>CP139773.1:0-5000000 GCA_034370585.1 Fragaria x ananassa | reverse complement strand
ATGTTGACACGGAAGTCGACCGTGAACAGAAAGGTGGCAACGAGTCAAGACTCAAAAACGAATCTCATTTGGTAGTAGTGTCCACACTCATTGCAACTGTAACTTTCGCAGGAGGTTTCACTATGCCTAGCCTGGTGACTAGCAGGTTTCGTTGTTCCATCAAGAAATGCAGCTTTCAATTGGAGTTTGTGATAACAAAAACAAATGCATTAGCCATGGCTATGTCCACTTGTGCCGTCATGATAGGTTTTTAATTTCTAGCAAGGTTACGGTTTATACAGTCTCAAGCCAAAAATGAATCCAGAACCCAAAACTGCAACCTTATGCCGGTCGCGATTTGTGATCGAATACCTTAACAACATGGCCGGCCAAAAATGAATATATACTTGATAATGTAGTTCACAGGGGGCGGAACTACACTCCGGTCCGGAAGGGTGCGGACCTTGTTATGGTTTTTAATCACTTTAATTAGTCTTAATAACATAGCTTAATTATAGCAATCTTCCCTCAGTTTTCATAATGAACCCCCCCCCCCCCCCCCTACTTAACTATCCAGAAAGGAATTCCTTCCGGTCTGAAGCATCCAAAAATTTCTCCCGGTAAGCCTTAATTTTATGTATTCTAATCAAAACATCATATTTAATTATTTAAAAGGAAAAATTTCTCCTTTATTTTTCCTTTTTGTATTCCTTAACAAGTTCCATTGCATTGATCTTTTCTTTTATGATAAAATTTAATGGGATGTTTGTTCCTTATTCATACTTTAAATTTTAGGTTTGTTAATTTATTCTTTAGCAATTTATTTTAAACCCTCGACCCTAAAATCCTAGTTCCGCCACCGGCGGTAATACACCGAAGCTTCCTCATTAGAACAAAAACCTCAAGAGTCAAGACGTCAGCTATCACCTCGAACTTAATTTCTAAGCGTGTTCTTGAAGACTGATATTATCTAACACAGAGCTAGAAAAGTACGTAGATTATGCTCTATATACTTGGATCTATCTATATAATAACCCTTCCCTTTAGTCTTATGTCTTAACCCAACTGCAGCTCCACAAGCACCTCTCAAGTCTCAATATATTCTCATCGTTCTTGTTTCATACCCTAGTCTGGACCAGAAACATACCATAATGAATCACTCCAATTCTTATGAGACTCATGATGAGAGCACTGAGACAACAGGTACACTTGCTTCTCGTGTTGTTGATCAGTTTGAAGAATCGGAAGACACAAACACAGGTAACTCGTCTGTAAGTTATAGTGGCATGGATATTGATGTGTTCATAGCTGCACGAGAAGGCAATATTGATTGCCTTAGAGCACACGGAGAGCATCTTCACCAAATGTTGACTCCATCCAAGAACACAGTTCTCCATATTTATATAGCATGCGTAGGCCGTGCAACATTGGCGAAATCTGAAACAGCGCTGAAGCCGAAGCCAGCCAAAATCGTGGGGGAGATCGTCCAGATGTGCCCGCCGCTACTATTGCAGCCCAATGAGGACGGAGACACTCCATTACACTTTGCGGCCAGACATGGGCATACTGCAATAGTGGAAGTTCTTATACAGGCTTCGAAATTAGCTTGTCATCATTCCAGCGACCTCGAGAGAGGTATCTCGACAGAAGAGACGTGCTGGCAGATGCTTATAAGAACAACCAACAAGGAAAAGAACACTGCATTGCACGAGGCTGTGCGCTTTAATCACCTTGATGTAGTGAGGGGGTTGACCACAGAGGACCCCGATTTCTTCTACAGTGAAAATGATTCTGGCGAAACTCCGGTTTACATGGCTACTGAGAGGGGATATCGTGCCCTGGTTATTAAAATGCTCAACAATTGCACGAACCCAATTTATCAAGGCCCCAATGGTTACACCGCTTTGCACGCTGCAGCTCTTTCCAATGATGAATGTAAGCATATATATATATATATATATATATCTTTTAGTCAAAATTATACATTTATGTTTTTGTTCATGTAACTAAACAGTACGTCTTTCTTTTTATGTTTTAGATATGACGAAAATACTTCTACAGACCGAAAGGGCTTTAGCAAGAGCAGTAAACGAACTAGGACAGACTCCACTTCACTTAGCTGCATGTTGGGGTCACACTGCAATTGTGAAACAACTGTTACAGTGTGATAAATCTACTGCATACATTTGTGATAACAGAAAGAGGTCGCCATTTCATATTGCGTGTTACCAAGGCAGTATATCTGCAGTGAAAGAGCTAGTTTCTCGTTGCCCTGATTGTTGTGAATTCGTTGATAATAAAGGTCGGAATGGTCTTCACTATGCCATCGACGGTAATAGTCATCAGGTAGAAGCCTTCATACGAAATGACCCATGGCTTAGCAGTGTCCTTTTAAATGGCAAAGATGCTGATGGGAACACACCTCTCCACTATATTGCTACTTCTCTCTACGAAGGCATGGATTTCATAAGTGAACCCAGAGTTGATAAGATGGCATTCAACAAAAGAAATTTAAACGCTTTGGACATCCTTCAAAACAGTAATGAATTAAGCGAGAAGGTAAGTTTATTTGGGATTGAACAAATACATTGTTCCTATATGCTTGGTTATACATTTGGTTTGAAGTGCATGGTTAGGTTGAATTTGTCTACGAAGATAATATTTCGATTATTTCTCATATAGACGGTCCTTCTATTAAAAGATCTTTATTGTGGTTTATACAAGGGATCGGTATTAGGCCACTTTTCGATTACATTTTTCAATCGTAACGGTTAATGTATATATATGTTCCATTTTTAGGTGGTGCTGCATACAGTACTTAGCCAGCAGTTGACAAAAACTGGTGCAAGAGGGTATTGCCGTCTTCGAACCCACCAAGATGGTCCCAAAGAGGATATGGTAAACGAATTAAAAGAAGCTCATCTGGTAGTGTCAACACTCATAGCAACTGTAACTTTTGCAGCAGGTTTTGCCGTGCCGGGGGGTTACCAAAGTGAGGAAGGACCGGACCAGGGTTTCGCGGTGCTAACAAGAAATGCAGCATTCAAAACATTCGTGATGGCCAATACACTAGCCATGTGTAAGTCCAGTTGTGCTGTTATGATCCGCATTGTTCTGGCAATCCGAAGAAAGGATGAGGAGCATGGTCCCTTGATCCGAAGAAAGGAGGAGCATGGTCCTCTTCTCACTGCAATAAATCTGACATTTTACGCCTTAATCGCAATGGTGGTGGCATTTCTTACCGGCACATATTCAGTTTTAGGTCATTCACCAGAACTTGCTATCACTGCATGTGTAACTGGTTGCTTTTTCTCCTTTGTGTTTGGTTTTTTCATGCTTTCTCGCAAAATGGATAACCTCCGTATACATTATTTCAATGCGCATGACACCGTCATGATCTGGTTACGCATGTACAAAATGTGATGCGCAAAAAGAGATTCTTACATAAAGAGGGACTCTACAGAGAATGGGGTTTTACAATAAGTGATCGTAAACTAGAGTTACATAGAGAGATGGTATAAGATCATATGATCAGTAAGTTAATCCTAAGCTCTTGTGTAAACTACTAAACCTTGTCAGATAATCTTAATCAAACAACATTACGTTCCATCATTATGACAATTTGGGACAGAACTCATATAAATTCTACAGTTTGAAAAGTCGACAAACAAGTTTGTGTAGACAATATCAACCAAGGAATAATTCCCACCTGCAATCGAACAAGGAAAAAAATCAGAAAAAAAATGTTCAAAACCATCAGATGCTTCCTATCCCATGCAATTTGAAAGAACATAGGGCCTGTTTCTGTATCTAGGATCGGATCGGATATGTATTACCATTCAATTCAAGGTGACTTCACCGGCTTGAATGAAAAAAATAAAGGTTAAGTTCAGTGAGTAGATGGATTAATTCTAACCAGTACATGTCCAACCATTTTGTAAGAACTGGAAAGGATAAGTTTCCTCAATGAAGTCACTTATCATCTTCCTTTAACTTGCACAAAAGGGAGATGCTGGGCTTTCTTTCTTTCTTCAAACTGTAAGTTCATTCAGTTGCATATCCAATCCAACATTGCGCGGCAAACAGACCCAACATACTCTTTTCTTTCTGACTTGATGAGTGTGCTTATTCATATACGAATAAAGCTAACAGTAACTTGTCGCCATGAGACTTCCATGTTTACAACCTATGACAACATAGCCACATGAATATAAAAGATAGATGACTAGGTACTGTTAGCTTATATGAAAGATACAAGAAGGCACTAAAAGATAAGCTAGTAAGATCATTTAGCTGCTCGATACACAAAGGCAACTGTAAGAATTCTCCCAAGAAAAGTATACTACAGCAAGAACAAAAATTACGGTCCAAACTTATTTACCATAACATTTCCGTTTAATACTCCAGCTATTTTCGCGATTTGGTATTTTTCAAAACACTGTTTTACATTTCCGTTTAATACTCCGTTAGGGTTTCCATCACCTCACCCATGGATACTAGCCCTGAGGATTTGCACGGCCGCCGTTTATAGACGCAGACGTGTTGGTGTTCTTCTTTTTTAAAACGAAAGTGAAAATTCACCAAGTGACGTGACAGAAGTACACCCACACATTTCAGTGTAGATCAAGTTTTGACTAACTTCAGCCTTACTCCGTTAACGTTTTATTGAACCTAGGAATTGGTGAGGGGAAACAGAGGTAAAACCTTCTGCCTGACTGGGTTAGCTGCGTGGAGAAGCCTTGGAACTGAGCATCTCCGCCTCCACCGACGTTAGCTGCGTGGAGAAGCCGTGGTCGATGTCGGCTGCATCAACATCTCCGTCGAGTCGGTGCTGGAAACTCGCCCAGATTTCTGATTTCGCCGAGTGCTTCTACCATCACTTTTTTTATTCATTTAAAAAGATCTATCGGTCCATAAGTCTCCAACTTCGTTTTGAGATAGTTTATTTTTATTTTATTTTTTTCGATTTTCTAAGTATGCTGTATATATATTGATATTTAGGGATATAACACAAAAGTGTCAATTGAAAATATAAAAGATAAAAAAATCATTAATTGTTTCACATGTTAAAATGGTCACCCAAAATGTTATCAGATGATAAAATGATTACTTAATTATATAAATGATTAAGTGTTAATTACGATATAAAAAAATACATTTTTAAATTTTATAGATTTACGATTCTACTCTTCTGTTAGTTTCTCTCGTTCTCATCTCTCTCCGTTACCGATTTCTCTCAGCTTTTCTCTCTGTACTCGATCTTGATCTCTCTCGATCTCGATCCTGTTGGCGCCACCTAAGTTTCGTTGTTCGTATCCGTGACGCGGTGGCTCCATCAATTCCGCCATCCACCGTCTTCTAATGCAAACGAGGTCGATGTTTTGCTCAGACACAATGTTTTTAATTTCTTTCAAATTTTGATGTTTTGATTGAATTATTTTTGTGTTTAATCGTTACAATTAGAACAGTATTACCTCGCCTTACAATTATAACAGTATGATCTCGGAAGCGGAATGTAGTAGAGTTGTCAATGCTTCACAAGGTCCTTCTCTCATGCGGAGTCCCATTCGCGAAGTCATCACTTCGCGTAGCACATCTTCTCGCGAAGTCAGCTTGCATGCAACTCATGTCACTGTATTGATACGTGCGAACTCCTCCCCTCGCTAACTCAGGCCCTAATTCCAGTTCGCGTGATACTATAGGTGAGGTAACCTCAACACCTCCACAGTGGCCCTCTCTCGCCTCTCACTATTACCCCAGCTCGACGCTGCAGGGAAGCACCAGCTCAACTCGGAGACGGCGTTCAAGGCCCAGCTCACCACCTAAAGGGGTGACTCCGGTCTTAAAACGACTCCCGTTTTGCATAATTTCATACCGCAAGTATGATTTCCCGCCTGCGCGTTTTGGAGTTCTGGTTGCAGCCCTATCGAGACCAGGCCCATTGAGTGGGGCGAAATGTAGGCCTTGCAAGCCTGTGTGCCAAGGCCCATGCGTAGGGGACGTGATGGAGAGACTGTACAAAGGGTGGAGCTGGACGGACTGGGCCAATGGAACGCTCGAGCTTTGCAATGCGCATGCGGATTGGGAGAAGGGTTGGGAGAAAATATTTGATAGAGTTGCTGGGAAGAAAAAGAGTGCTGAGCGAAAACGAGTGTGGAGTTTGACAGTGGAGAATTGCATTGCTGATTTTAATCAGATGAGAAGCCGGACCGGGATCTGGGACACCCCGCCAGTCGACGAGATTTGTAAGACAGGGATCAGTTCGGGTCCTAAGTGAAGCTACAAGCTCCTTACAATACATGAAACTAACCAAAACAAAACAGCATACAAGCACAGGCACTTTTAAACAGAAGGCGCGCATAGAGGGATATTTTTGGCTCCTATAGAATTTCTCTTTTGTTGTAGTGTATAATGTTTTTGCAGCTGTTGGAACTTGTGTGGTATTAATCTCAAATTGAAGAAACATTAAATGTGTGAGTCTTTATATGGAAACACTCATGTGACTCATTAAATGGATGATAGGCCTAATATGGGCTTGATGGGCTTTCTATTGGGTTTTTCAATAGAAATATATATATATATATATATATATATATAATAAAAGTCAAAGATTGGGCATTGGGCTCTGTTGATTAAATCCGAATTTAATTTTTGAAAATTAATATCATTTAATTTAAATTATTAATTCGGGTAAATATCAAAAGACATAACTGTCCGAACAGTTGTGTCTGTTCGAACAGTTATACCTGTTCGAATTGACTTTTATATAAGGAAGACTTCTGTCGTTGTTTTCATCTATCGATTCATTCTTCTTTTTCCTCCCCAAAACTTTTTCTTCTGAAGCATAAAGTAAAATTCGCCAGGGTCAATTTCTTGTGTAAGAACTTGAACCAGATAGTTGAATCCTCTAGATAGACGTCCGAATCTGCAGCACAAGCGGGGACGAATTTCTGTCTTAGGTCACTGCAAGGCAGGTCTCTATCTGATCAATCAAGTTAGTGTTATTCATTTTATTGAGTTGTATTTTTCAATTTCGTGTTAATTTTGTTGTTATATATACATACTGTTTGAACAGATTTTGGATTGGTTCTAACAGCAGCTGGGTTTCCAATGGAGGACCGTGAAGTTGTTTCTTGTGTGCTTAGAGGACTTCCATCGGAATATGAAGAGTTAATTGCTTCAATCAGGAATCGACCTCAGCCTCTAAGGCAGCAACAACTCTATAAGTCACTGCTACAACATAGATTTAAGTCTGAAAAATATCCGGAATCGCTGCGGTTCTTGTTACTATTATTGTGGGAATTATATTGTTACTGTTACTCTCCATCCATTTGATGAGGGAGGTCTAGGCTCAAATAACTTGTTGTTTTTTTTGTCTTTATGTAGCTTTCATTTACAATAAATCTTCTTTTTTTTCAAAAATAAGGTTTACAACAAATCTTGCAGCAAATAATGTACCTAGAAATCTTTGATTCCTCTAATCCGATCTTACGATCTCCATGAAAGTTCATTAAGCATCCCCAGCAATATAATTAAATTTAGGGAAGTTGAATCCACACACCCCAAATTGTAATTTACACACCCAGTTTCCATTTTCAGTAATCATACTCATATGAAAACAAAATTTAAGTTGCTAAAAATAGAAAGTGAGTGTGGATTTCACATCCCTAAGTTTATTGTTAAATTTGTCAATATCTAAATTTAAAATAACAATATTTAAACTCCAATAGTATTGCTAAACTGTGTACATTAATTAGCCAAGTTTTAGTTAATTCTCTCTCCAAGATTGATATATTTATCAATTCCCTGCTTGGTATGTTGCTTGCATTCATTGCCGTCTTGTGGTCTTTCTGTTGCTTATACCAGTGTGTTTAGTAGTCGGGATACTTTCCTATACTGAACAGAACATTCTACGTTTCCTCCATTCTTTTATTCTTGGTTGTCCTCACCTTTTGCTAGCCATTTTACTTGCTCCGTTTAACTGTTTGAGGTCTAAAGTTCGAACAGAATGACATTAAAGCTATCTACGAGTCCACTTCTGTGGTCGAATACATCCAAGTGTGAACAAAGAGGCTTGTAGCGGTGCCCCTGCTCCATGAATATTGTGGAGTCTTCCGGTGGTCGTGTGGAAACTGTGAAGTGGTTCGGGATGCCGCTGCCTGCAACCATATCTTTCACAGCAAGACCAGCCCACGCCCTTTACAATAATGCTAGCCGCATTCCATACCGGCACAAAGCAATATTGGGTGATAAGTGTTCATTAGGACGTGTTCTTGTGTTCTTTTTCTTCTTTGCCTTCCACGTTTTCTTCTTGTATTTTACCTTGATTCAAATTCTTCGTATATGTCTTAGGAACTTGTGTGGGGAGAATAAGTTCCTGCACCAATTTCAAATTGGAGTCATCTGTTTCAAGAAGTAACCATATCCTACATTAGATTGCTTATTTACGATGCTAACAAAGGAAAAATACAACTCAGCAGCAAAGCTGACCGAAGTTGATGATAAGTTTCTCAAATATCAATACAGCAGATTTACTTGTGCGCTGATGTGTGAAAGCATCCCATCATAACAAACTACAGAAGGGGATTGTACAGATCACAGAAGACATCACAAACTTTTACTGGAGTTTGGAAATCCAATACGGAGAATGGCGTTTTACAACTAGTGATTTCTCCACATGGCACAATAAACCCAATTTACATAGAGAAACAGTACAAAACTATATGATCAGTAGGTAATCCTAAGCTCTTGTGTATACCTTGTCAAACAATCCTAATCAAAACGTCATCATTTTCCGTCATTATGACAAATTTGGGACAGAACTCATAAATTCTACAGTTTGAAAAGTCGACAAACAAATTTGCTAACCCATGTAGACAATATCAACCAAGGAATAATTCCCACCTGAAATCAAACAAGGAAAAAAATCAGAAAAAAAATGTTCAAAACCATCAGATGCTTCCTATCCCATGCAATTTGAAAGAACTTAGGGCCTGTTTCAGTATCTAGGATTGGATCGGATATGTATAACCATTCAATTCAAGATGACTTCACCGACTTGAATGAAAAAAATAAAGGTTAAGTTCAGTGAGTAGATGGATTAATTCTAAGCAGTACATGTCCAACCATTTTGTAAGAACTGGGAAGGATAAGTTTCCTCAATGAAGTCACTTATCGTCTTCCTTTAACTTGCACAAAAGGTGGATGCTGGGCTTTCTTTCTTTCTTTAAACTATAAGTTCATTTAGTTGCATATCCAATCCAGCCTTGCGCAGCAAACAGACCCATACTCCTTTCTTTCTGACTTAATGAGTGTGCTTATTCATATAGGAATAAAGATAACAGTAACTTATCACCATGAGACTTCTATGTTTACAACCTCTGACAACATAGCCACATGAATATAAAAGATAGATGACTAGGTACTGTTAGCTTATATGAAAGATACAAGAAGGCACTAAAAGATAAGCTAAAAGAAGTGACACTAGTAAGATCATTTAGCTGCTTGATACACAAAGGCAACTGTAACAATTCTCCCAGGAAAAGTATACTACAGCAAGAACAAAAAAAGTACGGTCCAATCTTATTTACCATAACATTTCCGTTTAATACTTCTCCAGACCTCCATGATATCACGTTTTCTGAAAAGCAAAAATATATATAATCATGAGTGCACTCGATTATTTCTGTTATAATCACTTGTGATCTGCATCCTACTTGGTATGTGCTTCAGAAGCTTATCTCCTTCTTCTTTCTTTTTTGTTGATAGATTAGGAATTATGCAAATTAATATGCTTAGGAGAAGCGGATATGCATGGTAGTGAGGAGAACTCAGATGTCAAATGGTTTTTAAGAGAAGAACAAAGAAATATTTGCGAATAGCCAAATTGGTAGCAAGATCTACACAACTCGATAGTAAATTTGAAACAAGAATGTATTACCAAAGGGTTGAACAAGTTGTTGTGATATGGAGGCAACCGGAACCCTCCAAAACCAGCAAACCAGCACAAGATATGTCAAGACCTAAACAAGGAATTATTGTAGCTGTCAGAACCTTAACTCAGGGAAGGCAAAAAGAATACTTGAAATGTTAATAGACCAGGCAATACCTTGAAGATGAACAAAACATTCAGATACAAATTATATGAACCTTTTATCTCCTTGCCATGCAACTCTTGATCTGGAAGTCCGAAAAACTGCTAGAATCAACCCATCCATAACAGGGCAGCAAACATATAAACATAAATGAATGACTGAGTTGCAAACAGTACGCTTTGCGAGTTCTTTCTCCTTCGCAGTCGCGATCCTCCTAAGCTTTGCAGCTAGCGCAAATGTTGCTGGCCTGCATCAAAATTAAATAAAATCATACAAATGCAAAATGTATGCTCAAGTTTAAAACACGAAAGAGCCATCTGTGAACCTCTAATCGATACTGTGTGCTCAAGTTTCATACATGTTCTTAACTCATTAAAGAAGCTAACAAGATCAACTGATCCGCAATTAAAGCCGAAACCATAATGCTGTGCAGGATTGAGAAGACATAGACTTGGATTAACAGACTACTCACTGTGACAAGGAGCTTGCCTCTTTGGAAAGCTCTTTGATCTCTCTCCGCAACCGAGTCTCCTCAACAGTCACTGGTCCTCGCTGAGAACAACAAAAGAACCCAATCTCAGTCAGAATTGAGCTATCAGAAAACATGAAAACCGATCCAATCGAAGAATTCGAACATCGAATTTGAAATCTATGCGGTAGGGGTAGAGTTTTGGGTGTACCTTCTTTAACTGTTCGAGCCACTTGGAGAGGAACTGGCAAGCGACGACGATTATGAAGACGGCGGGAGCTGCGGCCGAGATTCGGTGCTCCGATAGGGTTTCCATTACCTCGACCCTGGATTCTAGCTCGATCTGTAGCTACTGCTTCTTCTTCTTCTTCGTTGTTGAGAAGGCGCTGAGGATTTGCACGGCCACCGTTTATGAACACAGACGTGTTCGGTGTTCTTTTCAAATACGACTCTTTATAGTTGGGCCTGTAAATTATCCAAACCCAAGATGAACAAAATTGGATATGTATCCTTTTTGGTCTGTGTCAGCCTTTTTGAAATACGGGTCATTTATTAATGAAACTCAGCGAATATTACAATAATAACCTGTTCAGAAGGCCGTCAGAAAAAATCATTATGCATAAAAACTATCTTAGTAGGCTCCTCACACAAATATACCAAAACACCTAATCTAATTACATTCACCTTCTAAGAAAATAAAACTAAAACCAAAAATATTAAAAACTCTGAAGCGTTATAAATTGTGACAACATAATTCTTACTTCTTGTCAATCTCCCAATCAAACATATGTGATAATAGAAATGGAATTCACCACTTCAACTACGTCTTCTCCGTATCCACTACATCAACTTCAGTCGGAGACCTCATCTTTGGAGGTAGATACTCATTATTTGAATGTTGAGCTCTTACCCTCATGCTAAGGGTGTTGATAAAACCATCCCTAGTTATTAACTTTTAACAAGTACGATTGGACGTATAGTACTTTATTTCAAGTGAAACGTCGCGAATGCTAATCGAACCAATAAACATTTGTTACCAAAACAATGTTGCATATCTTACTAAGTCTATTGCAAATGTGTTAGCATGGGTTGTAGATTCAAACTGAAATGGTGATTTTTAAGGAGATCCAAGTCGTTATAAGCGCGTTTTACAAGGTCTCAATATCTGGTATGAAACGAAATTATAGTGTGAAATAAGAGACACTTTAGTTGAACTCATCAATCAAATTGGTATACCATGTAGTATATGATGATTAGTTAAGTAATATGAAACATATTATTATCTCTGCCTTCACTCTCTAGGTCAATTGAACACCGCTCATCCAATCAAATAGCCCAATTCAAATTTTGGCCCAAACCCGAAGAGACAAAAATATCAACCTCACAAAGTTACCCATATACCCCTCATCAATAATATCCCATCCACTCACATCCAGCAGTGGCGTGCAGCGCATTTTATTCTGGATGCTTTGATCACCCACAACCACCCTTCCAAAACCGCCAAACAAAAACCCCAGCCCCATTTCCGTCATTCCACCCATTCCCCCACGTGCCACCAAGCACGTATTCGCCCGCATCTCCACGTGTCCCACCTCCTTCCCAAACTAACACACCAGGAAACACACCCCCCACCCAATCACAACACGACTCTCTCAACCGCGCGGATCGCTGACGTGGCGAAAAGAGTTTTGAAATCCCGCCTAAACCCGGACTTCAATTTTTTCGTGAAGCGAAATTTAATTTTAGCCCCTCTTATAATTTCTAGAGTCCCCTTCTTATCCTTTGCCTCTATTTCACACACACACACGCACCGCACCAAACAAAGCCTCCTCTCTCTATCTCTCTCTCTCTCTCTCTTTCTCTCCCTTATCTTCACCAAAAACCCTAGGTAAACTCGCCGCCGAGTCACCCGATTCCGCTTCAATTCAGTCCGGTTCCGAACGATTCTCACCGATTCTGTGTGTTTTTTTAACAGGTTCAGCCATGAAAGGTGGGAAATCCAGAGCCGCGGCGCCGAAGCGGTCCGATACCAAGTGAGTTTCAGCTTTAATTCGCTGTGGAAATTAGTCGGAAATTGAGCGATTAGATCTGGATCGTGTTTCTGTTAGGTTTGGATTTTGATTTTTGTTTCTGGATTTTGGTTTTAGGTTAAAGACGAAAAGCGCAGGGGCGAGCAAGGCAGCGAAGAAGGCTGGGAAGGATCCGAACAAGCCAAAGAGGCCTGCCAGTGCCTTCTTCGTTTTCATGTACGGTCAACGCTTTTTCTCTCTCCTCCGAACTTTTTAGATCTGTGATTTTTCGTTTTTGTTTGTTTGGCGATAATTAATTTTGCTGACTTTTTGTTTGAATAGGGAGGAGTTTAGGGAGAAGTACAAGAAGGAGCATCCCAACAACAAATCGGTCGCCGCTGTAAGTGAATCTAATTAACCAGATCTACATGCTCAATTCTTTCATTTCGATTTGTTTTGCTATGAATTTTTATACTGAAATTTTGAATGATTTTAATTGGTGTATTTGAAAACAGGTTGGCAAAGCTGGTGGTGAGAAATGGAAATCGTTGTCTGATGCTGTGAGTTTCTGGGCTTATCTTTTGGTAATAATTTGTTACTTGGTGGAATATTCCCCGATAGTTTATTGATGGTTGCTTTTTGGGTAAAACTTATACAGGAGAAAGCACCTTACCAGGCTAAGGCTGAGAAGAGGAAGGTGGAGTACAACAAGAACATGGACGTTTACAACAAGAAACAAGTAAGCATTTCTGTTTGAATTGTTAGTCTCTGGTTTTCATGTAATTTATGATTTTGGTCTCTGACATTTGTTGTTTAATTCTGTACAATAGGCTGATGGAGATAATGGAGCTGAGGAAGAGGAGTCTGACAAGTCCAAGTCAGAGGTGAATGATGAGGATGATGATGAGAGCGCTGGCGAGGTTTGTATTTTGCTTTGAAACATGTAGTTGGGTTTCCTGGGTTGTATTTATCTAGATAAGCTGTTAATGACTGATTTTGATTCTGATTCATTGTGCAGGATGAGGACGATGATGAGTAGAGAAATATGACAAATGGAAGAGAAGGAAGCAATATGTGTAGGATTGCTTAGTTAATGACCTGCATTGTCTCTGATTTAAGCTTTGTCGCATGGAAAATCGGAGTAGAATAGGAAAAACAAAAACCAAGGGATTATCAATGGGGCCTTCTGCTACCTTATATCCCATATCTTTCTGTACTTAATGATCCTTTTAATGTTTAATGGTATTCGGCTTGCTTGATTATAAAATGGTTCATCACTTTTCTTATGCTTGTGATGACTTGGGAGTTTGAGTGGTTTCGTCAGCTTTTGGAAATATAGATTTTTGTGTTGTTTGATGTGTAAGTTGTGCTTTTGACTCGAGTCTGTGGAGGTAGCGTTTGACTTCCATTCCCATTCCAATTGGGTTGGGATTCTTCTCTGTTGTTTGGAATCTGTTTCCTGACCCTTTCTGTCAGTGAGATTTGATAGTCTTTTCCATCTTCTATTTTGTCAAGTGTTCTGCTAAGGATTCTTCTGTGGAATTGTTCAGTTTTGATTGGGTGCAAGTGGGAATGACGTAACAATATGCTTCTGTGATCTTTTAAGTTTTACCAAATGTTTGTGCTTCCCTCCAAAGCCAACCCCGCTGGTTAAACAATTCCAACTCTTCCTGATCTCTGGTTTCCTTGATCTTGAATCGATTGTCCGGTTCCTGATAAGAGTTTCCTACCAGTGTCTGAGAGAGATCAAGCCGAGCAGGACATCTTCATCTTTGTAGAACCCTCTTGTCAAGAGGAGTACTACTTTTGTAGCATCTCTACTCTCGCATTGTTTTCTCGTGTTTGAAATCGGAAAGATCGACATAAACCGCCCTCATCGCATTGTATTGTCAGATCAGATTGAATCTGTAGGATAACCCAATCTTGTGGGAAAACCTCTTCCCAACTCTGTCCTAGAGAACCGAAGCTCAGAACTTGGGCCTTTGAGTCTAGTTGGGCTTTCCCGAGTAGAGCTTCAACCAGCAATTTGAGCCGAAACGACATCGTTTGAGCTTGTTCTTATAAGCCAACTGAACTGTATAAAACCGATGTAAGAGAGACGGAGGTAGAGACATGGCAGGTGCCGGAAAATGCTTGCTGGTGACTGGACCTCCGGTAAGTTCGCCACCCATTTTGTCTCTGTATAAACTTTCAATTTCACCTTTGAACTCTTTCAATCTACAGATTCTAAACCAGTAAATCTGATGCAGGGTGTCGGTAAAACCACTCTAATAGTCAGTCTTTGAAACCCTAAAATCATCATACCCCAACTTAAAGATTCAAGGTTTCTACACCAGTAATCCTCTCACTCTCAATCTCAGTCATTCGTTCTGCTTTCATATTCACCCAACTCTGGAGTTCCATGTTTACAATGTCAGTTTTGTCTTTATCAATTTGTCAAATGTAGGTGAGGTTAGACAAGGAGGTGATCGAGCTGGTTTCCAGGTGGTCACGTTAGACGGCCGTACCGCTCCGCTTGCTTCCTCTACCATTTCCAGGTCTTTCCCGAACTTTACAATTCTTGATTGTCCTAAACAATGATTCGTTTAGTTGGAATTAGAGCTTAACGCATCAGTAATGCTATATGTTTCAGCTTAGAATCGCTGAGATGGCCCACTGTGGGGAAGTTCAAAGTTGATGTTGCGTCGTTCGAGTCCCTCGCAGTTCCTGAATTGCAGGTGGGGATATGGTTTCGCGCTGCTAATTGTTGAACATTTAGTTGAAAACGATCTTATTTAGATGGCCGTTGTTTTAGTGGTCTTTGCTTGTGAGAATGTCTTTGAATGTTAGTGAAGTTGAAGGATTTGATTTTTATCAGGTAAGAGAAGATACTGACCTGTTTGTCATCGATGAAGTTGGTAAGATGGAGTTGTTCAGTTCATCTTTCTTCCCTGCCGTCTTAAGAGTGCTGGAATCCAATATTCCGGTCTTGGCGTCAGTTCCAGTTCCAAAAGTTGGCCGTGATATACCTGCAGGTACATTTCCCCCAACTCATGTGCTTTAGTGCTTTACATTATAGGGTATGCAAATCCTTGATTTTCTTTTGGGGTAATTGAGAGGGGAAATGCATTATAGAAAGGTGAATCCTTGTGCAATGTTTTATATACATTGCACATTTGTTTCAGTTTTGATGATTTTCTAAAAAGTTTCTTGAGTGTAGTTGTTTCTGTTTGAAGTAGTAATGTAGGGGAAACGAGCTTTCTGTTTTGGTGCTTGTATATGAATATGAGTAGTGTCTGAACTTGTGCAGTTGCAAGGTTAAAGAATCATCCGGGTGCAACAATTTTTACACTGAGCCAAAGTAACCGAGATGTCACTAAAGAACTGATATACTCCCAATTGGTAGACTTACTGAGAAAACAATAGTTGTTGGACTGGTCCTTCTTGTTTCCACCTCTAGTATCAGATCTTTAAGTCTTTGTTTTGTTGGATATACTTGATGGAAGTTAAATGCATCTAGTAGGCTCGAAGCGAGCATTTTTGTACTCGATAGTGCTTTTACGGTATTTTCTTTTGTTATGTTTCTAGGATCTTAGATTCAAGTGATAGACATGATATCCGAAGATCTTACTCATATTGGTAAAAAAAAATGTTTATGATCATTTGGGTACAATGAACCATACATTTACTTCCAAATGCGGAATTCAACTTAGTGTAGTTGGGGCAATGTGAATTTGGAAAGAAATCATCTCTTAATAAGAAAAAGGAAAACGAGAGTATCATTCCTAAATAAGAAATCAGAGCAGCTCATCAGATAGTAGGGTGAGGGAGTGACATTGTATACTTTTCCTTATATGTTCATATAGTTGGATAAATACATCCATTCATTGATTAAGATTGATCGGACAGTTGGCTTAGATTGTGAATATTCCTTATGTTTATAGGCATATAGGAATATATAAGCTTCATTAGAAAGCAGAGTCCCACTGTGTTTCACCAAGACAATCGATCACAGTAAACCTTCTCCTTTGATTCAGTCCCCAGAAAAAAAAATTATATATATATTCAATAGCTAGTGATCTTTCAGTTGAATTGTTAGAGATAGTTGGAAAGTGCCTCAACTTCACCAACGATGTTTCTCGATTCCGTGCTGTTTGTCAGTCATGGCGTTCCTCTGTTCCTCCCTTTACAAAAAATAGGCAGCAGCTCCTTTCTCCCATCAGAGGTCCAATACAACTCCCCAAGCATTCTGATAGTAATGGAAACTGGCCTAAGATTATGACCCTTACCAAGAGGGTCATCTATCATGTTACCCACAGTTCAGGTACTTGGATTGTTACTGTCAAACTAAATGAATCAGATGAAATTGTTCGTAGGCTAGATCCACTGTTTCGATGCCCGTTCTCGTGTGAGCAGTTCCCTGAGACATTCCCAGAGGCATTGAACTTGTTGGATGAAGATGTTTGGGTAGTCGAATTGGCAGAAGCTTATAGTCTAAAAGATATCAGTGAGACTGGTCGTGATTATAGAGTGGCTATGTCCTTCAATCCTAGTTATCATGTACTTATGGTCATTGTCAATGGAGTCTTATACTACTGTAACATAGGTGATGATCCCATTCCAATGTTAAAACCAGTGGAAGGTCTATCAGAATTCATCCGGCTGGAAGATGTTATTTACTATGAGGAAATTTTTATGCTGTTTCCAGGGATGCGTCTATACTAGTGCTGGATTCGTGTTCTTTGCAGGTGATGGATATACTTGTGAAGACTCGGATGTCAGGTCACAGGAAGTATTTGGTGGAATCAGCTGGAGAAATTTTTTTGGTTATTAAACAGATTCACCTTAACTACATAGTTTTCAAGTTGAATGTACTAGAGAAGTGCTGGGTTGAGATGGAGGACGGTTTCGATGGTCGAATATTGATCATAGATTCGGATGCAGGCTGCATCTTTCCTTCTGCCCAAGATTTCCCGGGAATTGAGCATGGGAACAATAGTTGCAGTTATTTCTATCATCCCAACTATACAGACTGGGCAGAATCTCGCATAGTTAGATGAATAAATGGTATCAAATATGTGTGCTGCTGAATGTGATCGAATCATCCTGGAAGCTGCTTTTAGCTGAGAGAGAGAGAGAGGTATGATCTGTGGGAGATAAGGTTTACAAGTTGGGATGAGACTAGGATGGGATGAGTTGAGATGTATGCTTCAGATTCGAATCGATTCACTCAAGAATGCCGAGGGAGCGTCTTTTGTTCTTCCTTGCGAGTGTGACGGAAAATAGTCTCCGAGTATCTCTATTGAAATCAGTGTTCTAGTTAGATGGCAGAAGGGCATTGAGGATCGTCAGGAGAATTAGTTTAGTTGGTTGAGAACATCACTTGAAGGCTTTCGACTTCCATGTTCTGTTAGGCTTTCGAGTTGCTTTCGACTTGAATTATACGTTGTTTGACATGGTTAAGTACATATAACTTGAGTTTAACGCATCAGTTACAGTTTTGGTCCCTCTGTTTTCGTATGCTGTATGAACATGGTGCGAATTTGGTTCTTTATTGCCTTCCCTGTGCAATGTTACTTGGTGCGCAAGACTTGTAATTAAACTCTCCATTGAGTCCAAATAGGTTAGCAACAACCTCTAAGGTGGTAAATAGTAAAAAACAAAACCTCATAGTGGCAAATTAACATTTAGGTTTGTAAACCTAAAATGTTATACCAACAGGTTTATACCTAAATGTTGTATGTCCTCCATACCGTAACCCTAGGCATCAATCTTCACCAAGGCCACCAGGAATGGCGGATAGAGATCTCCCGGACGGGAAATTATTATTTGTACCCGGAACACCACCTGTTTTATGTTCCCCTTTAATTTCATTGGTCCACGTGTTTTGTTCTTATTTCTGATTGGTGTATTTAATTACTTTTTCTTTTTTTTTTCCATCCCGTGCTGGTCCCCACATGAATCTGAGTTATATGATTGGTCGGGTACAACACCTAGCAGTGCCACGTGGTGTTCCGGGTACAGAGAATAATTACTCCTCCCGGACGAGTTGATTGAGAGGATCAGAGAGCACCTTGACCTTAAAACCCGAATGCATGTTGCTCAGTTCCGTGCCGTCTCTCAATCATGGCGATCTCCTATTCCTTCATTCAATCCACTCGAGCCACCACCTCAAGATCACCCTCTAGATCTATTGCCCTCCACATTTGCCATATTCTTCTCCCTATCTGATTTTCCTTACGCCATCCAGCGTAGCATAATCTATCATATTGCACCTTATCCTCCTCCTCATCACAAAGATGAAAGGAAACGAGGCTGGTTGATGCGAATGGATATAAACCAAAAGTTACTTCCTCCGTTATCATGGCGTGATAGTGGTTTGGAAAAGCCAAAAAGGGTGATGATGAACTCAGTAGACTTTGGCGTACTTGAAGCGGCTAAACCCTATCTCTTAGTAAGTATGTACGACAAGTATCACAAGCTAGCTGTTTCCTTATATTTCTTGTTCTTCCCTGCAGTCATGTTGGTTACGTGTGGAGCTATATTCCTTGGAAGACTTGTCAAGGTTCCATCGAACTCACTCGGGTAAATCCTGATGATGATGATGATGATGATGATCCCTCATGTAGAAATATAAGGAATGCGGAAAAGTATGATGATGTTATTTTCTATCGAGGGAAATTCTGTGTAGCGTCTAAGTCTGGGAAAGCTGCAGCGATGGATTTTTCTTTTAGTGGGAAGTGATCGCTTCTCCAGTATCTACTTCAATGTGGTGGAAGAAGAAGAACTACTTGGTTGAATCGCTCGGGGAGCTGCTTTTAGTTGAAAGACATGGGTCTACTTTTGTTGCGAAAGGTCATTCAGAGGAGGACATGCTCACGAAGGAAGTCAAGTTCAAGGTTTACAAATTGGATGGAAAAGCAATGGATTGAGATGGAGGTTTCAGATTTGGATGATCGAATGTTGGTTGTGGGGGAAGATTGCTGCTTCTTAGTCTCCAGTAGAGACTTCCCAGGATGCCAAGGAAATTGTGTTTTATTTTCTTATGAAGTGACCATCTTTAGTAAAATTGGTGTGTTTCACTTGGATGTTGGGACGGCGTCGCCACTGGAAGCCGGCACTAACATTTTCCGGCCACCTCCATTGATCTAGCTAGTAACAGAATGATTAGACACTGCTACTCTTGAGCTTGCAATTCATAATCTAAATTATTGATATATATGTAGTTTGTAGTTTGGTACTGATGTCTTCTTATAGATAGTTCATTGTTGTTTAATTTCTGTTTGGTTTCAAGTGTGGGAAGGATGGCTATTCTGGGTTTTTGTACTGGCTAGTATATTTTGATAGTTCCACGATCATTTTTCTTATAGATAGGTTCCATGATCATTTTTTTTTTCAGAGTTTATTGTTCTTGCTTTAGGAAATCATAAAAAAAGATTTGCATTATGATAATTGAGTTCCTTTAACTTTAATTAAGTTTATATTATTAATCTACAGTTGAAAACCTTTGGTGAAAAATAAGAACATTGTATAAAGTATAAACCATTTCGATCTGAAAATTTGAACATGTATCAGTTCTGTGAGCAATTCTTTCCAATGTTGTACATTCACTATACGCAAAAGAATCATACCAGAAAAACGAATGAAATCAATAAGACTTGTATAATTTGAAAGCCAAACGATACTTATGTGGTGATTAAGAGGCTCGTCTGTCCTGTTCAGTTCGTAACACTTGGTTTGCCAAGGATGAAAATGATTTAGCTGTGTCTTGCATCTCTGTAGTTCTCAGATTTATCCCCTGTAACTTACTTATATTCTCCTGGAGCTTACTTTGTGCTATTTTAGCTACATTTGTTTCCTGCAGCCAAAAACAAATGATGTGGTTGATAAAACATTCTAATATTCTTTCTTGGCTAATCTAAGTAGTAAGAGGATGTGCAATTCATAAAGATATGTGTATGTATATTGTTCTTACAGCAGACGAGAATCCGTATCTCCTCTTGATTTCATCAACAGAGCCAACCTTCTCATCCTGTGGTTCTTCCTTTGGGGGGTTCTTCTCACTCTTAGTCTTCATTTGTTTCATTAGTTTACCTGTGATCGGAAAAAAGTTAAGTAAGACACTTTCAAGCCATCCAACTGATGATTCCATGTTGATATAGATGGTTTGAACTGACCTTTAAAGGCCATAAACTTGCTTGCCAATTTTTCCTTATTAAGCGTTCCCAACATATTCTGCTCTTTCGGTTTCTCTCCAGGAATGTCAATCTCGATATCATCTTCAAAAAAAGAAAAAAGAAAAAAATTAGTTCTATGTAAACTTGGATCATCTTAGAACTCCGTTCACATTAAAACATAAACACTTCTAAGTTAGAATACCTATGTCTAACTGATCATCGTCTTCAATCATGGCCTGGTTGTCTGTGTGCTCCGCATCAAATTGGAAATTAGCAGTCGAAAAGATTGTTGAAAGTTCTTCAATACTTTCTTTAGTATCTTCATGTTCCATCTCAGGGACATTCTTCCCTTTACTTCCCACAATATCTTTAAGAACAGAACTAAACATACCCTGCCAAGAAAATAAATTTAGATACTTGTGCAGTTTTTCATTCCCTAGCAAATAGGTTGTAGATGAATATAATGTGATCATCATGAACATGCATAATACCTTTTTCTTTGAGGTATTGGTTGGTTAAGTTGTTTAACTGACAACTTTGAGGTCATGGTTCAAACCTCACGACATATGTAGGGTGTGTGAGTTATTAATAAAAAGCTTTTAAAAAAAAAAAAAACATGCATAATACCTTTTTCTTTTCCTTTTGAATGACGCGCCCTGATGTAAGCTCTTCTTGTGAAACCATCAGATCTTTCTGGTACGTCAAGTTGAAAGAGTCTAAAAGCCTGGAATGAGGAAAGACACTGAAGTAAGAAAACTATGGCCCAGAAGTACTTTCCTTTACAAATTAAGATAGGAACTAGTCAATCATATCATTATAGTTTTCAAAAATACATGTACCTAAAGCTTTGCTTCTGGAGTGAAAGAGAGAAGAGAAAAATTTCCTGATCACTGTTCACCTGTGCAAGGATGAAAATATTGATTAAGATTTCTCTAAAATCATCCACAAGCAACTGATATGACAGATCGGATTCCAGTATCAAACCATGACAAGATCTCCTTCAGATGAAGAGCATATCGAATTGCCAGCATGTGAATTTGGTTTTGATGTGGTGTACATGAATCCCCTTACTGCAGTCTCCGTTGTCAAAGACAAGTCACGCAAGGACCTAACATTTCATAAACAGATTTTTAGGCTATGAAATTTACTTAAGAATATATTCAAATAAAGAAAAAGAACATAAAAGACTATGACATGTCACCACCTTATCTCAATTTTTCCAATAGTAAAAACAAGTATAAGGCCAACGTAAGAGGAGGTGTAGAATGTTGATGCCCAGCAACAAGAGGATTGGAATTTCTTCTTGTATATTACCTTCTTAACACCCTGAGTTGAAAGAAAGAAAAATAAGAGTTCATAATTAGATAAAGTATTTCAACAATTTGTACTGCCTACATAAGATGAAGTACTAATTACCTGCATAACATGTGTGAAAGAATATATGTATGCCGCTTTTTCAGAACATAGCAACAGTGAACACTGCTTTTGCATGGTGTCCTCAACACTACTCCCTTTGCTGGTGTCTAAATCATTTAATACATTTAAGATTAAATGTCTATGAGATTATTTGATGTTATCAAAATGACAAGATTCCATTCTCAGAATAACTTACCCAAGATCTGCATAAAAAGTGCTCTAGTGGGTTTCTTGGGATGAACCAGACTAGTGCTCAATGTGTTTCCGTTATCGCTATCAAGAGCCAAAACAGATGAGTCCTCTGTCGCAACAGCTAAGACATTCTTGTCGAAACCATGAAAACTGCAGGTTTCGAACTGCAGAGAGATGATGCCTGTAGAAATTTCACTCGCAATGTGGCTTTGATATAATAAAGTGGGCCCTTCTATATCAATAACTGAAACCTGTGAGGAAAGAGGAGAAGAAATTCACCATAAATAAAGGAGAAAATGAGAAGAGTTGAGAAAGAGAAAAGATCACAGTAGAAGTAAGCTTACATTTCCTTTACTAGAACCCACAGCAAGATGTCCTGAGCTGTGGTTTACGTTCAGAGAAAGTACAGAACCATTGACCTTCATTAATCTAACACTTCGAACAATATGATCGTTTCCTTTCTTTGTACTTCCTGGCAAAGAGTATATGAAATCATAAGACCACTTGTAATGCACTTCTCTGAAGTAAAGAAAGAAGAATTCAAGTTTGAAGGCAATGGCCTTGTAGATAAATCAATTTTATCATACCTTGAAGAGACAAGAAACTGCTGGATATTACATACGGTTCAGGTTTAAATCTAAAGATCCGAACCTGTAGTTCACATATATATTAGAAACACTAATTCTCCTGAATGCAATGAAATGAGAATAATCAATAAACAGAACAAAGATGGTACTTCACCGTTCCACTCTGATCTCCAGAAACAAGAAGTCGAGAGTTCCCATCAAAAAACAAAGCTGTGAGTGCTATACCACTTAAAGATAGATCTTCTTCACTCTGCATATTGTTTTCAAAAGGAGGATAATGTAAGAATAATCGTTCTTAGTTGCACATTGAGCCATTGTAAAAAGAGTTACTAGCAGTTCAAAAATGACAAATGCTACATAAATGGCAAGAAAAGTACCTGCTGCTTCAATGATAAAATGGGAACTAAAAGTGGGGACGACAAATCCCAAAAATTTATGCTTCCGTCACTATGTCCAGTTATGTACAGATTTTTAACTTTCAAAAAGCCACTAAAGCGGGCTGCATCCAAGTGACTTCCATCTTTTAGTTTTGCCTCGAAAGAAAGGATAGATGGAATGCTTTTGGCCAGGAGAAGGTATTCCTATAAAAGAATCATAGGAATCAAACTATCACATCATTTTCTTAAAATACTAGTAATGAACTGTTAAAAGAAAGAAGTAACTTGGTATACATATTACCTCGTCTGTAGAAGTTGACATGTTGGTATCATCTGTGATTAGTTTTGATACAGTAATGCTGGTATCAACAAATGGCATCTTCACCATGGCTTCCTTCGGCAATGAGGCTGGTGACTTAGATTGGCTTTGTAGAAGATACTTTTCAATCGAGCAATCATCATAGGCATAAAGATGTCCTGCACTACCAAGCACAAGCAAACAATCTAGTTTATGTTTGCTTTGCTCACTTAAGGTTGAAGAAATAATCTCCATATCGATACAAGGCTCAGGCAGCTGAAGTCCTAATCTAATAGTGCGGCCTTCAGTATGCTCATTCAACAGGATTACCTGCCTCATCAAAATCAAAATTTCAAAGTTGCATTCAGTTATAGCAGTGACACATTTCATAGTGATAATGTTGAAGTACCTGCAACAAGTTCGACGAAACGATGTCAGACGCTCCCATAACATATATTCGACTTGCCTTCCCTTCTGTATAAACCCATCTCAGTGATGCTATAGGAATTTTGTCCAACTTATATCCAAGATTGAGTTTACATATTGGACTGCTTTGCGTGCTGCATTCTGATGGATTTTGGTTCGTAGGAATGCCCCAGATGAAAATCTCTCCATTGTTGTACCCAACAACAACTTTAGTCCCAAAAGGACATGCCCAGCATGCAGAAGTAACTTTCCTTGTTTCATGCTGGAGTGATTGCAATGTATTTACACCAGCTGTGAATATGGATTTACTTTCTCTAATGTCCCATAACGCTATTAGACCATCTAAAAATATTACAAGAACCCTGCATTCCAACAGGAGAACTAAGTAACATCAAAATCTTGTGATGCCAATCATGAAATAGGCCAACATGGTTTAGAGATACTACCTCCTACTTTCAGCTGTTGGCTGAGGCATTATGCACATCACAGCAGTGTCGCCTGGAACTTCGGTTGGATTCCCTGCTGAGAAGATTGATCAAGTTAATTAGAACTGCCAGGAACAGGATAAGAAGAGGACATCATCTCTCTAATCTTAGCGTAAAATTGTATAGGAATGTATCTGACCATGAGAAGCTGAATAAGGTATAGTGTATTTCATTTGTAATATATGACATGATTCTTGCTCAAGCTTCAAAACTGAAACATTCCCAACAGAATCTCCAACATACCTGCCAAAACAGTTGTGTACTACATAGTTACTTGAAGTTAATGAACCACATTTATCTAGTTAATCGACAATTTGTAGCTTACACACACTTACATGTAGAGACTCAGTTGAACGAGCGCGAAGGACGTAATATTTTCATGAAAAGCATGTACATGAGCCAACTGGTTCTTTTCCAAGTCCCAAACCTAAGTACATAAACATGTCCAGGCAGTCCATCACTAAATCTTGAAGATGTCAAATATTGGAAAAAATAAGGATGTGGAACTTACCTCAATGTGGTTCTTGGCATTTACATTTAGAAGTATGCCTTGGTTCTCCACGAACTGTAGAACATCAATCAGGAACAATATTCCGTTAGATTGACAGTATGACCACACAAAACAAAGGCAGGGAATTGTAGAAAACAACAGATAATATCATACAGAACCTGTAGGAACTTGCTTGGTACTGCATTGACAGACTCAAGTAGCGCTTGAGTATTATCTCTACCTAATAACTTAATCCGGCCATCCCTGAGAATGATAAGATCACCATCATATATATAGCATACAAGACGAAGAACACCAACATCAGTTCAATTTGGATTTGCAGGAAATGAACTCACTTGGTTGAAACTGCAAGTATTTTTTGGATGGAGTCATAAGCCAGTGTGTTGGATCCTGATGGTACTCCATTGTGGAATACTACACGCGGGTCTATATCACCACCTTTCAGACCATCAGAACTTCCTCCAGGCTACAATAAGGATAAACAAACAATGAGTGTAACATTCTAGACCTTAGCTGCATTTGTAATTAATTAATCATAATCAAAATTCTGAATATTTTGTGGTTTTTTCTTTTCAGTATCTAGCTGAGTTGTGCACAAACCCTCTAAAAAGGCAAAGCAAGTTGGCAAGAGAAGAAGCAAATATTCCGTTGACTTTCATCGGTTGGTTGACCATTGGACAGGTGTACCAATCTTACGCAATAACTCCTAGTGGGTCCAGGAAAAAGAAACACATGGTGGGTTCATGTTTAAAATTTGAAATGGGCCGGGCCGGGCCCGCTAAATCTCTTTTATAGATAAGAACCATAAATCCACCGCCCATCACATGGATTTTCTGACCATGAGCGTTGACCATAAATTCTTCAGATATCACTAAGCAAATTTTATACAAATAAAAGTGGAGTTTCATCTTTGAAAATGGATCCAGTAAAAAACAAGATGGAAATTATAGAATAAGTTATGGTGGTTTTGTTTTTCATTTTTCATTTTTCGTTTTGTTTGTTTTTTCTTAATTTATTAACCCCCTTTCTTGGTTACAAAATGTTTATGTGAGAGCTTGGTTACGCTAAACCATCATCGTACAAATCTGCAACCTCAACCCTGAAGGAGTGACTAACAATGGACATGTACATGTCACACCAGCCTCCACGTCTGGATTTTCACATGAGAATTTACAGATCACGAACCAACAAGGCCTGTTGGTAGCGGTGATCGAACTTGGATGGGTCTCCACCACAAACTCGTCCTTGCCAACTAAGCCAAACCTCATTGGCAATTTATTAACCCTCTTTGGCTTTATGTACTGGGTTTTTCTGTTCAACTTATTAAGCCTCAGGCACTCAGTAATCACTATTATTTCTGTAATGCTTGTACGTGGCAGCTATTTGCATGGAAATGATGTGTTTTAAAAGGCCTTCAATAAAGTTTAAAGGGAGTTTAATCAAAGGTGAGACTTGATACCTACGTTTGTATTGAAAGGTGAGACTTGATGCAGTATTAGAGATTTCGATAATTACATGTTAGTTTAGGCAGTCTTACAAAACCATACTATAGTGGTTCTTTTTTTTTTTTTGTAAATCTTGACTCCGGATTCAATATTTATATCATAGTAAATGTATTGGGTAACGAATTTATCTACTATATTATACAAAATTAGTAACATTCCCATCTACCAAATACACCTGTAGGATTATATGCTGTCCTTTTCTGGAAAATGCAAACGTATACACCTAATCCAATGGCGAAGAATTGCGTGTTCATCATGAAAAGGACTATTTAATTTGATCCCATTTATGAAAATATAATTAGTTTGCTCTACTATTCCAAGCCACTGGATCCAATCATACAAACCACTACACCACCCAACTGATCTCATAAAGCAAATACAGTAGACAAAATACAGAACAATACAGATGCTAAAGCTCTCTTCTCCAATTTTGGTAAAGTCTTCATGAATTAGAATCAAAATGATTGTAAAAATTAGGAAGTAACGTGCATCACTGACATGCTATTATCTTAATCACCGATTTAGTTCAGTATTATTAGCTTTTTTAGACAAAAGATGTTGAAGAATCTGATCAAATCGATGAAATTATAATCGAAAAACAACCCCGTTGATCTTTTCTTTGAAAGATGGATTCTGCAGTTTTTGCAGAAACAGAGACCAAAACAGAGAAGAAGATGAGCGACTTACCTTCTTGGAAGCCTTCTCCACAAGCTTCCTAACAAACATGGCTGATCGGAGAGAACCCGGATTCAGAATCAGAGACTGGAAATCAAATCGAAACTCTTAAGGAAGAAGAAGAGGCCAGGATGTGTGGTTTGAGATAACCGACGAGGGCAGAGAGAGAGCAAAGAGAAGAGTGTGTGAGTGAGTGAGAGAAAATGTGAAAGAAAAAGCCGTTGATTTCAGTTTTTAAGTTGGAGCAATGAGACAAGTTTAGTAGTTTCAAAACGGACAATTGATCCCCCGGTGGGGACACGTGGAGCGTGATTAGGTGAGTCCCATAACATTGCTCAGAAGGAAAATAGTTGACCCACTTGTTGACTTTGCTTTCACTCAAATGACGATATTGACCTCATGACGTCAAATATGGAAAAAGAAAGAACAAAAGAAGAGTTTTGAAAATGACGAAATTGACCACATGACGTCAAATATGAAAAAGAAAGAAGAAGAAAAGAGTTTTGAAAATGTGAGTAATACTTCTGTGTATAATCATGGATATTTGAAATGAAGTCTACAACAAATACAACACAATAAAAGAGAATAGGGATTTTGCTTTAACTTGAAACCTCTGCAGCTACTCTTGTGAAGAAGACCTCTTCTTGCTGTCGACTGCTTCCTTGAGTTTTCGGCCGAGAGCATAGGCCAGAGTCGGAGGGACAGCATTTCCAATCTGCCTGTGCTTGTGGAGGGTGTTACCATAAAACTGGTAGCTATCAGGGAAGCCTTGAGAACGAGCACATTCTCGAACGGTAATAATCCTGTCCTGGTCGGGATGGAAGCACATTCCCACCTTGCCCATCGGCTGAGGATCAGTGATGGAGGTTGGGAAGTTGCCTTCCCAGTCCAACCTTCCGAACAGGCCCTTCCATTGATTGTGGCGTTTGGCGGTGTTGGGCAGGCACCATGGTATCAAGTCGACTAGCTGACCAGTAGAGAGCTTCACTTTTTCCTCTGGAAGGTCCTTCCAGTCTGCACCAGGCCTCTTGGGGATCCTCTTGCACCGAATGAGGTTCAGCTCGTTCATTTCTTTTGAAATGTGATCAGTCAAAACAGCCATGTTCCCTCTGATTTTCTTCTGGAACCATGAGACAGGGTCGCTTTCATACTCTATATTGACCTTGGATGCTCCATTCCCTACAGCTGGGAGATCGCCAATTGTGTCTCTTACTGTTATGGGGCGGAAAGGGGCACCGCTTGCAGTGCTCCGAACAGCAGCATAATACGAATTACTGGACAAGTTGATCTTCAACTCTGGCACGCCAAAAACATGCATTGGCTCTGGCCATTCGGGGAGAATCTCATCTGGTGCAGCTGCCCAAATAAATGCTCGCTTTCGGGACTGGGAAACCCCATAAGCACCAGCTTCCAGAATACCAAACCTCACCTGATAACCCATCTCCAGAAGTGAAGCCAAAGTCAGACGGAATGTCTGTCCTTTATTAAAAGCCACAAAGTTTCTCACATTCTCCAGGAGGAAGTATTTTGGCCGGAAGTAATCAGCAAAGGATAAGAAGGCCAGTATCATTTCACACTGGACTTTACTCCAAGTACTGGTGTTAAATCTGTTCATACCAGAAAAACCCTGGCATGGAGGGCCTCCATTTATAAAGTCCACCTGTCCTGGCAACGGCAAATCGCTCTTCACCTTTTCATCTAGTGCTGATGCTAAATCATTGGCATCAGAAGTGGAAATGCAATCATCCGTATCTCCACACTTATCCATGACGGCCTTCAAGATGACGTTACAATTATTGATGAATACCTTGGACTCGGGATGGTTGAGTTGGAAAGCCTGTCCAGCCGGCTCTTCATACTCAATTGCCCACTTGGTTATTGAGACACCAGCTTGATGCAACCCCTCCGATAAGCCACCACATCCAGCAAATATGTCCAAAGTGGCTAGGCGCTTGTGTTCAGAATCATCTCTTTGTTGCTCAACTTCTGGAACATCTTCTCCTTCTTTACACTTGCCCTTTCTCTTTCTCGATTCAGTATCACCACCTACTGTTGAGTACTTTACCCGTATGTTAGCCGGCAACTGCTTAAGAGACCCGTTGGAAGGATCATATAGATGCTCACAGAAGAATATATGCTGAAACAATGCAGGAGCATTACATTCTGGAAGATCACTCCTCCTTCTGACTTCACATTTCCCTTCTATGCTATCTACAGGCAAAATGTGTAGTTCTTCACTGTAGTAGACCTCTCTGACATCTGAGCAGTACGCTTTCTCAACCGAAATGTCCTCTGGCCTGAAAAACCTTCGAACTTTAACCTGGGTTAAACCATGAAAATATTATGTAAGAAACTGTATATAAATAAAGGAAAGACATTGCATAAAACAGCAACTGATAAAATGGTGTGTAACCTGGGTAGACTTCATTTCAGATTGTTTAGATCCCTTTGTAATTATCCCCAGCACTTGGCACACAACAAAAGGTTTCAACCCCAGGTTCCGTCCAGCCTTGAAAAGTTCAGTTTCAATTGTTTGCACAGAGAAATGATAAGGGCTTACGTAGACATAATCATGAACTGAGTACTCAACTCCACTGTATATAAAACCAGTCCTTGATGAATTCACTTCAAAGACTTCTTTGGCCTTTTCTTCTTCATTAGCTTTGCAAGAGAAGCAAAAACCAGACCCCAGACCAATAGTATCACGAGAAAGACCAAGGAAAGCACCTTTCTCCGGGCAATACAAGCTTTTACTGTAGTATTCAGTTGGCAATCCTTTCTTCTTCCTCTCTTCTGCATTTGCTCTATCAATTCTCTCAGCATCAGCATTTTCCTTCCGATATTTATGCCCCCACGGCATTGACTTGATACCCACAACAACCGTCTGTTTCACATCCTTCAGTGCCAAGTTTATGCACTCATTTGTCAAGAATACCTCCCTCTCATTAGCAGTGTTTCCCAGCACAGTATCAGATCCTCGCTGCATCATTCTGCCATGGAGCATTTTTTCTCCATCTGATGATTCATACATGTATTCTACAAAATAGATAACAGGAAGTTCATCTGAACCATCAACTTCCACCATAACAGCACCACCCACATAAATCTCTTCTCCACGAAGAACAGCATGCTTGTAGAGAGCTTCACCAGAAGATGTTTTTCCCACAGGCTCCTCATCCCACAAAACCTTCTTGCTACTGGAGCTTGATTTAATTTTTCTTAAAATCGGAGAAGGTTTTTGGGCTTCTTTCACTACTGATGAATTCTCTTCACCATCATCCTCTTCTAAGTCCTCCTGGACCTCTTCATCAACTTCATCCTCCTCTATCTTTTCACAAGTTTCCACCGGGATTGAATTTTCTGGAGAGTAATTTGAATAGTACTCCCCCCAGATTCTGTTAATCAGCTTTGTTGTCGTAGCTTGCATTGCTTTCCTCTTGGACACCACAGGTCCCATTGATGCCCTCGGGTTCAAATTTGATTCACTCTTCTGCAAAATCTTCTTATTTACTTCCCATTTAGTATGGTGCCTCTTCTCCATTTTGTCTCTAAGACCATGAACAAATGGACAAGTTTTAATCTTCCCATCTGGAAATTCTGTAAACAGCTGAAGTAATATCGGTCCATGTACTACCACATATCTCTCAACAGATGCTGGATCAGAAGAAATGTAACCACCATCGCTGTTAGGGAACTCTGACAATCTTTTAATGACATCTGCAAAAGAGAGCCGTGCTACTCGACTTTCTGCCTTGAGCATTGTGATTATACTTCTCCCAAGCCTTGCTGTTTTCAGTATTGGTGCATACCACTTAGCATACTGCTTTGATGGCTTGCCAAGTCTGTACCAAGCCAGTTCTGTTCGAATTGATACTGAAATCATTGAGGCTCCCCATTCTATCACCCATTCCTTTATGGAACTCAAGTAAACTGGCATGCCATAAGCATCCTCTGCAACTGGTGCTACTGAACCACTTGAAGACGACTGGATACTGTCAAGATCAAATCCACAGCTTCCATCATCTTCACTCATAACCCCAGAACCAAAAATCGTAACATCAATATCAGCACAAGCCTTCATTGGAAGAAGCTCCAGCGAAATCAGTCTCGAGTCTGAATTGTATAGACACCAGTTGTGAAGCATGTGCGTGGGAAGATCCCCATCCTCACTGTCAACCACTATAAATTCATCTGTCTCTTCAATAGCAGTCTTATAATAGGCAGGTTCAGGATAATCATTTGCGATTTCATCTTCATTAATTTTGATGTAAAATTTCTTCGACGTGGAGGTGACACCCTGACGCTTTTTCTGCTTCATAGATTTAAAGTATTCTTCTTCTTGAATAAGTCTAGCCAACTTGGCATCTTCGTCTTCCTCGGTTTCAACTTTTGATGAACTATTCCCTCCATCTGAAGAAATCTTTAATGTACCGCTTGAAGCTGCTGGGTTTGAAGTCACATAATATCCCTGCTTTATACACTCCTGTCTAAGGGCTGCAAGAACTGGCAGCTGTGCCAATACCCGATCATTCTTCTTAGAAGACTCCTCCAAACCTTCCAATTGATTATATATAAACACGCCTTGAGAAATGATAAATTCTTTGATAGACGCACTGCCAGAGAAGAATTTGTTTCCACTCATTGATCGAGCGATGCCAGCAAGTAATTCATCAAGACTGCAGTCAGAGTTGCATTTCGACAGTACTTTGTAGACCTCTATGCAAGCACGTGCTTTCTCACAGAAATTATCATAGTGTTTCTTGTAGCTGCTTGCAGGCTTAACACAACAATAATCAGCAACATCAGTTGTAAGCCATATTATTGGATATCCCTCATCATAACCAGAGATGTCCCAAGCTTCTATCCGCCCAAAACCTTCACATATAACACCCTTTTCCTTTCCCTTGCCCTTGCCATTGTCAGAACTTGCATCAAGAGGCAATAGAGTACCAGTAATAAACAGATCACCATGTTGCACCATCTCAAGTGGATGTACAACACCATCTTCATTATGCAAGATAAACTGAGTCAATCTCCTGTTCGGCTTCTCATCATCTGGATCCTTCCCACAAGTCATGACTACGGCAAGACTTTCATCTGGCACAACCTGCTCCTCCTTGCTTTCGATGAAAGCAGACTTTTCGGAAACTCGAACAGACCTCTCCTTAAAGTCTTTACACGCAGCAGCTCGCTTGGGCATTTTGCGGGACTGGGATTGCCCTTCACCAGTTGGAGGCGCATTTCGCTTCCTACCTCTACCGCCGGCAGGCGCTTCCTTTTGGGTACCCTTCTTCTTTGTTGTTCCTATTCCATAATCTCCAAAAATTAGGCAAAACAATTGACAAGGTAAAGCTAAATATAATTCTAATCAACTCCCACACATAAAGCACCAAAATACTTTCCTTCAATACAATAAAATGAAAGAGAATCCAGGTATAACTCCTCTAAATTGTTTAACAAAACAGCTCAAATTCAAGACAAACTAAAACTCAAGCAAACAAATCCATGAGAAATCCGGTAATTCAATACATGATTCTCAAGACTCCTGATACAGAAAGTACATCATAAATTGAAAACCGATTACCGTTAATCCATTGATCCAAACAAAACACCACTCAAATTACTCAGCCCGAAAACTCACCTAATTCAAAACTCCTAACAAAACAACAAATTCACAGCAAAATTATAACCCTCACCAAGACCTACAGATCCCTAATCAATAAAGCAAAACAAAACCTCACCATAAACCCTAATCACAAACTCATACCACCCAATCACCATCAAACCTCACAATTTCCACAAATGAAAACAATAATTACATCACCAAAACCCTAATTCAAAAAAAAAAATATTCACAACAGAGAACAGAATCGAACAAAGACGAGGGAGTGAGGGCTCCGAATTACCTGAGGAAGGCGCAGAAGGAGCCGATTCGGCGTCGTTTAGAGGTGCGGTGGCGGCTTCATCGGCTGCCGCGATGGATCCCATTAGTTTCCTTATCGGCGGCGAAACCCTAGAAATGGCTAAAATGGGAGGAGTTGGTCTGATAGTGAGAACTGTGGCTCTTGGACGCTCTCTATTTATTGAGAGGTTTTCAACGGACACGTATAGGCGGGAAAGTGCTTACTTTGGCTCAGGGTTTGGCGCCCGTTGCCAAAATTTGTGGTTTTCATGTTCAACATTTCAACATTCCATTTTTTATTTCATTTCTAACATCAATTGCTTACTTATATGGTGGGTTTTTTTTCTTTTTCAAATTCTGTTGTTTGAGAGGGTTTATCGGCGGTGGGATGAGTGAAAAAAACGAACAAAATAAAGATCATGTCTTGTCTGTCTTATTTTTTTTGATATGTTGTGTTTGACTTGATATATGTAGCTGTTTTGTTAGATAATGATTACGGAGATTTTAATGATCGTCACGTATTTTTATATATGCAACTTAATGAAATCACAAAGTGTTGAATCATATGCGACGAAGGAGAATCTCGACATAAAACTCATAACCAAGCTCTGGTTTTTCCGAGTATCATATCTCCGAGGGGTACTAGATGAGAAATAACTAACCTTAACGGATTTTCAAAAACTGGAGTATAGCCAATATGGAAAGCCTAGAATGCGGTTTGGCCAGTATGCAACGGTCAAATGTCCATACATGTGTATGAAGTTACAGAGCATTCGAGAATGATATCCAGTTTGTATATTATTTTCCACTAATGAGGAAACATTAAAATGAGCTCCGTCAAATATAGAAGATAATGAGCTCCAAGTCTATATAAGTAGATCAGATATGTGAAATTTAAACCGAATATCGAATTAACAATTGTTACAACATTCAAAATTTAGAGTTATTTTTTTATGACCTTGAACAGTTCAAGTTTGACAAAAAGTGTTCAATTATTTTTACTTAATCTTAGTCATCCAATGTCCTTAAAAAATATATCCACCAGTAAAGTGTGACTTTCAAATTGGCAAAAAAAAACGAATTCCTTAATGAAATGGTGACTCCACACTTTAGACTGTTTGGTAAACTAGTAAGAAACTGATACAGCTTATTATCAAGATACAATCGTGAATCGACATTCAATTCTAGCCGGAATCCGTCTATCATCGATGTACCGATACTCAAATGGGAGACAGATCAGACAATCAACATATTCCTCCATGTCTATTGGGTCAATGACATTGGACCGTAACAACACCTATGTACCATTCAGCCCACAACCTGAGGCCCAATGACAAATAGATCATGAACCTGAAACTACCGGGTTTGTATGCCCCGGCCGGCCGTAATCAATAAACAAAGCCGGGGACCCCACTGTCCCGTACAACTGGATCAGTGCCGTCTGAGTGGCCCAGTCTCCGGCATCTTTCCGCTGCCACCATAATAATACACGTCCGGACTTTAACACCCACAGCACGTGCCCGAATCCGAACCCGCCAGGTGGGTGGTTTTGAAAGTTGCCCTAAAACCTTCGGTCCCTTAGAAAGCTATAATGGAGTCCATCATCATCATCATCATCATCATCATCATCATCATCACGAAGAGATGGAGCTGGCTAGGGTTTTGGCTTTGGAGCACATGAGAGAGCGTTCTGGGCATCATTGTGATTGTGGGAGGGTTTTGGCTTCTACCCCACTCGGGTTAGCTAGCTAAACCATGATCGCATGAGTTGTAATGTTGTATGGGATAGGGTTTATGAGCTTTTGAGATTTGCTTTTACATGGGTTTGCAGGATAATAGGTTATCTTGTTGTTTAGTAATTTTGGTCATGTGACTGATGTGAGAAGCACATTGTGTGTTCAAGGAATCAAAGGTGGGGTGTTAGTTCTCCTAAAGAGGACATTCATATAGAACAAAGTCATCAATTTCTAGCTAAACTTTGTGTGTTACATCACTTACATGTATCTATCGACTGAATTTGACTGTTGGTTTTTGGCAAGATATCGAGTACTTCTAATTTAATTAGATCGAGTTGATTGAGTTCCTAAACTAAACTATTGTATGATTTAATCATTTTCTTTTTGTTACATATCTCTTACATTATCGTGTATCTGTTACATTTTTATTTCGGTTGATGAGTTATTTTGTGTTCATCCTTTTACATTTACTTTGCTGCTAAACATCAACAGATCAACCGCGTACCCACCAATTTTACTCGAGTATTATTCCTACACAACCTAATTCTTTTCCATTCTTCCACAAACTAATATGTCTAGCTAGCTATCTGCAACCTTCAATCTATCACAATTCGCCTTTCAAAGAATGAAAATGTGGTTGAACAGAATGATGTGAACACATATTTAGTTGACGGACTTGGCATACAGGTGAGATGGTGAAAAGAAGTAAGAAAAAAAAAAACAAAAAACTTTCCTCACGCTTAAACTAAATATCTTGTCCAAAACGTAACTATTAAAACTATCAGACGTGACAATTGACATATAATTTATCTAGTCCATCTAATGAGGAAAAATGATAAGACACTCGCAGGAAAGTCCCCGGCAAGCAGCTCCTGGTGAGTATATTAAGAACCCGGATTCTGTGAGGATCCGAACTGTATCTGAAGCGTGTGATAAGCGCACCTGTGTGCTGTAGAAGGCAGCAAAGAAGAAGAAGGATATAAAAATGGAGCTAGCTAGGCACACAACTTCTTCTTCTTCTTCTTGTTATTGTTGGGAGTTGATGGTTTATGATGGTGAAGGTGCCAAATGGAGGTGTCGTGCGCAAAAGCAACTGTCATTGAGCTGTTCGTTACGTGCTACTAGCCTACTACAAACTCTACATCCAATCACCATCCATCTCTCTTATATTTTAATTTCTAATCTTGCATCATCACCGTAAAATATTCACTTCCATTTTCATTTCTTTATATTTTTGTTTTTGTTTTTGTGTTTTAGTACCCAACGGTGACCATCTGGAACAACCAAGTGAGCAATAAACCACGCTCCACCTTCCATTCTGTTGGGATTTTCTTCCCTAAACATTCTATTCGACATGGAACCATGTATTATATACGTTGATATAATTACTCAAGGGACTTGGTCACTGACAGTCAGTAATAAGTGATATCTCTTAATAATTGTCACATTGAATTTGTGACAATTATTAAAAAAACACTTATGATAACGATAAATCCAAGCAATAGAGTCGATATGACACATACACATGATTAATTTGCCGGGGTGTCTATCTTGGAAGTTTGACTAATTCCCAAGGCATATTTGAGATGTTGTTTTTGTTCATTTAGGTACATATGTCTCTTGCACATTTCAATGGAGTAGTACTGCCTGATGTAATGTTGCCGGGACACAACAATTAATCATCAAGATACGTGTACGCGGGTTTAGTTTTAATTTGTACCAACTCAAATATGAGTTAATTTTTATACATATATAGTACTATAAAATCAGTCAAAAATATAAACTGTACATCATAAATCAAGATCGGAGAGTGTCACAAAGTTCATAAAATTTGTAACTTTTCTTGCTTTTTTAACCATTTTTCCAATGATATGAGACTATGAGTATGAGTTGAGGTTGCTAGCTACTTTTATCTTGCATTAGAATTTGAATGAAAAAGCAAAGTAAGAAAAGATGTGTGGAATTGAGGAGTAGATTCGGAATAGGAGGAGGAGATATATGGAAGCCTCGGTTCTTTCCAGCCATACCAAAAGCGGCAGTAGCTTTCTGTGTTCCACTTTTATTATTGAAGATATTTTATTATCATTATTCTAATCAACGATCCAATCGAACTCACAATTCCTCGGAAGCTTTGAAATCTCTCTCATTCATTCACTTAACTTTCATCTCCGTGCTTAAACTACCTCATCATCCCATAAGGCCATAATTGAGTTTGAAACTGACACTTCGGTTGGCTCCTCTGAAACTTAAGTCCCAGAAGACAATGAGATAATAAAGCTTCAAGCTTTTATTGGGTTAGTCAGGCTTTTCTGTCTACTTTTATTTATTGCATTCTTCTCACAGTTCTGAAAATGTTACTGGGTTCTTGAGTTTGATGAGATTCTGTTTATGAGTTTAGTCAAACTGAATTGGTTTGGTTGCTAAGAAACAAGACCAGGAACACAGTGAGATAAAAGCTCCAAGCTTTTTAGTTTACTTTTTTTCTTTCATTGCATTTTACTTTTTTTCCTTCTCAAATTTCACAACAGATTCTGGGTTTTGGAAATTGATGAATTTTGGTTACATGGTTGGTTAAACTGAATAGGTTGGTGGGAATTCACAGCAAAGTTTCTTTCTTTATGTTAAATCCTTACCTTCTTTCTGGGATTTCGGTGTATGAGTAGAGATGATTGATTTGAAGTCTTATGTGCAATTAGTGTTCTTTCATATCAATGACTTTGTTGCTGGATTGGCCCCTCATTCTTTTGGTTTGTAGTCTGCTTTTCGTTATGCAAAAGAAAGAACTCATATGGTGGACCATGTTTGTTGGAATTGTAAATTATTGAGTAGGTGTGCTAGATACGCATTGCCTGATGTGTTCTGCTCATTAAACTGAAATCTGGGCTTGAATTGGTATTGGCAGGCTAAATTCGACTGCGCTGGTTGTCAGAGAATTGTTTTGGTGGATGAAAGACATTGACATTGGGTACTTGATGGGGTGAAGGGACATAGATAGTGCAAAGAGAATGATATCCTTCTGGTAGATCCAGGGACTGCATGGGAGGCTTATTGCACCTTTTTGATTTCAATCAAGGCAGCATGGCCAGGAAGCTTTTTGTGCATAAGAAACATGATGGTGGTGAGTTCTATTGTTCATTTAATACAACTTGAAAAAGTGAAGGTCTGGTCTGGGATTGATTGGATATCATTTCAATCTGAAATGGGAAGAACTGCTAGTTATAGTTTTAGTGATTTCTGGTTGGATAATCAAATTAATTTTTATTGATTCGTATGTTAAAAAATCTGTACCTATTAATCATGGAAGTCTTAATATGGGCACAGTGATTGTCTTTTAGAGAAATTATTTCTGTAAAGGTTTTCATCTATATCAGGAGAATGTGAATAATCTGATATATTAAGATGTTTTGAACACATTGCAGGCCTTGATGCTCCACGAAATAGCTTGGAGATGCAAGTAGAAACGTCTCAGAGCTATTGTGACATGGGAGATTTGCCGGTAATTGTGCTTTATTATGGATTTAGAGTGGTCTGCTTCTCTTGAGGCTGTGTACTAATATGATTCTTGTGAATCTTTCAAATCCCCAAAATGTATGATTCTTGTGATACATGGTGCATTGTGATGGTGTGAAGCTTTACATATTTTCCAGCTTGTCATACACCTGCTACTGGATTTGGTCTAACAGTTCTGTCTCACACCCTTCAGTTCTGTCTAACAGATCAAATTAATTTTAATCTGATTGTTTCGTTCAAATGCATCATGCATCTTCCCTTTAATTTTAACATCTTTCCTTACTGTGTTTTATTCTATTAAGTTGGGTCGTGTCAGACTTTGTGAGAAAATTCAGGCCAAAGGAGGACAATTTGAATAAAGTTTCAACTCCGATCCATATACTTAATCCCATGAGTAATTAGCATATCTTCTGTAAACGTTTGGTTGTAGCGCTCCCTCTCTGTAGTCACTGTTTTGATTAATTTTTGTGTACTGATCTCTGTAGTTGTATCCAGTGAAAGAAGTTGGTCCTAAAAAGAATTATCCACTTGAAAGTTCAATGAAGAAATTGATCAATGAGGAAATATCCAAACGGTCAAGTACCAGGCACAATGGACCAAGCATTGTGGCACGGCTTATGGGAATGGATATGTTGCCAGTGGATATAAAATCAGCAGTTCAGCCAATTGAGGATAGACATGAATATAGGAGAACAAAGTCTTCAAAGAAGGAAATGAATGGAAAGAACTCAGTTGATCACGTCTCTTCAAACTTAAATTCATCCAGAGAGTTGGATCTCAATTCATTCTATCAAAATAATGGCACAGAGGATGCTGGATGGTGTGAAGATCAGAAAATTGGAAAACCAAGGCGTGAAGAGCATCCTCAAGAGGAGGAACTACAGAAGTTCAAGAAAGAATTTGAAGCATGGCAAGCTGCCAGGTTTAAGGAATGTTCAAGGATTGTTGAAAATGACAGCTTATCAGTAGAGTTGCTTGCTCAAGAGCCTCTCAACAAGGAAAAGACTGCAGTTTCTGCAAAAGCGAAGCAAACGACAATTGAGAAGACTATGGAAAGAATAGATCACACAGTAAAAGAAATCTCACACGAAAGAGGTGTTTCGTCACATCGTGTAGATGCAATGGATTTATTCCCATCTGAGTACACAAGATCTGTATCTTCAAAAAGCAGAACCAAGAGCTTAGACTTTGAGCAATCCTCCCTGTTGAATTCCAGGAAGAGAATGAACATATCTTCAGCTCCTACAAGGATAGTTATCTTAAAACCTGGTCCTGATAGCTTTTGCAACCATGAAGAGACTAGGATCAATTCTCCAAGCACTTTAGATCAGAGGGGTAGTATAGAAGATTTTCTCGAGGAGGTGAAGGACCGACTGAGATGTGAACTCCAAGGGAAGGTGCATAAAAGGGGTTCAGTTGTCCGGGGAAGTGGAATTGAGACCCCATTTAGTGAACAGCCATCTGATCCAAAGCAAATTGCTCGGCACATTGCAAAACCATGTCCGAGAAAGTGTGACTAGGGATCTTGGAGTGAATTTGCTTCGATCAGAATCAACAAGATCATACAGAAGTGATGTTCAATATCATAGAGCAGGATCCCCAGAATTCATACACAGAGATACTAGAAGGTTCCTGTTAGAGAGACTAAGAAATGTTTCAGAAAGAGAGACAGGATTTAATTCTCCTGTATTTTCTTCTGGCAGCTACGGGTCATCTGCACTAGACTATGAAAGGTTCAAAGTAAAGCAGGTGGGAGATACTTTGGAAGCTCAAAAAGATACGAGTTTCTGGGGAAGGGGAATGGTGAAAGATGACCATGAGAAAACCAGATCATTCAGGCATGGATCAGATGACGATAAGTTGCTGGATAGAGAATTGTCCCCTAGAAATCTCATTAGGTCCTTATCTGCCCCAGTATCCGGAACATCATTTGGGAAGCTTCTTCTGGAGAACCGCCACATTTTGACTGGTGCTCACATTCAGAGAAAGCATGAAGCCATTGAAAATGTGTCCTTGGACATGAAGAGTCAGAAGAAAGAAAGGTTCAATTTTAAAGAAAAGGTTTCCCATTTCAAATACAATTTTAATCTTAGGGGAAGACTGTTTGGAAAAAGAATTCAATCAGTGACTGAATCACGCCGTACTGAACGTTACACTGTGAATGACATCAGGAGTGGTCCAACAGTTATTACCAACTCTAGAGAGAGACATGTAAGAGACATTTCTTTTCCCTATGCTTTTTACGTATTATTCTCGGATTCAATAGGCTCAATTTGTTTCCTAATGTCATTTCTTCTGTTCTGGTCTCAGGATAATTTCACTGAGGTGCCTCCTAGTCCTGCATCTGTGTGCAGCACTGCTCAGGACGATTTTTGCAGGACAGCTGATTGTCTTAGTCCAGTATCGACTCCAAATGCAACTCCAAGAGATGACAGATTTGTGCCACAGGCTTTTAGAGACATCAGCGATAATCTAAGTGGTATGAATTTCTTTCTACATATTTTTTGTGCTTAATATGAAATTTGGTGGTTGGTATGAATATGATACATGCTTATTGACTGTACTCCTGAGTCTTTTATCGTGTGCTTGTCTGTGTTTATGCTTCATGCATGACCGTTACAGTATTAATGTGTCCCAATTCTGCTAAATCCATTTAGTTCCAATGTAACGGTTCCAGGATCAACAAGGTTTACATATTTGGCCATCCTTATCAGATCACAAGATAACAAATATGCTTTTCTGTGTAAGACTTGAAATGTGAATCATCTTCTATTGATTCTACAGAACTAAGAAGACAACTGAATCAACTTGAATCTGATGAGCCTGATGATGCATCAGTTGAACAAGAAGTGGTCGAATCTGAAATGTCTGGACTAGAGAACCCGGCAGAGGTTTACATAAAAGATTTGCTTGTTGCTTCTGGTTTGTACGATGGATCATTTGAGAAATCCTTTTCGAGATATGACACGTCTGGGAAACCCATCAGCTTCTCCGTGTTCAAAGAAGTGGAGGAATCTTATAAAAAGCTGGCCAGTGCAGACGTTAACTCAACCAAAGATCACAATGGGAAGATAAATCACAAGTTGTTCCTTGATTTATTGAACGAAGCTCTTTCAACTATTCTTGGACCTCCATTAAGCATGTCTAAATTCAGAAGAAAAGCTATCAACTCCTCTGCCCTGCCACCTTTACGTGGTAAGAAGTTGTTAGATTCTGTTTGGGTGATTATATGTCGTTATGTATACCCTCCAAACGATAAACACTATCACTCCCTGGATGAAATAGTTGCCTGGGATCTGGGATCCTCGCTGTGGTCAGAACTGGTGGAGGAAGACGTTAATATTCTTGGAAGAGAGATTGCAACTCTGATTATGACAGATCTTGTTACAGAGGTTTTGGATGATATGAAGTTTTGATGGAGTGCAAGGTTGAAACGTTTTGTTTTCCAGTCTGAGTTAGGAAAGAGTGGCGTATATAATGAAATGATAGAAAGTAAATACATGATTTACATGGTATCCAAAACTGTGGATTTCTCATGTTTGTTTGATATAGCTGAGACTTGAGAGTGTGCATGTATATATGTTCATCTGTGTGGTTTGCTGATATAGATGGGAAATGGGTTTGAGTAGTTGGGGATTATACAGTGTACATTTGGTAACATGTATTTTTACTTTTCCATTCATTCTGTTGACAGTAAAAAAAGGTATTCCTCCCCAATCTAATGGGGCAGTTGGTTTGTTGTACTGATAATTGACAGTAGAATTGTTGCCCTAACAAGAAGCAGAGAATTCCACAGCTGCTGTTTTAGGGTCTTTGTATCATTTCCAACTTTTCAGATCATATTAGCAAGGCGAAATGACATGATGTTCCACATTACTTTCAATGAATGAAATTTTAAAGACCAAGATCTTTAACTTAACTTTACATGTGACCAGGGCCGGTCCTGAAAGGTTCAAGGCCTAGTGCGAAAATAAAAAATATGCCTCTTATATAACTTTTTTATTCAAAATATGCCAATTTTTTTGGGGTTTCATATATAATTGTATGTATCTCATATACATAATTTCAGAAAGAAAAAAAAGGGGGGAAATTTAAAGTAACATTTTTCAACATCTACAATGTCAGGATCAAAATAATAATAATTTAAAGATGAAAAGTTCAAAGCAACCTTTAGTCCAGTCTTGAGAAATTAAATTATATATGAGAGAAGAGATGCAAAATTGAGAGTCAGAAATTGAGAGAGGATGGAGAACTTCTCATGATTGCAAGAATGTGAGCAATTTATAGAGAGTCCAACAATGTGACAAATAAAGTAAAGACTGTATGAGATTGGGTTGTGGTCTTGCGGAGAATATCAATCGTCAATCGGCAAAGAATCTTCTCCATAATCGATGCAATAGGTATATGAAATTATGAATTTAGAAGAAGATGAAAAAATTAAAAGAAAAGAAGAGAATGAACGGAATACATTGTCTAGAAGATTGAACAACAAAAGAGAAAAAGTTCGGGACTTTAATTGTGTTTTTCTTTTTATATTAATATAATTATACATTAATATATGGAAAAAATTTAGTTTAGTACCCTAAATTTTAATGTTAAAATCAGTTCAGTCTCTCATTTTGAAAATCTATCTTTATAACTACACTCTAGTCTAAATTTTGATGTTGGTTTCGTGTCAGGTACTGACTGACCTACAGCTGACAAAAAAGGCCTATGTAGTAATGTTGGCTCTTAATTTGTACAAAATGACGAAATTGGCTCTTGTGATTGTTTTCCCTCCATTACAGCCCAGACCCCTAAACCTAATCTTATCAATTATCAGAACCCAAAAACATTACAGCCTCCATGTTATGTGTCTCATGGTTGCTTGTTCTAATCTTTTGCATAGATGATTAGAGCTATGAACTTGTGCAGACTTATGCATCTATTTGGTTTTTACATTGACTTATGCAAACTTATGCACCTATTTAGTTGTTATGCAATAACTTTTATTGACAAGCTTGAATGTAAATTTAAGGGTTTTGCCTAGGGCTGCCACTCGGTCGGTTCGAATCGGTAATGGGCGTTACCAACTTCAAAACCAAAGCTCTCGGTAATGAAATATGACTTTTAATTACCAAACCAAAAACTTCGGTATGAGATAAATCTTACCAACTTCGGATGTCGGTTTTTCGGTATTACCAAACTTCACAACAAATATATTTTCAAAATATAACAAAACAATACAAAACTATAAAATTTAAATATCACTTGAGTTTCTAGAGTCTGATAATACATATACAAAAGATAGTCATTTCAGTACACATTATCGAGTATGGTTTAATTTTCTATCGAAATAATCAGGATGTAAATGTTTCCAAATTTTTATATGAACAAGTTATGTGTCATCTATGTGAAAGTATGTGTGTGGAAGAGTCGACCAAAATAAGTCACATAAGGGCAGTAAAAGCTTTTTCGTGTAATAAGTGACGTTAAATTATGGTTGACCGCTTTGATCAAGACCCGAGCATTATTAAGTACAATTGAATTTTCTATCATAATTGTATTATACTATAATGATCACATCAGACGGTCGAATTTTAATTTTATGAATTGTAATTATTGGAATCACAACATGCCTGATAATGTGGTATAACTTATTTAATAAGTTATATGCATATGTACATCTTTGTGAACCAACTACAAAGATGAAGCAAAATTTTCAAAAACCTTGTGAACTATGATGTGATCAATATAATGAAATACGACTATGGTAGAAAAATTAGGTATTTTTGATAATTTTTTGGCCTTGATCAAAGCGGCTAACCCTATTTACGCTTGTGCTTCCTATGGGGAGCCCTATCATCAAGAGAGGTAAAAACATTCCTAAATTTTTACATGGGTGGTTACATGTCATCTAAGTGGGTTTGTCTATGTGTGTGTGTGATGAATCGACTAAGACGGGTAGGTAAGAGCGTTTTTATATAACAAGTAATATTGAATTAAAGTTGATCGCTTTAATTGAGACCCGAATGCTACCAAGTATAGTTGAATTTTTCTATTCATTGTCTTGTTTTTTACTAAATGGTATATACAATTGAAAACGTGAGATAAAATTATTAGTCTGTGTGTTTTTAGAAATATAAGTCTTTAAATAATTAGAATTTCGGTAAATTCGGTATTTACCAAAAACCAAACCAACTTTTTCGGTATTTCTCGGTTTCGGTTTTTTCGATTTCGATTACCAAAATTCGGTTTACCAAATCATAAATTTTCGGTCGGTTTTCGATCGGTTTGGTATTTACCAAACCAAGTGGCAGCCCTAGTTTTGCCCTTATATGTTGTTCATTTCATTTTCTGGTGTTTTTGCTTGTATTACTTTAGTAGATAATTTTGGAGTTTAGGGTTCGGTGTTGTTAATGTGTGGAAGTTTGGAGTTTGTATCAGCCTTTTTTTTTTGCATGAGTTGAATTTTGGATGAAAATCATATCAAATTGTCCATTATGACATTTCTTAAAATTTAAAGACTAATAAGTGGGCTCTTCTTATCGGCTCTATGTCAGCGCCTGACGTAATTTTCGGAGCCAACATCAAAATATGGACTAAAGTGCAGTCATTTGAGAGTTAAGAAACTAAAAAGATAGATTTTTAAAACGAGAGACTGAACTGATTTTAGCACTAAAATTAAGAGTACTAAACTGAATTTTTCTCTTAATATATTTAACATAATGAAAAAAAAAAAAAAAAAATTTTGCCCCCTATGTTCCTAGGCCCAGTGCAAGCGCACTACATGCACTGCGCCAAGACCGGCCTTACATGTGACGTAAATAATAAACGACGAGGATATCTAACACAAAGAAATACAATAGAACTTTGGCTGAATGGTGTAGCGCACCCATCATCGTCAAGTTTCAACCAGCAAGCTCAACTCAAGAAGTTTCACGCTGTTGTTCATGTCATCGTTGAAAATGAGGGCGCACCAATTTGGGTCCAAAAATTGTACCAATTATCACATAGTTACTGTTGTGGATAGGCCTCAATTTTTGACTTGGTGGCGACGGTGGAGGTGCACATGCCGTGTCCCCCTAACGAATCCAATTGTCACATTAACAATTCAAAATAGTGTGACATTAACCTTAATCATGTATACCCTAACCATTTCCACGCGCTCAAGTCCAATTGCTTCAAGAGACCTATTTCTCCAACACCATTTTCTAAGTCACAAAGCAAAGGAACACATGATTACTCTTTAGGAATCCCAACAATGCATGCATTTAGTCCCAATCACAAATCTTATTAAAACAAAAAAGGAAGCATCAAATCACGGATTATGTCCCTAATACACTTCATTTTGCAATTTCCCCTTTTTAAAAATTGTCATGTCACATATGAATTTGTTGTTCACATGCATGTATGTGACCAAAACACATAGAATATGTACAAGTTTGACAGGCCAAATTTGCATGTAGATTCTTAGTTACTCATTTTATAAGTAAGTTAATTAGTTGGACTATTTCATCAAATACACACACACAGAGACCATTTTAATATAAATATATCAGGGTTTTAGCCAATTCCAAGAAAAGGTACAAGTTAATGTGCAAGTACAATAATAAGTGATTGTTTCCAAGACATTCAGTTTCTCTGACAGAAGGGAAGTCAGGTAATTGTGAGGGAAGTGGCAGTTGGCAGTTGCTGCTCTGGTGCTCCAAAGCCAATCTAATCTAATCAATCTGAACCCGAGTTGTGTCTTTGTCAGGTCTGGTATACTCTATTCCCTACTCTTTTGCCATTGATGATTGATCATGGTTCAATCATGTACGTGTCATGATTTTTATTTTATAAAAAGAGCAGATAATAATCCACTATTTCACCATATATGAGAAATTATCTTTCTTTATTTTTATTATCAAAATTTAAGATAGTATAACAACAACATGCATTAGACGATCCATGATGTTAAGTTTATGTACCTCTGTTTTTAAATGAAATAACTCGTGTTATCTGATAAGGTTTTCTTGTATGTTTTTTAAGAATCATAATATTTAAGTTAATCGGTTATATATTAACATGGACCTATAAATTTATTAAGGTTTCTTACCCGTTATCGATAGGTTATCTTGCACTCAATACTCATGTTGTGGATAGCTCAATAATTATAGAATTGTTTCCATTTGCTTTAAGTATATAGTTAACGAGTATCTTGCACAGACAATGATCTTATAATGTATCTTTATAGTTTATAATCTCTATTTTTTTTATCTCTGTTTTCACTGCCGTAATATATTGGTCACGAGAAATACTTGTAAGATTTAGTACCTGTAAGGGAAAGTAATCGTCACTCAAAGATAAGATCTTTGATAACGACACCTCTTATTAATGTTACCAACTTATCATCACCCAAAGATCTTATTCAACAAATCAAAGAAAAAAGGGAATGCTGTAGCAGAGTCACAGGGGAATACTACCACCCACCAAATTCCAATATATTCATTCAGTAAGTCTTTGGTCTTTTATACAATTTCTCTGCCTCTTTTTGTCTGTTTCTTTACTTTCTCGTTATCATTGTCCTCCTAGTTCCTCCTCCTTTACTCTTTAGTCTTTGCAAAGTTGCAAACACAAAGACTGAGAGAGAAAGCAGAAAGAAAGAAAGAGAGGTTTATGATGGAGTGGGATATGCAGCACCAGCAGAAGGAGCAAGAGATTGATGGGAATGGGAATGGGAATGGCAATGGCAATGGCAATGGAGGTGTGGGGTTTGTGAAGGTTATGACTGATGAGCAATTGGAGACTCTGAGAAAGCAAATTGCGGTTTATGCTACCATTTGTGAGCAACTTGTTGAGATGCATAAGAACCTCACTGCCCAGCAAGATCTTGCAGGTTTGTTTTTTCTCTTCAATTTTGGTTAAACTTTGAAGTGTGTGTGGATGCATTTGGTTGAGATGAACTTAAACTGTTTTAGTGTTAAAGTTTGGAACTTTACTCCTTGTGAGTGGTTGCATTTAGTGGGCATGAAACTCATATAGCTTCATTAATTGGTTTTCTGTGATGGGTTTTTCTCTGTTTTGATAGTTTACCCCCAGTTGTTTTGTTTTGGTTTGAATGACATGTGATACCCTCCTTTGATGCTTGAAGGTTGGCACTTTTGTCTGTCTTGTGCTCATTTGTGGGTGATTGTCTGTTTCTCAGCTTCATTGGTCTCGGGTGATCTTTGTTAACATTGATCTGTATTCTTATTGGGTTGTTGAAAAGCTGCTAATTTGATAGGTTGGTTTTTGGCTTCCTTAACTGAGGTTTATGAGTAAAATTCTAGGACACTGTAAGTTAGTTAATTTTCATATGAAATGTTCAACCTTTTCAATTGAACTGTGGATCAAAACTCCTTTTCAATCAGGCTTATACACATTCTGAAAGGTTTTGTTTTAATTTCAGCTCAATTGGTCATTCCTTCAGCCAATTTGTGGTTGCTTTTCCTTGGAAGCAAGAACAAACACAATAGCTTTACTAAGCATAAAGGGTTAGGAAGCTATTTTCATTTTAAGTAGCTCTTTCTGAAACGAAACTGATCTAAAAAACAATTGATTCTGTTGATGACATTAATAAGATACCTAATGTGGATTTGATGTTACAAACTATTAGTGATTGCATGTGATGAAGACGCCATATTTTCTTTGAACAAAAACTTGTGTGCTTCTCTCTTTCAGGAGTCAGGATGGGAAATCTGTACTGTGATCCACTGATGACATCTTCTGGCCACAAAATAACTGCCAGACAGCGCTGGACTCCAACGCCGGTGCAGCTACAGATTCTGGAGCAATTGTTTGATCAAGGGAATGGAACTCCAAGCAAGCAAAAGATCAAGGAGATAACCTCTGAACTGAGTCAGCATGGCCAAATTTCTGAAACCAATGTTTATAATTGGTTTCAGAACAGGCGTGCTCGATCGAAGAGGAAGCAACAGAATGCAACATCCAATAATGCTGAATCAGAGGTGGAGACTGAAGTTGACTCTCCCAAGGACAAGAAGAAAGGACCTCAGGATCAAATTTTACATTCCCAACAGAACACATCAGCCCAAAGGGCTGAAGATTTGTGCTTTCAGAACCCTGAGATGAGTTCTGACCTGCATTTCTTGGATCCACAGGGCATTAAAGAAGACAAAATGTTTGCATTGAGCAGCGATTTAAGGTCGTCCAGAGGTTTAGGCCATATGTCATTTTATGATGAAGTGGTATCAAGCTCAAGTAAGTTAATATAAAACATCATACATGTAGAAATTTCTGAGAGTTTCTGTTGTCAGTATCATTATTTGATTGATCTGAACAATGCCTAACTGTTATTACTTGGGATCATCTGTTACACTTCCATTCTTAAAGTTCTAAACTTCATTATTTCCTAATATCAACTTATTCAATACCCTTTATACATCTCATAGTGATTCTGCTCATAATGTAATGTATCTATTTTGATTGCTACTATTTCCATCTGGGTTTTAATTACCTCCAAACTTCAATGTTGTAGGAGGCAATGAGTTGATGACAGGAAAGATGGAAGTGGGAGGGAGCTATAATCTTTTCCAGCAGGCAGAAGACTACAGCATGTGACAAGTTATCTTTTAATGAAGAGAGAGCCCTGATGTTTGGTTATGCCTAACCTTAGCATATTTATGGCTCCGTCTCAGTTTAAGTTGGAGGGTAGATAGATATAGTATAGCATGGGGGATATATGAGAATTTGCCATTTGTGTTTTGACTGATCAATCTTTAGGTGCTTTTAGCTTTTGTTAACAGCAATAATATGTACCGAAGTATTTGGGTCTGGTTTGATAGTATCTTTCTTATCAAGAAAAGGTTTGAGTATTTGGATGCGGAGGTATTACATTTACATTTGCATCTAGTGACACCGATAATGATTATGGACTTTCTGCATTCCTTGAAGGAGGTGAACAGTTCTAATTAAGAAGCATTTAACTTTGTTGTTTGAGTTCTTAAACCTTTGAATTAAGATGATTTGAATAAGTTATATTTATTTCTTCAGTTATTTAGTCTTTTAGTTCTCTCAAGCCTTTCATATAAGAAGGGTTAAGTTTCCGTTGTATGGGTGAAGTTTTTTATCAGAAATATAATCTAAGTTAGAGAAGAAGTTCTTCCTAATTTTCTATCAAACTCTTATCTCTAGGTGAATTCCTAAGAGTGTCGAGTTTAGCTCTTACCTCCTTGATGGATTCTAAGGAGTGACGAGTGTATTCTGTCGTTTTATTTTATCTTCCTTTTTTTCCCCTCAGTAAATCCCCGGGTATCATCTAGGAATCAAATTAAGGGAAAAAGATTACTTTAACTTGGGTTCTAAATAAGTGTATCATCAATCATTGCATTCACCAGAGTTGTTAGTGCAATTATGAAAAGGTCACTAGTTGTGACTTACATGATTCATTTGGTGTGATTTTGTTGATATGGAAGACTGGCTTTGGACCCCTCTGGTTGGTTACTAGTGTAACATTGTTGATGAATGATGGAAAGGCTTTGTACTATGTGTTTATGTTCATTCAAATTCCTAAATGTGGTAAAAGGTAAACATTTCCGAGTCACATTTGAAAAACATCGAATCAAACACCTTAGTTTCTGTAAATTCTAAAACATGTTTCGAGTTTCATCTTTTTAAACTCATTCCAAAAATGTGTTAGCCCTAAAATTTCTTACCTTTTAAATATACCGACTAATAATGATATATAAATGACTTTGTATGTCGGTTAATCAATTGATAATTCAAACATTATGATATGAATTTGATGGGCTCTAAACTAATAGAAAACAAGGGACAAAAAACAAATCCAAACCTTAACCCGAATTTCTTTATACATCTTCACATTTTTCTTTACCCTCAAACCAAACTTTTCCCACTCAAATTTCTTAATTTTCATTATTGCTATTACTTTTTACAATGTTTTAGTTTGTATTAGGTAAAATAAAATTTACTACATGGTTGCCTTACTATATTGTATGCCAAATTTGGCATGAAACGCAACAGAGTGAAGCCAAACTGGTTCTGCTTGATCAGAAGAGACACAGTGTCGCAAACCCTAATTGCAGGTCAACCAGGACGAAGACTTCCGTGCTTTTAGCACCATTCTGGCTGCTCATTAGTCTCATACACTCTGCAATTGAATTGGGTCTTGTAGAAAACAGAGGGAGACGAACAAGATTCGAGAAGCTTCAGGGCTTCATCAATCGCCGTGGAGCTCAAACCAGGTCTCCGTCTCAGGTATTTAGATTCATGGCACACCGTGCATTTCAATTCAACCCCAATTTCAAACCCAATAGCCAATTTGATTTGGTATTGCAAAATCTGAGCCGAGCTTACATTTTTACCCATAATGAAATTTGGGTTCATGTTTGATTTTCAATTGGTTCATGGAAATTATGGAAAGAATCGTTAGAAATGCTTATGTGATTGCTCAGTTTAGGTGGCAATTCTGGAATCTATGATTTTTGGTTGCTTGAAATCAAGCTTTGCAGTATAACATAGATAAGCTAAGATAGTATAGGATCATGAATAAAGTTTGTTCTTTTTTTTTTGGTAATTGTAGTGATTGGTTGTTTTGTGAAATGCAGATGAAGGTATAAGGAAACAGATTATATATGAATTTGTGAGTTTGGGGGAATGGTGAGTTCTTGTATAAGTAATTCGAGATATACGTACATACATGGCTCCAAGTGGCCTAATGAAGCAGTTGACGTGCACCAAGTCATTGTTAAAAAGAGTGGTGCAAAGGGTTTCTTAGTCTACTTCTTCGCTCTCGTTATTCTAGCAAACGCCTTCCATCTTTTCTTAGTTAAGGTATGCCGTTTCCTCGTATTTGACATATTTTTGCACAAAGGCTTTGTTCTGCTGTTTAAGTCTTTATTCTTGAGGTCTACCATATTGTTTTGTTGATAACAAGCATACGCTAAGGAGCATATGAACATGAGTTAGTTTGGTGAGATTAACATGTTATTGCTGTTTCCCATTGCACAGTTCATATTGGTTTATTGGAAAAACTTGTTCTTCAAAAATAGTTTATGTCGCGTATGCCAATTTTATTAGAATGAATATAGTATCTGAAATTACATTCACAATATGCAGAAACCAGTAAACTTTCGTGGTGTACAAGTGTTCTAAAGTTCCATGTATATGTATATCCGTTGTTTTCAAAATATATCTGACACCAACTTGGCACGATGATCTTACAAACCACAGGGCGGTTCAGTTATCATTCTTTTATGGAGTTTCCTTTTAGATGCATTCCTTGTAAAGTTGCTTTGGAAGAGTGTTACAAAAGGTGAGCACCTGGGCTTTTGGTTTTTTGAACTGTTACTTTGTATTTTTGCAATTACAAGAAGGTTTGCTATATCCTGTGTATTCATCTCGTCTAGTGTATTAATGACAGAGTCCGTTGTGGTTATGCCAGCTTTTGGAGTTCAACTTGAAACACATTTTAAGAGGTAGCTTTTTATACATTGGTTGTTGGTTACATTCTATGTAATGAGTTCAATTTGGTGGGACTGCATGATTAATGTCAACTTTACAACTCTGTATAATCAGATATTTTCCTAATTGTCTTTTTTTCTTCTTTCCGTTTCTCTCCATATAGTGGAAAAGTTACTCGTCGCTTTGTTCGCATCGACAAGATCTTGAAACCTGTGCTCCTAGAATGTGTGACTCCCGTTACTTGTTACTGGAGCCTGTCTTTCATTGTACATGGAGAAGTGGATTTGGTGCTAGTTTTTAAGGTACACTATTTTCTTGGAAACTGCAGATATAAGTTCGGAGTAACTTCTTTAATAAGTTATGGGAAGTATGAAGTTGAGAAAATAGCATATGTAAAATTGTGATTGACCAAAGAACCTGTGCTTTTCTTTTAAGTTCCTTCATTTTATTTGGCTTGTGAAAGTTGAATTCGTTTTTCAGGAATTACGTCCCCCTATGAAAATGTTGGTCCCCATCTGGAAGGCCTTGTGTGCTGCTACTGGTAGTAAAGAAAGCTTAGACACATGTAGGGAAGATGGATGATGAGGATCATGAAGTTTGCATTCGAACTTTGGTGCACTCAAGCAACTAGAAAAATCTCACGATCAATCAGCTCCCTAGGATTCCAACCGGTACAACTTCTATTTCCAGTCAGGGAATGGGGAGGATGATCAAAGAGATTGTGATTTGTACAAGACTAGAAACAATGTCTTTATTCAATCAGTTACAGAAGTCACACTGTACAGTTTTCTGATGTAGGTGAAATCAAATGTAAATTCTTTTGGTAATGCGAAATTGGGGCGTAGCAATCTAAAGCAGTGCTCGAGCTGGAATTAGAAACTGTTTCCCTTTCTCTTGTCTTTCTTTCGCTGTCATTTTAACTTGAGGCTGATGCTACTTGCTCAACGGATGATTCAGTTGCTTCAGATACTATTACTTGGTAGATCACAGAGTATGTGTTGAATGACTTCCTAGTCTTGTATATCAACCGACGTGCTAAACTGTTCAATAAAGAATGACATGATCAAAATGGAAAATCCCAATACTAGGGAGAGAAACCAAAGCAGGTTAACCCAGACCGGTAATGATTCATGACCTTTACAACGGAGGAGAACATTTGAATTTGTCTCATACGCAGAGCATCATGGTATAATCATAGTGAAACTGCATATTTTTGGTTGGTAAGCTGTGATTAACAAAATAAACAAAAGCAAATAATTGCAGGTGACGACTGTCGTTGGGACAATAGGCAAATTGAAATCTTAATTTACCAAATGTATGCCTTGACACCAAAGATGGATAGGATAGCTACGCATCATCAAATTAATCATTAATATTATTTGTGATTTAAAACCGCCCATTACTAGAAACATTCAGTGATTAAGAAAATCACACTTGGATTACGAAAAAGGCTTTCTTCATGTGAAAAGACAAGTAATTACATGATCAACAACTGCTGTTGTGTTTTGTTTAGGAAGGAAGCTATACATCTGGATCCAAAAATGTAAATCCAGTTCAGAAAGTGGCCATGTCACTTGTAGACATGATATTCTCATCCTTCTAGCTTCTAGCCGAGTTTAAACGTTGTTCTGCACGTGCAAGACTAAGTTCATGTCGATGTAATCCATGCCAGCCTTGATCTGCATCACTCTTCTGATTCAAAGATGCAATCTTAGCTATTTGCTTGTGCAACGCTTCCAAATTTACTAGTGGGGCAGTTGTTGGTCGACCATGAGCACACTGCAAAACAAATCACAAGGTGGTGTTAATATTCGAGAATAACATGAGCCTGCATCTGTTTCTCTCTCTGAGATGACAAGTAGCTTGAGAAGATGATTTACTTGGAAACACAATGAGGTCTGTTTCAGCTCATCAACGATGAGGGAACACTCTGAAGGTAGCAAGGAATCCCCAAACATAATTGCACCTGAAGAATGAAAGAAAACCATCAACATACAAGTCATCAATGTATATGTAAGCTAAACAATTCAGGTTATTTGCAATAAGATTAAGCCCAATCCCAATCATTGAACAAAACCTGATGCCTCTACTGAGAGTAAGACTTGGCATCTACCTCTGCATGCTTTAGAATTTAGGATCCGAAGAACAGACGGCGGCATTGTTGATGATCCATCTGTGTCAGAAAGCTAAAGAACGACTAGAATATCAGGGTAATTCTCGGACACAACATCAGAGGGAAAAAGAAAACTAATACAACAAGGCAGTACTGTATATTTGTATTACCTGCTGAAGAAATTCCATGAGATCAACATCAGATAGATTGACACCTAAGATGCAGGGAGCCTGAATGTCATTTATGCAACAGATAGTATTAATAACTTTCAAAGGCGGCTTCATTACAGTATTAAAGTGACTGAAACAATAATTTTCAAGCATAGACTCTGAGTTAAACAAAACAATACCAGTTTTTGAGCTCAAAAGATGGTGAATTGAAAAATTAAAGACAAGTGATGGTAATTCACCGCAATAAGTGTGATGACGGTTGGCTGCCTGTGAAGGATTCTCAAATTCCTGTTAAATATCAATCCAAGAAAATCAGGCTAACAGAAATATAATGGTTCTGGCATAGAATAATGTAAATATATATGTAGAATTGATCTCTAACAAGTCTCCAAATTATCATCATTTTCCAAAACCATGCATAAAAAAAATTAACTAAGTTGAGCAATTAAAGTCTAATAGATGAGTTTATCATCTTGTATGGTGTCAAACATCAATAAGTAAATGCCAGACATTGGTGCCCTTAACCTCAAATCAGCAATAAATTATCTACCAAGTAATTGTGTTAATGTTCATAATGCTGGATGCTCAGACCAATATCAAATTTTTGGATAAGCATACCAGGACGAACAGATAACTTACCTCTTGAAAGACCCTGAATCTTGAGCATGTATGTTGCAGCGCCAACCCCACTCTTCTATTGGTTTAGCATAGTTATGAAGTAACTGGTAACCAATCTCCGGCAGCATCTGTATTATAGCAACAAGAACCAAAAAGTCGTGAAAAGTTGGACACTGAAGCTTTACGTAGCATAAAATACTCTACATACCAGCTCTTGTTCAATATCCAGAAAAGTAATGGTCTTTGCTTCTCCCTCTCCAGACAAGACCTAAGTATTCAAGTAATTAGGTAAGCGGCAAAAAAAATTATGAAACACACACACACACACACTTTTGTACCAAATCAAGATATCAATCAAAAAAAAGAAGAATTGAGACCTTCTGACGCAGCTCCTCCAATCGGATCCTTTCATCTGCAGCATGCTGTAGAAAACAATTAATTACTGCTTAAGTCAGAACTCTGGCTGCACTTGCTTGCTTGTCAATATCATAGTTCGAAGGTGTCAAGATCAGTATGTGGATGCAAGTCTGTTTCTTTAACAGCTGCATGTACAAGTATATACATATGGCAGCTTACTTACAAGACTGACTGTTTTGTGATTAAGTTTTTTAGCAAGCAAGATATCCTATAGAAACTTCTATCTGATTTCTTTGTTTCATTCCTTGTGAAGGCCATTTTTGGGAGAGTATAACTATTTGATTAGTCGATTAGATGCATGAAAGCTCTATTGTAGGTTCGTAACCTTGTTATAAGTGAAGTGAACTGCAGGTTCCCTTAGTAACAAACTTACAAATGCACTTTATAAAGCAATAATCCCATTCCAAAACTTGGATATCTCCCATTCCAAAACTTGAAAAAGATATCCAGAAAACTATATAAGAAACAGACCTGGTCAATAACAGCAAGTGTTTGGCCGGCCATGACTGGAATATATTTCTTATCCACCTGCTGAAGAACTCTGCAATCCTTGAGACAGTTCTTACTGATAGATTCAGGAACTAATGAATCAGCAGCAAGATGCAAGAATCCGGAAGATATGTCAAGTATATCATTTCCAGCTTGACAACCGTGCATTATACTTGTGCTCTGCATCATATATTATATTCACAGTTATAAGTTGAATTAAATGAATCCAATTTTTATTTTCAAGGCAAGATGGTACAGAATGAACACATCTTTTGCATCAGACTTTCAAAAACATTTTACTTACTGTGTTTTGGGGACAACAATTCCGCCATTTGGTCCTGCAGTTCAGGGAATCTTGATTCTTGGATATAATTTCTGAAAATGACTAGGATTAAGGCCAACATTTGACCACCAAATGCTAAGAAATCTTACAATAACCAATGCTCAATCTCAATCAACTGTTAATTACATTTTCTGTTAAGAAAGTGAGATACCTTTATTTGGAGCGGTGGCTTGAACCTCAGACCTTTTAGATTGCTCAAACATTTCCAATCTTTTCATCTTGCTTCCACCAGTGTTAATATCTTGAGATTCTTCACATCTGGTCCAAAAGAAAATTTGGTAAAATCAAAATTAAAGTCTGCCCCTTGAAAGCAAATATGATTATGAGTGGTACAAAAATACATAACAATTGAAGGTCAAGTACCTGGTGTCTAACAAAAAATCTTCCACAGAAGTTGTCTTCAAATTTTGATGACTACCATAAGAAGGTTGGCAGAGATCCTTCATCATCCCAGCTTCTGCACATTAAGAGGTGGTATTAGCTGGCTGGCATCTGCATAAGGTGGAAATTCTAAAAGGGCAACTCACATAAAAATACCTGGATAAGTAGCTGAATCATGGAAGGGTTGTGCATCATGTTTGTCTTCTGTTGGCGCAGGATGGTTTAAAGTGAAGTACTTCCTCTTGCTTCTAGGAAATGGTGGAGCTGAGTGGCTTCGCATCAATCTTCTGACTGAAACACGATTCTTGAGACTATCCTGATATTTTAACAGTTCCTCGTGTCTATTAAGCATGTCAATACATATGTTATCTTTGCTGCGTAACCAATCTGTCTCATCAGCTAATTTATCTTGGTGACCAGTATAAATCTCTCTATCTATTTTATCTTGGTGAAGGAATTTTCTAAAACCAGCTTTGTCATTATAATCAAGTCCACAGTCTAGATCTGCAGCACAGTGTTCTGTGATTTTTGATACAATATCTGATCCAAAGCTGCAATCAAATTCTTCAGCATCAACAATATACTTTTCAGTATCCCTCTTGCCATATTTATATCTGTAACACACTTCAACTGAATCTTCATTAGAGAAAGGTTCAAAATCCATAGAGGTGCTCTGGGATAAGGGATTGGACGTCACTGAGAACCATTCAGTTTTTGAGGCCTGATTGTAGGAGCCAATATACTCTTCATTCATGTCTGAACTTGACTCATTAAAAAGCTCCCTACAGGATGGTATTGAATTCAAATAAGCTCCTGACAGAGGGTCAAACTCTGCAAACGGATCAAACTTTGATCTATCTCTGGGATAGGGCTGATCACTAGATACCCTCCCTGGTGATGAAGTCATTGACATGATATCTGGAACTTCTGCACGGTTATAAGAACCACTGCACATTCTCTTACAGCTGCCATCAATTTCTGAAATATCTGCAATGTTGCAAGAGCCCTCCCACACTCTCTTACTCCCAATGTAATCATTATGACATTTAATCCCACTTTCTGTAAACAAATCCCTCTCAGATGGAAGCTTTCCCCGGGAGGAACAACTCTTGAGGAAAGGTTGTCTTAAATCACAGGTGACATCCACATCGCTACTGGAATCATGATGTGGTACTCCAAAAACTGCTGAACCCTTGCTAAAACTAAAGATATCATCTTCCACATTGCAGTATCTTTTGGCAGCAGAACATCCACTATCCATCATATAATCTTCATCGGGTGAAACATTGATGTCAGACATCCAACTATCATTTTCCCTCTTCAGGGTTGTTCTGAGCATACATTTAGCAAGACTCTGATCCCGTGGTTTAAATGAATAGTCAGTATCATAACCAAAATCAATCTCACTAGCTCGATCTTTGAAGCCTTTGACATCATCAATATTTACATGCAAGTAGTCGAATGGAATACTGACATGCCTCCTTCGAGATACATCTCTGTCCTCTTTACTTAAAATCTTCATAATGTCAGGAGATGTCTCAAGATCTTGTATCCTGCTTCTCTTTTTCCCTATTGGTGACATTTCTGACAAATCTACATCCAGCAAATCTAGCATTTAATAAGGGAAGAAAAAAGAAAAAACCAAGGGAAACTGAACCAATATACCTTCATTTAACTCTACAGCTCAAAATTTAACACTGATAGATCATCAGATTCAGTTCACACCATTATCAAATGAAAATGTGACGGAACCTATTTCTTACTTTCATCTGCAGATACAATATTGTCATGTTCCTCCCACATTCGACCTTCTCTTCGTGTATCAGCTCCATGACAAGCAGGTTCTACTAGAAAAGTAAAAGCGGTGAATACCTCTTCATGAAACAATAAATAAATAAAAGACAAAGAATGTGAAGCTCTCAGCTAGAAGCTACGAATATAGGCATACCATAGGATATCTTTTCCTTCCAGAAGCTTTGAATGGCCTTCTCAATAAAGTTGAGTACAGGAACCCAATCCTGGAGAAAAACAAAATCATAGAGTATTATCTTTTAAACACTAAACCTCCTATCTACACTTATAGAATAACCCCTGTATTAAAGTTGCAGAACATATATGACATGTATAGCAAGATTTAATGTCAAGTAAGAATAAAATTACCTTGAACTCAACATACGTCTTCGACGGTTCAAAGTTTAAATCATAGAATGAGTGGGGGCAACTTAAATTCAAGACATAAACTGGGAATGCTTGAGGTCTACTTCTCTTCCTGTTGTGGGATCCAACAATAGCTGTCCCTGGGTCCCAGCATTCGAAGCTAGAGGCCAATTGATTAAGCAATTTGTGAATTGGTCCTTTACAAATGAACTGTGAATTAATATCTGTCAGGGTGAAGGACAAAAACAAGAGAAGAAAATATAGATCCCCTCGGAACAAAAACAGTGAACACTCCCTATTGAGAACATTGTATATAAATCAGAATGAGCAGATAAGGATACAGAAATATTGGAAGGCCTGCAAAATAGATGTTCGAAAAATTAGAACAAGGATACTCATAATAGTGAAGTATATAGTTAGGAGTTAATAACTTAATAATCTAAATAATCAATACATAACGTTCTACCTTAATGGCGAGACAATTGCAAGGATTAGATAGGTATCCAGAAAGCTCTAATTTGCCATCACTAATGTTCAATTCAAGAAGTGCATCAGAGACCTCGATCCCAAAAGCACTTCTCAATAATGTCAAGGGAGAAGGAGAAGGAATGGTACGAAGAAGCTCATCCTCACTACATGTAGAGTCAAACATATAAATCAAAAGAGAAATAAATGTATAAATAACAGTTAGCACAAATTCTTTACCAAGAAGTATGTTAGAAGGCACCTTTCTATATCGACAACTTTAAAGGAAACCTTTGAGTGCACCAGTGCGATCCTGTGTACACATTTCTTGACAGTGTCCAGTACCTTCTTTGGGCTTCCATTTTGTAATGCAAATCACAAAGCAGTTTAAGTCAGTTTCATTGCATTATCTTGTTTCAGGCACTTGAGAACAAATTTTGTAAATAGTTATAAACCAAAAAAGTTAAAGTGATCCAAGAGTGGAACCTGGATTGCATGCACTTCCTCCGAACTGGTTGATTGTAAAACAAATCACGAACTACAACTGCAAGCAGAAACAAGTGATTAAACAACTTATTGCAAGTAAAATTAGAAGGAAGACAATGTGAGGTGTAATGGAATTCACCAATGAAAGGTAGTTCTATGATTAACTTGATGGAAAACCATTTTCATAAAACCAAGAAGCAATATTCAACATCTTCACAAGCAACTGAAGACAACACGAATGAAGAAAGGTCCCTACCTGTTGTGCCCACATCCTTCCTATCGTCATCTACTCCAAGATACAAACATTTGGATCCCTGAGAAAAATAGAGGAAAGTCAACCTGAGCCAAGCCTGCATTAAAGCCAAGAAATTCTGTCACAAACAGCAAACCCAAAATAGTAACAAAACCACACCTTCATCACTTTACGATACCCATTTCGCCTCCCAGCCACTTTCGTCACAACTTCAAGCAATGCCACGTCAGAAATCGAAGCCAGTGCTTCCCCTCTGTAACCAAAACTCCCACTCGCACCGTCCCCCTCAGAACATTGTCCAAACTTCGACGTGGCTGCTCATACATCAAATATACCATACTATGAAAAACAACCAAATCCACACAACATAATGTAACTAGGCTCACAATTCAAAACAAGTAAATTACCATATCTTTCTCCCAGCAACACCAATCCATCACGAGTAATCCCACATCCTACAAGTAAAAACCAAATTACATCCACACAATTAAGCAGTTAAAAAAAAAACTACATTTTGACCCAGTGAAGAAAATTAACACTGACCATCATCCACTACTTTCACATAGCAAGTCCCAATTCCTATGTAAACCGACACCTGCATCAACAAAGTTCAACATTTACCAACCTAATTTACTTCTTTTACCATAACCCCTACTCGAAATCAACCAATCCCCCAAAAAGTTACTACCTTTCTTGCTCCAGCGTCCAAGCTATTGAAGACGAGCTCCTCCACAACCCTAGCCACGTCATACAGAACCACTCCCGACCGAATCGAGCTCCGAACCGCCTCCGGAAACGGCTTCACGCCCCTCATCGCAAAACCCTAAAAGATTTCACCTTCTTCAATTTCCCGGAATTCCGCGGCAAACCGACCAGAGAAAGCGTCTTTCGTCGGCGAATAGAAATGAGTACTTTCGCTTACCTGCAATTTCACGATTTCCGATTTAGGGTTCCGCCGCTTAGGGCTGAGACCGAAAACGACGACGTTTGGGTGGAAATGGGGGATGGTAAGATAGAATGTACGGAGCTCCGGTTTTCAAAAGTGGAGAGAGAGAAAAAAGGGCGGTTAGGACTGAAACCAACTCTGAGCGCTTTTTTAACTGCCACCGTTTGCGCGAGAGTTACGAGGCGCGTGGGGTTTGATAGACTCACACGCGTTGTGACGCGGGTGAGTTACAGGTGGAAGGTTGTGACTGGGTTGTGATTTGGAACCTTAACACGTCGTTTGGGGTTATCTTTTGACGGCTGTTGTCCTGGGAATCTGATTGGTTGTGATGCAAGTTGACCAAATTACCCGCGGGTAAAGTAAATCAGGTCGTTATCCGATTTTACTTGATGACGTCATTATGGCGTGCCTTGTCTTAATGTCTCTTCTCTCTGTTTTTTTTTTACTCAAATTGGGTGTTGTTTCTTGGTTAAGTTACCAATTTACCATGGTCATTTTAAGAAATTTTCACCCCACCTTTAGCAGCATAAACAAGTTTCATCAAACATGATTGTAAACATGGACACTGTTAGACTACAACTTAGTTTGTTGAACTCAAATGAAACGTATTTTGTTTTATTTATCTTTTGATACTAAAATAATACAAAAACAGAATATACGAGTAAGTATAGACTGTGAGCTGTGACTTGGTTGGTTAAGGTATTTAACTGACAACTTTGAGGTCATGAGTTCAAACCTCATGACATATATAAGGTGTGTGAGTTATTAATAAAAAACTTAAAAAAAATATAGTCTGTTAATAAGATTGTTTGCATTAAATAATCCAAAATCATCATTTAGTCGCACCCAATCAGAACCTCGACGTATCATAAAAAACAAACATACTAAACTATGAACAATTATTGGAAATCTTTGCATGTCCTACGTTATCTACATCCCAACTAAACCCCAGCTATTTCTTAAATGTCCAACTTTGGTTAAACAAATTCCCCTCTCTAAACCAAGAAGAAAAATACTTCAACAAATTATAGAACATGGACTGTAATGCCATGGTAAAAATGCACTGCAGGGTAAATTTTTTTAAAAAAAGTGGGTTTATTTTGTGGGATTTGGGGTTCTAAAAACAGAACCGGGACCAATGGAAATTCTTTCAGACAAACCCAAAAAAAAATATATAAATACAAACAAGAAACAAGAAGCACCATCTTCCATTTCCACACCACCCTGATTTTTTTCCTTCTTTCTTCTTCTTCTTCTTCTTCTCTCTTCCCCTTGAAAACCCTAATTGACACTCCTCTCCGTGCATCTCTCTCGCTGTCTCTTCACGACCCTAAAGATCAGGTAAAGTCTCCTTGTTGCAGTTCTCTTCTGTTTTGATCGCTCTGTCTTGTTTTTCCTGAAATGACGGTTAGCATTTGATTCTGTTCCAATTCCGGAGGATTTTTGAGTGTGTGGGGATTACGGATTGGCTCTGGTTCTAACTGATCCAATCTTCGGCTGCGGCCGATCTTCTGTTTTGTTTTAGTTCATTTGTAATTTGAATTATGTATGATGTAATTTTCCGATGCTTGAGATTCAGCTGAGCTTGTTGAATTGGTGTGAATTTGTTTGTTTATTTTCGGAAAGTAATTCCAGGGTCCTGTTGGATAAGGAGGGGAGAACATTTGTGCTGTTGGTTTGGTTTAGTAAGTTCGAATTGAGATCGAGGGAGAGGAAAGGAGATTCAGTTTAGTTAGGTAATTACTGGGGATTTAGTTAGGTTATTGGTTTTCTAGGGTTTGCTGAAATCAAAGGCATCAAAACCTAGATTTTGAGCATCTTTGTTTGTTGATCTGATTGGCAATGGTTTTTGAATGGATTTGATTTGGATTTAGTATATGAAATTTTGTTTGCTAGGGCTTTTCTGATCAGCTACATGTTTCGTTTCTCGTGTGATTGAGAATCTGATGCTTAAGGTTTTATTGTTGTTGATATGTAGACGGAATGGTTGTTTTCTCTGTGTGGAGAGTGATTGTCGTTTCGGTGTAGTTCTTGTATTGGAAGCAGACCTATGGAGGGTAACTTATGTGATGTCAACCATTTGGATGGTGGTGTCCTTTTACCTCCGCGAAAGCGTCTGCTTGCTGGATTGAAGAAACAGAGCCCGGAGGGTGATAGTAGTTCATGGCTGTCTCTAGTGTCAGCAACAGCTTCTGCTTCTGCTTCCGCATCTTCTTCTTCATCGCCTTCTTCAAGTGAACTCAACACACGTCTTAACAGAATATTGACTTCTCATGATCCTAATCTTTCACCCGAGGAGTTAGTAGAGGTCTCAAAATCAGCTGCCACTGCTGCAGTTAAGGCTGCTGAAAATGCAAGAGCTGCAGCTGAAGATAAAGCTGCAATTGCTGCAAAGGCAGTGGCTGCCGCCAAGAGTGCTTTAGATTTGGTTGCCTCTTTTTCGGATGAAATAGCCAGCAAGGAGAAACACCTGAAAAAGAACAAGCTTAAGAAGCATGTACCAGTTCAGCTCTTGTACAAAAAACATCAGCCAATTGAGAATTGTAAGAAAGATGAAGAGTTGGCCCGGAAGTTGCATAGAGCTATTAATAGCTCACCACGAATCTCAAGGAATCCATCAAGTTCTGACTCCAAGGGTCACAAACACAAGAAGCCTAAAATCTCACAGAGTTCTGAAGTAGCTAGGATTTCCAACGGGAGTACTGTATTGGATCAAGACCCTGCACCTGCTTGCAATGGTCATTCTGTGGCAGGTAAGCTTGATTTTGAAGACACCATCCTTGACATGTACAAAAATAAAGCAGCTGAAAAAGCATACAGAAACGATAAATCTGGTCTATCAGAGATGGATAATGGGGAAGCAGAATCAAGTCAGACGAAGGAGAAAATTTGGGATGATATGCCTGCTAGTGGTAAAAAGAGGGGTCGAGTGAAGCTAAAGAAGTTGCCTTTAAGTGTTTGCACTTTTAGGGATCAGGCGAATCCCAAAGAAGACGTGGGTGCAAGAAGCTCCCCACTAACAGATATGAACATGGGAAATCCTACTGCTGGAAACAAGTCTCTGTTTGCTGTGGAGTCGTCTGCTGATAGTATGCTGCCTATTGAGCCCACACCTGTGTGGAAATGCCAGGAGTTCAAGGCACCTGCATGTGTGAAGCATAATAAAGTCATGCAATCATGATGTTGAAATGAAATTGTGGCAACAGGTGAGATAGGATTGGATAGCTGAGGTAGGATTCATCATGTTCTTCACATAGAAACGGCTTGTTTCGTTTTTATCTTCTTTTTCTTCTTTTTGGTGCTTATTTTGGCTTTGTTGTAATCAACTTGAACTGACTACATGTAAATTTAGATGTTACATTTCTTGCATCCCATTCGTACTTTACGGTCCGAATTTGCCCGGAGCTCTTTTGACAGCAGATAGAGCTTGGATTGAGGTAAAAGGGATGCATTCGTTTGGGTAGTGTTTGTTGATATGTTGCAAACAATAATTTCTGCGCTTGTGCTGATGATGATGATAGATGTAATAACAATGTCAACTTCCTTGGTAAATCATAATTCTTTCGCAAATTTTCATTCTTCACTTTCTGATTCCCCATTTCAACTGATATTCTGCTTTGAAATTCTTCTGGCTTGAGTAAATGGTTTCAGCGGTTTATGCAATAGAGCTAAATCCATGAGTAGCTGATCTTGGAGATCCTGCCGGCAAGAAAAAAAACTGCATCAATGATTGTCCTTTCTTAACGCCTCTCTATGATTGAGCTGTTTATTCAGAGATCCACATCATGGTTTAGTTTGAAACTGGAATCGATCAGCTTTACTGGTTTGGCTTTATGCTCTTGTATGTAAACATGTTAAACAACACTAAAGCTTCTTTATTGACGATTCTGAACCTTCGACTGAAATATGTTCGAGTAAAGAAACGGACGTCTATCATGTTTCCGAGTACATGATGCTTGGAAAAAAAAATTAAAAATAGAATGAGAAAATGCCGTCTGTTTAAATATTAAAGTAAGGAGTGATGAGACATCCGCAGGGGGGCAAATCCTAATCGGAAATCACAGAAGGCAACTGATGATCCCGTAGACTCTACGTAACAACTGATGAGCAGTTTGGTAGTTTGGTTGGTAATTAACTACTTATGGTCCATGGATAATCTCGTCTAGTTGTTTTCATTTACTTTTTAAGCTTTTAACCTTGTCAACGTGTTTGGCAAGGTAACTCACTCACTGTATGAACTACACTCGTTGACCAGTGATTTTTGAATTTCATTGGAAATAAAAATGTTAACTGAGATGATTCACTGCAAGACAAGTATAAACCTTGGAAGGAAGTAACTATTTATAACATTTTGCACTCGATAAGTTAATCCAAACGAACCAAGTCCCGGAATTAGTGATAATACTTCAAAATACAAATGATCATTGCAAAACATAAGTCAAGCAAATCCTACAATGCTATGTTGTGTTATAATTCTAAAATTAGGGATCGTTAAATTCAGTCACTGCTTTCGTCGACTTCGAAATTCTAATACTTCAAGTAATGATCATGGAGCGGTGACCACACTTACGTTATCATCAGTTGGTTGAGCAGGTTGTTCATACCACTTGTTTAATTGCTCCAGTAGACACCATAAACTTCATTTGCTAATAATGCTTCGGAATATTGAAACGTGTCTGTCATGCTATTTACAACTCACATTTTTCAGAGTTTCAATACTATTGAACACCATACCGAGCATTAATCGTATTATTGTATTAAGCGTATGAAAATGAAACATGAAAATGAGACAAGGGGAGTGGAACAAATAAAGTCATTCAATCAATATCGGTATAAAAATTGTGGATAACACAGATGGGTACTGTTCTGGTCAGCTATCGCCTACAAGCCACCAGGGCATATCCATTTTATGACAGTCAAATTCTCTATCTGAATTATGAGTTTATGACGTCATTTTGCTCACAAAAATCATTACTTATTTACATCTTTTATAGTTATAGTTAATCAAAAAATAATAAAGAATCTTATTAGAATCGTAAAAAAGAAAAATTTAAATCACAAAATCAGTGGTAGATGTAACTTCATTCCCTTCTTCACTTGCCGACCTTAATCTGAAGGTTGCTCATCCCAACATTCACCTTTTCCACGTTTGATACGTTATTCGCGTCTCCCTGAGACGTAGTAACGTCGTTGAGCCATGGATGTTGAAGGCACTGCTGAGCAGTTGGCCGCTTCTCTGGTGAAAAGTCGAAAATGGGACATAGGAACTCTGCAAACTCCCGAGCATCAATCTCGGAAAAGTTGTATCTATCGACCAGTATTTTATTAAGTGGCCAAAATTTCAGCCTCCGAATTCTCTTTAGATCACCATGTCTGTCGAAGAAATCCTTGGAACGAGCTCCTCCAATGGCTACCTGCAAACCCAGATATGAGAGACAAATTGAATTAGATGAAGTTATTAGTGGAAAACTGTGGGAGTGCAATGATGGATCTCACCTTTCGAGGCATCTTTCCAAGGAGCTCCATCATCAAAGCAAGGTGATCCTGAAATCAATCGAATCACTATATCAATTGCAGAGCAGTCAAAACAAAAAAAAAAGGCTTTTGGAAACATAGAATATTCTCCACATAACTTTCAGTGTCAAAATACAGGGATACTTTGGCTCTCAAATTTGAAAATATAGAGAATGACTATGACAAGTAATCAGAATATATATAAAGTTGAAACTTTACCTCATCCTCGCTAAAGCCTTGTCCCATCTTTGGAGCAAACAACATGTCACCTGTTGCAAGCTCGAAGGCTGTGCAAGCGAATGACCACATATCTACTGAGTAGGTATAACCAGATCGTAGAATAACCTCAGGAGCTCTATACTGCCTCGTTTGAATCTCTTCTGCAAGCTGCTTGTCAGCCCAACATGCATTCCCAAAATCGACAACCTTACACCTTACATCAACACCGTCCATATTTCTTTCTGACTTGGGAGCTTCACCTCCTCCCATAGATTCCCTTCTCAAGGAAATCTTAGCAACTGCCCTCCTTGCCCTCCTTTTGAGTTTTTTCTCAATAAGGCTCATGGTGACTCCACCATTCAGGCCTCCTTCAGGCCTTTCAAGAATTGGTGTAACTTTAGACCTGATGGGATCTTTGGTGGGATCAATGGTGTTAAAAAGAAGAATATTTTCTGGTTTTAAGTCAGTGTGGATTATACCAACTTCTCTATGCAAATAATCCAGACCCATCAATATACATTTGCAGATCTCCCTTACATTATCCAACTTAAGACCTTTATAACGGTTATACTTGATCAGCCGGAGTAAGCTATCACCAAGGAACTCAAGGACCATGCATAAATGCTGCCCATTTGGGCCTGCGTGCTTAAAATGGTCGATCAGTCGTACAACACACTTTAAATCCGAGGAGTCCCCTTCCGCAATAGCTGTAAGAATTTGAATCTCATGGAGAGCAGCTTGAGCAAATTGAGCTGCACTTTTTTGTATCTTAAGAGCAACGTACGTCTAAAGAAACACAAAAGTATAATAAGATGATGCAAACATTCGCGAACCAAAGTAAATGCATTGATATAAGAAAAACTCATAAACGCAAGACCACGAAGCATTTTATCAAATAAATTCTTCCACATAGGTAACAGATTGCTGCGTAAACATCCAGAAGACTAAATTGTACTAACTAACATCCCCTACAAGTAGAACAGACTTTATCTTTATAGCGACTTAAAGTGAAATGGGACTATTGTGCTGAAATGGGTAATCGTAGTCACAAATTGAACGCAAACAAGTACGAAAATACTACGATATTGCAAAAGCTCTGCGCCCACAGGCGGAAAGAAGTATGACACTTCACAACTATATTACAGAAACAAACAAAATCATAGACCACAAAACCAATATCACACATCAAACACACGAACTAATGCAATATGGAATTAACTAAAGACAGAAGCTTTCATCAATGAAACGCTACTTCAGAATCTAAAGAAGATCTTGGATAAGCAACACAAGCATCAGAATCCACAGAAACAAACAAAACAGAATCATTGGAGTCATTAAAAGAATAACAGTTATGATTGAAACCCAATAAATGATGAAAGATTTCAATAGCTAAACAAAATCAAAGGCAAAGATGAAAATGGCGTACAGAGTTGGTGGTATCGTAAGCGAGCCAGACGGTGGAGAATTGACCCCAACCCAGTTTTCTCTGAGCTACATATCGGCCGCCGGCGAACTGATCGCCGATCCTGACGGCGTGGTACCCTCCTTTTCTGTAAGAGTCGATACCCTCATCGTCGTCCTCCGACCCCGATGAAGACGAGCACGACATGTCGTTGATCCGAGTTGGGTTTTGAGGACTGTGATCAAATGTGAATTGGGTGGTTTTGAATTTAGGGAAGAAACAAGAGCTGGGTATGATCTAGAATTGGATTTGGAGCTGAAAGTTTGGAGCTTTATGAAGATTGGTGAGAATTGGGGGTTTGAGAAATTGAGGAGACTCTTTTTTACTGTGTTTTGTTAAATTGGGGGGATTTTGTGTGTGGCCTTCAAAGACAAAAGCCTATGAGTCTCAAGTCCTCCCCACTTTTTTCTCCTTTTCTTTTCTTTTCTGTTAACTGCAAACTTTGCTATTGCTGGACTTTTTCCCCTGTGGAAGCTGCAAGTGGTGGGTCTTTAATTGGTTTTTCTGATGAGAGGAGAGATGGCTATGGCTTCTTGTAATTTCCGATGGAAATGGCTTCTTTGCTTCTCAATTTTTGGCCCTTTTTTGGGAAGTTGCATATTTGGGGTGGTGGGTTGGAAATCAGGAGAAGATTGAAATAGAAATGTGTGAGGTGGCTGTGGTTTTGGGGATTGGGGGGTTTGTGTCATTAGGTGGAGTGAAGTGATCAATTCTATCATGGAGTTGATGGTTGATGGGTGTTAGCCACCTGCCAGTTCCATCTTTAAATTCTTTAGAGGTTTTGTGTCATGATGTAGAACCTATTAAGCTAAGGACATCCTTAAGCTAAAGCTCGGATGGAAGTCATTGTCTGATAATATCCCTAATCCATTAAACCGAAGCTTAGTTAGAACTTAGAAGTCATTTTCTGCTTTTATGGGACTAAAACAAGAAATGGACGAACTTCACAATTTGATTTTAATTTCTTGGTGGATTAGTGTATGAGCAAGTCAAAATGTACCGGCAGTCCGGCACTATCATGTTTTTGTTTAGAGGTGAAGAGAGATCTATTTAGTCCAAAAGAAATTTGATTAACACATCTCTAAATATTAAATATATATTATTTTTTTATATAAATTATATAAAATTTTATCTGTACAAAAAATTACTAAAATAGACATTTATATCAAAAGTAAAGAAACTTAGTTGATAAAAAAAATATCCAGCTTAAAACTATTATTCTTCTTTACGGGAACAACGTATTTGAAGATATCAAACTCTAATCAGAAATAGTTAGCGATAGCCATAGTTTCAAACAAAAACTAAAAATAACGTAATGAATTCCAGTGATATTTCTCAACCCTTGAGCGAGGTATGACTTCTCTATTTTTGATTAAAATTAATCTACTACAAAATTTAGATTTTAGGGTTTGTTGTTTGATTAGATAATACAAATTGAAGTCGGAAAATTTATTTTTTACTGTTCACATATGCTAGGTCGTTTAAAAGCATTGACATTTGAACACCAAACTAGACCTTGGGATGGTGCTATATATAATTATATATAATTATATATATACTATTCTAGTTTGCTTGCCATTGATCTAAATTAATGAGAGAGATTTCCAGCAAAATCGTGCCCTCATGATGCAAGAGATCTCACTAAGTTTTAGTGAATCAATTGTGTATTTTAAATAAGAGTATTGTAGAAAATTTGGGTATGTATATTCCATAAAATGTTAAAACAATAAAGTTAATAGATGGTGTATTAAATATTGTATGTGTATCTAGTAATTAGAGATGTGATAATAAAATTTCTCTTAGTCAAATTTTAATTATATCTGTATCGTGGTCAATTAGTTTTTAAATCTAGTTTAAAACGACTATAGTACTAATGTCATACATAATATTATTCTTTCGGCTAATATAAGCACAATTATGTATGTGTCATAAAGGAAAGGAAAAATAGTGTTTAGAGTATAACTTAATGAGTTTAGCTGTAATACACATCAAACTATGAACCATCCGATTGTTTAGTAATTTAAAATTAAAGACGATCAAACGTTTCTTACATAGCAGAAAAGTCCAAACTTAATAAATGAAAGTTATGAATGAGCTACGGATACTGTTCTCCTTTTCTTTTCTCTAAAATAAAACAATTGAGATAAGATAATAACATAAAGAAGAGTGAAGATCATGCCTTCTGAGGTTGGCAACATGTACATGCTACTTATATTTTGTTTACCTAACCATATTTGCATGATGACGAGGTTCATAGATATGCAAAATGCTAACTTGTATTACATGCATATGTGTATGTATATTTGAGATGTCGGAGAGAACCAAAATTTATACAATAATCTTAGAAGTAAGTTATTTTTATGAGTTCACAAAGGTTTTACGTGTCCAAGTTAGTCTTGATGATTATTCGAGTGTTCAAAGTTAGTCTGGATGATTATTGGATAGATATGGGTACAGTGAAAACTATATTGTGTTATTCTGTATGTTACCTCTAGGCTCTAGCTGATACAATTCAAATAACTTGTGGCTGGTCACTGTCATTGTGTGTATATGTCTTTATCCTCTCTAGCTAATATAACTTCGTTGGTGCTCAGTCTGTATATATATCTCTATTCGAACCAAATAAATTGATACTTCTAAACAATTATCAGACTTATAATCTCTTATACTCTCTATTTAAAAATTGTACAAAAATGAAACACGAAAAGGATAAAGTTCACATTATCGCTTGCAAATGGTTCATACAATCAACAAAACAATGCAGTATACTAGACACAGCAATCAAACTTGAATTGATTAACTGCTCCAAAATCCTCAAGCTTTGGGTGCAACAATCTCTGCTACTGAAGACCAAGTTCCAGAGACTCCAATAATCACCCCAGCCACCACAATAGTCCCATCCAAAACCATCCCATGCCACCCCAACTCCTCCTTGAACACCATCAAATGGAACAAAGCAGGAAACACAAACCCTAAAGCCACACACACACTGCTCCCCACCAGTGACAAAAAGTCTGCAAAATTAGGCACAGTAAGAGCTACCAAGCTGATCCCAAACACCATAACCCACCTCAGCCACAAGCAGTACCTGCCATCCCAAAACCTCCTCTCCACAACCTCATAAACCGGGTTCATCATCAATGGTAAAGTAAAGAACAAGTTTATGCACAGACCCAACTGTACTAGTGTGCTCACCAAGCCTTGCCCAAAGTTGGTAGTGATAATGTCTTTAGTCTCTTCCCCAAAAGCAAAGTAACCAAGAACACCAAAGCTCCCATACAACAAAGCAATGAATCCCATAACCAAACCCAACACTTTCCCAAACTTCTCCTTATCTCTAGCCTCAGACTCCAAAGGAAGTATCATACCAATCCCTTCAAATGCATAAACAGCCACACCAAGACCATAAAAGAAAACCCCAAAACCCCCAAACGCTTGCAAAGCCGGTCGATTCTGCAGAAAGATCATCACATCCTCAACCATGACAACTCCCATAGCTCCAAGATCAACCACATCAGCAAAAATACTCAAAGGAGCCAAATGGGTCAGTGTGGGAATCGAATTCAAACCCAGCTGAAAAGGGAAACACCCCCAAAGATACAAGCTTTTCGGACTCAAACCCAGAACCCGAACAGGCCCAGAATAGTTGAACACATAAGCCAAACTATTGGATATGAATATCAAGTAACTAACACAGAACCCAGCTTGAGCAAGCACTATGCTGACGTCAACCGCAAACCGGCCAACTCCGCCGCACACGGCGAAGGCCAGGTCGCCGAAAGAGGTGATCTTGGAGAGAGCCAAGTCGGATTCAAGTCTCCGGCGGGTTTTGACGAGAAGCATCATGCAGTGGTAGGTGAGGAAGGCGACGGAGAAGAGCATAAGAGAGCCGAAGACCCATCCGGTTTTCTTGAAAGTGTAAGGGAGGCCCAGGACGCCGGAGCCGACGATGGCGATGAAGACGTTGGCGAAGGTCTTGGCCGGCGACGAGAGGTGGCGGTGTTTGCCGAGGAGAGGGGTGTCCTCGCGCGGGAAAGGAGGGAGGGTCTGGGAGGACGAGGTTGCGTCCTTGTCGAACACCACCATGGTTGTTTTGATCGACCTTTGTGTTGGGAATCTCAAGTTCCTAATGTTTTGAGGTTGGGTATGGTGGAAATTTTGGGAAAGTTGGAGAAGATAGATGACTATTGCTTTTTTGAGTTGTAGAGAAGATAGATGACTATTTGATCTTAAGGAAATGGGGAAAATGGTTCCGCCTGGGAATAAAAATCTAATCTTTGAGCCGTCGAGTACTGTTTGATACGGTGACATAGTCTCCATAGGTAACGACATTATTTAATCTAATGACATAATCATACTTGTAATTGAACATGGTTATTAGTTTTATTTAATATAAACTAATTATAACATTTGAGTTACTTATCTAATCAGAAAAAAAAACTAAGGACAACTCCAACGGTGGAGTTAAAAACCAAGACCAACCCCTGAAATAGAAAAAGTTATCTCCAACAGTAAAAAAGACTGGTGTTGATCTTAATAAAATAGTTCCAAGTTTTATATTCATGACTTTTCCAATACCAGTCCATGTTAGCTTCACAAGCACACACCTCATATAATACAATACCTCATTGTTGGAGTAGTGAGAATAACAGCTCAATATAACACCTCATTGTTAGAGATGAAATATAAATAGTGCCACTATAAGTGCTAAAATGAGAATAACACTTACTGTTAGAGTTGCTCTAATATTTATGAGTACGCTAGTAGCTTACGGTGGCTTATATTTCTTTGATTTTTTGGCAGTAGAAAACAAAATTTTGGTAAGGACTTGGATTTCTTATTGCTTTTTCGTGGGATGAACTAATTAAGGAAAGAAAATCCAGCTATGTTTGTTAAATTTTGTGGTGGAGATTAGATCGTGGGTCTAACATGTGTTTGAGAAAGTGACGTTCTTTGTTTGTAGTTATTGTGCTAAGATCTAATCTTTGCATTCCAGAATTCTCCTTTGATTGTATCTTTTCAAGACCCACCGGGCAACCACGAGAGGAGAAGAAGAGCGTGTTGAAAGTTTTTGGTTTGGTGGCGTCGGCATGCTCATAATTGAGTTGTAATAGAAAATAATGTTAACAACGAAGTAAAGATAAGCTATCACTAGATACTAGGTAAAACTTGCCAAAGCTTAAAAGTGTGTTCTAATGGGGACAGAAAGGGGGCATCAGAACCTCCTAGATGATCATGACAGATTTCATTTGTCTAGTACATCTGCCAATCTTCTTCATATATGGTTGTTTCGATCACTGCACATGAACTCAGACCAAAATGAAAATCACTGCACATGAACATCAACTATTGATAGAAAACAAAGGCTTAACCACCACGACTGTCCGATCACCTCATTCATAGGCCAAAAGGCGTCTTAAGACTCTGAAAACATCCTTCTTTCCTAGTTTCATATCATTAACCAGCGCACAAGTCCAATCAGACACCAGCAACACCAATTGCAAATAGAAACTATACATTCTTCACCAACGAAAATATCTAAATATTCTGTATCCAAACTAAATTACTGAAAATTCACAACAGGACTGATAACAAATTCAAGTTCACTGAAAGTAATTCTCTATTAGATCCAAAGTATAGTCATAATAAAAGCAAAACCCTAATACCAATTCCATTTATACCTCATCAACATCCCCTTTCAAACTGATATACAGTTAGGTGCCTGCAGTCTATTACTTCTTTAAGATAACGTTCTGGACACAGAATCTCTATGTGATTCACTGCAAATAAAATGGAATAGAACATTCACGAGATAACTATTTCTTATAAGCCGACAATTAAGCCTGCATACACATAACAGAAATACCCATGTAATAAGTAACCAACAGCTCCCCAGAACAACCACTTTCCTATTATATGATTGATTTGGAAAGTTCTAAATTCTAGTAATTGTTTCAGACAAAAAAAAATCTAGGAATTGTTATGCACAGACGGATGAACCATATGACACACAAAGCTTATTTTTACCCCACATGCTGTAAAGGAAAGACCATGGTGCTCTGGGTACATAGAGCCTTCATTTCTCTTGTGCAATAAAGTGAATGATTTGTCCTAGACATTTTAGGAAAAGGAAATTTGATAGTTTCAGGAACAAAGCCTCACTCACATAGTCACATAATCACATAACTAGAATTCCCCTTCCCCTCACCCGACTATATATTCTCAACAGGGCATCACCAACTGAGGTGAAACCTCGTCTGCTTCGTTGTACTCACAATCTAAGCTAACTACCTAAGCACCAGAATCACCAAAGTACCGTTGTCAAATCATTACGAATTCTACCCCATCCAAGAACTCTAAGTAAAGTATCAACCACAATAAGATCGCAACAGCTTCCATCAATAAGTTATAGTCTAATCTTCCATTAACCATCTCAACTTTCCCAAGTACTATACTCAATCAGCAACCAACCTCATGCGAAAATCGACAAAGAACAAGCGAATTAAGTGAAATCAAACTCCATCCTCATTTTACTCATTCAAAATCTAAACTAAAAATCCACAATTACTGATATAAATTCATACCAAACCTCTCAAACTACAAAGACACAATCTTTCCTCCAAAGAAAGAAAAAAAAGAAAAGAAGAAAGCAACAAACCTAGGGTTTCCGACTTCCGATTTTGCCCCTGACATCACTCCAGGTCCTTGACGACCTGAATCCCCATGGAGTTCGCCGTCCCTATAACCGACTTGCAGATCGACTCCAACGGCATGTACTGGCAGTACGGATCGGACTGCTTCAATTTCGCGATCTCATACACGTGCCTCACCGACACCGTCGACGCCGTCACGTGCCCCGCCCTCCCGCTCCCGGACTCTATCCCCGCCGCCTTCTTCAAGTACCACGTCACCGACGGCGACTTCACCGTGAACTCGAACGTGTTGTCCTTGAACGCAGTGATCGCCACCGCCATCGGCGTGTCCGCTTTGTACTTCTGCGTTCTCGCGTTGAAGTCCTTGCAGAAGGCCATCAGGTTGAGACGGTACTGACCTAGAGCCGGTCCCACCGGCGGCGCGGGTCGGGCCCCGCCCGCCGGGACGGTGAGGCGAATCGTCGCCGCTACTGGGCGGCGCGTTAGGATTTCCTTAAGGGTTGCCATAGCTCTGCTTTGGTCTGAGGACTGGAGAGTGAGAGCTAGAAGTAGAAATGGGGCGCTGAGGAGTTGGGCCGGGTGAACAAGCCCAAGCCCACAGGCCTGGTGAAAAAAATACACACAGAATCGATGTTCAGTTTAATAATTCTGAATCAGGTATTGGAGAAATTAGCTATTACTTATAACAAGAAATGAAAGTATTATTAGTAAAATATTAATATAGGACTATTTCTATCTATTTAACACTCCTAAAAACCAAGCTGACTGGTGCAAGAGAGACTTACAGCAACTTATATGGTACTAAAATTCGAAAATTTTCTGATTAAAAGCTTCAAAATCGAGATTGTTGAGTGGTATTGGAAATTTTACACGGTGTAGTTAAAGAAATCAGTAATCTGCAGCTGCAGCAGGGCGGAGGAAAAATCCCCAGCTTGAAGCAGTTTTGTGTTTTCAAATGTTACTCAAGACACCCTTGAGAAGGTCCAACCCTTCAGCTGAAATGCTCCTCCTCTTGTGGGATTTAGGAATTTCAGTCTTGGGAGGAGGGTCTTCGGAGAAACACACCACGACGACAGTCAGGTTGTCACAGGTGTTTCGTTGGAGCGCCTCCTTGACAAGTGCTTTCGAACATCTCTCAGGATCATTATGTTGCATGAGCTCCTTTCTTACCATTGTGACTGCACACTGGCTGCTCATTACATCCCACAAGCCATCACATCCCATTATCAAGAACTCATCTTCTTCGGTTAGGACAAGCTCCTCCAACTCTGGCTCCGAGCTTAAGGGGCAGTTTGAACCTTTGGAGCCCTTGATATGCCAGTCACCAAGAGCACGCGCCACTGATAGTTGGCCATTGAGGTATCCATCATAGATGACACCACCCAGCTTCTCAATTCTTAATCTTTCAGAGGTACAATTAGGTTTATGATCTTTAGATAGTTCAATTGCCCTTCCACGCTTCCCCAACACAGCTCGACAATCACCAGCATTAGCGATTAGCATGTTCCTGCAATAGTACATCATTGAATAAATGTTCAGCTTTATCAGCTATATTATATCAACTTCGATCAGTGATTAGTCAGTGCCAACAAATATTATTTCCAATCTTACATGAAAACGATTAAAGATAGATATGGAAAGTACAAATCCTCACCTTCCCATGATAAAGGCAGTCAAAGCAGTGGTACCAGAGGACTTGTCAAGAGAGGTAGCATCTGCAATTGCATGATCAGCCTTCACAAAAGCGCTTCTAGTTGCTTTTTTAAGGGCATCTGGGAAATGAGAGTCTTGAACAATGAAATTAAGCAGGTTCTTTTTTATGAATGATGCAGCATCAACACCACCATGCCCATCAAAGACCTGTAGAAATCCGATAAACAAAGCAAGAACATAAGAGGCTGTTTGGTCACATGATAATGGAAAATTCATTGTAACAAGTAAAGAAGTGTGGTTTTCACTGCAAAACCGTCCCAATTGAAAAGAAAGTAACAAGAGCAAGTTACACACCCCATAAAATGCCCCATGAGAAGGCAAGTTTACTGAATCACCAAGATGTCCCTCAAGATCATCTACACAAATATACTCATCTTCCATATACTGTTTAGGTCCTTTTTCTGAACAGCTCCCCGAACGAAATACAGAAACAAACTCTGATGTCTCAACTGAAGGCAACTTCAAGCCAAAATTTGCAAGATTTGAATCCTAGGACAAAATGGTCATATAGGAATAATTAGTCAATCTTAAGAATTCTCAGAGAGTGCTCCAAAGAAGGGGTCACTCATACTCTAATTAAACTCCTTTGCATCAAATAAGCAGTATATAGTTCACTTAAGCAACTACATGCAAATCAAAGAAAGGTAATGATAAAAAGCATTAAAGAGAACTTGATCTACCTATCTGCATCTAAAGGATCAATAATGCTCTAAAAACTAGGAACACTAATTCACAAGTAGATCAAATTCAACATGCTGAAAAATGGATTCCCTTCTGACTCATTTCAACTACTACACACTCAAATTCCTCCATAATGCCAAATCAACTACTACTTCCAAGGTCTAAATGAAGAAAATAAACTTATAAAGTCATCATGCTTGCACATTCTTATCCTGATCTTGTGCATAAAACTCCAACAATTTACAAACCTAATTCAACAAACATGAGATCAAGGGAATCACTTTACTTACTGATTCACACAAGAATGCAGAGCTAGTGCAATGCCTCATAACCGAAATGTTCCGCGGCGGCTTCCCAAGAGCAACTCGATTCGAATTGTTGACCAAACTATCTCCATTGTGATCTTCCATGGCAGGGGCAGGAGCAGACATTGCAGCATTGTCCTTTAAGCACCCACCAACATAACCATTCACCTGAGTCGAGATTTCAAATCCTGAAGCCATCATTTCCTTCCTAACCCATCAAACAGTTTAAACCCTTGTGATCAATCAGTCAACCAATTCAATCCACCATAACTGCTAACAACAACAACACCACCACCTCAAGTCCCCAACCAAATGTGCTTAAGCTAAAAGCCAATAACAACTGTCAAAAAAAGCAAATTGCCTCACAGACAACCCATGTTCTAGACAACAACAAAAAAAAAAAACAGCTGTCCAAAACTACCAAGCACTTGATCCAAGTTGCATAGATCACAATTCACAACACAAAGCTCATTCCTTTACAGCTTCGCAAAGCTCAACAATGGCCTGCCTCCTCTGTTTTTTTCTTCTATCTGACAATTGAGATTGAAACTCAGAAACCCAGATGGGGGAATGGAAATTCAAAAGCCAAAACTGAAAAAACTGAAAAGATAGATATAGAGATTGAGAAGAAGAAGAGGGATGATGACATGAAGAATAGGGTTGAGATTAAAGGGACCATAGCATTGTAGTAGGAAAGGGGGAACCTTTGGTTGGTTAATAATGTGCTTGCCTCTGGTTGACTGGCGATTCCAGGTTTTCCGGTCGACATTGTAGCTCCATGGAAGGGACTCAGGGAGTTTGGGGTACTGACACGTTACCACCTTTCTTACTGTGGAGGGTGGTGCTTCCTTGATCAAGAGAACGACGAAATATCCAGTGTCGTAGAATCAGATGGTGATGCAATTAGCAATTAGGTTTGTGCTTTCAAGATGCCAACTTCGGTCATTCAAAAGTTGAGTTGGATGGGAACTGCACAGTTTAAATAGGTACCAAGTTGAAGTTTGAAGCTTTTTGGTTCATGGAACCAGCTAATGACATCAGAATTCATCAAGTTTTTACTTTAATTTTTTAATTAATTGATTAATTTTTGGTGGTTTGGAGGAGGATTTGTTGAAATCTCTTTTGTCGGAATGCTTGTTGATCCGTAATGACTCCAGCTCTCTTAGACGTATAATAGTAAGAGAAAATTAGATAAAAACCAAAAAAACCAAACCCCTTTTAAAATAAACTCATGCTCATATTCTATTTTAATTTACACCCAACCCTATTATTGAACATGCCTTATATGTTTTATTTTTATTTTTGGAATTTGTATCCCTCTTTTCCTTGACTCTTTTGCCCTTCCGTTTTTTTTGTTTTTTCTTGAGAAGATTTTTCCCTTCTGATTGAATGAGAAGACATTCCCTAAATGTGGCTCTTGACTTTCTTCTAATTTAAATAGGGTTAGGGTTTAGACTAGGGTTTATGGTTTAGGTTTAGGGTTTAGACTAGGGTTTAGGGTTTAGGGTTTGTGAAACCGGGTTTAGGGTTTAGGGATTAGGGTTTAGGGTTTAGACTAGGTTTTAGGGTTTAGGGATTAGGGTTTAGACTAGGGTTTAGGATTTGTGGAACCGGGTTTAGGGTTTAGGGTTTGGGCGTAGTCTGTAGAACCGGGTTTTCAGCTGCCGGGTAATTATGTTTAATGAGTCGGCCAAACAGCTTGTTAATTGCAATGGTTCAGTTGGTGACATTTCAGCAATTTTCTTCAACAACAAGTTTTATTGTTTAGATAAACAATATTAATATTTTTATTAAATCAACCTAATTAATAAGTTGGGTGTATTTCAAAAGAGTATAACATGTGAGTGTAATTTAAAATGAGTCTATGATTTTGGGTGTAACATCAAATTCCCCTAATAGTAATAAATGAAGATACTCGTTGTCACTCAAATTTAAGTCTCTTTATAGAATAATAATACAATGAGACACTTTGACTAGCTAGTACAAAAGATTAAAAAGTGTCTCAATAAGTTCATGAAATAATAAAAACTAAACAACCTAACACGCATTTAGAGCTTCTTCCTCTCGTTCTGTACTAGCCGATCGACTAGCGCAACCTTTGCCTTCAGGATCAAGATTTCATCTTTACCCTGTCGAATCAGTGATAATGAGATCAAAGCAGCAGTGTGTATGAATTATTTTTTCTTTAAGAAAAGTGGGTTTAAATGCATTTAACCACTGCTTATCATGTATTAGCTGTTGATTTCTGCAGAGAATGCTATAGCTCATAAGTCATAACAACAACCTTGATGGTATTCATCCGGGCAACCGGACTACAAACAACGAAAAAGGGATCGTGAAGATAATCGACACAAGCTGATCGATGAGTTTGTCGATCCCGGATTAAGTTTTCACAGTCCGGCAGTCCACTCCATCCTAGCTAGCTAGCTATAGTACTAATGGAGTAATGGATATATACGCAGTAGCAAAAACCACTAATGAAGTCAAATGCAGTAGTTGGGGCACGTTATTTACATGTCTTGATTACGCCTTTGGTGTCTAGTCTTTTTGACCAGATAGAGTAGCTAGTGGTGCAAGCTTCATTCATGTGTTACATTATTGGTTGACTGGTAAGGTTGATGCTGCTCTCTATGATATTCTACAGTGCTCTAATGCACTTTTGCTAGTCTGCAAGTGCCTTAGTTTCAAGGAAATGACACAGCTGAGACCTATTGCTCTTGACTCCAAACCATCATGTGTGCGTTATCAATTCAGTGAGATCATGGAGTTTACTTAGCAATATTCATATAGGTCATCTTCGAAGTCTAGCAATTCTAACCTCCTATTATGCTTAGCTAGTTTCGGGTTTAGTCCACTTCTTTCCATCCACTTCCTCATGTTCTTGCTTCCCCCACCACTGCTTGTCTCCACGTTCCGATCAAGTGAACAGGATATCGATCTTCATTTCGCTGAGCATCAGTGCCGGATGTGAAAGAGCGTATGAACCCTAGTATATTTCAGTCAACCTGAGATCATGCACCCGTGAAAAACAGTGATCAATCTGCCGCACTTATACTTTCTTATCTTTGAGAAGTGGCCATCAAGTCATCAAGTCAATTTGTTTGCTATTGGAAATTATAGTTGATAACAAACCACTACGCGATTTTTGGAAGAGATGTACCCACTTAAGCTTTATAATCAGCTGATATAATCTCATTTTAGTGAGTCATTTCCAAACATTTGTAAGAAGGCCATCTATAAGAACATGTTGACGCTAATAGTTAAGGACTTTCTTCATGTTGTGGAGATCCCATTATGATGTAGTTCATTTTGAAATGGAGTTTGTCCTACACATTGTGTTTTAATTTCTGATCTGAGTTTGAAACCGTGAACTGTTTGATCACGCGGCGGTGGACTTCAAGTCGTCAATCAAGATTATTGGGCAGCTCTTTGGTTTACCAATATTGCTGCAATATGTTGGTGGCTTGGTGCTTATATAATGACCATGGTTGTTCATATATTGTGCATAACACATCCAACTCTGCACTTACATAGATTCAAAAGCCAAAACACTATTTGATTCCAACTCCATCCTTTAGTTTACTGTTCTGTTGTGGAGATCTTATATGTTTGGAATGAGACCATGTAAGCTAGCTTTATTCATCCTTTAGATCTTTCATGTCATTAGCAATGTTATTTGCCAAAAAAGAATCATGTACTAATTTGATTTGGTTTTAAATTTGCAGAGTGATCCACCATGAATATAGCTTTGCTTCTGCTTTTTTTGGTTTTCTGTAATAGTTCTCACTCTAGTGGACTCATTACTAATGTCACCACAAGACCTGATGTATTGAACATTGGTTCGATATTCACTTTCGATTCTGTCATTGGCAAAATCGCAAAACTTGCAATATCAACTGCAGTTGAAGATGTGAATTCCAATCCCAACATTCTCAATGGAACAAAACTCTCACTCAAATTGCACAACACCAAATCGAGTGACTTCCTCGGAATTGTTGAAGGTATGAAAAATCTTCAGTCTGCTTTCAACTTCTCATGTATTGGAATGAACTGCAATGTTAACTTTTCATGTTTTGTTTGCAGCTTTGCAGTTTATGGAGAATGACACAGCGGCCATAATTGGCCCTCAATTCTCAGCTACAGCTCATGTTATCTCACACATAGCAAATGAGCTCCAAGTGCCTATGCTATCATTTGCAGCAACTGATCCCACTCTATCTCCTGTTCAGTACCCTTTCTTTGTTCGAACAACGCGAAGCGATCTCTTCCAGATGACAGCAGTGGTAGACCTGGTTGTATACTACGAGTGGAGAGACGTCATAGCAATATATGTGGATGACGACTTTGGGAGAAATGCTATTGCTTCCTTGGGTGACAAGCTAGCCGAAAAGCGCTGCAAGATTTCATACAAAGTGCCTTTGACTCCCACAGCAACAAAAGATGAGATCAGAAAGGCACTGATCAGTGTGGCTGCAATGGAATCGTTGGAGGAAGCCGGATTCAAGTCAGATTTGATCGGTGATGGTTTGTAATCGCCGATGATGTTAGAAAGAGGAGAGAGATATGATTGGATAGTGAGAGGGGAGAGAGAGAGATGAGAGCTCGTGGTTATCAATTACTAAGATTCAGGTTATTCTGGTCTTTTTACTAAGATTTATTGGAATGGGCTTTTGATTTCTTTTTTTCATTGGATCGGGGTCTAACTCATCCTGCACATTTATACTAGTTGGGGTCTGCAAGTACTTGAAGAAGCGCATGAGCAGAAGATGATGGATAGTGGATATGTGTGGATTGCTACTGATTGGTTCTCCACCATTTTAGATACATATCCTTCTCTCCCTCTAGTAGCAACTAACAGCATCCAAGGCGTGCTCACATTGCGAATGTACACACCCGATTCACAACTCAAGATGGATTTCAAGTCGAGATGGAGCAACTTGACTAGGACAAGAAGATTACTTAATGACACTTCTTTGGGGCTAAACACATATGGCCTGTATGCGTATGATTCAGTGTTGCTTCTTGCTCAAGCAATCGAATCATTTTTTGCTAATGGGGGCAACATTTCCTTTTCAAATGACACAAATCTGAGGGAATTAAGTGGTGGGAAGTTGAATCTTGATGCTTTGAACATTTTCAATGGAGGCAGGCAATTGCTCAAAAGCATTTTAGAAGTTAACATAACTGGCTTAACAGGGCTTATGAAGTTTGATGCAGATGGGAACTTGCTCAATCCTACATTTGAAGTCATCAATGTGATTGGCACAGGGACTAGAACTATTGGCTATTGGTCTAACTCCTCTGGTTTACATGTTCTTCCTCCAGAAAAGCTCCAAATGAAGCTGCAGACTAATGACCCCAGCGCCGGTGCTCAAAAAATGTACAGTGTGATCTGGCCTGGACAAACAACTCAGAAGCCTCGTGGATGGGCTTTCCCGGACAATGGAAGAAAGCTCAGGATTGGAGTCCCCAATCGAGTCAGCTACCACGAGTTTGTAGGTGTAAAAGGCACTGATTTCACTGGTTACTGCATTGAGGTCTTTCAAGCTGCACTAAATGAGTTACCATATGGTGTACCATTCAAATATGTCCCCTTTGGAGATGGTACCAAAAACCCGGAAAACAATGACCTTCTGCACAGAATCCAAATTGGGGTCGGTATAATTAGTACTTATACTTTGTGCTTAACACATGGTACATTTCTTTAAATTTGATGTTCATATCCTTGTGCAGGAATTTGATGGTATAGTAGGAGATATTACAATCACTACAAACAGAACAAAGATGGTGGATTTTACACAGCCTTATATTGAGTCAGGGCTAGTTGTGGTTGCTCCAATAAGGAAGATGAATTCTAGTGCTTGGGCTTTTCTGAGACCTTTTACTCCAACGATGTGGGGTGTTACTGGTGTGTTCTTCCTAGTTGTGGGAGCAGTTGTTTGGATTTTGGAGCGCAGGACTAATGAGGATTTCAGGGGGCCTCCAAGAAGGCAATTTGTCACAATTGTTTGGTAAGTTGTCCATATTACCCAAATACAAAATGTCAAATGCAAATCTAGGATGTTGCTGTGAGCTTGAAATATCTATCTAATTCTTGTTTTTCTTATGGGATTTTGCAGGTTTAGCTTTTCGACTTTGTTCTTCTCCCAGAGTAAGTTGAATTTCTTGTACTTTAGTAAAGTGCCATACTGTACTTGATTCCAATAATGTTTTACTGTGCGCGATATGTTATGTTGTGAGATGGTCGATCGATCAAATTGTCACATAACTGATTATGATCAGTTTGACGGTTTGGACTAACTTCCCTTTTGCATGGTGTTTATGCAGAAGAGAAAACTGGCAGCACACTTGGTCGCTTTGTGCTGATCATATGGCTATTTGTAGTACTAATACTCAACTCCAGCTACATTGCAAGCTTGACGTCGATCCTCACAGTGAAGCAACTTTCTTCACCTGTGAAAGGGATTGAAAGTTTAGCAACAAGCACTGATCCCATTGGTTTTCTAAGGGGTTCCTTTGCTGAAGCTTACTTAACCAACGAGCTGAACATACATCACAGCAGACTCTTTCCCCTTAACTCGCCGGAAGAGTATGAGAAGGCCTTGAAGAATGGTCCTAGTGCAGGTGGTGTTGCTGCAGTGATTGATGAGCGTGCTTACATGGAGCTCTTCCTCGCTAGTCGATGTGGATACAGTATTGTTGGTCAAGAGTTCACCAAAATGGGTTGGGGATTTGTAAGTATATGTTTCATATAATCTTTCATTTGATCAAATTATCTTATAAGACAACACTATCCGTATTTTTTAAAAAAAATGCTTAATTGAATGCACGTTTTTGGCTTTCATAGGCCTTTCCAAGGGACTCGCCATTGGCAATCGACATGTCGACCGCAATATTGAAGCTATCGGAGAACGGAATCCTTCAAAAGATTCATGACAAATGGCTAATGAAAAGTGCTTGCAGTGCAGAAGGAGCAAAGCAGGCAGTAGACCGCCTTCAGCTGAAGAGCTTCTGGGGCCTCTTTCTACTAAGCGGCATTGCTTGCTTTCTTGCTCTTATTTTTCATGTTCTTCGCATGGTTCGACAGTACTACCGGCGTGTAGATTCCGACATTGAGAGCTCGCAATCTACAAGACGACTCAAGTCGTTTGTTTCATTTGTAAATAAGAGGGAACAAGAAGTGAAAAGCAGGTCCAAGAGAAGAAGGACAGAGAATAAAGCCTCAAGTAAGGTAGTGCATGATCAAGAATGCAGCAGTAGTGATGGTTTGGAGCGGGAAGTTCAGCTTGACTAACTAGACGAGGTGCTCTTGTACACTGCTTAGCAGTAAAGCCTAAACATGTATCCCTAAAAAAAATGTGTACTATTGCTTCGGCCACCATCAAATCCTTAGACGATGACATTACATACTTTTATAAGCACAATCATTTCAGACAATGTGGTTGCATTGTCAAGGAAGTCGCCTAAGAAAGTTTCCAAGTGCTATAAACTCTTGCGAGAGGTTTTATCGGTGTCAAAAAATTAGTTTTGTGTTTCGATTAAGAGATGTCACATATGATGTAATCAATAATGTCCAACCTCACATCCAAAGATCCTAGCGCAACACATAAATGAAACAAACGGCTTAAATTGGCTAACATAAGACGTGCCCCATGGACCATATAAGCCTTGGTGCAATGACCACAGACACACCAATCACCAATGTGATGCAATTCCAAAGTGGTCCTAGTGCGTCCGTACACCACTTGATAGTTGAGGTGAACAAAATGGAACCAGAATAGACAGCACCAGTGACCAACTCCAATATATTTGATTGGCTCAATCTCACTTGGAGGTTACTCATCAAAGCTGGCAACTGCCCTATTTGACAGGACCGCTGCTCCCTTCTTGTCCCTTTGCTCGACACCCATGTCGGTATTTGGTAATTGGAACAGAATATAATCATGTATACTTAGGCTTGTAAATCCACTATTGTGTATGAGTTTAGCTTACTCGAGCTTGATTCGTAAATGAAACACATAAAGTTTGAGTTTTTTAGCATATTCGGCTATGATTCGGCTCATAGCGCTTGTGAGGAGCTCGTATTTATTCACCTGACAACTCAAATCAAGGTTGAGTTTATGGTGCTAGTAAGTATTGATAAATATATATTTTTGGATTAAATTCAGTTTACTCCTTTAAACTTCATGGTTAAAATCAGTTTGATCCTTAATTTTTATTTTTTAAATTACGTTGGTTTTTGTATTCTCAAACGACATCATTTAAGTCTAAAATTTGAATTTTAGTCCAAAAAATGATATCATTGGTTGAGTTTGATCTTTGAAAAATGACGTGTTTTCATCATTAGAATGCCCATTCGCCCTTCTTTTAGTTTGAAAAACTCAAATGTGGATTCCCATGTCTGCTCCAAGTCAACAAATAACGAAATTTTTGAAACCATATTAAAATTTTAAACTTAGTTGATGATATTTAAGAGTACAAGAACAAACATGATTAGAAAAAAGTCCGGATTTAAATTAATTTTAAACTTAAAGTTCATAAAGTTAAACTGAATTTAATTATTTTTGCTTACGTAAAGAAGAATTTTAGATGTAACCAAAAACCAGAAAGTAAAAGCAAAGAATTCTATGTGGTACAGTCACTTCTGTTCCGTACAGAAGACTGAGTATTCAAAAAGAAACGAGGAAAATGCGATTGTAACAATCATTTCATCCATTTGGTGATGAGAAAAGCCTGGACCTCTCAACTTGGGTGCTCAGCTTCGTCTCATGGAACAGAACTCAAATTGTATCATCAGATTTTCTCAGAGCCAAGAGTGTCTCTTTCTGGGTATTTATCAGATTAATTTCCCAGCACACATTATATGCATGGCATCATTATATTATTAAGAACCTTTCATCTTCATCATACTTGACCAATTCCTAAACTTTCTTGTATTATTTTACAGGTGGGTAAATGAAAGTATGACAATTCCATGCTTTAGCCTATAACCATGAACTCTTTAATGGATGCTTCTAACATTATCTAGCGTTTTGCCTTTTTGAATTCCTTAAAACTTTTTGCCTTTTCCATTATTTAGCTTTTCATCCTCTTTCAGAGACCCAGTTTGCCAGTTTCTGATTTTAGACTGCCTTAGTTTGTAGGGAATGAGTTTCTCTCCAACTGGGTTTTGGGTTCAAGTCCCAGTCTGCTCTTAGAGTTGTATTTTCATCTGGTATCAAGCTTCTCACAACTACTTTTCCTGTTCAATGAGTTGTATTTTCATCTGGTATCAAGCTTCTCAAGTTTTTAGAGTTGTACTTTTCCAGTGATTCTCTTTTACTGTTCAACCTCTTCATTTTCCACAAAAGAAATCTCTTTCCTCACTGACTGCTTTTTCCTTATAATATTGATTATGTTTTGTGACTTTTGTCTTCTTCATGTCTCCTCTGAGTTTAACACACCAAATACTTTTGTGCTTTCTCTGTGTTTCATTTCATTTCTAGTGAACCATTTTTTTTCTCTACTTCTGAAGTTTATGTTGGATAAAGTTCCTTTCAGCTCTTTGTTTTTTATTGTTCATCTGGATGGAATTTTGAAGCTGCTTGCTTATTTTGTGTTGTTTCTTAACTATGGCAGTGCTTGGATTTAAATCTCAGTTCACTCTATCACTGTCTGGGAAGCTGAGTTGGTGAAAGTTAAGGGTTCATGGGTGAACAATTCACCATGAATATAACTTGGCTCCTGCTTTTGATAGTTCTCTTTAATGGGTGTGCCTCACATGGAGCTACCACCAACACCTCTAGAAGACCAGAAATTGTAAATGTTGGGGCTATGCTTGCTTACAATTCCATTGTTGGCAAAGTTGCCAAGCTGGCATTAGAAGCTGCTGTTGGAGATGTGAATTCTGATCCTTCAATTCTAAATGGAACCAAGATGGTAGTTACAATGCAGAATTCTAATTTCAGTGGATTTCTGGGCATAATTGAGGGTATGCATGACTTTATATTCAAACCTTTTTCTTTGATGTATAGATTAGTGAAGTTTGGTTCTTAAATCTTTATTGATATGAGGGTATGTATGACTTTGTTTTGGAACTTTTTTCTTTGAAGTAGCATATGGAATCACAGATAGATTAATAAAGTTTGGTTCTTTTTTGACATGTTTCATTGCAGCTTTGAGATTCATGGAGAAGGACACAGTGGCCATAATTGGACCCCAGAATGCTGTAACGGCTCATGTAATATCTCACATTGCAAATGAGCTCCAAACTCCTCTACTGTCATTTGCAGTAACAGATCCCACCCTCTCTTCACTTCAGTTCCCATATTTTGTTAGGACTACTCAGAACGATTTGTTTCAGATGGCTGCAATAGCCGATATGATTGATTACTATGGATGGAAGGAGGTAATTGCAATCTATGTTGATGATGATTATGGGAGAAATGGGATTGCAGCATTAGGGGATTTTCTTGCTGAGAAACGTTCTAAGATCTCATACAAAGCACCTCTGGTTCTAGATCCTACTCGGACTAACATTACTGATTTACTGGTTAAAGTGTCTTTAACTGAGTCTAGGATTATTGTTCTTCATGTTTATCCAGGTTGGGGCACTGATGTGTTTAGTGTGGCTAAGTATCTTGGCATGATGGAAACAGGGTTTGTTTGGATAGCTACTCATTGGCTATCTACTTATACAGATACCACCATTCCCCTCCCTATGAGTACTATGGATAATATGCAAGGAGTTCTGACATTGCGCATGTACACACCAGATACAGAACCAAAAAGAAAATTTGTTTCTAGGTGGAGCAACTTGACTAGTGGTAACCAGATGGGGTTGAATGCTTATTGTCTCTATGCTTATGACACTGTATGGTTGCTTGCTCGTGCACTTGATGCCTTCTTTGATCAAGGGGGAAACATTTCATTCTCAAATGATTCAAGGTTGACTCAGATGCGCAAAGGGGAACTAAATCTTGATTCTCTGAGTATATTTGATGGAGGGAGCTTGTTACTTCGCAACATATTTGGAGTTGATATGAATGGCACAACTGGTGCAGTTAAGTATACTCCAGGGAGGGACCTCATTCATCCTGCTTTTGAAATCATAAATGTGATTGGCACTGGGGTTAGGAGGATTGGCTATTGGTCCAACCATTCTGGTTTATCAGCCGAGCCTCCAGAAACATTTTACACATCCCCACCAAATCGTTCTAGTTCAAACCAAAGCCTTTACAGTGTGATTTGGCCTGGAGATACGATACAAAAGCCTCGTGGTTGGGTTTTTCCAAACAATGGCAAGCATTTGAGAATTGCAGTCCCTAACCGTGTTAGTTTCCATGAATTTATTTCATATACACAAAGCAATGACATGTACACTGGGTACTGCATTGATGTTTTCACTGCTGCATTGAACTTGTTGCCCTATGCTGTTCCCTACAAGTTTTTTCATATTGGTAATGGTAAAAGAAATCCAAGGATCACTGAACTTGTGCACGCAATCGAAATGGGTGTGAGTTTTCCATTCAGGCCAACATTTTTTTTTTTTTAAAGTTTCTGAAGGTGAATGCTTGTTCTGATTCTCAGTTTCTTGTTATAGGAGTACGATGCAGTAGTAGGTGATATTGCAATTATCACCAACAGAACCAAGATGGCAGATTTTACACAGCCATATATCGAATCTGGACTTGTAGTAGTTGCACCTGTTAAGACGACACTGAATTCTAGTCCTTGGGCTTTTCTGAGGCCATTCAATAGAATGATGTGGCTTGTCACTGCTGCCTTCTTTCTCATTGTTGGAACTGTTGTTTGGATTTTGGAGCATAGACTGAATGATGAATTCCGGGGTCCTCCTAGAAAACAAGTCGTCACTATCCTTTGGTGGGTACCATGCTCATTGCTCGAATCATTCTAGATAATGCTTTTCAATTTGTGTTACCAACTCTGATAATGCATGTTTGTGTCCGAATCTCACAACCATTTAACTCTTTGCTTTCATTTGCAGGTTTAGCTTTTCAACTTGGTTCTTTGCCCATAGTAAGTCAATTTCCACCAACTTCAGTCTTTTGGTTCATAACAGCTTCAATGTATGCTTAGCACTTTATTCTGGTTCTGGTATGCAGGAGAGAATACAGTCAGCACCTTGGGTCGCCTAGTTCTAATTATATGGCTATTTGTTGTCCTCATCATCAACTCAAGCTATACTGCAAGTCTGACCTCAATCCTTACAGTGCAAAAGCTTTCTTCCTCCATCAAAGGCATTGAAACTTTGCTTGAAAGTAAGGACCCTATTGGTTACCAACAGGGTTCATTTGCCAAGTATTATCTCATTGACGAACTCCACATTGACGAATCCAGACTTGTGCCACTCATCATGCCAGAAGATTATGTGAGAGCCTTAAAAGCTGGTCCACATAAAGGTGGTGTTGCCGCAGTGATTGATGAGCGTGCATACATGGAGCTGTTTCTTTCAAGCAGATGCGATTTCAGTATTGTAGGTCAAGAATTTACCAGAACCGGGTGGGGATTTGTAAGTCCTTTGTTGTCTCTTTTAATCTAGACTGCGTAATGAATACATACAGTTAGTTACAATATGCAAGACTTTCTGTTTTTCTTCACAGGCCTGAGACAAAACTATCAGATTCTTATATCTTGTAGTTTAATACATCATGTTAATTTGAAATCAGGCTTTTGCAAGGGACTCACCTCTATCAGTGGACCTGTCGACTGCTCTGCTGAAGCTGTCGGAGAATGGGGATCTGCAGAGGATCCATGACAAATGGCTTCTCAAAAGTCCTTGTACTTCACAAGGAGCAAACTTACAAGTGGACAGGCTTGAACTTAAAAGCTTCTCAGCCCTATTTTCTCTCTGTGGAGCAGCTTGTGTGGTTGCGCTCATTATATATTTCAGCATGATGTGTTACCAATTCACCAAGAAGTACACTGACAGATTGTCGTCTTCTGGGAGCTCCACATCTCGGCGTCTTCAGACCTTTCTGACATTTGTTGACGAGAAGGAAGAAGTACAAAGCCGATCCAAACGAAGGAGCATGGAGAGGATGTCTAACAGAAGTGTGGGTGAAGATGACTTGACAAACACTTCCAAAAGAAGACATATAGATCCCTCAGGTTCAAACAGAAGTCTTGGAAATGGTGACAATGCCTGATCAGGACCATCCCAAAATCTCATTTGTAACTTCATGGGGGCTTTTGCTAGGATGTGTTAGCTTAGAAGCATATGTATACACAGCTCATGTCATTATATTGATGCTGCATTAATGTTTGCTTTAGGGGAATGCTTTGGCAAGCTCTGTGCTAAAGTTGGTGCAAAATGGCATGAAATTAACCAACTTATTTATACGAACATGAACTTGGAACAGCGCATATGTAAAGATTTTGGGATGTAAATTACTTAACAGGCATCTAGGTTAATCAACTCTGATATTCTTGGCCATATGAATCTTCCAAAGCGTCGTATCCAAGAACCATCTTGAAAGGATGTGATTTCGTAAACCTCAGCACTGAACATAAAGGGTACTTGATGTCATCAGTAAAAATGAACCAACCCATCGCATTTCTTCTCTTTTCCTTATCTGATCACTACGAATGGAGTTGAATAGGCATGAATCGGATTCAATTGATACATATATCGATTGAGCAGAAGCATGATTGAGCAAAAAAGAGGAGAACAAGCACAAGGCGTGAACTGAAGTTAAGTGAACCAGAGAGAAAGGGTGAACATTGGCTTCGCTGTTTCTTGCTTTTGTTCTCTGCAGGTGTGTGTTTCAACTCTAGGGTGAATATATTGATTGTAATAGGGCCTAGCTTTGTATTTGGAACTCGTTTTTGTTCCTCTGTTTTGTCTCTTTGATCAATCTCTTCTTCCACCAAAACAAGAAAAACCAATTTAAAAGAACACATGATATACGTATAAAAATAAATAAATCTCTTTTTATTTCTCACATTTTCTCTCCAATGTACTTATTTCCTTTAAATAAATTTCTTAATCAGGAATGGTGCATATACATGCGTGCATTTCTTCATTCGTCTTAACATAACTCTGTGTCGGAGCATTGACAGCTTTCACCAATCCCCCACGAATCCACAGGTCTGCCGCAATTGCCCTTCTTGTGACCTCTTTTACTGCACTGTTCTTGACAATACTTGTTAGCTCTCGATAGTTTAAAGTAAAAGAATCCGGTATCGCATTTCACCTGACTATCGATACAATATCCAGTTCCTTGTGCAACACCAAAACAAATCAGTTTTGATGTCGAAAAGACCAAGAAGAGCGCTAAGAAGAAACCAAATACCCTCGACTCCATGGCTAACCGCTACACAATGTAATCTATCTTCTTCTTCTTCTTCTTTTTTCAAATGGTACACAACATGAGCAACAACAATCACTGTTTATAGGAATTTTACACAATTGCAATGAATGCAGTTATAAATAAGCTCTTATTTCGTAATAAATCATAACATTTAACCTCTTATGATACAGTAACTGATTTTCTTCTTGCTGCCAAAATCAACCAACCCAGAACTACATCAACACTTGAATCTTCAAAGATTCCCCGCAGATCGTTTCATCGAACACTCTATGAACTTGAATCGGTGGGCTCTTGATCATCTGCATTGCCTATTCGACGTGCATGATAGCCGTTATTCCCAAGCTGACTACAATGTTGTACATCAGGAACTTGTTGGGGGAGCATTGCTTGTTGTTGGTGTTGATACATTGCTAATTGTACAAAGGACCTATTGTACAAGGACTAGGAAAACCAACTACGAAACATGAATCAACCAAACATGAACCACGCACCTCTCATTTTTACTTCTGTAAGAGTGTACACAACTTTGGGAAATGAATCATGACAGTTACTTGATGATGAAACCATTTATAAAGATTATGACAGTGAGTTTTATACATTATTATAAATATTTACAGGCATCTACACATACAAGCTAGGCCCAACCCCTACACAACGCGGTGTTTATTTCAGCATAACTTCAGCATTTCTAGAGACCCGAGGATTCATGGGCAGTGCTTCGGAAATACTTCTGAAACCATTCCTCTTCTCTACAATGTTTGCAGGCAACTTTGTATACTTCAATCAGAAGTTTTGGGAACCGACTCGCAAAGTAGACATCATATCCTTCAGGCAATGGTCCTAGGAGTTCCTGAAACAGCCACCATGAATCAAGAGTTGGTATCCACTCGTACAGACACATTAACAAAAGAGCTGGTATGCATATAACTGGTACTTTTGAAATACTACTCAGTGATGATTCTAGTTTAATTTTTGAATAACAAACTAACATTCTGGTTTACCGACACATGCAGTTCATATTGATGCTTGCGCTCACATTTTTGTTTCTGATTCATATATTATCCACATAATTTATTACATATTTTCTTAGTCAGATAAAATTTGGAAGGAAAAACCAATACCTGGATTTCTTTTGGGAGCTCTCTATAGTGATTTGATTTGTTCCGAATGACTCGCAATAAGTCTCGCACACTGTCAAACTTATAACGCCTGTAATGGCCAATGTTAGTGAGGAATGCAGGTTCCATCTTTTCATTCCATTTCCCACCCAAAGCCACAGGCGCGGTACTTTCTAGGGCTTTCAGAAGATCAGAGTTGGCCTCTCTATCTTCCAGTTCTACCCTGTCACTATAGTCTCGCAGGAATGAGAGTCTCGTCTCAGAGCTCCAGAAAAGAGGATGGTGCAACACCTCCAAAGCCTTTGGCCTGAAAAAGATTAAGAAAACATTAACCATAAAAATGCCATGAAATAAATTTTGCCGGCAAACATAGAAACCTATATTGTCTGTTTACTTCAATGAGTCTATGCTCTAAAAGACAAATCATGCAATGACAACATTTAATCTTTCAAGCTCAATACATTCCAACACATCCGAGTTATGGTAACACTACCAGCTACCAAGTATCCTTGAAGTAACCGGGGCATGGTGTAGCTGATTTACTATACCTACATGTACTTGACCCCTCATAAGTCATACACTATCTAAATTGAAAAGCAACATAAGGTTGATTGAAAGCAGTAATTACAGTCTTACAGGAGACATATCCGTTGCATAATACGTACTCAGGATTATTAGAGGAAACTAATGCTCAGTATTACCTCAATTCAGGATCACGGTTTAACAAGCGAGATATAAGCTCCAAAGCTTCCGGAATATACTCCACCTAGAACAGATCCATTTGGTTCTTCACAATATTTATATCACGTTCAAGGCGGTCACCAAATGGATGTCTACCACCAGTGATGCAAAAGAATAGGACACAACCTAAACTAAACAAATCCAATGCACGTGTTTGCCGCCCGTGAAGAAGCTGTTCAGGTGCTTGCCAACCTGAGCTACCACTACCTGCAATAAAGTCAATAAATATTATCCATGATTAACGGAAGTAGCATATCTAATTTGAATTGTGAACAGAAGATTTTATGGTTGATGCCATTAACCATTAATGTTGGATATAAAAGGTAGGATGTTTTAGACTTATAAAGTTCGTGAGTAGGACAAGTAAAGAGTACTTGCCTGTAGCATAATGACCCAAAGAAGACATATCCCCAATAAGTCTCTTGCTAATTCCCATATCAGAAAGCTTTGCACATAATGAACTTTCCTTGATCAACAAAACATTTTGAGGCTTTAAGTCCCGATGGATTATCCCCAATTCATGTAAATGCACAAGCCCAGAAACCACATCCCTAAGTCACAGATGCAAAAAGAATGTCAAGAAGATGCTAGGTGAAATTTATATACAAGGAATCAGAAGTAAATGTTAACCAACCTCATCAATTTCAATAATAGAGGGGACAAAAGACCGTTTGCTTTCCATAAATCGGTGTCTGGCATAATATTCTTTAATGAGGACAAGCGGACCTTATTTTGAATCAAAGCATAGTCTTCACCAGCTACTGGATTTGGAGAGGAATTTGAGTAAAGTTGTATCAAATCATCCAAGTTGCAGATACAGCGCTCCAGAGAGAGATAAACAAAATCTCGATCATACTCTACTCCGTACCAGCGTACTATGTTTGGATGTCGATCAGATGCAATAAGATTCTGAATTTCTTTAAAAGCCATATCATGATGAGCTAGAACAAGGCGTTTCACTGCAACAGGTCGACCTTCATAAACTCCCTCCAGGACAATGGTACCATTGCTTCCCTTGGCAATCTCTGTATTTGATATAAGCAGTTTACCAATCCTGTGACCGACCGCAGCACCATATAATAGTTTATCAAGTGGCAATGTTTTGCTATCACCATAAGAGTGTGCTAAAGCTTCCTCATCCTGAGATGATACATGATTCTCCTTCTTTTCACCAATGACACCAAAATTCTTTCCTGATTTCCGATTCTTCTTTCTCTTGGAGGGAGCAGTATTTGGATCAGTGAGCCGTTGCCTTTTAACTACATAAGCATAGCAGCATATAACAAAGCCCAGGAGGATGACAAAGGAGAACGTGAGACTCCAAGTTTGTGACAAATCAAAAAGCATGACTAACATGCCATGCATCTTATTTGAAGCGCGATCTGAGGGGATCTTATCTCTCATTTGTTCCATTAATATTCTGTCATGTCTAGATGGTTCGATTGATATACGATTTTGATGGCCGACTCTTATTTTTGATTGACATGGCAATGGTAAGACAATATCACTGCCTGCTTCAGAACCAAGGCCCCCAGTAACCGGATTCGCAATATCTGAACAAAATAAAAGAACTCCAATTTCAAGATATGTCAAACTCCAAGCTACTTCATTTGAATTTGGAAAGTATGCCGTCAGGGTATACTCCGTCACCAAGACATCTATTCGTGGTTTAGCAGCTTTTGGACTCGTTGGAGCAGACTTGACCAATTGCTTAATGGCTTTGATAATACCAGCGAACGTAACACCCTGCTTCTCTCCATGAGATGAAGTGTATTTGCGAATTTTCTTTCCAGTGAAGGGATTAATCTCATATGTAATGGTCTTCTTTGATCCAACTGTAACACTTCTATCATCTAATGTATAAGGCGTCATTTGGACGAAATCAGCTACAGTCATACGAAGGTTCTGCAAGGAAGTCAACAATTAATGTACGATCCCCGAGTATGTGCAAGTAACAAATTACATCATTGCAGCTACAAGCCGGGAGTACTTCACCTCCCAACTAACTGGAAATTCCACTAAACACCGGCATATATGCATCCGATACCAAAATGCAAATGTTCTAGTTCCATCATAATCATTGATCCTAACTAATCAATGACACGAACAGCACAAATATGAATCGATTTCACAACATGAATTTCCATACGAAAACGAAATAAATCGAGGAAACCACAGCGGCATTGTATGACATACCTGTTTGTCGCCATCTGTGATCTTATAGAGATGTCCATCTTCATCAACATCTGCGTGGAAGAACATATTATCATCTTTGACTCCAGGAGCCTGATATGAACTGTACAGCGGCGCCCCTAAATCCACGCTATAAATTACCGCGCCGGAGTTACTGTCCACCAGCCGTAACTTCCCCTCCGGCACCGCCACGAAGTGAGTGTTCCGCTGCTGACTGTCAAAATCAACGAAAATTTAGTTACATAGTGAATAGAGTTAACAAATCGGTGAAACTAGAGGAGTTGAGAACACTGACGGCGGCGGATGGGAGAGGAGCGATCGGCCGGGGGAGCCGGAGATGCCGGCGATGTGGTTCGGCTGCGATCGGCGAAGCGCGGGGGGCGAAACGGCGGCGTTTGGGGAAGCGGAGCCGAGGATGAGGAGGAGGAGCTTCCAGGTGGAGGCGTGGTGGCGGTTCTTCATCTGCTAGAGGGATTTGAGGGCGTTGTAACCCCCAGAAGATGGAGAGGTGTGAGGGGATGTGGAGGTCAATATGGTCAACAAAGGCGGAGGAGGAAGAAATAGTGGAGGCGTGGGGTTTTAGGGGGTAGAAGATTCGAAGGTGTTTCCGACCCGCCACGATTCGGATCTCCGACTCCGGAAGTTTTATCCGGGTTTGTCTTAGCTGTTGCGATCGGTTTCGTTTTGGTTGTTTATTGGCTTGACGTGTGTGTGTTGAATTTTGTAGTTGGGCTCGTAAAGAATCTTTGTTTAGGATAACAACGCGGGAAAAGGCCGGGTAGACCCAACACCATGGAGATATCCTTATCTACGTCAAACCAATAAATCACGCCTCATCGATTTATTATGTTTTTTCTTAACTGAGGTCGGTAAAGAGTCCGGTAACCGATGTTTCCCGCACTTTATTGCCGTAACATACTTGGTGATACTATATTTCATCATGTCACTTGTATGTTGCGTCTTTTTGATCATACAAATTGAACACTGCCTTTCTATGTCAACACTAGACACAATATGTAGAGCGTAAATCGAGACAAATATGCTGGACGCAATGATATGCATGTTTGGTACTCGGGACTACATTAGATCTTCTTGTTTTTTAAGACTGTCATGTATTTATATGAGATGTCTTAAGTTATATTAATATAAATTCATGTTTGGTGTTACATATGATTAGAGGGTAATTTGTTTGATTTATGATTTAAAATAATAGTGTTATCTAAGGATTACTTATTTAAGTACCCACAATAACACTATCTAAGGAGACCAAAATAAAAACAAGGTATTACGTAAGCTTATTTATTTTAGTACTCAGTAACACCAAATATAGTGCTAACCAAATTTGACTCTTTGTTTAGTACATAAACATAATTTACAAAGATTAGACTTTGGTAGATGACCAAGAGTTAAAGATGGGTTCCGATTAGGTTAAATCAGAGCCGTCACGTGCTAACCACGTGTCACTATAAACCCAGCAATTATTTATACGAAAACCAACCTACACTCATTCCCACAGTGCCTTCCCTCCAAACTCGGCGAAGCACCCAAAAAAACGACGCCGTATTCATCCTTCTCCGATAACGAACCACCCTAGCTCCGCCACAACTTTCCGAGAACCATGTGGCAGAACCGGTCGTACAACAAGAGAACCAGAGGAGGCAAAATCACCAAGGTCTGAATCTCACTCCCCTATTTCCCTTCCCAAAACCATAAACCTCTTTCCGCTCTGGTTTTCAAAATTAGGGTTTGCAGTCTAATTAGGGTTTCTGTTCTGGTTTTCTCAGGTCGTCAGAGAGCACTATCTCCGCGACGATATATACTGCGGAGCTCCGGTATGCCAAAAGTGCAACAACGCCAATGCTCGCCTGAGCGCCGATGCTTCCACCGTCCTCATCCTCGACACCAATGTGGTGCTCAACCAGGTTCAAATCTCATCTCTATGGTTTTGTTGAGTTTGCACTACTGACTGTGACTGTGAATTAGGAAGTGATTTTGAGCTTGAGACTGGTTTGGCAGATTGATTTGATTGAGAATGCGGCCATTAACGACGTGGTGGTGCTTTCGATTGTGCTCGAGGAGGTCAAGAACAGGAACTTGTCCGTTTACAATAGACTTAGAGCTATCTGTAGCAATTCGTTGCGGAACTTCTATGTTTTCTCTAATGAGCATCACAAGTAGGTTTCGGTTTCTCTTTTTTGCTTTTGAGTTTTCGTTTTGCAAATTTGAGCTCTTGTTTTGATATTTGGTGATTTTTGGTCTGTGTACAGGGATACATATGTCACAGACATGAGTGGAGAAAGTAAAAATGACAGAAATGATAGAGGTTTGTACTTGTGCTGATCTCGAGCTCTTGTTTATTTTTGTGCTGGTGTAAATCAAGAATCTGTGAATTTTTCAAACCTTTTGACATTGAAGTAATTGTTATTCAGCGATTCGGGTGGCTGCTCAGTGGTATCAAACTCATCTGGCTGGATCAGTTCGTATTTTGCTTTTAACTAATGACAAAGAGAATAAGAGGAAGGCTATTGAAGAGGGGATTACTGCAGAGACAGGTGTGTATGCGTGGTCACTGTCTGTGTTGTCAGTATAGGGTCAGGCGCTTTATTTTGTGTGTCAGCTTCAAGGTTTCATTTTTTGTGAGGAAGTTTGATGATGTTACTACATTGGAAATTTCAGTGGAGTCGTATGTGAGATCATTGAGCCGACCAGATTTGCTTGATCTGCTTGTGCATCCTGCATCGGCAGAAGATGCGATCATGGAGGAGGCTGAAGATTTAAGACCATCAAAGAAGAAAGTCCTTTATGCCGAGGTACTGTAATGCTGATTTCACAAGCTTTCATGTATTGGGAGCTGTTATAAGGAGCATGAAAAACAAGGTGGTTCTAACCAGTTTCTTGTTCCCATTTCTTTTGGCAGCATAAACCCTTGTCAGAGATTACCTCTGGTATCAAGATTGGTATGTACCATCAAGGAAAACTTAGGGTGAACCGATACAACCCTTTTGAAGCATATGTTGCAAGCCAGAGCCTCAGTGATGAAATAATAATTTATGGACGTGCAAACATGAATAGGGCTTTTGATGGTGATATAGTGGCAGTCCAGCTTCTGCCACAGGAGCAATGGCATGAGGAGGAAAATCTTGCTATTGTAGATGAAGGTAATTAATACATGAAAATGGTCTGCATGCATTTAATTGATTTCACGAGGATTAGGTTTGGTTTGAAATCAAAAGTCTTAGTTTTGGGGCTAATTTTGGTTCTAAGTTCTGATTAGTTTTTCAGGTGGAATACAAAGAGAAAAATGAAATAAGATATCTTCCCATATAAAGGAAGTGGTCTCTTAATAACTACTGCTAGAGTTTTGGTACCTTAAGGCCACATTTAAAATTGCGTAGCTGAGTATTTGGAACCCATATTGAGGATTTTTCATTTTGATTTTTGAAACAATGCTTCTTTCTCTGTACATTTGGTTTTCTTATTGCATTTTTCTAATGAGTATATTGTGTACACTGTCCTCTCTCACAGAGGATGATGCAGAAGAAGGTGTTCATCTGGTCCCTGGCAGTGCTGATGATGTTCCTAGAACCACAGCTCAACCACAAGATTCTGCTGGAGAAACTTGTTCGGTTTCAAATCGTCCATCTGGCCAGATTGTTGGAATTATAAAGCGGAATTGGCACTCGTAAGTTGACTTAAGTTGTATCATTTGCAATTGAAACTTAATGTTAGGATTCGGATTGCACTACTGTTATGCTTTGTCGGTAGAGTTGTTACGATGAGCTTTTCTAAATATTGACTGTGTTATCTGATATAAACAATGAATCATTCATGTAGTTATTGTGGATCGTTGGAGCCGATGTCTAAGCCTGCTGGTAGTGGTGGTATTGCCCATGCCTTATTTGTCTCAAAAGATTGTAGGATTCCTAAGATTCGAATTCAAACTCGACAGCTAGAAAATCTTTTGGACAAGAGAATTACTGTGGCGGTTGATTCTTGGGACTGTTCGTCTCGTTATCCTTCTGGCCATTATGTACGAACCATAGGACAAATTGGTGATAAAGATACTGAAACTGAGGTATGTTTGAAGTGGTCCAATTGCTTGCTATACTTTTTTTAGGAGCAACCATTTTTTACTTTCCTCAATTTGTAGTATATTTAACATTTGTTTTTTAAGTTTGCAATTTATCTCACTTGTAAGGGTGGTGAGGGGTAAGGGATTTTATTATTTATTTTTTGGAAAAAACATTTGTTTTTTTATTTAAACAAAAAGCTAAATGGACATTTACCATAATTAACATGCCAACAACTATCATTGGGTTTTTGGATCTTGCAGGTGGTCTTGATTGAGAATGATATAAATACAAGACCGTTTTCTACTCAAGTTCTAGCATGCTTGCCGCCACTGCCATGGTCCGTATCTTCTGAAGATTTGGCAAATCCTGTTAGGGAGGATTTGCAACAATTACGTGTCTTTAGTGTGGACCCTCCTGGTATATGACCCTATCCCTTCCTTTTCTTTTCCTCGTTGCTCTTCTTTCTATTCCTACTTGTTTGTTTTTCTTGGTTTTTGATGTCTTGTGTTGGGAAAATATAATGGTTCAGTTAACATTGAGCGGAGATACTTTGCTTCTGGTTTATGCAGGATGCAGGGATATTGACGATGCACTTCACTGTACAGCTCTTCCAAATGGAAATTACGAAGTTGGTGTCCGTATCCTCATATATTGTTTTACTTAATTGTTGATGGGCATTGACAGTGCTCTGCATCTGGAAATATGTAGCCTTGCATGTAGTGTTCAAGTTTTCCACTTGTTTGGCTCAAGTCACTTCACACATGAGGATATTAAATTATGGAGTCTCACACTTGCATATAACCTTGGGCTGCTCCACCCATTGCCAGTTGTTGAGTTGGATGCTCCCATTCTATACACACATATGCATCATCCTACTACATTTATGAGGCTTCATGGAATCTTCTGCAGATAGAAATTATCAACAAAGTTTAATCTTTAACATTCATTAGATATTGCTGATGTTACAAATTTTGTACTTCCGGGTACCCCTCTTGACGATGAGGCTTCACAAAGGGGCACTTCGGTCTACCTTGTCGATCGACGCATTGACATGCTCCCGAAACCTCTGACAGAAGGTCTAATTTGTTTTTTGTTTTTTATAAATGTTATAGCGACATATACTGGTTCGTGGGCTCAACTGGCATCAAGTGTTACCGTCAACAAAAAAATAGCGAGTATTATCCTAAAATGGTTGAGTATTTACTGATCAATAATCCTTATTGTCCAGATATATGTTCGCTCCGAGCTGATGTGGAAAGGCTAGCCTTTTCTGTTATTTGGGTATATGCTTACTCACTGAGTAGTCATGATAGGATACGTTTAGTCTTTGTTTACTTATCAGTTTTAACATATTTATGTTCTAAGGCTCTTTTTTCTTTTTGTATTTGGAGATTGTTATATATTTGTTTAACTGAATTCCAGGAAATGACATCTGAAGCTGAGATTATATCTACTAGATACACAAAAAGTGTCATTAAATCTTCTGCAGCATTGTCTTACGTTGAAGCTCAAGCAAGGATGGATGATAGGTACATTTGTATTGCAAGTTGGTTGCACTATGGTGGATAAATTCATTTTAACCACACCAGTTATTTCTGTTAAGAACCATAACTTTTTTATTTTGTTCATTTTAACCACACCGGTCGTCTCATTTATGTAATATTGTTTCTTCTAAATATGATCATTATTTGTCTTCATGTAGATTCTTATTCACCTGTCAGGTATATACCCATATAATGCATTGCTACATTGGTTTGGGCAGAGCATGGTGTGGTGATATTACAGATCCATTAATTAGTCTGCTGCACCGGTTTAATACAGAAAATAAGATGGATATTATAGAAATGAGTTGATCCAGACATTATTGTTAAAAAATTTCTTTTGGGGTATCAGTGGGTTGGGAATGCTCATAAAAGAAATTAACCTAGAATCCAAACTTGTTTCCACTCCTCTGGTGGATATATATATATATACACACACACACACGAAAACGATATGAAGCGGACGTCCACACTGAAGAAAAAGTGCAGACGTCCCTCCATCCGGCGCCGACGATGGCATGCCTCCACCCGAGTGGACACCAGAGGCGTCCCCGATCACTTTCTCTTCCTGGAGAGTCCGCCGAATTCTAGTTTGCCGGTGAAGTTTTGGGTGGAGGTTGCTGCCCAGACCTTCAAATCGATCTCACCGGCAAGGGAAAGTGATTGGAGATGTCGCTGCTGTCCGCTTGGGTGGAGGAGAACGGAGGGACGTCCGCACTTTAACATAGTTGCGGACGTCCGCTTCATATCCGGCCTCTATATATATATATAAACAATTAAATATAAATGTATAGATGCATACACATGTATGTAAATATGTATGTATATCTAGTATTCTAGTTGGTATAGAAGGAGAGAGAATGAACTTAAGTTGCCAGTGTCAGTTGGGGTTTTGGAACTTGCCTCCACAACATGGACCGTCCCCTTTTATGTCCTCTTATTAACATTTCTTGTAGCTTTAGATTCTCATTATAGCTCTAAGCCTTGTGCTCATTTCATTTCAGCCGGTTGACGGATCCAGTAACTACAGATTTGAGAAACATGAACAGATTAGCAAAGGTTTGCACTTGGACCATCTGGTTATAGATTCAAACAGATGCATATGACTCTTTGTTTCCTAACTTCTCTGAGTACCCTTTCGTATACACTGCTACAGATAATGAGGTCAAGACGTATTGAGAGAGGAGCCTTAACTCTTGCATCTGCGGAAGTGAAATTTCAAATTGACACTGAGACTCATGATCCCCTTGATATTGGTAATGTCTTTTAATAGCAAGTTAATTTTTTCTCTCTGCATAATGGAAATTCTTATTGATGGTATTACTTACACTGAGAAAGAGATCAGCTGTGCTGTGGCGTAATTCACCAAGGAAATTTTACAGTATCTCTTGAAATTAATTGCTCAGTAACTAGGCATAATCCATTTTACGGCAGACTTCACATTCAAATTATGTTATTAATTGTGGTATTTTGAGTTATTTACCGTAAGAGCATTATGTGGAAGGACATCAAAAGACATGAGCGTTATTGCTCACTTTATACTTGAAGTTCCCCCAGCTTTCCGTCAGCTAATTTTTATTTCTTCAAGTTATATTTTTCAAGTTTATAATTGCTTCTGCAGGTATGTACCAGATACGTGAAGCAAACCAAATGGTTGAGGAGTTTATGCTTGCTGCTAATGTTTCAGTTGCTGAAAAGATTCTTAAACATTATCCTTCGTGCTCACTATTGAGGCAAGTCGATGTATTTTTTTTTCAAGTAATTTCATTGCCTCATGCTATTTTCCTGAAATGGACTTCTGGTTGCCTTTTTCTTACAAATTAGAGTAGCATTGTAATCTATGTTGAGTTGGAATACATCATTTCTGAATGGATTCATTTTCACACTTTTCTGGTTTTGCAAAATACGTTTATACCTGCTATTGAACTTTGCGATGTCTCTATTTTGATCAATTCACATCCCATGTGTGTTTGTGCAGGCGTCATCCTACTCCGACACGAGAGATGCTTGAACCTTTGTTACGGACAGCTGCTGCTGTTGGTCTCAACTTGGATGTTTCATCATCAAAAGCACTGGCTGATTCACTTGACCATGCTGTGGTAGGTGTTAGTTTCATAGGCATGTTAATGATATGAGGCTTATGGGTTTAGCTAAAGTTATAAGATATTCTCTCCTCTCTCTCTCAAATACTAATAGCAATGTAAATGTTGTTGCAGGGTGACGATCCTTACTTTAATAAGCTTATCCGTATATTGGCAACTAGATGCATGACACAGGTAATTTTCTTTCAATGGTTGAGTACAGCGGATTTACTTTATAGAACACCTTTATAAACATATTAATGTTCCTTGTTTTGCATAATCTAGGCAGTTTATTTCTGTAGTGGGGAACTCACCCCTCCAGAATATCTTCATTATGGGCTTGCATCCCCTCTGTATACCCATTTTACCTCTCCTATAAGGAGATATGCAGGTTAGTTTCACTTTCAGTCATTTTGTTCTCGGTGATCTGAGTTACTGTTGTTTGACTTGAGAAGTATGTTTTTCTACAGATGTCATAGTGCACAGATTGCTTGCTGCATCTCTGGGTATACAAAAGCTTCCAACCGTATTTGAAGATGGACACCAACTCAATAGTATTGCTGAAAGTATGGAATTTTCCATATCGAAGTGTTTGCTTTGAGTATTAAAATACTTACTCCTGTGCTTAGATATCTCCCATGTTCATAAGTGATAGTATAACAATAATCTACCTGCAGCAATCAGCTTGGGTATAAAATGTGCCCATTTTCTGTACGTTGCACTAACAGAAATTTTCTCCACAAATTTGCTTTTCTAAATTAAGATTGTATATCTTCTAAAGACAATCCAATGGCTTGTCAATTTGTGTAATGCTGCGTATTTTTCATGTTTGCTGCTTCATTTGTTGTGTTACAGATTTAAACTATCGACATAGGAATGCCCAGATGGCAAGCCGGGCCTCAGTGGAACTCCATACTCTGATTTTTTTCAAAACACGGTTTGAAGCTCTCTCTTTCTCTGTCTCTGTTGCTATCAGTCTCTCTCTCTCTCTCTCATATTTCATTTGCTCATGTAGGCCAACGGACACGGAGGCAAGAGTTGTGAGGATAAGATCCAATGGATTTTTTGTATTTGTCCCCAAGTATGTTCTCTAAACTCATTCAGAATCCCCAAGTTGTGTGTGCATGCGTGCGTGCTTTGTGATTTGTGACGAGAACGTTATTGATTATCTTCTTCTGATTACATTCTGGCTACTTTCTATGTGTGACTGATTACAAATCAGTTGTCCCATATAATGCTACTTCCATTGATTTCATCTGGATATTGTTCAGTCTTATGTAGTGGAGCCAGTTGTTTGATAAATTTATGAAGTAAACTCTTTCTGTCTTTCTCTTGCAGGTTTGGCATAGAAGGGCCTGTGTACTTGACCCCGAGAGGTCAGAAGGGAAGTGGAGAATGGTATGTAGATGAGCAACAACAGAAGATTAGAAAAATGGATGGTAGCATTTCATACAGTGTTCTCCAGACGGTGAGAATTCATTTGGAGATTGTCGAGCCCCAGCCCAATAGACCAAAACTCGAGCTTAAGCTGTTGGATGAGTAACCTGTCCTCCCTATACCCTGGACAGTTGTGTGAATCAGGAGCTATTGATGTTTTTTTTTTTTTTTTTGCTTTTGTTTGTAAGAGGAGGAGCTATTGACGCTTTGGTCGAACAATCATGAGCAGCAGGGGTTGCAGCACAGGAAGAGTGTATATTTTCATTCATTTGATTCAACTCGATCCTTTTCCTCAGCGTGAGTGTTCACAAAATTATTGTAGAGCTGAAAGATTAGGAGCGGATTGACAGGTTAAATATTGTATGGAGGTTTCATTCAATTTCGTGTACTGGGATGGGAAGGCCTGCCATAAGTTTTGCTTAAAAATGTGAATCATACTATGGTGGTAGACCAAGGTTGGAGTGGTGCAATGAAAATCTAACTAAACTGAGTGTTTTGATGGTTTACTTGTGTAAGTTGAGCTTTTGCCAACAAAGATAGTAGTCGGAAGGTCACCCGTAGTCTTCAACTCGCTGTTGGTCGGAAATGATTGTTCATCCCCAATTTGTAAATCCCAACCTATATGCCATTAACGACGAGAAATCTAGTGAAAATAGGTTTTGCACGGTTGCTGGATATGTACAGTTCAGTTTGTTATTGTTTTACTGAACTCAACGGTAGGAGAACAAGTCACAAGAACAAATATTTCACATCCTTACATAACAGATTACAGACATAAGGTATCAATGATTCATTGACCTGTGAAAATCCAACTAAACCCTAATTCTATTCGTATTTCACTCCTACACTATCAGGTAAATAAAAGCATGTGACCTAACAGGCTCTCCTAGACCACCCTAAACAAAAACTTCACTTCAAAAAAACCAATTGAATCACAAAATGGAGAAGATACAGAAACCCAGATGTAATTCAGATTCATGCTTCGCTCCTGCGTGCCTCAACAATTCAGGACAAGATCCACATGTAGACAGTAGACCACACAGTGAGTGCTAGGGCACAGACCAAGTATGTCCACAGGAAGATGACTGAGCACTCTGCCTCGGCGACGTCAAACAGCTGGGTTATGGTACCTGCATTTGCATCAAGTAGACATGTAAGTGCTCCTGTGGCTTGTCCAGTATGCCGAATTGAACTGCATTGTTCTGTTAGGTCTATTTCAGTAAGTGTTAGCAAATATTGCAATGGCTTGCTTACCAATGTTCATAGCAGGTGGCAATGTGAACTGAACCATCAGCACAAACTTGAATAAAGGGTCTGGTGGGAGAAACCCTAGTTGGTCTGCTCCTTTTACAATCCAAATTCCAATTACTGGAAGTAGAATGTATCGAACAATGATGATTGCAAGGAGGACAGGTATTTTGATTGTCGATGCTCTTAAGCCTATTTGGTCACAAGCAAATAGTAGTGATAACTCAGTTAGATCTTGAGAAAGTACTCAAGTAGTCTAATGTTGGAAAATATTGAATATCTAATTTGGTACATTACCTTGGATGAGATTGCCTCCAAGAATAAGTGTGATACAAGGAATAGTTCCATTCCTGCACAGTGCATTAGCTGTTAATTGTCTTGAAATTGTTTGATTGAAGCATAGGGGATGCCCTCTAAGCTCTAAACCTAGCAATTACTTACCCGAGTTGCGTAACTGAGTCTTGGATCACACGGAGGGGGGCGCTGTCGCCAATTATCAAGCTTTTAAGCCATGGAACTGCCCCGAAGACAAACCCAATGATCTGATCATAGACATAAAATTAAGCAAACATGCAACTTATGTTCAGTCTTGAGGCCTTATGAAGCACTTACTAATAGAATTCAGATGAAATGCTATGAAAACTCACTGCAGCTACAGTTGGTGGTGCCATTAACTCATGTAAAATCTGTTGAAACAATGCTAGTACTTTTCGGGCAAATGATACATCTGGTTCATGAGTCACTATCTGCTATTTGAGTAATCCAGACAGTCCAAAGAAAAGTTTGAGTTAATTTTTGCACATAAGCCAGAATCTGATTCCTCAGTATGACAGTAGAAGGATATATACTTACAGCAGGGGGGTGATCTGCTGATTTAGATGAGACTACAATAGATCCCTGCTCTTCATCTCCTTCTTTGAGAAGGTGAGTTGCCCCATCAGCATCCAAGTCCTCATTCGGCCTCTTCATGGCCACCTTTTCAGCTTCTTGAAGTGCTTTAAATTTCACAGATGAGGATCTTATCAGCTGATACGTATAAGTCCAAATGAAGAAGCCACCAAGCTGCATTACCAAGTGAAAATTTGTTAGCACCAAGTCACCAACTTCATAATTCACTGATTTACATCATGAAGAGCAAGCAATTTTCTTACCGCCATGGAAAACGAGGTATATGCGAGTCCAACTGCAGTACAAACCTCATGATCGCCGAAGGGGTTTCCAGCCTCATGACAGGTTGCAGGCACAAGTATAAGCAGAAGGTTTCCCAAGTTTGCTATATATTCAATAAGATTGATCATAATCAGTTCATGAGCAAATTACATCAATGTGAGAGTTCAGGAAAGAATTTTGAGCATGAATCACCTGATGAACATGAAGCAATTACAAGGCCTTCCTGATAAGGCTTTGGTTTCAGTATCTTTACCACTAACCATCCAAGAATGGATCCAATCAAAAATGTAAGTGCCACATTGACAATCATGAACCACCTGAAAAATGAAAGATCAAACTGTCCATGAATCCGAAAGGTTCAAGAAAATGGGAAAATTTCCATACAAGTGTAGCCTACCATGAAATGATGTCATCAAATGTGACAGTCTCGGCAACACTTGCAAACATGAGGGAAGGTGTGAACACCACAAACACAATCTGCATTTGCAAATCAAGCCTCAAAAACTTTCGAGATCACACGAAAACAAGCAGGATCATGCAGAAATTTGAAACAACATACCTTATTCAAGTATCTTCTGGCACGCAAAGGAAGAAGATTGCAATACTCAGTAGCCATGTAAGCTCCCAACAAACTGATTATCAAAACTTGCAGAACTGGCATAGATGCCACCTCAAACAGAGTCCAGAAACCCATCTTTTTCAAATGTAGCTTTCGAATTCCTTCTGTTTAGTTAAATCTCTGCTGCAAAGTGCTACCTTTGGAAGTGTTTAAACTCTGCTTGACAATCTTCAAAACCCCTTTGTAATTTTGCTATAACAATTCCAAAGGAAGAGAAGCAGAAACCTGAGTAACAGAACAAACACCAAAAGGGTTTAACAGAAAAATCCAAAGCAGACTAAAATCAAAGTATTGAGCTTTAAATTTTACAGGGAAACAGCCAAAGTGCAAAAGGCCGTTGCTTGTGCACTTTTGTAGGAATAGGAAATAACCATGAAGATACATAACATTTGTCAAGACTTGCTTTAGTACCAAACTCCCATCATTGAGCTCTCGTCTCTTCTATTGCCCCAAAATATTGGACACATCTCAAATTTCTTAGAAGTGTCAAAGATCTTATTTTTCTTGGGATTTTGCTTCATTACTTTCCTCTGGATATTTACTTGGGTTCATGAATTTGATTTCAAATTGGTTTTTTGAAACCCAATTCCAATTGCAGTAATACTTGGTTGGCAATACTATAAATGACCCTTTTCTTCTATAAATGCTAATATGCAAATACAAATGGTCTAGATGAATATGAAGTATAGTTGGAGCCAACTAAATCACTTTCAGACTCTGGAATTTGATTCCCTTTCAATTTCTGGAGCGCTTTTTAAGTAAAGGACTGGACTGTTGTAGAAGACAGAAGAAACATGATCGAATCAAAGTAGATAAAAGAATAGGACCAAAATGGAGACAAGAAAGGTAATATTGGTCACTGACTCACTGGTCTAAGAAAAGTGGATAATTAAAATGACAGAGGCATAGTGCTAGGCCACAAATCCGTTATCCAACAATTAGTCTACCTCAGTTTAGTCAGTTAGAACTGTGTAGAGCAATTCGCTTGATTTCGAGCAATTTACAACTGTATAGAGCTAGCTTACCATTGTAGAGAATAACTTGCATAAATGTGAGAGAATTTTCCATATCTCAATGACGTGTAACGAGTCATCGTTATCGATCATCAGCCTTTCTTTTCTCAGATAAGAATGAATCAGGAAAAGAAGAAGAAGGGTTTTGGCCAATATGCGAACTTGATTATAACGCAAAGCTAGCTGTGGTTTCTTCCATGGCGGTCGATAATGGGAGTAAGACCAGTAATGGAATCTCTCTCTCTCTCTCTCTCTCTCTCTCTCTCTCTCTCTCCCCTTTGTATCTGTTTCTTTGAAAGAGAAAAAAAGACAAAAGCGGTCGCGAAAATAATGAAGTGTGCTAGAGAGACAGATAAGTATTGCATATATTGTCAGAGTCCACCGTCTGCAATCATGTACATGTTCCTAAATTACAGAGAGAATGACGATAACCGTATCTTCTTTTGTTCTTCATTATTAATCACTAATCAAGTAAGAGAACTAATGCGCAAACCCAGAATTCGCATGAACGTACAAGAAGTAAAACCAGTAACGTGATTGTATCCAATAAAACATGAAGCTAGTATGTGCAGAGATCCAAGTTAAATATTCAAAGAGCGATGAATTGTATCCAAAAAACCAGTAACGTGAAGCAAGTAAAACCAGTAACGTGATTGTATCCAAAAAATACCTGGAGTTGGTTCTGCAAAGCCGAAAAGTTAAGTTGGCCGGCACCGGCGATCATTGCCGTTCGTCGTTCGCCGGAAAAAAGAAATGGGAGGGAAAGAAAGCTTCAGGAGGGGTTGTGGATATGATTAACAAGAAGAGCTAGAAAGCATGAAGAGGCGTTAATCTCTACAAATCAACGGTGTCTAGCTCTCAGCAATGGAAGCACTAATCTTGAAGAGCTATGTTTTTTTTTTTCTTTCTAAATATACTAGAGATCGATGGTATGCCATGCATGTTAGTGAATCCAAGTTTATATAGAGCTCGATCAATTAGCTAGACAACCTCCACATGCATGAACATCACTATCGTTTCACCTCCATATGTTAACTAGCTAGCGGTTTCACAATTATTTTGATACGGGTTAATTAGTTTACATTTGTAATTACCTGTAGTCGAGGGCGAACCTCCAAAATCCAAATCATACGTACTTTCTGCCATTTTTGGATCATATACTAGCTACAAAATCAATAAAATCAATTCGTTTAAAAGATTTGATTTTACCATCGATCTTCCTATTATCGTGTTATTTACTTATCTTAGATAACAATGTGATTTTCGATATACTTGAATTTTAACATGAATGTGACATCACTTATTGAATTGTAACATTAATATATAGGATGATATCGAATGCACCAGAAATTATCAGATGTCATATGTAAACTAATTGTACACAGGGACATGATTAGCGCAATGCCAAATTCTTGTTCTAGTTGCAAGCAGCTATCTGGCTAACATTATACTACCCATTATTTACGAAGAGTACAGAAACCAAAAACTTTACGTAGCATTATTTGCAAAATACCAAAACTTTGTCCATGTAATAGAAGAAGAGTCCAATTACAATTCCTATCTTTGATTTTCCTCCATACACCAAAAAACGTACACGACAGTGCTCGAATTGCCCACATGAAAGGTGTATTGTGTGAGAATTCTACTTAGGCAGGCTCGATCTGATGCTAAATAGACAGCTAGCTAGCTTCAATTTCATCACTATATATAACTAAGAATTTATGAATTTGGATGCACCAAATATTACAGGTACGTCGTCATTATCAATATTTATCACAAAACATTAAAGACAATCAAATAAAATGATCTAGGTGAAACGGACATATTACGTAAACGTGCGTGTCATAAATTATAGAACGTCTCACTCACTGGTATCTTATATTCTCGAAATGTCTTGTATATATATGTGAAATGAAATCAGGATGTATCGTACACATATCACTATAGCACCCGTGGTTGTTGCGAATCGAATTATTATTATTCGGAGGTCTGTGGATCTTGATTTACACAAGTGTTTTCAATCAAATCTCATAAACTAATAATGCAACTCAAATATAGGATTTATTTGGTGAAGGCGGTATATGATACATGATTGGACACTTTGTAGTAAACTTGGAGTTTTCCCCATTATGAGTGTTATGGTATTTCACCACGTTATGTGTGTGGCTTGCCGAAAATGTATGCTCTTACGTATGCATATGCGTCACTACACCATGGCATTATACGTATATACACACACACACGCGTACGTACTTATATACATTATAATTTGATTCACTTGGTCACCCAAATTTGTTGTCCAATTTTGATGTTAATCTTGTCATGGAAACTATATTGTACAAATAACCATAGTATAAACAACAATAGCACGATCACAAAACTAATAACATGATCAATTGTACATATTTCCGAACTATTTATTGATATGAACATACGCGCATTTTTCACAAAATATATCATGAAAAAAAGAGATTACCATCTAGCTTAAATCTGAAAGATCAGTGACTTTTTCTTAAAGAAAATCTCGTTGTTTTAATTATAACGTACCCTTGAGTTGAGTGGAGACATGGGTAAGCCTCGAGCTTGAGTTGAGTTGAGTTGAGTTGAGTTGAGTTGAGTTGAGACATGAGTAGTGTCTTATCAACTTTGATGTCAAAACATAAAATGCATCGATTAGTTTGTTGTTGGTGGGTATCCCGTATCGGTGACCACTGAATTATTGGCACGCCAATGAAAGGTGCGTTTGTTTGATATGCATGATGAATCATGATTGATTTAGTACATGACTCTTGTATAGTTCTTAAAGCCACAACACAACATTATTTGGCGGACCACTATTGATTTAATTGACATCCTAATTTGACACCAATTATATGTCTTCAAAGGTTTAGTTCGTAATGGTACAAACTAACTAAATTAACTTTTCCAAACTATCATACAAGAGTTTCAGCATTCGGCTCTGATTAGAACCATCATTTTGTTTCAAAATTAAGAAGAAGAAACAACCACCATTAATGGCATTATGTAGGAGAAAACAGTATTTAGGCTATAGGACTCACATCTCAACGTTGTGTGCATTGCAAGTATTGATGTGTGTGTACATTTATATGTATGATCTCATATTATATATGTATTCGTCGAAGATAACTTATGCATTTTGTGATCTTTTGTTAATAAAATTATTGAGTTTTTTTTTTTCTAATTAATAAGGGCCAAAAGAAGACTTCTTAATTAATAAGGGCCACAGGGGTTGGCCCAAAGCGTGTCGAAGACTGTAAAAAGTCCAAAACGATTAAAGGCAGTCGCGTGGACTCCGCGTATGTCTACCTCCCGAGCTTGCGAGCCAGCGAGTCAGCTCGCCAATATACTCTCCACCTTGCCAAAGTCATTCCACGCGGACTATATTCCGCGCAAAGCACGTGAGATGGCTCCTCACTCCGCGCGCAGTCATTTCGCACGCGAGCTCGTCTTTTGTCTTGATACGCGCGAGATCCCTCAGTCCGCGCGGGCTTTGCATTTCGCCTCGCGTGGTCTTGCTGGCGGGCCAGTATTTGTAAATTTGAAGGAACTTGGGCTCGCCGGCTGCTATAGACCAAGAATTGTAATTAACATTTACGTAGACAGTTATTGTCCAGTAAAAATGTTAATTTAGGCGCAAACATTGCCCCCCAGCCTCGAAGTCATGAATCTCAAGAATGACTGAAGACGTTTATGTTTCATGCTGCCCCAAAGCCACTGGAATTGTCTCGGTTCATACATCAAATGAGTGTGAGCAAACAAGCCTGTGAATAGGCTCTAAAACTCAAGTATTCAACAAGACATTGCAGCGAAGTTGTTGAATAGATCGCCTAAGCATCTTGGACCTCAAATGCATTCGCCTGCCCTTCTGCTCAGAACACATGGTACATTATACATCAAACGAGCGGATGTAGCTCGCCTAGATATAACTTGACTGGAGCGGACTTTTGCGTTGAACAGACTTTAAAAATGGCTCCTCATGAATCTTGGCGATGGCGAGCCAGCTTTTTAACAACCATGGAATGACAATTCGCTGCCCCCCTTGCGCGGACCCATGGCTGCATAAAGGTAGCGAACACTTTCAAAATTTGGAGGCCACAGGGATTGGCCTAAATAATGACTAAGACACTTGGAGAAGGTCTAGGTCTGAACTAACTGGAACAAATATTTTCATCCCAAGGTGCCCCTCAGTTTTGATGTCTGTCTGCTGATGCTTGAAAAGAATGAAGGACATCAAAACTTTAGTATGCCCCCCAGTGAGGAAGGCGGGCTATGAGGTCATGAAAACACTTTGGAAAAGGCAACGTGCGAATCCGCGCGTCTCCTGAACTGTCTGTACTCAAACTGCCATAAGTCTCTCCAAGAATGGCGGAATGACGAACCGAAAAATCCTCTGGAAAGTAGACATCCAGGGCTTTCCGTTAATGTAAGGCGCGCCAACTAGTTCTTCCTGGATCACTCTAGTCTAATCGGCGAAGTCGACTGTGCAGTAGTGGTTGTTGCAACTTTCAGCATTGCAGTCTATCTTGGCTTCGCTGGCAGCAACTCAAGGCATATGGAATGCCTATTGACGTCAAGCCTCAGGGATAGGCTCCGAAGTAAAGTTCAAGCCTGAAATAGGCAAGAACATTGTCCCGTCATTAGGTTACGGGGGAGGCCACCAATGCTTCACTCCGAGTCTTGACGTTGTCATGTTTCCAACGTGAGACTGCTGAAAATCTCCAAGCGTTGAGCAGAGTTGTGTCGCGTCAACAACTTGAAAATTTTGGCAAGGAATTGCGCGGGGTACGGCTCGTTGCCCCCCACGCATCTTTGTAGTCTGACCAAGCATGATATGCATTCTCGTTGATCGTATGCTGTTGAGGTCTGCCTTACCGCCCACCACCATGTCGTAATGCATGGTCTTAATGGGAATAATCACGCAGTGGTCAAGGAAGAGAACCATTTGCTGGTCTCTTTGTACCATATCAAGAGTGTCACTGGGGTTGAACTCTTGTTGCATGTGATTTGGGGATGAATGCACCAACATATAGTTTTCATCGTACTCATCATAAGTTGGCTCCGTGTTAAGATCACATGCAGAATTAATAAAGGTCGGTAGCTCGACCCTTTTTGCAACCACGAGCATGCATGGACTCCAAGTATATTGCAATGTGATTCCAGGGATACCACCACACCATATATAGTTGAGCCTAATATGTCCACGGTTTGGTGAAGCGGACTGAGGCATCTCGCTGATGAACATAAGATTGGCAAGGCGAATCATTAAGAGGAGCGGACTCCGCCAACTTTGACGCTCCGGGTGTACAGGTTGAAAAGGAAACTCAAGCGGCTCTGGTCCATCTTCAGTTCGCTTGTGATGAAATGGTAGAGAAAGCAGGCGAGCTTCGCCTTGCCCCCCATGACGTTGACCTGTGTCCACATACACATCTCGCGTGGGACAGTTGGTGTATCTCGCCATCACACGAAGTTGTGGTTCGCCTCCCATGTGAACTTGCGGTTCGCCATCATCATTAGCACGCGAACTACTTTCTGCTTCAAAGATGGACTGTTCTGTCCTATCTTCCGGTTCATTTCCCTGAGGAACAACGTCAATCTTTGAGACAGGATTATTATCCAAAATCTCGCCGGCCTCGACCTCAGGTTCTTCGTCATTGATTGACAAAGTAGTTTCTTCTTTGGACGTAGGTTCATCCAAAGGAAAATCTTCACCATTAGATTGGCTGCTAGGCAGTTCAATCTTTTTGGCAAAGACATGTTGATTAAAGACCTGTGCAGAGAGGTCTTGGACATTTTGCTGGGTGGCATCGACTTTCAGGCCGAGCTCACTCCTGAGTGCGCCGATCTCATTCTTGAGATCATTCCTTAGTTTTTCAAACATCTTGCGGACTTCCTCTGTGGACAGAGTAGGTCCTGCTTCTGGGATTGGTCGTGAAACCGTCATTGTAATCTTAGTATGGTCGGGGTTGCCGAACCGAGTGAGAATCTCCTCTTTAATGAGAGATCTGCAAGCCGCGCTGTTATGGGGCTTGTATTGCGAAGCCTTATGCTTCAAATAAGAAATTGAAGGTCTCCGGTATGGGGAGTCGTCTGACTTCCCTATGATGACTAGAAAATAAAACTCCCGGTCCCACTGGGCGTGCCAATGTTTTGGCCCACGTCCTCAGCAAGGGTAGAGAGGGAACAAATGTAAAAATGGTGTGTGCGGGGCGTGCCACCTCACGGATGAGGAAAGAGAACGGTGCGCGTCCTGACTTCTTGACCAGGCGAATGAGGGCTCCGGTGTCACCTGATGAGGAAATATTTCCGAGCTTACTCTTCTTAATCACCTGTCGATCGATACTCACTGTGAGAGCGAGCAGAGCAACAATTGGGAAATCGGAGACGAGTCCTGACGGGCTCCGGGATCTAAAGCGGGATGCGCTTAGAACGTTAGGGTTTCGAGAAGACTCGAAGGTTTCGACTGTGTACGTCTGTTTGAGAGAGATTTTGTGATTGATTGATTGTGTCTGTGTTGTTGCTTCAGCAGGGAAGCGGCAATGAAGCTCCTGGGAGCGTAGGTGATTCGACTGGGTCGAGGGGTTCAACTAGGTTGAAAGTTGTATTTGTGTTTGATTGAGTATTGTTTGTTGTCTGTTGTGTCTAAGCTGTGGAGCTTCTTTATATAATGGAGATAGAGAGTCCGCCGCGAAAGATGATGAGAAGCGTGTTGGACTCTGCAACATGAAGCATGAAAGAACTGTTCATCCCATGCAGACCAACCTGCACGTGACACGTATCCAGTTCGCATAGTTCGCGTAAGATAAGGATAATGATTCCGGCGCCACAACTGTAGAGTCCTATGCGGACTGAAATTAGGGAACAGTTATCCCGCGAGGTGCTATAGTCCAAGTAGAACACTGACTCTCGCGAACCGCGGAATCCTGAAGCTCAATTCCACCTCGTGGGCTTTTGCAGCTCGCGGGCCAAAAGAAGACTTCTTAATTAATAAGGGCCACAGGGGTTGGCCCAAAGCGTGTCGAAGACTGTAAAAAGTCCAAAACGATTAAAGGCAGTCGCGTGGACTCCGCGTATGTCTACCTCGCGAGCTTGCGAGCCAGCGAGTCAGCTCGCCAATATACTCTCCACCTTGCCAAAGTCATTCCACGCGGACTATATTCCGCGCAAAGCACGTGAGATGGCTCCTCACTCCGCGCGCAGTCATTTCGCACACGAGCTCGTCTTTTGTCTTGATACGCGCGAGATCCCTCAGTCCGCGCGGGCTTTGCATTTCGCCTCGCGTGGTCTTGCTGGCGGGCCAGTATTTGTAAATTTGAAGGAACTTGGGCTCGCCGGCTGCTATAGACCAAGAATTGTAATTAACATTTACGTAGACAGTTATTGTCCAGTAAAAATGTTAATTTAGGCGCAAACACAGCGGAGTCATGCGAGCTGAGTGACGTCATAGTTCGTATGGAGTAAGGACTCCGCCTCCACATGCTTGATTGAAGATGTGTCCGTGTCTTTGGCAGAGGCATGCATAAACTAGGGGTGTCCTCCTTGGGTTGTATTGCTTCGCGAGGAGGATATATCAAGTAGGATTCAAATTGCTCCGCGGGTTCCCTCGCCAACACCAAGACTTTGGGATATATATTGCTTTCCCTCTATTACAACCGGCGAGCTCGCGTGGTGCTTGATTGGATATATATATATATATATATATATATATATATATATATATATCCTTAATTGCATTTAACAAGGAGTCTATATGCATACGAAGAATAGAGGTTGCATGCGAGATGGATTGTGTGTGAAGAGGACTTTGCAGGCGGAGAAAGATGCTTGCAGGCGGAGAAAGATTCTTGCATTTGAAGAGGTGGACTTTGCGTAGAAGATTGAAGCGAGGCGAGATGCCTTCGCGTGGAAATGACTAAGCCGCATATGTTGACTTCGCCAAGAAGCAAGAAGAAACAGAGAAGAGTCTGCATAGGAAATGACTAAGCCGCATATGTTGACTGAACAATTAAGGGAGCAATAGTCCTTGATTGATTGAGAGACCATGTCAGGAATGATTGAAGGGTTTAATGTTCCCATGCAATGCACGTGAAGGTGAAGGTTTTAGTCAAGGACTCCACTCCTTAATTATAGCTGCATGGTTGAACAGTGGTGCACGTCAAAGTCATCATGAGGTGTTCTAACTCAACTCTTCTAGACAAAGGCAGTTAGTTACTTCACCAAAGGATAATCACGGCCAACAAGTCATTAACATCGTCTACGCCACATTTATCGTTGAAGACTCCTACAAGTCTTTGACATGCTTTGGGCCAATACCTGTGGCCCTAAGTAATTCTATATAAATAAGCTTTACAGCTTACAGAAGGGTCTCGACAACAAACAATACTCAAATACAACACAAAACAACTTTCAACCTAGTTGAAAATCCTCTTGACCTCGTCGAAACCTTCAGCACTCCCAGGAGCCGATATCCCTTCGAAGCCTCTTCGAAGCCCTGTTTCTAAGCGCCTCGCCGCTTAGAACCCTTCAGAGCTCTCCGGAACTCGCCCCGACCCTCAAAAACTTCCCTTTTGTTGCTCTGCTCACCCTGTCGTGAGTATCGATCGCTTGTGCTGTAAAATTCCTCATCTGAGGTGGCACCTGGAACTCCGCTCGCCTGATCAAGAAGTCAAGCCTGCGCACTCACTCAACCTTTTCCTCGTCCGCGAGGTGGCACGCCCGCAACTCTCCATCCTCTTTGGATCGCTATTTACCTCAGCTCAGCACGTTGAGGATCGTGGCCAAAACAAGTTTAGTTTGTTGTGAAAATGAAAAATAAAGAATGAGCCTTTCAGACAAAAAAAAAACTGAAAGAAAAGAAACTTGTGAGGTTCGTTGCGGGTGTTTATTGACGACCCAAATACCATCGCATTTGGCTTAAAGCCCAACCCAACAATTAAATAGAAGCAAAAGAGCTCCATTCACAACTATGGGAAAGCTTCCTGTTTGATAGTTGATACAAAGAAGTGAAAACAAGTTCGATGATGTATTGATGTTAAAGCAAATAAGTACTCCAGAAACTGTTATGGTTTTCAAATTACTGAAGCTGCTGTCTGTTATGTATTTAACCATGTCTATAAACAAGGTAAACTTACGAGAAGAAGATTTTAAACATTATTTCTCGGTGGCAAACACAAGTAAGAACATCCGACTAACGCTCTGCAGACACTATCATATGGAAGCTTCAACTTCATCTGAAGATACTGCAACTCCATTTGGGGCATCATCAGCATGTAGCTGGGCAGAAACGTCATCTATGGCAGAGTTTAGCTGTGCAATCTTCTCAGCCAAGATTTTGCGAGTTTTCTGTATCAGTCACAAAACACAAAACACAAAACAAAAAACATATAAGTTCAGATTCAATTACTTACCAACCAAGCTAACTACATAATCCATAAAGTTTTAGCGACCTGGCCAACAATATTTCCACCTTAAAAGTTTAAGAATTAGAAAACACAGCATATAAATATATATGCAATGGAATTCAAGCCGCACACCTCCTGTCACTAAAAGACACAGTTCCTCCACATCACCATTGGCTTTGTATCTCAGTAGTACTTTTCATCATTACAAGGTTTGGTATATAACTAATTAGGAATTGTGGCATTTAGAATCACACTATGATTCCATGAAAAAGATGAAATAAATCTTTCCCCATCCTATGAATCTTGAACTGCATAATCCTAACCTTTCTCATTGCCAAAAGCTAAAAGCAGGGGCAAATAAATACTCACCTCAAGAGCTTTCTCTTCATCATATATGAATTTTGGCAGCTTCCTCATCAAATCTTTTCTATCAGCTCCGGCTACTGCAAGTGCCTTGCTTATCTGAGATGGATAACATTTGTCAGTCAAGTGCATGGTTTGGAGTCAATATACATGTTGACTCTTCTTTTGATGAGCTATGTAGCGTTATAGGCGTATACCCCTGAGCCCACATTAAATGCTCATCTTTTCAAATCACTACAATGTCATATGTCACTTAACCAGAGTCAAGTGATATGCGATACATAGACACTGAATGACAAGTCATCATACCTGAGGTGCATACACGCAGCCTAATGCTCCAACAATTATGCCTCCCAACACAAATCCACCAACGAAGATGCCAGCAGTACTTTTTCCACTACTGTACGTGCATAGGAAAGACATTCAAAAATCTAAAAGGATAATATTGTAAACCATACAAAGTTACACTGATAGCTGATGCGCACATATATCTCATAGTTACTGCTATACTATCTCCTAAGCAACTGACAGAAATGTATATTCATACCCTGCTCGCACAACAAGTGTCCTTTTGTTTGATGTAAGCTTGCTGGGCGTAACATTCACAATACAGTGGTTCACTGGCTTTGAAGAGGAACCTAGCATCAAGCATTGGGAAACAATTAACAAAAAAAATTAGAAAACTTGAAATTCAATGCAACGATTTAGCTAATTGCTCGTTTGTTCAGAACAGGAGAAGTGGAAGACTTAGACCCTATCTACCATGCAATCATGCATTGAGTGAAGCAAAGCTGAAAGAGAATCAAACTCATACAACCCAACTAACATGCGGAGAGATAAATTGAAGTGGCCAACAGCGATAAATGCAGAAGCTAAAACACACAACTGTTGAACTCTATGCACTTATAGTTCAAAAAGTTCACCTCTTGCAAGGGTTACTTGCCTAATAATCTACTCTTGATTATACCCTTTATTGATCCTTTCATATTTTCCCTATTAATGTTCAACTGCTTAGCTCACTATAGGGATTGAAGATGGTACTTAACCCAGAACACTACTCCTTTAAGAATAACCAAGGGAATCACAGAAATGGGTAATTCTTACATTTCAGTTTCATCATTTTCCAGAAAAAGCAGCCTAATTTACTGGATCAAAGAACCCATAGTGAATAAACACAATTGATCCTATTGCCTATATCAACTAGAAATGCAAGTACTTTGATTGAAATCACACCCAAAAACAAAAAAGATGTGGGGGATGAAAAGATTACCAGTCAAGAAGTGGGTCTTGTGATTCTGAACTGAAACGAAGGAGCTCGAAACAGCACTCATGGTTCTTCAACTTTACAAGACACAGAAACCCAGCAAGAGAGAGAGAGAGAGAGAGAGAGAGAGAGAGAAAGAGTGGTATTGCAGGAGTACCCACAGGAAACAAATTTTGGTGTAAAGACTTCACTTTGGGATTATCGACACTATGGCCTTGTTCTTAGCTTCAATCAAGATCATACATTTTTTAACTACCATTTCTTTTTTTTGTAACTTTCTGAAATCCAACGTTGGGCCTTGAGCGCCTTTATCTTGGGCTGACAATGGAACAGTTAGTTCTTTTGGTCCACAAGTCTGGCCCCAAACCAAACTTTTGTTGATTGCGACACACTGAAACCATCACATAAGGTTACATTCAATAGAGAAAAGATATCAGTAGTGGACATAAATTATTTATTTGAGTTCCTATTAAAACAGCGATCACGGTGAATAAAAACTATTATGGGCTCATCTGTAACTTAATATATTTTAAAAATATCGATACATCTTTATAACTAATCTAAAAAAAATACAACTATTTCTAACATCATATATCAAAACTGTAAAACATTTAACATACGTTGGAGATGTCAAAACATTAGATGATATATCATCAAAAATTAAAAAAAAAAACATATTATGGTGGTGGTGGAGTTTGTTTTTGCTTATTATCAATAGAAAATAAGCAAAAATTACTTTCATTGATAAACAGTGAATCAGTTGTGCGTTCCCCATAATGTTTTACTAACAGGTCTTTTGAATTTTCACATCAGGGTCTTAGACATCTAAGAAAGTCGACCAAGCACAGGTAGATTTCTAGTGATTAAAACAAAACTTATAGCCAGATTGTTGTAACAATTAGAACAAATTCTTGTTGTGTTGTTGAAACTTGAAAGGTCGACCAGGTAATGAGAAGTTGAGAACCTAGAAGGGCAGGTTGTAGGAAGCAATCCATAGATTTTGACGAAGTATATATTGATCTAAAAAAACAATACTAAAAAGAAGGAAGAACCTGGGCAGTGTTATTAGTCAGCCAAGTCCAAAATGACCATTAATTTACTTGGCATATTTCAATTTATAATGAGCTCGTCAACTAAGAGCATGACCCTTTCAATTAGAGATGAGATTGTCCAAACTCAAATCCTGAATTTAACTTGGATGTTGATGGGGCTACTACCAGTCCACGTCTAGGTCGCTCGTTAATCTTGATTTGGCCATGAAAAGCATACGATATATATAAGGTCAAGTGGTTCTATGACGACTTATGCAAAAAAAAAAAGTTAACAAATTATTTATTCGTCACATACTCTTGTATCTTGTGTCTTGTTTCTAAATGGTTCGGAAGTAACAAATCTTAAATTCCTAAAAGTATTTGTTTAAACAGTTTGTCTATATAAACTCATCAAATATTTCAAATGCAAAACCTTTAGCAAGTGCTGCGATACTTGTACGATATGAGGAATTGCATGCGGGTGAGTCATTTTGATTTGCCCTTGTGTGTATCCGGCCGATTGCAATTTAATGTATACAATTTAGCTCTAATTACGCTAATATGAATCATCGACCGTAGCTTTAAATCTTCCCACTATCCAAGTTTGACGTAAATCTTGCACATCTGATCATTAATCAAATTTCCCAACTTGTTTTTGTTTGACCAATTATAAGAAACAAAATGGAAATGGCATCAATTTTTTAGACGTTTTGGGCTCGAAAATAAAGTTGGCGTATAGTCTGAAAAGAACAAGAAGAACAATGACTTTGGGTTTAGCTCATGATCGAGCTGACCATGCCTCGTACCTAATCTGGTATTTTTCTTCGTTTTAGACACAATGGAGTATTTTTTGTATTGCACTAGTGTGTCTAATATACTTTTATTATAAAGCTAAATATAAAAGAAGTTTCGTCAGATTATGTAAAAGGGAAAATGTTGTTGATGATAACCAAAATGATAACTATTTTATTTAATTTTTTATTTCTTTTTACTGCATGACGTGAAGTTTTTTAGTAGGTACGTAACAACATAAACATAACTCACTTTTGTGGGCTACGTAAAAATCGAATCATATGAAATAACTTTGTTAAGTTAGAGCGAAGAAGCCCTCTCTAACATCAGTTGCGAGTCGAACTCACGACCTCCCGTTTACTAAATGATGCTAGATAAGACTGCTCATTTTCTCATCGTAAAAAAGTAGTATGTATTATCTTTATTATCGACACACTCTCGATTAAATAGTTCAAAAGTAATGCAGGCTGTGCGATACTGACAAAATTATCTAAATTGACGCATTGACAAAATCTTTACAAAACTGTTAGTATTTCAAGTTGTTAATATTTCAAAGTACCTTATTATATAATAAGGATATAATAAAGATTGAATCTCATGATTCAAAATCATGGAACGAATCTACCTGTAATGCATGTTAATAGTAATATATTACCATACAGTGAGCATGATTCATATAGTAATACCATAGTGTACGACCACCATTTCCATATGCTTCGCATACACATGAAGAGAGAACACAAAGCATAAACAATGGGGGACTGCAACTCTGCAAGATCTGAGGAGGAGGAAGAAGAAGATAAATATATACGAACTCGATCATCAAAGGACGCATGTGGTCTTGGACCAGACAAAACAAATGTGCTGAAAATCCGAGAAGAACGACAACGAGTTTGTGTTTCTCTTTCTTTACTTTGTTTATATTTTTCCCTTTTCATTTTTGGGGTCAACCACTCCACCCGCCTCCATGTCTGAACTGAAGCGCACTCTTCTGGTCATCTTCTATGGGCCTTTTCCGGTGGTCTTGCATTTCCAGTGGCCTGAAGAGATAATGAAGATTTAGAAGATCTAGAGTGATTACCCCGATTTCGTCCGAATCTAGTCATGATAATGTAGCATGATCGGACACAAAAATCATAGTCACCGAAATTTAAACGCGGATAGTAATAGCGTTAAATCACTATTTATATCCTTGATGAAAAATAAAACACAAACTACCGAGTAAGATATACAATCTAAACCAGGCTATAGAAACCAAAACCAATATTTCTTGTGATGGTAATTTACATAACAGCAAAATTTCAGAGTAATTATATAAAGCAAAACGTTAATCTTCCCCCAAATCCTCCACGCAAACTGATGAGAAGGGCGAGGGAATTATTGCCATTGTTTTTGTTCTCCATTTTCAATCCTGGCATGCATGGAAATACCATCAAAAACAGAGCCCAAAAGGACAGCCTTGTTGAGCTTAGTTAGTCGTCTCAGTTTGACCTCATCAGCCATAGATAGCTCTCCCTTCACACTTACGCAGTCACCCACCTCAAAATCAACATCTCAGATCTATTTTCCCCCTACATTAATGCCACAATCTCTCATGGAGTCCATTTAAGTATTACCAACACTTGCCAATCTCATTTCTTTCTTGCTATTTATATTTTGATGTTCTCTGCCTAACACGTTATAAAACAGAACAGGCCGGGTGTGTTCCTTCCTTGCTGTTGCTGTCAGCTCCTCACCGAATCAAAGCTGCTCTTCCTCTGCTATTTCTCATCATTAAACAATTGATTCTCCGCGTAGGCCCAGAAAAGGAAACTCAGTAAACGATTATTTATATAAAAGCCAACCTCCAGATAGGAGCTTTCATCAGACAACAGTTTCTGGGTTTGATTCATATTGTTTCTTGGGAATCTTGCAAGTATGAGAAAGATGTCTTGTTTATGTTTGGTTATGTGGTTCGGGCTGTTGGGTGTGGCTATGGCGGCAGAGAAGACTACTACGACGACTACGACGTCGAGAGAGCTGGACCGGACGCCGACGTGGGCCGTTGCCGGAGTTTGTGCTGTTATCATCATCATTTCTTTGGTTTTGGAGAAAGTCCTGCACAGAGTCGGAACGGTTACTAAATCTTTTCCGAGACTAAAAATTGGTTACCCTTTTTTGCTGTTGTGTGTTTTCTTGGTTTACTGATGGGTGCAAAATCATAGATCGCAATTCAAATTGTTTTCTCTGAGGCTATTATAATCGTGGTTTGACTTTTGTGTGCTCTGCTGATCATGGTCACCATTTTTGTTCTAATTTAGTCTAGAAGCAATTTGCAATTGACTATAGTCTGTTTCATATGATGGAGGCTTTGAATTACAGCAAACTACTTTTCCTTGGTCATTGGGAGATTCTGTTTCTGCTTTGAATCTGGTTGACTTGGTGATGACTCTTTTGAGCTGTTTGGATTGAAAGAAGTGCAAAGTGTTGGGAATTTAGATGAAATGATAATGTGTAGATATCATCAATGTTCTCTAAAGTTTATTCATTTTACAGAATTCTGTTCTTCCCTGTTTCTTGTAACATTGTCATGGCTGCTCTTGTTATGAGATTCAGTATTTCAAATCTGTTCAACCATTCATTTCTTGATATGAGGAAGTTGGTGTGCTAGAAAGAACTTTTTGTTAATACAGGCAATGCCACTTCATGATGGTTCTTTTCATTAATTTTCTTCTTTTGTATTTAATTTCAATGCAGTGGCTTTCAGAGAGGCACAAGAGAGGTCTGTTTGAAGCTCTGGAGAAGGTTAAAGCAGGTAAGATGAAGTTCACATTTGCTCATAATCATGTTCATCACTGATGGTTAAAGCAATTCAAAGCTTAAACCAACTTAAATATCTTGTAATCTAACTATTTTGGAATTCAATCTTGCATGAAATAGACAATTGTGAATAAACAATTGACTTGTGACAATATTATTGCAGAGCTGATGATTTTGGGTTTTATTTCACTCATCCTGACCTTCAGTCAAAGTTACATAGCCAAAATCTGTATTCCGGTTAAGGTTGCAAACACTATGCTGCCATGTAGTTTAGCGTCAACTGCGAAGGAGGAAGAAACAACAAGTCGCCGAAGACTCTTATCAACTGACCGCCGGTTTTTAGCTGAAGCAACTACTACCACATGCAAGAGCGTAAGTGTTCCCTATTCTTCACCACTAAATTCAACCGTTTGATTGTGTTAATTATTCAAATGAGATCTCCAAGCATGTATCTTCTGTGGCTTGTTCTTTGCTCTTACAAATTGTGGTCACATATGGATAGAACAATTCATTTTCTTTAAACCCAAGGGTGGGTTCAGTGGCTTGTTCTTTGCTCTTACAAATTGAGGTCCTGAGTCTGCTACATTGGTTTCATTTGTACTTCCTGTATTTCAGGGATCAAAGCTACTTTCCCTGCCTTCAATCCTCTTTTTTTCTTTTCCTCGTTAATTAATTAATTATTTGTTTATATATTTTTTCAAGCATTCTTCTGTTCCCATATAAGTTGAAGATTTTCCAAATTACAATTCTCTACTAAGAGCAAACAACTATGCTCTAATTGGATGTTAACTTAACTCATTCTTGTGACCAGGGTTATGAGCCACTTATCTCCATTAATGGATTGCACCAATTGCACATCCTCATATTCTTCTTGGCTGCCTTTCACGTAGCATACAGTGCTATCACAATGCTTCTTGGGAGGCTAAAGGTATGGAAGGTCTACATTTGCATGTTTTTGTGTGTATTCTTTGCAATTAAATGTCCACACACATATATATATATATATATATATATATATATATATATGCATACATACATAAGAAAAGTTTCTACATTGATTAAATGGAATTATGGAAATATGAGTTTATGATGCAGGCTGAACTTGATGAACTTGTTGGGTCCTTGATCCATGCTAACATCAATGTACTTCAATAACTGCTGAATGTTTCTTCCCACAGATTCGAGGATGGAAGGCATGGGAGGCTGAGACTTCATCCCATAGCTATGAGTTCTCAAATGGTATATGATCCTTTCATGTACAGAAATTTTCCAAACTTGAGGCATCCCCCTCGTGATTGACAGAAATATAAAAATTTCATGTATTCATAAATATATTGTGTTAGAAGCTAAACATGATTATGTTTTCTGCGCAGATCCTTCAAGATTCAGACTTACTCATGAGACATCATTTGTGAAAGCACATACCAGTTACTGGACTAGGATTCCATTCTTTTTTTATGTTGTGAGTTCTTCAACTAAGTTTCTGATTTTGCAAAGGCGTATTTTGAACTGCACCAAATTTTCTTTTTGCCTTTCATTCATAATTTTTTATATTTGAGAATAATCAATTGGATCAAGGCACCTCGTACCTTACTGAGATACTAACTTTTAAATCATGGCTGCAGTAGCTCTAGTTATGTTCTTAAGATGAACACAATTGACACAAGTTGCTATAAAAAAAATATATGAAAGTTGAATGTTAGTATCTTAGTATAAGCCTACAAGATCACTTGTACTTCTATCCAACAGATTTATATTTGGCAAATAACTCGGTAGAAATGAAAAAATAAATGTTAGCAAGGGCAATCAGATAGTCAAAACCTAGTAGGCTGCATTCAGTACCCTACAGTATGCAATCTTAATGTTTTTCAACTCGTTTCTCATATACTATATGTTACTAATGAACTTACAATTTTCTACCGCAGGGATGCTTCTTTCGACAATTTTTTAGGTCTGTTAGTAAATCTGACTACTTGACAGTGCGCAATGGATTCATTTCTGTGAGTATTATCAGTTGCAACAGTTTCAGATTTTCATATTGAATCCGCCATTTCATCTCATGGATTCACTGTATTATAGGTCCATTTAGCCCCTGGAAGTAAATTTAACTTCCAAAAGTATATCAAGAGATCGTTAGAGGATGACTTCCAGGTCGTTGTCGGAGTCAGGTATTGTCAACATTTCTATTGTACTTATCTTGCCTTTATCGCTCAGCATCCTGAATTTGCTTTTTTCATTTGACAGTCCCATACTATGGGCATCATTTGTGATATTTTTGCTTCTTAATGTTAGCGGTAAGCTGCTTCTTCCTTGAGATCTCCATTTTCATATTATTCTGTGCTTTATAGTCGAATGAAGTTGACCGACATTACTGTTATTCTGTTCTTTCAGGATGGCAAGCACTATTTTGGGCATCCACGATCCCTGTCATTGTAAGAATAATTTTCTCTGAAGAAAAGATACATGTCTCTGTGTAATTATATAGATATATAGATTACTTGCAAAGTGAAGTTCTTACCAGTTAAGTAAATGCAGATAATCTTAGCCATTGGAACAGAACTTCAATCCGTTCTGACCAAGATGGCTCTGGAAATCTCAGAAAGGCATGCAGTGGTTCAAGGGATTCCTCTTGTACAAGGCTCTGATAGATACTTTTGGTTTGGTCGACCGCACTTGGTTCTTCATCTCATCCACTTCGCATTGTTTCAGGTATTGCATTACCTACTCTCTCTCTCTCTCTCTCTCTCTCTCTCTCTCTATTATACCTGCTTTCTTAGATTACAAAATGTTAAATCACATTGTTTGGTTATTTGAATTATTTCCTAGTCTTCTTATTTAATCATAGTGAAGATTGTCATTACAACAATTTGTTTAAGAGAATTCAAATTTGTCTCTAGTCTTTTACTAGTCGAAAGATGTAGTGTCTGTGGCTGATTTATAAAGTTCAGGTGGTTTAGATCTTATCCAGTCCGGAATTAGTGTGTAGCTATATCACAAGCTCATGTTTCTTCGATCTCAGTCTGTATTAACTTGAATGATGCTCTATTTCTCATGTTAACTTTTTACAACACACTATGTCAGTTGCTTAGAAATGAGAATATTCGCCATCCTCTTGTTGCCACCAAATATCTATTTTATTAATTCTTAGTTCAGAGGATAGATTCTTCAACTGCAGTTTCAGTGTTAATGAGTAATCAAAAGTACTTTGTTGATACATTGAAATTCCTAGAGTATAATATTTTGAATTATATTTCCTTCTCCAACCTCTGACTATCAAATCGGTTTACTGGCACATGCAGAATGCGTTCCAAATTATATATTTCTTATGGATATGGGTAAGGAACTGTTCCCTCTTGATATTTATATCCCTTTTTGAACTATAACTCATGGCTAATCAAGTGTTGAATGACAACTTTCTCTGCAGTATTCATTTGGGTTGCAATCTTGCTTCCATGCCAATTTCAAGCTTGCAATTGCAAAAGTGATTGTTGGGTAAGCATTAGACTTGGGTCCATACTTCCCATCTCCATTCTATATTCTTACTTTGTTCTGATGGAGTGGTGGGTGTTGTATTGTACAATTGGTAAACTTAATTGGTTTTCCCTTGCTAGAACAGAGTACATGGTTTTGATTCCAATGTCCTTGGATTGGTTTTGATTGTTATCTAAATTGAATTGGCGGGTTTTGTCTAACAGGGGTGGAGTTCTATGTGTCTGCAGCTACATCACACTGCCACTATATGCCCTTGTAACTCAGGTACTTTCTTTTTGCCTCAATCCTGAGTTTCTTCATGCAGTTGCTCACATTTATGAGGGCAACAGCATCTACACCTAGAATTTGATGAAATGATCACCACCACAAAAGGCCACAGAACAAAAAGAACCCTAATTCAGTTTCAAGCCCCCCATTTGATGCTAATATGCTCTTGGAAGCTAAATCATCTTCTCTACAATTGCAAATTTAAACTACCTTTTATAAGTTTCATATCAGAGGAAACTTAATAGCTGTTGTCTTTGGAAAATCTTAAATCTCATTTCTCATCTGATGTCTCGTTTTATGTGAATACCTACGGAAATTTTAAAAGATTAAAGTAGATGGAAAATAACCGAAAATTAATGTGGTGAATGTTGCAGATGGGTTCAAACATGAAAAAGTCCATCTTTGACGAACAAACATCCAAGGCCCTTAAGAAGTGGCACAATGCTGTGAAAAAGAAGGGGCAAGGAGGCAAGTCTCCTGCTCGAACCTTGGGTGGCAGCACTGTTGGTGGCAGCACCGTTGGTGGAAGCACTATTGGTGGAAGCTCATCCGTTTCAGCCGTGCACACCTCTGGACCTACATTGCACCGTTTCAAAACAACCGGTCACTCAACCCGCTCATCCGTTTATGAAGATCATGAGGCATCTGATCATGAAACTGATCCTTTGTCACCAGGATCATCAACAAATTTTATAGTAAAAGTGGATCAAGCTGAGCAACAAACTGAAATAACTGAGCCACACCATGAGGAGCAAACCACCATCGAAATGGACGAGTTCACGTTCACAAAGCCTGATCTAGCAAAACAAACATGATAAACAGCACAGCAGCAAGCAACCCTCTGCTTTTTGTTGGAAATTTTTTTGTTACTTAGGCAGAAAGGTCAGTGAAATCACTGAATTGCAGAACATGTAGCAGCACATCTTGTACATCAAATTGGTTGTTCATATATTACTAGCTGGTAATCAATCAACACCTGGTCTTTGTATTTTGCTCAATGATTCAGCCGAATCTCTCATCCTTTCTTTTCTTTCTTACTAAAATGGTGACCGAGTGGAGAGCGTATTCAGCGCACCCGGGTGCGCGGCGCACTCGTCCATCTTCGCCGTCCATTTGACGCGGACTTTTGACTTTTTCAAAATGGACGGCGGAGATGGACGGGTATGCTGCATAATTTTCGGACCGAGTGAGCTATCAATCGAAAGGTGAATAATAATAATAATAATAATAATAATAATAATAATAATAATAATAATAATAATAATAATAATAATAATAATAATAATAATAATAATAATAATAATAGAATGAAAAGGTTTTACTGCTGAAGCACGTATTAAACCACACGGAAACGCATGCATGCAGAGACCCAGAATCATCGATTTGCAGAGAAATGGTCAACAGAGGTGCCCGAAGATGGCATCTCGAACATCCTATATATCCCATGGTGGACACCATTAAGCTCGAATCCCTAGACTGGCACGCCCCGAAATCCTCTGTTCAAGAATTGAGTAGTTTCCCTCTCTCGGAAATCATACAATAAAACCTGGCTTCTAGGATCATGCAACGGACTGGTGTTTTTCGTCGTCGGTTATCAAGATTACGTGCCGCCGAGATGGAATTTCGGAAACGAATTGAATACTCGGGCTTCCCTTATAGTTATTATAACGGGAATGCCGCAATTGTTTTGAACGAGGCCCTTCATTGGCTAGACTGCGCGCAACGTGTGTTGTAACTTTTCATTTGGACAAGGAGCAGTTCAGGGAAATGAGTGCCTGAGCATCAATTCACCCCGAAACCACGGAACTTGCGTACATATTGGGGTTTATGGTGGAACTCCGACAAGGCATTGATGAGTGGATTTGATAATATTGAATTTTGGGTTATGACTTGTGAGAGAGTATGGGGCGCCGGATTCGTTTACGAAGCTGATGATAGAGCAATTTTGGCATAACAGACGATTCTTGGGTATGGAGAAGAGTACGGTTGCTCAGGCCAAACTGCGAGATGGACGAAGAGCGTTGGTGAGGATTGATCATCAAGAGAGGAACGGGGATATGTAACTGCTGGTTAGTTTGTTACTCCTCACTGCCTCTGCTTGATGAGTTTGCTTGTTTGTTTTGTTCTTAGTTCACTCTACATGTTATTGATTTACTCATTTTTTCCAATCGTTTGCATACTTGGACATGATTTTGAGGCATGGTTGCTAGAGACCAGAGATTCAGTTGTTAAGTAGGTGTATGTGTAATGCGAGTAAATGTTATTGGTTGTTCTAGAGACTTCTTAATGTAATTTTTTTCTATAAAAAAAAAACCTAGTAACAGTGGCGTAGCTAGAAACTTTTTACAAGAGGGTCAAATTTTAGATAACTTTTCATATACTGCATAAAATTCTAAATAATGGTTTCTTAGGCATAATAGTCATTCTAGAGCTATTATTGGGAAGGAATTTGAAAAAATTTCAACAACAAAGAAAACAGGGCTTGAGATTTATAGTAGATTTGAACCCATGTATAACTTAGTCCCATAATCTTAATTTATTTCGCATGGGTAGTAACAATTTTAGCTAATGCTAAATTATGGGAAATGCCGAAATGGAATAGAGACGAAGGCTGACATGAGACGACGATGTACGTAGTCTTGGAATATTAAGACAGAAAAATAAGAAAATGATAGTTGAAAATAAAAATGAAGAAGATAAAATAAATACATGATAGGGTTTAGCCTTTTAGGTAGATTTGTAAGTGTTTGGCAGAAGACATCTATTATTTTTGAGTCCAATGTTTTAAGAAAATAAATATAGATTGGCTTATATTTCTATATTTGTCTTTCTGTCATAGGGGTCAAATATGTAATGTTATGATAATATGTATAATAAGATGTAAAAAATTCAACCAATTAGAAACATGGTAAAAAATTGAGAAGGGTCAATTGACCCCTTTGGCCCTATTGTGGCTACGCCACTGCCTAGTAATTAGGACACATCAAAGTATCTCTTTTGGTCACCATAGGATCAAGCTTACCACCTCGATCTCTTGGAGGAGGTTGGCATGAACAGTACATGACGCCGATTATGTGTTGGCTATGTGAAACCTACAGAAGTTGCGGTTGCAGTCCAGATCTTTATCATGACACTAGATGGTGATGATCATGAATGTAATCCCATATTTTGTGCTGTAAGGGAGATGAGATATTTGATCCCAAATTTAGCATTTGATGTGAAGTTGGTGCTATGGTAAAGGAAAAGGAGGGACAGTTACCCAACTATAAATCATAGTCATAGTGCAATGGATAATTGGGGGAGAAAATCATAGTGGTAGTGATAAGTTGTCAGCTGCTGATTCATATTGAGAAACTGGAGGCCAAATTATTATAGCAGGGGCCATAATCCAACCCAAGATTCACCTTTGGCTGTCCAATAAAACCTGTATGAATAAGGGTTAGCTGTCCTCCCCTCCATTTGGCTCAATCATTTAGGTAAAGCTTTTCAGATTCTCAGGAACTAAAGCTCCTATTGGGTTCTAGTCACATTCTCTGCACAATGGAAACTTGGCAGTATTTACTCTTGTTTGGATTCATCATCCTTTTATTCTCTACATGATATTAGAGTATTGTTTGTAAGAAATTTTTTATTATTGGTCAACTTCTCATTTTACAAATTAAATGTACACATGAGAGAAAGTGTTAGCTTGATATACATTATTGATTTATTTCATAACATCTTAAGTATTTAAAAAACGATATTCGTTACTCTTAAGCTTTATTTCTTAACCGATACAGAGTTATAACATAAACCCGAAATCTGATGCAATCACCTGTAACCAATACATAAAACCAGATAATCTTTGCACTATATTTCCCATGAGGTTCACATCTTTCATTGCTCTCTTGTCAATTAGTCCAATAATGGTGTTCATATGACATTACATCCATTGAGCTAACAGTCTAAAGAGTCCTAAACAGTTCCATAGCACCTACATTACCTCCTATTCAAGGCAAGATTAGAGTCTGGCTCTTACCATAAAACCCCCCACTTTTCCTTTTATCCACCCAACACATCAAAACTATGCAACTGATCTATTCTGGCTTTGCTTGGCTATTGGCCACCTTCCCCTTTAACTCAACAGTCTCCTTGGGCTCTGCTTTCACACATTTGGAATGAACCTCGTTTCTGGCTTTCATTCGCATCAATGGCCATGAATCGTGTTGAGTTGGCATCTACCATGTCGTTCCATTAATTCAACTGTGACATACCACACAACGGAAGTTGAAGCTTGATGATGAGTTTACTTCGTCACAAGATTCTTGATCTAAACCCAAAGTATGCAGCAATCTTTATCCATCCACAACTATATTTTTGAACCGACTCCACAAACTACTTAAATTCGTAAAACTTTCATGACCACCCGACGTTAATTATCTGATTTCCATAGAAACCTATACATTATGTTTAAGAAACATGTGTATTATTATCTAGTCTGATGAACATATCACTAAATGGGTCCTAAAGCTTTTGGTGAAAGCTAAAAAGAGCAATGGGGGTACTGCTCAACATGTGCAAAAACCCACCCTAAAGTATCATAAAAGAAGATAAGACACAAAATTGAACCAGAACATGCATGCCTCAGTGTCATTATTTGTAAACTCATAGGCCTTTTTAGTGTCAATAAGATAGCCCCCCCCCCACCCCAATCTGGAGACAGACATGTGTGTTCAAAATGGTGCTTCACACTACTTTGTTTATTTTCTTTTCTTTTTGTTCATTTTTTTTAGTTAAATAAATTCTACCTTCTCATCATCTGACATTTCCACCCAATATGAACTTGATAAGCTCATATCATTAATAGAATTACATCACTCACCTAATTCAAAGAGAAACTACTTCTCTGTAATCAATATTTGGAAAGAGAGTGGATGAATTTGTAACCTGCTCTTTCAATACGAGAGCGATTACCATTTGTGTCACATGAATATGATGTGACATGACTGAACACAACATTTTCCTCTCTTTTTTTCTTTTTTTTTTCTTTTCACTTTTGACAATATGAAGTTATCCTACTTAAACAAGATAAATTTTAATATGATGTAAAGGTTGATTCGATAACCTCTGAAAGGCACCTCAAGAACAAAAGTTACACTTTTTTTCACTATATAAATAAACAACTAAGCGCAGTCCTTTTGCTTCTAGATATGCAACTTTTCTAAATTTTAACAACCAAGTCGGGGTTAATACCAAGTGGAATACGGACAATTTTTTAAGAAAAAAGTGGAATATCCTACTAGTACTAATGCAATATTATATTTATAAGTCTATCGTTATAAGTTATAAATAAATGTTTAATAAAAAAAAAATTATAAATAAATGCCGCAACACTACTATCTTTATAAAGCTTTTTATAGTAAAAACTAGAGTATCATGGATTGATTGCTCTTTGGGGCAATTAGCAAATGAAGATAAAATATGTCTTTAGGGCAAGTTATAAACTTTTCATTCTATTTTGTTTTGGTCAAAATGTCTCTCTCGGTTACCGACGCTTATTGATATAGTAAAGAGTCATTTCTATGGAAAAAAAAATATCTTAACTTCGAGATGTTATTCGATAACCTTTTAAATTTAATATAGAGTCATGACGTCATATTAGTAAACCCTAAACTTATTTGTTAATCCAGTGGTTCGGTGATTTTAGTCTACTCAGACATTGTCACTTTATTTCCGAAACTAAACAATAAAAACAAACTTTAGAACATCTTAATAGATTCTAATTATTGCAGTAAAGCTTTGGCAAAAAAGCTTGAAAATCAAAGATGAAAAATGAAAGATAAGAATTATCTAAATATGGGAAAATCCAAGCTATCTGGGCCAGCCAACCTGGGCCGACCTTGCCTACCTCTCTCTCTCACTCTACCCTATCTTCCTCTTTTCCCATACACTCACTTTTCTTCCTCCTCTTTCTATCTTTTTCTTCCCCATTTTCAGACCCAACAGCTCCTCTCTCTCTCCTCACACTCACTTGCTCTCTCTCTCTAACCCTATAAATACAAACACCAACCTTTCCAAACTTTCCAATTCATAAACACCCAGAACTTAAAAAACCCACACCCACTTTCTCTCCCTTCAGCTTCTTCTTCTTCTTCTTCTTCTTGTCCTCTGTTCAAAAAAAACGACATTGGATTTGCTGTCGTATATGACCCATGCCTCGCTCACAGAGATTCCTCACCACAGCCAACTACACCGCCGCAGCGCCGCCTCCCGAAGCCATGGCCTTGGAGTCCGACTTCGTCGTCATCCTGGCAGCTCTCTTATGCGCCGTCATATGCGTCGTGGGGTTATTAGCCGTGGCCCGCTGCGCGTGGCTGCGACGCGCCCCCGTTCCCGGCGGCCAGTCCCAGGCCTCTTCAGCTGCCAACAAGGGCCTGAAGAAGAAGGTGCTCCAGCAGCTACCCAAGTTCACCTACGGCGACGGCGGACAGGCGGCGCCGCCGAAGATGGGGTCGGAGTGCGCCATATGCCTCGGCGAGTTCGCGGAGGGCGACGAGATTAGAGCTCTGCCGCAGTGCGGCCATGTCTTCCACGTCGGATGCATCGACACGTGGCTCGGCTCGCACTCGTCGTGTCCGTCGTGCCGGCAGGTCCTGGTGGTGGCGCGTTGTCACAAGTGCGGCAACTTCCCCGCCATTCCTGAATCTGAGCCTAAAACTCGGCTGGATCATATTTACCATTCTGCCCCTCCACCACCACCCTCCACCGCCTCAACTACCACTTGTAGCAACAGCTTCAGTAACAGTAATAGTTTTGTTTTCTTACCCTAAGAATCCCCCAAATCTAAACCCAACCCACCTCTTCTTTCTTCTTCCTCATATAATCTCTGCTTTGCTGTACTCGATTTGTGTATAGACAATCATCAATGGAAATTTGTGTTTATTTTCACCGCTTCTGTTTCTGGGCCAATGCAGCAACAATGGCTTAAGTTCATCTTTGGGTTAATTTTTAGTGGATTAATTTTGATTTATATCAAATGCATGCAAATTTCTCACTCCCACTCTCCAAACTTGTCCTGTCCTTGAAGCCAATAGCACTAATTAAGCTTATTTTAATTAAGGGGTTTGCGTGTGTTGTTTAAACGGGTCAAATGGGTCACAGATGCTTGGAGGACTACTTTAAAGAAATGAAAAATTTTTCATGACCTAACATAATGCCAACATAGAGAGGTCCTAAGTTGAAGAAGCACAAGAACCATTGCTATTGTTTAAGTTTATGTTCCACTTCTGTCAAGAGAGAAACTTTTGGAGCACTTTGATGGGTCAATAGCAACTTAGAGTGTTATTGACGCATCGGGAAAGAAATGTTCGAAGCTTATGTACCATCCGAATGTTAAAAGCTTTGGCCAACAGAGAATCATGGGGTGTTTAAATTTGTTTATGTTCTCTTGATTGATGCAGAGAACTTCTTCAAGCATGGCCTGTGAATGGAAGAAAGATACCCCTTTTTGAGATTTTGGGGCTAAGATTTAGCTTTAAGCTGTAGTTCCACTTGTATTGCTTAGGCAATTTAATCAATCTTATTATTCTTATGCAAGAGGTTAAATTGATAAGACTTGGTTTAATCTCATCCTCTTAACATGATTGATCCTACTGAAAAGCAAACAATGTTCAATACTTTATGGTATAGTTCTCAAGTGAGTGAGTGTTGCTCAACTGGAGATTAATAGATAAACACAAAAAGAGTGATGAGGACCAATCCTCGTATAAATCCAATGTCATCTTTCTAGAATATAACCTAGTGTTTTGATAGTGATCTTAAAAATATCTCTCAAATTTCACATTAAATTCGAGATTGAGATCTTATCTAACATTGCGGATGAAAATATTACTAGATTTTCCGATGATGTAAAAGCGCTTCAACCCACTAAATATCTCCCTTGGTCAAATGAAAAGCCTTAAAAAAGCAATAGCCGATATTTACCAACTTCTTCCTGGTATGAGCACTAAGCAAGCACCAACGTTCACTTTGCGAGTAGATTAATATCGACCCGCCGCTAAGGTCACTATATTGATCACTTATAAGCCATGTTACTCGGTTCGTAGTCGTTTAAATTCAAACCCCCTATATAGAATATGCATTCGCTATAGCCGTCCTAATCTTTTGCCTAACTTCCTCTCCCATTCCTAAACTCTCAACTAATAACAACTCGCCAACTCCTCCGGCATACCTGCACTTTCTGCACTACCTTTCCGGCGGCCTAGAAATAACAAGTGCAATGGTCAAACTTGGCAACTCTCTATGTTGCAGAATCCTAACAATCTTTACATCCAAACCAAACAACAGTACCACCACAGTAGTGAATTCTGATTTCTGATTTTCAAAACAGAGTCCAAATCAATGGGAGTTAATTTTCTTCAGGGAGAGTATGCATTGCAGGCCATTAAGCTAACAGAAAATTCTGGATTATATATATTGAATCAAGTTACACATCAAAGTGTTGGATCATCAGACATAAAAAGGTTTCATGAAGATAACTCATTGATTTGGCCTCCTATATGTGTGCTATCCTAACATAACCACTCTTTGAATAAAAACCCACGTTCTTAAAACTTTAAATATTCAAGCTAGCTTATGATCATTATGTGTATAGATCTGCAACAGCACAACAGAAGCAGAGGGCCAACTGAAGCGCAAAATATTTCCGAAAGCTCATCCACCGTTTTCCTTACTTGAAGAAGACCTGCTGATTCCAACAAGTCACCAGCAAGTGGGAAATTCAGGGTTGCAGGATTTACTTGGATATCAATAGCCAGTTACTAAGCATCAAGTTTCCTGTTCATTATCACTCTCACCCCCAAACATGGATGCCATTTTCATGGCCAGCTTTGCAGCCCTTTCTCTTCTTTGAAAATCAGGCATCAACCTCAAGCTGTCACGCATGTTCCCAATTTCGGACATCAACTGTTCCAAATCCTCAATTTCAAAAGGTGTATCCCCATCTAACTCTTGGCCTTGGTCAGGTTCTTCCACATTGGGTACCACCACTTCCTTGTTGATATCACTATGTAATGCAGCCATTGATGTAGAGGTATGCGGCTCCCCATTAGCACTACTGGTTCCATTCTCTTGAACAAGATTATCACGAGCATCCATTGTTCCCATTTCTGATGTTCCAGCAACATCATTTGCAGAAACCCATCCCCATCCATTATCTGTGTCATCAAAAGGCTCAGCTGAACCCGCCGATAGGACATCATAGTCGAATTCATAATCCAATTCTTCTTCCGACGAATCTAACAGAGAGGAATAAAACATTCAGAACTCTACTTCAAGTGTAAAGCAAAAACCAAATGTGGAAGAAAGAAAAACAAGAGAATATAACCTTCTTTTTCAGGTAATGATGGTTCAGTAATCTTATCGCCTGTTTTCAGAATCATTCCAGGCCACATATGTGCAGAAAGAGCTCCAAAGAGTCGTTCAACACCTTGTGAATCGCCATTGACCGACAAACCTGTGAGAAAAAGCACCTTTTATTTTAGAAGATGCTAGCAATAAAGAGAGAAAAAGAAAAAGGTATACGATGTATTGCCCAATCAACATCTTCTTTTATCATAACTTTACTTTTTTTGATTCTCAAGCTAACCAAATTCCTTTCTATTCATGAAAATGACATATGCTTGGATACTTGCTCTGTGGTTTATTGTTCTTACTCTGGTATCCTGATGTGAAAGTACTAGAATCTGTACAATGCTCCATCGTTACAAAGACTCATTTCATGATCATTCAATACGACTTAGCACATAGACCATGAAATATAGTTAATTATAACATTGAAAGTCACAATTTTAGAGCTTTTTCAAATACTAATTCAATTCTCTTCGTCTTTTGACAATGGTTTCAATCCTGTGATTCTTTCCAATTCCTATGTACTTTTTATTCCTAGGACAAAATGGAAATAAGAAAGGAAGGCCTTACATTTGTCAAACTCAGCATTCGAACCACAAGCTTCAATGTACTCAATGTTATTCTCAGTGCACCATTCCAAACACGACCCCCTGGCCTCCCAAGCCGGTTCGTCCTCCCCCAATAAACTGCTCCCCTCAGTTTCAGAGATTCCATACTCGGTAAAGTCCGACTGGGAATCAGAAAAAGGCTCTCCAACCTTCAGCAGCCGTCTCCTATACTCAACATGAACCGGGTGACCCGGCACAAGGTCTACTTTATTCCCTATGCACAACAGTATATCGAACTTCTGAAGATCATTGCGCGACACCCATTTCTGAAGCGCAACAAGAGATGACAACTGCACATTATCAACCAAACAAACATGAACACTACATCAAACACAAATCACACTAAGAAAAACAAAACTATCAACAACTCCACAAATTTTTCAAAATGATGAATGACATTCACACCAACCTCAGTTGTATCAAACACCATAATCAAAGCAGCTAGCTGATCATACATTGGTAACTTCTCGATCGAAAACTGCTCATCAAGATGAGCCATCCACACAGCCACATCAGCTGTGTAGTACTTAGTATTGATACTCCACCTAATCATCAAAAAACCCTAATCAAAATCCAATCCCAGAAACTAAAAACCAAACCTTTACTCCAAAATTCAAAACTTTTCACGTACCCATGAACCGCCAACTGAGCCGGCGAAGAATCCGAACCATCATCGAAGTCCAAACCCAGTAATCCTGCAATAAAGTCACGAAATTTGATCAGAAAATGGGTTAGGGATTTTGTGTCAGCCGTGAAATTGAAGAAAGATGAAGGCTTTACGAGAAAGGAGAGTCCTCTTGCCGACGGTGGGTGATCCGATGAACAAGATTCCGGGTCTCTTCTCCAGAGGAACAGCTTCTTGCTCTGATTGACTTGCCATTCTTTTTTTTACTAAAATCAAAATTTTTTTTGGATCTAAAACCCTAAAATTTACACTTACCTCAGACACTTTCCTAATTGCTATAAAAGTATAATAAAGCTTAAGCTGCAGAGCTGGGTTGAAAGGGAGAGAAGGGACTCGTTTGACATTGTCTTTATTGGGAGGGGCTCTTTGGAGATTGCACACACTCTCAGTCCTTTTATTTTTATATTTTTAATTTTTCTTTGGGTATGATCTTTTCATCCTTAAAACATGAAAGTATGTTCTGATTTGATAATAACAACACAAAGTTTCACAATTGAATGAATGGATAATACACATTTCTGATGGATTAATTGGACTTATTTTTGTTGTGTAGTGTAAATATTCGAGACGTGATTGGTATGAATTTGAGAGTTGTGATGTTTATGATTTTTTCAACCATGTTAGATTTTTTTTGAATCGACTATATCTTAGACATGTATTTTGAATCGGCATGAGGAGTTCCTACGAGCACAATACATAGATTTTGATTATTTTGAAACTCAAGTAATTTTCACCAAAAAAATAATAATTCAAGGTTGATAGCAATGCTTCTGATATAGTGGAGAATCTTCGAGTGTGAGATACAGAAAGCAAATCATATTCTGATATATCTATCTTCAACTGAAAGATACAGGACTAGAGGATTGACTCTCTTTGGTATCAAAGTGCATGTGCAGCAGATTAAAGGTAGGAGATAGGTTCAAGTACAAAGCCATTGAACTTTGAGAAACAAGTGATGATCATCAAGTACCAGATAGATCATGAAAGTGATTGTACGGAGAGGAGGTTGAATGGTAAGGGCAAGAATAAGATTGGTAGGGCAAGCATCTCAGCTCTCAATGCCTTGAAGACCAATGTTTCTGGCTCTGGTAGGAAAGAATCAGATATGGAGACACTATTATGAGAAAGCTAGGTTGATAATTTGATATGAACCTAATGATCCTATGATCAGGGATAAGTCAACTGTCACATAAGTCTGATCCCATTGACATTGTTTCGACTATTTATGATCCACTAGCAAAGAAAATCATTTCCAAAGAAAAAGAAAAATCATTCACATTATGTATGCATTGTCAGCTTCAGACACTACTGTCTTCAACTTCAGTACAAACAAATTACCAAAAACTAAAGTTTCAAGGGCAGTGAAATCAGTTATCTGCAGCTGGTTTTACTCCAGCAGCAAAGAACTCAGAAATGACTTCTAGAGGCATGCCCTTGGTTTCGGGCACCTTCAAGTACACAAATATCCAGGAAATGATGCATCCAAGTACGTAGACTCCAAAGACACCAGCAAAGCCAATGGAGGAGAGCATTACAGGAAATGAGTATGTGATGATGATGTCTCCAATCCAATAAGTGAGCGCACAAATGGCGATGCAGAGGCCACGGACAGGAGTAGGGAAGATCTCTGCACATAGAATGTTTGGGATTACCCCAAAGCCCATGACGAAGCAGCAGAGGTAGATCACTACACTAGCAGTGGATATTGTTGCAGTCAAAGTAGTGCCTAAGTTGACAATGCTGCTAAGAACTAGTAAAGCAAGCGCCACTATCAGTATTGGTAATGTGGATAGCAGCAATGACCTACAAAAAAGAAAGATGAAGGAGATTATAATATTGAGTTCAAGGTAATTAGATTTAGATTCAATAGTTACAATATTAACTCACACTTTCGGAATGTGCTAATTCATGTAAATGAAGGTAATAATATAAAGAAAAGAAAAAAATTACCTTCTGCCAGCTATATCCACAAGCCACATGGAAGTAGCTATGCAAGGAAGCATGAAGAATGTTGTGATGGCACTTAAGAAGAGGGACGCAGACGCCGAATTCAGTCCTATGTTAGACAAAAGAACTGTTACTCCGGTTCGCTCATAAATCTGAGGAGTGTAGTAGAGAACCCCATTTATACCAGCAATCTGTGCAGGTGGAGAGAGGCATTAAGAAAACAAGTAATTTTCCAACAAATTTTGGATAAGATTCCAAACATTGAGAAGAACAGAGAATAATGCACACTAGTCACAATGTACATTGTGAAGTAATCATGAAGATTAAAAACAGTTTGCTTAAAGGTTTGATTGCCACCACCTTCAGGCAAGTCATTCTGCTAGTTGTCTTAAAGCTTGTACAGAACTATATACATTTAGATAATTTTATGAAACAAAATTTGATATTTTGGTGCTTTCACAAAATATATCAATGCCTTGCACAGTTGCAATGGTAACAATCTGGTACTTGATGATCTATGAGTAGAAACAAAGTAATAAGTTAAGGCATAACTGCATAAGGTAATGTAGGTTCCTTACAAACTAAGTGCAACATAGAGTACACTTTTACCTGCTGAAGAACTTGAAGACCTATCCCAACAACCAATGCGCGCTTGACTCCTGGTTCCAAAAGCTCTCTCCATTTTGATCCTTTAACAACAGCTTCTGGAGGAGGATTCATTGATGGACTAACCAAAGCAGCAGCCTGAATCGCTTCATGTTCTTGCCTTACACCAGAAATTGAAACAACAGACGCAGGCTGAGACCCAAGTGCACTCTCCTGGTGCAAATAGACTCTTTGAACTCCTCCCTTTTTCCCATCTTCGATTACTTTCTCAGCATATTTGTAAGCAAGCTGCCAACCACCACCAATATCTATACTACTAGTACTACCTGCCTCACCAGCATTAAGAATTGTATTGCCTCTTACATCTAAAATGCTTCCACCATATTTAGGTGTGGCAGTGTCCTTGTCCACACTTGTTGTTTGACGCGAGATCAATGGACTTCTCAAACTGTCATCACCATAATCCCCAGGTGTTTCAGACTCATGGTCCTCATCATCACTTTGGCTCTCCATGTCCCAATGCTTACTCTGATGCTCCCCAGCATTAAGAAAAACACTGCCTAAAAATGGAAGCATGCTGCTACCCTTGCTTCCTCCTCTCTCAGAGAGCTTCTCATGGACACTGCTGAAAAGAGTGACAAGAGGATCCTTAAGGGAGATGCTTCTTTGGTTTGCCGCACTCCCGTGACGAGATGTCAAACTTTGTGCAGCAATTGGTTTGGCAATATATGATACTCCCTCTTCACCCCCATATAACTTTATGAGATACTTTTCTTCAGTTGTTGCCTGGTTAAGCACATTGGCTGGACTGATAATGTACTCTTCCAATGATGTGTCTTTGCCGGTGTTAAGACCTTCAACTAGCAAAGCCAACTCACCTGTACATCATAGAAGCCTCTAGTTAGCAGTAATTAATATGCATATATATAAACTTAGCACCAATTTCTTATAGAATTTCTAGAGCATCCAACTCAACCATTAGAAATGGGTGAAAAGCTCGTATTCTTATATTATATCCAAGACTACCAAGGTAATGTATGACTGCTAAAAATTCCCCACCAAGTAAGCATGTCATAAAATATCAATTTAGGCACCTGAAACATCTTCCCTGCCATTAAGTCTTTGCAACACTTGTTTTGCCTCAAGGATTCGTCCCTTACTCACAAGCCACCGAGGAGATTCAGGCAGGTAAAGTACTGTCAAAACTAAATAAGCTTACGATGGAATGGACAATACACCTAGCATCATTCTCCAGTTTGGTGTATCCATCAATGACATTCCAAACACCATACAATAAGACAAGAACATTCCAGCCGAACCAGTGAACTGTGGAAGTGTATTCAGTGTTCCTCTACTATCCGGTGGCGCTATCTCAGATATATAAGCAGGAACAAGAGTAACAGCCAAACCAGTTCCAAAACCATCTAACAGCCTGGCATAAAGTAAGACATAAACATTTGGAGACCACAACATTACCAGACCACTGAGAAAGAAAAGCAGTGATGACATTATGAGCATTGTTCGCCGCCCTAACCAATCTGATGCTGGTCCAGAAAATGTTGTGATCACGGTAGCTCCAATGAGTGATGTTGCCGCAATAAGCCCTTCAAATGTCAGTTTACTTTCTAAGCTGAATTCCTTTTTGATATAAAGAACAGACCCTGCAACAATTTTGTGATACAACTACAGCTGAAATATGAAAATTGTGGCAAAAATAAACGATTTGAAAGAAAAAAAAAATAGCAAACAGAAACTATGGGACGACATGCCTGCAATGACTGAGTTATCCCATCCTTGCAACATGTTACCAATTGCTGCAGCAACTGCAACATACACAGCTCCTCTCATTTCTTCGGAACCCCGAAGAGGATTCAGATAACAGATGCAAGAGTACTTCTGAAAGTTTTCAGACTTTTTTCTTTTTGAGAAGAATATTATCTAGCCGACGATACGGTCCTCTTTCTGTTTATTCTTAGCCGACGGAAAATAAAATTTTACGTCGGTAATGATTATCTTATATCGACGGAAAGTATACTTTGTCGTCGACTAAGAAGGTCAACGGTCGGTCGTTATTCATTCTTAGCCGACGGAAATGAAATGTTCCGTCTGTAAGGTTTATACCCTTACCGACGGGTTTTCAATTTTCCGTCGACTAAGGTGAGTCAGAATTTTTTTTTCAGAATTGTTTTTTCACAATTTATTATTTGTTTTGGTTTTTTAATTTTTTTACTGATAAAGTAGATATTTGTTTCGGTTGTTTTAGAAATAATTATATTAAAACTAAATATATAGATCGAATCATTAATAATATAAAAATTATGCATTAATAATTAAAATTGTGTTCATACAAACTAAAATTTGACTAATAAAAATTCAAAAACTGATCTTCATCAACAAATGCCGAAGACGACTGAGTAGGAAGAGAAGGTGGAGACGACTGAGTAGGAGGAATCGAAGATGACTGAGGAGGAGGAGGAGGACCCGGAGAAGAATGAGGAGGAGCCGTAAAAGGCGGAGGAGGAGGAGCCGTAAAAGGCGGACGAGGAGGAGCCGGACCTTCAGGTTCTAGACCTAGGCGAGAGAAGATCTGGTCCATCCGTGAGTTAACAGTAGTGTACTGATTACGGTACCACACAGACTCGGCCTCAGCCCGCTCAGTCCGCTCCTTATACTCACGGACCTCTTGTTCAAGGCGTTCAATCCTTTCCCTGTCTTGATTTGGAGGAGCACGACTCCGCAAGGTCGAACCGGACGAGGACTGGCTCAAGTCTCGCTCACCTGCTCGTCCCATCCCTCGTATCTCCTTCCCTTTGCGCTTGTCCAACACAGCATCCAACACATCAATTTGTTGTGTTTGAATGATCTCCATCATTTCCTCCTCTGTAGCTTCCGGATTTATCTTCTTCAAGTCTGTCTTTCGGCTTTCGACCTCCGCAAGCATCTTCTCCTGCATAAACAAAACACCAAGGAATACACCAACCACATAATTCAACAACAATTACACCAACACCAACACCAACATATTTCTTAATTAATACTAATTAAGTATCCAAATCAAAGAGACATAATTAATTAAATAATTAAAGGAAATACACTTACATATTTCTGGGTGGCCACTTCGTCACCGGGTCTCACATAACTCGCCTCGAATCCCTTGATGATCGGCAAGGGCTCACCTTTGTTCCTTAGATCCTCCATGATGTAGACAATAGGAGAAGAACCGCTATGGTGGTGCATCGTCTTCTTACCACGGTTCTTCTTGTTCGCGTTCGAGAGTTTCTAATACGCGATATAAATAAAATATCAGTAATTATTATTTTTTATTTATTAAAAAAATAAATAATAATATTTTATTCTATAAACCTAAAACATGGCAATAAATAGCATAACCGAACCCACAAAATCATCATGCATAATCGTCGGCAATGTTAAGTTTTACAATTTTAATTTTTTTTAATAAGAACAAATTTAATAATATATTATTCTAAAAATGCTTGAAAAAATATATTATTGTAACAAAATTAATAATATATTACTCCAAAATATAGTGGTCAACATTATCACCCAAAAAAAAAGCAATATACACATACCTTGAACGCGTCGCTCTCAAAATGCGTGCAAAGAAAGGCCCACTCATCCTCCCTCCCATAGAACTCCGTCGGCATCCCTTCTGGTCCATGCTCCTGGTAGACATTGTGACACTGCCACTTCCACTCCTTGTACCTAGCCTGTGCCGTGTCCATGATCCACCTCACCGTCACAATGTCATTGTTGTCCCACATGTACCATGGCTAAGAAATAAAAATAAATTAATACATCAACAAAAGTATTAATTGAAAACTATTCAAATAAACCAAACTAAGTAAATTAATTTTTATGTACTTACCGACAATGCGTTCCACACCTTCCACTGTTCCGATTGCTCAAGGTCATGGAACGTCCTAGCCCTCGTTCCAACCAGGCTACGTATGGCCGACCCAATGTCCTTGACCAAAAGACTGTTGACCCCTTGAACCTTAGGCCCTTTCATACGAGGGCAATACTCTATCGGTATCTTCCCCCCTAGCTTCTTGCATAACGCCTCCGTCGCCTTTCCACACACAAAACCCCGTTTCTTTTTCGGTGGGGGACCTACAATAAATAAAACAAAATATTAGGTATCATTTGCAAAAAAGATTCAAGTTAATATAAGTAAAAGAATAATAATTTTTTTATTTTAAAACATTTATTATTTTAAATAAATATGGATTACTACAAGAAAATTAAGCCTTTTAATCATGCCAAGAAAATTAAAAAAATAAACGATTTTTTTATTATTTTATTTAAAAAATATAATTTTTTTTATTTAAAAAATATCATTACCTGTAGTGGGGGCCTTTGCTTTACAGCGGGCACTAGGAATGAGTCTGCTGGTTTCGGAAGCCGATGTGGACGACGCTTCAGTGGTTCCGGTCGTCGCCCCAATAGTGGAAGTCGTATCGGATGGTATAAAGGGCGGCCTGATGAGCAAAGGAGGAGCCCCTGGTGGTACTCTTCCAGGCGGCAAAGGTGTGGGCTGGCTGGCAGTAGCCTGGTTACATAAGGCCGCCATCATCTGTTGAGCCCTCTCCGAACGTTGCTTCCTCTTCCCAATGATCGGCATCTTTAAACATAACAAGTTAATTAAACATGTGATGGGTATAAATTCTTACATACCTCAATTCATGTAAAAATCTATCCTATATTAACAAGTTGTACCTACATGATATATCCCATTCCTATGTCTTTACCTATCTATACATTATGTGCAGTCAATAATTCCATTCTCTACATTTTCTAAAATCAGAGACACAAAACAAAATCCACCGGCAGCATAATGACACAAACATAACCAGCTAAATGTCTGCCTGCATATCCTTCCACACTAATACTTCCACTAACTTCTAATCTCTTATAATTTACCAAATCGAAAACCAAGTTCATATATGATCTCCGTCGACAAACTATCAATTAAGGGCATTCATGCACACTTTCTAAACAATTCATAACATTTCTCCACAAATCAAACACATATATTACTAAACAAACAGAGATATGAATTCATCAATTCATCAATTGAACTGAAGAACAAACGAACAGAACCAGCATACAGAGATGAATTCATCAATTCACAGAGTAAGAAAATCGGAGAGTTTAAGAGACTAACCTGCCAAACACAACGGAGGACGACAGGTGGAGTTTCGGTTTAGGTGGAGGAACTGGTGAGGGTGAGGGCAAGAAAGAGAGAGAGAGAGAGAGAGAGAGAGAGAGAGGCGGTCGGACGGGTTCCCTTAGGGTTTAGGTCGGCTGGGGTGGTGGTGTCTAGGAGGCGGTGATGGGTGTAGGAGGCGGTGGAGGAGGCTCGGATTGGGTGGAGGAGGTTCAGATTGGGTGGAGGAGGCTCGGATTGGGTGGAGGAGGTGAGTGTCCTAGTCCGTTGGGGTGGAGGTGGGGGGTCGGACGAGGTGGCGTTGGCGGTGGTGGTCGGGTGGAGGATCGGAGCTCGTCAGCAGCGGAGTGGAGGCGATCGCGAGATCGAACAGAACAGAGAGATCGAACAGAACAGAGAGAAGAAACGTCGACGAGATAAGGTTTTATAGTAACTTAGGCGACGGAATATGAAATTCGTCGGCTAAGAAAATTTCAATTTTCGCGGAAAAAAAAAAGCGCAATGATAAACCGCCAAAATTTTCATCATCTTAGTCTACGGAAAATAAATAATTCGTCGGTTAAGAAATTCCAAGTCGACGGAAAAATAATATTCCGTCGGCTAGGAAAAAAAGAAATTCTTTCTTATTTGCTATGACTTCCCGATCTATAATTCCTAACAATGCGTTCATGACCAAATCTGCAACAAGAATAGTAATAATGGGAACTAAAAATCCACCGTCAGATACAACCAGCATAATGAATTACGTAGGTGGGAAAAAATTCAGCTCCATCTGACAAAGATAAGGGCTCGATCCGTCCGGTCAATCGGCGCGGTCAAACCCCTAAACGGACGGAAACGGCTATTCGACCTTCCAAATCACGTAATCTGGCCAGACCTTCAACTGAGAATAGTTTCCAATCGACGAGAATCTTACGGGGCTATAAAAATTTGGTAAAAAATAAATACCCGGGATAGGGCTACCACTAGGTAGAAATAAGAGAATTTCGTTGACCGGAACAACCGGCACCGAAATTTTACCGGAATATCTTCATTTTTCACGGGTTGACGTATTTCACCGTTCTGGTCATATCTTATTTCACGACTTTTTTGCGTTTGAGGCTTCTACGTATACGTTGTCTTCAAAACGACACTTAAACTCAACACTTGTATAAAAAAGTTATACAACATTAGTACATATAACGTGAGTTTGGTGATCGGAGAAGAGGAACTGAAAACCTACCGTCAGATATGACCAGCATAACGAATTACGTAGGTGGGAAAAAATTCAGCTCCATCTGACAAAGATAAGGGCTCGATCCGTCCGGTCAATCGGCGCGGTCAAACCCCTAAACGGACGGAAACGGCTATTCGACCTTCCAAATCACGTAATCTGGCCAGACCTTCAACTGAGAATAGTTTCCAATCGACGATAATCTTACGGGGCTATAAAAATTTGGTAAAAAATAAATACCCGGGATAGGGCTACCACTAGGTAGAAATAAGAGAATTTCGTTGACCGGAACAACCGGCACCGAAATTTTACCGGAATATCTTCATTTTTCACGGGTTGACGTATTTCACCGTTCCGGTCATATCTTATTTCACGACTTTTTTGCGTTTGAGGCTTCTACGTATACGTTGTCTTCAAAACGACACTTAAACTCAACACTTGTATAAAAAAGTTATACAACATTAGTACATATAACGTGAGTTTGGTGATCGGAGAAGAGGAACTGAAAACCTACCGTCAGATATGACCAGCATAACGAATTGCGTAGGTGGGAAAAAATTCAGCTCCATCTGACAAAGATAAGGGCTCGATCCGTCCGGTCAATCGGCGCGGTCAAACCCCTAAACGGACGGAAACGGCTATTCGACCTTCCAAATCACGTAATCTGGCCAGACCTTCAACTGAGAATAGTTTCCAATCGACGAGAATCTTACGGGGCTATAAAAATTTGGTAAAAAATAAATACCCGGGATATGGCTACCACTAGGTAGAAATAAGAGAATTTCGTTGACCGGAACAACCGGCACCGAAATTTTACCGGAATATCTTCATTTTTCACGGGTTGACGTATTTCACCGTTCCGGTCATATCTTATTTCACGACTTTTTTGCGTTTGAGGCTTCTACGTATACGTTGTCTTCAAAACGACACTTAAACTCAACACTCGTATAAAAAAGTTATACAACATTAGTACATATAACGTGAGTTTGGTGATCGGAGAAGAGGAACTGAAAACCTACCGTCAGATATGACCAGCATAACGAATTATGTAGGTGGGAAAAAATTCAACTCCATCTGACAAAGATAAGGGCTCGATCCGTCCGGTTAATCGGCGCGGTCAAACCCCTAAACGGACGGAAACGGCTATTCGACCTTCCAAATCACGTAATCTGGCCAGACCTTCAACTGAGAATAGTTTCCAATCGACGAGACTCTTACGGGGCTATAAAAATTTGGTAAAAAATAAATACCCGGGATAGGGCTACCACTAGGTAGAAATAAGAGAATTTCGTTGACCGGAACAACCGGCACCGAAATTTTACCGGAATATCTTCATTTTTCACGGGTTGACGTATTTCACCGTTCCGGTCATATCTTATTTGACGACTTTTTTGCGTTTGAGGCTTCTACGTATACGTTGTCTTCAAAACGACACTTAAACTCAACACTTATATGAACCAATGAAAGTTATGCACATTGACGCAAAGTGTGTTCCGATCAATATATATGAAAATGTAATTGTTAATACATCGATCTCCGAAGTTATGCAAATTCATAATAATAAACCAATGAAAGTTAAGTTACATCCCCAAATTAATTTAATCATACTCATCTTCATAATCTTGGTCTTCGGGATCATCATCCTCCTCGAATTCCTCTGAATCCTCATCTTCTTCGTCCTCATATTCGTCATCTTCTTCGGGTTCGGGCATAGTAACTTCAATGTAACCTGTAATGGCCGGAACGTGTTGGTCGTTGACGCGAATGTCCACGTCATTGGGAATTACAGGTGGAGTTTCCTCTTGATATGGTTCGTTCGGTACAGAGCTCGGTTCCGTACCCTCATCCACTCCCAATGTAGCTGCACTCCATATATTCCTATGTGACATTACCTGCACCACTTTCCAACCCTCACCCATAGCCGGATCATCAAGATAAAAGACTTGTTGTGCCATGGCGGCAATAACAAACGGCTCATTCTCATACCATGAAGTGTTTGTGTTCACTGATAACAAACCATGGTCTGTAACCGTACTCCTGCAAACATTTGGGTCAGTATTGAACCATATGCACTTAAACAACACAACCGGCATACGGTTCCCGTAGATTAGTTCGATAACGCTGATAAGCACCCCGTAGTAGTTGTGAGACTTGCCCTCAACCATAACTCCATTGTTTTGAGTGATGCGACCATCATCTTGTTCTGATGTCACAAACTTAACCCCGTTAACAAAACATCCCGCATGTGCTCTGTGCTTTAGCGGTCCGCCAGCCAAACAGTGCAGCTCGGGGTCGTAAAATTCACGTTGGTTCTGTTGAATATGCATCATCTGCAAAATAACGCAATTTAGTCAAACAAAATGATGAGAAATACATTAAATTTATAAGTAACTTAAGAATAACGTACCCAAATCGGGAAGTAGTCAGGAAAATCTCTCTTGTGAATGGCTTCATTCCCATTTTGCCTGCTCAAATGTTTCTCCAGATAATCCTCCAATTCATCGCAATGTTGAAGGACGCACCAATGAGCCTCCTTCAATTCTTCGCGACTCAATCTGTATTCCCTACCTAGCCTGCCATACGGTTGTACTTCGTCGGAAACAACTGATAAATGGAATTGATTTCCCCCTCTTGAAGATTCCCCTCCCGTGTGTTCATCATTAAGATATGTGTTGTAGAAGGTTACACACTCACTAGAAATGTAAGCCGCCGTGATCGAACCTTCAGGGAAACGTTTGTTCCTGTTCGTCTTCTTGTAATCTCCAAGTTGCCTACAAAATAAAAAGTTATTGCAAAAATTCATGTTATGTGAGACTTTATTGACAAAAGTATAGACTGCATACATACCTCTCGTTTGGATAACACCAGGTATATTGTACCGGACCTGTAAGCAACACTTGTTCAGGAAGGTGGACCATGAGGTGGACCATGATGCTAAAGAAAGTGGGGGGGGGAAGATCCTCTCCAGCTTGCACATGATGTACGCAATATCGTCTTGCAAGGACCGGACCTCTGACTTTTTTAGCTCTTTAGCACATAACCTCTGAAAGAAGTTGGACAAAGCCACCAACGTGTCAACCACATCACTCTGCAAATACAGGCGAATGACCACAGGAAGAAGACGTTGCAGGAGAACATGACAGTCATGGGTCTTCAACCCGATAATCTTATTTTCCCCCATCTTAATACATCGAGCTATATTTCCGGCATACCCACTAGGATACTTAACCTCACGAAGCCACTTAAATATCTCCGACCTCTTATTAGGAACCACCGTGTAGCCTGCTTGAGGCATTACATGTTTGCTGGTCTTTTTGTTTAGCTTTATCCATAGCTTACGACGTATACCCATCTTTTGAAGGTCAGCACGAGCTTTGGCGGTGTCTTTGGTCTTGTCTTTGATGTCTAGAATTGTTCCAAGGATGCTGTCACAAACATTCTTCTCTATGTGCATGACGTCTAAGTTGTGTCTGATCTTCAACGTCGACCAGTAAGGCAACTCAAAGAATGAACTCATGTGCGTCCAATACTTAAACTCTTCAGGGGTGGGAGGATTCTGGTCATTTACATACCTAGCGCTGCTCAAAATTCCAAACCAGTGCTGGTTCAGCATATCCAGAATCCATTGACCAGACCTCCCTTCGGGTTTCGGGCCATGCTCAACAGTCCCATCAAATGCTTGTGCATCGTACCGCCACGGGTGATCCGGTGGAAGCCATCTACGGGATCCTAAGTAAACAATTCTGTGGGCATGATGACTGGAATTGACCTCGTCTATACATACAGGGCACGCCTTGTATCCATGGGTAGTTTGACCAGACATCATCCCGTAAGCAGGAAAATCATTGACGGTAAAAAGAACCGCTACTCTCATGAAGAAGTAAGTCTTACTATACCTGTCAAAAGTATGGATTCCATTTTCATATAATTGTAGGAGCTCGTTGATTAATGGCCTCATGTACACGTCCAAGCACTTTCCTGGAGAATACTTGCCCGGAACTAACATAGTAAGAAAATTATACTCCGTCCTCATGCACATGTTTGGAGGCAAGTTGAGCGGAAATGCTATCACAGGCCATATACTGTAAGAGTTATTCATGTCTCCAGTAGGATTGAATCCGTCTGTTGCTAGTCCAAGTCTGACATTTCGACATTCAGAGGCAAAATCAGGAAATGAACGGTCAAAGTGATTCAAAGCCTCCCCGTCTGCGGGGTGTGTGAGATTATCCGGATCTACTCTAGGCCTATCCGGCTCTTGCTGGTGCCTTTCGTGGTGCCATCTCATATGCTTGGCCGTATGTGAAGACATGTAGAGACGTTGTAGACGAGGACCCAATGGGAAATAGCGAAGAACCTTCCTAGGAATGGGGTTTGTCTGTCTAGAACGAGCGTGTGGTTCATACCTCGGCTCATAGCAGTGTGGGCACTCAAATGCGTCCTTATAACCTTTGTAGTATAGGATGCAGTTATTGACGCATGCATCTATCTTGATGTACTCAAGACCGAACTCACTCAAGATGCTTTTGACCTTGTCATAATTTTCTGGACAGTTGTTGTCAGCAGGAAGCAACTCCTTCAGAAGTGCAATGTCATCGTTAAAACAAGCAACGGTCTTGTTCCTCTTCTTTTTGATACTCATCTGCTTCATGACAGTTTCCAATACAGTATGCTCACTTTCGGGGTACAGTGGTGTCTGTGCTTGCTGCATAAGCTTGTTGTAACTATCATAGCCACTACTGCCGACCTGGGAGACATCAAGGAAGGTTGTATTGTTGTTGTCCTGTGGAACACTTCCATCGTATGCTGAGGCGGACGGAAATGCATCGTTTAAGAAATTCATCACACCAGGGTCCCCGAAATTGACACTAGAGGAAGACTCGCCCTGGTTACGTTGTGCTTGAATATCTACAAGTGTGGGCATATGTTCACTTGCTTCGCCGTGCCATGTCCAAGTGGTATAACTGAGACAAATACCGTATTGTGACAGGTGAACATACATGTCCTCAAAAGTTACAGAATTGGCAGATCTGTTGCGACATTTTCCGCATGGACAAATGTGGAAAAGTTGTCCAGGAGAAGTCTTGCCACGGACAAACTCGATAAATTCAAAAATTCCTCTCATGTATCGCGGATGCCCTCTATGTAACTGCATCCAGCTCCTGTCGGCCATGTTGTAACCTGTAATAAAAGGGGAAATGAAAAATCTAACTATAAAAATACTGCGCGCTCACGTAAACAACGGTACGTATTCACCACAAAAACATAATGTGACGAAAATAACTGATTTAAACAAAAACATCATCAAATCAAATATTTGATTTAAGACCATATATATATATGCATGAAAATATCGATATCATCACGAAAATAAATGAGTAAATATATCTAAGCACAAATTGAAAATAAAAAATTTAATGTAAGCATAAACAAAATGAAATATATATATGATCTCAAACACAAATTTAATATAATCGATCATAAACGAAAATATTATCATGAAAATAAATATTGTTTTAATATATCACCACGAAAATATCATCATCAAAATATCGATCATTTAATACACATCATGATTTACATAAAAAAAGATAATGATCGAATACATTAATCACATACATAATATATATATATCTATATACATACATTGATTTAATAAACATCATCATTTTCTGCTACAACATATATAATATAATCTATATATATACATATATGATTTGCATAAACAAAATTAATATATACAATCAACAAATTAAAAATTCACACACATATATATACATCCATATATATATATATATACAAAATATACGTATACATGCATATATATATATATAATCAATAATCCACACACAATTAATATATATAGAATATATTAATCAAACCATGCATATATATATAATTAATCGTATATATGTATATACACACACACACAAACACACAATAAAAATACAAATTAAACGAATATAGCCGGAGAGTCGCCAGAAAATATGACCGGTGAACTGAATTCCGTCGAAAATGTAAAGGTTGAAGAATATGTACCAATGATCAAAATGCTAGCTAGCTAGATTAGTTGCTTGAACTTCAATTCATGGCGAGAGGTGTTTCGGCGACGTCGAGAGGTGTTTTATTTAGAGCAGGTGATAGAGAAGGAGGTTTTTGCAGGAATGATATATTCTGTGCCGAGCTGGGTATGTTGAAAATCGCTGAAGATTCCTTCTGCGCGTGCTCAGAGAATAATTCAGCTTTATCTTCTTAACCGACGGAATTTTCCGTCGACTTAGTCTTACTTTGTCGACGGATTATTTTTCTTAGTCGACGGAAGATGTTTCCGTCGACTTAAAACATCTTAACCGACGAATACTTACCGACATGAGTTATCCGTCGACTAAGATTTACTTAACCGACGGATCTGTTCACCCTTCCTACGAAACTAGGTTCGTTGGCTATGAAAATCTTAGCCGACGGAAGTTAATTTTTCCGTCGGCTAAGATCTATAATCCGCTAGTGCTATTGGTAAGTTCTCATCAGCTTCAAATGAACAAGAACCCTGTACGGGTTAATGGACAGTGCACCCAATTAATTGGTTTCGAACTTAATGACGAATATGGCTTCAGAGTCCAATATGTTGTTTTATTTAATTTGAAGAAGAAAATTTTTGTTTTAGATTTTGTTAAATATTTTACTAAAATATATAGTGGCTAATAAAATTTCAAAATTAAATCCAGAATGACCGATAACTATATGTTGACAGAAAACACAACAATCCACCTTGTGAATGGCTCGACATATGTACGTATGCGAGTTATCTCTTAATTAGAATCCTAAAAACTAGAATCTTAACTTATACGTAAAACGTATAAAGTAACCACGTACGATGCTATCTACCAGTTGGGAGGGATTAATCCGAGCCTGTCAATATATATATACGTTCTTCCTTCTAACCATAAAATTAATTTGTGTCACATATGAGTATGAAGCAGCTTGATAATTCCGGCCAGATAAGAATGCCTAACAGCAATATACACATAGTTGTCCTCACAAATAATTATTGGCTTAAATTGCATTGTATATACAAGAAACTCTGACAATTTTAATTTGCATAACGCATATATGGATAGTTCATGCATGGATGCCAGCTCGGTCGATAAAATCAAGAAGAGGGATCACATGACAAACATGCGCATATATATATGGTTAGAAATCTAAACCTTACATTTGTTGCAAATTAATTATAAGTAAATGAAAATTAATATCGTATATAATCCATATTAGGCATTTTTGTTCCTACCGAGGATTTAATTTCTCTTTGACTTATATTTGTTCACAATAATGGTCTTGATTTGTTTATGGAAAAGAAGAAGGCGTTACTCATATATATGAGTCACCTCATCAATTTCAAATTTTCAATTCAGTAATATTTTAAATTTCAAATGCACATCATATTTCTTTTACCACTTTATCCTTTTCTTCCCCACATACCCTTGCCATTCTTGTGTTATTTGGTGTCTACATACTATATATGATGTTTTATTATCAATACACATGGTATGATTTTATTCTTGTTATTCTTTCACTAGGCATTTTCACTTAAGTTTGGTTCCATATTCCATTGCCCCGCCACAATCAGGATTTTGTACGGAATGTAAAAATGGGTGATCGAAGACACTGTTACTTCATCAGAGCTACAAGATTTTGTTACATTAATACATTGGAGCGTTACATAATATTGTCGTTTTGAATACGTCCACCATTGAGCTTTTGTGTATTATTCTTCAAGATCGTGATTATTACTTTGTTGTTAACTAACTTTCAACCGTTAAGTCAATCAATGATCGAGCATCACATGTTTAACATGTATTTCAATGCTTAATTTATGTTTAACATGTATTTCAATACTTAATTTAGAACAATGGCCTGAAGCTGACACGTAATTTTTTCTATTAAAACATCGATCTAAACGTCATAAAACAAACAGAGTTAGATCGATCTAGGGTTACTATATATATGTAATGTTAAATCATCAAAATCTTATAAAATGTTTTATGATTGGTCGGCTTACTAATAGCAATGCGTAGTATATTTTAACTCACTACAAGATTCATTTACTTCTATCACTTCCATTTTCCCTATTTATAGTGTGATTTGATTTATCTAGCTGGTTCATAGAACGGCTAGCTCGATGACTAGGGAAATTATGTATGGTTTTTGCCCTTTCTGGTCATTATATGAAGGTGTTTTAGTAATTTTGTCCGAAAGTGTTAAAAACTCATCCAATTTTGGTGGGGACCCGAGAATCTTCTATCTGATGGGTTCTTCTGTAAATTCCTGGCATGGTCATAACCTTATATAACTATAGGTGCAGCTCATGTGGAAGACCACACTTGACTGAGCTTACCTAAAAACCAGCCTCCATAGTTACCATTCTTCCTCCCTACAACTCACCTCTCTTTGCCCTTGAAATGGCCCCTCAAATCGTTGATCTTACCGGTGACTCTCCTCCGGCAAGCCCGAGGACCCCAACCTCCACTGTCCGACCACTAGTTGGTTCTTCTTACTCTGCTCCAGCAGCTGTGACACAAAACGAACATCGACCTTGGCGCAATCTAGAACAACATGATGAACAACCTAATAAGCCTCTTCCCAAAAGGTTGAGAACCTCTAGTGAACCTCTTCCCAAACAATCAAGACCGCCTCAAATTCGCCTCGTGAGACGAAGCTCGTCTGAAAATGATATCACCAGGTCGGGAACACAATCCATGTTCGACTGTAATCGACTACAACGGACATGTTCTTTGTCCAAGGTTCAGTTGACTGAGGCAGAACATCATAAGTAATGGTTTTTATTCAACAAACGTTTGTTTTTCTTGTTTTGATTTAATTATTAGAGTTTTAGAGCATATACTTGCACCATGGTTTACAGTATGTTTGGATGCAGGCTAGGACTGAAAGATCGATAGACATGTAAATGAGAAATTAATAAATTATAGACATGATTTAGTGTTCCTTATGGACATAAATTTTATGAATTTCTCTTCCTTTCAAAAAAAAAATTCAGATGAATCTCTCTATAAAGAAAAATGAATGATGAATTGATTCTCTGAATTTCTCACATCCATTTTCACCATATATAATAGGTTTTATTTTTAATTTTTTTTAGTAATTTCTTTCTTTATTAATTAGCTTCCGAAACAATATTTCATTTTTCATTTTTAAAATTTCAAAGTCATACGTATTTCAATATGTTTATAGACATTCCAAGTTTTAAATAAATATAACCAAACAATGACTTTTAAATTAAAATTATTTTAGTTGATGGAGTTATAGATTTCATTGTGTTAAAATTTCTGTATGAAGTCAGTTGATACTAATTACTATATATCAACATTAATTTGTGTAAGCAGATTTGGGAGAGACATTTGTTCACTTTGTGACCAAATTATTGTTTAGTTGTTTTCAAGGTGTTTAATCTGAAACTAAACAGTTTAATTCGCAGAAGATAAATTGATTTCATTTTTGTCACTTGCATGAATTCGTCTAAATGAATCTTTATTGTCATGATGATTTGCAAATTCTTGAAATTAATTTAATCCTCGTCTAACTTTGACATAACGTTATGAAGGGTTTCTATTTCTCAGCTTACATATGATTTTAATTACTGTATGCAAGTGATGTATACACTTATGAGCTTCTTTAATACATTACATCAATTTGCAGATTCTTAGAAACGGAAAAGCAAGTAAAATGTACGTCGACTCCTGCAGATAATACAGGAGCCTCGCTGAAGTCAGAGAACCTGAAAATGCTATTAGAATGGGCGAAGCAAAAACAATCTGCCCTTGTGCCGGCTTCTCGTGCAACGGCTCCTCTTACCTCATCAGCTCCTGCAGTCAGTAGTCCAGTGTCGAATCCTCCGGTGTCAGCTCCGCCTGTGTTTTCACCTCTTGCGACACCTTTGATGTCAGCTCATACAGTCCATGCTCCTCTTGTGTTGACTGCTAACTCAGAGTGGAAGATACCTGTAGAGACATTGAGGCTATTCCCTGTAGAGACACCTTTTTTTCCCATGACGACTGAAAGAGGTAGCTCGTCATCAAGGGTTGGCAAGGATGAGAGCGATGTGGATCTCAGCGTTTTCAGGGACGACTATCGTCCAAAAAAACCTGGAGATATGGACTGGTCGACATTGGCAAGAGCTAATGCCATTCATCATCACCACCATGGTGACGAAGATGGAGTTAACTTGGACATGTCACTCTGATAATGTCCTTGCTGAGTTGCAGAATAACTATTCTATGTGGTTGTTTGTTTTTAATTTGTTTGATTTTGTATGGTTGGTCTTTTCAATTGTAATCAAACATTAGTCCTTTTGTTTGCGCGATGTAGCTGATGTAGCTACTGTAAACTCTATCCTTGATTAATGAACTTTTCAAGTTTTAATTCTGTTTCATCGTTAAACAAATTAACAAGATTTACATATCCAACGATCGAGACTAATATTCATGACAAACAAATAAAAGTGCCCCAATTCAAGTTCTTTTCGAGCTTCTTCAGTCTGTGTTTAAAATGCTACAATTTTGGATCCCTACCTCTAAGCATGAATCAACTAATTAGCTAAACACCAGCAGGGTTTCTGAGAACAATATTGTTGTCACTGACTAAGAACTTCGATGAATTGTTTGGTGATGATATTATCAACGTTTTCGAATACTTCTTTCATTTGTTAATCTTTAAGTCCAGAACATACATGTATTAGGTACTAAATCCTATAATATATATAGGAATTTGTAACTGAATTCGAATTTATTTTATACTGTTCTTGTTTGTTCAACTCGAATTTCAAATATTTAATTTCCAGGTTCTTTCAAATATTTATTTTTGACCGAAACGGTCGCTAATTGAGAGTCGAGGCTCACATGAAATATCATATATTCATATATGCATGGTTTATATAGAAACACAAAAGTGTATGACTTTGCTTGGTAAAACGAATGCATGCGTTACACACGTCTATATGACAAATTAGAAAGTAGACTCACATTTAATCTATCTAGATTTGGCCTTTTGCTTAACAGATAACCTACCATATATATGTTACATTGAAATTTTTTGAAATATATGAAGAAAGCGTTAATTATGTGTTTCATTTACTTTTGTTGCTTCCTGTGTTAGGATAAAGATTCCTTCTCCACTCCCTAATTTCTCATCATCTCCTCAAATATATCGAGTACTTAGTTTACAACTCTACCCCTCTGGCCTCTCTAGCTAGTTTAATGCATTTTTACTGTTATGAATAGTTACATCATTTACTACTAGAGTACTAGTATATATCATTTTTTGAAGTTTGTTCATCATTTTGCTCTTTTTATTCACTTTATTGTCGAAAACATGATATGCTACACTTCATAACATGTAAATTCTGCAAGTGAAAATGACGATATGTATTGTACTTGATCAATGAGATTTTGCCGATAAGTAGTACGTTGCACAAAGTTCTCAGTTTGGATTGATCAGAGGAATGCGTACTTATTCAATTTAACGAACTTTTAGTTGAAACAACACGTGTACCAGAGGAATGCGATCGAATATGAATTCGGGAAATTATTATTTGTACCCGGAACACCACCTGTTTTATGTTCCTCTTTAATCTCATTGGTCCACATGTTTTGTTCTTATTTCTGATTGGTGTATTTAATTTCTTTTTCTTCTTTTTTTCCACCCCGTGCTGGTCCCCACATGAATCTGAGTTATATGATTGGTCGGGTACAACACCTAGCAGTGCCACGTGGTGTTCCGGGTACAGAGAATAATTACTCTATGAATTCAATGACTTAAGAAATATATGATTACAACACGCACGAACAATTAGGATACTAACTAGCTAGTGATAATTGGAGTGATTTATACACGCCAAATTTAATATGAGCGAGTTAATATCTACAAATCTACAATTGTTCCTTCACTCAAGGTTTATGAAATTAGTAACTAGTGTTATCTAGGTCATTCTGGACTACACAGGCAATATAGTCATTTTGATGATAGACTGTAACTGTAATCTTTTTCAAAACATTATTTCTCGAAGGCTAATCTGGTAACTTGGTTGCAGCAGTGATTTTAAGAAGAGCCACACTCATGCTGAAGAGCACGCCTGCAAATCCATCCTCCTCAGCAGTCAGCTCCACTGCCCTCTCTACTTTCCCTTCCCTCAAATCATCGTTTTCATCACCCAAAAATGGCCCCTGAAATCATCGACCTCACCGTAGACTCTCCCCCGTCCAGCCCTACTCATCCCCACCATCCAAACAACCCATCTTCGTCATCAACAGCTTCTTCTGCTGCTGCTGCTATGCCAAATTACCCACCTCGTTGTCGCGCCGGACGCCCTAGATCTAACTATTGCTACAAAAGGTTCATAAGGACCAATCAGGTGAAGCAACAAAGCTTGGCCGTACGACCAACACTGGCAACAGCCTGCCCAAGCCGACTCCGTTACCATAACAACGTCCATAGGTACTCTGCAGGAACCCAAACCATGCGGCAGGGTGGTCAGTCTCTCCCCGTTTCGGATGCTTTGTGGACACAGAAAGAACACGAGTAATGCTTCATTTTGCTTCTGAATTTTCTTGTTCTCTATTTTCTTTTCTTTTTATTTGGTCTGTTTTATCAACAATTTAGGGTCACAAAAATTTGAGTGTCTAATTGGGTATGCATGCCATTTTTTTCAGTCAATTCGTAGAAGGGGTTTTGAAGTGTGGCATGGGGAACTGGACTGGAATAGCAATCTGGTTTGTGAAGACCAAGTCTCGTGAGCAAGTACGTAAATATGCTGAAGATTATTTCATGCGAGTTCGTTCCACAGCCACACGGACCACTCGCTACATCCAGAAAGACCCATCATCAGTTGGTCCCTCAGATAATAACGATATCATGGTCAATGTTGCTCCTCGCGCAAAAAACCCAGCATCAAGGCACCTGAGGAGGCTGATCAGTAAGGGGTTGGGAGGACTTCGTAACCCTAGGTCAAACAATATGGTGCATCAATCCTCAGGAGGTCCAGTGCTCTTGAGGGGACCAAAGTCGGCACCGGGGCAGCAGCTGGTGACGGTTTCGGCACCGAGTTTTGTGTCCATACCTGTCTTTCCGGCCCCATCTGCTGTACCCGTGTCCGTCTCTGTACCGGATACTGTCTTATTGCTGAGTTCATGGAGGAAACCACCATATATGTTTAGTTGGTTTCCGGCGGAAGGACCGGTTCTATTACCTCCTGCTGAAGGATACTAGAATATAGAGCAAAGGCCACAAGAAGTGTGGCTTTAGAGGTGTTGCATTCTTCATTATGTGTGGCAAGTGTGGGTTAATGTGAAGATGAGGGGAAAATTGCCACACAAGAGTGGATTGCAACACCTCTAAATGCCACACTCTTTGTGTGGTCTTTGCTCCATATTCTTGTTGTGATTCATCATCCGGTAGGGGTGATCATGGGGATGGTGAGGCTGATGCTGAGAATGAAATTAATCTGGAACTCACTCTTGGCTGATATATTAGACAACTGTCCTTGTTGATTGTTTATATGAACTGTAGTCACAGAACTATATCCTAGTGAAATAATTTGATGGTTTTTCTTACATCTTTTGCAAATTGCAATATCGCACACTGAAAGTTTAATTTCACAAAAACCACAAAGGAATCAAACACAAATCATGAAAACAAAAGAACCAAAAAAGAGGACAATTAGTTTTTGGAAATGTTGTAATAACACACGAAGTTTCATACAACATTACAGCAGTTAATTTGGTGAGATAATTAGTCCTCTAATTATGAGAGTCGGTCTTATCAGATTCATAATGTAAGGGAATATCCAAAATTATCAGGGAGATTTCCATATAGAGGCTAGGATTAAGATAAATATTTAACAATAAAGATAATTACTTTCCAAAAAAATAAACAATATAGAGGATTACTTTCTTAAAAAACATACATTATGGATAACTTTCAAGTTAAATAATATTTTCTGAGTTGGAATTATCATAAACTTAACGTTGGCCACATCATTGCAGTAAATTCATTACCCTATAAGATGGACAACGTTTATGGTAACTCTGTTGTCATGCTTCCAACGCATATATAGAAGAATCAAGCTTCCAAGAAAGAACACAACCTGTATAAGTACCAAGTATATGTGGATGTACATTAACTGAGCCAGTTTGGAAATTCTAACTTTCTTTCTCTTTTTTCATCGTGTGAACAAGATGGACCAGCTCTCATACTTACCTACTGCGCCTCCTTCTCCACCTTTCCCTTCTTCTTCTTCATCCTCCTCAGCTTTATTCAAATCGCCGCCCCAGCTTGCAGAAGATCATGGTGATGATCAGTGGACTTTCGAAGAGAACAAGAGGTTTGAGGATGCACTCGCAGAGTTTGATGATCTTGGTGCCCCGGACTTGTTAGAGACCATACATGCTAGGGTTCCGGGGAAAACTCTATGGGAGATCAAGAAACACTTTGATGATTTGGTTGAAGACATTGAGAAGATTGAGACGGGTATGATACCGATACCCAACTACAAGACTACTCCAACTGAGGTGAAATCAAATCCTTCTAGGTCTCAGCCTCGAAGGAGAGGTGTGGTATGGTCTGAAGAAGAACATAAGTAAGTGTACCTATACACTGTTGGATTATTTTCCAGATCAAAATAAAATTATAGTTATTTGTTTACGATTATATATAAGCAAATGATAACGTACTCAAATTGTTTTGACATAAATTAAACAGGTTGTTCCTTCAAGGCTTGGAGAAATATGGCAAGGGGGATTGGAAGAGCATATCAAGACATTGTGTAGTGTCAAGGAACCCAACCCAAGTAGCAAGTCATGCCCAGAAGTACTTCCGTCGTCTTCAGAACTCTGCAGAATATGAGCACGATGCTTATGGTGAATGCTCCACCTCTAATTAGAAAAGATCTATATATGGTGCCAAGTACCTTAATTTCCGTTGTGACTAAATGGTTTTCTCTAATCATATTCATTGATCATTGTTAAGTGTGATGGAGCTGTGTGTGTGCATATATATATATATATATATATAGGGCTTCTTGGCTACAAACGTCCGCACCAATGGTTTTGGTGCGGATTTTCATTTTTGCACCACTTTTCGATCGAATTTTCTCATCTCCACCGTCTAGTACATACATACATACATACATACATACATACATACATACATACATACATACATACATACATACATACATACATACATACATACATACATACATACATTTTATGCCATGAACTGATGAATTAATCTCCTTTCTTTGGTCCAATTTCAGACCTTGCCATGAAGGTTTAATTTACTTAAGAAAAAAATATAGTGAAACACCTTAATTGGTGATAATGCTTTCACCACTTGAGCTTTTTGGTATTACATCTGTTACATTATAAGCACAAATGATTTCTCTTTCAGTGATCGATCCTTCATCAATGAGTTTGTTCCTTAATTTTTGTTGTGGCACACGTACACCTACCTCTAGTAATAGTTAGATTGGATTTGAACCACTCTTCATCCTTGTATCCTTCCGACATAATTGTACATGCTCTTTTCCCTTTTAAGAATTGCTTTTGTGTAGAATCTGTAGTGAAATACCACACTTCATGCATTATGATCAAATTGAGATTTAAATTTATTTATTTATAATACTAGGAGGAGGCCCAGACGAAAGTACCGGTTTGCAGAATCATACTGAAGGGGTCCAAATGGGGAAACGTAGGAAGTACAGAAAACGTCGCAAAGCCCAAGAACAGAGTGTGGCCCAAACAAACTAAAGAGCTGTGTAAGCTATTAAGTTGGTTATGATTGACATGAACTTATCTAGTTTCTTTAGTCATTTTTACTTTCATATTCGTATTCAGTATCCATCTTATTTAGTTTTGCGTAGTCCATCTTCATTTGATTTTAATATTGGTTATGATATGTGTCTTGGTTTCTGAACTAGAAGAGGGAGATTAGATTCTTTGTTTTAAGTTCATGGCAAAGCATCATACTATGATGTTACTACGTTAGTATACTGGATTATTAAAGAATGTAGCCATCAGATAGAACATCTTGTACATATTTGTTTCTTTAATTAATCTTGTGCACACGATGTTGACGGTTACCAAACAAATGAAACAGAAATCCCACAAGTATAGAGTAGCCACGATAGCAACAACAGTTTGGTAATGAGATTATTCTAACCTCTTGGTCTTTAGAAAAGTTTCATAATCATGCATCTTTCTTTCACAATCTTCTTGTGATCCTAGCATCATATCAGTAAGATGTGAAAGGGATGATGTATACCTAGAAACAGAAGTTGTGAATCAATATCTGAGAAGGGTCTCTTGGTTCCAAGTTCCAACAGATCTTTGACATCAATTATATGTTTTTCCTATACCCCTTTGATAAGATTTTCTATGAATTGGCCACAGCTGCTTCACATGGGCAGAGAGTTAAGCCAAAACACACCTTCTAAAATCGAATTAAATAGGCTTGAACCCCTTTGGTCGTTGGCTCAGGCTTAGGTTGGGTGCAGGATATTGCATTGTAGAGCTGTTGTTCCCTATTTCTCAACAAAGCCAACAAGAGTCTGTTGTGTAACATGCACCAGAGCCGCCACCACCACCAGGAGTCTGTTGTCTTCTTTCTAATTTGACAAATGCCAGATTCTATTAGCCTTGCCAAAATGCCAACCACCCACCTGAGAAATCTATTGGGCCACCACCGCCGCCGGTCCACCACCGGTCTTTTCCATGCTGGTAGGTCTCATATAATCGACCTTCCTAGAAACTGGGTTCTCAAATTTTCCAACCTAGCTGGGTGAGCTGTAAAGAAGTGAGTGAGGAATTGCATGTGATGGCCTTGATGGGGTTTGCTATTTTATAGTTAATATTGGATTGCCTTTTCTTCTTTTGTAGGGTTTATTACTCTAGGGGTTTTGTTTCTCTCCAACACTAACAGCAAAGAATGAGACTTCTTGAGATATAGTTTGTTGAGTGTACCCATCAAAACGGATTGACACTCCCATGTGATTCTTGTAAAAGCACTATGGACAATAAGCACAGTTCCATACCCTCAGCAATTCTTCTCCAACTAGATTCAGAGTCGTTCACAAATAAGGTTGCGATTGCTAATAAAAGAGTTTGAAGGCTAGGCTGGTATCGGGTAAGATGATGTATGATGGTGCTGATCTCGGACTGCTTAACCAGTACAGTTAAGACAGTAAATTAAGCATCTGATAGCAGTGATAGTTTAAGTCAACTAGGAATCAGAAATCCGCCTAGATTTTCAGAAGCAGTACTGTAGGGGATATTCTAAGGTATAAGATTGGATAAGAGATCCCTTCACCATATTGATAGGTCAGGGGTTCTGGTACCAAGAGTCCATCAAGGTCAACTCTATGAATATATTTACCAGAACAACATCGAAGAAGTGGAAATAAGATTCTAGATTCTATTTCGACGGAAACAAATTCTATTACAAGTGGTAGAAAGGGGATACAAGGAGATTTTATCATGAACAAGCTAGGGAGGTGATATACAAAGTACAATGTCTTTCCTTTTCTCCTATATGCCGGCTGAATTGTACACCTCATTTGACTCGAAGGACAATTGAAATACAGATGGATAAACAAAAATGTAACAATGACAGGGGAAAGAACGAAATACAGTTTGGTATGCAAGAGTCGTTGGAGCAATTTGTGAAACCCACCCGAACCATATGAGATGAGGAGGGTTGGTCATAGCTTCTGAAATCATCTAGCCTGCTAACAGCCGGTAGCCTGGTATCCCTGTTAGAAAAACAATAACGAAAACGGATGAGTAGAGAGGAATGTTACCGCAACTTCATCAAACTTGCAGAAACAGTTATCATAACTTTAACCATACAGGCTCACAAGCCAGTAAAACTATCTCCTAAAGAGAGGATGGCATGGTACAAGCACAATAGTGTTGAAGTGATACCAATCATGGTTATCACCTGCTAGGTATAAATGTATGAATAATAATTTTTCAGCACATAAGATAATTAGAAAAGCATTGAATCGACTGCTTACTTGATTGAGTCATGTCTCTTGTCAGCAACTCAGTATTCAATCAGGCTTTCACATAATCTGCATCATTGCGCTTCCTTTTGTTTGACCTTGAGAAGAAGCATATTTGAGCCCAACTCTTTTTCTGCTTAGCCGGCTGTACTTTAACTTCTCTTTTCTCGACAAGCTCTGCCATGTATTGGACAACAGCCTAGGATGTTGCACAAAGAAAGCATGATTAATCTCAAGATAAAAGCTACAGGACCTATCTGATGAAAGAAAGTAAATACATTTTAGGAAACTTACTTGCGCTCCCTTGTCAGCTATATGTCTAGGAGGCACTTCAAGAGGGTTTTCCTCTACACGTAGAACACGTAGTCGTGTGAGCATCCTGAAAGAGTCAGGGAGAACCCGTATCTGATTATTGCTTATATCCAACTCTTCAAGCATCTCAAAGTTCCCAATGGACCTTGGTAGCGAGCGCATATCAGCAAAATTGTTTCCAATGTTCATCTTGACCAGTGAGGTGGCAAAACATAAGCTCTCAGGCACTGACTCAAGCTCATTGAAACTCACATCCAGTTCTCTCAATCTCATTAGAGATGACATGGTCGTGGGCAACTGCTTGATGTTATTGTAACGCACCGACAAAATCTCCAGGGTCTCAATCTTTCCCACGGCTTCCGGAAGTGCCTTAAGCTTGTTATAATCAGCATGGAGCTCCCTAAGGTTCGTGCAATGACCAATGCTGTGCGGAATCTCATCAATCTCATTGGTCTCGACATTCAAAATCTTGAGACTAGCAAGTGACCCAATTGTGTCAGGAAGCAACGCGAGCCTATTAGAGCTCAAGTCCAGCTCTTCAAGACGCATCAGTTGGCCAAATGAAGCTGGCAGGGACGCCAAATTGTTCGCCCTGAGGTCAAGATGGACCAGGCTAAGAAGATCTCCAATAGTATCCGGTAACTCAGTGAGCCTGTTGGAATGCAAATCCAACTTGGTCAAGGAGGAAAGCCCCCCAATGGTGGATGGCAGGACCAAAAGCCGATTCTCGGACAAATCGAGAGTGAGCAAACTCGAAAGCTTTCCTATCGAATCAGGCAGCCACTCGATTTGGTCATTCAACTTGCTTCGAAGATTAACCTCCTGAGTCCCTTTCTTTGCCAAGACTTCAATTAGACTCGCTAGCTTAATTAGACTCAATTTCTCACCCTCTTGACCTATAATCCAAACATATTGTCTAATTAACACGTAAATCAAATCTAAATTGTCTAATTAACCACAGCACATAAATCAAATCGAAACAAGAAAATCAAATTAGCTAAATTAGATACAAACCTCCAGATGAAGCAAGAGCGAGGCCGGACTTGAGTGACGAGTCGGCAATCTGCGGCGTGGAGGGAACCGCCGGCCCAGGCACAATCGCGTCGGCGTAGAAGCTCTTCTTGGCCTTGCTGACCACGTAACTGTCGTCTCTGCTGACCATTGCCTTAGCCTTGCCGACTTCTCGGTCGGACCGGAACACGTACGCCGGGGCGGAATCCAACGGCGGAGGTCTGGCAGAAGAAGACGACGGAGTCGAAGAAGAGACGCAGGTGGAGGCGCGTTGGATATAATCGTCGAACAACTGGTGGAGATGTTCAAGATCAAGAAGCTTCAAGGCCTCCTGCTTCTGCTCGCGGCTATTGAAGTAGACGAGGTTCTTCTGCATCTCCTGCAAAACCATGAAGAGCTCTTCGGAGACGTTGTGGCTCTTGGTCTGTTTAGCAATGGCGTCAAGCCTGGCTTGGTCCTCCTTGTCCACATTTTGAATCAGCGCCTTGGCGGCCTCCACCTCGTCGATGGCTGGACGCGGCGGAAGGGATCTGTGGATTCGCATAATCTCCGCCACCACTTGGTCCACTGACTCCGCCGTGGACTCCATTGGAGGAGGAATTTGACGAAAAGGGTAGAGGGAAGTGAGAGTGGGGAGTGGAGGAGTGAGTGGGTAGTTATGGAAATTTAAAAAGTATGGGGGTGGTGGGAGCTGGCTGCTTCTTCTTCTTCTTCTCTCTTGCGTCGTCGTTTCAGAAATCCAGCTATTTCTCCATGTCAATCCTTCTTTGGCGGATTTCGGAATTTCATTTTATAATTTTCTTTTTTGATCTGGAGACTTATATTATTATTTTTTGTTTAAATTTCAGAGAAAAAATGTTTTTGGAAGAGGATGATATTTTATAAATAGCGTGAAACGATTGTGACTTATTGATGACTGATCAGTTATCAAACGAAACGGTGCTCATGAATCTCTATGATTTTGTCATCTAAAATGTTGTTCGGGTTCTTACCGCTTGTATAGTTGTCGTCCTGACCTTGTACAAAAAATCATATTCATTTATTAGTTAGAGAAAAAAATGTTCTTTAAATTTGAGTTTGTGTTTTTAAGAGTTAGTTTGCTAATTTTTGAGTTGTTTGCACTCACGGTCACATTCGAACTCCTAGGTGTTCGTATCATTTTATCATTATCTTTACATTGCTTTCTTGACATATGCAGCGTAACGATATCTTATGACATCATATAACATGGTTACTTCTCATTCTAGATTGTTTGTACATCTTTTTTTGTTGTTGAAAGTCCATACATCTTGTTATTACTTGTTGTTAACTACTTTAGATATTTGTGCATCGTGTTATCGATTATCTTTTTATTTCGATATATTTACATCAGCCCATATATTTTTTAGATTTTATCTAACATAGCGTTTGACGTCATTCATTCAAAAAAAGAAAGTTATTATATTCAACTATTTTGACAACGACGAAGCAAGTAAAACAGTCGTGTTCACGTTCATATGACTATAACTAACTATAACAGTATAACCATGATTTTATTTTAAATTAAGTTGTTTTGTTTTTACGGTTATTTATACATTTAAGAGTAATTGGACATGGTTTCTTTAGTGAAATTGATAAGTGAATACGAATAGTAATACATAACAATATGAGCATTCATCGTTCTTTAAATAATCATCAACACTCTTACAAACTTTTGTTACTACAAATAACGCATTTGGATCTCAAAAGTGATCACAAATTTTAATTTTTTTTTTATTAATAATTCATACGCATTACATATGTTAGTGAAATTTGAATCGTGACATCAAAATTATCAGTTAAACACCTTAACCAACCAAGTCATAGTTCATCGACAAAAAAAAGTTACGACAACGTTTTTCTATTCTTTCATTTCCCTAAATCTTTTATTATAAGGTGTTTTCTTAAGGAAAAAAAAAAAAAAAAACTCTTTCATAAGGTGAGACGTTAGAGAGGAGGTCTACCAGTCACAACTTGACAACAGTGGGAACGGGTTGGGCCTACATGAAGGCTGTAATAGCAGCAGCCAGGTGTCCACGTTGGGATGAGTGACACGTGTGGCTGTTGCTTCCAGTGGTTCATGGTCGACGTCCAACCGTATCCAGCTGGCATCACTGCTCACGCCTTAACCGTTTTCCTCTACCGGTTTTTTTTTTCTTTTTCTTTTTTTCTTTATAAATGAATTTTCATCAATTTTGATTTAGATAATTGCTATTCCACCAAAATATTTTATAATTAAAATAATTTAATTTTATTTAAATAACTATGTGCTTCATAGTTGACCGTCTTTATATACGAAAAGTGTAAATACCATCACCTTTTTAGTCTTGTTTTTGGGCAAACATTTTCTTCCTAACTAGGGAGATGGAATTCCAGTAACTACTGCTACTATCACACTCAGAGTGAGAGAGTGACCAAGACTCTCTACCCCCTCACATGCTATGCTTTCTCATGTCCAATGTACGTGTCCCTTCACATTTTCACTTACTCATCGTGACTAGTCCTCATCGGATTTAGCTCCTCTAATTAGATGCATAAATTTACATAAATTTCATAAAATCGTAATCGTTCACTTAATTTTTAAGGCTTAGATGATTGACACATCAGCTAATAATGTATAGAGAGATTTTGTCCATCTGCCGTTATCTAATGTCGTTAACACTCTTCGACTGTCACCAATGGCGGACTCAAGATTTTATCACGGGGTGGGCTAGAATTTTTTTCTAGTGAACGTGTATCAATTTATGTAAAAAAAAGGACTAAGATAAATAAAATTTGGGAATTTGAGGTGGGACAAAAATAAATTCCTAATGAACGCGTACTAATTTACGCTAAAAATGGGCCAAGTTTAATAACATATGAGCTAAGTTTGAAAATTTGAGGTGGGCTAGTTCTTAAATTTTAGCATATTTCTGACCTCAAATTTAATTAGCTAAAAATTGTTGTTTTTTCAAAACTTGGGATATGTTGTAGCTCACCGGAGCCTGTGTGTAGGTACGCATTTGACACGCCCATTTCAATCTTCTTCCTCATCGTTCTTATTGATAATCAAACATGAAACAAAGTTTCAACTCTTAAGGAATCAAAATCAGATCTTTAAAACAGATATTGAATTTATCGCAACACCTAGAGTCTCATAGTCGGAATACGCAAAGATCTAAACCCTGCATGCATGATGCATCACCTTCCAATTAAATATAAGAATGGACTTATATGGAGGAATTGAAATGACAGAAGGAACTGGTCTCTCTTCCTCCTTGTTCGAATGGTTAATTGTTCAATGCACTTTCATTTAATAAATTAAAAATGCAAAATAAAAGGTTCAATTCAAATAACTTGAATGGATAATCATTTATCAGAACAATACTTGCAAGTAGTGTTTTGATTCCGAAAGGCAAGGAGGAGGAAGAATGGAGAAACCCAGAAAAGAGAAGAAGACGATCGATAGATGGGAATGATGGGATAGATGGGATTCAGTTATGAGGGCAGTAGAGATTTTTTTGAATTAACTAAAAAATCAAAATAATAGAAAATTTTCAAAGAAAATAAACATAAATTTCTATAGGCATAACTGTAAAACATCATTAGAATTTTATGAAGAAAAAAAAGGCGTGGTTTGTTTTCACTTTTAGTGGATCGGTTATTTAAAAAATAAGATAATCAAATTCATTACACTTTAAGTGGAGCAGTTCAAGTTAAACATCTCTCACTTATATAGTATACCCACGCACGGGTATAATGCGAGTTAGATTAAAATGAGGATTTAAATTTTATGAAATTTACGTAAATTTATGCTTTTTAACTTTAACTTTAGAGGAGTTGGATCCGTCCTCACCTTTTATCTACAGCGCCAACCCATGTTAGTCCTCCACAAGCAAAATCCACTCCAGACCATGATATTGATTTACCAGTTGTGAATATTGATCGCTTTCACCATGGTAATATTGACTCTCTGATCTGCAAATCATAGAAATATGAGAATCATTTCTGAATTTGGTTAAACGCAAGCAAATTTTTTGTCTTGCTTCACTTTCACTTGCAAAATTGGGTTACTTGTTATCGAAAATGAAATCTAGCAGAGCCGCTCCGTTTGGATGGAGAGTCTGTTGCATTGGTGCATACTGCTAGCCCTGGATGAACTGCATGTCGCACCTAATCATCAACCAATATTCTCTTGTGTTTCACCTATAGATCATTGGTCTTATTACACACCATAAATCCGAAGCACTCTTGGTTGAGGTTTTCTTATTGTCATCACCACTTCACCATGAAAATGTTTCATTACTGCTCCTAGCAGCAGGAACACCAAATGATTCGTACATGTTGGTAATCAGCTTTCAAATGGTGATAGCAGCGCCGCATCCACCTCCAACGCCAATGCAAGCTCCTGATTCCTTCATGTTGATGTAAGGAAGAAATATGATACTTGTGCAGGTGTGCTCAGGTAGTACTATAGAAGTAGAGATACCTGCAGTTTATGTAACAAGTATCTTTGGCAGTTTCTTATATCTGCATATGAAATCTTTAGCTTTCTTACAGTAATAAGCATATATACATTATGCTCATCTCCCTTAAAGAACAAAACTTTGGCTCAACATTCATGATCATCAACCAAAAATAATAATAATAATAACATTCATGATCATCACCATCAGTACTGTCATGGGGAAAGCTATTTGACTTGTCAACTTCAGAAAACTGTAGCCTATAAAGGAAGTAAACTCAATCAGAACTTAACCGGGTACAAGATGGACATTTCTCTATATTATCTAAGATTCTCTCTATTATGTCTGGAGTCACGACTAAGGGAAAGTCTTCCACTACGATTTCATAATCACTTGGTGCATTCCCTGTCACTGAAACTAGGCTCTCTGAGTAGATACAAGATTTGTTCAGATAAAGCCCTTCACCAAAACAAAGCTGCTCCATCTTTTGGGTAACTGGGTCGTAAGAGATGGTGTATCCATTCTTATGTTTTATAAGAAACTCACCATTTCGCCAAATACCTAGTAGTCTGTCAGCATCTTCAACTGGTCCGGTTGTGAATTCCTTAGTCCAAGATCTTTCGTTACCATAGTCCTTCATAACCCATATGTCAAAGCATTTTGTGTAACTTCTTTCCCGGCGAAGACGATCTGGCGTTCGTGGATAAACAATAAGAGAAAGGGATTCATTGAACACCGCAACGACATATAGAGTTTCATCACAATAAATCCTCAAGTCTGCAGGGAGCTCTATCTTTGCCAACACTTCACCGACCATGTCAAAAGAAAGAATATACCAACCACAGCAGTGACCAGCATGGTCGGGCTCGAAAGCCAACCAGTGAACATTTCTGTTGACATAGGTGTCAGTATTAAAATCTTGAAGACTATATAGATAAGCATGGTCAAGCAAAGGATCACTTAGCTTTTTCCATGAGTTAGAATTTAAATGATATACTGCAGCCTGACAATAACCTTCTTTGAGAAAAGAGCAGTCCTTGAAAAAGAACACCTTGTAATCATTGGTTTTAGGATCAAAACCAATTTCGACAGCAGCAGGTGATCGAAAACCTGTATGCGAAATAATCGATTCTTCTGGTTTTGGAACTAGCTTGAATTCTCTCGAGGAAACATTCATCAGCGCGATTACATGGCCGTGATCCCTAGAAGATTCATGCAAGCAATATATCCCATTGCGTGGACCAAAAACTTCTATGTATTCATACCAATAATCTGGAAACTTCTTTCCTTGCTTTGAATTATCTGAAAACTTGATCCAATCAAGAAAAACAATATCATCTGCGGTTTCCTCTAAATGGACCAAGCTGAAACGAGTGTCCTTTCGTTCATCAGGTGGAAACTCGTAACTTATATATAGGGAGTGAGAGAGCAGGAAGGAACGATTATTCTTGTTCTGTCTGCTGTGAAAGCGGAGGTGTTTGGTGACAAAACTTGGGCGCCTAATTAGAGCATACCAAGATTTGCAGACACATTGGAATCTCTTCAGAGATTTTACACGCAATCTACAAAGAACGTCGGACAACACATCTTCGGAGCATGATCTCGCCATATGCACTCAAGTCTGATCCTCGGCTCACAAAACAGAACTGAGGAAAGCAAAATAAAAATCAAAAGAGGGATTCATCATCCTTGAATGTAATCATTAGTAATATATATGTGTGTGCTTGACAATTTAATATATATGTGAAGAAGCAAACTCATTCATTCTTCTATTCTATAATAACGTAACATAGAGAATCATCAGCAGCGTATATAGATGTGTATTCATATTTTGGGTTCGAATCGTGTTTGTCTTTGGTTATCGATAATAGAAAATTGCATAGAAATTAAATCTTGAATGACTAATCGAGCAGTAGCAGTACCCGAACCTGTTCTTCCAACTATTTGCTCGGCTTGATGATCCAGCACGGGCACCGCTTCGGCCTTTAGAGACGGCCATAGATCGATTAACGAAATAAATAGGCTGTAGGTGTGTGTTTTAGGGTTAATTACAATATTAACCCGAGCATATTTTCATATTTTAACTATCAAAAACTTATATTTTTATATTTTAATTATATTTTTTAGAATTTTGATCCTTCCCTCGTATGGACATTTATCTCTAGCTATAAGATAGGTTTCTCTTCATGTCTGGAGTCATGACGAAGGGAAAGTCTTCAATTACTATTTCACAATCACTTGGTGCATTCCTTGTCATTGAAACTAGGCTCTATGAGTAGATACATGATTTATCCAAACGAAGCCCTTCAGCAAAACAAAGCTGCTCCGTCTTTTGGATACTTGGGTTGTAAGAGATGGTGTATCGCTTCTCATGTAGTATAAGAAATTCACCATTTCGCCAAGTAACCCGTCAGCATTTTCAACTGGTGCAGCTGTGACTTCCTTAGTCCAAGATCTGTCGTTTACCATGTTCCTTCATAATCCATATGTCAAACCATTTTGTGTAACTTGTGTGCCAGTGATCCTCTGGCGTCTTTGGAAAAGCAATAAGAGAGAGAGATTCATTACGGACTGCAACGAGATATACCGTTTCCTTATAATCAATCATCAACTCTGCATGGATCGAGCTCTATCATTGCATACACTTAAGCAGCCATGTCAAAAGAAAGAATGTACCAATCACATTGATCTTTAATGTCGCCCTTCAAAGCCAACCAGTGAACATTTCCGTTGATATAGGTGTCAATAAATAGGATAAATATATATAGACAGACACAGCTGGCAAACAAAGGATCACTAAGCTCTTCCCATGAATTAGAACTTACATGATATACTGTAGCCTGTCGACGTTCAATTTCCTTGCAAATACGGCAATCCTTGAGAATAAGCACCTTGTAATCATTAGTTTCAGGATCAAACCCAATTTCGACATAATCTGGTGGTCGAAAATATATGTCCAACTAATCGAGTCTTCTGGTGATGGAACTAGCTAGCTTAAATTCTCTCGTCGAAACGTTCATCAGGGCAATTACATTGACCTGATCCTCACGAGAATATTCAAGCCGACAACATATCTCATTGCGCGGACCCGCAATGTTTATAGTTTTTTTTACCAATTCTCTGAATTATCTGAAAACTTGACCTAATCAACAGAAACGATATCATTTGTGCTTTCGTCAAAATTGACCAAGTTGAAATAAGTTTCTTTTCGGAGTTGCACGGTCTGCTGTTGTGCGTGCGATGTCGGGGGTTCGTCTCAGGGAGTTGTCGGGCAGAGTTGGAAAAGGCCGCGCTCGTCGGATCTAGGCTGGGCAATGTGTGGATCGGAGTGACAGGGTGTCGAGCCGCCGGTGAGGTCGTCGAGGCAGCAAGAGCATCGTCGGGGCACGCTCAGGCCGCAGCCTGGCTGAACGGCTTGGTTTCGGCTGGGCTCGCAGGTGGGGCTCGGCTCAAGGGCGGGGTAGAGCTAGCCGGAGGTGTGAGGATGAGGCAGTCTAGTCTGACGACTGTTCAAAACGAACTAGGTTTTTGTTGTTGTTGCTGCTGCTGCTGCTAGCTATGAGGGTTTTTCGTTATCAAGCTCGGGTTAGAGTAAAATACTGATAACGTGTTGAAAGATAAAAGATAACGAGAATAACGGTCTACTTATTTATTGATAGAATGACCTATTTATAAGCATTACATAGAGTCTCTCAAATGATCTAGAAGTTCTATCAACTGTAATATATTCTAATAAGGAAACCGGATTAACCAATCCTACGTGTATTAGGGCAAGACACATAACAGAAGGACGGAAACATAATTTTCTTAAACACGTGAGGATTACGAGTTGATTCAAAATTCATTAGTTCGTTGAATTGTTTTCAAGTTCATACTTTTATCAAAATGGTTGTATTTCAACATGATCGATGAGTTACTACACACGCATATATACATTCACTAGCGGATTATAGATCTTAGCCGACGGAAAAATTAACTTCCGTCGGCTAAGATTTTCATAGCCAACGAACCTAGTTTCGTAGGAAGGGTGAAAAGATCCGTCGGCTATGATTTTCTTATCCGACGGAAAAGTTTGGACGGCAATTTCCGTCGGTTAAGTGAATCTTAGTCGACGGAAAATTTTGGACGGGAATTTCCGTCGGTTAAGTAAATCTTAGTCGACGGATAACTCATGTCGGTAAGTATTCGTCGGTTAAGATGTTTTAAGTCGACGGAAATTATTCCGTCGACTAAGAAAAATAATCCGTCGACAAAGTAAGACTAAGTCGACGGAAAATTCCGTCGGTTAAGAAGATAAAGCTGAATTATTCTCTGGCAACGCGCAGAAGGAATCTTCCGCTCAATTATCAACCCAGCTCGGCACAGAATGTATCATTCCTGCAAAAACCTCCTTCTCTATCACCAGCTCTAAATAAAACACCTCTCGCCATGAATTGAAGTTCAAGCAAAGCAACTAATCTAGCTAGCTAGCATTTTGATCATTGGTACATATTCTTCAACCTTTACATTTTCGACGGAATTCAGTTCACCGGTCATATTTTTCGGCGACTCTCCGGCTATATTCGTTTAATTTGTATTTTTATTGTGTGTTTGTGTGTGTGTGTATATATACATATATACGATTAATTATATATATATGGTTTGATTAATATATTTTATATATATTAATTGTGTGTGGATTATTGATTATATATATATGCATGTATACGTATATTTTGTATATATATATATATATATATATATGGATGTATATATATGTGTGTGAATTTTTAATTTGTTGATTGTATATATTAATTTTGTTTATGCAAATCATATATGTATATATATAGATTATATTATATATGTTGTAGCAGAAAATGATGATGTTTATTAAATCAATGTATGTATATAGATATATATATATATATATATATATATATATATATTATGTATGTGATCAACTTCTTTCGATCATTATCTTTTTTTATGTAAATCATGATGTGTATTAAATGATCGATATTTTGATGATGATATTTTCGTGGTGATATATTAAAACAATATTTATTTTCATTATAATATTTTCGTTTATGATCGATTATATTAAATTTGTGTTTGAGATCATATATATTTCATTTTGTTTATGCTTACATTAAATTTTTTATTTTCAATTTGTGCTTAGATATATTTACTCATTTATTTTCGTGATGATATCGATATTTTCATGCATATATATATATATATATATGGTCTTAAATCAAATATTTGATTTGATGATGTTTTTGTTTAAATCAGTTATTTTCGTCACATTATGTTTTTGTGGTGAATACGTACCGTTGTTTACGTGAGCGCGCAGTATTTTTATAGTTAGATTTTTCATTTCCCCTTTTATTACAGGTTACAACATGGCCGACAGGAGCTGGATGCAGTTACATAGAGGGCATCCGCGATACATGAGAGGAATTTTTGAATTTATCGAGTTTGTCCGTGGCAAGACTTCTCCTGGACAACTTTTCCACATTTGTCCATGCGGAAAATGTCGCAACAGATCTGCCAATTCTGTAACTTTTGAGGACATGTATGTTCACCTGTCACAATACGGTATTTGTCCCAGTTATACCACTTGGACATGGCACGGCGAAGCAAGTGAACATATGCCCACACTTGTAGATATTCAAGCACAACGTAACCAGGGCGAGTCTTCCTCTAGTGCCAATTTGGGGGACCCTGGTGTGATGAATTTCTTAAACGATGCATTTCCGTCCGCCTCAGCATACGATGGAAGTGTTCCACAGGACAACAACAATACAACCTTCCCTGATGTCTCCCAGGTCGGCAGTAGTGGCTATGATAGTTACAACAAGCTTATGCAGCAAGCACAGACACCACTGTACCCCGGAAGTGAGCATACTGTATTGGAAACTGTCATGAAGCAGATGAGTATCAAAAAGAAGAGGAACAAGACCGTTGCTTGTTTTAACGATGACATTGCACTTCTGAAGGAGTTGCTTCCTGCTGACAACAACTGTCCAGAAAATTATGACAAGGTCAAAAGCATCTTGAGTGAGTTCGGTCTTGAGTACATCAAGATAGATGCATGCGTCAATAATTGCATCCTATACTACAAAGGTTATAAGGACGCATTTGAGTGCCCACACTGCTATGAGCCGAGGTATGAACCACACGCTCGTTCTAGACAGACAAACCCCATTCCTAGGAAGGTTCTTCGCTATTTCCCATTGGGTCCTCGTCTACAACGTCTCTACATGTCTTCACATACGGCCAAGCATATGAGATGGCACCACGAAAGGCACCAGCAAGAGCCGGATAGGCCTAGAGTAGATCCGGATAATCTCACACACCCCGCAGACGGGGAGGCTTGGAATCACTTTGACCGTTCATTTCCTGATTTTGCCTCTGAATGTCGAAATGTCAGACTTGGACTAGCAACAGACGGATTCAATCCTACTGGAGACATGAATAACTCTTACAGTATATGGCCTGTGATAGCATTTCCGCTCAACTTGCCTCCAAACATGTGCATGAGGACGGAGTATAATTTTCTTACTATGTTAGTTCCGGGCAAGTATTCTCCAGGAAAGTGCTTGGACGTGTACATGAGGCCATTAATCGACGAGCTCCTACAATTATATGAAAATGGAATCCATACTTTTGACAGGTATAGTCAGACTTACTTCTTCATGAGAGTAGCGGTTCTTTTTACCGTCAATGATTTTCCTGCTTACGGGATGATGTCTGGTCAAACTACCCATGGATACAAGGCGTGCCCTGTATGTATAGACGAGGTCAATTCCAGTCATCATGCCCACATAATTGTTTACTTAGGATCCCGTAGATGGCTTCCACCGGATCACCCGTGGCGGTACGATGCACAAGCATTTGATGGGACTGTTGAGCATGGCCCGAAACCCGAAGGGAGGTCTGGTCAATGGATTCTGGATATGCTGAACCAGCACTGGTTTGGAATTTTGAGCAGCGCTAGGTATGTAAATGACCAGAATCCTCCCACCCCTGAAGAGTTTAAGTATTGGACGCACAGGAGTTCATTCTTTGAGTTGCCTTACTGGTCGACGTTGAAGATCAGACACAACTTAGACGTCATGCACATAGAGAAGAATGTTTGTGACAGCATCCTTGGAACAATTCTAGACATCAAAGACAAGACCAAAGACACCGCCAAAGCTCGTGCTGACCTTCAAAAGATGGGTATACGTCGAAAGCTATGGATAAAGCTAAACAAAAAGACCGGCAAACATGTAATGCCTCAAGCAGGCTACACGGTGGTTCCTAATAAGAGGTCGGAGATATTTAAGTGGCTTCGTGAGGTTAAGTATCCTAGTGGGTATGCCGGAAATATAGCTCGATGTATTAAGATGGGGGAAAATAAGATTATCGGGTTGAAGACCCATGACTGTCATGTTCTCCTGCAACGTCTTCTTCCTGTGGTCATTCGCCCGTATTTGCAGAGTGATGTGGTTGACACGTTGGTGGCTTTGTCCAACTTCTTTCAGAGGTTATGTGCTAAAGAGCTAAAAAAGTCAGAGGTCCGGTCCTTGCAAGACGATATTGCGTACATCATGTGCAAGCTGGAGAGGATCTTCCCCCCCACTTTCTTTAGCATCATGGTCCACCTCATGATCCACCTTCCTGAACAAGTGTTGCTTACAGGTCCGGTACAATATACCTGGTGTTATCCAAACGAGAGGTATGTATGCAGTCTATACTTTTGTCAATAAAGTCTCACATAACATGAATTTTTGCAATAACTTTTTATTTTGTAGGCAACTTGGAGATTACAAGAAGACAAACAGGAACAAACGTTTCCCTGAAGGTTCGATCACGGCGGCTTACATTTCTAGTGAGTGTGTAACCTTCTACAACACATATCTTAATGATGAACACACGGGAGGGGAATCTTCAAGAGGTGGAAATCAATTCCATTTATCAGTTGTTTCCGACGAAGTACAACCGTATGGCAGGCTAGGTAGGAAATACAGATTGAGTCGCGAAGAATTGAAGGAGGCTCATTGGTGCGTCCTTCAACATTGCGATGAATTGGAGGATTATCTGGAGAAACATTTGAGCAGGCAAAATGGGAATGAAGCCATTCACAAGAGAGATTTTCCTGACTACTTCCCGATTTGGGTACGTTATTCTTAAGTTACTTATAAATTTAATGTATTTCTCATCATTTTGTTTGACTAAATTGCGTTATTTTGCAGATGATGCATATTCAACAGAACCAACGTGAATTTTACGACCCCGAGCTGCACTGTTTGGCTGGCGGACCGCTAAAGCACAGAGCACATGCGAGATGTTTTGTTAACGGGGTTAAGTTTGTGACATCAGAACGAGATGATGGTCGCATCACTCAAAACAATGGAGTTATGGTTGAGGGCAAGTCTCACAACTACTACGGGGTGCTTATCAGCGTTATCGAACTAATCTACGGGAACCGTATGCCGGTTGTGTTGTTTAAGTGCAAATGGTTCAATACTGACCCAAATGTTTGCAGGAGTACGGTTACAGACCATGGTTTGTTATCAGTGAACACAAACACTTCATGGTATGAGAATGAGCCGTTTGTTATTGCCGCCATGGCACAACAAGTCTTTTATCTTGATGATCCGGCTATGGGTGAGGGTTGGAAAGTGGTGCAGGTAATGTCACATAGGAATATATGGAGTGCAGCTACATTGGGAGTGGATGAGGGTACGGAACCGAGCTCTGTACCGAACGAACCATATCAAGAGGAAACTCCACCTGTAATTCCCAATGACGTGGACATTCTCGTCAACGACCAACACGTTCCGGCCATTACAGGTTACATTGAAGTTACTATGCCCGAACCCGAAGAAGATGACGAATACGAGGACGAAGAAGATGAGGATTCAGAGGAATTCGAGGAGGATGATGATCCCGAAGACCAAGATTATGAAGATGAGTATGATTAAATTAATTTGGGGATGTAACTTAAATTTCATTGGTTTATTATTATGAATTTGCATAACTTCGGAGATCGATGTATTAACAATTACATTTTCATATATATTGATCGGAACACACTTTGCGTCAAATGTTCACGGCCTTTATTTTTTTATTACTATTCTTGTTGCAGATTTTTATAGCCCCGTAAAAGTCACGTCGATTGGAAACTATTCTCAGTTGAAGGTCCGGCCAGATTACGTGATTTGGAGGGTCGAATAGCCGTTTCCGTCCGTTTAGGGGTTTGACCGCGCCGATTGACCGGACGGATCGAGCCCTTATCTTTGTCAGATGGAGCTGAATTTTTTCCCACCTACGTAATTCGTTATGCTGGTCATATCTGACGGTAGGTTTTCAGTTCCTCTTCTCCGATCACCAAACTCACGTTATATGTACTAATGTTGTATAACTTTTTTATACAAGTGTTGAGTTTAAGTGTCGTTTTGAAGACAACGTATACGTAGAAGCCTCAAACGCAAAAAAGTCGTGAAATAAGATATGACCGGAACGGTGAAATACGTCAACCCGTGAAAAATGAAGATATTCCGGTAAAATTTCGGTGCCGGTTGTTCCGGTCAACGAAATTCTCTTATTTCTACCTAGTGGTAGCCCTATCCCGGGTATTTATTTTTTACCAAATTTTTATAGCCCCGTAAGAGTCTCGTCGATTGGAAACTATTCTCAGTTGAAGGTCTGGTCAGATTACGTGATTTGGAAGGTCGAATAAAAATTTCGGTCCGTTTAGCAAATAAGAAAGAATTTCTTTTTTTCCTAGCCGACGGAATATTATTTTTCCGTCGACTTGGACTTTCTTAACCGACGAATTATTTATTTTCCGTCGACTAAGATGACGAAAATTTTGGCGGTTTATCATTGCGCTTTTTTTTTTTCCGCGAAAATTGAAATTTTCTTAGCCGACGAATTTCTTATTCCGTCGCCTAAGTTACTATAAAACCTGGTCGACGTTTCTTCTCTCTGTTCTGTTCGATATTTCTCTCAAGTCTAAACCCGATCGCCTCCACTCCGCTGCCGACGAGCTCCGATCCTCCACCCGACCACCACCGTCAACGCCACCACGTCCGACCCCCCACCTCCACCCCAACCGACTAGGACACTCACCTCCTCCACCCAATCCGAGCCTCCTCCACTCCGCTGCCGACGAGCTCCGATCCTCCACCCGACCACCACCGTCAACGCCACCACGTTCGACCCCCCACCTCCACCCCAACCGACTAGGACACTCACCTCCTCCACCCAATCCGAGCCTCCTCCACTCCGCTGCCGACGAGCTCCGATCCTCCACTCGACCACCACCGTCAATGCCACCAGGTTAGTCTCTTAAACTCTCCGATTTTCTTATTCAATGTTGTGAATTGTTTAGAAAGTGTGCATGAAATTGATAAAGTTGGTTGCTGGTCATGAACACAGGTGTACTGTAGGTGAATTTTATTGATAATCAAACATTATTATGGTGTTGAATATAATTGTTAGGAGGCAAGTCAATGTCGTAATTCCAGCAAAGGATCATTTAGCTATTTGCAACATTACATTGGAGGCATTTAGCTATAGTTGTATTTGGAGGCAGATTACATATTTTGCATTTCACTTGCCGTATTTCTTCTTAAGCTGCTCATGTATACTGGGAATGTTTATGGTTTTCATCATTTAGCTGCTCATAAGCAGGCAGGGGCGGAGCCAGCCCAGTCTTGACTGGCTGGAGCCTAGAAAAAAAATACCACATCCCATGTGTAGCAACTGTGTGTTTAGTTCTTTGATTTAATTAAGGTTGATCTAGCTGTGTTTAGTACTTTGATTTTCTCATGGGCTACTGTGTGTTTGTGATTTGTGTTTAAATAGTACAAAATTGTGTTGGTGACCTTGTGATCAATGTGCATTTAGCTGGTTATGTTTGTGTCATTATGCTGCCGGTTGATTTTGTTTTGTTTAAAGATGCCGATCATTGGGAAGAGGAAGCAACGTTCGGAGAGGGCTCAACAGATGATGGAGGCCTTATGTAACCAGGCTACTGCCAGCCAGCCCACACCTTTGCCGCCTGGAAGAGTACCACCAGGGGCTCCTCCTTTGCTCATCAGGCCGCCCTTTATACCATCCGATACGACTTCCACTATTGGGGCGACGACCGGAACCACTGAAGCGTCGTCCACATCGGCTTCCGAAACCAGCAGACCCATTCCTAGTGCCCGCTGTAAAGCAAAGGCCCCCACTACATGTAATGATATTTTTTAAATAAAAAAAATTATATTTTTTAAATAAAATAATAAAAAAATCGTTTATTTTTTTAATTTTCTTGGCATGATTAAAAGGCTTAATTTTCTTGTAGTAATCCATATTTATTTAAAATAATAAATGTTTTAAAATAAAAAAATTATTATTCTTTTACTTATATTAACTTGAATATTTTTTGCAAATGATACCTAATATTTTGTTTTATTTATTGTAGGTCCCCCACCGAAAAAGAAACGGGGTTTTGTGTGTGGAAAGGCGACGGAGGCGTTATGCAAGAAGCTAGGGGGGAAGATACCGATAGAGTATTGCCCTCGTATGAAAGGGCCTAAGGTTCAAGGGGTCAACAGTCTTTTGGTCAAGGACATTGGGTCGGCCATACGTAGCCTGGTTGGAACGAGGGCTAGGACGTTCCACGACCTTGAGCAATCGGAACAGTGGAAGGTGTGGAACGCATTGTCGGTAAGTACATAAAAATTAATTTACTTAGTTTGGTTTATTTGAATAGTTTTCAATTAATACTTTTGTTGATGTATTAATTTATTTTTATTTCTTAGCCATTGTACATGTGGGACAACAATGACATTGTGACGGTGAGGTGGATCATGGACACGGCACAGGCTAGGTACAAGGAGTGGAAGTGGCAGTGTCACAATGTCTACCAGGAGCATGGACCAGAAGGGATGCCGACGGAGTTCTATGGGAGGGAGGATGAGTGGGCCTTTCTTTGCACGCATTTTGAGAGCGACGCGTTCAAGGTATGTGTATATTGCTTTTTTTTTTGGGTGATAATGTTGACCACTATATTTTGGAGTAATATATTATTAATTTTGTTACAATAATATATTTTTTCAAGCATTTTTAGAATAATATATTATTAAATTTGTTCTTATTAAAAAAATTAAAATTGTAAAACTTAACATTGCCGACGATTATGCATGATGATTTTGTGGGTTCGGTTATGCTATTTATTGCCATGTTTTAGGTTTATAGAATAAAATATTATTATTTATTTTTTTAATAAATAAAAATATATAATTACTGATATTTTATTTATATCGCGTATTAGAAACTCTCGAACGCGAACAAGAAGAACCGTGGTAAGAAGACGATGCACCACCATAGCGGTTCTTCTCCTATTGTCTACATCATGGAGGATCTAAGGAACAAAGGTGAGCCCTTGCCGATCATCAAGGGATTCGAGGCGAGTTATGTGAGACCCGGTGACGAAGTGGCCACCCAGAAATATGTAAGTGTATTTCCTTTAATTATTTAATTAATTATGTCTCTTTGATTTGGATACTTAGTATTAATTAAGAAATATGTTGGTGTTGGTGTTGGTGTAATTGTTGTTGAATTATGTGGTTGGTGTATTCCTTGGTGTTTTGTTTATGCAGGAGAAGATGCTTGCGGAGGTCGAAAGCCGAAAGACAGACTTGAAGAAGATAAATCCGGAAGCTACAGAGGAGGAAATGATGGAGATCATTCAAACACAACAAATTGATGTGTTGGATGCTGTGTTGGACAAGCGCAAAGGGAAGGAGATACGAGGGATGGGACGAGCAGGTGAGCGAGACTTGAGCCAGTCCTCGTCCGGTTCGACCTTGCGGAGTCGTGCTCCTCCAAATCAAGACAGGGAAAGGATTGAACGCCTTGAACAAGAGGTCCGTGAGTACAAGGAGCGGACTGAGCGGGCTGAGGCCGAGTCTGTGTGGTACCGTAATCAGTACACTACTGTTAACTCACGGATGGACCAGATCTTCTCTCGCCTAGGTCTAGAACCTGAAGGTCCGGCTCCTCCTCCTCCGCCTTTTACGGCTCCTCCTCATTCTTCTCCGGGTCCTCCTCCTCCTCCTCAGTCATCTTCGATTCCTCCTACTCAGTCGTCTCCACCTCCTCTTCCTACTCAGTCGTCTTCGGCATTTGTTGATGAAGATCAGTTTTTGAATTTTTATTAGTCAAATTTTAGTTTGTATGAATACAATTTTAATTATTAATGCATAATTTTTATATTATTAATGATTCGATCTATATATTTAGTTTTAATATAATTATTTCTAAAACAACCGAAACAAATATCTACTTTATCAGTAAAAAAATTAAAAACCAAAACAAATAATAAATTGTGAAAAAACAATTCTGAAAAAAAAAATTCTGACTCACCTTAGTCGACGGAAAATTGAAAACCCGTCGGTAAGGTTTATACCCTTACCGACGGAATATTTAATTTCCGTCGGCTAAGAATGAATAACGACCGACCGTTGACCTTCTTAGTCGACGACAAAGTATACTTTCCGTCGGTATTAGATAATCATTACCGACGTAAAAATTTATTTTCCGTCGGCTAAGAATAAACAGTAAGAGGACCGTATCGTCGGCTAGATCTTAACCGACGCTAATTTTCCGTCGTTTAAGAAACTGGAATCCTAGCCGACGGAATATTTCGTCTGGAAAGAAGGAAGAATTTTGTCGTTTAGGTAAATGTTAATCGACGGAAATATAGCCGACGGATTTTTTCCGTCGTTTAGGAAACAATAACTTAGTCGACGGAATAGTCGTCGACTAAGATCCGTCGATTAAGATATAACTTAGTCGACGGAAATATATGTTTCCGTCGGCTATTGTCTTAGCAGACGACGGTTAACCGACGGATTTTAGTCGACGACTATTCCGTCGACTAAGTTCTTAGTCGACGGAATATATTTCTTAACCGACGGAAATATTCCGTAGGCTAAGAATCGTAATCCACTAGTGATTAGATGTCATAAGAAAAGAATAAGTGTCTGATTTGCTACACCAACCCCTAAAAGTGTCTAATTAGGTAAAGGATGACACTTTTAATTTTGTAATTAACATTTCAAGATGCAATAGATAAGAAACAACATCTTTTGACCATTATTATGGATATTGGAATAACGTGAGGGTTATGAGTTGTTCAAGATTCATTAATTAGTTCTTTGAAATAGTTTTCAGATCCATTTTTATCAAAATGGTCGTATTTCAGCGTGGTTGGAGTTACTTAATATAAACTAGATGTCGTAAGAAAAGAATAAGTAGTGTCTCATTACTGCAACATTTTCTGGAAGTGTCTAATAAATTATCTAGCCGTAGAGGATACTCTAACTCTTGAACTAAAGTCGGGTTAAGTCTTGACAATATTCAAATGAAATAAAATTTACATGATAGAGTTATATGTAGAATAGATGAATTACTTTCTTTTGAGTAAAGATGAATCACTTTCAAGAATGAAAAGAGTAACACTTGTGTTCATGGAAGACATAGAGGATCAGAAGAGATAGGAGAATATATATATATATATATATATATATATATATATAATTAAGACGATATAAGGGTCACTAGAATTCAGAAGTACGTCAATTTAGTTCATCGGATGATTATTTTTTTTTCTTTCTATCTTCTACTGCATTTTAACAACGTTAACATTCATTTTGAGTATTAAAAATGACAACAACAAAAAAAATCGAATGTTATCTTATCTGGCACCTATGGAATTCATAAGATTAGAAGGACGAGTAAGATTTTCTGAAAATGTACAAAGTAACTTTAGAGGATCCAAAATCCCTCGCTCTAAAATAGTAGGACGCGACTTGATATGCAGTATAAATAGGAAGCATGATGGAGTCTAATTTGCACAGAGCTACACAGTTTCTCGATTGATCGAGCTTTTCTTACACCCTTGTTTTCTGTTCACCACCTCGATCATCATGAAGTCGACAATGTTGTCATTTCTCATTGTTTTGCTTAGTGTCCAAATGCTGCTAGCAGCAAATCCACCTCCACCACCACCTCCAGTTCCAGCTCTTGATTCATACAATCTGGTCATTGAATGGCCAAACACTTTTTGTCTTGTTGAGCCACAGCCACCATGCCAACAGCATCCACAGTCTTTTACATTGCATGGCCTTTGGCCACAGGCGGGTGGTCGATCGTTAGTGAACTGTCCTGGTTCACCAATGGAAGATCAAACCCTAGAGGCAAATAAAGGTGATCTGACAAAGTTTTGGCCTGATCTTAGGAACTCGGACTTTGATAAGAGTAAAAGCTTTTGGCGTCATGAGTGGGACACACACGGTCGCTGTTCTGGCAAGCCTCCGGCCGACTACCTTACCATGGTCTTTAATGCAGTAAAAAAGTATGACGTGCAAAAGTTACTTGCAAAGAATGGTACGAAATGATTATATGTGTTCGATCTTATATTTTGTTGATGCATTTATAATGTAATATAGGAATTGCCTAAATGATTAACTAATTGATTCGATCGATCGATTTGGCTTTCTTACAGGAATTTTACCAGGCAATCCGACAGGGCATATGGCGGCACAGTTTGAACAGGCAATATTCAAAGAAACTAAACTGCACACACAGATTGAATGCAAGAAGATGGGCGGACAGGATTATCTATTTCAAATTTATTTCTGCTTAACACCTCAAGGACAATTCAAGAATTGTCCGACCCGTTACAGGTGTGCAAATAAACCAATCTACATGCCCTTGCCTCCGCCCAGTCCCTAGAGAAGGTCGAGATGTGCAAAGAAGAGAGGAGCTGGCTATAACAAGCTATATAAAGAATAAGTTGATGGTGGTGAATGTGGTACTCACTGGAATGTATTTGTTTAGTTGATAAGCATTGTGCTCGATCGGGTACTACTATATTATATATATAGAAGTAATAAAATTTCTTATATCTTCATATGAAATCTTTAGCTTTCTTACAATAACTAGTATAAGCATATATTCCTTATTCTCATCTCCCTTAAAGCACCAAACCCTGGCTTAACAGCCATGATCATCGATTCCAAAAAAAATAAACAAATGGACAGCAACTTTATGAAAGATCAACTATTATTGAAGCTGCTAATGACCACAACACAAAGGGGGAAGCTATTTGACTTGTCAACTTCAGAAAACTGTAGCCTATATAGGAAGTAAACTCAATCAGAACTTAAACGGGTACAAGATGGACATTTCTCTATATTATCTAAGATTCTCTCTATTATGTCTGGAGTCACGACGAAGGGAAAGTCTTCCACTACGATTTCATAATCACTTGGTGCATTCCCTGTCACTGAAACTAGGCTCTCTGAGTAGATACAAGATTTGTTCAGATAAAGCCCTTCACCAAAACAAAGCTGCTCCATCTTTTGGGTAACTGGGTCGTAAGAGATGGTGTATCCATTCTTATGTTTTATAAGAAACTCACCATTTCGCCAAATACCTAGTAGTCTGTCAGCATCTTCAACTGGTCCGGTTGTGAATTCCTTAGTCCAAGATCTTTCGTTACCATAGTCCTTCATAACCCATATGTCAAAGCATTTTGTGTAACTTCTTTCCCGGCGAAGACGATCTGGCGTTCGTGGATAAACAATAAGAGAAAGGGATTCATTGAACACCGCAACGACATATAGAGTTTCATCACAATAAATCCTCAAGTCTGCAGGGAGCTCTATCTTTGCCAACACTTCACCGACCATGTCAAAAGAAAGAATATACCAACCACAGCAGTGACCAGCATGGTCGGGCTCGAAAGCCAACCAGTGAACATTTCTGTTGACATAGGTGTCAGTATTAAAATCTTGAAGACTATATAGATAAGCATGGTCAAGCAAAGGATCACTTAGCTTTTTCCATGAGTTAGAATTTAAATGATATACTGCAGCCTGACAATAACCTTCTTTGAGAAAAGAGCAGTCCTTGAAAAAGAACACCTTGTAATCATTGGTTTTAGGATCAAAACCAATTTCGACAGCAGCAGGTGATCGAAAACCTGTATGCGAAATAATCGATTCTTCTGGTTTTGGAACTAGCTTGAATTCTCTCGAGGAAACATTCATCAGCGCGATTACATGGCCGTGATCCCTAGAAGATTCATGCAAGCAATATATCCCATTGCGTGGACCAAAAACTTCTATGTATTCATACCAATAATCTGGAAACTTCTTTCCTTGCTTTGAATTATCTGAAAACTTGATCCAATCAAGAAAAACAATATCATCTGCGGTTTCCTCTAAATGGACCAAGCTGAAACGAGTGTCCTTTCGTTCATCAGGTGGAAACTCGTAACTTATATATAGGGAGTGAGAGAGCAGGAAGGAACGATTATTCTTGTTCTGTCTGCTGTGAAAGCGGAGGTGTTTGGTGACAAAACTTGGGCGCCTAATTAGAGCATACCAAGATTTGCAGACACATTGGAATCTCTTCAGAGATTTTACACGCAATCTACAAAGAACGTCGGACAACACATCTTCGGAGCATGATCTCGCCATATGCACTCAAGTCTGATCCTCGGCTCACAAAACAGAACTGAGGAAAGCAAAATAAAAATCAAAAGAGGGATTCATCATCCTTGAATGTAATCATTAGTAATATATATGTGTGTGCTTGACAATTTAATATATATGTGAAGAAGCAAACTCATTCATTCTTCTATTCTATAATAACGTAACATAGAGAATCATCAGCAGCGTATATAGATGTGTATTCATATTTTGGGTTCGAATCGTGTTTGTCTTTGGTTATCGATAATAGAAAATTGCATAGAAATTAAATCTTGAATGACTAATCGAGCAGTAGCAGTACCCGAACCTGTTCTTCCAACTATTTGCTCGGCTTGATGATCCAGCACGGGCACCGCTTCGGCCTTTAGAGACGGCCATAGATCGATTAACGAAATAAATAGGCTGTAGGTGTGTGTTTTAGGGTTAATTACAATATTAACCCGAGCACATTTTCATATTTTAACTATCAAAAACTTATATTTTTATATTTTAATTATATTTTTTCGAATTTTGATCCTTCCCTCGTATGGACATTTATCTCTAGCTATAAGATAGGTTTCTCTTCATGTCTGGAGTCATGACGAAGGGAAAGTCTTCAATTACTATTTCATTGAAACTAGGCTCTATGAGTAGATACATGATTTATCCAAACGAAGCCCTTCAGCAAAACAAAGCTGCTCCGTCTTTTGGATACTTGGGTTGTAAGAGATGGTGTATCGCTTCTCATGTAGTATAAGAAATTCACCATTTTGCCAAGTAACCCGTCAACATTTTCAACTGGTGCAGTTGTGACCAATGTTTTAAAAGGCTAAGGCGTAGCCGAGGCTATGGAGCGAGAGCCTCACCAAGGCGTAAGCCTTGAGGCGTAAGGCGTAAGCCTTTTGAAAAAAAAAAAATATTTCCTGCTATATATAGAACATATATTGCAATGAACACAACATTATATATTGTCATCAATTCCTAATAGTATCCATTCCTAATAGTATTAAGTACTCAATCTATACTTAGACAAAACCAGCACACCATTTACAGGCAGCTTCCTGTAAATGCTGCCTGCAACACACCATGACAAAAGCAACCTCTCTTTAGACAAAACCAACACACCATTGACAAAACCAACACACCATTTACAGGCAGCTTCCTGTAAATGCTGCCTGCAACACACCATTGACAAAGTAATCTATACTTAGACAAATTCACAAAACCAACACAGAGTTGTGAGCATTTACAGGAAGCTTGCTCTAATGAGTCCAATCTATACTTAAATAATCAGAGCACAATGTTGCATCATATACTAAGAAAACACAATTCACAACACTGACAAGTGACAATAGTCCAATTGAATCAGAAATTCAGAGGAAGAGGTGCGTACTGCACTACTGCATACCTCAAATCAGAGGTGAGTTGGTGACTGCAATGCGAGGCTTAGGAGGAAGAAGACAGCGACAGCGAAGAGGCGGTGGTCGACTGGTCGGATGGTCTGTGCCTCTATGGTGGTCGCGATTCGCGAACTGGTGGAGTCTGGAATCCTGGTGGTCTGTGTTCGAGAGGAAGAGGGAGAGGGGTGTTCGAGAGGAAGAGGGAGAGGGAGAGGGAGGAGGGAGATCGGGAGCAGGGAGCAGGGAAGGAGGGCGAAATACAGAGGGAGCAGGGAAGGAGGGCGAAATACAGAAGGAGGGCGAAACACAGAGGGCGAAACACACTTATGCAAAATACTTACCCAGAAGTCAAAACGACCCCGTTTCAGTTTCTTCAACTAGGCGCACGCCTTTTGCGCCTTAGGGTACGTTTTTTGCGCCTTATGCGCCTTGGGGGTGCGTTTTTTGCGCCTATGCGCCTAACCAGCAAAACACAATGAATTGCAGCTCCGCCTCGCGCCTTTTGCGCCTCAAGGCGCGCCCGAGGCGCGTTTTTTAAAACAATGGTTGTGACTTCCTTAGTCCAAGATCTGTCGTTTACCATGTTCCTTCATAATCCATATGTCAAACCATTTTGTGTAACTTGTGTGCCAGTGATCCTCTGGCGTCTTTGGAAAAGCAATAAGAGAGAGAGATTCATTACGGACTGCAACGAGATATACCGTTTCCTTATAATCAATCATCAACTCTGCATGGATCGAGCTCTATCATTGCAAACACTTAAGCAGCCATGTCAAAAGAAAGAATGTACCAATCACATTGATCTTTAATGTCGCCCTTCAAAGCCAACCAGTGAACATTTCCGTTGATATAGGTGTCAATAAATAGGATAAATATATATGGACAGACACAGCTGGCAAACAAAGGATCACTAAGCTCTTCCCATGAATTAGAACTTACATGATATACTGTAGCCTGTCGACGTTCAATTTCCTTGCAAATACGGCAATCCTTGAGAATAAGCACCTTGTAATCATTAGTTTCAGGATCAAACCCAATTTCGACATAATCTGGTGGTCGAAAATATATGTCCAACTAATCGAGTCTTCTGGTGATGGAACTAGCTAGCTTAAATTCTCTCGTCGAAACGTTCATCAGGGCAATTACATTGACCTGATCCACACGAGAATATTCAAGCCGACAACATATCTCATTGCGCGGACCCGCAATGTTTATAGTTTTTTTTACCAATTCTCTGAATTATCTGAAAACTTGACCTAATCAACAGAAACGATATCATTTGTGCTTTCGTCAAAATTGACCAAGCTGAAATAAGTTTCTTTTCGGAGTTGCACGGTCTGCTGTTGTGCGTGCGATGTCGGGGGTTCGTCTCAGGGAGTTGTCGGGCAGAGTTGGAAAAGGCCGCGCTCGTCGGATCTAGGCTGGGCAATGTGTGGATCGGAGTGACAGGGTGTCGAGCCGCCGGTGAGGTCGTCGAGGCAGCAAGAGCATCGTCGGGGCACGCTCAGGCCGCAGCCTGGCTGAACGGCTTGGTTTCGTCTGGGCTCGCAGGTGGGGCTCGGCTCAAGGGCGGGGTAGAGCTAGCCGGAGGTGTGAGGATGAGGCAGTCTAGTCTGACGACTGTTCAAAACGAACTAGGTTTTTGTTGTTGTTGCTGCTGCTGCTAGCTATGAGGGTTTTTCGTTATCAAGCTCGGGTTAGAGTAAAATACTGATAACGTGTTGAAAGATAAAAGATAACGAGAATAACGGTCTACTTATTTATTGATAGAATGACCTATTTATAGGCATTACATAGAGTCTCTCGAATGATCTAGAAGTTCTATCAACTGTAATATATTCTAATAAGGAAACCAGATTAACCAATCCTACGTGTATTAGGGCAAGACACATAACAGAAGGACAAAAACATAATTTTCTTAAACACGTGAGGATTACGAGTTGATTCAAAATTCATTAGTTCGTTGAATTGTTTTCAAGTTCATACTTTTATCAAAATGGTTGTATTTCAACATGATCGATGAGTTACTACACACGCATATATACATTAGATGTCATAAGAAAAGAATAAGTGTCTGATTTGCTACACCAACCCCTAAAAGTGTCTAATTAGGTAAAGGATGACACTTTTAATTTTGTAATTAACATTTCAAGATGCAATAGATAAGAAACAACATCTTTTGACCATTATTATGGATATTGGAATAACGTGAGGGTTATGAGTTGTTCAAGATTCATTAATTAGTTCTTTGAAATAGTTTTCAGATCCATTTTTATCAAAATGGTCGTATTTCAGCGTGGTTGGAGTTACTTAATATAAACTAGATGTCGTAAGAAAAGAATAAGTAGTGTCTCATTACTGCAACATTTTCTGGAAGTGTCTAATAAATTATCTAGCCGTAGAGGATACTCTAACTCTCGAACTAAAGTCGGGTTAAGTCTTGACAATATTCAAATGAAATAAAATTTACATGATAGAGTTATATGTAGAATAGATGAATTACTTTCTTTTGAGTAAAGATGAATCACTTTCAAGAATGAAAAGAGTAACACTTGTGTTCATGGAAGACATAGAGGATCAGAAGAGATAGGAGAATATATATATATATATATATATATATATATATATATATATACAGTCCCTATCCAGAGCGAAGCTTCGCTCTGGAATTAACGTGCGAAGGTCCTTATTTGACTCACTTTTCGGTCATATTTTTCGATCATACCCGGTCAGTGTCTAGATACATATCGTATGATCATCCTTACAAAGTTTCATCTAATTTGGTGACCGTTTAAGCCTCCATAATCATGATTTACTCCAACGGTTCTACTTGGACAGATTTTGTTCTATTGATTTATTTTATCTGATTCGGTTTGCAAACGATCACCAAATTGGATGAAACTTTGTAAGGATGATCATACGATATGTATCTAGACACTGACCGGGTATGATCGAAAAATATGACCGAAAAGTGAGTCAAATAAGGACCTTCGCACGTTAATTCCAGAGCGAAGCTTCGCTCTGGATAGAGACTGTATATATATATATATATAATTAAGACGATATAAGGGTCACTAGAATTCAGAAGTACGTCAATTTAGTTCATCGGATGATTATTTTTTTTTCTTTCTATCTTCTACTGCATTTTAACAACGTTAACATTCATTTTGAGTATTAAAAATGACAACAACAACAAAAAATCGAATGTTATCTTATCTGGCACCTATGGAATTCATAAGATTAGAAGGACGAGTAAGATTTTCTGAAAATGTACAAAGTAACTTTAGAGGATCCAAAATCCCTCGCTCTAAAATAGTAGGACGCGACTTGATATGCAGTATAAATAGGAAGCATGATGGAGTCTAATTTGCACAGAGCTACACAGTTTCTCGATTGATCGAGCTTTTCTTACACCCTTGTTTTCTGTTCACCACCTCGATCATCATGAAGTCGACAATGTTGTCATTTCTCATTGTTTTGCTTAGTGTCCAAATGCTGCTAGCAGCAAATCCACCTCCACCACCACCTCCAGTTCCAGCTCTTGATTCATACAATCTGGTCATTGAATGGCCAAACACTTTTTGTCTTGTTGAGCCACAGCCACCATGCCAACAGCATCCACAGTCTTTTACATTGCATGGCCTTTGGCCACAGGCGGGTGGTCGATCGTTAGTGAACTGTCCTGGTTCACCAATGGAAGATCAAACCCTAGAGGCAAATAAAGGTGATCTGACAAAGTTTTGGCCTGATCTTAGGAACTCGGACTTTGATAAGAGTAAAAGCTTTTGGCGTCATGAGTGGGACACACACGGTCGCTGTTCTGGCAAGCCTCCGGCCGACTACCTTACCATGGTCTTTAATGCAGTAAAAAAGTATGACGTGCAAAAGTTACTTGCAAAGAATGGTACGAAATGATTATATGTGTTCGATCTTATATTTTGTTGATGCATTTATAATGTAATATAGGAATTGCCTAAATGATTAACTAATTGATTCGATCGATCGATTTGGCTTTCTTACAGGAATTTTACCAGGCAATCCGAAAGGGCATATGGCGGCACAGTTTGAACAGGCAATATTCAAAGAAACTAAACTGCACACAGAGATTGAATGCAAGACGGAGGACAGAAAGGAGTATCTATTTCAAATTTATTTCTGCTTAACACCTCAAGGACAGTTCAAGAATTGTACGATCCGTTACAGGTGTGCAAATAAACCAATCTACATGCCCTTGCCTCCGCCCAGTCCCTAGAGAAGGTCGAGATGTGCAAAGAAGAGAGGAGCTGGCTATAACAAGCTATATAAAGAATAAGTTGATGGTGGTGAATGTGGTACTCACTGGAATGTATTTGTTTAGTTGATAAGCATTGTGCTCGATCGGGTACTACTATATTATATATATAGAAGTAATAAAATTTCTTATATCTTCATATGAAATCTTTAGCTTTCTTACAATAACTAGTATAAGAATATATTCCTTATTCTCATCTCCCTTAAAGCACCAAACCCTGGCTTAACAGCCATGATCATCGATTCCAAAAAAAATAAACAAATGGACAGCAACTTTATGAAAGATCAACTATTATTGAAGCTAATGACCACAACACAAAGGGGGAAGCTATTTGACTTGTCAACTTCAGAAAACTGTAGCCTATAAAGGAAGTAAACTCAATCAGAACTTAAACGGGTACAAGATGGACATTTCTCTATATTATCTAAGATTCTCTCTATTATGTCTGGAGTCACGACGAAGGGAAAGTCTTCCACTACGATTTCATAATCACTTGGTGCATTCCCTGTCACTGAAACTAGGCTCTCTGAGTAGATACAAGATTTGTTCAGATAAAGCCCTTCACCAAAACAAAGCTGCTCCATCTTTTGGGTAACTGGGTCGTAAGAGATGGTGTATCCATTCTTATGTTTTATAAGAAACTCACCATTTCGCCAAATACCTAGTAGTCTGTCAGCATCTTCAACTGGTCCGGTTGTGAATTCCTTAGTCCAAGATCTTTCGTTACCATAGTCCTTCATAACCCATATGTCAAAGCATTTTGTGTAACTTCTTTCCCGGCGAAGACGATCTGGCGTTCGTGGATAAACAATAAGAGAAAGGGATTCATTGAACACCGCAACGACATATAGAGTTTCATCACAATAAATCCTCAAGTCTGCAGGGAGCTCTATCTTTGCCAACACTTCACCGACCATGTCAAAAGAAAGAATATACCAACCACAGCAGTGACCAGCATGGTCGGGCTCGAAAGCCAACCAGTGAACATTTCTGTTGACATAGGTGTCAGTATTAAAATCTTGAAGACTATATAGATAAGCATGGTCAAGCAAAGGATCACTTAGCTTTTTCCATGAGTTAGAATTTAAATGATATACTGCAGCCTGACAATAACCTTCTTTGAGAAAAGAGCAGTCCTTGAAAAAGAACACCTTGTAATCATTGGTTTTAGGATCAAAACCAATTTCGACAGCAGCAGGTGATCGAAAACCTGTATGCGAAATAATCGATTCTTCTGGTTTTGGAACTAGCTTGAATTCTCTCGAGGAAACATTCATCAGCGCGATTACATGGCCGTGATCCCTAGAAGATTCATGCAAGCAATATATCCCATTGCGTGGACCAAAAACTTCTATGTATTCATACCAATAATCTGGAAACTTCTTTCCTTGCTTTGAATTATCTGAAAACTTGATCCAATCAAGAAAAACAATATCATCTGCGGTTTCCTCTAAATGGACCAAGCTGAAACGAGTGTCCTTTCGTTCATCAGGTGGAAACTCGTAACTTATATATAGGGAGTGAGAGAGCAGGAAGGAACGATTATTCTTGTTCTGTCTGCTGTGAAAGCGGAGGTGTTTGGTGACAAAACTTGGGCGCCTAATTAGAGCATACCAAGATTTGCAGACACATTGGAATCTCTTCAGAGATTTTACACGCAATCTACAAAGAACGTCGGACAACACATCTTCGGAGCATGATCTCGCCATATGCACTCAAGTCTGATCCTCGGCTCACAAAACAGAACTGAGGAAAGCAAAATAAAAATCAAAAGAGGGATTCATCATCCTTGAATGTAATCATTAGTAATATATATGTGTGTGCTTGACAATTTAATATTGAGATTCCCAAACTATTCTTCAATCCGACATAATGGTGTAAAAAAAATAAAAAATCTGAGATGATATGAAAAGCCAATCAAGCAGCCTGTGTCATGAATTTCCAATCTGTTTGAATTGCTTTGAGTAAATGCATGAAGAAATGAGATCCCATCAACTAATCAGTTTCATTGAGTTCGATATTGATAATAAGTTTATCTGAAGAACCTAACTGGATATATATGTGAAGAAGCAAACTCATTCATTCTTCTATTCTATAATAACGTAACATAGAGAATCATCAGCAGCGTATATAGATGTGTATTCATATTTTGGGTTCGAATCGTGTTTGTCTTTGGTTATCGATAATAGAAAATTGCATAGAAATTAAATCTTGAATGACTAATCGAGCAGTAGCAGTACCCGAACCTGTTCTTCCAACTATTTGCTCGGCTTGATGATCCAGCACGGGCACCGCTTCGGCCTTTAGAGACGGCCATAGATCGATTAACGAAATAAATAGGCTGTAGGTGTGTGTTTTAGGGTTAATTACAATATTAACCCGAGCACACTTTCATATTTTAACTATCAAAAACTTATATTTTTATATTTTAATTATATTTTTTCGAATTTTGATCCTTCCCTCGTATGGACATTTATCTCTAGCTATAAGATAGGTTTCTCTTCATGTCTGGAGTCATGACGAAGGGAAAGTCTTCAATTACTATTTCACAATCACTTGGTGCATTCCTTGTCATTGAAACTAGGCTCTATGAGTAGATACATGATTTATCCAAACGAAGCCCTTCAGCAAAACAAAGCTGCTCCGTCTTTTGGATACTTGGGTTGTAAGAGATGGTGTATCGCTTCTCATGTAGTATAAGAAATTCACCATTTCGCCAAGTAACCCGTCAGCATTTTCAACTGGTGCAGTTGTGACTTCCTTAGTCCAAGATCTGTCGTTTACCATGTTCCTTCATAATCCATATGTCAAACCATTTTGTGTAACTTGTGTGCCAGTGATCCTCTGGCGTCTTTGGAAAAGCAATAAGAGAGAGAGATTCATTACGGACTGCAACGAGATATACCGTTTCCTTATAATCAATCATCAACTCTGCATGGATCGAGCTCTATCATTGCAAACACTTAAGCAGCCATGTCAAAAGAAAGAATGTACCAATCACATTGATCTTTAATGTCGCCCTTCAAAGCCAACCAGTGAACATTTCCGTTGATATAGGTGTCAATAAATAGGATAAATATATATGGACAGACACAGCTGGCAAACAAAGGATCACTAAGCTCTTCCCATGAATTAGAACTTACATGATATACTGTAGCCTGTCGACGTTCAATTTCCTTGCAAATACGGCAATCCTTGAGAATAAGCACCTTGTAATCATTAGTTTCAGGATCAAACCCAATTTCGACATAATCTGGTGGTCGAAAATATATGTCCAACTAATCGAGTCTTCTGGTGATGGAACTAGCTAGCTTAAATTCTCTCGTCGAAACGTTCATCAGGGCAATTACATTGACCTGATCCACACGAGAATATTCAAGCCGACAACATATCTCATTGCGCGGACCCGCAATGTTTATAGTTTTTTTTACCAATTCTCTGAATTATCTAAAAACTTGACCTAATCAACAGAAACGATATCATTTGTGCTTTCGTCAAAATTGACCAAGCTGAAATAAGTTTCTTTTCGGAGTTGCACGGTCTGCTGTTGTGCGTGCGATGTCGGGGGTTCGTCTCAGGGAGTTGTCGGGCAGAGTTGGAAAAGGCCGCGCTCGTCGGATCTAGGCTGGGCAATGTGTGGATCGGAGTGACAGGGTGTCGAGCCGCCGGTGAGGTCGTCGAGGCAGCAAGAGCATCGTCGGGGCACGCTCAGGCCGCAGCCTGGCTGAACGGCTTGGTTTCGTCTGGGCTCGCAGGTGGGGCTCGGCTCAAGGGCGGGGTAGAGCTAGCCGGAGGTGTGAGGATGAGGCAGTCTAGTCTGACGACTGTTCAAAACGAACTAGGTTTTTGTTGTTGTTGCTGCTGCTGCTGCTAGCTATGAGGGTTTTTCGTTATCAAGCTCGGGTTAGAGTAAAATACTGATAACGTGTTGAAAGATAAAAGATAACGAGAATAACGGTCTACTTATTTATTGATAGAATGACCTATTTATAGGCATTACATAGAGTCTCTCGAATGATCTAGAAGTTCTATCAACTGTAATATATTCTAATAAGGAAACCGCATTAACCAATCCTACGTGTATTAGGGCAAGACACATAACAGAAGGACGGAAACATAATTTTCTTAAACACGTGAGGATTACGAGTTGATTCAAAATTCATTAGTTCGTTGAATTGTTTTCAAGTTCATACTTTTATCAAAATGGTTGTATTTCTTTTCTAATTCTTTACACGAACTTAGCTAACACCTTTGCTAATTCTTTATGAAGACTTCACCGGGTTGCATCACCTAGACACCTTCAAGGTATGCATGAACAATGAAATGGGTTTTGAAAATGTTTTGATGCTCAGCTCTAAGATTTATAATCAACAAGGAAGACTTAGAGCAAAGGAGCAAGGAAGCAATAAAGCTAAGACTCAAAGGGAGAAAATGCAAATGACAATTTTCAACAACCAAGGAGCAAGAGAGGTCTTGCTCTCTATTTATAGGCAAAGTGCACAGCTATGAGGAAGCAAGCACGTTTGCCACATCAACAAGATTCTTTTGGACTTTAAGCTGCTTTTCTGGAGACTATGACGGATAGTACCCTAGGGATCCCTCCACTCACAAGACAAAAGCTGAGAATAGACTTTCCTAGGAAAGACTAAAGCCAAAAGGATAAGACAAAAGGTTTTGGGAAAACTAGGCTAGATTTAGTCAACCATAAAGACTCTACAAAACCACTTTTCCTAAAAGGACACTTAGGACAGCTGATAGCTTGGGCGGTGCAACATATAGGCAGCTGTCAACTTGGTTTTTTGAATCACCAAAATCCAGCTGGTTCCCAAAGGCTCAAGTTATGTGGTCACGGGTTGGTTTGCCACACACCACCCTAGACTAACTTGGAACTCAAGTATGAAAGACTAATGTTTTGCTAAAAGGTATTTGAAATTCAAACACTTAGAAAACTGAAGCAAGCACATTTGAATATGCACATGGTCAGACCCAGAAGATAGAACAGATACATCAGGGGTATCCGTGTAATCGGGATGGCAAGCACGGCTGCCATCCTTAGTGAATGAATGTGATGCACATGCATGAACTAACTGATGCACATGAAATCTGTCGGGTTCTTCATTCTTCACTTGAGTAGTCCTTGCTACCAAGCTACAACATGTAGCATGTATCCTTGTGTTTTGATCATAAAGGGATAGCCAACAATTCTTGTACCAACAATCTCCCCCTTTGGTATTCCTGATCAAAACACACCTTCAAAGGTTGTGCTGGTTCTAAACACAAGAATAGACTAAACACCTGCACAAACATCTCAAGAACAAGTGAAGGTATGGAGGGCCAAAAACTCTTATGAAACACAAGCTGTGGGATACCAAGACAATCATGCATCATAACCAACAGAATAGCATAACCAGCAAACAACATAAGTCAAGAAAATAACCATACAGCATTCATAAATAATTCAGAGTTTTGACAACATAAGCCCTACAATTAGTTCTCCCCCTTTTTGGCAGTGAATGCCAAAGGGAAACAGAGAAACCGATGTTCAACATAAAACAACCGACATCCGAGAATGGATAAAAACAACATTTAATGCAGAAAACCACAACAGAAAACCTAAATAGAAGCAGCCTCATCATCACTGGACTCCCTGCGGATCACATCATCATCACTTTCACTCTCCTTATCATCAGGATCAGAGGAGGCATGCGGATCCTGAGAAGAAGCAGTGGAAGAACCAGAGGCATCCTCATCTCTGCTGCGCTCAAACTCCCTTAAGATCGCAGGCATCTCCTGCTTGAAGGTGTAGAACTGATGTCCAACATAATCCCTAAAACCAATGACTGCCTCCTGCATTGCCTTGTCCACAATGAGCTTGATCTCCTTTTTCAGCAAGGTCTGCTCCAAAGACTCAACATATAACCCGGACTGAGCAGCGGATTTGGCAATTGTGACACGGTCAACAGGGTTGACAGGCAGAGCAAGAGCATCATCTCCATGGAATGGAACATTGCTCTTGATGCAGAGAAGAGTGATCACAGCCGGAAAAACAATGGAGCTGGAGACAGAGAGACGCTGAGGGATAGCAGCGCGTCGGATAGCCTGAAAGATATAGTACTCGGCTGGAAGGAGAGGTTTGGTTTTGTCACAGAAGTAGGCAATCAAAACAGCTTGCAGGTGAGTGATCTTGCTGGTTTGGGTTGTGGGAGTGAGAAGAGACCTAGCTACAAAGGTCATAAACTTGTACCACTCAGGCATGAGGCTACTGGAGAGAAAAGGATCTGAGAGAGGCTCAGTAGGAGGAGGGTAGTACATGAGAGAGGCAAGGTGATCTATGGTTGTTGAATCCCTGTATTGAAAAACCTTAGTCATGGTATGCTTCTCAGTAATCGGGAGGGATAAGACCTCACGTATCCTAGCTGGCCGGATATCAACTTCCACTCCCCTCACCTAAACCAAAATGGGATCAGTGGACCTAAGCTTAATCTCAGAAGGGACATTCTCAGGGAAGTTAGCATAGAATTCCTGAACTAAAGAGATGTTGACCCTAGGAAATGACTCCAAAGCTTTGACCCACCCTAGCCTATCAACAAAAAGCTTAACTGCTGGAGGAATGTTTGCAAAATCAAATGGCTTCTCATAGATAATGGGTCTACTGATAGTGACAGAAGAGAAGACGGACATGGCTTTATTGGAACGGAAATGGGATTTAGAGGGGATATCAGTTACCTCAAACATCCTTTTCTTAAGAGGCAACGAGGGTCTCCCATCCTGGGCTCCAATAGGCTTGGCTTTGGAAGGTTTGGAAGGTCCAGAGGAATCCTTCGATCCAGACTTAGAAGAACCAGCGATTGGCTTGCCAGAGTTTCTGGTGATACGACGGCGAGGAGCGCGAAATTCCGGATCAGAACTGGAGGAACCAGAGAGCTCCATAGGCTCTTCTTCTTCATCATCGTCATCAAGAATTGGAAATTTGGGCTGTTTTCCAACCTTGGGAAGTGGATCCTTGGCAGATTTGGGGGCGGCGCCGGTGGAGGAAGGTCCGGACTTGGCAAATCCCTGGGAGCGGGATGCAGGGGCATCGAGTATCCCTTGAGTGCGACCCATGCCAGAAGGCTTGATCTTCTTGGCCCGAGCAGACCCAGCATGAATGGTGCCCTTTCTCTTCCTAATTTCATTCAAAGTTGCAGCAATGGAGGCTTCAACCTCTTTGGTGGATGGATGAGGTGCAACGATAGTGGAATCCACTTGTACAGGGACAAGGGAAGGAGTAGCGACAGCGGAGGAGATGGGAGTAGAACTCGGAGAGGAGGAGAAGGCTCTCAACACTTGAGAAGCAGTAAGCAAGGGATCAGAATTCGCTCGGAGCGAAGAAGAAACCATTGGAGAGGTCACTGACCCGGTTTCTTTTGCAGCAGAGTTTTGGTTTGGTTCAGCCATGGGAATGGAGGAGAGGAATGAGGATGAAGAAACAGAGATGAGAATTGGTGAGAGAGAGATGAGGAAGCGAAGTGACTGGTGAAGAAGATGAAAGAGTGGAAGGAGAAACCAGTTTTTAATAGGCATGCAAAAAGCAACCCTGATTAGACGTAGCTGTCTTGAGAATTGCAAACCCCCAACGGCTGTGGGAAGTCTCCCCCTCTTTTTCTCAAAAGCTGACCCTCACAAGAGTCCATGGGAGAATAGGCCTAGCCCATCTCAGAACCGAAAGCAAAGCCCTATTATAAGCCTAGAAGTCCTCATAGAAACTCAAAAAATCCTAGGACTGCAAACAACATAAGAGATACAAAAGGCAACTGCCATCCTAGCAAAAGCAAGGTTCACATACCAACACAAGCAACAAAAGGCTTAAACATGTGTAAACCCGTGAGTGTCCCAATTTTTGAATTTACTCCCCCTTAGAAAGTGCATAAATTTGAAAAAGAAACTAACAAATTTAACACCTTGAGCAAAAAAAAATAGAGAAAGAACGAATCCCAATGTTTTAGGATATGTGGTGCATAAACACACAAAGCATGGACACTAGGGTTTCTATTAACCTCACCTACTCACACAATACTACACATGACCATATGACTAACAAAATTACATGGTCCATATATCATGACATATATCAGAAGGAGTGTGTGTGTGTGAAAAGCAATCTCAATGGAGCATATGATTACATCAACTGAGATAAGCAGTGAGATATCACAAAGAACCTGAGACCAGAGGTCTCTTCCCTCCTTATATCTCCAGAGAATATTTTCAGCACTGTTATTTATTTTTATTTTGAAAGCCTAGCTGAAAGGTCGTCCTCATAGGTTTATATAACGAGAAAACATTGTCGTTGACTCCCAAACCAGTTGATTTTAGGGCAACACGTGTAACAAGGACACGTCAAGGACAGTTTTCCAAACCCATAGAAGGATAGATCATAACTCAGCAATCCTCACAGATGTGAGAACTGGCTAGCTTACACAGTTTGTTATATTTGTGAAGTTCCAACCTTTCTTCAAAGACGTCAAACCAACCTCATTTCTGCCCACCCTTATATCGTTCGTCACGACCAAGGAATGTATACTTTGAGATTAGTTTGGTAAAGAATATTTTTATCAACCAACTTCAACCTCAAACTAGTCTCGTTTCTTCCCACCCTTATATCGTTTGTCACGACCAAGGAATGTATACTTTGAGACTAGCTTGGAACAACTTCACTGCACTTACTTATCTCAAGTATATAGCTCACCATATTGCACACCACTTAGAGAAGCTTAAAGTGAGACATATAGTTCTTCTATTTGTCATAATAACCAGACCACAGAAGAGTGTGTAGATACACATAGTCATGCAAAGATTTGAGTAAGGGAAGCTAATGAAAACCCTAGACACATCCTTAGGTTAAGATCAACCAAAACATATCCTGGGATATCAACAAACTTAGGCATCCTAAACTCGAGGAGACCATAAGAACCACAACAACAAATAATTTTTTTTTTTTGATTTTCCATGGAACAATAAACCCTACACTACATACTTAGGTACAGGGGAGAAAAATCAATCATTGTTACCCACACCAATGGCCTGACGAAGGCTGGTGAAACGAGCATTGTCAAGTGGTTTTGTGAACAAATCGGCTAGTTGTTGCTCAGTTGGAATAAAAGACAATTCAAGCAGTTTCTCTTCAACTATGTTCCTTATGAAATGATACCTTATTTCTATATGCTTTGTCCTAGAATGCAACACAGGATTCTTAGAGATATTGATGGCAGAGGTATTATCACAAAATAAGGATAGCATACCTTGCTTGAATCCGTAGTCAGAGAGCATTTGCTTCATCCAAAGCAGCTGAGTGCAACAACTGCCGGCTGCAATGTATTCGGCCTGAGCGGTGGACAGCGAAACACAGTTCTGTTTCTTGCTGTGCCACGATACCAAGTTGTTCTCAACAAAGAAACAGCCCCCGGAAGTGCTTTTCCGGTCATTAGCATCTCCGGCCCAATCGGAGTCTGAGTATCCTGCAATCTCAACGTTAGTATCAAAAGTATACTTGATGCCATAATCAGAAGTATACTTGATATATTTAATGATACGTTTTACCGCCTTAACATGAGACTCCTTGGGGTTGGCTTGATACCTAGCGCACACCCCAACGCTGAAAGCAATATCTGGCCTGCTGGTCGTGAGATATAGCAGACTACCAATCATACTCCTGTAGAGAGTTGGATCAGCATCTATCCCTTCAAGATCAGCACTGATTTTGCAACTTGTCCCCATTGGATTTTGAACAGCAGTGGAGGTTTCCATCCCGAACTTCTTGATAAGTTCCTTGGCATACTTCGATTGAGAGATGAATAATCCATCCTTACCTTGAGACACTTGCAAACCTAGGAAATAACTAAGCTTACCACACAAACTCATTTCAAACTCCTTAGTCATGAGAGTGGTAAATTCTTTCACTAGGGTCTCGGATGTGGATCCAAACACAATGTCATCCACATACACTTGGGCAATGATAATGTCCTTAGAGGTACACTTGACAAACATAGTCTTGTCAATAGAACCTCTCACATACCCGTTCTCAGTCAAATGTGTAGAGAGTTTCTCATACCAAGCCCTAGGGGCTTGCTTAAGACCATAGAGGGCCTTATCTAACCTATACACATGGTTGGGATGGCTGACACTCTGAAATCCTGGGGGTTGTGCCACATAGACTTCCTCCTTGAGGATACCATTCAGAAAGGCACTCTTCACATCCATTTGATATAGAGTGAATTTCAAATGACATGCTATGGCTAGAAGGAGACGCACAGATTCTAATCTAGCAACAGGGGCAAAGGTTTCATCAAAATCTAACCCCTCAATTTGGGAATAACCCTGCACAACCAATCGGGCTTTGTTACGGGTTATCACTCCCTTCTCATCAGACTTATTCTTGAACACCCATTTGGTTCCTATGACATTCTTATCACTTGGCCTAGGAACTAAATGCCACACTCTACTCCTCTCAAATTGATTAAGCTCTTCTTGCATAGCACCTATCCACTCAACATCTAACAAGGCCTCTTTCACATTCTTCGGCTCAATAGTGGACACAAAACCATAACAAGTGATCTCATTGATCTCACTTTTGAAAAGAGCTAGAAAACTTCTAAGCATAGTAAAGTTGCTTACCAACTGAGCAGACTTACCCCTTGTCTTTCTTGGCTCATCAAGCTTACCAATGATGTCGGAGGAATTGTGATCTTTCTGAACTTGGCGCTTACCAGTTCTGTGAGGCTTCTGGATAGCTAAGGTTGCATCTATCCCATCAGTGAGGATCTCAGCCGGAAGATCAGGGTCACTTACCTCTTCTTCCACTTCAGATGTGGAAGGTTTGTCTTTGAGAGCTAGACTCTGAGTTGGCTCTTGTTCCTGCATAGGAACATGAGGAGAACCATGACAGCAAACAAGGGAATCATCAATAGCAACATTTATGGTTTCCATAATTTTGCAAGATATTTTGTTGTACACACGATAAGCACGACTGTTCAAGGCATAACCAAGAAAAATACCTTTATCACATTTAGCATCAAATTTGGTCAGATATTCTCTATCCTTATAAATGTAACAAGGACTCCCAAACACCTTGAGATGTGATATATTAGGTATCCTTCCCTTCCATAACTCGTAAGGAGTCTTGAAGGTTCCAGGCCTAAAGATAACCCTATTCAAAGTGTAACATGCATTGTTAACAGCCTCAGCCCAAAAAGAGTGAGCGAGTTCAGCTGAGTTTAGCATTACTCTACCCATTTCAACCAATGCTCTATTCTTCCTTTCAACTATCCCATTGTGTTGGGGAGTGATAGGAGCAGAGAACTCATGGTGCACACCATATTCATCACAATAATCAGCAAAATTGGCATTTTCAAATTCAGTGCCATGATCGGATCTGATCCTAACAATATGCAACCTCTCATGTGACTTCTCATTTTGTGACTTGTTTTGCAAAGCTAAAATATTTCTCAAAAGTTTCATCTTTACTTGCCAAAAATTTTACCCAAGTAAACCTAGAGAAATCATCAACAATAACAAGCACATACTTCCTACCACCAACACTTTCGGTGTCAATGGGACCTACTAAATCAAGATGCACTAATTGTAAAACTTTGGAAGTAGGTTTAGCAAAGAGTGAAGGATGAGAGGTACGGGTTAGCTTACCCATCTTGCAATCCCCACACATACCTGGGGACTTACCTGTGAGCTTAGGTAGTCCTCTTACCCCGGATTTTGCAGAGAGCTTGACAATGTCTTGATGGTTGAGATGACACATACGTCTATGCCATAGATCAAGAAGGTCCTCGGCAACTTGAGATCGAAAACAGATTTGGGGAGTGAACTTCTCATGGGCAGAGATACAATAACATTGATCTCTAGTCCTATCACCTCTCATGATACTCCTACCTTTCCCATCTAAGATGAGACATCTTGACTTGTCAAAAGTGACAGAGTCATGTTCATCCACAATCTGACTGACACTCAACAGACTGACTTCTAGACCTCTGACAAGAAGAACATTCTTCAGACATGGGAGACCAGGAGTACTAACTGTCCCTTTGCCTATGATCTTAGTCTTGGCACCATCCCCAAACACAACACCGCCTGATGGATATGTCTCATCCATGGATGAGAACCACTTTCGGTCTCCAGTCATGTGCCTAGAACAACCACTATCAACATACCAAGAGTCGGGCTTCCTAGTTGAAAGAGCAGTAAGGGCGACATTGCAGATGACTACTATCATATCCTGAGGTTTAGGATGGAAGCTGACCCTTGTAACAAAACATGACAGATCGTCATCATCAAAATCATGGTCTCGAACATGTTTATCAAGAGAATTTGTCTCAAAAGTTCTCCTAGCCTTTCCTACCTTAGGGTTGGCTCTTCTCCTAGCAGGAGGATTCCTAGCTGGGATTTTTGGCTTTGGGATGGCAAGACTCTGTGCTATCCTAGATAGCTCCTTAAGGGAGTCCTCAAGAGTTGACTGAAAAGTAGTGATACTCTCCTTCTTCTGTGACTTCCTAGAGTTTTGCTGACTGAATCTAAGCTTCCTACAACGAGGACGGATGTGTCCAGTTACTCCACAATAATGACAAGTGGGAACAAAACGTTGTGACCTAGTAGGCTCTAAGGAAGTTGGATTCAAGGGCTCTTTGCTCTTGACAAACACGGTCTTGTTACCCTGACTAGAGCAACTTCCAGATACAAACCCTAGACCAGACTTGTCCCTATCGGACTTACCCAAACCACAAATCTTAGTCAGCTTTTCGGACCCAAAAGAGAACTTCTCAAATTGTTGACGTGAATCAATTAGGGCTTTCTCAAGGTCTGACTTTTCAGAGGTTAGAGTAGAAACTAGTTTGGTCTGAGAATCTAGACTAGTTTGCAGAGACAATACTTGGTCCTCTAGACAAACCTTTTCTGTCTTCCATTTTGACTTGAGGGATAGCAACTTCTCATGCATCCCTTCATTGGTCTCCTTGCATTCCGAAAGCTCATTAGAGAGAGCTTCAATTTTTGCAAGCATGGACTTAGAGGCAGACACTAACCTAGAACACTTATTGTGCATGGAGATATCACAGTCATCATCCTCAAGGAACTCATCTAACTCAATAGAGGCAACAAGAGCTATATCCTCATCATCATGATCGGAGAATTGCTCGGAATCACTATCACTCGAAGACACCTTAAAAGCTCTGTGGGATTTATTCTTCCTACTTGGACATTCAATAGATCTATGTCCGACACCACCACACTCATAGCACTTATCACTTTTCTGAAAGGTTTTAGGCTTGGGAGTCCTATCGCCTGTGGTATCACTAGGTTTGGGATTCCTAGAAGCTGATCCTCGGGAGGGATAACGACCAACAGGGAAAGACCTTCTCTTCCTAAGAAACTTATCAAACTGTTTAGTTAGGTAGGCAATCTCATCCAGACTATCCTCAAGAACCTCCGGTTCCTTTTCTTTCTCATCTACCTCATTGACAGTGGATAAGGCTATGGTCTTTTCCTTCCTAGACTTCTTTCTCTTAGACTCGAACACTTTCAAGTTTCCTACCAACTCATCTAAGGAATAGGTGTCTAGATTCTGGGCTTCCTCTATGGCAATTTGCTTAGCCTCATAACTAGACGGAAGAGCACGAAGGAATTTTTTGACAATCCTATGGGAGGGAATGGGGTCTTCCAATCCTTGACACTGGTTCGTGATACTAAGAAGGCGACCATGAAACTCATCTATACTCTCATCCTCACGCATAGACATTTCCTCAAACTCAAGGAACAGGCTCTGAAGTTTCTGAGCCTTTACCCTAGTGTTACCCTCATAGGTAGTGGATAAAGTATCCCAAGCATTCTTAGCGGTAGGACAAGTGATGATCCTTCTCCGCTCTTTTTCAGATAGTGCAGAAAACAAGCTGTTGAGAGCTTTGGTGTTCATCCTAAAATCACCTTTTTCAATATCATCTCATTCAGATTTGGGTTTCTGCATTAATACGGCAGAACCCTCATTCATGGGTTTCATAGGGTGTTTCCAACCCTTTTCGACCATAGTCCATTGTCTCCCATCATCTTGGGAGATAAGGAAAGCGGTCATCATTACCTTCCACTGGGAATAATCCGTTCCATCAAAGAATGGTGGAGTATTCACAGGGGTAGGGCCTCTACCACGGTCCATTCTCGGGACACAGAGGGATCTCACTAGCTAGGCTAGCGACCCGCTCTGATACCACTTGAAGGTCCTAGAGGGGGGGTGAATAGGCCCTGACAACTTTTTTTTGCTCTATCCCGCGCACAAGGATAGCAAAGATTGTGCTATCCTGTTTGCTGTGAGACTAAGTTGTGTAAATAAAAAGACAAGTACTGAAAGTAAAAGATATAACACCAGTACGTTTTTTATACACAGAAACCCTGCACCCAGGGAGAAAAACTGCGTGCCTCTAACTCTTGAGAGACAAACGATTCCACTATTGTAAAGACACTTCTTACAAGACTCACAACTCAGAGGATGGCACAACACCTAGCCATCCTGCCTAGTCTAACTACTAGCACACAACTGAACTTGCTCTCTTGTCACTCAAGTGTTTTACACATAGCACGAATCTAAGCTTCTATGCAGAATTCAACTAACACCTTTAGCTAATTCTCAAAGACAGCTTACACCTTGTTTCACACGAACTTAGCTAACACCTTTGCTAATTCTTTATGAAGACTTCACCGGGTTGCATCACCTAGACACCTTCAAGGTATGCATGAACAATGAAATGGGTTTTGAAAATGTTTTGATGCTCAGCTCTAAGATTTATAATCAACAAGGAAGACTTAGAGCAAAGGAGCAAGGAATCAATAAAGCTAAGACTCAAAGGGAGAAAATGCAAATGACAATTTTCAACAACCAAGGAGCAAGAGAGGTCTTTCTCTCTATTTATAGGCAAAGTGCACAGCTATGAGGAAGCAAGCACGTTTGCCACATCAACAAGATTCTTTTGGACTTTAAGCTGCTTTTCTGGAGACTAGGACGGATAGTACCCTAGGGATCCCTCCACTCACAAGACAAAAGCTGAGAATAGACTTTCCTAGGAAAGACTAAAGTCAAAAGGATAAGACAAAAGGTTTTGGGAAAACTAGGCTAGATTTAGTCAACCATAAAGACTCTACAAAACCACTTTTCCTAAAAGGACACTTAGGACAGCTGATAGCTTGGGCGGTGCAACATATAGGCAGCTGTCAACTTGGTTTTTTGAATCACCAAAATCCAGCTGGTTCCCAAAGGCTCAAGTTATGTGGTCACGGGTTGGTTTGCCACACCACCCTAGACTAACTTGGAGCTCAAGTATGAAAGACTAATGTTTTGCTAAAAGGTATTTGAAATTCAAACACTTAGAAAACTGAAGCAAACACATTTGAATATGCACATGGTCAGACCCAGAAGATAGAACAGATACAGCAGGGGTATCCGTGTAATCGGGATGGCAAGCACGGCTGCCATCCTTAGTGAATGAATGTGATGCACATGCATGAACTAACTGATGCACATGAAATCTGTCGGGTTCTTCATTCTTCACTTGAGTAGTCCTTGCTACAAAGCTACAACATGTAGCATGTATCCTTGTGTTTTGATCATAAAGGGATAGCCAACAATTCTTGTACCAACATATTGATAATAAGTTTATCTGAAGAACCTAACTGGATATATATGTGAAGAAGCAAACTCATTCATTCTTCTATTCTATAATAACGTAACATAGAGAATCATCAGCAGCGTATATAGATGTGTATTCATATTTTGGGTTCGAATCGTGTTTGTCTTTGGTTATCGATAATAGAAAATTGCATAGAAATTAAATCTTGAATGACTAATCGAGCAGTAGCAGTACCCGAACCTGTTCTTCCAACTATTTGCTCGGCTTGATGATCCAGCACGGGCACCGCTTCGGCCTTTAGAGACGGCCATAGATCGATTAACGAAATAAATAGGCTGTAGGTGTGTGTTTTAGGGTTAATTACAATATTAACCCGAGCACATTTTCATATTTTAACTATTAAAAACTTATATTTTTATATTTTAATTATATTTTTTAGAATTTTGATCCTTCCCTCGTATGGACATTTATCTCTAGCTATAAGATAGGTTTCTCTTCATGTCTGGAGTCATGACGAAGGGAAAGTCTTCAATTACTATTTCACAATCACTTGGTGCATTCCTTGTCATTGAAACTAGGCTCTATGAGTAGATACATGATTTATCCAAACGAAGCCCTTCAGCAAAACAAAGCTGCTCCGTCTTTTGGATACTTGGGTTGTAAGAGATGGTGTATCGCTTCTCATGTAGTATAAGAAATTCACCATTTCGCCAAGTAACCCGTCAGCATTTTCAACTGGTGCAGTTGTGACTTCCTTAGTCCAAGATCTGTCGTTTACCATGTTCCTTCATAATCCATATGTCAAACCATTTTGTGTAACTTGTGTGCCAGTGATCCTCTGGCGTCTTTGGAAAAGCAATAAGAGAGAGAGATTCATTACGGTCTGCAACGAGATATACCGTTTCCTTATAATCAATCATCAACTCTGCATGGATCGAGCTCTATCATTGCAAACACTTAAGCAGCCATGTCAAAAGAAAGAATGTACCAATCACATTGATCTTTAATGTCGCCCTTCAAAGCCAACCAGTGAACATTTCCGTTGATATAGGTGTCAATAAATAGGATAAATATATATGGACAGACACTGGCAAACAAAGGATCACTAAGCTCTTCCCATGAATTAGAACTTACATGATATACTGTAGCCTGTCGACGTTCAATTTCCTTGCAAATACGGCAATCCTTGAGAATAAGCACCTTGTAATCATTAGTTTCAGGATCAAACCCAATTTCGACATAATCTGGTGGTCGAAAATATATGTCCAACTAATCGAGTCTTCTGGTGATGGAACTAGCTAGCTTAAATTCTCTCGTCGAAACGTTCATCAGGGCAATTACATTGACCTGATCCTCACGAGAATATTCAAGCCGACAACATATCTCATTGGGCGGACCCGCAATGTTTATAGTTTTTTTTACCAATTCTCTGAATTATCTGAAAACTTGACCTAATCAACAGAAACGATATCATTTGTGCTTTCGTCAAAATTGACCAAGCTGAAATAAGTTTATTTTCGGAGTTGCACGGTCTGCTGTTGTGCGTGCGATGTCGGGGGTTCGTCTCAGGGAGTTGTCGGGCAGAGTTGGAAAAGGCCGCACTCGTCGGATCTAGGCTGGGCAATGTGTGGATCGGAGTGACAGGGTGTCGAGCCGCAGGTGAGGTCGTCGAGGCAGCAAGAGCATCGTCGGGGCACGCTCAGGCCGCAGCCTGGCTGAACGGCTTGGTTTCGGCTGGGCTCGCAGGTGGGGCTCGGCTCAAGGGCGGGGTAGAGCTAGCCGGAGGTGTGAGGATGAGGCAGTCTAGTCTGACGACTGTTCAAAACGAACTAGGTTTTTGTTGTTGTTGCTGCTGCTGCTAGCTATGAGGGTTTTTCGTTATCAAGCTCGGGTTAGAGTAAAATACTGATAACGTGTTGAAAGATAAAAGATAACGAGAATAACGGTCTACTTATTTATTGATAGAATGACCTATTTATAGGCATTACATAGAGTCTCTCGAATGATCTAGAAGTTCTATCAACTGTAATATATTCTAATAAGGAAACCGGATTAACCAATCCTACGTGTATTAGGGCAAGACACATAACAGAAGGACAGAAACATAATTTTCTTAAACACGTGAGGATTACGAGTTGATTCAAAATTCATTAGTTCGTTGAATTGTTTTCAAGTTCATACTTTTATCAAAATGGTTGTATTTCAACATGATCGATGAGTTACTACACACGCATATATACATTAGATGTCATAAGAAAAGAATAAGTGTCTGATTTGCTACACCAACCCCTAAAAGTGTCTAATTAGGTAAAGGATGACACTTTTAATTTTGTAATTAACATTTCAAGATGCAATAGATAAGAAACAACATCTTTTGACCATTATTATGGATATTGGAATAACGTGAGGGTTATGAGTTGTTCAAGATTCATTAATTAGTTCTTTGAAATAGTTTTCAGATCCATTTTTATCAAAATGGTCGTATTTCAGCGTGGTTGGAGTTACTTAATATAAACTAGATGTCGTAAGAAAAGAATAAGTAGTGTCTCATTACTGCAACATTTTCTGGAAGTGTCTAATAAATTATCTAGCCGTAGAGGATACTCTAACTCTCGAGCTAAAGTCGGGTTAAGTCTTGACAATATTCAAATGAAATAAAATTTACATGATAGAGTTATATGTAGAATAGATGAATTACTTTCTTTTGAGTAAAGATGAATCACTTTCAAGAATGAAAAGAGTAACACTTGTGTTCATGGAAGACATAGAGGATCAGAAGAGATAGGAGAATATATATATATATATATATATATATATATATATATATATAATTAAGACGATATAAGGGTCACTAGAATTCAGAAGTACGTCAATTTAGTTCATCGGATGATTATTTTTTTTTTCTTTCTATCTTCTACTGCATTTTAACAACGTTAACATTCATTTTGAGTATTAAAAATGACAACAACAAAAAAAATCGAATGTTATCTTATCTGGCACCTATGGAATTCATAAGATTAGAAGGACGAGTAAGATTTTCTGAAAATGTACAAAGTAACTTTAGAGGATCCAAAATCCCTCGCTCTAAAATAGTAGGACGCGACTTGATATGCAGTATAAATAGGAAGCATGATGGAGTCTAATTTGCACAGAGCTACACAGTTTCTCGATTGATCGAGCTTTTCTTACACCCTTGTTTTCTGTTCACCACCTCGATCATCATGAAGTCGACAATGTTGTCATTTCTCATTGTTTTGCTTAGTGTCCAAATGCTGCTAGCAGCAAATCCACCTCCACCACCACCTCCAGTTCCAGCTCTTGATTCATACAATCTGGTCATTGAATGGCCAAACACTTTTTGTCTTGTTGAGCCACAGCCACCATGCCAACAGCATCCACAGTCTTTTACATTGCATGGCCTTTGGCCACAGGCGGGTGGTCGATCGTTAGTGAACTGTCCTGGTTCACCAATGGAAGATCAAACCCTAGAGGCAAATAAAGGTGATCTGACAAAGTTTTGGCCTGATCTTAGGAACTCGGACTTTGATAAGAGTAAAAGCTTTTGGCGTCATGAGTGGGACACACACGGTCGCTGTTCTGGCAAGCCTCCGGCCGACTACCTTACCATGGTCTTTAATGCAGTAAAAAAGTATGACGTGCAAAAGTTACTTGCAAAGAATGGTACGAAATGATTATATGTGTTCGATCTTATATTTTGTTGATGCATTTATAATGTAATATAGGAATTGCCTAAATGATTAACTAATTGATTCGATCGATCGATTTGGCTTTCTTACAGGAATTTTACCAGGCAATCCGACAGGGCATATGGCGGCACAGTTTGAACAGGCAATATTCAAAGAAACTAAACTGCACACACAGATTGAATGCAAGAAGATGGGCGGACAGGATTATCTATTTCAAATTTATTTCTGCTTAACACCTCAAGGACAATTCAAGAATTGTCCGACCCGTTACAGGTGTGCAAATAAACCAATCTACATGCCCTTGCCTCCGCCCAGTCCCTAGAGAAGGTCGAGATGTGCAAAGAAGAGAGGAGCTGGCTATAACAAGCTATATAAAGAATAAGTTGATGGTGGTGAATGTGGTACTCACTGGAATGTATTTGTTTAGTTGATAAGCATTGTGCTCGATCGGGTACTACTATATTATATATATAGAAGTAATAAAATTTCTTATATCTTCATATGAAATCTTTAGCTTTCTTACAATAACTAGTATAAGCATATATTCCTTATTCTCATCTCCCTTAAAGCACCAAACCCTGGCTTAACAGCCATGATCATCGATTCCAAAAAAAATAAACAAATGGACAGCAACTTTATGAAAGATCAACTATTATTGAAGCTGCTAATGACCACAACACAAAGGGGGAAGCTATTTGACTTGTCAACTTCAGAAAACTGTAGCCTATATAGGAAGTAAACTCAATCAGAACTTAAACGGGTACAAGATGGACATTTCTCTATATTATCTAAGATTCTCTCTATTATGTCTGGAGTCACGACGAAGGGAAAGTCTTCCACTACGATTTCATAATCACTTGGTGCATTCCCTGTCACTGAAACTAGGCTCTCTGAGTAGATACAAGATTTGTTCAGATAAAGCCCTTCACCAAAACAAAGCTGCTCCATCTTTTGGGTAACTGGGTCGTAAGAGATGGTGTATCCATTCTTATGTTTTATAAGAAACTCACCATTTCGCCAAATACCTAGTAGTCTGTCATCATCTTCAACTGGTCCGGTTGTGAATTCCTTAGTCCAAGATCTTTCGTTACCATAGTCCTTCATAACCCATATGTCAAAGCATTTTGTGTAACTTCTTTCCCGGCGAAGACGATCTGGCGTTCGTGGATAAACAATAAGAGAAAGGGATTCATTGAACACCGCAACGACATATAGAGTTTCATCACAATAAATCCTCAAGTCTGCAGGGAGCTCTATCTTTGCCAACACTTCACCGACCATGTCAAAAGAAAGAATATACCAACCACAGCAGTGACCAGCATGGTCGGGCTCAAAAGCCAACCAGTGAACATTTCTGTTGACATAGGTGTCAGTGTTAAAATCTTGAAGACTATATAGATAAGCATGGTCAAGCAAAGGATCACTTAGCTTTTTCCATGAGTTAGAATTTAAATGATATACTGCAGCCTGACAATAACCTTCTTTGAGAAAAGAGCAGTCCTTGAAAAAGAACACCTTGTAATCATTGGTTTTAGGATCAAAACCAATTTCGACAGCAGCAGGTGATCGAAAACCTGTATGCGAAATAATCGATTCTTCTGGTTTTGGAACTAGCTTGAATTCTCTCGAGGAAACATTCATCAGCGCGATTACATGGCCGTGATCCCTAGAAGATTCATGCAAGCAATATATCCCATTGCGTGGACCAAAAACTTCTATGTATTCATACCAATAATCTGGAAACTTCTTTCCTTGCTTTGAATTATCTGAAAACTTGATCCAATCAAGAAAAACAATATCATCTGCGGTTTCCTCTAAATGGACCAAGCTGAAACGAGTGTCCTTTCGTTCATCAGGTGGAAACTCGTAACTTATATATAGGGAGTGAGAGAGCAGGAAGGAACGATTATTCTTGTTCTGTCTGCTGTGAAAGCGGAGGTGTTTGGTGACAAAACTTGGGCGCCTAATTAGAGCATACCAAGATTTGCAGACACATTGGAATCTCTTCAGAGATTTTACACGCAATCTACAAAGAACGTCGGACAACACATCTTCGGAGCATGATCTCGCCATATGCACTCAAGTCTGATCCTCGGCTCACAAAACAGAACTGAGGAAAGCAAAATAAAAATCAAAAGAGGGATTCATCATCCTTGAATGTAATCATTAGTAATATATATGTGTGTGCTTGACAATTTAATATTGAGATTCCCAAACTATTCTTCAATCCGACATAATGGTGTAAAAAAAATAAAAAATCTGAGATGATATGAAAAGCCAATCAAGCAGCCTGTGTCATGAATTTCCAATCTGTTTGAATTGCTTTGAGTAAATGCATGAAGAAATGAGATCCCATCAACTAATCAGTTTCATTGAGTTCGATATTGATAATAAGTTTATCTGAAGAACCTAACTGGATATATATGTGAAGAAGCAAACTCATTCATTCTTCTATTCTATAATAACGTAACATAGAGAATCATCAGCAGCGTATATAGATGTGTATTCATATTTTGGGTTCGAATCGTGCTTGTCTTTGGTTATCGATAATAGAAAATTGCATAGAAATTAAATCTTGAATGACTAATCGAGCAGTAGCAGTACCCGAACCTGTTCTTCCAACTATTTGCTCGGCTTGATGATCCAGCACGGGCACCGCTTCGGCCTTTAGAGACGGCCATAGATCGATTAACGAAATAAATAGGCTGTAGGTGTGTGTTTTAGGGTTAATTACAATATTAACCCGAGCACATTTTCATATTTTAACAATCAAAAACTTATATTTTTATATTTTAATTATATTTTTTAGAATTTTATCCTTCCCTCGTATGGACATTTATCTCTAGCTATAAGATAGGTTTCTCTTCATGTCTGGAGTCATGACGAAGGGAAAGTCTTCAATTACTATTTCACAATCACTTGGTGCATTCCTTGTCATTGAAACTAGGCTCTATGAGTAGATACATGATTTATCCAAACGAAGCCCTTCAGCAAAACAAAGCTGCTCCGTCTTTTGGATACTTGGGTTGTAAGAGATGGTGTATCGCTTCTCATGTAGTATAAGAAATTCACCATTTCGCCAAGTAACCCGTCAGCATTTTCAACTGGTGCAGTTGTGACTTCCTTAGTCCAAGATCTGTCGTTTACCATGTTCCTTCATAATCCATATGTCAAACCATTTTGTGTAACTTGTGTGCCAGTGATCCTCTGGCGTCTTTGGAAAAGCAATAAGAGAGAGAGAGAGATTCATTACGGACTGCAACGAGATATACCGTTTCCTTATAATCAATCATCAACTCTGCATGGAGCTCTATCATTGCAAACACTTAAGCAGCCATGTCAAAAGTGTTGGGGAACAATCATATATTTGATTATAAATATGATAGAAATTTCAATAAAGAATATAAGAAACATAACAATATTCGTTTAGGATTGAAAGTAGTGAATCAATCCTAATATAGGAGTAAAATATTGTAAAAATCCTATAAAAGTAGTACAAGGAAAGGAAGAACTGACTTGATATTCCGATTGAGGCATGCATAAATGCACTTGACTAAAGACAGATTTCGCCCTTACCCTTGTGCTTATAGTTCGATGGGCGTCCGCCTTGTAGAATACAACAATCGATGATCCAAAATAGAAGCACCGCAATTTTGGAATCTAGCGAACCATAAATTGTATCTTATACTCTCTTGACACGAACACGACATATAAAAGAATTGAGGATTCTCAATCTAATCTTTAAGGAGAAATGAATATGGGTTTATATAGAACCTCAAGTGAACCAACATGTCCGTTCACTTATCTCCTTGAAGAGACACACTTATTCCTAAAGACATCTATTGAAAAAGACACACCCTTTCAAATGGAAATGTCATGAGTAATTTTATTTTCATTCATATTGGATATTATTACATAATTTCCAACAATCCCCCACATGAATGAAAAATGACAATGACAATGAATGACAAGGATTTAGAGAGTACAAGCGAACAAGAGATGCATTTGAAGAGGTGTCTTTTGGACTTGAACCTTTCATAGTGAAGACCTATCGGATTTACTTGGTGAAATAGTAGATGTAGAAGATCTTTGAACTATTCACCGTTTGTGTAAACCAAGACAATAAGCCTCACACATCTTTTATTCTAATACACTATGGTTCTTACGGTTGTGTTCATTTTGGTCCTGAACAATTTCCACATTCATGAGAGCTTTAGAGAACTTAGCCATATCATTCTCATAGAAGCGACCCGACTTCTACTCTCATATAGGTGATCACACTAATTAAGAACACTCCACTATATTCTTCTTGATAACAAGATATTAGTATCATTAAATGCAAAAGCATAACCTTATTACAGCTACGGAAAACACACATTGATCATAGGAATGAGTGAGTTGTGTGTTATGCATTTTGAGTCTTCCCCAACTAGTTTGCCTATTGAACCTAGACCATGGGATCTCCAATGTTGCTAGGTTAGGTTTCCGCCAAGTACTGACTCATTGTGTTATTGGCTTTAACTCATTCCCCTCGATCATCAACTATCTCTCTTGTCAAACCATTAAACATTTGGATCCATAAGGTTGACAATCAAATCAAATTCCACTTGAGAGTAGTTGTGTATATCCTTTTGATCGATATAGAGATGTAAATGCCAAAGCATTCCAACACCATCTCTTCAATTGTATTACATACAATTTATAGACATTATAAATACCCCCACATTTGAGAAGTAAACCTTCAATCATAGGTTCTTGTAAGCAATTAAGATAGTAATGTATTCCCACAAACCTCATTTAAGAGCGCATTCGTTTATGGAATAACTATGCTATCTTTTTTTTTTTTTCATGCACTTCTCCAACTTGGGATGTCTATTTAGTGATTGAAGCATTACTCATCAAACATCTTTCTCTTGCTTTTGTTCGTACAACAAGAGTCTTACTAACATCTGTAAAATGCTTCTCATTTGTATATGATCATAATGATCACGTCACTTTTCATCGTCTTATTAGTAAGAATCAAGTTTATTGATCTTCATTTTTCATGGAATCATAACCATGACAACATATATAGTGACTCACTTTTCACCCTTCTTCAAATAAATAGGTAGAGACATCTGTTGCATGATCTGCAACTATGATTGGCAAAATTTGCCCTACTAGTACTTATTGATCGAATCGTGCATACACATTCTGACAATATGCAAACCATTGTTTGCCAAACGATGCATCAGTTACGCATCTTAAATTCTTGCATTCTTGCTTGCATACTCATATTCATTAACAGACTTTTAATTAAGTCCCAAAATTCTGCAATTTACATGTTATTTTCCATGAAATATATATCCAACTAGACATATTAATTACCTCTTCATCAGAAGCAATTTATCATGTTCTGTTTCAGATATTTTATACAGCAATCTCACTAATCTCAGACATCTGAAATGCATCTAATAATCATATATATGACTTGTGAGAATGCAGCACCAGTCATGGAAAAAATCACGAATCTAAACATCTAGGCCTAGCTTCATATGAATTGCATTCAATCATATGTCTTGTATCCAAACCTTATCACCGGAACACATCGACTAAAAGGGTTTTCCTTTAGATCTTTCTCGAAGAGATTCAATGACATTGTTTGACATCGTTTGAGTTCATAGAGTAGTACATGATATTGATTATTGAATCAGGGACTCGATCAAACCCCCACATAAGGTAGTTATTATCTTCCAAGATGCAACTGTAATTCGAACAATTATCTTCCCAATATCATCCATACACAAATGCTCTTCGCATGCCTTCAATTTCTCAACGTACAAAGAGATTCAATATTGATATAACGTCAATCATGATTGTTCCATTATAAATTCTGTCTTTAGATTGTTGGGGAACAATTATATATTTGATTATAAATATGATAGAAATTTCAATAAAGAATATAAGAAACATAACAATATTCGTTTAGGATTGAAAGTAGTGAATCAATCCTAATATAGGAGTAAAATATTGTAAAAATCCTATAAAAGTAGTACAAGGAAAGGAAGAACTGATTTGATATTCCGATTGAGGCATGCATAAATGCACTTGACTAAAGACAGATTTCGCCCCTACCCTTGTGCTTGTAGTTCGATGGGCGTCCGCCTTGTAGAATACAACAATCGATGATCCAAAATAGAAGCACCGCAATTTTGGAATCTAGCGAACCATAAATTGTATCTTATACTCTCTTGACACGAACACGACAAATAAAAGAATTGAGGATTCTCAATCTAATCTTTAAGGAGAAATGAGTATGGGTTTATATAGAACCTCAAGTGAACCAACATGTCCGTTCACTTATCTCCTTGAAGAGACACACTTATTCCTAAAGACATCTATTGAAAAAGACACACCCTTTCAAATGGAAAGGTCATGAGTAATTTTATTTTCATTCATATTGGATATTATTACATAATTTCCAACAATCCCCCACATGAATGAAAAATGACAATGACAATGAATGACAAGGATTTAGAGAGTACAAGCGAACAAGAGATGCATTTGAAGAGGTGTCTTTTGGACTTGAACCTTTCATAGTGAAGACCTATCGGATTTACTTGGTGAAATAGTAGATGTAGAAGATCTTTGAACTATTCACCGTTTGTGTAAACCAAGACAATAAGCCTCACACATCTTTTATTCTAATACACTATGGTTCTTACGGTTGTGTTCATTTTGGTCCTGAACAATTTCCACATTCATGAGAGCTTTAGAGAACTTAGCCATATCATTCTCATAGAAGCGACCCGACTTCTACTCTCATATAGGTGATCACACTAATTAAGAACACTCCGCTATATTCTTCTTGATAACAAGATATTAGTATCATTAAATGCAAAAGCATAACCTTATTACAGCTACGGAAAACACACATTGATCATAGGAATGAGTGAGTTGTGTGTTATGCATTTTGAGTCTTCCCCAACTAGTTTGCCTATTGAACCTAGACCATGGGATCTCCAATGTTGCTAGGTTAGGTTTCCGCCAAGTAATGACTCATTGTGTTATTGGCTTTAACTCATTCCCCTCGATCATCAACTATCTCTCTTGTCAAACCATTAAACATTTGGATCCATAAGGTTGACAATCAAATCAAATTCCACTTGAGAGTAGTTGTGTATATCCTTTTGATCGATATAGAGATGTAAATGCCAAAGCATTCCAACACCATCTCTTCAATTGTATTACATACAATTTATAGACATTATAAATACCCCCACATTTGAGAAGTAAACCTTCAATCATAGGTTCTTGTAAGCAATTAAGATAGTAATGTATTCCCACAAACCTCATTTAAGAGCGCATTCGTTTATGGAATAACTATGCTATCTTTTTTTTTTTTTTTTCATGCACTTCTCCAACTTGGGATGTCTATTTAATGATTGAAGCATTACTCATCAAACATCTTTCTCTTGCTTTTGTTCGTACAACAAGAGTCTTACTAACATCTGTAAAATGCTTCTCATTTGTATATGATCATAATGATCACGTCACTTTTCATCGTCTTATTAGTAAGAATCAAGTTTATTGATCTTCATTTTTCATGGAATCATAACCATGACAACATATATAGTGACTCACTTTTCACCCTTCTTCAAATAAATAGGTAGAGACATCCGTTGCATGATCTGCAACTATGATTGGCAAAATTTGCCCTACTAGTACTTATTGATCGAATCGTGCATACACATTCTGACAATATGCAAACCATTGTTTGCCAAACGATGCATCAGTTACGCATCTTAAATTCTTGCATTCTTGCTTGCATACTCATATTCATTAACAGACTTTTAATTAAGTCCCAAAATTCTGCAATTTACATGTTATTTTCCATGAAATATATATCCAACTAGACATATTAATTACCTCTTCATCAGAAGCAATTTATCATGTTCTGTTTCAGATATTTTATACAGCAATCTCACTAATCTCAGACATCTGAAATGCATCTAATAATCATATATATGACTTGTGAGAATGCAGCAACAGTCAAGGAAAAAATCACGAATCTAAACATTTAGGCCTTGCTTCATATGACTTGCATTCAATCATATGTCTTGTATCCAAACCTTATCACCGGAACACATCGACTAAAAGGGTTTTCCTTTAGATCTTTCTCGAAGAGATTCAATGACATTGTTTGACATCGTTTGAGTTCATAGAGTAGTACATGATATTGATTATTGAATCAGGGACTCGATCAAACCCCCACATAAGGTAGTTATTATCTTCCAAGATGCAACTGTAATTCGAACAATTATCTTCCCAATATCATCCATACACAAGTGCTCTTCGCATGCCTTCAATTTCTCAACGTACAAAGAGATTCAATATTGATATAACGTCAATCATGATTGTTCCATTATAAATTCTGTCTTTAGATTGTTGGGGAACAATCATATATTTGATTATAAATATGATAGAAATTTCAATAAAGAATATAAGAAACATAACAATATTCGTTTAGGATTGAAAGTAGTGAATCAATCCTAATATAGGAGTAAAATATTGTAAAAATCCTATAAAAGTAGTACAAGGAAAGGAAGAACTGACTTGATATTCCGATTGAGGCATGCATAAATGCACTTGACTAAAGACAGATTTCGCCCCTACCCTTGTGCTTGTAGTTCGATGGGCGTCCGCCTTGTAGAATACAACAATCGATGATCCAAAATAGAAGCACCGCAATTTTGGAATCTAGCGAACCATAAATTGTATCTTATACTCTCTTGACACGAACACGACATATAAAAGAATTGAGGATTCTCAATCTAATCTTTAAGGAGAAATGAGTATGGGTTTATATAGAACCTCAAGTGAACCAACATGTCCGTTCACTTATCTCCTTGAAGAGACACACTTATTCCTAAAGACATCTATTGAAAAAGACACACCCTTTCAAATGGAAAGGTCATGAGTAATTTTATTTTCATTCATATTGGATATTATTACATAATTTCCAACAATCCCCCACATGAATGAAAAATGACAATGACAATGAATGACAAGGATTTAGAGAGTACAAGCGAACAAGAGATGCATTTGAAGAGGTGTCTTTTGGACTTGAACCTTTCATAGTGAAGACCTATCGGATTTACTTGGTGAAATAGTAGATGTAGAAGATTTTTGAACTATTCACCGTTTGTGTAAACCAAGACAATAAGCCTCACACATCTTTTATTCTAATACACTATGGTTCTTACGGTTGTGTTCATTTTGGTCCTGAACAATTTCCACATTCATGAGAGCTTTAGAGAACTTAGCCATATCATTCTCATAGAAGCGACCCGACTTCTACTCTCATATAGGTGATCACACTAATTAAGAACACTCCGCTATATTCTTCTTGATAACAAGATATTAGTATCATTAAATGCAAAAGCATAACCTTATTACAGCTACGGAAAACACACATTGATCATAGGAATGAGTGAGTTGTGTGTTATGCATCTTGAGTCTTCCCCAACTAGTTTGCCTATTGAACCTAGACCATGGGATCTCCAATGTTGCTAGGTTAGGTTTCCGCCAAGTAATGACTCATTGTGTTATTGGCTTTAACTCATTCCCCTCGATCATCAACTATCTCTCTTGTCAAACCATTAAACATTTGGATCCATAAGGTTGACAATCAAATCAAATTCCACTTGAGAGTAGTTGTGTATATCCTTTTGATCGATATAGAGATGTAAATGCCAAAGCATTCCAACACCATCTCTTCAATTGTATTACATACAATTTATAGACATTATAAATACCCCCACATTTGAGAAGTAAACCTTCAATCATAGGTTCTTGTAAGCAATTAAGATAGTAATGTATTCCCACAAACCTCATTTAAGAGCGCATTCGTTTATGGAATAACTATGCTATCTTTTTTTTTTTTTTTTTCATGCACTTCTCCAACTTGGGATGTCTATTTAGTGATTGAAGCATTACTCATCAAACATCTTTCTCTTGCTTTTGTTCGTACAACAAGAGTCTTACTAACATCTGTAAAATGCTTCTCATTTGTATATGATCATAATGATCACGTCACTTTTCATCGTCTTATTAGTAAGAATCAAGTTTATTGATCTTCATTTTTCATATGGAATCATAACCATGACAACATATATAGTGACTCACTTTTCACCCTTCTTCAAATAAATAGGTAGAGACATCCGTTGCCTGATCTGCAACTATGATTGGCAAAATTTGCCCTACTTGTACTTATTGATCGAATCGTGCATACACATTCTGACAATATGCAAACCATTGTTTGCCAAACGATGCATCAGTTACGCATCTTAAATTCTTGCATTCTTGCTTGCATACTCATATTCATTAACAGACTTTTAATTAAGTCCCAAAATTCTGCAATTTACATGTTATTTTCCATGAAATATATATCCAACTAGACATATTAATTACCTCTTCATCAGAAGCAATTTATCATGTTCTGTTTCAGATATTTTATACAGCAATCTCACTAATCTCAGACATCTGAAATGCATCTAATAATCATATATATGACTTGTGAGAATGCAGCACCAGTCATGGAAAAAATCACGAATCTAAACATCTAGGCCTAGCTTCATATGACTTGCATTCAATCATATGTCTTGTATCCAAACCTTATCACCGGAACACATCGACTAAAAGGGTTTTCCTTTAGATCTTTCTCGAAGACATTCAATGACATTGTTTGACATCGTTTGAGTTCATAGAGTAGTACATGATATTGATTATTGAATCAGGGACTCGATCAAACCCCCTACATAAGGTAGTTATTATCTTCCTAGATGCAACTGTAATTCGAACAATTATCTTCCCAATATCATCCATACACAAATGCTCTTCGCATGCCTTCAATTTCTCAACGTACAAAGAGATTCAATATTGATATAACGTCAATCATGATTGTTCCATTATAAATTCTGTCTTTAGATTGTTGGGGAACAATCATATATTTGATTATAAATATGATAGAAATTTCAATAAAGAATATAAGAAACATAACAATATTCGTTTAGGATTGAAAGTAGTGAATCAATCCTAATATAGGAGTAAAATATTGTAAAAATCCTATAAAAGTAGTACAAGGAAAGGAAGAACTGACTTGATATTCCGATTGAGGCATGCATAAATGCACTTGACTAAAGACAGATTTCGCCCCTACCCTTGTGCTTGTAGTTCGATGGGCGTCCGCCTTGTAGAATACAACAATCGATGATCCAAAATAGAAGCACCGCAATTTTGGAATCTAGCGAACCATAAATTGTATCTTATACTCTCTTGACACGAACACGACATATAAAAGAATTGAGGATTCTCAATCTAATCTTTAAGGAGAAATGAGTATGGGTTTATATAGAACCTCAAGTGAACCAACATGTCCGTTCACTTATCTCCTTGAAGAGACACACTTATTCCTAAAGACATCTATTGAAAAAGACACACCCTTTCAAATGGAAATGTCATGAGTAATTTTATTTTCATTCATATTGGATATTATTACATAATTTCCAACAATCCCCCACATGAATGAAAAATGACAATGACAATGAATGACAAGGATTTAGAGAGTACAAGCGAACAACAGATGCATTTGAAGAGGTGTCTTTTGGACTTGAACCTTTCATAGTGAAGACCTATCGGATTTACTTGGTGAAATAGTAGATGTAGAAGATTTTTGAACTATTCACCGTTTGTGTAAACCAAGACAATAAGCCTCACACATCTTTTATTCTAATACACTATGGTTCTTACGGTTGTGTTCATTTTGGTCCTGAACAATTTCCACATTCATGAGAGCTTTAGAGAACTTAGCCATATCATTCTCATAGAAGCGACCCGACTTCTACTCTCATATAGGTGATCACACTAATTAAGAACACTCCGCTATATTCTTCTTGATAACAAGATATTAGTATCATTAAATGCAAAAGCATAATCTTATTACAGCTACGGAAAACACACATTGATCATAGGAATGAGTGAGTTGTGTGTTATGCATCTTGAGTCTTCCCCAACTAGTTTGCCTATTGAACCTAGACCATGGGATCTCCAATGTTGCTAGGTTAGGTTTCCGCCAAGTAATGACTCATTGTGTTATTGGCTTTAACTCATTCCCCTCGATCATCAACTATCTCTCTTGTCAAACCATTAAACATTTGGATCCATAAGGTTGACAATCAAATCAAATTCCACTTGAGAGTAGTTGTGTATATCCTTTTGATCGATATAGAGATGTAAATGCCAAAGCATTCCAACACCATCTCTTCAATTGTATTACATACAATTTATAGACATTATAAATACCCCCACATTTGAGAAGTAAACCTCCAATCATAGGTTCTTGTAAGCAATTAAGATAGTAATGTATTCCCACAAACCTCATTTAAGAGCGCATTCGTTTATGGAATAACTATGCTATTTTTTTTTTTTTCATGCACTTCTCCAACTTGGGATGTCTATTTAGTGATTGAAGCATTACTCATCAAACATCTTTCTCTTGCTTTTGTTCGTACAACAAGAGTCTTACTAACATCTGTAAAATGCTTCTTATTTGTATATGATCATAATGATCACGTCACTTTTCATCGTCTTATTAGTAAGAATCAAGTTTATTGATCTTCATTTTTCATGGAATCATAACCATGACAACATATATAGTGACTCACTTTTCACCCTTCTTCAAATAAATAGGTAGAGACATCCGTTGCATGATTTGCAACTATGATTGGCAAAATTTGCCCTACTAGTACTTATTGATCGAATCGTGCATACACATTCTGACAATATGCAAACCATTGTTTGCCAAACGATGCATCAGTTACGCATCTTAAATTCTTGCATTCTTGCTTGCATACTCATATTCATTAACAGACTTTTAATTAAGTCCCAAAATTCTGCAATTTACATGTTATTTTCCATGAAATATATATCCAACTAGACATATTAATTACCTCTTCATCAGAAGCAATTTATCATGTTCTGTTTCAGATATTTTATACAGCAATCTCACTAATCTCAGACATCTGAAATGCATCTAATAATCATATATATGACTTGTGAGAATGCAGCACCAGTCATGGAAAAAATCACGAATCTAAACATCTAGGCCTAGCTTCATATGACTTGCATTCAATCATATGTCTTGTATCCAAACCTTATCACCAGAACACATCGACTAAAAGGGTTTTCCTTTAGATCTTTCTCGAAGAGATTCAATGACATTGTTTGACATCGTTTGAGTTCATAGAGTAGTACATGATATTGATTATTGAATCAGGGACTCGATCAAACCCCCACATAAGGTAGTTATTATCTTCCAAGATGCAACTGTAATTCGAACAATTATCTTCCCAATATCATCCATACACAAATGCTCTTCGCATGCCTTCAATTTCTCAACGTACAAAGAGATTCAATATTGATATAACGTCAATCATGATTGTTTCATTATAAATTCTGTCTTTAGATTGTTGGGGAACAATTATATATTTGATTATAAATATGATAGAAATTTCAATAAAGAATATAAGAAACGTAACAATATTCGTTTAGGATTGAAAGTAGTGAATCAATCCTAATATAGGAGTAAAATATTGTAAAAATCCTATAAAAGTAGTACAAGGAAAGGAAGAACTGATTTGATATTCCGATTGAGGCATGCATAAATGCACTTGACTAAAGACAGATTTCGCCCCTACCCTTGTGCTTGTAGTTCGATGGGCGTCCGCCTTGTAGAATACAACAATCGATGATCCAAAATAGAAGCACCGCAATTTTGGAATCTAGCGAACCATAAATTGTATCTTATACTCTCTTGACACGAACACGACATATAAAAGAATTGAGGATTCTCAATCTAATCTTTAAGGAGAAATGAGTATGGGTTTATATAGAACCTCAAGTGAACCAACATGTCCGTTCACTTATCTCCTTGAAGAGACACACTTATTCCTAAAGACATCTATTGAAAAAGACACACCCTTTCAAATGGAAAGGTCATGAGTAATTTTATTTTCATTCATATTGGATATTATTACATAATTTCCAACAAAAAGAAAGAATGTACCAATCACATTGATCTTTAATGTCGCCCTTCAAAGCCAACCAGTGAACATTTCCGTTGATATATGTGTCAATAAATCGGATAAAGATATATGGACAGACACCGGCAAGCAAAGGATCACTAAGCTCTTCCCATGAATTAGAACTTACATGATATACTGTAGCCTGTCGACGTTCAATTTCCTTGCAAATACGGCAATCCTTGAGAATAAGCACCTTGTAATCATTAGTTTCAGGATCAAACCCAATTTCGACATAATCTGGTGGTCGAAAATATATTTCCAACTAATCGAGTCTTCTGGTGATGGAACTAGCTTAAATTCTCTTGTCGAAACGTTCATCAGGGCAATTACATTGACCTGATCCTCACGAGAATATTCAAGCCGACAACATATCTCATTGCGCGGACCCGCAATGTTTATAGTTTTTTTTACCAATTCTCTGAATTATCTGAAAACTTGACCTAATCAACCGAAACGATATCATTTGTGCTTTCGTCAAAATTGACCAAGCTGAAATAAGTTTCTTTTCGGAGTTGCACGGTCTGTTGTTGTGCGTGCGATGTCGGGGGTTCGTCTCAGGGAGTTGTCGGGCAGAGTTGGAAAAGGCCGCGCTCGTCGGATCTAGGCTGGGCAATGTGTGGATCGGAGTGACAGGGTGTCGAGCCGCCGGTGAGGTCGTCGAGGCAGCAAGAGCATCGTCGGGGCACGCTCAGGCCGCAGCCTGGCTGAACGGCTTGGTTTCGGCTGGGCTCGCAGGTGGGGCTCGGCTCAAGGGCGGGGTAGAGCTAGCCGGAGGTGTGAGGATGAGGCAGTCTAGTCTGACGACTGTTCAAAACGAACTAGGTTTTTGTTGTTGTTGCTGCTGCTGCTAGCTATGAGGGTTTTTCGTTATCAAGCTCGGGTTAGAGTAAAATACTGATAACGTGTTGAAAGATAAAAGATAACGAGAATAACGGTCTACTTATTTATTGATAGAATGACCTATTTATAGGCATTACATAGAGTCTCTCGAATGATCTAGAAGTTCTATCAACTGTAATATATTCTAATAAGGAAACCGGATTAACCAATCCTACGTGTATTAGGGCAAGACACATAACAGAAGGACAGAAACATAATTTTCTTAAACACGTGAGGATTACGAGTTGATTCAAAATTCATTAGTTCGTTGAATTGTTTTCAAGTTCATACTTTTATCAAAATGGTTGTATTTCAACATGATCGATGAGTTACTACACACGCATATATACATTAGATGTCATAAGAAAAGAATAAGTGTCTGATTTGCTACACCAACCCCTAAAAGTGTCTAATTAGGTAAAGGATGACACTTTTAATTTTGTAATTAACATTTCAAGATGCAATAGATAAGAAACAACATCTTTTGACCATTATTATGGATATTGGAATAACGTGAGGGTTATGAGTTGTTCAAGATTCATTAATTAGTTCTTTGAAATAGTTTTCAGATCCATTTTTATCAAAATGGTCGTATTTCAGCGTGGTTGGAGTTACTTAATATAAACTAGATGTCGTAAGAAAAGAATAAGTAGTGTCTCATTACTGCAACATTTTCTGGAAGTGTCTAATAAATTATCTAGCCGTAGAGGATACTCTAACTCTCGAGCTAAAGTCGGGTTAAGTCTTGACAATATTCAAATGAAATAAAATTTACATGATAGAGTTATATGTAGAATAGATGAATTACTTTCTTTTGAGTAAAGATGAATCACTTTCAAGAATGAAAAGAGTAACACTTGTGTTCATGGAAGACATAGAGGATCAGAAGAGATAGGAGAATATATATATATATATATATATATATATATATATATATATAATTAAGACGATATAAGGGTCACTAGAATTCAGAAGTACGTCAATTTAGTTCATCGGATGATTATTTTTTTTTCTTTCTATCTTCTACTGCATTTTAACAACGTTAACATTCATTTTGAGTATTAAAAATGACAACAACAAAAAAAATCGAATGTTATCTTATCTGGCACCTATGGAATTCATAAGATTAGAAGGACGAGTAAGATTTTCTGAAAATGTACAAAGTAACTTTAGAGGATCCAAAATCCCTCGCTCTAAAATAGTAGGACGCGACTTGATATGCAGTATAAATAGGAAGCATGATGGAGTCTAATTTGCACAGAGCTACACAGTTTCTCGATTGATCGAGCTTTTCTTACACCCTTGTTTTCTGTTCACCACCTCGATCATCATGAAGTCGACAATGTTGTCATTTCTCATTGTTTTGCTTAGTGTCCAAATGCTGCTAGCAGCAAATCCACCTCCACCACCACCTCCAGTTCCAGCTCTTGATTCATACAATCTGGTCATTGAATGGCCAAACACTTTTTGTCTTGTTGAGCCACAGCCACCATGCCAACAGCATCCACAGTCTTTTACATTGCATGGCCTTTGGCCACAGGCGGGTGGTCGATCGTTAGTGAACTGTCCTGGTTCACCAATGGAAGATCAAACCCTAGAGGCAAATAAAGGTGATCTGACAAAGTTTTGGCCTGATCTTAGGAACTCGGACTTTGATAAGAGTAAAAGCTTTTGGCGTCATGAGTGGGACACACACGGTCGCTGTTCTGGCAAGCCTCCGGCCGACTACCTTACCATGGTCTTTAATGCAGTAAAAAAGTATGACGTGCAAAAGTTACTTGCAAAGAATGGTACGAAATGATTATATGTGTTCGATCTTATATTTTGTTGATGCATTTATAATGTAATATAGGAATTGCCTAAATGATTAACTAATTGATTCGATCGATCGATTTGGCTTTCTTACAGGAATTTTACCAGGCAATCCGACAGGGCATATGGCGGCACAGTTTGAACAGGCAATATTCAAAGAAACTAAACTGCACACACAGATTGAATGCAAGAAGATGGGCGGACAGGATTATCTATTTCAAATTTATTTCTGCTTAACACCTCAAGGACAATTCAAGAATTGTCCGACCCGTTACAGGTGTGCAAATAAACCAATCTACATGCCCTTGCCTCCGCCCAGTCCCTAGAGAAGGTCGAGATGTGCAAAGAAGAGAGGAGCTGGCTATAACAAGCTATATAAAGAATAAGTTGATGGTGGTGAATGTGGTACTCACTGGAATGTATTTGTTTAGTTGATAAGCATTGTGCTCGATCGGGTACTACTATATTATATATATAGAAGTAATAAAATTTCTTATATCTTCATATGAAATCTTTAGCTTTCTTACAATAACTAGTATAAGCATATATTCCTTATTCTCATCTCCCTTAAAGCACCAAACCCTGGCTTAACAGCCATGATCATCGATTCCAAAAAAAATAAACAAATGGACAGCAACTTTATGAAAGATCAACTATTATTGAAGCTGCTAATGACCACAACACAAAGGGGGAAGCTATTTGACTTGTCAACTTCAGAAAACTGTAGCCTATAAAGGAAGTAAACTCAATCAGAACTTAAACGGGTACAAGATGGACATTTCTCTATATTATCTAAGATTCTCTCTATTATGTCTGGAGTCACGACGAAGGGAAAGTCTTCCACTACGATTTCATAATCACTTGGTGCATTCCCTGTCACTGAAACTAGGCTCTCTGAGTAGATACAAGATTTGTTCAGATAAAGCCCTTCACCAAAACAAAGCTGCTCCATCTTTTGGGTAACTGGGTCGTAAGAGATGGTGTATCCATTCTTATGTTTTATAAGAAACTCACCATTTCGCCAAATACCTAGTAGTCTGTCAGCATCTTCAACTGGTCCGGTTGTGAATTCCTTAGTCCAAGATCTTTCGTTACCATAGTCCTTCATAACCCATATGTCAAAGCATTTTGTGTAACTTCTTTCCCGGCGAAGACGATCTGGCGTTTCTGGATAAACAATAAGAGAAAGGGATTCATTGAACACTGCAACGACATATAGAGTTTCATCACAATAAATCCTCAAGTCTGCAGGGAGCTCTATCTTTGCCAACACTTCACCGACCATGTCAAAAGAAAGAATATACCAACCACAGCAGTGACCAGCATGGTCGCGCTCCAAAGCCAACCAGTGAACATTTCTGTTGACATAGGTGTCAGTATTAAAATCTTGAAGACTATATAGATAAACATGGTCAAGCAAAGGATCACTTAGCTTTTTCCATGAGTTAGAATTTAAATGATATACTGCAGCCTGACAATAACCTTCTTTGAGAAAAGAGCAGTCCTTGAAAAAGAACACCTTGTAATCATTGGTTTTAGGATCAAAACCAATTTCGACAGCAGCAGGTGATTGAAAACCTGTATGCGAAATAATCGATTCTTCTGGTTTTGGAACTAGCTTGAATTCTCTCGAGGAAACATTCATCAGCGCGATTACATGGCCGTGATCCCTAGAAGATTCATGCAAGCAATATATCCCATTGCGTGGACCAAAAACTTCTATGTATTCATACCAATAATCTGGAAACTTCTTTCCTTGCTTTGAATTATCTGAAAACTTGATCCAATCAAGAAAAACAATATCATCTGCGGTTTCCTCTAAATGGACCAAGCTGAAACGAGTGTCCTTTCGTTCATCAGGTGGAAACTCGTAACTTATATATAGGGAGTGAGAGAGCAGGAAGGAACGATTATTCTTGTTCTGTCTGCTGTGAAAGCGGAGGTGTTTGGTGACAAAACTTGGGCGCCTAATTAGAGCATACCAAGATTTGCAGACACATTGGAATCTCTTCAGAGATTTTACACGCAATCTACAAAGAACGTCGGACAACACATCTTCGGAGCATGATCTCGCCATATGCACTCAAGTCTGATCCTCGGCTCACAAAACAGAACTGAGGAAAGCAAAATAAAAATCAAAAGAGGGATTCATCATCCTTGAATGTAATCATTAGTAATATATATGTGTGTGCTTGACAATTTAATATTGAGATTCCCAAACTATTCTTCAATCCGACATAATGGTGTAAAAAAAATAAAAAATCTGAGATGATATGAAAAGCCAATCAAGCAGCCTGTGTCATGAATTTCCATTCTGTTTGAATTGCTTTGAGTAAATGCATGAAGAAATGAGATCCCATCAACTAATCAGTTTCATTGAGTTCAATATTGATAATAAGTTTATCTGAAGAACCTAACTGGATATATATGTGAAGAAGCAAACTCATTCATTCTTCTATTCTATAATAACGTAACAAATTGCATAGAAATTAAATCTTGAATGACTAATCGAGCAGTAGCAGTACCCGAACCTGTTCTTCCAACTATTTGCTCGGCTTGATGATCCAGCATGGGCACCGCTTCGGCCTTTAGAGACGGCCATAGATCGATTAACGAAATAAATAGGCTGTAGGTGTGTGTTTTAGGGTTAATTACAATATTAACCCCGAGCACATTTTCATAATTAAATTATCAAAAACTTATATTTTTATATTAAAATTTTATTATTTAAAAATTTTGATCTCTAGCTATAAGCTAGGTTTCTCTTCATGTCTGGAGTCATGACGTAGGGAAAGTCTTCAACTATTATTTCACAATTACTTGGTGCATTCCTTGTCACTGAAACTAAACTCTCTGAGTAGATATTTATCCAAATGAAGCCCTTCAGCAAAACAAAGCTGTTCCGTCTTTTGGATACTTTGGGTTGTAAGAGACGGTGTATCCCTTCTCATGTAGAACAAGAAATTCGTCATTTCGCCAAAGGCCTAGTAACCTGTCAGCATTTTCAACCGGTGCAGTTGTGAGTTTCTTAGTCCAAGATCTGTCGTTTACCATATTCCTTCATAACCCATATGTCAAAGAATTTTGTGTAACTTGTGTGCCAGTGATCCTCTGGCGTCTTTGGAAAAGCAATAAGAGAGAGAGAGAGAGAGAGAGATTCATTACGGACTGCAACGAGATATGCCGTTTCCTTATAATCAGTCCTCAACTCTGCAGGGAGCTCTATCATTGCAAACACTTCAGCAACCATGTCAAAAGAAAGATGTACCAATCACATTGATCTTTAATGTCGCCCTCGAAAGCCAACCAGTGAACATTTCCGTTGATATATGTGTCAATAAATCGGATAAATATATATGGACAGACACTGGCAAGCAGAGGATCACTAAGCTCCTCCCATGAATTAGAACTTACATGATATACTGTAGCCTGTCGACGTTCAATTTCCTTGCAAATACGGCAATCCTTGAGAATATGCACCTTGTAATCATTAGTTTCAGGATCAAACCCAATTTCGACATAATCTGGTGGTCGAAAATATATGTCCAACTAATCGAGTCTTCTGGTCATGGAACTAGCTTAAATTCTTTCGTCCAAACATTCATCAGGGCAATTACATTGACCTGATCCTCACGAGAATATTCAAGCCGACAATATATCCCATTGCGCGGACCCGAAATGTTTATATTTTTATACCAATTCTCTGAATTATCTGAAAACTTGACCTAATCAACAGAAACAATATCATTTATTGTGCTTTCGTCAAAATTGACCAAGCTGAAATAAGTTTCTTTTCGTTGATCAATTGGTAACTGACTCAAATGACCTTGGTCCAGGTAGTGACGAAGCAGGAAGGAACGATTGTTCTTGTGAACAGGGTGGAGCTAGGATTTGAACTTTTGGAGTTTCGTATATTACGGATCCGGCTCCTCTAAAGTTAGCAAATTGTAAAGTTAGTAAAGTTCATAAAATCTAGACTCTTTATCTAATCTAAGGGTAATAAACATGACACATCACTCTTGAATCAATTTAGTCTAAACCATGATTAACTTGAGTTATATGTCGTTAACAACAATGAAAATAAAAATAAAAAAACTTTTACATGCGTTAGGCCTCTCCCCTCTTCTTCGCGTCAACATGCGTTCTTCTTTTGATTGATGGTGGCACTATCGTTTCCCTGTGTGTTTATGGAAACTTATCCATGGTTACAAGAATGCACAGATACAATCTAGGTTCCTGCGTTCCTCCATTAAAACAACCTTTTGATATATACTTTATTTGATATGTGAGGTTAAATTGTTCCTTTGCTAAGTTATAAATTAAATTGAAGTGAGATAGTTCTGCAAATAAGGAATTAGGGATTAAAAACTCTTGTCATATACTTTTACCCGTTCTAGGTTAAATTCTAGTTAGAATTGAAAACTTCATATATAATAATCCTTCCAGAAAGAATTCCCAAAAGTTATGACGCCAAGAGGATTATTGCTATAGCATAATTATAATCTAACTATCTGAAACTTGTGATCTGAAAAACTCCAGTATGTATCTGAAACTTGGACGCAAAGAGGATTATTGCTATGCATAATCATAATCAACTTTGGTTACTGATTTTGGATCAGAATTGCAAGACTGGTAGAAGGTGAAGATGATCGCGTGAAGTGCAGACATCCTTCAACTCAGAGGCGTAAAAGTTTTTCTTGTTCTTCTTTTCTTTTTATTAACGGACGTTTAAGCCTTTAATCTACATATATATATATATATATATATAAAGACAATTAACCATGGTTTAGACTAAATTGATTCAAGAGTGATGTGTCATGTTTATTACCCTTAGATTAGATAAAGAGTCTAGATTTTATAAACTTTACTAACTTTACAATTTACTAACTTTAGAGGAGCCGGATCCTAAAATATTAATTATATAACTAATTACTGTAATATAAAATGAAAACGCAATAATATAAATCAATGGTCAATTAAAACAAAATTTATATAAGTAATGAGTACTCAAACATAATCAATCAAAACATAAACAATATGTATTTCTCACATGCTATAAACTAATAAAAATAAATATGTGTCACGAAGTAGCCTAAGTAGTACCGTAAATCCCGATATATGGACGAAGCCATGAAAACTGAAAAGCTACAAATGCTAATGATTGTGAGGAATTATGACTAATTATTATTTTAGTTGTAAATTGAATACTACCATTGTTCTTTGTTCATAATATATGATGACCAGGTGCGTAATACATGGGTATGAGAAGTATAAATTCTCTTAATATTACTTGAACTTAGTCTTTAAAGAGAGTTCAGTAGCAATAAACATACATATGTCATTAATTTAATTAATAAAATACTCATACATATATGTATTTTGTAGAAAAACCAAGAAGAGATCACACCGCGTGAGGCTGGAGTGTAACTCCGCACTGCTTGTGAAAGTGGAGGTGTTTGGTGACAGAACTTGGGTGCCTAATTAGAGCATATACCATGATTTGCCGACACATTGCAATCTCTTGAGACATGTTACACGCAATCTGCATAGAATTTCCGATAACATGTCCTCGGAGCAGTTGGTTGTCGCCATAGGTCCGATGATTCCCAACTATTCTGAGATGATATGCAAAGCCAAGTAAGCAGCCTATGTAATGAATAGTGAAAATTCCTCCGTACATAAAAACATGCAAGCTTGCTTGTGTCCTACATAATACCTTATATTTCAAGAAGATGAAAAGGTAGAAAAGCGCGCAATCCCTCGAATTTGATTACTCGTTTTTCAGTGCTCTGATACCATAAAAATATGGAGCATTTTCTCTCAATGTATTAATTGTATATATGTAGTTAAAATGATTTACAAGTGAGATATACAAAGAATGATTCAAGCACGTACTATTTAATTAATCCTATCTAAAACTGAAACAAATTAACTAAGGTTAAGTAAGGCACAACACTATTTATAACATGCTATGAGTAAGTGATCGATCTAATCACACTAATACTCTGTAAACTTTTTCATAATTTCTTATTGTAAATGATTGTAAAATCAAACACATGCTTTTTTCTCTACGTACTAAAGTTATGGTGCATTTGCTAACTTGAGTCAACTACAACAGGAGGAGACGTAAGGCACGCATATGTACGAGAATATTACATTTTCATTTAGATGTTTACTTATATCTCATACTAAATCAGAATATTAATGGACTGATAATAAAAACCAAGCAGGTTTATCAATCAGAAATTTATTTATATATCAATTAAAAAAATAGAAAAAAATGGAGAAGATCACCATGTAATAGAGGAGGAAAGATCAGTAACTAACCTTTGAGTCCAAGCGTTTTATATTTGTCTGTTATTTTTTAATGTTGACATTAATAGTGAGATGTTGAAATTACAGGAGAGCATTTTAGGTAGAAAAACTTGATTTCGGAAGCCTTGATTCGCTAAACTCATCTTCCCCTCGAGTTAGGGGTTCGTCAATTTCAAATGAGTAGGTGAGACCTATATCTATTCTGATTGATTAATTTTTGAATAACCGCATGAATTTTTCTCATCACGAAATTAATTCCATCTTTTTTATTTTCATTTTCACTCTAAGTTGGTGCCCATTTCAATATTTGTTCGGTACTTTTTACGCTGTATCCAGTAATATATATATATTTTTTTAAATAAACGCATTTAACTAGGATGGGACAAAAAAGAAAAGGGGTAAAACACTAAACAGTAAATACTAAATAGTCGCTCCCGCGTTTAAAGAGGGACAGAATTGCGATTAAGGGAAGAGGAGTCCGCCGCTTTTGCAATACCCTTGCCGCCTCTTCTTCTCTTTTTCCTTCTCCCCAATCGGCGACCACCATGGGCGTCGAGCTCCGGCAAGACCTCGATATGAACGACGACGGCGGTTACTCCGACTACGACCTAGCTCTGCACGTCAAGGATGTTCTCCTCTCAGTCTCATCTGTAAGTCTGCTTCCAAAACCCTTAGTTCTTTCCTCACCGTCTGATTCGATTCTTGGATTTGATTCTGGAATCTTCTTCTTCTTCTTCATCTCCGGCTCAGGGCGATGTTGTGTCTGTTGAGAACTACAGAGAGCTCGTCGGTCGTCTGTACCAGCCAGCACGGCACTCTCCCGATGACGTCGCCAAGCTCGTGGTTAGTGTTTGATTAATGCTGTAATTGATTGATTTGAGGTGAAGCGTTTTCGATTTGATTTGATGTTTTGATGTGGCAGGCTAGCTTGAAGGGACTGTCCGGCGCAGCTTCTTATATTGACAGTGCTGTACACGTTGGCCTTCTCAATCCGGTGAGAGACTTTAGTGTGTTTTAGCTTGTGTTTTTTTTCGTGTGTGTTCGATTTTGTGTGCTTAGGTTTGCATTGGTTTCCTTTCAGCTTTTCGAGATGAGCTTGTGGAACTATGGGCCTGATGTGATGGACGCGTTGATTGAGTTGATTATTTCCTTGGTATGTTTTTGTATGTTTAAAAACTACGGTTCTGCGATTGTTGTTTTCAGAGCTTTTAGAGATGAATTTGCAAGCTGAAGATATTTTGTTTTTCGCTTTGCAGGCTTCTTCAAGTGGGAAGTATGTTGATCTATGCCTGGCTATGCTTACACGCCATTTCGAGACACCTCCACGTTTCCTGGAGAAGTTGAAGTTTCCCTATGGCCTTACAAAGAAGGACCAAGTTTTATCTCGTGTGCATTCAGCCCTTAAAGATATATCTGAGGTGGTTCCGCTTTCCCCTGCAAGAATGGTGACTATTGTTTCTGATCATCTAGAGCTATATCGCCAAAAGAGGGGAACTGTAAGTTCACCGCGCACTTCATATTGTACTAAAATTCTGTTAACTTAGAAGGTGTAACGTCTGATCACTATTAGATTTCCGATAGTAGTAAAGTAAGATATGGATTGGCCAAAAAGAAAAAGAAAAATTCAAATTGGGAATGATCAGTTCCTCTAAAAGGAACTACTATTCTCTCCTACCATGGTTCATTACGGAATATGCCGCTATGTTTCCTTCCTTCCAATGTCTGCATTTTGACTGGATTGTTTCTCAGTACATTGCTATTTCTAAAGATATGCTGTGTTGTCTTGTAGAGTACACATGGTCTTGTGATATTCGTAGAGAACATGTTAAAGTTGGAGGGTGGTGCACTTGGCGAAGTCGTTCGAGTTTCCATGCTCACAAAGGTGGTGGAATTGATGCTGCTTTTGGATGTATGTATGCTACATGTTCAATTTGTTTTAGCATATTTTTGGGGAAAGACAATTAGTGGTTGAAAGGGATATAAGCATTTGATCATAATACTTTGTCAACTTACTTCCTACAGGTCGAAATGGGATCATGGGACAAAGTGTTACAAGATCATGGAATATTTCAGATGGAGCTAGAAGATGTGGACGACTTCACAGAAGATTTCCTGAATGATGGTACTGAGGTATGATTGAGTTGGGTTAAACTAGATAATTGACCACATCATGTATGCAAGCATTGGAATACTATATGCGTAATGAATGTATTTTGGAGAACTGAGGAAGATGGAGATTTAACTGTAAATAGTTTGAGATTCAAAGCTAGTACTATGAATTTGAGCTCTAGTGATAATGATTATTGCCAAAACCATGTTTACAAGAAGTTCCTGACTATGTTGATATGTATCAGGTAAAGAGATGATTAGGAATTACTAAGAAACATGGTCTGATTACTTTTGGCAACATTCATTAAATAGCTGTCCGATTCAAAAATCATAGTATATTGTGTGGTTCCCATTTGGCAATGAGGAATTTCCTAAGCATATGTTCCTTACATTATTCTTGTTGTTCTTGACTGTATATAGTCATTCTTGGTAAAGTGATTGAAAGTTAATTTATACAGCATGCGAGAGAAGCAACTATAAACGGCGTAACTTTGAAAAGTCTTGCTGAAAAGTTGGATACATTGATTGTGTTAACTTTTGAGCACCTTGAATCCTGTGAAGCTAGTGGCCGATTGAATGAGGTATATATATCACTTCTTGTTCTTCCAGTTTTATTGTTGAATTGAATTCTCTAGTGTTCACAATTGTATGGTTTTCTAGGTCTTCAAAACTCTTCTCGAGACATTTAGAAACAAAGTTCTGACCACATGCAAGTCAAAGTTTGTCCAGGTATACATTGTCATTAATCAATATTTTCTGTTGGTTCTTCTATGCTTAGCTTAATTATTGTCTTGAATTTTTTTCATTGCAGTTTGTGATGTTTTATGCCTGTGCTCTTGATCCTGTAAACTGTGGTGAGGAATTTGCCACAAACCTTGTCGAAATTTTTGTTTACGATGCCAACCTCACATCTCTCAGGTGATATGCCTGCATTTGGTGTTCTTTAGTCGATGATTGTTTATTCATTGTATTCTTATTGAGTTAGTTATGTTTATGTTATATTTCTTCAAGGACTGTCATCTTCCAACAGCTTGAAGTGGGCTAAACATTTCTCTTAAATATGGATATACTATTTCATTTGTGGTTTCCTGTAATTGATACTATAACGACATGGTCTAGACTTTAGACACGAGGCATATCAAAATGTTTAGGCATATTGACAAACCCACATGTAGTCAACACACGTGTTTTAGAACCAGAAGAACTTTGGTGGGAAACTATTTGGTTTAAAATCTATTTTTCTATTAAGTCAGCAAGGTCAATGCGACTTTCTGGCATTGGGCTGTCACATGCCTCCCATTTTTTGTTCCCTTTCGGTATACTTGCCAGGATAATTTTTTGTGTTCTTCAACAGTAATCTATATTGATCCAAATTTTTTATATTTTCTGTCGGGTTTCATGCAGGATGAGAGCTGTTGCTTACCTTGCTAGCTACTTGTCACGAGCGATGTTTATGTCGGCCTCTGTAGTTGTGCAAACCTTAAAAAGGTTGTGTCTAAACCTATACAACCCAAATTCAGTGTGTTATTTCAATGACCAAACATTGTGACACAAGAAATGAAAGAGACAAGGAATTGTTCTGATGCATAAACTATTCTGGTTTCAGGTTGGTGGGCTGGTGTTTTAATTTTATCAAAACAAAGAAAGGTGGGGTAAACCCAGAGAACAATAAACTATTTTATGCTGCATGTCAGGTATATATATCTTTTACCTGACAATGGTTTTGTTTAGGAAATAGTAAACGGTTTGGTAGTTTGTTCTGAATATGCTTAGTCTAATTTTACCTGTGTGATGTTGAATTAACATAGAACATACAGTATTCCCATTTTAAGTATTGTAATAACTGAGGTAGTTTAAGTTTTCTGGCCCAAGCTCACTGTTTTTAACCAGAACAAGGGATCCTTTTGATTCATATATAAGTTGCTATAAATTCCATGTGCTCATCATCTTAGCTTAATTATATTTTGTATCAAATTGATATCTTGTGCTCGGATTTATGACATCAAATTTGCTCTACTAACATGGGATTAGAGCAGAGCGCCTTTCTCTAGTCATTTTGTACCTATGTTGATGGTTATTGTGTCTAACAGGCCATCATGTATTTGCTGTGCTTCCGAATGAGATCTTTGTTGGATGATCCTCAATCCAAGTCATTTCTTGCTGGTCTACCTTTAGAGTCCATTTTGAGCACTCAAATTAGCCCATTGAAGGTGAGGATTTGTAGACATATCTATTGTCATGTAGTCTCGTTCCTGACAACAAACTGGTGTAGATGTTAAATCGTGTTAGCTTTTTGGCTCTTCGTCCTGTTTCAGGTCATCTTAGGATAATATTCCCTCTTAACTGTCAGATCATAGTGCCTAATTTATTTTGTCTTTCCAATAGGCGTGTGTGCCTTCCATAGTGAAGGAGTTCTTATGGCAAGCAAATTCTGCTGGCTTAATCACGGCTGAGGAATTTGATTTTGATGATGATCTGGAATCAGAATATTCATGGGTATGGGGTGGAAAGGAAGAGCTTCACAAGTTGTTCCCTTTTGACCCATGTTTGCTAAGAAACAGCGACAGGTTTGTCTTAGCTTTGAATCCATCTCTCAGTGCTTTTTAATAAATAACACCGTGCTGGTATTGCTGTTTTAAAACCAAAGATTGGGACTTCAAGCTGCCACACTTTTTCACATCAACACTCCCTGTGGATAGTGTTGTCTGGAAAGCAAAAAGAAAAATTAGCTGTAAGAATCAACAATTTCGAATTGTTTTGCATGTGTTGCTAACAATAGTTTTTCTGTTTTTCAAGATTCATACGGCCCAATTTCATATACTGGTCAATGGTTCAACGAACATATGACGATGAGGACAAAGAAGGTTCCAGCGATGAAGATGGTGACGAAGCTTTTGCAGTTGACAATGAGGAGAATGTGATGGATTACGAGATATTGCAATGTTTGGAGGAACAACAATTTGGTGAAGTCGACAATGCATTAAACAAAATGTCCATCACACCAAAGGATTCGTTACACAGCAGATTCGGTGGTGCAGTAAATAAACCCATGCGAATGCCCTCGCGAATTAGACCGTCCACAAGTCCAGAGTCTTTGTAAATTGGAGGTTCTTCCTCGCCCCCACTTTCTTGGAACTGAATTGGTTGTACAAACAAGACATTAAACTTGCCACAAAGGATGTGGCCAGTTGATAATGTGAGATGTTGTAATGCTAGGGCTGCTGTTTCCTTTTTTGTTGTTGAAGTTTTATGTATCAAAAGGACTAAAAATTGTAAGATTTGGCAATCTGCCAGGCTAATGCTCCTAATCTGCAAATATGCAGGTCTTTGAAATTGAACTTAAATCTGATAAAAGTACAGGAAATGAGGTCTTTGCTAAAACGGATGAACTTTTTGAGACAAATTTTCCTAAAAATACACTAAAAAATATAACTATGAGATAGATGATGATATGAAAGATGCAACAACGAGGAAAGAATGCATTGGGGATCCCATTTTATATCATAATTTTCCTGAGAGGATTTGGAGACGGTGAAGGTCGGCCTCGGAGCACCAGTAGGGTGTGGTGTGTGCTTCATCATCCCAATTATCTTGCTAGCCGGATGGCCTATTTTCTTTTTCTTGTGCGCCTCCCGTTTCAAACCGACCCTTCACACTTCATCCACACTCCTATGAGGTTTCACCCACGAAAGCTACTCACACCTTGTGACTAATCGATCACTTCCTTGTGTCATGGTTGTCTCCTACTCTCCTAGACACTCAGCCCAACCGATAGGCTTCTTTGTGTCATGGTTGTCTCCTACGTGGGGATATAATGAAAATGAGACTTCGACCCCTTGAACCTGCCAGTGCAAGCAAAAGAAAGCATGGGCAAAGCTTATTTCTGCATCAGGACTAGCCTCGGTGTTAGTTTGTTTATTATGCTGAGGTTTGGGGACAAGAGTACGGAATATAATAGTTTGGAATAAACAGATATGAGATTATAACAATTTACAAATGAGAATTGTGCATTTGGTTTTCCACAATTACATAAGAATTTTGCATTACCTAAAAGATTCCATGATTATCAAGTCAGCTGCAAACTCGGTTGAGATTCCTGAATCATGTGAGAATAACAGGATCAGACAGGCCAAGCCACGGAGCTTAACAACTTCACTCCTATACTGTTTCAAAATTTTGACCCCATTACAATCGAGTATCCAATTCCATACGAAGGCAGAATTCAAGGGTTCAGACTATTGAAGGCGATACTTCCCGCAGTACCGTAATGCAGAAGATCTTCACAGTTGATGTGTATTGTAAGGGACACAGTTAATCCAACCCCATGCATCCGGCAAATCTGCCAACCCTTCCTCATCCCCTCTTAGCATAGCTGTGCTTATTTTTTTTTCTTTCAGAAAAGTATTTTGAACAGAGCAATTATTCAGCCACCATGGATTCCTTCCTGTCGTCTCCCACTGCAACCATCTTAAATTGAGGCTGAGAGGGAAACACGAAAATAGTAGATGCAGCAATTGAAGGCTGAAAACCAGTCGAATATCTGACTGCAGTTAAAGTGAATCTGGGAAGCTGCTGTGCACCTGAGGAAAGCGGGACAAGCTTGTAACTTATGATGTGCTCAGATTTTGGAAGAATATATACGGTGTCACTGTGAGACCCAGATATTACAAAACTTTGAGCATCTGCCAGGGAAATTTTGGCCTCCTGAAGCAGTTCAGTTTGGTTCTGAATTTTAACAAAATATGTGAAAGGGTCACCAAGGATTGCGTAAGGAGGACACTCCAAACTCACGACAAGAGGTGATGATTCCAGATTCACATCGGGAAGTCTGTGGGTAGTTATAACTGGAGCCACATAACCAGCTTGTTCTGCATTCCCAGAATTCCTTCTCCATTTAAGACACACATTACCCAATATGAGCTTTGAAGAATTCATCTCAGAAGTGACAGTGTACACCTTCTTGAACTTCTCTCCTGGAACAAGAAGGGCAGGGTTTAAAAGGTCCTCACCTCCATGCAAAGAACATGACCTTTCAGTGTCATCATTATCTCCTTCGATAGATAATGATAGTAACTGAAGCGGCACCTCAGAGCAATTCTTTGCACTAACGATGAGTACACTTGTTTCATTTAAAGGCATCAACAATGACTGATCAGAATCAGGAACTGGTTTTGTCCTAGAAAGCAACAACGGGTACCTGCGGAACGGAAGCATAAGGTGATGGCTAATTGTGATTGCATTCTTTCCCTCAATCTGCAAGCTCTTGTGCACATTAACTTTTTGTGTGTTTGATTCTTTATTATCTGGAGAATAACCCAATGATACAAACAGCATAATTGGCTTGGGTCTGTACCACTTGATTTCCAATTTGCACAACCAGGAGTCTCCACTTTTTAGATTAGGAACCGAAACCAATCCAAAAGCCTTCTGGATTTTCTTAATGTCATCAGTATTCAATTGGGATTCATCTTCTCCTTCTGATCCAGATACACCAACAAGTTCAACGTGATGACTCTCCGTAGATAGTTCTGCATCCCTTGGACTAAACAAACCACCTCCCCTAACATCCACCAGATTGATCTTCAACTCACCTGAATTAACCGCATGTCCCTTGGATGTGACAGTAACAGGTACTATGAAGCTTTCCCCGATTAAAGCAGGGCCAGAAGCACCTAAAGCAAGATCCACTTTGGGGTCTGGTTCTTCAACTTGAATCGCTCTCTGGCCAGAGAATGCCAGAGCAGGGTCCTTGGTCGAATAGGTAATCACACGGTCTTCAAACTTCCAAAGAGGCAAATCATCCATTGAAGCAGGACTTTCAGCTCTACAACAGATGGTAAAGTGGGGTCCCATTTTGGCAATAACAGATATGCATTCAAGCTTTCCACTTTGATCTGAACACTCAAAAGTTGTTTTACAGTTAGATAACAATAAGGAAAAACAGAAATAACAATACCATCAATGGTACCAAAGATGAACTACTGATACAAAAAGGAGGAATGCTTGGACATAATCTAATTCTGAAGCATAAAGAAATCACTTGAAGTCTGATAATAAGTTGAATTAACCAACTGAATTACCAATGAACCACATAGAGATTGCAGAAATCATGAATTCAACCGCAGACACTGTGTCTATTAATTACTTGCGTGGAGCACAAAAGTATGTCATATAAACCCAAACTGAGAGTTAATAATGTCCTCTCCTAATGTCATTAAAAATAAAATGATAACATATTAACAAACTATCTAATTCGATTGTGATTTGTGACAGATAAATATGACCAGTCATCAGTTGTAGCATTTATGGGTTGCATGTTATGTCCGGAAAAATTTATTCTAACACTCATTAGAGAATAACAAGCTGGGGAGTCATCAAGATACGCAAATGGTCCAAATAGACCAGTCAATCAATGAGATGTCAGGTAATAGATGCTGCATGAGTATCAGAATTGATCTGATGTATAATATAAACATTACAGAATACTCAGGGTTGCATACCAGATTTGATGTCATATGTTAAGCGGAGCCATTTATTTGTAGAAAGTCGCAAAGATGGAGCAGTCTCTCTTCGGCGACCTGATTGACCATCAGTCAAGGAAGCAACATGAGGCTTTTGGGCATCCATGATGACAAAGTTACAATAAGACTGATTGAACTGGACTTCTAATTGATCAATCTCAAAAGTAAGTGGCAACTGTGACAATAGTGACAATGTAACCAATGTGGATGAACCAGGCTTGGTCATCTGTTCATGAAAAGCAACTGAAGCAAGGAGTACCAATCGAAGGGGACTGACGAGATCGATTTCAAGGTGAAGTGGATTGTTGCTGCTTATTTTGACATCATCACCGTTTTCAATAGATGCCAACCCCATTCTTTCACTAACAAGCCCAAAAACTTCTTTATGTATTGTCTCTCTTTGTTGGAGGGTAGCAGGCCCAGCTGGACCAGATTCTTCAAATCTGAAAGACTGGATACCAGTATCAGCTGATATAGGGAGTGCAGCCATCTCAAATGAGTATTCTATAAATTCTTTAACTTTGCTGTGTTTCCTTGAACCTTCACGCAGGTAACCTAATACCTCCCACAGCAAAGTGACCCATCCCTCTTGCCTGTATAGACTTGCAATGTCATCAAAAAGCAGTTTTGCGTTGTTAAAATCATCTGCAGCATAATATTCTCTGGCCATCTGGAACCCACAAAACGAAGCCATTCTCCTGACTTTAAGACTGTTGTAGGATTCACAAGATTTTTTTAGTAAAGCAATAATTTCAAAGGAATCTTGGAACCTTTTTCCTTCAGAAATTGCATAACGCATATACTCTTCATCAGTAAGGCTGCAAGTTGAACAAAATTTAGCAAACTTCAGTAAGGGAATCCATGAAGATAAAAAAAATAAAACAAAAACAAAAAAACATGGGATAGAGACTTACGGCTGCATGACAAATGCATCTCCTTCTTCAATCAATCGAGCGAACTGGCCCAGATAAGAAGAGGGTGCCACAGATTCAGCACTACAATCAATCTCACCTTCTGACATGGAAACTGCAAAGTCCAAAGAAGATCTCTTCTCCTTCAAGTAATGAGCAGCTAGCTGTTTCAACATTAATGTATTATGAATCATCAATTGGTTGATATGATCTGATTGTTAGTTAGAGCTAACATCAGCCAGTCTACACAAAATAGTACATAAAGGCTATGGGATGGGTCTGGTTATAATTTAGTAGCAACTGGAGAAATCCTGACCAACCAGCAGCTTCTTTTTGTAAAGTAAATGCAACTAAACTATCATGCTGTTAGAGAGGGCTCAAGTCATGCAGTATTTTTTCCAAATCTGGAACGAATATTAGGATACTAGAAAAGATAAGGTCTATCTCCTGAGAAGTCACCTGATAATAATGAGCCGGCCGGAACTCCCACTCAGTCAAAGGTCTATCTCCAGTGCCAGGAGTTAGATGTGAAATGCTCTGAACAGCTCCTGAACTTGTCTCTAGCAACTCCGCAAACACCAAGAACTGTCTACTCATCCACTCCCAGTGAAGAAATATAGCTTCTGGTGATCCTTTGAGCTTTCTGTAAGAAGCATTGTGTTGGCGGAACCACGTAACTGCTTCCATAATCTTTCCACCATGCAATAACAAAGTTGCAATTTTGAAATGCAATTGCTCTGCAACAGTTTTTATCTCCACTAAGCGTTGAATGGCTGACAACCTAGTCGATGCACCGGCAATCACCTTACATACATTAAAAGATTGAATGAATCTATCATTTCAACACAACCACACCCATGGCAGTAGTTCGATAAGCTACTAACCAATGGCAACACTACCAGAGAGGCATACCTCACGTAGCATATGATAAGCATCCTCATAAAACTTTAAAGCTTCCACCCAGTCTCTTCTGAACTCGGCATATACAGCAACCTATAAATCCACAAAATTGATACTCAGCATGAGCAGCATTCCGAACACACATTACAAACCCCCGAAAAACCTTGACAACCAAATAGAGATTATATAGGCTAATGAACACCGCAAAATGGTGGAACTCACTTTGAAGGAATATCGAATGTTCAAGTCAGTAGGACCAGAACTCTTCCTCTCGATGCGCGCTTTAATCCTTCTTCCTTCATCTCTGTAATACGTGGCGGCTAGCTCAGCAAACACACTTACCAATCTGCACAACACCCTCAAAACTCTGTAATTGCGAAAAGAAAACGAACCTGTACAAACAGAGTATAAAATCAGCATGATCACCTAAACAGGGATTGCTTAAGCTGAGTATCTTCGCCTGTGTAAAACGTGAGGAGATACTTGGCATCTACTTCAGCTCGTTTTCTCACCGCAACCATTTGATCTTCAGAGATTTCTTCTGCGTTATCGAATCAAATCAACATTACAACAGTAAAATCAACATTACAACGGTAAAATTGCAATGAAGAAATTGAGTTTTAACGAACCAGTGGAGCTGGAGTGGACGACGACGAGGACCAATTTGGTGCTGCGGCCGCGGCGGAGTCCCCTGAGATTGTCGATTTCGGAGCAGAGATCGAGCCACTGGGCCGGGTCGCCGGAGACCCGATCCGAGGAGATGAGTGCGGCGACGACGGCGGGGACTTTGGTGCGGTGCTTGAGAAGCCAATCGCGCTTGAGAACTCCGGCGGGAGGAGAGGCGGCCGAGGAGGAGTCGCCGGGGTTGGGCTTGGGGGGAGGTAAGAGGTGAGAGACCTTGGAGAGGTCTGGCAAGGCCAAGGTGTTGATCGGAGGGTCGAGGGAGTGGAGGTGTGTGGAGATGGAGGAGTGGAGCTCCGGGCAGCCGACGACTGCTACTAGACTCACCGGTGGACTCCGCATTTCCTCTGGATATTCCTCCATCTTCGTCTTCGTCTTCTTCTTCTTCTTCTCTCACAGATTCAAATCCCACTTCTTCTGCTTCTGCTATTCCATCCAACCACATAAGAAACCATGTTTGGGCTTCCTATATTGGGCTGCTCTCCGCACCCAACACATTTTCATCTGCCCACCAAGTTTACGGGCCAAGCTCTAGAGCTGACAGGTTATTTTCGAATGTACTCAATAGTAAAGAGTGATATACCACGCTCTAGAGCTAACCGGTTAGTTTCGTAAAACTGACTTGTAGTCAGATGATACGTTTTAAAATTAATCGGTTAGTGTTTCGGCATGATTGCTGAGGGGGTGGATCACACAGAATGCGGGAACATCATCTTTAAGCTCTTATAACCTGTCAATCATGAATGAAGAGCGTCAGAGGAAAGACCGGGTGTTCCGGCCTTCGACCCTCCAATGCTTAAGTCAGCCATATGTGAGTAGAAATAAGGTATGAACGGGGTGGAGATGAAGTGTCTCCAAATGAGGGGTGGAGAGTGGTATTTATAGGGATATGGTGGATGCACCCTAAAAATATCATTTTGTCTTTATTAGAGAGTGTATTACCATTATACCCTCAAGGGATATTGTAGGTTTCTTGGACTTAGTTATGCACAAACCCATTTTATATGACGATACGCGTCTTTTTAGACGAGTATGACTGATGTTCTACGATGTACTAACAGTTAGCTTCGTCAAACTTACTTGTCGTCAGATCAAAGTTAATGTGAGGTTAACAGTCCACCATGATATGAACTAAACCTAAAATTTTCTTTGAATTCATCATGTATATATAGATTATCGTTCCATAAAGTATTGAGGATATGAATTCATCATGTATATATGGAGGAAATGTGCAGCATGTAGTTTCTTTTCTTTTCCCTGAATAAAGGTAAATTTTGTTGTTATGGATATTATAACAGTATAAGCAATAAAAACAGAAAGAAAGATAAGAGTCAGGTTCAGAATGAGCCATAGAGAAGTGAAGAAACGCCAATTTGAATAGACAAATTCAATTTTCAACAATGACTTTCTGCTATGCAGTATGCACAGGAGGGTCACACGAGGGAGTAAATACAAGGTGAGACATCAACACCAATGCCAATGCGCACTAGAAATTGAGTGTGGAAACCCATATCTTGGGTCCAGACAACAAATCAAATTTTGATCTTGATTCTTAGATGCAGGAGAGATATATAGGGGGGTTTGGTTATTTACAAATTTACAGTAGTTTTCTTATTATACAGTTCGCCAGAAACCATATCCAGCAAATCGTTGACCGACGCATCACATGCCAATGGCTTTGAGCCGGGGCAGGCACAACAGCATATTTTACAGACCAGCTGAAAGAGCAATCCATGCATGCTCTATCAGGCTCATGACTCAGAAGGGGTACACTTCAGAATGACTCGACATCTAATAGCTGACTGACTTTGCGGTATCTCTGATGACCATCATGAATGACCTGCAAACAACGATTAACCTTCAGAAAAATTCTAATATAGAGCAGCAAAGAAATTTAAAGGAAAGACAAGCCTATCAGTGATACAATGATAACCATATATCATGCTTCACTCTGCTTCGATCAATGGTTTATGGAATACCCACTGCTTTAGAGGTGAACTAAACCTCCAAAACGAACTCAGGTCTACCCACATAGTGAGCCGGCTGGTTCAGTCGGAATTCATATAACTACAATTATAGGGTTTCAGGTAATATATGCATCAGCATCATTCTATGTTCAGGCCATAACAAGATTTGATGCATTTTGAAAACTCTCAAAGGTGGTGGTTTGAAACAGAACGTGTCAGGGTAGATATTTATTTGTTTGAATTGAGCATAAGGTACAAACTCTATGCTACAGGTGTCAAATGTGAAACAGAGAATCTACTTTGTAAGAGAAAATACCTCTAGAAAGCAAAGATTATAACTTGCAAGGCTAGATTTAGAACCTGCCACTTTAGTGGCAGTAGCTTCTCTTAGTCCTGCTACAATCTAAGGATTACCTGCATACCCCATAAACCCTGATATAATACAATAATATAATGCATATCAAGCAATAAAGACAGTTATGACCCCTACCTCAAGATGCGACCTTGATTTACCACTTATCCTGCAGTTTGATCAGAACTGCTGGTGAACTGAGGAGAATTAGTTGGAAGAATCAGTTGCGCCTGTCCTGGAGCTGGTGCAGCTATACCTGAGAAAACCGAGCAAATCAGAATCTTATACATGAATTATATCCCACTGCATAAACAATTCTGATGACTTCCATATGTGCTCGGTGTTCTATGATTAGATGATAACACGTGTCAAAAATGCAGCCTAGCATGCAAAATGATTGCCAAAAATATAGAATCATCAGGAAAATATATACTGAATTTGCTCAGAACATTTACATGCGTGGAAAATAAAATTTTGAGAAAGATGTGTATCATTTCTAAGAATAGGAAAAAAAAACATTGCCTGCAGGATATGGTGTTTGAATTGTGGGAAGGGCAACTGGTGATGCTCCACTGACGTTGGACCCAGTGAATTGCACTACATGATGGCCTGGAATTCCATAGCTTTGAACCGTTGTATACCCAGGATTTCCGGAAGGAGAATGACCTACTTGTCCATAGGGATATACACCGGGATTGACTGTCCCCGGTACACCGTACATCTGAAGGTATTGCTGATTCATGTAAGGACTGTAGACACCCTGCTGAAAATTTGATGAACAGAAAACGATAGCAAGTTAGTTTTCCATCAGTCAAGCACAACCCTTGTAATCTTTAATCCCATACAAATCTTTGTTATTATGTGCATGATATTCACCTGTGGGTAGACATATTCAGGTCCATATGCCGTGTACCTGAAATACAGAAATTGATGAATCTCTTGAGAACATTAAGACAAATTTTAACATTGTAAGGAACCCAAGCTTCCTGTCAAGCATTTTGAACATGATTGATCACCAATTAGGTGAATGAATAACTATAATTATTCAATTTGACGCAAAAACCTATATTACAGTTACTAACCAAAGCGTTGTGGATTTATGATACTAATGCAAAAACATAGAGCTGCAAAGTGGACAAAACAATATACGATTGTTATTAAACCACTACTGCATGCCTTTTAGACATTTAAATGCTAGAATGGTTTTGTAGAACTCAAGTGTGTCCTAGCATTCGATGATAACAGACTTTCATATGAAATGTCTTAAAAAAACAATGTGTATCAAAAGTAATTGTGACTTTAGCTAGCTGAAGTTTCAGGTTTTGTTCAAACTCAAAATGTTGAGGGACACCAAATCACATAGTTGCAGACAAGCCGAGCCAAATTGCATTGTGATCAACATTCAAAGAATAATACTTGAAACATATTATGACACTAAGAGATCATTTGGTTCAAGCTGAAATGATACATTCTGCAGTTAGACAAGCATAGCCAAATTGCATACGCTCCACACTCAACTGAGCTCGACATGACTATACAAAGACTAGTAACTGAAAGGCTAAAACTCACCCATAAGAAGGGTAAACAAACCCGGGCTGATAAGCATGAGAAAGAGGGTGGTGATAACCAGGACTCCCCATGTAAGCAGCTCTTGGAGCTTGCACACGACCAGGGATTGGCGCTGGTGATCTCAATTGCCCTACAAAATAGCCAAAGAAACAATCTAGTAAATCCAACACTCCAAAAACAGTAACCAACTACCCTAAAATACTTCAATGCGAAAATTGCTTACCATGGAAATGGAATGATGGCCGAGGCCGGCCTAGAGAAGCTAGATTACAGTTAGCCCTTCGGCCATCAATGACAGGATTTGGGTCAGCACAGGCCCTTCTTGCAGAGTCGGGATCACGAAATGTCACCTAAAACCATCCAACACAGAACACAAACAGATTAACAACGAAGTGTCCGAAAATTTGTTGAATTCACAAGACATAACAGGGTACTGACAAAGCCATAGCCTTTGGATCGGCCGGTGTTCTTATCGGTGATGACGACGGCCTCGAGTATATCGCCGTACTGGTCGAAGTGGCGGCGCAGCGTCTCGCTCTGGGTCTCCCAGGCCAGCCCTCCGACGAAGACCTTCGTCAACGTCGTGTCCCCAAACGGCGAACTGAAAAGCGGTTGTTGATTCTGTTGTTGTGGGTAAGCCATATACACCCGCCTACATGCATAAATCTACACACAAAAACCCAACTGCTACAAAACCTGAGAGACCCTCTGAACCTCTCTGAGAACCAATAAGAGATCAAAGGGATTCAGTACAGGAAAAGTGGAGTAGGACCCAGAAGAGGGTTGAACTCCATAGCCTTAGAAAACCCTAGTACTACAACTTAGTGGCCTGGTGGGTTACTGGGTACACGGTTTAAGCACTAGACCCCTATATACATAAAAGTAGGAAACAGAGAGTTTTGGGGTTCAGATCAAATACGGTTTTGGTTAGGAAAGGTGAAAGATTGATGATGATGATGATGATGATCAACTAGGTGTAAGACCCAATTCAACAAAAAAGGAAAAGGGGGAGACAAACAGAAACCCAAATTTTGTTTCACCTAATTGGATCTTTTAGATTTTTTTTTTTCAACAGTTTGCCTGAACATGACTGACACCGAGGGATTTGCTATCATCGATGTCTCTCAGGCCTGAGCTGAGCTGGTTTTTTTTTCTTTCTTTCTTTCTCTTTTTTTTTTTTCAGAATCTGCACGAAATTTTCAGTATTATTCTCAATTAATACTACCTTTAAGAATAAATTAAAAATAGTGCTCATACATGACTGCATGAGTGACACCGTGACATAACAGAACAAACCATGTCTCTTTGTCCTCTAATGTTTTAGATCAACAGAGGGTGTAAAGTTCACCAATGATGAAAACAAACGGATGCTTCTTACTACCAATACTACGTATCATAAAAAACCCCGATGCTTCTTGCTACCAAAACAAACATACCATACATAACGGTATATATTATCATCACATTCTCTTAAATATTACATATATCATTTAACATCTACCCGCTGTGTAACACTTGAATTTGATGGTAAACTTTTTTACTATCATAGTTTGATACTAATTACATAATAATCAAAACTATAGACAGATGGACGAAGATCACACTATGCTACAAACTAGGCGTAGTAACCAAAGGTTACTATACAAAATTTTACCAACGAGTGGAGACTCACGGTGACTGAACTGTTCTTTTGTTAAGAATATGGTCTGAAACTAGAGTGAAGCATATATGCACCTTGCAATATCACTGTCAAAACTTCAGGTGAAAATGGTGGAAAACTGGAAATGGACAAAATCCAGATACCAATGGGGCATGGCTTTCTTGCTAAACTAAACACAAAATCCAGAGACTAATTGTCTTTAAATCAAAATTAGGCCATAGTGGATAAAGATGGACAATGTGCAGCGACGTGGGGAATTAGACATTATAGAATTAGATCTCTCTCTCTCTCTTTATTTCTTTCTTTCTCTTTCTTTCATGAAAGAGACGCTCACAGAAACAAAAAATGGATGATGGAGGCTACTACGTACTGTATAATAATGCTGCTCCATTTTCATCTTTTTTATTTTAGAAAACTACGATTTTGTGGCTTAAAAACCGTACGAAAATACAAACCAGTCGCTCTCCTTTCGTTGCCGTACAAGTGGGTTTATACATTTTGCTGTCTCTGAGATGAAGTGGAACCTTAACTAAATCAGTGTTTTGGGATTTTCTCTGGTAAATCCAAAGGAAGGATGAGAACACACGCATCGTATGACGTTTCTGGGAAACTATTCTGCATATAGAACCTTTTGCCAAGAACTGTTGACCCGTTGAAGTAGATCTTAACCGGTTGTCCACGCGTCGGCGCGGCCTCATTGTTTCTTGATTCCGGAACTTAAGAAAATTCACTGTGTCGGTGTAATGATAGAGCTCCGGAGTTTCAATATTTTTCGATCATCTCATGTAAATGACCACAATTGCTATACTCGATGACTGCAAGACTCAGGGGAAAGTTTTGCTTCCGAGAAAGAAAAAGATGTTCTAAGCATGAAATTTGCATTAAAAAGAGCCTAGTATGAGGCCATGAGCCTTGCCCTAACAGTCTTAACACCTTGTGGCGTGGTTTAACAGATACAAGAGGATGACGTACCATCCCATTTGGACAGACCAACAGAACTTTTCCATGGATTTATTTCCAATTTTGAATTTTCCATGAAGGCCATTTGATATCATATCCAAACCAAAACACTGGGCTTTGTATTTCAATTCTCCGCTCAGTCTCAACCGAAAAGGCTTATGTTTGAATCAAAGATCTCTTGAGATCAACTCGATAACGGGCTTTTGGGGCAACGGTATTCGGTAAGGTTTTTTTTATAGAGAAAATTAGATAAAAACTTAAAAAATCAAACCTCTTTTAAAATAAATCCATGCTCATATTCCATTTTAATTTACACTCAATCTTATTATTGAACATGCCTTATATGTTTTATTTTTATTTTTGGAATTTGTATCCCTCTTTTCCTTGACTCTTTTACCCTTCCGTTTTTTTTGTTTTTTCTTGAGAAGATTTTTCCCTTCTGATTGAATGAGAAGACATTCCCTAAATGTGGCTCTTGACTTTCTTCTATTTTAAATAGGGTTAGGGTTTAAACTAGGGTTTAGGGTTTAGGGTTTAGGGATTAGGGTTTATGGTTTAGACTAGGGTTTTAGGGTTTGTGGAACCGGGTTTAGGGTTTAGGGTTTGTGGAACCGGGTTTAGGGTTTAGGGTTTAGACTAGGGTTTAGGCGTAGTCTGTGGAACCGGGTTTTCAGTTGCCGGGTAATTATGTTTAATGAGTCGGTCAAACAGCTTGTTAATTGCAATGGTTCAGTTGGTGACATTTCAGCAATTTCCTTCAACAACAAGTTCTATTGTTTAGATAAATAATATTAATATTTTTACTAAATCAACATAATTAATAAGTTGGGTGTATTTCAAAAGAGTATAACATGTGGATGTAATTTAAAATGGGTCTATGATTTTGAGAGTAACATCAAATTCCCTTTTTTTTATCTTACGAGTTTTTTAGGTTTAGGGTCAAACTAAACTCGTTCTCACCTCCAATCCAAAACTGCCTTACCCGAATATGTTAAACTTCATATCGTTGTGCTAAAATATCAGTGTGTTAAATCATTAACCATTTTATACGGATAACTTTTACGTTGCGATTTAATGTTATAATCGAGATGTGTTTAGATAAGGAATTCGATCAGTTCATCTTTGAATGAGCTCAATGTTTCCCTTGTCGACATAGATGCAATGAAGGGTGGTTGAGCTCTCAAGTGATGGTCACGAACATTGCAAGTTTGCAACCATACTTGCTTGGGTCGGATGTCATCTGTCTACTAGCCTACATGTATCAAATAAACACATCGATAATAATACGAAGAGTCTAAACAATTAGCAATTTGTTCTTTCCCAATTATACTACTTCAACCCAGACAAAGTTTAATTGTTGTACTAATTAGAGTTCATATCCTTTTCAAAACGTTAGCTTTCTTACTCGGTCAATTACATTTTTTTTTTTTTGGGTAAGCGGGTATAGGACTAATAACGTCCTAACCCGAAAATTTATTGATAAGATAAAAGAAAAAAGTACAAAAAGGCTGGTGACTACATCAAACCAAGCCTAGACCAACGTACAATTAACCATGACGAATGTAAGGAAATCCCAGGAAATCCATACGAAGGAAAGGAATAATTTCAGCAGGAGGAGAAGCATGTCAAATCCAAGATGAAGAGGACATACCTAAATTGGCGAGTTTATCGGCAACAGTGTTCCCTTCACGAAGGACATGAGAACAAAAGAAAGACATTGAACGAGTTCTAGCAACACAGTTATACCACAATGTGCGTAATTGCCACGGAGGGACAAATGACGACTTAGAGAAGCATTCAACCACACTCGTAGAGTCACACTCAAGCCAAACATGTTGCCAGCCGAGCTGAAATGCCAATTCTATCCCAATAATAACAGCCAAAAGCTCAGAGAAAAAAGCATTATGGTGTCCTATGGGAGTGGTAAATCCGCCAATGAAATGACCTTGATAGTCTCGAAAAACACCCCCACAAGCTGCCAGCCCGGGATTCCCTTTAGCAAGACCATCAGTATTAAGCTTAATCCATGGAGACAAAGGAGGATGCCACAAAACTAACCGGATTCTTTTTTGGGCTCTTGAGGTTGGAGTCACCCCCATTTTAACAAGCAATTGGGCATCTAAGATACCACTACAGTCACCAGGAGCATAAGGAGCAAGAAACTGAAGCCAAGCTTTAATGGATCGAAAAACACGCATAAGAGATGGTTTTTTGTTCTCAAAACGTAACTTATTGCGAGACTTCCAAATAGCCATCAGAACATATAAGCCTCCTACAAGCCAAAGATTTCTCAACTGAGCAGAGAAGGCCTTGTGCGTAAAGGAGTCCCAAAGGTCAAATAAAGAACCGGTGGATGGAAGAGAAGTACCAAAGCAGCAAGCAAGTCATTGCCAAATATGTTGAGCAAAAGAGCAATTGAAAAAGAGATGAGTCTGATCCTCTAGAAAACCAAAATTACAAAGCTGACATACAGACACCATAGGAATACCTCTCTTTTGAAGTTGATCATCCGTAGGCACCTTATGATGAAACAACCGCCACGCTAGCAAAGAAAAACGCGGAGGGATAAAGTTACGCCACACTGTGAAGGCCCAAGGCGGTGAAGAGAAATTTGGGCGGAGCTGATCGTAAGCAGAGGAAAAAGATAGAACCCCATCACTTGAATGTTCCCAAATAAGCGTATCATTGGTAGACTCTGTAGGCAAAGGAACAAGCATAATATCTTTGACCAAATCAGGGAAAGCTTGACGAAATCGAGCTGACAAAACCCAATTTTGATCAGATATAAAGGCTGCAACGGTAGATGACAAGTGAGCAGAAGAAATAGTAATATGTAGCTTGTCAACAATGGGTACATCAAGCCATTTATCACTCCAAAAATTAACTGAATTTCCATCCTCGATAAGCCATTTTGAATTCTGGAACAATATAGGAAGTGAAACCCTTAACCCATGCCATAGTGAAGAGCACAAATAACGAGATTTCATATGATGAGAGATTGAGAACCGGCTGCGAGCGAAAACACCTAATGCTGAATTAGCAGTTAGAACACGCCATCCCATTGTAAGAAGTGCTGCCAAGTTAAGAGATTTCAGATGTCGAAGACCAAGCCCACCTTCATCCTTGGGAGCACAAATTTGACTCCAGGAAACAGTGACAATCTTTTTAATGCCAACATCACCGGACCAAATGAAATTACGTGCACAAGTTGACAAGTATTTGATGAGAGATGAAGGCCAAAGGTAAGTAGAGAAACTATGAAGAAGCATACTCTGGAACACATCATGAACTAATTGAACACGCCCGGCCATAGATATAAGCTTTCCTGCCCAACCCAGCAGGCGAGCTTTTGCTTTATCTGCAAGAGCTTGGAGATGGAACCGGCGTGGCATACCTTTAAAAATTGGGACACCCAAATACGTGAAAGGAGTAGTACCAAATTTAAAACCCAATATACGACGTACTGCCTTATGTCGATGAGCATATGAATCTCCCAAATAGAAAGTACTCTTTTCTTTGTTCACTAGCTGCCCAGAAGCCTGGCCATATCTCTCTAAAAAAGACTGCAAGCGAGTAAGAGAAGCATCATCTCCCCTACAAAATATAAATAAGTCATCTGCATATAAGACATGAGTGAGAGAGCAACCTCGTGGAAGGGATATCGGTTTCACACGCCTAGAAGAAAAAAGAGCTGTAAGACCCCGGCTTAACGCTTCCTCGGCAAGACAAAATAAGAGTGGGGATAAAGGATCTCCTTGCCGTACTCCTCTAGCACAAGCAAAATAACCTTTTGGGGAGCCATTAATCAAAACCGATAGTCTTGCTGAACCAAGGATGGTACTTACATAATTCATGAAATCTGGTGAGAAACCAAATTGACTGAGAGTCTGAAACAAAAACTCCCAGTTTAGGGTGTCAAAAGCTTTAGCAATGTCCACCTTTATACCCACATTACCTCCTCTAATTTTCCTGTCCAATAAATTGAAACCCTCATAGACAAGGCCAATGCAATCAGATATACGACGTCCAGGCAAAAAAGCAGATTGATTTACTGGGATAATTCGGGATGCAATGGGACCCAAACGATCAGCCAGAATTTTTGGAATAATCTTGAAAAGAAAATTTGCTAGAGCAATCGGCCGAAACTGAGAGATTGAACTGGCACCGTCAACCTTAGGTAGAAGCACAATAAAGTTAGAGTTGGCATTAGGAAACAACCAGTTATGCTGAAAGAAATATTGCACAAAAGCAACTACATCCGCCCCGACAATGTCCCAGCAATTATGATAGAAAGCACCTGGGAAGCCATCTGGACCAGGGGAGCTTAAGGGATTCATAGAGAAAACAGTACGTTTGATCTCTTCTGCGGATGGCATCGAAGTAAGTAAAGCATTCTCCTCATCTGTAATCAAACTAGGAATAGTATTGCAGATATCAACAATCCCATTAGGAGGCATACCTGGGCCATACAATGATTGATAAAAGGTTACCACATGATTGGATATGTCATCCAAATCAGTTAGAAGAGAACGACCATCATGAAGACAATTTATAGTAGCTCTAGCTGTCTTGTTTCTAGCATATGCATGAAAGAAAGCTGTGCATTTGTCCCCATCTGTTAGCCATTTGACCTTAGCTTTGTCCCGCCAAAAAGCTTCTTGACGCCGGGTTGCTTCAAGCACAGCCGTTTTTGCCTCGACTTCAGCCGAGAACAGTTGTTCATTGTACCCATTGGAAGAAATAGTGTATTGAATATCAGCTAGCTTACCACGAGCTTCTTCCAGTTGTCTATGAACATTCCCAAAGACGTTGAGGTTCCAGTCCTTAAGGTAAAGCTTCAAAGCTTTAAGTTTTTGCAGAGTGATATGCATTGGGCAACCAACCGGCATCGTGCTTCTCCAACAATTTGCAACAATGTCTTGAAAAGAAGAATGAAGAAGCCACATTGATTGAAACTTGAAAGGCTTCGGTCCCCCAATACAAGATTTTTTAGCCAAGAACAAAAGAGCATTATGATCTGAAACCACTCGGGGAATAGCAATACAACATGACTCTTGCCATGAATCATTCCAGCAAGTATCACATAATGCGCGATCAAGGCGACGTTCAATATGATTGCTCCCACGACCTCTAGCCCAAGTATAGAATGCCCCTGTAGTATCCATATGAGCGAAATTGCAAAGTTCTGTGACACTTCTAAAATCCTCACAAGATGAACGAATAGGCAGCTGCCCACCCATGCACTCATGAGCACCCAAAACTGAGTTGAAATCCCCAATTGCCATCCATGCAACTAGAGTACTCTGCCGAAGTTGCAATAATTCGGACCAAAGACTTTTACGTTTCCGAGCTGTTGTAGCCGCATAAATAAAAGAGAGTTGAGATGTCACCCCTTCCATATCAAGCTGGATGGTAATCTGTTGCTCAGACAAAAGAATTATTGAAGCAACTATATGTGGTGCCCCCAGGAGCCACATATTGGGAATAAGAGAACCTCTTTCATTCATAGAAATAAGGCGTAAATTCAAAGAAACCCAATAAGAAGAGGGAATTATATCAAAGGAAATCATCGGTTCTGAAATACATACCAAATCTGGATGATATTGACGACAAATATTTGAAAGTTCATTACGGGAATCAGAGTTACCAATTCCCCTTATATTCCAAGAAAGGAGCTTCATTGGAGTTTTTGGGGCTTTTGACGAACCCGGGAGGGGTAAGGAGTACTCCTGGTGCTAGAAGTCACAGCCATTTTCTGTTTTGCTTGAGCTTTTTGTTGTGACTTTGTCAAGATAGGAATAAAACCGTCAAGGTCTTCCCCATTAACATGTCGTGCCACTGCATCCACCTCTACGGCTGCCCTCAAATCTTGTGGACCAAAACCGGGAGGCGGGTTTGTAAGAACATTAGTATCACAATCTTCATTCGTATTGTCCTTCCAAGATCGACTTGGAGTATTTTTGTCCACATCATAACCATCAAAACAATCATCAGAGTCCACATCTTCTACCACTCCATCAACGGAGTTGTCATTTTCTATCATCACCTGATCAGCAATACGCTCAATGCACTCAGAAGCTGCACCTTCCACAACATTATTCACAAAAGCTACAATTGCAAGATCCTCCACGGAATGGAATGACTCTCCAGTATGAACCTCATGACTATTAGATATGCTTTTCTCCACATTGGAGTTAAGTTGTGCAGCCACTGGAGATTGTACATGGTCAAGGGCCCGCTGCCCATTGTGATCAAAAACATTGACCAACTGTTGATTGGGTTGACCGTTCTCATTCAAATTGTCTTGAAGTCCACTCTTATCAGCCGTTCCCTGTATTACAGGTTCATTAGTAACCTCAACCTCTGCAATGTGTTCCTCAGAGGAACGCTGTACAACATGATTAACTGTTGGCAGATTGTATATGACAGCTTTCGGACGGTACTCTTGACGTACAATGCGAGAAGACTTCTCAACAAGCTTTTTTTCCTGTACCGGCTTCAAGTGCCTACAATGATCTGCCATATGACCCGCCTTCCCACAGTGAGTACACATGTTCTCATATACAATGTCAATCGAAAAACAATGAGATTCCCTTTCAACCATCAAAGAAGGTGGTAAGTCACCAGCAAGATCAACATCTACCAATACACGAGCAAAATACCCAAACTGTCGTTCTTTAGTAGATTTGTCAATTTGCAATGGAGTACCAACACCCCGAGCAATCTCCATCAGATGTTGTTGATGCCAATAATCTTGGCTCAGACCATAAAATCTTACCCAAAGTTGAGCGTGAGTTTGCGGAAGGGTGTCTCCTGGAACAAAGTCTGGTTTCCATTGAGTTAAACGAAAAATGCCATCAGGAAGAGTGCAAGTACCACCACCCCATACCCTGCGCAGATCCTCTTCCGTGGAAAAGTGAATGTCAAAATATCCTTTGCCAAGAGGCACCAGACGCCATGGTTCTAAAGGCTTCCATAGAGCAGCTAACAAGCTTTTTAGGGCATCAGTCCTCAGAGGTTTAGAACCCTTACGCAGCAGTAGACGACCAATGAGATTAGTTTTGAACTCTTTCAATTGTTCCTGATATAATGATTCATTGATCTTCACATAAATCTTATCCCCACGAACCACAGGAGGCGGTAATTGGCTTAGAGAAATAGCAGGCTCAGTTGAGTTGGAGAGAACAGCATCAAAAGTGCGAACTCTAGGGGCAGATGGAGGGGGTTGCGAAGCCGAATCCAGGCCTCCCAAAAATTTCCAGGGGCAGATAGCCGCTCCATAACTCGTCGGCGGCATCGCGAGATCCCTAGGGGAAACCCTAGAACGGCGAAAACTTTTGCTCCGACTCAATTACATGATTGTACCTAACACGTACATATATCCGCTATTCTGTAGTGACATTTTTAGCTACAACTACTACTTGTTGGTTGATCGAGTACTCAAAAACAGTCGTACTGATAAGCCAATAGGGAATTATATCGGATTCTTATAATGATATGTAGAATGTGTCTTTTATCATTTGATAATACTTATCATAGACACAATATGTTTAAAATGAAATATGTATCACAAATTTAAAAACAACAAACAAATATGTGAAGTACGTAAACGATAAATAATTATATTGAATCAAAAAGATATAGATTTGTAAGACCCTACACATATAATCACATACACGATGTACACGAACAACATGGCATGTTGAAATGACGTGAAGATATATGGTGGCAAGAATCGGGTTTAAGAAAATGTATGCATGTATTGCATGATACAAGAGAATGGGGAAGGTATGGGAGTGATTTATAAGATTTTGTTGTCAATTATTAGGCTTTGGATCTTGAATTCAAATAAAAATGGTGAAATATGCACCTTTTTTTACTTTTTTTTTTTTCAATTACAAAAAGTTTAGGTGAGAGTTTGGTTACGCTACATCATCATCGTCAGGGAAAACCTGCATCCTCACACGTACCTGTCACACTAGCCTCCACGTATGAATTTTCATAGAAAAATTTACATATCGCGAACCAACGAGACCTGTTAGTAACGGGGATCGAACTTAGATGGGGTCTCCACCGCAAACTCATCGTTGCCAACTGAGCCAAACCTAGGCCTAAAGAAAAGTGTTTGTACACGTAGCTTCAATCATTCCTAAAGAAAAAACACGCTTACATATGTGTATGTAATTAGAACAAAAAAATACACTTGGCTTTCAATCTTTCCTTCAAGTCTTAGAAGTAATGCATGACCTAATTTGCAGATGAAAGCAACTTTAGCAGCATGACCAAATACGCGAGGCAACATATACGTACATAGTTTAAGCAAAAACCCATAAAATCATAATACGCAAACATACAAGAAGGGTATGATGTAACCTAATCAACCACATAGCTAGCTGGTTCATTTGCAGTCTGATGGCTTTGCTTTACTTTATCGCAGCGCCTAGGTTCTATTGGCACTCACAGAATGATCAGAACCTAATCACCCACGTCTATACGTACACATACGTATGTATACGTACATATGTTAATTAGATTATTAATTAATCATCAACGAACAAGTCGAATGAAATATGAGGACGTACTTGTCGATCGAAAAATAAAAATACGAGGACTTTAATATATGGCTTTATGGACTAATTCATTACATGCATCTAGCACAAGACCTGTCGATATATGGCTTTTGATGAGGTTAGAATTTGAAATGTTGCTGTTTAGATTAGCTAGCGTTAAGTTTGATACACTTGATTTTGTTAACAAACTAACCATTTCAATTAAAAAAGCAATGAACCATTTATCGAACTGCTGCAATTGACATTTGATCCCGGTGAGAGAAGAGCACCGGACTTTACATTTAAGCTTGTTTTTCTAATTATTTCGTTATTCTACATAAGGAATCAACACGATTAGTTTAAACAAACAATGAATTGCATATATCTCTAATGTCACGCGTAAATTTTGAGTCATTCATTCCAAATGAGTGTGATGCTTACGTTCGATGAACTTCTCTATCAAGCAGCACATACGCATTTTTGTTTTTACAAAGCAAGCAAAGTATACGAACAACAAGGCGATTAGATTAAGGTTTGTTGAGCAACGGTGGCATGCAGCAAGAATGTTTGAGCTATATTAGCAACAAGTTGCAATACAATAACGCAACTTTGCCATTGTTAATTCACATGAGAGCCATTCAATTATGGCATTGTGTGTGCATATGATCAAAATGATCGACATCCTTCATGTGTTTTAGTATGGTTTCGGTCAATCACGATCTAGTCAGTTGGATTCTATAAGAAAAGTGCACGGACACATTCCATTTTCCAGAATATCAAAGTTGCAATATTTTGTCGATAAAGAAATGTGAAATGGTCATGATCGAGAGAAATTAAGCAAATCAAATCAAGAAGAAAGAAGCTACTTGATCTCTTCTATATAATTCCAGATGCATCGATCACTACCTACCACTAAACCGTGCTGCCATTTGAATAAGTACAGAACTAATCTAATCAATCTCATCATCTTTTATCAACTTTATTAGTCGATTTGTTCTTAGTTTAACTCGTTAATTGTCCCCCTCGAGTGATCTTCTTGTTGTCTTTTTGAATTGTTCAGCTAACTCAATTAAGCTTATAACTCAATTAAGCTTATATATAAAACCTACGAGAAAATTATGATGAGGCACACGAAACATAAAATTAGGGTTGGTTTACATGAGCTTAGCACGCAGCTGGCTAGCAAGTTTTTGGGGTATTAAGTTTGACATTCTCAATATTTCTTGTTGCTTGGTACTAAATCAGTTGCTATTTCATTTCCATATTGTGTAGGATGTGATTAGACTTGTTCCATTCCATACTGCATGCATATATATGTTTCGATCCCTTTCATACAAATTCTCAAACTTTTAGCTGATTGAGTATTATAAAATTTCATTGACATATTACTCATGTCATTGGTTAGATAGGGTAGGTTGAATCGAATTCACACAAATAGTTTATTTCTTAAATATGTACAATTTTTGAGATCGTAGTTGTATGTTCTACTATGTCGAAAGATATTGTGTTAATATAACTACGAAAAATAGAACACGTAACACAACACGTACAAATTCATAAATTAACACACCGACGTAGACTTGTAGTTGTTCTTATTTGAGCCCAATGAATATTTTGATCCAAGACTGCATAATAAGTTTTGGATAACATTTGGGTCAATACCCTGTGACCCTTTTAATATAAATCTTGTTAAGAGTCGCGAGCTTCAGAGGCACGCGAGATAGTTTTCCATAAGGATTGTAGCACCCCGTGAGATAAGGATATTCGTTGTTTGAGCTCGCATAGGAGTCTACAGTTGGATAACGCGAAGATGGTAACCTAAGCGAAATCTGTTGTGCAGCTAGGCACGTGTCAAACAGATGATTGGTTCGCGAGCAAAACAATGTTCTTGTGATATTCTGATTGTTGAGTTCGAATTGGATTGTGGTTGCATCTCTTCTGGCAGGTTGCGAATCATTATATAAGAAGAGCTCGAAAGTCATTGAAAACAAATAATAAAATCATACAACAAATACAAATCTTCGAGTTTCTCGAAACCCTAACGCTAAGCGCATCCTGCCCTTAGTTTACAAAGTCCTTTCGGTCTCGCTCTGGTTACTGTCCCAGTTTGTTGCTCTACTCACTACGAACAGTGAGTATCGACCATAGATGGAAAATGTTACTCGTAATCCCTCGTCCGCGAGTGGCATCTCAGCCCTATGCTTGTTTATAAGTCAAGGACCAGCGCATTCTCATTCCGCGTCCGCGCGGTGGCACGGCACCTTTTTGTTTACTTTTGATATCGCTAAGTTACCTCTACGCCCCTGCTGAGGATCGTGACCAAAACAGTTCTACTACGCCCAATTGACACAAACACAAGTTTATAAATTGAGCGGCTTCAACAAAACATCTAATAGTTTATCAACTTTATGAGTGTTTATAGTGTTTTTAGTAAAAACTAATTTCATGATCAGTTTACCTTCATCAACTTTAGGTCGATCATCATGTTAGTCCTTATTCTTTCAATTTCATCAAAAACACCTCTCAACTCTCAATTTTCATCAGCCGTGTTCAAACCTCTGTTCTTTATCTAATTCATCCGTCAAGTGATGACGTGGCATCAAGAAGGAAGTCAAATTAAAAAAAAACATTTCTGACCATTTTTCCCTCGTATCGATACTCATCTCTGTACCCATCACAACCCCCTAACCTTAGTGATTTTGGTGGGATTGAATGCAATTTGTCTATTTTACCCTTTTTCTGTGGGTCTGAGACTTCAAATTTGGTTTTCTTCTTAATGCAAGTCATTACATGACGGGAATATTGGGTGAAAAACGTATGTTTGGACACGGCTGATGAAAAATTAAAAGTTGAGGGGTGTTTTTGATGAAATTGAAAGAAATTGAACTAACATGATGATCGACCTAAAGTTAGTGAGGGTAAACTGAAATTAGTCCTAAAAATAACTTTCAGTTTGTTTTTAAAAATAACCTTAAGCTTGCTTCTAAACGCTGCAGCCAATGACCTGTAATTTTTTTTAAAAAACCATTTTTATTTCATTTACCAAACGTTATAAAATTTAAAAATTCGGATAGAAACTGATTTTTTTTTAAAACGAAGCTATACCCAATTAGGTTTTAGGCATGTGGTTCTAAAGAGTGCTAATCGTTACATGTGTAATTGTTGTTCTTGTTATGTATCCCTTACTTGTTCTCACTAATTAAACTCTTTTAATGTTGCATGCTAGCTAGTTGAGGATATGCTATATTTCATTCAAAATCATAAATTGTAAATGTACAAAAAACTTGACACACGCTACTAGAAAAGACCGCTTAGGCTCATGGTTTTAAAAAATGCTAGTCGCTAGTCGGAGGGTCAGACTGATTGATTGATGTAATCATTCAATAAATGGTTGTATGTCGTTCATCCTAGAAAATACACCTAATTTTTTTTTTAAAAAGAAGAAATTATACTAGCACGTATATAGCTCTCCCAGCCCGACGTCTAAGATGAACGACTTGGGGAAATTATGAACTCTATCTCTTTATCTCTGTCATCTTCTGCAAAAAAAAAAAAAAAAAAAACTTTTTTACGAATTTCTTTAAGCTCAACTTAGTTATGAAATAAAATCGGAGCTTTCATTCTTTCCGAATTTGTTTGTTACGAAGACAAGTAAAAAACTAATTGAATTCGAACCTAGACAGTTAATCTATAGTTTTCACGTGGCAAAAAGGGCGCACAGAGATGGAAAAACCGGATCGGATCCGGCCCGACAAACCCGACACGCGTAGCACGTGGACCCTCTCATCCAGCGCGCCAACCCTTCTCCTTCTTCCTTCTTCTTCTTCTTCTTCTTCTTCTTCTTCCTCTTCCTCTTCCTCTATATAACAGCGCGTCCAAAACCCCCGCTTTTCCATCGAACAAGCTTAACAAACCCCCCGAATTAAATAAACCCCACTCTTCAAAATATTATTATCATTACTAATAACCAAAATAGTTTTCATTCTCTCTCTTTCTTCATGGACGTTCGCCGGCGACCTCCGCTCCCTCCCAGAGCCGGCGGCGGCGAACCAGTCAAACAGCACCAGATCAACCACCCCAAAGCCTCCGACGCGCTGCCGTTGCCGTTGCCGTTGTACTTGACGAACGGCTTGTTCTTCACGCTCTTCTTCACCGTCGCTTACTTCCTCCTCCACCGTTGGCGCGAGAAGATCCGCTCCTCCACTCCTCTCCACGTCGTCACGCTCTCCGAGATCGTCGCCCTCTTCTCCCTCTTCGCCTCCGTCATCTACCTCCTCGGCTTCTTCGGCATTGACTTCGTCCAGTCCTTCGTCCACCCCTGGAACGACGTCGTCAAGGTGCCGCGGGGACATGATGACCAGCTCTGCGGCACTACTCATCTTTCTGTTCCGGCCATGCCGGAGCAGGAGGACGAGGAGATTATTAACTCCGTAGTGTCCGGAGCGACTCCATCGTACACTCTGGAGTCGAATCTCGGGGACTGCCGGAGAGCCGCCGCCATACGCCGAGAGGCACTGCAGCGGACGACGCGTCGTTCGCTGGAGGGACTGCCTTTGGAAGGCTTCGATTACGACTCCATCCTCGGACAGTGCTGCGAGATGCCGATTGGGTATGTGCAGATTCCGGTGGGGGTCGCCGGACCGCTGCTGCTCAACGGTGAGGAGCTCACTGTCCCAATGGCGACCACTGAAGGCTGCCTCGTCGCCAGCACCAACCGAGGCTGCAAGGCCATTTACGCCTCCGGCGGTGCCCACTGCGTCATTCTCAAGGACGGCATGACCAGAGCTCCGGTGGTGAGGTTCAACTCCGCCGTCAGAGCCGCCGAGCTTAAGTTCTTCCTGGAAGACCCAGAAAACTTTGATTCTCTCGCCATCGTTTTCAACAGGTTCATTTCTAATACAAATTAATATTTTTCATCCAAACTTTACTGTGTCAATTATGAGTTTTTAAGGGTAGAAATAATGTTAATGTTTTTGTTACAGATCTAGTAGATTTGCTAAGCTTCAGAGGATTACATGCGCAGTTGCAGGCAAGAATCTGTACATGAGGTTTACTTGCAGCACTGGAGATGCGATGGGGATGAACATGGTCTCCAAAGGGGTCCAAAACGTCTTGGATTTCCTCCAGAGTGACTTCCCCGACATGGATGTTATCGGCATCTCCGGTAAGAGTTAGATTTCTTTGTTTTAATCACCCGAAATTAATCGTGTCTGAAGTTAGTTATGAGCAATGAATACATACAAGAATTGTAATACCTTGTTAATCACGTAGAGTAGTAGTAAGAATTCAACTTCTGTGTTCTACAGTCTACTCCAAGGAACATGATGTAGCAGCAAAATTCTATGTTGGATTTGACGGGTTCCCTTTTTTAAGTACTAGGTTATAGATTCTGGGTTTACCATAGATCCTGCTATTCTGGTACTTGTACAACAATAAATCTTTGATTTTCCGTACACGATAGTCAATGGTATAAATACTAGTTATACAGAACTTAAATCCATCACATTCTTTTTAGTTTCATGTCACTTCTGTCATAAGTATCATTTTCTCAATATGCTTAATTTGGCTTTGATGATCTGATGTAAGACTTGTACCAACTAGCTATCATTTTCGCCTGGTTTAGTAATTAATACGTACTTTCCTATAGGTTTGTTGACAGGTTTAGTAAACTATCTTTGTGTTGCAGGGAATTTCTGCTCGGACAAGAAACCGGCAGCGGTGAACTGGATAGAAGGGCGAGGCAAATCGGTGGTTTGCGAGGCTGTGATCAAGGAAGAAGTGGTGAGGAAGGTACTGAAGACCAATGTAGCTGCTCTAGTGGAGCTCAACATGCTTAAAAACCTTACCGGGTCTGCAATGGCTGGTGCGCTTGGCGGGTTCAATGCCCACGCTAGCAACATTGTCACCGCAGTGTACATAGCTACCGGCCAGGACCCTGCTCAGAATGTGGAGAGTTCTCACTGCCTTACCATGATGGAGGCCATAAACGATGGCAAGGACCTTCATGTCTCAGTCACCATGCCTTCCATTGAGGTACAAAACAATACAACAAACTAAAGCCAATTCTTATTTCTTCTTAGGGGTAAATTTGCACACTGAATCCGTTAACCTAGTGAATTTGTCATTTTCTTCACCTAATGATTCATAGAAGATGTAGCTGGAATATGGACAGAAAGGGTTGGTCCGTGGGTGTGATTCCCAACTATACGCAAACAAACATGACTCAATTCACAGATTTTGTTGTTTTTTTGCTATTGGGAAAGAAAAATTTTGGGAAAGAAAACTTAACACTGGTGCTGTGTTTCACTTTGAGATCCTCACTCAGTCAAACTTGGGATTTTTCAAAACTTTCAGGTGGGAACAGTTGGGGGTGGAACACAACTAGCATCACAGTCAGCTTGCCTGAACTTACTGGGAGTGAAGGGTGCCAGCAAGGTGTCTCCTGGTTCAAACTCAAGGAAACTAGCCACGATTGTTGCAGGTTCTGTTCTAGCAGGAGAGCTCTCTCTCATGTCTGCCCTTGCAGCAGGTCAGCTAGTTAAGAGTCACATGAAATACAACAGGTCTAGTAAGGATGTGTCAAAACTTGCCTGCTAAAGATTGAAAGGAACAATAAACTAAAAGCCAACAGTAGAAAAAAATAAGAGCTTGAGATGTAGAAAAGGACACTGTGATGGGGTTGGAGGGGGAAAGAACATGGTGGTGGGTATGTCACATGTGTTGGGGAGGGAAGCTTAACAGAGGAAGCACATGGCTGAGAAAAGGCAAAAAAAGAAAGAAGTTAAGAAAGGGAAATAGGGGCCTTTGTGCAGTGAAGTGTTAATAGAAACAAGGGAAATAAGGGCCTTTGTATCAGTCGGTCTTTTGGTAACATTTATTGGAAAGCTAGCTTGCAAAATAGTGAAGTGTGGTTAGGTGGAGGAACAAGAGGCTCTCCCCATGTATCTAGTATATATAGCAGGCTTGTAATCTTTGATTTATTTGGTGTTAATTTGTTGTCTTCTAGTTTGTAATTTTAGGGATTTAATTCAAGGCATTTTTCAGAAAAAAAGAGTTTTTGTCCCTTTAGCTTTGTACATTATTGTTATTTTTGATATCCCTATTACTTGAAGTGTGGCTGGCTACTTACCCTTGTTATTACCCAACATGGAAACTGTTCTTTGATCTATCTTAACCAATGCATTCTACAATGAGAACGACAGTTCCAATTGTCAAATCCATAGTCGGATGCTTGAGTTTAGAGTTACTCTTTGTACTAGCGAACTTAAACGCCGCCACCTCTATAATGCAAGACGTTCGGTGAATTGTCTCAAAGAAACCATTACCGATGTGGTAATGCAACCAATGTGTGCATCTTTATCCGGATTTGAACATGCATCACGAGCCGAGTTTGTATCGAAAACAATCAAGTCTCTTCTAGGACATGGGGACATTTACTCCAACTCGGATTTGGCGAACGGAGCTTCCATGTCTGATAACCTCGCAATAAATACTCCCCCATCTGAAATCATGGGTTCAGGATAGCTTAGACTCATCCATACGTAACAGATTCGACTCGACGGAACATTCATAGTTCCTGTTAGAGCACATTAGGGGATGCAAGCACAACACCAATGGAGCGTGAAGAGTTGGGTGGAGAAGTGTGCACAAGACTGTTGTAGTCGACGTCTTTGGCAAGAAACAAAACAACAGGAAATAGAAGGGTCCACTGCCATGAGTTGAACCCCCAAGAGCTTTGTCAATGGGGGACAGCTCGATCTTGCAGGCCAACAAGTCCACAACAACAAAAAAGACAGAGAAAAAGAAAGAAAAATATCTGATGCTTTCTGTGGCAACTTCTTCAACGTAGTGTAGTTTGAGTAGTGGGTCTTGATTCTCTCAGACTAGTTGATGAAAATGACTGGAAGTTTAGAAAAAACAAAATCGATACGCCGTCTGTGGGAATCGAACCCACGACCACGTGGTTAAAAGCCACGCGCTCTACCAGCTGAGCTAAGACGGCTTACTGATTCCATTGCCATATTATATATACAAGGACGAGTGTTGTGTCGGCAGTAAGACATCATGAGTTCATTGCTAGGATGGTTCATGACAGCAATATACTTCATCATATCTTAGATGGAAACATTCATTTTGGTTTACTTCTGTTTTTGGTCCATTCTTCTTCCTTCAGTGGATAAATGTGCTTTTAGGACCTCATTCCGGTCCACCAGTGTTCATCCTTCATTGAATAATATGAACGTCTGAGTTGATTAAATCTTTTCTGTAGTTTCATGATGTGAATCGTAGGTCTTTCATATCCGCTACTTAAGAGTTAGAGATCATCTTTGTCAAAGAACATCTAAATAAGAGATCTCGGACTTTAGTTCTTTTCATTTCAAAAACAAGAGACAGTACAGATGCTGAAGCAGTGAAAACCCGAGCCATTCAAACAAACATATGCAGATGTATAAAGGTTGCGGATGCCAAGACATGAATACCGAGATAGTCGTCTGCAAATTTATGAATGAGTTCAACAATCGGATTGTAAAGCTAAAAGCGATAAAGGTACAAGAATGACTGAATATCCCCAGATCTTTACTATCTTTTTTCTTGCAACCAAATGACCGATTTTAATAGGCCTTTCCACAGAGAGCTTTTCTTCATCTTAATACTCACTAAACTTTGCTTCTAATTGAACAGCTGCTCCTATATCCTTTGTCAATCTTAGGTAGTCAATCACTCTTACCCTCCTGGGATCCGACCTCTTGCAAGTAATGTTCTGCTTCCAGAGCTGCCATGCACCCTGCATCATTATAGAATGAAAAAGATCAAGTCATACAGATCACAAAGACTAGGACATCTGACTATGGGATTAAAATACAATTTGAATTTACCAAAAATAACACGTTAGTGTCATATGGTTGCTCATCTATCGGAGTGAAATATAACAAAATAATAAAACATCAGTTGGATCAAATCATGCAGAACACATGTAGCACGCAGGCAGGCGGCCACTAAAACCCGACTTCTAGGGTAACCATAGGAGTTCATCTTTTCCTGTGGATTTGCAGCACAAACAAAGCAATTATACAAGTGACCTTGAGGCTAACTTGACCCCATGCACTTAAGCCTACCTCAAACTTACGCTTAATATGATAAGGAATTAAACTCATTCAGAAACCTACTTTTGACATGCTTCATACGTTGTACAGTTCAAGTTTAAGGAGAGTGGGGGCAAGTTCAGTCGGAGTAGAGGAGGGGGTGGGTTGAGTCAGAGCTTGAAGTAAGCTTAGTCAGCTACTCTACTTGATAAATAAGAACACTTTGTGTTTTCGGTCCATATTGACCATGAACAGCAAATTCCTTGTATGCTCCAAGATTGTGGCATTATCTAGTATCATTGTATGAGGTCACTAGACAAGACTGCCCTGGGTGATACAATTGATCTTTCAATATCTTTGGGCCAAAAACATAACTCGTGTGTATACCACATGACCTCACCAGTCCATTATGGAAAGGAAGGAATGAAGTGCCCCCTAAGTTATCCTAACAAGTTAGAAGTGTTCCTTTTGAAATCAACAAAAAAAGTAAAATGCAGGGATATGTTATCTTGTGATTTACAAGAATACTAAATCACACGAAATTACTGTTTGAATGTGTGCAACAGTTCTAACAACATATTGTGCAATATATCCCAGTGGACAGTGGTGAGCGAACATTTCTTAAGTTAATCGTTAATTGAATGCAAACACATTTATGCTGATCAGAGTTATAGCTCTAAGGCAACAAGCAATCAAAAAATAGCAGTATAAACATGCATTTCTAATAATGTTGCAGGTTTCCCTTAAGGTCAGAAGGATCAAGAGAAGCTACTTACCGGTTCCGGCAGCAGTAACAGCCTGCCTATACTTCTTGTCCTGCACATCTCCTGCAGCAAAAACCCCATGAACACTAGTCTCCGTCGTGCCCGGCTTGGTCTTAACATAACCATCAGGATGAAGCTCCAATTGCCCATCCAAGAACTTAGTCGCAGGCTCGTGACCAATGGCAAAGAATAGCCCCGAAACCTTCAAGTCAGACACTTGTCCGGTCACAACATTCTTCACCTTCAACCCGGCAAGAGGACCCTTCTCTCCATCCCCATAAGCCTCCACCACCTCAGAATTCCACAGCACTTTGATCTTAGGGTTACTCAGAGCCCTCTTCTGCATAATCTTCGAGGCTCTGAAAGTGTCCCTCCTGTGGATAATGTTCACTTCCGAGCCGTACTTGGTCAGAAACGTCGCCTCCTCCATAGCCGAGTCGCCGCCTCCGATCACCGCCAAGGGTTTGTTCCTGAAAATCGGAGCAGCTCCGTCGCACACAGCGCAGGCGGAAATCCCGCGGTTCCAGAAGCCTCCCTTGCCGTCGCCGGAGCCAGGGAACACGAGCCGCTTCGCCACCGCGCCGGTGGCGACGACGACGGTGTCTGCCTCAACGGTTTTCGCGTCGGTGTAGATCTTAAACGGCGTCGTTGAGAAATCGACTTTCGAAACCGTCTCGGTGAAGATCTGAGTCCCGAACCGGGCCGACTGGCTCCGGCAGCGGTCCATGAGCTCCATGCCGAGGATCCCGTCCGGAAACCCCGGGAAATTCTCGACGTCGGAGGTGGTGGTGAGCTGGCCGCCGGGGGCGATGTCGTTGGCCATCCAACCTTCGAAGAGAATCGGCTTCAGCTCAGCGCGGGCGGCGTATATCGCCGCCGTGTGCGCCGCCGGGCCGCTGCCGATGATGCAGACCTTAGTTTTGAGGGCTTGAATCTCGTCCATGGCGGAAGCTACCTTGGGAGCGGCGGCGAGAGAAGCAGAAGAAGAAGGAGAGGTCAACGAAGCGGCGGCGGCGACTCCAACTGCGTCTCGAGCTTTTTTCAGGAGACTGAGCAACTTGTTTGGGCCTGGGCAGCACCTCATCTTCTCGAATTGGGTATAAAAGGAGGACCCGAAATCTCGCCCCGCGTTTTTATGGGTGGCAAATTCAAAACGGGTTTCGCTAGTCTACCAAAAAACGCTAAGCCTATACGAAACCACGTTACTGTTGAGTTGACTATATATATGGGTGATTTTGATGCCAAGTTATTTCTTGCTATCCAAGATTGTGTTTATCTTATGGTCTAGGTAAGTAACTTTGTTCTTGACATTGTTCGTTGCTTTGCTACTTAACCCAAATCGGGTTGAAGAGCCAAAGTATCGATCGTTGGTGAATATTTTGGAACAGATGATCGTTTTGAATTACTATAATTGTCATGTCAAAACATTTTTTTAAGACGTCAAAATATTTAAATTACGGAATCATTGTTTCAGATTCACCGTAAGAACTACTACTTTCTAGCTTTGCTACTTAACTTAACCCTACTAATCACAGGCTACATAGTTGCCCTACTAGAAAAATCTTCTTTCAGTATACTGTGAATTACAACAATTAGCTTTTTATTAGTTGAGCTCACCATCTTTGGGTTACAAAGAGAAAACTTGTATCACTAGACTGAATAACATTGAATCACTTATAACATTTTTGAGTTATATACAATTTTTTTTCTTATTTGTAAATGATCTAGTCTTGACTTTGCATAAATTTACTAGGGTAAAATGCACCAACAGTGTCTGAACTCTTGGAGGACTGTCAATATGGTACCCGAACTTTTAAATGTATCAAAGTGATACCTGGACTTGTATTTTTGTACCAACGTCGTACCTGTCGTCATTTTCCGTCACAGCTCCGTCATTAATAAACACGTGCGGGTCATGTGAGTTGGAAATTGAGGACATAAATGACTTTGAGCATCAAGAGTTTTACAGGAAAGCTGCAAATAAGAACTGTACAGTCTACAACTGGAAACACCAGGACATGAGAGTGCCAAAAGTGAATCAAGAATCCACCTTCAAGTCAACTGACGAGTAATTCTATCTGATTCTTGAACTGTCAACGATTTCGCACTGTGATATATATAACACCATCACCAGTAGTCATTGCAAGAACATGTCCCATCCACCTCTATCCAGCTAGAACCTGCTTCTTTGACCAAAGCTTTCTCTTTCATTTGTTTTCTTATATTTGCTACTTCTTCCCACTGACCAGTGGAAGCATACAAATTTGATAGTAAGCTATATGTTGCTAAATCATGTGGGTTCTGCTTCATAATCATCTTTGCTGCATGTTTCCCAAGCTCAACGTCACAATGCACTCGGCATGCTCCAAGAAATGTTCGCCATATTAGTGCATCAGCTTCAAAAGGCATTGAGTTAATAAATTCAATGGCTTCTACAAGGGATCCTGAGCGGCCCAATAAATCAACCATACATGCATAGTGTTCCATTCTTGGGACAATACCATGTTGTTGGTGCATTTCCTTGAAGTGTTTCCACCCCTCAGAAATCAAACCTGCATGGCTACATGCTGATAAGACAGCAATATATGTGATCTCATTCGGTTTTAACCCGGCCTCAAGCATGAGACCATCGCGCTCCACGACACTAGGTTTCTCTTTGGTCCCATCGTTTGGAAGATGGATCGGGCGGTTTCGAAGTCGCCGGATTTGGAATATACGCTGATGAGGGAGTTGAGAATGAGGGAGTCAGGGCGGAGGTGGGAGCGGGAGAGGTGGGCGTGGACGAGCTTGGCGAGGTGGAAGCGGCGGGAGCGGAGGCAAGATTTGAGGAGGAGGGAGTAGGTGGGGAGGTAGGGGTGGGAGCCGCGGCGGGCCATGAGGTCGAGGGTGGAGATTGCTTTGGGGAGGTGGCCGACATTGATTTGGGAGATGAGACGGCGGTGGAGATGATCGGAGGTTAGCGGAGGAGGAGGAGGAGGAGGGAGTTTGGGTTTTGTTTACAGAGACATTGATTCATCTACTGAAGGGGTAGCTCAGTCATTTACTCTTTTTTTTTCAGTCACGTGCATCACATGTGACATGAATTAACAGAGCTGTGACGGAAAATGACGACAGGTACGACGTTGGTACAAAAATACAAGTCCAGGTATCACTTTGATACATTTAAAAGTTCGGGTACCATATTGACAGTCCTCCAAGAGTTCAGACACTGTTGGTGCATTTTTCCCAATTTACTATGTGCAAAGTTTTTATTGGTTGCTTGAACAAAATTGTTGGTCTAGCTTTCGAATTGAAAAGTCTATCAACCGAAATTCAAAATCATCATATGCAATGTCACACAAAGATAAAGAGATTAATTAGATTAAAATGATTTCTAGACAAACTTTACTAAACCTAACTTTCTTGACCTGTAGTTCAATATACTATAATTTTGCCAGAAAATAAAGAGACAGAAGATCAAAATCCAAATTAGTTGATGTATTAGATGATAAATACAAACTACATAATCTGCATTGCAACTTACTACGAACCTCCCCAAGAATATTGCCGCCCAGACCACAAAATCCCACTGCCCTTTTAATCATGCTGGAAAAAACAAACAAAAGTTCGACCAATTCTCAAAAGTTCGATCATCAATCTGTATACACAAAACTCCCCAAGAACAAAAATACTTTCTTGCAAGAGAAGCATAGTAAATGAAAGACAAAAGCTAGCCTAGAACAACTTTGAACGACTACTACTGGGTTGTTTTGCTTCTCTGATCCACAGATACTGAAGACCTCTTGATGAACTCCAAGCAATCAGCAATGGCTTCTGCATAGAAAGAATTCGACCTTCCAAACGATCTCAATCTTCCACAATCGACTCCACTATCCTTGTTTTGTAATTTCTCTCTGACCAAACCTCTTCTAGTACTGCTGCTTCCATTAGAACTTGATCTACTACTAGTTCTTGTCATGCACAAGCATCTCCATCTGCTCAAGAACTTGAAGAAGCACAAGAACCTTGCGCGTAGTCTTGACACCGAAAATCTTCTCGGGTTTAGCCTGAATCCTCTGTTTGCCCGAACACTCCCAACCCTGTTGTAGTTCAAGTGACCCATGAAGAACACCAATGAAACCCTAGAGGGAGGAAACAACAAACATGAAAGCTCTGCTTGTTTTGGGGGATGTAACATATAAATAAGGTTGAGGAAGGACTTTCTGCGTGGTGAGGCTATGATTGATTTGGGAATCAATGGGAGGGACTTGGAAATTTATCAACTTGTGGTGTTTGTTTAATGGAATGGTTATAAGGTTTTGAAATGGACAGCATTGTCAATGAAATAGGTGTGGAATGTGGAATCATATGTATAGGTGCACACTGGTTTGTTTATTTGATTAAGCACGTAATTAGGGCAGGTTTGATTTGGAATAATTAGCTTGGTGGGACTAAAGGGAAAAGGAACCCAAAGGAAGTTTATTTTCAAATTAGGTGACTAAGGCAGCTCAAAAGTATTGGAACCAAAGATGATTTGTATGAGTGTGAAGTTCAAAGTCATGGTGAATTGGTGACTTGTGAGTAGCTAACTTCATCAATGGACTTGTCGTTGATCAACTTCTCAGACGTTTTCACATACGAACGGAAAACATACATCAAAATCAAAACTTATTTGAATAGTGTATTCAATATACAATTTGATTTTTGCACTATAAATTATTTTCGCTGGCTTGATAATAAGAATTATTATTATAACTTTTCAATTAATCGGTGGATTAGAAACATTTTAGGATCAGAATTGTAAAACTCATAGCATATGAACCAACATTGCAACATGACTTAAAATATAGAGACCAAAAGTATCAATATTGTTGCTTAATATACGGGAAATTAGGTAGGTAGGTCTACGTGTGGAGTGTGCATAGGAACGCAGTTCCTGCCTGTGGAAGGTGCAAGGCATGTGGGTATATGCCTAATGCTCCTCTAGTGCAAAGATTGATTAGCATGCCATTAAGTGGTGCAAAGAAATCAAACCTAAAAATAATGAATGCTCTTTTGTGGTTATATGGATGAGGATCTTACAATATATAAGGTTTAGCATACAAAATTCAAACAACTATACAAAATTTTCAAGTTGAAAAGTGGAAGCTTGCGGTCCATGTTATAATTAGAGTTGGAGTTGACAAAGATTAAGCATCAAAGGTGCTGTTTTTTTTTTAATAAAACGAGTTAAAGTAATTGAAATGAAGTTGTATATGCTTTCTTTTGCTAGTATTCGTTTGTGTTGTCTACGTCTCGGTACGACGAGTCTTCTCATTATATTCTAGACTTATACCGTCGAAATATGCTCGGTCTCTCTAACTTTCGTTTTATTAATTTATTTTATCTTTTTATGTCTGTTGCATTAGTTAGTTTAACGTTATTTATTTTATTCTTACAGGTCTTATCTATTATGTCATATTATTTGATTGTAAACCTTTCTTTTTTAATTTGGGGTGAGAGAGCACTGTGAACGAACAATTCTCGAACTTTCCTATTTCTAAGATATTAACTAGCAAGGAATAGATTAAGGCTTTCAGTCTCTCACCCTCGTCGGATTCAAATCAAATACGATCTAATTTTATGTGTCATTTTTTGTTCTAATCTTATCACCCTGACCTTGATTGAAGATTGTGATTTATCAAACCATCGGGTCACGCACAGGCCCAGACCGATCTCGAACCGACCCGGGAAATTTACACCTGTATTACCATCTACATTCTACGCACGAAAAATCTTTTGGCAGTAACAAGCGACAAGTTGCAGGAGGGAGAAGAAGCAAAAGGAAATCTCCAAAGTGACAACTAAATCCAGTTCACTCTCAACTCTGAGACACAGACAGACACACTTCAATGATTCAGAGCTTGTTTGGGTAGAATTACTGAGAAGCCAGACATGTCATGCAACGGTGATACAGAAATCCCACCTCTTCCTCCTCAATCTGAATCTCAACCATCCCAAGATCAACAACAATCTTCATCTCCAGAACCACCGGTCTTGGCCACATCTCCGCCGCCGGAGCTAGAATTCCCAATCGAATGGCCCCCCGACGGGAACCTCAGCCTGGAGTGGGTCCAGAATCTCATGTCCGTCTTCGACTGGTCTTCAAGAAATCTAACCCCGACCCAATTCCAAGAGGTTCTTCCCGTCAAGGTTTTCGATACGTTGGTTCTTACCGCCTCCAAGATCCTTCACAAAGAACCCAACTGCGTCATGATCGACGACTGCGGCCCTGACTCCACCGTCGTCGTCGTCGGCGATGTCCACGGCCAGCTGCACGACGTTCTTTTTCTGTTAAAAGATGCCGGGTACCCATCGGAGAATAGAATCTTCGTCTTCAATGGAGACTATGTTGACAGAGGAGCTTGGGGTCTTGAGACTTTCTTGGTTTTGCTCGCGTGGAAGGTTCTGATGCCTACGAGGGTGTATCTTCTCAGAGGTAATCATGAATCCAAGTACTGTACATCTGTTTATGGATTCGAGAATGAAGTGTTGGTTAAGTATAGAGATGAGCATGCTAAAGATAGAGTAGGGAAACATGTGTATAGGAAATGCTTGGGTTGCTTTGAAGGTCTTCCTCTTGCGTCTATTATAAATGGGAGTGTTTATACTGCTCATGGAGGGCTGTTCCGCAGCATTGCTGTGACGCCTGTTAAGAGGGCAAAGGGGAAGAAGAATAGAAGGATAGTTATGAATTCGGAGACGAGTTCTTTGGTTTTGGGGTCTTTGGAGGAGTTGTCTAAGGCTAGAAGATCGGTTCTTGATCCTCCTTGGGAAGGTTTGAACTTGATTCCAGGGGACGTGCTGTGGTCGGATCCTTCGATGAAGCCTGGCCTTGCTCCGAATAAAGTTAGAGGCATTGGTCTCATTTGGGGACCTGATTGCACTGACGACTTTCTTAAGAAGTTTCAGCTCAAGGTAATAATGTTTGGTGTTTTGTCTGCTTTTCTTGTGTTTCTGATTATAGGCAGTGCTAGTTGAATTTGAAGATTAATGGTCTTGAAATGTTTTTAAGGTGGGAAACTATATCTACTGTTAATGTTTTTTAACATTAGATTTTCAGGTTTGTAATTTATCATGTTCACTTTAGAACTTGCATTCTATTGATAGCGCAATGTGACTGCCAATCAAGGCATGTGTTGAGGGGATACTACATAGGGAATACACTTTATGTTTCTCTTACTCTAGACATGACTATACTACACATAAGATGATTAATTTTTACTCTTCTGTTGCTTTTAAATTTGTATCAGAGTAAAAATGCAACACTAAAATTGTGGTTATTCTACCTTGTTAAAATCTCAGTTGATTATCAGATCACATGAAGGCCCTGATGCGCGTGAAAAGAGGCCAGGTCTTGGAAGCATGGATCAAGGGTACACCATTGATCATGTCGTGGAGTCAGGGAAGCTCATTACTTTATTTAGTGCTCCAGATTACCCACAATTTCAGGTGTGCTCACAATCCCTTGATTATTATTATTCTTCATGTTTAGTAATAGAGTTCTATGTGAAGTCCTTGCGTGTGTTTTGAAACTATTAAATGCATTTTTTCTTATGGGAATTTTGCTCATTTCAGCATGGGACTTGAGTGTTTATCGTGGACAATGTGGAATCTGTCCATATATGTCGATGTTTCTGGTTATTAAGTGTCTGAAATTTCATATTCCTTGAGAGCATTTTGGAGAAACCAGTAGCTAATCACATCTTTAGCAAGATGTGTTTGTCTACTGATCATTATGATAACATTCTCCTTTTAGGATAAGGCGGGCAATTGCAATACAAGGCTACAAACTTTAAAATTATAAAAGAAGCTACAAGAAATTAATACCTGAGAAAGGACTCACGCATAACTGAGCAGCAGTGTATGATCTGACAGATGGATTTAGGTTATAGGTTAAATACTTGCCAATATGTTGGTTTAAATTGTGGTTTCTTTGATGTTGTAAGAGTACCCTTTTCAGTCTGCAAATGACTTTTGATCTCTTAGTAGGTTAGTACAACTACAAAGATCATTTGTTTCATCACATTCTGATATCACTTTGTCTCCCCTGCAGGGTACCGAGGAGAGGTATAGAAATAAAGGGGCTTACATTGTTCTGGAACCCCCTAATTTTGATCATCCTGTATTTCATAGTTTTGAAGCAATTACTTCAAGACCACAGGTATTGGTTATTATTGATCATAATTCTGGAAAAACATTGATGAACTTCTGGTTTTGTGTTGGAGCTAAATGGTTTTGACAACTTTTTAGTTGTTATAATGCTTTACATTGACATTCCATTGCAGGTAAAAGCATACTATGATTATGAAGAAGCAATTGATTCTGATGAGGAGTTGGACATGGCATCAATGGCAACCAGCCCCTGAAGGTCCATCATCAGTTGGTGTTCATAGCAAATTTACATCGTCTTGATTTTGTTGTGTGAATCTCTTTCTTTGTGAGTAATTTTTGGATCAAATGTGAATACTATCATTGGTAGTATAACACAATTCTTGTAGCTACTTTTGCTGTCTTCAATTCTTTAGTGCAGTACCATCAAGTTAGCTAGCTCATTTGGAAGTTAATGAGTTTGAAATAGCCCTAATTCTTATATTTCTTATCTATTTAAATTATAACGAGTTGTATCTTTACAAAAATAAACATTCTATAGTAAGTAATCTGGGTGTATTCATCACTGTGGGCATATGGTACCAACCAACTAAACTGCCTAGTTAAGATTCAGAAGAGCCTGCATTCATCAGTTGAAATGAGATTTGTAGACTGGTTTTGAGAAGTCATTTAGAGGGTGTTGATGTCATAATTTGGTTCGAAAGCAAAGCTTGACTTTTCAACCAATTCCACGTAGGAAACTTTGAATGGTCAAAGAGCCACGTATGACTAACGCATCCAAACCATTATTCGAGAATTAAAGGTGATCCTCACTCGAAAATAATATTGAGGTTCCCAACCCAGCATTCAAAGTCTGTCTTAGCATGCCACCAAGTGTTTACCACACCTTCTAGCTAGCATGACAAGATCAGAGCATATTGAGGCTTAATCATTGGAGAAGTATAATCTAAATGGGTCTAAAGCCTCAACCTCCAAGGTCGACACTTCGACCTCCCCGGTGAGCTCAACATAATTAGGTTTACAGGTGATGGCCTGCCAGCGAGATCATACGAGCTGGATAGTAGAGTTCGCATGCGAAAAAACTTCGCATGAAATCAAGAAATGGGCTTCGCGTAGAAGTAGTCCTAAAACATGAAGGCGAGGCGAGATGGCTTTGCATAGAAGTAGTCCGCGAGGCGAGATGGCTTCGCGCACTGGAGACTTCGCTTAGAAGCAAAAGAAGGAGTCCGCGTCAGAGCACCCTCATTTTGCTTCCGCGCGGTAGCACGCCCCGCCCCTTTTTACTTTTGGAACGCTAAAATACCTCACAAGCGTCACGAAGGCATGGCTCGAGACTGACTTGATAAGAAGAGACCACATAGCGTCGACACATGTTACCAACTCTGCCAAACTCATCTTGGAATCAATGAAATGTCAGGAAGCAAGACTGACACCCTGATTTAAAGAAAGAGCCATGCTGAGCCCATGCTCTTCCTTTCCACATCCCCAACCTTCCCTCCTATAAATACCAAGCCTTCCCAAGGCTGAAGGGGACCCCGATTGATTTCTCTCCAATCTCTATTTATTGTTCAAACACTTTACTGACTGGGGCGTCAGAGAATGTTTAACCGGCCTTAGGCTGGTCCTCCGATAACCTCCAAGCTCACACGTCAACAGGTCATTTAAGGGCACTCCACCAACTTGACGAAGAGAAGACCCAAGTCAAGTGACTGATGTCCAACGCCAAGAGGAAGTAGAGGAAGCCCACCGCGAAATGGAGGAAGCTAGCTTGCCATCAAGGAGCTCGCCATGAAGGAGAGAAAGATAGCTTGCCATCAGATAGCTTGCCATCAAGTAGCTCGCTATCAAGGAGAGGAAGCTAACCTGCCATCAAGGAGAGGAAGTTAGCTCGCCATCAAGGAGAGAAAGCTAGCTTGCCATCTAAGTGGAGAAAGATAGTTCACTATTAAGGAGAGAAAGCTAGCTCATCACTTTACACGTAAGATTTCAACGGAACTATCGTTGACATGTTGGTGCTAAAAAACGGCACCAACAAAATGGCGCCGTCTTTGGGAAAATAAACTCTTAACGCGTGCTCACTAGTTCGATGATGAAGGAATGTTACATCATGCAGGAGAGGCCTTAGAAGCCGAAGAAGACCTTCAACGTCCAATGCCTTGCCTATGACTTTAAGTCACGTCCATATAATGAGACATTGGGTTTCTTAACATTTGATTGCATCATTATATATTTATTAGCTTATTTTCATTTCAACTGATATGTTTCTCTTGTTTCCCACATTACACAAAAGATATGAGACAAAGATAGATCATAGCAAAGGTGAGCACACGTATGAGAAAAGGCATAAGGACACGTTTTCAAGGAGCGAAAGAAAGGAGGTCCACTAGCGCTTGCTAAAAAAACATGGCTTTCCACCTTCCGCACCAATCGGAGCTTGGACGTTTGACATTCATATCTAAGAATCTTAGTCCATATACTTCCATTCGACGGAAGATGAGATAACCCAATCTTGACGCGGAGTTGTCTCATGTGTACTCCCCTAACATCCCTGGCATGCCACTAATAAGGAAGAAGCCCAGAAGGCATATGAGCACAAACACTGCGCCAGCCGTGGGGACAAAGAGGGCCAATGGGTGTCGTTTGGTGCGAAAGCCCCAACCAACGAGTACAAGAAGCCCAAGCCACCCGACACTCCCGGAAATGCTAGAACAAAGCCGAAAGTACCGCTATCGCGATATGGGAAATGCACTCCACTCACTGGCTCGAAAACAGAAATCTTCGCCATCGTGTCCCGGGACCTGCCCGAGCCCAGATCGTTGAAGGGAGGATTTTGTATGGAGGGAGGATTTTGAAGAGATCGTTGGATTTGTATGGAGGGAGGATTTTGAAGAGGGATTTCGAGCCGGGGTTTTATGTGAATCACTTTGTGAAGGACTTGGGGATTTGTTTGAAGGAGTGCCAGAACATGGTCTGCCGGGTTTGGCATTGGCTCAGCAGCTTAACTTGTCCCTCAAGGCTCATGGTGAAGGCAATTTGGGCACCCAATCACTCATTGTGGCTCTGGAGCGCCTCAACAATGTGTCACTTGATGAACAAGCTGGTTCGACAAAGTAATAAGACGAGAGTTGATGTGAGTTGGTGTTGTAGTGTTTCGAGTCAAAAATGGTTATACAAATTAAGCAGATCAGCAATTTGATAGGAATTGAAACACCTACAAATTAAGCAGATCAGCAAACGTAAAATTTTGTCGTAAAAGTTAAATAACTTAGTTTTCAGTTCAACCCAGGGACTTGCTGCCATCGATTTCACATCCCCACAATATGGTTCCACCTCGTTTATATAGGATGCCAATTCATACCAGTGACCTTTCAACTTTGTAAAATATGCTGCACGAAGTAAAATTGTCTTGTGTGTGTGCAAAGCAACCTTCCTATGAATTTGAAAGATGCAGGGTGCATTGCTTTGTGATTGAAGAGAGTTGCATGCATGTGGATCATGATAGTATCATATGATTGCATCCTTTCCATGACTAGTATTCAAATGACTGCTTCAATATTGGTGAAGGCTTCTGGATTGTTCCATTAATGGCTGCTTCAATGGTGAAGGCTTATTGATCCTGTTCCACTAATATGAAGCCAGTTTTGTTCTTTGCCGCACTAAGAGCAGTACTCATGGAAAACGATCCAATAATTTATCATTCCGGGTGAATTGGCTATGACGCCGATCATTTGTCCCTTCAATAGAGCTGCGGTTTCTTTTGAGATCTCGTTATGGTTGAGCAAAGAGGCGATCGGGAAAAGAAACGTTCAGCTAGGGAAGAACGTACATCTCACAAAACAATACGTACATAACGTCTTGTTGCTTGGAGAGCAAGACTGAATCCTATAGTCATTTGAGAATAGAAAAATAATTGAAAAGAAAGATGCCAGATTCTACTAATCCTATCAAATAAAGGAATCCTATTCCATTAGTGAAAGGATTCACCTACACTTTTTGAAGGGTCTCATTACAAAACCGTACTGTTTGCTTGTTTTCCATCATCAATAAAATACATGTCTACTGCTGCTCAAATCGGCACAGTGATTGGGTATCCGGCTGGGGAGTATCAAGTTGCCACTGAGGAAGGAAGTTATTAAAAACGGCAACTAACAGGAACTGAAACACATACAAAGCAGATCAGCAAATGTAAAATTTCTTTGTAAAAGTTAAACTTTCAAGCACCACATCCTACAGTCAAAAGCCTAGAAGCTGCATATACTCCAAAGATCTGGTATTAGATACCAGATATTTAGGAAGAAAAAGTGGGGGAAAGATCCAACATATCAAAGTAAATTGTGTTATTACATCGATCTTATTTCAGTTCAGTGCATGCCACGTAGAATTCCATGAAAGTAGCCACCAGTCATTATGAGCGAAACAAGAGATACAACACCGGCTGGAAATATCTTCCCTGACCTCTTGAAACGAGAGCCCATCACAACCAGAAGGGCAGCAGACAGCCCTGAGGTAGGACAAAGTGAAAACCATTAATATTGAACAGAATAAAGAAATAGAACTGCACATGCACCAAATATGAACCAAAACAATGTTGGAGAACATTTCAGAGAATAACTAGAGCAGCTTCTGTCCATAAAGTACAAGAAATCCTCTCAATTAAACAAGCAATTAGCAGTGTAGTACTAAAATATGTAACAATCGAGCATATCAGATGATTACTTACCAAGCCCAAGGGATGATGCAAAAACTGTTCTTTTAGGAAGCTCAGTGTAAACAAGATAGAGCAAGGATGCTGATATTCCTCCTGCCAACAGTGACTTGTTGCTGCCACTCTTCAGAAAGCCCATAACGCCACCCACTGTCAACAAACTTAACTGTGAGAGTCCAAACAATCAGTGCCATACACTAAAGATTAACACCAAAAACAGAAAAGTGACCTATTGAAGGACTTGACAAAATGCATAAGAACTGGACAAGATAGACTGATATGTCTGTAACTCTGTATTGATCATTGCTGTCCAAAAGATCAGAATTCATTCCAGAAATTTGTTCATCCAGACCACGGTCTTGGAACACGAGATGCAAATTGGAGAACTGAATCTAAACAGATAAACATTTAACCATGTAGACCTCCTTTTAGAAGAAACCTTTTTCAAGTAGGTAAGACCCATAAGGTATTTACAACTTGGTGACATTCTTGAGGAATAAGGATACTTGAGTGCGAAAACTTTCCATCTGAAAGATAATTCCTAGAACAACGGATATTTACAGTTGCTTTTGTTTAGTACATAGTACTTAAATAGCTCGCAAAAATAAAAAAACTGCCAAAATCCCTCTAAACCTTGAAAAATCCGTGTTCCTAGAGCCATTAACGTATGAATCACATCTAAAGCCTTTCTTATGATGCTTGAATACATCAAGTCAGATTTTGGCTACCAGAGTACATTTGAGTATACTAATACTGATTCAGTTATTGCAGACATATGTATGCAAAGGTTTTCAGGTAACCTAATCAATAATTTGTCAACCCCAGGTCATGACAGAAGTCAACCTTTTCTATATTTGAAAACAAAATCAAATTGGCCGCATACCTTCCTGAAGCCAGAATAACTAGTGCAAATTTAAGTCATGAATGTTGAAATATTAATAGTTTAGACAGTAAGTTCAGTAGCATTCAGGTTGGCAACTGCTCATTCTGATGGGATGTATCAGTTACTATTTACACAAGTTGGAAAACAAGTGCACAACCAAGTCATGAATGCTGAAATGCAAACTCCAACCTAGCTTGCTTCTAAACACAGGGAAACAAGAGCGCAAATGAAGTGTATACATCCTGGTCATTGACATCACCACAAAGATGACACTAAACCCAACCAAACTAAAAGCATTGTCGATTCTACCAGCCAAGCCAATACAAAACTGACCAACACAAACAAATAAGCCCGAAACAAAAGGAGCCACTGCACGGTCACACCAAAGTCCCAAATACACATTACTGGACCCTTGTAAACTACACTGAAGATCACCAATCAAACGCAAAGGTCTCAACTTCCTCAGCACTAGTAACCAATTCAACACTTTAGGCCCAGAACATACTCACCATCCAAGTATTTCACTAATACCTAATACAAGATGACAACTTCACAAAGCCAATGCAATAAGATACTTCTCCAAGCCGAAAATTCATGCAATTCAAACGAGCTAATCATCAACAATTGAAATCTTTGAAGTCTAACACCAGATGAAAACTTTACGCAATTCGAAAATGCTAAAATTGAAGCAAAGCTAGGGTTTAGTTTACCTCCAACAAGCACAGCATAAGCTAGGGTTAGCTTCTGAGACATCGACATCCCTTTTTTCTCGCTGCTATCCTCACCTCCCTCCTCGCCTCTACCGTTACTGTTATCACCTCCTCCTCCTCCTCCACCACCTCCGCCGCCGCCTCTCCCGCCAAATTCGCCTCCGTCGCCGCCGCCGATATCGGGCTCGATCACGATACCCTTGGTCCCGGAATCAACGGTGAATAAGCTGGGAGCTGTAGGATCGGAGACCACTCCAAGCTTCAAGCTGCGAGCTTGATTAAAGGAAGGCCCGAATCGCAGATGCGGAGCTCCGGCGCCGCTTAGAGAAAGAGAAATGGAGGTTCGGGGGCTCAGGCGGTTGTGGAGAATTCCGGTTTGGGGTCGGTGGCGGAGAAAGGAGGACTGAGAAGAAACGCACAACTCTGCCATGTGAGAAATGTGAATATGTCACTCAGCAACTTCTATCGGTTTTATCGTTTACTAAGGTAAACTATTTACCATATGCTATTGATATTTTTACTCCACTTAAAATCTTTATTTTATTGAAGTATTTGATAAACAACCAAACGCTCCCGCACTATCTAGAATGAAAAATAGACATCGAATTATACTGCATATGTCAACAACATAAATGTGGTAAGTTGTAGTGGTAAAATAACGATAAAAAAAATTGTCGTTTAAAAAATTGCCTTAGTTGTGTTTACAAAATTGCCTTTTAAAAAATTGTCTTTTAAAGTTGCTTATAATTGACTCACATCATGAAGGTGGCATGTGAATAGCAAACTACGATGTTTTAAACTGTTAATAACATTACATTTTTAAATATCCTGAAAGAGAAATACTAAGCAGCTTTTTGTGAAATTCTAGTCGGTTAGGGTACATAATTCATTATTAAATAAGTAAATATTTTTCTTTTACTTCAAGATCAAGCTTGACATACAAAACCTTCAGTAGAGGAGGATTAGTTAATAAAAAAGAGGTAAGAAAACAGAAGAGAAGGTTTGAAAGATGAGAGGTTGACTCCCATAATGGATGACATTTTTTGTTGTTTTGGTGTGTGTGAGAGAACTTTTTTTTTCCTCTCGAAATAAGTCCTCCTACATATATCATGTTAAACTATTAATGAATGGGCTAGCAGATCAACCGTCTGGTGCCCTCTTTGTTTTGCGGCCTTGTGCCGTCGCACGGGCTGCATTGCGCCAAGACCGGCCATCCATATGAATGTCGAAAAACATCGAATTTCACTGCATGTGTCGTATGAGTAGCATAAGTAACAAATGCATAGAGCCATATGAGCACGTTTAGAATGAAAAGTGTCCATGATATGATCAAGTAAAAGACATCGAACTGTACTGCATATGTGAAGCGTGGTAAGTTGTAGTTGTAAAACAACGATTTTTAAAAAAAAGAAGCCAAACACTTCCTACACTAAATTTTTGACAAGGATAACAAAGCCACAACCAAAACGTGTATAAAACGATCTGATTGCATCTAAAATGAAAAGTGGTTTAACTATATGAATGTTGGAAGACATCAAACTGCACCGCGTATGTGGTGCGACCATGCGAGTAGTATAAAGGGATTGAGCGTATAGAGTTAAAAGAAAACACGTCCAGGCCCATAACCGAGTCTCCAACTGTTCTCGTATCAGAGAACTCTAGTACCTCCATTGAAACCAAAACTAAGCTCAACTTCCACATGAAAAATCATATCATAGCGAAACTCAATCTCTAGGGTTCAGTCCAGCATGGCGCGAAGAATAATGGAATGGGCGGGTCGACCCGACTACATGGGCGGCATTCCAAGAAAGATAGTAATCGGAGTCGTCGGAACCTTCGCGAAAACCTGGGTCAACCTTCTCAACTCCACCACCCTTCACAATGCCGATTCGCTTCTCAACCTCGTCCGCTCTCGCCCTAAGGGCCTCCCTCTCATCACCGTCAGCAACCACATGTCGACTCTCGACGACCCTCTTCTGTGGGGCATCAAGGGTTTTCCGATTTGTGATGCCAATTTGTCGCGGTGGGTTTTGGCCGCCGAAGATATCTGCTTTAAAAGCTCGCCGCTTTCGTACTTTTTCCGGCTAGGTAGGTGGGTGTAAGTTGAGGTAGTGAATTTTGGGATGTGGGTGTGTTTGTGTTGTGGGATTTGAGTGTGATTTGGTGGTGTTGTGTGCAGGGAAGTGTATACCGATTACGAGAGGCGGTGGGATCTATCAGGAGCATATGAATGAAGCTCTTGAGAGATTGAGTGAAGGAGATTGGGTAAGCCAGTTGGATCTCTTAGTGTTGATGGTTGTTGTGGTAGTTTGTAGTGTTATTTAGAATGTCAATGTGGTTTGTTTTATGGTATATGGGAGACATTGCATAGCTAATACTTATCCGAAACTGTGTGAAGTGTGGATTCCTCGGTTGAAGTTTGCATTTTGTAGCATGTGAAACTGCAATTCTACTTAGGAATGATGCAAGGGCTTTTATATTGTTTTGAGTTCAAACTTTTGATTTTCTGAATGGCAGTTGCACACTTTCCCTGAAGGGAAGGTGTACCAGGAAGATGCACCTATAAGAAGATTGAAATGGGGGACTGCTAGTCTCATTGCTCGCGCTCCAGTAACCTCAATAGTTTTGCCAATTGTACATAGAGGGTTCGACAAGGTAATATTTTTTTTAAAACTCTTTTCCTTCCGCCCAGCAATTATTCAGATCAATTTGATGCATGTTAATCAGGAGTCAAAGTACACGGTTAGTTCATGTTGGCCAACCACTCAAGATGCAATTTTTGGATGCCCTTCTCATCTAAGAATGTGTTATTGTACTTAATTGTCTGCTAAGAGCAAGGTGTTTAGGTTTCACTGGGAAGTGTTGCTTGTATCCTTCTAATACTGGTTCATTCATTCATGCTTCCATTTCATAAAGAATAATTTTATGTCGTAGTAATGTCCTCATCATTCATATGTTCTTTTTCTTTACAACCACATGTCCAGCCCTTCAAAGTCTTGCAGAATTATATAGACAAAGGGCTTCAAATGGCAGAGCATTACCCAACTATATGCATCGTCTCTTCTGAATGCATTGCCTAACGTCACAGGGATGTGATGAATCTTCTGTGTTCCTTTTGTTCAACTTGTCTTACTCTTTCTCATTACATTTTCAGGTGATGCCTGATAAATCTTCCCGTCGTAAAAGGCCTCCCTTTCCATTGATTCATAAGGAAATCAAGATATTTATTGGTGAGCTGATGAAATTTGACATTCCTAAAATGAAGCAGGTGGCTATCTCTATATCTCCTAAAATGTCACATCCTTCTTTAGGATGGCCAAGCCTTTGCCCAGGTGGTTTGGATGAGGCAGCGCAAAGATGCCTGTACAGTGCAATATCAGAGAAAATTCAAAATGCCTTGGAGAGATTACGAATTTTTGGTACAAGTTATAAAAAAGATCAAAATGCATGCTAGTTTAAGATCTGTCACATATTGTGTCAAACAGAGAGAAGCGTGTTCTGATCATCTTGACTATGGTATACAGGTGAACAAGGAATGCCTCTCTTCTCTAGTGGTTTCAATCAGTTCCATGTTCAGTTTTAAGGAACAGAAAATTCGTACGGCTTCCCCCCCCCCCCCCCCCCCTTTTTTTTTGGGAACTAGGGTATCCATTCAATGGCATTACAGAGGAAATGAGATTTGTAGTTGACTTATATGACTGGTGTTGAGAGTTCATAGAGGGGTATTGTTTATTTTGATGACAAATACATTCGTGTTCTTCTTCGATCTATCTAAACCACAGTTAAAAGAAAAAAGTAATTAAATAATATTAAAACTAAAAACAACAATAAATAAACAAATTCTAAACCCTTCTTCATCTTCTGAAGTTTTGAATGCCCTGGGTTTTCTTTTTGCTCCAGATTGGTCTAATTTTCCACAGTTCAGCCATCAATCTATCACTTATATTCATCTTCATCAAATTTTTTTTTTCATTTTTCCTCTTGTTCACTCTCAAAGACAATTGCATCTTCTTAGTTCTTCTCGATCACCATATATGATTCTCTTACATCCTCTGTTTGGATGCAAGATGTAGATGATGGAGGAGGCGAGCTGCCGTAGCATCAAGGACGAGCGAGCTGCATTATGCAGCTACTTGGCGCTGGAAAAAAATTTGACTGGAGAGGTAACGATGTGGGTGTCCAGAGTAATTCTGGGCATCCATGGCGACGGCACGAGGGATGCTTTCCGGAGTCGCCGGACGACACGGAGCCAGGCTAAATTCGCCGGAGGATGGTGAGCATGGTGGGGTTGGAGGTGAGCTGCCTCGTGATGAACATGGGTGGCCGGGACAATATTTGCAGAAAAAGAAATTTCGGCGAGATGACATGCTCATGGTGAGCTATGTAATTGAGAAGATGATTTTTGCTCATATTGGGAACTCGGAATCTACTCGAAATGCAGAGTTTGCGAATCATATAGGAAACAATAGAAGATGCATAATCTGTCGGTGAAAAAATAAAAATCTGAAGAAAACGATGATGATTATGGATCGATGGAGATAAGATCATGCAGATGATAGAAGTAAAAGAAGAAACTGTTGAGATTAGCTTATTTGTTGAGTTAACTACGGTTTAGTCATGGTTATGGGTTATTAGAGCATATGCACCCCTACCTCACAATCATGTCAAAATGTTACGTGTGATTATTGGTATTTTGATGGAAAGAGTGAATGCAACGGTTAGAAAAGGAAGAGAATTAAAAGGAACATAATCTTGGATAGTCATTCAAAACCAATTAAAACAACAATTTCAAAAGCTTTACAAATGTCATTTAAAGTGGATCGAGGCGACTGTTTACTGACCGAGTATAACTCTGCCCCCCTTTTGCGTTTCATCTTCATCTCATCTTTATTCTCTCGCTCACTCTTCTCTGGTCGCTTTGGTGTTTCCCCTTTTCCCGGTGATTACACATTCCAGTGGTTTTTGTAAATACTCATTGGTGGTATACGCCCGGCATCCCCGGGTTTTAATATATTACGTCTTGGCTATCCTTATTGCTTGCGTCTAGGTGGTATATGCAGTTTGTATTAAGCCTACCCCGCTGGGTGTTATGGGGGATTTCTATACATGTCTCCTGATGGATTACCTATCTCGCTTGATGTTACTCGAGATTGTACTGACGGATGTCTACCAGTGGATTACTTATCCCAATTTATTTTATTGATCTATACCTCTCGGTGGATTACTGATCCCGATTGATTTTATTGACGTATGTCTCTCGGTAGATTACTTATCCCGATTGATGTTACTCGGGAATGATTGACTTATGTCTCCCGGTGGATTACATATCCCGATTGATTTTACTCAGGATTGATTGACTTATGCCTCCCGGTGGATTACCTATCATTAGAGTTTGAATTGAACTTTCCATTCTTGTAGTCATTTAAAACGAATGGAGGCATCCTCCAGGACTTGGTGTTTTCCTTCTCCCGGGAGGTAGCAATACTTACAAATGTGTGTTTCACAAAAAGGAATAGACCTCAGTCCCTCACACTGTGTAGAGTTTTAGGTGCTCCGTGTTCTAGGGCCGCTCGGTGATTACCCCATCCTACTCCCGTAGAAAGAAAGTTGATAGGCCGACCTCTTCAATGATCTCGTACGGTCCCTCCCAGGTTGGGTCCAGGGCCGCCGTCTTTGTCATGATTGTCTTCATTACCCAGTCCCCCAGTCCCAACGTCCGGGTTCTGACCTTCCTATTGTAATGGCGTGCCACTCGCTACTTATAGATCTGGTTGTGCAAGTCTGCTATCTCCCTTCTTTCCTCGATGAGATCGATATTTAACCAGAGGCCATCCTCTTTGGTGGCGGCGTCAAAGTTCTCCTCCCTTCCCGATGGTATCAATGTCTCGATTGGCAGGACAGCCTCCGTGCCAAAAACCATGCTAAAAGGTGTATCTCCCATTGCTTCATTTGTCGTGGTCCTGATCGCCCATAACACCACCACCAGCTTCTGTGCCCACAGACTCTTTGCGTCGTCCAACTTCTTCTTTAGCAGTTTTTTATGATTTTGTTTACTTCCTCTACCTGACCGTTCGTCTGAGGGTGAGTGCCACCGACGCGAAGACCATCTTAATGCCCTTTTCCTTCGAGAATTCAATCAGATGGTTGTTGTAGAATTATGTTCCATTGTCCGTGACAATTGTCTCCGAGACCCCGAATCGGCAATATATATTTTTTAGTAGGAAATTCTTCACACACTAGGTGGTTATCTTTCCCAAAGGCTCTGCCTCCACCCACTTTGTATAGTAGTCAACGACCACTATTACGTACTTGAACTGTCCGAGTGCCGTTGGCAGTATGCAGATGAGATCAAGGCCCCTATGTGCGAAATGCCAAGGTGACAATAATAGGAATAGAGCGATAGAAGGGGAGTGTATCCTTTTGGCATGCAAGTGGCATCTTCGGCATCTCGCCGACATCTTATCTGTCATGGCGCCCATGTTGGGCCAGAAGAACCCTGTGCGCAGTGCCTTATGCGCTAACGACCAGGATCCAGAATGATTCATGCACATCCCTTCATGTATTTCTCCCATGATCACTTCTCATTCCTCCTCTGTCACGCATTTAAGGTTTGGGAAACTGTAACTTCTGCGGTACAGCTTCCCGTTCATGAGCGTGTACCTTGCGCACCTCGATTGGAGTTTTCACACTTCACACCTGTCCTCCGGGCATACCCCCTCCTTCATGAATTTTATTATGGTGTCCATCTATGTAGGCTCACCGGGTCCCGCCTCGACCATGAATATCTTTGAGATCGTCTTAATGATACTCTGTTTTCCAAGAACCTCGATCCTTGCCTTCTTTTTTCCTTTATCTGGCCCTCCGGTGGCTAGGCGGGCAAGGGCATCCGCGTGACTATTCTCCTTCCGGGGGATGTGTGAGAGGGTGGCCAATGTGAACCGTTGTATGAATGTTTTCGAAAGCGCTTGGTAGGAGCTCAACTGAGGCTCCTTTGCTTCAAAGCTACCGTTGACTTGATTCACAACCAGTTGTGAATCACTGAACACCTCCACTCTATTCAAGCCAATGTCTCGGGCGAGTTGTGGTCCATCAATCAAGGCTTCGTATTCTGCTACGTTGTTGGATGCTTGGAATTGAAATTCCAGTGCGTACTCATGCTTGAACCCATCTAGGGTTTCCAATATTATTCCCACCCCGCTTTTACTCCTTGTCACCGAGCCATCGACAAATAGTTTCCAGAATGGTGCCGATGACTCCTCGGATTATACCTTTGTGTAGGGCTTGAAATCTGTTTCCTCCAGGTCGGCTGCAATTGACTCCACCACTTTCACGAGCCTAAAATCTACCGGCTCCCCCATTTCTTTCATGGACGTGAGCTTAGATATAAAGTCGGCCGCTGCTTGACCCTTTATAGCTATTCTCAGCCGGTAATGGATATCGAACTCTCCCAATTCAATAGCCCATTTAACCAGCCTCTCACTGATCTCCGGGTTTTGCATGATCTGCCTCAAGGGGTGGTTTGTATAAAGGGTTATTGAGTGGGCCTGGAAATAATGCCTGAGCCTTCGAGCAGTTACTATAAGGGCCAAAGCAAGCTTCTCGACGTCAGAGTACCTACTCTCGGCTGGTGTGAATCTTTTCCCGGCATAAAATACTACATGCTCGACGTCAGACTCTTTTCTGAGATGATCTGCCTCAAGGGGTGGTTTGCATAAATGGTTATTGAGTGGGCCTGGAAATAATGCCTGAGCCTTCGAGCAGTTACTATAAGGGCCAAAGCAAGCTTCTTGACGTCAGAGTACCTACTCTCGGCTGGTGTGAATCTTTTCCCGGCATAAAATACTACATGCTCGACGTCGGACTCTTTTCTGATGAGCACCAAGCTGACTGCTGACTTGGATGCCGCGAGGTACAGGTAAAGCATCTCGCCCAGGATTGGTTTTGACAAAACCGGCGCGGACGTGAGGTACGCCTTTATCTACTTAAAAGTCTTTTCCTGTTCGGATCCCCATACTATCTCTTTACATCTTTGGTCTCGTAACAGCCGGAAGAAGGGGGCACACTTATCCGTGAGCCGTAACACAAACCTAGCCAACGCAACAATTTTCCTGATCAACGACTGCACTTGGTTCCTGAGTGTGGGTCTTTCCATATTTAAGATGACCCTGATTTCTCTTGGTTGGCTTCGATTCCTCGCCGGCTGATTATATGACCCAAGAACTTTCCTTTAACGACCCCAAAGATGCATTTTTTAGGCATCCCGAACCTCATTATAACTTCGAAGACATTCTCAAGATGCCCTACATGCTCCTCGACCAATAGACTTTTGACCAGCATGTCATAGATATATGCTTCCATTATGTCCCGAGGTACTCGGCGAACATGACATTCATCAGCCGCTGGTAAGTGGCTCCCGCATTCTTCAGTCTAAAAGCCATTACCTTGTAGCAATACAAGCCCATGTCAGTCGTGAAGGCTGTGTGTTCCTCATCCCTTGGATCCATCCGGATCTGATTATAGCCCGCGTAGGCGTCCATGAAGCTTATGAGGTCAAATTCAGACGTGGAATCCACCATCTAATCGATGCGCGGGAGCGGGAAGCTATCTTTTGGGCATGCCCTATTGAGATTCGAATAGTCCATGCACATCCTCCATTGCCCAGTTGACTTCTATGGAACCATGACCACGTTGGCCAGCCACTGGGGGTATCTGACCTTCCTTATGAACCCTATGTCTATTAGCTTTTGCACTTACCCCTTCATCGCTTCATACTTTTCTGGTTTAAACATCCTTCATTTTTGCCGCACTAGGGGGAATCCGTTCTGGATTCCTAGCTGGTGTGTTACAATGCCGCTTGCTATCCCGAGCATGTCTCTATACGTCCAGACGAACGCCCTACTGTTTCTCTTCAAGAAGTCTATCAAGGCCGCTCGTACCCCTGGTGACTGTCCCATCCCGATGGTCAACATTAGATCCGGGAACTCCTCTGAGATTGACATTGCTTCTGTTTCGTCTACTGATCCCGGACGCTCCTCATCCGAGTGGGCATCATCTCTGGGATCCATGTAAGGGTCAGAGGGTGATGCTGTGAGCTGGCTGGCCGATAGGACTTCTGACATTTTCCTCCCATTGTCTACCGCATAGCAACTCCTTGCCGCCCCCTGGTCTCCCCGGATAATAATGATTCATGTTGGGGTCGGGAGCTTCATCATCAGCATGTGACCAGCAACGAATGACTTTAACTTCTACAAGGCTGGCCTTCCCAAGATCCCGTTGTAAGATGATTCACAATCAACAACGATAAACTCTATTATTGCTCTGGCGACCCCCTCCTTTCTTTCCAAGCTTACTCCAAAGCCATCTAAACCGAGAGGTTGAACAACATCGCCCGAGAAGCTAATCAGCAACTCATGGTCTTGTATCAACTTATTGCTTCCTCGACGCAGTCCTTTCTAGGCACTACTGAACAATATGTTGACTGAGGCTCCCGTATCAATGAGGATCTTCTTTGTTATATAGTGATCGAGCTGTAATGTTATCAGGAATAGATCCTCGTGCTGCCTTATTCCCTCCTCTTCCTCTTCCAGGAAGGTTACGGACTTCCAACCGGTGGTTACCCGCTGATTGTTACTACCAAAGGCGTAGACTTCCCTGCCATCCCGTACACTGTTTCTTTGCCTTGCTGCTCCAGTGATCTATACGAGACTAGCCAAGGATGGTGTTGATTGTCCCATATACCTCGATTTCCCCTGCATTTCTCGGCCCGGGCACATAAAGTTGTAGCTTCCCTTCTTTTACCCGGCGCTCTACCACTCTTTTCAACTTTATACAGCTGTTAATGTTATGGCTCACCTCTCCGTGGTATCCATAAAATTTTTCGGTGTCATCCTTGGTGAGCCGAGATGGGTGAAACTTCTGAGCTGGGGAAGGCGGAATGGTAGTCTTATTCTCGTTCCATATCACCTCGTAAGTGGCGTTGAGCGCTGAGAAATGCTCATTGCCTGCCGACACCGTTCTCGCATACCCGGTATCTTGGTAGGGACCTTTTGCCTTCCCTTGCGCGTTATGTTGCTTCCCTGCTTTCCCCCAGTTTCTTTCCTTGTGCCTCTTTCCAGCTGGGCCCGAGTCTGATTCTCGCTCTCCCTTCCAGGCCCTAACCTCTTGGATCACTTGCACAGAGGACCCGCCGTCTCTCCCTTCATCTTTCATTTTCTCGGCCGAGGTTCCCCTATAAGTATCATGGTCTGCTTGTAAATGGCCTTGTGGATTTTTGATTTTTACTGCATATAAAAACTTCCCGGGCAGCAAACCCTGAATGAACGCCTCCTCCGTCACCTTCTTGTTAAAGCTCCTGACCCTGGTCGTGGCTCCTTCCCATCGGTTCACGAAAGCTTTCAAACTTTCTCCCCTGTCTTGATTTACTTTGAACAGTTGGGCGGTGTTCTGCCCGTCCGTCCGTAAAATGAATCTATTGACGAACTTGTCTGCCTGCTCCTGGAATCAGTCGACCGAGTTAGATGGGAGCTCGTAGAACCATCTTAGCGCTTCCCCCGCTAACGTTTCCTGGAACATATTGCAGCATACCGCGTCTAAGTATCCTTTAGCGTTCGTGTGAGACTTGAAACTATCGAGGAAGAGGTGGGGGTCATGATCCCTGTTGTAACTAAGTTTCAGCGGCTTGGTTATGCTTGGTCGGATGGATTGGGTGACCGCTCTTGTGAATGGTCCCCCTCTTTCCTCGAAACTCGCACGGGTCGGGTTACGCATCCCCCTTCTCTCAGTGTCTGAGATTCGGTCTGCCAAACTGGCCACGCTGTCTCTGATCGCTCTTAAGGTTTCTTCCAATCCACCCTGCCTTCCAATTTGGACTTCCGGGATTGGCTCGGGCAAGGGCGGCGGTCACTCGTTCCGTATCTCCTCTAGGAACAAGTTCGTCCCTATATGCACGGTCCTACGGTTCGTTACCACTGGAGCACCCATTTTGCGGGACATGGCCGCTCGATCCAGCTCACTCGCCCTATCCAATGCCTCCCGGTGCTCAACCCCTCGGGCTAGTGCTCCCATGAGCGTGGCATTATCATGTTCCAACTTGTGCTCTCTCGCGGAGACCTCTCCTCGATCCCTAGCACTTTGCTGCTCTAACCGGGTGATTTGGTTCCTCATGTCTTTCAACATCTCCCCTACCTCCTGGGGATTGAGATCCCGCGGCACATACTCTGATGTTCCATCCCGTAGGTCTCTCCTCGTAATTTCTGAACTCCCCCTCTTGACTCTGGGGTCCGCCCATATGTCACCCCCTTGGTGCTTCCTCTCCCGTCTCCTGGTCTTGCTGCTCGGTTAACTCAGTCATCGAGTCACGCTGGCACTTTTAGTAATGTTTCCCATAGACGGCGTCAAATGTTTCTGCACAATCCCAGATAGGGTTAGTAGAAGCTGATGATGGGTTATCCTCCTCTGGGCCTGCAATAACAAAGGTGACCGGGATGTTCCGGTCTTTCATCCTCCGAAGCTTAAGTCAACATCTTGATAAATAGGGTGAGGGCAGTTAATGATCATACCTGATAAGCTGGTGACTGGGCCATATTTATGGCCCAGGGTGAGTTCCTTTTACTTGAAAACCAATGTGGGAATATTGCCTTTGCTGCTATTTCAAATACCCAACTCTCTTATGCCTTTTGGAATTGCTCATGGCCCAATGTTGCTACTGAGATCGGGCCTGGCTCATCCTACACACGAACGAGAACCCTAGGGTGGCATCGGTTGTCTTGGCCGTGGTGGGATGCTTGCTGGTTTACGGGTTTGGGAGGTTATTTTTTGCAAAACCGACTACAAGTCTTCTACCCTATAACGGATTTTTCATCATCAATTGTTCAACTAGGCTTATCCAAGCTCAGTGTGATGTCTTAGAATTGTCTAAAATTAAGGAGATAATAGTTTCAAGTGTGCCTCGCACTACCGACCCTTCACGGACATGCCTAACATACTAACATGGAGTTACTGAAAGTTTTTTATTTTGGATCCCCCTACGCTAGTAAATGAATTTTCGTCTTGCAAAAGACGTTGAAGAGTTATGAAAACCGAAAAATCATCATCATGTTCGAATCCTCTAGGTCATTTGAGTTAGTTTATGTTCATGTCATGAAGTTTTTGCTAACTAGTCATGGAGTTTATGACCTTGGAACGACCAAAAAGACTTGGTTTTGATCATACACACGTCACTTTTTGCTAAGACAAAAGCCTACACGCCACCTGCAAGCTTCATAGCTTCCCACATGCCAATTCTTCGAAAAACAACAATTTGTCATTTCTGGATAGTCAACTTCGTTTGAGCTTTGTGCACAGTTCTGGACGAACCAGATAGTGAACTTTATATCATTGGAAAACTCTATGAGTCTAGTTTTCAGAACTTTTTGCGGTTCATCCATATCTATTTTAACGAAGAAGTTATGGCTGTTTTAGTACGCAAAAGTCATTATGCGTGGAAATTTTTATGCACTCTTGGGATTGCAGCTTTTTGTAGCTTTTTTTAATCATTCTAAACGGTACTATTTACTTTCCTATGTACTCTATTTTGTAGATCTGTCTCGTAGACACATTGAGTGCATCGTAGATAATGTCCACAACATTCTAAGGAACCCGCAACTATCTTTGGATTTTGTACCTTTGTAAATCTTATGTGACTACAATAATTGAATCATACCGGTCATTCAGGTATGCAGTTTAGTTGAATCTTGATGCCTCATGACACCATAATCAACATCAAAGATGCCCTTTATGCATTGAGAGGCAACCGAACCATGTTGAGCTTTAAAGACATTCATGCTAATAGTTTTCATTTGAAAACATATTATGAGAATGAATAAGAATTCTTTTGTGTATACATTTTCATGAATGCAGACTGAAATGCATCTTAGAGAAGTTTATGAGTCAGTCTAGTGGACTATATGTCACTATGATTCGAATATCGAATCACATGTTGTTGCCAAACATGATATTTGGGGACACCGACTCATATAGGCTTTGGTTTGACCAAATCGGTCAACCTGAAAGAGATATAATTGTCAAAATTTTGAGAAATTCTCATTCTTATGGACATCCATTCTTCCGCTCAAAATGAAGACATTTGGGATCTAGCTTCTCCATGAAGCATGATGGTGACGCCATGGTTGTAAATGGCGGCACCCGAAGGACATTGACGTCACCTGAACACGGCTCCAACTTTCTAGAGGCAGTCCGGTCAATTTCTCAAGCAATTGAGGTGCACCGGCCTTCCCTCGATGTCTCATTGGCCCCCTGCAATGCTAATTGCTCGTTTTGAAAGCCTATTTTTTAGCTAAATTAGGAGTGAGACCCTCCTACGCTAAATGACACAAAAGTGAACATTTCATTCTTACATCAAACTATGTAGATAGATACAACCAACTTACGGACACATTTTTAAGCTTTATGGTGTTGGTTGAAGTGTTAACACACTGGTCACGTGTTACACTATTATCTACTGCTTATGCTGCTTATACTTCTATAGGCTCACTACCCATTCTTTAAAGAAGTTTATCAGGATATAAGTTAAAGTGTCATGTACCTCATACTCACAAGTAATACGGTCTCACCGAGACTACGACTAAGTAACTTTAGCTTGTCGCTCGAACATTATTGATGCGCACCAATCTTTCTATTGCGTCTTGGAGCTATGTAATATTTGCATGCAACTTTACTATTAATCTCTGACTCACCATCATTGAATATTGTTGTACTACAACTCATGACTGTAAACCAGGATTGACACGAAATTGCAATCTTTGAGTTCAAACAGGATTGAAACGGATCTCCAATCCTTGAGCTCGGCTAGATGTTATTTCTAGGTTCCAAATCACATTGCCACTGCGTATAATGATGGGTCATTTGAGATGAATAAATATTTAAGTTGGATATGAACCTCCACCTATAATTCGCATATGTAGAAACCTTTTCAGGCGATCTTTTTCACCGCTATATTGCGGATTGTCACTTTGCTGAGACAGTATTCCCGCCGTTATAGGGAGATAAGAACACAAGTGTTCAAGTGGAATGACATGAATTGTTGTGGTTTGTCCCCACTAAGTCTAATCTTGATCTCAAATGCTTAAAGTGTTAAAGTGACGAGATCACATGCTGTAAATATGTCTATAATGATTGATGTCTTATCAAGAAGACATGGCGCAACCAAAAAAAGTTGGTCTTGGCGCCATCACCATGGATGGGGATATGGTGATGCCATAAAATGGCAAAATTGGTGTCACAAGACCGTGTGGCTCCCCAAAAGAAGGGAGACCCTTAGGTTTGATATTTTCTCGCAGTAGGAAGAAATCGAGCTTGGCACAACCTGATCCATTGATCAATAATACTCAAATCCGTCTCATGAAGTCTGAATTGTGATTATCGTTGGGGGACGCCTCAATATCAAATCCAATCCATATAGAGATCTCTACAAGTATTACACTAGTGTAGATGAGGACGTGAGATAATGAGTCTACTATCGAACCACCCTTCGTTGATGGATATCAACTTAGTTGATTGGCCTAATGGAAAGATGCGATCCAGCATTAACAAAGAGATAAGTCCTTGGAAGGTGATGTTGACACCGCAAGTTAAACCTTATCAACTATGTCTTTGTTAGAAAACGTAGTGAGAACAAAAGCTTAGACTCATCTTATGACGTAAGGTCACTCACAAACACGCACTGAGAACGACTACGATGAGATATGCTCTCGTAATGGATGTCATTGAACTCCACTACTTTGTTAGTTTGGTAGTTTTCGAATAACTAAACATGCATTCTATGAATGTGGTCATAATAACATCTCTACGGGATCAGAGATATACATGAAGGTCTTAAACGAACTTCATTCACCCAAATCAAGTGGTTTCAGACCACAGAAGCATGCATTTGCAAGAGCGGTTGAAATGCACACAAAATAACTACTTGATTTGGAAGGGATATAGTGAATTATGCCTTTGCATGTTCATTCCGGATTTACAAGGACTCTTGATGGATCAAGAGATACCAATATGTATCAACATCCGAAGAAAAAGATCTTGGGAAGGCACGGTCTCGATAAGACACTCGATGACTGTATTGATGATGATTTTCTATCAATCGGCTTAGGCGCTCTATAACTAGTGAGGCCTATATATACTCTCATGATTAGTCAAAGTCTTTTCTCTAAAGAAAGATCCGTTGTTTTGTCTAAAGCAAGATGACAAATATGTGTTAAGAAATGAAGTTCTCATCTAAGTACAATAAAACACATCAATGTACTCAACACAATACGAAAGACTTGACATCTCATTCGCTATGAAAAGTTGTAAAAGTTAAGTGTAGCTATGCGCCCATATAATGCCAATGTAATGACAGTAACTCCATTTTTAATACTTAATGGTATGAAAGGTTGAGGCTTATTCTATCCCTACATAAGAAAGACACATCAAAAGCGAAATCAGAATTTGCCAAGTTTTGTAGGTCAAGTTCCACGGGACCTACAAGAAATCTCACTCACTGGAAAATGATGAAATTGGTACCATTGGAAAGGTATATGTGTCTAATTTTCAGAGACACTAACCATTTGATCATATCTTTCATATTGAGTGAGTTATGACTGTTTTTGTGAAATAGAACGAATCTGTCCGAGAATATGATTTTGGCGAAACAGTTAACTTCGACGGGACTTTTCGAACAACTCCTGATGAATCAGAATGTGTGTAATATATAGTTGGAAAGCTAAATGAGTCTAGTTTCTAAAACCGTTTACGGTTCGTTCATATGTTTTTCCTAGAGGAAGTTACGACTATTCTAGTACCCGAAGTCATGCTGCGCGGATATCTGATTTCCTACACGAACTTATGTTTTGAGTTCATAAGCGGCCTTCTTCTCAAGATCTAAGTGTAAAAGATTATGTTTTAGGAAAATACAGCATGATCTAGTTAATCATTGCCCAATGTCACATTTGAAGACATATTAAAGAGCATTGACATGTTAAGTTATTGAAATTTTCGTGATTAGTAAGAATCAAGAAGAACCCTATGATTGATATAAAGATCAAGGGGATGTGCAAACTTCATAGGGAGTATAGCACATGCATACATGTCACTATCAAATGTGAAAGGTGCGTTGTACTCTTTCTCTCCTACGATTAAAGTTCAGTTTTTCTCCCATAAGATTTTTGTGACTTGATGAGGTTTTTGACAAGGTAACAAATCAGCACCATCGGCATATCAACGCGCGGCACAAGGTGGAATGTTATATGATATTCTGTATCTTTCTAGATATTCTTTATGTGTGCATTGGTCTTATGCCATTAGGATATGTAGTTTGACTAAATCCATGTATTCATTATCCTTACCATATTGGTATTGTGTAATTCCCTATATAAAGGGCTCGTATCAATGAATAATATGATAATTTTTCTATTCTCTTGTTATCTCTTTTTGTCTCTACACTTTATCTTTCATCAACATGGAAATACTTTTCTAAACCACAGAGTTTTTGTGTGTCAAAAGAATAAAGTATATGCTGCATAGTCTGCATTGTTTATGTGAAGAACTCTTGTCAAATTATATGCTTGTATCATTGCATCTGTCGTTCTTATAGTGATCGAGATTAGTGGCTTGGAAAGCATTGAAGACGTGTTCAAATCCTTCATGTGTGCAACTCAGATTCATGGAGACTTAGAATAGGGTTATTAGTTTGTAATCAAGTTAGTTTGTATACTAGTGAATGTAATTGTGTTGAATATCACTACTTGATAGACCTGTAATTATTCTTACTCTATAGTGGATTCGATTAAGTGTGGACTACTTTAAAAGTTTCTCAATGACGTTTCCTTGTGGGAGGTTTACACTGTTGTTAATAAAATCTTGTGTTCTTGTGTCTGTTGCTTTTAATTTGACAAAGGATTGAATCTATATATTCAATCCTTCCATATTCTGTTCCATTCTATACTTTCAGAGTCAATGTAGCAAATTCTTCGGTTCTTGTTATACCCAGACTAAAATGTGCGAAATAAAAAGAGATTTTTTATACGTATATCATGTGTTCTTTTAAATTCGTTTTCCTTGTTTTGGTGGAAGAAGAGATTGATCAAAGAGACAGAACATAAGAACAAAAACGAGTTCCAAATACAAGGCCCTGTTACAATCAATATTCAGTTATTCACCCTAGACACACACTTGCAATTGCAGATAACAAAAGCAATCTATCAGCAGAAACAACCAACTATCTAAGGGAAGTATGAAGTGAGGTTGGGAAAATGTAAGGCAAACAACCACTCTTAAGTATAAGGGGTACAAGTAATAGTATATGATTAAGAAAGGTTGTTAAACCTACGATGATTGGATTCATTTCACTAGCTAGGGTGTTAACCTTAAGAGAGCTAAAATGTGCAAGTGTACAATCACAAACCTAAACACACAAGAAAATCTAAGCTCATGGTGAGTATGTGCAACATGTTAACTAAAATAGCATCACATCATAAAATAACATCAATTCATACAAGATTGGTTAGGGCTTTCAACCCTAACCCCAACAAAGTATTACTCACTCATAATTACATAAACAAACTTCATAATCAAATCAAACATCAAAATAAATCTAGTGTTTAAGGGAGAGAGTTGGCTTAGTGGTGTGTGGATTTGTCCCCAAGCTCACGTCATGGTGGTTGTGGTAATGGTGGTGATTCCCTCTCCTTCTTGCTCTTGAAGACTTGATGTTGAAAAGTAGTGAAGCTAGATCTATGCTTTGTGTGAATAGGTGGAGTGGATGGAGAAAATGATATAGGAAAGAGAGTGGAGAAATGGTGTAGTAGTGGTGGTGTTAATGGAGGATTAGGATTAGAAATGGTGGTGGTGATGAAGGAGATGGAGTAGATTGGGGGAGGAACAGGAAGAGGATGTGTTTGGATTTTGGGAGAAGGAGATGGAAGTTTGTGGTGGAGATGGGAGGAAAAGAGAGAGAGTGAATGTGTGTATGTGTCGTTGTAGTGGATAGATATATGCTTATTATATAGAAGAAAGACAAGTGAAAATGAGGGAAAGAGAGAGCTAAAACAACCCTCTTCCCTAATTCAACCGTAAGGGAGAGAAGGAAGAGTGTGAGAGTGGTGAAAAGTGTTTTGGCCACGACTAGCGAACAAAGAAAAAGAGATGTGTTGTGGGCATGCCACCTCGCGGACGAGAAAAAGGTTGAGTGCGCGAGATCTGATTTCTGATCAGGCGGAAGGAGGTTTCCAGGTGTCACCTCATATGAGGAATTTACCAGCACAAGGCAATCGATACTCACTGCGGGACGCGAGCAGAGCAACTATAGGGAATCAGAGGGATCGGGGGCGAGTCCAAGAGGGCTCTGAACTAAGGCGCGGACCCACTTAGAGTTAGGGTTTCGAGGTAGCTCGAAGGGTAACTGGTTTCTGTGTTGTTTGTAAGGAGATTGTCCTTTGAGAGTTGTTGAGAGATTTGATTGTCCCTAGATTGTGTGTTGTCGACCCCTTTATATAGTAGTTCGACTTGCGACAGAAGAAAGATAATCATAGTTCAAGTCAGATTCCAAAACCCTAATCTCACAAGGACACTGGTAACTCGCGCGAACTAAACACTTTGTGACACATATCCAGTCCGCACACTCCGCATGAGTTTTTGCTTCCGCGCGCCAACCGTAGACTCCTATGTGAACTAGACTTAGGAATATCCTTATCCCGCGGGGTGTCACCGTTTTTGTGAAAACCTAACTCGCGCAGGCCACGGACTCAAACATCTGGCGGGTATTTCTAGCTCGCGGGCCAAAAGAAGGTTTTTTAATTAATAAGGGCCACATGGATTAGCCGAAAGCATGTCAAATACTTGTAAGAGTTTTCAACGATAAAAGTGGTGCACGCGGACTCCGCCTGTCTCACCTACGCGAGGTGTCAATCTCGCCTCACCTACGCGGAGTCAACTAGTAATTCCGCGCGAAGTCATTCCGCGTTACGAGATCTATATTCCGCGCGAAGTCCATTCAGCGCACGGAGACTGTATAATTCAGTTCGCGTGGTCCATTCTGCACGCGAACTGTGTAATTTATCTCGCGTGGCCTCACTAGCGGGCCATTACTTGTAAATCCAAAGAATTTGGGCTCGCCTGTGTGATACAGACCAATAATTTAATTAATATTCATATAGATACTTATTGTCCAGTAAAATATTAATTTAGGCGTAAACAAAAAACTCACAAAAGTCAAGAGAAAAGGTAGGGAAATGATAACATAGGTTAGAGTAGGCAATGATGATGTTTAAAACATGATGATGTCTATTATCTAAGGAATAATATGATGGAAGTAAAGATGTTACTTCATCTCATTTGTCATCCTTGCTCCTCCTTCATGGTGACCGAAAAAGTCATGGCACCACAAAAAGTGGTGGTGAGCCGCCGTTTGTGCCGCCAACAGTGTTGGTTCGCCGAATCCAAAAATTTACGTTTTGCTCCACCTTGGACCTTCATTCTTCCTAGTTCCGAATCTCTATATTAATGCCAAAAATGCATATTTTTATCACTCTTGTAATATTCCTATATAAATAGAAAATAATTTAGTAAAAGCTAAAATAACCTTAAAAACAAGACAAAATCAATAGGCAGAGAAATGCAAATATGTGTAAAATAAGGAGCGGTGCTGTCGAAATGGGTATGTGGTTGAGGTTGAGGTTGAGGTTGTTAGCAAAGCTAATGATCCAATTGCTTGTACCAAAAGTTTCCACCATCATTGTATGAGGCCATTTGTTGCCCTAGGCCTCTTGATGTAAACTGTAGCTACTTTTATTTTTATTTTTTCGATGAAAAAACTGTAGCTACTTTTTTTCGATGAAAAGGTGCCATCCCCTTACCTCAGTTACCTGCTGCTATAAATAATAAATTATTTGGTGTAGTGCAGTTGGTTTTTCTTTTAAGCACCTGTTCTTAACTTCTTATTAGCCTCGATCATTTTGGGGAGCTCCTCAACTTTTTCCATGATTGTGTTTATTGCAATTCAAGCCGCTAGGACATGGTATTTCTTTCTGGTTTCAATGTTTATGGTTGAAGATACCAGGAAGCAATAAAACTTGTATGATATAGGAATAAAAGAGGGATCTGATATTTGTTTCCCAATAAAGGGCATTTCTCGTGACTATTATTTAAAACACCCACATTCAATATAATCATACCCTTTGAACTCTTCCTTCTACATGCTCTGGGATAAGCCGGCATAGCCTGCCATTGAAAACCAGACATATGCTATATTTTTGGCATTTTGTATTCAAACAATATATGCAATTTCTATTAGGCAAAACACATAGTGTTTACATAAGTAACTGATTATGGAGCCCAATTATTTATAGAATGTGTACATCACTCAATAGTAATGTGGTCCACTACATATGGTACTTTTCGACAGGACATGATGCCCTTGAGAAATTTCTTACCTTGTAAGAGATAGGTGGGTGGGTATCGTCCTTGGCAGTAGAATCAAACTTATTTTGGCAGAAAAATTTCCAATCGAGATAAAAGACAGTACTACATGTTACGTTAAAGTCATTACCAAACTATACGGTTACGAATGCGGATAAAATTGACACAAGTCAATGTGTTAAACTGTTATTATCTTGGAAAAAAAAAACAATTATGGTTGATAGTTTGATACTCAGGTTGTCGTATGATGTCTTAAACTTTTCCAAAGTGAAAATTGTTGGCTTCCATAGTTTTCGTATGTTGTCTTAATTTTTTTCATTAAACTATACCTTATATAAATGCAGATATATAAATGCAGATAGAAAAAGAAGCGGATCACGGTATCAAACCGTTATTTATACTAAAAAACAGACAAGTTACGATCATTTATTAAATGAATTCAAATCTAATTATAGGAATAACGATAACGGTTTATAGTCTAGTAATGAGCATTATCCACTTTTTTGAAGTTGTCGTATGATGTTTAATACTTTTTCAAAGTGAAAATTGTTGGCTTCCATTGTTGGAAACTTGGAAAGACTTGAACTAGATTTGGATGGGACCATGGAAAGAACAACAAACTTGAGAGAGCAGGCAGCGGCCTGTTGGTGTGTGTGGAAGGCCCCAAGTTTGGCATCTCCCGCCTCCAAAGCATCGCCGAAATGACCATACTACCCCCACAGTACCTTATCAAAATCATACCCACATACATCATCATCTTCCATCAAATAATAAAACCCAAAAAGCCTACGTATGATAGGGGCCGTTACGTAATTTCAATATCTAAAAGCTCGGAGGATTAATAAACACACAAAGTGACACAACACACAACGCTGAAAAAAGGTAGAGGCTTTATAATAATATCGGACCGGGAATGACGAAAAAGCCCTTTGTCATTTATAATAGTCCCGTGAATCTCTCTGCTTCTCCTGAGTTCTTTAGCTCAGATCTCTCTCTCTCCGTTCATTTCTCTCTGGGTTTTCAGTACCAGGGAGACAAACACCGACCCTGTTTTGTTCTTCTGTTCCATCCCATTTGTGAAATGCCACATTTTCATGTTTGGGTTCATATTGTTTTGGTGATTTCAGCTCGATCTGTAGGTAGCTCAGAGCCAAAGAAGCCCCATAAAGGTAGGAGCTTTGTGCTTCAACGTTGGTTAATCTTTATGTATTTGCAATTTTCATGGTCTGATCATTAATGGGTTGGTGGGTTTCTGCTCAACTATGGCTTTATGGGGATAAAGTTTTTGGCTTTATTGTGTTTTAGTTGTTGGTTGTTATGTTTGGTTTCAAGAAATTAATAGGTTGTGAGTTTGATTGGAAATGCTTTGATATGAAGAATGTGTTTGCATAGCTGGTTTTGGCATTGGGTTTATTATTAGGTGGTGAAAGGGTATTTACATAATCTAATACATGGTTGGATGATAGGTGCATGATTGAGGGGCTGGAATTTGGTTCTGTGAAGTGAAGGTTGTGTCTTGGGCTGTAGTGAAATGACAATGGATCTACACCCGTCAACGGCGCAAAGTGTGAGAACGAGTAGGTCGTCTTTTAGCTCCAGCAATGGCAATGAGGATACCCCTGTGCACAACTCTACTGCTTTTTTGAATGGGGATGAGTATGATAGTGATAGCTCCAGCATGGCACCACCGTAAGTTGCCTCAGTGCCTTGCTTATGAATTCGGTATCTCATTATAATGTGTTTGGTTATTGAAAAGGATTTTATCAGCTTTTGAAGTGAGGTGTGAAAATTTATGGACTTGTATGAAATGAACATCAACGTGTTTATTCTAGTATTACTACTGTGGTTACTGGTTAGTGAATCTCAAAAAGGGTTTGCAACTGATTATGATGTTGTGTATCGCCACTTACTGTCACCATTGTTTCCACTTGCAGTACACCAAGGACTCTAGCGATGGATATTCCAGCAGAACTTGCTGGTGCCATACCCTTGATTGATAGATTTCAGGTAGGAATGCACATTTTCTTACTATTAATGTGATACTCCAAGTTGCTTACACAAACAAACATGCGCACACTGTCCTTTGGATTGTTAGTTCCACAAAACTCATATTAAGACACAGACATCAAGTACTTACTATCCATTATTTTATAGGTAGAGGGATTTTTGAGGTTGATGCAGAAGCAGATTCAGTCCGCTGGAAAGCGGGGTTTCTTTTCTAAAAAATCTGTTGGTCCTCAACCCCGAGAAAAGTTCACTTTTGAGGATATGCTGTGCTTCCAGAGGGTAACTACATTCTATGTTTCACTACATCATTATTAATTAGAAGCTTAAAACCATTTAAAAAGCTAAGACATGCTTTTACAGGATCCCATGCCTACATCGCTACTTAAAATCAATAGTGACCTGGTCAGCCGGGCAATGAAGCTTTTCCAGACCATTCTGAAGTACATGGGCATTGACTCATCTGACCGATTTACTCCACCAAGCTTAGATGAAAGGATTGAACTTGTTGGAAAGCTGTATAAGCAAACACTGAAGCGAACAGAGCTCCGAGACGAACTTTTTGTACAGATTTCTAAACAAACAAGAAATAATCCTGATAAGTATGCATCTCTGTCGCCTTTCCCGGTAGCTTTTATTTTTGAAATGATTCTGGCATGTAAATTAGAGTATGCTTGATATGTTAGCTTACCTGATTGAAATTTACATAACAGGCAATGCTTAATTAAAGCATGGGAATTGATGTATTTGTGTGCATCCTCCATGCCCCCTAGCAAGGACATCAGTGGCTATCTGTCTGAGTATGTCCATAATGTTGCACACGGTGCGAATATTGACAATGAGGTTCGGAACCTAGCATTAAATACTTTAAATGCTTTGAAGCGTTCTGTCAAGGCTGGACCTAGGCATACAATACCAGGCCGGGAGGAGATAGAAGCACTTTTAACTGGTCGAAAGCTTACAACGATAGTGTTTTTTCTGGATGAAACTTTTGAAGAAATCACATATGATATGGCAACAACAGTTGCTGATGCTGTTGAGGTAATTCAAGCTCAATTTACAGGATTGCGACTGCGAATTAAATCAACTTATATCTATGGTCCCATAATTATCTGAATGATTAATGGCATCTACTTGGGCTTTACCATATTTAAGTTGACTCCAATTTCAAGTTTGTTCTTTAAAGTTTCTCCAATCTTATTATTTCTGGTCCAATTTGCAGGAACTTTCAGGGATAATTAAATTGTCATCATATTCTAGCTTCAGTCTGTTCGAATGCCACAAAGTTGTCACGGGCTCGAAATCACCTGACCTCGGAAATGGTACATTTTTTACTTCTACTGGATGGCTTCCTATTATTGCATTCAGTGAAGTGTTTCCCTAATGTGCATGCTCTTGTTATTCAGAGGAGTATATTGGGCTAGATGACAACAAATACATAGGGGATCTGTTGGCAGAATTTAAAGCAGCAAAAGATCGAAGTAAAGGAGAAATATTGCATTGCAAGCTAACATTTAAAAAGAAGCTATTTCGGGAGTCAGATGAAGCTGTAGCAGATCCAATGTTTGTGCAGTTGTCCTATGTTCAAGTGCGTAACTCCTTTAGAATTATTGTTGAGCTGTTAATCCATTGTTTTATCAATTCGGTGACAATCATACTCTTTGACATGTTGCTCACCTGCTCTTTGAACAAAACTATTGGAAATGTTGCTTTAGAGCTGTCAATGTTGAATGCCTAGGCATAATAATTTCTTGCTACTATATTACTTATAGAGTTTGGTTATATTGTTACAGTTGCAACATGATTACATTATGGGAAATTATCCTGTTGGAAGGGACGATGCTGCACAGCTTTCTGCATTGCAAATATTAGTTGATATTGGATTCGTTGGTGCCCCTGAATCATGCAAGTTAGTATTTACCCTAATTATTTCTTATTTGTGTTTGCATTTCACTTTCCTCTTGTCTAGCATTTGCATACATATAGGTATTCCCACATTCTTTTTATTTCCTGATTCCAATTTTTTCAGTGACTGGAATTCACTTTTGGAACGCTTTCTACCGAGACAAATTGCAATCACACGCGCAAAACGGGAGTGGGAGTTGGATATTCTTTCTCGTTACCATTCAATGGTAATGTGAAATTCCTTAATTCAGTCAATGACTAATTTCTCCAACAGAAGCTACCCTTAAACTTTTCACTTTAAATTATGCTATTGTTTTTTTTATCACATATATCAGTGCATGTAAATGCAAATTAGTTGTACAATTTCTTCTCAATAGCTGTGAAATATTTACACAATTGTTTGTATAACTGTGTACATGGGATTTTATTTAGTGTATATATATATATATATATATATAATTTTTTACTGATATAAGATACCTTTGGTAATGTGGTAGCAAAATTTGACAAAAGATGATGCAAGACAACAGTTCTTGCGAATACTGAGAACACTTCCTTACGGGAATTCAGTGTTCTTCAGTGTTCGTAAGATAGATGATCCTATTGGACTTCTGCCCGGGCGGATCATTTTGGGAATCAACAAAAGAGGGGTGAGTTTGAGTATGTGTATTTATATATGTAATCTATATTTACATGTACCTTGTTTTTTAAATCATATTTACATCCTGACATTTCATTCTACAGGTTCATTTTTTTCGTCCTGTTCCAAAGGAATATCTACATTCAGCAGAACTAAGAGACATAATGCAATTCGGTAGTAGCAATACTGCTGTTTTCTTTAAGATGAGAGTTGCAGGTGTTCTTCACATATTCCAATTTGAAACTAAGCAGGTTAGCTGCCTCTGGATATTAAAATTTGCAGTTTGCTGATTGATCATTTTAGGAGTTTCAGGCTTCTACACATTTTATTCTTCATCTTCTTTTGTTTTAATTTCTTATTTCATTTATTACTTAATTGTGCTTCTCCTTTCCACACAGGGTGAGGAAATTTGTGTTGCTCTTCAAACACATATAAATGATGTCATGTTGCGGCGCTACTCTAAAGCTCGAACTGCTTCTAATGGTTCGGCAAATGGAGACATTTCTAGCAATTTGAAGCCCTCTGTTGAAGTGCATGAAAAACGTGTACAAGATTTGTCAAAAGCTGTTGAAGAATCTCAGCGGAACGTTGATCAAGTAAAAACCTAACTTATTAATGTGCTGAACCATACAATAACTGTACCTAATTGCTAGTTAAATCAAACTATAAGAATATTTCATTATACACCATGACCCTTACAAGGTTAAGGAGTTGAGTTTATGGACCGGACCTTTAGTCCTTTGATTGAATACATATGTGGAAAAACATAGTGCAATGATACTTTATAACCACGTAGGTCACCTGAATTACAGCTTCAAATGATTGCTTGCTGAAAGCAATTCGTTACACGACCTACTTGGTCCTCCGAATAAAGGGCCTTGCTATGATTACAACATCTGCTTCCTGTAGAAGAAAAGCTTTTTATTATTTATTAAAATCTATACGCAGTATTAAACGATTGAGTTTTAAATTCATCTTTATGTTTCTTCAGTTGCTGGAAGAATTGCGTGAAAAACAAAAACAAGAAGCAAAACTGCAAGATGATTTGGATAATTTGAAGCAATCCTTGGCATCTGAGAAGCACAACTTGGCAGAAGTTGCAGGTGACCGCAATAGACTGAAGACATTGTGTGATGACAAAGACAAGGAACTTCAGGTTGATATGATTAGTTTTGCATAGTTATTTTTTGCAGTAAGCCAAGCTTGAATTCATTCTAATTGATTTCGGCATCTGTTAGGCTGCACTATCAGAGAAGAAGAGCTTGGAAGCACAGTTGGCAACGCTGAGCAATCAAACGGGTCAGAAAAATGACAAGACAAATCTGGTTGGTGGAGGAAACAACCAGGTAATTGTTGTCGAAAATATATCTAATGCTATCAATTCAGTAGTCTTGTTAATTCAAGTTATAGAAAAATCATCATGGACTGGTATGATACTTTATGCAGGTCTTGGACAAACTCAAAGATGAGATTAAGCTTCGAACTGAGGAGTTGAAAGAAAAAGAAAAAACTATAAGGAGACTAGCAGATGATAAATTATTACTGGAGAAAACCTTATCTGGCCTTGAAAAGATTAAAGCTGATGAGGTAATGCCTTTAAAATATGAATTTTGTGCGGGAATCTTTGTTTTCCCTCTTTAATTTTTACCTTTATGTTTTTGGTACACAATAGAGAAATATATCAACTGTGAGTGTTATGTGCAGATTGTTTCTGTTGAGAAAACTTTTGAGCAAGAGCGCAAAGCATTAAAGCTTCAAGTGTTTGAACTTGAAAAGAAGCTCGATGGAGTTAATCAAGAATTGGCTGTTCTAAAGTCAACTCTTGCAAGCAGGAACTCTGAGATTGCTGCATTACAAAATAACCTAAAGGAATTGGATGAATTGAGAGAAATGAAAGAGGTAATGATAAAATATTTTCCATTACTTGCTTGTACGTATTTTAATTTTAAGTTTTTAAAATTGAGAATACCTTGCCTGATTAATATGTTTGATTTCAGGATATCGATAGAAAGAATGAGCAAACTGCTTCACTCTTGAGGATGCAAGGGGCTCAATTAGCTGAAATGGAATCTCTTTACAAGGAGGAACAACTCCTAAGGAAGCGCTATTTCAACACCATAGAAGGTTGGTATTTCTTGAATTGCTTTCAATATATAAGTGAGAATGCTTTTAATCTATCGATATTTGTGGTAACTAAAATTTGGTCTCGTTGTGTATCTCTCAGATATGAAAGGCAAAATCAGAGTCTATTGTAGATTAAGACCTATGAGTGAAAAAGAGATTGCTGAAAAACAAGGATGTGCCGTTTCAAGTAGTGATGAATTTACAGTTGAACATCCTTGGAAAGATGATAAACAGAAACAGCATACGTATGATCGTGTATTTGATAGTCATGCCACCCAAGAAGATGTGTTTGAAGATACAAGGGCAAGTTACTTTATCATTTTCCATGACATATGTGTTTTAAAATCTATTAACAATTTTTATCTTGACCTAATGCAGTATTTGGTACAATCTGCTGTTGATGGATACAACGTGTGCATATTTGCTTATGGGCAAACAGGTTCTGGGAAGACATATACCATTTATGGTACAGAAAGTAATCCTGGACTTACTCCTAGAGCTACTGCAGAACTTTTTAAAATCTTGAAGCGAGACAGCAACAAGTTCTCATTTTCTTTGAAGGTATATCTCCTCAATTTTATAGAATGAACACACTTGTTACCACTCAAGTTAGGTTTCTGCAATATGTTGCATTGATGCATCTCTCTAATATAGTTTATGCATACACAAATAGAAAAGTTATAAGAAAATAAAAATAACAACTGACTTTTAGCCATTAAAATTGGAAGGAAATATAAAGAGAAGTGATCATATCTTGTGCAACCCCATGAAACATATATAGAAATATCATATGTTGTCATTAAGCCTTTGAATTTATCTATATATTCTAATGCAGGCATATATGGTGGAATTGTATCAAGATACACTTGTAGACCTTCTATTGCCCAAAAATGCAAAGCGTCCAAAATTGGATATAAAAAAGGATTCAAAGGTAAGTGTTTTCTGCATCTTTAAGTCATGTATACGTTGGATTCACCTTTTATATTTGAATTTTTCTGACATGTTTGAGGTTGATATTAATAGTTATTTTCTGGTGCTAGGGAATGGTAGCAGTTGAAAATATAACAGTTCTATCGATTTCAACACATGAAGAACTGAAAAGTGTCATTCAGAGAGGATCAGAACAACGACATACATCTGGCACACAAATGAATCAAGAAAGTTCAAGATCTCATCTCATAGTGTCGGTTATTATTGAAAGTACCAATCTTCAGACACAGTCTGTTGCTAGAGGAAAGGTATACTATTATTCAGCATAAAATGTGGAAATATTCTCCTATACACCTTCAAGTCATACAAATAATACATATTTGTTTGCATTTAGTTATCACTTTTTTCCTTTGTTATGTTGAATGAATCTGGGAATTACTTGTAATGAAGCAGAATGTAAACTTTAGACCTGGCTATTACTAATATCTTTTATTCACTTAATTATTTGCAGTTAAGTTTTGTGGATCTTGCGGGTTCGGAGAGAGTGAAGAAGTCAGGTTCTGCAGGCAATCAACTCAAAGAAGCTCAAAGCATCAACAAGTCACTTTCAGCACTCGGAGACGTGATTGGTGCTTTATCTTCTGGTGGACAGCACATACCCTACCGGAACCACAAACTAACAATGTTGATGAGTGATTCCCTAGGTGGTAATGCCAAAACGTTGATGTTTGTCAATTGCTCTCCGGCCGAATCAAACATAGATGAGACTTACAATTCTCTAATGTGTGTTGTATTCTTTATTCATTAACAAGCTTTTATTTTTGCATTACTTTGATTCACTTCTTGATTATGTATAGGGATACCTCTGTATGTAAAACAACTCATCGCTTTGTGTTGATTCAGGTATGCATCAAGAGTTCGGGCAATCGTGAATGATCCAAGCAAGAATGTATCTTCGAAAGAAATCATGCGACTGAAAAAGCTGGTTTCTTATTGGAAAGAACAGGCTGGAAAGAGAGGAGAAGATGAAGATTTGGAAGATATCCAGGATGAGCGGCCACCAAGAGAGAAAGGAGATGGCCGGCACTCAATGTAACATTTCACTCACACAGTGGGAAAATTCATACCGGAATACTGGTTTTTCAAAACTGTAGGCAGAATTTTGGAATGTAAACAAGGGCTTCAGCAAGCTGTACCAAATCAGCATACTAGATTTAGATCGATTGTCTGTTCTTGTTGTTATTACTATGTAGGATCTTGATGTGACCCCTTTTTCTCATTGTACTATGAATGAGGATGTTGTAATTTAATTAGTAATTAGGAGGATATAAGTTGTACACTTGTATAGTCTTGATCTTGTGTATAAATGTCAAACTCTTCTTAATTTGTAAATGGTCTCATTTTTCAACTCAAATCGTCTTCTGCAGTTTAAACATGTTTCCTATCCAACACAGTACAAGAGTGGAAATTGCGTGCCCAAAACCCTCACAGCTGAAAATTACAATAGTGAAAAATGCACGACAATCATAAGCAATGTATGGAAATCCTAGTGCAAAACGTTCTTGCTTTTTTTTTGCCGGCGTGTTAGTTTAAGCTATTGGTATCCAGGAAATAAGAGAGACAGAATTGGACAGACACTGAAGTCCAAGATGTTCCTCCAGTCCCAACAAAGAAAACTGTGAAAAGTGATTGAAAGAATACAAATTGAACTGTCCAAACTAGATTCCTATTGGATTATAAGTTTATAACAGGAACAGACTGAACTGCACAAACCTTAAGAAATAAACTTTGATGGCTATTCCAGTGATTGATCTGAGCCAGTTTCCAGATTCTGAAGAGTACAAGAAGCTGAGGGAAGCATCAGTGGAATGGGGTTGCTTCAGGTTAGTCAACCATAAGATCCCATTGACTCTAATGTCAGAGATGAAGAAAGTGGTTAGATCCCTTCTTGATCTGCCCATGGAGATAAAAAAGAGGAACACTGATGTCATAGCTGGCAGTGGCTACATGGCACCCAGTGAGACCAACCCTCTCTATGAGGCTTTGGGTCTCTATGACTTAGGCTCGTCTCAGGCTACACAGACCTTCTGCTCTCAGTTGGAGGTTTCTTCCTACCAAAGGTCAGCTATGGCTACTCTGCTAGCTCCATTATTTCTACTTATTGCGATGATAATCTAGCCTCTGCTGTTCAGTAGCTCAATTGATAGATATTTATTTTATTTTATTTTGGATAATGATGAAACTTCATTATAGATGTTTGCTGAATTTACTTTTATGTTATTGAATGAGCAGAGAGGTAATTGAGAAGTATGCAGAAGCAACTTATGAGCAGATAGTGGATATTGGGCATAAGTTGGCAGAGAGTCTTGGAGTGGGGAGTGATTTTATGAAGGAATGGGCTTGCCAGTTTAGGATTAACAAGTACAACTTCACTCCAGAATCCATTGGATCTTCTGGAGTGCAGATACACACAGATTCCAGTTTTCTGACCATTCTTCAAGATGATGAAAATGTTGGAGGACTAGAAGTGATGGACAAGTCTGGTGTGTTTGTACCCGTTGATCCATGTCCAGGCACTCTCATTGTCAACCTTGGAGACGTTGCTAAGGTAGGTAAATTGGAAAATATAAATTATATTGCAAGTAATTTTTTCTGATTTTGTTTCTCACATGCATCTTGTTTTTGTTGGTATTTACATTTAGGCGTGGAGCAACGGGAGGCTCTGCACTGTGAAGCACAGAGTGCAATGCAGGGAAGCCTCTGTTCGAGTCTCCATTGCTACGTTTCTGTTGGGACCAAAGGGTGAAGCAGTCGCAGCTCCTCCGGAATTTGTTGATCCGGAGCATCCACGTCTATATGCCCCTTTTACTATTGAAGACTACAGGAAGCTCAGAATCATAAAAAAACTGCAAGCTGGTGAAGCACTGGAACTTGTACACATGGAGTCCTGATTGACTGAGACGATCCGAGCTAGTTGGCATTATATGTCACGACCTGCCTTTTACAAGTCAACTAAATAATTCATTCTAGAACTATACCTATGTTAATGAATCATGTCTAAGTATGAATGGTCTTATCAGATTTGTTCTATGTATTTATCAGCTGTTCTTGAGCTTATTTGCGGTTTGCCATCTGATATAACATGAAACGGAAAGGAAAGGATATCCAACAAGAACTCAATGAAGTAGGAACTTTCTATTCGTTTTAAGAGGAACTACAAATAAAATGAAAATTACACACCAACAAAAGGGAGAGTTGAAGTTCTTCAATGAACTTATGTAAATAGGTTACCTCCATTCACTCCTTGGTTATGCAAAAAGATGTCTCTGCATGTAAAACCATTCATTGATTTGTCCTAAAGTTTCCTACTGTTTTGGCCAGTGTTGGGTTAAGCTTTTACCAATGCACATTGCCAGTGCATGAAGGGACCATGCATGGACAAACATTGCATTCCAAGATATTACTCCAAAATCCAAATCCCAATCAAATCAACAGAGATGTCAGTTATGCAGTCCTTCCTTGATCACATGTGAAAGATAACAGAAATGTCATATATCCCAGTGTTGTTCTCTTGTATAGGCTTGTGATCTTGTGTTTGTTCTGCTATCTTCATCCTATCAAAGTTGACAGACTATAATTAAATTGAAGTGTCCAAATCTTAGGGTGATAGCAAAAGAAATCAAGAAGAAGAAAAAGACTTGGAAATGGCAACTCTAGTGATTGATCTGAATCAGTTTCCGGATTCTAAAGAGTACAAGAAGCTGGGGGAATTACAGTCTTCATAGTGTGTAGCAGTAATATTAAGACAGAAAGCAGTCAGCAATTCCAAAGTTTGATGGGAACTATGATCATTGGTCTATGCTCAAGGCTTATTTCTTGGTTTCGAAGGAATATTAGTCTGGTGAAGAATGGAATCCCTGCAGCTGTGGGAGTCTAATGATGGGGGAGGTTCTAATCAATGAATAGATTCTGAGGACTATGACCTCCAAATTTGATTATGTTGTGTGTTAACACACCTTAACCATTGATGAGCTGCAAAGTAGTCTTCTTGTGCATAATTTACACATATTTCACTCGGAGTAACGCATGAATGTCCATACATGGTAGGAAGAACAAAACCTTGAAGTGCAGGTTACCTATGAAGAACAAAGCCTTGAAGTGCAGGTTACCTATGAAGGAGTTATTTGGTTAAAGCTATATCGAGTTATCGTTCATTTCTATCGTTTTTTCAATCAAATGATGACTAAATTCATAATGACGTAGCGGCCTTGAATCCCTTAATAGTGTAAATTTCATAGCCTATATCAGTCAATGTCCTTAATTTTCATGATAGATAGCAAGATAGAGAGGTATGGTTAAAAAAAAAAAATTCATCTAAATGGTATATGAACTTTTGCTCCTTATAAATAATGGTATATCAAGTTTTGAAAATATCAAAATAGTATATCTCATGTTTTTATCCCGACCTAAGATTGATATATATAGTCATTAAGATGACCAATTTACCCTTAAATTCTCTTTTTTTCTTAGTTTTCTTTATTTGTTTTCATATTCTAGAAATATTAGGAAAGGTTTTGGAATTTGATGATTTGCATTGGGTTGGCTTTTATAAACTTGAAGAAAATTGAAGAGGGGAAACAATCAAACATACAAAAGTTCAATCATTTTTGTTTCCGCTGACACTCAAAGATCTTGTTGTTGTTGTTGACATTCAAGGATGATTGAGATGAAGAACTGATTATTAGCAAAGAGAAAGTGACAATGAATTTTTTCTCTGCGTTCTTAAAAAAAAAAATATATCAAAACAAAGACAAAAAACTATAAATAAAAAAATAAAAATAAAAGAGAGAGAATTTAAGGGTAAATTGGTCATCTTTTTTTAGTCTGAGGGTAAATTAGTTATCTTAATGGCTATATATACCAATCTTAGGTTGGAATGGAAACATGAGATATTAAGAAGTAAAAATTCGTATATCATCCAAACAAATTTCTCAAAAAAAAAAAGTACAATCAAAATTTGTATCATCTATAAATTCAGAAGAGAATGTACAATTACACATTGGACATTCACCTTTGGTGAAAAACAAAAGTGAAACCAATCTAAAACTAAGAAATTTCTTGAAAAAAAAAACTATGAAATTTCTATGTTTATTTAAAATGATGGAGTGGAAAAATAAATAATATGAGAAGAACCTGGTTGAGATTTGAGAAGAACACTTAACCCTGATCTTAAACCAATGAAGAACTGTCACTACATATTCTTGCACTTTCATACCGATCCAGGCTATCCCTGCTGTCCAAATGTGGGCTCCACTCAGACCTATCGGAAGCTGATATTCCGAGATGCCAAGACGACGTCGTGTTAATCGTGTTGGCAATGCTGCTCACTCCTTCCGGCATGGAAGGCCACACAAAAGACGGTTTGAAAGGTGGGACTCGAGGCACCGGCACCGACCCAAACATGATTTGGATTATGGTTTGTGTCTTAGGCCTCTCGTTCGCAATCGGATGCGAACAAGCCATCCCAAGAAGCAAAAGCCTTTGGGCCTCCTCAACTACGTAGTCCTTGCCCAACCTCTCGTCCATGGCCTCCAGCGGACGGCCTTCTCTATGTAACGACCATACCCAATCCACTAGAAATTGGTATCCTTCGATTTTAGTCCACGGTCGTTGACCACACACGACTTCTAGAACAACGGCACCGAACCCGTACACGTCAGACTCACATGTCGCTTTTCCCGTGTGGAAGCATTCAGGGGCAATGTACCCCATCGTGCCCGGTATACCTTCGATTTCGGCATACGAGGTCTTCTCATTGTCCAGGGCGCGCGCTAGACCAAAGTCACCCAGGCGTGCGTTGAAGTGGGTGTCGAGCATTATGTTGCTAGCCTTGAGGTCTCGATGGACTACTCTTTGATCGTATTCATTGTGGAGGTACTGTAAGGCCGAGGCCACACCCGAGACAATCTTGTACCTTTGGCTCCATCCTAGGGTCGCGTTTTCCGGCCCGGAGAATAGGTGGTTGTCCAAGCTGCCGTTTGGCATGTACTCATAGACAATGAGAAGCATCCCACTCTTGTGGCACCAACCTGTTTGTCACAATATGAATCAATCAAACGCAATGCACCATTCTAAAACATGTTCATGCAAGCTGGTTCAACTTGGAATAATGCACTATTTTCTTCAATCACAACCCATTAAAGATTATACCACTGCTAAACCTTATCGAATGCTGATATGCGCATTTGTTGACCAACACTCTTAACCTTCATTTTGGCTTTCACAGTTGACTTTGCAGAATACTCTTTTAATTACTTTGGTCAACTAAATACTATTCTTTGGTCAACTAAATAATAATACTATAGGGTAAGAGTCGAAATGGCGTGTGCCTCATGTTAGATGAGGATCCATCAGCCAAATTTCCGTTGACCCAAAAAAACAGAAAAAGAAAAAGAAGAAGAAGGTTAAATTACATCACCCACAAGATGGACCTTGTTGATCGGATACTCACTGATAACTGTTTATAGCATCTATGAATAAGTAGTACTAGATGCAAATCCATTTAGTTTTTATCCTCTACGGTTGGTGATGATTGCACATTAAGTCCCATTTCATCATGTCACACCCTAAACATTATAGTAATTTCAGCATGCACTATGAGCAGTAGTCACACGTGATTCATATTGTTAATCGTGCATGGACGTGATCTCAAAGACTAAGCCATTATTAAGAAAGAGTTTAACGATGTACTTACCGAGCAACCGGACGAGGTGTTTATGCCGGAGACGGTTAATGATAGTGAGCTCGGCCAGAAAGTCGTCCCTGCCCTTGACCTCGTCCCTAGAGAACATCTTCACCGCCACCTCAAGGTTGTTCTCCTTGGCTAACACAGCTCGGTACACCACCCCAAACCCACCTTGACCTAATTTATGCTTGTCGTCGAAGTTGTTGGTGGCTTTCTTCAATTCCCGGTAACTAAACTCCCTCGGTGTTCCGGGAAGACTCTTCAGGGCTCCCAAAATGTTAGGGTCCGACGCCCTAGCCTTCCTCTTTTTGTACACATAATGACCCGCCCCGAATAAGCACAATAGCACCAAAACCAACCCGGCACCCACCCCTAGTGCTATCTTCAACACCTTACTGTTGTCACCTCCACTTTCCAAATCTGGGAGAATCTCCACCGTTAGATTCCACCTCAACACGCAGTTGAGCTGGATGTTGCTTCCGGTGGAGGCCGCGAACCCGAAGTAGGACTTTTGATTCACAATGTCCTTGAGGTTGAGGTTGGCGGTTAGAATTGGAATGGTCGGTCTGGGCCGGATCGCTCCACTAAACCCTTCATTCGATTCACTAGTCTGGTTGGCCATGAACACCGACAGGTTATGTGAGCCGCCGTCGTATTGGATCCACACCATGTAAAACTCCGTCCCCGGTGGAGCGATCTCGATCCCGTAATCCGATAGCGGCACCGTTACGTTAGACTTAACGGAGTTGATATTAAGCCCTATATGGTTGCTGTCCGGATCAAACCCTTCCTTCAAAGTGTCGAGCTCGATTGCCACCAATTGGTTGTTGGCGTCACCGTCGGTGGTGGAGTTAGTCAAACCGAGATACTGTCCGGCGCTGTTTGCCGGGATGGTCAAATCCGGCGCTATGATAAAGGCAAGGCCCTCGCCTGGGGCAGCGGAGGATTCATGGATGCCGGAGCTGTTGAGACGATAGACGTTAATGAGGAAGGAGGAGTTGAAAGAGGCGACGTAGTCCGGTGAAATTGTAGTGGAGTCGAGATCAGAGTTCCAGAGGACAAAGGAGTGGTTGTATAAGACTCTACCTGACTTGTTGGTCATGCTGAAGTTGTCGTTGGCCGAGTCCGGTGTGATCTGAAGAGCATCTTTGTTGATCGTGGCGTTGTCGAGGACGGTGAACGTGTTGTAATATGTTTGATTGAAGGGACCGAACGGGTAGTGTTTCACGTCGTACGCGTCGGTGATAGCCGCCGCCGGCAGCAACAGAAGAGAGAGAAACAGAATCACCATACCAATGTGGAGATCAAAACGAGAGGAGGATATAGATGGAAGAAGCTTTTAGATTTGTAGACAACGCAGCTGAGAGCCTGCAACGTGTTTCGTTTTGTTTATTTAGTCTTCTCTGGTTTGTTTTGTTCCCAGAAACCGAAGTGTTTGAACTTTGAAAATGGGGGTTTCGGTGATATAGCTCAGAACTTTCGCGTTAAACTATTAATCAAGTGTGAATTTTTAACGAGAAAAATCATGTTTATCTATTTCAGATTGGGGTATCAGGTTGATGATAAATTCTACATTGTATATTTGAAGCTTTTTTAGCTTTATCTAGCAAGAGGGCGCAGCCATGCACCCTTCACTATCATTCAGACACCTCATTTTTCCATTTTTATATACATTGCTTCGTTTTCTGATTTTTGGTTCTTTCCTTTAATTTGCAGAAGTCCAATCTTCATCTCAGGTAATTAGCATATGATGTATGTAAGCGTACGTAAGAATTTACTAACCCTGATTGAGAGAGGGAGAGATCGAGACCCTCTCAACTTGGTTTGCAAACCAACAAAAAAGAAGTCATAGCTAGCTTGACATACATGGCAATGCTAATTTACTAATTAAATGTTTTAGTATTTTGAACTGAACCCCATCAACAACCCAGCAAAACAACAGGTTGAGAATTCAACAATAAATAACGGAGACCAAAGCATCTGAAGCAAGAACAAGAAGGTAGACGTATATTTGTCTAAAGCAATTTGCTAGGGTACGTTTGATTAATCTCACAATTAAGCAATGAAAAAAAGATTAATAACCCTAATGTGTAAGACCAACAGAAAGGCTTGATATATAGCTCGATCGATCAACTGTAATATAGTTAAATTTAACTACACGTACATGAGGTAATAATCAGATACATTACTAGCCAAGCAATGTCATATGTACGTATTAACATATATACGTATACATTACATTACTGGATAACTTTAAACAATACCTAATTCTATTAATCAAGTGCTAGTTCATTTCCAACGTGACTAATTCTAAAACGTAATGCGTATGAAACCACAGAGGAAGGAATTCATTTGACTAAATATTTCACCCATGGATACTGGAGATGTGAATGCATTGATCTTTCATTTTCTTGCACCAGATATACCCAAAAATGCATGTTATATATTCTCACCATATATATTGCTCTATGTTTTTCCATGTCTACCATATAATCCGCCAAAATCATCATGGTTCTATTCCTTAACTTCAACATAACCTTTGAGAACCTGTTCTTAATTGTTTGCTATGAACTGAGTCATCATGAATTGACTAATCTACCATCATTAATTTACGCTAGCTGCTGAAAGTTGTTTATCAGTTTATCACACGTTATACATGCATGTCTTCTACACAATCACCCTTTCACCTTCAATTCAAGAAAATCTAAACTTTTTCAATCTTAATCAAAATCAAAATATACCCACAGTGATGAATAACAAGTCTAGCTAGCTAAGCTTTGCTAGTTGAGGATACACCCTTACTGCCCATCAAAATACCAACATTCTTAGTTTATTGACACATGTCTTTTCAAATAGTTTGATCGACTTTATTCTTGATAATAAAATGAACATATGTCAATAAACTAAATAATAATGGTCGGCAAATTTATAGCCGCTAGTTGATATTAATATGAACATACTCTAAAAGCGAATGATTATAATCGATCATGATGATGAAGGGAATAATGCAGATTAATTTTACACGTACTCACAAGTCACAAACACACCATGCATTCATCACACATCAAGAAACAAAAAGGGATTATTGCCAGCCTAGTAGTGGTGATCTTTAATTTGGCTTTGTAACGATCATACATCCTTTTACAGATTAGAGATAATATTTTGAGTTAAAGTTCAATTTCATCAATTAAAAGAATGTCCCAAAATCAGTCAATCAGTGACTGGGAAAGCCAGATTGCTGTTGAAGGGGTTGCATATGCACGTCGATCTCTGCAACCATAATAATTTATCTAAAGTGGTTGAATTCTTTAAGTTTTGGAAAGAAAATACAGATGCTACTTTATTCCAAATTGACATATACTATGTGCATATCTTATAGCGCTTGGCATCATGTCATTACAGTATAAGATTCTACATGAAATTATTTCTTTCTTCTTCTTAAAATTGTCTAAATTTTAGGGTATTTGTTAATAAACTGCGTTAATTTTCTAAAGTATTGTACTGTTAACTGTTAAGCAGGTTGTAGTCAACCCACAAGATTTTCAGGGTGTTTTTGGTGGATTTTATATATATGATGCTCGACCACATAATCTAGAGGGGACATTCTTCTTTAGGTCGAAAAGGATTTCACAACTTATTTATATAGTTCATGAGCTATTGAGGTTATTTTTGCAATGGGAACGGGAGTTTTGTATATCTCATCATGGCTGGACACGCTTGATTTGGTGGTGATCGAATGTACTTTCCATATCAATTAGTGTTCATTGTGTATACCTACCCTTGATCTTAAACTTTTAAAGCACAAAAGTGAAACAACAAATACAAGAAAAATGTATTCACTCGGTTTCTGATAACCTGTGAATTTCAATCATGATTAAATAGAGTATTGTTTGCACCTTATGGGGTAGTGTTTAGAAGTTTAGTGATGGCAGTGAAGTAGGCAGGAACATTTCAAAGGGATGGTATAGGAATCTTTCAACTTGGAGAGTTTGGTAAGTATTGACAGGAGTATAGAAGATGATAATGAGAATAGGTGTGATCAAATGACAATTTTGGAGTACTGGGATTACTTTCTATTCATGATTACTCCACAACAAAATTAACATTTTTAGAGTTATCTCGTAATGGGATATACAAAAATTCTCTAAACTCTTGGTTTATCAAATGATCGGTATGACATAGATCCACGCTTGGTTTTAAATGTGTTGCCCCCATCAAATGACCAATTTCAGTTAGATCCACCCTTCGTTTTAAATATATTCCACCACCAAGGAATGTTGTTAAAATGATATGGGCTTGATAATTTCTGATATCTTGAGCCTTGTCATGATCTGAAAATCGTGTTAGCTAGAGCAGATTACCTCTATAAAATGTCTCTTTCTGATTCTTGATCTTCATTAGTTTTCATACATATATCGCTTTCCTTCTCATTATCTGCAAATCAAATGAAAAAAGAAGATGAAGAAGAAGTTGTGTGGTTCAACCAAGCAATATGGGTCAACAGTGCACAAACCAGTTATCCTTCCACTGTTGTTATTCTATTTTCTTCGATGAAGGAGTGAACTATACCATAGACAAAGTTTTCTGGGGCACAAATTGTGCTGCTTATAGAAGCGTGACGGCCAAAGTTTATTAAGATCATCAACACAGATTGGAAGATAGTTGGGTTGTATCACTTGTATGTGAGTGTTTACCAGAGATTTACTAGCTTTCCATGGTCATCGATTATTATCGTTGTTGATTAGTAGTGAAACCATATAGAACAAAGAGCGAAGGTTGGCTTCAGTTTTCTCAGTTTGTCAAGCTTTGAGATTGGGAAAAAGAGTGACTGGCTGGTGGGATTGTGGGAAGAGTTTCAGTTTTACAAGATAGACATATGGATAAAGTCATCATGGGGCAAATGGAAGCTTGAAGGATGATGCTTCTAGCTTTGGATATGTACTACTCGAGGCTCTTATTGAAGCTGCTTCCACCTCTGCTATATAACAGAGGCAATTCATGCGAAAATGGTAATGGCTGTGGAGCAGTTCTTTGTTATCCTAATTCAAACTATTTATGTTTGCAATTTTACTTGGCTCTGCTAGGTTAATCACAAGTACTATGCAATTAACACGCCATTGTTAATAGTTAGAACAATTGAAATACATATCAATTGTATCAATGGTCAATATAAATTAAAAGTTTAGCGAAAGATGTGAATAAAATTACAAATCGAACCAGAACTTTTAATTTTGTCTCGGTCAATGGTTATGTAATCTTTATTTCTTCAATCTACAAGAACCTTTTTTTTTTCCTAGAAAAATTTCATCCAACCAAAGGAACGAAAGTTTAGTTCATCTCTAGCATCCTTTACAATACCATCTCTTGTTGTAAGTCTTGATGATTGTGTTCATAATAAAAATAATTTGAATGACGCTTTTGTTTGTTTTTATATTTTTATATATGGGTGAATCCAAAATATTTTAAATCTTTTTAGCTTCCTCTAATATTGTATAAAATAAACAATTAATAGTTACATACTCCTGAATTCTTATGTTAGGAGCATCCAAGTATTAATAAATGAATACTACCCTGGCATCAAACATGATATAATTGTTTTGCATCCTATTTTCATGCTACAATATATAGGATGGAGTCATGCATGGAGATGACACATAATTGTGAGGATTTCATTTTTATTACACCAACAACGAAAATTACAACAACCAGTCTCATACAAGTCTTACTCACAAATGAAAAACTTCTGTTATCAAATCAAACCATGTTGGGTTTCGGTCATGGTTATAATTTAATTATTTTTATGTTTGTTTCTGAAATTCATATTGAAATAACAATTTTAAAAAAATTGCCAGAAGAAAATTGATCAAGCAGTGACTGGACTTGTTACTTCCAATCAAGTTGGGTTTTCCATAAACATGGTGACCACCCAAAACAGGTCGACAGTCAAACCGTCCGTCTTTCATAGCATTAAGCCATTAAAACTAAAACAAATAAACAGAAACCCAAAACGCAACCGCATCAACAACAGCCAAGCTCTGCCCAAAACCCCCAGTCTTCACCTGTTCAGGTTCAGGTATGTTCTTCCTCCTCCGCCCCCAATTTCCAGTTGTTCGATCAATTACTTTGTTCTGCTGCTCAAGAATTTGATTTTGAATTCCCAATTTACGGTGAATCGATGAAATTGGATGTTTAGGGTTTCATTCGATTTTGTGGCATTTTGGGTTTTGTAGGAAAGATTGAAGCTTTTTTTTTTTTGTGTGTGAAATTTCTTGTTGCAGGAAGATGACTGTCTTGAATTGAGCTAATAGCATTGGGTTGTGCATAACTGATATTTGGGTTTGTGTTATATGTATGAATTTAGGAATTTCTCAGAACCCATTATGATTTTATCAAAGTCGGAAACTTTGGCACTCCAAATTTGAACTATGCATTGAACTGAGCTATGGTGATGTGTTGTTAGGGAAGCAATGGTTTGCTGCGATTTCTAATGCATCTGCTCTGCGTTGCAGCATCCGGTGAGAATGCAGGATTTGAAGATTCCCCTTTCGGATGAATTTTCGATTCCCAAGTCACGGAAGAAGAAAGTCACGGCCCAGAAAGGCCCCTTGTTTCAGGTACAAGGGAAATATGTAAATGGGGCACCTTCTGTTCCTGTGAAAGCTAAAAGAAACTTGAAGAGGGAAGTTTCTCCAATGGTACAGCAACCAGAGAGGTCAAACTCGAATTCGTTGCCTGATTCATCTACGTCTGGAAGCAAGTATCGTGAGCTAAGGCTTAAGTACTTGATGATGGAGGAAGAGAGCTTTGCTGTGGGGAAAGATCTACAAGAGGTTGAGGAAGAGGTTAAGACCCTTGAGGAGGAGAAGTTTGCACTCTTGGACCAGCTTGTTGTGTTGGAAGGCCTCGTTGATCCTTCAGAGTTGCACCCCCAGGGTCTGCATTCATCGTAGTTTATCATTGTGTATCATTTATTGGCAACATGTATAATATGATATGAAGTCTCATAGATTAGGGAACAGTTATTATTAGGGTACCCTATTATTAAACTTCAAAAAGATTGTATCCAGTTCCTTTCAGGAACTCGCAATATGTATTTGACTGCCTCACGTGTAATGTTCGATTAGATATTTTTGTTGTTGCCCATTGTTGTCAAATGGAATGCAGTTCCTTTTTTTTTTTTCTTTTTTTTTTTTTCATATTTGATTGACTCACAGACACATGGAGCTTCATGCTTCAGTGAAAGCAAAGCAAAGAAAATTGAGGAGGACAAAACAAGCAAGGCACAGAACATCAAACATAATTACTTATCAAAGTTTGGTGCTATACATAAAACTTGAACCACAAGGCAGGACACTAACAAAAATAAGCTTTCTTTCATTTGCTCATATAGGCCAAAGAAAAAACAAATAATCTGGTAATCAATCAATCTTCAAGCTTAACTATAGGCAACTTGGAATACTAATCTTCACTTGGTTCTGCATTGGCATCTTACTGTGTAAGGTTTTGGTATCTGTAATGACTAAGGATATCAATGTCCTAAAGCTAACTTAACTTTTCCATTAGGCTGTTATCTCATCAGCCCTGAGTTTGAATGTGCAACTTGGACAACCAGAGGGCTGGTAACCCTCGATCTTCCACTCATCCATGACAAGAACCCAAACGTATATCCCTTTGATGGAGCAACCACCTTAAAATTCACAGTGAAGCTTATCTTCTGGCCGAGGCTGGTGAAGACAAGTCGATTTGGGATAACAGTTACATTGATTCCTTTAGGTGAGGACACAGCGGCTTTATAGATATTCTCTGGCTTCCCAACGTTGGTAACTGTTCTAGTTACTGAGATGTTCCCTTCAAGATTTGGTACAGTGATAGATGGATAGTTGAGGTCAGTTGCTGTTCTGAATGCCCGAGCACATGTACTATTGTCTAGCGTGATTTGATGCAATGACTTCTCATCATATCCAACTGAACAAAGGAATGATACATAATCTGCTGGCTGGGCATCATAGACAAGACCTGGATCAAGTGCTCTGGTTGGGTTCAGGAAGCCTGAGCCATAATCAAATGCATTACCCTTTTTGCCTTCAGGGTCCACTATAATCGGCTTGTGCATCTTGTCCAGAAGAGTAGCTGTATGTTCATTTGTTGTCAGACTTCAATACAAGATAGGACATAAAACTACTGATTCGAGAACTTCATCACATTAAGAATAATATATACAAGTACCCAAAGAATTGTCCTAGAACTCGTGAAAACTAAACATGTTTGAGAAACCAAGAACAGAGTTTTTTGTGTGTTAACTTTTATCTTTGAGATGAGATAATTTTACCAGAAGTCATGATCGCAGATCTAATAGCTGCTGGGGACCATGAAGGATGAACGGCTTTTATCAAGGCAGCAATCCCTGTTACATGTGGGCAAGCCATGGAAGTACCAGAAAGAATGTTGAACTGCTTATCAGCTACTGCTGGGGACCAAGATGCAAGTATGTTCAGTCCAGGAGCTGTGATATCAGGCTACAAAAGCAGAATAACAAGTTTGTTTACATTACCATTTACCATGGTGCAGCATAAATTATGGAACTAATAAATTAGAAAAGATTCAAAAAAAAATTAAAAATTAGAAAAGCCAGTCAGCACATTGTGGCATTATAGTTTACCTTCAAAATTTGTGGTGTCAAAGCATTGGGACCTTTTGCAGAAAATGCTGTTACACGAGGTGCGGGTTTCAATCCCAGTGTAGTCTTTGCAGGGAGAATTCTCGCCATTGGTCGGCTGCGCACAGTGGTCTAAATCGGTTAAATACTAAAACTAAAACACTGCACACCTAAATTTTCATGCTTAGTTTTCAACACTAACCGTGTGCGATTAATATAAGATAGAAGATGCTTTCCTGTCCTCCTTCCAATAATTGCTGAAGGGATAACAAATGGGACGGCAACATCCATATCTGCCTCATAGATAAGAACCATCCCGACACCACCAGCATCTTTAACTACCACACTTTTTGCAAGCTTTGACTCTGTTGAACTCTCAGCATGACGACAGACCAGAACCTTCCCTCTGGCCTTGGTCTTATTCAAGGAACTTTCTAAACAATAACTGCAGGTAAGAAAGGAGTAGAGTTACTTAAGGTTTCCTTATGTAATGATATCTATATAGGAATCAGTTCCAAGTACCTTTTGATTCACCTGGATTGATATGGAGTGAAGTACCCTGCAAAGGCTTCAGAGGCAGAAATGATGCTTGCTGAGGCTTTCATTCCAAAGACACTGAGGCTTTCACCCTAATCAATTATTGAGAACTTACATAAGGCTTGGCAAAAGTCACAAAATCAAGAACCAATCTCTCCAACAGAAAGAGGTAAACAGCATTACCGTGACATTAACACCATTTCCTAGAACAATATCAGAAGTGAAATCCCTATCTGTTGAACTTGCAGCAACAGTGATCATCCACGGGGCAAGATTTGTTGCAGAACCAGGGTTTCCTTCATTTCCAGCGGAAGCAACCACTAGAATTCCATGCCTAGCAGCATGAAATGACCCCACAGAAATGGCATCAGTGAAATAGTCTCCCTGAGGCGCATCAGGGCCAAGAGACAGAGATAGAATGTGAACCCCATCTCTAATTGCATCATCAAAAGCTGCTAGTAAGTCAACATCATAACAACCGGTGTCCCAACAAGTTTTGTATACTGCAATTCTCGCCATTGGTGCACCTCCTCTAGCTCCTCCAGATGCCAGTCCCTTATAAGTCATGTTTGACACATAACGACCAGCAGCTATAGAGGCTGTGTGGCTGCCATGACCGGCACTGTCCCTTGGAGAACTGAATGCCACTGTGTCTGCTGAATCTTCCTCTGCTTCATAACCGGACTTATAGTATCTAGCTCCAATCACTTTTCTATTGAGAAAGTTCTAATCAGTTTGAGATTACCAGTCAATAATTTTTGTTTAAATAAACTAAATTCAATACAATGTGAACCTGTTGCAAGTTGAAGAATTGAATGCCTCTCCTGATTGACAAACCCCCTTCCACCTAGCTGGCACTGGAGGCATGTTGGCATCATTAAAACTTGGAGATTCCGGCCAAATTCCTGCATTGATTAGGCGGTCAACACAATTGAGAAAGTAATATTTCTTTTTCCTTTAAATTACATTAGTCTAATAAACAGTCCATATCAAAAAACCCGAGGCAAAGCACATGTTCAAGCATACATAAAGCAACAAATTATGGCATATTCATGAGAATACAGATAGCAACAACTCGTGACATGTTCATACCTTAATAGTATAATACAAATTCCCCAAAGAAAGAGCAAAGTACTTAGTACAGTTTGAGTGCTTAGTGCTTACCAGTATCGATGAAACCGACTATGACATTTACTTGGTTCTTGATGTTGAATCCGGAAACCTCCAAGGTCTGTTCACCCAGAAGACCCATGAAATCCCAAGAATGTGTAGTGTGCAAACTCCTTTTCGAGTTGGGAAAAACCGAAACAACTCCAGGCATCTCTGTCAAAGTAAAATGATTATTCACAAATCCATGAACCTTTTCAACTTATAATCTCCGGAAATGGATCGAGGAGCTTACTTGAAATTTGGGAAGCTTGGTGATCAGTCAACCTTGCAGCAAAGCCTTTGAAACCATGTCGGTAACTATGAATGTGAGATGCTTGAGCTTCCTCTATGCTGTTCAACACCATTAAAGACAATTCCTAACACAATCAGAGATATGCCAGAAAAGCCAAAGGGAGAAAAAGGAAGTACCTTTGCTTTTGAATGAAGTACTAAAGCAAAAAACTGACCTTCCTGTATGAACAGAAGCGAGTATTTGATGGTTTTGCGCCAAAATCTCATCTGGGTCTTCATCATTTTTGCTTCCCATATAAACCACATACACCTAAAACCCCAGCACAAGAAATCAAACCCAGATACCAAGACAAAAAAAAAAAACCCAGAAAACAACCAAGTCCAGAATCAAAGTAGTTACCTTGGATGAAAAACAAGTACTAATTTGAGCAACAAGAACACAAAGCAACAGGAAAAAAATGCTGCTTCTTCTCCAAACAGAACAAACAGAAACCATTTTGTTCAAGTGTCCCAAGTCCAAACCTTTCTCAAAAGCGATAAGTATATAATGTATTGGACCAAAACAGTTTGGATAGAAAAGAGGTAGGAGATGGGTTTTTATATACAGAGAGAAGGAAAGGTCTGTGCTTTTGTCACTTGAGGTGTGTGTAATATGTATTGGTAAATTGGCTCAGAGAGAAACTGTGATGCAAAGCCAAAAAGAGACACAGACGCCGATGATATGATGAAACGTGTAGACAAGACTGGTGAGTGGGTGATGGGTGGGAAACTGAGAGAGAGAGAGAGAGAGAGAAGGGGATTTTTATTTGCTTTTGGAGCAAACAAAACCAAACCCAAGGTGTCACTCCACTATTGTCACCCAAAGAAACCAGGCTTAAAAGTAAAGCCTGAACCTTGAGACCGTTAAAAAAGTGATCTTTGTTGCTTCAACAGCTATAATGGAAAGGGGAGAGGGGGCATATGGAACAGTGGAGTGCAGCACTGAAGCAACTAAGCACCTGATTATCATTATCAGTTATACTTTTCCAAGTGTTTAGTGTTGTATTACTTTCATGTTGTTAATCATAGCTACTAGAACACTCATCTAATATAAGTAACTCATTTCTATCTTTTGATTCGCCAAGTAGTCCATTTTATTTGTTGGTATTAATAGTCAGCAATGTAAGTTCGTTCGATAAACATAATCATAATTATGAAGATATAAACACTAACTCAGTAACTCGTATGGCTGAAGATTGAGTTTTCCGTTTGTTTTTATTTTATGTTTAAAAACGGATATAAAATTTGAATCTCAAATTAGTAAATTGAAAATATGTTATATCATACATTAGAATGTGATGTATACTCTAGGAATAAGAATGCACGAGTATTATTAGGTTTGTCATTCTTATTTGGGAAATTTGATGTTACACCCAAAATCATATACCCATTTTAAATTACACCCACATGTTATACTCTTTTGAAATACACTCAACTTATTAATTAGGTTGATTTAGTAAAAATATTAATATTGTTTATCTAAACAATAGAACTTGTTGTTAAAGGAAATTGCTGAAATGCCACCAACTGAACCATTACAATTAACAAGCTGTTTGGCCGACTCATTAAACATAATTACCCGGCAGCTGAAAACCCGGTTCCACATACTATGTCCAAACCCTAAACCTTAAACCTTAGTCTAAACCCTAAACCCTAAACCCGGTTCCACAAACCCTAAACCCTAGTCTAAACTCTAATCCCTAAACTCTAAACCCTAGTCTAAACCCTAATCCCTAAACCCTAAACCCTAAACCCGGTTCCACAAACCCTAAAACCTAAACCCTAGTCTAAACCCTAAACCCTATTTAAAATAGAAAAAAGTCAATAGCCACATTTAGGGAATGTCTTCTCATTCAATCAGAAGGGAAAAATCTTCTCAAGAAAAAAAAAACAGAAGGGCAAAAAAGTCAAGAAAAAGAGAGATACAAATTCTAAAAATAAAAATAAAACATATAAGGCATGTCCAATAATAGAGTTGGGTGTAAATTAAAATAGAATATAAGCATGGGTTTATTTTAAAAGGGGTTTAATTTTTTAAATTTTTATCTAATTTTCTCTACTTATTTCATGGGAATGCAATCATGTATTTCAATCACTTGAAGTTTTCAACTTATATATCCAACATAACCAGTACAGATGTATTTCAATCACTTGAAGTTTTCAACTTATATATCAAACATAACCAGTACAGAATGACAGCATAATTGATTATTTTTCTTAGTATTTCAACATGATCTAACCAACGAGAAAATGAAAATGGAACTGGAAATGGCATTGCATCATAGTATCAGACTTCGTCATCATCATTACCCACAAGTCCATAACCAACATCTTAATCACCACCGCAATTCATAATGATTTTACCCTGTACAATTTTGCCATCCGTGAGTTTATGCCTATAAAATTGCTCTGCAATAATGAATAAATCACCCCACATAGGATTTGTTTGGCAATGTCTTCTTTTTCATTATGGATGCAAATCCATATGGACCTTATCATATATCGATTTGACAATGAAATGATACTTTAAAATTGCATATAAAAGCTCAAAAAATCTACACATTAACGTGCAAATGATGCAATGCTCATTTTATAAAGTTTCTTGCTACCTAAACAGATACTGAGGGAGAAAAGGAGAAAAATCAATTAAGTTTCCCCAAATTAATTTAGAGGATAGTTCTGTAGAAGACAAAAGAGTGTATTTGGAATGAGTAAGCAATTAGCTGTAAATCATATATAGGTCCAAAATTTCCCAAGAATAATGCTGAAAACATTAAACAACATATCACATTCTCATCACCTTCTATTCTTCATATAGAATATAGTGGTACCATGCTATTGTGATACCACTTTGCTTTGTTGGAATCATGTGATAGATCACAATCTAATAATAGGTGCTTATCAATGTTACTCATATCCAATGGTGTGCAATTGTTTATCATTCAGGTTAAGACTCACACCATATGATGAATTCAAACAACATATGAACTTATGTAATCACATGATGCAACATCTTCTATGAACTTATGTCACATTATATTCTATTATCACAGAGACAAACTCTTCAAAATCTAAATGAAGATCACGGTTGTTGATGTCTAATTAACATTAACTAAGAACTCAATCGAAATTGACTTGTCTATGCAAATTAGGCTATTCACTATTCAGTTTCCGTTCTTGTAGTGAGGATGCTCATTTGATCACTAGCTAAGTCTGCTGCCCTTCATTGGATGAGATAATATCTGGCATGGTTTAAGAAAAGAGAAGTACAATGGTAATATCATCATCAAGCTAACTATTTCTTTCTCTAACGGGAAAATAAAACGCTTTAGCATATTGTACAAGTGAGTTTGACAATGATGGTGAGTGTGATCATTGTTATGAACTTATGATTAACATGAATTTTAGAATCTCTAAATGATAATGTAATTTACTTAAAGCAAGCATGATTATGGGTATATCGTACCAGAATCATTGCTTAAAGACAATTTCCACTCAGTAAGGCTTGGATTCTTGGAACTACGGAAGGCAACTGGTCTCGATTGAATCTAGATTATATTTGATAACATTTCCGGATTAGTTATTTGATAAGTGTCATTTTCAATACTGATTACTGAGCATTATGATGTACTGTGCTATGTTGTGTACGGTAGAAATCAAGATGTATGTGTTAGGAAATCTAGGTGATCCCTCCAAATTGCGTACCCCAATACTGATACCGAATGAAGACAATAATAAAATACAATGTAACACAAACACAAAATATTTAACGAGGTTCAGTCAAATTCACATGACCTACGTCATCGGGTGATGATGATGGATCTACTAAACGAGAAGAATATTACAACTGAGGAACAATTCGGTTCTTCCACCCTCAAATAACATCTCTCATCACATTCTAGACTCTCAGCAGAGAACTCTTAAATACATCTGATGTCTCATAGCTTACAACTCTCAAGATCAGAACTCTCAATTGATCCCTAAAACTATAATTCTAAGGTCTTATTTATAGACTCACAATTCATCCAACTTACAATAGGATTTAGAACTATAACAAGAATCCTAAACCATTACTTCTAAGGATAAACTCTAAGAATCTTATATACACTATAATAACTTACCCAAAGCCTTAAGAAATAAAGAATCTAAAACAGACAAGGAATCAGTTTTGGACCGCAATCCTAACAGTATGGTATTTGTTAAAAATGCTTGAAACAAATTTAGGTAAAAATAAGATGTATTGTGGTAAACGATTGATTATTTCTCTTTGTAATAACAATTGGTTGGAGTTTCTCACCTTTCGTTTCTGTTAGCTTTTGTTGTGAGTTGTATGGTTTTTTTTTTTAGGAGTGGAGTAAGGTCCCTCCTACCACATAGTGTATTCATCTTTTTTCTTTTCAATAGACCCTCGTTTCATCGAGGTTAAAAAAAGAAAGAAAGATGTATTGTGGTAAACAAATAAGTTGAAAGTAGCACTCAAGAGATTGAAGAGTACGGTTCTTCATTCCTCTATGTTAATGTAAAACATTCAGGCTCATGAAACATAGAGCTATATAGATATTGTGAAGAAGTAGAAAACTAGGACATCAATTCCTAATTTCATGTGCTAATCCTAGTCCCCATTTCCCCAACCTTAAAAGGCCTCCATCACTTTGAGAATGATATGACCAAGCGACCAACCAAATTTTGTGGAAGGAGTAAAACAGGAAAACAAAAAAAATGAACTTCACTAGATGAAAGGTGGGGAAGAGTGGAAGACACATGAACCAATATGACTGAAATTTTCTCTGAAATTAAAGAGAAAATAAAAATTAAAGATAGAGTGAGGGGAGACTGAGAGAGTGTCATTTGGGCAAATAAAACAAAACAAAACAAAAGAAGAACACAGTTTTAGGTAAGCTCTCCTCTCCTCACCTCTCGTATCTTCTTCTCTGTGTTGCAATATTTCCAGCAATCATTTTGTTTCTTGTAAATCATCATTGCTATATTTGGGTGCTGAATTTTCAATTTGGTTCAAGATTGCTCTTTCAACCTGCTATGGCTGCCCAGATTCAGGTCTGAGCTTAACTGTTCACATAATCCATGAAAACTCATCTGCCCAATTCATTTGAATCACTGAACTTATTGTTTAGGTGTCCAATAGAGTTTTCAGTCTCCTGGGTCTCTTTGGAAGCTGGATTTTGCTTGTGAAAAAAGCTTTCTTTAGCTTCCGTGGCAAAAAAAAAAAAAAAAAAAAAAACTGAAAAAAAAGCAACACTCTTTTGAATTGCATAAATTGGACTAAAGCTCTGGTCTCTTTTGCTGAATCCTCATTGGTGAATGTAAAGAATGCTGCTGCTTATGTTTCCATGAATTAAGACGAATGGTATGTTGGTGTATATGTACAATGTAATGCAAGATTGGTCACAAATCTGTAAAAGTATAGTTCGGGGATAACCAAAGCCTATGTAAAGGAGAAACCTTGTGTCTTCAACTTTACTGAAGCAGAATGGTGAAATATGTCTGTTTCTAGAAAATTATGATGCGAGTTTTATCTCATTTGGTTTTGGGCTCATAATGTATATTTTGCATAACCATGTGTTGAATGCATGCAAGTGTGTTATACATAGTCTTTTAAGTGAAACTTTCATTCAAGGTTTTTGAGTTAAAGTAAAAAAAGACATGATAGAGTTTGTGTTGCAAAGAGCTTATGAGACTCCCACCACAGTGGAATGTATTACTTGGAGGTACTTATGTCATACACAAAGTTTTAATGCTGATTATGCTATTGATTATCCGTAATAGAATGGTGCATAAGAGATTCACAATCTTCCTCTAGGGCAACTACTTCTAGATTATTAAGTTCAAGCCACTAAATTTTACCTCTTCTTTGTTGTAGAAAGAGAACAGGAAGAGGAGGAAAGTATGGCTGCAACATTGTTGGTTTCATGCAATCCAAATGTAAACCATGCATGCAGAAATGATAATCCACCATTACCGAAATCTTTCATGGGTGTTGGACACAAAATCCTGGATCAAACTAGTGCAAGTATAAACCAAGGCCTTTATAGGTCTCAAACCAAGAGGTCGTCTTATCGGTTTTCTGTTTCTGCTGTCACCAAAGGTTCTGCAAAATCAAGCAAGTCTGATGAGAAAATTCCTCCTTGGGCCAGACCAGATTCTGAGGAGCCCCCTCCTTGGGCCCAGAGCAAAGGAAAGAAAGATGATTTAGAACAAGGATTTGAGGTTCCATTTTATGTTTATCTACTTGCCTCGGCTGTGACTGCAATTGCTGCAGTAAGCTTCTTCTAATCCTTTTGATTAATTGGTCCTTTCTGCATATGCTCTGATGCCATATAACAGGAAAATTGATGCTGCATTGCAGATAGGTTCTGTTTTTGAGTATGTGAACGATAAGCCTGTCTTTGGAGTTTTGTACTCAGACAGCATATTTTATGCTCCAGTGCTTGGATTTTTCGCATTTACCGGCATTCCCACTTCTGTAAGTCATTCTATTTCTTTAGGTCATTTCTTTCTTGTTTCAAGGCTTTATTTCTTCATTTTTATACTTAAGTTCCTCAGCATAGAATTTATCAATTTGTCAATTTGAAATTTTTTTTTCCAGTTCTTGTTACTTTTGTAGCCTCAGTAGAAGTTGACCATCTGCATAGTTATCAGATCTGCGGATAAACATAATTTGCATAGTTATCATAAGCTGAATTTTATAAACGTCAACAAACCAACACTACATGCTACAGATGAACATAATCGATAATGATACAACTTAATCACCTTCCTGGGTTCTTAACATGAATCTTAAATGCAGGCATTCCTGTGGTTCAAATCTGTTCAGGCGGCTAACAAGGAAGCTGAAGAGCAAGACAAGAGGGATGGCTATCGGTAGGTTCAAAATCTCGCCAGTAAGGCATTAACAGCCATCTAGACTTACAGTCTCTGCAAAATATACATTCCCTTTCTTTTCCTTTTTATGTGAAGGAATCAGAAATATGAATCATTGTTGTAACTACCTGCAAACAAATGAATCTCATATTATGGAAGATATATGGTGTCCCTGTATATTCCATTCATTCCAAAACAAAGCCACAAACTGGTATGCAAAAGAATATTGATGAGAATTTTATTGCTGCTGTTTGACAAAAGAGAGGACCAATTTTGGGTTGAATTTCATCTGCAGGGTAGATCCTCTGCAAGACACACAACCAATAAAGTAATTGGCTTTTGGATGGGATAAAGGAAAAAGACACAATCATATAGGATCAAGAAGAGGCCTAGCAGACTAGGTAAGAATCTTGCCTTAGAAAGCAATGAGGATGAACTAAGAAAGACAAGAAAGGGTTTTGCATTCCCTAGTTCCAAGTTATGTTGAGCCAGCAAAGTAAAACACATGAACATTTGATCATTTAGTTTTCGGTATTAGAAACCTGAATAGAATCATAGATCATTGGTTTAAACGTTAACGGTTAGCTCTTTGTAATTTTCGACGATACCACCTAAGGGAATTTGTCTCCATTATTCATTGAACAAGGGAACTTAGTCCTCAGTTTTTGTCTGGGTTGTTTCCTTAAAAGCTCACGTGTTCTCATTGAGCTTGTGTCAATTTGCAGAAGCCACACTCCCCTTGTCTGATTTCTGCATAAGCCTCTCCATCTCTTTCCATGGCTTCTGTTGAAACCTGTGTTGAGCACGAGCTTCCTGTAAGCACTGGCCAAGACTATAAAACAAGGAGTGAGCAAGTGCAACGAGCTCAGTGGCTTCGCGCTGCTATCCTCGGCGCAAGTGATGGGCTGTTATCAACAACATCACTAATGCTTGGTGTTGGTGCAGTGAATGATGATCGTTGGTCAATGATCCTTTCCGGAGTAGCTGGAGCTGTTGCAGGAGCTTGCAGCATGGCCGTGGGGGAGTATGTTTCTGTTTCAACTCAAAGAGATATCGAGAAAGTTTCTCTAAACCAAAGCAGCAGCACTTTAAACAGTGTGTTGAGGGAGATAGATGGTAATGGTAAGGTGGTTAAGCTTAATATCCCTGAATCAAGTTTCACCATATCAGTTGAACCGACGACTACTAGAAGATCAAGCTCAACCGAAAAACCAACTGATGAGCCAACCGAGAAGATACCAACAAAGATTAACACGTTTAAAATCAAAGAAACTGATGAAGAGGACTCACTGCCAAGCCCTCATAAGGCAGCTTCAGCCTCAGCTTTGGCATTTCTGTGTGGTTCACTTGTGCCTTTACTGTCAGCCATGTTTATTTTTAAAAACTTAGTGAGAATGATGGTGGTTGTGGTGGTCACCTCAGTAGCGCTAGCTTTGTTTGGAGCTATTGCAGCTCGTATGGGTGGTTCTTCTGTTCGGATATCTGCAATTAGAGTCCTGGTTGGAGGCTGGATCGCCATGGCGGTCACTTATGGTCTGCTTCGACCATTCGATAAAGATAATTCAAAAGGTATTTTTGACAAGAACTGATATAACAACATGTGTGAAACTGGGGATGGATGCAGATCTAGTATCACATACTATCCACATTGTAAACCATATTGTGTGGTAGAAAATTACATATAGTTTTATAAAGCGAAGATCATGTTTTTCAGCAAGCTAGAGTGAAGCAGTTTTTTGCCACCTTCATATTTGAATTAAGATATCAGGGATGAATTGTTGCATATTGTACTGATCGAGATGTCTGTTTTGACTAAATTTTCATTTCTGCCACAGTGGTTGGAATGCCGTTCTGTGTCGGAGTACTCTTTATGTTTCTCTTACTCTACACATGAGATGTTTTATTTTTAGAATGTTGTTGCTTTCACTTCTTTAGTTCTTTATCACAGTAGAAATGCAATATTAAAATTGTGGCTATTCTACCTTGTTAATTGATTATCAGATCGCATGGAGGCCCTTAAGGTAGGTTAGGACTTAGGACAGCATTTTTATCAAACCGTACTGTCAAAACTCAAAAGCAATAGCAAATTGAGGTCTGCATCACAATAAGAACTAGCTTTTTCAATCTTGAATTAAAAATAGGTAGAAGATCTCACTTGAAGTCGATATAAGATGGGTGTGGTTGCGCATAGTTAGGAGATGATGAGATAAGAATATATAAGGTAAGCATTGTCTAGAAGAAAATATAATTATAGACTCATAGTGATGAACAAAGGTATGGGAAGTTAGTTGCCATTGAAAGCCTTCTTCCATTATTGAAGTGATTCACTTTCATTAGGAGGACGTTGTCCTGACTCCATATTCTGATGAACTTTAAGTCCAATCAATCTCTAGGGTCCTTTCTGGTCACTTAGCTGCAAAGAATTAGCAATGAGTTCATCCATGCCTATTCTCCAAAGAATGGATCGTCTTGATCGTTTGGTAACAATGACTGGTTTACTTACAGTTTCTGTAACCTTCTCAATGTTCAATTACAGCTAGCAAACTAACTATGCATTATGTTCTATATTTTGATGGTGCAGCGGCAGTTTCTGGAAGAGAAGCATTGCTTGTCATCCAAGCATTCTTCTAGTTCTAGTACTGCTGCTGCCTGCGAAAGCAGTGAACTTGCACAAGATCGTGAGTCCTACAAGTCTCTATCATCTGCAATTGAAGAAGTACATTGTAAAGGCACACTGATGGAGCGAGTTGCTATGCTTGAGAGCCGGGTTCTACAGGTGAAATTTTCTAGCAGTCCAATAGTGGAAATATGCTTGTTAATCTGTTACATTACCTCTTACTCAATTCCACAACTAGCTTCTCTCATAACTAAATTTCCTCCCACCCAATTTTAGTTAAGCCTTGAGATGGATTTAGAAAATGCATCAAGCTCTAGCTGTTCCCCCTTTCTGATATCCGATCAGAAATTTGAGCAAGACAAGCAAGATCCTCTAACAAATGGGGTAAGCTAATAATAATGGAATGGATTGCTAAATAGGTTTTGTAATCTGTTCATATTGTGTGGTTTAACCAAATTAGGGAAAGCAAGTATTAAGCTGTACTTAAAGAACCTATGTGATGATACTTGCAGGAGTATCAATCTTCAAAAGCATGTGTGAGAAAGCCAAAGGGTTTGAGGAAAGGTGGGAAAAGAAGAACAAGGACAAACATTGTCTCCATCATTCAGTCAAGAGAATGGCTTAGGTGGCCAGGAATGGGATCAATCATCAACCAGAATTAAGTTTCTGAAATAATTGTTTCATTTCTAGATGTGACATGTTTAGCATTGTCTCAATATCAAAATAATCGTTTGTGATTTCGTCTTGAAGTTACAATAAAAGAAACTAAAAGGGAACTAGGATTGATTCTGTAGCCAAAGAGCAAATCATCTTCTTGCCACCATTACCCCTTAAAGCTACATTGGATATTTAGTTTGTAGAGCTAAGTAGTTCTTGTGGTCATAAAAAGAGAAAATAACATAAATGTTTGTAGCACTCTGGCGTGTAAAAGTTAGCAACTGAGATGTCAAGGTTCACATGCTACCACATGAGAGGGGAGAAAAAGAGATTAGCAAATGGAAGAAAGTTCTAAACTCTGCTCTGCACACCATAAAAACTCCACTTTCCATAAGGACTGGCTGGTTTTGAGAAATAATACACCAAGTGTGATACTCAAAGAAAGAAAACACCGCCACCACATTTGATGCCAAAAGAAAGGTTTACCTCGTGCAGTATAAAAAATAGAAAGATAGATCTAATCGTCTATAAAATCTCATTATTATTTTTCCAAGCTATTTGATAGCAACATCTCCTCATATTTAATGCATTTTAGCACAACTATTTGTATTTCAACTTCACACTCCATCTGATACAAGTACCTCCACATCAATCTTTACTCTTATGAAAACATACAATTCATTTTACAACTAACTAATAATTCACGACTAAAGAACTTGTTAAATGCTAAATACACATGTACAATGATAACGTGCATGTACAATTTGATCTCAACGGACCAACCACCATGATCAATAGCGAGCCAAAAAAGAGTCGGGTCATCATAACTATTATGCATTGTCTACCGAGGCTGATCACATTTGGTTGGTTAGTCGTTGGCCATGAGCTCTCTTACTCTCACCTCTCAGTAATAAGATTGATAAAACCAACACAAGTGAAATCTATGTCACATACAAAAGTACCATATTTTAGTTTATCCCATTTGTTTTGTATCGTTCTTTTTTCTTGTTCTAAAATGGCTCTGTGTTTCTTTCTTGAAAATTCTAGCATAGAGTCCTTATCAATCACCAATTATTAAATAACGCCAATGTGGTGATTCCTGTTTAACCGAGAAGCACCCAGAAACATAACCGAGATGCCCAAACGGTGACACCAATGCTATTGACGCTGATTCTGCTTTTGCTCTAATGCAGACAAGCTTTTATTTTCTCGAGCCAAGTTTTGATTTTTAGACCAAAAGCTTTGAACTTTAGCTGAAAAGTTTTGATCTTTAGCGAAAAACAGAGGAACCCAGAAGAATATAGTGAGACTGTGAGAGCCCAGAAATGGTGGAGATGAGCAAGGAAGAAGAGAAGGAGGGAATGACGATAATCAAAGGAAAAGAGGCTATTGGATTGAGAATCGTCAACATGTTTGTGGCGATGGCTTTGTGGCTTGGAGCTATTCATTTCAACGTGGCTTTGATTGTCCTCACCATTTGCTTCCTTCCTATTTCCAAGGCCATATTGTTAGTACTATTTCCCAGTTCTCCATTTTTGTTTTGTTGTGAAGTAATTTGTATTATTTGGGTATTCATTGTATTTCATCTTCTGCTGAACATCTTGTTTTCAGGGTATTTGGGTTGCTTGTGCTGTTTATGATAGTCCCAGTTGATGATAAGAGCAAAATAGGAAGAAGAGTGGCCAGGTATGGGGTACCCTTTTCTGTTTGGAATCTGGAATTCAAGTTTTTTCAAGTTTCCAGAGTGAACAGATGAGCTTATGTGATTAAGCTTCAAATTTGTTGGGCTGGATTGTGTTTTGTAGGTACATATGTAAGTATGCATGTGGTTATTTCCCAGTGATTCTGTATGTAGAGGAAAAGCATGTGTTTGATCCCAATTGCTCTTATGGTACACACCCTCATCTGTATTAGTGAATTATCCCATTACTGGTTGTTATGATGTCAAATGAGTAACATTTTGGATGTCTTTGGTTTATGCAGTCTTTGGTTACGAACCACATTCAGTTTTGCCGATTGGTGTTGTTGCACTTGCTGACATGACTGGGTTCTTGGGTCTCCCTAAGATGAAGGTCCTTGCAAGTACTGCTGTAAGTCTTCCTCTTTATCGGCTCGATTCTTTGTTCACTCCAGTTAGTCTGTGTAGTTTCGCTCATTCTATGCGGGAAATTTTGTTCAGGTGTTCTACACACCATTCCTAAGACATATATGGACATGGTTGGGTCTTACACCAGCCACAAAGAGCAATTTTGTCTCCAACTTGGCTGCTGGTTATAGTTGTGTCATTGTACCTGGTGGAGTGCAGGAGACATTTCTTATGGAGCACGGTAAAGAGGTAGACATTTTAAGTTCTTCTTTGTGGCTCTTTTTTAACTGTAATGTCTAGTTGTCTGTTGCTATATCTAGATGTAGGGCATCATTGCATGTACAACAATGTCCTCAATATGTCAATCAGCTCGAGTTGCTGAACTAGATCTCTTCTGATTAGCAAGGGATTTGGATGTCAATAATTTAAGTAGAAGGCAGGCATGTGACGCATATCTGTTCTGTTTTCTTAGTTGTAATTCCAGTAATAATTGCTTGCATACTTTGCAGAAAGTATTTCTTAAGTCGAGAAGAGGATTTGTTCGTATAGCCCTGGAGAATGGCTATCCCCTGGTTCCAGTTTTCTGCTTTGGTCAGGTATCACCTTCTTCTTATTGGTTTCTCATGATATACGTAGAGAATTGTTAGTTTCAGTTCTTGCTGCAGTTGTATTATAGCTATTTTGCATTTATGTCGTTTGCTTTACTGATCTAACTTGTATGGATGACAATAATTTCTTAACTACTAAGACCAGTTGGTTACAATTTCTGTTTAGCCACTTGTTCATTAAAGGGGTTCCATAATGTTTATTACTTCTGAAGTGGTTGAGTTATACTTTCCTTGCCTCTCTAGCATGATCTTCACCCGACAACGAGTTAATGTTCACTTATAATCTTATAATCTATCCTGCAGTCAAATGTTTATAAGTGGTGGAAGCCAAGTGGGGAGTTATTCCTGAAGTTTGCTAGAGCTATCAAGTTCACCCCTATTGTCTTCTGGGGAATGTTTGGGTATGTGTTTAGTTGTTTGATACTATATTATTTACTTTTATTTTGATTTATTTTTCCTCAACTTTATGGAGGGGAAACTTTGAAACTATTTTGGGATGTCAGCCAGTCCAAGGTCACACAATTATTTCCGGGGCCAAAACCCAAAACCACATTTAAACTAAAAAATTAAGCTGTAGTAGTGTGGTATCTCCAAAAACAGGACTTCATCCCCCCGTATGGAAGGTTCTTCATAAAAGTCAATTACATTTTCAATAATAGGCTCTTATTATCTGTATATGGACTCAGATGTTTTCCATTGTCCATATGGAGCTGTGGGAAATATTTCTTGCTTAAAGCTTTTAACTTGTGCAAAAAATGGTTTTCCCAGACATGTTGTTACTGTAACTACTTTCAATAAACATTGCCAGGATTCTGTTCTTGCTTCTTACAATCAAATTATTTGTATAAATATATTCTGGTAAAGATTTAATTGTGCAGGCATTACCGGAATTGTTATTTTTCTTGGTGTGTCTTTGCAGTTAGTTCCCAGACATGTATGTCTAGAAACTGGATGAACGAAAAATATTATTTAAGATTGTGGATCAGAATGAGAGGAAATTAGACTATCATTTTGTTTGGTAAAGCGAAATTAGGCTAGTGCTGAGTTAAGAGATTGGTGTCCTTATGTAGTCTGACAAAATTTCACCAGTACGTGCTGTATGTGGCATCGGTTATTGTATCTGTAACTAAACAGTTAGAAGCACCAGAGGTTCAAAATTTATTTAAGGTTGATATCATGGTTCGCCCATGCAGGTCCCCTTTACCTTTCAGACATCCAATGCATGTGGTAGTTGGTAAACCAATAGAACTCAAGAAAAATCCAGAACCCACCATGGAAGAGGTAAAAATTCTGATGGAAAACCACCTGATGTTTGTGTTTGATACTATGGTTCTTCTGAAATGTATGTATCCTCAAATAATTATTTTAATATATTGTCTTCTTCAAATTACTTTGTTGCACTGTTTTGCTTCCCTGGATTTCATCTCTGCACACACCAATGTTGAATTAATGCTGTAAATTGGACTGGTGGAAAAGACTTAAGAGAACAAAAGCTTTTAGATGCCTGAAAATGGTTAATGCTATCAAACACCCATGATGTAAATCATGTAATAACCAAGGGTTATTTCTCATCCCAAAATTCATCCATCATTATTTTCTTTAGCCATCGAAACTCGTATCTTCTGCATAGGTATATCATGTGATTGTTGATATTTGTACTTGAAGCATATGCCAAATGCAAGTAAATATATCAGATGTCTCAATGGATGCTAACTCATTTCCAGGTCATGGAAGTACATGGTCAGTATGTTGAAGCACTGAAGGAGCTTTTTGAAAAGCACAAGGCACGGGTTGGTTTTCCTGAACTTGAATTGGAAATACTTTGATCAGACGAAATTCTATGTTCTTCCATGTTCTCTCTTTGTATCTCTCTTGTTCTGTTCATTTGTGGACAATTAATGATAACAATTTGTATGTAGTTAAATAGTGGAAATGGCAGTTGAAGAATTGGTCCTGATGTTTAGTTAGTGGTCAAGCTGTTCTATACATAACACGATGGGCTTTGCTTATAAAAACTCAAAACTCAGATAAGCTCATCGGAAAGCTATAGAAGTGGGATGGTTTGTAATCTGTGTAAATTAAACATCCATTCAAACAAAAACGATCATTTATATACAAGTGGAATATGCGCCTTATATTACATTTTCCTCTTGGTGCTTAAACTCATCATAGAAAACCCATTCTCAGAGAAAAGAATGGGGTTGATTCTATCAGTTATTCTCCTTCATTTCTATTCTAATGTCCTGTACTTTCACAGAGAGTTGTAACTTTTGCTCCTCAATGTCTTTCAAAACCGAAAACAAATGTGTTCGATACACTTCACATTTTCGTTGTGCACGCTCCAGTTGACGCGATAGTTTCTTGATTTTCTTGTCCTGGTCATCCTACAAAATTGTGAAAACAATATTCAGTAACTATAACAACTTGCATTAAAAGTATGCTAGGATAAGTGAACTGAAAATGACATAGCATCTATACAACTTTAAGGGATGGGCAAGAAAGCTGCGACCCTTGTCACCCCCAGTTTCCTAGGCCTATGTATCTGTCTCAAAAGAACTTCATGTTTAACTCCTCAATCCCATAAGAAGTAAACAATATGGTACTCTCCTGATCTGTTCTCAAGTCCCAACTATACTATAAGCATGTTCAAGTATAATCATATCATATTTTGGGTTACTGGCATCTGTTTAACCATTTCTCTGATGGTCAGAAACAAAGAAGAAATCCAAGAAAACAATGAAACAAGATGACCAACAAACAAGTTAAAGAATATCCTTGAGAAATGAGAAACTGCAAACTAACTGACTGAATTAAAGAGAAACAAAACTCACTGGAGACAGAGTTTCCAATCCCCATTTATGATCACCATTTGTATTTGCTTGGCATCCCCAGTGCAAATTGTAATCTCTGCTGATTTTGTTGAGACTAACCAACCTTTCCCCATTCTTGTTTTCATGAGCAACTTTATTTGCAGCGTCTTGAAGGGCAGCAATAGCCACATTATAAATTTCAACAGTTTGAACACCTTCATCAACATACTTGAGTGCCTCATGACGAAGATTGTTGTATCGTACTGTGAGCGATTCTTGGGACCTATTCAACAAATTGCTCACATGTTCCTCCAAAATGACATCACTCTTGGCATTCCTTGTCCAGCGCTTCAGAATATAATGCAATGGCAGAGTAAGAACATTTGTCACCCGAAAAACTGTCAAGATGTGTCCACAAAGAAGGCCAGAGAACTCGAACATTTGGCAACTACAAAATGCTTTCATGTCATGAACATCAAATCTGACAAAATAAGCTTTGTGATTTTCTCTGAACTTAGCAACTTGATATATGTATCCTGCTTCCTCATCCTCAACTTTGGTTGCCAAGAAAGTTAATGCCTCAACCAGCTCTTCTTGAAATTTCATAAACAACTTCCTTGTGTAAAGCTCGCCTGCCTGTTTCTCCATTGGTGAAGGGGTCTTGAGAATTAGGGCAGTTTTTATAGTATCATAATCTGCCTTCACTTCTTTCTCATACCGACTTTCAAGAGCTTTCTCGTACTGCTTAACAAACAGCAGAAGAGTTGTTGATGCATTGACATATCCATCAAAATAAGAGTTCATGGTATCACTACGTTGTGTTATAGACATTTCTGCAAAGAAGGTGTTCCTCAAGTATATAGGTACCCACTGCCTTCGATCAGCATATATCCCTTGAAGCCATTCATGTTCTCTGAGATCATACTTTTGAATTAAAGACAACCAACAAGACTCAAACTCTTCAATAGATTCAGTCAGGTTGACACATTTGTGAAGCTCTGCTTCGAAGGTGGAATGCTCAGAAAGTACACGGGACAGTTTCTCTTGGCACTCTTTAAAGATATGCCACTTACAGAAGCGGTGCCGAGTCTCAGGAAACACCTGGGTAATAGCCAATCGAATCACCCTGTCATGATCAGTAGTGACTGAGACTGGAGGCCGGCCAGACATTGCCATAAGCCATGTTTTAAAAAGCCATAAAAACGACACCTCAGATTCATTTATCAAGAGGGCACATCCAAACAACACAGGCTGTCCATGATGGTTAACCCCAGTGAAAGGTGCAAAAGGCAATCTATACCGGTTTGACCTGTAAGTTGTGTCAAAGGTAACAGTGTCACCAAAGTAAGTGTAATCACTCCTTGCCTTAGGATCAGCCCAGAAGATATTGCTCATGCACTGGTCTTGATCACCCTGCACAGCATAGAAAAATGCTGGGTCCTTGACTTGCCTATCCTTCAAGTAATCCAAGAGAACCCGAGTGTCGCCTCCCAGGGTCCTTTGCCGGCTACTCCTCATGTAATTTCTGCAGTCGGGTTCTGTGAAGCCAACTTCACTAATATCACCATATTCTTTAATGAGGGCAGACATAATTCCACTAGGCCCAATCCCAGCACCCTGCAAGGTATCAATGAAAGACTTTGCAGTACCAGAGACGTGACGATGAGAGCGGAGACAATGCACCTTATCTGGTGGAACCAGCTCATGGTTATGTTCCTTAACAAAACATGACACAACCCATCCCCCAGAGCCTTGAATCTTAACCACCAACATTGCCTTACAACCAACTCTAGTCTCAGCACGAGGACGCTTCACCTTACCATCACATTCATTCCCACGTTTATCATTCTTGTCCATACGAAAACCCTCCTTGGCACAGACAAAAGACCTCTGGATGATGGCACCATCCCGCCTGGAGCGGCGAGACATGCTGACCCGAGTGCTGAAGCCAATGCGGCGAGCATAGGAGTTGTAAAAGGCCTTGGCAGCCTCTTCTGACTCAAACTCCATCCCCTCATATGGCTCGAGATTACTCTCTCCTTCAATAATATAAGGCAGGCCAATCGAATTGGAACCAACAACAGCAATAGAATCATCAAAAATGTCAATGTCATCAACAGGGTGGTGGTCAATGTCACCAAGACCAATCATGTCAAACTCAACAACCTCATTGCCCAAGCTCAATGGCTCAAACTCCATTTTACCAAATGGGCATAGGTTACATGCTTTTCAACACATTCAAAACCACAAATTACATGTATATGTATACAATCAATTCAATCATAACTCATAAAGTACAAACCTTTTGATGAAAAGATGTCGTTTTGAGAAGGAAAGGTAAAACCTTGAAGGGTACCCTTTTGAGCAAGAGGCAGGAGAGCCCTCCAGAAGGGCTAAAGGTCCTTACTTGACAGGTTTAAGCAGCAGAGAAGAGCTCTGAGAAATTGAGACGATGGGTAAGTTGAAAATGGAAGCACAGAGCGAGTGTGTGGAGAGTGAGAAGGAGGGAGAGTTTGGGTTCAATTGAGGGTTTTAGGGCAAATGATTTGGTAATTGGCCACACCTGCAGAGCTTCAAGGACTACCAACTTTAACGCCGTCTGATCCATTCCATCATCATCCTTTCAATCTATAATTATTACGCAAAAATGTAAATAACATTTACTTTGCAATCAAATGAACCACAAGTCCAAAATCATCATCTACCAAACTTATGCATTTGGTTCCAACAAAAAATTGAAAACAAAAGTTAGTCGAAAGTAATACTGGTGGGTGTTTATAGGCTCGACTACATACAAAGAAGATGTTATATGTAATGTGTCTTTACTTTAGAAAGTTTTATGTATTAAGAAAAAACATATTTGGTCTAAAAAACGAGTATACTTGAAAATTCAAGAATATTTTTAATTTGATGAATAAAAACACATCAATAAAACCAATAACATTATGTATTTCATGTTTTGTTTTTCCGATAAGAAGTTAAAAGACGGCAAAAATTACAAACAAAACCTCTAGAATGACTAGAGAATCAAGACGGAGAGCCAAAACTAGCCGACTTTGCTAATATCACGATGGAACCAAGAGGATTGGTAATAAAAATAAAAAATAAAAATAAAAAAAGGATATTCTCAAAGAATAAAAAACACGAGGGGTCCGTGTCGCGCGTACTTTTTGAGTCGTCATCAACCCCGCGAGGTTTAAGAAGTAGTATCTAAACCTCTCTCCCCATACGACGCCGTTTCGCTCCTGCCAACTCGTCTCCGATTCATCATGAAAAGCTCATAAATTCTCCAATCAAACTCCAAAATCCAGTACCGCGATTCGCAGAGAAATTAGGGTTTCTTATTCATGGTACGTACACGATCATCAAGCCACGGTTTCGAGCCTTCGTCTTCAAACCAGGTATTGCAGCTCTCCCCAAATCCCCTAATTTCCGTCCCCAATTATGTTGATTCGGCTTTGCTTCTGATTTTTGCGATAAAGATTAAAACTTTAGAGGAAATTAGTGGTGAAAATTTAGTTCTGAGTAATGTGGTTTGCTGTTAGCTTCGCTCTGTGATTTTCTATGCTCTTTAATTTTTTTATATTTTTTTTTGGGTGGAAAGGTAGTGAATTTGTAGTGTTGTATTTAGGAGATGAGTGAAACCAAAAAGGAGAAAGATGATGGTGGAGAAGAAATAGCTGTTGATGCTTCAGATAGTGCACGAAAAGCTGATGATGCTCAGCTGGAATGTTCTTTTCGTTATGTGGAGTCTGGAGAAGTTAAGGAAAACAATGTGAGTGGAGAAACTCTGCCCGGAAAGACGGATGTAGAGATGGTAGCAGCTGATGAAGATAATGCGGTAGTGTCTGGGCAAGTACAGGATGGAGAAACTCTACCCGGGAAGATGGATATTGAGATGGTAGTTTCTGGTGAAGATAATGTAGAACCACAGACTAATGGGGATCAATCTGGTCAGGAGCATCCTCGTCCCTCGGTCGCAGAAAATGGCGATGGTGGAGAGTTGGTCAAGCAGGTTGGTGAGACTTTGAGTGATGAGGGTCAAGAGTTGGACAAGTCAGGTGATAAGAGCCTAACAGATGTAAAGAGTGAGGCTGTAAATTTGGCTCAGAGTAGTGATCATGGTTGTGAGGAGAATGCTGAACCGAGTAGTGGTGGCGCTGGAGATACTGTAACTGTGAGAAATGATGAACCAGCTACACCTCATGCTGGATTTTCAGATGTAAAAGCTGAAGAAAAGAATGGGAAAGAGTTGGAGAATGAGGTGAATGGAAAAGAAGTTACTACACCAATGAACAATGGAAAGTCAAACTCGAAGTACATGTTTCTTTCTCATGACAGCCACACGTATGAAGGTAATGACTCGGGGACAGAAGAGGAACAATTAGATTTCGTGAAGGAGATTGAAAACTTTTTTAAGGAGAGGAGCTTGGAATTTAAACCTCCTAAGTTCTATGGAGACACTGTGAATTGTCTTAAGTAAGTTTATACTTGTCACCTCTCCTGTCTCTTTTCGTTTACAAAATATGGAATAGATTTACTTCGTACTAATGTATCTTCCCTTCGTATGGGACAAAGGCTGTATAGAATTGTGACCAGACTGGGAGGCTATGATAAGGTATGCGTTGACCCTTTCCATTTAAACGGTCCTAGTATATGAAAAATGACTGCAAATATCATAAGAAAATAAGTAACCTACTATTTCTAATTAGTTATAAATTGTTTTGGGTTTTCAATTTTTAGAACCATCCTTTTTCACATATATGATTGAGTTCTGCTTATGGATAGGTGACCTCATCTAAATTGTGGAAGCAAGTGGGAGCGTCCTTTAAACCTCCAAGGTAAGGAACAACATATGTTTCATATATCATTCCATTCTTTTGTTACAATGCAAATTTGTTAAGTGGAGATATAGATGAAAAGCTATGTCCTGTATCAGTCATCCACAACTACTTTTTATTTTACCGCAGGTTATCTTTGTTTGATATTTGAAATTTTAGAAAAACTGGCAGTTTCCCATAGATCTCCAATAGATATACTGCTAATCTGTGAGCACTGAAATTGGGAGATTCCTTTCATTGGAAATACATTATATTAGTGACTCGATTGTTCTAAAATATTTTGAGGGTCACACTTTTTGGTTTTTTTAGCATGCTGTTTTTTTTTAACAAAACATTTGTGCCAAAAATATAAAATAAAGCAAAATTTAGCTATAGGGAACATATAAATGTTGTTGGAGATGTCACTCTGTTATTAAGTTTCTTGTGTCCCACCAACACGGGGTTTGTAGGTACGGTCATGCCCATGGTTTTTCCTGATGTGGTCTGGGGTTCAAATCCCCTTCATCATGCTATGTGCTAGAGTTTCCTTTTCTCTTGAGATTGTAAGTTTGGCAGGTGTCCCCCATTTTCGAGTCTGCAAAGGGAGTTGGGAAATCTAAGAGTATCATCTTCTGTTCTTTACCTCAACCTTATTTGCTGTTTTGGGGAGTGAAAAAGGAGAAAGTGGGTTAGGTGGTGGTGGGAAGTGTGGTTTAGAATGTCTGTTATTGTTTACTATGTGTTAATATATTACTCTTTCTTATCTCTACTGCAGGACATGCACTTCGCTTTCATATTCATTCAGAGGTTTCTATGAGAAGGTATGATGTGAACTTCTGCAAACAAGTATCTTATGTGTTCTCCATAAACTATTAGCTTTAGCATCTCAAAACGTGTGTGTGTGTGTGTGCCATTGCACATTACTAGAGCAAGACACATGCGATTGAACCTATTCAATAAGACTGATTTGACTCCTAAAATTGGGCAGATTTGGCCTGAATATCCAAACTTGGTCTGCCCATCTGGTTGGTGGTTGACCATGTGTATACTTGTGTGAATGTCCTGAGTTGTAGAAGCTTCCTTTGGCTTCTTTTATTTCCCTAGTGGTTGCTCAAAATTACCACAAATGCATTGTTTCAACTCTTCGTTTAAGGTTGAATAATAGCATGTTGAACTCTCCAATATTATTCTATCATGATCTGATATAATCGAGTTTTGTTGCTTATTACTTATTGTTCGTGTAATACTTCAGGCACTCCTTGATTATGAAAAGCATGAAGCACATGGTGGTGAGCTCAGTATACCTATCCCTTCCCAGCCAAAGCCTATGAATGTTGATACTAAGCCGATCATTGTGGATAATCGGGTAAGAGTTGATCTTTGACTCGGAACTTTTGGTAATATTTGTGTACCTTTTACTTTTACACCATTTAGGTCCACTAGCATGGTTTTAGGGCAGTTTATTTTTTACTGCCGGAAACAAAAATCAGCTATCGCATGTCAAAGTTGGACGTTGTTAACGGATCAGAATTGCTAACCAGTGAGTTTTTTTAATGCCGCTGATTTAGGGTTTGGGCACAGCATGCTTAGTTAATCTGAGATGAACCTATTTTATATCACTAAAATGACTTATATTGCTTTACGTTGTTTCTATGTAAAAATCAGATATTTTATATGATTCCAATCACGCTTTATATTTGATGACCTTTGTGTAAGTGTGAGTGCTCGCAGAAAATTCTAGTTTCTGGGAACTGCAATGAATGATAGTAGATCATTGATTCAGTATATAATCATACTGAGTAGAATCGACTTTCCTGCAGTGATAGGATGCTTTTGTGGAAGTATAGAATACTATATGGTATGAATGTTGATATAAATTTTCAATATTTTACAAAATGGCTAATTTGCAACTGACATTATTCAAATACTATATGGTACAAAGATGCTCAGACTTGGCTACTTTTGGTTTCTCTCTTAGCACAATAGCTTTTTTAGGCCATGCTCTCTTTCTATCTCTCACTATTCCCAACCTTTGTGCATGATAATGGTAATTAGGCTTCAGGATCAGGCAGAACAAGAAGGGATGCTGCAGCACGTGCCATGCAAGGTTGGCACTCACAACGTTTCCTTGCAAATGGTGAAGTCAGTGAACCTATCATAAAGGTTGGCTGTATATGATGACCCTTTCATATGTTCTATGGCTTTCAATCTTTTCCGCTAGGCATCTGATTGAGATTAATAATGCCAATTTCTTGTCACTTTAGGATAAAAATGCTACTGCTTTGCAAAAGCAAGACAAGCAGCTTAAAACCACTGGTAAGGCTCTTCAGTGGAACTCTCATACTCATATTTTCGATACCATCATATAGATCTTTCACTTTTGGTGTTCTCTCTTCACTTCAGGTTCACATAAAAGAAAGAAGCCACCCAATGTGGATCCTGTCCTTAAAGCTGCACGTAATAAACCAACGAAGTTACAGTTAAGATTTATGTCGGTCTTTAGTATACTTGTCTAGACATGTCATGAAGCTGCTGAGTTGCCTATTCACAATAATTAAATTGGCTTCTGTTTTTTGTCTGTTTGGATAGATTGGACGTAGATGTTTCTGATCTCGGGCCTCCAGCAGATTGGGTGAAGGTCAATGTGCAGAAGACAGTAAGTTTATGCAACACATTCTGTAACTCAAGGAAATATGCATTTGCACAATTTTTCAAGGACCTATTCAATACATTGTGTTATGTTTGCAGAAAGATTGTTTTGAGGTCTATGCTTTAGTCCCAGGACTTCTACGTGAGGAGGTTGATATATATTCCTGAAGCTGTGGTTCTTTTTCTTCGTTCTACTCTGCAACCCTTGATTATTTTATATTTTCTCAACTTGTTTATTTCGGTAATCAATCTCAGGTGCGTGTTCAGACAGATCCAGCTGGGCGACTGGTTATAAGCGGTGAACCTGAGAATCCTGACAATCCATGGGGTGTCACACCTTTCAAAAAGGTGAGATATTTGCTACTCGAAAAATGTAACAAGCCATGAAATGACATGGAAAGTTTGCAAGAACGATGAACTTGGTGTTGTTTGAGAAATATGTAAGACTTGAGATTCCTGAAAATGAACTTAAAAAAAAATCTAAAACCATGAGCATTTACCCTACTTCGGCACCGTAGCACTGTGGTTCACTAGGTCATTGCTACTATAATCGGGCAAGTAAACGTATTAGTGTGCAGTTTAGATATCCTGTAAGGAACAAATCTCAGAAGTATCAAAACTTGGTTATTGCATTCGTTTTCAATTAATAATTATCATTTGTTTCACATTTTCAGCTTTACTTCAAATAATAAGTACTTACCTGTAACATGTCTAAACATTGAACTAAGTGACTTATACTGTATCTGGCTTTATGTGGACAGGCCGTTACCTTGCCATCCCGGATTGATCCTCACCATACATCAGCCATGGTCACCCTGCATGGACAGCTGTTTGTTCGTGTCCCATTTGAGCAGTCAGAACAGTAACATATTAGGATGTCTATCCTTATCTATCTTACTGTAAATTAACCATCTTTTGTAGAAAACAAGCTCTTCACCATCTTAAGTAGGCCTAGTCAGTACAGTTGGTTATTTTCATTTGCTCACATTGGTAAGTACCATTTGCTCACATTGATGTGTGAAACTTGGTGTGGACTTAGATTATTAGTACAGGGATTAGCCTAACCATTTGTGTACTCAATGTACCGACATTCTTTTAGTGATAATTATCAAGGAACCTCTGATTTATTCATTGCTTGATACATTTTAGCCATGAAGCTTCATCACGAGCTGGGAATTGAATCGTTGAAATTCGCTAAACCTCCGAGTAAACCCAGTTCAGTTAGTAAAATTCTATCAGAATTATAAAAACTTTGTAGGAAGTATATATTCACGCAGATGCTATATCATTTCTGAATCGCATACAATGCATGCGCTCTGTCCAAAAATAATTTAAAGAAGAAATTGAAGAGTTTGGCTGTTAAGATGAAATCTATGATTCGCAACTTCACATTGGTTGTTGATTGAAATGGAGGATGGATTCATGTGATGCTTGATATTGTTAGAACAAAAATCTTCGTCAGACTAAAACTTAACTGACTGATGTAGATCAAGGTTGAGTAGATTTCATCTGTCTTTATTCATTGTGATCATAAAACTCACACCTTGTCCTAGATTCTTGCTGGGGGCGCAGGAGCTCCTTGGAGAGCACAAATGTTCTTGAGCAAGGGAGGGAAGAGAGTCGGAGGAAACATTTTTGGCAAGCAGTTGTCCTCAACAGTAAGGAAGGCCTTGCAACAGTCGGCACTAATGCTGCCGAATCTCAAGCTGAAAACGGAATGAAATATTTCCATAACAAATCCAGTGACGCCGATAAGAGATGACCAACACTTGAGCACATTTGGCGCAGTGCCTGGTGGAAATAGGCACCCTGGAATGGAAGGAGCAATAGGAGGCAACTGCGCATTCGCTATCCTCGATTCAGTCGATTGAGCTAGCAAGGAAGATAATGCTTCCCTTTTCATTGTCATTTGGACTAGCTGCTAGATCGTTTCAGACTTGGACTGAATACTTGGTGTGGGAATTGGAGGAAGACAATGCGAACTATATATATAGGCTTCACAAATGCTGTTGAAACCTTAGAAAGAAAATTACGGCATAGCTAGCTCAGGGGTATTGCTCTAGTCAACCTATTCATTCTATATCAGGAGACATGTAACTGTTTTGAGATTTTTAGCAACTTCCTCACGTTCTTGAGAAAAGACCCCAATAATCGTCTTCTCATTACCATCGACTCCTCACAGCAAGCAAATTGGAAATTGTGGAACATGCATGTCAGGGTTACGAGATCCAGCCTATTCATGGATGCAGTTTTCAGGTTAATGTTGGTCAAGCAGGAACCAATAACCTTAGTATCACGCTTCTTAACAACTTCACACTGTTCCCTTCAACAACAACTTCACTCTGTCGGTCATGCAGGATGTACAACTGTACATGTAACCCTGCAAAGATCACTAAATATCATACTCCAGCTGGAAAGAGAGTCGCTCAAGCTTTCAGTGAATTGAATTACATGACTGATTTAAGTATGATTATGCCTTCAAGTTTACAAGACAGAGATAGTATGATTATGCACTCCACTGAAATGTATTGAAAACATAAAAGACTAATGTAATTGAAAACATAAAACACTACTGTAAATGTCCGATGGGTAAATGTCCGATGGAAAACAGATGTATGTCAATGGTGTACAACTGCTGCAAGACTCAACATACTTCAGCCAAAAAAAGTGAAACTGAAGCACAAAAGACTTTATCAGCATTCAAAGTAGTTTTCCTATTGGAACTTCTAGTTTCCTTCCAGAACTTTGGATTTCCTTACCCTTCTACTTCATCACTATTTGGATTTTAATTCCTGTCTGTAATGACCCACCAGTATCTACCACCAACAGAGAGAAAGTAGAATTCAACTGAAATCATGCATCTTTCATTATGAATTACCTAAAACCATGGTCCGAACTTATAACTTCCTGACGGCATAGGCTGCATCTTAAGAAACTCAACTTGACAAGTCGTCGTCCTCTGGAACAATGAAAACTCCTTGTCAAGTCCTCTTCCGCATAAGAGAGATCAGCAGAAATAGTCATTTTTTCAGAAAGGGGCTATTTTTCAACAGATACTTTGCCATTTCTATCTCAGCCTGCCGTCCCTTGAATCCTGTTATGTAGATAGTCTTCAAGTGTGATGACAAACAAATAGGCACTTCCTCTGGCGGATTCCATTGAAACACTGAATCTTCTACTTCAAATTTGGTGCTCTGATCATGAAATGAATTACCAAGAGAAGAAAAAGATCATGAAATGAGAATAAGCTTTAGCAGTTGCATGTTGGTATAACATTATTAATGTAGCAGTTTAAGGAAAACAGGTCTTAACTACTTACACTCACTAAGACAATATCTTCGAGTTTAGGTGCACTGTGCAGAAACGGAGCTAGCCGAAAGAGTTAGGTATTTAACTCTAGAAACAATGTCCAGAAGTGGTAGCTGGCCACAAAAGATCGGTGGTTTTTCTGCTTCAAACTCTCCGAAAGCAATACTAACACTGACCAAGGACTTCACACTCCCGGTAAAAGAGAAAGATACCGAGCCATCAGTTTTGAGATAAAGATTTTCAAGCTTTGGGGCATTGATATTGATTTTAAAACCGCCATTAGTATCACCATTTTCAAACCTAATTTTCAGAGTCTTCAGTTCAGGCCCAGTAACCTCGATATCATTAACCTGATCATCTCCGTATGGCGTAATTCCTTCAATAGTCAAAAATTCAAGCACAGGGCATCTAGATAATAACTTTACAATTGAAGGCACCTCAGAAGCACCAACTATAGCATGGAAAACTTTCAGATTTGGAAAACAGCCTAATTCAGGAGGCTCAACACTGAGGTCGTTCTCATACCAGTATTGCTTCAAACTCCTCAATGTCTTGCACATAAAAAGATCCTGGGGTATTGGAAACTGCTCTAAACAAACTCGAATTCAACAACATTCCGCCGAACAATGGTGCAAATCCAATCATCAACTTGAGAATCATTGTGGTCTTTGTGCATGTATAGCGTGCATTTGTGTATGTCTACCAAGTCACGAAAGTAGAGCACTGATAGTATTCTAGGAATCATGGATTATTAAACGAAAGAGCAAAAAACTTAAAAAGAAAAACACAAAAGAGCATGAATGTCTACATCATGTTAGATTGTTGGTTGTTTCTTTGTAACAACCATTATGCTTGTTATCAAGCATATGTTCGAGGGAGGGTGTTAAGAATGTAAGGCTAGTTTAGTCTTTTCTTATTAATCCACACCCTATATATTGAATGAGATGTAATTGTTCACACTATCAATGTAATACACAAGATGTAGACATTCATGCTCTTCTGCGTTTTTACTTTTAAGTTTTTTGCTCTTTCATTCAATAATCCATGATTTCTAGAATCCTATCATTTTTTTAACCCAGAAAAGAGTCATCATATCATAATAAATCCACAACAGAAGTAGATAGATACCGGTCATAACAAAATAACCATGCTAGCTAAACCCTAGCTAGATCCAGAAGTATATAGACATCTCACTCGGCACCGGCCGCACCACCACCTCCCTCTAGCACCTCCTCCTCCTTTGGATCTGCTTGCTTAGCTTCCTCGACCTTCAAGGCTTCAACCGTGAACCGACCAGGTGCACTGTCGGAGGTCAATATATTCACGCTGACGGTTCAAGCTTTTGAGGCCGAGGAAGCTAAGCAAGCAGATCCAGAGGAGGAGGAGGTGCTAGAGGGAGGTGGTGGTGCGGCCGGTGCCGAGTGAGATCTATATGTACTTCTGAATCTGCTTGCTTAGCTTCCTCGGCCTCAAAGGCTTGAACCATCAGCATGAATATATCAATCTTTGATAGTGCACCTGGTCGGTTCTTCTTCATGATGGCGGTGAGTGCCGGTTTGAAGGTAACTGTCCAGATGCACCGTCAAATATATTCACATTGACGGTTCAAGCCTTGAAGGCCGAAGAAGCTAAGCAAGCAGATCCAGAAGTACATAGAGATCTCACTCAGCACCGACCGCACCACCACCTCCCTCTAGCAGCTCCTCCTTCTCTGGATCTGCTTGCTTTGCTTACTCGGCCTTGAACCGTCAGCGTGAATATATATTGACCTCCGAATGTGCACCTGGTCGGTTCCTCTTCATGACGGCGGTGAGCGCCGGTTTGAAGGTAACCATGAGATAGACATTCATGCTTAAAAAAAATAAAAAATTCAGCCAAATTACAAAATGCTCAGAGAAGAATAAAGGCTAAGAGAAGAATAGAGGCTAGAGATTACCCAATCATGCGCGGCACTGAACTACGAGATAGGATCGGTCGCTAACATCCACACCTCCGACGGCACCCGAAGAGGCCACTGGTGACAGCGGCTAGGCTTGCGAACTGAACCCAAGAGAACGACTGCAACCGCGACACCGCGTCTGAGAAAGAGTCTCCGATCGGGAACCAGATATGGGAACGAAGGCGAATAGAGGAAGCCGCCGAACTGGGCATTGCTGATGGGAGCACTGACCGGCGTCGATTTGACAAGATTGAAGGCTAGGATTTAGAAATTGGGGAAAACAGAAATTGAAACTATTGAGACAAAATTGCGGAAGCTAAGCTAATCACAGAAGCCACAAGGCCACAAAATCGCGACCATGATAATATTCTAGAAATCGTTAATTATGGAACCCCATCTCTATCAGACTGCCTCTCAATGTGAACTCTTACGCTCAATACTGTTCTATAATCTGTTGTGAGCTTGCACTGTTTGCATATTTCCTTTCCATTAATTACAAAGTAAAAGAAACAAATTATTGATTGTGAGAATAGCTTCCTCTCACTCTAACTTGTATTGGCCTTCTAGGATCAAGCTCATCAATAGCTTTTCACACACAACGACCATTTTCCTCTGGGAGCATATTATGCAAATTAAGTAGAAAGATTACTCGGATAATTTGGCATCCTATAAGAACGAGATATTGAATCATCGACGGTTTGAACTGATCGAAAACTAAAGTTGAATTGTCCTAAAAACGTCCTCAATCCCTTTTCCATTGTTGGAATATCTGCTCTATGTTGGAACCAAATTCACTGGGTGAAGTTGGCCTTTGGAGATATTATTCTTTATGAGGTTGGATGTGAGAAACTGTCAAAAGAGGATAGCTTGCTGTTGAATTAATCTACATTGCTTGTTCTATAGATATGAGATACTTTCCTTCCAAATTCAGGTTAAGGTCCTGGCAATATGATTCCTAGATTGCCAAACTTCAGCAGAAAGGAACAAACTCAAACCAAACCCTAATTGACAGATTCAGATAATTAAGTGCATGCGTCCTTAACATCCAAGCACATCTTTGCAACTGTGCTTTTCCAAGTCTTTATATTCCATCTGGCAAAATGCAAATTACCACTAGTGAAGTAGACCAAGTAAAACTTATCAATGAAATCAAAGAAGAAGAAAAAAAAGTAAACTTATGCAGATATAGATTTCCTATATATAGCAAGTCTGAAATGAACTTGATAAACGAACAATGATGCTTAACAGTCTACACACAACAACATTAGAACCAGATAGTTCGTTATTTGTTCTAGGCAAGTCTACAATGTTGCAAACAGTCATATGCTAGACAACTGACAACCCATACTCAAATACAATTTCAAATGCCTTGGCATAACCGAGGCCACATGATTACAAGTTCTCAACTAGCAATTGAACAAGAGTCCTGACCCCCCATCTATCCTGAGGTTCATTCTCTACACTCAATTGCTTGGGAGAACTTGGGTGCATGTCACCCTGATAACACTGAACGGCAAGTGAAACTTACAAATCACAAGTTAAAAGGTTTTTAAGTAAAGAAAGAAGTTTCATATGATCCAGAAGTTCTTCATAAGAAGTTCAAGCTGGCTAGACAGCTGAACTTGGTTGAATTTGTTCCTGAGCCACCGCAGATTGTTTCAAACAACCCAAACCGGAAGAAGCATTATTGCTGAGGTTTGTCTTTGCATAATCATCCACCGTTGTTGCTGGTGAAGTAGGATATGGACTCTTGCTGCCCAATCTGCAATAACAAAAACAGTAAAAAAGACGTTAATGTTCTGTATAAAAATGTTATACTTCATGTGATGGTAGACATGAATTCTAATCAATTGGATGCACAGTATTTACGGAGAGTACCTGTCCCTACGCTTCTCCAAGAAGCGCTGAAGAGAGTGTCTCCTTGCAATTGGGAATTCTGAACCAAAGATAGAAAATAGGGTGTGAATCAGGAAGCCATTTGTGTCAATATTATTGTGTCTTAGTTTAGTAACCAAGATAATTACCAGCTTGCAATTTGCAAATGGAGCTCTTCTGGTCAGGGTAAAGCTGGACAACTGGTGATCCAGGAGCAGTAGAAGAATTTTGAAGAGAATTTGACCCAGTTTGTATCTGTGGACTTGGAGGACAGCTGTTGCCACTATTCTTTACATCAATGACCTTATCAGCAGCAGCCGCAGCAGCCGCAGCAAGAAGTTCGCGAACCTATTGAGTGAGAAAGGGCAGAACAGATTAGGCTAAGTGCATAAATGACTGACTACAGACACGGATGCAAGTTGTTTATGATAAATAAGGTTATTGAAGTTTTATGAACTCACCTTTTCTGCAGTAACTGCATCAAAGACGCTAACACTCCCTGCATAGAAGATGGTGAGCTGAGCCGGAGCACGAGTTGGGATATTAAGTGCAGATGGCTTGTTTCTGTCCCTCAAACATCAAAACATAACAAAACAAATTTACGTAAGCCTCACATGACCTAGCTAATCGAGTCCGAGGAAATAAAAGGAAACATCTCTTGTATGTGAAACACAAGTTAACTTGAGCATTTCAACAACAGCAAAGTGGTAAAATTTGCACACAACTCATCTACTTCTCTTGTTTCACAAATTGAAAGCACCATAGTAACTCATTCCCAGATCAAACCCAAGACCCAAAATCTAACAGTACAACTTTGTTCAGCATCACAAATTACATTTCAAACCTCACCTAGAGCATCATTCAACACCCTACTTTTGCCAGATTGCTAACCAACAACTACACAATCCTGAAAAGATGTGGGAACACAAACATGAACAGTGCTTTTCAACTGTGGGGCTCTCCCAAAGCTAAAATCAAACCTTATCTTAATCACAAATAGCCAAAGTTCCAGTCTTTCATAACAAATCCTCACAACCCAAGACTTCCAAGTCTGAAACTTCTCAAAAACCCATTAAAACAACCTCAAATTATCTCCATCTTCACAAATTGAGCTCATGCAACCACTAAAGCTTGTAAATTTCTAACAGAAATCACAGAAAGAGGCAAAGTACCTGTTGCTCTTAATGTTGGGTAGATCATGACTAGAAGGCTCAATCTCCACAGCTTCTTGTTTGGGCTGTTTCACATCACCAAGCTCAAATCTTCCGGCCATTTCTTCCTCTCTCTCTTTGCTTTCTCTGTTTCTCTCTGCGTTTTCTTCGAAACTTCCACAAAGAATAGAAATAAACAAAAGAAGCTCCACCGGCGACCAACCTTCAATGATTTCCAAGTTTTTTAATCTCCCACGTTTTTAAAAACAGAAGCTTCCGACAATTAATAAAACCTTACTACTCGACCCGACATTTCATTTCAAACTCTTTTCTTCGAACCTCACTACCTGTCGCCTGCCACCGTTGATGTTCTGTGGGAACCACTTGATCGTGTGGTTACCAATTGGTTTCCAAAAGATGTAATATCTGGCCATAAGTTTTTAACCCGCGGTAAATATATACATTGTTGGGTAAAAAAGATGTAACATCACATCATCACATGAATTACATGATGTAAATATGTTTTTACTCTTGACGTGTATGTTTTTGATCACGAAGGTTCACATGAAATGCTTTCTAACAATAAAAGCATGAAATCATGTGAAAATTGAACTCTTCATTCATTATAGTAAAACCAATAGTTTAATATTTGGTGATTTACTTATTTATAATAACTTCACGGTTAAGCAGCCGTAAGATTTATATTGGCATTACGCCATATGAAATATATCTAATTTTTCAAAAAAAACAAATGTCTTTTTTAAATAGAACATAATATATCGATAACATCAAAAAATATATAGACATTTTCATATACAATGAGATGTTGCGTGAACTAAATTTTATCTATTCGTCAATCTAAATGTGGTTAAGTATTCACTAATTGGTTTTTTCATGTCAATTCTTTGTCGCAATTTAATTTAATTTTTTCTATCGACCGATGTGAACAGAATTGTTGAATAGATTTGCATGAGAGCAACTAATCAACGAAAAAAACAAAGATGTCTTTTTAAAATAGAATATGATATATTAATAGCATCAAAAGATATATAGACATTTCCATATACAATGAGATATTGGCGTGAACTAAATTTTATCTATTCCTCAATCTAAATGTGGGCAAATAGTCACTAATTGGTTTTTCCATGTCAACTGTTTGTCGCAATTTTATTTTTTCCATCGACCGATGTGAACATAATTGTTGAATAGATTTGCATGAGAGCAACTAATCATCAAAGTAATTATGGTCACGTAAATGTGTTTATCGTGTTACTTGTAACAAACTTGTGCAGTAGCTATCTCGTTCGTTTATTTCATTGGTACTTGTAAACAAGCAAAGAAAATAAACATTATGTTTAAGACCGCGTCATTGTGATACGATTAGACGAGCATTAATGGATTGTTGTAACCTAACATTTTGAATATATTTTTTTTGTTAACATGTATGACGTGAAGTTAACTTCTTAGCGGATAGTTTAGCTTCATTAAGTCATTCCCTATTAGCTCATTATGTTTGGTTATCTTCGCTTCCTCATTTGTTTGTAATTTTCTATTTTTCTATCAGAAAAAAAAAACTTGAATGAAAAGAAATTCAACAGATAATTTGACCCCGAAACAATAAAACCCGTAATCTAATATTGTGGGCGGGTAACCCGAATTCTACCGGATAAGAGTGTGGATCAGAAGCAAAGAAGACTTGATTCAAAACAATGGCTTCTTCTATCTGCTAAACGATCAATAGCTGGAATCATCGGGCAGAAATCAATTGAAATTTTTTTGATCTGTATATATCGAAATCGATCATCCCCAGATTGTTTGTGATTGAGAAAAATGGAGCCTCCATCTTTCCAAGAAGCTCCGCGCTGTGACGTCTGCAAATGCAGCTTCAACGCTTTCCGGCGACGGGTACCCAATTCAATTCTTCATTTTCTTTATCGAATCCGATCAAATACTCACATGCATGACTCTTTGGGATCTCAAAGTTTCGTACTTTACTCAAAGTTTCGAACCGGGTCAAAATCAAAGCTTGAAATTTGATGTTCATGCCCAGCTTGGTCTTTTGATGATTTTAATTATAAGTTATTGTGATTAGCAAGCAATTGATGTGAGTGAAATGGGTGTTTGTGATGTAGAACAATTGGGTTTGGAGATTTTTAGAGTTAAAGATACTATTTTTGGAAGAGTTGTTCAGTGTATTTGATGTGGTTTAGCTTTTGATTTTGTGTAGCATCATTGCCGATCCTGTGGGCGGACATTGTGCCACGAACATTCATCAAGCCAAATGGTGTGTGTTACTTTTAATGCTCGATTTTCGTAAGTATTGGTTTACTGATTGATGGAGTTTCACTGAGCAATTGTGTCTTTGTTGGCAATTCAGGCTCTACCTCAGTTTGGCCTTTACTCACCGGTTAGAGTTTGCAGTGATTGTTTTAACGGCTCCTCTCGGTAAAGCATTCTTCTTTTGAACTCTATGCAGATATTCATAAATAGAAATACGCATCGTGTTGTATTGTGGTTTGTCATTTGTTCACCAAGTAGAAGAAATGTTAGTGAAAAAGTTAGATATGGAGAATGGCGGTTGTGTATGGTGAAAGTGTTGGTGAATTCTTGTTTTCAGAGATGGTATTTGAGTGAGGCTTTATAGTTTGGAAACTTGTGTGATATTCTTGAAATGTCAGTTGTATATAATCTACCTAATAGAGTTGATCGAGCATGGTAATGGCTCACTAATGCAGCTCAGAGACTTATTACATCTTACTTTTCTGAAAACTAAGTGAACTCAGAAACCACGCAACTCGATCAACCAATTAAAATAGACAACTAAAAGCCAAACTCCAGATGAGTTGGATACTGAAAAGATTAACAGAAACCCAACCGTCAGGTTATCTCATTTCCTTGGTTCTGGAACCTAAAGGTTTACTCAAGGGTCATTGGTTATTAAGAAGTGGCGCAGATGTATTTACTAGGCCTTCATGGCTAAATGTGATGGAAACATGGAATGAAGTCTCATTTCAGTGTTTGGTGTTTCATTTGTAGCTACTGGGTAGATGCATCACGTAAGTATTCCTAGCCAAGTTTCAGATACCCATGACATGCCATCCATTAAGTGTCTGTTAATGTAGAATTAGCATCATTCGGAGAATTCGTTCATGCTGCTCACTTTGAGTTATTCGTAGACACATGTGCTTCATACTCTTGCATTATCCACTCGCTAAAAAGGGTTACGCTTAGTAAAGATGATTAATGACTTTACCAACTACCACTTCACTACTGATCATGTGCTCCATTTTGATGTGATTCTCTTTCTTGTTTATGCCTTACTGTGCTATGCCATGTTGATCCTACACTTGGGACTCTAACCCTTTGCTTTCCTTCTTTTATCAGTTGTTCCACTTTTCAATTTTTTAAAAATTATGATAAAGAAGTATTTATGTGTAACTGTGGATTTCATTTTGCACAGATCTGCCAAAGGTGATGTACAAGCTTCTACGGATGGAACTGATTCTATAACAGCTTCAGTTTCTACATTGGATATAGGTGGAGATCCAGATTCAAAGACTAAACCAACTATGCAGTCTCAGCCTGCTTCAGCAGTTTTAGAGTGTAAGTGCGGAATGCCCTTGTGTATTTGTGAAGCTCCAGCCCCATCGGTGGATGCAGCTCCTATACAGGTACACATACAATTTTTTATTTTTTTTTTGGATGTCTGTATGGCACCCTATATGTTCTCATGCCATATTTTTTGTTTGTGGCAGATCAAAACCACATCCACTCCGCTCCCCCAGTCTCCAAAAGCAAAGAAAACCGAAACCGTTGTAAAAAGCAAACCTTCTACTTCAAACAGCAAGCATGGGTAGGTTAACTCTAACTTAATCAAATTCAGTAGTCTTATATAGGTGATTCCTTTTCTATTATTTCACGATATATAAGAAAAAGATCATGAAGCAGAATTCCAACTGCATATTTGTGTAAACTCTTTTGTACTAATTGCTTGTGGAATTTCGCAGGTCTGTTTTCAATCTTGGTCAAGCTAACAATGGAATTTCTGAGAAAAAGATAGATTACGAAGTCAATGGAGAGGTATACCTCTATGAAGTTATTGTGTCCCATAATATTCAATCATGATCTTAGTTCTCCTGGATAAAGTTTTTCTTCAATCTGCGTTCTCAGGGTATGAGAGAAGCTATAAAGAATGGTGATATTGATGCTGTGAAAAAGCTTCTGAGTGAGGTATTAAGATGTAGAATAGAATCAACATTCTAAATGAGGTATATGTACTTGAGTAAAATCAGCATTTGAAAAGCAGATCTAAGAATACTATGATTTTGGCAGGGTGTTAATTCTAATTACCACGACAGGCAAGGACTTTCTTTGCTACATTTAGTATGTTCTCTCTCTCTCTCTCTGTGTACTTGCTTGCATTGGTGTACATTATCTGGATGTATCTATAATTCCTGTGCCTAAATATATTATCCTGATACTATATTAGGCAGCAGTCTTCAACCAAACTGAGATAGTTTTTTCCCTCATGGACTCTGGAGCAAGCCTGGACTACAAAAATGCACAGGGTAATTTTCTTGGCCCTCTTAAAATGCGTTTTTAGTTGAATTTTTCATTAGGGAAAGGTAATTATTAAAGATAAGCAAACATATTATTCACCCAAAAAAAAGATAAACAAGGCATCCATATATGGCAACAATACTGAATATGAAGTTTGAGATATCATGCTCACTAATTCTATATCCACATGGTTGTGGTTCTTTTTGTGAACCTCTCCAATCATATGCCAAAGAGTTGAAGGGAGAGGTGGTGATATAAGTGCAGCTTCGTTTCGCACTTTGACTTTGTTCATGTTGGGACTGAGTTGATAAATTATTCATTTCGCTGCATTTTCTCATAGTTAAACATTTAGCTCACATTTGGACTAGCTAGTAGGTAGCTGCATATATCAATAGCCCTCCTCTTGTCTCAGTTGACTGATTAATTCTTGCGTACAGGTGAAACGCCACTGGATTGTGCTCCTGTTACCTTGCAATACAAGATGCGAGAGAAAATGGAACAAGATAAAGGAGTGTGAGAACTGTGGCTAGCTTTATGTCATCCGAGAGAGTGATTACAAACATTTAAGCTACGTGTGCATGTCGACCATTTGTTTCAACTGGAGAGTATTTTTGACGGACTGTCTGTTATATGATAAGCATTGGCAAAGGAAGCAGGCTAGAGTTTCTTACATTACAAGGCAACAGGAGCCGAAACTTTACGCCATCCGATTGTGAAAGAAACATCTTGCTAAAACTTCATCATCTGAATCTGATTGTAATGGGCAACTTGAATATAAGATGTGAAAGTGAAAAAAGGGTTCAGCGTCACCCTATCCTGGACCTTTATGCAAATCTTGAATAAATTTTGGTACTGGTGTTTGGTTAAAGCTGATAGACTATTTGAGCATCATCACCTTTAGTAGTCCAACTTTTGTGGCTGTCAGCAATAAAGCAACGGTCAGAAGTGGGGTGCATTCTTATCATAACTTGCAGAGAAAAGTAGTGGGAAAATTTGGAAGGGTTGTAGTACCAAGTTCGGTGGGATATGACTAGGATTGGCCTCATGCTGGTAATAAAATCATGGTATGTGAGTCATGCTGTTACTTCCTTTTAGGCATGAGTCATGGTCAAGTTACTCAAGTATGTTATATTTGCCAACTTTGGCTTAGCTATGGATTTAGATTATAGGTAGTGTTGGTGTGCTAGAGTGACCACTTGGTGTGGTGACTTGTTAAGAACAAAAAAACAAGGAAAAGAAGATGCACAATTTATGATTAACATATCCATTCAAACTTGACTTTCAATCCAACACATGTAAGTTAAGAAATTGAAAATCAAATCCAACACATGAGAGTCAGAAAACAATCATATGGATAAGGGAGTAAGCAAGACTAAGGCTAAAAAAAGTATAGAACAGATTACCTATCAATGGACCTATTGTTCTATGTTGATTCCTGAAAGAAGTAGGAAATTACCTATTATAAGTTTCTAGTTTGTTCATTGTCATTTTTTTATGAAAATTGCAAAGTAAAGTAACGAATCACAACTATCATTCGCTTGTTTTGATACCCGTTTGAATTAGGTGAGCATCAAGTAGTTAGTTCTCATATGAATTTAAATTTTAGTGCAACCCTAATAATTCACTATTTATGACAAGATTGTGCGAAAAATTATTAGTCTACATAACAAAAAAGTACATGCCGCAATCGTTCATTGAAATTAAACTAACATCAATTTACTAGGGCATCGCCAAAATTATCTCATCTCAAAAGTTTAAACTCACAAATCTCTGCTACAAGGTTCGGCTTGATGAGAATATCATCTTTAGTCTAGACAATTTAATTCCAACAAAAAAAGAAAGGAAAAAAAGAAAAGATGAATTGGGGTGTTATAATCATATCATATCCCACCTGCTTTTAACTTTAATGATGATGTATATAAAAACTTTATATTCTAATTCCATCCTACCTAATCTTTCTTCCTCCTCACACCAAAATAAAACAAAAAAATTTATTAAAAATCAAAAAGAATAAAAATCAAAAATCAAAACGAAAAGCATTATTCAAATGACAGAAGCCACCGTCCAGACTGAACTTGACTCGGATGCGTACAACCTCACCGTGACACTGTCGACATATTGACACCGCTTACGACCTCCTCAATCTTATTCGTCACACCAGTCTCACATGGGCCCCACCACCCCTTCCTCTCATACTCTATATATTCCAGCTGAATCTCATTCCCAACTTCTCCTTTTTCCTTCTTCTTCTTCTTCCTCCTTCATTCCTTCAGTTAATTCTTCTTCTCCTCCTAATTCCATGGGTTTAGTCGTTAATTCGATCTCGTCCTCGGACTTGTTCTTCAGCGACGCGTTCTACAAGGCCGCGTTTGTAATCGCCCTCCTGAGATGGGCCTTATACTGGGCCGTGAGGCACCGCCGCAGACTCATCCCCGACGAGGATTCCGATCTCCTAAACTCCGAGCTCGACTACGAACTAGTGCAGTCTTCCTCTAACTCTTCGTCCCACACGACGTCGTCTCAGCTGATTAGAGACAGCCTGATACGTACGACGTTCGAGGAGGTGACGAGACGACAGGGGAACAGCTGTCGTCATTGGGACACCTGCGCGGTGTGTCTGAGCCAGTTGGAGATGGGGGACGAGGTCCGGGAGCTGCGGAACTGCTGCCACGTGTTCCACACGGAGTGTATTGACAGGTGGCTGGACTACAACGGGCATGATCATCATGACGGCGGCGCCGGCGGGCAGGAGGATAATCACAAGACGTGCCCGCTGTGCAGGACGCCGCTGCTGACGTCGTCGCAGATCCAGAGTTTGAGCTGGGAGCAAAGTTCTCAGCCGAGCTGGGCGGTGGAGAGACTGCTCTATCTATTTGGGGAGGATCTGGTGTTGTAGTTTTTGGTTTGAGCTGGATTGTAGTGTGTAAATTGTGATTCATCATTAGTACAAGGAAATAATCAAATAGAAATTTCTGAATTACTTGGGTTTTTCTTTTCTGATTAAAAGAAAGACACTGTATTGCTTTAACCCGTTTAACATTAATCACCAATTTTAACCATAAAAATAATAAAGATTGAAAAAGAAAAAGAATTCCAGCGCCGGTTTCGAACCCGGAAATTCTCAATTTCATAACATAATTATTTTGATAATGGTCAATGTAAAATATTAATAAGCTATGCAAAGTTAGATTAAGAAGATAAAAAAAAGAAAAAATGTTCATTTACTACTAATTTAAATATGTTTATTGCTCATTTTAATTAATCTAATAAGCATGAGCTCATTTTAATATAAAATATTTTTATTTGTACTAAAATATATAAATTTTTATTAAATTTATAATAAAAAAATATTTTAGAGATAATTTTACCCTTATCCCTTATACACACTTAGAGAGAAAACGTAAAAGAGGGAAGATTTTACCAGAGCCTTACCGGACTTTCGTCACCGGTCGTCGAACTCCGGTCACCGGAATCTCATTGCCGGATTTTCTTCTGTCACCGTCGTCGGACTTTCTCTAGTCATTGTTGCCAGATTCATACCCCCTCTAATAATCGAGTTACTGACCCCCAGTAATCACCTTATTAAGTTACTGACCCCTCATAATTTGGTTATTGACCCCTAATAACTTAATTACTGACTCTTAATAATTAACTTATTTCTCCCATCGCCATATTCCAGTCATTGTAAGCTCAGTTACTAACCCCCAATAACTGAGTTACTTTGGTCATCGGCCGCTGAAACTGAGTTACCAACAACCAATAACTGAGTAATGATTCTCTAAAAGGCTATTGACCCCGGGTAACTCAATTACTGATCTCTAGTAACTCGAGTTACTAACGCCCATTAATCTGCAACTGACCCCAATAATCATGTTAAAATACTTTATGTTCAAAAATTACTCTATTATGATTTCTAAACTAAAAATTTGGAAAACAAAACAGTGTATCACATCAAATCTTTCCCATCTCACATCTTTGTGGACAAAAAATCTTCCAAAAATCCATTTAACATCGGTACCATTTACTCAATTACTCACACTTAGATAACAAAATTATGTTCAGAGGCTATCAGAAACAGAACATGTCCTTTTGGCTTTTTGGTGACCAATGAATGTGAGTTTTCAAACCGACGAACTTGCTCTGGATCCTTGTCATCGTATATGTGACATCAACGACCTGCTCCTCAGCATCCAACTGCTGTCACAATCATCATCTTGTTGAAAAACTAGATTGAATAACCACATAACCACGTCTGAGTTGGTCGACCTCACCAACGGGGATGCTGATGACGCAGTGGAACTGAGGAAGGAGACATCTGAGCACTTGCCGATGTTGGATCGGTGGTGGATCTGGTCTTATCTAGCCAGAATGAGGTTCTCGTTGGTGGCTCGAGGCTGCCCTCGTACACGTCGTCTGTCGATCTCGAGCTTCTTGAGGGTACGGTAAGCGAGGTCGCCGGAGATGAAGATGGTAGAGGAGATGATATGGGCGGCAGTGATCTTTGAGAGAGAGAGAGAGAGAGAGAGAGAGTGTTTTCAGAGGAGGAGGATGAGAGAGTGTAGATCGAGAAGGTTAATTATGAGATATTAAGTTAAAGGTAACGTTGTTTTTTTTATAAAATAATTGAAATGAACTCATGTAAAAGTTTTTTTTATTAGAATAGGCTCTTGAATTCCTATTTTTGACTAAATAGGTATTTTTCTTAAAAGAAAAAAAAAATTCCAATGCCATCGAACCCGGAAATTCTCAATTCCATAAGTAAATTTATTTCATGAGCTACCCTGAATTATTTGGATAATGCTCAACGAAAAGAAAAAGAATTCCAGCGCCATGATTTGAACCCGGAAATTCTCAATTCCATATAAATGATTTTGTTTCATGAAGATTTAACATAAAATATTTATAACTCATGCTATATAAAGAAGATAAAAAACAATTCGCTAGAAGGAGGGTTCGAACCTCCGACCTTGTGGTTAACAGCCACACGCTCTAACCAGCTGAGCTATTCCAGCAACTTGTTTATAATTTACTACAATATAATTTTTGTCAATTTGTAAAAGGAAATCTGAATCAGCTTCATTTCTAGTTGCGCGAAGTCTCGTAGACCCCAAACCCGCGGAGTCTGTAGAGACAAGTTCCGGGTTCTGCAACTCCGCTCTCTCTTCTCTTCTTCTATACTCCACCACCACCTTTACTCTTCACTCCTCTCCGCCACTCCTCAGATTTATCTCCTTCCGCTTCGTCCTCTCCAGATCTCACCTCACCTCCTCTCACCTCTCCCGCTCCACACTCCACCTCATTCACATTCTCATCGTCTTCACCAATCTCACCTCCTCAGGTAACGCATTTCTCTCTGCGATTCTGTTATTATTGAACGCGGAATCTGTGAGTGTGATCGGAATTTGTGCTGACGGATCGTGATTTGATCCGAATTGCAGGTGATTTTGAGCCGGAGGTGAAGATGGCGGGAGGCGCGGCCGGCGGCTTCGTGACGAGAGCTTATGAGTCCATGCTCAAGGAGTGCTCGCCGAAGAAGCATCCCGATCTTCAGAAGGCTATTCAGGCTTATTTAGGTATTGTTATCCTTCCTCTCTATCTACATTTTCATTTTGCATGTAGCTGAGTTTGTGCGATTCGAGATTTAAAGCTAGATAGATATGATTTTGAATTTAGGTGAGATCGAATTTAGTGTAATGAGAGAAGATGTGAGCTTAGGAATGAGTTTATGGTGTTGTTATAGTTCTCTAGATTTCGGTAGTCTAGGAAACTCTAGTGTTAACGGAAGGCGAAACAAGCAAATGACTGTTGAGTATTTTTAGCTTTGATGTGTTTGCGGCGGATGTGTATTAGTTCAATTCAGTGCTTTTGGATTTCGAAGAATGAAGGCTGAGTTGTATGTGTTGTTAGTGTACCTTTTGTTTTCCTGTTTTACAATTGTTAGTGGAGACTGGAGAGGAGATGTTATTCTTCTCGCGAACGACTTGATGTCAGTCACTCTTTGATAGTGTGCTGTAATTACAGCCTGTGTTTGTTATAGAAGAACCAGTGATCTTTCTGTTCCTCATATGCCTTTGTTCTTTTGTGTCTTTAGACAATGTGAAAGAAGTCAATCAGGCTCAACAAACCGTTCCACAGCCTGCTCCAAGTGAGAAGACTCAAGCTACTCCTTCAGACGGTGATGGAAGGTAGATTGATTATTTGCAGCATGCATTATCGACATTGTCAGACATATATCTACTAGTTTTGACTTTTGGAATCTCTTCCACTTTGTAGTTCTCTTGAAACGGAAGGTGAAGCTGCAAAGACTGGTGCAGAACCAGGTCAGTCTCAAACGTCCTCAAACACAGCCGAGGAGGCAGATTCTGTTGGCAGGCCAGCGAGCACAAGTGGAACTGTTTCGACTATCCTAGCAACTGCTGGGAACACCTTAGAAGGCACTCAGGCGGAGCTTGTTCTGAATCCCCTGCAACTTGCATTTGATACAAAGAACTTGAAAGTTCTAGAACCTGCTCTGGATTGTCTTCATGTATGCATCGTCACTTTTTGGTGTTTTGTCAATGCTTTTTGTTTAGCATCATTTTCTTTTAAAATAGTAATATCTTTTGGAGCCAAACATAATAAAAATAGTAATTATTATTATTATTTTTTACATACACAAAAAGTTATTTGTTTTATACCCTATAAACGATTGACCATGGCTTCATTATCTAACGATATAATTTCATGTTGAGATGTATAATATGCAAACCTACATCACTAACTAACTAGTCCTTCAAATTTCATATGCATAGAAACTCATCGCATATGATCATCTAGAGGGAGATCCTGGTTTAGACGACAAAAGTGTTCCGGTGTTCACTGAGATTTTAAACAGGGTTTGCAGTTGTGTTGACAATAATTCACCTGATAGGTATGTGCCACCCAACTTAATTGTCTTCCTCTGAAAATAGGTGGCTTGCTATTCTTGCTGAGTATAAGAAATGATGTGCAGTACTGTTCTGCAAGTGTTGAAGGTCCTTCTTACTGCAGTGGCATCCACAAAGTTTAGAGGTATGTTATCAGGAAATTACTGGTATCCGGTAGTATTTTTCGAGTTCATTGTGTCTGCCTATCCATGTAGTTTGCTCATGTACATCAGCACTCAGTGTCGCTCATGCTTCGTGCAATTGTACATATGCAATCAGCACATTTATATTCTATATGGACGTATGAATGTTTGATACTTGTCTTATTTTTGTTCTCCCTAGAAATTGAAGTGCAAGAAATAGTTCTTACAAACATTATATATTGTTTCAAATGCAGTACATGGGGAACCTTTGCTTGGAGTTATCAGAGTCTGCTATAATATTGCTCTGCACAGGTACCTATTTTATTTTATTTATAATTAGGTTCCCAATATCAATTTCAAAGCATCTAATGAATCATAGTTTGAACTTGTAGCAAGAGTCCTGTCAACCAAGCTACATCAAAGGCAATGCTTACGCAGATGATCAGCATCATATTCAGGAGAATGGAGACCGATCCGGTGCAGATTTAAATCTTATATTCTGGATGTTCATTCTCATATTCTTTCAATTAGTTTTTTTTTACACTGTATTTTGTAATTTCTAGCAGGACCTTCAGGTTTCATCATCTGCTTCTGTTGGAAATACAGAAAAGATTACAACACAAAATTCAAATACAGAAGCTGAAGAAACTTCTGCGGCAGACCAAAATGAGAAAGAAATGACTCTAGGAGATCAACTTAACCAGGCTAAAGAGACACCCATTGCATCTGTTGAGGAACTTCATAATCTTGCAGGTGGTGCTGACATCAAGGTACATATTATTCTTTAGTAACCCATGTGCTTGGTACCTCATGCACTCTCAAGTGCTGCACTTTCCACCGTTTACTATGTCTCTAATCATGGATAGTTCTTGCGAGGCTTCCTTTGTACTGACATTGTACGTCTTTCAATGTTTAGGGTTTAGAGGCCGTCCTGGACAAAGCTGTGCATCATGAAGATGGCAAAAAGATAACCAGGTTTGGATATGATATTATGCCCTTAAGATATCTTTTTCTTGTATTTCCAACACACCCAGTGTTGCACATTTATTTATAATGCGCCTAACCGATGCTCTATTTTTATAAGAGGGATTGACCTGGAGAGTATGAGCATAGTTCAACGTGATGCTTTACTGGTTTTCCGAACCCTGTGCAAGGTTTGTGTTTTTGTACAATGTCTTCTATTTGTTGAGTCATTCAAGCAACATGATGCTTCTTGTTAGTCAAATATGAATTTCAAAACTTTGTTTTGCAGATGGGCATGAAGGAAGATAACAATGAAGTTACGTGGAAGACGAGGATTTTATCTCTTGAGCTTCTGCAGGTTATATTCGGATCATTTGTGGTTTTATGTGCATGCTTTTATGGATAGATGTTCACATACAACACAGTGGATATTATGAAATAACTTGAAAGTTTTGTTTAGATGTAATTTCTCTAACTTATTAAGTATGAGCTTCCTCCTTCTAAGACTAGGGATGGAGAAAAAAAAGGTAGTATAATCCATGAAGATGACTTCCGTGGCATTAACTATTAAAAAGTGCTTTCCTTTTACTTATTTTTAGTGTTTCTGATAAATGTGATTTATTGCTTGGTGTTTCAGGGTTTGTTGGAAGGAGTTGGTCATCCATTTACTAGAAACTTCCATTTTATTGATTCGGTGAAAGCATACCTATCGTATGCCTTGTTGCGGGCTTCAGTTTCGCCATCCCCTGTCATATTTCAGGTTTACATATATTCTTCATCTGATTTAGATACATTGTATCTGATTTTTGCTTCTGATCATTAGTTTCTTTCTTGCAGTATGCAACTGGAATTTTTTTAGTGCTTTTGTTGCGGTTTCGAGAAAGTCTCAAGGTGTGTCTATGATCTTCACAAGTACTTACAGAAATTACATTGTCATAGTCTGTTCTTTACACCCAACAATTTTTATTCAGGGTGAAATAGGCATCTTCTTTCCCTTGATAGTTCTCCGGTCCCTGGATGGCTCGGATCCCATGAACCAGAAAATGAGTGTTCTTAGGTATCGCCTTTCCTGGTTATCATGTTGCTAGTACCTTGTAATGTTACTCTCAATTCCTGCATGGATACTGTGATCACCATGATTTTGACATTTTATTCCCAGTCATCTAATGAGTTGCGTGTTTGCAGGATGGTTGAAAAAGTTTGCAAGGATCCTCAGATACTTGTTGACATATTTGTGAACTATGATTGTGATCTTGAGGCACCAAACTTGTTTGAGCGGATGGTATAATTTTACCTACACTGTTTCCCAATGATGATCTCAATACTATCCAAATATGGTATTGCTGTACATCTAATACTGCAAGGTATTCTGACTCTTAATTAGGTCACAACTCTATCCAGAATATCTCAAGGGACGCAAAATGCAGATCCAAATATGGCTACTGCATCCCCGACTACTTCAATAAAGGGATCATCTCTTCAGGTATGTTTAACGGTGTACTCCTTTCACAGATTCGCTAGTTCATCATATGGTTTCTTGCTCCTATATATTCATTGATGGTAGCACAGGTTCCTGGATGACCCCTTTTTCCTTGACCTTGCCAGTGTCTTGTGAATGTGCTTAAATCACTTGTAGATTGGGAAATGTCACGTGGAGAATCATATAACCAGAGTACAAATGCTCAGTCTCTGGAAGGAGATGCTTCAGACAGAGAGTCTGTTGATGTGAAAAGCAGGCAAGATATGACCACTAACTTTGAGAAGGCAAAAGCTCATAAGTCTACACTGGAAGCTGCGATCTCTGAGGTAATTGATCAGCTTAACATGATATCCTGATTGTTTTGCTTATATTTAATCACAACTGCTCTGTTTGTACTCTACAACTGATTTGTTGATTTAATATGTTGCAGTTCAACAGGCGACCGGTAAAGGGTGTAGAGTATCTAAGATCAAATAAGTTAGTGGAAAACACACCTAGTTCAGTTGCCCAATTTTTGAGAAGTACTCCCAGTTTGGACAAGGTTGGATTTCTGTTTGTCTAATAGTTATGTTTCTACAGTGATACAGACTTCTTAGTGCTTATCATTTTTGCAGGCTATGATTGGGGAATATTTGGGCCATCATGAAGAATTCCCGCTTTCTGTGATGCATGCTTATGTAGATTCCATGAAATTTTCGGGAATGAAGTTTGATACTGCAATTCGTGAACTTCTCAAAGGATTCCGACTTCCAGGGGAAGCTCAAAAGATAGATCGCATTATGGAAAAGTTTGCAGAAAGGTACTGGGTTTTTCTGTTTTTTATTGTTGTTGTCTGTTGTCTATACTTGTGTGCACAAATCTTCCTTGCATGGTTGCGCACTTGTGCATTTGATTAATGCTTACATAATGCATTATCCTTTATACATCTTTAAATAATTTCCAACTGAATAGGCATCTAGCTTGTACTGTGATGTATGCCCTTTTGATTGCTGGACAGTAACATGTTGCATATGCAGATACTGTGCAGATAATCCAGGCCTCTTCAAAAATGCAGATACTGCATATGTTCTTGCATATGCAGTTATTTTGTTGAATACTGATGCGCATAATCCAATGGTATGGCCTAAGATGTCCAACTCAGATTTCATGCGCATGAATGCTACTGAAGATCCAGAAGATTGTGCTCCAAAAGAACTTCTGGAAGAAATCTATGACTCAATTGTTAAAGAAGAGATAAAGATGAAAGATGAGAGTACTAGTCTCGATAAAAGTGGCAAATATAAGCCAGAAGGTGAAGAGAGAGGACGCCTTGTCAGTATTCTTAATCTGGCTCTTCCCAGAAGAACGGTGTCTTCTGATACCAAGTCTGAAAGTGAAGCTATCATAAAGAGAGCACAAGATATATTTAGGAATCAAGGAGCAAAAAGAGGGGTCTTCCATACTACACAGCAAATAGAACTTGTAAGGCCCATGGTAGAAGCTGTTGGATGGCCTTTGCTTGCTACCTTTTCTGTTACAATGGAAGAGGGTGATAATAAGTCGAGGATTGTTCTCTGCATGGAAGGATTTAAAGCAGGAATACACATTACACACGTTCTGGGAATGGACACCATGCGCTATGCATTCTTAACATCTCTCGTCAGGTAAAATAGTTGGGTCATCATATAGATCTATCTGCCTTTCTCTTATGTTGACCTACATGGAAAGATTCTGTATTCACTGATTAAATCTGTGTAGCAATGTTCATGATAATGCTCATTTCAGCTTTTGGTTTGCTTCTCAGATTTACATTCTTGCATGCTCCAAAGGAAATGCGTAGTAAAAATGTGGAAGCATTGCGGACTCTACTAGCTCTTTGTGACTCAGAGACTGGGTCCCTTCAAGACACTTGGAATGCAGTTTTGGAATGTGTTTCGCGGCTTGAATTCATTAGTTCAACACCTGCTATTGCTGCAACAGTCATGCAGGGATCAAACCAGATCTCAAAAGATGCTGTTCTTCAATCTTTAAGAGAATTGGCAGGAAAACCTTCTGAGCAAGTATTTGTGAATAGTGTTCAGCTTCCCAGCGATTCTGTAGTGGAGTTCTTCACTGCACTCTGTGGTGTATCAGCTGAAGAACTAAAACAAAGTCCAGCTCGGGTTTTTAGCTTGCAGAAACTTGTTGAGATCAGCTACTACAACATGGCTCGTATACGCATGGTATGTTATGTTACTGGAACCTCTTGTCTTGCTGGTAAAAAGTTGTATGTTCACTTGAAGATGGTCATCACTAACTATAACTCAGTAAGTGTGATTCAGTTGTGGTCTTCATCATTTGAACGTTTCCACTAATTTGTCTTACAGGTCTGGGCTAGAATATGGTCTGTTTTGGCAAACCACTTTATTTCAGCCGGGAGTCATCATGATGAGAAAATTGCTATGTATGCGATAGATTCTCTGAGGCAGCTTGGTATGAAGTATCTGGAGCGAGCTGAACTTGCAAATTTCACATTCCAAAATGACATTCTTAAGCCTTTCGTTGTACTTATGCGCAATAGTCGAAGTGAAACCATAAGGGGCCTAATTGTTGACTGCATTGTTCAAGTATGTCTACATATTTTGCTTTCCTGATGGCACTTTCCGTTTCTTACTGTTATTTTTCTCAATGTACAACAGCTTTGTTGAAAACAAAATTATTCTGCTGTCATTTGCAGATGATAAAATCTAAAGTAGGGAGCATCAAGTCTGGTTGGCGTAGTGTTTTCATGATTTTTACAGCTTCTGCAGATGATGAATTGGAATCTATTGTTGAGAGTGCATTTGAAAATGTCGAACAAGGTATTAATTTATTTTCCTTACTGTGATCTTCATGACGGTGATGGTTTTCCCCATCCTTACAATATCAATATATCTAATATCCGGAAACTTGCAGTGATCTTGGAACACTTTGATCAAGTTGTTGGAGATTGTTTTATGGACTGTGTCAACTGTCTTATCCGATTTGCCAATAATAGAACTTCACACCGTATAAGTTTGAAGGCTATTGCACTCCTGCGCATATGTGAGGATCGTTTGGCTGAGGTGTGTTGGTCTTTCTTTGTTTTGAAGATATAATATTAAAATATAAACAGACTAATGGTGACACCGAATCCATAATAATTCAGCTGAAGCTGATAAAGTTAATTACAAAATGATTCCGATAAGCTTTGTGGCTTTGTCAGTTTGACCTGACACAACACATGCAGTTGTGGGAAACTGCACCCATGGTCAAATGATTAGGAAGAAAGACTTTGCCTTTGATGTGATATTGTAATTACTCTCTTCCCATTGAATAACAAAAAACTTCACTGGTATTGGGCTTGGTGGATTTGGTTATTGTGGGTTGTGTGGATGCCTATGGTTTTTCAGTTGCTTCTGGCTTATTGGTACCCTGTCTATTTGCTATCTGGACATTCCTGTTTAACTTTTGGTCTGTCCAATTCAGGGTCTTATACCTGGTGGTGCTTTGAAGCCTATAGAAGATAATGATACATCAAACTTTGATGTGACTGAGCATTATTGGTTCCCAATGCTGGCTGGTCTGTCTGACCTGACATCAGATACGAGGCCAGAGGTCAGAAGCTGTGCGCTTGAAGTTTTATTTGATCTACTGAATGAGAGAGGTAACAAGTTCTCATCATCCTTTTGGGAGAGCATCTTCCATCGTGTCTTGTTTCCCATATTTGACCATGTAAGACATGCTGGAAAGGAAAGCTCGGCCTCTTCTGATGAGGAATGGTTCCGTGAAACAAGCATTCACTCACTTCAGTTGCTGTGCAACCTTTTCAACACTTTTTACAAGGTAGGTTTGAGTTAAAAACTAGCTTTATAAATTGAATTGTTGCTTGTTTTGTGAAGAATTATCTATTTTTAGGGGAAAGAAATGTGGATTTTTAATTTTCAAACCTGTAGTAAATCGAATGGAGACTGATTTTCAATTTATTGGCTTTGGAGGTATAAGAGGGGTTTTATAAATTTGAAGCTGGTGTTTTGAAGTTAGTGTGACTGACAGTCTTTCCTATGCGCAGGAGGTATGTTTCATGTTGCCACCACTACTCAGTCTACTCTTAGATTGTGCCAAAAAGACTGATCAAGCTGTGGTTTCGTTATCTCTGGGTGCACTGGTGCATCTCATTGAAGTTGGAGGACATCAATTTAGTGAGAGTGATTGGGATACATTATTGAAAAGCATAAGGTGTGTATCTCTTATTATCTGGAAATCTTTTCTGGTCATTCTAATTCTGATTAATTATCTATTCTACTGATCTTGTTGTTATTCAGAGATGCTTTGTACACAACGCAACCACTTGAACTGTCAAATGCCTTGGGTTTTGAGAACCTGAAGAATGAGAGGACGTTAAATTTAGAGGTCAATTCCGGTGGTCCTTCTTTAATGTCTGACTATGATGGGGGAGACTATGATAGAAATCCAAATGCATCAGTTGAATCAGGGGTGCAAATGAACTGGGATGGATCTGAAGGTCAGATTTTTGAAATTATATGACTTTTCATGTTTACCAAAATGGCTTTTGTTAACATTCAAATTCTAAGACTTTATGGTAGTTTTCATTCATCAGACATAGAACTTGAGGAGTCAATAATGTTTAAGCTAATAACTCTTTATGAACGTAAATTATGAGTTTTTGTTGATGAATGACTTGAATTTTATTTGATTTTTTTTTTCTGTCTTGTAGGCCTTAACTCACCATCAGGAAGTGCTTCAAAATCTGCTGATGATGAAAACCTCCAACGTAGTCAAACAATAGGTCAAAGAATTATGGGTAACCTCTTTCTCAGAAATCTTTCATCTAAGCCCAAGAGTTCTGATGCTTCAGTACCATCTTCTCCAGTTAAGGTATAATGTTACAGCATATTACTTCTGCTAATCTTGTTACACAGATTACTACCCAGATTTTATGGTTTTGTCGTTCTTTTTTGTGGTCTGGATTTTTTGGCTTTGTCATGTGTGTTTCAGCACATGTTTTGATTGCTATATGTCTGTGTCTTTTTGATATGCTGCATAGGTTGCTGATGTTGCTGAACCTGATATCAAAGATGAGGAGGAAAGCTCTGTATTGGGAACTTGTAGGGGCAAATGCATTACTCAATTATTACTTCTGGGAGCCATTGATAGTATCCAGGTCTGTTTTTATTTCTCTCTCTCTCTCTCTCTCTCTCTCTCTCTCTCTCTCTCTCTCTCTTTCTCTGTCTCTCTAAATCCTAAACTTTTAAATCTTCAAGAACTTTTTCCTAATAGAACCACTATATAATTTGCAGAAGAAATACTGGAGCAAGTTGAAAGCGCCACAGAAGATTGCTATAATGGACATTTTGTTGTCTGCATTAGAATTTGCAGCTTCCTACAATTCATATACAAATCTCAGAACACGCATGCACCAAATTTCTGATGGGAGGTAGGATGAAAATTTGTGTGCAAGTACTTTTCTGTGAAATTTATCTCCTTCAAGAACATAGTTTCTGACTATCCAACCATTGGACAGGCCACCTTTGAATCTTCTTCGCCAAGAGTTAACAGGAACTTGCATATATCTGGACATCTTACAGAAAGCAACTTCCCAGTTTCCTGCCAATCAAGAGGGACTTGCAGAAACTATTGATTCAAGCGCTGAAGAGAATGTTGAAGGATTAGCGGAAGACAAACTTGTGTCTTTCTGCAAACAAGTACTCAGGGAGGCATCTGAGCTGCAGTCCAGTTCTGGAGATGTGACTAATATGGATATTCACCGTGTACTGGAGTTACGATCTCCAATAATTGTTAAGGTATGAACTGTAAACGGCTGTCTTTTTTTTCTTTCTACCAAAATGGCTTATGGTTGCCTCCTTCATATTACAATATGTAACTGCATATTGTAGTAGTTACAGATGTAAATTTTCGTACTGTTTTGACTTTTCAGGTGCTCAAAGGCATGTGCTTTATGAACCCACAGATTTTCAGAAGACATCTGAGAGACTTCTATCCTTTGCTTACAAAACTTGTATGCTGCGACCAGGTAATCTCCTATTTCCTCGTTTGTTAATTCAATACTGCCATATTCATGCTTTGATGCTTCACTTCAACAGTTAATCATTTACTAATTAGAGATTAGGATATGTTTGGGGAAACTTATAATTGCCTTCATATCTTCAGATGGATGTTCGTGGAGCTCTCGGTGATCTGTTTAGGGCACAACTGAAAGCACTTCTGCCCTAGCTGCTGTTTCCTTTTCTTGCCACCTTGACTAGCGTCCCAAACATCAGCATCACCACTTCAAGCCTCTATACACTGATTGTCTAATTTTGTTCGGCTAATATTCTTTCTCCTGAGCCTATAAATATCATTTTCTTCATATAGAGGTATATGATCTTATTTCAAATTTCACCTTCCCCAGTAAATTTTGTTGTAATGATGTTAATGTAGAAAAGGAAGTAGACAGAAAGAAGAGAACATAGATTTGAGTCGGGTTTATAGTCGTCATTTTTGTTATTATTTAATGTAAGTATCTCTGATTAAATACCCAGAAATAGATATCAGTTATGAAAGCTATTTGTTCGTCCTAAATAATGTTTGATAAACAAAATGAAAAGCTCTTATGGTGGTTTCTAACTAGGAATGGCAGAATACTTTTTCTATTTGGTTAGTTTGTAACAAAGTGAAGGGAGATCACTAAAGGGACTTTACCTGTGCAGCTTTTATATTTAGGAAAAGTGCATTCCTTCTGTGTTGGTTTTCGTTTCCCATCCAAGAAACACTAGCACCAAAGTATGGTTTGCAACAAGTTCACTCTATTCTTTTCTTGATGGATTATTCTTCCTAATGTAATAAGCTCAGAAGCCATTCAAACGGGTTGTTCCTTATGTATTCCTTCACCTTCCTCTCTTAAAAGTCATTTTTCCTCCTTTTAGGTCTGTTAAATCCAAAGCAGTGTGCTTCCTATCTCACAAACCATATTGAAAGTCATACGGAAACATGAGTTTTCGTTACCTGTATATTTTGTTGCTCTGCTTATATAGTGTAAGTCTTTTGAGAGGCGTTCATGGTGGCTTTGCTTGCAACTGGGGAACCCGGGCGACACACCCATTGCCACCTACTATAGTTGTGAAGCTTTTGAAGGATAATGGGTTCAGCAAAGTGAAGCTATTTGAAGCGGATCCTGGGGCGCTTGAAGCTCTAGGAAATTCCGGTATCCAGGTTGTGCTGGGAATACCCAATGAGTTCCTGGCGGCACTCGCAAGTACTGTTACAATTGCTGAGACGTGGGTGTATCAGAATGTCTCGAACTACATATCCAAATACGGAGTTGATATAAGGTAAAAGACTAAAAGCTTTGATGCTTTAAATTTGATGCTATGCATTTTTTTACTACTATAACTACAAGTTCGTTCTAAAAACATATTGAGAAAACATGTTCAAACTCGATTTTATTTGACATGTCAATCTATCTAGATATATTGCCGTAGGAAATGAACCATTCCTCAAAACCTACAAAGACACATTCCTCAAAACAACATTTCCAGCACTCCAAAACATTCAAGCAGCCCTCATAAAGGCCGGGCTAGGGAGACAAGTGAAGGTCACCGTTCCACTCAATGCCGACGTCTACCAGACCGACACCGGTCTTCCCTCCGGTGGCGACTTCCGGTCCGACATCCACAGCCTCGTGCTCTCCATCATTAAGTTCCTAAGTGACAATGGGGGTGCTCTCACCATCAATATCTACCCATTCCTTAGTCTCCAAGCTGACCCTGACTTCCCTAAAGAATATGCCTTCTTTGACAACGGTGCAAAACCTGTTGTGGATGGCTCCATTTCCTACACTAATGTTCTTGACGCCAATTTTGATACCTGCATTGCTGCCCTGGAAAAGAATGGCTTCCCCTCTTTGCCTGTTATTGTCGGAGAAATCGGGTGGCCGACTGATGGTGACCTCAATGCTAACGTAGAATATGCAAGAAGGTTCAATCAAGGCCTTTTAGGTCGTATAGTTGCAGGGCAAGGCACCCCAAAGAGGTCAACCCCGCCTGACATATACATATTCGGACTCATTGATGAAGATGCCAAGAGCGTCCAACCTGGAAATTTTGAGCGGCATTGGGGCGTCTTCAATTATGATGGATCACTTAAATACTCCTTGGATATAGGTATATTCTTCGACACTTGGGTAATGTTTTTGAAATTTTTCTATATTTTCTGAGTAGTTTCATTCATATCTTTCATCTAGAATGAGATTATATGATTTATATCAAGAGTAATCTTCATTTGCGTGCTATGTAGTTGAAACGTTATGTTTCATTCAAAAAGAGAAACGTTATGTTAGTACAATTTGACAATCCTCACATTGGTGCTAACTTTGACATGTACCTTGAACACAGGCAATGGAAAAGCTATGGTCGCGGCTAAAGGAGTGCAATACTTGGCAAGACAATGGTGCATAATGTCACCTACAGCAAGCACTTCCGACCCCAATTTGGCCGGCAGCATCAACTATGCTTGCTCTTATGCCGATTGCACTAGTCTTGGATATGGTTCTTCTTGCGGAATGCTTGACGCAAGGAGCAATGCTTCTTATGCTTTCAATATGTACTACCAAACCATGGACCAACGCAAAGATGCGTGCCAATTCTCGAATCTTTCAATCACCACAAATGTCGATCCATCTCCGGCGTCGAATGGCCAGAACACGACTTGTCGATTTGAGATCATGATCGATCTGTCCAAGCACCAGAAAGCTCCTAGACGGCCCCCTTCTTCAGTGGCTGCAGGACTTAGTGAGCATAGCTCCCAAACAGTAGCGATGACATTACTTGTCCTTGTATTATTGTCCACGTTGATCATCTAATTTTTATGATTAAATTCAATTTACCCTCTTAAATTTTATGGCTAAAATCAGTTTAGTTCCTAATCTTTGTTTTTAATCAGTTCAGTCCCTAAACTTTCAAAATGCATTACTCTAGTCTAAAATTTGAATTTAGCTCGAAATATAATATTAACTTGTGAGTTGGAGCCAACATAGTGGTCCACTTTTCAGCCTTTCACCCTTCATTTGAGAAATAGGAAATCATGGTTTTGCACTATTTCACTATTGCTAGAGCGTTTATGTTTTTAATTTTAGGATGAAATGTGAAAATGTTCATTAGACCCTTCTAAGGGGTTCATAATCTGTAAAAGTGGGCCAATATGTTTGGGTCAACTCAATTCGTGACGTAACCATTAAAGTTAATTTCAAAATTTAGATATGATTGATAAAAACTAAATGTTCAAGGACTGATCTGATTAAAAAAAATCAGAGACTGAATTGATTTTAGTCATAAAGTTTGAGGGGATAAACTGAATTTAATCATAATTTTTAAGTGTCCACATTGTCTGAATTAGACTTCCTTGTGGAGTTGCACTTCCTTGAATCATTCATCCTCAATCAAGTAGTGATACGATAGATTATACACGCAACATTTCTTTTGTTACACCTATTTGAAAGATTATTTTTTTTTAAAAATGATACTGTTAGATAAATTTAAGTTTTTTAAAACTAAAAACGTATCTTTACCTATTTTACATTCTTAACTTATCTATGTTTCGTTACGTTCATAAAGAAAATAAATGCAGAGATGTAAAACTTCAAGTAACTCTCCATTTTCACTCTTTTACTTGCATTTTCATCTCCATCTTTTACAATCTACCCCATCACGCATCAACCCACAACAACAAAATCAGTGGAACTCTAGCAATCTTAGGCCCAAGGCTCAAGAATGCCAAAACAAACAAACGTCTATATCACGACCTTTTCATCTAACCATACAAAATCGATTCCCCAATACCCGAGGAATCCCAATATTAGCATAAAAATAGCTAAAAAAAAAAAAATCTTTTAGTTTCCATGGCCAAAGAAAACCCAGACATCAAAATCGAGAAAACAAAAAAGAAAAAGACACGGATGGCCATCGCCAAAACGGTGCCGGAAAGTCAGTCCATCCAACACCGTCCGATCCTCCATCTCTGGGCCCCACTTCCCATCCAACAAACAAATGATGAAAAAGGAGGGAACGTGAATCATAAATCTAGCCCAGATTTTCGCTTAAACCAATAATTTTATTTTATTTTTTTCTCAAAAATCAAAATTAAAGTTACAAACTTTATATATGATTGGCTCAGAGTTGCAGGGTTTCTCGGAGCACGAAGCGATGAAAATACCCAACCCCAGTTAGAAGCTTTTCTCGTTCTGGGTGGGTTTTGATTTTCGAAAGCGTTTTAGGGTTTTTTTCTGGGGTCCAATCAAATCAAATCAATCAATGGTGGTGGGAGTGTGACTGGGTTTTGTTTTGGGAATCGTTATGTTGGTTTTGAAACGTCACGGCGCCGTTAACTACCTTACACACCCTTCAAAGCTCCAACCTTTATTACCTCCTCGTCTTCTTCCTCGATTCACCTCTATGGCCGCTTATTTGTACAGCCATAACTGTAAGGGATTCCACGCCCAATCCCCGATTCCTCCGCCGCCGCAGAAGCCCTTTTGGCCGTTGGATCGACTCGCGTGGCGGATTCAGAATCAGAGCAGAGGTGATTTGAGCGTCAAATGTTGTGTTGGGAGTGAGAACAATAGATTGAGGAGTAATGCTGCAAGGGACGTGGATTTGGAGATACGGAGATCCGCGGAGGTTAGGTTTCCGGTGAGGAAGGTTAACGGGTTTCATAGTCAGAGTTTGGGGAGGGAGAAGATTGTGGTGGCGGTTGATGTGGATGAGGGTGTGTAGCTATTCTCTTGTTTTGGTTTGGTTTGTTTTCGATGATATGTGATTGATGTTGTGTTTGTATGCTTGGGTGGGCAGTTCTGGGGAACTTTGTGTCGGCGCTCAACAGGTTCATTGCTGATCGTTACGCGGCGAACCATTCGGTTTCGGAGTACCATGTGTATGAGTTCTTCAAGGTATTTTGCCTGTAAGTTAAGTAATTGAGTTGATGGAGTAGTGCTATATAATGTTAGGATATGTTTTCTGAATATATGTTTGTTTGTTGGGGAAATGTTTACGTTTTACTGAGCATATTGTGATGGATGGTATTGTTTATGTTGCAGATATGGAATTGTTCCCGTGATGAAGGTAATGATACTGTGCCCATTATCCTTTTCACTGTCCTGCATTGTAATGTGGTTACGTAATCATTGTCATTATGATCAGCATTTTCTGATGTTAGAGGGCATGCTTCAGAAAAAAAAAAAAAGAAAAAAAATAGAGGACTTTTAGCAGCTAATGTAGTTGACCTTTACATATAATGAATTACATCTCGGATCAGGTCGTATCTGAATCTAAAATGAATCACCAGATTCTCTTGATGTCAAGGTCAGATCTTCGGGTGCATACCTGTTGATTTAATCAGACATTTGACTTGACCAACTGGATGTCTTAGAATATAGTTATCTCTTAGTTCTGTGAACATTTTCAACATGGATTGTATGGTAATGTTTTATATTGCATGTAGGTAGATATTAGAAGTAGTAGGTAGACTAATGACCTGATTATTGATTTGATTCTGCTTTCTAGACTTGTACCTGCAATGTTATACCCTGTTATATCTTTCATCAAGTCTTGAAAATATTTAGGTGGTTGATATTATGTTTTTTTTTTTACAGCCGATCTACGTGTTCACGAGTTCTTTAAAACACCATATTTCAAGACTGGGATCCACCCGCTCCCAGGTGCTAAGGAGACGCTCCATAAGTTGTCAGGATTTTGTAACCTGTCAGTTGTGACGTATGTACAATTAGCTGAGTTCCTTTCAAATTTTTTATGTTTACATGAGCATGGACTAACATGTTTCGGCATGTATGCAAAAATTAAAAGGTCTCGCCAGAATGCAATCAAGGACCATACAATTCAATGGATTGAAAGTCATTTTCCGGGACTATTTCAGGAGATTCACTTTGGGAACCACTTTGCTCTACATGGAGAGTCAAGGCCTAAGTCAGAAATATGCAGGTATGTTACAGATTATACAGTCCAAAGTGGATGTGGTGTTCAAATATCCTTTTCCCCAAACCAAAATCGTATGGTGCATGTTTGCATGCTTGCTCGTTTTGTGGAGTACCTTACAGTATCACTACAGGCTCTGTTCTGATGATATGGATTTGCAGGTCTCTAGGAGCAACGGTTCTGATTGATGACAATCCAAGATATGCACTTGAATGTGCCGAAGTTGGGATCAGGGTTCTACTTTTTGATTTTGAGAACTCATATCCTTGGTGCAAGACCGATTCTGTTGATCTACATCCCCTGGTGACCAAGGTTCATAACTGGGAAGCAGTGGAGAAGCAATTAATGGCATGGGTTACGTTGTAGGTTTTTCTGACATCTTACAAGATTGATCACTAGTTTGTCATGATACGTTGAGCTCATTCTAATGCTTGGCAAGCACCTCATGGGAAAAATCAAACCTGTATTAGTCTTGATTAAGAAACTTTATGAAGTCCAGGCAAATAGGTTTGGTTTTTCTGGTGAAAACTGTGTCGTAGGAGAATGATGAGAGGTGAAGGAAAAAAAAAAAAAAAAATTCCCTCTTCAGAGTGCCTTGAAGTAAAACTAGTTCTCAGATTGATACTTATGGTGGAAGGCGCACACTTATGGTATTGACAGACAACACAATGTCAACTGGTTTAGCCAGGACTGGTTTTTGTTCATTATCTTTTTATATCTAGGAAGAGAGTACGGGCTAAAGGGAAAACTCAAAAGAGATGTATATATGGATGATGGCGAAATTAATTCGACAATTTTCATTCATGTGATTTCAAGAAGGCGAAGATTTCCCTAACAATGAAAAGTCCAATATTATAGCAGTAGCTGTGGTTGGGGTCGACCTCGAGCCATGTCAAGAAGCTCCAATCCACGGCATATATGTTTGAATGTTCTTCATCCCATTAACTTTAGGCGGTACTCTATTCTGCTTGGAGAAAAAAGCGAAAGGGAATCAGATCATGAGGTAGTTGTTCATCATATCCAATCATAATTACACCAAAGAGACGAATCGCCTACATGTTTAAGCACATGAGAACTTAAAGTTATGGGGTATACCTGCAGCTATATATTCTACGTTTGGTGCATTGAACACATTAAAATGAAATCGCATTTTCATATGTCAAAAAGCAACATTGCATTGTCCCTTTCCAAAAATCAATAGATATGAAGTTATGAACATGATGAAGCAATAGTATTTGTTGGACATATTTACGATAACGATTAATCATAAGAATCAATAAATTCATGAATATGTTATGTCATTTCGAGTTGGTATAAGATAGTGATTCATATTTCATTTAGAGTTTATTATACAAATGCAACACGTAATTTGGTTCAATGGTATGTCATGCATCTCATTAATTTAGTGTTATGATTTATATTGTTTCACGTCATAGTCTTAACTATCAAGGTTTGTTATTGAGACGTTACGCATTATATGCTTTCGTTTTGTTGTATCCCAACCAAATGAGTAATGTTAGAAACTATAGCTGTAGCAATATTGTTCGTAATATTGCTAGCTGGCCTCCCTGAGTTTCTATCATCCATAAACACCCTCTCTTGTTTTTATTAACAAATAAATCCAACTCTTAAATTCGAAAATAACGTGCATGTGGGATGATGCTAATAGATTAACAACAACCGTAATATCCATGGCTTCTAGCTCTTCTTAACCCTCAGGAATCAACTCACAGCTGGCTTTCCTTAACAAACCCAGGAAATGCAACAAAGTTATGCTGTCATAATGACGCAATATATTTGATGATGAACTTATATTCTGGGTTTTCTTGACCACCATTGAAGGAGTAGTCCAAATTTTTAATCCAGACAAGAAGATGATGAGCTTGCAAGCTGTGGAAGAGACGCGTTTTCTTGTTAAAGAGAAGCGCATGAGCCATCCCATTCTGGCTTTAATTTCCTTTTGGAAAAAGGACTCAGTTTATTCTGATGCTCTTCAGCTCTTACTTCTCTTTCTGAACTATTTGTCTATTTATAATTCGAATTCTTTTTCTTTAATTCCGGAAACTGACACTTTGTTTTCTATATATCCCTCTATATCTGCTTTCCCTTCACTTTCATTCCATATTGTATATCTATTCTTTCAAATCCTGTCGATTTTGTTATGATCTTCACCCAGATCATCAGTAATTGCTGATACTGTTGAATTTCTACAGTAGTTAAAGGTGGGTGTAAACAACTATGCATGCATGGCCAGTGACATATTTGTCTGTGTACGCGGCTTGCATTAGTCTAAAGAGTAAAGACTAAAGGGTTTCCCATATTTTAAGTTGATTCAAATCTTCTCAAAATTGACTGAATTTCATCACTGTGTTTGATTTAAAAATGTGAAAGATTATTCAACAAATTATGTATATTGGTCCACCCTAGCCCTTCACTGGTTGCATGCCTTTTTATTTATTGTGTTTCTATGATTTCTATCTAGAATCTCATTGAATTTGATCCTACCTGCTCTACACAAGTGGTGTCAATTATCAGTGTAAAATCTTCAAGACTTGGATTTTGTTGATTTTTGTGGTTGTTTTACATTTTGGTCATGAATTTAATTATGTTTGGTAAAGGTAAGGATCAGTAGAAGTTTTGAGATCTGATTGAAGTTTTGTAATTGAAGACAAGAAAAAGAAGTTAAGAAAAGGAAATGTTTCTTTCTTTCTGGATTTGAATTGCTTATATGTAGACATAACATGTGCCTTTCTATCTTCATGATCCTCTGTTCCATATAACTCTGCTATGATTGTTTCGTCGTTATAGTCAGCCGAGTTTAGTAGTGTTTAATTGTCATAGTATATATGTAAGTAATTGATTCTAATTACTATAAGGACTACCTAATTTAAGATTGTTATACGTTGTGAGAAGAATCACTTCTAAAATCGTTATGAGAAGAATCATTTATAATATTATTGTGAGTAAAAACATGAGTAAACCTTAATTCTAAAAAAGCAAACCATTGACTATAAAAACCATGCAAAATTATTATTCTTTTCCTTTCACTCTGGTCAATCTCAATACAGAATTGTTCAGTTGTGGCTGCTGATGACTTGTACGCCAACAAAGGCAGTGTCAAAAGTTACTTAGGCCGGCCGTGGAGGGTGTACTCTAGGACAGTTTTCCTAGAGTCCTACATTGATGACTGCATTGACCCGAGTAGGTGGAAAGATTGGTCTGGGAATCTAGGCTTAGACACTTTGTACTATGGAGAGTATGAAAATTATGGACCTGGTTCAGGGACGGATAGTATAGTAAACTGGACAGGGTATCATATTATGGACTACTATGATGCCTCAAATTTCACAGTATCAGAGTTCATTGTAGGTGATGAATGGCTGCAGTCCACTTCATTTCCTTACGATGATGGCATCTGATCTACTGAAGTGTTAGTAATGTTCTTGTTCCAAAGAAATGAAGAATTCCCTGCAAGTTAAGATAGAATGTCAATGTATTATCCAAAAAAAGAAAGAAAGATAGAATGTCAATGTTTCTTATACTTCAAATAGACATATAGAAGCTACAATTTGGGCATGAAGCTCTAACTGTATGAGCGGTACAGGAACAATTTAAAAACAAATGCAAAACATACAATTTACAACAATTTTTCCATTTCTAATTACATAATGTGTAACACATCATAACAGGTAAGCGCAACGCCGAATAATGTGATAATCTGACATGGTAAAAATCTGGTTGTTCTAACATTATATGTGATGTGGAGCTGTAATTGTCAAATATACATGACACAGGAGTAGGCATGAGTTGGTTATAGCTTAATAAGAACCTCACAGAGAAGAGAGCCTAGAATTAATTGACAGAAGTGAATTACTATGTTCATATATAGTTTTGAGTGTGGTAGAAAAGTAATTTTGGGGAAGTTGAATTGTGGAGGAAAGAACTAGGGGGCAGTTGCGGTTGGAAAGGAAAGGATACTAGCTGCCATCTTCAACAAACTTGAGAAAAAAATAGAACACCTAAAAACTCTCCTGACCAGACCTCTTCTGTCAATTGCCAAAATAATAATGAGACTCAAATTTCAAACAGAAAGAACAGAGAGATAGGGAGAGGAGATTTTCGTTAAAGCTGTAGCACCTTCCTCTTTGCATCTCTTTCGCATCGTATCTCCCACTCTGTTGTGTGTGGCTGGCCTGAATTGTTAAGGCAGAGTAGGCTACTCTGCCTTAGCCACCCTCAGCAATGGCATTCCAGGATTTCGACCAGATAACTGAGCGGCGAAAGACCGAGAATGCCCGTAAGTTCAAGAAGAGGATTCTCATCGCAGTTGTTGCGGTGATCCTCCTCATTGGAATTATAGTTGGAGCCATATTCATTGTGAACAAATTGGAGACGCACGAGGCAACCAAAAAAGATAGCAAACCTGCTTCACCACCACCAAAGAGACCAGATTCGGATAATAATTCAACCAATGATAAGCCATCAACTTCTAGCAAGATTGTAGAGCAGATGTGCGGGTCAACTGATTACAAGGACAAGTGCAAGGAAGTGTTCTCAAAGAAAAAGGACCCCATCTCTAAACCCAGAGAAGTCATCAAGGCCATCATCTCTGGAGCCTCCGATGAGGCCAAGAGTGCCTTCAGCAAAGCCAGCGAGGTCAGTTTTGACAAAGAGGAAGAGAAGAAAGCCTTTGAGGATTGCGAGACACTCTTTGACGATGCCAAGGAAGAACTAGAACAATCCGTGTATCAAGTTGGCAACACTACCAGTTCTGGGAAAATGAGGATCGGTCGCTTGAACAGTTGGTTGAGTGCGGTCATATCATACGGGCAAACATGCATTGATGGGTTTCCTGATGGAGATGGGAAGTCTAAAATGACCAAGACCTTGGAGGCCACCAAGGAGCTCACTAGCAATTCCCTTGCCATGATTTCACTACTTTCCGAAGTATCTGGCAGTAAATCATCATCAGGTTCATCACGTCATCTTCTGGCACAGGACAAGAATGGCTTTCCTTCCTGGCTGACATATGACGAGCGAAGGGTGTTGAAGAAAAACGATGAAATGCCCACACCCAATGTCACAGTGGCGAAAGATGGCAGTGGGAACTACCAATCCATTAGTCAAGCATTGTCAGCCATGCCTGAAAAATACGAAGGAAGGTTTGTGTTGTGCTGTTTAACTACTTCATGCATGGAGTGGTGTCATAGAGTGCATTATGATTTTAAACAGTTGTATACTTATGAACATGCAGGTATATCATCTATGTTAAAGAAGGAGTCTATGATGAGAGTGTTACTGTGACAAAGAAGATGCCAAACGTTACCCTATATGGTGATGGATCACAGAAGAGCATCATCACTGGGAATAAGAACTCGGCAGATGGAGTTAAAATGTTCCAAACTGCAAGTTTTGGTATGGCTCAACAATATCATCATAATGCATGCTCGACTTGATGCAAATAGAACATGGGGTGTAAGGGTTGCTTCATTACCATGTTAAGCTGTGTATCTTATATCTTGCTCATTCCTTTCAACCTTGTATTGCAGTGGCCTTAGGAGAAGGTCTCATTGCAAAGTCCATGGGATTCAGAAACTCAGCTGGTCGTGACAAGCGACAGGCAGTGGCAGCTAGAGTCCTAGCAGACCGTGCTGTATTCCTCAATTGCCGATTTGAAGGGTACCAAAGCACATTGTTTGTACAGGCTCATCGGCAGTTCTACAAAAGCTCGGTTGTTTCTGGCACCATTGATTTTATCTTTGGTGATGCTGCTGCTATCTTCCAGAACTGCTTAATTTATATCCGCAAACCTCAGGAAAACCATTCGAACACAGTTACAGCCCAAGGAAGAACAGACAAACGTGAAACCACGGGAATAGTGTTGCACAAATGCCAAATTCTACCAGACAAAGAATTTGAGTCTGAAAAATCCCAATTCAAGAGTTACCTTGGGAGGCCGTGGAAGGAGTACTCAAGAACCATAGTGATGGAGTCTACAATAGAGGATGTGATTGACCAACAGGGATGGTATGAAATGGATGGAGACTTTGGAAAAAAGACTCTATATTATGGTGAGTATAACAACAATGGAGACAGTTCCAAGACTGATAACAGAGTAACATGGCCTGGCTTCAAGGTCCTTAACAAGGATGAGGCTATGCAATTTACTGTAGGTCCCTTCTTGAAAGGGAATGCTTGGCTCAAGAATAACAATGGTGTTCCTGTTCGTTTTGGCTTGCTTGATAACTAGCAAAGGCCCTCATTTTTCATATACCAAAGGGATCAGAATTTCAAGAAAGATTAGTGGAAACATTTGTGTCTCGAACGTAAGTGATGTTGTCAATTTCTTATTTCAGACTGATGATCAACCAGGCAGAGATACTGACAACCTGTTGTATCTTGCAACACACTAATATACATTAGCCTTAACATAAAAATGAAATACGTGCAATAGATGTTCGTCCTGTAGAAAACTAATAAATGCTAGCGAGGTCGTACTTGTACTCAAACACTGAATGCTAGGTTTCAGAACTTTGTCATAAAAAAGCGGAGACGTTGTCCATTGTAAGTTGAAAGGGTGTATTTTGGTGCTTTAAAGTAGAAAATGGATCATCATTTTCTACTTCTTTTTGGTAAAGCTCAGTTTCAAACTTTCAATCCAAATCCCAGAGTTCTCTCACTTCTCTTCTCTTGTATATTTTAAGTTTAACAACAAAAACACAAAGATATAGATAACTCTTATATTTACAATACAAGGTCATTACTTCATATTAAAATCAAACACAAACAGAGAAGGATCATATCCTCAAGGGCAAATTTCAATGCGGTAACTAAACTATGAATCTGAAAACCAATGACCCATTTTGAACAGGGAGGCCTTCATTACAAAAACCATATCATTAGCCTTGAATGCAAAAGATATATGAAACTTGAAGAGAATCTTAATCAATAAAGCTTCTACTTCCAGTTACTATTACCTTCAAATTTCTATATTTCTCATTCTCTTATCAAATGGGTATGAATTTCCGTAATTTTAACTTCTTGGAACAGTAAAAAGACAGAAACTTTCTCTTTCTAAGAGATTCATGGTTGATAAACTTAAAGCAGCAACCTTTAAATTCTTTAAAGTCATAGTGTTAGATCAATTGTGGACATATCACATATATTATGATATCATGCTAATGTCATAACCTATTTCTACATGGAAACAAAGACAGTATCAATACTAGTTCCTAATGATATCGTGTATTATATCATTATGGTAAGGAATCCTATACTAAGTCTAGAAGCAAGACTACATATCAGTATTGTATAAGGAATCTTAATGAGATGACTTGATCCGCTAGGAATCCTTAATGGAAGGAACCTTAAGGGTTAATTGATTCTCTATATATAGATGGTAAAGGTCCCTGTTATCACGACTCACGACTCGTCGATATTGCATACGGTTTCTGTCCATTGAGAAAGCAGAGTGTAGTGACTAACAGAAGACCTTGCCAAGCACCTCGCGTTCGCCGCATCAAGACATAATATGGGATACGAAGGAGTTACTGTTCGTGATGATGGTAAGTTCTTATTCATTACAGTAAACGATTAACAGATAATAGTTATGCATATGATATCCGGTATTTATGCTCATGACCATGTAATTTATTTTACATATGGTATCAGAGCGGTCAAGAGCATAAAATTTCAGTTTTGCATAACTAAAACGTTTCAAAGTTTCAACAAAAAAAAAAAAAAAAAAAATTTTGCTTTAAAAGATTAAACCAGTTGCAATGCGCGGATCATTCTCGACCCAAAACCAAACTAAAGAGAACCATTCGCCGGGTTACAGAAACTCGTTCGCGGGTTACAGAGACCCGTTCGCGGGGATAAAGAACACGTTCGCCGGCGAATAGTTTGGTTACAGATTAAGGGGAGAGATTGATCGGAAGCGCATGAGACTTTTATGTCTCTTAAGGGATTCAAAACCCAAATTGCTACGGATCAAAGGAAAACCAAAAGGAATTCGCTGCTGTTCATGAAAACTATTTTTCGCTTCCGCTCAAAACCAGCAGCAAAATTGGGGAAAAAAGCAAAACAGGTTCTATGAAAGTTTTTCCGATTTCAATTCAAGCATGTTATATGTAGTATATATATATATATATATGATTATGCATAAGAACCCTAGAGCACACCCAGCGTGCATATAAGAGTAGATTAAGGACTTGGTTTGTGTTGCTGTGTGGTTCCTGTATGGCTGGAAATTTAAATTTCTATATACGCATGCTCTACGGATTGAATTGAATGATTGCATTCTATGTGTGTACTGTAATTAATAGACGATGTATGATGAAGTATGAAATCTCCCAGGTTTATACATTGTAAAAGAAAATAATTTTGCAGACACAGAGCTTAGTTTTCTTATAAAGATTATCTGGATAGAAAAACAAGTTTTAAGCTCAATTAGTTTGTGATTCTCTGTTGGTATAATTGAACATATTGCCATAGCATTCTTCCTTTATATCTGCAGTGGATTATTAAGAAAACAAACTAAAGTCGTGGACTGTGTTTTAAATTCATGTTTCGTTCTTTCATAGAAGTGGTCAAAACATGCTTTTAGAACACAGACAACAATAAGCATATTTGATAAAAATAAATTCGGATACTTTGAATTAATCATCTGCCCATAGGTGTTGATTTAATTCTTTGGATAACATGTTTTTGTCTTGTGTGGCTTATTGAAAAGAACTAAGGAATGTTAAGCATCTGCCCACAGGTGTTGCTTAATATTGATTTTAAAAGTTATGGACTGAAATATATGCAAGTATAGGACTGTATTGTTTTATGGAAATTTTTGTTTTAAAACACTGAAAACTTAAAGAACTCATAAAATTTTCTTTTGCTCCTTAGGTAGCACCTACCTCACCTTCAACAGTGTACTAATGCTTACTGGATCAAACTTTAGAGCTTGGAGGGACTCTGTCGAAACCTACATCACCTTTAATGACAAGATAGGATTCTGTTTTCAAGAAGAAAAACCTCAAACCCCAGCCGAAGATGATAAAGCCTCAGTAAAAACCAACTATAAGAAGTGGATGCACTCGAACATGATGGCAAAGAATGTGATTAGGCAGTCTATGTCTAAGAACATTCGCGGATGTGTAGCTGAGCCGGAATTAGCTTCTGATTTTCTGGAGGCAGTATCGGCTAAGTTTAAGGAGAGTGAAAAAGCTGAGATAGCTAGGCTGAACAAGGAATATCATAGCATGCAGTACTCAGGAACAGGAGGGGTCAGGGAGCATTTATTAAAGTTGATTCACATCAACAATAGGCTTACAGAGATGATGGTGGGAGTACAAGAAACCTTGTTGGTGCATCATGCACTCAACACACTCCCAAGCAGTTTTGACCATCTCAGAACAAGCTACAATGCTCAAAAAGAAAACTGGACTCTAGATGAACTCATAGCCATATGTTCTGATGAGGAGGAGAGGATCAAGAAACAAACCCCAACCATTTACCTGCTTGAAAAGCCTAAAAAGAAAAATACACAGTCACAGAATATGCTTAAGCCTACCAAAACCATTACCAAGTCATCAGCAGCTACAGGGCCAAAAGATAAGGCATTCCGGTTCAAATGCTACTTTTGCAAAAAAGTAGGTCATATGAAAAAGGATTGCACTGGCTATAAGGCTTGGCTAGCTAAAAAGGGTAAGATTATTTCTAATACAGTATTTTCCTTAGAAGTTAATCTTGTCAATATTAATCCACAATCTTGGTGGATTGACTCGGGATCCCCTATTCACATAACTAATTCCTTGCAGGGGTTCAAAAGGACCAAGAATCCAGGAAGTGAGGATGTTAGCTTGCGTGTCGGAAATGAGATGAAGGTGGCGGTTAAAGCCATAGGCTGTCTTAGACTTGATTTAGGATCTGGAAATTTTTTTTGTTTTGGATAACGTTTACTATGTACCTTCCATGCGAAGGAATTTAATTTCAGTTTCTCAAATGGTTAAAGCCGGTTGTAAACTTTTCATTGATAATAAAGGAATTGTTATTTCTCGAAATAATGAGTATCTTGGTTCTGGTGTGATATTGGATGATTATTTAAAATTAGAATGTTCAATGTCTCAGCAAGAGATTTCTCTTGTTGAAACAGACAACACTAAAAGAACTAACACCTTAACTGGTGTTAAGAGAACCAGGAACAATGAAAATTCTGCATATTTGTGGCATAGAAGATTAGGCCATGTGTCTAAAGAGAGACTGAAATTATTAGTGAAAAATAATATCCTTAACGAATTAGATTTTTCAGACTTACATGACTGTGTTGAATGCTTTAAGGGTAAGATGACAAACAAACGGAAAAAGACTGCAGTAAGAAGTAAAGAACTACTGGAACTCATACACACTGATATTTGTGGACCATTTAAACATCAAACTATCTGTGGAAACGTATATTTTATTACGTTTATTGATGATTTCTCTAGATACGGATATGTTTCTCTACTCTCAGAAAAGTCGCAGGCACTAGCTGCTTTTAAAATTTATAAAGCTGAGGTAGAGAATCAACTAGAGAGAAAAATCAAAACAGTAAGATCAGATAGAGGTGGGGAATTTTATGGAAAATATACTGAAAAGGGTCAACAGAAGGGTCCTTTTGCCTTGTTTTTACAAGAGCATGGAATTAAGGCCCAGTACACAACACCATATAATCCACAGCAAAATGGTGTTGCTGAACGAAAGAATAGAACTCTTCTCAATATGGTCAGATGTATGATGTGTACTACTGGATTACCAAAATTCTTATGGGGAGAGGCTTTAAAAACAGCAAATTATATTTGCAACAGAACACCAAGTAAAGCCATCGAGAAAACTTCTTTCGAATTGTGGTATGGTAGAAAACCAAGTCTTTTCCATTGTCATGTATGGGGCTGTCAAGCAGAAGCTCGGATTTATAATCCAAAGATGAGCAAGCTTGATGAAAAGTCTGTTAGCTGCTATTTCATAGGTTATCCAGATAAATCTAAAGGCTATAAGTTATATTCTGCTAAACACTCACCCAGAATTTTTGAAACTCATCAAGTAAAATTCTTAAATGAGAAAATTCACAATACAATCTATGAGGATTTAATCTTAGACTTTGAAGAAATTGTGATGGATGAGGACTTAGCAAATACATTGCCTTTTGATAACGATGATGAATTAGCAGATGACATAATTAGAGAAAATCAAGATGCAGATGATCAAGAAATTGATCAAGGAATGCAACTTGATAATCCTGGAAATAACAATGCGTTCGCGGTTATCCAGAATCATCCTATTGCTGCTGTTGAACCAACAGCAGAACCAAATCCAATTCCACAACCTCCACAACCTCAAAATAATCCAAATCCAAACCCTCCTCAAGACCCTGAGCTTAGAAGATCGAAGAGAGCTAGAAAAGCAAAATTTGGGGGGGAAGATTGTCCTTACATTGTCAGTTATCTGACTGAGACGGACATAGTAGAGGATTGTGCAGAAGACAATGATCCAGCAAATTTTGTTCAAGCTACAGAATGTGTTGAGTCAGAGAAGTGGCAAGAAGCTATGCAGTCAGAAATTGAATCGATGGAGAAAAATGGAGTTTGGGAATTAGTTGAAGCTGATCCGAGACAAAAAGCGATTGGCTGCAAGTGGATCTACAAAACCAAGAGAGATGCAGCAGGAAACATTGAAAGGCACAAGGCTAGGTTAGTCGCGAAGGGATTCACTCAGAAAGAAGGCATAGATTACATTGAGACCTATTCACCAGTTTCTTGTAAAGATTCTTTTAGGATTATTATGGCACTAGTTGCACACTATGACATGGAGCTGCACCAGATGGACGTCAAGACAGCCTTCTTGAATGGAGAGCTTGATGAAGTGATCTACATGAAGCAAGCAGAAGGATTTATCAAAGCTGGCAATGAGAATTTGGTCTGCAAACTGAAGAAGTCGATTTATGGATTGAAGCAAGCTTCCAGACAGTGGTACAAGAAGTTTGACTCGGTGATTTCCTCTTTTGGCTTCAATGAAAATTTAGTTGATGAGTGTGTTTATTTAAAGACAGTGGGAGACCAATTTATTTTCTTAGTGCTATATGTTGATGATATACTTTTGGCTAGTAGCAATCAAAAGCTGCTGAAGGATACCAAAAGCTTTCTGTCAAAGAATTTTGATATGAAAGATCTAGGTGAGGCAGCATATGTACTAGGAATTGAGATTAAAAGAGATAGAGCACAAAAGCTGTTGGGATTGTCTCAACAAAGTTACATTACTAAAGTTCTGAAAAGATTTAGTATGGAACAGTGTTCAGGAGGAGAAGTTCCCATGTCTAAAGGTGATAAGCTCACAAAAGGTCAACGGCCACAATCAGAAGCTGAGAAGGAGAGTATGAAGTCAAAGCCTTATGCGAGATTAGTTGGAAGTCTCATGTATGCTCAGGTTTGTACAAGACCTGACTTGGCTTTCTCAGTTGGGATGTTATCAAGGTTTCAGTCCAATCCAGGAAATGAACACTGGGTTGCAGGGAAGAAAGTGTTGAGATATCTACAGAAGACGAAGGACCACATGTTGGTTTACAGGCAAGTCAAAGATTTGAAGGTCGTTGGATTTTCAGATTCCGACTTTGCAGGGAACTACCCGGATTCAAAGAAGTCTACTTGTGGATATGTGTACATGTTAGCAGGAGGAGCTATTGCTTGGAAAACCATGAAGCAGACATTGATCACAACTTCAACCATGCAAGCTGAGTACATAGCGGTATATGAAGCAGTTTGTGAGGGCGTGTGGATAAGGAATTTCCTACAACAAACTCAAGTACTCAGTCACATTGTGGAAGATAAGCTCGAAGTATTCTGTGACAATGAGGCAGCTGTTTACTTCTGCAAGAACAATAAGAGATCCAGCAATTCCAAGCATATAGATCTAAAGTATTACAGTGTAAGGGAGAGGGTTAAGAAAGATGAGTTAGTGGTTCTGAGCATAGATACAAACTCACAACTAGCAGACCCTTTCACAAAAGCATTACCAGTTAAAGTATTCAAGCAACACACGAAGAACATAGGTATTTTGCCTAGATTAGATGCTTGAGGTCAGTGGGAGCTGAGACCAGTAGGAGCAAACTAAAATTTACAAGTTTCTGAGTTCTTGTTTGATTACTTTCGTAATAACAGTTGTTTTCATTTAAATAAATAAAGTCTTGAGGTATTTTCAGAATTGTTTGTGTTATCTTACAGCTTTACATTGGTTCTGAAAATTTATCATGTTAGCTACAGTTGTATATATACTTGCAAAATATCAGATGACTTTGATCATGTTTGGCATGATGATACGGTTCAGGCAAATTATAAAGTCGTTGGTGTCCAGTTGTTGCTTGAAGTTCTGGTTTAAGAACATACAGTAGGACTAGATATATATTAAACACTTGTTAATGCACATTAATATATATCTCAATACTGAGGATTCGACATATGTATTTTACAGGAGCTTATGTTGTAGCAAAGAAGCTCTGCACTTTTGTTAAAGTGTAACTCGTTTCTTGTTCTGCATAAGTGACTGTAAAGTGACCATGTTGTGATGGGATTTTTGATTCAATTGTTTCTGGCGCGCACTACAGTAGGTAGTATAGTTTTTGACATTACAAGAACTTGATTATCATAAACATGAAGTGATTGTCCAAGTGGGAGATTGTTAGATCAATTGTGGACATATCACATATATTATGATATCATGCTAATGTCATAACCTATTTCTACATGGAAACAAAGACAGTATCAATACTAGTTCCTAATGATATCGTGTATTATATCATTATGGTAAGGAATCCTATACTAAGTCTAGAAGCAAGACTACATATCAGTATTGTATAAGGAATCTTAATGAGATGACTTGATCCGCTAGGAATCCTTAATGGAAGGAACCTTAAGGGTTAATTGATTCTCTATATATAGATGGTAAAGGTCCCTGTTATCACGACTCACGACTCGTCGATATTGCATACGGTTTCTGTCCATTGAGAAAGCAGAGTGTAGTGACTAACAGAAGACCTTGCCAAGCACCTCGCGTTCGCCGCATCAAGACATAATATGGGATACGAAGGAGTTACTGTTCGTGATGATGGTAAGTTCTTATTCATTACAGTAAACGATTAACAGATAATAGTTATGCATATGATATCCGGTATTTATGCTCATGACCATGTAATTTATTTTACACATAGATATAGTAAGAGAAAGCTTACAAGTTGAGCTGTTGAAGCATCATGATTCACAAGAACTCAATATTGCTTTGTGTACAACTGACTTGGTTGCTCTGCAGTTGAAATGCTTACACCAAATGAAGAACAATGAACCCAGAAAGACTGCTCTGCCTCACTGCCTGTATCAGTAATCAGTTTTAGGCTTTTAGCTATGCCTATGTGGGCCAGGATTTTTGGCCTTTTTCACACTGGCCTTTTTTTGTGTCTTTTGGCCCAGTCCATTTATGTCTTGGAACTATTTTTCAGCTATTTCTTTGAAATTGAAATTGAAATTGGATAGAGATAGCTTTTCTTCTTCTTTTTTTATCAAATGCAAAATATTATGCTACAACACTGTGAGTCAAACTCACGACCTCTCACTTACAATGAGAGATTTATGTCATTAGACCAAATGATACTAGGCATACGGATAACTTTTGAAATTTGAAATGTGTCGGGAAAAAAAAAAAATTATATCCATATACTTGGTGCTTAAGCTTTCTTAGACCATTGGTATAATTTTTATTTTTCGTTACATACATATACTATTTTGTATTTTTGTGTGACGCTATCGCTAATTATAGTATGTATGTATTTATGTATCCAATAGTATGTGATATATATCGGTAACTAACTCGTAATTAAATGAGTTGCCTCAATCACATTCAGTTGCATGTGCTCCCTTGGCTGATCAAAACAACACATCACAAACAATAAAAGTTGACTAGTCCAATATCAAAGGTTCTACCCATGCCACTATTTCCTTTCTGATTATGACCAATGACCTATATATGCAGTAGATGAGGACTAACTATATGACTATTGCAATGTGACCTAATTGAAATATTCGAAGTAGCACGCCACTCGTGCACGCGTGCTATACCTCAAACCTTTCTAAAACAATTTCAAAGCTACATGCAAACTAAACTTCCTTTGGCAACACAATTTTAACGAAAACATTATTTCAGTTTTTATTAAGATTAATTCAATGTTATTTATTTTTTTTATAAAAGAAAAAAAATTAGATGGAGGTACTTCTAATGCACCCAAGGTTTACAATATCAAAGGCAAGAGCAGATGACGCTTCAGGGGGAACACACTCCTCCTAGCAACGTATGTTACTCAGCCTGTTTGCGCCTAAATTAACATTTTTTCTGGACAATAACTGTCTACGTAAATGTTAATTACCTTTTTGGACTGTGTCAGTTGACGAGCCCAAGTTCCTTTAAAGTTTACAAATAATGGCCCGCCAGTAAGACCGAGCGAGTTGAATTGCAAGGGATGTCCGCGGAATGACTCCGCGCGGATTAACGATCTCGCACACTATCAGACAAAAGTCCGCGCGGAATGCTTCACGCGGAATGACTTTGGCGAACCGACTCGCTGGTTCGCGAGCTCGCGAGGTAGACACACGCAGAGTCCGCGCGGATACTCATAATCGTTTCTGACTTTTTACAGTCTTTAACATGCTTTGGGCCAATCCCTGTGGCCCTTATCAAATTAAAATCCTTCTTTTGGCCCGCGAGCTGCAATAGCCCGCGAGGTAGAGTTGAGTTACATAGTCCGCGGTTCGCGAGAGTCAGTGTTCTACTGGGACTGTATTACTCCGCGGGATAACTATTCCTAAAAGTTCAGTCCGCATAGGACTCTACAGTTGATGACGCCGGAATCATTATCCTTATCTTGCGCAAACTATGCGAACTGAATATGTGTCACGTGCAGATTGGTCTGCATGGGATGAACAGTCCTTTTGTGCTTCACGTTGCAGAGTCCAACACGCTTCTTATCATCTTTCGCGGCGGACTCTCTATCTCCATTATATAAAGAAGCTCCAAGGCTTACAGAAAAGGACAACACAACAATTACTCAAAGACACAGACAATCAATCAATCACAAAATCTCTCTCAAACAGACGTACACAGTCGAAACCTTCGAGTCTTCTCGAAACCCTAACGTTCTAAGCGCATCCCGCTTTAGACCCCGGAGCCCGTCAGGACTCGTCTCCGATTTCCCAATTGTTGCTCTGCTCGCTCTCACAGTGAGTATCGATCGACAGGTGATTAAGAAGAGTAAGCTCGGAAATATTTCCTCATCAGGTGACACCGGAGCCCTCATTCGCCTGGTCAAGAAGTCAGGACGCGCACCGTTCTCTTTCCTCATCCGTGAGGTGGCACGCCCCGCACACACCATTTTTACATTTGTTCCCTCTCTACCCTTGCTGAGGACGTGGGCCAAAACATTGGCACGCCCAGTGGGACACGGGAGTTTAATTTTCTTTTCCAGTCATCATTGGGAAGTCAGAAGACTCCCCATACCGGAGACCTTCGATTTCTTGTTTGAAGCATAAGGCTCCGCAATACAGGCCCCATAACAGCGTGGCTTGCAGATCTCTCACCAAAGAAGAGATTCTCGCTCGGTTCGGCAACCCCGACCATACTAAGACCACAATGGCAGCTTCACGACCAACCTCGGACGTAGGACCTACTCTATCCACAGAGGAAGTCCGCAAGATGTTTGAAGAACTAAGGAGCGATCTCAAGAATGAGATCGGCGCGCTCCAGAGTGAGCTCGGCTTGAAAGTCGATGCCACCCAGCAAAACGTCCAAGACCTCTCTGCACAGGTCTTCAATCAACATGTCTTTGCCAAAAAGATTGAACTGCCTAGCAGCCAATCTAATGGTGAAGATTTTCCTTTGGATGAACCTACGTCCAAAGAAGAAACCACTTTGTCAATCAATGACGAAGAACCTGAGGTCGAGGCCGGCGAGATTTTGGATAATAATCCTGTCTCAAAGATTGACGTTGTTCCTCAGGGAAATGAACCGGAAGATAGGACAGAACAGTCCATCTTTGAAGCAGAAAGTAGTTCACGTGCTAATGATAATGGCGAACCGCAAGTTCACATGGGAGGCGAACCACAACTTCGTGTGATGGCGAGATACACCAACTGTCCCACGCGAGATGTGTATGTGGACACAGGTCAACGTCATGGGGGGCAAGGCGAAGCTCGCCTGCTTTCTCTACCAATTCATCACAAGCGAACTGAAGATGGACCAGAGCCGCTTGAGTTTCCTTTTCAACCTGTACACCCGGAGCGTCAAAGTTGGCGGAGTCCGCTCCTCTTAATGATTCGTCTTGCCAATCTTATGTTCATCAGCGAGATGCCTCAGTCCGCTTCACCAAACCGTGGACATATTAGGCTCAACTATATATGGTGTGGTGGTATCCCTGGAATCACATTGCAATATACTTGGAGTCCATGCATGCTCGTGGTTGCAAAAAGGGTCGAGCTACCGACCTTTATTAATTCTGCATGTGATCTTAACACGGAGCCAACTTATGATGAGTACGATGAAAACTATATGTTGGTGCATTCATCCCCAAATCACATGCAACAAGAGTTCAACCCCAGTGACACTCTTGATATGGTACAAAGAGACCAGCAAATGGTTCTCTTCCTTGATCACTGCGTGATTATTCCCAATAAGACCATGCATTACGACATGGTGGTGGGCGGTAAGGCAGACCTCAATAGCATACGATCAACGAGAATGCAGTTGCAGATCATGCTTGGTCAGACTACAAAGATGCGTGGGGGGCAACGAGCCGTACCCCGCGCAATTCCTTGCCAAAATTTTCAAGTTGTTGACGCGACACAACTCTGCTCAACGCTTGGAGATTTTCAACAGCAGCAGTCTCACGTTGGAAACATGACGACGTCGAGACTTGGAGTGAAGCATTGGTGGCCTCCCCCGTAACCTAATGACGGGACAATGTTCTTGCCTATCTCAGGCTTGAACTTTACTTCGGAGCCTATCCTTGAGGCTTGACGTCAATAGGCAGACAGGTCAGGAGACGCGCGGATTTGCACGTTGCCTTTTTCAAAGTGCTTTCATGACCTCATAGCCCGCCTTCCTCATTGGGGGCATACTAAAGTTTTGATGTCCTTCTTTCTTTTCAAGCATCGGCAGACAGACATCAAAACTGGGGGGCACATTGGGATGAAAATATTTGTTCCAGTTAGTTCAGACTTAGACCTTACCCAAGTGTCTTAGTCATTATTTAGGCCAATCCTTGTGGCCTCCAAGTTTTCAAAGTGTTCGCTACCTTTATGCAACCATTCGTCGATCCCTCTCTTTGGTTCGCGCTAGGGGGGCAGCGAGGTACATGACCATTTTTGGTGCCGACGACTTTGTTATCTCTTACTGGGGGCAGCGAAGCACATGGAAGTTGGTTCGCCAGCATTATTAGGCCGTTCGCCGAACCTTGTTGTCTGTTTCTGATTGGTTCGCGTAAGGGGGGCAGCGAAGTATATGGCCAATATCACTCCATGCTTATTAAATAGTTGGCTCGCCATTACCAAGATTCATGAGGAGCCATTTTTAAAGTCTGGTCAACGTAAATGTCCGTTCCAGTCAAGTTATATCCAGGCGAGCTACATCCGCTCGCGGGATGTACAATGTACCATGTGTTCTGAGCAGAAGGGCAGGCGAATGCATTTGGGGTCCAAGATACTTAGGCGATCTATACAACAACTTCGCTGCAATGTCTTGTTAAATACTTGAGTTTTAGAGCCTATTTACAGGCTTGTTTGCTCACACTCATTCGATGTATGAACCGAGCCAATACCAGTGGCTTGGGGCAGCATGAAACATAAACCTCTTCAGTCATTCTCAACATTCATGACTTCGAGGCTGGGGGGCAATGTTTGCGCCTAAATTAACATTTTTTCTGGACAATAACTGTCTACGTAAATGTTAATTACCTTTTTGGACTGTGTCAGTTGACGAGCCCAAGTTCCTTTAAAGTTTACAAATAATGGCCCGCCAGTAAGACCGAGCGAGTTGAATTGCAAGGGATGTCCGCGGAATGACTCCGCGCGGATTAACGATCTCGCACACTATCAGACAAAAGTCCGCGCGGAATGCTTCACGCGGAATGACTTTGGCGAACCGACTCGCTGGTTCGCGAGCTCGCGAGGTAGACACACGCAGAGTCCGCGCGGATACTCATAATCGTTTCTGACTTTTTACAGTCTTTAACATGCTTTGGGCCAATCCCTGTGGCCCTTATCAAATTAAAATCCTTCTTTTGGCCCGCGAGCTGCAATAGCCCGCGAGGTAGAGTTGAGTTACATAGTCCGCGGTTCGCGAGAGTCAGTGTTCTACTGGGACTGTATTACTCCGCGGGATAACTATTCCTAAAAGTTCAGTCCGCATAGGACTCTACAGTTGATGACGCCGGAATCATTATCCTTATCTTGCGCAAACTATGCGAACTGAATATGTGTCACGTGCAGATTGGTCTGCATGGGATGAACAGTCCTTTTGTGCTTCACGTTGCAGAGTCCAACACGCTTCTTATCATCTTTCGCGGCGGACTCTCTATCTCCATTATATAAAGAAGCTCCAAGGCTTACAGAAAAGGACAACACAACAATTACTCAAAGACACAGACAATCAATCAATCACAAAATCTCTCTCAAACAGACGTACACAGTCGAAACCTTCGAGTCTTCTCGAAACCCTAACGTTCTAAGCGCATCCCGCTTTAGACCCCGGAGCCCGTCAGGACTCGTCTCCGATTTCCCAATTGTTGCTCTGCTCGCTCTCACAGTGAGTATCGATCGACAGGTGATTAAGAAGAGTAAGCTCGGAAATATTTCCTCATCAGGTGACACCGGAGCCCTCATTCGCCTGGTCAAGAAGTCAGGACACGCACCGTTCTCTTTCCTCATCCGTGAGGTGGCACGCCCCGCACACACCATTTTTACATTTGTTCCCTCTCTACCCTTGCTGAGGACGTGGGCCAAAACACAGCCTATGTCCAAGATTGGCTAAAACATTAGCCACAAAATTTGTTTCCCTAAACACATGCTGAAAACATACAAACTCAAAGAAATTACTCAAGACTTTGATATCATGAATTAGTTTGAGTAACTACCACGGAGGGGTCGAGACTCCATTCACGGCATCAATCACCAACTTAGAGTCGCCATTGACTTCAATCTTAGGGAAGCCTCGCTCCTTAGCATACACGAGGCTATTGCGAAGACCTAGAGCTTCAGCAATCGGAACAGTGGTGGTGCCGGAGTTGAAATGTAATACCCCGAAAATTTGATATTAGTTTCTAATATTATTTGGGAATTTTGAGCTTTTAAATTCTTGAAAATGCTTATTTTGAAGGGTCAAGAGTTGACTTTTTAATCGGTTGGGTTTCTTGTAAATATTCCTTCACGAAGTTGTAGAGCACGATAATATGAGTTCGTAGACACGTGACATGCATAAAACGAACTTCGTATGAGAAAGTTATGGTCAGCGGAAGTTCGTGGCTTTACGAGAATTTTGGGTTAAATAAGAAACTTTAGGGTTCCATTTCTTTTTCTCCGGACCCATTCCCCCCTCGCTCTCTCTCTCTCTCTCTCTCTCTCTCTCTCTCTCTCTCTCTCTCTCTCTCTCTCTCTCTCTCTCTCTCTCTCTCTTTCTTCTCTCTCGCGATACCTTCAGTATCAAAGTCCTCCAGCCGACCCGTCCCAGACCCGACGACTCAACCTGAACTTTTCGGCTCCATCTGACATCGCCTGACCGCGCCACCGGCCCGAATCGATTCCTCTTCTCCTTGCCTTCATCCTTCACTAGCTAGTTCACACCGATTTGGTCCCGAAGTGGTGATTCGAAGCTCAGAAGTTCAGCTTGGAGACCGGTCAGGATTCTCACCTCCAGCGACAATGATGCGGCTTGGAACCGGTCGGGATAGAAGCTCTTTGGTGTCCTAGTTTGATTTCTGGTGGTCTTGAAGCTCGACTCTCAGTGTGGAGTGGTGGTGGTGGATTCCAACCTTCCCGACGAATTTCTGATGTTTTCCGGTCGATTGGGGCGAAACCTCAGGTATAAAAGATGTTTCCCTCTCTTCCGTCTACAAGTTTCGTGTTGGGAGTTTGCCCTAATTCGAAAGTTGGTAGGGTAGCATGTGGGGCCCACTTGCCGCACCTTATGGTGACGCGTGGCGGCGTGTCTGGTAGGGGTTTGGGAGGTCTGTAATCCTTGTTAGGTGGTGCTCATCGATACAAAGCACGTGAGCATGTAGATTGTAGGTTTCAGAGTTGCTTGAGCATGTTAGGGTTTGCGAAGTTCTTAGGGGGTGTGGGGCCCACATACTACTGTCTGTGGTGGCACGTTTGATAGTGTTAGTGTTGTTGGTTGACTTGTTTAGCTTGTTTACGTTATTGCGAGCACGTGAAGATGTTATATGACTAGGTTATGACCTTGCAAGGCATTTTAGGGTTTAGCTAGTTCAATTTTTGTGCGAGGTTGTTGAGCTTATGAAAACAAGTGTAGAAGTCGTATTTGTCAGTTACTAAGGTTAACGTTTTTGTTAATAGGGTGACTGTGGAGTTTGATTTTGAGCTAGACATTTGTATTTGTGCTTGTGAAGACGCAGCTGGATTTGAGGTGAGTAAAATCTCACAAAGGTTCACTTTGAGACCAATTATTTATAATTATTATGAGAATGATTATGATGATGATGATTATGATGATGATAATTATGAGGATGATTATGATGATGATTGTGATGATAATGATTATGATGATGACTATGATAATTATAATTTAAAAATTAATGTTTTTATTTGTTTTAAAATATATAAGCTTGATCGCTAATAGCTCATAGGTAAGAGAAAACAAGTTTTCATATTTAAATGATTATTTTTAAGGTTCTTGTGACCATTATATTTTTGGTTCTATTGATGTGGAATGGTGCCTTAGTGATGATTGTGTGCATTAGTTGTGGATGTGTGTCTTAATGGTGATTGTGTGCATTCGTTGTGGAATTGTTTATTAGTGGTGATTGTGTGCATTAGTTGTGGATGTGTGTCTTAGTGGTGATTGTGTGTATTAGATTATGAGCCTTCGTTGTGGACCGGTAACCAAGCCTTGGCGGGGTAATTGGTTACGGTCAGTATAGGGCTCTAGTCTGTCTGTCGGTACTTCATGGGAGATGACTAAGTGTTGACGAACCCATGAGTACTCGTTTGTTTGGTTACTTATGGGGGATGACTAAGTGTTGACGAACTCACAAGTAAGAGTAGAGAAATGATTGTGTGATGATCTTATGTGTTGTCATTTAAGTTCTATGCTTTGAGTATCTCCTGAACTATGTTGATCCACAAGAGATTCTTTAATCTTAATTGTGTGATTTTAATAGAATTCTTGAACTACGTATTTTGCAGGATTCATTTATGATCTTGAGTGATTTTGAATTGATGTGTTTTCTTAATTATTTCTTTTGAATTCTCTTATTTTTAGGCGATTCCTGAACTAAGTTGCTAATGCAGGGATTACTAGTTGTTTCTGTATAAACCCAGAAGCTATGTAGAATCACGGTGGAACATAAATAATAGAAAATCACGAGCAAGAGACAATGACATATAGTGGTTCACCATGTTTCGGAGGACATGGCTACGTCCACTTAAGAATCAATATCATGGCCAATAGGCCTTTGGTGTTACAAGAGCATCCATCCCTTGAGGTGGAGTAAGGGATGGAGAGGGATTTTGGGGGAGGGGGATCGATCAGGTAGGTCAGAGATGTCTCTATTCTACATAGGGGAAGCCTTTCTTTTATAGCTAAGGAAGGTTCTCTCTTATTACATATTACCGATGTGAGACTAACTATACATATATCTTATCATAGTGTCTTTTTGTAGAGCTTGGAGAAGCACCTTTCCGATGTGGTACTGATGATCTTTCGTCATGGTGAGGTAGCCCGGATGTCGGTCTACAAGTTTCTTGACTGGTCTATGGTCGGGGAAGGTAGTTTTCTAACTACCGACTACACTAGTTTTATCTTATGTGATGTTAGAATTGTTGGGTTGAGTTCTTTAATGTAGATTTACTCATACGAGCTATTAAAACTTACCGGGTGCACCATTCCATAGTGTAGAGGTTGATTTTACAGGTGAAGAATTTCAAGATTGAGACGTAGAGGTCTAAAAGCTGCTTGTCAGGAGTTAAATATTTTTATTATTGATTGTCATTTTGTAGTAAGCTCTTTTGAGCGTGACCTTTACTTAACTTCTCAAGTTATGTAAACGTCAAATTATATTATATGACTCTTTTTATTTTTGTTATCATACCTTGAATTTAGATTTTTATTTATTCGAATTTCGAGGTGTGATATGAAAGAGACTGCAACAAGAGATTTGCCAGTTTAAACTTTAATAATGAAACCTCTAACTATAAAGTTACTCGAAACTGAGACATCAAAATTGATTTTGACTGCTGCCCTCTAATGTTTATTACATTTCTTGGTGTCATTGAAATAAGGAGGATACATTCGGCAAGTGGTAGTTTATAGCTGCAGCTGTGGCATTGGTATTAGGGGTTTTGCCCAGAAGATAACTTCATTCCTTGTTTTCCTATTCAAAAGGAACCATTAATGTAAGACTTTATAAAAGCCCTCTTCCCAATATTAATTCAATGTTATTATTTATGGATCCCATGACAGGGATTGACCTCCAAGATGTTTGAAACCATCCATATTAATTATCTCGAGTCGACGGCCAAACTGGACCGCTTCCTATCAATTATCAAACCTGCTCAATCAAGCTAGGTAGTTGAGATGCATGATAGCACGATACTTGATCATATACAAGCTAAAATACGTACATGTATAAGTGCATGCCTCATGTCTCAAACGGCCTGATAATTGTTCAAACTAGTACTTGGCATAACAAGTGATGTTTGAAGCATTTCGCCAGGGACTTTTTTTTAGAAAAAAGAACATATATCATGCTTCAATTTTCATTGCGCAAGGCTTTCCCTATCCTGCCGACAGAGATCTCTTGAATCCCATGAGTTAACTGCATGTAATATCTAGCTATTACCTCGTAATAAACTTTTACAAGTGATTTTACTCCCCGTTGATCGATCTTTTTCAAATCATATTACCATATATAAGAGATAATGTAAGCTTAGCTTCATCGTGTTCTCGATTAGGGGCCACAATTCGAAAGTGTGAAAGAACCGGATGAAAGGTATGATGCTGCATTGCTGCATTAGCTACAGATGGATCAAGAAACGTACATATGATGGGTTGGTTATCGATGTGTCGGATGGTATATAGTTTCTTTCGCTCCTGTATGGTCTAATCTGATATATAATTCGATCACTTTCCAAACTTCATAATTGGTATTTGGTTTAGTACGTGGAAAATGCTGGAGAATCTGGAAAGCTCTGACTTCTGCTACATCCCACGTACAACGACCAACCTAGTAATGCACTAAGTGCGCACTTCCTTAAAGCTACTAGGTTGTTCTAGACTACGATTTCTCATAGAAATTTCTAAATCAACCAAAAAGAGTAATGATTGTACCTGGCTGGCATAGGAATTACATGCACGGATAAGGTTTATATGGTATTGAGTAAAAGGTGTAAAGGTTTATGATTCGACTTAAGTGAATATGACTGCCACTTTTCGAAGACGAGATTCAAGATTTAACATGTAGTATCTTTCGATTCCGGAAGCTCCTGATTCCATAGGTAAAATGACAAAAGCTATTGACGCCCGTCTATGCTTTTAGCTCGATCTCTTTTGTCATGCTAATTGCTATAGCTAGCTTCATCTTTCACTACTAGAAGAAACGCTTTAGCCGACGAAAAAAAAAAACCAGGCCGACAAATTTTTTTTTTGTCGGTTAAAGTCCACTTTAGCTGACGAAATTTTCCTTCGTCGGTTAATTTAAAATCTTCGTCAGCTATGGTAAACTTTAGCCGACGAAATTAATATTTCATCGGCTGAATAATTTTTCTCATCGGCTATAGTCTGTGAACTTTAGCCGACGAAATTTTCAAAAGTTTAACCGACGAAATTTTCAAAAGTTTAGCCGACGAAATTTTTAAGAGTTTAGCCGACGAAATTTTTAAAAGTTTAGCCGACGAAAATTATAATTTCGTCGGCTAAAGTGTCTTATATTTACAGATTTGGACAACAACTCATCTGGAAAAAAAAAACTATACGGTTGAACCTTCAAACGCAAAAAAGTCGTGAAATAAAATATGACCAGAGTGGTGAAATACGTCTACGGTTGAAAAATGACGGTATTCCGGTAAAGTCTCGGTGCCGATAGTTGACTTACCATTATTATTCACTATGCTGCAGATTTGGCGTTTGGTGTCTGATTGACTATTGTGATACCTTTCCGAAAGCGTAACGGCGCTACGAGTCAAACTCATCGCATTGCCATGACGTATAGGCTTTTTTGGCCATCCGAGTCCGTTTAGGGCTTCAAAATGCAGTTTTCTTATTTTCGATTAGAGTTGACCGTTTCGATCGAGCCCTTAACTTTGTCGAATCTAGTTGCATTTTTTATCATAGACATCTTTCATCATAATGATCATATCTGACGGTAGAATTTTGGTTTGTGAATTTTAGTCATCGGAATCACAATGTGTCTACTATTTTCCGTTATTCGGGTTTATGGAGAGCCCTATCGTCGGAAGGTAAATGTCTCAAAATTTTTATATGGCCAGTTGTGTCTCATCTACATGAGAGTTTTTTGTGTGGAAGGTTTGACCAAACTACGTAATATAGAGGGAGATATGAGCGTTTTCGTGTGATAAGTGACGATGGATTATGGTCGACCGTTTCGATCGAGCCCTTAACGTTGTCGGATCCAATTGAATTTTTTACCATAGACATATTTCGTCATAATGATCATATCTGACGGTCGAATTTTGGTTTGTGAATTTTAATCATCGAAATCACAACGTGTCTACTAATGTTGTATAACTTGTTTAGTAGGTTATACAACTTTGTGAACCAACTCTACATAGGAAGCAAAATTATTAAAAATCTCATGAAATAAGATGTGTTCAGAATGGTGAAATACGGCTATGGTTCAAAAATCACGTAAATCGGGTAAAGTCTCAGAGCCGATAGTAGCGGTTAACCCTATTTACCGTTATTATTTCTTATGGGGAGCCCTATCGTCGGAAGGTAAATGTTTCAAAATTTTTATATAGGTGGTTGCGTCTCAGCTACGTGAGAGTTTTTCGTGTGGAAGATTTGACCAAACTACTTAATATAGGGGGAGATATGAGTATTTTCGTGAATTTATAGACTTTAGCCGACGAAAATATGTGAAAAGTCGTCGGCTAAGATTGTTTTTGCCGACGAATAACCTAATATTTCGTCGGCTACAGTTATTTTTTAATTTTTAAATTACATACTATAGCCGACGAATACGTTAGGGTATTCGTCGGCTAAACCCTAAATTTTTTGGCGGTCAACCAAAATTTTCAAATGAGTTTAGCCGACGAAAATAAAGAATTTCGTCAGCTAAAGTTCTTTATATAGGTGAAGATGACAAGAAGAGTTTAGCCCCCTGTCGAGCCCTGCCGACTCCTGCCGAGCCCCTTGCCGACCCCTGCCGAGCCCCCTGCCGACCCCTGCCGAGCCCTGCCGAGAAATTCAAAACAAATAGAAACTTTAGCCGACGATATTCAAACACTATATTCGTCGGCTGTAGTGTTTTTTAATTTTTTTAAATAAGGTTTAGTCGACGAATAACCTAATATTTCGTCGGCTATAGTAATTTTTTAATTTTTTTTATAAAATATTTCGTCGGCTATAGTTATTTTTTATTATTTATTACGCACTTTAGCCGACGAAGTACTGGGACTATTGCCGACGACATTTTTTTCGTCGGCTAAAGTGGGACTATAGACGACGAAAAAAAAAATTTCGTCGGCTAAAGTCATCACAGACGGCCTTTTTCTGACAACACTATAGCCGACGAAGGCTCGTCGGCTAAGGTCTTAGCCGACTAATTTTTTTTAACAGGCCGCGAATTTTTTTCGTCGGCTAAAGTGCTTATTCTGATAGTGTTTTTTTCCCATCAAGATTAGGACTAGTTGCTGATGAGTTCTATCAAATGTCCAAACATATTTTGTCATTTCAATCCTTATATACTATCAATAACATTTTCCAATGTGGAATCTTTATCAACCCGTACGTAATGTTGAACTTTCTAAAAAAAACAAAAATCATTTATTATCTGAAAGTAAGAAAGAAAAAGACAAATCAATTTGAAATTTGATCACCAAAACAAAACAAGGGATCGTGCAGTTCTTTCACTTGTGGGGATTTCTTCAACGATATATATCTATACTCTGGTTTGGTCACTATATCCTCAATGATCGAACTTAGTTCCTACTGCAGTACTGCCTCGTAAGAGCAAATCCACCTCAACCCTAAAAGCAAGACTTAGGCTTTCGTCATGTCAAACGAAGACCCAGCCAGAAAAAACCTCCCTCCACCCATAATTTTTTTTTTCTCTAAGGTCATCATCTTGGGTCAGACCTATGACCCAGACAATGAAAAATAAGGACACCCATAAAATGATGTCCTTAAAATTTCTTTCATTTAAGTCAGACTTGGGTCATAATCTAGGTTAGACCCCCAGACAATGAAAAATAACGACACCCATAAAATTTCTTTCATTTGGGTCATAATCTGAGTTAGACCAATGACCCAGACAATGAAAAATGAAGATACGGGCCTTCGTCGTTACAGCAACTAAGCAACAGGGCTTCACTCTTGCGTCAACCATGTAAAGCAACAACTGACGTAGACCTTGCATGCGTGTCAGCTGTGTGTTTCATGGAGCACTGCTATCCTTTCATATTCAAGTGTGTTGCACTTGTTGTTGCAACATTTAAGACAAACCCCCACTCTCTAAACACATATGTCAAAGGGTTGTTGGTTGGTTTCAATATTTAAAAGGATTTCTACAAATAAATTTTTTACTCTAATTTATTTAAGCATTTCATAATTAATTAGTTAATGAAAAAAATTAGAATATGCTACAATAAGTTTTTATTAATAACTCACACCCCCTAAATATGTCATGAGGCTTGAACTCATGACCTTAAAGTTGTCAGTTAAACACTTTAACCAACCAAGCCACAGCTCAACGACAATAATGCATGGAATACATCTTTTAGTTAACTCTTTTCTTATCAATGCATATAATATGTATTTTAGTAATTTTTTTCTATTATTCACAATATGTTATGTATCATTTGACACATAACGAATGACCACTTTCGCACGTGCGATTTATTATTTTCACGCATCTATGTCAATTTGTTACGATTAATTCATTCATAACTTTGTACTATCTTTAATTCATTATTCCTCGACATAACACATCTCACATATGTGTTCCTTGTTATATTTTTGTTTAATAGCAAAGGAAATTCTGCTATACTGATGGATGTGCCTTTCATACAACATACAATCATCCATAGGCAAAATTTCCTCAAAACATCTACCCCACCACCCTCCATCTTGAGGGTATGCCATCAATAGACAATCCTAATAGCAAAAGCTATCTTTAAGAAAATGTATAAACTTAATTGAAACTCAAGTCTTCTTTCACTCTAAATAAAAAATAAAAAAATAAAAACTCAAGTCTTCTTTGTTAGTCTGTAATTCCTTCATCATTTTTCATCTTACATGATTAGAGATTAAGTGACATCAAGTGAAAAGATGCCAATAATTATGGAAAGAACTTGTATAAATTAAGTACAACGTGAGCAAATTCTGTTTTACATGAACCTTAGCAATCCAAAATTTCTGGTAACACAACCTAAGTGAAACAAACTACACCTAAGTGAAACAAAATACACCAAGCACGAATATGAAGTCATTCATCTCTTCTTTTTTTGTGGTTTGACGAAGTCATTCTTCAAGAAGCCTCTTTGGCTGAGCAGCACCTTGGTTATGGCCTGAAATTTGGTACCCATGATGATGCCACCCAACTTTTAAATGTATTCCTCATACTTCTCATTGAAGTTAGCCTGCATTGCAAGTGAAACACAAAATAAGTTCAAAGCTGTTGCAGCACACTTGAACAACTTCAACAGATTATACAAAAAGAAAATGAAACTTTTCCTTACAACATGATATTACAGTTAATACAATTTAAAAGGTAATTCCTACACACGCCATTTATAGAACAGATGAAGGGAAATCAAGATTATACCACTACCTTCACCTTTTCTTCCCGAATACAGTATGTGTTTTAGAGAGTCAATATCAATGTACAGTAATACTTGCTCTGCCTGAAAGTAACCAAACAACAAAACAAAAGCTATCATGAGATCACTGTAGACTGTTTTGCCAAATAACTCATGGAAATTTAACCTAGTTTCCTCTTTCCACGACGGTTATAGCCTTCCTTCGTTTGCTTAAAGGAACGGTCTTGAAAATTACCTGATAATAACAATTTCCAATTCCAATATGAAACTTCCATGGAAAATCAAAACAAAAATACGTGGAAATCGAAATTTGTAAATTACCCAATTAAATTCTACAACACTGTCAGCCGAGCTGATAATAACCTTCTTCACCTATTAGTTTGATTTTGCTCTTTCTATGTTTCTGCCCATTCCTCTTGTATGAAGAGGGGTGAGTATGATTCAACTGATCGATGTTGCCATAATACGCGTACAATAAAACGAAAAGGCTATGGATGACAAACTGAAGAAACTCAAACAAAAAAGAATTTGAAAATCAAATACCCAGATACCCAGATTCATGATCTTCGTTCTGATATCAAAATCCAATATCCTGAGATCAAAATGTATGTGTTGGAGAATTTTCAATTGAAGTGTATGATCGTTAGCGGGACTCCATTGCAAAGAGGAAAACGTCTTTTTTTGTCACCCAGTGTATAGAATGTGGGAGAAGTTTAACTACGTACGATTCAGTTTCTGAATCAGTAACTGTCTGATCCTCACATATTACTCTTTCGCCCATTGCTTATTATATCTAGTGCTTGTAAACATATATAAATCCTGGGCATTGTGGGTACTTCAAAAATTTAATCAAATTGGCTTAATTAATATACTGATATTTTAGTTAGTATTTCTCATTTATTTGTATTATAATAAACCTTTATTAATTAATAACAAAAGTAACATAAAATTCAATATATCGTAAATACCACGTGACGACCTAGGTCATTCATAAAACGGTGGAAACTACTACCCTGTTTCATTGTCACATGGCGACCCAAGTCACACCCGTGACCCGGGCCTTCCCCAACGAAGACCTATAGGTAGACTCTTGCTCTAAGGGTTAGTTGGTATTTTCATGCTAATTAAATTACAAATTTACAACTAATTAGGGTTCGTTTACAGAGCTTGAAAAGTTTGACTTGTGGGTGTATCGTGTAATAAAAGGAAGTGTTTCGATACTTAAGGAATCAAACATGTACTGCAACTGATTGATCTATGTATCCATGAATTGATGCATTAACAAAATTTTTCATTGCCAAATTGCCATGATCAATTTGCTTCTAATTCAAGCTTTATTTTCCGATCGAGAGGAGGGGGTTTGGACTTAGTAACCGTATTTGGAAAAGTGCATCCATGTATCATACAAGGTCGTTACAGAATCATAATCAAGAACAATGAAGGTATATGTACTATATATCGAGGTGGACGATCCAGAATATGTGCCGACAGAAATAATTTAGAGGGAATGATGACACAGACAGTCGACCCCATTTTGTTATGGGTGCCACCCCACCAGCATTGGAATGACACCTTTGCATGCATTTAGGGTTCCGACTGTAGAGACCTTGCCCATTTTCCCGCCCTATAAATCTCAGGCCCCATTCTCACCTGGCCATAGCGCACCAGTTTGTTTGATACCTCTCTAAAGTTTAGGAAATATGCTTCAGTTTGTGGTGCTAGGGTTCCTTTTGGTACTGGGAGGGGCCACAGTGTCTGGGGCTGCCTTGGAGAAGTACCAAGTCTATGTTCAAAAGGAATGCAGCTTTACAAGATATCCCAGCATTTGTTTTCAAAGCTTAATGGGGTTGGGTGGTTCTGGTTCTGGGCACCAGGATCCTCAACATGTTGATATAATGTCGGCTCTTGTTAACAAAACCATTTATGAAACCCGGTTGGCCTCCTCTGAGTTTTCCAAATTCAGCTCTCAATTATTTGAAGTCCGTGATTCTCAACCCACACACGATTCTGGCAAAGGTCATTTTCTACTGCATGATATACTTACTATTCGATCACAAGTACTGTATTAACTTGTTTCCTTCGTTCTTTTATCTTATTTTGTGTTTGAAAGTACGAACGAAAGAAGTTCTTTCAAATTATTGTTTGCTTCGTTCTTTCAATTAAAGTATTAACTTATCGTTCAACTTATTAATATCAAAGCTTTTATTTTAAGGGAAGAATTAATTTGGTTTTATAAGTTTCTATCAATTTCTCTACTGCAGTACGTTTAAATGGCAAGAATTAATTTTGGTTTTAAGAGTTTCTATTAATTTCTATCAGTCGGTGGCTAATTTGATGTTCATGCATACCTAACGCATGTTTAATTGGTATTTGGTTTTTCTTATAATTTTCTTTTGTGATACGTATGCAGACTACTGCGAAGAGCTAATGACCATGTCCTTGAAGCGCTTAGACCAATCCCTAATAGCTCTCAAGAAATCTCCCTCAAAAAACAAGCAAGACATTCAGGCATGGCTAAGTGCCGCCTTGACTTTCCAAGAAACGTGCAAGGACTACACCGCCGACCACGGCCTCAGCCTCACTAGCTCCGAGAATCTCAGGCTCGACCTTTCCAAGCGCATAGACTATGCCTCTCAGTTAGGGAGTAATCTATTAGCTCTCGTCAACCGTGTTACGAGTAATTCCGGTAATCCGAAGAATACAACTCGTGGTAAAAAGGCAGAGATGTTTCCCAAATGGGTTTCGCCGAAGAACAGGAAACTACTTCAGGCAACCACCGTCAAAGCTAACGTGGTGGTTGCGAAAGATGGATCAGGGAACTATAAGACGGTGTCGGAGGCCATTCAGGCAGCTACTGGGGGTCGGTTTGTGATTTATGTAAAGGCTGGAGTTTATAAGGAGAAGATTAAGACTAACAAAGATGGTATTTCGTTGATTGGAGATGGACAATATTCCACTATTATTACCGGAGATTCTAGTGTGTCTAAAGGTTCTACCATGCCTGGCTCAGCTACATTCAGTGAGTCTCTCTCTCTCTCTCTCTCTCTCTCTCTCTCTCTCTCTCTCTCTCTCTCTCTCTCTCTCTGGCTACGTATACCTCTTTCTGTTTTGTGCATGTTAAAAGGATCCGGATCTCAACCTATATTTTAACTGAGCTTGCCTAAGCTTTTACTTACAAACTGACATATGTTTAATAACACATGCAACGAGTGAAATGAGATCTTTCCATTTGCTTTTCTTCTTCTTCTTCTTCTTCTTCTTCTTCTTCTTCTTCTTCTTCTTCTTCTCTCTCTCCTTTTCCTAGAACGGGTTCTGAACTTCTGATCTTCATATATGCACAACCTTAACACTAAATTCAAAGCTCTCATGAAACCCACTACAACTTCTTCTTCTTCTTCAAACAGACACACCTTAACGTCATTTTTCATTTCGTGCAGTTCCTATTTCTTCTTCCATCTCTTTCTCAGTTTCTCCTAACCTTTTCAGATGCTTTCATTTAATTTCTCTTTGATATCTGATGCTTGAAGTCCCCAAAAAAATGGTTTTTTTTTTTCAATTGAAATCTGGATCTATACTCTCCATTAATACCTTAGTTTTATCTATTTAAGCAATCAAGCACTCTAAGATCAATCAGACCGGTCGTTTTGGTCATTCTATATTATTTTCAGAAAATCCAATTTAATGATAACCACTTGACCAAGTGAAGAAGTGAAAGAAGAACACGAGAGAGTGAGAAAGTACTCAGAAAGTCAGAACAGGCAAGAGAAATAGATAGGCAGAATAAAGAGATAAGTTGCTTTTATTCTAGCCATAGGATTAAACTGCAAAAGATATGAGCCATTCGATTTGCTTCGGACACGTGTCAGTTTGTGAACAAAAGCTCAGGTAGCTCAGGTAAGTAAGTAGGTTAGGAGAGGATCTCTCCCATGTTAAAAACCCTCTCAACGTTGGGTATTTCTGAAAGTGGAGCTTTTCCTCAAATCATAGAAAAGAAATTGCTTTCAAATTTAAAATTTAATTTCAACATGAACATCGATCAATACTCATCAGTGTTTATATTATTGGACCACACATAATTAGATATGAAATAAGATTCCTCTTTTTTTGTTGTTGGTGTTGATGACTTGATCTTGCACTTATGAGCTTCTTTTTTTATACATAATTATAATTTACTGTTGAGTTTAACTAATACTTGGAAAAAAAAATAGTAAGAAATTAGGTCATATCAGCATTACAACCTCGTCCCATTTCTATTAGAAATACGGTGGTACACAAATTATACTCTCAAGAACATAACATAATTTTCTCCTTATTTGATTGCATGGGCAGCCGTAACAGGAGATGGATTCATAGCTCGGGATATTGGTTTCCAAAACACAGCCGGCCCCGACGCAGAACAAGCCCTAGCTCTGTACATCTCTTCTGATCACTCCGTTCTCTACAAGTGTAGCATCGTTGGCTACCAAGACACACTCTACGCCCTCGCCCTCCGCCAATTCTACAGAGAATGCAACATCTACGGCAGCCTCGACTTCATCTTCGGTAACGCCGCCGCCGTCTTCCAGAGTTGCAATATCGTACTCCACAGGCACAAGGGTTACAATGCCATCCTGGCAAGCGGGAGGTCCGACCCGGGACAAAAGACAGGTTTCTCCATCCAGAACTGTAGGATCGTGCCCGGGTCGGACTTATCTCCCATTAAACACTCCTATAGTTCGTATCTTGGTAGACCATGGAAGGACTACGCTAGAGCCGTGGTCATGCAATCCAACATAGACGACGTTATCTCACCCCGAGGGTGGGTCGAGTGGCCTGGCTCCAGCACCAAGTCACTCTACTTTGCGGAGTTCGCAAACGTAGGACCTGGGGCAGGAGTGAGCCAGAGGGTGCAGTGGCCAGGGTTTCATGTAATTGGAGCTGATGTTGCTGCTGAGTATACTGTTGGTAATTTTATTGCTGGAACTTCATGGCTGCCTTCGACCGGTGTGACTTTTGTTTCTGGCCTCCATTGATATCCAAATCCTCCAATTGCTGGTTTGAAAAGACTTGTTACCTGCATTTGTAGGAGTGCTGGTCTCACCCTCAGAATGCAAACTTCTAAGATGACCGGTACCTCATGCGACCAAAATATACCAATTAATCATGTATAGCTAGTGTGCAAATTAAATTTATAGTTTCATGCATCAATACCACAAAGTAAATAAAACTATAAAACAGTTGGATGTGTAAGACTGTAAGCATAGGCTTTGCCTTGTCATATATGTAACTAAGTTTAGGCTTTGCTTCATCGTGTAGTCATGTATAGCCTTTGCTTCGATCATCTTGTTTGTAATTAAACGAGTCCTCATGAAGAATCAATTGTGATCTCGTATATTCATTTCATATTAGCTGGTTTCTTCACTATACCATACTTGGTTGATTGTACTAAAGAAGAATAGCAGTTGTAATAGTTATGGACCAATACATTTACGTATGAATTGACAGTTAATAGTTTGTGAGTCACACAATTTGGATATGACACGTTTTACAATACTTTGTTGTCATGCTTTATACTTCAACTCACTAAACCTCACAATTAAGAAATGCATTATATGTTTGGTTATACTTGGCCTAATTGCTCGTCATGTCTCATCCCTAGTTCCTAGAGCAACTCCAAAGGCTCAAAGTGCATTATAACGTATACATCTATGCTGTAGAGTTCTTACATTCGCATGCAATTCCTGCACCCACCCGTGCTCAACCTCCCTTCACCCATGGAACTGATTTCCATCCTGCACATAGTGTTCTCCCAACACATTTTGGCTTAGTGAAATAAGGAGAATGTATTGATTTCCATGGATGTGTATATACACATATTATGTAAATAATTAAGATTAGATGACACTAATGCATATATGGTGGTTACCACATACAATTGATTATGAATAATTAACACATGTACAGAATGTATTTGCACCGTGATGGATACAAGAATAACGTTCGTAGTAACAACTCCAATTTTTCTAGCCCATGAGGTGTCACGAGCTGCAAATATTACATGTTAGAATCTCATTAACACCCTAAAAATAAGACTAAAATTAAAGCATAAAACGAGAGGTGTTGTAGATTTACAAATAGGCCCATATATACCCTACAAGCTTTCCCTCACACGCTTCTCTCTTCCTTCATATAAGCTTCCCCGGCAAGCCACAGTGACCAGTGTTTCCCTTTGGCGCGCCCCTAAACCCTTTTAAAAAAAAAAACCCATTTCGTCCCTCTCTCCCCTCATTTTCTCGCCCCCAATCTCTCTGCGCCTGCATCAAGGCCTCAATAGAGTCGCAGAAGCATACGTCGCCGTCTTAGGGTTTCAGTCACCGGAGCCATGGAGCAACAGAAAACGGCTCAGCAGCAAGACGAGCTCGAAGAAATGCAGCACGGCCCTGTTCCCGTCGAACAGCTTCAGGTGAGCCCAGTTGAAATTAGAGTCGATTTAGAACAATTGAGGGGTTTGGCGATATGGGTTATCGTTCAATTAGGGTATAATGTATGTTTGATTCAAGATTGAAGAAAGGGGTTTAGGTTTTGTTGCAATTGGGGGTTTTTGTTTGTGTTGATTCTTGTGCAAGATTGTATCTTTATTTGGGTTTTGCGTTTGATTAGGGTTTTGGCGATGAAATTGAGTGTCATGTTGTTTGCTCAGTCTTGGGTTTTGGATTTTTACATGCTATCAGAAACCCTAATCCGAAATTGGTCAGTTCTTGCTGTGATTGGGATATGGGTTTTGTTTGTTGATGATCAATTCGCTAATTTTATAAGAATTTGAGTATCTGAATTGCTTGTATTCACTTCTGCGAGTCGAAATCAACAATCTTTGTGTGGTTCATGATGTGTTGGATGTGCATTATATGTGGGTTTAGTGAGAAGAAAACAAGTCATCTCTTTTTGTTGTTGGTTATGCCCATATGGGGTTTGCTTGATATTGTTCAGTTTTCCCATTTTAGATTGCTTTAAATCACTCTCTAAGGCCAAAGCAGCAATCTTTATTCAGTTGATGATGAAATGTTCTGGTGTTTTCATTTGAAGGCTTCTGGCATTGCTTCCATTGATGCAAAGAAACTTAAAGATGCGGGTCTTTGCACCGTTGAAGCTGTTGCTTACTCACCGAGGAAAGATCTTCTGCAAATCAAAGGAATCAGTGAAGCTAAAGTTGACAAGATCATCGAAGCAGGTATACCATTCTGTTACTTTAGTTTCCAACATTCTTTTATGTAATGTGGTTACTCTTTTCGTTTGCCATGTATTGATATTTTAATGGCTGGCTTCGTTACAGCCTCCAAACTGGTGCCTTTGGGTTTTACCAGTGCTAGTCAGCTTCATGCTCAGAGACTCGAAATTATTCAAATCACTTCTGGATCAAGAGAACTTGATAAGATTTTGGAGGGTCAGTTTCCACTGTTCTCCTATCTAAACTTGTATTTCAATCCTTTGTTGAGCACTTCTCCTTTATTGGAACCAAGTCCTTATTATACCAGCAGAAATGTAGTGTTTAAAGTTCGTTTAATACTTCCATTGAATCATAGTTGCTGCCTTGTGACAGGAGGAATTGAAACAGGATCTATTACTGAGATATATGGTGAGTTCCGCTCTGGAAAGACTCAGTTGTGCCACACGCTTTGTGTCACTTGCCAAGTAAGTAGTTTTTATTAGTGTTGGACATGCCACTGCTTCACGATAACAAATTAGTTTAATCTGATAAGACATAGATATGGCGTTCCAGATGTTTATTTCCTTTGGCAATATTAAATTGCAATTCAACTATCTCAAAGGCCCAATGATATGCTTCATTATGTGTGTAATCATTTTGTTATTCATAAAGTCAACATTTTCACTCGGGATGGGTTCTAGAGTTCCTTGTGATCTTGTCTAAAGCTCAGTGTTAGGTTAGGAAAAGACATATTAATCACACACAATCACCCACTTCCAAAGTCCAACCTGCATATCTGATTGATTTTAATGCTTCAGGTCCCATTAGATCAAGGAGGTGGTGAGGGAAAAGCAATGTACATTGATGCTGAGGGTACGTTCAGGCCACAGAGACTCTTACAGATAGCTGAGAGGTTTGATTTGCTACCTTGAGGTGAAAACACAGTTATGGTTCATGTATGAGGTAGTTAATAGTTGTGTTGTTACAGGTTTGGACTAAATGGTGCTGATGTCTTGGAGAATGTTGCCTATGCTAGAGCTTATAACACTGATCATCAATCAAGGCTCCTGCTTGAAGCAGCTTCGATGATGGTAGAGACGAGGTATGATTTCTCTATACAAGTTGTGGTTGTCTTAGTGTAATTCTTGCTCAGATGTAGAATGTTTCAGGTAAGACTAAGTATTATTGTATTTTTGGATCTATAGGTTTGCTCTCATGATAGTGGACAGTGCAACAGCCCTTTACAGAACAGATTTCTCTGGAAGAGGAGAACTTTCAGCGCGGCAGATGCATCTTGCAAAATTTCTCCGGAGCCTTCAGAAGTTAGCAGATGAGGCAAGAACTCTTACACCTCCAATTATCAAATATCAAGCGAAAAACAGATTACATTTTATACAAAGGAATTCAGGGATGATCTTAAGAGTAGGATTAGAACTTGGAATTTTCATTTGACTGGCCCTCTGTCTACTGTGAATGCAGTTTGGTGTGGCTGTTGTTATCACAAATCAAGTAGTTGCACAAGTGGATGGTTCTGCACTCTTTGCTGGGCCTCAAATTAAGCCTATTGGTGGTAACATCATGGCCCATGCTTCTACAACAAGGTATGTTGTTTGTTCAACACCTTCCTTCCAAAAGAAACTATCCTTGTGCAGAGTTACTCATCATTTATCTCATCTTTGATAGGCTTGCTGTCCGGAAGGGGAGAGGGGAGGAGCGCATTTGTAAAGTAATAAGTTCTCCTTGTCTGGCTGAAGCAGAAGCACGGTTTCAGATCTCCCCAGAAGGCGTCACGGACGTGAAGGACTAACCACTTTCAGCCCTTGCTAAAACTTCTGCCATAACAATACATTCTTCATCTAGTTGTATATCTGCAGTGTAATGAACCTTTTAAGGAAGTCAGGAAGTTGTCACAACTTTGTAATTTTTTGTTACAAGATGTATCCAAGGAATTTCAGTGAGTTTGTTTGCCAAAACCTTTGCAGCTTGCGTGGTGTTCTTCTTTTCCATTCCTTTTCCTCTGGTAAAATTTCACTCTATATATAAATACATATATTGTGTATGTAATGCCAAGTTGAGATTTCTAAGTTGTGGTAGATCATTGAAGTAACTGGGTGAGTATACTGTTGGCAACTTTCTCGCTGAACCTTCATGATTTGCCTTCGCCTGCTGGAAGCTTTGTTAACAAGAAAACCAGAAGAAAAAAGAAAAATAGAAAAACACATCTGTCCATGAACATTTTTTTAGGGGGTCAAATTCCATGAACACTTCTTTGACACAAGTTTCCAAAGTGATGTTGAAATTTATCTTTACAAACTTTGAAGGGTTGCCTCAAGTCCTACTGGTGTTGTTTCTGTGGCCCTATAGCTAGTTTAACCTGTTCCCATCTGCATTTATGTTTGGCATGTCATAATTACTGGCTGCAGTTTTACCTCATGGGCAGGAAATGTGACAGATTTACTTGCAGAATGCAGAGAATAATTGTGTGTGTGTGTGTGTGTGGGGTGGGGGGGTTTGGGGGACCAATGGTCTATGTGCAATTGTACAGAGCAAGAGAGTAGAAAACAAGGGATGTGATGGAAAGCAAAGTTTACTATATGCATGCTTAAATGTGGTTTGGGAGAGGCATATTTATTAAGGAAGCTGAGAGCCTTTATCTTCTGTGAGATAAAGCTTCACAATTTTCTAAAACTGTTTACAGTGGAGACAGAGGAAGTCACTTGATGATACCTTAATAATTTGCCATATTTGTCAAGTTGTTAGGAGTAGCACTCTTGGCTAGCTTCATTACTCAAATTGCAGCAGCACTGAATTTTACTCTTTCTGATGAGACTTCAAGAACTTGCTCCATTCCCATAGTTCTTGCAGGCAGCAAATTTCCTTTGTTGCTTGTTTTCCATTTATTTCATTTATCACATCATCTGAATTTATTATGAACTTATTATGATCATTGAGTTCCCAACTATGTTGCACGGACATGGACACGGCGACACAACACGACAAAACTCAAAAACTGAGTTTCCGACACGGCTTGGACACGGCAAACAGAATTATATATTTATGTATTTTTAATAAATAAAAAATATACTAAAATATGAATTAAGTTCATTACATTACCAAATAAAGTTCTAAATTCAATTATTTCATAACCATAAAAAATAAGTAATCAGAATGAGCAATTCATTAAATATAGAATAAGCAGTTTGAGCAACAAGGAAGATGTTTGTAATCAGTTTGAGCTCAACATCATGAAAGGAATATTGATGACTTTCATAAAAATTTCAAACCACACAATTTGATTTCAGAAATTCTCTTATTTGCACATATAATATCATAATCATAGCATAATATCACACCCTAAAACAGACGAATGCCACACACTGAAACAAACAAAGGGTTTTCTACTTCTTGTGATTGTTTGAATAACGAAAATCTTAGGTTTCCTTCATATCATCTGTAATATTTCAGAATTTCGATTTTCTATTTTTAAAAAAGAAAACTATTTTCAAGCTATTTTTATTATTCTTCAAATTTTTTTGTGGCTTTCGAAAATTATTCAAATTTTTAGTTTATCGAATTTTGTCTTTCGAGACCATAGGATTAATCTAGACGTCGTTACGAGTTTGTAGAATTTTTTGGAGCTATTTTTAATGATTTTTAAAAATTGGTATTATCTAAAATTTTATTAAAAATAGATTTTTAAGGTGGTTTGATCTGGAATGTTGGATTTATTAGACCGTAAGATCTATGTCGTATATTTGTGAGTATATACGAATGTGGATCAGTTTACACTACCAGAAGAAAGGCTTTAGCCGACGGAAAAAAAAACCAGGCCGACGGCTAATTAAAAATAAAGAATTTCGTAGGCTTAAGTTCTTTATATAGCCGCAAATAAACCCAACACTAGACATATTGCGGCCCCTCCTCCTCTTCCTCCTCCTCCTCCTCCTCCTCCTCCTCCACACAACCACCACAAATAAACCCAACACTAGACATATTGTGTCCCCTCCTCCTCCACCTCCGCCACTCTCTCTCCTCACCACACCGTCTACTCTCCACCCCCACGCGCCCAATGGCCACCTACCGCGCCCTCCTCTCCGCCTCCTCAACCTCTCCAACAACGTCTTCAACCGCACGTTCCCGCCGGAGCTCTCCAACCTCACTAACCTCCGTGTTCTCGACCTCTACAACAACAACCTCACTGGCGTGTTGCCGGTTTCGGTGGCTCACATGACCAACCTCCGCCATTTGCATTTGGGTGGTAACTTTTCATTGTATATCACAGTTTCTCTGTCAAGATTCTCCACACACACAAAAAAAAATAAAAAAAATGTTTCTGCAGTTTTTTTTTTCAAAACCCAGAAACTTTAGCCGACGATATTCAAACACAATATTCGTCGGCTATAGTATTTTTAAATTTTTTTAATAAGGTTTAGCCGACGAAATAACCTAATATTTCGTCGGCTATAGTTATTTTTAAATTTTTTTATAAGGTTTAGCCGACGAATAACCTAATATTTCGTCGGCTATAGTTATTTTTTTAATTTTTTTATAAGGTTTAGCCGACGAATAACCTAATATTTCGTCGGCTATAGTTATTTTTTTAATTTTTTTATAAGGTTTAGCCGACGAAATATTTTATATTTCGTCGGCTTTAGTTATTTTTTAAATTTTTTTAGAACGTTTAGCCGACGAAATACAAAATATTTCGTCGGCTATAGTTATTTTTAATTATTTATTACGCACTTTAGCCGACGAATATTTCATCGGCTAAAGTCTGTGACTATAGCCGACGAAAAATATCTCGTCGGCTAAAATGGGACTATAGCCGACGAAAAAAAAAATTTCGTCGGCTAAAGTCATTACAGACGACCTTTTCCCGACGACACTATAGCCGACGAAGGCTCATCGGCTAAGGTCTTAGCCGACGAATTTTTTTAACAGGCCGACGAAAATTTTTCGTCGGCTAAAGTGCCTGTTCTGGTAGTGTTAGACTCAATCAGTTTGAGCCCAGACCACCGACTCGGTCTTGAGTTGCTTTGCAGCGGAGGAGCTCGGAGGAGTTCTCCGTTGTTCGACCGTCTCCCGGCGTCCAACCGGTGGCTACGGCTTCGTCACGTCGTCCCTAAAGTGGTTGTGATGTTGGATTACAAAGAGGAGCTCCGGCAAGAGAGAAAAGAAGTAAAGGAAGAAAATCTGGGTTCGCTAGCGATCTTCGGATTTCGGCCACAACGACGAGCACGGCTGGTATGTATAGCTTTGTATCGCCCTCCCCGATGTCACTTTAGTATTGGATTTCCATGGGAAGCTGAGGAGAGAGAGATTCGAAGAAGAAGAAGATTTTCTGGGTTCGTAGGCGATTTTTCGAATCCAGTCACGACTGTGGGCATGGATGGTGGTAGTAGCTTCACCTCGACTTGGAGAACCTATCTATGTCTTTGATTGTCCATGACGAGCTATGAGGAGGGAGAATCGAAGAGTAGAAGTTCTGAGATTTTCCGGCGAGGGTTCGATGTTTTCCGACGACCTCCGAGTCTGAAATGCTGATGTGGCGTGTCGCAATGCCGTGTCGGGGCCGATTAACGTGTCTGAGACGTGTCGGACACGTATTTTACCGTGTCAGAGTGTCCGAGTGTCCATAGGTTCCCAATAATGGACTCTAAGTAGTGTATACAATTGCAACCCCAGTTCACCTTTTAGCTTATTTTAAATTTGGCTTCTCTACTTGGAATAATGTTGTTTGGATGACTTCTAACCTATGTTGCACGAACACAGACAAGGTGATACGACACGGTGCGACATGTTGACAGGGCAAAATTTAAAAAACTGAATATCCGACACGGTTTGGACACGACAAATAAAATTATATATTTATTATTTTTAATAAATAAAAATATACGAAAATATAAAATAAGTTCATTACATTGCCAAAATAATGTTTTCAATTCAATTCATTGCATAACTATAAGAAATAACATTAAACAGAGTCAAATGCAAATAATAGAAGTGCGTAATTAATAATATTAAAAGTAACAGACCTTTAATTTAAAACATAACATTAAAGAAAATCAAATTTGCAGTAGGTTGCTGACAAAACTGAGCAGTAATTTATTTTCAAAAGTGGATAATAGCTTTATTTAGTTTTTGGTTTTGGTTTTTGTTTTTTTTCTTTTTCAATTAAAAATAATTGATAAATAATGAAGTGATGTGTCAAAGATGATATAGCGAGTCGGTCAACGTGTCGAAAAAGTTAACATTTTTTACATGTATTTTGCCATGTTGGAGGGTCGGAGACTCCACTAAGGTGGGGTGAGATGGAATGTCCGTGTAACAGAGCGTGACGACAGCAGTAAAAAAAAAAAAAACTTACTAGCCTAACCCGAGATGATTTCCCAATTAAAAAATAAAGCAAAATAAATTATCGCGGACACAAAATAAAACGTACATTGAATTGTGAGAGCTAGTGTGGAAGAAAGGTCGAAGATTCAACAATGGCGACCAAGCCCGGCGTTCCGAGATCTGGAGCTATTTCCAAGGGCTACAACTTCTCCACTCACTGGGAACAGGTTCCTCTTCCTCTTCGTTTTCGTCTTCTTCACAATTACCAAGCTCTCTTATCAGATCAGATCTCGGATCGGATCCCTTAGATATGCGTTTGATGCAGTCCTTTATATCTTCGCTGAATCTGCAGAACACGCCGTTAACGGAGCAGCAGCAAGCGGCGATTGCAAATCTCGCTCACGCCGTCGTGGAGCGACCGTTGCCGCCAAATTTGGTTAGAAATTCCGTTGCATTCTCTGCCTCTTTCGATTCATTAACACTGTTATGCACCATATTTGAGCCTCATTGGTGAATTTCAGGCGCAAGATCGAATCTTGGAGCAGCAGAATGGTTTGACTGTCTCCACTAAGGACAGCTCGTTCGGCTTGGAACACTCTGCTGCTATGGAAGCTGTTCTTGTCAGTACGAATGAGGTGAGTTTTCGGCCTTTCGCGGTCCTCATTGAGCTTCTGATAGTCCTATTGAGTTTTTTTTGACTGCAATATGATTTGTTATTGTTCCTGCAGTTTTACAAATGGTTTACGGATCTTGAATCGGCTTTGAAGTCTGAGGTTAGTGCTCGAGTGTCACAGTGTAACTGTAATGTAGTACAAAAGGAGCATGATATTGAGCTCAGTGTGCTGATTTTTGCTTGCTTTTTAGACAGAGGAGAAGTATCGCCACTATGTAGACACGTTGATGGAGCGCATACAGATATGCAATGGTATACTTCAGCAGGTAGTCTCTCATTCTGTTAGGTTGTTGCGAATTTGTAGAGGCGACTTATTTTTTTGTTTTAGATTGCTTTGCTTATGGACATTGCTGGGGTTCGTTGTATGCAGGTGGATGATACTCTAGACTTGTTTAATGAACTACAACTGCAGCACCAGGCAGTAGCAACGAAGACTAAAACTCTTCATGATGCGTGCGATCGACTGGTGCGGTTTACTCTCTATTATTTCCTCTTCTTTTTTGTTTTGTTTTTCCTGTTAGCTTCACTTGACCTAATGGCCAGAAGTTTGATATTGTCATATGGCGTCGCTGAAAGATGATTTATGTAGCATGTTGTTGTAGGATCTGTTGAAATATCTAGACCTTGATCTGTGGTCGTCTTGTTTTGTAGTTGATAGAAAAGCAACGACTGATTGAGTTTTCAGAAGCACTCCGCAGTAAGCTCAACTACTTTGATGAATTGGAGAATGTAAGGTTTGAATGCTACCTTACCTAGAGACACAGTTGGTTATATATACGTTTCATGCTTTCCTTTAACCTGTTCCCTTCAAATCTTCTTAGTTTGAGAACCTTGTCTTTGTACCTTTGCAACGAGGTTAATGGATGGTAGGAACCGCCAAAAATTTAAACAAAGATGAAAGTTTGAAGTTACTTTCCCAGTTTCCCTTTCTTATTGACTGATTTGGTTTGATGTAAGTCATGATATATTAGATGTTTCTGTTTCTCATTGACAAAAAAGTCTCTTCTACTTGCCCTTAATATATACTGTTTAAAAACTAAAGTGTATAAAAGTTATATAAATATTGGGTTCTTCAGAAACAGTGTTTAGTTAACATCAGTGATGGGAACTGTGATCTGTTTTTTCCCTGGTCCATACTTGGGAATGCTCACATGTTTGTGTTGATGCATGGATATCCTTTTGTTTTTAGTTGAACAATTTGATTATATTCATTGAAGCTTTACAAATATGTATAAGTCAGTTTCTCCATAGTGTCACTTTCCTTCTCAGGCATAACTATAGCCGTTAGGGTTGTTACAATGTATAGGGAATTAAATGTAGTGAAAGTTCTGCCAAGCAGCGTATCTGTTTCTTGTCTGTTTGGTGATTGCAATCTTGTCTTTTTCTTTGTTTGTTTGTGAGAAAATAACATGATGCACAGTGTTTCCATGTAATGTTGTGTACCATGTATATGCGCACACACACACACACACATGTATACATGCACACACATGTAATGTATATATGTTGATCAATAGAGTTCCTGTTTAATTGTTCCACTGTCTGCAGATATCTACGAATTTTTACTCTCCAAACATGAATGTTCTAAATGAGAACTTCCTCCCTCTGCTCAAACGACTTGATGATTGCATAACGTAAGTGCCATCATACACTACCATGTTAAAATTTGCATTGATGCCAGGAAACAGTGAGCAGTAATAAAATTTATTTATTGAGATTGGAACTTGATGTTTAACTGACTTCTGTCCATCTTAGGTATGTTGAAAGCAATCCGCAATATGCAGAATCCAGTGTTTACCTACTCAAATTTCGCCAACTGCAGGTATAATTTTCAAGACCATTGAATATGTGAATGGTATAGCATGGTGAATTATTATTGTGGTATTTTTGGCTTCCGGTGATATATAATTTCGTGTTTTTGTGGACAGTCTCGAGCCTTGGGCATGATTCGCTCACATGTACTTGCAATTCTTAAAAGTGCTTCTTCTCAGGTAAAGTCGTATTATTGAATTGAATTGAATTGTTGTATTAGTGTTTATCTATAAACATCTTTGTTTACATGGATTAATACTTAGTATGGCTTTATATTATGACCACTGTTTTACATTAGGTACAGGCAGCTATTGGAAGCAGTGGTGGCAGCAAAGCTTCTGTTTCTGAGGGTGTAGAAGCATCTGTTATTTATGTCCGTTTCAAGGCAGCAGCAAGTGAGGTAATACTACCTTTATTGTCTTGCAATGATGCTACTGTATGTCTGTATCATCTATTATTTTGAAAGTGTGATTGCTGTAGTTAACTTGATCAACCTCGCATACATTTGTGTACCATAATTTTGAATGGATTGTGTGCTTTAAGTCACAGACTTTTTAAGTGTTATGCCTAACAAATATGGTCTCCGCAGCTTAAGCCAGTGCTGGAGGAAATTGAAAGTAGAGCATCGAGGAAAGAGTATACTCAGATCCTTGCAGAATGTCACAAGCTGTACTGCGAACAGCGCCTTTCCTTGGTAAGCTGATGATTGGTTGTTCATACAAGTTTTTTTTTCTTCATTTCATATGGTCAGTTCACAATTATCCTGAACTTTTTTATATGTATCATCCAGGTAAGAGGTATAGTACATCAAAGAATATCTGAATTCGCCAAGAAAGAGGCATTGCCATCATTGACAAGATCTGGATGTGCATATCTAATGCAGGTAATACACAGTTATTTAAAAGGATATTCATAGAAGAGAATTTTCAAAAGAATGCAATGTAATGCATGGTTTTGTATTTGTTATTTACAATAAGGTGAAGATGTCATGATATGAATCCTATCCTGTCTAAATACTGCAGAAGAGCAAACATATCTGTGATGTGTGATGTAGAATGATGTGTTAATTACTTCATATTTGAAAAATGTGGTACATAGAGCCATAAGTCACACTGAGTACAACTCAGCATTGTTGGGGTTCCAGGTTACAGCTGATAGAACTTTTGTTTCTGTTATAATATGTTTTATCTATTTATCTCTTTGATTATATCTAGGCGCTTTTTCTTCATTCCATTTTTCTTTTTCAGAATGTAAATAAGTTTTGATTGTAATTGACACATGTATCAATTGCAGGTCTGTCAGCTTGAGCACCAACTTTTTGACCACTTTTTCCCATCTTCCGCAGAGGACGTTTCAAGCTTGGCTCCATTGATAGATCCCCTGTAGGTCTCCTATCCTTTTTCACTTCTCTTTCTCTTATTTATTGTTTTGCTTTCTTGAGAGATGGGCAGTTAGTAGTTGGCTTATAGCATATATGACAATTGTGTGACCACTATTTGACATGAGAATAATCAGTGCTATAACAATACGACAATTACTATTTGACATGAGAATAATCAGTTGATGGAAATGTCAGTACTTTTGGTAAGGGGTTACGTTTGAGTACCATTTTTCTGTCAAATACCCAAATAATACAGCATACTGGAGCTTGTTGGTTGGTTTTTTTATAGAGAGTTTAAACTATGTAATAACTTTATGGTGATTACTCCATGCAGGTCTACATATTTATACGATACACTACGGCCAAAGCTTATTCACGAAACAAATATTGATTCTCTGTGTGAACTTGTTGATATATTGAAAGTTGAAGTGCTAGGTGAACAGTTGAGTCGGCGGAGTGAATCATTAGCCGGTCTACGGCCTACACTGGAGAGAATTCTTGCTGATGTTCATGAGCGGTTGACTTTCCGTGCTCGAACACATATTCGTGATGAAGTGAGTGTTTATTCCTGTGGGGTTTGGATAAGGGAAATTGTATAGGTTTTCCTCTGTTTGTTTCCTGTGAACTATCTCTGATTTCTCTCTTTTAAAAAAAATCTTTCTTCCTGTCTTGCAGATATCAAACTATTTACCTTTGGATGAAGATTTGGATTACCCTGCAAAGCTGGAAAAGGCCGCGACAGATGAACTTGAAACTACATCTGTAAGTTTTCATTTCTATAACACCTAACTTAAATATGTAGTGGCCTGATGTATATTGGTATTAGATTTTCTTAGCCCCTGATTTATAGGCCTATAGACATTGGCACATAATGACTCCTTCAGATTCCAATTGTTAACCAAATGATTTATTCATCTCTTATGACTACCTCTAGGGAGTAGGCACATAATCCCCTATGATTGTTACATAATTCTGGACATGTCATTCTCGTTACTTCATGACTAATTTAATGGTAGTAGGTGGCTAGTGGTTGCATTACTGTAGCTGGCTGATTCTAAATTACTCTTTTGTTATATATATGTAGGAGTTACATTAATGGTTTTGTTCTTTTTTTCTTAATACTCTGCTTTTCATTCAAACTGCAGGATGATGAAAACCTTGTTTTCAAGACCTGGTATCCACCTCTAGAGAAAACACTATCTTGTCTTTCAAAGCTGTATCGCTGCTTAGAACCAGAAGTTTTCACTGGTTTAGCACAGGTATGGAAGCCTTTGCATAGCCACCATGTTAAACTTGTCTTGAATAATGCTATTTACAGATTTTGTTTATCTTTTTTCTTCTATCAGGAAGTTGTCGAAGTTTGTTCAATATCAATTCAGGTGAGTTTTTAATTGTACAATGGCGTATGCAGTTCTTACATATAATTTTACTAAACCTTGTTTAAGGGGATGTTGAGAATTTTAGATTTAGTTAGAGTAGCCTTTATGTAACCCACCAGTAACATGTTGCTGTCTTTCGTGACTTGTTATGTGTTTCCCTTTTACCAGAAAGCGAGTAAGCTGATTTCAAAGAGATCATCACCAATGGATGGTCAGCTCTTCCTCATAAAGCATCTTCTTATCTTAAGGGAGAAGGTGAAGCATCCTTTCTGCTGCTGTATATACTAAAGAATTATATGATTAAACCACGTATTATAACACACGTACTTTGTCTTCCCAGATTGCACCTTTCGATATTGAGTTTTCTGTTACACACAAGGAACTTGACTTCTCACACTTGCTGGTTAGTTCTAGAATTCTTGAGCATTAATTGTTCTGAATCTACTTAACTATGTTTATTATATATCTTTGGCTCTACCAAAACGAATCAAATGGAAACCTGTACCATACATATGCAACATTATTATTATTATTATTTTTATATTATATCAATGTATATCCTCCCCGGCTTGAATGCAATGTTGTAATTGAAGATCTTAATTCCTTTTATACCTCACCCTCCAGGAGCATCTACGGCGGATTCTTAGAGGTCAAGCCTCTCTATTTGACTGGTCCCGGACAACTTCACTGGCAAGAACCTTGTCTCCCCGTGTTTTGGAAAGTCAGATAGATGCCAAGAAGGTTTGTCAGTTTGCCTTTTTAGTCAAGAATCTAGCATATACTTTGGCAACATTTGTACGCCCTGTTGCCTCATGGTATGTTTGATAGTATAATTATTCTGTGGCAACCTTTTAGATTAGATATTAGGATCTCAGAGCAAGATTTTGCTTATTTTAGTTTCACTTTGATTTATATTCTGGCAAGGGTTACTTGCAGGAACTGGAGAAAAGCCTAAAAGCCACTTGTGAGGAATTCATAATGTCGGTCACGAAGCTAGTTGTGGATCCCATGCTTTCATTTGTTACTAAGGTTTGTCTTTTCCCCCTGCAAAATGATGGCCGAACAACTTTGTAACAATTTAATGTATTTTAATGTACAATAAACTACAAATTCTAGAACAATTTTTCTAAGCTCAGTGGTGATATGAGAAGAATTCATGCACCATAACCTTAGAATCATATATCTAACATTTCATCTCTGCGACCTGTATATGACTGCTTCTTGTAACTTGAAAACAATTTCATTTTAACATGTTAGCAATCTGTACTTGTAATTCCAACCCTTCTCAAAAAGAATTTCACATGGGTTGGGTGGCCTTTTGGGATGAGAGTGGACTACCCCTGGGACAACTGGACAAATGCACTTCGTACAAGCAAACAAATTGTATGCACGTTTGGCATTATATCGAGATTCATAGGATAACATGCTGCCTTCACTTTGGTCCTGTGTTTTTTGGGGGATGAGAAAGGGATACTTCCTGTCCTTCTCAGTTGAATGAAGGCAACATCATACAAGCATACATGCATTCTACACCTCCATTTGAGAAGTTCACTAAAGTTTATAGTCTTGTGCTTTTCTATAGGTCACGGCTGTGAAAGTTGCAATGTCAGGCAGCCAGAATCAAAAGGGAGAGTTGGTTATGGCTAAACCACTCAAAGATCAAGCGTTTGCAACTCCGGATAAAGTAGCTGAACTTGTTCAAAAGGTATGGATTTATATTAATCTCTCATTTTCTTTTACTTCTGGGGAGAACTGTGTTGTTGAGGGCTACCTAATGTTATGTCTGGTATATAATTTGTGTCGCATGAAAATTATTGGTATTGTGAGATGTCGGAATTCTCATAATTAATCAATGTAACAAAAGTTGATCTGTACCATATATCTGGAACAGGTAACCACTGCTATTCAACAAGAGTTGCCAATGGTAACGAGGAAAATGAAGCTTTATCTGCAAAACTCAGAAACACGGAAAATTCTATTCAAACCAATACAGTGAGTACAAATTCACCTGTACAGAGTACACTTATGTGGTTATCAATACACAAAACTGTGACGTATTTTTTCCCCTCTTTTATTTAGGACAAATATTGTTGAAGCCCATGTACAAGTACTGTCCCTGCTCAAGGCCGAATATTCACCTGAAGAGATACAAGGAATGATAAAGATGCCTTCTATTCAAGACCTGCAGGCACAACTCGATACTCTAGAGTTTTTTTGAAAACCATTGAGAATCAATTCAGTTTATTCTTTTGTTTTTTTATTTCCGACATTTAAATTCTTCTCAAGATTTTAAGATTACAATTGGTTTAATTTACAAAATCCTGCGATGCTCCAACTCTTGCATGAAACGGTATAAACTAATGGTTTGTCTTCTATACAAATACAATAGTGTTAGTGGAGATCATGATCTACAACAAATTACAAACTCTCTTCGGAGGAAGCACAGAACTGTAATAAAGGCCCTGAAAGTATCGATCAGTTCTGAATGAAATGATGGGGAATTGACACGACGAACATGGTTCCGGAAAACTTTCGCAGTGCGTCCGATATTTTTCTCCGACTGTGGCACCACATCATTACTAGTATTTTCAATCAAAAGATTTAGAGTATAGCAACCAAGTTGATTGACCTGCCTCAGTACCTCGCGACGTCATTACTTTGTAAACAAGAACGAGGAGCCGTCGCATAAGTGTCCTACTGATTAACATATTGTGACGTAACTATGCTTGTTGTTTGGCATTAACGTGCTTGTAATTATGAATTACATGTTAAGCTCAAGAATCGGTCATAAGTTGCTCAGTTTACAGTTGTGTTATTTACTTTTAGATTGGAATGGGAAAGCAGAGCACTTCAGGTTCATCGGACAAGACTACAGTTTTGGTGTTCTGATAACACCAACTCAGGCTAAAAAAAAAACACATAACTGACAATATCCACTTTTCACTACACAAATTTGAAAGGCATGAACTAGGGCCAAGAAACTAAGCTAAAATTATGCAAAAGTTTTCATACAGTTATGAGAATAATGAGTTCTTGGTATGACTCTACCAAGGGTCAAACCCGTGGATAGTTTCCTTTCCTCTTTCTCTTTGATGTATTTGGCTTGCTTTTGTAATATGATGGATTGTGAGTAATTGGATTTGAGGCTAGGGCAAACTTTTGTGCAAACAATGTATTTTTCCATTTAATGTGATGTTGATGCTTTGAAAATATATTTGATATGAAAGAAATATGGCCAACAGAAAATGAGGCATATCAACTTTATATTTGAACATCAAAAATAGGGTCGCTTATATTTCATCTACACAGTCAAGTGTTGAGTTCTCAATTAAAAGACTTCAGATTGAGCTTGGGAATTTTCTTCTAAATGTTCAGATTGCGATCCACTTTGGACAATTATCTGAGGAGTCCACTGATCAGGCAACATGAGAAAATAAGTAGCCATAGCTTTCCTGAACCGTTTCTTATACTGCTGGGGTGAAATCACGGTTGGAGATGTGTTCTTCGGTCCTCCGAGAATGCCCGAGGCCTTCACCCAAGTTTCAAGGTGCTTGTCCCAAGTATATTGCCTCATGAAATCAATGATCCCCAAAACTAGCTCGTGCTTTTCCTCATCCACTCCAACCAGTAATGAGTAGTCCATCACATCGATCGACTGTAGCAAAATGCGTTACAAACTATAAGCAACAGATAGAAGCCATGAGAATAAGCAAAATATCTCATGAACCTTTCAATACAATAAGCAGTCGGAACCAACTTACAGCAAGGAATGCAGTATCATTCCAGACAGCTCTTTCCAATAGCCGCTTTGCCCTGTTCCCCACAAAAATTGGAGACGTTGGCATTGCTTCAATCAGGTTCTGGTCCAGTAGCACTTTATTGCTCCCACTTGTATCTGCATTATAACGTGATCGAGAAGATCCTTTCAGGTCATAGAGCCGTGAGACATTGCGTCTAAATAATAGATTTTCCATTACTAAGACGTCCATCTTCGTCTCTTTCCCTGCTTTACCGAGCTTTGTTGACACCTTCAAGGAAAGGACCGGAAAAGAAAACTGGAAATTACAAAGTTGTACAAAGAATCCTAAAAGTGGGTCACGGGTAGACAAAGGTTAAGCAAAACTTTTCAAATATTTTAGTTTAGAGCAACAATACCTGATAAATACCCAGGATCTTTGCTAAGCAAGTCGGGCTTCTAGTACTGATTGAATCAGATAAATAATTGAAATAAGCTGGTGCAAACTTGATAAATGATTCCAGCTCTGTCTTTGTGACTTGTTTTATGATAAACCGATCATCCAAGGTTTTAGCAAAGAACACGTTGCTCTTTCCACCCTGGGCACCCCACTTCTTACAGCGGCTAAGAGACCGAACAAAATCTAATTCAGAAGGGCAACATGCTTTCCTTAATGCCTCAAAATGGGACGCGTAGTAGCAAGTTACTGTATACTTCACCTTACCGAGGGGTCCCTCATCTGTAAAGGATACTCTAGCATGTGTATCCCTTGACATTAGAGAATCAGAACTCCGTGAACGTGACATGGATATGATGCTATCATCAGAAGAACCAAGACCTCTGTAGTTCTCAGATACGGCCTCATCAAAAGAATTCAGTGAGAGAAGATTTGCTGAATCAAAAAACGGTAACGAGACTGCAGAATCAAGAGCTTCTTTTGATCTCTCAGGTTCAGCAATCTGCAAATGATAATTAGGAGAGACAAGGGTATATGCAATAACACTAGTGGGCTCATCATCGAAAACAGGGATAACAGTATCATTAACACCGATGGGCAGTAGCAACCTGGCACCAGTTTGCCGTTCCAGTTCCCGGAACCGTGCGACATAGACAGGACTCTGGTCACCAATACAGAGCTTTTGAGTGTTAAAGGAAACACTTTTACTGAATGAACTAGTGACAGCAAGAGATGCAGAACTAACAGAACGAGTTGTCTGTACCCCACCTTGGTCAACAGTACCATTTTCCACAACCGAGGCAACATTTTTTACCACATTTGAAGATTTTACCATGGTTGAATGAGGAAGTGAATATCCGTTCTCTCTAGGTGTTGTACCAGTCCAAGCCGCATCAAGGGTGTCAGATAAACTTTCCACAGCTGAGCATTCATTATCTTCCGAGAGCCCCATTTGTACAATTTTTCCAGACTCCAAAGGATCAGATTTATCAGAGACATTTGCAGAGGTCTCATTCCCATGATCTGTGTCCAGACCCGTTTCAGTTCTGTTCTGAACCCCTCCCTTCTGGCTAAAGTAGCCAGCATCCCCTCCTTGGATAAGATTTATACCAGACTTGATTTCCGGAAGAGATGTACAACTACTGAAACCTTTTCCTGTTATCTTGACAGGTTTCTCCGTGCCAATAGGTTTCTCCTTCAGTTTGGTAATGGAACTGGTTAAACCTTCCTGAAGATTATGATTGCCTAGACTGGCTGCATGAATAAGGCGCTGGTCCCAAACATAAGAGTGGACGAGTAACTGCCTCCGCAATTTATTGATCTCAAGAATATCAATTGCAGGCTGGCCAGATTTCACCTCCCCCTTTATCACTTTTTGTAATGATTCCTGAACAATGTCATGTCATGAATGAGAAGCCAGATACCGAATATATAAAAATTTCTCTAAGAGATGAAAAGGAAAATAAACACACACACACACACACTTCAATGACAGCTCCTTTGTTTCAATCAAGGTCACTTGGATAATAGTACATAATGCAATTCCTCCAGTAGGGATTTGAATTGATGGCAATTAAATGCTTCAAAGTTGTCATGCGTTGTGTACGAAAGAAAAACTTCATCCCATTTTTTTCCCTAAAAATAAACTTTGCTCATATTATAACCCTTGTTTTGGAAGGGGGAGTGTCAATTCATTGTGTAGTAAAGAAGAACTTCTTCTCACTTTTTTTCTTTCCCAAAAAACAACTTGCTCAAATTTATCATTTTTTTCTTTTCCTGTTTTTTATTTTTTATTTTTTATATTTTATATTTTTTGGGAGGATTAATGAAAATTGAAAACTACCTCAAAGTCTTTCCTTTCCTTTTGAAGCATCCCTTCAAGTTCTACAATATGATGAGTTGATTCAGGTGCTTTCCTGCCACCATCCTGTGTCTCTGCAGCTGGTATTTTTTCTAAAATCTGATGAAGAGCATTACACAAGTCATTGAATAGAAGCTCCACCCGGTTGCCCACCTATTTAAGAAGATCAATAACATCATTAGCATTGACAATTTAGAATCCCATGCTGTATTAACTAAGATTCAAAACCCGCACCTCATGAGCTTCTTTTTGAAGCCATTCCTGATTATCGTAGTAAAATTCCAGTTTTGGTGGAGGAAGACAAACAGAGTGAATATGAATTGAGGCATAGCGGAAGCAAGCAACCATTCTCCCAAAGCTGTATGTTTAAAAGCAAGAGCATAAGAAGATTAAAATATGTAAACTGAATCTTAACACTTGAAAACATCGAAGACATATCTACGTGGTCAAGGAAACCTACTTTGGGTTCTTGCCAAAACTGACCTGGTTCATTTTCTGAGAATTCAATTTTCAAAAACTCAACCTAAAAGAAGTAAACCGAAAATGGGACAATAAGGCTTGAACTCTGCTAGACCACCTTGACCTGATATATTATTATGAAACCTTCCTAACAGCATTTCACCTAGCTTACTAACTTTAACCAGCATGACCAATATACATGTATTTTAACAATAAATCGATTTCTAAATTCTTTTCCTTTGGTGGGGTGTAGTGACTTGTTTGGTAAGTTTAATAGTTCTCGACTTTGTAAAGGAACAAAGAAAAATGAATACCCATAAAACCGAAGACAATCTCTGTGCAGGGAATGACCACAGCTTGCAACTCTGTTTGCGGCTGCATGATTTGAAAAGCTCAATTCCAAGAATTTCCCAAAAGATAAACCCCAAGCAGCATCAGACATTACTACTCTACGAGTGGCTGGAGGGAAGCCACTGGTCCGAGGACATCTCAAGCACCTATGCCACATCCATATTTTGCCTTCCTTTTCCCCTGGTAGGAAGGTCTCTGGGAGCTTCTTAACAGATATTGTAAGGCTCCCTTGTCTATGAGTATAACAATGAATATGCGCTTCTGAGGGCATCCCACATGAACGACAGAGGTAACCCTAAATCAAGAAGCAGAATATCCCACATGAACATGCGCTTATGAGTTTGTCAATAAAATTATTTTTAATTAGAAAAACTAACAACGAGAAAAGATAAACGTGCTAAATACCTGATCAAACAGATGGTCTCGTAAAAACCTCCCAAGAGGCTTATCAAAGCTTCCATAGTATTTGATTCGAAATAGATGGGCCCGTTCACATGCAGTTCCCTTCCACACACAACGTGTTGATAGGGAAACCAAAATGCTTTGGTGGTCTGATAGTGAGGGGGGAAACTCCTCCTTTGAAGATCCCACCTCCTCATTCTGATTATCAGTATGATATTTTATGGATGGAAGCTCTGGTGTCTCTCTGAGATTTGCAGCTAAAGCAACACCATCAGCATTGCCATTTCCACCACCATGTCCAAATGCCTCTGAGGTGCTAAAAGAATTAGAGATCAAATTATCCCGTAATGCCTCGCCTCTGTTAGATGTTTTGGCCAGACGAGATTCTTTAGAACTTATATCATGAATGTCCTCAGAGGCACAAACTGAAGAAAGCTCTTTATGGTAGGAGTCTATCGTACCCTGTCCTGGGGGAGACAAGGAAGTGAAGGGAGAGATATATTCTATAGGATTCAAGGTATGTTTTACAGAAGAAGGCTGAGAACATGTAGCATTAGATTGGGAGACCAGATTGGCGCCTTCGATCTTTAAAACGGAGGCAACTGTAGTAAATGAGCCACTATCTGAAATGAAGCCTTTATTTGAGTTCTGCAGTTCACTTCTAGGATCAGAACTCTGTGGCTTGCCAGCTGCTGGTACACTAAAACCAGGTATGGTAGAAATGGACCTGTCGATACTTGAGGGTTTATCAGGCAATACAGTTATCACCGACTTCAGAGGAAGTTCCGAAAGGGAAGCACCTTCATCAGCTAAAAATGAGGTCTCCAAAGCCAAGTGATAAGCTGCGAAAACTCCATACTGTACAACATGTTTCACCTTCTTTAATTCATCCCCATTGGCACCCTTCAGCAATATCTGAAACAAAGTAAAGCAATATATATTCTCAACTCTTCTGACTAAATTTTTTATTTTGTTTCCTTAAAAACAAAAAAGGACGAGCGAAATGAAACAAAGGCAGTTAGTGCTCCAGAAGTTGAAACATGCCAGAAACCACATGTTCAAGCTCATAACAGTAAATTACATCGTTGATCAGTGATCTCTAATCTGATTGCAACCCCTGGCTCTATGCTATATCTGACAGATAATATACTTTTACTAGATAACTAGAATGAAAGTTAAGTTCTGGACATCATTATGGGCTTCTGCTTCTATGGTGTTCAGTAATTATACTCTTTCTTCCGTTATTCTTAACTGGCAAGCAATTGTAATTATAAGAACTTTGAGTTAGCATTAACAGATAGGCTGCTAAATCTCTGTCCTTAGCTTCCCTCTTTAGCTATCTAAAGCGGACTCCTTGTCTGAATCCTTGTACAATGTTTTTTGTTTCAAATAATAAGCTGTTTTGTTTCACATTAATAATTATAAAATAAGCCCTAGCCTATAAGGTTCACACACATGACAGTACCCAAAAGTTGAAGCTTCAAAACAGCATAATTTGAAACTCAAGTGTCCCTGAGTGATGTGTATTCAGGACTTACAGTAACACCCAATGGCTTTGGGCAACCTTCAAAGAACATCAGAGTCTTTGTCAATTTCTTCCCACCTTGCCCAGCACTGCCATGCACTTCAAGAAATTTCTCCACATGGAACATGTCACAATACCCCAGTTTTGGTGATGTAAGATGATCTATTGAAGGGACTATTTGTGCCCCAGTGCAACGTGAGATTCGCTCCAAAAGTGGTCTCTTAACATTCAGAACAAGTGATATGTCTTTCGCAAGAAGATACTCTTGAGCATACCGGGATACAGACTTCTCCACCAATAGAACATTAGGGTGATGTGCGTCAATCTTAGCAACTGCCATTTTCAGATGGTCCATTTCCTGAAAATAAGAAAACAATAACAGTTAAATAATGAGTTATTCAGAAGAAGCAGCATCCTAGAAACGGGCCAAAAACGTGAGCCATAAAACGTATTCAGAGTTCCATCCCTTGTCAAACCCCTACAAATTAGGAGCTTTAACTCACAAATGGCTAAATAACAAAGGTCAAAAAGAACCTGCTGCAACAAAGTATCAAAGCTGGACAAGTGGTTTGATACACGCTGATATTCCAAAGCTCCTCCAAGGATCAAGAAACGTGGTTTCTCTATCTTTGAAGTCATACGCCGATGAGCCACGTTTTTCTTGCAAACAACTCCTTTAACTACCATGCTACAGAATGACATCAAAAGCTGTCTAAGTCTTCTAAATAGTAATTTTCAAAAAAGAGCATATAAATAATGAAGCTGATGGAAACATGAAGTAACAACATATTCATGAAAGAATGTGGAGTGTCCATTCAGCACAACTCCCAAGGACAAAACTGAACATGTAGATCATCCATCTAAGTATCTAACGGAATGAAAAATACCGTATCTTTTCTCCTAGTTTCAATATTTTGTAGAGTTCAGATGTTGAATGCAAACTTCCATCCTTGTGAAAGCACTTCTTCAAATTGGATATATGGTCAACTATAGCAACATCAAACTACTTTCATGACCTAATGAGCAAAACATGTGACCTAACAGACAACTAGAAAATATTTACTAGTAACAGAACCATCAATTAGTTGCTTCAAGTTTTCACAGTTGTAGACATCCACTACAAGTTGCTATGAATTCTGAAGTTGGTGTGCATGTACCTTAAGCTGTATCATAAAGTTCAAGCATACCTAACTACAGGCCAAGAATGTTACCTCTCGCTCCGATTGCCACAAGCTATGCATTTAACCTTCACATATCCCCCAGGATCCATTCCTCCCCCTTTGCTTGTATCTGGCTTAAGAAGTGTGGCAGCTTCCCATGACAAAGACGTAATTATGTCCAACCAGGTCTCTTTGTAATTTTCATCAATCAAAGGCAGGTTCTCCACCTGCAAAAGCTGAGACACCAGAGCTCTAAAATGACCTTCCACCACATTCTTCATCGCCTTCCTGTGCTCCTCAATTGACTTCTCCCTAGTACGATACTCCCCACCACCAACACTGTTTGAAGAATGAAGATATCCCCACTCCCCTGTAGCACCACCACCCCCACCACCCCCACCACCCTCATCGTCGTCATCATCATCAAATAAGTCGGCTTCTCTCTCATCTTCTTCATCCTCGGGTTCTGGCGGGAGCCATAGTAGCCCATTATTCTCAAAATCCACCGGTTCTGCATTTGTAGTCTCCATGTCATATGGAGAAGTTTTACATTCATCACCATTATCATGATGATCTGATTCTTCCTCAAGTTTTGTTCCCACTACACCCTGTGTATCAAACTTCTCAGGTGAAAAGGAGTTCAAACTTTTTGCATCTGTGTTTTCTCCATCAGAATGCACTTTTTGTGGTTCATACACACTATCAAACTCCTCGTTATTGATTGCACCATAATAGTCATTGGCATGGGAGAAATGTCTTGATTCTGAATCTGAATGATAAACACCATAGTCATCATCCTCATCATCACTCCTGGTATCAAAGGGTAAGTACAAATACAAAAGCATTACCTCTCATAAAACCATATACAAAAATATCAGAATATGGAAATGAATAATCATGAGATTCTTACAAATACAGTTGTGCGTATAACTTAACATGTATGCATCTCATACGTAACATGAGCTATCATTTGAAACACTCTCTTCAACTAAAGTAAATTGAATGATAACTGCAGAGAGTGTCTCAAATGATATTTCAAAAGAGACACTCATTATTCACTTTGAACCCAATTAATGTCCTTTATTCTAGAGTCACAAATACCTACAAACACAAATAAAAAACACAGGCGAGAAAAAATTAAAGAGAAAGGAAAAGATACCTGTCCATGCAAAAGCCAAACTGGTCAGGACACGATTCTGCCATTGCAGCATCAGGACTAATGCTCCTCTGAGACGTTATATTGTCTTGCTGGCCAGTAACTGAATCATCTTGGCAAGATTGTCTGGGGCTAAGACCAGAACTATAGGGCACGCGCTGGTAAGGTCCAGTCGAATAAGGGGTAGAACCAACAGTGCTGCTGCTACTATGGAAGGTGCAGCTTGACTTGGTGCTGACCAAGCTTGCTGTAGATGGCGATGGACTGAGGCCAGGGCTAGGTTCAGGGGGGCCATTATCAACTGCTGCTATCCCTTGCTCCCATTGCTTGAAGCAAAAATTACAGACCCTAATCTTCTCCCCGTCTTCCCTACCAATTCTTGGCTCATCAGACGGGGCAGGAATAGAGTTTGCTGTACACCTAGCACAGAACACTCGGCCACATAGGCGGCAATGATGCCTCCGATTAAATACTGTGAACTGGGAATCACAATCATAGCATACCCTACAGCTCTGATCGGGCATCCAAAAGTCCCGGGACACATTGGTTGGCTCGGTTCTCCTTGGCATCCAAGACTTGAAAATGTCGACTAGCTCGGTAAATTTGTTGTCAGGGGTGCCCATTGACAGCTACCCCAACCGAACCCACTCATGACCAAACGGTCATCGGAAACTCTCACAAAACAAGCAGCAATTCCCTACTAAACAACCTGAACAAAAAAAAAAATCAAAACCCAATGAGAAACAGCAAAACCCAGCAACACCATCACTTCATGAATCTTAAACTAAACATACTGCCCCTACTCAATTGCCAAAAGCTGCACTTTCCTACCAAAATGCCATAGTTTAATCATTGGACTCACAACCACACAAGTTCATAAGCATGCAATACACAAACAACACTGAGAGTAACAAAAACCATAAAGCAGCTACATTTCTGGTACTAAACAAGAAACCCAACAAAACCCAGAAACAGAAACAAAGATCATTACCAATTCAACAGTGAAGAAGCTTCAATTGTGGCAAAAACCCCAAATTTCGTGTAAAGGTCGAAACTTTACAATTGGGATTGGCAAGAATTACAGAGCTGAATCTTCAAAACCCAGAAAGACAGATTCTTTTGCTCCTTTCTGCAACAAAACCTAATCAATCAATGGAAGCATATAATCTCCGATGGACCCCAGCAGAGGAATATAAGCCCGTCTTATATGTAGGTATAAATGTATTTTTTTTTTTTTCGTAACAAAATTTGAGAAATTCAGTTGTTCATCTGACAACAACAAAGTAACAATTGACAAAGTGTGTTATCTGAAACCGACTTCCAGAAAATTCATACATATTTCATTTTTGAAATATATACTAAGAAATATAAACCACATGAAAATATGAAATATATAAAGGTATCAAAAATTTAAGAGATAAAGAAAGAGGAAATGTCAACCGCATCTGTAATCCTACGCATATTGGTGCTTCCTACTGGAAAACATTACTTTGGAATGTGATTCACCGACTAATAATTAAATGCAATTACTGATGTTCTACCTTTTTTCTGGGAGTTTTTTGTGTGTGTGTGGTTAATTACATACTCCGGGAGATTTTGTTCTACAACGTTAGGCAAGATTCAATATCAATATACCATTTATAATTGTTTTATGTTATGTATATCATATGTTTCGTATGAGAAGAAATGTTATGAATTATTAATAATAGAAATTTGAGGTATTTTAGAAATTTAGATAATAAATTAAAAGTAAAGTTTGAGGAGGACGACTAAAACTACACTCTTCCATAATTGAATTATAAAATGATGAGGGTGTAGGGTCTCGATTACCAGCCAACTTTTCATGCATGATGTACCTTCCTAGATTTGTTTTGAAGCTGTTTTTTTAGTAACATGTAGGTTGTGCACTGGACAGCAAGACAAGTTTTACAGAAAATAAAACTCGATGCACCAATCTCACACTTCTCTTTCATTTTAATTGAAGCATTATGTGGATGAAATTAACCCAAATCAATTAGTGAAATATATAAAAAATCCCTAAACTTTGGATCGAAATCAGTGAAGGCCTGTGAAAACCACACGTGAGCAACGCCACGTGGCACGTGACTGAACTTTCTGATCCAGCTAGCTATCTAGCTGCTATTTTCACAAGTCTAAACAATGAACTCGTCAAGCATGAACCTTTATGAATTCAGATGGTTGAATATGAGGTAGGAGATGAAGCATTTGTTTCATGAGATGAGGCTCCTCAGCAATCCAAAAATTATTAATAACCTCTCCAAAACGGTTCAAAAATAGAAACAAACTCACTCGTCATGTAGTTTCTAGTTACTGTTATCCCAAACTAGGAACTAATGTTGTTCAACTCTAGCTGCTCAAAGGTAAATATAAAGGATCATCATAAGTTGTGCACTTGATATCTTGTGTTTTAAGTTACCATGATAACCATCATGGATTCGCAGCCACTTGATCGGTGCCAGGCAAGGTGGTGCTGTTACTGCTGCTGCTGCTGCTGGGGTTGTGAACAAAACCATCATCAGTGAAGCCGGAGTTCTTTGAATTCTCGGCAGAATCAGAAGGCGGTGAAGATTCCTTTTCGGTCAGTATGGCATTGGCAAGAGCGATGGACATCATGCAGAGACCTTTGCTTTGGAGGTACTGCATTGCCTTGGTCACATCAGTTTCCATCAGCTTCCATACTTGTTCAAAAGCAATTTCATTGAAAGAAATGTCATGACCAAGTGATGGAGAATCTGACATCCCATTGGTCCCCTGACATAAATTCACTTGGTTAGAAGAGATTAATCAAGTAAGATAGGTGGTGAAGAAACGTGGATCACATTATCAAATGGATATATACAGTCCAGCTCTAGCCTACTTGTGTTCTTGATTGTTACCTATTGAAATTTAAAATTTTTCAACTCTGAAATATGCAGGATCAACATCCAAACATATAGAACAGAAGTTCAGAGAATGGTTTAGGACAGTACCTTAGCCCCTGTAGCTCCCAATCTGCGTGCGCTTAGAACCTGCAAATGTATTAAGCACCAAGTTAAAGAAGCAGTGTAACAGGAATCACATTTACATATGTGCAAATCCCATTCAATGAGAATGAAACCACCATATTATATAGCGAGTTCCACACTTACAAGGACCACCCTATTTCTAAAGAAAGGAGTCTAAAAAGCGAAGTTCTCCATCCTACCTTGACTTGTTGCTGAAGAAACTTGACATGCTCGATGATTTCATCAAGCATAGATGCCTTGTCAGTCTGAAAAATCATGCATATGCTTATCGATCAGTACTTTAAAGTAAAGCCACCATTATTACATATACACATTATTATTGTGACGTTAAGATTTCACAAATCAACTCGTGTAAAGAAACAAAAAAAAGTAAATCAAATGCTTAAGTCTCAACTTAAAACACCTATATGTACAAGAAATGATGAGAAGGCAAACGAAAGAAGAGCGTGCCTTGTTAGACTTCGGTACAAGTTCTTGCAGATTCTTCATTCTGTCAGCAATTTTCTCTCTCCGAAGCTGCAAATGTGTTCAAAAGACAGAGTTCTTTTCAGTCCATTCCACTCAAGACTAAATCCTAATGGTTCAGATCTTCAAACAGACAATGCAGTGAAGAATCCAAAGCTACAAATGAAATTTAACTGACCCTTTCAGCAATACTGTGTGGATCAGTTGCCTGGCCTCGACGTGCCCTTATACGAGGCTTTCTAGGTCCAGTACATTCAGCAGATGGGCTAGTTGATGTAGCCTGCAAGTTATTGAAAATATAGAAACTTTATGACCAATCATCTGAGAACATATTAAAACCACAGAAGAAACAGCAACCTTTCAAATTCAATAGAAATGTGGAGCTAAGCATAACTGCTGAAATGCACAAGTACCTGTGGGAAAGACTGCAATGCAGTCATTGCCATTGGAATCTGAGGCCCAGAAGCAAAAGTGGGCAAAGGATAATTTCCCATTTCCTGCTTTACCTTCTATATTTCACCACAGGATTATTAAGTTATAACATTTCAATCACCAGAAATAATAAGCAAAATACGTTCCACCAAAGACAAGTGAGACTAAGCTAACTATACCTCTGTGGTGACTAAATCAGACAACTCATAAATATCATTACTGCTGTAACTGCACAGCTTCTGTTGTCCCGTACCAGGAGGACAAAGAGAAGAAGAAACACCCTCATAAGCTTGAAGAGGCCACAGCTGAGAGATTGGAGAAGGGTTTTCAAAATCTCCATTTAGTCTCTGAAAGACAGACTGTTCACAGCAATTGCATCTCACATTTTGTGGCTCAAGGCACGAAACAGACGTTGATCTCACCATATTACCATCCATATCATAGTGCAGTCTCACCATATTACCATCCATATCATAGTGCAGCCCCATTTGATCATTTGAAAAGTTGGCCGCGTAGTTGTTACCATTGTCTTGTGCATCTGACTCAAACTCATGAGCAACAGATGAATTGGCAGACTGTGCAGCCATGCTCTCCATGCTTTGGTTTGAGTTGCTCAGATTTGTAGCAGAGTTATTGCTGTCATCTTCAATTATACCTACTCCAATTGAACTGAGAAGCATTTCGTTTGTTGGTGGATTTTCGTAACAGTCCAAAGACGATCTTTCCTTCACATCCACATCCGTCCATGATGAGGAACTGAAAAAATGATCAAGAATCTCGTCCATCATCAACAGCAAAGGTTCTAAAAAAACTCCCTCAGCTGATTTTATGCTGGCTTCACCTAAAACAAAGTTCATAAAAATTGAAGAAGCAATAAGCTTACAGAAATGAAACTAACAGCACACATGGTGATAGAAACCAAAAGAATGTGAATTTGATCAGAAATTAGAAACAATAACACAGCTGTCTAAACTACAAGCCCTCTTATAACTCAATAGGTAAAAGCACCTCTAAATTTACCTGCAATGTATACATAACCCTCATCATAATTTCATATGAAACAGATCTATGGCAATTTGACCAAGACTAATTAACAACAGCTAAAAAAAAATGTAAGGTATCTTACAATCTTGATAGCAGCTAAATTCAAGTAGGGTTCGATTAACATTCCATGGTATTAACATGATCCATGACTTAACTGAGGGTAAAGCAGGAAAACCACTCTTCTACATTTGACATTGAACTTGAGTGATTGTACATGCATATACTGGTTTTAAAAGAATGAATGGTGCGCGATAATGAAAGCTAGGGAGAGACTAACCCAGACGAGAAGCCAAGAGAGTATAAGCAACGGTTACAGTAGCAGTAGGCAAGGAGTAATGAGCAGTGTGCAACGGTTACTGTCTTGTATACTGTCTAATAAAGATCCACAATTGTAGGATGTGAGTTTTCAAAATCAGATGGTTATCTTCAGAGGGTGTACAAAAGCATAACAAGACGTACAGCCTTGGTGATTTTTTCTGTTGTCTATAACGTTACAGATTTTCCATGAGATTTTCAAAACATGCCATGAAAGTAGCGTTTCGGTTGTTTGACTCTAGTAGTGGGAAGTTCAACTTCACCACTTCCCTGTTGACCAATATATCAGTAATTTGCCAACTCAAAACAGCCCACCACAATGAAATTGGGGTTTCATGAATTGCTAGAGCTTTAGTGAAACATCACACTAAAACCTGGAGTGCGTTGAGTGAAACACAAGGGTTGAGAACCAAACACAACATAATACGATGGAAATGGAAGAGGCAAACCAATTCCTACCTCTCCCATTTTCTCTCTATACAAAGAAATTGCGCGCTGATCGACTGACATGAATTTTGCATAATTAAGCAAACTGTAAGACCACTGAGCATAAAAAGGATCATGGACTTATTGGCCTAGTATGTACAGAATGATATGAGAAATCTGGTAGCGCGCATAAGCCTTGAAAACTTAATTTTCACTTTGTCTCTGTCTCTCATGGATCATGAACAAAGAGCTTAAAGTCTTAAACTAGAAAGGCAAGTCAGTAACTGAGTCACTTTCCTACTCCCCCATTTCTTCCTATATTTCTACCTATCAGCATCTTCCTCCTCCTCCTCCCCATTTTTCATTTCAGCTACTCTCGAATAAAAATGGAGACTTTATTTTTTTTATTTTTTAATAATCAAGCAACATAAAACAAAACAAGCCAGCATGAAAAAGGACCATCTGGTACAAGCTAGAAGATGTGAGAAATAAGGTTGCAGAAGCCCTTTCCTAATTACCATATAATCCATGAGAGACAAAAGAGCTCAATGAGAAATGCATGAAGGGCCATTCACCAAACAAACTTATTTGAACCCCTCATTAATTCAGTCACCCGCTTCTGTCCCTTGGCCATATAAGATGCTTTCTCAGAGTTAGATATTGATTTCCATTTTTCACCACCAGGTCTACCGACGGCAGCGGCCGACTGGTTGTTAGGATGTTCCTCCCGGTACTTCCGTCTGAACTCATCCAAAAAAGGAAGAAGCCACTTCTTCTTCTTGTAGCAGCCTTTGCACCACCCCTGGGTAACCTCTGCCTAGGAATCATATTACTTCTTGCAATTTGCTGTGCACTTGAGTAAAAGAACGAAGTTCCACACCTGCAGAAACCAAAGTAATTAGCTAGATAGAATTCGCAACAAATAGAAGCGCAGTGTACCGAAATCAAACTCAAAATAAGCCAAAACCCTGCAACTGTACACAATTCACATTTTTCACAACCATTTTCTGTACCATGGATAATTTAGAAACAAAACTATTACACGCCAATTTTAACACTCCAACTTACTATTTCTTACAAAGTTTTACAGATAAAAGTGCACATGAAATGTAATTTGATTTCAGTTTGTATGTGATAATGAATGTGAGTGGCAATAGCAACTAGCAAGAAACAACCAAGTTAGGGCACAAATTATTGCAACGAGCTAGAAGTACTGACCTGCATCTTACGTAGTCACACCTATCCATTTTTCCACATAGATCAGTTGGGACATCTTCTCCAATGCTTATTCTGTGCAATATTCATGAGCATGATATCTTCCCTCTCCCTCTCATCCTCATTCAATTGCTGGAACTCCGTGCACCCGATCCCGGCATGCCATGGAACTTTGCATTGCGCACAGAACATTCTGTTACAATTAGGGCACTCTGATTCTCTTACAACCTCCTCAGGCTCATCATCAATCAACATCGCCGAGCAGTCCTTAAAGGGACAATAAAACCTTTGAGACCCAACAATCATGGCCTCACATAAGGCATTTCCCCACTTATTGTACACCTCAGGTGAAAGAATTGGACGACAATATTCAGGGTCTAATGACCCTTTGCAATCAGGGACAGGGCACTTGATGATTGTAATGTTTTCTTGAAGCTTGGATGCCACGTGATTGTTTATGCAGTCCTTACAATAAGAGTGGCTGCAGTTTTGGATGCCAAAGGACTCGTTGGCAGGCTTGTCATCAACACAGATTTCACAAACAAAAGAGGGGAAATCATTCTTGGTATTGAAATTGGAGGATTCCCCATTTTCGGTTTTCCTAATTCGCTTCTGAAATGAATGTCGGAGGGTTGAAACATAAGAACCCTAAAATCGTCATCTTCATTGTCATCATCATCATAACAAAGGTCGATGAAGTTGACTGCAGGAGTGGATTTGAGCTCATCTGAGATTGCTTTGCCTTTGTCTTTACGAGAAATGGGTGTGGAGAAGAAGGGGTAGTCATCTTCAATGTTCACGATCTCAATATGAGATTGAGAATCGACTGAGGATCCTTTCTTGCTTCTCATTTTCACACACTCCAAATCCAGACGTCCTTGTTTACTCGAAGAAACGCACACAAGTATAACTCTTCGGATCTTAATATAACTCTTCGGATCTTAAGACACCCGCACAAACTGCCTAAACCCTAAGACACCCGCACAAGTATAAAACTGAAAGTAATCCTAGAGATCTATACCCTAAGGCAACTATCCGACCTTTTTTCTTAATTTTGAGAAGATCTACTAGCTAGGATTCTTTTACACAAATTGCGCTTGCGGTCCTGATCCGATCCTCATTAGATTGCGTTTGATTTCAATTCCAATATTATCGATGTACTTATTAGATGAGATGTTAATTACTTTCCATATCCATAGCTAATAATTAAGAATCTCTTTACATGACTTTTACAAATGCTAATTATTGGGTTTGTCTATCATATCTTATGGTATACAGAAATTTTCTTTAATTATCTAATTAACGTTTTTACCATTTCATTCATACGTAACCCTACCCATCAATAAAACATCCAATTTGTCTATCTCAAACACAAACCAAACAAACTACAGTACTAATCAAGAAAATTCAATGATGCTCACCTACCTAAGAATCTCTCATTGGACGTGGTATGCGTTTCACCTACCTAAGAATCTCTCAGAGCGCACACATGGGCAGCCATGGGGTCGATGTGTGCGGCCACACAAGGCTTCCAATTTTCGGGGGCCTCTGAATTTTTTTATCATATAGATATGTAATATATATTAAAAGAGAAATTCGTTTAAATCATATACGAACTTTTGCTCATTATAAACTTTGGTATATCAAGTTTTGAAAATATCAGAACGGTATCTCATGTTTCCATCCCGATCTAAGATTAGTATATATAGCCATTAAGATGACCAATTTACCCTTAAGTTCTCTTTTTTTCTTAGTTTTTTTTATATTTGTTTTCATATTCAAGAAATATTAAAAGAGGTTTTGGAATTTGATGATTTGGGTTGACCTTTATAAACTTAAAGAAAATTGAAGATGAGAAATATACAGAAATTCAATCATTCTTATTTTCGTTGACACTCAAAGATCTTGTTGTTGTCGTTGACATTTAAAGATTGATATGAAGAATTGATTATTAGTAAGAAGAAAATGTCAATGAATTTTTTTGTCTACGTTCCTAAAATTATAAAAAGCCAAAAAAGAAAAGAAAATTGAAATATGAAAACAAAGAAGAAAAACATAAGAAAAAAAAGAAGATAATTTAAGGGCAAATTAGTCATTTTTGTTTTTAGTTTGAGGGTAAATTAGTAATCTTAATGGTTATATATACCAATCTTCGGTCGGGATGGAAACATGAGATACCAATTTGATATTTTAAAAACTTAATATACCAAAGTTTATAAGGAGCAAAAGTTCATATATACCATTCAGACGAATTTCCCATATCAAAAAGGCTAGGCATGTGAACAAGTTCTCTTATAGCAGAGTCGGCTGGAACTTTTCTTCTTAACCAAACCACCCCGGTCAAGGCCCCAGTCTCACTTTTTTTCCTTCGTTTTTTCACCTCACCCCTTTTGTTTTTCCTCTTTTATTTTCTACATGAAAAATTTTATTAACACATCTCTAAATACTAAATACACATCTCATACTAAATATACCACCAGTTAGATTTATTATTTTAACATTTTACAACATACACATCACTAAATTCTTAAAATATTCAACAATACACAATCTATTCTCTAAATACACATCCCTAGTTTAAATCTACTACTCAATTGTTTTTGAAAAAAAAAAAACTGTTTCTTATATTAATTGAAGCTATAACATTCACTCACATGATTAGAAGAATTTCATATTAATGAAATTTTTCTTAAACCGTTTTATCTTTTCTCGAACTGTTTCACCTTGTTAAGATCTTCCTCGACTAGTTTTCTCTTCTCGGTTTTTCTTGACAAAATTTCTTCTCAAAGAGCCTTTTACTCATATCAATTTCAAAAATATTTATACTTACTGAGTAAAAACAAAACAAGACAATACAACATCAAAGTCTTTAACGAACTTTCAGCATAAGAATGATCAGTCATGCCTAAGCGTAATACTAAATTTATCGATTATTAAGAATTATTGCATAATATTCATATATGTCAAAAATATTAGTACTGAGCTCAAGCTAAAAATTGAAAATTTGATATTGAAACATCTCAACTAGGGTTCTTTATTTTTATATGAATGTGTTATTTAGTAATTTTATGTATCCACAAAGTCTCATATATAATTTGTATGAAAAAAGATAAGTGTATCTAACAATTAGAGCTGTGTGAATAAAAATTTTATTTTTGCATTTTCCTTGCGATTTTATAACTCTTTTTCCTACGAGAAATTTTATTAACAAAACTCTAAATGCTAGATACACATCTTTTTTTTTATACAAATTATATATATAAGACTTTGTGGGTCTGTAAAATTACCAAAAGAGACATTCATATCAAAAGTAAAGAAAATATTATGCTTAATACATTCATATTAATTACTGTACTTCTAACATTTTTTAAATTTTAACTTGAATCGAGTACCAATATTTTGACACTACATATGAATATTATGTAATGGTTTCCAATAATTGATTAATTTAGTTTTACACAAGATTGAGCATTCTAATGCTAAAAGTTCCGTTAAGGACTTTAGTAATATATTGTTTAATTTTGTTTTGATTCGTTAGGCTCAAGAATTCTTGAAATCAGTTTGAGTAAAAGACTATTTGAGAATAAATTTTTTTGAGGAAAACTGATGGAAGATGGTGTTAATAAAATGAAATCCCTCGAGAAAGATCTTAATAAGGTGAAACCCTTTAGAGAAAAATAAAAATATTCGAAGAGATATCAATGAGGTGAAAACATTACGACATTTTGAGAAAAAATCTCATTAATATGATTTTTTTTTAAATAAATTAAGTAGCGGATCTAAAAAAAATTATGTACTTAGTGAATGAATCATGTATTTAACATTATACTATTTGTTGTCGCACTGTGCGACTGTTGAAAGTAGTTAAGGCAACTGTTTATACGAAACAGTTTTGGGATTGGGCCCGTATCTCGCCACTTTGTATATCTCTCTCAATATCTGTCGATCTCTCTCGCCGCTTTGCGTATCTTTTTCTTCAACTCTCTTGATCTCTCTCTTGCATATCACGTCAACACCTGATCTCTCTATCTCTCTCGAATCACTCCGGCTCTCTGTCTCTCTCGAATCTCTCTGCTTCAAGAACTTTCTGTCGCGTCAAGACAAAGGTGAGAATATCTCTTACGTAGTGGTTTGACAAATTTCCCAACTCTGTTGTTTTCTTTTCTCTACGAATTGAAGGAGTTGATAAAGAAATATTCGATTGAGCTGGCCTCAGTTGAATAGATCTCAGGAATAACAAGTTTTTAATCTGGTTAATTAAATCTACAAACCCAATCAAGTGCTTTTGATTAGGGCTTATAGAATTCGAAGATTCTATGAATTGATTTCTCTATTGTTGCTTAACACTGATTAGTTTGATGTGAGAATATTCATAGGGACCCTTCTGCTGAATAATTTGGTGGTGTTGGCCACTGGGAACAAAGGTCTTGAAGGAACAAAATAAGATTTGTGATCCCTTTCGTTTTCAGATATTAAAAACTTAAGTGCTAACACCAAGCAACATTTCTTCAAATTATTGTTGCTAGTCTAAAACCTAATATTTAAACTAAAATTTATTACTGAAGACCTATGTGATTGCAAAAGATTGGATTCTTTACCCAAATAGAATATTGTTTCTTAGAATTTGAAGTAACGAGACCTTTTGATGCGTTCTATGTTTTGTTACGTAGAAGATAAGGTTATAGATTGTTCCAAATTGATCAGCATATTGTTAATAACCTCATCAAATGATTGAATATGATTTGATGAACAGGAAACAAGGAGGAAGAAGCACCCAACATGGATGGTCTTTTCCTTGAATGAACTGTAAGCAGCAACAAACAACTTCGATTATGACATCGACTTTATGGAAGGATGATCTGGAAGTAGTCACCAATACTTTTAGTTTCTTTTTTCTATTCCAATATGAAATTTGTTGGTTGCTTAATTTTAACCATATGTTTGACGTAATGTATATGCAGGCGCTTATGATGAAGAAAATTTGCACCAACAACGGCAGATGATTATGACAACACTTGAGTATTGGGACATCAGCTTTTGAAGATTCTTCTGATAATGTAAAATGAAATTGATCCAAGTATTGGAGCAGTTCCTGTTTTAAACAAATTACAACAACGACTTCTTGTTTTTTTTTTTTTGGAAATCTACAACAGCAACTATTAGTAGATCAATTCACAATACTGTAGTATAGAAACATTTTTGTAGTAGCTCCATTGACAATTGAATTTAAAAACACTTCCATCACTTCAGTAATGTAACTTTTGTTGTTGTTGCAGGATGTTCTAAGGTGGTTGAGGCAAAAATTTTAGGATATGCAAATATTAGTTTATGGAACTTTTTTTCTGAGGTAAACCTCAGTTGCTGATTCATTAAGAAACTCCTTATCATTGTTTCTTTTCAGTTATTAATTTTATGGTCTTCTGTTCTGTTCAGGTGCTGGGTTTATTTTGGAGTCTGAAACAACTACGTCTTAATAAAAGGAGCTCTTCTTCAGCTTCAGAAGGTACTTAAATTGGAAATTTGTTGCTTATTGCTTTCCGAGTCTTTGATAAGCATTGTAATACCTTACTAATTGCATTATTAATTATTGATTTCAACTTTGATTAGCTTATTTTGGTTTTAGTTTCAGTTTTTGCTTCAAGTTTGTTTGTTTCTTTTATCACTTTGTTTGATTTGCCATACTTAAGAAACAATGAAAGAACAAACTTGAAGCAAAGAAAGAAAAGAGGTTTAATTGCTAATCTCTTTTTTTTTGGTTCTCCAGTAGATGGTAATACTTATGGTTGTCAGTGGAAAGTATTGAGTTGATAAGATTAGACTCTGCCCAAAATGTAGATTGGTTGAGCTTAAACTAATATGCCCTTTTTCTGTTTTCATATTGAATATACAAAAGCATGTGTAGGGTACTTTAGATTGAATTATTCAGTTCTCCTTTAAATTGGGATTGAAGATTTCCCGGGTTGCTTCTTTTATTAAATATTCATTGTTGGTCTGTTGATTCTGGCATGCTGCATATGGTTAGATCACATCTTATTGCTTTGTTACTCCACTAATGACTGATGTTGCATCCCATCTTATTTCTGCCAATGGACCAATCTTAATTTCTACAACATATTAACAAGGAAGTAACTGAGCAGGCGGAATTTCTACTCAAAAGATCAGGTTTTGGTGGATATGTGTGTTCATATGATGAATCTTTATGCTACTAAAACCACCATTTTGTATAAGCTCAACTTAGCTCACCATTTTGTATAACCACCATTTTAGATAGAAGTCTACTTTTGAGTGAAGTTTTTGTGTTCAAAATTTGCAATGTAACAAAGTGTTCCTGTACTAACTGAGTACGCTCTCTGAAATCAAAATAGGCATACATGAACTTAAAAGAGCACAGATGATTTCACAAAGATGATAACAATCTCAATAAAATGAAAACAATCATACATAACTCCGCAGCAAAGCGCGGGCTACTATCTAGATTTACATGTATAGTTGAGGTTTCTCAGATTTTTTATTTTGAATTTTTTTTTTTCAATTTCAGCTATACATGTGTAGATACTAACTTACGCATTTTACTGAGTGGCATGTGTAGTTTCTATTTTCAATCAATATTGTTCTGATGGAAAATATGAGATTTGGTTTATTAAAGCTGGTGTTCAATTGTTTCTGTTTATTTCCTTTAAGCTGTTACTAAATCAGTAGCATTGAAGCTCTCCCTTAATTTCTTCATAGAAACGCAATGCTTATTGGATTCTAAACTGTGCATATGTATAACCTGTTCTGACTCTGAAAGTTCGATGCTCCGGAAGAAGCTGACCTCTAAAACTACTCTAATGGCATGAGTTAACATAACCTTGGTCCGAGTTTTGTTTTGTAACAGTGTATATTAACTTTAAGCTGAGGTTACATATGCTGCATATTACATTGCTGATCCATTCTTGGTTTAGAAAATCTAACAAGTCAGATTTGTTCTTAGACTTGATTCTGACCCATCTTAGCTATGTTATGTTTAACAAGTTGAGTTGATATCTTTTGCTTATATGGAAAAAGAAACATTTATTTCATACAAAATATAAATGTCCTGAGTTGGACAGCAGCAACAAATACCGTGGCAAAGAGCAGGTAGTATTGCTAGGTTAATGAATAAGTTGTGTATTCAAATAAGGGTATTCTAGGAAGTTTGGGTATGTGTATCTAGTAAATGTTAAAACAATAAGGGAAATTCATCTGAATGGTATCTCATCTTTTGTCCTTTATAAACTTTGGTATCTCATGTTTCAAAAATATCAAAACGGTATCTCATATTCTGACCACAACTGAACATTGGTACCTAGAGCTGTTAACTTAGTAACGCCGTCTAACAACAGACATATACTGAAGGGTATTTTTGACTTTTTCATTAGCGCATCATCTTTTCTCTTCGACTCCCACCAATCCAGGCCTCTCCTGATATTGATCATGTTTTACACTCTTCAATTACTAGCACAAACATGGATCCAAAACATCGACTCAAGAAGAACTACTCCATCTGCTCTCTCTGTATTTTGTTCTTTATATCATTATATGAGAAAAGAAAGGTACTGGCTAGTTTCGATAGTTATGAAATTGTCATTATTAATCTATGGCTCTCTCCATTCTTCATTCTTATCCTCATCTCAGTATTTAATTATTATTTTCTCAAGTCTAATTGAGAAAGATTTCTTCTATGACTCGGAAATTCACTAAGGTAAAGGTCTTGTGTTTGCCCTCAATGGTTTTGATTTGATGGTTTTGAAATTTGGCGCATGAAGAACTTTTGTTGATCAAAATTGGGTCTTTGGCTCTTTGCCATAATTTAATAAAAGTATATAAGATTGAGGGTTATGTGAGTTAGCTTAACATTCATGGTGAGATAGAGCTACTGATTTTGAAGTATGAACTGTATAATTTTTTTTTCTGGATAAGAAGAATTGGATAAGGTAATACTTGTTGATTCTTCTTGGTTGATTTGCTTCTGTGCATAACTATTTATTATAATGTTTCTTGATTGTGATCTATGAATTGATTTTGTGTATCTAGTTATATGGTTATTTGTTTTGGAGAATGATAAGAGAGTTCCGAATCATTTCCAGAAGGTAATTATACTTGTTTTCCTGTATAACTAGAAACACTAAACAATTCTTAGTGACTGGCTGGGATTGTAGGCGATTCTGCGTGACTGGCTGGGTTTGAAGGCGAGGCGAGGATGGGTTTAAGGAGGAAGAAGATGAGAAGATGGGTTTTTTTTTTTTCCGGTTCATATGGTACATGGCTGCTTTTTCCTCGACATCGTCTGTCTTCTCTGTCGGGTAGTGGTGATCTGATGGTGATGCTTAGGGCTGCCACTCGGTCGGTTCGAATCGGTAATGGGCATTACCAACTTCAAAATCAAGCTTTCGGTAATGAAATATGACTTTCAATTACCAAACCAAAAACTTCGGTATGAGATAAATCTTACCAACTTCGGATGTCGGTTTTTCGGTATTACCAAACTTCACAACAAATATATTTTCAAAATATAACAAAACAATACAAAACTATAAAATTTAAATATCACTTGAGTTTCTAGAGTCTGATAATACATATACAAAAGATAGTCATTTCAGTACACATTATCGAGTATGGTTTAATTTTCTACCAAAATAGTCAGGATGTAAATGTTTCTAAATTTTTATATGAACAAGTTATGTGTCATCTATGTGAAAGTATGTGTGTGGAATAGTCGACCAAAATAAGTCACATAAGGGCAGTAAAAGCTTTTTCGTGTAATAAGTGACGTTAAATTATGGTTGACCGCTTTGATCAAGACCCGAGCATTATTGAGTACAATTGAATTTTCTATCATAATTGTATTATACTATAATGATCACATCCGACGGTCGAATTTTAATTTTGTGAATTGTAATCATTGAAACCACAACATGCCTGGTAATGTGGTATAACTTATTTAGTAAGTTAATTATATGCATATGTACATCTTTGTGAACCAACTACAAAGAGGAAGCAAAATTTTCAAAAACCTTGTGAACTATGATGTGATCAATATAGTGAAATACGACTATGGTAGAAAAATTAGGTATTTTTGATAATTTTTTGGTCTTGATCAAGGCGGCTAACCCTATTTACCCTTGTACTTCCTATGGAGAGCCCTATCATCAAGAGAGGTAAAAACATTCCTAAATTTTTACATGGGCGGTTACATGTCATCTAAGTGGGTTTGTCTATGTGTGTGTGTGTGATGAATCGACTAAAACAGGTAGGTAAGAGCGTTTTTATATAACAAGTACATTGAATTAAAGTTGATCGCTTTAATTGAGACCCGAATGCTACCAAGTATAGTTGAATTTTTCTATTTATTGTCTTTTTTTTTACTAAATGGTATATACAATTGAAAACGTGAGATAAGATTATTAGTCTGTGTGTTTTTAGAAATATAAGTCTTTAAATAATTAGAATTTCAGTAAATTTGGTATTTACCAAAAACCAAACCAACTTTTTCGGTATTTCTCGGTTTCGGTTTTTTTGATTTCGATTACCAAAATTCGGTTTACCAAATCATAAATTTTCGGTCAGTTTTCGATCGGTTTGGTATTTACCAAACCAAGTGGCAGCCCTAGTGATGCTAGTGGTGGTGGCATGGAGGAGAGAGCTTGCAGTGGCAGTAATCGCTACATAACTGAGAATCCGAGATTAGATAGGATTGATACATAAAATGTCTATGATGCCCTTCAAAACTTATCAGTTGGCCACTTCCGTAACAGAGCCGATGACATTAAGTACCAATGTTCAATCGGTTAAAAGATGATATACCATTATGATATTTTTGAAACATGAGATATCAAATTTTATAAGAGATAAAAGATGAGATACTATTTGGACGAATTTTTTAAATAATAAAGTGAGTGGTGTATTAAGTATGAGATGTGTATCTAGCAATTATAGATGTGTTAATAATTTTTTTTTTCCTACTCATTTTTTTTCCTTTGTTTTTCACCCTTTCTCCCCCCCCCCCCCCCCTTTTTTTTCCTTCTGCTTTTCTCACCCTTTTTTTTCCTCCTTTGTTTTCTACGTTTTTCTTGTGATTTTATAACTCTTTTTCCTACTTGTTGAGTGTACTTTGCTTACCCCAAACAGAAAAAAACCAAATCCTAATGTCTAATTTTGATGTATTAGGTTCCTTCTCTTTCATGTTCAAATGTTTCTTTGTTCTAGAACTTTAGGAATACAGTGTGTTATTTCTTACACTTCAATGAGAGATTATAGGTTTTAGTGTTGGTTTATACGTTCGGGAACAAAATTGTGTAAATAAGATAGACCACACTAAAAAAAAAGGGCCACATTCAAAATTTCGCACAGGGCATTGGCCATGTTGTTACGTACTATATTATTAATGCCAAATATCGTTTTTACCATTTCATTTTCATTCATACCTAGCAATCATATATATACTTTATCGACACAACTAAAACCAAACAAACTAAAGTATCAGAGATATTATATTTTGGGTAGAAAGATAAATCTACGAACCACTAGCTATAGCTTTGCTTCTTTCCATGGGGTAAAAGAAAAATGGGTTTGGTTAAAGAAAAAATAGCTGTAGCTTAACCGACATTCATCTTTAACCCCGGTCAATAGTACATATATCTCAGCAAATTAACCATACATAGGATTATAAAGCAAATAGCTAGGATACGCATCACTATACATGACGAGGATATATAGGATTATGGTTATGAAAATGAAAGAGGTAGATCATCATAAAGCAAATAGGATATCAGTACTATACATAACGAAGATATGCGAAGAAGATATGGGATATGGAAGGTAGCGCAGAAGCTCTGAAACTTAATCCCCCCTCTGGTTTTCGTTTCCTGATGAGAAAAGAACATTGCTTGTTTAAATCTATCATACAGGTCCATAAATTGCTTCCTTAAATTTGTCCGGGTGTGTAGATGAAAAAATTTCCGCACCTGCAGCAAGCAACTCAAAATAAATAGAATATCAGAAAAAAGAAGAAGTAATAATCGATCATGAAAAAGACTCGGAATTAACCAATTAACAATGCGTTTACGTTTTTTTTACTTTAAAAAAAAACGTTTTTTTTTTCTTTGGGGTGCCATTAAGTCGAGATCTCTTATGGTCTCAGGAGGCTAAATACTAGGAAACAATGAAATATTATTATACATGTAATTGTGTATATGACTATATGGTGTGTGAAAATGGATGATTTAGATCAAACAAAATAAGACTAGATATCAAATGAGAAACTGACCTGCACCGTACTTCATCGCAGCCACACGTTTTTTCCACATAGAACATGCACTTTGGACATCTACTCCAACGATTCTTCCGAGCAAGGTTCCTCAGCATGATATCCCCCTTCTCCCTCTCATTCTCATTCAGCTTCTGAAACTCTTCGCAGCCGATCCCGGCGTGCCACGCAACCTTACATTGTGCACAAATCATTCTGTTACAATTAGGGCACTCCGATTCCATCACAACGTGTGTCACATCCTCAACCAATATTGTCGAGCAGTCCTTATAGGGACAGTAAAATCTCTGAGACACTATGATTGTTGACTCACGTAAAGCACTTTCCCCCTCTCAACCACTTGAGGTGGAAGAACTGGACGACAATACTCGGGGTCTAGTGACCCTTTGCAATCAGGGACAGGGCAACCGATGCTTGTTATGTTCTCTTGAAGCTTGGATGCCACGTAATTCTTTATGCAGTCTCTACAGTAAGAATGGCTGCAATTTTGGACGTCAAACGACTCGTTGGAAGCCTTGTCATCGGCACAGATTTCACAAACAAAAGTTGCAGCTGGCTCGTTGTTGGAATTGGAAGTGTCCAAATTTGTAGAAAATTCTCCATCTCCGATTCTTCTTCGCTTTCTCCTAGGCCGAGTAGGCTCATGATCATCATCTTCTTCTTCTTCGTCTTCATAGATGAAGTTATTAACAGTAGGAGGGGTTCGAGGAGGAGTTGGTATGCCCTCACCTGAAACCGAGAAAATGGCATCATCTTCATTGTTCACAATCTCATTATGAGACTCGGAAGCTTTGTGCTCCATTGTGGGGTTCTTGCTTGTTATCGTCACTTCTCTCTAAAGCCCTTGATTACTCTAGCTAGGGTTTTAGAATGATCTTTCGACTATATATATATATATATCATAAACGTACTGCAAGAAGACCTACGAGTATAAAACTGAGAGAAACCCTAACGATGCTGTCTACTACGTAAGTCAATTACATTAGGATTCTATGTACAAAACCCAATTACATTTAAATATTTGATTACATTCGCTATTGATACGAGTGAAAACCAATGGGAAAGAACATAGAGTAGTCGGATACTAAATTGACAGGTGTATATGCATTATTTCTACACACTCATACCCCAAAGTACCAAACCTAATACCCTATAGTCCTACTTACACCCAGCCATGACCTTAATTAGAAATAGAAGTACTGTACCAACGTTCAACAATAAAGAAAATGTTTCAGCCACACCGTACGTACCCATCAATCATTCAAACTTTCATTAAAATCCAATGCAACCAAGGATAAGTTCAACAGTGCATCATGCATAGAGTGCAGACTTTACAGAAATGTAAATCAACTAAATCTAGAAATAAAAATTCCGATACTCCAGTGAAAGCCCTCTAGTGCAACTGAGCGTCCGGGATCAATCTCTAGTACGTCTACAGCAAATACCGAATCACTTGTTACAGCTTGGACAATGAGAGGTATGGGAATCTAAGGGAGCTTTTACGCCACAGTTGTAGCAAAAAGCATATCCACATCTGCATCAATTCCAAACATGAAAATTTAGTGATAGCTAGCAATCAACTCTAGTAATTTCAGTAGTGAAGTTCCAAGTCAAAACAATTATAAAGAAAATGAGGAAGCAAATAGATCACCTGCATTTCATATAATAGCAACCATCAGATTTTTCAACATAGTACTGGCAATTTGTACACCTCCTCCATTTTTTCTCGTGAGCAAGGATCCTCAATAAAATATCTTCATTTTCATTCAAGTTCTGAAATTCTGCGCAGTCGATACCCGCATGCCAGGAAACCTTACACTGCGCGCAGAACGATCTCCTACAATGGGGACACTCCGATTCTCGTATAACCTCTTTCCCATCATCGATTAACATCGCTGAGCAATCCTTAAAGGGACAGTAGAACTTCTCAGACTCAAGAATCAAAGATTCGCACAATACACTTAACCACCTGTCAAACACTTCTGGAGGGAGAATTGATTGACAATGCTCGGGCTCCAGCGATCCTTTGCAATCAGGAACAGGACAGCTAATGCTTGCAATGTTCTCTTGAAGCTTGGATGCCACGTAATTATTTACGCAGTCCCTACAGTATGAATGGCTGCATTTGTGAATCCCAAACAAGTCGTTTGCAGACTTGTCCTCAGCACAAACCTCACAAACAACTAGATCCTTCACCGAACCGGAAGCTTCCCCTTCCATGATCGATGACAAAAGCTGCAAAAGGGCTAGGGTTTTCTTTCTTTGTTTCAGGAAAAGAGTAATGGTGGAAGACGTACTTCTTTGGATTAGGTCGAATGATTCTTATAAACAGAGATGGAAAGGCTAACGTTAAACATTGGAATTCGAAAAGACTCATTTACAATTAAACACATGCATGCACCAACATTAGTCGGTCCTCATTAAAACCCAACAGTCATTACACCCTGAAAATAAGTGGTAGTGAGCTATTAGCAGCAAGTCCGAAACTTATGTACATTGCATTGGACCTTTTTCAAAACGAGTTAGTTTTCAATTCACTCGAAAACCATTTCTAGGTTTTATAAATTAGGTGTGATCATATATACCAGCTTTTCAAATTATGCATCTTTTAAACATGTATATTAGTTCGCATTCGGCTTTACTTTCTTAAGGTTCTGACTTCACGTCTTTAAGTTCAAATTTCGAGGGACACTTTTGTTGTGTACTATATCAGTTTTCTGACTTCATCGTAAACACCGATTACATAAAAGTCCATTTTAAGACATTTTCTTCCATATAAGTTCTTCCAAACATTTTTACCTACATAAGTCCATTCCAGCCAAGTCCAGCCAAAATATCCTTCCATGTTAGGTATCAGCTTTTAACTTAATTACGTATCTGCCATCATATCTCTTTACCCACACACACTCGTCCAAAAAACATCTCTCTCTCTCTCTCTCTCTCTCTCTCTCTCTCTCTCTCTCTCTCTCTCTCTCTCTCTCCACCGCTCTCGCTGATCACAGATGCCGATCTCGCCGCCTCCCTCCATCACAGTGATCACCGTCGCCGATCTCACCACCTTGATCATCGTTGCCGATCTCGGCCTCATCCGTTTTTATTTATGTGATGTAAGTTTCGGATCCCTTTTAGACTTAGTTTACATGAATCAGTGTTTGAATGACGATTTGAACTGTACTTGATTTAGATTTGCTAAGAAATGCAAGGATCTAGTGTAACTCCAGATGAACACCACTTAACCAATTGGGCAATAGCTTTTTTGTTCCTTAGTAGTAGCTTTCTTATTCCTTAGTAGTAGATTTCTACTTCCTTGGCAGTAGCTTTTGTGGTATTGTGTAGTAACTTTTGGTAGTAGTAGCTTTCTACTTCCTTGGCAGTAGCTTTTGTTGTATTATGTAGTAGCTTTTGGTAGTAGTAGTTTTCATATTCCTTAGTAGTGGCCTACTACTTCATTGGCAGTAACTTTTGTGGTATTATGTAGTAGCTTTTGGTAGCAGTAGCTTTTGTATCTATCTGTAGTAGTCTTCCTATTCCTTAACTTATTGTCTCTCATGTTTTATTGATAGTTGCTTAGGTTATAATGGCTGAAACTATTAAGGAGGAAGAGAGAAACAGAAAAATACAGTATAGAGCAAGTTTACACCCATTGTATGTCCCAATGGAGGAGTACCGCAATGAACTATATGAGCACACGAAGACAAGGTTGATGAATCATTCATCTTTCTAGAACTTCATGAAAATCTTTCATCATAGAGGGCTGAAGAAGAAAGATTATAAAAAGGTCGACTAAGATATTAAAAGGATGGTAAACGCCTACAATGTGGAACATAAAGGCTTCATGTTTGGGGAGCGGCTACGGATAATATCAGTCGACGATGTATCTAACATATTTGGCTTGCCAAAGGAAGGGGTAATGTTAAACGCTACAACCCATATTACTAAGCCTGAGGGTAACTTCATCATCAATACGTACTTTAAAGGGGATAAAGTAACAAAGGTGATGATTGATGATTCATTGAGAGCGGCTATTCGTGACAAGAAGCAGCAAAAACCAAGGGATGTAGTATGCCTTATGACAATGAGCATTTTTGCTACCTTCATTTTTTGTGGCTCAGGTAGCACATTATCATGGAAGTTGGTGGAGACTTGCACAGATGACATGACTCTAAAAAATTACAATTGGGCGCAAATAATTTTGGATTACCACCATCAAGGCCTAATCAAGAAGAAGGAGGACAAAGATATGGCATTATCTGGTTGTTTACCGCTTATGTTGGTAAGCATTTGCAGCTTATACGGCAGTAGCTTTTGTAGTCTATGATAGTAGTTGTTTCATTCATTGACAGTAGCTTTTGTAGTCTATGATAGTAGTTGTTTCATTCGTTGACAGTAGCTTTTGTAGTCTCTGATAGTAGCTGTTTCATTCGTTGGCAGTAGATTTTGTAGTCTATGACAGTAGTTTTATTATTCGTTGGTAGTAGATATTCTAGCTTATAACTGATTTGATTCTTCATAATCTACAGTATTGGTTGGGTGATAAAACATATGTTGGTGGATTAAACATCAGAAGTTAGTTCTACACACCAACGTTTGCACGGTGGTCACTACCGAAAATGCACAAAGCATTGGTAGAGCTGACTAATGATCAGCTGGAGGTAGTCTATGTTCATAAAGTCTTTACTTTTTTTTTTATTACTCTCAAAGTCAAATGGATTAACCATTTTATGTTTATAATAATGATAGGATATGATTGAAGCACATGAAGTAGACAGAAAACCAGATGTGGTTGAACTACAATCACTGAAAGATGGAGAAATACACATGGAAGAACTTGAAACACCATCATTTGGAGAATGGGTAATTTTCTCAATTGTATCTTTTCATACATAATAGATTACATAATAGGGTCAGTAGATTTGCATAACATAATTAGTATATTTATATTAGATGGGTAGTACACTTCCAAAACTTATGCAGGTTTTTTTTTTATATAAAAATGTCTGTAGATTTTCATATTAGGTTCAGTAGATTTTCACTGCATAGTCAGTATCTTTCAGTAACACGAGTAGTACACTTTCATAACATATACAATTGCTTTATAACATAGTCAATACCTTCAATTAACATTGTTGTATTTTGTATAGATGAATGCCAATTATGAAGAAATGCGGAACGAAGGAGAAAGAGCGCAGGAGAGGATGAGGGAATTAATAGGCTCCTTGGAAGAAACAACAGCTCAGTCAAATTCCACCCAAGAAGAGTGCAACAAGGCACAGGAGCTGCTTCAGAAGTTGAAGGCTGAAAATGAGAAGTTAAAGGAGAAGAATGAGGCAAACAATAAAACACAACTATTATACCCAAGAAAAGCATACCTCAAGTCAAACGATCCATGTTTCAAAGACTTGAAACCCAAACAAACCTCTCTCACTATATCACTGAATGAATGCTTGATATCCAGAAAAAACATAAAAGTCTCATCCATATATGTGCACCTCGCATATGGTTGTGCATTCATGGCTATGTCACTGCAAATTCATAATATAGGAAAAACAATAAGCATCTAATATGAAGGTGTTCAGGTTGGATTTTCAAATCCTTCGAACAACCATCTGGTGCGAGTGTGCCAACACCTTGAGGAAGTGTACATGTCTTGATCTTGTCATGTTCGCGCGTTTCTCTTCAAGCGGATGTGAGCAGAAATGGTCGGTTCTACTGTTAGGTTCTTCACAATGGCCTAGGACGGATCCTGAGGGCTTACTTCAGTAACAAAATACAATAAAAGTAAAGGGGTATTTGCTAGAGATGTGAATCTCTAACAATAGGATGGACTGGTGCTCGGGATGAGGCTTTATGGACTGGGGGTGGACTTTTTGCTCGGGACGAGGCTGATGAGTGAAGCGGGGATTTGCTTGGGATGAGACTTTGGTGGTGCTCGGGATGAGGTTTTTTGGTAGATTGGGTGCTCCTGGGGAGGCGTCCAATTTGCATTGATGCAGTTTTGTTGAATTGTCTGGGGGCTTCGCTTGTTCGCTTAGAACCTCTTTTATAGAGAACCAAGTGGCTAGGGTTCGCTAATGAACTGTTAACCAAAGCGATCGAATCTTCTAATTGAATTAGGAAAGATGCTTTCCTAGTCGAGCCTTCTGACGACATATCTTTAAGATATCATGCAAATCTTCCACTAGTAATTATCTAATGAAATAAAGAAACAAATTAAAGACATTTGGACCGCTAGTATCGGTCCATGGGCTAGCTTACAAATAAGATAACCAATATAAAATTAGGCCCAAACATTGCCCCCAGGCCTCGAGATCTATGCCCAATTTACCAGACGTGATCGAAGAGGGCTAACCCTTCAAATCCCACGAAAGGCTTCCCTAAACCCCGAAAGGGTATGTCCGTAAAAACGCTTACTAAAAAACTGGTCTCGCGAGGAGACACGGACGCGTCTTTCTGAATCAAAATGCAACGTTTCGAAGAACCCTTTCAGTTCTTTATAAAGCCTCGAACACTTTACTGTTTAGACATAGAAACCCAGAAATGGCTCCAACACCCTTGACCGCTGAGAGCGCTCAAGAATTCAAAACCAGAATGCTCGGCCTAAAACCCATGATTCTGCAACCAAATCCAGTCTTAAACACTTTACAGATGCCACAGAAGGCTTAAGGCCATGGTTGGACCCAGTACCTCCTTCAATTCGCGAGGATTATCAGCATGTAACTCGAATCCTAACCTTAGCCTTCAGAAACTCTGAGGCGAATTTTCAGAAATGGCAGATAAGTCACCAATTTGTAAGAATAGGGGTGTAGCCCTACCCCTCCGCGTGCATGCACTTATGGTACCAGAAGCACAGAGCCCTGAATTTAGAGAGATGGCAGCAGGCGGGTATCGCATACGCGATTGATTTGAGCTTCCAACTTTAGAGTACAGGGGCGGACAGGGCTCTGATGATGGCAACAACTTGTTTCCGGGATACCTCCAGCAACACCTTCAATTTCAGATTCGACCAAATGGGTATCACGTTGTTGGACTTGTATGTGATTACAGACCTTCCGGTTTCTAATAAGCCTTATCAAGAAATTAATTTTGAAGAAGAAGTAGTGGCCTTTGAAGCTGACCCTAATCGCCATAATTTCTGTAAGTCTTATGAATCTTGGGTTGATCATTACATTGCTGAAAGTGGTGAGGCTAGTGGCATTGCATTTCTAGAATTGTGGCTTACTAAATTCATAGTCTACACTAGCACTCAGAAGATCACTGATGCCTGGGTTCACGCGACCACTCTTCTGTTTAATGGTCATAAGTTAGGATTAGCCCAAATGACCTTAGCTATTTTGTACCGAGCCCTGTATGATTTATTCTTTCACCCATTCAACTATAGCGCTATATCAGGGGCCCTTTGGATACTAGACCTTTAGCTGCAGATATACTTTTTTCAGTTCAGGAATCCCCAAATCACAGACTTTCCAGATAATCAGGTGTTGGGAATCCCGTTTACCGGAGCCAAAGCCTACGATCCTCTCTCTTACTCCGACTGCTTCCAACACCTCTACACCCTGGATGCTTCTGCACTAGATTCCAACGAACTGATGCTCAACCGAATGTACCCAGAAGCATTGGCGAACAAATTTATGTCGGGCACAACTCATTCTCTCGAGGCCCTGCATCTATTCGAGCAAGCCATCTCCATTGCTGATTTGAGACTTCCTGATGACGCTGGTTTTGAGCTGTATGCACCAAACCACTTTGCTCGCCAACTCGGTTTCCAACAAGAGATACCCTTACCTCTATTTGAGAGTGTGAACATGTATACTTCTTGGCGCCTGAGAAAGAAAGGCAAGAAACAAATTGACGACCCTCGCTTTCAGTCTAAATTTACTCGCCTCAAGGTGAAGATTCGAAGTATCAGCCTTATATTCGCCAGCAAGGAAATCAATCAAACCTACAATGCCTGGTGGTCTATGATCTTTGGTGATCTCTGGACTATGGATCCTCTGTATCTTTTCAGGATCATCTTTGCTAATGGTCAGACTCTACTGCCTCTACAAGATCAAACTCTTTTTAGCGAATGTACTTCTGCAAGTTATGTACCGAAAATGGCACCAGCAGCGAACCAGGAACCGATCCAGGATGATGAGGTAAAACCAATCCATTGAAAAGCTCACGAATTCCATGTTTGGAAAACACTAACTGTTTTATGTTTGATTGTACATGATGAAGAAGATATTCCAGGGCCCTGCCAGCCTGCATCTTCGCAAACTTCTGACACTGATGCAACAGCAGAAACCACATCAGAGAGGGTGGAAACAAACCCAGCAAATGGTGGGGTTCCGAACACTATTTGCTCAAGTCCTCTTGCTGTATCATCTCCCCAGACCTCTATGGAAGCAGCTTTGATGGATGCCCTTGAAATGCCCTCACTTGCTCCAGAGATGGCTGCTGCTAAGGATCTGCTAGGTAATTTGGAGCAACCGACTTGGCGGACGAAGGATGCATATCTCAGATCTCCAAGGCCATAGCAACTTTGTGGTCTTGTGCGAATGTGTCAGAGATAAAGCACCTGGAAGAGCTTGAGTTTCGCCTCGTCCAGATTCCTGGCCTTCAAGATAACTTGCAATAGAAGGAATAAGTTGCCAGCGAATGCCTCTATAGGCAAACAACCTTGGAGGAAAAGTTTAGGAGTGAAAAAGAACAACTCGGCTCTCAGGACAATCTTATCCTTTCTGGAATTGATGCAGAAATCAGATCCTTAGAACGACAGCGAGCAGATATTGAAACCATGATTGCAACTGCTAAGTAAAGGAAAACGCAGCACGTCCAAGCTGTTAAAAGCAAGATCCCAGAACTCCAAAAACTCAAATAAGAAACTCTTGTTGCTGCTCAGGCAACCAAACAGGCCAAGGATGACACTAAAGCCAGTCAGACTGAACTGAAGCGCATTTTTCTCGATATTCATCTTCTGGGTAAACTTGTATGAAAATGTATGTAATCATAGGCCCTTTTGGGGCTTTATCTATAAAAAATATTTACCTTTAAGCCCACTATGTTATTCCAACCCTAAATGGTTCAGTCAACAAACCAAGGCCTGACCCGAATCATTAACTCTACAGTTATGATTGAGATTCGAAAGGGCAACTATATCACCTTAATTCCCTCATTTTAGAAAACTACATCGTTTACTCAGCCTTAATTATCGCACGATGTTTCGAACCACATGCAAACTCCCCTATTTAAAGGAATCGATGTGAGGCTCTCTCTGCAAACCAAAATGCAATGGCTCTTTCTGCTTCCATATCTCTACTCTGCTTGAAATTCATTCCCCCATATTTCCCTAGTTTTCAATAGAAACCCTTGAGTCTCAATATCTAACCTTGAACCCAGGTTAAGTCTCAAGATTTAACCTTGGGTGACCTTTCTGGCACGAACTAGCAAAGAAGATGGTTGTCTTGATGCTTGATTCTTTTCAGGGAGTGCATAGGAGGATAATGGGAAACACCAATGAAGTGTTCTCTTCTGGAATGACCTCCTGATGTGGTAGATGCCAGATATCTTCCTTGGAGAATTAGGGGGTCATTCTGTTGCAAACCAAGACACTGGTAGCACCACTGGATAAGAAGATTAGGCAGTGTTAGAGGATAGGACAGTTTCATGGTATTAGAGCCACTTTCTGGCTCTTTCGTATTATGTAAAATTCATGGCCACAAAGCCAAATAATTAATGCGTTTTTGAACACTTTGCTGTTTCAAATTTTCATTCTGCAACTGTATGTATGTCATCATGTTTATCACAAAAACAGAAAAACAGAAGAAAAAATTTAAACAGCAGGTGTCGATTTATAAAGAAGGAGAGAACTAAATCAAAACCCTCAAAGTTTCAAAAATTCGCCATAAGAATAGGTATTGAGTGTTGCCCCCCAGTTTAACCATGTGGCGAATGTAGAACCCAGATATAGTTCAAAGAGTAAAGAATGGTTAAACTCTATGCAGGCGGGTCTTGCCCCTCAGTCGCTTTCGCTGGAGGTGGATCTTCGAATTCCCAAACGCTGGGGAAGTACTTCTTTAGGTAGCGGCCGTTGATAGGATTGCGGTGAATGTAAATATCCCTAAGTCTGTAAGCACCATTGTCATAAATCTAATCAATCACAAAAGGACCTTCCCATTTAGGGGACCATTTTCCTCGACCGTGCAGCTTTTCACCAAGGGGAAGTATAACTTTCCAAACCAAATTGCCAACCTTAAAACTTCGACCTCGAGTACACTTATCATAAATTCGAGCTACCTTTTTCTTTTCAACCACCAGGTGATCCAAAGCAGCCATTGGCTAGATATCTAAGTCCTCATGTTCCTGCCACATTGCCTGCACATAGTCGTCTCCAAGTAACTGATGCTGCTCGCGGACTCGCAGTGATTGCACATTAATCTCAAGTGGAAGGACAACATCATGACTAAAGATCAATGCATAGGGTGTTGTCCCAGTAGGAGTCCGCTTTGAAGTCCTGTAAGCTCATAATATGTTGTCTAATTCATTATGCTAGTCGCGTGGGTTGTCTGCCAACATTTGCCTCAGAATGGAAAAGATAATCTTGTTGCTGGCTTCTGCTTGACCATTGGATTGAGCGTAGTAGGGGGTAGAGTGTAAGAACTTAATCTCATAGTCACTGAGAAACTCCTGGGTTTCGTCAGCCATGAAAGCTGCCCCCCCTGTCTGCCAGCAAACACTCCGGAATACCATATCTACAAATCATATTTGAAAATAAACTGGCAAACAGTCCTTGATGAAGCTTCCTTGACTGGTTTTGCTTCCACCCACTTGGTAAAGAAATCGGTGCCGACTAGAATGAACTTGTGTTGTTGGGAGGAGTAAGGATGAATAACACCCACAAAGTCCAGGGCCCAGCCTCGACCTGGCCAAGGTTTGATAATAGGTTGCATGGGGATGTTAGGGATATGCTAAACTGAACCATGCACTGGCACTCCATGCAACCTTTTGCAAAACTGATGCAATCTTTAAGGATAGTAGGCCAATAAAAACCATGCCGGCGAATAAGCCAGCGCATCTTAGGACCAGCCTGATGTGATCCACAGACGCCCAAGTGAACCTCGGCATAATCCTCTTGGCTTCATGTCCATAAACACAAAGGAAGTCAACCACATTCTCTCCCCTTCTCAATAACTCACAGCCCTTCAACACATAATTGAGGGGAATGAACCTGATCCGCTTATCGGTTATAGTAGAAGGGTTGATCAAATAACCCATAATAGGTTGCCTCCAATCTACAACCAACGCGTCAACCGTTTCAACCAATCATTCACCACTATCCTCCTTCCTAGCCATAAATGAGGGTAAGGTCCGCTTTTCAACTTTCAAAATCCGCTCGCGAACGCCATTAACCAAACTGATTCCAGTTGCAATTTGAAAAGTTCATTAGCCGCAAAATTTCGTTCGCGAGGGATGTGCTCCAATGACACAGTAGCAAACCTATCCAATAACTCCAAAGCTCTTTCCAAGAACGGGACCAACGTGAAGCTGATACACTAGAATTTCCCTCGTAACTGATTGATGACCAACAAAGAGTCACCAAGTATATTGACATCCTGTGCGCCGAGGTCAAGTAACATCTCCTGTCCAATAATGATAGCCTCATATTCTACTTGGTTGTTTGTACATCTCCACTCCAACTGAAATGAATAGGGATATTTACCTCTGGATGGACTCACCAATGACATGCCGGCGCTAGATAATTTGTCGGTACTGGAACCCTCAAAATATAAAGTCCAAGGCTGAAGATAAATAGCCCCAATATTAAAATCGCGAAAGTAATGATCCTCAGCAATAGGAGGATGGAGTAGGAAGTCAGAGACCGCTTGACTGGTCTGTGCTCGAAGTGGTGTATATTGCAAGGAAAATTCTGATAAAAGCAAACATACACTTACCGATACGGCCTCGAAGAATAGACCTCGTTAACATGTATTTGACTAGGTCAGTTTGAGCTACCACCACCGTTGTAAAGGAGAGCATATAATGCCGGATTGTACAACCCGCAAAGTACAAGGCTAAACACAACCTCTCAATAGGCGAGTACCTGGTCTCAGCATCCAAAAGGGTCCGGCTCAAGTAGCAGTTGGCACATTCGATGGTTCGACCCTCTTGGTTAGTATCATCTTGAGCCTACAGGCCTGTAATGGAGCTCTTAGAAGTCGAAATGTAAAGCTTTAAAGGAATACCGGGCTTAGGAGGCACAAGAACCGAAGGGTTTGCCAAATACTCCTTTATTTTGTCGAAAGCTTCCTGATGGCATGGCTCCCAAACAAATTCCTTGGCACCTTGTAACTTTAGCAACGAAGAAAATGGCTTAACCTTCGCAGCTGAATTTGAGATGAATCGTCTAAGGAAGTTAATCTTGCCCAACAGTTGTTGTAACTCTTTCTTGGTCTTTGGGGCAGGTGCATTAATAATGGCCTTGGCTTTGTCTCTAGGCACCACAATACCTCTCTGATGGACGACAAAACCCAGAAAGTCCCCTGCATGTACCCCAAACACACATTTGGTAGGATTCATTCGAAGTCCATGTGTTCGCATGCGTTCAAACACTTTCCTGAGGTCTGTAATATGGTCTTGTTTGACTTTTGACTTGACTACCACATCATCTATATAAACCTCTAGAATTTTACCAAGAATATCATGGAAAATCAGGTTCATAGCTCGTTGATATGTGGCTCTAGCATTCTTCAGCCCAAAAGGCATTACCACGTACTCAAAAGCCCCTATGAAAGTTGGACAACGGAACGCTGTTTTGTGTCTGTCTACCTCAGCAACTGGAATCTGATGGTAACCAGCAGTACCGTCCATGAAAGAAAGCATCTCATGCCCAGCAACAACATCAATGAGCATATCTGCCACAAGCATGGGGTACACATCTTTTGGAGTAGCCTTGTTCAAATCTCTATAATCCACACCGACTCGTATCTTGCCTTTTTTCTTGTGAACATGGACTATGTTGGATAACCATTCATTATATTTTTCTACTCTGATAATGCCAGACTTGAACATCTTCTCTACTTCTTCCTTCACGCCATCCGCTGTTTCAGTCTTCATTTGCCGTTGTTCCTGCTGCACCGGCCTTTACCCTAGTGTGGTAGACAAACGCTGACAAACTAACTCAGGTGACAAACCCGGAATATCTTCATATTTCTCTGCAAAACAGTCTTTAAATTCCAAAAACAACGCAATGAGCTCCTGTTGTTGCTCAGGTTCCAACAACTTACTAAGTCCAACCTCCATGGGCTCCTCTTCAATTCCCAGGTTGATTAATTTTCTCTACTGGATGTTTAACTTGAGGTGGAGTATCATCTGATGCAGCTGAAGCTGGTAAAAACACCTCTTCCTCTTCATCTATTACTTCTAACACATCTTTTGGTACACACTTCTAACACATCTTCTACCTGTAGTCCTCTTATTCACCAAGGTTCATTAGTAGAAACTAAACTAAACCAAACATAATAGAGCTAGTAATTAACTACAGATGATTTAATATAAAACGAGTAAATAATACCATAATAAGAGCATAAATCAAATGACAAGACTATATAAACTCACCTACACCTCATGAAAAGGGCAGCCTTCTGATTTTTCCACATAAAACCTACACTTGGGACATCTCTTCCACTTTTTCTTTTGCGCGAGTTTTCTAAACAAAATATCCTCTTTTCCCCTCTCATCCTTGTTCAACTTCTGAAACTCAAAGCAGTCAATCCCAGCATGCCAAGGAACCTTGCATTGCTCACAGAACATTCTCCAACAATTTGGGCACGCCGATTGCGTTATGACCTCTTTCCCATCATCAATCAACATCCCGGAGCAATCCTTAAAGGGGCAGTAAAACTTCTCAGACCCGAGAATCACCGCCTCACACAATGCACTTCCCCACCTCTCAAACACCTCGGGTGGCAGAATCGGACGGCAATACTCCGGCTCCAGCAATCCTTTGCAATCAGGAACAGGGCACTTAATGTTTGTGATGTTTTCTTGAAGCTTGGATGCCACGTATTTGATCATGCACTCAGTACAATATGAATGACTACAACCTTTTATACCAAATGACTCGTTCCTAGGCTTAGGCTCGGCGCAGATTTCACATAAAAATGATGAGTCCTTTTTGGAATTGGAATTGGAAGATTCCCCATATTCGGTTACAGAATGACCACTAAGGGGTTTGGGTTTATTTCTTCGCTTTCCGAATGTAATATTTCGGGGTCGAACCCTAAGACTTCAAGCTCTTCATCATCATAGTTCATAGTTTCATCAGAAAGGTCGATGAAATTACCGGGGGATTTGAGAATAGAGGCCTTGATAGACTCCTTGTTTGATTGAAGGTTTCTGTCCTTATCGACAACATTGAAGTTGTTCGACGACCGGTGTGAAGCAAAGTCTTCCATGTTCACGATCTCATCGGTCTGTGATAGGGACAGTACTACTTTCTCCTCCAGTTTGGGTCTCCTGTGAATCTCCTACTCCTACTTCGAATTTTGAACATTGTCATTCTCAACGATCCAATGACAGTTTCAAATTATCTCTTTTCTTTTCAGAAACCCTATTCGGTCATGATCTTCACGCTAACCCACTGCTAAACCACGATATGGGTTCTTTTATATTTTTGAGACACGAAATGCGCTTTTGGCACAAACAAAAAAAGAGTAATCCTTATTGGTTAATGACACAAATTCCTAAACATACGAAAATCCATTTTTAACCGTAGAGAGTGATTTTACGGACGGGTTTTACTTCCGCCGAATCAGTTGGAGTAATATTATTGTTGTTGGTTAATTTGAAGAAATCGTGGAAAGAAGAATCTCCCCGTATTTTTTTGAGCCAACTAATAAAGATCCCTTGGTGGATTAGGATAAGAAAAAAAAAAGAAAAAAAAAGTCATTTATGTTATTTTAATAGTTAACTAATAAGATGTTAATTTCAATAAACTATATTATATATTAATTTCAATAGCAAATCACATATACATCCTCTAAAATGATTTTAAACACAAATAAATTCACTAATGTTGTTGTTAAACAAATAAGGACAGTTTTTAATAAATAAGAACAAATTCTTTTCTGCTTGTCATGTATCATAATTTAATTTACTAAACTGACCTTATACAAAATATATCAAATTAAATCAGACTCCATCATGCATTGTTTTAGCTACTACTGCACTTGCTGGAATGTTGCTGCTACTACACTTCTAATAAATGCACTAGCAGATTTTTAGTGGTTCATTTAGTGTAATAGCAGATTCAGTAACTATAGAAGCAGATTTTCAATGGTTTAACTAATGTAGTAGCATGTTAAACTGGAGAGTTAGCTGTTACTAGACTTCCAACAAATGTAGTGGTTCAGCTAGTGTAGTAGCAGCTTCACTAAGTGCAGTAGCAGGTTTTTAGTGGCTCAGCAAATGTAGTAGCACCTATTTTCAATACGTGATGTAGTAGCAGGTTTTTATTGGTTCAGCTAGTGTAGTAATAGCTTTAGTAACTACAGTAGTAGGTTTTCAGTGGCTCAACTAATGTAGTAGCATGTTGAACTGGAGAGTTAGTTGCTACTAGACTTTCAACAAATATAGTAGCAGAATTTTAATGGTTCAGCTAGTGTAGAAACAGCTTCAGTAAGTGCAGTAGTAGATTTTTAGTGGCTCAGCAAATGTAGTAGCAGCTATTTTCAGTACGTGATATAGTAACAGGTTTTTATTGGTTCAGTTAGTATAGTAGTAACTTCAGTAACTACAGTAGTAGGTTTTCAGTGGCTCAACTAATGTAGTAACATGTTAAATTGGATAGTTAGCTGCTACTATACTTTCAACAAATGTAGTGACAAAGTTTTAATGGTTCAGCTAGTGTAGTAGCAACTTTAGTAGCTTCAGTAAGTGCAGTAGCATATTTTTAGTGGCTCAGGAAATGTAGTAATAGCTATTTTCAGTACGTGATGTAGTAGCAGGTTTTTATTGGTTCATCTAATGTGGTATCAGCTTCAGTAAGTGCAATATTGACAGAAAAATTCATTTATGACTACTACTATTGATTGAGAAAGTTCATTTATGAATTATGCTACTGTTCGGTTCTACTACATCATTTGTCATGGTCTCTGCTACTGTAAGGCACTTATACTTGTTTTTTTTTTTGCTACTACACTCGTTGTATTCTTATTATAGTTATGCTACTGCACTCATGTTTTTCAAGTTTCTGCTACTACATGAAGATTAAGTCTCATCCAATTATACAATTCTACACATTCATCCATCCAATGTTATCACCCCAACATTTCTAAAAACATGCTTCTACACTAGCTGAATTTTGCATTCTTTCTCACCTCAATTTTGCCCTCATCGCCTTTCAAATTCCTAATCCCCAATTGACTCACCTTCACTTCCAAATCCTAAACCCAGCCTCTCTCCATACTCGAAAACGAATTGGAGTAGAACACCACAATTTCTGTAAAACACAAAACATTTTCAAATCCATTGTAGAGAATGAAAGCGTTGGTGTGAGGCTTCGTCGTCGAGTGTCCAATGTCAAGATACGCCCTGAATTTCACCCCGAAACCCGAGGTGAGTCATGCGAGGACCACATACAAGGAAAATTTACCGAAGAACTCGGCAAACCTCCCTCGAAAATGGACAACCCTAACCCGAAAAAATTATATAACCACCTTTTTAACTCAAATTAACATCCTCCGCTACAACCCATAATAGATATGAACAAACAGTGAAAAATTCTAAAAACTAGACTCGTAGAGCTTTATAATGATATAAAGCTCACTGTCTGGTTCGTTCAGAGCTGTTCACAAAACTCAAACGAAGTTGACTGTTCAGAATGGACAAATTGCTGTTTTTTTGCAGAATTGGCATGTGCGAAGCTGTGAAGTTTGCAGAGTTGCAGGTGGCGTGTAGGCTTTTGCCTTAGACAAAAGTGATGTGTATGATCAGAACCAAGTCCTTTTGGTCGTTTCAAGGTCGTAAACTCCATGACTAGTTAGCAAAAGCTCCCTGACATGAACATAAACTAACTCAAAGGACCTAGAGGATTCGATCATAATGATGATTGTCCGGTTTTGATAAGTCTAGATCGGGAGTGTCGCTAATAGGGCCGGTGACACCTTCCCCTCTTTTCTAGACATCAACATAGTGTTTTATGTTGTTGCCGTGACCCATATTGTTGTCCCCACATTAGGGGACAATCCCAAATAAGTTTATCGCATTAGCGTATATGCAATTCTCGTTTGCAACATAATGATCAAAATCAAGTCTCGTTGGTAATTCCAAAACAACTTGGAAGACCTAGAGAACTTGATGATGATTGAATCTGTTAAAGATTATGGATCATGATGCCACAAAAGATCATCGACAATATGTAGTCTTTTGAAGTGGTAAGCAATTCACTTGACTAATAACTCAACAAGTAGAGTTTTATGAACGTTTCAAGAAACGTTCCATGAGTGCATTCCACATTACATTGTGGTCATTACTTTTTGCATTCCACAGATTGTCATTGAAGGCTTTTGTCGATGTGACGCGTCAAAGACTTTGAGTCCATGAGATGTGAAATCTCGATATCTAGGCTTATTAGCATGTGGGTCAAAACATGTGGTTTAATCCATTCCAATGAAGAGTTCCATAAATACCTAGCGAAAATTCGCCTTAGGCATCGAGTGCGTCAAAACTCAAAGGAGCAGAAAGTTACATTGCTCTTGCATACAAAACCAAGCTGATATGAGACTCGATAGAGGTCACAAACGGTGCTTTTAATGGTTTGTCCTTTGGGTTGATCACACACAATCCGGAAAAGTCACGAATAGATCAAACACAATTCGGAAAAAAAGGCCTCAAATTAATCAAACACAATCTGGAGAAAGATCGAGGTTGATCATACACAACCTTGACAAAGGAAACAAGAGTGATCAAACACACTCTTGACCCGTGAATAAAATTCCGGGATTTTGGTACCTGCACTCATAAAATCTCAAACATAGAATGGAGATGGAGAATCAGATAAAGCACTTTATCTCCCCCGAGTTTATTGAACTTTGAAGAGTTTAGGGTTTAAAACATACCGTAAAATTTCTTCAAAAAACTATGATTTCTTGATCTAAAGCTCGATCGGCGAAACCAGAAAAGAATGTGGAGCTGACGGTCGGGAGCAGCGACAACGTCGGGGCAGAGATAGGGCTGAGAACTTTTGGTTTGAGAAAGAATTGTTTTTTTAGGGTTTGGAAAATAAATGGTAGGCTATTGGTTTTAGGGTTAGAACAAGTGCATGATAACGTGATGAAAGATAAAGTGTAGAGACAAAGAGATATAACAAGAGAATAGAGAAATCATCATCTTATTCATTGATAAAAGTCATTTATATAGGGAATTACATAATACCAATATGGTAAGGATAACGAATACATAGATCTAGTCAAACTACATACCCTAATAACATAATGTCAAGGCACACATAAAGAATATATAGAAAGATACAGAATATCCTATAACAATTAGTAATTTATTTCCATTCCTATTACATAATATATAAGCTATAATTTCTGATAACACAATTTTACTAGCTAATAGCATGTGCGTTCTATTTATAGGAATATAATTTTTTTAGATGATTAATTTCTATAATTTACCTTTGGCTGTTGGAAGTGAAAATATAATATCACCTATTACTAAAAAATTTGATTCACGCTCTACAAGAGATTCAATTTCAATCGTACCTCATTTTTTGTTTACTTTTTAATATTTATTTAAAAACAATTAGAATGAAAAATGAAACAACTCACATTCTGTAATTGCCTGCTATACAAAGTACAAACGGGATTTTCTAATCATAATTTTTTATTAAAAAAAATCAAAAGAGACGATAAAACCCCAGTATAAATAGTTGGGGATGGACTTGGGTCTTCCTCGTCCGCCTCACTTCGTCTATCCCGCAGACGTATCGCACAAATCTTCTGGTTAGTTTGAATGCTGCCCTTTTCGAATGCATGTTTTTGATGGGTATATCTTAATAGTATTTATACTTGTTAGGCAATGAGGCAAAACCTTAATTCATGTCTTACACGATTGGTACTAGTTGAGGTTGAGTGGCAAAACTTGTAGGGTTTGATCTTTGTTTATCTTCATTTTCATTTCAGAGTAGTTGAGTTGCAACAAATGGCTTCCCTTCCCGTTGAAGATAGGATCAGTGAGTTACCAGATTCACTTCTTTGTTACATCCTGTCTTTTATGCCAACAAAGTATGCTGTACGCACCAGCGCTTTGTCTCCAAGATGGAACAGAGTCTGGGCTTCTGTTCCCGTTCTAGATCTGGACGAGTCTTCTTTTTCAGGCTCCAAAAGCTTTGAGTTGTTTGTTAGGCGTGTGCTTTACTTTTGCAACTCATCAGGCGTTCAAAAGTTCACACTGAATTACGGTTATTGGCCTAAGAGTTTGTCGGAAATTGATGGTTGGGTTCGCATTGCTATTATGCATAAACTTGTTGAACTTGATCTTCATGTATCAGATTTATCACGTAAGGGCGAGAATTATAAGCTGCCTAAAAGCGTTTTCAAGTGCAAAACACTTGTTGTTTTGAAGTTGACTAGTTGAGGTCACATATTATCATCAATACTCCTGATGATTCATGGTGTTTACCTCGTCTCAAAGTTCTACTTATTGAAACTAATCCTAAACATGGCCTGATGGAAAAGCTTGTGGATGGCTGCCCTGCACTTGAAGAGTTGGCTGTAACTGGATCTGTGTGGGAAGAAAATTTGGGTTTCAACATTTCTGTGCTTGAACTTATGAAGTTAACAATCCATCTTGCAACTTATATTGATAATTTCATTGAGTATGTTAGTCGCATTAATGTAAATGTTTATGTTAGAGCTCCAAAGCTCGAATACTTTGATCTCCAGCAGACCGTGTTGTCAAGCTGTGTTTTGGAGAATTCAGAGTCTTTAGTCAAAGCCTCTATTGATCCCACTGACCACAACGTAACTGAACATCCTACTTTTGCTGGCCCTGCGACTGCGCTTTTGGCACAGATTTGTAATCTCAAGTCTTTGTCCCTTTCAGCACATAGTTTGGATGCAAGTATTCCTATACTTGGTTTATTGTTTCTTATTCATCATTAAAGAGCATTCGTATCTTATTTAAGAAGAACTGAAATCTCACTGATTTAATTTATTTAGTTTATGTGGTTTTTGGAAACTTGATGTTTTGAAAGAGTATACAGCGCAATATATTTTAATTTCTCCTTGAGTTTCTGTTTGATGAATAATCTATGTTTCATGAAGGGGAATTGTGATCTGCCTGTTTTCGGTAATTTGAACCAATTGAAGCTGCGTCTTCATCCTTGCTGTTCTTGGTGGTTAGAGTTGCTGAAGAGATCATCAAATCTAGAATCTCTCGTCTTAGAACAAGTCGTAAGATATAGTTCAACTCATATACACCATACCCATTTAACTTGTACATGTTATTTTCAACAACAACAAAAAATTACTTGTACCTGTTAGAAGATTTTTTTATTTTATGCCTTCTTCTGTATAACTTTCAGAGGTACGGTTGTGGTATTGAAAAGACAAAGATATTTTTGCATCCTCCTGAGTTGGTGCCGAATTGTCTATTGTCACACATCAAGACTATCTGTATCATAAGATTCAGGGGAATGAACGATGAGTTTGAAGTGGCAAAATATCTGTTGAAGAACGGTGAAGTTTTGAATAGCATGAAAATCTACACAGATGGTGATGTGGGTACAAAGAAGTTGGAGAAGATTTTAAAGTTTGAAAGGGGTTCCAAGACATGTAAAGTTGAAATATGCCGTGAGGACTAGCACTTTGTCTGCAAGATGGAAGAAAGTGTGGGCATCTCTAGACTTCTGCCTTACAAATTTTGAGTTCTATAATTCTATGAAAGTATGAAACCTTTCTTATGTTTATTAATCGCTTATTTTACATTGTTGCTTATTTTGAGTTTTTTCCAACAAGGATGTTTATTTTAAGTTGTTGTCTGATGGATGATCATCAATTCCCTCTTATTGATGGTTGGATTTGCATTGTTATTAGGATTAATTACAAAATATCACCCGAACTATGATGTTATTTTTATTTTCATACATAATTATTAAAATTTTACATTTTCATATCCGAAGTTTTATTCCGTTAGCATTTTGATACATTGACCACTAACACCGTTAAATTTTGAGGGCATTTTCATCATTCCAATAAATGTATCATTTTTTACATTTACTTTAACAAAATAATTTATTTTTTGAGGTTAATATTTAATTTTGGAGTTTTTTTAAATATTTTTGCTAAAGTAAATTGTTTTATTTTTATTTGATAACCTTAAAAAATAAATTATTTTGTTAAAGTAAATGTAAAAAATGAAATAATTATTGAAATGACGAAAAAACTCTCAAAATTTAACGGTGTTAGTAGTCAGCAAGTCAGGGTATCAAAATGTTAACGAATGAAACTTCAGATATGAAAATATAAGTTTTTGATAGTTAGGTATGAAAATGAAAATAACATCATAGTTCGGGTGGTGTTTTGTAATTAATCCTTGTTATTACGAGGAATACATTTCTAGCTTTTAAAACAATTATGTTATTGTAGTAAAATTTCACTGATAACAGTAAGTAAAGCTCTCGAAGTGGCTGGCAGAGATCTACTGTCATTTACATCACAAATTCATAAACTCGTCAAGCATGAAGAGAAATCACTGTAAGAGTACTACACAGAACACAAGTTGAAGATTGACGTGACCTTCATGGCTTCATATAGATAAGTAAAATTTTGATAGTCTAGTTAGTGATTACAAAGAAAACGATATATCTCGGAGAAGGCAGAGCCATTTCGGCTATCGATTGTCCTCCTTTTCACAGGAACAGTATCGGGTATGGTGATCGGTGCTTTTTTCTATGCCACAATTGTAGCAGAAGGCATGTCCACACCTGCACTTGATGTACATGCACCCTTCTTCTTTCTCAACATAATACTTGCATTTCTTACACCTCCTCCACTTGTTCTTCTTGGCTAGCGCTCTCACCATCTCATCTTCACCCTTGTCACGCAGCCTCTGAAACTCGTCGCAATTAAATTCAATATGCCATGGAACCCTGCACTTGGCGCACACCACTCTCTTGCAGTGAGGACACTCAGACATATTGATTTCGTCGTCACGGATCAACAGCGCTGAGCAATCTGCAAAGGGACAGTAGAAGTAGTTGGTAGAGCTTCCGGACCCCGTGATCACATTTTCACATAGGGCTTTTCCCCACCGGTCATAGATATCGTTTGGTAGGATTGGATGACAGTACTCAGGGTCTAACACTCCACAGCAGCCTGGTTCGGGGCACATGATGGAGGTGACATTGTCTTGGAGCTTCGACGATACATAGTTAACTATGCACTGCTGACAGTAAAAGTGGCTGCAACCTTTGATGTTGAATGACTCTTCAAGCGGAAAGGACTCGACGCAGAGATCACATATGAAAGTACTAGTACTAGCATCATTGGTTTCAGGATTATTAGAAGATTGCTCATTTTGACTTTGTAAGGCTGTCTCCCACCAATCAAAGAGCTCGTCTGGAAGGATTAGACGACAGTACTCGGGATCCAACACTCCACTGCAGCCTGCTTCAGGGCACATAATAAATGTGACATTGTCTACGAGCTTGGTCACTACGAAATTAACGACGCGTCGTTGACAGTAAAAATGATTGCAACCTTTGACGTCGAATGAGTCCTCCAGATGAACTTGTTCAGCACATATATAACATGTGAAATTACCAGGACTACTACTGTAGATTTCAGCATCAGAAGGCTGCCCATTATGATCGGCGTTGATCCACCCATCAAAGAGCTCGTCTGGGAGGATTGGACGACAGTACTCGGGTTCTAACCATCCCCTGCAGCCTGCAGCCGCTTCAGGGCATACAATGAATGTGACATTGTCTTCCAGCTTGGACCTCACAAAATCCACTATGCATTGCTGACAATAAAAATGTTTGCAACCCTCAATGTCGAATGAATCTTTCAGATGAGTCGGCTTATCACACATATCACACATAAAAGTAGTACTTGGATCTCTAGCACTAGTACTATTAACTGAACTAGTGCTAGAAATATTGCTTTTGGGCTCAGAAGGTTTCCCGGTTTCAGCATTTATGGTACTAATACTAGTCTTCCGTGAGTTTCTACTAGTACTACTGCTTTCAGGATCAAAAGATTTTCCGTTTTTGTTGCTTGACATTAGCGGGGTCATGAGATCTTCAGGATCATCATAAAATTTGTAGTCGATAGCTGAAGCCAGACTATGTTCCACATGTACTTTTCTACTCGTATGGATGATCTTACCCACTTCTTTGCCAATTTTCTTCATACCCTTTAGTGTTCCTAGAGTTTTCACGTTCTTCAGAAAACCCATCCTTGAAGCGAAAGACTCTAGAACAACAATGAATTCCAGTAAAACTTTGCAAAGAAACAAGAGAGAGGCTTGTGATTGAGGCTAGTCTGGTGTCGTAGTGACCTTTATAAACAGAAGTGTTACGTTTATTCCCACCAAGACAAGGATTAATCATCAATTTCCCTTAACTAAAGTAATATGCCTATCAGCAATCCCTTTATAAATTGGAAAGGAGTTACTTGCTTCCTAATTGTTCCAGGACAAACTAGGCAAAACCTATAATATATTAGGTGAAAAAGACAAGACGATGTACTAGAACAAATAGGTGAAAAAGACAAGACGATGTACTAGAACAAATAGGTGAAAAAGGAAGAGGTTGTCCTCGAACAATTAGGAACAATGCAATCTATTATTAGCTATATATTATCAATTGTCTGTCAGCAATAATAACCAATGAACCATCTCGTGCACCAGACCTAAATTGGGTGAAACACATACATACATGATTCAACTAAAACTATTGAGTATTGTCAATGATAGGATTCACTAGGTTGTTGGTATATTGCTTCCTACTGTTATTATGTAGTAGAGTATTTGGATGACGGTAGCAGTGATCGCAAGGGGAAAAAAAATTGATGAGTATATATAGGATTTGGAATGGAAAACTAGGATCTATATTGAGACTACTACTGCACACACAGACACAGACACTCACACAAACATGTAATGTTCATAGATCTCAGTTAAGGTGACTATGTTTAGTATGTTCCATTTGCAGTGGTTCAGTACGTAGAACTCTTGTGGTGTTCAATCATAAAGAAAGGGTAACAACTAGGTTGCTCTACTACTCTCTATTCTGTAATCAGCCTGTGTAATGCAAGAAGATGGTTTCATGAGAAAAATTAGGTAATTCTTGAAAACAAAATCCAAGTTAAACGACCTTGCTTAATGTTGTTTGAGTGTTTACATTTGTCACGAAAACAACAAAAGAAAAACCATTTTTGAATAACATACCAATCATTCCTTAACAAAGAGTGTTACTGTTTACAACTTGGACAATGATATGTATGAGTACCATCAACGGAAGCTGCTATCCTACAGCTGTAACAGAAAGAATGCCTGCACCTGCAACAGTTCAACTTAATCCCTCAAGAATAGTAGTGATTAACTTCGACCATGAATAACATTATGTAAAATCAGGGAGTTTGATTTCAAAAGCATTGGGGAACTAGACAAAAGGAAATCAAAGTAATAATATAGGGATTTAGATCATACCTGCATCTAACGTAAGTGCATCCATCTTTTTTCTCAACATAGTAGTTGCATTTTGGGTACTTCCTCCACTTCCTTTTCTTGGCAAGCTCCTTCACCATCTCATCTTCACCCTTGTCTCTCAATTTCTGAAACTTGTCGCAATCAAACTCCGTATGCCATGGAACCTTGCACTTCAAGCAAACCAGTCTCTTGCAATGAGGACACTTGGAGCTAAACACATGATACTCATCCACCGGATTATCAAGAACCAGAAGCGCTGAGCAATCCTTAAGGGACAGTAGTAATACCTGTCATTTCTCTCGGACCCCAAAATCACATTTTCACACAAGGCCTTCCCCCACCGATCGAAAACATCCTTGGGGAGAATCGGCTGACAGTATTGCAAGTCTAGCACTCCTCTGCAGCCCGTCTCGGGGCACACAATGGAGGTCCTCCAGCTTTGACACCACAAAATTGACAATGCATTGGTGGCAGTAAAAATGGCTACAATCCTTGACATTAAATGAGTCACTCAGATGTTTTTCCTCAACACAAAAATCACATTTAAAAGTAGTACTACTATTACTGCTTTCACCACCATAAGAAGATTGCTCAATCTGATCACACAACGCATTCATCCACGAATCGAAAACCTCGTTTGGGAGGACAGTTGTTGGGGTCTAGTGTACCGGTGCAGGTTGGTACAGGGCAGTGCAGTGTCCAATCGACATTGTCTTGCAGCTTGGAGACTACAAAATTGACAATGCATGGAGTACAATAAAAATGGGCACAGCCCTTGAAGTCGAATGAGTCTTCTAGTTGTATAGGATTAAGACACAAACCACATACGAAAGTAGCACTTGGGGTATTGAAACTAGTACTAGTAGAAGACTGTCCATCGGAGAAGCTTGGTGGGTTCATGTCATCGTGATCATGATCAAAGGTGTGATGATGACGGGTTTGGTTCTCCAATATCGGAGGCTGAGACGCCGGTGACTTGGTTATCTTCCGGCGGCGTAATGAGAGTTTACCTAACATGAAATTGAGGCTACTATGTTCGACGCCGATTTCCTTGGGTCCTTCTACCAAGTTCTTCATCATTATATATGCCGGATCATGGAAACCCTTTCTCGGAAGAAAACGAAGAAAAAAATCGAGTAACAGATAGAGTAGGATGTGGAGAAGAGAAGATATTTGTTTCTATCTACACTTCCTTGGTCTATCGGAATTCTTACACAGGTCTTGATAAGGATTCTCAACCCTAGATCAAATTTAGGGTTTTTGACAGCTTTGAATTACCAAATTACCCCTGATTTTCGAAGCAAGCTACAGTTTCTATCCTAAGGAAATAAGAGAAGTTTTCAAAACTAAAAGTTTAATATTCATCTACTTTTAAAATGACAAGTCATTGTCTTTAGAAAAATAAGATATTTTTTGAAGTTATAACGCATGACATATATAATAATGAAAAATAATTTAACTTTTTGCAATACTCTATCATCGAAAATAATAGATAATTCTTAATTAGTGACATGCTACCGCCCAACTAGTGTAGACTGTCAGATTAAGATAAACACCTCATTCAAAAAACTGAAAAAGAATACACCAAAACATTGGAAGGGAGGAAGAATACATAGAATTTCTCATTTAAAAGAGCAAGAAAAAAATAAATAAGAAATTAAAACAAACCAGAAAATAGAAAATCCCCAAAGCGGTGCGTTTTAAGAGGTACACATCTTCATCCTCTTCCACACATCGATTGCAACTCCAGCAAACCCTAACCCCATTACCAAATTCCCAAACCTTCATAATCCTCCCCCAAATTTCAATTCGAATTTCCAATTGCTCCAATGAAGGCCTCAAAGAAACACTACAAGGATAAAGTCGTTCGCCGCAAGTAAGTCAAAACCTCATTAGCTTTTTTTCTATCCAATCTTTAGCTTTCAGTGATTTACAGCATTAGAATCGCTCTAGTTCGTTCTCAAGTTCAAATTTTAATCACGAAACTCGTTATGGTTTTGGATGATGAAGCTGATTTGGTAGATTTTGATGTAAATTGTTAAGTTTGGGAATGGAGATTGTGTAGCTGATGCTGTGTTTATGTGCAGAGATGAGAAAACTGAGAAACCGGAGTTGCCGAAATACCGAGACAGAGCTAAGGAGAGAAGAGATGAGAAGAACCCTGATTATGAGGCCAATCAGTTGGGTTCTTTACATGCCGTTGCGCCGCCGGGGAATGTTGATCTCGGGTAGCTTTCGTGTTCACTTGTGTTTATGACTGTGCTGTTTTGTTAGCATTGTTCATATTTGTGATGGTGTTTCTGTGCAGGGCAGCTGATGTGCATAAGTTGTCGATCGAGAAGAGCAAGTATCTCGGAGGTGTGTTATTTGTTGAGTGTTGGTTTTAGATATGTGATAATCAGTTCGATTAAGCTGATTGCAAAGAACAATGCATTTGTTTGCTTTAATTTTTGAAGAGGTATACTGAGCTGGGTTATTGTTCTTCAGGTGATCTGGAACACACACATTTGGTGAAAGGACTGGATTATGCTTTACTTACTAAAGTAAGAAGTGAGATGGATAAGAAGCCAGATGCTGGAGATGATGAGGGTGACGCAAAATCCAGGTGAGTGTACATGGGTTACTTTTTCTAAATATCAAGGTTTTGAGTCAAAATTTGGTTTGTGTTTGCACTTTCTGTAAAATTATTTTGCAAATTTAATGTAGAAACATTAAATTTCATTTGCTAATATGTGATTATGATGACAGAGCATCTAAGGAGGACCAAAAGGTGTCATTTCGAACAGCAACTGCAAAGGTGTGTAACTTTTTGTGATATGATGAGGCATTTTGCTTTCAAGTTATAAGCTGCATGCATTTTTTGTGGCTAATATAAGCCTGTTTGAATTGGTGCCTTGTTTCTGTCTTTCAGTCGGTGTATCAATGGATAGTCAAGCCCCAGACTGTTATCAAAACCAATGAGATGTTCCTGCCTGGTAGATTGTCATTTATTTTTAACATGGTAAGAGTCAAATTTGAAGTTTGTTTTTCCCGTTTATTTATAGCAGTGCAATCTGGTATACTTCTTTGCAAATTCACATTTGAGTAGGACTGCTTTAGAGGCTCTTGCTTGAGAGTACTAATCTTGCTATTGTGGGATACTCAATGCGTATGATGTCTCCTTTTCTTAACATTTTCACCAAAAATTCTTACCTTGCATTTCAGGAGGGTGGATACACTCATGACATCCCTACGACCTTGCATAGGAGTAAAGCCGACTGTCCACAGCCTGAGGTAAAGTATTCTCAACCACCTGGTGTGACCTTATCTATACTGCACTTATTTATCTGGTTTTGACTTCTACTTAATGTTCAGGAAATGGCAACTGTCAGTTTTGATGGTGCTGTGCTTGAAAAAATATCTGCAAGCATGTCATATCTTCGTGTTGGATCTTCTGGGAAGGCTGCCAAGAAGAAAAAGAAGGGGAAAGATGCAAAAGGTTAGTACCGCTACTATTGCTTTAAAGTAATTAGAAGGGGTCTTGAGTTTATGAAATGGTAGGTTCTTGATAATTTTCTTTAATAGACTGGCGTTGTTCTTATTTTAGTGGTAGCTATGGGAGGCATAAAGCATCCTGAACTTGACTGTAGTTAACAACAGATTTTCTAAGTATACTGCAGTTATATCTATATGCTTTATTTTTCTATTTCATATCATTTGCTTGATTTTCCAGAATATTCTGTAATGGGTCAAGATACAAATTCCTTAATACATTTTGAGATGTGATATCATCTGTTTCATCATTCATCTTTTTAGTCCTCTTTGGTTGATTATTTTCTAATTATCTAAAGTTCTTTTTTGACTCCTTTTAGTTACAGGAAAGATTTCAGTTGGTAATGGATATGCGGAAGAGGATAAGCCTTCAAAGCCTGTTGTTGATGTTGCAAAGAATGAAACTAAAAGAGAGCTCTTACCCCCACCTCCGCCACTTCCCAGGAAAACTCAGATAGATTCAAATGAAGAACAAGGCCCAACTATTGCACGAGCAGATGAGGATGACATTTTTGTAGGTGATGGTGTTGACTATGCTATTCCTGGTAAAGATTTGAGCCATAGCCCTCTTTCTGAGGACATGGAAGAATCTCCCAGGAACAAAGAAAAAGTTTCTTATTTTGATGAACCTGCTTATGGTCCTGTCCAACCCCAAGGGCTTCCAAATGAATGGCAAGGAACGGTACGTGTATCCTAGTCTTTCTCTGTTTCAACAATTCTAGTGCACACTGTTTCCAAACTGAAACTTCACTTGCATTTGTTAATTGATGAGGGATTCTTTGCTGATTGATTGGATGTAGAATGGATACGATGGGACCACACAACAACCAATGGTTGGCCCCTACTCAGGAGAGTGGCAGGAATACCACCAATATGCTGAGCAAATGGCCTATCCTGAACAGTACATCCAGCCAAATATGGAGGGTTATGATGTGCAAGAAGGCCCAACTATACAAGATCCACGCTTTATGACTCAAGAAGAGAAGGATAGGGGTTTAGGGTCTGTGTTTAAGCGGGATGACCAAAGACTTCAACAATTGAGGGAGAAAGATGCTCGAGAAAAGGATCCCAACTTTATCTCGGAGAGTTATTCTGAATGTTATCCGGGCTATCAAGAATATAACCGTGAGGTTGTTGACAGCGACGATGAGGATGACTTGTCAAAAATGGATATGGGTGGACGAGTAAGTATCCCAAGACTAAGTAATTTTCATAGTGTATAGCAAACTATGCTTGCTTCTTCTGTTTCATTATTCTTTAGATTTGTTTTCTGGCATTCACAATGGAGAAAAGTCTTTGGCAGCAATAACAGGATTAGAGGAACGACAATGTAGCTGTGTTAAGCTGTGTTTCATATGGATAATCTTCATTGTAAAATAATTATGTCCTACAATACCATTATAAAATGTGTTGAATCGGTGCTAATGTAGTCGTCAAAATATATCTCAACAGGCCAAGGGTCGTCTTCATCGGTGGGACTTTGAGACAGAAGAAGAGTGGGCAACATACAATGAACAGAAGGAAGCTATGCCTAAGGCGGCATTCCAGTTTGGCGTGAAGATGCAAGATGGTCGAAAGACAAGAAAGCAAAACAAGGACCAGAAGATCAGTAACGATCTGAACAGGATCAACAAGATACTTGCTAGAAAAAAGTCTGAAAAGGATGGAGATGATGGTGGTGGCCATTACGATGAAGATGTACAGCCTGGCAAGAAACTTCGAGTTTAGAACTAGGAACTCAGATTAACAAATTTTAACATGTATTGGGGAACTAGGCACTTGACAGGTGCTTCTTTAGAAAGCTGGAAAAGTTCTTTTTATAATATATACACAAACATTTGAAGCTAAATTTTTGAAAGTTTTGTCCATGGTAAGGATGCATCTGCAGGTTATATTGTGAAATGCATGTTTTCAATTCTGATCAAAAGTAGGTGCCTTGTGAAACTGGTTCTATTATTAATTAATTTATCATAATTATGGTTATTTTTAGAACCCTTATAGCTTATTCACATTTAGGGCTGTGACCTTAAAGCCAAAAAACTGAAAAATAATCACACCAAAGCCGAACCGTAACAGAAAAAATTAAGAAAAGAAAAAACTGCACCGAGCGTACAAAAAACTAAAAGATTTGGTTTGGTTTTGGTTTTTAATGTTTGGAAATCAAAACCGAACCGAAAACCGATTATCCTTAAGAAATATATAAAAGATATTTTGAATATAGACTCTATATATATACATATATATATATATATATATATATATATATATATATATAACCCTAAATATAGCTCGACAAAGGTTAGTCGTGACCGATATACTATTATGGAGATAGATTTCACCCGGAATTATTATGATATACTAAAACTATCAGAGTATTGATTGAGTTTTGTGATGATTAATTGTTAACTCATGTTTGATTGTGTGTTTTATGGTTGCCTCAGTTGTTTGTCATAACTAGATGTTATACCATTAGAGTAATTTTAAATACATAACCCTAATATCTTAATACACATTTTTTACTTAATACACTACATATCTAGTTTTTCATTTCAATATTATACTAAATACAAATCTCAAAATGCCTAAAATACCCTTAATATCTAAAACTAATAATAATATGTTATTTAATATAATTATTATATATTTACTATTATATAGATTTTTTTCATCGGGTTATAAATTTTTTCTTGATATTTTTCAATTTATTTTCAAAATAGTAATATTATATTCAAACTCCAAAAATCCAATATGACATCAATCGACTAAAATTTGAAGAAAAAAAATATTGAACACACATAATTTTTTCAAAGTTAAGAAGTTAAGAAAATAATAAAAGTACAATAGCATAAAAATTAGTTTTTAGTCTGCAAGATAAAACTAAAGTTGATAAAAAAACAAAATGAATCGGTAAATAGTACATATGATTATGATAATAATTGAAATTTAGGTGATGAATTTTGGAGAATATGTTTTTATTTCTTTTATTTTGATGAGTAGTAATAGTGGGGAAGAGTTAGGTTTTACGAAATATTAAGTTTTTTTTCTCTTAATAATTGATGGATGTTTTTGTAATTAATCATACCTACAAAATATGATGTACAATACAAAATAATAGAGATGTGTATTAAGAGATTAGAGATAAGTATTTAAAATTTCTCATAACATTAACATCAAAAAGTACAATAAGGCCGCACTATATTTTAATTATATATAGTATAACATAACTTGGTGATATATTATGATGATGGTTGATACTTAATACCGGCATATTTAGTGAATGTGATCATTGCGCACTATATATCGATTATATATGAGATAACATAACTTGGTGATATGATATGATCATGGTTCATACTTAATACATGCATATGTAGTGAATGTGATCACTTTATATTGGATTAAGTCTGTGTGAAATTTCTCCTCCGTCTATATGTTATTGAAGATGTCAATACCTCTGTAATACCCCGGAAATTTGATATTAGTTTCTAATTTTATTTAGGAATTTTTGAGTTAGAAGTTAGTGTGTTTTGAAGTTTGAAGGAAGAGCGGAAGGGTTCGGATGCATAAATTGTCTGAACCGGTTTTATGGTTCTGAAAGGTCAATAGTTGACTTTCTAATCCGTTGGGTTTCTCGAGAAACTTCCTTCACGAAAGTTGTAGAGCACGACGATACGAGTTCGTAGACACGTGGCACGCGTAAAACGGACTTCGTATGAGAAAGTTATGGTCAGCAGAAGTTGTGGCTTTTCGGGAATTTTTTTTAGGATAAATAGGAAATTTCGTTTTGGGTTCTATCATTTTTTTTCGGAATGCCTTTCTTCCCTTTTCTTCTCTCTCCCCGACCCCGAGAGAACCCAAGCTTTCCAGCCGACCCGACCCGGACCCGGTTGACCCGACCCGGGTTTTCCGGCCATCTCCGGCCGACCCAGACGACGGCACCGGTCGGGTTCTCTTCCTCTCCTCCGTCCGAGCTGACCTGTGGTGGTGATGTGCGTCATTTCGGTCCCGAGGTGGTGACCCGAAGCTTGGAAGCTCGGGTTAGAGACCCGGCGCGGTCGGATTCCTGCATCCGGCGGCGGCGACAAGGCGGGAGACCGGTCGAGATAGTTAGCCCTTGGCGTCTTGGTCCGATTGCTGGTGGCCTTGAAGTGCGATACACGAAGGAGAGCGGCGGTGGTGGATTCTAAGCTTTCCGGCGAGTTTCCGGCGACTTCCCGGCCGATTTGGTTTCGACCTCAGGTATGGAAGTTGCTCTCCTTGCTCTGAGCTATATTTTTGGTGTTGGAAGTTTGTCCGTTTTCGAAAGTTTTGGGGGCGGCGCGTGGGGCCCACTCGCTGCCGTCGGTGGTGGCGCGTGGCGGCGCGTCCGGCAGGGGTTTGGGAGGTCTGTAGTCCTTGTTAGGTGGTGCTCATCAATACGAGCACGTTAGCATGTAGATTGTAGGTTTTAGAGTTGTTTGAGCATGATAGGGTTTGGTGAAGTTCTTCTAGGGCGTGTGGGGCCCACTCGCCGCCGCTTGTGGTGGTGAGTGGCGATGCGCCCGGTAGTGTCTGTGGTGTTTGTGGTGCTGGTTAGGTAGTGCTCATCGATACGTTTGTGTTGATTTGTGGTTTTTAGATTTTGGTTGTCAATAATTGCATGCTTGGGCTTTTTGGTTAATCTTAGATTTGTGGAAGGTTTTTTTAAGTGTCCGACGACCTTGGGAGGTCTTGGAAGAAGGTTGCCCCATTTTTGACAATCTTGAGTTAAACCTTGTTTAAGGGTGCAATGTTATGTTGTTTAAATAATTATTAAGGATGACTTTGTGTTATCTAGGTGATTGGCGATTTTGGTGTTTTGCTTGTTCTTATGGAGTTTAGTTTTGAGCTAGACGCTTGTGTTTGTGTGAAGACGCAGCAGGAGTCAAGGTGAGTAAAATCTCACTAAGGTCCACTTTGTGGCCTATTTATTTTGTTGATGATTGTGATGTTGATTTTTGATCATGATTTTGATGATGATTGTGATGTTGATTTTGATCATGATTTGATAATGATTGTGATGTTGATTTTTGATGATGATAATTGTTATGATGAGGATTATGATGATTTATTTTGATGATTTTAAATAAATAATTTAATGAAGAAAAATAATATTATGTTGTTTGGTTTTGAAAATATGTGAGCTTGATCGTCAACGGCTCATAGGTAAGGTAAAACAAGTTTTTAGTTATGTGTTACTCTATGACTCTTATGATCATAATTTTATTAAATTGTGAGAAGTATGTTGTTTGGATTTATTTTTATTATTCATATAATTATATCCTTGTGAAGGATATAATTTTTATGATGTAAATCTTGTGATGTTGTTATTGGAGTTGTGATATGATGGCTGTTGAATAAATAGCCTAACCGGGTTCCAAGCCTTATTTAGGTGATTGGTTACGGTTAAGGTGTTATTTATCATTTTATGTTTTGATATTAAATAGCCAAACCGGGTTCCAAGCCTGTAATCGGGTGATTGGTTGCGGTTCTGATGCTATTTATCATATTTTTTTTATTGTGGTGATGTTAGACAGTCAAACCGGGATCCCAAGCCTTTGGCCGGGTGATTGGGTACAGTTAGGAATATAGCTCTAGTCCGTCTGTCAGTGTAGGTCATGGGAGATACTTGAAGGTATCTGGGACCCATGGGTACACATGTTGTTGTTGTAGGTCATGAGGGGTATTTTCTAAATATCTGGGACTCATGGGTACATGTCTTGTTGTGTGTGGTTTTTATTCATTTATCAAAATTTATTTGGATGTGTTAAAGTGTTGGACTGTGATAAATGTGGAGTTTATTTTGAGAATTACTCATACGAGCTTTTTAGCTTACCGGGTTTGTTGTTTACAACCCGGTGCACCAATTCATGGTGTAGGGGTTAGACTTGCAGGTGTTTGATCAACAGGGTTGAGGCAGAGGCATAGTGGCTGGGGTTTAGTTGATGTACATTTTATTTGTATATTATGTAAGTTGTTTTAAGCTCGTGTGAGCATCTTCTTTTTACTAAACTTTTGAAGTTGTAAATAAGGAGATGTAATGTTTAACTCAGTCGATGAGTTTTGTTGACATTTACATTTCCAGCATTTAAGTTTAGTAGGGATTTGTTGGGCAGTTCATGTAGTCTTATTTGTGAGTTATATCATGCCCAAATTTTTGAAATTTATCCTTCGAAAATTGGGGTGTGACAACCTCATTTGGCTTTCGCAAGGGAGAGCAAGTAGTTATAAGTAAACTAGCAACCAGTGGTATTGAATCATTTCACAGTGGGGAGCTTCACAGTGCATACACTGTTCATTTTCACTAAATTACCATTTTGTCCTTTATTCTTCGTCTATTTACGGCGATGCCATTTAGTCTGAGAGAGACAGTGGCAATTTTGTAAATTACCAAAAAAAAGGTAAAATGGTATTTATAGATGAGGATGACAGAGGCGTAAATCAGCAGAAAATAGTAACCTCGCAGTTTGGATGGCTAACTCAATTACTGTTTTGTCCTCCGATTTTTGTTATTTACAAAATTGCCTCTCTCTCTAGTGCATATCTATATGTAGCTTCGTTAGCTCCTGCGAGCGGAGTTGTTGATCGATCATGATCAATTATGTAGCATCTACGTACATTTTTTAGAAAAGAAAGTTACAGATTATGAAGCTAGCCCACGCCATGTGATACCTGCATGCTTTTACGGTTGGCCTTGCTATATATGCATACCATATTCTTTACTTTGAACAAGCCATCGTATTGAATCACATACCCTAATGGTTGAATAATAGTATATACCAATAAGAATTGAAACTGTAACATTTACAATGTTAGATTCACAGCTTACAAATAGGTCACACCTTATAATGTGATATTGAAACCATACCTTCACAATGTCACATGTAATCGTAATTTGCATTTTTCTCCCTTGCTCTCGTATATACCAACTTTGAAATTGTTACAAATTGAGATAAAATATAAATGATGAAATATGATTTTAAAAAAATTATGAAATTAAATATATCTCTACTACTATAAAACGAGCAGTCTCTAAATCACCAAATTATGTTCTGACAATATTACCCCTATTACGTTGATCCAGACTATTAAGAACAATGATTATTATAGTAAATAAAAAATTAAAAAACAAAATAAAAAGATAATTAGAAAGAGAAAAGTAGATAGTGGATTTTATAATATGAGAGAATAATTGCATTATTAAGGAGGGTATGTCTGTTATGCAGTGCTGCATGGGATGCAGACTGCTTTTATAGATTTTAAAAGGCAAGTGGTCCAAAGTGACCTGCTAGTGACCTGTTCTAAAGGTTGTTACCACAAAATTACATTTTACCTGCAAACAACTAAAAACCTTCCTAAAAGGACTAGCCTTCAACATGCCGAAAGGATTCACCTAAAGACCTATGGTCAACCTGGTTACTAAGTACGGCGGAATCACTGCTGCCTTGAAAAAAGGTTCTAATTGTGATGCAGTAAAATAAATAAAACACGAAAATTAACAGACTGAAAGAAAAAAAAAAAAAAAAATTTTTTTGGTGACGGGATTTCGAGCAACAAGATGAATTTATTCAACCATAGATACAAACATAAAACCTAGAGCCTCGCTCTTAGGTAAACAGTTAAACGTTATTTAGCTACTCATATCTGTAAGATAAATACAATACTTACTTGTATTTTACAATACTTCACACCAGATGTATCTTACAGTACTTCACACCAGATGACTCACATACACTCTTCTCACACTATTACTCACACTACTATATTACAAAGACTGTTTATTGGCTAAAACTTCTTGAGAAAGGTTGGAGAGAAAAACTTATGTCTGTCTTGTGTTGGTTCTTCGATGCCTTCCTTCTGAAGATTGAGGGACTTATATAGGGATGGAAACTCAAGCTAATTATGAAAATAATACTGTGCATAGTGGAGGACAAGAGGAAAAGGTATCTAATCCTGATAACTTTACTTTAGAAAAAGTAAAGTCCTTTGTTTTCTTGTGCTGATGGCTCCTTTTCTTTTTGCAAAAGAAAAGTAGCTTGGCGTGATGCGTCGGCTATCGCTCATTTATCCAACATGTTAACTATGTTGTGATATGTCTCTGGATCTTCAGAATATCCCACTGAGGAGTTGGGACCACTATTTTCCCCATCTTGTGCCGTGCCTTCATCTCCATCGTCAAGGTCTGAATCATAAGGATAGGAAATCTTGTATTTTTCTTCAGTCTCAACTTTTTCTAGCCACTTGGTGGTAGCTAGTGTGCAATCCACTTCATTTCTCATAAGAGCTGTGAAGAAATCACAGTTCTCAGGGGGAGGATGATTATAGCAGGTGACCATTATTTTTTCTCCACTTGCTAGGAGACTTGATTCATAGTCTCTCAGAACTATGTCTTTGATAACTGCTATAGCCATAGCTTTCATCCATGGAATACTCTGATTTGGTCTTCCATTGCCACTGGTAATGGCTGGCTTTTGAACCGGACTTTGGATTAATCTAACATGATGATATGGAGAGATATAATTCATCTGTCCATTTACCACTGTCCATTCTGGTGGTGTCGAAATGAATTTTATCCTTAGGATACATCCATCAGGTCTGATATTTTTGACAGCTTCGGCTATTATTTCAGGAAAACCTTTAAGATCTTCATTGGTCTTTGTCCACAAATTATGAACAAAACCATTTTCTATAAGCCATAACTTGTGCTTCTGAGGATGCTCTGCTTGAACATCAACCAGGTATCTCCCATAATATGGGCCAGGGCTTATTGATAATGTCTCCGGGAGAACATCTCTTCCTTCACCTAAGAGATTATGGAAATTATACCATTCAGATTCTTTTAAGGCTTGCATAGGAATTTTAGCACTTTCAGGACTTGCAAGAAAAACAACTTTAGGTGGTTCTTCTAGAACCCCTTTGTCTTTTGTATGGACTCCATACATTTCTTCAGTTAAAGCCATAAGGGTTTGAAGTAAATGGGCTTCATTTTCTTCATAGTAGGAATACAGAATATTATCAATAATAATTTTCTGTTTAAAGGCCAATAGCCTTTCTGTTCTAAAAACAGGTCTCTGAAAGATTTTCAGAGGTTGATTGTGAATGACCTTTCTTCCTGTGACTATTGGTAGCTTGTTTGCCCTAAGAGGGTCTTTTCTGCTTTTTGGCAAAGCAGCAGCCATCAACGGTCTTGATATGCCTTTACCGTCTGCCGTTTGAGACGGGCTAGTCAGTCTTTTCCCCTGAGACTGATCAGTTAAGGCTGATCCTTTCGGATACAGCAAGAACTCATTTATGAGCTTTTCTTCATTAGTACTGCCGGAATGACAAGAACGTCCATCTTTTTCAGAATCTGATTTAGGCTTGATTTCTGAAGCTTGACTGGTTTCAGCAGTTCCGTAAGAGACCAAATATTTATATCCTGGTCCGTCATGGAGCGGTCCTATGGTCTTATCACCTTCTTTGAATCTTTCCCAGATCTTCTTTTCCTCTGATTCTGGTTTTCTGCTTCTGGGATTACGTCCTTCTCTTTCGAACATCGCCATTTCCCTTGTGAGAGCGTCAGGCAAAAAGTTCTTGTTTCCTGCAACCATTTCAACATCATATTCATATTGGGTTAAAAACATTTGCCATCTCAAAACTCTTCCTCTATCTGCAGCATCAGTTAATTTGTAGTTTTTGAAGTTTTTAACTCTTTTGTTATCAGTTCTTACTACAAATTTGTTTCCTAGGTATGCCTCGGCACCCTTGATGCTTTTAATTAAGGCAAGGACTTCCTTGTCTCCAGTAGAATAGTTTAACTCAGCCGCGTTAAACTTTCCAGATAGAAATTTACAAATCTTTTCATGATTTGTATCTGTGGCAACAGCTAAGACGACTCCTGCCCAGTAATAATCATTTGCATCTGTCTGTAAAATGATCAGATCTCCTTCTTCAGGTAATTGTAAAGGAGGAAGACTTTTTGCTAATTCCTTAATCTTTCTGACAGTATTACCGTCATCAATTGTGAAAGACCATTTTTTCTTGGAACTTGTTTTTGGAGAGAGGAGAGCAGTTAGCCCACTGACTTGAGGAATAAAATCTCTTGCGAAATTAACAACTCCTAAAAACCTTTGCAATGACTTTGCATCAGGAATATTATCTGGAAATTGGCTAATTTTCTTAACGATATGCTCTTGGAGACGAATCTCTCCATCCTTAACATGAATGCCAAGGAAATCTATTTCTCCTTTAATAAGATGAATCTTTTTTTGTCCGAGGATAATTCCTCTTTGGACAATAAGCTTACACACCTGTTCAAGATGCTTTAAATGCTCATTCATAGTTTTGGAGAAGACAAGAATGTCATCTATGTAAACTATGCAAAAATCTGAGTAAGGCTTGAAGATATTATCCATTTTTCTTTGAAAAATAGACGGGGCTTGCTTGAGACCAAATGGCATAACTAACCATTCATAATGTCCTTGAGGCGTTCCAAAAGCTGTTAAGGCAATGGAATCAGGATGCATTTTGACTTGCCAAAAGCCTGATTTCGCATCAAACTTTGAGAAGATTTTTGCTCCTTTAAGTCTATTGATGAGGACTCTTACTTGAGCTATCTGATAACCGTCTTTAACGGTCTTTTTGTTTACATCTCTGTAATCAATTACCATTCTTGTTTTTCCTCTTAATTGTTCAGCATGGTTTCTTACCAGAAATGCTGGAGCATGATGAGGACTGTTTGAAGGCCTTATTAACTTCTTTTCAAGGAGTTCTTGGATTTGACTTTCCATTTCTTTTCGGTCTTCTTCCCTATAGTGAGGGATGGCTTTAACATGGCAAATAGTATTTGCATCATGCATCTTTAGCTGGCAATATATTGGATCTTTTTCCCAATACAACTGAGGATCTTCACTGATAACTGGTTTCAGTAAAGTTTCTATTTCTGAGAGAGTTAGTATCTTTTTTTGCTCTATTTTCTTAGCATATACCTTTAGGTTTTGTTCTCTGATGTATTCTTCTTCTCCATCAGAACTCTCATTGTCAGATGTTTGATATTCAGAATTTTCCTCTGATTCAGAGTCTTCTGAACTTGTTGTTTTGTTTACCAATATTTCTTTACACCCTTTAAGCTGTTCTTGAAGCAGCAAAACATGCTTAAGAATTGGCTTATATTCACCACTCTTCGCTAGCGACTTCTGATATTGATTTGTAGACCCTTTTCGGGTAATGCTAACTGCGTCGAGCAGGCGTGATTCCCAATAGAACTTCCGATCTTTCTCAAATCCAATCATCGCTGGAGTTTGAGTTATTGTCTGTTGAAGTAGGAAATCATTTCCAATTAACAAATCAGCACTTTGGCCTTCACACTGCCAAAGGATTTTTATAGTAAAGTTTCCTCCTCCTAAGGAAACTTTAACATTGCGTGCCATTGTATCCATAACGATTCTGTTTTCTTCCATGGCTACTCCAGTAACTTTTATTGGAGATTTTTCCCAATATTCTTCAGGGATTGCATATTTTCTGGCAGGAGAGTACCCTGAGCCTGTGTCTACAAATGCATGTAGATGATACTTGTTATAGTTGGGAAACTTCAGACCTATAGTAATGTAGTTACTATATATGCTTGTCTGGATCTTCATTACTTGTTCTTGTTTTTCAGAAGTATCAAGTAATTTTGCGAAAGGATTGACCTTTCTTTCTTCAGCTATGGAGTTGGGAAGATTAATACCAAGAATTGGATTGGCACTTATCCCATCATTCGTGGGATCGAAGACTTCAAGAGATTCTTTTATCTCCTTGTTTTGGCTTAATGAAGTTACAAACTTCATCGTTTTCATATCCTCTTTGAGGTTTTCTGTTTGTTCTTTTTTATGGAATACATTATATTCCTCTTCTACCAGGATATGGGCATCTTTAGCCTTGGATTTTCTCCTGAGTTCTGCTATAAAGCACTCACGATGATATGTTTCTCCTGTGGTTTCACAGTACATGGGGATAGTACTATCATCATCGCATTCGCAATAGTCGCAAACAAATTTTCCAGGATTGGGATGAAAGGTGCTGATAATATCAGTATTTCCTTCTTTCCAATTTTGTATTTGTAATACAAATATAGGACGATGTCCTATTTCTTTTTCATCTTCTTCAGAGCCTTCTGAAGTACTTTCTGTTTCACTATCTGATGGGTACTCAAGAGAATATATTGATTCATTCTCTTCATCAGAATAGACAACTTCAAAACCTTTTAGATGTGCATAATCTATGGCTTCCTCATATTCGGCCAGTAAGACTTTTGAAGTTCTTTTATCTTTTTTCGGACATTCATTCGCATAATGTCCTTCTGCTTTGCAGAGCCAACATCTGCACTTCTTTGTTTCTTTAGAACCAGAATCTGGTTTCCTCCTAAAAAATTTCTTTTTTGGAGAAGTTTGCGAAGATTGTCTTTTCTGATATCCAGAACTTTTTCTGAACTTATACTTCTTTTTAGAAGCGAAATTGCTCTTTTGCTTGCTACTAGAAAAATTCCTTCTATATTTCTTTTCCGAAATATGACATCCCCATTGTGTCGGGGTATCCAAAATCTTTGGACACATGTTTTCAACTCCTCTAAGTTGTTTTTTGGCAGACTTAGATTTTCTATTTTCTGTACATTGTTTCCTTAGGAGATCCCTAACTCTTTCTGCTATTCCTCCCACAGTAAAATACTGAAGAGGGTTTTCTTCCAAAGATTGTGCTACTGCATCGTTCCAGGGTTCTGGTAATTTTCTGTAATATGTTCTGATGAGATCATTACTTTCAATGTCTCCGATGGTGCAGTAGTAGTTTTGAAACTCATTGGTATATTCTTCGAAATACCTCATATTACAAATACTCAATTTTTGAATATTTGCTTTAGCTCTTTCTTTGGATTGTTCACTATGCCCAGTGATATCTCCGCAAAATTGTGCGTAGATAGGAACTGCAAAATCTAAGGGGCTATTAGTCTGTGCCAGTTTTGTTGCCCAATCAATCCACTGAGAACTTCTCTTGAAGGACTGGTACCATTTCTGGACTATTCCAGTTAAGGTGGACTCATAGTAGGCATGAGCTTCCTCGTAGGCATATTTGGATAACACTAGAGCCTGAGTTAGCTTTAAACTAGCAACCCAGTTGTCTATTGTCTTTCGTTTATCTCCTACCTGGTCCAAATCCAGATAAACCCCCCTTTCGGACACTGATTGTCCCCATTTAGGTTCTGTAGGGATATACTTCTGAGAACTTCGTTCTCCATATCTTCCTGTAGGAGCCTGTCCTTTAGGAAGCTTAATATTCTTTTCTCGAATTATTTTTGTAGGATTGTTGGTGATGTTCTGTATTATAGTATGACCACCTCCTGGGGGTGTTTGTCTATCACCATCTGTATCCATTGATGCTCCAGAATGTTCTGGTTCATCTTTTGCTGCTTGATAAGGAAGAATCTTCCTCTTTTTCTTTCCAAGTTGAACTTGAGAAATTTCTTTAATGATCTTCTCTAGTTCTACTGGGGAATCACAAGTCTCAGCTTGTGCATATAATTCTCTTAATTCCCTAGCTTGGAACATTCTCATAGGTCTCTTAGTATCCTCTTCTTCCAGAGATTCTTCATTATAAACTATTTTAGTTTCAGAGGTACTAGCTTCTTCATGGTTTGCAAAAGAATGCCTATGAAATTGTAAGCTGATTTTTCCTCCTGTATCTTCATAAACTGAAGCATTGGAGCTTTCAAGCTGTCTGACCGGAGGGGTCAGATTCCATTCTCTTGGGAATGTCACTTCATGCCATTTTGTGACATGCTTTTGCTGAGAATTATTTTTTGGGTTAGTGAGAACAGATGTAGTAATTCCAGGGCTATTTAGAAACCTGGTATTAGGGGTCACATTTGTGCTCATTAATTTGTAATAAATACGATAATCTATCGCTAGTTCCATCATTCCTTTTTTCATAGAAATCCCGTCTGTCTTGATTCTCAATCTTAGACAGTGGGCAGCATCTTTGAGATGTGTTGTAAAGTTTGGAAAAACATTGAAATATGCAACCTGGTTACACAAAGAAGCTTCTACTGTTCCTAACAGACTTTTCTTGAAATCTGTTATTCTATCGTCTTGTAAGACACATAGAACAGAACAGTCAATACCATCTCTGGCTAAGAGTTTTATTCCTACTTGGACTGCACCAATATGCATATAGGAATATTTTTTTTGGAATACTTCACTTACTTCTTTTGGAGTTATCAGCCTGATATCTGTTTCTCCTCCTGTGGCTGGAACGGTTAATTCAAGAATCTTGAATCTATGTGAATCCATAAGAAAAGATCTTTTCTTATAGATTTCATTAAATCTAAATCTAGGGGCAGATGCTTCTCGCACGCTAGACTCAATTTCATTATACTCAAATTCTTGAGCATTTATCAGCTGAACTGGAGCTGTGTTTCCTTTACTAAGAATTCTACTTAGCATCTTTATGTCTCTTTTGGTAGTTGATTTTGAAGATTTCCATTCAAGTAGCTTTGGTTCACTAAACCTCAATCTACTTTCTCCCATTGGTAGGGGTGGAGAATTTATGATGATTTTACTAGCTACACTTTGAGCCAGTGATTCTTCATCTATTTTTTCGTAATTTTCTCCTTCTTTCATTTTCTCTATGGTCTTTTGTAGACTAGAGATTTTATTATGTAACTCTCGAAATTGCACTTCGAGGTCAGTACCTATCTCCTGGAGATAAGCGATATTATAATTTTGCTGATGAATTATTGCCTCTACATTCTCGGCAAATTTTTCTGTTGGTTGATAAAAGCCAATAGCTTTAACACCTTCTTGCGCTACTTTTAGATCTACTCTTTGATTCATCCTATCCTGGAAATGAGTTTTTCTAAAAGTGTTTTCAAGATTTCTTGGGTGTTTCTTAGTTCGACTACTTGCTGTTTAATACTGTTTGCAAGGACTTCAGTACGAACTAATTTCTTTTCAATATCTGTTAGATATTGTTTTTCCTTGAGGTAATCTAGCTTGATTTCAAGTCTAGCAATTTTTGAATTTATTTCCTCAAGTTGATTGATCCGTAGATTAAATCTCTCGAGTTGGTCTATAACCTTTTCAGAGGTCTTATCCCTAGATAGATGTTCTAGGTACTCGATTAAGCTTGGTCTTGACGGATCAAGCTCTTCTACTCCGATCTCCTTTTGGAGGTGAATATGTTCGTCGTATAGAGTATTTAGTACTCTACAAACGTATTCAATGGAGTATTGATTTTCTTGTATGTGCCTTGAATGAAAGCACACTTCCCACTTCTCAGTTCCCTTTGTAGTACAAAAAGACTGATAATTTTTTGGTTTGGATTCTCTCTTATTGGTTGAGAGAAGCCAACTTTGTGGCATAAGCCTTTTGTTTTCCTGCTTTTGAGCCAAGCAGGCTCTGATACCAGCTATGGCGGATCTAACCGATGCTCAAAATATCAAGAGGTTTTTGATCTTCTTCAAAAGTTTCTTGAAGAACTTCAATTTCTTCTCTTGACTCGTATATTCTTCTTTGTAGTTGAAAGATAATATCCCAATAATTTTTGGTACTTCTAGGAAGCTTGTCTCTGTTTTCTTTTAATTTTCTCAATTTTCTTCTTTCTTCTTGCAATTCTTTATAAGATAATTTAGCTTCTGCTAAGAATTCTAATCTAGTAGCAATATATTCTCCAATTGTAAAAAATTAACTGTCTACCTTTGAGCAAAGATGATAGATCTATATTTGTATTTAAGGTAAGTAAACAAATTCAAACTTATGGGCCCACCATGCTCCGTCAAATTTTTGATTTTTACTTAAAGTAAAAAGAAAAGGTAAAAACTTGCTAGAAAGGTTTCCTGGTTGGATTTTCTGTGATGACCTCATCTAATTTGTCTTCTAGTAAGGTCTGCATAGTATGCAGTGCTGCATACTAGAATTATCCTATTAAGGAAGGGTGTGCCATTGCAAATACAGGTAAAAAGCTAGTGAAAATAAAAGGCCAAGTCCTTAATAAACGACACGCCGTTGAGTATAAACGTGTACGGGACGGGGATTATGATCAGAGGGGCGAGAAGGCCTTTACCAAGAACTCTGCTGTCTTCTTCTTCTTCTTCTTCTTCTTCTTCTTCGTCGATTGGTTTATTTTCAGAGTGATCATAAAACCCTAGAACGAGACAATCTCACGCCCAGCCGATTCCGTTCACGATTTCATTCAATTAAGAGCTCCAATTGATTAGCGGTATGTTTACTATTGCGTATTCCCCTAATTATCTGTTTCGCGGTTTTCGATTTCCGATGAAATTGCCTTAGGAAGATTAGGAACCGAATTCCAATTCATCTATTCGTGTATGGTTGGTTTAAAATTTGAAGCTAGCTTTTGTTTTTGTTTTTGTTTTTTGTGCTTTGTTAGGGTTTTGATTGTGTTTAAGAGTTTTCTGATTAGGAATATTGATTCAAATTTATGAACTTTGTGTAGTGAATTGCGAAATTGTATGGCGAATTTTGAGGGGAGGGTTTCGTATTCGTCCTTCCCTAAGGTTGAGAAAAGCAATACGCAGTTCCACTATGCTGATGATGACTTCATCGACGCCGATTGGCCTGTGCACGAAGGGGGAGGCGGTATGGCTTACCCGACAGCTTCGAAAGCCGAGAAGCAGGATTTTTCGTATCCGTTTCCCCCCGATTTCGACAGCTTTGGTGATGGATATGACTCCGGCCAGGAGCAATGTGCCTCCGTTGAGAATGGTGGGCCACCGGAGGTGAACTTGAAGAATGTGTTGACTGGGATGCTTGCGATTGTGACTGGCCGGAATAAAGCTGCTCCTGCTGGTGGAGTGCCGGAGCAGCAGCAAGAGCAGCCGACTTCGAATGTTTCATTTCTTGGTGCGGAGAAGAATGGTGATACGTACTTGCATTCCTCAGTCTACACGCCCAGTGCCCCGCCCCTTTTTGAGCCGGCTGCGTTTAATTACAGTGCCTACAAGGAGGTTTTGGAGGCTGAACCCCCTGAATGGCTTCCTGATAGTTCCAGTACTGCTTGTATGCAGTGCACTTCTCCTTTCACTGCCTTAACTCGTGGGAGACATCATTGCCGATTCTGTGGCGGGATTTTCTGCAGAGCATGTAGTAAAGGGAGGTGCTTGTTGCCGGTCAAGTTTAGGGAGAGGAATCCGCAGAGGGTCTGCGATGCGTGCTATGACAGGCTAGATCCTTTACAGTGTATTCTTATTAACAGCATTAGCAATGCGGCACAAGCAGCAAAGCATGATGTCATGGATTGGACATGTACAAGAGGATGGTTAAATCTTCCTGTTGGTTTCTCTATGGAGCAAGAGATATACAAAGCAACCAACACATTGAAAAGTTACTCCCAGGTGCAATTCTGAATTTCATCTGCACTTACTTAGCTTGTCTTCCCCTGCTTTAACTAAATAACCTTTACCATAAAGATCTTGTAAAGAGATGGAAAGTGAGCAATCAATATGCTTAATTTAAGCTGTTTAACTTACCCAAATTCCAGTTATTAGTTGCTTGATGATGCCATATCTAATGTTGGGTGTGAATGGGCAGGTTTCAAGTCTGAATCCGGAGAGGTCCATACCCTTGGCTGTTCTCAAAGGAGCCAAAGGCCTGGCAATCCTAACCGTTGCTAAAGCTGGTGCACTACTTTCTTATAAACTTGGTACTGGTTTGGTGGTTTCTCGAAGGTCAGATGGATCATGGTCTGCTCCATCAGCCATATGTTCTGTTGGCTTAGGATGGGGTGCACAGGTAAATTTGCAATATTTGTAATGTTTGATATCTTTTATTAGCCATGATATGATTATTTGAATATTGTAGTCATAAAATGTTTTGGCTACACTATTCCTCTGCAGTAAGTTGGGGAAATTCTTCATATTAACCTAAAACTTCTGAACTATATCTATGACGTTGTAATTTATGCATACTTCTTTCTTTTACCAGATTGGGGGCGAGCTCATGGACTTCATCATTGTCCTTCCTGATCTAAAAGCTGTGAAAACTTTTTCTAGTCGCATGCATTTTTCTCTTGGTGCTGGGTGTAGTGCTGCAGCAGGACCTATTGGTAGAGTGGTAGAAGCAGATATGCGGGCTGGAGACAGGGGTTCTGCAATGTGCTATACATACAGTTGTAGCAAAGGTGTGATAACCTATTCAGACTTGGGCTTTTTTAGCTATAAGATGTAGGATCATAAACATTGCATATGTATGCCTTCATTTGTGTTGAAGTAGACCGGGAAATAAATTTGCTTTAAAAGTTACTAGTTGCAAAGCCTGTACCATGGTATTGACATTTTCCATGGGCTTTTCATGTTGAATCTCGGGGTCTTGATGTGGTTAAGGCATTTTTGAAAACTTGTCTCTATGCCATTTAGCCTTTCATCTCATGACTGCACCAATTCCCCCTTTAGGACCGATGGTTCAGTGTCATGTCATTTGTTGAATGCTATCCACTGATGTTGCTATATTTGGCAGGTGCATTTGTAGGAGTATCATTAGAGGGAAACATTGTTGCCACAAGGATGGATACAAATCTTCAATTTTATGGTGACCCTTACCTGACGACTAATGATATACTCCTTGGGACAGTGGAAAGACCAAAGGCTGCGGAGCCCCTGTACAGGGCCCTTCAATCCCTTTACTCAAGTCTACAGTCCTAGACAATTCAGTTGCATCTGATCAACTACCTGGTCAAACTTTATGTTTAAAACTGTAAATCGGCTTCAGAATTCTGATCTTCATTTGTTGCCTTTGTTTGCAATTGTATATAAGAAGTTTATAGGTATTGGTTTATACGGTTGCTCCATTAACGGTTTACAACACCCCCTCCCCCTTGTGAATTCACTTGAAACTCTACTTGTATATAAGCTACAAATTCATATTTACTTGGTCAGTTGGTCCTCAGTTATGCATTGGCTTTATGCTTGGTGCATTGGTGGCGCATTTAACATTCCTGGTGCAAGTATCATTAAGGATTGAAGTTCTGTTCACTTGATCATGCAACTCTAAACGGTTACTTGTTCAACGATGTACTCGTACATTTTCAATAAAAATGAATAATTTCCTAAACATTTTCATTGTTACTAATTAAGTGTTGAAATCCTAAGTGATTTGATAGAATTTCAGTGACACGTATATATGATCTACCTACAACTCTAAAAGTCTGCATGGTTTGCATTGTTAGTGATTTTCAGACTTCATATTTGGCCAAATCACGTTAGCATTGTTCATATATATGAAGTTCAATGCAATGCATAATATCTCTAGTTGTCAACGATGAAAGGAAGATTCAAACATCATAATCTTCAGCCCTTAAAGATCGATCAATGGCTATTTGAATTGTTAACCTTGATACATATCTATGTTTTGATTGAACCATTCAATATTACCGGCTAGAACCTAGAAATAGTGATTTCCCTAGTCTTGGTTATACACTAATGGACAATATTAGGCACCTCTTATGCTGATGATTACGAGGTTAATAAGAAAAAAATATTGAAGAGTTTTGGCCTGTTTTGGCATCTACACCCAACACTATCTTTACTATTTGTATATAAAGCTAGATAAAACCAGACCCCCCTGAAGCCAACTTCATTTTGATCCATCCTCCATCTGAAAATGGCTACCCTGCAGATTTCTCTCTTTGGTCACTTGACCATGATCTGTGTGATGATGATGAGCAGCTGCCATGGAGCATTTGCTACAGACCCGGCATTGGATACTAGTACTACTACTAGGACTGCTGCCTTGTTTGTTTTCGGTGACTCCACTGTGGATCCTGGCAACAACAACAACTACATCACAACCATCCCGGAACACGAAGCACATTACAAGCCCTACGGCCAGAATGGCTTCTTTGACCACCCCACCGGACGTTTCTCCGACGGCCGTGTCATTGTAGACTACATAGGTGAGTGAGGCTGACATGGTAATGGCATGGAAACTGTGTAGTGTGTTGCCACCTATGTCATTTTGATGTGTATTTGTTCATGAACTTCGGCAGCGGAGTATGCAAAGCTGCCACTAATCCCTCCATTTTTGGGACCAACTTCTGATTATACAAATGGAGTTAACTTTGCATCTGGTGGAGCTGGTGTTCTTCCGGAAACCAATCAAGGATTGGTAAGTGAAGTCTTTGATGATCAAAATTCTATTTACTTAACGGTGTTTCATTTTCAATTTGAATCACTGGTTAGATAGAATTTTGTATCTCTTTGAATCTAGATTGACTATCCGCTAATAGTATATAACATGATGACAATATACATTGGAGCAAGTCTCACATAACAAAAATTTTGTTTTGTCAATTCTCAATATATAGTGAACCAAGTAATATGTTCGATGAAATGTCTTATTATGCGGCTTGGTCTAATATTCGCTTTCCTATTAATGATACTTTGTCCCCTGCTTATGTTCAGTGTTTGGATCACTTTTGTGGTTTATAGGCGATTGATCTTCCGACACAATTGAGGTACTTTGAAGAGGTGCAAAAACGGTTGACAAAAAAATTAGGAGAAGAGAAGGCAAAGGAAGTGATATGAGGAGCAGTGTATTTCATTAGTATTGGAAGCAATGACTATATGGGAGGTTACTTAGGTAATCCAAAAATGCAGGAACTATATAACCCCGAACAATATGTGAGGATGGTAATCGGAAACTTGACGCAGGCAATCCAAGTAAGCCTCAAGTATTTATTATTTACTGCCGGTTCTCGTTAAACATGGTGTCCTGGCTCTCCTCCAAATTTCGCTTAATGTCATTTTATGCAGGTGCTGTGTGAGAAAGGAGGTAGAAAATTTGGTTTCTTGAGGTTGGCTCCGCTTGGTTGCTTGCCTGCCTTTAGAGCTGTGAACCTCAGAGCCACCAAAGGCGGAAGGGGTTGTTTCGAAGGAGCTTCTGCCCTTGCATTAGCTCATAACGATGCGCTTAATACTGTGCTCGCAAACCTTGGATATGTGCTCAAAGAGTTCAAGTACTGCAGCTCCAACTTCTACGATTGGCTCCAGGAAAGAATAGAACATCCTTACAAAAATGGTACATAACCTTTTTTTTCATTTTTATCAAAATTTTGAACAATGTATTGAAAAACAACAATGGTTTTCAACAATCTGAAGAAGAAAATTATACTTTTTGCGACATATTTTCTTCTCAAACTCCATTTTGGGGGAAATAAATGTTTCATGAGCCTAATTTATCTTAGTCTTAATCACTAGAGCTACAAGCCCGCAACTTGTGTTGTATAAAATCAACAAAACTATGTCAAAGTTATGAGTTCATCAACTATATGATTATGGGAAAGTCTGGCTGATCTAAACAACAATTCCAGACAAAGTGATGTTCTATTTAGTCTTTGAATGTGTAAAGGTTTCAAGGATGGAATCAATGCTTGTTGCGGAAGCGGACCATATGGAGGCTTATTCACCTGTGGAGGCACAAAGAAGGATAAAGATTACCAGTTATGTAACAATGCTGATGATTATATATGGTGGGACTCTTTCCATGCAACAGAGAGGATCCAAGAGCAACTTGCCAAGGGTCTCTGGAGTGGAGAGCCTTCTTTTGTCGGGCCATACAACCTAGAAAGTCTATTCTTTGAGAAGGAGAAGCTCACCATAGGCAGCATAGTTGATAAACAAGAAGCAGCTCAGTTTCAGTCCTTCTAAATAGCAGGACATCAAGTTTTCTTTCTATATGTAAGGACTAGACCTGTGGTCAGATACATTTTCGAGTTCGAATTGTTAACAAAGGCAAGCCTTCCAAAACCATACCAAACCTATGCAAATTTACGATTATCCATGTCCTATTATGAACTGAACACATTTAAACCTTTCTTTGTTATTGTGAATTCCCCAGCCGACTATCTCTTTATAACTAGCTTACTCTTAGTAATCAAACTCATTCAATTTTACCTTAAACCATTGTTAATGTATCTATTCCAGCCAACCCAAACCTCAACTTCTTAGTTTTTACTTCTCTTTATCGACATAAGTCTCACTCACTGGTTGTAATTAGTGAGGCCAAAGCAATAACACCATGCTTAAACAAGTAAGGGAAGCGAAGCAGAACAAGTAAAGTCAAGCAATAATTCCTAAATCCTACAAGACCAAAGTCAAAACACATGAGAATCGTAGCAACTAGTTACAGACAAATACTCAAACCGCAGCAGAAGCAAAAGATCAGTCCTATACTAGAGTTCAATGCGAGCATAACCAAGACAATCTTATTCACAAACTCGTTAATCATCAAGGCAAAGAGTTGATACTACTAAGAATAAGAAGAAACAAAGCTTCTACATTCAAGACCCGAGCTCTAGAATACCGAATCTGGAGGCTCAAACTCACCTGGATGGTATTGGTGCAATCAGAAGGAGATTCACGAGTAATTCAGACAAACCAAGTAGGTAATCTCTCCCTGCAACAAGAAGGAGCTACACATCCCCGCAACAAAAAGAAAAAGAAAAAGAGAAAGAGAAAGAGAAAGAGGCATTAAATCATCGAAAAGAAGATGATCGGGGAATCCGAACTCACCTGAGCGAAGTTGCCACAATCAAACACCAGAAACTGAAGGAAAAACACGAGTTATTCGAATAGACCCAATCAGGAAATTGGTCCATGCAGTCATAAGGGATTGGGCGTCCCCGCATCAAGAGGAAGACATTGAAGTCGTTAAAGTTCTGGGATTTTGAAACAAGAGAAGAGACACAAATCAGAGAAAATTATAATTTGAAACATACCTTAAAGCTGCAGTAAACTCTTGTCCAAGGGAACGACCATTTCTATGATGCACACAAAAATACAATTTGGGATAGGAAGGCAGAAGACCAGACGACAAGAATGTAGAAGAAGAGGAGGAGTCAAAGAAAATAGGAGACCAGTCAGTTTGGGCTCTCCCACACAAAGAGATTGGGACAAGTTGATTTTTCAAGTTATTTTTGATTACTGGCCCATTTCATGCTCCAAATAGCCCACATAATCAAGGGGGCTAATGTTGATACCCGAAAAATCATACACTTTGCCACGCTACAATTTATTATGCAATTCATGCAAATTCCTATAATCTTAGGATTTTAACACGCTAAGCAAATATGCCCATTGATGTGGACCCAAGTCACATCCACGCATGTTTGGGGCTTGTAGAAAGTGGGTGTGGTGTGGAATGTTATGAAGGCACATGACGCTCGTTCATCGGTTTAATGTTGTTGATAATTTCGGTCTTGGGCCCAAAATTCAAGCTCAACAACCTAAATCGATGACGAATCGGTGAATACAAGAGAATTAGACTATCTATTCCCAAAACCATTTATCCAAAAGCCCAATAACCACTCCCCTAAAGCCCAAACTTCTTTTATGTATAGAGAAAAGACCCATATGTTCACTTTTTCTTCTTCTCAATCTTTTCTCTGACTTTCTCTCCCTGCAACAGCCTAAAAGCAGAGACTGGCAACTTTACACAATGGAGAAACTCCATTCATTCCCAGTTCAAGGAAGAAGAAGGTCTGTGACTGGTTTCAAGGCAGCTCTTTCATCATTGGATGACAAAATCGTGGGATTTAAACTACTTGGTCCGCCTTGTTCCAGGATTTTCATCTCCACAGCGGTCCTTGCAGTGCCCATGTAGTGAGTCGCCTCTTCCATCTCTCAAGGTCAACTTCTCTCTACAAATTTTTGAAGTTAAGATCATGTGTTTGAGAATAACAATCTTTTTACACAGTGGATTAGGCATCGCGACCCATCGCAAAACCCACCAGTTAAACTCTATAAGAAGAGAGTTATGGGAACTGCAAAAGGGGGGGGGGAAGATAATTAGGGGAAACCCAGAAAAACGCCCAGAAAAAACTTCATGCCCTCAAGCATTCAAGCCTTCAAGCCTCCAAGTACCAAATCCAATCCTTAATCACCATTCCAAGCAGCCACCTTCGATCTCTATTTTTTCCAGAAATCTCTTACCCAGAAAACCCTCAAATTCTCTCACCGCAGTGTGTTTGCAGCTCCCACACCATGCTTCACACTATCAAGCTCCTTTTGATTTCTACTTGATCTAAATCACATACAAAATCTTCCCAATAATCGAATTATTGGATTGATTTTGGCCTAGTCGCATTTTATTTCAAAAAAGACCCTCACAACTTTACTTGAGGCCTGTCCCTGAGGCCTGGAGACAATATAGCAGGCATTCCATATACCTTTAATTACTGCCAGCGAAGTCCAGACAGAGAAGAAATTCTAATAGTTGTTGTAAGTTGCAACAGCTACTAGCAAACAGTCCACTTTGCCGACTACACTGGAGTGATCCAGGAAGAACTTGCTGGCACGTCTTATATCAACAGAAAGCCCTGGATGTCTATTTTCTAGAGGGATTTTACGGTTCGTCATTTCGACATTCCTGGAGAGAGTTATGGCAGTTTGAATGCAGACAGGTCAGGATACGCGCAGATTTACAATATGCATTTTCAATATGTTTTCATGACCTCGTAGCATGCTTTCCTCACTTGGGGGCATCTATAGAAGTTTGGGGTACCTTTATCCATACACCAGGATCTACTCAAGGCCGATCCACGACCTTTTTTGGTGTTCGCCATTTTTCAAGAAGACATGCTAAAGTTTTGATGTCCTTCATTCTTCTTAAGCATCGGCGAACATACATCAAAACTGGGGGGCACATTATGGTGGATATATGTTCTAGTTATTTCAAACTTTAGACCTTCTTCAAGTGTCTTAGTCATTATTTAGGTCAATCCCTGTGGCCTCCAAATAAATAAAGTTGGTTCGCCATCTTTATGCGGCCGTTCACCGATCCTTTTGTTTGCTTCTCTTTGGTTTGCGCTAGGGTGGTAGCGAAGTATATGGCCATTGTCATTCCATGTTTATCACAAAGTTGGTTCGTCATCGCCAAGAGCTCGCGAAGGACCATTTTTTAGAATCTAGTCACAAAGTTGGTTATGCTTAAGGTGCATCCCTTCGATACATCTATGCGAGCCACATATGCTCGTGGTATGTGCAATGTACTATGTCTTCTGAGTAGAGCAGGCGAATGCATGCGAAGTTCAAATCCAAGGTGCCTAGTTATGTGAAGTTTATCAGTTTAATATGGTACTAGGCGAGCAGTACAGCAGCTTCGCTACAATGCTTTACTGGGTGCTAGGGTTTCAAGGCATATTCACAAGTTTGTCTACTCACACTCATTTTATGTATGACCCGAGCCAATATCAGTGGTTTTGGAGCAGCATGAACATAAACCTCTTCAGTCATTCTTAACATTCATAACTTCAAGACTGGGGGCAATGTTTACGCCCAAATTAATATTTTACTGGACAGTAAATGTCTATGTGAATAGTAATTAAATTATTCACCCACATCACAACCGGAGAGCCCAAGTTCTTTAAGTTTACAAGTAAAGGCCCGCCAGTGAGGCTACGCGAGCTGAATTACAGAGTTCGCGTGAGGATTGGACTTCGTGCAAGTTGCAAAGTTTGCGCGCGGAATGAACTTCGCATGGAATTCTCAGTTGACTCCGCGTAGGCGAGGCAAGATTCACACTTCGCATAAGATAGGCGAGGCGGAGTACATCGAGGAGAGCTGGCGAACTGACTCGCGTGAGAGGCTTCACGTAAAAGTCATAGGCGGAGTCCGCGTGCATCACATTAATCGTTGAAGACTCTTACAAGTCTTTGACATGATTCGAGTCAATCCCTGTGTCCCTTTTTAATATAAAAAGTCATTTTAAGGCTCTTGAACTGCAATAAACCATGAGATGGAAGAAAGCTTCAGGAGCTCGCGGGATGGTTTGAGTCCGCGGCCCACGCGAGATAGGTTTTCCGCAAAGACTGTGACACCCCGGGGGATAAGGATCCACCTAATTTCAGTCTGCATAGGAGTTTATATTTGGGCGATGCGGAAGCAATGCCCTATGCAGAATGAAGTGTGCGAACTGGACATGTGTCATAAGTTGATTGGCCCGCGTCGTGAAAACCGTGCTCATGTGGCATTAGGGTTTCAAAGCCCGACTTGGATTCCAAGTTAACTTTCTTCTGCCGCAAGTCGAACTACTATATAAAGGGGTCAAACACACACACAATCTCTACACACACAACTTTTACAACAACAACTCAGAGACAATCTCTCTACAAAATGTAACCTGGTTACCCTTCGAGCTACTCGAAATTCTAACCCTAAGAGCGTCAGCACCTTAGTTCAGAGCCCTCCTGGACTCGCCCCCGATCACCCTGATTCCCTTTGTTGCTCTGTTTGCGTCTTACAGTGAGTATCGAATTGCCTTGTGTTCGTAAATTCCTCATCTGAGGTGGCACCTGGAAACCCTCTCCCCCTGATCAGAAGTCATGCTCGCATACAACCCTTTCCTCGTCCACGAGGTGGCATGCCCGCAACATCTCCCTCTTTCGTTGTTCGCTAGTTACCTCTCGCCTGCGCGCTGAGGATCGTGGCCAAAATAAGACTTCAACTAAAAATCAATGGAAACCCTACAGATCTATAGTAAACATACATAAAGATACATAAAGATTTTACCTCTGTTTTATTTGCAGTATTCAAATCTTTATGCAATAGTTCTTATGACCATTTTTGGATCGTTGCAATTTTTCTCAAGAATTTGATGAGTTAGTATTGTATTTATTTTCCAGTTTTATATTTATCTCTGCAAGATATCAAACAAATTCATAAACATTTTCACTGGAGATAAAAACTATCAAATGTCATATCCACAGCTTATTGCTTCTATTTTAACAAAAAAAAGAAGAAGATCTAATACTATTTCTAATAGGGGGGCCGTTCTGTTGCGGACCGTTTTGTTGCGGACTCTATGCGGACTTTCAAACATACACTTTTAGATTAGATCAATGGTCTACAATTGAAGAAGTATAAACTTTTCTCATGAGGCCACATGTATCCAAACTCTCTCACACTGCCTTCATACTTCTCTGAGTTCTCTCAGTCTCAGACTCTCTCCTCTATTCGTTTCCCAGAAATTTCGAATCCCTTTCTACTGTTTTTCATTTTTCTTTTGTTTTTTCTTTAATTTTGAGTTCCTGACATGATTTTACAATCGTATTTTTCTCATACACCTCCGTATGAGCCTTGAGAAAAAGTTGTGAAGGAGGAGGGATTGAGATCCCACTAAACAAAATTGAATCCCGCTAACAATAAGCACTAGCATACCCAATAGCCCATGGGGGGAAAAGAGAGAGAAATTTTACTGTTGGAGAAAAGTGGCCATCAAAGGATTTGTTGATGTGGTCTGGGAAATGAAGAGAGGAGAGAGTCTGAGACTGAGAGAACTCAGAGAAATATGAAGACAGTGTGGGAAAGTTTGGATACATGTGGCCTCATGAGAAAAGTTTATACTTCTTCAATTGTAGACCATTGATCTAATCTAAAAGTGTATGTTTGAAAGTCCGCATAGAGTCCGCAACAAAACGGTCCGCAACAGAACGGCCCCCTTTCTAATAGCTGGTAAAAAAAACACTCAAGTCTGAGTTATGCGTGAACATCCTCTAAATTCAAATTATGGTGAGATATTCTTATCAACTTGAGGACCTTATATAACTACAAACAAAAATTCATGGTGTGATCCTCTTATCATTATAAAAGTCTTAATTGTGTAAACATCTTCTACAATTTAAAGTTAAAAAATAATATATAAAAAACCCAACACTGTTCATGTAAACAGTGTTTATGAGTATGAACAGTGTACAAAAAATAGTATATGTTAAATGAACTTATTTCCTATTCTCAAGAGGAATTAGTACTTTTTCCTTAACGAGTTGTATATGCTTCTTATTTTCTATTCGCAGTAGGAATACTTGATATCGTCTTACTTTTCTTACAAATGCAACTAGTCTAGATAGAAACAATACTCGAAAAACCAATGTTGCAGCAGTACTTAGCAACAGCACTACTACTGGTTCCAAAGACAAGTACTCGATCTGCAGCGATGTTGAACGAAACAACAGCCATTGTCTGCAATAGGGAACTATTTGTGGATATTGCTGGTATTGATAACAGCTTCATGGATCCGCATAGATCAATATCTTTCGGGGAATCCTGAGACATTGTTTTTGGCTGTGAACTCTACATAGATCAATATCTTTCGGGCAATCCTATCGATGGAGAACGATTAATGTTACTTGGTATTGTCTTCTTGATGCTTGCATCGAAATATGAAGATATGTGGACACCCTCGGTTGAAAAGTTCTGTGACCTTGCTGATAACATTTATCTCAAGGAAGAGGTCTTGGAAATGGAATCTTCTGTGTTGAGTTACTTGAAGTACGAAATGACAGCCGTAGCAACTAAATCTTTCTTGAGCCGATTTGTTCGAGCTGCTCAAGGGGCCAATCATGAGCTTCCCTTATTGCATTTGGAGTGCTTAGCGAACTACCTTGCAGAACCATCTCTTCTAGATTACAGTATGCTTTGTTATGCTCCATCACTTATAGCTGCGTCTGCGATTTTCCTGGCCAATTACATAATGCTACCTTCAAAGAAGCCATGGAATGCTACCTTGAAGCATTACACCCTCTACCATCCTTCAGATTTGCGCGACTGCGTCAAGGATCTCCATCGTCTATGTTGCAATAATCAAAGTTCTTGTTTACCTGCCATTAGAGAGAAATATAGTGAACATGAGGACAAGTGTGTTGCCGAGAAGCACTGCCCAGCAACAATCCCTACAGAGTACAAAGTATAGCAGATTGTACCCTACTCCAACATAGTTTAAGTTGGAATAGATATATTCAATATTTTCCTGCCATTGTAAAGTTCGTGTTTTTCTTTCTTTGAATTATCTTTGATGTAATGAAAACACCCCAATACTGCATTTTGTAACGACACACCTTCATTTGTGGGATCACATCAGATGCAGATGATGGGTCTAGAAGAGGGGTAAACACGACATACAAATTAAACCAATTGCTAAATGGGGCAACAAAAAGTCCACTTGAGGCAGATGAAAATATCATTAGCGTAGTTTGACATTGGCCTCATGATTAAACTAATTAGTCACGCAACTCACGACAGCATGTTACAAATTAATCATGTTATCATGTACATATGAACAACTAGATCATATGGTATATGCTTAAGCTGACCCAAATCGAAATCGTATAATTATTCTCTACACCAAACTCAATTCTATACGATATTTATGTACAAGCCACGTAGCTGATTGAACAAGCTGACCTAGGGTAGTCTTCGTGTATGAATCATATTTTTGTTCATACTAATTTCTGGACCAATTCATCAGGTCTTGATGAGGGTTATGGCCGGGAACGTGAACTCAATGATAAATAATGTGAAACGGTGTGATAGATTGAATATATAACATATATATATACACACACACGGTCCTTTTCAGTTGCGGACGTCCGCACCAATGGTTTTGGTGCAGATTTCCGTTTTTGCACCACTTTTCAATCGAATTTCCTCATCTTTACAATCTAGTATCTAGATAATATTGTGTAGATCATCTCTACAAAATTTCAGTCAATTTGGTAATTGTTAAGGCTCTCAAACTCGAAAAACAAATAGACATACTGAATTCTGTCAAACATGAACCGTTCGTGTTTATAACAGAAAAACGCAATTTTGAGGGCTTTAACGATTACCAAATTGGCTGAAATTTTGTAGAGATGATCTACACAAAATTATCTAGATACTAAACGGCTGAGATAAGGAAATTCGATCGAAAAATAGTATAAAAATAAAAATCCACACCAAAATCATTAGTGCGGATGTCCGCAGCTGAGAATGGTTGTGTGTGAATATATATATATATATATATATATATATATATATATATATAAGTAACTAATATTTGTCTCAGATAAGATGACAAAACCCAAGTCTGGTATAACCACCCTCCATATGAAACCGATGGCTTCGTTTCCTTCTCGGACCCTCTTTTATTATGTCAATGACTCAATGTTAATAGTAACTGTTCAGATGACGATATAAACCTGCAACGACAGCAACCTTGTAGCTACGTACTGTTTTTTTTTTTTTTTTCATGCTAATCTTCTTTATATCGTTCCAATTTTATCGGATGCCCCGGAGGGATTGCTACGTACTGTTGTTGGTGCTGAAGTTTTCACCATGAGATTTCACACCATATATTACCAGACCGGCAGACCCACCGGCCGTTAGTGTGCCTCCCCTCAAAATACTTGATTCACATCTTCACACCACCCAAGTCGATCGAGATTTAGGAGGTGAACATGTACATGTTAAGGCCGGGTCCATTTTTCTGGTTTGAAATGATCAATTTTAGTATATAGATCAATAAGTTCATGATCCTTTATCATTCCTAATCGGCACGGGAAGATACAGAAGAGCTGGAAGTATGCCATCTTTCCTCGTCGATCAATTATCCCTAATGTGCATGTATAGTCTGGATCTCTGGAGGCTGCTAGGAGTAGTACATTTCTCTTTCCAGTATTCATGATCGACCTTACTAATTTCCTATGCTCACGAGGGAAACATTGTTTTTCCTTGTTTGTAAACTATATGTAACATCTCGATCCAAAGATCTCTTTCTTCATCAATTGATCTCTACAACCCTCTTTATCTACTTAATGTCTGCTTCAAGATGGTGATTTAAATCTAAGAAAAATATCTTAGACAAGCCGGATAATGAAGTCTCAAGAAAATCTAATCACTGATATTAATAATATTGGAGAAACTCGTGAGCTGCTTCTTGAAAACAAGCCATCTAGCAACAATACTAGTACTTGCTAGCTTGTTACATATGAGATCCCAACAACTTACGGAACAATCTCAACAACTCTGAAGTGTGAAATGGTTGGGGCGTTGGACAAACATTTTCTAAATTCATGTTAATTACATATGTATAAAATATGAGTGATATGATAAATCTACATCACAATTCACGAATGTCATAATCAATGAATTGAATGTCGACTAGTCTGTGTTTTCATATTTGCGCGCATGTTTCGAGTTTCAAAAAAAAAAAAAAAAAACTTCAATCACGCATTTGAATATCATTCATTTCATCATTGTTCTTTAACCTAAGTACTTAACCCGATCAACTACAAACATTTGTCTTGTTAATTAAACTATTTGGTTATATTTCGTCACACAGTTGCACAAAGAACAAAAGTAATTGGTTGCACAACTCATCACACCCTGGTTTTGAATTGACAAACTTAGGAAATCAATAATTTGCCACGTGCTTAATAAGGATCAAGGACCCTGATAATCTGGTATTACCAAAATAATGGACCTAGCTCTTTTGCATAAATATATAGAAGTCTAATTATACAAGAAAAGCATATGGTTCACAATACATCATAGAATATGCTTTAGCTTGCCGCAACCCCAATAGCATATATACGAAAATTCAAAGCACAAAACCATGCAGGAAATTTACGAAGAAAACCACACCCTTCAATGATTGAACCAGGCTGATGATCGAGCTAGGGTTAGGGTTTTTGCATGTGTGGAACACGTTTGATTATAGTCTTCAGGGTTTACAGTGACATGTAGCTTTGGTATTGGTTGGGATTGGTTGAGCAAAATGGACTAATGGCTGGGATTGGTTGCATCTAACTTCATGGAAAATTTCGATCTTGAGCTAAAGCTTTGTGACCCAACTCCTGAGGGCAAATGACCTTGTACAAATTATGGGCATGCTCTAATTGTATGGCAGATTGAACGTCACATTCCTCTAGTTAGAATTAAGAAGAGAGAAAATTAACCAGTTTAGCTTTTATGTTTTAATTTTGTTTTATCCTCTTTAGTGTTAATGAGGTTAACATGTTGGTTAAAGGATGTGAAGCTGAGTAAGCAACAAAATGCCAGGATCAGCTGCCCCTAATTTTATAATATATACTCTCATTTTTCTTTTTTAATAATTTAAATATTGTCTGTAATGACACGTGTTTTGTAAAATAAGAATTGTAAATTTCACCTCCTTTCATATTTTGATATGATTGCATTGTAATGTAAGCCACAAAAAAAAAAATCAAACAAACATGACCTAAATTAATAGAACGGCACATGCAATAGTTAATGAGATAAATCGATCATTAAAGATTAATAGTTAAAATTATGTCCAATCATCACAAGATTAGTCTAAAACTTATGAACGATCGTCTTACATGCATTAAATTACGTCTAATCACGACAAGATTAGTCTAAATATTGCTTATTGCAAGTATTTCTACATAAACTACTTCCCTAAAATGAACCAATACTTGCCTTGGTTTCCAAATCAAGTGTTCTCTAAAATTGATCAAGAAATAGATAACCAAAAATATAAGCAAAATTACAGCACAAGTCACAAAAGTTACTCCACAATGTTAATCAGCACTCAAATCCAATAAAAAAAGGTAATTTGTCCACAATAATCTGGTATTTATGTCGGTTAATTGAAAACACACCGATCAAAGCTCCTCTGTAATATCAAGAACCAAAAAAAAAAAACAATCAAATAACAAAAAAAATAATGTGTGGACTAACTGAGAGCGGTCACCCAAGCTTGTGGCTTTATCTTGGTCTTGATGTGTCGTACAAACAACAGCGCAACTCCCAAAACAAAAAATGTATATAAAAGATGATGATCAATAATTAGGTCTCTGGTCCTTTCTCCCATTTTTCTTCTGGAACCTCCCAAACTCTTTTATCATTTTCCCCTAATTTCCTAATTAATTACATATTTCCATTTTCCTCTCTTCGATATATTTAATTAGTTTTATTTTATTTTATTTTGTGGTCTGATAATATTAATATAGCCGATTAGCTTTTCCCTTCCATATAAAGCTGCATTTTCAAACCCATCTATCTATCTATCTATCTAATCTATCTCCTCTCCCCTAAATTTACGTGGTGAATTCCCCAATTCTTGTGATTCGATCCCGCAATTTTCCATTATCATTATTCCGTCTACTTTATTGATTAGCGACAAAGAGAAAGATCAGAGGTTTTGAAACGGCACCGTCTTGATCCGCCCAGATTGAAATCTCGCGGTGAATGGAAGGAGGACGAAGAGGAGGAGCTGAATCAAACAACACTAAGCTGCTGAGAGGAGGTTTCCTTTTCGTGTTTATAATTGCGATTTTGATTGTGAAATGCTGTATTTGAAGCAGCCAAACTCCCTAATCTGGAGCTCATTTGGTGATTGATTTTGGTTTCGGGGATTGGATTTAGGGTTTGGATTCGGCTGTGCATGATATTCTGATAGGGCCCTGAGCTTGGGGCTCGGGGATCTGAATTTCGGACTAGTTATAATGGCGTCGTCGCCGCCGCCGTCCTCCCAAGAAGAAGCTATTACTCCTCCTCCTCCTCCTAAGCACGTTGATATGCAGAAATTCAGGCTTTACGAGACTCGATCGGTAATTCTCTCGACTTTGTAATCAATTTTCGTTGCGGAAAGGTAGCATTTGAGACACAAATGTGCCTGCGGTTTTCGGTTTTAATTGAATTTCATGATATTCAGTGTAGTGGCTCTGTTGCATAACAGCTTACATTTTTTGTTTCCGATGCTTTCAGAACTTTTACATGATTGGGAGGGACAAGAGTAGAACGTATTGGAGGGTACTGAAGATTGATAGATTGGATCCTTGTGAGCTTAATGTTCTTGAAGATTCTACTACTTATACCGAACGTGAATGTTCTGACCTCTTGAGGCGGGTACATGAAGGGAACAAGGTCACTGGTGGATTGAAGTTTGTCACTACTTGTTACGGCATTATTGGTATGGGTGATTCTATGAGTTTACATTTTTCTTTCGGATTCCCGCAAATTCTTTGTACTAACTGTGGCGCGGTCGTTGTGGTTGTAGGGTTCATTAAGTTTCTGGGGCCGTATTATATGCTTCTTATAGCAAAAAGAAGGAAGATAGGTGACATTCGTGGCCACGCGGTGTATGGTATCTCCAAAAGTGAAATGATCCCGCTTCCAAATTCTTCTGTTCAGTGCAGTATCTCTGATTCTAGAGATGAAAACAGGTACTTGTTCCTTTTCCTAGTAGATATACTTATTCCATAGCACTACATTACGAGGGCGTTAAGTTTATTGATCTGTCATTTGTTCTTGGTCTGAATTAGTTGCTCTCTAGCACATAAGATTGTCCCTCTTATCTTAACCATATAAGATTTCAAGCATGTTGCATTATATGATGTGTATTCTTCTATATTGGCTCTTTTGTAATATTAGTCCTTCTTGCAAGTTGTATAGTGCTCAAATTTGCCGATTCCAAACTAATTCTTGGAATTTCTGGACTGTTCATACTCACTGATTTTATATGTAGAAGGATTTTTTGCATATTTGATGAGAGTTTTAAGCATTTAGTTGCCACTTCTATTAACTTTCATTATGAGACGTTGTATAGCCTAGATGTTCTCGGCAGGATCTTTTTATTATTCATTGCTAGGCTCATCATTAGATCATGACTACTAATCTACAAATGCTGTTACACTTAACTTTTTGTCGGGTTTTATCTGCTAATACATTCTCTTTTTCATTGATGGCTTTAGATACAAGAAGCTCTTGTGCACAATGGACCTCACAAAGGACTTCTTTTTCAGCTACTCGTACAATGTCATGCGTAGTCTACAGAAGAACATGTTGGATAATAAGATGGGACATGTTGTGTATGAAACCATGTGTGTGTGGAATGAGTTCTTAACTCGGGGGATAAGGAATCACCTGCAAAATACTGTTTGGACAGTTGCATTGGTTTATGGTTTCTTTAGACAGGTGAGGGTGTACATCCCTTCACAATATGCCTGCTGAACACTACTTACTTCAATTAGCATGTATTGCTGTCGGTTTATTTGATGGAAACTGACTTCCTTCACGAAGTTCTGGTTGGTCCCGTTATGTTTTTGGTTTATGGAACAATCATTACTATCTCACGTAACTCACTTCAGCTTAAATAACTATATTTTGTGTTTTACTATTATTCGAAGATTTGTTCTACCAGATATTTTGAAGATTTATTTATTTTTTTGCCATTTTTTTATCTATTAAAATTGCAATACCTATTTGGTGCATGATTGTTCTGTTCTTGTTTCTTCACTTTTGTATTTTGGACTGTTGGCTTATTGAAACTTAATGTAGGCCACTCTCTCTACATCTGGACGTGACTTCAAAATGACCCTCATTGCAAGACGTTCACGTCACTATGCGGGAACCAGGTGAGGGACATTCTAATTTATATTCCCATATTCAATCAGGTATTTTGATTTTATTGGTTTGATGGATAGGTTTAGAAATTTATGTCTTCCTTACTAAAATAGATTAGTTTGGATAACCTTGTTAGATGGTGTATTCACCATATTTTTCTTGTGCTGAATGTGGCTCGTCTGAAAAACAGTGTAAGGGTGTTTTTTTTTCCTCGCTTGATGTGTATTATCTCTTGGTTCCCTTGAATTTAGTTATATTTTGAAGCTGTTTACATGGCTATTTTATTTATTTATTAGTTTTATAATTTTATTTTTCATTTCTTTGGATATGGGAGGATAACATATGCTAGCTAACATGCTCACAATGTTAGCGGATACAGTATGTTCATGCTTGTATGCCTCACTTGTTGCTTTTTCTCGAATAGGTATCTAAAACGTGGTGTTAATGAGAAGGGAAGAGTGGCTAATGATGTTGAGACCGAACAAATAGTTTTTGAGGATGTTCCCGAGGGCTTCCCCATTCAAATAAGTTCTGTTGTACAGAACCGTGGCTCAATCCCTCTCTATTGGTCACAAGAAACATCGCGTTTGAACATCAAACCAGATATAATATGTATGTCCTGTTATAATATTTAGCTCTCAAGAATGTGTTGTGAATCTGTGTAACTAACTTTTTTCTCCTTCCAGTGTCAAAGAAGGATCAAAACTATGAAGCCACTAAGCTTCATTTTGAAAATCTTGTCAAGAGATATGGGAACCCCATTATCATTTTAAATCTCATCAAGGTAATTTATGAAGTGATAGTCCTATCCTGATGATATTTCCTTTTGTTTCTATTCTTCTGTACAATGCCAACTGATATATGCACTAAACTACAATATGCTTACCATACGACTTAACAAAATGAGGCGTTTGGTAATGTAGTTCTGCTGTTAGTTCTACCAGTTTGTTGACCTATACATTTTGATTTATTTTTGTAATTTTTATCTGTTATTATCAACAGACACAGGAAAAGAGGCCTCGAGAGTCCATTCTACGCACAGAGTTTGCTAATGCAATTGATTTCATAAATAAAGATCTGTCTGAGGAGAACCGTCTCAGATTCCTCCACTGGGATTTGCACAAACATTCTCGAAGGTACATCTTATGATTATTTGCTAGCAATTGTTTTGATAATATGGTATCTGAAATTGTCTTCCTTAAACAAAATGTGACATTGTTTCCTCCCTTCCCTGCAGCAAAGCTGTAAATGCGCTACTACTCTTGGGCAAGGTGGCTACATATGCCTTGAGTTTGACTGGATTCTTCCATTGTCAAGTTACACCAGAAATGGGGCCTGAGGGCTTGATTAATTGGCCTTCATCCGAGTAAGTCGTCATCTATTCTACTAGTTTTCAGGTTGAAGTGATCTGTACGAATATTTAGCACTTGGATGTACTTACCTTCCATATATGTAGAAGTTTTGTTCATATGTATTTTTGGTCTTGGGCCATGAAGTTTCGCTTGAAAACCCTGAGTACATCGTCATCTCATTTAATTCTTTTAGGTTTTCATACTTTGGGTGCTTAGTACTTGTATCAATACCACTGGGTGGTAGAATTTGTGTTCCATTGCACTGGGAACATTTTTCCCAAGTTCCAACAATCAATTTTGTTTCTTTTTTCCTGGGCCATAGACTTGAAATGATGCTCTTGTAGGTTAATTATGTCAAGTGTATGTCCAGTTGTTGAGGTCTGTTCACCGTCTTCTTGATGCGTCTCTCAGATTATTATTTTCTTTTTTAAATTTTGTTTATCATTTTGTTAGTCTGTGGATTCCTTATCCACTTTTTAATCAGTTCTCTAAAGTATCTAGTTCTATTGTACTTATGGTGAAAATCTTTTATTGTCATTTTATCTCCAAAAGGTTTCTTCGGATCAAATCATTTACCTGTTGGCACTCCTCTTTGGAAAGTGGATGTGCTTTGTAGTTCATTATATCTTACTATTGTAAATTGTAAGAAATAGCTCTGGGCTTTTATTTCTCTTTGACAAAGTATATATGGAACAGGGATTTCGACAATTGTACGTCTCCCCAAAGAGATTATGCAAATGGAGACGAGGATGTTGATAACATAGCGGGGAAACCAACTGGAGACAGCAATGTTGGAAATGGAGATCATTCTGCCAAACTATCCACATTCCAGAAGGGGGTTCTGAGGACCAATTGCATAGACTGCCTTGATCGGACTAATGTTGCGCAGTATGCATATGGATTGGCTGCTCTAGGACACCAGCTTCATGCTTTGGGACTTTTAGAGAATCCCAAGATAGACCTTGACGATCCCTTGGCTGATGAATTGATGGGATTTTATGAAAGAATGGGTGATACACTTGCTCACCAGTATGGTGGTTCAGCTGCTCACAATAAGGTGAGGAACATGTTTTGAAGTGTAAATTTGGATTGAATAACCTCTGGGATTTGAGTTCCATGATCTGCTTACCCATTTACCCTCTGGGCTTAGATACTGAACGTCATGTACCCAATACGGTTCTTTGAAACTAAATGAACTCCTATGCTGTACAGATATTTTCCGAGAGAAGAGGTCAGTGGAGAGCAGCAACTCAGTCTCAGGAATTCTTCAGAACTCTACAACGGTATTACAGCAATGCGTATATGGATGCACAGAAGCAAGATGCAATTAATATGTAAGTTTTTGAGTCTTAGTCATGTTCCATTTGACCTTCTTTAACAAAATACATATATATATATATATATATATATATATATATTATAGTATTATCGGTATGAAAAGACAAGTGGTTGCACGTAGAAATTCCGACAACTTGTTTTTTCTGTTAACTTTCTTTTCAAGGGTGTATTGACTTACAGTTATGCATGACAATGCTAAAAGTCTTTATTCGTCAAATTTTGGAGCAGATTTCTCGGGGATTTTCAACCGCAGCAAGATAAACCTGCGCTCTGGGAACTGGATTTAGACCAGCATTACCATGATGGGAGGCATGGGTCAAAAGACATGGATGAAGATGGCTGGTATGTAGCAGGCCAATCAAATGCCTTGAGATTTGATATTTTGTGGGAATAGAATGTTTTTATACCTCATCCTGTGATGCCTAATTTCAACGTGCTTTTTCTAGTATCAAGTTCATATGGTCTGTTTTTAATTGTTGCATGGGTTTGGGTTGATAAATTACATATTATTTGCTCTCTTTGAATAGTAAAATTTGTGGGTATATGGTGATTTTAATTATCTTCTTAGTTCCATTGTATTCCCTACACCACTTGACTGGATGAAAGGACAATGAAGCTTCTTGGAAAATATAGGGTCCTATTTATTTTCATTCTTTTGTTTCCAGAATATTTAAATAGAAAGTCATAAAGCTAGGAAATTATATTTTGTGTAATGTCTGCTTAATGTTTCATTTAATATATTCACTTGCTTCCCTCTGATGCTTACCTTGTTCAAATTCATTGTCGAATCTTTTCCTAACTTATTGCTTCTCTGTATCTAGGTCTACTTTCAAGAGATCATATTCTGACGGAAACATTCTTCGTCCAAATAGCTCACCTATGTCAGCACCAAGTGTGAAGCAGGAGACTAACTATCCAGTTTTGCCTAATCATACTAAACAAAGCAAGATACTTTCAGAATCGTCACCTGAAATATCAACTTGTGAGAGCGATATTGCGTATTCAAGGTTCGCTAACGACCACTGTTCATCTGTTCATTATTATCCTTTTCTTGCATGACAACATGTAATGACGGAGCAAAACAACTAGGAAGTTGTTTATGGAGTCTGTACTGTTTCCTTTCAAGGGAAGAAATTTTTTTTCAGAGAGCACATGATAGTAACTAGGAAGTCTAAAGAGGGCAGTATAAAAAGAAGATATTCTTTTTGAAAAATTTATTGTACTCGCTAACTTTCGGGGTTCTGTGAATAAATATAGGTTACATTTGATCTTGATCTTAATTCATTTAATAGACTACCCATCAAGAAAGGCTTGACATTGTCTATTCTTCCATAATTCATTATGACTAAGTAGAATTTAGTCCCATTGCTGAGGCAAACATAAGTAAATATGAGGAAACATAAAACTTACCTTAATGAGAAGGATATACAAAGAAGTTGAGCACAGTACATGAAAAGGATTACTTGAGGGGGAAAATGCTAGCCTAGGTTACCTGGGCTCCTGCGCATTACACTTATCCAAGCAGTTCTCATTCAGCTTTTTGTGATTTTGGTTTTTCTGTATAGGTACACTCCCTCAATGCCTCGCAGACAACTTTTTGGAGAGTTGCAAAGATATCGGTGTCTTGAAAGTGATCATATTTATTATTCTGAACATGGAGATGGATATAATTTCTCGAACTTTGTGGATCTAGACTGGCTATCTTCCTCTGGGAATTCATGTGAGGAGGAGCCGTTTGAGAGGTACTTACGGTGACCACCAAATAAATTAAAAACAGATGTCTTTTTCTTTGATTAGAAAAGAGAGTTCCTTTTATTTTGATGGGATTCCCATCAAGGAAGATGATTAAACTGTTACCTGATAGTGGAGATGTAATGTCTGTAGATCGTCATTACTTACCAACTCACCCCTTGAGGGGCTATCATCGGAGAATGTTGTCAACGGAATTATAGGAGAGTCTACACCCTCCACAAGTGAATATGGATCCATGTTGAAGGTCAGTGAACTTGCCTTTGGAATGCTAGAAGTATTGCCCCAATTGTTAGTTCCACTAAAGGAGAACCCTAGTTAAGATCCATATTATCCAGTTCACTTGTTTTGTCTGGCAAAATTTGGCGTCAGAGATTGAAACTTTTTGTTACTTGTACTTGTTTCCCTTACAAAATGGACTCCGATGTCATTTCTTAATCCTAGCTGTGGCTATCTTATAATCTGCAGGGAAAGGGGCAGACAGGAATAGGATCATCCTTCACTAATGGAGAGAGTTCCAATGTTCCTGAAGACTTCCCAGATAGCTTTGCAAACTGGGTCAATTATGGAGAGACAATATGCCACTGAAATTTGGATCATTTTTCCCCTGTATTGCATTTTCGGCTCTGTAGACGGCATGATAGCCGTTGACCAAAATGCTGATCCATGGATGAGTAACTATAGATGGCATGTCAGCCATATCTGGAACAAGGAGAAAACAAAAGCAGCAGAAGCTGGGGTGTTGTGTACGATACAGCATAGAATTGATTCGTAACAAATTTCAGTCGGGAACCCATACCAAATTAGAGAGTAAATAGTCGGTTGAAATTCTTTAGGAGCTCTTCTGATTCTTGTAAATATTTTGCTCTGTACTTCAGCATTCCAGGTCCCATTGATTCTTTATATACCTTCCATGTTTGTGAACATGCATAAAACTAACAATGCGGGTACATGTATCGGAAACTCTACTGTTGTTGAACTGATTATTGGCCTTTTAGGGCAATAAGTGGGGTTTATTATAGGTTAAGGACAATCTTCAGCAATACCCAGAGCAATTTATATTAATGAATATTCAGTAGTCATTCATTCATTCAAGAGTCCTTTGTTTAGGGATGAGTATCCACCTATCAGACTTACCATTGCCGATTACATCTTCCTTTGCAACCACACATAGATTGCAGACATGTTTGTATATGTGATTCACTGGATACACTCAATCGGGAGTTTCTTTGGGATTGTGAGGGAAGGAGGAAGGTTCATCTTGTTAATTGGGACAGTGTCAACCAAAATAAAGCTATGTTGGCTAAGCTTTGCCGGAGAATGACCCAACATGATGGTTAGTTATGGTGAAGAATTTTGAAATAGAAGTTGGATATATCTGAATCATGATGATCTTCTTGATCCAGAAATTGGAGAATGGGATGCTACTTTGCTCTTTGCTTGTTTACCTCATGCTGTGGTTGAAATTTTTTTATGCATCCCAATGTCTTGGATAAATCAAATGAAAAATGAATTATTATTAGTTAATAGGGAGGTATACTACCGAGTGGGCAATTCACTGTTAGGAGTGCTTATTGCAGCTTTGGTTGATTATGGCCATCGTCCTGATCGTAAACATGGAAGTTAAACATTCCCCCCAAATTGAGGACCTTCCTTTGGTTACTTCTCAAAGTCTTAAACTAATCTATCTGGCATGCTATTGGTGTCCAAGATCCATGATCAGAAGTTCAGTGGGATGATTGGATTGTTTCGTGTGTTTTTTTTATGCAAAGGCGGACTGAAAACCCATTGTATTAATAGTCGCAGTCAGAATGACATCGATACAGACTCTAATAAATTGAGGTGATTCATATACCATTATATTATACATTGTCGCTCATCGAACATGAGCCTAGCAAGCTATAATCTAGCTCAACATAGAGATAATTTTGCATGAAAACTTTCGTCGCCAAGACGCTCAATTGCGGTACGATAAAAAGTGTTAACTATCTAGATGTAAAAGACATATCATAATATACATGCATCAAAACCTATCTAGATTCCTAGAAACCTACATATAAACTAATTGGAAATAAACTAGTAAAACTAATTTAAAACCCTAGAGGCCCAAAAAGATGGGCTTAGAAACTAGAAAAAAAAAACTAAAAAAAATAACATAGAAAGAAGCAAACTAGGGACCGAAAGGAAGCCCTAGCCCAACTTCGGCCCATTTTGAGTCCAAGCCCATATCTGATTAGATGGGGCAAAACCAGTTCTACTAGCCCAGATCTCAACCCCGCCACCGCCCTCTGGCCACCTTGTTGCCGGACCTGCAACTCGTCCGGTCGCCGTCCAAACCTGCAAACCTTTCCCGACCAAAAGATCAGACCTAGATCACCTGATGTCGTGACCCTCCCATCTCTGATCAAGCCTTGCGCTACTCCAAAAACGTCCTCCAATCTCCACCTTCACTCATTCCCGGCGTGGTCGAAATCTTCAGCCATAGAAGAAAAGAAGAGCCTACCCAAGCATCTCCGAGCCAAGGACTTAGCTTAACCCGTCCGGCCGAACCCCGCGTACACCTGCAAGGTCAGAGACCTGTCGCCGGCGGCGTGGCACAGCCGGACAGGGATTGCTTCGTGTGTTGGTTTATATGGAAATGGAGAATCAATTTTCTTTGACGATACTTTACAAGGTCCCCACTCCTCATGATGCAGCTAATTCTATCTTGAGGTACCTAACAGAATGGACTACAGCTACTTCTAAATCAAGGGTTGTTACTGTCCCTCTAACTGAGCTGCTATGCTGGCAGAAGCCTCCCCCCTAGTTAGTTCAAATTCAATAGGTTTTGGCTGAGTTGTGATCCGTGCACCCAAGATCTGGGTTGTGGTTGCGAACTCTTGAACCAACAAGGTAAAGACCGTACAACTCATCGAAAAAGAAAAAAGGTAAAGACCGTACAAGAGACCATAACAGACATGATATTAAATTCTGCCGCTGCTTGGGCGTATCAGGTTTTCAACATGCTCAAAGTCAAAACAGAATAAACGAAGCTACAAAGCCATAATGAAGTAATGCCATGTAATCATATCAGTAGTCTTATAATCCGGAGCCTGAAATGTTCTCACAAGGTCCATATAGAGGTTGACAGGAAAGCAAATCAACCCAGGATGGGAAAGATTCGAGCCACATGGTCTAATGGAATTCCATCATCTGTGCTTTTCTTCAGCTCTGGATGGTTGAACTCATTTCGAGGCAAGACAATGAGTTGGCCCTTGCCATGACCTTTTTCAAGAGCCCATCCGCTGTTGGCTACATGATGCTCAAGGAATTTGTCCAAGGATATACCTTCAAGGTTGATTGCCTGTGGCATACGATAACATATTATAAGTTTTTAGAAACAGGTGCACGGAGCAATTAACTGACCAGACGATACAAGAAACTTCAGACCTTTCAACTTAAAGCAAGGGAGGAACAAGTATATACCTCAGCAAGCACAGATCTGGGAACCTTTTGGTAAGTCAAGGAAAGAACATGAACTGCATAAGCTTGGATCGCTTGCTCAAAACCTGCAAACCATTTCCTCATAAGCCAAAACTGTATCATGTTGATAACATAAACGACGGACAAAATACTGAAAGAAAGAGAATGGCAGTAGGACCACATCCATAAAACAAGACCACTTCTGAAAAGAAAAAAGGCAAATTCAAATGAAGTAACCAAAAATACCTGGGACAGCTTCAAGTGTGTGACGATTCTTAGATGCTTCATCCCAGAATTGACTGAATCTTCCAGTCTGCAAAAAGAATAGCTAGAGTTTTAGGAACCGCATAGCTGATGGATCTATATATCCAAATATCCAGTAAAGAAACTTTACCTCCAAATGGTGAGATAGCATAATGAGAGTCTTGAACTGCTCCTCCATTTGCTGATAAAAGACAGAAACAAAGGAGAGGATTAGTTGATCAAAACTCTAAAACTTTAGCTGAATTCAAAGCACCATATATGGCCAGAAACAACCAGTACACAATGCAATTGTTAACAAGAACAATCAAACATCAGTAGAGAACAAGATATAACACCACTCTTTCAGGAATTAGAAAGAGACAAAGGCTGAAATCGGGAGCCGGCATTGCCATCAGTGCCTACACATTTAACATAACCAAAACTTCAAACGCATTTCTTACTACACCAAATAAACAATAACAATCAATATCGAATGCGACAGTTTTTCAAGATTAAAATGCAGACCTTAACCAAAATACGAGCAACAATCTGAGTACTCATACGCTCCGGTTCAAACTGCATCCAAAAATTACACGAACAAAACATCACCACAAAGCACAGAGCTAGTCAAAACCAAAAGCAATACTCCTAAACCCTAACTCACCTGATACAGACGAAGCAGGCAGAGATTCGCATCAAGACTGTAAGTCTGAGACGAAACCTAAAAATCCAAAACAAAAATCCACTCCAATTCAATCAATCCTCCACAGAATTGAATACATCAAAGCAAATTAATCAACGAATCGAATCGAATGGAATGGAGTAGAAGACAGACCTGCTCGTTGACGTAGCTTTCGAGATCGGGAAGGATATCGGGGTTGTAAGGATTGACGGCGACCAATTGCTCCACCGTGAACGACACTTGCTGCTGCGGCGACGGCGGCGTTTGCTGTCCCATTTTCGGCTTTTGAAACCCTAAAAAGCTCTCAAGCAAAACGTAGCGACAGTGAGAGAGGTTTTGGTTTTCTCACAGCGATAGAAGGTTTTTGGTTCTCACTGTGAGGTCTGTAGCTAATGCTCGAGGTGTTAACGACTGAAGACAAGCTGAATTACCTACATACCCCTCGCTTCTTACTTACTTTTTCTTTTCTTTTTTTCAAAAAAAAAGGGCGACTTAATATTTTCTTCACGACAATTTGATCGAATTCAAAGCTTTAGCAATTGTTTGTTTTCTTTAAAAAGAGCAACTTTCTGTTGGTTTGACAAGTTTTGTGTTCGGCTAGATGATGACACTCGTGTCATGAAGGAGAAAAGAGAAGATTTGAAATTTGGGCGCGGAGTTAAGCCTTCACGTTAGGATATATGTTCTAAATCTTGTAAAAATTAAAATAGAATGAGAAATGATGTGAATAGACTCGAACTAGCACTTCTTTTTCATAGATGAGTTTTTGATTGATGACATTGTCCTAAATAGAAGATGGTTGTATTCTGATACAAGGTTCATGCTCTATGAGACCACTCGAAATACCATCCAATTTCTACTAATAATGAGAATCACCATCCCAACCTAACAGATGTCTTTGCCGGCAATCCGGCAAAGAAAAAAGGAAAAAGAAATTGTGGATACATGAAATAAAGATATATAGTTGTGATAATAATTCAAGGATTTATGTTAATAATTAACATGAGTGGGCAAGGTCAAATTTGTCATTCTCATGTGACTGCCTCCAAATGGGAAGAACATTGATTCTATTATCTTGAAAAGAAGAGAAAAATTGAGTAGGCCAATTTTCTTTCCTGGAATGCCTACTGAAACAGCCCTTCATATTCATTAGGAAAGAAAATTAATTACAGAACTCACCATTCTGATTCCTGTAGACTACAAAACTTTCTGTACAAGAATACAGGACTATAACTGAACTGACACTACAAGCTAGAGAGTGCTATTGTTCTACAGATTCAGAAGATTCGATATCAAATGCCAGCCCATCCATGTCTTCTTATCGGAAGGGCACGCGAAATTGAGTTCAAACATCTCCTTGCTAGCAGGTTCACCAGATTCACAGAAGCCAACCAGCTTGGCAACTATTTCTGCACTCTCTTGTACATGTTGCATGTTATGAGGGTCAGTCCACAGCTTGTTTACCAGCTGCAGCCTCCTTTGTTTTCCTCCTGGCGGGACATCCCATTTAGCATACAGCAACTCTCTCTCATCTGCTGTTAACTTAGAGCTAACCCTCTTGGCCAAATACTCCCTTTCTTGCTTAAGAGCCTTGATACTGCAAAAGCCATGCCAATGTTTCAGCACATTATAGCAAATAATGAGACGGTTGATTCAAGGGTACTACTAAAAGCCACTTGGGAGTTGGGATTGTTACCTTGCTGAAACAGTGCCTGAAGGCTCATCACCTAAAAGTGCAGGACTTGCATTACCAAGATCAGAGAAGTGTTGTTCCAACCATTGCAATCTTCTGAGTTCAACTTCCATGTATATCTGATCAGAGGGATCGCCCTTGAACAACAGATAGAATTGGCTGCGGTGAGTAATTGAAACATGGCACAAATGCCATAGCATGACAATTTCTCTTCTATCCTCTTCAAAAGTCAGGTGCCATGCCAAAGGAATAGATTCATTGATTTTATCTGTCTCTTCAGTTCCAGCTTCTTTGTCCTCCTCCATCGAAATTACCTGAAACCATATATATATGATATAATAAATGTTATATGTTGAAACTAATAGTATAAAAGTCATAGCATTAGCCTTTGTTTGTCATTTTTGTTTTCATGTCATGGCATATTGATATTATACTATAATTCTCAACAAAGGGGACAAAAGTTCCAAATTCTAGTTTTTAGTCCTGATGAGTTGTAACACTGATGGAAGTTGTATTCATTTTGAGGAAAGGCATAAAGAATGAAAGCAAAGTAATATTTGATCAAGGAAAATTGAACAATCTCAAAAGCCAATATTCATGCCTAATCAATATACTCATATACTACTTCACTGGCACTCCTGACATTGAAATGGCATGGATTTCTAATGGCAATTTTGAACTATAAGTGAAATGCACATTACCTGGCACAACAGAAGGTTCTTCTGGTATTGGAGCTTTAGCACCCGTTCTTTTAACTCAGTAACATAAGTTCTAATGCTACGTATATTCTCTTCTGCAGCATTCTTGAACATCCTCTGCATTTTCTTCACATTAACTGATGATTGTAGAGCAGCAGGACTTCTCTCTTTGGACGATTTACGGGTAACATTTTCATCACTCTTTGGTGGAGTAGATTTAAACCTCCCAGACATGGTAATGTCATCACTAGGCATAGCATCGTTGTTCTGGGGCACCTTGTTCTCAGTCTCATAATCCATCACTTTACGCGAAGGGGTCATTGGTGAGCAAGGAGACCGAATCAGATGCGGCATATTTGCACTATTGCTTAGGCTGAAAGGAAGGAGTTTCTTCTTTTTTGACGGTGTCTTGCATTCTGAAATTTCCTCACTAGTTGCAAATGCAGAAGCCAGCTGGTCAATAGATTTCTGAACATTCTCAAGCTTCCTTTCTAAAGATTCAATGTTGCCTGCCTGAGATTTCCATCGAGTGATCTCTTCTTTCAGGTTGGCCTCACCTCCAATCATAGATTCTTCCGGAATGGAGCTAACTGCTTGTATGTCCTTTATTTCAGACAGCAGCTTTGCTATAGTTTCAGTTGTTTCTTTATTTCCCAGTTGATGGGTGGCTACCTCCTTGTGAAGTACTTCAAGTGCTCGATTTGCCTCATCACCAAGCTGCTTCTGTCTCTGCTCTAACTTTCGGATTTCATTCACAAGCATGGATGGATCTGTAGAAGTTACTGATCTCCTCATAATTGACTGCCTTCGAACTGCATTTCTTGTACAAGACTGTGGAGTAGTAGCAACTGTTTCATTCTCTACTGGAAAAGAAAGACGCCTAGCGACTTCAGAAGAAGGTCCACATTGGTTTGATCCCTGATATTATATAGGTCAAAGACTTGAGTTAAAACCCATGCACGAAAATCATAAAGCAGACATAACAAATTCAATATCATAGTACCTTCTGCACTTTGCTTACTCTCCGTTCTAATTCAAGTTGTGATTGTGCAAGGTCTCTTTGTCGCTTTAGCTCTTCCATTTCCCTCTCCATCTGGAAAATAAAATTCCGTTACATGTCAGAGTAAGGACATAGATAGGAAGGACGTAATAAATGTTCAAGTTTTTTTTTGGCATCACACCTGCTTGATTTTCAAGTCTTTTTCTTCTAGTATGGACCTAAGCGCAGAAGGCTCTGGACTCCTCAGCTCTGCTTCAAGTCTGGCTATTCTCTGTGAATTATGGAAACAAGGTTAGGCAGGGGAATATAAGGCTATAAATTTGAAAGTGAATTTTAAAAAGGCTGTAAATTCCAGGAGAGATAAATAGCTGCTAATCCTTTTTACCATGTTTATTTTCGCAGCATTGGTGACCTCCTTGGCACTAGTTGCGAATGATAGTGTATTTCTTGTTTGCTCTACATGACTTAAAGCTGGGCTTACAGTACATATAATGGCTGTCCGAGCATTCCCCCCAAGTGAAGACTGCAAAATTCGTGTAAGTTTTGAATCCCTGTATGGTATGTGGCCACATCTCTTTCCACCACTGCATTAGAAGAAGCTATTGTGAGAGAAATACTTGCATGTTTAACAAATTAAGAAACATAAAAAATCTCCACAATTATCTCACGTTCTTAACCAAGTATTGTTTCCACCACACTAAAATGTAGGATTAAATTTAAGCTGAAGTGGGAAACGTGAGATGTTCTAGAATTGGCATTTACCTTAGCTTCCTGATAACTGTTGTGAGTGTTAGCAAGCTGCGGTTAATATGACTACCTTCCTTCAACCTTGTACCATCTGCATTTGTCTGGGAGGCACGTTCACTTCCAGCTAGGTCCACAAGGTTCTGCAAATTTCCAAAATTATAATCAGTCTCTACTCAACAAAAGTTTGTTGATTTCTACTATCAAAAAACTGGGTGAGGACATAAAGATTAACATACCAAACTAGCTCCAAAGGACTTCACTGAGCCTGAACTCTCTCGGAGGCTGCTCTCTATAGTCTGGCGAGAAAAAAAAAAACAAGAGCATTAATTTGAAGGATCACATAATTCATCCTGATTATGACAATAACTAGTGAAGAATGATAGAAGTGATAATGCAGTCTGCTGAAAGGGCAAGAGTATAATTTACAATTCGTTAAACATTTATTTCAAAAGACTCATGCAAAGATTCAAAACTAAAATTACCAGCCTGATTATCTGATGTGATCTCGAGCTTTTATCATTTAGGGCAGTTTCTCCAACTTGCCTTTGAGCTGCAAACACAATTTTTACTATTAGAGGATCATACAGAATAGAAAGGTTCATTTTGCCCCAAATATATCACGTAATAGAAATGGCTGTAAAGGGGATGACAAGAAAGACATTCACTGATCACTAGATGTAAACAATTTAATTACAAGGGAATGAAACCTGATACATACAATAATTTGTTTTGTTTTTTCTTTAAACAAAACGTATAAAGCCTCATTCAACGTATCACTTCAAATGATGGTTGAACATAATCCACTTGAATCAATATATTACCTTCACAAATTCCAATCAAATGCTTCAAATGTTGGCCATCTTCAATAATTTCTTCATGTAATTTATCCACATTGGTCCCTTTCTACATTAGAACAAAAATGCATGAAAAAGTTGACACAAAAAATGATAAAAACTATCTGATCTCCAACCAGGAAAGTATCTTGTATATACCTCAGCATCATCCAAAAGTCGAACGGGGCCAGATTTGCGTTTCAGAAGGTCAACAATAGTTTCATTGTAGATCTCCAGTGCAGAAAATTTAAGATTGAACTCCCTCTCTGGTGTCTGTGAGATCAAAACTATTCAAAGTTAGGGAATAAAATAAACTCATCATATAACAAACAAACAAACAAACATACTGCATTAAATGTAAGCTAGTAAGGAATAAGTAATAAGATTTCATAGGAACGTCCAACCATATTAAGTGTCTTTCTTATTTTGACACTATGATTTCCCCTCACAAGATACAGAGCAATCCAAAATCCATTTCTCTTGATGGAACTGTGCCTTACGTTTCTGATATGTTCAAAAATGTCCTTGACAGCATTTTCAGTGATTCCTCTCATGGTGAATGTCTTTCCACTACTGGTCTGCCCATATGCAAAGATTGTTGCTGCCAAAAGAAGAACATGGAATTCTTAGAATTGGCCTAAAGTCCTCTCCACACACAATATAACATCATCTAAAACTACAGGTTACTAACAATACGTTAGGTTACCATTCATCCCTGTAAGCGCAGATAAAGCAACATCCTTGGCCCCTTCTTCATAAACCTTCTGAGTTGAGCATGTTGTGCCAAACACCTTATCTGTCACAGGCAAATAACAACAAATAAACCATTCAAGTAAAAACCTTGCACCCGAGAAATGTACTTTCAAAATGGAAAATTTCTTATAACAGTAGCTGCAGGACATACCAAATGTGTATGGATTAGCAGGCCTCTCATGATTTGGATTCTTGAAAACAATAGTGTTCTCATCCAGGCAGTCCCAAGCAATAAGATCATACATTGCCTGCTCTCTCCGGTTCAGCGGCCTCAATCGAACAGTGACCAAGATTTTCTCCTCACGAACTCTTGAACCACCCGGAGTGGAACAAATAGTCCTATGAATCTTAGAATTCGGCGTCACCGGAGTCCCAGCCATCATCTTCTTCACTCACTAGCCTCAAACTCTACATAATCACCAACGTCACATCATTCAATACATCATCTATACCAAATGTCAGCAATCTCATCTGTTTCTTGCATTGCAAAATCTAACTAAAACAAATTGGGGAAAAACGAAACCCTAGCTTAATCATGAACAAAATCGAGCACTCCGATAACGAAATCAAGCTCATAATCATCAACTAAAACCTAAAACATCGAATATAACCTATCAGATTCCTCGCGATTCTTGAAATTTCTTCACTCAAACTACAAATTCAACCTGAAAAGTCCTTCGTCTTAAACCTAAAGTAAAAACTGCTACATCCTACCACGAACTTCCACTAATCTACAGCATTGCAGTAATCCAAAACCAAAGAAAGAGAATCCGTAATCCCTAATGGCTAATGCTTACCGTAAAATTGGAGTTCTTGAGAAGATTGAGAGTCGCCGAGGTCCAGAACGGCTGGTGGAGGGTTCCGATTCGCTCCGATAGGGTTTGGTCACAGTGAAAGAGTGTGAAGAAATTTACAGAGGAACAGAGAGAGAGAGAGGGAGTGAACGGCTACTTGTTTTATTTATTATCTGGGATTTTTCTTTTTTCCGTTAGATTCTGGCGCACCTGAAAATATTTCCATTTTTTCGAATTACAGGCGCCTGGAGATGGGGGCCCACACTCGCACGCACAGCACGTGCGGGAGTCACGTTCTTGCGTCGTAACGGCAAACGGGTGTCATTAATGTTAGGACGGTGCAGTTTTTTTCCAGCCTGGAATGGAGAAGTCACGGGCTGGCCCGAAAGAGGCCAAGGCAAAAAGCCCAATGTAGACGGCCCACGAGAAAACAGAAAAAAAAAAAAAAAAAAAAAAAGGGGAGGAAAATATTGGCTTGGTGAAAATTAGCAATCTGTCACGTCTAAGCCTAACTTGAGGTTCAAACCACCCAATGTGGGGTAAAAGCATATTCTTCTAAACACTGCTAAGTTGATTGAGAAGGAGTCGAAGTTTCAAGAAAATGGACCTCTTTCTTTTCAACCTCTTCTGCCTACATACTTTCCAATTTTATTAGCACATCATGATAGGGGGCTCCTAATGATAGATGTTATTCGAAATGAGAGAGTTATGTACGTCGAAATAGGTATATGAATTGACTAAAGACTCACCCCTAACATTTCATGTTATAAAAAAATTTAGATTCGAAATACCCTAACATATATTCTAGATTTTGTTTTTGTATTCAAGTACATGAGGCAAATTCCAAACCGCTTATACGGATATAGATGCTTCCCATTTTATTTGGACTACACTCTTATACCACCTTTGAGTAATGGATTCTTTTTCTTTCTTTTGTTGGGACTTGAAAGAAGTCATGAACATTTTGATTTCCTCTTCCTTGAATTTTTATACAAATGCCAATTGGAAAGATTTATGTTATTCCAAATTGACACGACGCAAATTCATGCCCATGTTTTATTTGTTGGTCTGACGACAAAATACAAAACGAGAATTTGCAGATCCTCGATTCCAATTGCCAAAGTAGAATAACATATTTGTTACCAAAAAAGAAGAAGTAGAATAACATATGCTATCTGGCTCTAGCTGAATATCTCTGATCGATGACTAGTTTGATAAGGACTAGTCGAGTGGCCAAGTCCCACTCGACCTACCACTTTAGAATGATTTAACCATCTCATCCAGGACTACTGTTCTTTGGGACTATTACAAATCTTATTAAACCCTATTTTAAAGTGTTTAGTTCAACCATCCCCCAAACAAAAGCATGCTCGATCAATCTTATATATAACGTAGGCTTTGAGTGTAAGATAAGTAACATCGTACCAAACAAATGAAATGCCATCAAATAATTTGAGTTTGGCCCCCTACTAGCTAATTCACAACATGCTACTTACGTACTCAAATGACTCGAGAGAGTAAGTTTTGGGGTTTTTCACTATAATGCATTGGCAGGTATTTTTCACTATTAGTTGGCTCCAGAGTTAACTGGTGGAGGGTGGATTTCATGTTGTTGCCACATTTCATCGATGGATCATTGTGTTTTAGTTCAACTTTCAAATTGTTGCTTCAGATCCAAGAAAAATAATGCACAGCTTTTTTGCCAAGTGACGGACCAAGTTAAATGGGAAAAAGAGGATGAGGTTTAAGGAAAATGAATCATTAGTTCGCTCCAGTAGTACTGATGAGATCCATTGAAAAACATAGATTATTTGTATTTGCGTACGCATGTCTTAACCCAAATGATAGAATGGCCACACAGAAATCTCAGACAAGCTCTTATATGAATTAGTGCGTACCAAACTACGTACTTGTCTCTAGCACGCATTTATCCCGAACAAAAATTATCAAAACTAGAAAATATAACAAAAGAAATAATCAGCAACAATACTAGCTAGGGAGAGTTAGAGACTAAATCTCGACGTGACAATTTTGCACCAACGTGAACTTGAACTCTTTTGCAGACGCTGCGAACTCCTTCTCGGTGTTCATGTCCCCCAACTGGATCATCGCCGGGCAGTGCACGTACAACCGATAAATCCCCGACGTCCATTGAGCCACCCTAAACTTTATCCGCCCGTCAATCTTGACCATCACCAACACTGCCCCGTAGTTCAGATCCTGCATCAGAACAGGCCCCGATACAGGGGAAATAGGCGTTGTGTGGCCCTCCAGATAGGGCGACCACACCACAACCTCACTGTGCTCTTGGTACGTCTTGGGGAGGGTGTACCGAAACGTGATTTGCTCGTCGCGGTACGTGGCGTAGAGCTCCACCTTCTCGTAGATGATGCCCACGCGGGACATGCTGTTCCGCGTGGAGATGGTGACTTGCATGTTGGTGGAGAGGAGGTAGGGTCGGGTGGTGGAGACGTTGAAAGACGAGACGGTGATGTCCTGGAGGGTGAAGCTGGGTTTGGAGGGGATGAGACAGAGCCAGATGATGAATGCTACGAGGCCGATGACGACGAGGAGGCCGATGATGCGACCGATGACGTATTTAGTGGTGTTAGAACCAGGTGCAGGGAGGGCAGCAGTCTCTTCGTCAGGCATGTTGGCTAGAGGGATTTGTCTTTTTTCTGTGGAAGATCAGAGTGGTATGGGGAGTAAAAACCCTAACCCTAATATGAGAGTGGCCGGGGGAGCAAGTTTCCTATCATTTCCTTAATTGGTGATATTCGTTTGACTAAATTTTCGATGTTACATTAGTGACTGATATGATCGATACCCTTGCGCTCAATGAAGGCAAGGAAAATCTGATTATTTTCAATTAGTTTTAATTAAGAAGATCCAAAATCGATCGATACTTATATGCTTACCATTTGCTTACATATTCAAAGGGAAATTTTAATGGGTTTTATCGGGGTTGACTGGGTGAATTTGATATAGTGAGATTCTTTCCAAAATATGATTGTTACTACCCGGGATTAATGAAACAGATTGAAGAATTAGTACTGTTTAATTTCTTTGAAGAATAAAAGATATATATACGTCGTAATGATGAATATACGTATAGAGTCGTACGTGAAGTCCATGCATATATGCCAATTACTCGAATGAAAAGATTAGTAGCGAACTAAATATATATGTGGCAACATAAGAGATTGAGGGTATCCCATAGGAAGAAGAGAGTTGGATTCTGATGGGAAGTGCATGAAAAAATGGCGCGCAATACCAACATTCAGCTTTAAATGGGCCCTGACGGCTGAATTATAGGAAGAATCCGACTTCGATGACAAGAAATAGTCACCTTAAAGTGACCAGAACCAATGAACATGAGATAAATATCTATTTTAAAAGGCTTAACTGTAATTTAAGGATATAATAAAGAGGTTTTGGGTATTTAACATGTTTGTTTATGATTATTATTGACACTTGTCCATCTCTTATTAGTGTTTGTCACTCATAACCCATAAGTGACAATAGCTGATCACCCAAGTTATTTCCCTCCATGAATTCAATATTCTTCACCTTTGTTCTGCTTAACCTTCAACTGTTGACTTATATATTAGCTTGAGATTAAGTAAGACTTTCAGACTCCCGGTTATCATGATCAATTATTTATACAAAGTTTCATTTAATTTGATAATTATTTAAATTAGTTTTAAAAAAAGTAAGTGAACAAAATCGGTGGAGTATGAGAAGCATGTGGCCTAAATCCGCAAGTTTGTTAGCTACAAAGTTAATCGGCCTCACCATATATATCTCAACTCTTATAATAGGAATCCCAAGTTTTCGTGTCAAACCTTCACCAAAAAATTGAACTTCCCAATTTACACTTGATATTGTAAAATATTGAGGAACTTGAAAATATTAGACAAAGTTATGAACGTAATATTATTTATCTATTGCATTTTGCATTTTGTCCTAACTAAATACCTTTTTACAAGTAGAGTATTTCAGTACACGACGTGTATCTTCACATACATACATGAATGATCAGGATTAAATAAAATAATATAGAAACATAGTGGTGAAACATATGAATTATTAAAAGTGATTAAAATTACATCGTGTAAATACATATCGTATAATTTACAATATATGAAACCTTAAAAATGAAGAAACTCAACCCTTCCATGAAATTCCCCCATCCATTCCTCTATTTCAAAAGAAATTAAGTCAAATGGTTTGATAATTTAATTATTGATTTTGGATTTGGAGATTTTTTTTTTTTTTTTCTTGATCAAAAAATCCCCAAATCCAAAATCAATAATTAAAGTAAGGGCACACGTGATGAAAGGATGATCTCACATAAAATCTGTGTCCCCAAAAACCACTAAAAGTCTAAAACCCCCCATGGATTAGACTCTCACCACGATACGATTAATTAACATTTTGCTTACTTCCTAATCCTCTATATTAATACTTTAATCACGTTAAATAAACCTAGCTAATTACGTTAAACAAGCACTTGCCGGTGCCATTTGCCACATCAGACATCGAAAGCTCTTGTCTCCTTGCGGCCCTACCTGACCAAATTTTGTAAGCTTTCTTGGGCCCATCGGACGTGTCAGGCCCACAGTATATCCGCAAATCACTGCCCTCATCGGATACCAACTCCACCAATGGCCTCAGACTGTAATAATCTGGTCTCGTATGGGGGAGTGAGAATCTGTCAGGGAATCCAGTTAAAATTTGCCACGTAGTCCCCGTGAATCTGTTTGTTTTTGCTTGTTCCCGACACTGACGTTACTCCGCCGGGCTGTAACTCTCGTCGGTTTCTCTTTCTTTTGGGCTTTTCGCCATGGACGGTTAAAAGTTCTATTTGCATTTTGGACCATATATAAATTTTAAATATTATTGGTTCTATTATTGAAAATATTAAGGGCTAAATCATTTTCAATAAGAAAACGGTTACATAATATTTGATTAATAGATACCTCTTTTGCACAAATTATCAACGCAACTTGTGTAAGAGCCGCTCGATGACTTACAAAAGGCTAGGCATATCACTTAAGATGCTTCATATAGCTAGTATATAAGAAATATTTGATACATATTACGTAAAACATATCACTTAAGTTACTTTGTTTAATCATAATTACGAATAATCAAAAATTCTACAATGACCTTTAATAGACCATCATAAACGTGACCAAAAACGTCACCATTTCACAAAAATAAGAGGATCAGACTATCAAAGACACAATTTTCAAACTAAATTTGATTGTTTGAAAACAAAATTTCTCATCACTCAATACAAAATTTCATTTTAAAACTACGTAAATGACAGCAAACGGTGACGTGGCGGCCAATCAGAAGCGGCGAAAAACGCCCGCCAAAAAGCCGTCGTCACGTGCCAAAGAAAACAGAAGCCATTGGAAAAACGAGAACAGGTTTTACAGAGAGAATTGGACTTTCCAGATTTCCCCCATTAATTAATCCCAAGGACAAAGATGGGTTTCTTTATTCTTTTAGGAAATAAGAAAATACCAATGAGTAAAAAACCAGATACATAATTAGGGTCGTTGGGGAAAGTTGGTCATGGAGGGAAGGTGGTTTTCAGAAAGAAACAATGAAACCAGAGCAGTAACCCTGGTTTTCATTTCTTCCAAAACAGAGCGCTAAATGAAAATTGATTAAAGATTGTAATTGAAGGAAGGTGATGAAGAAGACCCTTCTCCTCTCTCTCTCTCTCTCTCTCTCTCTCTCTCAGCTCACATATAAAAAGGTCCTCAAGGCTTCTTCTTCATCATCCCATTCTCATTCATTCTCTTCCATTCTCTCATTCTCTGCGTTTTCGCTTACATTGAGTTCACTATACTCGTTCGATTCGTTTCACTCTTGTTTTTTTTTGCATTGGCGGAAAAATCCCGCGGCATTTCAAGGTAAAGTTACAAACAAAATAGTTGCATTTGCATCGATTTGTTCCATATCCAAAAATTTCTCTAAATATTAGCTCTTTTAGACACTTTGAGCCTTATAGTTAGCAAAATAATATGGCATTGGATTAGGGCTTATCATTTGGCCTTTCGGCAATAGCCTGTCTTAAAACCTACCCTACCGGCTCTAGCCCTTTTCAATTAGGGTTCTCAGCATGAAGATTCTTCCAACATTTTATTTCATAATGCGTTTGTGGTATATGCAGTCTTTGGTACCAACTACACGGTAACTAGGAAAGGAATAAAGAAGGATCCAATACCAAAGATTAAGACTTCAAGAGATAGGATTACATTAAACCCTTAAATTCTAGAGGGTTACATGTGTAGGGTTTATCACTATCACAAAGTTTACAGGGAGCGAAAATACCTACAAGTCTTCAAAATGGCCAGAAAGTCCAACATGTGAATCGTCAACCTACCATTTCTTTACAGGGTTTTTTCACCAACCTTAACCTCACACCATTTCTGAATTTCTGGTATCCCCATTTAATTTCCTTGGACCAAAAGGAGAAGTTTCTTGCATGTCCATCTTTCTTTTCTGTATATACAATTTTAATAATTTACTGGTTTACCAGTCACCGCAAATCGCTCTCATATGTGAGAATTAAGACAAGGAAGGTTTTAGTGGATAAAGTAATAACCTTTTCAGAGTTTTGGAATCTACCTCTTCTCCAAGTCTCTGCATTTACTCCATTTCTGTTTCGCGCTTCTATAAATCACCTACCAACTTTGCTTAGAAAAACCCACATCCCATTTCTCTCTGTTTCCTTTTGCCTATTGTCAAGCTTAGGTACTGCTACTTTCTCTGTTCTTCTCCCATTCTCTGTTTGCCCTTTTGTTTCTTGAGCTTCATTTGCTCAGATCATGTAGATCACAGCCTTGTATATGCTCTGTTTCGGTTTTCAGGCACTAGTTTTAGCTTAGATCTATTTGTTGACACTTTCATACTATTTGACTGGGACTTTTTCTGTATCCTACAAGCAAAAATGAAAATGGGATTCTCCAGCTTTGATTTCAGAGCACTATTCTCTGTTCCAAGAAACGTTTCAAGCCTCTCTTTTTCTGTTTGTCAGAGGCGTTTTTCCATCCTTTGCTGAGAACCCTTGATTTTTTAAAGCATGGTTTTCATGATGGGTCTGAACTTTTTATCTGGAAGCCACAGCTTATTTTTCTGTTGTGATCTTGATTTTTTAAATAGTTAAAAACCACTGGTTTTTGTGCTAGAGACCACTAGGATCTTTCTAGTATTCCCACCTTGCACTATATGAGGTTGCAATATTAGTCTAACATTTGTATATTGTGGTGGGTAAGAGAAAAATCAGTCTTCTGGGAAGAAAATATAGTATATATATATTAAGCTTGCAGAGTTGACCAAGTTGTCTTGTGATTATCCACTTACATTTTGGTTTGTTTTTGCAGATTTTGGTTCTTTGATTCAGTAAGAAGCTATCAATGGCGGACTCACGTGTTCTGAACCGTGTCCATAGCCTCAGGGAGAGGCTGGATGACACTCTCTCTGCTCACCGTAACGAGATCCTAGGCTTTCTTTCAAGGTACATATCTATTTTCATCACAATGAGGCTTTTTTAGTCTGTGTGTGGTTGGATCAGTGAAAACGACGTAGTTTTAGAGGGCTTAATATGTGTGGGGGTTGTGGTCTTGTAGGATTGAAGCCAAGGGAAAAGGGTTTTTGCAGCCCCATCAGCTGATTGATGAGTTTGAAGCAATTCCTGAAGCCAGCAGAAAAAATTTGTTGGAAAGTGAATTTGGGGAAGTTCTGAAGAACACCCAGGTAAAACCTTATAAGTTGTCACTTGTTTTCACTTATTTTCGGGTATATGTAGTCAATATTTGGTTATGATGTATTTGTTTTGTTCTGAACTTGGGGTGTTTTGGTTAATGTAGGAAGCTATTGTTCTTCCTCCATGGGTGGCACTGGCTGTTCGTCCCAGGCCTGGTGTTTGGGAGTACATTCGGGTCAATGTGCACTCACTTGTTGCCGAGGAGTTGCTTGTGCCCGAGTACTTGCACTTCAAAGAGGAGCTTGTTGATGGAAGGTGGGTTGGATTTGGTTATATCGTAGTTTCCTAGCAATGTTTTGATTTGTTTGTAGTTCTTATTATCTTAATTGGTTTGCGTTACTGTTGTGAATTGCAGTCTTAATGGCAACTTTGTGCTTGAATTGGACTTTGAACCATTCAATGCCACTTTCCCTAAGCCAACTCTTTCCAAATCTATTGGAAATGGTGTCGAGTTCCTCAACCGTCACCTCTCTGCAAAGCTCTTCCATGACAAGGAAAGCATGCACCCTCTGCTCGAGTTTCTCCGAGTTCACTGCTACAAGGGCAAGGTATATAGGATTTGTTTGGTTGATCTACTTAGTAACATTGTTGTGGTTTAATTTTTGGTGGGATTGATTGGGGTTTTGTTTGTGCAGAATATGATGCTCAATGGCAAAATTCAGAATGTGAATGCACTTCAACATGTTCTGAGAAAGGCCGAGGAGTATCTGTCTACGCTCGCACCAGAAACCCCATACAAAACTTTTGAGATCAAGTTGCAGGATCTTGGTTTGGAGAGAGGTTGGGGAGACAACGCTGAGCGCGTGCTCGAAATGATCCAACTCCTATTGGAACTCCTTGAGGCACCTGACCCTTGCAATCTGGAAAAATTCCTTGGCAGAATTCCCATGGTGTTCAATGTTGTGATCATGTCTCCTCATGGTTACTTTGCCCAAGACAATGTGTTGGGGTACCCTGACACTGGTGGCCAGGTTAGTCTACGAGCATATTAATGTTCTTCACTGTTTACCTTCTTTTTTGTTCATTTAAGTTCACTAACATTTCTTTTGGATTACTGTGTCTAGGTTGTTTATATCTTGGATCAAGTTCGTGCTTTGGAGAATGAGATGCTTAAACGTATCAAGGAACAAGGGCTTGACATTATCCCTCGCATTCTTATTGTAAGTTTTGTGAATCTGATTTATTTCTAGCTCATTTGTTAATATGATCTTGTACCTTTATCTATTATCTAATGATGTTTCTTACAATTCAGGTCACAAGGCTCCTTCCTGATGCAGTAGGAACTACTTGTGGTCAGCGTCTTGAGAAGGTTTACAACACCAAACACTCCGATATTCTTCGTGTTCCCTTTAGAACCGAGAAGGGAATTGTCCGCAAATGGATCTCAAGATTTGAAGTGTGGCCATACCTAGAGACTTACACCGAGGTGAGGATCTTATTCCATTGAGTTGCTCAGTAGCTTCTGTTGGCGTGTAGTTGACTCTGATTAAGACTAACCATCTGTTGTGATATTAGGATGTTGCAACAGAACTTGCTAAAGAGTTCCAGGGCAAGCCTGATCTCATTATTGGAAACTACAGTGATGGTAACATTGTGGCCTCTTTGTTGGCACATAAATTGAGTGTTACTCAATGCACCATTGCCCATGCTTTGGAGAAGACCAAGTACCCTGATTCTGACCTTTACTGGAAGAAACTAGATGACAAGTACCACTTCTCTTGCCAGTTCACGGCTGATCTTATCGCCATGAACCACACCGACTTCATCATCACCAGTACCTTCCAGGAGATTGCCGGAAGCAAAGATACTGTTGGCCAGTACGAGAGTCACACCGCTTTCACAATGCCCGGTCTCTACCGTGTTGTTCATGGGATTGATGTCTTTGATCCCAAGTTCAACATTGTTTCACCAGGAGCTGACATGGACATTTACTTCCCTTATTCCGAGAAGGAAAAGAGGTTGACACATTTCTACCCGGAAATTGAAGAGCTCATCTACAGCCAAGAGGAGAACAAAGAACACTTGTGTGTGTTGAAGGACAGGAACAAACCAATCATCTTCACAATGGCAAGGCTGGACCGTGTAAAGAACATCACTGGGCTGGTTGAGTGGTATGGTAAGAACAAGAAGCTTAGAGAGCTGGTTAACTTGGTTGTAGTTGCTGGGGATCGACGAAAGGAGTCCCAGGACAATGAGGAGAAAGCTGAGCTGAAGAAGATGTATGAGCTGATTGACACCTACAAGCTGAATGGGCAGTTCAGATGGATTTCCTCTCAGATGAACCGCGTGAGGAACGGTGAACTCTACCGTGTCATTTGTGACACCAAGGGAGCTTTTGTGCAGCCTGCTGTGTATGAAGCCTTTGGCTTGACTGTTGTTGAGGCCATGACCTGTGGTTTGCCCACATTTGCTACTTGCAAAGGTGGCCCAGCAGAGATTATTGTGCACGGCAAATCTGGGTACCATATTGATCCATACCATGGTGAGCAAGCTGCTGAGATCCTTGTTGACTTCTTTGAGAAGTGCAAGAAAGACCCTTCTCACTGGGACAAGATTTCCCAAGGAGGCCTGAAGCGTATCAATGAGAAGTAAGCAAAGCATCTTCTGATCTCAACTCATATGACATGGTTTGTTCTATAGCTAATCAAATATTTGGTTTCTTTTTGTATAGGTACACATGGCAAATCTACTCTGAAAGGCTCCTGACCTTGACTGGAGTTTATGGGTTCTGGAAGCATGTCTCTAACCTTGATCGCCTTGAGAGTCGTCGCTACATTGAAATGTTTTATGCTCTCAAGTACAAAAAGCTGGTGAGTTCTTCACCTAACATCAAATCCTCTCAAGAATTCCCCGTCTAGCCTTAAATTTTTCACTCATCAAATTTGTGTTTACCTTTTCAGGCTGATTCTGTTCCTCTTGCTGAGGAGTAGAGTGCAAGATCAAGTAAATAAAGAGGCAGAAGCAAATCTGTTGGCTGAGAGTCATCATCAAGTTTTCCTTGGCGGTTTAGGAGAATAACTAAATATTGTGATTATATATGTTTTGGTTTTCTTTTTCTTTCAAGTTTTCAATTTCTATTCATCATTGGTGGTTGTGATTGGAAATGTTTGAACCTGGGTTTCATCCCCATTCATCAATTGAAGTCAACTTTGCTGTCCAATCATATTTTGCGAATTTCTCACTATAACTATTACATGCTTCATGCTTGTATGATCCAATAGTAATTCCCAATTACTTATCTCATCATCATTTCACAATATGAGCTCGATCAAGACTTACTTTAAGTGAGACCTCACTAAAGGGATTATAATGGTTTGAGCTTCTTAGTCTTGTGGATCAGGCTAAATATATCTTTGATAAGCCCACAAGATTATGCCGTTCTCTTTTTAGTTCTACGATTTTACCAGCAGTAAGTCGAGCAATTCCTACCATTTCCTAGTCTTCAATTCTTCTTGAGACAGAAAACTGATGCAAGTCATGTAGTATTGCATCAACTGATGCAATTTAAAAAGGAGCAAGTTTTCTTCCAAACCTATAAACATCTTGATTTAGTGGAGGGAAGAATCACAATAGGCCCCATTACTTTGTGCTACATTTTCTGTTTCTATCAGTTAGGTGGTAAGACTTATCGAGTCAAGACAAAAGGATTTCTTTTCCTAGTTAACATTTTAGGCTATGTTGCATCGACACTTCATACCAGTGAAGTGTCGGAGTGTCCGAAACGCCTCCGACACGTATGTCCGAAAATGTTGACTTTTCCGACACCTCTCGACACTTTGACCGACTTACCATGTTACCCTCCGACACGCCATGTCACCAATTGTTACTTTAGAAAGAAAAAAAAACCCAAATCTAAACTATAGCAACCCAAAAAAAAAATATTCAACTTCGTCTCTCCTTTCTGTTGCTTCTCTTTGGCCATTGATAAATGTATATTAGTGAGAGCGAGGACAAGGGAAGAAGAAGAGGTGAAACATAGAGAGTTGAATTAAGCGGAGAGAGAAGAGAGATTTTGGCTGGTGGGGGTTTATGTTTTTGAAGTTTTATATATGTTTGAGGAATTTTTAATGGAGAAGAATTATGAGGTATGAAGTATCATAAGTAGCTAGTTTACATCATTAGTTGGACAGGGGAGCAGCCGGAACGCTGAGGAGGAGAGTGAATGATTTTGGTGTTTTGAGTTTATATTGTGTTTATTAAAAAAAGAATTAGGATATTTTTTGCCAATAAATTATAGAAAATTTCACTAAAGTCACTTTCTCAACATTTTTTGTAACATAAGTCCACCTTAATATTTTTACCCATATAAGTCCACTTTTAAGCCTAAATCTGTCACTTTACTTTTATGATGTTCCTAAAATACCCTCATTCTCTACAAATCCCTTCTTCTCACACGAATCTTTCACTCTCTCTCTCTCTCTCTCTCTCTCTCTCTCTCTCTCTTCGTCTTCCTCCTCCCTCTCTTCTCCGAGCTCAAATCTTCGGCCATGGCGGCGTCTCAATCCAACGCAAAGAAGATACAGATCCGCCTGAGCTACCACAATCTCTGACCATAGTGGCGTCCAGGCTAACACCGGCTCGGCGATGATGACTCAGCGCCGCTGGATAGACGACGACGACGTCGCCTGGATCTGGACGCCGTTGGATCGACGACGACGTTGCCGGCTCAACCTCGATTGCGTCTCCAATTCCATCGTCGAGGAGCTTGGCTGGATCTTCGATTCCATCAATGAAGACCTTGACTGGATCTTCGGTTTCGCCGACGACGACCTAGACTGGATCTCCCGTCGAAGACTCCTCGACGACCTCCGCCTCGGCCTCGACGACCTCCGCCTCGGCCTCGACTGCATCCCATCAACGCGAAGGTCAAACCGATTCCGACGACGTGATCCCCCTCTTCTCTCTCTCTCTTCTCTTTCTCTCTCTTGCTCCTCCGATTACATCATTTCTCCGATAAAGATCCTCTTCCTTCATCCTCAGCAATCTTCTTTGATCTAAGCCTTACTGCTTTCTACTTCCTTGGCAGTAGCTTTTGTGGTATTGTGTAGTAGCTTTTGGTAGTAGTAGCTTTCTTGTACTTTGGTAGTGGCTTTCGTGTTTGTTGGCAGTAGCTTTCTTGTACTTTGGCAGTAACTTTCGTGTTCCTTGGTAGTAGCTTTTGTGGTATTGTGTAGTAGCTTTCTACTTCCTTAGTAGTAGCTTTTGTGGTATTGTGTAGTAGCATTTGGTAGTAGTAGCTATCTTCTTCCTTAGTAGTAGCTTTCGTGTTCGGTGGTAGTAGCTTTCTTGAACTTTGGTAGTAGCTTTCATGTTCTTTGGTAGTAGCTTTCTTGTACGTTGGTAGTAGTTTTTGTGTTCCTTGGTAGTAGTTTTCTTGTACTTTGGTAGTAACTTTCTTGTTGGCTGTAGTAGTTTTTCTTGTTGGCGGTAGTAGCTTTTGTAGTCGGTGGTAGTAGCTTTTATAGTCGGTGGTAGTAGCTTTTATTGCTGGCTGTAGTAGCTTTTGTAGGCGGTGGTAGTAGCTTTTATAGCTGGTGGTAGTAGCTTTTTTAGCTTGTAGTAGTAATTTTTGTCATTGTCGGAGGTCGGCCGGAAACCTCGCCGGAGGTCAGTCGGAAATCTCGCCGGAGGTCGGCCGGAAACTTCGCCGGAAACCTCGCCGGAGGTCCGCTGGAAATCTCGCCGGAGGTCCGCCGGAGACTGTTCCGAAATGAGAGTGGTTGTTGACTTTTTATACTAGTGGCATTCTTGTAAATATAAAGGAGAAAATCTAATTTTTTTTGTTGGATGGCAGTCTGTAATTATGTTGAACTTTAATACTTAATACAAAACTTTATTTAGACTTAGGTGGACTTATGTGGGTAAAAATATTGGGGTGGATCTATGTGGGAAAAAATGTCTCAAAGTGGACTTATATGTAATTGGCCCAATAAATTAATGATATTACATATTTTTAGTAATTCTTTTATGTATTAAAAGTGTATAAATATATTAATTATTTATCGTGTCTAAGCTGTGTCAGATCTTACTATGTTAAGAGTTACCGTGTTGTTGTGTTGCACTGTATCAATGTCCGTGTCCGTCCAACATAGATTTTAGGTGTGGTTTCTATCTGTGAGATGTATTATTGCCGGAAGACTTTTATTGCTGGTGTTTGATAAGCTTGTACTAGCCTAAAGTTGATGTGTATTCAACTGGTACAATTATTGATAACTAAATAAAGAATTGATCATCGATATCCATATGGGAGTTGGACGTAGTTAATTTTCATTTTTTTTTAATGTCTTTTTTTTTCATAGTCTTAGCACTTACATTCTAGCCTTATATATCAAGGATCTCATAATTCATATGCATGCGCAAGCAAAGCTCTAGTTGCAAATCAAACATGGGGATCAACTGTGGTGTTCCTCGTCTCATCGAAAAAAAAAAAAAACAAACAAACAACAACAACAAACTGTGGTGTTCCTCTTCCTTGCATTCTCTATGTTCTCCAGCTTTTTATGTTGGTTCTCCATTTCAACACTTCTTTGGCAGAGAGATCCACTTATATTGTCCACATGGACAAGTCTCTGATGCCTAAGTTCTTCACTAGCCATCATCAACATTGGTATTCCTCCATTGTTGATTCCTTCAAAATTGAAACCCCAACCTCATCAACTAGCCACAACTTCTCACCATCCCTTTTGTACACCTATGACAATGCATTCCATTGTTTTTCTGCAGTTCTGTCCTTAGATGAACTCGAGACCCTCAAGAAGTCCCCCGGTTTTGTTTTAGCGTACGATGACAAAACTGTCACACTTGACACCACCCATACCAGTGACTTCCTCTCCCTCAGCCCTTCCACCGGCCTCTTGCCGGCCTCGAATTGTGGAGAAGACATCATCATTGGTATCACTGATACCGGTGTCTGGCCAGAGAGCAATAGCTTCAAATACGATGGTGTGACAAAAGACGTTCCGGCTAGGTGGAAGGGGACACGTGAGGTTGTACAAGAGTTCAATGCCTCTTTGTGTAACAAAAAGTTAATTGGAGCTAGATATTTTAACGAGAGAGTTATGGCTGCAAACCCCGGCGTCACCACAGCAAACCCATTAGACAGTACTCAGAATCCAATTCGTGACAATGGTGACAATTTCAACTTTGCTTCACCTCTAGCTATGGGAGCAGGCCAGATTTATCCTCATTTCTTCCCATACCGTTAGATAGTGCATCATTTACAGACTTATCATGTGAAATGACAAAGACTTGATGATGATGATGATATGTAACAAATTTCTCCAAGATGGAAAGTCATATAGGTTGTGCAATTTTTTGGATGAGTACAAGAAGCTAGCTAGGTGCAAGTTTTTCAATTTACAAAACATAGCTTATTCCATTATGGCCTCCATATATCCTTCTTTTGCAATCTGCCCCAATACTTAGAATCCAAATGGTATGTACGTGAAAGTTATAGGCAGACAAGCTTAATTGGTCCAATTTTTTTTTTTTCTCCCTCTGATACCACAATCCTTAGTTCCCAAGGCTCTGTATATTAAAAAAAAAACATTCTTAAAGAAGCAATGGGGGATTTAATACAAACTCATTTTTTTCCTGCCTTTAGCTTCATGATTTTTGTTCATGCTCCAATATGCTAACGTAGTAGAACCAGAGGGGTCGATTTACATTGTTCCCATATGCACAATATTTTTGATAGCCATCACCATTGCTACACTCATCTTTTCACAATATGACCTCAAGACTTGTATACAATAAATACAAGAGAAAAGTTCACCATCGGTCCCTCAACTCTTGTGGCAAGGCCAATGTGATGCCCAACTTATAAAAACTACCAATGTGATGCCTACACTTTATTTTTCGTATCAACGTGGGGGTTGAGACCATATTCCGTCACGGCGCCGTCTGATTGGTCACGTGGCTCACTAAAATCGGTCTCTCAACTCTTGTGGCAAGGCCAATGTGATGCCCAACTTATAAAAACTATCAATGTGATGCCTGCACTTTAATTTTCGTATCAACGTGGGGTCTGAGGCCAAATTCTTTCACGACGTTGTCTGTTTGGTCAGGTGTCTCGCACGTGGCTCACCAAAAAAAGGGCATAAAGGACATTTCGTGTGTTTTGTGCCGTCTCTTCCGATCGGCTTCGTCTTCAACTTCATCTTCATCTTCTTCTACCACAGCTCTCAACCAAGCCATGGCCGCCTTAGTCAGCGCGTCCCTCATGTCCGTCTCCGCCTTCTACATCCACAAGCGCAGCGTCGACCAAGTCAGCGACCGCCTCATTGAGATCCGCCGTAAGCCGCTGTCTCGCCTCCGCTCTCAACACTCAGACGACAAAGTCGACGATAAGGAAGAAGATGATTACATCAACGAAGAAGACGAGTGGGACCAGCGGCGAGACCTCGGCTCTAACGGCGACACCGTCATTGATCTCAAATCAGCGCCGTCTCAATTTTATAGAATTTTCACTTGCTTGGTCGATCTGGTCGCTAGCGGTGTAAGGGTTGATCTGGTCGCTAGCGGACGACGAAGGTGATGACTGTGGGGATGATGATGACAATGATGGCGTTGTAGCAGAGGTGACGAAGCTGTGGGCGAAGTTGAGAGAGCGGTAGTCGAACATGGGCTTCCAGGGGCGGCGGGCGTCGAGATCAACCTTGATGCCGTGTTTGGCGAGGGAGATGTACTCGCCGGAGGCGGAGGTGGACCCTTATGGTGGCGTTGTTCTGTGGTTGGGACAATATGTTGAGTTTCTGAATAAAGGAAGACGACAACAGTCTGAATAGAAGACGAAGCAGAGGTCAGCAGTAGAAAGGGATTTGAAGCAGAAGGAGCCGAATAGATGGAAGCACGATGCTAATCCGAAACTGAGAAAGATGTCGGCCTGAGATTTGAAAAGAGACTAGAGCTGTTCTGACGAATTCCGGAGCGGGTCTGACGAAATTTGAATCTTGGGTCTGTGTTGGCTGTAGACGAAGCCGATCGGAAGAGACGGCACAAAACACACGAAATGTTCTTTATGCCCTTTTTTGGTAAGACACGTGCGAGACACATGACCAAACAGACAACGTCGTGAAGGAATTTGGCCTCAGACCCCACGTTGATACGAAAATTAAAGTGTAGGCATCACATTGATAGTTTTTATAAGTTGGGCATCACATTGGCCTTACCACAAGAGTTGAGGGACCGATTTTAGTGAGCCACATGACCAAGCAGACGGCGCCGTGACGGAATATGGTCTCAGCCCCCACGTTGATACGAAAAATAAAGTGTAGGCATCACATTGGTAGTTTTTATAAATTGGGCATCACATTGGCCTTGCCACAAGAGTTGAGGGACCGATGGTGAACTTTTCTCTAAATACAATATAACAATGCTTAAACTGAGTTTGGAACGAATGCTTCAACTTACTAGTTAAACCAGAAGACTGTTTTGCTTTGAATGTACCAATCTTTTAAAAAAATAAAATAAAACGAATGATTATTCATCTTCCCCTAAAGATTCAGAATCACTATAGTAGTTCCAGTAATGTAATGTAATACGTGCATTTGGTGCCATCCAACGCAAAGAGTCTGTGAAAGCAGAAATTCCGGCCATTGTTTGAGGACAACGAAGGCGTACAATCGAGACCCTAAGATCCTTGACTATAAGTAACGGTGGTGAGGATGTCTTCCTGAAATTTTCTGGAAATGTGAGAGCTCTAGCAACGGCATCATGATGTATATCTAGCTCTACTACATTGCAGCAACTAAAGTTTAGAAGAAAATTTCTCCAAGTAGGAAAATGTGTCCTTGGGGGTTCTAGACCTTGGTCATCATCATCCCAATTAAGCATGAGACATGCATTAAATCGCTGTAGAGCTTTCACAGAGATTACATCCTTAGGCAGCAAATAACCTCTGTATCCAAGATGTCGGAGACTTGGAATATCAATAACAGCTTTCAAATTATGTGGACATTTTCCGGGCATGCTGAGCCAAGTCTGCTCTGAAAGATGAGCATAAACACTGATATTTTTCAACTTGACGCATTCATCACTCAACCAGATTCCACATAGTTGAGGAAATACTGAAATGAATACAAAAGATTCAAGATTCTTAGCTTCAATGTATATACCCTTGCACTTGCAATATATAACATGCAAGAATTTAAGACTGGAATTATTGACAAGAATTTGCCACCCCCATGTCCCCATTATCCCCAACGAGTTATAAGAACACGAAACTAGTGACAAATGCTCGATGGAAGGACAGCCCTCCCAGAGTGGTACACCCAAGCAATCAAACAGTACAGCACTTAGGGTCATAGTTTTCAACAACGGAAGGTTTATCAGATCATTACTCCTCTCCGGTATTTTGACATTCTGCAGATTCAGATGAGTAAGATATTGAGCATTGAGAATGGTATGGGGTATGCCGTAGTATGTGGTTTCTTTGGCGACTGAACTTCGAATGCTGATATATAACTCCTTGACGCGTCTATCAACCACAAAACTAAACCACTTGTCTAATCTTGTCGAGTCTATTACTTGAGAATCATATCTCATTCGAAGCACGAACCAGTCCAACTCCAACAGCTTGGTTCTCTCAAAATGCTTCAAACAGCTTTCTACGAAGTCCATGAACATCAGCTTCCTGCGGTCATCGGATTCTCCCTCGTCATTGAAATATAAGAAGGGGACTCCCAAAGACCACACGCTTGCCCATCGTTTGGAAACAATGCTTGAGCGTATGGCTAGTTTAGTGGGAATGAGTCGGAAAATCTTTTCGACAATAAGGTCCGGAAGGTAAGGCAGCAATGTGTCCGCGGCCATCGCCTGCTCTTGACCTTCCTTGGTTTCGTCTTGCCTTTTGAGCCTTTTGTTATTAGGTTTGCATTGCTACTCGGCACCATGTATATACCTGGATGAATCGAAAGAGAGATTTATATATAGGAAACTAAAACGTGTATACACCAATTTCTTTTGAAAAAAATCAATCAAACATTAAAGACCGATCGAATAACATTCGATCAAAGCGATAACATTAAGATATATAACCCATACATACCTCAATCAGAGTAAGCCTAGCCTTGATATCCTGGTTTCAGGATCGGAACTTTGTTTTCCTTCCTTCACGGATGCACTGTGTGTGTTGTGACTAGTTATAGGAATCGAGTTAAGTTTCGATTGGTATCCCGACTCCTTGGTGAATGTGGAATTTGTATGTTGTCGGGTTACCACAGGTATGCTCTTTTTCATTTTGGGTTCCTCCAAGCTATATGGTCCAGTCCAAAAGTATGTGGTTACCTAGCATTGAAGAGCCCATGTTCCCTTTAAGCAAGGTCAAAGTAGTCATTCATCAGAAAGACATCTCGAATCCCTGAATCCATAGTCCCCAGATGAAGGCCGGGTCAGCAAAAATTCAAAATCTTCAAGCCCTGAATCTCATAGGTATGTGTAACAGCTTAAAAGTTTAAATTTTTCTTCACCAGAGTTCATATATGTGGGTATGTACATTACTTCCAAGGAATCACATATAGCATGGCAACAAAAGTGGCTGATGCTGTTGAGGTAATTCAAGCTCAACTTTACAGTATTGCGACTGTGAATTGTCTGAATGATTAATGGCATCTGCTTGGGCTTTACCATATTTATGACCTTCTAGTCCTTAATTATCAAGTTCACTCCAATTTCAAGTTTGTTCTTTTAACATTTCTCCAATCTTGTTAGTTCTAGTCCAATTTGCAGGAACTTGCAGGGATAATCAAATTGTCAGCATATTCTAGCTGCAGTCTGTTCGAATGCCAAAAAGTTGGGACGAACCTGACCTCGGAAAGGGTACATGTTTTAACTTCTCCTGGATGGCTTCCTATTATTGCATTCAGTCAAGTGTTTCCCTAATGTGCATGCTCTTGTTATTCGGAGGACAATATTGGGTCAGATGACAGAAAATACATAGGGGATCTGTTGGCAGAAGATCCAAGTAAAGGAGAGATATTGCGCTGCAAGCTGACATTTTAAAAAGAAGCTATTTCGGGAGTCAGATTAAGCTTTGTAGCAGATCCAACAGTCGTCCTATGTTCAAGTGCGTAACTCTTTTAGAATTATTGTTGAGCTGCTAATCTATTGTTTATCAATTTGGTAATGTTCATATTCTCTGACATGTTGCTAACCTGCTCTTTGAACAAAACTATTGGACGCACAGTTGACAACCCTGAGTAATCAAACGGTTCAGAAAAATGACAAGACAAATCTGGTTGGTGGAGGAAACAACCAGGTAATTGTTGTCAAAAATATATCTAAATATATCGAATGCTATCAATTTCAGTAGTCTTGTTAATTCAAGTTACAGAAAAATCACCATGGACTGGTATGATACTTTATGCAGGTCTTGGACAAACTCAAAGATTTTTCAACTCCATAGAAGGTTTTTATTTCAACACCATAGAATGTTGTTATTTTTCGAAATGTTTTCAATATTTAGGTGAGCATTCTTTTAATCTATCACTATTTGTGGCAACTTATATTTAAAAAAAACTGACTTTCCTGAGTTTATCTATTAGAATTAGAAGGAAAAATAAAGAGAAGTGATCATATCTTGTGCAACCCCCTGAAACATATTGTCATTTACCCTTTGAATTCATGTATTTATTCTAATGCAGGCATATATGGTGGAGAAATATCAATTAGCCTATAAATGCAATAGATGAGGATAATGAACAAAGGTGCAGAAATGTTAATTAGAAAAAAATGTGACTGAATAATATGTTGACTGTGCTGGTGTTTTCTTACACACAAAGCAAGTACCAATACTTGCCTCAATCCTAGTCTGACAAATTTACTAATGCCACTAACTCACTATATTCAACCTGGACAAAATTTGAACGACCATCTTCTGTGTCTGTTTTCTTAGCGCTCAGGAGGGTTTGAAGAAGAAGGCTGATCATTGTTGGTATTTGCATTTGGGTTGTTGTGAAGCTGCGTGAGATAATACTGGTATAAATCACCAGTATCATGGGGATTTCCTTGTATGTTGGCATGCAGTATCTGCTGGAAACCAAGGTGACCTGAGTCTTTAGGTTGAAAAACATCTTGCTGTGAAGGGTAAGGCGGCAATGCAGAGCCATCTTGGAGTACGGGGTTCCCTGCTGTAGAGGCTTCCTGGAGATGTTGACCCGAGTCTTCAGGTTGAAAAAAGTATTGTTGTGTAGGGAAAGACAGGACTGCTGACCCATCTGTAGGAAAACCTGTTTGGGTGTTGTCTTGCTGAAGAAATGGGGGGTTCTCTGGAGGTAGAGGATTTTGAATTGGATTTGTCGGCTGGTTGCTGTACAGTATTTGCTGGAGAAGACCAGACTCAGACCAATCTGTAGGAAAACCTGTTTGGGTGTTGTCTTGCTGAAGAAATGGGGGGTTCCCTTGAGGGAGAGGATTTTGAATTGGATTTATAGGCTCGTTGCTGGACAGTATTTGCTGGAGAAGACCAGACTCGGACCAATCTGTAGGAAAACCTGTTTGGGTGTTGTCTTGCTGAAGAAATGGGGGGTTCCCTTGAGGGAGAGGGAGTGATGATAACCCATTGTATTGAAGTGGGGGGGGTTCCATTCAGGGAGAGGCAGAGCCGAAGAGCCATTGTGTTGAAGTGACTCGTTCCATTGTGAAAAGGCTTGCAGATCCATTGGGTTCCATAGTGAATATGCTTGTTGGAGCAGGGGTGATGACCTATTGTGTTGAAGTAGTGAGTGGTTCCGTTGTGAATATGCCTGCTGGAGTAGTGGGGGGTTACATGGAAGGACAGGCAGTAATGAAGACCCACTCTGTGGAGGGGGAACAGTAAGGTTTTGATTCTGGGCTTCAGCTGGATAAAGGCTTGGAGCAGGGTCTCTGCCAGTGTGGAGCTTATACACTGCTACTTCACTGTTCTCACCTTCGGCTGTGTACTTGTCAAGGTACCATTTAACGGTTTTACCAGGATTCTCTGCATGGTAAAACTTATTTTTTCTTCCAATAACTGTATCTCCACTTCTGATGAGATCTTCACTTCTGTGTGTTGGTTTCCATATTGAAGACCTTCTGCTTGTTTGATTAAAGAAGTAGATCGCCTTCGGCTACTGAAGTTGAGAACAATTTTTGAAAATCAGATTATGGTTCTATATAATTCTTCATTTTAAGACATGCTGAAACATTAGATGTGATCCTATTCCTGCCTTTGTATTTTTGTTTGCTCTATTTTTTCTTTTGATCAACAGACTTCAATAAAAATCGACAACTTCAAGGCTCTCACAAGTCGAGCAACAGGATGCAAATGACTTGGGAAACCAGAACAACTAGAGAAGAAAAAGAAACAGAGCAATTAAGAGACACTTGACCCTAAATGCTAAACCCAGGGGTTTTATGGTGTTTATAGCCCAAGTTGAAGTTTTACATGGCAGAAATCGAAGAATAGCGTGGACCCGAGTAAGAAACTACACCCAATTCCATAGATTACACAGGTTTTTACAATCAAAGAAATCAAGAAAGCTGCTGGCCAGAGAACCAGGTTTAGCATCCAAGAAAACGATCAAAACAAGTTTAACATTCTTCAAGAAAACGATCAAACAGGTTGAATATTCAAGAAAGATAGCAAACAGAATGAGAAACCTACTTGCGATTTCCAAAGGTGGATTAGCGAACACATGTCTCCGTGCAAAATCGTTGATCGGCAGATCTTGTCCTCGAATTCTGGGGATAAGGAAAGTCTGGATAAGCCTGATATCAGTTGGTCGGAAAATGAACCACGGCGGTGGCTTGGCTGGGCTATTCTCATTAGCCATTAGAGGAAAGATTGCGTTCCAAGAAAGGGTTTCTGACAGAGAGAAAGAGAGAGACAGCAGAAAGAGAGGGAAGGAAGAAAATACAAATGGAAAATGGGGCTTGTTCAATAGGCCCCAATATAGCCTCATATAATCGGATGACCCAATGGGCTTTTCGTAATGGGTCTGAATGAGTCTCGTTTATTTTGAAAGAGATTTTAGAGTAAAAATAAAAAAAAGAGGTAAAATTTATTAAGAGGGGTAAATAGTAAAGACCAGAGTAAAAGATCTCTGAGGCAATTCCACTACCCTCCACCATTTTCTTCTTGAGGCCAAAAGCAACCAAACTATATCCTCAGTCTCAAAAACCCAGAACAAAATGAAGATCCTTTTAGCCTTCCAAGACTTGAACCTTCAAACATTGCCCGGAGATGTTTGAATTGGTGAGGTTCTTGATGATCTGCGAATCACAAAAGGAGGTCGTGGCGAATGACCCTATACCTTAAGTCTGATCCAGGTCCAAAATTCAAGTACTCAATGTACTCAACAGTGTCCGCTCACCTTTTTGGGTAGGCCTTGGAGGAACTACTCAAGGACTATAGTGATGAAGAGCTACTCCGGATACACCCACATGGTTGGTCAAAGTGGGATGAGTATAGTAGAGCGGACACTGTTGAGTACATTGAGTACTTGAATTTTGGACCTGGATCAGACTTAAGGTATAGGGTCAAATGGAAAGAACTGCACGGAAGACTGGAAGAGATTGCGGAACAGTTCTCCGTTGGATTGTTCTAGCACAAAGCGGGTAAATGGCCATAGACTACAGGCATTCCACTCTTTCATGGTTCATAAGGAAAGCCAGTGACTGAATCAGAGATTGGTGGTTCTATTCATTCAGTAACTTGGTTGAGAAAGAATTACTGTTACTTCTGTAAGAGCCATGGGGTAAAAACTTGGAACATTTCTTAGTAACATAGCAAGGCTAAACAGAAATGATCATGGGAATACAGATTTCAGATTTTGCAATATGAGTTTTAATTTTTTTTGTAGTACACTGATGTTTAAAGAGTGGTTTTAGAACATGAAGGCTTCGGATTATGAAAATATGACGTGTTTCCAGAAAATAGAAACTGAAGCTACCTCTCAGTTACACCCATCTTCCCAGAAGTTGATCTGTAGTTTATATATACTTATGAAACATATGAATATATGATGAATGCTCTCAACAACATAACCCGCCTTCAACTTCTGGCCTTTGGACTTTGCCGTTACAGATGTACAGTAAAATCGACACCTCCGTTATATGCAGTTCCTTATACTGTTCCTTCCATATACACGTATAGTGATGAGGAGCACTCAAGGCGATCATATGAGCATGAAGATTGAATACATGAGCTCATTTCCTAGTCACAGAATTTAAGATTGAAAAGAGAAGAATCAGAACTCAGAAAACTAGGTCAGTTTTTGATAGTGGATCTCCCGATCCGACTGGGCCCACGCAACCTCGCTATTCGCGGCCCACTTTCTGTTTTAATTGGCGACCGAGTTTTAGCATTTTATTTTATTTTATTTTTATTTTAAAAGGATGGACCTACGTCGCCTCTAACCGCCTAGACGTACCCTTTTTCCGACTAAGCCCGCGCAATGCCAATTCCGACTCTCTCTTTTCTTTTCTTTTTTCTTTTCCGTTCAGAACAAGGCTCTGCTTGACAGCCCTGGCAATCGAATCTCCGTTCCAACCCATCACCACCAGTATTCCATCACGACAAACAACCAACCCAGAAGATTAACAACATCAAAACTTGAAAATCTTCAAGAACAGAACGCGCTCAAAGATTGCCCGGAGATGTTTCATCAAACACTTTATATCAACTTGGTGAAAGGCGTTGATGATCACTGCACAACACATGGGTGGTCAAAGTGGGATAACAAGTATATATAGTACGTAGGGTGGACACTGTTGAGTACATTGAGTATAGTAATTTTGGACCTGGATCATGTACAAGGCATATAGGGTCAAACGGAGAGGATACAGAAAAAAAAAATATATATATATATATATATATAGTCCTGAAAAGATTGCAAATTAAACAGTTCTCCGTCGCGTTGTTCTTGCACGAAGCAGGTGAATGGTGGTTAGAGACCACGGGCATTCCACTTGTTCATGGTTCATGAAGACAGTCACTTGAACAGAAAATTGGTAGAGAAAAACTTACCGTGACCTTCTGTAAAGAGCCGGCCTTGGGGTGAAAATTGCACCATCAAGGATAGGTGTAGTACATTTCAGATTTTGGAGTTGCAAGAATAATCTTGAAATTTTAGTAATGATATTTAAACAGTGGTTTAGAACTTGGAAGGGTTAGAAATATGTAACTACCATGCATACTTTCCGACTATATACTGAAGTTGCATGAATGCCTCTCAGTTACACCAAGGCCATCTTCCCTGAAATTTGATCTGTAGTTGATTTACTTTGATACATACAATGGACACTCAACAAGAATACTCGTCCTCGACTTCTGGCTTATGGACTTTGTTATTACAGATTTACAGTAAAACCGACACCTACACTACGCAGTTCCTTCTATATACACGTATAGTGACAGGAAGAAGCAAAATCAGTCGAAGTCAAGAGCACTTGAGATGATCATAGGGGCATCAAGATGGAAGACAGAGCTCATTTTCTAGTCACAGAATTTGCCTACCACCTTTGAGATTGTATGTATATACTCGGCCTTTGTGACCCTGATTGGGAGATCAAAAGCTACAATGAAGCACTTCCATCTTTCAATTTCCTTTTCACCTCTGAATCCGGCCTTTCGTGCAAAATTTCGTACTTGTTTCCCATAACCCGAGGCTGTTCCTGGTTCCGGGGTTGGAACACCTAAACCAGCCAAATGAGTAAGCAACAAGTCAACAATGAGGCTGTCGCTGATGCTGCACCATTCAAAATGCGTGGGCATGTTCACCAGTCTCTAGTATGTATATTCCTCAGTTGTACTTTCCAATGTCTTTCTAGGCAGAGGCACTGTCAGGTATAGAATTATTGCCAACAATAAAGCGAATGCAAAACCAGTGAGCCCACTAAATGGCTGGAATTGGTGTGTGCCAATAATCCAGAGGGGAGATTCAGCCCGGTAGGTTAGAAAACCACCCTTCTGTAAGATGAAACTTGAACCAATTATTCCTGCCCGCAACCCAATTGGAATGGCAAGGCTGCCTTGGTTTCTTTTCCGAGCACCTGCTAAACTCACAGAAAGCAGCCACAGTCCTGGTATTGCCCATAGAGACCTGAAATCCCATTAAAAAAGAAATTATGAGACTAAAGAAGACAAAAAGTCACAGAACGAAGAAGGCAATGAATAAAGTACAAAGTATAAATCGCACCTTTGGCACAAAGCGAATACAAGTCCTGATAAAATTATAGATCAATGATATCCAAGATCTGCAGCAATTTCTTGGGGAAGCCAAGACCTGAAGAACAATTCTTCCACAATAGCAACACCTGTTGCTGTCATAATACTTTGAACAATCAGCGTAAGTACATGTCCATACACCCTGAGCAATTTCATGGCGTCCAAAGAAGATGGAGTAGAAGGCCAAGAGATATTCACACAGCCAAGTAATGTATTTGCAGATTGTATTGACAAAACAAGCACCACTCCACCAATCAACCCCTTGAAAAAATCGAACAACTGCAAACAAGGAGAAAAAAGAAAAAAAAAATCATTTAACTGGCCGGACGTTAGGAACTGTCATAATCTTATTTTGTACGAAAGTAGTAAGGTAGGTAGTATCAGTTATACGGTAGGGGACAGAGTGGGTGCTGATTTCTGGAAACAGCTTTCATGAAACTAATTTAAAATCAAGAAGTAAAATCCAATACCAAGAATCATTGTGCCCTAAAATATTTAGTTTCCTGAGAAACACTACTGTTCTGGTGTATATAATCTTAGTTACAAACACATTGAGTATTGACTAATGAGAGAGTTGGCCTAATGCTATTGGGAAAGATAGAGAGAGCAAAAGACAGATACAAGCTCAATGACTCTTTGTTTAAACTTTTAGAGGGTTATAAGCATCAATATTAAGTCTGGATGCTAAGTTGTGATTTGGCTTCCATCTAAACTCTATAGTTTACCAATCAAATTTAAAAGCCAACAGCAACTATCCAACTTAAATGTCATGGAAGAACCCATTATATCCCCACATGTAAATTTTCCTGGACCCATAAATTTATGACCGTTCCATAATATGCTATGCTCCAGATGAAAATTAAACATTGCTTTTTTTGCATAAAAAAAAAATAAAAATAAACAGCATTGCTTTTCCCCCACACAGGCGTAAACATGAAAAGACAAGTTAAATCTTCAACTAGTCAGCTTATGAATGGACATGCATAACTCAGACCACATATAGAATTTGTCTCCAGAGTTTCAGCTAACCCATACCTTTGGCAATGACATCAAATCAAGGCCATATTCCGCAAGTGGATCTTCATATCCACGTATTCTTTTTCCCCATAATGTAACAAGTATCATAAATGCAGCATAGAGGCCAACAATGCATGAAAAATCAGCAATTCTGGAGGGGGTTTTAGTTGTCCAGCTTTGCATAAATGTTGGAAGTAGTGGAACAACTACTGGTGACCATAAAACAAGTGTCATACCAGCAAACCCCAAAATCCTAATGACAGAAAACCAGCACATAGGATCATCAGTAAAACAATAATTCAGCTAAGAAGTCAACTCAACGACAGGTGCAATAGAGACCAGCGTATTCTTGAGCACATGATGCAACATGCAAATAGATAATTTCAGATTCACAGTCATAGTAATTTTTCTACACACATTGACATGTTAGAGCAGCTTCTTCAACAAACCAATTTGTATTGAAATAATACGAAAAAGGAAAAGAAAACACCCAAAAAATTCTCTCTAAAGCAGATTAAAATAAGCATCAACTCAAACATTACCTCTGGATCAAGGGACGTTCAGATAGATGAAGAAATTGGATTAACTTGTCAGTCAAACTCATTGCACCACGCATACCACCCCAGAGCAAAGCAAGTTTGCCAACTAGCCTCAACATGCCACCCCTTTGTCCCATATCAACCAACATCGTGAGCAATCTGTTTTAACAGGAGTAACAAAATTAGTAAAAGACAGCAATAGCAAAATAAATCTGTGTACATTTCAAAATATTATGTGTACTAAGACCTTTCTTGATCCAGTCCACCATCTTGTCTCTTGGGTACGACAGGGGCAGCAACTGACATGGCTTTTTCAGCAAGGCTTGTGACAATGTTACTTTGGTGTTTGTCAGATGACTCTTTGTGATTGTCAGGCTCCATCTGACCATTACCGTTCATCTTGATGGACTCCAATGAACTCTCAGAAGTTTCATTACTTGTGATTGAAGCCTGTATGTTTGTTCATAAAGCCAGATTTAGTCAACTGGCTTCTGTCTTATAAAAAGGACAAAGTTTCATTACTTTTGTCTTCATAAAAAGGACATTTGCATAGAGACAAAGCTTCTTTAGGAGGCAATGGGATAATACATGTACAACCCTATTAGGAGTTTTCACTTCAGTGGAAGAATAAAAGAAACACCATCAGGAAAAAGGCAAAGGGAAGTAATAGAAAATTGAAGCCACCCATTTTAAATATTATTATATTATGACACCGAGCTATCTTATTGGAAAGGGAAAATTTCTGCGTCTCAAAGACTACTCAGTGCATAGAACTACAGAGTTCAGCAGTCTAGTAGAACCCAAAACTCAGTCTTGTATGGTCATCTATATAAATAAGAACTAAAAAAAAAATTTCAAAAAAATGTTTCAAGAACTTAATGTTTACCTGGTGCTCTGCCAATAAAGCAGACGCCCCAATGGCAGCTGTAACGGCACCAACCATAACACTGTTGTTTAAACTCTTCAACTCCGTGTTTTCCTCTTTCCTATCAACCAAATCGTCCAACCTTGTATTATGATCAAATTTGTCATCAGGCATGAAGCTAATCGCTGTGCCTCTAACCTTAGCCACATTTTCTCCAGAGACTTTGGCTCGACTAAACATTGGAGGTTCTATTTGACCACTATCATGCACCGTGGCAACAATGAAATATTTTCTGAGTGCAGCTAAGCTTGAGCCTACTATAACACCAACTGGCACTACTCTTCTCAAGAAGCTAGTCTCTTGCACAGCAGATGATATGGCCTTGATAACATGCTCTCCATGAAGGGTACCGACTTTTTCTGAGCCAATACTATGGTATTCAACTTCCAAGTGTGGATCATAGGCATGTCCAACAGAAAGCGATACAGCAGTAGCCACTTGTTCCAAATCTTTGGAAAGATAGGGTTCCATTTTTTGTATGTCATCAGCGCTTTGTCTGCGACCAACTTCGACCGTCAAACTATCCAATATAATATTTCTCACGAACTCCCTGAAGTCCTCTCTTTCATCATCACCAATTTCAACCCTCTCCTCCGCATTATCCACTGCTTCATATTCTTTTATTGGCTCCTGATGCTTTTCTGTATCTAATATTACATAAGATGGCTCAATTACTTCATCATCAACAGGTTTATGTGCCTCAACCTTCTGAGCAGCTGCATCTCCAACAGAACTTCCAGCAGGTCCAGGTTGTTCTAAGAGTTTCCACGTACCTTCTTCTGGAAAATAGTCCAGCAATAGTGCAGCAGTTGAATCTAAATCTAGTGATTGGGCACGCACCTTTGAAAGAAGATAATTATGCACCCCACTAGAGATCGAAGTTATGCAAGGTGGTATTGAAGTTAAGCAAGGTGGTATGTTGTTTACACGATTGATACCAACCAACTGATCCCTTGTTTCTACTTTATCCTCACCTCCATGGTTAACTCTGTCACATCCCTGTGAACTGCTAATACTATTATTTCCATCAACTGATACAGGGCTTTGAGTATGTTTCTCTTCCAAGACATTTGATGCATCAGGCTGCTGGTCAATAGTATTCACATGGCCATCAGATACAGAAACATCACTTAATCCATCAGTATGTACACTCTGGTCTAACTTACTGGCTTCTGAATCTTCTTGACCATTTTTACCACTAAGCTGGTCCTTTACAGGTGCAGAATCACTTTTCTTCTCTTCATTTTCATGTTCAGAACTCTCCTCCAATTGAGTTATCATATTTTCTAAAACCCCAAAAACATTGTTAACTGCCATTTGAGTGGAATCATCCATCCCTGTTAAGGCATCAAATGCCTCCGAAACACTAAATGCAGGGGAACTAGGTGCAGGGACATTAGGTGCCGGGGCATTTGGTGCCGGGGCATTAGAATCAGATGTACTAGACATATTTTGATCTATTACAGGTTGGGTATTCTTGTTATCCTTCTTTTGATTATCATTACCTTCCTCATTTTTGTGTCTAATTGAGTTGCTCTACCATCTTGGTGTCTCTCGTCCTCGACAATTGCTCCCTCAGCAGAACCAGCAATTCCAGTGGAGTTGTTAGACTTTGTCTGCTCTGATCCCTTCTCACTATTGTTAAGATGTTCAGCGTCAGAACTTCCTGATTCAGTAGTATCCTTAACGACAGAAGCAGAAATATCACTTCCATCAGCGCTCAATGATTGATCAGTTGAAATTCTGGGTGATTGCTCCATGGGAAGAGACTCTGATTCTAGTTCCCCAGGAGGCTTATTCGCAGCTGGTTGACTGTCAACAGAACTATCCAACAAATCATCAGACTTTTTCAACAGATCAGATGAATGATGGTCTTCATGTGCACCTTCTGAACTTGAAATTCCCTCGTCTTGGAATTTTGACTTTAAACTTGATGATATATCTGGGATTCGAGCTACACCCAGGAGCTGATCAAATTTTAGGTTTGGGCCTTGAGCATGTAAAACGCCAGATACAGCATCTGTTAGCTTCCCCCGAACATCTTCCGGCACTGCATCTTGCAAAGCTTGCATTAGTGTGTCTCCTTTATCCACTGCTGCTAAGACCTGGGTACGTATGCCACAAAAATGTCACACACTGTATGATTAAGGATAGAGTGACTTAATTCTTGTATAGTACTGGTATAGTAATGAGCCTGAACGATTCTCTTTCCTAACATTGAGGAGATAATAGAAAAGAGACCACAGAAATTCAGAAGATATGATATTTGAGATATAAATGGAACTTTCCTATAAAATAAACATAGATGATCAGAGACCTTAATTAAAATCCGACATGAAAATATGTAATAGCAAATGTGAAACCACAGAATTAAGGAAATTTTAAAGCACCACCTTTTTCTTCTTTTCTTCAGTTAGAACATTCGGCATGGTAACATCAAGCATGTTCATAACAACTTGTGCTGTCTGTAACACTTGACCTCTTTCACCATCTGCAGGACCAACTTCCTCCTCATTGACCAACTCTGGATCATCAGAGTGAGTCTGATTCAGTGCACCATTTTCCACACCCTGCAACTCTGTATGTTCAGCCTCTGACTTTCTGTATGAATCCTTTTTAGATGCTAACCAGAAGCTAGAAGCAGTATCGCTTTCTCCAAACATCTTTTTCGTAGTATTTGTCGTATATCCATTTAATGAACCTGACTGGCTCATGGTATACCCATCTGAAGAATCATTTTTCGATTTTAACCAGAAACTAGCAGCAGTGTCACGCCCTTCATGAGCTAATTCTCTTGAAGGCTCGAAAGGTATGTCCACATCTTTAAGAAGAGGGTGACGACCCTTCAAAAGTCCAAGCTCCGCTGCTGTGAGCCACTGCACATCACCTTCATTCTCATCAGTATATTAGAGTGCAAAGTGAGACGCCATGGGCTTCTTTGATACCAAGGGAACATGATGTGGTTAATATACCACTTGGAGAGAAAATAGATATTTATTACCTCAATGGTAAGGTGCTGGCACCAAGATAGAACAGATCTACAACCATCAATAGCACGAGAAGGTAAGCAGGAGCACAAGAGTAGGCTTGTAAATGGATTTTCTGCTATTAAACTGCGTGGAATTGAGTATGGTGTTGCCAACTCATCATCATTCTGAAAAATAAAAAATAAAATAAAAAAGGGATTGAAATATGATAATATACGGTAAGGAAATACTATTGATCAAAGTTCAAAAGCATGGCATGAAATTGAAAGCTACAGCACCTGTATAAATAAAACGGGAATCTTCACGTTCCCAACCACACCTCTTGTACTTGCTTTTGAATAAAAATCTTCGATGGCATCAAAACCATGAGATACCATGGAGATTGCTTTTTCAAATTCAAGAACAGATTTTGCCGAAAGAGCTTGCCCCACGTCAAAACCTTTTGCTTTTCCTTGAAACAGTTCCTACAAGGCATTATCACTAGCAATGAGGAACAATTTCTGTAAACTAATCGTCAACACAACTTGATGACACCACATCAAGCATTCTAAGTTCCTATTTCTTCTATTCCATGATTGAAAGGTAAAGCATTACTAAAAACAAAACACAAAGTTTATAAGGAAATACCTTGTTCGACCTCAGAATATCAATCAGTCCATCAGTGAGCTGCTGATCCCTGGCCATTTGATTAGGAGACGACTTAGTGGCCTCCACCAAATCAAAAGGATTGTCTATGCAGGTCGCGGCTGTAAGCGGTGAGCTCTCCCCGATTTCAGCCAGGTACTTTGTCAACATGTTTGCGCCGTAACCCCAGCCAACACCCACCAAAGTGGTCCCGGACCTCGCCTTATTGATGAACTGCACAGCAGCGGAGACATCATCGCTATCAGCAGCTGAAAATAACCTACATAAATTTTAGTCCTACTGTCATCAACTAATTCTCTCACTCCCTATCAATTCCAACACATTTGCATACTACAACAAGCAGCATCAACAATTTAATGTATGTAACACAAAACTCAAAGAGTCAGAGACAGTGAGGCGTACCGTGGCATGGTGAGAGGCGAACCAGCACAGCCCCTGGGGTTGATGACGATCGGAAAACAGCCCCGGCCAAGAGCATCACACACAAACGACCTGACGTTTGGATCCATGCTACCCTGGGCGGTGCCAGGTACCAGAATCAAGGTGGTGTCCAATCCCTGCTCCTCTTCAAGGTCCAAACTCGCCGGCCAATCCAACGCCACCACTCCGCCGTCTTCCGTTCTCACACACAGTCTCTGATACTCCAATTTATCCGCAACACCACTCTCACTCTCACTACTGGAGAAAATCCTACCGGAATTCACCCTCATGAACTCGCCGCCTTCCTTCACCAGCGTCTCGTCCACCTCATCCAGCAGCCCTAACGAAATCGACGGACACCGCACCAGCACGGACCGGTTAAACGGCGTCGGCCTCGTCAATAGCAGCCACTCCCCGATCACGATTTGTTCAGCCGAAGAAGAAATCGAGAAATTCGAGAGGAAAAGCGCGGCGCCGGAGACGAGGCCGACGGCCGGAGCGAGGAATGGGACCGAATTGGGGGAGGGGAGGTGCGAAACGAAGTCGTGGAAGGAGCTAGGGTTTCCGAGCTGGCAACGGAGAGTGAGGTTTTTGTGGTGGTGGTGGTGCTTGAGACGGCGGCGCCGGAAGACGCGGAACTCGCGGATCTGAAAAGCGTGGGGGGAAGGCGGGAAACTAGGGGAGAGGAGGCGGTGGTGGTTAGTTTGGGTGGGCATTTTTGTGAGGAGGCTCATCGGTGGCGATCATGGGGTTTGAGAATTTTAGGGGGTTTTGAAATGAAGGAGGAGAGAGAATGGGGCAAAGAGGAGGAGATAGCGAATCGGAGATTGAGATTTGAGAGAGAGCGCGAAAGGTCTAGAGGGTGGAGAAGAGGGGAGTGGACGGTGGAGAACGAAGCGGGTCGGGTGGATCCGGATTTGATTTGTCATTGATTTGAGGCGGGAGCGCTACCTGTTAAAAGGTGATTTGTTTACCGACTTTACCCGGGAACGTTTCCCCATCAACGGTCCATATTTTCCGTTCTTTTTTGGCCGTGCATTTTATGTTTTTATAATATAGATTTTTTGGAGACAGATCGATCCATTTTCAATGCTGAGAGAGCGACACGTACGGTTACACCGCCATAAGAAAAATAAAATAAAAATAAAGATTATTAAATTCCCTCTTGTATCTCAAAGGATTCTTAGTCTGAAAACTAATCCCCGTCAGTAAACAGGGTATTGCAGCCCCTCCTTATGTCACGTTTATAGTTTAGCAATTATATTAGACAACACCAACATTTAAAGTCATGATTTGGGGTTTCCATATTATTAAGTTCTCGTGGTGAGATATAATGCATCCACTACACCACTTACCGTTGTTTCATTATGTATCTTTTTTGTTAATGTTCTTGTGAAAATATTAATTCGCGACATATGTTATGTTAAAATACAACGATGAAAAATAATTTGTGGTATGTAACTTAGCAGCCTGAGTTAGCTTAATTGAGATCGTAAGTAAAAATGGGACCAGTTAAAGGATTTTAATAAAATTGAATTAAATTAATGTGGTGTAATGAAATATAACAATGAAATATTAATTTTTATCTAGTTTCAAATATATCTTAAGACCCATTTAAGAAATGTAGCTCAAATACTTGTGAGATCAACTCATGAAGTTTGATCCAAAGAGTAAGTTCGAGGAATATGAGCTGGAACTGGTCCAATTAGAACAGAATTCAAACATTAGTTTGTGAAAAACAACTCTTGAAGAGAGCTTCTCGACGTAGCTCGATCAGAGTGTTTGCACACTTTACCACCTTAATTTGAACAAGAAAAAGTTACGAGGACAGTTAAAAAAATCTCATCCGTTCGAAAAAGAAATAATCAAATAATCAAGCCCGTGTGTTTGCAAAAGGTCATACCCGTTTGGATGGGCCCGAAATTGTGGGTGGTGAAAATATGGGCCTGGAAAGTTAACAGACTTATGATAGCAAAAGAAATAAAAGTCCAACGGCGCAGCTGCGCGGGATTTGCCGTTGAGTACCATCTCTCCAACTGTCCAAGTAACTCTCCAACCGGCGTACACAATCACACAATCAAAGGCTAAAAGCCATCCTATAGGGACAGATATAGTAGTTACTAGTCGCCCAATTACAGATGATCAGCAATTCAGGGTGGACTGGTGGTTCAGAACTTCAGATGATGGTGAAGGAGGCTCTGGTTTTGATGAAAACGAAAACTGGAGGCATATGCTACCGATGGAAAAAAGATGGGTGTGAAGATGAAATGCATGCATGATGTTGAAGTGACCGAACACCGAAGTGCCTTGTGAAAGTGAAACTGATAAGGATCAGGAAAGTGAAACTGATAAGGATCAGGAAAGTGAAGCTGATTCAGTGAGACGACGTCTCTTGAGTAGATTGAGTACTGAAACTGATCGAGGACACTGCGTCCTTCACAAGATGGGGAGCCTGTCAAAGCAGAAGTTGATGGACAAAACTATAAGAACAAATAGAAAGCAGCCTGAGCAGGGTTGTGTTTGTGCATGTTATGCATGCATTCAAGAGATTTCACTTCGAGGTCCATTTTAGACTTACCAATCAACCTCAAGTATCTCTGGGTCAGTTATTAATTTATTTACAACTGTGAAACCATGCCAGAGAAGTTGCCGGTCAGTATTAGACATCTTATGTTAATGTGAGTCACAATCCTAGTATATTGGGAAGATGTATATTCTGTAATCAACTAGGATTATGTAAATCTTTCGGTGTAATTAGTTTCCTTCTAGGGTTAGAACTATGCTCGTATATATACCCGACTTAGGGTTTGTTCAATATATTAGAAAATTTTCAATCTTTTGTGTTCTGTTTGACTTGGCATCAGAGACTAAGTCGATCTTGGCAATCTTGGTGATCTGACCCTGTTGTTTTCCGCAGCAAACTTTTTCTAAACCTGTCTCAATTTGATCTGTTCGACTTGTCGAATGGAGCTTTCGATTTCGTCGAATTCTGTATACTTATTATGTTCCTCTGTCATTGAATCCTCTTTGCAATGAATCTTGCAATCTTTGGTGATCAACCTAAAGTTTCCCGTGAACAATTGATGGCTCTTCAAAACGAGAGCTTAGGCTTTGGAGTGAACCTGGATGACACAAACTATCTAGTATGGCAACGACTTATGAAGATGCATCTTGGCGTTGTGGGCAAGTGGGAATATGTCGCTGGTATTCTCCAACAACAAGTAGAAGTTAGCAAGGCACAAGCCATATGGGATGCTACAAATTCTAATACGATGGTGCTTCTTCTCAAATCCATGACCAGACCAATCATGTTGTTCTTTTCAAGCTATACGACGCCAAAGGCAATCTGGGATGCAGTTGCAACCACATACTATGATGTGAGTGATTTTGCAAGAGTTCATGAGTTGACCTGTCAAGCATTCGCAATCACTCAAGCTGGTAAGCCTCTTGCATAATATTATGCCGGCTTAAAGGCTATCTGGCTAGAGTTGGATAAAATGGACCTCAATCCTATAGTGTGTGATTTGGATATTGCTACACACAACAAGTCCCAAGACAAGATGCGAGTCCACATCTTCTTGAATGGATTGGATTCAAAATTTACCACTGCTAAGGGAGAACTGCTTTGACAAGCCACACCACCAAGTTTGGAACAAGCTTATGCTTATTTACTCAAAGATGAATCCAATCAGTCAAGTGCAAAGGAGTTGCATACCGAGGTATCCAGCCTCACTGTCCAATCTAAACCTCAACAAGATTGGAAACCAAAACACCAAGACAGTGAACTTCAGATCCAGCCTGCTCGTGGACCAGATCTTGCTAAGGTGCAGTGCTTCTATTGTAAGGAGTTTGGACACTATAAGAACTTGTATCCTAAGAAAACAAATCAAGAAGCTACCTATGATAAAAGCCACGGTGGCTAGGTTGCCATTCAGTTGGTCCAAGAACCTGATTTCTATGGATTAGGAGAACAAGACCTCACCACAGGTATGTGTTCTCAGGAAAAAGGTAAAATTGGTATTGCATTAAAATTTTCTGACTTTACTAATAATGATACATGGAAAATTGATTATAGTGCGTCTAATTATATGACATTTGATAAGTCTTTTTTTTTAAGTCTGTCCCAATCTCTTATACCTGAAGTGTCTAATGCAGATAGGGTGTCCTTCCCGGTCCTAGGTATAGGGTCAATTCAAGTTACTGCAATAATTGTGTTAAACAAAGTCCTTTATGTTCCCGCTCTATCACATTACTTATTGTTCGCTTCTGAATTGAATTCACAAAACAAATACTTTGTAACCTTTTTCCTATGTATATTATCTTCCAAGACCTGTCATCTCAGGAGATACTAGGCATGGGAGATATGTGGGGGAGACTGTTTCACTTGGGTTGCATGTACAGCGGGGAAGCAAGAGCACAGTCACCAACTGTTGCCCTGACATTGAGTTCTGATCGAGTAAAAGAAATTTGCCTATGGCATTGCCGAATGGGTCATCCATCTTTTGGAGTCATGAAGAAGTCGATGTCATCTTTGTTTTTTGGAATAAGAGAGTCTAGTTTTCATTGTGAAACTTGTGTTTTTGCTAAGAGTCATAAATCTAGTTTTTCTTCTAGTTCTACACCATTCGAGTTAATTCATTCTAATGTATGGGGACATTTGAAGAATTTGACATTGACAGGAATGAAGTACTTTGTTTTGTTTATTGATGACTTTACAAGATTAACTTGGGTTGTGTTATTGAAAAAGATGGATATTGTCTTTTCAGCTTTCACCACTTTTCATAGTCTCATCTAAACTCAGTATGATGCTTGTGTGAAAATATTTCGATCTGACAATGGAGGAGAGTTTGTAAACCACTCTTTCCGAGACTATTTTCAGCAACATTGAATTGTTCATCAAACTACTTGTACTTAGACACCAGAACAAAATGGGGCATATAAGAGGAAAAATCGACACCTCTTGGATATTGGAAGAGCCCTCTTACTCAATGTCAATCTACCCAAATATCTCTGAGGTGAAGCTATGTTGTGTGCCTCTCACCTTATCCTTACCAAAGTTGTGTTGTCCAGGGCGTTCAGTGGTTCACTTGACAAGTTGGGCATTTAAGTTTTGTATGCGCCAACTTGAGGATGAATGTTAACGTGAGTCTCAATCCTAGTATATTGGGAAGATGTATATTTTGTAATCAACTAGGATTATGTAAATCTTTCGGTGTAATTAATTTCCTTTTAGGGTTAGAATTGTGCTTGTATATATACCCGACTTGAGATTTGATCAATATATTAGAAAATTTCTAACCTTTTGTGTTTTGTTTGACTCCTTAGACCGTGTCTTCTGATGCCAACGAAGGTGGATACTGGGATGTTTAGGTTTGATGCATAATGTGGCTAGATTAATTAATTAGCTAGCTTGATTTACAAATTACAAAGGAGTTACTTTTATATACACACACACGCATATAAATCGATCTTAGGCCTTTTATTAGATTAGATTAATTTCCATCCATTTTCTTTCTGAATTTTCTGATCACAGTCACATATACAGCAGAATCGTATGTTTGCATAATGAAGTTTCGCGAGTCTAGAGCACTACATATTTAGTTCCTAGCTAGCTATAACGCATCTAGCTAGACTCTGATTTATCGAATCTCTATGGTCAGGTAACCATTTTCGTTTTTGGTAAGTAAACCAAAGTGCATGTTAAGCACAAGCAGGTTATTAGGTCAATTGTTAAGAACACTTGCAGACGTCCAAACAACCAATATATCAGCAGAAATACTTCCAGGCTTGAACAATATGTCCTAACACATCAGATCGATAATTAGAGACTAATCGATACGATACACGATCTATAATCTCGACCAGATTCCTTAAGCACATGATCTTGAGCCTAAATCTGGAACCATGACACATTAATAGATAAACATTCTCATCTTGTCGATCTGAGCTTAATTTGTGTTGAGCCAATAAACACTTTGGTTAATACGTCTTGGTCACTTAACCAACCTGCAAAATATTCCAACAAAATAAACAAAGACCTGCAAAAACATGAGATTGATTACACATGTTTCCGTTAAAGAGTAATCAGATTAGCATAATTCTTATGTAGATTTCTGAATGATTTGATTGCTGACAAAAAAAACTTATTGATGGGACTTCACTCAACTATCGATTTTCAATTAACAACTAATGGAGATTGATGTGGATTGAAGCACATGATAAAGAATCTTGAACGCCTAGAGCTTTCGACCACAAATGTTTAATTAGCTTAAGTATTCATTAAACTCATTCTTTTCTTGGGCGTTAGGGCATCTCCAACAATCCTTTCTATACCCATACCTATACCTATATTTTGAGTCACCCAAACCCATTACTATTCAAACTCATATTTCATCTCCAACAATTATATCAAAACCCATACTCATACCCAAATTTTAATCATTTTATATAATTTGGGTATGAGTATGGGTATGAGTATGGGTTTTGGTCATCAACAAATAAACCCATTTCATATATAATGTTTAGGGTTAAATGATTTATATAACAACAAATAAATTATATAAATCATACATAATAATTTAATATAATATGTTGTCATAGTTAAAATTAAATAAATTTTTTCTTTTTCCAAAAATGCTCAAATTAATATTTTTATACTGAAAAACAAATATGACGTGACATTACACGTGTTAAATGTTGGAGTGAAAGTGAGATTGCGGGTTAGATTTTTATCTGCCACGTGAGGACAATGTCTATCTTCTCAATAATTACATATCCGATAAGATTTCGGATCTCGAATTTTGGGTATACTTTAGCTCCTCGTGTCGTTGCGTGAGAGGCTAATGAGATTACGTTTTAGATTTTCATCTGCCACGTGTCATATCTTATCTTGATCAATCATTTTTCATCTGTCCATAAATACGAACCTCTTCACTCCTTCATACCTCACTAATTCACAAACACTTCTCTCTCATATCAGAATTCAAGTTCTAAGTTTCATTTTCTTCACATAATTTTTGTTGATTACTGCAATGAATAGGTTGAGGAAACTACTAATGAAGGAGGAGGAAGATTCACCGCCATTGTGGCTGCATCATCTGCACGTTCTTGTGCAAGTCTAGTCTCCTCCCTAAGTTGTAGCCTGTGTTCGAGATCGCGATCTCCTTGGTCCGCAATTCTTTTCATTTGAGCTAAGAGTTGAGATGTGTCATCTTGTTTGCATTTTTTCTTAGCAGCCCTTTGAGCTTTTTGGCCTCGAGGGCGTGCATGCACATTTGAAGGGCTTGGGGTTCCCTCAATGGGTGTACCTTCTCCGTTCAAGTCAATAGGTGACGGACCACTAGAGACTTCATCATCCAAGGAAGGAGGTTTGCTAAACTTTTCTGTATCCATCAATATTGGCCAACAATGTGCAAATTTGAACTCCTCCCCCAAAGACAATGTACGATATATCGACCTAGCTTGTACTTCCTATATATTCATACAATAAATAATATATAAGTGGTCATATATATAAACATGTATTAGTGATTATAAACAAGTAGATATTAATTGTCATAAACATAAACTAATATTAGCAAATTCCTTATATTGGGTTATAAACAAATAAATACTACCGGTCATAAACAAATAAATATTACCAAGTCGGTGGCATTTTCACCACTTGCGTGAGCGGCTTCCGCTTTGGTGAGAGCTTCACGCCACCTTGTGCAACCCGGTCTAATCTTTCTCCAACGAGCTTCACACCCTCCTCCCGATCTAATAACGGAACCGGGTGGCTTGCAAGCTTCATACACTTCCCATATACGATCCCATAATTTTTTCTTCTCTTGACCCGTAGCTTTGTCACCGTCTTCACCAACCGCAACCACCGCCATGCACAACGACACATCTTCGAGGTTTTTCCAAGCTTCTCCTCTAGGTTTGGGGTTGGACATTTTTGAAAAAAAAAAATTTAAAAAAATTTGACAACTAGCTAGATGAAGAACAATTATGAAAATAAAGAGTGTAGAAGGAGAGAAGTTTTGGAGTGAAAAATTATGAAGAAGGTGGATGGTATTTATAGACATTGGTGCAAATTACTGTTCCAACGGGCAAATTTTTTTTTATATATTTTCCTCAATTTTCTTTCTTATTTTTCAAGTTTTTTCATTTGAAAATAAGATTTTCAGCCTCATTTTTTCTTTTTCCAATTCAATTTATCTGGACCTTTAATTTTGAAGGCAATCAAATCTGGGCCGCAGATTTTTGGACCGTTGGAGGTTTGCAGCCGAGCTCACGTGGGACGGGCCACAGCAGCCCAGCTCCCTTCATCGCGTGGTGGGCGCGTCGTCTTCTTCCGGCCGTTTCTTTGTCTTCTAGCGCGCGTCTTCTCCTGCTGGCCTTTCCCGCGCGTGGCCTCTGCAACGGCTTCTTCCTTCACGTGGAGCTGCTGGCTCCTGGGTCCCACAGCGGCTGGATATGAGTTTCCTTCCCCAATGTCGACCCATTTTGGGTCGGAGAATTAGTAGGAACCCATTTTGGGTATGGGTTTTGATGGTTGGAGATGGATTTTTATAGGTTTTGGGTTTGGGTATGGGTATGACAATGGTTGTTGGAGATGCCCTTACAGGCAGCAGAAGCAGAGGTCTTTGAATGGGGACTTCTTATGGGTGATTGCATGATTAACATAGATTACATTATTTTATCCGGGCAGAGCAAATGAGAACATGAAATGAAATAAAACTACTAGAGGTTGGTCTAATTCCAATGATTAACAAGATTATGCATTAATCGATAAAACATATAAAATGACAAGCGATTTACATATGATTTTGGCAACATGCATTTTGATCATCTATACATGTAAACTATGAAAAAAAGGTTACAATTTTCATGTTACTGCAAGGGTGACACTTTGAACTTATTGCTTTCGATCACGAGTCGTTTAAGATGTTGGATCACTAGCTTTTACCTTGATGCATACGAGAATTTTTGCTTTAAACACTTCTAATAGGTGATGCCATTTCATCCATAGTATCATCCCTAGTAATATACATGCATAGTTTCGTGAATATATGTACATGAATCCAGGTGGAGAAGTATGGGTATGATAAACACCGCTAACATTACTAAACATTGATCAAAATTTTCTAAACCTAGCTGGTAGAAAAGAAACAAGTCATTATAATTGTGGGCATGGCTCAAGTTTTCTGGGACATGCCAAGTCCATGTGTTGTTCACATGCATTTGCATCATCAGCAGCAGCTACTGTGTATCTTTTCCAAGATTTTCTGTAAAATTCCAAACAATATACCACCCTATTTATATTGGTTTGCCAAGATATGATCGGAACAACCTTACCTTAATAATTTGGTAACAATCTGCTTTGTTCTAATGAACAAATAGAATCTTTTTTCAAAAGGCCGTGAATTAGTCGAGCACTGATATAATGTCGATGAAGTATTTGTCGGTGAGCCGTGACCTGGTTGGTTAATGTGTTAACTAACAACTTTGAGGTCATGGGTTCAAATCTCATTAACATATGTAGGGTGTGTGAGTTATTTAATAAAAAGTTTTAAAAAAAAATTGTCGATGAAGTATTAACTCTTTCTTAACTCAATAGTTAAGTTACAGTGTTATATAGTATAATGATTCATTCTCTTTGTCTTCTTTGATAATATTAAGAATTTAGGGTTGTTTCCACTTGTTACCAGCGGTTGGCTTATAATGGCCCAGATTCTATTCTGGAAGACGAAGACCTCGCCCTCTTTTTCAATATCTTACTCTTCTAAATTATTTTACCTTCTCAAACCGTCTACCAGTAGAAGCAGAAGCAGAAGCAGAAGCGCCAACAATGGCTATATGGATAATGTACCCAAAACTATATATGAAAACGACGTAGCACATGTACGTCTCTCACTTTCACTGGCATTTTTCTTCTTCTTTATCACACTGAATTAATAAAAGATGAATAGTGTGATGAAATCAGTCAAGCTCGTTCGAGAGGAATAGAGGACGAAGAACATATATATATATATATATATATATATATATATATATATATTTCTAGGGATAGAAACGATGGTGAGCAACTCATTGTATACAAAGACCATGAAGATTGCAAGAAACCCTAGCCTTGATAACATAAAAAAAAATGAAAAAGAAAAAACTTCTGGCATGGAAGCACAAGGCAACAAATTAATAATACATAATGTCCTCAAAGTTAATCATTCGAACACTGTTAATTATGTTAACTCTTCACAAGAACAAGGGGAACAAAATGATCCATAAAAGATTACAATCTCAAAGAGGTGCAGAAAACTACAAGAACTAGGAGGGCCAGAAGGGTGTAATGGGAAAAGGAACAGCAGGGCCTGTCCTCAGTTATATGATGCCCAGTGCGAAATTTTTATATGATGTGCCTGGTCACAATAGGCATTAGTGATTTTGATTTTCTACATATATACACATTGAAATGAATTTGTGGTTATTAAGTTCATTGACTAAACGCCCACCATAAACATTTGTCTTGTTAACAAGATATCTATCTAAAATCCATGCTGGAACTGAAATAATTCTTCTTTTCTTTCTTTTTCCAAAATAATCAATAAGCAAGCCAAAACACTAAATTTTGGAATATAAATACTCAGGGCATGCACAATGAAACCTTGAATCATCTTTGCTCCTTGATTTCTCTTTTTTGATCGACGCCAATTAAACTGTTGCACTCAATATTGAAAAATTCAAAACGAAGTAGAGATTTTTGTTAGAAATCAACAAAATTAATACAAAAAATCAAGTAACCCAATATCTATATGTATCAAAATTGAATGACACCAACTGAACCAATACTTATTTTGACTTGTACCTCAGCCAGTCTGCATATCTATGGATAGCTGAAGTGTTCACAACTTCACATTGTAGAAGAATAAAAGTATGGAGAGGAGAAAGAGTGGGTGATGGCAAGTGATAAGAAGAAACTGAAAGGGTAAATCATCGTTCAAAGTAATTTAAAGAGAATCTGCTTTATTGCAATGTATGAGAGAACAAGAGACGCTAGAATAATAACTGGCGTGCGTGCAATCAAAAAAAAAACGCATGTTGCATCTTGAAATTTCTTTAATAATTAATATACTCTTTTGTATTTATGTTTATATGTATAATTACATATGTGTACTAGCTATGTGTATATTGAGTACATATCCATATACTATACATTAAATCTTATATAGTCTACAAGATTGTGCCCCTTGTTTGTGGAGTGCCCTGTGCGGTCGCAATGCCTGCCCTGCATTAGGGCCGGGCCTGAGGAACATGAGATGATTTATTTTAAAACTCAAAGTCCAAAACCAACCCGAAGTAGTGCACCTAGTTTTCCCTCAAATCCCTGCCGCCGTTGTGTTTCTAACTTCTTCTTCTTTTTTTAAGAGTATCGACTTCCTTTTATCTGGATATTAAGAATAAATTAGGATTTAACTTCAATTAGCATCGACGGTTAGGATTCGAACATGGGTATGGGGTTTCACACCTAGGTTTTTACTAACTCGACCACATGTGGTGGTTGTTGTGTTTCTAACTAAATTTGTTTGTTTCAGAGTCTTTCATGAGTATTTTCAAATTGTTTTAGATTGATTTTTTCATTTTCTTTAACACCTCAAAATTCTATACAAGTCTAACACCATATCAATATTATGGATTGAGAAAGATCAATTAGTAGTAACTCTCATGCAATAAGATATGACGGTGTTTGAGGCTTTGAGCATACAAACAAAACAATGATAAATAGCCGCACACATAAACTCAACCCCTCAATATTCCTAATTTACCATTTCGCCCCTGTCCCTTCCCCAAGTCCCTCCTTTATATACGAACCTTCCTTCCCGTTTCCAAATCCCTCAACAAGAGACTCACAACACCTCCTCAAACTCTATCTCTTTCTGTCTCTTAAAAAACTAAGCTTCTTTATACTCATCATCTTATCAAAATGGCGAAAGGTGGAAAGCTACTGAAGCTCAAGTCAGTCCTCAAGAAGTGGAACTCATTTAGCAAAAGCAACCGTCACAGCATCCGCTCCATAGCCTCCGCCGACGACGACGTCAGCTACTCTTCCTCCAACGACGTCGTCTCCTCTGGAGACCTTCAGGCCGTCTACGTCGGCAAGTCTAGAAGACGCTACCTCGTCGGCCCCGACGTCGTCCACCACCTCCTTTTCAAGGAGCTGGCAGAGAGATCCGACGATGACGACTCAATCAATGTCGCATGCGAGGTGGTGTTGTTCGAGCACCTGCTCTGGATGCTCGAGAACGCCGATCCTCAGCCGGAATCGATGAACGAGCTCGTCGAGTTCTACGCTTGCTGATCGAGAAAGATTAAGGAATGTATATGCATGGTAACTACTACTACTACTACTAGGTGAAATTAAGGTGAAAGTGACGACTGAGAAAGAAGAATAAGGAAGAGGAGGATGATTGTACATTCATTTTTAAGAGATTTAAAGTTACTGTAGGTAAAAGATTGAGAGTGTGATTTGATTGCACGGTTGAGGACGATTTAACCCAATAATATTTCACATCCATCTTAGGCTCCGATCAAGCTGGTCGACATTGCTCAGCTCTATCTGTACAATTCTTCTTTGTCAATCTAACGACATGTAATGATCTCTATTTTTCATACATTTTCTCTATTTTGTCTGATATCTACGGGTAGATAACATTTTACATATTTACATGTAAAATTGATACCGAGTTAAATCCAATTTTATCATTTTATGAGTGTACCACCATGCTTAACCATATGAGTACAAGGGATTACATACGTCAAGAGTAATGTCAACATTTTGCAGTACTACGTACCAATAATGTTCTTGTCCCAAATAGTCCCCGGCCACACAGATAACAATAGCTCGAAGCCGTTTAGACTTTAGACAAGTAGAACAAACAATGCAAGTGATACCTAGCTAGCTAATTAGCTATCATCTCCAATTTGCTACTACCTCTGTGAATTCCCGCTAAGTTTTTCTTATGAGAAACAACACAATGCAGCTGCATATATGCATGTTTCACCATGGAGCTGGTGAATATGGCAAGTAAAAAAAAAAAAAAAAAAACTGTGTTTGACATTACCAAACCTTACAAATATGAAAAGATTTGCAAATCCCTGAAGAAGACAATAAAAGCTCGTAGACTTAATTGATTAATAAACTAATTGAGTGGTAATGCAGACTGGCTGATTGAAAACTAGGTAGCACGTCGGAGTTGTCTCTACTCAAATTGAAAATCCATCACTATCTTAACCCAGAAATCTACAATTAAAATACTAAATCAAAGCCTACCAGCATGCTAATTTTCTATTCAACAATTAAGTATTCTCAGATTCGTTGATTATGGACCTTACGGTGAGTCTCACACTGTCATGAATCGGGAGAGCTTGACACATGTCACACAAGAAAATGAAGAAACTCTCTTTTATATGCTAACAGTGCTTATTATATATCAAAGTTTAGGGTTTATAAAGATCAGAAATTTAGGGTTTATTTTCCTTTGGATAAAGAAGTCAGTTCATCAACCTACATAAACATATTTAAAGGTTTAACTACTTATTGTAATGTAACTAATAACTATAAGAAAGCGAGGTCTACCTAATTATAAAGTGATACATATAAAAATGAATGTAAAATTGAGTTGGTAGCATGAAGAAAAATGTCGTATTATGAAACCCCGAGACGAAGTCAGCAACTTTACAGTAGGCATTACGATTTCTTTATCCTTAGTTCCATGCATTCTAAAGTTTGCTTTGATATCAAATGATATTAAACATTTTTCGCATGAATTAAGTAGTACGTGCTACATTTGATTTACAATATTCCATCAGCATATATATAAAGTCAAAAATATTGTTCTTATGGTAGAGGAAGCTAATGATGAGGTAGTTGGAGATGCCTTTGGAGTATTTGCGACCCATCGATATGTCCATACACAAGCACACGCTTAATTAGAAAAGCTTCTTGTTTGCTGTATTGGCGGTTTATATATGTAGAAAAGAAAAAAAAGAGGTTTAATTAATTGAGAACTGATATAGAAGACTATATGCTAAAAATTAAGTAGAAGACACAGTTTGATCGAGTTTGTTATCATTAGGTTGTACCAGTAACGCGTCTATATCGATCGATCGCCAACAACAACTACATAGGTTTTGTAAATGTAAATGACGTAACGACCTTTGCGACATAATTGCTATAAATCTAACCTACAGTTAACAAACCATACATTGTTTTTGTTCATTTACAAGTAAAGACGTACGTAATTTTCACTGTGTAAGTTCGTTGTTATCACATATACCTCGACCACACCTCGTGTACACTTCACTCAAATATAGCAAACCAATCATTTTTGACGCTTTCTCTCTCGCTACACGACTTCACCTCAGTAGTAGTTCTGTTATAGTAACTAGCTCGGGCTCCGGCAGCATATGTAGTTATATACTCAGAGTGATCTGACTCCGAGCAATAAGACGGGGTCGGGGTAGACTGAAAGACCATAGATGCCACCGGAGCCACCGAAGTCTCAAGAACGAAGAAGACAACGCTACTGTCGCAGAAGAAGACAACGCTACTGTCGCAGAAGAAGACGGCCGCTTTTCGCGGCTTTTTTCATGTAACAGGATGCCCCCATAATCCCAATCATTTCTGCCACTGATTTTGTTGTCTTTTGGTGGATGGACACGCAGCATCGATCTCAGAGAGCCTGAGGGTATTTTAGTCATTCTTTCAACGTCAGATAGCCGGTGCTAGAAAAACCAGCCCACGTGGGTGGAGGCTCGTCAAATCAGATTTGGCCCCCTGAACGGACCCCCCCCCCCCCCCCTCCACGACGCCATGTGATGCTTGGAATTTTTGTCTCCGAAAACCCTTTTCCGAATTCATGCCACGAGCCTCCATCATGTATCAATTAAAAGAAATTTCAAGTAAAAGTCCGGTATATGTTTATTTATTTATTTTTATTTTTTTTGTCTTTTGACGAATTCCGGTATATGTTTATTCCAAGAGTTTTCACTCATCTACTGTGTGTAGAGGAACCACTTCGTGTATAGATACACGATATAATGTGAAAGGTTAGATCATGTATGAGGAAATCTTTAACCCTAGGCGAAAGGAAGTGTGGATAATCAGACAATCCCATCTTTGATCTGTCTAGCTTGTAGGTATGTGTTTGGCTCTAACCCAGAAAAAGAAAAGGGAACAGATCAATGTGAAGCCAAATGATGAAGGAGTTGAATAAGAGACTGAGAGGGTAGCAAATATATATGTCGGGGTGTAGTGGGGAGTACGTGCGGGTAGGGTTTCGCCATAGAAAGCTTTTCGTGGTGTTATTGATTCCATTGCGAACCACTTCGTGTATAGATACCACTACACGAAAAATTTTCGTCGGCTAAAGTGCCTCTTAAGGTATAATTTTTTTTCACTCATCTACTGTGTGTAGAGGAACCACTTCGTGTATGATACACGATATAATGTGAAAGGTTAGATCATGTATGAGGAAGTATTTAACCCTAGGCGAAAGGAAGTGTGGATAATCAGACAATCCCATCTTTGATCTGTCTAGCTTGTAGGTATGTGTTTGGCTCTAACCCAGAAAAAGAAAAGGGAACAGATCAATGTGAAGCCAAATGATGAAGGATTTGAATAAGAGACTGAGAGGGTAGCAAATATATATGTCGGGGTGTAGTGGGGAGTACGTGCGGGTAGGGTTTCGCCATAGAAAGCTTTTCGTGGTGTTATTGATTCCATTGGAGGCCACAGAACACGAATGAAACGTCAAAATATGTGTACAGAGCCGAGTCAATTTGCTGCGGTTGTTGGCAGTATGATGCACACTAAGAGCCACGACATAATCTGCATTGGAATTCATTGTGATAGAGAGAGGCCTGTTCATCTGTATGTATTTCCAAAAATATGAATAAGGCTAGTTCGTTATCGTGAGCGATGATTAATAAAATGGCTGTACGTATATTGATTTTAGTTGCTAAGGTTTGATCCTTAATTGAGCTGAACCAAAGATATTGTTAGCTCGCTAATCATTGTGATTTGTGAGGAGTTGGATGTATGAACAGGTGAAATTTGTAACGTGCTAGCTGAAACATTATCATTCTATTATAAAGGAAAACACTGGTTATGGTATTGGTACACGAATATGATGCAATTAAACTTAATTACATGATTTCAGATAAAATAATCATATACACGTAAGGTTTGTATTTTTTTTTAGGTAAGCGTAGAGAGATTAACATCGTCTCCTACGAAAATTTATTGAAAAAATAAAAAATGTATAATAAGTTGGAGGACTAAGCCAATACCAGCCATATAAACGTAAGGTATGTATCATCCATTTGTAAAACACTAGAATTCCTATACGTATCTTTTCAAGTCATAGATAGATATATCAACCTATAACCCTGCAGAGAAATACTCATAAGCCTCTAGGGTTAAAATTTGGGGTGTTCATCATGTATATATCGTACTAATGTTTGAGATTAATCATCCACAGTGTACTTTACACAATTCTCACGTCTAGTAACTTTTACATAACAACTTTTATAAAAGTAAATCTTTGTTTGGAGATCTTAGAATTGACGTATGTTGTGTCTTATATCATGGCAAGTATAAATATATCTATAGTTAAAACCTCTGCATGTGTTTTCAGTGGAGGATATATTTAATTAATCAATGGCTGGTTAATTGGTTTCCTCTCCAGCATCTCATATACCTGATGCATACAATTAAATTTTGAGACATAAAGTTTTCTTCTTCACATTTAGATTTATATATAGTTCAATATCATGCATATCTAGTGATAAAAATGCACGCTAAAAGAAATGGAATTTGTGTCCATACATGATTCATGAACACCATCAGTTAGAATATATATCGAGATTAATTAGTTAATAATGTACATCTTCATAAAAGTAATTTTGTATCTACTATTATTGATTGATTACTTTAAATTAGCTCCTACTAAAGATGTATCTTTGTTCATATTATTATGGTTTGTTTTAAAAACACATTCAATCTTAGGTTTCAACATTTTAATCGGTCAATTAATTTATATTGGATTGCGTTCGATTTTTGTCCCTAAGAAATGATTGAGCAAACATGCATGCAACGACAGCATCTGTAGTAGATGCATATATGGAGAAAGTTTCTGAATTGGAGTCGACGATGACACGAGAAAAACATAATAGTTTTTTGGTAGCTACTTAATAAACAAACAAAAGCATAAGACCAAATTAGAGACATGGCATGTGATGCTGCAGGAATCAATCTCAAATTGAACTGCACGTTAGTAGCCACCATCCAAAACAGTATTCGTTTCTGGAGCTAGCTAGAACCTCTGAACTTATCGACCCCCTCCTCTGGGGGTACTATACATGCTAGAAGGAGATGGAGCTCCATACGAGTTGAGATAGCAGCAGATATATGCAGGTCCATGTGAGACCACGAAACGAAGAGAGGGGGGACCTCCGGACCTTTTTTTTGAGGTGGAAAATATGGATTGTGTAATCTACTAATACTAGGAATATGGATTGGATTCGGCGAGTCCAAAAATACTTGCATGTGGCTTCCCCTTACCTTATAAACCTATTCACATCATATATAAACTAGACCATGCATGTGTTATTCATTTGAATTTCTTTTGTATTTTGGCTACCGGCAGATCGAGGCAGTCCAACTCTTACTGTGATCGATGATAAATATATGGTTAATTACTGTGTTGATTAGTTAACCCTACCGACCAATTCATGGTAGGGAAGAACCTAGTTAGGCTGGGTGGATAATCTTTAGTCCAACAAGAAAAGATTATCCACTCGTTGCTCAACGGCCGATGAAGAAGCAAAGAATTTGCCCTAAAATTTAATATGACGTGAAAACCAGTAGATGATTTGATATGATATCTGCACTTGAGGAGTTGAGGACAAGCATGCAGAGATATGGAGCAAGTCATTCCATGCCCTGCAATATAGACTGGATAAGACAGATCAAATTAGATAGAGACATACAGTACAGTAGTACGTAGCATGCAGTATGTGCTGCTGGAGCTGGACAAACTCTAGCCGTGCGTCTCTCCTCTCTATTGGCTCCGTCGTCGATCAAACATCACCTTAATGGAATTCTGGTCTGGTCGGCGGGCGAATGATGACGATCGGAGTTGTAGAATGTTGCCTGAAGAATCAATCACAGGCATACACACGTGCGGGTCCATACGAAATGGAATAATCTTTTCTTTTCTTTTTTTGGGTCAAAGAAATGGAATAATCTTGGATCATTCTGTGGAAGTGATTCTCGGCTTTTGGCCCAATTACGTAATGTTAGTTTTATCCGAAACCATGGCCAGAGGCCCGTCAGCCTGACCCATTACTAGATACTTCATAAAGTTACATGCATTATTAACAACGACGAGGGTTAATCATGATGATAACCCTAACTTTATTTCTAAACGGTAATCTTAAACTCACAGTCTATAGATAACTAACTATTTGTACAAACTTATTAACATAAACATTCTCCCATTTTATTTTGTTAAATGGTAATAGCGACCTTAGAGCAAGTTCACCCCAAGCTCTAAAATGTGACCCAGGCCTTCAGCCACCTCAAAGGAAGACCCAGCCAAAAAAACTCAAGTCCACCCATGAAAAAAATGATAACCCAGCCTTCATTGGGTCATGACCTGGGTCAGACCCATGACCCAGGCAGAAGAAAATAAAGGCCCGGGCCTTCCCTCTCCAGCTCAGCCCAACCGCTGGTCCCTGCATGACGCAAGGGTGACGACGACCACGTGAAGCAGTCCCCGCCTGAAGCTTGACGCGTCCCAGAAGGCGCGTAGTGGAGACGGACGAATCAGAGGAGCTGTGGCGCGTTGGGTCTGACATTTTTGTCGCCTAGCAAACTGGATGTGATTGAGTTGGCCACGCGTCAGCATGTAGTGGAAGAACAGACAATTCAAACCCAACGGTCCTTTAATCTGGACCGTTGGTTGTAATTATAGGTGCATATCAACGGTTTGTAATTATACACTAATCCTTTCAAACTTAAAGCAATTATAAACTAATGTTACCGTTTGGGTTTCCAACGGTTTGAAACCTTATTTTTTATATAAAAAAATCCCAACGGTTACTAGACTACCCACTTAAAATAATAATAAAAATCTCTATAAATATCACCATTCAATTTACGTTTCACACAACAAAAAATTTCTAGTTCCATAGAAAACATTTTTCATATCTCTATCATCTCACAATTCCTCTTTCACGGCAATGGATAATTTATGGGAAATGATCCGCAAGTCACAAGAAGAAGATGATGAAGATGACTTGGCGACAAGCGCCGTGGTTATTGCAGCAGTGGCTCATCATCAAGCTCAAAACCAACCTTTGCACCATGGTTCTCGTCCCGGTCGTCGTCCAAACCAACCTCGAGAAAGGGAGGACAGAGGCAAAGGTATGCTTCAAGACTATTTTGTTGAACGTCCTATTTTTAGTGACGAGGAATTCCGAGTTTGATATAGGATGAGTCACAAGGTGTTCAACCGCATACGTGATGGCATTTGCAACTATGATCGATATTTTATCCAAAAGTCAGATGCTATGAAGAAAGTCGGTCTACTTCCTGAGCAGAAGATGACGTCTTCTTTGCGGATGCTTGCGTACGGTGCTGCGGCAGATCAATGTGCTGAGTATTGTCGGATGGCAAAGTCCACCTCTATTGAGTGCCTCCAACGATTTACAAGAGGAATCGTTGCTCTTTACTCAACAGAGTACCTTCGAGCTCCTACTCTGGCCGATCTTAAAAGACTTCTTGCTAAAGGTGAAAGACGAGGCTTTCCAGGGATGATTGGGAGCATCGACTGCATGCACTGGCAATGGAAGAATTGTCCAACCGCTTGGGCTGGTGAATATAGTGGGAGAAAGAAAATCCCTACTATAATTCTTGAAGCGGTCGCATCTTACGACACTTGGATATGGCATGCCTTTTTTGGAATGCCCGGGGCATGTAATGACCTCAACGTCCTAGCAAAGTCGCCATTGTTTGACGAGCTTACTGCCGGTCGAGCACCAAAGATCCAATTCCAAGTGAACAATAGAGTTCACAAATTGGGTTACTATCTCGCCGATGGAATATATCCTAGGTGGGCGACTTTCGTGAAGACCATTCCAAACCCCACACGACCCAAGGAAATTACATTTGTCAAGGCCCAAGAGGGGTACAGGAAAGATGTGGAGAGGAGTTTTGGTATTTTACAAGCACGCTTCGGTATTGTTAGAGGAGCTGCTCGGGGGTGGGATAAAGAGGATCTCCGATACATCATGTTGGCTTGTATTATCTTACACAACATGATAGTTGAGGACGAACGCCCTGAAGATAGCGATGAGGATTTAGAGTCTGACGAAGAAGAGGACAACAATATGAGGCCCAGGATAGCAGAAGTTTGGGATGGACCTACCGGGCAAGACTTTGAGGAAGTTGGTAGAGATGCTCATACTTTTGAAGGTTTCATGGAGCGGTACAATGAAATTAGGAATCAGTACGATCACTCAAACCTTCAAGAAGATCTTATCGAGCATTTATGGGAAGTGCAAGGCAACATGGATATCTAGATTTCGGTTTTTTATTTTGTTTTATGTTATGTTTGTGTTATTTTTAAATAATGGTATTTTGTTTTTTCTAGGCTTGGCTTGCCAATTTAAGTCATGAAATAAATATTTTAATTTCAATATGTCATTTTATTTATTTAATTATAATTTTATTAATATATAAAATCATTATTCACATTCAAAATACCAAATATAAAATTCAATAAACAGTCACTGCCATGTGGCGACCCAGAAACATAAATCGTGGGTGAAAACTGCAACCCAAAATCACTGCCACGTGGCGACCCAGGTCTCGCCCATGACCCAGGCCTTCCCAACGAAGGCCCAGAGGGTGGACTTGCTCTTATGAGTGTTTCTCAAGTTCGGTTTTCCTAGTTTTGTGTCATTGTTCCCCTTTTCCAGTTTTTGTCTTTTTCATGATTAATTCAGTAGGGTTAAAAAGAAAAAGAAAAAGTAACAGAACCATTCAGAGCTGGCAGTGAGGTTATTTAGGGTTTCCTAAATCATGATTACTGATTTCAACATATTATTGGATAGAAGTATACATGAGTCTTGGGGTAAGGGTAAGTGAAAATTAATTGGAATCCCACTGATGGAGATGATTGATGAATGCTTTTTTGTTGGTCCGCTTGATTGGCCATTTCATCCAAATTATGATTCTCAAACTCATAACCTATCCTAATCCTAAATCATTTCCAAACCTTTGTTACATGGGCTAGAAAAATGCGATATTGAAGATTTGACGGAGATCTGTATCAACACATTAATAGGAACTTTGGAGAAAATAATAATAATTTGGGAATGATTCCATAACTAAATGGATTTCTCATTACAATTGGGCCATAATTGTAGCTCCTTTGTCCAATTCTGTACTGAAGCAGATAAATTAGGCCCACGCCGACAGTTATTTTCCAAATCAAGTCCAACGAAACAAACGCTGTTTCGCTTCAAGGTAGTTGACTACTCGTTACTAGTTTACCAGATTTTAGGGCGTCAAAACTGCTCCACTAACCTCCCCCTCTCCTCCCCTTTCAGTCCACACCATGGTCGTCTCTTTGTCTCTCCCCCCCCCCCCCCCCCCCCCCTCTCATATATTAAACCTCTTCGATTTCCCAACAGTTATGTTTTCTCCAGAAAGCCTCCACAACCTTAACAACCCCCTCAACGATTTGGTTGTTTTTCTCGTTTCCTCTTGGCATATATATCACACACTATTATTTAACTTCTTCTACACCGTCGAGAATTAACACACTAATGGCTACGAAACCGGCCTCGGCTGTTTTGGTCGTGTCGGCATTTCTGGCTTTGGCTTTGCTCGTGTCCGGCAAACCTTACCTCATCCCGGAGAACAAGGCCGATCTTGATGACTGGATCGTCCGAAACATGAGGGAGTACGACGAGCGGAAGGCCTTGCTCAATGCGAGGAGCGACGTCCCCGGCACGCACTTTGACACGGAGCTTGCCGCCGCGGAGGACGCAAGCAGAGCCATCCGGGTGAAGAAGGACGGCACCGGAGACTTTAAGACGGTGACGGACGCGTTGAAGAGCATTCCTACCGGGAACAAGCAGCGCGTGGTGGTGTGGATTGGTGGGGGAGAGTATAGAGAGAAGATTCTGGTAGAGTTGACGAAACCCTACGTGACGTTTTACGGGGACAAGAACGACATGCCGTCGATCACGTATGACGGCACCGCGGCAGTGTACGGGACGTGGAACAGTGCCACAGTGGCGGTGGAGTCCGACTATTTCGTTGCCGTGAATATTGCGTTTGTGGTGAGTTGTAGTAGTAAGGTGTTATGTGCATTATATGATTGCCGTTTTGTCCATAATTTGTCATAAATTTAATGTCGTTTTGTGTTCAGTAGTAAAACGTTATGTGCATTATATGATTGTTATTTTGTCCATAATTTGCTTTAAATTTGATGTCGTTTCGTGTTTGATTATTTGCATATATTCTGCATGTGCGTTATCTTGTTTCACATTCTCATATTTTGCTAGCTATCTTCAAAATCAAACCCTAGGGAGAAATATATGACAGCAAAATGGCATGCATGCCATTGTGTGTGGTTTAGAGGGTCAGGGATACGGGAGTCCTAGAAATGATGGACGAACCTATACGTTGGGATTGGAATATCTTTGGGAAGTTGTTTGTGTTAATTTTTTTTAATTCATTTCCCTTTACAATTTAACACAAGTTAATGCATTCACCATTGCACTATTGCCTCAGTTCTCTCCCATCAGATCAAATCAATCCCGTCAATCTCTATCATGTCTTAATCGTCTCCATCAACCTTGGTTTTCTTTGGTTACTATTGCACTATATATCAGAATCTTCTCCATCAACAAAAGTTGAGAAACATTATTGACCTTCTTTTGTTGCGATGCTTGGTTGTGTAGAACTCAGCTCCTATGCCAGACGGTATAAGGAAGGATGCACAGGCGGTGGCAATGAGAATATCAGGGGACAAGGCAGCCTTCTACAACTGCAAGTTCATCGGATTTCAGGACACCTTATGTGACGATAAGGGAAGACATTTCTTCAAGGATTGCTTCATCCAAGGCACTGTTGATTTCATCTTTGGCAATGGAAAATCCCTCTACTTGGTACACACATAGCTATATACTGAGTATATCATACTGAACATGATGAAGTTCGAATGTTAACTTGATAATATTTAAGTGGTATTGTAGAAAAGTACCCTAAACTCAGTCGCGAATGGAGTTGGGGTGATCACAGCACACGGTAGATCAGAAGCGCAGGACGATACCGGATTTTCGTTCGTGTATTGCACCATAAAAGGGACAGGTGACACATTGCTAGGTCGTGCTTGGAGGGGAAGAGCAAGAGTTGTGTTTTCCTACACATACATGGGGAACCTTGTCGACAGAAAAGGGTGGTCCGACTACAACGACAATACGAGTGCCAGGTACGTTCATTTCTATATCTGTACATAGTTTTCATCATATATATGACTAACAGAAGTATGTAAAATGAAATGATCGATCATCATAATGTTTATATTGTTTATGCGCGCAGCACTGTGTATTATGGAGAGTACAAGTGTTCTGGACCGGGTTCCAGCTCCAACAAACGAGTCAAGTATGCAAAGATGCTGAGCGACGTAGAAGCAAAACCCTTCATAAGCTTGACCTTCATCCAAGGAACGAAATGGGTTCTTCCCCCTCCCAACCTCTAGTGAAATAATAACTCGTTACACAAGTGCCTAAAGACGATAGGTTAATGCTAGCCATGTACTTACTGATGTAGAATAAGGAAAACTGAAGCTGCGAGCTAGATTTGTTCTTTGGTTGGAATTTACTCTGGGTATCAGGGGCGTAGGGAGAGGAGGCCAGAAGGGTCAATTGACCCTTCTCATACATAATCTGTGGTTGCTTAGTTAATTTAAGTTTCTACAAATGACATTACTTTCATTTCTTGGGGTAATGTTTGATAAATGAAAAATGGTTTAGACATCAAAAAGTTATACCAATTACTATATCAAATGATGTGGAATTTACCATGTCATTGATCGTCCCTATTAAGATTGTGATGATATTAAAATAATGCAATTTTTATATTATAAAAGTGAATAAAACAATAATAATATGCAAACCTAAATGTGAACAACCTAAATTTCTCCTTCAATCAAAAAAAAAGAAAAAAAGAAGCTCATATACAATCTTCTTACTCGAGCAGATATCACAACCATTTTCATGGTGTTTTTGATAAGAGTATGACAGAGAGTTAAAACTTTTATTCTCAGCTCAATAAATAAATTGATGAAAAGCTGCCAAAATTATAGAAAGTCTGCTTATTTCTCTCCCATACTATCTTCTCGTTTCAAATGATCAAACTATAAGATTCTGATAAGTTGAACGTTTAGTACTTACTAGATCAAATACCCGTGCTTCGCTGCGGTGTTTATGCTCGTAAATGAACTCAAAGAATTTCAAGTCGTTACTGAACTTGAAGAATTAGACATTAATGTGCATTAGTGGACAGATGATAGGGAACGTATATGTACGTCAATTGTAATTGGAGCTTATACAAAAAATCATGTGTTCAAACCATCATAATTTATTCAATACATCAACTGCTCTTATTCTTCAAAAAATTATGTAAACTTGTAGCTATAGGAGGCAGTGGAGCTCTTAAACCCTATCCCTTACAAAACGAAAAGCAAACATGGAGTTCGTATCAATCAATGGTCTAAACGTAAACCAATCGAATTAACTACCATTTACTTTACGGCCTATATTGATTAATTTACTTTTGATGTAAACGTAAACCAATCGATCTGTTATTTTGGCCTCCCACCAAAGCGCTCAATCTTCAGTACTGTAAATCTGTCAATCTGTCATGCAACGAGGGAGTTCAAGTAGTTTAATCCCCACAGTTTAAAAAGAAACAAAAATGTCTGTCTTTAAATTTGGTCTTTCACATGATCATATACATATAACTGCCGATTGGTATATGATATTCAATAGGTAGTGTTAGAGGGCCTTATTAAAGTTTATCCACCTAAGGAAAGAGAAATTTGATCGACACCGAATCCGAACCGGCGGTGTTTTGGAGCTCGATTTATCCCTTACGGCGGCGCCACTCGATGCACCACCTATCCAGCAATGAAGTAGAGATGACGGCGAAGTTTTTGGGACAAGTGTGACGATCACCGATCGAGAAGAAAATCTGGTAGATAATAGACTTCTTACCATCTATCTTCGCCTATATAAAGAACTTTAGCCGACGAAAATAAAGAATTTCGTCGGCTAAACTCTTTTGAAAATTTTGGTTGACCGCCAAAAAATTTTGGTTGAAAATTTTGAAAATTTTTCGACTTTAGCCGACGACTTTTCATATATTTTCGTTGGCTAAAGTCATTTGAAAATTTTGGTTGACTGCCACAAAATTTTGGTTGAAAATTTTGAAAATTTTTCGACTTTAGCCGACGACTTTTCACATATTTTCGTCGGCTAAAGTCCTTTGAAAATTTCGTCGGCTAAAGATACCAATTTCGTCGGCTATACACCAATTCGTCGGCTATACACCAATTCGTCGGCTAAACCTTCTAAACTCGTCGGCTAAACTTTATAAATTCGTCGGCTAAACCTTTGAAATTCGTCGGCTAAAAGTATTTTTATACATTTGACATGTTGTGATTGTGATGATCAAACTTGAGAAACAGAAATCCAACCTTCAGATCTGACCATCATGATAAAATATATGTATGGGAAAAAATTCAACTTGATCCGAAAAGAATAAGGGCTCGATCCGGACGGTCAATCTCGTAAGTCAAACCCCTAAACGCACGGAAAATGTCGTTCGACCGTCTAAATTACGTATTTTGGCCGGACCTCCAACTGAAAATAGTTTTAAACCGATGACACGCAACAAGTCGTATACAAATTTTAGGCAAAATAACCACCGAATATAGGGCTATAGCAGGTAATAGAAAAATTTTAGGGTTTAGCCGACGAATACCCTAACGTATTCGTCGGCTATAGTATGTAATTAAAAAATAACTATAGCCGACGAAATATTAGGTTATTCTTCGGAAAAAACCATCTTAGGCGACGAATTATAGTGTATTTCGTCGGCTAAATGAAAAGAATACATTAAAAAAAACAGACGATATTAGTAAACCATACTAACTTCCTGTGTCATCTTTAGCCGACGAAATTATATTTTCGTCGGCTATAGTCATCTTTAGCCGACGAAATTAAAATTTCGTCGGTTAAAGAAAGTTTAAAGTTGTCGGCTAAAGTCACAGACTTTAGCCGACGAAAATAAATTCTTTAGTCGACGAAATTTTAATTTCGTCGGCTAAAGATGACTATAGCTGACGAAAATATAATTTAGCCGACGAAGGAAAAATTGATTCGTCGGCCTGATTTTTTTTTCGTCGGCTAAAGTCTTTCTTCTTGTAGTGATGTTTGCATTATTGCATAACCTCTTATTACGAACATGCCAAAAAGGTAGCCTATACCAAATATAGTTTATTAATAACGATCTAATTAATAATCACACCAAATTAACGAATGAATCAAATAGTTTTAGACTTCTTAATACACAATCATTTTTTCTTTTTACTATATATATATATACACATTCTCCATCGAACTTCAAAAAAAAATCTCTATCGAATTTATATTGGGTGAACTATATATAAACAAATATATAGATACATATATACATATATATATGTATAATTTTCTCCTTGGAAAAATTATGTATGTATGTATGTGTGTGTGTGTATTTCACATTTTAAATTTAAGCACGAGTAATGAAAACAATAGCTTCAAAAACATCTTTTTACAGAATAAATAAAATCTAGACCCATTATTGGATATGAATGGATAAAATTGTATTTTTACCCACAAATGACATAGTAAGATTTTTTTATTTGATGTGAATATATGACTTGACATGCCATATAAGATTAAAGCCATAAAATCATAGGCCTTAACAAGCCTATAAACATTTTCCTATTCAATAATACCAATTGAAAGAACAAAATTATTTCTGAAGTTAGAGATTGTGTTTCTGGAAACCATGTGCAGAAACAATTGGTACATGAAGGCCATTATATACGGGACTTCAAGCTTAAGCATGTGCCTTAGTTTAAAAAACCAAGAAAGAATCAGATGCATGATGTTCAAGATCTCATTCTGCTGTGAACTCGATTCTGGCCTCATCAAGGTGTTTATAATAGCACTTGAGAAATAAGCAAAGAAATCTCTTTTGGTCAGAAGCTGTAGGTTAATATAAATGGCATATATAAGTACTGGAGGGACAAATGTGTTTAATACTTGATCAAACAACAGATGTAGTTTATACATAACACCATCCTGTATCACCAAATTGCAGGCAACAGAAATAAACACCACCTGAATCCTCTCTAACTAAAAGGTTGTCCTAATTGTTTGTTAATGACGAAAAACCAAAAAGAAAAGAAAGAGGAAAGAAGAAGAAGATGTCTGCACACAAGGAGATACCCTGCTTTACGCCAGAAAACCCGCCCTAAAGTTCTGGATCACTAAAAACCAATATCAGCATAATTACTTACTCTTCTGCTTCCTCACTCAATTTCCATGCTCCAGCTGCAAAAAACCACAAAAAATTGGGAATGTCATCGGAACTCATTTTCACAGGGAGAAAGTGAGACCAATAATTCAATATGATGATGTTATGATGTCTAGCTAGTTACCTGGGGTGTCATCAGGGTGAGCTTTCTGATGGTTCTCCATGCACTTCAAGAGGTACTTGAAGGTCTCCGTCTCGCAAGGAATAGTGAGCCCCCCGCTATGATCAAATCCAAACTCCTCTTCAGCCTTCTCCAGCAACACTTTGAAAAGGTTGTGACTAAGGTAGCTTGTGGGAATGATGAACCTCCGAAGCTCTGGTCCAACATAAACCGCCAAATACCCTTCGGGGACATCAGATGGCGGCTCAGGGCTTGCGCATGATTCCTCATCCGAATCACAAGCAATAACACTTGTGAGCCTCCTACTAATTGCTGGTGAAAGGGTTCCTCGACTCGATAAGGGACTGTTTTCCGCAGAAAGGGTACTATGACTAGGACTGCCTATTGTCACCCTTCGACCAGAATGGGATTGATGGCTGCACCTCACTACCAATCGATCAGAACGAGAATGGGGACTGCCCCCTTTTCTGGAGCTATTATTCCCTTTCGAGCCTAATGTGACAGATTGCCATTTCTGCAGGATTTCTTTGAACTTAACAATCTGCCTAATTCCAGTCAACTTGCTGCTACCATGACGCTCATCCATTGTTAGATTTATCACAATCTTCAAAACAATCCCAAGCAAGGTCTCATCAGATCTTCTTCCACTACAGAAATTTTGTAATCATTGTCAATAGTTATACCAAATCTAAACTTTTACACCCAAGTTCCTTAATTGTACAACCTCCAACAAATTGATTCAAGTATCTTAATTAAATCAAATGAACTGAAAAACCAACATGGGCTATCTTTCTCCATATGTTTCCTTAATACAACATTTCAGCTCAATTTGTTTTCTTTGTCTAAGATTTGAGTTAGATTAAGCTTCTAACTAAATCAAAACAAATTCCAGAGTTGCCTGTCAAATGAAAATTTTGATGAATTGGGATTACCATACCATCAAATCAAGGCCAATATTTTACCAGACATTAAGATCTACAACAGAAGAATAACAAACAGAACCATGCAACAAAGAAATAGAAGATTACAAGTCTCAGAACTCAATCAACATTATTACAAACATGAAGAAATGATACATAATGGAAAAGGTTACCTAAGGATTGAGGAGGGAAGAGGACATCAGCAGCAAACCCGATGAAGGAAGGCCATGGAGCTTCGGAAGGAAAATTCAGAGCGAGAGAGCTCACCTTTCAGGGAGAAACAGAGATTTTTTTTGTTTTGTTTTTCTTTCAGAGGAAAAAATTTGCTAATATAATAAAAATAAGAACATGATCCACAGCTGAAAATGGAGATTAGATGGATGATGTGTTTGACTGTTTGTAATTCTATCATAAATTTTCGGAGTCTCTCTCACCTCCGGTTTCGGAGGCACACTCTGTTTTTTCGGTTTTCTCTGGCAGCCAAACAAAACCAACGGCCTTGAAGTAAATCAAATCAAAGAAGATTGATGATTCTGTGAGAGACCCCAAAATGCATTGTAGGATATGAATAAAAGGGAAGCTACAATAAGATGGAAAATATTTATGTTGGTGAGGTGGAGAATGAATGTGCTTTGGTGAGGACGAAGATACAGGGGAGGAGGGATTTTAGCTAATTAAACTTTTGGATTTTAAATTTGGAAAAGTGTAAATTTACGCGTCATGGGCTTACTTTGCTGGTTTGGGTCCACGTGTTTTTACAGGAATCTCCACGGCCCAAGTCTTTTGCCAAGTCATTACCTCTTCATTTTCCGTGTCTTTAGATGGAAATTCTTGTATACACGACGTGTATTTACACGACACAATATTAACCGTTCATAACAATTCATATGTTTGACCACCATGTTTCTATATTATTTTTTCTAATCCTGACCATCCATGTATGTATGTGAAGATACACGTCGTGTACTAAAGATACTCTCGTCTTTAGATTGATAATAAACTTGACTTATAGACGTATCTGACGGGATATAACGTGAAACATATGAAACTTATATTCATCAAGATGGACGGTGTAATGAGACATCAAAGCGTAAATGTGCATATGTAAGAAAGAGTGGATTTGTCTTATGTTTTCATATCATAAATTCTGATATTCTTTTTTCTTTATGTGTATCCATTGGTACTTATAATGAAAGAGTGTTTTACAAGTGATCGAGAATGTTAGGGAAATATTCTACTAAGAAGCTCTAACAGATGTTGCGTATTAGAAGCGGGTAGCAACACTATATGCCTACCCATTTGCAATATTTAGGACGCTACTAAAAAACGAGTTTTTTGAGTTATAATTCATAGATTAGAATAGTAAATACAACAACAACGTAACTTGAAGCATTACCGTTTCATAAGTACTTTAAGCAACTTGATAGTAGCATGATCAAGGTCGATGCCGGCGGTTGCAGTAGTGGCCATACTGAAAGTGCAGCGATGCAACGGCGGCTTGGATTGGGAGAAGATGATGAGGCTCTTCTGATCCAAATTTGGGTTTGGGCTTTGATCATGGGCCTGAGGCCCGATTTCTCTTTGGGCTTACGTCTGGGCTTATCTTTTATTTTGTTTTTTGTTTAATATTCTGGAGTCTCCTTATTCTGCATCTAAAATGGATAAGATAATTTTCAAATAGATCTCAGCCTCTTGCATATGCATTAAGATTTTCATCTTTGGAATCACATTTTTATTTTCTATTTTTTGTAATGGTGACATCTTATTAACATCTCATCATTTGAGAAACTCATAACCATCATCCGCAGCACTTGTTTCCGCCGAAACTTAGTGGGGCTTTTCGTTCGGTCTTGTTAGGAATATAGAGATAATATTATAGAAGGGTATTTAGCCATAGTTGTACTGTGTTGATTGTATCGGAATATTCAAAATGTAGTCTATTTGGGTCTCTGCGTTTCCTTTCTTTTCAGTCTTCTTCTTCGTTTATTATTTCTTTTCAATAAATCCATGAACGTTATCAGGCCTCGTGATGAAACTGAGGACCTCATACGCAATCTATATAGTTATCTCTTGGAACAGAGCCAGTATTCTAGAATCTAGGATGCATGAGCTAGCTGTCTGGCAATTTTCAGATTGAAACTTGGAAACCAACAAGATCAAAGTGACCGAACAATGGAGGCTCAATGGCTCTCAGTTAATAGCTTCAACTCAAAGGATTTTAACAAGTGAACTGAAATGATAATGGACTCAGTAATGCTGCAAATTAAGCCACAGCTATAGATTCTGTGTCACTGTCTTTAATCAGCATTACAATAGTATCATCATCAAAATGATGACAATTAAACTATGTATATCTGGATTAAGACAGTTTCGATCGATCTGTCTTAATTTCCTTTCTGGTTGATTGCTAGGTTTCACCAAATTGACCAAACCCTAGCCTGCATGCTTTTACTACGTACCTTTTGCTGTTTGGTAAATTATCGATTAATTTCCCGTACGTACGAGGGTGGCCGGGAGTACAATTGCAGAAAACCTAAAACTGGGTTAAAAAGGTACTTTGTTTCCAACAGAATTTGAAGTAGTACATGCAGCTCTCTCATTACCATTTGAAGTACGTAGTACTTATTACTCACCCAATTGCAATTAGGAGTGACAAGAAACTAGCTAGCTGCGTTTGAAAGTTTAATATGCAACGAAAGTCAATGAGTTGGGTGATCGATCAGTTTATTTCTGTAAGCTGATTTTGGATTCATGTATAGTGTAATAATCTTTGTGGTGCCTGTGAATGAGATTGTCTCGGTTTCTTCTGAGAAAAAAGAAAGAACCCGTGAGCTATGCCTTTCAGAGAAGACACCACTATACTTATTAATTAAGCAGCAAGCTAGTAATTAACTCTAACTACTTTATTAATTTTAACGGCAAGTATAGCTCAACGTAAGCAAGTTAACATCGATCATCATCCGATCAGGTACATGAAGCTAGCTTCTATGACTGATTAACTAACTGACTAATCATGATTATGGTGAAATTAAGTAATTAGCTAGCAAAGCCGACAACCTTGGGTTTTCCCAACCTTGATGTTAAGTAGGAATGTTAGTACGTAATTCATTCTGTGAAATATCAGGAGCAGGCCTAGACTAAATATATAGGATGCTTGAGGTTATAGGATGCTTAACTACGTACCCTCCAGAATCCAGATCAATCACGCACTAATTTCAACTCGATCTATTACCCTGCAACTCTGTAAGCATATACATGAAGACCTTATATATTATATACGCCAGTCCACCAACTCAATCGACATACCACATTATATTAATCCTCCAAGTCTCATGTGTAATAAGCAAACATTCGATTCGTATTCTATTTCCCAGAAGAAAGATGGCACAGGCTAGTTAGGTAGTCGATGTCGATGACCAAGTTACACACACCACCAGCTAAAGCCAAAGGATAACAACACCCTGTGCTATATATAGCTAAGCTAGGCAGCCTCATCTGGTAATGTGTGTGTTTCTTATCTATGAGAAAACCAATGGATCCTAATGTTCGTCCTTGCTAGGCTACTTATTCTAAATCTTTGAGAAGTAGTTATATAAGAAACTGGAAGTTATAAGGAGAGCTAGACCACCACCAAGGCACCAAGTCGATCACCAGTCTGTGTCTTCATGTACGTGAAGTCTAGGTAGGAGTGGGAGACACGAACCTTATACATATATAACTTAATATATATAACCTTATACAAGTGATCTAGAGCTAGCTTTCCATTCCTAGCTACCTAATTGTTTTCCGCTATCGTCTTCAACGGCACATAGTTTCCACCTTCCCGTATGTACATTTCATAAATCTATGTGTGTTTAGAGAATGAGGTTCATGAAAATATTTGTTTAAACTCTTAATTTCCTTTTTTGTTTATAAACATTGAGTCGGAATAACTATGTACTATGTGTACCCTCGAAAAAAAAAAACCGAGGAAATGAAACGAGTTTTTGCTATTTAACTACGTATACATATTTTGATGGTCCTCTCGAACAAAGTATAATATATATATATATATATATATATATATATATATATATATATATATATATATATATATACATGATGTTTCAGTTGTTTAAGTATAAGAGCCTTGGCCAGGGTTGGGAACTGATCGATCGGTTCCTTCTTTGCCACTTTCTTTGATATTGGAGCTAAGCTAGATCAATGTATATGCCACTAATTAATTTCCTCCATTATTTAAGATCGTTCTTTCATCACTTATAATTAATAACAAAATCATAAGTTTAATTAGTTTTTGATGCACCATATACTTTGTAAACTTGAGTTCCGAAACAATTATTTGTACGAAGTGTCTGATTATTAAGTTTGATCCACCTACCCGGTTTTCCTTTAATATAGATTTACACACACACAGAAATCTACATATAATACTCGAAGTTGAAATAGTCGTTTATATGGAAGTAGGTAACTCGGAACCTCCCTGGATGAGTAGCAGGCATTTTGGTAATGGAAAAAAAGGACACAACAAAGTCAATGCACGATTAACTAATAATCATCGATCATTGCTATTGGATATTATGCGAGAAATTAAATGGATGTTTTGGATTAATCTTATTAACATGACGCTAGTTCTGCTAATTCTTGATCATTACACGACAAAAATGGCTCTATTCCAACTCAAAATTAATTTCGAACTAGTTCTTGTAATTGCCAGTTGAGTTTTGAAACATAATATATATATATATATATATACACACACTCTCAGCTGCAGACGTCCGGACGGTTTTCCGTACAGATTTCCTCTGTTTCTCCACCATTCCAGCGCTGGCGACGCTGTTTCTTCTCCCCGGCGTGATCTCAGACCTCCTCCGACGGTGTTGGAATGAAGAAGAAGGCCGGAGAGATCGCGATCAGAGGTCTGCAACAATCTCACTCAGAACTTCACGACCGATCATGGTGGATCTCCGATCGCGATCTCTCCAGCTTTCTTCTTCATTCCAACACCGTCGGGAGAGGTCTTGGATCACGCTGGGGAGAAGAAACGGCATCGCCGGCGCTGGAATGGTGAAGAAATGGTGGAAATCCGTACGGAAAACCCGTCCGGACGACCGCAGCTGAGAAAACCCGCATATATATATATATATATATATATATATATATATATATATATGTATATATACATACCACACCGGCTTCATTGATCCATGTTTTTAATCATAGCTGTATACATAATTAACTTGATTAAAAGGCGAACTAGCTAATTGAGCCTAGCTAATTCCATATATATATATATATATATATATATATATATATATATATATATATATATATATGCGTATAATAGTATCCAGCACCAAGAGATGAGACGTTTCAAACCTACCAATAATAAAGTGAAATAACTAAACATGAGACTTGAGAGAGAATAAGTCCTATTAAGAAAGTTATATTTATTAAAAAAAATGCTCGAATTAAATAACAGAGACCACTTTGAAGGTCTATGCGTTAATTAAACTTTAGATGTATGATAAATCAACTAAACTAGCTAAGCGAATATATACTTGTCGATCAGTTATCAATTGAAGTTACAATTACAAGAAAAAGAAAAGGAAAAAAAAGAGGCAAGCATGTTTTGGTGGATTATGTCAATCGAGTTGTGAGGCTGACGGATCAACAACCTATATACTATTGGATCCTAAACCCTAAACTACAATTCCTCACTGTTTCCCCTTCTTATAATGATCTGCTTAATTTGTTACCATGCATCACTATTCATCTAGAATTGCCTGAAAATAAAGACCACTGTTCCTCCTGGCCTTGGTTAAATTAAATTACTACCTGACCTTAATTGCCCTTCTTAATTTTAGGCGATGAAGCATGAGTGTGTGTGTGTGTATATATATATATTACGTGCTTGTTTCTTTGATTTTGTGAGCGGGTGTCTATAATTTCTATTGCTACTTGCAATTGTATTGGCATTTAATTGAGAAATCAATATGTATTGCGAGTGTATATGTTGTATATGAACTGCGCAGAGCGATGTAATGTCACTCTTTACATGCATGTATATATAATTTCTTGCCGAATTGTATCACTATCATACCCATTGTAGCTCCTTCATGCATCTCCCTATGTATCTCCCTTTCTCCCTTTTCTGATCTCTCTCTAATCCAATCGAGCAGTAAGTACGTCTGAATTAATCACTGTTATAATAAAATTTAGGTGTTAATATACGATCATGAGGAAAAATAACAAAATGACTGTGATGAAAGTGTACGCAATAGAAAAAAATTAGCCGTATATATATGAACATAATGATGCATTGCAAGATTTGTTTCAACAAAAAAGAAAAAGTGCATTGCAAGAAATGTAAATCTTTTTTTCCTTTTATTTTTCTTAGATTCACACACTTTCTCTCAAAAGACAAAACTACAACAAAAATTTAACATGCAGTATTATTTTGTCTTTGAGAGCTAAGATTCCTCATATATAATCTTCTCCAAGTGGAATAATTGTCTCGGGGACATTTGGCTTCATGAGCAAAATCGCAACTACTACATACAGCTCTAGAGGAAACCACAAAAGCGTTGAAATCGTGTAGGAGTGATCAGTTGAGAGGTGTTTGTCTTGTTTTCTTAGAACACCATTTCAATCCGACTCCAAACGTGTGACCCAATTAACCCTTCCACCGCTTCATCGTTTCAACTCACTCCGCCACATAAGTTCAGTCTAAGTTGGCCTGAAATTTCTTTATATAATGACGACGTCGCCGACGACGTCCTCGTTTGGTTCGGCGAGGTCCTCGTTTGGCTCAAAGAGATCAAACTTTAGCTTATCTGATCATGATCGACAGCACCACCGCCAAGACCTAGTTGGCGGTGCAATGCTGCCTATATTTCTCAACGACCTTAATCACAACAACCAAGACCTGGTTGAGATCACACTAGAGCTCAACAACGACGACGATGACATTGTCGTGTGCAGCGTCGCGCCGGTGGCGAGCGGCACGTCGGAGGAGGAGGAGACGGGGCCAGGAATGCTTGGAAGGAGCCTCTCCGCCACGTCACGGAGCCTTCGTCGCACATTCGGATGGCTGATCAGATCGACGTCTTCGAGGACCGCAGCGTCGTCCAACTCAGGCGAGCTCACGCTCCCGCCACGCGAGGCGAGGAGGCTGAAGGCGAAGCTTCAACGGACGAGATCAGGCGCGCAAAGAGCTCTCAATGGCCTGAGGTTCATCAGCAAGACCACCGGACCTAGCGACGCGGAGGAGCTGTGAAAGCAAGTCGAGGCCAGGTTCGAGTCGCTGGCCGTTGACGGATTGCTCGCCAGAGCAGACTTTGGTCGATGCATAGGTGAGAATCTAAACTTTAACCAAGTTATAGTTTGTTGCGATAATATAAGCAATGTATCGATACATTAATGTAACGTGTAACTTCTTTTATCGAAACTTGAAAATGATGCGATGGCTGTGTGTGAAGGGATGGCGGACTCGGAGGAGTTTGCGGTGGGGATATTTGACACATTGGCCAGGAGACGGCGGCAGAACATTGCGAAGATCAGCAAGGAAGAACTTCGTGATTTTTGGTCACAAATTTCGGACCAGAGCTTTGATGCGCGCCTTCAAATTTTCTTCGACATGTATGTGTTCTCAGCCTTTGATTAGGTCCACTTTTGAGAGTTAGGTCCGGTTTCTAACAAATCGACGGCCCCAGATTATGGTCAAATTACCCGCCAGATTAGTGCACTAATTTGTTTTTAGTTTTTGGGTAGATACTCTTTTTGGAGAGTCTTGTTTGCGTTTGGTGGTGTCTTTTGTGTGTTCTATCTACTTTGAATAGATGAACCCCCGTCAAGATTCAAGACCTCTGAAAATTTTAGGCTAAAATGGTTATGAACTATGTGCAATCTTTGCCTTTTCTGTGGGTGTGAATTTTGCAAAGTAGTTCATGCTTTTCTAACCCACCATAAAGTTCATGACTTTCTTACCCATGAAATTCACTTGTCTATGACTCTTATCTAGTTGTTTAGTTGGTAAAAAGTTTTTCCTTTTTTCATTTTTGTAAATTTTTCGGTTTTAATTGTTTTCAGGGCAGATAGCAATGAGGATGGAAGAATCACAAGGGAGGGAGTGCAAGAGGTAAAGAAATTGTTCAGTAATTAGTTAATCTCTTAATCTAGAATTCCATAGTAACTTAGTAACTATTGTGCTAGCAGTCATGTAATGCTTTACTTGGTATGAACTTACAATGAATGTCTCTTTGAAATATAGCTTATAATGCTGAGTGCTTCTGCAAACAAGCTATCAAAGCTGAAAGAACAAGCAGAAGACTATGCTTCATTGATAATGGAAGAACTAGACCCGGAAAACTTTGGTTATATTGAGGTAAAATGAGAACCTTCGAGTAGTATTGATCATGTCAATGATTCAAACGTTGCCTGCACTCATGTTAACTTACCCTTCATTCAGCTATGGCAATTGGAAGCACTGCTTTTACAAAGAGACGTTTACATAGACTATAGCAGACCATTGAGCGCAGCAAGTGTAGCTTGGAGTCAGAACCTGAGTTCCTTCAGGCCGAAGAATCTGCTTCGAAGACTAAACCGTTCACTTAACTGTCTCATGCTAGACAATTGGCAGCGCGGTTGGATTTTATTACTATGGATTGTTGCAATGGCTTCACTTTTTGCCTGGAAATTCTTTCAGTACAGAAACAAACCAGCATTTGAAGTCATCCGCTATTGCTTACCCGTAGCCAAAGGAGCCGCAGAAACTTTGAAGCTTAACATGGCCCTCATTCTTTTACCTGTTTGCCGTAACACGCTAACATGGCTTCGATCAACACGAGCTAGGTCCTTCATTCCCTTTGATGACAGTATTAACTTCCACAAGGTAAAGGGCTAGTCAGTAGTCAATCACACATTTTCCACTAGTCTAGTTCTGTGACTTCTGTCTTTTGTTTAACAACTGTTTGATATTTTCCAACAGACGATTGCATTTGCTATAGCAATTGGCATAATTGTTCATGCTGGGAACCATGTGGCATGTGACTTTCCTCGTCTAGTAAACTCATCTCCGGAAGAATTTGCACCAATATCCGCTGATTTCCACGGCAAAAGGCCGACATATGAATTCCTATTCACTGGACCAGAGGGATTGACTGGAATTCTGATGGTGATTTTTATAGCTATCTCATTCACACTAGCAGCGAGTCACTTTCGGAGGAACATGGTGAGGCTTCCTGCCCCCTTCAACAAACTGACTGGGTTTAATGCCTTCTGGTATTCTCATCATCTGCTAGGTCTGGTCTACGTTTTACTACTCATCCATGGAAGCTGTTTGTACTTTGTCCACAAATGGTATCAGAAAACGGTAAGAACTTTGAGTGACTAAAAATTGAGGCTCATTTATGAACTGCTACCAGTAATCATCTCTTATGACATTTTCTTCCTGAATGCCCCAGACATGGATGTACATCTCTGTTCCATTTCTGCTGTATGTAGTAGAGCGAAGTATCCGAACATGTAGATCAAAACACTATGCAGTTAAGATACTAAAGGTGTCTGAACTTCACTAAATTCTATGCCTCTGAGTTTCGGGAATTTGAGATGTTTGTAGATAATAAGGTGGTTTCTGATCCTTTAACAGGCTTCAAACCTACCCGGAAATGTTATCAGCTTAATCATGTCCAAGCCACCTGGATTTAAGTACAGAAGTGGGCAATACATATTTCTACAATGCCCAGCAATCTCCCCATTTGAATGGTAAGCGTGATTCCAGATGACACGAACTTGCCCTTCCATTCTCACCCTTTCTTAATTTCATGAATGCGATCGCTTTTAGGCACCCATTTTCCATCACATCAGCACCTGGGGATGAGCATCTCAGTGTTCATATCATGACAGTTGGAGACTGGACGAAAGAATTGAAGCGAGCCATTTCTGAGGGAGATCATTCAATATCTATAGTTCATCAAGCAGCGAGTGTTGCTGCTATGGATCAAAGAAGACTATTCAACCAACCCAAATTGTTTCTTGATGGTCCATATGGGGCACCGGCACAGGACTACCGCAACTATGATGTCCTACTCCTTGTGGGTCTTGGCATTGGAGCTACTCCTTTTGTAAGCATCCTTAAAGATCTTCTTAACAGCACAAGAACAGCACAAGAACAAACGGTACAATCCATATTATCTAAGTAGATTGTTTTTCAGTATCTAGTATTCTCTTTTCTGTAACTAAGTTAATGCACTTGTCATAGGATTCAAACACAGAAACTAGTACATTAGACAGCCCAAGTAGTTTTACATCATCCTGTTTGACACCAAATGACAAGAAGAAATCACAGAGGGCTACAAATGCTCATTTCTATTGGGTTACCAGAGAACCTGGCTCTTTCGAGTGGTTTAAAGGAGTCATGGATGAAGTGGCAGAAATGGATCACAAAGTAAAGCAATGCATTTATAATCTTTTCAGAACATAGTTACACAACTTTGGGGATGAGCTTCCTGACTCTCTTATCCTTTTCTCTTAACAGGGTCAGATTGAACTTCACAACTACCTTACGAGTGTCTATGAAGAGAGTGATGCAAGATCGACTCTAATCACCATGGTCCAAGCTCTCAACCATGCCAAACATGGAGTTGATATCCTATCTGGCACCAGTGTATGATCTTTCATTATCACATCCCTCAACAAACAGTAAACGGGCAATTATGTACCTAGGGAATAATTGACCTTTCAACAATGATGATTTGCAGGTAATGACTCACTTCGCAAGACCTAACTGGAAAGAAGTGTTTACCAAGATAGCTTCCAAGCATCCATTTTCGACAGTAGGTAAAGATACTCTACCAGAAGAATACACGTCAAACTGACACTTCAAAATTAACTGGATCTAAGAATACTTAATTTTGCAGGGGTATTCTACTGTGGGATGCCAATGTTAGCAAAAGAGCTGAAGATGCTATCACTGGAGCTCAGTCAGAAGACATCGACACGCTTTGAATTCCACAAGGAGTACTTTTAAAACTAGGAACTTACACAAAGATGGTGCAGCTATTCTTTTGTAATCATTCTGATTATCCATAGATGAGCAATCATATATGTATAATAATCGTAGCTCAGAAAGATGTAAATGCAATTGTTTACCCTATATACAAAGAAATATAGTCCAATATCATAGATAATATCAATCAAACAAGAGAAAAAGATGAAAATTGATGTTCTCGTACTATTTATCTCCAAAGTTCACAGATGAAGTGTTATATTGATTGACAGAGATAGTATTCAAATCACATAATCATCAATATGTATTTTTCAGGTTTGTTGCAGGAGTGGTTTCACACATCTTCATCTCATATAAATCACAAACAAAACAGGCAGAATTCATCTTATAGTTTTATTCGGGACTTAAATCACATATAACAACAGATGCATGAATTCACAACCACAGGAATAAAAATTTAGTCGAAAACAAGAGATTCAGCCTCACAAGTAACTTAAAGCTTACCACAATAGTTTAAAAAGGATAAAAATATCTTTTGAAAAGGAGAGATGCATTTGTCACAACAGAAGCTGAACACTCCAAAAAAATGCACTATTTACACAACTAATGTCAGAAAATCACTCGTATATTGACGACAATCTACTGAATGGGATAACATAACTCAACCTAGGTGCAATCAATCATCTCGGATCTTCCTGAGAAGCTTGTTAGCCCAGCGTTTAACGCGTCGCTTCAGGGTATAGCCAACAATGATCCCAGCAACAAAGGCAATTGCACAGAACTTTGAGCATGTCCACAGTGATACCACTCCTCTGCAAGTAAAAATCAAAACTTTACCAATTCAGTCCAATTATAGACATTCAGTTCCAGAAGCAATATCACAACTTCAGTCCAACTATATAAGTTCACTTAACTTCAATATAACCATGCCTGACCAATACATGAACAACTCTTACTAAAACACCCATCAATATCAAAACCCAGATTCAATGACCCAAAAAGCGATTAAAGAACCAAATTTTGGTAGTAAATTTGCTACTTACAATAACCCATTATGGTCCTATAGCACAAATTGATGAAATTTCTCACAAATCCAAGTTTTTGTCAAAGACAAGATTCACAACCGAGTAACCCAATTCACTCATCAGAAATTTCTAAACTTTGAGAAGGGTAGAGCTAGATGGGTATGTTACCTGACAGGTTTGGCGACTATGACACGAGACTGATCAGACAACACGGCAGAGAGACCTTCATTAGAACCAGGAGCTTTGAAGGAAGCAGGTGCAGAAGAAGAAGAAGAGGATGAAGCTTTTTCAGAGGCGGCTTTCAGATCTTCTTTGATTTTGCCGAACCAATTTTGAAAGCCTTCCATAGCTCTGATGATGGGTCTCAATGTTTCAGAAAATCAGAAGAACTTGGGGGTTTTGTGAGGGTTTTTATTAACCGGGTTGAGAGTTGAGATGGTTTAGTCTTGGACTCTTGGTAAAGGGGACAAAGTGCTAGCTAGTTTCTTTTTGAACAAGCATAATAATTCCCTGTTCCAAAAAACAAAAAGCATAATAATTCATTATCAATTTTATGATTTTAGTGACAGTTTTATTTTTATAAGTAAGCAGGGGTTTCAATATATAAACCCTAAATAAAAGGTTGGTTTTATGCATGTTATTAACGATGTATTTGTTCACGGTCCTCTAAAACTCTTGTATTACAAGTATCATCGACAACTCAGATCCATTATACGACATTCTTAGCTCACGCTACTCACGTACGTGTTACATGAATTATTTTGTAACATACTTCTACCTCGTCATTCCCACGTCGTGTTTTATGTTCATAGCTAAAGGTCATTTTTCTTTTCTTCATAGAGATTGCGATTGCAATTCTCATGAATCATGATATACGTATCATATATATGAAAAAATTATCGGTATGTCTAACTATATAGATTGCTTATCAGTCAATTTGGGTGTCATCATTCATTTTCATCATGATTTATCATAGAAGGACAGTGATATTGAGGAGGTATTGATCGATATCAATATCAACATCCCTCTATGCTCCCGGGAATATGCTTTTTAATTAGTCTTTTAGGTGGCGTTCGTTAACGTTTTTATGCATGTATTTTCATTTTTAAAAATGAAAATGTGTTCGTTGAGATATTTCTGAAAACGTTGAAAATGAAAAATAAAAATATTTTCAACTTATACAAAGAAAAATTGAAAACATCAATTTAACGTTTTCACTTTTTCATTTTCCCCGTTTAGAAAATATGAAAAATACTTTTCATAATAAATTACGGAATATATTTCTAAAGTAGAAAATAATCTATTTTTTTATATTTAAAAATAGTTTTCAAAAATGTTAACGAACATGCCCTAGCATTCCTATTTTCTTAAGAAATTTTGATAAATGACCTCTTTTAGGCATTTGAGTTGATTTTTGATCATGATTTTACAAACTATTAAAAAATAACATTATAAAGGGATCAAAAGTCTCAATTACCCTCATTTAAATTTGTGTAATTGATTTTTTTTTCTGTAAATTGTTCGATCTTCACCATTTTTGTTCGTGCTTTCCTCCCTTCATATCCCTAAAAAAAAATAATCCAAGACCAATTTGTTGCATTACGTGGTTAACTTGATAGAGTAATTAATTAAAGTGATATATTATAAAAGCTTAAGCTCATTGATACCAAAGAATTGATTGACATCAGTTAGCAATACGACATTAGCATATGGGGTTGCAGACAACAAGTTGTTTTTGTTTCCCAGATCATGATGACGTCGTTTCACGTCCCTCTGGAGAAAGTTAAATGGCTTAAGAGTTTACGTTTGGCGAAAATGTAGTATATTGGAAAGAAATTTATAGACATTCCACTCCTATGGAAGAGCTTTTTAATGATACAAATGATGAACATGTTTCACGAATCTTGTACATGAAAGATCTGAAGCTATTTTTATTTTTCTCCCTCATATAAGAGAGAAAACTGATGTTGGCATTGATTAATGAGCTCTTGAGTGCTTGGTCACTCTTCTTCATGATCTGGTAATATTACTATGGAATCTAGTGGTGAAATTTTATGTCTTCTAACTGTTTGATGAAATTTCTTTTACTAAAAAAATGAAGAGAAGACATTGATAGCATAAATCTCAGGTTTTGTACAATCCATGCATGAGGTGCCAATATTACTTTTTGCACAAGGAACCAATTTAGTAATTGGAAATTCATAGTATACATGTTGATTTTTAGACTTTGTATACGGACTATTGTTTTTTTTTTCCGACAATTACAAGTTAAGCCATATACGAGACAATGAAATCAAATATACATGTTTCGCTTTCAACTAGATAGAGTCTTGGACAATAATGACTAAATGAGAGATCTGAACAAAAGCCTTTACAGAGGAGATGAAATGAATATATTTTGTGTGTGTCAGTTTTTGAATTGATCTTGAATGACCAAATGATAGAGGTTGTCAAGACCCGTCCCGAATTTCACCCCGAAACCCGAGATGAGTCCTGCGAGGACCACCTCCAAGGAAAATTTACCGAAGACTCGGCAAACCTCCCTCGAAAATGGACAACCCTAACTTAAGAATTTAAGACCACATTTTTACTCCAAAATAAATCTTCAGTTACAATCCAAAAGTAGCCAGAATACAAATTACACCTAAGAATTCTAAAAGTATTCAGAGCTACTAAAAATAAAATAAAAATACAGCGAAAGCTAACAAATCCCTAGTAGATTAAACAAGTAACCTACTGGCGAAATGTAGCTGATAGATGGGTCACTACGCCTCGATGTCTCCTGCTAGACCTCACGCGAACTTTGCAGACTAGGCATTTTTAAAAACGAAGAGCCCAGGGGAAAATATTCAACACGTCAGAGTGAGTGGAAAAAACGATTCCGACAACAAATAAATATTTTCCCAAAAGAAATGCTTTCATCAGCGGCAAAAACACGAGCTCCACTGGAACGATTCTGAACTGGGGTCCAGCCTAGCTAGACTCCCAAACTTTAAGAAATTGCCTCTCAGGCCTAGATATTATATATATAGTATGTATGCACACTCGCCTGACCCTTTGTACGATATCTATGAACAACTTGAAATAAGGTAGATATCATACAAAGCTACTATGCTTGCGTCTAATGCTCACATCACCTCGCACCGGAATTGTACCTCGCATATGGGGGAAAGCGGCCGAGTGGTAATATATACGGGCTTACTCCTTGTACGAAATCTTTGAATAAATAAATGCGAAATTAGAAAGTCGCACAGGGCTACGACGCTCGCGTCTAACGCTCACGTCACCCATACCGGAATTGTACCTCGCATATGGGGGAAATCACGTATAGCTAGCTAGCATTTAATCATATACATACTATTCTCATAAGAGTATAATCACCGAAATTCTCAATTACGGGAAATATCCAACAACAGAAAATCATTCAAAACGATAAAGCATTTTGAACACAATATTTAAAACAAAGGCCCACTCACAGGTTAGGCCTAAGCCTGATGTCGGTCGGAGGTCTCTTCCGCTCGAGCCTCCTCATGTCATGTTCCATATAAATAAAACCTTAAATAAAACACCGACGCTTACAGCAAAACATGCATAATTAAATATGTTTCGCGCTAAACCAAGCCTAACACTCCAAAATCTTAAATCCACTGCCAACCTTAAAACTCCACAAATTTTACCGACAACCTCAAAATCACATTCCACCAAATAAAATCCAATGGCCAGATTATAAATTAATAATCCGCCAAAAATACCAAACTTCAACAATTCTCAAACCTATCCAAAACTCCTCCAAAAATTCTAAAACTTATTCCAATAAACTCCTCACATTTTTCTCCACCAAAAACATTTTCTCGGCGGCGGCCGGCGACCAACTCTAGCGACCTCCGATGGTCACCAAAATTTGGCAGCATCATCCTCTCAACCTTCTCTACAACATTTCTAACTACCACAAACACCAATTCTAAGCCTAACCAAGCCAAACGGACACAAACACACAATAAAGCCCTAGAATTTCAAATTCTGATTTCTCCTTACCTAGCTTAAGACAGAGCGAGCTCTTTGGAGGGATTGAAGCACGGGAGGAGGGCTTACTTTTGAGCCAAGGCTGGCCGACTATGGCGGCCGGAGGAAGGAGTTCCGGCGAAAAAACGATTTCGGCAGTCGGGGCTCTCGGTGTCGATTCCTCCTTCACGGCGGCGCTAGGGGGGATGCCACCGGTCTAGAACTGTAGTTAGGTTGGAGACCGACCGTTTGCGACCGGTGCGGCGGGCTGGGGGGCCGGACGACGGCAAACGGCGACCGGGAAGATTTTCTGGCAGTGAGGCTCGGGGGAGAGAAAAACGGGAGGAGAGAGGGAGAAAAACACGGGCTTTGACCAAAAATCAAGGCCCGGTCCAACTAAAAACAAAACTCATTCCAAAATTCAACACCCCAAAATAAATACCCCAATAAAATTACATTTTACTAGCAAAAATTACCATTTTTACCGTCGTCAAAATTTCTTCCTTAGAATAATCTCACAAAATAATTGTCCCCTACACCTCTCTGGGGATCAATTTTATTTTTCACTTAATGACGAACACGGTAAAATTCTTATTACCACTATGCCAGTAATAAAGGTAAAAAATTTGGGTCGGGGCGTAACAGAGGTTAGATAAAATGAGAGAAATTTAAATAAGAGTATTTGAGACTTTTGATCCCTTTATATGGTTATTTTTCGATAGTTTGCAAAAACATGGTCAAAAATCAACTCAATGACCTAAAAGAGTTATTTATCAAAATTTCTCTTTTTTCTTTTGTTTTTCTTTTTCCTTTTCTTTTCTCGATAACATACAAATTCCCAATTCATTATATATATATATATATATATATATATCAATCAAAACGTAACTCGGGAAAAAAGTTAAGCAAATCACATATACATCCTCCAAAAGGATTTAAAACACAAATAAATCTACTTGTGTTGTTGTTAAACAAATAAGGACAATTTTTAATAATTAAGGACAATTTTTTCTCTGTAAGCCATGTGTGATGGTTTAGTTTACCAAACTAACTGTTTCTGCAAGAACCCGTAGGCTCTGCAGAAGTACGGTGGAACATGAATATGAATATAGGCACAATATTTATAGTGGTTCACCATGCCATCGGAGGGCACGGCTACGTCCACTTAAGATTCTACTATCATAGCCAATAGGCCTTTGGTTTTACAAGAGTTTCCATCCCGCGCGGGGTACAAGAGGAATCATCCCGCGCGGTCTGGAGGATTACAAATGGGGGAGGGGTGGCTACCAATCCCGCGCGGTGGGGTTTATATCCGCGGGGTGAAGTACAGTTACAAGTTTCCATCCCGCGCGGGGTACAAGAGGAACCATCCCGCACGGTCTGGAGTAAGGGAGGGATGAGGGAGGATCCATCCCACGAGGTGGAGTTTTATTTATCTTCCTCCTTATATCTCGCGGGGTGGGCTATTATCTGATCCCTATATCTAGAGGTGGAGTCTTCCAGATCCCTATATCTAGAGGGGAAACCTTCCTTTTATAGATAAGGAAGATTTCCTCTTACATTATGTTTAAGATGTGGGACAGAATGCACATAACTACTATCATGGTGTCTTCTTGTGGAGTTTGGAGGAGCATATTCCCGTTGCTGCATTGATGATCTTTCTCCATGGCGAGGTAAGTGGGATGTCGGTCTACAAGTTCCATGACTGGTCTATGGGCGGGGAATGTAGTTTACTGACTACCGAAAACACTAACCATACACTAATTAAATATGTTTTTAGAAAAAAAAAGTCTCTTCTTTTGAGATTTTTCAGTAAATGGAATGCAGTAGCATATTTTCAATAACTTAGTGTAGTAGCAGTTAATTCCAGTGTAGTAGCAGGGGTTAACATTCCAGTAGAAATAGTAGCATGAGTTAACATTCTAGTAGAAGTAGTAGCAGAGGTTAACATCCCAGTAGAAGTTGTAGCAGTGATTAACATCCCAGTAGTAATAACAGTTAATTTCAATAGAAGTAGTAGCATGGGTTAACATTTTAGTAGAAAGTAGTAGCATAGTTTAACATCCCACTAGAAGTAGTAGCAGATTTATAGTGGCTCAAATAATGTAACATGTTTTGCTGAAAAGCTACACTTCCAACAGATGTAGTAGCAGAGTTTTAATGGTTTAACTAGTGTAGTAGTAGCTTCAGTAAGTACAGTAACAAGTTTTCAGTGGCTTAATAAATGTAGTAACATCTATTTTCAGTACGTACAGTAATATCAGGTTTTTAGTGGTTCAGCTAATGTAGTAGCAGTTACTTTCAGTAAATGCAGTAGCAGCTATTTCCAATAAATGTAGTAGCAGGTTTTCAGTGACTCAACCGATATAGTAGCAACTACTTCCAGTAAATGCAGTAGCAAAGCTATTTCAGGTAAATGTAGTAGCAGACTTTTAGTGACTTAGCTAATGTAGTAGCAGTTATTTTCAAAAAAAAATTACAGCAGCATGTTTTAAGTGGCTCAATTAGTTGGTAGCAAGACTAGCAACTATTTCCAAAATGCAGTAACAAGGTATTACCAGTAGAGTAGTAGCAAGCTTTTAGTAACTTTGCTAGTGTTGTAGGATCAACTTTCAGAAGATACAATAACAGATATTTAACGAAATTAATTAACAATAGCTTAATTAACACATTAATACAAACTTCATCACATCATGATTATCAAACCAGTAGCAATTAGATGATCAACATGTTAAAGGTTTGTATAACAACAACCTCATTGAGGACTTTCATCAAATACCTTATGTGCATAACTTCCATAGTGCTTAAAAACCCAAAAAAAGAAAATCAAATCTTTTGAAACAAATACACCAATTTGCCTAAAATCAATACAAGTTTTCCAAACAAAATCATGATCATTATTGAATCAAATCATATAGACCCAATTCTAATTTGGAAATATATGGGACATGGAGCAAATCTGGAAAGAAAGAAAAAACGAATAGTAGCAGCCACTCACTTCTTATTCCTTTTGGATGGAAGACTTCGACGGCGATCGGGTTCCACAACCAAGTCGTTGAATCAAATCGCCGCCCAATCGTTTTCTAATAATCCACCACCAATCCGATTAGTTGCCTACGACGTCCAATGAAGATTAAAAGAAGAAGAGTACGTACGCCGTTGGTTTAATGATGGAGGAGTATGCTGTTGGCCTTTGTGGTAGATTTCTAAGAGAGAGAGATCAAATCAGATTGAAATGGTGAGAAAATAAAGAGTGTCATGTAATGTAATTTTGTAAATCACCTTTCAACCTAGCTTGATGCTTTACAGGTAGCAGACTCATTTTGTAAAATCTAATTGGAAAAATTCAAAAAAGAGTTTAGCTTCCAAGCATCAATTTCCTACAGTAAGTAAATATATTTTTACCAGAACTGACGTATAGATCAAGAATTTTGGAAACAAGGGGACCTAAAAATGCAGGGTATTCTATTGAGGGATGTCAATGTTAGCAAAGTAGCGCTGAATATGCTTAAACTGTTACTCTGACTTAAATAACATAACAGCAGACACACAAATTCATAACCACGGTCCACAGGTTCAGGCTCACAACTAGCTAGCTTAAGAACACTTGACTAAATTAGTATATATAATAGCTTCAAAAGGATGAGGTGAGCTGCATTTGTCATGACTCATGACGCAGAAACTGAAAACCCCTAACAAATGCACTCTTTACATAACTAATGTTTAGAGAATTGATCACTTATCTATTGACGACAATCTATCGAATGGGATAACAAAACTCAACCTATGTGCAAATCAATCATCTCGGATCTTCTTGAGAAGCTTGTTAGCCCAGCGTTTGAGACGCTGCTTCAAAGGCAATTGCACAGAACTTTGAGCATGTAAAAGTCACAGTTAACCACCCCTCTGCAAGTAAACTTGAAAATTTGACCAGTTCAGTCCAATTACCGAAATGCATCAACGCTATCTCCCAGCTGCTAGTTTCGAAAATACAAGCCCTACCCAAATCCAGCAGTAGTATTGCTAGTTCAGTAACTATTTAAGTTCACTTGACTATCGCGCAAGTTCATATACTAATTCATCCCTGAACAATACATGAACAACTCAACTTAAACACAAGCCAAAACAAGTTTGGGAGCTCAGTAGCAAAAACCAGAATCTATTTGCCAAAAAGCGAATAAAGAACAGAACTTTAATTAGGAGCATATATGTCTTACAGATTTATGCTCTTGTTGCATAACTAGATCATTTTTTCACAAATACAAATCCAAGTTCTTGACAAAGACAAATTTCACATCAAAGTAATCTAAAAGGCACACATACAACAGGAAACGGATACAAGATTGTTATTCACATGTACTGAAATTGACATTACGATGTACTATAGCTTGACAGTTTTTGGTTGCAGACATGTTGATATTCTCTGCATATCGTACACAATCAAGTTCATGTACAACCTTATCAGCTGAAGGAAAAATAAGATTGCTATGCAATAAGTTACAAGAAATCGATACAAGATTGTTATTCACATCCAACACATCATGAACCACACAAAGATTAACTTATTGTTTTGCACAAGACAGAACTTGGGTTCGATGCTCGTAGCAGTCCAAATCATCCAAGTTCTTAAACCGGTTTGAGACGGTTAAATTAAGCCTTGAAAGCCTTCAAATCTCTAGATTAACTTATTACAGATTTTCAAACCAAAAAAAAAAAAAAAAAAACTTATTACAGATTTACAGTGTAAACTGTAGTAATAGAAGGTTGGGGTCAGCAATTGTCCACGCTCAAAGCCAATTCTATCCCAACAGGCCGATGTGCTTCCAACACTCCCTTATCTTCCACCCAACAAATGTACACACCCAACAAAAACACCACTTTACTTCACAGTACCACACACTTCATTCCTCATACATCTCACTCTAATGGCTTCCCTCTCTCTCCCCAAGCACACCTTCACTTCTCTACTCCCCACTCAAACTCCCAGACACTACTACCCATCTTCTCAACTAGTCTCCAAATCTTCAAATTCCCAATTCTATGGCCTCAAGCTCTCCAATTCTACCTCTTTGCCAATCCCATCTTCCTCTTCTGGGATGAATATCATTTGTGGCAAGGTACATTGCTTTAACTTGTGCTCATATGATGTGTGGCTTATGGGTAATTGATGGTTTATTGATTGCTTATGGCTTTGTGTGGTTTTGGCAGGTGGAAAAAGGCAAGGTTCCCCCAAATTTTAACTTGAAAGATCAGGATGGTAAATCTGTCAGCCTTTCCAAGTTCAAAGGAAAGCCTTTGGTTCTCTATTTCTACCCTGCTGATGAGACCCCAGGGTGCACCAAACAGGTTTTATTTTTTTCTGTTGCAAACAAAAAACATATACGACATTCTTGCATTTGTTTAGGTTAGTGGAAATTTAATCATCTGAAAATGTTCACTTCCTATATTGGTTAGGTGGTACAATGCTTTGCTTATCTTAAGATTAGTTTTGCCAAGTGATTTCTACTACCCGAGTTAGAGCTTCTAGGAAAAGCTCCATATATGATCAGAATGTTCTTGAGATGCAAGTCAGATTGGAATTTGCGTCACCCATATAAAGATTGAACCTTTGATTACTGCTGACACTGAAAAATTGATATTCCACTAGGCTTGTGCTTTCAGAGATTCTTATGAGAAGTTCAAAAAAGCTGGAGCACAGGTTGTTGGGATTAGTGGTGATGACTCAGCATCACACAAGGTAATGTTGTTGTGAATTTTCTAGTAATCCTTGCGACTCATTACTCATGCTTGAAGACTTGGAAAGTTTGTGACTTGATTGGAAATTTGTCCTGTATGTAGGCTTTTGCAAAGAAGTACAAGCTTCCATACACATTACTAAGTGATGAAGGTAATAAGGTGAGGAAAGAATGGGGAGTGCCATCAGATCTGTTTGGGACATTGCCTGGAAGGCAGACCTATGTTCTCAACAAGAATGGAGTGGTTCAACTCATCTACAACAACCAGTTCCAACCGGAGAAGCATATTGATGAAACACTCAAGCTACTTCAGAGCCTTTAAACCCCTCCTGGTTTAGTTTTTCCACATCACTGTCCATTCTATATCTTTACATAGGGTTACAGAAGTCCTTAGTTTTGTGTGACTGAGAGCCAATAATGGTTTCTAGTGTTGTTGGTCTCTCTTGGACCTTTGAAAAGTATAAAGACAACTGTTTTCTTTCCTATATTTGAAACCAAACTATATATTGTAGCATGACATTTGTTGGCAATGAAAATTAAGTATAGTCTTGGTTGCAAGTGAGAGGGTCATTATCAGTGTGGAAGATTTTAGTCAAGAGTGTGATGGAATATCAAATACGTTGTGACTGTTACAAGCAGCCCATGTTTAATTATAGCTCTTTTCCCTGCCTTCTGCAATATTATGACATCATGCATTTCTGGGAAATCAAAAGGTAGCTAGACAATCGACAAATTCTTTATTGGGATGAATGAATTATGAATCACTAATACACTATTGCACATTGCTTTCCTAAATTCTTATGTAAATAGATTATCTTTATTTTGGTTCTGATGTAAAGAACATCACAATTGTAAATTTCTATAGGATAGTAATCAATTCGTTTGCTAATAAATTGAGGTTCAGTATTTCTGCAGATAGTCTTGACCCCCATAAGGGCTAAATGCCTCTGCTAACCAGGTATTCTTCCTCCAAGATGTCCATCCCATCTCCTCACAAATTTCATCACTGTGGTTGATGCTAAAAGTAGAGATGCAGAACCTCTTGTAGAACCTGGTGGTGTCCTTCATCACTTCCAGCTCTTTAGTTGTCTGCTCCAGCATTTTCTCCACATTTGGGAGCTTAAACTTATTATCTATAAGTCGAGCCAGCCATATGCTGCGCAACTCAGATGAATGCAGGTTCGAAACACTCTCCAAATAACCCACAAACGCCATGTTTGGGATCAAAGGATGAATTGTACCCCTGCAGAAAATAAAAATCCATATTAATGTGACATATGTTATGTTATCGGTCATACTTTAGAACAAATCTTAAACGTTAAACAATATTTCACGTAACTATTAGTGATTCAGAACAACAAGAGAGCAACATTAGTTTTACCTGTACAAGGGCATAATACCAGAAGGGTATTCCAACATGCTTCTGAAGGGATCTGGCAGTATGGCTTTGAGCTTCTTCTTACCATCATAACCAGTTGCAAGGACCACAACATCAGCGTCGATCTTACTGCCGTCGTCAAACTCAATTCCATCTTTATTGAACCACCAATTTCCTTGTGATCGCTTGAACATGATCCTTCCCTTATCAGCCTCGGAGAACAAGTTCTCAGGTGTGATAGCCATCTGGCATGAAGCATAGTCTTCCTCAAAAGAGTGATCTGGTTTTAGTCCATACTTCTCCAAGGGAAGCTTCCACAGGATGTATGATTCTATGAACTTTGAAATTGCATGCCTCTGTGAACACACAACCATACAGATAGACTAGTTACTTATTTTCTATCCTTGCTACATAAGAATATGAATCAAGGTTATTTTGTGTAGTTATTTACCAAAGGAGATAAAGCTAGAAGGCAAGTGATGGTCCTGAGGAAACTCTGATTAGGTCTTGGATGGAGAAACTGTGACGCCCTTGTTGAATAGAACAAGAAAAATGGCAAACCCCAAACCCAGTAATGGGGAACTGTCCAGTGTAAAGTCCTCACCACCATTGTGCATGGTTGCCCTTTCGGTCCTTCATTAATTCATGCAAAATTAATAAACCAATATAAGAAATACAGAAAATGTGATTGAAATGCCAAATCAAGTCTGAATAGAAAGGTTGTGGAATTCTATTTCATGTTTTAAGTTAAACATTGATTTGGAAATTAAATCCCAATCAGGTTAAGTTAAACCATCCTAAATTATAATCGTGGAAAACATGTTCAAGTCAAGCAGTTGAGACCAGCTTAAATTGATGTTTTAGATCGATGTTTGACAGTTTGAATGACCTTTCGATTTTTCTTTGCTGTACACACTGTGACTTGTGTGAAAATCTAACCATGCAAATTCCAATCCCATAACGTGGAAATTGAGAGGTAGCTCACTTATTTCATTCTATAATACTTCACACCTTCATATATACACCTACCTTTATTTATGTAATTAACATGGTTATATTTGTCTTCGATTTTTCGTTGTGAATCTTTCTTCTTAACATTTGCAGATGCCTTGTATATTGTATCCTTATAATTCAAATGATGTAGAACTATATATGCACGTAAAGGTTCTGAGCTATATTACCTTGATTTGCCTCAGCACACTCTACAGCTAAATCAAGGGCTGATTTCTTGTATCCAACTACGACGACCTTCTTATCCTTGAGCAACTCAGAAGCAGCTTTCTTGTCTAGTTTGCAGTAATCAAGAGAATGCAGAACCTGACCTTGAAACGCTTGAGGGCCTTTGTTGTGTTGAAACTCAGGGATTCTGGGTATGTCACCATATTTCCCAATACATACCACAAGGAACTCGAAGGCGTACCACTTAATAACGAAAGAATAAACACACAAAATTAGCATTGCTGAAAACATAATAATAACAGTAGAACAGTAACTCATCGATGAGATAGTAGCACTCGTGTTGTCGAGATTTAGTTTGAAAAACAAATCAAAATAGTGATATATACTACAAGACATGCATGAGTTTCATCTCGCTTGTAATTTGATCAATCAATAAGTACAGTATATATATCGTAATGTTAGAAAACTATAAAAAAATGAAAAAATATATTTCATTGCCAAAAGTTTCTAATGAATCCTATACACTACGAGACTTGATTAAGTAGTATGAGCTATGTTATTTTGCACACAAGCGCAAGGTTAGAGCAAAAATTATTACAACTGATTCAAAGAAGAGTAGGGGTTTATGCGCATGCATGCAATTCAGTAGTTTAATATGCAATGATGGATGAAAAACCTGAATGGTGTCTTCACCACTGGTCTGCACAGCAACTTCCCAAGCAGGCTGCCCCGCCGGTGGTTTAAAACCAGCATCAGTGGTTTCCCAGTCACCAATAAAACGAACCTCGACGACCTTGGAGTTGAACCTCATAAACTTGAGCACATCAAAGTGCTCTGCGTAAGAGTTCAAGTAATCCAATATCTCAAGATGAGAAGGATATTCAGGATTGTCCCTATCGAACCAGGGAAAGTCAGAGAACTCATAATCGCGACGATGCGACTGAAGCTTTGTGGAGTTGTAGGAGCAATGCCTCCAGACCCCTCCAATGGAGTCAGAGGCTTCGAGGACAATAGGGTTGTGATGGCTTAGGTGTTTCGCAGCAGCTATGCCGCTCACTCCGGCACCAATAATCCCTACTTTTGAGACCACCGGATCCATGTTTTGGTTGCTTTGTCTGTTTGAAATGGTTTTGGGAGAAAAGGTGGTATGCTCGATATTCTTGGTGCTAAAACCATGAGAAAGCTGAGGTATTTATAGGAGAGCGAGGAGTCATGTAATGCAATGGTTGTTGTTGGTTGTGAACTTATGCATGAATCTTCAAATGTCGACTGAGTGGAATTTTGAGATCAAAGAAAGGTACGTATGTTTATTAGCTAGGGTAAAAGTAGAGAAGATGATCGTCGTCCATCATGAACATTTCTCGATCACTTGGTGGAAATGAAGGGAGACCTTTCCTTCACTTCGTTGTGACTTTCATTCATTGCGTACGGGTATTGGCTGAATTTCATTGTGCCCTTCAAACACTTAATTATACGACATATCATATATAATATAGAAATGTAGAATATGTAAGAATCTTTTGAATATAGACTATATGGATATCTTTAAGCAAATTGTTCGAACCCTAATATAAGGCTGAATAATTAAAGATCAATAAAGTTAGGCTGGTCGTGAGACCAATGCAACTGCTTGCTCTAAATTGTAGATTCTTGATGCAAACTAAAACTGTTTGAGCTAGACCATATACATTTAACTTAGTCGATCATCGAGATCGATAAGCAAATTATGAACCCTAACTTGCCAAACTTAAAACATGGCTGGCCCATTTTCTCATAAAATAAAATAAGCAAGATGGCTAATAATAACATATATTAATCCGTGTTATATATGTTAATCCATTTGATTATTCTACTTTCATTGAGAAGATTGGATTTTCAAGATTTCAAAGCCTATAAGAACGTAGAAAGAAATTTGAAATTCAAGATCCCTTTTGATTTAGTCTTTTGACAAAGTATACTTTTGGAGTTTGAGTGTGTGTACGTATATAGTTATAAAAATATATACATTGTGAATACTGTTTCACACTATTATATAAACAATTAGTACCTAATGTATGTATACCGGAAATGCAAAGGTAGCTTAATCCTTACTCCAAACTCTAATTTAGAAAACTCATGCATATATACATGTATAATATGTAAAATTAGGAAGCAGCCAAGAATTTAAATGGAAGCTTTAAGGAAAACATGGTCATCACTTTATAGACTGAAATCCAAAGTTATGAAATTTGTTAGGAGACAGAATGTAAAAACACTACCAATCAAAGTCGTATTACTCATATATAATAACCACAAGTTCATATTTTAGATGAGTCAAAGTATTATGCATGATTTCGTTCTAGCTCGTGTGTGTGTGTATATATATATATAGAGAGAGAGAGAGGGAGATCAGTCACTGGTTTTGATTAATTTCAAGGTGCGTTTCTGGTAAAGATTTGGGTCATCGGTTTCCATGCATGTTCAAACGAAGTAAGTACACAGTAATTATCTTTCGGCCATTTTGGTTTGATTTTTCAATATTTCGTAGAAGCATATATATATATATATAGACATATTCTGTTTTTAGCATTTAAACAAGAAATTAATTGACAAAGTTCTCCATCACGTAAGCCATGAAATAGCTAGATATAGAATTGTCAAAGGAAAAAATGAACGAAAAGGGATCGAGCTCAATCTCTGTCTGATGCTTCTGTTTGATCAAAAACAATACTAGTCAGATAGACATACAGGTGGAGTAGTAGTGTTAGTTGACAATTCGGATTCAAACAAAGAATGAAATTGCTTATGCAATTTCAAAGTTGAGCTTGACCGAGGACTGAGCTAGGTTATGATAGTACTCCCACTTCTAATTAACTTTGATTAATGAGGATAATTTTGTGTATTGTACGTATAGGAACTAATTTGTACGTATGTATTGTACGTATAGTACTTAACCATACAAGCAAACGTAAGTTAAGACAAATTAAGGATTTAGGGTTAAGCAGTTGCCTCAAACCACTGTAATATCCAGTGAGAGCGAGATTGACTCTCATTTCATGCATGCAGAGATGTGTTTGGGTCTATTAATGGAATATATTGTTGGAAACTTTGAACGTTTGAAGAGTCCAATATATGATCGATGGTCGCAGATCGATCAAATCGAGCTAGCTGGCGGTCGTGATGTATACGGAGGCTTCCACAGAGAGAGCTTATTGTTAGGAACGTTATTGAGACCTCCAATAAGCACACAGTGTTATATCAGCTAGAGCTACTAATTCAATTGCGACTTGATCTTCCAGTATGTATAATAATCCTGACCAGACTTTTCAAAATTCAAAGCTGACTCCTTGATCTCCAAGTCGATCTTAACACTATAAATCCACATATATCTATATATTTATGTTCTACGAAGCCAAGGCCACATAGATGGATACCTAACTAGCTGCCTGGAGGTCCTGCATTGCATGCACCTGTGGAATTATATTGGACCATATATATATATATATATATATATATATATATATATATATATATATATATATATATATATTCCACATAGTTCTCTCGACAACGATTTAGACAAAATGTAAGCACTTGGAAGTTTGAACACACTTGTCCAAGTACCTGTCGGAAAAACACACAATTTGTCTAAATTTTTTGTCCACACATATATATCGCTGCCACCTTTTTTTTTTTTTTTAAGGGAATGAATACGTTACAATCCTGATAAAGTAACACCTCCACATATAAAGAAATAACGTTAACACATTTTCAGAATAAACAACCATTTTAGCCTCTCTAGCTACCTTCCCCCTAACATATATACATGACAAATAGTGTGGGAAAACCCAAATCACAATGATCAAGGGAATGACCTTTTAATTTATACTAATAAATAACAAAAACTTTCGGGGATTAATTGTTTCGTGATCTAGATATATTGTAATTTATCAAGAAATTAAAATCTTCTCTTAATTTGTTTGGTATATATACGTACGTAGAACTAGTCTACCAAACAAATATCCAACTTCGTCTATCTTATACAGTACTACCTGATATATGTTGGAACTCATGTGATATTAATCTCATATTGAATAAACATTAAATATGTGAGTCTTTATATGAAAACACTCATATGACTCATTAATTTGATGATATCACTACCAGAAAATGGGTCTTGGGCTACGAAACAAAAAAAAACAGGGCGACAATTTTTTTTTTTGTCGCCTAAGAGAAAACTTAGGCGACGAAAATAAAATCGTCGCCTAAGGCTAAATTTCGTCGCCTCATATAGAAACTAGGGCGACGAAACAATATTTCGTCGCCTAAGATATTTATATCTTCGCCTAAGTTTTTTAATCCTTAGGCGACGAAACTCAAATATATCGTCGCCTAAGTATTTTATTTTTTTTATTTTTACTTGGCCGACAAAATAAAAGAATTTCGTCGGCCAAGAGTAATCCGAATAATTAAAATAAAATAAAACACATTTAAATTTCATTGTACATGATTTTTTATTTTTACTCTTGGGCGACGAATTTAACAAATATCGTCGCCCAAGTATTATCTTGGCCGACGAATTACCCTATTTTCGTCGGCCAAGAGTAATCCGAATAATTAAAATAAAATAAAACACATTTAAATTTCATTGTACAGGATTTTTACTCTTGGGCGACGAATTTAACAAATATCGTCGCCCAAGTATTATCTTGGCCGACGAATTACCCTAATTTCGTCGGCCAAGATAATCTGAATAATTAAAATAAATAAAGCACATTTAAATTGTAAGGTAATGTTTTTTATTTTTATAGTCTCGTCAGCGTCTCGTCGATTGGAAACTATTCTCAGTTGAAGGTCCGGTCAGATTACGTGATTTGGAGGGTCGAATAGCCGTTTCCGTCCGTTTAGGGGTTTGACCGCGCCGATTGACCGGACGGATCGAGCCCTTATCGTTGTCCGATGGAGCTAAATTTTTTCCCACCTACGTAATTCGTTATGCTGGTCATATCTGACGGTAGGTTTTCAGTTCCTCTTCTCCGATCACCAAACTCACGTTATATGTACTAATGTTGTATAACTTTTTTATACAAGTGTTGAGTTTAAGTTTTGTTTTGAAGACAACGTATACGTAGAGGCCTCAAACGCAAAAAAGTCGTGAAATAAGATATGATCGGAACGGTGAAATACGTCAACCTGTGAAAAATGAAGATATTCCGGTAAAATTTCGGTGCCGGCTGTTCCGGTCAACGAAATTCTCTTATTTCTACCTAGTGGTAGCCCTATCCCGGGTATTTATTTTTTATCAAATTTTTATAGCTCCGTAAGTTTCTTGTCGATTGAAAACTATTCTCAGTTGAAGGTTCGGCCAGATTACGTGATTTGGAGGGTCGAATAGCCGTTTCCGTCCGTTTAGGGGTTTGACCGCGCCGATTGACCGGACGGATCGAGCCCTTATCGTTGTCCGATGGAGCTGAATTTTTTCCCACCCACATAATTAGTTATGCTGGTCATATCTGACGGTCGGTTTTCAGTTTCTCTTCTCCAATCACCAAACTCACGATATATGTACTAATGTTGTATAACTTTTTTATACAAGTGTTGAGTTTAAGTTTCGTTTTGAAGACAACGTATACGTAGAGGCCTCAAAAAAAAAAAAGTCGTGAAATAAGATATGACCGGAACGGTGAAATACGTCAACCCGTGAAAAATGAAGATATTCTGGTAAAATTTCGGTGCCGGTTGTTCCGGGCAACGAATTGTTCTCTTATTTCTACCTAGTGGTAGCCCTGTCCCGGGTATTTATTTTTTTCCAAATTTTTATATCCTCATAAGCGTCTCGTCGATTGGAAACTATTCTCAGTTGAAGGTCCGGCCAGATTACTTGATTTGGAGGGACGAATAGCCGTTTCTGTCCGTTTAGGGGTTTGACCGCGCCGATTGACCGGACGGATCGAGCCCTTATATTTGTCCGATTGAGCTGAATTTTTTCCCACCCTCGTAATTTGTTATGCTGGTCATATCTGACGGTCGGTTTTCAGTTCCTCTTCTCCGATCACCAAAATCACGATATTCTGAATTTTATGATAGAACTCTTGGCCGACGATTTTCTTCATCTTGGGCGACGAGATTTATAGTGAAGAACATCGTCGCCCAAGTAGAGTATCTTAGGCGACGACTTCAAAAATCGTCGCCCAAGATTATCTTGGCCGACGATTTTCAAAAAACAGGGCGACGATTTTTACAGAATCGTCGCCCAAGAACGCCAATATAAAAGGCAAAAATTCGGAACCCTAACCATTCGCGCAGCCGCTCACAAATCCAAGCCCTCTCTCTCCGAAAATCCACCGAAGCCCTCTCTCTCTCCCTCTCTCCGACCCCGACCCCGCAACCCGACGCCGACCCCGACGCCGACCTCGACCCCGACCTCGACCCCGACCCCGACCCCGACCCCGACGCCGACCCACAATTTAAGGTATAACCCTAAAACCCTAAATTGGTTATGTTGATGAAAATTTTAATTGTTGTTGTTGTTGTTTGAAATTGTTTGAAATTGTTGAAATTGTTTGAAATTGTGAAATTGTTTGAAATTGTTTGAAATTGTGAAATTGTTTAAAATTATTTGAAATTGTTGGTGAAATTATTGTTGTGTTGTGAAATTGTTGGTGAAATTATTGTTGTTGTTGTTGTTGTTGTAATTTAGGAAATTAATGGTAAATTAGGGTAAATTTGTGTAAATTATGGTAGGATTTTAGGGTAAATTATGGTAAATTGTGATGTAAATGATAATTGTAAAATATTAGGGTTTACGGTTTAGGGTTTAGGGTTTAGGATTTGTGGAAATAATTTGTAAATATATTGTAAATGATTAAATAATTTTTGATTAAATAATTAAATAATATAAATTATAATTGTAAATAATTATGGTTATTTTTTGTTAAATAAATTATAAGACGGTAAAATATTTTTAATAAATTTATGGTTATTTTAAACAGGATGGGCATGAGGAGAACTTCTGGACAACGTCCGGGTGCGAGGTACCTCAAACAACCCGTCGGAATCACCGTCGGTCGGGTTTCCGTGGCAGATGACGACCCGACATGCGGCGCTTAGGGGTGGTGCGAGCGGCTCGCATTTTGTTGGGCAGCCGGGTCCCGCAGCGACGGCCCCTCGTCATCCAGAGATACTTCCCCAGTCGTGATCTATCACCGCCCCCACACAGTCGTCCCCGACCGACGGTGATGGCGGGTCATCCGGGGTCCCTACGGTGCCGTCCGGCCTCTTCCTTCCTCCGACGATACCAGCGATACCTCGCGTCGATGAGGAGGGTCGACCGATTCGGGAGCAGCTCCCTCATGTGGCACCGCACGAGGCCTATATCTACAGGGAGTTTCCCACGCCTCTTCATCCCGTGAGGATCTCCGAGCAGGCGGACGGAGACGAATCCGTCGGCTCAGCCTCATCCTCAGGTAATTTATTATTACTGTTTTGTCGATTTTAATTTTTTTTTTGTAAAAATGTATTATTAATATTAAATTTGATTCACAATGTCACAGTCGCCGGAACGAGAAGGCGGAACAGGAGAGGCACCGTCAGCAACAAGGGACTCGATAGGGCGGTCGAGTCCGCTGGACGGATCGCCATCCCGTTTTCCAACGGGAAACCGGTGGACGCCGTGTTGGGAAACCGGTACACGCGCGCCGTTGGAGGTACCATTCGCTCCAGACTCCCTATGTTGTGGAGAGTCTGGAGCCAGGTTCCTGATGGAGTGAAGGAGATGCTCCATCAGTCGATGTCGGTGAGTTTACTCGATCAATTACTATTTTTTTAACTAATAAATTATTTAATTATCGAAAAAAATACTAACAAGTGGTAATGCAGCAATGGTTTGTGGTTCCCGAGGAGGGACGTGACTGGGCGGACAAGGCCCATAGGGAGAGGTACCTCTATTTAATAATTTATTAAAATTTTTATTTTAATAATATATTTAATATTTTTTTTGTATATGTAGGTTCAAGGAGTGGAAGCACGACCTCCGGTTACACTGGAAGCAGTACGGGAGCGACCGTTCGGGTACCCCGAAGGAGTTCGAGTATCGGGAGTACGAGTGGCGGTGGCTTCTTGTCACGCAGTTCAACGACCCTCACAAACAGGTAATTCGTAAACAAATTTGAATATTTAATTAGTGAATTAATTATAATTGTATGTTTTTAAATATTTACTAACGATAATTTTTTTTTGAAGCACCTCGCCCGGGTGAACGCTGAGAACCGGCAACAGAACACAACCAACTATCGTGCCGGTTCGAAGCTGTTTTCGGCCATCATGGACGACGTGCGGCGAGAGCGGCCAGAGGAGAACCCCTATGTGGGGACCTTTCATAGGGCATATCCTCATTCTGAGGAGGATCTTGTAAGTTCCTTATATTTTCTAATTTTTAATTTTAATTACATTTTATTAAATGTATATTAATATATTTTTTTAATATATCCAATTAGGCGAGGGTGAGGGAGGCGGAACAAGAGGTCATGAGAGGCATGGTGAACGACACATGGCCGGGCACGGCAGAGGATGACATGTCAGAGGTCATGTCCAGGATCGACACTTCAAATCCTACCGTTGGGGCGCGGATTATGGCCACTGCCTTCGCGCAGCGTTCCAACAGCTACTACTGCCGGGGTATGGGAGGCGCTGGAAAGGGGATCCTGAAGACAACGCCAGGATGTCAGCACAAGGGAGCCGCCGGAGCCTCAAGCAGCAACAGTCGGCTACATGATCAGTTCGAATGTCTACAGTCTGAGCTGGAAGCCCAAATAGCGAGGGAGATGGCGGTGGCTGCGCATATGGAGCGGGTGAATGAAGTCACCAATGCCAACCAGGCGGCTATGGGACAGTGGATGACTGCCTGCATCGCTGCACATGCGGCCGGACTTGATATTCCGCCCATGCCTACGCCTATACCATTACCTCAGTGGCCCCAGCCTCCTCAGCCTGACCAGCCGCCGCCTCAGGACCCTCCGAACGGGAATGATGAGTTAGATTTCGAGTTTCTCCGTAGGCAGATGGACTGAATTTTTGTAATAAATTATTTATAAATTTGTGTTATTTTTAATTAAATTTTAGTACTAGAAAAATTTAAAGAAATGCCGAAAAAAAAATTCCAGCAAAAATTAAAAAAACATTATTTATATATTTAAAAAAATTATTTAAATATTTTTTAAAAAATTTTAAATATATCTTAGGCGACGAAATTGCTAAATCGTCGGTCAAGGACTTACTATATAAGACGACGAAAAAAAATTATCGTCGCCTAAGATGTAGTGATCTTAGGCGACGAAATATTTAGTTTCGTCGCCCCAGGTTATAACATCTTAAGCGACGAAAAAATTTTTCGTCGGCCAAGGTGTTAAATCTTGGGCGACGAATATTTTTGGGCGACGATAAGAATATCTTAGGCGACGAAATTCGTGTCGTCGCCTAAGAATTACTCTTAGGCGACGACGGACTGAATTTTCGTCGCCCAAGTTCTTGGCCGACGCACTTCTGGCGACGACGTCTTGGGTGACGACAAGTACTTAGGCGACGATTTTTTTTCGTCGCCCAAGATCAATTTTCTGGTAGTGTATGCCTAATATGGGCTTAATGAGTTTTCTATTAGGTTTTTCAATAGAAGTAAATAAATATATATATATATATATAATAAAAATCAAAGATTGGGCCTTGGGGCTTTTAGTCTCTGTTGATTAAATCCGAATTTAATTTTTAGAAATTAAAATCATTTAATTTAATTATTAATTCAGATAAATATCAAAAGACATAAATGTCCGAGCAATTGTGTATGTTCGAACAGTTATACCTGTTTGAATTGACTTTTATATAAGGACGACTTCTGTCGTTGTTTTGATCATCGAATCATTCTTCTTCTTCCTCCCCAAAACTACTTCTTCTGAAGCATAAAGTAAATTTGTCAGGGTCAAGTTCTTATGCAAGAACTTGAACCAGATAATTGTATTCTCTAGATAGACGTTCGAATCTGCAGCACAAGGGGGGATGAATTTCTGTCTAAGGTCACTGCAAGACAGGTCTCTATCTGATCAATCAATTTAATGTTATTCGTTTTATTTCATTGTAATTTTTCCTATTTCGTTTTAATTTCGTTGTTATATATATACTGTTTGAACGGATATTTGATTGGTTATAACAATATACTCTGATGATAGTAGGTTTCAATAGTTGTGTCCTTAATGCTTTTGGACACAATGTATTATCTATTTAACCTAGCTTGGTTTTATCCTCGTTTGAAAGTGACACAGTCGTATTTAGACTTTCTAATTTCTATTGAATAAGGGACGTAAAATGATCACATTCACCAGTCACCACAAAACAAACAAAGAGTAAGAAGCCCACACGAGTGATATACGTAGCTAGCTACTATATACGTGGAGAAATTTTTCAGTGCTTTGTAGAACCACATGGCATTCTACAGTGATTCTCCGTACCTATAAGATGTTGACATGTGGAAATTTTGACACTTAACGTCAGTTAACAACAAACTAACCACATCTCTTTTTTTATCTTGCCGTCATAAACAAAAGAATGACAGATTGATCAGTTTCTGAGAAAGCAAGGTAAGAGAAAATAAAGTTTTCACATCAGATAGATATCCAGATTTGCAAATGTTAAGGGGTTGATAGATACCCAAATCTGCAATTATCTTTTCTTTTTTTCGTTTTTTGTTCCTCGATCATCTTCATGACTTCGATAATCTTTATTCTTTGATATGAACCGAAGAAGAGAAATTGTCTGCTAGGTGTATGATTTGTTATAACCAGTTGCCAAAAAGTCATCAAAAACCCACACATATATCTCCATTGTTAAGGTTGGAGATCACCCGTACTGGTAATATGGAAAAACAAAAACAAAAACAAAATATGAGCATAGAATGTATTCTGGACGCGCACAACCCAGATTTCAGAGGATGCCACCCACCATTTAAATTTCAGATTACACAAAAACCTACACGCCATTCTTCCAGGTTGGAGACCCATACAGGACGCACGCAACCCAGATGAAATTTCTTCATCTTCTATCCAAATACAAAAACTTGTTGTGACTTACTATCACCCTTATTCCTTTTCACAAATTTGAAAAGCAATTGGATTGAAGACTATTAACCTGCAAATCCTGTAATAAATTGAAGCAAACTTATGGCTGCAAAATCTCTTTTCTATTGATTATGGATGAGATGGATGTTTTTGCAGTTTATGACCGTAACTTAACCGCAAAGTTTTAGACGTTTGATTGATTATACACGTGTAATTAACAGATGTGTCAAAATTTCCACATGTCAGCATCTTATAGGTACGGAAGTGTCACATAGTTCTCATATATGTGGTGGTGATCATCAAGCAATGAGCGACTATATTCTATATATATGGCTGCTGCAACCAAGTCTAAACATGGACAGAACGTTTAGCGCCGGCCGTCAGGGAATTAAGCTTATCTTGAATAATACAAGGAAAAACACTTTTTTTGGGAAAGATTGAAAAGCACCCCAAAGTTGAAAGATCTTCTCTCTTTTAGTCTTGTTTTGGGTACATGTTTGTGTGTTTCTCTTATATGGAACACCAAATTCACCTAATGTCCGTAATTAACGAATGACGAAACATGGATAAAAAAAATCTTCACTGAACTTCAATTAGAACACACGGCTAGTCCTTTAATTTGGTTAGAAATTTTAGCCATGTATATGCAAATCCTATCTTTTGGAAAATGAAATTTCATGTTGGTCTCAACAAGTTTTGTTCTTCACTCCAACCAAAAATGGAGTTTCCTTATTTTCCCGTTAAAATTCATTATTTCACGTCACACGAGAGGCTATGATGTTTTTAGTTTTAGAAGTTATATATAGTAGTTATAGCTCAAGTATTAGAACTACTACATGCATTTCAATTAGAGTGAATCATTAGTTCTAAATGAAGTGTATATATATAGTAGATCAAAAGGGACGAAATCTCAATGTACTTATCAACTAATTAATTCCTATTCAATACAGTTTAAGAAACCAAAACTAAACTTTGTCTCAAAAGGTACGTATAGATGACCGATATATGCAAGATGTTCACAACCTTGTATATTTGAATGGCGGGGGCCTTAGGCTTGATCCAGTAGATCGAAAGGGCCCAGTAGGTCAATATATGGACCAGGCCGATGTCAATTTATCAATACGTATTACGTAGATCTGTGTTCATCCTCTAACCTAGTACTACCTACCTTCCAAAGCTCCTTCACAGCTTCACCTACTCCTAATCAAGCCTCCAATAATTCTCGTAGGTATCCATGCACACGTCAAACTAAGACCTCTCTACCCCCTCAAGAAAATAACCTTACATGAGGGATCGGAGTAGTCTACAGCGAATCGAGTGCGACTCGATTCGGTCATGGTAGCTCCGTCTTGATACAGGCCGGAGTTTACAGCGAATCATAACTTGCAGGGCATCCCTTTGGTATCGTGGTAGCTATCTCAGAGTCGTCCCTTTAGTACGTAACGTGAACTTGAAAGTCCGACAACTCTAGTCTTTACCGTTTTTACGTCAGTAACTGAGTTAAGGTAAACATATATCGTTGCGTACGCGGTAATATTGTGTGAGAAGGAATCTACAACAGTAATTTCGACTACAATGAGGAAACGCCGTAGGTTAACCACGTTAAGATAACATGGCAATCGGAATTTTAACCCTTGAGTAACAGAGTGGGTAAAACCCAGAACAGACGCCAAGCAAGACATACGTGGAGACTGGAAGATTCTGTTGTGACCCCCACGTGTTTTGCCCTAGCATCACTAGCGTCCACCTTTTCTCACGCTTCTTACATTTCCCGCCCTTGGGCGCCATTAATTACATCTCAATCCAAATATAGCAAGGCTACGATACTGACCGCATTATACTTGCCCATTAACAACGTTTTTTTTTTTTTGTGTTTATTCAATCATTTTATGAATCCTAAATAGTATAACGAACTATTATATATGTTTATCGACTCTTAATTTCGTTCAATTGTAACACTTTATCTAGGGCATGAGGACAGGCCCGGACCTAAGGTGAGCCTAAGCCCCATATTTTGAGGGCACCAAAATGTGTTCAACCACAGACCATGCACATGATAGTACTACGAGGAATTGAGGATAGTACAGCTGCATTTAGCTCAATCACATACATACATATTCATCTCTTCTTTTTCCTAGTGCAAGCTTAATTTCTTTTGCAATCTAGTTTTTTCCAAATTATCTGTGTTTGATTAAGGTGTTAACAAAATCGAATAGATGGACTCACTTGTTGAAAGTTGTGTGACACAATGTTGTATAGTCTTCGTTATTTTTTTTCCTCGTATGACTGTTAGAGAGCACCATTTTTGACACTCGCTTCGAGTCTCAAAATCTCAGGTCCGGTCATGCATGAGGATCAATGAATTATATTGTTCCGGTCCAAGTTGTGTAAACAATAACTTATTACAAAACTTTGCTACATTGGTTATGTTCATTTTAGATGTGAATCATGTGATAAGAGTTGGTCCTAACATTATGTTAGTGTGTGGTTATACATAGTTCATTCTCAACAACAACAAAAGAAAAGAAAGTTATACGCAGTTAGCATATTTACTGTTACAATTTACGGGATGATTTTCTCTTGTTTCTAGATTCTAGTTTCTACTTTTGATACACACCATAAAATTTCTATGGTCAGCAATGAGGAGAGGGGGACTCTCAGACTCTCTAGAGGCTACGAAAAGAAATAGACAACACTCCTTCCTGCAGCTCCACGTGTGACGGACTGTTATTGGCTTAGTGAAAAATTGCTTAGGGTATAAAACAAAGGATCTACCTTATCAATTCGCATCTTGGTCACGATTCTCGGCATCTCTTATACCAGATCCAATAATCCAAACTTGGCCATCTCAGAATCGTAGGGCTCACCTTGCCTCACCCTTGCCATTATAACCATAACCACTGACCAGATAGAACAACCTACAACAACGTCTTACACCTCGTAAGCTTCACCGTCCCTCTCCTCGATTCTCAAACCCACAAACCTCAAAAGGTTTCTGAAACACCGTCAGATTTGAAGCATCAAACATGAACAGTGTGTTGGATTCTCCTCTCGAGGCTCTCGCTTTCGACTACGTTAGCTTCGGTTTGATAAACGTTGTCAATAGTCTCTGGACTTGGCTCGCCGTCGTCACCGCCGCCGTCAGCTTCTGGAGGCTCAGACCTAGAGCCATCGAGGGCTTGAAGCTCCACTCACCGTCCTCAAACGACGTCGTCAGGAGCTCAAATGGGTGTTCCCCATTTCCTGAAATATCACCACCGCCAGTCATGGCGGAGGAGGAGTCGCCAAGATCGGTTTCAGCGCCTCCATCTCGAGCGCATGCAGCCGTGCCTTCTTCGTCATCAGGTCTGGGTAGATTTGAAGATGACGGAGGTTTGACGAAAGGCGTCAAGTTTACATTGTATTTTGATGAGGATACAAACGGAGACGTTGGCGGTGAAGGTGAAGGTGATGGTGACGTAACGGCGGCGGAGACGGAAGAGAGCGGCAGTGAGAATTGGTGGGAGAGTGATTTGAGGATGAGGACGGAGGAGAAGAGCTGGTGTAGGTACCAGGATTTGACGGTGTTTAACGGCAACGTCGTTAGGTTATGGGATAATAATCATGGTTGCAGATTTAGACGCTTCGATTAGATTTGCTGTAAGGTTAGGGTTGGAAGAAGATCGAATTGTATATACATTTTTGTTGGGTTTCAATATCCTTCACTGAATCAATGCAATGCTAATTAGCTAATCCACTGTTGCGTTCTTCTTCATCTTCCTGGTTATAATCGCCAATTTTAGTTATGAGGATTGTGTTTGCAATTGCAGGTTAGTATGGACTGTTAACTTTGAAGCTTAGTTTACGTGTCTTCTCCTGGAAATTGCTTTCTGGTGCACCGATTTAATTAGTTGGTACTACGTACTGGACAATGCACACCCACACATTATTTTTATAGTATGCTTCTCTGATGTGCAATTATTTATAATCTTCGGGTTTTATTTTTTTATTGAATAATCTTCGGGTTTGCATCAGTAACTAAATTACTTAATTATATTCAACGTCCTCAAGATTAACTCAAGAGATGAGAAATAATAGAAAATTTGATCAGTCACGTTGGATCGGTTGGGGTTCAATTTAATTCTTCCTTCGTTTAATCGCATAGTGAATGGTAATTGTTGAAGTTACAACGATCCATGATTCTGATCTTAAATAATTTCATAGTGGTTACATAGTTGATTAACATAAGTTTTATACATGTGAACGGTGTTTGGTTGGAGAAAATGATGTATGAACAAGAGAATAACTAAATTTTTAGATAAGGAAATTAATGCTAACAACTCATTGTATGTAGTAGGTTCATATATCTTTTATGATCGAGTACCATAAAACTAATATACATCTGACATTATTATATATGAATTGGAAAGTATGAATCAACTGTAAAGGATGAATGATTGATGATTTTATTAGGAACAAACATCATGTTGGAGAAAATAAAAGTAGGGGACTAGTTGGATTAGTTTCTGATTAATTATTGCATTGGTGAGATAATGCTTATCTAAAAGACTACTAGATATAAAGTATCCACTTCTTCTCCTCCTATCATAAAAGATTTTAGGTATTTATAAATCCTTAATAATGATATAAGTTTCAGGCAACAGTCTATTGTATATTTAATGATGTAATTGAAGAGTTTGGTTGGTCAGATATATATGTTTAATGTTAAGAATATATACGTTAACATAGTTATGTATGCATGTACAAAGTTTCAGGCAACAGTCTATTGTATATCTAATGATGTAATTGAAGAGTTTGGTTGGTCAGATATATATGTTTAACGTTAAGAATATATACGTTAACATAGTTATGTATGCATGTACAAGAATATCTTATTGAGCAAAACCTATTGCTACTAGCGGACCAGCCTACTACATATGGTAAACTAAGCAACAATCATTACTCATATCAAATGAACCTGAAGATATGATGGGCATAAAATAGCATCAACTCTAAAGTATAAAATTTAATTTGATAATATATATATATATTTATTTATATTAGAGATGATAATTTTAATTTTTAGAGTATCATTTACAGAAGAATTTTATAGGTAGTTTCATCGAGTTTGAAATTATTTTTCGTATATCCTTCGAAAAATAAGTCTACAACTGATTGGTGATCAAAAGCGGATCAGGCAAGAAACCTAAATTGTTCATGATATTGTTACTTGTAGCCATATATAACCGGAAACACATCAGCTATGCCCAAAAACCCTATGCCAGACTTGTGCCACCACTTCATTCGCGACACCTGTCTTTAAACTTAACTGAACTTAACTCCATTAGTCCATCGTTATCCTTAAATAAAAACAAAATTAAAATTTATTATTACAAAAATACATATTCGACTCTGCCTTTTCATCATCCCACATTCACTTCTGGGCATTCACTTCTCCTTCTTTCTTTTCCTCTGAAAAAAAAGTTTTTCCTCCTAACCCAAAAAACCCTGCAATCCACTCCCAAATCAAATTTTAACCCCATCTGCTCATGCGCCTTCATTCTCTTGCTAACCATAAAAAACCCAATCACACTTGAAACCAGTCAATCCCCAAAATTCAAATCCCAAATCAAATCGAAATGAGGAGAAACAGAGACTCAAAAAAAAAATTGTATCAAGTTCAAATCCATCATATACGACGATGGGTAAGAAATTTAGAATACCCATCCAATTCCGATCCAATTCGTACTTGCCACTAAACGCCTAAATCACTTCCTCGTTTGGAAGCCTAGCTCTCTTTCAGTTCTTCGTCGCCATGATGTTCACAGTTGTAAAATTATGATCACTGAAGTCTAAAGACATGTGTGGATCTGAGATAAAGGCCATCAATGGCCAAATTCATGAGTTATGAAGCAGAAGCACATGGCGAGGAGAGGAAAGGAGAGGAAGAGTGAAGAAAGATAAGAAGGGATGACATCTTTTGTTTTTGATTCTTTGGTTTTGATCTGCAAAGGGAGAGGGAAGAGGAAGATGCCTTCGTTTTGCATGTAGGGAAGGTCTGGAGAGGAAGAGGCATACATCAGACAAGACTCATTTTCTTTTCTTTTGTCATCTTTATATTTTAATAAAAAATACTAAAGTAATTACAAGTATAACAATTTAACAGAGTTAATCTTCTGTTAAGTGATAGAACATGTGTCGAGACTTAAGTGGTGGCACATGTTTGGCACTTTGACACAGGTGATTTGCTTCCTATATAACCAACAATATGCACGAATGCACGTACGTCAGTGTATAATTACCACAAATATACAAGTAGGTACACCAATGCAAATTTCAGATGTGAAATTCTTGGATACATGGCTTTGTCACTCAATGGTGCCTGTTTTGTAGTTTCTAGTTGTATTTCAATTATTTGAGGCTTTGCTCTGCCATTAGGTTTCCATTAACATCCTGGACCCTTCCATCGCTCTGCCATTTGCCATGGTGTTATAACATTTTCATAAATTTTGTATTAGCAAATTATAGAGAGTACAACCCAAACAGCCAGTACTAATCAACGCAATTAACTAAAAGCCCAAAGTAAGGAGGAGATTGTATTAGCCCGAACGTAGTCGGCCCAACATGACACTCATTTTGTATCATTGTGTTGCTTCGACCTTCATGGAATTACCATTTGTATCTGCAATGGAATTGATACCCTTGTTCTTGCTACACATAATGAGGTTCTGTAATCTGGTGTACATAAAAGATATTGAATTGTATTTCATCAATACAAGACAGATTACCGATCAGGTCAATTTTCCGATTGATTGCGAGTTAGCTAGTTTCGGATGCGCATATGGATCTTATATCATCCGCCTGGTCCGAACTAACTTGATTGCTCTTTGAGGCACTGTTGAGTAACAACACACATAAACACCGACAGAAACACAGGTACGGTATCCAGCTCCCATGTTGGGTAGTTTTCAAACTACATGTGATATTTAGTACAACGTGACTACGTGAGTTACGTGACCTTTCAATATGACACAATTTCATGACTTGGCATGGTACTCTGATTTTTTTGGTATGTGACTTTTAGCTAAACATATTGGGGTCACTCAAGTCTACATATAGTACGTTGTCGAGTCATGAGAATAGTGAAAGGATCAGCTTCTTCTCAACTCCCTCATCATAGCTGTGAGTCTCTAAGGAGCAAATGCAGGCCCTTTGAGCAGAGGATTCTACTGCTCTTGATGCAAAAAAAATAAGAAGAAGAAGCCATTTTCTTATTGTTCTCATGTATCTTGCACCATATTTGAGAGAATCAGTGAACAAGATAACTGTTTGTAAAGAGATCCCAAATATCAGCCCCTATTCCACTGTAGTAGACGATACTTCTCATCGTCCAAACTCGAAAGTTTGCCACTGGTTAAATCACTTTGATCACGGCCGAGTTCATCGTTGACAGAAATATGTTACTGCTTGTAAAAATCAGCTATATGAGGAATTGATCATTTGAGCATGTACATACTGTGCTTTTGTTTTCCATGGTGTTACAAATAATTGAGCTTCCATGAAAGCATAGAGATGATGCATTCAGCATTAAAAGGCAGGGGCTCCAGCTTCTGCTTCTTCTTGTGAAGCCTGAAGCAGATTAGCAGAATACGACTATACCTTTCCCGTTTGGGCCAGTTCCACCCACATACCATCACATGGGAACGCTCGTACACAACCGTTACCACACAAGTGACACAAGTCACACGCAACTGGCGTCTATTAGTCCGATATCTTTATGACAATTCATGGAACACCAATTTTAAATTCCGCATGTGATGTTGGAGCCTAATGCTGTCAAACATTTTCGTCTAGACCGTGAATCATTCATGTACCGATATGACTCACTCACTTATGAGTTATATTTAATCTTAAAATATCTCAGTACAATTAGAAATGACTCACTCACTTATGAGTTATATTTTCTTTGTCACTTTTCTAATGTGAACTCTCTCATCTCTAACACTCTTCCTCACGTGTAACCTAACTTTTAGGTCTGCACGTGAAATTGATTAACAAACTGAATATGGGCCTCATGATAACCGAAAGAACCTCAAATAGCGACAAGTGTGGCCCGTGGATCATTATTATACTAATACTGTCTCAACTTAACCACCTTTAAGATGGTAGGTTTTAACCACAAAATGTCTCGGTACAATTAAAAATGACCCACCCGCTTATAAATTATATTTTTTATCACTTTTTCGGTATGAAATCTCTCCTCTCCATCAAATTTCACAGTTGGGTACCATTTAACAATCAAATTTCACAGTTGGGTACCATTTAACAAGCTAGTCTCAGGCCCTCCGGAATTCCCATAGTGGCAAACACATATGATGAACTTGGTACCACAGTGGGGTAATACATGCATAGATTGTAGACCATTCCAGAGTGTGGTTTCACATTTTCACATGCATTGTTTCAGAGCTTGATGTGGGCTGGATGAAAATGCTTCTCTTATCTTTGTAGGGGACCCCCATGTTTGCCAATCAAACTCTCACTCCATATTCCAGCCAAAAACTTCATGCAGAGACATGTCTTTTTGAGTTCTTCTCCTCGACCTATAATCAGGTCAGTTGGTGCAGCGCATTAAATCTCAGGCCCCCAACTCCCAAGCTAACCTAAACTTCAATGGCTGCAGTGAATTACCCCGAGCTTAATGGTGATTATTTGTCGTTGTTTAACATAAACCGCATTTATCGGGTCAAGCATGAGATCAAGAGAAGTAAATGGTCGGGCAATCGACACTGTCTTGTGAGAAATTCGTTATCAGATAATAAATGGGTGTTTGATTTCTGGTTAGAGATGGATTGGGAGGGGGACATACTGCGGCTAGCTTGAGAACTTTGCTAAGATATCCATATATGGGGGCGCATATAAATGCAAAAATAGAACTGGTCTCTTAAGACCACATGGAGATCAAGCTCTCTACTTTCCTCAAATGATTGTGATAATATGTATCTAGCACTTCTAAGTTCTAAACATGCATTAGCATCTTGAAATGATGATATTAGACTCTTGAGTGTTGCTACAGCTCTAACACTAAAATAGTCGATGAAGGCTAGCTTCAACCTCTTACGCGAAGTTCCAAACCATCTAACATCGTAGATTCGCAATCCTAGTCGCAAAGCACATTCATGAGTCACACTGATATGAAGAACTAAGGAAGAACTATACGAAACTAATCGCCCGGTTGCTCTGTTTGCATGTTTAGGGTGCCCAAGAATGAGTTTTATCCACTTTCAAGTTATCATTTCTTTTCTTTTCTTTTGGGTAAAAAAATTATCATTTCTTGTAAAATGTAAAATTGGTTTCTGATTCCACATTTTTCCCCATTATCAATCGCCATCAACATATCAACATATATGAACAAAATGCAATAATTGGTTTTTGTTTCGATATATCCGGAAGGATGAGGTTCCAAAGAGGAAACTAATTACGGGAGCTCTTGAACATATATGAACAAAATGCAATAATTGGTTTTTGTTTCGATATATCCGGAAGGATGAGGTTCCATAGAGGAAACTAATTACGGGAGCTCTTGAACTTGAACGGTTCATGTTTGATAGATTTGGTTCGATCATTAATTTGATATAATTTGTTACCTTAACGAATACTAGTTTGCCTGAAAATTTGTATGATGATTTACTCATATAGACCTAAATACTGAACAGATTATATGTCAAAATGTGATCAAAAAGTTAATCTTCGAATATCATTTATTTTTACGAAAAATGATTAGAAAATATAATCATTCACTCATACCATTGCATCAAGGAAAATAAACTGTTATGATCAAAGTTAACAATCTTGTAATCAACTGCTCATTTCATTGATTATAGCAAGTCACATCGGTTATGTTACTAAGTTAATAACAAGCACTGTAGTCATTATTCAGACTAAGGTCAACGAGAGTATGCCAACAAGCTAGACTAGTCTCCTGTGAATCCAAATGCCCCTCACAGTGGCGGAGTCAGGATTTGAATCTTGGGAGGTTGACATTTAAAACAAATGAGTATAGAGGATAATAATGTTATAATTAAAAAAATTTACCCTCCTTATTAAGTCTATAAAATAAAGTAATTGAATAAATTAGACATTAATGATAATTAATTGCAAAAGATCCTAATTCTAAGCAACATTTACATAATTCTTTCTATAAATTAGGTGTATTTAGTATATATCGAGTATTATTAGTTCTAAATTTTTCCTCTTTAATTGCTCTTACTTATTTTGGTCGTTGATTAAAGGGGGGGTTGAGTGATGGAATTAACACTAAGCTTCTTCATTTGAATGAGATTATGTAGTGTTTATGGGAAGTTTGAAAAATGTTGGCAGGGTCTGGATCCCTTCAAGCCTGAAGATGGCTCCGCCCCTTCTAAATTTTTCCTCTTTAATTGCTCTTACTTATTTTGGTCGTTGATTAAAGGGGGGGTTGAGTGATGGAATTAACACTAAGCTTCTTCATTTGAATGAGATTATGTAGTGTTTATGGGAAGTTTGAAAAATGTTGGCAGGGTCTGGATCCCTTCAAGCCTGAAGATGGCTCCGCCCCTAGCCCCTCAATGACTACAAACTGATGAGAGTTGAGACTCGAACTCAAGAAAGTTAGATATATAGTTTTCATACAATGCAGCTTAATCCATTTCATTCACTAATTTTTCACAAATATCTAAACCGGTAACTTTTTTTGGACGAATGAATGCAAACCGGTTTGCCGGTATCTTGTACCCACCGATCAACACCTCTATATACGTACATACTTTTACACCTAGGCAGCCAGTCGTTTGCCTCCTCCCCGCAGCACACTCCCCTATATAAAACCACCCACCATCTCTTCTGGCGCACCACCCTCATTTATTTTACTTAATCCTCATAAACATCTCACTCTACTCCTCCTCACTCACTCACTCAGATCTCGACCACCCCAAAACGATGCGTTTCACTCTCCTCCTCCCCTTCCTCCTCTTCCTCCTCTTCCTCCTCCTCCTCTCACACTCCTCCGCCGCACGTTCCACCACCTCCCACCTCGTCCGTACTTCATGCCAACACGCCAGCTACCCCAACCTCTGCCTCCACACCCTCTCCACCTCCCCTGCCCAAACACCTCGCGACCTCGCCCAGGCCGCCGTCGCCGTCTCCCTCTCACGCGCCCGTAAAGTCTCCGCCTTCCTCTCCCAGCTCTCCCACACCTCCTCTTCCTCCTCCTCCACACCAAAACGTCAGCGCGTGGCCCTCGGCGACTGCGTGGAGCAAGTCTCGGACTCCGTCGACGAGCTCAAGCGTACTTTGGAGGAGCTCCACCACCTCCACGAGGAAACGTTCCAGTGGCAGATGAGCAACGCCCAGACGTGGGTCAGCGCCGCCCTCACGAACGACGACACGTGTCTCGACGGGTTTCAGGAGGTCGACGGCGAGGTGAAGGCGGACGTCAAGAGGAAGATCACTAATGCTGCTAGGGTTACTAGTAACGCGCTCTATATGATCAACCGTCTTGACGAGAGCCGTGGACGGCCCAGATCTAAGCCTTGATGATGGACTGACGGTGATGGTCTGATTTACTTGAGACCTAGCCGTTGGTTTTTGTACTGTGCTGGTTTTTGTACTCAAGTTGTATAATACTGTCGTCTTATCCAAGTTGTATAATACTATCACTGGATCTGATCATAAATGATCTGTTTTCCATATGCATCATGTCCCCTATTGCAAGTACTAGTGTTTTCCGGTGACTATAAAGATTTAACGGTGGAAAACTAAATCACTAGCTCAAAGATGTCACATTATGAACTTTAAGATGTCAAAAAACTTATGCAATGGTTCTCAAATCTTGGACAAAAAATTTCCAAGTTAATATTCAAGTAGGGTAAAATATTTTGAACCATCTTTAGCAGTGCAAAAATCAATTACCGCAGCGAAATAACTTGAACTAAAATTTGGATAGCATCGCATCAATTTTAGTAAGAAGTAAAAAAATTACATATCGCAAATGTATAAACTTGTCTTAAATTCTCTCATCCTTTACATTTTTGCTAATCTTAAATTTTCTCATCCTTTACGTTTTTGCTAATCTTAAATTCTTCCGTCCTTTACGTTTTTGCTTACCTGATCATTTTTGCAATTTCTTCAGCCCTAGTTAAACGAGCATTTATCGAAACTTGAGAGTTTTGCATATTCTTGAACAAAGTTCTATCATTCTCCCAAGCATTCGCATCATCTCTATTCTTCTTGATAGTTCTTCCATGTCGATCAAAAAATTGAAGTGAGACCCTAACAAAACCGACTAAAAGATGGTGTTTGGGCCCGGCCGAGAAAGAAAGAATGGTTCGCGGTCACTGACTCGGGTCGGCCCATAATCTTAATATCTCGACCCGTCTACAAAACCTTACCTGGCTCCACTCTTTCAGTCTTTTCGGCGATAAACCCTTCGCTGTTAAAATTGGTTGCAGCTAGGGTTTTTCTGCCACTCCCAATTTTCCGCCAAAACATGGAAGCCATTGAAATGGAAGAGCCGCCGCTAACCCCCACCAGCACCGCCGCCTTCGACGACTCCGACGCCGACATCTGCACCTCAATCCTCACGCGCTTCGGCAACTCCACGCGCGAGGATCACCAGCACCTCTGCGCCGTCATCGGCGGCATGGCCCAGGGCTTCAAGGACCAGAGCCTCCCTTCGTCTCCGGTCGCCTACTTCGGCGCCGCGTGCTCGTCTCTCGATCGAATCCTATCGGAGCCGGAACCTTCCGGTCACATGATCGACGCTCTCCTTACGATTCTCTCCATGGCCGTCCGGAGAGTCTCGCCGGCGATTCTCGTGAAGAAGAGCGATCTCGTTAATGGAATTCTGGTTCGTGCTCTTCATTGCAGCTCTTTGACTTTCGCCGGAGCCGTCTCCGGGTTGAAATGTATAGCGCATTTGCTCATCGTCGGCAGCCGAGTCAACCACAACAACTGGTCAGACATTTCTCAGCTCTATGGCTTCTTACTGAGCTTCGCTACTGATTCCCGCACCAAGGTGAATATCTGATCACATTGTTTTTCTTTTCAGTACAATTCGGATCGTCGAAATCAATTTCATTGTTTAGTTGAGCTGCTACAGCACAGTATATGTAGATTTTGGTTGTATATGTTAGTTGATGAATGCGATATTGTAGACACTTGATCGCGAAATTCTCAGGGTTACAAGTAATGAGTTGGTAATTGACTGGAGGGTAATCTGAAACAGGTGAAAAGGCAATCACATTTGCGGTTACACGATGTGCTGCAAAGTTTTCAAGGGACTTCGCTGCACTCCCCGGCAAGTCAAGGGATTACTGATTCGTTCAAAAGGTTTATTCTGCTTGCTGGTGGGACAAAACCAGCTGCTAGTGAAGGGCCTACGGGAAGCCGCGAGGTTCTATATCTTTTGGATGCATTTAAGGAGTGTCTCGCTCTTATGTCGACCAAGAATAAAAACGAGATCTTAGAGCTCTTTAAACCTCTCTTGGGCCTGCAAAACCCTGTTGTTACAAGGCGCATAACGGATGGTTTGTATAGGCTATGTCTTGAAGATTGTCCAGATGTTTCTCCTCAGATATTGCTGGATCTAGTATGCTCAGTATCTCTTTCTGTCTCGAACAATAAGACGTCTGTGGATGACATGACATTTACGGCTCGTTTTCTCAATATTGGAATGACAAAGGTTCATTCACTGAACAGGCAAATGTGTGTGATTAAACTTCCTACTGTATTCAGTGCACTACGAGGTATTGTTTTCCCGTTTAACGAACTCTAGTTACATATGTATGTGCTTTGTCATTAAATACAGCTGCCTATGCTTTGCTGTTAATTGAAGAATACTGAAAATTGTATTTCTATGCGTTCTGTAGATATATTGGGATCTGAGCATGAAGAGGCCATTCATGCGGCAGCGAATGCATTTAAGAGTCTTATTCATGCTTGCATTGATGAAAGCTTGATCAAACAGGGTGTTGACCAGATTGTGATGAATGGAAATATGGATGAACGGAGGTCTGGGCCAACTGTAATTGAAAAAGTGTGTGCCAACATTGAGAGCTTGCTTGGCTACCACTACACTCCTGTCTTGGACCTTGCATTTCAGGTTGTTTCGGCAATGTTTGATAAATTAGGTAACTCTCTTCTTTATGTTGTTCCCCCTGCTCCAACTCAATAGTTTTGGTTACTTCTAAATGTCCAGGCAAATAGTTTTCAATTTGCATAAGAATCGTAACAGCTGTGATATACAGGGGTATACTCTTCTTATTTGATGAGGGGGACACTGAAGAGCTTGGCAGAAATGGAAAAGCTGCCTGATGAAGATTTCCCTTTCAGAAAAGAGGTATTGTTCTATTTCATGAATCGTATTTTGTTGTTTTGAAATTACGAGTACAAATTGGTATGTTTATTCTTAAATTAAGGACTTCCTAACATAATTATTTTATATACAGCTGCATGAATGCCTCGGAACAGCTCTTGTAGCGATGGGACCTGAAACTTTTATAGGCTTTCTGCCTCTTAATTTGGAGGCTGAAGACCTTGGTGAGGTGAATGTTTGGCTCTTTCCAATACTAAAGCAGTATACAATTGGTGCACGACTGAGCTTTTTTACGGAGTCAATTTTGGGTATGGTCGAAGTGATAAGGAATAAATCTCGACAGGTATTAATCATTCACTGATGAGATTTGTTATTTATTTTATTTGGAAATTATCATTAATTTATTATATTTGGCAGCTTGAGTCACAAGGACGTATCATTTCGTCAAGGAGTACAGACGCACTTGTGTACTCTTTGTGGTCACTGTTACCTTCATTTTGCAACTTCCCTTCTGATACTGCTGAGAGTTTCAATGATCTGAAGCAACCATTGTGCAGCGCTCTTCGTGATGAACCTGACATTCGTGGAATAATATGCTTGAGCTTGCAAACTCTTGTTCAACAAAATAAGAAAATTGCGGAAGAAGGGAATGATCTGTCTGATAGTGAAGTAGGTACTGCCAAACAGAGAGCTATGGCTAATTACACCCCTCAGGTTAGAGCAGATAACTTGAGCGTGCTCAAATCAAGCGCGCGCGAGATCCTGCCTGTTCTATCAGGTGTCTTTTTGAATTCTACAAAAGATGATGGAGGTTGTTTACAGGTACTGATTATGACAGACCCTACTCGACTAACAATTACAGTATCTTCATAGCTTTTTTAGAATCATTGAGAAGTACTGTATGTAGATATATAGAAATTTGTAATGCATTTCACAATGAAATATATTTAAGATATTTAGCCTTTGTAAAGTCATAGTATATATTTAAGTTACTCACCTTGTGAATTAAAAAGTGGTACAGGTATGCGAGAGAAGTTGGGTTTTAGAGTAGATTATAACATTCGGTCTTGTTCATCTTAGAGAGGGTTTATTAGGGGAGGGCTGTAAAGGTTATAACAACTATATCATATTGAACAGATTTTTATCTTGGATATTCTCTGTCCTCTCTTTTAAGTGATCTCCAATGTAAGTTTTACATGATCTTGTTTTGTGGAATGGAGAATAATTATGCTTTCACCATTTTCAGTCCACAATTGGTGAGTTTGCTTCAATATCAGATAAAGCAATTGTGTCAAGGTTGTTTCTAAGTAATATGCACAAGCTTTTGAGGGTCACCAAAGAGGCTAGGGCGGCTGGAAGTTCTAGTGATTCCACTTCCAGGCAGAGGTATGTCATTTTCTATTTGCCTATGATTTTCAGAATGAGTGCTTAGGTCTTGGCCATAACGGTAGTTATTGTTTCTCTGTTTCGTGTCTTACATTTCATCCATTCTTTCATCTTAACTTCAGGGCACTACTATTTGACTTAGCAGTTTCATTTTTACCTGGTTTAAATGCCGAAGAGGTTGATGTGCTGTTTAACGCTATAAAGCCTGCACTACAGGTCCAAACCCTTTCTCTTCACATCTGCGCATTTACTTGGGTTTCAAGCTTTTCCTGCAACTTATGAGAAAGGAAAGGTTGAACTAACTAAGGGTTTTACTGACTTCAGGATGACGAAGGTTTGATACAGAAGAAGGCATACAAAGTTCTGGCAATCATTCTTGGGGTATGCAAAAGGAAGTTGTGGATTTCATGATTCTATATATCTGTATTATTTGTTAATGGATCATCTTCATTGTTCCGTAGAATATATAGAACCATATTAGAATTGTTCCGATTGATATGGTATACTAGTATACGACTGAGGTTTTAGTTAATTATGAGATAGTCTCCGACATCTCTCATACAAGACAAAGGATCAGAAACATTAAGATGGAATTGTGGAAGGCTATATCCTTCCCATTTGCAGTAGCTATATATTTTTCTTAATGAAAGCAAATCATCACTGGAATGTGCTGATTTATTTATGGCTCTCTTTGCTGTACGTATGGTCAGGACTTTGATGGGTTTATCTTTTCGAAGCTCGAGGATTTGCTTAGACTCATGGTGGAACTGCTGCCTTCATGCCATTTTTCAGCTAGACGACATAGACTTGACTGCTTGTATGTCCTAATAGTCCATGTTTCAAAGGTATATTCTAACAAATACTCATCTTAGTATCAAATCTGTGTTGGTATTCTATTATGTAGAAATCAGCTTTTTGTTCAAGTTCATATGTATTGATTCGGTATGTAAAAACTTGAATTTTTTTGGTAGAGCGAGAGAGAGCAGAGGTGGCATGACATCATAAGTTCTTTCCTAACAGAGATAATTCTTGGGCTCAAAGAGGTGAGGCGATATTTCAGCAGCAATATTTAGTGAATATGTCAATATGTTTCTCACTGTACAGTGTACTTCTGCTTGATTCATCTGAGCTTTACATTTCTGAACTTAATTCCTCGTGAAATTTGCAATCATGCCAACTTTTATGATCGACCAATTCAGAGTTGTCTGATTTTACCATATTAGGCTGAAAGTAAACAGTTTTTAAACTTGCCAAACAATTGCAGACTATCTTAATTGTAGATCTCCATTTTTCACGAGGAATCCAACTCTGTTGCTTGAAGGAATAAACTCTGAATGCTGATTGCTCCTTTTGATTTTTTTTTCCTGCACTACATCTGCGGTTAGTCAGTTCATGTTAGGAATATTAATGAAAAACTTCCATTCTTGGCCAGCTTTCCACATATAGAATGAGAACCTTTCAGTACTCTGGTTTGTAAGGATTTGTTGATAGCTATTTCTTTTGATGCAGGCTAACAAGAAAACAAGAAACAAAGCATATGATATCCTTGTCCAGATTGGCCATGCTTGTGGGGATGAGGAGAAAGGCGGGAAGAAAGAGAACCTTTATCAATTTTTTAACATGGTACTTGACACTGTTTCAGGTTACTCATTATTATTCTAATTTGTCTAACGACCAGAAGTCCTTGCTATTATTTACAAGTGTGTTCATCGTTCTTTCTTTCTTTGATTATGATTGGCTAAAATCATCTTTAACTGAGCTTATCTTATGGTCACAGGTGGCTGGAGGTCTGGCTGGCGAAACCCCGGTTATAATCAGTGCTGCGATGAGAGGGTTAGCTAGGTTGGCCTATGAGTTTTCTGACCTTGTGTCTTCTGCTACCAATTTGCTTCCATCAACATTTCTGCTTCTCCAAAGGAAGAACAGAGAAATAATTAAAGTTTGTTCCTTCTCTTTTATATCAGCTTTTAGTGGTCATTTTAAATTTTTTTTATATCATCCTGTTATATTTTTCTATTTTATCTTACATGAAATACAGTCGGTTTACTAAACTTTTTCCTTATTGCAGGCTAATTTAGGCTTGCTGAAGGTATTAGTAGCCAAATCACAGGCCGAGGCGTTGCAATTGCACTTGAAAAGCATGGTTGAAGCCTTGCTGAAGTGGCAAGATGATACGAAAACTCATTTCAAAGCCAAGGTTAGTGCTTTAATAGCATGTTTGTAATCTTATTCCAACACGGCTTCATTTTCTGTTAAGCAGCTGCACTTTTGATACAGTCAGTTTCTTATCTCTTACTGGTGAAACATGAACTGTTTTCAGATTAAGCTTCTACTAGAAATGCTTGTCAAGAAATGTGGGCTGGATGCTGTTAAAGCTGTCATGCCTCAAGAACACATGAAACTACTTACCAACATTCGGAAGGTTGTTGCGATAGATTCTGTGCAAGTATTAGAATAGCCAAGGGTTTTCACTACTCATTGCTGATCTTTATCTCTTGTTGAGCACAGATTAAGGAACGAAAGGATAAGAAACAACAGACTTCTAGATCTGAGGAAGCTAAATCTCATGCATCCAAAGCTACAGCCAGGTATAAGAATTATTATGTGCATATGAACAACATAGCATCTGTTCTTACTTAGACGTCTACCTACATTCTTGTCTGCAAATGAAGCTTCCATAATGCTCTACATAAGATCTAATGCTTTACCTAAGGTCTTCAAGCTTCTTTGTCAATGTTGAAGTTTTGTTCCTGCCTGTTTGGATCTTGGTGACATTTGCATAAGCAGTGTGAAATATACTTGCCCCTTTGTGCCTGATGGGTCCATGAGTTATCAGTTTTTATAAAATCTGTACAGCAATAAAGTTTAGCCTTTTGAAAGGGTAGTTTCGTCCATAATTTCCAACCTGCATATGCTCTTTAGTACTTCTCTTGCACCACCAAATCCATATAAAATATATCATATCACTTTTTACTATGTTTGAAACGTAGGCATGTGAGAATTCTATGGTTATGTTGGTCATATCCTTGTAAATTCAATGTAGCTCTATCAATTCATCTTCCCTATTTTCTGTAACTTCTTTTCTTTTCTTTTCTTTCAGGCTAAGCAGATGGAACCATTCAAAAGTATTTTCTGATTTCGGTGATGAAGAAACTGATGATAGTAATTCAGATTATATGGATACCCAAACGGTCACTGGCCGGCGTGGCAAGGCTTCACACCTCAAATCCAAAGCATCTTCATCACGGTTAGTTTTTCGTATTCAGGACTGGACAAAATATTTGATCCGCAGTAAAGTTTCAGTTTGGTACAGTTGGCTTTCTGTTTATAAATTGCACCGACACATTGTTTTCAATATGACCAGGGCCAAGAGTAGAACAAATAAGAACTTGCCTGACCACCTACTTGATCAACTAGAAGACGAGCCTCTTGACTTGCTTGATCGGCGAAGAACAAGGTCTGCACTTCGATCATCAGAGAATTTGAAACGTAAAATGGAGTCTGATGAAGGGCCAGAGATAGACCCCGATGGTCGTCTTATAATTCATGAAGAATCAAATTCGTACAACGAAAAGTCATCTCATCCCGATTCAGATGCAAGGAGTGAAGCAGGGAGTCACTTGTCTGTGAATACAAAGAAAATAAAAAAGCGAAGGAAGACATCAGAATCTGGATGGGCTGCAACTGGCAATGAGTATGCCAGCAAGAAAGCTGGTGGGGATTTGAAAAAGAAGGACAAGCTTGAACCATATGCATATTGGCCACTTGATCGCAAGATGATGAGCCGCAGACCAGAGCACAGGGCTGCTGCCAGAAAAGGGATATCGAGTGTGGTTAGGATGACAAAGAAGCTTGAAGGGAAGAGTGCTTCAAGTATACTAACCAGTAAAGGCTTAAAGTTTAAAAGGGTTCAGAAGAAAGGCAGCAAGAGAAAAAGCAAGTAATTTGAAGCACGTAGTGTGCTCCAGTTATCTTTCTTGAATGTATTGCTGATGAGACCACAGGTAAATTATTACTATTATTATTGCAAGTTTGGAAAGTATAAAATCCCCGATGCTTTATGAGGGTCATGCTATAATCAAGCAATTTTACGAATTTGTTCAAGGCTCACTTCGCTCTTTTATTATGCAACTTCCCTTTCCTGAACCAATGCTTTTACCCGGACTTGACAAAATGGACAACAAGTTCTTGTAGGGGGACATATGCGTTTACTAAAACATAGTTTGGAGAAATCGTTTGTGTGCTATAAGCATTTCAGCATTTGGCACTTGAGACTTGCCAGATGAACATGCTTGGGGAGGGTCTTTATTTGATTGTTACTTTGTTCTCCTGTCTCTAGTCTCTACTTTGTTACTTTGATTGTTACTAGGGAATGCCGAAATTTTATTGTGAACAAGAATGTGGTCTCTGAAACAACACTATATCATATCACATATCCAATGAACATGTATATCAGCGGCAATGACATGTTTGAAATGAAAGTTATACGATGACCAATGAGGCTCTTGATCAGATTTGTTTTAAAGTAATTAACAGAGAAGTATGCAAACTTTCTTAGCATCAAAATGGAGAAGCATGCATATATCAAACATGTTATGTAGCATATCCTGAGCTCATCTTGGATTTCCATCGGAATTAAGATACAAGGATTCCAGAAGGGTTTTGGCCAATCAAAAAGCCTTTATATTCAACAACAGCACTAATTTGATCCCTCCATCCCTCACATGTTTCTTTGCACAAATCAGATGTGCAACAACGTAGGGAATAGTAGGTAAAGTGGGGCGATTAAGAATATCTCATCTAACTCCAGACGCGGAGGCTGATACGGCTTTGACATGAATCTTAACCATTTACACACCATGCATAAAAGACTTACTTAATCACGCAGTTTGTTAACCCCTATTTGCATAACTTTGCCACAAAGTGTTTTCTCTTTGAGGTCATAGCTAAATTTTCGTTGACGAAGAAAGTGTTTTCTCTGAGGCCAGAAGAACATTCGCCGGCAAGACGGTCGCAGTCGGACGGCATTTTGAGGCAATAAGCATGACCAAAACCATTCAACTGACGCATTAAAGTTCGGACAAATGGGGGCAGCCTCTATATGCTACAGTGCAAAACTAATGATCTAAGACAGTTAATTTCCTCAATTTTATTGATTTGTATGTAAATAACGCATCCCCCACTTGTATCAAAATTCTCTAAGATGTAATCAAACTATGTACCCTTGTAGTCGGAAATAGATTCCAATCTACAATTACAATACACGAAGCACTAAGAAACACGATAGTCACGCAACTGACAACCAAATTTCATACAGTTGGTTATCCGATCAGCCAACAGCTTGTACATGAAAACCAAAATCAACTACTGCTACAGGTGTTTCAGTGACTGCCGCATAAGACCAAACCTACTGTGGCTAATAAGGACATGGGGAATTTTTCTAACAACAATAAGCGATAGTATTTTTTGATAGACCAAAGGGTGAGCTCCTAAAATTCTCCTCCGGTACACCTCAACAGTCTTCTCAAGTGATCAGCTGTCCAACCAATTCAATTTTCATAGCCACAATTGACCCAACTGAACAGGATCATATACAAGAGACTTCCTGGGTGCTCACTGCAAAGCGGAGTGTTCCCATTAATACCATGCCAATAACAAGATCTCTTCCATGAGCAAGCAGGTTAAACAGATCAAATTTTTTTTTTGTCTTTCACCAGAAGAGCATTCAAAAGTAAGATGGTAATTGATCCTACATTAGATATTTAGCACTAGTAAAGCATAATTGGAATGCAGACATTCACTCTAAGCAAATGATCAGGACTTCAGTTTATGAATCACTAAATCTCACAAAAGGAGCCTGACCTTTCCTTGAATTCTTTTCCATGTCAAAATTTATACATCTATGATGAAAAGGTGAAAGATAACCAGTAAACATACCTTCAGTGATATTCAAGTAAAAGTTGGGAGTAGGTCACTGGATCTGTGTTACTACTTGTAAGGCGCAAACAAAACTGAGGAGTTGTGGCCACCAAACCCAAACGAATTAGACAATGCCACCTTAATGTCCAGTCTTTCTTTCTTTGGGCCTACTAGCACTTTCATATCCTGAATTCACACGCTGACAGAGTTAGATGGCAGCTAAATTGAAATAAATTTTGCAGTAGACATTAAAAAGAGGGATATGGCAATGGAAGACAACATACCACACCCTTATCTGGGTCTTCCAGATTGACATTTGGATGAACCCATCCAGTTCGTATTGCCTATATTAATAAATAGAATAAAACATCAAGAATAACAGCAGAAGAAAAGAAAAAAAAATCAGTGCATAAAATCTGCATGTTCTACCAACTGCTTCAGTATTGAAAAGGCAAGTCAAACAACACTAACAAAAGCACATTAATTCAGCCTTGCATCACATATAAAACACAAATATAAATAAAATTAATGAAAAGAAAAAAAAATGCAAACAAACATTTCTTCCATGTAAAAAGCATCAGATATGTTACCTGTACCGCAGCAACAGCCTCAACAGCACCAGCTGCTCCTAGCAGGTGACCAATCATGGATTTTGTAGAGTTGATTCTCAACTGTAAAAGGTAGAGGTCTTCAATCACATGCCAATAAAAATTGAAAACAGAAGCTTATGAATTGCGGTTACCTCAGGGTTCTGGCCAAAACAATGAATAAGAGCATTATACTCTTTAAGGTCTCCGGCGGGTGTGGATGTTGCATGTGCATTAATGTAATTCACATCTTCCTTAGATACGCCAGACTGAACTAATGCCTTCTCTATGCATTGAATAACTCCAGCCCCTGTTGCAGATACGGAACAAAGAATGTATATAGTGCATTCAGATCGTAGAATGTGATAATGTAATGTAATTCCAGATACTAAAATGAATATCCGACAAAGTACATAATGATAAACAGCTCGTCTCGCCGTGACCTTCTCTTGAATCTTTTCACCAACAGCCATAACTAATCAAATAAAAGGCACGACAAAGCTTAACAGCCAGTTCCCGAGATTTGTTCCATAAAATGTCACATGACAACACTTTGCTAGAACAAATACAAGGCAACTCAGGACAACCCTGGTGTAATGGAACTCTCAAATCTCTTATAGACAACATATGAAGTCAATTACCAGAAAAAATAATAATAATAAACAAAGATTTCCTAAACAGCATTGTCTATGACATGTTCCCAAACACTGTTCCTAAATCTTCAATATCTTACTTGTGCAATGATTTTACAACATTTAATAAAAACTAGAAGAACCACCTAATGAAGCAAGGGGGATTAACAAGAAACCCAACGGAAGTATCTAGTTTTTATTTTTCTCTTTTGGTCAAGAACAAAAGATATTGAATTGGGTAGAACAATGAAGATGTCAGAACTGAAAACAATTGAACTAGTATATCAGCAGAAAGGACTTAGAAGAAAATACTCTTGTTTGAGTAGATCAACAAGACAATGACTGTCTGAGAGAGAGAGAGAGAGAGAGAGAGAGAGAGAGAGAGAGAGAGAGTTTAATTGTTAATGAAAGAAATATTACCATCAGGGCGTGGCTCAGTCATGTGGTAAGCATCACAAGTGAAGCTTCCTCCAAGAAACTCTGCATATATGGTTGCACCTCTTTTCTGCCAAATTCAAAATATTCAAGAAATGAAGGTATCTAAAGTAACTTTTAACACAAATAATGTGGCATCATATCAGATAGCGAGAAAGAGAGTAGCATCAGATAATGGGTTTGAGAGGCCAGAGTAGTGCCAACTCAAAATGCTACAAGTCACCCATGTAGCTGACAGAAGTAAATAATAATAATAATAATAATAATAATAATAATAATAATAATAATAATAATAATAATAATAATAAAAACAGAAAACATGACAGGTTCTACTTGAGGGACATATGGATACAGACTTGATAGGATAAGTGGGTTAAGTCCCGGATGATATCAATCTTACAGACATGTTGACCGCTACTCAAAACAGGCAAGAGAAATCCATATACAGACACCCAAACATGAATTTAGAGTTTTTTACCTTAGCATGTTCTAACTCTTCTAGAACCAACACTCCAGCTCCCTCCCCCATAACAAACCCATCACGATTCTGTCCAATAACCAAAACCACATGTGAGAAACAGAACATATGTAAGCCCACAAGTAAGCAATCAGGACTTGACAAGTGTTTTAATTCTGAAGGCATTCACTGGTCAACTTGTTAAATAGCACTAGAAAATAAACTGAAATCTCAAGTATACTACACTTGATACCAAGACATGTTTATATTATGACAACAGAAACATGATGTGATTGTACCTTTTTTTTTTTTTAGCTAACAAAAGTTTAGATAAGACTCAGCACATAGCCAATGACAATGAAAAAAGAAAATGAGAAAGTAACAGGACTATTCATGACATTACAGTATCCCAAGGTCGTGATGCTTTAGTTGGATCACTGTTCCTTTGTGAAAGTGCTCTGCATGCCACAAAGCCTCCCAAGCCTATTGCAATAACACGAGAACAAGTATATCATGAGAAATTCCTGCAATTTCGAGAAAAATTAAGAAACAGAAAAGGTAGCAAGGGATGGGAGAAATACCAATAGGTATCATTACTGAATCTGAACCACCACAAAGCATAATGTCCTGGACGAAATTTCAAAGAATGTTGCAGAATTAAATGCCGTACACGGAGGAATGATAATTATGCAGAAATAAATGCCACACACGGAGGAATGTTAATTATTTATATCCTTCTTCTTTTCTATCTTTGTTATAAGGTTCTAAACTTTCGGTCATATCAGTTCATAGAATTGTATACACATTTTAGTGAATTAGGTTTCCATAATCCCATTGGGGTGCTAGTAACAAATCCAGAAAACTTACAGCTTCACCTCTAATGATATGATTTGCTGAATTCAAAATGCAGAAGTTGCTTGTAGCACAAGCAGTGGAGATTGAATAATTTGGGCCCATCCAACCCTGCAATTTTAAGGGAGATAATCAGATAAAAGACTTCAAAATTCAAACGGCCAGCAAGAAACATCAGAAAGTTCTATTGCAATGTAAACATAAACTCACCAGATCCATTGCAAGCATCGCAGAACCCATATTTGTAGTTGCGAAAGGCACACAGAATGGATTCATCTTCTTATATGAAACCCGTAAAGCTTCAATTGCATCATTGAAGATCTGTTCAACACCAAAACATCAAATCAATCATCTGCGACAATGAAGAACGTATCAGGTTCCTCGTCCCAGCTGCAGGACTTTCAGTTCTATGTGGGACATCTGGCATGGGATTTTACTTCTTAAAGATACTTTTGCCATTACCAAGTTTTTGAATAAGGGAGCCAGTTAGATGCTGATGCACTGTATTACATTACAAACTATATACAAAATAAAAGCAATTTCAGAAATCAAAATACTTTTGGAACGCATTATCTCTGGTGGAAATGACTCGGTGGTAGGTGTGAATTGTGATACTTATTTCAAACTAAACTTGCCAAAGAACATAAACCAGAAACCAATCAGTGAGAGCTCTTGTAAAACAGGTGTTGGCCATTCTCCAAAATGTTTACAGATTGTTAAATCATATAGTAGTTATGTTACCTTCATTCCACCCATTGCAGAACCAATCAACACCCCACATTTAGTTTTGTCAATTTTCTCCATGACTTTTTCTGTAAATCCACCATCCACCAAGGCTTTCTTTCCAGCAGTAAGCAAGTAAAGCATGAATTTATCCATTCTTCTGGAGAACTTTGGTGCTACCCATCCATCAGTTGAAAAGGACTTGATCTCTCCACCAATTTTCTAAAGAAAAGAAAAGGTACTCAGAACAAAATATTGAGGAAGCAGCAAGTGACAAGAGGTTTAGATGATTATTTACCGTAGGAAATGGGGAACAATCAAAAGCTTCTATCTCACTAATGCCACTAACACCCTCAAGCAGATTATTGTAGAAAACATCAGCATCATGACCAAGTGGGGTCACCACACTCATTCCTGTCACAACCACTCGCCTCTGCTTTGTTACAGGTTTCATCTGCTTTGTTAACTCTTCAGTAGGTTGCACAGCAACAGCCATGGTTTCCCCTATATTTCAGTAATGACAGTAATATTATATCAGGCATATATGGCATGCATATAAGAGAACATAGAATCAGTACATTACTTAATAACTATGAGTTTCTTCTCTTATTTGAATATCAGCAAAATTGAAGTTGGCAGTGGTAACAGACGATTATTAGGACTCACTATAAACTTGCATGCACACCTAACACAAAGGATGAAACATTCCTCCTTTTCTTGTCAAAGATACCAAATTTAGACTAACACAACCTCCCATTTCTTTTTCTACCTAGATAAAGCTTTCTGCCCCATTCACCAATCAATAGTTTGCAATCACATATGCTCTGAACAAACAAATCATCTGGCTATTTACCCAGATAAACACAGCATGCAAGCTTTTCTTAACCCTCATCCCAATAGGTCTGCCAACATAGTCAACTTTAGGTATACCAAACTACAGATGATCAAGATTCCAGAAAACATAAACCAAAACGTTTTTAGACCTCGAAAATCCACCACTCCAGAAATCAATCACTTAAATCCCACTTCAGATGCAAACGTCCAAGTAAGCAAGCACACGGAAAACACACACTAATAGATAAAAACAAGAACACCCAAAATTCTGAACTAAACAATAAAAAAAACTCAAACAGCACTATAAGCATGAACCCAATACCAGAATCAATCAAAAGGGTCAAACTGAATTACCAGAACGGGTACTAAATCTCCTCCTGCTCCGATTCATAGACCCAGTTTTGGATCCAAACAGCCCATTTGAGCCCAAAGACGATAAACCCTGAGAGCTATAGTACTCATCACAAGGCTCAAAAGCCAAGCAAGAACTCATCAGCCCCTGAATGCTGGATCCACCCCTGCTACTACTACTTAAGCATCTTCTGCTGCTACATTTGCCCAGCCTCCGTCTCCGGCCACCACCACCACCCAACTTGGCACGTGACGGCTCCCCGTCGCACGTGACAGACATGCAAGCGGCGACGAGCCACGTGCAGAGAGGGGACGCGACGGAAGTGGCAGCCATGATTTGAAAAACCAAGAACGACTAGTACCCAGATGAAGAAATCAAAAACCCAGATGGGATTGAGCTCCAAAGACTCCGAATTGCAAAGGGTAGGCGATGAAAATGAGAAATGGCAGTGGTGGTGATTCAATCGAGCGCATTCGACTCTGTAACTCTTTCTCTCTCTGAAACGGATGGAGAGAAAGAGCCTAGTATTGGGTGGGAAAAAGGTTGAGTCTTTGAGAATAACAAACCCAAAAGCTTTAGCCTTCTCTCTCTCTCTCTCTCTCTCTCTGTGATGTTTTGATGGCTTGTGTAGCTCTGGGGAGGAAAGAGAGAAGGACACACTGACTCGCTGAAAAATACATCATCATAATATATATCGTCTACCAAAATACCAAACGTCTATGACCACCAGAAAATAAAAATTAATTATTTACACTAATTTATTTTTCCTACTCAATTCAGTTCTGTCTTACTTAAATGGTTTGTATTTGTTTGTGTGTGTATATATATATATATTTATATTTATAGGATTTTTCTCAGTTATAAATGTCTGCATTAATTGTTTTGATGTGGAATTTTATTTTTGCATAACTTTTCGATCGAATTTTCTCATCTCCATATCTAGATAATATTGTGTAGATCATCTCTACAAAATTTCAGCCAATTTAGTAATCGTTAAGGCCCTAAAAATTGCGTCTTTCTGTTATAAGCATGAACGGTTCATGTTTGACAGAATTCAATCTGTTCATTTGTTTTTCGAGTTTGAGGGCCTTAACGATTGGCTGAAATTTTGCAAAGATGATCTACACAATATTATCTAAATACTAGACGGTGAAGATGAGGAAATTCGATCGAAAAGTGGTGCAAAAATGAAAATCCGCATAAAAACCATTGGTGCAGACATTTGTAACCAAAAAGCCATATATATATATATATATATGGTAGCAAAGATACCATATATATATATATGGTATATATAGGGTTTGGTAGCCAAAAAGCCATAAACCCTAAACTATGTCAGGCCGTTTTGGCTCTTAAAACCCCTTCTATCTTTTATTTTCGGTCCAATTTTCCTTCAGTTCCCAAAATGAGCCGACTTTTTAGATCCAACTCAGTCACTTCTAGTTCATCCAAGTCCTCCCTTAATAGAATACCAGATATAGTTAATGAAGAACAAATTGAATTTCAGTCAAACGATAATATAGATATGAATGATTGGAATATCCCTAGAGTTCCTAGTAACGAAATTTACAAGAAAAAATGGAGTCTTTCTTCATTTAAAAGTGAACACCATATTAAATCTGTCGAACAAATTTATGCTCTTAGTAAACAACATGAAACTTGCCAACTCTTTAGTTCCAAATCAATTAAAAAAACATCGCAAAGATGGTCATAATTTCCTACATATCGAATTAGTTCAAATCGGCGTTAAACCTTTAACCAGAAAATGTCTTAATGCCTTCATTCTCTTATGTTTAAGAGATGCAAGGTTTACTGATTTTAACGACAGTACCCTTGGTTTAATTGAGTCAAGTTTGTTTAATGGTTCAGTTCATTTCAATTGTTTCCCCGATTTTACTATTTGCCTCAGTGACCCTCATATATTAAAAGTTTTGACCTTAAATGTTAAAACGTCGAGTTACCACGTTCTGGAAGGAACTCAACCTTTAGCCTTAATTTATAGAATCCATTATAAAGTCACCGGTACAAATATGAACTTTCAAGCCATTAACAAAAGTCCTAAAAATCATACACTATTAATTCAAAGCAGCCAAGAAAACGCTAATATTAGTGTTCCACACACAATTAGATGGTCAGATGTCCATCTTCCTTCAGAATGGTCTCTCACTAGTGAGAATCATACTTCTAATGCACAACGTAGTTTTGCCGACTTAGACTGTATTCAACAGTTCAATGATGGCACAGTAAGAATTAATTTTCAAAACTCCAGGATAAATCAAAACTCAAGAATTCAAGAAATATGAAATTCTTCCAGACACTCTTTTGCAACTGCTAGATATTCATTTGCTGGTTCCACTACAGCTGAAACGATGTTTAGACGAGATCATGATTTGGATAAAGAAATTAAAAACATTAGGATTAAAGAATTAGAAGAAGAATTACAAAAGCTCAAAGTTAAAAACATCAGAACTAATTCCCAAGTTAGTTATCCAAATTACACAGAAAATGAAACTCAAAATATTTCAGTCACTGATGACGATCAAACTTCTCCCACTGCCTCTGATTTCCTAGTTACTCCTCCACTAAATCCTCAATTAAGTACACTCACCAAACCTTTCGTAATTAATTATTCTAAATTAGACAAAAATCTTGAGTTAAAAGAAAATATCCTTAAAAGAAATCTCTATAGGATGAAGTTCCCCTTAATAACTCAACGAAAACAATTATTTAGTGATTGGTAAACCTTTATGCTTGAAACGGAAATAGAAATAAATTTTCTAGACTTTATAGATCAACTAAACAATCCGAAAATTGTTCAAACATTAACAAAAGAAAAATGGAAAACCTCCACTAGCTCAGTCCTTTCTAGTCATCCCCCTGTCGAAACAATAATAATTGATCATCTTAACAGTCCAATCATAGCTTCACCATTTAAAATTGTTATTGAAAATCTAGAAACTAAGAAAATTAACCCAGAAACTAAAAAAAATTATTGAACAAAATAATTACACAAACCAAAGTTTAGTTACCATAGGAGTCCAGTTAGACAAAATAGAACTAAAAGTTGATAACATATCTTCTAAAGTCAACATTTTACCTCAACCCAAACCGGAAACTCCTTTAGTTCATTTCAGCACATTAAACAAACCAACCCTCAACCCTACTTCTTCCATTCAAAAAATTGAACAAATGTTAGAAAAATTAAAAACTGAAACACCTGTATCTAGTCGAATTGCAGTAATTCACACCCAACAAACCACTTCATCTGATAGCGATTCTAGTAACACTAGTCAAGTTTCAGATTTAAGCCAGTTATTCAAAAATTTAAACACGGAATCTTTAAAACTAGATCGAATAGTTCATCCCAAGAAACAACCTTTTAAAACTTGGACATAACGTCCTCTCCCTTTAGATATACAACCCAGTAATAATTTTAAGAATCAATTCTCAGTTTCTTCCGATAAAACTTATGAATGAAATATTGATAATTTATCAGAACAAGAAATATTAAACAAATTACATCACATGTCTATGGCAGCTAATAGCTACGTCACAAACCATAATTTCAGTCAACCCGAAATCATTGACATACTTTCCACAGGGTTTACAGGAATGCTTCATTCCTGATGGGAAAAACATCTCACTCCTGATTCCAGGTCTTCTATTAAACATGCAATCAAACGTGATGAAGATGGGACTCCCATCTTTGATGAAAGCACATGAATGAGAATTTCTGATGCTGTTAACACATTATTTTACACAATCATCCAACATTTCATAGGAACCCCTAGTCATATTACTTCCAGAATTCATGATCAACTCAGTAACCTTAGGTGTCCCACCTTAAGCGACTTCAAATGGTACAAAGATGTTTTCATTTCCCGAGTTATGCTTAGAGATGATAGTAACCAACCTTTTTGGAAAGAAAAATTCATAAACGGTCTCCCAAAATTATTTGCTCACAAAATCAGACAATTCCTTAGTAATGAAACAAGTCACATTAACTATGATTATTGAACTTATGGAAATATAATTACCGTTGTTCAAAAAGAAGGATTAAAAATGTGTATCGATATGAAACTAAATGCTCAAATGAAATCAGATAAGAAAACAGTTAAATATGAATTAGGAAATTTTTGTGAACAATATGGCTTACCTCCCTTACCTCCTTCAAGAAGGAAAAAGGCAAGCAATAAATTTATTCCTTATCATTCAAAACGAAAATTTAAACCATATGAAACCAACTTTCAACCAAACAACTTTTATTCCAAAAACAAATTTCGAAAAAATTGGTCCAAAAAATTAACTCGTCAACCAAGGAGTAAATCTTTTGATAAAACTAAAATTAAATGTTTTAAATGCAACAAGACATGTCGTTTTGCAAATACTTGTCCAGTTAAAAATATCATTAATCAATTAAAAATCAGTCAAAAGAAAAAGAAAAACTCATACAAACTTTAAAATTACGAAATACTTATTCAGAAAATGAAATGAGTAAAGATGACATCACTTTGACGGAATCTTCTTCTCATGAATCCGATGAACATTCTTCCCCAGATATTAGTTTTGGGTGTAAAGATGCTTGTAATTGCAAAACAATCAATGTTCTTTCCAAACAGGAAGAACAAGAAGAACTATTAATTGATTTAATAAGTAAGATAGATAACCCTGAACTTAAAACTGAGTACCTTAAAAAATTAAAAAAATTAATTACCCAATAAAATACAATCAATCCTCCACCACAAAAAATTAGTCTTACTACAACTTTTGATAGATTTTCTACTAGTAAAAAGGAAATAACGATCCAAGATCTACAACAAGAAGTAATAACCATCAAATGTCAAATCCATGCCCTACAACAAACACATTTAAAACTTACAAATGACAACAAAGAAATTAAACAAGAAATAAATTTACTTAAAATAAATAATCAATTTCTTAATTTACAGGATCCTCCTGAAAATCTTCTCATAAATCAATCCCCAGTAATTAACGAAGCTGAAACTTCTGAACGTAACACTATTAGTATCATACGCCAAATCCAATTAAAAAATGGTACACTACTGTCCACCTCAAAATAAACGATTTCCAATGAACAATACCAGCACTTATTGACTCTAGAGCTGATCTTAATTGCATCCAAGAAGGCTTGATACCTTCAAAATACTTTGAAAAAACGAAGGAATCATTACGATCAGCCAATGAAACAAAAATGGATATTAAATACGAAATCCCAAAATCTCATATATGCCAGAATAATGTCTGTTTCAAAACTTCATTTGTCATAGTAAAAAATTTAACTGATAAAGTAATTTTAGGACTTCCTTTCATTACCTTAATTTATCCCTTCAAAACTGAATGTGATGGTATTATTACCTACCCCTTTAACGAACCAGTTAAATTTACTTTTCTTTCTAACCTAGAAATCCATACTCTAAAAGCATTCCAAGAAAATAATATTTCAAAAACCATTAGTTGCATTCAAGCAAAAAATAAACAAATGACTTTTCTTCAAGAAGAAATTAATTTTAAAAGAATTGAAAACCAACTCCAAAATCATTCTCTTCAACAAAAAATCAAAACTTTAGAAGAAAAAATAATCAAAGAAATATGTTCTGATATTCCTACTGCTTTTTGGCATAGGAAAAAACACATTATTTCTCTTCCTTACATTCATGAATTTAATGAGAAAAATATTCCTACTAAGGCTCGCCCAATTTAAATGAGTCATAAAATCATGGACTTCTGTAAAAAAGAGATCAATGATTTACTTAACAAAGACATTATTCGCCATAGTAAAACACCTTGGTCTTGCCCTGCCTTCTATGTTCAAAAAAATGCTGAACTAGAAAGAAGAACTCTTCGATTAGTCATCAATTATAAGCCTCTCAATTCGGTCTTAGAATGGATCAGGTATCTCATTCCCAATAAAAGAGACATCATTAATAGATTAAACAATTCTATTATCTTTAGTAAATTTGATATGAAGTCAGGATTCTGGCAAATCCAAATCAATGAAACCGATAAATACAAAACCGCATTTGTCACACCTTTTGGCCATTATGAATGGAATGTTATGCCATTCGGCTTAAAAAAAGCTCCTAGTGAATTCCAAAATATAATGAACTATATTTTTAACCCTGACAGTCATTTTTCCATCGTATACACTGATGATGTCTTAATTTTTTCACAATCAATTGACCAGCACTGGAAACACTTACATCAATTCTTTTCCATAATAAAAAATAATGGATTAGTTGTTTCCGCCTCAAAAATCAAATATTTTCAAACCAACATTCGCTTTCTTGGATTCAACATTCACCAGCTTCAGGTTAGACCCATCGATAGAGCCATACAATTTGCTGATAAGTTTTCGGATGTCATTTTAGATAAAAATCAATTACAAAGATTTTTAGGATCCCTAAATTATGTAGCAGATTTTTATAAAAATCTTAGAAAACACTGCAAACCTCTATTTGATAGACTACAAAAAAATCCTTCCCCCTGGACTTCAATCCATACGACCTTAGTCAAAGAAATTAAAAGTCATGTTAAAACCTTGCCATGCTTAGGCATCCCTCTTCCTAATTCTTATAAAATAGTAGAAACCGATGCCTTTGAAATTGGTTATAGAGGTATCCTCAAACAACAAACTTCTTCCAATCATCCAGAACAAATTGTTCGTTTTCATTCTGGGGTTTGGAACCCAGCCCAATCAAACTATAGTACTATCAAAAAAGAAATTTTATCAATTGTTTTATGTATTAGTAAATTTCAAGATGATTTATTAAATCAAAATTTTTTAGTCCGAGTTGATTGTAAAAGCGCAAAGGATGTTTTAGAAAAAGATGTTCAAAACATTGTTAGTAAACAAATTTTTGCCCGTTGGCAAACAATCTCAAGTATTTTTGATTTTGAAATTGCATTCATTAAAGGCAGTGACAACCATATACCAGATTTCCTAACTCGTGAATTTCTACAGGGCGCCAAAACATGAAGCCCAGTTCCTCCAAAGGGAGAAATCCCGAAAAGTCAATATCCAAATCATCTCCACCTATTAAAACATAATCACCTGAGTCAAAACCAAGCATTGTTCTTTATGCAGGTCATCCTCCTATTCCTTTAGTCAACCAATACAGTGTTCTTGGTAGCACCCTCAGTCCAACTAAACCAAATTACCAGTTCGTTTTAGTCAACCAGTATGATCCCTACAAAACAGGGTACCCTCCAGTTATTCATAAAAAATCATCTCCTTATATTACCAGGTCAGAAGAGTTCATGTTTCATATTGAACCTACTCTGAGTCACCTAAAAAATTCTGCAACTTTAGTAAAAACATTTTATGGTCCAAATACTCATTATCTTCCAGGAAAACCCTTAGCATTCTATAGGGACATCCTATTCAAATCTCAGTCACTCTCTATTAAACTAATCCATGATCCAAAAGACCCCTCTAAAATATTATACCATTCTCTTTACATCATCCGTATTATTTCATTATCCCAATGGGGCGATTCAACTTCTACTCCTCACAAGTGTGAATCCATTACATTTACCTATCATGAGTACATTGAAACATGGAGTAAAATCTTCCTCTATCAAACAGAAGATTTTTCCCATTCATGGTTTCTAAATTTTGATCGAATATTCAATCGCCAATTCCCTATGTGGTTCAGTGACTGGTGGGATAATCACGGTTGCCCTTATGATCTATTACCTTCTGATCTTTAGAATGCAGTTACTAAATTTTATACAGTCATGACTTTCACTAACTATGAAAAAAGATTCACCCTCACTCTCCAGTTCATAGCCATATATAAAATCCCTTGGATCTTCAAATGACAATATAAAATTGAGAAAGTTGAAAATGAAGATTGTATGGTCCTCAGACAATTCCTAGTCAAATGGTGGGATAAATTCAATTCAGATAGAGTCTTATCCCAGTTCAGTAAAGAATTTTCAGTTAATCCATCCAAATTTGAAACCATCGTTCCTACCCAGTCAACATCTCTAATCCCCCAGTTAAAAGATCAAGCTCCGCAGTTACCTTCTTCATCTAAAAACAAAGGCTCCAGTTCATCTTCATCTTCTAAAGCAGAAGAATTAAAACAATTGGCCAAACAGTTATTAAAGCAAGCAGCCAGTTTATCATCAGATGAAAAAAGTGATAATTCGTCATCAGATTCATCGACTCATAGTTATCAAAGCTCTCCTAGTCAACCATTCAAGTGGGCAGATTATGAAGATAGTCAAGACCCATATGCAGATTTCCAGTAAAATCAAGACCAGAAGAACATCGTCGGTAATTACTATTCATCAACAGTAAGCTCGTGGCAGACCAATCACTATTCATGAACAGTCAATCATGAACAGTCAAACTCGTGGCAGACCAATCACTATTTATGAACAGTCAAACTTTTACTATTCATTACTTTTGTAACTCCTATATATAAGAGCCCTCAGTTTCATTGTAAGCAGTCTTTCATTTTCTTCTCTTCTCATCTCTCTCTCTCTAGTTAGAACCTCTTTCAATTAGTTCTTGTATTGAGCATCTCTGCTCTTCACCTCATTCATGCATTGATTTAAACCAGTAAGTATATATATATATATATAGCTACTCTGTGACTGACTGACTTAAACTCTGATTATACAGTATTTTTTATGTGTGTGTGTATAATGCTTGATTCATTGTTCTTAAACTATGATTTTCTTTGATCTGTTGCAAAGTGATTATTCTATAGCTTCTTGAGTTCAAAATTTCAGTTCTTTGTTGGTCAGGTATTTGGCTTTGTATGTTTAAAACACATGATAATATAAGCGTGCATAGGAATAGTAGTGAATACTTAATGGTCTAACTCATGAATTTGATTGTAAGGTGTTATGTAATTAATTTAGTCTTGTGATTCAAATCATTCGTGTTATATGATTAAATCTTTCAAATATCAATATTTTTTCTCATATAAGATTGTTTGCATGCTATTTGATTATGATATAACTTACAAGATTCCCCTAAAAATAAGATATTAACTTACAAGATGAACTAAAAATTTAGAGGAGAAAGTTGGTTGGAAAAAATTTGCAATTATTTATTTTGGGTTACAATTCTGTTGAAAGACTCTTATGTCCGTGCCATAAGTGTTTTGTTGTTCATTTTGAGGGGAGGTACAAATAAATCTGGAATATCACATCAAATCCTCAATGAGTAATATGAGACTGTGAGTCTGGTCGTCATGTATTTGGAAATAAACAGATATGGAGTCACATAATGAAATTGTGTTTTTCTTCAGTCTTTTGTTTTTGTCTGAACCTCAATTCATGAAACATTGATTTGGCGGTCCATTTAGTAATTTGGTTCCTTTTGTCTTCTTGAAGAGTCTAGGATTCTAGGTCGAAACGAAACTGGAAACTTAATAATCTTAATTTACCAAACTATCATCCATTAGGTGAACCGATCAGGATTATATAGTTTTTACCAGAAAAAGGAAAAGAAATTAGAATTAGATTGTTAGCGCTTAAAAACTAGCTAACTACTATTTAAGTCTGGTTAAATCATAGCGACTATCAAGTTTGGCCATTTGAGTTGACTTCTTAGAGAATGCTACAAATTTACGATTTGTAGTTTTAGAGAATATATATTCACAACAAACGCTCATAAAAATGGGAATTCACACTTTTATGTATTTCACTTTTGGAAGCGTATATACAACACTTCGTACGCAACTATATATCTATTTGTTTCATCAAAAACAAAGCTTAAACCCAATCAATGAGCATCTACACAACATATCTCTTTGTTTCATCAAAATAGAATGCTTAAACCCAATCAATGAGTATCATTAGACGTGAGTGTGACCATGTTGATGATACGGCATTAGACCTGGGCATCACAATCGGGTTTCCGTATATACTCCAGTTATCGTGCCGATGAATGTTTCAAGTTGTGTGCCTCACGTAGGAAACTCTCATTTCTCCTATTATTGCCCTTTCATTTGTACGAGAATATATACGTGGGAGGCTATTAAGAACACCAAGTGCCTACAATGAAATAGAATCAGTCCCCCGCTCTATCACATTAATTGCAAGAACTTACGTAGCACATCCTCTCTTTTGTTTCCCCAAACCAGAGTTTCAATTAGTTTTGTGGGAAGAGACACCTCAGAATGGAAACCTATGAAATGTGGAATTCATCTCTAAATCATACGTTTCGTATCAAACTGAAGAAACTTGAAACTGTTTTGTAATTACTATATATGACACGCATATTGCATGCAAGTTTTATGTTTTCATAATATTTTTTCTTTTTAAAACTTTAGTCATTAGCTTAATGCTAGTTAATTTGCAGTTAAATTTTAGTCAAATTAGCTAAAATGTTATTTTGGTCAGCCACTTTAAAAATACGGATGCATCAATGCTCTCTATTATAATTAGCAACATCAACATTATTCTTCAATGCTCTCTATTATAATTAGCAACATCAACATTATTCTTCAAATAAAGATTAAATAATTTAAATATATTTATATATCACGTAAAATATATTAGAAATAACATATTAACATATTAAATTATAGAGTCATCTCGCTCTTTATATTTAGCAAACGAGATAGCTAAAAGTCATAATAGCTAAACTTTGCTTGATTTGCTGGAGCTCCGAAAATATTAAAAAAAACTAACACACGCTCTCTAAAATAGCTAAAAGTTAAAAGCTAAAATAAATAGTTTGTTAAAGTTTGTCTAAATACTTTTCAAACTGAAGTTACTTGAAACAGTTTTGTAAGAACTATATAGACACGCATATAAACATGCTCTATAAAATAAATAAAGCTAAAATCTAAAATAAAAAGTTTGTTAAAGTTGCTCTACGTACTTTTCAAACTAGAGTTAAAACAGTTTTGTAAGAACTATATAGACACGTATATAAACATGCTCTTTAAAATAACTAAAAGCTAAGATTTAAAATAAAGAGTTTGTTAAAGTTGGTCTAAGTACTTTTCAAACTGTGAAGTTACTTGGAAACAGTATTGTAAAAACTATATAGAGACGCATGTTGCATTGTGTGCATGCAAGTCTGAACATCAGAACATGTAACCATTTTATTACACACGTTTAATCTTCATTTGTAGAAGACTATTGGTACTGTCTTTTCTCATCACAGAAAATTACATGACATTATGATTTGTTTCTCTGTTGGAGCTTCACAATTGTAATTGTCCATAAAAGATTCAATGAGTACCAAAAGAAATCCAGAATATATGATTAAGCAGATCGATCGGATTCAGTATATAAAAAGTACAAGCAACGTTGGTAAGCCAATCACCCTTCTCTTCTCAACCAGATTCCTCAACTCTCTCTCTCTCTCATGCAAAATATATTTCGATAAACAAAGTACGTAAGCCAAGAAATTGCAAAGTTCTATTCTACTAAAGAGGACAGCGACTGGCAACTACCTCCCCAACTTCATCTCAAGTTCTCAACCATCTCTAAAAGCTTAATTTTCAGAGTTGTATATCCATATTTTGATGATTTAGATCGAAGGGAAACACTTCCTCTTCCTTTTTCAAGAAATCAAGTAGGTCAGAAGAGATATTTTTAATCAATTCCTCATCACCAATTGAAAATACAAGGATGGTATAAATATAGAAGACTTGAATATGTAGATTCAATCCTTCAAAATAAAGAACAAACACATAAAGACACAATGATTTGTTCACTACGGTGTAAACCTTCCTCAAGGCAACATCACCGCGAGACTTTTAAAGTAGTCCACACTAAGATCAAATCCACTATGAATAATCAGAGTTTACAAAGTATATCAAGCAGTGATCACAATCACTTTTATAAGCCAACAAGCTTGATCTCATTACAACTGTAAATCTAATCTATCCCCTCATGAACTATGATCCATCTAAGGAAGAAACTGAACACGTCTTCCATCTCCAATGATAACATAGAGAGTTCTTGAGTATAAATCCTGCAACCACAGCAGCAATAGTAATACTCTAATATGATCAAAAGAACTCTATTGAATCTCCAAGAAACCATCTCCTTGGATCATCAATCATAAATACGATAACATAAATAAGAAGTTCAACTGATCAACATTGAACAGTTGAACATCTGACCTCACATTGTAGCAGCGGAAAATACTATCTCTCATACGCTATGCGTGCAGAGATAGTCTCCAGATAATATGCGCAAGAGGTAGACTTCCATGTTGTTGGCGTCTTCTTTATATAGCATCATACTCTTGTGCCAACCAACCCTAGTCTTCATTAGTTTCCTAATAAGAAAACAATTCTCCATTAATTCACAATTCATAATATCAATCAAATAATAAAAATCAGATTTTATAGAACCTAATCACATTAGGTTTCCTTCCTTGATAACTGCAAAAATCATATCTGATTAACATCCTAACTAAGTTAGGATCCTTTGAAAATACACGTCCAAAACACATAGATCAAGTATAGACCTATTCGAAACAGATCTTCCTCCCTTTAAAGATATACCACATCTAGGACTTCTACTTCCTATGTGCATATCATGCATTTGGAAGATTAACATGATCAAATCCCATCATGTATATTGAAAAAGCTCATCATGTATATTACTCACGGCAAAAACACTTACAAATCAATCATATAACAATCATATATTTTATCCCATATAAAGCTCTAATCAAATTAGAACTTCTTTGATCATGCTTCCTTTATTTTGTATAGGGATGCCAAAACAAATATACTAACAATCTCCCCCTTTGGCATTCCTATACAAAACACCTATTAATATATATCATTATAGGAGCGGCCTCTTGCTTCCAAATCCAACCTCATTACCTGAAACATTTTCAGCAAATAACCAAGTGAAAAGCAAGAGAAATAGATAATCATAAGAATATCAAAATCACACATGATCGGGTTATATTCCATATGGCAACACTCCCCCTACAATCAACATTCTTCTCCCCCTTTTTGTCTAGGAATGACAAAGGGCTTCTTACCAAAGAGATGAACCAATAAGCATGTTATTGATGTGTGACCAGAGAACCGAGAACTCCCCCTCAATGTATACTTACAATGAGCATATATGCAATGCATGATCACACAAAATAAATAGGGAGAGCTCCATATATCAAGCATAGAAGAGAAGCATAGCTTTTCATCAAGGTACAATTCATAGCTTTATAGAAATAAGAACAACAAGTAGAGATCACATGCTTTATCAACATCAACATAACAATGTAAGCATGAGCAAGATTGAACAATTAAGTACCTTTGTGGTGATTGTGAACATTCATCAATATGGGGTTAACATCAACTCAATGTCTCAAAACATAAGCTCAGATAATAAACATAACTCTATTTACCCCCTTATATCTCCATGAGATAATACGATATAGTAATGGCCTTTCACCCAATTTTTCTTTTTCTTTCCTCTCATTTTTTTTTATTCAATTTGGAATTGAAGACTCATGTAACAAGTAACATTTCAATAGCTCCGAAGCCAGATGGCTTTAGGGTACTAGGTGTAACAAGGACACCCCAAAGGATAGTTACTCGAGTCAATTCCAAGGCCGTTTTCCGTGGCCAAGCCATTTCCGTTTCTTCCCATAACCTCATATCGTTCGCCACGACCAAGGCATGTTTACTTTGGAAATAACCTGGTCTTATTCAAATAATCACCGGGGTGACCAAACCATTCCCGTTTCTCTCCCATGATCACATATCGTTCATCACGACCATGACATGTTTACTTTAGGAATAGCCTAGCCAAGCTCCACATATACCTTGTTTCTTTTTCTTTTCTTTTCTTGGAGCACAAGTAACAAGAGAGACATATAATCAAGACACGGAGTTGATATATACCACCACAAGAGAAAAAATGTGTGCATGTGAGAGACAAAGGTGTCTACAATTGTTCTAGTATGCTCATGCACACATGATTATGGCAATCTTAACCCAAAACCGGCAATGCATCTTATCATCCTTATATAAATAAAGCCATGCAATTTACTTTGACAATCTAAGATCAACTCACTCTAGCAGATAATTTAGGAACCAAAATCCCACATGCAAATTAAACATTATTCATAATCTTTTAGCCATGATTTAATAATCTTCTACCATGATTGAATAAGTATGAATGCATGATTTATACCAATCAAGGGAGAATATTCAGAATTTGGTACACACACCATTGACACTCCCAAATGATTCATCAATTGGTAAACAAGTAAAGTCAAAAATTTCTGGACAATCAAGATCATTAATATTACCAGAAGAACACTTACTTGTACCCTTTCTTACCCATTTTTGCTTATGTTTCGAATCTTGTTCTTGTTGTTGTACGAGTATGACTTCCCCATTCCAAGTATTTTTGGTGTCAAGCAAGCTCCAATGGAGAAATTCTCAAACTTATCAAATTGATCATGAGTTTATTTTAATTGAACCAGTTCCTCCAAAACGATACTTGCCCAAGTTCTGCAATTCTTCATTTTTATGAGTTAGAGAAACATTCAAACCATATTAATTTTTACCTCAACTTAAAGAGCTTTGATCTTATCAATCAATTCGGACTTCATGTTATAACTCCCCTTCTCATGGCCCAATTCCAGCCATTATAGCTTCCTTTCAAAAACACCAATGCTCCTGACTCTAGTTGGACATGAAGGATGGTGTTGCAAGCTTTCCAAGCATATATAGTTCGTTCTCTAACTCCAAGTGGTTTGAAAATGGCAGCCCTGCAAAGTTAGATGAAAAACAGAACCGACAGAAAAACTGACAGATTGACCTTTACCTCTTCATACCTTTATATCGAGAGCATCGATTACCCAATGGAGTTGAAACTTCACAGATATGTAGTAGACACTCAGAGCTTTCCATCCATATATTATACGCTCAATTTTGAGCAGTGAAAGTACTCTTCGTCATGAATTTTATTCAGTGCAACCGCCCAGTTTTCTGCTCCGACCTTGCTCCATTCCAACTCAGATTGTGAACTCATATGAACTCGGAATCTAGTTCTGTAAAAACCTACAGAAACTAGACTCAGAGACCTTTATGTTGGTATATGGCTTGTCTCGTCATTCCAAGTGATCTGGAAACTGTGCATGTCCAAATTTGACTGACAGTGTTGTGTACATTCTGCTTTCTGCGTAACTTTGAATCTGTCTTCAGTGACTCTTCACTTCTCCTTCTTACTGACCTGAACACACACAGGACACATCAAAGAGAACAAAATATTTATGAAAAGAAATAGATTAAGGGTAAACGATTTTAAATCTTTTGCACACAATCTATCTCATCCTTCTTCTCTTCTTTCTTTGGATGTGACTCAATTGCATAGTGACCTTGCTGGAATAATATACCACAGTTGTTAGTATGAACCAACAATATTCAAAACCGTAAAGGTTGATTTCAGAGATGTTGGAGGCAAGATATGCGAATTTCTGGCATGGGGTTTCAAAATAGACTTCTTTTTTTTTATTGTAATTTCCAGCCAACACAAATTATGAGGTAGTTCTGCAAACCTCTTTCGCACAAATGCTGATGACCTCCTTAAGCTCATGGCCGCAGATTTTGGCTAAACAAAGAAACCACTAGCATTTTGTATACACGATATATCCATCAAGAATCATGCAATATTTAAAACAGGATTAGTTACACACACCAGAAAGTCTATAGAGACTTTTAATCACCATGTCAACAAATGGAATCAAGCAACTCAGTCCTATCTATCTCAGACTTCTTTCACCACAAACCAGATACAACAATGTTGCGGTAGACAATTTAGTACATAAACATAAGTACGTCTCACCCAAATAGATAAGTAAGCCATACAAATTTCTCAAAAGAAGTCATGAAATTTTTGCTTGTTGTCATGCTCGCGAATCTTTATTCTAACCATGTAATTAACTGATCAGTGAAATCACAGATAAAAGCATATCTCCCAGATATAGAAACAAGATCGCAATTATAACAATACTTATTAGACCACCATACACCAAACATCAACCCCATCAATCTGAAAATTGAAAATAATGTATAAGGTTCTGATGTTGACTGAAACACAACCACTTTATGATCGATCTGGAGCAATTGAACTGTTATAGATCAATAACCTAATTTGCAATTGATCCTCCATCGATCTGTCCATGTAAACGACAACGATTAGGAAGAGAAAGATTGATCTTGAAACTTAAACCCTAAAACAGAAGACCATGTATAAATATAAATATATATATATATATATATCATATAGAATAACACGTATAGATTTCCAACTCATTGAGAATACCCCTTAAGCTTCAATTTATTGGCTTGAGAAATCCATACCTTCGCAAGATGATAGCAGAAGCCTTTCTGATCAAAATACATACTTCTTCCTTTGATTTGATTCTTACCTCAGAACTGATTGAATAGAACGCCAGCAGACGAAATAAAAATACAACTAACACTGCTGCTGTTATTTAGGAAATACATGCTTCAGACCTGCAACTTTCAAAATTCATAATTAATTGTAGAGACCTTATTTTCACGAGATTCCAACTCTGAACTGATCTTTAAGATGTCCTCTATAACTTTCATGAAGAGACCAAGTTCAAAATACCAACCGATTTGAACAGTTTTTAAAAAAAGAAAGAAACTGGTCGAAATCTCAGAGAATCAGAATTTCCTGATGCAGACTTCAAACTTCAGAAAATCATAACTTAATCAAGAAAAATCGTTTTCAAGTGGTTCAAAATCTGGAATGAACCTTAAGATGTCTACTACGAATCGTATGAAGACATCTAGATGAAATTCCAAAATTAATTGTACGATTTTCAGAAGACAAGAAACTGATGCAGAATTTGAAAAACACTGTTCCATCCTTTAAATAACCCACAGATCTCACTATGTATATCTAGTGAACCGCTCTGATACCAAATGAAAATACAAGGATGGTATAAATATAGAAGACTTGAATATGTAGATTCAATCCTTCAAAATAAAGAACAAACACATAAAGACACAATGATTTGTTCACTACGGTGTAAACCTTCCTCAAGGCAACATCACCGCGAGACTTTTAAAGTAGTCCACACTAAGATCAAATCCACTATGAATAATCAGAGTTTACAAAGTATATCAAGCAGTGATCACAATCACTTTTATAAGCCAACAAGCTTGATCTCATTACAACTGTAAATCTAATCTATCCCCTCATGAACTATGATCCATCTAAGGAAGAAACTGAACACGTCTTCCATCTCCAATGATAACATAGAGAGTTCTTGAGTATAAATCCTGCAACCACAGCAGCAATAGTAATACTCTAATATGATCAAAAGAACTCTATTGAATCTCCAAGAAACCATCTCCTTGGATCATCAATCATAAATACGATAACATAAATAAGAAGTTCAACTGGTCAACATTGAACAGTTGAACATCTGACCTCACATTGTAGCAGCGGAAAATACTATCTCTCATACGCTATGCGTGCAGAGATAGTCTCCAGATAATATGCGCAAGAGGTAGACTTCCATGTTGTTGGCGTCTTCTTTATATAGCATCATACTCTTGTGCCAACCAACCCTAGTCTTCATTAGTTTCCTAATAAGAAAACAATTCTCCATTAATTCACAATTCATAATATCAATCAAATAATAAAAATCAGATTTTATAGAACCTAATCACATTAGGTTTCCTTCCTTGATAACTGCAAAAATCATATCTGATTAACATCCTAACTAAGTTAGGATCCTTTGAAAATACACGTCCAAAACACATAGATCAAGTATAGACCTATTCGAAACAGATCTTCCTCCCTTTAAAGATATACCACATCTAGGACTTCTACTTCCTATGTGCATATCATGCATTTGGAAGATTAACATGATCAAATCCCATCATGTATATTGAAAAAGCTCATCATGTATATTACTCACGGCAAAAACACTTACAAATCAATCATATAACAATCATATATTTTATCCCATATAAAGCTCTAATCAAATTAGAACTTCTTTGATCATGCTTCCTTTATTTTGTATAGGGATGCCAAAACAAATATACTAACACCAATGGACCTAGCTAACTAGTTTGAGAGACTTGGTGTTTTAGTTCACAAAGATGAATGCAAAATTAATGTATAGTTTTTGGCTATGCCAGCATGAAAAGTAAAAATGTTTCTTTCGCTCGTGGGAAGATTGATCGAATTCTTAAACTAGGAGACAAGTAAGGTTCTTTGGATCTTTGCAAACCCATCGCTAAAACTCCAATATGATACAATACTATAATAGCGAGGCTCGCTCCATTAGTTAACTTGCACACACACACACCTCTGCAGGCTGCAGCCACGGCATCATGTATGACAAATATGTAGCTGCTGTATTTCTTTGGAGCAGTCAAAGTTTTGAAGAAAATCTCAGTAGCAAAAAGGTGAATTGAGGGGGGGTTGGGGGGGGGGGGGGGGGGGGGGGGGGGGAGGAGGAAGGGATTGGGGGAAGGTGGGGGTGCGAGGGTTCTGCAACTTCGATCAGTCTAATTACTTCAGCTACTACCATATATATCCTTTATCCTCAACCACTTGGATTAATAAAAAAAATTGCTTTGAGAATGGCTTGAGGTATGTAGTAGTATGTGCTTGCGGCTAGCTGGATCGCTATAATCTTTGAATGATGATATCTAGCACTTTGATGATATATATCTAGCACTGGTGGGACGGAGATTGACGGACTCGAGGCGGCGGTTGTCGTTGGATCTGTCCGGGCTTAGTTTGTTGTTGGTTGACTCTTCTGTCAAGGTTTGGGCCTAACCTAAGTCTTGATTTTTTATTTTAGTTTTGTTACTATTTGTTTAATAATGTCTTCGTTTTGGAAGGTGGAGTGGGCTTAGCCTTGAGTATAAGGTTTAACCCAATTACACTAGTATTGATGCACACTAGGAGAGTCTTAGACGGATACGTTTTGTATTTTATGTGTTTAAGGTGTAAGAGTCTTTAGGAGTCTAGGAGTCGTCACTAGTATTGATGTACACTAGGAGAGTCGGATACATTTTGTATTTTATGTGTTTAAGGTGTAAGAGTCTTTAGGAGTCTAGGAGTCGTTGTCAAATGTGCATTCGGTGCACCACTACCTGAGCCGTAATATGTATTAGGTGATCTTTGAGAGCGAGAGAGCTCATGTATGATTTTTTGTTTTTCGTTTAATGGAATATATCCATCTTTTCAACAAAAAAGAAGAAGAGAATTTTCATTTTTATAAAAATAATTTATTAATTGGTCAGGATGATCACATTACACAATCTTATGGTGCTCCGCTGGTACTCCGAGATTGCATAATAAGATAATTTTGCTCCTTTTTTAATGAAGGGATAATCTTATACGCCAACAATTGCAAAGACTCAAAAACTCTCCAAGTACACTCTTTTAGTCATTAACTTTCTGTTACTCTAGGCCTTACCCCTCCCCTGCCTTCCTAAACCATATAGGATAACTAAATCGGATATACACACACTACATATCTATATAATTATATATACAGTATAGTTCTACATGAATTTATGATCACGTATTCACTATGCATCGATTTGGACAGCATCCCTAATCCACTCAAACTCAGATACTGAAATACTGAGATACATCATCTTTAGAGGTTTTATCACTATCATCATCAGACTTCTAGCTCCATCCAAATCCAGATAAATTTGGATATATCATCAAACTAATGGATAGACCTTCAAATTGACTAGGATTATCCGTTTTTACTTCTCAGAAATTCCCCGTATATATAGTTATATACATCAGTTAATCATTGTTGCTCTCGTCTCGTGAGTTCTACTCTCATTTTGCTAGCCACAATGCCTCCCTCCAAAAATTTCACGCTTGCCCTTTTGTTTTGTTTTTCCTTGATTCTTCTCAACTCGTATGCAAGTGCCATCAAAGTTTCTCATGACGGAAGATCCATCACCATCGATGGCAAGCCCAGAATTCTGCTGTCTGGTTCCATTCACTATCCTCGAAGCACACCAGAAGTAACTCGATCACAGCTTCATCTTTCTAGTGTGTATAATCTCATTCATTGTTTTCAAAAACTAAACTAAACCCTATTATGTTTGCAGATGTGGCCCGAATTGATTAAGAAATCAAAGGAGGGTGGATTAGACGCAATCGAGACCTATGTGTTCTGGAATGCTCATGAACCAGTGCGTCGCCAATATGATTTTACTGGCAACCTAGACCTCATTAAGTTCATCAAAACCGTTCAAGATGCTGGACTATACGTCGTTCTTCGAATCGGTCCGTATGTTTGTGCTGAATGGAACTATGGAGGACTTCCTGTTTGGTTGCACAATCTTCCCGGCTGTCAAATTCGAACTGCAAATGATGTCTTCATGGTAATTGCAATGACTTTAGTTCAGTTTCTGAAGAAACCCTAGCTAGTGTACTGTTATAACTTGGAACATCTGAAATCTAATTCTACATCTTTTTTCCTTTTGCAGAATGAGATGAAAAATTTCACTACCATGATTGTTGATATGGCCAAAAGAGAGAAGCTGTTTGCATCTCAAGGAGGCCCTATTATTATGGCTCAGGTACATATATATGCATGAACATATTGTTGTCATGGTTTCATTCTTATATATGTTAGGGAATTAATATGTTTCAATTAATTATGGTAGATTGAAAATGAATATGGAGATGTGGAATGGTGGTATGGAGCTGCTGGTAAAGCATATCGTGACTGGTGTGCAAATTTTGCTGAATCTCTTAATGTTGGTGTTCCATGGATTATGTGTCAACAAAACGATGCCCCAGATCCAATGGTACACACTTTTCTCTCTGTTTTACTTTCTCTTCTTAAATTGGGTATAACAGTATAGTATTTATGCTTTTATATGATACACACTATTATTTAGTTACACTTTTTTTTTTGTTTCAGATAAACACTTGCAATGGCTACTACTGCGACCAGTTTACACCCAAACCCAATTATCCAAAAATGTGGACTGAAAATTGGACAGGATGGTAATTGTTTCGTCTTATTTTTGTATTATGTTTCCTCAAGTAATACAATAAATTCATGCATATGTATTCTGTCAATCAGGTTTAAGAGCTGGGGTGCCTCAGATCCATACAGGACAGCTGAGGATCTTGCTTTCGCAGTTGCAAAATTTTTCCAATTTGGAGGCACATTTCAGAACTATTACATGGTAATTTGATTAAACTAATTTGTATGTTGGTATGAATGTTTATAATTCTGATATTGACATGTAATTACATGCATATGTTCTTGCCTTCATTCCAGTATCATGGTGGTACAAACTTTGGTCGAGTAGCAGCTGGATATATCACCACTTCATATGATTACAATGCTCCTCTTGATGAATATGGTGCTATGAATCAACCAAAATGGGGTCATTTGAAGCAACTCCATGAGACTTTGAAATCCATGGAGTACACTCTTACTCATGGAAATATTACCACCACGGATTTGGGTAACAATGTTACGGTAAGTTGAAAAACTACCAACGTGATTTTAAGTTATTTGACACTGTGATTGAAATTGATTGCATTTCTATTGTGTGTTTTAGACCACTGTGTATGCAACAGAAGAGTCGTCGAGTTGCTTTTTGTGCAATTCAGATTACAAACTTGATGCAAACATCAGTTTCCGGGGAACCAATTACTTTGTTCCGGCGTGGTCTGTTAGTATTCTTCCTGATTGCAAAACTGAAGCATATAACACTGCTAAGGTACTTACATATGAATTGGCAGTTTTGTTTTCATAACATCGAACATTTATCAGTTTGTATGTTTTCTCACTTTTTATTCATTTATTTTCTAGGTGAACACCCAGACAACCGTAAAAGTAAAAAGAAATAACAAGGCTGAAGATGAACCTCAGTCTCTCCATTGGACATGGAGGCCTGAGAACATAGATGAGACTAAGATACTTGGAAAAGGTGAAGTTGTGGTAAATCACCTTATGGAGCAAAAAGAGGCTGCAAATGATGAAAGTGATTACCTTTGGTACATGACAAGGTAAATTGAAGTTACTAACCGTATTTCATCCGTGCATTTATGTATAAAGATCTGAATTATCTTGATGAATTTAATCGTATTGTCATTCGTTTTGAATAGTGTTGATCTCAAGAAAGATGATCCAATTTGGGGTAAGAACAACATTACATTAAGGATCAATGGAACTGGTTGCATTCTTCATGCTTATGTGAATGGAGAGCATATTGGTAAGAAAATAGTTATTACATTAATACCACATATTTCAATTATTTCAGGCTTTTTTTTTCCTATCTGACTCTTTTGCATGAAATAGGATCTGACCAAGCTGCTCGAAATTTTGAGAGAAACGTCACACTAAAGGATGGAAGAAACATTATTTCTTTGTTGAGTGCCACAACTGGATTTTCGGTACGTAGTAATTGCTCATATCATCCTTTTAAAAAGTTTACAATGTGAATCTGCTTATAAATTGCTTGTATATATGAGGATTTTAATAAAAAGTTTGATTAACCATGGCCAGAATTATGGAGGTGGATATGATTTGCAAGCAGCAGGAATACTTGGTCCTGTTGTTTTGGTTGGACAGAATGGTGATGAAACTGTTATCAAAGATTTATCAGCATACAAATGGTCATACAAGGTTGGATTACATGGCTTGACAAACAAGCTATTTAGCTCCGAGAAAGCAACGAAATGGTCGTCTGAAAATTTACCAGTAAACACCACGATGACATGGTACAAGGTATATCAAATTAAACCTAGCTATTTCTTATCTGGGTTTAAATAATTGGTTCTGGAATGGATAATTATTATGAATTGTGAGAAAGATTATTGAAAACAACTTGTTGCTTGTGCTTTGCAGACAACTTTCAAAGCTCCTCTGGGAACTGACCCAATTGTGGTGGATTTACAAGGGTTGGGGAAGGGTGATGCTTGGGTGAATGGTCATAGTATAGGTCGATATTGGCCAAGTTTTTTGGCTAAGACCGACGGCTGCAGCGATGAATGCGACTATCGTGGTAAATACGAAAGTAAAAAATGTAATTCCAAGTGTGGCGAACCTACTCAAAGATGGTAATAACTTTTACTAAATTTCGGTGCATTTACTTTATATGATACATATTTTGAATTTAAGATAATTTGTATGATAACTGTTAATTGTATTGAAGGTATCATGTTCCACGATCTTTCATGCGAGACGATGATGAGAACACATTGGTGTTGTTTGAGGAATTTGGTGGCAATCCATCTCTTGTAAACTTCCAAACCATCGCAGTCGGAAGTGTTTGTGCCAATGCATATGAGAATAACACCTTGGAATTGGCATGCGATGGTCGCTCGATTTCAGCAATCAAATTTGCTAGCTTTGGCAACCCTCAAGGTACCTGTGGACCATTCAAGAACGGAACATCATTGACGAAAGGCAACTGTGATGGCTCAAATGCACTATCCATCATTCAAAAGGTACACTACTGTTCTTTTGTTAGGAGATTTTAGTTTCAACTATTTTCTGGTAATTACCTGACCAAGTTATTTTTGATTTTATAGGAATGTGTCGGTAAAGAAAAATGCTCGATTGATGTCTCCGGAGACAAATTTGACTCAACAAATTGTGGTGATATTGTGAAGAGGCTTGCAGTAGAGGCAGTTTGCTAGATTTCTATGGTTGGAAGATTAGGAAGCTAATTAAGTTAGAGCTTTTGTGTTAGTTTTTTTTTTTCTTTTAAATTAAAGGATGATATCAGGTTATAGCTAGCTAGCTGCAGTTGCTTAAAATGAAGTACTGCAGGTAAGATTGGGTAGAGGTTTTCTGGCTTTTTGGATTGACTGTTTATAAAAGTGAAACATCTTGTATCCGGCCAGTTAATTATCCTTGGAACTTGTTGAATCAATCTAATCATCAATTGTAATTACCATGATTTTAAAATTTCTATGAAAATAAAATTACTTTATCCAAACCCAACATTAGAGAACTATCCAACAATTAAAACTACAACATCATTCAACTATAGAAGTTAGTGGCTCGTGCTTTAGTAAACTCCAGGCATGAGGTTGATAATGCTGCCTTTTAGTTCGACATATATAGTCCCTCTTTGGGTCTAATATATACCTTTAACCTTAACTTTGAAGAACTTAACGTGGACACATACGTGTCATCATCACGAATCAAGCGAGACATGTTGGCAGCGATGATCGAACTTAAATGAGGTTCGAGCACTAATCCGTCTTTTACCAACTCAACCAAAACTCGTTGGTGTTACTTGTCATACTCTCGTTCTCTAACATTATTATGAGAATTAAACACTAATATGTAACCAACCATATTACAGTATCGATATTTTGAAGAAAAATCGATGCGAAAATCATATTATTGTTGAGTCGAAAGCGAGGACGAATGGATAGTACTAGTAATGAAATGAAAGCGACTCCTTTGGTTTATACGAGTAGGATTTGGATTGGTGGGGTTTCGTGGGCCTTTGCATTTGGATTGAAGCATGAACGTGGTGGGTTCTTGTGGGCCTGTGGATCATGATCGGGATATTATCAGATTCCATAAATAGCCGTATGACTTATTTAACACGTGAACAATTTACTAACCCTATTGTTTTCTTTTCTTCAGAGTAATCCATGTTGCTCAGAAACTCCGAAAGTGATTCTGTAACTGAAAAGCCATCGGCTCTGTAACTATGAACACGAACTGGGTTAACAAGATTACATTTTACCAGAACAAGATGAAATATTTCCACTCAACAAATCCAATGAATAACTAGATGGTTACACTGTGTGAGAGATTTCTTTAATTTGTACCCAAAACACAAGTATGAACGATATATGGTAAGGATGGCCTCACAAAAATCTGGTCCATCCGTGACCGGAATATAGTAAAAGCTCCGGAAACTAAAACTGTCCAAAGTTTCGTCGTCGTCCCGACGAAAAAAATATGTAATAATTTAATTTTAATTAGCCAGCTTAGTTTAGCTAATTAATTAATTAAATTAAGCTTTGTGTATGGTATCCGGGTCCTTAGAAATTCCAGAGGAACGACTCTTGGGCTAAACTCTCCTCGGCGTAATCAATAGCCGGCGTTTGAGGTTCCGGACTGAAAAACTGACCGTTGATATCATCAAAACCCGGGAACAATCCATACTCCGACGCGTAGTTACCGGACCCGAACGTCCTAAACAAGTCGGAAAACGAGTCCTCGTTTTGGTTCACGGTCACGCTAAAGTCACCAGCACTGTCCATGACAAGGGTCCCACTTCCCTCCGAGACCATGGACAAATCCGAGTGGCTCCTCGGAACCTGCGGCGGAGGAATAGGAGGATTGGCATCGTTATTATTAGCAAACCTGGCTGCCTCAGCCTGGATTTCGGCGGGGGAGAGGGAACGTCCGCCCGAGATTTCGGGAGGGTTGTCGGGGAAGTTGAACTTGGCTGTGCGGCCGCGGAGGCAGTAGAGAGCAGCATCGAAGGCACGCGCCGCCTTCTCGGGGGTGTCGTAGGACCCCAACCAGATACGCTCGCGGCTGTTGGGGAGGCGGATCTCGGAAACCCATTTGCCCCACTTGCGCTTCCGGACGCCTTTGTACTTGGCGTCGTTGTTTTGCTCCGATGGATTCCCTATAATCGACTGCTTCATCACCATGTATAAATGTATGAATATGGATTAGTAAAAGATTGATGGACCTAAAACAGTGAAGTGGGTTTTGTTGTTAGGTTTGGGTGTGGGTGTGGGTGTGGGTCTGGAGAGTGATCTGAATTAGGTTTGCGGCTCTGAGGTGTATATATATGTGTGTGTTTTTGAGTTGGTTTGACTGGGGACTGTGGTGGGTCAACAGTGCGGAGGCGCGTAAGGACGACGGGTCTGAGAGTACACTTGGCGAGTCGAGGGAAGCTGAGAATTGTGATTACGCGGGGAGAGAGATAGACTGGATTGTGGAGAGTGACCAAAGCACGTTTATGTTATATTTTTCCTCATGCTCTAATTTGGGGTTTTTTTTTTTTTTTGTGGAATTCCTTTTTTGTCCTGCAATATTTTTGATTTTTTTAACCTTAGAAGGAATTAACGACAAAAAAAAACCTTAGGAGGAATTGAGTTGTCTATTTCAATTGTGAAAGCAGTAACAACGTGCGGGTTGTGGTCCTTTTCGATGGAATTATGCAAAGGGAATGGCACTGCTTGTGTTTTTATGTTAGATGATTTAGAGGGAGGTTCAATTTTAGAGGTGGACTAGGCGAAGAGTGAACGTGAGTATATATGTTCAATGAACGTGCATGCATCTATGTTCACCAATTTTACATGCAATACGACATAAGGAAAAATGGGTGATATTGCCAGGACGAGAATAAATGAAAACAACTACGTACCTTCATCGGGTCAAAAAGTTTATTTAGATAAAAAATATACAATGTGGGAATATACATAAGTTGCTTAGATGAAAGCGTATTTGATAAACCATATGAGGTGCAACACTCTATATGAGAATCAAGACCGGACCTGAGATTTCAAGATTTAAGACGAACTCTAAAAATAAATGATAAAAAACAAAAACAAAAAAAGGGACGGCCAACCGGCCATATAAACCCAACAGCTAATCAACACCCTTAGTCAAAATATGCCATGTCATTCCAACAAAGCAATTAGAGGGAAACAATAACTGAAGACCCAACCTCATGGGTGAATAAACCACTTTTTACAATTAGTGACAAAGACATACATAATTAAAAGCCTAAGGGAAACAAAATAAAACAAAACCCCAAATCCCATTCTTTTAAACAAACCCCAAAAACCAGATACGAAAGAAGAAGATGACCCAAGAGAAGGCCATGATATGGAAAAGGAGAGGGAAGGTGTGGTGCTAAGGAGTTTGACGATGAGATAATACTGGTGCAAAGCTAACCACGACTACACAGAGCCATAAACTGTAAAAAAATATTTTGGTGCCCCCCAACGTTTTCGGCCTGAGATGGCCACCTCTTTGGCCTCGTCTCAGGTCCGGGCCTGATGAGAATTTACATGCCTGATTTTGACAATTTTGAAGATGCAGTTTTTCAACAAGAGTGCGGTTATTGAGACCTCCAAATTTACTCAATATACCTTTCATTCTCTCTACACATCCCTTTTACTTTTTAATATAAACATTTTCTCATTAGACCTCATTTCAAATTCCTAACATAACCTTAGTTATTTATTGACATAGATTTCAATTAATTACTTACTTTACATCTTATTCACTCAATAGACCTCTCATTCTTTGTTTTTTTACCTTTCTGTTTTTAAACATTCATTATCCCTACCTTCATTTTTTAATTATTTTTTTCATGTAAGAAAATGTTTTATCATGAACTATTCTATATATCTTTTTAACTTTTGTTTTTCTCTTTTGTATGTGTTATTTTTTCTATGTTTTTTTTATTTTGAATAATTTGATCTCTATTTTATACCTCTAATAAATTAGTTTTAAAAATATATATTTTCTATAATCAATATATATATATATACAGGCCGGATCAAAGGCGCACGTCCGCACTGGTCTTAAAGTGAGGATGTCCCTCCATTCGCCACCGTACGGCGCCGGCGAGGGCGCGCCTCCACCCCAACAGACTCCAGCAATGTCCCCGATCACTTTCCCTCACCGGCAAGTCCGCTGAATTTCAGTTTTCTGGCCAGATCACCCAAAACTTCAAACAAAGTCGATTTGGCCGGAAAAATGGAATTCAGCGGACTCGCCAGGGATGAAAAGTGATCGGGGACGCTGCTGGAATCAGCTGGGGTGGAGGCGCGCTCTCGCCGGCATCGTACGGTGGCCAACGGAAGGATGCCCGCTCTCGAACGGCTCTGTGTGTGTGTGTGTGTGTATATATTTTTTTGTAAAAATATTTATGCACTTGCAAGTATATATATGCGTTCAACATATATGATAATATAAAATTTTACATGATCAATATTTCATCATTGGTTTAGCTCTTATGAAATATATATATATATATATATATATATATATATATGTGTTTTAATAAAAAAAATTGAAAAAAAAATATACAAAGAAAATAATAAAGAATGTAATCAATTATTATTGAATTAGAAAGTTTAGAGATAATAAATAAAATATTTCCTTTTGTGTAATTGTTGTCCTTAATAGTCATTGTTTATCATAATATATATGTCATTTAATAATTCATAATAGAATGAGGTCTAGTAATCAAATTTGGAGGTCTCAATAACCGCACACTCTTTCAATAAATGTTGGACAAACAATGAAAGATAAAGTGAAACATGAAGTGAAAGACGAACAAAACCAGTAGGATGGCTAGTGATGAAGCTGTTTGATAATTCAATCCCAACAACAAATTAAGCTGAAGATTTCATATATAGACTAGCTTTTAAAGTAATTCCTTGATCGATCAGTAGATGAAACAATTCTAAGCGAAATGAGAAATGTCTCTTCTAAATTATTGTATCTATATATTGTTAGTTCATAAATAATAGTAGAAGATCGATAAAATTATAGGCGCCGGCAAAAATAGAAACGTTTTTATTTTAAACTTAGTTTAGGCTAGGTAAGAAGAAGAGACATTTTCCACTGTACTCTTTCAATTGGCTAACATGAACATCTAATTATCAATATATCCTAATTATAAATTGCCATATCTGATTATACACAGAAAATGACATGCCTTTCATTAGGAATATTCAAACCTAGTTATTTTATCCAAGTAAATTAACAAAGAACATACACATGCATGTAGAATATATATGAATTATACACGAATAATAAAACGAAAAGTAATGAAGTAAAGCATACCAAGAACAAATTGCCAAAAGAAAATAAGGTGCACCAAGAACAAGGATTCTGCACGGCCCCACTTCCCACAAATTGATCGATTTATGCAAGACATGAGACATGTGTTTCTTATTTCCCATTTTGTAAACAAATGCTATGTTGAAGTCCAACACCGTCTTCTATTACCTCTGGTTAGCTTATTAGCTTCTTCCAGTTCCAGTACTGTTATTTTTCAAAAACGTTGAGGGTCGAGGCATCGAGTCATGTTGATCATAACCTTCGGACGTACGTAGAAATTACTCGGAAAGCTAGCATATATGCAAATGGTTTTTCTTGCTTGCAATTGTTCATATTTTAGTCAAGTTAAGGGTTAATATATAGTCCTTCTTCAAATTAAGCTAGCTAGGAAGGTTTCGAAGCAGCCATATATGGATGACTATGTATGCCATGCGTCAGCTCAAACATAAGCATCATATATTATTCAGGCAAATAAAACATTCCCATACAGCGCAGAATTAAAGAAGGAAGAAACATCAAACAAATATTCAACTACGTACGCACGCGTCAATGTGGTACAGACTCCAGTGATAAACCGCGGGGAATGAACTAAGATTGCATCACCCGCACTGACGCAATCTCATGAGCGTCATCTACCCGCGGCCGGTCTGGTCAGTCCATTACCGTCCGGCCCGTCTGGTTCGTCTATTAACCTCTCGGTAAATATTAGGGGGATTGATTTGATGAATGATGACGATGACGTCTTATGTCTAATCCACATGCTCTAGTCGCGTATTACATATAGGCACTGATGAACATAGAGGACAGCACGACATGCGAGTAACCACCGCCGGTTGATCAATATCTTGTTCTACTGCAAAATCCTCCCAACAAATTAATAAGACACGACGGTGTGTGTTTAAGAGTGGCACTATCATGTCTCCACGTACAGTCTCCAAACCCTCTATATATTGCTGACATAGTTGTAGGAGTAAAACTGGAGCTATCCCTGCTGTAAGTGATGTCGAATACGCATACGCACGCCCTACAGGCTACAGCAGTAGGCAGCCCGGCGGCGGCGGCTGCCTCGACCACCTGGAAGAACTTCTCGAATTAAGATTGTTTGATGTTGAGTTTCAGGGGCCGCGCCGGACGCCCATGGTCGGAAGAGAAGTTCCTAAAGTATTCATCGTCCATACATACATACATACTTTCACCAACTTCACCAAGTCAATATTTTTCTTTCGTTGAAATTCACCAAGTCAATATCGCACGCATGGATATATATGCATGCAAATTAATGGTAATTTCTTTATCGTTTAATACTGATTCATATTTATCGGTGAGTTGTGATTTAGTTAGTTAAGATGTTTAACTAACAATTTTAAGATCATGAGTTTAAATCTCATTGACATATGTAAAGTGTGTGAATTATTAATAAAAAAATACTGATTAATGTTTGGATTAATTTTTCCAAGTCATAACCAACGAGCTAAAACGTAGCTTTTGAAAGCTTAATATATATATGTCCACTACGTACCGAGTAGCAGCCACACATCTGTGCATGCGTCAGCTAAGATATATAAGCAGCCAAAACACTCTCCATCGAAATGTGTCAACTCGCAACGATCAAACTCCATACTGCTTACAGTAATGAAGAACATGAACAAATATTCAAAAACGCGTCCAGGCTAATTTAGGTCGTCGCCTTCGTCGTGACTCGTGAGTTCGAGGTTTGAATTGAATTAGATCACCCACGCTGACGTACTTTTGTGACATAACTAAGCAGATTGCATCACCCACCGGTGGGTATTATCTCATCGACCCCTTTATTCAAGTCTCAAATATTCGAGAAGAGGTCGAATATAACAGAACATAACAGATCGAGAGAAGCAGCCCCAAATATTCGAGTTCTTCTTTGTCTATGGCTACACACATACTCCCTCCAAATTAACCAACTACAGCGAGCGCTGCTGATATCTCGAACAACTGATCAAGTATTTGGTGATTCAAAACCGCCAAGTTCGTGTCATTATATATCAACGGTGACACACCCCGGCTCTAATTGTGTTCTATTTCATAGTCGATTAGGGAAATTGAATCCATACACATAGATAAGCTGATCGATAAACGAATGATCGATTTACCTAATATCACTGGAAGGTATGAACACTCATAACGCCATGCACTGGTGTAGCCAGACATGTTAGTTGGGAGGCCTAGGGTCAGATTGAAGATTAGGTAATATGTACCTAATATGGAGAGATGCACTCGAATAACGATTGTACCAAACAAATATATTTATTCCAACTCATATGGAGAGATGCACTCGAGTAACGATGTATACCATGCGTCAGAATTTACATATAGTAAATAATGATCAAGTGAAACATAATTCTTTTTGGTTTAAATCTTTAGGTAAGGGTAGGGTATGTTAATGTGCATCAATTTTGTCATCAAATTATAAAATGAGTTTTTAAAGTAGTAATATTAGTCTTTAAAGTTGTAATATGAGTTTTTAAAGTTATAAAAAAAATTAGTTACAACATTAGTCTTCATTTGTCCTTAAATTAATAATTGAGCCCTCAAAGTTATAACAAGTTGTTTTTAATCACTTTAAGAACTAAATTACCACTTTAAGCACACATTTTATCATTTTAAGGATATGTGATGACTAATGTTGTACATATAAAATTTTACAACTATAAGGACACATATTACAACTCCGATGACTAATATTACTAATTTGATGACTCAATTTACAAAATTGATGCATCACATCATTCACATATATGCATTAACACATCGTAGAATTTTTCACAAAAATAGACTTTAATTGATATATATATATATATATGTATATATGTGTGTGTGGTTCTTCTAACTTTTAATTGATTATTTGGAGAGAATTATATATATCATAAACATATTTACAGAATCACATATAAATTGTAACCATTTCATAGCTTATATCGATAACACATGAATTATTGTTGATTCATCTCTCCTTAATTCATAAATCTACCAATAAGCTACGTACCAAAGAAAGAGATCGACTGATTGTTTAACTTAGCATTTGTGGGTGAAAGGGTGAGAAACACAAAAGACCACACTAGAACACCAAAGCGAGAAATCAAAGATCGAATGACCATGAGAAAGAAGAAAATGTGTATAAACCTAAACCTGTATATATAGGAATTTATGTACGAACCATCTTTGATTAATTAGTTAATAAATAAAAGGAAAAATATCCATTTAGTACTAATTGTAACCTTTTATTGTCTATTCCAATGATAATCTTTTATATGAGCCAATTTGAATGAAAGTAAACTTTTTTTTTGCCCAAATAACCAAATCTTTACCTAAATTTTAATAAACTATATTATTTTAAGACTATTTTGCCCTCACCTCTTCATCATGAAAAGACTTGGCCAGAACCTCGGACCCCGGTCGTCGGAATTTCCCCTGCAACCAGTTATTGACCCCCAATAACCAGTTACTGACCAGTTAATGATCTTCAATAACCAGTTACGTACTGACCCCAAATAACCAGTTACTGACCCATAATAATCGTATTACTAACCTCTAATAATTAGTTACTAACCCTCAATAATCAACTTATTTTAGTTTAATGTAATAGAAAAAAGAAAAAAAATTTAGTTTACCCCCCAAATCTTTGGTGTCAAAATCAGTTCAGTCCTATAATTTTTTTTTAAAATCAGTTCGCCCATTTAACTTTCCTAAAAACATTAGTCGGTCAAATTTTTGAATTCCCCTTGAAATGCGACGTCACCGAAGCCAATGGAATTGAAAATGGGACCCATAATTCAGCTGAATGTTACAGAGGATTACGTGACAGTACGACGTAGTCCTATATTTCAATCAAGTATTGACACATGGATTTATTACAACTAAAATATAAATTAAGGTTTTTCTATTTTTTATGAAATGATCTTCATGGGTCTTTGTTGGACTAGAGTTTAGGGTTTAGGATTTACGATTTGGGGTTAGGATCTAGGGTTTATAATTTATAGTTTAAGGTTTAAAAAGCAATAACAAATCTAAAATTGTCTTTGATAAAATAGTTTATGTAATTTTTTCTTAATAAAATTCATGTGTTAATATTTGATTGGAATGTAAGACCACATTATACTGTCAAGTGGTACTTCGTAACGTTGAAAAATTTCTAATAACAAACTAATAACATATGACTAAGAGGGTCATTAATCTAATAATATATGTATGAAACTATTAAACATTTAACCAATAGCTGCGCAGTTGATAAATTGAGTATGATCAATTGACCCTTCCCGCTCTACCTTGCCTACGCCCATGATGCCATTTATTCCTAATTGCACGCATATACTCATCATGAATGATCATCATGTCGATAACATATGAATGTTCACGTTTTGCTATATGCACGCAGTTTTCACGCTTAAAATATAACATATCAAGCGTAAACGTAAGTCTAGTTTTAAGAATTTTAGAAATAACATATGTTGTGTCAAATACGTACAAATGTACCAATAGTTAAAATCTCTATGTTATTTTAAATAGATTCGAGAATATATTTAGTCACCGGTCAATTAATTTTTTTCAATATCATACATCTGATGCGATTAATTTTTTATTCATAAATTTTTCTTGTTCAGGTAGATTTATAGTTCAATATCATGCATATTTAATGAAAAAAAAAATGCTAAAAGAAATGGAATTTGTGTTCATGCATGATACACGAACATCATGAACGATATTAGAAATATTATTGGGCTCTCCCGGACTCGTAAGGCCCTTAAATCAAAGAAACCCAACCCAAATTCATGATTTGCTGAGACAAAAAAACAAAACAAGCAATTCTAGAACACTCTGTTATCGTCTACATAAAACCTCGCCTTCAGCTTTAGGGTTTTATCTTCTTCACTCTAACAAAGCCACTAAAGCTCTCTCCTTTCCTATCTCCTCCTCCAAATCCCTCAAATTCATAAAAAGGTAATCTTGCTTCTTCATCTCAATTGGGATATCTATTTCTTCAATTATTGGAATTGAATTGGGTTTTGTGCAGAAATGGCCACAGCTCAGCTCACAGCCTCGTCAATCTCAGCCAGGAGCTTGGCCTCCTTCGAAGGGCTGAGACCCTCAAACGCCAAGTTCGCGTCAGTGTCACTGGTGAGCCGCCGCTCCTTCCGCGGCCTCGTCGTCAAGGCCGCCACCACCGTCGCTCCCAAGGTTGTTCTCAAACCCTAAACCCCTAATTCATTTCTGTTTGCCTTTATTGGGTTTTGTAAAGGTTTAAACTTTGTGGATAAAGTTGGCTGCTTTGGATGTTTTTTGCTACTTGGTGTTGTGTATTGTGTGGTAAAATTGATTTCAGTAATTGGTAGTGTGCTTGGGGTTGATAACTTAATATATGGTGATTTTCGGTTTTCCTTCGTCGATTGTAATTTGGGATTTATCTGGATTAGGATTTGCCCCTAAGTTGATATCAGACGATTCAGACCTTTTGAGCTGCTCGTTGTAAATTTTAGGCTCATCTTCACTTCTTCAGCAATGCCGAGTAATCAATTCAAGTTGGTTGAATTTGGAGATTAGTTTCGAGTTTATTTGGTAGCTACTTCGTCCTGTCCCTAGCTTTGTATCTGGCAGTTTACACTATTTGGGTTACTTAATACTCAGTGGTGGGTTTATGCATACTTGTTTTTTTTTTTTTTTTCTGTCATTAATACTTGTTTGTTGGCATGTGTATTACATCATGATTCAGTTAGTTCTTTTCATTGAATTTTGATATCATGGTGTCGTCATTCCATTTCTGCAGTACACTTCGATTAAGCCTTTAGGTGATAGGGTGCTGGTGAAGATTAACACTGTGGAGGAGAAAAGTACTGGTGGAATTTTGCTTCCAACTACAGCTCAGACAAAGCCTCAGGGAGGTGAAGTGGTTGCTGTTGGGGAGGGCAAAACCATTGGCAAAACTAAAGTGGGGATCAGTGTCCAGGTATAGAGTGATTTTCATTTTTCAATGTAGCTCTGTTTAGTTGTGATGAATTAGTTTCTACATTTCCTGTTTACTGAATACTTCTTTTCTATATTATAGACTGGTGCAGAGGTTGTATATTCGAAGTATGCTGGGACAGAGGTGGAGTTCAATGGGACAAAACATCTTATTTTGAAGGATGATGACATTGTTGGCATCCTTGAGACAGATAATATCAAGGATCTTAAACCCCTGAATGATAGAGTCCTAATCAAGGTTTGTTTCTCTTCACACTTTAAGCTCTTATCTGAAACACAATCGATAATTGCTTCTTAAAGTAAAACATATATTGAAGGTCCTTATGAATGTCTTGAGCACTTTGGTTGAGTTTGAAAGCTCATATTAATCTGTATCTGGCATGGTGTTGGTGCTGATTTATCTCCCACTCTTTCTAGTGGAAGCGGTTTCCATATGCTAGCACATGCTTCCACAGTTACTTCCTCATCCACAATGATATGCACATCACGCCTTTTTCCACATATTTAATCCAAGGTTCCTTACAGTGTTACACCTATACAACAAATGCAGGTTGCAGAGGCTGAGCAAAAGACTGCTGGAGGTTTGTTGCTGACAGAGGCAAGCAAGGAGAAACCCTCCATTGGCGAGGTAAGGGGCAGCATGTTATGAGTTTTAGCCCAAAGTCCCTGCTATTTTGTTTTAAGGTGTGGGTTTATGAGGTCATGTGTTTATGATTTCCCTTCCATATTAACAGGTGATTGCTGTTGGACCCGGTACTGTTGACGAGGAAGGGAACAAGAAACCATTAAGCATCAGCAAGGGGAGCACAGTATTGTACTCCAAGTATGCTGGGAATGACTTCAAGAGCAAAGATGGTTCTGAATACATAGCTTTGAGGGCTTCAGATGTCATTGCCATCCTATCTTAGTTGCCCAATTAGATATCCTCAGTTTGTATTTTTGACTGTCTCGCGGAGTTTCTTCTTAGACGTTGCTGATTACATAGCTTTAAGCCTTGAAGGGCTTCAGGTGTCATTTCTGTACTTTTCAATGTAATAACACTGGGAACATAATGATTGCAGTTGTGACAAATTTGTTATGAAGGTGTATTTTTGTTTGAGTTTCTACTTGAACAAGTCAGAATGAAGATCTATCTCGCATACAAGTTACAAGACAGTGCACTCTATATCACTCTGTAAAGAACAGATGAAAGTCATGAAACTAAAAGGCCTGGTAGGTAACATCATAGAAGAGTACAGTCAGCTACTAAGCAATAAACACAGAAGTTAGACATGGCACAAACTTGGTGCAAATACATCAGTTGCGAGTCAAAACTAAAGCTATATTCGGTTCCTTGGTTGCTCTCTATAGAATTTACAAATAAGTAAGAAATGAATGTTCAATCTGCCTCAAAGAAGAAAAGATCAGATTATACATCATTTTACCTTGGCAGTACCGTACAAAAATATTGGCGGTCATGAACAACATCGTAGGCAAGAATCAAGTGTCAAGGTTATCCTCTCACAGAACTAGTATCTTCAATACTGGTTAAGGAACAATTATATCCTTCCACGGATTGGGAAGCTTGTGAGGTATTGCTGTATCTATCTCATGGGAGGGATTTTGTTCAAATCAGCTACAGCTTATACTTGATGGGATTTAATGTTTGAAGACTTGAACCTCTCTATATCAGAACCTTTAACGATTGAAGGAGGCTGCAGAGTTATCGTCATAAGGTGCCCTCCATGCATTTCCACCGTCAGTTCCGCTACAAGCTTGGTTGGGGACTGGAACATTTCCCAGATCTCCATCCAAGCTCATTTGTTGTACTTCAACAGATGACAGTATCTTTATACTCTGAACACAGCTCACAAACTCCCTGAAAGCAATGAACACAAATGAATACTTGAAAATGGAAAACCGCAATTATTGCTATTGCAATTGCATCTTGCTTGACTTACTCCCATGGATCATCACCAACAAGAAGTATGTCATTTTCGTGATCCACATAAACAAGCTTCCAGTCAGTTCTTTGTGGATCTTCTAGTTGCCCTTCAATCCCAAACATGCGGGCTAGATCATGCCGGAGCTCATCATAGCCTTTATACCGGGTGACATCAATACATCTTCCCACTAATCCACGCTTTTGTACCTATAAAAAGGTTGACGTGGTTTATGCAAAGGAATTTTATGAAGATAATAAATTCATACCACATAAAAGTATGACATGACCCTAATCACAAAGTTCTTAGTTTGACATGGTAGGCAGCATAGAATAGATGACGAAATAGCTATCTATATACATGCAAACTAATTTGGTTTACCAATTCATGATAAATAAGCAATTGACATCAATAGGTATAGAGAAAATATAGCTAATAGTGTAACAAACCTTTGTATACGTTCTCATACGTTGGGGCTGTGATCCCCACAGACCATTATTTAGAACTCCGGCATCATTTAGAGCAACATCGCTAGAGCATCCAGGCTTGAATGGCATGTTTGGCGCCCCAAATGATTGAGAGCTGATTGCAGCAGTAGATAATTCTGTCTCAATATCTCTTGGTGTCCCACCATAGTTAGCCAGTAAGTTCTGAAGATCTTTCTGAGAGTCGTATCCTCTTGACAGCGAAGTGTCAGGTGCCAATCCGTCAATATTAGCTGAAAAAGGAAGGTTGTTCCGAGGATGTGATTGAACGTCACTATCTAAACAGAAGGACGGGAGTGCGTAGTTCTGCTGCATTGTGCTAGCATCCAGACAGTATGAAGTTCCGGAAGAGGAAGCTTCCAACTGATCAGTGATGGTACCTTTATATTTAATTTGATCTGGTCCTTTTGAGATGGGCAACTCATGTTTGATTTGGATATCAGACTTGCTCTGGAATTCATGAACCAAGTTACTAGAAGGTTCCGGAACTGGATCCGCTATCAACATGGCTGTTCCTTGCTGATTCCTGTTCAGTAGGTTTGATGGGGAAACCTGGCAATTATTTGTAGAAGGGGACGTTGAACATGATGGACCATCCCCTTCTGTAAGATTGGAATGGCTTCTGATTGCTGTAACTTGCTTGTGCTGGTTCTGTTGTTGAATAGATGAAACATGCTGCTGGGGTTGCAACAGTGGTGAAGCAGAGAAGTTGTTGCTGTTGAGAAGTTTGTCTGCTGCGAAGCCATTACTGCTTAACTGTTGCTGATGATGCTGGGACAGAGGCAACTGCAACTGTTGCAATTGCTGGTTTTGTTGATGGGCCAGCTGCTGCTGTAGCATTTGCTGCTGCAAAAGTGGGCTTGATGGAGAGAATAATTGTTGCTGTTGCTGCTGTTGCTGTTGCTGGTGGTGCTGCTGTTGCTGTTGGTGGTGGTGCTGCTGCTGCTGCAATTTCTGAAGCAACTGTAAGTGAATTTGTTGCTCAGACAAGCCCTGTTGTGGTGATGGTTGTACTTGTGGCTGCTGCTGTGCTTTCTGCGACTGTTGCAACAACTGCAATGGGGACTGTTGTAGCTGTGCCTGCTGCTGCCTTTGTAACAGGCTTGGTTGTGGTTCCAATTGTTTCTGAATCTGTGAGTCCTGTGTGCCGGCTGCTAACTGAAATGAATTCTTATTAGGAGTGTGGACTGTTTGCTGGGATTGGGTACTGCTTGTTAGTGAATGCTGTTGCTGAAGCTGAGTGAACATCATTGGTTGCTGTGAATTTTGGCTTGGGATTTGGTTTGGAGTAACGAGACCATTACTTACAGAAGTCGGTTGACCTAACTGTTGTTGTTGAGGCTGTTGCCGCTGTGGTTGCAGCTGATGTATCTGATGAAGGTTCTGCAGCTGTTGATGGCCTTGAGGTTCTTGAAGTTGTTGTTGCTCCCGTTGCTGCTGAGAGTAATTTTGCAGTTGTTGGTTCGCAGGAGTCTGCATTAATTGCTGCAGTTGCTGCTGTTGGGGAAGATTTTGCTGCTGTTGGTTCAAAGGAGTATGCATTAATTGTTGTAGCTGTTGCGAGTGATTTTGCTGCTGTTGGTTCATAGGATTCTGCATTAGTTGCTGCAGCTGCTGCTGTTGGGGCCATGTCACAGTTGGCTGTTGCACTTGACCAACTTGATTTTGTAGAGCTGCTTTATTTAACTGGCTCGGTGCAGTAAGACCAGGAGCTTGAAAATTCAGCAACTTGGATGGATCATCAATTCCGTTATGCAGGGTAGTTGGGGGAACCATGGACGGGAAAAATCCAGACTGAGCGGCTGAAAACTGATTATTTTGTTGCATATTCATCCACTGCACTAAACTCAACCCAGGGAAAATCGAGCTGGTAGAATTTTTCATGCCAAACTCATCTCCAAGCCATGGCATGGCTCTCTTGAAAGCATTCTCTATGTCAGATTCATCATCTGCGAAAGCACACAATGTTGTTCAGATGATCCCACAATCAAAAGCTTTTCAAGTTTAACATTCCTTTCCAAAGTTACTGAAGATGGGAGATTTTGGACTACATAATCTAGTTAACCTGTAATGTGGTTTACCTGGCATCCCTGGTTGTTTGGGAAACTTGGGTCTAAAGAATGGAGGTGGGCAGATGTAGAAAGGAGTTACAACAGGCTCAATTTCCCAAATTGAAACTCGGCTAGGCCGATCACCAGCTGTTGATTCATCCCAACCAACCTATCAACATAAAAATCAGCAGCTAGTTAAGCTTCAGTACAATATCAGAATATCTAGAGATATCAACAGAGATGCCTATGAGGTGATGGTTCTACAAGAAGGAATCACGAATCGCTAAACACCTGAAGATTGCGCCATTGAGAATTTTTCCAACGTACAGTATCCAGCTCGCTAATGCCAGTGATTGTACCCATGTATCTGCGAACTCCTGACTCTTCAGTCTCAAACATCATTCTGAATCGCATGCCAAGTGAGACTTGCGTATACATTGCTTTATTATACTTGGCTAAAGGTACCACAAACTCAGAAGGGCTTGCCCTATTAAGATCAAACAAAAATTGTCAAAACCTATCAAGAATAGAAAATGACATTCATCATACAGAAAATAATGAAGTTCTAAGCATTCTATATAGAAACTTACCTCGGGTTGTAAAATATGGTAAATGCACTGTTATTTGCAGCAGCATGAGCTGCAGCTGCAAGAATTCCAATGTGCATGCTATCGCTGGAAATGACTGATGAAGAGAGAGCTGGTTGCTGCCTATTAGCATGCCTTATACCCAAGAGAAGCTGAGATTTTTCATCTCTGCGTACAACCAGATGGTTGTATATCAATAATGAAAGAGACTAAAAATCTGCTGCAATAATCATCCAATTCAACATGTATTTCATTCACACCTTATAAAAAGAACAGCATCCCCAGCAAAGAGTCTTTTTGTGCTAACGAAAACACTCCAACCAGTAGTCAGCAGGTGCCTTTTTGGCTGGCCTGAAATGAGGATGCTGAAAGTTAGAATTATGATATATTCATCTGTATACATGATAAGAAAAAGAAATAGAAAAAGCAAGATGATAAAGAAATTGTGGAAAACAAGGAAAATAGGGGTAGAAGAAAGAGCCTTTGAAAAATATGGCATGTTCGAGGTAAATGGAAACAGAAGATGAATGATTCTAAGAAAGGCAGTACCGCGATAAATATGTCTGAATGTCCATGCACTATCATGCAAATCTTTTGCTACCAGCTCCTGTGCTGGGGGTTGCATCGAAAAATCCTACCAAAGAGATTTCTTTCAGTTACTACAAGGAATTTCTGAGCTGAATGTACTTCACATTATCCTGTGATATGCTGATACTAAATAGAAATTTTCAGTTTGTACGTACTAGAGGTGGAAAGATCTTTTCAGCTGCCCGACGAGGTACAGAAAAGCCACCGTGAGTACTTGTGTCACTAGCTGTAAGATTTTTGCAGAAAAACTCAGAAGGTTGCCTGCTTTGCTTGAGGCCCATGTCAGACGCCAGTATTGCTTCCTTATCATACTGCAGAAAACATAAATTTAAACATCGCCTATGAGTCTTCATAATTTACAAGTAAAAGAAGCTAAGTTGCAAGTAGTTCTTTATTCCCATAATGAATGGCTGACGTACTTTGTTTACTGGTTGGAGAGTCATCTGTGCATACACCTCATCTGTTTCGGTATCAGCCTGATTAAGAAAACAAATAATAAGCATCTAACTAATCCATTCAATGGTTCTTCATAATATTTCATCATTTTCAAATTACACTGCCATACATGTAATGTGACATTGTGAAGCATGCATATCAAATTCGAAGGAAGATTGGGGTAGTTAGGTATGAAATCCGTCTCCTTTTGCATTGATGCTGCAACCTGCGAGATTCAATAGATTCCATCAAAAACCAGATAAAACCACAAGACTTTGCTTCTTTACATCAAAGGCCAAAGACTCACTTGCTCACTATGGCCTTGAGGAAAATAAACCACAAGACTTCCAACTGGTGGCAAAGAAACCAATGGCCCAGCACAAGCATGCCATAACTCTGAATTGATATTCTTCTGTTCTCCTGCTTAATACCAAACACAACTACGTCAGTCCGGAAGAAAATTCAGAATTCGAATTGGGATTTCAGGAACTCAGGATCTATTGTTTCAAAGAAAAAGAATTTCATGTGATATCTGTAACAACTACCATAGAAATGAAACATGTCTTGGTATGCAATCAAATCCATAACAAACTGAAATGCAACCACAAATCTGAGCCAATCTTATTGAAGCTGCAAAGGTACAAATGAAAGAGAGGAACTCAAGAACACCTCACCTTCAACTGAAGTTGCCAGAAAACCATTTGTGGGAGCCTTCATGGTTAACACTAGAACAATATGCCTCACAGAAACTCAAATTCCTGCTCTGCTCCACCAAGATATAACCAAATAGGATTCTAGCTGCAACCCATTAAATCCCAGAAATTACAGTACTACTTCTCAAAAGCAAAAGCCTTCAAAAAACCACCTTCAAAGCTCAATAAAGTCTTTCCTCAATTCACACTGAACTCAGGTGACCAATCCCAAAAATGCAACAAGAAACTGACTTCGCCTCCAAAAACGCAAACTTCTCCAACTTGAAGAAACCCATCATTGCATTTCAAACCACCATAGCACAAAATCTCAACTCCAATGATGTTGGTATATGCCACAACTTTGCAAGCTGAATCAGCAAAGTGGCAATCCCACATATTCCACTTCCAAACTGGAATCCATTTCCAACACCCAACAGCTAAAGACAACAACAGAACTGGAAACTGGGTTGTAATGAATGAACTCCCCAAAAAAACAAACAGAAAAGGAAAAACAAAACGACCCAAAAACGAGGGACTTTGTGTTTCCCTGAAGCTTTTGGTGTTGGCGTTCTTGCAAAGTTGAGTTGTGTTGTTTTGTTTTCTATATTTTTTGTGAACAGGGAGAATTGTTTGAGGGGATCGAAAGGGAACTACTAACTGGTCGCCGGAAAAGCAGAGGCCAAAGAAAAACAGAGCTCAGACAGCTTTTTCTACTTTAATGAATCAACAGCTCCCGACATGAAATAGACTCGAGCAGAGAGAAAAGCATTCACTCTCGTTCTTACTCTCTCTCCCTCTCCTGGTTAAACACAAATGAAACTGGATTAATAAACTAAAACAGAGATTAGGCCTAGCTTGATAAAACCATAAATAATAATTGGTGTATCATATTCATTAGCGTGTGTTATGCTCTCCGCAGACATTGATAATATTCTTCCTTACCACCAGTCCCCACCTCCCTTTATATTTCCGCCCATATTCACCTCATATTCCTCTCCAAATTTCATTAAAAAACTTCTACTTTGTTATGCATTTTCTTCTTAAATTACAATAGAATATTAACGTGTCGTATTAATATGTTTATCTAATTGTCTAATACTGTTTAAATTGATTATACGATATCCGTATGAATCTCTTTACATACCTTTTACACTTTAACACATGGTAATACCAAGTAACCTGCGTTATGATGCTGAACGAGTCGATCTAACTTTGATTAGTTTTTAAACTGTCATCACGAATGTAAAATGAGTCGACGCGCGATATCAACGATACAATATTTAAATCTGTTAATTTTATACTGTCCCTTTTTCACAATGTCGATGGGTGTCAAGACTTGTACCCTCAAGGGGACATGAATGAGGAAATGTTCATTTTTGTTGAGTTTCTGGGGAAAGCTAACTGTAACGGTCAATCATATAACTCAATTTTATGTAAGGACCAACACGCGTGAAAAAAATAAAAATAAATAAATAGACCAATAAAAAATAAAATTAAAATACTTAAATCAATAACATTAGAAAAACACAAGTATCACGTGGTGTTCTAAGTATAGTTAAAGGTACAGTTTATAACTTTCCATGGGGAGATATTAGGTTGAACTTGCCATGATCTCATTTTGGAAAAGAGAAACTTCCTTTTTATGTGCATGATGACGTGGAAATGCACTTGATGTTTGAATATGGGGATTATTTTCGTGCTGCGTCCAACTAATTTTTTCCTTTTTTTTGGGCCTTTTCTTTGGGGCTTTGGACCCACCAAAACCATCAACTATACATCATCATCATTTTAATCCAGAAGGAATAAATATGCTTATCAAAAAAGATAAAGAAAAAAGGGAGAAAGAAATACAAATACTAGGCATCATTATCATCTTAATGATTCTCTTGATTTTGGATTTTTATCATCAGAATGGAGTAGATTTTCCCCACCATTTCATCTTGATATTAATTTTTTGGAAACATTCACAATGAAGTTAAGTTTGCATGCTAGTTTGTAAAACTTAGTAATTGTGATATGATCAACAATTTTGTTATATTTTGTAGGTTGAAACGAATAATATGAATAATATGTTATTTAAAATGAAATCTTTAAATCATACATTTTATGGCAAGATTTAAAATTATAGTGACGAAATTTTCTAATCTATAAAAATTGGCTCAGCTGCTCAGCATATATTATTATATATCATCAATTGATGTTGAAAGGTGTGTTACAATTGTGAACACAACATTATAAAATGTTGACCAGCACCTAAAACAGCCCCATTTCTCTTTGTTTTTCTGGCTTTGGCCTTCTTATACAATAATATGATTCTTTGATCCCTCTTTAACAAAATTATTCACAAAGTTTGATTCCTTCAGCTTTTTTAGGAGAAAAAGTGACGAAAAAACAATGAGAATGAAAGGGAAAGAAGAGAGTTTTATATACACAGCAGCAGCCGCAAAAGCAGGAAATTTTCACATGTCATAGAATTCGGTGGAATCCTCCGAGCTTGAGGACGCGTCACCAATTCTCCATTTCCTGCCCAGAATTTAACAATAAGTGACAAAATTGACAACAAGAAGATCCTGATTTTGAGGGTCCAAAATTCATTTACCAACAACTTCATTTTGTTCCTTCCATCTGCTCCGAGAATCATAGATCCACCGCCGCCGCCACAACCACCACACTAGGGGAGATCATGGAAAACCAGTCATGGTCATTACCATTTTTCTATTTTGGGTATTGGGATAGAAACATATGTCACCAATTTCATCCATCTTTTTGAGAGGGAAGAAACAAATGGATGCCATTTTCCACTTTGTGGAGGAGAAACCATGCATGCAAGTACTTTGAAGACTCATCTTGTTTTCCATGTGCTTTAACCGGTTAAAAAACAGACCACGTATAATACTATAGTTCATGGACCACCGGAATAGGACTGCATATTCGGTTGTGAAGTGACAGCAAAAATTTGGGGCTTTCTGTTAGTTTTTGTAGAGTTTTTTTTAATTCGTGTTGAAGTGTAAAATATTCATGATTTCATGTTCATTCGGTGTAATTTTTATTTTTATTTGATAAATGAGTGATTAATAATGTTCATATCTATCGGTGTCCACTTTTCATTTTTATGAAAGTCGGGATACTGATAACGTTTTCACGATTTTCATAAATATTTATTTGTTTGAATATCAAAGTCATAATAAACAATGATCGCGGTAAATGTTGAATAATATTGCTCATGATAACCTTTTGTATATATGCATGAATTCTAGACTTAATTAATGTCTCGTTCAAAGTTGTGAGTACTACACTAGCTATTAAGCTAGCTAATACTGGCCTAATTATACAATTTAACCATATTAATTAGGGAAAATGCCCTAATGCTCAAATATTTAAAAACTAAAGCCTATTCCAATGATAATAAGATTCTTGACCCCAATTAAATGAAAAAGAGACTTATTTGTGCCCAAATACACAAATCTTTATTAAATTCATAATAAAATAATATTTTTAAGACATTTTTACCCTTGGTCCTTATATATATGCTTAGAGAGAGAAAGTGTAAGAGAGAGAGAAAAGACTTTGCCGACAGCTCATCGGATCTCCGGCCGCCGGACTCCGGTCACCGGCTGCCGGACTCCGGTCGCCGGACTCCGGACTCCGGTCACCGAACACCGGCCGTCGAACTCCGGTCGCCAGACTTGGTTACTGACCCCCAGTAACTCGGTTACTCCGGCGACCGATCACCGGAACTCGGTTACTGACCCCCAGTAACTCGGTTACTGACTCCAGAAATTCAGTTACTGACCCCCAGTAACTCGGTTACTGACCCTAGAAATTCAGTTACTGACCAAATAAACTCAGTTACTGACCCCCAGTAACTTGGTTACTCCGGCGACCGATCGCCGGAACTCGGTTACTGACCCCCAGTAACTCGGTTACTGACCCCAGAAATTCAGTTGCTGACCCAATAAACTCAGTTACTGACCCCTAGTAACTCGGTTACTGACCCCAGAAATTCAGTTACTGACCAAATAAATTCAGTTACTGACCCCCAGTAACTTGGTTACTCCGGCGACCGATTGCCGGAACTCGGTTACTGACCCCCAGTAACTCGGTTACTGACCCCAGAAATTCAGTTACTGACCCAAAAAATTCAGTTACTAACCCAATAAACTCAGTTACTGACCCCCAGTAACTCGGTTACTCCGGCGACCGATCGCCATAACTCGGTTACTGACCCCAGAAATTCAGTTACTAACCCAATAAACTCAGTTACTGACCCCCAGTAACTCGGTTACTCCGGCGACTGATCGCCAGAACTCGGTTACTGACCCCCAGTAATTTGGTTACTGACCCCAGAAATTCAGTTACTGACCCAATAAACTCAATTACTGACCCCCAATAATCGGTTACTGACCCCCAGTAATCCCTAGTAACTCAGTTACTGATCCCTAGTAATCCCTCGTAACTCAGTTACTGATCCCCAGTAATCGACTTATTTGCTCCAAATATTGTAGAAACTCGGTTTCTAACCCTTAAAGACTAACTTTCAGACCCCAGAAACCCCGTTACTACCCCCCAAATGCATAAAAGCCCACCAACAAACATCATACTTCCATTTCATCTTCACCGTTGCTGACATTCAATATTCAACATAATATAACTACCACAATAATGATTCTTCTCAGTAATACAAGAAAAAAAATGTCACAGTAACCAATACTAACCAATACATTCAACATTCAACAAGTAAAACACACAAATCCAACCAAAATTCACAATAATAGAAAAAACAAAAACAAGAGAAAAGTGAAGAGAGAGAGAGAGAGAGAGAGAGAGAGTTCAAAGTTGGCAAAGCTTGGCGTGCTCTTCGGCTTTGGAGGAAGGGAGGGAGTGGAGGGAGCTAGGTGGTGTTGGAGAGATAGACGCAGGCGTTCCAGAGGGGGTAACTGAGTTTCCAGATGACGAGCTTGAGAGATTGGGGAATGGATCGGAGCGTGGTGGCTCAGTTGAGTCAAAGGCATGATCAAAGAAGAGTTGGACCACTTGGCCTGCAAACAACGTCGTGCTATTAGGAGAGTTGGACCCGACTAACCTGCTTCTCAACTAAACGGCGTCGTCGGTGGATCGGCGATTGTATTACTGGCCGGAGGAGTCGATCGGCGGTGGGACAGCTTCATGGATCCAAGGAGATCTTTCTCCTTCTTCTCCTAGGGCAGATAGTTAAGGACCACGACGGTGACGTAGACCAGGCGAACTCTGTGGCCGGATCGGAGAAGAAGCAGAACGGCAGAGCTTGAGAGAGAGAGAGAGAGAGAGAGAGAGAGAGAGAGATATCTGATCCGTGGGTGAGAGGTGAGATGAGATAGTTATTAATAGAGTTAAGGATATTTTAGTCTTTGTCTTAAGATTTGTGTAATTGGGCATAGTAAACAGATTTTCATTGGAATGGGCAATTAGTCCCTATAATTAGGTGCAAATGGGCATTTTCCCTATTAATTATGTCATAGTCGGAATAAACTTAGTTCGTGTTGAATTTTCTTCTTTTTCGTAACATGCATCAAGACTAGAGATTGCAACCCAAGATTGAAAGTTTTCTTCTTAAGCCGATGAGAGATTAATGTAAAATGGCAAACCAAAAGTTCTAACTTTTTTTTTGTGATCGTCGACAGTCGACACCAACATGGGCGGAGTTGCATTGAAGGCATGACACCCCTGTATTTTTTTTTCCAACTTATGAATTATGTATTATTTATCAAAAAGGTTTGATATAATTACAAGAAAAAACTTTAGAACTTCCTAATTTTAAAAGGTTTTGGCCCCCATTCATTTCCTATTAAATCACAAACATCATTTATTGTTAATAAGTATAATTTATCCAATTTATTTCTCGTATATTAATGAACTCTTATCATATCTCTATTCATAAAATGAATAATTGCTTTTCTCATTCTATTATGTACATTGTATTAATTGATGATGAACTTATTTATCTATTTCTCTATATATTTAATGTATTCCAAATTTCATAATTTTTTTTCAATTTAGCAACAATGATGTCTAATACACAAAACTTAATTACCTTTTGATTGATATTGTATTCACATACAATTATTTAATTTTTAAATATCATATATTTTTACTTTATAACTCTGCCATATTTTTTATTTATAATTTTGACTCCGCCTCTCGACACTAATATGATCATTATTTGCATAAAGTATCAAACTTTTCTAGTTTCTTTTCTATGTTCAAACTCAGAAAGCTAGAATAAATTCCTACAACCTACTCATATATATTTCTCTTCAAACTGTGAATTTTTTATTAACTACGTAAAATTCCACCCCCAAAATACAAGAATTATATAAATAAAAATGAAATGAAATGAAATGAAATCAGATTTTGATTAGCTAGAGAGAGTAGAAGGAAGAAGAGTGCCAGAGCAGAAAAAGAGAGTAGCTAAAGAGAAGACAACGAAGCCAAGCATGTGAAACGCGGCAGCTTTTGTCGGGCCAACAACCGCCACCTCAACCCGACCTGACTCTATATAATTCGGGCCGGGCTCCCCCTACAGCTTCTGTATGTGGCTCTCATCGATTCCCCTATCTGTCAGCCACGTACACCACCCCTTCTTGCGGTTGTACGGATGACCACGTACGGAGGGCGACTATTAGTTTATACGGCAGCTGGTATCTGAGTTAAGCTGGGTTTAGGGTTAGGGTTTCTGGCTTGGTGTGCTTGTGCTGCAGAAGTAAATTCAAACAGTGCATGCATGCAGTAGTAGCAGTACTATTTCTGCTCTGATGGCTTCGACGACTGTGAGCAGTAATGATTTGGTATAAAAGTATAGAACGCTATACATTGCTACTGTTACTGGTCAAGTCTCAATTATATGTTCGCCATATATGGCTGTACGTGGGGGAGTTCTAGCTTGCTGGGTCAGTTTGATGTTTACTGCATCAGTACGTACGTGTTCTTACTGTATTATGAGGGGTGTTATGGTACAAGTACTTCTAAGTTGTATTGATATAGACCCGAAACTCATAGCTTGAACTTTCCCATTGTTTGACACTCACAGAGTTTACAAGCGAAATTTTTCCCCATTTTGATTTTGGTGAGAACCATTATATAATTGATTAATTCTTGACCCAAAATCACCTCCAAACGTACCTTACATGCATTTCAATTTGTATGATATTCTCACATGCATATATTCCCACAGATTGAATGACTAGTATATATGGAGCTAGCAGAATGATGATTTGCTTGTTTTCTTGTTCTAGCTATCTATAGGTAGATTTGACAAATTGAAATGATGATGAATTATCTTACTGTAAGAACAGCTTGTAATGATGTATATATCCAGTAGTTAATTAGCTAATTTAATTAAAACTCGATGAAATATTGCAACAGAAACTTCGATGTTGATTGTGTACCTATCTTTCATTTCCTGACATATCATATCAAACGAATCTCTCAATCGCTAATCTTATGTAGTTGTCATCCATGTATGTTTTTTCATGACCTAATTGATCGATGAGCAAGCTAACCTAGCTAGTTACGTTTTCTTATATATACCCAAAACAAATAGAAAACCCACCTGAAAACCCAGCTAATTTCTGGAGGATTTGAAGCAGAGAAGCTTGAGATTCGATCGAATTGGATGAACTCTTGTGAACCCAGTAGTTACGAATTTGGGCGTTTGGACTTTGGCGAGGAAGAGAAGGTGATAATATGTTCAGAATTTTTGACTTAATCTGAGCCCTTCATTCTCATTAAAACAGATCTGACGGCTGACGAGCTATCCTTATAAAATACAAAAAAAAAAAAGATCCCTCATTAGAATGGCCATATATATATATATATGAAAAGGATGTGAAGCGGACGTCCGCACTCGGCATAAAGTGCGGACGTCCGTCCATTCTCCCCCCCTCCGGCGCCGGCGCGGCGCGCCTCCGCCCCACAAGATTCCAGCAGCGTCTCTGACCATTTTCTCTCTCCGGCGAGTCTGTTCTTTTTCAGTTTTCCAGCGAGATTGACTTTGTTTGAAGTTTTGGGTGATCTCGCTGGAAAACTGGAAAAGAATAAACTCGCCGTGGAGGGAAAGTGGTCGGGGACGCTGCTGGAGTCTTATAAGGTGAAGAAGCGTCGTCGCCGGCACCGGCACCGAAGGATGGAGAACGGACGGACGTCCACACTTTAAAACCTGTGCAGACTTCCGCTCCACATACGGTCTATATATATATAGCTCCTCCATATATATATATATATATATATATATATATATATATATATATTGTCAGATACGAATGTAAGGATTGCTTGTTGGCATAGCACTAACTCGATCGATATCATCTTTGCATGTTATAAACGTACGTATAAAGAAAAAAGAGATTCAGATATTTTTCACGCACAAATTACTGTCTGCCATTACAAGCAATCATCCATCGGTGATGGACAAGTGCCCAGATCAACCTCTGCACGTGTTTTAATTTTAATTGGTTCGTCTTTTTTGATTAATTTAGCTACATCAGATAGAGATTAATAAGTTAATTAACCTGAGGTCTCATAAACTTAATTAAATTAAGGCATGCATGTAATGGAGGCAAACCTAATGATTCTTCTTCTCTTAATATTCCGTTGCCCGTGGCGCTTGGTGTGCATGCGAATTGCATAGAATATGATCTTTATATTCAAACCATGTTACTCTTCACATGGCTTTTGTTAGCTTTGAGCTGAGCTAGCTTGAATCAAGTACTAGGGTCTTTATAAATTGATTGAGCTAATCATACAAGATTATTCCCCGGCCACTAAACCAAACCTCAATCAGATTTGGCTTTAACCTCTGTGTCTCGCTCTCCCGTTTAATGAAAACTAGCTAGTACTAACTAAAATAATTAGCATAAGACTGATTGATCATGGTAATTAGTGTATCTAATTAAAGACATGGAGATGACAAATCTATCTTGATCGATGGATCCACCCGGCAACCGATAAACATGATTAGGCATGATCCCTCCACACTGTGCCAGAATTTAGAGCACTACTAATCTTGATTTGATCAGGATTGATTGTGTTCTTGTTTTTGGTTAGTACTAAAAGTAAGCTATTTTCTTCCTAATTAGAGTGGTTTTCGGGTAAAGGCAAGGATGCTTTGACGATTACTGCCAATCGCCCTCAGGTTAAATATATGACTGAAGATTTTTGTCTTCCTTATGATTAGAAGTTTTCATTTACAATGAAAGTTATATCCAACCTAATTTCATTCAGAAAGTTCAATTATCATGTAAAATAGATAACCATAATGTCGGCATTTCCTTTCCCCCTAACATTTTGTAAACTTCTTCTAAGTTTCCAGCTAGATTACAACAACAATGCTCTGTGTGGATTGCTAAACTAGCTAGCTAATGCAATGTACATCTCTAAGAATTATTATATCGAACCTACTAATTAGTTTGCTTGTAGAACATAAACATTTGGGCATATATAGCTCCAGATTCCACCCAATCTTGATCACGTACACTAATAATCAAATTTGGAGGAGAACGGAGGATCGAGTTGATTGATTGAACCGCATGCCACCTTCTACAATAGTGAGCATTGGATTAGATGCCTCTTTCTTTCAATTGGCCTGCAGAATTAAAGAAAAAAATATCGATCATGCGGTTATTCTTTTCTCAGTGGATAGGATAAATTCAAAAGATCGACTTGCATATCCATCCACAGCCTTCTTTTCAATTTAGCTAGCTAGATCGATGGAGATATATATGGTTGAATCACCTGGATAGTGACCTTAGCTTAGTGGTTCGCTTATCAACATCAGCTGACCACTCAGTGTACGTGCCTTTGTTATCGACATTGTCTTTCTCCATCCCCAGCTCGATCTCCTTCCTATGCGTACGTTATCACATTGTTTGATGAGTTAGATCCCAATTACAATGGATGCTTGTTTTAGATTAGTGAATCTTAACCAAGCTACGGCACGTAAGTATCAACCCGCGTGACTAAACTTATATCTATAACATCAAATATGAAAAACATATTAACTTGATATACATAAAACCCTTTTAGTGACAAACTTATTTGAGGCAAACCCTAGAAAGCAAGCAAAAGAGCGCGATCGACGGAACCAAAGACTTCGAGAGGGAACCAACTTCCTTCGCTTCCAAGTGTTGGAAATTTTATTATCATTGCTTCTGTCTGCTCCATTTGCCACACTACACGCCTCCTTCCTCTTATATTCACAGCATCCAAATATAATCCATGTTTAAACTAACCAATTCACTTAACCCTGTCATTAGTTTAATCCTCTGCAACAGAATAGATTAATGAGGAGTCGGCTTGTGAGTTCATCGCAACGCCGACAACCCCTTATAAATAATGCAGATGTTGCAGTCGACGATTCTGTAGCTTTTATATGAAGTAAGTAATAATGTACTGAAACGAGTTCATTACTGTACGTACGTTCTTCTGTAAGAAACGAAACCTTTAGTTCCCAGATTTGGTTTTCTGGGTAAACTTGAATTATAGCTGCTATTCTTTTCTGACCCATATCAGAACACTGTACCCCATTCATTTCGATCTGTATATCGTTAAATCTTGCACAGGGTATCTAATACATATGAGTCTTACATGGCTAGCTTAGTTAGTAATCATTTATAAATTCCATATACACAACATGCATGACCAAATTTAGAGAAGCAGGTTTCTGGTTTCGAAAAGCATTGAATACTATGGATCGATTTAGTGAGGAAGGTCTTGCCTAATACTGGATTGTATCATAAACCTAATTCATGAATAATACCGGACCTGCTTGTTAATTTACTCTATATATCTATGTATTCTTATGCCCTAAAAGTTTGAATCCCATTATGTGTGAATTCTCAGAGGGAAGATTTTTGCCCCAAACATATCTGATCCAAGTTTCTTAATTAACAGTTAGCAACTAAACACAGAGAGTATCTTTAGTACACGGCGTGTATATTCACATACATACATGAATGGTCAAGATTAGAAGAAATAATATAGAAACATGGTGGTCAAACATATGAATTATTATGAACAGTTAAGATTGTATCGTGTAAATACACGTCGTGCATATAAGAATTTCTACTAAACACAACACATTGATTCCCCTCTGTTAATGCTTTAATCAAATAGCCGATTTGACTTTGAACAAACCGCAATTATGTTAGCGTGTGAAATTTTACTTAAATTTGTGACCATTGTTAGGGTTTAGTTAATGATTGTTCTTGTTAGAATTTCATCACTGTCTCCTACCATGCATTAAACGTTAGCTAAAGCAAACAACATCATAAAGGACAGGTCGCGGGTTTAGAGTTGATGTATTTGTCCTTCAATTGTAACCATATGGATTAGCACGAGTCTTTCTACTTATATCCGATCTTATATATTTGTCTAAACAACGTCAATGACTAATTATGATGGGCCCAATGACAACTGCCGGGCCGGACTGAATTTAATGATGGGCCTACCTCTGTTGTGCAAATTGGTGTGGGGCCCAATAGGAACCCAACCAAGTGATGCGAAATTCGTATAAGCAAAAATACATATGCCAACAATAAATCATGTGTATCGACACATTCAACTGTAAGACGTTGAGATGACAGACTTGTTACGGTGGGTATAGGGTTCAAAACTTCAATCTCTTGTCTCTACAAGTTCGTAGATAGCAAATTTAAATTATAAACTCTTGCATTCATTCCGAATAATGACATGACCGTAATTCGACGTATTGAAGTGCTCAGCCTGAGTTTCTTTTTCTCTATTTACTAGGTAGAAATGTTAGGCAATCAACTCTTGGAGGAGAAGAATTTGGCATATAGTATGGACATGGATTTGCACTGTACGTAGCCGTGTGGAGTGTGGTGAATGAGGGATTATCTCACAGTGTTCTCCCATTGTCAACCAAAATCTGAGGGAGAGCATGTGACATGATGAGGACGGTGGATTTGGTCCGACTCGTACAGAGAAATCAGAAATGGTCGAGTTATGTCTTCATCACTAGTAGTATATAGCACACGTTGGTGAATGCATAGGCCTCACATATTTTTGATCCTTTTGTTACATTATTATGTAGGAGATGTCGCTATTGCCGGCTTTTCTAAGTGTAAATTTACGTGATGGACCATGGATTGAACTATGGTTAATTTGTATTTTCAAATTTTCATCTTTTTATTTTTTCGATTACTTCAAATTTTCACCTTAGATCCCAGACTAGAAGCTACAGTACAAGTATCAGCAAAGGGATCCCAGTAGTACCATTGAAAATGGTTTCAGAATTTCAGGTAGGCACATGTAATACAATTGGTATAGACAATCCCAGTCACAGATTTACCCAGTTTAAACTCACATCTTGAAACTCATCGGAGGCTCGGAGCAACATAACGATTTTTGTAGAGTTCGATCAACATTCCAGTAAACCATTTATATAAACGTAGAGTGAACTGAGAGAACAAAACTGGGTGCTCAACCACCGAAAATAAAAAGGTAGCCCGACTGTTCAAAATGATTGTGTTATCGGCTTACATCTTCACTAGTATGCTAGTATGCCATAAACCAGCCTATTGCTGAATTGGGCATCAGGATCGATATAACAAAGCTGTAACAAGTAATATGACTCTATCGAGATCAACCAAACAAGGATAATATCACAAGTATCCCTTTAACTTAGAGGACCAACAGATACTCTAAAACAAGCATACAACACATGCGAATTGCGTTAAAGTATTCACAATGATTACCAAAACAAGCTTCAACGATCTGCATCTCCCACAACTATGAATGTGTTGGTATCAGGATCGGCAATCATGTTTTCCTGTTAAACTTCCTCTTTTTCATTCCTCCTTTCTGCCTTTCTTCCCTCTTCCTCTTCTGTGCTTGCTTGTGAAACGAACCCCCAACCAAGGAAGGTTGTTCTTTTAATGCAAAGCTTTTGGCAACATGTCCCAAGTGAAGTTTCTTGGCTACAAAAATTCTCTTCAGCTCACCACGGTGGGCAGTGTAGGCACGAACCCAAGAGCAAAATGCATTCTTGGCCAGAGGTTTTATGTTTGGCTAATAAAAGAAATGAGAGATAATATGTTAGTGATTCTCAAATATTATATATCCTTGCTTCCTTACACCTCAACATTTGCCTAGAAAACCCAAATAGCAATTACTTTCTACAAGTATCTGGTCTGTATCAGTGACTTGTTAAGGTTTAACATAAATGAAGCTGATAAAGACTGTTATTAATCTTGAAGATGATCTCTAAACCACTCTCCCAGCTGAAGCACAACACATTTAAACTTAATGCACATTAAGAAAACTCAGGAGAAATGAACTACCTGATCTGTAAACGCTTCAAGTGCCTTTTGCAACGCCAGCACCCAAGGATGTGCATCAATGGAAACAAACTTCCTGATATGCTGCTGACCATATAGCGGGAAACTATCCAAAACTTTGAGGAGTGGATACTCTACTAGAGACACACTATGCTTCTCCAACTCTTTCAAATAATTGATTTCAATTGGCTGTAAAAATAATATTGAATCTCCTCTTTCACCCAGGCGGGCCGTTCTGCCAACCCTACAGCATGGATAAAATAAACGTCAGGCCCTACCATCAATTTAATATCAACACTCACATAGAATATACATTGATAAATTTTTCCTAGGGAAATTTCAAAGAAACTACAGAAACTATCAACCCTACAAAAACAATTTCCCCCAGAATATTCGCCTTATAACAGGCACCAAGAAAGCAATATTATTTCAGTTAACAGAAAAATTCTATTAGTTCTCAAGCCTGAAATAATTGAATCTAGTCTTTTTACCTATCTCATGGGGAAACTCAGGAGCATATAAGGGGTTCATGATGAATGTTAATGTCATACAATATTGCACAATACAAGTTATAGTAATCCCTTTTAGACCAAAAGGGCGAGAACAAACCAAAACTTTAGCTGTTTGGCTCAGATTATTGCACATATGAGAAATATAAAGGCTGAAATCTAACATACCTATGCACATATTCAGTAGCGTCGCCTGGAGAATCATACTGTATGATACATCTGACTTTGGGGAAATCCAAACCTCTTGCAGACACATCGGTAGACAAAAGAAGAGCTGACTTTTCTGTTTTGAAGGTCTCGAATGTGGTTCTTCGATCCACTTGTTCCATATTGCCATGTAACCTGAAGGTCTTGCATGTAAGAAATTTCTGCTTGAGTTCTGATCCTGGTCCTGAATTAGGTTTGAACTGGAACTCACTTAACAAGGAGTAGTGAAAATCCACTGCATCACATGTTGAAAAGAATAGCACAATCTGTAAAATGAGTATGTGAGTAACTCGACAAGGTAAAAACACAAAAGATGAAGCTGAGAACTGTAGAGATAAACTCAAACTAAGTTTAACAAAAAACAAACACTAAGTTTAACAATAAAAGAAAGTATTTTGAGGATTTCTGATTGTGCAAACTAGGATTGATCACAGAGGCATAAGGATTGGCTATGGAAACTATATCCCAGATTAAGATAAGAACAAAGAAACTAGCTTCTATAACCTTGACAAAATGGAAAGTTGCGAAGTAGGCTTACTTTTTCGGAAGTTTCTCGCTCAACAAGATGCTTTAGAATGGAAAGAAGTACAGCAAGCCGCGCGTTACATGGTACTGCAGATAATTTTGATCAGAACACTTGCATCACCAAGCCAACAAAGTGGTTTCGATTACCCTCCAACCCAAAAGGAAAAGACACCATTGATACACACCTTTAACATATCTCTGAGTCAATTGCGATGGAAGTTTATAATCCTCATTAGTGGAGCCTGTTGCCTTCACCGAATGTTGCGGCTCCTCTGTGTCAGAATCCGAAGACCCTAGAGGTTCAAATTTTGTAATCGACCTAGTCTTCTTGTCAGGCATACCAATCAATACCGGTTTCTCCAAGCTCATCTTTGCAAGATGATTGACCTTTTCATTCAAAGTCGCAGACAACAGCAAATTCTGCCTCTGAAATTCAAATTTACTCGACACATCACTATCCTTGGCATGTTTCCTTGAACCCAAAAGTTCCAGTATCTCCTCTATCTCCTTCCCAAATCCCAATTCCAAAATCCTGTCCGAAATGCACATAATACAAAGCTAAGTATACCACTCCCTCAACATGAACCAAAACATTAAAGCACTAAATAGTATAGAATAACGATGGTACAGTATATAATGTGGCATACCTATCTGCTTCATCGAAAATGATCCACCGTAAATTTGTGTGTAAAAACGACGCCGTATGTTTCAAATGATCCAACAGCCTTCCCGGGGTTGCAACAAGAATAGAAATGCCTGTAACAATGCAAAACAATCCAGTAGGGTTTAGGGTTTATGGTTTACATGAAAATTCAAAACAATTACAAAAACTGCGAAAAGTCTCCACATACCTTTGCGCAACCTGGCCTTCTCCTTCTCCCTCTTCTCACCTCCCATCACATAACCAGGCACAATCCAATGAAACCGGTGCAGCAGCTTCTGCAAAATCTCATAAACCTGCAGACACAGCTCTCTCGTCGGCACAAGTACCAACGCAAATGTCCCATCGGAGCGCTGAACCCGAGGCTGCTGTAAGCTCAGGTGGTGCACAACCGGAGCCAGATACGCCACCGTCTTCCCCGTCCCCGTCGCCGCGTTCACCAACACGTGGCGGCCGGAGAGAATCACCGGGATCGCCTGGGCCTGAACCAAAGTCGGACCTCTGAAGCCCAACCTCTCTGAACCGAAAATCACCAAAATAAAATTCAAATTCTTCGAAATAAAGATTGAAATTTTCGCTATCAAAAAACTGAGGTTTACCTTGAAGCTGGTCGCATAGATTGGAGTGAAGGCCGAGGCTTGAGAAGGAAGAAGCCGAGAAAATCTCGCCGTCTTCTGCCTCTGTGGCTTTCGCGCTTTTTTTCTTGACGGCCACCATTGCTGAACCAACACCCTAAAGTTCAGAGCAGCTCAAATTTAGTCACGTATTCAAACCCGACCCGAATCACTGAACCGGGTCTGTATTTTCAATCGGTATCACTAAGCCCAGCCCATATTTTATAAGGTTTTGGATCGGTGAATTGAGATGGGGTCGGACGAGATCGATAGCTTGGAGAAGGGTTTGCTGCCGGGAAATGAAGAAGAGGCGGTGCTCTATGCGGCGTCGTTTCGGGAGATGGAGGAGAGTTTCGTGAAGTACCAAACAGCGCAGTGGGTGCTGTACTCGGCGCTGTTGGTATTGGCGTGGGGGATTGGGTTCTTCTTGCTGCTGTATCTTCCGGTCCGGCGGTTTATTCTAAGGAAGGATATCCGGGCTAGGAAGCTTTACTTGACTGCCAATGCCATTGTCTATAAGGTAAGGTTCAGTATTTGAAGTTTAATTTGGTCATTTTGGTGTGATTGTATTGTTTAGTGTTGGATTGGTTGAGTGATGAGTTTGTTTGGTTTAGCTCAGGTTACGAGGCCGGTTCCGATTCCGTTTTTCGGGGTGTTGAAGAAGGAGAAGCATGTTTTGTTGGCTTCGGTGGCTGATGTTGTGATCGAGCAAGGTAAGGCATTGGCAGTTTACCGCATTTTGTTTCGTGTAGGCATATATTCTTGTGCGATTGTTTTGCTTGGTATTGGGGTAGTTTGAGTAATTGGTTGCATTATAACGGCGTAGTTTGATTCATTCTGACCTACTTGATGTTGTATTGCATGTGGATTTGCTACTATCTTGATGCTTCAAAATTACACATTAGAAGATATACGAACGAAGAACACCCTTTGAATTCTTCTTCTCTAATGCTTGTATTGTTCATAGGCTGTTATATGTTGAGGAAACATCTTATGTTTTCCTTTGGATTTTCCCCCTGCATTTCTGCAATCTGAGGCTTCACTCATATAATGTATTGGTACCTTAGTTTTGCTTGCGGTTTTAACCTCGTAAATACGATTGTCGTACTCAGGATATCTGCAGTCTCTCTTTGGTGTTTACTCACTTAGAATAGAGCATGCTGGTGTCAGAAGGCCTCCAAGTGATGATGTTCAAATCCATGGCATTGCAAATCCAAGTGCTTTTAGGAAGGTAGCATGAGTTTAATCAACACGTTCTGTGATACATTTTAAAGGTTAAGCAATGTGAGTCTTTATCTTCATATCACTTGCAGGCTGTCCTAATGCACCTTTCAAGCATGACGAATGAGGTTTTCTCTAGACAAGTTTCAACAATCGAAGATGTTCCAAATTTGAGGGTACGCTCTTATATCATATTGTTGTGCCGAAGTATTAATATAAACATCACAACTTATAACCAAACTAAGTCCTGATGACCTGATCAATGGAAGTTGAACCGTTGATCATGCTTTTGACAAGCATGCATGGTCAGGGCATATGATTTAAATCCTTGTTACTGTTTGCGTTGTCATATATGCTAATCAATTGTCTTTCTCAAGTTTCATCCTTCTCTCTCTCTCTCTCTGTCAGTATACTCACTAACCCTTGGTTCTTTCTACTGTCAGCTTCAGATGTCCCCATCAAAATCTGTAAGGCATGATTCATTTTCATACCCAGGGGAGCTAACACTATTGCAGAAACTTGAGGAAGTTGGAAGTTCCGTAAAGGTATATTTACTAAATTTTGCCCGTTTTACTTTAAAACCGGGTATGCTCTTGTTTTTCATTATGGACTTTCATCTGATGTATATTACAGAGGGTCCAAAGTTTAATAGAGGAGCAACACTCTCAAACAGCAGAGCCTATAAATTGAAAGAAGTCGCAAATACAAAGGGAGTATAACTCTTCTAGTTCGTGCCTTGCCCTTGCTATTTGATGGACGTTTGTCTCATCTAATGATCCCGAACTGCATTCTTTTACAACTCACTAACAGGCCGTGTTTGTTGGTCACTTTGGTTTCTCTATCATTTGCAAATATAGAAATTGACCCATGTAAAATAAATTTGATGATTCTCCTTTATGTAATTTGTTTCCTGCTGTTATTTTGATGAAAAAATTACTATGCTGCTACTTTATCTGGTAATCGTCGTTCAGTTACAAGCATTACAATTGCATTTATGAACTCTTTAGCAATTTAAGAGGAAGGAAAAAAAAGATATTCGAAGCCGCTCATTGTATGTATGGATAGATTAAAGTATGAGCTCATGAGATTAACATGATTTGACTTGTAAATTTCCAATGCATGTTCTTGGTTATTCGTTATGGACTGCATGTTATTAAATTGTGTCTCACTCGTTGCACCGTCAAATTGGTCATGAAGGATGGTTATAAATGTTAGTAATGCGATATTCATCATGTATGTCATTAAATACTTAATATCTCTATTCAACAAAAAAAAAAAACTTCTAAAACTGGCAGGGGCGGATCTACAGCATATGGGACTGGGACTCAAGTCCTACCCAAACTTTTGGAGGGAAAAAAAATTCTTACACGTAGTTTATAATGTCATTGTAATCTTTTGAGCTGAGTCCCACCCAACTGCCCCAAAAGTCTCAAGTGTATAATTCTTGGGCTGACGTCCAAGCCTAAGTGACCAACTTTTATGTCCTTTTTTCCAACAAAAAGAGAGAATAGTCTTCAAAACGTACTTCTATCTTTCTTCTTGTCGTCTTCTCCTCCACTGCCCAAGCAGTTTGTCGTGCAACAACCTGTATCGGCGAGTTTTATGTGATTACATGGTCCTCCACATTAAGAAGGGATATACTGATTCTATTAGTAATGACTTTACGATAAACAATTTTCAGGTATTCGTAGGGTTAGATTTAGTTAATTGAGTATAAACTTGTTTTCGAGAGATAAGGCTCATTTTGTCCCCTTCTGTTTAGGTGTGTCAATTTTTTTTCATCTATAATATTCCTCTTATCACAGAGTAGTTTTTTTTTTTTAATGGTGGAAAGTCAAGTCCCACCCGGTTTCAATTCCTGGATCCGCCACTGAAAACTGGGATATATATTGAAGCCAAACTAAAATATTAAACTCACGTATGGGTTTCCAGTTTGCTGAAAGAACATGAATAACTAATGTTCAAGAACGCTGAAACCCAATTCCAATATAAACGGAATGCTAGGGAATGGATTCATGGTTTCACGGTTGAAAAACCGAATATCTATGGAGATCTCCATTCTTGATCCTCAAAGGGATCTTGGATTTTAGAGAGAGAAGTTAGGGGTTTTAGGGAATGCAAAGTCATTTATTACTTTTGCAATCCAAAAACATCGAATTATTAGGGGAATGCAATGCGATGTCATTCTGAACTTTTGCAATCCAAAAACACGCAGTGCATTTGTTGTATGTATCAATGTTTGAAACAAAAAAATTAAAATACTTATGTTTATATGTTTGAATCCCAATGCATAAACATGAAACAAAAAATCAAAATAGAAATGTTAAGATGCATAGAAATGAATTCATATTTAGCTAGCTAAGAAAATGAGAATATTCTACAAAATCTTCTTTTAGCTTACCAAATTCTTTCACCATAAGCTAAATCCTTAAACTAATAGCATTTTGGTTTTGGAAAGACTAAGCTAAATCAAAGACATTTTTTTTTCTTTTGTCATATATTTGTTTAAATCAATAATTAATCATGAAAAAAAATTATATAAATATATTTAATATGAGGCTTATATGAAATATCTAGTCAAAATATTTATAATGGTTGTTAGTAATGAATTTGTAATTTAGATAACAGTGTAAATTAGAAAGACAAATCTAAAGTTGAATAAAATAATAGGGAAAATGTCCATTTAGTACTAATTTAAACCCCTTATTTCCCATTCCAATGACAATCTTTTTCATTATCCCATTTCAATATAAGGTAACCTTTTTTATGCCCAAATGCACAAATCTTTACTAAAGTCTTAACAAACCATATTATTTTAAGACTATTTTACCCTCACCCCTTAAACATGCATATAGAGAGAGAAAATAAAAGAGAAAATACTTGGTCGGAATCTCACCGGACTCCGACTCCGGTCACTGGCCGCCGGACTCCGGTCACCGGCCGCCGGACTCCGGTCACCGGACTCCGACTCCGGTCACCGGCCGCCGGACTCCGGTCACCGGCCGCCGGACTCCGGTCACCGAAATTTTCCCAACCGCCTGAATTTTTCAATTACTGACCCCCAGTAATCGGTTACTGGCCAGTTATTGACACCCAGTAACCAGTTATTGACACCCAGTAACCAGTTACTGACACCCAGTAACCAGTTACTGACACCCAGTAACCAGTTACTGACCCCCAGTAACCAGTTACTGACCCCCAGTAATCGGTTACTGACCGGTTATTGACACCCAATAACCAGTTACTGACCCCCAGTAACCAGTTTCTGACACCCAATAACCAGTTACTGACCCCCAGTAACCAGTTACTGACACCCAGTAACCAATTACTGACCCCCAGTAATCGGTTACTGACCAGTTATTGACACCCAGTAACCAGTTACTGACCCCCAGTAACCAGTTACTGACCCTTAATAATCGTGTTACTAACCCCTAATAATCAGTTACTGACCCCCAATAATCGGTTACTGACCCCTAATAATCGTGTTACTAACCCTTAATAATTAGTTACTGACCCCCAATAGTCGGTTACTGATCCCCAATAATCAATTACCGGCCCCAATAATTTGTTACTAATCCCTAGTAATCGAGTTACTGACCCTTAAAAATCGAGTTAGTGACCACTACTATTCAAGTTACAGACCATAATAACCATTTAAAATAGATTATGACTTTGAATCGAAGAAAAGAGAATAGGAAGAAGAGTACTTAACACTGATAAATCTAGTTAGAATTGTGGCTCTGTAAAAGTCATCTATGTGCAAAAAATCCTTCTGTCATGCTTTTGCTGGAAAAAAAAAAAAACTACACAAAAATGCGATCCGCGATTCTTCGTTTGAAATAAGCTATATTCATACTAATCGCATGAGTGATGAGTACCATCACTTACACTCAGTTTTCAATCAAAGAAACCCTAATTTTCCACACACGCAAATCTTCTAACTAATAGGACATCGCCGAAATTGTTCAAGAACATCACCTACATTTTAGACCTGTTCCAGCTGCCACCGATGACGACGAAGATGCAGTAGAGGAGGCCTGGCATGAGATTCTTCGGAACGAGGCCGGAGAAGAGACCGAAATGTTGGCGAACTCCGACATTGACCTTGTGAGGAGAGGGATCGGCGAGAAAGGCTTTCGGTGACGTCGAGGATGGGGGCTTTGGGAGCTGGTTGGATTCTCCGCCACCAGGACATGGATCGCACGCCCAAGGCTGTGGTGGAGGAGGAGCTCTGTCGAAAAAGCTTGGAGGAGAGCGCCATGGAATTGACTTAATTGGTTTGAGAGAGGCGGAGAGAGCTAGAGAAATGGAGAGGACTGTGAGGAAATCATCGGACCGTCGGCGAGGCAGCACTGCTCTTGCTTCAAAGGGACATCCAGATCTGGAAATCTGATGAAGCCAGTGGCTCCACCACGGTGGTTCGATCCTCTTCTCGATGGCGACCAAAGATGAATCTTCGACCTCGATGATCTGGTGGAGGAAGAGACCTGGAGAAGAAGAAGAAGAAGAAGAAGAAGAGAGAGAGAGAGAGAGAGAGAGAGAGAGAGAGAGAGAGAGAGAGAGAGAGAGAGAGAGAGAGAGAGAGAGAGAGAAACCAGATCGGGAATAAGAGGAGAAAGAGATAAGTTTTATATGGTTTAATTACACAGGGTAATAACGTCTTTTTCTCCAGAATCATTGGAATGGGCACAAAGATAAGACTTTAATTGGAATGAGCTTTAGTTTTTAAATATTTGGGTATTAGGGCATTTTCCCTAAGAATATTAGTTTTAACTTACAAACTTCATAAGCCAAATTTGGCTTACTAAATTGCTTAAGCCAAAAAAATTTCATTCGGAATTGTAATATTGCTTATGGTGGGAGCAACTCTTAGGAAAATTGAGATTACCAAATCATATATCTACAAAATGACCAAATCCAAAACAAGATACTTAGAAGTAAATAAGTTTATATTACCAAATCATATAACTACAAAATGGCCATCAACACTATCATCTTATAGCCAGTACCAAAACTATTCTCATAACAAAAACACTAACAGAAGTCCTAAATTTCCCTCTTGAAAAGGAAAAAATAATACTCTTAACAAACTGCCTCCACGGCCAACCTCTTCACAATATCGCCACAAGTTGTGGAACCAAACATACTTTCTGATACGTCAATTGAGCACGCCTCTTTTCCAACACATTCCTACAAACCATATAGTAGATATCATTAGCTACATGATAGCAAAAGAAAAGACAACAAGTAACAAAGAGCGAGAATGGGGAGAAATACTAACATTTTGAAGGATGGACAAAGCAGTTTTGCTGTCACAGGTGCCTTCCTTAAATGATCCACAAGTTCCTTCAGGGTTTCCAAAGCTTGCAAACTTGATAGCTGAAATGGAACGACCTTGGCATGCTAATTCCAATGTGTGATTCTCATATGCATTTGCACAGATTGTTCCAACTCTGATTGTTTGGAAACTCACATATGATGGATTGCCTCCAAATTCCTCGAACAAGACCAACGTGTTCTCATCATCTTGTAAAAAGGATCGCGGAACATGATACCTTCAAAACAGATTCAAGAATTGTCGGTTAAAATTGAAGATAGGATATCAATAAGTAAATAGACAAACCAGGCTAAGAAGAAAAATGTAGTTACCATCTTTGAGTAGGTTTGCCACAGTTGAATACACACTTGTTGTTATCGTATGTCCCACGGTAGTCACAAGCCTCAACACTGCAGCCCTCTTCTGGAGCCAAGTAACTTGGCCAATATCGCCCAATGCTATGACCATTCACCCAAGCATGGCCTTTACCCAACCCTTGTAAGTCCACCACGACTGGTTCAGTTCCTAGGGGAGCTTTGAAAGAGGTCTGAAAGACACAACTTAGGTTAGGGTTTACAAAATTACCACACGTAAATATTATACACATCTGAATTTAGGGACGTCGTACCTTATACCAAGTCATCGTCCTGTTTTCTGGTACACCTTCAACTGACCATTTACGAGAAGCCGAGCTAAAGAGCTGGTCATTCATGCCATGGAGTCCAACCTTGTATGACCATTTGCGCTCAGACAAATTCTTGATCACTGTTTCATCTCCATTTTTTCCAACCAATTCAACAGGACCAATAATTCCAGTCTTGATGTCCTCGAAACCACCTCCATAATTCTAGTCATGATTAAACAAAATGCATCAATAAAGATTATATATATGTATATATTAGTGAATCATAATTGTTTTACGAAAATAAAATTTTGTATCAGTACGAACCGGAAATCCAACAGTAGCACTGAGCAATGAAATTGTGTTCGCTCCGGGAACCAACTTGATAGGTTTCTCGAAAACGTAGTTGAAGACGTTATATTTAGCCCATTGGGAACCAACATGTTCTCCATTAACATAAGCATGAAGAATGTAACCAGTTTCATTTATCCTCAGTGTCATGTTCCCAATCAAAACTGGATCATCCTTACTGATTTGAACACTGTAAAAGATAAACCCAGATCAATTAGTTAATCAAACTGATAGAATATCTTGATCATGTATTGTGAAACTCAGTTAATTAGATTATATACCTTGTCATGTACCAAAGATAATCACTAGCATCGTTTGCAGCTTCTTTTTGTTCCATAAGAAGATTTGCCACAACTTCACCTTTGCCGAGAAGCTCGGTGTCAATCCTCTCGGGCCTCCATGACCATTGAAGAGATTGAGGTTCATCCTCAGCCTTGTTTACACTTTTTACTTTAAGTGTAGTTTGGGTGTTTACCTAAAGGGTAAAACAAAATGGTTAAAAATGTATGCGCAAAAAAGGAAGAAAAGTAATGGTTTGTAAAAAAGAGAAGCTATTAGATATACCTTAGCAGTGTTGTATGCTTCTTCTTTGCAATCAGGAAGAATACTAACAGACCAAGCAGGAACGATGTGTGTTTTTCCTTGGAAAGTGATTGTAGCGTCAGCACTGTTATTTGCATTGCCAAAAATGCAGCTACTGGACTCATTTGTTGCAAACACAGTGGTCTAAAGAAAACATTAACAACATTAGTATAAGGAATCCTTAGTATAATGTTAAAATTGATCAGTTTAGAATGTCATTGAGTTGTGAAAATGGTTTTCTACTTACCGAGACAGAGTTACCCAATTCTGTGGTGGTAATATTGCCATAGGTGAGAGTATGTTCCATGGATTTCAAAACCTCATGAAGCTCTTTCAAATGCCCCCATTTTGGTTGATTCAGATGACCATACTCATCAAGAGGCGCATCATAATCATACGAGGTGGTTATGTAAGAAGCTGCTGTTCTACCGAAGTTTGTTCCACCATGATACTGAAAACAGATGCATATGTATATCAATTATCGAAAAAGAACTGATCGTGTCGAAATATAAACTAATGTAATAATTACCATGTAATAGTTCTGGAATGTGCCTCCATATTGGAAAAATCTTGCAACAGCAAACGCAACGTCCTCGGCAGTTCTGAGTGGATCTAAACCACCCCAGCTCTTGAACCTAATTTCATGCATATATCAAGTTAATAATATTAAGTATTAACAATGAAAAACCACATTGATAAGTTCTGCAATAAAAATTCACTAGTAACTTACCAGCCAGTCCAGTTTTCAGTCCACATCTTAGGAGTGTTGGGGTTACTTGGCTTGAATTTATCACAATACCAGCCATTGCATGTGTTTATCTGATAATTAGAAATAATGCAATTAATGAAACAACAATAGAAGAACAATATAGTAAATAGCTAGGCATAATTAAAAAGAAAAAGGAAAAAAGAGTATACCATTGATGCTGGAGCATCTGGTTGTTGACACATAATCCATGGAACTCCAATGTTCAGCGATTCAGCAAAATCTGCACACCAGTTGATGTATACTTTACCAGCATCACCATAGTATGACTCCACATTCCCATATTCATTTTCAATCTAATCAAATAAGAAGAAGTATTCAATACATCGCAAAATAGTTGTGTAAATAAACAGAAGATACATTGATATGAAGAGCCGGTACAACATATGAAGCATGCATATATACCTGAGCAATAATTATAGGGCCTCCTTGAGATGCAAATAGTTTCTCCTTCTTCATCATATCCACGATCAAAGTAGTGAAATTCTTCATCTCATTCTGCCAAAAACAAAAAAATAATGTTAAGTACAAAAGTTCAAGACTATAAATCAAATTAGGTAAAGTGAAAGTGATTCAAATTACCATGAACACATCGTTTTCTGTTCGAATCTGGCAGTTCGGCAAGTTATGGAGCCAAACAGGAAGTCCTCTATTCATTAGGTATATATGAATCAGTTAGTCAGTCACAGTGTTCATAGTTGAAGTTATTTTTTAAATATCAAAAGGAAAACATACTAACCCATAATTCCATTCAGCACAAACATATGGACCAATCCGAAGAACAGCATAAAGTCCTTCCTCTTGAACAGTTTTGAGAAACCTAACTAGGTCAAGATTACCAGTAAAATCGTATTCACGACGAACTGGTTCATGCGCATTCCAGAAGACATAGGTCTCAATGGCATCGAGTCCACCTTCCTTTGACTTCCTAATCAAGTCTGGCCACATCTGCAGTCAAACAACATAGCAATGAACAATTTGATGATCATGAAAAGACATGAAGAATGATGAACAGTAAGGTAAACCAAACACTAGGGTTTACTTACTTGTGGTGTGCTTCGAGGATAATGAATGGAACCAGAGTTCAAAATCCTTCGTTTGCCATCAATGGTGATGGCTCTGCCATCATACGAAACGTCTGTGGCATTAGCAACAAAGCTGGAGAGGATCACAGAAAGAATGAAACAAAGAGAGAATGTAAAACTCTTGGGGAGAGCCATGGTTGTAGAGAGGGAAGGGAGAGAGCACGACTGAAGAGAATGATCAGGGTTTTCAACTATATATAGGAGAACATAGCACCTGAGTTCCCTCGTTGAAGTGTAATTGAGATCAAATAGAACACCGAGTTGATAGAATGATAGGATAAAGAGTAATAGATCGAGATTAACATTACTGGAACTAGGATAGTGTTCTAGGAGTTGTAGAAATCTTCTGTATGGAGCCAAAATACGTGAAAATTATAATAGGAGGTTATCCATTTTTATCCAAATATGGATTAGTGAGAGTTTGGTATAGTTAAGTCAGGAATTCATCACTGAATATTTGGTAGAGTCTGGATAGTAAACTATGCGTGATTGTGTTTAGTTCAGAGTTTAAGACCATTTAGCACTTGAAGTCGATTGAGGGAGCCAGAAGAGTGAGAAGACGGTATTTGATGAAAAGTCTAATAAAAAGTTCATTATCGAATTGTGGATAATTAGACCATTTTCAGAAATCAGGAAGTGTTAGGTCTTTTCTTTCTAATCGGACTTCTATTGGACTCTCAGCTCTCTGGTTAATTATGTCGTTGGCCCATCGGCCCCATCTGGCCTCATTGGCCTATTTCACATTTTAATAGCAACTAAACATTTTCACAAGGAGATAAAACATTGTTGTTGCATACGCAAAGTTAATAATTTGTACGTACTTGGATGGGTAGCTGCCCATTGGCTGGCTGCTATTATAGTTTTTTTATTTGATGATGTAAATTCGGGTTGTCCGTGAGAGTTTTTCCTTTTAGTATTTGTTTGTTTCGTATAAATTTTTTTTAAAATAATTTGTAAATACTTGTGTTCTTCACATCTTGAATGATAGACGATCCGCAAAAGCAAGTGTAGTAGTGCATGCCCTTGTTTCAAGAGGAGAATGACGGGTTATTCACATTTCGTTTGATGGTGATAGGCCATAGGTGGATTAAAAGCTAAGCGAATGGTAATTGTTAGATTACTTGGGAATAAGCTAGAAATGTCTCATAAGTTACCCATACTATGTGGAAGTATGATGACAAATTTACTTGAAATTGTTATTCAAGGAGATACGTGACTCTCTATTATATAATATGACTTTTGTAAGAGCATTTTTAGAAATGCTAGTTATTTTTTGTTAAATTTTAGTCAAATTAATTAAAATGTCATTTTGGCTAGCTAGCCACTTTAGAAATGCGGTTGCATCAATTCTCTCTATTTTAACTAGCATTCAATGTTCTAAAAAACGCCGCCCATGGCCGCCTAGGCGCTAGGCGTCAGCTCACCATTCTGATTTCCCACTAATCGTTCAATCTAGGCACAAATCCGAAAAAACGGCCGCCTAGACGGGCTCGGCGGCCAGATTAGTTTTTTTTATTTTTTTTATTTTTCTAAATCAAAACACATCAAAGCCTAATTTGTTTATTTCAAATTTTTTATTTATTTCTAAGAACATAGTAGTTGACCATTTTATTTATTTTTGAAGTATATTTGCTATTTTGGAACATTATAATGCATTTTATAAATTTATTTCTATATTTTATTTTCTATTAAAAAATAAAAAATATGAAAAATATAAAACTGCCTAGGCGTCCGTTTAATCCTTTGGGCGTTAGGCGCCGACTGTCCGCCCGACAAGCGCCTAGCGTTTTTTAGAACATTGCTAGCACTACATCAACATTATTCTTCAAATAAAGATTAAATAGTTTAAATATATTTAAATATCACGTAAAATATCTTATAAGGAATGTATTAAATTATAACTAGTCTTATCTGAGTCATCTCGCTCTCTATATTTAGCTAGCGAGGTAGCTAAAAGTCATAATATATAGCTAAACTTTGGCTAGTTTGCTGGAGTTTCGAAAATATTAAAAAATAAATAAACATGCACTCTAAAATAAAAAAGTATCCTAAAGTTGCTATAAACATCAAGAAATTGAGTCGGCAAGAGAGTACTAGACACATGTCAGGTATCCCTACAATGACAAACACCAAGATCGCTTTCTAAATTCCGCCCCCACTAAAGTAAATAAGTAAAACTAACTAGAAAACAACCTCTTATTTCAAAGACAAAATCATACGTTTTCACATTTTCGGGTGATAATAATAGGAAAATTTAAAGCAATGTAAATGATAATTCTTAGATTTCATAAACAGAAACTAGAAATGCCTCATAAGTTAGTAAGTTAACCATACTTTGTGGAAGTATCGACGATAACATATTTAATAATAACCTTTATTTAAGGAGGTACATTGGTGGGTGAGATTTAGAGTAAATGAATTCAAACCAATCAAAATATGTGTAAAACTCATAATAAACAAGATAGTACTAGCCACAAGCCGAGTCTTCGTACCAAGACAAAATCTAAGATCACTTTCAAACCTCGCATTAAAGTAAAAGAGTAAAATAAAGCATCAAAATCATACATATAGATGAAAAAAACCCTAATTGGCCTAAATAATTGAGGTTGATACTTGATGGCTACGTATACTAGTTTTCTATTTTTTTATTTTTTATTTTTTCAATATTTATGTAATTTAACTAATTTTGTAGCTTGTAAATTGAATAATTGAAAATGTGGTCGCTATCTTGACGCCTTCTCCACCGCACGCTATGATTCCCTTCTTGGAGGAGGTCACCGTCTTTGGAGTGGACTCCTCCGCCTACAGCTACTTCACCTTCACGTGGGCTCTCATGCATCCAACCAATCACGTTTCGCCACGTTTGAATTTATGGCCCCGTGTGGTTTATGGTTGTTTGGACCTTTCTTGAAAGAATGAAATGATTGTTTGGGCCGACGGGTAACCGATGCAATAGCCAAATGACCACAATGTCCTCTCGTGTTAATGGTACAAATATTCCTCTGTGAGGAAAAGGAAAAAGTACATGTATTACCCGTCTAGTACAAGTGAATTTTTCTTGTTTTTGATGGTTTAGTACCATTGGAACATCTCTAAAACGATGGATTGGTTCAACTGAATTAGGTATGAGATGTATGCATGTAATTACCTAAATAGGTTAGCGCCTCCAACCCTCTGATCAATGAATAAAAGTACACAGTAAATGACAAACTTGAAGAGAATTATTGACTTGTATTAAAAGAAAAATTTAAATTAATTATGATAAAATCCTTAAGGTATTCAGAATTGTAATATTGATGTCACTTTCTATTAATTGAAAAACAGATAAAATCGTATCTAACATCTAGTAAGCACAAATAAATATATAGTTACGTGAGCTTTTAAAAATACATCTATTTTATGTTTTTAAACTCAATTATTCATATTTACATTTTAAATGTTATACGTCTTTTATTTTATTTGCTAGTTTACATACTTTCGTTAATACATGTTATCATCGTAATAATGACAATGAAATATCGGTTTAAACGGAAAGAATTGTATGAACACCATGACGGATTGCACGAATCCGATCAAATCCATAATTAACACAACTTAAAATAATGGGAGATAACAAAAAAGGGTAAGATCATTATGCGAAGTAGCAAAACATAAGTGGGGGAATAAAGAAAAATAATGTACTTTGTCGCCTTTGATGGGAATATCATCATGAAAGGCATTCTCGTCATTTCCTACTCGGCAACAACAACCCAAAGCCTGCATCGTTTTATGTGCCATATATGGGCCCCACAAAACCCTACATTTCAGTGTGCTCTCCAAACCTTAAGTGGTTTTTCTAATAATATCTCAGCGCCCCCTGGATCTCTCACACGTGCCAGCAATCCATCGGCGCTCCTGCCCCAAAGGAATCTTAGCGTGGGCCCAGTGACCCGAGAAAAGGACATCTTCCCTGGTTAGTAAGGCCTCTCTTGACAAGTGACCTTTATTTGGAATCAATTTCTATTTTTTTTATTTGGAATCAATTTCTATTAATTAAAAATCCCAATGGTAAATCAATGAATGAATCATTGAAGATTTTTTTTTAGTATTTTTTTTTCTAAAAAATAAAAAGAAATGATTGATGCTTGGAAACAATCATCACCCATATAATTCCAAACCAAACCATGGGCTAAGTGCACCAACTCCATCATAAATTGGTGAGCCTAACATAGATTTTGTGCAAACCTTAAGAACACCACCCTAACATTCCCAACATCCATCTCCAACATTTCCCATTTTGCTTCCTCTTCTTGTGTTTCATAAACACTAAAGCTTTTTTTCATGTTGAAGTTGGGAAAGAAGCCTCTTCCAATGATCGGAAAGCTCTCGGAAATGTTGGTTTCCGGCAACCGTGCCGGGTTTCTCGACGTGGGGTCGAGCCCTAGAGGGCCACTAGACCTAAAGATGCATTCTCCTTCCCCAAGTCCTAGAGCGTTGAAGAGCTATAATGTTGGTGGTGTTGGCTTGGGAATAGTAGCTGCCTTGGAAAAGTCGAGTCATAATAATGGACGTGCAAAGTATGCGGTTTGTAGTCACAGTTCCAACAGGTCCGACCCGATTCCGGTTAACTCCGGTCAGAAATCTGATGAGGGTCTTCATGAACTTGAGGAAGAAGATAGTGAGGAGAATTATACCTTTGTGACTTGCCATGGAAGAAACAAGTCCATCACTAAGGTATACTATGATGGAGGTGATTGTAGAACTGGTACCGAGCACCATGTCAGTTCTGCTACATGTCATGTTAACCATAAGCATAACCATAACCAGAACCATAAACAAAAACAAGCTCCTGTGTATCCCACATCGGATTTTCTCAGCTCATGTCATTTGTGCAGCAAGAAGCTTGATGGTTTAGATATATACATGTACAGGTACAATCATTTTTCTTTGTTCATGGTTAATATAGTATGATTAGCTTATTGTTTTCTAAAATATTGGTGAAATGTTTTTTATTTTTGATCATGAGGTTAATTTTGTGGGTTTTGATTTTATAGGGGAGACAAGGCATTTTGTAGCACAGAGTGTAGAGCCACACAGATCATGAACGATGAGCGAAAAGAACAGTGCAGATCAGAAGCTTCAAGAAGGTCTGCAGATGTTTCAAGCTCGCCTTATTCGAGAGATCAGATTTTCTTCTGTACCGCTATTCTTGCGATTTAGCAGCAAACCAGTATCCAACAAAGGTCGCAGTTGAGTACATAGACGGCTAATACTATCTATACAAAATGAGAGCTTATCAATTTGATCAGCTTTTATGTGACCCAATCGACAAGAACATAAGAAAACTGGGGAAATTTTGATGTATCAGATCGATGACATTACAAGAAGTGATGACATTTTTGAATAAAAGGGTAAAATCATACTTCGATTTCGGTTTTCAGTTGTATTGATGAAGATCAGAGTTTATTGCTACTGTTTACTGTTTTTGGTACATGTACTAGTTATCAAGAATTGTGATGCCAGTCCAGCAGATGCATGAGAATCTGGTATTGAGCTATTAGCAGCTGCTGGTGTAACATTATTCCTTTGATAGTTATATGTCCAGAAATATTTTTCTTTTTAGGAGATAATGTATATGAGGTGAAGCGTGAAGGTAAGCAAGCTACTTGTTATACTGTTTAGTGTTGCATGTAGCACCTGTTGATTGAATTAGATAGTAATCAAGAGCAGACTGCACTTTCCAATTGGTGGTCTCCAAAAAATGGAAAAGAACTATACTTCATGTATCTACCTATACTAAAGCTATTCACTGAGAGTGATATCAATACCAAACACAGCTCATTAGACGCAAGCAGCTGCGAAAATCTGCCACAGATCAACCACCAATAAGTGAGTCGAAAAGGGATAAACGTATAAAAAGAAAATACAACTCAATAAGTGGAGAAATTCAGAACTATCATAACTTGTTAAATAAGAAAGTTGTAGATAAACAAGTCTATTTCAAAGGGACCTATTTCAAAACCCCCAGAAGTAAAACAGAAAAACAAACTAGTCATACAAACAGCAGCCGTAAGTTGACGATAGAGATACAGCAATCTAAAAACTAAAAGAGAAAGAAACTTAAAAATGTTTACAAATCCTAAAGGTTCTCAAACACTTTATTGAGTTTATTCTTCATTGCTTGAGCTACAACAGGGGTTCTCCAACTCTATTTACTACTGGTAGTACATGAGCTGCTGGGATGTTGCTATATTCTGGTAGCCACCGTCGTATATCGCCTGACTAGCTCCAGCATTCAGACCATGTTGACCCTGGGGAAGCATGAGGCCTTGTGGACCGCCCATTTTACTATATGCCATTTGTCGTTCATATGCTGCAAGGTCCGCCGCTGAAAAACCCAGCATATAAGCTGCAGCTGGTGGAGCTAGAGGGCTGGAGACAGTTCCTGGTGGAGTAGGCTTGCTACCCCATGAACACTGTCAAGGAAAAGAATAATATTAGACAATGACCATTTCACGATAATCATAATACACCTATGTATCTATGTGCGCATGTATCATACTAAAAGGCATCCTCCAAAAGAACTAAGATATTGGTGATATTAAAATTTCCCAACACGAGTCTACCTTTATTGCTTTTCCACACAAAAACCTAGCATTCCCCACCATCTGGATAGCAGCAGCTGCTTCAGAATGTGTACTGTATCTCACAAACCCAAAACCTTTGTCACGTTGCATCCTAACATCTTCAATAGTTCCAGCACCAAGGAGATGGAAATGACGATGGAGTTCGGTTTGAGTAACCTACAGATTGATTTTTAGATTAGATTAAAAAATCTAATGAAAGTGGTTCATAAATCCAAATTGTAGTGCAAAAACATTGTTGCAAACTCACAACAGATGAAGGACATACAATGACCCCAAAACCAAATGACAAAGAATGAACTGACAGTAACACTATATGACCCACTCAATTCAGCAGATTATCTCTATACTCAAATGACAGCTGCAGACATCTAACATGCAATACCCTTTCTTCATAAACTAAATGCACACCCTCCGAAAACAACCCATGGTATTGCATCAAAACAATGAGATAATAAAGAAAAAGGACTAATGGACTGTTATACATGATAAAATACTAATGTGAGGAGCTGATATCAGTTTTTCAAAGGAGTTGATTTCTATAAACTTCATTTGCCCATAATAACAGCAATTTGAATCTAACATTTTTGACCTTATGTGGATGAAAAAACTTATCCTTTCTAATAACAAAACAACTCAGCTATCCTAATCCTATATAGCCACAGACAAGGAAAAGATAGTTGGTAAAACAGATAGTTGATAGCTGATAACTACCTAACATTTAGTTTGACAAAGCACCAAAAATTGTAATACTAAAAGTTAAAATAGCAAGCCTTGCCTCAGGAGCCAGATTGCCAACATAAACGGTGGTATACTGAGGATTATTCTCTGGAGCATCTTCATTAGGCTTCTCCTGACCATCTTGGGGCAAAAACCATGATGAATATAAGATGGGAAACAGAAAGTAAATATCATATATCAAGCATCACCAGTCAATTTCCAATTGCAATACAAGATGATTTCTGTTTCAAGAATTTGGGCATTTAAGGAGACACGAGATTTAAACTTCTGGTTCAATTTCAAGGATCAACAGACAATTCGACACCCCAAAACATAACCTCGTGAAGGAAAGATATGGTACATAACCCATCATCAGTCAACACGAAAAGGAAACCCCGAAATGGAAGAATAAACAATGCAAACAAAAATGAATTCAATTTTACAACTGCATAAGAAACAACAAAGATCTGTAACTTTAACAGAGAGACAAACCTGATGTTCCATTTGTCAGCTCTACGACACTTTTAGAATCAGAACTCTGTTTATCATCATTTGAAGTAGCACCTTTTGTAGCCCAGTTGCACCGAATTTGCCTACTTGCAAGCCACTTTCCTGAAATATCAATCAACATTTAGAGAGCCTAGAAACCAACTGCAACAGCTATAAAGAAGCAAAAAAACTCCTTAATTACAAAGAAAACAAGTTTCATCCAAGGAATTTCTTTGTCTTACCATTTAAGTCATTTATGGCACTTTGAGCATCCTGAACCAGGAAGAGAAGACACACCAACATATTCAGTGTTGAAGGGGGAAAGGTAACCTAAAAAAAAAAAAGTATGCTAAAATAATTTCAGTACCTGCTGATTCCGGAACGAAACAAATCCAAAACCCCTTGAGCGCCCACTCTTTGGATCCCACATAACCCTTGCATCTCTGTGACCATAATACCAGATATCAAGCCCAGTCAAGTTATTCTAAAGTCTGAATGTGCTTCAAATAGAAAGCTCCAAGAACATAATACAAATATCCCAGAAAATCAAGAGTCAACAGAGTTATACAAAATACGGAAATGGTGCTTACGAGCAACTGGGGTAAGCAGAAAAGCATGCAAACAATGTAGCATCGGTAACCTCAGCGCTAAGATCACCAACAAAAATATTAAAATGACCTACATTACAACATGAAATAGCATGAGCAATTAAACTTTTAAAAAAGCTGAAAAACCAAAACATCATTATAAACACACAGAAGCATATACAAACCTGAAGTATCCTCCCTCTGACTACTTTGATATGCCCAATTAACTTTAATTGGCTGTCCAAACCTGAGCAAACAACAAACTGAGACAAAGAATACAAAAAGAAAAAGAAAAAAAAGTTGATTATGTTGAGATTTCTACTTACAGATGCCTGCCATTCAGAGAAACAATAGCAAGGGCAGCTGATCGGCGATCATAGTAATCAACAAATCCATAGGATGACTGAATATAGAAGACATTAGAGATGACAAGTTAGCAGGTTTCCAAAAGAGAAACTAAAAGCTCTCTAATTTCTGAAACTCATATGCTAGACATATGTAGCCACAATATATGCCTGTCATAAACCAAACAAATGGAATTTCACCATATCCTACAGTAATATGAATTTCCCAACCCTTGAAAGGATATGAAATAGGTACAACCGTACAACAAAACATCCCACCTTATCTTTCCTTATGAGCTTGCATCCCTCAAGTGGGCCAGTACTGGTAAAAACTTCTTGAAGAAGGGTTTCAGTAACCTGTGGATGAATATTTCCAACATACCTGCATTTACCAATAAAAATAAAACCATTATACCAAACAATTTTATAAAAAGACTTATTGCGGCCTATCTAGCGCATAAATGAAGCAGATATGAAAGGAGTCGTGACATTCCCAGACACAGACATTTACATAGTACATACATGTAGCAAAAAAGCGAAGTGTGCGTTTAGGATATGCATATGAATATTATCTGCTAAACCGCATCGCATCAATATTGTTACAAATTAAATGTTTCAGGCAAGAAAACAAACTACGTTTACCCAACTAATACCCCTATATGTGATGTATAATATTATATAAACACACCTAAAAATGGAAAAAAGAAAGAAAAAAAAAATCTATATAACACTCACACACTGCGGCATGTACTTGAATCAAACCCAGGAGGCAGATTTCCACTCAAGATAGGCTCTATCTGCAAAATAAAAATGTAAAAAAACTAGCAAACGAAAAGAAAAAGAAGGAAAAGAAAAACCTAAAAGTAATAAACTTACACTCCTCTCAACACACACAGATGCATAATCAAACAATACATTAAAAAACCATCAGGATTCTCCAACTATCCCAACAGACTCGTAAAACATACTTATCCATATTTCCATACCATAAACAGCCCAAACCACATCCTCGGAAGAATTTTATCGCATCTATGTACTCTTTCTTTCTTTTTTCTTTTTTTCTCAAACACATCTATATTCTATTTATGTTAATATTCTCTATATGTTAATAATATGTTTATATTAAGCTTCAAAATACATGATTGTTAATCGTCTCAATGTCGTACTCTTCCTTTTGATAATTTCATAATTTGTCAAATTCACAATGCATAAAACAGCCCAAGCTATAGGATTGCGAGTAGCTGAACTTGACATACTTACCGAATTAAACAAAATCTCTGATAGGCATATATAAACAAATACCAATACAACAATTACGAAACAATATATACAAATTGCAAATCTACTTAATTACAAAGAAACCGAAAATCAACCCAAGAGCGATAAGAACCCACCTGAGGCGGGGCTAAGAGAGCAGGGTGTTGATAAAGCGACTGCTGCATCATGGCTTGTTGCTGCTGCTGTTGCATCCTCTACCGGCACACAACGCCGGAGTCAAATCCGTACGGAATTTGATCGGCGATTAATGGTTAGGGTTTCGGGGAATAGATGGAAACGGAGCAAAGGAAGAAGAAGAGGAAGAGAGAAAATAAAACAAAAAAAAGAAGAAGAAAAAAAACCCTCGCGAAGAGGAGGGAAAGAAGGAAGAGGCGAATTGAAAAATCAGAGAGATGAGAGTGAGTGAAGGAAGTCTATGCCTTATATATATATATCCTCATCCTTTTTTTTAATTCGTAATTAATTAATTGATTCAGATTATTTATTTGTTCATTCCCTTATGGGGTCTGAAACCAAACAAGGTACAGCTTGGGCCAAAGCCCACACAAACCCAACCAATATCCTATCCGGAAAGGTATGTAGGTCTAAATGTAAATGTAACGAGAACATGTTTACTTATTTGAAATGAATTAGATTACGATGAATGATTCAGGTCATCAAATTAGCTCATCAATACTGATTCTGAAATGTCTCAAAATCTAAGAACGTGTGTTTGCTTATTTGGGATGGGAATGAGACTTTCGGTGAAAGAACATGAAATGACCCCTCAAGGTGAGTCTCTCAAATGCAAAACATGAATACATTGTGATTCCAGATAAGATAGGGTGTTTCCATCAGAAAGTCTGGTTAATTCTTCCGGTGGTTTCTACTAATGACAGGCTTATATTATCGGTATGCTTATTGCCATGCAATTCGTGTGCTTTTGAAGACCTATGAATGCATGTACTTTACATCGTGGTATTTGTTTCCAAGTTATATGTTCAATGCGAGGTCTGACTAATAAAAATGACATGTTTACCTAATACTACGATGAAAGTCTGAACATAGCAACAGAAATTGACAACCCCAGTCCCACTACCAATTTGTTGTGAAACATGTCACCAAGTATTAGGTTTTAACCTCATGAAAGGAAGTCAATTCCCTAAACTTGAGCCAAGCCTTCTCCCACACGACACACTCATAATTCACAGAGGAAGTAGCAGGGTAGGAGGACTCATCCTTGACCGTGATGATAAGAGTTTGGTCTTGTTACAACCTGACTCTCACCTCGAACCATGCACACTCTGAAACACCAACTTATTCTATTAACGTGGGTCACAATCTTAGTATATTAGAAAGATGTATATTCTGTAATCAACTAAGATTATATAAATCTTTCGGTATAATTAGTTTCCCTTCTAGGGTTAGAACTGTGCTTGTATATATACCCGACTTGAGGTTTATTCAATATATTAAAAAATTTTCAACCTTTTGTGTTCTGTTTGTGTGGCCTATGTTCATCTTTACAAAAATCAGAGATTTAAGTTGAAGGCTCGTTCCCTTAAGTGTGTGTTTGTTAGATACGGATCCTATCAAAAAGGATATAAGTGTTAACATCCTCCGTCTCAACGATTCTATGTCACCATGGATGTCACATTTAGTGAAGACATGTGTTATTTTTCTCCTATGGTATCTCTGAGTGAGGAGGAGAAGCATGCTTTTCATGAAGATCAATTTGGAGAACTAGAAAATTGTGTAATTGTTGACAATAACCCCGCTGAAAAAGATCTTCGGTCTGTCACCGACCAGATCTAGAATCTGAGAGATAATAGTTTGAAACCTCAAAAAGTGGTTCAATCTGTTGAACCTGCCCAGATTGAGGCATCTGTTCCCTGTTCTAGAAGTGTTTGACATGACGAACAACTGTCCGACACGTCAAAATGAGGAGAATTAAATAGTAATCAGCCGCCAGTTGTTGAAGATGTATATGCAAGTGCAGTCTCTCCCCTACATCAATGAACTCTCCTGGCTTGTTATCACCTGAGGTATGTAGTACTATTCCGTTGTCATCCTCCAATGTCTCTGAATCTTGTAGAGTTTTGCCTGCTAGGTCAACCCACGGCCAACCTCCTAAAAAATATGAGCCTCTCTTGTCAGCTAAAGTCAAGTATCATGTAGCCAACTATGTGCCAACTCACAGATTGTCTAAACCTTATGTAAGCTTTGTGAATCAATTATATGTTGTGTCTATTCCTAGTAAAGTGCAGGATGAAGTCAAGGAGGAGAAGTGAGCCAAAGAATTGAAGATTGAGATGGATGCTCTCAAGAAGAATGATACTTGGGATTTGGTGTCATTACCACTGGAAAGAGAACCGTTGGTTGTAGATGTGTTTATACTGTGAAGCATAATGCAAATGACTCAGTTGACAGATATAAGACAAGGTTGATTGCAAAAGGATACACTCAAAAATATAGGGTGGATTACGATGAGACGTTCGTACAAGTGGCAAATATCAATACCATTCGAGTCCTCATGTCTTTGACAGACGTTCGTACAAGTGGCAAATATCAATACCATTCGAGTCCTCATGTCTTTGACAGTTAATCTGAATTGGCCCCTGCGGCAGTTTGATGTGAAAAATGCATTTCTTCATGGAGATTTGAATGAAGAAATTTACATGGATCTTCCTCCATGATATAATACTTCTACGGGCGAGAAGGTGGTGTGCAGATTGAAAAAGTTCATATACAGATTGAAGCAATCTCTAAGAGCTTGATTTGGAAGGTTCACGTCTTTCATGAAGAAGATTAAGTATAGGCAGAGTAACTTAGATCATACTTTGTTCCTGAAACACTGACATAGTAAGCTTACTGCCTTGATTATTTATGTAGATGACATGGTAATGACAGGTGATGACACTGGTGAAATTAGAAGATTGAAAGATCAGTTGTCTTCTGAATTTGAGACGAAGGACTTTGGGAATTTAAAGTATTTCTTGGAAATTGAGGTAGCCAGAAACAAGGATTGTATCATGCTGAGTCAAAGAAAATATGTTCTAGATTTGCTAGCAGAGACTGGACTGCTTGATTGTCAACTAGTTGATACACCGATAGAACAGAACCATCAGATTACAGAGTATCCTGATCAAGTTCTGACTGACAAATCTCGATATCAAAGGTTAGTTGAAAGATTAATTTACTTGTTGCATACTAGACTTGACCTTGCTTATGAGGTTAGTGTGATGAGCCAGTATATGCACAATCTTAGTAAAGATCACATGAATGATGTGATGAGAATCTTGAGATACTACTTAAAGTCTGCTCTTGAAAAATGTCTGGCGTTTCGTAAGCATGGACATTTGAGGATTAATGGTTACACTGATGCGAACTGGGCAGGGAACATCACTGACAGACGTTCTACTTCTTGCTATTTTACGTTTGTTGGTGGAAACTTAGTCACTTTGAGAAGCAAGAAACATAATGTGGTGATCCGTTAGAAGCTGAGTACAAAGGTATGACTCAAGGAGTCTGTGAGTTGTTATGGTTGAGAAGTTTGTTAAAGAGTTTAGGTTTCAAGCAAGAATGGTTAATGCCTCTTCACTGTAACAATACGGCTGCGGTTGAAATTGCACATAATTCTGTTCAGCATGATCGGACAAAACATGTAGAGATTGACAGGCACTTCATCAAGGAAAAGCTAGATGCTCGCATAATCTCATTCCCATTTGTTCCTTCGGAGGAGCAGCTAACTGACATCCTTACCAAAGCTGTGTCATCCAGGGCGTTTAGTGACTCACTTGACAGGTTGGACATTCAAGATTTGTATGCGCCAACTTGAGGAGGAGTGTTAACGTGAGTCTCAATCTTAGTATATTAGGAAAATGTATATTCTGTAATCAACTAGGATTATGTAAATCTTTCGGTGTAATTAGTTTCTTTCTAGGGTTAGAACTGTGCTTATATATATACCCGACTTGGGGTTTGTTCAATATATTAGAAAATTCATAACCTTTTGTGTTATGTTTGACTTATTCTTTTGAATTTGCTTGTTGAGCTCGGAGAAAACAAACTCTGCGATCTCTATCACATGGGGGTTGTTGTTGATCAATGGGATGAACAAGTAGAAGAAGATGATGGGGCTTCTTCTCCGCACTCGCAACACCTCTGGAGGAAGAAGAAGAAGCAAAATTTTCCTGACTCTTCATCTATTATACACCCCTGAAAATTCAAAGTCAAAATAAAAATCAATCAACCAAATTTCTCAAGCAAATTCAAAAACTAATCTGGACGATGACGACGAACCTAGCAACTCCTCCATTTTGACAATTACTATTGCGACTGAATCTCAGGGAGTAAGCGCAACGCACATGAATTATAGGAGCAGAGGCCACCATTTGTATATGTATAGATGAAAGAAGAAGAAGAAGAAGAAGAAGAAGAAGAAGAAGAGAGAGAGAGAGAGAGAGAGAGAGAGAGAGAGAGAGAGTGTGTGTGTGAGTGAGTGACGCAGTAAGAAGTGTAAAGGTCTAACAAGGTTAAACCCTAGAAAAGATGGAGTGATAACTCTTTGATAATAGTAGAATCCACTATAAAATAAGGAAAAACTCTTAAGTAATAATATGATAGATTAACTATAAAATAAGGAAAAACTCTTAAGTAATAATATGATAGATTAAGGCTACAAATGTACGTTTAATGCTTATATATATAATGACGACACAGACCGTAAGGCAACTAACAACTAAAGGCTAAAAACGCATGGGTTAAGTATCAACTATGTGATGATTCATCACCGTGATATATGTAGATACACGCCATGAATCAAAGTTCTTCCGTTAACTATATATCATCAACTACAAGTGAGCTATACGGGTTAAATATTTATGCTTACTTAGACAGTTAGACTATTCAACTTTTATTACAAATTGGTGTAAACCGTTGAACTAGCAGTTTCACCATTGCCAAAAAGAAAAAACGAAAAAAAAAAAAAAACTAGCAGTTTCACCTATGACTGTAAAAATCATGCTTACATAGATTGCAGTGATTGCAAACAATCAAAACCACCATAACAAATAGATAAGGTCAAAAAGAAAACCAACCCTACTTGCCTACCACCATCAACATAGCATGTGAGCACCAATGGATTAAACGTATTTCGATCTCCATTCATGCTCACTCATATTACAGGTGATGCATGTCTCCCTTACTTTCATTGTTGAACAAAACTAATAATGCAAGCCATCGCAGACGTGAACAACGTGACCATATATAAGAGAGAAAACCATATCAGACTCTTCTATGCAAGATTCTCAGTGCTTGCCAATCTCCCACCAAATCGTTTCCCTACGTATAATATCAAACACATCAAAGTATATGTCTGCCATTATAAATTCGATAACTTAATTTCACCTACAGTGCATACTTTTCTTCCGACTAAAGCAAAGAAACCTATTCAGGGCAATTTTCCTTGTTCACGTTTGAATCCGCGTGAGTTTAACTTAAACAAGTCCATCTTCTCCAAAATAGTATAAACAAGCCAAACTGTTTTGGCAGAAACCCATTATTCAAAGGAATAGTATGATAAAGCTTGGAGTCAAGTAGGACTATTGAAGTTCATTTTCAGATGCAGAAATGATTGTTCTTGTTGGGGTTTTGCAGGAATTGGAATTTGTTTTCGAGATTTTGACGTTTTTGAATTAACTATATTTTGCTGCAAATGGGGAATACGGATGAGGTTTTGAATTGCTCGACATCGATAACGAGGACTCCTTTGAATTTTTGATTCAAAATGTCAGCATCTTGGGGAATTTTAAGAAGTTTCGTGTGGATTCAACTAACTGAGTCAATCAATCTTGCAAACCACTAAAGTAGCAAAGATCTAGTTGCAATAAAAGTAGATGAGGCGACATGTTGGTCCGGTGGATATATCTGGTACATAAATGAGAGGTTATGATTTTAACTAGTAATTAGTTATAGCTTATAAATTATTTATTTGATAACAAAAATAAAATAACAGTTAAAGTGTCAATCAATACATGAACAGTTCTGACACTAATCATACTTTGATAAATATAGTTTTCAATAAGAATATACACGTAGTTCCTAGTCACACAGTTTCTACCATTGAATCACATTACATAATAACCGGAGATAATAATAAAAATTTATTTCAGTTTATCTCTCTGAGGTTCAGAGTTAACATCATTTTATTCTTTATATTTTTAATTTTAAAAATTTACCCCTTAATGTCTTTAATTTTTATAAATCAGACTTGATTACTAAAATTCTGTCTAACTTAGAAGTTAAATAATGACATTAAATCTTAAGAAAAAATGTCTTAAAAGACGATTTATATTGTTATAAGACTATTTTCACTTTTTTAATAAGTTAGGAAGTCAAAATTAACGTCTGAATTTCAGTAATTGAACATGATTTATAAAAATTAAAAATATGAAAAATGAAATGATGTTAACTTTAAATCTCAGAGTATAAACTGAAATTAATCGCATAATAATAAAATCCAAACATATACCACTTTAATTACCAAAAATTGATAAATGCGACGTGTGTGTTTTCCAAAAACGGAAAGAAGGGCATCTTAGCAACAAACTTTTTGTGCACATGGATTTCAAAAGCCAATGGACATAATATCTTTGATATTTGTCACACAAGGCATGTGTATTGCACCATTGTCTTCTTCACTTTATAAAGGCCACCACAAGAACAAAACGGGCCGCATGAAATGAATGGAAACGATAGAGGATTTCTAACACCACACAAAATCGATGAACGTTTAACATGCCGAGTAAAACTATCAACTATGCTTTCTTAGAGATATATATGAGATATTATGATACACCCACTAAGAAACTGAAATAAAAAGCTTTTTTTTTTTTTATCATTAATCGAGTTCCTTGCTTTGATATGGAGCTCTGCTTAATTACAGAAACTGAGATTAAATCAACAGTTAGATGATCTATGGCAAGCTCGAGCAGTTGCGGCAAGCCTTGAACAGGGAAATTAAAGAACAAACTAAATGAAATTCCAGGCTTTTTAAAGCCACCAAAATTGAAAAGCTAATCGAATAAGGGAGGTCGGGAATCTGTAGGAAGAAATTGAAGGGTTGGGAATCTGTAGGAAGCCTAGGTATGCATCATATAATTGGAGCTGAGATTACTGGGTTGGGAGAGCTGCCAAACCTAACCATGTCTTGCCATCGGCTGCCGGCTTTGAAGGGGCGGAAAGACCAGCGATGCTCATTTGGTAGGGAGCCAGGTTGTTCATCCTGTAAATTTGCAAAAGAAAATAACCGGATTAGACCATCATAATCAATCACCGTAACGTCAAATTCGAAACCTAAACCAAACAAGCGTAATCCACGAGGCCAGATTGGTTTTAGCTTACCTATCCTTTCTCTTAGCCAGGAAGCGCTGCAGTGAAGCTTTCCTTTGCATTGGTATATCTGCAACGAGAAAAAAACCAATACAATTTCATCACAAACATGTTACATATAGCATTGCTTCATGTCCAAACAGTGACTAGTTCGGAAAGGTTACCAGTAATGACGGGACGAGTGGGGGTTGGCTTGATGGTCTCCTGCTGCTGAATCACTTGATTGCCGAACTTGGGGAAAGAATTTGAGCTCGGAGGAACCACCGGAGCGGTGCCGGAATTGATCGGAGCCTTCCCAAATTGATTGGGGAAAGAATTTGAGCTCGGAGGAACCACAGGAGCGGTGCCGGAATTAATCGGAGCCTTCCCAAATTGAGTACCAAAAATAGTGGTGGTGTTGGTCTTCACCGGAGCAGAAACCTGAGCCATCTGGTGGCTCTTGGAGCTTTCCTTGCTAGCCAACAGCATCACCTCCTTGGCTTTCTCAGCTGGAAAATCGTCAAACACAACGACTTGCCCACCATAGAAGATGGTCATCTGGGCCTTCTGGGCCAAAGTCTTCTTCACAGTACTGATACATATTCAACAAGCTAGAATCAGTCTACAACAATCCTCTAATCAAAACCATTCACATCAAATCAAACCATTTGAATTTTACAAAATCCCAATTAGTATTAGACTGTAATGAATTTGAGGCGTACCTAAAATCACCCAAGAAATCACTCATCTTGGGGAGAGAAGACCCAAATCCAGCTTGCTGAGGAAACAAATCCATGGATTTGAAGCCTCTGCGAGCCGCCGGAACATTTCTCGGTTTCTCCGTCACCGGAAAAAAATTGATCGGCTGCTGTTGCTGCTGAGCCCTCTGCCGGAAAATCTCACCACTCCCTGAAAAAGAAGCAGAAATTTATTCAAAACACAACTCAACACAAACACGAAATCCAACAACGAGAGATTCCAGGAGCAAAAAACTCGGACATATATATCTGTCCGGAAAACACTGACCATTATTGACATGAGGGAACTGCATGTCGACGAGGTTCAGATCTCCCAACTGACCCTTCTCTTTCAGGTACTGGTAGAGCATGCTACAAGTCTGAGTAAAACTCGGCGCCTTCTCCGCCGTTCTCATTTCCGACGAGCTCGACATTTCCCGGCGGCAAAATTAAAAACCCAAAAAATCTTTCAGACAAAGACAAACCAAGAACAGAACCCGGAGCCTTTCTTCTTGGCTCTGCTTTCTGGCTTTATCTTACAGGAGAGAAGAGGGAGGAAGCTTACCTATATATATTGGTTTAATTTTTCTAATATAGTAACATTTTTGGTTTTAATTTTTGAATATTATAATTGGTGGTTTATGAGTTAAAGCACGAGGAATATATGGTAAGGCTGTGCTAGGTTAGTTGGGTTCTTCGCAACTTCCCAGGTCGGCTACGAGAGATGTTTTTTTATTTTTTCTATTATTTTATTTTTGCTGCTATCAGTCGCCGTCATTTTTCCATTTCAAACTCGTGTTCTTTGCGTCACCTAATAAACACCACCGTGCTTGTTTTGCCGCTTTCACCAGTGACATACCACCCCCGTTATGGTACTTATTTGCTATATATACTACCATTTTCACGTTCATATAAACTTCTATTTTTTGTTAAATCATTACGATTTTACGAATTACCTTTTTGAATAATGTTCTATTTTTCTGAGGTTTATGTATTCTTTGGTATATGTCGATTTTGTTCAAACTTTAGTTGTTGTTCTATCATTCTTGAATAGGATGTTCAAAAGGTATAAGATGTGTTCAAAAGGTTATGCATTGAAGCGTGGATGAAGATGTGGTTCTACGTGAGTCTCTTTGAAAAGAAATTATAATGCATATTCAGTAATTTATTACGTTGAATCACATACACCTCTTATGTTATTCTTGAATACATATTTAAAATTTTATGCAGCATATATGGAAGATGTACAGTTTGGTTCTCTTCAAACATCTCACAAATAAGAATACAAAGTAGACTCGTCAATTTCAATACAATGAGTTACAAACGAGTATATGAAAATGTCGTCACTCGTACTATTATGGTTAAATCATTATAATTTAAATATAAATTATATTGAACCATTTTCTATTTTTATAAAAAATATAGGTTTTTGTCTGGTATATGATTATTCCGTCCAAACTTTAGTTGTTGTTTTGTTATTTTGAACAATATGTTCAAAAGGTATAAAAACTTTAAAAGGTTATGCATTAAAGCGTGAAGAAAACTGTAATGTAGATTCACCGATTTAATACGTTGAATTGCACGCACTTGTTCTCTTATACACCTCTATGTCATCTTTGAATGCGTATTTAAAAAGTTACGCAACATATATTGGAGAAAATTTTATCCTTTTTAAATTTCTCGTGGATAAGATTAGTGGGTGGAATGTTGTCACCCCAACCATAATGAATACATTACACATTATTATGGTTAAATCATTATAGTTTAATAATAACCATATTAATAACTCTCTTTTTTTCTTATCAAAAAGAGAAGACTTGAGAGATAAATTTTAACAAGCGGTGCATGTATGTCTTTCGAACCTTAGTTGTTATTCTATCATTATTGGATAAGAAGTCCAAAATGCTATGCACTATATGAAATATTGTCGAAGCTTTAGTTTTTTATGAGTTTGTCATGGACACCAGATTAATACATTGAATTACTACGAGGGTTCTTTATGAAATGCCACTAGATTATTAGGAAGATTTTGTACGTGATTTAAATCAAGTGGACATCAAAAAGAGCTTGACAGCGTGTGCCTGAAGTGGGAGCTAGAAACGCATTGTGGTGAGAGAATTGAAGGTTTTTAAGGTAAATGATTTTTGGAAAAATGGAGGTTAAATGAGACTATTTGGAATGATGATAAGAGATTAGCTTGATGTTTGAAAGCATGGAGGTTTGGAAGCTTGAGGAAATATTGTTTCTGGGTTTGGTTAAGAAACGCTCGCTTATCCTTCATCGTATATGCTCATCCTTTTATAGGCAGAGCTTTGGGGTATTGATGTGATTCCAGCCTTCTAGAACACTTCCTTGTCAATTTACACAAGGTTCTGCCCTCTAATCAGGTTAGATAACTTAAAGTGGTTCTCCTAGTTAATTGAGAATTGTTGCAGGGATTGACAATTGCTGCAAGGCAGCAAGAGTGAAAAGCTGTGTATTTTGGGGAAAGGAGCAAGAGAGATTGGTAAGTGTGATCTCATTGTTTGAGGGAGAATAAAATGTTTGTTAACTGGTCTAAGACTCTTCTAACATAAACAAGGCAAAGATTCCGACAGATTTGAGTTTGGACTATGAAATCATGTGCTACGGAGAAGAAGAAAGATGAGTACTTTGTGGTTGTAGGGAAAAAGAAATCTGGGTTGCTTTGGAGACGAGAGAGATTGATGTTGGCTCATAGTGTAGTTTAGGCCTTAGGCTAAAAAGAAAGAAAAGGTAGCCCAATTCTCATGTTCACCATTTCATCGTTGATTTATGTCGTTAGCCTTGGATTTCGGGTCTAAGACTGAAACCATTAACCACGTTAAATCAACAGACAAATATTATACGTTTTTGTAACCTTCCACACCACACCCACATCTGCAAGCCCAAAAAATGCGTGGATATGACTTTGGTCCATATTTGAAGCATGCTTGCTTGGCGCGTTAAAACTAAAAGATAGGCATGAATATGAAATTCTATAAAACTATAGAATTTTATGCTAAATATATGTTTGTTTGTGGAAGTAATCGTTGTAACAACATATCAATGAGTTGAATGATTTTTTAGGTATCAACAATTACACACACATGTTCTCTCATACACCTCTTGTGTCATACTTAAATGCATGTTAAAAAAGTAATGCACCTGTCATGGAAGAAAATTTGGAGTAGAGTCACCGACTTTCATGCCATGACTTGCACACGAGTGCGTAGAAAGACATCATCCACATAATAATGTGATACGTTACTCTTAATTCTGACAGTGACCTATGTGAATCAAAATATTTTGTTTTTGGGGAATTGCTTATCTAAATATAGTTATTTTCGAACCAATGTTATTATTTATTTTGCCAACAAATTATATATTCAACTTGTATCTTTATTTTGTTGTAATTTGCACTTTTTCATTGCTAGGGAACATTTTTTTTATTTATTAAACACACAATAATGTGCTACAATACTGTAAATTAAAATCATAAGCTCTCACTTACAAAAAGACTTATACCGTCAGACCAAATAGTACTAGGCACTGCTACGAAACATTGAGAATATAGTTTAGATAACTAAACAAATAAATAAATATGAAACCCTATGGTAAAAAAGAAGAAAAAAAGAAGAAGAAGAAGGTAGAAATGAGAAAGGGATGTGTGAGTGTGTGGTGTGCCCAATTGCAATAAGTAATGAATAATTTATCATGTGATAGTGTGACACCCAGCTATGTGTTACTTAAGAGTCAACTAGTCAAACAGACCCATGGTCCCCCCACCAACCAACCATTTCCATTAAATGCCCCACATGCTGAAACCCATGGATATATTACGTGGGGCCATTTCCGTAAATTCGTATCCAGACACTTGAAGTAAACGGCGTTGTTTAAGGGCAACTCCAACGGTGGCCTTATAATTGAGTCTTGGTCCTATTTTAGGACTTTTCATCTCTAACCATCTATTTTAGGGGGTCTTGGTTTTGGTTTTATAAGACTTGGTCCTAAATTGAGTCTCATATTTGATGAAATTCCAAGACCAAGACTCAAACAGTAGTCTGGGTCCACAACAATTAAACTGGGCCAGCCAACCCCATGCATTGACACGTTAAAAAGTGAGAAAGAAAATACGCACACGCATGTGGAGAAGACGTGCACGGACGCGCCTAAAAACACTGGGAGAGAAAAAAGTGTCTGGTAAACCCCGCCTGACGTAACCTTGTCTAATAATATTAACTCATTCCAATGGACATAGGCTAAATCTGAGGGCTGATGTTTTATGGCCAAAAAATTCAACGGCCTCTATTAAATATGGCATGAATAATTTAACTTTTACATCAAAAATTAGATAAAAAATTACCAGAAATATCAGCAATTAAACATACCTATTGGAACAGTAAATTGAAGAATTTCATAAATATCCAACCCAATATTTCCTACTTCCTCTCACCAAAATCATCTTTTTTCTTGAAATATTATGACAAAAATAAAAACGATGAAGTTTACTTTATGTCTTTATTTAATAATGTTAACATATTATTTAATATAATATTCATAAATATTGTACTTAAAACTTATTTTAATCAAATAAAATGAATCTAAAACCTAAAAATAAGACCCATTGTTAGAAATAAAAAGTGGAGTTTTATATAAATAGTGTAACAAGAGGTATTCAAATGAATAAATCACCCAATTAAGAGCAATCTTGTAGGTGCCAAACTGGTGATAAGGACCGTCAAGTGGGCCCCAGCAACTTGCGGGGGGTCTTTTGCTTTTTTCTTAATTTTTTTCTTTGTTGGGGAAATAAAAGAAGGCGGCAAGGTCACGTTGCCCCTGGCCCAACTACGATTACAATACGGTAAGCCGTACGTAGACAAACCCTGCTTTTTGTGAAAATGCAGATGCCAATTTTGACTAGGATTCATTCCAATTTCCAACCAGGTAATGTGGGGGTGGGGATGGGAATGGAACGGGATATTCTTTTGCTCAGTTCAGTTGTGTATTCAGGAGACATGATTCTTTTTACATTAACTGGTTTTCATTTCAGTAGTTGATCATGTAACTCACGAAGTGTGTAACATTGGTTAAAATACTATGATAATGTTCGTAACTTTGATAAAGAAAGTTGAAAGTTTATGCACACCCAACACATTTGTATGAACAATACATATAAACAGTATAATCTCATATTTTCCATTTAAAAAAAAACGATTGGTCGAGATATCTAGTATGAAAATCTTATGTATAGAGGTCGAGTATAAACTCCCATCAATTTGCGCCCAACATGATTGAGGACCTCAATGCTGACCGGATGACATGGACCTCAGCCAGAATACTGACCGGATGGCTAGTTGTGTAACTAACTTACTGACGTAACTGAGATTGTTTACATCCTCACTCTGATAAAAAAAACTCAACAAATAACCGTACCCGGTTTTTAAACTTGAAATCACGACTTGAGTCACTTGTCCAGATAATTTCTAGTTTTAATAAAGAAAATAAATGGTAAAAAATACTAACATAAATGTCACATTATTTGAAATATATATATATATATATATATAGAATACTTTTTTGATGAATAATTTTGAAGTAAAACTCGTGCAACAAGAGGGGGTTAGATTCCAAACATTTTATCAAACTTATGTAGAACAATATATATATATATTTATTTAATACACGGTATGTGTGTATATATAAATGATTAAAATTAAAGGACATAATATATATGTTAGTTACGAATAATTAAAATTACATAGTGTATGTGCTTACACATCGTGTGTACACCATCTATTGTTCACATCAAAAGTCAAAACCTAAGTAGGTCATGAGATGAACAAGCACACATTTCCATGTGAGGACCAAAAGCTATATATGGTTAAGGTTATCTACCGGAAAAACTATGGTTAAGGTTACAAAATATCGAATGTGGGGTCCAATTATAGTCAAAGCTAGCATAAATATCAAATAACAGAATGTAGGGTTTTCCTCTGTAGCTAACGGTGAAACATGAACCACGATTAGAAATTGGATTACACGAATAACCAAAATCATTGGATCACAACACTTGTTCTTCTTCAATTTTCCCCAATCAGTTCAAACCTAGCTAGCTCCAACAGTGACGTCCGATTCCACAGTCTCTATATTTTCATATTCCTTTCGTGATTTTTTTCGTCGGTTTGTTCAGATGGCTCCACGGCGGGACCAGCCGTCAGCCTCAGATGAAACCCCGTGTGGGAAACGCGGAGATAATTAACGAGAGGTTGACGTCGACCGACGACGGGTGGTGTGGGCGCCCCATGGCCATGCACCTCTCCTTTCGTACGTGGCGGAGTACGATTCCACATGCAGGGCGGAGCCGACATTTTTCCCATGAAGGCATTTTCCTTGTGACAACGGTGACGGTGACGGTGACGGCGACGGCGGTGGTTTCATAGTTGAAGATGATTTCTTGTTCATGTGGGTTATGCAGAGATTGCATGTATGGCGCCATTGAAACTGTTCATTTAGGTTCACGGGTTTATACGGCGACAGTTGGGTGGTTCTGTATTCCGTCTCCGCTGTGGCAGTGGCGGTGGTACACCGTAATTGGTTTCCATCCCACGTGAAGTCCGTGGTCTCTCTCCCTCTCTCTCTCTCTCTCTCTCTCTCTCTCTCTCTCTCTCTCTCTCGCCAAAACCAGAGCGCCAGATATTTCTTTGACGCGTGATATTTAGTGGGCTGTAGTCCCTTGTACCTATTCCTATATCAAACTTGTAACTTTCTGATGATGCTCTGAATCTCTTAAAATAAGTGAGTAGCGAGTCGTTTTTTTTCCAGCCTTTCACATTAGGTCATGAATTTTTATTTTTAACTGTTTTTATTTTATTATTATTATTATTATTAATATTTTTTAAATAAGAACTAAAAGACATTCATCATGCGTTAACTATTAACGAAACCACAGAATATAAGGAGATGCCATAAAGCCTAAACTCTGTATTGCATAAACATTTCAAAATAATATCAGGAGTTAGCAATCTTATGCATCCTAACAAACATCATTTAACAAAGAGTGCATAACAATCCTATGCAACTGTTCCTTAATTATATATTGTATTTATGTCTCAATCGCGTATGAATGCAATTTTATCCATTTGATCAATAGCTACATTTTGAACTTGTTTTGATAAATTTTATCCATTTGAATAGCTACATTTCAGACTTGTTTTGATAAATTTTATCCATTACTCATGAAACCACGCATAGATCAACAATAAGTTACAGTAGTCCTTAGAAGAAGCTGAAATCGGGTAATTTCTTAATCTTTTTGATGTAAGGTCCAATTTTGGTACTCAATTACAAGAATATTAATGTAGCATATGTAGGGTATTTCAGTTTAGAGTTAACGGCGGATCCAAGATTTAACATTGGGGTGGGCTCAAATTTTTTTTGGTTGATTGAAAATTTAACGGCAATCTAAAAAATTTGACTAAAATATATTAGATATTCAATTTATTTATTGATATGTAATAACAAATAAAGCTGTAACTAGCTAACATTCCTAACTCTGTCAGTGCAAGTTTTTGTTTGTCTAAATGGTTCTTGTTAAGGTTAGTATCAAATTAAGATCGAACCATAATATATTTTAAATAGGGAACATTTCTAGTGAAGACCCTTAAGTTGAGGACTTGGTGAAGACTTTTCGGCTTATCCCACCTTTCGATCTTATATCCACATCTTGACCGTTCAGTTTATAGGTATTTAAGAGTAGATAATTTCTCTAAATTTTCAGCTATATTGAAAATTGTTAAGACATTCATAAGTGTGATTTATTAATTATGAACTTGAACGGTTCATATCTGATTGATTTGGTTTGTCCATTAATTTGATTTAGTTTGTTATCTTAACGAACACCAATTTGGCTGAAAATTTGTAGAAATGATACACTTATATAAACTTAAAAACTGAACTGATTAGATGTCAAAATGTGATCGAAAATTAGGTATTTTAAACCATAAACTAAAAAATCTTTATCAAATCATCAACTTAAGAGTATTCACCAGAAGGGGTTCCATTTTAAATAATCAAGACACAAAGATAAAAATCCGTAGACGAATATGGGGATTAGTTTCCGTTGATGGGTAGATGTAACAAACTTTAATGTGTACGATCGATGAACAACTGACAATGTTTCTGTGCAGTTCGATGGATAAGAAAATAGATCTGTTTGAGGACCACGTACTACTGCGCATGTGGTTAATTTCTAAATCCAATGAAGGCTGTCGGTCGAAGAACATGAACCTGTTGAGGACCACCGTGGTCGATCTGTGATGCCAATCGATCAGAAATTTAAGATCGATAGCCTTGTAAAACGAACCCAGGTATAATCTTGTATATGAAATCGAGTGCCTCATGCAATTCGAATTATACGTACCCAGGTGATGATCAGCTAGGTCCATGGATTAAAATTAGTAATTACAAAGGAGCTATTTATAGCTCGTTTATGATGATCAGTGAAACTAGCTATCAGTTATTTCATCATCTTCTTCTAAGGACTACTGTAACTTTTCTGGGTCGACTTGTAATAAACCCTACACATATTCATGATCAATTTCATGCATTGAAAAGCTTTCCTGGCTCTGGAAACTGGCATCGATCAGATAGATCATAGATGGATTCAGGGATTTAGCTATAGCAAGCTTCATTATAATATATATCGTTGCGTTCAAGGAGGTTAATAAGTTGGTTATTGAGTGCTCTGGGACTTGTATAGAAATATGAGTAGCTATATATAGATCGTGTGCATGGACCAAGACTTTCAGTTCAGATCGATATTTGTAGGCTTATTAATTTCGATCTACAAGTTGAAGCAGCTTTAATTGATTCTTCATGGCCACACACTGTGTGAAATATGGTTTTCACCAGGTAATAGATATTTTCACGGCTATCAAACTTCAACGCAACGTAGAAAGAAATCAATGATACCCTACTTCACTACTTGCTTGCCTCTCCCAAGTCTGAAAGACTTAATTTGTTGGTTAAGACACCTAGCTAGCTATCCGCTGCAATTTTTGTTTTTGCATTCATGCAGATCAAGGGGAATAAATTGATCCCCAGTGTATCGGACAAAATAAATTGATCGATGACGATCGTAATCATATGGTAAAATGATACATATGTTTCATTAAGAAGATGAAGGTTCAATGGAGGTCTGGGAAAAACATGATGTAATTTATAGACATTCATAATAGATTGAAGGGCTAAAAGCTCGAGGAGGGAGATATTTAGATGTGTGCTTGTTAAGTTGCTATAATAGGAAAATAGGAAATGGAGTATTGTTTTTCTAATAAAGTTGAACCCAGCAGTCCTCTTAACTTTATGGTGGTTATGAAATAACTAGAAAGATCTTATAATTTCTGTAGTTTCATTGCCTAAGAACATTAGATCCGGTCGTGTTACTCCGGTGAAAGAATGTGATCTGAAAATTGTTCCGGCAAAACATTTACATCCGTATGTAGAACCGTACATACTATAGACTGGTCGGTCATCAACAGTATAAGTAAATTTTGTTGTTCAGTATTATTTGTGAATAAATGCAGGAATTACATGATCATTTATGCTTTGAGCATTTCACAATGTGACTTAAAATGAATTTTTTTAGTGACTTTTATTAATAATTCACGCACTCTGTATATGTCGTGAGGTTTGAACCAATTTAAAAAACACAAAAAAGCAACATATGTTCCTACGTCCTTATTAGTTTGAAATTATTAGATTCCTGCCTATCTTCTGATCTTGCAATTGTTTCAGATGCTGGTTGTTGGGATGTCACATTGATTTTCACTTTTCACCCATATTTATTTGTTCTGTGGGTTCTTGTTTTCACTCGGTACTGGACTACTGGTACTGTCACCACCAACCTGACAATCTGATCGGAGGTTTTATGGCATGGCAATATGAACTGGTTATTTTCTTTATTTTGGGGCAAATGTTTGCTGTGCTTAAATGATTTTAGAGCATAAAAAATGAGATGAAATACATCAACTATTCATGAAAGTAAATAAATAAACAGGGTCTACAATTCACAGGCTTTGCTGATTCATTTCTTCAGAAATGACATCAAGACTTGCTCAACCAATCCAACTATATTTTCACCAAAAACAGTCTACCAACTTTTGTAATCAAATAAGTAAATGAGGATCTGGTCCTGTCATAAAATTATATAAATGAAGGAGTTTCTCAACAACTTCATCAACAAGTTCATAGTTTATCAGACAATTTTTGACTAAATTCAATGCTGGGATCAAGTTAATAGTATTCATCTCTAAATAAAAGGGAGCTAGCATGGTTACACTCACCAAGTGATCCATGGTTCTCTTTCTTGGTGGAGACTATTATATGTAAAACAGAAGCTTTGTTAATTGTGTGAAAAGTTGAGTGGCTATGTTGTACAGATATTCCACTAGGGTGTTCGACACTCCGACACGCTATAATACATGTCGAAAAATGTTGATTTTTCAGACACGTTGACCGATACGCTACATCATCTCAGACACGTCACATCATTATTTATCAAATTTTTTTAATTGAAAAAACAAAGAATTAAAATCTAAATAAAACTACTGTTTATTTTTAAAAACAAGCTATTGCCTAATTTTATCAGCAACCTACTACCCAATTTTGTCAGCAACCTACTACAAATTTAATTTTCTTTAATCTTATATTTTAAGTTAGAGGTCTACTACTTATAATATTATTAATTACGCACTTCTATCATTTATATTTGACTCGTTTTAATGTTATTTCTTATAGTTATGCAAAAAAATGAATTTAAAATATTATTTTAGTAATGTAATGTATATTGTAGTAAATTTTTATTTATTAAAAATAATAAATATATAATTTTATTTACCGTGTCTAAACCGTGTCGGATATTCAGTTTTTAAGTTTTACCGTGTCGACGTGTCTGTGCAACATAATTGAGGGGTATACAACATTAAACTGTGCCTTTTTTAGTGAACTGAAAATTTTCGGTATATACAGCTCCATGTAATAAAAAAAAAAGCTACAAGATGGGACTGAGAAACGGAAAATGAAAAAAACACAAACAGCTCCATCTTCATCGGTCCCAAGTTGACTCCCACACAGGTCTTGAAGTAGTTGAGGACCCTCCAGAAATATGAACCATTGATATGGAGAGCTTCTCACCTCAAAAATCATAATCTATGTCTGTCATGTTCTGGGATACAGACTGCTTGACCAGCTTTCCTAGCTCATCATACCGGTCAAGATTTTCACAAGGAGCCGGGAAGATGGTCCCTATTACACGACCTTGAACAAAGGCACACTGAAAAATATGCTTCTTTTTGTATGTAAGCCCCACTGACATATCGCGAAAAGTCACATTTCTTATCGGAATCTCTTCACTCCCATGGATACGGACAGGCACGCGAACTCCCTGTCCGTGGATGCTTGTGAAGCTTATGTCCCTAATTACTGGAAAAGCCTTTCGATCGTAGCCATCATCAGGGTGCTCATTGTAGTCTGTCTTGATAACAATTCCAACTCTAACATTGTCAAACGTCAGATTCCTGTAGGTTATTTGACGCACATATCCACCTCTTCCAGGGGCAGTCTTGATCCGAACAGCACGCCTTGAGCCCCACACAAGCAGGTTTTCCACTGTGACATTTGAAACCCCACCAGACATCTCACTGCCTATTGATATGCCAGCGCTGTTGCATCAACCAAGGGTAACTTTGAGTTACTCTTTAATAGACCAAAATGATAGCAAACAACAAAGGAAAGGATATCACTATTCTTACAATTTCTGGGTACTAATAAGCTAAAGAAGTCACAAATGTTTGGCTGCATGTTGACATTCAACGAGATAAACTAGTTCAGCTACCGCCGTAAGGAATCCAACACAAGTGCAAAAGTCATACATGTAGAGTTCTAACACTATCCTAGTCAAGATCAGGGAGCTGGTCTCCTCATTTTTCAGTCAGAAACTTGATAGGCTCGAAATTCTCCTCATGTTTTTCATCTCTTAGGCTTTCTCCTTTGTTTTTACTTCTTATCTTACCTTTTTGGGTTGGAATGGCAACACATGCCTAGGTCTATTGGGAATCATATTAGAAAACAAAACTAATGGAGCTAGAAGTCAAGCATGCCGACAGAAATAACAAGAAGTTTCAAGGAGGCTGGTTTCTATTCACCATCCCATTACCTTCCTGCACTAATACACACCCCTCTCCAGTGCAGGACTATCTAAGGTGCTATTTGCACCTTCCAAGTTTAATTGCAAAAGGCACGTAACATCAATGCCAGGAACCCAGGATGCAACAAGCATGAAATGAAGCGTGCCAAGTAAGATAGCAAGAAAAGCATAAGACTGACCTGACCATAGAGCGGACCACAAGGTTACGAATGAGTATATTTTTTGATGGCCGTCCATAGGCAATTCCGTACTGATCCCAGCCACTCTTTATTGCAATTCCATCATCCCCCACACTTATGTAACAGTCCTCAATCACCATATCCTCACATGAATCTGTTTACCAAAAATCAAAGCTATTCAATATTCTTAGAGATCTGACATACAAGAGCAAAGCAGACAAACACGAGCACAAATACCAACTTTGTATGAAGGTAGATGAAATACGGGATACTATTTCATAGAGTGAATAGTTTCCTCCCTCAAGCAACCATTGTGACATCCAGGCAATTAGAAACAAAAGAACATGGCCAGCCTTTTCAATCAACATGATCCCTCAAGCACACAGGTGAGTTCCCCTTAATAATGGGATCATTTCTACACGTATTACTTTAATATTAGCTGCATTGTCACTATATATTTATAAGCTCATCCAGTCCTAATGATAAAGTGACAAACCAAAATTTATCCGTACCAGATACAATTACTGATCCAATTAAACTAAAAAGTAGGGGTGAACAAAAATCATCCGTAGTAGGACACACTTACCAGGATCTATTCCATCAGTATTTGGAGCTTCAAATATGGGAGCCAGAATTGTAACATTTCTAATTGTAATATTCTTGCAGTCATATGGATGAAGTGTCCAAAAAGGAGAATCTCGTAAAGTTATATTGGTGATTACAATGTCGCTTGACCACATAATCTGAACAAGCGGACCCCGTGTGTGATTGAGAAGCTTCTGGCGATACTTCTTCCACCATGTTTGACCCTGACCATTAATGGTACCATTATGCCCTGTTGATCAGTGAATACATAAACATAATTAGCACAGGTAAGAAACTAAGCTCCAGGAAGATAGACATGTTCACACAACTTAGAGCATAATGTCTAGAAATTTTCAATCTACAAACTTATTTCTTGATTTACTCACAATAAAGGTAGATTTCAAAACCAACCACAACATGCACTTGGACAGCAATATGCTGTTCTGAAGTATATTATAAACATGATTGCTACCAATAAATGTCTACAGCCTTAATGGGTATGCAAACAATGAACAATGCAAACAGAATGCACCATTATTATGAACTGAAAGTCAATACAGAAGGGTTCAAATGTCTTACCTGTTATAACAATATCTTTAAGATTTTGACCATGAATCAAGCTTCCATACCGAGGTCCAGGGTGCTCTCTTCCATACCCATATGAAGGCAGTGGAGGCATCAAAGGCCAATAGTTCTCATCCTGCAATGCAAAAAAGGAGAGAAAATGCAGCATCAGAGACTGCAGTCACTGCACTAAGATTATATAGTGTTTGTCCAAGATCCATCCAGGTTGCTTAATCATTCTAAAGGGGCCAAAGAATATGAGCAAGGTCATGTAAAGACTGTCAATTGACACAATAATCTGTATGAATCCATGAATGACACCATTATGTGTGTTTTTGAATGTAAAAGCGCATAGATATTCTCCCTAGTATGCTACATCGTGAAAGGTTTAAAACAATAACAGGAATTTGGGTGACGGTGTAATAGCTTGTGATTGTTAGCATCTTATGGTATTAAAATGATCAGCTGATCTACTGACTGGTTTCCAGAGCTTGGGGCAGTAGGATAAGCGGGAATTTCATCCAAATTTGAGTGCATGATGATAAGTTAACTTTTGCAGCAAAGACCATACCCTCTAAGTTCTGTACTGCCTACTGCTAAAAACCACACATGCTGCACTCATTGTAGTTAAGGGATTTTTACAACAGCTACAGACAAGAACAAAATATGGAACTAGTTGAGCATTAATGATTTTTCCAGCCAATGCCAATTAACTCAGCAGGAGAAATTTTTCAAGGGCATCAGCTAATTTTAGCTAAGAATAGGGATTACTAGTTGAGTTTATATTACTATAAAGCTTGTAGCATAACTAACCTGTATATTAGTTTAGGACAAGTGTTACTGTCATATGCCCCTACCTATCACAATCCTATTCTCACCACAAGAACCTAGACTAGGAAATCAAAATGCTTAACACAATCGTAAGCATAATTTTGAATTCAACTATAGCAGTTTCCCAATGTCTTATTTCTAAGTCAAACAAAGGGTGAAGATTTAACTCATGTCCATTATCATTTACTACCAGCAATTATCATTCTTTTGTATGTCTTAATTTCATATAAAAAAGCACATTCATAACATAACAGGTAACATTTCAACCAGTGTTGGGAGCTCAGCTCATTACACCAAGTTTTGTAATGATAATCAAATCACAAGTCCTAAACAAGTGTTACCTCACTCTAGTACCATGCGATAGTCATGCATATACTGATATACACATTACAGAGCGAAATAAACACAACCGTGATCTAACTCCATTTCTTCTAGGCAAAGCATCTACATACCAAATAGAAAGCAGGACTCCTACAAATCCAAATACGAATTGTCACATAAGCTACCAAAACCTCACCTGATCCAAGTCCCAATCCAATGAATTCATAACCAACTCCAAGTTCTAATAAACTTGAAAATCCTAACTACCTTGCAACAACTTCCAAACTAAGCAAGCATTCACATTTCAAATAGCAACACATACAAAAAAGTTAACAAAACCTTACCTGCAACCCAAGTATCTCAGCATCTTCAGCAAGAAACAGAGTCATATGACTAGTGAGATTAAAAGGCGCCGTCAGCCACTGTCCAGGAGGCACATTGAGCTGACCACCACCCTTCTTCCCCAGCTTAGAAATAGCCAACACAGCCCCCTCAAACGCCTCAGTATTCAAAGTAACACCGTCACCCACCGCCCCAAACTCCGTCAAGTTAAACGCCACCGGTCTCAGCCGCGGCATGGGCCTCGCCGGAACTCGCCGGAAAAACGAGAACCCATCTATAATGTTCCTCTGCCACACGAAAACCGATGCAAACGCGGCGATCCAGAGAAGGGTGAAAAGGGTTTTGTGGGAGGATAAGAAGGAAGGGAGCCACCGCTTCAGGTTGAGTCTGTGGTGGTGGAACCGCCCCAAGGGTGAGGTCTCCACCATGGTCAGCTTTGAATTGAACCCAATACGTAAAGCTTTGATCTTTATGAGAATTGGGCTACTGGGTTGGGTTAATTTGATCTGGGAAATCGAATTGGTGGGTGTGTTTGAAATTTGGTGACATAAGTTTTGTGGAAAAACAGAGAAGGATCTATATGGGTTTGATGATGAGAGAAATGGGTGCCCAGAATTGGGTGAGATGTTAATGTTGGTGAGCAGAGTGTGGTGGATTTGAAGAGTTTGAGTGCATTTCAAGGGAAGGGTTGTAAGTTCTCAGCAAAGAAGAGACTCAAAGGTTGGAACTTTGGGGATTTTTGATTGGGGTCAGTGTGATGCAAGTGACTGTTCAACAGGAGGTGGCATGGAAATTCCATGCTGCTTTGTGTGGGATCATGACACGTGCCTGGACCTCAAAAACTAATTGTGATTACCAGTTTCATTGGTCATTTAGTTGGTTACCAAATTTCATGTGAAACAGAGGAAACCATTAAACCATCTTCATTGCGTTATTTGCTAATAATTAAGGGTTGATGTTTCTCTTCTTCCTTGTCTTCTCCTTCACAGTTCTAAGCATAAGCAAGGAAACAAATAGGAAGTCTCTTTTGCTGCATAGTGAAGTTAAATTTGCAGGGTCGCAATATTAATAAGATGATGGCTATTATGTCACTTTGAGAAAGCAATGGATGAGCTACACTACCTAACATAATGTCAAGCTTGGTTGAGCAGATGACTTAATTCATATGTAGAATTGAATATTTAGCCTCTCAAATTGAGTACATTTGGTTAACAATGATGAGTTTTATGTCTGATGAAAAGAACTAGGTTGGTTAAGCATCAAAGTCTCAAACTACCAATTCTGAAGGACAAAAAAACCTACTTCCTAGGTAACTTTTTCTTTGACTATTGGATTGACCTATGAATCTAAGATAAAGGAAATGAAAACTGGTAAACAACAAGGGCATTAGGGCAGTGATTCTGCTACAACATTCTTTCTGGTTAAAGAATCCCTTTCTAATTGCTGTGAAATGTTAATTTGGCCACACATATATACCCCAGTCTGCTGAAAGTTACAAGGCTAGGAGCTCATATCCAGAACACATGGCGAGTTGTCATTGGTTCTTATTCTTGCTTCTGTTCCACTCAAGTTATTATGGAGGATTATCCATCTTCATAGGACTAAGAGTAGAAACAGTGTCACACAGTCTGGAAGTGAAGCCTGTTTCAGCTATCAACTATGGCCTTGGCCATTGCCTCGTCTGCACTCTCAAGCTTCCCAACCAGGTAACTCTCAACCTTCAAATATTTCTCAACATTAGTACTTCTATAGTTCTGGCATTATAATACACACTGTTGCAGATGCATAGTCTTCTGTAATTTTCTTGTTAATCCCCCAGAGTTTCTGGTTGAAACAGGGAAGTGCCTTGGAAATTTTCCCCAGGATTAAGAGTCACAACATGTATGCTAGGGAGAAGTGGTACACGTGTTGGAGCAGGCAAAGGGGTGTCAAGTGTTTGTGAACCACTCCCTCCAGATAGACCATTGTGGTTTCCTGGTAGTTCACCTCCCGAGTGGCTTGATGGCAGGTAGTGATTTGTACCACTCTCAATTTCAGAACACTGTCTTCTAATTTAGCTTATAAAATGGTTATATTTGATTTATTTTTTTTTGTTGATTGTAGCCTTCCTGGTGATTTTGGCTTCGACCCCCTTGGATTAGGTATGTGTTAGGCAATTCAATAAGCTAGACAATGTGAATTGACATGAACTACAAGTATGCACTTATATTTCAAAGTTAGTTAATTAGAGCAAGGCATAATTCCAGTTTGTGGATTCAGTTCTCTACTCTCTCAATGTGTCCTCAGCCAAAATGTGACTAGCAGTACTGTGTAACTAGCGGTAGTTCTTGTTTTGAGATTAGTTCATTCTGCCCTCAGTACCCTTAATATGTTTGAATTTAGCTTGCATCTTAAGATAACGAAGACACTTGAAGAAGTGTAAGGTTTATAACTTGATACGGTATGTTCACAATTATTCAAGCAGGACAGCTTAGCAGATATATGAAACTCTATGCCATCTACAAAACAGATAGTTTGAAAGTGTTGAATCATACCCCTATTTTCTGAAACTCTTCGCTCTGCCAATGTCTGTACCTGTTGGACTTGACACATAAAATGTCTACAGGGTCTGATCCAGAGTTGCTAAAATGGTTTGCACAAGCTGAACTGATGCATGGCAGATGGGCAATGCTTGCAGTAGCAGGGATTCTGATCCCAGAGTGGGCTGAAAGACTAGGATTCTTAGAAAACTTCTCATGGTTTGAGGCAGGTGAAAGAGAATACTTTGCAGACCCAACAACCTTGTTTGTGGTGCAATTAGCACTAATGGGTTGGGTTGAAGGTAGGAGATGGGCAGATATGCTTAATCCTGGGAGTGTTTCCATTGAGCCTAAATTGCCTCATAAGAAAATCCTAAATGCAGATGTCGGGTATCCGGGCGGGTTATTTTTTGACCCGATAATGTGGGGAAGAGGGTCTCCTGAGCCTGTGATGGTGTTGAGAACAAAGGAGATCAAGAATGGACGTCTTGCAATGTTGGCCTTTGTAGGGTTCTTGTTCCAAGCACTTTACACTGGGAAGGACCCTATTGAGAATTTGATGGATCATATTGCAGATCCTGGTCATGTTAACATATTTTCGGTAATAATGCATGTAATTTGTGTACTTAATTTTTCATGTTTTCAATCACTCAAACCAGCAAAGTTTACTAAAGTTTCATTTGTGCAGGCTTTCACTTCACAATACTAGCTTTTGGACTTTGAGGATACTACTGATCATGAATACATGAAGGCTTGTTGCAACACCAAGATGCTATTTGTTCTTTGTTATGACTTTTAAGATCAAAGCAATTGCACATACCAACATGCCACACCTCTGTAATTTGCATTTGATTTTCCTAAAGGACGATCTTTCTACAGCTTTGATGGAAGATAAAAGAAATTGGGGATCACACATATTGATGTTGATGCTGTGTTTTTTTTGGTTACTGAGAAGTAGTGAAATTCAGATTCTTCATTAGGTTGTAAACCCATTGAAGATTGAAATTCTGTTGAAGTTAAACCCAATCTAAGTAGATTTTGTAATAAACTTGACAGCGCGCTAGTTTTCTTTTCTCATCGAAAATAGTATAGATTTCAATAATGCATCATTGTGTTTACAGAATGGCAAGGGTACTAAAAATCAGATGCAACAGATATAGAATGTTGGGACTCCTGAAATGTAGGAAAATCCAGAGGTTGTTGAAATTGTCAAACGCAAGTCCCAAACCTTCCTCTCTTCCTCTCAATCCCACACAGCTCCTAACACAGCATCCCTCCCCTATTCTTAGTCTCTCTCATGTAAAATCCGGTTAGGTTCCATCTCACCATTCCCACATTTCCACAAAGCCACACAACTTACACACCCACACCCCCCAAAATGACAAACTCTCTTCTTCCTCCTCCTCCTCCTCCTCCAAATCCTTACACCCAATTTCATGATCATCAACAAAACACCACTCATACACCACCACCTTCTCCTCCTCCTCCTCCTCTCTTCCTCCTCCGACGTCCAGCAACAGCGGCTCTCATTGTAGTCCCATCTCAGCAATGGTCGCTGTTCGCTGCCGCTTCCTGTTCCTCCTCCTCTTCTTCTTCTTCTTCCTCTCCCCTCGCCTCTTGGTTTCCTTGTCCGAGCAGGAAGCCTTGCTCCAGCTCAAGAAATCCCTCACCAACACTACTGCCTTGGACGACAGCTGGGTCCCCACCCCGGATTCCACGTCCCCATGCCAATCCCAAACTTCTTGGAACGGCGTCTACTGCGGCACCGGTACCACCGTCGTTAATCTTAAACTCTCGAACATGGGACTTTCCGGAACAATCGACTTTGAAGCCTTGACCCAACTCAAGGGCCTCCGAGGTCTTTACCTTGACAACAATCACTTCGCCGGGGACATCCCAGGCTTCCACAAACTCGTGTCTTTGCGGTCGCTTTCACTCAATAACACCGATTTCTCCGGCGAAATCCCCGCCGATTTCTTCTCCAAAATGAACTCGTTAAGGTGGGTCACCCTCTCCAACAACAACTTCTCCGGAAAAATCCCGGAATCCATCACCAAGCTGAAAAACCTCAAGGAGCTTCATCTCGACAACAACAACTTCTCCGGCGAAATCCCGGAATCGTTAGCCGAGTTGAACAGTCTGGCAACGCTTCATCTCCAGAACAACCAACTCTCCGGCGAAATCCCTCAGTTTAAGGAGACTCTAAAAGAGCTGAACTTGGCTAACAACACCCTCACGGGTGAAATCCCCGATGAAATGTCCACCAGATACACAGCTGACAAGTTTCAAGGAAATGAAGGACTTTGCGGCGATCCACTAGAGAACCAATGTCCTGATGTTCCTCCGTCACCGTCTCCGTCTCCGGAGAAGTCAAGACCTGAAGAAGAAGAAACAGCCAACAAGGACAAGAAGATCAAGATGGCGGAAATAGCCATCGGTGTGATCGCTGGCGTGTCGTTCTTGATGTTTGTAGTGTTGGTAATCAGATACAGGAGGAAGGACAAACAGTTCAGCGTTCTTGGGAAAGAGAACATGAACAAGGACGATCATGTACCTCGTCAGCACCATGCAGAGGTGGTCGAAGTTCATGTGCCGAGCTCTACTGGCAGGAGTATTGGTAGCACTGCTGCTGCTGCTAGTACTGCCCAGGCCGCGATATCAAGGTCTGCCAGTACCAAGAAAGCTGCTGGGGATTCCAAGAAGGGTCCTCAGGGGGTGAAGAATAGCGGGAATAGTGAGCTGTTGATGGTGAGTGACCTGAGAGGGCCGTTCGGGTTGCCGGATTTGATGAAAGCTGCGGCGGAGGTTTTGGGGAATGGAGGATTGGGGTCAGCTTACAAGGCGGTGATGGGGAATGGGTTGTCTGTGGTGGTGAAGAGGATGAGGGAGATGAATAGATTAGGGAGAGAAGGGTTTGATGCTGAGATGAGAAGGTTTGGGAGATTAAGGCACAGGAATATCTTGACTCCCTTGGCTTACCATTATAGGAGAGAAGAGAAGCTCTTGATCTCAGACTACGTTCCTAGAGGCAGCTTATTGTATATTTTGCACGGTAAGGGATTTTTCATACTTCATTTTGGTTACTCCTAGCCAGATTAGGAAAATGCTATTGTATCAATGTATCTAACATTTCATGTGTAATGTTTTGCATGGTTAAGGGATTTTTTTATACTTCATTCTGGTTACTCCTAGCCAAATTAGGAAAATGCCTGTATCTAACATTTCATATTAAGGAAAAGATTTTGGACATATCGAACTATATTGGTGATTTTGTGACGATTTCAGGTGATCGAGGAACTTCTCATTCAGAGCTGACATGGTCTACCCGATTGAAGATTATCCAAGGAGTTGCGAAAGGGATGGAGTTTCTGCATACTGAATTTGCAGTCTATGATTTGCCCCATGGAAATCTCAAGTCCAGCAATATTCTTCTACAAGAAGATTATGAGCCAGTTCTGAATGACTATGCGTTACATCCACTAGTCAATCCCAGCAATGCTGCACAATCACTGTTTGCTTTCAAGACACCAGAGTACCTAGAATCACAAGAAATATCTCCAAAAGCTGATGTGTATTGTCTCGGAATAGTCGTTGTCGAAATCCTTACTGGAAAGTTCCCGTCTCAGTATCTAAGCAATGGCAAAGGCGGGATTGATGTTGTTCAATGGGTGCAGTCAGCGATGGCTGAACAGAGAGATCAAGAGCTGCTAGACCCAGAAATTGAAAGCAACACAGAATCTGTGAAGCAGATGCTACAACTTCTCAAGATCGGAGCTGATTGCACCGAGAGTAAACCTGATCAAAGACCTGATATAAAGGACGCCATTAAAAGGATTCTCGAGGTACGAGTCTGATGAGACGCATTTGTACCAAGGTGCTGGTATATACACAAAAAATACTGATGATTTTTCAGGTGAGAAATTCAAAGGGCATAGGAGCAAAATGGAGTGGAGTGAAAAATACTAAATAAAGTGAGAGGCAAGTATAGGTGAGAAAGAGAAAAGGATAGGAGAGTGTTGGGTGCACTACCAAAAATGTGGGCAACAAACACCATTGTTAATGGTGTGATTTGATGTCTTGGGCACCATTTATTGGTAGGCAAAAGTCATTGCCACTGCTGTAGAAACCATTTCTTGATTAGAATGTATTGCTGGGGTGGCTAAGACAATACTCTCACCATCACTTTTTTGGTGTGTCAATTAGAAGTACTCTTGAGAGCAATGGTGACTTGAATCAACACACTCATTTGATGATTGGTGGAGAGATTTATTCATTCATATTATAACTATACCATATCACTATTATCAACAATGGTGAGTTTTTGTTTTATTGTCATATACATATAAAGCCACCATTGAAGCAGATAGTGGAAGAATTTATTTGATCATATAAAATATGTTGTTTTTTATTTTTATTTATTTCATTCCATATTGAATTCAACAAATACTTGCATGAAATATATTTCATATAATTTAAAGTTTTCCAGTACCCAAATGACATTCACAAGCTGTATATGAGATACTAAAATATTGAAAGAGTTGATTAAGTAATAGATATATATAACAGATGCTGAAATGCACCCTAAGTTTCCAGTAAATGAATTACAGAGCATTCATATATGCCAAAATAAAGCCATGCTATGTTCATCTCAAGCATAAACAAAATGATCGATCACAATTTCTTCACAAAACATCTGCCTCTATTTTTACTTCAGCATCACCAATACTTCCACTTTGAGCAAGCTATATCAACAGCAACAAAACATAAAACAAAATAGTGCACAAACTTGAGAATTTCTAACCACAGCTTAGAACATCGTCGCTGGTGTTGTTGTAGGAAGTTGTGGCCTATAAGCGTCATCAAAGCTCTGCATATTATGTTGCACAGCAGAAGGCATTGGCAATTGAGATGCATCAAGTGGAAGGTCACTTGATGTTGCGAGGGAGCTGTGGAATGCTCTTGTTTCAGTTCCAAGACTCATATTTGTTGAACCACTCATTGCGATATTATTGTTAGGAATGAAACCTGCATTGAGTAATCTTTCAAACATAGCTTGTTGCTTCTGCAATTGCATCTCCATACATTTCATTTTATCAGATGTTATGACTGCTTGTTGATTCATTTCCTCTCTGAGCTTGTCTTCTCTCTCTTGGCTCTGTTTCCTAATGTTATCCAATTCCTTCTCATGTTCTTCTCTCAGTGATTGAACCTGCAATTGAGCACTTCTATTTTCTACCAACACATCAGGGACATCATGAAGTCTGACTCCTCATCCAAAACCTCTCACAACTCCTTGTTTTTCCTTTCCAAGGACATCAGCATATACTTGACTTATCTCAAAGTTAGTAATGCTTTCAGGAAGCTATTTTCCTCTTTTAGCATCTTTGATATCACTGATCTTTTGCCTCATATCCATCTACACAATACAACCAGACCATCATAGTAATTACACACACATGAATATATCTAATATATACCATTACACATCTTTTTGTTAGCCATATCTAAAGGTGTGTGCTTCTATATAATATATGCAGGTTTTGCTCTTAACCCATCTTTCATCTTGTTGATCTTCTACCTCATAACCATATACATAATACAACCAGACCATCGTAGTAATTACACACAAAAAATATGTATACCATCATATCAGCAAACTTCTTTCTGTTAGCCATATCTAAAGGTGTATGCTTCTATATAATATATCTATGTACACACACAAACATACACATATACATACATACAAATATCTTATACACACACACAAACATACACATATACATACATACAAATATCTTATAAGACCATCATAGTATTGAAAATCCCTTTAAAACTAATATGCATCAGTTAAAAATTTGGTGAATTTTTGAAATAGGATATGCTATACCTCTTCTGCAGGTGTAGTTTCCACCAATTCCTATCGATTTGTGCTTGTCAAGTTCTTTTGCAAAGAACAACAACTCAATATGAAAGCTTGTTTAAACTTTCTATTAGTAGATAATTAAACCAGTGAGGACCAATTAATTCAAATAAGTGATGTTTATTGGGCGGCAATGTCATCACTTTTAAGTTTTGCCGCTCAACTTTTAGGTTAATAGCAGTATACGTTAAAACATATATGTGGTGTTCTTTTTCCACACATATGAAATGCAAATTAGTTATGGTTATAAACTCCAAATGCAACAAAAGACACATTCTGTCAAGCTGCATAAAATTTAATTGAAAATAAAAATTATTGGGGAATACAATATTGTTTAGATATTTTATATATATATTTACCATTATTCTATAACACACTCATGATATATAGATACGAATCCACCAATAGACAAGATTCGTTAACTTTTTTCAGATGGTTTGACATGAAATTGACGTTCAGCAGATATTTCGTCAGTATTGCAGTTTGTATATGGAAGAGCTCTTTTGATTTCAACATCTGTCCATTATGGTTGTTAGGCCTTATGATTTCAACATCTGTCTATGACTTACTCTTCCAAATACAAGTCTTATGCAGTGTGTGTATATATACGCAATTAAAAAGAGAAAAACATACGCAAATCAGTTAATTTAAATGGTAGTCTATTGGGAACACAGAGAAAAAGAATACATGAGAAGAGCGACTTGTAAATCGAACTCGATAATCAACCGGTACTATTTTTTATTTATAATTCTGTAGTTGGCACTTCCTATCTTCCAACAACCAAGTAATGGAAATTTGACAAAAAAATACCATGTAATTGGAAAGAAAGTTTCAGAACAATCAAGGATGTGATGCCCATTGATACAGCCATATAAACACAGTAATACGAAAGAAAGTGAGCATTCATGTACATACCTTCTGAATCATGAACAAGTTGAAGAGAATGATCGAGTCAATTGATCGAGGAGAACATAACTTGTAGAAAATTGGCGGGAAGATTTCGCTATCTGCCGGTAAGAAGAAGACTAAATTTGGGGATGCGATTTGGAGTTCTGGGTTTAGGACCAATTATTTCAATGCGGTTTGGGTGAATAAGGTTAAAACACAAGGAATGAAGGGATTAGGTTTCCCGCAACCGTAATTTAAAGCACCACATTGAATGATTTAATATTATTTATAAACAAAAGTCATGGAAGGAAGGAAGGGATTTACCAAAAAAAAAAAAGTCATGAAAGGAGAACAATAAACAATAAATCTCCACCTTTTGAGTAATGGTGAGTGATCTACACACACCAACACCTATCATTTGTGAGTTACAAATATTTTAAATACCAAGAATGAGTATCATTGGTGTCCATTGAAGAAAGTGGTCACTAACACTACAATAGTGTGTAAACAATGGTATCTGTTGACCACATTTGTGGTAGTGGTGGAACTGGGGAAAGCAAATGGAATTTCGTGAAAAATACTGAATAAATTGACTTTTCTATACAGGAAAAGGTTTTGGTTCTCAGTTTTTGATCTAATTCCTGATGAGAGTGACACCCTTTTGTTTATGTAGTTGAACATATATAGGGACTTTAAGTTCATAATAATTTTCTTTTCTAGGGTTTACCAACAGACATTCATGTACATACATGGACAAGGACATGTATAACATGAATTCTTTAATCGATGGCTTTTCATTTGCTTTACAAGATCATCCAACTTGAGTGACCTAGAAGTAGCTTCAATACTCAGAAGATCAGATCAAGTAATAGAAATGGTGAAAATCTTGTGTTTTTGGACTTTACAAACCATAAAGAATGATTTAGAACAAAACTAAACCTGTGAAATATATAAGAGTGAGTGCATCGGGAGTCTTGTGACATTAGGTTTATTGTTGAGAGTGGATCCAGCTTCTATAAAGTTAGCAAATTGTAAAGTTAGTAAAGTTTATAAAATCTATACTCTTTATCTAATCTAAGAGTTATAGACATGACATATTACTCTTGAATCAATTTAGTCTAAATTATGGTTAACTTGGGTTAATTGTTTTATATATATATATATATATTAAATGGCTTAAACGTGGTTAACAAAAAGAAAAGAAGAATAAGAAAACTTTTATGCCTCTGAGTTGAAGGATGTCTGCACTTCACGCGATCGTCTTCACCTTCTACCAGTCTTGCAATTCCGATCCAAAATCAGTAACCAAAGCTGATTATTGTTTTGGCCACACTAGTAAGTCTGGGCGAGCAAAGTCTCTTTTAATTGTTGCGGGCGTGCCACCGCGCGGACGCGGAATGTAGTGGTTGTAGTAGCGGGGTGCGCTTAGTCTTTTGCTTCTAATCAAGCGACTGAGGATGGAGAGAGCACCAACTCCACCGCAGGGTTCTTCAGATTCGCCTTGCGTACTGGGCAAGGACTTACAGTAGTCCGCCTGAGCGTCACAATATCGATACTCGACGTAGGATCGAGCAGAGCTTCAATTGGGAAGGAGAGGAAAAAAGAAAGAGAAAGCTCCGGAGAGCGTACGGGGAAACAAAAGGAAAGCTCCGGGGAGCGTCTGAGGTTCGACTAGGTCGAGAATTGTATTGTATTTTGTAGAGTTGAGTTGTTGTATTGTTTTTTGTCGTTGTTGAGAAGGTCTGCTCGAACTCCTTTATATAGAATTACTTAGGGCCACAGGTATTGGTCCAAAGCATGTCAAAGACTTATAGAAGTCTTCAACGATAAACGTGGCGTAGGCGATGTAAATCACTTGCTGGACGTGATTAAGTCTTAGCGAAGTAACTAACTGCCTACTATGTAGAGGAGTAGAACCAATCTCATGAAGATATGGATGTAGGCGATGCATGCAAATCCAATTAAGGAGTAGAGTCCTTAACCATCAATACAACCAAACTCAAGAAGATGTAGACGTAAGCTCCCCATGCAAACATGCTTGAATCAAGATAAAAATCCTTAATGAACCCCTCCCCATGCAATCATGCTTAACTATATATATATATATATATATATATATATATATATATATATATATATATATATATATATATATATATATATATATATAGCTTTCTTATCTAATAGACTTGATCCTACAGACGTGGACGTGTGCTACTGACCTTCACATGCATGATAGCCCTTTAAGTAATTAAGGGGTATATATTGCTTCCTTATCCATTTGAGGTATTGTAGGCGGGGTCTTCTCTTGCTAGTTCAATCGATATATGTTTATATATATACCAAGCGGAGCCCGCCTCTCTCATTCTTTCACGCGAATTGCCTTCGCATGTAAGCATAGTTAACATATGTGATTAATGGATAACATTCTTAACCAATGCAAACTCCTTGACATGCACGGAGCCATCCTTTAATTAACATCAAATCAGCTCGCGACCCTTGGTATCTATCTCTTAGGCGAACTCATTCGCATACAAACTTCTTCGCATGCAACCTCGCGTCCCTTGGTCCAGCTCGCCCGCCAACCATCTGGCATGCAACCTCTTCGCATGCATATAGGATAAGTATTGCTTCTGTCCCGCTATACCACATCCAAGTACAACATACCCTTATCCATTTCACATGCAATTAAGGATAACTACGCTTTTATTCAGAATGCTGGCGGGATTCTTTTCCAAGCCAAGGTGAGCAGGCGAGATGCTCCCATGCATGCACACGTACCCTTCATGCAATTAAGGTATTCAAAATGTGGCATTGCGCGGGATGCTCTTCTCCAATATGGGATGCGGCGCGAGATGCTGTCAAGATGCTCATGTGATCAAAGAACCACAAGCTATGCACGTGCTCTTGTATATACAAGTCGGGTGCGATGCTAAGTCAAGGCGAAGTGTTCCAAGCCGGGGCGAGGTGTTCCCTCAACAATTAAATTCTTCTTGTACGCGAAGTCCATATGCGGAGTCCATTAGTACGCGGACTGTCCAGCTAGCATGACTTTCTGACGGGCCATCACTTGTAAACCCATTATTTCGGGCTCGCCGGTATGACGTGGACCATAAATTTAACTAATATTTACATAGACAATTACTGTCCAGTAAAATATTAATTTGGGTGTAAACAATTATGATTATGCATAGCAATAATCCTATTTGCGTCCAAGTTTCAAATACATACCGGAGTTTTTCAGATCACAAGTTTCAGATAGAGAGTTAGATTATAATTATGCTATAGCAATAATCCTCTTGGCGTCAAAACTTTTGGGAATTCTTTCTGAAGGATTATTTGCAGAACTATGACAAGAGTTTAACCTAAAACGGGTAAAAGTATATGACAAGAGTTTTTAATCCCTAGTTCCTTATTTGCAGAACTATCTCACTTCAATTTAAATTATAACTCAGCAAAGGAACAATTAACCTCACATATCAAATGAAGTATATATCAAAAGGTTGTTTTAATGGAGGAACGCAGGAACCTAGATTGTATTTGTGCATTCTTGTAATCATGGATAAGTTTCCATAAACACACAGGGAAACGATAGTGCCACCATCAATCAAAGGAAGAAAGCATGTTGACGCGAAGAAGAGGGTAGAGGCCTAACGCATGTAAAAGTCTTTTTATTTTTATTTTCATTGTTGTTAACGACATATAACCCAAGTGTATGAGTGACCGGTTTCTTTGCTATGTCGTATTGAGGTATGGTAATTTTCTATGATTTGGTTCAATTGATAAACATGAGATTCTTTTAGTAGCATGGAAATCTTGTTGTGTTCCTGTGGATGAGGGTGACTTAGGTTTGAAGCAACTTGTGGTTCTTAATCGATCACTTTTACTAAATAAGCGTTGTTATGAGATATTTTCATGTCCATCAGAGGGATGTTCTTTTATCAGGAACATATTTTCTCAACGTCGCTCTTATGCCTCCTCCTCTATATGGCATGGAGTTTGTCATTTTTGGGGTGTTGTCAAAGAAAATTCTCAATGGTTGATAGACTCAGGAGATAATATCTCTTTTTGGCATGATAATTTTATGGGAAGACCTATTGTTGATTATTTTGGTGCTTATGATGGTCTGCAAGGGATCAAGGATTTGATTTCTGCTTTTATTGTTGACGGTTCTTGGGTGCTTACTGATCTACTTCAACTTCACTTTCCAGCTTTGTGTAATAAAATTGAGCATGTCCCTCTTGCTACTAATGCTTCGATGGAGGACACTCTTATTTGGATGTCTTTGTCTACAGGAGATTTGATAGCAAAACATGCATACCAATTTCTACAGCATCCATCTCCCTCCATGCCTTGGGTAAGTCCTTATGGTCTAGATTTATTTTTACTAGAATGTCTCTACATGCTTGGAAGGTTTTGAAAGGGAGAATAATTTATGATGAACTTTTACAACGTCGAGGAGTGGCTTGGGTTTCAAGATGTGAGCTTTGTGGTGCATGTACTGAGTCCTTACAACATATTTTCTTGCATTGTCCTTTTATAGCTGCTATATGGTCTTATTTCTTATCTCTTTTTGATCTAGGGGTTACTCCTCATACAATTATGGATTTATTTCACAAAGGTCTGAGTATGAGTCGTAGCTCGCAGCTTAAGGAGCTTTGGTTGATCTGTTTTACATCGATTTTATGGTTTGTATGACATGCGAGGAATACGACCAGATTTGATGGTAAGTCGTTCTCCGTGGCTTCAATTTGTCATCTCATTTTGGGGCACATTAGAGCGGCTAGTCGGTTTGCAAATGGTCCAATGCATAATTAAGTTTAGGATTTACAGATAATAAAGAGTTTTAGTGCAGAGTGTCGATTGAGAAGAGCTCCAAGAGTTATTGAGGTTGTTTGGCATCCTCCAGTCATTGGGTGGGTGAAGATTAATTCGGATGGTGTTTGGAAGCATGCAGAGGGTGTTGGAGGTTTTGGTGCTGTTTTTCGTGACTTTAAAGGTCATGTTCTTGGTGCTTTTTCTTCCAACATTGACATTCCTAGTTCAGTAGCAGCAGAGGTGATGACAATTATAGTTGCTATTGAGTTTGCTTGGGTACGTGACTGGAAGTACATTTGGTTAGAGGTTGACTCGTCGCTTGTGTTAGACTATCTACGGTCTCCTTTGTTTGTACATTGACATCTACGTGTCCGTTGGCTTAATTGTTTACGTTGCATATCGGAGATGACCTTTCGATCTTCTCATATTTTTCCTGAAGGGAATAAGGTTGCAGATGCTCTGGCTAATCACAATATGTCATTAACACCACTGATTTGGTGGGATTCAGCTCCTCTTTTTATTTTGTCATATTGTAGTAGTGACCTTATGGGTCTTCCCAAATTTCGGTTTTCATAGTTTTGTTTCATTGTTATTTTGTTATGAGAGGTTTTGGTCTAATCCCCCTCTCTTGATGTTTCTCTCTTTTCTTTTTTAATACATAAACGTGTTAAGGGTCATTTTTCTCTCACTCATCTTTCAGTTAAAAAAAACGACATATAACCCAAGTTAATTATGATTTAGACTAAATTGATTCAAAAGTGATGTGTCATGTTTATTTCTCTTAAATTAAATAAAGAGTCTAAATTTTATGAACTTTACTACTTTACAATTTGCTAACTTTAAAGGATCTGGATTCCATACCATTCTTGTGGTACTTCTCACCATTCCTAGTTGATTAAAGTTGTTAGGATGTGTGGTAGTTACCACCATACCTAGTTGATTAAAGTTGTTGATCGATGTATGGTCAGTAAGCATGGTGTTAGATATAAAAGTATTAGCTCACCTGCTTTACCGGAGAAGGTGATATGCACCATGCTGCGAGCACTGGATGCACCATGCTGCACCTTATCATCAACCGGAATTTTCATGTTTCACCTAATCATCACCTAAATCAATCATCAACCGGTTTAGAAGATATGAGGTGATGACATATATTTTTAGGATTAGAAGATATGAGTGGCAACAATAAAGAATCTCACTTCAAAATCAAAATTGGAATACGTATAGACTTGAAACTTGAACAAAAATGGCTTCAAACAGCCTTTTTGAGATCACTATTAATTAACATTTTAAGATACAATCTATTTTTATCAAACTGGTCGTGTTTTAGTGAGATCGGAGTTTCTGTATACATACACCAAACTTATCTAGCCGTAGAAAACTCTACCTCTGTCGATTACCTTTGCTCTGTTACTTTGCATACAATATAAATTGAAAGCATTACTTCACTTGTATTTGCACAGAGCCAGCCAGATAGCTTGTTGATCGCTCCAACATATAGTTTCTTCATTGAGATTTGTTTAAACCCTTAACGTTTTCTCCTCACCACCTCACCGTAAAGTCGAAGTTTTTTTTTTTTTTTTTTTTTTTCATTTCTCAACATATTTTTCTCAGTTTTCATCCACTCCTCGCAGCTCCAGCTAGCTCCTAGTTCCTTTGAGTTGGTCTTCTATCTGACTGATTCACAGATAGATGGTAACACCTTAACTGGCCGGAAAGAATGGTTAATTTGGACAAGTATCGGCAGACTTGAAGCATTTAAAGTTTGATGAGAGTAAAATCTTCATCGAGAATGCTTCAAGTCTGGCCAATACTTGCTCGCACAAATCATCTTTCTTGCCTCTTAGGGTTTTATCATCCATTTGTGAACCAGTACAGTCCGGCAAAGAGTCTTTGTTGATAACATTATTTATAGTTATGACTCGCAAGTCGTAACCAGAAGTCCAGAATTAAAATGGAAAAACAAAGAAATCGAAACACGACGTCGTCAAGAATTGGCGTGCGTACGACATGCCGTGTGTTGAATGAAACACACCAGTTTTAGTGCTTTTCACCCACCAAAACACACAAGGGAAATCTTCGGAACAAGACAAAGCAGCAGATCACAAGACATCATGGGAGCTCCCACTGCCGCCCAGATTGTGGAGAAACTGAAACTGAATCCACACCCAGAAGGTGGTTTCTTCTCTGAAACATTCAGAGACACTTCTATTGTCCTACCTTTGTGTCAGCTCCCGCCAGATTGTGAGTGATGTGATCCTTCTCACTTATCTGACTTCAGTTTTCTGATCTGACTTTGTAGCTTTCTTGTTTATCACGTACTGGGTTTACATTTGGATCTTGAGTTTTGGATTGTGCATGTGTTGAATGGTATTGGATTTTGATGCCCAGATTCATAATTCATATGTGGGGTGTAAAGAATATCCAAATTTCTCTACAAGTCAGTATTATTGGATCTGAAATGTGTAGGGTTATGCCAATAATAGATAGATGGACATGATTCCTGTAGAATTAACAGAAGAGTAAATCAGCTTCGGATTCTTTGCTTTGTTAGTCTGTTTCTTTTTCTTTTGTTTGGCTTGTTGCATTGAGTTTGGTGTTCATTTGGTAATAGAAATGTGGTTTTATGTGCAGACAAGGTTGATCGTCCTGTGAGTACAGCTATTTACTTCTTGCTGCCTACTGGGGACGTTTCACGCCTTCATCGCATACCGTGTGCAGAGACATGGCATTTCTACCTGGGAGAATCTCTTACGGTATTGTTGCTCTAATTATGGCTAATAAGTGAAAGATTGAAACTTGAAATAGTCTGCATTCACCATCTATAACCATCTTTACCACAGTTACATAGCTAGGTGATTATTGTATTGCCTATGCCTGGAATGTGTTTGCTACATTTGTTATTACTTGAGAGATTTCAAGTCACTAGGGTGTATCATTGAGATTTGTAAGTATGGACAACTGGGGCAATGTATGCATAAACTAGTGTAGAGTGGAGCGCCAACATTGTTAGAGAACCTGGAAATCATGGATAACAGCTTTGTTTGCAGAGCCAAAGATGCAGTATTTTCAGCTGCAGTACTTGAAATGTATTTGGCATGGGAATTTGAATCAGAAACAGATAGCTTTCAAGTACCTTCTTTCATTTACTTTTTTATGGAAATTACATTTGCACTCAATCGCGGATCTGATTTCTATACGATCAAGTTCTTTGAGATGATCTTGTGGTTCGTCTCACCTTTTAGCCAACACTTGCATTTCAAAACAACTACATAGGAACATGAATTTGAGCTCTAGATAAAGAAATCTCACACATTTTTATTGTCTGTGCTTTATTTTGAGAACAACTACTTACAGAGAAAGAGAATGTAAGATTGCTCATATCCTGGAATGGTTCTCCTTTTCCTTTCCTGCTCTATCCGTTTTAACACTGAAATTTGTTACTAGGTAGTGGAGTTGAATAAGGTAGATGGGAAAGTCAAACTGACAAACCTTGGACCAAATTTCATTGGCGAGGATCAGCAACCCCAGTACACAGTCCCTTCAAATGTTTGGTTTGGTGCATTTCCTACAAAGGACTACAACATTTCACCAGATGGGGCACTGACCAAAGCTGCTCCAAGGGATTCTGAGACCCATTACTCTCTGGTGGGATGCACTTGTGCACCAGCATTTCAGTTCCAGGATTTTGAGTTGGCGAAACGCTCAGAGATCATTAAGCAGTTCCCTGATAGCGAGCCTCTTATAACGTTGCTTACAGATCCTGAAAAAGCATAAGTTTTTGCCGGGTGTAGTCTCATACCACTAGATGTTATGATCTACCGTGTGAATCCCAGACTTTGCATACCTTGTTATGAGTTTGGATGTACCGTGTGAAATATTGGATTTGGTACAAAATATATTTGTAATAATGGAAGGAGAAGATTTTAAGCATCATATTGGAAGTGATTTAATATATTGGTACAAATATCTTATTATTATCAATGCGTACAGATGACTACAAAATGCAATCTTCTTTTGGTTTTATTCTGATTATCAGATAATGGGTTGGAAACACCAGACTTTTTCACATGTAAAGGGAAAAGTGAATTTATAAGGAATTACCATCTTTTACATATAAAATGATCAACTGTGCCAAGTAACAATGGAAATCAAATTAATGTTCAAAAGAGAAGCAATTGCCAACAAAAACCCGAACCAATTCTGTAGAACCCAAAACACAACTTTCTTCCACACCCTTTGTTCAACGAGTCCCCAGAACTGATACCATTTCTCTTCTTTGCTTCTTCCTTTTGCACTCCTACTGAGACTTGGGTCACTGTCGCATTAAAATTTGCAGACATGGCATGAACCCATGATAAAATGGGAGGGCAGATTAATCGAAATCAAGGAACTCCATTCTTTTTCTCATGGAGCCTTTTAAGTCTGAAGCATCCCTCTCTGCTTTCTGAGCCTGAAGAGAAGAAAAGATGTACTGAAATGATTAAGAGTTGCAAAAGACAACAAAGCCATAAAGAATCTGACCAAAATAACCAAGTAAAACTGATTGCACCTTTAGGGTACTGGTACGAATGAACTAACCATAAAAGGAAGAATTGATTCTACAAATATGGAAACGTGCACAAAGATTCACAGGGAGAGGATTTGATTAAGTTCAAAAATGTATGAGGCCAGCTGATACAAGAGGCTATATACTTCAGAAGATGCAAACAAAACTCACAGTCCCACTCAAAAATAGCATAGAGCATAATGAGCTTTGCTAGACTAAAATAGATGCTTTGTGCATAATGAAGCTGCTTCGTTAACCTTGGCAGGACAATTATGCAACACATGCATTCCCTAATTCAGAGCTATCTCCTTGCTTAGTCAGTATGGTCAAGTGGTTGCTGCCATAATCCCCCACTTATGCGCAACACCTTGAATGTTATGTTCCACTGCAATCAAGCAGTGAACAATCACCCACGCACAAGGGGGCAAGTATGGTAGCATTCTGTACAACCACACAATAGAACTATTACGTTTAAGCACAACCAAATTGTGTAAAAAGACTTGCCCTTTTTATCTCTGCTTCAGGTACCAGAGTCATATGTGGGGGAAGCTCCTCCTTGTTCAATTCCTACGAAGGGGTGACAGAACTTTAATAGAAAATCATAGTATTTAGAAACTGCAACACAAGTCTAACAGATTGAAAGATAATGCAGTATACCAGTTCTCCGATTAAGACAACATTCTCCCCACGGATTACATACAGACCTAATGGGATGTCACAGTAAAGACCACCGACAATAACTCGTTCACATGCACCTTCAAGCACAACATTAGCTGGGCGGAGGGGAGAAATTGCCAAAATTAGTCAAGGTTCCAAGAGAAATCAAATGGTAACGGAAAAAGCATAATAAAATGCTAAGTGAGTGAAGTAATGGTATTACCAAACTGGTCAAAAGACCGTAGTAATCCCAAGAGCTTTCGCCCATCTCGCAATAAGACAAGAAGCTTTTCTGAAAAGTAAATCAAGATCCTAATGAGCCAAGTACTTGACGAATAATGTCAATCAGTTCTCACATACTATCATTGTGGGCAATCACATATCACATAATCAATTGCAGGAATATAAAAGCAAGCAAGGACCACAAACAAACCATAGTGCCGCGACATTCAAGAAAACTATGAAGCCTGAATCGCTTCAACCTACTGCAAGAACTACTAAAGGCCTTGTAGAGCAACTATTCTCTAACTTTATTGCACAAGTCTAATCACCCTCTTTAATCGAATATCTAGTGACTTCTATCTGTTAAATCTATCAAATATAGTTTTCCCTGCTATGAGATTGGCTAAAAGCCTAAAAAAGATGCCAAACCTATACCAAATCGACAATTCGCAGTAGAAGTTCTAACATTACTATCATTACACGGTGCAAAGACCCCAATTTGAACTTCCATTCCTTTATCTTCACAAGAAACTCAAGGTATCGATTTTGCTCAATTACATCCAAGTTGAAAAACAGCCATAAAACAGAGCATGCAACAAGAACTATGCAAATCAAACACCAAACCATCCTCCAAACCTCTCCATCAACACAACTAAACCACAAAGAACAAATCTTTACAACCCAATTCACATCTAAATCATCCAAACCTGCCCCAAATTCACAAAACCCAATAAAACCCAGATCTCAAAAGTGAAAAAGAGAGAGAATATCATACTGTCAAGATAGCTCGCAAGAGAAGTTGAGAGGAGAGAGTCTTCTGGGCCTGCCCACGACATGAAGAAGGAAACTAATTTATGTTCTACTGCAAATTGGGTACTTGAAAACCCACCAAACTCTAACTCACAGAGGCTTCTTCAATTGCATTGGCTTCCCACAAAGCAAAAGAAGCAGCTCTAGAAACTAAAAGTCACAAAGCTCAAGACTTTCACTGACACAGTGCTCCGGTAATATCAAAACCCCACCAACCCTAATTCCAAATTTCCAATAATAACCCAAGAAGGCAAGAACGAACTAATCTATGTGAGTTGGGTTTTGGGTTGGAACCGAAAAAGTCACCGGCTGTGGACGAAAACATCTTTTCTATTGGTTCTCTCGTATTTATATTTCTTTGACAATTTATTTTAGCAAGAAATTGGGATAATATTTGCTTATATCTTATGGACCGTTTGATTAGATTACTTATCGATACTCAACAGCGCCATAGAATGCGTATTATTATTATTTTTTTTTCTGAAAATACGAGTGAAAAGTTAAGTTGAAATTAGAATGTATATGTCACAACGTAATTTTTTTAAATATTTTTCTATGAAGAATAGATAACATTACTTATAGTCTTACAACCAAGTAAATTACTTGATTTATTTTCAATCTCTTCCTTTCCTTTGCTGGTTATATTATAATGGAGCATACAAAACAAGTAGGTGTTTAACATATCCTCATTTGCTAGCCTTGTACACAATCTGTGACTGTTCTTGCATACCATAACCTGATTAACCTCTAAATCATATACATGATTATGGGATCTGCTTGAACCGATTGATCACATTTGCACCCGCGTTATTGTTGAAAGAGGTGAGATACATTTTGGATGCCAGAGACTGTAGTTTATATCTCTAAAACGATGTCTGCAAGAGAAATGGGTTGAACAGTTAGTCCATGAATCAAATGATGATCAAAATGCTATGCCTTGGAAGAATGTATTTACATCTTTTGTGAGTCATTAGATTTAAAAACATTTAATGACCTAGATTTATTGTTTAAATGATGTCAACTAAACACCAAGTGACATGGAAAATGACATGGTATTACTTATTATCAATCAAAAATTATATTAGATTAAATTTCTCTTTATTAGGAAAAACAAAATCAAAGGGAATATTTAGAAATTGAACACGATCAACAAAACAAAGAAGAAGAAGGATTGCAGATCAAAAACCAACAATCTGCACAATTTTCTTCTTCTTGGTATAATGAACCTAAGATGACGTACCAAATTACCAATTGGAGAGCTTGGTGAAGATGGGCAAGAGCTCCAACGTCAAAGTTGAGATCCAAAGCAAAAAGGCTCGAGAGCTTATTATACGTATCAATTTAACATTTGACAAGACTCTCAAACTTGTTGATCCCGAAAATCGTATTGTTTCTTCAAATCTTTACAGTCTGGACATTTGACATTTTCTTCAAATCTTCATGTATACAGTATACGTATTGGAACACCAGTAGCAATATATCAAGGGTTCATATATCAATAGCTTGACTAATAAGATGGGGATTTGATGATGGTGAATTGGAGATGACAGTTGGTGATTATAGAATTGTATATAATCTTTCTTTTGGTGTCCATAAATCTTGTATACGTTGTTCTTCTGCTATATATATAATTAGGTTTAGTTCAATTCTGATCTGAACTATATTACTCAAGTTTGTATTCAACTATTTATTTTAAGAAAATAAATTTAGTCAATTATAATGCAATGTCATTTTCCATGTCACTTGGTGTTTAGTTGACATCATTTAAACAATAAATCTAGACCATTAAATGTTTTTAAATCTAATGGCTTACAAAAGATGTAAAAACTTGTGTAAAATTTAATGTCCTTTGAACCGGACCCATATAACAATTTAATCCAAGACCATGTAAGTGCTTACATTCAGAATCAGACTTGTCCCATTTGCTTCCATCCTCATCATCCGAGTCTGAAACGTCTCCCTTATGAACTAGTTGATCCTCATTGGCAGTAACATTAGACTTGGTGGTGTGTCTGTCCTCCAAGTGAGTTTTCTTGGACAGTGTTGAATTTGAACTTTGCTGGGGATAGATCTTCTTCTGAAGTATAGCCCTCAATAACTGTCGGCATTTGGCAATAGTAAAAATGGACTCAATCCAAACTGGTATGGTAAACAAAACCATACATTGATGATGTGCATGTACATACACAAAACTGGCCACCAAGGGGTGCTAGTGTGGGCAATTGAAGCACTTGAAAATAGCCTCATGTATTGTTCTTCTATAATTCAAGAGGTATCTAGCTAGGCAAGATGGATGTCAACATGTTTAAAACAAGCTTAGATCAGACCAAGAGGTCATTGAAAAAGAGTGAGAGTACAAAGAGGTTAAGACATAACTGTGTCCAACATATTTCCTCAAAGAGAGAAAGAGAATGAAAAGCAAGCAAAAGAAGCAGAGGTGTATAAGCTTCTTAGTTTTGATCCCACGAAACAATTCATGGATCTGAATCCAAGTGCACATGTATCATATTGATGATATTCTAATCATAAATATGTATGCAATTATGTATGTACCTTCTCCATTCTTGATTTAGGCATTGGATCTCTTAGAGTAGGAGCAGCAACTGGTGGTGCAAACCCACTTCTGCAAACAAACATTTTCTTCAGAAGAAAAGACAATGACTTCTTGCCAATGGCAGTGTTTGTGTTCTCCAAGCAATTGACATCCTTTTCTCGATTGAGAATCCCACTTGCACTCCGTTGGAATCGACTATTAAAGTGCTCCTTTGGCTCACCACAATCAGCAGCATTGCTACTTGTTCTTTCAGTTAACTTCAAGCTTGATTGCCTATTAAGAAACTTGTCCAATTCTGCAGCTGAAGAACTTGATTGATCAACATGTTCATTGAAGAATGAGTTCAACTCATTCTGAATATGTGTTGCTTCCTCTGGTGTAAAATCATGAAGAGGATTTCTAGGGGAGGGTGGTTGACACATCCCGGTTTTTAAGTTATTTTACGGTTAATTACCGTTGGTATTACTTCGGATTTTTACAGTGTTAAGTAACCGTTTATCACTTAAGGACCCTAGAGTTGACTTTTTATTACGTTTGGAATTTGGGAAAACTTTCTTCATGAAAGTTGTAGAGAACGTCGATACGAGTTCATAGACATGCTATGCGTTAAATTCGGAGTTAGCATTGTAAAGTTATGAATTTATTTGGTAAAGTTTGGAGGTAGTAAAAATGGGTAATTTTGAAGTGGGGTATTGTTGTTGGGTATATTTATTGGACCGGGTGGGGAGCAGCCCCAGCCCAAATCCTTTCTCTTTCTTTTCTTTCTTTTTCTTCTTCTTTTCCCCGAGCTCCCCGAGCTCTCTCTCTCTCGGTTGAAACCCAGCCGCCAGCTGCCGCCGTCCGGCCAGCCACCGGCCGCCTCTCCACCCCAGTTCGGACCCCCATCTCCTCCTCTCCCTCCCCGGCCTAGCCCCCGAGCCTCTAACCCGCCGGAAGAGGAGAAAAGCCGCCGGAAGCCGCCGATCGACACTTCGCCGGAGCTCCGTCATCCGGCCACCATAGGCCGTGATTCTTGGCTCATTTTGTAGCCCTCATCAAGGTGAGTAATTCCTCCAAAGGAATCGGTCTAATTCGATTTCGTTAGGGTGATTTGTATAATTGAAAGTTTTAGGGATTTATGGATGTTTTAGTCGATTGCCCTAGTTAGCCTCGGATTTGGACTAAGTGTTAGTTATGAAAGTTGTTGGGTTTGATGAGAGGATTATTCTGTCAAAATTTGAGAAGCATTGGAGGTCGCCGGAAAACGGCTGCCGGCCGCCGCTGCCGGCGGAGCCGCCGCCGGTGCCGCCGCCGGAAAAATATTTTTTGTAGAGATTTTGATGAGGAGTTTAATGGAATAAGTTTTAGAATTTTTGGAGGAGTTTTGGATAAGTTTAAGAATTGTTGAAGTTAAATATTTTGGCGGATTATTAATTAATAATCCGGCCATTGGATTTTTATTTGGGGAAAAGTGTTTTTGAGGAATTAAGGTTATGGTGGAGTTTGGTGAAAATCCGGTGAGCTTAACCCTAATTAGAATAGTGGGTTAAGCAGAAGAGATTTGAGTGTTTATTTTCAAATGTTTAATTTTCCAAAATTTAAGTTTGGTCCTAAGCATATTTATTGTGCCAGGATACGAAGGGAACCTCGCTTGTGTGGTGATTCAGAATTCGTCAGGCTTAGGCCTAAATCTGTGAGTGGACATTTTGGTTTTTATTTAATATGCATGCAAGATTTTATAAATTAGTATTTTATTTTCCGAGCATATATTATAACATCAGCATATGAAATGATCTTGGAAATTAATTGAGATTGATGCATGGATTAAATGTTGGTCATAATTTATGGATTTGAGCTCGGACTGATAATTTGAGATTTGAGTTTGGATTTTCTTTATGATTTCCGGATTTGAGGTTTCATACTGATTTGCATATTATTTGGTTTTTGGAAAGATGATAATCATTGAAGTTATTTATTTCATTGACCATTTTAACGTGTGGGACACGTCATTGAATTTAATTATTTTCTTTGCTCTTTGAATTCTTTAAGTACGGTTGAGAATCGTACTTGTATTTATTTATGAGTTTCGGGGAAACTCATATGATTTATATTTTTCCTTATGCCATATTCTTGGAATATATTTGATGTCAATACTAGTATGTCGTTCCGCCTTTCGAGGTGATGTGACACCCATGTTTCAAGTGGGGTCACGCAAGCCCTTTCCGCCTTCGGGTGATGTGATGTTGTCGACGGCATCACGCAAGCCCTGTACCCTATCTGTCAACTCGACGTGAAGGTACAGGGAGTATGGGAGTACTATGCCTGGGAGGCAATAGAGTCTGGGAGACTCATTTATATGGCCATATAGGATATTCTACTTGAGTTATCGATTTGACTAGCGGGGCTAGTCCTTTGTTTTGGTACCTTCTTCTATGAAGGTTATTATTTATCTTTGTCATTAATTCGACTAGCGGGGCTAGTCCATCTTCTTGGGATTTTCTTTATGAAAGATTTTTGTTAACAATTGCATGCAACGAATTTATGGCATATTGGAAAGTGGGAAAGTATTTAAATTTCGGTTTCGTATCTTATGTTTATTTTCGTCCACTCACTCTAACGTTTTTAAATTACTTTCCCCTGGGCCCTTTGGTTTTAAATGCCCAGATTGCAGGCTCAGTCTAGGTGAGGTCGAGCGTACATGGAGTCGAGGCATAGTCAGAGGTTGCTTCCGCATATTCTTTATTCGTTGTTTTTCGTTCAACCTTAGATATGCTCTGAATGTCCAATAGCAAATTATTAATAGTCCTTAATCTTGGTTGTGGGATTATTAGAGTTGAGTAATTGTTATTGGGAGATGTGTTGATCTTGGGGAGCAGGAAGGCTCCAGGTGTCGTAGATGGATGTTTGGTTATAGAAGTGTTAAGTTGAATTTTTCAGGTAAGGGTCGTCCATTTTTAAGGAAGGTTATGCCGAATTTTCGGTAAATTTTTCTTGGAGGTGGACCCCGCAGGATTTACCTTGGGTTTCAGGGTGAAATTCGGGGTGGGTCCTGTCAGTTGGTATCAGAGCATTAGGTTATCCGATTCCTATCACTACCTCATATATTTGGTGATACTTAGTGTCTATAGAGTGATGGTCCGACCGCGGCGGATCCATTAGCATTATATGCATAAGATGCTAGGTGTTTATTAAGTATGTGAGGTAGTTGTTCTTATCTTATTTATGGACAGTATTGTGCCGTAAATGTCTACATCTTCAAGACTATGCCTTCGTACGCCGACCTCAAAAGGGTATTTTGGTTATTTTTCGATTAATGGAAAGGTAAGTGATTTGCACCTTTCCTTTATGCTTTATTGTGGTTGAGAGATTCTGAGATCAATTATGAGTCGGGAAGTGACATGTATTTATGATGTTCCTTTGCTTTTATGTAATGAGTTGCTGGACCATGATTAAGATGTACGTTGAGCTCTTATGTGGGTATTAATGATTGAGAAATTTCTAGATAAGATTGGTATTGGGATAAGAGCTATCATAGGGAGTTAAGTGGTCTTGCTTTGAGATAAAATGTGGAAAGCCATTGCTTGAGCGAATAAATTGTGGAGAGTACTTGATGTATTTTATGAGGCTGTTAAAGTTTGGTTTATGTATTGAATAGTGATTTTTGAAATGGTTGTTGGTCGATTTATGTCCGGTATCTATGAATTTGGGATTTGCTCCCCTGTCTATGTTGAGTGTTTTGAAAGAATTGTAAGTGTAAATGGCGTTGGTATATAGTGGTGCAGCAGAGGTGAGATGGTAGTGGTCTCTTTGATTTTTTCAGTAACAAATGTTGAATTTATCTCGTTTTAAGCAATTTATTTGTGGTCAAATGACTGAGCGTGGGGAATAAAGGGAAGAAGAGGAAAGTGCAACTTTTGTGTATAAGTGTTAGTTCTGTCAATAAGTAAAAAGAGTTATGGAACAATTCAGAATGTGGAGACTGAAGTTGTAGTGATTGATTGGAGAAGCGTAGATGAGTGTCCATATTTATTTTAAGCGACATTGTTTTCGGTTAGTTGATACAAGTCTTGGACAAAGTAATGTTTGGAAGCTATTTGTTCTAGCTTTTAAGTCTTTTGATGGTGGTAAGAGATTACTGACGAATCCCTATCGTCTAAAGGTAATCCAATCTTTGATATACTTAGTCCTTGATGTAAGCAAGATTGAAGTTGTAAATTCGATATGGCGGTTGGTTAAGAAATCGTGATATCGGGTCGGATGATTGTTAATAGAGGAGTGTCATGATAAATTTGGATTGATATTGTGTATGGTGATACACAAGGGTGGTTAAAGCGGTGTAATTGGAGTTGTTGATCTTAAGGTAGTATGTCCCACGATTGTAGCTTCTGGTTGCCGAAGTTTTATCGGATTCGAGCAATTCTATGCTTCCACTTGAGCGTTACGCAAAAGATATTGTGGTTGACGCATAATCTTGAGATGGAGCATGCGGCCGTCAATTTTGCGTTGCTCGAGAAGTAGCACATGAATCGAGGAGTTTCGGGGTATCTCTCTTATGTGAAGAGTGTGACTTGATGTTAGATTGTCTTTTTAGACCCCAAATTCTTTGAGGTAATTACTGGAGCAGTGTGGCAATCGATGAGTATCGTCGATGTCCTGGGGTGTTCTAAATAAATTTTCGACATGAGTTGAAGAGTCGGGCCTTGCGGGGTGCAGTTCGACTCATGATTTCTGATCACCATATCTTATCAAGAAAGGTGTTATAGACTTTTGTACGCATTCGTACAATTCATCATTCTACGAAGAGTAATTATCTTTGGCATCTAGTTGTTTTGGCGACCTGAGCGTAGGACTCCAGTTTTGGTGCTCTCATCTTTCTTGGACGTTATGGATCTGCGTGATTAAGCTAGTCAGATCTAGCAATCAAATAGAGTAAAATATGGAGGCAACAAGGGAGGATTATCTAGTGTTGAATGATAGACTGTCAACATCAGCTATGCTGACACTCAATTCGGTCAACTCAGAATTTGTATTTTATTTGTTAGTGTGGTTATCATGTGAGTAATTAAGGTGAATTGACGTTAGAGTTAGTGCGGGAATTTCCGTGCTTTGGCAACTATTAGTTGGTACGATTTCTTAATGGGACTTCGACATTCGTTATCGATAACGAGAAATTCTTGAGCAAAGTTCTACTCAGGGAATGCGAGTAGATTTTCGTGATCTTTGGTATGTTTAGCATTGCATAATTATGCGGAAGAAATATAACTCAATGATGATTTTTCTTAACGTGATGTGTAATGGCGGGGCCGTTGTTTGAAAATCCTAGTTCATCGACTTGAGTTGGTACGTAGACGGTATTATGCATGATAATAGGTGAGAAGCAAGTCATCAAATAGTGAATTTCCAATGGTGATCCTCGGATTTCATTGACTCGCGTGAGACTCACTATTTTGATTTTCCTCCGTTCGATAAGCTGGTATTATTAAGGTGAAGGTGATGATTGCAGACGCCCGTTGCAGTAAAAGCAAAATGAATTGTTGCAATAATTAGTGAGCAACTTATATCTTGTTCGTGGAAAAGATACTGTAACCTAAAGCCTAGTCTGCATGTGAGTTTGAACGAACTTGGTTCGTACGAGAAGATACTCGTAACTTCTACTATATCGCCATACGTCATCGTATTTTCCTCATTTTTGGAGAAGCCATATTCGGATATGATGATCGATTTTGGGAGTGATATTTTTCTTGTGCTTGTAAGTCGTCGTTGGTGGCGGCTATTGAATTTTTTATTGAGGAATGTGATTTCATCGGTTATGATTAGTTAGTAATGATTAATTCGCGGGGCGAATTGTTATAAATAATAATATGATTGACTGATGGTATAGCCTTAAAGGAAAGAAAGAGGACGCAGGAAATAGTTTTAGTCAAGACTTGTCAATATGTTGGCATAAATGGTAAATAGTGGCAGATCATGTTAAATGTTTTTTTTTTTTTTTTTCGTGTGATGCGTATTCATGCATGATCATATTGTGGTGGGACCACTTGATCCGTGTAGGACCTGGGAGGTCTTTGTTGTATGGATACAATTTGAGTTGCAAGAGATATTCAGATCAAGGGTTTGGTATTATAAGATCGCATTAGCGCAATCTGGCGACAAGGGAGGTATTCGCCGATCAGCTTAGTGATTGAGGCTAACCACATAGGTGGGAAAGATTCAAATTTGATGCGAGCGATTGAATTTTGGCTTGGTTAGTTGGTAACAAAAGTAAGAAGGATTGTGAATTAAGAAAGTTTATTGACCATTTTGACTTGACGAAAGTCAAAGTCCTCCATGTGATTTGGGGTTGTGTGTTATAAGTAATATTAATTGGGCAAGCTATTCAATTAGTGGAAGTTAAGTCAAGGGCAAAGTATATTATGTGAGTGGTGCCATGTGGAGAGTTGGCAGAGTATTTCAGTTGATCTTAAGTTTAAGATTTGTTAAAGCATATGCTCACGCCTCGGGTTGGCAGATAAATTTTGACGTGTCTATATAATTGGAAAAGAATTTGATTAATTGTTTCCGCAAGTGAAAAGATATAATTTGTGATAGAAGAAGGTTTGAAGAGCATTGATGGGATGATTTAGCTTTGTGCTTATTAGAGTCTGAGGAGAAAGGCAGTAATCTCTACCCACTTTTGCATAATTTGAAATTTCGAGGACGAAATTTTTATAAGGAGGGGAGAATTGACACATCCCGGTTTTTAAGTTATTTTACGGTTAATTACCGTTGGTATTACTTCGGATTTTTACAGTGTTAAGTAACCGTTTATCACTTAAGGACCCTAGAGTTGACTTTTTATTACGTTTGGAATTTGGGAAAACTTTCTTCATGAAAGTTGTAGAGAACGTCGATACGAGTTCATAGACATGCTATGCGTTAAATTCGGAGTTAGCATTGTAAAGTTATGAATTTATTTGGTAAAGTTTGGAGGTAGTAAAAATGGGTAATTTTGAAGTGGGGTATTGTTGTTGGGTATATTTATTGGACCGGGTGGGGAGCAGCCCCAGCCCAAATCCTTTCTCTTTCTTTTCTTTCTTTTTCTTCTTCTTTTCCCCGAGCTCCCCGAGCTCTCTCTCTCTCGGTTGAAACCCAGCCGCCAGCTGCCGCCGTCCGGCCAGCCACCGGCCGCCTCTCCACCCCAGTTCGGACCCCCATCTCCTCCTCTCCCTCCCCGGCCTAGCCCCCGAGCCTCTAACCCGCCGGAAGAGGAGAAAAGCCGCCGGAAGCCGCCGATCGACACTTCGCCGGAGCTCCGTCATCCGGCCACCATAGGCCGTGATTCTTGGCTCATTTTGTAGCCCTCATCAAGGTGAGTAATTCCTCCAAAGGAATCGGTCTAATTCGATTTCGTTAGGGTGATTTGTATAATTGAAAGTTTTAGGGATTTATGGATGTTTTAGTCGATTGCCCTAGTTAGCCTCGGATTTGGACTAAGTGTTAGTTATGAAAGTTGTTGGGTTTGATGAGAGGATTATTCTGTCAAAATTTGAGAAGCATTGGAGGTCGCCGGAAAACGGCTGCCGGCCGCCGCTGCCGGCGGAGCCGCCGCCGGTGCCGCCGCCGGAAAAATATTTTTTGTAGAGATTTTGATGAGGAGTTTAATGGAATAAGTTTTAGAATTTTTGGAGGAGTTTTGGATAAGTTTAAGAATTGTTGAAGTTAAATATTTTGGCGGATTATTAATTAATAATCCGGCCATTGGATTTTTATTTGGGGAAAAGTGTTTTTGAGGAATTAAGGTTATGGTGGAGTTTGGTGAAAATCCGGTGAGCTTAACCCTAATTAGAATAGTGGGTTAAGCAGAAGAGATTTGAGTGTTTATTTTCAAATGTTTAATTTTCCAAAATTTAAGTTTGGTCCTAAGCATATTTATTGTGCCAGGATACGAAGGGAACCTCGCTTGTGTGGTGATTCAGAATTCGTCAGGCTTAGGCCTAAATCTGTGAGTGGACATTTTGGTTTTTATTTAATATGCATGCAAGATTTTATAAATTAGTATTTTATTTTCCGAGCATATATTATAACTTCAGCATATGAAATGATCTTGGAAATTAATTGAGATTGATGCATGGATTAAATGTTGGTCATAATTTATGGATTTGAGCTCGGACTGATAATTTGAGATTTGAGTTTGGATTTTCTTTATGATTTCCGGATTTGAGGTTTCATACTGATTTGCATATTATTTGGTTTTTGGAAAGATGATAATCATTGAAGTTATTTATTTCATTGACCATTTTAACGTGTGGGACACGTCATTGAATTTAATTATTTTCTTTGCTCTTTGAATTCTTTAAGTACGGTTGAGAATCGTACTTGTATTTATTTATGAGTTTCGGGGAAACTCATATGATTTATATTTTTCCTTATGCCATATTCTTGGAATATATTTGATGTCAATACTAGTATGTCGTTCCGCCTTTCGAGGTGATGTGACACCCATGTTTCAAGTGGGGTCACGCAAGCCCTTTCCGCCTTCGGGTGATGTGATGTTGTCGACGGCATCACGCAAGCCCTGTACCCTATCTGTCAACTCGACGTGAAGGTACAGGGAGTATGGGAGTACTATGCCTGGGAGGCAATAGAGTCTGGGAGACTCATTTATATGGCCATATAGGATATTCTACTTGAGTTATCGATTTGACTAGCGGGGCTAGTCCTTTGTTTTGGTACCTTCTTCTATGAAGGTTATTATTTATCTTTGTCATTAATTCGACTAGCGGGGCTAGTCCATCTTCTTGGGATTTTCTTTATGAAAGATTTTTGTTAACAATTGCATGCAACGAATTTATGGCATATTGGAAAGTGGGAAAGTATTTAAATTTCGGTTTCGTATCTTATGTTTATTTTCGTCCACTCACTCTAACGTTTTTAAATTACTTTCCCCTGGGCCCTTTGGTTTTAAATGCCCAGATTGCAGGCTCAGTCTAGGTGAGGTCGAGCGTACATGGAGTCGAGGCATAGTCAGAGGTTGCTTCCGCATATTCTTTATTCGTTGTTTTTCGTTCAACCTTAGATATGCTCTGAATGTCCAATAGCAAATTATTAATAGTCCTTAATCTTGGTTGTGGGATTATTAGAGTTGAGTAATTGTTATTGGGAGATGTGTTGATCTTGGGGAGCAGGAAGGCTCCAGGTGTCGTAGATGGATGTTTGGTTATAGAAGTGTTAAGTTGAATTTTTCAGGTAAGGGTCGTCCATTTTTAAGGAAGGTTATGCCGAATTTTCGGTAAATTTTTCTTGGAGGTGGACCCCGCAGGATTTACCTTGGGTTTCAGGGTGAAATTCGGGGTGGGTCCTGTCAGTGGTGGAGCAGCATGTAGAACTTCTATTGATTCATGATTGCTTCCTAATGTCCCAATTGTCAACAATCCATGAGGCCATTCACTAATTCGTTGATCTTCTTTGGGAGGTTTTTGCACTTTGTGATCATCTACATAAGAACATGAACAAATTACATTTCAATGAGGACAAATCAAAGAACATGAAAATATTGAAAAAAAAAAAAAAAACAATTACCATCTAACAGTGTCAAGTTTGGTTTCTTCTGGGGTTTCCCAGTAAGCTTGCTTTGCATCCAACTGAATATCTGCACTCAAACAAGGTCAATCAGTAAACCTTCTAAAGTTCAGACAATAATCTAAACTATTCACACACAAAATGTCACCCTGATTAAACAAGTCTTACCTTCATATGTTGAAGTTCTGTTGGAAATTATTGTGCTTAATTGGTTTAAGCTATCTAGCTAACTAGCTTTGTAGCAAAAGGATATGTTAAGTGGGCTTATTTGAATCAGAAGTAGTACACAGATCCCATAAGCCACTGAGAGCTGAGCTTCAAAAAGGCTTTTATAGAGTTGTGATCTGAGAATTTCCATAGCCAAGCTGTTGTTGCTAGTTACTGGTTCAAGTTCCCAAACACAAATGACTTTACCGCCTTATTTCCAACTACAATCTTTTTTTTTTTCCTTAGCTCTTCCCAAATCCCAACTCATTGCTAAGATTTATGTGGTGCAAAATTGGTTACTGTTCCACACCACTGTCAAAAGTTAAAACCTTTGGCTGGTTCAGTTCATCTCCACCTGGTTAACCATGAAGATCCTGGTTTTTTCTGTTGAGGATCATCCTTGTAATGCAAGTAAAATCCTTATAGTGATTTCAGCACAAAAAGCAAGTATATTTCTTCCATAAACAAATTACAACTGATCTGATTTTGTTATATAACTAGATCAAGCAAGTTCTATATCCTTGTTATCCCTGTTGGCATAAATCCAGTAAACTCACATGATAGAGGCATGGCTGGGCCAACATGCTGTTCATGAGGGTCTCAAGATCATCAAGCCACACGTGAAGGTGTCCATATGCTAAACCCAAAACCCAGATTTCCCTTGCCTTGCTTAACTTATTAGGCGCTTGCTTTGCTCTATCTGGTCCAACTTGATCAACTTTTGACCAGATAATCCTGCACCCTCATTTTGGGTTAGGGTTTTTGATCAGACAAGTGTCAACTCACGACAGTGATGAGTGCTCATCGTACCGTATACAACCAACATCTGTCTCAAAGAGGTCGGACTAATTAACCTGTCCATGCTCTTTAACCTATGTGTTAACTGTTAATCTATCTAATAACCTTGCTACCTTAATCTAAGCATGTACTAATCCATTTTTAAACTAAGTTTCACACTGCTCAAGCTTCTAAAGAGTATAGCTGCAGTTGTTTAACAGTACTCTTGGAATCAATTCCTCCATTCAAGTACTTTACGTTTATGTTGTTCATCGTATAGATTCTATAAATGTTAACTTGATACTGATGGAAATTTTGGAGATGGATGATTCTTTAAAAAATGAACTTGTAGGTTGAGGCGTGTGGTTCACTGCCCTTAAGAGTAGATTTCCGCCCTTCGGAGACTGTATCTCGGTGTAGCAAGTATTGACGGTCTACCATCCAGGATACAACAACCTCGACTCTAGTAATTGTATACTCACAATACTAGAATTGTATCGAACAACTTAATTATCTCTCTTTGTTGGAATAGAATAGGAAACAAGGAAGATATGGATTGTAGTTATATCAATTGAAATGGAAAACTAGAGCAAAGGAATGATATCAACGAAATGGACATTTTGATTATAACAATTATGGACCAACGGAACAGTAGCGTAATGATAGTAATTATAGGCTACAAACGTATGTAACCGAATATGAATGTAATGTCATTAATCACCAATATTCAAACTGAAGATACGAGAGGAATAAATATGAAAATAACGAATTCATCATTATAATTACACAATTATGTTTCATAACGTTAGAAATTTATAGCGTATAGATCAACCATAATTAAGAAGAATAATTTCATTGACAAACGATCAAAATTGAAGGACCTTTCAAATTTGAGTAAGTTATTTTGAAATATTTAAATAAAATTCCAATAGATACACATTGTTAATTAGTTCATATTTTGGCAACATGATACACATTGTTGATTTATATTTTTAGCAACATTTGGTTGGATATGTGTGGAACACTCAAATGCGTAACCTTTGTGACGACGGTGCAATGACATCGAATCAAGTGCATAAGAAAATTAAGCATACTTCTGTGCAGTCCTCACTTTTTGACCTTGATTCAATCCTTCATGGAATGCGCGCAAAGCACTGATTGATTCGAAGTTTACAGATCTATCATCTATGCATTCCAAGAAGCTCTTTCTACGGAAGAGGAACTTCCACACAGACAAACCATGTGAGTGCTCATTTTACCTCTTCTGGCTTCCAGGTTGCTTTAGCCAATCTAAAGTCTAAACCCCCTTCCCCTCCTCCAAGACACTTCAGCCAATCTAAACCCCCCCAATCTAATTAGGGGGCCCTAATTAAACCCCTTCCCCTGCTCCAAGATAATTTTAAAGGGTTGCATATGCTTTGATTGGAGGACATAATGCTAGTAAGAGAACATTTGTCACTTCCTAGCTCTGGAGATAATATTTCATAGGTAGAATTCCTGGATAGTTGGAACCTGGAAGTGTTTATGTCCATATTATAATCAACTGTTGTAGGTAAGTGATACATGTATAATTTTGTCCTACATCTCAGTGTCTGGTAAGATAGATACGGTAAGAGCATTTTAGGTCATCTACCTGCTGACCAAGTGTTTACAGTTTCCAGTATTTGACATTTTGTACAAAATTACACTAACGTGTGCTCTATTAAGTGACATGAACAGTAACTACATATTACGTGCATTGTATGGATAAACTACTCGTAGTAGGAGAGGATACTTTCCTAATTGCATAGGGAAATGTCCCTTTGTGTGTGCCTCTTCACATGAAATGACTGTCAGTTTGATAAACATTAGTTCATGCTTTTGCAGCATTTCAAATCAGTAGGTCTGTCACACTCTTAGTAGCAGTCATCACACTTTACCCCACTAAACATTTTCGAAACACCTCAATAGTCTCTTAATATAGGAAACCTAATTGGAGGTAATTTATTATGTACGCAGACAAAAGAGGCTGAAGAAAGCATTGCTTACCAGTAGTTTTACATGGTAGAAAACCAGTATGGAAAGTAAAGGTGGCATGAAAGCTGGATCATGTCCAAACCGTGGCGAATCACCACCCATGAACACAACAACAAGATCATTAGTCCTAGTGAACCACTTCCGAGATGTACCAGTCTTACCTGAATCTTGCGAAGACAATTCAGACGCATTGCTTCACATGGTTCATACTTGTTACAATGTGGCTGGTAAAAGATGGCCTAACTACATTGCCGTTGATTTTTACAAGAGAAGTGATGGCAGCGGCGCTCCAAAAGCCGTCGATGTGGTAAATGGTCTGTCAGTTTGCGGGTGTGCAAGCATTGCCGACTGCAAGGAGAATGTGAGCTATGGAACATGCCCGCTACAAAAGAGTGATAGTAGCTTTGGTTACTCAAACAGAGGACTAGTGTTGTTGGGGAGTCTTCTTGTCACCCTTTCCTTCTTATTGCCACCTTTCTTTTGTGGGAAGAGAATGGCATGAATATCTTTGTAGGTAAATTATCGACTATGAATATCAACTAAGAACTTGTTCTTTGTTATGTGATTGATATGAACATCAAAAAGATATGTACACAATACATTCAAGAGATCAACGGAGTATACCCTTTGTCTATTACTTGAATTTTACCATCAAATTCTTCTTTCAGATGGACATGAAACACCTCAATAGTCTCCTACGTAATTGGAGGTAAACAAAACAATTCTTTTTTAAACAACCTAATTTATGTGTTAGTTAACTTAGGAACTTATATATTTTCTAAATTTACTTAGCACAAATTAAATTACAAAAATAAGATTATGTTTCCTGATTACATAAGGATTGTATTCCTCATAGAGAAGAGGCCTCCTATTCATGAATCAAATACACAATCATTCTCTAGCTTGGTACGTACAACTAAAACAAACTAGGTTTCTTGACACTAGAAGATGAAGGTGATCGACAAAATCCTAGAGGATGAGAAGAAGGTGGTGTTCTCGTTCGAGTTCTTCCCTCCGAGGACAGAGGATGGGGTGGAGAACCTGCTGGAGAGGATGGATCAGATGGTGGCACACAATCCGGCCTTCTGCGACATCACTTGGCGGGCCTCCAATGCCGATCTCACTCTTGACATTGCCAACAAAATGCAGAACATGATCTGCGTGGAGACCATGATGCATCTCACCTGCACCAACATGCCCGTTGACATGATTGACCACGCCCTGCAGACCATCAAGTCCAACGGCCTCCAGAACGTTCTTGCTCTCCGCGGGGACTACGACAGCAAGTTGTTCATATCCAAGGCGGCTTTGCCTGCGCCCTCGACCTGGTCAATCATATCAGAGCAACATATGGTGATTACTTTGGTATCACTGTTGCTGGCCCAGAGGCACATCCAGACGTCATTGAAGAAGATAATGGCCTTGCCACCCCCGAGTCTTACCAAAGTGATCTCGCTTATCTCAAGAGAAAGGTTGATGCTGGTGCTGATTTGATCCTCACTCAGTTATTCTACGATACTGATATTTTCCTTAAATTCGTCAACGACTGTCGCCAAATCGGAATCACTTGTCCTATTGTTCCTGGAATCATGCCTATCAATAACTACAAAGGTTTTATACGCATGACTGGTTTGTGCAAAACAAGGATACCAGCTCAAGTTACTGCTGCCTTGGAACCTATTAAGGACAATGAAGAAGCTGTCAGAGCTTATGGAATTCACCTTGCAACAGAGATGTGCAACAAGATTTTAGCTCATGGGATTAGGACACTGCATCTTTATACAATGAACATGGAGAAATCAGCATTGGCTATACTAATGAATCTTGGTCTGATTGAAGAGGCTAAGATATCAAGGCCCTTACCTTGGAGACGCCCCGCAAATAATGGTAAAGAAGATGGGGAGTCGTCCCAGCAAATTAAAGGAGACAATCCAACCAACTGTTCTACATAACACAAGTGTTTACCAGTATTGGACCTTCTGTACAAAATTACATTCAAGTATCAAATAAGAACTTGTTCTCTGTTGAGTAATTGATATGAACTAACATTAAAAAGACATGTACACATTACTTTCAAGAGATCAACCGAGTATAAGCTATCTACTTAAACGCCCTGGCAGAATTTCCTACTCTTAGCAGGAGAGGATACTTTCCTAATTGCTTGGGGAAAAGTCCCTTGTGTGTATTGCCTCCTTACACAAAAAGACTGTTGTTCATGCTTTTCCAGCATTTCGACTCAGCATGTATGATTGTAACACGCACTGAATGCTCACACTCTTGGTAGAAGTCATCAATTTACCCCAACTAAACCACTAAACATTTCAGCCTGCTATTCGTTTCAATTGCTACTTCAATCAATTCCATCAAAGTTTTGACTACAATAACTACATTCTTCTTTCAGATAAGGTACTTTTCTCGAGGTCCATGTGTGTTTCTTCATCGGAAAGAGTCACCTCAATAGTCTCCTCAACTGATACCTCCGACTTATCATCTTGATCATCTGATCTTTGGTGGAAGGTTTCTTGTATCTTTGTCACACCCTTCGTCACGCCCTTCTCCACTGGCCCCATTGCTTGATTTATGGTCAACACAACATCCTTGACAACCTGCAGATTGCCATACAATGTGCAAAATTAATATACAGAGAGAGATTTGTTAACATGTATGTATCCTTATCATATTGGCAAAATAAATACTTACATGATGACCACCTTCCATAACTATGTCCTGAACACTCTCTCTCACACTTGTTCCAGGAGCCTTGACCTGAGTTTCTTTTGTTTCAACCACAGCTTGTGTACTGTCACCTTCCTCCAACTTCACTACTTCCTCACTGGTTGTTTCAGTAGTGGTGATCTTCTCATACCCAGAAGACAATGGAATGTAATGATAAGGTTCTGCCGAAAAGACAAACACATGTGCAACAGCTGCAATTGCCATCTGCCAAGACCACACAAACGTTTAATCTGCATGGTAAGTTGGTAACTAAATAAGCTTTTATCATATAATAGTTTCAGCTGTTATCCTAGCAAGTTCAGCCAATGTTTCCACTTCACATTTCTAGAGAGAACTAGGTCAGAAAGCAACATACTTCTATACAAATCAAGAAATCCTGCAACCCTGTTTGTAGTTTTTCCTGGTCGGGAAGAACACCAAAAGAACACAACAGCGCAATACCCACACCTTGCCACCAAGTTGCAAACACAATAGCCTTAAAGCTGATAAATTTTGCAAGTGGCCTTATTGGTTGAAGTCTTTCATGAGTCACATTATAGAATTTCACAAGGCAAAACAATGCCCACATCTGGCTGAAATTCAGTACTATCGTGATGTACGGATACCTGTAATCTCATTTGATGAATCATACATAGCAATGTGTTATAGATAGTTGCACATATTTGCAATGGACACATACCCGTAGTACAACTTGAATTCCCCATTTCCATAGACGCCAAAGATTTCCAACACCAGTGCAAGGAATGCACACACTGTCTTCAGAATCATCTGAGCTATCCAGTAGATAGATATTAGACCCAAACAAGATGAAATTTATACGAGGGGGAAAAAAATGACTTACATATTGAACAAGACCGAATTTCACTATTGTGAACAAATATTTCCCAATAATAGTTGGTCGGAAGAAGAAGTCGCGAAGAGACCAGTGTGGTTTCCTGATATTCTCATCTTCCCCTTCTACCAATGCTTCGTTTAGGAGCTTTCCAGATTGATTTTCAAGTAATTCTACTACTCTGCTCTCACCTCCTGTGTAACATCCATTCATGAATCATAGATATGCGAGCTCTAATATCTAGAAAATCATCTGCTCATAGATCAGAAACGCAGAAACATACAAGTGACTTACCCAGACAAGCAACCAAGTAGCTTCCAAAAGAATACAAGGCAAACGCTTCATAACAGTTTCTCAGAATGTCACATGGTACAGACAGCTTTGACTTCCACAAGGATATAATCTGGGTAAAATCGAAAGCCAGAACTATCAAATTGCAACGTTGTATGATCCCGGACTAACAAAGAAACTAACTAGAACATAAATCCATCGATATGAAGACATCTACAATTTCAAGTTTGCTTCTATGAAAAAACCATGCCCCAGCAATTGTCACATGCATGAGAAATCTTAATTTAAATACATATAGAGAAAGCATGTTAGAATGAGAGCCTATTCAGCGCACCCGTCATCTCCACCGTCGATTTTGACGCGGACTTAACAGAGACTTTTTCGCGCGTCAAAATCGATGGTGGAGATGACGGGTGCACTGTATAATTTTCGTGTTAGAAGTTGGAAGTAAATGTTGCTTTTACTAGTCACAAAGACAAAGAAATCAAGACCCATACCGAACAAGTCGCATAAACAGGTACCATGGAAACAACAAAAACCACCCATAGTTGTTCCTGCAAGGAAATCGATCAGCTAAGGAATTGGATGCAATCCAGTCGAAATTGAAAGCATGACTGCTTACAAAGTTGCACTTTTCCTACTACAGCATGGTAGAAAAGACACGAATGATAAACCAAAACTGGAAATTGCATATATTAAGTGACACATTCAAGTAAGCAAAAGCCAACACAAATGTCAGCAACAAAACCCAATTCTGAGTGCAAAGGAACTGACTGAAGGCTTGGTGTATGACTTGAGATGTCGAAGGATGAGAAAAAGAGAGAGAATGAGTGCCAAAACTGCGAAGGAAGCTGCAACTATTAAGGCCGGTTTGTAGAGATCTGCATATATACTTCCATGGACTGTCGTATGTGAATCAGACGATGATGCCATTAATCTTACTTGCACATCTTTCCAGTAGAAAAAAAAAATGCAAGATCACTCGCTCACAGTGAAAACACCAAGTGAATAATTAACCTGTAAACAGTTAAGTGATCAATCCTCTACCAAATTACTACTAGCGAAGTTTAACCAGAAACTATGATGCCGTGTGTAATAGTCCTAACTCCCAGCAGCTTTGTCCAGAAAATAACGACGAAAATCATACATAACTGAATCAAACTAGTCCAAAAGAGCGAGGGTGTGAAATGAACCAACCTTATCGGACGTGAAATTGTTCTCCGGCAAACTGTGAAGAGAATTTGGCCTGAATTGAACAAAATCTTAACGGATGAGTTCAAAGAAGAACACAACGGCCGTACTAGTTACTAGGCGCTGTATGTTATGCGTTGGGTTGTGAGGCCGACACGTGTAACTGTTACAGAAACTTATTCCGTGAAACCCATGACACGTAAACTACGACCTGTTACGAGAAAAACCAACCAGTGAAACAAATAGGTCTAAACTCTAAACTGAACCGTGTCGGTGGTCGAGATAAAAGTTTAGCCGTACAGTTTTTTGTATTCCACTTATATCATTGTAAATATTAAGAGTTAAATCTTGATTTATTCTTCGTAACAAAAAAAGAAATGTTTCGAAACTTTTTTTTTTAGAATATTCGAGATCTTCTAGCACAGGTTTGCCAAGAAAAACATGTTGTCTTCTCGACTTGTGTTCAAACATAGCGTTATAAGTCGAGAAGAGAATGTCACACAAACCAAATAAGTTGCTAGTTTAAAAAAATAGAGTAAATGACACTTTAGTACTAATTTTAAAAGTTTATTATTCATTTCAATGAAAATCTCTTTACCAACCTTATTCCAATAAATTCTAATAAAAGGACGTCATTACCCTTTACTTCATTTAACTCTCTTTCTCTATTTCTCACTTTCTCCTCTCTTTATCCCGATCAAAAACTCTCTCTCTCTCTCTCTCTCTCTCTCTCTCTCTCTCTCTCTCTCTCTCTCTCTCTCTCTCTCTCTCTCTCTCTCTCTCTCTCTCTCTCTCGGAATCCAGATCGGATCTGAGGACCGGACTCACTCCACTGCTACTCCTACGCTCTCTCTCTCTCTCTCTCAACCTCCTCCTCCAGAGGCGGCGACCACCAGAGGCTTCGCGACTCACCTCAGCCGCCACCACCAGAGGCTTCGCGACTCACCTCAGCCGCCACCGTCATCCGCCGCATCCCCTCCACCGCCACAACGACGAGCTCAGCAAGCGGCGGAGGCTGACTTGGAGTGAGTCGAATCAGCTGCTGCTACTCCGACTTGGTGGTTCCGATTCGGAGCAACGCCTCCTCTGAGGGGAAGAGGAAGAAGTGCAACAAGTGGCGGTTAGATTCCAAGAAACAGAGAGGCTTCGCGACTCACCTCAGCCGCCACCGTCATCAGCCACATCCCCTCCACCGCCACAAGGATGAGCTCAGCAAGCGGCAGAGGCTCATCTTCGTCGGCGGCTGACTCGGAGTGAGTCGAATCAGCTGTTGCTGCTCCGACTTGGTGGTTCTGATTCGGAGCAACGCCTCCTCGGAGGGGAAGAGGAAGAAGTGCGACGAGTGGCGGTTCGATTCCAAGAACCAGAGACCTCACAAAGCTGGACTCAAAGCTGCTGCTGCATTGCCCTTCACTTCTGCTCAGTACGTTATTTTATGTTTCTATTTTTCTACCTAGATTTTTTTGCTGTGTGTTTGTGAATAGTGATTGGCTATTTTGGTATCGATTTTGTACTGCTGCATATCTCAATTTGCGTCCAAGTAAAACCACAAGCCTCCTCCCAAGCGCCGGTGACGAATGTAGCAGTGATTTTTTTGTTGTTAAACTACTCTCTCTCTGTGGAAACTACTCTCTCTTTGCACCCAAAATATAAAAATTACTAGGGGTAGTAATTTTCTATTATTTGCTTGTGTGTTGATTTTTCTCTGGAGATAATAGATTGCAAGTTTACTACCCCCAGTAAAAGTTTAATGGGGTAGTAAACTTTATTTTTTTGCATCTAAGTTGTTCTTCCTCTGTTTTAGTCTGTATTATGGCCTTGAAAATATTGTTTTGCAAGTTTACTACCCCCAATAAAAGTTTACTGGGGGTAGTAAATTTTAGTTTTTCTAATCTAAATTGTTCTTCCTTTGTTTTAGTATGTATTATGGCCTTGAAAATACTGTTTTGCAAGTTTACTACCCCTAGTAAAAGTTTACTAGGGGTAGTCAATTTTATTTTTTGCATCTAAGTTGATTTTTCTCCGTTTTAATGTGTACTTATGGCCTTGGAGATATTGTTTTGCAAGCTTACTAACCCCAGTATAAGTTTACTGGGGGTAATAAATTTTATTTTTTCGCATCTAGGTTGTTTTTCCTCTGTTTTAGTGTGTATTATGGCATTGAAAATATTTTTTTTGCAAGTTTACTACCCCTAATAAAAGTTTATTGGGGGTAGTAAACTTTATTTTTTCGAATCTAAATTGTTCTTCCTTTGTTTTAGTGTGTATTATGGTCTTGAAAATACTGTTTTGCAAGTTTACTACCCCCAATAAAAGTTTACTAGGGATAGTAAACTTTATTTTTTCGCATCTAAGTTGATTTTTCTCCGTTTGAATATGAATTATGTCATTGGAGCTACTGTTTTGTAAGTTTACTACTCCCCAGTAAAAGTTTACTAGGGGCAGCAAACTTTATTTGTTGCATATTTTTTCTCTCTTTTAAGGTATATAATGGTCATAGAAAAACTGTATTGCAAGTTTACTACCCCCAGCAGAAGTTTACTAGGGGTAATAAACTTTATTTTTCTGCATCTAAGTTGATTTTCACTGTTTTAAGGTGTATAATGGTCATGAAGAAACTTTATTTTGAGTTTACTACCCCCAGTAAAAGTTTACTAGGAGTAGTAAACTTTTTTTTTTTCGTACTTGAGTTAAGATCACGTAAATTCTGATGGCATTTAAAAAAATCCAATGAGATTTCCGGAAAATTCCGGCCACCGGATGCCGGCAATTTTCCGGCGGCCGGAGTTCGGAGTCTGACGACCGGAATGCGGCTGCCGATGACTAGCGCCGGAGCCCGGTGACTGGCGTCGGAGCCCGGTGTGCTCCCGGCAAAGTCTTCCTTCCATCTTTTTCACTTTTTCTCTTAAAATAAAAGCTAAGGGTAAAAAAGTCTTTAAAAATATAATTTTATTATATTTTAATAAAGATTTGTGTATTTGGGTTTAAAATAAGTACCTTGTATTCAAATGGGCTAATAAAAAAAATTATCATTGAAATAGGGTTTGACTTTTTCTATTTTGTGCATTAGGGCTTTTTCCCTTCAAAATATTCATATATTTCATTCCTGCTGAAAATTTACAGGGTTGACTTGGGAAGAGACCCCAAAACATTACAAGAATGTAGATCACTCGACTACGATTTGGAGCAAAATATTGTACCAGCTGTCTAGCTGTGCGTATTTTGATGCAATTTTTGAAGAAAATGCAGAAGTTCCTATACACTACTCAACAAAGATTTATGATCCGCCATTTCCTCGACCACAACAAAGTTCTGCACAGCAACCTAGGCAGCCAACACAGGCCAAACCAGTAAAGAGCTGGGTTAATACGTTTGCACACTGAGGGTTTACATGGGAACAACATTTGATGAAGGCCAGGCAACAGCAGTTATTGCACATTGAGCCACAGCAGTTTGAAGTGGCTTTTATGAAAATTTCAGCTGCTTCTGGAAGTTTTGGTTCTTCGGTTCCTGGAAAAAGGTTGTCTGAAGTTGCGGTCACATTTCCAAAGCCGACACACAAACTGTGTGGCAATATCATTTTCAGGGTTTCGATATCCTTCTTCTTGCCCTGGCTTTTCTTTGAGGCCTATATGATGTTTATTAAGGAGAAGCCATTAGAAAATTCAAACACACCACTTGAAAAGAGAAAGCTTTACTTGTTAAACATACGCATACCTTTTGTACAACTTCTTCCTTTTGACATATGACCATGCGTGTATACTCACTCACAGCACCCGTATGTACACTCATTTTAGCTACCTGCCAATAGAAGAGATATGGAACCAGACTCTTGTAAGTACCATGAACTAGATAGGTGATGTTAGAGATGAAATCATCGATAAATTGTAACTTTTAAACTAAGGTGTAAGGACTGTGAGGCTGGATTTTGAAAGAATTAAATCATGGAGGATGGATGTAAGAGCACCCGATGACTAACCTTATCCTCAAGCTGCTTGTTCTCTGACAGCCATGCCTGAGCGGTCAGTAACTCAATCTCTTCTTTTGCACATACCTGTTGCAGAAAAGGAAGAAATTGTCAAGAAACAAGACATAAGATATAGGGCAAGCATACTATGAGAAGATATATTTTGTGTGGCTTAGCACCAATAACTTAAGGGGACATGAAGTGCAATCATGTAAGCATGCAAAGAACTGTTTAATCGAATACGAACGTAACAAACACCATCATTAAGGTTTGATGAAAGTCCAGAGCTAGAATAGCCAACTCAACTCAGTTGACATATATGGATATCTAACCAACCAAATTACTCTCCACAAATTAATGAACAGAAAATTAGCTTAAGATTAAGATCAAAACCCAATGCCTTACCCTGTGAAGAGGTATGTCCTTTGCATCTTGTAATTTCATGTTGATCACAAAAGTCGACATATCAGCTGAGAATCCTTTAACTTTGAAGCTCTCCGGTAATTTGCCTCGGAATCTCCCAGATACACTCAATGGACTCTCAAATGATAGGTCTGGAATATGGCAAGGGAACACCTATTGAATAAATTCAAAATATGTTATGATACATCAATGTGTTATTACTTGGTTGCAAATTCCAAATGACGCAGTCGGTCTATGTTTGAACTATTGCAGGCAGCACAATACACACAGCAAAATAGGAAATCATTAAACAGGTGTTCAAACTATCGCAGGCACATGCTATATCTTCTCAACATAAGACAAGATACACTATATTGTACAGTATCCCTGAGTTGATATGGGTATTAAAAGTCATTAATATACATGGAGAGAGGTCCGAGAAGTAATTCAACAAGCAAAGACGCAAAGCTTGGCCTGGGAAGACTTCATTGATAGTATGACACAAGTGTTTAAATCTATAGAATGCTCAAAGTGTCATTTTAGTTCAACATAAAGTCCAAACAGCACATAGGATGATGAGCATACCTCAACATCATCAAGATCGTCCAATGTCTCAATGGTTATATTTGTAAGAATCACAGATGAAGCTCTCGCAAATAGTTTCTGTATTCGACGCTGAATGAACTCTGAGCATGAGAAAATATTGAAGTGCATAAACAAACAGCAACTGGATTTATTCCATATACCTTTAGATAGAATGATTGATGCAGTGAAAGATCAATTTGCTAATGTTTATTGAGTAATATATGTTTTTTTTTTTCAAATGAAATATTTTTAATTGTGGCTCAATCATGACAACATTCTGTGGAGGTGAGTGAGAATCATATGATTTGAAGTCAAGTTTATAGGAGTCCAAGGTCATGATATCTTTAGATTTGATAAAACAGGGTAAGCTCACACTAGTCCAAAATTTCTTATCACCTGAAGTACAAAACGTAGACCTAAGGGTAAATATTTGTTTACGAAAAAATATTGTTAACTGACCTATATCATAGGCAGCATCATGTTGGCCCCTTCCAATCGTTGCTAGCATCCGCAGGAAATAATGGTTGCAGAACGAACCTGGAAAATATATAGATAAATGTTAACCAGAAGATGGAGCATAAACATTATGATCTTAGCTATGTGAAAAGTGTACTTGGAGCATAAGAGACGGACAACAAAGATGCTTTGATCTTGATTAATTGAAAGCATTCTTACAGAATATATAATCTGCAACTAGCACAAGACTCTATTAGCAGAACAAACCATTACCTATTCCAAAAGTGTATATGCGAGGGGATAAAGCATTGTCACTTGCAAGACGCTTTTTTATTACATCGCAGATTTGTCTCTCATCTTCAACTGCCCCATCAGTAACCAGGAATATGATAGGAAGTGAACCATTAGAGTTGGATAGCATATCTATTGCCTTTGAAACGACACAGCAACAAAAGAAATGATTCAATCACAATTGTTGTTTAGTCATTTAGATAGCTTACCATCAATGCAGAATATATAATATACAATACATGACCATGTAAGAAACACATGGAAATTAATCATGATGAAACCATTGGTAAAACTCCAATTGCAAAACTGTATGATGCAAAGAAGCAGGAGACAATACATAGGATGAGCATACCATGTTAAGGGGACGCAAAATATTTGTGTCACCGCCAGCGATAAAGTTTATGCCTATCCACTCAATGGCTGAGTCGATAGCCTCCTTGGTAGCCGATTTTAATGATGTAGATGAAGTATATGTCTGTCCATTAAAAGCTATAATGCAGAATGAATCCTCCGGATCAAGTTTAAGGAGGGCTTCCAATAGTGCTTTCTTAGTATCCTCAAGTGGCTTTCCCTGCATACTTCCACTTATATCAACAACAATCACTATATTCCTTCTGAAACCCTGCAAGACCGAATCAGAGTGGGTCTCAGGTACAACTTTGAACAACTAAACCGGATAACAAATAATTTGAAAGAACCTGATAAGTTCCATTGAACATAACACCAACCTTTCTACTTCGCTGGTTTCCTGGAAGAAGATAGACAGAGAAAATCTCTCTTTGATCAACATCATCCTTGGACGGTGACTGCGAGATAACAGCACCACGTATTTGGCTTGAAGAGACCTAGAAATACATAGACATGTTAGCAAAATTAACTAGTTGAACTAAAACTCCCAAAGCTAAAAGATTTTTTATATGCCCTGCGTCAGTGGAAACCAAAGAACAAGCTGTTTTGCAGTCGAAGACCATATACATAAGTATATCCATGATTAATCCATACACAGTCAGAAAGAAGATTGCATATGAGCCTTACAGCATATGAGAAATGGAAGTCAGTTTTTGACCAATCGACAACATCTCCCTCGTACTTAAAACCCAGTTTACCGTCTTGGCTCTGCATTTCCTGTAAAGTCACATAAAACCAGAAAAATGTTACCACCTCGGTTAAAACTATATAGAAAGAAGACCTGTGAGCCATGATCAACATATCACCTTCAAAAGATGGCTAGCTCCCTTGAATAGAATTTCAGTTCCCAGACCAGAGTTCACATTCAATTGGATCTTCTCCTTTTTCAGGTACTTCTTTCCGGGTGGGACGACAAACTCAGGAAATGTGAACGGTACATCCAAAGAAAGCTCTCCATTTTGATAGAGTAACTTCTGAGACCAACTCATTTTCACTGTGAGATTGACTCCCCCATCAATCTTGACAAACAAAAACAGCCCACAATTAAAAAAGCACACATTTCAATTTCAAGAACAAAAAACTAGTCCTAAATCGTTACCGGCGGCGTTGTCAATGTGAAGATATGAGGTTTAACATTGAGAAAGCCTCCTTCTCCATGAGGAACCTTGTCGTCTTTCGATTCAACTAACTTTGTATAGAATGATTTACCAGAAATTTCGACCTCAACACCTAGAATTGAACCCTGTTAGCCAAAATGTACATTACTTAACAACATTTTAAACCAAAAAATATTCAATTCAATTCAAAAAAATAAAAATAAAAATTAGAAACCCTATAATTGAAGGACCTGTTCACCCATAGGGATAGCAATGCGGCAGCCGCAGCTCCTGGAGCTCTTGACGCAGTGGACCCTCCACGACCCGGTGACCCGAATAAACGCGGTGTACATGAAGCAATCGACCTCCAGGTCAACCCTGTTCATCGGAAGCGGAATGAGCGCCGGCGGGTCGCACCTGCCGTGCACGTGCGGCTGGTAGCTCGGGATGTCCGGGTTGTCGACGATCGTCGGGTCGGAAATCACGGCGTAGACCATCGGCGACGTAGGGAGGTAGGCGCGGCCGGCGACCGATTTGTGCATGGCCGGCGGCGGCTTGGGCGGCGACACGGACCGGTCCTTCCCGAAGTATAGGCGTTTGGAGAGGCGGAGACCGTCGTCGACGGCTTTGGAGAACTCCTCGGCCATTTCGGACGATCAGCGTCGTCTTCGTCGGGAAAACGGTGTCGTTTAACGGATCGGAGGAGATCGGTGGCGGCAAGGAGAGAGAGGGTTTGGTTTATACAAACTCCCGGAAAAAGTGCGAGAGACAGTTGCGTTTGACCGTTGGGGCTTGCATTTTGTGATTCTATTTTTTGAATTTTTAGATTTCGGGTTGTGGAGCTTAGCTGGCTTCTTGAGCAATGGACTGGCGCCACGTGGTGACTCATCGGGGGAGGGCGGCAATTTGGGACGTGGAGGAGGGAGGAGACGGCAAGTGGCATAGGGGTTTAAGGGCTCAGGTGGTGATTAGCTGGCGTCGTTTTCTTTTTTAAGTGGGAATTTTTGGTGGAAGTTACGTTATTGCCCAATGAGGAATAACTTAGTGGGGTGTTGTATTGTTGTTTATTAAGGAGTGAGTTGTGAGAAAATTGGAGAGAAGTCGATGTAGGTATTGGATTGATCGTCATTGACCATAACAGCTTAAAGCAATAGGGATTGTCTGTCGTAGATTGTGACACGTTTATTTATTTGGAATTAAAAAACTCATACATCAAAGTTTGATTATTGAACCAAAAAAACCCATACATCAAAGTTTGATTATTGAACCAACTCGCCTTAGGTTAAGAAACTTTCGTGATGGGAACTACTTTTACTTAAATTCTATTTCGTGTTGATGAATGCTACTTGATTTCCTTATCAAGTCTTCTTGATTGCATCTGTGGACTCTAAATTTTATCATATAACGTTCAGATGCCAAGGCCCAAGCAAAACATAAAGCATGTGTTTACTTCTAAGTTCGAAACTAAACGCGGCTACATATGGCCCAATCAGCTTGATATAGGAACAAACAATCTCCCTAACAATTGCTATCTGGCAGTATGCAGCAACAGAAGCTGTATATTTGACAATTGACACTATGGGGGTACATATTTGAACAAAATTTCACAACTAAACTAGTCCTCTCCCTCTGACCAATGTATTGAAGCTATCACTTGCAGCATACTAATGCTCTACTCAGGTTCTCAGGCAGATACTGTTGTGCTTACTCCGACCCCAATCTAAGGGTCTCCAAAACTGAAGGGAGTCGAAAACTAGAAACGTTTGATGGATCCATATGAATCTTAATGTTCACGGTATGTAACTTCTCATCTGACCAAAGTCAGCATCTAACTTCTATGCAGAACTCTGTTGCTGGTCTCTCCCCTTCATTGATTCTGCTTCATTTACAGCGTTCAGATAGCACCACAGAGGCCTTTGGCCATCTACCTGACCTACAGAACCCTTTTGAGGTATTGGATACATGCCTCATCAGCATCAATTGCATGGGGCTAGATTTGGTTAAACAGAATTTCATTCCATGTATCAGGAACACCAGGTAAGCACCAATGCAGACAATCTTGCATTCCCGGTTTGGCTGTGAGACGGAAGCGGGATATATGACCCTCATCCCGAAGCTGGGATAGAGCTGTTATGTCCAAGATCTTAACCCCTGTTCCTTTCACTGCGCCGGCAGCAGATTCATCACTAGACTCATCTTGCAAAACTTCCTTTCCTACTGACATGGGATTGGTGTTGTCACAGCTTCCTCCAGTATTCCAGTCCCCACCAACAAAATGCCTAGGTGAGATGGATCGGTAAAATACTTTGAGACCTGGATATTTTGGGAGCTGTGAGTTCACCCAATTAACAACACTGTAGACAGTCAGATTCTTGGCCTTCCAAATCATCTCTATCTTCCTGTCCTTGTTTGGCTGTCCTCTAACATACATCACCCAGCGGTTAGCTTTGAGCTTCCCACGATTCCAATGGTGCCCTGTATTGAGGACCATAACATCAAATTTATGAAGATATTGGACCAAGAATGCTGGTGGTCGATCAAGGTGCATGGCATAATCAGTGGCTGGGTCTGTTGCATTAATAGGCTGCACATCACAGAGGCTTGCTGACCAGTAATAGAGGATGGTGGTGTTAGTGCTTGGGAACCGATAAGCCCACCCATTAGGGCGAACGTCACCTCGTGCTTGGGCTATCCCATACTCCATCCCCACATCTATGACATCATTTCTCTCATTACCACCTGTAACCATGCACATTAAAGATTGGAACTGCTGTCGACCCAATGAATCTCCAACAAAAGCTAGCGTTTTGTCTTGCATCCTGAATGCAAAATACAGTTAACACATTAACATAATTTGCTAGGTAATAGAAGTAAGAAGAAGGAAACAAGATCAATTGCTCAAATGAACAACTAGTTGAAGTACAAAAGGATGCAAAGCCTAAATCTAAATCAGTGTTTCTTTTCTTTTTTTGGTATACCAGTCCAAAGAGGTTAAAATCTAAAAATTTCAAGGACTAAAGAAAATCCTCAAATAGACAGGCCTGCACCAATAATTTTGTGAAAGTTCATCCTAGTTCTCCAACTTCACGGATGTTGGCTTTGTTTAGGAAAATTGTTAACTTGCTGTAAGAGTGAATTGCATCTCGATTAGATTTATGCTAAAAGATTGTAATACCTTTTCAAGAACTTGGAGCCTTCAAATTCTTCCATTTGGCAATCTTTCGGCTGCCATCGAAGCATCTCATACGCAAAATCTGTGCGCTGTGTCAACCGGCAAGCCCACATCCCTGACAACCATTGCTTACAGCCAAACCCAGAATACACTGGCGGCTTATCACCTACAACCCATTTTCCTTTTGCATAATTGCAGCCTGGAATAATGTCAAAAATATAACAATCAGTAATGTAATTCCAATATGTAACTTTACTAATAATGATGTATCAACAACATCCCAGAACCAACCGATAATGGGTGTATTTAGCTTCTCTTGACTGACGTTTTTCATTAGAAAGCATAGAACCTACTCACCTAGAAGACACTTGGGGAAAGAATAATTTCTTGGATAATTTCAGTGTTTAAGTGAGGAAATTCAGTGCAATAGATGGCGTTTTTAATGAACCTGAAAGACATGAATCTCCTACCTGGATTTTCCTTATGAGTAGTCAATGTATCCTCGCGATTCCCCCCAGTGGAGATATTTGTATGAGCAAGATCTATTGGTTTTTGTAGGTCTGAATTCTTCTCCTTTGGTTTTTCACTGTGTCTTTTATCAACTGACGTCCTCTCTTCTACGTTTGATGTTAAGGATTTGCCTGCACCATATGATACACAAAGGTTAAGTCCAACTTATACCACATGATGCTCAAAGCAGATAGATCTGCTCGGATTGTATTGGTAAAATAAGACACATTAATTTGATTAACCATGCATATGAATACTGACATCATGAGCCGATAAATTCAAGAAGTCCGCGACATTCATGCTGCTCAGCTTGAAGAAGCTTGAGAAAGCACAACAACAATACTAACGAAAGCACAACTATGGCCAAATATAAACTCTTCATCACCAAACTACTCCCAACAAAGTAAAATAGAAAAACCACATTATCTTACCATTGTTCTCAACACCATTTGTCACTTGATCACTATTAACCCCATCGCTTTTATGAGTGTCCTGTCCAGAATCTACTGTAGTTCCTAACCCCGCACGAAATTCTTCTTTCTGAGCATCCCTCTCTGCTAATTCCGGTACATCCTTATCTACATGTACCACTTGTTCCGAAGACCTATCTACAGAAACATCCTTCAGTTCTGCACCACACACAATTCCAACACATACTCTCAACAAACACATAATGCAACACTTGCCTAAACCGGAACAAATAAACTACTTAAGACCAACCTGGAGACAGCTGCAACCGGGTTTCGGGCGGAACCACAGTAGTAAGAAGCGGAGTTTTCTCCCATGCCCACAATAGAATAGTTGTCGACATGAGCACTATAGTAATCAGGGAGATTTGTTTACCCTTCAATCCATTAAACCCTCCTTTCATTCCTAACCTACATAATAATAACATCAAATTAATATCTCAAAATCACAACACAGATTCTGGGTGTTCTTTCCATTATAGTAAAATTATCAAAATGCAAAACCGCAATGCATTTAACAAATCCAGGATCAGACAAACACGTTGTTCATTTTTCAGCAGCATGCAAAATCAGATCAAGTAAACAGGAAAAAATAAAGGTAAAAGAAGCCTGAAAATAGCAAAAATGGATCTAGAGAGAATCACTGGGGAAATGGGTACCTGAAAATAGCAAAAGTGTCCGATGTGGTAGGTGCGAGGACGCAATCTGTGAGCAGAATGTTTGGCTTTTTAGAAACTGAGAAGAGTTTTTATACACAAGAGAACCATGGATTTGAGGAAACAGTAGAGCTGAGAGATAGCAAAAGTTGGGATTGTAAGATGGAAATGAGGACAAATAGACGGAGATTGAAACAGTGACGTGAAGGATGAGAAATGAAGGGGCGGACGTTTTATTTAACGGTGGAAGTTTCGCAGACGGTGGAGGAATAAAGGAGGAGAAGAGAGGTCGGTTCCACGTCGTTCGTCGTTTTCATGCTAGAGGAGTTTCATGTGTTTGTATTAAATCTGTGTCAACACTTATTAATGGAATTGACATTTTTGATGTATTGGATTTTGAATTTAGTCAAATTAATTCTGAATATGTAAACTGGTGGGTTTTTTTTTCCTTTTCAGGTGTAAATTGTTGGATCATTTAACAGATAAATTGTTTTGTTTAATCCACATTTTAATAAATGTGTTAAATTGGATAAATTAAATGAAGTATATTAGTCGATCGTGCTTGTACTGATTTATTAGTACCGTAATATATCGTTTTGTTTATAACAAGCGTCTAAACCCTAAACAAGTATATTAATGAGTTTGAACTATGAAGATGTAAATTTTGAGTTTGGAAAGTTAGATTATAGCGTATTAAAACAATTAAAAAGATAACACTAAAGTCATGTTTAATTCATGGAATCAAGCCCGTGGGAAAAGAAAGTCATTACTTTTCATTGCTTGGAAACCAATAAAAGGAAATGAAAATAGTTTCCACATGAAAGGAAAATTGGGTGGAAAATAATTTTCTCCCCCCACCCTAAAAATTCACTTTCGTTTCCTTTGTCAAAGGAAAATATAGAGATTTCATTTCATTTCCTTTATATTCCTTGAACCAAATTAGGCCTAACAGTTATTATGAGATTATGGTAATTGTAACAAAACTTTATATGAGGTTACACGAGCAGTTATGTCTATGTTTGTCCTTATTTATCGGTAGCAGACAACAACTAAATGGTTCGTTCTTGATTTTTTTTTCTTTGAGCGTGGTACTTTTCCTAACTAATATTCGGCTAGGTTTAACAAGGCTATTATATGCTCGTGGATCTAGTTTTAATTCAATTAGATGCATATTCATATTCAATAACGAAAAATACATACCTCATGAAAAAGTAAAACTTAACATGATTCATATTGTGTTTTATTGATTAATTATATACATACCTAGGTTCAATTTTCATGATGGTAAACTCTTATTGTTACTCTGCATGTAGAGAAATGTTAAGTGATGCTCTGATAAGTGAGAACTTATAAATTCAACAACTCAATGCATTTCTTGTCGAAAGAAAACAACTCAATGCATTTCACACCGCACTTGTTGATAATCACTAATAATAATTAAAAAAAATGGAGTAAATACTTGTGACACCCTGTAGTTTACACCTAAAATCAGTTTTGTCCCTCACTTTTTTTTTTAAACCGGTATACCCCAATACTTTGAATTCTCGACTGATTTGCCCTTTTCTCAGCTGGTTATGACTGTGACATGCTCATTAACAGTCTAAATAACTCTTCACTTTTATCTCTTCTAGCATAGTAATAGGGGCCTTAGATCTTGCTCTTAAAACCCAACCATTGAAGCTCTCACAAGCATTGTTAATGAGCATGTCATAGTCATAACCAGCTGGGAAAAGGGTAAATCAGTCGAGAATTCAAAGTACAGGGGTATACCAGTTAAAAAAAAAGTGAGGGACAAAACTGATTTTAGGTGTAAACTACAGGGTGTCACAAGCATTTACTCCAAAAAAAATTAATGCTACATCAAGACAGCTCTAAGAAATCATGCAAATGGCCACAATTAAATAGTGACACAACCATAAGTAATTTTAGCATTGAGTACGGTAAGCTGCAAATGTCATTGTAAATGTTATTATCATCAATTTTGAAAAAGATGTGCATGTATACACCACAAATGTCTATTTTTTCAGTGTCGACTATCACATAACACATTTGGCACAATCTTCTGACATTTTACCAACTAGCACAAAAATAATTTCCATAACAACATAACACCCTCGTAAAAGACTCAAAACCCAAAAGTGGAACAATGGGCATGGAATTGTAAAGTAAAGAGAGGGCCTATATTCCGTAATACAATAAAAATAGAAACAACATATCAAGAAAGAGAAATTTTAAATATACAACCCTAATCTCGTAATACACACTTCAATTATTTTATGTTTTTATTGAAATTCTATAGGTAAGCTAAATGACCAAAACAAACATCTATTATTAAAAAAAAATCGCGCTAGAAGTAGTTTTTTCAACATCTTCTATTTTAACCCCAACTCTTCTCCACAATTCATTTGGGTTGTCTTTTTTCTTCATCTTCATCTTCTTCTTTTTTTATTTTTTTTATTTTTTTTATCTGTATCAACTTTAGTTTGATCTTGCAGATCATGTTGTCAAGTACTGCATCTTTATCATGAAATGTTTTATCGAATAACTAGCTATCTATGTTTAATAGCTACTGTACTTCTACAATTCTACTAGCTTGTGAATTTTGAAAACTTGTATTAGTGATTTGGAGTTGAGATATAACAATAATCATTTGATTATAAATTGAACGATGATAACAAAAAAAATTTAACAAAAATAAGACGAAATAATATGTAAAAAGAGGTACCAAATAGTAAATATATATTAATTATATTAAATAATATAATATTTCATAAATTAAGGTCATTTTAGACAGTTTGGGATGTGTATTAAGTATAATACTGAAATAAAAACTTAATAGGTGATGTATAAAGTAAAGAGTGTGCATTAAAATATTAAAGGTGTGTATTTAAAATTTCTCATAAAAAAAACAAAATGGAAAAAGAAATACACAATCGAATCCTACACGACATGCTGACTTTCCATGAACACCACGAAATTGGGCTTTCAAAACCTGGGCCTCTCCCTCCATTAACGGCATGGCCCACCCCATCACGGAACGGTTTATTTCACGCCGCCCGACGTCATCCTCCAGTCTACTCTCTCAGAAACAGAGTGGACCTCCCACACTGAAGAAGCATCAGCTCCACCTCCTCATTTAGAATCCCCAAAGCTCTAAGCATCGTCACCAAAACGTCGTCGTATTACAGATGGCACCGGATTCTAACTTCTCCGACGGAATCGACTCCGGCAACTCACTCCAGGCCATCCGCTACAACCGCGGCTCGCTTCAACTACTCGATCAGGTTCTGATTCTTCTATCAATTTTGATGATTCAATTTCAACTAGGCTCTCTCTGTAATTAGCTAAAATCATTTAGGGCTTTTTGAACAGACAAAGCTCCCCCTGCACAGTACGTACTTGAATATCCGGGACTCCACTGATGGATGGTAACGAAGCCACTTGATTATTATTATTATTATTTTTTTAAATTTAATTTTGTTAATGTTGTTGATCGGTGGATTTTGAGTTTGGAATTTCAGGCATGCGATTAAAGATATGGTGGTGCGGGGAGCGCCGGCGATTGCTATAGCGGCGGCGCTGTCGTTGGCGGTGGAGGTGTTCAATTTGGGGGATTTTAACGGAACACCGGACGAAGCTTCTTCTTTCATTATAATGAAGCTGGAGTATTTAGTGTCCAGGTAAAGCTTAACCACCATGTCATTAACAGGATAAAGATTTTCGATTTTTTTTTCTCGAGTTTTATTGTTGGAGTGTGACTGTGTGAGTGTGGTTTATCTGATGTTTGTTCAATGTGCTTGTTCAGCCGGCCTACGGCGGTGAACCTTTCGGATGCTGCAACTAAATTGAAGCAGATTGTGGCCAAGGTCGCCACGAGTGCTTCAGAGTACAAGAGTGTGTTTGAGGTGATTGGCCCTTTTAGGCATTACTATGCTTGTTGTTGAATTTCATTGTGGAGCCGAGTCGCGTATTCATTGCTAGATGTTAATCTTTGCTGTCTACTTTGTAGGCATACATTGAAGCTTCTGAAGTCATGCTCAAGGAAGATGTTGATACAAACAAAGCTATTGGATCTCATGGAGCGACTTTTATCCAGCGTCACCTTGAGAACAGTAAGAGGATTTGTATGTTGACACATTGCAACACTGGCAGGTATTTCCTACCAGCTGATTTGTTTATATGGATTTGCACATGTTGCACATAAATAAATGAGACTGAAGATCAAAATATAGACTGAATTCTTATAGAAGTTATAGGTCGTTTCTGACCTTTATGTGTTTTCAACTTCCAGCCTTGCAACGGCTGGTTATGGTACTGCTCTTGGTGTTATACGTTCACTTCATACAGAAGGAGTTTTAGAAAGGGCTTATTGTACAGAGACACGCCCGTTCAACCAAGTGAGTATGCAATCTATAGTTCATAGTTTTTCCGCGTTGCATCCTCTATAGAACTCTCCATAGTGTTCACATATACTAAGTGATCAAAACTAGTTACGAAAGAGTTCCATCTTGTTTTAAGATTTTACATGCATCTGAACGTGATGGGGAACTTGCTGTGGTTCACCTTTTGAATGTTATTGATTTATACCGGTGAACTTATTGCAGGGATCAAGACTCACAGCGTATGAGTTGGTGCATGACAACATACCTGCCACTCTTATAGCAGATTCGGCTGCAGCTGCATTAATGAAGGATGGAAAGGTGAATGCCATTGTTGTTGGAGCAGACCGTGTCGCGTCGAATGGTAAGTGAAATAAAATCAACTCCTCGACTTCTTTACCATTCTAATTCTACAGTGGTTTCATAGCTGATTTCTTTTCATCCTAATTTAGGTGACACTGCTAACAAGATAGGTACCTACAGTCTTGCCGTCAGTGCAAAGTACCATAACATGCCATTCTTTGTGGCTGCACCGCTGACTTCTGTTGACTTGTCTCTTTCTTCTGGAGGAGAGATAGTAATAGAGGAAAGATCCCCGAAGGAATTGTTGAACACACATGGAGGACTCGGGGAACAAGTTGCTACATCCGGAATCTCTGTCTGGAACCCAGCCTTTGACGTCACTCCTGCTAGCTTAATATATGGCATCATAACAGAAAAGGTACCAACCAAGACATGCATATATGTCTTTGTAGATCAATTCGATCACTTTTTGTGCTTCAAATATCTGATCCGACCTCTTGTTCTTCCACGCAGGGTGTCATCACAAAAAAGGGCACTGATGCTTTTGACATAAAGGGTTTTGTTCAAAATGCCTGATCGGATCAGACTATATACATAGCTAGTTATTGCCGCGTAGCATAATCTGGATGAAAAGAGATCTATGTGCTTGCGAGGATCATCAGTCCTTCTCCCTAGTGAGGCCAAGTTTTCTATCTTATCGTGGATATAATAGAGGAAAGAACATACCAGTAAATTGATGGTTAATTTACTTGGGCATATATCCATGAGTGTGATTGTTGTTACTTTTCTGTTGTAATATCATCTGAGTATGGTATAATGTGTAGCTGACCTGAGGTACCTGAACCTGGGCAAATAATCCAAGTTTATCATCGAACTAATTTCAAGGATGACACTTCCATTTTCTTTTGCAATTAACATTTTTAGATGCAATGAATTAAGAAACATCATCTTTTGATCCTTACTATGGATATTGGAATAACGTTAGGTTAGAGTTGATTTAAGATCCATTAGTTCTTTGTTTTCACATCCATTTTTATCAAGATGGTCATATTTCGGTGTTATTGGAGTTTCTAGTCTTATTGGAGTTTCTATATACGGGATGTCGTAACTCATAAGAAAAGAATAAAGTGTAGTTAACCCAGTCGTAGTGGAGACTCTTTCTCTGACATGGTAGGACGAGAGTGTCCATTGTCGATCTATTATGTTTACATGCAGTAAGGAAAATTCTAGTATAAATAGCATGATCAGTTGTATTTGCACAAAGCCAACTAGCTTCTATTTGCTTACACCCTAGCCTTGTTTACCACCTCGATCGCCATGAAGTCGATGATGCATGTTTTCGTTTGTCACCATTCTTTCTCAGTTTCTAAATGCTGCTAGCAGCGCCAAATCCGCCTTAAGCCCCGCCCTACCGTCAATGACCAACAATTGGCGGTGGGGTGGGGTTTGTAGGTTTCAGCAAACTGAGAGAAATGGTGACAAATGACAACATCTGCTTATGAATCAAAGAAGAGTGAAGCGATGCTCGCCAGAAGCTTCACAAGGGAGACGTGAAAAGCAAAGAATAGCTAGCTTTGTAAAGAATAAAATGCTTGTTGCCTGGTGACAGGAATGTATTGGTTTGGTTTGGCTTTCTCTTGGCATTGGTGCCCTAGTTCAATTTGCTTTCTTACAATAATAAGCATATATGTTTCTTATTCTCATCTCCCTTACAGCACAAGCTTTGGCTTAAAATTCATGATGCATCGTCGTCATTAGTGTCATGCATGTTAAAGATCTCGACTGCAACTTCAGCAACTATAGACATTATCAAGTCCTGAAGTTAACCAATGATCGCTAGCAATATATATTCTATAAACTAAATGGAATGTTGCATTGATTCTCTTATTACTAGCCAGGTGCACAAGAGAAGTAGAACGCCATTTAATCTATTCCGGCCACCGATCAAAATCAGAAAAGAGCCAGTGATGCTACTGCTAGGAACATGATGAAGGAGACTAATAGCATGTAAGGCTTGAGGGTTGCTGCAATATTGGGAAGTGTGGGGTAGTCATCTGGAGGGGGCATGACACAGTCATCCCCATTGAAGGAAATTCTTCTTGGGAAAGCCCATCCTTCTCTGAATGTAAAAATTCCTTCATCCTTGTGCAGCAACATTTCTGATTGTGCGTTCCCTTGGTTTCCCGACGGTAGAATCATATCGTTATAGAATTTGATGCCCCAAAACATGCCCGTGTCATCTGATCAGTTTATATTTAGTTGTTTAGTAATGTATAATAGTACTAAAAAACAATTGAAGATCGAAAACGTAGCTAGAGTACTGAGTGATGGTAGGACTTACTGATGTTTCCGTAAGTAGTTAGGGGATGGTAATTGAAGCTGAAAAGCTGCCTGACGCTTTTTAAGTTTGGGTGCTGAACAACTAAGTTCCAATCAGAATAGTTTTTGAGAAAATTGAGATTGGTGATTGTGATCTTCACCCTCCAATACTCCTTATAACTCTGCTTGACATGCCAGTGAACTCTGATGGGGCACATGTGCTGTGAACATGTTACCAGAGGAGGCGATATGGCTGCTTGCTGCTCTGTTGGAAGTTTCAACACACTAGGAGGAGGCTTGTCACCAGACCTGCAATGCACGTAGTTACAAACATACCATGCTGAGAGATATATAATGATGATGAATATATCTAGGAGTAAAGGGGATAGAAAAATTACTCGATACATTTGGCTCCTCCTAGTCTTTGGCATCCGCAACTGCAACGAGGGCAACCAACAATAGTGGTGTTGTAGAAGGCAGACAAGGACACGCAGCATTTGGGAGCGCGAGAAGCCTGAAACTGAGAGTAGGTGCATGTGATGTTCCATGTCTCAAGGGTTTGTTTCCAACGGCGTCCTTGTCCTTTCTCATCAGAATACCTTGTTGGGGGGACAAGAAATGCGTCTCCACAGCTGTAACCAGGAATCCCAAGACTAAAATCGGTAGGCATTGTAAGGTTAAGCTTATCAAAAGATTTGTTTGATCCTGCGGGGTTAGCATGAAAGTTGCCGATGCTTATCCCAAAGGAGGAGAGATACTTGGAAGGGTCTTGGTTCATGGATGACAAAACACCTCCCTTGCAGCAGTTCTTGTACTGCATGTTGTAAGGAGTTCCAGGAAGCAGATCAGTGATGACGGGCCGCTTCAGGCAGCAATGAGGAAGATCTCCAGCGCCGGAACCCTTAAACGCTGAGCAGTCTCCTTGTTCAACTGCCTCAGCACCACGCATGTCCCAAATCACTTCTGATTTGTTCCACGTCCATTTGAGTCTCCATCCTGGGAGTTCGACATGCCTGTATTGTTGCAGGTTGAATATCGATACTTTTATCTGCATACGTAAATACATGCATCCATCAAAAGAACATTAATATCAGCCTGGCTGGCTTAGCTAATATCACCAACAAATTAAACAAGACATATATATAATATAATGTGTCCTAGCTAGCTGAATCAATTTAGTGAATGTGAAATTTTTTTCTTTTCTTTTCATGTTTGCCGAGTCCACGTTTGTAACAAAAAATGTGCATGAAATGGAGAGAAGAGTAAGATGGATTAAGAATCATGAAAAAGAGAATGAAATTTTGATAAAAATGAGAGGAATGAAACACATGTAAGGTAGATTGATATACTCACGTCATACGTATCTGTGTCGCTCTGCGTGAGGAAATCCCAAGTGATAGTTACAGTGCCATAAGGATCTAATGGGTCGTATGCATCTGCACCACCATATGATGCATCATGAATTTTAAAATGACCAAAAACATTACCTGAGTCTTTAAAGCTGAATAAATAATTTAAACTTACAAGATAAAGAAATGGAAGACAAGAAAATTATCATCATCAGAGACAAGGTAAATGTAAAAATGTTGCACACCACGTCACCGCCACCGCCGCCGCCGCCGCCGCCGCCACCGCCCATTGTGAGTTGTCTAAACAAAGATACTTTACCATGAGAAATTTCAGACTCTATGATTATTAAACACATCAGAAATTAAACCTTACGAGTGACATACCTTATTAGTAGATACCATACTTTTGAAAGCTTTAGAAAGAGAATGTTGTCATAGATGCTTATAAGTGTGTGTGGGCGCGCATGGCATTTTAATACTGGGATTGCCAACTATTTTGAGATGATATGCATATATAGCCAATTAAGCAGCGCTATGTAATGGATAGTGGAATATAAAAACAAGAGCTTGCTTTTCTATTCTGTTTGAATTGCTTTGAGTAAATGAAGAAATTAGATCCTATATATTAACTATCTAATCAGTTTGATTGAGTTCGATCAATATATAGAATATGGTGAAGAAAAGCAATATTACCTCAAATTTTGTTTACTCGCTCGTTTCAGTGTTGTTGCTCAGAGTTTGCAACAATCTTGATAGCTAATGATCGAATAGATCAGGTCATCATCGTCGGTGGATAACTGGAGATTGGGAAGAAGCAAACACTCGTCAACATGCAACTATTAGTTCTTCAATTCTATAACAGCATAACCTACATAGAGAATCATCATCAACATATATAGATTTATTTTATGATGATTAGGGTTTAGGATCCATTCTTGTTTGTTTTTCTTTCTTTCTTTTTTTTTTGGCGAGCATTGTTGTTTGTCTTTGGTGATCGATCATAAGAAATTGCATATATAGAAATTAAGTCCTCAATGACTGATCGTGCAGTAGCAGTTACCTGAACCTATACTTCCATCTTTTTGCTCAGATAGGTTGATGATCCCAGGACCTGCGCCACCACTTTGGCCTTAACTCCGCTTAAGAGACGACGGCTATAGTCTTAAACCTTGTAAACCCTTTGGCCTCGTTTAGTTCACGGATTAAAAAGGCAGGGAAGAGAAAGTTTGTTTATTTCATTTGTTTCACACACCTAATTAAGAAAATGAAAGATTTTATTGCAATAAGAGAAAATAGGTGAGAAAATAATGAGATTCAATTTTCTTCATATATACTTTTCTAACATTAATTGCATCTTAAATATTATTTTAGTGGATGTTATTACTAAATTATCCACAAAACTTTTAAATCTTAAATATTTTATATTTTAATATTAAACATATAATTGGTAAATTAATTGTATTTTTTTTCCTATCAATTAGACCTGTAAATGGACCGGATCTGGAGCGGATCTATCTAGATCCGGATCCGGATCCGTAATAGAAATTTTGGATCCGGATCCGACCCGTTACCCGCCGGATCTTTGATAGCTAGATCCAAATCCGGATCCGGCGGGTTAACGGATACCCGACCCGTTAATTCGATCTGTTTATGATTATAAATATTTTCAAATTTTAAATAATAATTTCTTAATTTTATCATAAATTTTCATAAAACACTAATGAAATATTATAACAAAATAAATGTTTACATCAAAAGTTGAATTACATGGCCAAAATACTTCTTAACAATAAACTAATATATTCAAAATACTAAACCTCCAATGTATTTAGCAAAGAGCATAAAAAAAACATAGGCATATCGTAACCTTCAACTTCATCAAATGATCATACTTTAGACGCAATTTAGACGTTTAGGTTATCCAAATAATTATTATATTATTTAATATTTATCAATAATATTATATTTATAAAAATATTATTTAATTATTTTTAAACGGATCCGGGTCCTTAACGGATCGGATCAACCTCGATCCGTATTCGATCCGTTTAATAAACGGGTAAACGGATCCGGGTCCTTAACGGATCAACGGGTCTAATTTTCGATCCAAACCCGTTTAAAAACCACGGATCCGGAGCGGGTCCGGATTAAGATCCGGTCCATTTACAGGTCTACTATCAATGCATAAACCAAACATTGAAAATGAAAATATAATACCAACGAAGGTTGGTCAGAGTGGAAGGGGCTCTGGCCGCTTAAGCAAGTGGTCTCGGGTTCGAGCCTTTGTGGATGCAGAAAACTTTCTTGAGAGAAGAGGTCCCCGTTTTGCACCCGACAGTACATCAGAGGATTAGTCCTGAACAAACGCTTGAGGATACCTCGCGAGAAGCAAAAAAAAATAAAAATATAATACATTTTCTAATTATTTTCTCGACGTTCCCAAACGCCTCGTAAAGAAATCATTTCCTTTCCATCAACCACATTTTATTATCGGCCAAATTTCTGTTTTATCCTCTCTCATGGTCTGTGTTATAGTAAAAAGGTAAAATGTTCATGAATGTTTATAATTGGGCCGGCCCAAATCAAACCTCTTTTACCTCCTTGCTACTTCGTCTTTCTTTTCTCCGATCAAACTCTCACCGCCTCTCACAAACTTCCCGGTTCACGAAATCCCGAACCGCACAAACCAACGGCTCCGCTCAACCTCTAGTCTTACGTCGACGCTCGTTTGCTCGCTTGAGAATGAAGAAATCGACGTTACCGTTGCATAGCGCAACCGGCGCCGGTAAGAACCAGACGCTCGGAAAGGAAGCGCTGGTGAAGCTGCTGAGGTGGCATTTCGGTCATCCGGAGTTCAGAGGGAAGCAATTGGAGGCCATTGAAGCTGTTCTATCAGGTTTAATTCTTCACCGCTTTAACTACATTTGTTTTCGTTTTGATGCGAAACGGTGACGTTTTGTGCGTTTTCAGGAAGAGACTGTTTCTGCTTGATGCCGACCGGTGGCGGGAAGTCCATGTGTTATCAGATTCCGGCGCTGGCCAATAAGACCGGCATTGTGCTTGTTGTGTGTCCTTTGATAGGTGAATCAGATTTTTTTTTTGTATGAGAATTTGATCATGTTTGACTTCTACATTTCGGTTTCGCTTTGCGAATTCAAGTGTTGCTGTAAATTACTGGCTCTAATTCTCTTAAGTTTGTTCTGCATTTTTGTGTGTGCAGCTTTGATGGTAAGTAGGTTTGTGCTTGGTTGCTCATTGTGGTAGTTTTCGTAAATCAGAGGAGGATGAAAGGTGTGAGGTTTTGGTTTTTTTGTTTAGGAAAACCAAGTGATGGTGTTGAAGGAGAAAGGAATTGCTGCTGAATATCTGTCTTCCACGCAGACATCCCAGGTCAAAAAGAAGGTAGATTTTCGGATTCTTAAGTAGATTCGTAAACAAGCATGAAGTGTTTAGGTAGCCCCGTACTATTTGCAGTTGATTTGTTATAAGTTGAAAAGCATTGACTAGGAGCAGATGTTTTTGTGCTTGAGATTATGGGTGTATTGATGGGATTTGTTTTTGCGATTTAGATACATGAAGACCTTGATTCTGGAAGACCGTCTTTGAGGCTTCTATATGTGACGCCCGAGTTGATTGCAACACCTGGATTTATGACAAAGCTGACAAAGATTCACTCAAGAGGGTTGTTGAATCTTATTGCCATAGATGAGGTGCTTAGCTACTCCATCTATTTACCCATTGCCAGTATACATATGCTCGAAAATTTAAGTTTTTCCAGAAAGTTTCAGTGTTTTTGTTTAAATGTACCTCTTTTCGAAAATTTCAGGCACATTGCATCTCTTCATGGGGCCATGATTTTAGGTTCGTAATACTGATACATTTCAGCATAAATTAATGGCTTACAGTTACTGTTTTGATTTTTTTTACCCAAATGATTCGAAAGACAAACTTATTAAGAATCTTGAATATGGTAGTGAAAACCAGATGGCAGCAGAATTCTAATCCTTATCTTTGGGTTCTCTACCCTTTGTCATTGTGAAACAGGCCTAGCTATCGTAAGCTATCGTCTTTAAGGAGTCACCTCCCAGGTGTACCAACATTGTCTTTGACAGCTACAGCCGTTCCTAAGTGAGTTTCTAGATGCAGCAGTATTCTTGCATGTGTTTAGATATTAGAAGTATGTATCTCCTTATCTGTAATTTTCTAAAATCTGCATTCTTCTGAAGGGTTATTAGTATGAAGCTGTACTTCTAGTTTAGAATGAGAAGAACTAACTATTTAATCATCATTTATTCCTTTGTTCTGCAGAGTTCAGAAGGATGTGATGGAGTCCTTATGCCTCCAAAACCCTTTAGTCCTAAAATCATCTTTCAATCGTTCTAATATATATTATGAAGGTGCGTCCTGTTTCACCTGCTAATTTAATACAAGCTTTAGTGACTGGGGAAAGTCATGCTTTTGAATTATCACTGTATGTACTGTGGCCTTTGTATTGTGCAGGGAGTTTGAGTGAAGAGCAGGATTCATCCTTACTTTACATCATATACAGTAGACATATCTAACTCATATTCTTTTATAATGCAGTTCGATACAAAGATCTTTTACATGATGTGTATGCTGATTTGTCTGACGTACTAAAATCTAGTGGAGATGTATGCGCAATTGTATACTGCCTTGAACGAACGATGTGCGATGACTTGTCTGTTCATCTATCACAAAACGGGATTTCATGTGCTGGTTAGTCACTGTTTTTCACTCAACCTTCCTCTGTTCCTCAGCTCTCTCATCTCTCCTCATTTTTCTCCCTCTTCCATTTCTCACCTTAATAAATAAAAAGAAGAAAGGAAAACGGTTATCAAAAATGCTCTTAATTTTTGTTTAGTATCAATAAACTTTTATTTATTAATGTTATTCTCCTCCTTTCAGCTTATCATGCAGGGTTGAAGGATAAATTACGCAGTTCTGTTTTAGATGATTGGATTTCTTCCAAAATACAAGTTGTTGTGGCAACGGTGGCTTTTGGGTATGATTATATATATCTATCACTTGTCATTTTTAATACTCCCATCTCATGAATGGGACTATGATGTCCTTGTTTTCTTTGCCTCCAATATATGTGCTTGGAGCTTGTTGTGGTGCATGCAGCCGTAATTGAGCTTTTGGTGTCTCTTCAGGATGGTATGAACCGATTTTCTATAAACAACTCTTGTTGTTATTCAATTCACTCTGAAGCTGGATATGTTTAGCAGCTGTTATGAGTATCTGATGGCTTTGGTGGTGATTTTTCAGGGTATAGATAGAAAAGATGTCAGAATTGTTTGCCATTTTAATATTCCAAAGTCAATGGAAGGCTTCTACCAAGAGTCTGGTAGAGCTGGTCGTGATCAATTACCCTCCAGAAGCCTATTGTATTATGGAATTGAAGATAGCAAAAGAATGGTTGGTTCAGTAACACTCTTTACTCTATGCCTATATATCGGTAGTTCCTTGTTTGAGGTTCTTCAATTGATCATTTATTGCAGAAATTTATTCTAAACAATGCTGAGAACAAGAAATCAAAGGCCTCAAACTCACAGGAAGAGTTGTCTAAAAAATCCATGACCGACTTTCAACAGGTAACTGTAATAAGTGCTAATAATGTCTGAATGAACTATACTTGAATTTGAATTAAAAAAACATGCAGATGGTTGAGTATTGTGAGGGCTCTGGATGCCGGAGGAAAAAGATCCTTGAGAATTTTGGTGAAAAGGTAGTTAAGTGATACATTTGGTTCTTGTGTACTTTTAGTGCAGTATGAGTGCTTCAGTATAACTGATTACTGACATCATTTAAAGCAGGTACCTGTAACACTATGTAGCAAAACATGTGATGCATGTAAACATCCAAACCTCGTAGCCAAATACTTGGAGGAGCTCGCAACTTCTTGTATTGTACGGCAGAAAGCCGGCTCATCTAGAATTTTTGTGGGCAGGTGCTCTTTTTTTATGTTGCTGCTGATACTTGCAACTTAGGTTATTTAAATGCTATTCTAAAGCACCTTGGTTTTGAATTTAATATTAATGTTTTCTTTGAAAAAGAAGTTTGCAGTAACCATAACATGTTACATAGAGGTAGTGGTTTCAGTGGCCTTGGCTTTTAACAGATATTAGACTGGGTCATAGTTAGGCTTAATTGTTGCAAAGGATACCAAATATTTGTTGATTAAAATTGCATAGTTGATCAGTTTTGATCAGCCATTAGCGGTGTGAAAGTATATTGTATTAGGAGTGGTCAATCATTGATGTCTTTCATTTTCAGCTCCTCAAATAAGGGTAATGAAGATCAGTCCTCTGAATTCTGGAACCGTGATGATGAAGCAAGTTGTTCTGAGGAAGACATATCTGATTCTGATGGTATTGTTTTTTCATAAGATATCATTGTTTCTTTTGGGTCACAAAAGGAATGAGAATCTTGACAACTGTATGTTCACACTCATTATCTCTATCACATTTCAGATGATGTTGCAGACCTTGCAGCTGTCAAGAGCCTTACCAGATCAAAGTTGATCGATGAAAAGTTGGAAGCCTTGCAGCGTGCAGAAGAAAAATATTACCAGAATAAATCCTCTGAAAAGCAGGTTCAATCTGGCATGTTGAATGTTTCTCTATTTAAAAGTATGATATGGCATCCTGATGCAGTTAGAAATATGCTAAAACAGTACTGCATTCAACACTTCGTATATATTCTTTAATATGTACAGAAATCCTTTTCCCTGAACAGCTGCTCTTTTGCCTAATTTGATGACAGCCAGATAAACTTAACAAGAATGCTATATCTGATACACTGAGGGAAGCAAGCAAGCAGAGATTAGAAAATTCTGTAAAGCAGGCTCAGCAACGACTTGGAAACTTAAAGTAAGCTCATTGTTTCATGTGGATTTGATATTTTCAGAGAAGGCTTTTGCTGTCCATATAGGTTATTATATATTATTTGGAACATATATAGAGGTTAAGGTCATTTTAACTGGTATGTTAGATTTATCTGTAACAGACCAATTAATTACTTGATTTCAATTTATCACAACCACTCTTTGCAAGTAATCTAGAGATTCTCATTGTCTGAAATTTTATATGCAGGATTGAGGTGGAAAAAGCGGCATCGTTCCTCGAAGATGAATGTTACAAAAAATATGGGAAAACTGGGAAATCATTCTACTATTCTCAAGTCGCAAGTACAGTGAGGTGGTTATCAACCGTAAATTCTACCGACTTAACTGATCGTCTTGGCACCATAACCAGTTCTCCGTCAGAGAATAGTGTGACAGTGCCTTCTGCAACACAATCACCATTGCTGGAGACAGTATCTTTTGCAAAGCCATCACCTTTGGTGGACAGAGCAACAGAAATCACCGTGAATGACTTCCATGAGAGTGTCAGACAGGAAGCATCTGTAGCTCTGTCACCAACGCAAAGTGATCCCCTAAGTACGATGTTGCCAGCAATTCCGTCCTTCTCAGAGTTTATCAACAGCAAAAAGGTGATGGACAACAGATCAAGCGGATCAGATAAGCAATCACCTAATGGGGGTAAGAAGAATCCAGAGAAGAGAATGAGGTTACAATAGGTCGAAAATCTTAGTTGCTTCAATTGCTCATAGTTTTGTCCTTGAAGTAGATGCAGGAGGATTATGTTTACATTTTGAACAGCAAGTACTTCTGTTTTTCACTATGAGAAGTAAAGCAATTTCTTTATTCATGCTACTGATGCTAGTAAATGAGTGTTATGCAACATTCAGCGGCAACTTGCCGATGAAGTTGTTCTGCAAGCTCCCAAAGTAGAGATGATCCTCAAATTCCACAACAGATGTCACAAACGACATCACACTTCCATTCGGATCCTCGAGCTTCTTGATAATCCTGCCATCAGCTCCCACATTCACCACCGTAGCCTTCTTATGTAGTCCATTGATTAGTTCTACTAGCTTCCCAGATGTTGCTAACAAGTGTTTTGCTGCTCTGGAGCTGTGCACAAACTCCAGCCCATCTGAAGTCAACTGCAGCATATGATACTAGTTAGTAGTTAGTAGTTGGTCTGCTGCAAATATGTCACAAACCAGAATATGAAACATAAGATTGAAACCTGAAGTAGAGCAATCCAGAAAGACCCATTTGGAGCTAGATTGATGTTGTCCGGTCCACCGGGAAGGTTCTCAATGAAGATCTCCGTCTGCCCTCTCTTCTCTCCCTGCAACCAATACCTTAGGCACCTAAATCTGCCCCATACAAAACCAAACCTTGGTACAAAACCAAGCATCAGTTATTATCACAAAGATGTTGTGTCACACTAGTCAAGCTTACTTCCATGTTTCGCAGACCACCAGATAATCCTGATCTTTTGAGACTGCAACCCCATTAGCGAAAGCCAAACCCTCAAGTAGAATTGAAGTCTCATTTGATGAAGGGTCATACTTGAGCAGCTGCCCGTGAGGTTTTTCCTCAAGCACATCCAGATACCAATCATGGAGTCCAAATTTGGTGCTTGCAACACTAAAGTAGAGACTCCCATCTGAAGCTTCAATCACATCATCTGCAAATCTGATATGAACATGTATATAAATTTGACATCAACATATTTACTTGGCCTAAGTTCTTTTTTCCATTTCATACAATTTATTTGTCTATTTTGGGTTATAAGAACCACATGCATCATCCCTTTGATACTGTGGACCTAAAATCTCTACTAATGAAAGAAAAATCCCAGATTGAAAACCCAAACAAGAGCCCCAGAGGCAAAAAAATTTAGCTTTGATAGTAACATTCATGGACTAATGTTTATATACTAACAAACCATGATGTGTTTGAAGTTTGAACATGTTATAGAGCGGCCGGTCCCGATATAATAAGAGAGATTCCTTGCAATATACTCAACCAATGCTACCAGTGTCCCTATTGTTCAATATGGGAGGAGACAGCCACACCTCACAATACAAGATGATCTTCTTTGTTTTGTTTGTGTCGCATCAGGATGATTGCCATGGTTTTGCACATGGCTAGTTTATGAGAACAACACATTTGCTTTCTCTGGTCGTTTTCGAGCATAGGTGGAAGGAAGCACAAAGTTACAAGCCAGTGGCATGGACAATCCAAAACCTTAATTTGTTTTTTCGGGGAGATGAAGAAGTTCGCACGCTAACTTGTTTTACTTGCCAAGTAGCAAGTGTTTTTATTCAATTTCTAACAGTAGAAACTTAACTTCGTTGTGGACTTAAAAAAAAAAGAAAAAAAAAAGCAATATCATTGATAGGTAAATTGCAGGCAGTCGAGTCAAAATTTCATTGATTTCAAGAAATGGACAAGTTTTGCTGAGCATGCATTCTAGTGGGGTTTGCAGAGGCATCATAAACGACCGTATGCAGCAGACTCTTACCTTATTTTGGATCCATTAACGTGTGAAGCAAGAACCGTGACCCCATTTTCAGTAACCTTAATGGAAATAATGAAACGACATCGAAAAACTGTTTAGTCGTCATATTATATCAAATACTTAATGAACACTAAGAGAAATATCACTAGCATTTCTCATCATTAATAGTCGGACTAAGCCGATAGAGAGCAGTAGTACTAGTTTATACGCAAGGGGCGCCACTGGAAAACCAGTACGTTTCTGCCATTTTCTGGTTAGGAGTTCATCATGATCTTGAATTGAGTGAGGAATCAAATTACTCTACGTTAGTCATTACCTGATCAATATCACAGGCAACAAGATCACCATCGTTGGTGATAGTAATTCCAAGAAGTGTATGACTATTCAACTTCTTCCAATCCTCCCAAATCCCATCTCTGTGAAGCCTTTTCAACCAACCGTCTCTAGTGGCCGTGTAGAGTGTGCCTTCCTTATCCAAAGCAATATCTTCTGGTTTCGGAAGCACTCCATCTCCGAGTTATACGCAAAAGCTGCTTGATATATATAAGCAATAACTTGGGAGAATTCTTCACCTGTAATATGTGGTTTTGAGGAAGTGAAGAAGAAGATGGCGGAGGCAGTTCCAGTGAGACTGGGGATATTGGTGAGAACAAGTAGACTTGAAGTGTGAATGCAAGCAAACAAGCTAAGACAAAGCCTGAACATGAGATTAGGAAATGTTTCAGAGCCATAAGGAAGAATATCCTATCATCCTATGACATGGTTTGATTCCCTTTCGACCTAGGATAATGTTATGATCAGATAGCACATCAACCTTGCCAAGTGTTTTTTTTCTTTTTCTTTTTTTCTTTTTGGATACTAGATTACAAGCAAAAGGAGCTGCCTCTTGAGCAGCCTCTACCAATTTGGTCAAAAAGAATCATTCTTCCAATAGACCTGGGCAAAAGGTTCGATCCAGTCTCTTCCTGTTATTGAATGTCCCAAATTTACTGTAACATCTACTGCAAAATTGGTTCTTCTATATATGTGTATGAAGCTAATCTCTTGAAACTCTTGTGCCAAGCTTTTAATGTCTTCAATAATTTGTTGAAGCCTCCAAAGGGGGTTGATTTTACCATTCACGGCATCGACCTTGCCAAGTTGCCATCTTCATGGAACACATGATTTCATAGACAATGCACTTGAAAATACTCTGGTACGAGAAGAAAAAAAGATATATGGCAAACACCAAATTTTGCTCCAATTATTTGATGGCCCAAATTCAGAATGGAAAATGAAAAACCAAAATTGGTGAAGAAAAAGAAGATAGTGAAGTCAGTTCAAGTGAGACTGCTGGGATATTTGAAGTGTGAATGGAAGCAAACATGCTCAAACAAAGCCTGAACATGAAGTTAGCAAATCTTTCAGTCATAATTTTTGTCAAGGATGAAGTCATTGCGCTGGGACATCTATAGTGTTGTATGCTGATTTATGTCATGCGATTGAACAGAAGGATCAAAACTAATGCCTTGAGATTGTCAAGAACAAAGGTGGTCTTGTCAGGAACTCAGGATAATGTTAGAGATGGAACAAGTAGTTAGGTGGTAGTCAGATCGTGTTGCGAGTTAAAACTTAGTACAGTATTGTATGAAACGAAATATTCATACGAGGTGTGGTATTGATTTGGATCACTTCGATAAACGACACAAATCCTTTTTTGACGTTAATTATGTTTTATATACGTCGGAGTCTTTAATTTTCTATTTTTTGTTATTTAAAAATTTAAATCATTAGAAAGCAACGCATTTAGTTAACGCTGAGATCATTTTTTACTAAAAAAACCTAAACGATTGGAAAGCAACGGATTAGTAACATGAAGATGCAACACAATTTTGAATTCTCTTACATTCCAAATATTCAACGGATTAATTTCCCTCACATTCTAACGCATTAATTCGACGTTGAGATCATTTTCTACTTTTCTACTCAAAAACCTAAATGATTGGAAAGCAACAGATTAGTTCAACATTGACATGCAACACAATTTTGACTTTTCCCTTACATTCAAGACATTCAAATAGGTGCATGCAAGTGTCACTCCATCTCTCGTATGTTTCAAAGGCCTTTTTGATAACAACTTATTCCTTTCCTGACTAGGATAAGGTTTATTTACTTCATGCTCATATCAGATTATCATATCAACCTCTTCTTCTCCATGCATGGGACACATGCTCTGATAGAGAACATTCCAGGATTCTTCCAATCCAAATATATGGAATAATCCTAAAACTGTCATCTCTTTCCATGCCTATAATCAAGGTAATTTCCAATTATATTTACCAACCATTAAAAGTTACTTACCAAATATGGACCTCCAGTAATTACCAAATTTCAATGACCCAATTTAACACAGGAAAATGAAAAAAAAAAATACCCAAAATTCAGGGCCCGGTTCATTGGCAAGAAAATCCATTACACAAAGCCCTCATTTATAGCCAGAAATTTAATCCCTAATACAAAACAGAGTCCTACACAAAAAAACAGAGTGACCTGACCTGACCAAACCAGAAAGAAAGAGACAGAGTTGAATGCTCCCTCTCTGCTCTGCTCTGCAACAATGGCTCTCACCGACTCTCATCCTCATCCCCAAGCCTCCTCCAAACCAAACCCTCCTCTCCAAACCGAAGTCCTCTCCGTCAAATGCGACTCCTGCGGCTTCACAGAGGACTGCACCGCCGCGTACATCGCACGCGTCCGTGAGCGCTACCAAGGCCGCTGGATATGTGGGCTCTGCGTTGAGGCCGTGAAAGACGAGGCTCTCCGATCAGATAGGCTCATCTCTACTGAGGAGGCCCTCAACCGCCACATAAGAGTCTGCAAGAATTTCAGATCGTCTAGTAAGGAAAAAACAGAGCATCCTATTCTGGCTATGGGTCGGATTTTCCGCCGGAGCTTGGATACTCCGAGGGCTCTCCGGTCAAACTCCAGCTCGTCGCTCGGTGACGTCGAGAGGGTTCGTGGGCCGGCTCTGCTGAGGTCCGGAAGTTGCTTCCCTGCCCTCAATAGCTGAGTTTTTCATGGAGGTAAATATATGAAAACAGGGGAACTCTGTTTTGTGGTTTTAGAATTATCATTATTACATCAGAAACATAACTGAATCATTTAGTTTATTCTTCAAATGGTTTCATAGAACTGGGATTTTGCAGAAATTAATTTCTAAGACTAATGGGTTTGTTTCTTTAGACTATCTCATTGTATATATGATTCTCTTTTTGTTAAGTTCTTGTTCATTACATCTGTGCTCGTCTTGTTTCGGCAACGTGAGCAATGATCTATTTGTTTGAAGATGAAGGGCATCTTGTTTTCTGAATTTGGTCACTGATGAGTGACTGAGATTATGAGCATTAAGTATGATATTGTATAGGTTTTTGGTGTCCATGAAAGTGATGCCACTGATTGGAAAATAAAACCAGAAACTTTCTGGTGGCAACAGCGAAGCGAATTCAATTTCGATTGCTGGCTTTTCAATTTTTCATTGACTGAATCATAATTGCGGTTTGATTTCTTTACAGTTATGGTGTCATTATGGTTACATTTTGACACAAAGTGAAATTGCTGAGAAGTTTCAGAGGGGATTTGAGTTGGTGCACTTTTTCTGTGTACTTGAGCTGAGTGACCTTCATCTCTCAGGTCCTTCTGTGTGTTAGATATTTCTGGCAAAAAAGATTTCTTTTTCTGAAAGCTATGAACACTTGGAATCTGACAAAAGAGACCAAGAATTTTGTGGGACAGATAGATATGCACCCAACATCTTCATTTTGCACAACATGGGTCAAGCAAGTTCAAGGTTTTCCATTGTCTGATTTTGCCTGTAAATGTTAAAAAAGAAGGTTGGCTGGTGAGGTTGTCTCCTTCCTAATTTTGAATTTTCTCCGAGTTTTTTTCCTTTTTTCGGATACATACAATTTATATGTCTATCTCTCTCGTAATCTAAATATAGACACATGATTGTGTAATAATTTCGGAGATCAATGACGCGGTATAATCGATTATCACTATAAATACATGCATTGGACGTAACCCGATTTTCAGTTATTTCTTATTGAAACGAGATTTTATACCGGTCAAATGGGATTATTCCATTTCCATTCTTTGGAAACCCAGTAAGAGGTGAGAATTCATGCTTTTCCCTGTGGAAATCTTCAATCTTTGATTCTTGTTTCAGTAGCAACTGTCAAGTCAAAAAGAGTGGGACTTTTCCGTTATGCACTTTTTCTTAAGTAGATGACCTAAACCTGTTATAAAATTCATCCAAAACTTTGGTTTACAAATTACAAAGATGGTCCTTGTCATCTTCAACCTTCATCACTCCAACGCTTGTCACTGTACTTGAAGTGGACATTGACACTTCATCTTCTGTCAAACCGTTCACCGTTTTCATATATAGTTTAATCATAAAAGCTTCATTCGGTCCCATATTGACAACAACAGAGAGACAGTGATGGATCCCGTTCTATTAAGGACCGGGTTGGTGAGGACTCACTGAGGACATTTGATGTCAACCATCAGATTAAATCAATGGTCCTCAATTGAAGAACAAACAAAAACCCAGACCACCCAATCAGACCCCATCTTTCTTTTTTCTTTTTCACGTTCTTCTCTTCTTCTCCCACTCATCTCAACACTCACCCAATCAATCAGACATTATCTTTGTTTTTCTTCTCTTCTCCCACTCATCTCAACACTCACCCAATCGGCTTATAAACAAAAACCCAAACTCACCCAAAGGGTGTGTTTATGGAATCAGATAAAGGAGCGTGTGGGAGGAGGAGGAGGAGGAGGAGGAGGAGGAGGGGGGAGGGGGCCGGCCGGCCGGGTGGGGGTGGGGGTGGGGGTATGACGCTGGCGGGGAGATGTCAAATCGATTTACTGAAGAAACATGTTTGGGTTGAAGAAGCTGAAATAGGCGTTTTGTTCATAAGCTTGAAATCGATGCAACCAGATCGCATTCCTTCAAGAGGTAAAAAGTTTTAATCCATTAGAGTATGAGACCATGAGTTGGAGTGTCCCCTAGTTTATATTCATGTTTCTGAGATTTGATTATAACCTCGCTTCGAATTCATGAGTCAGGAATAGATGTTTGCTGAGCTTGTTTCGATTTCATAGCGTTTTTAATGTGCCTGGTAACTCTGGTTTAAATAGAAAGCTGCCTATCCACTTTTCACCGATGTTCGTTCTTTGCAGGAAACTTCTCCATCAGTTGTTTACATTAAAAAGGTTTTGAGATAGACAAAAGCCTCAAAGGAACATAACGCAGTCTCGCAAAGTGAGGAAGATAAGCTGAAAGTTTTGGAGGTTGGTAAGGAAGTTCATGACTGTGTTAGAGGTGGGCTTGAGTTTAGTGCTGTAATTGGGAACTCGGTGTTGGATATGTACTCTAATTGTGGTTGTTTGAGTGAAGCAAGGAAAGTTTTCGATGAAATTAGGGTGAGAAATGTCATGTGTTGGAAAGGAAGCTGTTCTGAGAATTGAAATGTTGAGGAGGAATAGTAACTGGGGAGGTGAAAAAAAGTCTTAGTTAGGCTTTGGTCGGTGACTCCATCATCGAGTCTGTATGGATTCCCAATCTAAAGTCTAGTGTGATATTACAAGCTGAAGCTAGTGTTTGTCTCTGTAAACTCATTGTAACCGATTCATTATGAATGAAGTTTCTATTTGGTAATCAAAGTTTCAAAGAAGAAGAAAAACCCAGAACAAAACAGAGCAAGAAAAACTACAACACCACAAAGACCACCCGAACCGGCAGAGTTGCAGACATAGATACAGAAACTTAAATTTAAAGCTGTTTGGCATAGCAAAATGAAACTACTGTTATAAACTTGAATAACATAAACATAGCAATGATCTGACATACACATCCTTACAAGCATGTTCTACCCTTCAACACAAAAAGAATACAATCCAACCACTGAACACTTGCAAGTTACTACTTACTGAGAGTTGGACATTTTTGTTTATTATGTCCAACCTGTTTACAAATGCTGCAGTGTCGTCCTTTCCTCTCCATAGCTTTCTCTTTTCCTCCTTTTAGTCTTTTACCACAACCCTTTGCCCTTACTGGAAGTGGATCATCAAAATGCTGTGGCTGCAAACAAGCAACATTTTGTTCTGTCCCTTCACTGATATCACCATTTACATTTGCATCAAGCCCTCCACAAGAATCACTGCTTACATTTCCCTCGCTGCCATTGTGTCTGACATTAGTAGTACTATCCACCAACAATTTAATCTTCTTCCGAGTGCTTTCAAAATCTTCTTCCAACAGTTTACATGCCTCTATAGAAACCAAGGCACCATCAATCAACTCAGAAGCAATTCTGGACAGTGTTGTTTGCCTCATTAGCAAGGAATCATCACCAAAATCATCTATATTCTTACCATGCTCTTCAAGGGTCAAATTTGATTTAGCTGTCCTCGTCCACCTCTTCAAAATGTAATGATCTGGTAAATGCTCTGTTTGTTTCCACTTCATGTATGCCAATATGTGCCTGCACACGATTCCTTCAAATTCAAATCTTTTACAACTACAAGCAACATTATCCACTGCCTTGTCAACTGTAACCTCTCGTACCTTCAAACTTCCATCTTTTCTTCTCTCGGTCACCTTGTAAACACACAGATTATCATTATCACTTGAGACTTCAAGTACACATCCCCAAGATAACCATAATTGAACTTGAAACTTCTTGAAAATCTTGCGTGTATAAATCTCAGCCATTTGCCTCTCCATCATCATTGGCATTTTAAACAGAGGCTTTTGGTTGACATCAACATGAGTAGCAATCAACTCTTCATGACGTTGGTGAGCAAGCCCTCTATTAAACCGAAGTATGAAATCCATTAACGTGTTACTTTTTGAGACATAACCTTTGAAAAATGCATGATCTCCTTCAGCTCTTGAGCTAGCTGACATCCCTGCTGAAAATACATGTTTCACATATGCTGGAACCCATCTTGAACGCAGATCATAGATTGAGGAGAACCAGTCATGTGCATTCTCATGAAGTTTAGCTCTGTCAATCACCTCCTTCCACCGTGCATCGAACTCTTCCTTGGTGTCAGAATCCCATACACACTTTTTAAGTTCACTAAGAGTATCTTGATGAGCACAAGCACCTATCTTCTCAGAGAACTTATTCATAATATGCCAAATACAAAATCTATGAAATGTACCAGGAAAAACTTGAGAAATGGCCTTTGCAATTGCAGGATCTTGATCAGTGATGATAATTTTTGGTAGATCACCTTGCATAGCTTCCTTAAATTGCTCGAACAACCAAATGAAAGACTCAGTAGTCTCGTTGTTTAAGAAACCACAGCCAAATACAATGGTTTGACCATGATTATTAACCCCTAATATTGGTGCAAAGATCATACCATACCGGTTAGTGTTGTATGTGGTGTCAAACACAATAGCATCACCATAAAGCTTATAAGAACTTCTTGATCTTGCATCAGCCCAAAAGCAATGTGTAAGTTTATCATCACCATCTGCCTCCATCTTATAAAAAAAGGAGTCATTCTTTGATTTCTCACAAAGAAAATGCTCATTTACCATATCTGCATCATGACCCTTGTACTCACTTCGCAAATCTCTTGCATAGTTGTATAAGTCTCTTTTCGTACAACCAATATTTTGTATCCCTCCTGCTTGCACTTCCAAAATACCAAATTGTTTGTATGTGGGTACATTAACCAGCGCAAGTTGTTTTGTTAGTAACTTCTTAGCATCAGAAACTTTGCGATGTGATGTCAACATATGCACTTCTTCAAGGTTGGCCAAGAGATGATTGTGCTCCTCCACAAAGGTAGAAATTCTGTACATTGTACTTTGTTCGACCTGCAAAACTGCAATTTTAGCCTCACATCCACATCGTACAACCCCTCGACTTCTTATACCTTTATCATCCACTTTTTTTTCATAGTTTCCTTGCTTATAACACACAAACTCTTTTCTGGTGATGTCATTCGAACCTTTGTGCGTTTTTTGAGAATGACGTCGAATGCCAAAACCTCCCATTTTTGCATAGTTGTTATAGAATTCATATACTTCTTCAAGTGAATCAAAAATCTGACCAACTTTTGGTGCATATTCATCTGCTACTTCAGGGGTGTAAACATTGTTGGAGGCATTTCCATTCACGTCTTCCATGAATCCATGATAAGGATTCCAAGTTTCATAATCCTCATCCATTTCACCAACAAATAACAAGGAAGTGTTCAATCTGTATAATTAATAAACAAGAATTAATCAAATTCACTACAACCCATATATATATATACACATTATTGATCAATGGTATCCAAATACATGATAAGAATTTCAAAGACTAATAAAAGAATGAAAGACACAGACTCAAATTTGAATATGCATGACAGAAACATGAAAGAAACATGTTTTAGAAGTTGGTATCTCCTTTTCTTTTTAATGAACACATCAATTCTGACATATTGGACTGTTTCTAAATCAAAGTCTTCAGAAAAAGAGAAGCAGGGAGTATAACAATACAGCTGCCCTATAGGAAAACTCTTTGGTGGCTACCAAGTTCACAACAATTACAACTAGTCTCAGCTATTGAGCTAATAACCATAGTGTTGGCCGTAAACTGAGCCATAGCCGCCTTGGTGTCCCGGGTGACCTTGGTTGGATGGGGGAGATGCATACACGGAACCATGAGCTGAATAGGAATTATAACTTGATGTATCAAAACATGGATTAATCTCTTACCTGGAGGAGGAGCTATACTGATTTCAGAAGCAGGAGGGAGAGACTGAGAGAGTATGCATGAGAGAAATTCTAATCTATTGAAGCAAGAAAGTGGAGAGTCGGGAGATATAGACGAGAGGGCGGGAATCTGTGGAAGGGTTTATAATTTCAGCAGGAAACAAAAAGAAATTTGAGCGGGAGAAGGGTCTGATTGGGTGGTCTGGGTTTTTGTTTGTTCTTCAATTGAGGACCATTGATTTAATCTGATGGTAGACATCAAATGTCCTCAGTGAGTCCTCACCAACCCGGTCCTTAATAGAACGGGATCCAGACAGTGATATCAGTCCATGCTCTACATGTGTCAAAACCAAAACAGTCCATATGCAACTGTTACAGACACTTTCATCCCATTTATCCAGGTTTTCGGTGCTCTTGAGTTTTGTCGAAAGAGTTCTACAGTGCTCTGGTGTTTTAAAACTTATCGAATTTCAAAATAGTGCTCCTTCATGATATAACTAGTTAAATATAATGAGTTAATCTAACAGTTTTGTTGAAAGAGTTTTATATATAGTGTTTCAGAGTTTTAAAACTTATTGAATTTAAAATAGTGTTTTTTCATGATACAACTAGCTAAATACAATGAGCTAATCCAACGCTCTAGCATTTGGTTATGCAGCTTTTAGTGAGAGACCACATTTGCAGGGGGATGTTCAGTCTGACATGAGAGTTTTAAGGTGACCTCTATGTAGAGAAGCAACAGAGGTTTTATTAACTTGGACCACAATGATCATAATGTTGTGTCATCGAAAAAATGAACATAATGTTGTTGGGTCAATTCTTCATTGATGGGTCAGACCCCAAATGAAGCTTTAGAAATGTAAACATGAGTCTTTGCACCAAACATCATAAAGATCAGTTCAGGCTTCGTTTAACACATTGAAGCTGGTAAGGGGATTCGTAACCTTACTTTGAGCCAAAAACTAACTAGGTCTCACAGACTAGAAATATGATCATCAAGATGCAAACACTTTGAGCAGCAAATCGGTGATCGAACTCGTGCAATAAATAACTAAAGTGATATTTTTGTCAGTGAGTTGTGGCTTGGTTGGTTAAGGTGTTTAACTGACAACTTTGAGGTCATGGGTTCAAACCTTACGACATATATAGGGTGTGTGAGTTATTAATAAAAAATATTTAAAAAAAAAAAAGAAAACCAAAGTGATATTTTACTTGAGGCATTCTTCTCCTCGGGTTCATAAACAAAATGAGGTATTCACAAGTAGTTTTATTTTGCTTTATTGAAGCATATAGACTGCGCTCCATGTATCAATCAATTTTTATTCTTCCTCGCTGTCCGTATATGAGCATGTATGTTGTATAGTGACTATAGTTCAAAGGATTGACTAAATTTAATTTTAGTTGCATTTATGAAATATGTAGAAACTTCTATGCAATTTTCTGAACAAGAAATCTGACGAGAAGTATGATCTAATTGTAATGCTAATTTGATTGTCCAGAAAATTATTCAAATTATGGGATATATATCCCCTCTATATATTCGTGTGTATGCTAAGCTAATTAATCATCTCACATTTACACCTGCTGCAGTGCTGCTTCATGACTTGTTCATTGCTCAACTGCCTCAACTACTTGTTCCTCATATGCATGTTTAGTGTAATAATACCTTTTGTTTTGCAAAGCATCTTTTGATTTGCTTGTATAAATATGTTATTCTGTATACGTACGTAGCCCTATTATCACATAGTAAGAGACATTTTCTGTAACCCTATCACATAGGTTTGTGTCTTAAGCCTATTTAACTCGGAAGACTCATTCGACTTCAAGGGCTGTGCACACTTTTATTGTACTCCATGCATCCTCAAATTTGTAGTCACCAAGCTCCAGCACAATGTCGATTGTGTTTTTTGTTTTTTGAATTTGGTCAATCATGGGAGATGAGTGTGAGCATGAACTATGATTTTGTATAGGTTTTGGTGTTCATGAAAGTGATGCTACTGATTGGAAAGTAAAATCAGCAGGACGGAAACTTTCTGGTGGCAACAGCGAAGCGAATTCACCAGCCAAAACTTGGTTCATAATGACGGCCCTTGTCATCTTCTACCTTCTTCACTACCATGCTTGCCACTGCACTTGAAGTGGACATTGACACTTCATATTCTGTCAAACCGTCTCATATAAGTTTAGTTATAAAGCTTCATTCTGACATGAAAGTTTTTAAAGGATGTCATACATGTAAAGAAGCAACAAGATTTATTAACTTGGACCACAGCGATCATAATGTTGTTGGGCTCATTTTGATTGATGGGTCATTTCCCAAATGAAGCTTCAGAAAAGCAAACAAGTCACTCAAATGACAGAAGAGGATGCTATTTAAACATTCTGCTATTATTATTCAAGATTATAAATGTAAACACGAGTCTTGCACCAAACATCATAAAGATCAGTTCGGGCTTCGTTGAACAAAGTCAAGCTGGTAGGGGAATTATATCCTTTGAGAGCGGCTACTGCAGAATGTCCTTAATATGTCATGGCAGAGAGTCAGAGACTATACCGAACCCGTAGTGTGAAGACTGGTTTACTACCCGAAGTTGATACCCTGAGCAAGTGGTAGTTCGCTCCCATAATTGATTGTACTGTCAAGGATACAATTTGTTCAAATTATTGATTGAATACCTATGAACAGTGTCATAACCAATACAGATAATCAGGAAGATTTGAGCAAATTAGAGGTTAATGAAAGATTACCATGTTGCACGTCTCATGTATTGCTTCCATGAGTCGCTCCCTGCTTCGCGGCCCCCACCAGTTGCCTTCTCTCCACCAAAGGCACCACCAATCTCAGCGCCATTAGTAGGAATGTTTACATTCACTATACCACAATCACTGCCGTGTGGCCTGCATCAAATCCCAACGTTGAAGAATGTAGGTTCAAATCTCTAATGGTCATAAAATTGGAGTAACATACTTGGGCAAATTGACAAAAGATGAGATAAGTTTCATCAAATCTTTGAAACTCACCCAATCCATTTAAAGAGAATTTCTGGTTTTCGTGTGAAGATTGAGCTACTTAATCCTTGTGATACAGAGTTGTTCATATCAATTGCTTCATCAAGACTCTGCATTTTCTCAAACAAAAAGTTGCAAGTTTAAATCTAAGAATATACTCGTAAAAACCATCAATAACAGAACTTTCAATAAGTGAGACTACCTTGAATTTCATAACATACAGAACTGGACCAAACAGCTCTTCTTTCACCACAGCTGCAGTTGGAGAAATCTCAACAATTGTTGGCTGCACATAATTGCCTTCTGACTCTATAGTTGATCCACCAACAGAAATCTTTCCCCCCTGAGAAAAGAAAGTACAGAGCAAGACATAAACATTATTTTTCTTTTTCATCCACCGTGTGTGGTTTGTGAATAGATTATAACGTTCTTAAAGAGGTGCATAACATGCCTGAGATTTAATTGCCCCAATCCCCTTCTCAAAATTCTCCTTCGAATGGTGAGTATGTAGTGGCCCAACTAGAGTTCCTTTCTCCAAGGGGTTCCCAATTTTGACTTGCTTGTAAAGTCCAACTAGCTTATCCAATACATTCTGATATATACTTTCATGAAGATACTGCACTCCAGCGAAGCCATACATGCACAGAGATTTGCACATTTAATTTTCAGGGAGAAAACAGGGAATGACAAAGCAAAAATTGTGGAAGGAAGTTATACTTCTATGACCACCATGAAATTAAAAAAAAGATCTTTTGTAAATGTAAATAGTTACCAATCTGCGGCATGAAGTGCAGCGCTGACCAGCGGTACCAACAGCCGCAAAAAATATAGAACGCACTGCCAACTCGATATCAGCATCATCCATAACAATTATAGCGTTGTTCCCGCTTAATTCAAGCAAGCATTTACCAAACCTCTCACTGACAATTCGTTGCACATGCTGACCCACCTATATTTCATATCGTGAAAGCTATTGTTAGCATAACAGCATTGAAAAAAGAGAAAAAAGGTTTGAAGGCACAAGTATGTGACCACACACCTTTGAACTTCCAGTGAATGAAACCAGCGGTATTCTTTTGTCTTTTACTATTGCTTCACCAACTTCAGCTCCACCACAGAAAGCAGTGAATATAGCCCCGGGCAAGTTATTTTTCTCAAGAACCTCAGCAATTAGCTTTGTCACAGCAATAGTTACCAAAGGAGTTGTTGGTGCACCCTTCCTACAATGCATAGTATCAATGTAATTAATGTACTACAGGACATCTTTTTGATGGATTCATCTGCCAAAACTCGAATATTTGAGAAAGTAAAATACTTAGATATCTATAAGAATGAAACAATGAGATTCTGAGAAATCGTTATTGTATGATTTGAAGTGATAAATTTTGTCAAAAATCAAGTCTGAAATAAGGACATCTACAAACTTACCAGACAACACAATTACCACAGACAAGTGCAACGCAGGCATTCCATCCTAAATCACCATTGAAATTACAAAGAAATAAGAACGGTTGGAAAGTTCAGAATTCATAAACCACTCATGGAATCTTAAGAGACAAAATAAAGCATATTGTTAATGGATTATTAGTTCACAAATCACAATCATATATTAACAGTTTAATACATAATATATTTACACAGTGACCTTGTAGGTTGTCCTGAATCCTGACACATTCGCATATTAGAGAAGGAGAAGGGTGGCATCTGAACTGAATGCACCGCTTAAACAATGAACGAATCCATACATTTCGCATTCAGTAAAGAGGTCTATATGTAATATCAAAGAATTCAGATATGACATTTTTCTTTCTTTTTCATTTTTTTTTTCCTTACAGAATGTAGTTCTAAATATCTAGTTCCAGAGCCAACTACTCTTGTTAGTTAAAAAATGAAACAAGAAAAGGCGGACAGTTTGCTCACAATAAAATGCCACACACACACACATAGCTGCTTATATGTTCTACTATACAGATTATATGATAGTGGATGCCACTCTAACACTTCATGTGTAATGCAGAAAAGGTAAGATAAAAAGTAGACCCAAGTCACCCAACATCATGCCATGACTTTCTTGTACATAAGAAAGAGTTATTTATATAATGTTGCAAGCATGCCAATACAAATCAAAACAAGAACTCACCAAGAACAGCACATGGGAAATTGAAAGCAGTGATGACACCAACTATTCCCAATGGATTCCAAACCTATGGTGCATAAAATGCACAATATTGTCAATTGTAGCATATTCAATGTCAGTTATTTAAAGATCAATCGTCAAATTTGAAGAATTTACGGATTAAATAAGGTTAGGAACTAGTAATGTACCTCAAACATCATATGGTTTGGACCTGGAAAAGAAAAAAGCCAGATGTAGATCAAACAAAAAGAAACTTTAGCAAATAGCAACTAGAGGCCTTTAAAGCTTTACTAAGCTATTCAAATTAGCAATTAATATAAGGACGACAGAGTAAAAGTGAAGTTGGAGCTCCCGTTCTGAGGGTATTATAGATCCATTCAGTTGACGGCTCAATCCAACACAAAAGTCACACATGTCGATCACTTCCTGCATACATTATAACCCAGGCATTACTGAAAAGGTTCAGACCTTTTCTACTGAAGACACAAAAACAGCAAAAGCAAACAGCTACAAAATTGAGTCCACACTTAACAGATGCATAAGTTATACTACCATCAAACCATATAAATCAATGATCACTGAATAAATGTATTTGAATAATAAAAAATTGACCACTGATACCTGAACTTCCCCAATTCCTTCAGCAAGTATTTTCCCCATCTCGAGGGACACAAGCCTACCCAGATAGTCCAGTTTGGCCCTTAATGCATCTCCTATCTGTCTAACAATCTCACCTCTCTTCGGTGCTGGCAGCTACATACAAAAACAAACAATACATGTTAAACTTTAACGAATATGAAAATTCACACAGCATCTCTGAGTGTAATACCATCAAGATTCATAAACAATTAAAAATGAAGAGGAACTCACACTCTTCCATGTCTTGGATGCTTCACTACAAGCACGAATCCCCTCCTCGTAATCATCTGTAGACACTTCCGTGACCTTAGCAATTTCCTAACATCCCAATGCCCAAGACATCATAAAATCCATCATTCTGGGTTAGTTTTGTAGAAAGATCCAAACTTTAACACATAAAATTAGATTGTAACAAAACCCCAAATAAACCTGATTGTCTGCAGGATTGAAGGTAGAGATAACTTGGCCAGTTGCCTTCCACTTCCCATTTATGAACCCACCTGGATTTTCCGGAGCCAAACCGATCTTCCCCAGAAACTCATAGTCTTTTTCTGTTCCGAAACTCATCTCTGCACATCAAACATTCACACTGATCAAGAACAAAACAAACACAACTGAATAACTGATACAAACAACAATAACAAAACAGAGCAAACATGTATCAAAGACAGAATATGATCAGGGATTGAAAGATGAGTTACCGAAGCAAAAAGCTTAGTGATCAGCGATGAGAAATGAGGGATGAGAAAGTGGGTAATGCCGTGACGGATGTGGAGTGCGAAAAGCTTGTGTCTTTTATAATTGAACTACGTTGAGGATTGAGTTATGGTGATTGCTGGAGTGCGTGTTTAGTTTAGTGTATCGATCAGATTGGAGTGACACGCGGGTAGTAACGACAATGTGGGTCAGTGAAATGACCAAATGAGCCAACCTAACATTTGGTGAGCTCAAGTGAGATATGAGCAGAGACACAGAGATGGCCTAGTTTTGGCAGCAAGCTAGGTGTGGAAGTGTTCGCAATCACTTGGGAAGTTAGATTCTGAACTTGTTGTTCAATGCATGATTTAGTGTGGTTTTAAGTGAATGTGTGAGGTTGCAAGGATCAGAAATTACTGATCCAGTGCATGGTTTACGGTGCATATTAAGAACAAGAAAAACATACCTAATAACAATACTAAGGCTTAAATGTATTTCTTAAACGTATCGACTAAAATTAGAAATTTGTTTTGACCAATAGTCTAAAATGTTTAATAAATTTGATGCAAATCACCTTACGAAATTTATTTTGGTGCAAAACAAAGTTTCTTAAATACGAGTATTAGAGAACAATCGTAAAGCTTAGTAATACTAATACGATAAAAGAAATTTCTAACAATTAAAACATCTTCTAAATATGGTATAAAGTTTTGAGAATCTCATTCTTTTCATAAAAGAACTATTTATTAGACGCTGACAATCTTGATTTAGTTCATGTTACTACCAACAACAAACTATTGAACATGTATAAATTATCTAAATCTAAATTAATGTGTGAAATTTTTCTTGACATTTGACCTGTTGAGAATACATATATAACTAGGTAAGAGGCGTAAGAGTATGTAGTATGATGTAAAAATGTTGGTCCATATAGCATATGATGATGTTACACTTTGACTAGTAGATCACTAATCTTCTATGGCTCTAAATAAAAAAGAAAACTTGACCCAAAAACCAAAACGAAACGAAAAGAGTCATCGTCTTCAAAATATTGGTGTGAAGCTATGCGAAGCTACGACGTCGTCTGGGTCTCCTTCCCCAAATGAATTGAACGAAGCTACGACGAAGCTGCTCCTTTATTGTTCGTATTCTTTAGCACTCTTTCTGTTTCTTCCAAACCAGAAAGAGTGCTAAACCCAAAAGCCAAAGGTAACCCTCTCTCCTCCTCAAACCCCCAATTTTCACTTTCTCTGATTTCCTCAAAGACCCAATTTTTATCGCAATTCACACCATTCAATCCAACCCTTTATTCAATTTCCCCCCAATTCGAAAACCCTAGTCTTGCTTTTTCCCAATTTCGACTTCAATTAGGGTTTTGATCAGGAGGGGGGTCGATCATGGGAGGACCCAGTTGCTTTTTCGGGTCTAGAAAGACCCGAATTCGTGGGGCTTTCAATGCAATTAGTGCTCTGGTGTTGTTCTTCTTGTTCTACACCCAAGATGGTTTCATCAAAAACTCAATTCTGGGTGCTTCGAATTCGGTTCTTCCTCCTATCTGGAGCTCCAAAGTTGATGCCTTTATGGGTAAGCGGGTCGAGATTATTCGCCGGAGAATGGCCCAGGTCAATGCTGATGTTAGTTTTTCGAATCAGAGTAGTGTTAGTGTTAATGGGTCTGATGCCAACTTTGTAACGGCTGCTGATCCTAAAATGTGCACTGGGTTGTTCACACACCATGGTTTCGCAACCAAATGCGAGTACTTGATTGCCCACCCGGAATGTAATCCTGGCGGGCACATTAATTACATTAAGTTTCTGTACTGTGACTGTGGGAGCTTTAACTTTCTGGGTTATATTGCATTGACAATTTGGTTAGCTGCATTGTTCTATCTGTTGGGGAATACTGCCGCGGATTTCTTCTGTTGCTCGCTGGAGAAGCTTTCGAGTCTGTTGAATTTGCCCGCCACTGTGGCGGGTGTGTCTCTGCTTCCGCTTGGGAATGGTGCTCCGGATGTGTTTGCCAGCATTGCTGCTTTCGTGGGGAAGGATGCGGGCGACGTGGGGCTGAATAGTGTGTTGGGTGGAGCTGTTTTTGTTACTTGTATTGTTGTTGGGATTATATGTCTTTGTGTGGCGGATAAGGGGGTTCAGCTCGATAGGAAGTGCTTTATCAGAGATATATGTTTTTTCCTCTTTACAATCTTCTCCCTTGCGATGATGTTGGTGGTTGGGAAGGTTACTGTTGGGGGTGCTATAGCGTTTGTGTTGATTTATGCGGTTTATGGGTTTGTGGTGGCTGCAAATGAGCTTTTGAGGAAACATGTTCGAAAGTTAAGGTTGGATGTTGTAACACCATTGCTTCCGGTTAGAGGAAGTATATTTTTGCAAGGAAATGAGGAGGATGATTCCATATATGCTGGGCTACTTGAATCTGAAGAGGGGAGTGACGTGCCTCACCTCCAAAGTAAGCTGCCGCAGTGGATGTGGGCTTCAAATGTAGCAATTTATTCAAATCAGAGTGCAAAGAATAGTACAGACAGCCCAAGGTCATTGTGGGGTTGGAACGAAGTGGAACAGAGCAATGAAAACTCTTCCTCTTTCAAAGTTCTATCAGTGCTACAGCTTCCATTGACGCTGCCAAGACGATTGACAATCCCCATAATTGAGGAGGATAGATGGTCCAAAGGTTATGCTGTTGCAAGTGCTGTGTTGGCTCCTATTCTTCTGGTATTCTTATGGAGCATTCAAGATGATGTGGGATCTAGGAGTGTGAAGATTGCATATTTTATAGGTATTGTCTCTGGTGTTGTTTTGGGTGTCCTTGCATATATATACACCAGAGCTGACCAGCCTCCTCGCAAATTTTTATTTCCATGGGTTTTGGGAGGATTTTTCATGAGTATCATCTGGTTCTACATTGTTGCAAATGAGCTAGTTTCACTACTGGTGGCACTGGGTGTGATTTTTGGAATAAATCCATCAATTCTCGGATTGACTGTATTAGCTTGGGGCAACTCGATGGGTGATCTAATGTCGAATGTTGCACTGGCAATTAATGGTGGTGACGGTGTACAAATTGCAATGTCAGGATGCTATGCTGGGCCTATGTTCAACACACTTGCTGGCTTGGGGTTGTCAATGCTGTTTGCCGCCTGGTCTAAGAGACCCGCATCTTATAAAATACCCAAAGATAGTAGCTTGTATTTTACAATGGGATTCCTAGTGGCAGGGCTTATTTGGTCACTGATTGTGCTGCCCAGGAATGACATGCGCCCCAACAAGATCTTAGGAGTTGGCCTTATAACACTCTATTTGATATTTCTCTCCCTCAGAATAGCCGCATCAATGGGGGGACTGTGACTGGTAGTTCTATAAATAATTATTGCATTGGTTTGCTAGGTTGTGTCTTGTACAGAGTTGAGTTGGAATGGCATTATTGGTGCCAGAAGCTGAGTGTTCCTTCAGGAGTAACTGATACTGTTTGTTGTCTTTGATAATGTATTCCACTTGTTAATATAAAAACAGTTTTTGTCGACTCAAATTTGAACTTGGAAAATTGTTTATCATTATGATTCTCTGAGTTTGTTATCTTTAGTCATCTGTATTCTATCTGAACAGGAGGATATTTCTCAGCTTAATCTGTTTGTTACGCTATGATATGATGGTAGAAGAAACAAAGAATATGTGCTCTATTTCACATTTCTCCTGCCTCTTAGCAGTGTCTTTAAACTAGCGCTTTTTTGGTAATCTTGAATTAGTTGCTTGAACTTGACTACAGAAGTAAATGTGTGCTTTTGCTGATGTCTTGTGGTACTTTGCCAGAGAAGAACTGTGTCCTTTCTTGGACAAGATAACAAAGAGGCAAGCGGCTAGTGACTGCAGTAAAGTAATGTTCTTAATCTGGAGACTTATCTATTAACTCAAACCAGGTATGTAGGCAAATTTCCTTTTCCAACTTTAACTATTAAGATATTAACTACTATGGGAGACATTTTAGAAAATTATGTGACAACCTAAATGTAATCGATGAAATATTTCGTTCTGGCAAATACTAGGTAGTTTGGTGTAAAATATGTTCCATTCAGATTATATGATCCTTGTTTGACTAACGGAGAATCCAAGAACTGGAAATCCTCCTAAACCCTAAAGGATGACATGTTTCATTTCTGATTGTGTGTTTTGATAAACACCAGTATCGCTTTGAACTTCTCTACCTCATTACAAATTTGACAACCCCTATGTGGTGTCAAGCAAATTAAGTGATGGTGCATCCCTGGGGTAAAAGTTATTGTAGTCTTATTTGCAAAAACAATCAGAAATCTAACTAATTACAAAAAATCAAACAATTACAAAGATAATTTCAAAGCTTTTACAGTTGAGCTGATCCCAAGTCGTACAGTTAAACAATAGGAGAATGGAGAAAAACCGAGAGAGAAAAAAAGAGCATGAACAAATCCAAGTGCGGAAAATTGGACTGCCCAGAGATGTGTGTTTTGATGTCAGAGCAAGGAAGCCTCTCTTTGATATCTGATAGTTAGCACCTGGTGGATTCACCATAGATGTAATCGAGAATGGCAATGACTCCGAATACAAAAGCTTGATCTATGCCTGGTGTCACCACAACATGATACAGATCTTTACTTGCCATCATCTCCTCCCACTCCTTGACTCCTATCTGTGTTCCATTGTAAAGAGTAAGAAATCCAACACATTAAACATTTGGGTAGAAATGCAAAAAAGATGGCACTAATCTTGACTATGAGTTTTAGCAGTCCAGAATGTTTACCTTTGCCACTACATTGCCTTTAGAGTCAACAATGCTACAAGCCTTAGCAGGGAAATAACCCTTTACCTCGAAGTCCCAGTCTTTGTTTTCCGTTCTCTTGGTTGAGATTCTGATGGCTTGAGTTCTTGCCAGACATGAGTTTGGCTCTTTCAAGCTAAAAGCCAACTCCTGTGATCCTTCATAGTCTAAAGCATAGCCCTTCCATTTCCTGTAAATGCTTAGCGCCTCAACCATCGCTCCCTGATTAAGAATGAATGAGATGGTTTCTTGATATCTATAACATTTCATGTATATATGCACATTAGCTTGTATGATATGCAAGGAACATCATGTGCTCATCTATCATCTATAAGTGTACCTTTCGACGAATGAGAAGCAAGGCGTCTCCATCGCCATCTCTCAGAATAAGCTCATCTTTTTTCCCCAGAATTCCACATCCATCAACCCTGAAAGCAACCTTCTGACTACAATCTGTGACTACAAACCCACCTCCATTTACCATATGAGGCCTCCTCCTGACTACAAACACACCCTGTGCTGATGAACAGTACATCTTGCTGATTACAGGCATTATGTTGGTTTTAGCTGCCATGATTATCTCTCTGTCTTGCACTCCCGAACTATTCTATAGAATTAGCGACGTGCAACTTTCTTATGTATGCTTTAGCACAAGGTGCTTTCTGTTTTATGCAAATAATGAGAGGTATTCTGAGAGAAGAAACTTGTTTGGTGGCTTCCACATTCAAACGTTTGGCAAGTTTTGACTGGTGTATTTTTATACAATACGTGCATGATGTGGAAGAATATAATGTGATTTCTGCAATGTGCTAAATCATCGAAGATGGTCATTGCTTGTTGAAGAGGATGAGTGCAGAGACTGATGACTTGGAATGAAGATTCAATGGCTTCTGGTTCAATCTTACAAAGAGATATACAAATTGAGTTTCCTGATTTGAGAAACCAGTGAAGGATTCCAAAGAGGCTCAAATGTCTAAAAAGAGAATAATATTGCTTCAAAACTATTGACTCTTTTTGAAGGTGGCATATTCATTTAGCCATTTAGTCACAATGTGCTCGACTCTGGAAAGATGTAAAGCATCTTCCAGGAGTTGAATTCGACTGCCCCGGCCCGTTCAAACTTCAAAGATTCATGCACATGATCATAGGAAGTCTGCCGATACAGATGCTCCTGAGTCATGACCTCGTAATTGTTCAAAGGGTAACACTCCACATGATTGTAATACAAATTAGCGGCGAGTTCATGACTTTTTTCTTCGTAGATGTGCCATTTTAGTCTTTCTTTTAGATAAAATTTGAAGAAACGTAAATAGGAAAGCACAAGATGATGACACATGGTGTCTTTATCTTTTTCCATTTTTTAAGAAACTTAAGAATTATAATGTGCCCACACAAAACGTGGTTTTGGACAATGTTGCCTGGAGGACTAAATGACTCATGAGATGAAGCTTCTTCCACTAGCCTTTGCTTAACCGAAGCAAAGAAAAACACCAAGTTTTTTGTTCAATGATGTTGCAAAGGGCATCAATTAAACGGATAGAAAGAGTGTTGTGTTTCTGCTCCCCAGTCCCCGTTACCCGTTCAAATAAGTGCATGTTTCTTGTACACCAAGAATTACTATTATCTTCCTGTGGCCCCCGTTGTCACTCTAGTACGTAGTCCAACACTCCAACCCTAGCCTTACACTCCAAGGAGGACTTTCTCTACTCCCTGATCCCCTATAGCCATACTTGGAATCCTCGCCGAAAGCCACCCAAATGGGCCGCCGCGTACGCATGGTTGGCCCTCGCTTGTGCTCCCTACTATAATGCAGAAGGAGAAGCAGGCACTTGAGCTAGGGCTCAATGTAACTAAGAGAGCCGTCCCATTCAGGGAGAGATAGAATGAGCAGCCATGAGACTCAACACTGAGCCATTTTAGGGATTGCAATGAGGAGGGTAGGGTCAGGAGATTAAAAAATCATACGCGTACTCTATTTTATTTCTTATCTCCATACATGTCTCTATCCCCGTAATAAGATAATGGGGATTCCCCGTCCCCGTCCATTTTGGGAATCAGGTTCTAATACCCGCCCTGATCTCCGTTAACCATTCTGTAATAAAGTAATTTTAAAAAAATGACAAATATATGTTTATCCTCGTATATCTCCCCCGTTATGGTCAAATACCGTGGATGCCCTACCCGTTGGAGATTATTATCATCCCTAAGCCATTTGCTTGGAATTTTCATAATTTCAGGACCAGTCCTAATAAATTCATGCATTACTAATTCACGTATTTGCGGTAAAACATTGGGGTAAAAAAAAATATTAAGAGCCCCAAACCACACAAAAAAATCGTTAGAGTGTTGCTAGATGTACCCAGCAAACTTCTTAGTAGACCCAACAATTAAAAATTATCCCGTATTTTTCAGTTTTGCCCTTGTTATAATAAACCCAGCAAACATCATCTCTAACACCACGTTGAGGCCAGAAAGAGAACTTATCCGGGGGAGGAAATCAGGAGGAGCATTCCCATGATCTAAGTATAGAATCTTGAGAAGATTTGATGCGGGATATCAGAACTGATTGCCTTCAACAACAAAAAATTCCAATTCAATGATCATCCCATTACATATATCTCACCCGTATCAATACAGGCATGGAACTTCGATCATCTTAAAACATATAATTGTAGAATATATTTCAGGTAATGGAGAAGAAGAATAAAATCGGCTAAAAATCTCTTAATCAAAGAATTGACACTACAGATGAGTAGATGACTACGCAATTAATCACAAAATTTCAATTCAACTCAAAGGCTCAAAGCAAAGCAACGATAAGATGGTATGACCCATATCCCACTTCAGCCTCCTAAATAGGATGTTGTGTTTGCGCAGTCGTTGCCACATCTCTTCTTCTTAATTTTAATGCCTCTAATCCGACTCTAAAAGAAGAATTTATGTTTGCTGGATTTATTATAACAAGGACAAAACTGAAAAATACATGATAAATTTTAATTGCAAGATCTACTAAATAGTTTAATGGATACATCTAACAACAACCAAATCGTTATATGCAGCCTGGGAGAGAACACCAAACACGAGAAAGCTTTTAGGCCCCTTTTCTCTGTATAGTGTGTTTTCCACTCCTCTGATCTTCTCTGCCATTACCATATGTGACGGTCCTTGTGGGCTAAAGACACTATGCCCTCTGCAGACGCATTTGCCATTACAAGCTAGGTCACTGTAAGCCGTCACACGTGTGGAGCCATGCACAGCCGAGTATGGCAAAGCCAAAAACCAACATCGCTATGATTAACACGGCGTCGTCGTCGTCGACACTCGACAGAGACCACCCACCGAGGCGCACGTTAAATTAGCTGAGTGGCATTGGGCTTCGCGAGATGGGCCCGGCCCACTCTTGACACGTTACCGGTCACCACTCTCTCTCTTTTGCCGTAGGGTTGTACCCTCTTCGGGAAAGAGCAGGCCCTCTTTTTTTTTTTTTTCTTCTTCTGTTTACAATGAGATGTCGCTTCGCAGATGGACCCCACACGTGGCATCCCTGATCAATCAAAAACTGTGAGGACCCCCCCCACCCCCCTCCCTGACCTCCGCACTTCAATCGCGCGCGCGTGGAGTTGGAGATGGTTGATACCCGTACGGAAGTGATTAGCTACAGTGTTCTTGATTAAATAGGATTAACACGATTTGGTTTAGCTTAATGATGATCATGTATTCATGTACAAGTATAGTTTGGATGGGATCGTATGATCTTACCCAATACGGTCAAGAACAGTGATTTTTATTTTATTTATCTTTTGTATTTTCAGATTTCTTTCTTATGGTATTCATGTTGATAACGAGCATTTGAATGCTGATCTATAAATATGAAAAGAAAGTGCAAATAGTGATAGTGATAGAGCATGAGAGTTTGACATGAAATTGTGATAGTGCATGCATGCTGATGTGACATAGTATTTGAGATATGAGAGTTTTTAAAAGTTGACTTCTAAAATGTGTGAAAGTGTTGTGATGATGATCGCTTGATCAAATTCGAAGGCTGATTATGAGTATTTTAAAATTTGTATGAAAATTATGTTTGATACTCAAATTTGATAGTGTTTGAAATTCGAGGGGATGGCTTAGCTTGATAATAATTCCTCATATATTTTGCATAATAATCACTTGTACATTAAATTTTAAGTCGCTTATAAAAAGAAATCGAAGTTTCTCATTATTTCATGATGAGATCGGTGAAATGTCTTTCATGATGAGATTCACCAACTTGTTTAGGGATTAACTACACATGAATAATCTTTTCCTATCATGACGTGTATTTTTATTTATTTTTTAATGAGAGTTAAAACGGTTGCCTCACGTCATAACTATTAACGAAATCGTATAATATAAAAAAAGATATAATGTCTAAAACTCATACCGTAAAAATACTCTAAAATAATATCATAACGTGTATTATTAAGTAGGAGGAGGTGTAAGTCTCAAATTATATCTTGAAACTTTTATGCAAGGGTACGAACCTGAATATGATGAGGCTGATTAAGCAAAGTAAAGAAAGAAATATAAATGATAATTTTGAATTTTGAATTTTGAATTCATATTTCTTACTTAGTATATATATTGGGAACTGTCATTGATTGGGCCAGCTGCATGTGAATTTATGGACCAATTTAACCGAGTAGCTTCAAAATTCAAGCTCCATCTCCAAAAGGTCTAGCTACAAAATATAAAAATACAGGTCATATAGTTACAATCCAAGCTTAAAATTCTCAGATCTTACCCTGACAATGCAGAAGACCATACTCTGGCATTGAAATATAAATCAAGCAAGAGGTGCAAGAAAGAATTGTCTAAAAAAATTACCCAATGGAGTAAAATAACAGTTATGCATAATGTGATTAAACCCAGAGAAAATTTTACATACAAACAAGATGTGAATCACTGTCAATTCTGTAGCCTACAGTGAATGATCAGAGAAAAAAAATGGTAGGTAAGGATTGTGCCCAGAAGCAAAGCCCAGAAAAGAAAGTAAGAAACTTCCTGGCAGTAAAAAAAAGGAACCCAATCAGAACTGCTTGCACAATTTCGACCAAGGTGAAATGAAATTTAACCCAGAGAGAAAGAGATGGAAATGATTTGACCTTGATGATGATTGCGGTAGTTCTTCTCAAAATCAGGGCTGATTCGTCCAAACACACACTCTCTCTCTCCTACGCAGCGGTCACGTGGGGTCTGAGGTACCTTCCCATCGTGCTTTTCGCTTCTTCTCTCTGCAATTTCTGCAAAACCCATCAGAGGTTTTAGAGATTTTAAAAATACAATGGTGGCCTTCCTTTTCTATAATGGTTAAAAACTCCAACCCTTCACTCAAACTCGATCAAATTTGCCCAAATGGGATCGTACACAGCAACAACAAACACTACTCACTAGCTGCGGTTGCAGCTTTTCACAGCCGTCTTTACTGTTACCTCCTCTACCGTTGTCATTGAAATTTCCATACTACTATTATTATTACTACTGCTACTACCAACCATGCACACAAAGATACTAGCTTTGCTTTGCGTTCTGTGACCATTACCATTATTTCTTTCAATATAACGCTCCTTTCAGTTTCACTTGTTTACCGTTTAAACCTCTCCCCATTAAACCCATCATCTGCAAAGCTCAGGGTTTTTAATATTTTTGTTATGGATTTTGTTATTTGAAATTTTTTGTTTTTCCTTTGTGGGGGTCGTAATTATCCCTGTGTCAGTCACTGTAATTACTACGTCTACCACAGTCCTTTTGTATACTCCATTTCACCACCTACCATCATTTGCCGCTTCTTAGTCTTCTCACATTTACTTCTCTCTTTCTCTCTCTATCTCTCTCCTCTGCTTCTTCTGCTGCTCTGTTTTCGACAATAGCAGTAGAGCTCATTACTGAGCTCTCTGGAACCTTTTCACTCTTCATTGCTTCTTTTGTGAACTGAGCTTTGGTGGTTCAGGGTTGTGTTCTGGGTCCTTTTTTAGCTATAGTGTGAGTGACTCTTCCCAAATGGCAGCTCAGTCTGGTTGTTCAGCTCCGGTGGTTCCTTCTCTTCCGCCGCCAGCTCCAAAGTCACCGCCGCAGTACCCAGATTTGTATGGCAAGCGCAGAGAAACCGCCAGGGTTCAGATGCTTGAGAGGGAAATTGGCTTTCTTGAGGTACTACTGGGTTTCAACTTTCATTAACTAGATGGTTTTTTAAGTTGCAAGCTATCTGTTTTTGCTTGTGATTTGGTTTCTTGCTGATTCTGTGTTTGAGAGTTTTTTGCATACTTGAATCTGTTGTGAAGTTTGTGTTGGAAAATTTCAGATTAGCAATTTGATTGTGTTTTGGGTTAAGAAGGAAGGTCATTGTGAGATTTCAAGACTTCTGGTTTGTCTTTTTTCAAGTTTTGAACCGAGCATGAATTTGTATGTACGTAAAAACAAGCTAAAACATAGAGGAATGAGTAGTCACTTTCCAAGACTCTATGCCAAGAAAAACAAATTAAACAAGCACATGACTTGTCCGCTCCAAAATAAAAAACCGTTCTTGGCTTAAAAGGGCTTTCTGTTTCTTTAATTGGAACACAAAAGATTCAGCCTTTTGATTTCATTAGCTTAATTATGTCTAACTAAAAAGGTAGGACTTCCATCTATCTGAACTGTAAGACCATTACTAAGCAAGTGTGCCTAAAGCAATATGGCTTAGCAGTTAGTTTAAAGTTAAGGATGGAGTTGAGAGAGAATTTAACCAAAGGGTGTAGGAGATTAGTCTAACTACTTTTTATGGATGGAGTTCAGACTCCTTTCGCTAGTAATCTTAGATGTTGATCCGGCGAATAATTATCTTTGGCTTCGGCTGTAGTTAACTCTGTTTAGTAACATGAACCTCACCCTTTTGCAGCAAACTACATGGAGATTGGAGATTGACCTCTCTGAATTATTGCTTCTTTACTGGTTTTAAATTAGTGATATTGAATTATATAAATGTAGGCCAAGTGCATGATTGTGTGTTGGTTTCATCATGGCTGGTATCTGTTCTTCAGTCAATTGGACACTCAACGTGTTTGTCAGGTTCTCATTGACTTCACTGATACCTCCATTTGGCTTTAACCAGGTCAAATAATAATGTGGATATATTTTGGTGCCAATACATCAGAATGGTCTTTGTGTTCATTTGATCTATGATTATGTACTAGAGGCCACCTTTTCTGGTATAGTGGACTAGATATGTCAAATTATAGGTTTCGAATCAGAGAAGGAAATGAGGAAAAGTCTATGTAGGCTACTTGACAAAAATGTACTTATATGATCTCGTAATCTCTCTTGTTAAAACCTGATTCATGTCTTCTGCTGGATAAATTAGTTGTAGTATGAGATAACAAACTGATGTTCAGATTGGAAAAAAGGTACTTTATAATATTGTGCAATAATTTTTCACGGGAAATCTGCTTCTTAATCAAGTTTGCAACTCAAGACCTTAGTCTATTATTGGTGTTTTCTTAATTTCTCCTCTTAGTTTCTGTCAAAAGCTAACAAGCTGATTAATCTTTTTTTCTGAGCAGGAGGAACTAAAATCTGTTGAACGCCTTCAACCCGCATCCAAATGCTGCAAAGAGTATGTTAGTTTTTCAATTGCCTTATAAGGCACCTAGTTCTCAAAATGTTTCAAGTGTAAAAGGAACTGGAACCTAGCATTTTCATATTTATCTGTTCTAGCATGTAAGGAAAATTAGGTGATTCTTTTTATGTAGTTTTTGTCATCTTCTAGTAGATTTTTGTTGTTGATGAAATCTTCTAGTAGATTGATGCGACTATTTTGCAGGATTGCCGATTTTGTGACTGCCAAACCAGATCCGTTAATACCTACGTAAGAATATAACCAAATATTTGTATAGTTTAGTCTGCATTATGTGCATTCTGATCATTATTTGTATTTATCTGTCAAGCAGAAATCGAAAGAAACGACGATCATGTCGCTTTTGGAAATGGCTATGGTAGAATCTTCTCTTTACTTTTCATTTCTTGTTTATCATATTTCAAGAGAAATGCTGCTCTTATTAAGATAAAATTATTTTGAATAAAGTGATTGTTAGCATTATTGAGCAGAAAACATAGCTCTCCAACAAATGTAAAATATGTTATGCTGAAAGATCATGAAGCACATAAATTCTTTCTATAGATAGAAATGTCAACCCAGTCTTCATCCTTAGTCCTCAGTTGTATTTCTGATACAGTAAGTTATTACATAAGCTCTTGACTTGGATCATTTGTTAAGGAAGTATGGTTTTGATGATGCCTAATAACTTGCAATTATTGATGGAAGTAGCAGTTATGCAAGTAAATGTTTTGTGCTTGGTTCCTAAATAACACGCTTGACCTTAATATTTGATTGGCAGTCGCTGTCCTTTTTCTTTTCCCTCCGCTGTAGCGCAGTATCAATCAGTTAGACATATAATGCCTACACTTCCTCTTATAACATAAAATGTTTGTGGTACAGTGGAATGCCCTGTTTTAGCTTGTCATCGATTTGCTGTTGCTGCTGTTGTGATGGGTGCTCTCTAGAAATGCCACGCTGCTCCTGCTGCAGTTGCTCCAGCTGCAGTTCAGGCAGCGGTTCAGGTTGCGGTTCATGCAGTGGTCCATGTAACTGTAAATCGTGTTTCAGTTGCAAATCATGTTTCAGTTGCAAATCGTGTTTCAGTTGCAAATCGTGTTTCAGTTGCAAATCATGTTTCAGTTGCAAATCGTGTTTCAGTTGCCCTTCACTACCAAAGTGGCAGTGTTGCTGCTCATGTCCCCGATCTCGTTGCTGCTCATGTCCCCGATCCCGTTGCTGCAAAACTAATTCATGTTCGTGCAGCAAAAATTGCTGCACTTTACCATCATGTTCGTGTTCATGTCCCGATTGCACTTGTTTGAATTGTTTCAAATGGAAATGCTCTTGTCCTAAATGTCCGAAGGTACGGCCTTGTTGCTGTTGTAAAATAACCTGCTGTAACCCTTGCAGTATATGTTTGTAGTATTCATGTCATCTCTTATGGAAGCTCTGAATCATGGCTTTCCATATTAACTAGTCTATATATGCTGCAAATATTCAGGGTTTCATAAAATTGTGAGTTTATGAAATAAATTTTATAGTATTGGCCACTTGATTGTTTGTTTTCTTTTCATCTGCAATTATTGCTCCTCAATTCTCCCAGGCATATTCTGAAAAATCTTTACATGAGTTTATAAGTTGTAAGGTCAATGAATCCTAGTTTCAATGCTAATTCATTGCTAAACACTTTCTTGCTCATGGTTTTGAGAAAATGCAGCAGCAAATGATATATTATATGTAAGCAATCTCCACTATGCAATTAACACAGTTGTGTCATTCTATTACATCTAGCTCAAAACATGTCATTCTTTCATTACAAATACTGTGAACTGCCTTTCCTTTTTAGGCACCGCCATAAGAACAGAAACTCTCCTAACATTTTTGATACTCTCCGAATTTCTGTTCTTTTTGTTGGCCAAACTAGCTCCAGAAAAACACAAGAACAAGAACCTCTTCTCAACTTCACAACAGCGTCCATGCAAAAGCAACAGGGCTCTTAACTAGGTGTAGGGTGTTTGCCCACACGATAGAACCAAATTCTGCCCTCGATGTTCTACTGCCGCTCTTGGCAGACACGAAGGTGACTGTATACTTCTTCTTCTCCCCTACAGTTGCAAAGAAAAGGCTTGAGGGCTTCACAATAGTCCTCACTCCGGGTGGTCCGCTCACAATGACCTTGTATAAAGAACGTGCAGTCCCTACATTTGTCAATTCTCGAGTATATCTCACGACCCTCCTGTTTCCGAACACAACTGAGAATGACGGGTAGTTGAGTTGCCCAGGATCAGAGTACTTTCTTGCGCATGTAACGTTACTCTTCGCAATGGATTGGACCTGTTGGATGGTGTATCCCAAAGAGCACAAAAATGCAACATATTCCACGCTCGAAATGTCGTATACAAGACCCGGTGACACGGCTCTCGAGGGGTCAACATGTCCGGAACCGTGTGCCCATGGATTCGAAAATTGGCCTCCGGCAGCGTCACTTAGAGGAGCCTTGGTGTTGTCATGTGTATAGGCTGTAGTCATGAGTGCAGATTTGATAGCACTTGGGCTCCAATTGGGATGTGCCGCTTTGAGCAATGCTGCAAGACCACTAATGTGTGGGCATGACATAGATGTACCTACAAATAACAATTTCCAAATCTGTCAATTTAACTATTCGCCATAGCACAATAGAGTAAACAAATTAATGCTCATTGTAAACATGATGAGGTATAAATTCACAATAGGGTTCTCGAAATCTTCTTCTATACGTTATGTGACACATTAGGGTTTTTATCGCTGGATCTAGCTCAAAACATGTCATAAACCGATGTATGATACAATTTTCGATCATTTTCACAATTTAAGTTTGGAAATGAATCAACATCAAAAACGTTTAAGAAATGTAGCCGTTGCAAATGACATGCATACCTGACATAATGTTGAACTGACTCTTCCTAGTGTCCTCCTCCAGCCCAGTGGGCCCAATAGCCTCAGACCAAGCGGCCAATATGTTAACCCCTGGACCAATCACATCGGGCTTCAAGATCTGGGGAGTCACCAAATTAGGCCCACGAGAGCTAAACGCCGCCACCACCGGCGACGGCCTTACATTCAGCACCGTCCCACCAAAGCTAATCACCGCCGTCGGATTCGGATCTGTCTGTGCATACTCCCTTATCATGTCACCGACTTTCCTCCCCACAGCAACCGCCGGTAACAAGTGACTGTCGGCCACCATTTCCTCGCCGCTAGCGGCAGTGTTGGCGAGTATCATCCCCACCCCACCCGCGGCGCGTACAACCCCACCCCACCCGCGGCGCGTACAACCCCACCTTTTTCCACACGTGCGTTAACTCCCCTGTCGCACACGACCACTTTCCCACGTACGGCCTCCGGTCGAAGCGAACCGAGCAAGCATAGATTGCTTGAGCTGTTACTTCCTTTGTTGTAAAATAACCCAACCGGTTTTGTCCCCATTCCGGTTCCACTGTAAAGTGAAACTCCGGTGAACTTGTTTTGGTTTCCGAGGACAGCGTAAGCCGGGAAGTCCCGGTCCAAGGTTCCGGCTCCAACAGTCATGACCCACGGAGCTGTGTTGGCCAATGAGGCCCTACTCGGCCCGCTATTCCCGGCCGAGCAAGAGACGAAAATGCCCCTCTCCATGGCGGTGAAAGCTCCTATCGCGATTGTGTCCCTAAAATACGGGGCGGACCCACCGCCGAGAGACAACGACATGACGTCGACTCCGTCGAGGATGGCCCGATCCATACCCGCGAGGATATCGGACCCGAAGCAGCCGGATGTCCAGCACACCTTGTAAGTCGCCACACGCGCGTGGGGCGCCATCCCACGCGCCGTCCCGCTCGCGTACCCCAGCAGGCTGGCGTTCGCCACCAGAGACCCGGCGGCAGTGCTGGAAGTGTGGGTCCCGTGGCCGTCCTGGTCTCTCGGCGACTCGGCCTCTCTGGGTTTCTTTATGAAGCCTCCGCCGGAGGCCATGCGGTAGCCTTTGGAGAAGCTCCGGGCTCCGATCAGCTTCTTGTTGCAGAGCTTCGGGCTGAAGTCGACACCAGATTCGCATTCCCCTCGCCACCGGGACGGGATCTCCGGCATTCCGGCGTCGTTGAAGCTCTTAGACTCCGGCCAAACCCCGGTATCCAAAACTCCGACGATGACGTCATTGGAGGCCTGATTTAAGTCCTGGGGAGAGTGTCCGGCCCAGAACCCGTTAGCGGTTTCCAAGCCTAGAAACTCTGGAGTTCTAGTGGTGTGGAGGTTGTAAACAGTATCTTCATAAACCCCGATTACGGATTCCGACTGGCGAAGCGTCTCGGCCTGGTCGGGATCTAAAGAAGCGGCGAAGCCGTGGTAGGCGGTGTCGTAGGTGTAAAGGAGGGCGTCGGAGTCGGAGTCAGATGAGACAGCTTGGAGGTTGGCGGAGTACCAATCACTGTGGGTGGCAAATGAGGAGGGTTTGGAATGGTGCTTCATCTGAACTATGTAGGTCTGTTTGGCGGTTACAGATAGACATGGCAGTAGGAGTGTTAAGGCTACGACCCAGAACTGGGCCTCGGAGGAGACCATGGTTTTAGAGTTAAGCTAAGTTCGGAGATAGATTTGGTGGGTGTAGGGGAATTATGGAGAAGAAGAAGAAGAAGAAAGAGAGGACAGTCCAGTCGCTTAGCAGCTGCGACTGTCAGAGAGGATATAAGAGGGAAAAGGTAGAAGACGAGAGAGACTCATGTCGGGTTTATAAGCAAGATGGGATATTAATTCGACCTCCATTTTCTTCTTATTACTCCATTGCCACCATCTTCGTCACCTCCCTGTAACAAATTCCTCATCTTCTTACTTTCTCTCCACCGTAAATCTCATTTTCTTGCTCACTAACACCGATTCTCGTTTTGAGTAGAGTATGATCGAACTTTAAAGAAATTGTTTCTATCCCTGGATCGATCGATACACGAACGATTCTGATCACGCAAAGTATATTAATGAAAACATTCCGCGAATCAAAATACAGCTAGCTAAATGAGAATTAAACTTTTACACCAGATATACGGTGATTCAAACAACTAATCAGAAGAACTAATTCTTGTACGTAAGGTGAAAATAAATACATAAAATGAAACTGTGAAGTGCATGTCACGCCCTTTATTGATAAGAATTTAGTATATCGGTTAGTTGATGTTGAATTGTAACAAAACCCACATGCATGCATGCATGCAGCGACTTCTTTAAGCTAATAAACACCAATTACACCATTGACATAGTTCTACAAGCTTCACTTTTACCCTCATTATTCCAGTTGGTTAGTTGCATGAACGAAGACTACGATGAAAAGACTGTGAGTATGGATTTTCGGATATCTTTTTCCTGTACCCATTACAAAGAGAGTCATGACCAGTTATTAATCAACTAGCTAGAATGAAAAATGCAATTATTTTAATTTCATGCATCACGGGAATGCCCTAGATATCTTCATCTATGTTTTCCTGTGGCGACATATATATAGTATAAACGCGTTCATGTATTTTGACATTTGGTGAATAAAGGAGTTGTATTTTTGCTGCGAAGGTAAGTTAATTTGCGTAATGCTTGATTGATGTGGAAGCTCTGGTTTGTCTTGAACGAACAAGAAGACGATACACAGCTGGAGACGCGTCATTTGAAGTGAGCGGAGCCAAAGGCGTCGTCTCGATCGTGTCTTCCCAATACTAAACAGCTTGACGGTAAGCTTTGTCTTCCTTACATTGCAGCGTGTATGTCGATCCATGGATTTTGGACGTGCTAGTGAAACATGTGTGATTGAACTCATCAACCAAAGACATGAATTTTAGATGTGCATGGGATCGTAAATGACGTGTGATTGGTCGGACGCATAACTACCGATCGTAAAAGTTTCAACAACAAAATAAGGATCGTTGTATATATAGGTTAAATACGACAAACTACTGAATCAAACACGTATCATTGATATATTGAAATCATCATATAAGTCCCTCTAAGATTTTAGACTTATATACGAACTCTTTATCATTTAGTACATGATTTTGATCATCATTGCTCTTAGTGACTAATAATCTTATTGATTAATGGACTTAAGAACCTTACTTGATGAATCATACTTGAAAACTACTAAAATTACAACTTGAGGGTAACTGCGCGCCAACACAAATATTTAGGCATTAGAGAGCCATATCGAATCCGTATTCACAAGATTAGCCGTTATAAAAGTTTGTTTCACGAAAGACATGAGTGAAATAGATGTTGTTAACCCAGCAAACAAGAAGTAAGATATCATGAATAATTGACTTGATTCTTCGGCTGGAGGCGTTTGCCAACCTGTGCATATTACTCCACACCTCCTTGTGATGATCGATCAAGTTATAATATAGTCATCAAAACTTTACGAAACAAGCTCGTATATAAGTTATATATCACAAACAATTTATGGGGACGTAATGTGACAACCTAGTTAGGGTCATGTACTCATGTAATGTAGAGCTAAGAATTCTACTAAGTTGGACGTATCATGTTTCTGATGCTGGGATTGAGCAGAGGTTAATTTTTCAATTAGGACTATCTAGTTACTTGATACATACGTGTCTATTAAGCTAAGATTGCTTACATAAGAATACACAGCAAGTCATGGAGTGATCTCCTCGGGTAGCAGAAAATCGGAAGAAAAAAAAAATGGCACGGTGGTCGAGGGAGAGGAAGAAGAAGAAAACCTGTGCCATGCAAAATATGTGGTAAAATTTTGTCTTTTCCTATTTACTTGTGGAAAATTTGAAATAAGAATGTAACGGCTACATTTAATTGTTGTATTTAAATAGAAGGGCAAAAAAAAACGGCTACTTTGGTTTCGTCATCTCTGTTCAGTCTTTTTTGACTGTGACCGTCAGATTCTACATGGCAGTTAGGCGTGCACTTACTTTACTTCACCCCAAGGCAATCTGCTCCCACGCGCTCTATTTTCTTTTCCTTTTCCTCTCTTTGTAATTTCACTTGCCTCATTTTCACTTCAAAATCTGCTGCCTGATCTTCGGGGCCGTTATTCATTTGATTATGATGGCTAATTTGTCTTCATCTCCAGAAAAAAAAGGGTAAAGTAGATAGAGGGAATGGTGTTTAAGTCTTAAGTCTTTAACAATTCATCTAACCCATCTAGGTCAATGACAATAGTGAACATCTTCAAATGACTAACAAAATCGAAATAGTTTTCTCTATCTCTTTTAACTGGTTCATGGTTATATATTTGTATATAAATTACAGATTTTGCATTAAAACTAGCCAAATTTAGTACATAAAAATATGTCTGATTCAATCTGTTTGAGACGATTATTATAAAATTAGGTCAAACGTTATATCATGTTAGTTAACTGACTTAATTCAGTTGATCATGTGACCCATGTAATAAATAATATATTTATAACGAGAAAAAAAAGAGATTTTCATCTATTCATTTTTTTATAGCAGCTCAAATTAACCTTAATACAAAAATCAATTTCATGTGACCCATGTAATAGATTATATTTAGCTACAACCACTTATCCATAAACCTTAAAGAAAACATGGATCAACGTTCTACATAGAAACATGGAGGTCAATAATTTTTCTCATAATGAAATAATAAAAGAAGGAAAAGAAAAAGATTGAGAAGCACCAACTACATGTGCAAGTATGAGAGAAAGAGAGAGGTCCAATGATTTAACGAGCGCGTGATGTGTGAATATGATGTGAAAGTGGGCTGGTGAGCACATGCTGGCTCTTGTGAGAGTGCCACGATCCTCCGTGGCCCACCTCTCCGTATCCGCATATAGTGGCGCCAATCCAGCCAATCCAATCCCCCCTCTTCCCCAGGTTCCCATTTCCGCACGCTTCCACTCTCCCGCTTTTTTTTTTCTTTTCAAATTATTATTAATAATTATTTATTATCCACGCGGGTTATGCCATTCAGCTAATCCTCTTTTTATTTTATCACCGACCTTTAAATCTTCGTTTTGATTTTTAGGAATTGAAGAAAAGGAAGATGCTACACTCTGAAGCACTTGCATGCTTTCAACCCAAGGAACATTCAAGCTTCAAGAACCAAGACCCTCTCTCCCTCTTCTTAGTCTCTTTTACAAATGTATGGATTGGGCATGCTAATCCTGCTTTCATGACCTCTGTGATCGATCCCCAAAGTTGTAGGCCGAAATAAGGTAATCACCCCATACTGCTCTCTACTTGGAAATTTGTTTCCCGCGTGTAATGCAATTACCGGCCTACATGTTAGTAATATGTTTGTCAGTGTGTGAATGCACAATGCTGTCCCCAAAAGTTGTAGGCTAGACAAGGCAAGCACTCAACTTGGTAATATAAGTTTAGTTTATATATTAAAAAATGAAATCCACGCTCGTTTTCTATTTATGATAACTTAAATTTTATCTTCAATGACTTCATTTTTTTTTATAAAAATGACGACTAAAAATATAAAGTAAGAGTGTGGATTATAATTGAAGGAGTGTGAATTTCACATCATTTCTGAAATTTATTTCTCACATATACTGTCGATTGCTGATCTATTAGTGATATGTATTTGTTATAGTGTTTGAGTGCACCGTGTTGTCCCCTCAAGTTTTCAGGCTAGGACGGGGTGCTTACCCCACTATTCTCGACTATGTAATATAAAGGTTAGGTATTAGGACTCATAAATTTGTTTCTCGCGTGTTATGCTAGTTACCGATCTACATGTTAGTAATATGTATTTGTCAATGTGAGAATGCATAATGTTGTCGACCTACGTATTGAAAAAATTATGACATTACGATAAAATTTTAAGTGACTTTCCTTTGTCAATTAATTTTAAGATGGATGTTCATATTTCTTAAACAGAGGAACTCACGAAAATAACCCAAATTCATTCACATACAAATTTAGAGTATACAAACTTGAGACCCGATGGACTACTTCTTTGGATTTGCTCTTCGTTTGCATAGGAAAGATGTTCCTTTCAAGATTGAATCGGTGGAGATTGTAACGAACCCATATGAGGGGAGGATGATTCTATAAATGATGCTTTAGAGGGCAACTATTTCTTATTCTTATCTCTTATTCAGGATATGATGAGTAGTAGTGGGCATTCCCATTATGCTCAAGGATGATTGCAACACATAACAATTCTCTGTAATCCTTCATCATCATTTCGAAAACACTTATCGATCAGTATCGATCACCAACAACCTTCATATATCGTGCAGAATATTCATGGTGTTGCAATATCAAATTAGTAGGCAAGCTAGATATATAGTTAAAGTTATAGATTACATAACCATCGAAGAACCAGCATTCTCCAATTCCAGTGCCAATTTCAGTTCTTAGTCATAGAATGAGACTTCATAACTAAAAAAGAGAGACACACTGGGTTTTTCTCAAACCAAAAAATTACATTGTCTAGGATGAAAATGACTTGTGTGAATTGAAATGACGAAATAGTGCCAAAACCTTGTAAAAAATGCCACCTAAAGAGTCTACACCAATCAACACCAAAGAATAAATTTGATGAAATGCAGTGTTTAAGTTCAGAGCTCTATATAATTGCAATAAAATTGAGAGAAATTGATCCTAAATTGAAGGAGATGCAGCCATAAAGCTACTTCTTTGATATATCCTTTCCAACTCATTATATGAATTATCAAATGGAAAAATCCAACTGGACATATCATATAATGAATGCCCTGAAACTTCAATCTCAGTGCCAAACAAAGGCACCCAGTGAGGTCCAATTTCCACTACCACAATCCGCATACATTTCACAATTATTTAGCATACCTTTTCCCTACAAGCAGCCAACATTTTGTGGAACATCATCATGGGTTCTCACTTACACTAGCTATATCATGTACCATATAGTTTCTTTCAAGAATGTAAAGGTCCTATGTCACTCTGTTGTTTGATAAATAAAAAAGTTATATCATTCAATCAGAATTTAACACGTCAAAAAAATATGCGTGATTTAAAAATTTTACTGAAAATGCAGTATGTGTTGTAGGTTTGATGTCTCGTCTTTTTTTTCTTGGCTACGTAACACTCTATGACCATTGGTCAAACCACTTATCCACTTATTGTAAAATTGCTTGCTTGGAAACTTTTTCCTCTAAAAAATAGAGAAACTCAAATGCATGCAAGTCAGAGTGCAAATGTTGTGCTAGCTATAGCTCCTCATCATCTGAAATTCGCGCCCCAGTGCAGGTATATATATAACTTTCACTTTGTAGCAACAGTCAAAAGTTACCCCAAAGGCTATACAGTTAAAGTTATTATGGGCACAGTATACACCTGGATTCATTTTGGGTTAATTTGACTGGGGATGATGATAGTGAAAGAAAGATTAGAGCCCAGACGTTGTATTATATTAGAGGAGGCTAAGGAGCCTAGCTGCATTCCAAGGTTGATCAACTATTATAGAAAGCACAATCATATCCCTCTGTTGCTGTGCCTTGCCTTCAACAGGTTATAGATCTTTTTATATAAAAGAGACTGGTGAACAAAAGAAAGTTTCCTTCCTGTTTCCTCCTGGCTCATCGCTTTGGGTTGCACATGGAGAGATTCTATATATTTTTACACAACAAAAGCATTGGTAGTTGAAGCTGCTGCAATGCTGTCAAAGTATGTATAGGATTTTCTTTACTGAAATTCAACAAGATCATCATCCTCTTCACCTGCATGCTTTAGTTTTCTTCTGATTTATATATATGCAACATCAGAAGATTAAATGAACAAATGAGTTTGTATGAATGTTGGAATACTTCTTTTGGGGTCACTAGCTAGTGTTCTTTGGACTGATATTAGCAGTTAACCCAAAACAACTCTACAAATCAGCATCATCACTGCAAAGTGAACTTCAAGGTCTAATAGATCGACAAATACTCATTGGAATCAAGAACAAACTATTCTGTGAACACATATAACCTAAGTACCTAACCCAATTTGATCCCAAGTCTCCCAATTTCCTTGCTATAATTTCGAAAGTTACAATCTTGGGTTAAAATTCTTCATGCATATATATACACAGCTTCATCATGATTCAAAGGTAATAAATTCGATTGTGAAAAGAAGAGAGAAAGAAAGTACCAGTGGGGAGAAGACGACGACGAGTCTGACTGAGCAGGCTTGAATTGGAATATATGGTTTTATGATGGTCCTTTTAGGTAATTTAGCTTGGTTTTAAAGGGTGGACCCAAAACCTGCGTAGGCCCAGCGAGTCGAGTGACCGCCTAGACACACCCCCCGTTTCCTAGCCCGCTTTGGGCCCATTTCGTTTAACAATCAGACCTCATTTTGGGAGACTATTTACAACTTCACCCTTTGCTTCACCCACGATGCAGAAGCACTGAAGCAGCTCGTCAAAATTGGTAATGTCAAACAAGCTCGCAAAGGTGTTCGACGAAATGTCCAAGAGAGATGAGAGATGAGAGATGAGGTCTCATGCATGGACCTGCGATGATTTGCTGAAATGAGGAGGTGCAGGGTGCATATTCCATAGAGAATACTATATAGCAATGAAGTACTTCATTACATCTTCACGATTAACATTTTGATCTCACCACCAAAGGAAACATGTACTTGAGGTGTTATTTTATAGACCACGCTACTGCATATAAGATTTCAACAGATCTTCCAAGATATCAAGTAGTTGAGATGTAATTTTGCATCCATCAGCTTCAAACATGTATTGAGGAAAGCTAATTTTGTGGCCAATGCTTTGGCTAACATAGGGCTTAGGGTTGAGAATTGTCATTTCTGGGAGAAGTGTGTTCCTCCAGAAGCATCTCTTGCCCTTGTCTTCGACAATGTAAACTCTGGGTGCCCGCAAGGTACGTCTATTTAATAGATTTTCTTTTCATAAAAAAAAATGATTTGGCGACAAATCATCATCAACCCATCACCAACAGAAGCATGAGAGATTAATTTCGACAAGAGCATCATCCTCTTACTCTTTCTGCATGCTTAGTTTTGCTTCTGATTTATATATATGCAACAGCAGAGGAGTCTATGAACAGATGAGTTTGTATGAATGTTGGAAGAGGTGTTTTGTTTATTCTTTTGACTATGAAAACGAACCTAGCTATCAAATTTTGATATACTTTCTTTTAGTTCTTTTTGGGGTCGAAGATACTTTGGGTGCTCAAACATTCATGAGACTACATGGTTTTCTTTGGACTATAACAGCTATTCTGATTAGCACTCGTGCTAAAGAGTTGTCCTTGTTTACAAATCGTGTGCTGTAGCGGAGAGTTTTTGATTGGATTACATGCTTCAGCTTCACACAACTATACAGATTACTTTGGACACCCAATTAGTTTCTTCGAGTTCTAATCTACTTTGAGAAAACCGAATCTGTAATGCCCATTAGTAATGGTCAAGCCTTTATAATTAGGCTTTGTGCAGGCCTCGCATTGTTTGGATATATATCCAATTGTTTTTTTTTTTTTTTTTGAAGAATATATATATATCCAATTGTTGTATTCCTAGAAAACCTGCTTGAACTATTTGTCTTTTTTTGTTTTGTGGAAGACTATTTAGTATTTACTGTGACTATTGGTGGTCGATCTATTCCTAATCTTTCACTTGCGGAACACAATTTGAGCACATTACTGAATCAAGTTTCAGATATCTGACTCCGCATGGACATAAGTAGGTAAATTTATCGATATTGTACAGACTGAATGATAGAATTCAAGGTTTACTGAAAGGCAAAATACATAAACTAAAAAGAAAACGTACGTAGAGAGAAGTTTGAGGCTACATGGTGCTATCTTATTGATTGAGAATGAGGTTATAACAATTACATACAAGGCTTATAATGTAGAATGATGTAAGTGTCTTTGTGACTTAATTGTTATAAGGGTTATGAACCCAACATATAGTTAACACTATATACAATTCAACTTCAATCTATTTTTGGTTATATAGCATTATAACTTAATTATAAACCGTTAATTCTGAAAACCTATATCCTTAACTTTGGTGCACAACATCATGTTTTCTAAATTAATGAAGGAAGGGAAAAGAAGAAAGTCTGCTTAATAACATTTATGTGTATTCACATATTATGGTAAGAAAACACAAACAGCTAATTACACAGTTTTTTACGGACAATCCTCATCCAACGGTTCACAGCTAACAAGGTTAGACGTCCATATATTATTATTGCATTCATGCAGGTCCATTCATGCATTGCATGAAAAGTCCAACTTCACAACCCTCCTCAAATACCATTGATTCTTGCCGAATACAAGATTCCAAACATATAGAAAGCAACCAAGAACAAGAGGACAGAGAACTTCCTGACGACGGCAGGGTTTGCCACGGCGGCGACGCTCGCCGTCATCTCCTTTCTTCTCCTTGCGCCTCCCTCGACGTATCTTCTGCTTCTTCAACGGTTTGTCTACGCTTTTGTCTCTTCCCATTTCCTCTCCAAGTTATCAAAATTTACTTCAACTACTGTTTTGTGATTCAAAGTTCCAAAGATGAGATTTTAGCATACGAAAGAGAGAGAAAGAGAGAACTTCTCTGTGTTATTCGATCTGTGAATATTTGGAAAGTGTAAAAGCTGGAAAGGATGAGTACGTTTAGGAGGAAATGAATCATGAGGTTTCCAATTGGGGTAGAGGAAGGACTTGTCCCTATGATTCGATCTGGGTTTGATTTGTTAATTTCTATTATATTGGTTACTTGTGCTGGGTTCGATCTCCTTTTAATCTCTGATATGTGTGGTTATGTAAGGTGATTTCTGAGGAAAGTCGATGCAGCTTCGAGGAAATCATAGAGAGACGCGTAAACGAGGAGTTTTATGCCAAGCTTTGGCCTTTTTCAGAATGCAAAGAATGCAAATGGAGGTTTGAGTTTGGGGATCGATGGATTTTTGGGCAGGGTAAAGCCTGCACTCTAAGATATATACGGCCTTTAATTTTGTCTTGTGGGCTTATCTACCAATAACCTGTGTAGGCCTTTAATTTTGAAGCTAAAATGAGGGAGGAAAATGGAAAATAAATATGGGAGTTCCCTAACTCGATCACTTGGGCATAATAGATGAATTAGTGCTCAATTCTCACAACTGTTTAGATCTCGGAAGAGAAGGCATGCAATTAATCATCAAAACATGAAATCTCATCATCATCATTGTGGATGCTAATCATAAAGAATATGGAATAAGTTGTTGAAATGAATATGGAATATCCATACTTAAACTCATTTAAGCACTCGATCGACCAAACGAGGCTTAGGAGATGAATATGATTGAGTATATATATATATGACTTCGAACGTCTTAATGTCATTCAGATACTAGCAATTCACGGTATACGTTAATTAGCTAGATCAGATCGATAGATATGCAGATGCTCTAATATATTTAAGTAATTATCCGAATAACATTTGTCATGAAATTGAAATATATTAAGAGCAGATTGCTCACATTTTTCACGCCAGATCGAGCAGATTCTCAAATGGGGATAGTGGGGATACATGCATGCTATAAGTTAAAAGTGGTAAGCTTTTGGCACGTCCAAAGATATTTACAAGGCAGACATTAAGAAGTGGTATGTAAAGTGATGAATTTGGAAACCAACGTCAATTGATAGGCTATCAAAACATTAAACAAGGTGAATTATTGCCTGCAAACTAAAGCAATATAATCATATTGAGGAAACCAAAATTTTCATTTGGCAGTGGAGGCAAAAAGATCGACCAATATTGGGCATCCCCTTCGGTGTTATCCCCTAAATTGTTTATAGAATTGGTTAAGTTTATTGGGCAAGTGCAGGCAATTAGTTTCGCGTTAAAAAGCTTCTACGTACAAACAATTACGACTGATATTATGGTTTATTGAAGCACATGTTCGAGTTTCTTTCTTCTTCATTATTGTAGGCGAGGTGACCAAACTCGTATTTCATTTTTTAAGTTTATTTTTTCATTCTGACGTTGTGTTTTTTTGTTTTGTTTCAATTGCATTGGCATTAAGTGAGTGAAATTTATGCATTCAGAATGTTTTATAATTGATATACATGGGATTAAATGAAAATGGGAAGTTAATTAAGTAAGAACTGATCAACAATAGGAAACTCAACTGCCATTTCTTCGTCCTTAATTTACTTTCTTGTTTACTAATTCCTATATGTATGAGGAAACCTTCCTATAACTTAAAAACTTTGAACTTTCCTAGCTTGCTTCTGGATGTTCTGCCACTACGTACTAATTACTTCATTTGTTAGTGAAGATGAAAGAGAGGACAAAATACATACCATATGTGGTTGAAGCACGAAATATAAAGCAATTTAATTGTCGTTTCAGCCTTTCAGTCTCAAAGGAGATTATTCCATTTGAGAGGCTCTCTAATGATGCTAATTGTTTAATTAAGAAACGAACATTACAATAATTCTGATTTATAATATCACTAACACATGTTGTTGCCAAATTTTGGTGCATATATATAGTGATTTGGTTGGTGGATTGCATGTGCTATGTTATATTTCATATTGAGAAAATTAATTGTAGTCCTTCATACTCTATTTCATATACAAAGTCTGCAAAAGCTCAGCAGACAAAAGCTCACCAGACCTTCAACTAGCTTACTGCAATTATACAAGCAGCTCAATTTTAACTATATCATTAACAAATAAGATAATGAAAATTAAAAAAAAAAGAATGAAATTTGCATGGTTTCAACTTTCAACTGTACAAGTGGTTTAAGCACTTTTCTTCCCACCTTAATATATTCAAGCTTCAACTATACAAGTGGTTTAAGCACTTTTCTTCCCACCTCCCATCTTATACTAGCCTCAACTATAATCATAGTACCCAGAAATGGAGTCTCTTTCTTGGGCAATTTCGACGCTTGCAGTAGTAATCTTTGCTACTCTGACCTTCCTCTCAAAAACTCTCTTCCCCAAAAGCCACAAACTGAATCTGAAATTTCCACCCGGTCCAAAACCCTGGCCGATCATTGGCAACCTCAACCTCATTGGTCCTCTCCCTCATCAATCCCTTCACAAATTATCCCAAACTTATGGACCAATAATGCAGCTTAAGTTTGGCTCCTACCCGGTTGTTATTGCTTCATCTCCAGAAATGGCAAAGCAAATTTCAAAGACACATGATCATGTCTTTGCCTCCAGACCCCAAACTGCAGCCGGGAAATACACCACTTACAACTACCTCAACATCACTTGGGCACCTCACGGCCCATATTGGCGCCAAGGCCGCAAATTCTACCTCTCAGAGCTATTCAACTCCAAGAGACTAGACTCTTTCGAGTATATTCGTGTGGAGGAAAATCGCGCTTTCCTCTCGCGGCTGTGTGCCTTGTCAGGCAAGCCAGTCACCCTCAAGGAGCACCTCTCGCGCCTCACTCTCAGCATTATAAGTAGGATTGTGCTGGGGAAGAAGTACTTCAGTGTGTCGGAATCCGAGACTTCGATTGTGACACTTAACGAGTTCCAGGAGATGCTGGACGAGTTGTTCTTGCTTAATGGGGTGTTGAACATAGGGGATTGGATACCGTGGCTCGAGCTTTTCGACTTGCAAGGTTATGTGAAGCGTATGAAGGCATTGAAGAAAAAGTTCGACAGATTTCATGACCATGTTTTAGGTGAACACAGAGCAAACAAGGAAGGTGTGAAGGAGTATGTGCCAAAGGACTTGGTGGATGTACTGTTGAAGCTGGCTGATGATCCTAATATTGAAGTTAAGCTTAACTATGACAGTACGTGTCAAAGGATTCACTCAGGTACGTATGTTTGTGTTTATATATACAGTTATTTTCAATTAGTGACTAATACATTCTTCAATTTTGTTTAGTTGACGTACGAATATGGTGTGATGGGATTGTCTATAGTACCGAGATGTATCTCACACACTCATTTACAACTATTTGGACATTGTTGGTTTTTATAAGTGGCTATGATACCACTGTTAGAAATTGTTGTTATGTGCGGAAGCTATTAGTGGTGATGGGCTAGAACAAAGTGTTTAGGACTTTGTATGTAGGAGCCAGACTTGGGAGAAGGATGTTATTAGGACAAGATTATTATGACAACTAGTTTAGGAGGATAGATGAGTTTAGAGGAGAAGGTAGAAACAGAGGAGGACTATATTTGCTTGCTTCAAAGTAATTTCATTCACTCATTAGTTTGTTACAACTTGATTACAAGAGTACATGCCTATTTATAGAGGTCATTAACCGACCTTCACTATTGCCACTGACCTTAGAGAAAATGCAGCAATGGTGTAATCTGGGGGTTGGATCGAAGATCGGATCGAAAAACACCATCCACCAGTGAGGAATTAGTTCGGGTTAGACGTGAGTCCCATGCGGAGCCCACCTAACCTGATCAATGCATGGGGTAATCCTCAACCCACGGATTAGTCCAGACCAATAAAAATGTGGGGCCCATACACACCATTTTGCACATGGTGTTAGTCTAAAACAATACAAATGTCAATATAAAAATATTTTTCCTACAATGTACGTAACAATTGGTCTTTAGATTGATCTAATTATTGTATTGTTGAGCCGAGATCCAAAGACTGATTTAGATAAATAGTGTATTAATCCGGGTTGAAAATCGGTTCAACCCACCTAAAATGGGTGCATTTGCTTTTATGTTCTTCTCTAGAACATCCTAGACCACTTAGCTAGCTTTAGTTTATTACACTCCTTTCATGATCATTTTATATTAATCTAGATTACTCTAGCTAGCTCTAGGACTTCGTTAGACTTCTCTAGACAACTTGATCAATGTAGGATATTCTAGATATGTTTCAATGCACATTAGTTTCTAACAGACATAGTAATTGACACATTGTTTATTTGAAATCAGGATTTAATAGCAGGAGGCACAGATACCTCAGCTACCACTGTGGAGTGGGCAATGTCTGAACTCATGAAACAACCACAACTCATCGAAAAGGCGACGGAAGAGCTCGACAGGGTGATTGGGAGAGAGAGATGGGTGAAAGAGAAAGACATAGCACAGCTTCCTTACATAGATGCAATCATGAAAGAGACAATGAGGAAACACCCTGTTGCTGTAATGCTTGCACCACATCTGGCTCTTGAAGATTGTAATGTGGAAGGTTACGATATTCGAAAGGGGACGAGAGTGTTCATAAACACATGGAGCATAGGGAGAAACTCATCAGTGTGGGAAGCGCCAGAGGAGTTCAAACCGGAGAGGTTTCTAGGAAACACAATTGATGTGAAGGGACATAATTATGAGCTCCTGCCATTTGGTTCAGGAAGGAGGATGTGCCCTGGTTATAGCCTTGGACTGAAACTCATTCGGTCCAGCATAGCTAACATGCTGCATGGATTCAACTGGAAATTGCCTGAGAATATGAAACCGGAGGATTTGAGCATGGATGAAGTTTATGGCTTGGCAACACCAAGAAAGTTTCCACTTGTTGCAGTGGTAGAACCTAGGCTCCCAAACCATCTTTATTAATTATAACAATGCACCTTAATTCACAGTTTTTTCTTTTCTTTTCTTCGAGTGGGTAAATGTACTATTGTAATGAAAGAGCCCCGTTCACCTGGTCAATAAGTGACCAGAGATTATCTGGTCAACTGCCGTCAGATTTGCTTGATTTTGATCAAAGGGCTGAGACATATCTGAAGCTTTATTATTTATTCCCTTGGATCAAAATCGAGCAGATCCGACGGCAGTTGACCAAATAATCCCTGGTCACCTACTGACCAGGTGAACGGAGCTGTGTAACAAAACCATAATGTAATGTCTGATGTTCAACACTGCAATCACTAGTGGAAAAAATCACTTAGCCGACGGAACAATAATATTTTCGTCGCTTAAGATCTACTTAGCCGACGGAAAACCTTCCGTAGCCTAAGTTTTCACTTAGCCGACGGAATATTTTTCCGTCGGCTAAGAAGATCTTAGGCGACATAAATTTTTACCTAGCCGACGGAACATTTATATAAATATAAATGATTATTTATGATAACTTAGTCGACGAAAAATTATTTCGTCGCTTAGGTTATATCTTAGTCGACGGAAATATCTACTTAGTCGACGGAACCAAAATTTTTTTTTATAAAAAAAATTCAAAATTTTTGGCGGGATAACTGCCGCTTAGAATTTTTGAACTTAGTCGACGGAATATATTTTTTCGTCGCCTAAGTTCAAAATATTTAAGCGGCAGTTATCCCGTCAAAAATTTTGAATTTTTTTCGGCTCCATTCTATAACTTTCAGCTCTCTCTCCCTAACTCGTCTGCTTGCTCTCTCTCTCCCTCGTCTGGTTGCTCCCCCACCACCGCGGCGCCTCCTCCTCCTCCTCTTCTCGGTGACACCTCCTCCTCCTCCTCCAAGCAGCGGCTCCTCCTCCTCCTCCTCTTCTCGGCAGCACCACCTCCTCCTCCTCTTCTTGGCGACACCTCCTCCTCCTCCAAGCAGCATCTCCTCCTCCAAGGAGGTGGAGTGGAGTTGTTCGGGAACACGCAAACATAACCGATGTGGTCGCCGGAGAAGAGGAACAGAAGGAAAAAAAAACCCCCTAAAAAAACGAAAAAAAACCACCAGTTATTCTAAAAAAAAAATTAAATTTTTATTTCCATCGACTAAGATCTTAGGAGACGGAATATTCGGTCGGCTAAGAAAAACTTAGTCGACGGAAAAGTAATTTTCGTCGGCTAAGTTCCGTCGACTAAAATCTTGGCAGACGGAATTGATGATTCCGTCGGCTATTGTCTTAGCAGACGACAGAATATATGTCTTAACCGACGGAACGGTTCCGTCGGCTAATAGCCATAATCTAGTGGTGAATCTAATCTATGATCGATCATAAACATAAATAAAATAACTATGTTCGTTAATCAACCTCTTGTTCTTAATATTAAGATGACACACAAACAAAACTAATTTGCAATCAATCAATCAATCAAAAAATTATATAATATGTTAATGCATGCATCACATACATATAAGCATTTTTAAAGTTGTAAAATGGGGTCACTGGTTATTCCTAGTGGTATCATAGCCGGAAAACTGTTAGATATTGTAACTTATGGCTCTATATGAGCGGTATTTTTTCGGTATGTCGTCAAAATTATAAAGCAAATAGAGTAGCTAATGATGCACTATTTGCTAAATGGTGCTTGTTAGAATGTATAGATTTTGTAGACATGTCTAATGTTAATTTATGGTGTTTTTACAGTATGGGATTTAGACACAACGTTTCTCTTTTTATATTCTGAGATTTCATTAATAGTTATGACGTGAGAGCTGTTGTTTAGTTTTTATATTCAAAAAAATAATATATATATATATATATAATGGGTCCTTAAAATTAAAATAGTAGCAAGTAATATTTCACGGGCGTCTGTCACTTGTACTCACATGCATAACTTTTTGCATACAAAACTGTAGATCTATATCGATGAAGCCCCCTTCTACTGCGGACCGCATAGTTGCAGACCGGTTAAGGACTTTTAAAACCAACCATTAGATATTACACGAACGGTGATCTCCTTCTCTCTCTCTCTCTCTGCCACCTCTTTCTCTTTCTCGCCGCAACCACCACCACACTCAGCCCAATAGGCACACCACCAACCACCACACCCACCTCAAGCTCATCTGCTTCTTCAACGGCGCCTTCCACCCCCGCCCGCCCTTCGGCCTCCTCTAATATGCCGGCGGCGACACTCCAAGTTCATCTCCAAAATCTCCGATCTCTCCCCCGCATCGCCTCCTTTGTCATTAACTATCAGCTCGGATCGGGCGCCGCCGCAGCCCCGCTCGTCCGATGAAGACGTCCGCGGCATGGTCGACGAACGACCCGAAGCCCAGAAGCTCGACGACGGTGATGTCAGCAATGACGACATGGGGAGATGGCATTGTGGACGGCGCCGACGAAGATGCTGAGCACTTTGGAGAGAGAGAGAGAAGAAGATCACCGTACGTGTAATATCTAATGGTTGGTTTTAAAAGTCTTTAATCGGTCCGCAATTATGCGTTCCACAGCAGAAGGGCTCCCTGTATCGATATCTAAATGCATGGCTACCAGGATTTTGGAATCAAGGAGAAATTCTTGTGTGCGACCAACGCAACACGTCATGTATACGACCATCCACTCATTAGCAGACACATGTGGGATTTTTCCCACATCATCATCGCTAAAAAGAGAGGAATAGAAAGAAATCGGAATCGAAAATCGGAAAGCTTAAGCCAAAACCTAACCCACAGGTCCTCTTCGGCTCTCCCATCCCATCCTCCACCTTAATTCCCACCAGCAAGCTCCTTCGATCTTCCTCCGACGACCCCTTTGCGTCTCTGCCACCACCCAATCCCATCTCTTCCCCTCACCAAACTTGGGCCAGGTTCGGTGCTTGACGACGCACTTGCTGGGGAAATCGAGGTCCTCTCCTGCATCGGCGGCAGGAGGAAGTCGATGTCCTCGTCGAGCTCGCCCCATCAGATCTTCGCTGGTTGGGTAGCTGACCCTGGTCGCACCAAAGCCATGGCTAGCTGCGCCTGGTGAGATGGATAAAGAGGCTGAGAGAGACGCGGAGAGGCCGGAGGAGAGAGAGGCGGAGCTTGGGGCTGGATTGAGGTGGAGGATGGGATGGGAGAGCCGGAGAGGACCTGGGTTTGGTTTTGGCCGTATCGGAGCCGGTAGCAACTTCCGATTACTTTTTCTTCTCTCTTCTCAGCCATGATGATGTGGAAAAACCCACACGTGTCAACTAGTGAGTGGATGGTCGTATACATGACGTGGTGCGTTGGTTGCACACAAGAATTCCTCATCAAGGATATATCTCAATATCTCATAGACTCATAGTCAATCATTCAAGTGCCTAATTTGAGTAATTTCATCATATCTATTTCATCAAGAATAATGACTGTTGAGCGCTACAGCAGGCAAATTAGGCATTCATCATATCTTTACGAAAATTTCAGACCATAAAAAAAAATCATATCTTGACGAAAGAAGTAGCCGACAGATCATGCAACAATCATATATTGAGGCTTTGCTCCTACCCTGTTGTACCTCAAACTCTCACCATAACTGATTCACATACATGGAGGCTTCAGTTTCCTCGGCTGTTTTGACACTCTCATGGCTATTCCTTCTAGCCCTTGTATCAAAATTCTTCTTTTCCCAACTACAGAAACTGAAGCTGAAATTTCCACCCGGTCCAAAACCCTGGCCTATTATCGGCAACCTCAACCTCATCAATGGTCCTCTCCCTCATCGATCCCTTCACAAATTATCCCAAACTTATGGCCCTTTGATGCAGCTCAAGTTTGGCTCCTACCCTGTTGTAGTTGCTTCCTCTGCAGAAATGGCAAAACAGTTTCTGAAAACACTTGATCATGTCTTTGCCTCTAGACCACGAACTGCAGCAGGCAAGTATATCACTTATAACTACCTCAACATCACTTCGTCACCTCACGGTCCATATTGGCGTCAAGGCCGCAAGATCTTCCTCTCCGAGCTATTCAGCTCGAAAAGGCTTCAGTCCTTTGCGTACATCCGTGTTGAGGAAACTCGTGCTTTTATCTCACGACTGTATGCCTTGTCTGGAAATCCAGTCATGCTGAAAGAGCAACTCTCACGCCTAACTCTCAGCATTATGACTAGATCTGTGATGGGGAAGGAGTACTTTAGGGAGCCTGAGTTTCAGCGTTCGGTGATGAAGCTCGAGGAGTTTCAGGACATGTTAGATGAGTTGTTCTTGCTCCATGGGGTTTTCAATATCGGGGACTGGATACCGTGGCTAGAAGTTTTGGATTTGCAAGGGTACGTGAAGCGGATGAAAGACTTGAAGAAAAAATCGGAGCCATTTTATGATTATGTGCTTGACGAACACAAGGCAGCGAGTCAAGGAAGGAAGGATTATGTAGCAAAAGACATGGTGGATTCACTGTTGCAGCTTGTTGATGATCCTGATCTTGAAGTTAAGCTCACCATTGACAGTGTCAAGGCATTCATCCAGGTACATATGAAATGTTTGGCTACATGCATGGCCTTAATTATCCAATAAAATTAGAACATTAATTTTTAGAGAAAATACCCAAATGCACAAAAACAGAAAAGTTAGACCCCAATCCAATGAAAAAAAAATCAAAAGCCCATTCCAATAAATCTTAACAAAAAGACCAGAATAACCTGAATCTTAGTAATTGATAACCACGAGCTCTCATCTCTCTCTATCCAATCAGATCTCTCTCCTCTTTCTAACATCATCGGCGATTACAAACCATCACCGATCAAATCTGACTCGAATCCGGCTTCCTCCAACGCCGTCGACGACGGTCTCCACCTCTCCAAACACCTGTACTTCGGGAAGGATCCAGGCGAGTCGCTGCACAAGCCGTCGTCGAGAAAGGACAAGGCGGTCGCCGACTGCGCCTACCTCCCGACGTCGCCTACGGTCTACGATGTGATATCGAACCCGATGATCGTCGAAAACCCGGACATCTCGAGTACCAGCCGCACGTGCACACCACCTACCTCGCTGTCGACGATCCCAATGGCAACACGATTTCACCGGCGATAAGAACACCCACACAAGCACCGCTACTTCCTCTCCTCCGACCACCTTCTCTTCTCGATCCACCTTCTACCGCGCTCAATCACCCGGTCCCCGGCGCCGTCGCCGTCGTCTCTTCTGCCGCAACCCAACCTTGTCGTCCCACTCGCCGGCGCCACCACCACCGCCTTCTCCCTCCTCTTCTTCCTCCTTGTCTGCTTCCGCAAAATCACCCGCAACCGCACAGCCCCGGAAGCCGGCTCTAAGCTGTCTCATCGCTTCTCCTACTCCCCTGGAAGGGCGTTGCTTGCCGGCGTGCGCCGGGGTTGGTGGAGGAGGCCGGTGTGCTCACCGTCGGGGAAGGTGGGTGCCCAGAGAAGAAATGTGGGTGCTCACCGTCGGGCCGGTTCCTTAGTTCTCTCCTATTCGGTCAGTAACTAAGATTATTAGGGGTCAGTAACTAAAAACTAAGTGATTACTGGGTGTCAGTAATTGAAAACTAAGTGATTATTAGGTGTCAGTAACTGAAAACTAAGTGATTACTGGGTGTCAATAACTGAAAACTAAGTGATTACTGGGTGTCAGTACTGAAAACTAAAAGTTATTGGGGTCAGTAACTGGTTACTGGGTGTCAGTAATTAATCAATAACTGGTTACTGGGGGTTAGTAACTGGTTATTATGGGTCATTAACTGGTCAGTAACTGATTATTGGGGGTTAGTAACTGGTTACAGGGAAAAATCCGGTGACCGTAATTCGGTGGTCGGGGAAAATCCGGTGACCGGAATCCGGCGGTCGGGGAAATTCCGGTGACCGGAATCCGGCGGCTGGTGACCGGAGTCCGAGGTTCCGGCCAAGTCTTTTCATGTTGAAGAGGTGGGGGCAAAATAGTCTTGAAATAATATGGTTTGTTAAGACTTTAGTAAAGATTTGTGCATTTGGGCATAAAAATGGTTACCTTATATTGGAATGGGCTAATGCAAAAGATTATCATTGGAACGGGAAATAAGAGGTTTGAATTAGTACTAAATGGGCATTTTTCCTAATTTTTAATTAAACGAAAATTAGAGTATCAAACGTACGTATATTCCTAAATTAGACTTTGAGTTATGATTTAGCTAGCCAAGATGAAATTTATCTATAATAATGTTAACATATTTAACTAGTATATCACAACATAGTCACACTGTCTAGCAAGTATACATGAAATGGTTGATGGATTGTTGAAAGAAAAATGCAGAAAAAAAAAGAGGCAAAGATCTTTTGAAAGCTACATTGTGCTAGAGTGTTAGACTTGATTGATTTGAGAATAAGGGTTACACTTACAACAATTACATATGGGGCTAAGAATTTAATATGACATAAATGCCCTTGCAACTTAATTGTTATAAACCTAAAATATAATTAGCAAAAGAAACCTTAGGCGCGTTTTTTTATTATTATTATCAACTGAAGTGTTGCTCTATTAATTTTGTTCAATCAAAAATGGATCAGGACTTAATTGCAGGAGGGACTGATACCTCAGCTACAACTTTGGAGTGGGCAATGTCTGAACTGATAAAACAACCTAACCTCATCGTACGGGCGACGGAAGAGCTCGACAGAGTAATTGGAAGAGACAGATGGGTAGAAGAGGACGACATTCCACAACTTCCTTATATCGACGCAATCATGAAAGAGACAATGAGGAAACACCCGGTGGTTGTTTTGCTTCCACCACATTTGGCTCTTGAAGATTGCAAAGTGGGTGGTTTTGATATTCGTAGAGGGACAAGAGTGTTCATAAACACATGGAGCATAGGGAGAGACCCCTCAGTGTGGGAAGCACCAGAAGAGTTCAACCCTGAGAGGTTTCTGGGAAACAAGGCAATCGATGTGAAGGGACAAAGTTTCGAATTGTTACCTTTTGGTTCAGGAAGGAGAATGTGCCCTGGTTATAGCCTTGGACTGAAGGTGATTGGGTCTTGCTTGGCCAACATGTTACATGGATTCAACTGGAAATTACCTGAAAATATGAAGATAGAAGATTTGGGGATGGATGAAGCTTGTGGATTGGTAACACATAGGAAGTTCTCACTTGTTGCAGTCATGGAGCCTCGGCTTCCAATCCATCTTTATTAACTTGGCTACAAAAAACCAAACTCAACCTTCATCAACAGCCGATACGTACTGCAACCACTTAGAACGTGAAGCCTTTGTTTCTCACTCGTCTGTCTTAGTCCTAATAATATGCAGTAGTGGTTTGCTGCGTTGGCTCAAAAATGCTCATGTTGCATATGCTGGTGATGCTACTCGACATGCATACTAAATAATTTGCCCTCATGGTGCTCCAATATCTTTGTTAAGTTAATGAGAAACATAGCATGCACCTTTATTTCAATAATTGTGGGTTTTGTGGCCGAAATCAATTCATAAAGATACAATCATGCATGCAATATAGGTACGGTCCTCATCCTTGAACTAAATCCTACCAAGAGTTGCATTAGACGTATGCACCAACCTCTACTCGATCATTTGCTTTGGCATTAATATTGTGTCGCAACTCGCAACATGAATGAGAGGTGCATATAATCAACATGAATGAGATGGGTTCATATATATAACCGTGAGTCATACCAAGCATTCAAACGTACAGGAGCAAGTCCCCAACCCCCAAGCTTCGCTTACAACTTACAACAATATATATGGTGTACCTAGCCTTCATTTTCTGGCTCAAGTTACGTACTGCGGTACCTTTATGTAGAAAATGAGACTGATATGAAGAAGAAGGTTTTCTGTATATAATCTTAAGGAAACGATTACAAGCCTACCTCTATTTATATAAAGAGAGAAAACAAGCTAAGAACCAACTATACAGAGTAAGAACCATCAGTCCCTAATAACCTTCCATGAATTGTGGATCTGAACAACTCTAAACTGTAGAGATTGAACCAAAACTGTTTCACAGTTTTGACCAGAAGACATGGAAGAGAGAAGTAAGGGAAGAGACGTGTGACACACAAGTAAGCTATCTCAATACTCCCCCTCAAGCTGGATCGAGGGAATTCCTTGAGCCAAGCTTGGACAGCAGACGCTCAAACTGAGCGGAAGCAAGAATCTTAGTGAACACGTCTGCAAGTTGATCACAAGATCTTGTGTACATAGTCTCAATGAGCTTTGACTGCACTTGATTTCGAATGAAGTGGCAGTCAACTTCGATATGTTTTGTGCGCTCATGGAACACTGGATTTGCTGCAATGTGCATGGCAGCTTGGTTGTCACAATGCAGAGGAATTGGAGATGAATGCTTGATGCCTAAATCTTGGAGAAGAGCTTTAAGCCAAATAAGTTCACAAGCAATGGATGCCATTGCTCGATATTCTGCCTCAGCACTGCTTCTAGCCACCACTGACTGCTTCTTGCTCTTCCAAGTGACGAGATTGCCTCCTACAAATGTGCAGTAGCCTGTTATGGATTTCCTATCAAGGGCATTGCCTGCCCAATCGGAATCAGAGTAGCCTTCAATCTTGAAGTGATCATTTTTGCACATCAAAATTCCACGACTTATGGTTCCTTTCAAGTAGCGCAATATTCTCTTGACAATGCTCAGATGATAAACAGTTGGAGAGTGCATAAACTGACTAATCAAGCTGACTGAGTATGTAAGGTCTGGTCTGGTGATGGTAAGATAAATCAACTTACCAACCAGTTTCTGATAAGTGCTAGGATCAGTGAGAGTTGTACTTGGTGAGTCCAGCTTCAACTTGCTGTGCAATGGAGTTCGAGCAGGTTTACATGCAGTCATGTTTGATTCATCAAGAAGATCAAGGATGTATTTGCGTTGATTTAGAAACAGACCTTGAGTTGAGAGGTCCATCTCTATCCCCAAGAAATACTTTAGAGAACCAAGATCCTTGATGGCAAAAGCTTTATGTAGAGAAGCTTTTAGATTCTGAATTTCTTCTGTGTTGCTGCCAGCAATGATAAGATCATCTACATATACTAATACCACCAATTTTCCAACTTGACTGTTTCTAACAAACAATGAAGAGTCTGAATGGCTTCTTGTAAAACCTGATGCTACAAGAACTGAACTCAATTTAGAGTACCAAGCACGAGGAGATTGCTTCAATCCATATAAGGCCTTGTGAAGCTTACAAACCATGCCAGCTTCATGTTCACGAGGATGTCCTGGAGGCAGTTTCATGTACACATCCTCCTCTAAATCACCATGCAAAAACGCATTCTTTACATCCATTTGACACAAAGTCCAACCATGATTCATTGCAACTGAGAGTAGGACTCTAACTGTATTCATTTTAGCTACAGGGGCAAACGTTTCTTTATAATCAACACCAAACGTTTGAGTAAAGCCACGAGCAACTAACCTTGCTTTGTGTCGTTCGAGAGTGCCATCTGAATGATATTTGAGTTTATAAATCCATCTAGCTCCAACCAGTTTCTGTCCTTTAGGAAGAGGGACAATACTCCACGTCTTGTTCTCATCAAGAGCATTCAATTCATCTTTCATTGCTTGTTGCCATGCTACTGATCTGTTGGCTTCTGCATAGGTACGAGGCTCATATTCTGTGAGAATCTTGCTTACAAAGGCACTGTAAGCATGCTGAGTGTCACTCAATCCGAGCTCAATGGGATACCGTGAAGAGTAAGTAACATAATCTTGCAGCTTTGGAGGAGGATTCCGATCTCGTGGAGGATTCCTTCGAGGTAAAGATGGAACTTGTTGAACTGTCTCAGGATCTACTTCCTGGTCACTTGTTTCTGCACATGGCTGCTCAGTGTCACTACTGTGAATGACTTCATCATGAGTTGGAGTTGATGTGGTTGAAGTGGGGGTTGGAAGAACCTCAGTCATAGGAAACACTTCAGTTAAACACTCCCCCTGAAGATCACCAGCTGTGCACTGATAAAAGGACTCATTCTCATGAAACACAACATCTCTAGACACAAAAAATTTTCGTGTCAAGGGATTGTAACATTTATATCCCTTTTGTGTAGAGGAATAACCAAGGAACATGCACTTAATTGATCTGGGATCCAGCTTGTCTCGTTTATCAGATTGAACATGCACAAAACATGTGCATCCAAATGTTCGAAGATGAGAAATGTCAATTTTCCTACCCTTGAGCAGCTCAAATGGTGACTTAAAATCCAGAACACTACTTGGCAGCCTGTTGATCAGGTATGCTGCTGATTGAACACTTTGGGACCAAAATCTCTTTGGAACATGGGATTGCAGCATAAGAGCTCTTGCTTTTTCCAGTAAATCTCTATTTTTGCGCTCAGCTATCCCATTTTGTTGTGGAGTTCCCACACAGCTTGTTTGGTGTATGATGCCATGATCACTAAGATACTGTTTCATGATTTTAGAAGTGTACTCGGTCCCATTGTCAGACCTTAGAGTTCCCAATTTTGAAGAAAATTGATTCATGATCAAATTATGGAAGTCTTGAAAACATTTAAACACTTCACTTTTGAGTTTGAGCAGATAAACAAAAGTAGATCGAGAGAAATCATCAATGAAAGTAACATAAAATCGATAACCATCAAAAGAGTCAATAGAGGCTGGACCCCATACATCAGAATGCACTAGTTCAAAAGGCTTAGTTGATCTTGAGTGTGAGAGTTTAAAAGGAAGCCTAGTCTGCTTAGATAAATGGCAGATCTCACACTCATGAGCAACTTTACAAAAATTTGGAAATAGCCTAGACAAAACAGGAAAAGAAGGGTGTGCAAGTCGTCTGTGCCACAGCTTTTGTTGAGAAGCATTGGAGTTGAGCAGAAAACACTTTGAAAGACTTGAGTTGGTGGAAATGAAGTAAAGTCCATTTAGGAAGAAGCCTTCACCAATCTTCATCTTTGTGACTCGATCCTGAAAAATGATATTGTCAGCAGAGAAAATAGCAAGACAATGCAGGATTCGAGTCAATTTTCCAACAGACAACAATTTAAAAGGGAAAGAAGGCACAAACAATGCAGAAGACTCAATGACGTCTGAGAAAATTTTAATTTTGCCTTTTCCAGAGATGGGAACATTACTGCCATTAGCAATAGAGACATGAGAAGGTGTTTTTGATTTTTCAAAAAAAGAAAGATCTTTGAAATCATTTGTGATATGCTCGGAAGCACCAGAGTCTACAATCCAAAACTCTCCATTTTTACTCAAATCAATAGCTGTTGAGAGAGCGCAAATGATACCTGGGATGTCATCAGTAGAAGCAAAGCTTGTTTCTTCAAGGAAGCCTGCAAACTTCCCAAGTAGAGCAGTTGAGTTTCCTCCATTCCTTTCCAGACTTCCCTTTTTGCTTTGAAGAAAGTTTGCAAACTCATTTATGAGTGTGATAGGATTGGAGGTGAAATTGCTCATTTCTTCTGATGTGGTGCTCAACTTTGCTCTAGGATTGGATGGGTAAGAGTTTCTGCTAGTTCTTGGGTCATCATTCCACTTTGGCTTCAGATCAGGGTGAAGTATCCAGCAAGTTTCTTTCTTGTGTCCTACGCCAGTTCTTCCAATGCTCTCACAATGAGTGCATTTTAAGTCTGGCCTCTTCCCTCGATAAGGTCTGTTGCTGGAGAATGCTCTAGGCTCAAAGTTAGTTGCATCAGTCTCTCCAACTGCAACATTAGCATTCATGACCTTTCTTCTTACTTCTTCTCTATGAATAGTGCTACACACCATTTCAAGGCTGGGAAGCTCTGGTGTCATCAACAGGTAACCTTTGAGATCTTCATATTCAGATCCAAGACCAGCTAGGAGCTGAAAGACTTTATCCTCCTCAGCACGTTTGAGAAGAGTTACAGAATCAGTTGTATGAGGCCTGTACAGATTTAACTCGTTCCACTTTGTTTTCAAAGTTCCCAAATATTGAACAAAGTTCGAGTTACCTTGCTGAAGTTCTCCCAACTCCTTTTTTAGCTGAAAGATTCTAGCAGCATTGTTCAGATCTCCATACATATCTTTAACAGCTTTCCACAAGTGTAGAGAAGATTCGGAGAAGTTGAAAATTTCTGCAATCTTTGGCTCCATGGAATTAAGCAGCCAAGACATCACCAGCTGATCTTGAGATTGCCATGCTTCAAAGTCAGGTGATGAAGATGCAGGAACTTTACTCTTTTCACTAATAAAGCTAAGTTTGGATCTTCCTCCAAGTGCCAGAGTAATGGCTCTTGCCCAGGAGATGTAGTTGAACTCATTCAGAAGGGTTGAGCTGAGACGTTGATTTGGGTTAGTATCAACCATCTCAGGCCTGGAAGAGGATGAAGACGAAACTTTCTCACCGCCTTCAGACATGATGCAGGCCTTTTATGAACGAAGAGTCTATGAAATGAAACAGAAGCAGGTCCTATGAGGATCACTGCTCTGATACCATGTAGAAAATGAGACTGATATGAAGAAGAAGGTTTTCTGTATATAATCTTAAGGAAACGATTACAAGCCTACCTCTATTTATATAAAGAGAGAAAACAAGCTAAGAACCAACTATACAGAGTAAGAACCATCAGTCCCTAATAACCTTCCATGAATTGTGGATCTGAACAACTCTAAACTGTAGAGATTGAACCAAAACTGTTTCACAGTTTTGACCAGAAGACATGGAAGAGAGAAGTAAGGGAAGAGACGTGTGACACACAAGTAAGCTATCTCAATACTTTAACAAACCTTCCTCTCAATACATGCATAACCATATGCTTGCTCAATCATGCATTATTATAGTTAGAGGGGATATTATAACAAAGTAATTTAAGCATCACAATCAAAATTAACTGATAATAATCAGACAAGTCTTAAAAATCAAACTCTTTCTCAGTACATCCTCGCATGCATGTGTAACGATTCTAATCAAGTTAATTATACTCGTGCATGATCGAGAGACATAAACAACGATAATTGAGATGAAAAAGACTATTACAATTTCATACAATTAAGCTGATCATGTTTGAACTGTACGTGCATGAGATCTCAACTAAATCTTTTTGTTTTTTGTTTTTTTTTTGTTTTTTTACTGAATGATTGAGGTAAGTGATGAATAAAGCCCTCATATCAGTCCAATCTATTAATCAAAGAAAATGAAACAAAAGGAAAGCTAAGGGACCAAATACTATTCAAATAAAATTAGCCCGTATTATTAAAATTCATCATAAACAATCTTCATCTTTATGTAAAACGTGAATCGCTACTCCTACATGCAGTAAGTAGTTGCAGTAAACCCACACATCACTATAAATATACTTGCAGAAACGTTTTTAGTCCCTCAATCTCCATTCCCCGTTACTGAAATGGAACTGGTTTCCACTTCCCATGTTCTAACCTTAGTCTGTCTAGCAACTCTAGCCCTTCTCTTTAATCTCGTTTTATTTCCTCGAAAAGAAGTACTGAAATCTCCACCAGGTCCTAAACCATGGCTTATTATCGGCAACCTTAACCTCATTGGTCCAATCCCTCACCAAAGCCTTCACAAGCTATCCCAAACTTATGGACCAATAATGCATCTCAAGTTCGGTTCCCACCCAGTTGTCATTGCTTCCTCTGCAGAAATGGCAAAGCAATTTCTCAAACATCATGATCATGTCTTTGCCTCCAGACCCCAAACTGCAGCTGGTAAGTACCTCACTTACAACTACCTCGACGTCACTTGGGCGCCTTACGGTGACTATTGGAGCCAAGGCCGCAAGATTTTCATCACTGAGCTCTTCAGCTCGAAAAGACTAGAGTCTTTCGAGTACATTCGAGTCGAGGAGATTCGCGCTTTTCTGTCACGACTGTGTGCCTTGTCAGGGAAGCCGGTGATACTGAAAGAGCAAATCTCGCGCCTAACACTGACCACGGTGAGTAGGATTGTGTTGGGAAAGGATTACTTCAGCCAGACTGATATTCAGACCTCGGTTGTGACACTCAAAGGGTTTCAGGACATGTTAGATGAGTTAGTCTCGCTTAGCGGGGTTTTGAACATAGGGGACTGGATACCCTGGTTGAAGTTCTTGGACTTGCAAGGGTACGAGAAGAAAATGATGGACTTGAAGAGAAAGCTCGACAGCTTTCATGATTACATTCTTGCTGAACACAAGGCAAAGATGAAAGGAGTGGAGAATTTTGTGCCAAAGGACATGGTGGACTTACTCTTGAAGCTGGTTGATAATCCAGATCTTGAAGTTAAGCTCACACTAGATGGTGTCAAGGGATTTACACAGGTACCTTACATAAGCATATGTATGCGTGAGTAGGGTTGCATTTAGTTGCATGATTAAAATTAGTCAAGCGAATTCAAACATAGATAAATCCGAATCCGAGTACCCGAGAGAATAAGAATTTGTAGTAATAGAACTCATATATATACATAATCGTTTGGATTTTGATAATTGTTATTTACACGAAAGTTCTGGTTAGATAAATTAATGGTTTATTTATTGATTTAATTAATCTAATTTGATACCTTAACGATCATCAATATGGATGAAACTTTGCAGGACCGATCTATACAGTAGTATCTATAAATTGAACAACAAAGATGTAGATATATGACTGAAAAATGGGTTAAATAAGAGCAGTCACAATTTAGTTTCAAAGCGAAGCTTCGTTTTGGATATAAATCTGCATGCATATATACATATACAGTAGTTGATTTTGCACAAATTGAAAGCAGGATTTAATAGCGGGAGGAACGGATACATCTGCAACGAACTTGGAGTGGGCAATGTCTGAACTCATAAAACAACCACACCTCATCAGAAACGCAACCGAAGAGCTTGACAGAGTAATTGGGAGAAAGAGATGGGTGGAAGAGAAAGACTTGGAGAACCTGCCCTACATAGACGCAATCATGAAAGAGACAATGAGGAAGCACCCTGTTGTTTCAATGCTTGCACCACATCTAGCCCTTGAAGATTGCAACGTGAAAGGTTACCATATCAGTAAAGGTACTAGAGTGTTCGTAAATACATGGAGCATAGGGAGAGACCCTTTGTTATGGGATGCACCAGAGGAGTTTAATCCAGACAGGTTTTTACTGAGAAATAAGGGGATTGATGTCAAGGGACAAAGTTTTGAGCTGCTTCCATTTGGTTCGGGAAGGAGGATGTGCCCTGGTTATGGTCTAGGACTCAAAATGATCCGGTGTAGCTTGGCTAACATGTTACATGGTTTTAACTGGAAATTACCTCAGAGTATGAAGCTAGAAGATTTAAGTATGGAGGAAGTTTCTGGGTTGTCAACACCTCGGAAGTTCCCGCTTGTTGCAGTTGTGGAGCCTAGGCTCCCGATCCATCTTTATTAATTAGTCACTTTTATGTTTATGTGAATGTGATGATGATGCTCTTGCTACAAGTATAACTCATTATTGCATATGTAGAGAGTTACAAGTAATTTAGTATTGTGAACATAGACAAGAATAATTGTGCCATGCATATCCAATATTATTTGGACTAAAAAATGACACATTAATTTGTAAGTGTTAAATCTTGAGTTCGACTAATGAATTATAGTTGTTGTTGTACGTATTTAAGTTGTTTGTTTGATTAAATAAAAAATAATAATTGTGACATTGATATGAAATCTTTGTTAGCATCGATCATAATGAACTTTTTATTAGTATCGGTTTTAATGATGAAAACTCTTTGTTAGTATTATTATTCACAACCTTAACCTCTTGGCTACTCTCCCACATTAGTCCCTTTACAGATTAATTTTCCCAAACTTATAGTTCCTCTCGACCAAGAAGGCTAGAAGAAACTTGCCTTTTGCTGATATGTACGCGGCGGCGCGTGCCACCACCGTACCATGGGGTGCACTGTTATCCGGGATATGTCCCTGACCTGACCGTTAAGAATATAGATTCCAGTAGGCCCAGTCCATATCCGCAGACCCAATCCATATTCATCGGCTTGGAGAACAAGTCTTATTTTCCTTTGTTTTGCTATTTGTAACCAACTCTAGAATAAATAAGAATCCTTCTATGTATTTTTAGAACAGGTCGCATCATATTCTCATACAAAAATTGCTTCCCATCTTCACTTTGTTTCTTCTTCGTCAACCTCTAGTTATGCTCTTAATTTTCACCATTGTTGCTTTACTTTCAAGCTTTTATTATCTGAACCTTGATTTTTAGCACCGACTTCTTCTTCAAGCTTGTCCATGAGGTAATGAGTTTGAAACAACCCTAATTCTTTTCAAACTGTTATATTTCTTATCTGTTTAAATTATAACGAGGTGTATCTTTACAAAAATAAACATTATTTGGTAAGTGAAGTAGGTGTATTCATCAATGCGAGCAAATGGTACCAATTCAACCAACTAAAGCAACTAGGCCTACTTAAGATTCAAAAGAGCCTGTATTCATCAGTTGTAATGAGACTTGTAATTGATTTAGATGACTGGTTTTGAGAAGTCATTCACATGGGTGCTACCAATATTGTGTGTGTGTGTTTTTTTTAGTTGAATGCACTCACATTCTTCTTTTATTGAGAGAATAATTTTTTTATTTTATAAATCCTATTGAGAGAATAAGTTATTGTTCCTGAAGGAGTTAAATTTTATGATTTATGTCGAAATAAAAGCTTATTTATAATTGCATTCATTGCAATTTACAATTGTGTGTTTTATAATATGATCGTAATAGTTACGTTCCACTAAAATTTCTATAAATAGTGATTTTGAAGAAAAAAAAAACAAGCAGAAGAAGATTGATTACATTGTGTAGCGGTTAGCCATGGAGTTGAGGGTACTTGGTTTCTTCTTAGCGCTCTTCTTGGTGTTTTCGACATCAAACTTTATTCGTTTTGGTGTTGCACAAATAAGTTATCGTTGTGAGCCTTTTTTCTATACAGACTTAGAATGCGATACCGGATGGTTCTTTAAATATAAATCAGCGAGAGCCGACGATTATTGCAAGGCAGAGTGCACTAAAAGAGGTCACAAGAAAGGCTTTTGCGGTAAGGCCGTTGATATATGGGGGAATGGTGAAACCTGTCAATGCTCTGACACAGAGTATTGTTATGATTGAAGAAATGCATGCATGTATTTGCACGATTCCTTGTTAAGAAATATATAATTACTCTCAATCAAAAAAAAAAAAGAAATATATAATTACTTTTATGGGATATGAGCACATTGGAGAGTTAATCTTGTAAATCTCCGGCCATATTTATACCCAGATTTGAAATGTTAGAAATAAAAAGTAATTTTTTTACCTATAGCATGTGTTCTTTTATTATCTATATATTAAAAAGCACTTATCTAATAGATTATGGGTGCTCACGCGTGGGTTTATCACCCCCCATCTTTGTTGGTTACGATTCTTGGGTATGTTTTTCGGTCCTCTCTCGGCAGCCTTAGTTTTATCATGGCTTTGGTTTAGTTGGTGAATTGTATGGTGTTGTTTGGAGGAAGTTTTTCCTCTTGTTTGTGGGTTTCCATATGATTTGTGCATTGAGATTTGGTAGATATCAGGTACTCGGGCAACAATGTTCCGATTTAGCACTCCTCACTTACTCACAGTTGCTGACGGCGACGGCGACGACATTTGTAGGTTTATAATTTGGGTTCGACCTTTAATTAATGAAATATTCATTTCTCTCTAAAAATATATATATATATATATATATATATATATATATATATTAAAAGATAAAACAGAGGAAAAACAAGTTCCAGAATACAAGGTCCTATTACAAAGATTCACCCTAGAGTTAAAACACATGCAGTGAACAAAAGCAAGCTAACAACAGAAACAGCCAGTGATTTGGGTAGTGGTTGGGTCCTGAAATTGGAGAGGGTACGTATAAACGATTTGGGTAGTGGCCATATTTATACCCAGACTTTATCATCTCTGTGATCAATCGAAGTTGAGGGCTTACTAAGGTGTAATCCTTAGCGTCTCTCTGATTAACAGTGTAAACATAATAATTATTATTTTTAACATCGATCGATAATCATGTAGTGCCTTATTTATCTCGATAAACATATCATGCATATATGCATGTCATTCAATTTGATACAACCATAGACACACATATAGAGAACACCTCCCAATTGTGTATGAAGATATAATTTGTGTTATGAACATAAGTTTAATATGAAAACACAAGAATGCAAGTGTGATTAGTCCAAGGAAAATGAGAAATGAAGAGAGCGGTAGATGATCTGTGGAAGACCGGCACATATGACATGGAAATGGAAAACGACTTGCCGTCATTTAGCAATAACAACATAACTTCTCTCTCACAAGCCAGGACTTCACCAACCCATCTTGCTCTTTTTAGGGGTCAACTCCTTCCAGGTTTCAAATCATGACAAGAACAACACCAGCACCTAATGCACCTTTGAGATATGAGATACTCAAATGGATTATTGCATAGGAGGCTAACCACACAAACTCATCCAACCTCATCTCATCTCCACCCTAAATATAAGGCCATGCAGGCCCGGATAGAATGGAAAATGAAGCACGTTTGGTTTGAGGTATCTAATATTTGACAAGTCTGGTGTCTGGTGTAAAAGAGCATTCCATCAAACACTACTTAAAATTCAGTAAACCTACAATTGCATGAGTCAACGTACGTCTTTGGCTAGCTATTGGGATTGTGCTAAACTAGTACTATACAAGCAGTTGGGTAATTTTGTCTTTGAATACAGATACATGAAACCAAATCATGCATGCCTCCAATCTTGATTTAGAAAGCCACCTTGTATTTGTTATTTTCAGAAAACAAACAAGAAAGAGCAAATCAGTGGCAGGAACTGTGGGTTTTGATGATGGTGGATTCCTCTATTTCTGTTAAGAAGATGACACAAGCCTTATAAATAATGTCACCCATGAAACTTCTATATATATCTCTCTCTCTCCGCGTTATCAAACAGCGACAAGCGTGGCTCGTGGATCATCCTTGTACCGATATTGTCCCAACTTAACCACCTTTAAGGTGTTGGGTTTTAATCACAAAAGGCCTCGGTACAATTAGGAATGATCCACCCACTTATAAGTTATATTTTATTTGTCACTTTTCCAATGTGGGATCTCTCCTCTCCAACACTCCCCCTCACGTGCAACCTAACTTTTTAGGTCTGCACGTGAAACTGATTAACAAACTAAACCCGGGCCCCATGATAACCGAAAGAACCCCAAACTCTCAGACTTCCAGTGACAACTGAAAGAACCAAACCAGACTGAATTAACTCCAAACTCGAAAGAACCAAACCAGGGCCATGACCCCTGAAAGAACCAACCCGGGCTTATGGAGACGCAACTGGAGAGGGACCCGCTCTGATACCATATCAAACAGCGACAAGCGTGGCTCGTGGATCATCCTTGTACCGATATTGTCCCAACTTAACCACCTTTAAGGTGTTGGGTTTTAATCACAAAAGGCCTCGGTACAATTAGGAATGATCCACCCACTTATAAGTTATATTTTATTTGTCACTTTTCCAATGTGGGATCTCTCCTCTCCAACATATACCAGCACTGCTTAGCTGTGTTTGACAGTGTGTTGAAAACAATGCTTTGATTCAACAAACCGTAGGAAAGTGATTGCCCACTTTTTGAATTGAGGTGCATGTTTGATTCATTCAAAGATGTGTCTGCTACTGATTCTTGGTTTTTGGAATGCAGAAAAATAGTGTTTTGTTTTTAACGAAAATTTAAAACAAGTCTGAACGTGTTACTAAACATTTCTTGATCACTGAAAATGAAACTTCAAGCGATCGATTCTACTTGAATGAGAAAGCTAGCAAAAGGGTGGTTTACAATTTCAGAAAAGATTCTTGAGAAGAAAAGATGGACATCGATGGCCAAAAGAATTAAAGAAAACATTCATGTCCTCTCACAATAATTTGTATTCCTAAGCAACTTTGAAAAATCTATATGTATAGTGTGAAAATATGTGTGATTGCTTTATACATTATGTTATACTATAGTACTTGATCTATACTCCCTTGACTACTTGGTGCAAAGGAGAGTTCAAATCAAGACTTCTGCGACGTTGGCGCACCAAATTTTCCGAGTGATAACTTGGAGACTTTGGAGGAGTCCTCTGCTGATGCCTATGGCCATGGAGCTGCTGGTGTTGGTGCTGATGGCTGCTCTTCTTCTTCGATTCCCACTGTGCATTACCTTCCTTCACATCCTTGATCGAATTATCGGATTTATCGGTAGGAACTGTGTACACAAAGGGTCCAATGGGAATGTCATCAAAATCTTTGAGGGGCTCTAATGTCTTGACCACCTCACACATTTTTGGTCTTTGTTTAGGCCGGTGGCTGAGGCATTGGTAAGCCAATGCTGCAGCCTTTCTGGCTCCCATTTCCGAGTATTGTCCTTCTAGTCTAGGATCCATTATCCGGCTGAGTTTTCGGGGTTCATTCAGCATTGGTCTTGCCCATTCTACTAAGTTCTGCTCTCTGTGGGGACGGTTCTTATCCACGGATCTCCTTCCTGTTAGTAGCTCCAATAGTACCACTCCGAAGCTATACACATCACTCATCGCCGTCAAGTGACCTAAAAACAATTGAAATCATCAAGCAAATTAGTCCAAGAATTTATAGCCTGAATTACCAATCTGTGGACAAGGTTGAACTAAATGGTGTGAATTTAGTACCCGTCATAATGTATTCCGGAGCAGCATAGCCTTGTGTTCCCATGACTCGTGTCGAAACGTGTGTGTCATCTCCTTCTGGGCCATCTTTTGCTAGACCAAAATCTGAGAGCTTGGGGGTATAGTCCTGGAAATCAAAAATGAAACATACATGAGCATTTAGAATTAACAAAAGAAATATTACCATGTTTATGGATGCTAAGCAGAGGAATACTTACAGAATCTAACAAGATGTTCGAAGCTTTGAAATCGCGGTATATAACTGGTTTCTCTGCTTCATGTAGGAAAGCAAGACCCTTTGCAGCTCCAAGAGCAATCTTCATTCTGGTTGACCATGGCAGTGATGCTGAATACCCTGTACACCAAGAAATAAAACATAAAGTTAGTAACTGAAATCATTGTTTCTTGAAAATGAAAATTTTGTAGAGAGACTTCAGAAAGCTTACTTCTAAATAGCTGATTCTCTAAGCTGCCTCTTGGCATATATTCATACACCAATAGCCTATGTTCATCTACACAGCAATACCCTATGAGCTTCACAAGGTGTGCATGCCTCAATTGCCCAAGAAACATAACCTCAGTCTGCAAACCAGAATCAAACAATATGATTAAAACAGAGGAATCAATAAATCACCAAGTGATTATTTCTCATTATCCTGCAAAAAAAATACTCACCAACCACTCTCTATGTCCCTGTGATCCATCCAAGTCTAAGAACTTAACAGCCACAGGCTGAGCAGCCAAACCGGGTCTAAGCTTATCATCAATGAACCCTTTGTGAACCGGTCCAAAACCACCCTCCCCAATAAAGTTGCTGGATGAGAAGCTCTGTGTGATCACCTTCAGCTCCCCAAGTGTGAATACATGAAGATTGGAGCCTGCAAGAGATATGGAGAGGTCCTCTGAAAGTGTTGTCGAGCTGGGATTACTCAAATCCGAAAGCGAAAGCCTCTGGAATGAGGTCTGCTTTGCTACAACTTTTGCTTTGTTCTGGGGAGCTCGGAACTCAGATTTGTAGCAGCTTGGGAGTACAGACCAACATGTGATTTTCTTCACTGTCATTGTTCTTGATGATCAAAAATGCCTTCAAACTTGCCTATGCTGGTTTCTCTAAGATTGAATGGATAATCCTAAAAGTTCAACAACCTTTAAAGAATGAAGAATTGGGTTAGGAAATGAGAAGGGAGAGATGTTGGAATGAGCAATGGTTAGGGAAGACTTATAGAGGAGAAGACAAGGTCTAGTATTCAAAATCACCAACTGCCCTCCAAACCAGACATTAGAGAAAGAGCTAGGTCCGCAACTTCTTTCTAGCAACCCCTCTTGATTTGTTTCTGTAACATTCTATGCATCACCTTCCAATATATTTATAGAATTCAGATATAGGTGTTTCTATATTATATAATCAAAAGTGGTAACGAGCCCTTAGTCCACTCGGTTGATATCAACCTAATATTACATGGTTGCCCTCCTTGACCTTGACTTATAATTAGCATAAGAACAAAATTAACAACTAATTAAGAAGGATTTTAGGTTTTAAATGATGATCTGCTTTCTGTCATTGGGTCAGATCATGTAAAGCATTAGAACTTAGCAGCCTATAGGGGTATTAGGCTTACTAAATTGACAAAAGTGGCTGAACTAGAAGAACTGATTGCTCCCAATAGAACAAAGAAAACCAGCTATGATATTGAAAAGTTTGCAAATAGTGTTAGAGAAAACCCAACTGTTTCACCGATTCACATTGAGGTTTGAAATGGGTGGAGGTTTCCTAGTAATTTAGAGTTTAGACTTGTGGGTTAACTTAGCAAAGAAAGGTTTGGTCTAGTTGCAATGAACTCTAGGTTCCGGAACATTGGTTGCTTAATAAAATGTTATCCCAAAAATGCAATCATCAACCCTCATATACAATGCGTCATCTTAAGCATCATTACCCTTTGGTTTAATTGAGTTTTCTCTCTGCGGGTACATACCTGTGGATATAAGTTTAACCTATATTCTTGACATCTATTGTAGCATGTTTGCCAAATATTTTACACGAGCACATTATTGTAGATCTTGTATTTTCTGCTCTGCATTTCTCGTGTGGGGAAGGGGAACTACTCAATTATACAAACGAACACACACTAACACCAAAACTGATCGATCCAACAGTCCAACACTATTTTGTGATGATAATTGAGGCTTGCAATTTTCCAAAAAAAGCTAATTTGGCAACTAGCCAGGTGCCATTTTTTCCCTCTAACTACTCATATGCAAGTGTTCCATGCTCTTTGAGAGGGCAAAGATGTCATTAGTGCCAAAGAAGTGATTAGGGAAGTCTAGAGACATGTTAAAGACAAGATGTTCGACAAATTAGTTTAACACCGTAGCAAGAGAACTAGGCGGAAACAAGAAGTTTGAGTTTCTTTGTCTTACTACTATGATTTAACTGCCGGGTGATTATCATTTGAAAGGTAATAAAGAATCGAACATGTATTTTTTAAAAGCGATTGTTAAAGTTTTAAGTATCAAATTATTAGATTATTTATAAAGATATTGCGCATCAGTATTATTTCAAAAATTATCCTTTTCTCTTCCCAAATAACATTTTCTTATATTGAAAAAGGATGGGTCCCCTCGTGTGGCCGTTAAGGTGTCATTGGTTGCATTATGCTAATGAAATGTTTAATCTTGGTCTTAACAAGTGTTTCAAAGAGATTAATAGGAATCTTGTAGATGAATTAAACTAGCTAGCTAGTAGTAGGAAGAGACATTGGAAGAGTCAATGTCTCTGACTCTGTGTGAAAGAAGCTTCGGCAGCTTAGCTAGTTTTGGAGATTTGGTAAAGGATATATATTTTATAGATTAAGACATCTGAGCGAGGGCAATTCTGGGTCGGGAGGAGAACATTTTTACTCGTCACTTCCTCAAAGTCAATGGGTGTTATAGTCATCTTCGATCAAGAACAACGACTGTGTCATTTAGCAAAAAAAATATATATACAAATCATATCAGAAACTTGCCAAGCAAGAATTTCTGCGCTCTTGATATTGAAAGGAGTCGATATGACATGGTACTTAAAAGGTAGATTGGATTAGTAAAAAAGTAAATCTTTTTTGATTATGTGTTGGTAAGAATTGAAAACACAACGAGCACATGAAATATGAGTTTAGAATGAAAAATAATATAAGAAACTACGTGTTGAACTGAAAATGTAATCATACAAAAAAGAAACTACGTGTTAGCTTTTATTTGATTTGTACAATATAAATATGGATCACAATCATCACATAGGTGTACACGGTAGCGAGTTTGGATTACTTGAACAAAAAAAAGAAGCTAGTTTGGATTTAGCAACTAGGAGCCAAAAAAAAAATTGGTGCTTAGTGGGTTGAAGTTAATTAGGGTAGTCTAAGACATGACTATGATGAGAAAACCCTATTATATATGCCCTGACAAAGCCAAAGCCAAAGCCAAAGCCAGTGAAATAATTAACAAAAAAATGATGCATTAGTGGGCTCTTGAGAAACAAGCTTAAGCTACTCTTCTCTATTATGGGTATGTCTGTTGTGCAGATCTGCATACAATACAGATCTAGTATTTGCCCTATCAGTTGGTAAATGGGTGGGTTTATGAGGGGCAAATGGTAAATGCATAATCACTTTATAGACTCAACAACCAATTACAGCCACAAGTTTGGGTCTGCATACCATGCAGGTCTGCACAATAGAATTCTCCCTCTATTATATCCATCATCCTTGGAAACTCTCTACCCTACAAACAATTTAATTCTAATTGAAATTCTTAATTTTTTTCTATTTTCAGTGAAACTGATCGACAAGTATGTTATTGATTTTAATCAGTATATATTATAGGATAATCAGATGCAAAGAGAGACCTAACCAATACGTATGGGATGACTAATACAATTCTAGTCGACACCCTTACAAATCGATATCAAGCTCACTCATAGAACATATGTGTCTTAAAATTACTAAAACTCGGATTATTGTTTGGATTGGTTCAAATTCGACTTTAGTCACAATCATAACTTACATGAAAACCGATTAATTCAAACTCGAGCCCCAAACCGATCACGTACCCTAGGCAGTTGAGCAGTTGAATAAGACATGCATGCATGTTAGGAGCTCGGGATCATCATGTTGCCTGCCAAACTAACAAGTTCGGCATGAAGTTCACAGCACAACACTAGCTGTAGCCGTCCAAATCCTTGGGATTAATTATATTCGTAATCCTAGTTTAAGCCTTCTTTTAACTACAAATAATGCATGCTAATAATATTCTTCTCATTTGCATTCATGCATCTAAATCCAATTATCCACACAAACAACATTGTTGTAATCGTTAGGAAGAAACTAATTACCGTTGATTGTTTTTCAAATTAAGGTCAAGAAACTAGAAATTCAAAATGATGAACAAAACATTCAATCAATCTCCAACCACCCTCTACCTTCTCTGTATGGAATTTCACCAAACAACCAAACCCAGCAACAAAAAATCTTCAAACTTCGTATGCAGTTATGTAATAATCTCCAATTCGAAAACATGTTACATCCATCTTTTCAGACCTGTTTCCATCATGCTAACAAAAACTTGGGAGAATACGGTTATACAAACCAGAAAAGACTTGTAAATTCACCTAATATGGAATAGAGTTAATTTCAGTTTACCCGGCCCCTAAATCTTTGGTGACAAAATCAGTTCAGTCCTATAACTTTTTTTAAAATCAGTTCGCCCCTTTAGCTTTTTTAAATTCAGTTTACCCCCTAATTTTTGATGTCAAAATCAGTTCAGTCATGCAACTTTTTGTTAAAAATAGGTCCCCTTGTCAGTTTGGTGACAAAAATTGGACAAAACTGATGTGTTTACAAAAGTTGAAGGGGCGAACTGATTTAACACAAAGTAAACTGATGTGTTTATGAAAGTTAAAGGGGCGAACTGATTTTAAAAAAGGTTGCAGGACTGAACTGATTTTAACATCAAAGATTAGGGGGGTAAACTGAATTTAATTCTATGGAATATTAAAGGACTGTGATCGAGATCAACATCAAATATGAATAAAAATGTCTTATGATCTCATCTGATTAATTTAGACCATGCTAAAATAATGGTAAGCATGATGTAGATTATGCTCAGTTCAACTACCAAAGACTGCATGCAACTCCCTGTTTCAGACCGAGTTGAAGTTTTCTTGGTCTACAAACTTTCGTGTGCTGCAAACCTCGGTGTATACAAGATTACAAGTTAGGCAAGAAGATCTTTACTATTTACGCACGGAAAATGATACGAGCGAGTTGGAGGAACTAAAACACGAAGTGAATTGCTATATATGGTGGTCAAAGGTCGAAGGAAACTGCTAGAGTTTACTAGTATAATATTTTTGATTAAGGAATGCAAAGCTTGATTTGGTCTATGATATATCAATCTTCTTCTTAAGCGTGTACGAGAGAGTCTAAGCCAGCTGGGATAGTTAATTGGCAAATGTGTTAATTTGCTGGGTGTGAAAGGCTTTGTAGCTTTGTGTGCAAGAACCGTCCACTACATACCTTTATCGATCGATTTCCAGGGAGAGAGAGGAGAATTGAAGCTAGCTTGGAAAATGATGGGAAATTATGTTATAGATCATGTGTTGTAAGTAACAATACTATTCGCTATAAGACTATTAGGAAAATGCTAGATCACTCTCACGTAATGTAATTGTTTTGGCCACACCAGTAAGTCTGGGCGTGCAAAGTCTCTTTTAGTTGTTGCGGGCGTGCCACCGCGCGGACGCGGAATGTAGTGGTTATAGTAGCGGGGTGCGCTTAGCTTTTTGCTTCTAATCAAGCGACTGAGGATGGAGAGAGCACCAACTCCACCGCAGGGTTCTTCATATTCGCCTTGCGTACTGGGCAAAGACTTACAGTAGTCCGCCTGAGCGTCACAATATCGATACTCGACGTAAGATCGAGCAGAGCTTCAATTGGGAAGGAGAGGAAAAAATAAAGAGAAAGCTCCGGAGAGCGTATGGGGAAACGAAAGGAAAGCTCCGGGGAGCGTCTGAGGTTCGACTAGGTCGAGAATTGAGTTGAGTTGTTGATTTGTTGAGTAATTGTGTTGTCTCGAGAGAGTCTGCTCGAACTCTCTTATATAGAGCTATTTAGGGCCACTGGTATTGGCCCAAAGCATGTCAAAGACTTGTAGAAGTCTTTAACGATAAATGTGGCGTAGGCGATGTAAATCACCTCGTGGTCGTCGCTTTGTTCTAAATAGTAGAGTTTGCCTAGAACACTTCTTGGACGTAATGCTCCTTCTAAGCACTGTATGAGTGCCCTTGAATACTAGAACTCTGATGTGCATGCAAAGTAGATATGCACAGCTTGCATGTATATCTCCTTAATCAACTAGAATTAGGAGTAATGACATGCTTCACATCTGGGTATGCTTCACATGACTATTGCATAACTATTGCATGGGATAAGAACCCTTGCCATGCACGTACAAAATCAACCAGTCAATGTTTTCCTTCTGCTTTGTTCAACCAAGGATAAGACAATGATGCTCTCACCTTTAATTAAACAAGCATTCAGTAGTGAGGTACCCCTGAGCCAGTGTCGAAATGTTTTTCAAGATACGAGCGAGATGCTTTCCTCATTAAACACTGGCGAGGTCGCGCCAATCCATAAAGTCGGGGCGAGGCTGCCAGGTTGATGGCAAGATTCCATCAAGATGCCGTCGAGATGCTCATGTAATTAAAGGACCACAAGTCATGCACATGCTCTTGTATATACAAGTTAGCGTACGATGCTAAGTCGGGGCGAGGTATTCCCCCAGCAATTAAACTCCTCTTGTGCGCAGTCTGTTACGCGGAGTCCATTCGTACGCAGACTGTCCAGCTCGCATGACTTTCTGGCGGGCCATCACTTGTAAACCCATTATTTCGGGCTCGCCGGTATGACGTGGATCATTAATTTAATTAATATTCACTGAGACAATTACTGTCTAATAAAATATTAATTTAGGTGTAAACAGTAATCATCAGTGTTTGGAAATCGCACAAGTGCAAGTTAATGATGTTAACCAACTTGTACGAGTAATGGGTGCCCATATAGAGAACCAGGCTCCTAATTTCGGGATTGGACTGTAAGAGAGTGAAGTTGGAGATCTCATAAACAACATACAATATTACACATTAAGTTAGCATCAAGGTAAATAACATGTCTTATGGCAGTCTCCGATTTTTTCTTGAATCAAAGTAAACACTGACGTTTAGCAAACGGCAATCTCAGTTCAACAACTTGTGGGATTGTGTTTCGTGATGCCTCATTTTGTTTTTTAGGAAGTTTTTGTCAATCACTTGGATGAAATACTTTATTTTATTCTGAACTTTATGTTGTTATCTCGACAATTGAAATTACTCATGATAGAGGGTGAGTCTATTTATGGTTGGAAAGTGACTCTGTTAGTGTGGTAGCTTGCTTCTCTTCCAGGACTTTTTCTCCTCCATGGAATTTAAGAGCTCGTTGGCACAATTGTCTTTCTATAATCCGTAAAATGAACTTCCGTTGCATTCATATTTTTAGAGAATGAGATATGACAACTGACAAGATGGCAAACTTAGGGTTGTCAAATGCATCATTTACTTGGTATGATAATCCTTCTACTGAGCTTCATTGCAGGTGGATTATTTGAGTTTTCCAAATTATCGGTTTTCATAGTGGGAGGATTGCCTGGTTTTTATAGGTAGAATAAACAAAATCAATTTGAAATGTTGTTTTAGTTTGTTGTTGGAATGGTTTTAGCCTAATCCCTCATTTCTCACCTCATATAATTTCTTTTTATTATAAATAAAAAAATCTGATAATAAGAGATGGGCAGTGGGTTCTCAGTTATAGCAGTCCCTTTTGAGGTAGAGTGGGTGCTCTGTCACCCAACAGACTGCTATATAGGAGCTGATATCGCTTAATCCTTGTCAGTAATTTTTTTTTAAAAAAAAGTTAGCATCAAGGTACTAATTTCCGCATACACTAAAACGTCACTTAATGAAAAAAAAAATAGACACGTAGTTGTATCTAACTAAAACGAGATAAAGTTATATCATCGATAACAGACTCGTATCGTCAAATGGTAGGTAACAAAATGAAAAATTGTTACTCGTACATAGGTTCATACTATTGCAGGATTTCATTTAATATAAATCAGTTACAACAAGCTATGGGAAAACTAGGGCTAGACTTCACATGGAAAGTCTGGATCAAATTGCCCATTACAAAATTCTGGATCAGAACTGCTAATTATTAAAGCCCAAAGTGGTCATCTGGATCGTTACTTCATTAACAAAGAAAAATTCACTATATATATATTAATAATATGAGTCCGGTTCAATGGATACTCTTTTATACATAAATTTTGACACTCTTTATTAGTCATTGGATTTTATAAAATTTAATGGTGTAGATTAATTGAAAGTATGACATCAACATATAAAAAAGTGATATGGCAATATGAAATGGAATTAAATTTTCTCTTATTTCTCCTTCCAATTTTTTTTCTCTTATTTCAATATTAAGCATTATTATTCAAACCCAACCACACAAAAACTGCAATTAAAAAAAACAAAAAAAAAATAGAAGAACACGATTACAAAGGATAAAAATGCATAACAAGAACATGAACTCTAAGATATCCCATCTCTGTAGTTCCAATTACCATACTCATCATAAAAAAGAATACAAGAAATTTTTATTATTTCTCCAAATCGGTGATTCGGTGAAAGGAAAACAAGAAGTCATCGATTTGCTCTCCACAACTTTGGTTTCATAGCTTGAGTGATCAATAACCAATTTGAACTTTTATTGATTGTCGAAATAGAGTGTAGACGGAAGAATCTATATATGAGGTTTTATACATATAGAACAGATTGGAACCCTATTGTTTTCTATTATCTCACATTTGACAATGACAATTTTTTTTTTTTGGAGTATTAAGGTCTACTCTCTTCCATTGTTTTTCATGAAGAGAAAGAAGAGTGGTTCTTCACTTCTTCCTTCTAGCTTTTTTTGTCTGGTTATCGTTCTTGTTCTTCATCACCTTCTTCCTTTTTATTCGTGTCTTTTTTTCTTTTTCTTTTTTCGTGAATTGTCATTTTTCTGTATATTTTTTTTCTTTCTGTTTTTCTCTATTGATTCTTATTTTTGAATTAAAAAACTTATAAATGAGCCAAATTTAATTCCACGTCATTTGATACATCACCCTATTATATGTTAATGTCATACTTTCAATTAATTTACACCATTAAATTTTATGACTAATAAAGAGTGTCAAAAATTGTGTAAAAAATAACGTCCGGACCCTAATAATATTATACTATACAATACAAACAACATGATAAAGGAAGTTGAATATTCTAATGGCCCCGAAATTTGTAGTACGTATATATTTGATTCATGAAGATTCTTCCGTCACACCACCATAAAAATATCATATGCTATTTTCAAACAAGACAAATGGATGAGTGGATGACAATTGAATCTAGATCAAAGACATTTTTGATTTCAAACTTACACACAGTTGATGGGTGTACCTCAGAATTATATGATATCTTCAAGAAACTTGGTGTTTGCATTCCTAACAGTTTGTTTAAGGTTGGGTTTATGAAAGATTGAAAGTATTCCTAGCTAGCTCAAGTGCTATTAGATTTGCATAGCTATGGAGCTCTACAACTGGTTTCAGATCTTCAAAAACCAAATGTTATTTTAATCTGATCTGTGCATTATTTACTGGCTTAAAGGAGGTTAGGATCTGATTCAAATTGGTGTGATTCTCCATGATATTTCCTTTGGATCTTGTTTGATTGATAAAGACTGAGTATGGTGATTCATTGTGGCACCCATACTTGCCCTTTGGATTCCTTTATTTTATTCAACAACCTCATTTTCATATTGTCAGATATCTCTTTCCAACCTTCATGTCCTATGCTACACATATACACAACATTTACATTACGCTCTTTCATAACGTACGAAAAGTTCACCCAACAATTCTCACTTCTACACTCCTTCGCCCATGAATCCACCCTCGACAACACTGGAGCAAGAAAAGAACTGCCTGATGTCACACGATACCGGCAGTGTCACCAGAAAACATTCCCTCGCCGTTAAAGCAAAACTCTAGGTCATCCCTCACGTCATCCACGACGAACGTTAAACCAAGATACGTACCCAGAATAATTTACCACATACGTATAGAACCAGACAATGTACGCAGTCACAAGACACATGGCAAGCTCTCACTGGTTCACCTCCTCCAATGAAAAACCCTCATCCTCCTCATTCTGCTACATATAAACACAGACCCACCCCCACGGTTATCGGAGGATCATTACCTTAAAACATGGCTTCTCCTCGTTTGACCCTGCTTCTGTCTGTCTTGGCCGCCGTCGTTCTCATCAGCTCCGCCGCCTCCAGCTTCGATGAGTCCAACCCCATCCGCTTGGCCTCCGAAGGGCTCCGTGAGCTGCAGGACCAGTTCGTCCAAGTCCTGGGTCATGGTTGCCACGTCCATTCCTTCGCTCGCTTCGCTTTCAGGTGAGTACAAAGCCGGAGACACTCTTCTGTTACTGCTTTTTCGCAATTCGATCTTTGTGATCGGTTGAAGTTGACTGGTTTTGGTTGTGTAGGTATGAGAAGAAGTACGAGAGCTTGGAGGAGATGAGGCGGCGATTCGAGATTTTCTCCGAGAACAAGAAGCTGATTCGATCCACCAACAGGAAGGGCTTGTCTTACAAGCTCGGTGTCAACCGTAAGTCAACTTCTTTTCATTTTTTGTTTGTTTAATTTGTTTATGTTGTGCTTGATCAGTAGAGGTAATTTGAGATTTAGGGTGTTGATTGTTGTTTATGTTGGTAATTTGGTTACAGGGTTTGCTGATTGGACTTGGGAAGAGTTCCAGAGGCATAGGTTGGGGGCTGCTCAGAACTGCTCTGCTACCACTAAGGGCAACCACAAGCTCACCGACGCTGTTCCACCTCTCTCGGTAATTCTAAAACTATTCTTGAATCACTCATAGTGGATTTAGTCTTTGATTGACATGGAAGCTAAACAAGATTGAGTGAGCCAATACTGGATTATCTATGACTATATGAGATTTTGAATGTGTCAATCATTTGCTAAACAAATTTGATGACTCTAGGAGTATTCTATTAGAACGTTTTTGATTATACAATCAAAGCTGAAAATTGAGGGGTCCAAGATTCTTGTGATGTTAATCAGTTCTTTGTATATACAGAAAAACTGGAGAGACGAAGGTATAGTCACCCCTGTTAAAGACCAAGGTCACTGTGGATCTTGCTGGACATTCAGGTTGATTAGTTACTTTAATTTGAGTTTATAGATCACACAACCAATTGATGTTTCAATCATACTCGTTCTAAAGTCCTAATGATCTTTTACATATATGTGACTCTGCTGCAGTACCACTGGAGCTCTTGAGGCAGCTTATGCGCAAGCGTTTGGGAAGCAAATCTCTCTGTCTGAACAGCAGCTTGTGGATTGCGCTGGAGCTTTCAACAACTTTGGGTGCAGCGGTGGGTTGCCATCTCAAGCTTTTGAGTACGTCAAATACAATGGTGGTCTTGACACTGAGGAAGGGTATCCTTACACTGCAAAGGATGGTGCCTGCAAGTTTTCTTCTGAAAATGTTGGTGTCCAAGTGCTCGATTCTGTCAACATTACCCTGGTAAGCTAAAAATGGGTGTCAAAAGTCTCATATGTCTTAACTGAGAGCAGAGCAGGCACAACTTTTATGAACTAGATATGTAACTGAATCTGTTTTGCATATGCAGGGTGATGAGGAAGGATTGAAGCACGCAGTTGCATTTGTTAGGCCAGTCAGCATAGCATTCCAGGTTGTCAGTGATTTCCGATTGTACAAGTCCGGTGTTTACACCAGTGAGACATGCGGCAACACTCCCATGGTGAGTTGAAATATGCTGATTAGTTGAATGAGAGGGTAGTAAAATGTTGTATGCACTTGTGTTTCACTAATGTGATTCTTATATGTGTTTGCCAGGATGTGAACCATGCTGTTCTTGCTGTTGGGTATGGAGTCGAAAACGGTGTCCCATACTGGCTCATCAAGAACTCTTGGGGACAAAGCTGGGGTGACAATGGCTACTTCAAAATGGAGTATGGAAAGAACATGTGTGGTAAGTACTTAACTGCTATCAATGAGAATCAAGTGTTTCTGAGTGCAGAATCTTATTGATAAAACATGATTTTGATGCAGGTATTGCAACTTGTGCTTCTTACCCGGTTGTCGCTTAAGTCGATCTCTTCTCAGAAGCAATGGTGATCTATATGTGGATAATATATAATATTGCTTCATCTTGTTTCACTGGGAGATTTAGCAGGGTGCCAACTTCAAGGTGAAGAGCTAGCCATACGATGTTGTGATTATCGTAATGTTTCTCTTGATGCATAGAATAAGAGTTCATTCAGAATTGTACTTGTGGCCATTGTAATGCAAACAGCAAGACTTCGTTATATTCTCTCATATGGCTTCGCCAAAACATTATCAATAGTCCATTTTTAATAGTACTTGATATTACTTGGTTCCCTGCTGGGAGTTTAAAACTTCTAATGAACTACATCAGACAAAGAAACTTTAGTTGCAGAGTGAATACCCATTCGGACCATAGTAAAACAAAGATGAAAATGAAAATTCTTCGAATTTTAGTTACAAATCTTCTTCCATAAACAATTTTTTTTTTTAGCCTTTCCTCCATTTGAATTGAAGCTAGGACAATACAAGTACCAAACCAGATGGAAGGTCTTCCTCTAGGCTTCCCCTTCATCATGGTATACTAGTTTTTGTGTTGGTTTAAGTTCAATATGACACTTCATTTCCCCTTCATCATAGATCACCAGTGTAACACACAACCTTTTCAGATAATAGCCCAGATTACAAAATAACTAGAACAATGAAGGGGCACCATACAGTATCAACAACATAAGCTCCTTAACTGACTCAATGATATAAAATATATTTCATTAACAAGCAAAGAGGTGACTAGGTAATCAAGCTCTAACATTTTTTTTGGTTGAATAATTAAGCGCTAACCTATTTAGAGTTTAAGCTTCTTTGTCATCCTACCTGCACCTGCTATTCCTCCACTGATGGCCTCCTCAGCACGCCTCCTAGCCTGCCTTTCCAACAATGCTCTCAGGTGGCAATTAGACAAACACTTTTTACCAGCCATTCTCCGTTTGTAATTCTTGAATGATATAAGTTTATGATCATGGTCGTTCATATACTTGAACCTAGTAATAAAAGCATTTGTGTTAATACCAACAGAAAAAAGATACAATTGAAAAATACATGCATGACTCTATTCAACAGTCAAGACAACTAGTTATCAATCTCCACCAAAAAAGACAACGATTTTAGCGCTCATGAAAGAGGGAGCTAGATGTCAAGATTATTGACTGTTGTTTCTAGTCTGCTAATATATTTCAGAAATGGATGAAACACTTACTGAGATAAGTTACTTCCATATGTAGCTGCTTTTACTACACGAGAACTTGAACCCACAGATTTAGAACCCTGTTGTTGACTGATCTGCTTTCAACACAAGTTAAAAAGAAAAATAATTAAGATGAGAACCAAGCAGTGAACACCATGATCGATCATTCTTATTTCAATATTTCTTTCAACAGACCTCTACAAGCAGTTGCACGTGTTCTTGAGGGATGATGGCCATAATAGCATCAAGCCCACATTTCTGAACAACCATTTCCAGAAGAAGCTTACCCTGAAAGAATAGATTTGAATCATTGAAACTTAAGGTCATGAAAAATTGATGGTATCATCATCCTTAGTCTACTAAAATCTAATATAGGAAAAACAAGCACCTCCTCCTTGTAAAAGAATATTTTATCCGGCAATTTCTGCATGTCTGCCAAGGTTTTGACAGTATCCCTCATCAAATAAGAAGAATATTCTCCTGTATAATAAGTTAATAACAGCTGTTATACTTCCTATATCAAATGTACAAACAAATGCAAGGAAAGTTTAAGGAATTATAATTTTTGAGTGACAGGAAACACTAACCTAGTTTTTCGAACATAGCTGAGACAAGTTCAAAAGCTTGGTACAGGAGAGTAGGATAAGAAAGTAACTTCTGAAAAGTAGCACACAGTTTTTCAATTAGAGTTGGCTCAAACTGGCTCCCATCGTCCATATTGGCATTCATCAGAGTACTGTCAACTCCCTGTTTAATCAAGCTGTCATCAATATAAGCAATGAGACACTTAAAGGAATTTCCTGCTTGAATGACGTCCTTTACTGCTTCAGACTGTTCGAGCAAAACTGTCAAATGCAAATAAAGTAGGTCACTTGATAAGAGAAGACCGAATGTAATGTACTCGAATGTTGTATGCAATAAAAGCTAGTTATTAAGAACAGAGTTTAGGGAAGACAAGAGTCTATACCAACGAGTGCATCAAACACAACAGGGAGTATAGTTTTGCAGATTTGCTTGTTTAGGGAATAGATTTTTGGCACTCCGATAATGAGCAAATTAGCTACAGTTTCCGGGATGTTCTTGGTCTTGTGTTGGGAGATAGAAAGACATATTGAGCTTGCGGATTTCGAGGTCGATTTCACGCCTGGCGTCGGAGAAGAGCATCAGGATTGAGAAGCCGATGTTCGAGCCGTCGTCGTCTAGGGTTTCCATGGCGTCAATTTTGCAGAGAAACCTAGATTGGTTGATCCGATTTTCCAATCTTTCTTAATTAAAATGAACATGCCACTATTGCTTAACACAAACTTTTGCATGATCACATTTGGAGAAATATAATCTCATGTTCGGCAACTTACATTTTGATAATGTAAACTCGGTTGGTTATATATTGTTATTCTCTTTTACGTGCAAAGTAATGGAAATTCTTATATGCACGACGTGTATTTACACGACACAATCTTAATCGTTTATAATAATTCATATGTTTGACCACCATATTTCTATATTATTTCTTTTAATCCTGACCATCTATGTATGTATGTGAAGATACATGTTGTGTACTAAAGATACTGTGATAAAGTAAATAATAAATCGTTATGGTTGTTGAAAATAATCACTAACTCTTTTTTTCTTTAGCATTAGCCGGGTCTCTCCACCCATTCACAAAACAGAAGCAAAAACAAAGGAAATTAAACTCTCTTCGCCTCTCTGACACTTGACTCTCCTCAAGCTTCCAAAGACTCAAACTTTCCCGATAGATCGCAACCCAACTTCCCACTCCAACTCGCAAATTCTGAGGCTCCCAAATTCAGATTCCCGATTGGACACCAATGTTGACAGAGCGAGAGAGGCACGCTTCCCTGCCCTCAACCTCACCGAAGACGATGAACTGTAAGTTCCCCCAATCCAAAATCCCAATGTTGCTCACTATCCCAATGTTTTCTGTTTGCAAGTTCATGTGTGGGTGGGGTTAGGCAGAAATTGCATAGTCAGGGAGGGAGTGATTCTGATGACTGGATTTGAAATTTGTTTCTATTATTGATGATGAGTTGTTTACCTTGTTGTGATGCTAATTGTGTTTGGTTTGTAAGCTACGAGTTACATACATGATCTGTTAAACATGATATGCACATTCTTCTGTAGGGTTATTATAGCTTCAGCCAGAAGTTGAAGCATATTGTTCGCCTACCTTTTGCAGCTACTGCATATGGTATGAGCTCTGCCTTTGTGTTATAGTTTGATCTATTCTTCATTTCAAACTTGTAGAGCTGGTTCCCTTTTTTCTTTTATCATCACAAATGTAAGAAAAGCATATTGGTGAATCAAGCACAGTTTTTAGTAATCTGTAGTCATTGTTACCTGGAAATCCTTTTCTTTGTCATTGTTATGAATGAATGATTCTGTTGCTGAATATCTTGCTTGAATGTCAGGAACTGCGGCAATGTTACTCGTCATCGTCTGGAGACCCCACATCAGTTTCCTTTCTCTCCCTGCAATATTGAGGTATGCATTATAAAGCCAGCTGTTTTACTTCTTTATCACAGTCTGCTGCGCATATCCCTTTTCAGAGATGTATATAATGTGGCTAGAATTTGAGCTTGTTTTCAAGTCTGGCACATCTGTTGATATTTGCAGTTCCTTGTTTAGTATGATGTAGAGTTTGTACAAGTCTATTGTAAAATGTAGACTGAATATTGCTTATCAATAATATTTTCAGGGTTATCATGGTAATTGAAGCAATATGTGCCGGATCTTTTATGAGTCTATATATTGGTGAGTTTATTTTTGCATTTTGATTATGAAACTTGGATTATTGGTACATTAGTTAGTTAAACAACTTTCTTGGTTGCACTTATGGATTAGTGACTGGGAGAGTCATCTGGTCTTATTTGGAGACTTGAAAACCTCTATACCTAGTTTGATATTCAATGGCATTCAGTTACAACTAATAGTGCTGAGGATGAGAAGTGCATTTGATCCATAGACCAAGCATGCCTACATACAGAGCATAAGCTCTTAATCTGATGGAGGTTATTTCATTGCCTTTTTGTTTACAGGTTATGTTCATCAGTACAATTCATTAAATTCCCAGCCTGATGTCTTAAAGTCATTATATTCTCCTCTTCAACCCTCAAGTTCATTGGAAGGTTTGAGGTGATCATACTTATTTTCTTGTGTCCACATACACTATCTTGCTGCCTACCTTTCTTCTATTCCTATGGCCATCCATCACTATTGTTTCTAATAGTTCATAGCGGTATGTATGTATTTTAGTTGATGTTACAGGACACTGCTATAGATGCACCCTACTTCATGCATACTAATTTCTGTTGAACTCATGCAACGTGTGGGCTGATTCATATTGATAGGTATCATGATGTTGGTCGGCTCTCTGATCAACAAATGGCTCTGTTGCAATACCAACGTGAAAACCTTCATTTTTTGAGTGAAGAGGTACTTCTTAAAATGTTCTTATTACATGTTAATATTCTAACATACCGATAATGTAACATATACCTAACATATGTTTACTGCAGATTCTTCGACTGCAAGAGTGCTTAAGCAAATATGAACGGACTAGTGATGGTAGCACACCTCAGGTATTTGATAACTGCTAGTGTCTAGTTCTGACCAGAGTTGTACATTTTTTTATGATACTTAATGGTCTCTAATTTGAGCTGAAGACGTACATAGATGCGGAAATTTATCTTCAAATATCCACAATAATGCTTACTTGATCATTTTGCAGGTTGATCTTGCTCATCTATTGGCAGCGCGTGATCAGGAATTACGCACGCTTTCTGCTGAGGTAATATCTTCTTCAAAATACCAAGAAGAGTTTGTCTGTTTAGTCTGTGAAATGTAAAAGTTAGTTTTATTCTATTCTCTCAGTCATATAGCCTGTATCTTCTGACTGAATTGTTTCAATTCCTCGTTTCCTTTTTCTTCTACTGATACCTATTATCTTAGACACCATTGCACATTGCATTTTCAAGCATAAAAAGTTACTTGAGAGATACTTCCACATTGCAGATGAATCAACTTCAGTCGGAGCTACGGCTTGCTCGTTCTTTGATAGCTGAGAGGGACACTGAAATCCAGCAAGTCCGAACAACCAACAATCAGGTCTTTACAATACTATTTTGTTTAAATTTGTGTCAGAATGTTTTGTTATTCATTCATTGTGCCCTCATATTCCTGTAACGTCCTAGTTGTTTCCCATTTTCTTATCCATGACTGTGCTATGCTTATCCTTGAACAGTACGTGGAGGAGAATGAAAGATTGAGAGCAATTTTAGGAGAATGGAGTACCCGAGCTGCAAAGGTACTGTTATCTTGATTCCATTGTATGTGAAATATCAAATTCGTCATGGTACAGTGTTTGCTAACATAATTTTTTTGATTTTGGATATAAAGCTTGAACAAGCATTAGAAGCCGAGCGGATGTCCAATCTTGAACTACAAAAGAAGATCCCAACTCACAGAAGCCACTCACAATCACAATTGTCAGCTGAACAAACCAAGTAGTTGTAATTCACTTGTATTCTTTCACCTTTTTTGTTTAGAAGACAAAACGTAGGAAGAACAATGGATAATAGGGGGATTACACGTAAATAATAGTTGTGAAGAGGAAGAGCTTCTCATTTTCAAAGAAGAAACCATTTGGGTGAGTGTTTACTGTTTGATTTATTAAACAAAGCTAGGATGTTAACAAGATATTTGTTGAAATACTTGGTGAAAATTTGCTCTGGTTATCGTATAAGAAAAACTGAACCTGTGGGATTTTAATACAGAGGTGAACCCAACCATGGTATTCGACTTAGTTGAGTACAGCGGGCGACCTTAGAATTGCCGGAGTGTTGTTCAGTCACGTACACCTTCTGCGTCTCACAGAGGAGGTTGTTGTGCCTCTCCATTTTCCGCACTCGCCTGCTTACCTACTCTCCCTCCTTTACCTTGTCTACACTCCTATTCATCCATCAAGCTAGCATTACAATCTCCCAAGAAAACCAATCTTTTTTTCACCCAAGAAAACAAATCAGGATACTGGTGTTCTGCAATTACTTGAATGTCTTCCATCCAATCTGAAGAGGGGAAATAACACACGAATTCTCTGTGTTGCTTTGAAGTTGTCGTAAAACCTACAACGATAGTACCTCCTACAACTTTTGATCAAACTCATTTATCCTAGAGTTGAAAATATCATTCATTTCATCTGACTTACTGCAGGGGATGATCAAATAGCAAGTTCCCAATATTGATTATTGAAGATGTCGAAGATTAGTTGATTGATCTAGTGAAGTTGATGCAAACAAATTAATGCGTGGATAAAATGCTATGTGATTATCTCAAAGTGGCATTAAAAAACGCTAGGCATTGATAACAATCGCCACATCAAATTAAATATACCTATGGCCAATCTTTGATTCCTACCTTTCTTCGATCTATTCCTATGGCCATCCATTACTACTATTTGTAATATATAGTTCATAGCAGTGTAGATATATATGTCTCTAGCTTAGTTGATGTTACAGGACACTGCTATAGATGCATCCTAATGAAAGAACTTGCACTTGCTTCATGCATCTAATTTATGTTGAACTCATGCAACGTATGGGACGAATCATATATATTGATAGGTATCATATATATATATGATGTTGGTCGACTCTCTGATCAATACAAATGGCTTTGTTTCAATACCGACGTGAAAACCTTCATTTTTTTTAGTGATCGAGGAGGTACGTACTTCGTAAAATGTTTTCATTACATGTTAATAATCTAACATGCTGTAATGTAACATATACCTAACATATGTTTTTCTCTGCACATCCTTCGCAAGAGTGCTTCAGAAAAAATGTACGGACTAGTGATCATGGTAGTACACTTGATGATGTAATTGACTAATTATACTAGTGTCTAGTGCTGACCAGAGATACATTTTCTGATGATATATAATTCAAGCAGAAGACGTAGATAGATGTGGAAACTCATCTTAAAAAAATCAAAAACAAAAAAACCCTAGCTAGCTAGCTTGATCTATATAAATCCTTCATTTTTCGCTCTTTTGCATTAATATATGTACACGCCCTCCCTTAATCTTCTGCCTTAATCTTAAAGATAATCAACTTTTATAACTACAAAGATCTCAAAAGAACAAATATATATATATATATATATATATATATATATATTAATGTATGTATGTATGTATGATGACTGTTTGGAGTCTTACAAAGAACCCTAGTCTTAGATCCTCTTGAGAAATCCATCGGTGGGAATCTTGTACGTGCGAAAGGGGTTCAGTTGGTAAGACTGTTCAACGAACTCATCATGAGATTTACTGTTTCCCCCTGCAACAATATAATTGATTGACGTCCGTCCCACATAGGTAACTTGTACATGCATCAAACCTACTTGCCAGAAGTAATATCCTGAAACGAAATGGTGTCAATATTTTTGAAGCAAAAAATGTGTGGTGAATTGAACAGAGAAGAAGTAATCGAAAAAATAGAACAGAGAAGAAATTAAGACCATGCCAGAAAAGATGCTGGGTTTCCCAGAGGGAACTCTGACGTAGAAGATTGTGTGGGGCAGAAGAGGATTGAACAGAAGAATAGACCAGAAAAGATGCATATTTTCCCCAAAAAAGATGCTATATAGGTGATCGGCAACGGCTACACTACCACAAATGTGGACAAAGGATACCAATCTCTGGTCTCTTTTAGGCTAATGGTGACATACTCGATCATATCCTAGGTTTGAGTAGTGGAGCATCACTATTCCAGTATCACCAATACGCATAATGGTGCAGATATAGTTTCAATTTGATCTATTTTAATGAAAACCTGCCACGTGACTAGCTCAGTGGTCATTAACTATTATTCTAAAGCAATATTGTTGATAACCCCATAACTTGTATCCTTTCTAATCCCACTCACTCTCACCCCACTCTAATTTCTCCCCGAAAGAGAAAAAAAAAGAGAAAAAAATTATTGGTACTCAAGTCAAGGGTTTTGGCTTCTAGATCTGGTAGCCGTCACTGGATCTCGATCATCGGCCTCTTCTCCTTGGATCAAATGCCCTCAAGTCTGTTTCAGATTGAATTTTCCTTATCTCTCCAAGTCATCGATTTAGCTTGTGATCTCAGCTAATTTTTTATCCTTCCTCCTCACATCGGGTTTGATTTCTTTACTTCATTACAGTTTGTTTCTATTTGATTTCCGAATAAGTGTTTGTATGCACAGTCGATTTGCTTGATTTCAGGGAAAATTTTGAGAAATTTAGTGTTTTGCATCTTATGTTTTATTATCTAGGCATTCGAAATTGGTTTCTGTTCAATTAGGCATTATGTTGATATTTGAGATTGGTGTGATTCTTGAGTTTCATGTTGTTTTGGAAATGATAATTTGTGAGCAATTTAAGGGTTTAATCACTTGGTACATGTTGTGGTCGGTTGGTGATACTTTTCCTCTTAATTGTTTTTTAGTGGAATATAGTTTCATTATGAGTAGAAAATATGAAATCTACAGATAAACTTTAGTAAAGCTAACCTGCTCGTTAATCTTTTCATTTATATTCAGGAATGATTGCATGATACGAGTGTTGGAGGTAGCATGGTCTGTGCCTTTTTCTATATAGTCGATAGAAACTTTAGTGATTGAAACACTCTTCTATTCCAGCTCATTGGAATTTTAGATATATGAATCTTGACCTCTATTCAACCATACTTACAATTTCATTTTGCAGGAATCTAATCTGTTTGGGTGTCAGATGGCTACAATTCTCTGCTGATGAGGTAGCATGGCATCCGACATGGATGTTGCAGTTAGGGAAAATGATTTATATGAGAGCAAGGAAAAGCTCTAGCATATCACAAGTTTTTTATCGGACCTTAATTTTCTTGTTAAATTTCATGGTCTAAATCCCTAATTCTATCGTACTTATTTCCTTACATGTCAAAAAACCTACATGTGTTTTCAATACTACTACTAAAGATTGCTTTGAAATGAAGTATTTATGCAATTTTATTCTCATGACTGGTGTTCTATGGTGGTTGAAACTTCTCCATGAACTATCTGGAACCCATGATACCCTGATGGCCTAATTTAGGGGTCATTCTTTTTTTTCCTTAAGTTCAAATGCAGTTGCTTGTATAATCAATTTATTTCCAGTATTTTGAAAATTTATTTCTTTTTTCTGCTAGCTGGTCTCACTATTTTCACTAGGCAAAAGATTCAAGACCTTAGTTCGTTGGCTGCAAATGCTATTTATATTCTTGGACAAGGTAACTTGTGGTTTCTTCATTTATCATTACTTTGCAGTGCCATATTATTCCTCTTTGTTTAAGTTTTTTTGTGGCTCTGGTCTAAGGACTTTTCACATACTTTGTAATACTCTTAACTCAGTTTACAAGGTTAAGATTTTCTCTAAACTGTAATGTTGCATAATGTTTTAATTCTGGAAAGCATTTTAAAAGAGGCGTAGAGTGCTATAATTTTGGCTTCACTTGCTTTCTTTTTTCTGTTTGCGTAGTACCTTATGTAGGTTCCAAATTGTTTACCTGACTTCCAATAACAAATGTTTGATTTTATTATTTTAAACAGGCTAGAGTAGCAGCTTATACTTTGTGACATTGACTATGTATCTTTGTCTTTGGTGATACATCCTTTCTCATCCAATTTAGTGTTTCCTTTTTGTAAATTACTTTGTAGCCTTAAATCTGAAACTTTAGGAGGAATATGGCATTCTTCATAATGGTGTTGCCATGAGCAGTCGTCCTAAATTTTCAGTCTGTTGATGTTAGAAAAGTTATAATTTCCTTGTTATATTACCTATGTCTAGCCAATACACTTTTCAAGTCATTGTCATTAGCTTTTTAAATTGTAATATAGATACATAACAAGTGAGTTGAGTCACATTATTAGTGTTGGTTCCCTTTATATTTAGTAGAAAACAGAAACAACTAGATAAATGTAATAAAATGTAACAATAAATCTATCTACAACAGATTGTGACTGATTTTTTCATTGCATTTTCTCTCAGGAATCTAATGAATATCAAGCATTTGTTTTGGATCGACAGCCAATGGATATCGAGTTCCCAATAGAGTTTTCTAAAGTGGTGATGCAAAGAGCTATTGCTGGAAGGAGACTTTTAATGATTTCATGCCTAGCAATACCTGTTGTTACTAGTACTTGACAGTTTTCTCGCTGGACAGTTTCTTCCAGGTAAGATAATCATATAACCATTTCCTTATGCTTGTATGTTTAGAATTTATATTGTTGCACAAGAAAACATTTTAGTTGATTTTTCATATTATTATGACTATGTAAGTCTTATATTTTCTAAATATTGCTTTCATTTTATGTGTTGCAGTCAACCATGGAGTTGAGGAAATTGCAGATTTCATCCAAGGCTGCTAATTTGTTTTACAACAGTGATTTGATAAGAATTTTTGCACCTGTATACAGATTTTTTTTTTTACATTTAAAATTATGTCAGTCACCATTGATTTTAAGGTGTTTTGTTTCTGGTGATGGACCTCCCAGTTTCAGTCACTAATGGTGATGAAATGTCCTATTTAGGAAGTCACAAAAAAAGTGATAGTGTCTTATTTAAGGAAGCCACCCCAGCAAAGCCTACTATTGAGAAATTAGTGGCCAAGGGGGTGGCTATAGCTTTTGCACACCAATAATTTTTGTCTTTTCCATCAATCCACACCATTGACAATGGTGCTCTTTGCCCACTTTTGTGGTAGTGCTAGTTGCTATGATCTAATCTCTTCTTGCCCAAGGAAACTGATTAAGATAAGTGACATGCTATTACTTTGAATCGAATGCCTTCCGTCCAATTTGAAAGAGCTAGTGGAAATTAATAACAAATCCACGCAACACCTACAACAACGCTAAGCATATAATAGCCATTGTCGCATCAAATCAATCTCTCTTTTACTCTACAAAAGAAGCAAATTAGCATAATCTAAAAGCAGTTCCAGTTTAAGCATAAGAATTAAGTTCATAGCTAGTAGATATTATTCAATCTCTCAATTCTCTAACCAAGCAAATTAGCGTAATCTAAAACCAATTCAAGTTGAAGCATAAAAATTTCAATATACGTACGTAGATGTCACATAATCTCTTAATATTTATCTCGTGTTATATAATTCTCATTGTACCTGCTACATCGGCGATACCCATAGGAGCAACCAGGCTGTGTTCATAGAAAATCTGTACTGTAACTCCTTTGTTCATGAAGGCTTGTAGGAGTGGAAGGTCATAGCTTTGGACAAGTATGAGAAAAAAAGTACCATTGATAGCATAGAGGCATGTGACTGTCTCGTCTGCTAGTTCATTGATCGATCAAGATGAGAGGTAAAGCCACCTTCCTCTTAACCACATTTTGGAAACCCAACTTCTCTAGCCAGAGCCAGAAGGCCATCACCTTCATAGACTCCACCGGATCGCGGAACAGAAGGATCGCCAGAATAGTGTAGAGCTCTCTGTCCATTGCATGAAGTAGGGGTACCACCTCCTCTCTCGTCATAGAAAACGAAGACACCGAGCTTGAAGCCATAATTAATTAATGTTGCAGCAACTAATTGATCTGGTACCTGCAACAAAAATAAATTCAAAATCAGGTCTTATTTCGAGACATGAAAACCCTCTATATCGATCCCCTACTCTGGAGTATTGTCACATTAGTTAGTTAAACAATTTTCTTGGTTGTCACTTGTGGATTAGAGATCTTGGAGAGTCATCTGGTCTTATTTAGAGACTTGAAAACCTATATATATATATATCCCTTACTTTGATGTTCAATGGCATTCAGATACAACTATATATTAATGCTGAGGATGAAAAAAAATAAAATATATACTTATGCTCAATATCCATAGACCAAGCATATGCCTGCATACATATCATAAGCTCTTAATCTAATGGAGGTTAAATCTCATTTTATTGCTTTTTTGTTTACAGGTTATGTTCACCAATACAACTCTTTAAATTCCCAACTTGATGTCTTAAAGTCATTATATTCTCCTCTTCAACGACCCTCAAGATCTTTGGAAGGAGGATTTTCACTACAGGTTCATTCTAGGAAACCTTGTCAGACACAAGTAAAGAGACTTGTGGTTGGTTTTGGACATTACTCAAATAATTATGAGAAAGAGAACGTGTGGATAGTGGATACATGGATGATGCATCATGTATATGGGTCAGCTGGATGCCTCATGAACTACTTGTATTAATTCGCATTGTAATAACTGATGCAGATCTTCCTCACCAAACGAATCAATGATCTTTCTCACCAACATTATTGAATGAAGACTTGAAAACCATAATGTTGCAGCAACTAATTGATCTAAAACCTGCAAAAAATATTGGTATTTGGTAAGACTGTTCAACTCATCATGAGATTTACTGTTTCGATTCCATTACTACAACAATATAATTGATTGACCGGTACCGTCGACCCATACACATAGATAGATAACTTGTACATGATCAAACCTAGTTGCCAGAAGTAATATCCTTAAATGGTCAATGTTTTTGAACCAAAAAAATGTGTGGTAGTGAACCAAGAGGATTGAACAGAGAAGAAATTAAGACCATGTCAGAAAAGATGGTGGGTTTCCCAGAGGGAACTCTGTCGTAGAAGATTGTGTGGGGAAAAGAAGAATAGACCAGCAACGATGCTTATTTTCACAGAAGCGATGCTCGTAGAAGACTGTGGTGTGGAAAACTCAAAACAATTACACAAATTACTAACAGAAAGATTGCATCTCATTTAAAAAAAATAACACACACACACACATATCAGTTGAGACGTCGGAAAATTATTTGCCATCAGTTTAGTTCCCATGAGATATAGCAGAAAGAGGATAGAAAGGCCAGGAAGATCAAAATCATTGAGCAACTACCACGGTTAATAGAGGATCAAAATCTCACTCATGACTCTGTAGGTCATAAACCCTCTGTAGCTAGCTAGATTTAGATTCAGATATGTGTCGGGTGTGATTACAATTAAGTAGGGATGGGTAGAATTAATATATATGAAGCTAATTAACTCTATAGCACCAGAATGGAAATAGTAGATAGCCATTCCAGGTTCCTATATAGGAATACTCCATAAATATTCTACCTCTGCTAGTATCGTCATCATCATCTCTATCTCTGAGAGACTGAGACCAACTGCAAAGCTAGCTTCAACGTACTCTCTTCAGGCTTCAATTAATCCATGCCAGCTACTTCAATTTCATGCTAGCTAGCACTGAACACTACGTTCTCTGTCAATAACTCTGAGAAGCGAATGAAATGGATGCATGGGTGTAATTCTCTTGTACTTTCTTTGTTTAGAGAAAACAATTTCGTAGGAAGAAAATGGAAAAGAGGAAGAGCTTCAACTCGATCATTTTCTAAAAAATAAGCCCTTTGGGTGATCAGTTGCTGTCTCGATCTGGGTGGATTTGAACCATGATCGAAACTAATAACAAACAAAAGAAATGTATGAAATCTTAGAAATCATCATCTTCACAAGTCCAGACTCTCTAGCTAGAGCCAGAACCAAATGCTTACATATGTTCAAGATCATGACTCGGAGACTTTGTTTGACACTGACACGGCGACACGTCAAAACTGAATATCCAACAAGGTTTGGACACCGCAAATAAAATTATATATTTATTATTTTTAATAAATAAAAATATACTAAAATATAAAATAAGTTGATTACATTACCAAAATAATGTTATAAATTCAATTCATTACATAACCATAAGAAATAACATTAAAGAGAGTTAAATGCAAATAATAGAAGTGCATAATTAACAATATATATTAAAAGTAGCGACCACCTCTAACTTAAAATTAACATTAAAAAAATTAAATTTGCAGTAGGTTGCTGACAAAATTAAGCAGTAGCTTACTTTTAAAAGTGAACAGTAGCTTTATTTAGGTTTTAGTTCCCTTTTTTCTTTTTGTTTTTTTTCAATTTTAAAAAATTTATAAATGATGATGTGGCGTGTCGATCAACGTGTCAGAAAAGTCAACATTTTTCGACACATCATGTGGCGTATCAGACACATATTTTACCGTGTCGGCGTGTTGGAGTGTCCACTTCACTATGATGGAGTGTCCGCGCAACATAGTATCCTAGTAACTTCAATTAACATCTGTGCTTGCTCGGTCAGTCCAACCATAGACTTTTTCTCTAGTGATTATCAACAAAGTGGGGTTGCCAAAATCTTTATGTTAGGTACATGTTAAATAGTGTATTCATGATGTCATTTTCCTTCTAGCTAGACCAAACCCTAACCGGCCTGGAGCATAATGCATATGTTCATATGGACTTGAATCCTCCATTTTCTAATTCATTTCATGCATGCCTTTTTAGTTTTACAAATTGAGGACCGAGAGGACAGTGGTGATCGGCAACGGCTAGTTGCGACTTTAATATATCTAATTTTCAGTCCTTGCATGCCCTAGAAAACCGATCAAGATGAGTGACATGTTATTACTTTGAATCGAATGCCTTCCAATTCGAAAGAGTGAGCATTTGCTTATTTACTTAGTTAAGCCAAGCTATATATGTTAGTGATTCCAAGTTTAATTAGAACATTAAATAGATTATATAGCCAGCATTTACTTTAGGCCGAGTTGCTAGCTAGCTGTAAGCTGCATATATAAACCAAAGCCTTCATATCCTTCATTTTGTTATCTTATTTATTAAAGGAGAACATATATATAACCAAAGCCTTCAAAGATATATAACCTTAAGCTATGTATATATAGCACACATATAGCATGATGACCTCGTATAAAAGTTATGTAAAAGTAAACGTCCTTTTCGTACGCGTACGCGTATACGTCCGTTTCGTATTTTAAATTTTGAACTCAGTTGGTTGGTGCATTCTTTGCTACCATGCATCCATGGCACCCTAAAACCTAATCTTTGTGTTTATAACACCCCAGCTAGCTCCCTCTTCCCTTTTTTCACTGTGAAGAGCGATCAAGTTCCCCTTACCTTACCCTAGCTTGAAAACTTTCCAATGGCCCTATTCCAGCATTTCCAGCCGCCAGCAACTTCCCGCTATGTCTTGCTCTACTCTGTCCAGAGTGTCCCAACTGGGTTCTCTCTTATTCCAGATAGTATGACTCGCATTGTATACCCCGATCAGAGTTGGAGTGAGTATGAAAACCCATGCGATCCTTACCTCTCCCACAGCCTGTACATGGATTGTCCCTTCTGTAACAAGCCGACCCGAGAGTTAACTGTGATGGCCTCCAACTCTAGGGTGGACGACGAGGATGCCACCAACAAGAATCACTTGTTGGCCCGCTGCCACGAAAACTGCCCCAACACCAGGACCAAGGTCCGGATCCTCCGTCGAGCCTGTGTTCCTATCATCCCCGACCAGCCATCAGCGATGCTTGAGGTGGAGGTGATCGGTCCGCTGCGCATCCGTGAGAACGCTTATGTTGGGAAGCATGACTTCGAGATTTTCGCAGTCAATGCCGAGAACCAACCTTTCAAGACTGCTTATCACGCTGAGACACCAGACGGCCGCTGCGATCTCACGGTCTCTCTCTCTCTCTCTGTGTTTCAGATGCATGTCTTGTTTTTTAAGTTATACTCAGTCAGTCAATTGAGTGGATCACTACAATGTAGTCTGTCTTAATTTGCAGAAACATTTAATCCTTCTCAAAAAGAACAAATAGATATGGAACTATAACTTACTTTGTCGGGATGTGTTTTGACCTTTTCATAAATTTTCATTACGGGTTAAAAATGTAATTAGCCAATTTTAGATTTAAAGATGCAAACAATAGCATATACAGGGAGTACTGTACTCGACCAAGCTTCTAGAGCAATACAACTCTGTTTTCGTTTCTCTTCAACTTTCTCTGTATTGCTTTCATGGACTCTCCCTTCTCTCTAAAAAAACCCTCACAACTAAGTTTCCTCCTCCTCCCTCTCTCTACCCACATCTAGATCGTTGGTGTACGAGTTGGGGGTGGGTTTCCCTTCAATTTTCTCTGGGTTTATCCCAGACTCTAATAAGGCTTTATATGCCTCCCTCTCGGTTTCTCTTCAATTGCTCCCTTCTTTGTCTTTGACGGATTGTGGCCGGACTGGGTTTGTTGTTTTCGTTCTTGTGTGTGGTGGCCTTGGGCCCATGTTGTAATCTATTTCCTTGTTCAATGAAAGTTGTTTTCTTTTGCAGGTGGAGGGTGACAATGGATACGTAAGGGGCTTCGGCGGACACTGGGTGCAGGCTCGGTGGGAGGATCAGTCCTATGATGCCTATGGTTTGTCTGGTATTGACCACCACTGTGCTAAACTCGAGGACTGGCCACCTCTCGAGTGGTTTTATAATGACGAGGAAGATGAGGTGAACCAGGAGGGGGTTGAAGAAGACACTGGTGATGACCTGAAGATCCTGGGGGTTGAAGGCAATGGCCATGAGGTTAACCAGGTGAACCAGGGGGTTGCAGGCAATGGCCATGAGGTGAACCTGCAGGGGGTTGAAGGCAATGGCGATGAGGTGAACCAGGTTGTGGCCGATGAGGCGAATCTTGTCCAAGAGGGCAACGGCGGTGAGGTTGAGGGCTATGAATTCTATGAGGCATCCGATGCCGAGTCTGCGGCATAAGTTTAGGGATTACTTACTATCTATGTTGTGACAAAAAAAAAATTCTTATTAATGCTTTGTATTTGTTGGAATATCTGGGAGATTATTCAACCTTTTATTTTATTTAAATTGGAATTTCTCTTATTTCCCTAGTCTTTCCATCAAACATTTGAACTCTGTGATAGATGTGAAGGAGGCTGTAAATGCAGGTTTGAGTGAGAAACATCTCTTTCGACTGGAACTAGATTTCAGATGTTTGGTATGTCATGAGCTAGAGAGGTTTAGAGACCGATGGAGGGTCCATACTGATGCTACTCCTTTGTTACCAAATTGGATCTTGTCTTTACAAAAGTTGACAAGGCTTGTTCTCGGGGAGCTTGTTCTCCGTGAGTTCGATGATTCTGAGATGCTTTCGGGGTCCATTTTGTTTACACCCAAATTAATATTTTACTGGACAGTAATTGTCTTAGTGAATATTAATTAAATTCATGGTCCACGTCATACTGGCGAGCCCGAATAATGTTGGGTTTAAAGGTGGGTTGCCTCGCTTGCAATATCACGCGAGTTGGACGTATGAGAAGATGTGTGATACAAGGAGGCACGTATAATTAAGGAGTCTTCTCCTTGAGTTGTGTTCGGTTCCGCGAAGCGAGATGCCTTCGCCAAGAAACAAAGGAAGAGAGTTCGCATGCAAATGTAGAACTGAACAACATTGGCTCCGCATGATTCTCTAATTGCATAAGATACGGCTCGCATGTGAAGTGTGGAGTTCGCATGCTACATACAAAGTTTGCATGGGATGTATATACATTGGACGTGATAGTTATCAAGTAGCCAGCTTTGCTCATTTGATAATTACTCATTATCAAGTTTGCGGAACAGAAGGATAAGAAGGCTAGCTAGTTGCATCCTTAATTGCATTCAACAAGGAGTCTATTTGCATGCGAAGTATAAGGCGGGGCGAGATGCTCGCCAGGAAATAAGAAGAGAATTCGCGTGAAAGAAGGAAAAGATGGCGCACCCCGCCTAGAATACAAAACAATGAGGCGAGCTCGAGATACATGCGAGCTGGAAGGACTTCACGTTTAGACATGTTTAATTGCAAAGGGGGTTATCCAAGTTGACCGGTCAACTGTTTAATTGCTTGGTGGAGGAGGCTTCCCTAGAAGTCCATACATATGCGGAGCAGAGACTTCGCCTAGGAGTCCTGGACATGAAGGATTATCCTATCTATATACATATAGATGAGTATATATCTGCATATATCACTTTGCTATTAGTGCATGGAGGGAAGTAATCAAGTGAGGATGCAACCATCCTAAGTTATGTGTGATCCATGCATACATCCGTGAGAAGAATGTATTTTAAACCAACTCTATTACCTTCAAGAAGAGCAACGACAAAGAGTTGATAAGGATAATCACGGCCAACAAGTGATTAACATCGCCTACACCACATTTATCGTTGAAGACTCCTACAAGTCTTTGACATGCTTTGGGCCAATACCTGTGGCCCTGGGTAATTCTATATAAAGAAGCTTTACAGCTTACAGAAGGCTCTCTACACACTACACAACAACAATTACTCAAATACAACACAAAACAACTTTCAACCTAGTTGAAAACTCTCTCGACCTCGTCGAAACCTTCAGCGCTCCCAAGAGCCGATATCCCTTCGAAGCCTCTTCGAAGCCCTATTTCTAAGCGCCTCGCCGCCTAGAACCCTTCAGAGCTCTCCGGAACTCACCCCGATCCTCGGAAACTTCCCTATTGTTGCTCTGCTCACCCCGCCGTGAGTATCGATCGCTTGTGCTGTAAATTCCTCATCTGAGGTGGCACCTGGAACTCCGCTCGCCTGATCAAGAAGTCAAGCCTGCGCACTCAATCAACCTTTTCCTCGTCCGCGAGGTGGCACGCCCGCAACTCTCCATCCTCTTTGGATCGCTATTTACCTCGGCTCAGCACGCTGAGGATCGTGGCCAAAACATTGGCACGCCCGGTGGGACCGGGAGCATAAGCGAGTCACCATAGGGAAACCAGAGTGACCTCTGACGTCACCTTCGTTGGGGTCAGAAAAAGAAAACAAGATACGATAATGGATTGGCACGACAATTCGACGGTTGCGGTTATTGATAAACATTTTGCGGCATTCGATAGAATAATCGATGCTTTCCAAAGGAGGTTTGATGAAATGATAGCATCAGCCATCAGCAAACACCAAGCCGAATAGGCGGTTGCCAAGGAGGCTGTTGAAGCAAGTGTTCCTCAGAAAAAGGAGCATGGAGATAGGACAGAACAGTCCATCTTAGAAGAAGAGGTTGGTTCAAACACTAATGATGGTGGCGAACCGCAAGCTCACATGGGAGGTGAACCACAACTTCCTGTGATGGCGAACTGCAGCCGCCAAGACACCGACTGCCCCATGCGGGATGTATACGTGGACACAGGTCAGATGCATGGGGGGCACGGCGTAACTCGCCTTCTTTCTTTAATCCACCACCATGATCAAGGGCATGATCAACTCAAGTTTTGTCCTATTACTGGACATTATCAAGAAGCTGCCCCAGGTCATGACAAAATTAATTATACATGGTGTAGTGGTATACCTAGGCCAGTCCGAGGCTTCACACTCCAATACAATTGGAGTCTATGCATGCAAGTTCAAAGGCCAAACTATGGCTTTAGTATTGTATGTGGAGAACGTTTTTACACCCAGAATTGCAAGTTTATTATACATGGGTGTAAAGTCAAGTATTCTCAGGGTCATCTCACTCTAGTCTGCAGTAGGGACTTGGTGGCATATAAACATAATGCTCATGGATTTCATATATTTGCATTAGAGGCAGAGGTGAATTTGCTGGACTATGATGACTCTAAATTTGATTTTGACACAGAGCCAATTTATGATGAATATGATGAAGACTATATGTTGGTGCGTCTGTCTCATAATCATATTTCACAAGAGTTCAATCCCAGTGAAGCTCTTGATATGGTCCTCTTCCATAAGCAATGCATGGCTATACCGGATACGACCATGCATTTTGACATGATAGTCGGTGACAAGGCAGATCTTTACACCATTTTGTCCGCCAGAATGCAATTAAAGATCATGCTTTGCCAAATAACAAAGATGCTTGGGGGGCAACAAGGCAGTCCCTACGAGCTACTTTCTTCAAATTTTCAGGTGGTTGACGCACAACATCTCTGCTCAACACTTGAAAATTTTCAACAGCGAGGTTCTCATGCCGGAAACATAACGGCATCGAGGCTTGGAGTGAAGCATTGGTGGCCTCCCCCGTGGCCTTATGAAGGGTAACTAGCCATGCTATACTCTCTTCTTTTCTTTACTCTTAGTTTTACCTCAGTTTTTACTTTTGTTTGCTTTCATTTTTCTTTCTTTCTTGCATTGAAAAAGAAAATATAAAAAAAAAATCAAATAGCAGAAAACACCAAAAAGAGATTATTGGTTTTGCTGAAATGCAAGACAACGTTTTTGCCTCCAAAAGGCTTGAAATTTATTTGAGGCCTATCCCTGAGGCCTGGAAACAATACCGCAGGCATTCCATATGCCTTGAATTGCTGCCAGCGAAGTCAAGCCAGAGAAGAAATTCCAATAGTTGCTGAAAGTTGCAACATCCACTACCGAACAGTCAACTTCGCCGGTTCAGCTGGAACGATCCAGGGCGACCTAGAAGGCGAGCCATATATCAATGGAAAGCTCTGGATGTCTACTTTCCAAAGGAGTTTACGGTTCGTCATTTCGCCATTCCTGGAGAGAGTTATGGCAGATTGAATGCAGGCGGGTCAGGATACCAGACAGTCCACCTCGCCGATTCAGGAAGAACTTCGCCGGTTCAGCTGGAACGCTCCAGGACGACCTAGAAGGCGAGCCATATATCAATGGAAAGCTCTGGATGTCTACTTTCCAAAGGATTTTACGGTTCGTCATTTCGCCACTCCTGGAGAGAGTTATGGCAGATTTAATGCAGGCGGGTCAGGATACCAGACAGTCCACCTCGCCGATTCAGGAAGAACTTCGCCGGTTCAGCTGGAATGATCCAGAACGACCTGGCAGGCGAGCCATATATCAACAGAAAGCCCTAGATGTCTACTTTCCATCGGATTTTACGGTTCGTCATTTCGCCATTCCTGGAGAGAGTTATGGCAGTTTGAATGCAGACAGGTCAGGATACGCGCGAAGTTGCAATGTGTTTTTTCAATGTGTTTCATGACCTTGCAGCGAGCTTTCCTTTACTGGGGGGCATACTAACAACTCCTTCACTGGGGGGGCATACTAAAGTTTTGATGTCCTTTATTCGTCGAACAGACATCAAAACTGGGGGGCACATTAGGGTAGATATGTGTTCCAAATGTTTCAGACTTTAGACCCTTCTTGAGTTGTCTTGGTCATTATTTAGGCCAACACCTGTGGCTTCTAAAAAAAAAAATTCAAGGCTATGCGATCGTTCGCTGACATGGTCTTTATGTTTGACTCTCATTGGTTCGCACTGGGGGGCAGCGAAGTCACTCCATGATCTGAATATCAAAAAGTTGGTTCGCCATCGCCAAGAGCTCAAGCGGAGGTCATTTTTTTTTTAATCCAGTCAAAGTGCACGTTTACTCAAGGTACATCCCCTCGAGGTACATCCATGGCGAGTCAACAAGTCTATGGCGAGTCAACAAGTCTATGGCGAGTCAACAAGTTCATGGCGAGTCAACCAGTCCATGGCGAGTCAACAAGTTTTGGCCGCAAGGTGCATCCATGCGAGGAACATCCTCTCGAGGACATTATCTAGTCGAGGTGCATGCATGGTACTATGTTCTCTGAGTGGAGCAGGCGAAGCGTACGACATCATTCATAGTCATTCAAGTCCAAGGTACCTATGTTAAGTTTATGGTCATCAATTGATTAATATGGTACTGGGCGAATCATACAGCAACTTCGCTACAATGCTTTGTTACCGGGTACTTGAGTTTTAGAGCTTATTCACAGGCTTGTTTACTCACAGTCATTTGATGTATGAACCGAGCCAATACCAGTGGCTTTGGGGCAGCATGAAACATAAACCTCTTCAGTCATTCTTGACATTCATGACTTCGAGGCTGGGGGGCAATGTTTACACCCAAATTAATATTTTACTGGACAGTAATTGTCTTAGTGAATATTAATTAAATTCATGGTCCACGTCATACTGGCGAGCCCGAATAATGTTGGGTTTAAAGGTGGGTTGCCTCGCTTGCAATATCACGCGAGTTGGACGTATGAGAAGATGTGTGATACAAGGAGGCACGTATAATTAAGGAGTCTTCTCCTTGAGTTGTGTTCGGTTCCGCGAAGCGAGATGCCTTCGCCAAGAAACAAAGGAAGAGAGTTCGCATGCAAATGTATAACTGAACAACATTGGCTCCGCATGATTCTCTAATTGCATAAGATACGGCTCGCATGTGAAGTGTGGAGTTCGCATGCTACAGACAAAGTTTGCATGGGATGTATATACATTGGACGTGATAGTTATCAAGTAGCCAGCTTTGCTCATTTGATAATTACTCATTATCAAGTTTGCGGAACAGAAGGATAAGAAGGCTAGCTAGTTGCATCCTTAATTGCATTCAACAAGGAGTCTATTTGCATGCGAAGTATAAGGCGGGGCGAGATGCTCGCCAGGAAATAAGAAGAGAATTCGCGTGAAAGAAGGAAAAGATGGCGCACCCCGCCTAGAATACAAAACAATGAGGCGAGCTCGAGATACATGCGAGCTGGAAGGACTTCACGTTTAGACATGTTTAATTGCAAAGGGGGTTATCCAAGTTGACCGGTCAACTGTTTAATTGCTTGGTGGAGGAGGCTTCCCTAGAAGTCCATACATATGCGGAGCAGAGACTTCGCCTAGGAGTCCTGGACATGAAGGATTATCCTATCTATATACATATAGATGAGTATATATCTGCATATATCACTTTGCTATTAGTGCATGGAGGGAAGTAATCAAGTGAGGATGCAACCATCCTAAGTTATGTGTGATCCATGCATACATCCGTGAGAAGAATGTATTTTAAACCAACTCTATTACCTTCAAGAAGAGCAACGACAAAGAGTTGATAAGGATAATCACGGCCAACAAGTGATTAACATCGCCTACACCACATTTATCGTTGAAGACTCCTACAAGTCTTTGACATGCTTTGGGCCAATACCTGTGGCCCTGGGTAATTCTATATAAAGAAGCTTTACAGCTTACAGAAGGCTCTCTACACACTACACAACAACAATTACTCAAATACAACACAAAACAACTTTCAACCTAGTTGAAAACTCTCTCGACCTCGTCGAAACCTTCAGCGCTCCCAAGAGCCGATATCCCTTCGAAGCCTCTTCGAAGCCCTATTTCTAAGCGCCTCGCCGCCTAGAACCCTTCAGAGCTCTCCGGAACTCACCCCGATCCTCGGAAACTTCCCTATTGTTGCTCTGCTCACCCCGCCGTGAGTATCGATCGCTTGTGCTGTAAATTCCTCATCTGAGGTGGCACCTGGAACTCCGCTCGCCTGATCAAGAAGTCAAGCCTGCGCACTCAATCAACCTTTTCCTCGTCCGCGAGGTGGCACGCCCGCAACTCTCCATCCTCTTTGGATCGCTATTTACCTCAGCTCAGCACGCTGAGGATCGTGGCCAAAACACATTTGGGAAATTGCCGTCGCTTGAATCACTGGTGTTTTTGAAGAAAGTGAAGAAGGTGGGAGTCGAGTTGTTGGGAGTTGAACTAGAGTCCCCCTCGTCTTGCCTTTACATCCAAGATTTCATATTATAAGCAATCTATCTATCTTAGACGAGGATTATTACAGTATCATCAATCACAAGCCAGAACCCTTAGCAAACCAAGATGAGCACGTTGAAGAAAGCCAAGATCACGAGGAACTATATTTATGAGATTCATGTCCATATCACCATAGATTTCCAAGGTGTAATCATTGCCTTCTCAAAAAGGAAGAATATAACACAGCTCACCACGCATCTCTTTTAAAACACCTTGGACGCATTACATATCTGACAAATCATGAAATTATTAGCATTGTAGCCGTGCTTAAGTTTCACGGTTGCACCACTGATTCGTAAACACAAAAGCAATTGATTGGTTTCAGTAATCAAATCACCACAGTCAGTATTTGTAGAACGCTTTGCAGAAGTACAGTATGCGCGCAATCAAGATATTGAAACTAAACATCAGTTTACGTTCGAAATATGCTAAGTTTCTGTTTTCCGCAAATTGACAAGACTTTGGGTTTCAGAATCTACTCATAGTTACCTAATTAAATACCCCGCATCTCTCACTCTCATAATGTATAAGTTCACTAAACAATATGATAAGTTGATGAACTCGATTAAACTTCCAGCCACTAGATTTTTAGCTCCTTTGCCATCACAGCTGCACCCAACATCCTGTTTGTCATCTCTCTCTTAGCTCTACTCCTAGCTAGCCGATCACGCAACCCCTTACCTTGACCATCCCTTTTCCATTTTGAATTCTTCCACGGTCCAAGTGCTTTAACATGCATTCTATTATTGCTACTCTCAGACCTGCAGGATGTGTAAAAAGAAAGTTGTGTCAACGGAATTACAGCCAGTCCACAAATGCAAAAAGAAAAGTGGAATGAGGATAACCCTCACATGATAGACTACAACAGTCCAGAACTCCAGACCACTATGAAAAGCAAAAGAATTTCGCACTTACAAACGTAGAGGAAATAAGTAAGAGTGAAGACCAGCTATATCTACAGAGTCTAGAGCAAGTAATTACACTGTGATTTATGTTTTCTTGCATATGCTTCGATTCTAATCTAGACTGATGTGTCACGTCATCTCATCAATTCCACATTTTAAGTCCTAAAACACCAGTACTAATAACTATGTAGAGCAAAGCAAATTACTAGGATTTATGTTTACTTGCTTATGCTTTAATAATATTCTTGAGCAAAATATGGTAAGAGTATGGTCAAGGAGGACAAACCAAGAAGCAAATCAGCAGAGTAATTTGGCTTCACCTAAAAAAGAGCGCAATATGAACACACAAGGGGATGAGTTTCTTATTATTTCACTTTTTCACGCTTCACTACTCGTTAGATAAAACTAATCAAACATTAACGAACCCGTGAACAAAACATAGACAGAGTGGATAAGCCTTAAAATCTTGCAGGAGGTAAAATGTTGTGACAAAGGTGATACCTGACTGCAGTTGCTCCCAGAACATGAGATATCACTTCCACAGGTTTAGAAGCCTTTGCATTGGTCTGTTTAACAAAAAATATAAAAAAATAATGAAGACATGAAATACTGGATACCATGGCAAATCTCATTCTAACAAGATATCCCTCAACTAACCTCTACAAGCAGATTCTTGAGTTCTTGAGGAATAAAGGCCATAATAGCATCAAGCCCATATTTCTGAACAAGCTTTTCCAGAAGACGCTTAACCTGGAAAATTTCAGGTGTGAGACACTAAAACTGAAATCACGAAGAAGTGACAGTAGCATCTTTGAACTAATTAAACCTAATAATATGAAAAACAGGCATCCACAGGGATCATGTCCATCAAGTCGCACATTGTTTTCTACCACATCGTTTTAGACAAAGTTTTACCATAACATTCCTTCAGTTTGGGACCCATATGTAATTGATTCAATTATGGAATCGTGAATAATCATTGGATCGGTTGGTACATAGTAATATATACCTTCACTTGCTTGAAATGGAATTCTGTATCAGGCAATTTCTGCATGTCTGCCAAGGTCTTCAGTGTACTCCTCATCAGAAAAGAAGAGTACGGCCCTGTATGATGACAGATATAAGTCTATGACACTTACCGACATACGAAGAACAAGAAAAACAAGCATAGCAACCTTCAAGTAAGTATGTGAATATAAGTATCTATTGACAGAAAAAGACACCTAGTTTCTCGAACATTGTTGAAACAACTTCAAATGCAGGGGCCCAGAAAGAGAAAGTAAACATGCGGTAAGAAAGCGGGCATTGAATATTAGGCTTTGAATAAAGCAGGCTTTCAATAGTAGCACACAAATTTTCAATTATAGTTGGCTCAGACTTGATTCCATCACCCATGCTTGCATTCATCACCACACGGCCAACTCCCTCTTTGACTAAGCTTTCATCAATACAAGCATGAATTAGACACCTGAATGCATGCACCGGATCAGGAATGTAGCTTGCATTAGGGTCTTCCAATATCACTGAAAAATGTAAACAAGGTCAATGAGTCAGGGAAAAGAATATTTAAGGTATTCGGAGTTCACAATATGCCAACAGAGTTGGTTGAAAGATGAGTTTGGGGGAGGGGGGGGGGGGGGAACAACTATATACCTTTGAGTGCATCAAACACAATAGGAAGATTAATTTCACAGATTTTCCGGTTAAAGGAATAAACTCTTGTCAGTCCAATACTGAGAAAACCAGCTGTAGTTACCGGGATGCACATCTTATCTTGGGTGACAAAAAGACATAATGAGAGTACTAGATCAAGCAACAATTCAGGAGAAACATATGCAGATGGGTCGAGACAAAGTCTATATAAACCATCAATGATCGGTGCGGTAACAAGGATTTGTTTCAGTTCCAAGAGAGTTTTAAAGTGGATAAGCACAGCAGTTCTGTCATCGGCTGACAAAAGGGAAAGAGATACTTTCACAACATTCAAACTACCCAAGGCCTTGGCTTGTTGGGAGCGAACAGATGCACTAGCATTTTCATCACAGTCCACTAGTGGAGGATACTTATTCAACAAGTCGGTAATCTGTTTGGTTGCAGGGGCAAATAGCGGTGTTCCTTGAAAACTTCGCAGTACATCAGGAAGACACAAACACAATTGACTTCTCACCTGTTTTGGGATTCCAGTTAGCATACATTAGCCATCAACAATTATCAAGTCTATACTCATTAATTTCAAGAAAGGAACTCAATTACTATGCACCAGCAATTACTAAACAATTATTGAGCTTTTTAAGTTGCTAGTAATTTCTAGCCATCAACAAATGTGCATTGGTACTAAAGTATTTGGATTTCTTACAGTAATAATATTCAACCAATTGAAAAACAAATATTCAAAAAAAAATAGAAGAAGAAGATACCTTGAGGCCGTCAAGGAATGCCAAGCTGAGGAAGGAGCTGTATAGTTTCGAAACAACTGACCAATTGTTGACGACTTTTGCGACGGCAATGAACAACTGAGCAATGCATTTCACTTCTAAGCAGTCGGTACTCGGAGACGAAGACCGGAGAGGTCGTGCTAAGGAATCAAAGACCTGCCGGAGATTGTTGATCAGAAACGCAGCAGGGACTTCTGGGATGACGATGGACAGGATGGTGAGGTGGGCGTCGAGCACGTGAGCGGGAGCTTGGGGATCGGAGGCGGCGGCGGCGTCGAGTAAGGAGCACGTGGCGCCCAAGTAGCCCATCGGCGTCGGAGGTGCATTTTGGTCTCGGAATAGCCCGGACATGACGACAATGAGTTTGCGGATTTCGAGGTCGAGTTCGCGGTTGCTGTCGGTGAAGCGCATCAGAATCGCGGTGCCGATGTTGGCGTCGTCTCCGTCGTGTACGGCGGTTAGGGCTTCCATGGTGCAGATAAAGACAGACCCCAAGATCTCGTGCTTATAAAGAAGACAGAAGGGGAAAGTTATGGTCTGGATTTTGGTCGGTTGACTCGATCTATTCCTACTGGATATTTGTTTAGTTCACTCTTGTTCTTTCCTTTTTGCTTTTCTTCTACCGTCAACTCTTTTTTTTTTTCTCCTCTTTTTTCGGTTATGAAGCTTCCCCACGAGGGAAATTATTATTTGTACCCAAAACACCACATGTTTTATGTTTCTCTTTAATCTCATTGGTCCACGTGTTTTGTTCTTATTTCTGATTGGTATATTTAATTAATTTTTTTCCCACCTCGTGATGGTCCCCACATGAATCTGAGTTATATGATTGGTCGGGTACAACACCTAGCAGTGCCACGTGATGTTCCGGGTACAGAGAATAATTACTCTCCCAATGAAATGATTTATGGGGGGTGACGACGTTGTTTTGTAGTGGTGGATGGAGTCGGGTCATTGGGTCGGAATATTGACAACTCCCTAAAAGAAGTTGGGGATTTGTTTAGTTTAGGTCACTCTTCTTGTAATCTTGTTTCCTTTTTGCTTCTCTCTGCTTCTCTCTTATTGTCAACTCCTCCTCTCTTTTTATTAATAGCTAGGTAGAGCAGAGTGCTCTCCCATCCCACATTTATTTACTAATAAAAAAAGAATATTACAATCAAGTTGGATGACACTGAACCCAGAACCCGAAAACATCAAATTACACTATAAAGCAAATCAATAAAAACGAAAGTTAGGGAAACCGAACTTATCTCGTTGGTACATGCCCAGAATGAAATGAGGAGGTTCATCCCACCAAGATAATGCATACATCGACAAACTCAAATTGACAAGAGCATCTAACACTTGATTACCCTCCCTGAAGATATGAGAAGATCAAAAATTAATCTGAGAAATGCGGTGCAAACAATTACCCCAAGCCACTCTTAATTGTCATGGAACAAGTTGAGGATCCCGCAAGAAATTAAGCACAATTGTTGAATCCACCTCAAGCCAAATATGATTTCAATCCCTAACTCAAACCAGCTCAATAGCTTGTATAATCGCCATAACCTCTGCATCCACAAAGTTAGGAATTTCAAGATTTAAATCAAAAGCACCAAGGAAAGAGCCGTAAAAATCTCTAAAAATTTCACCATAACCAGATTTCCCTGTAGTCTTTTGCCAAGCACCATCGATATTGACTTTAATCCAACCAAAGAGAGGAGGATGCCAATTAACCTCTGTAATCCTCGGAGCCCGATGGGGACGACATAATAAACCGAACTTATTGTCAACTCTCTTTTTCTTTCTTTGGTTTTTTTTTTGTTTTTCGACAAAAACCAAGAATGTTTACAAACTCAACTAAAGTACTTAAAGCTCTCTACACAACCCGTGATTCAAACTAATTATTACTTTTTTGATAAGGCTAGCTAATTCATGGAGATCGTCTTGCATGGACTGCTGTCTATATGGAGGTTTCTCCAAAGAAACCGAGACCACTGACAGAACGGGGATAACAAGACAAAGCTACCAATACTGGTCACTCCGAGAAATTCCATTCTATTTGATTCCCTCGACAGTTGCTAACTGCAACAATTCAACACAAACAACCTATCTACCTTACGCGTGGTGACACGTATCTATATATTCTAACCTCAATCCATATTGACCGAGGTCCATGCCAGAATTTTCACTAATTTAAAGGGTTTGTCTATCATATCATATGGTATGTGTAGTCGGTTGTGCATAAAACAACCTCTCAAGCCCGTAAACCCGTAGACATTCCACCACAACCGTTGACGTCCTAAGGTTCCCACCTATAAGCAGGGTGGGTCGGGCTCAACCACGGTTGTAACGTTGGGCTTAGAACGACTGCATAAAGCATAGGGAGTTCTACATTTGAAACAAAGGCAAGGGTAAATATCCCACATCGGTTTCCAAGCAAATTAAACCCACACTGGGCCATAAATATGACCCAGCCACCAGCTTATCAGGTATCATTAACTACCCTAGTAATTACATTCTACCCTCAGTAACTGACTTAACCATCGGAGGAGGAATGACTGGAAGCCCTCGGTCATCCTTTTGTTTACAGGTCAACGAGAGGATAGTCATTCACCTACCAGACACGTCTTCAGCTTCTGCAACCCTATCCAGGATAGAGCAGGAATAATGTGGCATACATACTGCAAATGTGTCTAATTGTATGGCACATGATGACTTTTAAAGGGGTAAATGGTCATTACATGGTCATTTAGTTGTTTCTTTAATCAATGATAGCCACACATTTTATGAGGCATGCTATACTAATGATATACTAGAATGTTCTCATGATGTTAATTTCTTGAGTAATTCCTTTGAGTTTGTAAATTTTAAGTATGTGTTTAGGGAAGCCAATTTCGTGACTAATGAGTAACTTACGCTGCAGGGAAGAGTGGAAGCGCCTTGTGCTCTTGCTTTCGACATTGTTAACCTTGGGTGCATTTTCATCTAATTTTTCTTATATAAAAAATAAAAAAATAAAAAAAATAAAAACTCTCTCTACACAACCAATACCTAAAGGGCTAAAACATGGCTTGCATCTAAGGGTAAAGGGTTATTCCAAATTTCCAATGTTGAGCTTGACCATAATGACTTATTAATTTTAGCAATGCCATTTCATTTGCAAAGAGTTTTTAATTGAGAAATTTTATTAACACATATCTAATTACTAGATACATATCTCATATTTTTTGAATATAAGGAAAACTTTATTCATAAGATCGACAAAAGCCGAACATAGGGGCATCCAACATATATATGTGCTGGAGCGAATACATGTCAAGCAAGGACAAGCCTATTTCGCACATGATGATGTACTACTCTAGTAGAAGACATTCTTAACCAAGTAGATAATGTTACATGACTCGAATCGGTAGAATGAATAAATTCTCCTACGGACCTCAATTGGTGTACGTAAATACTAGAAGTCTGTAAAGAGTCTGTCACACGTATAACAACTGCAAGGTCTTCAAACATCCAAGATGTTAGGGTAGCACGTCTTTGTAGCACCAAGAGCCATTGACCTAAGCCTTTTCTACTATCCATTGCCAGGGAATATGCTTGGAGGTTAAACTCCAGCCGGCGGAGCCATAAGTAGATCTTAGATCCATGACAATTTAGATGAGTGATTCTTGGGTCCCAAATCCATAGGCCTGCAGAAAGTAGATCCAAATAGACCCAAACCCGTTCAGATCTCTTCTGCTTCTTTGCAGCGGCAACCATTGTCGAATCCGGCAACCAACACCGTCGACCCGTCATCAATAATCTCAGCCATGATCTACCACGTCGCACCATCATCCGAGTCCACAGACAACCCACTGCGCTACAGGACCACATCCACAATCGCAACCACCATTGCGTAACCGGCGAGATCAGCGCTCCCACCTCTAGCAGCACTCTGATCTCATCATCTAACAGCCACCAGAACCAAGATGGATGCCCAGCCCTAAGGACGTCTCCATCGCGTCTAATTGTCCAAGCAAAGGGATGTGGTAGGTGGATTGAATAGGGAGGAGCAGTAGGATGGTAGATGTGCCCTAAGGTTGGCTTTCGATGGGAGCCACTGGATTCGACGCCTTCAAGGGGAGGCGGCGAGAGTGCAAAAGCGAGAAGACACGCTAGAGAGAATAGGGTATTCATACGTTCCTTATTGATACACATCTCATATTTAATACACCACATATTAACTTTATTGTTGTAACATTTTACTAGATACACATACTCAAACTTCTTACAATACTTTTCTAGATCTGCTACTCAATTTATTCAAAAAAAATTCACATTGGTTAGATTTTTTCGCAAAATGTTTCATCTTTTCTAGTAATGTCACCTCATTAACATATTCCTCGAATGTTTTTTTTTTCTAAAATATTTCACCTTGTTAAGATCTTCCTCGAGGGTTTTCCCTTTGTTAACATCTTGTCCTATCGGTTTTACTACCTGATCAAACAACAACCTCTAAAATCTAAATTTTGTAGTAGTTCAAAATTAATCAAAAATAAAGAAGTCAAACCTCATTTAAGAGTTGAGAAATACAACTGGAATCCATTACGTTATCTTCAGTTTTTGTTTGAAACTATGGTTATTCATGATAAATGTCACTAGCTATTTCTCATTAGGGCTTGGTGTCTTCACATACATTGTTCTTGTAGAGGAGAACAAAACTCTAGGCGGAATATTTTATTTCAACTAGGTTTCTTTACTTATGATACGAATGTCTTTTTTAGTAATTTTCGTACCCACAAAATCTTATATAATTTTTTTTAAAAATGTGTATCGAGTATTTAGTGTTAATAAAATTTCTCTTTTTAATTTCAGAATTGCCAAACAAAAAGAAAAATATTCATATGTTTATGATCTTTGTGTGCACATAGTCAGTAACTAACTAAAAAATGTGGTAATAAGATGGCGTACACTTGATAACGAGTTTGGTGAAATTCAACTTCGATGTTATGTATAAACAAGAATTCAACAGCTGAAGGTTTCGTTTTTCTAAACACGTTTGGCTGGCCTTTAGCTGCAACGATATGGAAGAACTACTACATGTACCTGTTGATAAATTCTTAACTCTTTGAAACCGTTTGGTGTATGCCAAAAATAAGGGCTACACAAGGATTAAAGTGGAATGTAACTCCAATTCTCCGAACTGCTGACCCTATCCTCTGGTGGCACCTCGTTTCTTCTCTCTGGCGGTGGCTGTCCTCGGCGAATAGTGGTAGGTGATGGCATCACCTGGCTTTGATTTGCTGCTATTGAGTTTCGATAAGCAGTACGTGTCGTTTCTTTGATTCTTTCAAGGTCAAGGACATGTACCATGGTGTCATTTAAAGCTTTGACGCACACATCCTTGCTTACATCGGCGATACCCCTGGCCGCAACCACGCGTTGTTCAAAGAAGAATTTGCACCGAAACTCATATTTCCATGAAGGCTTGGAGTTGTAGGAGTGGAAGGTCATAGCTTTGGGACAGGTAAGAGAAAAATGTACCATTGATAGCATAGAGGCATGTGACTGTCTCATCTGCTAGTTCATTGATCAATATGAGAGGTAAAGCCAGCTTCCTCTTAACCACACTTTAGCCATAGCCAGAAGGCCATCAAGATCATAGGCTCCACCGGATCGCGGAACAGAAGGATCGCCAGAATCGCGTAGAGCTCTCTGTCCATTGCATGATGTATATATAGCTACACCTCCTCTCTCGTCATAGAAAATGAAGACACCGAGCTCGAAGCCATGATGTTTTTTTTTTTTCCGAAAAATCAGAAGGGCTCTAAACATAAACAAGTACTACAACATGGTTTCAAATACATGCATTAGCAATCTACATTCCAAATTCGGCAGGTGATCCTTTTGGTGTTCATATTCATAGACTTTGTTGAGTTAGGAATCTCATAATGCTTCTTCTTCTTCTCATCAAGAGCCCTCCAGAGAGAGAGAGAGAGAGAGAGAGAGAGAGAGATGTAAAGTGATAATGTTGCAGCAACTAATTAATTGATCTAGAACCTGCAAAAGAAAAAATCAAAATCAAAATCAGGACTTATTTAGAGACTTGAAAACCTATATATATATATATATATATATATATATATATATATATATATATATATATATATATCAGTCCCTATCCAGAGCGAAGCTTCGCTCTGGAATTAACGTGCGAAGGTCCTTATTTGACTCACTTTTCGGTCATATTTTTCGATCATACCCGGTCAGTGTCTAGATACATATCGTATGATCATCCTTACAAAGTTTCATCCAATTTGGTGACCGTTTAAGCCTCCATAATCATGATTTACTCCAACGGTTCTACTTGGACAGATTTTGTTCTATTGATTTATTTTATCTGATTCGGTGTGCAAACGATCACCAAACTGGATGAAACTTTGTAAGGATGATCATACGATATGTATCTAGACACTGACCGGGTATGATCGAAAAATATGACCGAAAAGTGAGTCAAATAAGGACCTTCGCACGTTAATTCCAGAGCGAAGCTTCGCTCTGGATAGAGACTGTATATATATATATATATATATATATATATATATATATATATATATATATATATATATATATATATATATATATATATATATATATCCCCTACTTTGAGGGTTGAAGAGGAGACGAATATAGTGACTTTAAACATCGGATGAACATAACCTGTAGACAAAAAAGCAATAAAAATGAGATTTAACCTCCATCAGATTAAAAGTTAAGCTCTGTATGCAGGCATATGCTTGGTCTATTAATCAAATGCACTATATATTGAGCAAAAGTACTTCTTAAAATGTTTTCATTACATGTTAATAATCTAACATGCTGTAATGTAACATATACCTAACATATGTTATTTAGATACTTGAAAACCTGCAAAAAAAAAAAAATCAAAGTCTGGTCTTATTTAGATACTAGAAAACCTCTATGTCCCCTACTTTGTAGTATTTTCACATTAGTTGGTTGTCACTTGTGGATTAGAGATCTTGAAGAGTCATCTGGCGGTCTGATTTAGAGACTTGAAACCTCTATCTCAGCTAGCTTCATGGAACTCCGATCGATTGATATAGTTGGTATTTGGTAAGACTGTTCAACTCATCATGAGATTTACTGTTTCGATTCCATTACTACAACAATATAATTGATTGACCGGTACCGTCGACCCATACACATAGATAGATAACTTGTACATGATCAAACCTAGTTGCCAGAAGTAATATCCTTAAATGGTCAATGTTTTTGAACCAAAAAAATGTGTGGTAGTGAACCAAGAGGTTTGAACAGAGAAGAAATTAAGACCATGTCAGAAAAGAAGGTGGGTTTCCCAGAGGGAACTCTGTCGTAGAAGATTATGTGGGGAAAAGAAGAATAGACCAGCAACGATGCTTATTTTCACAGAAGCGATGCTCGTAGAAGATTGTCGTGTGGAAAACTCAAAACAATTACACAAATTACTAACAGAAAGATTGCATCTCATTTTAAAAAAATAACACACACACACACATATCAGTTGAGACGTCGGAAAATTATTTGCCATCAGTTTAGTTCCCATGAGATATAGCAGAAAGAGGATAGAAAGGCCAGGAAGATCAAAATCTTTGAACAACTACCACGGTTAATAGAGGATCAAAATCTCACTCATGACTCTGTAGGTCATAAACCCTCTGTACCTAGCTAGATTTAGATTCAGATATGTGTCGAGTGTGATTACAATTAAGTAGGGATGGGTAGACTTAATATATATGAAGCTAATTAACTCTATAGCACCAGAATGGAAATAGTAGATAGCCATTCCAGGTTCCTATATAGGAATACTCCATAAATATTCTATCTCTGCTAGTATCGTCATCATCATCTCTATCTCTGAGAGACTGAGACCAACTGCAAAGCTAGCTTCAACGTACTCTCTTCAGGCTTCAATTAATCCATGCCAGCTACTTCAATTTCAAGCTAGCTAGCACTGAACACTACGTTCTCTGTCAATAACTCTGAGAAGCGAATGAAATGGATGCATGTGTGTAATTCTCTTGTACTTTCTTTGTTTAGAGAAAACAAATTCGTAGGAAGAAAATGGAAAAGAGGAAGAGCTTCAACTCGATCATTTTCTAAAAAATAAGCCCTTTGGGTGATCAGTTGCTGTCTCGATCTGGGTGGATTTGAACCATGATCGAAACTAATAACAAACAAAAGAAATGTATGAAATCTTAGAAATCATCATCTTCAAAAGTCCAGACTCTCTAGCTAGAGCCAGAACCAAATGCTTACATATGTTCAAGATCATGACTTGGAGACTAGATGTTATCCTAGTAACTTCAATTCACATCTGTGCTTGCTCGATCAGTCCAACTATAGACTTTTTCTCTAGTGATTATCAACAAAGTGGGGTTGCCAAAATCTTTATGGTAGGTACATGTTAAATAGTGTATTCATGATGTCATTTTCCTTCTAGCTAGACTAAACCCTAACTGGCCTGGAGCATAATGCATATGTTCATATGGACTTGAATCCTCCACTTTCTAATTCATTTCATGCATGCCTTTTTAGTTTTACAAATTGAGGACCGAGAGGACAGTGGTGATCAGCAACGGCTAGTTGCGACTTTAATATATCTAATTTTCAGTCCTTGCATGCCCTAGAAAACCGATCAAGATGAGTGACATGTTATTACTTTGAATCGAATGCCTTCCAATTCGAAATAGTGAGCATTTGCTTATTTACTTAGTTAAGCCAAGCTATATATGTTAGTGATTCCAAGTTTAATTAGAATATTAAATAGATTATATAGCCAGCATTTACTTTAGGCCGAGTTGCTAGCTAGCTGTAAGCTGCATATATAAACCAAAGCCTTCATATCCTTCATTTTGTTATCTTATTTATTAAAGGAGAACATATATATAACCAAAGCCTTCCTATATATATATAACCCTAAGCTATGTATATATAGCATGATGACCTCGTATAAAAGTTATGTAAAAGTAAACGTCATTTTCATACGCGTACGCGTATACGTCCGTTTCGTATTTCAAATTTTGAACTCAGTTGGTTGGTGCATTCTTTGCTACCATGCATCCATGGCACCCTAAAACCTAATCTTTGTGTTTATAACACCCCAGCTAGCTCCCTCTTCCCTTTTTTCACTGTGAAGAGCGATCAAGTTCCCCTTACCTTACCCTAGCTTGAAAACTTTCCAATGGCCCTATTCCAGCATTTCCAGCCGCCAGCATCTTCCCGCTATGTCTTGCTCTACTCTGTCCAGAGTGTCCCAACTGGGTTCTCTCTTATTCCAGATAGTACGACTCGCATTGTATACCCCGATCAGAGTTGGAGTGAGTATGAAAACCCATGCGATCCTTACCTCTCCCACAACCTGTACATGGATTGTCCCTTCTATAACAAGCCGACCCGAGAGTTAACTGTGATAGCCTCCAACTCTAGGGTGGACGACGAGGTTGCCACCAACAAGAATCACTTGTTGGCCCGCTGCCACGAAAACTGCCCCAACACCAGGACCAAGGTCCGAATCCTCCATCGAGCCTGTGTTCCGATCATCCCCGACCAGTCATCAGCGATGCTTGAGGTGGAGGTGATCAGTCCGCTGCACATCCGTGAAATTACTCAACAATAAACAATTGCATGCATGATATAACAAAAGAAAAGTTCACTCACAACTTTAGGCATAAGCCCGACGAAATCCAATTCGTCACTCAAGTGAGGTCTTCTCGAATCTTGGTACAATAATCTTGCTTACGATCAAAATTTAATTTCATAAAATAATAATACTTAAATATATAACCCAAAACTCTTCTGCCTATTCCACTACCCTTTCCAAGATTAAGCTTATCAGATTCACACCAAACTCTAACCACAGCCTCAATTCATTTCTTTCAACATTCTAAAACAATAGTAAGGGAAATTCAACGGCCGGATTCTACTCTAATTAGCAGCCAAAATATCAAACTTTTAAAAATCTCAAACCTATCCAAAATTCCTCTAAAAATTCCAAAATTCACATCATTAATCTCCCCTTAATATTCCACATCTAAAACCATAAAAACCCCCAAACAGCGGCGGTCGGAGGCCGACTCTGGCGACCCCAATGGCTACCAAATTTTGACAGCATCTTCCTCTCAACTCCCTCTACAACTTTTCTAACTAGCACAAACACCAATTTCAAGCCTAACTATGCCAATCAAACAAAACATTACGAAAAACCCTAGAACTTCCACTCATCGGTTCTCCTCACCTGAAGCAAACTGGACCGAGTCCTCCTAGGGCAAGGCAACTGGGTTGAAGGCCTTCAAAACCATGTAAGGCTTGCCCAAATTGGTGGCTGGAGGAGGAAGTTCTGGCAACGGGAAGCTTTGGATAGTTGGACCTTTCGGGCCCGTTATCTCTTTCACGCCGGCGCTAGGGAGCCTCTCACTGGTCTAGGATGGGAGCTGGGTTGAAGGCTGACTGTTTGGGACCTGTGCGGTGGCGAATGGTGGCCGGACGACGGCGGATGGAAGCTGGGTCTTCGACGGGTCGGGAGGAGTTCACGGGAGAGAGAGAGAGAGAGAGAGAGAGAGAGAGAGAGAGTGTGTGTGTGTGTCTGTGTCTGTGGGTGGGTGTTGGGCTTCTCCAAAATTTACCCGGTCCAACATAAACACCAACCAAAAAAAATAAAACCCAACTCCAAAATTTAACACCCCAATAAAACTTACATTTTTACTAGCTAAAATTTTACAATTTTACCGTCGTCACATTTTTCTCCTACGAATAATTTCTTCAAAATAATCATCCCCCAAAACCCCTATAGGGGCCAATTAAACTATAACCTCATTGACGGAGACGGTAAAATCATTATTAATACCAAGCTAGTAAATAAGATAAAAATTTAAGAGTTGTGATGTGACATTCTGAGGTTTACTACTCCCTGCTTAGGGTTCATACACAACCCACGAATCACGAATCACCAACTCTACTAACAGTAACGAACCCGATTACAATTTTATGATAATCAAGGGCTATTAACAACTCCCAAAATCTAGCAAACCCAACAACCTAAAATTATGATAATCATACCTAAAATCATACCAAATAGTTATGGAAAAGATGTTTTACCTTTTGGGTTGGGGACGAAATCATTGTTCTGGAACTGGAGTGAGGCGGTGACGAAATCGCTCTCCCAAGATCTCAACAAGGTTCCTCGACTCTTGAGGGAAGTCTTGGAGAACGACGTCGCTGGTCTATGAAGAAAGCGATCGGGTCCTGGACTGGAGTGAGGCAATGAAGAAAGAGATCAGGTCCTAGATTGGAGTGAGACGGTGAAGAAAGAGATAGTGTTTATTTGCGAGGGTTCATAACGAATGAGGAGGGTAGAAGAGGATTTACAAAAAATTCAGTAAAAAGAAGCTCCGTGTTTTCCAACTGATTCCCACAAAAGCATCTCCTACCATGCTTCTCCAAAATCCACTTTTAAGAGAATTCATTCTTCTAAAATCAGTTTTATGGGTTGTTATCAAACACTTATGGTTAGACCCAGAATCACTTTTGACCCCAAAAACAGGTTAGGAATCCCTACCAAATTGGGTCTATGTCAGTAAGATTTAGCTCAAATGCGTAGTGCTTAATCGAACCATTCTACTTGTTGAACCAACTCTATAGAATCAGAATTATATTTCGGTGGATATTGTATGCTCTCTCTATCAGTTTCAACCATACTTTATACAATAACACCCATGAAAGTCCTTACAACAACATTTTTAATGTGATCTATTTGCCAAGATGATTGTTACTTTCGAGCAAATTATGAAGACAAAGAATTACTCAATCATTATAAACCAGTATCGATCGGTAGCGGATTTCTCACCGAGCATCCTTCTCTCTTTCATTTTCGACCATAGTTTATAATACATCACCTATGAAATGTTCTTAAAGCAACTTTGTTATTGTGATCTATTTGCCAAGATGATTGTTACTTGCAGGCAAATCTTGAAGACAAGGAATTACTCAATCTTTAGAGGTACTTTTATAACCCACGTACCGATTGGTAGTGAATTTGTCACCGAGCATCCTCAAAAAAGCTTGTGCTACGTAAACCTAAGTAACATGAAAGGCACCTGCAAGGCACACATCCTCTATAAAATGACAAATACCTACAAGTAGGGCTGACATTGGTAGGTATACCGACTCTATTTACCAATACCATGTACCAACCAACTTAAGGTTGGTAGACAAAATCTTGTACCAATACCAACCGTCAAAGTTGGTATACCAATTTAGTTGGTACGGTTGGTACTCGGTTGGTACGGTTGGTAATGGGCCTCTACCAAGTTTAGATTGAGGCCCAACAAACTTAAAGGCCCAACTCATTTGAATCATTTTTTTGGGCCTCTATCAAGCTTCTATCAATTATCAAACTATTCAAACACATTCAAAGTTTTACACATCATATAATTTCAAATGCAACAAGCCAACAATGTCCAAAGTCTTATACAAAAAATTAAACAACACATGTCCAAAGTCCAAACAACACAGAAAATTGAACAACACAAGCCAATGAAAAAACAAAAGTCCAAATTAGCAGAAACTGGACAAAATTTGAAGGGTTTTGATGCTGCAAGGCCGGGAGAGTGCTAGACTGCTAAACACCAGTTTGGACAGAGTATCTTCAGGTGCAAATGAAGGTGGCAGAGGTGTTGTTAATGATGAAGCCTGTAAACCGGCAGTCATCTCCTCATATGCAACATATGGAAATGATGGTGTTGAGCTTGAATTGCCTACACAACCACTCTGCGAAGACATGGAAGAGTCCATAGCCTATGTGAAACACATCTAATAGATTATGCTCATCACAAATTATACTCATCAGTCATCACAAATTATACTAACACAGAACAAATTATACTCATCAGCTCAAATTATAGAACACACTAACACAGAACACAGAAGTGAAGAACAAAAACCAAATTGATAGATAACACAAACTATAGATAGCACAAACAGTCAAACACAGAAGTAATCGTACACAACACAGAACACACAAACACAGAAGTAATCGTACACAATCATACACAAGTAACACAAACACAGAACACACAAACATAGATTGATAGATAGTTAGATACATACGGAGATTCGAGGCTTCTCGAACGGAGTCGTCGGAGAGTCAAGGCGCTGCCCTTGGTGTTGCCGAGTCGACGGCGAGAGAGGCGAGGTGCTACCCAGTTCTCGGGGCGAGGTGCTGCCCAGTTCTCGAAGCGAGGTGGCAGAGATGCTGCGAAGTCGAGGTGGCGGAGGTGCGAGGTGAGGTGGCGGAAGTGCAAGGTGCTGCCGAGTCGAGGTGGCGGAGGTGCGAGGTGCTGCCGAGTCGATCGAGGTGGCGGAGCCGCGGAGGTGCGAGGTGAGGTGAGAATCGAGAGACTTTGACTCTTTGAGCGAGAGAGAGTAGAGACTGAGAGAGGCGAGAGAAGGATAGAGATTGAGAGACTGAGGGACTTAGGGTTAGATCAAGTGATCAACGGCTTGGATAATGGTTTTAATTATTTTTTATTATTTTTAATATAACTCGGTTGGTACATGGTATACTGTATTTTAGGAAAACTTGTACCATGTACCAACCGACTTCTCAAACTTGGTACGGTACTACTGTACCGAAAACTCGGTTACCAACTACTTGTCATACCAATTTGCTTGGTACGGTTGGTACATGGTTGGTTGGTTTCGCCAGGGTCCAAATTGCTAGCTCTACCTACAAGACTGTTGTTAAGAGTATATGTGTATTTATGTCATTTGATTTTAATCCCTACCCTATATATTCTATGAGATGTACACTATTCATCAATCAATGAAAGCCAAGATGTAGTCCAAAGCTCTTTTATGCGTTTTACATTTTCTGCTTGCATCTTTTAATTTAATAATTTATAATTCTTAGTGACACATTTAAAAACAAACTTTGATAGATCGGTTGTTGGAGATTATGTTGGAGATTATGCAGCAAGATAATTCATAATTTGAGACCTCCTTGAAAATCTGGTTGCTGCTAGTACAAGAAAATTAAAACAATCTTTAATCCCAAATGGCTGAAGAAGACAGCTTTCTTTTGTTATATAGAAAGCGGCGCGGGCATAGAAAACTAGAGGTAGGAGACTGCAAGTTAGTTATTGATGGGTTAATGACACCACTGCTCCACCTCGGAGAATAATCATCAGAAGACATTAAAGCTCTTGCTACCCACTGCAAGTTAGTTTGATGGGGTTAATGAAACCACTGCTCCACCTTGAAGTAAAATCAACAGAAGACATTAAAGCTCTTGCTACTCTCTTTTCGTCTATCTATCTTAGATATATCCTTACACATGCGATTGCCTTAGAGGCTTCATCCAAAAAACAAAGACTACCTTAGCATGCATACACATTTTCACACATTTTCATTCAATACATTTCATCTCTACATGTCTCTCTTTTGAATTCGACAATACGTGTGTATTACAAACATAATTAAATCTAGATACTCAACTTCGGTGTGGTCACTCGCAAGTAACCAACACTAATGAGAAAGAGACAGATGTATCATTAAAGAGTTTAAGTTTGACTTTAAAAATATTACGAGAAATTGTTAGTAATTAGTATTTATATTTAATTATTATTTTTATCACATATTACTTTTTTTTTTCATTGGTTGGTCACCTCTAACTGACCAGAACTTGTCACGTAGGTTTTTTCCTAAATCCAGAGACAACAAAAAGAGTATCTGGTTTTGTTCGCTTTCTGCTTCTGCCACAAAGCTTCAAATATCTCTGATCAGATGGCTTTGTATATTGAGAAAATCTTACGTGCGACAGCCGCACCACGTGTCCTGTGTGACCCACCAGTCGCATAACGACACGTGTTTTTTTTTTTCGCAGCTCTTCTTCCTTCCTGTCGCTGTGTTCTCTCTCTTCTCCGGCGAAACCGCGCACCGCCGCCTACACCACACGGGCTCACCTTCACCAAGAGAGAGAGGAAGGAAGAAGAAGAGAGAGGAGGAGGAAGAAGAAGAGAGAGGAAGGAAGAAGAAGAGGAGGGAAGAAGAAGAAGAAGCAGAGAGGAAGGGAGAAGAAGAGAGGAAGGAAGAAGAAGAAGAGGAGGGAAGAAGAAGAAGCAGAGAAGCAGAGAAGGAAGGAAGAAGAAGAAGAAGCAGAGTTGTGAAAAAGCTTCGTCGGAGGAGGAGATCGGTTTCGTCGGAGAAGAGAGAGAAAAGACGGAAGAAGAGCTGAAAAAAAAAACCACGTGTCGCTGTGCGACTGATGAGTCACACAGGACCTGTGGCTGTCGCATGTAAGATTTTTTCTGTATATTTCGCCCTCATGAATGAATCACAAAAGCAGATATATAGACTATTCTTTTCATGGGATTACCAGTCCACCACAAGGACAACAGCCGACGCGATATCCAATTCTAAACTTAGGCCAACAAGTTGCCGGTCGCAACATGTGTGAAGTTGCGAGGTGCCATCATCTCTCAGGTCCTCATGAAATATCTTCCTCCCAAATATAACATGCAATGTACCTGCCAAGCTAGTAGGTAGGCTACTGCAAATGTTCAAAGAATCATAGCCAAAATATCTCTCCCTTTCTCATGGATCGAGTATTTTAATACCTCATACGCCCAACTTTCAATTTCTGTGCTTCTTGCTTTGCCAAGGAACATAAAGTTGCACAAAAGATTGCATACTTAATTAACTGTTTCCAAAGCATAAAGTAGTTCAATCCCAGTTTTATCTTAGAAACCAACTAATCAAGTCTCCCAAAGCTTTAGGAATGAAAGCACGGATTCTACGCACTAGATTCGTTTTGATATTTAGATATCGTTAGTACATTTTCGCCAGTATGAATACTATAACGAACTTACATAGGCGAGTAAAATTCCAAACGAGTTAGATCAAAATTAGTCTTTATTTTCCCCAAATGCAATGGTTCAGTTTCCATATATCATCATACAACTTGAATAAAGAAGCGGAGCTGCTCTATAGAACAACCTAGTTAGTAGTCACAAATATACGGTTATGTATTGCATTACGTATCTTTTATTTCAAAACATATTCAATCTGCTCTAGCAGAACAACCTAAGTACAAATATACGGTTATGGATTGCCATACGTGTTTAGAAGTCATTTAATATGTTGCACTTGAAGCTAGGTCAGAGACTCAGAAATATCGTAGATATATTATGGTATGGGAAACCATGTTCTTCTGAAACCCGCAAATAAACAATCAATCAATGTGCTCCAACCTCGATCGAATATGGGCTGGAATATGATCTCACACCAGAAAAGGAAGGAACACAAATACGATAAGCCTGGCTGGGACCCCATTATCCTTTCTTTCCCTAATTAGGTAGGGCAAAAGGGGCCCTAAGCTTCTGAGGTTGCCCAAGAGTAAAGGGCTAAGATTCATAATTATCAAGATCACAGTGCAAGTGAAACATCCCCATCACACATTCACATTCACATTCATAGTCAACCAAATCCTTGTACAACCTCGGAAACAAACCACAGCAATTCCCTGAGGCCACACCACACTCAATCCCAGCCCCCAAAAACGTTGGATAAAATAAACAGAAACAGATAACGTAGTATACTGTTCCCCACAGCCATACTTGAATATTTTAAGCTCTCTAGTTCAACAGGATAAGGCTTAGCCTCCCCAATTTTATTCTCTTTTGAGTTTCTTTCTATTTTCTCCTCTTATCTCTTTGCTTATTATACTCTCGAAGTCCCTGAATTCGATTCAGATAAGTGTCCAACCCATTTGGGTCTTCTTCTTCTTCACCAGCTATTAGTACCCAATTCCACTCATTTTTCCTCCCCTTACTGATTTTCAATCCGAAGTTTCAATTTTTCAATCAAAGCTCTCAGCTTTTAGAACCATCTCTGTTGTTTTTCAATCCAAAGTTCCAGTATTTACTATTTATAAGCTCTCAACTTTGAAGCAAAACCCACATGATGTCTATTGCTTTGGATAGAAATGGGAATAGTGGGAATGGTATGATCCAACGCTCCGGGAGGTTCATCCATGGGTTGCCTTGCATTTCGATCTACGACACAAAAGGCTTTGATCAGGATCGTCGTTTGGAGTTGGAGGAGGACTCTAGCAGCTCAAGGTCGTCGTCGGTTGGTAATAACAGTGATGAGTCTAATGGGTCGTCGGAGGGTGAGGAGGCTGAGGTTCAGAGCTCATTTAAAGGGCCTTTGGACACCATGGACCAGCTTGAGGAGGTTTTGCCTGTCAAGTAAGTCACTTGGTACTTTGTTCTTAGTTGGGTTTTGATTTAATTTGGATTTTGATTGCTTGGTGTTGTTGGTTTACTTGATTAGTGAATTGGGTTTTGGAATTTGAGTTAAAAGTTTGATGCTTTATTGGTTGCTTAGCATGTTATAGGTTTTACTGATAAAGAGCTGGTTTTGAGTTACTAGCTTGTAGATTTTCTTTGTGAGTGGTTTCACAATATACTGAAAGCTAAACAAGAAAGAAAGGAAGTAGCTAGCTACTGTCTAGTATTGGTTCATGTTGGGGTAAAAGTTTGATACTTGCTTGGTTGCATCTTATTGAAGGACTTGACTTTGAGAATTATTAGCTGGTGTGTTTCTTTGTTAATGATCCAATATGCACACAGACCCCAAACTGATTCCTTTGTATTGGATTTAAGAATAGAAAGCTCACAACTTTAGACAGTGTTTTGGATTTGCTTGTAATATGCTTTGATTAATCTTTGTGAAACTAGAGGAATATGAGAGGATTTTGCTATGTTTAAGCCTTCTGGATGCGGTTGTTATTGTTGTGTTGTGAAAATTCCAAAAGGAAGTTGATCAAAGCACGTTGTAGTTTCTGTCAAAGTTTCATTTTGGGGGTTTTGTTTTTGTTTTGACTTTTGTCTCTTCTTTAGGCTTTGTTTTTGTTCTCTTACGAATCATCCAGTGATGGTAACATGTTCAGGTTTAACTTATCTAGTTTCCAGTCTCCACAGTAATCATGCATAGCTTGTAGAATACTTTGAGGGTATCAAAATAATGAAGGCGATGCTCTTTCATTATATGTTGGTTTGTTCTTATACTCTTGTAAGCTTGTATGTTGAATTGTCAAGGTCGGATTTTGGATGTGCTTGAAGTCTATCCACACAGCACCTGGATTATTAATCGACCAGTGTATTACATGCTTTTCTTGTGAAAGAGAGGAAAGATAGAAGTAGTGAGCCTTTAGGTACTAAAGTCTCGTTAAATTTAAGTTTTGAAATTGGGAGATGTAAGACTTAAATGAATGGGATGAGGTCAAGGGAAATGAGAGAAATTTATTGCTCCCAAGGTTAAAGTTAACAGCATTTCTGCAGTCCATACAAAATATACAGCTGCAATTATAGAAGACCCTCTTCTTGTAGGTGATAATTTATACATGCTTTAGATGAGTTTAAGATCTTTAAATACAAGCTTCAAGCTTGAGAAACTTATAGACAAGAATAATTTTATTATGCTGTCATTTTTCATGCATTTGATCTTATAGTGTTACATTCTATCTCATTTCAGGAGAGGGATATCCAAGTTCTATAATGGCAAATCAAAGTCCTTCACGAGCCTAGCAGATGCATCATCTGTTTCTACTGTTAAGGAGCTTGCAAAGCCAGTAAATCCTTATAACAAGAAGCGTAAGAATCTGTTGGCCAATGGTTATTTCCGGGACCTGAAGAATAATGGTGGTGGAATAAGGAGATCAGCTAGCTCTAGCCGAGGCATATATCTTGAAGAGACTCATAGTGGCGCCAACAGTGGGGATGACTCCAAATCAATTTCTCAGTTGCCCTTTTCTTTCCGTCCACCTCTACATCCACAGCGTAAGAGATCGCCTGGTAATGGATCTTCAGATTCTTCACCGCCGTCTCCTCCTCAACGCAATGCTCCTTGGCGATCGTTCTCACTCTCTGATCTACAATGTGCCACCGCGCCAACGCCTACCGTTACCAGCTTTGAAATTTGTAGCGGGGACATGGACAACCATCCACATTGACATTTTAGCTTCATGTTTCATTTTCCTGATTATGGAAGAATGCTTGTGAAGTTGAAGTTTCATTTGCATCTGCAGACTATGTCCAGTCATCCTGAAAATCTAATCAGTGTTTCCTCATATAGGCTTTAGTTGTGTAATGAGCTTAATGACTATAATGATGCATTGTATTATACAGAAGAATCAAATTTTATGTTTATTGTTCCACATTTTGGAATCATGCCCTCCTGTACCAAACATCCTTGCTTACATTTCAACATCATTAGAAGTCCACTGCCCCACCTCAATCGATTCATGCGTGGCAATGCGCTCCGGTGAGTAGCCTTTCATAAACTATTATTGACCCCTGATATAGGGATGCGTTAGATTATGAACTTTGGTTGCGACTTGCCAACCAGTTTGTGGAAGTGCGCCATTTTCTTACTACTGTGCATAGTTACAACCTGGTTTTCTGGTTGTGCGTTACTTTCTCACTTAATTGTTGCAACCTTGTTTTCTGAAAGTGCGTTATTTTCTTACTACGGTGGGAAGGACCGAACCTATTACACGGTTAAACCCGTCTTCTGCCCCGTAAACAGGAAACCACTCTGGTTCATCAGAAATTGGTTTTATAAACAATTCTGCTGCGGAGGAAGCAGACAATGAACTTGAACTAACTTTGCAAAGTCATGCAGAAAATGATAAACTCAGGTTTTGACCATAGAGATAAAAAGCAATTAAACGGTTTAAAGTGTCAGACACCCGCACTCAAAATTGGTTTTGTGAGATTTCCTTGATGCCAAATATACAATCCTCATAGAGGAGTTGAAGGATTAGTGACACCAGGCTAAAAGTTGCCATGCAAAGATGCCCTCAACACATTTTTAGTGTGTTTGCCATTAATGACTTCTTGCTTAAGGTGAAATTTTAAACCAACAAAACCATCCACTTAGCAAAACAGATCGATAAGAAGACCATAATGACACTAGCTCAGCATCAGTTTTGAGTTTTGGATTGACCCTATTCTCTTTAAATGAACCAGAGGTTTGATAGGTTACCAAAGTCCTGTTGCTGGTGTGACCAAGCTTCACAATTCATTGAGGACAAAACAAAGAAAACTAGAGGTCTAATTTTCAATGCAAGTGTGTTTTTTTCTTTGTTTCTGTTTTACTAACCTGATTTTGATTTTTTTTGCAGGTTCTAGATCAATTAGTTGCTGCAACAATATGGCTTCAATCTCGGTGTCTTCATTTTCTATGACAAGAGAGGAGGTGTGCCTACTTCATGCAATGGACAGAGAGCTCTACACCATTCTGGCGATCCTTCTGTTCCGCGATCCGGTGGAGTCTATGAAGGTTATGGCCTTCTGGCTCTGGCTAGAGAAGTTGGGGTTCCAAAATGTGGTTAAGAGGATGCTGGCTTTACCTCTCATCTTGATCAATGAACTAGCAGATGAGACAGTCACATGCCTCTATGCTATCAATGGTACATTTTTTTCGTACTTGTCCCAAAGCTCTGACCTTCCACTCCTACAAGCCTTCATGGACAAAGGAGTTTCGGTACAATTCTTCTATGAACACCGCCTAGTTGCGGCCAGGGGTATCGCCCATGTAGGCAAGGATGTGTGCGTCAAAACTTTAAGTGACATCATGGTACATGCCATCGAAAGAAACACTGCTTATAAAAACTCAATAGCAGCAAATCAAAGCCAGGTGAGGCCATCACCTAGCACTATTCGCCAACAGCCACCGCCGGCGAGAAGAAACGAGGTGCCACCAGAGGATCGGACAATGTTTGTCACATTCTCCAAGGGGTACCATGTTCATGAGTCTGAGGTGATACAGTTCTTTACTAGGGATTACGGAGATTGCATTGAGTCTTTGAAGATGCAGGAAGTGCAGCCTTTTCAGCAAGCACTGTATGCAACAATTGTGTTTTATTCTGTTAATACTGTTGAAGCCATACTCAGTGGTATGAAGAAAGCAAAGTTCACCATAAATGGGAAGCATGTGTGGGTGAGAAAATTTGTGGCAAGACGCACAAGGCCTGCTTCAGTTCCAGCCATGATGTGGCCTCAGAACCTTTGATCATAGTGATTTGGTTTCTGTGGGGATCTTTGTATGGTGGACTTCTGTTAGAATAAGTGAGAACTTAGATCTCAGCTCTCATGGTGTTCATAGATTGTGTAGGTTATGTACGTTTATAGTTTCTGACTTTCTGTAGGGTATGGCTTGTTCTCTGTGACGAACTTTGAGTAAATAAAATTTACGAATCATGAGTCATTGAGTCTTATATAATTTGTGTCAGCCTAAACTTTGGAAATTCATGGAAATTAGTACTGATAAAGAAATGCAATATACAAGAGATGTATCCATCGTTACCAACTCTGTAGGTTATGGTATGTTCTCTATGATGATGTTTGTATGGTGTATTGTGATGAATAGATGAGATTCATGACTCACCTCGCTAGCTCTTATAGTTCGTGTGCCTAAATTTTGGGGAAGGAGCGATCTTATTGACAATTAGTACTAACAAAGATATATATAATTCACGAGAAAGGTAGTGATCATTATTCATGGGTGCAAATCATGTTACATGTTTATTATCTTGTATAGATTTGACATATATAATAGCTGACGCCATCATTTGATATCCGTTTATTGTCAGAGTTTTAACCATTTCATGTTATTTTACGTTATGGTGTATATATGCGAAAACAAGTAGATTTATGTGATTCACGTGTTGAACTTTTATGAATAACTCAATGAAAAGTAGTTATTATTATCAGTTATTGTGCTCATTGTACTCATCTAGTGCCGGTAAAGATATACAATATATCAGGAGGTATGTATCAATCGTTACTCATTGGTTCAAATCATGTCATGTGTTCGACGAACATGACATTGTCTTATACATATTTGACATATTCGATGATGACGCCATATTGATGTCCCTTTGGTATTAAAATCTTAATCACTTCACGTTCTTTTACGTTACAATTTGTTTGCATATCATACAAATAATTAGAATGTAGATAAATTTGGAGACTTGATCAATGTTATGATGGATACCTTAACAAATGGAGAGGGAGTAGCAAGATATGAGTCTTTTTGGTATGAAAATGTTATATTTGAGTTCTTAAGCTGGTATCCCAATTCTCTTCGAAGTTTTACGAAATTAATATCTTCAAGTTTACTTAATAATGAGTCTGGGATTAGAAATGAACAAATAATCGCAGTCCAAGACTACTATAAGTGACACCCTTTCAATGGTAACTTAAAAGGTCATGGTAACTTGCAATCTCAGTTTGGACTGTGTTGTTACCCTATCAAAGGAAGTGTGGAGACAAAACTTGCAATATCAATTCTCATTCTACCAAACTACCAATGTACTAATCTTTCATCACTTACAACATTCCTCTAAGAATCGTAATAACATAAAATTGTTCAATACAAGTAAAAAAATGAGTCCGATTATAATAACTTGTGGACAACCTTAGTACTCATTCAGGAATTGTTGCGAGGCCAAATTTGTACATTGGATGAATTCGGATAAAAAAAAAAAGATATAAATTCAGTTTATTACCCTGAACTTTTGGTTTAAAATCAGTTCGATACATTTTTTTTAATCAGTTTCATCCCTAGACTTTCAAAATGACATCAATCTCGACCAACATGACTAAAATAACCCTTGTTACGGTTTTACTTAATCTTTTTACTCTCTTTTTACTCTCTCTCTCTCTCTCTCTCTCTCTCTCTCTCCACTCTCACCTCTTCCTCAACCTCCTCCTCTGCTGGCCCCGTCATCGCCGAAGACTCCTTGACGTTGCCAGAGAAGTTCCCATCCAACATCGTCGTCTCGGAGAACAAGCTCCCGGAGTAGCTGCTCCCGCTCGATAGCCTCAGCAATGACACCTGCCGGTCAAAGTCTAGGTCAACGCTCTGGTCAACCTTGAACGACGTCGTGTCGGGGACGGCGAAGTGCACATCGACGACGGCCTCGGGCGGGAGCAAGAGTTCCCGATCCTCGTCGGTCACGTGGCAGGAGAATGATGACCTCTTGCTTCTCACGTGACCGGATTTGGATCTCTGCTTGTAACTGTACTTCTTGTCGGCGACAAACCAGTCAGAAATGACCGCCAGTTGTTGCTTCTTGGCCGATTGCGTGTTGCCGCCGCCGCCGCTGCTACTTGTATTTGTTGTGTTAGTTGTGGTGGTCTTTTGTCCGCCCGTGAAATACTGATCGGATATAGCTAAGAAATAGTAAAAAAAGTAAAAAGATTAAGTAAAACTGTAACAAGGGCTATTTTAATTATTTTGATCGAAATTGATGTCATTTTAAAAACCTAAGGATGAAACTGATTGAAAAAAAAGATGAGATATCGAACTAATTTTAAACTAAAAATTCAGGATAACAAACTAAATTTAAGAAAAAAGAACATTGGATGAGCCATACAATCAAACTCAAAACTTAAATGTTGGATTAAATGTTGGATGATTAAATGAGTTGGATTAGGGGGACGGAAGTTTCAATAAACACACTGAAAGCTTAAGTGGGCCAGTATAGAAGACATGGTCCACCATGATCCGTTTGTATAGCTTCATTGGACATATCTCTAGTCCCAGAACAAGTTCAGCTCCACTCGGTTCTGCGTTTTATCAAAACCCTATAAAGCTTTGTCCTTTACAGTCCTGATTGTTAGAAAAATGGATTGGAATTCTAATGGTGAAGAACCCAGTTCGTGGGAGGAGCTTTACAGTATCAATTTGATACCATCAGAGTTGTTTCTTAAGTTCCGGAAAGACCTACAGGGTTTAAGGGTCGGTCTCAATTTGGAGGTATATAAATTCTATCTCTTTAGGGTTTTTGAATTGCTCTGTTATGTTCCCAGTTCACCTGGTTTGGAATTTTTTAAGAAACAATGCTCGATTCTGTGTTTGCTATGTTAAAATATCAAGGTTTGCTTCAGTGATGGTTTAGTTTTCCTGAATCAGTTAGGTAATGGTGTTTGGATTAAGTATTGTTTACAATTGGATAGGTATTTTATAGTGTAAGCTAAATGTAAATTCATGTGCCTGTTGTGTAATTTTGGTGTAGGAATACTGGAATAGTAAACCTTTGTGTAATATGAAGATCACTTGCTATGGAAATGTCGGATTGATTTAGTGCGAGAGTGGTTCGTTTGAAGTATCTATGATATGACTGAAGAAAAGTTTGATTTCTGGTTCTATTATTTTAGACAACTTAATTGTGGTTTTGGTACTGTTTTGGCTCGGTTACATTGTATGTTTAGCTTTTGTAGGTTGGAAATTCTGTAGTTTGTGGCTTGTTCTTATTCCTCGGCCCTTGCAATTAATACCAATTATAAGTTGCTAGACATTAGCTTCTGTAATGTATGGTTGTCTTAGCATCTTCAACTACTGATGTTGTCCCTTTGGGTCAGTTGTATAATGCTCCAATCAATGATTATCAAGCAAAGATTGTGTTGAAGCACTTAGCTCCTGACCGGAGGTTGAAGTTCATCTATGAACCTATCCGTCAAGATGTCCGTATTCTTTCCAAGAAGATTGCTTTAACTAACTTTCTAAATCTTCAGGTTTGATGCTTTCACTCTAATACAGTACTTTCCTGCATCATCAAAGCATATTTTGGACACCTGTATTGCTACTCACCGTGTTTACTAGGAGTTGATAAACTTTAATCTTACAGTAATCATTAACTCACCGTGTATAATTGCCTACTTTCCTGTACCTAGCCCATATTTGCTAAACTGTTGGAGTAATCACGCTACAAACTCTTATAAAGAACAGGTTGGCGTTGGCCATAATTTTCGAATGAATACAACTGGATGGAAATGGAAGCTTACTACATGTTTTGGTGGAGATGGTATATCTCGGATTCGGAATAAGACATCACTTGGTGTGTGCCCTGGTGTGGATTTGCGCTTTGGGTGGAGGGCAGATTATGTACTTCCAGAAGTTACTGGGTAAGTTGCTCAGTCTTGTGGGCATTTAAGGATGTAAGAGTTATGTGGCCATATGAATGCATATATATATATATATATATATATATATATATATATATATATATATGATGTGATGTAATCTCACTTATAGATAGTTCTCAAGATAGACCGTTATTAGTATTTAACTTTTATTATATCCATTTAGTGAGAAACATCAAGACATTGATCAAAATGAAAATTACAAACAAGAAGAACTGCAGAAGGCAAGATGTTCAGTCACCATTGCATTTCACACGAGATGCTTATAATCATAAAGCCAAATTGTATTCATTTTTTATGGTCCTTTGTTGATTAATTTATAATGTATTTTTTTTCTAAATTAAGTGCTGTTATCCTCCTTAAAAAAAAAAAAAGTTTAAGTGCTTTTATGTCTTGTTGCTCGTCAACTGTTTATTTGCAATGTTTAATTTGTGATTCATGGTTGAATATTGAAATGATTAGGGCTCTGGGTACTGGCGAAGCATTGTTTAACATGAGCACAGGAAAATTGGAAGCATCACTGGACAGAGTTGAGTGCATTCTAACACACAATGATAGGGGCATTCTTGCGCACAATGATGCAAAGGATCTATACAACTATAAAGACCAGGTATAACTATTATTGACTTTAACAACTTAAAAGATGGTAGCTGAAATTTAATCTGATGTAGGAGATGAGATGTACATGGAACACAACGTTAAATTCCACTTTTGAAACTGTAAAACGTAGCTTCTGTAGTTATCTTTGATTTTTTAGTGCATTTTTGTTTCTTCAGCAGGAACCGGCAGAGGACTGAAACAGATGAAACTACTCATTGCTTTGCAAACAGCATTCCTCAAACATGGAGTGACCTTAGTTAAATTATCACGCGAAGAGCTTGTTAGTGTCTACAATGATCATTCAATATGGGGCCATGTAAATGGTGTTTAAAATTTGTGCAGTTAAAAGTTTTCTTCAAGTGTTTTTACTGTTTTTGTCTTCTCAGTAGCAGTGGTTCAAGTTTTTAACCTTATCAAACGGCTAGGACAGTATCTGATCATTACTGTGGGATTCCAGAATTTAAAACCTGGAGGAGGGAACATAGGAATATCATCGTTCGAGGACAAAAGTGGGTCATCACAGACCTAGCAGTTGTGGACTCAAACGGCCAAATGCTACTACCTCTTCCTATATAGATACAAAATCTTCCCCCATCCCATACAGACCAAAGACCACATTTCAGATTCTGAAGCAGTTCAATCCCCAAACCCAGAAGATGTCTTCCTCAAAATCCAATCTTAGGAGCCCTTTTTCCTTCCCAAATCTCATCCTAGCATGCCTGAATTTCATCCTTTTCATTCTCTCTGCCACATCTCTAGTCCCCACTATTCTCCTCCGTATTCCCCCAACTTCGATGGGTCTGGCATTCCTCATGATTTCTGGTATCTCACTTCTCTCTTCGTTCGTAGGCTTCTTCTCTCACCTCTGCTTCATAACCCACGTCTCCCTACTCCTTGCCTCACTGATCGGACAAATTCTTGGCATTCTGGCCCTGTTTACAAAAGAGCGGTCTACTCTTTCGATGCTGAAGTCCCCCAGGGACCCGAAAGAGGCCAAGCTCTTGGTGAGGTTGGAATGTGGGGTTTTGATGGCAATGCTGATGATGCAGATGGTGGTGTTAATGTTGAGCTGTGCAGTGCAGAGCTGCTGGGTGAGAGAGTATGAGGGATTAGAAGCCGAGAGAGAGGCCATGACAAAGAAGAGGAGTCGGCGCATTGCCAAGGTTCAGGAGGAGTCCATGGCCAATGCTGAAAAAATCGCAGAGATTAAGGCTAAAGAGTTTGATGAGAAGATGAAGAACAAGTATGGAGGGAAGGTGAAGCCTGAGTTTGAAGCTTGAGTCTGTGAGTTGTTTGTAGTTGGTTTTTAAGGGTCAGGTCACTGTGGTTGTGGCCATTGGGTTGTGTATGTAAAGTAAAGCTTATGACTTGTGAGGGTTATTTTTCATGTATTTGAATTTGCCTGGTGTTTGATCAATATTGTTAGTTTACAGATGAAAATTTCATGCTTCATCTTCATCAATGATTACTCAATGTGATTATGCCCTTCCCTCTTTTCCCACATCAAAAGAAGCCAGTCGCAGTCCCTTTTCTTTAAATAATCTCTGGACTTGATAAAGGGGATCTAAAAGAAAAAAAGAAAAAAAAGAAGTGGTGAATTCTAATGAAGAAGAGCAAGGGGATGGTTCAAAGAACGAAAAGAAGGTAAAGACTAAAGAAGAGAATCAATCCCCATCCTAGGCTATATATGTCGGGAACTCAGGATGAGCTAGGAAAAATAGGATAATTTTTTATTTTACAATATTTTTAGGTTATATAGATGTGTTTGTGTGAAAAGACCGATCAGTAAAGGCGAAAATAACATTTCAAACTCGAGACAACATCACAATAAACATTTTATTAAAAACAAATGTCGTATCCACTAAACCAAATAATACATAATTTTGATAGAATTACTAAAACTGATTCATATGTGTACTTATACAACTTATTATTAGTTATTACGTGTATTTTATGACTTATTTTATGTAAAAAAATAACCTCATTTTCAGGAAAAATTTAAAATAAAAATGAAAGCCAGCACACAGAAAGAAAGCAGTTACAAGATTGTAACAGAAACCAAAATATTAATTTCCTTTTTTTTTCTTTTATGAAACAATAACGAATAATAACGCCTCGGAAATTAGACCCCCGCCATTCATAACAAACCATCCGCCAAATATCTAACCGCTTCTTCTTCTTCTTCTTCACTAACCCAAAAATCCAAAACCACCACAGCACCACCGCCACCGCCACCACAACCACCACCACGCTCTCTCTCCCGGAGCCCACTCACCAAACCCCTCATTGCGATTCCAATTTCCCCTTCTTTAACCAACCGCCGATCATTTCGCCGCCGCGCCTCCACTCATCGCCGCCGCACAAATCGCGTGGCCGAGCTTCGTCTCCAATCAGGTAAAACCTACTTCTTCTTCCTCCGCTTCTTTTTTAATCCGAAATTGCTTCCGAATTTCAGTCAATTTCTGTACAAGAAACTTGACTCAGTCTTGAACTCAGTAGATGAAGCTTTACTGGTGCCTTTTTCTCTCTACCCACAAAGAATGTTAAACAAAGATTTCATCTTTACTGCTTTTGCATATGAACATTTATTTTATTTTATTTTATTTTATTTATGATTGTGTAGGTTTGGATTTATGCTTATAATTATTGAGAGGTGAATATATTGTTTAATTTTTAGGTGAATTAAAGAAATTATTATATGCATATGCGGTTGTCATGTGGCCATGTCCACTAAAGTTTCTAAATTTCTGATTAGTTTTCCCCACATTGCGGAAAATTTAGAAATAGGATAATGATTTGATCCACTGGTTTTCTTTTGTAAATTTCATATTGGATTTTGGTAGGAAGAAGGGAAAGAGTTGTTTGAAATTTTTCTGAGTACTGAGCTTTTGTGTGGGGGTTTGAATGCTCTGAAAGATTTGGAGCTACAAGCCCCTCACATTGGTGAATTCTCTTGGAGGTTTGATCATCCCTTTTCTTGGAGCAAATCTTGTTCGAGTCCCAGAGAGTATGTGTTGTGTTATATCGATACGTTATGACAGGAACTTTTGTGCAAGATTTCGATATGCAGTTTTAGGAGTAATGCTTGGTACTAATAGGAAAGTGTATTATTTGAGTAAAGAAAAAAAGAATGAGGGGGATTTCACATGTTTTCCTGACAATGATACATTAACATTAAAGATTACAGCTGCCACTGGTTTTCTTCATAAACCTGTGTGTTTGCTGCATACCCACTTGTTGTTTCCTTCATCAATTAGTCACAAAGACAAACCATGTTCGGCTTTATCTGTTGGGAGCCAAAACAACTAATTTGGATTTTGGATAGGAGAATTATTGAGTTTGAGTCCCTTCAATGCAGGAGGTCTAGAATCCAACCTCTGTTTTCGCACACCAGATTTTGGGTATCCACAAGAATGGTTTCTTTAACCTCAGACCCAAAAAAGGATGGTTTTGAAGTCATTTTTTATTTTTATGATTTTTGTTTATATGAATGAATCAGTAACTAGTCAAGCCAACATGTTGTCATGTTGTCTTATCCATTATCATGCCCAACAGTTGACATCTAGATAGAAGATAGTTATGTCTCCTGAAATAATTTTGCTATTTTTCTAAAAGACAGCTACTCTTTCAGGCATCCAGCAGGGATCCAATAAGTGTTTCACATCCTGGGAATCATTTTCTCCATCCTTGAGAGATAAGAAAGCTGTAAGAAACAGGTCTTATTCTGTCATAGTTGAGTCTGGAGGAAGAACTGCGATGATGTTGACGATTTCAGTTCCAAAACCTGGACTGGTGAGATTTTCTCATGACAGAACAAGGTGTCTTCAAAAGTTTGGCAGGACTAATTCTGTTTGGTCTATGTGAGTTATTTGGTTCTATTTGTCGTTATTCAATTAAAGGTCATTCCTCTTATTTGTAAACTAGGATCTTTGCAGTGCTACATATCTCTCACTCTTCCAGTTCTTCACCAAATGAACAGGAAAATGGAGCCAAAGTTCTCTCATAACAGGAAGATTGAAGAATTGTCAGTAGAGCTTCCAGCACAACCCCATCCTCCTCATCTTGAGTCATCTAGGGACCGTGCTCTTCAATTTAATCGGGGGCAACCTTCAGATAAAGATTTAGATCCTGACGATGTGTTTGAGTTTGGTGGATATGTTGCACGAGAAGCCATGTGTGATGAAGAATACTGGGTAAGAAACGACGACTTTCTATGTCATTAAGTGTTGATTATGGAATTTTCAAGGACTATGTTGGTTGTGTCCCATGAGTAATATGTGGTGGTTGCATGTTTTTCAATTTAAGAGTAGACAGCAGCATTTTTGCGTGCAGAAACTCACTGGGAGGATCGAAATCATGATCGGTGAGTATTTCAGATTTCCCTTGCCTCCAGTGTTTGTATGTGTGTTGCTCCCTTTGAGAGACTTTGTTAGTCACATTATTCTAACTACATGAGGAACATAAGGTTCCTATCATATGGTCTATGCCATCTGAACTCTCCCACTCGATGGTCTATACCATCTGGAGTCATCAAGCTGATAGATAAAACAAGAGAATGAGCATGGCTCAGAACTTCTAGTTCTGACCTCAATCGTGATTTTGAGGATATCCCCATGGCTAGATCCTGCCAATGGTGGGTCACAATCCTTCCTTTGCATGTGCAGTCTTTAGCGGGCTTCAAGCCTTCAATGAATGTATTTATCAAAAAAGTGGAGAGTTAGACATTGCTGATTCTAGCTACGCTTGATTACACAGATATGTTGAGAGCCACCTAAGGAAATACACAGACCAGGTAGTCATGTCTCTTTCACTTTAATTTCCCAATATTTGTATATGGAATATATGTCTAATACCTTAATGAGTTTCTGATTAATACCTTATATTTCCAGGAGTTTAATGAAATAAAAAAGCGAAGAAATGTCCAGTTTGGAAATAAATGCAGGTGCATTGTTACGGTATGACGTAATTTCTCTATTATTAGTACTTTGAAGTTTTATTCATACAACCTTCTCTGCACAATGTCTATTTAGTTGAATTCCTCAATCATTAAGAGAATTCCATTGATAGTCGGCATGTTCTGCTTTCAAAATTTTTAGATGAAGAAGGATTCAAAGGATGTGAAACGCCCTGTTTTAAAAAGCATGGTTGGAACCCTTGATTTGAGGACCCGGCACTTCGTGGGTGGAGAGACCTTTCCAGAGGTATATTAATTTTGTTTAAAGACCAAGGACTTCTATCCACTGGTCTGTTTAATTGGTGTCTTTGCTAAGCTGACTATGGAACCTATTGCAGGAACGAGTAAAACCTTCCAACTTCGGCAGCTTCAGAATGACGCGCTCAAATAGATATGGTTATATTGCAAACTTGTGTGTTAGCAAACCAGCACGTCGCCAGGGTGTTGCAACAAATATGCTGTACTTTGCAATTAAACAAGCAAAGTTGGATGGTAAGATGAAAATGAAGCATTTCATTCTTAATTGTTTCCCGGGATATGAATCCCCTTCTGATCTCTCTTTTCTGATGTCGCAGAATTAGAACGGGTATATGTGCATGTTGAAAGAAAGAACAAAACAGCACAGGATCTGTACAAAAAGATGGGATTTCAGGTATGTACTATCATTACTGTTGTGCATTTGGAAGCTGTACATCAGTTTCTGATTTTTGAACCCAAAAGGGGCTGATGAATCCTCAAATAGTTGATGCAACTTTACCTTCTTTTCAGATGATTGAAAGAGCGACCCCCCAGTTGGAAGAAAAACAACTTTATTTGCTTTGTTTGGAGATCTAGAAGCAGATTCAACACATATTCATGAATCTGAATTTTTCTCTCTCCTTGAAATCAAACACACATACCGTAGTATACTCATGTCTACATGTAAATGAAGTTGGGTCAAATCTTACTTACTGTCTTGTACAGAATCGTGTAGCTCCTCACTTGTTCACACATAGATGACCCTTGGAAAATATAGAATATACTTCTGTCTCATTGTTGAACCAATTTTTTGTGAAATGAAAATATGTTACTTGACTTACTTCAGTCCATCTCTTTTTCTGATTTGTTTTTGTTGTCTCATATCTTCTTATATATATATATATATATATATATATATATATCTGAGATTCTGAGGTGCTAATATATGTTCCCTCTGTGAGAAAATTACGCTCTTTGTCACTGAGAACCATATTTTCCCCTAAGAACTGCTTTTATAAGGATAGACTTAAAACTTATCAATACATCAAAAAACAAACAAATAAATTTAGGTGATCCATTTTACACAGATGGATTCAACGGTTCCGCCACACTTGATTATTGGTAAATCGCTATAGCAGGTATACATTGCAAGACCACTTCGTTCTTCTCCGATTTCGTGCCGGTCGGCGGTCGAAATCAAAGCTATTTACCGTTCCTACTCTAATTATCTTATTTCAATTGAAAGTTAACTTTATTTGGATTTCATATTGGATCTTTGTTTCTCCCCTTTTATGTCTGTGTCACCCAATTTGGTTATGGAGATATGGTTTAGTGTTTTATACATACATCAGGTGACAGTTACATGCGTTCATGAGAATCATATTCCCTATTTCACTACTATATATGGTAAATAACTAGGAAATGTATGATACAATTTTGGGAATCACAGTAGCGGGATCACCGGATGCACATATTGTATGACTAGCTAGTAACCCCATCTGGTCTGCTTGGAAGAATCTAAATGGTATGAGTTGAGAGCAAGAGAAAGATTACAGGTCGACTAATTTCATGTACATATAGGTGCATGTTATACAGGCCAATTTCTCTGTGAATCAAAGTCTGCACAAAATTACTCATAATTAATGAGGTTAATTTTGACGAAAGATGCTGTTTCCAAATGTTGATCGGACCATTTGAATGAACAAGGGAAGCTGCAGCATGGCAAATAGAGTCACCGGAAAAGAGGCAAGCAAGGTGATCGGAATAGAAACCCAACTGAACCTCTTGCTGAGCACAATCGAAATTGTTGCACCGAAGGCCACTATTGTGGCTGCTATAGCAAAGAAGAGAGAAGCCAAACCTATGATCAACCTTTTTGGCAATGAGTCGATGAAATCCTCTTCAGCAAACCGAGCAGTTAGGATGGATAAGAACATCAATACAGAAGTTAGAGAAGAAAATAGAGCTACTGCATCTGAAATCAAGAACACCATGAATATGAATGGCTTCTTCATCAAGAAATTTGGATTTCCATCTGCCTCGTCGTTACCTCCGGGAACTGTAAAGACAGCAGCAACAACAACCGTAGCAATGAGAGTTGCAACAACCATGCAAGAATTCGAAGTATCCTTCAGCCATTTCTCTCCTTTCTCGGCCAAGTTTTCGTGTTCCTTGGTGAATAGTTCTTTAGCAGTCTGTTTAGCTTCGTTCTTACTCTGCTTATAATAAGGATGAACAAGAGTCTCCACCACCTAACGAATTCAAAATAATTCAAAATGAAAGAAAATATCAGCAATGTCAAATATGTGTGTATCTATAAACTAAACAAAGACGATTCATTTTCAAATGTGGACAACACCTTGAACCACTGCAATTCTCTTTGCATCTGTAGAGCTGCACCACATACGGAAGTGAGTTGGGCTGGAGGTGCCAACTTTGCTGCCAGGTGCAAGATGGTGCCAGAATCAAGTAATGTAGATGCCATTAATTTACTGCGTGCAGTGTGATCACACATAAGATGGAAAACTTTTTCATGTCGAAGCTCAATAGCCAAAGGAAGTAACAAATACTGGTTGTTGCTGAGCCGAGCCCATATTAGATCAGGGAAAAAATCGAGCAGTGTACCAACTACTTCTGATATCCCATTAAGAGTGGCTATGTACAGGATTTCTGACTTCAAAAGATAGTTCAAACGCCAAGACATATGTGAACGTGAAAGTTCTAAGCAAATTCGCTTTACTAGTTCAACTGCACAGTGATGCCTAAGTTTTGCATCCTGGAGTGTCAGGAAACCAGAAGGTGCTGCAAGTTCAAAACATAATGTAAAATGAGTCGAAAGCATCAAGGACTAGTAGTAAATATAAATACCATAGGGTAAGGTTTGAGTACTGACCTATTTGTTTAAGAGCTCCACATAGCAGTCTTCTTAACCAATGTAGAGCTGCAACACAGAACCAAGTCACTCTAAGAAGTGTCAACTATTAACCTTCCATGACAACCAAGATTGGTATTCCATTTGGGTGGTTTTACTTTTACCTGATAGAAATTTGCATTTGTGTTCTGCTCTAACAAGGAAAGCGAAAATGGTTTGACTTTGATTTAGTAGGCAGAACACTACTACTTAATTTTGGCACAAGGTGATCTTATGGCTCCTATTCCTAGAGAACATAAAACATTACCATTACAGAGCTTATTATCTAAACTCTAATTGCTAGCAAATATGAACGTTTGAATATATAAATTAAACCTGAAACCTTGCTTCGAAACCTTATCCAACTAGAACATGATACGAACTGGTTTCATAAAGACCAATGGCTAAACTTCGTATGAGATTCACCATAAAAACCTGAAATATATACACAAATTTGCAGAACCTGACCTCCCTTCTGTACTGGTGTTGACACTCCGTTAAGGTTTTGGACGCTTTCATGGTTACTGCCTACGTAATCTCTCACCGAGTTTGGTGGTCTATAGTCCACGTCAATAGGGATAACTGAAACCAAAATGGAATATGCGAAAGAATTTATTTAAAACCAGCAGGAGAGACAAAAAGGCCTAAGAAATATAGAATGTGAGAGATGAGAGAGGAAACACAACATGGGTAAATGCAGCTTTCCCAAAATCCAAGCCTACTGCCACTAAGGAAGGTTGATTGGTTCTTTGCCAAGACGTATAAAGGAGTGCAGTCCTCTTGGTCAGTAGCAGTGGCCAAGTTAGGATATTGCTGGAGAAGATAGAGAGCAATATCTGTAACAGATAATTTTAAATCAAATATTGGACTATGGAAAGTAAAAGAATGCTCATGTGAATGATGTGATCATCATAGTAACAATTGCTCTTACCATGGAAACCTGAAGCAATAAGCACATTCATGAGGTTAGCAGCCCATGAACCAGTAAAGGGATGACCAGGTTCCTCATCTGTAGTTACCAACAGAAGGTACCAAACCAATTCCTTACACTCAGAAGCAAAACTGGCAGCTAGGTGAAGCGGAGTTCTTCCTTTGATATCTACACTTTGTGCCAACTTGGGATTTTCCTTGAGCAATGCCTTAGCAGACCTCAAATTTCCACCTATAGCAGCATAGTGAAGGGCTGTAAATCCCATCTCATCATGCGCTCCCAGTTCATCTGCAGGCATGAGTTTTACTACCTTCTCCACAAATTCCGAGTGACATTCACAAGCCGAAACATGTAACGCGGTCATTGACAAGTTTGAGATCTTAGCTTTCACTGCATTAGGATCATGCTCCAAAAACCGTTTAGCATCTTCCCAATTGCCTCGGAATGCAGCATGGTACAGTGGTAGGTAGTAATCCAAGTTCGCTTCAACCATTGCAATCATTTAAAAGAGTTCAGCTAAAGCACAAACACGGGTTTGGAAGAAACAAGAAAGAACAAAAGATAAGTATATCAGACACTTACATTCTTCAGCAGAACTTTCATTCCCGGTTGGCATAGTCCTTGTTGCAGATGATTGGTTTCCACCAGTTCTGAGATACAAGGTTTTAGCAGCAACAGTACTAGGACTTTGCTCAACATCTACTGCTAATTGTGTGATGTCTGGAAGTGCCATTGGACCATGATGTACTTCAGCTACAACATCAATAATCAGAAGCAGTTGTAGTTCTAGTTTAGTTTAAGGTTTGGCCTTAATAATTGAGGAAATGATTCTTACTTCTTCTCCCCGCAAAAGAAAACTGAGTTTAAAAACAGTCCAGATTCCTTTCTACTTTCACTTTACTGGTTTCCCACAGAGTCCTGCATCATCTGTTTGCCTGGGTGGTCGTTATTCCCTTTTTTCTTTAAGAAAAGATAAAGTTAACAGTTCGTAAGGTGGCTGTTTTACATTCCTTTCATAATGAATAATCCATCTCTGATAAACTGCTTGCATAAAAAGCAGAAGCAGGTAAAGAATCCCCATAATTTCTTCTCAAGACAGTCCGATATCATTGTGTTTCCAATATTCACCGACTGGTTGCCCAAGTAACAAGATTTCTCGTCATAAAGGCTAAAAGAGGTTAAGGACTTAAGGCATTACTAAAAATATAAAAGGTCCAACCACCAAAACTAGAAATAGGTCATCAGATTCCTCAAATGAAGGTTCAAAATGAAGTAATATTCCACTTTGTTGATATGAAAATGCTTACAAAATTCTGATCTTCGACCTATTCTGGATCATACATGCATGAAAAGCATTGGGTTCACTTTACAAAAGCTATAGATTTAGAAGACTGCTGAATAATGTAATGGACCTGCTGCAGGATCAGGCACCCTAACATCTTTCAATATTGGAGTCATTCTCACGCCAATGATTTTTACGTCAGGATTTGAGTGGCCAGACAGGAACAAGTCTGTAATCTGCAAGGAGTACCACTTATTATTTATATGAAATCTCGGTGTATAAAGTTTGGTCAACACTTATGAAAAGATATTTCATTTCAGCATGTTAGAGATTTCAAGTCAAAATAGTGACACAAATCACGGCGGTTGTATGCTTGGTGCATACCTGAGTGCATCCAAACAGTTTTAACATCTTCAGAGATAGGCAGCTGTCCACAATCAAACCCAGGGCCTCATCTGTCAAATTCCGGCACCAAGATAGATCCAGACAATGTAAGCTCCTTGAATGTCTGGCAAGTGATATGGCTGTGTTGTCACCAACCTGAAAAGAACAGCCCAGTCCATAATCATAATCTAAGGACATCTAGTTCTGGCTATGTGAACCAGGCTCACACATACTCATTCAACCCAAGAGCTACAGTTAAATCAAGTGGTATAATAGTCAAACCTCAGCTTTGGTTTATGAAATTGTCAAACAAACAGATAATTGACAGTGTGGGCACGTTGTGTGTGAGAGAGATGAAGAACATAGCTTACCTTTGTGATATTATTTAGTGAAAGTTCTTTCAAACACTCTCCAGAAGTTTCCAGGAATGCAGCAACAGCTTCATCACTGTCACACCAAAAACAAAAAAGATCCATTAGTATATCATCCGGACATAATAAAAAGTGTGCAGTATTAATGTTTTTCCCAGTCACATCAGCAAAGCCAGGAAAGTCATTTGAAGGACTATGCAACTAAAAACTATCTACAAAGTCTATGGACTTATCCAAACAAAAGCATAAATACTAATATTTCATCAATGTAGAAAACAATGACCACTTAAAAGCGCACAAGAAATAATAGCTTAGGGAAACACCTGAATGAATTGCGACAAAATTTTAATGTTTGAATTGCTCGGCAGCCATTTGCAAGATATCCTAAAGAATAATCTGTCAGCTTATGCAAGTTAAATAGGTCAAGCGCACATAACCCATAACAAGTTTCAGCTATGACTTTCACAGATGAATCTGTTAAATTTCTGCAGCAAATCAAAACAACCATCATAAGTAGAATCTCAACATAAAATCAATGGAACTACAATAAAAGATGACAGAAACATAATTCTTGGAAAGTTGTACATGGAGATGTGTTGATATGGAATACAAACTTACATGCAATCAGTCAGACTAAGCTCCTTCAAATTGTGGCCACGAGCAGAAATAAACTCCTTAATAAAATCATCACAAACATTTTCAATGCCGGGCAGCCACAATACCTCCAAATGTTCAAACTTCTTTAAGGCAGGTAGAATCTGCATAGCATCAATGCTTTGGCAATCATTTAAATATAGTTCCTTCAGCAATGATCCCAATGAGTTAGCTAAAGTGTCGATACTTAAGGAAGTGAGAAGGGAACACTGGCTGAGATTCAGAGATCTTAGTGCAGGGACAGAAGAAACAAGTGCACCGAACCCAACATCTGAAAGACGACATGCACCACTGAGGGATAAAGAAACTAAAGAGGGCAAGCAATTGGCAGACCGAGCTAAGGTAGAATTCAATATATAATCTGGCAGACAGCGCCCACATTGGTCAAGTTGTAGTACCTAATTTCACAGAAGAACAAAGAAATATTCAGTGAAAAGTAAACAAGAAGCTGCGAGTCTGCATTCAGTGAACAAGTAATTCCCTCATTTCTGAGAAAGCAACAAAAATGGCCACAAACAAGAACCTAATCCTTTCATTAACATTGATGCAGGTCGAGAAGCATGTTTTCAAACTTATCAACATATTCATCTTCAGAGACAACTGACAAGAAAACATAATCCATAAACAGATCCATTCTACAGACTTGATTGAGAACTGCTTAGGTTGCCATTAACTAGCATCAGTCTATGATAGACAAGTGCATAGAGCCATTATTAGAATTAAGGGAATTAGTGTTATAATATAATAGTTGCAATTCCTGAAATAAGTAGATTCAGTACGATATAAATAGCTTTACCCTCAAATACTATGATCCAATGCAGTAGACAGTAAGCTTTAAATATATCAAGTTCAGAGGACTCATACTAAATACCAAGGAACATTATACAGGAAAGTAAAACAACAACCAATAAGAGAACATACTGTTAAGTTGGTAATGTCGCACAGCTGAAAAGATTTTGTGAACTCTTCCTCTGTCAACCATGAGCAATCCCTTAAGCGAACCTCTGTTGGCGATCCTTGAACAAGAAGTTCGAAAAATTGAGTATTCATTCTTCTAGAATCACAGAGCAGATGACTGAGCTGGTGCCTCAAAGCATCTGGAACACTCTCAAGTGAAACTATTGCATCGGCATTCTTAGCAAGAACAGACAAACACAACTCCTGCAATGAGGGGATCAAATTCTTTGATATTGCAAGATCCTGTTCCTGACGCTTGGGAACCCACTTCACCAATGCTGGTTTGGTCTTGCCTTTAGATGCACTGTGCTCTTGCATATTCTTTTCTGCTCCAACTCTCATAATCCTCATCGCAGTAGAAAATGGACCAGGCCAATCTTCATCCTCTAGTTCCACATCAACCTGAGGAGGCATATCATTCTCCTCTTCCTCTCGAGGATCGAAACGAGCAAAGCGAGAAGCATTTTTCCTGGCTATGTCTCGAAACCGTTCCATGTATCGATTCCTGTCTCTTCCCTCCTCTCTTGCATTAGTGTTCCTAGCCTGCACCTCCTCTTGCATTGCTACATTCTCCCCTACCTGAGCAGGACTCGGAACCACATTGGGCATCACACTCAATTCATTCAACACCACATTGGGCATCGAACTCAACTCACTCAACACCACATTGGGCATCAAACTCAACTCACTCAATGCTCCTATTCCCAAGAAATCCAATTCCACTTTGTCATTATCATTCGGTAACAAAGCTCCTCTAAACAACTTCTCCTTCCCTTTTTCTTGTCTGCTAAACTTCCTTCTACCCCCACCATTCTCACCGGAACTCATCCCATCCTCCGAATCCTCAACTACAGCTTCAACTACATCACTCAACTTCCTCTTCCCTTTCCCCTCAGAGCTCCCCCCACTTGGAACATCACTCTGCAACACATTCGAATCGGAATCCAACACCACCACATCAATAACCCTCTCATCTTCCTCATCCGAATCCAACACCACCACATCAATAACACTAATCTCACCTGAATTCCCCTTCCCTTTCTCTCCTCTACTCTTCTCAGCACTCAAATCACTCCCCCAGTCCCCATTACCACCACCACCATCCCCTCCTCTTTTCGCAACTCTCTTCCTCGATCGCAAGCTCAAAAAACTCCTACTTCCCCCATCTTCCTCCTCACATTCCGCAGCCGGCAAATTAATATCAATGTCCAGCTTCCTTTTCTTCTCTTCCTCCTTACCATTATCCCCAGAAACCCCCAATTCACCACCAAGCCCTAATTCCTCCTCTCCCAAGCTCGAACCTTTCCCACTCAATCGGGTCAGAGAATCCGACACAGAACCCAATTGCAACTCCTCAGCCCCTTTCTCATCTCCCATAGCCGTAACCCTCTCTCCGAACAAATCAACACCCACTTCGCCGATTTGGGAATTCCTCTCTGCGGCGGAATCGGGGATTTTCGAAGCGAGACGGAGACTCCGCCGCCGTATTGAGCCGGAATCGGTGGGCTTCGGATTGGGATTGGAATTAGGGTTAGGGTTTTGGGATTTGGAGGAAGATGTGGAATTAACGGATGGGGTAGTAGTTGGAGGAGTAGGAGTAGTAACGGCTGGGTCAGATTTGGGCCGCGTTTTGGGCGGGGCGATCTCACGCGATCTAAGGACCGTCATCAGAAATGGCGGTTAGTGAGGGAGTGTGGGGAGAGAATCGGAGAAACCAAAGAAGAAGAAAAAGGACGCTCTTTTGGGTTTAGGTCAAGTGTAAATTGGATTTTTTGATGAGAGATTAATGGAGACAGTAATCTTGAATTGGGAATTTACTAGTTTCTTCTTTCCCGCCATATTATGTCCCCCTTCCACTCGAACAGATACCCCTTCTCATTCTGAACTTCCTTTTTTTTCATTTCCTTCTTTGAGAAGGCATTCCTGGAGTGATGTAGAAACGTAGAGCAATGTACCCATGGCTTGCATTCAAACTAGACAACTTTCAACCCACATGTAATATTCATGCATCCATTCTTGCACTATATTCATATCCATGTTGAAGGGAATTTTAGAACACATGTATCCAATAAAACAAGATTAAGTAGGCGGAATTTTCGCTTACTCTATTGTATTATTTTATCTTTTTTTTTTTACATGATATTTTTATCTGCTCTTAAGACTAAAATTGTTGTATAGTCACCTTCAAGACCATGTTCGAAGACTTCAAGTCTTTAAAGTTGTTTTAGACGAGTGTGGGTCGTTCGATTAGTTTCATATTGACTTGCCGGTTCTGGTGGTGTTTGGAGTTCACATCATACAACAAGTCCAAGAGAAAAAAGGCAACAATAATAGTAATTTTGTAGATATGAGACAAATGTTTAATTTATAGATTACTCTATAGTTTTAAGACTGCTTTCAATGTATATGTTTCACTTGTGACGTATTCCACTAGAGGACATTAGCATGTACAAAGACATTCAAATACTTCAATCAGCAAGAAGACGTGTCCTAAGAAAAATCCAGGCTGCTTCTTTCTATTCCATTTGGAAATATATGGACCCTTCTTTCTACATATACGACTGTTTCGTTGAATCCAATCATAATAAGTTCATGAACGTTGTTGTGTGGTGTGTCAATAGTTCTTTTCTGTTACTACACATCACATTAATCGACCATCAATTTTCCTTTTTTATTAAAGAAAATCATAGAAAAAACAGTTTTATTTGATTTCCTTCCTTCCATATCTTTTTTTTTTTTTTTACAGAAATGGAATCGTGCCTAGAAATGGCGATCCACCACTCCCCTCCAAAATAAAAATAAAAAATTCCACAAAATTTGCAAGCATTTAAGTGTCAACATCAAAATCCCCAAATTAAATAAACCCCAAAATCCACCGTTCTCAAATTCAATCGATCTCAGACTCTCTCTCTCTCTCTCACATTTTCACTTTGAGAGCTCAAAAAGGCAGCGCCTTTATCATCCTATGCGATCTCGCCCCAAACCCATTCATCAATGCTCGCCTTCAATTCCACTCGCTCTATAAAACGCACCGTTTCACTCTCTCTCCGGTCATGGGCCACCACCACCACCTCCACTCCTCCACCTCCGCCGACGGCAGCGTCTCCCAGCGCGTCAACTCCCCGCGCTTCTCCGGCGCCATGACCCGCCGCGCCCACTCCTTCAAGCGCAACCCTTTCTCCTCCTCCTCCGCCGCCGCCAACAATGACGACGGCGGGATCGCCGGCGGCGGGGTCAGTACGCAGTACGAGGTAGACCTGCAGATGAACTCTCCCAGATCCGAAATCGGCGGCGCCGGCGAGGGGTTTGTGACGCAGAGCGGCGGCCACGTGACGCAGAGAGCGGCGGTGAGAGGGTTTCTGAGGAAGCCGATTGAGGCGGTGGTGGTGGAGATGGGGTTGAGGGAAAGGAAGAGACTAGGGCATTGGATGTTCTTTGCGTTTTGTGGGGTGTGTTTGTTTCTGGGGATTCTTAAGATTTGTGCTACTGGTTGGTTTGGATCTGCTATTGAAACTGCAAGCTCCAATCAGGTTGGTTTTGTTGTTTTTCTGTGATAATTATTGCATTAAAGTTTTAACTTTTTTGTTTTACTGCTTGGTTTAGATTGTTAGTATCAGCCAATGATTTTAGTGCCTATAGATTGGAATATTCATGTGTGTCTGTTACAAAAGAGGTGGGAGAGTTCCCAATGTAGCTGCTTTATTAGTTTTCATTGGATTGAATGGATATATTGAACCTGGTTTTAGTTTGTAGTACCTGTTTCCTTGCATATAGTAGAGTACATGGGAAAACTGCTTCGATAAACCCTTGACCCTGCTCCCAAATTCACATTTAGCATGTTCCGAGATTCAAATGAATCATAATTAGTATTCTCTGTAGATGTGGATTTTTAGAATTTTGTCTTAATGCATGTATAATGATAGTTTTGATCTGTCATTACAATTGATAACTTGTAGACAAATGGTGGCTCTTGCAATTCATGCTTAGACGCGTTTTATGTTTTTTTTTTTAATCCTAAATGTTTGCAATCTTCTAATTAGGATAACTCTGGCTCCATGACTTATTCAAATCGAATTGATCAAAGCTCTCATGATTATGGGTATAGAGACGGAGGAAGTGATGTAGAACGGACTCTGAAAATGGTGGCGTCTGGTGTGGTTGGTAGAGAGAACAGAGCTGAAGTAAGTCTTAAGTTTTATGTCTTGATCTTGTTGGCTTCTCTGTTCTCACAGTTTCTAGAGTGCCTTCTCAGAAGTTCATTTTTTTTATTCATTTGTGATATTCACTTCTAGTTCAGTGGACAGGTATCTGGTCCCGACCCAACAGTGCAAATTACAGTCAGTGCATTGACCATCCCAAAAACCACAAAAGTATGTAACTTTCTTGGGTATAATTCACATCAATATGTTACACAAGATATTATGGGCATTTGCACATATCTTTCTCTCTATATATCACTGTTAATTATCCAACCTGCCTCTGTGTAGATTTTTTAGCATGAGGTTTTCATTCTCTCATCTCTTACTTTCACTTTTTTGGCAGAACCAGATCCAAAGACCAATGGTTACATTCTTATAAATGCCAATGGTGGCTTGAATCAGATGAGATTTGGGGTCTGGCTATTGTACACTTTAGTTTTCCTCATTAGTTAATAATCTACTATTATAGACTTTAGTCTGATGCATGAAAATTTTAGAATGCAGATTTGTGATATGGTTGCTGTTGCTAAGATTATGAAGGCAACACTTGTCTTACCTTCGCTTGATCACACCTCCTACTGGGCTGATGACAGGTTGGTTTATTTCTGTTCTTGTGCAAATGGATTGACGTACTTAAAAGTTTCATATGGTATTTAAGCGCTCCAGGTCACATTTCTTTCCGCTCATGTACTCTGAGCTAATTTCTTCTTATCTCCTTGCAGTGGCTTTAAAGATCTTTTTGATTGGCAACACTTCATTGAGACATTAAAGGATGATATCCACATAGTTGAGGCATTACCACCTGAATATGCAGGAATTGAACCTTTCAACAAGACACCAATATCTTGGTCTAAGGTGATTATAAGCTATTATATAAAGTAGTAACCATTTTCCTTTCATATTGTGGGAGGAACATGAATTGGGCAATCATTAAGGATGGGAGATGTGCTCTCTTTGCACACAGCTATGTCTATGTACACTGATTCAAGCTTGTTAGGCACACATATAACCCCGCCATCCTGTTAGATACACAGATGCACCATTGCAATGCATATTAGTGGATGCACTTCTCTCTAATTTCCCAACTTTATCTAATGGCATTTATTACCATTTCTCAAATTAACTCTTTTCAGCTGGTATGTGTAATTCTGGCCAGGCAAGTTATTACAAGTCAGAGGTCCTCCCACTGCTGAAGCAGCACACGGCAGTCTATCTCACTCATACTGATTCTCGGCTTTCCAACAATGGCCTCCCAAGTTCCATTCAAAGATTGAGGTGTCGTGTGAATTACAGGGCTTTAAAATATTCAGCTCCAATAGAACAACTTGGAAGAACCTTAGTTTCTAGAATGAGGCAGAATGGAGGTCCTTACCTTGCTCTCCACTTGAGGCAAGTATTTGTAACTTTAGATTAATAATCGTGTGAGTCATCTTTGCAGAGATGAAATGGGCTTCCAGTAAATACTTTTCATTGGAATAGTAGGTTTATACTTCTTTTCTTTGATAAGTAGGGTGAGTGCAAATGTTTAGACTAGTCTCTATCCATTTATATCAGCTCGTAACTCCAAATTTTATTACAGGTATGAGAAGGATATGCTTGCATTTACGGGCTGTAGTCATAGTTTGACAGCAGAAGAGGATGACGAACTACGCAGAATGCGCTATGAAGTCAGCCACTGGAAGGAGAAAGAGATTAATGGGACAGAGAGAAGGTTGCTTGGTGGTTGTCCATTGACCCCTAGGGAGACTTCACTTTTGCTCCGAGGGCTGGGTTTTCCATCAAACACCAGGATTTATTTGGTAGCTGGTGAAGCTTATGGGAATGGTAGTATGCAACATCTTGAGAATGACTTCCCGAACATCTTCTCCCATTCTACTCTCGCCACAGAAGAAGAGCTGAGTCCATTTAAGAATCATCAGAACATGTTGGCTGGTATAGACTATGTTGTGGCCTTGGAGAGTGATGCTTTTCTTTATACATATGATGGAAACATGGCAAAAGCAGTTCAAGGTCATAGGCGCTTTGAGAACTTTAAGAAGACTATCACTCCAGACAAGTATGTTCATACCTCATCCTTGTTCTCTGTTTTGGCATTATTGATTGTTTTGTTTAACCTTTCTTTCATTCAGTGCAGTAAATAATCGTCATTTCATTGTTGATGCAGGATGAATTTTGTAAAACTTGTTGATGATTTAGACCACGGAAAAATCTCTTGGAAGAAGTTTAGTTCCAAGGTGAAGAAGCTTCACCATGACAGAGATGGGTCTCCATATCTGAGGGAACCTGGAGAGTTTCCGAAGCTGGAAGAGAGTTTCTACGCAAATCCCTTTCCAGGCTGTATTTGTGAAACAAGATCGAGAAAGTAGAGGCCGGCTAACAGTTTTGCATTGTATGTTGTTGTAAGCTCAGCCAAATGTACAGACCTCAAGCCATGTGTTGCCATTGTTTCAGAAATATTGGCAGGGCAATGCAATTTGAATTTTCCAATTGCAAACAATAGGTTGATTGGCAAGTGCACATGCTCATTTGGAAGAGAAGAAACAATCCCGGGAGCAGTTGTGGAATTTAAGGCAAGAAAAGTCAGAAGTTCTCTAATTTGAGTGTCACCGAAGTCCGGTGTATGTCATTTTTCCAGAACTACTGTGTATGTCATTTTTCCAGAACTACTGGAAAGTAAAAATTGATACCGTGAATAGATAACCTCATTGCTACTGTACCACTACAATTAGAGGACGCTGCTGTTTGGTTTTGCAAATTATTGATTCTTAATTTTCTTTTTTGAGAATATGATAGGAATACAAGGCACTGAGAAGGTGATAGGGAATGTATTTTGCAACCGTGTGAAATTGTAATTCAATGAGTATCAATTTTCTTGCAGTTTGCTTTTCCATTTCATACATCAAGCTCTCCTGGCTAACTTGAGGATTCCTTCTCTTCTGTCAAGGTGTACACATATGTCACCAGTCACCTCCTGTTTTTTCAATTGTTATTCACCAACATAAAGCACCAACAACATAATTGTCCTTCATTAGGCCACAAATTGGCTTCTCTAAATGAAACCATCGGTGAATTGGTGAATTATATAAGTATGGAGTTGTAATTCAATCACTTGAAAACTTGCACCCAGAAAAAGGTTTCTTCCCTTCCATGACTGGCGAGTTAGGCAGATTTAAACATACAATTTATGGATAACCAGAACAAACAAACAGTTTATGGAGTTGTAATTCAATCACTTGAAAATTACAACCAGAAACAGTTTCTTCTTTTGATTCTCAAGAATAAACTATGGGGTTGGTCCTTACAAGGAAGACTGAGAGAGAAACAGAGAGAGAGAGGGTGCTTGTTGGCATCTCATTTGACAAAATTACAAGGGCTAAGCAGAAGCTGTCAAAACCTGTGTATCACTCATTACGGTCTCAAAGGACAAAAACTGCAGACAATAGATCTACTGTCACTTTGGCTGTAGAATAGAGTCAACAAGGTCTTGAAGAGGTGCAAGCTCTCCTTTGTCAATCAAGTTGAATTCCTGCATCATAGAAAACAAAGCAATCGAAATGAATACAAACGCCTGTATACATACGCGAATATGTGTATTGCATTTCTTAGTAAGGGTAACTTACCCAAGTGAAGAGAACAAAGTGCTTGAAGCAAGTGTTGAGATGAGCTTCTTCCTTCAGACTCACAATTTTCTGGAAATGAGAGTGATATATATGCGCATAAACACGGAACATTCGCTTAAAGATGGTCTTGACAACATCTATGAAATTTGGTGGAAATGGTGCCCCTGCAACAACGTAAGGTGCATTATAAGCTGGTTCCTGTAAAATGCTTAGCTTAGTTTTATCAAGAATGTCTGCTTACCCAATTTTTGAGGAAATATTGATTCCTCATCTAGCTGAACTTCAATCCAATCCATTAAATATTCGACATATTTTGGAGCAGACACCTCTATCGGTTTCTTAATGTTAACACCATCAGCCCATCTGTACTCATACCTGTAAAGTTGTACCAAAATGAGCACTTAGATGAACCGAAGGCACCAACTACAAAAAGGGAGGAAACTTGGTAATCAAGACTTGCCATCAAATGCATAGGCTTAACAACCTAAACTAGAAAGATGATTTAATTGAGATGATCAAGAACTATACTTTGGTCCTGCAGACATTGTTGGACAATTGACGGGCGTGCAGAACTCGGTGAGAGTACCAAACAGAATATTCACTTGGTTGAAAAAATCAACAGCTGCAGTAAAAAGAGTGGATTTGAAACAAGCTCCATATGTTGCAATCACAATTTTCACAGAAAGTAACACATGCATGTATCTATCATGGTTCTGATGATCTTCAATTTCAGAAGGTTATTGATTCAAAGTTCTTACTGTTCACTGCGAGCCATTCATTTATATCTTCCCCGGGGGGCAGACGCACGGCTTCCCTAAGGTTCCCACTGCCCAAAGTAGCATCAATATGTTGTTGGAGCTGAGCACCCTGCATTTTTACAATACATATTAACAACAGCTACAGAAGACAAATCCTTTGATAAACAAAAAGGTAAGAAAAAAGTATGTAACACCGACCTTGATTCCTGATGGAGCACTCTTTTTAGGCCGGAATGTCTTTTGATTTCTGCATGATGAAAAAAAAAAAAAAAAAGGCTCAAATCTTCCAAAATCAACAGGAGAACAAAGTATGGATTTTGTCTTCTAAAAGCAAGAAACCATATTAAAGAACACACATCTTTATCTAAACCTTCCTGATTCAAATTGCAATGAGCAATCATATATATATCAATGTAAATTACGTTTTCTACTTGATGCTCATTGTAACAGAGGCATGAGTCTACAATGCTACAAAGAAAGCATGCCGGGACTAATCAATCAGATGTGAGATATGTTTCGATATATCATCAGAACCCATAAGCGTTCTGTTCTAATCATCCATTCTTGAGAATATATTGCATGAAAGGAAAAACCAGAATCAGATTTTCCAAACTTAATTTGAAATCATTATCATTGCAAGTACGTACGTACCTGCTTCCAAGACCAAAGAGACTCATGGTGTTTCTCTCTGCCTCTCTGCAGAACCCCAGGCTATAATACAGGACTAAAATTCTTGAAAAACCAAAGAATTATACAGAGGTACACCTATATATATATATATATATATATATGTATATTTATCTATATATACATGAGAGAGAGTCTCTCTCTCTGCTTGACCTCGCTAATGCCAGTCTGTCATTTGCATTTCAGAATTAGAGAGACAGAGAGCCCTTGTCTTCCTTTCTTTCCCATTTGCCAACCAGGTGCTTGCTTGCCTGACTCATTCTCCCTATTTCCTTCCTATTATTCCCCATTTTCCACCTTATCTTTTTAAGAAATATTTATATAACATCAAAAAAAGGAGTTTAGGATATGAACTGTTCGGATCATGACATAAAGTTATGTAATGAGATGTAGAAGTCAAAATTAATTTGGATAAGAGTAACTACTAAAAGAGAATATTATGTTTGTGTGCGCATGAAGAAAAAACCAACAATATTACAACGTGACAATATATACGTACTCTAATTTCGAAGTTTTTTTTTAAAGCAAAGGCGGACATTATAACTTATTGTATTAATAGTTGCGATCAAAATGATACCGATACAGACCCTAACCCATTATATTACGTACTCTAATTTCGAAGTAATAGTAAAAGAAACTTTGTAAACCATTTTAGTACATTCTAATCCATGATTATATATATAATCTAATTAGCAAAATAATTTATTCAATATGATGGGGAATATGTGTTAGCTTAGAGCATTAGATTGATAGAATAGAAAAGAGATATGATGAGGTCCCAATCAGTCAAGGATAGAGATAAAGAACCAGATTCAGCATCTGAGTTGGGAACTTTAATGTGCATGGGACCAAAAATGATGATTATGATATGCTTCTCTTAGCTGTATGCCTACTGGAATAATATAAATGTTTTTTTTTTCTTCTTTATGAGAATTTAAGTTTATCCAACCAAGTTGGGGACTTGGGGTTTGATTATTAGCTGAACTAGTAATTTGGGATTAGTATGGATTATTATAAATCCTAATTCTAGTCGAGTTCTATTTTCAACTGATAATATATATAGTGCTAATTCTCTATAAATAGTTAAACACCTAGAAGATTGATAATCTCCGAATAAAATGCCTGCTTCTCTATGTTTTAGGTGTTTTTGCACATAAACGATTATCGTACTAATGTCATCGTCGTCGACCTCTCAACCTCCTCAACAAGTTTCATTCTCTATGCCAGTCAAACTCACAGGGTCGCACGATTACTTGCTGTGGAAATCCTTCATCACCCCAATCCTCAATTTCCATGATATATTGGATCTCGCCGAAGGAAGAGAGTTGTGTCCACCAAGTGGCACTGAATAAGCTTATACTCGTTGGACTAAGAAGAACCAGTTACTCCTGGGTTAGATCAATGAAAGCTTTTCTGAAGACCTACTGCTCCGACATGCACTAGGATGCACAAATGGAAGAGCTCTGTGGTCGATCTTTGAACGCCTATTTGCTCAAGAGGCAACAGCTCACGTAAAACGTCTTAAGGATCGCCTCGAAAATCTGAAGATGAAAAAAGGTATATACCTTTGGCATGCGTTTATACATCAACTAGGTGAAAAATATTGTCAACTGCCTCCATGGAGGACGGCGTAGTTGTTTCTTGTCCTGTGTAGTTTTCACAGAGAAATTATCTGCTGGGCCGGAACACCAGCTGTCATACTGGTTTGGTGTTCCCAACCACTAACCGTGCGACACGTGTTCAGCTGAAAAATTGATGGGATTCCCAATTTGTTTAAGGGGTATGTTTGAGGAGTAATTATTCTCTGTATCCGGAACACCACGTGGCACTGCTAGGTGTTATACCCGACCAATCATATAACTCAGATTCATGTGGGGACCAATACGGGATGGAAAAAAAAAAGAAAAAATAATTAAATACACTAATCAGAAATAAGAACAAAACACGTGGACCAATGAGATTAAAGAGGAACATAAAATAGGTGGTGTTGGGTACAAATAATAATTTCAGTAGTTGGTTTTCGTTTCCACTTTCCTATGTTGAGATCGAGTCTCGTGGCTTCGTCGGAGGGCTCGCCTGGGCCACTGGTAAAGTTTGCGCACGATAGGGCCTTCGCTCCCTTGGGTGAGATCATCCGCAGCTTCGGCAGCAATGAGATCCTTTCTCCATGAGCTTATCAGCAATGCCTCGAAGCTGTTGTCCTCTTTGCTTTTTGGTTGTTCATCTGGATTCGATTTCAGTATTAAATAGTGTTTTTTGATTGTTTCTTGTTGAGATTCTGAGCGATTGCATTTGAGGACTGCTTTTGTTTACATTTTGGTGTTGTATTAGTAGAGATTTGACTCTTTAGACTGGATTCTGAATCTGTTGTTTTGTTATTGGAAAATAATAATTATAATAGGACTTGTGTAGTTGTGTTGTTGTTTTGCAATCAGTATTCTAGTAGATTTGTCTGATTTGGGGGTTTAAAGTTTTGATTATAATTAATTTAGGGGTTTTTGTTTGGTGTGTAATTTGGGCTTAGTGATAATCATGATCAATGACAATTGGTTTTGCATTTCTGTTGTCATATGCATGTCCCCAGTGTGTAGACAAATAGTTTTGGTTTACTGTTTACTGCCTTTGAAATGATACTGGTAGGGTTTTTGGTGGTTGAAGTATATGCTTCAGGGGTTGAGTTTGATGCTTTCTGTTGATTGTGAAGATACATGTTATATATGTTGCTCCCCTTGATGGAATATTAGTGAAGATTTAGCTTGAGTTTGTGCCTTTTGATATCATCAAAGTACTTTTGCTTATGTGTAGTGTTCTATTTAAGCAGGCTCTTGACAAGATCAGATCTGAGAGCTTGATCGACTAGAGCAAGCTTGTGCTCTTCATTCACATTGACAACTATGAACTTGTCAAGGATGTTTGCCTCCATCAAATCAGATAATAAGCTAGTATATGTCTGATACTTTCCTTTGATACTAAATGTCATGTAACTAATTTTATAAGAGGCAATATTTTCTTATTTATTGTAGGGATCTGACTCTATAGCATTCTATAGCATACTAAAAGTTCCAATCATATAATATGATCGCAGCATACTCCTGGAAGCACATCTGCCCCAAACCATCAATTTGGATCATATCCTCTACCAAGCCATGGTTCAATGACTGAGCAGCGGCAGAGTTCAAGAGATATGCCGTATTATTTACCATAAGGCTCAATATATTTTCTGTCCAAATAAACTCTCAAGTGTATCTTATTTGAAGCCTATTTCATGGAACTTGTATCTTATTCCTTTTCAAAGAAAAAGACCTGTAAACAGATTGTGGTTTGTTTGTTCATTAAGCTGGCCTACTTCAGCTATTGTTGAAAGCCTTTGCTCAAATTCGATGTGTTACTCTAGAATGGATGGTTTGCGGTATGGTTTTGACTTTTGACTATGAAGGCTATCAGTTTATCCCTTTTACTCCTTTTAGACGTGGAAAGATTTGTGCCATCTTTCAACTTTACTGAACTGAGCATTTTGGAACAGATACTGCAGGAACATTCAAGAGATTTATATTCAATAGCATTTTGCTTGTGCTCTCTAAAACACAAATGAAATGGTTGAACTCATTAAGGGGCGGGAACCACAACTGGAAAAAAACTAAGATTAAGCCTTACCACAAAGCATCTTATGAGAAAGCAGGTGAAACATACGGCTGTAACAGAACCAACCTGCAATTAGAATCCATTTTTAGCCAATAGAACTAGTCTAAAAGAACTGCAGTTTGGCTTTTATCTATTCTGTTCATACTTCATAACCGTGAAAGCAGGTGTACATCTACAAACCTACTGCCGCCACAAATAACAGTAGAATCTATTTGCAAGGTTCCGATTTTGGCCAAATAATAATAGCAGGATGTATGTTTTAGAAGGTGAAGTTGCATAAAGTCAATGCAACTGCAAACTGTTTGATACTGGTACACCTCATTCTATTATGGCTGATATAGAAGTCCACATATTCTCAGCAGAAGTGCATATTGTAATTTGTTTCATTGTGTAGTGACATTCAGTCATATCATATAGATCCTGGAAACAAGCTTGTCTTAGGGTTTTGAAAGGCATCACAATCTATAAATATGTTGGTTAAGTTTCATAGTTACATATTGGATCAAATTACGTTTCCTGTTTCTTTCAGACTGTATTTTTGTTCTTTCTTTTTTATGGAACTGACATTGATGCACAATTGTTAAAATAATCAGGGACCTCAAACTTGTGTCCTTCAAAATGGCACACCTGGGAAACTTCCTTTTCTAGTGAGAATCTGGCTACTGGAAGTGGTGACTCTAGTCGTTTCTATATGAATAAAGGAAGCAAGCAAGGATCCTCCCTTAAATTTTCCAATTTTAAGATGCTTTTACGGTTTCAGTGTGTTAAAGTTCAATGAGGTAACTATCTAAAACTTTCATTTCACACTATGAGGTAACTAGCGTGCTCAAATTTTAACAATTCAGAACTACATTTCTAGACACAGGTGACCTTCAACCAACCAGAGTACAACAACTTTGAGAATTCAAAAAATCAAAGAGTGAAGAATTTCGAAAATCGCAGAACCTGTGTGGGAAGACCAAGCGGACGGAGGCGTCGTCGTTGACCGTGACCTAGCCCAAGAAGGCGAATTTTGAGGTACAACTTGCACATTTCGTAGATTGTATCACTGTACACTGCAGATCCTTCGCCATCGAACCTGCCGGCGCCGCCTTGTCCAGCCCTGTGAGAAAATCGCGGTTTCTCTCTCGTTCAGCCTTTTCATTCAATTTGGTCGCGGATCTGGAACGTCGATATGTGTTTGCTTCAGAGACGGTTCTTCTAAACGGAAGAAAACGGAGCCGTTAAACGTCAGACTAAATCCCATCAATTTGGAAACACCAAATCCGCATGGTGATCCGGCCACAGCAAATAATTTCTCAGTTTCCACATTTCAAAAGAAAATTCAAAGATAAGGTTTACAACAAAATCTTGCAGCACCGTGCTTATTTATTTTCTCTACGAGGGTGAAAAGGTAAGATCAGTCACGAAACTCTGAACTTTTTTCTTCTTGCGTTTACTACGGTGTCAATAAATATCAGGTAAACCGCTCGTCGCGGTTGGTGTATCGTTCTCAGGCTCCGACCTAATCATGCAAATTGAACATGCAGGAGTGAGGCTTTTTGGAGGTAAGTCTAGCTGAGGGTGTTGAGCGGCCGGTCGCCGTATAGGACTTGGGGCGCCCGTCGACCTAGCTCGGCGGCGAGCGAGGCAGTGGAGACTGAAGCTGGCGCAGGCGAGGGACTCGAAGGGATTGAAACTGAATATGATTTGAGTAAACCCAACCCCTTTTCAATCTTCTTCAACACCAATTTAGCTATTGGCCAAAAAAGTGACGTTTCATCAATAGCTAGGTTTGAATTTACCTTCACGAAAGTGACGAAATTAACTGACTTGCAGCAGTGATATAAAGGACGGGTGTATTTCTTATTGTTGTTCCTGGAGTTTCAGAAACAGAAAGAAGATTTTCTTGTTCCTTTCTTCATCCATGTCCCTTATTTTTCATTCCTTGTTTTGATGGAGAAGGGAAAAATACAGTTTACCTAACATTAGAGGGTAAACTAAGACTAGACAAGCATGTATATATGTAACACTATAATTTTAAGTTTTTAACGTACAGCAGTAAGCCAAACTAGTGGTTGATCCTAATCAAGTTTGAAGTTCATCGATCATTTCTTTACGTAAAAAGTTTAGTTTACCTAACATTAAATTATAATGAAGTGAGTTAAACGTGAATCCTACATTGTTATACCGTGAATCCCCACTATATATATATGACCCCCAAGTTCCTCACCAAATCACATCGAAAACTAGCCAGACAGTTGATCAAGCTAGATGGCAGTTTTCTTCATCTTTATGTTTTCTTTCATTCTCTCCACCTCCTATGCTGCCGTGCAAGACTTTTGCGTTGCAGACTACACAGCTCCTTCTAGTCCTGCAGGCTACTCCTGCAAAAGGCCTGAAAATGTTACGGTAGATGATTTCGTATACTCGGGCCTAGGCGTTGCCGGTAATACCTCAAACATTTTCAGAGGTACAATTACCGTAGCGTCCTACAATGAGGTCCCTGCTTTGAATGGCCTTGGCCTTTCAATGGCTCGTATAGACTTGGCACCCGGTGGGGTTGTCCCTTTGCATAAACACCCCGGATCAAATGAGATCTTTCTTCTTGTGAAAGGGAAACTGATTGCCGCGTTCATTTCCTCGGATACAAACACAGTTTACCAGACAGTTATCAAGAGTGGTGATATGTTTATCATCCCTAATGCGTTATTGCATGGCTTTGTGAATATTGGAGGTGCTAAATATAATCCAGTCGTTGCAATTGCCAGCTACAGTAGTGAAAGTCTGCATATTCAGACTGTGGACAATTCACTATTTAATAGCACATTTTCTACTGAATTGATAAATCGCACTACTTTCATCGGCACTCCTGAGATAAAGAGATTGAAGGCTCTCTTTGGTGGCACTAACTAGTAAGGCATCGATCTCTTCACAAGACCAGTATCAATATGTCGAATAAGAAGGTGACTAAGGATTGCTCGTCCAGCTCTATTTCCTTTTGTCATCGATGTACCTTAATTTACTTAATTTACCTTGTTGTGATGGAGAAGGTCTGAACTCTCGGTGGTTGTACAAATTTGAAGTTCAATGACCCTATCTTAAGAATTTGAATGGTCCAAATTTCTTCATGATATCGTGACAGAACTATGATATCTACTTGCTGTATTATTTCTTCAGTACTAGCTTTTTCTACCCGTGCAAATTTGCACCGTGTGATAAAATCACCTCTAACTAAAATTAAGAAATAGTTAATTTTCATTTATCAGTTTTTACGTTTATCTATCTGTTTTTGTAAGTGCACTTACCAAGTCTTGTAATCTCGTTTCCTATCCACTATCCAAATTTTTATTTTGCGATTTACCATAGTAACCATTGTTCTTAATAATTTGAATCAACTTAATAAGAGTAATTTTGTCAGAACATAATTTGGTGATTTAGAGACTACTCCCTTTATAGTTGTAAAGATGAGCTCAATTGGGTAATACAGTGCTAATTCTCTATACATTGTTTTTTTGAAACATGGTCGTAAACCCTTTGATATTGCAACGGAAATATTACAGTTACAACATAACTTATCTGCAAGGAAAACGATAGAAAAAGTCTTGCTAGATAGCCCGAAAGCGACCTAACAAAACTACTATGGAGTTCAACCAAAAAACAACAAAAACTATGGTTCAAGGAAAAACCCAAAAACCAAAGCTTAGCAAAATAAAGACAGGAATCGGCATGCCCTAAACTGACTAACCTGGAACCATCCTACGCAACCTGTAAGAACTAACCTGGAACCATCCTACGCAGAGGAGGTTACCCCGGGTTCCAAACAAGGTAACTGGACCCAAACCTAGATGCACCCAAAGATCATGAACCCAGGCCTAAGGAGCCTAGACCCAATTACTATGGGCACCCCAGTTTTTGCCCACTGGCGCTGTTGATCAGGCGGCCGGCCGCGCCACCTCCACACCATTGGCATCGCCCCGCCGAACCAAGGAGCTCCGGTCGTCCCTTCAAATCCGGCCAATACCTTGATCAACCTCCTTCTCCCTCAAAAGAAACCTCGATCTGAAAACAAAATTCATATCCAAACCTCGCCTGAGTGATCTAACTCAAATCGCCGTTCACCATATGCAGCCCTTACTCTTCAATCTCGAACTCCGCCGACTTTAAAGATCCAAACTCTGAGGTAGATTCGACATACGAACCTGCCTCTCGTAATACCACGACCGGAGTCGCGAAACTGAGCAGCAGCACCGCCGATTAGATGAGACCGCCGAAGCTAGATTCCCTTACCGTTGGCGCCGTTTCCCGTGCTCGAATGAGGGACCAGATGATCCCACCGCCGTCGACGAAACACTAGGGTTTCAATGATGAGAGAAAGCTCTCTCAAGCTTTTTTTTTTTTATTTCTCTATACATAGTTAAATGTCTACAAGATTGATGGACACCAATTAATCAATGGCCAAAAAAACCTCGCTTCTTTATCTTTTAGGTATCGAAAACATTGAACATATATATAATCGATTAATCGATTAATTAGATAATGTCATTGTCGTCCCAGTTGACTCTCAACCTCCTCGACAAGTTTCAATCTCAATGCCAGTCCGTCTCACGGTTACTTGATATGTAAATCTTTCCATAAACATAATGATTAAAATGAGATTAGAACATGGACAAGCGTGGCCGTGGAACATTATTGTATCGATATTGTCTCAACTTAACTACCTTTAAGGTATTGAGTTTTAATCATAAAATATCTCGATACAATTAAGTGTGATCAATTCACTTATAAGTTGTATTTTATTTATCTTTTTTCTAATGTGGGATCTTATGGGAGACATAATTGAAGAGGGACCGGTTTTGATACCAACTTCAACATGGACAAACGTGACTCATGGATCATCATTGTATCGATACTGCACAACTTAACAATATTTTAAGGTGTTGAGTTTTAATCACAAAAAACATTAGTACAATTAAGTGTGATCCATTTATTTATAAATTATATTATATTTTTTCCTTTTCTAATGTAGGATCTTTGTTGGAGAGGAGCAAGTGGTCTACACATCCCACCTCATGTCCTATGACTTTCATCGCCGTCTCGATACCACCGTGGCTGCTGCCTCAGCTTCTCCAGCAACTATCCCCGTCATGCTATGCGCGTGAGCTTCCAGTATAGAGTGCATGGTGTGCGTGTGTTCCAATAGGCTGATTGTCGTTAATTGGGTGCAAAACGGTGCGTTTAAGTGAAACCGTCCTTTCTAGGCGACTTAACGTCTATTTTGAAAATCTATCTGATTCCGCAAAGGCTGACATCAATTTTGAGTTCTTGTTTATTCAAATTTACAATTGAACTATCACGAGAACTATTAGTTTATATAGCAAGTTTCAACAGTCACTTATCCTGAACAAACAAAAACATTCATAAATATTATAACTAATTTGATCTGACTAGTTCGGTGTTCTGGTGAACTAGTTAATACGTACGTCGAGCTTCAACTCAGTTCAATTCTATCTATCAAAAGCCGTCATGACTGAATTAAAGTATAGCTACCAGCTGAATATATAAAACGTTACCCTTCAAGTTTTTGAAGTCATTACGTACTCATTAGAGATTTTGCTTTGACATTGTTGTGCCATGGATGCATGATAGGAACTATAAATTTGCTATATATGCATAAACAAACAAGGCAGTGGCAGCTGCACCAGAAAGATTGTGCAATATTGAGATAGATTAACAAAAGTTCAAGTTTTAAAATTATCTGCAATTGAGATAGATGTAAGTTTTTTTAAACGTAATATTTTGACTAGTAATTGATGGTAAAATCAATTTCCATGGAGCACCTTGCTAATTAGTTATATGTGTTATCAAATTTTGTTCGTTTCTTAACTGAATATTTCTTCTATATTATTGAACTTATGGTTTTAATTAAGATGACTAATAATATATATGTAGACAATTGTAGACAGACCAAATTGAGAAAGAAAGAATTTCATTCTAACAGATGCATTCTCATCTTAAATTTTTATTAAGATATAGAGACTGCAGCATTTGCAATGGAACTAGCAGAAACCCACCATACAAAAACACCTACTGGAGTACAAATTCAGAAAATACAAATGGCCTGAACAGTGAACAATATTCATACACTTACAGGCCTTCTTCTCAATCACAAAAACAACAAGGCAAAGGAACACGATGGATAACACTTAGGTATTTCCCAACAAGACACCTTAATTAATTAGTACCACCAAGAACACCCTTGAGTTTCTTTATCTGAGCAACGTCGAGGAATGTAGTTTGAGCTATCAATGAGGTTGGTAAGTCGTTTTTAAACAATGCAAAGTCCAGAATCTGCAGACCGGGGCTAGCACTACTGAAGCTAACAAAGGCAAGGGCTGGAGTATCACCTCCATTAACTTGGAAGTGCAACAAACCTTGAGGGAAGACCATACTGTCACCCGTCTCAAGAGTTTGTAGATAAACTGTGTTATCTGAGGAAACAAACCCAGCACAGATTGTCCCTTCCACTACAATCAGGACTTCTGAAGCGCCGGGGTGCGTGTGAAATGGGATGACTCCATCAACAGCCAAGTCTAAACGAGCCAGCGAAATGCCGAGGCCATTGACACCAGGAAATTGAGCAACAAATGCAGGAGTGACTGCAGCTTTGATGATATTGGTGGTGTTACCAGCAAATCCTAGGCCGGAGAACACAAAGTCATCTACGGTAACTTTTGCAGGTTTCTTGCAGGAGTAGCCTGCAGGGCCTTCTGGAGCTGTCAAGTCTGCTACGCAGAAGTCTTGCACAGAAGCATGGGATGAGGAAAGGAGGAGAAAAAATGTGAAGAAGATAGGGAAAATCATAATCACTTGGTGCAATTCACTGTGTGCTAGATTTGGTGGACTGTGTTTTTCATTTCTTGATAGGGAAAATGGGATCATATATAGATAGTGATAATATCTTGAGCCATTGCAATTGGTTGTTTGGAATAGGCCCATGAAGAATTCACATGTACACAATCTCGGTCGTAAACCTTGGTGAAACAGACAAATCGAGCTATGATATGCATGTGACTATGCATGATATTTACCTCATAAAAACAAGAAGCCTCTTTCTGTTTTTGAAAATGCAGTAAACTCTAGAAATTATCTTTATTATTACTGTCGTGACATTTATCATTGAAGCTTCATCAGTTTGATGTTCTAAGTAACCTCCAATTTGGGAAGTATACATGTACCAGGATTTGCTATTGTGCCAGCTTATTACCATTTGTAAAGACCATGAGCTAGCTTATATCAGCATATAGTACTGCAGAGGTTTATTTTATTTGTTGCTCGCTTGCTTATGGATGTTGAGAATGGAATGTAGTGTTTTAAGATTTGAGAGGTTGCAAAATGGTAAATCTGATTGTGGCCCTTGTGAACATGGGGGAAAGATATTCATGTGGGCATAAGAAGACATTTTGACAGCTATAGAAAAAGTTCCAGAAGATGGGAATTTTGTGGATATCAGAAATTCCCTTCTTTTAGTGTTTTTGGATTTCATTATTGGTAAAGTATGTTCCCAAGTTGTGTCTCTCTTTAACTTTTACTCTAACATTCTTCTAGAGTTTAAACTCGTCATTAGAAGATGACACCAACACCACATTGGCCATTGCTTACAAAATTTAAGCCACAGTGGAGTATATTATACATTTAGCATTGTTGTTCTAACTGCAAATTGCTGGTGCCTTTAGTGCAATAGTTGTTTTAGTGCAATTGGTTGGCATTTCTACTGCAAAGAGTTAGTGAGTTCAGTATAATTCACTGGCCGGTTGTACCAATAGTGCAAAGCAAATTGGCACTGTTGGTAAAACCATTAGTATTTCTGGTATATATGAATGATCATTGATATTTTTATGCAGCATACTTTTCCTGTAAAGCATTCGTGCATTTGTTAATCTGCATATGAAAGCTAGTTGTAAGCAAGTTTCTCATATAAGTTAGGTGCCTTCGATCTTACAGTTCACTGCATCCTATGATACAGTAACTTTACCAAACAATGCCATACAAAATATACAATATATGATCTCTCATTTCAAAAAGTATACAATGATCGATTATTAGATATGTTTAAGAGCATATAAATCAGTTGGCATTTCGAATAGCTTATGCAGATATACCAGAGAAAGCATGAATTTTTAGATTTCAGGTTAACTAAGATGTAATATGGCACTTCCCTTAAATATAATTGTTGCCTCACCGGTCCAACATACTGGAGGACATGATGAGACTCATACAAGCATACATAAACTACATTTATTGATGAATCAGAAACCGCTACGGACCTGAGTAATACTACGTACACTGACAGGCCTTCTCATACAAAACAGATCGAGAACAAAAGGAATTAAATGAAATACATGCACACCGGTACATATCTCCACACAACCTAAATTAATTAGTACCACCTAGAACACCCTTAAGTTTTTTGATCTGAGCAACATCGAGGAAAGTAGTCGATGCGACCAATGATGTAGGCAAATCGTTTTGGAAAAGTGCAAAGTCCAGAATCTGCAGACCGGGGCTTGGACTACTGAAGCTAACGAATGCTACTGCTGAAGAACCACCTCCATTGACTTGAAAGTGCAATAACCCTTGAGGGAACACCATAATATCACCCTTCTTAAGGGTTTTCAGATAAACTGTGTTAGCTGATGAAATGAACCCGGCAACTATGGCTCCTTGTGTAACAAGCAAGACTTCTGAAGCTCCAGGATGTGTGTGAAACGGAATAACTCCACCAGGAGCCAGGTCTAGACGAGCCAGAGAAATTCCAAGGCCGTTAACACCAGGAAATTGAGCTGCAAATGCAGGGGTGACTGCAGCTTTGATAATGTTTGTGGTGTTACCAGCAACACCTAGGCCAGAGAATACAAAGTCATCTACGGTAACTTTTGCAGGCTTCTTGCAGGAGTAGCCTGCAGGGCCTTCTGGAGCCTTGTAGTCTGCAACACAGAAGTCTTGCACTGCAGCATGGGAAGTGGAGAGGAGGAGAACAAATGTGAAGAAGATAGGGAAAAACATCTTCACTTACTCTTAAGTTTTGGTTTTCGTCTATGTTTAGGTGTATTTCTTTACAAGGATATTGGGATCATATATAGTGGGATAATGTGAATATCTTGAGCCATTGAAATCACTTCTTCGGAATATGCTCATGTAGGATTCACGAGTTTGGTAATGTTAAAAGTATCGGACAAGAAAAACGACATTATTTCTAGCTGTGAATCATGTGAGCATGATCTTTTCGTCACATAAGAACAAGAAGGCTCTTTTTGTTTTTGAAATTTAATGCAGCAGCTGCAAGACCATATTACCAGTAAGGCTAAAAATGGTGCACCAGTCATTGTTGTCCTTCAAGGCTATTGATGCTAGTGGGAAGGATACTTATGGAGGCACATATAAGAAGACACTTTGACAGCTAAAAGGGCGCCAAGCAAATCGGAAATGTGTGGATAATAGAAACTCCCCTTCTTGAAGGGAACTTGGAATTCATTATTGGAACTGTAAAGTCATCTCACATTCTCTCGTTGTATATCATAACAGCAGTACTGATGCTCTATCTATGACCTAGCAGTAGATTTTACAACAATGCTTGCTTGAGGTATACTACATTTCACTTACAACGCTACTGCAAGTCAACCCTTTAACTGATATGCATCATTTTACTGAGAATTGGTTCGGAGATGAATCAATCTCATAGTATTTTTCTTATAATGTGAGAATTTCCTGCAGAGTGCAAAAGTGGGAGTAGGAATGTTCTAGTTGGTATAGATTTCAGTAGTTTCCTATGTGTGGTGGTGTGTAGCAACTTTCAGGATAAGGTAGTGATGAACTAACACTAGCTAGGATAAGGTTTTGTGATCATGCAAGAGTGGTAGCTACTAGCTACCATATGCATATTTTTCACTTTCAGCCAACCATGTTTGCCAAGTTGTACAGAACACTAGAACGTGTCATTGGTTTCATCACTTGATTCAGAATCTTACCCTGACTGGGACTGATATAAAGAACCATGAAGGAAAATTCTGAAGTTCATACCGGCCACAAAGACGCAAACTATGAAAAATCACAAACCTTGGAGAAAATTGAAGTTATGGTTTTTTTTTTTTTTTTTGGATAGAGATTGAGGTTGTGTTTACTCACCTTGAAAGAGTAAAACTGATTATGACATTTCATGACACCTTTATAAGCAATTCAGTGGCCATAAACAGGAGTTAATTAATTTAGTTTGAGGGTTAGGAATTTGGGCTTCGTAGTTTTTGAGAACTTGGGCTAGATAGTTTGGAAGGCCCAATATCATTTTCTTTTCCGGTGCCCCATGTGACCATGCCCGATCCGAGCAACCTAGCTAGAAGCTTGAAAAGTAAAAATATTTGTGTATTTTTTCTAGTTGGTCTGTAAATTTCTGTGGCCATACGTTGTGTAAGGTAGATTGTAGAATTTTGGAATGTAATAGTATTTCCTTTGTAAGAAAACTGATAGAATCATAAAACCAACATTAACATAGAAGAAAATCTGAAGAAAAAATTAAATTTAAATTACTTGCAACATTAGGTACTGTGGATATAGAAAGGCAGGATATGCACAATCCAAAAATATTCAATTCCCAGAACTGGCACATTAATTGAATTTAATGTTAAATCTCCATTGTTAGTGTATATATATGTGTTCACAATCACCAAATAGTTCAGGTTGTTCATTGGTAGAAGACCTCATTTGATACTCACATTCCTTGCATTTCCTCTTGCTCTAATTTATTTGAGGCTCACACACATCACTTCATTGAAGAGCTAGAAAGAAATGGCAGTACTAGGCTGCATTGCACTCATTCTGTGTGTTATAGCTAAGCTTTGACAACCATGCAGGCCGTGTGGGAGCTTTAGACATTGGTGTTTGCTATGGGACGTTGGGAAGTGACCTTCCTTCACCAACAGATGTTGTCAATCTCTACAAACAACACGGCATAGCGAAAATGAGGATCTTCAATCCTAACACCACAATACTTGACGCCCTGAGAGGGAGTGGAATCGCTGTCACCATAGGCATTCCAAATGAGGACTTGGAGAATTTGGCAACAGGTCAAGGTGCTGTGGACCAATGGTGGAATATCAATATAGCTCCTTATGTAAATGACGTTACCATCAATTACATCGCCATCGGCAATGAGGTCGACCCATCAGTAGGCCTCAAAAATGTCCTCACGGTGATGCCGTTGTTAAATAACATACAGATAGTCCGTGACAGGATCAAGGTGACAACAGTTTTGTCATCATCTGTCCTAGCATCTTCGTACCCGCCTTCGACTGGTGCTTTCACACCAGAGGCTTCTAGTACAATGGCCGGCATTCTTGCGTTTCTAGCATCAACAGATTCTCCCCTTATGATCAATGTGTATCCTTACTTTGCCTACAAGTCAGACCCTGGCAATGTTCGATTAGACTATGCTCAGTTCACTGCAACAGAGATTGTGGTTCAAGACGGGGCATATGGCTACGTCAACCTGTTTGATGCCATTGTGGATGCTTTTGTTGCAGCGATGGACAAAGCAGGCGGTGCAACTAATGTTAGAGTTGTGGTGTCTGAAAGTGGCTGGCCTTCTGATGGTGGCGGAAGTATCACCACGCCAGAACTTGCAGCCACTTATAACAAGAATTTATTGAATCATATCCTTCAAAAGGGAGGGACACCAAGAAGACCTGGTGCAAACATTGAAGGGTTTATCTTTGCCATGTTCAATGAGAACCAGAAACCTGCTGGCGAGGAGCAACATTTTGGTCTTTTTTATCCCAACATGCAACCTGTTTATGATATATTATCTTGAACAAAAATCTTGTATATCTTGATTTTCCAGTCAAGCAAAATCATGATTCAATAAAAAGATATTAAATTTGGATAACTAATTAAATCTTGTCAAAATTAATCATGATTAATTGAAGAAGCTTTAGTGTACAATAAAATGTAGGATGGAACTCAACTTAGATCACCTAAGTCCAAAGGTTCATACTGACAAGGAGTAGTTATGGACGTGCTACAGAGGATCACATTCATTATGGGTGTTGTAGCAACCCTTGATCACAACCATATAGGCCTTGTAGGAGCTTCAAACATAGGTGTTAATTTGCTATGGAATGCAGGGAAATGACATCCCTGCAAACATAAGTTATCAATCTCTACAAAGAGTACGGCATTGGCAAAATGAGGCTTTTCGATCCTGACCATGCAGCGCTTGAAGCCTTAAGAGGGAGTGGAATTCGTGTCACAGTTGGCATTGGGAACAAAGACTAATTGTCAGATTTGGCAAGAAGCCAGGATGCTGTAAACACATGGTTCAACAACAATATAGCTCCTTATCTACATGACATTATCTTCGACTACATAGTCGTTGGTAACGAGGTCATTCCCGGGCCATTAGGCAATCTGTCTTGCCTATAATGAATTCATTACCAAACATCCTTAAAGACCAATGGTATGTGACAAAGGTGACCACAGTTGTGCCATCAACTGCCTTAAGATCTTCGTACCCGCCCTCCAGTGGGGAATTCACACAAGAGGCTAGCAGTGACATGCCTGACATTCTCAAGTTTCTAGCCTCAGCCCTCTCACCCTTACGATCAATGTGTATCCTTACTTGGCCTACAAGGACCCTTCCCATGTTCCCTTAGCATATTGTCACACCCCGTCAAATTAACAAGGATAGTTTCCTTGAGCATTTTGATGCAAGCATGGCTCAAGAAAGATTTTGGAGAGCACATGAGCATTCTAGAAGCATCTAGAATATTATAAAAGGTCTTGGAAGCTTCCGGAAGGATTGAGAAGCATTCGGGTAACTCTAGAACTTTCTAGAACCTTAGAGAGTCTCTAGAGCATTTCGGAACTCTCTAGAACTCTAGAGAGGCTCAAGGCTTAAGACTACTCCGGAAATCTCTAGAATACTCAAGGTAACACTTAGAGTTATATAGAAAACTCTAGAAACACATATACTTGTAAACGTCCTAGAATTGTGTAGAACTTAGACAAGTGGTGAGGATGCCTATAAATAGGGAGGCACCCCTCCTATTTGAGACATAGAGAGTTGGATAACATTCAAGCTCACTTGTAAAGCTTTGTAAAGTTCTCTCAAGCTTTGTAAAGTTCTCTCAAGCTTAATACAAGTTCTCTCTTTCAAAGTTCTTCTCCCTTCATTTGGGTGTTCTAGCCAAAGTGTTGGCGTGAGGAAGACTGACTTAGCATAAGGAAAGTGCTAATGCCACATGAGAAGCTTCGGAAAAAGGAAGCTCGTGACAATATGCTCAGTTCACTTCAGATAAACCGGTGATTCGAGACGGCAACTACTGCCTGTTTGATGCCATTATGGGCGCATTTTTTGCAGCAATATGGTGAAAGCAAACAACGGGCATGTTCGAGTTGTGGTGTCCGAGAGCGGTTTGCCTTTGGATGGGAACGGAAATTTCACCACTCCAGAGCTTGCAATGACATATAACACCAATTTATGTACCATTACCATTCCATTTTAGAGACACCAAGAAGCCAGGTGAACCTATTGAAGCGTTTATTTTTGACATGTTTAATGAGAATCAAACACCTGAGGGAGAGGAGCTACACCAAGCATGAGCTAATAATGATTTTCGACTTTATATAAAAATGAAAAGATACTAGTTCTGGTGGGATAATCTTTCATTGATACAAAGGGAATACATATACAAATGTAATTGTGACTGACTAGGAAACTAAAATCTATAAGGAAACATATATATATATATATATATATATATATATATATATATACAGATAAGTGAATCCCTAATAGAGAATATATTGTCTAATAGGGTTATGCAGTTGATGAGATACAATTGATCTTCTTAAAGACTATTTTCCTTACACTCCCCCTCAAGTAGAGAGTGGATATCCAGCACTCCCAACTTGCATATCATGGGAACAAAAGTTTCCTTCCCCAAAGCTTTGGTCAAAACGTTTGCCAATTGATGTGATGAACTCACGAATCTTGTAACAATAGATCCGTCTTGAATTTTATTTCTGATATAATGGCAATCCATCTCAATGTGCCTGGTCAAAACGCTGCTATGTGTAGTGCTGCTTTATTGTCACAATATAAGGAGGCAAGTTCATGATACATTATTCCCAAGTCTCTAAGTAAGTATCGTAGCCATGTTAACTCACAATATGTTCCAGTCATAGAACAATATTCTGCCTCTGCCGATGAAAGAGATACAGTTTTCTGGCGCTTTGATCTCCAAGAGATTAATGAAGGTCCAAGAAACACACAGTATCCTTTAGTGGAACGTCTAGTAAGTGGGCATCCTGCCCAATCCGAATCACAGAATGCTCTCAGTCTCAGATCATTGTTGGAGGAGAAAAAGAGACCCTGACCAGGAGCACTCTTGAGGTAACGCACTACTCTAATTGTCGCCTCCATATGAGCTTTTCTTAGTTCATGTATAAACCGACTCAAGACATGAACTGCATAAGTAATGTCATGTCTTGAAACAGTCACATATATTAGTCTTCCAACCAATCTCCTGTAGCGACCTTGATCTTTGAGCAAATCAATCTTATCAGATAATTTTAAACTTCGTTCCATTGGTGTATCAACAGGGGCTGTGCCCAACAGTCATGCATCCTCAATAATCTCCAGTGCATATTTACATTGGGAAATAAAAATCCCATTTTCATAAGCAAAAACCTCAATGCCAAGAAAGTATTTTAAATCACCAAGATCCTTAATATGAAAATGACAATGCAGGAATTTTTTAGTGGCAGCAATACTTTGATGATCATTTCCAGTAATTAATATATCATCGACATATATCAAAAGACCAGTAAAGGACTTGCCTTGTTTCTTGGTGAAGAGAGAATAGTCTGTTCGAGATTGTACAAAACCCGCAGATCGAATGGCTTCTGTAAACTTGGCAAACCATTGGCGAGAAGCTTGTTTCAGGCCATATAATGACTTGTGGAGGCGACAAACCATGTCTTCCCCTGTTGCTAGAGCCCTGGTGGTGGGGACATGTATATCTCTTCCTGTAAATCACCGTGAAGGAAAGCATTGTTGACATGCATTTGGTGCAAGGGCTAGCGCCTGGCTGCAGCTAAAGCAAGAAGGCAACGGACTGTGATAATCTTAGCAGTAGGGGAAAATATGTCTTGATAATCAATACCTTCAAGTTGAGTGAAGCCTTGTGCCACCAATCGAGCCTTGTATCTTTCAATCGAACCATCAGACTTGTGCTTTATCTTATATACCCATCGACAGCTAATTGGCTTCTTACCCACTTGAAGTTTGGTAAGAGTCCATGTGTCGTTGGCCTGGAGAGCTTGCAACTCGAAATCCATGGCTGCCTGCCACTCAGGATGAGCAGCGGACTCCATATAAGACCTCGGTTATGTGGCAACACTAATTTGAACAACAAACCGTTTATAAGCAGGCGTATATCGATGATAGGAAACATAGTTCACCAATGGATAACGCGTACCTGGTGTCAGACCTGGAGTCAAGAAAGACGAGTGATCAGAGTGGGAATACGAGCAAACATAATCGATCAGTTTGACCGGTGGGACAACGTGGCGGCTTGAGAGACGGAGCGAAGCGGGGGGCACTGGTTGGGTTGATGGGGATGGGAGCACAAACTTTGCCAGAGAAGCAGGAGGATGTGATGAGGGAGAAGGTGGCGCCATGGAAGGCAAAGCCGGAGAAGGAGACGTCGGTGGAAGAGAGGAAGAAGCAAATGGAGATGGAAAGATTGGAGGAGGAGTAGGGATGGGGATGGACTTTGGACGGCGAGAATAGTCTTGATGGAAGGCGCCAGAGTAACCGGAGCGAGATCGGATGAAAGGGGCGGCGTTGGATTGAGTGGAGAGGGATCAGGAAATGGAAGCGATGGTGTGGTTGATGGTTCAGGATCGGAACCGGGATTCCGAGGATGGGAGGCGCGGGGCTGAGAGTTAGGAGAAGGAGACTGATCAAAAAAGAAGTTAATAAGAGGAGTTGGAGTTGGGCCTGAAGATTGGGCTTGCGAAGAAGGAATGAGGTTGGACTGAGGAGAGGCATATGGGAAGATGTGTTCATGAAATATGACATCTCTGCTAGTAAAGATTTTTTTGGTAGATAAATCGTACAATTTGTAACCTTTTTGTCCAATAGGATAGCTGATGAACATGGATTGCTTGGCACGATGATCAAATTTATGTGATGTATGAACATTTGTAGCATAGGCTAAACAACTGAAAACACGGAGATGAGAGTAAGAAGGTCGTGATGAGTAAAGCAATTCATATGGTGTTTTAAAAGAAAGTAGAGGAGAAAGGAGCCGATTAATGATATGAATAGCAGTAAGCGCACACTTCCCCTAAAATTCGGTAGGAAGTTGAGCATGTAATTTCAAAGCTCGGGCTACTTGCAGGACATGACGTTGTTTGTGTTCCACAACCCCATTTTATTGAGGTGTGTAAACACAAGAGTGCTGAAAGATAACACTGTTGTCTTGAAAAAAAAGGACGAAGTGAAAGAAACTCACCACCATTGTCACTTCGAAAGGTTTTAATGCGAGATTCAAATTGTGTGGAAGCATAACTGAAGAAACGTTTTATAATTGGTTGTGCTTCATTTTTAAATTGCATAAGAAATATCTATGTAAAACGTGTATAATCATCAACAATTGTGAGAAAGTAATGGGAACCAGAAAGAGAAGGATGTCGATAACGATCCCAAATGTCACAATGAATAATCTCAAAAGGTTTTGTTGAAGAAATAACACTGGTAGGAAAAGGCAGACGACTTTGCTTAGCCAAAGGACATATAGGGCAAGCATTATTTGACTGTATGGAAATTCTTGGCAATGAAACTAAAATGAGAAGGTGATACATGGCCTAGCCGACTGTGCCAGAGATCAGTGGAAGAGGTGGTGAGGTGACATGCTGGTTTGTTGGATGGTGAGGAATGTTTGGTCAAAGATTTCTCTGTCGCTAGTGCTGCTAGGTAATATAGTCCATCACGCAACTTACCTAAACCAATCGTCCTCCTTGTAGCCAGATCCTGCTAAATACACCAATATGAATAAAAGATCACTGAACATTTCAGATTTCTCGTCAAACGACTAACAAACATCATATCAACTTTGAATGTAGGCACGGATAATACATCAAGCAGATAATAATCAGAATTCAAGGGAAAAGATCATTTTGCAACAATTTTGGCTTGCTCTCCACTAGGTAATGATACTGATGGCAACGAATAATAATCTTAAACTTTATGCAATAGTTTAGACGAGGAAGTAATATGATCGGTTGTCCCACTATCAATAATCTAATTGCAGGAAGCAACTTTAGACAAACCTAGTTTTGTTACCACATTTGCCTTGGAATTGGAGTCCTCATCTTGAGTTTTGGGGATAAGTGACAACAATTGTTTTGGTTGGTCTTCTGGTATCAAAACCAACCTCTCCTCTGAAGCATAATTAGCAGCTGCTGTTCTGTTAAAATTACCTGGATTATCTCTTGCTAAAGGTGGCCTTCTGGGTATCAATGTAATTTGTGACAAGTCTAAACCTAATGGCCCATGTCACCAAAATAGGTACATTGAGGCCTTCTTCTTTCTGACCCAAAACGACGGTGGTTTTGATCACCCCGTCGTCCTCCATTCCATGAGCCGCTATGAGTTCCTCCACCACGCTCTGTTCGATCATTCCAGGTGCTGCGATTAGAGCGGTCTCCTCCAGAAAACCGATTGTTATTTCCAAAAAACTGATTAGCTTGATTAGCTTGATCATTCCTTGCTTTCGGTGCCGACCTGTTATTCCCAGATCGGACTGCCATGGTGGCGCTGCCGGAGTCTTCCACCATGTGGGATGAAGCAATCAGACGTTACTTTTCTTCTTGAAGGATAAAGGAGAAGGCTTGTCGAACCGTGGGTAGAGGCTTCATGAGAAGAATTTGTCCTCGGATAGCATGGTATGTTTCATTCAATTCCATAAGGAATTGCATCAATTTCTGTTGATATGTTTGTTGTGTTGCATCAAGTGTTGATAATTCATCCCATAGAGCCTTCAACTTTATGTAATAGACTGAAACTGAAAGTTGTTCTTGTCGAAGGGAGTTGATATTTCTCTGAATCCCAAAGATGCGTGTCGCATTTGCTTGAGAAAAGCATTAATGAAGATCCTCCCAAACTTCATAGGCAGTAGGATAATAGGTCACACTTTCAGCTATTTCTGGATCGTAAGAATTGACGATCCAAGAGTGGACCATGTCATTACACCTTGACCAAATCGCATAACCATTAGGGTTAGCTGTTTCTGAAGGAGCTTTGATAGAACCATTGACGAATCCGAGCTTGTTCTTGGAATTTAAGGCTCGAACCATAGCCCTTTTCCAACCAGAGAAATTGTCTCCATTCAAGGGTTTGGAGATGAGAACCAACCCAGGATGATTGGAATGGTGAATGAGATAGGGACTTGAAACCTCTAATAAGGTTTATGAATCCTTTGGAACATAATCAATTTTTGGTGGTGAGGATTTTGAGGTCTTAGGAACAGAATCATCAGGTTTTGGAGATGATGGGATTTCGTCATCAGACATGATGGTTGAGATAGGGAGGCTGCATGAGAAATTAGAGTGCAACGATGAACGTGATCTTATCACTGCTCTGGTACCATGAAAAGATAATAGTTTTGATGGGATAATCTTTCATTGATACAGAGGGAATACATATACAAATGTAATTGTGACTAACTAGGAAACTAAACTCTATAAGAAAACATATATATACAGATAAATGAATCCCTAATATAGAAGATACTGTCTAATAGGGCTATGCAGCTGATGAGATACAGCTGATCTTCTTTCTATCTAAAGACTATTTTCCTTACAAGAAATGAAGGAATGTCTAGATGAGCATGCTTGATCTCCAATATGTCATGCTCAGCAAATCTATAAGATTGCAAATTCAACACAGATTAAGCATGAGCTCATCATCCCAAATAGCTAGTTACGCATGATTCGGAATTTAGGATACACATAAATTCTGATAAAAATAATCTGATTAGGAAAATCTGATTGATTCTTGATTTTCATCTCGGATTTGTTTCCTAGTTTGTTCATTCCGTATTGGCTTAAATACCTCCAACAACAACATGGGAAAGACAAGAACAATTTTCTCTCAATAATTTGCTAATAGACTGAAGCTATCTAATTCTTTGCTCATACCACTTATATATAATATACCAGTAAGTAGTACTTCACACTGATCTAGCTAGTTGAGGTTGTTTTATCACTACTTGTTATACTGTTGATTCTAGTTAGACTATATCCAATATTCTAATCATTGTCAATGTGCATATCAAATCTCAAGTTCATGTTTCGTCCAGTTATATCATATTCTTGCCTAATTCATATGGATCTCACTAATCTATTTGCATACATTCAGAAAAGTGATGACAGTATCGTACTGGATTGCACTCATTCTGTCACTTATAGCAACAATTGACAACCATGTATTCCTAGTGGAAGCTTCAGATATAGGTGTTTGTTATGGAACGTTAGGGAATGACATCCCTGCAGCAACAGAAGTCGTCAATCTCTACAAGAAATATAACATCACCAAAATGAGGCTCTTTGAACAAAACACTGCTGCCCTTGAGGCACTGAAAGGGAGCTGAATCAGTGTCATACTTGGTATTCGAAACCAAGATTTACCTGCATTGGCAGCAAGCCAAGAAGCTGTGAACGCATGGTTCACTGCCAATGTTGAGCCTTACCTAGATGGCATCCAACTCAGTTACATTGCTGTTGGCAATGAGGTTATTCCCGGGCCCTTAGGAAACTACGTTTTTGCTGTAATGACGTTTTTACGAAGAATCCTTGATGGCAGACAGCTGAGTGGCATTACGATGACCACAGTTGTTCCAGGAACCGCCTTAGGATCTTCACACCCTCCTTCAAGTTCTGTATTCGCAGCAGAGGCTGTTGAAGTCATGACTGACATTGTTCTATTTTTAGCGTTAACCAATTCATCTCTGTTGATCAATGTGTTGCCCTTACTTTGCCTACAAGTCAGACCCTGCCGATGTTAAGTTGAACTATTGTCACGAGCTTCCTTTTTCCTAAGCTTCTCGTGTGGCCTTAGCACTTCCCTTATGCTAAGTCAGTATTTCTCACGCCAACGCTTTGGCTAGAACACTTAAGCGAAAGGAGAAGATCTTTAGAAGAGAGAACTTGTATTAAGCTAAGAGCACTTTACAAAGTTTTACAAGTGAGCAAGATTACTATTCAACTCTCTATGTCACAAATGGGAGGGGTGCCTCCCTATTTATAGGCATCCTCACCCCCTTGTCTAAGTTCTAGACTTTTCTAGGACATTTACAAGTATAGAGGGTTCTAGAGTGTTCTATACAACTCTAAGTATTTTCTTGAGTATTCTAGAGACTTCCGGAGTGGTCTTGAGCCTTAAGCCTCTTTAGGGTTCTAGAGAGTTCCGGAGTGTCCTAGAGACTCTCTAAGGTTCTAGAGAGTTCTAAAGTTGCCCGAATGTTTCCCGATCCATCCGGATTAGAGAGTTCTAAAATTGCCCGAATGTTTCCCGATCCATCCGGATGCTTCTAAGACCTTCCATAATATTCCGGATGCTTCTAGAATGTTCATGTGCTCTCCAAAACCTTCCTTGAGCCAAGCTTGCATCAAAATGCTCAAGGAAACTCCTCTTTAATTTGGCGGGGTGTGACACTATGCTCTATTCACTACCAAAACCCTGGGGTTCAAGACGGACCACTCGGCTACTACAACATGTTTGATGCCATAGTGGACTCGTTTTACACGGCAATAGAGAAAGTACATGGCCATAATGTCACGGTTGTGGTGTCTGAAAGTGGTTGGCTTTCTGCTGGGAGTGGAGAGTTTAACACCCCAGAACTTGCAGGGACATATAACCGGAAATTCATCGAACACATCAGTTCAAGGGTAGGAACACCCAAAAGACCTGGCCAATACAATGCAGGATACATCTTTGCCATGTTCAAGGAGAATCAGAAACCTGAGGGCGAGGAGAAACATTTTGGTCTTTTTTATCCTAACATGGAACCTGTATATCCTGTATTTTAGACAAATACGGTTCCAAGGCAAGCTGACTATGAATCTATGATGTTCAAATGAGAAACAGAATTAATGTAAAATCCCAAGTTTCAACTTAATCTGACCATGTACTTCAGAAGCAATTGGATCATTCGCATACAAGCACATGCTATTCAATAGCGTACATTCAAATTCCAGTATCTCTATTTGACTTACAGGCTTACAGCAGCATAACAATCAAAGGCGGGAGAGTGCTTGCTCCTTGACAGTTGTTTTGTTCAGAAAAGGGTAATCTGTGTACCCAAAAACAGGGTCTTGGGTGTAAAAAGTCTTCCTGACATACTTCGTCAAGGGAGCGTTCATCTTAAATCTCAAAACCAAGTCAGGGTTTGAGATAAAATAGCGACCATACGACACTAAATCAGCATCACCAGAAGCCACAGCTTCCATTCCTAGCTCTCTAGTAAAACCACCACTAGCCATGAATGTACCTTGATAAGCTTTTCTCATAGTCCTCATAAATTCTGCTTCGTCTTGATCACTGCCATGTTTACCTGATTATGCTTGACCATAGGCAGCGTAACGAGGCTGAGTAACATGGAGATAAGTGAGCTTTGAGCCTATGTTCTGTTGAAGCTTGTTAAGCCTTTCAATCACAGCAAAGCCTAAGCTAACTGGGTCAGAGTCCATAGCATCAAGGTGATCAATAGCTGGTGAGACTCTGACTCATCGCTTCCCCAAACCAGCGATGCAGCCCCCATTAGCCATCCCGACCCTGCCACAGCCCTTGAAATCCTCAAACGGGACTTCCATTCGTTCCGCGAGCAAGTAGCGAAAGAGAAGGCAGAAGCGGAAGCGTGGCGAGTATGCATCGCCGAGTTGGAGAAAGAACAATCCTTGCTCCGCGCCACGTTAGAGCATCGTAACGTGTACAACAACAGCCAGGCTGGTTCCATGGTCCCGGAAAGACCTAGCCAGATCATATACGTATCTCATCCCCTAACCCACCCCTCACTTCCACTACCAGCCCCCCAACCATCTCCAATCTCCAATAACTCCCCTAACCTCCCTTTTGACATGCCAACCCGCCAGGCAGTCACACAGTTGACTTCGCGGACTGAAAGCATCGCGGCTCGCGAAGCCCGGCAACCCCTGTTCCCTGGCTGTGGACATCGCCCACATCCCTTCACACCTCGAGTACAGAGGGACAAGCAGCCTCAAGAAGCCAAACCATCCAAGATGGAGGAGTATAAAGACACAAGGGACCCTCATCTCCACCTCGAAACATCCTTCTCGCCATGTAGCTCCACTAGCCACAGTGACACTATGGTCCAACATGGGCAACTCCAATATTGTGCTCCCACTACTGGCGCCAACGCCTTTACAGTACATAGCCAGATTTTAACCCTGCACGGTGGAGCCCCACGGTTCCCCCCACGCCAGCCTTCTGTAAAACGGTAATGCACGACACCCTCGGAAATCCTAAACATCCAACGCGGTGTCACGATCACCCCATCAGCGTGAGATCAAATGACATTCCGCAGAGGTGAGGATACCACAAATTACCGTCATTGTGAGCCATTCATAATTAATGTGCAGGTAGATCATTTCAGGTGCCACAGAGCTCTAGTGGACACAGGGGCCGCCGTAAGCGTCATGTTCTCTAACTGTTATAAAAGACTCTGGCGAGACCGAAATAAGCTGTACAATAACCACGACCCCTTGGTCAGCTTCTCTGGCGAGATAGTGCAACCGCTAGGCTCAGACCGCCTAACTGTGGCGGTGGAAACTACTCCTTTCCACTCTTCCATTACAGCCTGTTTTCTTATTGTCGATTGTCCCTCGTCCTATAATCTCATATTAGGCCGGGACATCCTCTAGGGGTTGTAGTGCTTCATAGCCGGTCACATGCTTCTCATGAAAGTTCCTACCCCAGGTGGCATCCTGACAATTCAAGGGGACCGAGCAGGCATTGAGAACTGCCATCTTAACGCCATTCAGCAGTGGCGTGGCACCTATGAGATGTTACCTCTCAGCCCCTCGGAGCCCATAGATGACCTGCGGGACGACCCAGAGGGGAGTGGAAAGAAGAGAGCCCCGCGGCCTAATCCAGCAGAAGACACATAATGGGTGTCCTTGTCACCCACCGCCCCGGAAAGGAAAGTCCGTATTGGTTCAAGTCTCGGCCCTGAACTTCGCCACAAACTCATTGCCTTCCTCCAAGAAAAGCAAGCAGTCTTCGCTTGGTCTTATGCCGACATGCATGAGATCTACCCCGACATCATCACCCACAAACTCAATATCCTCCAAGACCACCCCTTGTCAAACAAAAAAGACGTGCTTTCCACCCAGACAAGTATCGAGCTATCCAAGTCGAGGTCCAACGGCTCAAGGAAAAATCAAGTTCATCCGCGAGGTCTCTTACCCGACATGGGTCTCTAACATCGTCATGGTCCCCAAACCTAACGGCAAGTGGCGCATGTGTGTTGACTACACGAACCTTAACAAGGCCTGCCCTATGGACAGCTTCCCCTTGCCATGAGTCGACCAATTGGTTGACTCCACAGCTGGCTTCAAAACACTCAGCTTCCTTGATGCCTACTCGGGCTACAACCAAATCAAAATGCACCCCGCCGACCAAGCTCACACCACCTTTGTCACCGACAATGGACTGTATTGTTACGAGGTCATGCCCTTTGGCCTCAAGAACGCGGGGGCGACCTATCAACGGCTAGTTAACGCCCTGTTTGAAGAGGAAATCGGCGAGATCATGGAAGTGTATGTCGACAATATGTTGGTCAAAAGCAAGACAGAGGAAGACCACATTGCCAACCTCAACAGAGTATTCACTAAACTCCTAGAACACGGGATGCGTCTCAACCCCCAGAAGTGCATCCTTGCCGTGGGCGGCGGCAAATTCCTTGTTAGTGAAAGAGGCATTGAAGCCAACCCGGAAAAAGTCCAAGCCATCCTAGACATGACTACCCCGACCTCCCGGAGCGAGGTCCAGTGCCATACAGGACGCCTGGTAGCCCAGGCATGTTTTGTTTCCCGCCTCACAGACAGGTGCAATCCCTTCTTTCAACTGCTCAAGGCGCAGCATAAAAAAAATATCACTTGGGGGCCGGAGCATGATGACGCCTTTAACAACATAAGGGCATACCTCGCCACTGTCCCTCTCCTGTCGAAGCCAATCCATGGCGAGGTGCTTTACCTGTATTTGGCTGTTTCTGCCACTGCCGTCAGTGCGGCGCTCACACGCCATGCCTATGATAACAAACTCCCAGTTTATTATTGCGGCAGAGGATTTGCAGATCCAAAAACTCGCTATCCAGATATAGAGAAACTTGCTCTCACTCTCATTACTGCCGCCAGGAAACTCAGGCCATATTGCCAAGCCCACACAATCCATGTGCTCACCAACCAACCTTTACGGCAAATATTGCAGAAACCTGAAACCTCAGGCCGCATGGTAAAATGGGCGGTTGAGCTGGGAGAATTTGACTTGCACTATAAGCCGCGAGTGGCCATCAAAGGGCAGGCAGCGGCAGACTTCATTGCTGAATTTACCCACATGACCGATAGCAATCCCCACCCAGATGCCCCCACCGGGGACGCCATCTGGGAACTCCAAGTTGATGGATCCTCTAACAACAGATTCAGTTGAGCAGGAATCATAATCACAGACCTAGAGGGTCACTCGTATGAGTATGCCCTCTAGTTTGAATTCAAAGCCTCCAACAACATCGCTGAATACGAAGCTCTTATCGCAGACATTCAACTTTGTCGAGAGCTCGGAGCCCGACACCTGCACATCTTCAGTGATTCTCAACTCGTAGTCAGTCAGGTGACAGGGGACTTCAAGGCCAACCAACACAACTTGGAATCCTATAAAAGTCTCGCGGGGGCTCTTTTGCAAAACTTCACCTCATACAAGCTCACCCAAATCCCGCGAGTAAAAAACTCCAAGGCAGACGCCCTTGCGAGACTCGCCACGGCTCCTCCCGAGTCCACGCCACCTGATGTGCACATCGAAACTCTAGATAAGCCTAGCATCTCAAGAGCCTATTCAGAAATTTTCGCCCTTGAGCCCACGGAGCAGCCCTCGTGGATGGACCCATTCATCGCCTTCCTTTCGGATGGCACCCTGCCCCAGAACACGCAGGAAGCACAGCGGCTACGCCGCAAAGCCTCCATTTACTTACTCAGAAGGGGAAAGTTGTATCGCCGGGGCCAGTCATGTCCCCTATTACGATGCCTGCCCGTAGCAGAAGGGCACAAAGTGCTGAAATCGCTCCACAGCGGCATTTGTGGGAATCACGCGGGGGCTCAGAACCTCATGTTCAAAATGTTTCGCGCGGGGTATTATTGGCCAACCCTAGAACGTGATGCCAATGCGATCGTCCAAACATGCCTTCAATGCCACAAATTTGCAGATTTTTCACATCACCCCCCAGTTCCCCTCTCTGTCATCATCTCACCCGTCCCTTTCAGCTAGTGAGGACTTGATTTCATAGGACAATTCCCCACTGCCCTAAGACAGTTCAAATATGTCATTGTCATTGTGGATTACAACACAAAATGGATTGAGGCAGAGCCCCTCACCACAATCACCACTGAAAAAGTAATCAACTTCCTTTGGCGAAATTTATACTGTCGCTTTGGAGTGCCCCAAGCCATCATCACTGACAACGACACCCAGTTTGACAATGACACATTCCAGGGATTCTTATCCGCTCAAGGCACGGCAATCTTTTATGCCTCCTCAGCACATCCCCAGACCAATGGCCAGGCAGAAGCTATAAACAAGCTCATCAAGCAAAATCTGAAAAAACGCCTGGAAGAGGCCAAGGGCTTGTGGGCAACAAAGCTCCCAGACGTCCTCTGGACACTCCGCACCACCCCCACAACGGCCACAGGGGAATCTCCATACCTCTTGACTTATGGCACCGAGGCAGTGGTACCGGTGGAGATAGAAGTCCCGAGTGAACGTATCACAGCCTATGACCCCGAGACAAATGCGGCAGGGATACGACTTAACATGGACCTCCTAGAGGAACGCCGGGACAAGACATACCTCCGGACCATCAATAACAAACAGAAAATAGCTCGGTACTACAACAAAAAAGTCGTCCCCGCCCCCTGAAGGTAGGCGATTGGGTCATGAAAGAGGTCATTCCCCACCTTACTGGTCTCAAAGTAAAATGGGATGGCCCACTCAAGATAATTGACGCTCCTGGGCCCGCCACATTCTATCTCCGCGATTGTGATGGTCGCGTGCTACGCCACCCCTGGAGCGCTCGCCACCTCCATCTTTATCCCACTTAACCAATTTTAACCTTGGTGTCGTAGCCGTTACTTCATTGTTTGTGCTTTAACCCAGTAGCGGCTCCAATAATGTACATTTCGCCCACTAGCGGCTATATATATATATATATATATATATATATATATATATATATATATATATATATATAAATGCAATGACCAGCGCCGGACGCTCGACACCTCGTCATTGGCGCAAGCACCACTCTACGTAAGAACAAATCCATCCAAATATTAATCTAAATTCATTGGGTAAATCATCAAAATGCTACATGTAATATAGTTAAATCAAACAGTCTCTAACGAAATGCAAAAGCAAGGCTTACCTATGAGAGAGGTTGAACTTGCTCATCTTGTAAGGAGAGAACAGAGTGAGTCCACCCGTGGATGAAGAATCTGCCATTTTCCTTTTCTTATCCAAGGTATAGAAATCGAACTCCAATCGAAGTTAAAGCTGAACTGGGCAATGTATGTGTGTTCAAGTTGCAGAAAGAGTTCATGAGGGAGTTTTATATAGAAAAACAGTGGCTCCCTAATTAAAAAACGTCAGTGATGACTCTTGGTTGGTACTTGGTAGAATTGTTCTGGCTTCTGAAGGCGTTGTGTGGTCTGTGGTGGTCGGTGACTAAGAGAAGGCGACGTGGCGACGTGTTTGACCGTTGTTAAGGGAAGTTAAATTCAGGTTACTTAATAGTAATTCCCAGAATAGGAAATACAAAGTGTGAATTTACATAGAAATATTTCCAAAAAAAAAAAAAAGGATTGGATTTGATAAGTCTAACTAGGCTTTGAAGAAATTGAAGCCTAAATTCGTTCCTTTTTTTGTACACACTATTCCATCAAAGTTTAACTAACAAGAACAATTTAACAGCATCAAAATCAAACACTTTCTTTGCTCAAAAAAGGTAGTCTGTGTACCCAACTACATGTTCATCAGTGTAGAAAGTCTCTTGAATATACTTATTCAAGGGAGCATTCAGCTTAAACCTTAACACCAAGTCAGGGTTTGAGTTAATTAAAATCCCGGCCATACTAAAACATTTGTCTACTTGGATTCTGTCATATCCAAGTATATAAGCTTGACATGGAGATACCATCTTATGACTTTTCCTTCAACAACTAAAAACATTTCAACAGAGTAATTGTTAAATCAACCATTATGTATTTGATAATGTAGTTAATTGATAATTCAAATATTGTTTGGGCTTCATTAGTACTAATTTGTAGAGAATCTGGAGCTGCAAAGAACTTATTTGCATAGGTACAAATATTTACTTGGATCTTTATTTGATTTTTACTTTCTCTATATGAGAAGGTTTTATTGAACAATAACAATTTCAGCAGCATCAAAATCAAACGGGGTAGTGGTCATCCTCTATCAACTTTCTATGTTCAGAAAAGGGTAGTCTGTGTACCCAACTACAGGGTCATGGGTGTAGAAAGTCTCCCTATTATACTTGTTCAAGGGAGCATTCAGCTTAAACCTCAACACCAAGTCAGGGTTTGAGATAAAATCCCGGCCATATGACACTAAATCTGCCTCACCAGAAGACACAGTTTCCATTCCTAGCTCCCTAGTAAACCCTCCACTAGCCATGAACGCCCCTTCATAAGCTTCCCGCAAAGTCCTCATAAATTGAGCTTCTCTGTCTCCATCAAGCTCTGCCGGCGCCAGCGTCAAAATGGTGGTCAAACGAGGCTGAGTCACATGAAGATAAGCGAGCTTTGAGCCTATGTTATGTTGAAGCTTGTTGAGTCTTTCAATCACTGCCAAGCCTAGGCCAATCGGGTCGGAGTCTGTAGCATCATAGAAATCAATAGCTGGTGAGATTCTGACAGCAACTCTATCAGCACCAAGGGCTTCAACTACTGCTTCAACAATTTGGATCAAGAACTTGCAGCGGTTTGCAAGCGAGCCACCGTACTCGTCAGTTCGATCATTGATCCCATCTTTTAAGAATTGATCGATGAGGTAGCCATGGGCCGAATGGATCTCAACTCCATCAAAACCTGTCCATTATCAAAGATACATCATAAGATCAAAGCTTCTAGTATGCGCGATGATCGAAGAATGTACCATTGTGTTTCGGAGCATGTGATGCGTACACGTTATGAAAATAAACCAGTACGTGATGAAATGAGACTGACCTGCTCGAATGGCATTCAAGGCAGCCTGACGGTACTGCTCAACAATCAAGGGTATTTCATGGGTCTCGAGGCGTCGAGGTTCAGGGTGAGCGTCATAAGACCCATCAGGCAACTGAACTTGCCACTTCTTTGAGATGGGATTACTGGTTGAAGAAATTGGCGACCCCCCACCTGGTTGAAAAACTATAACATTTGACATATAACAAGTAGAAAAATGATCAGTTCACTGCTGAGGATTTCTTTACAAATTAGAGATCTGTGATAGACTGATAGTGCCATATATGTATGTGACAGAATTAATTACCTTGATGAGAAGCACGACCTACATGCCAAAGTTGACAGAAAATTATGGCACCTTTGGCATGAACAGCATCGACCACCTTCTTCCATGCCTCAACTTGTTCATCGGTGTAAATCCCAGGAACATGTGCAAACCTGCTTCCACCATATACAACAAACTCACTAAGAAAATCCAACTAATTTTAATGCAGGGAACTCAATTTATAGTTCGAGGTCCAAATCAAGGACTATACTATGCTCTCTATTTTCTTGAAATTTCTGTTTTTTTTTTACAAGTATAGATATTAGTTTTTATATATTTCTAATATTGTATATTAAATTTACTTTTAGTCAAACATGGTCGAAAGGTAATTAATGAAGTTTTGTAAATTATCATATTTGTGTAGCATTGAGAATTACGAAATTACCCGGAGCTTTGATCTGATGGCGAAGTGCCTTCAGAGATTAGAAAGCCACCGGGGGTTGACCTCTGAGAATAGTACTCGGCCATCGCCGGCTGCGGAAGTTCGTTCAACGCTCGATTCCTCGTCATTGGCGCAAGCACCACTCTGTACGTAAAAGAAAGAACAAAATCACCCAAATATTAATCTAAAAATCATGCCTTAAATATTCAAAATGGTACAGTTAGTATAACTGATCAAAGAGTCTCTGACCTATGAGAGAGGTTGAACTTGCCCATTTTGTAAGGAGAGAACAGAGTGAGTCCACCCGTGGATGAAGGATCTGCCATTTTCGTTTTCTTATCCAAGGTACAGAAATCGAACTCCAATCAAAGTTAAAGCTGAACTGGGCAATGTATGTGTTCAAGTTGCAGAAAGAGTTAATGAGGGAGTTTTATATAGAAAAACAGTGGCCCCCTAATTAAAAAAACGTCAGTGATGACTCTTGGTTGGTAGAATTGTTCTGACTTCTAGAGGGGGCTCGTAATCAAATAGGGCGAGTGTCTAGGAGAATTTTCGTCACATGAGGATGGAGGATTCTACGACTTGTTCAACCGTCGTTAAGGGAAGTCAAATTTAGGTTCGTTAAATTGTAATCTATCTACCCTCCCTCTTTCCTTTTTAGTCAATATTCCCAGATGAATAGGAAACATAAAGTGTGGACTTACATGGATATTTCCAAGAAAAAAAAGGGTTTGGATTTGATAAGTCTAAGTAGGCTTTGAAGGAATTGAAGCCTAAGTTCGATCCTTTTTTTGTACACACTATTCCATCAAATTCAAATCACAGTTTCTCTATATGAGAAGGGTTTAACTAACAAGAACAATTTAGCAGCATCAAAATCAAACACTTTCTTTGCTCAGAAAATGGTAGTCTGTGTACCCAACTACAGGATCATCAGTGTAGAAAGTCTCTTAAATATACTTGTTCAAGGGAGCATTCAGCTTAAACCTTAACACCAAGTCAGGGTATGAGATAAAATCCCGGCCATACGAAACTAAATCGGCATCACCATACGCCAGGGCTTCCATTCCTAGCTATCTTGTAAACCCTCCACTAGCCATGAATGTTCCTTCATAAGCTTCTCGCAAAGTCCTTATAAATTGAGCTTCTCTTTCTTCATCAAACTCGGCCGGCGCCAATCCATAAGTGGTGAAACGAGGTAGAGTCACATGGAGATAAGCGAGCTTTGAGCCTTCCCTGTGTTGAAGCTTATTGAGCATGTCAATCACTGCAAGGCCTAGTCCAATCGGGTCGGAGTCAGTAGCATCATAGAAATCAAGAGCTGGTGAGATTCTGACGGCAACTTTATCAGCACCAATGGCTTCAACTACAGCTTGAACAATCTGAATCATGAATTTGCAACGGTTTGCAAGTGACCCTCCGTACTCATCAGTTCGATCGTTGATTCCATCTTTCAGGATCTGATAAATTAGGTAACCGTGTCCCCCGTGGATCTCAATTCCATCAAAACCTAAAGCACACCATACAAGATAGCTAGATGATATAGAAGTGTCAAAGGTAGCTACTATTATGTGCCATGAAGAGTACGTGCGTGCGTAACATTGTCTTCAAGGCTTCTCATGCCAATTAGCTAGCTAGGAGTGACAGAAATTATGAAAATGAACCAATTATCCGACGAATACAAAACTGACCTGCTTGAATTGCATTCACGGCAGCGCCACGATGCTGCTCAACAATGTGAGGTATTTCTTGGGTTTCAAGGCGTCGAGGCTGAGGGTGAGTACTGTCTTGAGACCCATCAGGCAATGGAATTTTCCATCTATTTGATATGGGATTGTTGGTTGAAGAAATTGGCGAACCCCCACCAGGTTGGTAAACTTGAACATTGATCGATCGAAACAACAAGTAACAAAATGATCATGTTACTGCTGAAGAATGCGAAATGAAGCTATCACATTTATACATCTAGGTATGTTACAACTTAGAAATCACCTTGATGAGAAGCACGACCTGCATGCCAAAGTTGACAGAAAATAATGGCACCTTTGGCACGAACGGCGTCGACCACCTTCTTCCATGCCTCAACCTGTTCTTCTTTGTAAATCCCTGGAACACGTGGACACCTGCTTCCACCAATCCACCTTATATAACAAACTAAGAAACTAGCTAGCTACTTCTTCCAGCACCGACACATTAGAAATGAAAGTATAAACTTATAGTACGAGTTTCTTCCACGTACGTACAAGACCACAATTGATGGGTCAGTCCCTCCTTAATTGGAGGTTGAAATTCATGTAGTGTTTTACTCCATGAGGAATGCATTTGTTGTTGTAGCCTTGGTGACCCATTCAATGAAAACAAGACTGGTTGCTATAGAAATAGCTAGCAAAGTGGGTGCAGTGATCTTTGAAAGATAAGAAATAAAGCTACAATTCTAGGGTGGTGGTGGCAGCAATTCTTGACAATGGGAAGAGACATGCATTGATGAGGATGCTAACATTGAGCATGAATCATGGAATAAACTTGACATTGCATGTCATTGCATATTACGTAGATGAGATATGCATGGAACCAATTGCCTATATAAAGGCATTGAAAGAATGCAGCAAACCAACCCAAGGCAGAGACACAAACTAGCTAGAGAAAGAGTTTGTGTGATAGTAGTAGTGGGATCCTCACTTCCGAGTTTAGTGAGAAGAAAATTCCTCTTGAGAGAGAGAGAGGTGTGTTGCCACTTTAGTTAGTGTAGAGTGAGTGTTTCTTGTAATCCTATTATTTAGTATAGTGGAAGAAAGTACTACTGCTGCCCCGATGACGTAGACATATTGCTGAACCTTGTTAAATATTATGTCTTCATTTTTGTTGTTATTTCCGCAAATCACATGAGGGGTGAGAAAGTTAGATCCTAGGATAACCAATTATCTATCGGCCTTGTATTAGGCAACCACTTCTTTCCCAACAAGTGGTATCAAAGCCTGGCGTTCATTGTCTGTGGCATCTCATGGTGATCAAGATAGCGGAGCCATCGTCATCGTCAGCAACAATGGTGAAGTTGACATCGTCAAATTACTCCATTTGGAAGCCCAAAATGGAAGACATCCTTTACTGCAAGGATATGTATGAGCCTCTTCAAAATGGTGGAGAGAAGCCAGCAGGCAAGTTCGACATGGAATGGAGCATCCTGAACAGAAAAGTTGTTGCAGGAATTCGTCAATGGGTTGGTGAAAGTGTTTTTCATCATGTTGCACAAGAAACCAATGCCTACTCGATGTGGACCAAGTTGGAGTCCATGTACGAGCGCAAGACCGCACAAAACAAAGCCTCATTCATTCGAAGTACAGGGATGGTCGAAGTGTTTCGATACACTTGAGTGACTTCCAAGGCATGGTGAATCAGTTGACGAATATGAAGATGGTGCTTGATGATGAGTTGCAAGAGTTGTTGCTACTAAGCTTGTTGCCAGAAAGCTGGGACACCTTGGTGGTGTCATTAAGCATCTCAGCTCCTCAAGGCATTCTCACACTAGACACTGTAAAAGATAGCATGTTCAATGAAGAAGCAAGGAGGAAGGAGCAAGGAATATCGACCAACTCGGGAGCCCTCGTCACCTACAACTGTGGAAGCAGTCGAAAGTTCCACAACCGAGGCAAAGCAAAGGACCGGTCAAGGGGCAAGTACAGCCCAAAGAAGAACATCAAATGTTATCATTGTGGCAATAAAGGTCACATGAGGAATGAGTGCAGAAGTCTCAAGGAAGAGCAAGTCGAGAAAGGTGATGCCAAAGATACAGCCGCTACTACCTCATATGGAGACGAGGTAATCATCATTTGTGGAGATGGTCATGTTAATTTGACATATCTCAAGATACATATTGGGTAGTCGATTCCTGCCTATCATTTCATGTAACCTCACAAAGGGAGTTCTTCACATCCTACAATATCAAAAATTTCGGTAATGTTAGAATGGGAAATGTTAAGTTGTCCAAGATCATGGGAAGATGAGATATTTCCCTTGAAACCAACACAGGCCGCTGCCTAGTTCTCAAGGATGTGAGACATGTTCCAGATATGCATCTTAATTTGATCTCCACTGGATTGCTTAATGATGAAGGCTACACAAATGTCTTTGGTGATAGAAAGTGGAAGCTCAGTTATGGTACAAAAATTCTAGCTCGAGGGAAGAAGGAGAACACTCTCTACATGACATATGCAAAAGTTTGTAGTGGGTATGCAGTTACACTCGGAGCAAACTCACCGGTGGAGTTGTGGCATAAGCGGCTCGGTCATATTAGCGAGAAGGGACTTACTATTTTAGCCAAAATAGAGGTATTTTCTAGTGTCAATGTTAAAGATATGCCTCTAAAATCATGTACACATTGCTTGGCTGGAAAACAACATCGAGCTACATTCCATCGTTATCCTCCGCCAAGGAAATCCAATGTTTGGGATGTTGTACATTCTGATGTGCGTGGTCCCACACTATGCCATTTCTTGCATCTAGCAATACCCATCAAGCGACACAAACAAAATTAAGTATGGTTCGGGGTTTCAAGGCGACACATTTTTTTTGTTATTGGTGGAATATGCACTTAGACAAAACTTATTTTCATTGAAAAAAATGTATGTTTTTGGGACAATACATATATGTTGGTGAAGAAAGAGGTCTGTTTTAGTCTCAATTGTCAAAATGAAAGTTACATTCGGACAACACTTATAGCTATGAAGGTTATCTTTTCTCAACTTTTGGAGGGATTTCCAAATTGACCAATACTTGTGTGAAAATTTTACTCATGTTAATCAAACAACATTTATGTGTTGGCTGATATTGAATTTTATTGAATTGACAACCTGTGTGAAAATTTTATTTAATTATGTTAATCCGACAACATTTATGTGTTGTCTAATATTGAATTTTTATGAATTGACAACTTGTGTGAAAATTTTACTTAATTATGTTAATAAGACAATATTTAAGTGTTGGTTGATACTGAAATTTCGTAATTTCTGAATTTAAAGGTAAACCCTAGTCTTTTAACTTAGATGGCGATTCCCTCCAAACCATTTAATTTTGCAGACAATTTTTTTTTTGTTAATAAGACAACATTTATGTGTTGGCTGATACTGGAATATATAGTATAATTTCTGACTTTAGAGGTAAACGAAATCCTAGTCTTAATTTTAACTTAGTTGGATTCCCTCCAAACCATTTCATGTACAGACGATTTTTTTTGTTAATAGGACAACATTTATGTGTTGTCTTATAGTTACTTTTTAGTTTCTGATATACCTTTGGAGGGAATACCCTTAACAATTAAGTTCGGTTCCCCCAACATTTGATTTTGTAACTAGATAAATATATTAGTATGTTAGGGCAACATCTATATGTAAAGAAAAGATGTGCAATTCTTGAAAGAAAAAAAAGCGCACTCTTTGAAAAAAATTGGCGCACTTCTGCATTTTGACCTGATTAAAACCTATCGACTCTCACTACTCTCTCATTCTCAGCCTTCGTCGAAAAAAACTCTCTATGTCGCAATTCACTCTCTCAACACCGATCGAATCTTTCAGCATCATTCTTCTCTCATTGTCATCACCGATCAAACCTCTCAACACCCAACACTTTCATTCTCATTCTTCTATGAACCCCAAAGCGCGACCCAGCCTCTTGCTGACCCCAACTGCGACCACCTCCGACCGATGGAGTCTCAAATCTCTCTTAAACAAAGCCTTCAAATTTCTCTCTCTATCTCTTCTCTCTCAACTAAAAACTCAAACGGAAACAAATCAAGAAAGCTAAGGTTTCGATTCCCTTCTCTCACCACTTCTCTGATTCCAGTTCTTGGAGATTGATGTTATGCTTCAATCGTGAATTAGGGTTTTGTGTGCAGATCTGTGTTTTGTGTGAATTATGATTCCCTTCTTTCGAAGACATCTAGTAGCTTGGTCATTCAATTCTTCCACATGCTTTCCTTTGCTATGAACTTGTGTCTGATCAGCCAGAGGGTAAATATTGGCAGAGGTGTATTTAATTGTTTTCCCTTCATGTCTATGGCCGGTGTCCATGTATGCATCTTCGTCTATGAATTGAACGACTTCTTCGTTCAAACAGCTTTGTTGGATATCTTCTTCATGTTCATGCTCCGTTTGGGATTTGCCATAAGTTGGCAAATCGGTTCTTGCGAATTCAGTTCTAAACTGTTGTAGCGCACGGTCAAATATGGCTTAGATGTCTTCTGGTCGTACTATATCATTCGCCGTTGTAGGCTGTGCAACCACATTCGTAGCCACTGGTTGTGCTCCTGCCTGGACCACTGGCTCATTAACTTGCTCGAACTGGTTTCCACCTTCTCCTTCGTTATTTGGTGGAACCACCTTGACGAGTTCCTCCTGGTTTCATAATAGGAACTTTAGTACTTGAAGTTCCCTCTGGTTGTGGGTTGGTTCCTTCATCTCGACGTCTCTCTTGTGCAAGTATTTGTCCACAAAGAATGTGTATAGCGTCTGATTAGTCTTTTGATTAGTCTCTACGACACGTGCAATAAGCTTGGCAAACCGGGTATCGTTTTTAGCAGTACTAGCAGTCACGCTTGCGGCTATGCTTGCAGAAAACTTGTCAAACATGTCTGTGAGCTGCTCCTAAGAAACGGAGGCTTCTCAACTCCAGATCCTCTAGTCATCGTTTCTATACCGAAATGCAGGTTAACTTGTTCAATGGTCAACCCTTTGCACCTCAAAGGATTGTGAGGTTTACAGTGCGAATGTTCCGGCAAGGAACACTTAGGATACTGCTTACTATAAATATTATCAGTCGTTATTTTGCTACTAATGTGTCCTGCTGACGGGCGTGCCAAAATGTTCGGGTCTATTTTCAGGTCCTTCGAACAACCGTATGGTGCAAGCGTGCCAACACCTTGAGGAAGTGTGCCTGTCTTGATCTTGTCTTGTTCGCGCGCTTTTCTTAACTTCTTTTCAAACAATTGTGAGCAAGGACGGCCAGTCTTGCTGCTAGGTTCTTCACAACGGCCTAGGACGGATCTTGAGGGCTTACTTCAGTAACAAAATTGCAATAAAGGTAAATGGATATTTGCTAGAGAGGTGAATCTCTAACAATGGATGGACTGGTGCTCGGGATGAGGCTTTATGGACTCGGGGTGGACTCTTTCTTTGGGACGAGGCTAATGAGTGAAGCAGGGATTTGCTCGGGACGAGGCTTGATGGTGCTCAAGATGAGGCTTTTGGGTAGATTGGGTGCTCACAGGGGAGGCGTCCAATTTGCAGTGATGCAGAGTTTGTTTGAATTGTCGGGGGATCCTCTCATTCGCTTAGAACCTCTTATATAGAGAATAGGTTTGCGTGTCTCCAAATCAATCGGATCTCTAATTAGATCAGGAAAGATATTTTCCTAATCGAGCCATTAAACAATATCTCGGAGATATTCTGCAAATCTTCCACCAGTAATTACCTAATGGGAAATAAATATATTTACTGAATTGAACCGTAGATATCGGTTTACGTATCAGACTAGATATGAAGTCTAAGTAAGGATATTTACCTCAAATATAATTCTTGGAAATCTGCTAGATACATATGTCTTCTAGGTAATATAATTCTAGGAAGCACGGAAGCGCCATTTTCCTCACGATTCGCGCTTCCGAAGCGGAAGCGTGGGGGAAGCGCGAGGAAGCGCGATTCCGGGAAAATGAGATTTTGAAAGCGCGACGGAAGCGGAGCTTCCTATATCGGAAGCGCCACGATGACTATCGGAAGCGTGGGCAAATTTGTCTATTCCAGACCCGCGCCCTCTCCCGTCCTCAACCTCCTCCTGTCCTCCACCCTGGCCCTAGGCTCCTAGACCAGCGCCCTCTCCCGTCCTCAACCTCCTCCACCCTCGCCCTAAGATCTGCATCTGCTTCGCGCCCTATATAAGGTTATGATGGTGATTATTGGTTGGGATGGTGATTATTGGTTATTTATATCTTAATTGATTGGTGGAATCAACTGCAGGGGCTGCTGAGGTTCTGCCGATTGTGGATGCTGATTTGAAGAAGCAGGCTTCTCGCGTTAGTGAGAACTGAGAAGGTCAGGGAGTTTTGTGCTTCTAAATCGGTATGTATTCGATCCACTGAGTTATTTATTTATTGTCTTGTGTTTCATGTTCCTGAAATTGAAATTGAGAGGGACTTACTTCTCGATCATGCAAGTCTTATCATTATATGATTAATGATTGTTATTGTATAGATATGATTTTATTTTAGTTTTGTTTTGGGATTAATTGTTCTATCAGAGAGAGCTAGAAGAAGAAGAAGAGAGGGATTAATCATGTTTTTCTTTTTCCATTTTATATCGGCATGGACTTGGTTTTGCTGTTAACATGATTAAGCAGAAATGGACTTGGTTTTGCTGTTAACATGAGAATTTTCACTCTAAATTTTGATCAAGTGAATGTAGAGTTGTTTGGCCTTGTGGGTAGTGTAAGTGATGATCATATCTCTTCACTAAACTATTTGATATAAATGTCATATGGGGCTGTTAGTCTGTTACAGAGAAGAAGCCCCTTGTGTTAATTAAGTAGCAACTATGCTAGTTAATTGACATAATTATTACAAATGATAGACCATAAATGTGTTGTATTTTTACAGAATGAGCCAACCACTAACTGCACCAAGTAGTCATGGTTCTGCTGGGAGCGTTAATGCCGGAGAAAATTTGAGGTTGGTGATGTGGATGATAAAGCTCCGTTGTGGATTTTCACTAATAAGGTTGAAAAAATGCCTGGAGGAGGAACATGGAGGTTTCAATGCAAGTTTTGCAATAACTCCTATGTTGGATCTTATGGTAGAGTTGTAGCACATTTGTTGAAGGATGGTGGAAAAGGTATCAAAACTTGCTTGAAGGTTAGTCCTCAACAACAAGGTTGAAAAAGCTCCGTTGTGGATTTTCACTAATAAGGTTGAAAAAAATGCCTGGAGGAGGAACATGGAGGTTTCAATGCAAGTTTTGCAATAACTCCTATGTTGGATCTTATGGTAGAGTTGTAGCACATTTGTTGAAGGATGGTGGAAAAGGTATCAAAACTTGCTTGAAGGTTAGTCCTCAACAACAAGCTAATATGAGTAAGCTTGTGAATGATTGCACGCAAAGAGTCAAAAATGCAGCCCCTAGATCAGTTCCATTGCCTTCAACTTCAAGGAATGCATCATCTTCTTCTCTTAATTATGATATGAGTTATAGTGTTCCAACATCAAGTGAAGGGGAACCAAATAAGAGAAAGGGAATGGGTTCAGCTCTAGAAAAGGCATTTCAAAGTAATGCTAGGGAGCAATGTGATGGTGAGATAGCTAGAATGTTTTACACTAGTGGATTGCCTTTTAATCTTGCAAGAAACCCTCATTACCGCAACTCGTATATTCGTGCCTCTAACATTCCAGGATATGTTCCACCCAGTTACAATGCATTACGGACTACACTTCTACAAAAAGAAAGGAAGAACATTGAACATCATTTGCAGCCGATCAAAGATACATGGAAAACCAAAGGAGTGAGTATATGTAGTGATGGTTGGTCGGATCCTCAAAGAAGACCCATCTTCAATATAATTGCTGCAAATGAGAGTGGTCCAATGATGTTGAGGGCAGTAAACAGTCAGGGTGAAATGAGAACTGGTGAGATGATTGCTGAGATGATCATAGAAAACATAAAGGAGGTTGGTCATGAAAATGTGGTACAAGTTATCACTGACAATGCTTCTAATTGTGTGAAGGCTGGTGCACTTATTTCAGCAAAGTATCCTACAATCTTTTGGACACCATGTGTGGTTCATACCTTAAACCTTGCTGTGAAGAATATATGTACACCTTCGGCACATGCAAGAGGCAATGATGATGTGTATGCGGCTTGTAGTTGGATAAGTCCTCTAGTAGATGATGTTTCATTTGTGAAGAATTTCATAATGAACCATGGAATGAGGTTGGTGATGTTTACAGAGCATTGTGACCTTAAGCTTCTTACAGTTGCTTCAACTAGGTTTGCCTCCACAGTTGTGATGTTCAGGAGATTCAGGAAAGTAAAATGTGGTTTGCAACATATGGTAATCAGTAATAAATGGGATGATTACAAAGAAGATGATGTGAGGAAGGCTGCTGCTGTGAAACAAAAAATATTAGATGAGATGTTTTGGGATGATGTTGATTATGTTCTATCCTTCATGGAGCCTATATATAGTATGATCAGACATGCAGACACTGATAGGCCGTCTCTTCATTTGGTGTACGAATGGTGGGAAGATATGATTCAGAATGTGAAGAAAGCTATTTATAGGAAAGAAATGAAGCAACTACATGAAGAATCAAGCTTTTGGAATGTTGTACACAAAGTGCTAACGTCTCGATGGAGCAAGAGTAGCACACCTCTTCATTGTATGACACACTCATTAAATCCCAAGTAAGTATATGCTAAAAAAATTGTTTGGTTAATATGAATTTCTTTACTTTTAATTACTATGAATAGTTACCGAAATTGCTTAATTGATTTTATATGTTATGTTCATTATCTAGGTACTATAGTCTGGAATGGCTAGGGGAGGATAGTACACGAAAAGCTCCCCATCAAGATATTGAGGTTACAAGAGAAAGAAAACATTGCATCTTGAAGTATTATGAGAATGCGGATGAGCGGAGAGAAGTGAATGTGGAGTTTTCCAATTTTTCCATATGTATGGACGATTTCTGCAATGTCAATGCAATGCATGATAGGTTCATACTACCACCTTTGACATGGTGGGCAGTGCATGGAGCTTCAGCACCAAGGCTTCAAGCCTTAGCATTCAAGCTGTTTGGACAACCTTCTTCATCCTCTTGTTGCGAAAGGAATTGGAGTACCTACAAGTTCATACATTCGGCAACAAGAAACAAGATTACTCCACAAAGAGCTGAAGATTTGGTGTATGTACACACCAACCTTCGCCTTTTATCTAGAAGGAGTCATTCATACAAAGAAGGTCCGAGTCAAATGTGGGATGTTGGAGGTGATCAATTTGATTCTTTGGATGAAACTAATCTTGAGAGACTTGAGTTTGAGGATCTTTCTCTTGATGAACCAGCTTTGGAGAATGATATATTTGGTAATGCTCAGGAGAATGAGAATGAAGTCCTTGATGTTTGAGTATGACGATATTTCTTTTATTTGAGTCATGAGGATGATATCATTTATGTTAATGGATCTTTATTTTTATGAGTTAATTGATTGTAAAACTTTGAACAGTGACTTTGATGTTTGAACTTGCTATGGTATTTTTTTTTCAGGAAAAGTGTTGTCATGTATGAACTTTGAACTTGCTATGGTATTTTTTTTTCAGGAAAAGTGTTGTCATGTTTGAACTTTGAACTTGCTATGGTATTTTTTTTTTCAGGAAAAGTGTTGTCATATTTATTTATTTTTAATATATAATTATAAGGAGTAAATGCTTGTGACACCCTGTAGTTTATACCTAAAATCAGTTTTGTCCCTCACTTTTTTTTTTAAACTGGTATACCCCTATATTTTGAATTCTCGACTGATTTGCCCTTGTCGTCAATTGACTGTTAAAGAAGACTGTTAAGTTGCTGAGATGGCCGGTCTTACGATTCCAACTCAGCTAGAAACCTACAACATCGACATAATATGTCCAATATACCCCTGACTATAGTGACTTTTACAGGTCCTTCAGCAAGCCTCACCGACGGCGTCGACGACGGCGCCCACAGCCGAGTGAGTCGAGGTGGTGGCAGAGAGGGGAGGAGCAAGGGAGGGAGGAGAAGGAGGATGATTTTCTCGGGTCGAAAACCGGGTCGGTGAACTTCCAGTAATTTCCATAAGGTGCAAATGCAAAGGAAGCATTGTAGGTCATTTTTTCGACAGCGGTTGTCTCAGAGCGGTTTATGAAGGAGAGCATGAGGGTTTTGAGGAACTCTTTTGCCAACTCTGGCGACGTCACCATGATGCATGGGACGGAGCCGAGGCGTAGAGTGAATATGGGACCGAAGCGTAGAGAGAGGTCATGGAAGGAACGGTGGATGTGAGGGCTGAGGAGATGGAAGGAACGGTGGAAACCCATCCCTGAACTTTTCTTCTTTGCTGGTTTGTGCTGCACCGTCGGGTAACCCGTCGACTTTGTTGCACCAACCGGGTACGCCATCACCGGCTCACTCTTCTTGGCCGGCTTCGGCACCGTGACCTTTTCCCCGAACTTATAAGAGAAGGTGAGTCGCCCTTGGGCTTGCCGGAAGGTCGCCAGACCTGGTATGATATAAACTTCATGTCCCTGGGGTCGGCGGAGTCGAAGAGCTCCTTGAGGGGGACGTGGACGGCGCCGATGACCTTAGGGTTTAGGGTTTGGCCGATGATAGGCAAGGCCAAGGGGCTTGGAAGATGGGCAGAACAAGGAAGAGGATGAGGAGGCCTAACTCAGCTACCATGGCTACCACCTACCAGGCGAGGACTTTACCGGAGGGGAGGTGCTTAATCTCGACGGGAAGCCCGACGACTCCGATGAGCCGGACCATGTTACAGAGCTCCTTCTTCCACTGGACCTCGACGGGTCTAGGGTGGGCCACCGGGACTTGGAGGCTGCTGCTGTAGTGGTCACGGCTGTACTCCACGGCGCATTTGAACGTGAAATGACGTCGCGCGAAGGACAAGTGGTTTTGGGTGGTGGCTGGGGAGAGGAGGAGGGGGTGGAGGGGAGGGGGGAGAGGAGGAGGGTGTGGTGGTCAAGGGCGGCAGAGGAGAGGGAGAGGAGGAGAGTGGAAAAGTTGATGATTCAAAATGGGTTTGGAATTGCTCTATGGGTAAAATTGTCATCTCAATACCTTGGTCTCATACATGTGTCAACATGTTAGCCACGTCAGCTACATAACGGGTTCACTTGACGACAAGGGCAAATCAGTCGAGAATTTAAAATATAGGGGTATACCAGTTTAAAAAAAAAGTGAGGGACAAAACTGATTTTAGGTGTAAACTACAGGGTGTCACAAGTATTTACTCCTAATTATAATATATATATTATTATTTTATTCCGACGCTTCCAATTTTTTTTGAAAAAAAACGCTTTCGCGCTTCCTAACGCTTCGCTTCCGCGTACCCACACCCGATTCCATGCAGCTTAGATATAATTACCTCTTGTGAATCATTGTATATGGACGTGTATCACCTCATGTAATAAGTATATAATCCACATAAGGAATGAATCCTCAAGGCACTATAATTGTACTCCATCCTTGCATGCTTCTGGACGTCATGCGCTACCTCATGCATTCAAATGCCGTTAAGGAATGTAATCTCCTTATGCAATTCAATTAAGGATGGTAATCCTTATATAATCAAACACCTTATGTCAAGAACTACCCTGGATTTCTCCTTGAAATCCGAAATAAACCCTGCGAGACCCACCTCAAAGGAAATTCTACTAAAATTTTGGTATAACCTCCCTTAAAGATGGGTAACCCTACCTGAAGAAAAATACCAACTCCTAATACACTTCTATAGCAAAATATTTAACATCTCCTAGAGCCACCCGCTCTCCCAAAATTTACATCCAGCACCTCTAAAACATAGCATCGCAAACAATTCCATAATTTAATTTCTCATACAATCCCACCAAATAATTTTTTCAAATCATTCTTAAATTTAGTCATACACTTTTAACACACTTTACTATAAATTAAATACAACATCTCATGGTTATCAGAGCAACTAATAGAATGCAACAACAAAATATACAAATAGATTAGTCCGATAACCTACGAGACAAAACTAGATGAGGTGGAAAATATGACTCGCCTCCTACACTTGCCAAACCGAACTCTGCATACTGGGCATTTAAAAACGAAAGACCCAGGGGAGAAGTATTTAAAACGTTAGTGTGAGTGGACAAAAATAAATAATAATAATATTGACTTAAATATGGAGCGATAAAAATCAAAGTTATGCTCTCCCAAGTTTTTCATTAAGAAAAATACTTATGCATACCATTCTTGGAAATTCTCTAAAAATATTTAAGGATAAAAATGATGAACCAATCTCATTGGTTCCCAATAAATAATAAAAATGGGAAGAGGTTTCACCATAACGATGAGCCTCTCAGGCTAGGGTCGGAGCCTCTCATGTTACAATAGCGTCACACGCTAAGCGCTATACTCACTTATAGTGAGAACAGCTAATAATGGCTAGCTAACAAATAAGATAAATACCGATCGGTTGACTCCCAGACTATAATAGCCTCCTACGCTAAGCGGTCTATTCACTTATAGTGAGGACCGCTAATAATATGGTTAGCTAGCAATAATCAATATATATATATATATATATATATATCGACCTTTTTATGGTGAAGTAAAATATTAAAATAAAAAGATCCACACTTCCTTAAAAATTATAATAAAATCATCGAGCACCGTACAGTTCCCAACTGTACTTAAAAACATTACTTAATATTATAAATCACTTGATATGTCTCACATGTCAACTAAAATTAGCAAAACAGTTTTAGAAAAATAAATGGAACTCGTTAATCCAAGAAATATTAAATCTCCAAATGCCTTTGAAATTAGATAAACTTTAGCGCATGCATGATATTAAAATCAAAGGTTCACTCATAGTGCTCGGCTATGCCTGCCGACGATCCGAGGCCTCCCCACACGATCCTTCTCACGTCATGAACAATAAATAATATTAAGTTTCTAAACTAGATTAAAGCTTTAATAAATATTCCAAAATAAAAGGAAGCCTAAAAATTCTTCTTCCTTGCCCAATTTCTCCACCTTTAATCTATTATGGCTCAAATTTCACCACCATCACCGATAGCCAAAAATTAACTTTTTTAAAGTTTAAAACCTGTTCAACCAACTGTCGAATTTCCATTTTAAATACTGCCACAATCCTTAACCATTGAAAAATCTCAAACCTTATCAAAACTCCCCAAAAAACTCCAAACTTTACTTCATTAAACTCCTCTCACATAAACGAACTCAAAAACATGAAAAACTACCCCTAAGGGGTGGCAGCCGGTAGCCGTATTCCGGCGACATTCAATACTTCCCAAATTTTAACACAACAATTCTCTCAACCCGCACAACAACTTCCTTAACTAGCACGAAATCCAATTCTAAGTCTAGCTAGGGTAATCGAAGCAAAACAATGAAATAAGTTCTAGAACTTCAATTATACATTTCTCCTCATCAAGATCAAATTGAGTCTATTCCTTTTGAGAGATTACAAACCTTGATGAGAGCTACAAGATGAGCCAAGAATCACGAGCTGTGGTGGCCGGATGAGGGAGCTCCGGCGAAGGAACAGTCGGGATCCTTGAGGCGTTTTCCACCTTCTCGGTGGGTCACTAGCCCAGGAAGAGAGAGGGGGTGACGGGGGTCCGAAGGGGGCTGGTCCGGTGGTCTATGGTGGCCGGATGGCTGCGAACGTGGGTGAGGAGTCTGGTGGAATTCCTGCAAGTATACAGGGTGGATGTAGTATAGTAAATGGAAGAAAAGGAGTTGTCGTTCTCACGAGGATTATTAGTTCTATTCAAATTATGAAATACCTAAACTAACTACACAGAATCAACCACTAACAATCATATTCATGCTTTCATGCAACTAACAGACTTTTTCGTTTCTCTAGATGACAATTCCCGTATCTAAGTCCAGTTACGGCACTTTGACCATAATTTTCCTTAAGTGTATGATTCTCTCCAGGTACGGCAGAGGTTGTATATCCTAGCATGCAGTCTATCCAGTTACGACATAAATTTAACATGTAAGACTCATTACATTCTAGAAAACAAGAGAATCATGCAAACTATTACTTCAGTTATGACAATAATGTAATTCACAACTCTTAACCACAAGAAGCTAATTTAAATTATATTGCAGTTACGCCTCAAATTCATCTTCTAATTACTAGATGCAGAGCCCTAAGGTGATCAATCAAAGAACTCAAACATATAACATCAATTAAAATAGCGACTAAGAATTCATCGTAAAGAAACTATAAATCTATTAATCAATCATAAAAAACATAAACAATCATATCAGGGCATCATTCTAACCCTAGAAAAGGTTTAACTAAACATAACTAGGTAAAACATAATGAAAACATAAAAAGAATGGAAATGTGAAGGGTGGATGGAGATGGATGGATGGATGGTCTCTGCTTCTTTAGGCGTCTACAATGTGCTTCTGAGACCTCCTCTTCATGTGAAATTCGTGCTCCTTTTTATAGAGAAGTTTCTTGCTCATCTTTGACTTCAAGTTTCCTTGTAGAACTTGGATTCAGACTCCTTTCTTGATATGAAATGGGAAAACCTTGAGATATCTCTTGTAGAACTAGGAATACATGTACTCCTTGAATCCTAATCTGCATTATTGTTCTTGAAGCTTTAGGTTGACGGTCTTGTGACACGGAACTTGAGTTATCCACAAATGTTTCCAAATCTGAGCAGATTTTCTGATCTGACCTATCTTCACTCAAACGATCATAACTCGGTCCATAAGTATCAAAATTGAGATCCGTAAATTTCTACAGAAAGTAGACTTCCGTAGCTTTCCAATGATGTAAGGCTAATAGTCTGATTCGATCCAACTGATTCCCAGTAATTCGGCAAAGTTAGATGTTCTGCATAGGCAGATTCTGGGACTTGGGATTGCAGTGGCCTTTCAATCCTTATTAGCTCGTTTTAGCTATTTTTCTTCTCTTTACGACACAAACCTACAAGAACACTAAAATAACGTAAATCAATCACAAATAAGGAAACTTAATGTAAAAACAAAGATTATGAGGCATAGAAATATAGGATAATATGAGCACATCAGAGTCTGGCGGGTCAGTAAGGTTCGGGAGTGAGGAGAGAGAAGAGAGAGAGCGAGGTTTGGGCTTCCCCAATTCATACCCGGTCCAAACTTAAACACCATAAACAAATATAAAAAAATAAAGCCTTATAAAAATTTACCCTTTTTACCAACTAGTAATTTGCTCTTTTATCTAATAGCTTTGTCATGCAAACTCCGATTTTAACGCATAGCATGCCTACGAATTCGTATTAACATCCTCTACGACCTCCTTAAAGAAATTTTCCTAAAATAATTTTCATACAAAAAGTCAACTCCAGGATCCTTAACGGTAAACGGTTACTCAACACGGTAAAAGACCAAGGTAATACCAAAAGTAAATAACTGTAAAATAACTTAAGAACCTGGGTGTAAAACCTTAGGTACCATGTCATGCACGTTTAGGACCAAGGTTGACCAACCTTCCTTATAGATGGTACCAAGTATATTACTTCACACCTTAATTGCCAAGGTAACTTAATGTTTCTGCAAGAACTCGTAGGCTCTGCAGAAGCATGGTGGAACATGAATATACGTACAAAAATACAATATTTATAGTGGTTCACCATGCCATCAAAGGGCACGGCTACGTCCACATCCACTTAAGATTCTACTATCATGGCCAATAGGCCTTTGATGTTACAAGAGTTTTCATCCCCCGCGGGGTACAAGAGCAACAATCCCGTGCGGTCTGGAGTAAGGGAGAGATGGGGGAGTATCCATCCCGCAAGGTGGGGTTTATATCATATCTCATCTCTCTCCTATATCTCGGGGTGGAGTATTACATATCTCTCTCTCTCCGCGGGGTGGAGCACAGTTGATCTCCTCTATCTCTCGCTGGGTGGAGTTTTCCAGATCCTTATATCTAGAGGGGAAACCTTCCTTTTATAGATAAGGAAGGTTTCCTCTTACATTATGTTTCTGATTTGGGACAAAATACACATAACTACTATCATGGTGCCTTTTTGTGGAGCTTGGAGGAGCACATTTTCGTTGCTGTATTGATGATCTTTCACCATGGCGAGGTAGGTGGGATGTCGGTCTACAAGTTTCATGACTGGTCTATGGGCGGGGAAGGTAGTTTACTGACTACCGACTACAAGTCTCCCCAAGTTCTTGCTCAAGACATGTCTTGAGTGGGGACTTTAACATATAAAATGCCCATAGATCAGTTATTTAGCAACAGGCACCCACGAGCAGAGGAGTCCGTCTCGCACAGAAGGGTTGACACTCGGGCGAGCTGGCAAGCTGAGTCCGCTGGCGCGAACTGAGGAGTCCGCTGGCGCGAACTGAGGAGTCCGCTGGCGCGAACTGAGGAGTCCGCTCCGCTAATAATGATCATATCAGTGATACACGCGAGGTGCATCTTGTTCCACGCGAGATGGGTCTCGGTGACACACATGAGGTGGATCTCGGTGACACACGTGAGTTGTTGAGTTCGCTCTGCGTGCCAGAACCACGCGCGAGCTGTGGAGTTCGCCTCGCGGACATGCCCTACACGTGAGCTGAAGAGTTTGCTCCGCGCACAAAGATTATGACGCGAGCTGAGGAGTTCGCTCCGCGTGCCAGAACCACACGCGAGCTGTGGAGTCCGCGTGTAATGCTTTCACGCTAGCTGTGTTCGCTCCGCGTGCCAAGACTACCCCGCGAGCTGTGGAGTTTGCCTAAAAATGTCTCTAACTCGGCGGGGCGAGGATTGTTGTACCTTCACAATGAACAAATGATTGACAAAATTATAGGGCTAACCAAGTACGGATATGGCATAATAATTATCGAAAAGCAAAATGGTTCATGCATTTTAGTTCGTGTATGCTTCCCGTTAGTTCTTGCTCTGGTATAAGAATCTCATGAAACGGTTGGTATATTTCTTCCCGTTAGTTCTTATCCGGGAATCGAGATTCTCCTAAGCAGTTGTTACATGCTTCCTCCTGGTGACACTTATCCGGGACTCACAAATTTGAATGGACAATAGTGATCATGGACCATGTTATATAGTTCGTACGTGAAGCATGCTTTGTACTTTCATAAGAGGCAATTAAATGAAGGACTTATCTATGGAAAGAGCTGCCGAACGGGTGGATATAGGAGGTGTTTATTCATGCACGTACTACTCCCGGACGATGAATCCTTGTTGTCAGTACGGTTGTTGACTTTTTCCAGATAAATAGCTCTGGGTGGGTCATCTCGTCTCACTCCCATGCAGGCTACCTCGTCTCAAATCCTTGCGAGATATCCCGCCTTGCTTCCACGCGATTTATCACACCTTTCATCCCATGTGTGCCATCTCGCCTCGCATCTATCCTGCCTCTCGGGCGGTAGAACAACATGACTTTTAGTAACATTTCCCACAGACGGCGCCAATTGTTTCTGCAAGAACCCGTAGGCTATGCAGAAACACGGTGGAACATGAATATAAGCACAAAGACACAATATTTATAATAGTTCACCATGCCATCGGAGGGCACGGCTACGTCCACTTAAGATTCTACAATCATGGCCAATAGGCCTTTGGTGTTACAAGAGTTTCCATCCCGCGCGGGGTACAAGAGCAACAATCCCGCGCAGTCTGGAGTATTACAAATGGGGGAGGGGTGGGCTACCCATCCCTCGCGGTGGGGTTTATATCCGCGGAGTGGAGTGTTCCAGATCTCATCTCTCTCCTATCTCTCAGGGTGGAGTATTCCAGATCTCTCTCTCTCTCCGCGGGGTGGAGTATTCTTCATCTCATCTCTCTCTCTCCTATCTCGGGGTGGAGTATTCCAGATCTCTCTCTCCGCGGGGTGGAGCACAGTTGATCTCCTCTATCTCTCGCGGGGTGGAGTTTTCCAAATCCTTATATCTAGAGGGGAAACCTTCCTTTTATAGATAAGGAAGGTTTCCTCTAACATTATGTTTATGATATGGGACAAAATGCACATAACTACTATCATGGTGTCTTCTTGTGGAGCTTGGATGAGCACCTTCCCGTTGCTGTATTGATGATATTTCACCATGGCGAGGTAGGTGGGATGTCGGTCTACAAGTTTCATGACTGGTCTATGGGCGGGAAAGGTAGTTTACTGACTACCGACTACACTTAACTTGCTTCCTACGTCTAGATTCATTCTTTTATGTAAGATCTTTCATGAATAGCTCAATCTTGGTAACCAAACAATCCTCCATTAATTATTAGATCCATGATATATCGATAATGACCCGAATTGTCACCAAGATGTCTTGATCTCCAAGTAGGCTCAATTTAGCCTCGATGACGAATATCTTTAAAGATATTCGATCATATCCACGACGAACCACATAATTGGTTTTGTTTTCCGAATTCGTGCTCAAATTGTACTCTCAAACAAAAATGTCAGGTACCTAGCATAAATCATCTCAAGACTTTTCATTTCTTAGATTGTCATACCCACCATTAAGCCAAATTTAGCTTAGAAAACAAGAATATTATTTGAAATCTTTTTTTAGCTTACTAATGCATGAGCATATAAGACAATATTTAATTAAAGATTCATAACCTTTAATATTTTGTTATTAAAGATATTTTTAGAGAATTATATTATAATATTAGAATTTACGTTTAATTAGCTTTCTTTTTTAGTTTGAAGCTACTTATTCTCTAAGTATTGTAAACTATATAAATATGGATATTTTAATAGTTGTGAGGGAGCTTATGTTATTTGAATTAAATCAGTCTATTTGCAGCATGAATTAGCCCTTTTATACAAGTTTGCTAATCCTTATTTCTGGTGTATGTTGAGTGACTGTTGGAGACATATTCTCGATACATGATCCCCATCACTTACTAAACTCTCCCATCACATGCTAAATTCTTAACTAAATTAAGAACATTTTGGTTTTAGAGAGACTCCCACAGTAAGTTAAAACCTAAGGTAAAACCATTTATTTATTTTTTCTTATATATTTGTTTAAATCAATAATTCATCATAAAAAAAATATTATATAAATATATTCGATATAAAGCTCATATGAGACATATAAAATTGAATAAAATAACATTTAATTTTAGCTTACAAATTTCATAAGCCAAATTTAGCTTACCAAATAGTTTAAGCCAAATTTTTTATCTTGAAAATTGTAATTTGGCTTATAATATGTGTAAACATATGCTAAATTTGATATTTTTTTTTTAGCTTATAATGGAAGTTTGTCTTAGGTTGCGGTTGATTAGTACTACATACTAGTAAAGGGAAGTGGGGGTTGCTATGAAACTCCACATGACATTTGGAACCCACACTTTCACAAATAGAGAGAGAGAGAGAGGGAAGATTGAAGAAAATATATGCTTAATATATATATATACACACACATAGCCCTTCTCAGCTACGGATGTCCGAACCAATGGTTTTAGTGCGGATTTCTATTTTTGCACCACTTTTCGATCGAATTTCTTCATCTCCACCGTCTAATATCTATCTAGATAATATTGTATAGATCATCTTTGCAAAATTTCAGCCAATTTTGTAATTGTTAAGGCCCTCAAAATTACGTCTTTATGTTATAAACATGAACGGTTCATGTTTGACAGAATTCAGTCTGTCAATCTTTCTCAGGTGCGGAGGTCCGCACCAATGGTTTTGGTGCGGATTTCCATTTTTTCACCAATTTTGATCGAATTTTCTCATCTCCACCTTCTAGTATCTAGATAATATTGTGTAGATCATTTCTGCAAAATTTCAGCTAATTTGGTAAACGTTAAGGCCCTCAACCTCGAAAAACAAATGAACAGGCTGAATTCTGTCAAACATGAACCGTTCATGTTTATAACAAAAAGACGCAATTTTGAGGGCCTTAATTGCGTCTTTCTGTTATAAACATGAATGGTTCATGTTTGACAGAATTCAGTCTGTCTATTTGTTTTTCGAGGTTGAGGGCCTTAACATTTACCAAATTAGCTAAAATTTTACAGAGATGATCTACACAATATTATTTAGATACTAGACGGTGAAGATGAGAAAATTCGATCGAAAAATAGTGTAAAAATGAAAATCTGTACTAAAATTATTGGTGTGGACGTCCGCTGAAAATGATTATATATATATATATATATATATATATATATATATATATATATATATATATATATATATGTGTGTGTGTGTGGGGGGTTCGTGACTAGCCTAGTTAGGCTAATGCGTGGGGGTAAGATAATGATATATAAAATCAAAGCATGCCGTTTGCGGTCGTGATCTAAAAGAAGTGAGAGAGGCGTAAAAGCAATGACTTTTTTCGTTATTATCATTATTGTAATGCAATGTATGTATGAACTCATCACATGAGATGAGATGAGAGATCCGCTAGAGACTCCTAAAGAGTTGCAAATATTTCAGGGACTGTGTTGGGTCTTTCTTCTTGGTGATTTGTGCCATAAAAAGTCAGCCACACATGCAAATGGGGGATGGAAAGTCGTATCTGGCCAGCTAACTCTGTCATTTCTACCGTTAAACTTATCGTTTTAGGTTTGAATATTCTTGGTGTGTGATTTTCGTTTAACTACGTTTATTACATATCATGGTAAGATTCAATGATGCATTGTACAAAAGTATTCTCTAAGAAGATTTACATTCTACACATTGCTTAAACAAAAACAACAATTGCATTAAGATGAGGTGAAATGGAGATCCATGTTTCCTTATAATAACAAAATATCCAAATGCACCTACTAACTAACGTTGTATGTACACCCAACATCATATCACAAAACTTTTTTAAAAGCCAAAGTGTCAATTAGCTAACAAGCACAATGATCACTGATTTTCAAACTTGCAAACATATATATGCAAAACATTGACATTTTCGAAAACCAACATCAAGTGAACCACCGCCGCTGAAGCATGCCACGATTACCAACCAAAATGGTAGTTGTTAAAAGTTTAAGTTTTATGCCACCACGATGAAACAAAACAAATCACAAGCAAGAGTTCACTAAAACTATAAATTGTGATTCATGAACTATTATCATTGTGACTAGCAACAAAGAGGTCCACCAAAAAATGGATCAACCTATTTTACTTTTTTCCGATGAGAAACCTATTCTCCTTGTAACTCAAGAAAATGAAGTTTATTCAAATATAATATATATTTTTTCTTCCCTTGTTAAAAAAAAAAAAAAAACTTTAGATTGAAGAAACATTAATCTGTTCCACATGGCAATGGAAGCTGCTCTCCTCCATTTAATAAAATCATTATAAACATAAAAGTTAATTAATATGAGATCAAGGACTGAAGGACTGGTCCAACCTAACCTTAGCATTGATTTATGAAAAGGAAAGAAAATGAAAAAGAAGATAGCCTTTAATTTCTTTCTTTTTATTCAACACATTACTCCGTTACCATTAATAATTATGATTGCATGCCGTGTCTCATTTTTTATCTAGTAAAACCATTAATTTCCTACCTTATAAATTGTTTACTTCTTGGGTTCTTTTTCTTTTGTGTGCTATGATTTTGTTAGGTGCAATTCCTTAAAAAGTTAAAATATCCAAATGCTAAAAATAGGTGATAATTCCCAAGCCAAAAAGATAGAAACAAAATGAACATCGCTATGCCCCAACAGTGTCCTACTGCCCTAACAATGATGTTGTCATGTTGGTAGTCCATCGACTTGGTTACTTGGCTCTCTAATCTACTAGTGAAAGTGCTTTGTAGTTTGTGGTCCCTCCCCTAGCACCATGAGTAGCAAGGAGACAATTTTGTCACCTTCATCATTCATGCCACACATATTCTATCAATCATCCAAAAAAATTAAAAATAATTAGATTTCGATTAAAGAAAAAGCAAGGCGAATTTTATATATTTGTTGGTACACAAAACGGTGAAAGAATCGGCTACCATTTTAGGGTTGAGAGCTAAGATTCGAACATGAGACCTCCTATTACTAGATCGGATTAGCCACGCAGCATCATATAAATCCGAAGAAAATCTGAATATGAAGTTAAAAAAAGTTAAAATCGCTGTTAAATGAATATAAGAAAAAAGCTCATTGCGCCACGTGTCAAGGAATCTATCGGAACCGTGTGAGCATCGCTTTCTCCGTCCATAGGAAGAAAGGCGCAGTGCGCGCCCTGTGTACTAGAAAGAGAGAGCATCGCGGCGCGTAAAGAAACAAAAGCAGCAAAATAAAATAATAGAAAAACTAAAATGAGAATTAAGTTAATTAATTAAGGTGAAACGCATTTAATGGATGCCGCAGTTACCAAAACAAGACGGGTTTTGACACCGTTACAAAAACATAAAAAACAAACTGACGCTGCTGACCGTCCCTCTTCTTCTCGTTCATTTTTATTTTTTTTGTTTGGTCCGAAAACACTTTGGAATTGAAAATTTATTTATTTATTTAACGCGGAGTAAACTCTATACCGCCTTCTCCTCGTTCTCTTCTCCAATTTGGTCTGAGAGGGCCTCCTGGTCGAAGAAGAATCACCGGCTTTGTTATGGCCGCCGCCGCAAATTCCTCCCTCTGATATTTTCGTTTCCTCCTTCTTCGTTGCTTTGGATTTTCCGCCACTCGGAGGTGAGCTTGGTAGTTTTTGCTTTTTCGGTTTCGGAGATGATGATCGGAATTCAATTGTTGTGATGGTTTTAGGTTTGTTATACTTTGAGTCGGGGTTTTGTTAGCGATGTAACATGTGAAATTCATGTTCAGAAGAAAATTGTGGTGTGAATTGATCAGCAGAAAGTGGAATATCTGTTCTGTATGTTATTTTTTCTGGCTCTTTTCGGCGACGGGAGCTTGCTGTAACTGTAACTGAAAACAGATATATAGTAAGCGATGGATTGACTGATGAAAGAACGCCGAAGATTATTTAGCTTTTTTCAGAGGCTAGCAATCGGATTTAAATTTGATTTTTGAGCTTGTATCTAGCTCCCGAATAATTATTGTGTTTCTTGAAATTAATGCGTTGTCTATGCTAGTTTAGTTATGCTGGAAATACTTGTAGTAGAGGATTGAAGTGAACATGTAAGGGAGTTAGGTATGCTTTTAGTGGGTACGGTTTTGAGTCTTGAGTCTTGACCATTATCAATTGTTTAGTTGACTATGGAATTTGGCAAAGATGTGTTTTGTAAGTGGTGAGTTGTTCTTACTGTTTGGTTTTTGTGATAGGAGGGGAAGCTTTTTCAGCATGGATAAAAGTGAAGAGACGGGTAGCCCTGGTTGGGGGAGTTCGTTTTTCATGCAAACGACGGAAGATGTGGCAAGAGCAGTTGCTGCTGCTACGGCCCCACGGCCGTCTGTTGTGTATTCATTGAAAGAAGAAGATGGTGGTAGTCCTCTTCAAAGACTACAGCGCCAATTTAATAAGGTGCTAAAAGGCTTCTCCAGTCCTCCGGAAGTGAAAACAGGAAGAACTTACAATCCAGAAGTTTTGACTAGCCAGAAGCGTCAATGGGCAAACTTTCAGCTGCAGCACTTGGTATGCAGTTTCGCTTAGGATCCATTCATCTTCATGCACTAAGGAAGCAAACGTTTCATCCAAAGAGATTCCTTAACATCTGTACTATTTAAGTGTGCAGGATCATAGGTCTTTGAAGGAGCCAACAAGGCTTTTCGAGAGCATGGTAGTTGTAGGCCTTCACCCAAACTGTGATATCCAAGCACTCCAAAGGCAATATTTTGCAAGGAAGTCTGAAAGTCCAGGAAAATTGCGAAGTGCACTTGGTAACCAGAATCAGTCTCGGGTAGAACCCAATATTGAACCTCAGGTGGGTTCTCTTTGTGCCAATTGTTTAATATGTTTGCAAATTGAAGTGATTTGAGTATTGGATGGTATTAACCATTCCTACCTTCAGGTGTTATTGGTTTACCCTCCTGAAAAACAGCTGCCTCTCCAATACAAGGATCTCATTTCATTTTGCTTCCCAGGAGGACTAGAGGTTAGTGGCTATCTTGATGGATCTTTCAACCACTTGTCCTTATGAATTGATTCGATTTGTTTATTATCAAGTACCCTCTAGTTGTTTGTGAGTTATGATTATTCAGTAGTACTTAATCAGGTTCATGCATGATATTCAGTGGCTATCTTGATGGGTAGCGGTATTATGTATACTTGATACTTGGTTATTTCTGTCCTATGTGGCTGTGTCTGGGTAGTCTTTAAGTTGTTTTTGCTTTTATTGGGTGCTTTGTAGATTATACATGATATGCTAATACTGACACCTTGGATGCTAATGACTTCAGGTTCATGCTGTTGAGAGAACTCCTTCCATGAGTGAATTGAATGAAATTCTTCTGGGGCAGGTACTATACTTGGCTGTGTAGTATTGTTTTGAATTAATGCTTATGCATCCTTTAGCAACCAGTCTTCACCAAGCCTGTTAAGTGTATTTAGTTTTCATTTTTTTAATGGATGCACTCAGGAAAGTGATGCTCTAAAATTTAGTAGGACTGGATATAAATCCCTAAGTTCTTGTGTTTCAATCTGAAATATAGTATTAAATGCAAATATGTCAGATTATGTTTACTAAGGTTGTAGGCTAGCCGTACCATTTCAAAATTTGTCCTACTAAAGACAATATAATAGTGCTGAGTAATACATCTGTGGCAGGGTTTTAGACTTGTAAAACTAAACTATAATCTTTTGTTTTGATTTAATTTATATGATGCGTAACTTTTTTGACACATTTTAATCTCGTGCTTATGTGCAGGAGCACTTTAAACAGAGTGATCTGTCCTTTGTATTCAGATTACAGGTAATTTGAACTTTCTGTCTCCATGATTCATCTCTTTTAGAATTTTCTTGAAACTTGTCGCGAGTTTTCTCTATAACCTTGAGATCTTGTGGAATTGTTTTTTTTTGTCATTCAAACTGATACATACTGGTTAACTGGTGTCGGACCATAGAATCATTACAGTTGTCACATGAAAACTATAATATTAGTTCTGAGAACATATTGCCTTCAAGTTACTTGACATGTGTGGTAAGTTGGATTATTGTGTTAATAGAAAGCAAAACGAATATAAGAGGATTAATTGTTTCATTGTGTTTGATTACATTTTGATTGTATTTTGATGAGACTTTATGGGTGCTTAGTATTCTTGATGACTCATTTTATACAACCGTTTGACTGAAGGTTGCCGATGATTCAACTCTGTATGGATGCTGCGTGTTGGTGGAAGAATTGGTGCAGAAACCCTCTGGATTGCTTTCCATGGTTTCAGAAAAACATCCTTCTCGCCCGTCTCTGAGCCGTCATGTATTAACTACTCGGAGATGTTATTGCATTCTCTCAAGGCTTCCTGCCTTTGAGTTACATTTTGGTGTATTAAATAGGTGTGTATACATTGGACATTCCTACAATATATTTATATTGATAATTTGCAGTTAATTTTTGAATTATAAGTTCAGATTCTATTCACTTTATATTTCTTATAACTTGCTGAGCAGAAAGTATCCCTCTGCTATTTATTGATGCACTAAATGTATGACATATTATTGATATAAATATGAAAATGTATTGAGACTTGTACCTTGGTTCATATAGGAAAAGAAAGAAAAGGTGGTTAAAGATTCCTGGATGTAAGGTTGATCAGTATCCTATCTAGTAAAAGTCAGAAAACTTAGTTCCGAAGTAGTTGAGTGCCTGGGTGGTAGTTTCTGTCGTTTTTAAGTGAAGGGGATATATATACTTCACTATTGATTGGTCGCATTAGACAACCTTCTTTACTATTTTGTACCGACAATACGATTCTTCTAGTTCTTTGTTAAACAGCTATTTAGTTGATCTCATTGCTCAATCTCTTTTGCATTTCCTGCAGTATCTTCACAGAAGAAAGATTGGAACGATTAACAAAAGGTATTGGTCTTTTAGATTTGGATTTCCCAAAGGACTATAGAAACGATGGAAGTTTAGAGGAAAATACAGAAGAAATTATAGACAGTGGATCCCTAAATAGTAGAACAGCGGACATGGTAAATGGCACAGCAGAATCTTGTCAGACAAGCCTAAAAGATTCTTCAGCTGTGAGAGTTGGAGAGAATGGAATCCGCCTAGAGTGTCAAATGCTTGATGCGGATTGTGAACTGATGAAGAGCAGTGTTATTGGAAATGTTGTTATTCCAATGGGTCCTGAAACTGAGATGGCCAGTTCCAAGATAGAATCTTGTGCACCAAATGCAGAAGTTTGTGAGGTCTATGCTGATGATTTCTCTACAAACAAGCCTGCTTTTGAAAGGCGATTACCAAATGCTGTTCTACCTCTCTTGCGTTACTATCAGTATGAAAGTTCTGATTCTTCCTCCAGGTATACCGTTATTATTTTGTGCGTTTGTATTAATTTTTTAGTGGAAGTTATCATTTATATCTTCCAAACTAATTTTGGAGCATAGCAGTTGCACAGATGTTGTACTTATGTCATCTAGAAGTGTTTTATGCAGTTTTCAGGGTTCTCCTAGTGAAGACAGGAATTTTAGGAGTGATGTCGATGATATAGAGACAGAAGAGGCATCTTTCTCCGGCCAAGACGATTCTGATCTCATTGATATTCTTGAATGGGCAAAGGTGCATTTTCCTCCTTTGACGTATCTAGATATATGATTCCTCAGCTATGTGAATCTTTAGTCTAACATTGCCTGGTGTGAAATTTTTCCCCATTGTTCTAGGCAAACGATCATGGATCATTGCAGATAATAAGTGAGTACTACCAGTTACATTGCCCAGCCAGAGGTTCCACAATTAGATTCCATCCTTTGGAGCACCTGCATCCCTTGGAATATTACAGACCAGATGAAACAGTTCTACATATTGGTGGCTCAACCATTGATTTGAGGTCATGTAGTACAAGTCTAGAATTTGCTGAGGTAAAGTGAAGATAGTGTGAAGAAATTTTCCATTTCTAAGTGTGGTTGATTTGGGTTTCCTTTGTCCTTTACAATGTCATTCTTTATAAATTACTCTGTTCCTGACATGCATTGTGTGAAGAAATTTTCCATTTCTAAGTTTGGTTGATTTGGGTTTCCTTTGTCCTTTACAATGTCATTCTTCATAAATTACTCTGTTCCTGACATGCATTGTGTTGTTATTCGTTTCTATCAGGCACACAGCGCACTCCTGGCAGAGGAGGAAGCAACTGCATTATCAGTATGGGCAATTGCATGCATATGTAGCTCCCTTCGTCTAGAAAATGTTAGTTACTTTGGAGTTCTTCTGACTTAATAGATTATATCGGTTTCTTTTCCCCTTGGAAGTAGTTAACTACTTTAACAGTGTTTATATTTGCTGGATTCTGTTCTTTTGAGATTTACATATACAAAGAAATGTCTATCTACTTATGCACATAGTAGATGTTGAAATAGCTTCTGCATTGATGTACTGATTGTTAATCAGAAATTTGAACAAGCAAATTACCCAACATTCAGACCTTGTTTTAAGTGGAAATCAATCTGAAAGCCTCCTCTCTATTTCTAGTATGAATTATTGTTGTCAGAGCAGAATGATATACTCCATCGGGCATATGAGTTGTTAATTTGTTCAGTCAGAATGTATTCTACTGACGTATTATTGCAATTACGGGTTGTATGTCTACTTGGATATTGTTAATTCTTATAGGTTATTGATTCTTTTACACATTGCAGGTATTAACAATGTTTGCAGGGGTGCTGTTGGAGAAGCAAATTGTAATTATTTGTTCCAATTTGGTATGTAATTTTACATTATATGTTTCGGTTTAGGTCTGAACTGTTGGGGTAAATCGTGTACCTGTTTTGTCCATTTTCTCTGATTATTCAGGGGTCTATTGAAATCAATTTATATTTTCTTTTCTACTGTTCAGGGTATCTTATCTGCTTCGGTGTTGTCCATTATCCCTCTGATTCGTCCCTACCAGTGGCAAAGCCTACTAATGCCAGTATGAGACTTTCCCATGAGAAATAATTTTCTAAAGACGATGCTTGCATCTCTATTTTATGTGAAAACTAAACCTGCATAAATTTTCCAGGTTTTACCAAGTGACATGATGGACTTTTTGGATGCACCTGTTCCTTACATAGTGAGTTCTCAATTTATTGACTGTTATACACTGATTCGAGGAAAACTATGGTTTACCTGGATTTGGGATTTCCATTGTATTAAGGCTTGTATGGGGAACCTTTTATTATTGGAAAGCAAATTTATTGAACTTTTCACCATATACTTTAATCATTGTTCGTAAGACTTCTCAGTACTGTACCAAATATGAGTTATATCCCTCCATAGAAAGTTAGGATCTATCTTCTATATCTTATTTTCATCTGCTATCTTTCTTCTAGATGCTCCTTGTACTATAAGTGACATTTGATTCTTAGGTTGGGGTCAAGAACAAAGCACATGAAGTACAGTCAAAGCTGTCTAATGTAATTCTGGTTGATGCCAACAAGAACCAGGTTTGTTGTTTTAATTTATATTTTACCTACTGCTACTCCAATACGCTCTGGCTAGTTTTTGACCATGTGGCTTGCAATATACAAAGCTTTTAAGTTTTTATATGTTGTAAGTTTGTAACTATCTATAGCTTTTTTTTTCTTTGTTGCATAGTTTTTCATTCTTATGATAATATCCGAAGTTCTATTCTCAGCATAAGCATAGCAATATTGGTGTATCTTGGTTTAGTAGATTCTCTAGGTTCTGATGTATACTTAATGTTCATTCCAATGCAAGCATTACCTAGTTCAAACAGAAAAATGTTTATATATAAAATAATGCTAGAATCTGATTCTTTTCCAATTGCTTAATGATGCAATAGGTGAAGTCACCAACAATACCTAATTTGCCTCAACATCGGGAACTATTTTCAGCATTAAGTCCTTATCATGCAAAGCTTGTGGGAGAGAGTTTCTTGGCTAGGAAAAGACCAGTATATGAGTGCACAGACGAACAGGTATCTTCTGCCTTTTCCTTTTTGTCAGAGTGAATATCATTCAACCCCTTTCTTTTCATTAATGCTTTTATTTGTTGTGTAGGTTGACGCTGCCAAAGGTTTCCTAAGAGTTTTAAGATCTTACTTGGATTCTCTTTGCTCTAATCTCCGTTCACACACAATTACAAATGTACAATCAAATGATGATAAGGTGAGAATGTTTCCACGATAATGATATGCATCTGTTGTATGTAGCTGTATAAGACATTCTGGCAAAGTACTGCAATGTTTTGTAGTGCCTAGTGTACCATCTCTGTTCCAGGTTTAGGAGTAGAGTTGGCTAATGCTAGTTTTCCAATTCATGGGGATAGGCAGATTTCTATGCTTTCCTTTGTGATGTAAAGTTTCATGGGGATAGGTATAGCATGGAGGAGTTTCGGTGTATGGACCTTGTCATCTACCTTAATATTTGTTTGGGCCCTAATGTGTACAGGAAAAAGTGCAGATCAAATAGCTTTTTTCTATTGAATGTGAAAATTGCTAACTTTTGCAAGCAGTGAGCTTTTTTATGTATAGGCACATATATACTATGATCATGTACTTGATTTAGCAAATAATCATATTAACTGCTGCATATCTGACACTTGTATCCTTCTAAATAGGTATCCCTACTTCTGAAAGAGAGTTTCATTGACTCATTTCCTAGTCGCGATCGACCATTTATGAAGGTGTGTTCCTCAACATTTCTCTTGTTTTTTGTGATCCAACTTAATTGCTTATTCTCTTTAACTTGGAGAATTTGCTAGCTGTTCTGGACTCTCTGTATTTGTTTTAAGTTGTACATACACTATTATTTTCAATTATCTAGCTTTTCATGATTTCTGAAATTAATATTCCCAAAGAAAACAAAAGAGACACCAAGCTCTAAAAGAGACACATCCTGGTTCTTCTTTCTGAAATTGGGCCACAGCCGTGGTCAAGAATTGATGTTGTTGGTTTCTGCATTAATTTTGTGATCGACTTCAGTAAGATTTCACAATGAAGAAAATAAGTTTCTAATCAATTCATGTAGATATTATCCCCGATTTTAACCTTCTGTACTCTTTACTTTTGAAAGTGACTTGTAATCTTGCTTCACCGCATGTTCTGGATGCTAGCTAACGTGAATTGGTGTAAAGCTGAAGGCATACTGATACATCTTTTTCTTCCTTAAATGCTATGCAGCTTTTCGTGGACACCCAACTCTTTTCTGTACATACGGACCTTGTTCTCTCTTTCTTCCAGAAGGAATAGTACTGCCCTGCAATGAAAGGTTTGGCCTTCCGAGTTATATTTTCGCCGTGTAACCTGAACGTAAGTTCAGTAATGTAAAATTGCATGACAAATGAGCTCAATATTGTTACTTCAAACGATGCTTCTCTTCTGCAAATGAAGGTTGCTTTTTTTGCCTTCTGTATCACGAATGACTTTGTATTTCGGTATATGTAATACAGAATTTAGATCCATGAGAGAAGTCTAGCATCCTGCTTGTACTGTAAATATACTAGTTTTGGTTTTTACTTACGGAGGCTGCTGATTTTCCTTCCGTTACAAATTTAATCTAGGCTTTATGGATACATTTAAATTACTTGAGCGTATAGTTTATTTGGCTAAGATTGAACTTGCTCTGAATCGTACCACAAATGTGAAGTAGGGGAATGTGTTTTGAGTCGATTATTAGTCAAAGACAGCAATTATGCCCAGTGCCATGTACTTTACCCTTTATCAGTTTCTTTTGCAGAGTAATAATCAAAACTATTACACCTCACATTCCTACTATCACTCATAGGTAATAATCAAAACTATTACACATCAAATTCCTAGTATCGCTCAAAGGTAATTTTTAAGGAAAATGGTGCTTACATATCACTTGATTGAAAAAGTTTACGGTGCATTATTGATTCCTGCATTATCGACTCCTTGTAATAGCAGAGACTAGTTTAGCGATCTACATTTGCATACTAGCTTTGCCCCTTACAATGGTAGACTAGTTCGAGATCAAAGCTAAATTAGTCTACGAAAGCGAAGAATTATCTTTATATTGAACCAATATACTTGGATGTATATGATTTGAACCTTAAGAAGTTCATTATAATCTATGTTACTTTGAAATGAAGTGAGAAAAGTGCAGTTTGGTCTGCCAACCAGTGGTTAGGGATATTTGAAGGCATGCCTTGGCTCAAGTGGGTTCTCTGGTACAAAAGAGAAAAGGTGAGTTGCATGTGTGCTCAGAGACCTGCCAGGTTAGAGAGAGAGAGAGAGAGAGAGAGAGAGAGAGAGAGAGAGAGAGAGAGAGGGGTAAATGCAACCAAACTGCAGGAACCCTCTTCAATACTAGTGGCTTCCTTTGTTTCACTTGAAAGTCCCACCACATTCACCCCCCTAATTATCTCTTTTTTTTTCTTTTTTTTTTACTTTGCTGTAAAATTTGCTTGTTCATCTGGTGGTTTTGTACTCTGATGGGGTCAAATATGTCGGGCTTATTAGTCAATTCAAAGATGGCGTTTTCTGTTCCAAACTTGGGATTAGAAGTCGACCCGTTATGGCGTTTTCCTTGCTGATGTAATCTTCGGAGAGAAGCAGTGGACAACTGTAGGAAGTCTTCGAACTTGCATGACTTCCACTGTTACATTTGTTGGAGTGTTGGACAAAATTACAACTCTGTTACAACGGGAGAAAATGTATACAGCTTGCTCGTGACAACTCATTTCACATGCGTCGAGGCTTTAACTTCCACCGTCGAAAGGAAAAGGTCGTGACAAGAGTTTTTGAACCACAATTTTGATTAAACTCGGTCTAATATTTTCTAGAAACATGATTCCGGGGACATGTTTCAAAGAAACGTTGCAAGAATTGAATGAAATGTTGAACTTGAAATGTTCCTCCCAACTCCTAAGACATTAATTCTGCAGATTCAAAGTGTATCTATCTACATTCAATGACCTGCCACTAAGATCATGGGTCTGCCACAGATCATGGAAACCCACTTATAAGAGGTGAAGAATTTCCTCACTTTCAAAAAGACAATGGTTATTTCCATGAAAAAATTACTGCTTTTACAGTTCACATGAAGAAGAAGGGTCATAGGTGCTCTTTATCATGGTCTCTGAGAAACAAGACAAAGCTTACCAACATTTGTATTGTGAAGCATGAGCCTTTTGAACACAACAAAACAAACAATTATATAAAAGAAAATGGTGCAAAAAAGTAATAAGTTGGTTTCTGTTTGGTTCAGAACCGAAAAGAGAGGTCATGCTCTGAATCAATGAATTTTCTAAATTTCAGAAAAATTGAAGAAGTGGGTCTGTTTCTTCTGAGGTAAAAGGAACAGAGGAAGGAAGAAGAAAAGTAAAAGTGTTAGTAGTGTGAGAGCAGTAGAAAACTCGTACGGTCATCTGGGTTTCAGACACTGAGCTCTGCATAGTCCTCAGAAAATTTTTAATGGTAAAAACATTGATAAAGACTTCTCCTTTATTCATTTTTAACTCACTTTTTTCAGTCTTTTCTTTAGTTTATGGGTTTCCGTAGTGTCAGAGACAAGAGCTGCCACCACTGCAGAAGAGCCAGAAGAAACAGAGGTGCAGTCATAATACGTGCAGAGAAAAGAAGAGAGAGAAAGAAAGAAGGAGAGAGAAAGCTTAAGGAGGTGGCAGGGTCGTAGAGCTAAGCACTGTTAAATTCAGAACCATTAGTTTTATCCATGTACAGAAGATTCTGCAGCCTAAATGGTCCCTGAAATAAATATACCTACTTACTCTACCCTCTCTATTAAATCATGCACACCCTCCCCTGTTTCTCTATTTCCTTCTGAACCTGTCTGAATTGCATTTTGCTTTGAACAAAGTTGGGTTTGTTTTCTCATATTTTTGGGGTTTTAAATGATGAGTAGTAGTGCTGCTGGGAGAGGCATGAGGTTTCCTTTTACTCCATCTCAATGGCAAGAGCTTGAGCACCAAGCTCTGATTTACAAGTACATGGTTTCTGGAATACCCATTCCTCCTGATCTCCTCTTCTCTATCAAAAGAAGCTGCTTGGACTCTCCCCCTCTCTCTTCAAAGCTCTTCTCTCCTCACAGTGAGTTCTCTTTGCTTCTCTGTTCTGTAATGATTGAAACTTTGAATATGTTTTGAAAGGTTTTGGGGGTTTCTTGCAGTTGGGTGGAACTGTTTTCAGATGGGACTGGGGAGGAAGATAGACCCAGAACCAGGAAGGTGCAGAAGAACTGATGGGAAGAAATGGAGGTGTTCAAAAGAAGCATACGCTGATTCTAAGTACTGTGAGAGGCACATGCACAGAGGAAAAAACCGTTCAAGAAAGCCTGTGGAAGTTTTCAAAGCAACACTACCAACTTCAGCAAATTCTAACTCTAACTCCAACTCAAACACATCACCAATCACTAAGATTTTCAACCCATCATCCAATTCACTTAGCACACCCTTCCATTCACTATCTTCACTCTCACCCAATGAGAGTAGCTACAATAGTAGTAGCTCTAATCTTGATGATCATCCTTTCCTTTATTCAAGGCCAAACATTGGTTTATCACAGCAAGAAAGAAGCACCTCCTTGTTTTTGGACTCTGCTTCTTACAATAATCCCCTGCATCCTAACTTAGAATACAGGTGATTCATCTGTCTAGTCTAAACAATGTGAAAGTTATGGCCTTCTTCTTTTTTGAACTTGAATTTATCAGTTTACATTTTGATGGTTTTTGTTTTTGAAGACCAAACAGGTTTGGTTATGGGGTGAAAGAAGAGGTGGATGAGCATGCATTCTTCTCAGAGCCTTCAGGGAGTGTTAGAGGCTTCTCTGGCTCTTCTTCATCTTTGAATCATCATCAAAATGAATCCAATTGGCAGCTCACAATGAGTTGTTCCGACTCTTCTTCAAAACAGAGGACCTGCTCTGCTTTACAAACAGAGCACTACCCTCACTTGCAGCTTCAGAACTTCACTGACTCCAAACGAGGAGAAGAAACCCAGAGAACCATTCATCACTTCTTTGATGAAGGGCCTCCCAAAGATAGAGAATCATCATGGCTTGATTTGGATGCTAATAATAAATCTTCAAACAGTGGATCAGCTTCCACCACCAGGCTTTCAATCTCTATTCCAAACTCTGCTCATGACTTCCCAATCTACAATTCCAGAAGTCATCATGGTAATTATTTCTTACCTTTGCGGTTAAACTGATTTGCATTGGTTTTGGAGACCTGGATGTGATTGTTGTGTAATAACAAGTTCATGTTTTGTTTTGTTTTGCAGATGACTGAGCAGTTTCTTGTACTGGGTTTCTGAATCCAAGGGCCAAAAGTTGTACTTGGTGTCAACTCTTTTTTTGTGTAATGTCTAATTAGTGAAGGCAGGAAGAGTATTAATTTTCTTTATTATCTTTTTAAAATTAGTTTGAATGTGGTTGATTGGGTTATCATTAGTATCTATGTATGTCTCTGGTCATCTTGGTTTGATATCCAACCCTCTCTTTGCCAATTCACATAGTAGTTCCAAATGAGTCAGGCAAACTCTGTGTTATACATTAGGGTACCATATTGATGTTTTGTTTGTTTGAAATCATAATTGAAGATGTTGGACCCAATATGGACCCCAAGATTGGCTAATATGTCAGTTCTGAATCTGAATTCACCTCAGGTTCTGTTGGCAAATAGCATACCAGTTACTCCTTGCAAATCTTCAAAACAAAGCCAAAGCATTGATCACCTTTTAAATATATATCCACCACCTACTATACTGAGAAAAGGACACCTCACAAATCTCTCATGACTCTTCCCTTTCTCTTTTGGGAGCTGCCTGCCTTGAGTCCTCTGATTTCAAACAAGTGTTCGTATTCTAAAATCTAACAGCAAAATGCATGTGACTGTTTTAATAGATATAGTCTTTGCTAACTACTGATACAGAGGAACTAGAAACCCTGAGATTCTGTTATCTACTGCTGCAAATTTTGCTTAAACATATTGTACTTGTCCAAATATCTTCAATAGATTTATGTTTATTTTTATTTTTATTGATCAATAGATTTATGTTGGATCCAACGCTTTGTATATAGTTCCTGTTTTCTTAAAGCAAGTGAGCTCGATCAAACGATCATAAGTTTGGTTCCCTTTGGACTATAACACTGCAGTTGGTTTCCTTAAGAAATTTTGGAACTGTAGAACTCACAAAAAGTCTGTATTATTCAATAAGGAATTTTGCTGAAACAGAAATGATCACTCCCCACGAAAAAGACTGCATGGGTGTGAAAAGCTGTATAGTCGTGCAGAATTGGTATCCAAGCTAAGCAGAAGCAGTGAAGCTTTTGCAGAAACACTAGTCAGGTTGAAATGTTCTTAAGCCTGTGTAGGGGGGGGGGGGGGGGGGGGGTGAGTGGAACTGTGGTTGAGTTGGCCCAAGAACACGATTGTACGAGAGAAACTTTTGCAGATTTATACACTACAGAACATGCATGAGCACTATCAACCAGCACCTTTCCCTTCCCATGAGATTGTTGGCTAAGTTTGCTTCTCATTTTACTTTTGCCAGACTAGCGGAAGCTGGTTCACCTAGCATTGTTTGAATCCTGTGAGAGATTAGTACCATCGTCGGTATAAGTAGAACAATGAAACTTGTTTGAACGCCTCTATATCAACTGACAACTTCGCCTTCGTGCTCATGAGCAATCGAAACAAATCACATCTGATTGCTAAATACATGTACATAGACCAGCTTCTCGACGTTCAGGAGGAACTCAAATCCTTGGAGTTCAGAAGCATACAAGGTGAAGGTGATGGGAGATGAGCGAAAGTAAGAAGGAAAATATTGAAGCTTCTATTATTGAGTTTCAGAAGTACAAAATATAAACATGAGGGCCACAAAAACCTATGAATAATGTAGTTAACCTCAGCTAATGGCTCAGGCCCTCCTGTTATAAAATTTGTTCAAAATTGCACATATTTACTACTTATCTAGTACACTTCAAGATGATGGATATTACTCCTCATCATCAAGATCCCCGTTTGGCTTATCACCTTCTCCGTCACTCTGAACATCTGCAGAATTTTCTCTCCTAGGACTGGACTCCGGCTGCCTCTCTTGTTGCTCCTCATCATCATCAGATTCTGACCATGCTCGCTTCCGTCGATCTGCTGGTGCAGCCTAGAACATAAAAGATAAACTATTTTACTGCCAGCAGGAAGTGACATAAAAGTTGACATTCATTTACTTGGATTGCTAGGCAAGATATCAGTTCTTTTACCTCATCCTCAATATCAGAATCTTCTAGGCCAACTGCTTCAAGAGGATTTTGAGCATTCTCTTCATCATCCTGCTCGTTCATATGACCAGTGGACTCCCTGTAGAATGTGTCAGCATCTTCATTTTCTGGTGCTTCCTGATAGTCCATCTGCTCAGCTTCTACTTCCTCTGTCTCATAACGAGACCTTGAGTGCTTGTCCTTCCTTCTCTTCTTTCCACCTTTTCTCCTTCTCTTTTCACTATGCCCACCCTCCTCATCAATTATATCTAAAGGCCTTCTCTTGGAACCAGATGTACTGCTTTTCCATTGCTCCTGTAGAGCCAAAATATTGAAAAACTTAGAAACATGAAATATGCCATGTATATACAAAAGCTATCGATTTTCTGTATTCACCAGGATCCATATTTTTATACAAGGGATCCATATTTTTATACAAGGTTAGAGGGAATTTAACTATACAAGCCAAACCATGACCTGGTATACATGAAGTGAAAGGAACTGTTGAACTCCAATTGCAGGGGGGTAGCAACAAAAAATGTACAGACAACTCAGTTATCAATCTTTACCTTTATGCGCTCAAAATGCTCCTCCTGTTGTTTCACTCGCTTTAGTTCGTCCTCTTGCATTCTCCTCTCCAACTGTTGCATGTAAGTATTAACTAATGTATCGGTAAAAGATTACACAAATGCATAGGATGAAGCAACTTTAGAATGTTCAAACCTGGAACTTCCTTTGTTCTTCAGCCTTACGACGGGCTTCCTCAGCAATTGCCATCTGACGAGCAAGTTCTTGTTTCTGTCGAATCTTCTGCTCTTCATGCTCAGCTGCTGTTAAATGAACTCTTGCAGCCTCAAGCAAGTGGCTGCAATACTCAACATGAGTGTCAATCTTTTTCTCATCAAACCCATGAAAGTGAAGGCTGGAAGCAGCAGACAGTTGTTTAAATAAACGAACAGCATTTTCGAGCTCGCCAACTGTTGACCGGACCTAAACATGGACATATATAAGATGTTACGCATGTGAATTAATGAAATCACAAATTAAATATAATGTTCACTGACAAATAATTGGCAAGAATGCTTCAGATGAGAAAGTCTTGTCGAACCTCATCCACAGATTTCTTTGGCTTTTGTAAGGTTGAAGCTGAGAACTTCTGCATTACAACACCTGCATCAAACCTCAATGTGTAGTTTGAAGGTGCCAAATGAATGGCTCTCATTAAAGTTTTCTTGCAGTCTTGCCACTGCTCTGCTTCATACTGCGTACGAGCAATATACAGTAGGATCTGGGAGTCCGTGTTGTTAAAGAACTTCCTCAAGCAATTTTGATACTGCAAAGTTACTAGTCATCAGCACATGCAAGAGAACTGTAGTAAATTTAAAGTCAAATAATAGAATAGACAGAGAGATGAGAGGAATTCACCATTTTCACAGCCAAGGGAAAATTGCCTTGAGCAAAATATACATGTGCCAAATTTATCCATACATCAGGCATCTGAACAAAAATGTTCCCACTGGCAGCTTCTTGAACCTACAATCACAGGCAAACAGCGAACATCTTAGATTTTGAAATCTGCATCTACCTATGATGTAGTAACCACATAATATATTTCTGATTGTTTGCTATATAACTTACTTGTGTAAAAATGTCTTTAGAAACATCAAAGTGACCCTTCTCTGCAAAGACCACTCCAGCACCATTGGCAGCATATAAATTAGAAGAATGTTGAGCCAGGACCTATAAGCATGTAAAAAGTATTATAAAAAAGCAACCAGATTTGTGTGGCACATTACCCAATAAATGAAGGAAAACAGTACCATTACATGATTGATATAAGTGTAACAAATATTATGGAAATAGAGAATGTATATTGATCATAACGAGATAAAATGAAGATCTTGGATATGCATGTGTATGCATTCCGTCTTAAAGCCCATAAGCATTACATTCCAAGATAATGGCTCCAAAAGGACAGGAAAAGAAAAGAAAAGAAATAAACCAACGTACTTTAGTGTAGAGTTCTTTCGATTTTTCCAGATGTGTAGCTTCCAACTTGGGATTTCTTTTCTCATTGCGAATTGCCGCAAAATAATTCCAGTTTCCCTACACAGTAACAGCCAAGCATATAAGACATAGATAGTGTTTAAGTAACATCAGTAAACACAGTAACAGAAAAAGATAGTTTCTGGAAATATAACTTTGGCAGTTTTTTTTGTCAAAATACTAAAGCTATCAATTAAGTATTATTTCAATGACAGAAAAGAATTGGGAGAATGCCCAATAAAGTTATACACACCAGAGAAAGAGTGGCATAGGAATCCTTTCCCTCAGTTGCTTCACTAGCAGCCCGAAAGGTCTCTTTTGCCTTAACCCAGTCATCATTTTTTAATTCCAAGTCACCAAGCATTAATAATGCATTTGGGGACTTGTTATTCACCTTCAGTGCATCATTAACCTATAGAAAGGAATGGATCAGTTTTCTGAATATATATATATATATATATATATATATATATATATATATCAGTCCTCTTTAGATCCTCTCCGTTCTCCACCGGACGGCTCCGACGACGGCGTGCCTCCACTCCAGCGGCGTCCCCGATCATTTTCTCTTCCCGGCGAGATCGATTTGAAGGTTTGGGCAGCAACCTCCACCCAAAACTTCACAGAAGATTGATCTCGTCAGAAAACTAGAATTCGGCGGACTCGCCGGGGAGAGAAAGTGATCGGGGACGCCTCTGGTGTCCACTCGGGTGGAGGCACGCCGTCGTCGGCGCCGGACGGTGGAGAACGGAGAGAGAGAGAGAGAGAGAGAGAGAGAGAGAGAGAGGTTATAATGTTATATGCATACCAGTTCAATGCTTAGATGTAAATTATTTCGAGCTTTTGCAAGGGCAGCGAGCCTCAGATAAGCATCTACATAGTCTGGATACTGCAGAACAGAATATATGTTAAACAAATAAAATCCAATAACGAAAACAATTGGACCATGACATGTCAGAATTCAGAAGACTTGTTTCAAAAAAAAAAAGACAATCAGATGTATGCACGTGCGCATATAGACACGTACCTTGAACAAAATCAAACGGTAAAATATGGCTGCCGTTTCAGTGTTATGTAATTGCTCAAGTAGTCTTGCAAGGTTAAATAGTGTTGTGACTTTATTCCAAGGTAATTTGACTAAGTGACCTTCTTTCTCAAGTTGAAGGAACATGTTCATGTCCTTGTATTGAAAAATAGATGCATCAGCATCGATAGATGGGGCTTTTTCTTTACCATCAATGAAGGCCGCCCATACTCCATCACCTAGTGCCTCCCTGAAAGTTTGTTGAGCAAGCTGACAGATAAAAGAATATACATAATAGTCAATCCATGTTTGCTTTCGGATGGCAGTTACTATAAGATTACCCAAAAAAAAAAAAGCCGCACACACACACAATAAATCCACAAACCTCAAATTCTCCCTTTTCAAAATGAAGAATCCCAAGATTGTTTAGAACATCAATTGGTACCTCCTGACCTTCCTTCTTCAAAAGATTGCGTGCCTGTAGAATATTTGACGATTAATCTTGTGAGAGAGAGAGAGAGAGAGAGAGAGAGTTCTTATAAGGAAGCAAATGTTCACTACGAAGAAATTCTTACAGTTTTTAGGCAATCTTGAGCTGCTCCAGCATCAGATGAAATCAATAATTCTCCCAGATCAAGAAATGCCTGCATTATAGTCAGATACAAGGTACCAAAAAAGAAAATGAGGTTAGAGCTGTAATGTGGATACAATGGAGCACCCTATTGGACATCTCCTGTGATTAATGTTATAGATGGGTTCATCACCTGGGCATCATTTGGGTCAATTTTGGTAGCCTTCCTCATAAATTCCAATGCCTTTCCCGTCTGCCCAAGCTGAACATAGATGTGACCAAGGACCTATAGGAATAAATTATTAGCTGTGAAACAAGAACAAAACAAGATCATAAAGACCAGCATGCTTTGTCTCCAACTCACTTTCAGTGTCTCGCAATTATCAGGGTAAATCTCCAAAACCTTTTCAAAGTTCGATAGTGAACTTTTAAGATCTCCCATCTTCAATTGTACTTGACCCAGACCTGACACCAGGAGCCCAAGGTTATGCACAAACGTAAATGTAAACCATGCAACACGAATACGAAGCGTACATTAATATGCAGAGCTCTATCGTACATACCCATCTAAGACACATGCTCTAAGCATAGTAAGTCAAACAAAGAATCAAGAGGGAGAAAGAGAGAGAGACAGAGATAGAGAGAGAGAGAGAGAGATTAAAGTCTTTTTCTTTTTCAAGATACCATAAATCCCCCAAACCCACTTGGCAAACCCAGTACAACCCTAGAACTGTAGAGAATAGCTCAATAGGTAGGTGTGAAAGGTTCAACCCAACTGCTGGAAGCAAACCATGGACCTGGCCGTTACTACTAACCCCTCAGAGAAGTTATGTTAAAGACTTGAAATGTTAACTACTGATTGAAGCCATTACAAAGCCCTATGCCAAAATATCTGACTCTTACACGAATCATTAGAGATTATTTATGACTGATCGTGACTGACCATAGTAAGGAAATATGAATTCTTGGGGTTTACTGATTTCCTTGACAGATGCCATGTAGTACACTCCTGCCTTATCATAGTCCCCCTGCAACTCAATGCAATCAAACATTGTACCATTAGTAATCCAAAAGAGTCATAGGTGAAACATGAAAGACTGAAAGTGTCGATGAGACTTGAGAGGTGACTGCACTTAAACGATATTTATGTCATCAAATCAAATGAAGCCAGAGAACTGGCTAATAATAACAATAATAATAATCTACACTAGTCTGAAAGTGTTGCACTGCCAGCTGTGATAATTTCACAACAATGCCAACCTATTTATTTGTTCTCGAGACACCATAATAGAATTCAGTAACATGTAGTGCTAAATAGTGCATAAGATATAAATCCAATAATCCACACACACACTGAAGCCCCTCTTATTTGAATAAATTTCCTTTCCTCTGCTCAAATTTGTTTTTACCAACACAAGAGACAATTTAAAGAACCCTTCATTATCATGACCTTGTCATATTAAAAGAAGCATCATTCTACCTTGCTATGGTAAGATCGTGCTAAATTGTAGTAGGAATGCGACTTTGTTGGTCCATGGTTGGTGACAGCAAGTGCAGTCTCAGTAAGTTGCTCAACTAAAAAGTGCTGACCAGTGTAGAAAAAATGGTTTGCCAGATAATTTAAGGCCATTGCACAGTAAGGATATAGCTCAAAAGCTCTCTGCATTTTTTCCATTCCTTTCCTTATCCCAGCAGCTATCAAATAATACAGTCCAGATATTAGACTTCGCAAGGGACAGAAGTATGGAACACTAACAAGAATCAAACCAAATAACAGAACTGGATCAAGTAAAACATAAAATGCTGAGTTTTATAGTTTTGCCTGCATTGGTATGCAAATCCAAAATTGCAAGAGCAACAAGAGCCTCAACATTTTCGGGATCTAACTGCAAGTATAATAAGATCATGAAGTAAAAAGAAATGTGACAGGTAAAATTGCAGATTCAATATTGAGCTATCACTTGCCTCTAAAACCCGATGAGATGCCTGCCAAGCTTTTTCAAATTGACCCATTTTGTAACGACAGAGACCGATGCCAAGTCTCACAGCCGCAGGACAATCGGGATTCACTTGTAGGGCTCTCTGCTTGGAACTTCAACAGTTAAAGAAAAGGAACTATCTAACTCTAGACAATTTTCTATGCAAGAGAACAACTCTTGAGGTTAAGAAAGTAATTTTGTTGGGTTGAACAGGTTAAAATAGGAGGATGCATACAAACCTTGTACAGCTCCAATGAATCAGAAAATTGCCCACGATTAAACTCAACGCATGCCTGCAGATACCAAGGCAACTAGTTTAAAGCAAATGCAGCATAACTGATAATAGACAACCCCAATTTGGTCACTCTTGCTCTCTGTGGGTTAACCAGATCTATAATGAAAATTGCCCCTAAGCGTGTACTTACCTACCACTAAATTTCCACTCTCCTCTACTCTTGCTAACATTCCATTTAAAAAGACTTGCAAATTGCAATATTCATAGCTCGTATGAATGTGGACATCACCACATTGGACGCCCATTGAAAATCCCATATTTTAAAGAATCCAAAAAAAAGAGAGAGATTTTTTAAGTTGCAGATAAACTATTCAATAGAATGAATACTGATTACATGTATTTTTCATTTTCATACGTTATGAATGTATGACATACGTTAAATATGGATGACATCCCATGCATGTGATCCTTGGAAAGTGGCAAGCATTATACTATTTTAAAGCAGAGAGATCAAGTACAAACCTGACCCAAAAGGGAAGGGACATTATTACGGTCTCCATCTAATACAATCTTGAACGCATTGAACGCCTGGTCTACTTCACCCTTAGCCAGTAAAAGTTGACCTGTGAGCAGAAGACAGTAATAAAGTTGAGAGAAGCTTAACATGCGTTGCCTATTCCCGATGCGAATTCAGAAATATAGATCCCTTTCCCGCACTCATTGAGAATGCCAGACAATTAATTGTACGAGTAAGCAGTAGATGCATTATATACAGATAGCAGAAAGACTCTGAATATAAATTGAGAACAAGAAGCAACTTTAATTGCCGGGGAGACAAGATGACACAAAATTTCTTTTGGAATCCATAGTCACAACTGCAACATAACAAGAACATATGGCCAGTCCCTGAAAACTCTTCTTTGCCACACTAAGCACTCTTTAGATCAACTACTCTAGTGTTGGGGCATCTGATGACATGTGCCAAACACAGTTCAAGCTAAACTCGGACAATGCACTTGGACACTGTAGTTGCCAAGAGGAGCCATATCCAGTACAAAAAAGTATTAAAATTACTCAACAATACCTACCTTTCCCAACCCATGTAGAAGGCTCATGAATGTCGATTCTCGATGCTTTGTTGTAGAACTGTGTCGCTAATATGAAATGCTCCTCCTTTTCTCTCTGCTTCGTCTCAATCTTTCCAAGGTAGCTGTAATAGGCTCCCAACGCATTCAAGATAGCAATCCTCTCGTAACGAACATCCGCATAATACTCATCAATCTCTGCACCAATGCAAACAACAACTCCACCAACATTACTCCACAGCACAAATATTAAGCACCAAAAGCAAGTAATAAACAAAAAGAGTGTCGAAAAAGCGAGATTACCAGGACTCGAACCTTCCTCCAAAATCTGTCGAAACTGTTCTAGCTTCCCTTGCTTGAAGTACTCTCTCTGCAGCATTACAACTCAAAATTAAATAGCAAATTCATTGATTCGAATTCCAGCCAAAATCGAAGCTTCGAAACGAAACTGCTCATAAACCAAACAATAATGCATTGAATTGAAGTTTCAAGCTTGTATTATATCAGAATCACAGCATTAGGATTCATCATCACAACAACAACAACAACAAAAAACACGAACCGCGATAATGAGCCAGAGATCGAGAGGGGCTTGCTCGGCCTTGAGAATATCAAGGATATCAGAAGCGTCCCTGGGAAGCTGATCGAGAGCAACCCTAACTTCCTCCTCGGAATTCTGCACAGGAATATAAACTGACGCCATTGATTTTTCCAGATTCAGAGAGCTCGTTCAAAACGAGACCCTAACTCCGTCGTGGAAGAGAGAGAAACCGCCGTGAAATTGAAATCGGAAGAAAAAGAATGTGGTGGTGATTTTGTGAGAGAGAGAGAGAGAGAGAGAGAGAGAGAGAGAGAGGCAGAGGCTCTCAGAGACCTTCCACCACAGTCAAAAAGAATGTGGTGGTTTAAAGTTTCTTCCTTTTAAGCTTTGTTTGGGGACACCGACCAAAACAGAAAACGGGGGGTTCTTTGGCAAGTATCAAGCTTTTAGGGTAAAACAGCAATTGTTAAAATTTATTTGGGGAACAGTTTTAATTTCTTTTTATCCTAAAAAAGAAAACATTTTCAAGTTTCAAGATCATCTCAAATTTTCGATTTTCATACACACAAAAGCGCGCGAATGAAAAATTAGATCTTGATAAATGTATTTAGTAGTTTTATTTTTTGTGCCGAAATATCTAAGTAGTTCACTTAATGCACTGATTAAGTTCATTAGACTCTTATAATTAGTTTGATGACATAATGTTCATTTATAACTTAATCTTGACTCAGAATCCTACATATTCAGTCATATTATTAGAGGGTTGACTATAATATCATATTGATTAAGTATTCTTGTAATCTTATTTTTTATATAAAAGATATTAAACTTAATTTAATATGATCTTAACTCGATTCACTGTCGGCAGTCATCAATTTTGCAAACATAAAAGGTTTATTAATGTAACTACTTACCGAGAAAAGTTTCATGAGACAATCAAATGTTATGTATAATGTTTTTGCGATCGTTCAAATCAAAGAAAATCTCTAAACGCAAGCTGCTACGCTCATAGTATCCAAATATAAAACTATTTATTTTTCTTTCTTTCCTATTTTGATAAAACTAAAACCTACTTTTACCGCTTAAACCCTCGGCCTCCTGTGTAGAAAGCCATTTGGTCATTTTTCTCCGCAGCTCTCTCACTGCGCGCCAAACAGCCCCTAAAATTCACAGCAGCTTAGTTCATTGCTCTCTCTTCCTCAGTTCTCTCCAGGTATCTCTCTCCTTCTCTATTTGTAACACTGATCTGTCTTAGATTTTCGCTTCAAGTTCGAATCTTTACTCAGATTAGGGCTCACCTCTAACTTAGGGATTTCTCTCCATTCAAATTCGCATAAACACTGCTTGAATCCAAATTTAAACTCTATGTATATGTATATGTATATGTCACCTGATTCAATTTTTCATTAATTTTGAGACATGTTAAAGCCTTAAAGAATCTAAATTTGATTTTGTTTCAGTAATTTTCAGCTCATTTTTTTATCCAAGTTGTTTTGTTGAATTCCCAAAATTGATAGAATATACTAGATATCTAATCCTGTGTATAAATTATTAATGAATTACAGAGAATCTGAGCCCTAAGCCAAAACAGTTGAAATCGGAGACGATGCCGCTGAAATGGTAAAGAACAAAGCTTGAAACCCCAGTGTAAGGTCCCAAGTATTGTCCTATGCTTTTAACATTTAATGTTTTGTGGTGAAATTAGGGTTTTGCATTGGCAACCCAATGTAGGGGCGACGGTGAGCAGTCAAATCATCAATGAAGTGACGCAGGTCGTTGAGAGCATCAATGGGATTAAGGAAGGCAGGTGGAAAGCCGCCATCACTTTCTACAAACCCCTGCTTCGAGGTAGATTTATTGTCTTGTATGTTTTCATTTGATTTGTAATTCTAGTTTTGTTAAATGGATTGATTTTGATACAGTTCGCATATGTGTTATGTGAATGTGTATGTATGCTACCAGAGCAGGCTTTGGTGGGGGAATACCCGCGTGATTTCTTGGGGATTGCACTGCCGGAGCAGCCAAATAAGTACTACCTTATAATCCGACCTCTTCGCATTGTTCTTGAAGCTGATTCTACGATTACAATGATTATGGAGAAATTGCAGTCTTACAAACAGAGGGTCTCGCTTAATTTTGAGGTTCTTTCATTTTCACATTCAGTAATAGTGTAACCAAATGTTTGATATTGACATCCAAGGAGAGACAATTGGTGAAAATGATTTTATGGTGTAATTGTGTGTAGGGATTTCAATATCAACTTGGGGACTTCCAAGTGAGAGTGGGCAAAGTTCTTCCGGCTCACACTGATAATTTGAGAGGAATAGTTATGGAGGTAATGTACTCCATTCACAAACTTTATCTTCTTCATTTGAGTGCTTATTGTATTCTAGAACCTCTATATGTTTTCTTAATTTTTATCTTCTCACCATAGAAGATAAGAAGAAGAATATGCCAAAAACTGAGCTATATCTGTTTTAAGCACTTAAAGTATCCCGGGGGGGGGGGGGGGGGGGGGGGGGGGGGGGCGTGTACAGAGATTCAGTTTGTCCTGAAGACAGAAAAATATTCTGATGGACTTCTGTACCAATTTTGGCTAATATATGAAAGTTGGTTTGTGATTGATTATACTAGGCATGCACTTTAGAGAACACCAGCTGGATGTCCGGATCTCTATCTCAATCTCCCTATTAACCAACTTTCCTTGCAGAATACCAACTGGATGTTAAACAAAAAACAAACCTTATGAGTTAGAACAAAGAGTTTTTCCTGCTTTCAAAATCACTGGCTTGCATAGAAATTTATCTACTTTCCACTCTATCTAGTAACGTTAGATATGAAGAACTTTTCCTCTCTTTAGACTGTCAGTGCTTAATATACCCTTCTTTTATTTTGTTCGCCTTACTTTTTCCTTCTGCTAGTTGTTCATGTCAATGAAGATATTCATGTGTTGTCATTGTGCTATACTGTGGTATCATTTTCAATTGAAGTTACTTTGGTTATACAGGTGGAGTACCTACCCATTTCTTCAATGGAAAAGGCAAGGCAAATCATGGAAGAGTTTATGACTATATGGGATCAGGCTGTAACCAAAAGAGGAATACCAGGCCACTTTGTGCATATGGAACCAAACTTTGGTGAGTATGGCCTTGGAGACCAGTATACTTCACAACACACTGCAGTCCAGTATGCTGCTGTTATGGCTCAACTAATTGCAACCGTTCAAGCAGCGCAAGGAAGAAATTAGGACCAAGATCCTTCATATATGTCACTTGCAGAAATGGTTCGATGTGTTGATGTTTTTAAATCCCAGATTACTTTGGGACCAAGGGGAGGAATGAACATCCCAGTTAGGTTTTGGTTTTCCATGAAGTACATATGGTAGTGTGAAATGGAAAACATAGACTTGTTACCTTTAGAGTTGGAAGGTTAACGTTTGGTCGTCGATGTAAGGTTCAATGTTGTGGTTAAGGACTGCTTCTGTATTCACTTTTTGTACTCCTTTCTCAGTCCAACATCTTTATACATAGCAAAGTAAAAGTACGTGTTATCTCCGTCCATTATGTGTGCACCTGAAATCATAGACTCGTGCATTTACGTATATTGGCTCTTAAAGTACTGGCCTGACCGGCACTATAAATAACCAAAACAAAAAGGGAAAGAAAACAAAGCAAAAGGGTTTGTTTCCCTAGTATTTTAGCCGCGCAGTTTGAAATAGCGTCCACGTGAAGGCACACACGACATACATATATATATATATATATAGAGGATGCAAAGAGAACATCCGTCTCCTCGTCTGGCTCTGATGACGGCATGTCTCCACCTGAGCAGATTCCAGCGGCGTCTCCGACCATTTTCTCTTCCCGGCGAGTCCGTTGAATTCCAGTTTTTCGGTGAGATCAATCTTGTGTGAAGTTTTGGGTGGAGGTTGCTGCCTAGACCTTTAAATCGATCTCGCCGGGAAGGGAAAGTAGTCGAGGACGCCGCTGTAGTCCGTTCGGGTGGAGGCGCTCCGTCCAGTGATGAACGGAGGGACGTCTGCACTTTAAGCCCAGTGCGGACGTCATCTTTGGATCCGGACTGATATAGAGGGAGGATCTAAAGATGACCTCCTTACTTTAAGAATTTGGGGATTTCTACTATTTTACATTAGTACACTACTTCACTTAACGATCTCAACCGTTGATCATCTAGATTCATATGCAATAAACATTTCTACAAAATTTCAACTAATTCCATAAGCATTTAGTCATTCAAATTGACGTAAATAATTGTAGATCATTTGATAAAATTAAAACGAATATTGTGCTAATCAAATGATTATACATTTTTCATTTTGGTTAAATTTTTGTATGATTCATATGTGGGTAAGTAGCTAGGAATTTGGTGGCTTTGATTGTCAAAATACATACTAGAATAAAATACATCCTCACTTTAAGAGTTTAAGGAGATCCTCTTTAGATCCGAACTATATATATATATATATAGCCCTTTTCAGCTGCGGACATCCGCACAAATGGTTTTGGTGCAGATTTCTATTTTTGCACCACTTTTCGATTGAATTTTCTCATCTCCGTCAAGTATCTAGATAATATTGTGTAGATCATCTCTGCAAAATTTCAACCAATTTGGTAATCGTTAAGGCCTTCAAACTCGAAAAACAAATGGACGGACTGAATTATGGCAAACATGAACAGTTCATTTTTATAACAGAAAGACACAATTTTGAGGGCCTTAACGATTACCAAATTGGCTGAAATTTTGCAGAGATGATCTACACAATATTATCTAGATACTAGACGGTGGAGATGAGAAATTCGATCGAAAAGTGGTGTAAAAATAGAAATCCGCACAAAAACCATTGGTGCGGACGTCCACAGTTGAGAAGGATATATATATATATATAATATATATATACACACACACACGGAAACGATGTGTAGCAGACGTCCGCACTCGGCTTAAAGTGCGGATGTCCGTCCGTTCTCCCCCCTCCGGCGCTGGCGATGGGGCGCCTCCACCTCACAAGACTCCAGTAGCGTCCCCGACCACTTTCCCTCCCCGGCGAGTCCGTTTTTTTCTAGTTTTCTGGCAAGATCGACTTTGTTTGAAGTTTTGGGTGATCTCGCCGGAAAACTGGAAAAGAACAGACTCGTCAGGGAGGGAAAGTGGTCGTGGACGCTACTGGAGTCTTGTGGGGTGGAGGCGTCCTGTCGCCAACGCTGGAGGGGGGAGAACGGACGGACGTCCGCATTTTAAGCCGAGTGCGGACGTCCGCTTCATATATATATATATATATATATATATATATATATATATATATGCCCCCTTCTATTGAGGGATCCCTATTTTTGGCCACTTTCTAGGGATAGGGCATTACACCACTTCCCAATTGAATTTTTACATCTCCACCGTTCATATCTTAGGTCTATATGAGTAGATCACCTCTACAAAATTTCATATGATTTGGTGATCGTTAAGACTTTCAAAAGTTTGATTTAGTTTTAATGATTTTGAACGGTCCAGCTTATGTCAAACTAAAACCGTTGAAGGTCATTAAAACTAAATTGAATTTTTGAAAGCCTTAACGATCACCAAATCATATGAAATTTTGTAGAGGTGATCTACTCATATAGACCTAAGATATGAACGGTGGAGATGTAAAATTATAATCAGGAAGTTGGTGTAATGCCCTATCCCTATGAATGGCTTAAAATAGGGATCCCTCATTGGAAGAGCCCTAATATATATATATATATATATATATATATATATATATATATATATATATATACATGGTCATTCTAATGAGGGATCCCTTTTTTTGTTCATTTTTAGGGATAGGTCCACACCATTATATCTGTTTTTTAATGGGCTTGAATGGTTGAGATTAAAACAAAAAATTTAACACTTATGTCAAACCTACACCGTTCAATATTATTAAAAATAAATCCCTCATTTGGATGACTTAACGATCACCAAATTTTCTAAAAATTTGTATAAATGATCTACTCATATAGCCCAACGAACTGAATGGTGAAGATTTGATTTTGTAATCAAAAAGTTCGTTAAATGATCTATCCCTAAAAATGAACAAAAAAAAATCGTTATCGGAAGCGCCGTGTATATATATAACATTAGTCCAAAACCTCCAAATATTGAGTGGGGTATAAAATCAAAGCTTCTTGAAAGGTTCCGGGGTTTTGGGTTCTAGCCTCCAACTCCTTCCCTGTTCCCTCTCGACCGCCTCACTCATCCTCACAGGTATATACCATCTATATACCTTCATCATCATCCTTCATCTCCATCTTCCTGGTTTCACATTATTATTATAGCTATACTAAAGCGCTCTCTCAAATCACTGTTTCATTTTGTTCGTCTCTTCCTTAGGATATAATTTGTGCATAAGTAATTTTGTGTTCTAGAATTGGAATTTGAGTGTATTTTGGTTGATTGTGTAGGTTCGATTCCTACAACGGTTTTTGGATCATCAGAAACAAGAGACGGAGGAGATAGCAGAGGAAGAAGGAGAGGAACTTGACTGTCAGTCCGAGTAGTCTGTCTAATAAGGTAAACTAATTCGATTTCTTGGTCTTTGATTGTGGGGCTCTTCAAAACTGAATCTTGAGTTTCCCAAATGGTTGATTTTTGATTATTTGTTAATTTCTTGATTATTGATCAAGTAGATTGATTGCGGTGGTTCTTCAAAATTTAATAGTGTAGTATAGTAGAGTCAATTCTTTCATACAGAACAAACAACAATTCCAACTCTTAACATGTTCTCCTCAACTAGTTCATTTGCTCTGACTGTTTTCAATGGAGACAATTGATTTTTAGTTTTGACAAGAACATGGTACTCATGGGCTTTAGCAGAGATGCAGTTTTGATCATATCCTGCCCTCAAATCTAGAACCTAGATAAATAAAAATCTACAACTGTTATAGTAACTACTTCTAACCTTCTGATGCAGCAAGTGAAATTGGAGAAAAAGCTGTTGAACTTAGAAGTAGTGGTTAAATCAGTGGTCTTTGTAATTAAGTAGTTTTGATCATTGACGTAGTATTGTTCTTTAGATACAAGCAAATAGCAAGTAGTATAAAGCCACTTTAGATTTTCAGTTTACTAATAATGTTTGTCTATGTATTCTATGTGTTGTATGGATTATGTGATGACAGAATGATTTTTTAGATCAGCTTCAGGCCAACGTTTTGGTAATGTTGCCACATCTTGATATACTTTTATTAGTTGGGAATTATGGGATTAGTAGATATTGTGTTCAAACTTGCATTCTAATTTAGGTGTGCCATCCAAATCATTATGTTCCAGGAAGAAACAAACCTTTTAACTGATTTCTTCTCTCGCAGTTCCTGTATATTGTGATGTGTAGTTACATCTGATGTGTATCTTTAAATTGTGTTTTTTCTTCTTTTTTTAGTTTATGCTTTCTCTATCAAACACTCTTCCGAACAACACTAATATAAAGATCCGCAGCAAAGCGCGGGCGACTTAACTAGTTTGCAATCATGAGCTGACAGAATCTTCGTTTCTTTGTTTATGTTCACTGAAGATATTTGTCTCTTAATCTCCAATGAGCCAACCCCCACAATCTGGTGCTCCTGCACCCAGAAAGGTTTGTTTTTCTTTCTTTTCTTTTATCTCCTTTTGTTTTGATAAATGTGAACACGTAGTTTATAGAGTGTTTCTAATTTGCTTTGTATTGATGCAGAGGAGGTTCATACCAAGAGCCCGACCAAAGCAAGAAGTTAAACCGTATGAACTCCTCACTTTTGGTTCAAACCAATATGTTTTGTTATTGGTTTTCTTTTTGTGTTGTGGTTAATTTGATATATGACTGACTTGTGTTGCTCTTAATCTCTCTGCAGGGACCCGGAGGAGGAGGAGCAAGCTAGTTATGCTGAAAAAGAGAGGGAGTTACTCAGATGTTTCCATGTACATATATTATGACGCTGATTGGTTGATTTGATTTTGGTTGTTTGTGTTTATATGATTTCTCAAGTTTTGATCCCATTGTCTGATCTTTTGTATGCTTTGTATTGTTTTGTGTCTTAAAGGAACAATCTTTGAGGGCAAGGCCGAAAAACGAAAAGAAAGGTAGATACTTTTCTGGCTTTGCTTTGAAACTCTTGGATTTTGATTTGGGATTTAGATTTACTAGTTATCCAATACTTGCAATTTGATCCAATGAAATTCGAATTAAAAGGGTGGAATTTACTCGCTGAAGTTTGGATAGTATGGAAGTTGTGATTCAATCAATGACAACAATGGTATTAATTTGCAGAGAAGCCTGTGGAAGTTGCATTTGGTTCTGGGGGCCAATCATCATCGACCTTAAGATCATATGGGGCTCCCAGGGGTGTTAATGGTATGATCTTCTTCAGTGTATTTTGTCGTTGAGTTTATGGTTGTTAATGGGGATGCTTCTAGTAACATCACTCTTGATGGTGTTTCTCCGCAGGTGGTGGTTTGAACCCGGTCATTCAAGAGGAGAAAGAATACAAATCACCATTTGTAAGTTACATTGCAACCCAACACGTGCTAGCCAAAATGACTATGATTACTTGTTGGATTTTTGTGTTTTCTTTGTAGGTATGTATGTTTGTGTATGACTTTGGTTGTTTTTAAATTTGGGATGTTGTTGTTCCAGGATATCTACGGTCATTACCCCGTATCTCTTCCTCTGAGGCAGCCATCTTCTGAAGATCCTGGTATGTTTAAGATGAATCCGATGATTAGCTTGCTTAGGCTTTTCAGTGGTATTATGACAGGAATGTCTAATAGCGTTAACTCATCTCTATATTAGAGTGAAACATCAATCATGACTTGATCAGAATCTTAATATGAAACTTTGTATCTTTTTGTTTTCGACATGTGTCATCACTGTCATGTGTCATCTTCTACCATTGTGAAACATGACTGGTGTTACATATAAAAGCATCTAATGTACTACATTGTGCAGCCATTCTTAACCAGCAAGAATTTGGGGATGGTTCAGAGGAATCAACTTATGATGAAAATGCAACACCAGCTGCAGATGATCTTGATTTAAGGGTTGGTAGATATGAAGATTAAAATTCCAACAGTTTAAGCATGCTTGAATCAGTTTGACTTACTTTTGAGGGTTTGTTGGCAGGAGGAAAATAGAGCAACTAGTATGTTCTTTCTTCATTTACCGCCAACCTTGCCAATGTTAAAGCAACCAGCAGGCCAACAGGTAAACAATAGCTCGGGGGCACCAGGAGGTGCACGTAATACAGAGAAGCCTTGTTCTTTGGGTGACTTACCAGCGGGCTTCATGGGTAAGATGCTGGTGTACAGAAGTGGTGCTATCAAAATGAAGCTAGGGGATACTCTCTATGATGTGAGTACATTTCACTATAACAATGAAAAAGGATTGTCTTCTTGTTTTGAATTACTTGGGGCTCTTAACTACCACGCACTCGTAATATATTCTTGTCAGTCACCCAAAAGTTGAAGATATCAGATATCTAACTGGGATACCTCTTATCTTTTGAATGGATGCAGGTCTCTACAGGAATGAACTGTGATTTTGCCCAGGATGTTGTGGCTATTAATACCACCGAGAAGAAGTGTTGCACTATTGGGGAGCTCAACAAGCGAGCTGTTGTGACCCCAGATATTGACTCCGTTTTGAACAGTTTAGAGGATTTATGACAGTGCTCATTTGCAATACAGTTTTGGTCTCTGGTAATCCAAAATGCTTTTGAAAAAAAAATTTGAGCATTCATTATTACTATCAGAGGAAATAGATTACAAATTTCAGTGGTGAGTTTAGGAATTTTTGCTAGCATACCAGCCACAATAATTTGCATAAGAGTTTATTTTTTGACAGTCATGTGAAATGAACCTGTTGCAAACTAATTCTCTATTCTTCTGTTTAACACCGTGAGACATAAATCATATTATTCAATACATGTTCATTATCTAAAACAAATGTGACATGTGGCTTAAACATTATGTGACATATGTCTGTTTGAACTAGAGAATTGTTTTCACATGGAAAACTTGTGTTTTGTTTATTTCAACTCTCTGATTGCTAATAGTATAACTCAAGGTGCTAGATTCTACACACAATGGCCACCTAAAGTAGAAATACACTGAACTATTGAACAATCCCAGTATCTAAAGACTTGACTTGTTCATATTATGAATGCACTCTAGAAATTTAACAAACATAGATTGTGATTCAAAATCACATTATTTCCTGATTGAAACACTAGACATTGCAGGCTAATGCATCTAGAGTTGGTGAAGTATGACTTGTGCTCCATGCTGTGGTTGAAGAATGGTGAGTGTATAAGGAGCATGAGTGTAGGAAGGTGATAGCTCGAAGGAAAATTGTTGTAGAATCATAGCCAAAGCAACTTTTGCTTCTATCATGGCCATACTTTGGCCAATACAGATCCTTGGACCCCATCCAAATGGAAAGAACGCTTGCTGCTGGTCCTTTGATGCCCTTGAAACTCCTTCAGAAAATCTTTCTGGTTTGAATTCCCCTGCATCGTCTCCCCAGAGTTCAGGATCATGGTGAATGAGCAGTGTAGGCAGATTTAGATCAACTCCTGCTGGAACAACAATGTCTCCAACTTTGGTTTCCTTGTAAGTATGTTGATATGAAGCAATTGCTGGTGGATACAACCTTAGGACTTCATTAAGTATCATGTTTACCTGCAAAAGAATTTGTTCAGTTGCACAGAACAACTTAGGTGCTTCCATAGTTTAGCTTTAAATATGTCAAGAGAGAAATACTTACAATCTTGAGACAGCCTATAGCTTCAAAATTGGGTTCCTTTTCTCCACAGACCCTTAGGACTTCTTCCCTCGCCTTTTCTTGCCAGTCTGGGTGCATAGCTAAGACTATCATAGTCCATGTTAACAAGCTTGAGCTTGTTTCTTGGCCAGCAAGGTAGAACATCTTGCATTCCTCGATTACATCTTCAATTGTCATCATTTCATTGCTTCTTGTGCTACTAGCATTTTCTGATAAATTTGTCTGTCCATTAGACTGCAACAGCAGGCCTAGCAAGTCATCAACACTTGATTCTCCGGCTCTCATGGCATTCATTTTGTTCTGAACAATATTTCGTAGCATTGATGTAATCTCATTGTGCAATTTCTTTCTCCTTTGATTCTTCTTTGTTGGAATAAATCTGCACTGAACAATACGTTGTTAAAGATATCAATTCTTTTCAAGAGTAGATATTAAAACATGAAAGATGTTATTCTTTCATTATATATGGCAATGTACCTGAATCCCGGGATGTATAAGGTCTGCATTGCTTCAACGGTTAGCGTTAAGAGCTCTCTTTGAAGCTCGAAGACCTTCCTCCCTTCTGCATAGGTGCTTCCAAATGCTGCTCGAGAAATAACATCTGCAGTTAGTTTCTGAAGTGCAGGCCAGACATCCATTTCACAACTTCCTTGAAGAAAAGGATTCTCCTTCCACTGTTCTATCATTTTGCCACAGCTGACTGCAAATACAGGTATCATCCCCTACAAAAGAAACAGACTGATACTTGGTGACTGAGCAGTAGAGCATCAAACCAGTGATATTAGATATCATACATAGCATAAATATGAGCAATATAGAGAAGTAGGGACGCATCGAACCTTCAGCTTTTCTACGTGGAAAGCAGGATTGATTATCCTTCTGTGTTTGACCCATTTCTCCCCTTGTAGAGTTGATAGACCCTTTGTCAGAATCAGAATTTGAGGGTTTAGAGGTGGCTTATGGAAGTGACCTAGCTTGTTAGACAGAACTTCTTTCACTATCTCAGTGTCCATGATGATCAGTCTTGGTGTGGTTCCAACCCAACACATTGATATCTTCCCTGCACATGTTTCAAAACACAGACCAAATATAGGCTTCATAAGCAGAATACCAACACATAAAACATAACCTGAAGTAACATGCAAGGGGTGCAGACCATATCTCTGCACAGTGTTTAGGGTGAACGGGTCGACTCGCGAAACAATCTGATGATTTAGGCTCATGGGTTTGGACCATGCTTCCTTTATTTGCCTCACAAACTCTTTCATGTCCCCAATGAGTGGCATGTAAGGAGTGCCTCTAATTCCTTGTTGCTTCAATCGCCTCTCTAGCATTTTGGGTTTCCACCAAATGGAGTAGAAAGCTTTACCACCACCACATAGCAGCAGTAACAGTGAAACAGAACATAATACTACCACATAGTCTTCCATGCTTGAGAAAACTGAGAAGATTATACGGATGAATTTTGATGATGTTTAACAGACACAAATTTTTGCAACTATATATAGACACCATCACATCATCCATACAAAGAATTTGATTTTTTCGAGCTTCTATTCTAGTCAAATGTTAATCTTGCAAAGGGGGTAACTTGTCAAATATAATGTTGTTCTATATTGTAATTTGACCCTATCTGTTAGCTACTGATGTAGCATGAACCATGTTGATATTACTTTGAATCATTTCATCTTGGGGAACAAGACTAGGAATATGGTAGTGTACGTTCTGGCTTAGAAAATAGAATATAAAGTATAGTATCTCTTGGTTGAGACGACTCTTCTTAGTTTCTCTTGGATATTAAACTCGGTTCTGTACCAAAATGTCTTCGGATAAGGAACTAAAGTATAGTAATTTGCCGGCTGGTGAGATCAGAATTTAATCAGTGTATATTTCTTGAGCAACAAGCCCAGCTTTGGAGGCAAAACTGTGTATGATTTTGCTTGGGGATGAAGCCATGACCCAGGAAATAAAGAATAGATATATACATGAAAGAGGTCTACTCCATTAACAAAGGTAACAAAGCAGCACCTGTTCATTAACAAATGATGATATATATAGGGTAAAATATTGTATAATCCTTTTGGTTTGAAGTCGACATCTGTTTAGTCTTTATGGTTTTATTTTAATCTGAATAATCTTTAAAGTCATGATTTTTCATCTAAATAGTCATTATGGTTTTATTTTAATCTGAATAATCCTTAAAGTTATGATTTTTCATCCAAATAGTATTTATGGCCTTTAACTGAGAAAATTGTCGAAATGACTATTTGGATGAAAAAGTGATTTTAAATACTATTCAGATTAAAATAAATCCATAAGGACTAAACAAATGTCGACTTCAAACCATAAGGATTAAACAAATTTCAATTATATATATATGGAAGATATACACTAATACACATTTCCGCTGAATACTGGATATAAATGTTAAAACGTCATGGTTGTTCATTTTTCCTTCATTTGGTAATTGTTATTTCAGTGGATCAGTTATTGGGTCTGGCTAGAAACGTGAAAAACCAAATCATAGTATATACACGTTTGGATTTGAAATCAACAAAAATATTCCCTCTCGACAATTGGTAAAAGAAAACCGATTACCGATCGATCAGTACTACTTTCCTCACAAGTTTGAGTAAATAACTAGCTATAGCTAGCTAGCTAGGTCCTTTTGGTTATTTGGGAATGTATGATTGAGCTCTTCGATCACCTGACGTATGGAAATGGGTAAGTAGGAATTACTCTTCCTTCAAAATTGGTTCATTCTACCAGAATTGATTCATCCTACAAAGTGCCAAACACATAAAAATATATAGAAAGGGAGGCAACCCTTCTAGTGAGGATTTTTAAGTTGAGAGCTAGTTGAGGACTTTTCGGTTTATGGTTTAAAATACCTAATTTTCGATCACATTTTGACATCTCATCCGTATAGTTTTTAGGTTTATATGAGTAGATCATTTCTACAAATTTTTAGTCAAATTGGTGTTTGTTAAGATAACAAACCAAATCAAATTAATGGACGAACCAAATATGTCAAATATGAACCGTTCAAGTTTACAATTAATGAATCACACTTATGAATATCTTAACAATTTTCAATATACCTGAAAATTTGGAGAAATAATCTACTCATAAATACATATAAACTAAACTGTCAAGATATAAATATAAGATCGAAAAGTGGGATAAGCCGAAAAGTTCTCAACAAGTCATCAACTTAAGGGTCCTCACTAAAAGGGCTTCCTATAGAGGGATAGATACGATATGCATGAAAACAGTATACATACAACAAATTAGGACTATCTAGCAGCCTAACGTACGTTAGCATCAAGTACCACGATCGAATATATATGTACATGGTGGAGTAGGTAACTAGGTATGAAGAGCTAGAATTTAAAACTTATCATGATACTATCATTACGATGCATATAAGTAATTAAAGATGCACATCTATAATCATTTATCAATTTATGAAGGGGGAGAGAAAAAAGAAGGCCATTATTTCAACCCTAGGGGAGAGAGCGAACTCACAGAGAAAGATTGCGTCTGTCCGGCTGCATCATGCCGCCGGCAACGGGTCTCTGACTTTGCAGGTGTACGTGGGGTTCGTCCAGAAGGGTTAAGCTAAGTCCTTGGCTCGGAGATGCTTGGGTAGGCCCTTCCTTTCCTCTAATTTGGGTCAACACTGTCGATGACTCTTGATTGTAATACGATGCATTAGCTGAGTGGTTGTCAATGACTTCTAAGTTCTAACCAATCAACTAATTAAGGTATGAAATGCACATATTTGTAAGTGCTAATTCAATTTGATAGTCAAAATTACTCAAGAAAATTGTTATAAAGCGTACAAACACACGACAATTCTAAATATTATTGTCAAACAATAGCAATAGGGAAAATTTGAATTCGATCTGGTTCTAGTCCAGTTTTATTAGTAGGAAACACGTGTGTTGAAAAAGCTTTTGATACTCTTCGCTATGTCCAAACTCCAGGAAAGAAGTAGGAGTGTAAATATAGCTCAACGTACAAGATTCTTGTTCCAATTAGATACACCATTTGAGAGAATTAATATTACTAATTCCATGATGAATAATAATAATACAACATCAAATAATTAACTATTTTATGTATAATTATTTATCCCCGTAAGAATAAGTGTAACTCATTGATATGAAATCAATATGACATAGATCACGATTGCATATATATGATTATTGGTGGGATATATAATAGAAAATTAATCTAGCTGCTAGCTGCTGGCTATACCATTCGTATTACTATTTGTCATAAGAGAATTATTGATCAACTAGTCTCTGCAAGTTCGAGCCAGTCTCCTTGGTTAGCATCAGCATCGAGAAAAGAATTCAATGACTGGAAATTGAGGATCGTAGTTGGTTGAAATTGATTATCAGCAACACAATCCTCACCACTACCAACATTATCACTCCAATATTGCTGATGCGGCTGCATTTCTTCAGAGAACAAGTTATCACCGCAAAATTCCGAACCGAGGAGATTGGCCAAGCAAAGCTCGGAATTCATGTTGAAATCCACCAGAAAATCTGATGAAGAAGAGTTTTCCAACAAAGATGGAGACGACAACCCATTCCCATCAGACTGATGATCTGCTACTGTTTGTTGACGATGATAATCCTCAGGCTTGTGATCATCAGCAAGGAGCAACCCTTTGCGTGGTAACTGTGGGTTGATGAATACTTTGGTGCACTTGGCAGCTTTGGTTCTTACCACATTATGGGACATAACATTCTTGGCCTTATTGGATCTTGGTTCACCATGACCAGCTGATGAGGGTGATGATGAACGAGCTTCTTGGTCTGGAACTCGTTTGCTCAGATTGGTATTCCAGTAGTTTTTGATTTCATTGTCTGTTCGTCCTGGTAGCCTCCCCGCTATTAGAGACCATCTGATCACAATAACCCAGTTTATATGAGAAAATCAGTTTGCTTATGCAAATTAGTTATTAGTAACCCAGATTTTGCTTGTTAGAATCAGTGATACGAGTAATTGATTAATTACCTGTTGCCCAAGAGCTTGTGAAGCCTGACGATGAGCTCTTCTTCATCAGGTGATATGTTGCCTCTCTTGATGTCTGGTCGTAGATAGTTCAACCACCTAAGCCTGCAGCTCTTCCCACATCGTTTCAGTCCTTCAATAATAACATTGCAAATGAAACTAATTAGAGACATGCATGCATATAATCAACTCAGAAAATTAAACCCGAAAGAAAAAAAAATCTAGTTCAAGTCTCTAATTTTCTGCTGGATGTATCAAGTACCTGCGTTCTTAGGGAGGTTTCTCCATCCTCCTTCACCATGGACTTTGATGTACTCGGACAGAACTCTATCTTCGAGAGCAGTCCATGCACCTTTGTTCAAGCCCTCCTTGGCACAACAAGGGCTTCTCCCCATTGCTCAAGTTCTTTCTGTTCTTGAGCTGATACTATGTTTTCTGGTTCTGAATTTTCTAAGACGACGCGTACGTGCGTCTTTGATTTGAGTTCTTCGATCTTCCCCGGTAGCTTTGGAGAGACTCACACTCGTGCTCCTTTATAGCTCCCTATGTTGTATTTTATGTGTATAATATTGCCAAAACAAAATAAGATGACACCGTATATACATGCCGTGGCCGGGCCGGGCCCCTAGGCCCTAGGCCATCTAATCAATTAATTAAGTTCTCTTAGAAGAAAAATAAATTACAGCAAGAAGCATTTAAAGCGCCCAATACATTTCACTCTTACAAGCTAGTAGTTGGGATTGAGAAAATGATCGAAGCACAATCAAAGAGCAAAACCAAGGTGGAAAATGGTTTCCCCACTAGAGATTGCATATGATATGTATATATGGTGGTATGCTTAACTCGAACTGTATCCATATTTGAGACCAAAATACCGAAGAGTTATGTTAGCTAGGAGCAGTAGCTAGAATGCATGATGTGCCACACACTTAATTAGTGTGTTGATCACCATCAATTCGGTCCAAATAGCTAAATCAAGTATTACATGTGTAGTGATAGACACATCTAATAGTAGCGTATGTGATATGGTGATCACCCTAGCTAGCTATGGTCACTTCAAGCTCCATATATAGCTACATAAAATGGGGTGAAATTGGCACACCTCTTTGCTTACAAACGTACACCTATTACCTTATATTGAAAAATTATTCATGAAAATGAGTTTGGTTAATGATAAATAAGATATGTGAATTTTTTATTTTTTATTTTTATAAAAAAAAAGTTTATGTGAGGTCTTGGTTACGCTACACCAATATCGTCATGGCAAACATGCAACCTCAACCCTGAAGGACTGACAGTGGACATGTATCTGTCACACCAGCCTCTAGGTATATGGATTTCCATAAGAGAATTTACAGATCGCGAACCAACGAGGCTTGTTGGTAACGGGAACATGTCAATTTCAAACCTTAACAAATAGGCTTTTTGAATAGTGTTGATGTTGAAGTATATATATTTTTTTTTCTTCTTGTTTTTTAGAATAAAGTCTATATCGATCTTTTGGATCATTCGGTAATAACTAATTATAATTGATTTGTACCAGTATGAAGTTTAATCGATATCAACCGTACCAAATGGTTACATAATCTATAATCTATTTTTTGAAAAGAAAAAAAAGTTACATTAAGAAGTCTCTTTTAGGCAACTAACATTTACAATATGAAAGAATAAGGCGTTCGAGACCTTGTTAGAAATCATATCACTCTAATACAAAGGGTGAGCTACAAGAATGATCAAGATTAGGAAAGGCATATTCACTCAAATACATATCTAGCTATAATCTATGAACGGTTATATTATGCTATGGTTAACTACTAGGCACAAATGTTGTTATACTTTTCTTCTCACCATTCTATCGAATATTTGATTCTGATCGAATGCATGTATGTTCTTCCAAGTTCCTATCATGCGAAAAGCATTTGTTTTGTTTATTACATGATTTAACTTACTTGTCTGAGCTGATGCACGTTGTTTCATCACTGATCACTCAAATATGATAACAAGAAAGCATTGTTTCTTCCCACAAATTAATAACGTTCCATACTGTACGTCTTTAAGGGATAGTCGGTAGATTCATATGCATGATTTCGTTTTCAAGATTTTGGAGGTATGGAAGTTCTGAGGCAAAATCTTCATCGCAGTATTATTTTATGAATGATTGATAAACACATGATTTTATGTTGAAGATTGGTAGATGAAAGTAGAGCAATATTCAATACACTTGTCATTGGTCAACCAAGTCATTTTCATTTTAGCCATGAATTGACTAGTTTGAAGATATATAGTATCACATAACAAATTGATTACACTTTCTTCTTTTGGTGTACATGAACAAAATCTCGCTCGGTAGCAAAAAAAAAAAATATATATATATATATATATATTAGTATACGATCGATCTTTTGCCCATTTGAATGAAACTCTCTGCATATTGCATAAGCTTCCTCTACTACTCTTGAACTAACATTCTAAGAGAGTCGACCCTTGAAAGTTTGTTAGGCTGCGGCGGCCTCGATCATCTTCAATCTATTTCACATATACTTCTTCTTCCTCTCTATTTTCCTGTTTTGTTTTTTCTTACGGAATGAAGATGCATGATAGGGTACTCATATCTAGTATCAACGTCATGAAAGTAATCATCAAGTCCTTTTTTTTCTTTTTCTGAACTAGGGCATCCATGATCGATCACTCTATTACGTCCGTGCATGATCTCCATCGATAACGATCCTCCATATATTGCATTACGTTTTTCTCTTTGTTAAAATCATTACAGGGATGATCAAAGCAGCTAGTTTCATTTCTAGAAGTATAAACTACAAACTGTATCGATCGATGTCCCATTTTAATGAAGGAACAGTTCAAGTTTGATGCACAGTGCTGTTTTGGACAGATATTAGTTGAGTTTTCGTCACCGGTGATTTTCCAAAACAGCTCAAGATCTGGCTTTTCCGATAAGAAGCTTCCGGCCTTCTTAATATGTATATTTTAGCGTATTCGTTCACTGTCGTCTGGAGTTAACTAATTGCTTGTAGCAGTAAAACGTACTGTGTTTTCATGGGGTTGGAAAAATCAAAGTTTCTTATTAATCTCTTGTTACGGGTTAATTTTGTCAAAGTTTTAACAAATTGTCTTAGCTAGTTCCACATACAGATTTGTTTTGTGCATATTTCTGTCCTAGCTAGGGTGACTGCTTTTTCCTAGCAAGCACACTAATTCTGGATCCTCATGGAAAAAAGCATCAGAAGAGAAAGTACAAATCATAAGCATGCTCTCTGTTTAGCTAGCTAAAGTGTGAGATGATTAGTGATATAAGTAGACTAAAATGGAAAGTCATTAATCGATGTAAATTGTCAAGGGGTTGTTGATCTGTTAGAGTAGTTAAGTAAGTAGTTGGTATATTATTACCAGATCCAAACCTTATTAGATGTAGTAAAAGCATACATCAAAAATATACCTTATTATTTTTGCTTTCTTAACCTTAGATGAATCATAGTTGCTTAAATGGCATGGTGTCTGCTATGTGGATCCAAATTAACCTTCTCGCTTTCATGTTGTTATCCAAGATTTGTCTAAGGCCATTAGGTGCTTCCATAATGGCACGACTATAAACAGAGTAGAAGGTTCAAGTGCATGTGTTCTATTTTCATTTTTATTGTGGCCAAGGATGTGTGAGCATGTGAAAGTTTTTAGGTAACCTGACACAATAAAAATGTAAAATAACAAAATGACATATTCAAATATTAAAAAGTACTTCTACCTCCAAACAAAAATGTTAAAAGTGCTTCACTTTTCTGTCAGATCTTTCAAGCTTTAGAGCAGGGACGGAAGATAGTGCAGCTGCCTCTGGGCTGCGCAGCCCAGACACTTTTTTTTATTTTCAAATAGAATAGATCATGTTATCTGAACAAATAGTTATATGTACAAATACTTCATATAAAAAATATTTAAAAGAAACCAAAACCTATCATATTATAATAAATGAGGATTTGAATATACACAAATTCGTCCAAAAAAAAAAAAAAGAATATACACAAATTCTATTCTACAGGCCACCTCCACGGCTCCACCCTTTTTTTTTTCTTTTTTTGTAAGAATGGTCCGTCCGTCTTCTTCTTTTTTCTTTGATTACAACATTTTTTTGTTTTATGTTCTTTTTTGAGTTTTCCAACAAATAGTTTTTCAATTCCCTCAATTTTATATGATTCTCAAACCAGTTGTGTGCTATCGATCGATATTGGCATTTTAAGGATGTGAATCTGATTATTTTCTGAAATTTGATATCACTTCTAATCTTATATATTGATCTTTTTAATATCATGTGTTAAGAAGCCAAAAATATTTTCCTAATGCAAATACAAGCATTATAAATTTATTATTTTCATACATTTTAATATTTTGATCAAATTTTTTTTAGCCGAGGTGGTTTTGAAATCCTCACTAAGTCCATGTTTTAGAGTAAAATAATAGGCCAAAGTCAATTAATTAAGTAAAATGGTTAAGGTTGTCGTAAAGTAAAGAAGAGAAGAATAGTTGGGAGGATGTAAAAATCTACTCATTCATTCTCATTAGTCTCTTTATATAGAGGTAGTGTTTGCATCAGACTACATAACTAATGAGTAATTGTGTGGACAACCACATAGATTATAATATTTATAACACTCCCCTTGGATGTCCACCAATGAATGATGAAATCAGACACGCATAATATTGTCTCATTAAAAACCTTGCCAGGTAAGAAAAACCCAGTGGGAGAAAAATAACCCTGGTCGAAGGAGAAAAAGAGTACAACGCGCATATGTCTTAGGTAGCATACTTCTGGATGCTCCCCTTGATGAGAATCTCCTCCTGAACGTTGCAAACTTCATGCACCGTAAATAACGGTTTGATTTGTCCATCACTAAAGTGAGACCATGCGTGCTTTGCATATAGGGGTTCATCATGAAATTTTAAACCTGCAAAGTTGAAACAATACTAACAAATCTAAACGATTATAAATAGGTCTTACCTAATTGAGTCGTATGACCAAATTCATACACTAAGTAATAGCTAAACAAGATAAACAAATTGGTATTAAAACATTGAAATATCATCATGGAGTATCCAGCCATACACATCAATATCTTTGTGTATGATACGTCTCATATAAACTCTACAAGAGCTCTAAGTAATTCATAACTTCCCAAGAGTTAGAATATATAAAAACATAATGATCATAATTCGAATTCGATTGTGTAGTCCGATCATAATACTCATTGAGGCAATATCGATCACATTAGCTATAACGGAATGAGTATATATGAGTTAACTTTAGACTATTTGATTCCATGAATTAGCTTCAAGCTCTCTCAAGTATTTATAGATCGAATTACATCAGAATCATTCATGTACTTGAATCCTTTAAGGATTTGACAAGCGATACGCTTGTAATGACACTTCACTTCTGAGAATTTGGTTTATCAATGTGTATTTAAAAGCCCTCGTAATATATGATGATAACATGTCATAAGTCTCTCGTCCATGTAACAGTTACATGTAACACTGTACTTATAGAAAAGTATTATTCGTATAAGGGCATATTCATAATCTCATGTCTTTTGTAGATATTAAATCATAGTGATTTACTTTCATTGTGGTAAATATCATTTGTATCTGTAGGGTTAAAGGTCAAAGTATCTCATCACGTTTCAAATATTTAGTTTCATTGGAATTGCCTCTTTCCAATTTGGCCAATAATATGTTTTGTCGACATGCATAATGAAACGTGGCATAAAATCAATTAATACAGTCCTTAATGATTTTTGGTAGTTACCATTTGTAAATTGTCATAGATGATCATCATTTATAAATCTCACACATTCTTATATGTATGCATTTTTGATATTGGGTACCCGTGCCACTTCTGGGGTAAATATTGTCACTTCTTGGACAAATATTATCTAACGAATGTGGATCGTTTACTTGTAATATCATGTAGACCATTAAATGACCTATATAATCTTTCATTTTCAGAACCTTAATACTTTAGACCTAGTGGATACATTCCACTCAAATTCACGCCGTTATTCAAATGACAATAGTTTTATTCTCCTCCTAATGGCGGGAAGACTGTCATATTATGATCATGCGCTAATATGCGTTTAAAGCTCGATCACTATCTTTTGAGTGAAATGTTCATTGGCTGGTGGCGAACCAAAACCAAGTTTAAGGTCAAGAACATTAAATTCATGTGTCAACGAAAATACTATTCTTTAATGGTGTACCTACAACCTTTGTATATGTAGCCGTATTAGGAACTCTAACATTGTATCATGATATTCTCTTCAGGAGAACCATGTCACATGGATACACATGCATCCCACAAATCAAATGGGGTATAGACTATTTGAGTTAATATGGATAGTCTCATAAACTTTAATCCAAGTAGAAAACAGTGAATCTAGCATATACTTTTTTCACAATCTTTTATCAAATCACTAATTGATGACACATGTCTCAATATCAAAATAAGATAACGGTTAAACAACTCACACAAACTTACATCGTTCTTCAGGAACAATCTTTCTCCCTCTCACAACAAGAGGAGTGGCTCATTGAGGTGACAACTCAAAAATATGCGGCATATAGATTAGTGGTCATCAAAACTTGTAACTTATTCAAGACAACACTCTAGGTAAATTATGACTTAGTTAGTCATGCCCAGTTTCAATGAACTTCGGGTTCATGATATTATATATCTTGAGTAATTTAACACTGTATGTGCTCTTTTGGAGCTATCAATGCTCTTCTAGAGCCATCAATTATACGTGTAATCAAATGTTTGGATTTGAAATTTACTATTAGAACTTCGGGTTCTGCAGTACAATATTTTGAATCTTCTTGTCCAAAAAATATTACACTCGAAATTCATATGATCGAGATATAGGGCTGCTGACCCATGTGAATAACAATAAAATGTAAACAATAAATACAGTAATGAAATTGCATAAAAAGTAAAGAAAATTGTAAACAGCAAAAAGTAAATAAATTGTACATAGGAAACTTCTGGTTCCATAAATAAATAAAATACACAAATCTTCAGGTCTAGTTAACTTTATCAAATATGATAATCGTGATTCCCGATCTCATCTAGTTACACATGCAAGAAACATCATATGAAATAGGTGGGGAACTTCAGGTCCTCATATGATTAGGGATCGTAAGATGTCATTTTGGTCGTTGTATAACTCTAAGGAACTTCAGGCCCTTGTCAATTGCATAAGTTTTGAGAAACTTCATATCACAATTTTAATAAATTTCAAGCCCTCTATATTTCAATCAAAATACTTTGGGTCTCGATCCAAATACAAAACTTGAGAAGCAATTGATAAATGTATCTTTTCCATATTAGCATGTATATATGTATAGTATAATTGCATAAGGGACGATTGTCAGTAAGAGTGAGCATAAAGAACTTACCTTTTTGTGATCTGACTTTCTAATCTTATATTGAGAAATATGAGTGGGAATACATCTCGATCATATATGGGGAAACAAATATCATGTAAGAATAATAACATATGTAAAAGCTTTGCTAAAGCCAATAAAAGTAAATGATTTTGATATGCGCGCAAGTCGGTAGCTAGCCATCATATGGGTAAAGAAAATCATATAGCATTTGTATATGTCAAACAAACCAATACTAACATATGCATATCCAGATTGAACCAATTTATTTGCGAAGAGATTGGTGAGGGAAACACAAATAGCTTATCAAAGATAGAATTAATCATTGATTACACATACTAATTGAATCGGACATACCAAACAACAAAACTGTGGCTGCCTATTAGAGGAGCGGATGCGCATAGAGAGGATAATTAAACGATAAAAGATATGACTCGTAGATCATGAGTTTTGGGCAAAGATCAATCACCAAATACTCTTAGATAGTCTAATAAAAAGAAAGAAAAAAAATAAAGTATGATCGTGTGAGGATGAACGGCAAAAGAACAATTTTGGTTTTCTAGGGTTTGGTCGTTATCAACTCAATGGTAGAGTCGTGCTGATAATGTGTCGTAAAGTAAAGAAGTAAGGAAAGGAGAATAGTTTGGAGGATGTAAAAGTCTACTAATTCATTCTCATTAGCCTATTTATATAGATGTAAGGTTTACATCAAACTACAAAACTAATGAGTAATTACGTGGACAACCACATAGATTATAATATTTATAACAAAGGTGTCAAAATCATCTTCTAATTTTATATAGAACAATACATGTCTTTCTTTCAACGTGTAGTTTATTTGATTCTAGAACCAAAATCATGGTGAAGAAATGTCATATGTATGAGAAATAATGAGAGGATTGAAGCCGGTGATCACTTTGCATCTTTGAAATTTATTAGTTCAAACACGAATATTCTTACCTGTTTGAGATACTGTGAAGTAATCAGTCATCTGTGACATCAAGTATAATATTTGCAAAATCAAACCGATTAGTCTGAAACATATACTCTAGGTTAATTGCTTGCCTTAAAAACTAGGAAGTTATGCATGCATGTATATATACTGCACTATGTGTTGTTCACAAATGATAGCTCATAACTGTTAGAACAATTTTCAAATTATAAAGGAAATTTACAAGTAGAGATGTAAAGGTGTGAATATATAACAGCAAGAGGTATGTTAGTTTGAATTGAATTAATTTGTGATTGTTGGTAATTAAACTAACACCAGAAAATTAGTTACTCTTATTGAAAAGACTTAATCATTGGTGAAGAGTTACCAACATAAGAGACACCGGTTCTAAAAGACACAACCACTTCTATATAAAGAAGTAGTTCTCTACATATTGACACATTCATAAACTCTCTCTATTCTTCTCAATAAAATCTTCATTTCATTCCTTGTTTTTCAAAGACAAAATCTAGAAACTATATTACTGCAGTTATAGTTTCTAGGAATCTTGAGCCCTTTCAAAACCTTCAATTGAGTGTAGATTGATCGTCGTAAGTGCAAGACGCCGATCAACAATAACAAGATTGCTAGGCTTTATTGTATCTAGAAGGCTAATTTGCATAAACCTCTTTGCACACAAGTAATGGGGGTAAATATAGTCTGAAAGATAGCGTTGCTACAACGTGTCTTGAAGCATAAACTTTTTCAAATTGTCATAACCCACTAATCTATGTTTCAAATATCCAACAATTTTTAGACTACAGTACTGATATGGCATATTTGAAGGAGTTTGTTGATACAATGAAGCTGGAATACTTTGAAGGAACCATTTTCAGACAATGACAAAAGAAGATACACTTATTGTTCACTAGCCTACAAATGGCTTATGTGCTTACGACACCGAGGCCAAAATGAAGATGAGACTATTTCCATGAAGCATGAACGAGAAAAATAGGATCAAGATGATTGTGCATGTAAAAACTATATATACAATTCCTTAAGTGATAAGTTGCAACTGAAGTTTCAAAGCAAGGAGACGTCAAAGGAATTATGTGATGCATTGGAATCACATTATATTTCCACAGATCCTACAAGTAAGGCCTTTTTGATTTCAAAGTTCTTCAAATATAAAATGAAAGAAACCAGATCTATTGTTGAGCAATTTCATGAACTAGTTCATATAATCGACATGCTTGGTCAACATGATATACATATAGACTCACGATTAGTGTCCCGGTTATCTTGGACAAGCTTCTATTTTCATGGAAAGATTTCAAAAAGAATATGAAAACCATGGTGGAAGGCTTGACCATGGAAAAATTGGGTCATAGACTCCGGTTTGAGGAGGATTATAGAGTAACCAATACAAGGTTGGACGAGATTCTTAATCTTGGCAAAGAGAATGAGACCCATGAGAAAATTGATGGACCTTCCTCTTCATAAAATGATTTGGTTGTTGGTGGAGGTAAATAATCAAAGAACAACCAAGATAGTAGGAAACAGAAGTTTGGGTCGAATAAGGACCGTCCAAGTCAAAATCCAAACAAGAAGAAGAAATTATCTTGCTTCTATTGTCACACAGTCGGTCACATTATGAAGAATTGTCGACTTCTCAAGAAACATCGAAGAGAATATCACTCCGAAGAGAAGTTTGTGGCCATAGTTTCTGAAGTAGTAAATAGACTTCGGGGGAAATAACAGAGTTATTCCATGAACTCTGTAAATGTATATGTGACTATAAGGACTCTGTAAATGAATATGTGTTTGTGCTCATATACTGTTTGAAGGTGATAGTTCTAGCAATCTGGCATGATAAATAGTTATACAAAATGATGTCTTCATGTTTACTGTTCGATAAGTATTAATAATTGAAGTGTGTTTATGTATGCTTGCATTTGATCTGTTGCATTTCATTTTCAATCTGCTGCATCATGGCTGCATTATGCATCTCCCTTTACATGTCAAATTATATAGTGCTGGTAAAGAAACACAAAACCAAGGAGTTTTAGGTAATATAATTTTACCCCTGCAAACTTGATTTATACAGCAGTGCATAATGCTTCATTTGGCTTAGAGATATATGTGTAGCATTCGCCTATTAGATTGTTTTGATCAAACTAATATGACAAGTCGAATAAGAACTGTATGTTGATCAATGTCTTAACGAATTGAATAAAGTTGCATTCAGTTGCAATCATAACTGAACCATAGATTAAATGATACAAAAGTGAACACATCTATCTTATATATATCTGCAAAATTTTATTTTGCTGTGAATTTGTGATCCGATAGAACATTGGTGCATATGTGTTTAAATCTGATAAAGGATTTATTGTTAACTGCATATTATATGTGATATGATCATGTCTATTCATCATTCATGTTCATGAACAAAGTCTTATAATTAATTGTGAAGCATTAGTATTATGCTGATACAAGGGTGCTTAAGCAAATTTTATTGAAGTTGCTTTTATATATGCTAGTTGGATCCAATTTGGATAGTAACTAGTTGATTTCATGAATATCAGAAATGCAAGGCTCTATGAACTAAATTCATTGCATGATATTCATCGAAATGTAATAACAAGCATTAAGCTTGAAAGCGTCTATAACTTGATATGGATGGAGAATACTCAAGTATTAAGAATGAGTATGTCATCTAATAGAAAGATGAATTTGACATAATACTAGTTGAGATGTCAATAGAAAATCCAAATCCAAATGTTAGACAAATCCTAAATTTATGGATAACAAATTCATTGATAGCATTGACTATCAAAAGGGCATTTGTCAAGTAAATAATTACAATGATGATTCTCGTTTCATTGAGACATAGTTATGCAAATATTTGAAGAAACGAGTCATTAATGCTAATTAGGGTCATGATTAAAACTTTATTGACTAATTAACAAAAGTACTTGTAAATCTTTAAATTTACAAGGATTTGATAGGTGATACATCAAATGGGATGGGGAAGTCCAAAACTTTGATCACCAATGAGGGAAACTCAACTCAACACTTGAAACATCAAGCCTTGAATTCAATTAGCAAAGTTCATCATAGGTAGTGATTGCAAGCACTAAAATAAATGAAAGGATATATATGTCTACATATATTTAATGTCCATCCAAAGGTGTAAAAGTGTTTGGTACCTATAATGAATGGTGGAGGTTGAGTTTCTAAAACTCTTAATAGGCATGTTGTCGGCATCAAATCGATCCCATATAAACCATGTGATTCAATTCTATACATGGCTGGATGGCAATGCCAAAAGTGTTGTAGTTTGAACAAATAGGTGTTGTGGTGATGACCTCTACCTCGATCTCCATATATACAAAATTTGCTTCTCTCTCTTGTTGTATCCTCTGAATTTTAGGGGACGGATCTATGGATGTTGCTATTGGTTGAATCTTCCGAAATGTTGACACTTTCTCAAGGTAAGGTCCCCCTCTTCAAATTAAACGAGGAAATGATGTACAAGTGAGTAAGTGTGTGTTAACTGTTAAGCAAGTAATATGCACATTGTTGTTACAAGACGTTAGGCTAGCTTCAGTTGGGTATATAACGCACGCATTGTTTGACAGATGGCTATGGTAACAGAAAGAGGATGATTAACTCGAAATTATAATCAAGCCTCAACCATCTCTGTATCACAATCCTTTTTGTAATATCCATTAACATTTCAAGACAGAGGAATCAACTTATTTGACCCAAAGAGTAGTCGACCTCTCGTGTTAATGGAGGGAATCAACAAATTCTTCACAATGTGATAGATACTTCATAGCTGATACATACAAACAGGAGTACACTGATAATGTGCAACACCCAACACCATATTCCTGCAACTAAATTCCAAACTCAAACTCAGTACATTACATAACCTTATCTCAAAGCATAATTTGAATGACCGGAATCCGATAATACATGTTCAGACACTTGCAGATTGCGGTGACAGAACAACATAATCAACAACAATCACGTTATCCAAATACTCCGTTACCTTGTCATTCTCCAGCTTTGCCAGCTCCTCCTTGGAATCCACCTCCTCCATCTCCTTCACTCCCTTAAAAACCGCCACCGACGCAATCGAATACCCTTTGGCTCTGCCCGGCGAGAAGTTCTCTCCGACTGTGACCTGACCCACCTCGCCGAACTTCCCCTTAATCCCTTTAATCGCCTCCAAAACCTCACCTTTTGCCGCCTCCCCCAACTCCTCCTTCAGCTTCAAAACCGTGATGCGGATCGCGGATGCCGGAGAGAGGCCCATCGGGCCTGTCAGCCCATCCGCGATCCAGTCAACGGCCATGATGTCATCGCAAAACGGGAGGCTTTCCTTGACGACGCTGATGTGGGTGGGATGGACGGCATAGGCGGCGAGGTCGTCCTTGGATTTGTAGCGGCTGTGGAGGAGGTGGGTGAAGGCGAAGGGGGAGGATCGGATGCGGAGGAGAGGGCCGGCGGTTAGGTGGAGGGTGAGGTCGAGTGAGCTCAGGGCGTTGAGGCCGTCCACCCAGGCGTTGACCTTGGAGGGGTCGGTGTTGTCTTTCAGCTTGAAGAGGACAATGTGCTCGACGACAGATTGGGCGGCCGACGACGACGACATGCTGATGGAAAAGTGCAGTGGTGGTTGGAGGTGAGAGTGAGAGAAAGTGAGAAATCAAATGAGCTTGGAGGGCTGGCGAGTGGGTTTAGTGAACTGCGTTTACTAATAGCGATGGCGGGAAGGTAGGGTACTAGATTGGCCCCATCAGAATTCATCATTGACAAATCCAAGGCCAAGTTAACGTAGTGTTTGCCTGTCTAACTGGCTTTCAGTTAAGCCATGAATGGTCACCGGAGTCGTGATGGCGGTGACGGTGGTAACAAACCAAAACGACCAATGTACGATGGTGGTAGCTACTAGCTAGTAAGAGAATGGTTGCAAGCAAAGTATGCATGGAAATAGAATGGACAAGAATAGTTCATCCCCACTCTTCCAAAACCATGATAGTGGAGTTAACTTCCCGTACCTTAGGGCCTAGAAGAAGGTGATTCTCGGCGTAAATCAGGACACAGAAAGTCACAGGGTGCTCACAAAGTCAAAGCTAAACAGGGTGCTGAACAGGGTGCTCACATCAGCCATGTATAGTTGATGGATGAAGCCCACAGTGCAAGAAACGAAAGTACATTGATGAAGAGTGTCACTTTCAGAGTCTAAATCTTAGTTTAGCCATCTTTATAGGGGCATATGCTCTTGCATCACCCTGTATCCTTATCGTATCTGAAACTATGTCATATGACCTTATGCAACTTCCATACCAAGAAAGCAAACGCTGAGGCACCTAAGTCTGACAATATAACCAAAGACGAATCCAAGTCTAACAATGTAATGGAAGAAAGGTTGATTTCAAAAATCAGCAAACGCATCTCATCAAATTGAAACTGAAATTGTTGAAACGCATCGAACCATCAATGTGATACACTTTAGCCAACAAATTCCAGCCGATTCTCAGTAACACTTTATTTCACCAACACTAAATTGCATAACTCCTACTTCAGGAAGGAGAATGTGAATTACCCGAATCCGAAGAATTTCAGAGACTAGCAGATTGCGGCGAAGGAACAACATAATCAGCAACAATAACGCTCTCCAAATACTCCCTAACCTTGTCCTTCTCCAGCTTCGCAAGCTCCTCTTTCGAATCCACAGCCTCCATCTCGCTCACTCCCTTGAAAACCGCCACAGACGCAATCGAATACCCTTTAGCCCTTGCCGGGGAGAAATTCTCGCCCACACTAATCTGCCCCACCTCTCCAAACTTCCCCTTAATCCCTTTAATCACCTCCAAAATCTCACCCTTCGCCGCCTCATCCAAACCCTCCTTCACCTTCAAAAACGTGACCCGGATCGCCGACCCGGGGTACAACCCCACCGGACCCGTCAGCCGTCGGCGAACCAGTCAACGGCCATGATGTCATCGCAGATCGGAAGATCGGAGTCCTTGACGACGGTGAGGTGGCCGGGGTGGGCGGAGTAGGCGGCGAGGGAGTCTTTGGAGTTGTAGCGGCTGTGGAGGAGGTGGGTGAAGGCGAAGGGGGAGGAGCGGGTGCGGAGGAGGGGGCCGGCGGTGAGGTGGAGGGTGAGGTTGTTGAGGCCGTTGACCATGGAGAGGTCGGTGGAAGGTTTGACGTTGAAGAGGACGACGTGCTCGACGACGACCGGGGATGACGACATGGTGACGGTGGCGAGGTTTTTGGGGAAAGAGAGGGGGTGGCGGTGGGGTTTGGGAGGTGAGAAGGAGCGAGAGAAGGGGCGAGGGTTTAGGAAGGAGCGAGTGGCTTTGAGATACAGAGTCGCCGTCATATCCGGACAGAGTGAGGAGAAAGGAGTGAGGTGAGTGAGGGATCTGGGTTTACTGAGAGTGATGGAGTGAACCTCCGGTACTGACTTTGGGTTAAACAAGCCCGCCTTATAAGATGATAGCACGGGCCCAACTTGATCAGGCCCAAATTATCAGAAGGGGGATTTTGTGTTTGAATGTAGGAGGAGGAAATGGCACACTTGTAAGGAGTCAAATTTGGCATCTTAAACAAGGATTATGGGAGAAATTGTGGAAGTTGAGGCATTGGAATTTGAAATCACACTCGTCTAAGCTGAAGTCTGCATCCGGCCGGTCTCTGTGACGCCGGAGTCCAACTATAAATATTTCTATTGAGCGAGTAAGAATTCAGAAGAAACATGTTGTATGAGTTTTTGCGCACTATTCTTTTATGTTTTTTTTTCCTTAGTTTTTTTTGGTATGTCAATGTAATTAGGACTAAGGAGCTGACCAGATATTATGAAATGGTATTCATCTATATCTTGCTTCATGGAAAATTTAATTTCTAAAATTTTAATCCCTGCAAGTTATATAAATCATTGCTATTCGGCTCTTGCTATGTAAACTCAAAGAATTTTAATGCACAATAGCTAGATAGAAGTTTACACGATAGACTCTACTGTGAAATTTAGGACCAGTGTACGTACTTCATCAAACAGTCAATGTTGTTGAGAAAGTTAGGGTTACAAAACAATGAAGATTGCAAACTCCTTATTACAGTCGGTCGGCATATGAGTAGTGTTAATGGGAAATTATGTTCCATTCATTTATAGAGTGAACAGTGATGGTTTAATTGAAAGAAACCGATGCTGAACAATCATTCTTGTACGTATTTGTAGAAGCTGCTAGCAGCTGCTTCACCTTTTCAATGTATTCAGCAATTGCTTCTTCTTGGCTCTTCCCTGAGTAACATTCACACACACATTAAGTTAATAACACATACACTCTATCTTAAAAATAACAAGAAGCTGGATGATGGATTGTAGCTAGCTAGCTAGGGTTCTGTATTATTAGCCAGGTAGGGTTAGGTACCTTCAACTACTTTCCAAGCATCCCATTTGGCCCTCTCAGTTGGGCTAAAGAACCCAGGTCGATCTGCATCACCAACATACTTAAGGATTATGGAGTGTGGAGTATATTAAATCTTGCAAAGTAATCTGATTAAGGGCTCTACGACTACTAACTAGTATTGATGGAGCCAACGGTTGCTTGCTTGTAGAGGCCGTAGAGTACTAGTTTATCTGCATCCTTTGTTGTTGAGGGCAAAGACTTGGCCTTCTCTGCATACTCTTTAAATTCCTCCTAAATTAACCATGCAGTTAACATTTCAGTTAGTTAACTTGAGAGAGAGAGAGAGAGACCTGAAGAGCCTGAGCCATTGTAGAGTGATAGAGATCAATGCTTGGCAATGAAGGAGGTTATGTTATGCGAATGAATGGTTGTTATAAGTTGTGGGTCTTTGATCTTGGTGGTGGGCGAGATTGACAAAGAAGTTTTTGTATACATATACAGGTCTAGATGATTACAATGAATCTACATGATGACATAGGGTATACAGTATATGGAATTATGGATCGAGTATGAAGCTAGCTAGCAAATTACAGAGGCACCAAAACATTGATAGGACCAACCGAGGAACCAGATCGATCGAGTACTTCTGGTCCACTCCATATTTAGGTACGTAGTTTTCATAAAAATATAAATGTCATCAGGGTCATTTCCTCTCTGGCTTGTTTCTTCTGAAACAAGGTACATATATACTGGCAATACTGGGTGCTCACCAGCGAATGATGCGATAGGTTTCATCTGCAGTCGAATGCCGACTGCACATTACTAGCTACTTATGTCGTTGCAAAAGTTATAGTATAATGCTTCTGAGTGAATTAGTTGGTTGCTATTGTCCTTCATACAGTATACTAATTCAACAATAATGTTCTGCTCTAGAGCTTCAAATCTCTTGAGAACCTGTGAAACAGAAGAAACAGTAGTAAATTACAAATGCTATTGATCATGCATATATGTTTGTTGTAGGGTACATGAGGCCTAATAAGGTTAAAGATTTTGGGCATGCACTTTGAGCAGTGAGCAGACAACTATAGGTCACCAACTTAAAGAAAAAGAAGAGAGGACGATTGTCGATAGTCGATAGATAAGCCAGCGCCATAGCAGTAGGGACAAGTAGTTACTTCAGATTATCATTCATGGTATAATTAAACATTGCTTGCTCGTAAGGGACTGATCGTCATTATCCATGCCTCTTCTAATATATTCCCACTCCAGAAAAACCTACTCAATGCTCAATCTCACACACGTTGTTTCAAAGGTACAAGGTGTTGAAAGCAAATGTAATCGTGTTGATAACGAGTGCGATCATAAACTTTTCTCCATTCATTTGTGACTCGGTGTATCTAGTTCTAATTTAGTAGCATTTTTATCAAAGAGTCATGCAATATGAAATTTTCATAAGTATCCGTAGTTTATTTTGTTATATGTTGAGATATCAATCTCACATCGGGAATATGAGACCGCATGTGGGTTTAAGAGGGTTTGGTTCACTCCAGTCATTGTCAATTAGTTTTGGATGTGAATCCCAGACTATTTTATCAAATTATTAGAACGGAGTTACCCACGTCAACTACTTTATCATTATAAACTAAAATTGTGTTATGTGTTATCTCTAACTATCATCTTACCATATCCAAGAGATCGATCTACTTATCTCCACGTCTCCACCTCGATTTCAATACGTACTCTAGCTAATCTTCCAAGTTCACCTTGCAAAATATTCCAAATTTTCCGGTGTACGCTGTTAGCTAGTCCTTTATCCCAAAGCAGCCTCAACATTACTATGAACATGCCGTGATGAAACACATTCCCTTGGAGCCACATCAGTACAAAAGTTTAGGTCAAAAACGATAAATTGTGTTAGTATCAAAGCCTCGACATCACTGTATCGAATGACGACTCTGTATGAACTCCATCAGATCTTACCTAAGCCACTTTCTTCATAAGTTAAGAGTTTACGTCGTAATTGGATGACAACCTGAGCAACCTGGTAAGGGTCAAATCAAACTGATATGAAATTTCAGTATATGCTTTGGCTCAGTTTGGCCCTATCAGATCGAATATCAAATAGAAAGAATCCATCATCCACCAAAAAGAGAGAGATCGAGGAAGAGGGCTGAATAATATTATAAACCCTCGCGTGTTTGGTGGAAACTGAAACATTTGCCTCCAGATTGTCTCCTATTTAGAAAACCAATCCTGGAGATTACAGATAATCATTGAAATCATTGGTCCTTTAAAAACCCTAATGTACTATGATCTCCAGTATTAAACAAAACCAATCACAACCCAGAACCAAGATGACCGTAGAGAATGACTGTGCTTATACGGTGCACACGGACGAGTACGTACTATACTGAAGCATTCCCTCTCCAAGAACCCTAGCTTGTTTATTATGTTCATCACTTCCACTTGTGACAAGGACAATGCCAAAGAGATTCTTCCACTTAATTACTGGTTGTCTGATCTATATATAGTTTAATTAGCGTGACCCATATGGTTTGGGGGTATATAATTCTATATAAGTAGGAAACGAGGAAAGTGATATGTCAATGAGAATCTTATTGGCAAATGGATTTGAGATTGGGTTAGTTAATTGATAATCTTCTTCTTTCTTTCTTAATTCTTACTCTCTTTTGTTTGCTAGGTTACAAAATACAATATCTTTCAGTAGTGTGATTTGAGGCAGGAATCTTATCTTGCTAGTTTCTTATATATGTATGGAAGTGTCCTTTTATCGGACTAATTAACTGGTCACTTTCACATAAGAAGAAAACTATAGCTCCTTCATGAAACCGAACATGAGACCTAAATCATGAATCGATATATAATACTATAAAGTGAATAATGCAGTCATCAACCAAATTTCTATTTTTGTTCTTTTTATATATATTATGGACAGCAATGTAGCTCGCTTAATGTACGTCACTGGTGTCAGTAAGATATGAAATCATGACATCCACAGTATTACTTACTACTTAAACTAGTTAACCAATATGTCACGACTCACGACCTTGAGAATAAAGACCTAAACATAATTGAATTATCACTTTTTAACTTGTACGAAGATGCATGCATGTTAGATAATCATTATTAGACTCAAATTTCAAACTTTTGCTAGATAATTAATCGAAAAATAAGACATAAATCATAAAACTAAAGAGAATAAAATAGTTAAGTGAAATTTTCACGTGTTGAATGCATTATTGATTTGATTTGAATCAAACATCTAAAAATTATGTAAGGGGAAATCATTATGTAATTTTACAGAATTATCATGAACTGACAGCTAGCTCAAAAAAGAAAAAAGAGCCTCTTGGTGACTTGGTGGATGTATAAACTTCAGAAACGCTAATGCAGTTGATAATCATACGGAGACTATACGGATTAGAATACAAATACAACGTACAAAAACATTAGCCTCGGACAGCGTGCCCACATGATACAGCTATATATTTATTTATTTAATTTTCGGAAATTAACAATAATGGAAAATAATGACATATATTACGTTGAACCAGGTGTGGGGCCCGCATCGAACGGAAGAATTGAAGCAGGGAGCAGTAATAGCAGCAGAGAGCAAATCAGGAGGTCTGGGAGGCTGGTTAGGTTCAGAACCTGACTGCCAGATCTTCCGAGCCTCACGTGACACGCGTCCCTATCTGATTCGCTGAAAACGACTCTTTCCCAGGATTTTTTGTTTTCTTGGATAAACTCTTTTCCCTGGATTTTGCTTCATTCTTTTTTTTCTTATACTTTTCTTTTAATTAGAGCACATATTTCCCATTTTCAAGCTTAATAGTATGACTGCTTAACTAGAAAATGTATCGCTGCTTATTTGAGCATGGAGTTGATTAGTTTCACTTTTAGTGAATATCTTTAGATTTATTAATGAGTAAGAATATTAGATGATGGTTAAAGTTTTTATCCCTTTCAAAGTGCCCGGAATGATGAGTCTAATAGTGAATGTGATTAACTTGTTTCTTTATTGCCTTGATTTCAAAGCAGGCGTGAATGTTGAAGCAGACTTTGTTGACTTCTTCCTTCGTTACAAAAGTGCTACAATATATGAATGTAGGTGTTCTACTATAACATACATTATTTGCCTAGTCATGTTTACTTTGACTAATTTGTTGGCAGTGAGGTAAATCTAATCGAAACAACATATGAAATTACTACTCCTCAACGAATATCGGGGAGAACCAACTAGTTATGAGTTCGAGTGCCACCCTGATCACAACTCATCCACTGATTTAATGAGTATATATGAATCCGCTTACACTTAATGAACAAGGTGGCATACTTTTCACATATATGAAATGTGATCTATCATCTCACACTTGTGTAAGGTGTATAAACCTTAACGGTTCAAAAGGTCCAAAACGTATCATAACGGTCGCCTATTGAGTTGTAGTTAATTACATCCGATATTTCTAGACTAGACACTTTGTATGATCAATTTTAATACTTAAACAAATAGGTCAAAAAATACAAGTGACAACACTTTACGTTTTAACAATACGTATTCACTACAGATTATACAATAATAATTTTATTTTCTACTACTATAATGATGTAAAGTTCAAATAAAATCAATTTCACGTGATAAAACGAATTTTCTTAAAGGAGCAGGAAAATATATTCCCTTTCCTTTTGTGCCACCTCTCATAATCCATCCCTTCTATCTTGTTGGATCTCATTTGGAGTGAGGTTTGTGCTCTCTAATTCTTATAGTTGATCAACTCCCACATCAGTCACACTTTATTTGTCTAATCACAACAACTACACAAGTAGATGGGAGCACACTAACACACACTACACATTCAATCACAAAGTTGATTCTTAAATTCCAACAGTTCCATCATTAATACCCAAGACCCAATTTGTATGAGGCCATAGATCTAGATTTGGATCCACCCCCTTACCCAATTCACACATAATCATAATCACAATTCATTGAGTAAACAAATAGAGAAGGAAATCACTAAGAAAGAGTGTGATTAAGATTAAAGGTCCCCTACTATTATTGGTTCATGATCATATGAGGAAACACACCCAAGCAAATCCCAACTGAATACCAAAGACCATACCAAATAAAATAGGGAAATAACAGGGTGGGATTTAGATGTTATATCATTAATAATATACCATGAATAAATATAAATTTTCCAAAAAAACAAAAACAAAAACAAAAAAATTTAGACACACAGTGAGAGAGAGAGACAAAGAGAAAGAGAGGGTCCGAGCGTGACTGTCAAATCTACATATTCTCTCTTTCTTTGCTCTCTCTAAAATAAATTTTTCAGAGAGAAGAAGCCTCCTTTCTCTCCTCCTTGTGTTGTTGTCTCTCTGTTTCTTTCTTTCTCTTTCTTCTGGTCTCTCTCCCTCTCTCTCTCTGTTTTCCGGAGATTCGATTCAATCGCCTATTTCTTGCAACGTTTTTCGGGAAATCGTCGTCTTCCTTCCTTGCCTCAATCTCTGTCTTCTTGCAGAATATAATGTTCCAGATTTTCAAGGTATGCTATTTATTTAATTATCTGGGTTATGATTCTTTGGAAAGCTGAAACCAAAGAATATCTTCTCTCTTTTTCTCAGCTGGGTTTGTTTTTCTTTCTTGTCAATCTGAGTTTTCACCTGGGTTTCTGAACACATTCATCTCCTCGATTCTGGAAATTCTGGTTTTTGTTCCTCAAATGAAAATTTGGAGATTTTTCTATGGTGTTGGAGGAGTTTGCAGTTGTAAAATAGTAAAATACACATATATACAGAATTACAGATTATATATTTATATATTAATGAGTGCATTCAGTATTGTTTTTCTACTTCCGGAAATGTTATTCTTCTGCAAACTGCAAATTTTCGAGTACGGTTAACGTTGGAATTCCCCAATCAGTCCTTGTTTGTGCTACTTATGAAAATCCATGGGAAACCCAGTTTGGAATTATGTAATTTGCTTCCAAAACCCCATTTTATATAAGTTAATTTCCATTTTTTGCAATAAATTTCTGGTCTTTTTTCTTAGGTTGCTTGTAAAGATTAATAATGCTGTCTCTGCAGCAGTAGTACTCTTATGGTCTCATCTTCTCTGCATCATTGGCTTTTTTTTTTTTTTTTTTGTGGTATTTGGGATTCTTCTTTGGGAACTCTGAGCTTTAGGTGGGCATTTCTTAGTACATTAAAAAAGGTTCCTTTTTATGGAAACGGGATCTGCTTTTTCCCCATCTCATCATAAATAACAACACCAATGATAATAAAAATAATAAGTTTTTTACTATTATTAACTGCTGGTCCTGTCAAAAACAAGAAGCCATGGAGATCATGAATTTCTTCTGCAGAACTTGTCTCATGTACACCAAAATGCCTTGAAGCATTCCAACCCTGCTTCATGTTTTTACTGCTGTGTTTTGTTTTGCTTTTCTGGGTTTTCTTTTGGTGAGTGGAAGAAGAAGAGTGATAAAAGATGACATCTTTATATTGTTTATTGAATAAAGAATGTGTCTTTTTTGATGATGCAGGACTGGTTCTGGTTCTGGTTCTGGTTCTGATTTGGTGGTGTACAATTCTCTGACCTAGAAACTCAAACACACAAAATGGAAGGGGACACATTTTCTGGGCTAGTAGGCAATAGCACCCAAATTGATGGCAAAGTGTTGCAGACATTTCAGAAGAACTTTGTTCAAGTCCAGGGTATCTTGGACCAGAACAGGTTGCTCATAAATGAGATAAACCAAAACCATGAGTCTAAGATCCCTGACAACCTGAGCAGAAATGTGGGTCTGATCAGAGAGCTCAACAACAATATCAGGAGGGTGGTAGACCTCTATGCTGATCTCTCAAGCTCCTTCACCAAATCTATGGAGACTTCATCTGAGGGAGACTCCAGTGGTGGTGCTTTGAAATCAGATGGTAAAGCTGGGCACAAGAGGAATAGGCCTTCATAGAACAATAATTGTCTTGTTAATTCTTTTTCATGGCTGGAAGAAATTAAATAGATGGTTAATTAGATTCTGTGTAACTTCTTCTTTACTGAATCTGTGAACTACTGTCACCTAGATTTTTCTTCACTCACTTCTAAGACAATAATTGCCTCCTCTATTTCAATGTAAGTCTTGTAACTCTTGGTTCTAATTGAAGAGAAAAGTTGAAAGTGTTTGTGTGATGGTATAATCCTCTCTTTTGGGGTTTTCTTCCTTTTTTCCAATTTGTCAAAAAGCATATGATTTTGCTTGGGGAATTTTGAAGAGAGTTAAATTATTCCTTATTCCAAAATCCATAGATGATGAAAAGGAAAGAGTACAGCTTTTATTTAACTTTTTGTGCTTGTCAACAATGACACTAAAAAATCTGGTGTGTGTCTATACATGAATCTCCTTTTTCATTAAGGATCAACATTAGCTTTTGATGCTGAAGAAAACCCTTTTATAGTTTTATTCTTTCCCTTTCTCAACCAGCTTCTTGCACTAAAGCAAGTCTCTCCCTTCTGTAGCTTGAACTGAGAAACTGAAGTGGTGAAGTGAACAGGTGGGAGCAGAGTCTGTTTCCACAATAAATCTACCATGAATCCAAAGCTTGGCTCCTTTTTCACACAGACTTAGTTTTTGGAATGAGATTTTGCTTTGGCTTGTTTGTGATTTTGTTTTTGTGAAAGATGCTATGAAATATTTGGGAGAGAAAGCAGCTTTTGAGATATAATGTTTATGGTTCCCAATCACACACCACCACAAAAACAGAATCTCAGATAAGGAGATGATGGGCTTTTTTGACCCATTTTTCATTTGTTTATTTTGGTTGTAACGTAACACCAATGAGGGTCCTCTTGATGGTAGAAAATTAAAGTATTCCATAGGTAGTTTAAAACAAAGCACTATCAGTTCCAAGAGACAGACAGATATGTCTAAACAGTGACCACCCCAACAACATGACAAAGAGGACCCCTAGGTTCTCTCTTTTGGGCATGTAACCCAAACTTCTCCATGCTTTTGATGCTTATGCTTATCCATTTTCTTTTTTATTTGGAAAAAAATAAAATAAATAATCAAACAAGATAGAAAACTAAATTTGAATCGATCAAAAGTTTCACAATTTCGTCTTTTAGGCACCCTTTGTAACAAAACAAAAAAAAATTCATAATTTCTCAATCAATTGATATATATTATTCTTACGAGTTATACTGATTCTTAATTGATGTGTCATTCGTCTTAGCTTGTCATACTAATCTTCATTTATTGGTGGATCAACTCAACTCTTTGGCTAGTATTATTAGTACCCTTTAAGCAATAAATGGGCACTTGATGAATATCTTCAAGTTGTGATGATTCCTTGGCATGATCATGATCATGATCTCTCACTCTCTCATTCTCTGATTGAGTATGAGTCTCTGTTGATGGACCCATCTTTGTTATGTTGCAAACCTACTTTCCTGATCTTGGGATAGATAGACGGACCCAAGCCGAGTGATAGCTGGGAATGGTTTGAATATTTGTTGAGACTTGGAGAGAGTGATGATGCCATTGCTATCCAATTCTACTATGATGATTCCTATCTACAACCAGTACGCAATATATGTTGGATACATTAACTTGGATTCAAGCCAGTACTATTCGACTGTGATCTGCTCGGGGCCAAATGGTTTCAGATTTCAGAAGCTTTTGTATAGGCCACGTTTGGGTGTGTGTGTACTACGGGACTGGAAAAAGTAGGTTCAAAGTGATCATGCTCTCACCTGGTAGCAGATTTTGCAATCACCAGTTAGGCAAAGTGTAAAGTGGGATTGTACTTACTAACTACTAACATAAATTAGGTCTAATTGTTCTTCATTGCCCTATCAATTTTGAACATGTTCATGTCGGACGCATAAGGTGCTTAACATTTTTGAGGAAGGTAATCGTTCCAAATATTTGAGCTTGTAGTGCATAATTGTGCAAATATAGAAAATCAAGCTTCCATAACTCTCTTTCAAAAGAAAGTTATTGAGTGCCTAACTTTTTCGATAACAAAATTTACGTGGGTTACTTTTACTGGTATTACTTAAGATTTATATCATCTCCATTTAACAACCAATGTTCTAAAAGGGGCTAAGCGGTAGGCGAGCGGTAACCCGCAGCCTAAAGCCTGGACAAGCAGGGTAAAGGTGATTTGTTTTTTCAAAGATTTATTAATTAAAAATATACATTTTATGTACTCAAATACTTGAAAACAGTTAAATATGGATAAATTATTTAACATAAATCTTGTGAGACTCATTTATAGGATAAATTTATCTAAAATTTAGCATAACTTTCTTATACACTTCTAATTCTAAACACATCATTCATTCTTATACTTTCATACTCCCTACAATATCAACCCCACCATAAAATTTAGCATAACTTTCTACACATCATTCATTCTTATACTTTCATGCTCTCTACAATATCAACCCCACCATAAAAAGACAACAAATTAACCGAAGAGCTTAGTAGCCTAGGTAGGTTAAACAACATCTTGGTGGGCTAGGAGACGTTTAGGTGGCCGCCTAATTGCCCACAACCTAGCACAAAGGCCTCGAAGAAAAACGAGACGACTTGTTGCAGCTTAAAGCCTAGGCGAGGCATTTTAGAAGCTTGTTAACAACATATGGTAAAGACAAGTGTGAGTTTTATCCGAAAAGGACTAATTACCATTAGGAGGAAATCATTGACTTACATTAATTGTGTTACATTTCTTCACCTATATGAAACCTTTTCTTTTCACAATATTTGTTTAAATCAAGATACAAAATTCCAACACCACAATGCACTATCGTGTTCATGGTTCTACTTTTCTTGTATACAATAGTCTTTATTTTCAATCAATTGAATGTCATTATTGATTACTACATTTTAACAAACATTAAGTAGATTGCGGACAACTTATCAAATAAGATATTCCGAACTAAAAATCTATGTAATTAAACATATTATCATCTTTATCGTGTCACGGTGACCGTATTGGTATTGTAAGAGCATCTCCAACAGCTTCCTCAAAATTTCTCTAAAATAGGGAAGCAAAAGCTAAAATCTCCAAAAAAATTATGATTAAAATCCAGCAGCTTCTCAATTTTGAAGATTTCTTCATTTAATACAACAATAAAATATAATATTTCATCATTAATTATAACAAAAGACATTGCTGCAAATTTGGGGAATCAATGCTTCTTTTTCTTCTTTATCCCCATTTTGGAGAATGAGACGAGGAAGCTGTTGGACCTAAAAACAACACTATATTCCCTAAAATTGAGAAGTTTAAGAAAATAAGAAAGCTGTTGGAAATGCTCTAACAAGACGATCTTTTGTCATCTTAATATGAACCTAACCTGGTCTCCTCCACCAATGCGCAAGAGTACATCTAGATCAGATTTGGGCGTTTATAATATCACATCCCATTCTAATTAAAAACTAAACTTGACACCTTTCTCAACTAATTACAGATTTAGCATGCTAATGACAGCAAACCCATGAAAACAACACCAACAAAGGTGGAACCTCGTCCTTGTGATCAAAATCAGTCACATTCTTTGATCACACAGTCGAAATCGCCCCCAATACGAGCTGGCCAACAATGCTGGACTACTAATTTGTAATTAACAAACTAATCCAGCTTTTAGCCTAGTGCATCAAATTTAAACAAATCACAGACTACCTACTAAGACCATGATCTCATTTAATTAATACAGTGCTTGATTTTTAGGTTAAGAAGGCTAATCAAATCATTAAGGGCTAGAGGAAGATCAGATATATAATTGGTCCCTAAAACCAGGCCAGACAAATTATACATATTGCTGCTAGAAATTACTTACATCATGTGCAGTGAGGGAATCTACTTTCCTCTTTGCCCCATTCTTTTGTTCCTTACATGTCAAGCAAACAGGTTGGAAAGGTTGTCATGTCTAGTTTTTTTGGCTCTTTTTAATTAGAGAATAGAGACTATAAATCTGATTCTATAGGCTTCTGCACTATTTGTTAATATGACCCAATTAGGTAATGACACTATAATAATTCACGCCCATACCTATTCTGCCATTGTAACACTACCAATGATGATGATGATCACAACCCACTTTTCCCCCTTCATTTTTGTAGGCAAAGTAATCGTGTGTTTTTGGAGCATTGCGCCCTAGGTCTCAAAAAGTGTGTGAGACCCAATTTTTACTGGGAGTGTCACATTCTTTGTGTGATGATCTAAAATATGAGATGTTTATAGGCCTTTAGAGGGTAGGTAACCAATTTTAAAGGGTGTTCAGAGTAAGACATAAGTTTGTGTTTATGTATGATTATGTTTATAGTCCATGAGGGATTGAAGCAGATGAAGTTGAGCAAGAGTATTTGTCTCAATTAGACAAGCAAAACAAGTTAGCGTATTTTGTTTGCAGAGACTAGCTGAGACTAGCTGAGACTATGTATAAGGAGTCCAACTTGGTTAAAGTCATGTTTGGTGTCATTGGGTATGTAAATGAGTTTACGTAACACATTGTTTTCATTATGGCATTCTTAGATGGTGTGACGGTAGGTACTCAGATTGATCATCCTTAGATAACACATTGCTTCTAAACCATAAACCAACCAAACTACTTTCTAATCTTGTGTAACACCAAACAATAATGGTCAATATTAGTACAACTCAAGGTGGCCCACATAAGTGTATAAAAGTCTTACAAAACAAAGAAATGCAGTCCTCAGTGCCAAACGTGCACTAATAGTTTCGTCGATAACAAATTTTTAAGTACTGAAACTTGGTGCAGTATCTAAATGCTTCATCAATGTCAGCACTTTGTGAAAGATAAAGAAAAGACTCCTTTTGAATTTGATCATAAACCAATGTGTTTTCTTGAAGTGACACATGAACTGACTTGGGCCCAACCTAACAGGTGGAGTGAGAGTAAAATTATACAGCCCATTACAGTTTACCATGTCCATAACTTACATACTTTCTGGGCCTTAGGGTTATGCTCCCAATACTAACCACGTTCCGAGGCCCAAGACAGAAAACCTATTAAACCCTGAGGCCCAAGTCCAAAACAAAAAGACAAACCAGACCAAATCTCATCCGTCCACTAAACCAATCACCACCGTCCAACCATGTCCACCTACACATATAAACCCTAGCTGTATATCCTTTACATCCCCAGCGCTAGGGTTTGCAGAGCTACCGCCACCACATTTCAGATCTCGCTCTCTGCAGCTTCTCAATCTCGAAAATGGCGACGGTTACACAAATGAGCAAGAAGCGAAAGGTAAAGCCCCCTCTCTTCTCCCCACAGTATGAAAATCAATCCGAGTTTTGATCTGAATCGTTATCTCTGTTTCGTTTCTGTGTTTCTCAGTTCGTCGCTGACGGCGTCTTCTTCGCCGAGCTCAACGAGCTTCTGATGAGGGAGCTCGCCGAGGACGGCTACTCCGGCGCTGAGGTTAGGGTTACGCCGATGCGCACTGAGATCATAATCAGGGCTACTAGGACTCAAAACGTGCTCGGAGAGAAGGGGAGGAGGATTAGGGAGCTGACCTCAGTTGTGCAGAAGAGGTTCAAGTTCCCTGAGAAAGGTGTCGAGCTTTATGCTGAGAAGGTCGCCAACAGAGGACTTTGCTCTACTGCTCAGGCCGAGTCTCTCCGATACAAGCTTCTCGGAGGCCTACCTGTTCGCAGGTATACGATTCAATCACTATTACAGTGATCTTTTAGTGCTTTCGATTTGATAGTAATCCTATATTTGGTTCTGACTGGTTTATGACATGTGGTGTTCAGAGTGTTTAGACGAATTGGTTTGATATTGTTTTGGATTGCCTGTTAGATGTGGCTAAATGTCATCTACAAAGCAGATTGGTGTTCTTGCTACCAACTCTGTGTCGGAAGTTGACGAAATTGATTCAGATCGTAATTGATTTTGAACCTCCATGCCAATATCGTTGTGAGATGTCCTTGTTTTCATGAAGTGGTAGGGAGGGCACACACGTTTGAATATATTCTTTTTGCTATGCAAGGTTGTAGGATACTAATTAGTGTTCTGTTTTGAAGTTCATTGTTGTGCCACTTAGTGATACTAGGTTTAGTTTACTATGATTTCAACAACTTGTTGTTGGCTCACATTGATGAAAAAACTTGATTTGGGTTTATTATATGGTGTATGTATTGAAGTGAGGTTTGATGTTTTTGTGAGTCATCTACAAAGCAGGGTTGGTCTTTTACTACCACTTTTGTGTCGGAAGATGATGGATTAGATTGACGCCCTCAATTTTTTTCTTATGAAAGAGGCGTGTTTTCATTTAGTTACCGCTGGGAGGGTACATAGTTATGTATGACGTTATGATGTATTTTGCCATGTGCTTTGTTTTATGGTAACTCCAAATTCAGATGTTTTTACCTGTTAAAAGTGATTGGAGAATGATTTTCTTTTTTGTTCTGTTGTATTTTATGTCATCTACAAAGCAAATTGGTTACTTCCTATCAACTTTGTGTCGGAAGATGACAAAATTGATTGACATCTTCTATGCGGTATTCTTCGTGAGGCTTAATTGTTTTCATGCAGCAACTGTAGGGAATGTATATGCTTTGAACCCCTTTATATGGGTCCTTCAATCTGAAAATGCATCTATTGTTTTTGGATTGAATATTTAAAGTAATGTCGGCCTTTGTCTCATAACTTGGGTATTGAAAAGCTTTCCTAATTATTAACAGCATTATTAGTTCCGTCTCACTCTATGTTAGTTGTTGACCAGGTGTTTTGTAACTGACATACCACATTTGCTTCTTTCAGGGCTTGCTATGGTGTTTTAAGATTTGTCATGGAAAGTGGCGCAAAGGGTTGTGAGGTCGGTTTGAATCATACTGGTCTGTTATATTGTGATACAGTATTGGATGAAAATGGAATACTAACATTTGAATTCTCATTTGTACAATTACAGGTGATTGTTAGTGGAAAGCTGAGGGCACAGAGAGCCAAGGCCATGAAGTTCAAGGATGGCTACATGATTTCTTCTGGTCAGCCAGTGAATGAGTACATTGACTCAGCTGTGAGACATGTTCTCCTCAGACAGGTTTGTCCCCTTCTCCTGTATCTCATTTCCTTCACCATTATTCGCTGAAAATTGCTTGTCTTGCTGTTATAATGTCGTCTGACACTTGTGTGTTTGTCTGCAGGGTGTTCTTGGTATCAAGGTCAAGATTATGCTCGACTGGGATCCCAAGGGCAAGCAAGGACCCATGACTCCTCTACCTGATCTGGTTACAATCCACCAACCAAAGGATGATGAGTATGTGAGGCGGGCAACCGAAGTTGAAGCTGCGCCTCTTTTGGTCCCAACTGATATTGACGTTCCGGCCATGCCAGCCCTCCCAGAGGCTTAAGACATGTTCTGGGTTACTCAAGTTCATAAACTTTAGCTTCAGGCTCTTATATTTTTGATCAAAACTTTAGCCTCAGACTTGGTTGATCTAGTTTTATTGTTTCCTTTGGCAATACTGCAAAGATGGGGCGGATCCTTTATCTTGAATTGTTTCATACTTGATACTTTATTTATGTTCTTAATTTTAAGGATTTTTATGAATTTTTAGTTTTTCACTTGTACTGTTTTATGACTTTGATCAGAATCACATTCTCAAATCAGTATCAGTCTTAAAAAAAAAAAAAAAAATCGTTGTCTGTATCATAGCATGATGATGGAGGATTATAATGTTCTCGACATTACCTTGGATTCGGATTGAAGTAGCGGAACACAAGCGTGTTCGCCAACCAAGAGGTGTACATTTTGTTGTTGAACATAGATCCCGTTGTTTTATGTTGCGGGCGACCCTTTGTCCACAATTCACTGTATTCAGAACTAGGGGTGTTACTTCGAAACCGAAAACCGAAAAAAATCGCACCGAAAACCGAACCGTAACAGAAAAAACCGCACCGAAAAAAAACCGCACCGAAAATAAAAAACCGAACCGAACCGGAGCTGTTCGGTTCGGTTTTCGGTTTCGGGTCAGTGAAAACCGAACTGAACCGTTTGAACCGAAGTCAACGGTCAAACAGTAAAAAAAAAAAAAAAACCTAGTTTACTACTACGCGTCTCGGTCGCCGTTTCTTGACTTTCTTCTGTTCTTCCCTCTCTCTCAGGCTCTCACTCTCAGGCTCTCACGACTCACAGTCTCACTCCTCTCATGCAGTCACGCACTCACGCGTCTCGCCGGACTGTCACTCTTCTCCCCTCTCGCCGGTCCGCCCTGTCGCCGCTTGCCAGTCCGCCGCTCGACTCTCCCTCTTCAGTCCCCTCCGCCACTCACCAGTCCGCCCTCTGCCCTCCGCCACTCGCCAGTCCGCCGCTCGACTCTCCCTCTTCAGTCTCCTCTGACTCGCACTCTTCTCCCCTCCGCCGCTTGCTAGTCCGCCGCTCGACTCTCCCTCTTCAGTCCCCTCCGCCACTCGCCAGTCCGCCCTCTGCCCTCCGCCACTCGCCAGTCCGTCGCTCGACTCTCTCCCTCTTCAGTCTCCTCTGACTCTCACTCTTCTCCCCTCCTCCGCTTGCCAGTCCGCCGCTGTTTGCTGCCTTGGTGGAAACTGGAAAGATGCAACAGTAAGTTTCTCATATGCCCAAACATACTTACATATTAACAAAGTCGATTGATTGCCAAATGTTTATGAAAATTTGTTGGATGGTTTATACGGTTGTGACTTGTGTGTGCGTGCTGTTAACATGCGGCCTGCAATTTTTTATCTTTCTTACAGGTGAAACAGAAAGCACTTATCATATGCAGTGAGGAAGATTGGATTATCAGCTACAAGCAAACACTGGTCAGTTTCAATCTTCAACTTAACCTCTATAATCATCTTTAAAAATTGGTCAGTTGTGTAAGGTAAATTGTGCATATTGATGAGATTTTGAGAAAGATGATTGTTTGACATTGTGTATTGGTGAATTTAGTGGTTTGTGGTCTGCCTTGTAGTGGAATTGATGAATTGATGAATTGGTCAATTTGTGGACTTTTAAGTTTGAACAAATTTTTAGTTTGTAATGTTGAAAGCTATAAACATTGGACTCTATTTTCAATTTGTGAACTTTTAAGTTTGAATTATATGGAAGTATGCATTATCGAATATGGATCCCAATATATTAAGAACTCTATATTAAAATTACCATAATTTTTTTTTCAAAAAAAAAACCGAAAAAAACCGAACCGGACTAAACCGTTCAGTTCAGTTCGGTTTCCGGTTTACATTTTAAAAAAAACCGAACCGAACCGAACCTATTTTTTAGTTCGGTTTGGTTTCTGGTTTTAGGTGATAACCGAACCGAATAAAACCGTTAACACCCCTATTCAGAACTGTATGAAAGTATCATTCGAGCACTTAAAAATGTCGTTTTGGAATCGAAGTTCAAACTTACGTAATCTTCATGTTCATGACACCTTTTTGTGACTATGTGACGCACAAGATATAGTCACAAACAAGATGAAATTTTACGAAGACGACATTTGAACCCTTTCAAATTCTCTTTAAAAATATCATGTTTAGTGACTAGTGAGGTTCTAAGTATCGCGTGGTGTAGAAAATGAGACTGATATGAAGAAGAAGGTTTTCTGTATATAATCTTAAGGAAACGATTACAAGCCTACCTCTATTTATATAAAGAGAGAAAACAAGCTAAGAACCAACTATACAGAGTAAGAACCATCAGTCCCTAATAACCTTCCATGAATTGTGGATCTGAACAACTCTAAACTGTAGAGATTGAACCAAAACTGTTTCACAGTTTTGACCAGAAGACATGGAAGAGAGAAGTAAGGGAAGAGACGTGTGACACACAAGTAAGCTATCTCAATACTCCCCCTCAAGCTGGATCGAGGGAATTCCTTGAGCCAAGCTTGGACAGCAGACGCTCAAACTGAGCGGAAGCAAGAATCTTAGTGAACACGTCTGCAAGTTGATCACAAGATCTTGTGTACATAGTCTCAATGAGCTTTGACTGCACTTGATTTCGAATGAAGTGGCAGTCAACTTCGATATGTTTTGTGCGCTCATGGAACACTGGATTTGCTGCAATGTGCATGGCAGCTTGGTTGTCACAATGCAGAGGAATTGGAGATGAATGCTTGATGCCTAAATCTTGGAGAAGAGCTTTAAGCCAAATAAGTTCACAAGCAATGGATGCCATTGCTCGATATTCTGCCTCAGCACTGCTTCTAGCCACCACTGACTGCTTCTTGCTCTTCCAAGTGACGAGATTGCCTCCTACAAATGTGCAGTAGCCTGTTATGGATTTCCTATCAAGGGCATTGCCTGCCCAATCGGAATCAGAGTAGCCTTCAATCTTGAAGTGATCATTTTTGCACATCAAAATTCCACGACTTATGGTTCCTTTCAAGTAGCGCAATATTCTCTTGACAATGCTCAGATGATAAACAGTTGGAGAGTGCATAAACTGACTAATCAAGCTGACTGAGTATGTAAGGTCTGGTCTGGTGATGGTAAGATAAATCAACTTACCAACCAGTTTCTGATAAGTGCTAGGATCAGTGAGAGTTGTACTTGGTGAGTCCAGCTTCAACTTGCTGTGCAATGGAGTTCGAGCAGGTTTACATGCAGTCATGTTTGATTCATCAAGAAGATCAAGGATGTATTTGCGTTGATTTAGAAACAGACCTTGAGTTGAGAGGTCCATCTCTATCCCCAAGAAATACTTTAGAGAACCAAGATCCTTGATGGCAAAAGCTTTATGTAGAGAAGCTTTTAGATTCTGAATTTCTTCTGTGTTGCTGCCAGCAATGATAAGATCATCTACATATACTAATACCACCAATTTTCCAACTTGACTGTTTCTAACAAACAATGAAGAGTCTGAATGGCTTCTTGTAAAACCTGATGCTACAAGAACTGAACTCAATTTAGAGTACCAAGCACGAGGAGATTGCTTCAATCCATATAAGGCCTTGTGAAGCTTACAAACCATGCCAGCTTCATGTTCACGAGGATGTCCTGGAGGCAGTTTCATGTACACATCCTCCTCTAAATCACCATGCAAAAACGCATTCTTTACATCCATTTGACACAAAGTCCAACCATGATTCATTGCAACTGAGAGTAGGACTCTAACTGTATTCATTTTAGCTACAGGGGCAAACGTTTCTTTATAATCAACACCAAACGTTTGAGTAAAGCCACGAGCAACTAACCTTGCTTTGTGTCGTTCGAGAGTGCCATCTGAATGATATTTGAGTTTATAAATCCATCTAGCTCCAACCAGTTTCTGTCCTTTAGGAAGAGGGACAATACTCCACGTCTTGTTCTCATCAAGAGCATTCAATTCATCTTTCATTGCTTGTTGCCATGCTACTGATCTGTTGGCTTCTGCATAGGTACGAGGCTCATATTCTGTGAGAATCTTGCTTACAAAGGCACTGTAAGCATGCTGAGTGTCACTCAATCCGAGCTCAATGGGATACCGTGAAGAGTAAGTAACATAATCTTGCAGCTTTGGAGGAGGATTCCGATCTCGTGGAGGATTCCTTCGAGGTAAAGATGGAACTTGTTGAACTGTCTCAGGATCTACTTCCTGGTCACTTGTTTCTGCACATGGCTGCTCAGTGTCACTACTGTGAATGACTTCATCATGAGTTGGAGTTGATGTGGTTGAAGTGGGGGTTGGAAGAACCTCAGTCATAGGAAACACTTCAGTTAAACACTCCCCCTGAAGATCACCAGCTGTGCACTGATAAAAGGACTCATTCTCATGAAACACAACATCTCTAGACACAAAAAATTTTCGTGTCAAGGGATTGTAACATTTATATCCCTTTTGTGTAGAGGAATAACCAAGGAACATGCACTTAATTGATCTGGGATCCAGCTTGTCTCGTTTATCAGATTGAACATGCACAAAACATGTGCATCCAAATGTTCGAAGATGAGAAATGTCAATTTTCCTACCCTTGAGCAGCTCAAATGGTGACTTAAAATCCAGAACACTACTTGGCAGCCTGTTGATCAGGTATGCTGCTGATTGAACACTTTGGGACCAAAATCTCTTTGGAACATGGGATTGCAGCATAAGAGCTCTTGCTTTTTCCAGTAAATCTCTATTTTTGCGCTCAGCTATCCCATTTTGTTGTGGAGTTCCCACACAGCTTGTTTGGTGTATGATGCCATGATCACTAAGATACTGTTTCATGATTTTAGAAGTGTACTCGGTCCCATTGTCAGACCTTAGAGTTCCCAATTTTGAAGAAAATTGATTCATGATCAAATTATGGAAGTCTTGAAAACATTTAAACACTTCACTTTTGAGTTTGAGCAGATAAACAAAAGTAGATCGAGAGAAATCATCAATGAAAGTAACATAAAATCGATAACCATCAAAAGAGTCAATAGAGGCTGGACCCCATACATCAGAATGCACTAGTTCAAAAGGCTTAGTTGATCTTGAGTGTGAGAGTTTAAAAGGAAGCCTAGTCTGCTTAGATAAATGGCAGATCTCACACTCATGAGCAACTTTACAAAAATTTGGAAATAGCCTAGACAAAACAGGAAAAGAAGGGTGTGCAAGTCGTCTGTGCCACAGCTTTTGTTGAGAAGCATTGGAGTTGAGCAGAAAACACTTTGAAAGACTTGAGTTGGTGGAAATGAAGTAAAGTCCATTTAGGAAGAAGCCTTCACCAATCTTCATCTTTGTGACTCGATCCTGAAAAATGATATTGTCAGCAGAGAAAATAGCAAGACAATGCAGGATTCGAGTCAATTTTCCAACAGACAACAATTTAAAAGGGAAAGAAGGCACAAACAATGCAGAAGACTCAATGACGTCTGAGAAAATTTTAATTTTGCCTTTTCCAGAGATGGGAACATTACTGCCATTAGCAATAGAGACATGAGAAGGTGTTTTTGATTTTTCAAAAAAAGAAAGATCTTTGAAATCATTTGTGATATGCTCGGAAGCACCAGAGTCTACAATCCAAAACTCTCCATTTTTACTCAAATCAATAGCTGTTGAGAGAGCGCAAATGATACCTGGGATGTCATCAGTAGAAGCAAAGCTTGTTTCTTCAAGGAAGCCTGCAAACTTCCCAAGTAGAGCAGTTGAGTTTCCTCCATTCCTTTCCAGACTTCCCTTTTTGCTTTGAAGAAAGTTTGCAAACTCATTTATGAGTGTGATAGGATTGGAGGTGAAATTGCTCATTTCTTCTGATGTGGTGCTCAACTTTGCTCTAGGATTGGATGGGTAAGAGTTTCTGCTAGTTCTTGGGTCATCATTCCACTTTGGCTTCAGATCAGGGTGAAGTATCCAGCAAGTTTCTTTCTTGTGTCCTACGCCAGTTCTTCCAATGCTCTCACAATGAGTGCATTTTAAGTCTGGCCTCTTCCCTCGATAAGGTCTGTTGCTGGAGAATGCTCTAGGCTCAAAGTTAGTTGCATCAGTCTCTCCAACTGCAACATTAGCATTCATGACCTTTCTTCTTACTTCTTCTCTATGAATAGTGCTACACACCATTTCAAGGCTGGGAAGCTCTGGTGTCATCAACAGGTAACCTTTGAGATCTTCATATTCAGATCCAAGACCAGCTAGGAGCTGAAAGACTTTATCCTCCTCAGCACGTTTGAGAAGAGTTACAGAATCAGTTGTATGAGGCCTGTACAGATTTAACTCGTTCCACTTTGTTTTCAAAGTTCCCAAATATTGAACAAAGTTCGAGTTACCTTGCTGAAGTTCTCCCAACTCCTTTTTTAGCTGAAAGATTCTAGCAGCATTGTTCAGATCTCCATACATATCTTTAACAGCTTTCCACAAGTGTAGAGAAGATTCGGAGAAGTTGAAAATTTCTGCAATCTTTGGCTCCATGGAATTAAGCAGCCAAGACATCACCAGCTGATCTTGAGATTGCCATGCTTCAAAGTCAGGTGATGAAGATGCAGGAACTTTACTCTTTTCACTAATAAAGCTAAGTTTGGATCTTCCTCCAAGTGCCAGAGTAATGGCTCTTGCCCAGGAGATGTAGTTGAACTCATTCAGAAGGGTTGAGCTGAGACGTTGATTTGGGTTAGTATCAACCATCTCAGGCCTGGAAGAGGATGAAGACGAAACTTTCTCACCGCCTTCAGACATGATGCAGGCCTTTTATGAACGAAGAGTCTATGAAATGAAACAGAAGCAGGTCCTATGAGGATCACTGCTCTGATACCATGTAGAAAATGAGACTGATATGAAGAAGAAGGTTTTCTGTATATAATCTTAAGGAAACGATTACAAGCCTACCTCTATTTATATAAAGAGAGAAAACAAGCTAAGAACCAACTATACAGAGTAAGAACCATCAGTCCCTAATAACCTTCCATGAATTGTGGATCTGAACAACTCTAAACTGTAGAGATTGAACCAAAACTGTTTCACAGTTTTGACCAGAAGACATGGAAGAGAGAAGTAAGGGAAGAGACGTGTGACACACAAGTAAGCTATCTCAATACGTGGGTTCTGAACGTTTGTGAATAATGTGTTAAAAGTTTTCAAAGATACATGAATGAACATCGTTAAGACTTGAGAGTAACTCCTAGCTACTACACCCTCATTTTCAGAAGTAAATCGTGGTTAAGAGGAGGATAAGACCTTCAAAAAGGTGGGCCCTCTCGACTCATTTTACCTGAACACGAAGCGTTCATGCAGTATTGTCTTTGCTACGCTTCTGAATCTCCCTTGGTTGGCCTGGGGTAAATTCATCAATGCGTAAAAACAAAACCATTCAGTCTTATCCCCAAAGCAAGCATGAATGGCACTTTATACTACGTAACGCTTCATTGCTCTATATACAAACAGAGCTATTCAGTTAGTCACTCACATTGTTCATACTACTGTACTCAAAGTTTGTTCACCATCACATCATCACCAATGTGGTCGTTTCTGTGTGCTGCTGTCATGGCCTTCTATTCTCCTCCGCCTCAGGTTCCGCTTGAGGATGACGAGCCTCCCCTGAACGTTGATGAGCATATCGACTTCTCCGGGAGTGATCATGATCAGGATGATGATATTCCCCAAAATGATGAGAATGGTGACCAGCAGGACCAAAACGGTGAAGAATGGCTTGAAGAGCAGCTCGAAGCTGATCTCAAATGGTCTTTTGCCTTGAATAGGTACCCTAAGCTAGTGAAATATTCAAAAAAAAAAATCCCACAAACTCTGTGACATGTTTACCTATTCATTTGTGGTTTGTTTCAGGGTGTTGCATAAAGGAGCAAGCCAGTTTCAAGATGTTGCTCTTCTAGACTCGAAACGATTTGGCAAGGTTCTCTCTCCCTTTGCCTCTCTTTCTCTCTATATCTCTGTGTGAATGTCACATATTCACAAGTACACAAATTTTGGTTCATCCACATTTTTCCTTTGGTGTTTTAGGTTCTGGTGATTGATGGAAGGCTGCAGAGTGCTGAAAAAGATGAATTTATATACCATGAGTCCTTGGTTCATCCTGCTCTTTTGCTACATGAAAAGTATCATCTCATTTCTCAACTCTTTCTTTAGTTACCTTAATTATTTTTGATCTTTTTGCTTTCGTTTTCATATATCTTTGTTCTAATCAGTAATTGGTAATTTCAGCCCCAAAACCATATTCATAATGGGAGGTGGTGAAGGGTCTACAGCCAGGGAGGCACTGAAGTACAAAGGTGTGGAGAAAGTTATCATGTGTGATATAGATGAGGTATGAACTATAAATATGGTCAGTACTCAGTAGACGTGATCTTCAAATAGGCTTAACATCAGCAATGTATCTGAGGAACTTTGCTGTTATGTAGAATATAGCGCTGTTCTTTAGCTGATTACTCTTTCTCCATATGCAGGTGGTTGTCAATTTTTGCCGCGTACATTTAGAAGCAAATCACGAAGCTTTTTCTGATAATAGGCTTCAACTTGTTTTCAATGATGCTACGTGAGTAGTAGTAATTTTGGTTGTGCTTAATCTTGTCTGAGATCTCATTATGAAACACTTGACGACATATAATTAGAACCATTATGATCTTCTATGATATCTATGCTTTCTTGAGTATTGGTTCTTGCTGCACTAAATGTTTATATGCTTCATATAAATATAAACTGAACTGAACCATAGCTAATTGTTGCGATTGAATAAAGGGCTGAGTTGGAGAAAACTGAAGAGAGGTTTGATGTGATTGTGGGGGACGTACCAGATCCAATTGAGGGAGGCCCTTGCAATGATCTTTACACCAAACGATTCTATGAGCAAGTCATAAAACCTCACCTCAAAGAGAATGATATCTTTGTCACTCAAGTAAGTCATATATTATTGAAATTACATTCCCAAATGTGAATGATCATATATGAATATGATTAGTGATAAAATTTATGTTACAGTGTGCTTATGATACAGGCTGGTCCAGCAGGAATGCTTTCTCACAAGGATATCTTCACCTCAATATACAACACTGTAAAACATGTGTTCAAATGTATGCATTACTTATAAAGTCATTTTCATTCAGATTCTTCAAATTAATGTCTTCAAAAGAATCCCATTGATACCTATATATTACTTTCTGCAGATGTATTTGCATACACAACTCATGTGCCATCTTATGCAGATTCATGTGGATGGGTTGTGGTAAGTAGAAACAGATTAAGCAACCAACTACCATGATCTTAACTACCCGGATGCCATTTAAAAGCTCGTTTCTGTTATCTGAAATGGACAGGCTTCAGATCAGCCACTCAAACTGGATGCTGCACAACTAGATAGCAGGATTCAGGAACGAATCCAAGGCGAGCTGCTGTATTTAGATGGTGCATTCATTGTCTCATCAACTGTGGTTAACAAGACAATCTTCACATCGTAAGTACAGATTCATTCACAACAAATTATTCAACTAGTGTTACTCATTTCATCGAATGTGAAAACATTTCGATACTTTATCTTCAATCATTATTCATGCACTTGTGTATGCAGGATTCCTAATACTGAAGTTAGCTTCTTTTGTTGTGATGCAGACTTATGGAAGACACTAATGTCTTCACTGAAGAAACTACAAAGTTCTGCTATGGACATGGGCTCACTGATGATGCACAACTGCACAAGGCGTGATTGAGGTCTAAATGTGCAATGTGCTGCTATTAGAAACAATGCCAGTGATAAGAATAAAAGTGTGTGGATAAGATGTAAAACCAATAGCTCTTCTGCTCTTTCATTTTGGTCTGCATATAAATTTGGTTTAAGCTTTCAGAGATATCATTGGCTTTAATGTGAGACTCATGTTTATGAAGTAAGCGCTCAGCTTTCATTAGATGTTACTATGTTGCGTTGCCATTATTCCGGTAGCGGACTAATCCCTACTCCCTAGTACTTCAGAAGCAAACCGATAGAGCAAAACCAGATCAACTTGATCATCAAAATTTTGAGAAATTTGAATAGGGAAGTTTTGCATCATCTTTCAGAAGCAAACCGATAGAGCAAAACCAGATCAACTTGATCATCAAAATTTTGAGAAATTTGAAAAGGGAATTTTTTGCATCATCTTTAAACTTACAAAAAAGTACATACTTGAAGGAGAGATAAACACCAATTTGAACTTTGAATTCCACTAAACTCTTAGTTAAGTTTACATTTTCCTTAGAGAGGCTCAAAAGCCAAAGAGAACACCTAGCTAGCAACATCTCTAGTTTTAGCTTCTTCAGGTTCATCAAGAGTGCAGGGTATGCTTTAAGCCTTACCTTTCCTAATAGCTTACTTATAAGACTGTACAAGTAAATTACAGCTAAGCAAGAATAAATCTCACTTTAGAAACTTTGCAGTAGTATTCTAAACCATTTCAAGTTCTTCAAACGACCCTAAATTACAGCTTCTACCACCTGACCATCACCAAGCTCAGTAGAAAAGCACTTCACCAAAGACCACAACATTGCTTATCACACACCTCAAGCACATATTACTACGGTACTAGATTTGAACTGCCAACTAGAATGCAGAGAGTTGAACACCCTGTTAGCTTGAAATAATCTCTAGCAACAAGAACTATGAGATTATGAAGCCACATTGGCTTTTGGAAAAGAGAACAATCAGTGAACTTCCATCACCGCTTCCGAATGTGCCATAATCCAGCAGCAAAGAAGCAATGCTGAGGGATCCCCTAATGTTAAAACCATTGGATTTCAGATTAGCATCAAGAAGATGGAGTAAAAGACACTGCATCTCATAAAACTAGCAGCTCAATAGGAAATAGCATTGGATTGGCCAAGTAAAACAATGCTCTCTACAAAACAATCCAGGAAGCAGTACCTATATCCTTTCCTTCCAAAACCTTTAGCATAATTCCTATTAAGATCCACCCAAATCGGCTCATCACCAAAATCCCTCTTGAGCACCACCTCCCCATTCGTTGTCAAACTAAGCGGCTCATATGTAAATCCCACCAGACGCACATTGAACAACATAGTCCATGATTCCTCAACACCATACTCATTCATCACCCACATGAAAAAACCAGAACTAGTCGGATCTTGTCCTACAATTTTACACCTGATCAATGCCAGCCACTCCCTATACTTCGAAACATAGCACAACTCCCTCCTCAGACCATCCGGCACCGCTATCTCAGTAAACGTCTCGCCCTGCAGATCAAAACAAACAATGGCATTGTCCTTGTTCTTCTGCCGCCGCAGAACCAACCACTGCAGAGCATCATTGACACAAACATGTCTCTCTTCAAGACTAACACCACAATGAAAAGGCATAAAATCTATAGGAACATCACTAAGGCTCTTCCAGGTCCCTCTAGCCAAGGAGTAGACCTCAAACTCACGAAAACCATCACTCAAAATCCTCAAAACCTTGTAATCCTTGTTCTTAGAATTGTAACCAAACCCGAAACTTTTGATCACCCTAGTCAAATCCTTCTTCTTTGTAGCAGTTGTTCTAGGCAAAACCACACACTTTCTTATAGATGGGTTCCAAATGAGGCACAAAAAATCATAATCAGCTAGGCATATGAGGCCATTATAAGTTCCAACCACATCATCGACATCAACTCTAGGAATAGTCTTCTCCTTATCATTTGTAATAAAACGGAAAGGGCTTTCGAGCTGAGTGTACTCACCGAAATCAGGGCTTTCCCAATGCAAGGAGAACATGTCACGGTGGTTTTGCTCCACGTCGACTGAGCGGAGGAGACGGAGGTGGTGGCCTGTGCGGTGGTTTGTTTGAACAGTGCGGCGGAGGTGGGTGTGAATGAAGTCGGTGCTTTTGATCAGAGACATCCATGATTTGGAGACCAGGGTGCATTTGACTATAGCTTTTGGGGGCAAGCAGTGAAGGATTTGTTCTACTACTTCTTCGGGTAGATATTCAGCCATTGTTGGGTTTTGCTCTCTCAGTGATTTGCCCTAAATATCAGTCTGGAAGGGAGAGTTGGGGTTTGGGGGTTTATGAAGAGAAGTGGTTGGTTTCTGATTCCGGGAGACATGAGATGGAGCTGGAATTTGGGACTTGGGACTTGGAGATATGTTTCGATGTGACTTCTCCTTGTTCACTTATATACTTGGTTTTTTGGGTTGGGCCGTCGGGGGTGGGGGTTTTGGTGGATGGTGTAAAGTTGTATTAATATCTTGGGAGATTTTTTTTTAATGAGGATTAATTAAAGATTTTTTTGTTTATGGTTAAAAAATATATTTTTGATCAGATTTTAACAGTTTTTAGGTCTATATGAGTAGATTATTTATACAAATTTTCAGCTAAATTAGTGATCGTTAATGTAACAAACTAGATCAAATTAATGGACGAACCAAATCTGTTAAACAAAAATCGTTTAAGTTCATAATTGGTAAATCACACTTATGAATGCCTTTACGATTTTCAATATGGCTAAAAAATTTGCAGAAATGATATACTCATAAATACCTATAAATTCAACGGTCAAGACGTGGATATAAGTTCGAAAAATAGGATTAGCCGAAAAGTCTTCAACTAGTCCTCAACTTAAGGGTCCTCATTAGAATGACTCTCACAATATCTTATATTCCAAACAAATATGGTTTGGGGGTTGGTGAAAACTGTGAATGGAGATTAGAGGTTCGGTATGGTGACAACGCATCGTGTTTTTGATCTTGTGACGTACCGTTAATGGTTCAATAAGGTGATAACACAAACGTTATATCACATAATCAGAAAACACAATGTGTTGTGCCTCTAACCAGCTCCAACTCCCAATTCAAGGTGGTTGGTGATATTAATGGTTCAATAAGATGATAAAGTAGATAGTGAGTTTTCTGATTATATGATGTAGTGTCAACATTATTTTCTTGTTGTGTAAAGCAACGAAATTAAGGTTTCAGAAAAAGGTGTTGAAGTGAGTAAAATGATGCAATGAGGCCAAAAACTTGTAACATGTTATGTATTATCGATTTTTGTATCGTGGTGACACTTTATGTTTTTTGACGTAAAAGATGACAAAATATGAATCCATGTGCGACGTTATTGATTAAAAGTGGGATTAATGAGGACAACCCGAGAATCACTGAGCTTACCACATTGTAATTGTGGGAAGCAAATTTGCCAATCACCCTTTTGTGCCCACCCACCTATTCTAATGCCAAGTGTCTTTTTTCTTAACCATCTCTAACCATGGTTATGGTTATTGTAATAAATGAATTCTGTTTTTCTTTTTAATTTTAACTTTAACTCTTTTTAAATTAGGCTTTATTATTTCATTTAATAAATGATAAAAATAATTAATCTTTTCTAGATATGAAAATCTGCATATGAATAAATTTATACGTAGAATAAGAAAAATAGCACATGCGATTGGGATGGTCATTTATATAAGTTGTAAAGAAATTATATATTGTGACCAGTTTTTGGAAGTGGTTGTATTAAATTTTTTTGATGTTTTTGAGGAATGTTTATTCTGTGATTTTGTGAAGTTCTGAAATACTGATTAGGCGAAATAGTATTTAACAGCTTGAAAAACTCATCCATGTGATTAAAGATTTATAATATTTACCTGTCCATACAATCCTTCACCCATGAATGTAGATGTATCAAAGTTGTATATCATGTTTGAAATCAACTTAAAAGAAATAATAAAGGCTAATTTAAAAAGAGTTAAAGTTAAAATAAAAAAAAAAACTAGAATTCATTTATTACAATTTTATATGTAACCATGGTTAGAGATGGGTACTAAAAATGATACTTGAAATTAAGTTAGGAGGGTAGGCACAAAAGGGTGGTCGGAAAATTTGCTTCCGTAATTGTGTTCTCCAAACCTTTGGAAACGACGCTCGCAATCGGGGCGGTTATTCTCATAATCTCATTATTGTCATGAGTAGTTCGATTTAAATATCAGAATGCCATCGCGACTTTTTGCATGTGGCAAGCTCGTAAATAAGTACCTTACCTTGGGCTTCTTTGGTAAAGTCAACCACATTGTTTATGCCACCTCATCATGCTCCCAATCTTCTTATAGAAATCAACAGAGACACGGAGTTAGTTAAAGAGTTTAACAAACATTTTTGAGGTCACGAGTTAAATCTCACAGCTCACGTCATATGTATGGTGTGTGAGTTATTTAATATATTTAAAAAAAAACAGAGACTCAAATTCCAAAAGTAACCTTATCACTTGATATTATTACATTAAAAAAGCAACTTCAACAAAATAGTCAAAATTTTTTTTTGTCAAATTTGAATTTTGACATCTAATTAACATGGAATTGACAAATTTGACAAATTTCTGCACCAACAAAATGGAGAAAATTTTAGATGCTACAGGAGGACCATGTGACAATATGACGTGGTCTTACATTCCAATTAAATATTGACACGTGGATTTATTACAACTAAACTATAAAATAAGGTTTTTGATGAAAGATAAAGTGTAGAGACAATGGATAGCAAGAGAATCATCATCTTATTCATTGATAGGTTCCCTTTATATGGGGAATTACACAATACCAATATGGTAAGGATATGAATACATAGTGTTTACGCCCAAATTAATATTTTACTGGACAATAATTGTCTATGTGAATATTAATTAAATTCTTGGTCTATGTCAGCCGGCGAGCCCAAGTTCTTTAAAATTTACAAATAATGGCCTGCCAGCAAGACAAAGCGAGATGATCTATATGGTCCGCGCGCGGAGTGATTTCGCGGACTAACAAATCTCGCGCGTTTTCGGACACAGAACATAGCTCGCGCGGGATGGCTTCGCGCGTAAAGGAATCTTGCGAGCTCGCGCAGTTCACGCGGAATAACTCTGGCATCAAGCGAGGGGGAATGCATCTAGGCATTGAGTAATGATTAACTAAATCATACATAAAGTAAAGTCCATGTGCGTTCCAATATATTTAGCAAACGCATGCTCATGTGATCTAAAGCCACTTGATTCGGATGAATGAAGTCCAATTAAGACCTTCATGTATATCTCTGATCCCGTAGAGATGTTTATTATTACCACATTCATAGGCTGCATGTTCAATTATTCAGAAACTACTAAACTGACAAAGTAGTGGAGTTCAATGACATCCATTACGAGAGCATATCTCATCGTAGTCGATCTCAGTGCGTGTTAATGAGAGACCTTGCGCTATAAGGTGAGTCTAAACTCTTGTTCTCACTACGTTATCTAACAAAGACATAGTTGATAAGGTTTAGCTTGTGGTGTCGGCATCACCTACCCAATGACTTATCTCTTTGTTAATGCCGGATCGCATCTTTCCATTAGGTCAATCAACCAATTGATATCCATCAACGAAAGGTAATTCGATTAGGCCAATCAACCAAGTTGATATCCATCACATCTTTCCATTAGGCCAATCAACCAAGTTGATATCCATCAACGAAAGGTAATTCGATAGTAGACGTACTCATTATCTTACGTCCTCATGTACACTAGTGTAATACTTGTAGAGATCTCTATATGGATTGGATTTGACATTGAGACGTCCACCAACGATAATCAAAATTCAAACTTCATGAGACATATTTGAGTATCATTGATCAATGGATCAGGTTGTGCCAAGCTTGCTTTCTTCCTAGTGCGAGAAAGTATCGAACCTAAGGGTCTCCCTTTTGAGGAGTCACACGGCCTTGTGACGCCAATTTTGCCACTATATGGCGTCACCATTTCACCATTTATGGTGATGGCATCAAGACCAACACATTTTGGTCGCGCCATATCCTTTTGTAGGACATCAATTCTTGCAGACATATTTGCAGCATGTGATCTCGTCACTTTAACACTTTAAGCATTTGAGATTAAGATGAGACTTAGTGGGGACAGACCACGACAATTCACGTTGTTCCACTTGAACACTTGTGTTCTTATCTCCCCCTAACGGCTGGAATATTGTCTCATCAAAATAACAATTCGTAATTTAGCGGTGAATGAGATCGCTTGATAAGGTTTCTACATATGCGGATTATAGGTGGAGGTTCATATCCAACCGAAACTTATTCATCTCAAATGACTCATCATTGTGCGCAGTGGCATTGCTATTTGGCACCTAGAAATAACATCTAGCCGAGCTCAAGGATTGGAGATCCGTTTCAATCCTGTCGATCTTAAGGATTGCAATTTCGTGTAATTCTTAGTACACAGTCACGAGCTGTAGTACAACAATATTCAATGATGGTGGGTCGTACGTCGTTCCACTTGAACACTTGTGTTCTTATCTCCCCCTAACGGCGGGAATATTGTCTCATCAAAATGACAATTCGCAATTTAGCGGTGAATGAAATCGCTTGACAAGGTTTCTACATATGCGAATTATAGGTGGAGGTTCATATCTAACCGAAACTTATTCATCTCAAATGACTCATCATTGTGCGCAGTGGTATTGCGATTTGACACCTAGAAATAACATCTAGCCGAGCTAAAGGATTGGAGATCTGTTTCAATCCTGACGAGCTTAAGGATTGCAATTTCGTGTAATTTCTAGTACACAGTCACGAGCTGTAGTACAACAATATTCAATGATGGTGGGTCATAGATGAATAGTAAAGCTGCATGTAAATATTGCATAGCCCCAAGACGTTAGAAAGATTGGGGCGCATCAATAATGTTCGAGCGACAAGCTAAAGTTGCTTAGTCGTAGCCTCGGTGAGACCGTATTGCATGTGAACATGGGGTACAAGACACTTCAAATTACATCCTGATACACTTCTTTAAAGAATGGGTAGTGAGCCCATATAAGTATAAGCAACATAAGCAGTAGATAATAGTGTAACATGTGACTAGTGTGTTAACACTTCAACCAACACCATAAAACATAAAAAGGTGTCCGCAAGTTAGTTGTGTCTATCTACATAGTTTGATGTAAGAATGAATGTTCACTTTTGTGTCATTTAGCATAGGTGGGTCTCACTCCTAATTTAGCTAAAGAATAGGCTTTCAAAACGAGCAATGAACATTGCAGGGGCCAATGCAATATCGAGGGAAGACCGGTGCACCTCAATTGCTTGAGGAATTGACCGGACGGACTCCAAGAAGTTGGAGTCGTATTCGGGTGATGTCAATGTCCCCCGGATCACCACCATGTTTCATGGTGATGCTAGATCTTGAATGTTTTTGTTTTGAGTGGAAGAATAGATGTCCATGAGAAAATCTCAAAATTTGGACCATCTCTTCTAGGATGACCGATTTGGTCAAACCAAAGTCTATATGAGTCGGTGTCCCAAATATCATGTTTGGCGACAATATGAGATTCGATATTCGAATCGTAGTGACATACATTCCACTAGATTGACTTATGAACTTCTCCAAGATGCACTTTAGTCCGCATTCATGAGAAGGTATACACAAAAGAATTCTTGTTCATTCTCACAATGTGTTTTCAAATGAAAACTATTAGCATGAATGGAGATGGAGAAATGAGAAATGATTTTATCCCCCCGAGTTATTTCAAAGTAAATAACTGTAATATTAAAGCTTACTTGTTAGTTTGCCAAATAAACTACGTTTATATGAGCTCTGATGAGTTTAAGTCGATTGCAGGCTTCGACCGAGGGTTGAGAACATTTCTGTCTTTCCTTGGAAGACGAGCAATATATATAATACCTAGAAAGATATAGAATATTCTAGAACAGTTTTCTGTTTTTTGTGAAATGACCTTCATGGGTCTTTGTTGAGTTTGGACTAGGATTTAGGGTTTTGGGGTTAGGGTTTTGGGTCTAAGATTAGGTTTAGGGTTTAAAAAGCAACAACAAACCCAAAATTGTCTTTAACAAAATAAAATTCATGTGTTAATATTTGATTGGAATGTAAGACCACGTCATACTGCCACGTGGTCCTCCTATAGCGCTGAAAAATTTCTCAACAAAATGGTTAAATTCAAACATTATTATACTATATTCCCAAAATCCCTTCTCGTTCTTCTTTTAGCTTTAGCCCAGAAATTATTCTAGTTCTTTCATTTTATTTCCTTCTGCTCTTGATGTTATAAACCGCCAAATTCAATTTTCAATCGACACTTCTCAAAACCCAAATCCCGCATAAATTCTTTGGTTCTCTCCTACCCAAATCCTATATAAATCATATTTGAATTTGGATTCTAAATAGACGAGGGGGTTGGTTTTGAAATTGGAACCTAGATCGGTATGACAGAGTAAAAGGAGGAAAGCCCGAGGAAGATGGGGTGGTGGGTTTGGGAGGCATGAAAGGGGTATGAAATTCGGATCAGATTGCATCTTTGGTGACTTTCATTCTAGTTTGGACTCCAATCAACATGTTGCATTTGAGAACATGATTCTAAAAGAAATAAAGAGAGCACTAAACCTGATGATGATGAAGTTGATCGGAGAAAGGTAGAGGTTGGGGTTGATCCTCTTGAGAAAAGAAGAGAAGATGTAGAAAAGAGAGAGAGAGAGAGAGAGAGAGAGAGAGAGAGAGAGAGAGAGAGAGAGAGAGAGAGAGAGAGAGAAGTATGAAGGAAGAAGAAAGAGCAGCAAGAGAGACGAAAGAGAGAGAATCAATGATAAAATAATAAATGACTCGTCTCCCACTATGTGTCAAATTTGACACAATCCCAATTATTTGGCTATTTCATTGGAGAGTTTATTGAGTCGTCAAAAGTAATAGTTGAGAGCAAATGTAACAATGGTGTAATTTGGGGGTTGGATTGAAGATCGGATCGAAAAACACCATCCACCAGTGAGGAATTAGTCCGAGTTAGATGTGGGTCTCATGTGGAGCCTATTTAACCTGACTAATGCATGGCGTAATCCTCAACCCATAAATTAGTCCGGACCAATAAGTGTGAGACCCATACACACAACATTTTACAGTGTTGGTTCAAAACAATACAAATGTTAATATAAAAATATTTTTTCTACAATGTACATAACAATTGATTTTTAAATTGATCTAATTGTTGTATTATTGAGCCGAAAAGTAAAAACTGATTTAGATAAATAATATATTAACATGGGTTGAAAATCGGTCCAACCCACCTTAAAATGGGGGCAATTTTTTTTTATTTTTTTGATCGAAATAAAATGGTGCATTTGTTCTAATAGTTTCCCTCCATGGCAATCATGTAAATGTCCGGTAAAACTTGTGGCTATTTAGCAAGCAAGCGAAGTGGGAATAGGAAAGGGCAACACGAAAGGACATAATTGTAATTATAATTGACCATCTTCATATAAAAGAGACAAGTCCAGTGCCTCAAACCCAGTTTTCGAAATTCAAAACCCCTCATTTCTTTTCTCAGTTGATTTAACCCTCTCCCCCGCGCCACTCCCACTCTCCCTCTCAATTTCCAATTTTACCCTCGCTTCCGCCGACCTAGGGTTTTCGGAAATGCCGGTGCAGCTGACGCCGAACGCGGTCCCGATCATCAACGACGGCGATGTCAACCTGAAGCCGCTGATGCAGGTCACCGACGTCAAGCTTATCGGCTCGCAGGAGAGGTACCGGCTCTTGCTCTCCGACGGCGTCTGGGCTCAGCACACCATGGTCGCGACTCAGCTCAACGAGCTGTTCAAGACCGGCCAGGTCAGGAAAGGCTCCGTCGTGCAGCTCACCGAGTACATTTGCAGCGAAGTCCAGAACCGCAAGTTCGTCTCTCTCTATTTCTCTCATATTCGGTTTTTCGGTTTTCGGTTAATTATGATCTATTTTGATTGTTAGATGTGATTGTTGTTGTGCCTGGTGAAGGCTAGGGTTTTCTGATTCAATTGGATGAGTTTAAAATTTATCTGTATAGAGCTGAATTGAATTGAATGTTGTTGCGGTGGTTTGAGAATTCGAGTTTTGAAATTGTGAGTGATTTTGAGAATATCACTTTGTAAGCTGAACAGTACAGAAAAGTTTGCAGTAAATAAACCTTCTAGGTTTTTGTTTGGATTTTCGGATTTTTTTTTGTAGTGTGGCTTTAGTAATTGAGGATTTTTGATTTCATTGTGTGGATTCAAGCATGTTAGCTGTTGTGTGTGTGCTTGATGTTGATGTAACTTGTTAAAAGATGCGATTGAAATTCTAAAGAGTTTATCAAAGCTAAGAGAAGCTAAAAGTGATGTAACTAGAGATCTGATCATGAGTGTAAGCTGTGAAAGCTTCTGAGTGAATTCAAACGAACTATGAAGTTTGACAATCTAGTTGCTGTGTTACTTGTCGATACTTGGTTACTTTTTTCTGATGCTAGTTAACTTGAACTCTTTGGCAGGATTATTGTGGTGCTGAATATGGAAACTATTGTACTGGACTCGGGGATTATTGGGAATCCAAAACAATATGGTGAGTCTGGTCCAACTGCTCAAACTGCGTTGCCAAAGAACAATGTTCAGCAGTCTGCCTATGGAAACAATCATATGATGGGCCAAGGGCCTGTTCCCAAATGGCAGAATCCCAGGCCTTCTTTTCATCCTGAAAACTCTGTTCCCAGTATGCCAAGTGCCAGACCAACATACCAGTCCGAAAGCTTTTATAACAATGTTCCAAATCCCAGACCTACATTTCGTCCTGAAATGTCAGCTCCCAGTGTGCCAAATTTCCGAGCTACAGTGCAACCTTCCTACCAGCCACCTCCACAGTATAAAAATCGTGGTACCGTGTTCAAGAATGAGGCACCAGCACGTATTATACCAATTAATGTTCTGAATCCTTATCAGGGAAGGTGGGCAATCAAGGCAAGAGTCACTGCGAAAGGGGACCAGCGTCGTTATAACAATGCTCGAGGAGATGGTAAGGTTTTCTCTTTCGACCTCCTTGACTCTGAGGGTGGGGAAATAAGAGTGACCTGCTTTAATGCTGTTCTTGACCGCTTTTATGATATTATTGAGGTTGGGAGAGTTTACTTGATATCAAAAGGTAGCTTAAAACCTGCGCAGAAGAACTTTAATCATCTGAAGAGTGACTGGGAGATAACTTTGGATGCGAGTTCAACAGTGGAACTGTGCCCTGATGAAGATGGTTCTATACCAGACCAGCTGTTTGACTTCAAGCCTATTAGTGCAGTTGAGACTGCTGAGAGTAATTCTATACTTGATGTTATTGGTATTGTGACTTCTGTCAACCCTTCTACTACTATCCTGAGAAAGAATGGTATGGAAACTCAGAGAAGAATTCTGCATCTGAAGGATTGGTCTGGTATGAGTGTTGAGATAACCCTATGGGGGGAGGTTTGTAACAGGGAAGGTCAAAGACTGGAAGAGATGTTGGCTTCTGGTGTTTTTCCAGTTTTAGCTGTCAAAGCTGGGAAGGTTAACGACTTCAGTGGGAAATCCATAGGAACAATTCATTCTACCCGGCTATACATCAACCCCCCAGATTTGCCCGAGGCTCGTCAGGTGAGGGACTGGTTTGATCGAGGGGGAAAGGATGCCGCTTCCGTGTCTATCTCTAAGGAATTTATGCCAGGAGGTGTAACTAAGAATGAGATACGCAAAACTGTTTCTCAGATCAAGGATGAAGGTCTTGGAAGATCAGATAAGCCAGACTGGGTCACTGTGAGGGCCACAATATCTTTCATTAAAACTGATTCTTTCTGTTACACAGCATGCCCGTTGATGATTGGAGATAGACAGTGTAGCAAGAAAGTGTCGAGGTCAGGAGACAGATGGCAGTGTGACAGGTGCAATCAAGAATTTGAGGAGTGTGATTATAGATATCTTCTTCAAGCTCAAATTCAGGACTCTACTGGATTGACTTGGGTGACGGCTTTTCAGGAATCAGGGGCAGAGATCTTGGGTTGCACAGCAAAGGAGTTGTACTTCTTGAAGTATGACGGGCAGGATGAGGAAAAGTTTGCAGACATAGTCCGGAGCAGTATTTTCAACCATTTTATGTTAAAGCTTAAGATCAAAGAGGAGTTGTATGGTGATGAGCAGAGGGTGAAAATCACAGTGGTTAAGGCAGATACGGTGAACTATTCTGCAGAGAGCAGATACATGCTCGATGTGATTTCAAAGCTTTCTAGGTAATTAACAAGTTCCATTTCCTTGCGTGGAGATTATATACCATCATATTGGAGAAAGCTAGTAAGTTAGCACATCATCATTTTATTCATTTATACAATGCTTTGTAAAACCTAGATGTAGTTACTGGCGACTCTAGAAACTTCGTTATTGAGTTGTTGTTTGTTCTTCTGACTAGTACTATGCGCACTGCTCCAAGAAGCATGATAGTCTTATTCATGACTAGATACATTTCGGTTATGCAATTTGTTGCCTTTTGATTCTAGGTGCTTCTTTTGGGTTCTGTCTATATGAATGAATGTAATTTGTGAATCGAAAATGGAAAATGAGATTTCAGCATTCACAGTTTACTGAGGAGGGAAGAAGAGTCATATTACACAATGATATAGAAGGTAAACATAACAAAAGCAAAACACTAGACAGATACATGAAGAAGATAGTGAATGACATTTCAATATCTCTTAGCCCCTCTTAACAGGGTCGAAATTGGACACTCCGATTACAGCTCCAACAATCACAACAAGTACAGTGCCGCCGGCAGCAATGCTGAGCAAGAAGTTCTTGAGCGACGGAGAGACTCCGGAGGCGGCTTCAGCCACATCTGGGACCACCATTGAGGCTGTGAGTGCGGCAGCGGTAATTGCGGTGACGGCCTTCTCCTTGAGGGAAGCCCTGACCTCAAGCCTCCCACTTGATCTTGAAGGTGAGGACACAGCCTTTGAATGCCTGAGGGGTAGTGGCTTGAAGAAGGCCTCTGAGGGTTGAACCACCCTCTTTTGGGTGGTGGCATTGGGCAATGGCATAGCCATTGTAACTGCTGAGCTTGAAGCCATCACTCTCTCTCTCTCTCTCTCTCGGGTTGTTTTCTGTGCCTAACTTTGAAGTATTGGTGCCAAGTTTGAGCTGGTATGAAGGAATTTGAGAAGGTTTAAGATAGTCATAGAGGTGGTGGAAAGAGCAGCAAACAATACGAGAGGTAGGAAAGGCTTGTCAATTATCTTTGTCCTAGGTGTCAGCTCCTCCATTGGGATTGGTAGATAAGGTTTATCTGATTGGCCCAATTAAACATGAAGATTGAATTTTGTGCCTCATTTTCATTCTGTCAATTTTGTGCCTTCTAAAATTGGTTATCATGGGTCCTAACCCGTTTTCAAAAAAAAAAAAAATTGGTTATCGTGGGTCTCAATATTGCCATATTAATAAAAATGTATGATTGTGAAATCCACGCACCCTTTTTAAAGCTTGCTTTAAATGAATATCCGAGAAAGAAATATAAGCCCAGAAATAAAAAATCAAGGAGAAAATGCACTGAGAAATGATTTTCCTTTGAACGAATATGTCAACCAATTTTTGTTGGTAAAGATTGCTCTTTAGATGCATAATCTGATGAAAAATGGTGTATTTATCAGTAAAAGTTCTGGTAACTTGTATCCACATTTTAATCTAATTTTTTTTTAAAAAAATAGGGACGTCAGTGAATTCATGTACAAAAAGTGGATCAAGGAACCTTTGTCATCTTTGAAGCAATGATAAGAGAGAACGGAGCAGATGATTCTCAGAGTACAGGTCTTTGTATTGAAATTAAAAATTATCAACTTTACAATGTAACAAGATTCACTCAAAACTGGTATGAACAATTTCAAAAAATACAACATCTCTCAGAAATCACAATTTTACAACATTTAGACTCTTTCAGTCTTTCTCCATCCGGTACGAGCTCAGACATTCATCTTCAAAATCTATCAAAACTTGTCAGCGCCATGAGGGTGGAAGCTCTGTAGTTGCTGACCCAACTTTGGTGAGAATAATCTCCTGAGGCAGGAGGTGGTATTTTATATTAAGGTCTTCAAATATTTTCTTCAGCTCTAAGATTAGTTCTGTTCGTCGGCTAGTCTTGTCTCCATAGTTCTGGAAATTTATCGTATGAGAAATATAAAGAGCCATTGTCATCTTGTTAACATCTTCGATTTCCTTCACCGCCGCACTATGCCCAGGACGCCAGTGCTGAGGCTTGCTCTCCAAGTACCTGAAGTTTGAAATATTTCTTCATCAATCCATATAGATATATCTGAGGTGGTGTAACAGTAAAAGTTGCACGTCATTTTATGAACAAGTGAGAGGAATCGAGAGTAATCAACAGGTGCACAAAGGTGAGAGATTCATATGGTCCTAAGTACTCCCACATATGTGCTTGGTATAAGACTATAGGCCATAATTGGGAATATATCAACAAAATAAGGATCTAGTTCTCCAAGGAAGCCAAATGTTATACCAGAATAGCAGAATCACCCAACAGAACTTAAAGACTATTCCTTATGAGAAACCTAGTTGCGGCTATTAAGCGGATAAAAGAGATTATCTGTAGACTAGATGATTCTAATCTCTTGTGTCATAATGTGAGCAACAGGATCACCAGGACTAAATAAGTGGGTACAGGCTGTAACTATACTTCAAAGAAAGATTTTCATGAGAACTCTACAAGCGTATAATAAGTTGGTTGTTTTTGAGCTGAAATAGTCTTGAAGAGTAAAAATATAGAGTGAATAATAGAGAAGCACGGTAAGTTGGAGTTAACATACGTTTTTATTCTGGTTTTCATGTTCGCAATAGTGTCAATTGTTGTAGAAACATCAACAGCAAACTCAACGGCATCACCCATCTCCGGGCTCCTGTAGAAGTTGCTGATGGCTTTAGTAGCAAGTACTGAATTTGGATAGTATACCTTCTCATTGTCAGGGTTCAAGAAGATTGTTGTCAATATGTTCATCTCTTCAACGATCAACTGCCAAGTTCTGAAGTGTCAAGTAGGTTCTTTTAATAGCAGTAAATAAGGAAATTAGAATTTCAAAGTTACCTGTACTCCATCAACAACACAACGGTCCCCTACATCAAATGGGTGCATCACAAAGACAAATATGATGGCTTCAAACACAGTTTTAGCAGTGTTACCAAAAACAAACACCACCAGTAAAAGCTGTGATGATATAAAGACCAGTATATTGGTTGTCAAAAATCCCATCAGAAGTAAACATACGATAAGGATCACAACAAGTACAACAGCAGAGCCAAGCCTATTCAACTCCTCTATGGCTGTTTTAGTATCAGTTAAGGAATGTGCCAATGATTTGCGTTCGTTGTAAACATTCACCTGCAAAATAGAACAACGGTAAGATTCATGAAATGAAACATTCTTTTAAAGTCTGAATGTCTACATCAATGTTCATGACATGAAAGAACAAGAATCCTGCCAGAGCATAATTTAAATTTGAATAGTTACAGTGACTGTTGCATATCACAACTAAGTAGGTAAATTTAGTTTGAAGTAGTATAATACAGTATACATTTCACAGTACAGATGTGTCAGGGGAGTACAAATGAATATATGATAAAGGAATAGAGTGAATTGACAAAGAATTTACCAGCCAGTTCTTTAAAGCCTTTTTTCTTATCTTTCGAGTTTCTGCTCCACCTTCAAACAGAGGAAATACGAGCTCGACTTCTTCTTTTTTCAAGAAACAACAGAGGTCATCTTCCTCAATATACCTAGTCCATTTGACAGGGGTCAGAAAGCTTATACAAGAATTCAAGTCACCAAAAAGTATGAGGAACACTCGGAAATAACAGAAATTCTCACTTGCTACCGTGCTTGGCTACATTCAGGAAAATGTCATAAGCTGCAGCTTGTGCTTCAAACTCACTAGTAATCTCTATATCCTTCTGCTCACTCTCCTCATTGTTAATGTCGTCTAGTGTGTGGGAGATGGTAGACAATCCAGAACCACTTATCACATTAATCAATCCTTTCATCGTCCAAGCAGAAATTTTATCCTGCTTCATTTTCGAAAGCTTTTCTACGTCAATAACTTCTTCTTTCGGCCCTTCCTTCCCATCATTCTTAGTTTTTGGCAGATTTTTGAAACTCAACCGGCCACTATCCTTCCGAAATTTTCTTCCAGCCATCTCCACCAATGGAGGCCCCGAAAGGCTGCGAAGAACATACTGATGAAATATCGATTCTTTAATCCGATCAAAGAACCTGGTGGACTGAAAAGAGGTGGCTAACAGCTTCACTAACAAATTCTTCAACAACCATATGGCTGCTCCAATCTCACAAGAAGCCAAACCCCTAGTCACATAACCTAGAATCTTAGACGTATTCTTCGACCTCTTCACTCCATGATCAAACAACAAACCCCACGCTAGTAGAATCAAACCCAACCAAATAAACACCTGCACACTCCTCTTCAACCCATACACAAAATACAAAACCTTCTTCTTAAGCAAGTAATTCGTTTCGATCATGAAAACCAAGATATTAATCAGCCATTCTGTCACCAACCTACCACACAACACAACCAACACAAGCACACACCATCTCCACAATCTCAATGACCAAATACTCTTACTCTCTAACTTATCAACAATTAAGCAAGCAATAAAAAACCCAACAATGGACACAAATGTAACCCACTCAAGTAACACCAACTTCTTCATCTTCTTCTTACCACTCTTCTGGTGCACCTTAAGATTGGCTGTCTTGTACACCTCCTCATCATCCTCCTCCTCCTCTTCTCCACGCGCCGGTGTACCAATCAGCGGCGTCCTCGGCGTTATAGGATTCGATCTCACACCTTCTCTAGGAGTAGTAGCCGTGGCTTTAGTGATTGGTGAACCCACATTGGGTGACTTTGCACTTGACTTTCTCTGAGGACTTTCTTCAGTCACCTTGACTTCATTAGTATAAACCGGCTCCTGAGGACTTTCTTCAGTCACCTTGACTTCATTAGTATAAACCTTGACTTCAGTTAGAACCGATATGTATTTCCAATACTTTCCTAACAGATATACATTTATCTTCCTAAAATACCTCAAAGATATTTTAGACAAATCTTTAACAATATAATCTCAATCTTTTCACAATCAGTTATAAAAACATGATATGCATGAAATGCATTTACCTTAGAGATCGAGATTAGTGTTACTGCAGAAAACGTTGCAGTCAAAAACCAGTCGAGCACGCCTTCTCCTGGTTGAGCTAGGAAACAATGTTTTTCTTGAGCTTTCTGAGATTCTTCATTGCTTCCAGGTTGAATATGATTGCCATATACTTACAAGATTGAATCAGTTAACTCGTGTATGTTGTGGAAAATAGTAACTTCTTGCTTCCAGGTTGAATATGATTGTTATATACTTACAGGATTAAATGAGTTAACTCGTGTATGTTGTGGAAAATAGTAACTTCTTGCACAACACAAAAATCCATCAAAGACTTGGTTGTCTTCACCACAAGATATGGAAAGAACACAAACGAACCTTAATAAGTTAAGTGAATGCAATTACCATACTCCCCTCTTGTGGTGGTCACCTTAATGCTTATTCCTTGAGGGTGAACCAATTGGCCGTGAATTATCTTCAACTAGAATGGTTTTTTCAATATTTTTGCGAAAAATACAAGAAATTCATAATAAAATTATCAACTAGGATCAAGGTACAAACAGATCAGTACTATAGAAACGTTAATTTGAAATTATCAACTCATGTCTTCTTGACTTTTAGATGAAAGAGTTGGCCGGAAGGCGGAAGGATTGGTTGGTGGCACTGTAGGCGGCGCAGCCAGCCTATCATCCCATGTATGGCAGCCTGTGTTTCTAATTCAAGGTCTTCACCAGTTCACCTTCAATATATTAATCAATAATCCGGCCACCACATGTTTAATTAGATTGTGATGCTGTAAGCCAATTATGTCACGTGTTGTAACACAATTAATCTGAATTATCTCATATTTAACTTTTATGGTGATTGATCACAACTCAGTTATATGCGTAGAGGACAGTACCGGGGCAGTTTGGACCTGAGTTAGGACCTTCAGGCCTTAGCAGCACAAGTCCCATTTTCAATCCCGAAACTTTTTCCTAGTTAAAAACAACTTTATTTCGTATCAATTGCAATGTAACGTGAATTATGTTCTAAATGTTTAACGTAATTATGCAGACTTTGTACGTGAAAAATGTGCTGGTTTTAGGCATGAGCAACAACTGCATAGTACTTACCGACATTTACTATATATAGTTTCATTGAGATTATTGAGGACTTTGTGTAATTTTATTCTTCCAACAGTGAAAAAGAACTCATGTTTTAGACGAGGATCGGTGGTGGAATAACCTATACTCATTGGTAGGTTGTCTAAACAAGAAAAAATAATAATTCTTTGTGACCAAGAATCAAAGCTCATCGAAAATATGTTTAACACCAATTTGACCAAAAAAAATATATGTTTAACATATTACATGATCATAAACCTTTGTGATAATAGTACATAAAATTTCGTCAAAGCCCTTATTCCAAACCAGGCTAAACCCTAACAACAATAGCGATGAAGGACAGTCCTACAGTTTTATTCGATACTGACACCATCGAAGTTCCACTGCATGCAGGCTTAGGTTTTCATGATCTTCTCCCTATAAACTTTCCTCTCCCCAAATGGATAACCAACGCCTTTTCTCGGGGTGCAACGTCTCGACGATGAGTTCCTTCCACCACTCTTCCCCCATCCTCCGCCTCCTACCGCCTTCGCTGCTTTCGCCTCCCAATAAGCCTCCCACTCTTTTCTTACTTCGTCGGAATCCTTCACCTCCTCCTTCTTCTTTGTCTCGTACCACTCATCCGGCCCCCATCCTACGCAAAACGAAGGATCAATCACCTCAAAACCCTCAAGACTAAACTCACCTTCACTCCCCCATTCACAACTCTCATCTAGTTCCGGGATGGCATCGTCGCTCCAGTCTATTTCATCAATATAAGCTTCGGGATCCGGCGACAGCACGTCGCATGGAGCCTTCTTGATCTTTGCCAAGAACCGGCTTTTCGCATCGTCGAAAGCCTCTTTTGCCGCAGAGTCGTTCCACCGGGCAACGTTTGGGAAGAGATATACGCACTTGTTGTTGGAGTCTGTCAGCATCTTCCATAGCTCTTTGCCTACAGACAAGTAGAGTTGCTCTTCCCAACTATCTTTCGGTGGCTTGGAAGCAACTTGTGGACGTCGAATCTTACCCATAGTTGTGATGAGAGGTAAGCGGAAGAACCCTAGAGTTTAGATTGGTTTCTCTCAATAGATCCGATGAGACGAATGAATTGCAGGAAATGTGAGTGGCTGCTATTTATAAAAACGCTCAGAATGGTCATGTCGGTTTATTAATCCCTTTGCTATTTGGATTTCCTATTTCTAAAGGGATACGACGTTTCGTGGGTTTAATTTCTATTAAAAGAAAATTACATAATAACACGTGATCAAATTTAAAAACATAAAAATTTTATTTTTAATATTTTTTTATACAAATTAGGACATAAGTTCAGACCCAAACTAATGGTATCAGATATGATCTAGACTTTCATAGGTAAAATGACTAAAATACCTATTTTTCAAATAAATTTACGCAAAATGACCCGGCAGTAGCACGTCTCTCGTCGACACGGCAGTAGCACGTCTCTCGTCGACACGGCAGTAGCACGACTCCGGTCGACACGGTAATAGCACGTCTCTAGTCGACACGGCAGTAACACGTCTCTCGTCGACACGGCAGTAACACGTCTCTCATCTACATTGCAGTAACTCGTCTCTCGTCGACACGGTAGTAACACGTCTCATGTCGACACGGTAGTAACACGTCTCATGTCGACACGACAATAGCACGTCTCCGGTCGACATGGTAGTAGCAAGTCTTCGGTCGAACGTCTCCGGTCGACATGGTAGTAGCAAGTCTCCGGTCGACACGGTAGTAGAATGTCTCCGGTCGATACGGCAATAACACGTATCATGTCGACACGACAATAACACGTATCTTGTCGACACGACAATAACATGTCTCCGGTCGACACAGCAATAACACGTCTCCAGTCAACACGGCAGTAGCACGTCTCATGTCGACAACGGCAGTAGCACGTCCATAGTAGTAATAGAATATGTAGTGAATGATAGTTTGGTAAAATATCTAACAGATGACATGTGGACATTAGTTTGTCATAATTTGTTAATTTTTGTTCTTAAATAATGTGTAAAAAATGTATTTGTAAACTGAAATTTGGTTAGTAACTAATATGTAGTTTATTATTCTATGAATCCTTTTACTATTTGGATTTTCTATTCCTAAAGGGATACGGCGTTTGGTGGTTTAGTTTCTATTTTTCTCCTTATTAATTTGTTTCCTCTCTTTGAAAGGAAACTTCTGAGAATATTAAAGTAAATTAATCAAGTTTTCGACGTATGAAACGAATGGAAACACCTCAAACACAGACTAAACCATTGTTATGATGAAAACAAAATTAGACTAAAAACAGTTTTTTACCAAATCAACAAACAAAATGTAACAACTAACATTAAATTCTACAAGTTCAACTCACGATATACTGTTTACGAATAAAATTATTGCTTACGAATAAAATAGGATCCAATGAAATTCGTACTCATGCTATGGGCAAAAAATAATAAATATGACCTCATTCTTGTTTACCACAATGGACTCTCCAACATTAAACCCATCATCAGTTCTTGCAACATTTTGTGATCCAGCTTATTCCAAGCATCGTTCTCAAATCCTGCTATGTCTGCTGCTTCCTTGTGATCAACATCCTCTTCATTATCTACGCTGCTATTGTCATCTCCAGAATCCTCCCCAGACTCGTCCCATGGATTCGAAGGCGGTTCAGGATTGATGCTAGTTCTGGAGTTGCTCCAATCTATTTCATCAATGTAAGCATCAGAATCAGGCAACGCTATGTAGCAAGGAAGGCCGTCAACCTTATCCAGGAACCGATTCTTTGCATCATTGAATGCGTCTTGAGCTGCAGAGTTGTTCCATTGCACAATGTTTTTGTAATGTGTTCAATCAACTTATTTAATTAAGATGTTAGAGGAAGCTAAAAAAATTAACAATGGTCATGATATACGTTTACCTCACGTTTGGTACCTGGTATTATTTAGGCCAGTGTTAAATAAGGAGTCATCGAAGGCTTATCTCATGTTTGGTCTCTCTCGGTACTAAGATTAATGGTGTTAAGTTGGACCTGTTTTTGGATTTGGCCTCCTTAGCAGGGCTTAGCGTGGGTACTCCGATTTCACGCCCTTACCTAAGACCTCACTAACCTAGCCTCCACTCTTCTCTCTTCCATTCTCCTCTCTATTCCACCCCGAAGCACTTCTTTCTTCTCACAGATCTTCTTCCCCCCTCCCCAATTATGGTGAGCGACGCCGCTTCCTCTCCTAAAAGTCCCGTTGAAGGTACCATTCTGTTGTTTCAACTCTCTTTTGGAATTGCCTAGGCTTCCATTCCCAGTTTTCCCACCAAAGAGTGAGCTTCAATCTGATTTCTATTCACTTTAACCATTTTCTGTGAAAATTATACTTCTGACTTCTAAGTTACTTTTGTTATAGGGGTATACAAGAATAATGGATATCTGATGGTTTCTTGCAATGGAGGATTGAATCAAATGCGAGCAGCAATGAGTTTCCAGCTACTTGATCAAGGACATGTTTTAACAATGCAATACAGTTTTGTGTTTCCACAATGTTAATTTCCTCAGTTTCTTGATTTTCTGTAGATTTGTGATATGGTTGCGATTGCCAGATACATGAATGTGACTCTTATTGTTCCTGAGTTGGATAAGAACTCGTTTTGGGTTGCAAGGTGAGGTTCATTTGTGTTTGAATGTTCTCATTGTGTATGATCTTATTGAGGATAAGAATGATCCTTTGTTTCTTAGCATGTTTTTTTCTTCTTCTTGTGCAGTGAGTTTCAAGACATTTTCGATGTCAATCATTTCATTGGATCATTGAGAGATGAGGTTTGGATACTAAAGCAACTGCCCCCAAAGCTCAACAACAGACCTGCATACTCATTGCCACCTGTTAGTTGGTTCAACATTTCCTACTACCTTCATCAGGTAAAGAAGCATCTAACTCATCATCGCTTTAGTTTTCGATTTTATGACAAGTCTCACTGAATAATAAAGGTTTGTTTTTAACAAATCCTACCGCTGGTACGAAAGTATAAAAAAGTGGTGTTTTGAACAAAACTGATGCTCGAGTGGCTAACAATGGGCTACCTCTTGAGATTCAGAAGCTGAGATGTAGAGTCAATGTTCATGGTCTGAGATTTACTTCCCAGGTAGAGGAGACTAGCCGGAAGCTTGTCAGAATTTTGAGAGAAAAATGCCCTTTTCTGGTGCTTCATCTCAGATATGAAATGGACATGTTGTCATTCTCTGGCTGCAGCCATGGTTGCATCAGTGATGTGGTGGAAGAACTCAACACAATAAGGTAATTACCCATCTTTTATCTTCATCAGTTACATTTTTTACCACACTTGCTTATAATTGTGGTTTGTTTTGCACATTGCTTACATGGTTTTTAACTTTAACTTTTTATTCAGGGAAACATGTCATACGGTGTATGCAGGGAAACATGTCCTTATTCCAGAATTCCCATTTAAGGTATGCTATTGGATTATACATATTTCTTTCACACGTTTTTTTTAGAGGTTTTTAGTTGTTAAAATGACATATCCATATTTTAGGCACTGGCGGAACTAAGAAGAGACCAAAGGGTGCCATGGCACCCCCCACTCCTATGTTGACACATTTGAAACTATTACCAATTTTAATCAACTTTGTTGGAAACAATGGAAATTTTTAGGTGTGGCACCCCCAAACTTAGTTGCTAATGTGTTTGGCCCCCCGAATTCTCAAATCCTAGTTCCGCCACTGATTTTAGGTACTTGTTCTGTGTAGTTTATGTCAATTTTTTTTTATTTTTTGGATTTCATGTTCAAATTTCAATGACCAAGATTGTTAGATATTAGATTATTAGAGTAGTCCAGTTTGTTAGATGTTAGAGTAGTCCAGTCTAATGCATCACCAAACATGAAATATCTCTAATTTAAAACCTTTTTCCTAATCCCATGCAACATCAAACGTGGGCCAGCATTAGTACAATTTAATGCAATCCATATTAGTCCATGACAGTCTTAAGAATTAAGAATGTGTAATACAGTACTGGGTACCAAACGTGCACTTAGGGTGATAAATATGGTTTGCTAATCTATTTCAGAAACCATTACAAGAATAGGCAAACTGACCCGCACCTATAGCTCATATTATTGCTTAGAGAGAAATATTCTCCTTGTCTACTAGGGTTCCATCTTATTAGTGCTAGGGTGCTACTCCTACTTGAATGACTTAGGGGTATTTGTTGTATAGTTGAATATGAAACCAATCAATCGATCTCTACTTATTTTCTATTGGTTGTTAAAATCTAGATCGAGGTGGGGGTGGAACTGTGGAGAAGTCATTGAGTAAAAGAGGAGTCTCATTTGGACTTTGAGAGTGAGCTAGAGGAAAAAGGAAGAAAGAATTGCATTTGGGCTTGGGTTTAAGGAGGTCTAATTGAAATCTACCCATCTATAATTCAACCATTAAACACATTTCTGTATTGTAATTTAGAGATCAAACACTGTTTTTTTTTTTTTTTTCAAAAAATGAAAATGATTTATCACTCTCATATAAGTACATATTATGTTTTGTATTTTAACTATGCTGGGTTTGCCAAACTATTTCACTCCCACAAGAAATTGGTAATTGTATAGATTAATTAGACTCCAACAAACCCATGCAAGTACCCAACTTAAGATCAGGTCATTTATCAGAAATGGTAACAATTTATGCAAACTTCTAAGCTTTTTGTACATAGAGAATTAGTGAATAAAACAATTGCTGAATGAGTTAATTTGTTTTTTGTACATACAAGTCATTGATAAGAGCTAGCATTATGTATTTTATTTATTTGTTTCTGCTCCAAGTCAAGCATAGGGTAGACTAGAGATAGTGAATTCTTATCAACAATATATTCAATCCATTCCAATCTTCGTCTCAGGTTTCTTGTCATTGTGTTTTGCTTTGTCTTCATTCAATCATTCTCCAAACCATTAATCATAAACAAGTTTCTATTCTACAACAACATAACCACCACGGCTTTCTGATTAACTACAGCTTGTTAGTTTAATCCCAAATGATATATAGAATTCAGAATACAAAGTTCAAACTCAAACCCTCCTCTCTGGTCTCTATAACTTTCCCTTGTCGATCATTTCCACAAACCCAAGCATGGGTTTCTATATGGCACCAACTCCCTATCCGAACCCCAATTTTCCGCCGCTGCCTCCTCCACCTTCGGCGGCCAAAGCCACCAGCTTGCTTATGTTGTATTATGGCCTCATAGTTGGAACTGCCGCTATTGTTCTAGCCATGTACAATCTCATCTTCATCAAATGGTCTCCACCGCGCCGCCCACCATCACCACCAAGAAATGTACGGTCCAACGCTTTCGTTGAGGCTGCAAGGTCAGCAAGGAGCAGGAGCTTTGAGAACTTGGATAGCTTCAAGTACAAGAAACAGAAGGAGGGGTCAGTGGCTCACGAACAAGGTCAAGTAGTGATTGATTATGAATGCGCAGTTTGCTTGTCAGTATTTGAAGATGGAGAAGAGGTAAGGAAATTGCCAAGCTGCAAGCACTCGTTTCATGCTCCATGCATAGATATGTGGCTATACTCTCACTCCGATTGTCCGCTCTGCCGGGCAACTGTGCCGGTCGTTTCGTGGTGCCACCGAGAGTTATCCTCTACTACGCCGGAGGAGCATTCCAGAGAAGTCCTGCTGGTATCCAGCAGCAGCGCAAGTTTGCCAGTTTAAGGTTTTTCGTTTCTTTCCGAGAGAAAAAAGAAAAAGTGAAAAAAAAAAAAAAAAAAAAGAAGAAGAAGGAAAAATTGGGTTTTGGTGTTTGGTGGTTTGTGACTCTGTGATATGAGGACGGTGATAACAAGGAATTCATGGTAGAAAACAAGGATTAGGGGACAGAGGGTAACATTTTTCCTATATTTTTCCGGCAAGGTCTGCCCATTTGTATATGATACTGAAATTTTGAGTTTATACTAATGGTCTGCTCTCAACTTCAATGGTCTCAGTTAAGAAAATTTTGAGTTTATACTACTGGCTTTCTATTATAAAAAAGACGATTCTTCGTTATAAAGCATTGAAAATATACAAATTCACTATGAATTGCACATCCCTGATCATGTTATAATCCTTGGCATTCACCTTTGGATTCGTTTTCGTTCTAATGCACTCTTAAAGAACGACAGAACTCTGATTTCCTGTGCTCACAATCGACACTTACAGTATTATGATCGATGCATAATCGAACAGAATGACGAAGCATTCAAAAGACCAGTGAACTAGGACATACCAACAACATGTATCACCATTTCGGCATCACTGAGGATAGATTTACCAAATGTAATTTTATTAGAATCTGCATATCTCATATCCTGATCAGAAAAATGCTTGAATAATTTTCACAGATATTACAAGGCCCAAAATAAATCTGACCTTTCACACTATGCCAACAAAATAAGTATATACAAGATATGAAGTCTACATCTTTCTTAAGTTGTCTAGCCTTGCCTGTAGATCGCTATCTATCCCACCGTCATCGGGTGCAGCTGCTTCCACTTGTGCAACCTTGCCCTTTGCAGCTGGTGCAGCCACAGAGGCTGATGGTGCATTAACAAGCTGCAATGAATGAAAACACAAGATACTGTTATTACTGTTCATAGCCATTTTTATTTTGTAAGAGGAAAGTATATGAGTGCTGACTGGTGGAATTACCTCTTGATTGACAGTTATACCAATTTCGTCAAGAACTTGGTTAACTAGGTCGTCTGTTTCCTCCTCTTCCTCATCTCCTTCCAAAGCATCATCAATTGCATCTCCCATCACCTCAGTTGTCAATTCCATCTTTTCGTTTTGCCTCTCAAATTCTTGCATAATTTTCTGTAGTGATGGCAAGTTCATCTGTCTATTCATCTGGCCCATTGCCTTTGTCACCCCCTTCATTGCCTCTCCCATCGCTTGAGTTGATTTCAGTGTCTGAAAAGAAAAAACAAACATTTAAAAAATAATCAATTCCTCACAACAACAACCAACAGAGATCATTTCATGTAAAGAACACACCATTCCAAACAATATATTATTCAAGGCATGCATTACGGAATGTAGGACACATACCTGGATTCTGAGAGATACACCCTGGAGTTGTGACTTAAGCTTATAAAACTTTTCAATCTGGTGCCGTGTTCGAACCAGGTCTTTTGCCATAACTCTGACAGCTCCCTGAAAAAAAATTCAACAAATGAAAAACCTGTTGAGAAACTTGACCATCAAGCTAAAGTGTTCAGGGTAGAATGCAACATGTTCAGCCGTAAAACTCTCTGACAGAGACAATTAGGCAACACCAAGCGGTCAAAAGTAGCTCAGCCACAAGACACTAAAACTCCCATTGCCAGAAAGCAAAGCAAAAATCAATAGAAAAGAGAAGAACATACCATCTGGCCTTGCTTAGCACTCTTCTTAATCTCCGCAATCAGTTTCTTCTCTTGTGCCTGAAGCGATCCTCTCTCCCTCTCTATTTCCCTAATAGATTTATCCAGCATTCTCTTGTTCTCCCGCAACAGTTCTGAAATCACAAAAGTCACACGAGTAACCTTAACACAAAAAGAGTACTATCTGCCTGAACAACATACGATACGAACAAGTGAATAACATACACAACACAAAACTCAAACTATCAACTTCATATTTCGATACAGCAGATTATAAACCAAAGAAATCATGAGATATTTTACTGAAGGCGTTAAATATTTGATATTGTGCAAAAGTTCCATGAATAGCTTCAGAAATCATGTGAATTCAACGAATTGAAAAGCAATAGCAAAATTGCGAACCTGCGGGAGTTTTGCGCTTGCCGAAGATGAAGCTCATGGCGGTGGATCGGAAGGTCCGAATGAAACTCTGTGATCGGATCGGGTCGGATCGGATCGAAAGGAATGGAGGATTTGGATTTGATCGGAAGAGAGAGGAGGATTTAAGGTGTGGATTTTGGTAGAGAGACGCGGTTAAGGAATGGAATCTCCAGACGAAGGAGACGACCACCCTCCTCTCTTTCTCCTCTACTCGCTGGCTGGCTGGCTGGGGCCCACCGGATCGTTATTTTTCGCACGCCTTTTCTTTTCTTGGTTTAAGCCCGCGATTCTCTTACGGGAGCAAGGCCCAATACTAGCACTCTCAGGCCTGTGTGATCGTTATACTTTTGCTCCTTTTTCTTTTAGGACTTTTTACCTTTTCTACGCTAAGTGGAGTCTCATATGTGAATGGTTATAAAATTTGAATGACTAAAATTACACTGAGTATTTACTTTAGCCGCCGCCGCCATTAGCTTCAGCCTAGAGCAACGCCGCCTGCCATGGCCACAACCAAGCCATCGCCGACACAACCACCACAAAGCACTGCCATACCCATATCAACTGAAACTCCATGCGCAGCTCTTGCACCAAACATCACTAGCGATTAGATCACTGGCTCCTTCGTCCAAGAACACATTTAGGGAAGTTGACGCCTCAATTGAACAGTTTGCCATCTCCTTGCATCACCCAGCCAAAACAAACCCGTCCAAGCCTATCATCTCCTCCATTAGACGAACCCCACGAGCAATAGCAAATTAATTTTCCATCCGGCGAGCAACCTATCGACAACAACAAGGCAAGGAGCCTGCCGAGGCTTCATAAATTTTCAAGAATTCGAAGACAGTAAGATGCCCAAATTTTGCTTTTGCTTTATTTTTACAAAACGCTTGTTCGAGACATTTAATCAAACACATACTTCTGCCGTAATTTTACATCGCTCTGGCGCCGACAACTAGCTAGTTTCATTGATAACCCATCTTAAGGCTAGTGTCACTTGCACTGTATCAAGAATTAGGATGGGTGATTGCAGCTAAATTGATGGTGTTACCATTTTGTGAAGCAAACTAACATGAACACATGCCTCCCCATCAGGTCTGGGTCCTCTTCATCAGCTCATGTTATAGCATCATGATCTATTACTCTCTCAAGTGATTAATTAGCATTCCATCACTTTCAAACTCACAGTTCTCCAATTCTTAGTTTCTTACTTTCTCTCAAAAGTAATCAAGAGCAGGTGTTCAAAGTCACTGATAAGGGTCCAATGGAATGTGTGTCCCATTTACATATCATCCCAAGAACATATAGTTAGATCCCAACTTTTCATATCCTCCTCCACCCTATGGTGTTCAAGTTTGTTGGGATATAGATTTTTGCTTCCATATCTTCATCTTTAGCTTAGCTTGCAATGTAGATTGACTTCATAAGATTCCTCTGGAGTGGCCCCTTCCTTGTCTCCCAAGTCTCCCTAATCTCTTCATATCCATGTTATATAAAGTCCCCAACATTTTAAGATCATTGTTGGGTTACTATTTCCTCCTTGTTTCATAGCTCATGGTATAATGGTTATGACCAAATCCAATAATGAATTCATATTCTAGAAATGAAGCAACCAAGAAAATGAATCATATTTTTTAAAAATGAGATAATTAGATCGGGAGAAGACAGCCCACAAATTCAAAAACATTATGAACCAACTGTAATCCGCAGTAAGCCAACTACAATCTGGGTCCAAACCGATTACCATTGTGACTGAACTCAATGAAGGAATCAAAAAGTTTTTGAAAAGATCCCAGTTTTTAAACATTCCTGGGTTTTCTTTGGGTTTAAAAAGCTATTGGAATTTTTACCTGACAATACTTGAGGTGGTTGAGGCCATGTGCTTAGGCCAGTGGTAAAGCACCCAAGAGAAAAAACTTGCTTTCACTTTTCTCTGTTCTCTAGTAGCAGAGGAGATTTGTGTTTTTACTTTTGTTCATTTTCAATCTGCTTTTTTCACAAGTACTTATAGTTTAAGCGTGTGGATATGACCTTCAACAGAGAAAGTGCTTCTGCAAGAAAGTAGCTTTGTCTAATGATTTTTCAATGCTTTTGATTCTGGCTAAAGTAAGAGTTAACTGGAAGTAAACTGGAAGACATTTAACAATGATGTAATAACTTCTTGATGAATTGAACAAAGAAAAAATTACAGTATCAAGCCTTTGGCAATGGCTTGATTGGTTCTGAAGTTAGTGGTTTCATAAACTGGAAGCTCTTCTGTATATCTACCAATCCCAACAGGTAGATTAAGCTCGAAAAGATCTGAACTTGAATAACTCTCTGCATCACTTTCATCATCATCACCATTTTCACAGAAGCTTCTCCGGAAATTTTGACCAGAAGTTCTTGCATATTTTTGAAATGTGGGCTTTGGCATCAAGCTAGGATCTTGTTCATAAACACATTTATGGCTTGAAATCTGAGAATCATCTTCACCAAGAATCACACTTATAGGGTAGAATCTAACAGACCTTTTGTTGCCATTGCTGGATTTCTTGGACCTCGAAGATGGTTTGCTCAAACATGACCTTGAGAAAGTTGAAGCCGAAGTAGTAGAAGAAGAGTAAGTAGACTTGGTTACAGGCTCTGAAGTGCTCACGTATTCCACAGCTCCAACATAACACATCTTGGCTTTCTTGACGTTCCCGGAATTGAAAATCGAGTTGATGAAGCTCGCAACCTTCCCTCCCGGCGAAATGGGTTGCTTGGCTTTCTTCAACTCGCCGTAGATTTTCAACGCTCTCAGCTTCGTCTTCGTAAACCCACCTCCACTTCCGCTCTCTCTTTTCGTCTTCTCCATATTATCGGAGCCAACAGAGATAGCCTTCACTGGACTCTGTTTCGAACGTCGTTTATAGCTCGACTCTGTTTGATCCGAAGACGAAAATGCAGCTCCGGAGCTCGACTCTGAAGAACTCGAAGCCGAGTTCGTGAACATAGAGCTATGCACGCTTTGCCTCTCAACCCAATTCTCGATCATCATGGCTCGGCGAAGATTGGTCTTGGTCTTCCCGCTGCCTCCTCCTTTAATCTCTTCACGCTTTGAAACAGAGCAGCTCTGTTTGCTCTGTTTCTTATTCGAATCATCCCCACCTCCACCGTTGGATTCATCAATCGAACGGTAAATAGAATCAAGAAGAGAAGAAGAGAAAGAGGGACTCCTTCTCCTCCCTCCTCCAGAAATGAACCTCTCATCTTCAACCCAAGATCTCTCCCTCATGTACATGTCTGAAAGTGTTAGATTGAAAACCCTGACTGAATGACAGAGCAGAAACAAAGTATTTATAAGCAGAACAAGAAGAAGGGAACAAGGGAGTGTGAGAGAGTGAGGAAGAGAGGAGTAGTTTAAAGGGAGAGTAGAGCTGGAGTGTTGGGTATGGGAATGTCAAAAGCTGCAGGGAGGGAGAGAGAGATTAATAGAGAAATGCAAGTAGCTCTGGTTCATGTGAAAGGAAGTGAGAGTAGAATAGAGTAGTGTTACTGCTGGTGTCGTTTTGTACTGTGACTGGAGTACATGAAAGAACAAGGAGGGTTTCGAAAAGCTGACCTGGGTGACTGGGAAAGAAGGAAAGAGACGCAGCAGAGCAAGAGAGAAAGGAGAATATTTAAAAGGCCGTACGTGCGTGCGGGTGGTTTTCTAGCTCTTCCAGCTTGGCTCTCCGAACCATGGTTTCGTTTACCATGACGACGCTGTCAAAACCTTTTTCAACGTGGTACTAATTTTATTTTTCACCGGAGGTTAATTCTAGTTTGAAATCGTGGGCTTGTGGTTGTGACGTGAGGTATTAAACCAACCAATTTGGGCCTAGTGTTCCTACCGGGTAGTAGTTTCCTCTTGGGCTTGAAGTTGTGACTTTTGAGGTCGAACAAACCTAGCTATGATGCCTGTAATTGTATGAGAAAGTGTTACGCACCACAATTTATTTCTGCTTTGTTCTTTTGTAATTGATAAAAATATAATAATGTAGAAAACAACTTCATCATCGTAATAGTACAATGACAGGAAACAATGAAGTCTGAAGAGGATTGCATGTGTAGACACAACAATGAAAGGGATTAATTGAAAGCTCACATTACGTCGCATCTATGTTTGACTCGAAAATAAATTTATGACTAAATTCAGTTTAACCTCCTCAATTTTAGGGCTAAAATCAGTTTGGTCCCTGATTTTTTGTTTTAATCACGTTGGTACTTGTACTCTCAAACATCATCAACTAAGCAAGCCATCTTATTTATCTTCTGCCAATCTTTATCTGACATACCCTCGGACCTATCTTCTAAAGCCATATCCAAATCTTGTTGAGCTAACACATCTTTCACTTCACACTACCACATCCCAAAGTTGTTTGAATCATCGAATTTCTCCACCTCAATCTTTGCATTATGAACCGTTGTTCTTGCAAATCTATCTGCATCTCCATGTTCATCACCCATCTTCTCAGAACAGAGTCGCAACTGGCTCTGATACCAGTTGTTAATAAGCTCAGACCAAGTAACAACAGCAAATAACAGCTACATTTGTTGAGCTCAGACCAAGTAACAGCAGCAACTAACAGCAAAAATCAAATCTATGCAAGAACAGAGAACAAGGAAAGAACACAAAGGATTTAACGTGGTTGGGCAATAGCCTACGTCCACGGAGCAGCAGTGAGAATGAAATCCACTAACGAATAAGGGTTTACAAAGTGACACAACAACTCTGTTATCACAGCAGCTTCCAAATAGTGTTTTACGACAGTAGAAAAACAACAACATTCCCTTATGGGAGAAGCCCTGTTACTACCCTTATAAAGCCTTAAGATGACTTTTACACAAAAACCCTTAATCTAATACAAGATTAACATAGACAAATTGAGCCACTAAACAACATAAGGAGCACAAGAACACACAAGCCTTATACTAAATATCCATCCAATGAGTATGTTCTTCTCTTAGATGAAGGTGAACCAGAAAGTTTCCAAGATGTCCAAGATGATGTTGACAAATGGCTGAAAGCTATGCAACAGGAGATGAGTTCTTTGCATAAGAATCAAACATATGAATTGGTGGAAAAGCCTCAAGGAAAACATGTGCTCAAGAACAAGTGGTTTTTCAAACTTAAGACATCTGAAAATTCACAACCAAGGTACAAGGCAAGGTTGGTTGTTAAAGGCTTTGCTCAAAAGAAAGGCATTGATTTTGATGAGATATTTTCACCGGTGGTGAAGATGAATTCCATTCGTGTTGTGTTGGGATTGGATGCAACTATAAACCTGGAAATAGAGCAGCTAGACGTAAAAACAGCCTTTTTCTCATGGTGACTTGGAAGAAGAGATCCTAATGGAACAGCCAGAGGTTGAGGGCAAGGAGCCAACACAAGCCGGATGATCAGCTTGAATGGGAGGGGGAGATTCTGGATAAGATGTATCCCTACATTCGTGGAGGACGCCCGTATCGCCGGTCAATCACATTTTTCATGAAAATGGTGAGAGAGCGTATGGATAGGTCTTCCACCCTCGAAGATTTGAAGACGGTGGAGGCCGCCCTCAAGAATAGCATTTTTGATGATGTATATGGTGGCTATAAAATTGTGAAGAACCCTAGTACCATTATGGTGTGTGGTTCAACCTAATCAATCCTCTTGTATACTTGTCTCGTAACTTTTATTTCTCCCTTCCTAGTTGTCTTTTGTTCACCTCTTTGACACAGGAGGAAGATATGGCTGATGCTAAGGACCCTGCTAATCAACAGGTAACTCAAAAATCCTTTGTCATTTTGGCTGCAATAAGTACCAGTAAGGAACAGCTTTAGTATTGTTTAGAGATTGCTAGGCTTCTTAGGTTCATACTAATGTCGTTGTTTGGTTCTTAGGTTCGTTGGTTGAATGTCTGGAATCTTAAATTCTTGTTAGTTTTTAGTTTTTTACCTATTTATTTGCAAAGGTCTCTTTGATCTGATCTCCAGACCTATATTCTATCCCAAGTATGAGTTAGCTTTAAGTCATGCTTGTTTTACCAGTAAATTCTCTTTGGGATTGTTGTCCAAAGTACGGATTGCAGGTTATAGATCCTCTCACTTGATATCGTGTCTGCACTAACCTTCTCCACCCAAATTTATTTGGAAATCCTTTGCACAAAGCAAGATCTAAATGAGATTTGGTTTTCAAATTTTGATCGATTGACTGATGTTGGTACTTTTCTGAAGCACTTTACTGGTTTTTTTTGGCCTCGCTTATGGTCTATAAAAGATTGTTTCTTTTTAGGAGTAAATACTTGTGACACCCTGTAGTTTACACCTAAAATCAGTTTTGTCCCTCACTTTTTTTTTAAACTGGTATACCCCTATACTTTGAATTCTCGACTGATTTGCCCTTTTTCCAGCTGATTATGACTGTGAATAGGGGTATACCAGTTTAAAAAAAGGGTAAATTAGTCGAGAATTCAAAGTATAGGGGTATATCAGTTTAAAAAAAAAAGTGAGGGACAAAACTGATTTTAGGTGTAAACTACAAGGTGTCACAAGCATTTACTCATTCTTTTTATTTCGCGGGTGATTCAAAAAGATTGTTGGCATCATGTACTTGACATAATGCTACAATATACGAGTTTAGCTAATGAGATTTTTCAGAACTTTGACAGCCTGGCTATTATATTTTGAGGCGATTTATTGCTGAATGGTTTTGTGTTATGCTTCTGCATTTCTGCATATAAGGCTTTTAGTTTAGTTCTCTTCTTTTCTTTTTGCCTGATCCAGTTAAAGAAGAATTTGGTGCCAACTGAAGAAGAAGGAGAAGAAGGTATTGCTTCCCCCATGAACCAGATAAAACCAGAAGAAAAAAGGTGAGTTGTTACTTCTATTCCTCGTGCCACAGGTTCCTTATCACTTTCTTTTTTTGCTTTCCTCTTGTAATATAAGATTATAAGTGAACTTTGGTGTATCTTAATTTCTGCTTTATAAGGTTTCTGATTTTATTTAAAAATTCAGAGAAAGTGGAGATATAATAGAAATTGAAGAAATGTAGACTTTGACCCCTTGAACCTGGCAGAACAAGCAAAAGAAAGTGCGGGCAATGCTTATTCCTCCTGCATCGAAGAAAGTTTGGAAAGGGATGGAGCTAATAAGAGAAAGCTTGCCCAGATCTAGGTATTTGTTTGTTTAGCTTCTACAGGACTTGGGAGTTTCAGTATGAGTATGTAATAATTTGGGATGACATATATACTGAAAAGATATTAACAAATAAGAATCATGCAGTTTCTTGTTTTATTTCTCGTTTATATAAGAACTCTGCGTTACATTACCTCCGTAACCTTAATCAATTGTGGCTGTGGATTGCTTGAAAATCATGTCATGACCTTTACTTCGTCTAGTTTTGTTTCCAATATTTGGCCTGGAACATCACATTTCCAGCACATCATGGTGGTTCCTTGTCACACCACCAGTTTTACTAGAACAGTAAAGCTACCAGACCTAGTGGCCATGAATATTTAGTTTCAACATGTGATATATTATATTAGATCACATTTCCAGCACATCTGATTATGAATTCTGCTACTATGAGCTTTTAAGCCTTGTAGATGATGCTCCTAGGGTTAGCAGGAAGATGGAAGTTTTGTTCAAAGATATGTTTGTTGCGCCATTTCCTTATGATTGTAAACCAGCAAAATGAAGTACAAGCTGCATCATCTAATATATAACAAGAATAGAACAGCGAAGTTGTGCAGCAATCCACTTGATCATTCCAATTAAGAACAAAAGAGTTTTCCAATGCAAACTGGTTTAGAAATTGATCCCCATATAGCTTGAGAGCTCTCACTGTCCCTATTGGTGAAGGTGATTTTCATCACTGTTGTTGAAGTTTCTCATGTATACTCATTGGTAAGAAGCTTATTTTTGCAGGACTAACCCATATAAAGAAATGTTTTTCAATTTATAACCCGAAATCTAGAGGGTCAGCCCATGCATCAATTTTGCGACTTTGCGACTTTCCAAACCCTTAACCCCATAATGAGGAGAAGAGAATGAGGAAACAGCAAATAAAATGGGCAAAAAAATAAAAAAATAAATAAATTATAACCCTATATCTAGAGGGTCCGCCCATGCGTCCACTTTCCTCATCACTTTGCTCGAGCTCTTAGAAGCTTGCTAATTGATGATTATATTCACTCGGAGTGAATGTGTTTGATGAAGGAAAGCCCTTCAATGCAAAGTTAGAGGGATTCCTGGAATCGTGCTAAACCCTAAAAAGGATTACCAGAGTGAAAATAAGGAAGAGAAAAAGATTTGTTGGGTAGATCGGAAGAAAGATATGGAGTTGAGACTGATAGTGTTCACGGCGCCGGAGGCGAATGACGTTTTCATTCAAGTCAAATCGGCCGGGGTCAGGGGCGGAGCCAAGATTTAAAGCTAACAGGGGCCGGCCAACCAACAAAATATAACTGGGGGTGCCACTACATGTGTGATAGACTGAGTATAGATCATCTCTTCCAGATTACAGGGGAATGTACTTGTATAATTTCAAGTTTGGGGGTGCCAGGGCCATCCAAGGCCTCTGAATACCTCCGCCCCTGGCCGGGGTGACGATCGCTCTAGACGACGTCACAACGGCCATCACGATCGTTGACAAGTTCCTCCAACAATACAAGCAATGTTTTGGGTCAATAATGATCATAGAGATCAGCACTACGATCCGAGAAGAGCTTCGAAAATCCAGGAGTTTGATCGACGTTGACTTGGTTCAAAAAGTTGTCGACTACCTTGAGTCACCGCCGCCGCCGGAGGAGGAAGGTCCAGAGGAGAAGAAGGAGGAAGAAGATAAGGAGGAGGTGGAGGATTTGGACAAAGAGGAGGGCGATTCGGACGAGGAGATGTTTACGTAGGATGAGGATGTGGAAGACGACGATGGCTTGGTCGGTTCGGGGGACGATGTTGAAGAAGATTCGGATGAGGAAGAGGACGAGGATTCCGATGATGATGTGGCGGCGGTGGCGGAGGGTAGGAAGGAGGTGGTGGCGGCTAGTGAGGAGGAGATAAAGGAGTTCAATGATCCAACAACGAGAGAAATATAAGGAGGATCTGTTGCTGGTGTGCGGGCGGCTGGGATTGAATGTGAGAGAAGGGCATGAGGACAAGATCCTGGAAATGATGTTTCCCTACATTCGTGTAGGATGCTCTATGTATAGCCAGGAAATCACATTTTTCATGGAAAGGGTGATAGAGTATATTGATAGTTGTTGCACCCTCAAAGATTTGAAAACGGTGGAGGCCGCCCTCAAGTGTAGCTTTTTTGATGATGAATATGGTAGCTGGAAAATTGTCAAGACCCGTACTAGGGTGTGTAATTGAACCTAATCCTTGTTTAATTACTTTGAGTTATTTCTCTATGATGTTCAACTCTTTGACACACAACTGCTTTAGCCTTGTGACTTTTCTGTTTTCTTTTATTTTTTGCTTCCTAGTTGTCTTATGTTCACCTCTTTGACACAGGAGGAAGATATGGCTGATTAATCAAGGGGTAATGCAGAAATCCTTTTCTTTTTGGCTGAAATAAGTACCAGTAAGGAACAACTAACGTTTAGAGACTGCTAGGCTTCTTAGGTTCATACTAATGTTGGCTTTAGGTTGTTTGGTTCTTAGGTTCGTCGGTTGTAAGTCTGGAATCTGAACCATTTGTTGGTTTTTACGTACTATATATTTGCAAAGGTCTTTCTGATCTGATCTCTGAACGTATTCTTCCCCCCGAATATGAATTAGATTTAAGCCATGCTTGTTTTACCAGTAAATTCTCTTTGGGAGAGTGGTATCCTATGAATTAGCTTTAAGTCATGCTTGTTTTACCAGTAAGTTCTCTTTTTGGGAGTGTTATCCAAAGTACGGATTGCAGGCTATAGTTCCTCTCGCTTAATATCGTTCTTGTCTGTACTACCCTTCTCCTCCCAAATTTATTGGCAAATCCTTTGCACAGAGCAAGATTTGACTGTTTCAATTTGGTTTTCAAATTTTTGATGGATTGACTGATGTTGGTACTTTTCTGAAGCACTCGATATCATCTGAATAAGTTAGTTTTCAAAATAAAGAAGGTTTTCTAGGACTTTGTTAGGTTTTCTTTCGTTTGGTTTTCTTGGTTCTCTATTACATTGTATGAGGCGCATTGTTTAGGGTAACTTCGGTCTTCTTAGGTAGCTTCACATGATTCTTTATCTAACGTTTGCCCGCGAGGGTGTGTCATATGTTCATGTTGTAATTCGAATTTCAGTTATTAATATATATTAATCTTGTTGGTACTTTATCATCGGACTGTAATACTGTACTATTTTCAATAAGTAGCAAAAAAGTAGTACTAGAGACCCCAAAATTTTCTATTAATTAAAATTACTTACCAAATGACATGACACATGCCATATCATCTTTTTTTTATTCTTTTTGAAAAGTCCATATTTGTTTCTGGAGGAATTATTGAGAGAATGATAGATAGTAAAGAGAATAGAAAATCATCATCTTATTCATTGATAAGAGCATTTATATAGCGGATTACATAATATACCATAAAGTGTTGTAGAAGAAAACATATCTTGAAATCCTATCTCTATACGGAATCGTGATTATTTCTTTGACTAGTATTATACCAAGATACAAATATGAAATATTCCTACAACGTACACATGAAATATTGTGTCTTCATGCTGAATAGTGCATATCATGTTATCTTGTTAAAAACCTTACCAAGTAACAAAAACCCTGTAGGAAAAACTAAACTTTATAGCCCACCTCATTAAAAGTTATTTTTACCCATAAGGATGCGATCTCAATCCAAATATCTGGAAAGAAAATAGTGACACCATTCAAATTAAAATGAAACCATAAGGACTGAACATATATCAACAAACAAAGGACTAAACAAACAGAGAGAGAGATAGAGTTGAAACCGATAGTGTTCAAGGCGCCGAAGGTAAATGACGTGTTCAGGGAAGTCAAATTGGCTGGGGAGAATATCAGACTAGAAGACGTCACAACAGCCATCAGGATCATTGAGAAGTTCCTCCAACAATACCAGTATAGTTTTTAGTCCGTAATGACCGTAGAGATCAGTATTGCCATAAGAAAAGAGCTTCGAAAATCTAGGAATGTGATCGACGTCGACTTGGTTGGACAATTTGTCGACTATCTTGAGTTGAAGCCCTCAAACCTAACAACATTCCTAGCTTGTTTTTCAACATTCCTCAAAGCCCTCAAACCTAGCTATTGCTCATAGATGGTGGAGCTATTTTACAAAATGTATCGTACGTATGAAAAACCTTTCACATTACACACCACAATTAGTCTTCTTTTTCTTGGATGGTAGTTGATCGATAGAGAAAATATAATGTACGGCATTGTCTAAATTATACAACGACTCAAAACGATGAGTTAATGATAATTTGCATAAGATCATAACTATGTTGTTTTCACTCAAAGATACTATAGTAAGAGATCTATCTCTTTGGTCATACACATTACTGGAAAAAAAAAACACTTTAACGACGGAATTAAAACAATTTCATCCCCTAAGAATGACTCATGCGACGAAATACAATTTCGTAGTCCCATTTGAAATATTAACAAAAGGCGATTATGACTTGTGTCCGGTTGTTTTTAAATTTGATTAATTTCCACCAACATCTCATTTTAGTTCGACTTCGTAAAAAATTCAAATAGCATACATTAAACACTCAAGCAGTACTGCGTATGACTCAGTTTATCACCCTTGCTGAAACACTCACCGAAGTATACATCTATATATCCATTTCTCATACAATTAGCATTGTGAGTGACACTATATTTGGAAAAAGCCAAAAAAACATGTCATAGGAGTGGTACGTATTCATAAGCATAGTGTAATTTATAATAAGCCTGCATGGATGATGAATCATCGTAGAAATTGATTTCCACGCGAATATGAATTTTGAAGAACATTGTCAAGGTGCGTTTGGTCTTCACAACTTTAGAGTAAACACTAGGCAAAGAAACCCTAAACCCTATATATCTCGAGAGTCTGCCCATCCATTTTCCTCAAGACTTTGATGAAGGAAAGCCCTTAAATATATGCAGGATTACCAGCGTGAGAAAAAAAAGAAGAGAAAAATATTTTGTTGGGCAGATGGGAAGAAAGAGAGAGAGAGATGGAGTTGAGACCGATAGTGTTCAAGGCGCCGGAGGCGAATGACGTGTTCATTGAAGTCAAATCGGCTGGGATGAATATCGTTCTAGAAGACGTCACAACGGCCATCACGATCATTGAGAAGTTCCTCCAACAATACCACCATAGTTTTTGGTGCGCAATGACCATAGAGATCAGTATTGCGATCAGAAAAGATCTTCGAAAATCTAGGAATGTGATCGACGTCGACTTGATTGGACAATTTGTCGACTATCTTGAGTCGACGGTGGAGGATATTCCGGAGGAGAAGGAGGAGGAGGAGGAGGAGGAGGAGAATGAGGAAGAGAAGGCGGAGGATTCGGACAAGGAGGAGGGTGGTTCGGACGAGGAGGAGTTTTCGTCGGAGGAAGATGTGGAGGATTCGGATGGCTCGGAGTCGGAAGAGACAGTAGATTCGGATGAGGAATGGGATTCCGATGATGATGTGTCGGCGGTGACGGAGGGGAAAAAGGAGGTGGTGATAAGTAGTGAGGAGATAGAGAAGTTCAAAGATCCAGCAACGAGAGAAATATGCAAGGAAGATCTGTTGCTTGTGTGCAGGCAGATGGGATTGATGGTGAAACCAGGGCAGGAAGGGGAGATTCTGGATAAGATGTATCCCTACATTCGTGGAGGACGCCCGTATCGCCGGTCAATCACATTTTTCATGAGAAGGGTGAGAGAGCATATGGATAGGTCTTCCACCCTCGACGATTTGAAGACGGTAGAGGCCGCCCTCAAGAATAGCATTTTTGATGATGTATATGGTCGCTGTAAAATTGTGAAGAACCCTAGTACCATTATGGTGTGTAGTTCAACCTAATCAATCCTCTTGTTTACTTGTCTTGTAACTTTTATTTCTCCCTTCCTAGTTGTCTTATGTTCACATCTTTGACACAGGAGGAAGATATGGCTGATGCTGAGGACCCTGTTAATCAACAGGTAACGCAGAAGTCCTTTTCTTCAGTATTGTTTAGAGATTGCTATGCTTCATAGGTTCAAAATTATGTTGAATTTAGGTTGTTTGGTTGTTAGGTTGTTAGGTTCATTGGTTGTTAGTCTGGAATATGAAATCCTTGTTACTTTTTAACTACTATTTATTTACAAAGTCTTTTTGATCTGTTTCTCAGACCTATTATATCCCGAGTATGAATTAGATTTAAGTCATGCTTGTTTTACCAGTAAGTTCTCTTTTTTGGGAGTGTTATCCAAAGTACGGATTGCAGGGCATAGTTCCTCTCGCTTAATATCGTGTCTGTACTACCCTTCTCCTCCCAAATTTATTGGCAAATCCTTTGCACAAAGCAAGATTTGGCTGTTTCCCTTCTGTAAATGAGATTTGGTTTTCAAATTTTTGATGAATTGACTGATGTTGGTACTTCTCTGAAGCACTTTGCTGGTTTTCTTTTGCCTCGCTTATGGTCTATAAAAGTCCTTTTGCATTTTATTTCGCGGGTGGCTCTAAATGATTGTTGGCATTCATGTGTACTTGACTAGTTAGTTTTTCAAATGAGAATTTTCAGAAATTTTTCAGCCTAGCTATTATATTTTTGATGTGAGTTATTGCTGAATGTTGTTGTGTTATGCTTCTGTATTTATGCATTTAAGGCTTAAAGGGTGGTACTATTAACACACCTTATTTTGCTATTCACACACCCCTTTCATGATGTGGACCAATCATAAAACAACTTTAAGAGTTAATTTCGTAAACATAATCAAATTTGTAGTGTTATGAAAATGCATGAGGTGTGTGAATAGCAAAATAGGGTGTGTTAATAGCATTACCCTTTTAAGTATAGTTTTCTTCTTTTCTTTTTGCCTGATCTAGTTAAAGAAGAATATGGTGCCAACTAAGGAAAAAGAAGAAGAAGAAGGTATTGCTTCCCCCATGAACCAGATAAAACCAGAAGAAAAAAGGTGAGCTGTTACTTTTCTTCCTCGAGCCATAGTTTCCTTATCACGTACTTCCTTATTTTGCTTTCCTCTTGTAATATATATGAACTTTGGAGTATATTTTATTCTGCTTTTTATTTGTTGTAAATTTAGATAAAATTTGGAGTATCTGTAATTCTGTTTTCTATGATTTCTGATTTTATTTTACAATGCAGAGAATGTGGAGATATAATGGAAATTGAAGAGATGGAGACTCTGACCCCCTTGAACCTGGCAGAACAAGCAAAAGAAAGTAATGCTTACTTCTCCTGCGTCAAAGAAAGTTTGGAAAGGGGTGGAGCTAATAAGAGAAAGCTTGCCCAGATCTAGGGATTACTTTGTTTAGCTTGCAGAGGACTTGGGATTTTCAGTATGTAATGTAGTTTGGGATATACAAACTGACAAGATATTAACAAATGAGAATCATGCAGTTGTTTTGTTCCTCGTTTATATGAGAAGTTGTTTTGTTTCTCGTCTATGAGAACTCTGCGTTACATTAGTTCCCTAACCTTCTCTACTTAATTGTAGCTGTAGATTGCTTGAAAATTTTGTCATGACCTTTATTTCATCTAGTTCTGTCTCCAAGGTTTACTCCATCTAGTTCTGTGTTGTCCTTCAGAGCTACCAGACCTAGCACCATCAATATCTAGTACAAGGAACCACCTGCTTCAGTTTTACCAAAGCTCCTAGAGACACCAGAGTTAACCAAATACACAATTTAGTCCTACAACACCAATTTCAATAAGGACAACACTACTCTAGTTTTCACCAATATCCTGGCACAATTACCAATTTCAGTAAGGACACAAACTATTAATCTCTTTATTTTGGTACTTTTTCACCATACTACTTTTAATAACTTGCAAAAAAAATGGTATAACGAGCTTTACAAAGTTTTTGCAAACTATTACACATACCAAGTTTTTGTAAACTATTACACATACCAAGTTTTTGCCTATATTCATATATTGATGTAAAAAATTACTGCTGACGTATTGACATTACTACTAATGGTTTTCGATCAAGTGCCATGGTTTGTACTTTGCACAATATCTTTGCATTTCAGTATACAGCATCAGAATACTTCATAGGTAAAAAAAAAAAAAAAAAAAGAATTTAAAAAAAAAATCTACATCGTTTGCCTTGAAGAAATGGTAGAGCGAAAGATGATTGATCTGGTATTTGACATACACATTTTCAAGATTCAGATACACTATTGCTCTTTTTTCACCCACCCATAAAAAGAGAAAAACAAAAACAAAACAAAAATTGTAGTCTATGACCCCCCATCCCAACATGAGTATATTTTGGATCTTCATGGGAAACTTTGTATGCATCCCTCTGAATATCATGAGGTGCCAGTGACACCCATATTCCGATATCTAGTTATCTATAGACAAGGTTTTACCAGTATGGCAAGAAGGAATGTAAACAATCTCAAATGCAACTCCTCCAGACTCCGGAAAATTAAGCACCTGCAGCCACCTCAGTTTCTCAATCACAAGTATTGTTCATGTATCCTGGCTCGATTCTCTTCCCACCACATTCTGGCGTGCATCTCCCCAAATTTTTCTCGGCTGCACCATTTATAAAAGGAATAGACAATTCATGTCAAGTCAGATAAAATTCCATATCATGATAGCAGCAAACCACAAGACAGAAGATTGTATTCCCACAATCAAGTAGATTATTATGCTATAGATATACAACTGAACACAAATAAGGAATTAGTGGAAGACTGATATTGGTGTGTCATATGGTTTGATTATTGTGTCCCTTATAACTGGAAATTTAAGTCATAATTGCCCATGTAGGGACCCTGTGCCAATAATCAAGTATCCTTGACTAAAAAGCATTAGCTATGGCCTGAAAGCTTGAAATGTTTCTATAAAGCTCTTACTGTGATGATGAATAATTACAAAGAAGTCAACACACTAGTTGCATCTTTGAATTTAGAAAAATTTAGAAAAATCAGTAGGATTTTACTTGATGGGACGCATGTTACCGAAAAATCAAGACACAATATCAAAAAATGCAATGCCGATAAAACAACAAGGATGATCAGCTGAAGATGTTCATTACTGAGGTTAAAAGCTGATCATATGGTCTAATGTTATGTCAAAGTTGCTATCAAAGTGAGGATGTGTGCCTAAAATTGTATTCCTGAACTATTCTGACTCTTAATAGTTGCAATAACACCTAACATAAATAATATGGACCTAACAAATCACCCTATTTGTTCTACGGTTCTGTTAAAATCATGGTTTAAACGAATAAAAAACATCAGCCTGACCATGAAGTTGTCAAGAATATTACCTGAATCTGACTCGTCTAAGCTCCCATTTGCCACCTGGCAATGCTCTGATTGTGATGTAAACCCCAGGCTCATCCTGTTCGACCCATTCAGTCTCCAAATCACTAGCATTGCTGATAGATAGCTCTCCAGAGCGATCAGCATCCCTTGATGAACTACTTCTTATAGAAGCATCCATGGATGATGTCTCTGTCTTGGTGCCACTTATGCTGGACAGTTTAGGGGTGGAATTCACACCAACTGAATCACAATACTGTTTGGACTGCATTGGATGATGATCAAGTGAATCTGAGGATGAGTAGCCCATAGCCGTGCCTGGTGGATGGTACAAGTTTCTAGGTAAACGTTCTCTGGTTAGTGGCGGTGTTACAGGGCTATCTTCTACAGATTCCATCTTTGAACTCTGTATCGAACTCTGTAACAGAAGAGGAAGCAGACATACTACATGAATATTGATACAGAAAACAATAGTATTTGCTAGGTCTAGCAGCATATGCATAAAAGCCAAACTAATATTGACAACGTACATTAGCAAGAATAGTAACATAGAATCACCAATGTTATTGAATTTACATTATCATATGTCTACCACATAACCAGCTAAGGGGCTTACCTCATCTTCAGATCTTGGCGGGGTTGGTAGTGGGAATGCTTGCCTGTTAAACCTTTGAACATTGTACAGCTCCATGACCTTGTCATAGTTCTCTGCCCACCACCTTTGCGCTTGCCATTTGTTAAATATCTCTCGACTAATCAGTGAAAAAAAAAAAAAAACACACACACACACACACAGAGAATTAGCCAACTAAGAATCCCTGATGTTACAAATGCTGAATGAAATTTAAGAAGAGGGATTTTGCAGCAAGTATAAAACAAGAGTAAATCTCCATCTTTGGTGCTGTGATCACTTATTTTCTATTCCTGCATTTCCATTTTTAACATTAACATGCTAGAAAATCAATTCATCCTCTTGTGTTGTAGGTCTAACATTACATTAGCAAATTAAGTGTAGCTAAAAATGTTAGGAACTCAGGTGGTTAGGTCACAGTGCATTGGAAGCAGAACACCTTTTGCCAAAGCAAAAACAAAATTTCGGTGCAATGGAATAAAGTGGTCTACAAAGTGGCAAACCCATCAAAAAGATCTCTTCTTTATTGGCAGATCAAAGTTGGTGGGTTTCAAAAGCAAATCAACCCATACTAGTTTTTGACCAGAACTCAACTCATAGAATCATTTGAATCAATCAACTTTAGCCTAAGCTTCAGATTAAAGCCAACTCCATAGTGTATCACTGTGACTTAAGAAAGCTACCATGAAATTATGAAGTCCCACTCCATGAGAAACACGAAGGGACTGGATGATGTTTACAGTTTGTCATCTACGTAGTTTTGGAGTGACAGGGTTCTGTGGCTCATTATAAGTCTGAGGAGACAAAGAAGAGAAATAATAGGGAGGCAGGAGGAAACAAAGCCACGGAGAATCAGGCGGGCGTGAAGGAATTGAAAAAAAGAAAGCAAAGGGGCTCCTCCGACATGACGACAATCCTCAGTGATAAAGCTTTCCTAACACAATCAAGAATGACCCACCACCCACCATATTACTATTCTCACTCTCTCAATTCCCCTCCCCCACCCTTTTGGACTTCTGTTTCCTTTGCTTTTTCATAACGAGGCGTGAAATTTACTGTCGCTTTGTAGGCCCATTCACACCAAAAATCCTAATTCTAAAGTTGTGTTTGGATGCCAAGAAAACTAGTCACAAATTTTCCTTTTTGAAAACACACACATATATATACAGGTCTGCTCACCTGCGGGAGAGTATTTACGGGACAGAAAGGGACAGATGAACGATGGCCTTTAGATTTAAATGAAACTAATCTGAGGGCAGAAACAAATTATACCTCAATTCGTGAGTTCACACCTTATCATTCTTGCTCTCCTTTCAGTCCTCTCTCTCTCTCTCCCCGCTCTCTCTCTCTCCGTACCGGTTAGAAACCCAGCCGAGGTGCACAGTAAGACCACCACCACCACCACCATAGCTACGACGAAGAGCAACGAGTCTAATTCTTTGGGGTTTCTTCAATTTGAACTATTATGATCCAAAAACTCGAAACTCTGAGCTGGCAAATGGGTTGCTCCTCCTCCCTTCCAAGTAAATTTGGATCCCTTATAGCTTACCTTTCTTGGGTTTTGCTGTTTTGATCTAATTAATCTCAGCTTTTCTTCCTGGGTCTGTTTGATTGGATCAATTGTTGATTTCTGAGCTGAATTGATAGAGTGAGAGTTGATTGGTTCGATTAGGTTGTGGGTGTTGTGTTGAGTGTTTGATTCGAAAGTTTGGTTCTTTTTGAGGAATTTATTGCAGAAGAAGGTTCTTGGTGGTTGGTTAGGCATAATGAGGAAGAGAGTAGAGCTGCTGACACCAAGGTTTCTAACCGGTACAAAGATCCCAAGCGCCGCCGCTTCGAAGGCCTAGGGCGCATGCGCATCTTCTGACGTCACCTCGCCTTCACCGTCACGAACTGCCCATCCTCCCCCTCGACCGAAACCACTGTGCTCAGTTTCGTGTCTTTAACGTCCGACCGCTGTCATACATGGACTCATGGAGTGGTCGGCGAGAAGAGAGCGGAGAGAGAGGACTGAAAGGAGAGCAAGGAATGATCAAGTGTGAACTCACAAATCGGGATAGATTTTGTTTCAGCCCTCAGATCAGTTTCATTTAAATCTAAAGGTCATCATTGATCTGTCCCTTTCTGTCCCGTAAATACTATCCCGCAGGTGAGCGGGCCTGCATATATATATAGGAATAGTCTATATATGACATGTCCAACCACATCGGTGTTGAATAATAGTAGCCCTCATATTCGGATCCTAGCCGACGTCTAATGCCACTATGGAACTACATTGATAACAAACAACATAGCGTGTAAAATCCGGTTGCTCGTTGGCGCCTAATTTTACGACTTTGAACCACACTGATGTTAAATGACAAGTTTGATTGTAGCATCGTGCAAACGGTGCGACTATCCATTCCCATCGGAAAAAAAATCGGTGCAAACGATCCACAAGCATTCGATTTTAATAGCATTGTTGAAATATGTTAGCATTGGAAAAAAAAAAAAAAATAGCAAATTTGGGATGAACAAAAACACGTTTTTAAGAAAACCAACCAACGATCCAAACACGACCTAACTAGTGAAAAATGACAAATGTTAGATATCCCAGTAACACTCACGGCGCCGATCAAACGCGAAATTCCAACCGTCGGATTCGAAAGAGAGAGGGCGTACCTGAACCTAATGCGCTTGAGATCGTTCCCGCCACGTGGCAAAGAAACGAAAGTGATGAGCACGCCAGGCTCCACCTGGGCCACCCACTCCTTGGGCTCTCTCTCTTCAACGAACACCACCGGGTCGACCCGGCGGCCGCTCGCCGAGTTCGGCGTGCCTTCGCCGCTCGAGATCCCTTTCAGCCTCGCCTCCATCTCCTTCCCCCAAGTCCTCGGCGTCGTCGAGCTCGAGCTCCCCGTTCTCCGGTACGACCACCGGAACCGGTCCGACTCCGCGTCCGATGACTCTACCGTCCCCTTAAGCCGGCCCTGTATCGCCGGACCGGTGCAGGGGTTGCAGTGCCTGTAGGCTCCCGACGCCTTCAGCGCCATGTCCTTCAGCTGCGACCAAAATTTCACAATCAGAACCAAAACGACGCCGTATCGCAGAAACAAAAAACAACTAGATGATCAAATAAAGTAGAGGTCACCTGGAAAGTGAGCGATTTAATCGCCGCCTTGTTGGCAGGAGTGTTGGTGGAGTCGGAGACCTCGGGTTGACTCAGCGACTCGTCGCCGAGTTTCTTAGGCCGAGCTATGCACGTCAACATTTTTGCTCTCCGCAAACTCAGAAACTCCAAAACGCGGTCGTTTTGAGCGAGAGGGAGGTAGGAGGAGTCGGTTATTAAGGCGGGCGCGGGGAACGAGGCGCCACGACTTTACTGTTCTGCTCTCAGCAGAGCTTAATTTACGCCAGAGATTCTCTGCGGAAATTTAATAAGGGAATTAAAATATATATAAAATTGGGGGTGAGTGATTATGAAGGCTAAGAAGAACTGGGTCGCCAACAGTTTTCGTTCTGAGATTTCTGAACCGGAGTAAATGGCGAGAATGGTGATGACGACTGATGAGCAGATTGGGAGGGAGAAAGAGAGTGTTGGTTTTTTTGGCTCGCTTTAATTTGGCTATAAACGGGAAGGGGGGAGGTGTACGACATGGCGTTTTTGACTTTTTATTCATTGTGTGACTTGCAACCGCTTGGTTTTACCGGGTTTGGGTACTAGGATGATTGGTGGGCCATGCCTTACTTACTTTTGGACCTGTAAGGCTTTCATTTTTGTTGTGGGGACCATTGTGATTGTGGGCTGTTCTGGAGATGACGTAGGTGGCCCAGCAGTCAGTTTGGACTAGAATGGCAAGTTGGGATGAGTTTGGACCATGCTAGAGAGTTTAGTGGTCTATCTCTGTCGGTCCAAGTTACATCATCAATTGACCTATGATAATCCTATATAGCATCATGTTACGCATAAAATAGGCTCGAGCTACATCAACATCCAATACCTCTATTCCTCTAACAACAATCTTACTATGGAAGTGAATGCCTTCATGCGTAACGTTTAAGAGTGGTTTTTAGTAACGTTAATACTTATTTTTTGCATTATTTAGTCTATACAGAGCGATACTTAAGTTATATTTTAGTTTTTTCTATTAATAAACACGAATTTATCTCAACATTTACAATTCTTGACACAAAAATAAAGTCTTTCATAAACATTTATATAAAATCTCTTTTGATTTATAGAAAATAAGCATCAGCAAAAATAAATTGTTCATTTCCTGGAATACAAATCCGGTAATTGAAAGGCCATTATTAGCTGCCATAACCACCGTATCCTTACCAATCTTCACAACCTCAGCATCACCACAATAAGAAGACCAGCTTTAATTTCCAGTGACAGCGATTCTGTAAAATAATGGTCATTAAAAAACAAAAAATAAAGAAATATCACAACAACAAAAAAGACTCATAAAGCCTAGCCTTGGCCTTGGTTGAAAGCAACCAATAATTCCATAAAAAAAAAAAAAGGATTAGTCTTTGTTTTTGGCTCCTAGGTAAAATTAAAAACACAGATTTCCAATTGGACCGTTGTCACACCAAAAATAATTAAACAAAAATATTCAGTTTCTGGGTTTGTTCACACTAACCATTCAAAACGTTAGGAACGACTCACAGAAAACGTGACCCCGACTCCCGATCACCGCCACGTGTCCATCCCCGCGCTTCTGGAAGTAACCTCATCTTTCTTTCCCTCCAGATGGGACCAAAAAGCCCAACGAAGCCAGTAGAAGCAGCAACAAGAGCCACTCAGATTCCGGCCACGCTTCTGATCACCTGCTTCGCTGATCACCGCAACCAGCTGCAGCTTCAAAATTAGAATTAAAGACTCGGACTTGAAAAAACGATGTCGTTTTTGAGGCGGAGAAAGGGGAAGGCGGAGAACGCGGCGGAGGCTTCGCAGGCGGATGACGACAGCGAGGAGACGGAGAAGGAGCACGAGAGTGGGAAGAAAACGACGCGTCGTAAAAGGAAGGAGGCGAGCGCGAACCGGTGGTCGTGCGTTTCGAATTGCTGCTGGCTCATCGGAGTCATATGCTCGATCTGGTGGTTTCTTCTGTTCTTGCTCAACGCAATGCCGGCGTCGTTTCCTCAGTACGTGACGGAGGCGATCACCGGTCCGGTGTCGGACCCGCCGGGAGTGAAATTGAGGAAGGAGGGATTGACGGCGAAGCATCCGGTGGTGTTTGTGCCCGGAATTGTCACCGGCGGGCTCGAATTGTGGGAAGGGCATAGCTGCGCCGATGGGTTGTTTAGGAAGAGACTCTGGGGCGGCACGTTTGGGGAGTTGTATAAAAGGTCGGTGCTTTTTTGGTTTTGAAAAGATTAAAAGGATTCAACTCTATTTTTGTTGTTTGTTTGATTCAGTTGAGTTTAATTTAGGGTTTGTGGATTAGGGTTTACTCTAGAAGTAGGGATTTTATTTGGTTTTATGTATTGGAAGTGTGTGTTTGATAGCTGAAAAGTGTGATTGATTGTGACTGAAAGGTTTGCTTAACTTAGAAATTGCTCGAGTTATGAATGAGTGAGTGAGTTTATCTATTGGGCGGTGTTTTGTTGAATATATAAACTAGGAGGCTAGGGAGTTAAATTGTGTGGGAGTGTAAGCGAAAATTGAGAAACTTTTGCGACTGTTTGTTTGATCAGTTATGACAGCTCCTGCTATGTATGAATTGTCCGAATTCTTCTATAGGGTACTGTCACTCAATCTGCTCTTGATGTTGGTAAGCAAAGTGGATAGTTGTGCGGAGGTATGAACTGCAGAATCTATTCACTGTCGGTCCTAATCGTGTATGTTGTTGGATCAGTTATTTCATGCTCTCACTATTAATGAATAGGGTAGTTATCATTGAAGTTCTTGATAGCCTTGGATTTGACTCTTAGTGATTCCTTTTGTTTCCAACAGACCATTGTGCTGGGTTGAACATATGTCTCTGGACAATGAAACTGGACTGGACCCTGAAGGTATAAGGGTTAGGCCTGTATCTGGTCTTGTGGCAGCTGATTACTTTGCCCCCGGTTACTTTGTTTGGGCAGTTTTAATTGCTAATTTGGCTCGCATTGGATATGAGGAGAAAACCATGTATATGGCTTCATACGATTGGAGATTATCGTTCCAGAATACAGAGGTATTGTTATGTAAACATCTTTCTCATTCCCTCGTGGTGGCAGTGTATAATTTACTGTGGCAACTGACTTACTGTATGTCCGCCTGATTGCCTTTACCAGGTTAGGGACCAAACTTTAAGCAGAATAAAAAGTAATATAGAACTTATGGTAGCTACAAATGGTGGTAACAAGGTGGTTGTTCTCCCACACTCAATGGGTGTTCTATACTTTTTGCATTTTATGAAATGGGTTGAGGCACCAGCACCAATGGGAGGTGGCGGTGGATCAGATTGGTGTGCCAAGCACATTAAAGCTGTAATAAACATCGGTGGACCCTTTTTAGGGGTTCCAAAAGCTGTTGCCGGACTTTTCTCCATTGAGGCCAAAGACATTGCTGTTGCCAGGTTTATGTCTTTTCTTTTTAATATCAGATTTTCCATCCTTCTTTAGGCTAGTCTGCTAAACATATATGATTTTTGTATCCTGCTTTGGCTCTCAATGAACTCCTCCTTATCCTTGTTACAGGGCTTTTGCACCAGGTGTTTTGGATAAGGATGTTTTTGGTCTCCAAACCTTGCAACATATGATGCGGATGACCCGGACATGGGATTCAACTATGTCTATGATACCAAAAGGCGGGGACACAATTTGGGGTGGTCTTGACTGGTCACCTGAAGGAAACTGTAATTGCAATGTGAAGAAGGTGAAGAATAATGATACCAACGATGTAGATCCATATAGAGTAAATTATGGGAGGATGATATCATTCGGGAAAGACGTGGCGGAGACACATTCCTCCAAGATTGAGAGGATCGATTTTAGGGTATCTCTCTCTCTCTCATTCACTGTTTATGTGGTCCCATATATCTATTATAGATTTATATCTCATTTCAGCAATTAGTAGTCCAGTTATGTAGCATCTCAATAAGGCAATATAGCTATTGGATTTCCATATGGGATCATTATTAAAAAGGTGAAGAATGGGTTTAGGTTTAGGCTAGCATTTTGTTGTAAGTTGATATAATTACAACGTTCTTGTGTCTGGGCACAAATGACGCCTTGTATTTTCTTAGACTGTATGTGAAGAGTGATGTTTCATTTTTATTAATGCTAAAACTGATCTTGCCATATGAGGTGATGACTAGTATTTTAACTTGTACTGAATTTAGACTCAAGCATGAGGATTTTATCATATCACGAGGACGTTGAATTTCAGAATTTGAAGTTTGCTAAATTTGTTTTTGTCTGCGAAGATGTGTTCCGTCTTCTATAATGCCACAATACATACTGTGATGAGATATTTATTACATCCGCTATAACTAGTAGTTTACTTTGAATTGCTTGGCAGGATGCTGTGAAGGGTCATTTACTGGCAAATGCTACCCATTGTGATGTATGGATAGAGTACCATGAAATGGGTGTTGGGGGTGTCAAAGCCGTTGCAGATTACAAAATCTACACAGCTGGATCAATTTTGGATCTGCTTCATTTTGTTGCGCCCAAATTGATGACACGCGGGGATGCTCATTTTTCATATGGAATTGCGGACAATTTGAATGACCCCAAGTATGAACACTACAAATATTGGTCAAACCCCCTAGAAACAAGGTTAGTTTTTCTTTGCTATTCTAACAGATAGCACCCCTCTGAATCGTGATCTGAACTTAATGTAATCTTTCCTCTTTTCATGACTATTGGTTAAATGCAACTAGTGATACTGTTTGTAATTGTTTCAGCTTGCTCTCCTCTACCTTTGTATACTCGTTTCTAGATATTGTAGATTATTCTCCTGGTGGTTTTCAGGGCCTAGTTTCTACCCTTTAACTACTGCTTAGGCTGTACCTAAAAGCTGGAGAAAGGTCGTAATGTTGCCATGCATGCGTCTCTTTTTTCTTTTTTGGACCAATGTCTATCAAGTTTTTTATTAGTGTATACACCTAAGTGATGATCTGTTGTTTGCCTCTTGGTTCAGCTCTAGTTCATTCCTTTATTACTTGTTAAATAGTTATTTCCGGGATTGTGATCCACAAGGGTGTTCATTCCTTTCTGACTGCTTGTGCAGATTACCAAATTCTCCTGAAATGGAGATCTATTCTCTGTATGGAGTGGGAATCCCAACGGAAAGAGCATATGTGTATAAGTTAACTCCTGCTGCTGAATGCTACATTCCCTTTCAAATAGATACCTCAGCAGATGGTGGAAGTGACAACCCATGTTTAAAAGGTGGAGTGTACTCTGCTGATGGGGATGAAACTGTCCCCGTCTTGAGTGCAGGTTTTATGTGTGCTAAAGCCTGGAGAGGAAAAACCCGATTCAACCCTTCTGGCATTCGTACTTTCTTAAGGGAGTATGATCATGCTCCTCCAGCTAATCTTCTAGAGGGCCGGGGTACCCAAAGTGGTGCTCATGTTGATATAATGGGGAACTTTGCATTAATCGAGGATGTTTTAAGAGTAGCAGCAGGCGCTACTGGAGATGAATTGGGTGGAGATAAAGTGCACTCTGATATTTTCAAGTGGTCTGAAAGGATCAATTTAGATCTCTGAGTTACAGGGTAAGTTTCTGAAGAACACAATACAACCACATTATATGGTCCGAAAGAATTTGGTTTCAGGCTTTTCCTTTTCCTTTTCTGAATCTGGATACTATATTGTGTTCTGTGTTTCAGTAATCCCTGGTTTGAAGATACATCTGATGAATTATCGGCCTCGCATTGTGTTGGAATTACAACACCAGTTCTTGTAATTGCTTTGAAGCCTCCAACATGGGTAGCGTACTGCTAAAACAGACCATCATTGCTATGGCGAGATCACAATCGGCTTGAAGAATCAGATCCACGTTTTGCTAGGCTCATAGCAATTGAGGTGAAGCTGACTCATACAGTTAATATAGCTCCATAGGATTTTGGATATTCAATTAATTTATTGGATCGTATATGTCAATAAATTGTTCGATTAATCAACGCATACCATACCCCTTGTATCTGTATTTGCTTTTGTCAACTTTATTGCTTAAACTGATAGATGGTAGATGATATATGATGTATATATATGGAGGAGAATGTAAACTAGCCAATCTTTCAAGAATTAAACCTGTTTTTTAACAGAACACATATTTAGATGTCTGAGAGAAACAGAGAAAATATTTAACAGAGTTATAAGCTAGACGAAAATTCTGAAAGAGTTCCAATTGCTTATCACAAACTCTTGCATTCTGCAAGTTTCAACTTCCTTACAACGTACAGCAACTAAACTATGCCGGTTCCAAACACCAAAGTGAGAACAGCACCTGTAATAATACATCTTATGCATCAGAACTAGGGCTGCCACTCGGTCGGTTCGAATCGGTAATGGGCGTTACCAACTTCAAAACCAAACCTTTCGGTAATGAAATATGACTTTCAATTACCAAACCAAAAACTTCGGTATGAGATAAATCTTACCAACTTCGGATGTCGGTTTTTCGGTATTACCAAACTTCACAACAAATATATTTTCAAAATATAACAAAACAATACAAAACTATAAAATTTAAATATCACTTGAGTTTCTAGAGTCTGATAATATATATACAAAAGATAGTCATTTCAGTACACATTATCGAGTATGATTTAATTTTCTACCGAAATAGTCAGGATGTAAATGTTTCCAAATTTTTATATGAACAAGTTATGTGTCATCTATGTGAAAGTATGTGTGTGGAAGAGTCGACCAAAATAAGTCACATAAGGGCAGTAAAAGCTTTTTCGTGTAATAAGTGACGTTAAATTACGGTTGACTGTTTTGATCAAGACCCGAGCATTATTGAGTACAATTGAATTTTCTATCATAATTGTATTATACTATAATGATCACATCAGACGGTCGAATTTTAATTTTGTGAATTGTAATAATTAGAACCACAACATGCCTGGTAATGTGGAATAACTTATTTAGTAAGTTATATGCATATGTACATCTTTGTGAACCAACTACAAAGAGGAAGCAAAATTTTCAAAAAACTTGTGAACTATGATGTGATCAATATAGTGAAATACGACTATGGTAGAAAAATTAAGTATTTTTGATAATGTTTTGGCCTTGATCAAGGCGACTAACCCTATTTACGTTTGTACTTCCTATGGGGAGCCCTATCATCAAGAGAGGTAAAAACATTCCTAAATTTTTACATGGGCGGTTACATGTCATTTAAGTGGGTTTGTCTATGTGTGTGTGTGATAAATCGACTAAGACGGGTAGGTAAGAGCATTTTTATATAACAAGTAACATTGAATTAAACTTGATCGCTTTAATTGAGACCCGAACGGTACCAAGTATAGTTGAATTTTTCTATTTATTGTCTTGTTTTTTACTAAATGGTATATACAATTGAAAACGTGAGATAAGATTATTAGTCTGTGTGTTTTTAGAAATATAAGTCTTTAAATAATTAGAATTTCGGTAAATTCGGTATTTACCAAAAACCAAACCAACTTTTTCGGTATTTCTCGGTTTCAGTTTTTTTGATTTCGATTACCAAAATTCGGTTTACCAAATCATAAATTTTCGGTCGGTTTTCGATCGATTTGGTATTTACCAAACCAAGTGGCAGCCCTAATCAGAACAGCACCTGTATAAGACACCAAGCATAGGCGCTAAGAGGAGAAACAAATAGGGTTTAAAACCCTTAAATGGAAGTAGGAACTTTGTAAGACCTCTGATATCTTCAGGATGGTTCTCCATGTTAACCTCCTCTCAGTTCGCCTGAAGCTTCAAAACACGATCAGGTCTCTCTAGATTAACCTCCTCCATGTCCGACTGGAACTTGAAAATTTGATGAGGGTGATACTGCAATCTTACCTTATGAGATTTTCCCTCCTGAAAATTATAAAACATGACTGTCAAAAGCTGCCATAAAAAGTGCAGCGTCACCATTATGGAAAGCTAATGGAGAAAGATAGATTTCTTCTCCACAGAGTTTTTTGATGTTCCATGTTCGCGTCGCGCTCCATAACTTTCTGCCATAATCTTCCATCACCCACATGTCCATGAATTCTTCTCCACTTCGAATCACTGCAAGCCGACCTTGGTACTCCGCAAGTAGTGGCTTGGATTTGTGACCTCCATTATCGACTGCGGAGGGTGGCAATGAGAACATTTCCCGATTCTCTGCATCTTCATAGAAAGCAAATACTTGGTTATCTGACAGAAGCCAATGCAGACCACCATTTGCTGCTACTACAGAATCTTCTTTATTCGCAAAGAAAGTCTTACAAGGTAGAATAACATCCTTTAACCTCTTCCATGCCCATGTTGTTGAATCAAATATCTCGCACCTAACATGGTGCCAAAATTCAGAGTTACGCTTGACAGATTCCTTTGCTTGCGAGAATCGAATAATCTTGTACTTCAAAGGATTTGACTTCAACACCAGCAGGGAAGTGCTTGCAGTAAAGTACTTAGTTTTCGGATTCGGTATCTTTACCCATTGTTTCGTAGTAGGCTTACATACCAAATACCTGTTGTTCTGGTTGACACATACTAGTAGGCCTTGATTTGCAGCTTCAATCTGGACAGGAACTTTTAGAAAATCCAAAGACAGTGCAGAAGTGGAGTTGGCATCAGTGTCCAGCGACACAAATGTGGATGAGAGTTGGGAGTTAACTAGGCTCTGAATGAAAAATCCAGAAACTATGTCACTCCTCTGGCAAAGCAATTGATGGAAGGTTGATTCGTATGTGACCCTATTCCACTCCTTTGAAATCGATCTGCAACGCCCTAGAGTTGCCAAGGATGATCTTGTTAGAATCTCAAAGACTGCGTCATCTGGCAATTTTTTTTACTAAAGCCATATCGAAAAATGCTGATTCTGTGGTGCTTCTTTGACTGTTTCAGATTAAGTAGTTACTAATAAAGCCGGATGGTACTCTTGCTCACTCTTGCTCATTCTTCCTTGGAGTCACAATATATAGTGGATTTTAACTGATGCCGAACACAGAATACTAATCCTTGTGGGTTTAGGAACTGTTTCCTTATGGGTTTAGAAATCCTTTTAACTGCAAGTATTTGGTTTCTCATCCTCTGCAGAACCAAATGTCACCTGTAAGTTCTTCATCCTTTTAACTGCAAATACGTAAAACCCATAAAAGAGACTTGTCTTCCAAGTTTCATAATTTATTGAACCGCGAAACGAGGAGAAACTTGGAGACCAATGCAAGTCTCTACCGTCAAAGTAAGTTTCCTTTCCGGTTTAGGTTATTTAAGTTTTCCGGTACATAACATTGTTATTTATTTGAGAAAATTACATAATATCACATGACTAAATTTAAAAACACAAAAACTCTATTTTTTAATATTTTCTGTACAATTAAGACAGAAGCCTAGACCCAAACTAATAGTACCAGATCTGATCTAGACTTTCATAGGCAAAATAACTATAATACCCATTTTTTCAAATAAATTTACTCAAAATAACACGGCAGTAGCACGTCTCTTGTTAACACGACGGTAGCACGGCTGTGGTCGACACGGCAGTAGCACGTCTCATGTCGATACGGCAGTATCATGTCTCTCGTCGACACGGCAGTAGCACGTCCATAGTAGCAGTAGAATATGTAGTGAAGGGTAGTTTGGTAAAATATGTAGTGATAGATGACATGTGGACATTAGTTTGTCTTAATTTGTTAATTTTTGTCCTTAAATGTATAAGATAATGTGTAAATGATGTATTTGTAAACTGAAATTTAGTCAGTAACTAATATGAAGTTTACTAAAATTATTTTAAAAAAGACTGCATCTACACTCTTAATGTCATATCAAGAAAGAAAGCTAGCTAGCTGTTATTGGTTTGGGTTTCCAAAAAAAGTCATTACTATAATCTACTCCTTGTTCTCATTGGAAAATGATCCGTCATCTCCCACAAATCCTTAAGAAACTTGGAAACCAAGTCTTGACAATTTTCCAAATAAAGATTTCAAATAATACAGCTTGTACGTTAAGATTTAAGCATTAAGAGCTAGACTCTCAATATACATTCTTCTTCAAGTCACATGTACATTAATTCTTGCTTTCCTCCAATGGCTTCATCACCAACCTTTCCTTCCCATATCTCTGACGAGATTCTAACCCAAGCATCCTTGGATACTATTGCCCGGTGCAGGCTCATTTCGAAACAATGGAACCACCTAACATATGATTCATGGTTCATAAACCAGCTCTCACAAAGAACCAAACTAACTGACGGGGTTTTCATCCAAACCTCCATCAGAAGTAGACAGATATCCACCTTTGTTCAAACCGTTGATAACAACGTCGACATCTCCGATTCCAAGCATCTCTCCTTAAGCTTCCTGCCTCAGCCGGTTAAGATTAAAGCTGCTCATCAAGGTATACTTGTTTGTGTAACACAAAAATGTGTACCTCAATACTATGTCTGCAAGCCAACTACCATGGAATGGGAGCAGATACATAATCCGAAAACGAGGTATATGACGGTGAAAATTGCCTTAATGGTGTTGAGATCAAACCCCTTAAGGTCCAAGATTATCCAATTACCAGAACCAAAGTGTCAATATTCCAAGAACAAGTACAACCTCAGGTGTGAGATATATGATTCCAAAGCTCAAGCATGGAAACAGTTGTTGAACAATGTAGCTCTACCTAAGGATGCATTCTTGAGCTGTACACCGGCAGCATCAGCCTGCGGTGCACTCCATTGGCTTTTGTCCGACCACCAAGTTGGAGTCTTTGCTTTATTACAGCTGAAACTGAATTGCATAATAACTTAAGTCAATATCGTTTCACAATAAACACAAACACAATACTATAGAAATCATAAAACCAATAGCTTAAAGAGTTTCCTAGTTGCACTAGGTGATTACCATAAGGGCCAACATCAATTGGGGTTCCACTCACGGTAGTCATCCTTCTCAGCAACACAAACTGCAATCTCACAAAACACATAACCAAGGAAAATCTTCTATGCTACACTACTTGTTTCATCACAGAATGTGTCACGCCCCGACCCTTAATTTTTACCTTAATTACTAACATATGTTAATAAGAGTTTTACCGTCTTCGTCATTAAATTTATAAATTTAATTGGTCCCCAGAGAGGTTGTGGGGGACGATTAAATTTGAAAGAATTATTCGTAGAAGAAAATGTGACGACTGTAAAAATAGTAAATTTTAGCTAGTAAAATGTTATTTTTATTAGGGTATTATTTTGATGTGTTAAATTTTAGAGTGAGTTTATATCTGGTGGAGTTGGAATTGGTTGGGCCAAGCCCAAATTCTTTCTCCTCTCTCTTTTCTCTCTCCTCCCTCCCGATTCTCTCTCCCTCTCCCTCCGCTCGGAAAAGTTTCCCGAGCCCGACGGCCGCCGTCCGGCCACCGTTCTCCGTCGCACTAGTCCCAATCGGTCAACCATCAACCCAGCCTCCTTCCTGGACCGGTGGCAGCCTCCCTAACGCCGCCGATGGGGAGGAAAACTCGCCGGAAGTCCAGACTGCCCAAAACATCTCGTTGCCAGAACTCCCTCCTCCAGCCGCCATAGCCAGCGATCCTTGGCTCAAAAGGAATCTCTCCTCCCGTGCAGCAATCCCTCCTCCCGTGCAGCAATCCCTCCAAAGGATTCACTCCTTCTTGAGCTAGGTAAGGAGAAATCGATGTTTGAATTTCTAGGGCTTTTATATATGTTTTCATTCGATTGACATAGTTAGGCTTGGAATTGTTGTTTGTGCTAGTTAGGAAAGTTGTAGAGGAGGTTGAGAGGAATATGCTGTCAAAATTTGGTAGGCATTGGAAGTAGCCGGTGCTGGCCGCCGCTGAAAAAATATTTTTAATGGGGAATTTTATGAGGAGTTTAATGGAATGAGTTTTAGAATTTTTGAATGAGTTTTGGATAGATTTTGAAATTTTTAAAGTTTGGTATTTTTGGCGGATTAACAAGTTAAAATCTGGCCACGTGATTATTTATGGTTAGGACGGTGGAAGGTGTTTTTGAGGATGTTGGTAAAAATTATGGAGAATTATGGTTGGCAGTGAAATTAAGATTTAGGACGATCGGCATGGTTGAGCGCGTAAAGCTCATATTTAATTATGCTTATTTTCTTTAAGTGTCGGTGTTTTATTTAAGGATTTATTTATGTTTTTGGAACATGACGCGAGGAGGCTCGAGCTGAAGAGGTTTTCGACCGACATCAGGCTTAGGCCTAATTTGTGAGTGGACCTTTGTTTTAAATAATGTGTTTGAATTGTTTTATTGTTGAATAATTTCCTTTTGTTGGAAAATAACCAAAATTGAGAATTTCTGTGATTATACTCATATTTATATATTTATGAGAATAGTATGTATATAAATAAACGCTAGCTAGCTATACGTGTTTTTCCCCATAATAAGGTAAAATGTCATTATAGGGTGACGTGAGAGTTAGACGCCAACGTCGTAACCTTGTATGACTTTCTATTTTTCGTATTTATTCATAGAATTTGTACAAGGAATATGCACGTATATATATCCACTCGTACGATTCCCTCACTCAATAAGTCTCCAACTTCTAATGAGAGACATATACCTTAATAGATAACATGATAGAGTTTTACATTTATGTTTCTACTGATTATATTCAAGTTAATCTCAAAACTATTTTATGTAGACAAAAATAAATGCAGTGTCCAATATTATTTTCCAACATGTTTTTCATGTAGAAGAAGAGAGCTGGGAAATATTTGCACCACCGTGCTCGGCGGTCAGTGATCGTAACAAGAATAAGGTGGTGGACTACCAAGGACGTCTTGCATGGATTTGTGAAGGAGAGGACTCCATGGAGCTTTGGGTTATGGAGGACTACAAGAACAAAGTATGGAGTACTAGTAAAAGACAGATAATAAGGATCAAGGTACTGGATCCTTTTGCTTCTTTTGCAACTCTTTGCAATAACGATGTTGCACTCATGAGAGGATTTTTCAAATATCATATTTTACAAGTTTGGAGATTATAGTTCCAAGATGGCAAATCTAGAGGGTCTTACCCGAGCAGATGAGATCTTTAAGTTCCAATCAGATTCAGAGGTTACTAACTTGAAAGTCCCATTGAAGTCTTGGGCAATAATAAGATGGTTTCGTTCGAGTAAAAAGAAGTGGTCTCCAAGAACCAAGTATCGTTTGAAGATTGTTGGGAAATTTTGTTTATGTTGTGTTACTAAAGTTGTTCATTTTTGTTTCAAACACAAGTATGATACAAGTTGATAATTTGATATCATAACATGCACGACAAAGTTTTTGAGGTTCAGTTTACATGTACATACATGAGATTTTAGATCTCTAATCTAGTATGATTTATAATAGCTTATTGATTTTCCTTCCTCTATTCTTAGTCAAGTTAAAAATAAAAATAAAAAGAGATAATCATTGATAGAAAATTAGAAAGGATAATGCCCACTGGTCTTAATTTTAAGAATTTTATTCTACTAATAAAATCATATTTTAAAATTCTTATGAGCCAACTTAAACAGCAAAAAGATAAATATACTTTTAATGAATTAAATAAACTACAATAGACCATTATAAGAGTTGATTATAAAATAAAGTTTTTTGTGACCGGATTCCCACGACCAATGACGTTGATCAGGCTCTGGGGGCCGTTGATCGGACTCCGACGACAGTTGACTGGGCTCCGGTGACCGTTGACCGGGTTCGAAGGGGATCTACTGGGGGCAGTAGGAGGTCTGTCCAGGGATCTACTAGGGGCAGTAGGGGGTCTACTACGGGCAGTAGGAGGGTATACTAGGGGTAGTAGGGAGGTCTACTAGGGGCAGTAGGAGGTATGTCCAAGGGTCTACTAGGGGCAGTAGAGGGTATACTGGGGGTAGTACGAGGGTATACTGGGGACAGTATGAGGGTCTACTAGGAGCAGTAGGAGGTCTGTCCAGGGGTTTATTAGGGGTAGTAGGAAGGTCTACTATGGTCACTAGGAGGGTCTACTAAGGGCAGTAGGAGCGGACCACCTGTGTTTTCTCCACCGCCAAACCCCTCACCAACAACAACCAAACCTTCTACACCGCCAAATCCCTCCCCACGGCGGTTACTACCACCGCTCACAATTCACACTACAAATTTCAAAATCCCCAATTTCTCTCAAAACCCTAGTCATTTCAAATCTCCCACATCCCTAATCTCCCAAATCAAATTAGTAGGCGTGTAGGTAGAGATTGATAGATGTCAAGCACAAGTGGTGGTTTGTGTTGGTTGAAGAAGACGACGACAGAGCAATGGCAGCAACGCTGGTGAAGCCGCCATTGCACAACTTTCCGCTATCCTTCGTGAAATGGGGGAGCAAGAACCACATCAACCATCGCTATTGCCGCCCCGTCCCCGCCAAGCCCGAGCCTTCAGTCGACGACGACCGCCACGATTCAGAGTCTCAGTCGCAGCACCACCGCGTCAGATCCCGCACCACGCGCCACCGCTTCTCGGTCGCTTCCTGCTACAAGAAGGTTCCACAGAGTAACAAGAAAACGAGTGAGGAGAGCGACGACGACGACGCTAAGGCTTCCGCTGTCTCCGAGGTGGCTACGTCGGAAGAGGTGGAGGTTCAGAAGCCATGGAATTTGAGGCCGAGGTGAGCACCGGTGACGACGGCAATGACTTCTAAATTGAAGGCGAAATTAACACTGGCGGCGAGGTGCATGAGGCGGAAGCTGGGCCGAAGCAGAGCAAGCAGCCTGCGCCGAAGTTGGTAGCAAAATGACCGAGCATGGAAAGAAAGATATATATATATATATATATATATATATATATATATTAAAGCAGATCTGAACATGGGATGAGAGAGAGAGAGAGAGAGAGAGAGAGAGAGAGAGAGAGAGAGAGAGAGAGAGAGAGAGAGAGAGAGGAGGGTAAATTGGTTACGAAAAAATATGAAAAATCAAAAATTTTGTTAGTAGGAATATTTTTTTAAAATTTATTAGGTTGAGAGGAATTTTAGAATCTTATTTTGTTAGTGAAAAAAAATGTATAAATTTAAGATTAGTGAGAATTTTTCCCGAATTAGAAATCATAGAATATTGATTCTTCAGTTTAATTAAGTTTTAACCAACTACCACCTCATCAATTACGTTGGTCTCCTTTTCAATGTACACCCTTCTCAATCGGTCATGTTTTATTTTCACAAGTTTGGAAATACATAAAGAAAAGTCAAGAATAAAATTAACCAAGGATAAAATAAAAAAAAGTTTTGGATGAACCATCCCAATCTATCCTAGAATCTTTTCACCCAGAATCCTCACTCGCAAAAAGCTGGAGCGTACGAACCACCTCCCCACACCTCAACCCCTAACTCCAAATCTCCTCTGTCTTTGACGGAAAAAACCACGACGGCGATTGGGAAACGCGCGTGGGCGTAAGGCGATAATTACAGTGAACGGCGGCTGAGAAACAGGGAAGATAAAAAAAGATGCAGCAACGGTTAAGGGCGCGTACATGCGTGCTCGTGGGCCACCACCAAGAAAGGAAAAATACAAAGAGAGAGAGAGAGAGTCAGTGAGGTGGTGGTGGGTGGTGGTGGTGGTGTGGTTTTAATTAGAAAATTTATGACTCTTCTCTTTTCTTTTCTAGTGTTGTGTTGTCAATCAGACCAGAGCCCAAGAACAAGGAAAGCAAACACAAATAGAGACTCAGAAACAAATTCTAGAGAGAGAAAAAACAAGACCAAGACTTGAGGAGAGAGAGAGAGTTTCAAGGTAGGAGACAGATATGTCCATGTTCTACCCAACACTCTTATTCTTTGCTTATCCATACCTTGCCAGATCCCAAAGGTTCTCATTTGGTCTTCTCTTTTCTTTTCTATCAGCTTTTGTGTAAAATTTGGTCTGCTTTTGCTGGTTTGGTTGTGGATGGTGGATTTAAAGGTCCAGGCTTTATGTGGGTTTGATTATGTGTTGTGTTTTGTGGTTGCATGTGGTGTTTGAGATCATGATCATGAAAATAATGATGATTTGGTTTTGGGTTTGGTAAAGCTGGTGTAGCTATTTGTTGGTTTCTGGCTCTCTCTTTTTTTTGGTGTTTTGGGTGTGCTGTTTTCTCCCGATCTTTGTTGGTGAAGGGTTTTCCTTTTAGCTCATTTTCATTTTCTTTTGGCGAGTTTTCGGGGTTTTCTTTTGTTTGTTCTTACTTTGATTGGTGCTTTGCTTGTGTTTTTGTGTTTTGAGGATAATGTTTTGCTATGTGGGATTGAGCTAGTAATCGAGATGAGTGACTTGTTTGTTATAGCTGAAGAAAAGGATTTGATTTCTTTTGGTGATGTTATTGGGATTGGTATCGGTATCGAATTCTGAAGTCTCTAGTCGATTGATTTGTTTGCCTAGTTAGTCTTGCATTGATCTGTTCCTGTTTCCATGAAAGGCTTTGCTTTGATTTAGGCCTGCTGATGTTGCATGTAATGGAAAACTCTCTCTTTTACCTGTAATTTTACTGAAATATGATAATGGATGGCAAGTTTTTGGGTCAGGTTCTATGGACCTATGCAAATGAGATGATACATGTACCAGTCTACAGAAACTTTGTGAAACCTCTTCATGGTGTTCTCTATGTATGTAGAGTGTGAAATTTCATTTGAAATGTTTTTAATACTGGATTTCCAAGTTGTTTGCTGCAAGTCTTGTATGTTAATTCATAGTGGTTACATGACTGTTTTGGAATACAAGGAACTGAAAAGCTTTCATGTTATGGTAAGTAAAAATTGATGATGGAATTGGCCGTCTGTTGAGGCTTTGATCAGTCAATAATAATTCACTTAACCAGTATACATTGTGTTGATCAATCTGTTTTTTTAGTTTCAGTTCATTGTCTGAGTACTTCTCCTTTGGAATTCATCATTGTATTTGTGTTAGAACCGAACCTAGTGTCAAGCAAATCTTATTCATGACGTAAGTCATAATGAACATGATTAAATGTTGCATAGTATGCCCTCAAATGTTCCATTTAATTTGCATTTAGTTTGAGCAGAGAGTTTCCTAGTGTACCAAGAATTATGTTTTCCTTATTAACAATCATTTTCATTTTCCATAAAAATTCAGGACACACTGTTAGAGTTAGCAAAACCAACCCAGAACTTGGAAAAGAGAAATTTTATTAAAGTTCCGTCCAGTCAATGCCCCTTAATACTAATTGCATGTCGTGGAATCCAAATGAACGACAAGTTTCACCTCCTGTATCTAAGGATGTGAGCTTCAAAATGGAAATTCCACCACAACTTCATCATGATGCAAAGCATTTAGGCCTTCAAGTACAACTTGACTCCGGATCAGGCACAACACAGTCAATTGGTCAATCTCAAGGTCAATGCGTTTCTTCTGAATCTGGTATATTTCTTTCTGGTCTTTTGATTTTGTAATGATAGTTTGGTCCACTGTGCTTCAACTTTAAGTGGCTATCCAACTTCTAAAGGGATATTATGATAAAGAACAAATTATATATTTCATAAGAAGTTAAGTTTCTGAAGACGGAGAACTACATATAACATACAGTAAATGTTTGTTCTAACTTTACCATGTTACTAACGATAGAGAGACCTTCATTTCTCCATAGTGGTATCCTTACCATTTTATTCCTCTTGTTTTATTGTACTCAGCGCTCTAGTTATAGTGTCCTTGAATAAGTTATTCTTGCTGCTCCCAGGTGAGGATGATGCTCGTGGCAAGGGTGTTGAAGGGACAATGAATCCAGCTTTCTTGAGTAATTTAGATTTCATGCCGCGTCCTTCTCAAGCTGGTTACAGCAATGTAGTGGTAAGTTGAGCTTTAATAACCAGAACTTATTTTGTTATATGGTTGTTAATTTGTCCTTCTCCTTCTTTGCAGCCTCAATTCCATCCTTATGCTGATCCTTACTATGGTGCATTCTTGACTCCATATGGCCCACAGGCTATGGTAAGTTTTTCCAAGTACTAATGTTTCCATTAGCTATTCATCTGTAGCTACTGTTGCACTGCCATTCAGTTATATTTGGAATCAATTACACGCAACTGGATATATCTATTTCAAAAAAGTGTTTTATTGTATTAACTTATTAATTTAAATCAATCATCTTGTAACTTTTTATGTTGGAATGCTGATATACCATCTTTCACATCATATTGATCTTAGCACCATCATTCAGAGCTTTGGAATGATTCAAGATTTTCTCATTATTTCTGCTACTTAGTATGTACTTACAATTATGTATGGACTGTTCTCAGCCCGCCATGGTTGGGATGGGACCTCCACGAGTTCCATTGCCTCTTGATCTTCAAGAAGACGGACCCATTTATGTCAATGCAAAACAGTACCATGGAATCCTCCGAAGGAGACAGTCACGTGCAAAGCTGGAGGCTCAAAACAAACTTCTAAAAGCTCGAAAGGTATGTACATTACATCGACCGGCTCTTCATTGATGTGAACTCTTGTCGCTGCATTTGGTACCTGTAAGTATACATTTTAAGTTATAGATGCATTACTAAGTGTCCAAGTGAGGATCGATTGTGTAACATGCAATTGATACCTCATCCATCAAAAGCAGCTTTGTCCTTTCTTTAAATTTGTTCTCCTTTAAAATGAAGTGATTTCCTTCTCACTTTTGAATGAATGCAGCCATATCTTCATGAGTCTCGGCATCAACATGCACTGAACAGGGTTAGGGGTTCTGGTGGACGTTTTCTTAGCAAAAAGGAGCTCCAACAATATGATCAGAACCACAACAGTAGCTCCAATGATCATGTCTCGGGTTCTATCGACTTCCATCAGAAGGATACACCACAGAGAGAAAATCATCACTTGGGAAGCAGTGATCTAGTCACTTCTGTTGCAAGTCACTCAGGCATAACAAGTGTTTCTGGTACCAATGCTATGTTTCGGCAGCCAGACCGCAGGTTCTCAGGTGGCATGTCATCCCACATGAGTGGAGCCATGCAATTCAGTGGGAGGCTTATGGGCGGTGGAAACCAGCACTGTGCTTCTGTTGTCCGGTGAGAGGTGTGCACAAACTGTGACCATCTCACTGGTTTGGCAATTCATCCTTGGCTTTGTCTCTTCGACATTCTACATTTATCTCATGGAAGTGGCATTTAGTAGACCCTGTAATGTAACGGGGTCTTAGTATTGTCTTTTCATAATGAAATCGTTAAACTACTGCACATAAGATTCTGTTTGAATTTCAGATGTGTGTATCTGATCAAAACAAAACAGTTTGGTTATTACTAGTCAGATTCCGGTACTGTTCTTATCACAGATGCTTTGCTTTCTTCTGACAAATTCTTTTGAAAAGATATGAAACGGAGTATGATATGTAGGTTGTGATGAAGTGATGTACTCATATTTGCTTCCAGCTAATAGTCATGCATGCTGTGAACAACAGAACAACCAAGCCTCGCAGTGTTCGACCGTTCAAGACCCAAGTATAATTCTGATTTTGGTTTACTATCTTCATCTCGATAGCAGAAGTCAGATTCGAGTCCAAGATGATCAAATTTTGCAAGGGATCAAACCTTAACCAATCCAATTTCTAACCTATTTTCTAATCAAACATCAGGAGTTGAGAGAATAGCACTTTTCTTGAATCAAAAACAGAGTATGAGATACTTCTCTTCTAATCAAATTTTTTTTTTTCATTAACGAAGGGAAAGAAGCATCCCGTTCTACTCCTGATAATGTCAAAAGTAGTCAGAGAGGCATTTCTCATGTGCTGAATCTTTTGACCTAAGCAGTCGAGTTCGTAAGATGTATACCTGGTTCAAATCTTGCGGACTTATCATAATTGGAGTTAAATCTCATTTTATTATATTCTTGTTTCTCTTTCTTTCATCTTTTTAAATAAAATTCGGTATGTATTTTACTCGTGATTATAAGTAATATTACAAATATCTTACACAGAGCATCATAAATTATACGTGTTTCTAACTAATGCTCATATGAATACGTTAAACTAGCGAGATGTGTCGATCTAATGATTTTATGGACAATGCCGTGGCTTGACCGTAAATAGAATTCCGGTCAGTATGCGGTGAGGCCTGTTGGTGTGCCAATCGGATCTATCATAAAATCCAGAACCCGGTCCAGCTGGGCCGGGTGTAAAAGACAGGGCCCCCACCTTTGATAAGTCCCACTCCCACCTGGAAATATTAACCCAGATTTAAAGCCTCACGGCATTTTTCTCCTTTTCACTTTCCAGCAAATTAGAAACGGCAAAATTAAATTCTCGCCTCACCAAAAAAATAAATAAAATTAAAAACCGAAATTAAAACCTCCTCTCCAAACAGAAGGAGAGGCAGAGACTCAGAGAGAGACTGGTCGCCGAAGAAGCAAAACGCAAAGCCATGGTGTCGTACGTGAAAGCCTTGCTGTACGGCGTCGGAGGCCTCGTCGTCGCCGGCATGGCTCTACTGGTGGCTCTCCAGGAACGACTCGTCTACGTGCCAGTCCTACCGGGCCTGACCAAGTCTTACCAGATTACGCCGGCCCGGCTCCGACTCACCTACGAGGACGTCTGGCTCCGATCCCCGGACGGCGTTCGCCTCCACGCCTGGTTCATCAAGCTCTTCCCTGACTGCCGAGGTCCGATCCGAATTCTTGACCCGATTCGTTTCTCTGTTTTGTTTTAAGCTTGAAATAGTGCTGAATTTGACGCTGAGTTTACTCAGTGAGTTAGGGTTTAGGTAGCTGTGGAGCTTAGTGTGATTGCTGAACTGAATTTTCAGCTTGTTTTGATTTGAATTCTGCTTCTGCTGCTTTCGCTACTGGATTTGATTTTGTTGTCTATAGAGTGAATGCATCAACTACTGGAGTAATTTTCATTCATTTCGCATGTGATTCGTTACGGATTCTGTGGAGTTGGGACTGAACTAGACTGTTTTTTTTTTTGCTTCTGCTTGTTAATTTTTCGGATTGTTCGTCGAGCTCATCTTGTTGTTTTGCTTGCTTGGCAGGTCCAACGCTTTTGTTTTTTCAAGAGAATGCTGGAAGTATCCTATTCCGCAGAGTTTTTCGACTTTTATTACTTCAATTACGAAACACTAGTATTTCTTGTGCTAGTGTGATTTACATCTAGTTGATTGGATTCTGGTATTCTGTGTTGGTCTTGACTACTTACCTCCAGATATTGCGCATCGTCTTGAAATGGTTCGCATAATGTTGCAAAAGTTGCAGTGTAACGTGTTTATGCTCTCATATCGAGGGTATGTTTCTGCTATGATTATATTTAGTCGTTTTGTTATCTTATCAGTAGCTTCATTGGGTTGATAAATATTGGTTGGAAGAGAAAAGGCTAGTATGTGCTTACGGATAGTCTGTAACTGCAAATGTTTTATGACATACACAGGTATGGAGCAAGTGACGGATTTCCTTCTCAACATGGAATTATTAAAGATGCTCAGGTAGGTTTTCTGGCAAAGAGAAGATTAAAACATATATTTATGTTGTGGTGCTATATGTTTACTGTGTACTTCTCTTTCTGTTAGGCTGCGTTGGATCATCTTTCTGAGAGGACTGACATTGACACATCTAGAATAGTTGTCTTCGGAAGGTCGCTTGGAGGTGCAGTTGGATCTGTGGTTGCTAAAAACAATCCTGATAAGGTATCTCTCAAATAATTTTCTTCTAACTTTATGGTTTTGCACTATTATCCAATTGAAGAGGTTGAGTTGGAGAGCGAATCCCCAACACAGACAAATTTTTGAGTTTTGAGTCACTTCTCTTTGTATTTGTGCTAATTTTTAATCCGTTTTGCAACCTTTTCTCATGAATCACCTTAATGTCATCTTCGTTCATAATATATTTAGAGTGAGTTCTGCTTTTCTAGCAAATTTTAAACATGCTAATTTTGTATAACTAATTACAATATATGGTCCCCTTTTATTTCTTTTATTTTTCAATATCTGGGAATTTTGCTGCCAGAATGAAGGCCCCATAGATTGAGTTGGTCTTAAACAGTTTTGTTCTGTTTATGTATTTTGCAGGTTGCTGCATTGATTGTTGAAAACACCTTCACATCCATTTTGGACATGGCTGGAGTTTTGCTGCCCTTCCTGAAGTTTTTTATCGGAGGCAGTGGTTGCAAAGGTCCCAAAATCCTTAATTTCCTCGTGCGTTCTCCTTGGAGTACAATCGATGTCATTGGCGAGGTGAGCTTATATGGTGGTAGAATTTATTGTTTGCCCTGCAAATAGACATCTGAAATGGAAATCCTATGCTAGACATATTTTGGTCAACTTTTTCAGATTTCTGTGTCTTTCTGTTTTCTTATATGAATGCACCATGTTCAGAACATCTGAATGGACTTGCTAGGTCTGCATGTATATATTGAAACCGTCATGCACTATATAAGGTAAATAGGAAGTGTATGTATAATAGACATGACATTTTTATACATCTCACTTTACAGTTCAGCAATGGAAATTCTATTAAAAAGAGTGTAAGACATTGGTTTCGGAGACGCTGAAATCTTTTGTAATTATATGTTGTATTGTATCAAAATCAACTCACTGGCGTGAGTCATTTTTGTTTTGCCGTTTCCTAATCACTGTATCGCTTTCTGAATTCACAGATTTAGTGATACCTCATACTCAACTATCTTAAATGCAGGTTAAGCAGCCGATCCTATTTCTCTCTGGTTTGCAAGACGAGATGATTCCCCCGGTCCACATGCAAATGCTGTATGCAAAAGCAGCTGCTCATAATAGGCAATGTGTTTTTGTGGAATTTCCTAATGGTATGCATATGGATACTTGGCTCTCGGGTGGTGATCAATATTGGAGAACAATCAAGGAGTTTCTAAAAAAGCATGTTCCAGAGGGACGAGATGATGAATCATCAAAGACTGGTGAGTTTTGTTTGTCTTTTGAACAAGGATGTTGATGTGGCATTACTACTACCTATATGTCAAGTCTTTTGAAGTTTTCTTTTTGAATGTTAAATGGTAATAGAACTTGTTGCAAGCACCCAAATCTATAACTACTATGTGCTCACTTGCCTTTTTCCTTTGGTTCTTGATGCTTGATAAGTGGTTGCAGCACCCAGACTTATTATTACTACTCTTTTGCTTCCCTTTTCCTATGCTTCTTGATTCTCACATCTTTCTCCACTCTCAGATGTAGTGGCAAAGTGATTGGATGGATTTTAGACTTCTCCAAGCATATATCATTGGCTCCCCGCAGGACTCAAACATTTTTCTACCTTTTTTTTTTGAAGCTGCAGCAGCTAAAAGCTCTATTTGAGGAGTCACTCTGCCAAGACCCACCTGCACCACCTGTTCAGGTTTCCCCTGTAAAAGATTCTTTGTTGTTTACGAAATTCAGAAGGATGCAGACGAATGTGAATGCCTTGGATATTAATCTGAATCTTAATCTGCCCCCGCACTAACCCCCATTGTATGAAATAAGATTTCTTGCAAATATATATCTGGAGTTTAGCACTTGACTGCTTGTATCTCAGTTATTGTGGTGCTTTAGGACTGCTATAAAATGGTTAGTTTGAGATCTGAAATCATTCAAAGCTTCGTGTAGTCGATTAGGTCGTACTGGATACTACAGCGAGGCTTGCATGTTTACAGTGTCTGTGTATTGAGCAATTGAGATTATGTTCTTGGTTAGCTACGTAGCTTGTTTCCTACATATTATGTGAGACTCAACCTGGCAATTCAGACTGAGACCCTTCAGGTTTCTTCTTTCACTTGTCTTGTTGGTGTACTTACCTCTCTGCCTAGACTGGAATGGTATTCTTGTTCCTCTCGCAGGTCTATTTTGACCAATAATATTGAGACTACAAACAATCAAGCATGCCTCATACCCTAGTCTGTAAGATGCTCCTAGACAAATCGAAAACCAAATAATGTTACCAACATTTTCCTCCCCAATCTAGCTCCCTCGTCCAGAATAGGAATATTTAGCCTTCAAAACATCTCACAACCATGTATGGTTAGTGATGGCACATCAGTCGGCCAAATTATGAGCTCCAGATTATCTCTGATCTATATAATGCGACGCTCCCCACTCCCATTTCCATGTCCATCTCAAGACACGTATGTGGAGATCTAATCCTACAGGTAAGACGGGTCCCATCACAATTCTCTATTCAGGGAGACACAGTCTCTGGTGTGGACCACGATTTTCAAAACGGCAGTCCCATTTTCCTCAGCGTTCACTTTTTCTCACCCCAAAAAAAAAAAAAAAAAACTCTATTCGAAAATCATTTCGGGTCCGCTTAAAAACCCTCAGCAGAGAGAAAACCTCCCCTCTTTCTCGCTCCCCACTTCGTCCCACCTCTCCCCCTCCAATCCTCTCCCGCCACGTCACAAAAAGGGACCGCAACTCCCCACAAAGGTCAAAAATTCCTTTCTTCTTTTCGCCTTTTCCATTTTCCATCTCTATTTTCTTTTATTTTACTTTCCCTCCCTTTAAAAACCACCACCCTCCTCAGTCCTCAATCCTTTTCTTTCTCTCCCCTCAGACTCTCCTGCTGCTACTGAAATTTCTCTCTGCCTTTTTTGGCCTTAGCCGTCGTCTCATCTCCATAAGTACGGTTAAATTAGCTCTGAATTTACCATTCTACCCCTGCTCCGAGCTCTGAGAGAGTGTGAGAGTCATGGAAGGACAAGGTGCAGCCACGGCGCAGCTCAGCCCGCGCACCGTCGAGGAGGTTTTCAGGGACTTCAAGTGCCGGCGATCCGGCATAGTCAAAGCTCTCACCACCGGTCTCTCTCTGGTTTCACTCTTTTTTCTTTCTTTTTTGTGTTGGAAATTTGACTTTGTTTTGCTGCTGGATTTCTTATATTTTCTGTGTGTTTTTGTCGTCTTCCTCTGTGCAGATGTTGCTGATTTTTACGAACAATGCGATCCTGGTGAGGTTTCTACTATTTGTTATCTCTTTATCTTTTATTTTGGTTTGAATTGCTAAGTGAAATGGTCATGCTCCAGCTTTAAACTTGCACAAAGGCGTTATCTGAAAATCTGGAAAATTACAGTATTTTTTCTATTTGAAAAAATTACAGTATTTTGAGCTGTGAGTGAAGGTTTTTTGTTAATTTTTCTTGATAAACTTAAAAAAAATAAAAATCTCTCTTCCTTTTTCTCCATGACTTTTAGATTTAATTTTTTTTCCTTGATGGGGCCAAATTCTTTGTACTAATACTAGAATATTGCTTACTGACAGTTATTATAATTATTATTTTCTAGCTTTGGTGCTGCTAACTTACATTGCTTGTTCTCTCTGCTCTTTGTTTTGGTATCTTGGCTGATTTTTCCTGATGTGCTCGTATTTCTTGTGTTGTGCGTAACTAATACATGCAATTAGTTCTGCATTATTCTTGGCATTGTTTTTGGAAAGAGTCATGGTACTGTTGTCCTTGGATATCGAGGTGACTTGGATGCATTTACTGCTCCCTCTTTATTGGCGTAACTGTTAACCGAGTTTTTGTTTACTTGTAGTAGTCATGAATTGGGAGCTCCTTGTGTGTTTGGGTACAATGTCATTAAGGTTTTCGCTGCAATAACTTGGATCATAAAAATATCTCGAGCATGTGTTATTTAACTTGCTATACATGAAGTTTTATCTAAGTTTTCAGTTGGTACTCTACAAAACATAACTGTTTTTTGGGTTAGTGTCTGTATTGCCTGTGTGGCTTTTCCATCAACAGTCGCATGTTATGCTCTTGCATTGTTCTGTTTTATTTTTGCTATTGCTATACTGTGAAATAGGTAAAATCTGGAATTTCTTAGATTGTGCGAGTTACTGTGATGGTTGGAAGGGATATTCTATGTTTTAACTAATCGGTGCATGTTCAGAGAAGGAGAATCTATGTTTGTATGGACTGCCTAATGAGGACTGGGAAGTTAATCTACCTGCCGAAGAAGTTCCTCCAGAGCTTCCTGAACCTGCTCTGGGCATCAACTTTGCCAGAGATGGGATGAAAGAAAAGGACTGGTTGTCTCTGGTTGCAGTTCACAGTGATGCATGGTTACTTGCAGTGGCTTTCTACTTTGGTGCCAGATTCGGTTTTGACAGGGCTGACAGGTATCTCTATTTTCCTTCATGCTGCTATCTGATGCTTTTTTTATATTGTTAGCATGAAAAGAATTTTGTTGGTGAGCTGCTTTTGCTTTTATTTGTTGATCTTGTGTCATTTATTATCTCTTTATGAATTAATGTTGTTAAGTCCCCAAGCCACATCCATATATAACTAAGTTGTTAGAAGTGCTGGAATTTCCCAACCACAATGAAGATAAAATATCGATAAAATTTAGCTTCTGCAATTCATTGTCAATCAAATGCTAAGCTTGTATATCGTAGGTTTAAATAGCCGTTAGAAACTCGATTGTTGCAATTAACAAAACACACATGTTTTCCTCGACAACTAACATGGAATAAGCAAAAAACTGGTTTTCGCTGAAGGAAGTCTTGTGTGATAGGGCTTGAAATGATTTATAGGTTGTGATTCAATAAAACATCATCTGTCTGAATTGAGCTTTCTGATGCAGGAAACGTCTCTTCACTATGATAAATGATCTGCCATCAGTTTTTGAGATTGTGACAGGCTCTGTGAAGAAACAGCCAATGGAGAAGTCAGTAGTTTCAAATAACAGCATCCATAAGCCAAAGTCAAGCTCTAGAGGGGTAAAAACTTAGTTCTGGACTTTAGTCTTATTGATTAGTTTTATCATTCAGGAAACCTGGACCTACATGTTAATTGGTAATTGATTGTTCTATTGACATTTTGTGTGCTTTTATTAGTCTCTGTGTGTGAATGTTAACAGGATGAGTTGCCAGATTGTATATAAATCAAAGTTTTAACACTATTTACTATATTGTAGGATTTTACATAAATCAAAGTTTTAACACTATTTACTATATTGTAGGATTTTACTTTTGCCCACTAGAGTAAAAGGTATGTGCTAAGAGAACTCCATATTTTAGTTCTCACCAGACCAATCCCCACAAGTGTCTTATACTTGTATTGAGTTTGCACAAGTGTTACTAGGATAAAAGCTTGCAAGAAATATGGAATATAATATAATATAAATGAACTTGAACTTGTTTGTGGGTGTGCAAGAAACTTGAATTTGTTTTTTGCCTAGCATATTCACTCTTTCTTCATTTGGTGGCTTACTACTATAGAAGCCGGTTTATAACTTCAGCTGCCACGAATTACCTTCAGCATTTAATTGTGTCTAGGTTAAACCCTATTTTATGTCTGTGCTTGGTTTGTGTTATGGGGCTTATTAATGATCATAACTTAACTCAGACGTTTCCATATTTACATATTACTAACTCCTATCCTTTTTTGGGGAACAGCGAGGCTCTGAACCAGGCAAATATTCAAAAATGCTGCCAAAGGACGAGGACGAGGGACTGGATGAGGAAGAAGATGAGGAGCATGGGGAAACTATGTGTGGTGCCTGTGGGGACAGCTATGCTGCGGATGAATTCTGGATTTGTTGTGATATATGTGAGAAGTGGTTCCATGGCAAATGTGTGAAGATTACTCCTGCCAGAGCTGAGCACATCAAGCATTACAAGTGCCCTGCATGCAGCAACAAGAGAATGCGGCCTTGATTTTGCAAGGTGGGTTAGTCGTAAGTAAGTGATGTTGGATAGATCGGGCTAACTATTTATAGTTGTGTGCATTTAAGCATTGGTGGAACTTAGTACTTTTTTCTTGGTGATATTGTTGTGGTGATTTGAAGGATCTGAACTTGGGTTGTTTAATATGATTGTAAACCGGCTTAGTGTTGTTTCAACATGTTGTTCCGACAAATGCCCTGTGCACTAAATTATCTTCTATCTAATTTCAAACTTCAATCTTTATGATCTGATCATATGACTACAAATGTGTGTTCTTGCAACTTTTGCAAGGTTTTTTCATGTAAATGTTTGCTATTCTCTTCTCTTCTGAGCCGAAGGGCTATTCTTTATAGATGCTAAAACTGACTGCAGGTGAAAAATGAAAACTTTAAATCTACTTCAAGGAGACAAATCAGAAGTAACAAATCCAAATCTTCTTAGCAGACGGTCAGAGCCCTTTTACGAGGCTCGGCCTCTGAGTGAGATGAACAACTGAGTTCCCTTAGAGTATTGAGTATTCTTTTCTTCTGATACACCCTCTTATAGTTTCTTTGATCAACCATCGAAATCTTATAATGGGTTTACAACTGCAATGCACCAGTTATCGCCCGTAAAACACAAGATCTTTACCAACAAACGCTGATAGAGAGGCCTTGATTTAGTGTCAACTGTAGTGTTAGACATTGAAAGAGCTCAAGTGAATGAGAGGAAGATGGTGTATCTTCTGCTCGAACTATAACTGCATCCCAATGTTGATACCAAAGTATCATGAAGTGATTTTCCTCCACCCTTTCTACACGTTTTTCTTGCTACCGGGAATCGTTTCTGGCATAACAATGTGTGGTGCTTTCAAATGTTACCTGATAGATTGAGAAATGAGAATATCAACTGGTATTAAACGGGATTGATGGAGAAGAGGGAAAGCATTTGAACAAGCAGGATCAGAGACTTGTTGATGAGGACTAGATGAGGGATTGTGCTCTGCCTCCGCAGCTTGCATTATGGTGCTTGCTGCTATATACAGTTCAAGCAAAATCAACTTGATCATGTAACGGGTACCAGTGATATCATACTTTTTCTATCTAACCACTTGAAAACAATGCAAACCTCATCCTCAGTCCTCATCAAGCCAATGCATTCTGGGAGTGAACTAACCATATAGCATCCCTCACAGACTGCCAGACTCCGAAAGAAAAATCCAGTGTCACATGACACATTCAACCGAAAACACAGCATCCGTTTTCAATTGGCTTGAACCTGTTGTTGAAATCCTCATCCGAAACCTAAACTCATGTTTCAGAGCTGCTCTTGACTTTGGAAACACCATCTTTTGAAGACGAGACTTCAAAGTACCAACTTCTGCTATTGATTGTATCACAGTGACCTAAGTTTATAATTAAACCAGAACCTTACAAGCTCAATATCATCCAAATGATGCATATATGCCTTCTGATTCAGTTCAGGGTTTGATTAATAAAAAAGGGGTACTTAACCAAGAACGTAGGGAAACATATTCTGCTTGATACAACATGTTGACACACTTAAACATACATCAGCGAAAACTACATAACAATAGGTGGATTTTTCACTTCTTCCCTGATAGAATTGAGAACATCAACTTAATTTGATATTAAAAGCGATCAATGTAGAAGAAGGAAAAGCATATGGAGAAGCTGCAAAATCAGAGACTTGGTGATGAGAAAGGGTTTGAGACTTTGAGGTCTGTCTCTAGCTGCAGCTTGCATTCTGGTGCTTGCAGCCATGAAGCAAAATCAACTTCATCATGTAACTGATGTTACTCTGGCTTAATGGCTTATGCCTCTCCAAATGAATCTTCGAAATGTTAAAAAGCATTCTAGGAACCTCAGGAGCACAACTTCACAAGGTCAACCATTGCTTTCCTCCCAAGTCTATCAACCAAGTCCCATAAAATTGGATCACAATTATAAATATCAATTGGGTCAAATATAGAGGTGGGAGGGAATGATTCCCCACACAAGGCCAAGCCTCAATGGAAGCTTCCAAAGGTTCCCACCACTGTCCCACCCTGAAGTCTCAACAAAGCAAAGCATTTCCCTTCTCCTAACTACATTAATCAACTCTTGCCTTCTGCACAGTTGGGTCAAATTCTTTGCCCTCAAAAACCATTTGTTTAGTAGCTTTCAGAGTACCAGATCCACCACTCGTCTTTATTCTCATTCAGATGATGTCTCCAAAGCTCTGAACCCATCAAAAAGCAGACGACTTTACCAAAGACCCAAAATGGAGAAGAAGCTCGCCGATGCAGCCATGGAAGGAAGCGTGAAGAAGCTCAATGATCTGATCCAACAAGACCCACTTGTACTAGACAGAGCCTTAGTTTCATGCTTCTCTGAAACCCCACTTCACATAGCTTCAATGTTGGGTCATTTGGACTTGGTCAAGGAGCTACTGAGTCGCAAGCCCGAGTTCGCCGCCGAGCTGGACTCGCGCGGCTCGACGCCGCTCCACCTGGCGGCGGCGAAAGGACACGTGGAGGTCTTGAGGGAGCTGTTGTGGGCGGACAACACAGCGTGTTTGGTGCGGAACCAAGATGGGAGGACGGCGCTCCACGTGGCGGCGGTTAAGGGGAGAGCTGAGGTGGTGGGTGAGTTGGTAAAAGCGAGGAGTGAGTCGACTCGGGCGTTGACTGATAGAGGGGAGAGTGTGATGCATTTGTGTGTGGGGAGTAATAGGTTGGAGGGGTTGAGGGTTTTGGTGGAGAGTGTTGGGAAAGATGATGAGGTTTTGAATTGGAAGGATGGGAATGGTAACACCATTTTGCATATTGCTGTGGCCAAGAAGCAACTTGAGGTATGATTTCTTATTGGGTTCTTGATATATATAGAAAATAATGCTTGTGTAGTTAAAGAGTAATGCTTTATGAAATTTGGATTTGGGGAGTTAAAAAGTAAGTGCTTTATGAGATTAGCATATAGGATAGGTAATGAGGAGTTGTTTGTGTAATTAAAATTGTTAGCCAGTGTTTACAGCTTGAACCGAAGTGAAGTCTACTCATTATGTGTTTAGAAGGATTGATTTGTATGGTTTGGTTGCAGTTTTGTTTAGGCATTGGTGTTTTGGATTTGTGCAGATGATTAAGTTTTTGCTGACCAGTACTGGAGTGGATGTGAATGCTTTGAATGTGAATGGCTCTACTGCATTAGACATTCTACTGCAGAGTCCTAGAGATTTGAAGGATATGGAGATCGAGGATTGTCTTCGAGAGGCTGGAGCTCGGAGGGCGAAGGACATGCGTTCGATTGAGCATGAATGGGTTCCGAAAAAAGAATCTCAGGTGGCCAGGCGTGTAGCCTCCTCAGTTTCGTCTTCGAATGGTGAGAGGACAATGACAAGACGTGCAACTTCTGTGGTATCCATGAGTGGTGAACGCCAGGTAACAAGGCGCCTAGGCTCAAAAGTATCCTCAAAAGAGAGTGATTCTAACAAACCGGAGCCTACTGAGTGGCTTGGCAGGAAGAGAGATTCATTGATGGTGGTGGCGTCACTGCTTGCAACTGTGGCCTTCCAAGCTGCGGTAACACCACCTGGAGGTGTTTGGCAAGATGACGCCCAAGCAGACGGAAATGGTAACCCTGGTCACACCGTAGGAACATCTATCATGGCCACAAGCAACACAGAAGAGTATGGTATATTCATGATCTTTAACACAATCGCTTTCCTCTCATCCTTGAGCATAATTCTTCTTCTTGTTAGTGGACTGCCTATAAAAAAGCGGAGGTGGATGTGGATACAGATGATCATAATGTGGATTGCCATCACTACACAAGTAGCAACTTACTTTCTCTCACTCCGTCACATGTCCCCTAAGAATGTGGAACACGTCTTGCGTCAGGTCTCATCAATATCTGTTTTGACATGGTTGTGTTTAGTGTTGGTTGTTTTCTTTGGGAATGTCATTCGTTTGAATTTATGGGTTCTCAGAAAGTATGGTTATATCAAGCCAAAAGAGGGAGACCAATTAGCTACAATCGATGAAGAAGAAGAGGTGTAAGCTGAAGATCACAGTGAGCAATTGTAGTCTTTGGTGTCTCAGGTTTTTGGTCATAGTTGATTTTGACACTGGATTCATTGATGTTTTATACCTCCTGGAGTCGCATCTGCTCATGTATGCGTGTTGAGGTACTCTAGAAACTTTGCAGCAGGGTTCAAGTATGTGATCAAACGTTTGAAGATCTTGTTTTTAGCAGCAAAGCAAATCTGACTGAAGATGTTGTACAAGTCAAGTCATTTTCTCTGTATAAAGTACATTGTATGTTTTATGTGATTGTTATCTTCCATGAGTGCCATCTTTGTAAATAACAAAGGAAATGTACTTGGTTCTGATTCTTTCAATGGACTTGATAAGAATGCCATTGTTATGTTCTACACACTTCTACTGATGAAAATGTAATGACAGTTGTTTCTTAATCTGTGCATCCAGCGTGGAAATAAGTGAAAAGAGAGAGTTAATTATAGATAGCAGATTCAAAGTACCCCAAAAATTATTCATTTCATTGCAAAACATTCCAACTGTTGACGCCAATTACAGCAATTACAAGCTTTGAAGATAACAGCTATTGCATGAGTACTTGCAGAACCTGTGAGTTTACAATAGAAATGAATTGTTACTGTTGAGTTAGGCATCTGGTTCATCTGGCTGGTCTTTGAAGCAACTTGACTGACAAATCGAGGAACAGCTCATAGAGGTGAAGTACGTCATAAGCAAACAAGTATAGCATTATCACACAAATGGCTGGTTTCATAAGCAATAAATATACCAATTTGGTAGCAAAACTAAGATATATCAAACATAAGCTTATGGAACATGGGAAGATACTAATGCATGACTCCATGAGTATTAGTAACAAGTGTTTGGTATACCAAAATAACAAGTCAAGCCATCAAGACATTTGCACCAACACTTGGAGATAAAAAAAAAAAAAAAATGGGACCTTTCCCTCAATCAGCAGTGTCACAAGAGCGCAGTGAACATTGTGATAATCAATAACATGCTCAAGTAGTATTATCAAACAGTGAATCGGATGGCACTGTCAGCACCATGCGGACGGCAAGACTGACCAGAATTGGAAGAGAAAGGTTGATCATGCAATCGTGGAGTGAACTAGGTACACAATCCAACTAGGTTATTGTTATAAATATATATATATATATATATATATATATATATATATATGCATTCACTAGCTTAAAACCACAAGCAGTAACCTGCGTCACTTAATTCTCTTAGTGATCTCTAGATATTGATTCTGTTGTATGATGGTGATCTTCCTCCTCACCACCAGCAACCTAGCTAGCTACTTGTTTCCTTTTCTATCTTGTTTGCACTTGTTATTACAGGCCATAAGAGATGACCCTATCTCCCCTAACACCAACACCACTCTCTCCACCACGGCACCACCGCCAGCCATTGATGTGACCCTCTACACCACCGTATCCACCACCTCCCCAACCTCCACGTTGGCTGCAGAGCCGGGACAAGGTTTACGGTGACGGAGCAGGTTGGGGGAGGTGCTCTAATGAAAATGGTCACATACATTTCATGTGGCGGCGTGGGGGGTTGGTGGTGGAGTGGAGATGGCTGTTGTGGTGGATGAGAGGAGGATGAGGAAGAAGATCAATATGCTCATTTTGGAAGAAGAAGAGAATGAATTTGTGGTTTGAAAGATGAATTTGTTTAGTATTTATGGATGAAGAAGTATAGGAATGAACTTTGTTGCACAGACTCTCCTAACCATAGGAACGAGCAACTGCATGAGCCTCCTAATCTGCAAAGGGACAGTAGAAGTAGTTGTTACCCCATGATCACATTTTCACATGCATAGGGCTTTTTCCCCCACCGTCATGCATAGATGTCGTTAGGGAGGATTGGATGACAGGTACTCGATCAGGGCCTAACACTCCACAGCAGCCTGCTTCGGGGAACTTGATGATGGAGGTGACATTGCCTGCACATATAGGATTCATCTCGCCGACAATAATGAAGAAGAAAGATCACCGGCCATGCTGAAGATGTTGTACTAGTCGAGTCATTTTCTCTGTATAAAGTACATTGTATGTTTTATGTGATTGTTTCTTCTCTTCTATGAGTGCCATCTTTGTAAATAACAAAGGAAATAATGGTTCTGATTTTTTCAATTGAAAATGTAATGGCAGTTGTATCTTAATATGTGCATCCAATGTGGAAATAAGTGAAAAGAGAGAATTATTGATAGAAGAATCAAAGTAGCAAAAAATATATTCATTTCATTGCAAAACATTCCAACTGCTGCACGCCAATTACAGCAATTACAAGCTTTGAACATAACAACTATTGCATGAGTACTTGCAAAACCTGAGGATTTAAAATAGAAATGAAGATGGACTTGAATATGAGATGGATTTATATCTCTTGCTGGTCCCGTGACCATGTTTCAAGAATTCAAGCAAGTACAAGAATAACTTCACAAGCACAACAATCAACCTTGTCTGGAGTCTGGACTCTGTGAACTACCTCTTTACATGAACTCCAGTTACACCCCAGCTGAATGGATCAAAATCCCACAAAAGGGCAGAACTCAAGGCCACCAAGCACTCAGCACAATTTGATAGTTTCATTTGGTAAAATAACATTGGGATTCCTTATGTGCGGATTTAGTGTTGCCAATTCCTTCAATTTGATCCATCACCATGGACACGAGCTGACATGCTCCACAATGTATCACCGGGCTGCACCTTTGTTGTTGCTGAGGTAGAAGATTTCGGAGCCAGCCTTGGCCTTTGACTTGAAAAAAGGATGTTTATTGTTTTTCCCCATTCCATTTGCAAGCAACCAGCGCGAACCTGATTGTTGCTGGTTTGTATTACCCCATAGCTTCTTTTTTCCGGGCTCAGTTTTCAGACCAGCGACATGGACTTCAGTGATTTTAAACTGAGGAATACTTTCCTCTTCAGGAAGTTTCTCATCTTTTTTCTCCTCCTTAATGTCCTCTTTCACCACTGACCCAGACTCATCTTCCTCTTCATTACTTTTCCTTAGTTCAGAAACTGTGCTGTAAATCTTGGGCTTTGGTGGGAGAAACACTCTCTCAACTTGAATAAGAGCAAGCATTGGAGCTCCAACCGGCTCATAGTTTCTTAGAGGATCACGAAGTTGCACCATTAATGTTACTGTGAAATTATTCCCCAATAAACCACACTTTCTGGCTCCTTTGCCACGCCTTCTCTCTCCCTTCGATCCTCCACGAATCATGTCCAAAGAGTTTGCATGATGCGCCGCAAGGATTTGGGTAGTTCTCTCACTAATATGATCTTCATCATCAATTTCACCAGAATCAAGTTTCATCCATTCATCAAGAGTTAATGAAAGTCCCATTAGTCCATCAACATCATTGCCACCATCTTTTATGTCCATTAACTGCAAGCCAGCAGCTCCCTCCAAACCCAGGAGTTCACCAACATTAACACCCTTGCCCTGGGGAGCTGGGTTTTGCATAACAGAATGTGTGCTAATGCTTGAAGGTTCATCCACATCTGACATCCCAGACTGTATTCTCAACCCCTCAATTGAAAGAGCTTCAATTTTATCCATGGCTAAAGGTGCAAGATCTTCCAAAGAAACATATTCTGAGGCCATCTCATTGCCAACTGTGTTCTTCTTAGACGTCTTAGACTTGGGCCCGGATGAACTTTCTTTAACTCTCGTTCGCGCATCTGATACATCTTGCCAAACAACTGATTCATGCTGCGAGCTACAATCCCTGCAGTAATAAGAATGAACTGTTACTAAGTTACATTTCAAAAAATGTAAGGGAAGAGTTGGATTTATTTAACTTCAAAAACCAGTGTAATGATCTACAAACCTCTGAGGTCCTTCCAAAGCAGGCATAGCATCCCAAGCTACTTGCTCCATTGTCTTTCCAGTTATATCTTCCAAGGGCATCAACTTATTTGCTTGCATAGAAAGCTTCTCGATTCCTACTGATGCCAAATGCTGCAATATATCTATTACCCCAGAGCCCATTTCTGCTGGTACTACAACTGGGCTGGAAACCTGCATGATCAAGTCCCCACCGCTTTTAGCATTTTTGAAAAGTGTGGGATTCATGGACCGTACAAATCCTCCATTCTTTGTCTGAAGAAAAGGGCCTATCCCTTCTCCAAGGGAAGGCAATTCAAGCGGATCTTCAAGAGGTGTGTCCAAAGGACTTCCAAAACCAGAAGAGCTTTTTGGTGGAGAAGGCTGAAAAGCCATCTCATTCAAACCCCACTCACACATTAATGCTTCTGTCTCCAAGTCTTCCAACATTTTGGCCTTTGCTTTACTTTTTCCTGGTTGTGCTGCCATCAGATGCTCCTCCTCTGCAGCTTGAATCATGGAAGATAGATCAAAACTCTCAGATAGGTGGCCCCAATCAGACCCAGTTGCATCACTGTAGCAGAATTCTGGTTGTTCATCAGTTACTATGTCAAAATCATCAAACAAAGAACAACCCGTGGCAAGCGTCTCCTTCTCAAACTGTCTTAGCAGACGCTCTCTTGGAGACTCGGGTTCACTCTCAAAGCTAACACAAGATGGACTTTGCTCTATCCCGAGCATGCTCAAGAACTCATCAGCAACAGATTCTGTAACATCATCCAAGCTAGATGCACTCCCCATCACATTTCTTTTATTTAGTGTGTCATCTACATAACATTTTAGGTCATCATCAGGAGATTCTAGTCCTTCTGCCTCCAAATCTGACACAATACTTAAAGCCGACTCTAGCTCTTGCATAAGTGATTCTCTGGTGCATAAGCCATCTTCTTTGGAACTGGAATTACATAGCACAAGCCCTTCCGTACAACCATTTTGACCCTCAACCTGGGAATGGAGCTCAGTTCCTTCTTCAGCAGCTACCTGTAGACCAGTGGGGATTTCAGCAACATGACCTTCTGCTGCAGAAGCGTCAGCAGCCTCCGTAACAACTTCTGAGTCCATCACTTCCTTTGATGGCAGTTCTATCCCCTGCTCAACTACAGAAAAGTCATCCTCTTCACACTCATTCTCTACTGTTAGTTTACTAGAAATAGGCACAACAGTTTCATCAAGCACTTCAAGTTCAGGCTTGTAAACAGCTGGAGTACCCGACTTCTCTTCTTCATCAAATTTCTGATAGAGTTCATCAACTGAACTGGATAGTTCCAACTTTGATATCGGTAAAACCTCATGAAGATCCTTTAAATTCTCTACAGAACGAGATGAGGCCCTTGAATGCTGACCAGGAAGACTTTCACCACGCTGCATACTTCTCCTGGCATCAACCTGACCATATTTGGTCCCTACTTTTGCCAAACTTGAGTTAGTCTGCCTCGAAAGCACTCCGTCAGGAGCATTTTGACTATTTCTTGATGCACTAGAATTACCCCCAAGCACCGTATACCCAAAACTAACATTCAGGATTGCACCTTTAGCCTTTCCTGATAGTTTAAAACTCGTTGTCCAGTTCCCTGAGCTCTTCTCCTCCTCTAATTCCTCCAACGTCAGAGGAAGCAACCTCGTGAGATCAACCCTATGCTTCCCCAAATCAAGTTCTGGTGCACCAAACACAGAAGCATACAGCAAGAAATGCTTTGCCTCATACTTTGCCGAATGATGGGGTCCACTCCTACTACCGTACACTGAGCATGTGTGAGTCAATTTCTCTTCAAATTTCGCCACGCCTTGAACAACCTTCATCGGATTAGTAACAAAAATTGCATCCCTCCTCTTCCAATGCACACACAGACTGATATTCTGCAAATCCAACGGCAACCCTTCAATGGAATGAACTTCAAGGGAAAAGCAGCAGTTAAACCTACGGTTCCGGATATGAGTCCATGCCTTCAAGGGCTTCCAATTCCAAAATGACTTCTTCTCTTTGAGCAATAAGTCATCCCCACCAGGCTTCGGCTTCGACTTTGGATCAGGCAAAAGCGTCTTCCCTTGCAATTTCGGCACATAACTCCCCGAAGAAACTGAACTACTACTCCTGGAGGGCCTTTTGTCAACATACAGAGCCTTACTAATACTCTCAATCTCATTCAACAATTTCGAATCCCCACCCATTTTCCTCCCCCCTTCAAATTTCGACATCTTCTACCTTCATTCACACACAACCCAAAACTCAAAACTATCAGACTATGCAAAACCCAATTCTACTTACTTCATCTATCTAACAAGCTCAAATCTTTGCGATTCAATATCACATTTCAAATCCTCATATCTCAAAATCACAACTAAGAAAATACAAGTATATAAATTACTCTGAAACTTAATCAGGAAATGAAAGAAAGGAAGGGTGGAATTGTAATTACCGATTGGAGATGGGCGGCCGGCGACGGAGACTGAATCAGAATCGAAAACCCTAAACTAGTCGAATCAAATTCATGGAGATTGAAAGCTGGGATTTTGGAGAAAAAGTCGGAGGATTTTGAATTGAAAGAGGGAATTGGAAAATCCGGGAAATCTTAGAGGGAGAGAGTTTCGGAGTTTTCTGAGCGTTTCGCTGTTCCTGTCTCTATCTCACTCTCCAACCCTTTTCTCTCTTTGAATTGCCGCTGCCTCTTCCAAACAAAAAATTACAACAAATAAAAAAAAGTGTTTTTAAGTTTTCTATATTTGGGTTCTCTATGTATGTTTTATGTTCTTGTGTTCTTGTCCTTTATCTATGTGGTTTGATTTGATGAATAATGTGTGATATTGTAAATGGGGCAAGTTAATCTGTTCAGTAAGTTTAGGTGAGAGTTTGGTTATGTTATACTTATTTCATTATCGTTAGAGCAAATCTGTAACCTCAATTATGAATGACTGACACTAGACACATACATGTCACACCAGCCTTCATATATGGATTTTCACAGAAAAATTTACAGGTCGGGAACCAACATATATCTAATCTTTGAGTTATGTTAACTTCATTATTAGTTATTAGCATATATAAAAACATTCCCGAGTTCTTAAATTGGGTTTATTGTGATTAAAAATCCCTCGACCAACGATGAGAAAAACTCTTAAATTGGGTTTATTGTGATTAAAAATCCCTCAACCAACGATGAGAAAAACTCACTATGGCATCCATGCAATTAGCAACTATTAAGTATTTTGTTCCTTTGAATAGGAAAGGGAGTTACATCAGCGTAGTAAGAAAACATTTCGGTGTCTCTTTTGGTTTCTTATATACTTTGCTTTCATAACCATCAACATTAACATGGGGTCTGTGGTCTGTCTGCCAAAGTACTTCAAGTCTATGAAACTACGTTATTTATTTGCTCTACCTTCTCTGGTATTAATTTGATCAACTTTGCCCGATCATCTTGATGTCTTGAACTTCATTGACAACTTCAAAATCCTCACGTTGAATCTCCAAAGGACTAATAGTAGCCAAAGAGAAGTAGGTGTACATCAATATACCGTATCATCAAGTGGAGTAGTTCGATTTAGAGGTGATCAAATTAGCTTCATATATTGGTGGAACTACTCTATTTCCTCATCGAACAAAGTCTACTTGATGTACCCGTATATTGATGCACCGTTAAAATTTACTTTGAAATTTGACTTCGTTATGTGTCAAACATTAACTCGGAGATTCGAAGTTTTTTTTAGAACAAATCGGGCTAACTTTGGTTTTGTGCTTGCAAAGCCCAATACATTAGAACGCCCCTTTTGCCCAAATGAAGAACAACTCTGTCAAAATCGGTGAGCCCAAAACAAATAAAGAAAGTGTGAGATTCAGTGATCGTTGGAAATGTGAAGTTGTCGTTTGGTCAAAAAATCTCTATAATGGAGAACAGTATGGACTAGGCCCAGTAACCCATACAATCCACGTCATGCGGATATTAGAATCCCCTCCTCTCCCAATACTCGTATTTCTCTACGGGTGTTACCATCACGCTCCGCCACGTACGTGTCCTCATACGTCACCCCAATACTGTTAAACCTCACACATCGCACCAAAATCGACTTTATTTTCCTGAAGAATAAACTTTATTTTTGCCTTTTTCAGTAGGTTTTGATATTTCCATTTTTCCGCACTTTTATTTGATAATGGTGTTTTTTCTACCATTGAACTTCTATAAATTAATAACCTGTGACCGTTATTCTTTAATCGATGTTAATAATTTACTGGATCAGTTTTACACTAATTTTTTATTTAATTAATGTTATCAATTTATCGAACATTATATTATCAATATTTTTACTGTACTCAATAACTGGTTAAGGAAACTATTATTATGCTTAGGGTTAGGGTTGAAAGCAAAATAACCACATTTTTAAATTAGGTGTTTTCTCGATTTAGACTTAAATTTTAAGGTCGATCATAATGTGTTCATGATTATTTAAATGTCAGATTTTGTCCGTTGAAAAAAAATATATTTACTCTATTGAATATAAATAACTTTATCTGACTTTCAATGTTGCTAAACATAAAACCATGTGGAAGTTACATGACAGGTCTATAAGAGTTATGAGTGAAATTCATAAATCATTCATTTAAGTTATCATGTATTTAGTCGTAACTTTTTAAATTCGTACTAAATACATAAGAGAATATGTGACTACGATAAAATGTAAAGTCAATTTTTTTAATACTATTTATGAGGATGGTTTAAGAAGAACTCAATCTAGTAATGACATGATGAAATGACAACTAAATAACTTTGTATGTATGGTAAACATATGTAAAACAGAATGAAAATAATATACTATGCTGATCAAATGACATTTACTTAATTGTAAATGAAAACATAAATCATAATCGTGTTACGAAATGGTTTCTACGCACCAGGGTGTAATCAAGTGGGTATTCCACATTATTATAGTTCATTTTCCTTGTTCGTATCGGAGAACTTAGAAAAGAAAGTTTAATGATCACAATTAGCTTTAGCTCTAGACAAAACGTAAAAACGTTAAAAGTATAGTAAACTACACTTTAGTTACTAACTAAATTTTAGTTTACAAATACATCATGTAATACCCTAGATTTTCATATCTTTTCCCTTGTATAATTTCCATATTTAATGAAGGAATATTTATGAAAATTCTTATTGTTTGGTGCGAAGTTGAAGTTGAGGAGTTTATTTAAGGTACTTTGACGTTTAAGAGACCAAAAAGTTGACTTTATTTTTCATAAATTATCTTCGAAAACTTCCTTCATGAAAGTTGTAGAGCTCGTCGATACGAGTTCGTAGACATGCGGCATGCATGAAACGGACGTCGTATGAAGAAGTTATGGTCAGAGAAAGTTTGTTTCCGGGTATGAAAAGTGTTTAAGTAGAGAATTGTGAGGGAGCTGATTTTAGAAACCTAAAATCAGTTTTCTCCTCTCTCTCTCTCTCTCTTCTCCAACTGATTTCTCTCTCATCCGGCCACCAAATTGGACGCCGTCAGTTCCGTTGGGTCGGCACGGGTCTCCTCTCCACTGCTGGGGTAGCCTTGCTCGCCGTCGCGCCGCTTGGAAGCCGCCACGGAGCAGCGGAGCTGCTGCTATGTCGTCGGAAAACCGACGATTTTGGCGGCGTTTCAGGTGAAAGCTTGGTGAGTCTTGCTTCTCTCCTTCCTCTAGTGCTGTTTATATGTCTTTGGTGAGCTAAAAACCAATTTTTGGTGCCAGTTTTATAGCTTTTATTTTTAGTTCCGATCCGAGTTTTTCGGAGCATTTTCCGGCCGATCCCGGCCGAATCAGGCAAAACCCCAGGTATTAAAGTTTCTCACCATACTTCAAGCTACAAGTTTCGTGTTGTATTTTCCCCAAATTTTGAAGTTTGGCGGAGGCGCTTGAAGCTCACTCGCCGCCGCTTGTGGCGGCGCGTGGGAGCACTTCTGGGCAGGGTAGAGGCCTAGTTTGCTATGTTAGCCAGTCCTTGTAGTTGCTAAGATGTTGTTGTGTGTGAGGATTGAGTGTTGATTAGGTTTTTGCATTGTAGGTGCTAAGTTGTTTCTAAGTGGTTGTTAGGTCGGAAACTTGGAAATTTTTGGATCTTGGAGAGTGATAGTATTGTTGTTGAGAGTCCGATGACCTTGGGAGGTCTTGGAGGAAGGATTGCCCTTCTTTGAGCAACCTTTAAGTAAAGAGGTATTTTAATCCTTGTGGTGTTTGTGTTTTTTACTAAGGTTTTAATTGTGTAATTTTAGGTGATTAGTGAGGTTGTGGTTAGCTTAGCTCGTGTGTTTTTCTGAAGACGCAGCATGAGTATTTAGGTGAGTAAATCTCACCAAGGTTCACTTTTGAACCAAGTTTTAAATTATGATGATAATGATTATGATAATTGATGTTGGTGATGAGGATTATGATGATTGATTTGATGATGATTTTAAATAAATAATTAAATGAAGAAAAATAATATTATGTTTGTTTGGTTTTAAAAATATATGAGCTTGATCGTCAACGGTTCATAGGTAAGGTAAAACAATTTTTTTTTATGTGTTACTCTAAAGCCTTAATTAGGTGATTGGTTACGGTTAAGATGTTATTCATCATTTTTATGTTTTGATATTAAATAGCATAACCGGGTTCCAAACCTTAATTATGTGATTGGTTATGGTTAAGATGTTATTCATCATTTTTATGTTTTGATATTAAATAGCCAAACCGGGTTCCAAGCCTTTAATCAGGTGATTGGTTGCGGTTCTGATGCTATTTATTATTTTGTGATGTGATATTAGACAGTCAAATCGGGATTCCAAGTCTTTGGCCGGGTGATTGGATACGGTTAGGAATAAAGCTCTAGTCCGTCTGTCAGTGTAGGTCATGGGAGATACTTGATGGTATCTGGGACCTATGGGTACACATATTCTTGTTGTAGGTCATGAGGGATATTTACTAAATATCTGGGACTCATGAGTACATGTCTTGTTAATGTATGGTTTTTATTCATTGATCAAAATTCATTGGGATGTGTTAAATTGTTGGATGTGATAAATGTGGAGTTTACTTTGAGTTTACTCATACGGGCTTTTTAGCTTACCGGGTTTGTTATTCTACAATCCCGGTGCACCATTCTTGGTGTAGGGGGTTAGACCTGCAGGTGAGGATCAGCAGGGGTGAGGAGGTATAGTGGCAGGGTTCTCCTTTCTTTCTTCAGACTATGTATAGTTTTAATTTTTGAATAGACAATATTTATGTCATGAGATTGTTCTCATGTTCTTGTTTTGCACTTTATGTAAACAAGAAAGTGTAATCTTAATTCAATGATAGATTTTGTGGAAATTTCTATTCAGTAATTGAGTTTTGATGTTGTTGTTGTTGTGGTTGTTGTTGCCGTTATGTTGTTGTTTGACAACAAGTTGAGATGTTAAAATTTTAAGTTAGATCATGCCAAAAATTTTGAAAATTCCATTCGAAAATTGGGGTGTGACACATCATTTACACATTATCTTACACATATAAGAACAAAATTTTACAATTAAGGACAAGTTGTTATGCTGTTGACATGTGTCAGCTACAGATTTACAATTTTACATTTCATTAAAAGAGATTCAACTGAACTAAATGGGGTCAATTTACAACCAAACTGCTACTATCTTCAGGTAATGTTGACTGCTACTGTTGGCTCTACTACCAATCTGATTGCTACTGCCGACTTATACTACCAATTCGTCTGTTACTGACGACTTCTACTACCAATCTGTCTGCTACTGCCTACGTTTGCTACTCATCTCACTCTGCTACTGCCTACTTATGTAATTCTCAGTCTCAAACTAGTTGTTACTGCACCGACTGTTTACAAACGTTCTGCTACTGTGAACTGAAAAAGCTGCTATTGTCGACTGTAGCAGAACGCAACACCACCGCAAGGTAGCAGCATGCAACACCACCACTGCTGCTACTGCTACTGTTTATATTATTTTTAAAGACGTATTCAGCCTCCACTCTCATGAAGACGTTGACCATAAAAGATCAACAACCTTCATTTTTCAGCTATTCCTAGAACTCAACAATCTCAATTAGATGAAACTTTTGATCTTCATAATTATGCTATTGTTTACCTTAGGCGAGATTCGGAGAGCTCTTAGTAGCAGCCGAGTAATAATCCTCATCAATCGGTGTGCCTCGGAAACACTTCTCCGGCGAAGGAAAAACCTGCACAGTCAAAGACCAATCAACACCTGAATTTCGCACAAAAATCACAAACTTCTTGGAGATCAGGGACTGTCCAACGTCGGTAAGAAGAGAGAGGATGTCATCGGAAAATGGAGACGCTGAATTTTCTCTCTTCGGGTTCCACCCTTCTCACTTCGACACTCCTTCCACACTTCGAATGGGGCTTTGCCGTTTGGAGGATATGCTAAGCGGGATGTAGGCTCCAAGATGGGGGTGGTGGCGCCGCCTGGATTTGCCGGAAAAAGAGGATCCGATTTGAGCCCCGATTGGACTGTTTTTGGCTTTTCGAGCTTCGTATGCCTCAAATCGACCTCCAATGCTCTTATAGATCGATAGAGAATGACGAGAGCTTTCCAACGCTACTTGTGGCGTTGCCGGCAGTGGTCGGACGACGGAGAAACCGTCAAAAAACCTATCAGTGAGAGAGAGAGAGAGTTGGATCAGATTAGATCTAGTGAGAGGGTAAGAAGATTCGGATAACATTTTGGTCATTTCATAAATAAAATTTGAATCAAGTATGGTATTATTAGTTTTAGGCTTGGAATCGTGTCCTAAACTATATAAAATTTAATAATTTTTTTTTTTATGTTTTTAAATTTGGTCATCCTACATGGACGAACCTCTATTATGTGTGGAAGCAGCCCGAGACACAGAGCCAGCCATTTTCTTTTAACAGAAAATCTGTGACGTTATATACACACCAACTTCCTTCTTTCCCTCCCTCTCTCTCTCTCTCTCTTCCCTCCTTTTCAATCGTCTCCGACGCCAAAGATGTCCAACGGCGACGAATCCATGGAGGAGTATGCGGAGCCCGTCGAAGAAGCTAATGGGCATTCGTTTTACAGAGTGAAGCAACGGATAAAAGATCGATCCAAGGTATATAGGCCAAAATGGTTGCTTTTTGTTTTTGGCGACGAAATTTCGTCATTTTGATTTGTGGGTTTGCGTTTGTTTGATGTTGGGTTTTGCAGAAAGTGGCGCAAACGAAAGAGATTTTGTCGAAGCAAGCGGTGCAGACCAAGGAGATCCTATCAAAACAGGCTGTGAAGATCGCTAAACAAGCTGAAGAGCATGAAAAGTTCATCAATAAGGTGGGTGGGCGGGCTTAAATTTTTGATCTTTAAACAGTTTGATGTGGTTGATTCAATACCATGTTCTTATATTTGTTTCATTCTGTGAATGTGAATGTGGTTTATGCTTAAAGTTTGATCCTTTTGTGATATGAGTTTTTTTTTTTTTTTTCTTGCTTAACAGGTGACTCATCTTGTTGGGGTGCTTGGGTTTGGTGGCTTTTGCTTTCTGTTAGGAGCCAGTGAGTGTTCTGATTGATGGAAATTGCTCTTTTTTACAAAAAACAGAAATTGGAATTTTGTTTAGTGTATTAATTTTATTGTTTTCTTTTAACAGGACCTCAAGATACTCGATATGTATATTGTTTGTTCTGTGTCATCTTTGTTCCTCTGCGGTGGATATACTATCGGTACAAGAAATGGCATTACTATCTCTTGGTAAGCTTTGTGGTTTCGTATGATTTACTGTTTAGTTGGTTAAAGTTTCGGATATAGGATTGTTTGTTAGACAATGGATGTTTGAGTTTGGACTTATGGTATGGAGGCAAATTGTTTTAGTACAATGTTAAAACATATTGTTCATATAGATTCAAGAGAAGATAAGTTGTATACAAATATACAAAAACCAAACCTGATAGGATGGTTTTGCCATCTGCAACACATGGTACAACGGGATTGTGCATGCTACAAGGATAGGGAGATAACTGGTTTCGCTATGAGATAGTAAGCAGACATTTTGACTCCATGCGAGTAGCAGAAGATTCATTTTATATCGGAACTTCTTTCTTATATTGATTTCTGTCTTTAACTTCTTTATTCTAATTATTGTTTAACATATTACTCAAGTTAGATAAGAAAGTAAATGGGAACCAGGTGTCTCAATTGGCCAATTTCTATATTTTTATGTTTTATGATTTAAGGAGTTGGTGTCTTCACCCTTTCTGTCAGTCTCAACTACAGTACTTTGCAGTCCTTGGAATTGTTTGCTAGTGCTCTTATATTATCTTACTACCTTTGTACTATTTCAAAAATTAACTAGAGGCAATGATGAATTGTTTGTATGTCATAGGACTTCTGCTACTACGCCAATACCATCTTTTTGGTTGACCTTCTTCTCTATCCAAGGAATGAAAAGTTTTTCATGGTTTGCTTCTCATTTGCTGAGGTAAGCATCAAATTCAGTTACTTATCTTTTGAGGAAGTAAGCATTCACGTTCCAATTGCTGACTGTTTCAAATGCCTCTGCAGGGGCCATTAGCATGGGCACTGATTGTTTGGCGTTGTAGCTTGGTTTTTAGTTCACTTGACAAACTGGTTAGTGTCCTGATACATCTTTTACCAGGTGAGATGGTCCGTTCTTTAAATTCCACTGAAATAAGTTTCTAGTATCTTTTTTTTTTTTTTTTTTTTTTTGGAAAACTTGCAAACAGCACTCTCATAGGTTTTGTAGCATGTGTGTTTCTGCACATGTATGAGATTGGAGAGTGCTTCCATTATGGTGGTTGTGTAGTTATAAGGAATTTGTGATGGATACTATTTTGGACCTTCTCATATACAGAGAAACTAAAACTTGTGATAACTGTCTGTTTAATGATGATCAACCCTCATGGGTCAATTGTATGTTCGATAAGTTCATGCCCCTGAAAATACTATATTCTTTTCAGGGTTAGTTTTCTTCACTATTCGATGGTGGGATCCAATGACATTTGCAGCTATGCATCCTGAAGGATCTTCTGCTAGAGCTTCTTGGCCTTATGTAGAAAGCAAAACTTATCTGTGGACATGGTTGTTTTTGGTGCCCCTGGTTGCATACTCCCTCTGGCAGGCTTTGTATTTTCTCATTGTCAACGTTTTACGCAGACAAAGGCTGTTAAGGGATCCTGAAGTGATGACTTCTTACAGGTCCAATCTTTCACCGTCCTCTTTCCCTGCATTTAGGTTAATTTCCTTTCTTTAACCCTTATCTGATGATATCATTCTTGACAGAGAACTTTCAAAGAAGGCACAGAAAGCAAACAATATGTGGTGGCGCTTAAGTGGTTTGCTTGGGGATCAAAATCGGTTGTTCATGTACATTCTGCTCCAAGCCATATTTACTGTGGCAACCATGGCACTCACAGTCCCTATCTTCTTGTCGTATGAATTACATGTAATTTTCCAGATCCTCAAGGTCTGCACATCTGTTTGGAATGGAGGAAGCTTTTTACTTGAGGTAATGCCTAGACAAGTGATTCTCAAGGAGAAGAAGAAGAAAGCAGTAGTGGAACCAACAGATACACAGGTAGAACAAACCTTAGCAGTGCAGCCAACAAAAACACAGCTAGATCAACCCTTAGACCATGACGCAGCCGCCAGTACTTCTGTTGAGGCTTCCCAAACTTGCCAGTCCTAACAGCCGTGTTTTAATCTCCATGTTAGTCAATCCTCTTCTGTTATACATGTTGTATACGTAGAGGTAGCTTACTAGTAGAAATTTACGTTTGTTTTACAGACCAGGTAGGAATGATTGTTTTGTGTACAAATTTAAGTTGTTTTTCTTTGTTTGGAGTGAGCATCTACAGGACCTTGTATTGTACTCTTTTGTGCTATGGTGCAAGACAATCCTCCACTTTTGTTTGTTACATGGGTAAGACTAGAGGATTGATAACAATATACAATGGCATTACCTTTTAAGTTTGGTTACTTCTTTGTGCCTACTTCCAAACTCAGATGTTCATTTTAGTAGAAATTTTGCATCTCTATTTCCTTTCAGCAACTAATAACTGACTGTCAACCTACCCTCTCTTGCCATTTCCGACATTTCATTCATGATGTAAACGTGAGGCACATCCCTTGCCCCATAACCTGCAAACTTGATCTGTATGGGATTTGGCTTCGACAAACATGATTGTGAAGAATAACCTGGATTAGGTACCAAGCCAATAACAATGCCATTCAGGAATCATTGTTATAGGGAGATATCTCTCTGGTCCGAGATCTGGTATCTCTTATGTTAAACTCTTGAAGTTTCAGACAGCAGGTAAGCGACTTCTGGTTATTTTTCGAGTTGGATGGCCTTTGTTCCGAAATTGGATTTTTTTGTCGAGGATTAAATTCAGTTTACCCTCCAAATTTTTGATGTCAAAATCAGTTTAGTCCTGCAACTTTTTTTTAGAATTGAAATTTGTTTAATCATTCTGGTTTGAAGTCGATATCTGTTTAGTCCCTATGGTTTTATTTTAATCTGAATAGTCCTTAAAGTACAATTTTTCATCCAAATAGTCCTTATGGTTTTATATTAATCTGAATAGTCCTTAAAGTCATGATTTTTCATTCAAATAGTCATTTCGACAATTTTCTCAGTTAAAGACCATAAAGACTATTTGGATGAAAAATCGTGACTCTAAGGACTATTCAAATTAAAATAAAACCATAAAGACTAAACAAATGTCGACTTTAAACCATAAAAACTACAATATTTTAACCTTCTTTTTAAATAAGTTCGTCTCTACAACTTTCGTAAACACATCAATCAGGTCCGATTTTTGAATTCCCTTGAAATAAAACATCACCAAACTGTTGGAATTGACAAGATGACTCATAGTTCTGCTTTATCCCTCTTCAAAAGGATAAAATAACCAATTTAAAAAATATATATTAGTAAATAAGATAAAAAAACATCTATTTAGCAAAATGAATAAAAATTAATAAAGGTATTTCAGACATTTTGTTAAAAATACGGGGATAAAACTGAATTATGAGTCCAAAGATGTGTTTACAGAAGTTAAAAGAGCGAATTAATTTTTTAAAAAAATGTTGTATGACTGAAGTGATTTTAACACTAAAGATTTGGGGATAAACTGGATTTTTTTTCTTTGATATTTCTCTCCTTTCAAGCCTGCGTTTACCTTTGATCATTTCATATTTTGATCAGAAAGGGACCAGATTATAGTTTCTTTCACATCATCTCTACGCTGATGCCAGTGATGACTTGGAAGTTTAACTCCATGACTTGACGCCATGAAATTTATTGTCTAAAATAGTTCGCAGCACAAAATTTGCTCATGCACTCAATAATAATAAAGACAACTAAAAACTACATGGAACTCGTCAAAATCATTGCGACTCCAAGCATGTGGGAAAATTCTCTCATAGTCGAAACACGAATTAGAGTAAACAGTATGACAAGTTTAGAAATATAGAAAGTTACATCCCTGTTACACCTGATGGTAAATAGAAAATATTCTACCTTCTTGCTTACAAAAGCTTATTCTAACTTCTGCTATGTTATGAGGGCTGGTTTTTACCTAAAAATCACCAAGCATATGTGGAAGTATAGAACATAAACAAAAGAAATTGCCTGAAATTTTAAGCAACCCATGCAACATCAAAATCCAGAAAGCAAAACCAAAGCAGAAAGAAAAGTGAAGTGCACAAGTTACGTGTGCTACATTGATACAAAAAGCTCAGCTCACTTTGACTTCTTAGACTTCAAAAAGTCCTGAAGAACATCCATGACCGCCCCGAACTCTGCCTTGACCTCCGTTGGTGGATTGGCAAACCGGCAAGCCATCTCTGGTATGGCCTTTGAGTGATAATCAACCTTAGACTGTGTAAACTTCAAACCATGAGCAGTGCTAACCACCACAGTCCGATCACCAGCTCCAATAACCCCACTCTTCCTAAGCTTATCCAATGCCGTCAGCGCCACCCCAGTGTGCGGGCATATAAACATCCCAGTCGAATCAGCTTGCGCCATAGCGTCCATCAGCTCCTCCTCAGTAGCTTCCTCCACAATCCCGTCGCAATTCTTCAGCGCATACACAGCTCTATCAATCGAAACAGGGTCACCAATCTGTATAGCCGAAGCGAAAGTAGTATTTGCCGTCACCGCCTTGAAATCCTTCCATCCTGACTTGTAATACAAGTAAAGCGGGTTGGCATTCGCCGCCTGAGCACAAACAAGCCTCGGAATCCTATCCACAAGCCCCAATTCCTGGCACATTTTAAACCCCTTGTAAAACGCATAAATATTCCCCAAGTTCCCTCCCGGAACAATCACCCAATCCGGAACCTCCCAGTCGAACTGCTGCAATATCTCAATCGCCGCCGTCTTCTGCCCCTCCAACCTCAAACTGTTCAACGAATTGGCCAAATAAATTGGCAATTCAGCGGTCACTTCCCTGATCAGCTTCATACAGCCGTCGAAATCAGTATCAATGCTCAACACGAAAGCCCCATTCGCAATCGGCTGGACCAATTGCGCCATGGAGATCTTATTTGCCGGAAGAAACACTATGGACGGGATGCCTGCAGAGGCACAGTAGGCAGATAGAGCCGCCGACGTGTCGCCGGTGGAGGCGCAGCCGACTCCAACGACAGGTCGTTTGAGTTTCCGGAGACGATTGACCTGGCTGATCAGGACGGTCATGCCTAGGTCTTTGAAGCTTCCGGTGTGGGAGATTCCACAGTGCTTCACCCACAGATCGTTCATGCCGTGGAACTGTTTCCCGAACCGCTCGGCCCAGAAGAGGTTGGAGTTTCCTTCAAAGGCGCTGACGATATCGTCGTCGTCGATCTCCGGTAGGACCCACTCCTTCTTGCTCCAGACGCCGGAGCCGTAGGGCCAGGTGGTGCGGCCGACGCGCGAGTCGAAGAGGCGTCGCCAGTACGCGCCGTCGAACTTGCCGAGGGCCTCCATGTCGTGCTGGACGTCCAAGAGGCCGCCGGAGCGGCTCCGGTAGACGATCTCGTCGAGCGAGTAGGACTCCGGGGAGGCGGCGGCGGCGGCGGCGGCGACGGCCTCGAAGGGGACGTACTTGGCGGAGAAGTTGTGTGGAGTAGGGCGGTGGCGGCGGGCCTCGTCGCGGATGTTCTCATCGGCGGCGCGGGTGCGGAGAGGTGGAGGGGAGGAGGTGGGTTCGAATGTGGAGGAGGTACAGGATACGGAGAGTGGGCGTCGGGGGGAGGGGGATTGGTATGAAACGGTGCGTTGTGAGGAGAGGGAGGAGAGAGAAGGGTGGAGTAAGGAGGAGGAAGCCATTGTGAGAACTGAGAAGGAGGAGGGAGGGAAGTGCGCGGCGCTTATTTGGGTTTCGGGTTTTAGGGGAGGAGTGGTGGACTGGTCTTAAGAGAGATGGTTTGGAGTTAATTCCGATATCTTCTTTATTAATTAAGCCAATTTTAGTTAAATTTTCATAAATCCTGAAATTAGCTAAAGAAATAAATAAAAGAAGGGTAAAAAAGTGATTTAAGAGGATAAGACAGTTTAACTTGCTACTCTCTCCCACGTTTACTAGACTTTCAAAAGACGTTCTCTCGCCTAAGAAGTGATACGTTGAACAACAGCAGCAATAGCTTCATCAACGTTCAGGGCAATTCGTGCAAAAGAATATAGGTGCGATCGTTGATCAACGCTTAAAAGAGAAGTCGGACAAGTATACAAAAATCACAGATACGTGTATGCTTATGCAAGTTGAACCGGAATAAGGTGGTAGTAGCATTCTTATTTCTTGGATTTTTAAATTTTTTTTTTGTCAAAATTGATTCGGATTTGATGTGAAAAAAAGGATTTTGTGTTTCTATCAATTTTGGTGCCAGGTAAACCATGTGTTCTCCATTAAACTAATTTGGACTTCAACATTAATCTCGCACAAGTGCTCTTTGCGAAGAAGAATTGGGAGAAAAAGAATGATAATTCGAAGGCAAAGTTGGAAGAGATACGTGTATTGTGATAATAAATTAGATCAAATTAATGGACGAACCAAATATGTCAAATATGAACCGTTCAAGTTTATAATTGATAAATCACACTTATGAATGACTTAACAATTTTCAATATACTTGAAAATTTAGAGAAATGATATACTCATAAATACATATAAACTAAACGGTCAAGATGCAGATATTGTTTTGGCCACACCAGTAAGTATGGGTATGCAGAGTCACTTTTAGTCGTTGCGAGTTTGCCACGCGCGGACGCGGAATGTAGTGGTTATAGTAGCGGGGTGCGTTTAGCCTTCTGCTTCTAATCAAGCGATTGAGAATGAAGAGAGTACCAACTCCACAACAGAGTTCTTCAGATTCGCCTTGCGTACTGGGCAAGGACTTACAGTAGTCCGTCTGAATGTCACAATATCATTACTCGACGTGAGATCGAGCAGAGCTTCAACTAGGAAAGAAGGGAAAAAAGACAAAGCTTCGGGGAGAGTACATGGAAACGAGAGCAAAGCTCGGGGGAGCTTGGAAGGAAAATGGTTGCTAAAGCGAGATGCTTTAGCGTCTGGGTTCGACTAGGTCGATAGTTGTATTGTATTATTATTTTTTGAGTTGTTGAGTGTCTTCAGAGAGCCTCCTCAAACTCCTTTGTATAAAGTTATTTAGGGCCACATGTTAAGACCCGCCCCAAATTTCACCCCGAAACCCGAGATGAGTCATGCGGGGACCACCTCCAAGGAAAATTTACCGAAGAACTCGGCAAACCTCCCTTGAAAATGGACAACCCTAACTTGGAGAAATTAAAGAACCACCTTTAAACCAAATAAAATAACATCTTCCGCTACAACCTAAAGGTAGCCAGAAAAGTTACACAAGAAACCCAACAGTATTCAGAGCTACTAAAAATAAAATAAAACACAGCGAAAACTAACAATCTCCTAGTAGATTAAACATGTAACCTACTGGCGAAATGTAGCGGATAACTAGGTGACTATGCCTCGACGTCTCCTTCTAGACCTCCCGCGAACTTTGCAAACTGGGCATTTTAAAAACGAAGAGCCCGGGGGAAAATATTCAATTACGTCAGAGTGAGTAGACAAAATAATTTTGACAATAAATAAATATTTCCCCAAAAATGCTTTCAAAGAAAACGCTTTATCAGCGACAAAACAAAAGCTCAACTGGAAAATTCTGAACTGGTGTCTAGCTTCGCTAGACTCCCAAACTTTAAGAAAATGCCTCTCAGGCTAGGATAATATATATCAGTATGTATGTACACTCGCTTACTTTTTGTACGATATCTAAGAAAAATCTTGAAAAGTAGATATCATACAAAGCTACTACGCTTGTGTCTAACGCTCACGTCACCCATACTGGAATTGTACATCAGTATGAGGGAAACGCCCGAGTGGGTATATATACGTGCTTACTCCTTGTACGAAATCTATGAATGAATACGAAAATAGAAAGTCGTACAGGGCTACGACGCTCGCGTCTAAAGCTTATGTCACCCATACTGGAATTGTACCTCAGTATGGGGGGAAATCACGTATAGTTAGCTAGCATTTATTTATATACATACTATTCTCATAATCCTCAATATATGAGTATAATCACCGAAATTCTCAATTTCGGGAAAAATTCCAACAACAGAAAATTATTCAAAATGATAAAGCATTTCGAACACAATAATTAAAACAAAGGTCCACTCACAGATTAGGCCTAAGTCTGATGTCGGTCAGAGGTCTCTTCCGCTCGAACCTCCTCGCGTCATGTTCCAAATAAATAAATCCTTAAATAAAACACCGAAGCTTAAAGTAAAACAGACATAAATAAATATGCTTCGCGTGCTCAACCAAGCCTAATGCTCTAAAATCTTAAATCCACTGCCAACCACAAAACTCCACAAATTTTACCGATATCCTCAAAATCACATTCCACAAAAAATAAACAAATGGCCGGATTCTAACTTATTAATCCGCCAAAAATACCACATTTCAGAAATTCTCAAACCTATCAAAAACTCCTCCAAAAATTCTAAAACTTATTCCAATAAACTCCTCATAATTTTCCCCACCAAAAACACTTTTTTAGCGGCGGCCGGCGGCCAGCTCCGGCGACCTCCAATGCTCACTAAAATTTGACAGCACCTTCCTCTCAACCTCCTCTACAACTTTCCTAATTAGCACAAAACATAATTTCAAGCGTAACTATGCCAATCGAACGAAAACACACAAAAAGCCCTAGAATTTTCTTTACCGATTTCTCATTACGTAGCTCGAGATGGAGGGAGCCATTTGAAGGGATTGTTGCACGGGAGGAAGGCTTTCTTTTGAGCCAAGGCTCGCATGCTATGACGGCCAGAGGAAGGAGTTCCGGCGAAAGGAACCCGCGAACAGCCGGAACTTTCGGGCGGCTTCTCTCCCTCACGACGGCGCTAGAGAGGCTGTCACCGGTCTAGAATGAAAGCTGGGATGGAGACCGATCGATTGGGACCAGTGCGGCGGTCTGGGGCGGCCGGATGGCGGCGGACGGGCGGCCAGAAAAACTGGGCAGAAAGCGGGTAGGGGAGAGGGAGAGAGAGAGAGCGCGAGCGGGAGAGAGAAAAAATTTGGGCTTGGCCCGCTCCGGGTCCAACACCTCAAATATACCCAATCTAAAAATCTAACACCTCAATAAAATTACCTTTTACTAGCAAAAATTATCATTTTTACTGTCGTCACAATTTCTTCCTTCGAATAATCCTACGAAATAATTGTCCCCTACAACCTCTCTGGGGATCAATTAAATTATATACTTAATGACGAAAACGGTAAAAAACTCTTATTACCACTATGCTAATAATTAAGGTAAAAATTATGGGTCGGGGCGTGACACCACAAGTATTGGCTCAAAGCATGTCAAAGACTTGTAGAGTCTTCAACGTTATGGCAAGCAGTCCTTGTCAACTCTTCGCCATTGCTCTTCTTGAAGGTAGTTGAGTTGGTTTAGAACTCGTGGAGATTTGCATTATTGATTGGCCGTCCACATGTAATCAAGGAGTAGAACCCTTAACCAATGCACATACCTCACATACACGCATCATTCACATAATCTCCCAAGCAATCAAGGATAATTGCTTCATTTTCCAAATAGTCAACACATGCGACCAATGCTTTAACCCTTCTCTCACGCGAGTTCCTTGGCTCCTTGTTTCTTGGAGAAGACTCCTTAATTATGCATGCTTCCTTGTATCACTGCACGTATACATATGAATGATATATATATACACACACACCAACTAAGGACAAGAATCCTTGTTGACCACCTCTTTGCATGTGCCCAGCTCGCCAGCAATTCATGTCTTAATTCTCCAATCATGTGAGGTCATTGCATTCGAACTGTATCCAGCTTGCCCGCCAACTTCAGTCATTCTCATGTGCGGAGGCCTGTACGCGAACCATATATCCAACCCGCATCATATTGTAGGTGAGGTAAGCCGCCTCTAGACCCAACATTACTCGGGCTCGCCTGCGTGATGTGGATCATGAATTTAACTAATATTCATATAGACCAGTAAAATATTAATTCTGGGTGTAAACAGATATAAGATCGAAAAGTTGGATAAACCGAAAAGTCATCACCAAGTCTTCAACTTAAAGGTCCTCACTAGAAGGGTTTCCTTTCTTTTCAAATATCAATTCGTGTTTGATAGTCGAACAAATCATCTCCCATTCTTCACTTTCATACACATATAAGGCACTGATACTGGTTTTTTTTTTTTTTTCTTTTAACAGTATCAGTTTATTCAGTTTTTTTCATGAAATGCAGTCACTTGATAAAAAGCTTTCGGTTCATATAGGCTGTTACGACTATGACAACCACCGCATTTGAGGTAGGAAGTTTTTCCCCTTTTGTTTGGTTATTTTGTTTTTTTTTTGTTTGCGTCTGATCAATATTGGAACTGCAATACTAATATTTATTCCTTAGTTTGTTCATCAAGTTTACTATTTTTACAGGTTCATTGTTGCAATGAAAACAAATAATTAAAATTCCTTCAAATTCAACACTCTTTGACAGAATCTCCCTGTTTCTTCCTCCTTCATCTTCTGGCATGGAGGTATCCCATATATTCAAAGATCAAATATATCCCATTTCTTTCTTCTCAAGTTTTATGATATATGGTTTGTGGAAATTTGATGTGTTTCTGATTATTTCAGATGGTTCATCAAACAAAGAAGATCATGGAAGAAGGCATAAAAACAAGGAACTAGGTGGAAGTGTGACAAATATGTTAGTGTCCTATTTTCTTTTTATCTTCTGTTGTTTCATCCAAGTTTACTGATTGGGAGCTTGATTTCATGTTTTTATGGTACAATGAATGTAATGGCATGGCATGGCAAGTCAGCTTTGAATGTACTTCTTTTCCGGAATTGGGAGATTGATTTCATGTTTTTTATGGTATGATTATGTAATGACCGTCGGGCAAGCCCTTTTTCAATGTTCTTCATATCAACATATTACGTTTTTCTCTAAGTTGTCTTATTTAAATTCTTTGTAAGCTAGACTATATCTATACCCAGTTGTCTTCTATTTCCGTAAGTATTTAAGCAAAAGGCATATCAAAGTATGTAGTAGAATGCTTCTTGGCCTTTTAAACACGCGTGAGCTAGCGAGGCATATGCACCAAAAGAGTGGAGACTTTTTATATGCTTAATGTCATTCCCAAAAAATATCTAAACGCACGTGCAGGAAGATTAGTTAATGCTAATATTACTAATGTTTTGTAATAATAGTGCATGAGGTTATATTTTTAGGGAAGTGAAACTCACACTCTTTAAATTGTAATTCATATCTCAAGTTATGATTTGCAGCTGCTCAAAATTTGGTTGTTTTGTCATCCTCTATTTATGTCCTAACATTTTATATAGATAAGCTACACAGGAAAGTGAGTCGTGGGTTTTTGTTTGTAATTCTCATTAATAAAAACAGTCTCTTGCTCAATAAAATACCAAAGAGAACACATCATGGGCTCAGCTTGTGGGTTGATTAAGTTATCTAGATTTTTAGCCCAAATCAACAAATTTGGACTAGCAAAATCTTAAAGTTCTATGCAAGTATATAGATTTTGATTTTATTTTTATTTTTATGTTTTTGGCCACATTAAATGAGGAAGATCGTATGAGATTGACATCCCGTCCCGACTACCCAAACTCACAGTGCTCAGACCCCCAAGTTAAAGCCATGCAGTCGCATTCTAAGGTATTTGGCCAAAAAAGAAGAAGTAAACACCACATTGACTGGTTTGCAATACTCAAAACGGTCCATCGCTAGAATAGACTTGGCTTCACATTTCTGGACAGGCCACCTAACAATTTGGATAAGTTGAGAATGACTTCATAATTCATATATGGCGACTAGTGTCTAGGACCCGATCGGTCCTCTCATGTATAGGATAATTTGGTTCCCTTCCCACGGTCGGTAACATTTTCAAAATATTACCATTGTGCAGTTTTAGAAAGCAAACTTTATGGTGTATATAACATAACACATTTAAAAGTGGACACACATCTTAAATATTATATAACTCAGTAAATGAGTCCGATTAATTTGCTCGAAAGAAAACCTTGACCCAAGCCGACATGAACTGTTAAGAGCCTGAAACAACAAAGACATACATTGGACTTCTAAAACAATCGATAACCTAACTCAAGTCCAATCAAGTTCTACAAATTGAAACTCGAAACTCATTCGGGAACATTGATGTTTCAAACCCCTATATTTACAATATTATATATATATATATATATATTTTTAAGAAGGATATTTACACAAGACTAGACTGCAAGACTAATGGAAATGAAACAAATTATCAAAGTGAAATTTGAGATCGAGACAAAGTAGATCCCATTGCATTTCTCTACTAGTTGAATGAGGTTCTTAATTCGACTTGCACCCTAACTTCTTACAATTTTGTGCTTGGGCTGGCCCATCTAAGCTCGGCCCAATTACTTTGATGTAAAGGTTTTCTTTCATTCCATTTTGATTTGGTCCCCACCCACAGGAAAAATAATCCTAGTTTGTTTAGATCGTGTAGTTATTATTGGTCTAATTTTTATAATAATCTGCTTTTGATTGTGTAACGGCGGCCAAGTTGGCAAACCCACACACACCAAATTACGGTGTCAGCGATCTGCACCTCAACTTCTCTCGGTCCCCAAAGAATATAGGCATAAAAGATTCAGGCGCCAGCGAATTGTAAGCGGAAATCAGATTGTCATGTCGTAAAACGTAATTCTATATTTTTGTCGGAAATTATATTTAATTATTTTTCAAATATTTACATTTATTGTTTCAAAGAATTACCATGTTACCCCTAAAGGCATAAAAGGAAAATTGCCTTAGATATGATATGATAACGTTACCCAAAATTCAAAAATGGGATTACCGAAAATGGGGTTCTAACCTTTTTGGATTGCAAAGATTTGTAAGGGAAAGCCATCTTAGATTATATAGAGTTTCACAATTGAGGAGTTTTGACAAAAGTTGGTGTTAAAGTGTATCACCAAATTAGATTGTGCATATTAGGCAAGGAAAACCAAATTAACAAAAGGGTGATTACAGTTCTCACCAACCACATAATGAATGAGTGGATATGTTTAAACTTTTTTTGTTCCTCACTTTTATGTTAATAGGTACGAACACTATAAATACATCTTCACGAGAATATAAAAGAGAGACAATTTTCTTTTACGAGAGGTCATCGTCTTTATAAAGAAGTATATCATCATTCGACACAGTATTTCTACTTTTCGGCACGGTGCTGCACATGTCCCACTCTTCACAATCCTCAAACCACACTCATATAGTATGTTAGAGCAGACGACGAAAACTTCACTCGAGATCTAGAATCTATCAGTAGACGATGAAAATTTCATTCGAGATCTAGAATTGCTAAACAGATACTCACAAAGAGCACACGTAACAGTTCCGGTCTGCCGTTCGAAATGCTTAAACGGTGAGTGGAATAAAAAAGACGGTAAAAAATGAAAGGGTGTTTCCGTAAATAAGAGGAACAACCTGGCCGAAACGGTTGTAAAATTTCATTTTGGCCTTGGCGCATAAATAGCTCTCTTCGACAATGTCGGAATTAGAGCCGAAAGCCAGTGTGTGCGGAGGTCACGCTCTCTTCCAAAAGGACCCCCAGCTGACCAAACCAGTAAAAAAAAAAAAAAAAAAAGAAGCAGAAAACTATTTTCTAGAGAAAGAAACTCTCACACACCAACTCAAGCAGCTCAAAAAAAACTGTAGAGAGAGAAACAATCAGCCAGAGAAGCTCATGAAAATGCCCTGTCGTATATAAGCTTCCATAGCCTCAATTTCGTAATAGAGAAAAATACCAAAAGAAAAATAGGGCGAAGAAATTGAAAGCTTGGTCGGTTGCTTTTATCGTCTTCTTCTTCTTCTGCTTCTCCAGCTCGGAATTCAAATTTCGGTTTCTTAGAATTGTTGCCGGCGAAGCTTCTGGAGCTCACCGGTGTGTTTTGCTCGCCGATCTGACTCGGTCGCGTATTGGATGAGCTAGCGGAGGCGATCGTCGAGCTCAATCGATATGGTAAATTTGGAAGTGATTAAGTTTTGGTTTAGATGATTTGTTTGATTCATTTGATTGCGTAAGTTTTGCTCGGATTTAGTTTTTGATTGAAATTTTTGAAGAGATTAGGATTTTTGATCAGGTATGTAGCTATAATTATGTTGCAATGGCAATACATGAAGGTTTAAGTTTCTGTTTTTCTTTTTCGGAATTGTTATTTTAGTTATATTTGTAGCGATGAATTTAGTGAATATGATTAGGTAGGTGTTATGGTGAGAAGAAGAAATGAATGTATTTAAGTTTGATTTAGATGCTAGAGGTGAAGTGTAGCAGAAGCATAGTGGTGAAAGCAATGGAGTTTTAGTGGATAATTTACTTGTGGGATTGCGTTTACGAGGGAATTAAGTTATATGTTGGAGTAGGTGTCATATACAGAATAATGTTCTTACCAAAAAGAAAGGGTTCCAATTGGAACTCAGGTAGCGGTGTAAAGTTTGAAGTCGATATAGACTGTGGTGATTGTATATTTGATAGGCTTTGTTAATTAGGAAGGACTTTTAATTTTGGTTGCTCACTGGCATGGATTTTATGCATAATGTTGTTTGTGGCCTGTGAATGTTTATTAGAATCTCACAGATAAGTTTGTGTCCTGATGAGTTTTATAGGCATTGAGTACATTTAATCGACTCCAACTTTTCAAGACACTTCCTAGAATTTCAGTGAAATTCTTTGGATATATATTTTATACACAATAGGCTGAAAATGTACTCATATGGGGTTTGCTTTTGAATTTAATTCCTTTCCATTTGCTCTCTCTCTCTCTCTCTCTCTCTCTCTCTCTTTTCTTTTAAATCGCTTCTTTGCTGTTTGATCGAGACTGGTTGTACTAAAATACTTTCATTCTTGTCAAACAAACCAAATAATTTGGCTATCTTGTTCATTAATATTGCTTTTTATTTTTTTATGCTAACATGTGAATATTATAATCTTGAGTTCCAGTAATCTATGCATTGTGACAATTAGTTTCTTGCAGTGTGTTATAACCATTTCCATTTCTGATGTGGTTGTGTTTTCAGGCTCCACCAGTTAACATTATTGTAGGCTCTCATGTCTGGGTTGAAGATCCAAAGGAGGCATGGGTTGGTGGAGAAGTTTCCCGAATCAATGGTGAAGAAGTACACGTCCAGACCAAAAATGGGAAGAGGGTGAGTCGTACATAAATGCCATATCTATGGCCATCTTTTAGTGATGGGAAAATAAGATTTTGTGGAGTAGAAACTTCAGTTGCTCCAATGTGGAGCTTTCCATGTGATTAAGAGTTTGCACTTTTCATCGACATTCATTTAGTAATCTAAAGTGGAAATTGATGTTTAAGTAATCCTGAATTTCATTTTACATATGACCACTTTGAAGTTTGAACTCTGAGGGTCTTGTAACTTTCACTAACTGTAAACCTGGTTACAGGTTGTTACACATATCTCAAAAGTTTTTCCAGAAGATACTGAAGCTCCTCCTGGTGGTGTAGATGACATGACAAAGCTCTCATATTTGCATGAGCCAGGAGTTCTGCATAATTTGGCTGCCAGATATGAACTCAATGAAATTTATGTAAGAAACACACATTTCTCCTTTTTCCTATGCTGAAGATAAGAAATGTATCTATTTGCTTATTCGTTGTATATCTTCCAGACGTACACTGGCAATATATTGATTGCGGTAAACCCATTTCAAAGATTACCGCACATGTATGACACACATATGATGGAACAATATAAAGGAGCTGGATTTGGGGAGTTAAGTCCTCATGTTTTTGCAATTGCGGACGTTGCATACAGGTACTTAAATATGTCTTGTCAAATGTGATTTGTATTTTTCTCGATTCACACACCCGACCCCGCTTTCTCCCCGGCCCCCTTCATCTTCTTACTACGTCAATATTGTGTGTAACAGAGCAATGATCAACGAGGGAAAGAGCAATTCAATTCTGGTTAGTGGGGAGAGTGGTGCTGGTAAAACAGAGACGACAAAGATGCTTATGCAATATCTTGCATACCTTGGTGGGCGATCAGGTGTAGAAGGGCGGACAGTTGAACAGCAAGTTCTAGAAGTATGATGAAACTATATTCTTTCTTAATATATTTCTCTATTATTTAAAATAGTATACAGTTCAATTCAGTTTAGGATGTTTCTGTTACCTGAATGGTTCTTTCTGGTTAATTGTTTACAGTCCAATCCAGTTCTTGAAGCCTTTGGCAATGCCAAAACTGTCAGAAATAACAACTCTAGGTGAGTGTTCATTAACTCTGGGATTGTAGTGCAGATGTTTAAATGATCTGATGGAATACATTTAATATGAGATGAATGAAACTAATAGCATTACACTCAACACTATGGAATTGTGTGCTATTTTATTATAGAAAAGAGTAAGACTTGTTCAAAAATTCTTAGTGGTTGCTTTTCTTTAGTTCTGGAAACTCTGGGTCTTCATTACCCGCCATTATGACATATTGTAATTTGTGGATAATACCATGAACAAGAAGTTGGTGTACATGTTCCACTTCTCAGAGGTTATTTCACTTCTCATTTTCTGTACTGTTTATCCAATGCAGTCGTTTTGGTAAGTTTGTGGAGATCCAGTTTGACAAGAGTGGGAGGATCTCTGGCGCAGCTATACGCACTTATTTGCTTGAAAGGTCTCGTGTTTGCCAAGTTTCAGACCCTGAAAGAAACTATCACTGCTTTTACCTTCTTTGTGCTGCACCACCTGAGGTACTGATAATCTGTTTTGACATTGAATATGGCCCCTGGCCACAAACATCCTTGAATCATATGTTATGCTTCCGGTAGCCATGATGGAAAGGTATAATATACTTTGATTCTCATAACTTTTCAGGATAGGGAGAAATTTAAGCTGGGAAACCCTAAAGAATACCATTACTTGAATCAATCTAGTTGCTATGTTCTCGATGGAATAGATGATAGTGAAGAATATGCTGCAACGCGGAGGGCTATGGATGTAGTTGGGATCAGTGACGAAGAACAGGTCGGTGTTTCCAGAAGTTCTACAATGTAAATTGTGTGCGGTGTTGCATTCAGTTTGATAATAAGAGTTCTTTTATTCATTAATAATTATTCTTTTCAGGATGCAATTTTTATGGTGGTAGCTGCAATTCTGCATCTTGGAAATGTTGAATTTGCAAAAGGAGAGGAAATTGATTCTTCTGTCATTAAGGATGAGAAGTCTAGATTCCATCTTAGTACAACAGCTGAGCTGCTTAAGTACGCTTTATTTGACCTTTACTGTGTTGGATGCATTTCTGATAAATATTATTGTTTATGCTAGACTTCAATTGTATTTTTTTGTAGGTGTGATCCCAAGAGCTTGGAAGATGCTCTGATTAAACGTGTAATGGTAACACCAGAAGAGGTCATCACAAGAACGCTCGACCCAGCGTCTGCATTGGCTAGCAGAGATGCCTTGGCTAAAACTGTTTATTCACGTTTGTTTGACTGGTAATGTGACTTCCTTTACCACTGCCTCTGTATGTACTGGTGTTCAGGCACATGCCGCCTATCCATATTACTATTCAAATATTCTAGTATCTGGTATATAATATCAGCCTATCCATATTTATTCCAACCAGTTCTAATATAGTTTTCCTTAATCTTTACAGGCTTGTGGAGAAGATTAACTTCTCAATTGGACAAGATCCAAACTCAAAATCATTAATTGGAGTTCTTGATATTTATGGGTTTGAGAGCTTCAAGTTCAATAGGTAAAATGCCAGCTTTAGATATTCTCTTTTGTAGTATAAGACGTGGTCTTGTAGTTGACATGGTTCCTTTTGAATAGTTTTGAGCAGTTCTGTATCAATTTTACAAATGAGAAGCTGCAACAACATTTCAATCAGGTTGGTGACTTTTGGCACAGGTCTCTCTTACTCTTTAATACTTATTCTTCCTCATTTGTAATCAAACTCTTTTGCAACTGCATCCTGCAGCATGTCTTTAAGATGGAACAGGAAGAATACACTAAAGAAGAAATCAATTGGAGCTACATTGAGTTTGTTGATAACCAAGATGTGCTGGATCTGATTGAAAAGGTGATATTTTGTTACTTGCTGACTTTGCTCTATCTCCTAAACATAGCTACGATATTTTCATGAGTTTTCTTTTCTCTAAATGATAGAACACAAACTTTTGGTTGTTTCCTATTCCTTCTAATGTGTGTGTGTGTGTGTTTTTTTTTTCTCTTCAATTTTACAGAAACCTGGAGGAGTAATTTCACTCTTGGATGAAGCCTGGTATGTACCTTTCACAATTGTTCATGAATTCTTCTACTCAAGCTTGCATGTTTATATCCGTCTGTTTGGTTGGACTCATGTTGGTTTGTTGCTTTGCACAGTATGTTTCCTAAATCCACACATGAAACTTTCGCTCAGAAGTTATACCAGACATTCAAAAACCACAAGCGGTTTATCAAACCTAAGCTTTCTCGAACTAGTTTTACCATCTCTCACTACGCAGGAGAGGTATAAATGTTTGGACCACTACGCATGTCCTTTTAATGTAGTAACAATCTTGTAAACTATAGTTCTGCACTAAAACATCACCAATTTTGTTTCAGGTGACTTATCTGGCTGATCAATTTATTGATAAAAACAAAGATTATGTGATAGCGGAACACCAGGATCTATTGACAGCCTCCAAATGCCCTTTTGTGGCAGGGCTATTTCCTCCACTTCCAGAGGAATCATCCAAGTCTTCAAAATTTTCTTCCATTGGATCACGCTTCAAGGTATCACTCTCAATTAATTAAATATTATAACTAACTTATATTGATGAGTATCTAGTCTCCACTATTGGTTACATTTTTAGATATCAATAAGTATAAAGCTATGGAACAACGGCTAAGTTTCTTTTTCTCAAATATGCAGTTACAACTTCAATCTTTGATGGAGACCTTGAGCTCAACAGAACCTCACTATATCAGATGTGTGAAGCCAAACAATGTCCTCAAGCCTGCTATATTTGAGAACTTTAACATAATACAACAATTGCGCTGTGGTGTGAGTATGAGCTGCCCATCACATTTAAGATGTGCTTCATTTATTCTGTATCATCTCAGGAACAATTATCATTTGGAATCCTGTTCTGTGGGTAGCTTTATACAAGTCATTAATATATGTTACAGGGTGTTCTTGAGGCGATTAGGATCAGCTGTGCTGGATACCCTACCAGACGTACATTTTATGAGTTTCTTAACCGCTTTGGGGTTCTAGCTCCTGATGTTTTGGAAGGAAAGTAAGTAATTATTATTTCCTTTACTATTTCTTGCTACGTAAAATATGTACGCTCATTCTTCTTGTGGACTAGTATGTCCACACACACACATCAGAAAAGTTACTAAACTGTTTCAACTTATCTGTCAACAGCTGCGACGACAAGGTTGCATGTCAAATGATCCTTGATAAAATGGGATTGGCTGGTTATCAGGTGATTCAAATTGCAATGTATATATTGTCGTGATGATTTTACTTAGCTATGGCTGTTGGAATAGTGTGGCCCTTATATACCATGTGCTTTATAGCTTATCTGTTGCTTGTTAGCTCTTAATGTGAGGCCATCAGTGCCCCAACCCCAGTTGTGGACCTCTGTCCTTGTGAACTTTATCTAAACCTAGCTGTCCATACCTATTGCTATATATGTCACTCCTTTGTGTTTCGTTGTGCTTATATATCCTATAGATGCTGCTTAATCGTGTTGTTCGAAATTTCCAAATGCATTTTACTTGGATCGTCATAATTTGCTCTACCGTTCATTATTTGCCAAGTTTTTTTTGTCAATGTTGTTGTTTTCTTATTTCATTTTTTCAACGTCCCTTGGCAGATAGGCAAGACAAAGGTCTTCCTAAGAGCTGGTCAGATGGCCGAGTTGGATGCTAAAAGAGCAGAGGTACTTGGAAATGCAGCCAGAACCATACAAAGGCAAATTCGTACCCATATGGCACGCAAGGAGTTCATTGCAGTACGTAAAGCTGCTATTCAATTACAATCCTATGTGCGAGGTATCTTCTTAAATTGCCACTTAAATAGTCCTTCCTCAGTGCCTTTTTCTTTTAATCGAGTGACATTTACTTTGCTGTGGAATAAAGCCATTTATTAGTCGACATTTGTGAGGATGTTGAACTTTATATCATGGAACTCTAGTTACGTATTAATTGGAATGATCATTGGGAACTGATAACGAGTAAAATGGCGTATAATAATTTAGAAGTATCATAATGCTAATATTTCATACCAAATAGAACTTTCTTGGTCACACTGAATGAGTGAATTCTGTAAAGTAGAAAGATACCCCTTTCACTGGTATGTATGCTCTTCTATTAATTGATTCTTATATCCTCCAGATTATAACTGTATTCTTGGTGTATAGGTATTTCTTCTCGTGAAATTTTTGAGAAGTTGCGGCAAGAAGCAGCAGCTGTCAAGATACAGAAATACTTGTGGAGATATATTGCAAGGAAATCCTACTTGAGAGTTCGGTTGTCTGCAGTCACATTACAGACTGGGTTGAGAGCAATGACTGCTCGAAATGAATTCAGATTCAGAAAGCAAACTAAGGCTGCAATTCTTCTCCAGGTCCTATTTCATTCATCTTCTGATTGGGTTCTCTTAAAAATCTAGAAAAGAAGGTCTAAGAACTTTTAGATTAATGTTGCTAATTTAGTTTGCATGATGACTGCAAGAACAATTATGCTTCTTTTCATGTATTGTTCAAGAGAAATAATAGTATTTGGTCATTTTGTTGGTTGCTTGCAGGCTCATTTACGTTGTCACATAGCATATTCATATTATAGGAGTCTCCAGAAGGCTGCAATAGTTACACAGTGTGGGTGGAGGCGTAGGGTTGCCCGTAGAGAGCTCCGAAATCTTAAAATGGTTTGCAATCAGAGTCCTTTCTGTAATTTTGTTTTCAGAAGAAGATGTAACAGTTGTGTAATTCTACTAACTATTTAAATTGATTCAGGCTGCAAGAGAAACAGGGGCCCTAAAGGAAGCTAAAGACAAATTAGAAAAGCGTGTGGAAGAACTTACATATCGCGTGCAACTTGAGAAGCGATTAAGAGTAATTCTACTTTTAAACTTAATATCTAGTAGGAGGGAATTCGAAACAATCTTATTGCACTATATATTAAATTATGTTGAACCGAAATGCAGACTGATTTGGAAGAGGAAAAAGCCCAAGAAGCTGCTAAGTTTCAAGAAGCTTTGCATGCAATGCAAATACAACTGGAAGAAGCCAATGCAAGAGCAATTAGAGAACGAGAAGCAGCTCAGAAGGCAATCGAAGATGCTCCTCCTCTCATTAAGGAGACTCCTGTATTAATTCATGACACTGAAAAGATTGATTCATTATCAGCTGAGGTTGAGAGTTTGAAGGTATGCACTCTAACTTGGATTTGCTCGTTCTCTTATAATGAAATATCTGAGTTCGACCAGATCTTCATACTATTACTTGTACAGGTTTAACAAAAATTATTATGCATTTTTCAACTAAGCCAGATAAATAATGATAGATGTCAGTGAGTTCTCTATTTAGTCGAGGTCATGTCTCTAATGATGACATAATAGACAATTATATTTACCCAACTGCTTTAGTGGGTTCTGGGTTAGGAGTTCTGACCCAAATGTCAGGCGGTTGAGGTCAGGCTCAACTGTTGCAGTTCGTACTGAGCTGGGCATGTTCCTAGCCTTAGCTTTAGAATTGCTTTCATTGTTCGATGACTTCTGGATCACATAATTGATGATTTACCTTAAAACTGAGCTCATGGGCATGCTGACTTAATGGGGCCTTCCAAATATACAGACCATGCTGCTATCAGAAAGACAAGCAGCCGAAGAGGCCAGGAAGGCTTGTATCGATGCTGAGGCTAGAAATGCAGAGCTGACCAGACAACTTGAAGATGCTGGCAGAAAAGTTGATCAACTTCAGGAATCTGTACAAAGGTTTGTCAACACTTCCTATGGGGACTAGAGGCAGTTGGCTCATGCCCGACTGACTCGAGATATGCTTTCTTTCTCACTCTCCTTTTGTTGTGAATTCATGTTCATTCAAGTTGATTATTTTCCATAATTCAGGCTAGAGGAGAAACTTTCCAGCACAGAGTCAGAGAATCAAGTACTTCGTCAACAAGCACTGACCATGTCACCGAAAGCTCTGTCTTCAAGACCAAGGACAGTGATTATTCAGGTATCTATTGTATTCGGGATCTGTACTCATTGTGCTTTTATTTCTGTTGTCACTTAAGCTTATAGATGAGTGTTTCTTGAACTTTGCAGAGAACACCAGAGAATGGAAATATTGTAAATGGCGAGTCCAAGTTCACATCAGTAAGTGGATGTCTTTGCTTCTATAATGAAATATTCATGAAGTTCTCAAGTGACGATTGATTTTCTTTGTAATTGTATTGCTTATTATTTGATATGTGCTTCAGGATTTATCTCTTTCCATATCAAGTGCACGTGAGCCTGAGTCTGAGGAAAAACCGCAAAAGTCTCTAAATGAAAAGCAGCAGGTAAGGGGCTATTTCATGCTCTATTATCTTAGTTTTACTTCCCCTTTCTGATAGGTTATCACATATCTACTTTCTGTTTTCAGGAGAACCAGGAGTTGCTGATCAAGTGTATAACACAAGATTTGGGTTTTTTTGGGGGAAGACCAATTGCTGCTTGTGTCATATACAAATGTCTTCTTCACTGGAGGTCATTTGAAGTCGAAAGGACTGGCATTTTCGACCGTGTCATTCAAACAGTAGCTTCTGCTATAGAGGTAAGTATCTTTTGTGAGGTAGGAGTACTTAGAACAAGTTGAACACGCTAAATTATAGTGTTTGTAAATTTTCCTCATTACAGGTTCAGGACAATAATGACACATTAGCCTATTGGTTATCAAATACCTCAACTTTATTGTTACTACTCCAACATACACTTAAAGCAAGTGGAGCAGCTAGCTTGACACCACAGCGGCGGAGAACATCATCAGCCTCTCTTTTTGGAAGGATGTCTCAGGTTTGAGGCAGTTTTAATATTCTGTTGGATCACATTGTTTCTTTTCCTTACTATTATTCACCCCATTTTTTCATTTTTACCCTCAATCTTAGGGTTTACGGGCCTCTCCACAAAGTGCGGGACTCTCATTTCTTAATGGTCGAGGAGGACTTGGTAGGCTGGATGACTTACGGCAAGTTGAGGCCAAATATCCTGCATTATTGTTCAAGCAGCAGCTGACTGCTTTCCTCGAGAAGATATATGGAATGATTAGAGACAACTTGAAGAAAGAGATCTCACCAGTACTCGGATTATGTATCCAGGTGGGCTAGCTTAATATTTTGTGTAACTGCTAGAATAATGTGGCGAAAAAGATAAAGAAGTGCCATCATAATTTTATAAGTTGTGTCTACCAAGGAGGTTTAAATATCCCTTTGTTGTAACCTATAGCATCCATAGCTATAAGATTGTAGATTTAAGAATCTTTGTTTACAATGGTCCGAAAGAAGTCTTGATAACAATAGAGAAATTTACAACTCTGTCTTACATGCATGAAAGACTTTGGTTGACCAGTGTGTCAGAGTTGTGGATATCTCCTCTTTACCAACTTGGACAGCAAGAAACTTACTCTTGTTCCTTTTTTATTATATAATGCAGGCGCCAAGGACATCACGGGCTAGTTTATTGAAGGGACGTGCCCAAGCTAATGCCGTTGCTCAGCAAGCTTTAATTGCTCACTGGCAAAGCATTGTAAAAAGCTTAGACAATTACTTGAAGATAATGAAAGCAAATTATGTGAGTTTTATAGTTCCTATAGATTTTTGAAATTTGTGATTAGTTTTCTTATACCTTAAAAGAAAACGTACTCTTATATTATTTGGCTTTTATGCAGGTGCCTCCGTTCTTGGTCCGCAAGGTGTTCACTCAGATATTCTCCTTCATCAATGTTCAGTTATTCAATAGGTAGATCCAATCAGTACTCTCTCTCTCTCTCTCTCTCATGTATAGCCTTCTGTCCTGCTTTTAGTCAGTTTTCCATAACAATACTCATTTTCTATTCAATTATGTTTTGTAGTCTTCTGTTACGGCGGGAGTGTTGTTCATTCAGTAATGGGGAGTTTGTAAAAGCCGGATTGGCTGAGTTGGAACAGTGGTGCTATGGGGCAAGCGAGGAAGTAAGAGCCATGCTACTCTCCTATGAATCTTTTTGTGCTGCGTTCTGATGTCTTGGTTTCTAAGCTTCAATTGTATTCTGCATAACTGAAACATTTGTCTACAGTATGCAGGCTCAGCTTGGGACGAGTTAAAGCATATCAGGCAGGCTGTTGGATTCCTTGTAAAATTCATGGCTTTGATCTTTCAATTGCAATATCTTGTTATCATTAGTATTGCAGAATTAGCTGACTTTATAAAATATCTTAACCATTCAGGTCATACATCAAAAGCCGAAGAAGACCTTGAATGAAGTAACGAAAGAACTCTGTCCTGTGCTTAGCATACAGCAGTTGTACAGGATCAGTACAATGTACTGGGATGACAAATATGGCACACATAGTGTGTCTTCAGATGTAAGTTCAATTGGCGCAAGATTTAATAATCTATACCATCCATTATATAGTACTTTAATTTCTTGCCTTTGTCCTTGGATTTTAGTTTTCCAGATCTGTTTCTGTTCTTAAAACATTTTAAATAAACTCTTGTGGGTTATATAGGTTATATCAAGCATGAGAATCATGATGACTGAGGATTCCAATAATGCTGTAAGCAGCTCTTTCCTACTAGATGACGACTCAAGGTAATAATCCATGGTTCTGATTACAGAGTGATCGCGTATTTAATAGCTCAAGAATTTTTAATTTTAAAATTTGTTGTTGCTGCTAATTTATAATGAAATTTAAATCCAGCATACCATTCTCGGTGGACGACATCTCTAAGACAATGGAACAAGTAGATATAACCGACATTGAACCTCCACCGTTGATTCGTGAACACTCGGGATTTGGGTTCTTACTCCCTCGCTTAGAGTGATGTTGATGGTCATAGTCTCTGACGTTATAAATCACATCATTATATCCGAAACGCAGAAGTACATCAATTGATGTGCTGAAACCTGTGCATACAGTCATTGTTTGTACTCATCCTTGTGAATAGTGCTTGTTTTATCAGCTCATGCCTTTGATCTTGGTTTGATCGATGGCTGGGCGAGTTCATTCTTTTCCCTCGAGTTTTATCAACAGGGAGGGTTTTTCATATTTGTTAGTTAGTCATATCACAATTTATGTGATGAAATGCCTGGTTAAGGCATTGTTGGTGTCCAGTGGCTTCTTGTTTGTCGGGTTAAAAGGAAGGTCGTCTACTGATTTTTGAGTGAAAGCATTTTGTTAGGTCGTTTATTTTGTGGTTGTGGGAGCAATTTGTAATTAAGTGGTGTAATATTATTTTTTTCTTGATTCAAAAAGTAGATAGAACCTCATGTATAACAACACAGGTCATATATTTATTGGACTTTGTTTTATGTTTTCTCTTGCATATTGAGTTTGTGAGATTTATTGAAAGGTTTGGTCTCAAACTTATCGTTTCCAGTTTCGTACAGAATTGATAGACTTAATTTTGGTAAGAGAGGTTTTCTAACAGTCCTTCCAGGATGTAATAACACCTTTTACTCCTATGAACTCCAGATTTCGAATATGAATGGTTAAGAATTCCTGTTTAGGTCAGTCGGGATCCGATGCAGCGAGAGAATTTGTGTTTTTGTTTGTTTGTTTTTTTATGTGAATAGCTCATGTAATCAGTTTTGACGTTACACCGTCAACCCTGAAGGAAATGGGATTATCACAACTAAGAAACCACCGCCCGTCCCTTGATTTAGATTTATCGAGAGATCGTGATAGATAGTTAGGTATCATAAATTTGCCCAAAATTTGTTTCCCCAATTTATGGTAATATATCAAAGGGGTTCAAACTAAAATAAAAAAGCTGGCATTGAACTGTCCAAATGATACTAACCTATGCACCCAATTTATGCCACCGGCCACAAACAACTACTTTGGACCCCCTCGAGCAAGAGCTGTTATGTCAGTTCCTGTTCTGTATTCAAGTGCTTGATTGGTGAGCAATGGGGCCTGCGACGCTTACTTAACTTGCCAAAAATGATGCTTATGGTAGCTGGATTTGGTCTGCTTCTGATTTGTTCCTCGATGCTCGTTTGGGGTAAGACTACATTTCAAGAGCTTTTGTTGATTCAATGCTAGTTACCAAACCAGCTTGATCAGTACTGGAGATGGTTAAGGCTAGTCCTGAAAAGATATATCTGTCGAGCAGCTCCGGTCCCCATTTCGAGTACCGGACAGTCACCTGGCTTGCCTAACAGGGCTTCGCACTTCATACTGTTACTGAATTTAAGTTGTTGCAATCATTTCCCGTACTGGATTATGTTTCATCAGTGACTTCCCTTTCACTTCAGACCACCTCAGTTCCCCACCTAGCTTGCCCCAGTTCTTTAAATTTGACATAAAGCAATGATCCCATCCTCACAGCTCATTAGTATGTTGATCCAAGTTTCATACATTTCTATCTTAGAGAATAACCGATCTTCTCCTTCTCACCCTGAGAAGGAGCACATTGCATACTAGAACATTTTATAGTAAAATACTAAAGAACCAAGAGATTTCAGGGCTACTCTGCTCATACAAAGCTTCTCTCAAATAGGTCAATTTCATAACTCAAGCACATATCTTGTACAATACCAACAATACATCCGAAATCCGAAATCCAAACTCCATATTTCGACAATGAGCTCTGAGATGTGACGCAAAAAAATAATATCACAACCGGAAACCCATCGCCCGCAGTAGATTCTACACATATCATCAAACCAACAATCCAAACCGTGCTCCAAAAGATGAACTAAAAAAACACTATCAGAGCCCTAGTTTGCTTGCCCTTCCCATACTTTCTTCACCAACATAGTAACATACCCTGTAGTCTGTAGTCTGTACCATACTGTAACGTGTTAAATTGACTGTAAATATGTGTGTGCAACCCAGTAAAAAATGGTAAAATTAACCCAGTATTACTGCAGTAAATCTCTGATCAATTCATCTTCTTCTCACTGAGAGAGTTAATCTTCTCGAGCCTCCACTCATCTCTAAGCCTGGCAATGAAGTTGTCAGCTTTCGTGTTAACGTCAGGGCTGGGGCAGAACACTGACGGCGACGCTCTACCAGCTCCGTCTCCACCGTCAGTTACTTTGACCGTCGATGTTGACGTTGACTCTTCCTTGCCAGCTGGCAATGCATGATCAGCTACGACCTCCTCCGGTTCCGGCGACGCACTCCGGGAGCTCTGGGCGCTCCGTATCTTAACATAGTCTCCCTTCACGAAAAACTTCATCGCCGGCATCTTGAAAGGCGGCGGCGGCTGCGGGATAGGAATCAGCGGACTCTGGCAGCCGCTGTTCACATTGTCGACCTCGTAGGAGGTGCTTGGTTTTGTCGGCAACGGCTGCCGGCGCAGGGAGTGCGCTGACGCCGGTGGGCGTGGCGGGGTTGGTGGTGCCGGTGGCGGGAGAATGCTCCGGGAACGAGTTTGATGTGTTCTTACTGAAACTGCCGCCGCAGACGGCGGCGGCGGAGGTGGCGGTGCGGTTGGGACAGAATGTACCTTTTTAGTTTTGCTTCCTTTCTTGAATAGATTATGAAACACCGAGGAAGGCGGCGGCGGAGGTGGTGGAGGAGTCGGTTGCGACTGTTCCGGCGGTGGTTCCGTAGTGGCAGCAGTGTCGTAAATGTTTCTTGTAGCTTTCTGCTTCCTCTTTCTCTTTCTCTGATTGGACAGAACTGAGTTCCAAACCATGGCTATCTCCTTCTTTACGTTACTCTTCCTCCGTTCAAGCCTCCCGTGTTTCTGGTCCGATCTGACACGCATTGGCGACGGCGGAGCTACAGTCCGCCGCGGTGGTGGTGGAGGCGGAGGTGTCGGTGGCGGCGTGGATAGTACTTCCTCAAACTTCACCTCCTCAACTTTTTCCTTGCTTCGACGTCCTACTGTTTCATAAGTCCTTTGTTTCTCACGGCGCGGAGGAAGAGGCGGAGGTGGTGGAGGCGTCAGAGACTTTGGAGTCGGCGTTGGAGAAGGTTGAAGTACGAAAGTATCGACCTTTATCTCCTTCACATCATCGGACGTGGTCTCTTTGTTGTGTCGGGGAGTTTTGTAGTTGCTGATTTCGAAGTCATCAAAGAAACGAAACTGAGACTTGGTTTGAACATCGTCTAGAGTTTCCCACAAAGACTCAACTTGCCTCATATCCGGGTAGGAGCTTCTCCTCCTCAGCCTGCCGCCGCCGCTGACGTTTTCCGGCATCTTAACCGGAGTAGTGTCGTACATCCTCGACGTTCTCTCCGAGTATCCAAACCATTGCTGCTGTGGAACATGAAAAACTGATGATTCTGATTGTGGAGATGAGGTGGTTCTATCAAGTAAAGGGTCAGAAGCACTGTGAATATGGACGTGATGGTGGTCGGGATCAGGCAAGCCCTCGCCGGCGTCGTCGTGTTTTCGAGCAAAAACGCCGCAGAGGATAGCGAAGATGACGAGGAAGACGTTGAGGGAGTCCCAGCTTTTCTTGACGGAGACGGTGGGCTGGAGGATGTGGGAGGTGAGGGAGAGAAGTGGAGGGATGGCGTAGATGAGGAAGAGTAAGATGACGGTGGGGAGGAGGATGATGAGGACCGGCGGAGAGAGGAGGGGGGAGGAGGAGGTTCGGTGACGGCGACGCATGGTGGTGGGTCGTGTTTCAGTGGTGGTGTGGTTGCATTTGTATAAAAGGGTTGGAGTTGGAGTTGGGGGTTTGCTTGTGGAGAAAGAGAATGAGAAATAAACTCAGCCGGGAAAGGAGTTGGCTTTTTGGGAAGGACAGAGATACGAGTCTCACACAGAAATGAAATAATGTTTTTGGTTCTGGCTTATACGTTTGTTGTTTCTTGTTATTAAACTCCGTAACCTCTCTGTAACATCGATCACAAACTTAATGTCACTAATAACATGATTTGTGATTTCATACAAGTATTCACTAGGGTTTGCATATTACATCCAAAAACATGAAAACAAGTATTGTTGGGATCTGAACTTCATATGTATAGTTAGTTTCAGTGTAGATTAGTAGTAAGATGTAATTAATTTATTGTTTTCTTCCTCGATTGTAAATCTAACCAGACGAGTATTGTGGCTAGATGCGTCTTGCACCCTTTATTGTTCTATTTTATTTATCATTATTGAATACTTGATTCTAAATAACAAATATGTCGGTCGCAGTTCCTCTATTAGCTCCTATCAACCGCAATTTTAGGATATCTAATTGGGCTTCTGTTGGCCGAAATGGGTACCCAAACACAAAAACCCTAGTGTTCCTGTAAATGCCTTAAACCCCAGACACAGGTCGTCGCGCTCTTCTTTCTGGGTCTGTAAAATTTGTACATACAGAATCAGAAATGGTGTGGTTTCAATGCGAGGATTGTGGAGACAATCTGAGGAAACCCAAGTTGCCCTACCACTTCAACTCCTGCTCTGCTCACAAGGTATCATATATCATTCATCTTTCAGCTTATCCTTTTGATTCTCACGCATTCACTTTGGATTGGTGACTCTGTTTGATGTTGATATTTACAGCTATCATGCATCGATTGTGGTGAGATGTTTAGCAGAGAAAACGTTGTGGGTCACACCCAGTGTATTACTGAAGCGGTGGGTCTCCTTACAGTCTGCCTATGTTTAAGTTTTGGTTGGTTAATTTTGGGTTGGTAATCATTTATGCATTGGGTTACTGAAAATATGCATTGTGTAGTTAGTTTATGTTGGTAATGAGCTTTGGTTTGTGGCTTATTTCTGGGTTTGTGTTTTGCAGGAAAAATATGGTCCAAAGGGGCAAGTGAAAGCATCGAATGGGGGAGCCAAGCCCAACAAGGATTCAAAACAGCAAGCCGATTTCGATATTACTGTTGGGTTATCTGAGCGCCCGCCGTGGTTTTGTAGGTATATCACTTACTGATTGTTATTGGTAGTGTTCTTCAGGCGTGGAATTGATCCGTTTATGTGAATATACCATGGTTGTTCATAATGTGTATTGTTAAACTGTTCGATGCATTTGCAGTGCTAAATTATGCGTAATGCATCATCAATTTTGATATTGATACCAACTAAGTAGATATGATATGTATGAGATATTATACTGCAATCGATTTCGTGATTAGGAACTGATCATATTATTTTTGACAATCTCTGGTGTGCAGTCTTTGCAACACTAATGCGACCAGTAGGCAGACACTGATGCTCCATGCTGAAGGAAAGAAGCACAGGGGAAAAGCTCGAGCTATTCATGCTGCCAAGCAAAAGGCTATGCAACCGGAAGAGTCTGCTCCAGATACAAAACCCCAACCTGAGGAAACTCCAAAAGGAACAGAAGAACCTGCATTGCAGGAAGCATCAGGAATTGATGCTGTTGATAAAAGTTCTGAAGCAGAGAATGGGAAGCTGTCAAAGAAAAAGAGAAAGCTAGAAGAGTCCAAGAATGATGAATCGAGAAAAAAGACCAAGGTTGCTACATCTGGGGAAGTGGGCAATGATAAAGTGATTCAGAACGGGAAAGCAGAAACAAATGGAAAAGAGACCAAGTTGAAGAAAGATAAGGAAGATGCTGAGACAAAAATTAAGTGGAAGAAGTTGATTACATCAACCTTAAAATCGGTAAGTATTAGGGATAATATAAATCTCACTAATTTGTGCAGTGCTTTATGCACACATTTCAAGAACTTGTAGAAAAAGAATAATACAGCACCTTTTAGGATATTAACTTTGTGGGATGAGAAGAATTTTCATTCTGCAGGATGGAAATCATGATAAAGAAAATGCAGCTGTTTTGTTTTCTGTATTATACGATTGTCCATTTAAGTGCATACTTAATTGACATTTTGCATTGAATGGTGCAGAAAGACGGAGTTCTGAAGATGAGAAAACTGAAAAAACTTGTTCTAGATGCTATTGCCGAATCTGGCATAACAGAAGATGAAGAATGCCTTGGTACAACTTTTGAGGAAAAGGTTAATCCACAACCCTTTTGGTCATTTTTATTATTTGTGTGAATATTGATTTCACCTTTAAAGTAATTTTGATATATTGTTTTTGTTTGGTAATAGATCAATTCAAGTTCCAGATTTAGAGTTGAGAACAAGTATGTTCACTTGGTGGTGAAGGATTAAACTACAGTTGGTATCAGTGTAACTGATAGTTATAGCATGATGTTGCATTGCTTGCCTTCTATTGCCATTTAAATCCAAAATGAAATCCAGACTGTCAGCTGGTCCTCTTGTTGTATGCGGAGTTAGTAGTGTTACCTCGGACATTTTATCTGTTTAACAAGTTTTCAGAAGGAATGTCAGTGTCATTGTTGTATTCTCATATTCAGAATAGTCTCATAACAGAATATCCATTTTTTTTTAACTGCCTTTTTGGTGGTCTTCCTCTTTTGTAATGAAGGTTTCTTGTTTGTCATCATAGGTCTTTGCAAGCTAAAATGACAGCTAGCATGGGATATGTTAAAGTATCAAACTTCATTTTTGGTTAGGCCTCTGAAAATATTGAAGTTAGTCTGGTAATGACTTGAAAACTAGTTTAAGATGCTGATCGAGGCCTGGTGGTTTTGGGTTACTTGCAAGTTAGAAATGCATATATTCCAACAATCCAACAGCACCTTGAAGTCACGTCTATAATCGGCCTTGATGCAAGGCATTGAATAAACATTATATTTGTTATCATAACCTAACAAACAAGAAAACTTGCGCCTAAATTTTGGTTGGCAGTATGTGTTGTGGCCCTGGTCTTGGTACTGATAGCTACGGCTATACCTATATGAACTAAAATTGATACAATCCCAGATGCCAGAGGTTTCGGTATGCATATTAGAATGCTGTACTATGAAACATCGGAAATGAGTTTAAAGATGGTATGTATTCAGCAGAACCAACTCAATTCGTGGAGAACAGCACACTGAACAAAAGGCCTGGCCTTTCCCACAGCTCTATATTACCACTATAAAATTCTGTGTAATTACAATGTTTATAAACATAGTTTCTCTTCATCCACTTGATAAAACAAAAACAAAAAGAAAATATGAATATGGTTGATCCATTAAAGCTTGTAGTATAGACATCTGAAGAATTGCCGAGCAAGTATATCTGTTCTCCAGTTTCTTTTTCCTTCCTTTCTATGCAAAAGTTTTAGCCTCCACGTCTATACACTCCCTTCCAATCCAACAATGCTTTCTTCATGCTTGCCAAGACCTCCGAAGACACTTTGAATTGTATTACGCAAGGCTAGAATATCAGAAACAGTAGTATGACCACCAACACAACAGAACAAACCAGTGCCTGCAAACCAAAAACCAATTGCACAGTTATGCTAATTACGTCAAGAGGTTGAAATGTAAATATCTACATATGTAAGGAGAATTACACAAATTGCAGAGGCTGCGAGTCCAGCTCGCTCCCTAGGATCTTTGCGATAGTAATTTCCAAAGTAGAGAACCGTAGCATAGTACCACATCAATGGGAAGGCAAAGCCTAAAAGAAATCTGCAATGCAAGAAATGAGAATGAGACAAGGAGAAACAGAGAAATAAATCAGGGATAAGGAGTTAAAGACACTCACGAAAACCATCCTATCCCACAGCCAAAGCATGGAAGCTGTTTCTCGTATATTCCTGATGGAAAGTCCTCTGCATCTTTAATAAGGGTGTATCTTCCTTTTTCAGGATCCACATCTGTTGCTTGCCCTACCATGATAATAATACCTCTCACTTGTCTGGATAAACACTTGATAATAAAAGATCCAAATTCTATAAAGATCTTGTGTACCCATAAAAATAGAAGCTATATATATATATATATATATATATATATATATATATTTCAAATTAGATTATTGAGCTTTGTTTAGATCCAATGCTTGCATGTCTAATAATGGGGATAACACAAACATCAATTATAGCATGCCAACTATTACATTGAAATCCAAACATATAGGTCTGTATCCCTCTATTAGTGTGAACAACTTGATTAAGCTCTTGACATGTACAAATATACAATATGAAAGCAAAATGTCATTTCTTGGTTATACTAAATTCCAGTCGCAATCTGTCAAAGACTCGAGAGGTAGAGAGACATAAACATGAGAGGAACAGTGACATTTGTCAACTTCCCTCCAAAAGATTCCATACAAGATATGCATACCTTTAAAAACTGAATAATATCGAGCTGATGGTCTCAAAAGTTGCTTTTCAGAGGATGATCTCACTAACTCAACGTCGGTTCTCAAATCTTCTGACGAACCTTCTGCAACAGCAATAAATTCTGAATCAGAGTCAGTTCATAGATGAATCTATTAGACTTACTATGTTAGTTCAAATATTATATAGTGTTGTGTAATGAAAAGAGGTTTGAGTACTTTGATCCATATTTGCTAGAGCTGATGAACTTGAAGATTCAAAAGTGCCGACTTTCTTTGCCACACCTCAATATACCTGTTCCAAAGAATATAATTTCACTTCAGGATCATGATATGAGAAAACCATTTATCTTTACCAAACTTGCAGATTGGCCAGAAACAAAGACGCGAAGTGCAATTCTTTAAGGCTTAACAACCCCTCGACTTACTATGTCAGAAACTATTCAAAATCAAACGCACACTGCAGATAAATTCAGTTGCATTTCTATGATGAAGAAATTAACACAACTCATGAATGGGGAATCAGAATCCTAATTCTTGGTTCCTCAAAAAGTTGATCAATCCAATAAATTCTTGGGTCCTCAAAAAGTTTCATTCTTTAAATTCTACATGTATCTATCTCTGCATTAAAAAACCTTCCCACAATTCCAAATCAAACCACAACTTAGACCATTCACAGCACAATCCCAATTCAGTTCAGAAATCATTCAAACAAGCTTACAACAGCAAAATAAAACAACAGCAAGACAAATTCTTGAAAACCCATCAAGAACTAACCAAAACTTATACAGAAGCACCAATCTTTATCCACATTCCACAAATCCCAGAACAAAGAAATCATGGAACAACATGAAATACACACAAAACAAATAAAAGAAAAGGAGGAAAATTTACCTGTGATTGAGAATTCTAAAGAGCTGTGTACAGAGATCGAAGTAGAAGACGAAAAAAGAAAGAGTCTTTTTCGGGGTATTTGAGAGGGGTCTTCTACATGTCAAGCAAAGGCTTCCTTCAACATTAAACCACTGAGAGCTCAAGCAAATTGACTCCCTTCTTGTCTCTCTCTCTCTCTCTCTCTCTTTATGAGAAAAACAAAACTGAAGGAAATAAATATATGAATTTATAACATACTTATTTGGTATTTTTGTATTATTTCGCTTTTTTATGAACAATTATTTTCGGTTGTTGTTAAAATTATTTGCACAATGGTAGGTGGAGCAATCATCAAATATGATTGGTTGATGGATACGAAAAGACATTTAAGCCCTTTTATTTGACTCTTGTTTTTCTACAGACCTCTGGGTTCTTATTGGTGAGTGACTTAACCGCCTTGTGCCGGCAATTTAACTAATAATTATTAATACTTATAAAAACAAACATGAACCCGGTACCAAATCCGTTGTAGTCTAGTTGGTCAGGATATTCGGCTCTCACCCGAAAGACCCGGGTTCAAGTCCCGGCAACGGAAATCTTTTACATTTTTTTTTTTCACATTTGTGTATAAGCTATGAAGAACACCCTCTTTTTTTTTTTTTTATAACTTATTTTTCTGGTAAATGTAATTGATGTTTTCAAGACATTTCAACCACTATAGCTATATATGTGCATGCTTTTCCCTACCGATTGCTATAAAATAAGAAGGCATTACTGTATAAGTAGTAGTAAGCTTGAATCAATGGGGAAAGAAGAGTGCCAATTTGGGCAACGGTGGGTGGCCTGGGTTTTGGTTTTGGTTGGTGTTGCATGTAATTGAAAGTAATGCATGAGATCATTAGGCAACGTACTCTTAACCTTCATTATGCTTTTATGATAGATTAACAAACTCATGGAATTGCATCAAAGCTCTTAACTGCAAACTTTCTCATCTTAAAGCAAGGCTTTTGTAATCCTTCAAGCTACTTAACTTGCACGGTAGCCTAAGCTGATCATCTCTTCATGTTTTGGAGCTTGCAACTTAATAGTTGGTGATCTAATCTAGAGGGTCAAGTTGTATAAGCATATAACTTTAAGTCAATCAATTAAGGTATATAGATGATTGGCAAGATTGAACTTGATTGTGTTTCATCTCAATTGTAATCATATCTACTATAACATCATTTCTAAGCTCATATTTGTGATAATCAACCAAATTCCAACCTCATATTTGTGATCATCATTTCTAACCTCAATTGTGAATTGAAATAGAGAAAAATGCACAAACAGTGTCTGAACTCTTGAAGGACTGTCAATATGGTACCCGAATTTTTAAATGTATCAAAGTGATACCTGGACTTGTATTTTTGTACCAACGTCGTACCTGTCGTCATTTTTCGTCACAGCTCCGTCATTGATAAACACGTACGGGTCATGTGAGTTGGAAATTGAGGACATAAATGACTTTTTCTCCACCCAACCTTATTTCCCTAAACATAAATGACTTTTTTTTGCCCCCTGCCACTTGTGGCGCTTTTCTTTTTTCTCTTCTCTTACTCGGCCTCTCAAATTTGATATGCAATATCTCAAATCACCCGAAGCCTCCGATCCGATCAATCCTCTCTGAAATTTCAGGTAAATCATAACTTATCTTTTCTCAAGATTCCAGTTTTGGTATCAAATTCAAGAGCTCATATTGCTACATACTTAAAGTTCGATTCTTTTGCAGTGTAGATTGTTATATATCTCATTCGGTTTCGACCCATTTCGAGTTTTTGTTGATTCATAGCTCTCATAGCTCATAATCGAAAAAGCTAGTGCCTTTTGCTCGTAAAGAAAGGATTTTTATTGTACTAATCGCAGACCCAATTGGAAATACAGAAATGGGGGAGAGGAAAAGGCATAGAATTTTGATGGTTTCTGATTTTTTCTACCCCAATTTTGGTGGTGTGGAGAATCACATATACTATCTTTCACAATGCCTTCTCAAGCTTGGTCACAAGGTTAGACACCACAGTCTCTTAAGCTTTCTCGGTTCTTTGTGTGCACATTTGTATCTTTAGTTGTTTAATGTGACTGAAAACAAAAGCTTAAAGTCAATTGAGGGTTTATTTGCTTTAATGATTTTCAACTAATCACATGAATGCTGAGGCTTTGTGTATATGTTAATTGGGTTTTTGCATAGCCATCTTAGAGGCTGCTAGTTGTGGGTTATTAACAGTCAGCACACGAGTAGGAGGTGTCCCAGAGGTATAACTTTGAAATCTTTGATTGCATGTTTTCATCTTGAGTATGTTACTTCTCTTAGGGTAGAATTATTGGAATCATTGCATCCATTTTGGCTTAGCTAACACCATTTCTGTACATAGGTTCTACCAGATGACATGGTTGTACTTGCAAAACCAGATCCTAGTGACATGGTTCAAGCAATAGAAAAGGCAATATTGATACTTCCCAACATCGACCCGGAAGAAATGCACAATCGTTGGTTATGATCATTGATTTTATATTTTGGCATCTGTTGCAAAGATGGCAGGTTGTTAAGCTTTTCCCCTTGTCCCATTATTTGGACTCGTATAATCCCATTATTCATCCTATTGTTGGTCATGATGATTGGGAACAAGTGGACTATCCTATAGCACCTCCCCCATACAAGAAACAAGCTGGCAGACCAAAAATGAAGAGAACCAAGGAGGCAGGTGAGACAATTGATCCACCAGCGCCAATTGATAAGTCTAAGATGCCAAGAACATACACCAAGATGACTTGCCAAGTTTGTTTCAAAAAAGGCCATAATAAGCTGGGTTGCCCAGTCACAAAGGCAAAAAAAGCTGCAGCTGCACAACAAGGAGTAAGTCCTACAATAGGTTTTGTTTATAGTATTAAGTGTGGGAAAAAAAAAATTTGTATCCACCATTAACTTATCTTTTCATTTCAGGGAGAAGGGAGTTCCAAAGCATCCCAGCAAACCAAGAAAAGACAACGGCAGCAGGTTGGTTGATTTTGTATAATGTTTGAAAACTTGTGGTTATATTGTCCCTATGTTGTATATGGTTGTGGATTGTTGTGATTATGTTATGTGGAAATGTGGAAAATGCAGGCACCAAGAGTTCTAGGAAATAGTAGCTTGAAAAACCAAATCATTAAGTCAAAGAAGGCTTGGAAGAAGGCCAAAATGTTGGAGGCAAACCAAGCTGCCAGTTCAAGAGCTTCTAGTACCATTCGTGAACCTCCAACACAGGCTAGCCAAAACCCTGCAGCAAGAGAGGCACAGCAGACTACTAGCCAATCTCCATCAGAATTTGCAGCATTTTGAGGCATGTCGTGGAGATCCCCGAAGTTGCAGGCTATGATATATTGAATGTTGGTGCTCTTTTGGACAATTGTAGGCCTTTTGTTAAACTGCTCTCTTGTCTGGAAATTTTTCAATTTTTGTTGAACAAACTTATGGAGCGGTGTTGCTCTCTTGATTGGGAATTTCCAGTTTTTGTTGAACACATACTTTGATTATGGAGCAATGTTAATTATGGTTGTTAAGTGTTAACCCTTCTTGTTTTCAGTTTCTTTCTTTTTTATTTGTATGGAGTTAGATTTCATAACTCAGATTTACAGGGTTTTACATGGTACTGTTTTGGTATAAACAGATTTGTATGGTTGTATATGGTATATATTTGCAGAGTTTATGGAGTTATATATAGAGATCTCTTATATACAGTATAACCAGATTTTTTTTCTTCTGAAAAACATATATAACCAGGTTTTTACTTTAATTGGTTATGTATTTTAGGAGTGCAGCAATATAGGTTTGTCAAAAAGGAGGAAAATAAATCAATTTCAGTGGTCAAAAACTTGTTCTGGCGGAAAAAAAATGGAGTGTTCTACTGAAGGGGTAGCTCAGTCATTTACTCTTTTTTTTCAGTCACGTGCGTCACATGTGACATGAACTAACAGAGCTGTGACGGAAAGTGACGACAGGTACGACATTAGTACAAAAAACCAAGTCCAGGTATCACTTTGATACATTTGAAAGTTTGGGTACCATATTGACAGTCCTTAAAGAGTTCAGACACTGTTGGTGTATTTTTCTCATTGAAATATGATAGCGAAAATCTTTATCATTGTAAAAAACCATTTGCTTGTTTGATATAGTACTTGAAATGTCAATTTAAAGTGATTATGCGTGACAATTCGATCTCAATCGTCAGATTCACTTGTCCCTCGTAGCTCCTCCAAACCTAGAACTGTCTACACAGTCTCAATATCCATGAACTGTCCTTGTGTTTTAATCTACATTGGGCCATGTAGAATTGTAGAGCAAGCAATCTAGGCCCATATATGTACGGATCATCTTGCTCCCTGTTCCATAGCCAGGTCTCTCTAGAACGCCACGTTCAACACTAATTCCTTAACGCTACTACTCTTCCAAACACAGTCGGTCAATCACAGACAGACAAAACCCACTGCTACTCAGAGCCACGTATCCCAGTCCCACCTATACTTTCGACTACGGTTTCCTCTCCCTTTGTATATATATTCTCTGCTACTTCTCTGTCTCTGGTCTGGCTTCTCAGGTGAGTTTGGGTCCTTGGGAGCTTCACGAAACTTGAGGATGGGGGAAGAAGCAGAGGGTTCTGTACGTGTGTCAGACAGTAACGGAGGTGATCATACTCTCAACGATGATCAGAGCCGTCAACTTGACATATACCCTCTCAGTTGCTACTACTTTGGATCCAAGGAAGCCATTCCTTTCAAGGATGAGACTTTAGATGATCGTGTTCAGAGATTGAACTCCAAGTAACTTTTTCTTTCTCTTTTCTCAACTGGGTTCCTTCTGTTCTCATTTACTTGGTTGGTTTGCTTCGAAATGTTTAATTTTGTTCTGTTGTGTGATTGTTTATTTGGTAGCTATGCTGCTTATGGATCGAGGACTTGTGTAGAGGCGGTTTTGTTGGTTGGTTCTCTGTCCTCATTTACCTGTTAGGAAGTTTCAACTGTTTGATAATCAGATGGGGATTAGACACCATCAAATTGATTTTGGATTTTCATGAATAGTAATTTCTTGAATGGTAGTACTAGTACTTGTTTATGACACTGTCTTATAACCCAGGTCGAGTTGTTCAAACATCCTCATATACTACTCTTGCAAGTAAGGAATTGCATTTTTAAGCTTCCTGGAGGTCGTTTGAGACCTGGTGAATTAGGTACAGTCATCTGCTTGTAGAACTCGGAGAAGATGGTTCTACAAAAGGCTCTATTTTCTAAATCAGGATTTCTTTTTACTTTCAGAAATTGATGGCTTGAAACGAAAACTCTCTAGGACGCTTTGTGTCAATGCTGATGGTGATGGGATTGCTTGGGAGGTACTGTTCAATATGTTAAAATTAGGACTTGTGGAGTTCTCATTGAAAGGTCGTGAGCAACTAATAGTTTCAATATTTAGGTTGGTGAATGCCTTGATGTATGGTGGAGGCCGGACTCTGAAACATCGCCATGTCGGGACTTGCCATCTACAGTGAGAAGTCCAAAGGTAGCTAGTCTGGTTTTACAGTGAGTAATGCTACATCACACATTATTGTATCACAGTATTTTATCACAAGTTATAAGGTGATAAGTACACTCCCAAGTCCCAACTGTTATAAGCTCATTTATATGGTTGAAAACTGTGCTATGGTTAATTCAATTAGGTTGACGTTATTGTAGCCAAACAACAAAAGAAAGCATATGAACAGCGTTGTTACTCCGACCCAACTGGAAAGCATATGAAAGCATAAGAAGCATAAATTCTTATCTTGTTTCATTGCGCAGGAGTGCACGAAACTCTTTCTTGTAAAGTTGCCGGAAAGTCGGAAGTTCATTGTACCCAAGAACCTAAAATTGCTGGCTATTCCACTGTGCCAGATCAACAAAAATCGCGAGGTAATCCATGAACTTCATAACTATCTGGTACTTGTTTATGAGTGATCTAGTAATGGAGATTGAATCAGTCTAGTGTCGCAGTGGCGTAGCTACACTAGAATGAGAGGGTTCAAGTGACCCCTCTCAAGTTTCCAAAAATGACAATGATCAGTTGAAATCATATGGTTGTTTCTTAAACATAATAGCATAACTGACCATTCTGGTAAAGAAACTGTGGCCTGTTTTTAAGCGGCTCATTAATTAATTTCCCATATTCCTCTTGTTCTCAGTGTCACTGAGAATTCAACTACCAAGTTAACATGGATTAATAAGTTAGTGAAAAAGGATCTTCATAGCTTCTTTTGTGGTAAATCCAATCATCTAGCCAATGATGTTATAGGTACAGTGTATTTCTTATAATGGTAAACATTAGGTTTAGTTGTTATCTATTCGCTATAACTTAATTTGATTGTTTGAGAATGATTTGCTACATTTGAGCAGTGAAAATCAATCACGGATTAAAAATATAATTTTATGATGTATCGTTTAAGAGACCCTTATTTATTAATCTCATAGCGGCTTTAGTTTTGACCCTCGTAACCGAAATTTCTAGCTACACTACTGCTAGTGTGGTAACTGTTTTTAATTGTTTCTTGGTTGTAGACATATGGACCTATTATATCCGGTGTTCCGGAGATGTTATCGAAGTTCACCATCAACATTATAGAAGCTTGAGATCATAAAAATTACAATTATGGAGTGTGCAGTGTGGTTTGTAGCAATAACAACGCATCTAATTCTCTAGGAATATTGACGTGGGCTTGCAGAATGTATATATTTTAGAACACTGATGTAAACAACAATGTGATTGTAGTTTTGAAGACAGCAATATGAACTATATACTTGTTTTGTTTGGGGTGAATTTTACTGTTCTAAGTATCGCAGCAACCCTTCCTCGCACAAAATCATAAAAAGAATATCTGGAGTACCAAGTTAGTCCAATGATAAAATGATGTCATGTTCTTCTGTGGGGCATAAACATGATTCAGATCTATTCCAGTTCAAACTATGCTACCTAAACTCCCTCATTCAACCTACTATGGTGGGTTATCTTGGAGAACTGGAAGAGAAAAATAGGACTGTCCCCTATGATCATTCTCAGTGTTTTGAAACAAACGTTGGAAATAGAAGAATAGCCTGCGTTCTGGCTATCTGTGGTCAATATCTCTGGTTTTCCTCATTATATCGGACGTTTATGACTTTCCAATGGCACTCTGGCCCGGTGCTTTGGTGATGCAGTTTTCCTTCATCAATTCCCTGACTTTCTCAACTTCATCCCACCGGCCTTCTTCTGCGTAAATATTTGACAACAACACATAATTCCCGGAATTCCATGGTTCAACATCAATAAGCTCCTTAGCTGCAAGTTCCGCAAGCTTTACTTCACCTTGAGTAGAGCAAGCACCCAGCAGTGCACCCCATAAGGCAGCATTAGGCTTCATAGGCATGCTCTTGATCAAGTCATGAGCCTCCTTCAGACATCCACTTCTGCCAAGAACATCAACCATGCATCCGTAATGCTCTAGTTTAGGCTCAATTCCATGAATTTCAGTCATCAAAGCAAACAAATCCCTTCCCTTCTCGACCAACCCTGCATGCGCGCAGCACGTTAACACCCCTACAAACGTCACCTCATTCGGTTTCTCATCCGCATTTATCATCTCCTCAAACAAGTCGATCCCAAGCTCACCTCTCCCATTAAAAGCATACCCCGAAATCAAAGTGTTCCACGATACAACATTCTTCCTCGCCATTCCCCTAAAAACACTACACGCAGAATCCAAATCTCCACATTTACAATAAAAACTCACAAGCGTGTTCCCCACAGACACAACTTCTTGCAAAAGTCCCTTGGAATATGTATACGAATGAATCCATTTCCCAACCTCAACAGCCCCTAACCGCCCGCACGCAGGCAAAACCGACACCACAGTAGCCTCATCCGGCTCAAAACCCTCCTCTCTCATCTCATTAAAAACCTCCACCGCCTGACCGTGCCTCCCACTCTGCGCCAAGCACGAAATCATCGTGTTCCACGAAACCACATTCCTCTCCCCCATCCTCCTAAACAACCCCAACCCAGTCTCCACATCCCCCATCTTACAAAACCCTTTTATCATCAGATTCCAAACAATCAAATCCCTCTCAGACATTTCATCGAACACCTTCCCTGCATCCCTTATCCTCCCGAAAGTCACATACATCTCCAAAATCCCAACCCTTATCGAACCGAACCACTCATACCCTCCTCTCACAACCTCCCCGTGCACGCATCGGCCCAGACGAGAGTCACAAATGTTGGAGCATGACTTGAGTAGAGGGGGGAAGGTGAACTCGTCGGGGCAAATGCGGCGGCGTTTCATGTGGGAGAAGATGAGGAGGGAGGAGTGGGAAGAAGGAGAGGAGAGGGAGAAGGATTTGATGATGGAGTTGAAGAGGAGGATGTTGGGGTGGTGGGTCTGTTGGAAGATGAGATGGGCGTAGTGGGTTTGGTTGAGGGAGGAGCAGGCGGAGATGAAGTAGGAGAGGAGGAGGTTGAGTTGGTCGAGGCCGTGGCGGAGGAGGTGGCCGTGGATTTGGGTTAGGTGGGTGAGGGTCTTAGGGCCGTGGAGCAGCCGGAGAACCCTCCGTTCGGCTTCACGGCAAGTGTTGATCATGTACAAGCGGTTGTTATTTCAAAATCGGAAACAAGGAGTGTTCAGGCGGGGAATAAGGTGTCCGAATGAAAAGTGTACACGGCCAACACGTAAATGTCTAAAATTAGAGCTGAAACACTCTTGGAAGCATCTTTGGATTATAAATGGCCAAGCTTATATATTTGTGACAAACTTCAGCTTCTCCTTAAGTTCAATTTTGGTGATCCAAAAGAGGACAACATTTCTCACTGTTGGCTGGAAGCCAGAATATATATATATATATATATATATATATATATATATATATATATATATATATATAGAGAGAAAATTAGACAAAAACCCAAAAAACAAAACCCCTTTTAAAATAAACCCATGCTCATATTTCATTTTAATTTACACACAACCCTATTATTGAACCTGCCTTATATGTTTTATTTTTATTTTTGGAATTTGTATCCCTCTTCTCCTTGACTCTTTTGCCCTTCCGTTTTTTTTGTTTTTTCTTGAGAAAAATTTTCCCTTCTGATTGAATGAGAAGACATTTCTTAAATGTGGCTCTTGACTTTCTTCTATTTTAAATAGGGTTAGGGTTTAGACTAGGGTTTAGGGTTTAGGGTTTAGGGTTTGTGGAACCGGGTTTAGGATTTAGGGTTTAGGGTTTAGACTAGGGTTTAGGGTTTAGGGTTTGTGGAACCAGGTTTAGGGTTTAGGGTTTAGGGTTTGGGCGTAGTCTGTGGAACCGGGTTTTCAGCTGCCGGGTAATTATGTTTAATGAGTAGGCCAAACAGCTTGTTAATTGTAATGGTTCAGTTGGTGACATTTCAGTAATTTCCTTCAACAACAAGTTCTATTGTTTAGATAAACAATATTAATATTTTTATTAAATCAACCTAATTAATAAGTTGGGTGTATTTCAAAAGAATATAACATGTATGTGTAATTTAAAATAAGTCTATGATTTTGGGTGTAACATCAAATTCCTCATATATATATATATATATATATATATATATATATATTTATATATGATGTCAGAGCAATGTGTTTAACGTGTGTCACTGATTCTTATCACCTTCATATCTGCCGACATGAAAAGATCATGATCCCAATCAGGGTCGCCAGTAAATTGAGGCAATTAAAAGACAGTGTCTTGTAGTGGGGCTTTGGCGGCAATGGTAATAGTTACAACTTACAAAGTTACAAGAGCCGCCTTTTTTTCTTTTCTTTTCTTCCATTCAATTATTTGCAGAAATAATGTAGAAACAAGACAAGAACCAGTAGGTCCATGTATAGCTGGGGAGCATTACACACTCTAGCTTTCCTTGCTGTAAAGACATTAGCTTTTTCTCATAAGAATTGAAGAATAGTCTATACCGACCATACGAGTTACATTATGTTTTGATGATTGTTACGCATGCTTTTAATTTTCTATATTTTATGAAACACCCAATGCTCTGTAAATTTGAAGATGAATGGCACTAACTTGTGTCATTGAATTTGCATATTCAAAACAACTCTCTTCTCATCAACTTGAACTATATAAAGCATGTGTGAAAGAGCACCTGTTGCAATTTGCAAATAGTCCAGGTGTGAATATTAGTTTCTCCCTCCAGTTTCTCCTGTGTTTCCCATTCTCATTCACAGGATGGCAAGGATAACTTATAAACTTGTTTCTTTTCTGGGTCAATCAGCAACTTGCTTGGCAAAATGGAGGAGAAGTAGTTGCAGAAGATAAAGAATTCACTTTAAATTTTGGTTATGTACTAAAAAAGCTTAATAAATTTTTAGATAGGAAGAAAATGTGAGATGGGGGTTATAAAAGTGAAATGTCAACGGAGCCATCTTCTTCCTCCAGTTTTCTGAGAAGGTTGAGTAGTCTTCTTCAAAGTTTTCTCAAATTCCATCCAACACTAGTCTTAGTCCAACTGATGGGGTCCCACCTCTAATTACTATTATTTAATCAAACTTGTTAAATACTTAAATCCCAAAGACTCTTCCTTTCGACTATGGACCAAGAGCAATAACAAAACCATAAAAGGAAGAGTGAACAACTCTGAAGGGCTGTTTGAGCAAAGAGAGCAAAACCCAAGAGTCACCATGAACAAAGGAAGCTTGCGGTCTAAGCTCAAGCTTACTCTTCCTCCTCCTGATGAAGTTTCTATCAAGAAGTTCCTGTAAGTTTCTCTTTTTCTATGTTTTCTATCTATGTATGTGTTTGTGTTTGGTGTTGTGTTTCTAATTGAGTTTGGTGATGGGTTTTTTGTAGGACTCAAAGTGGTACCTTTATGGATGGGGATCTGCTGGTCAATAGGGAAGGAGTTCGGATCGTCTCTAATAGAGAAGTTGAAGTTGTAAGAGTTTCAAAACTCAAAGCTTTTAATTTTTCCAGCAAATCCCATTTAGAATTGAATTGGTTCAGCATTATTGATGAGATTAGGATTAGGATAATGGGTTTTACTTATTAGTCAAGCTCATGCACTGTCAGTCTCTGACTCATAAACTTTTAGATTTTCAAAGTTCAAATCTTTTGCTCATTTCAGCAAGATTAGTTTCACTTTTGTCTCAAAATTTGAGTATTGGAAGTGAACTAGACTGAGTGTTTCCAATATAGTATGCATTATTAAGATTAGAACAAAGGGTTTTACTTATTACTCAAGCTCATGTATTGTGAGTCTATCTATCTTAAGCTTCATGTCAAAAAAGGGGTTTTGAAGTGTTTCTGTTTTTTTGTTGGAAATGTAAATGAAATGTTCAGCCAGCCCCTATTCAAGCAGCAGACAATCAGATGATTTTAGCAGACCTCTACGTGGTTAAAGTCATTGGTAAAGGGAATGGTGGGGTTGTGCAATTGGTTCAGCACAAATGGACAGGCCAGTTTTTTGCATTGAAGGTATCATACGTGTCCCTCTTTGCGAATAATTTGCCCCTTTTTTGTTCTAGTAAAGTAGCTTATGGTGTAGTTCATTAAGAAGTTTGTGCTCCCTTATTGACTTCTTGTAGTCCTCTTATGAGCAAATGTCTTCTTCTTCATTGATTCAGATTCTTATAGATTTTCAACCTTACATTAGAAGTTGCAATTTGAAGGTATATTTAGTTGCAGTCTTGTTAGAGATTTAGATCTTGTACCATGCTTAAAGTTAATAGAGTTTACTTGCATTTTCTTTAATTCGCTACCACATTTATTAAAATCCGCACTAGTAACAGGTATTTAGTTTTCTGGTTGGTTGGACTTGTTAGTCTAGAGCTCTTTGACAGTATGCTGTTGAATGTTTTGCATAATCTACTATTTACTCCTTGTTCCTTTTGCTTTAGTTGTGTTCTTAACATCTTATGCAATTTCCACATTCAGGTAATCCAAATGAATATTCAGGAGTCTATTCGCAAGCAGATTGCACAAGAATTGAAAATTAATCAATCATCACAATGTCCATATATTGTTGTTTGTTACTCGTCCTTCTATGATAATGGTTGCATTTCAATTATCCTAGAGTACATGGATGGTGGGTCTTTAGCAGATCTTCTGAGAAAAGTCAGATCAATTCCAGAGCCATATATTTGTGCCATGTGTAAGCAGGTAAGTTACCTAACAAGGCTAACCTTCTTACTAAAACTAATGTGTATGTTAACCTTGAAAGTGTTATGCATTGTGATAAATATCGATTATATTTGTCTCCCTTTGTTGATGCAGGTGCTGCGTGGTTTGTTGTATCTTCATCATGAAAAACACATTATTCACAGGGACTTCAAACCCTCAAACTTGTTAATAAATCACAGAGGAGAAATTAAGATAACTGACTTTGGCGTGAGTGCAATAAAGGCAAACACCTCTGAACAGGCAAATACTTTTGTTGGCACCTACAACTATATGTCGGTGAGTAAATTGTTTTGCTTCAATAAACACCTTTGATCTCCTGGTCATGACTATTGGGTTGTAAGCTTTTTTCCCTCACAGGGAACTGACTGTATATGTTAAATTTGTTTTTTTAGCCAGAGAGAATACAAGGTCACAGCTATAGCTACAAAAGTGACATTTGGAGCTTGGGCTTAGTACTGCTGGAGTGTGCGACAGGTAAATTCCCATATACACCACCAGATCAAAATGAAGGATGGGAAAACTTTTTTGAGCTTATGAGTGCTGTTGTTGACTTGCCGCCGCCTTGTGCACCTTCCGATCAGTTTTCTCCAGAGTTCTGCTCATTTATTTCTGCATGGTAAGGATTGACTTTTCTGCTTTGAAAGCAAAACTAGTTGGTCATCTTTTAAAATATGAACTGCTTGGTGGATCTGTTTAAACATCGAATAGATTCAAGTGTGCTCCAGTTAGTGATGCTTTGCTTCAGTCTTTAACTGTTTGTGAGAGTGTTCTTCACTTCAATTTCATTTATACATATGTGTCCTTATCTGCTTAAAGACCCACAGTCATTGTAAAACAAGCGCAATGCACTGTATATGGTTTAATTGTGTTTTATCTGTCATTTTTATCCCAAAGTGATTTGAACCTTGACCAAAAGAACTGAGTTTCCTTGAATTCTATCTATCTCTGTCTCTTGGCTATATTAGATGTTATTGTATTCTCTGTTGAAGAGGTGGCTAATTTATCTTTGTCGACTTTTGTTTATTCTTTTTTATTATTATTATTAATTCTTGAGGTGACTAATTCTACTTTGGGGAACTTCTCATTTTCTCAGTGTTCAGAAAGATCCTAAGAAAAGACTGTCAGCACATGATCTCCTAGTAAGACCTATGAAATCCTTTGTTAGTGTTTACTGTAAAAGTTAGCAGGATGTTGTTGATACTTTCATTCTTGATGTGGTTTACTTACTGTTTCATTTTCTCTTTTTGTGCTAATTCAGGCGCATCCTTTCATCATTATGTATGACGACTTGAATATTGACCTGTCCTCTTACTTCACCGAAACAGGATCTCCACTTGCAACCTTCTAAATCTATCTGGTATGTTCTATTCTTCAGCTAACTCCAAATCCTGGACTAAATATGAACTTGGAATACAGTAATTATCAGCTCATCTCTGAATTCTTCTATTCCTTGCAAATTCAGAGAATGACCGGATCATGGGATGAGTAATCGCTCTCAGTGCTGCTTATTCCAGGATGGGGACTGCCTAGGTATTGCGGGCGAGAAGGTAATGCCGGAAAATCAAAAGATCTGCTGAAGGCTGTTGGTCACTTTTTTTCAGTATTAGTTCCCTTGGTAGTGAGTGGGCTATTCTGTAATGGACAAATTATTGTTAATGCTTGGAATGTTGGAATTTTGGACTACTTAGCTAACTAGTTACATTTGAAGTCTGATTAGAAAAAGCACACACAAATAGAAAAAGCCATGGGTCTGAAAAAGTGAAATTTCCCTAGAACTAATCTCAGTGCACTTTGGCTCAGACCGGACGAATTATGAAGCCACGGTCAATATCAGTACGTAATATTTTTTTTTTGTTGAAAAATGGTGTTCTTAATGGCATTGGGACAACATTCCGGGGTGCCATTGCATTTTTCATGTTCTTGGCCTCGCTTGTTTGGATACAGTTATATCATAAGCCTTCCTTGCAGACTCTTGGCCAAGTGAAGCTAACCACAGCTGGTAACTGTTATAACTTAATAAGGGACAGTACCCTGTTTCGTACTCTTTAATTACCAGAACAGGATAACATCAAGCATATAACATTAACAGCTATCATTGTGGCTTAAAAGCAGAAGAAATATCTGTTGTTGAGAATCGCAGGGCCGAGATTTTATGTTGTTATGCCAAGCTTAGAATCTCAAAGTGGGATTTTACATCACAATATGATGATTTATCAAAGAACTACAAAAGAAACAGAATATCATTTGTGAAATTCATAGAACTTCTCTGATTTATGCACAATTAGTATAACGTATGAACAAAAGCAAAAGGTGAACCAAAATCTTAAGAAGGCTATAATGTCTATGCAGAAAGAGTATTCATGACCTCACTGAACCCAGGTTAAAAACTCATGGGCTGAATGAGTCAAATTAGTGTTTATAATCATTCTTATAATGTGAACATATACTGGAATATCTCTGTAAATTCAGCTCTTTATTTTGAGTTTAAGTTTTTTTCTTAAACTTCCTTGAAGCTTTCAGGTCTACCACTACAACAGTTATGTTGTCTTTGCTTCCCTTTTGGATTGCAAGCCTTGTGAGGTACACTGCTGCAGCTTCAGCTGCAGGATCAGCTCCCTCACCCCTTTCCACTGTATCACCATATTTCTTATGCCATACAAGGATCCGCCTCCGCGCAATGTCACAAGCCTCCTCGTTTGTTATTACATCCCACAACCCGTCGCTGGCTAGGATTAGGCACTCATCTTCCTTCTCTCGAGAAACAAACATGACTTCTGGATCCGGTATGATTGATGGTTTCAAGTATCTGTCGCCTGAGAAATATATTGAATATATCATCAGCATGAGTACATCAAAAAATTTGGACATGAAACTACATAACTACATTGCAATACTGAGAGTGGAGCTCATACCTATGGAGCGTGACATTGCCAGAACACCAAATACACGAGAACCATCCCACTGTATGACCTTGCCTCCAGCAGCCTCAATCCTTTCATGCTCATCTTCTCTATCTGGCTAAACACCACAACAAAATCAATCAGTTATGAGCTTCAAAGAGAAAAGACATGCAATGGAAATATAAATATTTTGAGGCCGTACTTTGTGATCTACTGACAATGGCATCGCCACTCTTCCGCGGTACAATACTGCTCTTGAATCACCACAGTTTGCTACTATAATATGTGATGGACAAACAACAGCAACTACAGCAGTAGAACCGACAGTTTCAGGAGCAATAGGATCAACAGAAGCCTCAGAAGCACCAGTGCTGCTTGAATGTGTGCTTATGGGAGCTCCTGCAACCTCGGTATCAACTTTCATGAAGCAATTGGTGAAGGCCTCCTTCCAATGCTCCTGCCAAGACTCACCAGTGCTTTCATTCAAGCCTGATTTGGCAATTTCAATCTCTTCAACCAAAGCCGAATGCACACGTTCGCGACAATAATTAGCAACCTATTGAAGAATTGGTATTAGTACTTAAGAGTTAAAAAGAACCCAACTTGAAAGATTCATCAATACACAAAAAGAGGAATGATAAGCAAAGTACCTGACAACCCCCATGTCCATCATAAACTCCAAAGAAATGGGCAGTATACTGACTTGGGTTGTGGCCCAAGTCATCAGATTCATCCATGAACATTTGACTAGGAATCTGCAAAAGTCTGGGAACAACTGCAACATCATCTTCCATCTCTGGTCTTCCTCCACAGATGGATGTGTATCCCCAAAAGGGTGCACGATCCAAATCGAAAACCTTCCCATTGGAGCTTGTTCTGCATATTTTCTTCGCCCGATTCACCATGGTGGATGCATCAGAAGTATTGGATCCACTGCAAATCTCACCCTCATCATGAGATAAAGATTTGAAGCATGAACTACCCAGTACCCGATTGCACAAAGGCATGAACTTGCACTCCTTACTTCCCCAATTAATGGTTTCACCAGAAATCAGATCTCTGTTTTCATCCTGTGGAACTTGGCTTCTGTAACACTGCTGATTTCCACAAGAAATGGACTCACATGGTAAACTTGGCTTTGAAGAAGTATTGGATAACAAGGTTGATGTATTTGATATTAGCTTCAGACCAGTGATTTCCATTTGGGTTTTCACTGCTGATTCCTCATGAATCAGATTACCTAACCTATATGGAACTGCAACTGCAACTGCTTGAGCTATGTCTTCCATGGATGTTCTAAACCTTCCAAACCCTCTTGAAACTAGTAGTCTTCAATTAACCAACTCCCTCTATAATATATATTATTCTAGAAGAATCAAAGACAATGAAAAAGAACAAGTTCTTCCTTCAGTAAGAAACCAATGTCCTATATCTGAGACACATGTAAGAAACACTAAGATGCCTATAAGTACTAATTGAATGGAAATAGGGAAGTTGAATCTGATGCTTTGGTGGTAAATCCAAAGAATATGCTGAAACTAAATGCTATAAATAGAAAGCTCTCTATCACTCTCAACCTCTACAGCTCTGGACTCTTCTCTATCACCCACAGAAACAGAATAGGATAAGAACCAAAATCTTCTCTTTATGTGATCTCTCTAGCTTTTCACCAACCCAGTGATTCATAGGAAAGAGAAAAGAAGGGAAACCAATACATGAAATGAACCAAACACAAGCAAATGCAGAAAAACCACACTGAAAACCTGAGTTCCCTAGATCAAAGGCAACTCATTTCAGCCTCAAGAAAATTGATGGGCTTATCTCTTTCTCTATAACTTTCCTGTTTCAACTAAACCAGCTTCAACCAACTGATCAAAAGCAGAGGCTGAGTCACCAACAACTACTACTTTAGCTTTTCTTATCACCCTCAGCTTTTCCTTTCAGCTTCACCAAATATGACGCTCCAAACTTCGACAGGAACCAAAAATGGTGGAAGGACAAGAAACAAGGTGTACGTTTTTGAGTTCTGAGTTGCTAAAACTTCAAGGTACTTAAGCTGCATGCAACAATGTAAGTTCTTTGAAGAAGGAGAAGAGGCCAAGATGGAAGGAGGTATATAAAAATCAAAGGATTCAACACGTGTTGCAGATTTACCAGGGAAGAGAATTAACCAAAGCAAAGCATCTGTCTACACGTTATCAGCTTAATAATTTAGAAAAAGTCGGATCAAAATATCATAACATATAAGAATCATATCTTCCAAAAAGTGATTCGTGACACTCTTTTCCTAGCAAATTTATAAACAAACAAATAACAGAGAGAGAGAGAAATATTATGTATAAAGACTATAAAGAGGAATTCTTTTGAAGTATACCTGTATAGTATTTTATTTTAAGATCGTACATTCATGGCATAAACAAGCAATTAGCTAATCATACAAGTTTCTTAGCTTCTAAATCAATTATTTTTAGGTCTTTTGTCCAATTAATAATAGTGGGGTTTAAAAATGAGGGTAATTTTCATAAAAAAGATCCGACACTTCGCAGCTTTTGGTGAAAAACACACTTGATTCATCTAATTTTTGGTAATTGACTTCAACTATTACCTTTATCCGTATAAAATGAAAACGCTGATATGGTCGTGAAGCTGATAAAATTTTATTGAAACGGCCGATAATACTCGATGTTAGCATATTTCCAAGTATTATACGGTCAAATAACAAGATATTTGGTCGTGATTGGGTGTAATAATTTGTAAACCCAAAACTTAGAACACAGAAATCAAATGGGAAAGTTGACCACGGAGGATAAACAAAGTTGCAAACCAACCCAGCCGTCCATGACTGTAAACATGTCACGTCATCACGAGTCTGAAAATGTTGTTAAAGAAGGAGGAGGGGGATGTATTGGGGGGAGATGTACCGTGCCATTTAGATAAACGAACAAAGGGAACCAACACAGATGGCTGTGGCTGATGATGGACTTGAATGGTCGAATTGGATTGGATACGTTCATGCACTCAAGTCTTAGAAAACGGTGACAAATAAACAAACATTAGTAGAAAAAATACAAGTGTTGTACCAATCCTGTGGGATTCTTTTACTTTGTGCCATATGAGTTTCGTGCTTGACACCCACCGCCCGCTGGGTTCCCGACAGGTGTTGCCAATCATGGGTTTAGTTAGGTTTCCAACTCTTTTTGGTCTGAAATAGGTTTCCCAACTCGGACACGCAATTACATGTTGTGTTCCCCCGCTCAAAGCCTGGAATTGGATACTCTTTCCTTTTCTGGCCGGAGACTAGGATCACTGACCTGATTTTCGTTTACAGAAATCCGGAAGTCGTCGGGTTTACTTCATTTCGAACACTCGAGAAAGCGTAGTGCGGGTAGAATGAATAAAAGCTCAATCCAGGCGTTTTATTACACTTGTGGATTTGATTTATTAAAATAAAATATTTCATCACTCTTAGAATTAGCATACCAAATGATGTATATTACAAATACATGTTTACATGTGTGTCTGCACGTCTGCAACAAATGAGATCCAACACTAACTGATACAGCCAATTTGGTAAATGAATCCGGATGGTTTATTTGTTCAGTTATAGATAGAAGGTAATAAGTGGCGAAAAACACTTCTTTTTTTTCTTTCCTTTTTTCTTTTAAGAACATACCCTATCTTCAAAAAATAAAAATAAACCTAATATTCATGTAAATGTTGTCTCCATAGGAAACCTATTTTCTGTATCCCACACTCCCTTGTGCCTTCAGTGACACTTGATAGGCAGATAATGAGAAACTTGAGCCTAATGATGGGCTGCAGACCTAGCTTCTAACAAAAAAGACAGATAACACCAGAAGTCCACACCAGCGCACCTAAAGGAAATATCCCACATTCAAAATTTGTGATTGCTGAACCCAAAACCAAAATGAGACAGAAACACCAACCAAGATGCAAGCATTCTTTGCCAAGGCACCCATGGCAGTCTTTTCTAGTTTACTTCTTTCCTAAAAAACAATTATTTGAAAGAAAGAAAAGCCAAATAAACCTTCCTTGAAAGGAATTTGAAGCAATGTAATTTAAAATAACAAATGGTTAATGAGTCAATAGACAAAATGGGAAATTCAGACCGAAAAGACAATAAATACTACAACGGGAGATGACAATAAGTACTACACTCCAAAAACAATGTTTGTGCTTGGATTGAAAGGGTAAGGAAGAAAGCAATTGTGGGAACGGATTGCATGAAAAATGACAATATTTTAGCATAATGTCTAAACAATTGTTCGGGCATTCATTTACTTTGAAAACCTGGCAATATATATCTACAAGTAAAACTGAGGGGATAGAAAGAAACGGTTCATGAAACTACTAAAGGATAATGCTTATCACGTTAAGAGCAAAGGAACGTCATTCAGTAATTCAAAAACTAGGGGTCACCAACAAATTACTTTGAACTAAATTTCCTTTTATGGAGGTCTATACAAGAGGATGCACATATGCAAGGAAGATACAGCCGTAACACAAGCACATGAACAGGAAAGATCACTACAGGATATAAATCAACATTTAGTGGAAATTAATGTAACTAGTAGATATATATCCAAAAAACAGCATCAATCAATCCCCAGAAACTATTAGGGCATCAAAATTGACAACAACAAAAAACAAAAATCAAGAAGAAACCTCAAAAGCACTCAAGAGCTCCTGATATTCCTATTTGAACACAGTAGTAGCTAGTAAAAACACTAGAAAATAAAAACATGATTGGAATAAGAGGCAGTGGCAGTCAATTAATCACAAGCCTATGAGGCAAATCCCTGATTATTACTAACAAAATGGTTTTAAAACTTTATTTGCAAATTCTGCAATCAATGTCTTATAGAAAATGAACTCAAAGAACAGTAGTGTCATACCCTGTGAAGAAACTGTAGGCAAATGAGGCACAAAATGACAAACTTGGAGGTAGCTAAATATCAGGATTATGATGCAAATAAAGCCCAAACAAGCCGAGAACCAACACACCTAAAAGCATAGAAACAAGGGTATAATTGCACACTGAGGAAAAGAATTGAAGCAAGTTCCCACAGGCCAGTAGTTATGGACTCAGGAATTAACACTTACCTCAGTATTTAAAATCCACAGATGAACATCCAAAACATTGGAGCTATTAAACCCAGGTAGAGTATATCCTTTCATATGTATGTATTCCGCTATATAAAAATCTGCAGAGCAAAAATGGACAAGCATCAAAGGTCATATTAAAAAAGCTGCATACCTCCAAAATGTAGGCTACTAGCTGACTTGGAGAGACCACACCTCACGCAGCTGCATATGTATCTGGTACCAACTTCAGATCCCCCACTTCAGTTTGATAAGTTGACCAAAGATCTGTAGAAGAATCATAGACCAATAGAAATGGGAGAGGAAAAAACTCTAATTTTGCATCTTCCAGCTAATGAACAATACACTGAAGTAAGAGCTGATTTTATTAGGAATATAAAATGTATGTACAAGAGGCCGTTGTTCTCTGATTTGTAAAAGCTACAGACAGGATACATTGTTTCTAAAATATAATCACTAAGACATAATAACTAGTGCCTTGAACAAAAAGATCTTTACAGTCAAAGTCACCAACTTAATACAGGAGTAAAATCCAAAACATCCGAAAGGTTCACTCAAAATTCAACTTGCGTAGGAGCCTACAAAAGAATCTATATAACCTAATTGTGGACCGGTAGCCAAGTGACTAAGCTTGTAACTACGACTGGATAGTCAAATGACTTCTTATAACTGGTCATTCTTGAAACAACAATTTTGTTTCATTTGTCAATAGTATAATGAACAAGACTATACAGAGAAGCAACTTCAAACCATCATATTTAAGTCTGAAAGGTCATCCATTGGAATTTCAAGACCCATGAAATCATGATCTTGTAAACCATCATCATCGATATTCAACCATGAACCTAAATCCTGTGTTTGACCATCAATATCATCAGCACCTAACACATCCATTCCAGGTAATTGCAGGTGAGACAAGTCAATAGGGTCTTCCAGTGCATCTACAGGATGCTGACCCTTCTGCTTGGGATTCCGACTGGTAGTCATTTCACCAGACTTCGGTACAGAAGGCAATGCTGGTTTGGGATGTTCTGATATCTTACCAACAGGGCCATTTACTGAAACAGATAGCTGAGTTGTTTTCTGCTTAGGCTTAGTTTTTGATTTTCTTTCACCCTTAACATTGGACAATGCTGGCCGACCAATTTTAGCAGTTCCATGTCTTGATAACACCTCCCGGTTGTGCCCTTTTCCATCTCTATCCCTCTCGCTCCTCTTTCCTTTTGCACTGCTAGATAGATAACTTCCAATACCTGATGGGGAATTTGAAGTTCCAATAGTACTACCAACATCATCAAGGGATAATTCCCTCTTCTTCACCCTGTTTGTCCATGTTTCTTCTCTACCTGTACTTTGTTCGGGTAAATGATTTAAAGGTGGAAGCACATCTGAAGAAATAACGGTATTATCCATATTCTGACTAAACTGTGGATGGTGTTGCTTGGAGCCCATGGAAGCTGCACATGAGAACAGATACAAGAAGAGTAACCTTTAGAGAAAGGAATGTACACACAGAAGAAAAATGTCAAAAGGAACAAAATACTCAGAAACTGCAAAGTCCTTCATGTCTTTATACGAAGGAGAACATAGTAGTAAAAGGAAATGCATCAGCAGATATAGGGTAAATAGAGCATATGATCGGTTCAGGGGACCCAAAGTAAATACCTGAAAGACTACCTTCCAAACAAAGAGTGGAGGCATATGATTTGGTGGATTCACCATCTGCAATAATCTCTGCTTGTCGTGTGCCATTCACATTGGAAGCCATAGAAAGAAGTGTATCCCTATATACCGGTTCACTGAAGCAGCTTGTCCCTGTCTCTTCAAATTTATGGCATCGGTCCAGTGTCCGTCTGACAAATGCTAAGGCAGCTTGCTTGGCCATTTTATTACTGGAACTCTTTCCCCCGGTGGCATTTGGAGCCTATCAAAATAAATGAACTCAGCCACCATGTATGCAAGTCAATTGTCAAGAGATAGCTCCATGAGTATTTGACATATTAAACTAATAGTGCTAACAGAGGGTTCAATTCTTCTTTTAAACATTTTGCAGCTCCAATTTAGATCACAAGAAAAGGTAAGACACTGTTAGCATGTGTTTTATACTCAAGAAAGTAAGAAAAGAAATTATGCAACCACATGAAAAGGTCTGTGCACAAGTACAATCATACTTTGTGTATGTATAAGTGTGACACTGAGAGCGAGAAAGAGTCATAGTTCGAGTATAGCACACAAATCTGGGACAACAGTATATTCCCATCTTGAAAAACCTCAGTCATCTAGTCACTAATATACTGGTCAATATGCAGAATAATAGTCACATTTACTTGAGGTAAAAACAGTAAAAAATAAAACCTTTGACCAGAACAAACGGCCTTCCAAGGAAGCATTAGTCTTCTTTTATGAAGCTACTACAGGTCACTTAATAATTGCAGCTCTAGAGATATTTGCAAGATGAACAGGTGGATAAAGACCAATGGAAAACAAGAGACATGTATCAAAGGTGAAAGGAGGTACCAAATACTTCTCATAAGCCATTCCAATGAGTTTGTCAAGCGCACGCTGTTCTAGATCCCTACATCAAAGAAAGATTCGATTGTTACAACGGTTATACAAATCCCACAAAGCAAACATATTGCACAGGGTAAAGGTCTACTTACTTTATTTGGCATTCTTTCTTTTCTGAGGCAGACCTAAACAGTCCATCCAGCAACCCTTTCTTACCGGAGACCTTTCACAGCAGTAAAAACACAAATTAAATGGTAACCTTAAGAACAAGGTTCCTAAGAAATTTGGAAAGACTAACTATATTGTAGCATTATATTCAAAATGATAAACAAAGGTATATATCCCTCATATAATGCTCTAGTAAACATTTCAATAATAAAAAAATAAAAAAATAAATATATATATATACCTGTTCATGATACTTTTCCTCTAATTTCCTAATTTCCCCACTGATTTCGTCATCACCCGTCTGTGTCATGTCAGGCTTAACAAGAACATGCAAAGATAGAATCTATCAATTAATCACGGAATATAATACACAGGAATCAAGTCAATGTTTCAAAAACATAAAAACTCTGCCCTCCAAAACCTCAGCAGCAGAAGAAAATAGAAGGAAAGAATAAACACTTCCAAGGGAGAAGCTTCACATGATACATAAATTGAAACCTCACTAATAAGAAAGAATCTAAGCATAGAAAATCACCCACTGATTTTGTAATGTGTGTGCGTGGTATAATAACCCACCCGAATATAGCACGCAAATTGAGATTATAGTTCAAAAAAGAAAAAGAAAAAAAGTAGAAAAAACGGACTTATAGAGGTACACTTACCAGTAGTTCAGGGTAGATTCCAATACTCTGAATCTCCAGCAGAAGTTTTTCATTTATGTGCATGTTACCATACTGGAATTCTGAACAGGCGAAACCAGAAAAAAATGCTTCATCCGGAAGTACACCATTTTGGGAATGACCAAAGTTTGTACTAATTGTTCTGTTTGGAATGCGCATTCCACCTTCAGGATCATCATGTTCTGGCCTCCCAGTAATCCTATAACCATTTGAAGCAGCATTTCCAGCAAACTGAAAGTTGACTTGAGGTTGATAATTCAGACCATTTGATTCAACCTCTGCATCCAGATCAGATTCAACTCCATACGCATCAAACACAGGATCTTCTTTTCCACTACTAGTATCCTCTTCTGAAATTAATGCCGCTATGAGTCTCTGACAGAGGGGAATTTCAGAGTGATCCCCAGTGCCTGGCACTGATTGTTCGGAACGAAACTCTCCACTCCTTGGTTCAAATTCATTCGAACCCAGTCCATAGTGGACTGTAAGGTTACCATCTAAACTACAAGGGACTTCAGCTGGAGTGGTCACACTAGATTCAATGTTTCCCTGATATATTGATATAAAATTAGACTACCTTGCTATCACAGATTCACAGCAGAGACAAACAGACAGGTTGCCTTCTGTACATAAAGATGCAGTGAAAAAACAATTTGGTTGTATGGCTATGTTTATCAAGAGAAGCTTGTAACACAATACTATCACATGTTGTGGACATTGTTTTTGTACTTATATCCCAAGGGAAGGCATGTTTATGTTAATGAGCATCGGTTTGAATATTATCTGATCCAATTAATCCCCTAATAAAAAAGGACCATTACCTTTAGGTAATTAATGTCTGCATCAGACACAAAACGAAAAAATGGCTCCATCTTCATCCAAAATGAGCTGGAGCAGGAACGAGCTGTGGAAATAATGACATGACTAATTAGACAACACCATTTAAATAGGAATAGGATGAGATAAATTACAGCAAGAATGATACCAGAATCAACAGCAGCTTTTGCAGCAGTCATTAGCTCTTCATGTCCATCATCTGACCCAATTGAGAGAGTCGATACAAGAGTCAATGGAGAATAAAAATTTAAAAAAAAAAAAAACTCTTACTTAACAGCTGAATAGATGATGTCAAGTTAAATTATTCCTCGAGAAATTGGAAAGAATAACTACCAAGAAAATCTGCTGCGGGATTAATTGCTGTATGCTTTTGACGTGTGTATGCCTTTCGATCAGAAAGCCTCCTAGTTGGTGGACGGCCTGCCTTACTGCATTAGAAATTACAGTAAACAATGAGATTCAATCTAAGTAGCAATGTTTCAAACCAAGAAACTCCGGTACTTGTGTCCTATATTTGGCAGAGAACTATACACAGGTTGACAATGACATACCTTTCACTCTTATCTACACCAAGTCTGGAACTTCTCAGCTGTTTAGCTGTACCAACATTTCCCATCTTTTCAACAGTCATCGGTACAATAGACCTTGTCGAAGCAAAACCTCGTCCTGTTCTCCCCTGCCTCCGAACACCATCTCCAAGGTCTTCCCCAGCAGCCGACTTCTGTTTTCTTGATGGCAAGACCAGACTAGGCACCTTCTGAATTTGAATGTTCTGTCCAGGTTTCTCATCTATCTCATCAGATTTTTTGCCTTTGTCTCTGGATTTGACCTCGGCAGCACCCGACTCCTCACTCTCTGATAGTGCTGCTGAAGACAAAGGTTCACCTTTTAACTTAACTTGCTGAGGAGAACTTCCAGGTAAGCGTCTGGCAAATCCTTGACCGATGTCACTACCAGTCATGTCCGATGCACTATCAATAGCAGGGGTTTCCTCATTACTTGAAACAATAGGATTGAAATTTGATCGTCTAGCAGTGCGGGACATCTTTTGTGGTCTCTGGCCAGCCCATTGAGCAACAGGCGGGGATGAAGATCGTGCTGATGTCATGCGTTTGCGATTGTTAGGTCCAACAACAGCAGGGGGCTTGTTTGTACATTGAGATATCTCCCAATCATTAGGTACAGTTGCTCGATGAACAACAGGGGACAACTTGGGTGTAACAGCTGAGCCAGATCGCGGAGCCCGAACAGATGCATTCATCTTTGTACTAGAGGTAGGACTAGCAGAATTAAAGTCGTCACGAGCATTTGATCTGCAGCACACATAGAACAAAGGAAAGTAGCATGCCGGTGAAACAAATAAGCACATCAATAAAGAGTCAAGTAGGCTAATAATAGCATACACAAGCAGGCACTGTAAAGTTGTTGAGAGCTCAACAATTCATGCTAAAAGATATAACTCAAGAAAACACCAAGGATTTATGCATACTTGTTAACAACTCTCTGGTTCCCTCTTTCCTTATCTGAACCCATAGGACGATCTCTCTTATCATTGATAAGGGAAGGGTTGTCTGGTTCAGTCTTAGGGATGGATGTACGGAAGGCTGGGCCAGTTGGTTGTGTGATTCCGTCCAACTTTCCAACTCCAACAGCTCCATTGGCGACTCCAGGCCTTTAATGATACACGATGTGAATATCAGATAACAATATGACATCTGAATTTTCATTTCTAAGAAGCAAATTTTATTCTGAAAACACTCAAGGAAATCCCACAAAAAAATTGAACAAGCAGGCTATAGGCCACCTATAACAACCACCAAAAATCAAAATTGATTAACCATTCAGTATTACACCAAAAGGAATATAGTTGAAATTTTTTAAGAAAGATGCCCAAGAGAGCAATTACAAAACTTCAATGATATAACATATCGACAAGAAGTGTAAAACTTCTATCACCCATCATCACAAAGTTTTGATAAAATTGAAACCTTTCGCTCTCTTTGCTATCTGGTGAAATCATCTCGTGCTGCATATGTCAAATCATGGTATTATTTAATCAAAATGAACCAATCAGTGCTTGTTGGAAGACTCCACTATGGATATCCTTCAATAATATGGAATGCTTTTCCATTGATCAACCAATGAACAAAGTACAATGAACATAGTCTTGCTTGATGGTTATTCAATAAGGAATTGTTTAAATCTATGATTTGTAAATTTCTTCGTACGCCTGATATTCTCAATAAAAAAGGAAGTTGTTATTAACACTCCAATCATGCAAATCTACTCCTCATATTAATACTTTAGTATTACAAAAGGAGTGTAGATTATAATAGTGGGAGTGTTAATAACAACTAGTTGCAAAATCCACCAGCATTAATCAAACCAATCAATAATGACCAACTATAAGTTTTTAAAAAACACATTTTTATTTCTTATCAAAATGGGACAATAAAACAACATAAAGAGAAAAGAATATACTCGAATATATAAAAATAAATAAACCATATTAATAGGTATCATTATTTTTTGCCTGATTTGTGCAACTCCTTTTACAATTTTTTAAGGTATGTCAAATTGGTTTTCTACAATTTCTCTGTCAACATCAATACCCACATAAAGATTAAAACATATTTATGCAATTAAATCTCTAAAATGACCAACCTTATGCATAAAATACAATTAAACCTTTCAAAACCATAAAAAAGCTATTGTTCAATATTATATGGAAACTGAAGGTAAATACTTTCTGCTTATAAACATAGTAAAAATGCTACAAAAGCCAAACATTAAATCATAGTGACTCTCAGAAGAAGATAAAAGTAAATTGTTCATTTTCAAAACGAAACTGAAGATAAATCCACTCTTTCTTTTATATTTAATACCGACTTTACTGAAAAAGTACAAGTTTAGTGGATGAGTAGTCCATGAGACACAGAACATCAGCCACATGGAGAAACTCACTAGCCCTCCTCCCAAGAAACCCCTCTTTCCCCACCCAGAACAAGATACCTAAACCATCTATTTGATAACAAACACAAACTCTACTCAGAAAATACAAGTGAAATGGACCAGTAGTACATCAAAAGCTAAACAACACACACATGAGATCGAGAATTATTAAGATAAAAAGCGAAGATAACTACTGACAGACAGCAACCTAGAAAAATGTTAAAATGGCTACCACATCCCCTATGGATACTCGGTGAAAATATAAAATGACCATAAGCTGGTCCAGATTGCACACTTCAGTGAGATTTATCCCAAATAGAGTTGCACCGTAAAAAAAAATCTACTAACAATCAACTTTTTTTCAAAATGATGGTAGTCGACATAAACCATTAATGGATGCATTTGTGAAGATCTTACATAGCATGGATTAAAACATTCATTTAAGTGATAAGAAGAAAAGGTTGCATCTTTTAGAAGTAATACCTGAACCCATGGGAGTCATTGTTTAACCTTGAACGGACATCATTGACAGGCCTTTGCTGCATCCCCTGTTTGGTTTCACGGTAGCCATCAATTGGTTTACTAGTCACCATCGGAGAAACATCTGGTTTTATCCCAGAACGCTTTTTCTTCATTTTTGATTTTTCCCAACCGTCAACACCAATGGATAGATTACGTTCCTCTCCCTGAACTGCACCACTACTTGCAAGTCTCATCATTTCCCTTTCTCTTTCTACTACCCCCGATGGTCCTTTAAGAGTACTATTTCGCACATCCATCTGTATTTATAGAGTTTTAGTCAGTCTTCATTCAAATGGGTAGTATGAACTAATATACCCCTGATGTCAAGCTGAAGGTATTAGAGACATTATCAATTATTTACATGATAGTCCATGAATAGAGTCAGCTAGCATGCACAGGGTCAAAGACGAAATAATAAGACAAATGCTGTGGCTACCAAGTCCACAAAATCAATACTATGAAGCACATATTCATTTTCACAATTAAATGCAGCTAGGTATGCATAATAACAAAATAAGTAAAGAAGTATATAAGGTACCAGTTAAACCTCAGCAAAATGAAAACCACCAATGACAGCCATATTCATCATACAAGTGAGAAAAGAAAACATTGATATACATGTCATTTGAAAAGATAAATTCAAGTGGAAGAAGGCTCCACAGTATGTCAAGGACTCAAGGTTATGTATTTGTATAAGCCCTATACTCGTATAGGAAAAGAAACTATATATCTTTTCCTAAAACCAAAAAGAATATGGTGATTTGCAAAAGAAGCTGCAGACAAGATATGGTGTTACCATGCGTAAAAATAACAGTTCCTAAAACCATATATTAACCTAGAAACTCATATACAGCACTGAAGAAGCATCATGATATTAAAAAAATAAAATATCAGTGAAGAAAGCAAATATAGCAAATAAATTATCCAGATACTGACCCTCACATCCACCAAAGAAGTACGTGTGCGTTTGTTCGGTACAGAATTTTGTGTCCTTTCTTCTGACTTTTGCTGATCAAGTTCAAAACCACCTGCGACAGCATGATTCTGAATACCAATCTTACCCATGCTTGGTCCCATCATTGACCGATCACCCGGTAACACTACACCAGACCGTTCATTAGAAAAACTTTCTGTTCTTGATCTCTTCTTTGATGGTACACTAGGAAAAACCTTATTGAATACCGACAATGCATCATTGAAAATCTTTATACGTTCCCTGTAAAAGATTCAAAGTTAAGGACTAGTAACAACGTACAAGTAACAAATTCAAACGAAGCTGCAAAATTTACAGAGAACTACCTGGCTTTAACACAGCTTTCACGCAGACCAACCTTGACTCGTTTTACATCCTCCGGTAGTGGGGGTGGTAGCAACTTGCCTTTCACAGAACTAGATGGAGAATCATCAGGTGAAATGCCAAGAGCAACATTCACAAGTCTTTTCAAGTCCCCTTGTCGGTTAGACTTGTGCTCTGCGGCCACCGTTTTTGGGTCGAAGCGCAAGTATTGCAAGAAGTTTGTCACATCTCCTGGAGCTATTGCAGATGTACTTCTTGACATGCTTGGAAGTGAAGATAAAATTGGATTTTCCATGCTCTCACGAAAGCTGCCAGGTCTTTCCAATGAAGCAGCCATGTGGGACCCACGCTGCCCACTGGTATATAATGGTCTGTCTGGGCTACCAGAAGAGAGATCAAACTTGCTAGAAGTTGCCATTGCATCAGTTTCCACACATTATCCGTGTCACAAAGCCAGTAAATACAGAGGTGCATGACAAAGATGGAGAAGTACAGCACATAAAGCCCTACTCTTAAGAACAATGACTGGACAGTGCACCTGAAATGGATAAAAATCATTAGAAGAAAAAACACCTCACAAACTATTAATAACCCAAAAATCTCAAACTATCTCATGAACTTTCCTGTTGGACAAGAAGGAGGACAAGGAAAGAAATTAACCTTTACAATAGAGTTCAATCTAGTTATATACCTAAAGGGATGGGTGAAAAACCCATTTGAAAAGAGTTATCAACATCCTCCCTCAGTATATAAACAATGTAGCAATACAATTTCACGGATCATGTAAGAGCAACAATGCCCATAGTATATGCATTGCACATAAATGGAAATAAAAGACAATGTGGTCGCATCTCTGTTACTGTCAATTTTTTCATTCCTCAGATGGAATTCAAATAAGTTCAGGCACAAAAAGACCAGCATTGCATATAAAACAAAGATAACTGTGAGTACCCAGAATTAACAATACACAAACAAACTTAATAGAGTAGATTAGCAAATCACATTAGATGACAATATAGCCATTACTGTTACCATCCAAGTATGAGCATCTCATATTGCCCAACTCCCCAGGCTCGAAATATCTTACAGATAGAAGTAAACTAACACATGCTATTATTCTTCGAAACCCAGACAAGGACCCAACAAACATAACCACAAACACACAATTCAACAGCAACTCACAATTCAATTCTACCTTATAATAAGATCCACTTTATAATTAAATGATCACCATCCCGACCTTTACGAGAGAAAAACTGCAGTCGCCACGACTACTTTCCCCTTTCCGCTTAATACTCGTACTCAACTTCTTTCCTTCTTTAGCAACAAAATCAATTCCTTATACTCTCTTTTTCTCCTGGGTCCAGCTGTTCCAGCTAATTAAAGCTTCCTCCACTTCAATGTGCTCTAAAATCTTACTTAATCTTACTCATTTTCCCATTCCCTCAATTATAATTCTGCTCACAATTCTCTAATTCTAATCAAACAAAATTCACACCTATCAAAACAGTTGCTCAGTCAATTAAATTATAGTTAACTCCAAGCATCCTCTACTCTTTTAATTTCAATTATTTACACACAATTTAAGCTAATTTAAGAAAAAAAATCACAAATAATAATCGGAAACCCTAGAAGTTGAATCTAGGGAAAACCTAGCAAACTGAAGTATTACAAACCCTAAATCAAAAAAACGGAAAAATAAAAAGTTCGAGTTGAATCACGTAAAATTAAATTAAAATTAAAAACAAAAATTGAAGCTCGAGAGTTTGAATCTGCAATTTACCTCCGACAATGATGTCACCACTGAGCGACGGCGATTCCGGCGATTCGGAGAAGCAATTACACGGCGGTGGAATCGAATATTCCGATTGGGTTCTTTGGAAAAATAATTACTTTTTTTATTGTGACGAGTTCGGGGCTCGAAAAATCGAAGGTTCGTACAAAAAAGCCATGGGGGACGAAGAAGAAAAGCCCTGTGTTTTGATTGGCAATGGAATGAGACTTGTAGAAATTACTCATGTACCCATGGGATTGTTTTATGGAGGTGTTTGAATCAGGGGGCGAGGGCGGGGGTATGATGGGGAGAATTTGTTGAGCCGGCTCAAATTACAGGCTTAAACAGCTAATAGAGTGTCAATGTATGTGTGTATTATGTATGGTTCATGTACAAATGCACATGGGGGGTAATCAATTTTGTAGGTGTGAAAATATTATTGAACAAAGAGTAACATGTAGGGGTTGGTATTTATTTTTCTTCAGAATCAAGCAAAAGAAATATCTCTGATATTTGGAAACAGCGGTGTGTGAGGGTGGGTAAATACAACGATTTTTTATTACAATGTCCGTTTAGAGGCATGTATGTGTTATTTCACATGAATGATAGTAGACTCAACTCCAGTTCAGTTGGTTTTTAACATTAACTGGACGAGTTCGTTGAAGTAGTGTTGTGCGTTCAAATGTAAGTTCATTAAGGTAGTGGATTTCTTTCTCGTCTTGTGCCATCATTTTCAAGTTTAATCGAATCTAAGAAGCTGGAGTACGGTTTCTAATCCTCTTTTTTATGATTTAATGATTTATGAGTGAAATATTTACTTTTAGTTTGAAAATGGATATGTATAGGTCACGGAGTGTATTGGAATTGAAAGTTGAGATCTGACATTTAAATTTAAACTTTCAAATATTATGTCATTTAAGGTGAATTATCAACAAAAATCTGATTTTATTGTGATTAAAATCAGTACTGCTATTGACATCGAGGATACCCTGGACCAACTCAATTGCCAAAAATGAATAAAATTTGACTTCTAACCATGTTTAGATCTATGTAACTTGGAGTAAATGTCATTATGAGACTAGATTAGACGGATGGCTGAGATTAAATAACATCTTGCACCTTGGTGCTCTGAAGAACTTTCGCTTATAGATCTTCCATCTTCAGTCTTGTTTGCTTTTTTTTTTTCCTTCTTTTTTTTTTTTTTGTGTGTTTATGTGTGTGCATAAGAGATTGAATGATGAAAAAGTAAAAAGGCAGTTATCTATATTGTGAAACGTTATTGTACTAGAATGAGTTAAGTGATATAATTTATTATGAAATAAAAGCTTATTTATAACTCCATTTATTGCGATTGTGTTTAATAATGTGATCATAAATTACGTTTCACCAAAATTTCTATAAACAGTGATTGTTGTTGCGTATGCTACATATCATAGAAAAATAAGCACAAGAAGATAGATTGCATTGTGTAGCAAATAAGCCATGGAGCCGAGGGTATCTGGTTTCCTCATAGCGCTATTCTTGGTTTTCTCGACGTCGAAATTGATTCGTTTTGGTGATGCACAAGAGTGCTTATGTTCCCCAGTTTGTCTCAAGACGTACAATACTAACTTGAAATGCGACAGAGGATTTTGGGGCTTTAAAGATGTGAAAGCTAGCGAGTATTGTAAGACAGAGTGCAATAAAAGAGGTCATGAATTCAGCTCTTGCAACCAAGATGTGTCTTGGTTTGGACGAAACGGTGATGGGAGGTGTCAATGCTCGAACTCATGCACTCCTTGGTAATCTATATATATGGTCAAGTTTATTGTCGTTAATAATAATACAAATAAAGAATATTTCCCTGTTTAAAAATATATATATTTGAATGACTACATTTTCGGCATGATTTTCAACAAATACAATTTGTATTAATAATTGTGTTACAGAGGACAAACTGGACAATGAATTGAAAATATAGTACTTTATGGCTTCACATAAGCATTATTTTTTTTGTTATGTCACTAAAATCGTAAAGCAATAGTATCTAATATTGCATTATTTGTTAAACGGTGCTTGTTAGAAGCAAAGATCATAGCAAGTCATAAAGTAACGATGATATATGCATATGATCCTATAAAAACATATTATGGCATCCAAAAGTGTTCAACTTCCTTCTTGTAGCTAAAGAGAATTTTAAAAAATGTGAAGTTATCGCGTACTTTTGAACGCAAAACTCGTGTAGGACCGTTCAAAACTGGTGTAGAATACCATGTTGCTCATTGAGAGACATAAAGAGAGTTTTTGTTTTATGCCAACAACTATATATTGCTGTTACAACTTACAACAAATTTACCAGTGAACTGTAACATGTTGGTCATTGAGTATAATCGAATTCCCGAGTTATTTCGGAGGTCAAATGTTCAAGCAAGTGCAAGACTACACGTTTGATTATCACTTTCGGTGTTTATCAACCAGATTATTCATCATTCCAAATTGCAAATCACTGAAAATATAATTCACCATAAAACTTTATAATCAAAGCCAAAGGCATTGATACAATTCCAGTTATCAGGGCGGGTCATTGTTTAACATAGCCACAGTTTCCTAGAAAACGAAGGAAAGGAAGAAAGACCAGAAACAACCACAAGTGAAGGCATGTCCTTTATCTGCCAACCTGGGTAGTATGATACAACCTTAACTAACTGGATACAGTTTAAAGCTTTCGAAATCTACTGATATTCCTACAAAACAAACCCATCAACGGGTCATCTTTAAGTTTCTTCATCATTACTGTACAAGTAAGAGTTCTGGAAGATGTAGCAATCAACTGTGTTGATTAGGGCAAAACCTGACAGAAAAAAACAAGCAGGAATGCCCTAGGTATTGATAGAAGGGCCTTGTCCGCCTGTTACACCAGGCGCTACGAGTCACTCTGACATGATGTCACCTGAATCAGCAAGCACCTGAGCTTCCGTGTCATCTACTGAATACTTTTTGGAGTAGTCCAGTACAGAGTCACCTGAGAGGATTTAGTACAGAGTCACCATCAGATCCATGGATGTGTATCTAAAAACCGAATTTGAGGAAACAAGTTTGGATAAAGATATATTACTGTTTGCAGAGTCAATGGAGGACCGATTTAGTGATGTACTCCTCTTTAAACCTGTACACGAATCAAAATAAAGATTGAGATGTTGCGGGGATTGGAAGGACAAATAAAAGGGAAGCTTGACAAATCACAATAATGGTGCTCATCATATGAAAATTTAGGAGTATGTTCCATCAAAACAATCAAAGGGAAAAAGAAGTCGAGAAAATTATACTTTGGACATCATACCTTTGACAGCCTCAAAATTTTTGTATGTATAGCCAACAAAGCTAAGATCCTTAGGAGTCAGCAACATCTGCAAATCAAGATATAGGACAAGATCAATAAACTGCTAAGGCAAAATTAAGATTAAATTGAAGCCGACTGAGGTTACAAACATAACACTACTGTAATATAAGAGGGAATGCTCTTTTTCCCACACTTGTCCTTTCTCTCGAATGTACCTTGTCAGGCGTCTTTTATGACAAATTCCAGCATCATGTAGATAGAATTAAAATCATTCACTAGTGTCTGATTTATTTTGGCTGTGAAATTTTACCTTTCTCATAATTCCAGATCCAATTCTTCCAGACGCTGGTGCATCTACCTATAACACAATAAGAATTTTTCATTTCAAGTACTGTATTTTTTTTTGTCACAATGTTAAACAGAGGGAACTATATCTGCTTAAATCCAACAATTTGAAGGGGAGAAAAGAAACAGCATAGAGGTCACAGAGCACTGTGGAAGCATAAAATTCAAGGATAGAAATTATTCAAATGCACTCCTCGTCACATTTGCAAATTTCTAAGGTTCTCGAGCCCACAGGTCATAAATATTGAACTTGTGAACAAACCAACATGCAGGAAGACATGAACATGCAAGACCTCACCTCATCATATTTCATAAAATTTTGAGTATCGAGTTCCCCATTGACCTCCGGTTTAAATGCTGCCTCCATTTCATAAAGTCTGTCCCACTGAACATCTCTGAACCAAGGATGAGCCTGATCAAAATTTAAAATGAAATTATTGATCAAGAAAATCATGCAACAGCTTAAAGGTAATTGAAAGAAGAGCGAGGAAGACAAAATACCTTAATTTGGTCTGCTGTACGAAGCCTATGTTCAACATCACACAGAAACCTACTAATCAGATCCTTTGCTTCAGGTGTCAACCTTGCCTCCACAGGAAATTTCAAGTGATTTTTCCAATGCACAATCTACAGATCAAATACGCCAAGTAACACATAAGAATTTATATTTAAGTTTACAATAAATCTTTACTAAAACTTAAGATATAACCGTGGCCTAAGCACATCATGACAGAATTGTTAGACTCTGCAAACTTTACTATTTCAAATACAGTTTACTTACCATGAACACCATCATGAAAGAAGATGAACCAAAAGCCAATAGAATATTCCATAGCCCAATTAAAAGTTTTAATCAAAACATATACTCGTTACTAACCTTTCTGCATGTTGTTACCGGATCGTCAGAGTAAAACGGGGGATAACCAACAAGCATCTCATACATTATAGCACCCAGTGACCACCTACCATCAAGATAGTTAATATCATAGAATGCATGATTGATGTTATCACACTATTTTAGATACTACAACAAATCTAATGAGAATCCAAAGATCTTCACTTATAAACACAATTATAAATTCAATGTTCTTTATTCACATTTGAGTAAGAAAGCCAAATAAGGAACATATAATTTAATTATATGAAGTTACCAATCACACTCCATGCCATATCCTTTCTTCAACAATACTTCTGGAGCAATGTAATCCGGTGTGCCAACTGTTGAATATGCCTATCATTCAAAATAAAGTGGTATGAGTACGATGGGAAAACAATATTTCTAACATATCGTACCTCTGAAATTGTCATATGAAATTGACACAGGGAGATGATTAGTTACATATGAAATTCCTTTTCAGACTCAATTCTCTCTAACTATGCCATATTTCATATAGAAATATCAGACATCCGTTGGTTGGACTTATTAATATAAAGCAGTATGAGAAGAACCTTTTCCCTACCAGTGTTCTCCTGTTTATCTGCCAATGCTGAAGTTGCTCAAGTGGGCTTTTCCAGCGCCTCCCATTTTTGGTCTCTGGGGATGATTCATCGATATCCATTGTCTCATGCAAGTTTTCATCATCGAGCACTTCATGTTCATTTATGGAAGATAAATTTGAGCAGTCAAGAGGCTTGCACAGACCGAAATCAGAGAGCTTCATGTGACCATTTTGGTCTAACAGAAGATTGTCTGGTTTTATATCTCTGAAAACAAAACAAATTTAAGAATTACATAAAGTTACGTTGATGCATGACCTACGAAGACAAGTGCAGCTGCAGATAAGTTTTTTCCTTGTATGTTGGCAAGTATGTAAATAATAGGGAAAAACCAACCTGTGAATATAGTTATGCTTATGAATAGATTCTATTGCCAAAACACTTTGAGCAATATAAAATCTGGCAACAGTTTCAGTCAAAGTCTCCTCTCTTATGAGCAAAGTCATCATGTCTCCACCAGGTAGATATTCCATAATTAGATACAAGTATTCAGAGTCTTGAAATGAATAGTAGAGTTTCACAATGCAGTGACTGGCAACTTCTGCAAGCAAATTCCTTTCAGCTCTGACATGTTCGACCTAGATTATAGATAGGAGACGAATGAATGCATCTTTCCACAAAGACAACATTGATGAAATAATATCCTACTAAATGACATGGACATTTGAGACGGAGCAAAGGGATTGTTATTGTTGCTAGTTCAGCTAATATGGAAGCTGACATAATTTCAGAATATAACATGTATTCATCTTCTCCATTTAGATAGCAGAAAAAGAAAAATGAAACTGCCAAATAAGAAACTTCATATACACTGGAAGTACCAGGAAAAAACACGTATTAAACAGTAATTAATAGATCAAACTATATTAAATCTGTTTCTTTATCAAGTGGATCAGTTGTATTAAGCAAAACAGGCAAATCCTAAGTATTTGTGCTGCATAATTCACTTAGACTCAACATATCATGTATTAATTTTTTTTTTAAATAAGGAGAGAACACTTTACTAGCTGACTTAATTTCACAAGAGTACATATAAGTGATATAACTATCTGAAACATTACGAAAAACCAAAACAGATGGTTAGTGCACCATAGACCAGGTTGACTGATCATGGATCATGCAATAAGGATGATCAGACAGGTCAACAGTTTACGTAAATGGTTGTGAGAAACGTTTTGCATGTTACCCATTATTAACAGCCATTAAATGATAGCTGTCTAAGTAACTGTAAAAAATATCGCGTAAATGGAATACATAACCTATAATATTCGTCATATGATTTTGCATTTAAAAATAAAAATAAGTCAAATGTTCTCACCGAAGTTGTGTGAAAAGCCACTTAATAGTTACCTTAAACAGGATGGAAATTTAAGTAACTGTGATAGAAATTAATAATTCTTTATCTTAAAGGTATCAGAAGCTCAAGTTTAAATATGTATTTAATCGCTATACATCATTACCTGTCCCCTGCTGAGCATTTCTGACTTCTTCAACTTTTTCATGGCAAAAATGGTGCCAGATATCTTCTCGCGACACAATCTAACCTGTAATATTATTATAATAGATTTCTTAATGAAGTTCCAAACATGAGTTAAATGAATATACAATGACATAGAAAAATGAAAACAAACGACCATCATATCCATTCTTTTCTTAGAATTCTACAAGACTTGTAACAATAAGCAACACACAGCAAGCTGAAATACGCTTATGCTGACTTTCTCTACATATTAAATTTCTTAAGAGGGATGCAGCAAACAAATTGTTATCAACAGAGGATAAGAACATGTAAAGGGAGAAGAGAAAAGATTAAACCAAGCATCTATGCATGTCGCCAAAACATAACTCTAACCTCTCCAAAGGCTCCTCTCCCAATTATGGTGAGAAGGTCGAAGTCCTCAACACAAATCTTGTGCCTCTTAAGACGCATATATTCAGTCTCTTTGCGTTCCAGATCCTTCAATAGATTTATCTGTTCCTCCTCTGGTAAACGTTCAGAAGCCAACTTTTTTTCCAGCACCGAGCGTCTGAATATGGTAAAATCATGAGAGAGAGAGAGAGATCTAGATCAAACACTGAACAGGAACTTTATCGTTTAATCATTGCTAATATCACTTCAGCAATGTGTAAGAATGTGACAAATACTGCAGGTATATACATTTTTTTACAAGAAACATAAATTCTTTTTTTCTTTTCTAGAATGAAACAAACAGAACCTAGTGGCAGGGATGAGAAAAGCACGAATCAGAAACAATCCAGATGCACAAATTTTCATGTGAAAATGTCCGCAAACGTCCAAAACCAATATAAAGTAAGCCTCATTTTTATATTACCAGGCAAGACCTATCTAACATGTTTTTGTTCGCTTATTGCAAAAGTGAAGAAGCAAAGGGACTCAAACCGCACAATCAAAGATACGCTTAATAACTTTCTCAATTTGTCCAATGCTGCATCTCATTAATTACTTCAAAAGCTTATTTTGCAATACATGCTTTAGAGACTTATAACCAATAGTGTGCAGTTCTTTGCTCAGTATCCAATGCTTGATATTCCTTATAAGATTCCTACAATTTATTCATTATGTCAGAACAATATGTTCATTGCAACATGCAACAGAATCCAAATAATACTCTCAGTTCATGCAAGCATACACATTACGCAAAACACCAAAAACCAAACGAAACTTAAGAAACTACATTGCCCTCTTGTCCTCCAGATACCAACTTCCCTCCCTTGTACCTCACTAACCAAGAACACACTCATATAACAACAAACACCATTTCATTTTAAACAACAAAACCGCATTGTATAATCAGAACACAAAACCAATATCATTCAATTACGACGGATTAACAAAGAAGAACAAAGATGATTTCAACCAGTAAAATAACAAGGAGGAGGAGGTGATTGAAAGGACCTGAGCTTACGATCCTGGATGTGCTTCATCTGAGCCTTGTAGTGGCTCTCTATGAACTGCTTGGCCGCAGCCACCCTCTCCAGGGTCAAGCTCGACCCGACCTCACCACCACCGTCGTCTCCCACCCCGGCCCCACCTTTGGGCACCGCGATGCCTCGCTGGTGATCCTCCTCCATTCCCTCCGACTCGTTCTGCTTCTCCATCTCTCTCTCTCTCTTCTCTTCTCTTCTCTTCTCTTTCTCTCTCTAAATTTTTGTGATTGTGAGGAGTTGTATTGTCTACCCGACGCGTGGCGGTGTCTGATTCGATGCTGAGCTGTGCTTCCGAAAATTGGCTTGCCTTTGTGAGAATTAACTTTTCGCTTTGTTTAATTCAATTAAAATAAAATATTTCTGTATAATTGTTAAAAAAACATTTTGGATCTCTTAAGTCTTGAGTGTTTATCATCCTCTTTGATATATACTCCCCAGTAACTCATCTCACTGTATTCTTCTGCATCTTCATCTTTGATAATTGATGCTCCTGTGAAGATGCAAAGCATTCTCAAAGTCCAGACCATTAACCAAATTCATATGATATTACTGAGATTTCTGGGCTAAAGAGGATGAGTCACGAGACAAGATGTAAGTCGATGAAATTCCAATGTCGTTGATGGAATCATTTGATTATTTTTTTTACCTCATCCATAAACACAAATCATAGCCCCGATTCTCCAAAATCCACATAATTTTATTCAAGTTCTGTGCAAATCTTGCAGACCCAGAGAAACTTTTGCAGCATGTTGACAACATCGAGTTTTTCCCAGGGAGTCGTCCTTTTAAGGTTTCAGAAAGCTATTCCTTTGAAGAAATATGAATTGTTATTGTTAAGTTTACTGATTATAATTGTCGACGAATGAAGTTTATTTGAATGTGGAATAGGACTCCTGTTGGTCATTAAGTTTATAATTTAATTGGTTCTCGTAGAGGTTGTGGGAAACGTTTATTTCGAAAGATTTATTCTAAGAAAGAAATTGTAACGACGGTAAAAATATTTATTTTTGCTAATAAAATATAATTTTTATTAAGATATTATTTTTAAGATGTTGAATTTTGGATTGGGTTAAAAAGGAAGTTTGACCGGCTGGGCTGAACCCAACTCTTTTCTCTCTCTTTTCTCTCTCCTTCCGCCCACTCTCTCTCTCTCCCCGAGTCCCTCCCTGCCTGAAACTTCCAGCCGTCGTTCGTCGCCGTCCGGCCATTGTAGGTCGCTGCGTCAGTCCCAATCGGTCGGCCTTCGACCCAGCTCTCATCCTAGACCGGTGAGAGGCTCCTTGGTACCGCCGCAAGAAAGATATCAGACTTGAAATTCTAGGGTTTTATTGTTGTTTCTGTTCGATTGGCGTAGTTAGGCTTGGAATTGTTGTTTGTGCTAGTTAGGAAAGTTGTATAGGAGGTTGAGAGGTACTGTCAAAATTTGGTAGGTATTGGAGGTCGCCGGAGCTTCCCGCCGGCCGCCGTTGCCGCCTTTGAAAAAGTGTTTTTAGTGAGAAATTTTATGAGGAGTTTAATGGTATGAGTTTTAAAAAATTTCGAAGAGGTTTAGATATGTTTGAGAATTTTTAAAGTTTTTTATTTTTGGCGGATTAATAAGATAGATTCCGGCCATGAGATTATTTTTGGTGCAATGTGATTTTCAGGATGTTGGTAATTATGGTGAAATTTGGATGGCAGTGAAGTTAAGATTTAGGGCGATAAGCATGGTTGAGCACGCGAGGCTCATATTTAATTATGTCTATTTTCTTTAAGCGTTGATGTTTTATTTAATAAATTATTTTATGTTTTTGGAACATGACGCGAGTAGGCTTGAGCTGAAGAGGCATCCGACCGATATCAGGTTTATGCCTAATTTGTGAGTGGACCTTTGTTTTAAATAATGTGCTTAAAATGTTTTATTGTTGAATAATTTCTTTTGTTACAAAATAACCGAAATTGAGAATTTCGGTGATTATACTCATATATAGATATTTAAGAGAATAGTATGTATATAAATAAATGATAGCTAGCTATACGTGTTTTTCCCCCCATAATGAGATAAAATATCATTATGGGGTGACGTGAGCGTTAGACGTCAGCGTCGTAGCTTTGTATGACTTTCTATTCTTCGTATTTATTCATAGAATTCGTACAAGAAACACACACACACACACACACACACACACACACATATATATATATATATATATATATATATGTATATATTCACTCGTGCTTTTCCCCTATAATGAGGTAAAATTTCATTATGGAGTGACGTGAGCGTTAGACGTCAGCGTCGTAACCTTGTATGATTATCTATTTTTCGTGCTTATTCATAGATTTTGTACAAGAAATATGACGAGTGTAAATACATTATGATATATATAATCCTAGTCTGAAAGGTCATCTTATAAAGTTTGGGAGTCTAGTAAAGCTAGACACCAGTTAAGAATTTATGAGTTAAGTTTAAGCTGTCGCTTGCAAAACGTTTTCCATGAAAGTATTTTTGAAAAAATATTATTTGTTCTGTCGAAATTACTTTTGTCCACTCACTCTGACGTAATTGAATATTTTCCCCTGCCCAATTCATTTTAAAATGTCCAGTTTGCATCGTTCAGGTGGGGTCTAGAAGAAAACGTCGAGGCATAGTCACTCATTTTTCCGCTACTTTTTACCAGTAGGTTATCTGTTTAATCTACTAGAAGATTGTCAGCTTCCGTTGTTTTTATTTTTAGTAGCTCTGAATATTTTTTGGGATTTTTGTATAACTTGTTCTGGATAATTATGGGTTGTTGTGGAGGATGTTAATTTTGGTTAAAAGGGTGGTTCTATAATTTTTCCAGGTTAGAGTTGTCTATTTTTCAAGGGAGGTTTGCCGAGTTCTTCGGTAAATTTTTCTTAGAGATGGTCCCCGCAAGACTTACTTCATGTTTCATGGTGAAATTCAGGACGGGTCCTAACAACTCCACCGTCAGGCTTCTCTTCATTTTGTTGGCATATCAATCTTGATGAAGATGGCGTCGTGCCTTCTTCCATTGGAGATATGTTTCGGCGGAGACGTAAAAGAACGCCTTTTCTCAAAGTAATGAAACAATTTTATCTTAATTGAATTAAACAAGAAGCAACGTGTTAACTTTTCTTTGGTGGTAGAGATTTTGAATCCATGGAGGAGCGTCGACGTTTGGGATGCAGTGGGGGCGGCGGCGGCAACAACAACGTCGCTGGGAAGGAGGCAGGGATGTTAATGCTATGGTGGGCTCGAGTCGTGGGCTTTCTCTCTCTAATCTAGGCAGGTTGCTAGGCTGCCCAATTCCCTCAGAATAATAGGGCCTGGACTAAGGCTCCTTATATTGTTTGGGTCTGGAGATTCGTTATGGGCCCTTTTTAGGCTTTAGTTTTATTTTGTAGTTATGCTAGTATTTTAGCTTGTTTTTATTTTATGTTTTCAATAATTCCTCACTCATTGCCGGTTTGGAGATGTGGGCTTTGTCCCTGTTTACGTATCTTGTTAGAATGCATATGATTGTTATCTCCTGATATCATTTCGGGATGTCTATGCAATACGGGGTTTATGATTTATGTCTCTCTCTTATTTTCTGCAGTTTCGTTAATAATTAAGACATGGTGGTGGCCGTTTAACTTTTAAAAAAAAACATTTAAATTAAAAAGTTAAATTTGTTAGCAACATCCTAGTGTACGGACAAGGACATGCATCTGACAATGCATTTATTGACCCATAAATAACAACTTGGCCCGTCTTGCATTGACAATGCCCAGAAGTTGATTGATGGAATCCATAGATGTTGTACTTGTATGAACAATCGTCACCAGTGACACCATCACAGAAACAGCTTTCAGAAACTAATTTGGAGATTAGATACAAATACAATGACACACTTTGGTGCCAAAGGAGACAAAGCTGAACATGCAAGTAGTACTTAGATGGATAGTCGGATCTAATCGGTGGTATTGAATTAGAAGACATACTGTTGAATACAGCCGATGTTATTATGAAAAGAAAGACAGTTATATACAGCCGATGGTATTATGATAAAAAACAGGAATTACTTTGTTCTCAATACTATTAGACAGCTAACTCTCGTTTGCATCATGTTTCATGAGTAATGAAAAAGTTAAGCGACATAAAAAAGTGATTGTTCATGCGATTCAAGAGATAGAAACATAGTTGTATCCGGTCGACGATATTCATATGAAGATAAAATTCTCTTCAATAATTAGCATTGAAGAAACGACCTCCAATGGGGTGTAGAGGAAAAATCCTTGATATTTCCTTTGTTTCAATAAATAGCTTCAGTGAAACTTATGATACCAAGAAGCATCACTGTCAAACTCATCAGAGATGCCAAAGAAGGGTTTGTTGAGGTCAATGATCAGAAGAGACCAGTGTGCTAATCTGAAGCAAACAATTCAAAGGTCAATTTCATATTGATGGAGGTGCCAAAAAGATAAGGCTAAACGCGTTTCAATCCCCAGACAGAAAAGTTTGACAAAATCTGATAACAAAATGGCTTTCTGTAATGTTGAAAAATGGGGGCTCTGATGTTGCCAACACAAATTCTGTAAAACATGGTACCCCCGGCTGGTGCCTACTTTGAACTTCCATTGCTCTGAGAAAGATTCGCTCCGAGTTAAGTTAAGAGTTGTTAGATTAGTCATTATTTGAGATTAAAAATAAATGGTTATGGTTGACACTTGACACTTAACACTTCAATGATATCAGAAGTTGAAATTCTCAAATCTCAACGAGTTATAGTCAATCATAGTCAGTTACCAGAAAATCAGATATAAAAAATGAGCTATAATATCACAGGGACTAGAAAATAGTCTGTTCTACACAAAAACATCCAAGCCAAACTATACCATCTTCTATACCCAACCAGTTAATGCTACACATGACTAGAGGTGACATAACAATGTAACAGAACCAAAAAGACTAATGAAACCCAGTGCCTGCAAGGCCATGGTGAAGCAAGTTATGAGCAATGTGATCCCTAGCTTGAACTGCACCAGCAGACCTCACACCATTCTCAGAAACCATCTCATCATCGAAAAGATCGTATTTGAGCTCGGCATCGAGCTCATCGTTCCTCATTGTGCAAATGTTGTGGAGAACACAGCAAGCCCCAAGCACCACAGGCAAGTCCTGCAGCTTCACCTCAGTCCTCTTCTGTAAACAAGACCACCTCCCTTTGAGCCTAGCAAATGCGTCTTTAGCAACTCCTTGAATGTCACCAATCTTCTCATTGAAAGCGTGCTGCGTCCATGTCAAATTCTGGTGGGTGTAAGGAACCAAAACCCAGTCCATGAGTGGATGACCCTTGTTTCCGACGACCCAAACGTCCTTCAATTGGCCGGAGCTGCCTCTTTTGTAGAGAGCTGAATTCTCTAACACCTTGTCATCCGGCATAGAACCAGGCCAGCCTACGCAAATGTCGGTGAACAGGCCTTTTGGATCAACCACACCCTGAACTGTGATGGAGTAAGAAGTCTTCTGGTTGCGCTCTGTGTGACGCTTGTTGAAGTAAGCTGCCACACTCACTTTGGGTGCTATGATCGGGACATGAGTAGTGTACATTGAACCAGAGACATTAGGGATGCCGGATATAGATTCGAACTCGGTTTTGATTCCCTGCAATGTGAGCTCGTCAGGCCAGTGGAGATACTTCTCCATTAGAACAGTCTTGATAGCCAAGCAGACTTCAAGCACGAGCTTATGGCAGGTGGAAATGCCGAGACCGAAACGCTTCGAAACCAGACGCAGCGGCTCCCCTGTGGCCAGCCTCCATATGCAGACGGCCACCCGCTGCCGCACCGGAATCGCGTCCCTCAGCATTGTGTTCTTCTTGGTCACGGCCGAGTCGAGCTCCTCGCAGATCATGTCGAATGTGGCCTTGCTCATCCTGAACGCCTTCCGGAACTCGTCCTCGGAAACGTTGGGGCTGTTGTAATGGTCCCACCAGTCTTTCGACCTGTCCTTCACCCACAGCCTCCGGTGCGGTCCCGCGGTGGCCGCGACACTGCTACTGGACTCTGCCGCGGTAAAGGCAGCGCCGCGGCTCCTTTTGCCGTGGGATTGCTCCAAGTTGGTGAGTTGGGTACTACTCTCTTGAAAATCAGAGTAGTACTGGCTCATGACTTCCGATTTCTTCTTGTAATTCGCTTCAAGAATCTCCTTTTGCTGCTGGGACTGCGCAGAGTAAAGCTCTTGCTCCTGCTTCTCCTCCTCGTCTAGTATCATCAACGACGTAAGGATGTCAGTTAAAGGAATCTTCTTCTTCATTTCTTCCTCGGCGCCATTCTCGTCGTCCTCCTCCTCCTCGATCTTCTTCCTTCTCTTCAACCCAGTAAGGGGGTTATTAGTCCCATCGTTCATCCCGAAGTCCTGCATCTCGGGATATAAGCTGAAGAAGTTCAAGTACTCTTCTTGATTGAGAAATGTGAACGGGGTGACTTCCATGAGCCGATGAGCGAATCAGAAGAAGAAGGAAGAACTGGGTTTGCTGTTGGGTGTGGAAGTGTTCGAGGAAATGATGTGAATGAATTGATATGGTGAGAGAGTGTGAAGAAAGAAGGTGGACTCGGGTGTGTATATATACGGGTCGCTGGAGAAGCGTGTCAGCAGTGTGAACGCGGCGAGCTACGGTGACTTGACTTTGTTTGGATTTTAGAGAGAGGAGGGGAGCTTTTACGCGGTTGTCTGGGTTTTTTTTCTTTTGGGTTTTGGGGGTTTGATGGTTTTGTTAAAAGGAGGAAGAAGGGTGAGATTCTGTCAATTAATATACCCTGTTGCTTCTTGTGCCGAAACTACTTTTGTTTGGTTAAGAATATCTGATAAGCTTCCCAAGTTCCCATCCTAGATTTCACTATTTACTTTGTCAAAAGTAAAGCTTCATTGTATCTGTTTTGAACATGATATGGTAGATTTAGGGAAAAAAAAGTTTGTGATTGAAAAGATTGATATATGTCAGGAGATGCAATTGTTTTACAAACTACACGTAAAATAGTTAAATCACTATTCTCGTGAACGGCAAACGAGTCTTGATCGAGACGTTAAGATGTATGTTGGAACATAGATGCAATCATTTGTATTCGATTCATATTTAATAACGGTGTTGTTTAGTTTAATAACGGTAGTCATCTGTGATTTTTCGTCGTTTATTGTATAGACTATAAAGTAACTGTTGTTTATGATCCAGACGTTAAGATGTATGTCGGAATATAGATGAGTCATTCACATTCGATACATATTGGTGTTGTTCAGTTTAATAACGGTAGTCATTTGTGATTGTTTCGTCGTTTACAGTATAGACTATAGAGTAACTGTTGTTTTTGATACCGACAAGACGAATTTGACGACTATTGCCAAGTCTTCGGGTCTGAATATATGTTGATCGTTCGAGTTTGTAACGTTTCAAATTTTATAATTCATTTAATATTTACCATTTGTTGTTATAAGTTGCTATAATTTTACTTATAACGTGTAACTATTTAGTACATCTTTTTTGTTATGATAGAAATTAACTATGGGCATTATCTATGTTCCTTCGCGCATTGTATTCAAGATGTAGTTCAAAATGTTTTAGTTTGTTTTTCTAAGAGAATAACATAAAAGAGAGTTGAAATGATGAGCGAGAATCCGTTTAGAATGATTTTTATTGTAAAGTTTGATTCTCCATGTAAAGTGATTTTTATTATAAAGTTGGATTCTCCATATAACGTGTCAGGGAAAAGAATTTTGATCGTTCCTAAGTTATCATTGTGATGAAATAATTTCTATGTGATTTTTGCTGAAAGATACCATTTTAAGTTAATAACTTTTACCTCCATTTACCATCAATGGATTCCGTCACAATTATTGATTGACCTGTCATAGAAGGGAAACATTCCCATTTGTATCATCCGCGTTGAACAATTGGTTATGGTCAACATAAATTAGCATATTACAAGTTGTATTTCAATAGTCAATACCCATCAAGAAATATGATCAAGACTGGCTGTAGTACATACACCGTGAGTCATATAACAATTGTTTGACATTTCATTATAAGTTAAACACATCCCACTCACAGCCTTATGTAACATATTATGCTCAGTGTGAAAATTCAATAAAATTTAGAAAAAAAAAAACTCAAATAGTCATCCTTTTTGAAGTTTTCAGTCGTCTCGTGTTCTTTTAGTCTAAACTTAAGCATGTCAACGGATTTTTACATGTTCTCGTGTTCTTTATGATAATTTATTAATGTCGTTTTTTCTTTAATGGGTCAAAATTAATGTAATATATTTGAGAGAGTTATAACTTAGCTTATTAGTGTGTCATAAACTCGTACTTTAGTGTAATCTAAAAATAAACCTGTAATCTCATCTCAAAAACGAAAGGAAAGAGCAATTTTTAGTAACTTACGACAAACAAAATATTATTGAATATTTACATATCTTCCTCACATCTTCTGGCCTGTTGCAGAATCACCAAGAAAAATAGAGAAGCTTTCATTTTGGTCAACCAAAGAACAAGAAGTTTATTTCGTGAAGTTATCCGGTCACTATAGTGAGTGGTGCGTAGCGAACCAAATAGATGAGCAGCTGCTCTTTCATGGCTTCCCTTCTCATCCCAACCCCAACCATTACACTCCAACACCACCAGGTAACTCTTATCATTCTTTTTCTACTAATAAAGATTGCATCTTTAATCTCCTTCAAAGATTGGAACATGTTTCTTCAATTTCTTGGCAGAAAGATCATATCAGGTTCAGCACAAACCCATCATCCAGAATTCCCGAGAGAAATTTTGGACGACATGGGCTTTGTTTTGTGACAAAAGCTAAGATCGGAGGAGATGTACTTGAGAAACAGTCGGTTAGTGCTGAAGACAAGAAGGGTGATTCTTCTTTTTCTTTATCACTTAGTTTGGTTACTAAGGATATTTTTGGAGTTTGTTATCTACTTGCATATGCATTTCTGTTCTCAGTGGGTTGAACTCTTACATGTTCATTTGTTGATACTGATCTAGATTATGGACTAGTTAGTCTCCACCATGTTGGAATCTTGTGTGAGAACTTGGAGAGGTCACTCGACTTTTATCAGAACATTCTTGGTATGTTATGGTTTTTTTTTTTTTTTTCCTTTAGCTCCTTTTATGCATCATCATGTACTTTGTTGTTAACTTAGTTAATGAAAGATTGAACTATCCCCAATAGGTCTTGAAATAAATGAGGCTAGGCCAGATGACAAACTTCCCTACAGAGGGGCTTGGTTATGGGTGGGTTCTGAGATGATTCACCTTATGGAGCTTCCCAATCCTGACCCTCTAACTGGAAGACCTGAGCATGGAGGCCGTGATAGGCACACTTGTGTCGAGATTCGGGATGTGTCTAAGCTGAAAGCAATCCTTGATGAAGCTGGCAAGCATTTCTTTCCTCATCTGATGAAGTTCATTTCTTATGTGAATGATTTTGAAAGGAATGTTGATGGCTTACTTTGCATTATCTTTACTGCAGGTATTCCATACACGCTTAGTAAGTCTGGGAGGCCAGCAATTTTTTTCCGAGATCCAGATGAAAATGCTCTTGAATTTGCACAGTTCTGATGGCTGACATGTTGCAGCACCCATAGCGTTGCGTTGTGATATTGATAATGCCTTCAGGGGTGCCATTATGTTCAGGCAATTATAGAGATTATAGAATTTGTACAGATGATTATGCTGATGACTATCTTATATGGGCTAAATGGTGTACTTAGCTATACTAAGTGACTATCTTATATAGGCTAAATGCCTTCAGGGGTGCAATATATTATGTGAGCCGATGGGGCTTTATAGATTTCCTTGATGTCAGTTCAGAATGATTGGAATATAGTGCGTACATGGTCAAGTCACAAATCTTGAAAATGTGTTATAATACAATATTGCATTATGTGTAAACATTGTTCTGTGGAACAGTTCCTTCCTCTGATTTTGTTCATCCAATATTACATCTGAGAATTTGTTTGTAAGCTGAACCCTGATTCTAATATATACTTCTTTTGATCTGTGAGAATCCGAACTTTGAACGCTCATTTTCGTATGAGCATCCAAGCTAAGAGTATAAGACGAATTGAATCCTGATATGTAGTTTCTGCTTTCGAAAGCTTGCAAAAACTGATGAGTAAAATCATCTATTCACTCATGCGTGATCTCCATTCCTGTATAGCTGAACGCAATGTATGGTTAGGAGTCAACTCAGAATGCTGAAGTCTAAGCCTTGTCACTGGGGATACATTGTGTTTGTCGAGCCATGCTTTGATTGCTCCGTACTCGTAAGTAAAGCCATCAGCAGAAATGTGTGGGTCATCCATAATTTCCTACATTAACCACAAGATGCATCAAGATTCAAGACAAGATATGTATGCATACTAAATTTCAGAGAGATAAAATCTAGAATTCTTCAGTATTTTGTTCTACAACTAAACTACACTTTACCTGAAGTATTGGACAATAGTAGTGGCTTGGTGCATCAGTATGGTTTCTGTCAATCTTAGAACTAGAATCTGCAATATTGGCGAGTCTTTTGAGAACTGGCAGAACTTCAGTTTCAAGATCCGGTCTATCCCTGCATCTAAGCTTTGAACACATTAATGCTAGTAGAGCCAACTTCTCTGCTTCATTTACTGGCCAATCTGAGACCGTCTCATCCAAGATGTCAGCAAAAGAACCAGTCGCAATTGCATTTTCCACAATGTATATAAGCCTATTTGGATGCCGTGCTGTCAATACTTGGAGGATAATGACCCCAAAAGCGAACAAATCTGATTTGGGTCTAATTGTGCCAGTTCTCTGATACTCTGGATCCATGTAAAAGAGTGTACCAGCAATAATTGATTCTCTGTACTCCGTTATGTTGTCAGGCACAATGTCTGTGATGAGTTTAGCCAGCCCAACGTCCCCAATTTTGCTCAAGTAGTTTCTATCTAGTAAGATATTACCGGGTTTTAGATCTCGATGCACAATAGGGTCTGTCTTTGAGTTGTGTAAGAATGCAAGCCCACATGCTACTTCAAAAATTATCCTGAACCTAATAGTCCAAGGAAGAGATGGTTTTCCATTCCGCCGGTGGGAGATATAATCTTCCAAGCTCCCATTTTCCAGGTATTCATAGACCAGGCAACCGATCTCTGGACATGCTCCAAGAAGCAAAACTATGTTAGGATGGTGTAGCTGACTAAGAATTTCAACCTGCACAAATTGGCAAGAGAACATTAGGGACCATTTGTGTCACGAAAACATCAACTTGATTCATCTCAGGAGACACTTGGCATCAACTATTCACTGTTTATAAGAAATCACGTATTAATATCCAACAATCATTCACAGTCTAGCATCATTAGCAAAGAAATCAAAGACTATTGAGAACTAAAAATGAATTATCACAACAATTTCTGTGAATAAATCAAATACCAAGAGTCAAGAACTAATTAACGACCAACAAGAAAAGAGCCACAATAGTAAACCACTGCAGTCAAACGGTTTCAGTATTACCAACTTAGTTTAAACCATACATACCTCTTTCAGAAACTCCTCTTTTTTCTCAACTGCATCAGCGCGAAGAACCTTCACAGCTACCGGGGTTTGATCAAGATTGCACTTGTAAACTTTCCCATACCCCCCTTCACCAATCACATTAGTCTCTGAGAAGAAGTTTGTTGCTATCTCTATTTCCTTCCTACTGTATCTCCTGTACCTACTGTCACTTGAGAAGAGTGCATCAACAAATTCCTTTTTCCCTGTTGACTCTTTCAGGGCATTTAATTCAGCAACTTGCCTCTCATAAGCCTCTTTAACGAGCTGAACTTTTGCCTCCTCAATCTCTTTCCTGGCCTTCAAATGCTTTGCTGCCTCTTCAGCAGCAATTTTTCTCAAAGTTTCCTCATTTTCAAGAGCAGCTTTCACTCTCCTTGCTTCTTCAAGGCATTCAGAAGAAAGTAGTTGGACCTGCGAAGTTGACCATCAACACCGACATACGTCAATAAAAGAACTTTATGCCACTGTACTCGGCCTGTCCCAGATCATATTGGTTTCCACATATTGCAGGCACGTTAAACTCATCTTTTTTCAAATTTAACAGGATCTTAGTACAAAGCCATTACTAATGCAGTGTTATTTTTATTTTTTTTGGTGAAACGGGTGCGGATCATGTTGGCAATATCTAATAATAGTTGTCCCCTCACCTTGCTTTGGGCATGTACCAGCTCTTCACAAGCTCGTTTGTACATGCCAAGAGTATTTTGCAATTCAGCACGCAACCGTTCCACTTCAATCTGCACATATGACAGCAAAATAATAGTCCATATCAAAAACAATCAAACCACCGACTCGGGATGATAGTTGTATCTGAGCAATACTAAAAGAGAACACAGCTATTAGTACAAACGGTCAGCATTATTCACCTGCTCCGTGTTTGAAGAAATTGGGGAACTTCCACGATGGAAAAAATTAAACTCAATGTTCTCTTCCAAGTTCTGATGACTCCTTTCCTGATCCACACTAGCATTTGCTGGAAATTCCATACGCGTAAAAGCTTCGGAACTTAGATAACTAAGGTCTGACATTGACGGTGCTCCATAAGCTTCATAAACTGTGGACTCTCGGTAGGAAGAACGACTTCCAGTTATCCGCTCATTAACTTCTCCGGAACCTCCCCTATCTTCTCCTCCATTACACAGCCCGTTAGCAGTACTAGACTCTAAAAATGAGAAGAAAAATTAAGTACATTTCCAACACTATCAACTATCAACAACAAAACAAACACTTTGCATAACCTACCACAAACAGATGAGGGACTTGCTGATTTTGTGATAACTCTTTGTTTTGAAACGACATGAATATCACAACTCTCGGGAGCACATTTCATAACAACTGTCCGTACGTCTGGTCCCTTAAGTTTCCTAAACATGTCATCGACATAAACTTAGCCTCAAATCTGGTACAAATGCCAAATTTGTACACATGTAGTTAAAAACCCCTCAAAATCATGACCTCCTAAACACATTATCCTATATGAGTTCATTGTTCAAAACATAATAAGTAACTTCTTCATAGAAAAACCAACAGAAAAGTCGTACCAATTAGTAATGACAATGCTTCAGCACTAGTATACCTGGTTATGTAATTAGAACTGCGAGACCCCAAAACCAAACAATTGATATCAGACTGAGATACAAAGCTTAGAATCCCATTTGCAGGAGCCTCATCCTCCAATACCAATGTCTCCACCTACAAAAAAAGTTACTGCTTATAATTACCACACCACGACATAAAATTTAAACACAACCTAGCTTAGAAGACAAAACTCACCTTGTTTGACTTGCATAGCTTCTTAAACGGAGTGAAAACCTTCTCGTACTTGTCCTTCATGTCCTTCACATACGTCGCCACCACGCCCTCGTCCAGCTCCGCCACCGGGATGCGATCTCCTGCTGCACGAGACCACAGTAACGAAACCAACGCAACCAATAAGCAACTCACCAGTGGAGAGCAGAGCATGAATTCAGTGAGGGAGAGAAGGAAAGGTTATTACATGGAGTTGGAATTGAAGAGATTCTGGGCATGACGTGAACCAAGACGAAGCGATCGGCAGTGGGCATGAGATTCTTCACCGCCCATTTCACGGCGCGTCGGCTTCCGTTTCCATCGCCGCCGTTAACCGCCACTGCTACGGACGTCATCGTGGGCTTTTTGTTTTTGTGGAAAACTGATTTTGAGGTTTGGAGTGTTGACTAGTAGATTTTGAGTTTTGGAACGTTGACTAGCACTTTGATCGTCGCGGTGACTTTTATCATCTTTAAAGTACGTACGCGCGGTGCAATCTTAGTCGTCATTTCTCTTAATAGAAATTTATCGGTGGTTTCTGACAATTTACTTTTTATAAGAAGTACTTAGATTGGGGAATGCAGTCCATCAATCCAGGAACATTGTAAACCGGTTGTGACGCTTACCCCCCCAACCCAAGAACATTTTGATAAGAGGTATTAAGCCGACCTACGAACGAGAAATTTTTTTAGATGCTAGAGAGGACGACGTGATAGTATAACGTGGTTTTATATTTTGATTATATATTGATATTTAGATTTATTATAACTAAAACATAAATTAATGTTTTATATTTTTTATGAAAAGATCTTTATAGGTCTTTGTTGAGTTTGTACTAGAGTTTAAAGTTTAAGGTTTGGGGTCTAGGGTTTAGAGTTTGTTGTTTAGGGTTTAAAAAACAACAACAAACCTAAAATTGTCTTTAACAAAATAGCTGATGTAATTTTTCTTTAATAAAATCCAAAAAATTACAAACCCATAATTTTTCTTTATGGGTCTTTGTTGAGTTTGGACTAGGGTTTAGAGTTTAGGGTTTAGGGTCTAAGGTTTAGAGTTTGTTGTCTAGGGTTTAAAAAACAACAACAAACCTAAAATTGTCTTTAACAAAATAGCTGATGTAATTTTTCTTTAGTAAAATCCAAGTGTTAATATTTGATTGAAATGTAGGACCATATCATACTGTCACGTGGTTCTCCCGTAACGCTTAAAAATTCCTCTCTATCAACCTAAGAACATTAGGAACAGACTATGACATGTACAAACCAACTAACATATGAGACCAAACCGGTTACCACTTGAGAGCAGTCAAACCTTGTTCGCATAAGATTTTCACTTTATAACCATGCAGGCATCCGCAGTCAGGCATAAAGATAACCCATACTCTTTTGAAAGCTGACAATTTTGGCCAGCATCATATGGGCCCCACATGTCCTCAGTACTCGGTAACCTACCACTAAACGATTTAAGATTGTCGAGGCTCGAATTTGGGTGAAATTTCCTCTCAAGCAAATGCCTTCTACCAATTTTACCAACCCTCGTTGATGCTTCTGACCACTTGTTAAGAAAACTAGAATGACAAGTATCTATGGTAGAAATCAATCTTTCTAAATATAGACACACGCATGCCTAGTTTTTTGCTTTGATCATTCACAATAATTTGTGTCAAAAACAATAGGATTAATTAGTCTAATGCATGGTTAATATTTGAATTGAAAATAAAAATGATGTCTAAACTACGAATTATTGCGATGAATCGTAAGTCTTAAAAGATTTGTTGAAATTTTGAATAGGTGTTTAATTTACTCACTTTTTAGAGCGGAAATGAAGCATTGTTTTCAAAGATCTTAGTGCATATGTAAACTAAAAACTTTCACAATGTAGCACATACCAAATTTATGTTACACTAAACAATACAGTCAATACTTGTATACATGCATGACTACAAGGCTTTCAATACTTCTCTCAAATTTTCCAAGAAATATACTTGTTGACATCAACAACAATTTCAAAAGCCTAAACCCTACATTAATTTCCAATTTCCAACACTTCTTGAAGTACACTCCCACACGAGTACGTTTATTATCAAGACGTTGAAGCTGGCCACGATTCGAGCACCTCATTGAACTCCTCTAGATACTTGTTGTTCAAACTCAAGTTACCAAAAACCTCTCTCATTGCCCAAGCATTTTCCCTCAGTGCCTCACCTTCTTCTTCCACCATCACTCTCGAATCCGGATTCTCTCCTCATGAGAGTGTCCTCATATCTCCTTATAAGTTAATCCTGGCCTTTCATTTTCCACCAAAGGCCAAGATCTCTCCTAATCAACTTTTTGCACGTGCACTCACTCTCTTCCTCACTCAGTCCCTCTCTTCCTCACTCTCTTCCTCTCTTCCTCACTCTCTTCCTCACTCAGTCCCTCTTCCGAATCAGTCCCTCTCTTCCTAACTCAGTCCCTCTCTTCCGAACCAGTCCCTCTCTTCGAACCCGGGAAAAACTACATCTCATCGCAAAAACCAAAACCTCGTCGCCTCCCTTCGTCGGTCAACCGCCAGTGACGGCTTCCTCCGCCGCGTGGCATCGGCCCTCCCTCTTCTCCGGGGTCCTTTGCATCGACAGCGAACCCATGTAGAAACCAGATCGACGGATTGTGCATCGATCGTCCCATATTCTCCGGCGTCGACCGCTTCCTCCGCTGCGGCTTCGGCCCTCCCTCTTCTCTGGCGGCTCTGAACCTCCCTCACTCGACTGCTTGATCCTTCTTGGCGCGGTGAGTTGATGAATTGCAAATGTAGATTAGTTCTCAAGTTTTATTTTTATTTGTTGGGTTATGTTTCATAGATGGATTCCTTAGCACTTCTAAACTTTGTGATTGTTAAATAGGTTTTGAGAATGGAAGACACTATGGAAGAAAACAATGATAGTTTGGAGCGATCAAAAGAAGACTTGAAACCTAAATTTTTTATGGAGTTTGATTCTGAGACTGCTGCATATGACTTTTATAACGAATATGCACGTAGTGAAGGTTTTAGTATTAGAAGAAATGGTTATGCTGCAGATAAAAATGGTGTACTCACTTCAAGAACATTTGTTTGCTGTAAGGAAGGTTTGCGGAAGGGGGATAAGAGAGACGATTTGACTAGAAATCCAAGAGGAGAGACAAGGACTAATTGTGGAGCGATTATGGGGATTAAGTTGGTCAGGCGTACAAGCAAGTACTCTGTTTATCGTTTCTCTGAAGAGCACAACCATCCTCTTATCAGCCAAGACTCTGTCCATTTGATGCCATCTCATCGAAAAATCACATCTTCAGATGAAGCCTTTTTAGACTTGACAGCAAATTCAGGTCTTTCGCCGAAGTCTGCATTTGAATTAATGAGTCAGCAAGCAGGTGGTAGAGAGTCATTGGGATTTACAAAGGTAGACCAAAAGAATTACCTTCGAACTGTTCGACAGAAAAAAATGATATTTGGAGAAGCTGGTTATTTGATAGAATATTTTTCAAAGCAAATGTTGGAAAATCCTACGTTCTTCTATGAGATGCAGTTGGACTCTGAGGAACAGATTACCAATGTTTTTTGGGCTGATGCTAAAATGATAATGGATTATGGTATATTTGGTGATGTGGTAAGTTTTGATACAACTTACAAACTTAATGAAGCAAATCGACCATCTCGATCATCCCTCGGTATTTCCAACCCGACCCGCTTCCCATGCATGAGCCTAGCAATCAACCCTTGATCCGCACTCGCCCCGGAAAACAAAACCAACGCCCGACCAAATCCTAGCGCCTCAATAACCGAACTCCAACCGCAATGTGTCAAGAACCCCCCAACTGCGGTGTGAGCCAGAACACTAAGCTGCGGCGCCCAACCCCTCCACACCAAACCCCTGTCCTCGACCCGTTTCTCAAACCCGACCGGAATCATATCCGGAGCTCCAGCTTCTTGACGACGGCTCAACACCCAAATAAAACACAGCCCGGATTTCTCTATCCCACGCGCCAAATCATGCATGGAATCTCGACTCAGTGTCACCTCCGTCCCCAGTGCAATGTAAACCACAGACTTCTCTTTCTTGCCATCAAGCCACTCTTTCAAGTTTCGCCACGTGCCATGTTCTGATTCGTCATCAGCACTGTGGTCCGTGCTGGTAACACCGGCGGCAACATCCCGATCGAGTGGAAGCACCGGTTTGCCGTATAACTTGTTCACCAAACTCAGCGAGTCAGCATCAAACACGGGACTGGTCCGCGTGACCACAAAGTCGCAACCTTCAATTGCAGCGGCGACCCTAACAGAAAACGTTGAGCAGTACTGAGCTCATGTGTTCAAACGTCGCCGCTCACATATATAAGATTATAAGGATAAGTATGTTAAAAGATTTTAATAAATTAAAAATAAAAACTTGCGGCAGCGAACCTTTGGAAATCGGAGACCTCGTCTTCCATGCACTCCCAGTGAGATACCACCTCATGGAGCTTAAAAGCCACGTCGTAGTTAAAGAAGTTGATCCATTTCGGGACGACGGTGAAGTCCTCAGGCCGCTGACGTCCGCTGAGAATCTCGGACGGGGGCCCCAAGAAGGCCATGGTGGTGGCGTTGAAGATGGTGAAGTAGACCGAGTTGATCCCGAGCCGAGTCACGACTCGAAAGAGGTTGATGAGCGGCGATAAAGAGGTTGGGAGGCGTAGGAGGTTTTTAGGGGTGGGGATGAAGGATGTGAGGTGACCCTTTTGAGCTAGGAAGTTGGAGACTTGGAGAAACGGCATAAGGTGGCCGTAGGCTAGCCATGGAAACATGGCGATGTGAAGAGGCTTATTCTGGTTATGGCTGATCTCTTTGGTCGTCATCTACATGGTTGCTAAAAAGCTCGATCGATCTAGGGGATCTCGATCTAGCTCCATTGATCTAGCAGCAATGATTTTATGCACGTATTACTGGCTAGCTCGATGTCCCCACAGGACACAAGTCGTTGAGACTCGTTGATCATAATAAGGAGGACCCCCGTGTATTGCAACTAGGTTACGTAGTTGGGGGGTTACAGATAGTGAGAGACCCAGAGCGGGCACAAATTATTGTCCTTTTTCTTTAATTTGGGTGGCCATGCCTCTTGTAAACGGAAAATTCTGCCGTGCATTAACCTTGTTAACAAGACTATAATGACAAGAATCTATGGTACAAATCAATCTTTCTAAAAAGAGACACATGCCTAGCCTTTTGCTTTGATCATCACATAAGATTAATTAGTCTAACGGTTGATATTTGACAAAAAAACGATGTTTAAAATGTGAATTATTACGAAGAATTATAACTTTTAAAAGTGTGGTTGAAATTTCAAATCAGTATTTTTATTTAGCTCACTTTTCAGAGTAGAAATGAAACATCATTTTCAAAGGTCTTAGTGCATATGTATACACTAAAAACTTTCACAATGTAGCACATACCAAACTTATGTCACACTAAACAATACTTCTATACATGCATTAGTACAAGGCCTAGCCTTCAATAGTTCTCTCAAATTTTCCAAGAAATGTACATTCATTTCCAACACTTATTGAAGTATACACTCCCAATGCAACGAGCTTACTATCAAGACGTTGAAGCTGGCCACGACTCGAGCACCTTATTGAACTCCACTAGATACTTGTTGTTCAAGTTCAAGTTACCAAAAACCTCTCTCATTGCCCAAGCATTTTCGATTCCCTCAGTACCAAACCTTCTTTTTCCACCATCACTCTCATATATATCCTGATCTTGGATAGAGGCCGGTGTAAGCAAACTGATGAGGGCGTTCTGAAGATTGGATAGAGGTGTAACCAAACTTACATTCTGATATTGTTGAACGAGAGACGAGCATGTAAGATGACACGTGATATTCGTGACGCCTGTGACACTGATAGCCGTGTTCAAGCGTGTATGTTTGATGTGTTTACTTTTAACTATCAGAACTTCGAGTTGGTAAGAGCATATGTGTGAATTTGTGAAACCCTATACTCAAATTCAAATTCCGTAGATGTTGATCGGAGTTAAATTCTAATTTATTCTTGATGGCTAGAAAGAAGGAAAAATTATGACATGATCTTCCAACACATTAATTAGTATTTGAACTCACAGAGCTTTGGAAGACACCGTGTGTTCTCTATAAGAAAAACACAGACGTAATCTGTCATCCATGAAGTATAATTAGTAATGATTGAATTCCACAGGAGCTAGAAAGTAGAATTGATTTGATATATAGAATGAATAATGCTACATTGCTACAGAAACCACATTTATTTACTAAATTGTTAACCACATCTCTCCCAAACGGGTGAGACCCATTATCAAATTTGCTCCATTGACCTATAATGCGTATGTATTTAGTATGTACATAGAAGAACAAGCGACCTTTAAGTTTTAAGAAGTGGGTGGCTCAGGCTGGGATCTTAATCCTCGTAACTGATCTAAACTATGTTGCTAAGTTCTAGGGAAGGAATTCATGTTTACTGTGAGATAGGTTTTTAACATGGTGGCTCCAGTAGGATCTGACAATAGATGTTTGACAAGGCGACTTCTCAAACTATTTGGTGCTATAACAAACATATACAAGGCAAAGAGCATGAGATCGACCGAGGACAAAGATGAACCCAGAAAACCCTGCCACATCCTGCAAGGGAAGAAGCAAACAGCATCCATTATTCAAGTTAGTACAAGGCTGAATCAAACAGCTTTTTATCTTGTAGATTTGACACAATGTGCTCTCTGAGTAGAGTTGTAGGCTATAATGGTATGGTTCTTGTCATCAGTACAGGAGGACAATGAAATATCATAGAGCAAAATTTTTGAAGGAAAAGCATTGGATATGATGCAGAAAAGGGATCATACCAGGTAGGTAAGCGGAAGAAGGTAGCGAAGAATGTCCGCATGCCCTCAATGTCCATTTGCACAAGGAGCGCTAGTCCAAACAAAAAGAATGCTCTTTGGCGTTTCCTTTCTTGTGGCCAGAGGGTATTCCAAGCTAAAAAAGAAAAAAGAAAAAAAAAGAATATCTCAAATGAAATAGAATGCATATTACAAATCGACTACAGACTATGCCTCTCAGCATACATAAGCTCTTACATATCAGGAAGCCAGTCTAAATTGGCATCACCAAAAGGTGGTCTGCCAGCCAAGTAAGGAAGATAAAGGAAGCAACATTGAAATGTTTTATACTTATCAGTTCTTAATCACACAATGCAGGAGGCAAATAGATGTTAACAAACAAGGGGATAAATGAGAAGTTCAGAGAGAACTAAATTTCTTTTCTAAGCAAATTAGCATTCGAAAGGACAATGGAGATTCGAGTACCTTGCATCGAGATATTCTGATTACTTATTTGACGGCTAAGACTGGCGTTTGAGTGATCCTGCTTCAAAATCTTTGCAATCACGGTAGCATATTTTGGAGCCTCTGACAAAGATCTCACAACTGAATACCCTGCTTGTTGACAGTAAACTACATTGGTTATCTATATCTGAAAACTTGGGAAAACCTTAATGGTTGATAGGTTTAATAATACCTGTGGCTGGATGTACCATGCTAGCAGCAGCACCAAATGCCAAGTTCTTTTGCTCTGTATTCGGTAATGACCCCCCAACTGGAATCCAAGACCATTCCTACATTAATCATGTAAAATTATGCTTGATTACGAGAGAAGAGAAACTAACGAAAACGAATTGGTCCATCACATGGCATAGAGCCTTTTTGAAGAGTAAGTTGCAAGAATTGTAGTCTGCCCATAAAAGTTACCTCTTCATAAGTTTTTACAATCCGGATTCCCAGTGTATTTAACCTTGCGAAAAGCTTTTTCTTCAGTAAATCAAAAGGCATGGCATCTTTCGAAGCCAAGCAAGTTTCCTGCAAATTTACTACCTGTAAATGACTCTTCATGGATCAAATAGTTTAACAGACAGCTAATGCACATTAAGCAAACCTCAAAGAATATTTTTGTTGGGGACATGGCCATGGCATAAAGAAATGTTGGATATTCTGCTTCCAAACATGGAACTTTTTGTTTTGTGTAGTCTCTATAATCCATGAAAACCATCAGGTTGGGATCATATGGATAATTTTCCACCTGAAATTGAAAGTCAGAATGGATATGGTAAGTCATTGATTCTCAACCCGAGGAGAAGAACTAGTTATCACATATCACATATACATTATCTGATTTCGGCCTAGCTAAATGAAACATGATTCCTACCTCAACTTCCACCCCATAAGCTGTCTGGACACAGACCTTTGGACCACCCACCTCATATTGTAAAAGCTTCCCTGAAGCAGCTCCTGATGCAACAGTAGCAAGCCTATAATACCGCGTTAGATGTTTGAAACAATGTCAAGCAGCAGCATAAAACTATGTATACCAACACGAGAAACTTGAATTGAACAATACCTAGAGGAGATGTTGATCCCATGCTCACATGCTATAAGACTATGGCCATTGCTACCTTCAACAATACTCTCCACCCTTGAACAAAGGTATGAAACTCCTGACTCTACACACCTAAGAGAAGCAATAAGAATTATATATCTAACGCAAACTCCATCACACACATGCACCATGGAGAAAAGAAATGTAGAGAATTTGATCACCTTCTTAAAAGCTCCTCATGGAGCAAATCTCGAGACACACGTCCGTAAGCACGACCAAACATAATCGGTTCACTCTCATCATCAAGATACACTATCGTGTCCTGCCAAACATGCTCAATACACCCTTCTAGTCCAAGGTCTGAAAATGTAAAAATTGAATCAAACAACAATGTCAGCATTGTTTTCTACTTGATATATATATATATATATATATATATATATATATATATATATGTGTGTGTGTGTGTGTGTGTGTGTGTGTCAAGAGTTCAGTACCTTTGAATTCATCTTCCCAAACACCATAGTTGTTAGTGAAAGGCAAGTCAGGGCCAACGAGCCCAACTTTCAGCCCCAACTTAGCCGACTCTGCAGCCAGAGCAAGACCAGCCGGACCGCAACCGATCACAACCAAATCTAATATATCATCTCCTATTGGCCTTAGCTGCAAATTAACAACGAACAAACTTCACTAAAATTGAGGATTTAAAATTTAAATTCAAATTCTACCACATGCAACAAACAAACCGCCTGACCTTATCAGCGAGTTTAGACTGCTTCTCCATGATCTTGTTCCGCTGCATTTGAACAAAAAGCAGCTCCGACCCACCGGCCTTGACGTAATCCTCCTCGTCAGCAAAGTCTTCCTTCACAGCCACACCCACACCCACACAGCTCTCGCTTCCGGCAGTACTGGCTCTCACTTGAAGCAGAGAATGCTTGTTACCACACACAGCGCCGAAAGGAAACAAGGAAGGCTCCCTTTTAAAGCTCGGGATGAGTCCTCGTGTCCCAGCCGGGCAAAACGACACCGTCATTGCCGTAAAGTTCCGAGCTCCGATTCCAACGCAGTCCATCACCAAGAAAGTAAAGACTCGCTTAAATAAAGTAAAGACCAAAGCAGCTCACAGCTTAAACCATATATGGGGATGTGAGGGGAAATGACAAAACGAGGACTTCAACGGAGCTAAGAAGTCGGTCTGATTCTGAGTTTAAGGGCCTCTGTCACTGGTTGGTCTCTTTGGGGCGTTGCGGATAGAGAAGAGCTTATACGGTGCGCTTTAATTTGCCGAGGAGTTAGCATGGTCATCCGGAAATCGCCACGTGGGGAGGTGCTGTTGGGTGCTGTTTTTCGGACGTGTATTAATTGCGGCTGCACGGGCGGGGAGCAGGTAACGAATCTGCCGACTCATCGGTCGCGCCATTTGGGTGTCTTGGGCCGTAGAAACGAGAACCACTCTTTATGTGTTTAGGTATTTTTGCCAACTTGACGATTTAGAGAAGGATAGGCGTTCTTTCTTAACCGATTTGTTATCTAATGAAAGTCCCAACCGAATTCTAAGTTCTTTTTTATCTGCATACATTTAGCGGTGTAAAATTATAATTTAGCCAAGTTAAATCAACCTTCAAAGATCATGTTTGCAAAAGATGAATGCAAACCAAAAGTGTTTACTTGCATCAAACACTTTTGGTTGGTTTGATGATCAACCAAAAGTGATCAACCGTCTCATTTATTTGATACAGTCAATACGATTTTTGTTTAAATTCAATTTTTGCATAGATGCTCATCACTGAGTAATTCAACTCTTAAATGATTAAATCATCAATTTATATTGTCAAAAATATACAAATGAAAGAGAATTTAGATACACACGTACGTACCAGTTCGGATACAAATTTCCGAACTTCCAAGATATCTTTTAACGGACTGAGATCCCAATTTTTCTATGGGCCCCAAACATGGGCTGGGGACGAATTAAAAGAACATGAGAGGGTCCAGTTGAGCGGTTTTTCTTTTATGGACTGAAATCCAGCTAGAGCTGCCGTCTTGAATCCTCTTCTCTCTCACAAAAACCAACCCTCGCTTTTCATTTTTTTTTTGGCTCAACAGAAAGAAAACCAGTCGCGGCAGTCGTAGAGAGCTCTTTCAAATTCACAGAGAGAAATCCGAAGCCAAAAGAGAGATGGGAAATCCGAAGCAAAAATGGACGTCGGAGGAAGAAGAGGCGCTCCGAGCCGGCGTCCGAAAGCACGGCACCGGAAAGTGGAAGGACATCCAGAAAGACCCCGAGTTCAATCCCTTCCTCTCCTCTCGCTCCAATATTGATCTCAAGGTCTCCTTCTCTCTCTACCTTTCTCTCTCTATATTTATATATCGCAAACTGTGTGTGTGTGTATTTATATATTATGTGTATTTGAAAAATCTAAGAACTTGAGTTTTACTGTGGTTTTAGGCTGTGTTAGTGTTTTAGGGTGGATTTGTGTTAGATAAGAGATGATTAAATGTTAATAGCCAAAAAGCTGAGGTGTTGCCGTTGTTTTGGACTGAGATTTTGCTCGTTGTTCAGTGTCTTAGTGTTAGTGAGTTTGCTTTTGAATTGTAATGGTTGTTGAAAAGTCAGTGAATTTGCGGCGGTGTGGTTTTTTGATTAGTTTTGTGGATTTAAATGGGTGAAGCATGGGGCGAATTAACTACCGGATTTTTGTTTTGGTTCTAGTGTTGGGTGTGCTTGACTTTGTTACAATCTGCGACTGGTTTGGTTCTTGTAGGACAAATGGCGGAATATGTCTGTTAGTGGCGGCGTGGGAGGGCCTAGAGAAAAAGCAAAGACGACAAGACCAAGAGATAGTCCTGTTACACTATTCGCCAACCCCACACCACAGACATCTGCTGCTGCTTCTGTTAAACGTGAGCCGTCAGCAGCTCTTCTCAAACGTGAGCCATCATCAGCTCCTGTCAAACGTGAGGCAGCGTCATCCCTTGTCAAAGGCGAGCCAGTAGCTGATGATTCTCCAACAGAAGCAAAAACTGAAGCAAAAACAGCTCCACTGTATGATTCTTATATCCGTTTCCTTTGCTTTTGATTTTGATAACATAAAAGAAATACAGGGTCTAACGTGATATTGCATTACTGATTTGGACTAAATGTAACTATAATCTTTTTTGTTTCATATTGTGATGATTGATGAGTGCATAAGAAAACATGGTTACGATTTAAACAAGATAGCTTTTTAGAATCAGTTCAATGGTGAATGAAGCCAAAGACCCTTCACTTAATATAGCACATTTCAGTGGTTTCACATGTAAACTCCTTATCTCTCATCAAACATCTGGAGTGTACATTACTTTTATGGTTAACAGCAGAAATTAATGGAGGGATTTTCATTATTTCTAGGTTTCTTTCTGGACCCTTCATTTCTTCATTGCATTTTCTCAATTTCTAGTAACTTTAATAGCAAGATAATTTTGTGTTCTTATTTGGGTCGATGACTTCCCCAATTATTAAATATAGGTACAATGCATTGATTTTTGAAGCACTTGAAGCTTCAACAGATCCAAATGGATTGGAGACAGGAGCTATCGCTAACTTTATTGAGGTATGCCTGAAATTGGGATCTCATTTTTTGTTTCTGTTTTCCTTTAATATATTTTTATTAAATCTTGCCAATCCTTGTTTATTGTTTTACTATAGGCAAAGTAGTTTATTTTCATGTATAGCGGAGTATAATTGCTATCCTCTTCCAAATTATAGCTAATAGATTCAAGTTTCAGGGAGTAATGGTACATCTTGTGTCCATATTGCTTCTTCATTATAGTTTATTTAAAGCTGCAACTTCATTTTGCTTCTTGCAAATATATACCAGTTTACTTTTCCTATCCTATATTACCTAATCAATAGATGCTATAGATGATAACTGAGTACTTTAATACCATATGTCAAAGTACTTCATTACCAGTCAAGCTCGGTATGTCAATTTTCTTCAATTGGATACGCCATATTGTTGTATAGAAATATTCAGTATATGTTTGATCTTTTCTTCTACTTCTTCTGCTGGCAAGAATGAAGTTTCCAGAAAATTTTAATTAAAAAAATACCAGTTTAGTTTGTTCTGGAAGCCTCTGAAGATGTTCTCTGCCATTACGCTATATATACACACACACACACACACACACAGGGCCCTTCCACTAAGGGATCCCTTTTTTTGACATATATAAGGGATGGGGGATTACACCAATTTTTCGATCACAAAATCACACCTCCACCGTTCAATATGTAGTTCTATATGAGTAGATCACTTATGCAAATTTTCAGAAATTTTGGTGATTGTTAAGGCATTCAAAACTACGATTTATAATTATAAGCATGAACGGTTCATGTTTGGTAGATTTGGTTCGTTCATTGATTTAATCTTGTTCGAAACCTTAAGGACCAACAAACTGAACGGTGAAGATTCAAAAATATAATCGAAGTGGGTGTAATCCCCTATCCCTCATATATGTCAAAAAAAGGGATCCCTTAGTGGAATATATATATATATATATATATATATATATATATATATATATATAAGCACACGTGCGCACAATCCTTAAAGTGCGCACGGAGCTCTGTTCGCCACCGTCCGGTGCCGACGACGGCATGCCTCCCCCCCCCCCCCCCCAGAAAACTTCAGCAGCGTCCCCGATCACTTTCCCTCCCCGGCGAATCTGTTCTTTTCCAGTTTTCCAGCGAACGGAGCGACGTCCGCACTTTATGGACCGTGCGGACGTCCGCCTCTGAACGGCTATACACACACACACATATGTTATGAGTTGTACCGAGTGTTACCTTTATTGCTATTCTTTTTATTCCTACAGCGATTTCATACATGAAATGTTGTTATGCAGCAAAGGTTAGTTTTGGAGAAAAAGAATGAGGTGCCCCAAAATTTTAGAAGGTTATTGAGCTCAAGGTTAAGAAGGCTGGTTGCACAAGAAAAAATTGAAAAGGTGATTGGTTTTGACTCTTTTCAGCTCGAATTTTCAGTGAAAATATTTCACAAGGATATTCTTTGTGCTATTTGAAAAACTAAACTATTTGAATACGTTAATGCTATATCTTTATGCATTGTTGCTTTTCAGCAACTATAGTTTACTTGCCTATACATTGAATTACATGCAGACTAGTGACTTATTTAAGTTGTCGTGTCTTTGAAAATGTAGTTTCAAAATTGCTTCAAGATGAAAGGTGACTCGTCCGCTAATGCAAAAGTACCACCGCCCCCAACACCACCGGTCCCAAACTCCCCAAAACAGAACGAGACACCAGCGGCTCCAAAACAGAACGAGACACCGCCGGCTCCAAAACAGAATGATGTCCAACTTACGCAATTGCAGAGTAGTGCTGATGTAATCCCCTATGAAACAGTTGAGGAAGCGGCAGTGGCCGCTGCCTACAAGATTGCTGAAGCAGAAAACAAATCATTTGTGGCTGCAGAAGCAGTGAAAGAGTCGGAGAGGGTTTCACAGATGTTGGAAGACACAAACTCAGTGCTCCAGTTGGCAGAAGAGTTTCTTAAGAAATGTAATCTTTTAATTTCTTAGTTGTATATTTCCGACATTCTTTTACTATATGATGTTCCCGGTTCGTCACTCTGTAGGAAGTATGGTGTTGATCACAGATTTTCAACTCTTTGCCTAATGCTGTTCCCAATTTGACAGGTTTGCAAGGTGAAGTTCTTCTGCTCGTGTAACATCTGAATGGCTATGCTATCCAATTAGAAGATGACTCCTGTGATTAGAGAATTTGTAAAGTTTTGTTATAGTTTCATTTGCTTTTGAGGTACACTCGAGCAAATACTTTTGCTGCCCATTTTTCTATTGAGGATAATGATACTACATACCTTTCAGACTGGACATGGTGATGGAGAATTACTATTGATTGATCTATCTATCAGCATAGATTCTATGATTCTTAGTGTCTTTTACTATTTCGTTTAATAATTAAAAAAAAAAACTACACCTTTCCAGTGAAGCTAGGGCTTCAGTCACTTTGTGACTCACAAGTACAGCTGAAATGGAACCTTATAGCCGGTTTGTTATGAAAAAGAATTCATAACTTGGTCATGTCTAAGTCCTTTATTAGAAAAAGGAGAGGAATCTATACTTTCTCTTATTGTCGTCCATCACTCTTGCTTTGGCAGTAGAACAAGCAAGCAATTTTGTTTACGATAAAAGCAACATCGTGAAACTTAATGGAGCATGGCATATACGTCCAAAGAGATCACGAAGATGTACAAAGGCAATAAGTTACAGTATGCCTTCACACTTAAAATGGTCAATAAATATCACAATGAAAACTTTTCTTTTAAAGGGAAAAACTCTCCAAAGAAGAACATTTGCAATGCTAACAACAGGGAGGCATAGCCTAAGCAGTAAGCATTACAAGTCACTGGTTCTCTAAAATGCATTACAAAATCTAAAATCTTTTGTTGTGTTGATGCAGAAGAACAAGACAAATGAAAAGCAACAGGTACCTAGCCAGCAAAACAAAAACACCAAATCAAACTTTTCAGTTCGCAGTGCAAATCAGAGACTGAAAATCTATAGCAGTACAAGCCCAAGCTCTGCGGGTTTCAATGCATTCCTCATCCGGTAATTGTAAAGATAATAGTGAAGTTGCCCATCGCCAGGTCCAAATTTCAGCTCTTTCAAAAATGGCTCATTCTGCATCACATCCAATGCGTTGAAAACATCAAAATCCTTCTGTTTTGCAACAATAAGAGCATCATTCATCAACTGAAGCAATGGAGTCTTGGTCGTGACATTGTAGTATGAGTAAGCAGCCTTTAATATTGAGTAATTCTGATTGCCAAGGATAGATGAAGGAAGAGTGTAGAAGCTGCAGAAGTCTGTGATCTCATGAGTCTCGGGGCTTTCGACCAAGTAACTGTCCACCACATTCTCCTCTGGGAGAAGCCAATGCTCGACATCATTTTCATCAAAATCTGGTGCAACCACAAACTGGCTCAAGTAGTTCCTAAGCAATCGAGTAACAGCAGGGACATCATGAAGTTCCATCTTTCTGAATCCAGGAGTAACTGGTGAATCAGGTAACTTGTATAGCTTTATGGTACGGCTCATAGTCATCCTTGCACCTAGCCTTGAAAACCCAACATCAATAAGCTTCTTTGGATTCAAAGACCTATGCCAGTACTGACAAGTCGTTATTGGAGTTGGGAGCACCACTCCAGCTGTATAAGCTGCTTGCCAGATATTCTCCAAGTGAACCCTCCTTGTGACCTCCTTGATCATGACAGGTGCAAGTCTCTTCGACCTGAGCTTCTTATGCACACACAAGAAATTAATCTCAGCCATTTTCACAACCACATCACGGACCCGGATCCTAGCAGGGACACCAGTAATGAAAGCAACCAGCTTCTTGTTTGTCTTTGCACGAACCCCAATATGCCAGCTCCTATAATACCCAGGCGGGTGCAAAGCCCACCTAAGAAACTCCTTGGTGTAATTAAACCTGAACATATTCTCATCATCCTCCACATAGTTATTCTTCAACAGATTGTAGACCTCAGTGCATGTCTCCTCAGAGTCCAGATCGCACGTGGTCCACTCATACTGGGTCGGCAGATTGTAAGGCTCCTGCTTGACCTCAGACAACGGCGTGGGAGGCTCAATCGGGCCCTCGGGCAGACTCACATCCCCGAGATCCTTGAACTGCCCGACAGGCTGAGTCTCCCAAAATGTGTGCCTCTTCCCAATAGACATCGAATCCTGGAACTTCCGGACTATGGTTTCCAATGAGCTGTCATCCTTAACAACAGCGCTGGCATCGGAATCATGATCAGCTTCTTTGGGAGACCCAGGTGGAGAATTGTTATCACCCATTTCAACTACTCAACTCAAATCACCTAAAACACAGATAACCAATTTCAGATTCTAACCAAAATTAACATAGCTAATACGTTTCTAATCCATAAAGCTTTCATCTTTAGATTCTTTATCCAAGTCCAAACAAAACCCAGAACTGTAAAAACAGTAAATTTAACAACATGCAAGCGATGAATCTGACAGTAAATCTAAACTCCAGTAGTGATCAAACAGATCTGTGAAATTTAAGACGAAGAGCTAAGAAAAATGAAGAAAAAGAATCAGAGTGGATGAGAGCTTACTTGGGTGATTCTGTGTGGATCTTGATTTGGGGATTTGGGGAAGAATGAGAGAGAATGTTTGGGGTTTTTGATGGGAGGAAGGAAGCGGCTTTGAAGATGCCGCGGGGGTTGGGAGAATACGAGGGGGGAGTGTGTCGCAGTATAACTAAACCAACGAGGACTTTTCACGATTGGCCCTCCACTTTCTGTTATATATCAAGCGAGCCCCTCTTGTCACATGCGTTCTTTTTCTAAGACTCGAATTACGCTGTTACGTTATGAAATTAATTCAACTTGGAATATTCGCGAGTGTAGCAAAATAGTAAAATGTCAGTGAGCTGTGGCTTGGTTGGTTAAGGTGTTTAACTGATAACTTTAAGGTTATGGATTCAAACCTCACGACATATGTAGGATGTGTGAGTTATTAATAAAATTTTATAAAAAAAAGGAGAAGTTACGTCTTAGTCACGAGTCATTTTGTAAAAGTGTAACACATAAGTAGGAGTATAATATATCTGATCTTGGTTGCTGTTTCATCTAGGTTCGATATTAAAATTCTTTCCATCCGCTCATTGCTATGTTTATCAATTTCACACCAAGTAGGAAGAATGAGAAGATTATGAAATAAGATTTTCATCGAGTACTGTTTGTTTTCTTCGACACTTACTCGATTCTTTTTTTACCAAACATTTTCACATTTTCACTCATTGGCTTACGGAAAAAATCACATATCCAGGATAACCGATTTATTATCGACTCATGCTTCGCTGTCGTTAAATTTATATCCAATGACAAAAAGCAGTAAGGATGTTAGCGGAAGACGCTACAAACAGAGCGAGTGACTTCCATACATCAAGTAGTTTTTGAACCCTAGGTTCTGAAAAACATTCCTTGAAGAAAATGACTCGTACCTAAATTTTTTCCGCCACGACAGATATGTATAAAGTCATCGCGGGGCGACGGGTCAGTTTTACAGTTCGAACTCATCACGGGCCCAACCCGAAGCAACCGCTTAAACCCTCCATGTCCAGCCCAATCACTTCCAGTTTGCGCCAAACCAAGTCATAGCCTTCGTCGCGGTTTTGATTTCAGCTCCAGTCTCGGTCCGAATTTCACAGAGCTCAAAATGTGCGGGGACGCAACGAACTGGGACGAAGAGTCCTACAGAGAAAGCATACTTAAGGAGCGAGAGATCCAAACCCGAACCGTTTTCAGAACCGCCTGGGCACCCTCCCTTAACCCTAACCCGGACTCCATCGTCGTCGCCTCCAGCGACGGATCCGTCTCCTCCTACTCCATCTCCTCCCTCGTCTCCAACCTCGTAACCACCTCACTTTTTCATTTTCAAGAAATTTTTTTTATTATTGAATTGATTATCATTATTGATGTTGTTGAAATCTGCAGCCGCTGGGTTTCAGCAATGTGAAAGCTCCGTAGTAAGTTTTTCTACTGTACGGCGTCGTTTTGAGTGTTGAGTGTTTATGATTATGATGGAGTTTGGATTTTTGTGTTAGTTTGTTGATCGAGGAACCGAGTTGCTTCCTTCGTGCGCATGAGGGGCCTGCGTATGATGTTAAGTTTTATGGTGAAGGGGAAAAGTCTATGCTGCTAAGGTACATTGTGTGATGATACACTGATACTATTGTAATTTATGTTTCGGTCATTTCTTAACTTTCGATGTAGTTGAATTTGTGGGATTATTATTTCGTGCAGCTGTGGGGATGATGGTCGAATTCGAGGATGGAGGTGGAAGGATTGTGTACATTCGGACTCCGAGGTGCCTATACATTTGCAAGGTAGTATAAGGCTTATTATGTTTTGTGAATCTATATTGTTTTGCATTCTTGCTTGAATTTGTTCATTTTGTGTTGCTTCTGTATATGATATTGAAATTGTTAGTTTTTATATACTTATCTCACTTACTTTCATGTAGGAGAGCAATTGAAGCCAGTACTTGACCTGGTGAATCCTCAACATAAGTAAGTTATTGAAAGCCACCTGGTTTCCAGCCACTTTTTTATTCTAAACGCGTACTCTAGTGTTTAATATGTAGAGTTATCAGATGGGAGCAGTAGATATGAACCTAGTATAAATACAAGATTTCTTTTCGTTAGAGGTCAACTGTCATCATCATGTTTGCATCCTGAAGTCCCTTACACTTGTATCAATATAATGGAAGAAAGACATTTTATATCTTCTTTGCTAATTATGCTTTATGACATGCTCTTTGATTTTTCACTCAGTCAGTCTCTTTAACATGTCTTGTATATTGCTGTTTTCTTTTCAGGGGTCCTTGGGGGGCATTATCTCCAATTCCTGAAAACAATGCTCTTGCTGTTAATAATCAAGTATGTGAATTTTTCTCTTAAAAGTCAAGATATTGGGTTCTGATGAGTAGTGGAATCAAGTATGTTCTCAAAGTGTATTAATACCTCATTTACCACAACAGGGAGGATCCATTTTCTCTGCTGCTGGTGATTCTTGTGTCTATTGCTGGGATGTGGTATGTATTTGTTGAAGGTGAATCTTTTCTCATATTATGAAGTTAGTGCAAGAAGATTTACTTAGAGTAGCTTCCATGATGTCGCATTGTTTTTTATTTAATTCCGTTGCTGCACCAACTGATTCCAGCATGATTTATATTGGAACTTTTTCAGGAAACAGGTCAAGTTAAAATGATCTTTAAGGGGCACTCAGACTACTTACATTCCATAGTTGCCCGTAACTCTACAAATCAGGTGAAGCTACATTCTTTTTTCTGATTTTTGTTGTTACTCTCACTTATAGATCTGTACTGAGAAGTGAGAATTGAATTCAGATAATAACTGGTTCGGAGGATGGGACAGCACGTATATGGGGTAAGAACCAATTATTTCTATTTTCACAGACGAAGGCCCTTCAGGGATGAATTCTCTGTAAAACAACATTTTGTTCTTTAATAGTTAGTACAGTAGAAGAGTCCTGTTTTCAACCAATAGACCATATCTAGATATAAGTTACATGGAATTGTTCTTAATGGGTGCAGTATGGTTTTTATGCAGATTGCAAAAGTGGAAAGTCTGTTAAAGTGATTGAGCCAGCAAAGAGTACAAAATTGAAAGGGTCCTGTGTCAGATGCATTGCTCTTGATGCAAGTGAAAGCTGGTTGGTAAGCATATAGGTGACAAGTGCAAGTGATTAGTCTTATTTTTCTTCAAGCTGGTTGGTCTTCAAATGATTCTTCTCTTCTAGTTGGTAATCTCATTTTCTTTTATAGGCTTGTGGTAGTGGTCGGAGTTTATCAGTTTGGAACCTTCCTGCTTCTGAATGCATTTCAAGGACTCCAACTCGTGCATCTGTACAGGATGTCGTGTTTGATGAAAATCAAGTAAGCTTCTCCCTCTGTACCATACCATAGTTTGCTGCTATTGCTATTATCGTTATACAAAAACTGAGCAACTTTCTTTCATATTTCTCAAAAAGATACTTCCATATATGTAGACTCCATTTTACTCACCAGTTGTTGTTACTTATCTCCTTTCCAGATATTAGCAGTTGGAGCAGAGCCTCTACTTAGCCGTTTTGACATAAATGGGGTGATTCTTTCACAAATGCAATGTGCTCCTCAATCAGCCTTTTCTGTCTCATTACATGCATCTGGGGTAAGAATTTCCTGAACAATCTCTCTGGCTTGCTTATGTTTCAAATTGTTTGCCGTTTTTGTACAAGGAAAACTTGTTAGTCATGAGAATCTGATCTATTCTCATCCCACTGCGCCATTCTTCTGTTCAGGTTACAGCAGTAGGAGGTTATGGAGGAGTTGTGGATGTTATATCCCAGTTCGGAAGCCATCTGTGCACGTTTGGCTGCAAATGTGCTTAAACAGAGCTCCCTTGTCTACAGATATAGGTCACTTATCTTCTTACAGTTTGTATGGCCTGCTAGAAAGTCGAAATCAGCGAAGTACGCATCTCTGGTGATGATTTGTTTTTAAGCCTAAAGCTTTTCAACGTTCAAAAGGTTATGGTGGGTAAACCTTGTTAGAACCATATTAAGCTTCCTGTTGTAAATGTAACTAGGACATCTTTCTCCCTCGAAAACAAGGTTACCTAGGTCGGTAGGTGTGTGAAACTTGCTTATCAAGTATTTACTCCTGTAATACTTTGCACTGAAATTATTTTAAATTTCAATGAACACTATTTTTCTCAAAAGAAAAAAAAAAACACTGGTCAATCCAACCCGAGCCCAAGTTAAATATCCAGGCCCATTACCGAGATTCACCGACCAATGAATAACAGATACGGACGCCTCTATATATACAGCTTCGGGTGGCCGAGCACAATCTCTCTCAACAGAAAACTCAACTCCGCGGCGTAGATCCGAGGAGTTTCTGAAACCCTAGCCTTTTTTCTCAAAGCTTTCAAATCGATCTCTTTTTTCTTCGAACCAATCGTCATCATCGTACACAGGTATTGCTCTCCTCTTCTTACGATCCCGTACTGTATGTTTCTGTATTTTTTTTTTTGTTGCCTTAGAAACCGGTAGAGTTTGGATCAGTCTCTTTTGCTCTGGTTTTGATTCGTTGTATGCTTTTCTGATTAGATTTGTTTTTTTGTATTTATGTATTCGTATCCATTCTCTTCTTTGAAGTTATGGTGTTTCGAGACGAAATTTGTTTGTTTAGTATCGAAATTCGTCTAGTTTGGTGTCGAAATTTGTTAAGTTTGGTTGTGTATTAGATTAGTGTTGCAACATTGTTCTCACGAAATTTTTGTGCAAGTTTTCTGGCTTCAATAGCTCGTTTAACCGCATATACTACTGTTTTATTCGTCCCTGTTTCTGTCTCGCTGTGTGTTTTTTTCATACGGGTATTGTTAGTGTTGTTTTCATGATATTCAATGCTGAATTTTTGGAGTGTCGGAGTTGCAGTGGGGGAAGGCATTGGGGGAGTTGGTGTGGTGCTTTATTTATTTATTTAATTAACTGTTTGTACTTTTTCAGTCATGGCGGCACCCGAAGGATCACAATTTGATACTCATCAGTTCGACAACAGGATGAATGAGCTGTAAGAATTTTATTCTCTTGTGATTTTTACTTGTAATTTACTGTATGTTATGATGTACGATACACATCTGCTGTTGGGAACTGATGCGGGCATGTGCGATTCCACTGTTTTGTCTGTTTGTGTTTCTTTCTAATTGTGGTGCTAATGTATGGGGAATTCATTGTTAACAGGCTTACTGCGGAAGGACAAGATTTTTTTACATCATACGATGAAGTTTACGACAGTTTTGATTCCATGGGCTTGCAAGAGAACCTGCTCAGGGGAATTTATGCCTATGGTAAATACTCCCTCTGTAATTTGAGTTACTTGTTGTGTCACTGATTTCATAATTGATGTCATAATTTCATTTAATATTTCTCTTTAGACTGGTGAATGATTGGATACATCATTATTCTCTATCCAGGTTTTGAGAAACCGTCGGCCATTCAGCAGAGGGGAATTGTCCCCTTCATCAAGGCTCTTGATGTGATTCAGCAGGCCCAGTCTGGAACTGGGAAGACAGCGACTTTCTGTTCTGGTATTCTTCAACAGCTTGATTATAGTTTGTTGGACTGCCAGGCGTTGGTTCTGGCACCCACTCGAGAGCTTGCCCAACAAATAGAGAAAGTCATGAGAGCCCTTGGAGATTATCTTGGTGTGAAGGTGCATGCATGTGTTGGTGGAACTATTGTTCGCGAGGACCAGCGCATTCTGTCTAGTGGAGTTCATGCTGTTGTTGGAACTCCAGGACGTGTTTTTGACATGCTAAGAAGGCAGTCACTTCGCCCTGATCATATCAAGATGTTTGTTCTTGATGAGGCTGATGAAATGCTCTCTCGGGGTTTCAAGGACCAGGTTTGTTTTCAAGACAATTTCATGTATATTTGTTTTTGATGATCAATGGGTATATCTGCATAAATTCATACGCATGAAAGAATCATGAGTTATGTGCTATGATGTTTGCCTTTATGTTTGAAGATTATCATGTTTCAACTACCCTTTGGAGTTTGTAGAATTCATAAGTAAGAATTAAGAAAGTATGATAATATAAAGGGAGAACGACCGGTCACTACAAATTATGTATTGGCAAATGTACTGATTCACTGGTTTTGGTGTTTTTCTGTAGTCAAATTACTGTTTTCTATATTCTGGGTGATTAAATATTTCTTGGTGATGTGTTTCATTCAGTTTGGTAATTGGACTTTCTTTTTTGTTCAGATCTATGATATATTCCAGCTTCTCCCACCTAAGATTCAGGTTGGTGTGTTCTCTGCCACAATGCCACCTGAGGCCTTGGAGATCACAAGGAAGTTCATGGACAAACCTGTGAGGATCCTTGTGAAGCGTGATGAACTAACCCTGGAAGGAATCAAGCAGTTTTATGTCAATGTGGACAAGGAGGACTGGAAGCTTGACACTTTGTGTGATCTTTATGAAACCTTGGCCATTACGCAGAGTGTGATATTCGTTAATACTCGACGCAAGGTCGACTGGTTGACCGACAAAATGAGAAGCAGGGACCATACCGTCTCTGCCACCCATGGAGACATGGACCAGAACAACAGAGACATTATCATGAGGGAATTCCGTTCTGGCTCCTCTCGTGTCTTGATCACCACCGATCTGTTAGCTCGTGGTATTGATGTACAACAAGTTTCCCTTGTTATTAACTATGATCTCCCTACCCAGCCTGAGAACTACCTCCATAGAATTGGTCGTAGTGGACGATTTGGTAGGAAGGGAGTTGCAATCAACTTTGTTACATCGGATGACCAGAGGATGCTGTTTGATATCCAGAAGTTCTACAATGTGGTGGTGGAGGAGCTGCCTTCAAATGTTGCTGATCTTCTCTGAAGAGATTTAATTAACCCGGGAAGTTGGTAAGGAAAGTTCTGCTTAGTAAGTGTGCTGGTTGACGTTTCTTCCTTCTCTTTTTTGGTCTTTTCATCCCGGCCACCCCCACCATTTTGTGTTTTTCTCTTATATTAGTTATAGGCCTTAGTTCTTCAATTTGTGGTTGTCGGAATGATTATTTAAGTGGTACAAGTACATTTGCAAAGTGAAATCCATCATTTGCAATGTCGGAATTGGTGTGGTGGCTGACTGTTGCATACTTTCTAGCTGCTAAACTTCCCTAATGTATCTATTTCGGGTTCTTAGTTTTTCTTTGCTTTTCGAAATTTCCATTGGTTGGTGTATAGTGTGGTATGGTCTTTCAATTATGTTAGATGGAATTTCAGACCAGTTTTCTTTCTTTCTTGTTGGGTTTTCCCATGTTCTGACCATTCGACACTTGATGGTATGGCAATGGATTCATGGGTCTTTCATAATTGATGGAGAGGCAGTTTTGGTGTTTCAGTGATTCAGTCTCTGGTTTCACAATTGTATTCAGGCGTCGACATCAACCTTCCTGGGACAGTCAACCTATTAAATTGTCTATTCATCGACTACGCGTTCTTAACGACTTTAAGATGTTAAATCCAACAACTACGGACACGACTTGTAGCCTATCCAAGCTATTCCCATTGTTGTATTTATCAGACTAAAAAGGACCTAAGAGCAAGTCTTAAAATAGTTCCGGATCATCACGTGACACTGTTAACGTGTATTTCTCGTACGTTTATTCTACTGTGAACATAATTGTTTTTATTTATAGAGAAATTTTAAATACACACCCCTAATCTCTTAATACACACCCTTATTATTTTATGTTTCTATTGAGATTTTATAGGTAAGCTAAATGACCAAAACATACATCTATTATTAAAAAAAAAATCACGCTAGAAGTATTCTTTTCAACGTCTTCTACCCTAAAATAGTCGAAAGCACGTCTTCTCTTATAACCCAAATTCTTCTTCACAATTCATTTGGGTTGTTTTTTTTTTTTTTGTATTTGTATCAGCTTTAGTTTGATTTTACAGATCATATTGTCAAGTACTATATCTTTATCAGCTTTAGTTTGATCTTGTAGATCATATTGTCAAGTACTGCATTTTTATCATGACATGTTTTATCGAATAATTAGCTATTTATGTTAAATAGCTACTGTACTTCTACACTTGTACTAGTTTGTGAATTTTGAAAACTTGTATTGGTGATTTGTAGTTGGGATATAATAATAATCATTTGATTATATATTGAACGATGATAACCATAAATTTATAGTAAAAATTAGACGAAATAATATGTAAAAAGAGGTACCAAATAGTAAATATATATTAATTATATTAAATAACGGAATATTTCATAAATTCAGGGCATTTTAGGCAGTTTGAGATGTGTATTAAGTATAATACTGAAATAAAAAACTTGATAGGTGATGTATTAAGTAAGGGATGTATATTAAGATATTAGGGGTGTGTATTTAAAATTTCTCTTACAAAAAAATTAACAAAAGACTGATTATGCAATAATAAACCAGTAGCCAACTAGGGACTACATGTAGATAGATTATAATGGGGGTTTGACATACGAGTTCACAACATAAAAAGTGACCTTGAAGGGAAGAACTTCATTTGACGCTAAGCTAATTAAAACACACCGATCCCTAAAAATATTAAACGTCACTCTAGACCCACCAAAATATCTATCTAATTAATAAAAAAAAAAAATCCTTTTAAATTTCTATTTTGGTACACCGGGAAGAAAGGACCGGTCTGAACCGTAATAAAAGCTCACACTCGTCCATGGGACCAGGTCTGCAGGAACCAAAGAGGCAAGCGTCCTCTTCTCCTCTCCTTCGTTCCTCTGTAGCTCCACGCCAAGCCAAAGCCGCTCTGCTTTCGAATTTCTGAGCAGCAGGCCAAAATCTTTTTCGCTTTCTATTTTAGTCTCTCTCTCTCTCTCTCTCTCTCGTCATCATCTTCATCACAAACCAGTCTCTCCTTCTCTCTCTGTTTTCCTTATTATATATAAATTACCGCTCACCTCTCCCGCACATTCTTCGCCACTTTCTCCTATTCTCTTTCCTCACTTTGCTTTAAAGCCTCACCGAGCTTTCTACACTCAACTTTCTCTCTCAATTTCGCTTTTCCGATGGTGATTTCAGATGCGCCTGATGGCGGAGGAGGCGCTGCCGCGGCGGAGTCGGATCTCCGGCGGAGGCCGATCGCGAGAGGCGACGCGGATTCGGAGTCCAGGGACGGCAATTTGGTTGTGGACTCCACCTCCAGTGAGGACTCGGTGCTCGCGAAGATCACTGGAGACGAGAACAAGGTGAGGAATGAAGCTCCTGTGGAGTCGGTTCACAGTGGCGGTGAGGAGAAGAAGAAGAAGAGCTTTTATTACCGGCCGTCGGAGATTCCGGCGCACCGGAGGATTAAGGAGAGTCCTCTTAGCTCCGACGCCATTTTCAGACAGGTAGAAATGAATTAGAAGCTAAATTGTGGAATGCTAATTCGAGTTTTGATTGTTTATCAAGTAATTTAGTTATGAAAATGTGAAGCTGTTTCTGCATTGAGTTTTGGTTTAGTGTGTCTGAATCTGATTGTTAGTTTTACTTGTTGTCTTTGATGAGCAGAGCCATGCAGGTCTTGTCAACCTGTGTATAGTAGTACTTGTTGCCGTAAACAGCAGGCTTATCATCGAGAATTTAATGAAGGTTAGCCGAATGCTTGGGTCTTCGATTGTTTAATGCTGTTTGGCAATGCCACTGCTTTTTATTTCTCTTTGATAATTGTTTACAATTTTCTTGCAGTACGGTTGGTTGATTAGAACCGGTTTTTGGTTTAGTTCAAGATCATTGCGAGATTGGCCCCTTCTTATGTGTTGGTAATGCTTTTTTGTCATCCTGCTCAGTTTTTCTTTTCTTTGTTCTAATATATTTTAGGAAATTTACTCTGCCTTTTGCTTTTGCTTGCAGCCTTACTCTTCCTATCTTCCCACTTGCCGCCTTTATAGTTGAGAAGTTAGCAGTAGAAAAGCGTATACCAGAATTTGTGAGTAATCCATCTTATGTCGTTTCACAAGTATAGTTCCTCTAGTCCCAGGAATAAATGACATGCTTTATGCTCAGTATCTGAAATATGATCTTCTGGTTTGACATCACAGGCTGTTGTTTCTCTTCATATCACCATTACCACAACTGCACTTTTGTATCCTGTTCTTGTAATTCTCAGGTAAGATTGAACGTAGGTGGTGGTTTTTCATTAAGTTGCATTACAATTTTTGGTGTCTATGATGGGGATTCTGGCCATAATGACTGTAGGAGGCGTGAGCTCTTGTCACCATTAGACGTGCATCTCTTTTTTCTTGTTATGTATGTTCAACTGATACGATTGGAATGATTGTTTCTATTTGTAATGGACTTTAATAGGAGAGGCTGTTGCTCCATTTTGTTAATGACTTTTGAATGGCTTATATCATTTAAGATGGTTACTGTAATGAACTTCCATTTCTTCAGGTGTGACTCTGCTGTTTTATCTGGCGTTACATTGATGCTCTTTGCTTGCATTGTGTGGTTAAAACTCGTCTCCTTTGTGCATACAAATTATGATCTGAGAACGGGTACCGTATCAGTTGATAAGGTAGGAAGAAAGTTCTCGTTTGGATCTTCTCAGAGTTTTTGAACTAACAATTAGAACAGTCTATTTTTTGCCCTGTTTTCAAGACTGAAGAAAGCTATAAACCAAAATTCACAGATGATTCTTTTGTTCATGGAAGTTCAGTGTTTTGCAACAATTTATTTTTCATTTTTTGTCCCCAGATAAATATTGTTTTTAATCCTTGGAATCTTTGTCTAATGTTAGGTGGATGTTGTGCCTGGTTCTCCAAGCGTTGATTGCTCTCGTGAACTTAGCTTGAAAAGTTTGACGTACTTCATGGTTGCCCCAACATTATGTTACCAGGTACTTATACTTGCTTTTCAGAAATTAATTTATGGTTATTAGAATTATTTGTTATCTGTGAAGTTCTAGTACAAGTTTGAGGCTTTAAATTTTTTTTTTTTGTCTTGTTTGCTTTTTCTTTTTACCTTTTTTTGTTTGGTTTTTTATTTTTTAATAAAAATGTCATACAAAACAAACTAGATAAGAATTTTTCCAGGTTACTTTATGGTATGTAGTATTGTCAACAGTGGCTTTAGTTCTGCTTGTTTTTCCTCTTTTCTTTTTTATTGGTTTTACTGATGTATCTGCACATGATTGTAGACTAGTTACCCTCGTACCCCATCTGTTCGAAAGAGTTGGGTGTCCCGTCAATTTTTCAAGTTAATCATTTTCACAGGAGTGATGGGATTCATGATAGAACAAGTAAGTAGAAATTTCAGCTTTTTACTAGCTTTCGATCGTTGAGGAATTGTGACTTTTGTATTTGTCTGCACTTTGCAGTACATCAATCCTATTACCAAGAATTCTCAACATCCTTTGAAGGGGAACCTTTTATATGCAATTGAGAGGGTTTTGAAGCTTTCTCTTCCATGCTTATATGTGTGGCTATGCATGTTCTATTGCTTCTTTCACCTCTGGTATGTACGGTGCACTCCTTCCTTTTCTCATGTTGGTTTGTATTTCAATTTATTTTTTTCTCACATACATTATTGCTAATATAGGTTAAACATTCTTGCTGAATTGCTGTGTTTTGGGGACCGTGAATTCTATAAAGATTGGTGGAATGCAAAAACAGTTGAGGAGGTATGTTTTAAGTCCTGTGAAATGCAGCCAGCAGTAGTTAGTCCTTACAGTTCTTTGCTGACTGAAATTTCTGACATTGACTTTTCTTGTACGGCTATTCTGGGTTGTTGGCTGCATCAGTATTGGAGAATGTGGAACATGGTATGTATGTTAACTTTAAGTCAGTTCTTTGGGTATTTTCCATGTATGTAAACATTACCTGGATAAATTATTGTATTAGATATCCAAGTTCTGGTTTCTGTTTGATATTTATAAGTCCATTTTACAAGTTGCACTGTCGTCAACATCACTTGCTCTGAGATAGCGAATGCGTTATAGATTTTTGTAAATGTGTACACTGTATTTGTTACTGCATCATACTATAGCATTTATTACTCTTTATATTGTATTAATTTTGTGCATTCACTTCAGCCTGTGCATAAGTGGATGCTTCGCCATATCTACTTCCCTTGCTTGCGTTATGGAATACCAAAGGTAACCAATTTTTCCTTATTTCCATCTTGAGTGATGCTTGATGAATCAAATCTTAACTTGTTTAGAAACTTCCTAGTTAATTATTCTCTCTCTGATGTCTTCCAATTCAGGGAGTTGCTGTCGTAATTGCATTCCTAGTATCTGCTGTATTTCATGAGGTATGTTATTTTGTTCATCAGTTCTGATTGTTATATTCTCGACTCACTTGCAAGAACTGTACTGTATAATTCTCTTCTATATTATAGCAATTGATTGGTCTTTGAGTTTAGTGCTGTTCAGAGGAACTGTTCCAGTGAATATTTAGATCAAAAAATTTCAACTGACTTTAGTTATAGGCCGAGCCACTTACACACCATGTAATGCTCTTCTAATTCATTTACAGCTATGCATTGCTGTTCCTTGTCACATATTCAAGTGGTGGGCGTTCCTGGGGATTATGTTCCAGGTAAAAACATTCAAGTTTCTCCAAGGGTTTATACTTGATGAAATTGTCATTTTGGATGAGCTCTAATATACTGATTTAGAAGATGATGATACTTTAATGTAACGGTTCTATCTTCTTTCTCACAGGTACCACTGGTCTTGATCACAAATTACCTGTGGGATAAATTCCAGAACTCGATGGTATGTCTTGCTTATTATACTATATGCTCAGTTTGTTCGCATGACTCTTTCAGTTAGGTTTTGTCTAAACTTAATGTAAGTCTCTTTATATCAGCACCTTACCACGTAACTTTATTTCCCATCCTACTATCTTTTAGGTTGGAAATATGATCTTCTGGTTCAGTTTTTGCATTCTCGGTCAACCCATGACTGTGCTTCTATATTACCATGACTTGATGAATCGGAAAGGGGCAAACTGGTAAAAGTCGTGCATTCTTCATACCAAAATGTGGATCCAACAGCTCCAGAAAGTAGAAACAATTTCCCCCTACATATTCATGTACAAGGCAAATTCCCTCATGGCATTATGCTGTTGCTGCTTCTGGTGACCATCATGCCGCATCCTTTGCAAATTACCCGTTGATCCATAAATTTTTGATCTTGAGCATAATTAGTTGGTTAATTCAATACATGCAACGTCGAATGTAATGACCACTAGCAGTAACACCTAGTCGCCTTTCTCTAATCTACCTATAGTCATAAATTTTGTAAATGATTTCAAGTTCTTACCATTTCAGTCTCCTCCCATCTTTCTCTATGAATATCCTATGAGCATCAAGTTCTTGTTCGTCATCTATAACAATCCGGCCTTTCTTCTTTGTCAATTTCAGTTCAATTTCCAAACACCACTAGGAAACTCCGGCCAGTTACTGGGGTCACGTGATGCTCACGTGACTGTCAGCATCTAAGTAGAACTCACTGGTACTAAACCAGAGCCAACACAAAACCTTTTATTTTGGAATTATCACCGACTTAGCAAAAACACAAAATCTTAGTCAACTTCACCATCGAATCATATCTTGGAGAATGAAAAATTATCATTACTTTATTAACAGTTTGCCGGTAAAAGTGTAACCATCCCCACCTTAACCTTATTATTCACAAATTTGACTCTTTCCCACACTAAGACTCCAAAGCTCAGATCTTTTCTGAAACCCAGTGAGAAATCCATGGACGATTTTCGATCCAAATCGTATGGACATGGAAGAATGGAGCTGGAGAGCTACTACGGAAATGGGTCCAATGGAGCTGGAGGACCCGATGCCTCCGCCGTTAATGGGATGCAAGATCTCAGAAGCTACAGTGCCTCCTATGCATGCCCACCAAAAATGCAGAACAATGAGAACAACAACATCAGCAAGTTCAAGAAGGGAAAGTCCGCAAATGGGTCGGTTTCGAAGAGCTGGAGTTTCAGTGATCCGGAGCTGCAGAGGAAGAAGAGGGTGGCTAGCTACAAGGTGTACACTGTGGAGGGGAAGCTGAAAGGCAGTTTGAGGAAGAGCTTCAGGTGGCTCAAGGAGACCTGTGATAGAGTTGTCTATGGCCGGTAATATGGTTGGTTTACTTCTTCGATTTTACTGAATATATATAATGGTTTTTGGTTTGTTGATTTGTGCACTGTGTCTGAATCTGTTGGGGAAAATTATCAAGATTAATGAATCAGTAATGTGTTGTTTTGGTGATGAGTATTTGTATATTCGAGATTTCGGAATCTGGCATTAGTTCTAGTTCTATTGAAGACTTGATTTCTGCTGGTTATTACAGTAAACATTGGTAATAATTTGGGTCAAAGAATCATGCAAGTCTTGTCAGTTACCATATAATAGGTGTCATAATATTTCAAACTGATTCGATAGCTTTCAGGCATTCTCCTATGAATCTGTTTGATTCAGAAGGGAATGATTTTCCTGGTTGGGGCATGAATGACATGAAACCTCGAAAAGAAGTTTTAGGACCTCAGTATTGTTGAATAGGCTCTAACAACAGATTGTCAGATTGTAAGAGGTCTCTTTGTTTGGAAATGGCCAGACCTGATTGCTATGTCATCGATCATCTCAGAAATCTTCTTCACTGATTTATGGTCTCACAATAGTTTGTTATCATCTGTTGGAATGAGAGAGAAGAAGTGGGACATAGTTTTTTTTTCAAAGATGAATCGGCTTAATTTGCTATGTCTTAGTGTTAGTACTTACTAAATGTCAAGGTTTTGTAGACATTTTCCATTTCAGTTTTTCATGTCTTGGATGAAGCTTAGCTGGTTAACTTGGGTGGGGAGAGACCAATTCCAAAGGCTCTACCAAATCCTCTTATTCAGAAAGATAAGGTCATAGAAAAAGCAATTGATATTTGAAATTTGTTGAAAAATGCATTAGGTTCTGTGTCTTTTGAATTTTTGATGATGCATCATACAATCAATCATTCACCCCGGCGTGGCAAACTGGCAATGACAACCTCACATCCTTGTGCGAGTCTAAAACCCTGTTCCTCAATCTACTTCCCACCAACAATAGAAATCAACTTGATTCCCAATTAATGTGCAAGCTTGACAGTCTCTTTCCCAATCTGCTGCGCAAGCTCGCGAGTAGGTGCCAAGACCACAGCATAAGGTCCTTCAGCCTCGTTCTCTCCACTAATAGGAGACAACCAAGATATATAACTTAACATAGGAAGAAGCAAAGCCAGCAGTGTCTTTGCCGGAACCAGTCTCCGCAATGCCAATAACATACATCACACTGTTGTAAACCAAGAGGGATTGCCGCCCATCCGAATGGGAGATGGCTTCTTATAACCATCCCTATTCACGGCCTTGAGTAACTCTGCACTCAATTTACTCTTAGGACAATGTAAAAGAATTTAGCTTCATGAATTGAGAGCAATCCTTGGTCGACCGGGAATACTTGAGGCACTATATAATTCCACACACAAGATATGCCATCTTACCTTATTCTCGATGATTATCCCTTTTCAATAAGGATCAGATGTACGTCAAGTAGTTTCCTGCTATCACAAGGAGTTCTACATATCACTATAAATAGGAGGTCGCCGTCGGGGAGCTCACAACAAGTATTTTTTTGAAAGAGTCAGTACAACAAGTATTGTATATCATGGCCAAGACAAATGGAGAAGACAGCCAAAACGTCTCTAACCCATGTGAAGAAGATGAAGCAGTACTACTACTACCTCAACTACCCGACGATATTATCCGCCGAATCCTTCCGCTCATTCCCACTAAATCCGCCTTTCGCATTAGCTTGTTTTCCAACCAATTAGAAGGTGCATGGTGTTCAGGCCCTGAGATTGATCTTGACGAGGGCAAGCCACCGGCCAACCCTGATGGAGGTATAAACTTCACCAACGTCTTGACAAGGTATCTGAAATTCCGTACCGAGAGTAAAGACCTTCATCCGGTTCAGTCCTTGTTTAAGTTTAGGGTTCGCATGGCGATGGACGACCCTGTTAGAGAAGATATTCTGGAGAAGTTGTTGATCGGTTTTGCGAAAGAGAGAAGCGTCAAAGAGTTGGATCTCAGCTGCCTCACTATACCGGCTCGCCTCTCATCCTTACAAACCCTAATTAATATCAAATCCTTAACCAGTATGAGTTTGGAGTCTGTTCGAATAAAGGGTGATGTTGCTCATTATTATACTCATAACAGCAGTGACACTTCTTCCATTCTTGAAGACTATGTCCCTCAAATCTATGCAATTACCGCACAGCAACTTCTCGGACATGCGCATTGAGAATTTGTCAGTGATTTCATGTAGTTTCGACGTAGAATATCAGCAATATACGTTTTGGATTCCATTTTGTGCTACTCTCAAGTGTTTGGAGTTGAGAGACTGCAATTTTCGGTATATCAGTGTAGATTCATGTCGGAATCTTGAATCTTTTACATCAGTTTCAGAATCTCCTGATGTTAAGACATTGAAATTGTATGGATGGGATAACCTGAAGAAGATCGAAATCCTTGAAAAGCACCTTGAATACATTGATATTTCGTTAGACAGTAGAACACATTGTGTGAAGATCAATGTGGACACTCCAAATCTTACCAATTTCACATTGAATTCTAAAGATATGAGGCACAAGTGTATTGATGGACAGGCTAGTTTCACACATATCTCTGATTCTTACCGCGCATTACAGTACTTTCAGAAGAGGGGAATCGATCCTTCTAGTTTGTTTCGTTGACCTTATTATGCAGCTTATTTGATTATGATAATGCAATTGCAATCTCAATCTTTCAATCTTTGCTGTTACAGAAACCTAACCAATTAATTATGTGTCATACTGTCATAACTCATAAGGCCAGAATAGGTTTTAAGGTGACTTGCAGATGATTCTCGATGACCATGTATGTCTTGTTTGGTTTATAAGTCCATGCCAGCTAGGTAATGAATAAACTCATTCACTAATGCAGAAATCGAACCAGGACCCTGAATCAAATGGATCAAGAAAGAAAAAAGTCATTACTTGACAAAAAATCATTTTGATCTGTGATAGAGTTTGAGGAAGAGGTGGATATAGGAGATATTAGGAGACCTGTGATAGAGTTGTCTATGATTGATTCTTCAATTGATTTCTGCACTATGTCTGATGAATATGTTGGAAAAAAAATATCAAGATCAATGAATCGGTAATGTTCTGCTGAAGATCGGTAATGGCGGTGTCTGGAATTTCATTGGTTTCTGTTGGTTCATAATAGTCTGGTTATTACAATACAAGTTGGTAAAACTTCAACTTTCAAGGCATCATGTATGTTTTCTTAGTTCTCGACCAATAGCAAGGATTTTCCTGGTTTGGAGATGAATGACATGATACCACATAACTTTTAGACCTTTGTATTTTAGAATAGGCTCTAACCGGATATTGTAAAATGGTCTTTTCGTTTGGAAATGCCAAATTGATTTATGTCATGATTGTCATAATATGAGAATACTTCTCGACTGATTTATAATCTCAGTGGTTTGTTATCATCTGTCAAGTAGAGGGGAAATGGATGTAGGTTTGCTTGAGAAACGGCTCAATTTGTTACTAAACTTCAAGCTTTTGTAGAGATTTTCCCTTTTCAGTTTTTGATGTCTTGAATGAGGCTGAAGGGTGGGAGAGGTCCAAAGGGTCTAGCAACTCCTGTTACTGAGAAAAGATAGGTCATAGGAAAAGCAATTGATATTTTTTTTGTGTTGCATCATGGTTATGGGTAAACACTCTATTGAGAGGTATGTGTTTAAATGGGGTATGACGACTCAGCTGGTAAACTTGTTTGGCCATTAGATTGTAATATTGTATTGTACAACCTGCTTCAAGACTAGCATCAGTATTTCGAACACAATGTTCAGACGCAACCAGAATCATTGCTAAATATACTGCATTTTTTCTCTCTGGTAATCTCTATAAACTACTATATTTCAACAACTCAAAAGAAGTTATCATAACAATTTTGCATCTGTAAATAAGATCTCTTAACAATTCTTCTGTCCCTACTGATCCTAGCCTCTCCAAATATACTCCACCGGATACACCACCTCCCTCCTCCAAACAGCCCCATCAAATATAGGTACCAGCTCCCTGATAAAATACACAAATCCCACTCCTCACGTGTGGAAGAATTGCTGCCAATGCAGTATAGCCATATGTAGTGCATTCTGTCTCCGAGTAAGTGTTTCTAATAAAATCCGCTAGATTGCAATTGACAATTATCCCAATTATTAAAAATTCTTGAGACGTTTATAAATAAACAGAACTTCTCAATCATAAATTTTTGGTATTGAAGAGTCCTGAGCCGCATCCTCTAGTATGCCAACTTCAAAGATTTGTGGATCAACATGAACCTGCTCATATTTCATGTACGGAATTCATAAGGGGAAGTCAACAAACATTAGCAAATGCAGAAACTCTATCTTAAACATGCTAAGTGAGGTTAGAGGAGTAAATGTACTAACCTCTCCATGCATGATACAAGGGGATTCTTAAGTCACTGAATATGTCATGCCCGGGAAAATTCACGACTTCTATCCTAGAACCGTTAGATTAAAATTAAATTATTATTTCAGATAAATAAGAGCATGGTGTAACCAATAGTAGAATAAATAAAACAAGAAAGTATACCTTCTGTAGTTTACATCAGCCTCAATGTGTCCTGCAAGAGGAGTTAATCTTCCTTTAGCATCATCAATTGTCATCCTTTTCACAGCACTCTAGAACAAAAAAAACAATTTGGTTAAGTTCATCTTGTGCAAAAATAGGAGTAAGAGTCATTCAACAAGGGATATGGAAGCATGTGATTCTCTCAAGCATACCAATTTAATGGCAACAAAGGTCAGAAGTTGTTCCACAGAGTAAAACCCTATCTTATGGGGACCTCCGGGCAATTCTCCATGTAAGGAGAGAATATTAGCTGAAATATCACACAAGAAATAAAATTTCAGGCAATGAAAAGAAGAGAATATGCAGAGTTTAACACTTTTGCTACACAATGAAACCAGACCAACTATTCATACTGTTGCACAATAAGATGTTAGATATATGAACTGAGAAACTAAAGCTTCACCAAATCAAGAACAGACCTAATTTTCAGAGAAGAAGAAGGAAATAAAGATAACACTATAAGCTTTGTTTTATGTTTTTGTTTTTTTAGGAATTGGGCAAAGCCCAAACCAGAAACAACAGGGCCTACAACAGCTGAACCCTATAAATAAACTGAACTTTTGTTGTTTTGGTAAGATTGAAGGATGGGAAGGATGCTCAAAAGTGCATAGAGTTGATGAACGGAAGATGGTTTGGTTTTTTGCCGGGTGCACATGTCCCAGTGGTGCACCGAATAGGCTCCCATAAATAAAACATAAAAAGTCCATCATAGTTATGTGAGTGTAAAATAGTGTGCTAGCAGCATATTTTTTTGATACTTGAGCATATTATGTGACATTTGAGCATGATCAGGAGATAAATGCAGACATATATAATTTATAACATGTAATTATGTGACAGATGTAACCTAGCAACTTTATGTGACAAATGTAACCTATAAAAATGCTAGATCTTTGTTGTTTGATAATGCAAACTTTGTCTAAGTGGCTTTTCTTATTGTTTTGCTTTCTTAAAAGAAAAAAAAAACCTCAGTTGAAAGAATGTCACATTCAAATGTCAATAGCCATAGTTTTAGTGACCGAATTTAAGAGAAAGCATTAGCATTTAATTCGAAAATGAAGGGTGAAGCATCTAGTTTAGAAGTGATCAATACAATTCTAGGAAGAACATTCTCATATCAACATCATATCTCAGGTTTCAACAAGAAAATCAAGCACAAAAAAAACACAAAAAAGAAGACAGATTTGGAAAGAACAAATGCAGAAAAACTGGAGAGAAAGTAAACAACGCCATTCAAGAGGATAGAGAGTCTGGTAAAAGATTTCTGCATCACTAAACTAAAAAAGTAACTGATTTAAGGGAAAGGAAACAGATTTTATATACCGATGGCAACAAGTCCGCAGTCGAAAACACTCTCATAAAAAATGGGAACCCATTTCTCTTCGAATTTCGTTTGGCCGCATATGATGTAACGCTCCGGCTCCGGCTCCGGCTCTGGCTCCGACGCCATTGTTGAGAAACAAGAACGAAGAACGAAAAGAGAGTGAAGAAGAAGAAGCAGGAGGAGGAAGAAGCTGTGCTAAAACCCCTCCAACAGTGCAATAAATGCAACTCTGTGCCTCAAAACCCAGAACGTTAGGACAACAATCCCCAACAAAGGACACGTGGCTCTAACTTGGGCCTCATTTTAATTCCCAATATTGGGCCTCATTTAAAAATTAAAAATTAAAAAATAAAAACGGATTATTAATAGTGGAACTCATGTAGCAACATAAGCACTTGTAATCTTAGTACAGAGAGACAATTACTAGATCTAGACCTACAGATTACATTGGATGATCTATTTCTGATTTCTACATCAGAAATAAACTAAGAAAAAACTTCACTAGAAAAGAATGCAAACTAAGAAGCAGATCAATGTGCTCCTCTTGTTACTATTACATAAACTTTAAGAAGCTAGCTTATTCAAGGGCTAAAACCTACGAGAACAAGCCGTTATTGTTCTTTAATGTGAGAACATCAATTGCAATTCCAGTACACAATCCCACTTTCTTAGTTTCAGGCTTCCAGCATAAAGCAGCAAAGATCTCTCAGCCTAGCCTCTAAACTCCAACTTGACGATGAATAAGAATAGTCTAGCTATGCCTCGGCGGTCTGTCAGGAAATGTGCCAGGCTTGTACTTTGAGGCTTCGTGTCGCGTTAGCTCAGGAGGCACAAGACTGTTGCTCTGAATGAGCATCTTCTTGAGATCATAGAACACCCCAGTGTCTTGCATTGTCAAGAATGTTGTGGCTAAACCACTCTTCCCTGCACGACCAGTACGTCCAATTCGGTGAGTGTACGTTTCTATCTTCGGTGGCATTTCATAGTTTATTACATGTGACACATCCGGCACATCAATGCCTCGTCCTACAGCATCTGTTGCAACAAGGACATTGTATCTCTTGGTCCTAAAACCTTCAAGGTTAGAGTCTCTCTGTGGTTGTGATAAATCCGAATGCAAAGTGATCACATGATGATATCCATTCTTGCTTAAATTCTTGGCTAGACTAGTTACATTTTTCTTGGTGTTAGCAAATACAGTAGCAGTCTTATGATCACATAGTACTTCATCAAGCAATCTCTTTAACTTTTCAAACTTTTCGGATTCCTTGCTGATCATGACAACAGTCTGAGTGATCAAATCAGTGGTGGTTCCTGCAGTGCCAATAGTGACCACAACAGGATTCCTCAAGTAATTGCGAGCGAGTCGCTCCACAGCAGGAGGCATAGTTGCACTGAACATGTAAGTTGTTCTGTATATCTTCTTCTCATCGAGCTCTACCTCTTCATTCTCGGGTTTCAAGTTGCTCGAAGGCATTGCATCCAAGACACCAACAACCTGGTCCTCAAGTCCTTTATCTATCATCGTATCAGCCTCGTCAAGAACCACATAGTTGCACTGATTCAAAACAGCAAGACGCCTCTGCAAACAATCAATCATACGCCCTGGCGTGGCAATGACAACCTCACATCCTTGCGCGATTCTAAAACCCTGTTCCTCAATTGACTTCCCACCAACAATAGAAACAACCTTGATTCCCAAGTAATGCGCAAGCTTGACAGTCTCTTTCTCAATCTGCTGCGCAAGCTCGCGAGTAGGTGCCAAGACCACAGCATAAGGCCCTTCAGCCTCATTATCTTCACTAATAGGAGGCAACCTAGATATATAACTTAACATAGGAAGAACAAAGGCAGCAGTCTTGCCGGAACCAGTCTCCGCAATGCCAATAACATCACGCTGTTGTAAACCGAGAGGGATTGCTGCCATCTGAATGGGAGACGGCTTCTTATAACCAGCCCTATTCACAGCCTTGAGCAACTCCGCACTCAATTTACTCTCATCCCATTTCCTAATAGGTCTAGGAATCCTGGACCCTTTGTATGAAATATTGAAATCCTCTCGGTAAATCCTCCAATCCCTCTCATTCATCTCCTCAAGCTTCTTATCACTCCAATGTCGATCCACCTTCATGTCAAAAGAATCATACACTACTTCCTGTTCTACACGGCACTCCTTATTCCGAAGCTCCCTCCCTTGCTTGGCAGCCTGCATCTTCTGCTCACGCCGGTCCATACCACCGCGAAGCCCTCGCCCAAACAAGAGATGGGCCTCGTGAGGGTTTTGGTACAAGGGGTTCATGTCACGAGAAGTGTCTTCTGTGGTGTCCCAATCGAAAGAGAACCGGAACTTCTCGCTAGGTTTAATGACACGTTTTTTAGGCTTGTTGGAACCTAGATACTGTTCTTTAATGGCTTCAAGCTCCTTCTCTAAGCGGCTTGCCCTAGCTTCCTCTTCACGTTTTCTCTTATGGTGGTCGCCGTCACGGCGTCTCCGCCTCTCCGATGATTCACGGTCTATTGTTTTTTGGCCTGCATCATCGGGGGAAGGACGAGAATGGAAGAGATTTTCATGTTGGTGGCTTTGTAGGGCTAGCTGCTCACGTTCGGTTTTTGTTAAGAAAACATGTTTGTTTGAGAGTTCCATTCGGCTTTGGAACAATTTACTAGTCCAAGACTCGTAAAACAAAAGGGTGTTTGTCCCTCGATTGAATCTATCTAAAACAAGGTAGAGGTAGAGGTATTTATAGTGCTAGCTTCCTTAGTATCACCAGGAAAGTAAATCATAATTAATCTAGGATTTTTTTTCTGTAAAATCGAATCCTTAATACCTGATAATTTAGGATACCCTAGTCCAAATATCACAGATATAATTTAAACGAATTTGTTTCTCTTAGGTTAATACATTGTTGCATATGTTTTGACCTTATTTATCATGCAGCTTATTTGATTATGATAATGCAATCTCAATCATTCAATATTTGCTGTTTTATAAGACTAACCAATTATGTGTTTGGAGGGTGGGTTTCAAGGAAACTTGCAGATAGTTTTCGACTTTTCGACGACCATGTCTTGTTTGGTCTGTAAGTCCATGACTGTAAGCCTCACTACATATATAGGAATGCTAATCTTTCATCAATGCAGCAGTAGCAGCACCCTGTAAAGTATACATCTCTTTGTTCTTACTTCTTTCTCCAGGTTGGCATAGCTCTCTTAGGCACAAAACAAGCAGAGCCCCATTGCATATTATGTCAATGCCAACTTTATTTTTCTCATCCCCAGGACACCAACCAATAACAAACTTGTAAGTAAAAACGATAACAATGGAATAAGAGTTTAACATGTAGATTTAAATCTGGGGCAAATAAACACGCACCCATCTCTCAACAATTTTTGTTATTTTCTTTTGGAAAAAGAAAATTTACATTGTTTATCACGCAAATGGATTCACGTGTTAAAGCACAAGTTGAAGCAACAAACACTTTCAGCTCTCTTCCATGGGTTACTGAGTTCAAGTAAAAATCACCTCTCAGACTCTCACCTTCGATATATATATTCTTTCGAAAACCTAATCTGAAGAAAGCATACAATCAAATTAAGAGATTTACAGCAACCAGCAGAAGTCAGCACCATCATCTAGTAATGGATCCTCTCCTCATGGTCTAACTGCAGGCCCTCGAGGCCTCTAATGGCAGTTCCATAATTTCTAATTTGTGAGCTATGTCTTCCGGTACGAGTGGGGTCTGATGACTCAACTGGTGAACTTCTTTGGCCACTCGAAATTCTGTGACCTGTTCCAGGACTAGCATCGTTTGTGCGAACACGGTGTTCAGACTCGCTTCTTCCAAATCCTTCACGACTGCTGGAAACAGCAGGTCTCCTTGATGATCCACTGGACCGGCCCATCATATTTGGATTTGATAACTGCAAGGTGTGAAGCATGCATGTAAGATTGTATACAGAAGGGGGGAAAAGCATAAATATTGTCTACCGAATGTGCCTAACAGAGGCACTGAATCAATGATGTTTTATTCCAACATGTTAATGCGGCAATAAAAGCCACTAGACACAATGAACTTACCATTACTGCCTAAAGTAACATATCAGGCATTTCCACACCCATTTGAGAACCCAAAAATGGAATAAAAGAAAAGGCTTGTACATTAAGAATAGTGCAATTTATGTCAACCCACCAGATTATTTTCTCTAGTTATTGCAGAATCAGTAGCAATTGAATTTCTCTGCCTTGACACACTCGCAGAATTTAGAGCTGGTCCTGGTATTCTCCGCCGAGTGGGATCCAGTGAAGATAAACCAGCTATCCGCCCATCTTCCTCAGCTGCAAGCCAGGAAGCAAATGCAGTTACAGGGAGCGAGTTTATATTTGCAACTTAACATGAATATAAGAAGAAAGCTTGGGCTAATCTTCTAGAATACTGCTTAAATTCATCTGAAACAATGCTAAACTACCTGTCGGCCTGTCCACATTGGCAGGAGCATGAGGCATTCCAGAACTAGTTCCAGCACCCTGAATGAAACAAGATGTCAATTCAAAATCTGGCACACACAATAAGAAACAAAATCAATTTAACAAGATGTCAATACACATGCTCCTGTCCACATTGGCAGGAGCATGTGGCATTCCAGAACTAGTTCCAGCACCCTGAATGAAACAAGATGTCGATACAAATTCTGGCGTACACAAAATCAGTTTAACATAGAAATTACAAGGGCACGGGTTGGAGGTGTAGCCAGCTGTGATTGCTGATACTTCAAAATTGTCCAGTCAAACACATAATCAAACTGGAAACCTGTAGCAAACACAAGGGATAAATGATGTGTCAAAATATGACCTTAGCACAAAAGCAAAAGACAAGGATAGAAAACCATATTCTAAGAAAATAGATTTCAAACCTTCACGAATGAAGACATCACGGAATATCTTTTTCAGATAAACATAGTCTGGCTTGTCATCGAATCGTAGTGAGCGACAGTAATGGAAATATGATGCAAATTCTGTTGGATAACCACGACACAAGGCCTGATAAAACATTTAATTGACCAGTCAACAGATGACAAACAAAACTACATGAATTGCAGACAAACAAAACATTCGCAAACAATTTACCTCAATTGAAGTAGAAACCTTTTTCTCACTAATTTTTTCATACTTCTGTTTCTTAGTTCCCGCTTTTAGCCCCTGCCAAGGAAGACTACGAGCAAATAGCATTATCAAACTAAACATCAAAAGATAGCAGTGCCAAAAAACAAGTATATGGTCTTCAGAGATTATCACCTTCCCTTAAGGAAGTACATCAGGACATAACCAAGAGATTCCAAATCATCCCTCCGGCTTTGCTCTATAAAGTTCAAAGTAGCACAAAGTGTAAGTAAAACAGACGTAACACTTATCTGAAACATTTACATTACAAATATCACCAAAATGCAAAATGAAAGAATGAACATACCAATCCCAAGGTGGGTGTTCATGCTTGCATATCTTGCTGTTCCAGTCAAATTCTTGTTTTCTCTACAGCATTCATATAACAAAACATGAGAGAAACATGAGAATTTTATGTTACAAAATCACCCACAATCATGTTCTCATACCCAAAATATCTCTTACACCATAACCTGTATCATATACAATAAACTAATTAGTGGCCGCACCCACAAGTATGCATCATTCATTCTCACCTATAAGGAATATGTTGACGGGTTGTACTATCCCGATATTTCTTAGCCAGACCAAAATCAATCATGTATACCTACAAAAGTGGAAATCAAATATGACTAGCATAAGCACCTCAATATATGAAATACACACTCAAAGAAACCAAAGTAGATCAGCATTGCAATATGAAAACAAGAGCAAAACCTGATTTGCACGCCTTCCTAATCCCATGAGAAAATTGTCTGGCTTGATATCACGATGGAGAAAGGATTTGGAATGAACAAATTCAACACGATTGATCTAAAAATACATGTAAAATGTCAGAAATTAGCAAATAAGCCAATACAACTACCATGCATAAACTTAATCACCATACTTACCATTTGATCTGCCAGCATAAGAACCGTCTTCAAAGAAAGTTTCCTACTGCAGAAGTTAAATAAGTCTTCAAGACTAGGGCCCAGCAAATCCATTACCAAAACGTTATAATCTCCTTCAACTCCAAACCACCGTACATTTGGAATCCCAGCTGTAATACAAAATTCACAAACCAGAAAAGCTTGTCAGGCTTGAAACCAAAAATGTAAAACTCTATAAAAAAAAACTACTCATCAACTGAAAATTACGTACTTCCTCCTTGTAGGATCCTGTACAACTTGGATTCATACAACAACTGAGGATGCTTTGTCTTCACATTTTCCTAACCATTGAAAGAAACAAGAGCATTAGCTTTATAAGCTCCAGAAGATAATAATCAACAAAATTTATAAGACAGAATACTACTTAATCCTATTAAACTAAAAGTAAGAGACTCAAGAGTTGATAAGACCAAACCAGAAAACCAATTGATCTAAGAATTACTACTCCCCAAACCTCTGGGTTCAATTGCATTACTAACAAACTCAAAAAACTGAAGCATTTCTACAAGAAGCACACCAAAAACTCCTAAACCATTCTCCCAAATTATTACAGCACAAATTAAACTCAATTCCCATATCCAAATTGGCATCAAAAACACAAAAGTCAACAGCAGAAGCTCAATTAACAACACTCACCAGCTTAATCGCAACCTCTTCGTTGGTCTGAATATTCGTACCTACATCAAAACCGATCAAAAAAACAAAAAAGATCAATAATTTAACCACCTCAACAAAAATCCCCAAATCCAAAAATCAGAATCAAACAAAACAAAACAAACCGAACCGAGATAGATCTCCCCAAACGAGCCGCTTCCGATCTTCCGTCCCAGTCTGAACCTGTTCCCAACACGAGGCTCCATTCGCGCGAAACCCTAACCCTAGAAATCACACACCTCCTCCTCCCTAAAATAAAAATCTAATCTTTAAGCGACGAGCAGCATAAAAAGGAGCTCCGCCTACTAGCAACCGCAAACGACACCACCCGGATTGTCGTCCAATCAGAAGCAAAGAAGAACAAGCAGCAGAAGATAGAGAGCAAAAGGAAACAAATTTTGTACGGACAGCAATGCTCGCTGTGTGAGAAGAGAGAAGAGAAGAGAAGAGAAGAGAAGAGAGAGATCTAGGGTTAGTGGAAAGTTGGAAATTTTTTTTTTTTTTGGGGGTTAAAATTTACAGAGGAGGAAACAGCTTTAAGCTTATTGATAATGTTGGTCTTTGCTTTTGATTCAACTACACAGACCAAGTTTGGTGTGTGGGATTAAGAAAATGAGTTTTTTTTTTTTTTTTGGGGAAAGTAGTGGTGTCACGTGGACCACCTGTGTTTTGGTTTCTCCTTGACCCCTATGGTAAATATTAAATATCATGTATTTTTACCTTTCAATTGTGTCGGTAAACATATGGTAAAAACAGTTTATGTATTAGAATACAAGTGAAGATTGGTGAGTTGAATCATTGCGTATGGTGCTGGAAGGGAATCCGGATCTTCTCCTCATAATTCTCTGCTAATATTGCCTCATAAGACGATCTTGACCGTTCAATCTTAATCAATGGTCAAGATTTCTCTGAGTTTAGTTTTTGAGATATTTCAAGATTTCTCATTGAGTCTCATCTCTCTCTCCCCCTTTTTGCATACGCTCCCAGAATCTGAAGCATCGAAAGCCCGGCAGGCCGATCTGAGCATGGGCCACTGCCAGCTTTGCCCCTGCTAAGAAGAAACCCGAATTCGTCGCAAATTCGATCAAATTGTGGAAGGAATGGGATTCCGGTTCTGGGTGTTAGAGATCAATATCGGGACGCATAACCCACCATTCGCCGGAGATGGAAATTACAGGGAAGAAATTGGAGCTTTGGGGATATATGGGGTTGATTTGCAAGGGGTTTGGTTTAATTATGGAGAAAAGGGTAGATGAGAGAGAGATGAATAAATCATGATATGATAATGGAACTATGGAAGTGCCTTCACGTTTTCTGTTTCTCAAAGTTTTGCTTTTTTTCTCTTTGTTCATGATTTATCTGACGAGATTAAATCCCTTTCCTTGGAACTTTAAATTTGTGATTGTGAAGCAAGTTCTGAAGGCTATTGATCATGTTCTTAGCAAATTACTGAGGATCATTCTGCAAAACTTGGTTTGCAGATTGCAGTCAAATTGGTAAAGCTTAGTTTCAATCAAAATCCCAAAGTTCTCTCGCTGCTCTATTCTTGTATACTTTAAGTTCAACAACAATATTAAACAACAAACATACAAAGGAAAGGGCATAATGCACGGGCAACTGCAGCAAGAGTGATTTTGAGAGCTCAGAGAAGACTGAAAAGAAGAAGTGCGATAAAACAGATGAGATATCTGACGAGAATTCGGGAAGAGACGAGAGGAGATGAAAATATCACGAAAACTAAACCAAAAAACTAAACTCAAAGACATCTTGACCGTTGATTAAGACTGGACAGCCAATATCATCTTGTGAGGCAATATTAGCAGAGAGTTATGAGGAGAGGATCCGGATCCGCTGGAAGGTGGGATCAGCCTAATCCCTTACCTGAAGTTTGCCAGATAAGGAAGCCAAACCATGATTATTATTTACGGTTACAGTAAACAGTAAGAGACTTTAAACCATCATTAAGAGTTTAATCACAACGTTTTTAACGTTAAGAACTTGTTGGGTGAGTTCGAACGCCGTCCAAATCAGACCGATTTTGATTAGTTTTTCACATTATACGGTGTCTAATGATCAAACATTAGCTACGTCATTTCACATGTGTTGAGAGATTAAATCTAATAGAATCAGAAAAATAGAGATGAGACAAATGAAACCCAAGTTGATGTTCATGTTTAGAAGTTGGCTAACTATATACAAACTAATTTCTAGCTAGCAACTCTCCTTCTGCAATTAACTATTAGCAAAATGGCAAAGTATTCTAAGCCTCCACTTTCATGAAACAGGTTGTGTTGGAACTTCTTAGTGAGATTCAACTCCTTCCCAGACAAACATAGACATTTATGGATTGAAGAAAGTAGAGCCACACTTGCATTTCCATCCTTCAGGCTCATAATTGGCATATTGAACTTCAATGTGGTCATTGGTTTTGGGCATCTGAACTGGAACACAAGGGACACACCTTTTACAACTGTGAGCACAGTTTGGTGGGATTGACCCAAGCCTGGTCATGAGCCCTCTATAGTACTCCTCCCCTTCGTAGTTCTCCTTCCCCCCTTCCAAGCTTTTCTGATCATCAACTCCCTAAACAGACAAACACAACAATCATATATATATATATATATATATATATATGAAAAAAGATAGAAATGCCAAATGAACACAACCCAGAAATAGAAAAGGGAGAGTCCTGAAGACATGTGTGTACCTGTTTTGGGCCAAAGGTGGCTCCTTTGCGATGAGGGGATTGGTCTGTTTGGTTTGTTCATCAGAAAAATGAAAGTTAGTAACATGATATTGGGTATGAGAAGATTGGCATTGCATAAAGAAAAGGAAGAGCAGCTAACCTGGTTGATGAGGAAAAGGCTTGCTAATTGTTAGAGAAACCCAACTGAGAAGACAGACAGCTAGAATGAAGCTGGATATCCTTGAGCTCTTCATTTTTATAGTGCTAGAGAGGTACAAATTGCAGGGAAGGAGAGACTTGGCTACTGGAGACTTGGAAGTAGCTAGAGAAACTACTAGTGAATGAGCTACAATGCAGAAGTTATTGCTTTTGTAGACAATTTGAAAAAACAAAACCTATTGAAGACAAAATGTGGTGCTTCCCTTCTCTCTCTCCCACTGGTTTCTGGAGAGAGAAAGAGATGTTTCTAATCTCAGAGAGGGTGAGATGCTGCTTTCTTATGAAACATATGGAATGCTATAGAAGAATAGCTAGCTCAGTCTGCCTCTCTCTTAAGCAATAAGAAATAGGGGGCGCGTTTGTCAAAGCCAGAAGGTAGGCTAGAAGAACTAGAACTTTGCCAACTTAATATGTGAAAATTCATAGTCTACAGACTACAGGAGTACCTACCAATCCAGTAGAAATGCATAGACTACAGAGCCTTAAACGTATTCTAATATATCAAACGCTCTAGAAAATTTTATAGTACTTGGGATTAGTCATTTGTTTGAGATTAGTCATTGTTTGCTCACTTGCTATGTGCTCTATTACAATTAGCAGAACTGCTTGAGCACTATAGAACTATAGAACATCTTGTATTCTTGTAAATTGTAATACACATTGATTTTAGCAGAGAAAAAGTTCCACTTCAATGATTTTCAACCCTTGTGTTAAAAGCTTTACCTCATTGAAGAAGTGCAGCATTCAATTCAAGAAAAGAGGCATCACAAGAATCTCACTTTTAATTTACCCTACTCATATGTCAATATCAATTCTAGGTTCATTTCAAGTTTCAAAGGACAGATGAGTTGATGGGGAAGGCACACACAGTCCATTTATATGAGTTTGATGATGGTGATAGAACAGTGGTAACTCTATTATAAGGAACACAGCTGACTCATTACCATTTTTGGTTACAGCAGTATATACTCAGAATTTTTGTGAACTAAGTTAATCACCAGTAATGGAACTTGGTACACAAGGTAGCTTGATTCAATAACTAAGAACACCACTGTCATTGACCATTGACTGCTTTTTCAAAATGGCTTCACCTATGTTCTCCTCTCCAACCACTAAATTAAAAACTCACCCTTCTACTTGCTGTGTATTTTTAAAAATAAAAACAAAAACAAAAAAAAAACAAAAAAACTTAAAGTGGCCGGGTAAATTAAATAAGGTTGGAATCTGAAATCAAAGACTCGTGGTTTTGTGTGTCTATCATTTGTTGATGATCAAAATGTAAGGCATTTTCCTGAAAATGAATTATCATGTAACTATCATGTTATATTCGCTCAAAAGATAACATAAGCCGTATTGTTTTTCATGGTACGTGAAAGCTTGAGGAAGAAGAAGTAAAGCTAAGGAAAATAGAAAGGTATGGCTCTAATTAATTGATGAAAGAGTGTGAGGTACAGACTAAATAGGATTAAGGGGCTGTACAGAACCCTTATCCATTAATCATTATGAACTAACCATGATGATTAATTATCAGCTAATGACCGGCCAGCTTACTACTAATTACAACAATTAGCTAGATATAATCCTAACAGTACGTACATTATACTACGTACTATTGTATGGAGTAGTAATAGTAGTATTGGAGAAATTATTCACTTTAATTATAACGTGGAAATCACGATAAACATGTCACGAGCTACTGAGCTAGTCATATGAAAACTACTGTATACAAAGTTCTAAAAAAAATCGTATAAAGGGATGGATACTATTATACTTGGGTACGTAATGAAGCCATGAAGCAGTATAGTATTAGATACACATGTATGCATAATGCATGTACAATTCGTAGATCATAGCTATAAAGCAAACAGTGATCGATGAGGTCAAAGAGCAAGTTTTTGAACGAAGAGAAGAAATTAGTGTAAAAAGCAGATGCCAGAAGCAGAAGGAGAAGCAGAAACATCCCAGAAACGCAGTGCTGGGAGTACTTGTAGACAGACGTACGTGCAAGCAGTGACTGCAACACCCAACTTTACCTTCCCTAAGCGCTTGAGCCTAACCAATGTAGAGCCTAGAGGACGAAGAGGCCTTGCATGACTTAACGATAAAAGCTCTTCTACAGTCAGTAAAAAGCACTTCTCTGCAAATCGATCGACGTACGTCAATCTCTTGTCTTTGCGATGGCTGCTTCAGCAATAAGCAACTTTTTTTGCTAATCAGTCCTTACTTATAGTCAAATATAATGAGGTTTGGAGAATAAATTTTCTGATGTATTATTCATCTCACAGAAGAGGCTATATATAGGGATACAAGATGTACAAACCCTACGTACTATGTACTGCACATATAGAATAGGAAAGTAATAACAAATTAATTTACACTACCAGAAGAAAGGCTTTAGCCGACGAAAAAAAAAAACCAGGCCGACGAATTTTTTTTTCGTCGGCTAAAGTGGGTTTTAGCCGACGAAATTGTCCTTCGTCCGCTGATTAAAAATTTTCGTCGACTGAATAATTTTTTTCGTCAGCTATAGTCTGTGAAATAAGATATGACCAGAATGGTGAAATACGTCTATAGTTGAAAAATGACGGTATTCCGGTAAAGTCTCGGTGCCGATAGTTGACTTACCCTTATTATTTACTATGTTGCAGATTTGGTTTTTGGTGTCCGATTGACTATTGTGATACCTTTCCAGAAGCGTAATGGCCCTACGAGTCAAACTCATCGCTATGCCATGACGTATAGACTTTTTTGGCCATCCGAGTCCGTTTAGGGCTTCAAAATGCAGTTTTCTTATTTTCGATTAGAGTTGACCGTTTCGATCGAGCCCTTAACGTTGTTGGATCCAGTTAAATTTTTTACCATAGACATATTTCGTCATAATGATCATATCTGACGGTCGAATTTTGGTTTGTGAATTTTAGTCATCGGAATCACAACGTGTCTACTAATGTTGTATAACTTGTTTAGTAGGTTATACAACTTTGTGAACCAACTCTACATAAGAAGCAAAATTATTAAAAATATCGTGAAATAAGATGTGTTCATAATGGTGAAATACGGCTATGGTTCAAAAATCACGTAAATCAGGTAAAGTCTCAGAGCCGATAGTAGCGGTCAACCCTATTTATCGTTATTATTTCTTAAGGGGAGCCCTATCGTCGAAAGGTAAATGTTTCAAAATTTTTATATAGGTGGTTGCGTCTCATCTATGTGAGAGTTTTTCGTGTAGGAGATTTGACCAAACTACATAATATAGGGGGAGATATGAGTGTTTTCGTGAATTTATAGACTTTAGCCGATGAAAATATATGAAAAGTCGTCGGCTAAGGTCAAAAATTTCAAAATTTTTTAGGCGGTAAACCAAAGTTGGAGTAAAATTTTCAAAGGACTTTAGCCGACGAAAATATATGAAAATTCGTCGGCTAAGATGGTCTTTGCCGACGAATAACCTAATATTTCGTCGGCTATAGTTATTTTTTAATTTTTTAATTACATATTATAGCCGACGAATACGTTAGGGTATTCGTCGGCTAAACCCTAAAATTTGTCTATTACCTACTATAGCCCTATATTTGGTGGTTATTTTGCGTAAAATTTTTATACGACTTGTTGCGTGTCATCGGTTTAAAACTATTTTCAGTTGGAGGTCCGGCCAAAATACGTAATTTAGACGGTCGAACGACTTTTTCCGTGCGTTTAGGGGTTTGACTTACGAGATTGACCGTCCGGATCGAGCCCTTATTCTTTTCGGATCAAGTTGAATTTTTTCCCATACATGTATTTTATCATGATGGTCAGATCTGACGGTCAGAATTTTGTTTCTCAAATTTGATCATCACAATCACAACATGCATACTAATGTTGTATAACTTGTTTACCAAGTGTTATGTAAATGTTCCGTTTCAAAAACAAACTATACATAAAACCTTCAAACGCTAAAAAGTTATGAAATAAGATATGAAGAGAATGTTGAAATACATCCACGGTTGAAAAATCACACTATTCCGGTAAATATTCGGTGCCGATAGTTGCGGTCAATACAATTTTTCATTTTTCCCCCTTTGAGTAGCCCTATATTCGGTGGTTATTTTGCGTAAAATTTTTATACGACTTGTTGCGTGTCATCGGTTTAAAACTATTTTCAGTTGGAGGTCCGGCCAAAATACGTAATTTAGACGGTCGAACGACCTTTTCCGTGCGTTTAGAGGTTTGACTTACGAGATTGACCGTCCGGATCGAGCCCTTATTCTTTTCGGATCAAGTTGAATTTTTTCCCATACATGTATTTTATCATGATGGTCAGATCTGACGGTTGGATTTCTGTTTCTCAAGTTTGATCATCACAATCACAACATGCCAAATGTATAAAAATACTTTTAGCCGACGAATTTCAAAGGTTTAGCCGACGAATTTCCAAGTTTTAGCCGACGAAATTGGTACCTTTAGCCGACGAAATTTTCAAATGATTTTAGCCGACAAAAATATATAAAAAGTCGTCGGCTAAAGTCGAAAAATTTTCAAAATTTTCAACCAAAATTTTTTGGCGGTCAACCAAAATTTTCAAAGGACTTTAGCCGACGAAAATATATGATAACTCGTCGGCTAAAGTTGAAAATTTTCAAAATTTTCAACCAAAATTTTTTGGCGGTCAACCAAAGAGTTTAGCCGACGAAAATAAAGAATTTCGTCGGCTAAAGTTCTTTATATAGCCGCAGAGTAGGGTGATTAAATATCGTCCTCCTCCTCCACACAACCACCTCAAATAATGCGGCCCCTCTTCCTCCTCCTTCTCCTCCTCCACCTCCGCCACTCTATCTCTCTCCTCACCCCACCGTCTACTCTCCACCCCCACGCGCCCAATGGCCACCTACCGCGCCCTCCTCTCCCTCAAGTCCTCCCTCAACGACCCCGACTCCCGCCTCTCCTCCTGGACACCCAACACCGCCTGAGATCTCCGCTCTCCGCCTCCTCAACCTCTCCAACAACGTCTTCAACCGCACGTTCCCACCGGAGCTCTCCAACCTCACTAACCTCCGTGTTCTCGACCTCTACAACAACAACCTCACCGGCGTGTTGCCGGTTTCGGTGGCTCACATGACCAACCTTCGCCATTTGCATTTGGGTGGCCGAAAGTTTAGCCGAAAGTTTTTGCAGTTTTTTTTTTAAAACCCAGTAACTTTAGCCGACGATATTCAAACACTATATTCGTAGGCTATAGTTATTTTTTAATTTTTTTTAATTTTTTTATAAGGTTTAGCCGACGAATAACCTAATATTTCGTCGGCTATAGTTATTTTTACATTTTTTTAAATTTTTTTTATAAGGTTTAGCTGACGAATAACCTAATATTTCGTCGGCTATAGTTATTTTTTAATTTTTTTTAATTTTTTTTATAAGGTTTAGCCGTTTATATTTCGTCGGCTATAGTTATTTTTTAATTTTTTTAAATTTTTTTATAAGGTTTAGCCGACGAAATATTTTATATTTCGTCGGCTATAGTTATTTTTTAAATTTTTTTACAACGTTTAGCAGACGAAATATAAAATATTTCGTCGGCTATAGTTATTTTTAATTATTTATTACGCACTTTAGCCGACGAATATTTCGTCGGCTATAGTCTGGCGACATTTTAAAAAAAAAAATTCGTCGGCTAAAGTCATCACAGACGGCCTTTTCCCGACGACACTATAGCCGACGAAAGATCGTCGGCTAAGGTCTTAGCCGACGAATTTTTTTAACAGGCCGACAAAAATTTTTCGTCGGCTAAAGTGCATGTTCTGGTAGTGTTACATTCATAAACTGACTTCATGACTCACGCTAACACTTCCCCTCAAGTTGGCGCATATACATCAATCATGCCCAACTTGCTTAGTGAGTCATAAAAGGCCTTCTTAGAAACTCTTTTTGTGAGTTTATCTGCAAGTTGCTCTTCTGTAGGGACAAAAGGAAAGCGAATGATTTTAGCATCTAGCTTCTCTTTTATAAAGTGACGATCAACTTCCACATGCTTAGTACGATCATGTTGCACAGGATTTTGTGAGATATCGATAGCTGCCTTATTGTCACAATACAGCTGCATAGCACACTTATGTTTAACACCCAAATCTCTTAACACATTCCTCAGCCACAACAACTCGCACACTCCATGAGCGATACCTCTATATTCTGTTTCAGCACTAGACCGAGCCACAACTTTTTGCTTCTTACTCTTCCAAGTAACAAGATTACCTCTCACAAAGGTAAAGTAACCTGATGTAGACCTCTAGTCTGTAATATTTCCATCCCAGTCTGCATCTGTAAAACCGCATACCTCAAGAATATTGTTATGCCTAGAAAACATTACTCCTCTCCCTGGAGCTGACTTCAAGTACCTCAAAATCCTTACAACAACATCCATGTGATCTACACTGGGATTATGCATGAACTGGCTCACCACACTTACTGCGTATGCAACATCAGGTCTGGTGTGTGCTAAATAAATCAGACGTCCAACTAACCTCTGATATCGAGGCTTGTCCGTAGGTATCTGATCAGGATACTCTGCTAATCGATGATTCTGCTCAATAGGAGTATCAATTGGAGTACAATCCAACATACATGTCTCTGTTAATATATCAAGTATATACTTACTCTGACACAGATAGATGCTTTCACTCCCCCTGGCTACCTCAATGCCAAAGAAGTACTTGAGTGTACCTAGGTCCTTCATCTCAAACTCTGTAGCTAGCTGTTTTTGCAATCTATTCATCTCAACAGTATCACTACCAGTAACAACCATATCATCAACATATATGATCAGAGCTGTTACCTTCCCTTGTTGATGTCTGAGAAATAATGTGTGGTCTGAGTTACTCTGCTTATAATCTATCTTCCTCATGAACTATGAAAACCTTCCAAACCAAGCACGAGGTGATTGTTTAAGACCATACAAAGATTTTCTCAATCGGCACACAAAGTTACCTGAATGAGCAGTTTTATATCCAGGTGGAAGATCCATATACACTTCCTCTATAAGTTCTCCATGAAAAAAAACATTCTTGACATCAAACTGTTTAAGAGGCCAGTTTAAGTTAGCAGCAAGAGAGAGCAATACCCGAATAGTGTTCATCTTTGCAACTGGTGCAAATGTCTCATCATAGTCAATGCCATATGTCTGGGTGAATCCCTTTGCTACTAAACGTGTTTTATATCGACTCACTGACCTATCTGGATTATGCTTCACTGTAAACACCCAGCGACATCCCACAACATACTTTCTATGTGGTGGAGATACAAGCTCCCAAGTATTGTTCTTCTGTAATGATTCCATCTCCTCATCCATTGCTTTCCTCCATTTTGGATCTCCCAATGCATCCTGCACTTTGTTAGGTACTGATACAACAGATATTTGATTCACAAATGATTCATATGACTTAGACAATCTCTTGGTAGACATAAATTTGCCACAGGATACTTAACTTTGGCTTGAAAGGTAGGTTCATACTTTTTTGCTTGTTTACCCCGAGTAGACCTATTTGGTAACACATATTGTCTACTATTAGCATCACTAGTATCAACCCCAATAGAATTACTAACCTCAGATGGAAGATCTTCTGTACCAGGGAGACATGAGTCAGGGGTATTAGTAACATCAGGCAAGGAAGGAGAGGCAGTAACGCTTTCAGCAGGAACGCTTTCAGTGTCTGACTCTTGAATCTCTGGAGCAATTATACCAGAATCATCTGGTGGTGCCTGTCTGTCATCTTCTTGTCCCTGAACCTCTGATGTATCTGTAACCTCAACTGAATGACTTGTCTCCCCCTCTCCATGATATAGCTCTTCAAAATATGAGTTCTCCCCCTGAAGAGCAGTATCAGAAGAGGTGTAGTAGCTCATATCCTCAAAGAAAGTAACATCCATAGTGACATGATACTTCCTAGTAGGTGGATGATAGCACTGGTATGTCAGTGGCTCAGTAAGATGTGATTGAGTGAAGCTTATATATATATTGTCATAATTTCACTCTTTTTAGTTCTTTTTATAATCATCATTAAATTTAGAAATTAGAGTAGAGGTAGTCTAAAAACTTTAAACTCTAGCAATGGTTTTTTTTTTGGGAATGTAAACTCTATGCATTTTCGTTCATCAAGATTTTTAAAACTATGCAATTTTCTTCATCAAGAATTTTAAAACTAAGTAATAACAGTGAAGAGTGCTATGGTAAGTTTCTTAAAAACCAGAACAATCTTAGTATCCGACCCACCAAACTAAAGAAAAACTCCATATTTCTAGTTGTATAGCCGTATGACTAGACAAGACAACCGTCTTTTTATCTAGTTCTACATCTTGTATACAATGTTTCTCATTCTTATTAATAGTGATTAGCTATATCAGTTTATTTGTTAATTAAAAACGTACGAAAGAAAAAATGGTGTCAAAACATTGATTGATAAACAAAACTTAGTATTCTCCCGTATCAGATACATGGACCGGCTTCTCTGCTTGGAGGAGTCTTGCTAAGATTTGCTTGGATTTCAATACCAAGCTGCCACGTCATTCAAAATAAATCCAAGGATTGTTGGTGAAAGGGATTTTTACACCAGCCGCACCGAATAGCTCAAAACATTATGCTCTCCTTTGACCATTTCGTCGGCGATTAATGCAGTGTTCTTCTGCAAATTTCACTTTCTTCTTTCAATTTTGTATAAACACGCATGATTCAGAAGCCTAAGTTTTAGATCGATCGGATTTTCTCGCATCCGATCTCAGAAAGTTCGTGGATTGGCTCTGGTATCAGCATTTGACTTGTGGGTTGGAAGAGTTTACATAATTGTTCAAGATTGAAACTTTGATTCAATCTAAAAAGCATATGATTTTGAAAAAGCTGTGTGTAAAACTGTTGTATTGAATAATAGAAAACGATACAAGGGATGCCTATATATATAGGCTGCGTAAGATACAAACCAACAAGGTTTGTATGTATATAGTTACAGAACTAACCCCGTAGGAATAAGAAGCCTAGTTACAGTAGGTAACCTAATAATTAGAGATGATTCTTTCCTTCAATACTCCCCCTCAAGTTGGAATGTATGTTTAGAACATTCAACTTGCTTAAGAGTTCAGTGAATTGCTTTGGATGCAATGACTTGGTGAATAGATCAGTTGGTTGATCCTTTGTCCGAATGTGTACAGTCTGGATGAGTCCCCTTTGTATCTTCTCACGAACGACATGGCAATCAATTTCTATATGTTTAGTGCGTTCATGAAAGACCGGATTTGATGCTATGTACAACGCTGCCTGATTGTCACAGTATAGCCGAGTTGGACTAGCACCTGAGACATTCAAATACTTGAGTACATTTTGTAACCAAGTTACCTCACAACATGTAGAAGCCATAGAGCGGTACTCCGCCTCCGCACTTGACCTCGAAACCGTTCCTTGCTTCTTTGTCTTCCATGAAACAGGGGCATTGCCGAGGAATATGCAATAACTAGTCACAGACCGTCTAGTGTCTCTACACCATGCCCAATCAGCATCACAAAAGGCTCTCAAATTCGGTGAACCATTTGATGGCAGTAGTAACCCTTGACCTGGAGTAGCTTTGAGATACCGAAGCACATTGTAAGCTGCTTTAAGATGGACGTCCCTTGGCTTGTCCATGAACTGGCTGAGAACATGCACGGCATATACTAGGTCAGGACGTGTAATAGTGAGGTATATGAGTCTACCAACTAACCTTTTATAAAGTCCCGGTTCAGTCAATAAAGTTCCATCTTCTTTAATGAGCAAAGTGTTGTACTCGATAGGACACTTTGTAGGCTTGGCTCCAAGGAAGCCTGAATCTTCCAGTATTTCCAACGCATACTTGCGCTGACAAAGAACAAGACCTTGTTTTGACCGAGCTACCTCTATGCCAAGGAAGTATGTCAGAACTCCCATGTCCTTGAGCTTGAAACAGTTTGACAGAAAAGTCTTTACGGCATTGATGTCTTCAAGATTATTTCCTGCTAGTATCACATCATCAACATAGACCAACAAAGCTGTAAAGTTACCTTGTCGTCGCCGCACAAATAATGAATAATCAGTCCATGACTGTGTAAAACCGGCAGGTTTTAATGCGTTAGAGAGTTTAATGAACCATTGCCGAGATGCCTGTTTTAAACCTTATAAAGACTTGTGTAATTTGCAAACTCTATTCTCCCCCGTTCCTCCAAATCCTGGAGGAAGTTACATGTAGACTTCCTCATAGAGATCGCCATTAAGGAAAGCATTATTGACATCAAGTTGATGGAGGTGCCAACCGCGAATGGATGCAAGACTAAGAAGAACCCAGACTGTTGTGAGCTTGGCCACAGGAGCAAAAGTCTCTCGGTAATCAATGCCTTCAACCTGGCTGTAACCCTTTGCAACAAGGCGCGTTTTATATCATTCAACACTGCCATCAGGATTGTACCTGATTTTGTACACCCATTTGCACCCAATTGGACGCTTGTGAGCAGGTTTCAGAACAAGACTCCAAGTATGATTGGCCTGAAGGGCCTTAATTTCAGTCTGCATGGAAGCACGCCATTTGGGATCAAGTATAGCCTGTGAAAAAGAGGTTGGTTCTCGATGCAAGGTCAGTGCAGCAGTAAAAGCCTTGTATGTAGGAGAAAGGCGATCATAAGAGAGAACCGTAGAGAGACAATGAGCAGTACCTTGTGGGGTGACCACGTCCGAGGAAGTTGGTGGGACAGTGCGGGAAGGAACGGCTGCCTCAATATAAAAGTCTTGTAGCATGGAAGAAGTTTTGGTTGGCCGGGTGGATCGTCGAGGAAGGGAGATTGTTGTTGTAGCTTCGGTGGATAGGTGGGAAGGTGTCTCGGTAGTTGGAGGAGGAGGAATGTGTGGACTGGGAGGGGTGTTGTTGGCAAGGACAAGGGTAGGGTTAGGACTGGTGACATCTGAAGGTGACGCAGCGGAAGTAGGAAGTAAAGTAGCGGCAGGGGATGGAGAGTCGAAGTTGTCTGTGTCAGAGGTAAGAGGTTGACTGGTGCTAGGGTTCGGAGAAGAGTTTGTTGGAGTGGGAGTGTCATACACAGTAGTTCAAAGGGTGTTTGTCCTTGAAGAAGTCGAGTAGGTGTGCGATTAATCAGATAAGAAGCTGTAAGAATCACATCACCCCTAAACTTCTTTGGCAAATTCGCCTGGAAGAGAAGAGCTCGAGACATGTTTAAAAGATGACGGTGTTTTCGTTCAGCGACTCCATTTTGTTGAGGAGTGTTGACACAAGATGTTTGATGTTCAATGCCTTTAGAAGCATAAAAGGTAGGCATGATAAATTCAGGACCATTGTCACTACGAACGACTTTGACTTGTGTTTCAAATTGTGTTTCAACTAATTGAAGAAAATCAATGAGGAGGGTCCGTGCCTCGGATTTTTGTTTCATGAGAAAAACTCATATACCCCTTGAATAATCATCAACAATGGTGAGAAAGTATTTGGCACCCGAAAGAGAGGGAACATGATAACCACCCCATATATCAATGTGAATTAAATCAAAACAGGCAGTACTTTTACTAATGCTCAAGGGAAAAACTTGACGAGTCTGTTTAGCTAAAGGACAGATCAAACAATCATTGGGAACATGACTAGTGGTTGAAAGAAAAGAAAACTTAGACAAGACTTTCGAAGAAGGGTGACCGAGCCTGTTATGCCATAAGAGAAGGTCGGTTTCTAAGGTGATGGTGTTGGCCATGCTACACGTTCCTTTCTGATTCGGCTTGAGGCAGTAAAGTCCATTCTTCTCATGGCCCATCCCAATCATCTTCCCCGATCGTAGGTCCTGTATAACACAAACATGTCTCAGAAATATGGTGATGAAGAACGAATCATATGCCAATTTGCTCATAGAAACCAGATTCAGATAAAATGATGGAACACATAGGACATTATGGAGTGTGAAATCCGATGTAAGTTTGACTGTTCCAACATGTGTAACTAAGGCTTTGTAACCAGACGACAATCGAACGGTGTAGTTGACTGCCGGCTTAGAGTAAGTGAGCAGTTTTTCATGGCATACAATATGGTCAGTAGCTCCACTATCAACGATCCATGTATGTAAGTCAACTTGTGAAATAGTCTTACCTGAGAGCTCTTCATAATTCACTTTACCGACTTGATTAGCCGAGGTAGTGGTGGCATCTTTCAGTAGGCTAAACAACCTACCACATTCCTCTTTCAAGAAGGTGAGGTTCAGGTTCTCCTCTTTGGCCGAGACAAGGTTGCTGGAGGCCTGACTGGAACCTTCTCCGGCTGCACGAAGAACGGCTTTTCATTTCCTGCACTCATCTTGGGTGTGACCTTTGAAAGTACAAAATAAGGTGCATGTAAGATGAGCTTTGCAGTTCTTGGTTGTGTGATTTGTTCTACCACACTTTGCACATCTCGAACCATCAATCTTGTTCGAGTTCTTCTTCCATGTTTCTCGGTCCTCTTTTCTTGAGTAGAAGGCCGCTACTTCAGTAGAGGATATTCCTCTATTTCCCGACACTGCTGCTTGCTTTTCTTGTCGCAACACCATAGCATATGCCTTATTAAGAGTAGGCAATGGATCAATTCTGTGATGGTGCTTCTCACCACAGCATAATCATCATTAAGACCTATCAGGAATTTCATTGTTCTCTGCCTCTCAAGGGTAGTAGCCGCTTCGGTTGCAGCCGCACATGTGCACGGCATAGATGTGCACAAGGCATCCTTCTCATCCCAAAGAGCCTTCAGGTTGGTGAAGAATGAAGTCACCGAGTTCCCTTCTTGAACACACTCATGAATGGCAGTCTCAATATTGAAAAGATTCACAGTATTGGTTTGTGAAAACCTTTCTTGCAACTCAAGCCATACACTTCTCGCATCCTTGCAGTGCACAACTGATTTCCGGATCTGTTTGCTCATTGAGTTTTCCAGCCAGTTTTTCACTAAGGCGTTGCAGCGAGTCCACTGCGTCTTCTCTTCCTCATTGAACTGAGGACAAGGTAGGATTCCATTGACAAACCCTATCATGTTCTTGATTGTCAAGGCAGAGGTCATGGACTGTTTCCATTCGACATAGTTGTCTTCCTCCAAAGCTTGCGACACAAGGACTGCGCCTGGTTGATCGGAATGGTGAAGGTAGAGCGCATGGTTTGAGCTTTCCTATGCTGGTGTTTGGTTTGAGGAATTGGTGTCCTTGGTGTTCTTCTTAGTTTCGTCTTCTCCTGCCATTGGGTTAGGGCTTTGTTTTGTGGTGGTGGTTGTTTAGGTCCTCAAGAACGTGGTTGCTCTTGATACCATGAAAAAGCTGTGTGTAAAGCTGTTGTATTGCATAATAGAAAACGATACAAGGGATGCCTATATATATAGGCTGCTTAAGATACAAACCAGCAGGGTTTGTATGTATATAGTTACAGAACTAACCTCGTAGGAATAGGAAGCCTAGTTACAGTAGGTAACCTAATAATTAGAGATGATTCTTTCCTTCAATAGATTTGAATTGAATTGGGGATTTTGATGATTTGAATTGAATTGGATCTGTTGTTTTATATCTCAGGCATGGAGGTTGATTTTTGTTGCAAAAGGTACGGAGGCTGAAACTGAGAGTCAAGTTGAGACTTGAGAGAGATTGACTGAGAGAACGGAGAGTGAGAGAGGACAAAGAGGAGGGAGGAGACTAATTTCATACGGGTGGCCTCAGGTTTAGTTCTTTAGAACTTTTCACTGATGGCCCTTGGATTGGTTATAGATGAGGTGGTAGCTTGGTATTCAAATCCTAGCAGATCTTAGCAAATCTCCTCCAAGCAGAGAAGCCAAGTCCCACATACAAAGAGCAAAATGCCTCCAATTTTTCTTTTACAATGAAAGAATCAATTAAACCCAACTCGACCCGAAATTGCGGGATCAAAATTGTGTTAAGAAAAAGGAAAAAAAAAAAAACTGTTAGGCTCATTGAAGGCATGTACAGAAAAAATCAAAGTATCGCCTAAAAAATTTTAGGAGGATCAAAAGAAGAAGAAAAAAAATTGGATTAGTCCCCTTTGACGCCCTCCTCCTTATTTGGGCACAAGGAGTGCCCCCTAGTAATTTCATTTTTACTTTCACCAGTGGATCAAACTCAATTTGCTGCAGCAATTGGGGTCCTTGGACTTGGCAGGCCCATATAAGCAAGCCTGGGTGAGAGGCGGATCTTTGGGCTGGGCCTTGGAGATGGAATTGGGCCAGAGTTCGCACGACCAACACGAGGAGATAGGTTGACCTGTTCCAGTGCTCTGATCTGTAGGTCACTAGGATAGTCCCGCACACACCCGATTCTGGCTCCATTTCCAGTAGACCACTTGCAGGACAAGCGATTGGCCATGGGGGACATTGGTGGTTTTGCAATGCCACCATCAACCTTCTTGATCTCTTCAGAACGTACGGTGGCGATCGGTGCCTTCTCGGTCAGGTCATTGACAACAATTGAGCTTGCGCCGTCCAATTGCGCTGACTTGAATGAGTTTTTCTTTGTTAGTTCACCTTCAGTTTTCCTCATGGAAGGATACTCATCATCAATTGCACACCTCTGTAGAGAAAATGGACCAACATGTTAAATGACATTGACTTATGCACACAAACAACACAGATCAACATTGTCCGGCTCGATTTGTTCACTAAACGATGTAACAAACTAACAAGTAACAACGTCTCACATCATTTAGTGAAGAAATATGATGATGCTAAACTTGCTGTCGTATGAAAATATAAGGACATTTACCTTGACATTAGTGAGGTCGACATTGTGGTCTTGGAGGAAGCTGATGAATTCCATGAAGTTCTCTTCTGTTGGGTGGTAATGACCACTGTAAGGCCAAATAGCCTGAGATAACAAACCAAGTTAGAACATGACAAGAAACTAAAACCATATTTAAACAGATGCTTAATGTGGTATGTATTTCAGAGGCATTGGATGAGTTAGTACCTCAAGAACCCCATCATGGGCAACCAATCTTCCAGCTGCTGTGGTAGCACCTCCAGATAGAAAACTTGAATGTTGAAACTGACCCTTCTTCTTCGGACCAACATACAAAGCCCTTGTTGTGCTTAGCACAAATATCGACTTCGAACCTTCTTTGCTATTAACAAGGATCCCACTTTGCTTATATATGAGCTTCCCGTCGTGCACTACTACTTCATAAGCTTTCCTTTCTTTCTGAAACATCAAACACACAGATAGCACAATCAGATATGTATAAATATGATTATGCATTTATGCAGCTATGTAATTGTAAATAGAGTTAAGACTTAAGAGAAGGTCTAGGACTAACCGGTCCAAGGTACTCAATGCACTGGCGCTGTAGAACTGTCCTCGAGCATTTCTCAAGGTTGATTTCTTTGCCATCTCCAACATCCAGCCTGCATTGTACAAATTGATCAGTAAGTTTGAAAGTTCACAACAGAAAATGTAACACCAAACATATTTGTTCATACGGTGGAGACAAAACAACATTAAGGCCAATCACTTACCAGTAGAAGAATGGCTGACTGCTCTCACTTTCAAACCACAAATCATAGTAGAAATGTAAATTGTGTCCATACCGATGGCGTGGGTCAATCTGTAGAAGACATCCAGAAGTAACAACTTAATGTCAGATCGAGCACGTTTGCAATACAAAGAACATAAGTTTCATAAGAAATCTCTTTATGTCTTATTATTGATCATAGATGAAGTTTGAACTTACAGCTTCAAGCCAATGTTGAAGAGCTAACTTTTGTGCTTTCTCATCCTTAGACAAACCTTTTCCAACCTGAAATAACAAATTAATTAACTGTTAGTGCTGGAATGTATACTAAGCTAAAGCAAATGAGCACAAATTATGTATAGGAAAAAGAACATACCCTGGCAGCTCTAGTCTTGGCCCTTGCCCACCGTGAAACGGCGGTTTCTGGCTTTTCAACATTGAAGAATGACACAGAACTCTGCTTGAGAGCTGCAGAATCTAAAGCTTTCCACCTGAAGCATTTGATAATAACCAAATCAGCCAACCATTTCATCAAAGGAAAAAAAAATAAAAAATCAAGCACAATTCCAATGGTGGGAGATAATTACCATAGCTCTTTAGCCCCCGCTGGAGAATCTAATGTGCCTCTCCACCTAAACAATTTGAACACAACCAAATCAATCAAACCATTCTTAAACAAAACAAACTTAAATCAAAGCATGCTAAAGCAAGTGACATAATAAATTACCATAGCTCCTCAGCCACCACTGCACAATCTGCAAGGTTTCTTCGAGTTCGGTAACTCTTGTAAACCTTCTGAAGTGTGACTGCTGCATCATCAAGCTCCTTAACCGGTCGAGGCGAAAACATAAACTCCGGTTGAGACACAGCAAGTGTAGGCATCGGTTTATGCTTCAATTCATTTTTCCCTCTACTAACTTCTGCCCCCAACATTTCCTTAAACGAGAGGCTCCTATCCAATACTACATTTTCAGGCTTGTAGTCCTTCAACCGGCTCGACTTGTTTGACTCATCGGAGACGGTCATGGTTTCAGTTTCCTTTTTGGTTTCTGAACTTTTCTTGAAGCTGTGTGATCTTAGTATCACACCCCCAACTTTGGGACTGATCAAGCTGAAGTTGTGAACAAAATCAAAGAAGTTGCATCTCTTAATCTCTTCCCAAGCCAAGGCAAGTAAGGAATAAGATTGCCCCATAAAGATGGAACCCAAAAATTGATGGGTATCAAACACAAAAGGGTTGAAGGGTTTTGGGAATTAACCAAAAGGCAAACTTAACTTGAAGATCAAATCTTTCACAAGTGATTGTTATGACTCTGACTTGCTGAATCCCCTCACTTATATAGTACTATATAACTAGTCCCTTCAAATACGTGTCAGAGAGTTGGAAAGCGAAAATCGAGTAAGGATTACTTTAGAATTTAGAGGAGGGATTGGTGGGGGTTTCAACGTTTGAGTTTTCTTTGGTTCAAAGGGCACGAGAGGTTTGAGCAGTTCAAAGCTGGAGAAATAGGAAAACAAAACCTGTTTTGGCTTGGAGTTTGAGTGTGAACACAGGTTGGTGATAAAGGGTTTTCTAATTTCCACAAAAGATTGGAAATTTGATGCAGAGGAAGAAGACGAAGGGTTGGGCGGTCAAAATAAGGAAGCTTAGGTAGCTTTTGCCTGGTTTCCTTGAAGAAACACAGAAGTGGTTTGGTTTTAAACTGTGGAAGAACTGGGATTTTGATTGTTCGGATTTTATATATATCAGCATCTTATATATATAAACAGTCAACAACTTCAATTGGGTCGTGGGTCTTCAAGGACGCGCCTGTTAAGATAGTGGTGGTCTTGTACTGTAGCCATTGTTGCTTCTTGTTGCTGTTACTGTTACTGTGTTTTGTTTTCTCATATCTTTTATGTCCCTTCTCTACGGACTCGCGAGATACTACATTGCCCCTTTCTTTTTCCAACGTGAAGTCTCAACTACACCCTTGAACCCTTCAACGTTTCAACTTCAACCTACAAGGTTTTATGATCAAGGATCCGACATCAAATTTATCAAGAAAAAAAAAGGATCCGACATCAATTCATCTTAAAAGATTATTGAATGCAAGCTTGTGATGCTAAGCATTCTCTTATGAGATATGAGACCATCATGTTTTGGGTGTCAACAACTAAAAATTTCATAAATTGGACGTGGACTTCACAATTGTAGAACAACATTACTCATAAATAACCAGATGATTGTATTTATTGGGTTTCCAATCTAAGTTGGTAATTTACATATATGATCATCGTTTATATTAACTTTTTGGGTGAGGCCAGCAACCCTAGACATAGGAATATCACTTTTCGCGGTTAAGTTTATATTAATAAATTATCGCTGAATCGGTATCATGAACAACACTAAGATAACACTGAAATCATGTTTGTTGTAATCTAAGTACTGAAATATTATAAACGTTGCGACCTAAGTTGTTAGTAGTGGATAAATAAAGACTGGTCTATCTTAAGCTTCTTAATCAAAGTAATCACATAGGAAATCAAAGTATAATTTTCACTTTCATGACTAGCATGAGTCCATGAAAATGAAGCAAGTCAATAGCAAAGTCACCTAGAAAATATTGGTTGTGAAGTAGAAGACGTGTTTCAGCACTACATGAATACTCTTACACCTGCTAGCCACAAGTCAATACACACGTATAGTTATAGTCAAGAGTCAATTCAAGAGAAAGGAATTATCATTCAACATGCTTGTCAAACAAGCAATCCAATCTTCCTCATGATCTCAACTACACCTTTACACATACGTCTTAGTTGATTATTCATCCTCATAGTTTAGTTAATTTATAGCCAAATTTTCACATTCACTCTTAATTAGATGAGTTGAATCTCATACAGGTTCAATGTTCTGTTGGATATTTCGATTGCAATTTACAATCTTATATAAGCTAGAAGGTCGGCTAAATTTGTTGTGTGGAATATAAAAGAAAATGCATGGACCTCTAAAATGCTCGAGCCGTAGAAGTCACCGTAGCCATTATACTATAAAATGTAGATTTGCCACGAAGGTGTGCAACGTATAAAGATCACAGTGGCTTAACCCTTTTTTATTGTTTTTTTCCTTTTTCTTCTTAAAGCGCTAATGTGCCATATACTAATTATGTTAATCAGGTAAATGTAACACAATCCTTGACCTTAACGTTTGCAAATGTACGTCCAATACAAGAAATGTGACGCTATTTGTTAGCAGTAATGAAAGGGACACATGCATCAATCTTACTAGTTATCAATTTGATTATAGTGAAATACATCAAACATATTTTAAACTTGATACTTAATCTATGTGCATGATATGATCATCTAACATGTTGCACTGAGTCATGATCGGCTACCCATCGATTTTCAAATATATATACGGTGTCTCGAACTCTTGGTACTCAATCTTCCACATATTTTATAACTACGTTATTTAAGTTTTATGGTGAATGCATGCATGAGTATAACACTATAATATGTATCACATGTTTCCATTGTCAAGGTAGATTTCATAACGTGAAATATACATGTCACATACTATCCCCTTGTATACTAATGTTTCAAAACTGTTTCATTAATAGAAGTCGTAATTGCAAAAAAAAATGGAAACGAATGTGAATTTCAACTAAGAACATATGTAAAATGTGATACACTAGAAAGATACCCGTGCGTTGCTAAAAGATTTCTTGTTAAAAAAATTTGTATTCTACATAATGAAATAGGCAGAAATTTAAGAATATGGTTACTAAAAATAATTCATTCTATGGAATCAAAAGAAGAGCCACTATCGTATCATGTTCAGTTAAAATGATGAATCAATATGCTGATTCACTCTATACATGTATAGAAAACAATTGGAGTTTCAGAATGATAATACCTAGTTGAGTTTAACTAACATATATACATTTATACATGATGCAAACCTAAACCCGAATCTAATGACATATGCTCATTCTTTACTTCTCTATGTCCATCGTAAAGTATGTATCCACAATATGCTAGCCTACCTTTTTACCTCCACATATGCCGATAGCTAGGTACTGTAAGCCAATACATAGTGAATGTAAATCATATATTAATGTACAAAGTGAATGTAAATCATATATTACTGTAAGCCAATACATGACATATCTTCATTAAAGCCAGTGCACCATCATTAACTCAAATGCAAAGTATATAGTATTGAGTAAGCTATTCAGACCCAACATAAAAAAATAAAAACAAAACAAAGAGCAATAATTCCATTTTACTATATATTCTTAATGTCTGTCACAAACCACACAAAAGAGTAAATCATATATGTGGCAAGAAACATTACCACTCTAGGACACAAACCCTCTTGTTATATATTCTAATTTCTTGATATATGTGGTATCTACTTTAGCATTTTGACCAAAGCCAGCTAAATGAAACAAAAGAATTAAATGAGATCTATAAGGAATTTATATTCATACGTTCAATTATTTACTGTCTCGGTATTTTTAATTATTTGACATCTCAATACCCCATATCTATATTGTTGTAAATGTATTTCTCATTCCAGTGTTACACATTTAAGATTTAAGATTCTATGATAACTTATAATCCCCATAGTCTCGATTTATCTATAAAATTATGAACTTTATCAAAAAGTCCTTCAAGTTCTAGCAGAACTCAATCTTTTGCTTATTGCAAAATGCAAGAGATTTCAATTGAAAATCAATGGAAACCCTACAGATCTATATATATATATATAAAAGAAGGAAACATCCAAAGAAAGTCAAGCAACCACAAAAGCAACAAAACTGAGACCAATAGTTAGTAAGACTCCACATTTTGTTTCATTTTAAATAATCAAACTTCACATAAATCTCAAAACCGATACTTTTATACAGTAAACATACATAAAGACTTTATCTCTGTTTTATTTGCAGTATTTAGATCTTTCTGCAAGAGTTCTTATGACCATCTTTAGATCGTTGTAATTTTTCTCAAGAATTTGATGAGTCAGTATTGTATTTATTTTCCAGTTTTGTATTTATCTCTGCAAGATATCAAATAAATTCATAAACATTTTCATTGGAGATAAAAACTATCAAATGCCATATCCACAACTTATTGCTTCTATTTTAACAAAAAAAAGAATCTAATACTATTTTTAATGGCTGGTAAAAAAACACCCAAGTATGAGTTATGTCTAAAAATCCTCTAAATTCAAATTATGGTGGCAGAGGGGATAAAACTGTCAATTCCCACAATTTCCTGGAAAAAGGAGGAATGGGTACTTTAGTAATTTATGGAATCCGTGGAAATAGTCCCACTTGTCCCCAGTTCCCGCCACAGGCTGTCAATATAGTTGACTAATCAATTTGCTGATGTGGATTTTGCTTTATCTCGTGTGCATGGTTTTCAGTTGTACTTTTAATTATTTTAGTTTTGAATTCAAACCACGAATCTGCTACGCGCTTTCTTCGTGCAAAGTTTTTCTTCATTTTTTCCAGCCCCCAAAACGGTTGAGAGGAAGAATGTTATGTTTTTAATGGATAATAGGATTATTGTAAGAGTATGACATCATGCGTTTTAGGTTAAAAAGAAATTACGTGTTGTAATGATTACGGTGTCTGGTAAAGAAAAAGACGGAATAAACATTTGCTGCTATGAAAGAACGAAATACCAATTTAATTACTTCGATATATAAATCTAGGCCCAACCTTAAATTTTAAGACTTAAGGTAGAAATCGGTAAGATTTTCAGTTTGATATATAAACCATTAGCTACATGCGTATATTGTATTGGATAATCACTGACAATGATCTGTGAATTACTTTTCGCATTGCGTTTGCATGTACTCGAACTAGTGCACCTGAATTTGAGAATCATATGTAACTTTGTGAGCACGTTATTTATTACACAGGTAAACATGACTCTGTATCTAAATTCTTGTATTTGAAAACACAAGTGTAATGTATGTATCCTTGTAATGTATACGTACGAATATTTAATGTATACGAGTACGAGACAATACAACGTACTCTTTCACCCAAACACACTCAAATGATTAAATAAGATCGTTGGGTCGTCATCATGCCCCAAATCTTTCATGACAAATACGAAGAGTACGTTAGAGTTACATTTAGGAATAAGTTTTGTTAGTTTTGGATTGACCGTCTTTTTGAACTTATATTTTTGAATTAAATTCAGTTTACCCCCCTAATCTTTGATGTTAAAATCAGTTCAGTCCTGCAACTTTTTTTAAAATCAGTTCGCCCCTTTAACTTTCATAAACACATCAGTTTACTTTGTGTTAAATCAGTTCGCCCCTTCAACTTTTATAAACACATCAGTTTTGTCCAATTTTTGTCACCAAACTGACAAGGGGACCCATTTTTAACAAAAAGTTGCATGACTGAACTGATTTTGACATCAAAAATTAGGGGGTAAACTGAATTTAAAAAAAGCTAAAGGGGCGAACTGATTTTAAAAAAAGTTACAGAACTGAACTGATTTTGTCACCAAAGATTTAGGGGGTAAACTGAAATTAACTCTATATTTTTATATTTCGATTCCTTTCAGTTTTAATTGTAGCTAAATAAAGAGCTTGTTCTTAAGTATGTATCAGAGCTTGTTCATGTATGACCTACATACCAATATTTAGTCGTATTACTTCAACGCCAATGAAAATATCAATATTTTTCAACAAAAAAAGATATTCAATTTTGTCTTTGTTTGCTAGCTAGTTATGGCAGGGACCAAGAAATGACAGAGAAAGAAAAATGGGGAATATGGTCAAGATATTGCAGAAAATAGAGTTGCCTAGCTAATGGATTTGATCACTTATATAATTAAGTTAATCTTATTGGCAGCAGCCTCGGTTTAGCCATAGCTTTCATACATTGCAGACTTTGATTTGCAAATTGTAGAAAGCTAAGACCTTGAAGAAACATATATGATTTTTAATGTGTTTTAGGCCAACATGCCGCAGCATATGATGCATATAATCGGGGCAGTTGAAGATGTTATTCTTCAGTCTTGATCTTCAAATTTGATGTCTGTCTGCTCCCTTCTTTCAATCTTTTCTCAAAGTCTTCAACTGATTTTGGATTGTAATGGACAAAACGGGCAATATAATTATTTTAGAAATTCTTACATGACAGCGCAAGGAGTACACATAAAAACATTTCGTTTGTACATTTTGGGGGTCCTCGGAGCAAGCCTCCTGGGTTAGAGGAAAAGTTATTGGGCCGGGCCTCATTGAAAAGTTATTGGGCTGGGCCTCAATGGAAAGGATTTGGGCCAGAGTTTTCAATGTTGTTAGATTATCTATTATTATTATTATTATTATTATCATCGAAGAATTGGGTGGTCTTACTAAAAATAGTTGTATAAGTTTATAACCGGTATTGTGTAACTACATCCTATGTGCTAAAGACTCTGTGTTAATATAATTATTTCAAAAACTAAAACATAAACGAAAACTTAGCAACTAGACCCGTTACTTGCAACAATTTTGTTGAAGGAAGTATAAACGAAAAATGTTTTTTGGTTTTTTTAAATTTTTTTTTAAGAAGACTGCAAGAAATGGTTGGAGAATCCAATCTAGCGTTCAACCCTAAAAAAAGCAATCAAATCGAACCGTACACTAGTTCTCACCTGGCAGCGGGTCCGAGCCGCCGCCATATGCTCTTTGTTTTAGGTTGTTAGGTAGGCCCAACCGTTGCGTTGTCCAGAACTCCAAAACTCATCTTCTTAAAACCTCTTCTATCTTTCTGTGTCTGCCAACCATTTCCAATGTCCGAATCCAAACCCAGTCCAACGCAACCTTCATCAGGTACGAGTTTCCTAAGCTATTACTCTGAAACTCTCATATTTGATACAATAGCCTGATACCCTTATGCTAATTTGCTCAATTTGATTCTTTATTTCTTGAAAGATTATTGTAAAGATTGGATTTTTAATTTTCCTGTTATGGGTTTTAGATCATTCAAAATGAAGAATGCATATACTTTGTAGTTGGAATCTTTCAAGATTGGGGGTTGATTTGGGATGTGCTGAATCAAATTACAATGATTTGTAATTCTTCAGGGGTTTTATTGTCTTTTCTAGAGAAGTGTATGGATTGTTGATTAATGGGGTTAAAGTTCTTATGAATGTTTAATATTTCTTATAGATAAAGAAGTAAAGGCACCAAATTTGATTGAAAGAGCAAAGGAAGAGATTGGAGCAATGTTGCATCAAACAGACGAATCAGATCACCATCACAAAGAAACTCATGGTCTGCGTAAAGACATTGATGACAAGACTCCATTGGAGGAAGTTAAAGCTCCAAATGTGTTTGAGCGAATGAAGGAGGAATTTGAGGCAGTAGTTGAAGCAATTCACCCCAAGAAAGAATCTGATCCAACTCTTGAAATTAAAACGCAGGAAAAAGCTGATTCAAAATCAGGTATGACAATGTTTCTTATATTAGATGGTTTCTTGGTACCTTTAATTGCACAGGCCCTATTATTTTTAGTAATGGAATTGGTTAAGAACATTATGCATGTATTTGATTTGTTCTGTCATCAGTATAAATTACATTTTAAGCAATGCCATCTACAAGATTTAAAATCGAAATGTGTTTTCATTAGCCCTTAAACTATGTGTCATGTTTGCAGAAAACAATGTCAAGTCACCTAGATTTTTAGACTATGCCAAGGGAAAGATTAAAACAATTATGCACCATGACAAGTCGCCGAAGCTTCACAACAAAGAGACTCACGGAACAAGTGATTACATCGACAGTACTACCCCAGTGGATCTTGTCAAGGCTCCCAATGTCTTTGAAAGAGCAAAGGAAGAAATCGAGGCCATTGTCCAGACGATTCATCCCAAGAAAGAAGAGAAGAATCCAGTCTCCTCACCCAAGAATAAGGAAGATGGATTGGCAATGTCAACCGGAAAAGGGCTGGAGAGAGTGTGCTCTCCTTGCAGTAACAACAAAGGCGGATTTGGGGAGTCAATCGGAAAAGGGTTGGAGAAAGTGTGCTCTCCTCGCAGTAATAACAAAGACTAGTCTAGTTTGATAAACTTGTTGTAAAATCTCTTACTCATTGTTATTGACATTTTATCTACATATTTACTTGCATGAAATGAATATGAATACAACAGACACATGGGATGAATTTATATAGCAATGACATGTTGAAATAGACTTTTCTTTGCCTGAATGCCTGGTACTGTTGGTTGTTGTATTTAATTAAACCCAGATTTTCAGATCACATATCTTCTGCTACTTCTATCCAAACCGTATCAGTTGCCTTTTTTTATATGCTAGAGCCAGACTACAACTTTTGGTGAATTAAACTACAGCTAGAAAACAAAGAAACAGGGTATGTGGAAGCCCTGCCTTAAGAGAGAAGGCACAGCAAAACGGTGGTCATGACGATCACTGAAAACCCTCCAACAGATTCAAAGACTTCAACCGGAATACCATGCATGTTGTTGAGTCCCAGCACAAGAACACTTTTTGATCTGGTGGTTGTGAAGCTCTGACTTGTGATTTTGGTCGTAATAAGGAACAAACCGAATTGAATTCGTAGCCTTTTTGAGTGATGAAACCTTTTGACTCTTTTGTATTCACTCATCGTCAGCCATGTTCAAAACTCGTGTTGATGTGATCATCTGATTTATAAAAATCCATGGCGCTTTCAAGTATTTAAGCAGCCATTTTCTCTCATTGCTCTTGCAAACCAACATTCTCCACTTTCATGTTCAAAAGTTCAGCTCTGGTACTCGCCATGGAATACACCAAAGCTTGTGTTTCTGATTCGAATGAGGTTGTTAGCAGTAGCATAAGTACTTTAGCTCATCACCACTCTCCCTCTTCTTCTTCACCTCCTCCTGATATCACATCCCTCAAACACCTCTCCAATAACCTCGAACTGATGGTTATCTCCCCTGACTTCGACTTCTTTGCCGACGCCAAAATCGTTGTCAGTAACGGCCAGGAAATCCCCGTCCACCGCTGCATCCTTGCCGCGAGGAGCTCGTTTTTCAGGAATGTGTTCTCGGCGATAGAAGGTAGTAGCTCTACCAGGTTTGAACTGAAGAACTTGGCAAAAGAATACGACGTCGGATTGGACTCTCTCCTAGCCGTTTTGGGTTACTTGTACAGTGGCAAGCTCAGGTCTTTGCCTAAAGGCGTTTGTGTCTGTGTAGACGACGCTTGTTCTCATGTGGCTTGTCGTCCTGCCGTTGATTTCATGGTGGAGGTTCTCTATGCTTCTTCAACATTTCAAATCTCGGAACTGGTCACTCTCTACCAGGTAAAAAAGGCGCAAAATTTGTTTGTTTGAAGTTTAAGCTATGTTTACTTGTTTAGTAAGCAACAATGTTGATTTGATTTTGGTATTGCAGAAGTGTTTGCTTAACATTCTTGAGAAAACAACCATAGATGATGTGTTGGTGGTTCTGCATGTAGCGAATATGTGTGGCAAAGTTTGTGAGGGGTTGGTGGGGAGATGCCTTGAGATGATAGTGAAGTCTGATGTTGATATTGTCACTCTTGAGAAAGCATTACCTCAAAAATCCGTGAAGCGAATCACGGATTTGAGGCTGGCTCATGGCCTGGACAATTCTCGGAGCAGTAATGGTGCGAGTAACTTTCCGGATAAGCACACGAGGAGGATACACAGGGCTTTGGATTCCGATGATGTTGAGTTGGTCCGAATGCTGTTGAAAGAGGGGCACACAAATCTTGATGAGGCATATGCACTTCACTATGCTGTGGCATACTGTGATGCAAAGACTACATACGAGTTGCTTGATCTTGGAATTGCGGATGTGAATTGCAGGAACCATAGAGGTTACACTGTGCTGCACCTTGCGGCGGCGAGGAAGGAGCCTAAGATCATTGTGTCACTGCTTACAAAGGGTGCTCGTCCCTCGGATCTTACATTGGATGGCAGGAAAGCTCTTCAGATCACAAAGCGTCTTACAAGAGCTGCCGATTTTTTCAAGTCGAATGATGAGGGGAAGACTTGTCCCAATGATCGGTCGTGTATAGAGATATTGGAGCAAGCAGAAAGGAGGGATCCAGTGCTTGGAGAAGCTTCTCTTTCGCTTGCAATGGCCGGCGACGATCTGCGTAGGAAGCTCTTGTACCTTGAGAATAGAGGTGAGTACTTGCCATGTCCTCATTTTCTTTACATTTGATTTGTTTTCAGCTATGGATGTAGTCATGTAGGCTTATAAACTCCAATGCGTACCTTAAACTCATATTTGACTGATTGTTTCTTGTGTCAGTGGGACTTGCAAGGTACCTGTTTCCCATGGAAGCAAAGGTTGTACTAGGTATTACTCAACTTGACGAAACTCCAGCGTTTCCAGTAGCCTGCCTGAGCCCGAATAATCCCACCGGATCCCGGACAACGACAGTGGACTTGAACGAGGCGCCCTTCAAGATTAAGGAAGAACACCTTGCCAGGCTTAGAGCACTATGCCAATCTGGTAAGAATCAGTTCATAAACAAATCAATCACGAATCTTTCACTATTAGCTTCAAAGTTTTGATAGTATTCTCTTGTACATGTGAACAGTGGAACTGGGGAAACGGTTCTTTCCTCGTTGTTCAGAAGTACTGAACAAGATCATGGATGGCGATGACATGTCACAGCTTATGTACACAGGCGATGACACTCCAGAAGTAAGGCTCACAAAGAGAAAAAGGTACATGGAAATCCAAGAAGTGCTAAGTAAGGCTTTTGATGAGGATAAAGTGGATATTGATCGTTCTGGAATGTCATCATCATCCTCTTCTACATCAGTAAGAGCAGTGAGGCCTAAGCTCACCGCCATGGATTGACATTTGAGTAACCGGAGCCATTCTGTATGTTCATTCTTGGCTTCTTCGTCATCTTTCTCATGATCATAATTCTGTATTACATAGGATTATAAGAATAGTGGGAACTGAGTTTTCTTGATGTATCCTGTCAATGCATAAATGGATATACCAAGGGGTGGTTCCTATTTGTATCCAAATTTTTTTTGCCTCATCATACTGTATGATGAAGAATAGAAGCAATACCCTGAAACATAATATAGCCCAAAACTCCTACTCTTAGGAATCGAAGAAAAAGGAAAATATGTTATAATGTACATTATATATGCCAAGCTGATGCCTCAGGAGAAAGTTTTCTACAACCTAGGCCTAAGGGGAATATACAGACAAAAATTGTAAAAATAGGGGAATTGAAGTAAATAGAAGTTTGTTTCGCTACAAAAGCCTCCATATATAATTCTAAGGTTAAGGAGTTCTTGATTCACCTGGAAACTTCAATGGTTTGTATTTCCATTCTCAGATGTTCGCAAGTAAATGGACGTACTTGAATGTAATGACACAATGTCATTCGGATAAACATGAATAATTAATCAAGCAACATTACTCAAAGTTATACCAAATCATATTCAAAAGTTAACAAGATCGATCGACGTAATAAACCATGCATACAACTCGGGGCAACTCTCAGGCATCCTCCTTTAAAGACTCCATCAAGGTAGTTGTCATTCTCATTGCATGGTATAAGCCGTCCAAGTTCCCGTTGCCAATTAGGACACTCATAAGTCCTGTGGGTACCAATATCATCACAAGTGTCACACTGAATCCTAACAGTCCCGTAGTCACCGCAGCTACAATTTTCACACATACGCCAACAACAGATCTTCACAAATCTCCTCCACAGAGGTGCATCATCTTCAAATGAGAGGAAGCCATATTCGTCCATTGTCAGCCACTCCTTGTAATCTTCAAGATCTAGTTCCGGTACTGGAGGGCCATCCATACACAAGTACTCGCTATGCATCAAGGCATGGTTTTGCAACTTAGGAATCTAGTGCAAGCAGCTGCTAGGATTAGCTTGGGTTTTGTAGACATCCCAATAACAGAGCTTACAAACCACTGCATACCAAACCTGTTCAAGTTCCTCAGGAGGACGCTCCGCATGCCTCTTATGTCCCCGAATGCAGTACGAATCCACCACGTAGATCCGAAGGAGCTCCGCCTCTGAGTATGATTTCGGTTTTGTAATTTCCATACTCGTGTTTTGATCAACCCATTGATTGGGAAGGTCATGCCAAACGTCGCGGTGGATTGATGCATGTTCCTGAACAGCACGACGATCCCGCAAGCTAGAACCCTCCTGGATGCTATCCGGATATCCACCGCACAACTTACAAACCACCTCTCTTAACCCTTTTGACGGGTGTGGCTGATCTTCCAACTCAAAGAGCTGATGGAGCTGGTGCTCTGAGAAATCAGCCTTTTCGACATACTCATCCTCTTCTTCATGAAATGGCAGCTCAAGGAAAACTGCTTTGACGCTGTCTTCATCATGTTGTTGCTCTGACCAACTCGTTTTCATCATGCTTGTCTTCCTCTGAGATATTCTTGTTTGCGGCCGGAGCCTTCGTTTTTTGGGGGAAATCAGTCATCTTCGCTTTTTCTAATGGTCTCTATACTGCTGCACCTTATGCCCTTTTTATATACTTACGTACGTGGGGTTAAAACCCCTAGACCTATTGGGAAACTCTAAACCCTACTTATTGGGAACTCTAAGCCCTATTCCAAATAGGAAACTAAATTCCAAATAGAAAGTCGATCCACTCGTAATTCGACTCAGACATTACGTCGAGCACGTGTTTCTTATCCAACAGACATTTTCCTCGAAAAGATATATAGGATCCATCGTAGCAGGAAAATAAGTTGCAAATCGATCCCTCGAATCAATTGGTGTCGGAAACAGAGCTGTCAATCGATCGATTCGTGGATGGCGGCAGTTGCGCATGCAGATGCAATCAGGGACGGAACCAGGATTCAACAACAATAGGGTGTGCTAAATTTAGTTGCGTCTTGCAGTTCTTTATAAAACCTGCATAAGATCAATCCCTCCGTATCATAACAAGATAAACTAGTTTAAAGCCAAAATCAGTGCATAACAAGGACTTTTTTTTTTTTAGGAGAGGAGATGCATGACAAGGACTAAAACATTAATCTGCGTACATTAGGAACTTATAAATATGAGTACTTTAAGAAAGCTAGAAATCCAGAATTTTAGACCTGAATTATTATTATTTTTACGTTGTGTATACGATACATGTATACAATTTTTTCCTCTCAAAAAACTGAAACCCTAGCCCACCTCTAGTTCCATGCCTGAGAGGTGAATACTTGCCATGGACTCCTTTTCCATACGTATGGATTTGTTTTATGGATATAGGCTTAAACTTAGGCTTATACTGAACAGGATATTGATCGTTCTGGAATGTCATCATCGTCCTCTTCTACATCAGTAAGAGCAGTGAGGCCTAAGCTCACCGCCATTTATTAACATTTGAGTCGAAAAGGGCAGAAACCTGAAAGGGGCAGAAACCGGAGCCATTCTGTATGTTCATTCTTGGCTTCTTCATCATCTTTCTCAAGATCATAATTCTGGACTACATAGGATTGTAAGAAGAGTGGGAACTGAGTTTTCTTGTTGTATCCTATCAATGCATAAATGGATATACTAAGGGTGTTCCTTTTTGTATCCAAAATGTTTTTGCTTCATCATTCTTTATGATGAAGGATAAAAGCAATACCCTGAAACATAATATAGCCCAAAACTCCTGCTCCTATGAATCTATACAGACAGAAAAATATGTTATAATTTACATTATATGTGCCAAGCTGATACATCAGGAGAAAGTTTTCTACTACCTAGGCCTTATACAGACAGAAATTGTAAAAAAAAAAAAAAAAAAAGGGAATTAAAGTAAATAGAAGCATGTCAAACTACAAAAGGAGTTATTGATTCACCTGGAAGCTTCAATGGTTTGTATCTCCATTCTCAGATCTTCGCAACTGTAACACATTCATATTGAAGAGAGATATTATATATATACCTGTGCTATCAAGGCATTGATCCAACACATCCAGCTTGCTCAACCAGGTAGTTACTGACATATCCACTCCAATCATGTGGCTTGACAATCAAATCATCAAAGTCAGGTTGCCTGGTAATTAAATCCTCCAATTCCTGGTAAACATTTGAGTCATTGACTGCACATTCATCATCAAAATCTGAATTTTCATCTAGCAATTTCTTGGACATATCATGGTAAACATAGTGCACTTCTGCCTGTGGCTTGTTATTTTGAACTGAACTACATGACTTGTCAACCAGGGAAGCAGGCAATGGGGTTTCTTGCTGTTGAGTTGCAAGTTCTGCTTCTGGCAATCGATCAGCAAACACTTGAGCTTGGTCTCCACAATCACCAAAATCTTCAAAACCTTGGGCTGAAATTAACCTCCTTCTCTTTCCCAAATCGCCTTCCTCGAGCTCTCTCTTCATCACTCTTTTCTGCATTAGCCGCTCCACAAAATTGGGCTCCCTTGTTGTCGTGGTGAGGAAAAGCAGCATCCTCTGCTGCTTACACTCGGAACTTTGAATCCTCTCTTCGAAAGCAGTCAGCTGATGCTGCGAGTATTTCTGTTGTTGATTGAGATTCAAGATTTCGTCTTTCAGTGCATCCTGATCCTTCTTCAGAGTTTCGAGTTGGGCTTCCAACCTGGCTTTTTTGGTTGAATTAACTGACACATTGCTTCCTTGTGGCTGCCTGTTGTATCTGCTTCTTCTCTTGATGCTTTTCAGCAAGTGCTTCTTCCCTCCTTGAAACCCTTCATTTGCAAACTCCCACCTATCCGGATCAACCTTCCTGAATCCCTACATTCAAAATTAGTACAACCATCACATAACTAGGCCAAGTAAACTGATAGCGTATCTATCCCTATGCTCAATTTGCAACAAGTACTACTAAAACTAAGATCAACATGTACCAAAATCATATATGAGTTAAACTGGAGTAAAGATTCAAACTTCAACTGCAACAACTACTAAAACCAAGATCACAATATATCAAAATCAAACTTCAAACTTCAACATGCAACAAGTACTTCTAAAACTAAGATCAGAATGTTCTAAAATCACATGAGTTAAACTGAAGTAAAGATTCATACTTTAACTGCAACACAAACTACTAAACTAAGACCATAATATATCAAAATCAAAAGTAAAGTTTACTCATACAGTCATATATGAATCAAAATAAAGTTTATGAAAGAGGTATTCACATAAGTATTGAGCTGGCGAATGAAGCTTGCGAAATTGCTGTGCTTGAAGTACTTGGGTAATATGGTCTTAGAGAACTCATGGCAGTCCCAAACAATGAAGCTTTGGCGATCTTGGCTCCACGACACAATCGGGTCGGTTTCCGGGTCATCCACCATCTGAAAGGTCTTGTTCAGAAAAGGTGGCGGCCCAGTTTCCAGCAAACACTCCATGGGTTTAGGCAACACTTTTGAAGAAGATGAAGAATATGATCCACTAAAACCATAATTGAAGAAATCTCTACCATCATAATCATCCACCACAAAATCTATGCTCTCTTCTTTGATCTGCACCACCTCTGGTTTTGATTCCTTCAGTTTCTCATCGGAAGATGAAGAAGATGACCCATGAAAATCACCACCTTTACAATTCAGTGCCTCTTCTTCTTCTTTTTCTTCTTCCTTGACTACCACAGCTTCATGTGGAGCCTCTTTGGGTTGTGAAATCTGGGCCTGAGATGAAAATGGTGAGCAAGATCCATCACCACCAACAGAAACGACCATTTCTTCTTGGTATTTGAAACAGGGTTAACAGGGAACGGAATAGAAAGCTGGAAATGGTGGTTAATGAAAATGGCAGAGTTTTATGTGCAGAGACGGTGAATTTCTGCCTCTTCACTACGAGTGAGTAGGTGAGTGACTGTGTATATCCATTTAAGGAAAAGTGCCACGCTTACTAGTTGTGCTACCAACATGTCCCCGTGTACTTCATGGGTCGGTGTCACCTGGCACATGCGACCATCCAACCACCATTTGACACATATTTTTTTTCACACCTGTCTTCTTCTTTTTTCTTTTTCCGACGGATCTTCTTTCTTCCTTCCTTCCTCTTCGACGTCGCCATCGACCACCATGAAAATGCAAACCAGAAACCCTCTCTCTCATATTTCACCTATGGTGATCCGAAGGTCCCGACCGCTTGCCAAAGCTCAGGGTGGTGGTCCGGTCCATGCTCTCCGCCGTGCAGGAGAAGCCGCAGGGGCTATACGACCTTTCGCCAGAGAAGCCGCAAGGACCTTCGGAGGCGTCGAAAATGAAGGAAGAAGAAGCTTCGCCGAAGAAAGGAAAAAGAAGAAGATGGCAGGTGTGAAAAAAAAACACGTGTCAGGTTAGGTGCGCATGTGCCAGATGGCATGACTAACCCACAGAAAAATTTCTCGTACTTCAATAAAGGAAGCACTATCGAAAACAAAATTGCACTTCAATCCAAGCCCCTCAAATGTAGAGACTTCCAAATAGCCCCAATTGAAACCCAATTTAAAAGACAAGGTTGTTAGTCTGTGAGCAAGTAAATATCAATACGTCTCAGATGTGAAGCTCAATAATAGTATCTAAGAGATTTAATAGTTTTGGTCTAGTGAAAACATATTAAGCTGTAAGTGAGACAACGTTGTGAAGACACTTCTAATAATAAAAGGTCATTGGTTCGAACCTTAACTTGTGAAAAACATCCCTTAAGAAATGAATCATACCTTAAATTGCTCAACAGTTCTGGAATGATAGGTCACTCGGCCACCATTTTTGAATACAAGAACTTCAATAGAATAAGAATGAGATTATTTACTCTTGTTTGGTTAAGAATATTGTTAGAAATGAAAAATAAAACAACAATGATGAACATGAAATATAATTTCTTACACGGCATACTAAATATATAGAGTTTAAGTATATAGTGTATCGGCACAATCTTAAACATTCCTAAATCAAGACATCATGTGTCTGTGTTTTGTTTTCTTTCTGATTTGGGAAAACAAAACTACAAATAAAACCATCTAAAACACCATCTTTCGAATTGCTCAAGGTTCGCCCGGTGACGATGACGAAATGAAACAGAGAAACCCAAGGACCCAAATTTAACTATAAAAACCCATGTAGTACACATAACACATAACTAAGGCCCAAGTTGGATTATGGTGTTATTTCTGTTTTTCATTAGTATCCTGCTATAAGGTATTTGTGATTTATGACAATCTGATTGGTTCATGTGACGTTGTCTTGATGGTTCATGATCTATTTTACTTCCAAGATTCCTAAACTTCTAGTTAGTTGTCAAGACCACAGAGACAAGCAATAATCCGGACCATACAGTATGACAATAACTACTTACGGACACAACTTTAACGGATGATTAGCTTGTGCGAAATTGAAAACCTTATAATTTGTGAGTCTTTTGCCACCATTTTGTGATGGATACAATCATACATAGAAATTTGCTTACTTCATATAACACAAGATGATCAAATAACAAGCAATGCAGACAGCAGCTCAATCTCTCCAGCAATACCAAGTGAAAACCTTAAAGCATCAACTGATACACATTGGTTCTTACTAGATACTATAATGCCAACTGATTTTTCCGAAGTACTGCACCAGCAATCCAATTTGACACTGACGTTTGGATTTCAGATTGAACAGTTGGAGATAAACAGATCGGAGTAATTGTAACCTGTCATTCCATACAGGCAAATCTAAATCAGCAGTGTGTAGGACTATGGTACATTTACTTGAAAGTTGAATTGAATTGCAACTCACAAATCCATCTTCAAGTGCTCTGATATCTAGATCTTCATCTGCATTTTCCTGTTGCTCCTCCAAGAACTGCACCAAAACCACTGGATCGTTTAGATTCAGATACATAAACATACCTCGTTCGGTCTTCCCCTGTTTTCAATTGAAAGAATGAAATCATAGGAATACTAACATGAATATCTCTAACATGGTTAGTTTTGCTGTCATTTTGAGTCATACATCACTTGTTTATACCTCTAACCGAAAGAATTTTATGGTTTTTTGGGAGCTCATTTTCCTGGCTACACCAACCGATTCAATCTCTACATTCTTGTGCTGAGAGTTCAAGCGGCGAGCTGCACCCTGAAAACAATCCAGGAAGGTTAAGCCCCATTCAAGGTTAACCATATGAACACTAAAGCATCAGCTACACTGAAACTCTGAACATCAGAGAAACTATAGCATTTGTGTTAGTAAACAATGATTGGTAAAGAAACTAGTTCTACTTACAGCTATTGAAGCTTCACGGCCGAGCTGTGCTAGTTGAATACCAAGGCTTTGCTGGCTGGACATGAAATTTGCAGGGGGAGGATGTGTTTTTGTTGGCACAGCTTTCCAGCTCAAAGAGGACCTCCACTGACTCTGCTTGGTCACCTTGAAGCCCTATTTAAAATCCAAAAGTACTTATTCATTCATAATTTGTTTATTAAAATGAAGTTCTCATGAGTAAGTGAGTAACTATTTCAATCTGAAAAACAAACCTTATTTGTCGAAGGACACCATGGAATCTCAATATTGAGTAAACAACTGTTGGGGAAAACTCCATCCTGGATGCCCTTTACAGTTGCATATATCAATGGTGAGCACACAGCGGCTGCATCCTTCATGTCACTTTCACAGCTTACATCCTTCTTCCTATGAAATCAATTAAACACAGTCTTACGCTACTGTAATGCGATTGATGTATGATAACAAAACATAACAGTAACAGATAAGAAATGGAAGATGTAATCACCAATTCATTGATATGCACAGAGAGGGTACACCGCATAGCAATGCCTCTCTAGCTCCAGCAACAGCACCTGAGTAGAACCTATTATCAAGCCATGAATAGTGCATGTTATTCATATATCAATTGCCACAAAGGAAACAAAGTCCACTAAACCACATCAAACTGAAGTCGTGTTGATAATATACGTCTACACGAAAGCTTTCTTCGTTTATTTTCTAGAGAATCTATCATTACAACATATCTTAGCAAACAAATATTTACACTCACAAGTTGATTCCAGAACTTGATCCTCTGTTTATTCCACTGACTACCTGAAAATCAAAGATATGAATCAGCAATTGCATTGAGTTGACTATATCTGAAGAAACATACTGTAAAACTAACATATGAATTACCAAAGTAGGCCTTGAAAAGTTGGAGAACAGTGCTCCTGATAATGCTAAAGAGATACAATCCGCAGGAGTCCCTAGTATCATTCATTAATCAAGTACATAAATCATATATGCATTCCTGATCAATACACAGCTATACAAGTATATGCAACAAGAAAGAGAGGCAGTACCGGAGACTTCAAAGGCCGTGGCGCCATTGATTTGTGCAGAAGACACTGAAATTGTCTCACCAACAGTTACAGAGTGGCCAGCCACTGATCTATCTCTGCATGAGCCAGACAATGCCTTCTATATATTATTACAATCTCAGTCTACGTGGTTAGTACGAAAATGAAGAAAAATACGGAACTAAAATGAACTTGTGGAGAGAACAACGATTTAGGAGCGCAGACGTAAACATCAAGATGAGAATCCAGGAGAGCTTGGACAAGAAATGTGAGACCAGGAGAGTCGATGCCCTCTCCATTTGTGACTAAAACCACTGGCTTTGGACACTGCTTGTCTTCAGAAGGCAGCAAAGAGCAACATGAAGAAGAAGAAGAATTACAAGAAACTTTGTTTGGTTCAGAAGCATGCTTCTCTGTAGCATCGCTTTTGAGAGCCAAAACTTGTTGAAGATTCGAGATCAAACTCGAAGGCATGAAATTGTTTTTCAGAGAGGTTGTCATTGGAGACTTGCTCGTTGGAAATGGAAGAAAGAATGCAGAGACACTGCTTTGAAGACTCTTTTAAATCTTTTTAGGAGCGAAAAAGACATGAAAGTCTCTGTTAGTTGGTTAACGACCTTAATCATCTCCGGAATCTTTGCATTTGAATCTTAAATTCCACCTTAATCATCTCCTCAATTCAATTATTTTATTCCCTAAAGTTTAATTCCTTATTTTCTCCTTTTATTTCAAGGAATGAATCATTATGGTAAGAGGCTTGGTTATGAAGTGGTCTGGCTAAAGTGGAAGTGTCTATGATTAGCTTGCACGAGTCCTCAGCTGCTTTAGGTCCCAAAAGAAAAGAGAAGCAACTTCCATAGAGTTTATATGAGAGCACCAGATAAGTAATCAAATCAATCTCCCTCCCAATGCTTTTGAAATTTGTCATAAAAGTGAACAAAGCATATGATAATTTGGAATTTGGAGGAGCCTTAACATCATTAGATTTGACTAAAGGAGAGTAACCTTTTCAATGAATTTGATTAACAAAAATATGAGTGAGCTTCTTGTGAGTCCTCATTAATGGTCCTATGGTCTACATAGTGGGTACATAGTCCCACAGTAACCAGACTTCCTACACAATTCAATGCTTTTGATCCTTTTTCCCCCCAAAATTGAAGCAAAAATGGTCCACTCCTTCCTGTAAAAACAATAACTCGATTCATTCACATGGTCTTGGCTATGTTGAAGAAGACTAGTAAAGCCTGTGTGAGATATAAATTAGTTGAGTACTACCACTACGGTAGATATGATTTTGGCTCCTAGATTTGAGACAACTTCAATGCAGATCTTCATGAGATCCAGGACTACTTGGATTATTAGCGAAAAACAGACGATTCTATGATCCACGTTATAGCTTCATTATTTAGACATGTGCAGTACAAAAGCATTTTGCAATTTCTCAAAAAAAAAAAAAAAACATTATGTAATTAACCTGAAAATATGGCTCCAAACTGCTAACTGTACATAGTGGATCCAACACGAATGCTCCAATGCATACAATATTGGTAAGTAAAGCCAATACCTAAGATTGACTCCAAATGTGACAGGAGGATGATTCCAGTTTTCCACAGTGGACGACCACCTGTTTCCAATATAACATGGCAGGAAAAAAGTTAGGTCTTCTAAACCATACATTCAAAGAAGATCCAGGGTACAACAAAGAAAATGACAGTTAGAAATCCCCAAAGACTCAACTTTAAGATGGAAATGAATCATTGGTATGGGATAGCTGTTTACTGAGCAGCCTTACTTTACTGGTTACAAAATTTATCCCAGCTGAAATCACACGATGACGATTATCAGTCACCAAAACCTAATGTATTGCAGCCATCAAATTCCTATAGAAGACAAACAAAATGTAGCCTTTACCTGAAAACATACAAACTTCTATTGCTGACAGTAGTGAAAAATGTAACTGTACCTTGTAGCCAGCTGCTAAATTAGAAGAGTGACTTACTGCACTGCTGATTTTGGGGAAACCAAAGATGCCTGAGATTACCCTGTGCCTTGTTCTGATCAAACTGACCAAAACGATCTTCACTCTGAGTGCAGAAGCTCATCTTCCCCTTCAATCCTGTCCAAGGCTAAAATCTCCATTAAAGTTTAAACACCATGATATCACATTTACTGCTTGGTTGTACTACTAATACTGGACAAGAAATTCAAAATATTAAAAGCTTTTCCTGAGTCATTCTTCTTGGTCTCCCTATCAACATGTGTAAAAGTAGAACCGATCGACTGATTCGTCTTTTTTGATTCATACTTTGCTGCAAATGCAAGTGTCGAACAGAGTGCCCTCTGATTCACTGTGTCTTTAAACCTGGATGCTGTGTAATCTGAAGATTGACCTGATGTAAGTGGAGAAGGTAGCAACCTTGATGAGATTGCACTCGAGATTTGGGGTTTATCAAACACACTTTTACCCTCATCAAAACGCGTACTGTTACTATTATCTGAAGTTGACGTCAAATTGAAGGGGTTTCCACCACTAGAATTAGCCAAGGGAGCTTTCCCAACAGATAGGAAGTCTGCTGCCTTTGGTTGTGCAGGTTGGATAACCTTTGGCGCCACATTAGAGTTTTGAACAGTCTCTGACAGACTTTGGCTTGTCTGGTGATGGTTTGGGTCTTTACCAATGGAACCATCTGGTGCTGCTTTTTTAAACGATAAAAAGTTTATCCCTTTGGGAGTGACTGCCGGTGGAGTTATCATTATATTCTCTCTCGTATTCGGAATGGAACTTGATGGACTTTGTTGCATCAGGTTCCCAGCTTTGGCCCCAGTATTCCTATCTGGGGCTGAGATTCCTTGCTTAGACAAACTGGAATGAACCAACGATGGTTTCCCTGTAGAAAGGAAGCTAAATTCTTTGGTAGACATTGTAGGTTGTTCCAACAGAGTCCTTGCCATAATCAGCTCAGTATTATTGTGAGAATGAGTCCCTGTTGAGTGGGGCAAGGCATGAGAATTCTTCTGGGAGGGACTACCAATCTTTACTTGTGCAGACCTGGAACTACCCTGCACGGAGGGAGGCACCGATTCAGGTTTGCTAGTAGCAGTTGCACCTTCTTCCTTGGATAGAATCTAAAAAGAAATTATAAACTTGATCAGCATATTAACTTTTTTTTTTTTTGGTCAAGGATCAGCATAGTAACTTGTTTGGTAGCCAATGAGAGAGGTAAGGGCAGATTATAACGAAATTTTAACATGCAATTGTGTTATAATAGAACCTTGTAAGCAGGTTTTAAGTTACAATTAGCTCAAATAGCATCTTATTCAGGCAAGAATGTACCTTGTGTGAAAACAGACACCGATCACCTCTGATGCAGAAGCCATTCTTAACAAAATTGTCACAGGGATACTTAGAAAGCTGATGATCAAATGGGCAGTCATCCCCTTTCAGGCATGAATTGCGTGCAAAATGACAACAGGGCTGCAACACCAGAATACAAGATAAGGAAAAGACATTATGCTCTGAGGAAGACAAAATGGCGTTCATAATAAAGCACTCTTATCAAAACACCTAGAATCACATATTAACATTAAAAATCGAGTCCAATGACCATACCTTGGATTTTGTTAAAGGCACCGTATCATGTGAAAATTTGCACCTGTCACCCTGTAAAACATAAATAAACAAGAACAATGAGATAGCTACATAAGGAAATCAAAGGGTGCTAGATTACTGGCCCCTGAAGACTACATAAAATGAAAACTAATTGCATAGGAGAATACTTGGGATTAAAAGAGTTCACAGTATGCAATCAGGGGTGAGAAATCATGTAGCTCTGTAATAGGACTAATAGCGAATATCAATGCACAACTGCTCTAGGGGTAGTATAAAATCACTTTTAGGTCATTTGATTATTGGTAGTGAGTGGATTGGCAGAATTAAGAAGTGTACTACCTCATGGCACCTTCCAGCAATATAATGGCGGCAAAATACTACAGGTTTTGGTTTCTCTATGCAATGCAATTTCAGCCTGTTAACACCTTGTTTTCTGTTCATCTCTGCTCGCTTCTTTCGTTCTTTTGCCTGCATGCACCAATTGAGAGAAATATTATATACTTTTAACAGCATATCTCATAATTTGTTAATTCCTTTGTAATATGAAACTGGTCGAGCTCCAAAGAGATTCACAAAAAAATCGCTTGCAATTGTGTAATAGGCAATACCTTCTTTTTTTGTTTCTTTTCCTTTGAAGGATGCTTTCTTTTCTTTGGGGCACCAGCATCACCCTGCATAAGAATAGAGCATACTGGTTACATAGGGACCAGACTTTCTTGTCGGTACATAGAAGTTTGAGACAACCTTTGAGTCTACAAAATTCGAGTTTCTATTGCAATTCTTTTCCATAACAAGTTAATAAGCACTTATAATACTAGACTACCATATAGGAGATTGACTGCGATAGAGAAGGAGTCAAATCTCTATGGAGAATGTATGTGAACTACACCAAAAGAAGTAAAGATAACGCATTTGAAGTGAAGCTGGCTCCCAACCCATAAGAAAGAGCAACATGGAGGATGTATGAATTTTTGCTCAAATGAAAGCTTCAGAGAATCAAGATGGTGTATCAACATGTTTCAAAATGGACCATGCCATGAAAGGAAACAAACTATGAAAGTCAAAGATATACCTCATCTTCATATGTTGTTCCACAGCTTCCAGCTTCATTGTTCTCTGAAATTTTTTCATGTGATGCTTGATTATTAGTACAAGCTTCAGGAAAGCCAATACCCCTCACAATTTCGCTATTTTTCTCTTCAATTCTTAGACTTTCTAGCACAGGATCATAGCCCCCTTCCTTCATAGCTTCCATAGTTTTCCCCTGGACAACTCCAGGTCCGCCAATTGTCTTAGTTCTACTTTCTCTGATTTCCTCTCCTCTAGGACTTTGGACATTGTCAGCAATGCTCCTCAGAAAGGAACTGGAATCAAATTCTTTGACAAGTGCTTCCTTGCCAGAGTGCTCTCTTGGATCGTCGACATCTTTGAGTATTTGAAATTCATTGTTTTCCTCAGACCTAACTGTATCATGCAAAATCATATCCGTTGATCTGTCATCCCTCCCCTCATCATCAGAAATTTCTCCCTCTTCCACATCGCCCATATGGTTGGGAGAATTCACAGCATTTCTAGTGCAAAGCATTTCCAATTTGTTTTCCTTCGGCAGCATTTCATGCTCTTCTTCCAAACCATTAGCTATCTGAGACAAACTTTGACCTCTGCTCCCACTAGGCTTTGAAGCATCGCCAACCATGTTTTTGTCCAAAGAGAAACCAAAGGCTCCAGGTACATCTTGACTGAAGTCTTCTGGCGCCTTGAACTGTGCAACTTCAGTAATGGGAATAAGAGATTCCTCTGCACCACCAGAAGACACTGAAGTCTCCATTTCTTTCTGTTGGATTATAGGCTCTACATCCAATGCGCTACTCTTCAACACGGAATGCATCCGTTCATTAGACTCTCCTCCATTCTGAATTTCACCAATCACCACTTGATCTGCATTTACCGGACCGATTGTAGCATTATGTCGAGAGTCCTCACATTGTTCTTGGTTACTCAAAAACTCAACCTTATCATTCGCAATCCCTGATCCGGTTGACGGTTTAGGAGTATTGTCATCACTTCCATTCACAATTTTCTCAAGTTCATCCATCAGCGTTTCCCCAGGACCAAGCTCCAAATCTCCGAAATCAATCCCAAAGTCCATCGCATCCATCTGTCCTTCCACACTGAAGAAATCCTCTATCTGATCATTTCGCTCTCGCGAACCATCAGCATCACACCTCTCATTAGCCACCAATTCTTGCTGAGCTGCCGAATCATCGCACTCCATACTATCCGGCTCACCGAATTCAACATTCCCACCCCCTTCCTTTCCAGTCACTTCCTCCAATTCATTACTCCCATTATCTTAAATCAAATTCAACAACACAAAATCAGTACCACAGAAGTAAATCCAAACCTAAAATCAGCTAAATCACACTGTAACTAATCAAAGTGATAAAGATTCAAAATCTTCACCGAGTTAAATTCGATTTTTTCAGTAAATTTACAGAATCAAAAACTGAGATGGAGTTAAAATTACCTTGATCAAGCTCCGGAGGTACTTTTTGGTCTGGCTGCGACACGTCGTAGCAGTGAGATAGAATCCGAACCAGAATACGGTGCGTTTCGCTCTTCAGGCTTCGTCGGCCGTGCGGAGGGAAAGACATTAGGGTTTCGGCGGGTTTTTCCATTATTACCAGAAATTCGGAGCTTTTCTGAGTCCGAAAACCTATACAAGGGTTTTAGAGTTAACCGCCAACTGGACACGACGACTAAACCGGGTCATGGGCCGATTTTGAGCCCAAATCAGTGTGTCTCTTTAGGCCCAAATGATTAATATAACTTGACCCGAAATAGCTTTTCGGATCCGGGCGTTCTAATTTCTACACAGCAAAGCTTAAACCCTAGTGAGACTGAGATAGAGTGGTTTAATCTTTTGGGGAGAGGAGTGAAAATGGTGGTGAGGATCCGATTAGCGAGGTTCGGATGCAAGAACCGGCCGTTTTACCGGGTCATGTCGGCCGATAGCCGATCTCCGAGAGACGGCAAACATCTTGAGGTTTTGGGTTATTACAATCCCTTGCCAGGTTTGTTCAATTAGGTTTCTTATAGGGTTTTGGTACTTTTTGATAAAGAAATGTACAAATTTTGGTGTATATATGAATTTCATGGACTCTGAATGAAAATTGGAATGGCTGTGTTTGGTTTTGCAAGAAATGATTGAGTTTAGATTTTGGAATTGAGAGAAAGATTGATGCTTTTGTATCTGGTTAGTGTGATTTTGTGAGGTGCTGATTGTTTGAAGTATTTGTGATTTTGTGCAGGGCAAGATGGGGGTAAAAGAATGGGTCTGAACTTCGATAGAGTGAAGTAAGTGAACTTCTTTGATGTATCGATTAGTTTGTTTCATTGTTGTTTTGGAGGTACTACAGTACTAGCTTACTGAATATAACTAGCAAAATGAGCCAAGCGATGCTGCGGCTTTAATCCCTAAACGAATAGATAATCTCATAATCCTCATATGTATTTGATGAGGTTCGTAACTATATGGCTCTTTTTTTTTTTCCGGAGGCTCAAAGTGATTAGGAATCATTCATGATAGTAACTTAACTGGTAACAAAAGACTTTGCATTTCAATCATTTTCAGAAGCTTATCTATCCTACATAGAATTACCCTGAACCAGCCGACCAAAAGATGGCCATTGAAATCTTCATCAAATCCTTAAAACTCATCTCAACTTTTCCTCCTTTTCTTTCTCTTCTCTTGTTGTTCCTCCAAAGCATTACCCTCACCGTTTTTTTAAAACCTCGCTAGTCCTCCTCCTCTTCTTATTATCTTCCCTTTTCTTTTTCTTCTTCAAGATGGGTTTAAGTCAGAGCAATTTGTGGAGGATTTTTGGTCGGCTTTCTTTGGAGTACTTGAGGCAGCATTCTAAGCCATGACTGCATTAAGATTTTACTTTGAATATGTACTCTGAGTTGATTATATGGTTGCTTAATGTTCTTTGCATATAGTTATATACTCGCAATCATGTAATTGTTACGTTTAAGCTGTGAAGTAATATATGCATTGTAAAGTGTGGCACATAGTATATGTATTAGTGCCCTTCAAAGTGATCAAGTCTATACGTTAGGCCCGTGTATGCTCACTGAAAACAAAGTTTATAAACAAGCTGTTAGATTGAGGGACTTGGTTCATGGAAAAAGTCGAGATCTGAGACTATAGCTACATCAAGTTTTCTTGAAGATCGTTACTCTGTTCAGTATTACTGTTTGTAGCAGTTAATGCCTTCTGTTATATAACAGTTGTGAACTTTGTTTATGTATCTAAGGAGATGAATACATGTGTATGACTTAATCACCAGCCTAGCCAGCCATTGATTTGACAGAATTGCCAATTTTATTTTGGTAGGAGTAGTAATTAACAATTTAGTTTGTTATTCTGTACTCTATCCACTCACTTTATATACCCTTTCTGCAGGTATTGGCTATCTGTTGGAGCTCAGCCTTCAGATCCTGTGCAGCGCCTTCTTTTCAGGGCAGGAATGTTACCTCCAACACCAATGATGGCAATGGCACGCAAGGGTGGGCCACGTGACACACGGCCTGTAGATCCTATGAGTGGACGCATCTTGGTGACTGAGAAGCCAGCCAGTGATGATCAAGCAAAGGATGCTGAAATCGGTGAAGAAAAAGAAGCAGGAAGCGCGGAAGTTAATGAGGGTTAAGACAGCGCAAGAACTCAATAAAACTCACTTTCTGAAAATTTGTTAGATGTTTTCTTAAATATCTTCTGTATCTTTTTTAGGGCTAGGGAGGATGCAAGAAACAATCTTCCATATCGGCTTGCAGGACAAGCAGCATGGTATTGATCAGTTTTGAAAATAGATCCTATTATTGGTAAAGAGGGCAGCTTGTGAAGAGATTCTTGTACTTTATGTAGAAGTAAGTGTGATCTAACTACTGTATCGCATATTTTCCAGAAAATTACTCTATGAGATGGATTTTATTTAGCTTATGAAATAAGTTTTAATTTCATGTGTATCTTAGTTCTTGAATCCATTGTAGAAGAAGTAATTGTTCTTTAGGGACTGGCCGGTCCAATTCCATGAGAATTATAAGCACAATATACTGAAGGTTCAGCTTACACCGCCTGCTCTGCCCCTAAACCAAACTCTTCTGAAGTGCCACTGCATACAATTGCGTCCTATGATCTTGTATGTGCTCGGCTCTAAGCAGTAGACATGTGTTCATAATGCAATAAACACTTTCCGTGTCGATACCTACAAAAAGGTATTATTTTCGCATTCAAAATGGGAAAATATTTGGTAGCTTATGAAGCAGAACTGCCCCGTCCAACCCAACCTAGGCTGGCAAAAGCTCCTACCTTGTCTTCTTATGAGGTTTGATGAGGCAAATGCCACATACGCTTGAGCTTGCACAGCTTTAGCTTTGATGGCATTTTTAAATCAATGACATTTGGTAAGAGGAGTAAATGGAGTAATGGAGAATTTACGAAGATGGAACCCAATCTTTGAAATTTAATTTAAATAGCCCTTTTGTAAAGATTAAGATTGATTTGCATTTTTGTTGGCAATTTATATTTTGTTGCATCACTTTACTTATGTTGCTATTTGTGTGAATGGCCAGAAAATTGTCACAATGACATATGGTAACAAGAGCAATGGTGGATTTACAAAGTTGGAACCCAATCTTTGAAACTATTAAAATAGCCCTTTTGTAAATATTTATTTGCATTTTTGTATGCATATGTTATTTTGTTGCAACACTTTAACTTTGGTTGCTATTTGTGTGAATGGGCAGAAAATTGTCACAATTTAGTCAATAATTTGTTGTCTGTGTCGTTGACTCTATCTATTCATCTCTCCAAAATAGAACAAAAAATGAGGCATTTACGAAGATGACACTCTTGACTTCATGATGTACACGTATAACATTTTCAAGATGACAACATGATTAAAGCATGAAATCTAAACTTTTTCTTTTTCAATAAGTAACACTTTTATAACAAAGCTCCTTCTAATAGAAGTGGTTTTATTTGTTAAGTTGTTCTCTTACTCCACAAAACACAGACGAAACTAGGGTTTTCTAATTTTTTTTTCCCTTTCTCAGTCGGACAACGCGTATGGTGTCGTCATCATTGGACGGGATTCTCTAGTGTTGGATGAGATCGATGGTGGTTCTTTGGTGCGGTTGAAAATTATAAGGAGGTGGACGAAGAGATCATGGCTGGGCCGGTTTTGAGTGCATATCAGACTGAAGATGCGTTGTTGCATCTTGGTTGAGGCGCCAACATCTCAACGATGTGGAGTGGCAACACGGGGATAGGAGCAAACCAAAGATGGAGAGGTCGTAACGACTTTGTTATGCTCGGATCAGTTTGACTCGATCGAGGTTGCTTTGCAAGTGTACGACTTGTGGAAGATATGAATTAGAGGTTTTGTTGCCTCTATAGGGAGTGATGTGGAGGTTGGACGGTTGAAGGTTGTGGTCCGATGAAGGCGGCAGCACAACTATGTGTGCAAACTGTCGAGGTGGGCCAGAGTGAGGTTGGGTTTTCTGGTTTTGGTTAAGTTTAATAACAATATGTTTTATCAAGCGAGGGTTTGAGTGTTTTGTTACGTCGGTGTGCTACTTCTGTGGCGTCACTCATTGGGATTATGGGTTTTCATTTATGTGTTGTTTGGTTGTGAACATAATGGTGGATTGCCTTTACACATGGTATGGTGGTTTTTGGACGCATTGTTGAAGAAGGGTAATTGGTTAGGTTAATTATTGGTAGAAAAGTTGTATCGTTACTCTCAAAATTAAGTAGCTCGTTTAAAGTGTAAAATTTGGTTAGGGGTTAGGCTTTATTGGCTTATGGGACAAACATGTAACTATGAATCATTGTATATTTGTAGATATATGTGCCGTGGTGTGGTTTTCACAATCAATCATTCCAATATGATGTGATTCTTTTAATTATTAGTGAACTTTACTATTTCTAAAAACAATTAACAAATTTTTATGGCGCACATGATGTTTTTTCCACGAGAGTAAAATAGCCAAAATGTATAGACAGACGTTATACATTTCTTAAACCGACACTCTGTAATGAATCCTCTTGATTTCGTAACGTGTACGCAAAGTCTAATTAACGCGCGAAAACACATCTTATTATTTTTCTAAAACTACACACTCGTAACAAACTTTTAATTTTCCCGAATCAATTTCATAACGAACCCTAAACGCTGGCGTCCCGTCTACGTAACGTGTCCTTTCCGAAATAAAAATCACCACCGGGCTCTAAAACCTTCTCATATTTCCCCCTTTGGCCCTTGGGCCTAATCCGAAACCCATCAACTCCGCCCAATAAATACACTTCCTATTTGGGCTGGATCCAAATCCACTAAACATAGAAATTAATTAAAACTAATTCCATTTAAAAAAATATTTAGACAGCACAGCGCCAGAATAATCATAAAGAGGGAGACCCAGGTGTTAGGTTTAAATAGAGGAGAAAAGGATTTAACGGAGGCACACACCACCGCTTCTCTCCTCTCTCTCACTCCTCACACCGCTTCTAGGGTTTTAGCTTTTGCCGCCTTCCTTCTTCTTCCTCAACCTCTCGCTCTTCCTCTCTGAAATTCCGCCTCTTTCAGAATGAGCAGCGACGACAACAACATCAACATGACCGATCTCGCCGCCGGTGAGTACTACTCTCCATTGTTTCTACTCTCTCACTTTCGCTTTTGTAATCGGATTTGTGGTTGTTTAACTCGTTCTGATTTTGATTGCTACAGCTTTGAAGGATTCCAACCAGGAAGGAATCCTCAACGCTCTCAAGGTCAGTAGCCTCGAGAGTTCCATTTTTTTGCCGAGTTGATGTGTTAGCTTTGGCTTTTCGGAGTTTGTGTGTGTATATTTAGGGTTTTTGTGGTGTCTGCAGGGTTTAGCTGGTGGTCAGCATGTGGAGGAAGTCCTGAGAGGTTTATCTCCTAATGTCAGGAAGCGTGTTGATTTCCTTAGGGAAATCCAGGTATAATTTTTGTCTCGCTGTCATATGGTTCCGATTGAGATGCTGTGTATAGTGATTTATGCGTTGCATTTGTTCTACATTGAGCTTGACATATTTCTCCACTCGCTTGGAGATTGTTTTTGATGGCTGTGTTTTGACTTTTGAGTGGTATTCATGTTTTATACTGCAACTTTGCTGAGGAAGTGCATGTGGCTGTCTATGTGTGAAAAAGTTTCAATCAGGTTTTGATGATTTTGTTAAAAGAGTTTGATCAGAATACTGTACACATTTTTTTGTTAAAAAGATTCATCTTGTTTGCAAAGGGCTTGTAACCCGATTTCTTTGGTCTGGTAGTTCTATTTGTTGATAGAAACTGCTTTGCCACCTTCATTAATACATGATGAATACTGAAATCTGCATGTTTTATTTTCAAACTGTTTGATATTTTTGCATTATTTTTTGATTGCAGAGCCAACATGATGAGTTGGAGACCAAGTTTTTTGAGGAGCGAGCTACTCTGGAGGCTAAGTATCAGAAGCTTTACCAACCTCTGTACAACAAGGTATTTGACTGCACCAAATCCATGTGCATATTATTGGCCCGTATTTTGTTTTGGATGTTATGTTCTAATGCATGAATAGTTTGAACATTCCTTGTCTGGTATACACCACTCGATAAATTCGGTTTCATTGAATTGCCCAGGGTGGTTCTCTGAATTCCCCATTGTTTACTGGCTACCCTTGCCTGTTTGTGATGCATTAGTGGCTCATTTATGACTATTATGAGCTTATTATATCTCTTTTGTTCTAAAATTATATTTTAATGATTTACTTGACAGCGTTACGAGATTGTAACTGGTGCTGTTGAAGCTGAAGGAGTCACTACTGAAGCATCCACAAATGAAGAGGATGCTGAAAGTACAGTCTTATAATTGATCTGAGCCATTTATTTCAATAGTGTTGGTTCTATGACAATTATTTATATATATTTTTGTTCCTTATGTCATTTGCAGACAAAGGAGTGCCTGATTTCTGGCTGAATGCCTTGAAAAACAATGATGTGCTCTCCGAGGAGGTGTGTGGTTTGTGTATAATGCTTATATCTAATGTTTATATAGGTGCAGTTTAAATTAACTTTCGCATCTTTTTTGTTGGACTCAGATAACAGAGCGTGATGAAGGTGCTCTAAAATATCTGAAGGACATCAAGTGGTCTAGGATAGAAAACCCCAAGGGATTCAAACTCGACTTCTACTTCGACACTAATCCCTATTTCAAGAACACCATCTTGACAAAGACGTATCACATGATCGATGAAGATGAACCTATTCTTGAGAAGGCAATTGGGTAAGTTCACTTCCAATTTTCTGATTATGGTGAAAGCTTAGTGTCATGTTTTTATATCTTTTATCGGGACGGCATATGCATGCTTGTTTAAATCTTGACATGTGGTTTCCACCTTGTGCCTTGTAGAACCGAGATTGAGTGGTATCCGGGCAAGTGCTTGACACAGAAGCTCCTTAAGAAGAAGCCTAAGAAGGGAACAAAGAACAATAAGCCAATCACAAAAACTGAAGATTGTGAGAGTTTCTTTAACTTTTTTAGTCCACCACAAGTCCCTGAAGAGGATGAAGATATCGATGAAGACGCTGTAAGCCAATCATCATCATGTTGTCTAAGATCTTTGATTGTTTGCGATGTATTATTGTTTTGTGGTTATTTATATCTTCTTTTTCAACAGGCTGAGGAACTCCAGAATCAGATGGAACAAGATTATGATGTCGGGTGAGTTCATGACGTGTTCTTGTATAATTGAAATCTTCATATCTTCTGTGAAATGAGCTGTTGCTTGATGTTTGGGGTAATGGAGTAATTTGTTGACCTAACGAGTCTGCTATCGGAATTGTTAATGCTTAGGTCCACTATCCGGGATAAGATCATCCCACATGCAGTCTCCTGGTTTACTGGAGAGGCTATCCAGGATGACGATATAGACATAGATGACGATGATGATGAAGATGAAGATGATGATGTCCTGGACGATGATGAAGATGAGGAAGAAGAGGACGAGGACGATGAGGAAGATGAAGGCCAAGCCAAAAAGAAGGTATCATTTTCAGTTTAGCCATCTCCACCTTCATTTCCTCATCCAGTTTATCTTTTGGTTAATCAGTTTGAAATGGTGGTATTTATTCTTTGTGAAACGGTTGTGAATGTTACCTCAGGGATCAGGTCAGAAGGGTGCGAGAGCACAACTAGGTGATGGTCAACAGGGTGAGAGACCTCCAGAGTGCAAACAGCAGTAGATGAATCTGATTGATGCATAAAGTGAGTAGCTGAGTGGGAGTTCATTGGACTTCAAGACTGTTGTGGAAAAAGGATTGTTGGGCAGTTTTGCATGGTGTTTGGTGATTCAATATATAATTTTACCGTATGTTCTTATGGGTGATAGTGGGAGTCTTTATTTTGGTTGTCCTTTTCTCATTTCTTTAGTGACAGTATGAGGTTTGTTGAATCATGTTGGTATTCCATGGACAAGGTTTTAAGTTGGTTATTAATGATATGTGTAATTTTTTGTCCTCTAGTTTTCTTATACGGTTTGGTTCTTCCCTATTTTGTCTTGATTGAATGCAACTTCAAAATAATCTAGCTTTTCGAATTATGTATCGAGATATGGTTTGGACCATCCTATTATTAACACCAAGCTCCATACTGAACTCATAGTTTTGTGGCATGGCAAATACATTTTAGAAGGTTATGCTTTACAAATTCACCATAAGAACCATGCCAATTTGAATATAAATAGGATTTGTATGGCTTGCGTTTTAGTGAAAGGCTGAAAGCTGTACCATATGGCATGAATGGAATGGAATTAGTGTAAGGTGTACCATATGGCATGAATGGAATGTAATGATGTGTTGAAACATGTTAAACCTTGTTAACATTATTGAAATTTTCTTGCTCTAGATTGAATTTTTCCTACTTTGGAGCATGATCGTTAGAACATGTTTTAATTGACGGAAAATTTTATGGACTCGACTGTTCCTCGACTTTAAAATAACTGCAAATCACGTATCAGAATATCATTAGTGTCTAAAATGATGTGTTTTAACATAGAACATCAAGTACACAATAATTACTTTTGGATGAACTTGTCAAAAACTAACATTTACATTTGGATGAAGTAAATTACTTTTACAGTTTTACTTAACCTAGTAAAAATACCAGAGGCCCAGCCTATATAAAGGAGTTGTGACCCGGCCCAAACCCGTCAGCTTAGTCTCTCCCTGTCTACTCTGACACACTCCACTTTCTGCGATACTCAAAAAGGAGGGAAATCAAAAACCCAAAACCCTAAAACCCTTTCTCGTTCTCCTTCTTCCTCTCCCTCTCGTCATACCCATGGCCTGGCCCCACTTCCTCTTCTAATTAACCTCCTCAATTAATCTTCACTGCGCTCAGTTACCGATTCTCTCTGTTTTGATTCTGGAGAAAGTTGCGGAGGTTTCGAAGCTCGGAGGTCGTTAACCATGGCGAGGCTTCTCCAGAACGCTCTCTCCATGAAACGCTTTCTCTTACCGCCGCAGGTTCTCATTTCTTCTGGATTTCTAGTTGTTTTTCTTTTTTTTTTATTTTTTTATTTTTTATAATTTGGAGTAGTTGTGGAGTGTTGTGAATCAGTGGATCTGAGTTTGTTTTGTTCTTGCAGGGATATAGAAGAGGATTATTACTAAGCAGTTCTTCTCAGCTCTGCAATTTTTCTACTAAAGGTGCTTGCTTTATGTTTGTTCAGTATCATTTGTTCTTATGTTTTGTTGCTTCAACAATTTACTGTGGGAAATGTTAGTTTTTTTTTGCCTGATCATGAAGAATTACTACTTCTTAGCAAATTTTCTTTTCGAAGTTGTTTGAGTAATTTCGTTGGAGTTTATGCTGCATAAGAGATGGTTTAATGTGGGGAATTTATATTGTACTTGAAGGTAAGAAGAAGTCAAAGTCTGATGGAAGTGACTCAGGCGGAGAGAATATGTCCCAGAAGGATTTGGCTCTCCAGCAAGCACTTGATCAGATTACGGAGTCTTTTGGAAAGGGCTCTATAATGTGGCTTGGTCGGTCTGGCAGTCCGAGAAATGTTGAGGTCGTATCCTCGGGGTCCTTTTCTCTGGATCTAGCACTGGGAACTGGTGGCTTTCCAAAGGTAATCGGTTGGGTTTTAGGTCTCCTCTAGTAGTTGAATTTTAAAGTTCTATATAGTTCAGTGTGGAATGACTTTATTGTTTGTGATATCCCTTTGTTGAATTTTTGTAGGGACGTGTTGTGGAGATTTACGGTCCTGAGGCTTCTGGGAAAACAACTCTTGCTCTACATGTGATAGCTGAAGCACAGAAACTAGGAGGTAAAACTGAATTTCCAAAACTCTGTATATCCTGTTCTGTTAGTACAACTGATTGTTTCGGTAGAATTCATATGATACTTTCTACCTTTAATCTAGAGGGCAAGTGACATGTTTCATCATCTATGGTTAGTTTGGATATTGTATGTAAATCGCACCTTTTTCCTTTAGAACATGCTTTGACATTTGCCAAAGAATGTGGCCATATTTGTTTTGTATTTCTTAACTTGCAACATCTATTTATGTCAAAAAAACTTATAACTTTGTGTAGGGAACTACTATTGTTGGTTAATGGTGTTCCTTGGTTAATACCACTTCATGTAGGTTACTGTGTTTTTGTTGATGCTGAGCATGCTCTTGATCCTACAATGGCTCAGCGGATCGGGGTAAAAACCGAGAATCTACTTCTATCGCAACCTGATTGTGGGGAGCAGGCCCTCAGTCTTGTAGACACTCTAATCAGGAGTGGTTCAGTTGATGTTGTTGTTGTTGACAGTGTAAGTAAGGTGCTCTTTGCTGACATATCTATTAATGCGGTTAATATATAATACAGTTTTGTTTGTTCCCTGAACATGATTGGTGTATTCTTCAGGAGTCCATGTGTTTTATATATTTTGAATGTTCTTTTGTACATTGTATTTTCCTAGACACAATTTCTCTTTTAGGTTGCTCAATGACTTGTCCTAATAGATGAAAAGGTTTGTGTATGATGATAGGTGGCCGCCCTTGTGCCTAAAGGTGAACTTGATGGGGAGATGGGCGATGCTCATATGGCAATGCAGGCTAGGTTAATGAGTCAGGCGCTTCGCAAATTAAGTCACTCTTTATCTCTATCCAAGACGATATTAATCTTTACAAATCAGGTATCAATCGCTGTGTTTCTCTGTTATATTGCTACTATTTGAAATTAAAAAGAAAAGAAGTGATAATAATAATACAGAAAATAACCTGTAATATTTGTTATATTATCTAGACGATTAAACTTTATGGGGTTTACGTCTATACCTAATCTGTCTGGAACTAGTGGTTGAAATTGTGATATGATATTCACAAAATTCATTGAAGATCGATGCTGGTATTTTCAACAATTTCGTTTATTTTCAGGTCAGGTCTAAGCTTTCAACTTTTGGAGGATTTGGTGGACCTCAAGAAGTTACATGTGGTGGCAATGCTTTGAAGTTCTATGCCTCAGTCCGCCTTAATATTAGGAGAGTAGGTTCTATCAAGAAGGGTGAGGAGGTAGGTACAACTGCCATTTGTCTATTATGTTAATATAATTGAACTTTGTTTGTGAAGAGTGATACTGTCTCTAGTAGCAGTTCAATATATCAATGGTGTTAATTAAATTTGAACTGGTTTTGAATGGCATTTACTGTTAATGAGTCTGTAGTTCTTCTTGCCTTTTACTAGGCTACTATTTACTCTACATAATATGGCATGCATGTTATTTTTCTTTCATCTTTTGGTTGTAGGATTAGATATAATGGTGTTGATACATCTTTTTGATAGAGATTGATTTGTTATGCAGATAGTAGGGAGTCAAGTTCAAGTGAAGATAGTGAAGAACAAGCTCGCTCCACCATTTAGAAATGTTCTGTTAGAGCTTGAGTTTGGCAAGGGTTTTTGTCGTGAATCAGAGCTCATCGAGTTGGGATTAAAAAACAAATTCATCATAAAAGGTGGTTCACATTATAATTTAAATGGTAAAAACTTCCATGGCAAAGATGCTTTGAAAAGGTTTTTGTCAGAGGATGATGCTGCTAGGGAAGAACTCACATTGAAGTTGAGGGAGAAGCTAGTTGATGCTCTGGAAAACAAGGATCCAGAAACAGAATCTTTGGATGAAAGTCCAACTGAGGAAATTGTTTCACCAGATTCTACTGATGAAGATGCAGTTACGGCAGTTGGAGAGTAAAGTGTTCAGATGCCCTTAAAAAGTGTAACTTAACCTCTTCAAGTAATGCTCGAGGAGCAACTGCATCATTCTCCTGCTGGCTCAAGTAGAGTTGTCAAGAAGCCTTTGTTTCAGAGTTCAGACTCGCTCCCCTTGTATATCAGTATCGTTACTAATCACTATATAGGGCATTAGGTCATGGGTGTAGTGAAATTTTGTGGATATTCCGGGGCAATTTAGAGGATGCATGTCTTTCGAAAATCTGAATTCACCTTGGTGGTTATTAAGTGTTCAGCTGTATGCTGTAGCTATGATCAATTCTCTGTAATTTTTAGTAATTAATAGCGCTACTGTACTACATTTCAGAACAATGAACTTGAGAACTGAGAAGCTCCTGTGCGCGTCTCTCTCAAACATACAGAGGTCAAGAAATTAAACTAACAAAAGAAAGTTAATTGTTAGGATTTTGTGAATCTACTTAGATTTCAAGCAAAAAAATAAATCCTCGTCTAGGCCGAATAGAAACCTCTATGGTTAATAAGTTTTCTTCTTTTCCTTTCAACAAAGGGAGAGGATTCGGGATTCCTGCTTGGCAAGAGGCTCCAAGGTGAAACATTAAAGGGATTCCGGGGCTGTTCAGGTTTTATCATGATGCCAAATGCCTATATATACATATCAATTCATGTTTCTCAGCTCACATTCAAGATTAAACAGAGCTTTTTGGGTTCGTAATCAACAATCTTGAAGATGATGTCGTATCACTCTCATGATCCTTCTGCTTTTTGTACGAATATTGGCACTCTAGGAAATGCTTCTGCTCCTCAAACAGAAGAGATAGTAGTCAGCCAAAATCGATTTATCAGCTTCTCTCCGGCTGGTATGATCATACTTGTAGTTGTCGGTTTACTGTTTGGTATGTTGTTAAAACAAAGAAAAGATATGGTTGCTACTTTGCTTGCGGATCAAGAATTTCAACCCAGCGATATGAAATCTAATACAACATTCAAAGATGTCAAGGGTGTTGATGAGGCTAAGCTGAGCTCGAGGAAATTGTTCACTATCTTCGAGATCCCAAGGTTAGTTCATTTGAATTCATGTATGCAAAACTAACATTATTTTGAGCCCTAGCATATTCGTACGTTAATTATCATAGCTGATTGTTTTCTTCTTCTTTAATTTGTATAGAAATTCACCCGCTTAGGAGGTAGACTTCCAAAAGGTGTTCTACTTGTCGGTCCACCCGGCACAGGTAAGACTATGTTAGCAAGAGCAGTTGCAACAGAAGCCGACGTTCCCTTTTTCGCACCTAGCGGCAGCGAGTTTGATGAGATGCTTGTGGGCGTTGGAGCTAGGAGAGTGAGGAAGCTTTTTAAGGCTGTAAAAGAGAAATCCCCCTGCATCATATTTATCGACGAAATAGATGCTATTGGGGGAGAACGAAGATCCGATCACCATAGGGACACTTTAAACCAGCTGCTAGTTGAGCTAGATGGCTTCAAACAAAACGATGGTATAATTGTGATAGGTGCTACAAACTTACCAGAATTATTGGACAAAGCTCTAGTGAGAGCTGGAAGATTTGATCGTCATGTCATTGTCACTATGCCAGATGTTAAAGGCCGGAGGGAGATATTGGAGTCATACATATCGAAAATAGCTGCGGCAGATGGTGTAAACTTGGGGTTTATTGCAAGAGAACTGCGGGGTTTTCACCTGCTGATCTTGCAAACTTGGTTAACATTGCAGCTTTGAAAGCAGCAGTTGATGGTGCTGAACAAGTTAGCATGGCTGATCTTGAACATGCAAAAGATAGGATCGTAATGGGAAACGAGCGCAAATCAGCAGTTAAATCTGAAGAGCTGCGAAAGCTGACGGCATTCCATGAGGGTGGCCATGCACTTGTAGCTGTTTATGCCGATGGCGCACTTCCGATTCACAAGGCGACGATTGTGTCACGAGGAATGTCTCTCGGCATGGTTGCGCAATTGTCCGAAAAGGACGATAAGATGAGAAGAACGAAGAAGCAGATGCTTGCTGAGCTTGATGTTTGTATGGGAGGTCGTGCTGCAGAGGAGTTAATATTCGGAGAGAATGAAGTTACTTCCGGGGCATCATCTGATATTCAGAAGGCAACTTCTTTGGCAACAAAGATGGTCACTAAGTATGGAATGAGCTCCAAGATCGGGCCTGTTTATCACGACTACGAAGAAGGCAGAAGCACATTGAGTGCTGAAACTAGAAGTCTAATTGAGAATGAGGTGAAACAACTGTTGGAAAAGGGATACAAGAATGCAAAACATATATTGATGACTCATCTTGAAGAGCTTGATGCAGTAGCTAATGCATTACTGGAGCACGAGACTCTTTCTGGGAGTCAGATCAAGGAATTACTTGATCATGAATGGACCGTATGGTGAACTCTCTTCCATCATCGATCGGAAACACCCATGAATCTAACTAGTATCACCCTGCGGCAGTAAACTTTTGTAGCAAGCTAGTAAATTGTACGTAGTAATTATTTTGATTCAGCTTCCTATACATATTGTGAAAGGGTTATTAATCTGATTAATTAGTACTTCAAATCTTAAGCATATTGTCATGCATCATCGATCAACGGATTTCTTTCCGGTCCAGAATTAGCTATAGATTAAAGAAAACACAATATATACCTAGTCTCGTTACATATTGAACAAGTGCATGATATAGAACAATCTAAAGAGCTAGTCAAAACAGCCGTCTCAAAAGCCTTTTATGATTTCTGCTAATTAAGAAAGTGATTGCCTAGCTAATGTTTGGAATTCATAACATAATAATTTATGGTTGGTACATAGGATTCATGCATATATTTCTATCAGAACCTGAAGTTCTCAACCACCCAGGATGACATTGACATGGTGCTGTGTGGAAGAATTTGGTGTTGGAAAAGTGAAAATTTGACGCTGGACCAATATTTTGAACTTAACTAAGATTCAAAATATCAATCAATTTTGATCTCTGTTTGATTAGTTCATTCGTGGCGGTTACTTTACAGTCTTTCCTTATCTCCCTCTCAATAAACAGAGTCAATTTGGGCGACACTGATACATGCAAGAAACAAAAACTAGTCTCTAGAACGGTAGAACCCACGAAGGAAAGCTAGGGGAAAAGAAAGACCAAGTTTTGGTGTGCTTGACCCCCAAGTGGTGGATGTACCAATAAATCGATTCTCCTATACACAAATCATAAAAATGAAAAACTATAAACAATAAGAGCTTCAAATTAATTCCACACTTAACTATAGTTGAATAACTATGAGTTTCTATGTTATACGAACGTATTAATGATTTTTCATGATTGTTTATTTATTTTGATGTAATACATAATATTGAGCGGAATACGTTTTGGTGTATTACTTTAAATAATGGAGATCAACATATTTGTCGCATCAACTACAACCGTATTGTTTATGCAGTTTATCATATGGTCCAATTTAAAACATTAATCGATACAAAAAGAGTCCCAAAATTGAATGAAATAGATTATGAGTTTTTCCGAATACAGAAATAGATTATGATCGAGTTGGAAAACTAATGGGATGGCAAAGATGGCCGGATGTGAGAAGGTCAAAAACTCAAAATAGCCAAAAGAAGAAAGCTAGCATCCAAATATCAAAATCTTGACTAGTCCAAAATTCAAAACAAGAAAATATTCCAATTATTTATGTGCCACGTCAGCAACCACCCTTCTCACTGCTTCCTGGAAGGCAGACTCGTCCCATTCGTTCGCCTACATAAAAACAAAATTAATTAATTATTTAACTAATTAGTCCCTAATCACATGTTAATTAAGCTTAAAGTGTAAACATAGACCACCCCCCCCCCCTTTCCTCCTCGTTTCCTATGTTATTATCAATGTTTATGGTTACTTTTGTTCAAGTTTTATAATTATAGATCATGCATACATCATGCTGAAAAGGCCGCTATCAAAATTACCTTTAGCCACAATGATAATTAGTATTTAAATCAACAAGAACCAAAATAAAACTAAATAAATGATTAAATTTCTTAAGTTTTGTAGAGTTGTTAACGTTTTCTGCTGTTTTATCTGATGAACTTTCCTAGAAATGCTAGGAATCAAGCGAGGTTTGGTTTGCATGCAGATGCACAATTCAATCTAATTAGTACCGACTGGGATTGCATACCTGATCATCATCGACTCTTAATCTCAAGACCACACGGTTGATGTTGGGATGTAATTCTGTTTTCCAAGTACTTGCTTCCATGGACATCAAGCTCATGTTGTTAACTTGCTTCAAGAATTCCAAGATTCTGATTACTATATCTTCGGTCGAACATTCTCCTGATCTCACAATCACTTGCAAGGCAACAATTTGCTGATTTTGATCTCCTGTCGAGCTAGATACATGCGTAAGCGTAACACTAACTCTTTCGGTCGATGAGGAGCCAGCTTCTTCTTCTTCATCATCTTCTTCTTTAGTTATAAGCCTTGCAGCAGCTTCTAACTGCTGGTTTCGTTTGCTAAGTTCATCAACTTGAGCTTTTAAACTAGTTAAGTAGTCCCTTGCAGTTGTTAGCACTGATGCTTTGTCTTTCTGCATAATGCAAAATAAACATAAGGTTACAACCTACAACCAAACCGGCAGTACCTGATCATCATCATCAGTCATAGAATGATCAGTCATAGAATGAAAGCATAACGTATAAAACGTTTAGATATACCTTGGTACCGGGAGGAAGTAAGGATTTCAAAGAATGAAAGCTTTCGTTGAGTTTCTCTCGCCTTTTGCGCTCCGATATCATATGATGCAACTGACTGGTTGTGGGGCGGGTAGCAGTAGCTTGCATACCATGATCTCGAATTCTCAGCAAATTTAAGCTTCTCAAGAAGGAAATTGATCGCTTCACCATTGTTTGCTTACGCACCCCTAAATTATTAGCAGCGCCTTTCGTTTGTGTTCTTGGCGCCAAAGGCGATGAGATGTAATTCTTGAAAGCACTGCAGGGTTTCGGATTAAGTAGGCCATGATGACTAGGACTAGGAGCGGAATCACTACTCAATGATGGAGTTACTAATTGGTGTGGAGATATAGAAGGAGAAGGTGAAGCAGAGTGAGGAGAAGTCAGGACAGCAAGGTAGGCTCTTGTAATCTCAGCATCTTCGATCGCAGAAGCTGGTAATTGGATATCCCCTCGAATTCGAGAAATTGCTTGCATGGCTTGTTGATGAGGACTAGTACTAGTACTACTAAATATGTTTGTAGTTGGTGATACAACTGGTTGCAATAATGAAGTAAAGTTTGTATTGGAAAAGACTTGATCAGGTGGGATATTGAGAGAAGTAGGAGCAGTAGATGTGTGAACAGTGTTGAAGATGAGGGATGAACATTCGGGGCTATCCATGGTTGAGAGCGATCTCAAAGATGAGGAAGATGATGAAAGTTGGTTTTGGTGCTCAGTGTTTACCCTAGTACTAACTCCTTCAACTGTACGTGGAGATAATAATTGTGATTTAGAGAAAGCTTCTGGCAACATCCAGCTTCTCATGATCTGTTCCTTCTTTACGTTCATCTACAAATTAATAACAAAGATAATTAGAATTCAGTAATTCAGACGATTCTTTGTTAATTGGTTATGAAAAGGTAAGCTAATCTTACTTGAGACACATTGGCGAAGCCGAGCTCAATCTCTCCACTCTTGCACCCCATGAAAACTGCAGTCTGTACTAATATAGAAAGGAGTACACATGAATGAGTATATATATTGGGTGCACATATGATATAAATGTAGGTGTATAACATGCATTATAATGCTAAGGCTACCTTAATTCTTGCTTCCTGGTAAAACTGCTTCTGAATTTGAACTGATGCCAGTCTTTGGAGGTCCATTTCTTGCAATTCTACATAGGTAAGACTGTTTCGGAAAGCGAATCCTGGAACGCATCTGATCATATAATGGGAAGAAATCAATTAGACTGGCTAATGGTAATTGACTGATCCTGCTATCAGCAAACATGTATAAGAAGACTAGTGCATGCTGATCATGTAAATGCATGCACTTACTCATTTTGTACAATTGGAAACATTGACAGCTGATACTCGTCGAAAAGCCGCCGTGCTTGACTAACTCCAGAAGAAGAAGAGCTACCAGTTTGGTTTTCTTCATCATAAACACCATCAAAGAACATTAAACAGCTGCATATACACAATCACCATTCACATAGACATGAGTGGCTGCATATAGTACTAACTACAGTATACAGATCGAGATATAAGGGTATAGTGAAATACTTACTTGGGAAAATAAGACCGCCATAGGCAAATGTAAGAGCAGCTAAAAGACTGCATGATGAGTTTAAGAAAATTGGCGCGAGAGCCTTCATCGAGCTCGAACGCAGTATCCATATACAGATACAATGGAGGAAGAAGGCTCAGAGGTAAATCTCTATTGCTACTGATTTGATTGAGTTTGTCTGAATTGACTGAGTTCCTTCTGGTCTTTCATCTTGAAAAATATGCAGGACGACGTCTAAAGAGAATAGAAAGTCTTGATATATGCTATATATATGAGTGCTCGATCATATACAAAGAATTCCGGAACTTAATTGTATCACGGAATAATCTAATATGCTGACACAGATACCAATAATGAAAGATCGAGTTGAAAAAGTAGAGTGGCGAGGCAAGAAATTGGAACAAGAAGAAGCTCCCTACGCAGCTACGAACGTACAAGTTACATCATGAGAGAGAGAGAGAGAGAGAGAGATGGTTTGTTTAGTGAGATATATGACTGGGAAAAAAGTGGTAGTAGATGAGAATTCGAACTAGAAAAGTAGTGGCAATGTAGTAATAGCAAAGCGAGAGAGATGGAGGGAGAAAATATGAGAAGCAGCCAGGCAAGAAGGGGGATAGCAATCAAATTTTGGAACTAGTAGTATATATATATATGCTCAGTTGTATGAAATTTGAAAACAGAAAAGTAGTGGTCAAAGTCCACCTCAAGACCCAGATTGAATAATCTGCATCCATGGCCACTAGGGTTGTATTCTTTGATAGATTTTGAAAAGGGTCAAGGGAGGAAGGCAGACGATACTGCCCCTTTCTGGCCTTCTATAATTTTCTCCTCCTTCTGTTCCCACGTATGCACTTCTGCTCTTTCCATCTTATATGTTTCTTATTCCATTTCCCCACATGTTAAAATTACCATGTCTTTCTCTAGCTGCCAACATATATGATCACTCATTTACCTATCAAAGTTGAAACTCTCACTTCCTTTTAGACAGAGTAACAATCTAATGTGTAGTTATGGCTCGATGCAATTGTATTATTCATGTTTGATTAAGAGCTTCTTCGGTTTGGTATTATTTCGACTAAATAGTTACCGTTAATAAGATAAAACAAATGCGCGCTTCTAACTAAAACTTATCTTTCAATTGTTAACACGATATATAATTACCGTTGCGGCTATACCTTTTCATCCGGAAGTGTTATCAATATCCATTCTTCAATGCAAAGGCTCTGTGTTCAACTGATTTGGCTTATAGAAGCTTCTCTTTGATATAGCTAGATTCAAGTAGCAGTTGGAAACTTTAGAGAGTGCACTAGATGAGAGTATCTTGCTACAAGTCTGTCTGCTTGACTACTCTTACGTTCACACTATCATATATGCATCGTCCTTTTCATATGTACCAGTCTTTCACTCTAGAAAAATTTGACAAGTCCGATCGAGCTGCCGCAAGGACACTGCTGGTTATCAAGAGACATCATATTTTGGCTACAGTCAAGGTTGGACTGTAATATATATACTCGCAAACTTAGATTTTGCTTTAGTTAAGTTACTAGGGTTGTTTAGGGTTTAGGTGAGAAAGAAGGTAATGACTATGTTATCAAACGTAAATTAATTAAGCGTACAAAGTTGATAGCTAGCTAGAGCTTATTAGCTTCTTGTTGTAAAGAAGGAGAAGAGGCAAGATGAGTGTTACGTTATTGAAGATTTCAGGACAAGTATTCCATGAAAAATAAAACGCAGTACGTGGTTTCCAAGTCTCCAACTACCCACGTTTCAGATTGGCCGAGTCAAATGCTTGACCAAGCTAGGTGAATTCTCAGAAGGACGATTTGTAAGAGAAGCATAGCCACCAATTGGTATACATATTAGTCTCAATCGAAAACATTTGGGGCACGTTTGGTATTTGGTATTGCCTAAGCCAGTCTTAGGTAAGGAAAGAAATAAAGGTAATCTTATGTTCGATCTCTCTCGCTACTAATATTAATGGGTTTAACTTCGACATGTTTTCTGATTTCGCCTCCTTAGTGCGCGTGGGTACTCCGAAAAGTGAACCTTAGCTAATACCTCACTAATCTCTCTATCGCATCGCCTCCTCCACAACTCCTCTCTTCTTTTTCATCTCCTCTCTGTTCCACCCCGAATCTCTGCTCCACAACTTTTCTCCTCTCTGATTTCATAGACGATTTCATTCTTCACCTCCTGTCTGACTCGCGCCCTCGTCTCCCAAACCCGCTCCGTCCTCAACCTCCTCTCTGACCCGCGCCGTCGACACCTCCAAGGCCAAGCTCATCGCCATCTTCTTCGCTGATTCGTCAGCAGGTTTGTCCATCTATTTCTTTCTTTCTCTCTTTGATAATCAGTTTGATCAGTTTCTTCCTTTCTCTTAGCCGCCGGACTGCCTCGTCGTCTTCGATTCCGACCGGAAATCGTCGGCGATTCTCAAGGTGCATAGGCTGCAGATTCTGATTGTGTCCCTCGTCGACTCCGATATGCCGATTGAGTACTTCAACAAGATCACCTATCTGATTTCGTGCAACAATTCGTCAGCCAAGTTCGTGTATCTGTTTTGTAATTTGATCACCAAGACGTTCTTGCTTCAGCAGAAGCAGCGCGGCGAAATTTCGGCGGAGATTGACACCAGGTGTGGTGGTGTTTCTGTCTCCGCAGAGCTATTGTGGTGTTTGATGTTTTGCTTTTTGAGTAAAATTATAATGTCATTTGTGTTTGTTGCAGTGAGCAAGTCGGGGCTATAGAGGAGGCTAAGAAGGATGAGCTGCTTGTGGTTCCTTACGAATTCTTACACATTTTTACTGGTAATTGTAATTTCGTGATTTTTATTGTCGTTCTTTTTTTACTTTAATCTGGAATTTCGAATGAAAATTTAGAAGGAACTTGTTTAAAATGTTCAAGTGTTGAGAAAATTGAGGAGATGCTGGACAAGCTTGTTGTCATCAAGTTCAACAGAGCTTCGGGTACTTTTGGATTATGCATATTTCACATGTTTCTGCATTTTATAATTTTTTTTGGATTTCATGTCAAAAATTCAATGATTGAGATTGTTAAATATTAGATTGTTAAAGTAGTCCAGTTTGTTAGATATTAGATGTTAGATTGTTAGATGTTAGAGTAACTAGTCTAGTCCAATGCATTACCAAACATGAGACATCTCTAATTTAGAATTTTTTTTCCTAATCCCATGCAACACCAAATGTGGGTCAGTATTAGTACAATTTAAGGCAGTTCACACTAGTCCAGGACAGTCTTAAGAATTAAGGAGGTCTAACATAATACAGGGTAACAAACATGCACTTGGTATATTAGTCCTATCTCTTATGGTCCTTCATCATCAGAACTGTATATATTTTCTGTGTGTCAAATCTCTCTTTCACTATCTAAATCCAATATGAACTGAAATTACATCGTTACGATTAATTGTTTCGTTTCTGTTGGCATGGTTTACACATTCATGATTCATCACGACTAGCTAGCATCAATGCTTGTTCGTTCCTTCTTGGATTCTTCTGATTGTTTATTTCCAAAGCAATACTGATATGAACTTTTGGTACATCCTTTTGTTAGAGCATCTTTTAGGGTAAATTAATAGTCTCAATTAGCCAATCAAACGTACGTGGACACACTTAATAATTAAACTTAACTAGCCAGAGTTTGGGGAGCACTGCTTGACTTCAAGAGAAATTAAACAAGGCTAGCTAGTTCTTCTAACTCAGCTCATTGTTAGCCCAACATATATGTTGAACCACTACCAAAACATTCCCATATCCATGAGTAATTATCATGAAACTGAATCTGATCCAAAATTAGGCAGATCTAGTAAAATAGGTAAGTAATTAATAGGACTTACCTTTTCTTTCTCTTCCAGTTCCAGTTTAGGTAAGTTAAGTTCTATTCAGCTCGATTCTCAATGGTCGTAACTTATACGTACGTACTTAAAATTTTCCTAGCAGAAATAGCTTTCCTACTTCCAAGACAAAGACAAACCCATCTCAACGCTTCTATATATGATTAAGAAATCAAGAAAGAGTCTCTACTTGCATGCAATCCTCTAACTCGTTTCAAGAATGGAAGAGAAAAGCTCGTCATCGGAACTTAAAAGCTGTAATCGTCTTGATTTTGTACTTCTAGACCTCCTGGACTTGAATGTTCAACCAAGAGAGCAGCTGGCATCTCTTGCTCTTCTCACGGATTCGGATGATCGACCAAGAAGCTCTAGTGTGGATTCTCTTCTTCTCTCAGACTTCAATGATGAACCAAGAAATCCTAGCAGTACTGTGATATCTCTTGATCTGTTCCCGGACTTGAATGATGAAACAACAGACATTGTCGATTTCGTGGACTTGAATCAGGAGCAAAGAAACCCTAGTGTGGTAACTCTGGATCTGTTTCCACCATCAAAAGAAGATGACAAAGAGGAACGCTCAACAACACAGAGACTCGCTATCAGTACTACTCCTTCTCCATGTTCGTTAAACAATAATGTAGTCTCCTGCTGTAGCAGCACCACTACTCAAGTACAAGAAGAAACGGTTCTTTTACAAAGCAAAGATATTGTTCCCACGATCATGGATTTTGTCCACACACCTCATGTTCCTAGTGTTTCCATTAAGAGAAAACCAATGGACATAGACTACTCGTCTCCTCATGATCCTAACCCAAAAGCACCAAAGCGTAAGAAGAATGCTGCTCATCCTTCTGACCGTCGGAAACCTAGAAAGAGCTTTGCTCCTCAATCGAAAGAACAATGTGAAAAGTGCGGGGCCATGGATAAGACTCTCTGCCGTAATATGAAGGTGTCGATCATGCTGACGGTGAAGAACATTCCGCCAAAGGAAGCTGGAAGTTTAGGTGATATAGAAGAGCTAGCAGAAGAATTTATGCAACAACTTGACATGAGAATGAAGGGAAATAGCCAACAAGGCGTGAGTTCAAACCTCACTGACAACTTGTCGGTGAGCTGTGGCTTGGTTGGTTAATTTGTTTAACTGACAACTTTGAGATCATGAGTTCAAACCTCACTGACATATGTAGAGTGTGTGAGTTATTAATAAAAAGTTTTTTAAAAAAAAAAAGAAAAAAAAGGGAAATAGCCAACAAGGAGTGCAGCGTAACCGTCTTGCTTTTGAGACAGAACATGTCGTTTTGATCCAATAGAGCATGTAATAAACGAAGCAAGCTTACAGCGTCGCTTCGCTTTAATAAGTTCATGAAAAATATGGTAATTCGTAATTTATGGTTTCGTTTGCTAATCACGGTTTCTTCAATATAATTATCATCCTTTGTGGCCTCTAAAGCTGTACATATGTGTTCTTAGCTAGACAGTGAGATTGTCTATGTTTCAGTGATCGAAGGCTCAAGTGTTTCTTCATGTTTTACAGTAATAAAACTTCACTTTCCTCTCATGCCAGAAGCTTTTAACTTGTTTTTATGGACAAAGCTATATATATATATATTTGCTTTTTTCTCAGGTGCGGATGTCCACATTTATTCTTACAGTGCAGTTTTTAATTTTACACTCATTTTTCAATCGAATTTTCACATCTCCACCGTCTAGTCTTTAGATATAATGTATAGATTATCTCTGCAAAATTTCAGCCAATTTTCACATATCCAAATGATCTCCAAATTGGATGAAACTTTGCAGAAATGATCTACACGCTATGTTTTAGACACTGAACTGTGAAGATGTAAAAATGTGACATAAAAGTGAGCGAAATGAGGAGCTGATCACTTTAATTTCAAAGCGGCCGGTGTCCCACTTTGGAAGGAAACTGTGTATGTGTATATATATATTTATATATTGAAAACTTGAAGTATTGAAGTAAGTTTGATGAAGTAATATCAATTAAGATTGTAAATCTACTTAATCTATGGTTCAGATCATCTCACACCATAGGCTAAAAAACTAAATTTAGCTTATGGTTACTCCCACCATAAGCCAAAATACAATTCCCAAGGCAAAAAATACAATTTGGCCTTCCACTTCCGTAAGCTAAAGTTAAATAATTTTTTTATTCAACTTTATTTTTTTTTAGATTTGCCATTCTAACTACCATCTTATTTCATTTTATATCATTTTTAAATTTAAACTGAAAATATTTAATCCCTCACAACTACATAATAAAAAACTCGTTTTGTCACGCCCCGACCCATAATTTTTACATTTATTATTGGCAGTGGTAATAAGAATTTTACCGTGTTCGTCATTAAGTGTAAAATATAATTGATCCTCAGAGAGGTGTAGGGGACGATTATTTTGTGGGATTATTCTAAGAAAGAAATTTTGACGACTGTAAAAAATAGTAATTTTTGCTAGTAAAAGGTAATTTTATTGGGTATTATTTTTAGGGTTAAATTTTGGTTTGGGTTTATTAAAGGACTTGGACCCGGATCGGGCCAAGCTCATTTTCTCTTTTTTTTCCTTCTCTCTCCGCGCCCGCGCGCCCTCTCTCTCCATCTCCCTCCGCTGTCGGAACTTCCCGTCGCCAGCCCGCTGCCGTCCGGCCTCCGTTCGCCGCCGGACTGGTCCAGTTCGAACCCTCGCCTCTCCCTCTCTCTTCCTGGATCTGTGCCCACACGCGGAACACAACCGTGAAGGAGCGGCCAAGCCCGAAAGCTTCGGTTGCCCGAAGTTTCTTTTCGCCGGAACTCCTTCCTCTGGCCGCCATAGCCGGCGAGCTGTAGCTCAAAAGAAAGCCCTCCTCCCGTGCTGCAATCCCTCCAAAGGGCTCGCTCCATCTCGAGCTTGGTAAGGAGAAATCAGCTTGTGAAATTTTATGGCTTTATTGTGTGTTTGTGTTCGATTGACATGGTTAGGCTTAGAATTGGAGTTTGTGGTAGTTAGGAATGTTGTAGAGGAGGTTGAGAGGAAGATGCTGCCAAATTTTGGTGAGCATCGAAGGTCGCCGGAGTTGGTCGCCGACTGCCGCTGCCGGAGGAGCCGCCGCCGAGAAAATGTTTTTGGTGGGGAAAAATATGAGGAGTTTAATGGAATAAGTTTTAGAATTTTTAGAGGAGTTTTGGATAAGTTTGAGAATTGTTGAAGTTTGGTATTTTTGGCGGATTATTAATTTAGAATCCGGCCATTGGTTTTTATTTGGTGAAATGTATTTTTGAGGATGTCGGTAAAAATTTATGGAGTTTTGAGGTTGGCAGTGGATTTAAGATTTTGGAGTGTTAGGCTTGGTTGAGCGCGCGAAGCATATTTAATTATGCATGTTTTGTTGTAAGCGTCGGTATTTTATTTAAGGTTTTATTTATTTGGAACAAGACGTGAGGAGACTTGAGCGGAAGAGACCTCCGACCGACATCAGGCTTAGGCCTAACCTGTGAGTGGACCTTTGTTTTAAATTATTGTGTTCGAAATGCTTTATCGTTTTGAATGATTTTCTGTTGTTAGATATTTCCCGAAATTCAGATTTTCGGTGATTATACTCTTATATGAGAATAGTATATATATGATTAAATGCTAGCTAGCTATACGTGATTTCTCCCATACCAAGATACAATTCCGGTATGGGTGACGTGAGCGTTAGACGCGAGCGTCGTAGCCCTGTGCGACTTTCTAATTTCGTATTTAATTATTCAAAGATTTCGTACAAGGAGTAAACACGTATATATTACCACTCGGCCGCTTTCCCCCAGCCTGAGGTACAATTCCAGTGTGGGGTGACGTGAGCGTTAGACACAAGCGTAGTAGCTTTGTATGATATCTACTTTATTCAAGTTGTTCTTAGATATCGTACAAAGGGTTAGGCGAGTGTGCTTACATACTATATATATAATATCCTGGCCTGAGAGGCAATTTCTTAAAGTTTGGAAGTCTAGCCAGGCTGGACCCCAATTCAGAATCTTTCCAGTGGAGCTCTTGTTTTTGCCGCTGATGAAGCGTTTTCTTGGAAAGCATTTTTTGGAAAATATTTATTTGTTGTCGGAATCGTTTTGTCCACTCACTCTGACGTGTTGAATATTTTCCCCTGTTAAAAATGCCCAGTCTGCAGAGTTCGCGTGAGGTCTAGCAAGAGACGTCGAGACATAGTCACCCATCTATCCGCTACATTTCACCAGTAGGTTACCTGTTTAATCTACTAGGGGTTTGTTAGCTTTCGCTGTGTATTATTTTATTTTTTAGTAGCTCTGAATACTATTGGAATTCTTCTGTGTAATTTATGTTCTGGCTACTTTTGGGTTGTAGCGGAAGTTTTATTTTGGAATAAAAAGGTGGTTCTTAAATTCTTAAGTTAGGGTTGTCCATTTTCGAGGGAGGTTTGCTGAGTCTTCGGTAAATTTTCCTTGGAGGTGGTCCCCGCAAGACTCATCTCGGGTTTCGGGGTAAAATTTGGGGTGGGTCTTGACACGTTTCAATCAAATTTTTTTTACCATCTCTGTATCCAAAAAGTCCTTCATAAAGGCTCATTTGTCCATAGTCACCAATTTCTCTATAATTTGGTGTTGCTATGTGTTCACCGCTTGATCTATATTGACTTGAAACTTGAAATGCATTACCAAAACTTCTAGAGTTGAATGTAGCTTGTGTGTCACCTTTAAACGGATTCATGTTAGCAAAATTGTCATAGCCAAACGTCATGGGTGATTGTTGTTGTTGGGATTCACGAACTCTTCTTTGCCTAATTTCATTTTTTCTCATCTCAAAGTACTCATGATCTTTCGGATCTGAAATGGAATCCAAACTCATGAGCATAATTTTGTACACCTCACGCTGACGTTCTATTTGTTTTCAAATAAATTTGTCGTTCTATTTTTTTTTCAATTTTCATTGGTTGTATTTTTTAATTATCGTAAATTTCCTAAAGAATAAGATCCATGTCATTCTCAATATTTGTAGTTTCAAATTATTTTTAATATTATATATATTTATATATATGGGAAAAGAAAAAATATGCATATAAATATAACATTACATATATATGACAAAAGAATTAGATTTGGCTTTACCTTTGAATTTAGCTTATGATGAGAGTATTTTTTAAAGCCAAAAAGCTATAAATTTAGCTTACGATGAGTGACTTTGGTAAGCTAAAAAAAATTTCACAGAATATTCTTGTTTTATAGGCTAAATTTAACTAAAGATTTAACTTAACGTGGGAGATGCTCTCACATCAGGGATCCATGTTTAGTAGAGGTACTTTTTTTTTTTTTTTTCAGGAAAATTTTCACGATTTCCTTGCCCTTAGATCGTGGGGGTAAAACGGACTTTACACTTAGTATTATATTAGACTAAATACCACCCGGGTACCGTTTATAATTTCCACACAAGGATAACTTTGGAAGGTGTCAACGTTGAGAATCCTGCAAACTGCAGGGCTCAATTTGTAACTACTTTGGTCTCTGGCCAATTGCAAGCAAGGGACTTTAAGAGAGAAACCTCAGTAAACTGTGTTGCAGAGCAAAACAGAAGCAAAGCCATTATCTTTAAGTCAGTCAGTCAATCCACCTGTCTCTAGTTTTTCATTTATTTTAATGCTGCTCTCTAATTCTTATTCTTTAACTCCCCCAAGGTTCCCATCGCCAAAACTCACTCTTCACCACAATCGCAGCCCAAAACGAATCGTCAGAATGTCCCAGACTTCCCAAAACCCAGGTAAGAAAATCTCATATCATCTAGCTGATTCAAGAATCAGTCTTTTCTTATTGAAATGAAATGATGAAAGAATCAATCTTAGAGCACTGAAACTATGAACTTTTAATTACAAACGTTGTTTGTTTGTTAATTGCAGTGAAGCAGCAACTGAAAATCATCGTACCCAACAAACACGGTGAGAAACTTGTTGGCTTATTACATGACACAGGTTCTGGGGAGATTGTAATCTTATGTCACGGTTTTCGATCCTCCAAGGTTAGCCTTCCTGATATATATGAAATGTGCTTGTTTCTTTTGAGATTGGAGTTACAGTTTCATTGATTAGGTGAATGACTATGAAAATTTGATTGGTTATTAGAATTCTATGATGCTGGGTAGATTACATAATCAGATAAGTTTTATAGGCTCTCTCTTTGATTTCCAGGAAACGAAGAGTATTGCCAACATTGCTGTTGCATTGGAGAATGAAGGAATTAGTTCGTTTCGTTTCGACTTTGCTGGAAATGGGTAAGGCTGTGAATCTTGGTTTCTGAGTTTTACAGGTTTTATGGACAGTTTCAGTGCAGACATTGTGATCGTTTGATTTAGCTTTGGTATTTTTGTTTTCAGGGAAAGTGAAGGTACATTTCAGTATGGTCACTATCGTAGAGAGGCTGACGACTTGCATGCTGTAGTCCAACACTTCTCTGGGGAAAATCGTGTTCCAAGTGCAATTCTTGGGCACAGTAAAGGTGTGTTTGATTGCTCTGAAATTCTTGTGAAAATTCGCTCCTAGCGAAACTCATTTTAGACTACCGACAGTTTGCTTTTAGTACATGGTACTTGTTTATCTTATGCCAAAATCATTGCTGAAAATGCTGCTGCAGGAGGCGATGTTGTACTCCTATATGCTTCCAAGTATCATGACATTCCTACTGTTGTCAATGTTTCTGGGCGTTATGATTTGAAGAGAGGCATTAAAGAACGGTTTGGAGAAGACTTTATGGAAACAATCAAGAAGGAAGGATTCTTTGATGTCCAGGATAAGAGAGGTAATTTGCTAATTCTACTTTATGTGCAGTGATCTCCAAAAACTCCTTTGGTAGGGTAGAAATAGTCTAAATAAATATTTCATCTGTTTTATAGTTTGTATTCATTTGCTTTCTGGAATCTCAGTACAATGTTATCTATATTGTTACTTTATAAAACAGATCCAAGGTTCTAGAGTGCTACCTTGGCCTATACTATCTGACTATTTGTACCATAGTTGCTTTCATGTTTCCTTCCCTTCATTAATTTTTGACGAATTGTGGTTCCATTGATAATGTTGAAGGACCAACATGCCTGTATTTTGAATTCGGGAAAGAATTATGTGTTTAGTATCAATATTGTTTATAGTTGCAACTTGTGAATCAAAAGACTATCTATGCTTTTGACATCTTACTAGGCAGAGTGACTGATAAGACAATGCCTGAAGAGTAGATGCTTTTGTTAACGTAGAGATAAAATAACCTGGCAGAGTGAATGTGAGATATTCTTGAAGTCTGGCTGCTTTACCTTGATTAGTAAATGATATATGCAATTGCTGTCAGACGTACGCACACACACAAGGTGATATGCTGGCCTTTCACATAGCTAATGGATATTATGCTTGCAGGAAGTTATCGTGTGACCGAGGAAAGTTTGATGGATCGCCTAAGTACAGATATGCTTGAAGCGTGCCTTCAGATTGACAAAGATTGTCGGTAAGCAAACTATAGCAAAATTCGTCTTGTTGTTCAACATTTTCCTTTTCCCTCCTGCTTGTTCCCCTTTTCTTGCACTTGTGCATGACCAAGTTCTTGGTGATAATTATACAGGGTGTTAACTGTCCACGGGTCTGCTGATGAAGTCATTGCTATTAACGATGCGTTAGAGTTTGCGAAGATTATACCTAACCACAAATTACATATCGTAGAGGGAGCTAACCATAACTACAGCTCACATCAAGCCGAGTTAGCATCAGTTGTTGTGGACTTCATAAAGACATCTCTGCAGCAGGACAAGCAGCCTACTTCCTAGTTGGTCCTTCTATACCAATCAGTGTACAATTTGCTTGGTGGTTGATTCTTTCCCCTGAAGTTTTAACAAAGTTGTTCATTACAGTTTTTCATATCAACTATTGTTGGACTCACCTCCACGTTCATAACTGCCGACAACCTTCCTTGGCCGACTTGGTGATGTGCCGTAGAAACAAGATACGTAGTGACCTCAATTATGGTTCAATTCTTAGAGGAATTATACTCCCCTCTCTATTGTGTATGCAAATCAATGTTATACATGTATAGGGGTTGTCCTGTAAACTTGATACATTTCTGTATGGAACCATATTTTAAAAAAAAAAAAATTCTTGTAGCTCAGTGAATCTAGTCATTTTTCTTCAGTTTCATCAAGATTGATTGCAATAATGCTCCCAGCTGAACAATTCACAATACAAATATTAGGTACTTGTTGTCGTTGCTCATCTCTCAGGAAAAAAAAAAAACAATTGATGGGCATCTTAAGAAAGGTTTTTGCCGACGAATAGTGGTTGGCCAAAAGGCCCATTACTGTTTGTCTTTTGACCAAACTTTAGTGAACTGAAGACTGAAGACAGTTTATCTTGAGTAGTTACACTTGTAACTTGTAAGCTTCATTTGAGTACTCCTGCTCTGAAATTCTTCAACTTCCATATAGCTTCTGTTCACCAAAAATCTACGATCTTCACCAGAATCGCACCCAAAAGAGAGGATCTTGAATTAAATGGCAGAGGCTGCTCAAAACCCAGGTAATCAATTTCTTCATATATGTTTCCTTTATAGTGAAGTATGAATCTTTGTTATTTGTGTGCAAAGTGCTGAGAGATTGTGAATTGTTTCAGTGACCCAGCAGGAGAAAATCATTGTAACCAACAAACATGGTGAAAAGCTTGTGGGCTTGTTACATGACACTGGTTCTGGGGATATTGTAATCCTATGCCATGGTTTTACAGCCACCAAGGTTGGTCTTTTCTTCAGATTTCAAATATAGTGTTTTAAATTTTTGGTTATATCTCTGTAGTATATGACTATGCTAATATTCTATCATGAAATTTAGATTTTTGGATATATCACTTGATTAGGGTAATGTGACAGCATATCTTTCTTGATTTCCAGGAAGACCCTATTATGGTGAACCTTGGTGTTGCATTGGAAAATGAAGGAATTAGTTCCTTTCGGTTTGATTTTTCTGGAAATGGGTGAGTGCTAATAAGTTTAAACTCTTGAATTTATTAATTAGGTTCTGTGAAGAAACTAAGTTGTGTTTACGGAACTCTTGAAGCTGTAAGTGAGGCCCCGGATTTAGTTGGCAATCTTCTTATGAAGAACAGCCTTGGTAAATTCAGATCTTTATGTTACATTCATGTTGATTTAGCTGTGTTAATTTGGTTTTGCAGGGAAAGTGAAGGCATCTTTGAGTATGGTAACTATAGGAAGGAAGCTGATGACTTACATTCTGTAGTTGAACACTTCTCAGGGACAAGCCGTGTTGCAAGTGTAATTTTGGGGCACAGCAAAGGTGCGTTGGTTGGTTCCCATTATCAATATGTGAAATCTTTCGATTCAGAATAGAGGAAATCACTAATAGAAAGTTTGGAATACTACTCATTGTCTGGACAATACGTTAACTTTAGGTCTATGTGGTCTTAGCAGCTTAGTTGTCACCAAAGTTATTGTTGATAGATCAATTGCTGTTGATATTTGGTATAACCACCATATAAAAACACGGTATTTCTGTACTATGTGTTAAGAAATTTGCTATAAAATGTTACAGGAGGTGATGTAGTGCTTCTGTATGCTTCCAAGTATCATGACATCCGTACTGTTATCAATGTTTCTGGACGTTATGATCTGAAGAAAGGCATTGCAGAACGCTTGGGGAAAGACTTTATGGAATTGATCAAGAAGGAAGGCTTCCTTGATATCATGAATAACACAGGTAACTTCTAATTCTTCATGCCTTGTGTTTCCAGACATTCATATCTAAGACTAGAGATGGCCAGAATGGAGAAGTATATTGATATAAACCTTTCAGTTACTGTGGTTTGTCTTCAGTTAGTTTGTGGACACAAAAATCATCCACAATGCTAAGCATGTCTAAGAATTCATATGCTTCTTGAGTATATCACTGTGATCACTTGTCAACCAATGATGACGAGCCAGCTTACCCTGATTTTATCCCTTTGTATTCATACTATAGTGATCACATAGAAGACTATAGCATGCCTTAGCAATACTATTAATTATTAGGGTTATGAATTGCGAGTCAAAATTTGAACCATGACAGACAAAAGACTATCATCCACATACATACATACATACATACATACATACACACAAAAAGGAGCAATGTGTATGGTGGTGCTCATCAATTGGATTCTCTACTTGACTGCTTGTAGGAGGTGTTGCTTTTCGTGTGACTGAAGAAAGTTTGATGGATCGCCTTAGTACTGATATGCATGAAGCATGCCTTCAGATTGGCAAAGAATGCCAGTAAGAAAATTGTAATCAAACCTGTCTTCTTTTATTGCTTTGTCTTCGTGAGTTTATGTATGACCAAGTTTATTGTACGTACAGGGTGTTGACGGTCCATGGATCTGATGATGAGATCATTCCTGTGAATGACGCAGTGGAGTTCTCCAAGATAATACCTAACCACAAATTACTTATTGTGCGAGGAGCTAATCACTGTTACACCTCGCATCAAGCTGAGTTAGCTTCGGTTGTGGTGGACTACATAAAGACAGTTCTGCAGCAGGACAAGGCGACTTCCAACTAGGTACTCTATGCCAAGCAGAATATAAATTCCTGAAGTTTTACCTGTTGAAAATTAGGTGCTTGGGGGTTCCATGAGCTTGATGTTGTTGGATGCACACATATACGCATTGCCATAAGTCTGTGCTTATTAGTAACACCTGTATCTTATCATGTTGATTTGGAGAAAATTTAAGGGTTCAGCTGCTACATATTTCTCTGTCAAGAAAGTTATTTTCCATTTCGTTGCCATGATCTGTTTCATGCAATATTCGAGAACTTGAGTATGCAAACCAGTAAGTTAACTTGACAGTTGTTCAGTGATGGTTGTTGCTTTGTTGTGAACTTTATTCTGTCCACATGCGACATCGTTTTGCAGCTATAAATGCTTGATTAGTTTCCTCACTGGAAAAGGGTATGAAGTGCAAACTTCATTATAACATACAATGCTGTAAACCATGGGCGACCAACCTATTATCCAAACTATTGCAGCTACCTCCTCTGCTGTATAATTGGCTTCCACATCATGGCACTCATACTAGTGAGTCTGATTTGTTGTTAAATCTTCGACATGACATTTCAACAATTTCTTCCTGGGCAGGTTTACTTAGTTATGCAAATGCCATCTTGGTCTTGCACAGCTTCTTCGTTGAGCTTATCCTTGTGCAAATGCTGATGTGCTGATGAGCTATACGTCTGCCATACTAGCATAAAATAGCAGGATCAAAATGTTCAAAGAGAAACTCTTAGCAGATATTATTTATATGAGAAAGACTAGCCAAATTAAGAACTTTTATAGTGACACCTTGCCAGAAATGACTCTAAAACTGGAGACATTCCAAAAGAAGCTTATATAACAAAGATGAGCTGTAAAGCATAGCATAAGATACTTCCATCGCCTTGCCTTTCAAGGCTAGTTAACTTTGTGATCTTCCCATTTAACTCTTCTGCTGTCAAAGTTCCCTTCACCCACAGCAGAAATGGGACTAGTTAGCTTTGCCATATCTGATATTTCTTAGAATAATCTGTGCATGCATCTCATGTAAATAGTCAATTCACGACCTGGGTCTGAACCCCTCATCTCCACTAGTCTATTTTGTACGAAATATCAAGCTCATACATTTGGCAATAATTTGATTCATGCCTGTCCCACGTTGGGAACAACAAATTATCTTACTTCAATCATTATGTCTGCAGCTGGCTATAGTTTATATATAAAAGGTTCGGTACTAACTTGGGTTACCCAAACTCAGCTGTGAAGAGAAGCGAAGACTGGTAGTTTCCATTTGCCTTCTTGCTGCTCTCAAATTCTTTACCTATCTTTGTTGCTGATTCCTTTCCCTTCACCAAGTGACTCTTGGAATAACATGGCAGAGGCTGCACAGATGCTAGGTAAGAATTTCATTATGTCATTCATATTTTAGCAATTTGACATTGTATAAACACATCTCTGCGTATTTCAATTTGCATAAAAAATAAGATATCTGAAGGACTGAAACTATGAACTTTTTTATCTGTGTGGCTAGAATCTAGATCACTCTCACCAAGATAGCAATTTTTTTGAGAAAACTTAATTGGTGGTTTTGTGAACTGGACTGTTTCAGTGAGCCAGAAGCAGAAAGTCCTTGTGACCAACAAACATGGTGAAAAGCTGGTCGGCTTATTACATGAGACCGGTGCAAGGGAGATTGTGATATTGTGCCATGGAGCTAGAGCCTCAAAGGTTGGTTTTTGTGATTGCTTTTGTCTTTCTAAAGGGTATTTTTTTCAGAGTTATTAGGAATGAGTATATGATTTGACTCAGTTGAGTTGTTTCCTCACATATTTTTTTAATCACAGACTCACAGTGCAAAGTTGTTTTCTATCATGAAATTTGACACTACATACACAAAATTGTTGAAACAACTTTGCGTGTAAACTATAATGTAGTACCTCATTCATTCTTTGTGTGTAAACTTTTGTAGCTTATGTCTCTTGATTTTCCAGGACCATTTTATTATTGAGAACCTTGCTGTTGCATTGGAAAAGGAAGGAATTAGTTCCTTCCGTTTTGATTTTGCTGGAAATGGGTAAGTTAGGTGTGCCTGTGTTTAATTCATATAAACTTCTTGAACTTAAATGGTTTTGTGATAATTCAACCGTGTGCACCTCTTTGATCAATCTCATAGTAGTATCAGAAAACATGGTATGATTCGGATATATCACATCTAAGCAATACGTACAATTTTGCTGATTGAGTTGTGTTTTTGGTTTTCAGAGAGAGTGAAGGCACCTTTCAGTTTGGTCACATGAGGAGAGAAGCTGATGACTTGCATGCCGTAATCCAACACTTCTCCGGATCAAACCATGTAGTAAGTGCAATTTTCGGGCACAGTAAAGGTGCGTATCTTTGGTACTTGGTAGATCCATAAGTACTGATTTTGGATGTAACAATATTGAGAATACTGTATGCTACACGATGTTACTCAGGAGCCGGTGATGTCCTCCTCTATGCTTCAAAGTATCATGACATTCCTACTGTTGTTGAAGCTTCTGCATGCTATGACCCAAAGAAAGGCATTGAGAAACTTCTTGGGAAAGACTTTATGGAGAAGATAAAAAAGGATGGATTCATTGATATTGGTAATATGCTATTCATAGTTATGTGTGGTAGACAAAGAGGTCTAGAAAATAATACTACTTATAGCTGTCCTGTGATCTGCAAGTCAAAATTTGTAGCTTAAGATGAATGCAAAAGACTACATGCTTCCAGCAGGGGGCAGAGTCAATTTGTATGTGGCCTTTCACTCATTGACCAACTCTTATGCTGGCAGGAAGTGCAAATTTTCGGGTGACTGAGGATAGCTTGATGGATCGGCTAAGCAATGATATGCATGAATCATGCCTCAAAATTGACAGATTGCCGGTGAGCAACTGATCAACTAATTCTAGATTATATATATGTTTCCTTCTCTCTTTTATTTTTCATTTATTGCATCTTCTGGATGAGCAAGTTTATTGAGGATTCTGTTATACAGGGTGTTGATAGTCCATGGATCTGCTGATGAGTCCATTCCAGTTGAAGATGCATTTGAGTTTGCCAAGATCATACCTAACCACAAAATACATATTATACAAGGAGCTGATCATTGTTACTCGTCGCATCAAGCCGAGTTAAACACAGTTGTTGTGGACTTCATAAAGGCAGCTCTGCAGCAGGACAAATCTACTTTAACTAGCTAGCAGGTACTCTATGCCTAATCATCAGCATTCATTTTATGTTGTGCATGCTTCTGTGTTTCTTAAGATTTTTGACCGTTCTTATCTTATGATGCTGAATTCTTTTCCAGATCTATTTTCTGTCTAAGACGTTGAAATTGTTGTCTTTCCATGATCTGGTGCATGAAATAATAAGTGAAGAACTTTATGATCCAGACATCATTTCCCCATGAATCAATGGAGTGCTTTCCTCAAAATGTAGTCATCACAAAATGCTGCATTAGTCAAGTCAAAATTTGAGGACCTCTCTTATACATGAGCTGCATCAGTCAAGTCAAAAATTAAAAATGCTGCAGTTCACTCTGCATTTTTATCACAGAAATAACCAAATTTAATCAGGAACATGGTCTGTCAAAAGGGAACAGATGTGAAATAACCATTCATATAGAGTTGCAGGTGATCACTAATATAATCACAGCTTGAAACTTTACATTAGAGCGTACTCGTACATATATTGGAGATAAAATTCTAACATAAACTCAAGATGAATCTGTAGAGAGACCACTAAATGTTGGTGTAATCCAAACTGGGCTACCGTGCTCATCCAAAGAAATTTGAGGGCAAAGCTGCACTATGGCTTTGTCTTCCATGTTGAAAATCCCCGTATCCAACGGCACTACTATATCATCATCAAGCCACCAATTTAGCCTTACCAAATCGTTGGTGTAGTATATACAATTCGGTTGACACCCAGGATGCTTTGAAGCTGCGACTGACATTGATCGACTGTTGCTACCTAAGAACAGTGCATTGTCTCCGATACTTTTTACCTCAACTAAGCTCACAACAGATCCACTTCTGTCGTTCAAAGTCAACTTGTAAACAGTAAATTTTTCCGTCCCCCACAATCCACCAGTAGTACTGCAGGCTTTTGGTTTAGCGTGTCTTCGAACACATAGCAAGTCTCCCTCAGTTGATTCAACAAGATAGGCTGTTCCAACATGATGATCATGTAGCCATTGGCCTCTATAACTTGCTTGCTCTGGGGGGATCTGAAGAGCCTTTAACATCGAATGTTATCACTTTAGATCGCGTGCCTCGGTATGCAATGGCATAGCCTCGCCCTTTATAGAATATAGCATCAGTGAACATACAATCACCAACCGGCAGAGTCCAATACTTTCGTCCTCCTGTGACGAAAGCAAGTTCCGAACTATACATACTCCTCATGCATAACAATATCACCACATAATTGTCCGGATTCAAAGTCGGGTCAGCAGACAAAACAACCTTCAACTTGTACAAGTCTTTTCTCTCAGGGAAGGGAAAATGTGGGAGAGCAATGGACGACGTCCATTGTGATCTGAAAGGGTTCAGGAGAGTTACACGTAAACTTGGATTATTCTTCGGAAAATTGTTGAACTCGTCTGACAGACTACGAACACCTCTAGCTAGCCAACCTTGGCCGGCGCCGGAATAAACACCCTCGGTCATCATCCTATAAAGATAATATCTGGGAATCTGGAACCGGATTCAGAAACACTGTACAGTATTGCTGCTTCTCTGTGTTCTTCTTTGGATTCTTCTTCTTTTTTAGGGATCATGAGCATGGGAAACGGTGTACGAGATGATGAGTACTGTTGATTGTAGTCTTTTGCAACAGAATTCCATCTCTTGCAGACGGCAGCAAAACGAACATGGTCAGTGGACTCGAAGTCTCGAACAACTTATCGAGAATAAGAAACATCAAATCTGAAGGAAGACTTGCCGCCCATTCTACTGAGTCCGGTGAAACGAGGTCGTTACTAGAACTACAGCTCAAGGCAACAGCAGACATGTTAATCTATCCTCTTGATAATACGAGTGACGCAGTAGGAACTAGGAAGTATGGAGGGCTAACAGGTATTGAACGAAAATATGATAGGTGAGGCTACTAATGTTTAAGGATGCTTATATAATGGTAAACCCTAGAGGAACTAACAACCAACCCTAAAAGCTAGCCATGGGTTAAAAGAAATTAAATTCAAAATAAACTATAAAACCTAAAAATACTAAATCCCGAATCTGATGATTAAAACGAAATGTTTTGGCTGATCTAATGAAAGTTATAAAATTTAGGTTATGTAGATCTCGTCGTTTTCATTCTAGAGATTTATCATGCGTTTGAATTAGACGTTCAGCCCAAATGTTAGTTCAAATTTAATTTACCGTAAAAATCTGACTTTTCGCATGAACAACCTAGAAAATTTGGAATCATAACTTCTTTAATACCCAAGCGTTTAGTAACCCCATTATATATTCATGAATTACATATTTAGTCGTTCTCTTCTTTTTTTATCTCTCCGGAAAGAATGAAACACTTGGGGGATCATCCTTTTGTTGCGGCATGCTCCTCAAATTTACGGATTCGCTGGGGCCTCAGGCCCGACTTAGTTTTGCACGCTTTCAAATCATTCTTTTATATTCTACGCCGCTTTCACACTTCTATTTTTTGTTTCCTCTAAAATGAGCATGTTCCTTTTTCACGAGTACATATAGCTAGAGTTTTGTGCTCGTACTCGAACTCACAACCTCTTATTTATCAGTTAGTACATATATATTTAACCTCTTATTTACTTCACATTAAAACGATAGATAAAAAGTGCACTTGTAAATAAGAGTGCATTACATAAACTTAAGATGAATTGATAGAGTCCACTAAATGTTGGTGTAATCCTAAAGGTCCTAGAGTGGCATGGGGTGAATAGACTTTTTTTATTATTTTTGATTGCTTCTGCAACTGAGGATAGCAATGCCTTGTGCTATCCAAGGTTAACAGGGTGCACGTTTGAAGAGCAAAAGACAGCAAAAAAACCAATAAACACAACGATGTTTTTACTCGCAAAAACCCTGAACTCAGGGAGAAAAACTGCGTGCCCCTACCTCTTGAGGGACAAAACTTTCCACTATGTAAACCACTTCTTACACAATAGTTGCTCTAGGGATACAACAGCTCACTGCTATCCTACCTAGTCTGAAAACTAGTGACCTATACTACTTGTTTCTAAGCAGCAACAGATGAAAGTTCTTTGAGAAGTTTTGTTCCTGAAACTAACTACAGAGTAGGTGTCTCAGCCTTGAACACTTCTTGGGTTGATTACACTACCAACATCTCTCATGGTATGCAATGATGCAATGAGTTCATGAAAATATTTTTCGCCCAAGCTCTAAGGTTTATAATCACAAGGAAGACTTAGAGCAGCATGGACATGCAAGCTAAAACCAGACTCAACAAAAAAACATAAAGCTACTGTTTTCACAACCACCGAGCATGACAAAAGCAATAACAATATATAAGCAAAAGAGACATCAAGGAGATGATGTCAGCTTACCGAGCAAGTTGTTTCAGAGAGGGGTTTTTGGACACAGGTATTTGGATGTAATACTGAAAGCGATATGACCAAAAAGAGAGTTGACACAAGCTAACTCAATGAGACAAATAAACATTTCCTAAAACAATGTTTGATTCAAACTGAGAGCAATATGGTCATAAAACCTCTTGCTCAGTCCATTAGTGGACCATGACTCAATCAACAACGACTGATCATGAATCAAACCTGGTCCAGCTTTGCATTGGTCAGTGTAACATAAGAACCCAGCTGGAGCCTTGGAGCACAAACCATTTGGTCACGGGTTGGCATAGCAAAAGATCTCAACCCTAGACTGGTTTGAGCGCCAAGACTATTGAACAATCTCAGTTGACAATATTCTAATTTAAGACACCAAGGAACTTACTAAAAAGAATAATAAGAACTTCTGATATTTCAGACAACTCAAGGACTCAGTAAACAAGATAACAAGCGAAGCTCTGTGTAAGGGCAACTCCAACAAGGGTTCTAAAACCTAGTTTTAGTCCTATATCCATACATTTCATCTCCAAAGGGCCAAAAACCTGGGGTTTGGTTTTGGAAATATAGGACCTGGTCCTATTCTCAGTCTCAAATCTGAGACAATTCCAGGACCAAGACTCGGGTCCACTTGCGTTTGGGCTGGGCCAGAGAAGAAGAAGAAGAGACGCGCTCGGCACAAGGTCGGCACGAAACGCGCTCTCCCGCTTCCGCACGAAACGAAGACGCGCGTAACGCGCTCTCCAGCTCCAGTCGCGCTGCTGTCTGCAGAGGCTGGGCCCCATGCACGTGGGACGGTCTCCCAGTCGACCGTTGAGCGCTTCAACGGGTATGAAATGGACGGCCAGGATTGATAGCATAATTTGAAATGGACGGTTAGTCCAGCAGAGGTCCAACGGTCAGAAAAAAAATTCACACCAGATTTTTACCTCAGAAAAAAAAATCAGAAATAACATAAAAAAATGTATAGATCTGTTGGCAACTTTTTTTTTGAAGAATTCTATAAATACCAACCCATTCCTTCACAAATTCCTCACACCAAAATCATTTTCTCCTTCCAAACTTTTCATTTATTCACTACATCTTGTTCTTCAATTTTTTTTTTCAAGAGAAAAAATGGGCAAGAGAAAGGATTCATGGAGACACAATGAAGAAGTTATTCTTTGCCAAGCTTGGATCACCATCACCACCGACGGTGCCACCGGAACAAATCAATCGGCGGATACAATGTGAGAGCGTGTATCGGCCGAGTACAATGCACAAAAACCGGCGACTTGCGTAGAGAGATCATCGGATAGTTGTAAGGCTCGTTTGGACTCAACCCAATCTGTAATATTTAATTATAAGAATAATTTAATTATTTTGTGATAAAAATAAAAATTGTGAACTTTTATTAACTTAATAAGGTTATTAACATATTATTTAATATAATATTCATAAATATACTACCTATAACTTATTTTAATCAACAAAAATGAATATAGGACCTCATATAAGACTCATTGTTGGAGATGAGAAAATGAGTCCTAAATAAATAGTGCAATAAAGAGGTCCTATAATGGATATAGGACTCCAAATCCAAGACCATTGTTGTAGTTACCCTAAAACAGATATATACAAATACATGAGATACTTGAGACCATGAGAGATGTTATTGACTTCGAGCTTGTTTTTTTTAGAGTAAACACAGCTCTTCAGATGTTTTGTTAGGATAGAAGGATTGCCGACTATACTTGTATCTCCAAATCCAAAGTGGGGGAAAACGTGCTCATCCCAAAGAAATTTGAGGGCAAAGCTGCGTGATGGTTTCGTCTTCCATATTATTTTATTCAACCTTCACCAAATAGCAGCACAATCCAAAATGGCAGAGGCAGCCCAGAACCCAGGTAAGCTTCCATGATTCCATCATACATGTCTGCATATTTAGAATCTGATTCAGGATCATTAACTTATTACCAACTTTGTTAGAAACTTAATCGTTGCTTTTGTGAATTGGACTGTTTTAGTGAGTCAGCCAGAGAAAATAGTTATAGCCAACAAACATGGTGAAAAGCTTGTGGGATTATTGCATGAAACCGGTTCTAAAGAGCTTGTGATCTTGTGCCATGGAGCTCGATCCCACAAGGTTGGTTGACTTGGTTCTTGTGATCATTGATGATAGTTGGACTTGGTATGTAGTTTTCTGGGAAAATTCATGTAACATCTGATAAATTGGTATATCAATTCATTCAGGGAGACAATATTATGACTAAACTTGCTCTTGCTTTGGAAAAGGAAGGAATTAGTGCTTTTCGTTTCGATTTTGCTGGAAATGGGTAAGTTTGTGGTACTAACAGGATTTAAAGTTGTTGAATTTTACATGTTTTATGTGCAGAATTCAGTTTTTTGGTACCTCTTTTAATTTCTTAGTTGTAGGCTTGGCCCGGTCTTTACTGTGTTCTTATTTTGCATGTTTTAAAGTTGGTAATGTTTTAGCATAGTGTGCACCATAAGTGAACTTTGTATCAACCAGATGTTAGCAGCGTAGCTTTATTGGATAACTCTATTGAAAATATCATAGTGTTACTGACTTACTGCAGGAGGGGATGAAATGCTTCTGTATGCTTCTAATTATGGTGTTGTTCGCACGGTTGTCAATGTTTCTGGGCGTTATGAACTGAATGGAGGCCTTGAGCTACGTTTGGGGAAAAACTTTATGGAAAGGATCAAGAAGCAAGGGTACTTGGATATCAAGGATAAGACAGGTACTAATACCAGGGGCAGTGAGGTAGCTCTTATGGCAATTTTCTGTGTTTAGTTTCATGAATTTGGCATGTTTGCTATACTTGTAGGAAGTTTTGATTGTCGTGTGACAGAGGAAAGTTTGCTCGATCGCATGAATACTAATATGCATAAATCATGCCTTAAGATTGCCAAAGATTGCCGGTAAGCAAACTGTTAATAAGCTTCTTTCTGTTTCTGTTGCCCTTTTTTTTCAGATTTTTCTTATGCATGACCAAGGATACTAGTGATTATATGCAGGGTGTTGACAGTCCATGGATCTGAAGATGACGTGATCCCTGTTGGAGATGCACTGGAGTTTGCCAAGATAATACCTAACCACAAGTTACAAGTTATACAAGGAGCTGATCATTATTACAGCGATCACCAAGCCGAGTTAGCATCAAGTATTTTGGACTTCCTCAAGGCAGCTATCCAAGAGGGCAAGATTACTTCCAACTAGATACTGTAGGCCAAACAGTATATAAGTTTCACAAGTTTATGGCCTTGCATTGTTTGTGGAAAATGTGTTGATATCACAGTATGGAGTCGTTTTTTCCCTAATATTGTGGTTAGTAACAGGCCAACAGGATCCTCTTGTTATCATGGGTTTACCATACAATTTGATGATGACACATACCTCATGTGAAGCAATTGTAAGTTACATTCTGCATTTCTGCAGCATCAAACACCAAATATGATGAAAAACATGATTTAAATTGATTTCCGTTTCTCCATTGCTTATGAATTATATAGCATCGTGTTATTACAGTGGATGTAAAAGAAACAGCACGAAGAGCCGTCTATATTAGGACAACTAATTTGCCTGATGACTGATGCTAGGCCAATTGGATTGATTCCTTGTAAATATGTTTTGCTACAAAGCACAAAAGAGAAAGAAACATAATTGGCAGCATAAACTGGCTGACTACGGCTATTACTGATGACGTGATCTGGAACAAGTCATATTCTATTTACAACAACCTAATATGCCTAGCAATTACAATGGAAACTGCAGTGCCAACATCTTGTTTTCTTCGGCAATATGAAGCTCTTTATCAGGACATCTACAATCTTCACCTATGTATTAAGTATCAATAGCTGAATTGCTACAGTGGTTTTTAAAAGCTTAGCATGTATTCACGGCTCTACATAGTAGCTGATATACCTCATTGCTGGACAGATAACTGCTCGAACATCTGCCATCATCTTGAGTTTACTAAATATCAAGAACCATACTTTTGTGCCAACTCGTGCGTTCCCTTCAGAAATATTTGTTCTTTGCAAACACCCGCAATGTCATCTCTGAATTAACAATCAGATGGCGGATTATTGAACTGGTTCAACAACCTCATGTTCGTCAGAGTTATCCTCATTGCCACTATCATATACTTCAAGATAGGCTTCTTCCCCTTCATCCTGGTTCAAGAAAAATCAGAAGCAACTTAGTATATTAATCCCATCTGGAACCTGTTCCAATTGAAATTATCATGTTTGCAATGCAAAACACAAAACTTGAGAAGTAGAAATTCATAAAGAGGTAACAGAAAACATCATTTTTTCCGATTTAATCCAAGACTAGAATCGCATCCTTCATATGATACTAAATTGTGAATGAGAATCAGTGCAGACCAGAAACAGCAATTATTGGTCCACCGAAAAAATAGTGCTTAATGGCAACCTAACATGTCATTTTTACATAAGAGGCAGTGTAATAACTCATAGTGGGATAGATGGCTCATGTACCTCTTCATTGTCACTAGAGAATAGAGAATCATCTAATGGTGAATGCAAGGTTCTACCATCATCAACCATTCTCCCATTTTCCATTTCCTCCTGAAAACAGCAGGAAAAGACATATAAGTAACAAAACTACGCAACCACCTATTCCAATTGCCAAGAAGCAATCCATTTCTTACAAGTTCAGTTTTCAACAACTTAATTCTCTCCTGTAAATCTGAGAGATGATGCTTTAATCCCTGCCAAAGATAGTAAATGTATTAGAATAACATAAAAGTCATTGCTTATAAAACACAATTATTTAGTTATAAGGTCACCTCGCGTCTCTGTAGTTCAATTGACCGAGCTAATGCTTGTCGTCTTGTCAATAAATTCCTAGGCCTTAATGGAAGAGGGCACTGATAGTTCTTCCCACGATATAAAATGATTGCATACCCTTTGGTAGTTTTATCTAGAGAGACAAGCAGCCCACCACTCTCTGCTTCCAAAGAGATCGCAATATGCTTGACTTGCTTAAAAATTTTTCCTCTCACTATTATCTTCACCAGCTCTCTATGCTTCCAGTGCAAGTGCATATTCTCTATCGTACCAGAGTAAACCTCTCGCCTCCCTGTAACAGAAATCACTCAGTATTTGACTCTCCCCTAAAAATTCATTATAAGCTAAAGCACATCTGTAGAAGTAGTTCTTACCTAAAAGTAGGAAGGGTTTCATACTGAGACCAATCTTACGAAACAAGAATCTGTCCTCATCCGTTAGGATTTCCAAATCATCTGGCAGATATGCTGGATCCAAATTTTCTTGCACTTTTGCTAAAGCCTTCTCAGCCTTTTTTAGCTTCCCTTTTGCCTAAAACCATCCAGGGTTAGAAATATGTCACAATTTGTAAACTTCTCAAAGAAGATGTCCCAGATTTTAAAAGTATAGACATTTAATATTTTGACTTACAAGAGCTAGTTTCTTCTCAAGGTATCTAACTAGAGATGCACGTTTTTCCAAATTTGAATCTCTTGTCATTTTATCGACATCTTCAATCGTCAGCTGTTTTCTCCAGTGAGTGGTTGCTGCAATGGTCTCAGCAAGGGTTCCAGCAACCAATTGGCCATTAGAAGCTTCAGATCTTGACTCAATGTAGTCAGAGGTTATTCGTCGTGCTTTTTCCTCCTCATCTTGTTGGAGCTCTCTCATTTCTCTCCTCTCTTTCAGAACTCCAGTAACAACAGGTGGCAAGAAGTCATTACCCCTGTAAAAGACGATGAAATCTTTGTTTCTAGAGAGAAGTGTACCCCCTGTCAATCTCTGCACATGTTAAAGGCAACAGCCATTAGCAATGCAAGGATCAATAAATGAGTCCATATGTCAGGGTTGATGGGATTAGAACAGCTGCTATAACAGAACATAGGTCAACAGTCTCCAAATGTTGGAGAGAATCACACATACAGTACTACCTCAGATATGTGTGTGTGTGTATAAATAGTATATTCAAGAAGTCGAGAAGGTTTCACCTTGAGTTCTTCTGCCATTCTTTCATTACGTGTATTCTGTACTCCACGTTTGAGGGCTATCTTTGCAATAGCACATTTCTCCCATAGCTTCACCATTGCCTCAGCCAGACCTTGTAGCTCTTTACTCCTTCCTGTGACAATTTATTATTACATGCAAAATACTTAAAAGAAGAACAATTTGACTAATGAATTTAAAACCATATCATAAGGTCTGACATACCTAAAGCAAAGTGTGGAGGTGCAGATCTAGCAAGCCTACGGAATTTTGTCATATCCTTGTCTTTCAGACCAGGTCTTACCCCATAAGGGAGAAGTCTAAAGGGCGTTTGATATCCGGGAACCACGGCAGGAAGTAAGTCAGCATCCACAGGCAATGGCTCACGGCCTATCCAATCCTTAAATCGTGGACCCAACTCATCTAACAAATGGTTTAGATCACTCAACTCCATTAGTTCTTTTTTAGATAAGTCCTTCATATACTTTGGAGAATTTGGACTCAAAAGTTCTGTAGTACCAGCCACATCTTTTGCTCCTACATTATGTGTTCCATCCCTCCTGACAGTATCCTCTAAGTCTTGCAACATATGCAAACCAGTCTGGCTCTGTTTGGTATTTGACTTGACACACTGAAGATTGTATGATATTCCCCTGTATAACACTACTGAACTGCCCTATCTCCATATAACCAAGCCTCCAGTTTTACTCTGGCACAGAATAAAAGATAACCATAAATAAGTTACCAGGGCACTCAATTCTTGCAAACAACTTATCAACAATATACAACATAGCTGTTTTCAACATCGACATTATTGCATCTCCAATTCAAAAGAATACAGATATATTGCAAGTCAGCTGAGACTATCATACTCAGAACTATTCAATTGATTTAGATGAAAGAGTATAAGATATATAACAATGTACCAACACCAACCTCTAAAATGCCATGAGTTCTTCTCATGTTAAGTGAGAGTGGCTCCTCAAACTTCAGTTTGACCACTTCATCCACCTGCCACTTCTCATGTATAGCATCCACCAAACTCTGTGTGATACCAGCAGCTCCGACTTTAGTCCTCTCCAGCATTCTCAAAGAAACATTCCTTAGCCTCTTCAACTCATGATCGGGAAGGGATGTCTCAGCCGAAAGCGTGTTACTCCACTTCTTCCATGTCTTACCACCTTCCTCATTAACCAATTCACCTTCTCTCTCCCAAGGCAACCGAGCAGAAGCTCGAGAATCACTACCAGAAGACACAAAAGTTACCACATTTTCGTCATTTTCATTATCCCCGGATACAGTTTCATCCGTAGCAGCCCCAATTAACCCTTCTGAAACCACTGTCTCCTCCTTTCCTGAAACACCAACTGAAATTCTATCAATGCGTCCCTCCAGTATGCCCTTTCTATGTTCAAAGCTTTTTGAAGTTATCATCTTCTCCACTTCATTTTCCTCTTTTGAAACCCCAACTGAAACTTCATCAATCACTCTCTCCAATTTTCCATTTCTATCAAATTCCTGCTCACATTTCTTCGAAACCATAGTCTTTCTCTCGTTGGAAAACCCAAATGAAACTTCATCAACATCCCTATCCAATTTACCATTACCATCAAATTCTTCCCTAAAGTTTTCAACTTTACTAAACCCTTTAGTAGCATCAATGTCACTATTTGCAACACTGGGTTTATAGATTTCATGTTCATAATCAACCTCAGGTTTAATGGAACCAACCTGGGTTTTAATGGGTCTGGTTCTATTAGCCCAAGGAGCATACTTCACAGGGTTTGGGATAGAAAAACTCATTTCTTGATCAACTGGTTTAAACACTCTAACCTCTGATTGCTGACTTTCCCTTTCTTCTTCTTCTTCGTCATCATCATCTTCTTCCTCTAACTCCTCCTGATTTTGCCATGGAAATTTGTGTCTTGGGGAATCCACCTTCATGGACCATTTGTCCTGAATTTGCTGATAGAAGCTTGGCTTTGGCTTCCTGTTCTTCTTTGTGGGCTCAATATCAACTTTGATTTCAACAGTCTTACATGAAACTCTGAACCTGTGAGCTCTGCATGTTCTGTAAGAGGGGAGAAAGCACTGGGGAGCATTGAAGCTAAAAGAAGAGGAAGAAGTAGTAGTTGGGTACATTGGAAGTTTTGAAAGATTGAAACTTTGATAGTTGATAAGGTCCCCGTTAACGGTTAGTTCTGGAATGTACAGAGTACATTGAGTACTTTAGTTGTCTAGAGGACGTGTCAATCAGTAATTGGGACATGCAAATTACTTCCCCGTTTGGCTCCGTCGTCCGCGTTAAACGCGTGAGGTGTGTGATCCGTAACTCTCTCTCCGCGATCGACGATACGAACAGTATAGAGGTGTGTTGGAGAAGCTTTGCATCGGGTATTACCCGATCGTGTATATTCTCAAGGCAAAAGCATAAATGATTTGAGAGGTAGAATATAGATTTGGATTCGAGATAGTCGACAGACGGCAGTTATTGATGTATATTGCAAAGTCGATTACATCGGGAAATCTGGAAATCTGATCGGCAGTCTTCTGCTGAGCGACAGAGGTGTAGTTGTGGATTTCCACTAACCACCGTTGGATTCCCTACGATTTTCTAAACCTTGGGTCATCCTCGTACTTGATTCGTACAAGGTTAGTTTGTTGTTAATATGACACTATAATTGAAATTGTGTATATTTACTGTGATTTGCACGATCATGATGTGATAAATTGAAGGATTGAGTGGTTTATTATAGTATTGGTAGCAACGAAATGAAATTGTTCTTCTTTGCATGAAGGAATGTAATTGTTGTTCTTCATACTGAATTCAATTACATGATGAATATTGATATGGATGAGATTGATGGTGTTGGTCTCCGATTCAATGAGGAGAACTGTGATTGATTGGTTGTGTGCTTGTGTTTGATTGTGGGACTGTAACATTGTGTTTGATTATGGACTGTACCCATTGTGTAGAAGAAGGATCTCTCATTGATCAAAAAGTATGGGGCCGAGCGTTAGTTAGCAGAGGCTAGATATTAAAGCTTCCAGACCGGGAAGCATGAATTCTATATGTAAATGCATCCGCCAACGATGAAATCGAATCCAAATTGGGGTAAGTTTCCCAGACAATGAATGCGTTTTTTACTTTATTTTGTTTTGTCAAATTTTTGGTCTATCCAAGTTATGTAATTGAGGAGTATGAGTATAGCTTGAGGTTGAGTTTGTATTTTACTGTAATTGAGGAGTATAAGTAAAGCTTGAGGTCGAGTATGTTTGAGGTTCAGAATCTTGTAGCAGTGGTTAGAAGGATTGGAAGTGTAAGGAGGAAATTTGATAGGAAATATGAACTGAAGTTTGATATAAAGATGTATGTATGACTACAGGCCAAGTTGGGATAGAAACCCAATATGCTGAGACCAAGTTCTATGTCAACCAATGACCAGACACCTTGAGAAGCATGACAGACTACTTGGTGGTGGAAGAGTGGTTTAGTAGTAATGAGAATCCATACAAATCTGTTATGGATATGGATAGGTTTTAGCTATGTATGGATAGTTATTTCTCAGTAACCAGTGAATAAGGAGTCATGTAGCTGTCCCAGTTAGTTGATTAGTCGTGTAGATTCACTCCCATCTTAGTTTTAGACCCAATCAATGTTACGACTTAAAAATTTTGATAGCATCAGAGAAATATTGCTGATAGGATGATTTTTCCAGGAAAGAAGATGACTTGTTCTCATAGTTTTGTCTTATGTTTTTAAGAATTCTGTCCAATATTGGAGTGAATCTTGAATCACAAGTTTATATGTCAGCTTAGTAGTATTAACAACAATGATAAGTAAGGTTGAATACTTGCGATTGTTTCGCATATATTGGATCTGTTGGATCTCATTTTTGTACAAAAGAGGTCAGAGAAAGAGTGAAATGTTATTGATGGTTTTGGTTTATACAACTAAATGTCTTTGACTAAGACTTTTCCTTGGTTATGATGTATAATATATAGGGCCAAAACATCCACAGAGCATCAACTTGGCATATTGGCTCTGGTATTGAACCCTGTCTGGAAACTATAGCGTAGAGGCGGTAGAGCTACCCACCACCTAATGTATTGTTTGATCCAACTCTGTATAACTTCACAATATTGCTTGTTCTCCCTACTTAGCTTGTTGTTTGGTTGATCAAGTATTAACTGTAACAGCTTATGATGATGATCTCTTGATATTTGCTTTTTAATGTTATTGAATGATAGGAACTGATTATGCAAGAACTGATGTTGTCATTGAATGCCGGGAATTTTAGGAGCAGTTAATGCTTTTGCACATGTAATGTTTTCAATTTTTCATGCTTCTGTTTTTTCCGCATTATTGATTATGAACTTCCTTCAAATCGTGTTTTTTTGCTATTGCCATGTCATTTACTGTTTTCTTTGATATGGTTAATCCAGTAAATAGCCCATCTGCTAGGGTGGAGTGAAGGAAGTCTTGACCTTTTACATCCCCAATCCAACTAAATCGGGGTGGGTACTGATTACTGAGGTAAGCCTCCACCTCTCCTCTCTCTCACTCTCTCACTGTCTCTCTCACCCAAATCTGTAAACCATCTCTCACTCTCTCTCTCACCCAAATCTGTAAACAATAGATGAAATTCCCCCAAATGCGTTCCACCGGAAGCCCAACTCCAGCAAAAAATTAACAAGAAATTGGAGAGACCAGTGATACAGTGAAGAGGAGAAGACGACGAGTCTGAGAGACCAGAAACAAGACTTTGCAGCCTATGCTATTGGATTGAACCGAGGCACACATCAGAAGTTGAAGAAAAGGTATGCAACTATTCTGAATTATGAGGTGGTTGATTTGTTATTGCTATGCATCTGCATGTTTTGATTGTTTGATCAGTTTGTCTTTGGTAAAATAATATTAGTAGAATTTAATTTGGGTTTGATTTTTGTCTCTGTTCATGCCAAATCCTTTTATCTTGTCTGTAAAAAATTGAAACTATTATTATGGTATTTGAAAATTGCATTTCTCATTGCTGTCAAATTTAATATGTAATCATGAAGACACTCTGAAGCTTGTGAAAAAAGATTGGATTTTCATACCTTCAAGCTTTTGATTTCATATTGTGCAATCTTAGTTATCATATGATTCTGTAATCATTTTACCGAAACTAGCTTCAAGATTGTTAAACACAATGTAATTGTATGTTATGGTTTTGTATATGCAGGTTTTAACTGTTGGTTTGCAGTTTAACTTCACTGTTACTTGCTTTTCCACAGTGAAGTTAAACTTGTATTGGAAAGATGTTACTTGCTTTCCCAGCTGTTCATAGTTGGGGTTGTGTTATAGGGTTTTCCGTTCCTTGTATTGGAAAAAAAACATTACTATTATTTGGATTTGCAGTCTCTGTAATTCTGTTAGATATATTTGAGAACACGCTTGTGATAGCGAATTTGATTAAATGTTTAACGGTGCTTGCAATCCATTGTGAATAAATTGGTAGGCAAAGAAGCTTTTGAAATTGGTTGATTGATGAATATTGATGGTCTTGTTTGGTCTAGTGGAATGTAATTGTTGTTCTTTATTCTGATTTGAATTACAGGATGAATATTGATTTGGATGAGATTGATGATGGTGGTCTCCAATTCAGTGAGGAGAACTACTATCACCAGTTGTCTTCAGACGGAGAGGATAGCGAGAATGAGAATGTAGTGGAAGACTTGGACGATGTTGGAGATGATGAAACAAACAGGGGTGGAAAGGGGGACTGCGAAAACGAAGAAAAAGGGGTGGAGTCAAAAGAGTATGGTGATGAATTAACAAATGAAGTTACCAATGGTGGAATTGGAGGTGGTTTTGATAGCGAGTGGTTATCACTGTTGCAGGGGAAGAATATGAAGATGCTTAGGTTGGAAGACGTGAAGGATATAGGTTTCACAAGTGTGCAGCAAGCTGAGCAGTTCTATTCATATTACTCATATATTGTCGGCTTCAGCACAAAGAGGTATAAGATAGAGAAGCGACATGTTAAGGGTACGGAGGTGATATTCAGGAGGGCTTGGGCATGTTCGAAAGAGGGGCATTGCAAAACCTTGAAAAATAAGAAACAGGTTCCATTTGTTTTGAAAGTTGGGGAGGACGGAAATGAAAAAGCAGGGACTGAGAAGAGTAAGGGTAAGAAGAAGGACGTAGCTCGGGAAATTAAATACACCCGAACTGGTTGCTTAGCTGTGATGTATGTAAAGAGGGACAAGGATACGGGAAAGTACCATGTATCAAAGTTTGCTACAGAGCACAACCATGGGCTTGCTTGTATTTCAGAACGGCATTTCCTACGGTCTCATCGGCATGTTAGCGTGCAGGACATAGCAGAAGTCCTGGCTTTGCAAGAGGCACAAGTTTCGACAAGTGTAGCTTATGATTATCTAGTGAACCAAGCAGGGGGGCAGGAGTTTGTGGGATTCATGTTAAAAGATCTGTATAACAAAATGGATGCGAACAGAAAATTGAATACTGAGGTTGGTGATGCACAAGCTGCCATGAATTGGTTGAAAATAAAAGGCAAAGAGGATCCCCAATTTTTCTGTAGGTACACAAAAGACGCTGACGGGAGGCTAGCGAATTTGTTTTGGAGGGATCACGGTTCACTAATGGATTATGAAGCATACGGTGACGTGTTAATAATAGACAGCACATACAAAACCAACATATATGGGATGCCTTTGGTTTTGTTTGTAGGTGCAAACAACCACAGAGGGAGTGTGGTATTTGCTTGTGCTCTAGTTTCTAATGAGAAAGAGGATACTTTTACTTGGGTGATTGAGAAGTTCTTGGCATCCATGAAGAATAATCCTCCGAAATCAGTAGTGACAGACGGTGACGAAGCGATGCGTAAAGTTTTGTCCAATTTGATGCCAGGAGCACGCCCCAGGCTGTGTGCATGGCACATTGGGAGAAATGTATGTCAAAATGTGAAGAACGAGGAAGTGCAAAAAAAGGTAGGGAAGATGATTTATGCCTCTCACACGATTGGGGAGTGGGAGGAGGCGTGGCAGAGTCTGATAGTGGAGTATGGCTTGGAGAACAATACATGGATGTCTTCGTTGTATGCTAAACGCGAGAGGTGGGCGGAGGCATTTTGCAAGGGGCATTTTTATGGAGGGATGTGTAGTACACAGCGTTGTGAGGGGATGAATTCAAAGCTGAAGAAACGTGTTGGTAAATTCACAAGGCTGTTGGATTTTATCTCAAGAATTTATAGATGTATTGATCGTCTTAGAGATAGAGCTGCTTCAGACAAGTTCAAGTCAAAAAACCACCTTAGAAAGTTTGACACCCACATGAAGGCTTTGGAGGAAGAAGCTTTCAACACATTCACAGATGATATTTTTCTTGTGATCAAGGGTCAGATTAGGATGGAGAGCATGTTCTTTGTGTCCAACCATGTTATTTTTGGGGACGGTAAGAATATGATGTTTTACGTATCTCAATACGACCAACCAAGACGTTCATGGACAGTGGGCTACACTTCAGAGAGCAGCGGTTTGGAGGACGTATATGAGTGCAACTGCAAGCTTTTTGAATCTGATGGGGTACCATGTTGTCACATTTTTTGTGTAATGAAATGTGCACGAGTGATGAAATTTCCAAAATCATTGGAGTGCGAGAGGTGGACGAAATGCAGCAAGGTTAACATATGTGGTAATAAAGCATGTGGAAATGTTACAGACAACGCATCCCAGGTTATTAGGTACAAAGCCTTAATTGCGGAAGCCAAGAGATCGTGTCATAACATGTCACAGTCAGTGGAAGGTTTTGACTGGGGAATGGCGCAATTGCATACGGTTACAGAGGCCTCTATGAAGTATCGTTTGGTGAAAAAGGCAAGGCTGAATTTGGAAGAGACAGATAACGTCGTACGCGATCCTGTTATTGTCCGAACCAAAGGCATGCACGGAAACAAAGAGTCCACTGATAATGGAAAGGCTGCTGACCCACCCAGGTGTGGAAAATGCAGACTGCCGGGACACAATGCACGGAGATGTCCGTTGAAGAATTCGAATCTTGATGGCAAAGGGACAAGTGGGATATTCGGGTCTAAATCAGTGGATAATTTATCGGACCGATGCAATGTACTGCATAAAACCCAGCCCTCCGTAGGCGTGGTTGAGTTGAACGAGGAAAACCTTGAAAGTGCAGCCCCTTCAACAGTCCCATCGTATATGCAGCCACCATTCGAAGTTGGAAACGAAATGAATGAAAACGTAGACATCCCTGACCTCAACTCCCAGGTCGGTCGGTGAAGCAGATCCTAGGTTTTTTGTTGGTGGTAGGTGCTGACTGAACTGTGTAAGGTATGTTCATTTTATCCATGATTATGGTCGCAGTTAGATTGTAAGTTATTGATCAAGTGTGAACATTATTTGGTAATTGGGGAGAACGTGGTAATACAGACAAACAATTTACTAGGTGTATGACAAGTGTAATTAGGAATTTATGAAAATTTTAGTTTGTGCACAGTACATTGTCTGAGCTGTTTGAGTTTGATTTGCACTGTGAATAAAAACTCTGTTTAGCTGGAAACCTTGTAGTATGATTCTTCCCGCATGTGTAGTCGTAGTGTGCAAATTTTGTTGTCATTTCATAACAAACATCCCAACGGTGATGTTGTAGAGGTAAATGCTATCTGCTGAAACTGTATTAATGTTATGGGTGCAGTACTCGTTTAAGTCTGCATTTGATGCGGATTTAGAAGTCCATACAGCATGAAACTTTACATTCTTATTCTTATATACGTGAACTCATGATCTGGACAGTTTGGTATTATTTGATAGGGTAGGTGATTTCTGGTGATTTTCTGAAGTGAAGCACTATGTCCTGAAACTGCGTTCTTGTTAAATTATTTTGTCCTCGTACCATATCATAACTCATAACCCCTTACTTTGTGTAATTTCAGGTACTGAACAAAGCAATGCAATGCTAGCTTTGTCGTGGTTTAATGTGATCTAAGAAGCAGCATATCTTGTTTTTGACCATACTTCCAGGCGCGTTGTAGGCGCCATAGTTCTAACTGCGGGACTTTGTTTTTCTGATGGCTAGTTCTATGAGTAGTCGTGTTCCTGATTTTTTGATATTCTTGACTTCTCTTATTTGGGGTTGTACTTTTGTCTTCCCATTATTAAAAGTAAACAGTTGCAGGTACGTTGTGGTTGTTTGTTGTCTTATTTTCTTTTGGGAGTTCAAATTATTTCCATGTTATCCCCCAATCAATTTATTTCCAGGAGGTGAGAGGCATGGTGTCTTTCTCAGGTTGAGTCTTGCCTCAGGTCTAGTTTGCATTTATTTCTTCCTTTGACTTCTGAAAATAAAATAAAAACAGAGGAGAAAAACAATACAAGTAACTTCAACTTGGGTACTTTGAATTTATTTGTTGTTATTTTGTTGTAAGACCAACTATCAGGTGGCCTGATCTGGTTGGATCAATCTATCTATACATGCGAGTTTTCTTGGACTCGAGCAAAAAGGAAATTTTCCTAGAATGTTGCCAGGCTTACCCAGGTTGATTATCTGGGCATATATGTGTTGATATTTAGCAATAAGATTAGTGACTAAATTGACCTCATGATGGTCATATTTTGGGTTGCAGCATTTGCACATGTGTCTTCTTTTATGTCTTTTATGTCTTCTTTTTGGATTGCATATATATTGAGCTGCATATAGTTCACAATATTTCCAGAAATGGAACCTACCATGGCCAAGTTCATGCAATTTGACAACACTAATCCATGCAGTAAACCATCATGTGTGCTTGAATTGATGACTACAATCTCTTACAAATAATATGAAATGGAGTTTCAAATGGGTAGGTACATTACAAACAATCTTGGGGAGACTTGTACTACAAAAAATTAACCGCATATGATGCCCAGTTGTAGTCACGGATCCTGTTTGCTCTAATCAGACACTCCACGAGCCCAATGTCCACTTCGTTGTTATTCATTCCCGGACATATGATAGTGCTTCATTGTTAACATAAAGCTCCATAATGTTTCTGGTTTAACCTACCTTGGCAATTCAACTGGCATGTTCCTATCAGCCTTAGGACCCAAAGAATCGCTCTCATCTGCCATCTGGAAACAAATATTTCATACGGTCAGTTTAGTCTGATCAAATCAAATGTTAGAGTTAAAGAATCACCATATAAAATCACATGTTTGCGAATAGCAGAAAGGGGTATGCAAGAACAATATTCCGTCTGGAATTAAGAGAAGGCACCGAAATGTTCCATAGTATACTCCTGTTCAATTGCTTAATCTTCAAAATTATATAAAAACACTTTTGCACACTATCACAGCCCCTAAATCACAGAAGACAATACAGCTTCCTTCAAACTTTGAATACATCTATTATTCAGTCTTCACACACACACTGACATACATGTGTTGTTCTTCCTCTACATACTTAACCCCCTCACATATGTAAAAATTTGTTACTCACCGTTCCATACATTAGTAGTAGCACATGTATATATTTTGTATTAGGACACTATAGAACATAACTATTGCACAGCACCCATTAACAAAACCAGTATCAGAAGAGGGTGCTCCTCAGAACAGAACATTGCATATCGATATGCAGATGGATTAAGATTCGATTCTTTTACCTTTTCTGATCCTTCTGCGGACGACGACATCAGCCTCACAGACGACTGACCCAGAGAATCTACACTCTAATCTTCACTGTTGTTCTCCCCTTCTTCTCCTTTATTCAACACAAATATCAACAAAGATCTCCGTAAGATTTTTCTCACACCAGGACAGAGATGAGTCCATTCACCATTCTCCCTTCTCCCCTCCTTCTCTGTTTATCTGGATCCCAACTACTTCAGTGTTTCACTGACCTCGCTCCCCAGCAGCTTTTGGTATTCCTATTTTGAATCACAACAGACAGTGCGTGAGAAATTCACAATATTTCCCATACACGTCCGTCCTGTGCTTCTGAGGAAGGGCCCAAATAGAAATTAAACTGGTCTACCAAATATTTCGCGTCCGCCAAGGACGTTCCGTCCACAGTGCAAAACACTGTATTCCGCCCATGCTTTCCCGCGCTGCATCCCATTGAGCCCCCTCCACAAGTACGAATATAATCTGGTGACAGAGATTCTACTTTTACGACATCATTACTACCCAGTCCAAAACGAACAGGCGGTGAGGCTTATATACTTAGGAGGAACCAGATGGCCTAACTAAATTAGGGTTAACATTAGGACATTCGGCCCTAACATGTTGATGGGCTTTCACATGCCTATTAATTTTGCCATATATCGTGATTTTGGTGATCGGAGAATAGAAACTGAAAACCTACCGTCAGATATGGCCAGCATAACGAATTACGTGGGTGGGCAAAAATTCAGCTCCATCGGACAACGATAAGGGCTCGATCCGTCCGGTCAATCGGCGCGGTCAAACCCCTAAACTGACGAAAACGGCTATTTGACCCTCCAAATCACGTAATCTGGCCGTACCTTCAACTGAGAATAGTTTCCAATCGACGAGACGCTTACGAGGCTATAAAAATTTGGTAAAAAATAAATACCTGAGATAGGGCTACCACTAGGTAGAAATAAGAGAAATTCGTTGACCGGAACAACCGGCACCGAAATTTTACCGGAATATCTTCATTTTACACGGGTTGACGTATTTCACCGTTCCGGTCATATCTTATTTCCCGACCTTTTTGCGTTTGAGGCCTCTACGTATACGTTGTCTTCAAAACGAAACTTAAACTCAACACTTGTATAAAAAAGTTATACAACATTAGTACATATATCGTGATTTTGGTGATCGGAGAATAGAAACTGAAAACCTACCGTCAGATATGGCCAGCATAACGAATTACGTGGGTGGGCAAAAATTCAGCTCCATCGGACAACGATAAGGGCTCGATCCGTCCGGTCAATCGGCGCGGTCAAACCCCTAAACGGACAGAAACGGCTATTCGACCCTCCAAATCATGTAATCTGGCCGTACCTTCAACTGAGAATAGTTTCCAATCGACGAGACGCTTACGAGGCTATAAAAATTTGGTAAAAAATAAATACCCGAGATAGGGCTACCGCTAGGTAGAAATAAGAGAAATTCGTTGACCGGAACAACCGGCACCGAAATTTTACCGGAATATCTTCATTTTACACGGGTTGACGTATTTCACCTTTCCGGTCATATCTTATTTCACGACTTTTTTACGTTTGAGGCCTCTACGTATACGTTGTCTTCAAAACGAAACTTAAACTCAACACTTGTATAAAAAAGTTATACAACATTAGTACATATATCGTGATTTTGGTGATCGGAGAAGAGTAACTTAAAACCTACCGTCAGATATGACCAGCATAACGAATTACATGGGTGGGCAAAAATTCAGCTCCATCGGACAACGATAAGGGCTCGATCCGTCCGGTCAATCGGCGCGGTCAAACCCCTAAACGGATAGAAACGGCTATTCGACCCTCCAAATCACGTAATCTAGCCGTACCTTCAACTGAGAATAGTTTCCAATCGACGAGACGCTTACAAGGCTATAAAAATTTGGTAAAAAATAAATACCCGGGATAGGGCTACCACTAGGTAGAAATAAGAGAAATTCGTTGACCGGAACAACCGGCACCGAAATTTTACCGGAATATCTTCATTTTACACGGGTTGACGTATTTCACCATTCCAGTCATATCTTATTTCACAACTTTTTTGCGTTTGAGGTCTCTACGTATACGTTGTCTTCAAAACGAAACTTAAACTCAACACTTATATAAAAAAAGTTATACAACATTAGTACATATATCGTGATTTTGGTGATCGGAGAAGAGGAACTGAAAACCTACCGTCAGATATGACCAGCATAACGAATTACGTGGGTGGGAAAAAATTCAGCTCAATCGGACAACGATAAGGGCTCGATCCGTCCGGTCAATCGGCGCGGTCAAACCCCTCAACGGACGGAAACGGCTATTCGACCCTCCAAATCACGTAATCTGGCCGGACCTTCAACTGAGAATAGTTTCCAATCGACGAGACGCTTACGGGGCTATAAAAATAAAAAACATTTCCTTAAAATTTAAATGTTTCCAATCGACCACAATTTTATCACAGCATGGTTATAAATTTGAAAACAAGCATGGGACTCAATTAAGGGGGAACGGCCCCCAATTAAGGAGCTTTATTTCATGTGCTGGATGGGGATAGTTTTACTTGGTTGTGAGGTGATGTGATGGTGATTAAAGCGGACAAATACAGAGTTTCAGCCATGCATGTGCTGGATTATTTAAGTGGGTGGGCAAAAATTCAGCTCCATCATTTAAGTGCAATTAATGTTTTCAATGCAATTTGTTTACGGTTCATCTTAATACAGTCGCACCTGATACTTAAAAATGAAGTCATGCTTCTGTGTTATGACGTGTTCTATTTTATGTGATCTCATGTGAATCAATTAAATTTCGGGCATGAAACTGCTGTAAATGACACTGATACTGGTTATGCAGAATCTTCACAACAGATTTGAAGATGTCAGAACATGAATATACATTGGGTATTGTAAGGATCGGTCTGCATAACCAATTAGACCGTGTGCCAGATGAAACTAATTAAAGCCGATACATAGGCAACCATATAAACAGTGTTCTGACATACGTCTTAACATGGTCCTGCCACTTCAATTCGTTCTTAAGACTACAACTTTATGTTCCCAGAATTAAAACAATACATGCACAACTAGAAGCCAACTGTAGTTGTTATGTCATCCAAATACAGATTTCCGGCCATCTCAAAATTCACAACGCAGACACCTAGTAAATTCATCTACGAGGAACACGGGGCTTGAACTTCATACCAGCTCTGATGAGTAGAGGATCAGTGGTATCGGATCCTGGAATATTACGTGAATTGCTGACGTTTTTCTGCTCTTGGTATACAGATTCCCATACGGCATCGCGACACTCATTCAGCGGGTTGTTTACTATTTCAAGGGCAATCCTCATTCTCTGATCACCAGAATTGAACTACAATTCATATAACAATGCAGACAATGGGTAAGATGACAAATTTAACCTGTTGTAGTAGCTATTCAAATAGATAACCAACACACCACATTGTATAACCATGATAGTACTAACTGAGTACAAGTAATCAACAGATTTAGAGTACATACTCCTACGGTAAGTAGAGTGTTTGTAATGTGGGTCATAAAAGTTCAAGATAATGCAAAGGATATTGAGAGAGAGAATTGTCTTAGCGTGTTCAAGGTCTACTATCGGTTCACTTGGGGGGGGGGGAAGGCTTATAGACTTTAACTATTTGAAATAAAACTCAATAAAGCAAATAAATGACAGTTATATTAGAGTTACACTAGTGTTTGTCTCCAACTGTCTTCCTCCTGTGTCCCCACTTGTAATGACTCCATGTGTTTCATAATTAACCACAACTTGGCTACATTATATGCACAAATGTACTAGAAAACACTCCTAATTAATTAAGGATCTAATGCAAGGCTCTAATTACTTTTAATGTGCTAGCATTACCAAGAGAATGAAGAAGGTACTAGAAAAACACTCCTAATTAATTAAGGATATTATATGGTTGCTGGAGTAGCTATTCAAATAGTTCATGTTTAGTAACTCACCCCTTCGTGCCAACGCTGATCGTAGAACTGCATATTCCTGATGACGCATATACCAGAGTCAAAGTCGTTGACCTGAATTGGGCAGCTGGCTGGGTAGAAAAAGGTGAATGAAGCCGCTTCCGAACACACCCAAGGGGACTCTCTAAGTTCAGCGGCAAATACGGACAGGAGGAGATCGATCTGGTAAGCGTACAAATAAAGGATTCAAGGCCATTACATTAATTAAGTATTGTAAGAATTGGAAACATAAATTTATGCATACTTCTGAAAGAGTGGCTGAATACTTCAAGCTACATCTCAACAAAAAAACCAGTATTTCAACATTATAAAACTTACAGCAGCTATGACATAGTCCTTGCGGCGCTGCTCCGCTGCCACCTCAGGATTGCTGTCCCATATCTCACAATCACCATAAGATACCTTCACAACGGCAAGAATCCAGTGTTTAGCTACGGTGTCCAGAATCGGTATGAATATCTGCATCAAGTTAATCAGGTATTTAGTCCATGTATGTCAACACACTATCCACATACCGGTGAATTAATTTTATTCACCTTTTCGCTTCTCACAAGTCGGCGAAAAAATTTTCGTAGGCCGCATACGGTAATGGTCGCTGATAAGTGTGCTTCCCAAACCGCATAACAGGCCCCCTCCTTTGCGCGTTCCTTCAATATCAAATGCAAGTACACATGGTATACACTCCCGTCTACACACATAGGTAATCTTGCACACGAAATACACTTACCGAAAAATATGTAGGGAGGAACCAGTCAACAGTTGAATTTCCAAAAATATATGCACCCATTATGTTTATTACCTGAAAATAATAAAATTCCATGTCAGTTCAACAAAATAAATCATTACACACTAACCCTACTCAAACAAAGACATCCTGCATAATATTTCTATGTACAATTCTCATACCTCGCTATTTAGACACCATTTAGGAGTTAGACAATTCAGGTGGTAACGAGATACAGTCACCTCCATGTATCTCCCAACTTCGTCGCTGATACATAGGGTTTGGAAACAAAAACAAATAATCATTAATCGACCCGTTATCGGTTTTCAGTGCGGTGACTCACACATATAGCTAAATCTATTACACACCTCCATGGTAGAATGGAGACAAAACCAGAAAAACAATATATGAACCAGTAAAATACTCCCTACTATAAATACCTTCCAATGATGTCCTCAGCATTTCCTTTCTGGCTGAATAAATACCTCAGCAACTCCCCTTCTTTAAGGGATATATTGGCCACACTGCCAAACAGCATCCCACTAGGTGTCCCTCGCCTCATTTGCGCAATCACTTCTCTGGTTGTCTTCTCTAATGGCTCGTTCACAACACTATTCGGAGGTTCAGCTTCCCGCTGAACAACCACCCTGTGTAACGAAGTTATTGCCCTTCTCAGCTCTGCAATATCTGGATGCAAGCTACTAAAAATTGATTCCAGGGAACCAATTTCATCTTCTACAGCCGCCACCTCCTTCTTCAAATCAGACATGTCATCAAACAGGTTTGTTTTCAATCCAGTGCTCTTGTCTCGCGAACCGGAATACTCGCTTGCTCCGAAACTTGCAAACCTCTTTGTTACCCATACACCTTGTCTTGCGTTAAAACCCCCCAACTCCTTCACCCTTTCAAACACCCTGTTAGACTCCTTCACCCCCCATGCCATAACCGGAAGAGAACACCTTGGAACAATAAGCATCCTTTCACCCAGTACACTAAGATAGAAAATCTGGAGGAAAACAAGGCACCCCAGATTAGGACTGGGATTGCCACTCTGATACGAGGCAACTCCCTCAACCAACTTTGTATAACAAAACTGACCCCAGTTATGGGACCTTACGGCATGAGGGTTTCTCAACGGCACCAAAAATCTTGGATCTACATAGCCAGGTGTAGAGGGGCAGAACATGGTGGCCAGAGCAAACAACGCAAAACTCACCATAAACAACTCATTGTCATCGGTGTAGACTATTGTCTTCTTCAAACTCTTCAGATTAATATCTGTGTCATTCCCACACAAACGCTTCTTCCATTCTGCAGCTTCACATTTGCCTGTTGAACAATCAATGTCGACTTCAGTACCACGACACCTCACTCCCATTGAACGACCTAAGTCTTTCTCAGTAATAGACACGTGTCGTCCGTGTATCTGAATCGTCTGGTTCTTTACATCAAAATTATTCAATAGCATTTCACATAATGGAAGGTTCAGCTCCCCACAGCGGAAGTTGTGAACAGGTCCAAATCCCATTTCACTGATAATAATTATCCTTTCATTAGAAATTCTTGATACAACCCGTTTAAACTCTTTCGGGTTGCATCCTGTTACGATCATGGATTCGGTTCCCCCATACATGTTAAAAGTCCCCCCCTCACCCTCAGGGGAATCTCCCTTCAGTCTCATTTTTTCCGACTGGGAAGTCTGCACAAAAAATAACCGGGCATCTTTCATAATCAAACATGTCTAACACAATAAGAATTGAAGCTATGAACTTTGGGTATTCTTCAAATTACCTTCAAATCTGATGATCCACCACGACTGTTGCAAATCATATCACTGTTGTCCCCGTTCAACCTGTTCGGTCATTTACACATGGTTAAAGGCATTTAATAACAGCATAAAAACCCACTGCTGAAACAACTTACGTCGGGCTTTCACGCCGCGTTCGTGACATCTTGCCATCTCCATACATCATCTTACTGTCATGACGTCTCTTCAAGGCCATCGGCTGCAATGAATTCATCTCTGTAGAAATAAAAACAAAATTAGTCAAAATCCCAAGTATCCCTGTTGGTTCTACCTATTTGATTGGTATACATGAGTAGCTAATCAGAAATTTTCAAAAAGCTAAAAGTGGCTTCAACTCGTTCGTCAGCATATGAGAAACTGATAGTAACCCATTAACCAAAAAACCACCCTAGTTTTGTAAAATTTTAGTTAACAACATGCTGTTCACACACACCAATTTCTTTAGTCTTTAAAACATCAACCCATAAAACATAATCTCAAAACAAACTCAAAAACATGATATATTAATACACAACAAAAGCAATACCGAATAAAAATGGCCAAGTGAAAAAGGTGAGCAAGCTTTCACATACAATACAAGAGAGAGATATATGGTAAGAAGTTGAAAAAAAAAAAAGCCTTTGTAGCATAACATGATGGGTAAAAGAGAGAAAAAGCGATAAAGCAGAACATCTTTCCTCTGTGCATCCATATTCATAAGCATGAATGAATGATTGGATGATTCAGTTGTATATTGATTAGAAAAAGATATATTCCAACAGACATTCTCAAGGAAAAACACTCCTCCCTTATTCTTAACCCATCTATGTTATACATGTTTATATTGTAGCAGACATGCTCAAGGGAAACACCCCTCCCTTATTCTTAACCCATCTATGTTATACTTGTTTACTGAAACTAACATGATATGGAAAAAACTCAGTACATATAGCAATGTAATGAGATGGGAATCAAGCAGAAGAAACAGAGAGGCAAAAAGCAAGTTAGTACCTTGTTCTACTGCCTTATGTCAATCAAAAGTTCAATGCAAAAATTGAATGAAAATGCAGAAACGTTCATAAGGATACCAACACATTGTGCAATAGCCATTCAACAACCATATGTTTAATGTTTAAATAAGCAAGCAGCTGTTTAGTTAACCTGAGTGATAACAAATGAATAACTAATTCTCACTTGGGGTTTATCTGTAGAAACTAAACAACATGCATCGTAGTTCCTACTAATGTTTCCATTCTCACATTAACAACTTCAATAATGAAACGCTTTTACATATCAAACACACATTACCCAACGCGCCCTAAACCATTCACACAACATTAAACCATCTAACTAACATCTCACACAACATTAAACTGGTTTCCAATATATGATCACACTTATTGACAATGTAATTTTTTTTTTCTTCAGATTTGATGTTCATTACATCAGATCTGCAGTAACTACAGATATGAGGATCAATCTCCAGGATACAAAGATAAGCAGTGAGAGAGGATTCATATGAACCATAACTCTCTCTCTCAATCCTTTTTAGGTGAGATGCAGACTTAATTAAAAAACAAATTGTCAGACGTAGACTCACGCGAGACGTGCCAAGCGCGCGTAATTCGTCTCAACAGTTAAAAGACAGCCGCAGTACTCCAACTACTGCGTATATAGCATACGCCCCCTCCTACCTGCCTATCTCTCTAATTATATATCATACTTTTTCAGTTCAAAGAAATGGATTAGAAGACTATTTGAATGACGAGCACACTGTCAACTTACAAAGATTTCAATATTTTAGTTCAAAGAATATCCTACCATTTCAACCAGGTATTGCTTCGATTCCAGAATCTAATTACAACTACTTGTCATCCCAACCTAACTCAGCCGAACTTGAATTCTTAGCCCAAATATGACCTCAAAATATAATTACAATCCATGTTTTAAAAATCAGCACATGGCAGAACTCATCAATTTACTTGTAAATTAGAGCTTGTCCAATGCTTGAAAGATTCATGATGCACACATAGTATACAAGTCGGGATTTGGAATTCACCATTGTGAAAAATACTAGTTGCATTATGCAGGTAAACGTAGAATTTTATGACCCCTAAACCCCCTGATACATCTACATTTAAATGCAAAATTGCCATTTTATGAGCCCTAAACCCCCTGGTACGATATACACTATCCAGAGTTGCATTATGCAGGACATTTGTTACTACTTACTACCCAATGAGAAATAAAAACTTTCATCTCTCATCTTGAACAACTTCAGTCCCTAAATTCAATCATATATTTATAAAGTACGTAAAATTACACACAATCAATCGCCACAAACTCAAACCCATTAACAACAAAGAAACAATCCACAATTCCTATTCCAAATTGAACAAATACTACAACCCACATCGACCTCCCAAAATTGAATGAATGACATCAATCAATCCAGATATTCAAGACTCGTAAAAGAAATACCAGAATCAATCAAAACTAACTCAAACCCATCAACAACAGATATCTAAGAATCGTACCAGAAGTCCAATGATATAGGTTGCAAAAGACAGATCGCCGATCCAAACTTCAATTCACCATATGCGGTTGTGTTCCTGGGTTTCAACCCGGGTTGTCTCTTTTCTCTTTCTCAGCTTCACGTCGGCTTCGATGCCGTTCACAGGTGCTTGTTGTAGCCGGTTTGTTCCAGACGAGACTTCTCCAGTTATGGAATTTGACTTGTACAGAAATAAGAAGCAAAACCGTTCTCCAGTTAAAGCCCACGCACGACGTAAAAAAAAAAAAAAAAAACTGTTCTCTGTGTCCACGCGATACGCGCCAAGCGCGCGTGCTTCCTATCAAAAGTAACACTGTGTAATTTCACCGTCAAAAGACAAGCGCAGTACTCCGGCTACTGCGTATATAGCAGACGTCCCCCCCAAACACGTAAAGTTTCCACCTTTTCTAGTGAATAAAAACCCAGAACATCCACCTTTTCTAGTGAATGTGTTTCCACCTTTTCTAGTGAATAAAAACCCAGAACATCCACCTTTTCTAGTGAATAAAAACCCAGAACATGAAACACTAGGGTGTACAGAAATTAGGAGTTTCAATCGGGAACTGGAAATGCAGGTGCGGTTTTGTGGGCTAGCTGAGGCCCATTTTCACCTTAGTCTTATAACTTTAGAGGCCCATATCCTAACCTATTTTCACATGCTCTTCACCCTTATCAGTTTCATTACAAGTTGAGATTTTGGCCTCAGTTATACCATCTGCAAAGGGTGTACGTTACATTCTTGAAGTGGCCAAAAGGTACGTGTATTGTGCAGTACGAATGTATGATGTATCTGAAATCCGATCGGCTATAGGCGAGTCAAATCCGATCCGTTCGGCTATAAGGTACCCTGCTCCTCCTGGTGCGGTGGTGCCGAGAAGCTTCTCGATCGATACAGGTCAGCACCCGCTCCAGTAGAGTTTAGTGGTGAGTCAAACATCAGCTATAATGCTCTTGAGTTGATATATTTTTTTACTGCAAGACTTAATTATCTAATCTATGATGCTGTAAATCGAACTAAGTATTGTAAAACATACTTGTCCTACACTATCGAGTTGAACAAGGTCATTTTAGCTCCAAATTATGGTGTTAGATTGATAGCATGTTAATCCAATGTATAACATGAACCTCTCATCTCGTATTTGTTAGGGTGTATGTATATACTATTCTAGAAGAATTGAATTATGCATCAGTTTGCTGAGGAAAAGGCAGTGGAGTTGCTTTCATGGACTATGGAGCCCTTTGTTTTGTTAGTTTATGTTGATGAGATAAGAATAATTTTATTTTATTTCTGGTGCAGCTGCACAAATCTAAGGGGGAGCATGTCATCATATGACTTGAGGATTCTCTCATATAAATCAATGAGTGAATGAGATGCTCTCTTTTCACTTTCCATGATCTTAATGATTCACAGTGTGTGTGAATGTCTGGATCTTGTCTAGCAAATATCAATAAAGACAGGAAAGAACACACAAGTTGATGGAGGCCCTATCTATGTCTCCTAGTTGCCTGCAAGCTGCATTTGAGTAGGACAAAAATCTTCTACAGTGATATAAGCTAGAGTTAATAAAATAAAGGAGGGATTTTCATATACGGTTAAAGATGTGCTAATCTTGGCTTTAATAAGTACCATTATGTTATCTACTATGCTTATCTGTTGCTTCTTTGCTACAATATCATTGGCTTATTAGTAAGCCAGCAACTAGATTATATAAGGGAAATTGTTTGAGGTAGTTAATTTGGCAAGCTGCTGCTTGTTGTGGGCAATGAAGCTACATATTATTACTTGACTGAGGTAAATTCTCGATGGAAGTCGGAGTCTTCTCTGCTGTGCTACGTTTATGTCGATTTAGGGGGGCTACGTTTCATTATGTAAACTAATCAAACACGTCGCTTGTTTAAGTTCTTAAATGTCTTTAGTTTTTTCTCATATATCTTTTAGAGTTATTCTTCATCAAACAGAGGCCAAGTTTTACATTCGATCATGGTGTCGAGATAGAGATGTTAACCGAACACAAATAATTTTCATGACTTTTGAAGACAGATATAATTGCTTCCCTAGACTAAAATGGAAACTATAGAGCCATTGTTTTCTCCTTTGTCTTTTGCGAGAACGTGCAATTCTTAAAAGGCAAAGGACGGTATCCCTATTTCCGAAAACGGTACTTTCTGTCTTGACAGTGTATCTTACTCAACTCAAGTGCTAAGCGAACTAACTGCATCCAAAAGCGCTTTTCTTCTGCTTAAGCAAACCAAAAGTGCTTTTCTCCTAATTCTGCTGTCTGGAAATTGCAACAGTAAGAGAAACACATTCATTAGTTTAAGCAGGAAGCAAGGAATTGGTTGCTGCTGATCATATCAAAATTCTGTGGTTGCTATAGCTGCTTCTGTTTCTGCTTCTGCTTAATTCGATCTGCTGAGTGCTGCATGCTCAATGTCTATATATATATATATATATATATATATATATATATATATATATATATATGTATATTCTTTGTGCTTTATTCCCAGAATCCAGCGATATGTCTTTTGGAAACCCTAATTGCCCACCCTCCTCTAATCAGATCAGAGACTCATCAGAGCTCTAGCTTCAATCATATCAAATATTGAGAAAAAATTTGATGCTATTTCATCCCCTACGTACTATAGACTAATAAAACAAAGTAGCAAATTAACCCAGACAACTTAATTAATCACTGTTTGTTCATCTAATCACGGGATGATGAGCTACTATAAGAGGATGATTATATTGAACAGTGTATGAATACTAGAGTGGTCCTGTGGTGGTTGATTATGTAGGTCGGAATATATATGTAGGGTTGAAATATATAAGCATGCACGGTCTTATCCATGGTCATGTAGTGAAGAAGAAGACCAAAAAAATTCCATTCTTATGCTAATAAACTTTCTGCATCATTCAGAACTTGAAGTTAAAATGGGTGCCGGGCCAACCTCTATTATATGCGTATGCTATACTTGACAGAATCTAACATGGTACTCAAGAACATGGGTGCTAGCCAGCCAACTTCTTATCCAAAATTGACGACAGTCTTCAATTATTATTATAGAGACTGATTATTCTTTTGCATCTGTATAGGTAAATCGAGATTCATAAGGTAAACGAAGTTGTCATTAGTATGGTGAAACAATTAACATAGAGATCGATTGCAGATTTACCCCATGTCATTTTAATTAGTTTCTTATTTTACACTGCTAATAAGTTCACGAAAACAGGTACCTTATATTATTATCAATCTGCAAAGAGAGAAGCCAAAAAAGATTGTGCAAATGAGATTCCTGGTAACTTATATTACATTATCAATCTGCGTCTAAATACATTAAACTAATATTGCTCAAAATTAACACATCAACAAATTACTCTAGCTAGCTAGCTCTACAAGACATGCTTGGCCTGATTTATTCTTGAATCTGAAAAATTCTTTGTCCAGGGGAAAGTATTCTCTTGGGATCAAATAGTGCTTTCCTTTTCTCGAAGGTTTTCCACTTCGAGCCAAAATGCTTCATCCAACCTTGCTGTGTTTTGTGGTCTGGAAGATACTGCTTAACATCAATACCAGCCTTAACACAAAACTCTAATATCTCTTTGTTCTGCTCATCAAATGCCTTCCATTCATCAAACCCAGTTGCATGCAAAAATCCTACGGTGTAAAACACATCTTCTTCGGGTACAACTGCCGACATTTTCTCATTCCACCTGCATTTCAATTAGTTTCAGAAGATTAACTATTTTGTTCATCAAAATGTTTATTTATAGTTAAATGGTGAAAATTAAGAAAGGGTAATCTTACTTGCTTCTGTTCATGGGATAAACGAGGACAGGTCCGGTGGTAATATTTCTTTTCAAAACAATGTCCCTGAACACTCCTTGATCAAAGTCCGCGATGCGACTCTTTGGAATAAAGAGATTAAGCCACGGATGAGGAACATCCCATAGTCCTTCTGACTGAAGCTTTAGCTCTCCGCTTCGAACTCGATTCAGAAATTCTACATACGACGCATCATTTTCAAACTTAAAACCAGGAAGATAGTTTAACCCGTTCAATAGATTTTGGACCTCCTACAAAAGAAAATTTGTTCAAAATATTAGATCCATTTTGTCCTTTTTTTTTCTTGTGTAATTTTTCAACGGTTATTGTAATGGTAGAATATATGGTTACCTTGTCCACAGTGGATTCAGTTTGATGATCGTAATATTTGACGACTTCGAGGCAATATATGATGCCATGTTTGTTTACTTTGGAGATAATTTTTTTGTGAGAGGATTGAGGGAAAAATGAGGAAGCCCTCCAGTTATCCGGGGGACCCTGGTTAATTAGTAGTGAGCCTTCTAAATAATCGAGGGCATTGCTTTGTTGTCTCCCATTGATTGAGATTAAACGTTCTTGGTCTCTGGAAAACGCAGAGAAGTCACTGTAAAGCATTCGCACCCACTTGACCTGCAAGATCGACCAAAATATATTCAGCAAATTTAGTGGAAAGTGACATATAACAAAAACTTTAATCAAACTCCCTTAAGTTTAAAGGACCAAATTATAAAGGGGTCGCCGTTCATGGGGTCCGACCCAAGAAAAGAAGAATATAGTCAGGCAAGAAAGGAACAGAAGAAGAAGAAGAAGAAGAAGAAGAAGAGAAGAGTCCTTGTGTGATGGCTGAGATGTTCACGTTTAAGTGACATAAATTAAGTCACTTTTATATTGAGTTGTGGCTTTGAACATAATAAACTTGTCACGCATTAGTGTACTTAATCAACTATGAACGATTAGTATAATCACAAAGACAAAGGTCCAAGTCAATTATATTTATCTATGCCTAATGCCTGCGCAGAATATAAAAATATGCGTACCCTTTTTGGTGCTGGCTCTAGTGCAATTCTGGCTCTGGATATAACCCCAAACTGACCTAGCCCTCCAAGAACCCCATAGAAAAGCTCTGCGTTGTTGTTTGGGGAGCAAGTCACAAAATCCCCTTCTCCTGAAAGAAACACAAAACCCTAGCCAGTTATAATCACAAACTCTAAAAGCAGAGCTATAAGACCATTGATACGAGACCAGTAGTAGTGCTGGGAATATATATAAACTCCAGCCAACATAATCAAGTAGGATGATAATAACAACCCACTTGTTAATTAATCATGATTAATTAGTGATTAATTAACAAATTTAGAGTGACTAGTTTCGTACTGCGGTTATGATCATGATCAGCTGGTCTGAACCAACAAAATTCTAAGATTTTCTTCGATCCCAAACGTGTGGGACCTCAGTGCAACCAGCTTCAAACAACTGGGTTTGATTATTTATGCTTGTCAACAACTATTTTGTATTCTTACAAACAAGGTTGTCATCACTCTAATCGATCCCCCAGATGAACCAGAATACTATTTCAGTGAGTATTAATTATAATATGCACAAATGATTAGTACTAATCGAATCACGGCACTGAGAGAGCTAAATCATACCAGTAACAACATCCATTTCGTAGACATTGCTGATCTGAGGACCGAACCGAAACGTCTGTCCGCCGATTCCGGCGTTCGACAGCGTCCCTCCGACGGTCAGGTACAAGTAGTCCGTCCACGTCACCGGCGACAGCCCATGTTCTAATGTGGAATGCAGAACATCGACCCAGAGCTGCTCGCCTCCGACGTCCGTGTAGTAAACCGTCATGTCGTCTTTGTTGGTTGTCAAAACCACTTCGATTCCGGAGGAGCCGTGTTGGTTTCGTAACGACGACATTTCGACCACGACTCCATTGCGAGCCATGGCCTGTCCCCGTGTCGAGTGGCCCTGGCCTTTCGCGGCCACGCCAAACGGCAGGGAGACATTGTTGGCGAACTTGATGAGTGACGAAATGTCGTGTATGGAAGAAGGGTAGAGAACGGCGGCAGGGTTTTCGCTGTGGATGTGGCCGTAGTCAGTGGAAGCTAGTCTAATGGCTTCGTGGTCGTCACGGAGACTGTAGCCAATGGTGGAGATGAGGCGGCTCATGATGAACAAGGCTATGAGGTATCTTGGGAATAATAAAGATTTCTCAGCCATGAAAGATGAGAAAGAGAAGCAGAGAAGGGAGGTAGGTAGGAGATAAAGGGATGAAGACAGAGAGGTATATATAGGGGGAGGGGAAATAAAGCTGCATGAGAACGAGGGTGATTCAGACCAAAAAAAAGAGAGAGAGAACGAAGGTGAAAATCTTGGATTGGCAGAGAATGAAATCTTTGGCGATTAAAAATGTGTGTCTGCATTGTGTGGGGAACGACGTTTTACTTCGACACGTAGTGGTTTTTCAAAGATACGCAAAGTACAGGCCTTGGATTCATCATTTCTTTCTCTCTCTTTTTATTCTTTTTTTTTTTTTTTCCTTCTGATGATGCCACGTCATGAATTACTTGTGCAAAAACCATGTGTGATCGTCACGGAAGATTCTCATCAATCCACATAATGGTTACTGTAGCTTGTTTAAAGTTATTTTTAAGTTAAATTAGTTAAAATATCATTTTGTCTACTTATTTTAGAAAAGTGGCTGTATCAATGTTCTATATTTTAGTTAACATTACATCAATATTATTTTTAAAATAGAAATTAAATAATTTAAATATTATTCTAGGATATTTTGTATATTTCTAAATATTTTTCACGTGTGTCTTTACCTTATGCCAATAGGATATGTAGTTTGACTAGATCTATATATTCATATCCTTACCATATTGGTATTAAGTAATTCCCTATATAAAAGGCTCCTATCAATGAATAATACACACATCTTCACGATTCTCTATTCTCAAATCTTTCTCACTTCATTACGTTATCAGCTCTTGGCTTAACACTTGAGCTAATAGTTTTTTTCAAACCCTAAAAATTAAAACCGAAGATCCTCAGCCGCCGCCGTCGCCATTGTTTCCCGACTGCCACTTCCCGGCCGTTTGCCCCACTGTTCTCTTCAATCCGATCAAGCATCCAAGTTTCTTTTACGGTATGTTTATTTTATGACCCTAAAACTCTTCAAAGTTCAATAACCTCAGGGAAGATAAAGTGCTTTCTCCCATTCTTCTACTGCATTCTATGCTTGGGTCGGTGTATTTACAGGTTTAAAATCATGGTTGTCCTCCCCAGGTCCAAAGTTGTGTATAATCAACTTTGGTCATATTTTTTTTAAGGTGTGTTTGATCACCTTCACACAAGTTTATTTCTTTTTTTCTCTTCTTGTCTCTACATGGCTCTAATTGATTTACATCTACCTTAGAAAACATGGCATCAAAGCCATCATTGGTCTCTCCCTTAGAGGAGGTGACGTACGACACCGTGACTCTCAAAGAAAGTTACTAACGTATTTTCCGGTTCAAGTCTTTTACCCTATAGCAGATTTTTCATCATCAATTGTTTAACTAGGCTCATCCAAGTTAGTATAATATCTTAGAATTATCTGAAATTAAGAAGCTAGTGGTTTTAACTGTGCTTCGCACTACTGGCCCTCCACGGACATGTATGGTCATACTTAATTTGGAGTTACCGAAAGCTTTTGATTTTGGATCCCTCTTACGCTATTGCTCCAATTGTCGTCGTGTAAAAGCCGTTAAAGACTTGCCAAAACCAGATCACCATCGAATCCTCTAGGTTCTCTGGTCTTGGATTTGATCATCAACACGTCCTTGTGGCTGAGCATACGCCTCCATGCCACTGAGAAGCTTCAAAAGCTTCGCTAATGCCAAATCTGCGAAAAACAGTAATTTGTCCTCCCTGGACAGTCACTTCGTTTGAGCTTTGTGAACAGTTCTGGATGAACCAGATAGTGAGTTTTATATCATTGGAAAGCTCCACGAGTGTAGTTTTCAGAACATTTTGCGGTTTATCCATACATATTTTAACGAAGGAGTTATGATTATTTTAGTACGCAAATGTCATTCTGCTCGAGAATTTTTCAGCACTCTCGGGATTGTTGCTACTTTTAGCTCTTTCAATCCTTCTAAATGGCTTGACATCGACCTATTTACTCATATATCTGCTCTCTTTTGTAGGTATGTCTCTTGGTGAGATCGAGTGCCTCGTGGATAGTGGATCAACCCACACCATTCTAAAGAACCGGCAACTATTTCTAGAGTTAGTGTCATGTAAATCATCTGTGATGACAATGATTGGATCTTCTCCTGTGATCCTCGGGCGTGAAATAGCTCGCTTCTTTCTACCTCATGGCACTATGATCCATGTCACAGACGCTTTTTATGCCCCAAAAGGGCACCAAACCCTGTTGAACTTTAAGGACATTTACGATAATGGCTTTCACTTGGAAACTCATTATGAAGATGAAACCGAGTTCTTGTGTATCACTTCCCATGAATACGAACGTAAACGTATATTGAAGAAACTCATGAGTCAATCTAGCGGTTTTTACCTTATTACGATTCGGATTATTGAATCCCATGTAGTCGCCAAACAGAATCTTTGAGACTCTGACTCATATAAGCTTTGGCATGATCGACTTGGTCATCCCAGAAGGGACATGATGATCCGAATTCTGCGTAATTCTCATGGGCATCCCTTCTTTAGATCAAAACGAAAATATTTGGAAAATGATGTCACATAGTATCACATCCTGACTCTTAAATTTTTACCTTATTTACTAGTCTGGTGTTAAGGGACGATTATTATGGAGGAATTATTCGTAGTGGAAATAATTATCGACGGTAAAAATGGTAATTATAGCTAGTAAAAAGTTCAATTTTATTAGGGTATTATTTTTTTTTGTTAAATTTTGGAGTTTGGTTTATATTTTGGTGTTGGACCAGTTAGGCCAAGCCCAAATCTTTTTCTCTCCTATCTCTTCTCTCTCCTCCCTCCCGATTATCTCTCCCTCTCCCTCTGCCTGGAAACTTCTTCCAGGCCTTTCGGCGCTGTCCAGCCGCCTCAAACCGCCGCACCGGTCCCAAACGGTCAGCCGTCGACCAAGCCTTCTTCCTGGACCTGTGGTAGGCTTTCTAGCACCGCCGTGAAAGAGAAAACGCAGCCAAAAGGTACGGCTGCCCGTGACGTTCCATCGCCAGAGCTCCATTCGTTTGAAAGTCCTCCTCCCGTGCAACAATCCTTCCAAATGACTCACTCCCTCTTAAGCTAGGTAAGGAGAAATGTGGAGTTAAAATTTTAGGGTTTATTACCCTATCTAGGCTTGTAGTTGGTTTTTATGCTAGTTAGGAAAGTTGTAGAGGAGATTGAGAGGTAGATGCTGTCAAATTTTGGTAGGCATTGGAGGTCGTCGGAGTCAGCCGCCACTGTTAAGGGGATTTTCATAGTTTTACATGTGTTTTCTTAAGAGAAGTTTATTGATGTGTAGTTTGAAATTTTTGGAGGAGTTTTAGATATGTTTGGATTTTTCTAAGATTAGTGGATTTAGGCGGTTAATGGAATATAATGCAGTTGATGGTTATTTCTTGTTAGGACTAGAGAGAGTGGAAGTAAGGATGTCGGTATTTATGGTGAAGTATAGTTTGAAGCGAATTTAAGAATAAGGACGTTAGGCATGGATGAGCGTGCGAAGCTCACATTTAATTTTGTCTATTTTTATAAAGCGTGGGCATATAGTTGAAGATTTAATTATGTTTTTGAAACAAGACATGAGGAGGCACGAGCAGAAGAGACCTCTGATCTACATCAGGCTTAGGCCTAATTTATGAGTAGACTTTTGTTTTAATTAAAATGTAAGCAATTGTTTACTGTTGAGTAATTTATTTTGTTGGAGCTTTTGACGTCATTTTTATTTGACGATTTTATTTATTTTGGAGAGTTACCGAAAATCTTATTTTCGCCCATTTTTGGTAAATTATAAATGTTTTTATGAAGAGAGTATATATATAAATGCTAGCTAGCCATATGTGTCTGTCCATCTTAATGACGTAATATATATCTGTATTATAGTGTGACGTGAGCGTTAGACGCGAGCGTAGTAGCCCTATACGAGTGTTTAATTCATATAGGGGGTATGAACACATATTTATACACTCGTCTGTCCACCTTAATGGCGTAGTATATCACCGCATTAAGACGTGACGTGAGCGTTGGACGCGAGCGTAGTAGCCCTATATAAATTATTTTAAATCTATTAATTTATATATGGAGTATGGGCGAGTGTAAATATATACATATATTGATATATAGTTTTAAGTTGAAGAGGCTCGATAAATGATTTCTCACCAAAAGCATGCATTCGATTTGTCTTTGGAAATAAATTTAGGAAAGCATAAATGTTGATAAATATTTTATTTATTTATTTTTGTCTACTCACTCTAACATTTCCGAATGTTTTCCCCTGGGCCCTTCGTTTTAAAAATACTCAGTCTTCAGTGTTCGGTTTGAATCTAGTAGGAGGCGACGAGGCATAGTTACCAATCTCTCAGCCACTTTTCACCAGTAGGTTACATGTTTAACCTACTAAGGTATTTTCATGCTTCCGTTGGTTTTAGTAGCTCTGAATACTCTTAGAATTATTGTATATTAATTTCGGTGGTGTGTTAAAACCTATGTTATAGTATTTGGATATTTATGGGTTGAAATAGAGTGGTTAGCTTGTTTTAAGAGAGTAGTTCTTTAATTTTTCTGGTTAGGGTTGTCTATTTTCAAGGGAGGTTTGCCGAGTTCTTTGGTAAACTTTTCTTAGAGGTAGACCCCGCAAGACTTACTTCGGGTTTCAAGATCAAATTCGGGGTGGATCTTGATAGTTTGAATCATGGTGGTGACGCCATAACTGGTCATCACGGCCCAAAGGGGACTTTGACGTCTCCCGGGCTCGGCACCAACTTCATGGCTGCCGCTCGGCCAATCCCTCAAGCAATTGAGGCGTGCCATTCTTCCCTTGATGTGTCGTTGACTCTTTCAAACGTTCATCGTTTGTTTTGCAAAGCTTGCTCTTTAGCGAAAGTAGTATTGAGACCGTCTTACGCTAAAGATAACACCGAGAACATTTTATTTCTACATCGTATCCAAGGTGATATTTGTGGACCCATCCATCCTGAATGTGGACCATTTCGATACTTTATAGTCCTAGTGGATGCTTCAACGCGTTAGACTCATGTCGCACTCTTGTCCACACGTAATGTTGCATTTCCAAAACTCCTAGCACAAATTATTAAACTCCAGGCTCACCATCCTGATTATCTAATTAAGTCAATTCGACTGGATAACGCTAGAGAATTTACATCAAAGACTTTTGATGACTATTGCATGTCTATCAGGTTTGAAGTTGAACATCTCGTACCCCATGTTCACACGCAAAACGGTCTCGCCAAAGCTACGATTAAGCGACTGTAGCTTATTTCTCGAGCGTTGGTAATGCGCACCAACCTCCTAATTACGTCATGGGGCTATGCAATATTGCATGCAACCTTACTTATTCGTTTCAGACCCACTGTCAAACAACCATTTAGTGCATACCAGTTGGTTACTGGATATGAGCCTGACATTTCGCATCTACGCATTTTTGGTTGTTCGGTTTATGTGCCAATTACGCCTCTACTATGTTCTAAAATGGGTCCTCAGAGACGATTGAGTATCTACGTTGGTTATGAATCTCCAACGATTATTAGATACCTTGAGCCATTAACATGTGATCTTTTTACCGCAAGGTTTGCGGATTGTCACTTTGATGAGACATTCTTCCTATCGTTAGGGGGAGATACGAACAAATGTGTTCATGTGGAACAAAATGAATTGTCGTGATTTGTCCTCACTCTATCTCATTATGATCCTCGCACCTCACAGATTGAAAGTGAAGTGAAACCTCACAGACTGAAAGTGAAGTGAAACATATTCTCGAACTTCAGAAAATAGCAGATACGATGTCTGACTCTTTCTTCGAGATTGCGAAAGTGACAAGATTAGATATATCAGCTGCAAATGTTCCTGTTAAGCTCGAAGTCCCTAAAAAGGGCATGGCCATCCCTGGGCACGGGACTGCCGCCGCCGTCGGTGCCACCCACGGTGGGGGGATGGAGGTCGTGGCTCCCCAAAGGAAAAGAGGGAGGCCATTTGGTTCGGTTGACACCCGTCCGAGAAAGAAATGGACCGACAAGACACAAGTCAATCATTTGATCATCGATGTTGAGAGTTCTTCTCACGAGATCATCTTTGATTACAGTTATTTTAACGAATTGATGTTAGAATCTATGGGGGACGCCTCAGGGTCAATGTCAACATCAGATAACATAGAGATCTCCATGTGTTATGATAACACTTATGAATTAATGAACCGGTCATCAACCCATGATGATATATTTGCTTATTCCGTAGCTCATGAAATCATTGAGCACGATGACATTGAACCACCCACGCTCTGTTGCAGAATGTCAAAACAGAACAAATTGACCTAAATGGAAAGATGTAATCCAAGCAGAATTAGACTCTCTAACAAAGAGATAGGTCTTCGGCTCAGTAGTGCTAACTCCGCCGAGTGTAAAGCCTGTTGGACATAAATGAGTCTCTATTAGAAAGCGTAATGAGAAGAATGAGGTACTTCGGTATAAGGCCCACCTTGTGGCGTAATGTTTCTCACAACGCCCTGAGATTGATTATGAAGAGACTTACTCTCTGGTCATGGACATCATAACTTTCCGCTACTTAGTCATTTTGGTAGTGTCCGAAAAACTTGACATGCAGCTCATAGATGTGGTTACAGCATATCTCTATGGAGATCTTGATACAGATATATATATATATATATGTATTAAAGTTCCTGACGGCATTACGTTACCTGAATCAAGTGACTCTAAACCACGAAGTGCGTATGCTATAAGGTTGCAACGCTCACTTTACGGATTAAAGCAATCTGGGCGAACGTGGTATATTTGTCTAAGTGACTACTTAATATGAGAGGGATATAAGAACGATGAACTATGCCTGTGATGTTCATAAAGAAGACAAGTTCCGGATTTGCAATAGTGGCCATTTATGTCGATGACATGAACATTATCGGTACTCTTGATGAAATCAAAGAGACCGCGGCTTATCTAAAATCCGAGTTTAAAATGAAAGATCTTGGGAAGACTCGATTTTGTCTAGGTCTTGAACTAGGCGCATTATTGTACTTAGCTCAATGCATTCGACTAGACATTGCATTCTCAGTCAACTTGTTAGCTAGATTTAGCTCAGCGCCAACCCAACGTCATTAGACCGGAGTCAAGAACATATTTTGATATCTTAAGGGTACTATTGACTTGGGTTTGTTCTTTCCCTACACTGATTCAAAAAGGACAGAAAATGGTCATATGGCTCATGGAAGACACGGCACCGATCCACTAAGGGACCAGACCGCCGCCATGGACGCCGCCGGTCTAGCTACTGGATACGGGTCCAATGTCGTGCATACCACCGCTGCTTTGTCCTATGCCGAGACACCCAAGAATATGTTGGTGGGTTTCGTCGACGCAAGATATTTATCTGATCCTCATAAAGAACGTTCTTAAACTGGTTATGTGTTCACCATTAGGAATACGACGATATCTTGGAGGTCTACTAAGCAGACTCTAGTGGTGAAATCTTCAAATCATGCAGAGATTATAGCTTTACATGAAACTGTTCGAGAATGTGTTTGGTTGAGATCAATCATTAAACACATTAAAAGGACTAGTTGATTAAATTCTACAACTGATAGACCTACATGCATTTATGAGGACAATGCAGCTTGTATTGAGCAAATGAAGTTATGTTACATCAAGGGTGATAATACAAAGCGTATTTCACCTAAGTTCTTCTATAACCAACAGCAACAGACGTTTCTCAACATTCAAGTGAACCAAGATAGTTCTGAAGGAAACGCAGCAGACTTATTTACTAAGTTTTTACCTAAGTCTACTTTTGAGAAACATGTGAAAAGTATAGGCATGCGTCGGCTACCAAGTTTCTCTGAATAATGTTCACATCAGGGGTAGTATCATCTCAATGAAGTAGGCTGGTGCGTTGTTTCTCCTACGATCAATGTTTAGTTTTTCTCCCACAAGGTTTTTGTAACTTGACGAGGTTTTTGACGAGGGAACAGATCAGCACCATCGACATATCAGCGCGCGGCACAAGGGGGAGTGTTATAGGATATTATGTATCTTTCTAGATATTCTTTATGTGTGATTTTGCCTTATGCCAATAAGATATATAGTTTGACTAGATCTATGTATTCATTATCCTTACTATATTGGTATTGTGTAATTCCTTATATAAATGACTCCTATCAATGAATAATACACACATCTTCACGATCCTCTATTCTCAAGTCTCTCTCACCTTATTAAATATATTTATATATCACATAAAATATCTTACAATGAATGTATTAAATTATAACTAGTTTCATCTGAGTCATCTCAAGTTTGGCTAGCGAGATAGCTAAAAGTCATAATAGCTAAAGTTTGCTAGTCTGCTAGTCTGCTGGAGCTTCTAAAACATCCAAAAAAACTAAACATGCTCTCTAAAATAGCTAAAGAGTTAAAGTAGAAAATCCGTTAAAGATGCTCTTAGCTCTGTCAAATATGGCCAAATTGGAGGTGTGGGATTCATTTTAGCCGTCCGATTGTGATGCTCTCTAGGTCAATGATACGACAAGTTGGTTCAATGTTCATATTTGTGTGTCTAGATTGTTATTCAAAGGTCTTTGTTTTCTAATTTTCTAAAGAATGGATGGAGACATGCATGGTCAAAAAATTTTGGTCGTCATGGAAAGGATCTTAAAGATTCGGTTGGATTTTGGGGTTCATGGAACGAATTTTGTAGGACAAAACTAGTGGGAGACAGTATACAAGATTTTTCTTCAATCCAAGATTTGTTGTGTGAATCTACAACTACAAGTTATGGGTTAAAGTCAGTGATGATATAATTACCAGCTAGCTCGTTGTTTTTTCCATACGTACGTCACTTGGAATATTGCCATTTTGTTTCAGTTGCGTAAGTACATGTTCACAGCGAATCCGAGAATAAAATGGAAAGCATAGTTCAGAACGATTCTAGGTCTTATCATGTAATAGATTCATTTTACCAACCATGCATCATGACCTTCAATAATTTTGTACATGACCTTCAATGTACATACTTGTGATCAATGAAGCATGCATATATCAAGATTTGTTTCACATTCTAAGTTACAGGGTCAAACATATTCTGCGTAGCTTAGAAAACTACAAGCAAATATACCTCTTTCACTTGGACTCTTAAGGACAATATGTCAAATGATATTTTCAGTACTTTTGTAAACAAGAATAGAAAATAATGATAAAACTAAGTAATATTTGGATAAATTGGGGAAAATATGGTTGAGTGTCTAGTATTCTAAATTGACATATTTTACGACATGACAACACAGATTAACCCAGAAAGTTTATAGTTTATAGTTTCGGATGAGAATATATAGTTTGTTTCAAGTTGTGTTTATACAGTAAACTATTAAGTGTGTAGCACATACGATATATTTGTTATTGATAAACTATTAGATGAGTTGTCTCAAGGAAACTAACATACATTGATTCCAGAGACATTTCAATGAACAAAATATATACAACGATTAAGCTTAAGATGAGATGGGATTCACAAAAGGAACATCAGTGTCTAGTAAACAAGTTTTGAGTGCATTGCATGCATTCATAAAAATATAGCAAGAAAACAGCATCATGCCATGCACAGGAGAGAATCTGTTAGTATTAATTCTGGTGGCATTTTGGCGCTGCATGTTTAGTTAGTTCTTTCATGGCGTACAAGTTTATCATGTTGATGCTTCATTGCAACAGAAAACACCTATTATATATAATAATGAACCGTCTGGTAGTGATTTATTAACTATATGTTCTATTTTGTACTTATGGAATTGTTTTGTTTTTTTTTTTTTTGGGTCGGGTTGTACTTATATGTAGCCAGAGATTTTTCCAGGTCCTAAGCAAAGGTCGATTATGATTAACAAATACATATAGATCAATATTAATCAACATATAAATCTTTGACCCAAAGATCTCACAAGTACAGAATTATACTCTATATTAGCATATAATTCACTCAGAATAATTTGTACGTACTATAATATTACCCTATTATTAAGAAATTGTACGTACTACAATATACCCTATTATTAAGAATGTAATGTTTACCAATGCATGCGCACCATGCTTAATTTGATGCTTAACCGAAAATCATCCCTGATGAAGCTACTTGCAGAATGTTATAACTAATTAGAAAATATATAGAATATATTGTATATTATTGAAATATATATTAGTTGATATACACACACACACACTAATTAAGTGTTTTAAAACAAGACTGTCTTTCCCGTCTACTCGTCTAGCGCTCCAAGTCTGCCCTCTGTCTTGGGAACGCCTAATGATTTTTCAAATTTTGATATATAATGTACATGTGTGTGATATATGTACATATAAGTGAAAGAGGATATATAGGTCGTCAAGTTAATTAGCTTACCGTAGTGAAAGCAAGATCTTAGAATCGTGAAAGCAAAGCTGTCATATACTCATTCTCATGCCCAAACAGTGATAGTTAAGTCTTATACCTAACCAAAAAAATAAGGGGATCGAAAAATGGCAGAAAAGGTTGATTGTATTATTTGAGTTTATATTCTCTTTGATTTGGAGCATAGATCGATCAGCCTAATTAAAATACCTTATGATGAATAAGTATATATCTACTACGTACCCTAGCTAGAAGGCAAGCGCACACTATTTAAATCTAATGGTGACTTTGGAAACAATCTTAATCATTGCAGGAGTACAAAACAAATGGAATCGAAGCAAGTAATATATATATATATATACACACACATACACTCTATTCTTCTTGAAATCTAAACCTTGAACAACTGTAATGACCCTGACAAACTAGCTAGCTATGTTTGGTGACAACTATATTTACGTAGTACGTATTTGATGCGTACGTACTTGTCTCGCTACATATATATGAATCTGAACTATACAAATTAAGTTTGTCAAATTGTGGACTTTGAAAAAAGGGATATCTCTAATTCTCAAGATTTAGAGTATCTGTTCTAACAGCGAAATGGCAATGCAGTATGCACTGAGTTTCTCGATGTCATCGTACGCTTCTTCATTTGATGTGTGTGTGTGATGTGTATACGAGACTATGAGAGGGTTCTTAATTATCTGAGATACTGGAAATCTCTATAGGGATCCACACAGTGTTACATACTATGTCGATCACACGTACTATCCATATAGCTAAGGTAGCTAGCAGCAAGCCCTCTCGTACTGCTGCGATTATATCTATCTCCGTTTGCATATATGAAAGTCGATCGAGCTGGATATATGCTGTAACGTGATCGATGTATAGTAGAAACTACAAAGCTTGATGCGCTAGCTGTAACTGTTTTGTTGTGATACAAATCAATCCACGGATCTCATGCATGGAGTTGAGAATGAAGTGGGCTTTTATACATGTATAGTACGTACAAACTACAAAGCTCTCGTATTCTCGTTGTTTTATTGTGTTACTTGATACATTCAGGTCATTTGTACTTGTGGTTCAAGATTGTGAAGTTAATCTCACGTACAGGTCGAGTGGTTGAGAATAAATCCATTGTGTTCAAGATTAGCAATGCAACTCTTTCCAGTGCCAATAGAAAGGGTTGGTCGACGAAATATCATCATGATCCTTGAACTAAAGAAGAAGAAGGTGATCGATTAGGTTTGTGCACGTACACATGCGAGTACATGGCATTGTGCACTTAGGTAATGATCGAGGAGGAAAATAAGCAATTGTGTGTAAAGCTATCTTGACAAAACGAACCCACATCGAGCATGAGCGCAGGATAGCCCCAGTACTTTGATACTGTCTCGCGTTATGATGGGGGTGGGGGGCCGAGAAGGAAAAGGTGTATTTAGAAAACTAGAAATGGACCCATATCCGCTTCGGGATTCTGTAGTTGGATGGAAACTAGAAAATAGGGTTTACACATTTACCCGTGATGCGAGTAAGTTTGAGAATCGTAGCCGAATCTCTCATGCACATTATATCTTCGTACAAAATCTATGCATGAGATTTCTTTTTCTCCTTTTTCGATTGAATAATTGCGTAATATCAAAAGTAGATATCCTTTACTTGTGACGAGAGAGACGAACATAAAAATTTATGTGTATATGTACTACAATTGCAAGTTTGAGTAAAATTCCAAGCAGTGTGCATTGGATTCTGTACCTCTATATCCAATTCAAGTGTGATAACTAGAATTTCTTTTTTGAGAGGATCAAATAAAAAACAATAAAAGATGCTCTGACTTTCGCGGTGCATCTCCGAATAGCGAAACCTAGGTTTCGTACTAAGGGCGGCCAGCTTCGCGCTCTACCAACCAAGCAAAATCAGATCTGCGGTGGTTGCTGTTGAGAGGGCCGATGGCTTTTCACACATGAGCGTTGGGATCTCATCTCTAAGGCTAGAAAACTGGCGGCGATCGAATATAAAAATAGACGGACTAGCGGTGGTTGAGGCTAGGTTGTCGTTTCAAGGTTGGGATGGACTCCCAATTGGAATCGGCAAGGTGTTGGTTCCTGTGATTGGATTTGAGATGGTGATCTCTGTTGTGATTTCACCCAAAGTTGATGGATCATGGCTACTAGATATGGTCATCTATGTTGTATCATGCGCGGTGGCGATTCTTGGCAACGCGTGGATCAAGGCTGATGTGTGGATGTCGCCAGAAGATGTGGATGTTAATTGAAATCGACAGATGATTTCGCTGTTGCCGGAGCTGGTTTAGCTGTGGACGGCGACAACCCTCGGGTTGGGGTGGACCTTTACTGCAGCAAGTCTAGGGTTCAACCCAAGATGGACCGGGTGGCATTGGCTCCACTTTTTTGGGCTTGTTATGCCCGGGCTGGAACTTAGTGGGTCAGTTGGCTCTTTCTAGAACTCTAATGGCTTCTACTTTGGCCCAATAAGGAAAGCGGGCGCCTAGTGGCTCACGAAACAAAACTCCTAACACCCCATCAAACCCTGATCCAAAGGGCAAAAACAAAGTTCATTGAGTGTTGGAGAGCGGATAGTTTGATAGACTATGCGAGCTAGTTGCAGGTAGATGGATTCATGAAGCTTAGAGTACCGTAATTAAACGCTTTGGTTCCGGTTTTTATGTTTCTTTAATATATTATTTTGTAACTAGTTTAATCATCTGCTAAGCTCACTTGAATCTAGTTTAATCATCTGTTAAGCTCACTTATTTAAGTGAGCTAATTTTCTAATGTAATTGTGCTTTGATGCCATTATGGAATGAGAATATCAATGAAATTTGTATCTTTCAAAAAAATATAATTTCCTTTTTGAGTTTTCTTTTTTTAATACAAGCCATTTTTGTACGTATGAACTACATATAATGTGCATATATGGTATCGGGTGTAAAATAGTGTAAAATTTAACTCGATACGTACAATGTGCCAATCGGGTGTAAGACGGTGTAAGATTTAACTCATAGGTTTAGGGTTTTGTTGAACTTAATAACTGAAGTGTTAAGCACTATCATGTCTTAGAGCAAGTTCACCCGTTGGGTTAGAATGAACACAGTGACCTGGGTCACTCTGGGTTACTGTGACTAGGCAGCAGTTTCCACCCGTCTGAAATGTGAGATTGCTGTCACGTGGCAGTGACTGTTTATTGAATTTTAAAAAACGTTTTTAAGTGCGAATAATAGTTCAATCATAAATAAATAGTGATAAATAAACAATATGAATTATTGAATTTTTTTTTATTCCATGACATTTAATTGACATGCCAAGCCTAGGTAATTAGAAAAAGATATAATTATTTGAAATTTCCTAATGAAAAACACACAAACATAATAAAAAACAGACAATCTAGACATTCATGTTGCCTTAAAATTGCCACAAATGCTCTATGAGATCTGCTTGAAGGTCGGAGTGCTCGTACGGACATCTAATTGCATTGTATCGCTCCATGAACCCTTCAAAGGTATGACTATCTCTACCAACTTCATCAAAGTCTTGACCGGTTGGTCCATCCCAAACATCGGCTATTCTAGGCCTCATATTGTTTTCCTCTTCTTCATCGAACTCCAAATCATCATCACTATCAGCAGGGCGTTCATCCTCCACTATCATGTTGTGTAAAATAATACAAGCCAACATGATGTATCGAAGATCTTCTTTATCCCAACCGCGAGCTGCTCCTCTAATAATACCAAAGCGTGATTGCAAAATACCAAAACACCTCTCCCCATCCTTCCTATACCCTTCTTGGGCCTTGGAAAATGTAATATCTTTAGGACGGGTGGGATGTGGAATAGTTTTGACGAAAGTTGCCCACCTAGGATATATACAGTCGGCAAGATAGTAGCCTAACTTGTGGACTCTGTTATTCACTTGGAACTCGATCTTAGGTGCTCGACCGGCAGTAAGCTCGTCAAACAATGGGGATTTTGCTAGGACATTGAGGTCGTTGCATGACCCGGGCATTCCAAAGAAGGCGTGCCATATCCAAGTGTCGTATGATGCGACCGCTTCAAGAATGATAGTGGGGATGTGTTTTCTACCACTATATTCACCAGCCCAACCGGATGGACAATTCTTCCATTGCCAATGCATGCAGTCGATGCTCCCAATCATCCCGGGAAAGCCTCGCCTTTAGCGAGAAGTCTTTTTAGATCGGCTGGATTAGGAGCTCTAAGGTAATTTGCTTAGTAAAGAGCAACAATTCCTCTTGTAAATCGTTGGAGGCACTCGATAGAGGTAGATTTTGCCATCCGACAATACTCCGCACAAAGTGGGAATTTTTTTTGGTTGGTTTATGTAAAATTGATTGTAGTATATATAGGAGAATTTACATTGTTACCGTTAGAAATATTCAATTTTTAAAATATTTTTTTCCCTACCGTTGTATTAATTCCAAACGGTAAGAATTTATTTTTAAATATTTTTTTCTTACCGTTATAAACTTTTTTCACAACGGTAAGATTCAAAAAAAAAAAAAACCAACGCCTAGCTAATTGCAGTCGTCAGATTGCTTCAGTAACGACTCATATCTTTTGACCGTTGCATTCAAAATGAAAGTGAGCAGCGTTGGTGGCGTGACGCGTGTCAGGGTGGGGTAGAAGCTCGCATGTCGCGACAAAAAGGAGAAGACACGCGCGGGAAGAAAGGCTGTTGTTGGTCCGTGCATTTCACGCACTGAGAGAGAGGGTCGGTGCAGGTGGTCTCCTGACTGATGCAGGCGGGCTCGTGGTTGATGCAAGCATGACGTAAGCCATTTGTTGGGCTCGTGGCTGACTGGACCGATCTCATTCTGGGTTGGATATCTCCTCCAACCTGGGTTGGATATCTCCCCCAAAATCTCACTCGGGTTAAAAAATGAGATAGCTCATTTTATGGGTGGAATGAGTGTTTTTTTCAGTTGGATTAAATTCCTAGGTGGCATCTAACCCAAGTTGAATTTTTCTTCATGGGTGGACTTGCTCTTACGATACCCACGCGATCATGGTAAACAAAATACTTTACCCGGAGGGTACTTTGATGAATCGTGATTTTCTTACTAATACTCTTGCAGTTCAAAGCATGCGTGTCTAGATCTACTATGTATATCTCAGTAAGTGTAGTCAATTTCTAACTATATGTACTGGAGAATCGTATATCAACCTAGGTACGAGAGTCAGAGAGCTAGAGAGATTTGTTTCTGTCAAGTCAGTGGTACTTAGATACTGTCATATCTATCTCCTCGAGGATTCCTTCTCTCTCTCTCTCTCACATGTTCATGTCACGGCTCTCTGCTGGTTCTATTAATCTCACGTCTTGTCGATGTAGTGAGATTTTTTCACTGTTGGATCGATTTAGTCTATGTATGATCCATCGAGCTGTCTATCGAGCTACTGTCTCATTTCTCTGTTCTTTTGTGTGGTCTTTTTAGGTCAGGCATGTTTATCCTGTTACTGTTGTGAGCGATCAAAGCAATCGATCCATGGCAAGTTAGAAACTGATTGATCAACAATCTAGTTTGATGCATACAGTCTTCTACAGAAGGGAGCCTCTATCAAACACCACAGTATCACTGGCACTGTGTTAATATTAGCATTACCAAGTTGCAAATACTAACAATTCGTGGATCTTATTTCCAAAATGAATTCACATGCTAGCTCAAGTAGTACATAAGTAGAATGATGTTGGAATTGATTCTGATTACTTCATCAATTGCATATCGAGGCCAGGTGGGACAAATGACAATATGATTGTAATTAGGGTTATGAGAGTTGGGTACCAATCAGCCAAAGAATTAGAATAAAGTGGGACTCGCATGTCATATATGTTATATCGACCGGTCCAAATCCATTTTGAGCTAGAGAAGTTTTACATGTTTTTGGATTCAGAGAGAGAATCCATGAACATACGTTATGAATCGTTTTGTAAGACCAACTAAAATTTGTGTGTCCACCGTCGATTACCATGTGAGAGCAATTAGACCATACTGGCCTAATAATTTTCACCTTATATGCGGGTGTGCATACGTCCGATAATTATATTGGGTCTCGTACGTAGTCAATGAAAAAGCTAGAGAGAAATGAGGGAGTCACTATATGCAATTAACTCGAGTATGAACTCAATTAAACCAAGTGAGAAAGATGAAATAAATACATAGCCAAAACTGGCCCTCGAGTGGCACCGCCTCCGCATGTCAAACTCTCTGAACAACCACTCTTTTTTTTACTTTTTTTCTTTTTTCGTAAGACCTTAATAATCATCAACCTACCGATAAAGAACTTATGGCGTGTCGGGCTCAAACTTAGATGGCCGGATTGCAATTCGCAAAGCTATAGGAAGTTTATAGCAGACAATCAAAGCTTTCGAATAATAATTGATGTTAATTTGTAGACTTGACTTTATTTACTGGTCATAACCATCATCCAAATCAATCCAATCGAACCTTCTTCTTCTTCTTCTTCTTCTTCTTCTTCTTCTTCTTCTTCTCTCCCAGCTGGTCTTTGCAGATAGTGCCACTTTTGAAGATAATCCCATCAAGAAGTTTCAAACTCCAAATTTCATGTTGTGTTTGAGATCGAATCTAATCCATTTTTGGCAGCATATATACGGTAATAGATATACAGATGTAGTTTGAATTGGCACGATTATTCTTTAGAATTTTAGAAGCATCACATATCTTAATTAGTCACAATCATTTCGATCGGCAAACCTAAGCGACGTATATAGTATGTTATAATTAGTTATAACTAAACAGAGACTGTTTCTTACATCAAACTTAGCAATCTTTATAAAGAAATCTGGACACAAAACCTTGTGGAAGTTTTTTGATATATTTTTTAGGAGTAAATACTTGTGACACCCTATAATTTACACCTAAAATCAGTTTTGTCCCTCACTTTTTTTTTTAAACTGGTATATCCCTATACTTTGAATTCTCGACTGATTTGCTCTTTTCCCAGCTGATTATGACTGTGACATGCTCATTAACAGTCTAAATAACCCTTCACTCTTATCTCTTCTAGCATAGTAATAGGGGGCTTAGACCTTACTCTCAAAACCCAACCATTGAAGCTCTCACAAGCATTGTTAATGAGCATGTCACAGTCATAACCAGCTGAGAAAAGGGTAAATCAGTCGAGAATTCAAAGTATAGGGCGGTATACCAGTTTAAAAAAAAAGTGAGGGACAAAACTGATTTTAGGTGTAAACTACAGGGTGTCACAAGCATTTACTCCTATTTTTTAATAACAAAAAAGATTACATATCTACTCTTTATAAAGAAGAGAATGATAAAACAGACTCCTCATTTTCACACTCTAACAGTTGTCAAACCGACAACAAGGACACAAAGAAAAAAATTATATAAGTAAAATGTAAGATGTACATTAGAAAGTGAGATATGAAAATATCTAAAGGACAATAAGCCTCTACTTTCAATACTTTACAACCATAATATTTATTTATTTTAAATCCTTATAAGTTTCCGGCAAACTAATTAAGGGTTATTCTTCATCATTGGTAGTAGATGTAAGACTCAGCTTGGTCTACAGGAACGACATTTAGTTGTATAAACATCAAGGATGTACCAACAATTGAAACAAAATCTTATAGCTCATGGAAGCAAATCTATATGTGTTGTCATGAAAGACGAAAAATTCTCAGATACTGCAATATTTCAAATGCAAGATTTGCTAAGATCGATTGGAAGTTACATGCAGGATAAGATACTGCAATATTTCAAATGCAAGATTTTCAAAGATGGATTGGATCGATGTTAATTACATGCGGGATCGCTTATGGAAGCAAATCTATTTCTGCTGTCATTCATGACGAACAATTCTCAGATCGAAACTGCAACATTTCAAATGCAATACCAGCAGCCTTGTTGGTCAAAGTAATTAAGCATTGATTTTGCTTTTGAAAGACCAAAGATTCTCAGATGCTGCAATATTTTAGATGCAAGATCTGCTCAAATCGATCGAAAGTTACGTACATGCATGACTTCAAAAACATCAAACAATAGACGGTACCGTTATCGCAGGCATCTGCCGTTGTTGTTGGTCAAAACAACTAGGATTGATTCATTCAAATTCGATCTCAAAGCAAGCAGCTGTATTTAAATTAAAGAAAAAGTCCAGGTTATCAAGGTTGAAGGGGATAGTTTGATTGTGACCTGAACTTGGGTGTTTTTCGTTTGCACCATTTTGATCTAAACAAAGTTTAAACTTCACTAATCTACTTTTCCAAGGCAAAGAGAAAAAGAAAGCTTCACTTATTTAATATAATTAAAAGGGAATGAAAATGAATAATAAGTTAATTAGAACACAAGGGGGTCTGCAGGCTGAAGTCTGAACCTGCAGGCCAGGTTGTTATACTTGCCAGACTTAATTATATCATAAGAGAGTTAATCACCATCATGTAAATATGGTTGAGCAAAAGTGACAAAATAACCCAAAAATCCAACTTTAAGTGTGTGTATATAATTCTGTCAAACTTGAACCGTTCATATTTATAACAGAAAAACGCAGTTTTAAGTGCCTAAATGATAACCAAATTAGCTGAAATTTTACAAAGATAATCTATACATTAGTATCTAAAGACTAGATGGTGGAGATGTGAAAATTCAATTGAAAAGTGAGTGTAAAGTGGAAATCTACACCTTAAGAATAAATACGGACGTCTGCAGCTGAGAAGTTCTGTGTGTGTATGTATGTGTGTGTGTATATATATATATATATATATATATATATATATTCATTAGTCATGCACAAAATTACAAACTAGCTAGTCGATCTCCTTCTCAATGTGGTGTTCAAATCACGGCAAGTGATCTTCCACTGTTAATCTCAGATATGCTTTCTTGCTATTGTGATTCTTTTGAATCTTGTGATTCGATCATGGACTATATATTCGTGTGCTATATATGTTGGAATTCTGAAATCTAAGATTTACTTTTTCTTTGTTAAAAATTATATTTTCTTCAATAAAAAAGCTCAAAGGCAATACATCAATACAAGCATATACATATATCGAAACCTAGTTAGGGAATATTTAGTCATCTTATAATACACTTGTATAATGTGAATTTAAAGTTTATGCTTTCCTATTAACCAGCTTGTGTCATATCACTCATATGCATGGAGCTAGCGTATGAAACTAAGGCTTCCAATTATTAGAACAACTAAACATGTATATTAAACCACAACGTTGCACACCTAAATGACAGTTTTAGGGACCAATTAAGACTGAGCTATACATTCCAGATTACAGTCGGAGTCTCGGAGAGAATGCACAACTACCCCAATATCTACTCCAACTTCACACTAGCTAATTGAATTACAAGTCATCGAAAACCCTTTGTCCCGGGGCTAGTATCTTGTTTGGATCATACTTAACCTTCATTTCCTGGAAAGTTTGCCATTTTGATCCAAAGTGGTCTATCCAATCTTGCTGTTTTTCATAATGGGGAAGGTACTGCTTAATCTCAATACCAGTATCATTACAGAACTGTAATATTTGTGCATTGACTTCATCAAATAGCTGCCATTGTTCGAGCCCACTTGAATGCAAAAGCGCCACAACATAGAACACATCTTCCTCTGGTACAACTGCAGTCATCTTATCGTCCCACCTGAAAAATTACAAACAAAACAAATGTGCTGTTACAATATCAATATATATATATATATATATATATATAAGACGAAAGAGAAGAAGAGAAGGCAGATTTGCGAGTAGAGCTAGAGCCACCACATAGATCGAATATACACTCACTTGTTTCGGTTCATGGGGTAAACGATGACAAGTCCCGCCGGAACCTTTTGTTTCAGAAGAATGCCTTTGAAAACACCAGAATCAAAGTCTGCAATTCGTGATTTTGGAACGAAGAGATTTAGCCATGGATGAGCAATTTCCCATAACCCAAGTGTTCGAAGAAATTCCTCTGCAGTATGCACTCTATTCAGGAAATCTATGTAGGATACATCTTGCTGGAATATAAATCCAGGAATGTAGCTGAACTGCTTGAGCAATATCTTAACCACCTATACAAGGAGCCTAAATTAGTTTATATTAATCAAGAAAACGACTATGTTATGCTCTCTAAGTTGAATATTAGTAATTCAGAATTCGGCTATATATATAATATAATAAAAAAGTTTTACACATGTTGCCCTAGAAAGCAGTATCTATTAAGTGTTAATTTTGAAGTTCTTCGCGTATTCTTGTATACCTAAAGTCTCAAACTTTGTCTATATATCATGAAGATAAGACCCTCATTCATAGTTTTTCGATTTTGTTAGTTCTAGTTTGTCCTATTATGTTATGTACTATATATAAAAAAAAACTGTAATATTTGTGAAACATTAGGTCATTATGTGAAAATACACTGAATCTCGGGAGAAGTCTGCATAAACCCTAATGGAAATGAAAACAAAAGCACAATAACCATGATGATAGTGATGATCGATATACCTTAGATATGGTTTTTGCAGCTTTATCATCATAGTATTTGGCTATTTCAATGGTGTAAAGGATTCCGTATTGTTCTAGTAAAGCAGCTATTCTCGGTTGGTCAGCTACTGGATAGAAGGAAAGGTCTACAGGACCCTGCGGCATTAGAACAAAACCTTCCACATAATCGAATCCAATACTTCCCTGCTTTCCCTTGCTTGCGATAAGAAGTTCCTGGTCTTTTGAAAATGCAGAGAAGTCGCTGTAAAATAGCCGTATCCAAATAGCCTGCAGCCAAAAGCAAATTCATCATGCACACTTCAATACTCAGCATTAGCTAAAAACTCAAATCCTATTTGGAAAAAATTATAACTCAATGAGCAAAGACATAATACCCTATTGGGAGCTGGCTGTAGTGCAATTCTTGCTCGGGTTATAATGCTGACTTGGCCTAAACCTCCGAGAGCCGAATAGAATAGCTCAGATGTCTGCTTTGAGGAGCAAGTTATTACATCCCCTTTCCCTGAATAAGAAAATGAAAAGGGTCACATACATACACATATATACATATAATTGTAGTGCAATCTCCATGAATATGTATATATTTAGATAAGTTTGGAAGTTCATGAGAGGTGAAATATTCAACACGCAATTGTTCAAGTATGTTTTAATTGCAATTAATTATTTCCTTGAATAATGAATACTATGAATATGCAAGGCTTACAAGGCAATGAGGTGGATAAGGGATTTCAATTAAAAGAATTTAATGAGAAAAACTGTAAAGCTGACTGACATGAAATACAAACAAAATTTCAGTGCTACCGGGAGGACCAAGTAGCATGCTGACAGCAAAGGGTATCAAATTCAAAATGATTTAGTGAGAGAACTTTACCGGTTACGACATCCAGTTCATACACATTGGTGATCTGAGGACCATAACGGAAAGCTTGACCGCTAATGCCGGCGTTGCTGAGCGTCCCACCAACACTGAGATAGAGGTAGTCCGTCCACGATACCGGAGATAGTCCTTGATCAACTGTTGCACGCAACACATCGATCCACAGCTGCTCACCACCAACATCAGCATATTCACCACTCTGCGACACCACAATTCTAGACCCCATGTTGTTCAGAGTCGTCATGTTTATGACAATGCCGTCCTTGGCCATGGCCTGGCCGCGAGCCGAATGGCCCTGGCCTCTGGCTGCTATGCGGAAAGTCGTAGAGCCATTGTTGGCGAATTGCAACAACGTTGCTATGTCGTTTGTTGAGTTTGGATACAGAACTGCAGCTGCGTATTCGTGGACAATATGTCCCCAGTCTGAAGCTGTGGAGTTGATGGACTGGCTGTCGTTATGAAGCTTAGACGCAACGTCGTACGGTAGTCCGAGTTGGCCGGTCACGGCGGTGGAGAACATGAAAAGCCCTAGGAGGAGAGGAGCCATGAGTAAGGTGAAGAAGTTGGTCATTTTTGTAAGAGAGATAGGTGAGTGAAATAAGAGAGGGAGAGATAGGTGGTATTTATATAGACTTTGAATCAAAATTAGGGTTCATCATGGCGTTAACTAACGTCGTTTAGTGGCCGGCCAACTTGGTATAGCTTTTCCAAATGTACGCAAGGAGGAGGAGTACTAATTCAGCAGTAAACTTGCATAGAAGCTAGCTTTTTCCGAGTTACGTTTGGGGGGTAAGACCCTAATAATAGTACTATATATTGTTTCTCTTCCAAATGGTCGGTTTGTATAGCTAAGCAGCGTAAGTTAATTACTTTGAATAGGTACTCACACTGCTGTGTATTATAGTATGATAAAACATTGGTTTAAGAACCAATTTACCGACGACTTGTATATTACACACATTCATGGGATCCTTCACTTCATAACACTTAGCTAAATCTCTTTTGAATTTTGATAGTGACCTCGCAAAACTATGTTCTTAAGCTGGTATATTTTACCCTAAAACCTCTACGACCCTTCACCATTCTTGAAGCAACCTCACGAAATCAAATACTTTTATACGGATGTACCCTCACGAAATCAGATACTTGTACGTTTACGGATGTACCTGTTGTCAACCCAAAACCAGCCTCCGGAAATCAAATACTTTTTTTTTATACATGATGTCAACCTTGGCTATGTAGATTTGGATAGATTTGGTCGGTTTGCTTTCGGGTTTGAGGACCAGTTCAGAGTCGAAACATTGAGCTGGATCATCTTGGTCACTCATATGACTATGATGTTGCGTCGCTCATAAGGTGCCTGCAAAAGTGCGAAACTTACTCTTAGATCGAGTATCGCCCAATTTGAGATGGCTTAACCTCAATCGTAAGTGGTTATAGCAGCTTAATCTGTGACATTTAATTTCACCAAACGCATTTTGCTACTTCACTTACAAGTTGAGCAGCTTTTCACAAAGCATAAACTGTGCCAACTGTATCCATATGGAAAGCCTTCAGCAAAACTTCATAACGTACACTACCCTTGTGTAATTTGGAATAGCTGTAAGATTGACGAATGAAATGAAATCATTTTGTATGCCAAAAATTTGCAAATGTTTCTGGTTCTCCATTTGCTACAGAAAGTAAAGGATTACAGGAAGCCACAGGATAAACTACGTGATATTTAAGTCATTGCTGGGTAAAGTGGCACACAAACAGAGCAAGTGGCACGCAAAATTGCCCCTCTACAACACAAATTATAGATCCTGAAAAACTCAAAAAATATACTGTTCTTGCAACCACGATACAACACTCTTGAGAGGGGCAAAAATCCACTGGCCAAATGAGTATAGGAATGTCAGGTTGCTCTTTGCTTTGAGAGCACACTGAATCTGGTTCAGACTCACAGCAACAGGATGAAGATACCATGCTCCAACTTATTTGTGTGCCGTGTATACCATTTAAACAGCTGGAACCTTTCTGCCATCTTCAATAAAGAAAATTGCAGATGCTGGGACCTGGTAGAAAGAGAGGAAAAAATCATAATTTTATTTTGGCCAAACAAACTAAGCACATGTTCCAAATTAATAAAAGATCTTTTACTACACAAGATGAACATAAACATAGCTAGAGAAAACAGAGGGAAGAGGGAGGAACAATCAGATAAAGAGCATCCAATCTTTGAGTGTGTGTTCTCTTTTCTTGTTCTGATAGTAGTTCATGTTCAACTCATAACAATCACATATCTCTACAGCCATAAAACTCTACAGTTTAATCTCAATGAGAACATGAGCATTATCAATACTCAATCCAACCATCTGTGTACTGTTTTATTAGTTTATCTTTTAAAGTCAGATACAATGGAAATGCAAAAAGGAAAAGAGACAATGAGAGAAACACAAATTTCAGAAAATAAGGGCAAACCCAGAGCATGGTGTGAGTGTGAAACAATAATCTTGATATGCTGACACTTGATAAGTCGTTACAAACAGTTCCTAATATGGGTGCTAGCTAAATGGACCATGAAAGGAAAATAGAAAACCAAGACACAAGTTAAAAATGACAGCACCAGTAAATGTTCAATATGTAGCAAACCTAAAACTTGGCCAGGGTTGATATTGTCATGTTGTAGTTTCTTAACTTGATATTAAGATCGTATAATTACAGAACATCTAAGGCTTTGAAGATCCTATTGAGATCACAGAACTAAACTAGAATCCTCATTCACTCACTTGGACTACATAATAACCATACTTTTGCTTAAAAATCCTGTACAGGAAGTAAAACGGAATAGTTTGGTGGAAAATAAAGAACTACTGCTGTTTAAATAAAAGGACAGTAAGAGTAGTAGCTTACATCAGGCCATGTGGCGGTAATGAACTCCACAATATCATAAAATATATCCCCTTGAACATCAATTTGATCCTTCTCGGTTGGCCCCTGAGAAAAAACCATAACAAAACATAAGGAACATAGCTGAACACATTTGAAAATCAGTTCTTGAACTATAATCACCTTAACAACAGAAGCTCCTGTAGCAAATTTCTTCCCCAACTTCTTTGAAGCATCACTAAGCTTGACACCTGAAATGTAATCCAACACGCTAGTTAAACACTGTTTCAGAAAAATAAGAATGTTGACAGTAAAACAAAGGACGCAAAACAGCAAATTACCCACCGAAAAGCTCCAGCCCTTTGACAGTCGTGATAGATTTCCGCTTATTACGTGTAACCTTTTCAATAATAACTTCCAGCTTCTCCTGCAGAAAAACAACACGACCAAAGTTAATCTTCGCAATCTAAAGATTCATGCTGTCCATACATAGTTTACCTTTACGACATGGAATGGAATTAAAGGTTCTCACAAATCTTACCTTTTTCTTAACCTTCCCACCCGGCAGACGCTTCACCTCTTCTTTAGGTGCTGAAGTTCCAACCACCAGCAACCGAAACAACGTGTTAATACATATTCAATTCACAAAGCACAACTAAATTTCACACATGTATAAAATACATACACACTAAAGTTCATAACTCAACACTATACAAATACTAAATACATAAATACACCTACAGATACGTATAATTATACCTGAAGAAGCAGTAGCTCCGTCGCCACTACCGTAAGAGATACCGGTGGCGTTCAACTGATCGGCTACTCTATCCGCTTCTTTCGCAGTAGCATCTTCACAATCAACAAATCAATTTTCACTATTAAACACCGAAAATTAACAGCGATTAAAATCAAAATTACTGAGATTAGGGTTTGGGAGATGGAGTAGTCACCTTTGACGAGATCGGGGTAAAGCTCCGGGGCGTTTTGGATCAACCAGGGCTTGCATTTCTCGAAATCGGGTCCGAATTCGCAGTACTCGGCCGGTAAGCTGCAGACGGCGCAGTACAGAACGCGGACCGGTTGGGGTTTTCCCGCCATCAAAGCTCGACCTCAAGCCCCTCTTCGCTCTCGTTTCTCAGAGAGTCTCTGTGTTTGGGAAAGTTAAAACGCTGCGTTTTGAGTACGCAATCCCTTTGGATTGAAGACGGTGTTGAAAGTTGTCGAGGACGACGGGTTATGTGTTACTGTGAAGTTGCAGGCCCAAATATGAAACGGTATTCGGCCCACATAGGGCCTGCTACGTATGAATTGTGATTTATAGTAGACGATAATCACAAAAAGAAAATCGATTTCACGATTAGACTAGTGTGGGAAGCTTTGTTGAACTGCTTGGTGTGGTAAAATTTGTTGAACTGTTTAGTGTGAAAACTCTATATCTAGAGTTAGGGTTCTTGATGCTTCGGACCATTTCTAAGGGCATCTCCAACAGGGGGTACCCATACCCATACCTAAACCCAAAACTCAAAAAAACCTATCTCCAACAATCAAAACCTATACCCAATCTATACCCAAAATGGGTTCCTCCCAGTTCCCGACCCAAAATGGGTCGATTGTGAAGGAGGAAACCCATATCCAGCAGCGCGGGACCCACGAGCCAGCAGCAGCCAGTAGCTGCACGTGAAGAAACAGACAGTCGCAGAGGAGAGCAGAAGCAGACGCACGGGAAAGGAGAACAACACCTGACGTGCGCTACAGGACAAAAAAACGGACAGAAGCAGCAACACGCGCCACCACGCGATGAAGGGAGCTGGGCTGGTGCGGGCCGTCCCACGTGAGCTCAGCTGGGTTTAGGTATGGGTATGGGTTTAGGTTTTGATATAATGGTTGGAGATGAAATATGGATTTGAATAGTAATAGGTTTGGGTGACTCAAAATATAGGTATAGGTATGAGTATAGAAAGGATTGTTAGAGATGCCCTAATCTCTTTTGGGTTTTGCAGAAACAGAGAGACTGATGCAGAATGAGGGGAAGAGGTTTGTGGACTCTAGGGTTTTAGCATTTTCAATTCCTTATATTCTTTATAATTTTTTTTTTATAGAAAATCACATATATATTCTTAAGAAAGAATTGAAACACAAATAAATTCACTTGTGTTGTTGTTAAACAAATAAGGACAGTTTTCAACAATTAAGGACAATTTTTTTCTGCATGCCATGTGTCATGGTTTAATTTACCAAACTAACCATATACTAATTAAATATGTTTTTAGAAGAGAAAAGTCTCTCATTTTGAGATTTTTTAGTAAATGAAATACAGTAGCGTGTATTCAATAATTTAGTGTAGTAGCAGTTAATTCTAATAGAAGTAGTAGCAGAGGTTGACATCCCAGTGGAAGTAGTAGCATGGGTTAACGACCCAGTAGTAGCACGGGTTAACGACCCAGTAGTAGCACAAGTATGTTTGGGTAATCCTCTAATTTTGCTACTGCTTGAAGACTAAGACATTGAAAGAGTCATAGGAGAGAGCGAAAGCTTTGCTACTGCTACTTTTTGTTATTATTGTTGATATGGAAGTTCAACAACATGCAGTAACAACAACATGAATCAACATATTGCAGTAGCAGCCCACAACAACATCACACGCAGTAGCAGCACACATCAACAACACACATAGTAGCAACACACATCAACAACACACATAGTAGCAACACACATCAACAACAACATGAATCAACAACATGCATTGGTAGCACACAACAACAGCACACGCAGTAACAGCAACATGAATCAACAACTTGCAGTAACAACACACAACAACATCACACGTAGTAGCAGCACACATCAACATCACACACAGTAGCAACACACATCAACAACATGCAGTGGCAGCACACAACAACAGCACACGTAATAGCAGCACAGAGCATCACATAACAACGCACAACAACAACAACACATGCAGTAACAACACAGAGCAGCACGCAGTAGCAGCACACAACAACACACGCAGCAACAACACATAACAACACGCAGTAGCAACACACAACAACACACACCAACATCACACACAGTAGCAGCACATTGCAGTAGCAACACACAGTAGCAGCACATTGCAGCAACATGCAAGAGCAGCACACAGCAGTACACATCAGTAATAAGCAGTAGCAGCACACAACAACAATAAGCAGTAGCAGCACACAACAACAACAAGCAGTAGCAGCCCACAACAACATCACACGCAGTAGCAGCACACATCGACAACACACATCAATAACAACATGAATCAACAACATGCATTGGTAACACACAACAACAACACACGCAATAGCAGCAACATGAATCAACAACTTGCAGTAACAACACACAACAACATCACACGTAGTAGCAGCACACATCAACAACACACACAGTAGCAACACACATCAACAACATTCAGTGGCAGCACACAACAACAGCACACGCAATAGCAGCACATAGCAGCACAGAGCAGCACAGAGTAACACATAACAACACACAACACACGCAGTAACAACACAGAGCAGCACGCAGTAGCAGCACACACAACACATGCAGTAACAACACATAACAACACGCAGTAGCAACACACAACATCACACACAGTAGCAGCACGCAGCAACAACACACAGTAGCAGCACACAACAGCAACAAGCAGTAGCAGCACACATCACACAGCACACAGCAGCAACAAGCAGTAGCAGTACATAGCAGCAACAAGCAGTAGCAACACGAATTAGCTATAAAGGATCAATTTTTGTTGTCAAATTCAAAGCTATGAGTTTTAATTCCAATGACTCTTTGAGTAAACCAAGTTGTAAAGATCAAAGAAAAATTAAAGTCAGATTTGGTGAAGCTTCTTTCATTCTTCATCTCCTCCTCTCTTCCTCGCCTCCTTGCGATTTCAATGCCAACAGATATGGTGAATAAGAAGGAGAAGAAGAAGAAGAAGAAGAAGAAGAAAAAGAACCAAGTCAGATATGGTCTGATTCATTGAAGCTTTGATCACCATTCATCCTTTCATTCTTCTACTTCTCCTTTCTTCCTCGCCTCCTTGCAATTTCGACGCCGACAGATCTGATATGAGTGGTGATCGGCGAGGCCCGGAGTCCGGGTCTTGTTGAACATGGTTGTTAGAGAAAGAAAGAGAGAGAGAGAGAGAGAGAGAGAGAGAGAGAGAGAGAGAGAGAGAGAGAGAGAGATCAGGGGAGAGAGAAGAGAGTGAGTGGGGCATAGTATGTAATTTTATCAAAATTTTAGGTATTATGATAATTATGCATTTAGAATTTGAATCAGACTTGATGTTGTATTGTTTTGGGTTTGAGCTTCAGTCCTTATTTGTTTAAATATTTTGAAATGTGAGTTTTTTGTGTTTTGCAACTGTTTATGGTATTGTGATGTCATTTTCTATTTTTTTTTATAAAGAAATTAGCTTATTGGGCTTTAGCCTCATGCGTCCACTAAAGATATTGGGTCATTTGGGTGGCCCGTTAGCTTGTTAATCTTCAAAAACATTTACCGTGAGTGCACATCACAGTCATCTTGTTTTCACTTGCCTTGAGTTCAGATTTCCATTTCTATGCTAAAAGAGGTGAGATAGGAAACTTAGAAAATAAATTTTGGTTGTAACCCGGTTTAATAATTTTTCTCCATATATAAAAGTTCCCTCTCGTAAGACACTTAATAATTGATGACCACATGGTCGTTACCGCTTAGTGATATAGTGAAGCTACGAGTTGTTAGATATATTTTTGTTGCGGCAACATGATGGAAAACGGTGTTTTTGGCAATTACACTAGACAATATAGTCGAGTTATATCTTAGTTATGTCACAGCTAAAGCAAAGAGAGTAGTGCACGTTTTTGTAGTTGATGCGTTGTTGAGTTATAATATTTAAGGTGTAGGAAGTAAGGTGAGATTCTGAATCATAACCATGAAAGGAAGAAAAAGAATAAAGACCAGAAGAAGAAGAAGAAAAAGCCCGGCCCATACCAAACAGAAGTAGAGTGGAATTATGAATCCCATTCCGAAGCGATTTGGGATTTTTTTTGTATATAAAAGACCGAACTAGTGATCTTAAACCCAAACCAGAACTTAGAAAGCCGCAATGTCTCAGTGTTCCGACCGAACCACCAGATACGGCAAAGAAGCTTCGCTCCGGCAGTGCCGTGAACATAAGAATGGAGGATTGTCTCTACTATATGCAGCGGTGGCCCTTTTCCATTTTACAACAGAGCTTTAGTTCTGGACCTGCAGGGGGACGATGACAGGAAAATAATGTTTGCCTATAGTTACGAGCCTTGGCGTCTACGGGTATATCTTATGTCATTGTCTGAAAACCAAGAAACCATCACAAAAATCGGTGATGTTAGGATGCCACGGTTGCCTGAGGAATTGGGACTGCCACAACGCTGTCAATTGTTGCACATTGGAGGTAAGAAAGCCTGTCTTGTTGTCACCGAAATCAGCCCCCCCTGATGCAGACGAACCTGATTATGAGCTCGGTACTCATAAGACTCACGGTCCTGTCATACCATTTCAATATGAGCTTGATATGACCAAGGTGGACAAGGACAAGAAGAACTGCTTAGCACTCCAATTCATGCCTCTTCGCAGCTTCGAATACCATACCAACCCATCCACTCTTCCCGATCCTGAATCGGTTGGCTGCTTTCTGCTGGGATAAGTTTATTACATTGTTTAAGATATTATCAATTGATATTTTGGAGGGGGTGGATCTAGTTGCAGCCTAGACTAGTTTGTGTTTTTCTTTTGTAAGGAAGAATTAGTATTGGCCTGTATCTGTATCATGTATCTATGAGTTTGAATTTAGTGGGGAACATTGAAATATCTTTGGGAAGTTGTATTTGAGCTTTGTTTGTCATTTACTTTGCCATGATTTTCAATTTTGTTCCTCAGGGTTGTTTTAATATATTCTACATCATCCAAAAAATAAATAAAAATGTATGTTCCCTTGTTTGAATTTGTTTCAATAATTTATAAAATCATTTTCCTTCTCGTGACTTACTCGTATGGTTTTACAAGTCCAAGAAGGATTGTAATCTGTTACTGTTTTTCTGTACTGGTAGTTCCAGCTCATTTTAAAATCGTCTTCAGTTGATTGGTCATGGGTGCACAATATGGTTCTGTAAAGGCATATGCAAATTTTCACTATCCCTGCCTTGATGAAATACGATTATCATTGTTCCTAATGTTGTGGAAATATAATGATTAATCATTAAACTTGGGGGAAGTATGTTATTTGTATAAGTATGCATATATTCTTGCAGGACAGACGCTGGATTGCATATCCAAGATTCAAAAAGCTTCAACATTGTGCAACCAAAGATGTTCGCTTATAGAGACTGTTAAGAGATTACATTTACATCTAGAACAGTAGAACTGCTCGAGGTGGATGATAAGTCTCAAGGCTTTGATCTGTTGGTGGTATTGATATTCCTGATCAACTGAATGGAGTAGGCTGGCTGGCTTATAGAAGAGGGACTAGCTCAAGCAGTCAACAGTGGGGCTGCCCAGGTTTCCTGATGCCTTCTGGCGTGCAACACAGAGTGACTTGTTACATCATGGGATATGTTTGACACTTGCTATCCTGATAAGTGGTGCAGGGAAGGTAATTTTGTTTGGTCTCAAGCTTGCCGGTGAAGCAAGTTCTTTTTGTGGAAGAAACAAAATCGGCATATACTAGTATCTAACCCATTTCATCAGTGTTTGATTGCTGTAGCAGACTTATATATACTGGTATAAGGAGGTGATATGAGTAATCATAGGGTTCAGGACTTGAAGCTGTAATCAGATTTGAGTTCCAGGGGTTTTAAATCTAGAGGACCAATGATGTCTATTTCTACTTCTCTCCGCTGTAGGGTTTGTGTGGACCTGTTACGTTGTAGGATGTGTATGATACTGGCTTTAACAGTTTGTGTGGCCATGTTACCAGCATGGTAGCAGTTAACTAGGTAAGGTGCTAAGGTATTCTGTTTAAACCCAAGCTTGCAAGAAATCTTGTTGGGATTCAAGCATGCATTGCAAGGTAAATGAGGTTCTGGCAAAAATCTAGGTACCAGTAGTCTGATATAAAGACCGCACCTTGGAGAATAGGAAGAAGATTGTTATATGTTCAAAGATTAGTTATAACTCTTTATGGCGCATGTTTTTGGCTTACCAAATTTTTGTATTCATGTAACTTGGTCAGTATAAGAAGGTTCTACAGTCAACTGTTAGGTTTGTTTTTGTTTGAAATCTGGCAAAGGAATGGCTTGAATTCAGCGGCTGTTGTCACAATGTTGGATGCTAATGAGCTTTTTAATGGAAGTTTCCTTTTTTGAGCCTCCTCTGCTGTCCTTTCTTGGTTTATACAAGTTGATGAATGTGACAATTTCCCGAGTGTGCACAAGGTTTTCTGATACTATTATCTTGATTGTCAACAACGTTTAGAAACTTTGCTGGCTCATGATCTTGCTAACAAAGTTCCAAACACTTGGTTTGGGACACTGTACTTTCGGATGAGACTGATATCTCCTCGTAGTGCTGCTGAGATTTTGACAAGTCTTATAGTGTCCTATACTGTTTCAGAGGGGATGTGTTTGGAACTGGTCTTATAGCGTCATCTTTTCATTCAGTCTCATGAACGCAGCAATCATCTCTAGGATTGCTTGGATCCTTCAATCTTTGTATTATTGCAATGAATGTGTGATAATTTCCATAAGAGAACACCAATAAAAGGAGGATATAAGACCATGTAGGCTAATATGCTAGAATGTGTATGTAGGACTAATATAAGACGCTTGCAGGCAGTTTATGATTTGCATATGTACATTGAGATCCCTTAATAGAGGAGCACCGTACTGTGACCATTTCAGACTGTTAAATGATAGAAGCTCCATTCTTACTTTCATAGTTTTACTACAACTATAATCATATATCCAATACAATCTCCAACAGCAAGGAAAAGGAACGAAAAACGATTCTGATAGCCCATGAAACTCCTGTTATATTAACAGAGAAGAACAGGAGAGAACATTCCGCAAAAGATAACTTATGCACATTAGACCAGCAAAGAGTTCAAGTAAGCAGTTAAAACAGTAAATAACTACTACACTTGAAGCCACCAGGATTATCAAGCATATCAACCCTGCACATACTAAGCAGAACAAACTTCTTCAAAATCGTTTTATTATCCACAAAACCATTGATATAAGAAGTCGCCATTACACAAGTGTTAACCATCAAGTACTAGAAAAAGTTCAAATATGTACATCATTTGATAAGGGCAAAATGACTAGGTACTTTCATATACCCAGTTGTGTCTGAATGATCTAAACATGTATAGATTACAATACCCAGCTGAAAGAAACTTATGACCTTTAACATTTTCCAAGATCCAAACTCCTTCACTGAAGATCCAATATTTGGAGGGGTAGTTGATGAGATGAAACAGATCGCTTCAGGAACTGAACACTTGATCAATACAAACAATGCAGCTAACCTGTAAGGAAACAACACAAATATAATAATATATATCAGTGCATGAAGATAATAGTACAGACTGATTTTGAACCAAGAAAAAAGGGAAAAATAGATAAAGGGAGGGAGGGCCTTACTTAAGCATTTAAAGTGATTCCGGCACTTTGTAAAGTCAAGATCCAGTTGCAGGTCCCAGAGAAAGTTGAAGATGCATAAACCAAGTCCGGGGAAAATCTCTTCAATTACTGATCCAAGCTCATACAGTGTGTACAAAGGTTTGGACTCACGTTTGCGGTAGTCGTTCAGATGCACAAGTATATTTCGAGCAAGTTTAATCTTGCTTACCCTACTTGTTTTGTAAATTTTGTGTTTAAACACTTTCAAAGCATATTCATCCTGCTTAACTGCTGCCTCTAGATCAATCTGCTTCTCATGAGGATATTTTTTTCTCTCCCACTTGTTAGAAGCTGCTTCCCACTTCATCAGTTGTCCCTTATACATTACTCTTTTATTCCTGTATCTATCAACCACCTCAGCCAGATAGATGGCCCTCTTCTCACGGTTCTTCAGGAAGTAATGGAAATATATAGCGCCATATTCCTTCCTGTGCTCAAAAACCAAATACAACCAATTTCAAACACACACATAAAAAAGGACTAATCTTTCTGGTTACTGCAGTCATCAAAAGCAAAGATAACAATATAAAAACAGAGAATCCCACAATCCTGCAAGAACCATAAACCCAAAACCCCATTCTCTTTCAAATAGTTCCTTCATTTCTCACTAACCAAACAAAAGGGTTAATGAAACTAAAACCTAAACAAGCATTCAAACCCAGAATTTCCCATCACAATAAGAAAACCAGATCAACAGAATCTAAATGCAGAACAAACAAAGCATTACTGGAATACTGCTGAGAGTCATAGCTTGCTCAAAACAGGAACAGATAACAAGTCACATGTCAACACATAAACATAATTAAACACGTTTTATAGACTGAAATTACCTAGTGAGGCCAAAGGTACATAATTTTCTCAGAAAGTCGTCCTGTTCCTGCCATGAATCTGATTGACCAAAGAGTGCAACAACAAAACTCCTGGTGTTCCCTCTGTAATATGTATCCTCATCACTGGAGCCAAGACTTGGTATAAAGGCTGCATTGTCTTCGACAATGACGTCCTCGATAACCAATGAACCGATAGGAAGATCATTCTCCCAACGTGTGAGGACCCTATTGAGCACATCCCTGCGTCGGTACAAGAACAAAAAAACTTAAACACGTCAATTCAACAATATAGAGGGGAAGTAACCTTTCTCTGCCACACTAATTATCAATTCCTGATATTAGTCTTTCATGACGCAAACGCCATTTTGCTTGTATGGAAGAAGCGGCCAAATTCTTCCATTGCTCCAACTCAGAATTGTTCAATTGATGGAGATTCTAGTTGGAAAAGTACCACCAGAATTTAGTAACAACACTCTTCAAGTCGTTGGCTCTCAAAACAAATCCTTCGACCTTTCTCTGAGCCTTGAGAGTCCTGGTTGAGATAGGAAACTCAGAAAATGAGGCAAATTTTGTTGTTGCCCAATTTAGTAGCTCTTCTCCATAAAAGTCACCTCTCACAAGACACTTAATAATTGATGAAGCACCGCTGGTAATACTTCCGGCAACATTGGCATTACAAGTTGTGTAAGACCATGCGGTACCTCTTGTGATGAAGAACATCTTTTCAAGTGGCTCCCCCTCTTGAATGATATAGGTGTCTTCGTTATATATTACCAGCTTAAGATGCTCATATATTGCCTTTAGTACTCGTGCATCCATATTTATGAACATTGTCACCTGTAAGATCCAACATTTGATGAATTCTGCTTCACAATAACAGGTACTGCGGACATCTTTATGTTGCAACATATTATTCACCTATATATATACGTATGAAACAAAGATGATCGTAAGAGAACATACTTACTTTCTTTAAAGAAGTCATACCAAGATAGCTCATGACATCTCTTCGATCTTTTACGGGAAGGTTATGGAGGAAATTGTCCCTATCAACAATATTGTTCTTTTCAAGTTTTCGTTGTACATTTTCCACAATCACTGTCTTCAAATTCTTAGGGAGTGCGTTTTTGGACACCCAAAAATCTATCTCTGGTTTCATCATTTGCATTTTTTGCCTCAGTTTACGATGTTTTGATCTTTTCTTGAACACCTGCATGCATGTATAAACATTATATACATACAAGTATACATTTTGTTGTACTGATATATAATTAATCATTCGAACCAACCTTAAGTCTTCCATTGAAATATATCAAAAACAGCACGATGCCACTTATAGATAAGAAAATCGAAAATATGATCTCCGAGGCTGGGAGACTAGTGTCAAGGTTTGAACCAAAAGAACTGCAGAAATAGATTGGTTTAAGTATTATTGTGTTCTTACATATGAAACATACACACACACACAAATGTACAAACCTCAGATTTCGCAGTCTCCACCAGAAACCTTGCAACAACTTGTCGGAAAGATCTGTTGATGATTTTGTCAAACCAGACTGAATAGCGGAATCGTAAATACCAAAATCCACAATTGTGTTTGATGAATTTGAGCAAAATTTATCCAGTATGGGTTTTGTATTTTCCACAGTAAAATTAGTGTCTTTCAAATGATCACAGTGAGGATCATATTTTTTAATGGCATCAGTCCAACAAGTTACTATACGATCAACAGCAAGATAGTACCACACTGCTCCAAATAGCTAAAGAAACAACAATGCAATTAATGGTTAGGTTTCTGAAGAATATGAAATGAAATGAAAGTGATTATAATTAGAGAAAATTAGATAAAAACCAAAAATATTATGCATCTTTTAAGATAAACCCTATACAAGTTAGGAATCGATCGATCTCAGTGTAACGTAGATTTGAAACTTACATGAGCAGCAAGGACGAAGGGCAAAAAATCCAATGTAGCGTTAAGCCAACTTCCTTTTACAGATGCTATATTAGGTTGCTGGCCGAGCCAGCCATAGATGCGATAAACTCGTACTGTATATTGAATTAGAGTGAGAACAAGAAGAACAGAATCGACACCTCTGGCGGTGAGTAGTGTTACCTGTATACAGAACAACTAAATCTGTTGAAGGTGTTAGGCCATTTTGATAAATACCTACAATATAATTGAGCTGTATCCATATTTAACATGTCACATAGAGGCAGTAGGGTTTATCTTACCTGTGGAAGGGGAAGAGCAACAAATATATGAACGAGGAGAACGGGTACCGATACTGATCTACTGCTATTCAAAGAAACAGTAGTAGTTGGTACTCGCTGTCGCCGGGCCTCACGCATCCTAGCTTTCCGTATTCGCCATAAACAAAAGATGATGTCCGATGTATACAATAGATCTGTAGCTGATCGTAGAGTGACATATGCTAACATTAACTTTTGGTCCGTCATCAGACACTTCTTCTCGTCGTTAATGAGAAAGATGTAAGAAAACAAAGGATCAAGTAGGACAGCAAATGCACATGATATTAAATATATCTTATTGTCCCACATTGACAGGAATGCTGACTGATCATGAAGCTTAACGTCCTCCGTTTCTTCTAAGAAATATTCAAGTTCCTCCATTTTTGGCCATTTCGGAGTAGTACTGCTTCTTCTGTGTCCTCCATCTTTTGCGGTAGAAGTCGCAGAACTACCATCCTCAAAAGTATTTTGATCTGGACTAATCCTGAATAAGACACAAGGACAAGGTTAAATATTAAAACCATAATAACTGATTTGGCGAAAAAATCCGCAGTTTGGTTGTGATTAGAGAAACCAACGTACCTTATGGCAACTGAGTCAGTATGGGAGGCCTCCATAGCTAAACTTGTCAAAATATGAAGCACTGAGATGGAGATGATATGAATGCTATCAAATTTTAGATGCATGTACGTAGTTCAAGGTGTGAGCTAAATACTGACCTGGGATTCAATAATCTGATTAGAAGCTCTATAATTTCATCAGCCAGATAAACCAAGCTGCCTATTTGGACTTTGGAATATGAAGAAAATGAACAGTACAGACTAATAGCTCAACCTCGTACGGGCGGCTGATAGTCCGTCAATTCCTCATTTTTAATAGTCCGTCAATTCCTCATTTTTATACAAAGGTTGGTCCAGAAACTGAAAGTAGAAAAACATAGGACCGAAAATGGCCCATATAATTGACTAGCTTATTCATTCTTTATGTACTATATATATCTAGTTAATTGTTCTCTTTATCAAAGAGGTATGCTTTAGACAAAGCAGAATTAGTATGGAAATTAAGGATATGAAAAAATTTGAAGGGGATCAAATGAGAAGAGGAAGAAGCTATTACTTTAATTATTACCATCATTATTTCTTTGCAAAAGAATGCTACTTTACGTTCTAACCAGAAGAATGCCTTCTGCTTTCGTTAAAGAACTGTTATAATAGCTGGATCATTCTAAAGCAAGACTATACAAAAGAAAAAACGTGATTAATTTAATTATTGAGACTGTCTTGATCAAGCTTTCATGATCATGTAGGCGTCGAATTTCGCTTGTAATTAAGGAAGAAGCCACCAAATGATGTATCGTATCCATTTGATAGAGGTTAATTATTTTCTACTAGCTAGCTAGTATTTTACGAAATGGATGAGTATGTAGAATTTACGAGTTCAGTTCTTTCTCAATATGTTTTATTGTATAAAATGCATGCTAACTATCCTTATCACGTACAATTGAGTCATTCTTGCAGACCTCTATATCTATACAGTATTGTTTCAATATATATGTTCTGTTGTAGACCAAATTAATGAGTTTAATTTGATTAATCCCATAACATAAAGTAATAGAAGAGAACCTACTGAAAGTTAAAGATGATAAACTACCAAATTTCGATAAAGTTCAACTACACTAAGTGAAGTGAAGTGCTACTTACATGCATGGGATTCATTCTAGTGAGGAACTTCTGTAATAATTATTCTGTACGAGTTAACCTAGCAAATCTCAGCTGAAACCAAACTTACGAGAGACTTGCATTCACAAGTTGGTCGACTTCAATTGAGTATGTTAATTAGTTCATCAGAAGGCGATTCGTCTCAAGCAAAGGTGCAAGCTTGATTTCTAGAGACCGGGAGCTCGTAAAGTACAACAATGACTGATAAATGATCAAGTTTATACAAATGGATTTTTTGAAGATTGTACAAAAGGAGAAGATCGAGAGAGCTATAGTCTAGTGTTAAACGTCGTCCCAGCCCGTCGGTACAATCTTGCTGAAATCCCCAATACCAGCTAATAATTCCTCTTGAAATTTCTTAATGTGATTTTTCTTGCGGTTGGACTTTCTTGATGAAAATGCATTCATGCAAAACTTCTTTGTCTCGGCGATACATTTCGCTCTTTCTTCACTTGAGTAGGGCGTTTGTAATCGGATTCCTAGTTGAAACGAAACAAAAGCATCTATGCAAGCATATTTCACTTGATAGTAAGTGAGTCGTTCATTACCCCAACCACTCCTTGTAAGTTTCTTATCCTTCTCCATCTCCTTGTTTAGAAACTCCATCGCCAACGCCTTCAATCCCATGGACTTGTAGTCTTTGTAGATATCTTCTTTGTATTTCTCTGCAGCCATATATGCGACATCCATAGCACATTTTACATATAGACCTTGACGAGCCAAACGAGCGACGTCCCCATAAACTTCCTTACCAACAAAGGTCAGGTTTTCATCACCGAGGAATCTGATGAGCGATTGCGGAATGCTTTTTGATTGGGACAGTTGATAAATAAGGCATTTACGACCTACACAAAGTTGAAGAACTGCAACTTCTTGATATTGAGTTTCAGGGTTCCATTGCCATTCAGTATCAAGACCCACAATAGAGTTACTGTGACCTATATCGTGATAGATATCATCAATCCACTGATCTACACGAGGTGCGTCTGATGTCAGAATAGTTCGGATGCGATCTTCGTAAAATTCAATGGGGAATAACTTGAACTTGCCTCTAAGAGCCATTGAGAACAAATTGTATGTATGAAAGTGAAAGTGTGGAAATACAACTGTGAGAAGTAGAGTAGTCTCGGTCGTCTTATATAGATGCATAAAAAGCTATGTTATTCCCAAGTCCCAAGGGTTTTCCTAAGTCTACCCAACTTGGTGCGTTTGTAGGATATCCTATTCCTATAGGGATATGGGCAATCCAATTGTACTAAAGAACTTTGGACACTGATTTGTATTGGCATTGCACCAAGATATCGACTTGGTAAGCCTAGTTCCTACGTCAAACCTAGGTGAGCTAGGATATCCCACTCCTACAAGCACATGGAGAAATTCCAAATTAACTTGAATTTTCTACTCTGTGATGCTCACCTAGTTTGAGAGTTTTTGTGCAATAGTCATTTTCCCTTATTTTTACTAGACATGAGTGACACGACTAATTGATAGACTTCGGGTCCCTTTCTTGATTTGGATTATAAAATTAGTTATGAACTAATGAATTGGAGAGTAACTGATAAGATTAGCTACTATTAGGTATAGAGTGGATAATTCCTCCATTTCAAAATGGAATTTACAAATAGAATAGAAAAAATAAAAAACAAAAATTTATTGACAATTCATCTGATTCATCAACAAATGGTGGTTCCAACTCTTCTGACCCAAGTTTGGATTATAACCAATGAGTATCCAAGGCAAATTTCATCTGCAATGTATAAAGTGGTCATTCAAAGATCATAGAATTGGCAGAAAAGGAGAACAGATACTCATTTTGCTGATCTTCTAATGTTTACCTATTTTGCGCTAGTCCCTCTTCTATAAGCCAGCCAGCCTACTCCATTCAGTTGATCAGGAATATCAATACCACCAACAGATCAAAGCCTTGAGACTTTTCCATCCACCTCGAGCAGATCTACTGTTCTAGATGTAAATGTAATCTCATTGATTATTGAAAAAAATGTAAGTTCCCATGTGACAACAAAATTTTCCAATTTTTCTGATGAGTCACTTCATGATGAGGATATCTTCATTGGGCAGTTACATTATCCAAAAGCAAAAGGATCCAAGCAAAGCTCACCAGCTGAAGTTAGAAGTAATTGTCAAAGCATTGAAATGGCTTGAAATGGACATTGATGTGGATGAGGTACTTGCTTCGCTGCCCCTTCCATTCTTGTTTTGTTTCCGGTTTCTGTTGTAGGCTATCTAATCAAATATCTGGTGCACATTGTAGGTGGAGTGCATAGTGGCAATACTAATATACAAAAGTCTGGTTAAGGGATACTTTGCACACAAGAGTAAAGTTGTGGTTTTAAGCAAGCAAGATCCTTTCCCGAAGTTAAATGGAAAACCTGTCAACTCATGAGAAAATTGATGAAAGGAGTTTTGATTGTGGCATGGTATGCAAATTGAGAAATTTCAAGTTATGGGCGTGCTTCATTATACAATATCAACCTTTTCCACAGGGGATTGTTTCCACCACTTTTGTATCGACTCACATGATGCAGCTTATTAGTGATGCAATGCTAGGAGTCCCATCTTTGGGGATTGTTCGTAGCGCCCCTGTATCCAGTCACATATGAGGTGGCTTTTAAGCTGTGCTGACAATGCTAGGAGTCTCTTATCTTTACTGTAACTTTAGGGAGTTTGTTTTTTGAAAGCTCACGGCAATGTTATAGTCATGGTATGTTGTTCACTTCGATATTAGGAATGTCAACTTTCAACAAGTTTTCAGCTCACAAGAAGTGAATGATGTCCACTTTTTATTGATTAAACATAAACCTCAATGGCACCAGTTCTCTCAAAATTATCCGATCTCGCATCCCTAGTTTCCTTGATTGTTCATTGTTTACGTAAAAGGGATATTGCATTTACTTTTTAGAAGATAGTTTCTGTTTTGACCATATACAGCTGATAGAACCGGTAGGAAATGAGATAATTAAACTTGATAGACAACTACATTTAAAACTTCCAGTAATACAAAAACTGTCGGCAAACGGTGTAGATGTTACTCCATACACAACCAAAATGGGGAGAACAAAAGATAAAAGGTAAACAGGAGGAATCGCTAAAGCATATCCCATTCATGTCATCCCACTATTGGACATGATCTGATGCATCTACTTTTGGCATTGGACGAAGCATATATTAAAACTTTCAAGGACCATCAGAGGGAAGGGTGGTCCTTTCAAGTCTATTTGTCCCTGCTGCAGTTGTTTGAAGGCATCAATATATTATAACCATCTGCTGCAGTTGATACAATCATGCCAGGAATTTGTGAATGCCAATGAAGTTCTTTCAAGTCTATTTGTCCCTGTTACAATAAAATAATAACAAAGTTGATTTGAATGAACACTAGTCTTCTTAGAGTAGAACATACAACAGTAATATTTACCTGGTGAGAAAATAGAAGTTGTGGAGGTAAATCTTTTGGAGCATTCACTTCCTCTTTTGTTTTAGCTTTAAATTCTGCCTCCTCTTCCTCATCGTTTTCCAGAGAAAGGTCCCATATTCTGGAAACAAAAAAACAATTACGACATATTCTTTAGTTCAAACATAAAGAGCAGAGCTATAGGCCAAAACTAGGTCATTTGCTTCTTTAATTATACTTACGTAAGCTGATTGTCAGCAGATGACACTGCCAAAGTAGAAGCTTCATGTGGACTCCATTCGATGGATGTAATAGGGTGTTTATGGTATTCAAAATGCCTACAGAATCTCCTCCCTGTATATAGAGGAATAAGAGGATATATCAGTTTTGGCATGATCAACACAGGGTAGGTGAACATCTGAGATGAATCTAAAAGATACACCGATGGCATAGTATAACACTCATTGTAAATTACATCCAGCTTCCCAGAAATGTTGGATACTTTGAATATGCTAAGAGAGTTCCAAGAAGATTGCTCTGCCTACAGAACAACATATTTCCACCATCAAAACGATCGATTGATACGTGAAGGAAACACCCATATACAAGCCACTCAATATTACTAACAAATAAACCTCACCTGAGTCCCAGCAACAAAGTACACTGTGTGTGGGAACTCTGTCCTCACCATCCCCAATTTATCTTGAACAATATTAAAGCTGCCAAAAGTAATACACACTTAATGATCAAATCAACATCTTCAAGAACATACAAATCATTAGCTGAAAATCAAGTACACAAATTCGATTATTCGATGAAAAATCAAGTAAACTAAAAGCAGCTAAAAAAGCACAACAATTTAACCTCGGATGAAACTAGTGATACAAAATCAAACTAATCACGATCAAACAACCAAAACCCAATGCTAAAAATTTAAACTTTAAGCCTTTAATGTAATCTTTGCAATCAAAAATAAGAGAAACCAAAAGTGAGAGGTTACCTTAGACAAGGCCAACCAATATGGAAGGCGTGGAGAGAGTCGTAAGCAGTAGGGTCACACTGGAGCTCTTCTTCTTCCTCCAATTTGTCCACACCTGGCTGCCACAGCTTTGCCGGCGGCCCTGAAGACGATGAAGACCCATCTCCCTTCTTCGAAGCCTAAACAAAAATCCAATTCAATTCAATTCAATCGAACAAAAGATTAAACCTTTGATTAGCGATGAAGGGAATTAAGCTTACCTTGTTCTTTCTTTTGGCCTTCTTCGAGTCCTAACTTCACCAGTTTGTGGCCAGCAATCTAGTTTGAAGGGCTTTCGGATTCGTGCGTTTGCGGTGGTGTTTGCTTAAGGTTTTCCATAATTCGTTGTGCATAATAGGTTCATACTCAATGAATTCTTCTTTCAAAAATTTGGCAAGGGTTTTCTCGTGGATAACTTTCTATTCTATTCTAGGGTTTGCGTATAAGGACACATATCCTAGTAATTTTACTCAATTTGGAGTAATCAAATTTTTATCTGTAATGTCTCCTAAGGAAACTTGTTTTGCTTAATCACATCGAGTTAATAAGCAATGGAGACCCTACCGTAGAAATTTGGGATTTGAAAGGCGTTATGAAAATCCATTTTAAATTCTACATATATATGCCAGAAAATCTCCAGCAAAATCTGAAGATGTACGTTGGAAGGACATTAATTACCTCCATATTTAGCCCCATACTTAATCCCTAGTATTGCAGATTTCATTGTTCTATGTCTCTGCGTCATGGATAGGGAGAGTTCACCATCACCTGTAAATCATGCTTGTGCTTCTTGCAAGCACCAGAGAAAGAAGTGTGACTCCAACTGTGAATTGGCTCCATACTTTCCGGCGAGCAAGTACAATGAGTTTCAGAACGCTCACAAACTTTTCGGTGTGAGCAACATAGTGAAGATCATGTCCTGGATTGAACCACATCAAAGACAAGCTGCTGCTGATTCCATACTCATTGAAGGGAACGCATGGAAGAATGATCATGTGCATGGTTTCTATGGTGTGATCAAAGATCTAGCAGCCCAGGTTGCGTTTCAGGAAAAACAACTCAGTGTTGTGAATCAACACCTAGCTTTTCATAAACAGCAGCAAAAGATAAAGCTAGAACAAGATCAATCTGATTATTTCAGTGACCTTCCTGACCTAGTAAGATCTTCAATAATTCACCTTTTTTTTCTTGTCGTCACAATTTCTCGATAAAAGTATATTTTTACAAGAGATATTGACTTTGGATCCGGCTTATTCTCTGTTTGGATTCATGTTGTTTGGATTTGTTTAGATAACAATATAAGGCTTCAACATCATCCTTACTCAATTCAAGAGCTTGAATTTTCCCTTATCATAATTCTTATAACTATTAGATTGAGTAAAGATGATGTAGAAGCTTTAGATTGTTATCTAAGCAAATTCAAGCAACATGAGAGAAGCAATTAACTTTAGAGCACAAAAATATGTGAACTATATATTCTAATTAAGTACTTACCGATAAGTATTTTGCGAGTAATATGCAGCCAGATGAATTAATGGGAGACGTGAAAGTTTTTGAACGTGGACACAATTACTGGTCGAATTTGGTCGGAACTGCAGATGAGGAGAGGTCTTTTGACATGGAGCTCAGAGATGAGGACGGGAATCCCAGTACAAGTTTCAATGGACAAGCTGCAGGAGAATCCAGGTTTGGATTTTGAAACTGTAAATATGTATTAAATTAAGTTTCTGAACGATCACATAATTAAGTGTCATATAAATTGTAGATTGATATGTCATATTGTTTTCTCTTGAATAATAACGTGTATTGCTACCCCAAAGGCGCCTGAACAATGCTTGGAGTCTGTGGACAAAGAAAAAATTACAGAAGATGAGGCTGCTGGCATGGAACATATATGGCTAGAGGTTTTTTTTTAAAGGATCTCAAACCAGTTATGTATAAATGAGTAATCAATATTTGTGTTCATCAATACAGAAATGTACCTACTAATCTTCAATAACCATGAACTTCTCGTTCTTGCTTATATGGTCCTCATATAATACATGACTAAAGCACTTGCAAAAGGATGCCTTACATGAAATGAAAATATAAAAAAGTAGTAACGTTTGTACGAGGTTTCTTAGTTCAGAGTAGATGATTCGTCTGTAACACAAGAATATGATGATCTGATCTTAATTCTAGAATTCATTTGCCTCCATCATTTAGTTATGAAATTCTAGAATGTTATGCAGCTACAGAATACAAGTATAAAAAGAAGAGTTTACATGTAGTGCTATCGCCCAATATTCCGAAGGCAATTGCGCAAGTCAGTGATATTTATTTTCTTTTTTCCAGGCTTGGCACATTGGCCTGCTGTCTCAATTAAGGTAAAGAGCTTCTGGATAGGCATGTCATTCAGGGAATCAGAAGCTGCATTAATGTCTTCATCAGCAACAACTTTCAACTGCTCTAACACCTTCTTTGCATCCTCACTAGTTAATGTAGGGACATTGTAAGTGTGAGAAAATGTGTTGCAGAAGTGAACTGACTCCAAGAATTCGAATTCACTAGTTGTTCCAATCACCAGAAGCTTGGTCCCCTTTGGGGGAAGGCGCTTCAGAAGACTCAATAGGGTTTGATATATCATGGTTAAGAACCTTGGACCGATAGGAATAAACTCCATCAACCTCTCAATGTCGTCCAAGATAATGATGCTCAATTGTGACTTGTAAGCTTCTTCAAACTTGTTTTTGAGGTGAACACATTTTGCTCTTTCGTCATGAAGATTAATCATGGACTCAGCCGAAATAATCCTGACAAATGGAAATCGGCCGTGGATGCCGATGGTAGCTGCCAAGGCCGATTTTCCAGTGCCACTAGGGCCTTTCAGAAGGCATTTGAGAAGAACAGGACGACTTGCTTCACTCGAAGATTTAACTTGCTCCACGAGTAGCATAGCTCTGTCATAAGCATGCCTATGTCGATCACCACAATTCAAAAAGCCATTTAACCTGCATCGTTCAAGCTCCTCTGCTGAGGCTCCATAAGTAGGTCTAATTTCTTCAAGAGCGCGTCTAAAATCATCCATGGTAACTTTAATATTCTTCTCATCCACTGGCTTCGTAAGATCGTCCAGACTCAGTTGTCTATTAAAAGCAAATGACACAGCACTTCTAACAACACCTTCAAGTTCTGCACCACTATAGTTTTCTGCACGAGTAGCAAGGTCTAGAAGATTCACATCTGGAGCAAGAGAAGAGCTCTCCTTTATCTTTTTTGTATGAATTTGAAGAATCTGTAAGCGGCCTTCTTTATCAGGAAGGGGTATCAGAATTTGAACTTCCAGGCGTCCTGGTCTCAAAAGGGCTTCATCCAGCAACTCCTTTCTGTTAGTCAATCCAATTATTAGAATGTTATTCAGAGGCTCCACTCCATCCATCTTGGTAAGTAATGTGTTGACAATATTATCATGAATGCGTGAACTATCACGGCTGGAACCTGATCTTTTCTTACAAATAGCATCAATTTCGTCAAATATTATGACATGTAAATCACTTTCATCCCCATAAACTATTTGATCCTGTTCAGCATCAGCAAATAGCTCCCTAGCATTCTTCTCACTTTCGCCAATGTAACAGTCCAACAATTCAGGGCCATTAACAATCTTTGGAGCTTTCCCATTCAAAATTTTCCCTATTTGACGAGCCACCAGAGTTTTTCCAGTACCAGGTGGTCCATAAAGCAGAATTCCCTTGACATGTTTCATCCCCAATTTGTTTACCACATGATGAGGGACTACGCGGGACGCAAAAGCTCTTCGAAATATAGTTTCAAACTCGGCATTTAATCCACCGATGCCGAGTTTTTGAAGATCAAGATCCTTCTGCGTGAAGATTATACGCTGGTTTGTTATCTTTAGTGCATTTGAACCCCTTCGTGTGTCGAAGAAGAAGTATGTCCCAGATGATATCATCCCTCTTTCAAGATCATCAGCATCAGCGTTTTCTTGACGTCCCTGATCTACTACTGCAGCTTGCTGGACTGTAAAAACGTATTCACGACCTCCATCAGACTTGAATGCTACTTTTTGTCCAACCGTCATAATCTGGTACATGTACTTGTTTCTATGCAACTCGTCGAGTTTAACAGCGTCAACCTCTCGAGTTTTGGTTCTCTTCCCCAACAGCTCTATCTCAATCTTGAGCAGTGCCAAGTTAAAGTGCTTCTCGGGCGGAACAAATTTGACGACAGAAACCTTGTCACCGACAGAAACCCCAGCTTGGTTTTGTTGAGTCGCATTCAGAGCAATGTGGCCGCTCTCTATGCTCTCTTGGGGGCAGACAGATAGGACGTAGTTGTTGCCGAAGGTGGCATAGCAGCGGTCGGATTGAGGGACGGCCAAGGTGGGCTGATCGGACGGCGAGCAGTAGGCGTGGTTGGTGAAGGAGGAGTCGCCAGCGGGGCTGGTTACGATCATATGCATGGTGGCTGATGAGAAGGGTGATGTGTCGGGAGATTCTAGTAAGTTTCTTAGATCGAATCTCGATCAGAAAAGAGAATAGTCTAGGATAAAGGGTAGGTTTAGAGTGTGTGAATATTTATATACAAGTTTTCATCCCTATTAAGCTAGGATTCCTAGGGAAATTAGGAATCCAGGGTGTTCCTCTTTGGGCTCAGTTCGAGCTTTGCTTATTCTTGGTCAAAGAGGGAAGATTGATTTAGTCGAATAAAACGGGAAGTTCTTATAAGGGCTAGAAGGCCGCCCTCACGTTGTTACTATTAATAAAACCACATAATACAAGCGGGGTCATTGAACCTTAATCCCATAGTGTAAGAACACTAAAAAACAATATCAGAATACCCTACACGACCTATGCATTCAAGCAAGAATCATTCAGCAAAAAGCGTCTCATTGACAACCATATTTTCTTTGACTAAAACATAGCGACATAACGAAAAGTTAATGCTGATATAAAACCATATAAAAATTTGTATATATGTTTTCCCATTATGCTGAGATTTCACCTTACTGAAAAGAGGTCGCAACCATTTGACTAAGTAAGGAACTAGCTCGCTGCCTCAATAAAGCAGTCATGACACTTTAGGTGCACTTATCGGGCAAACCCAACCCATTTAACCACCTCTGCAACTCTGTAACCTTTCTACCGCCCTCACCCACCTCCAAACCAATGCCTCCTCCATTCCCCAACACCTCATAGATACCATAAGCACCCTCATCCAGGCATGCGGCCCCCACAACAACATCGAATGGCCACAAATTCCATTGCATCATCTCCCCATCCACCCAATTCACCCACAACTTCATTCTCAACACCCGCATCATCACCATACTCTCTATGTGCAACTCGATCCCCTTCCGAATCGCGCTAATGAATTTTTTTTGTAACACAATTTTGGGTTTAAGAGTGACGATGAAGATTGAGGAGAAGTAGAGAGGAAGCTGAAAAGGCTGGAGGAGAAAAAAATTGGAAGAAAGAATAGACCGAGTTGTTTTTCTTTATTAAAAATCCCAATTTAATAAAATTTAATATAATTAGGTTTCTGTTAGGAGTTGTGAGTGGAATTCCACATTGTCAACATTTTAGGGGAGTGAAATTTACACTCCTTATTTTACAATCCACGCTCTCATTTTTCTTTTATAGTTAAAAATTTAACATAAAGACAAAACATATATGAGTAAAAACAAAACTAAAGTAACTGTAAAAGGAAGGAATGAGTGTGGATTGTAAATATGAGAGTGCAAATTTCAATCCCCAAATTTTATTGTTGGCATATAATTGGCACACGACAAGTTGGGCATTGGTAATTTTGTCCCCTAGTTGAGCAGCTTTCCCACTAATTACTGAAATTCTAAAGGACTTATGAGAAATTAAACCCTAATAGCAATATGAATTAAATTCAAGCCACGAACACTGTTTTGCTGGGTAATTCTCGCGGTACCGTGGTACTTACTTTGAATGATCGATCTCTTAGCTCCCTGGTGAATGCAGTGGAAGATAAAGTCACGATTTATACTATGATATGTTTGTCATTTCGAATATAATTGATTCTATTAATTATGTTATTCTATCTTAAAAAGATTCGATTCAATTTCCATCCATCTTCCCCTTCAATTGAATTTTTATCTATCTTCTCCAACAATTCGATTTACGGTTGTCTCGTTAAGGTAAATCTCTAAGTTGGTCATTCTCTTAAAGACTGGTGATGAGTGTTGACACACGGTATTTATTTAGGGATTGTGATATTCTAAAATTGTGATAAATTCAGGCTAATTGAACCTTATATAAAATATGTTAAAAATCATATTCTCTAGTCTTCATGAGCTTATGTTAGTGAAGATTAGAGAATCTGATTTTTCACATTTTTATATAAGGATTCAATTTTCCTGAATTTACAACAACAATTTTAAAATATCATGATCCCTAATAAGTATCGTATGTTAACACTCATCACCATTCTTTAAGAGAAAGACCAACTTATAGATTTACCTTAACAAGACAAATGTAAAATTAAATTGTTGGAGAAGATAGATAAAAGTTTAATTGTAGGGGAAGATGGATGGATGGAAATTGTTTTGGCCACACCAGTAAGTCTGGGCGTGCAAAGTCTCTTTTAGTTGTTGCGGGCGTGCCACCGCGCGGACGCGGAATGTAGTGGTTGTAGTAGCGGGGTGCGCTTAGCCTTCTGCTTCTAATCAAGCGACTGAGGATGGAGAGAGCACCAACTCCACCGCAGGGTTCTTCAGATTCGCCTTGCGTACTGGGCAAGGACTTACAGTAGTCCGCCTGAGCGTCACAATATCGATACTCGACGTAGGATCGAGCAGAGCTTCAATTGGGAAGGAGAGAAAAAAACAAAGAGAAAGCTCCGGAGAGCGTACGGGGAAACGAAAGGGAAGCTCCGGGGAGCGTCTGAGGTTCGACTAGGTCGAGAATTTCAACAAGGTTGAAGGTTGTATTTGTGTTTGAGTAATTGTGTAGTGTCTCCTTTCTGTAAGCCGTGGAGCTTCTTTATATAGAATTACTTAGGGCCACAGGTATTGGCCCAAAGCATGTCAAAGACTTGTAGGAGTCTTCAACGATAAATGTGGCGTAGGCGATGTTAATCAACTGTTGGCCGTGATTATCCTTTGGCGAAGTCTCCTCCACTCCGCATGCAAACTTGGACTCCGTAGTTTAGGATGATTGAATCCTACTTCAACACATCTTCATGCATCTATTTGATTGGAGGCAAGCCGTACGTAATTGCACTTCCATGCAATCAAGGATAACTATGCATGGGATAAGAACCCTTGCCATGCACGTACTATATATCCTTCCCTTCTGCTTTATTCAACCAAAGATAAGACAATAATGCCCTCACCTTTAATTAAACAAGCATTCAGTAGTGAGGTACCCCCGAGCTAGCGTCGAGATGCTTTTCTCATTAAACACTGGCGAGGCCGCGCCAATCCACAAAGTCGGGGCGAGGCTGCCAGGTCGATGGCGAGATTCCATCAAGATGTCGTCGAGATGCTTATGTAATTAAAGGACCACAAGCCATGCACGTGCTCTTGTATATACAAGTTGGGGTACGATACTAAGTCGGGGCGAGGTGTTCCCCCGGCAATTAAACTCCTCTTGTACGCAAAGTCTGTTACGTGGAGTCCATTCGTACGCGGACTGTCCAGCTCGCATGACTTTTTGGCGGGCCATCACTTGTAAACCCATTATTTCGGGCTCGCCGGTATGACGTGGACCATGAATTTAATTAATATTCACTAAGACAATTACTGTCCAGTAAAATATTAATTTGGGTGTAAACATTGCCCCCCAGCCTCGAAGTCATGAATGTCAAGAATGACTGAAGAGGTTTATGTTCATGTTGCCCCAAAACCACTGGTATTGGCCCGGTTCATACATTAAATGACTTGGACTTGAATGATGTCGTGCGCTTCGCCTGCTCCATTCAGAGAACATAGTACCATGCATGCACCTCAACTAGATAATGTCCTTGAAATGATGTTCCTCGCATGGATGCACCTTGCGGCCAAAACCTGTTGACTCGCCATGGACTCGTTGACTCGCCATGGATGTACCTCGAAGGGATGTACCTTGAGGCCAAAACTTGTTGACTCGCCATGGACTTGTTGACTCGCCATGGATGTACCTCGAAGGGATGTACCTCGAAGGGATGTACCTTGAGTAAACGTCCACTTTGACTGGATTCAAAAAAAAAAAAAAAATGACCTCCGCTTGAGCTCTTGGCGATGGCGAACCAACTTTTTGATATTCAGATCATGGAGTGACTTCGATGCCCCCCAGTGCGAACCAATGAGAGTCAAACAAAAAGACCATGTCAGCGAACGATCGCATAGCCTTGAATTTTGTTTTTTTAGAGGCCACAGGTGTTGGCCTAAATAATGACCAAGACACCTCAAGAAGGGTCTAAAGTCTGAAACATCCGCTTGAGAAAAACATATCTACCCTAATGTGCCCCCCAGTTTTGATGTCTGTTCGACGAATAAAGGACATCAAAACTTTAGTATGCCCCCCCAGTAAAGGAGTTGTTAGTATGCCCCCCTAGTAAAGGAAAGCTCGCTGCAAGGTCATGAAACAAATTGAAAAAACACATTGCAACTTCGCGCGTATCCTGACCTGTCTGCATTCAAACTGCCATAACTCTCTCCAGGAATGGCGAAATGACAAACCGTAAAATCCTATGGAAATTAGACATCTAGGGCTTTCTGTTGATATATGGCTCGCCTGCCAGGTCGTTCTGGATCATTCCAGCTGAACCGGCGAAGTTCTTCCTGAATCGGCGAGGTGGACTGTCTGGTATCCTGATCCGCCTGCATTCAATATGCCATAACTCTCTCCAAGAATGGCAAAATGACGAACCGTAAACTCCTCTGGAAAGTAGACATCTAGAGCTTTCCATTGATATATGGCTCACCTTCTAGGTCGTCCTGGATCGTTCCAGCTGAATCAGCGAAGTTGACTGTTCGGTAGTGGATGTTGCAACTTTCAGCAACTATTGGAATTTCTTCTCTGGCTTGACTTCACTGGCAGCAATTCAAGGCATATGGAATGCCTGCGGTATTGTTTCCAGGCCTCAGGGATAGGCCTCAAATAAAGTTCAAGCCTTTTGGAGGCAAAAACGTTGTCTTGCATTTCAGCAAAACCAATAATCTCTTTTTGGTGTTTTCTGCTATTTGATTTTTTTGTATTTTCTTTTTCAATGCAAGAAAGAAAGAAAAATGAAAGCAAACAAAAGTAAAAACTGAGGTAAAACTAAGAGTAAAGAAAAGAAGAGAGTATAGCATGGCTAGTTACCCTTCGTAAGGCCACGGGGGATGCCACCAATGCTTCACTCCAAGCCTCGACGCCGTTATGTTTCCGGCATGAGAACCTCGCTGTTGAAAATTTTCAAGTGTTGAGCAGAGATGTTGTGCGTCAACCACCTGAAAATTTGAAGAAAGTAGCTCGTAGGGACTGCCTTGTTGCCCCCCAAGCATCTTTGTTATTTGGCAAAGCATGATCTTCAATTGCATTCTGGCGGACAAAATGGTGTAAAGATCTGCCTTGTCACTGACTATCCACTACCAGAAATTTGAACTTGGGCGACGAAAAAAAATCGTCGCCCTGTTAACAAATTTCGTCGGCCAAGAACTTGGGCGACGACAGGTCGTCGGCCAAGACGTCGTCGCCAGAAGTGCGTCGGCCAAGAACTTGGGCGACGAAAATTCATCCCGTCGTCGCCTAAGAGTAATTCTTAGGCGACGATATGAATTTCGTCGCCTAAAATATACTTCTCGTCGCCCAAAAAATATTCGTCGCCCAAGATTTAACACCTTGGCCGACGAAATTTTTTTTCGTCGCTTAAGATCTTATAACCTTGGGCGACGAAATTTTTTTCGTCGGCCAAGAAGTCGTCGCCAGAAGTGCGTCGGCCAAGAACTTGGGCGACGATACTTTTTTTTCGTCGTCTTATATTGTAAGTCCTTGCCCGACGATTTAGCAATTTCGTCGCCTAAGATATATTTAAATTTTTTTACTTTTTACAGATGATATTTTTCCTTTATTTTTTTTCTTTTTTTTGATAACACAGTCGTTGATCTTCTGAGTACTCGTAACCTTGAACACGTTTTGTTTCACTTTCCTATCCATAAAAAATGGCAACAGAACAATATGAGCAAATTAATGTCAACAGATGGATAATATCAACTAATATTTTTCATTGATGTTGAATCATTACATAAACACATTGTTTCTCAAAGATATTGAATCATTACATAAACACATTGAATCAAATCAAAGATGCAAACTTCCGACGAATCAAATCAAGGGGCTTTTAACCTGCAAACAAAAATAGAAACAGATTGAGAGCGAAATGGATCCGGCGTCGGATCGGCGAAGCGGAATCGATCGAGAGACAGAGGATCGGAAACAGAAAAGCAGAGAGAGAGAGAGAGAATGCTTAGGGTTCCGAATCTCTGCCTTTTATAATCGCGTTCTTGGGCGACGATTTTACAAAAATCGTCGCCCTGTTTTTTCAAAATCGTCGGCCAAGATAATCTTGGGCGACGAACTTCTAAAATCGTCGCCCAAGATACTATACTTGGGCGACGATTTTCTTTACTATAAATCTCGTCGCCCAAGATAAAGAAAATCGTCGCCCAAGAGTTATCTTGGGCGACGATTTTTGACGTCGTCGCCTAAGATACTATACTTGGGCGACGATGTTCTTCACTATAAATCTCGTCGCCCAAGATAAAGAAAATCGTCGGGCAAGAGTTCTATCATAAAATTCAGAATATAGTGATTTTGGTGATCGGAGATGAGGAACTAAAAACCGACCGTTAGATATGACCAACATAACAAATTACGTGGGTGGGAAAAAATTCAGCTCCATCGGACAACGACAAGGGCTCGATCCGTCCGGTCAATCGGCGCGGTCAAACCCCTAAACGGACGGAAACGGCTATTCGACCCTCCAAATCACGTAATCTGGCTAGACCTTCAACTGATAATAATTTCCAATCGACGTGACGCTTACGGGGCTATAAAAATTTGGTAAAAAATCTTGTACCCGGGATAGGGCTACCACTAGGTAGAAATAAGAGAAATTCGTTGACCGGAACAACCGGCACCAAAATTTTACCGGAATATCTTCATTTTTCATGGGTTGACGTATTTCACTGTTCCGGTCATATCTTATTTCACGACTTTTTTGCGTTTGAGGCCTCTACGTATACGTTGTCTTCAAAACGAAACTTAAACTCAACACTTGTATAAAAAAGTTATACAACATTAGTACATATAACATGAGTTTGGTGATCGGAGAAGAGGAACTAAAAACCGAAACGCCAGAAATGACCGGCATAACGAATTACGTGGGTGGGCAAAAATTCAGCTCCATCGGACAACGACAAGGGCTCGATCCGTCCGGTCAATCGGCGCGGTCAAACCCCTAAACGGACGGAAACGGCTATTCGACCCTCCAAATCACGTAATCTGGCCGGACCTTCAACTGAGAATAGTTTCCAATCGACGAGACGCTTACGGGGCTATAAAAATAAAAAACATTACCTTACAATTTAAATGTGCTTTATTTATTTTAATTATTCGGATTACTCTTGGCCGACGAAAGTAGGGTAATTCGTCGGCCAAGATAATACTTGGGCGACGATATTTGTTAAATTCGTCGCCCAAGAGTAAAAATAAAAAATCTTGTGCAATGAAATTTAAATGTGTTTTATTTATTTTAATTATTCGGATTACTCTTGGCCGACGAAAGTAGGGTAATTCGTCGGCCAAGTAAAAATAAAAAAATAAAATACTTAGGCGACGATATATTTGAGTTTCGTCGCCTAAGGATTAAAAAAACTTAGGCGACGATATAAATATCTTAGGCGACGAAAAATTGTTTCGTCGCCCTAGTTTCTATATTAGGCGACGAAATTTAGCCTTAGGCGACGATTTTATTTTCGTCGCCTAAAGTTGAACTTTAGGCGACGATTTTTTTTCCTTGGGCGACGATTTTTTTTTTCGTCGGCCAAGTTTTCTCTTAGGCGACGAAAAAAAAAATCGTCGCCCGGTTTTTTTCATTTCGTCGCCCAAGATCTATTTTCTGGTAGTGATCATGTCAGAATGCATGGTCTTATCAGGTATAGCCACACATTGCTTATGGAAGAGGACCATATCAAGAGCTTCACTGGGATTGAACTCTTGTGAAATATGATTATGAGACAGACGCACCAACATATAATCTTCATCATATTCATCATAAATTGGCTCTGTGTCAAAATCAAATTTAGAGTCACCATAGTCCAGCGAATCCACCTCTGCCTCTAATGCAAATATATGAAATCCATGAGCATCATGTTTATATGCCACCAAGTCCCTGCTGCAGACTAGAGTGAGATGACCCTGAGAATACTCGACTTTACACCCATGTATAATAAACTTGCAATTCTGGGTGTAAAAATGTTTTCCACATACAATACTAAAGCCATAGTTTGGCCTTTGAACTTGCATGCATAGACTCCAATTGTATTGGAGTGTGAAGCCTCGGATTGGCCTAGGTATACCACTACACCAAGTATAATTAATTTTGTCATGACCTGGGGCAGCTTCTTGATAATGTCCAGTAATAAGACAAAACTTGAGTTGATCATGCCCTTGATCATGGTGGTGGATTAAAGAAAGAAGGCGAGTTACGCCGTGCCCCCCATGCATCTGACCTGTGTCCACATATATGTCTTGCATAGGGAAGCTGGCTTCTTGGACACCTTTCATATGAATTTGTGGTTCGCCATCATCAATGTTCGAACCAATTTCATCTTCTAAGATGGACTGTTCTGTCCTATCTTCAAGCTCCGTTTCCTGAGGAACAACATCAGTCTTCGGGTCAGGATTATTATCCAAAATCTTTGCGGCCTCAACCTCAGGTTTTTTGTCATTGATTGACAAAGGAATTTCTTCTTTGAACGTGGGCTCGTCCAAAGGAAAATCTTCGCCATTAGATTGGCTGCTAGGCAGTTCAATTTTTTTGACAGGGACATGCTCGTCAACTGTAAGCTTCACATTTAGGCATTGTGAAGCCTTTTCGTTTTTTTCAGCAGCCTCAGGCTCACAAAGTCGCTTGAGGATGGCATCCCATTTCTCTGTAAAGGCAACCCAACCAGCTTTTGCCTTTTCTTCAGCAGCTTTTATAGCAGCCGTTTGTTTTTCTTTAGCAGCCTCTCTAGCAGCTGTTTCCTCTACGTGTTGCTTGAGGATGGCAGCCATTCGTTCGGCATGTTTTTTGCGGCTAGCATCTCTTAGTTCGACATATTTTCTCTCAATGGCTCTTGATTTTTCTTGGAAATCTTGGAAATCAAATGGCATCTCCGTTCGTCGATCCCAATGAAGGTGACGTCAGAGACTACCCTGGTCCCACTGGGCGTGCCAATGTTTTGGCCACACCAGTAAGTCTGGGCGTGCAAAGTCTCTTTTAGTTGTTGCGGGCGTGCCACCGCGCGGACGCGGAATGTAGTGGTTGTAGTAGCGGGGTGCGCTTAGCCTTCTGCTTCTAATCAAGCGACTGAGGATGGAGAGAGCACCAACTCCACCGCAGGGTTCTTCAGATTCGCCTTGCGTACTGGGCAAGGACTTACAGTAGTCCGCCTGAGCGTCACAATATCGATACTCGACGTAGGATCGAGCAGAGCTTCAATTGGGAAGGAGAGAAAAAAACAAAGAGAAAGCTCCGGAGAGCGTACGGGGAAACGAAAGGGAAGCTCCGGGGAGCGTCTGAGGTTCGACTAGGTCGAGAATTTCAACAAGGTTGAAGGTTGTATTTGTGTTTGAGTAATTGTGTAGTGTCTCCTTTCTGTAAGCCGTGGAGCTTCTTTATATAGAATTACTTAGGGCCACAGGTATTGGCCCAAAGCATGTCAAAGACTTGTAGGAGTCTTCAACGATAAATGTGGCGTAGGCGATGTTAATCAACTGTTGGCCGTGATTATCCTTTGGCGAAGTCTCCTCCACTCCGCATGCAAACTTGGACTCCGTAGTTTAGGATGATTGAATCCTACTTCAACACATCTTCATGCATCTATTTGATTGGAGGCAAGCCGTACGTAATTGCACTTCCATGCAATCAAGGATAACTATGCATGGGATAAGAACCCTTGCCATGCACGTACTATATATCCTTCCCTTCTGCTTTATTCAACCAAGGATAAGACAATAATGCCCTCACCTTTAATTAAACAAGCATTCAGTAGTGAGGTACCCCCGAGCTAGCGTCGAGATGCTTTTCTCATTAAACACTGGCGAGGCCGCGCCAATCCACAAAGTCGGGGCGAGGCTGCCAGGTCGATGGCGAGATTCCATCAAGATGCCGTCGAGATGCTTATGTAATTAAAGGACCACAAGCCATGCACGTGCTCTTGTATATACAAGTTGGGGTACGATACTAAGTCGGGGCGAGGTGTTCCCCCGGCAATTAAACTCCTCTTGTACGCAAAGTCTGTTACGCGGAGTCCATTCGTACGCGGACTGTCCAGCTCGCATGACTTTTTGGCGGGCCATCACTTGTAAACCCATTATTTCGGGCTCGCCGGTATGACGTGGACCATGAATTTAATTAATATTCACTAAGACAATTACTGTCCAGTAAAATATTAATTTGGGTGTAAACAGAAATTGAATATAAAAAAAAGGAATTAAATCTTTTAAGATAGAATAACATAATTAATATGATCAATTATACTCAAAATAGTAGACATATCATAGTATAAATTGTGACTTTAGCTTCCACTTCATTCACTAGTGAGCTAAGAGATCGATCATCCAAAGTAAGTACCACGGTACCACGAGAATTACCCAAAACAAGTCTGTAAGAAAATAAGGGTGCATATATAGGCAATTATGGGTGCAGTTGTTTTAAGGATGGTGATTTTGGTGAGCATGCTTATGCTTGTTAGCTTGATATCAACTTAATGACGAAGCCTTTAATCCGGAAAATAAAGTGTATGAACATCACTTCTCCAACAATGTTGAGGCCTCATCATCACTGGTGGCCAAGTCTAAAACTAATCTAGAAGATGAAGCATTTGATCGTGTTTTCTCCAAAACTGGTGATCTCTCATCATCGGTTAATTTTGATACCAATTACAAGAAAGAGGTGAATCTTCCAAACAGTCTCAATGATGATGCAAAAGCAGCAGTATGTGAAACCAAGTGTCAATTCCAATGCATGCATGGGTCATATCTTCTCCGGATACGGTAAATGTTTTGACAAATGTGCTATGTGGTGCGAAATTTCATATATTCCACGTAGTTGGGGGGGGGGGGGGGGGGGCATATGTGAAATAAACATAAATCAATTTATGGTGGATAAATGTTTATGACTAATTGAGGACTGTTGTTGTCTGTTGCTACAAATAGATATAAATAATTTATGGGAATAAAGTCATGATTTATTTTGCCACCCACTTTGGGTTATATATGTTTTTTTTTTTAAATAGAAGTTGAATGCAATATGTTAACAACTAAATGACTATAGTCTACAAAAGTACTAAACATACAAATGAGAAATCCACCTATGCCGGATTAAACCTAAGAAGAAATTAAGCGTTTCTTGCACATTTTTTTCCTCAACTATCGAATAGACATTATTACTCAAGCCAAAAAAAGTCAATACACACCCTCCCTCTACTGACAATAGATAGATAAAGTTTGGGTGCGGCTATTTTCACTCCACTAAATGCTCAGTTTACCCCACGTCTTATTTTTTACCTTTAACGTTTCAATTCTGCCCTTAAAATTTTGAGAAAATCTGGTTTTTATTTTCCTCAATCTAATAAAATATACAAATATATACAAATATTTAATCAATATATTTAACGTAGATTTTCATTCTTCTTAAACCACATCTTATATATATTCTCCTCGATCTCTTTCTTGAGTTTCTTCTTTACGATTATGAGTATATATATATATACACACACACACACACACGTGCGTGTGTATGTATGTATGGATGAAAGACTACATTTGAAGCCATAAATAAAATTAAAATAAGAACGAACAATCCCACCACGCTATATAACCACCATGTTTAAGATTGAAATGATTCTCAAATTTGATTTGAAAGATGTAGAGAATTATTATTATTTTTTCTGATGTAAAGATGTAGAGAATTGTTATTGTTTGGATTTTATAGATTTTAGTTTAATATTATATGCTAACAAAAATTCTTGATTGTGAGGTTAGTATTGGAATATTTAGTTTAAAATTAAAATATGGGGTAAACAAAATATTTGATGGGGTGGCAATAGACACACCTTAAAGTTTATGGTAGTACCCATAGTGGTATATATATATATATATATATATATATATATATTAGACATAATCATTATACTTTTCCAATCGTAGAGGTAGCAGAGAAGAAATTTTTCAGCACTCCCGGAGGACCACATCAGCACTCCCTGACTAATAAGAATCGACAAGTATCTCTTTTTTCAAAACAACTCAAATTAGGATATATTTAGTCAATACAAATTTATAATACCTTAATTGTTTTCAGCATTATTATTTCTCATTAAAATACCAATTATTTTCTGCAAAAACCTATTCATTCTCACCCACCATAGCCACCACCATCACATATTCATATAATCATATTATCCAGCTTTTTCAACAAAAATTGGTGACTTGGTAAGTGTTGCTGGGATTATAATTTCCGGAGGTCCTTCCCTCCACAGAGTGCGGTTCACCAACGTCACGTTAACGGCACGTGAACCCACACGTGTTGACAAAATCTATCTTCTTTCTTCTTCCTCCTACAACCCTAGCCTCCTCCTCTCTCAGAGAAACCAGAGCTTGTTTGTAGAGAGAGAAACTAAGACTCAGAGTGTGAGAGGGTGTTAGAAAGAGAAAGAGAGAGAAGGAGAAAACACACCACACAATCACATGGGTCATATCGTAAAGAGGAAGGAGAAGGGCAGGCTGTCCAAGGCAGATCTGCCTCGCTGGTCTAGCGATTCGCCGGTGGAAGTGTGGGACGTTCGGAGAAGTTTCTGGTGTCAAAATGTGAAGTACATCATAGACTACGACGACTACCTGGACGACGACTTCGAGGAAGACGAGGAAATTAGAATACAGAAGAAGCTGAAGCTCATGGCTAAGCTCCACCCCGAGGGCTCATGCCTCAAGTTGAGGATTACCTCGTTCAATTCATCTTCTTTCCTTTTTCTTCTCTCATGGAATCAGAGCCCAAATTGCAGCAAAAAGGCTGGAGGAGAAAATGGGTTATGCAATGATATGGCTATGGAATTTCCCATTAATTTCATGATTGAATTGATGCAACGATATGTCCTTAGAATCGAGATGGGTACAAACTACAAAGAGGATGATGCAGATTTGATGAGGTAGGATGAGTTGAACAGAGGATTCTGAGTTGAACTAGATGGGTACAAGTACAACACATACTCTATTTCTCTCTCGGTCAAACTTAACGTTAACAGCAACAACAACGTTAGTCAGAATGTGAAGAGGAAGAGAGATTTGCATAATCTAATTGGTATTTTATTGAGAAATAATAACAATGAAAACAATTAAGGTATTAGTAATGACTAGATATATCTTAATTTGAGTTATTCAGAAAAATTAAACACTTGTCAACTTTCTATTAGTCAGGGAATACCATTAGATATGTTGATGTGGTCCTCCGGGAGCGCTGCAAAATTTCTCATAGCGGAGACCATCCTGTGTTACTACGTCTCATAATTCTCCAAACACAAAGATGACTTTTTTGAAAGTAATTATTATATACTTAATTGAAAGTCATAATGGCGAGAGTATAATGATTATCATGATCACAATAGTGTCATTATATTAGACATTTAGCTCACTTAATATAGAGCTTAACATAGGATAAAACTAGATACGTATAAGATACTAAAGAGACGTAAAATAACCAGAGCCAAAACACTCAATTACGATACTCCAAGTCCTATGAAACAATTTCGCTGCATTTAGTTCACAAAGTCCGTCAAGCTATCAATGCACTAACATTTAGTGAACTTAACGTTGAGGCCTCAAACTAATCATTTGCAAGTCGTTTGTTCTTATTTGCACTCCGTACGACAGTTGAATGATTTGTTTTGTAACCTCTACTTGAAATCAATAATATTTCGTATAATTAAAAAAAAACCAAAAATATAATTATATATTTTTTTCTTCAGATGTATAAACAATATCAGATGAATCCTCGATCTAAGGATATCATTGGAAATTTTGGTGTATAGTTTGGATGATGTAGGCTGCGTTTGGTGCAGCTTATAAGCTGCTGTGCTTATAAGCAATGAGAAAATTGGTGTTTGGTAAACACATGCATAAGTCCTTTCTAAAAAAGTCACAGCTATTTTTGAGGCAAAATGATAAGTTGGGTAGACTGTACTTCTACTTATAAGGAGAAGTCGGCAAAAACGCGGAGAAGCTCCCGAATTAATGATATTTTCATAATGACGTTGGGTACCCCTTCAAATATCAGTAAATTACACAATTGTTATTGAACAGACCGACGCCTCCATCGATTCTCTCTCAGAGCTCGTTCTCCGTCTTTGCTCAGTCTGGGCAACCTCGAGTTAAGCTTGTTCTATTTGATTAGCAACCACAGCCTCAGACTGATCACCTTTCGTTCATATTCATATTCATAGAAGTACCTGAATCCTGGATCTCAGAGACCCTCGTCTCTTCTCTGCTTGGTCAGTCTCTAAATTGGCTCAGCCCAGCTAGAGACACCTAGTCCAATCAGTCAACACTCTCCTCTTCATCCGCCTCTCACTTTCTACTAGAAAAGAGAGAAAACCTCAAACTTGCAATCTCCAAATCCAGAAACAGAAAAGGAATTGAAAAATATGGGGACGGCGTCGGTATTGATATACATCACAGTAGCACTCCTAGTGCTGCTGCTCATCTCCCAGTCCCCCCAGAAATCTGGCAAACAGAAATCAGACAAAGATGGAAAGGTTAACTTCAAAGAGTTCTTTCATGGCCTCTTTGATTTGGTGAGGAACTATGATGAAGAAGATCACAATGCCACGTATCAGTCTGATGATTTGATGGAAGCCCCAGCTAAAACTTTGTTTGCACAGCTTGACAAAGATGGTGGGTAATTGCTATTATCATGTATTACTCTTCTTAGCTACTGGAGGGTTTTCTTTTCACTATTATTTACTTGGGTTTGACTCGTATATGCACATATATTGTTATTGTGCTATTGGTATTGTTCTAAGTTTTATTTCACGAGTATGCAGCTGGGAATTATCAAAATTTTAGTGAAATTTTCTTTAAAACCATGCAATATTCAGAGTTAACGGAAGCTGTAATCTAAAACTGAATGATGTTTAATTATAACTTTGCTTTGATCTATTAGATGAGAAATTGAGCTTAGAGATTTTGATAAATGATGAGTTAATGGATATAGAAATTGTGTTTTGTTTATCTGCGTTTTTAATGTTCCAGTAAGAAGTAGGATGATCGGTGACATCTACCTAAACCGTGTTTATGACTGTATGTTGTTATTCTTTGATCTTTTATGACAATCGGAGAAGATGTAACTTGAATCAAAGGACCTCAGTTTTAGACTAGAGATATGTTATGAATTGTCCCTAAATGACTACCCCAATTTGGTAGCTAGATACAGAAGGACTTACATGTGCCTTCTACTGTTTCATTACATATATTCCTTCTTGTTGGATTTTGGTTATCTGGTCCAGAACAAGATGTTGATCAATTGGTTACTCCTTTGTTCAATTGGTTAATCCTTTAAATTATAATTTAACTGTCCTGTCCCTATATCCAAGCTGTGATGTCCATAACTGTCCTTTGTGTTAAAATTACTCAGTGCAGCAGGCAAAGAAGTTTTGATCAAGGCTGTAGCGCCGACCATGCCATTGTATGCTATGAACTATTACTTATTGCCAAAAACTCTATGCGATGACATTCATCAATTATGTGCAGGCTTTTTTTGGGGTGATAAAGAAAATAAAAAGAAAATCCATTGGCGCAGTTGGGAGAAGATGTGCCTTACCAAACTTGAAGTTTGGGGTTCAAGAATCTGTATGCTTATAATTTGGCAATGCTAGCAAAACAAGCATGGAGGCTAATCAAATTTCCAAATTCACTGATGGCTCAGGTGTTTAAGGCAAGATATATTATCCCCCACTGTTCCTTTTGGGAAGCACAACTCAGTGAGCATCCTTCTTTTTCTTGGAGAAGCATACTCCAAAGTAGACCAGTTCTTGCTGCAGGTGTTCATTGGAAAATTGGTAATGGTGCAACTGTTAATATCTGGAAGGATTCATGGTTTCCCCAATGTCCTAAGTATTTGTTGCATCAGCCTGCTAATTGCTCTTCATCATTTGGGGTTTATGGAGAAACAGAAACAACTCCTTTTGGTCACAAAAGCCTCAATCAGCTGTTGACATTCTTTGTGGTACCTTTATTGCTTAGAGATACTCTAAGCTATGATTGTAATTTTCAGTAATTTCAATAAAATGGGGCTACTGTGAGGATGATGATGATGATGAACAAGAAGATGATCATGGTTATGTTGCACAAGAAATGGAAGCAATAAGAAACGAAATTGCTCAGAGTTTGATGAGTGCACGTGGTACCAGAAATTCTTAATTTTTGTAAAGCTAACAAAACCATCAAAAGAATTGTATAATTACTTAATTTTTGTTTCATGTCTAAATTGGTCATTATGTAAACTAGAAGCACTTTTAGTTTCCAATTTACCAAACACTTCCACTGCTTTTAGCACTCACAGCATCTGTAATAAGTCAGTTTACCAAACACTCAGACTACTTTTACTTTTCAGTCACTTTTTCTCAGAAATAAGTATAAGTCAGCTTTTCTTATAAGTCACAGCTGCACCAAACGCACCCGTAGTCCATCACGACATCACCATTCACATTGCTCTCTTGCCTCACCAATGCATAGCAATATATATATATATATATATATATATATATATATGTAGATCTGAAATACTAAAATACCCAAACAAAGCAACCTCCTCAAATTCTTAAACTAGTTCGCAAAACAAAAGAAATGAAATTCACACTAAAAAAAGAAAAGAAATTAATTTAATAAAAGTTAACAGTTAGATTTATGTTAGGAGTTGTGAGTGAAATTCTACATGTCAAAATTTTAGGGTGCGGCTATTACCATCCCACCAAATATTTTGTTCACCTCATATCTCAATTTTAAACTAAATATTCTAATATTAACCTCATAATCAAGAATTTTTATGAAAATATAATATTAAACTAAAATCTATAAAATTCAAACAACAACAATTGTTCGTTCTTATTTTTATTTTATTTATGGCTTCAAATGTAGTATTATATATATATATATATATTCATAATTGTAAAGAATGAACTCAATAAAGAGATCGAGGAGAACATATATAGGTTATGGTTTGACAAGAATGGAGGTCTGCGTCAAATATATTGATGAGATATTTGTACATATTTTATCATATTGCGAAAAAACAAATATAAACCAGATTTTCTCAAATTTTTAAAGGTAGAATTAGAACGTTAAATGTAAAAAAATAAGACATTGGGTCAGTAAATCGATTTTTTTCTAGTATTTTTTTCTATTACAATAAGCTGAAATAATAAGTTGATTATTGGAGGCCAGTAACTGATTATTAGGGATCAGTAACCAAGTTATTGAGGGTCAGTAACTGATTATTTGGAGTCAATAACTGATTATTGTGGGTCAGTAACCAAGTTATTGGGGTCAGTAATTGATTATTGGGGGTCAGTAACCAAGTTATTGGGAGTCAGTAATCGAGTTACCGGTGACCGAAATCCGACGATCGGAGAAAATCTGAGTTACTAGGGGTCAATAACTGGTGACAGAAGAAATTCTGGCAACCGGTCACCGATGACCAGAGTCCGGCGACCGATGATCGGAGTCCGATGAGGTTCCCGCAAAGTTTTCTCACTCTTTTACTTTCTCTCTCCTTATACATGTTGAAGTGATGAGAGTAAAATTGTCTTAAAATATATAAAAATTATTATTTTATTATGACATTAATACAGATTTGTGTATTTGGGCACAAATAAGAACACCTTGTATGAAAATGTGCTCATGTCTATTAAATTCATTGGAATAGGCAATAAGATGTTTAAATCATTACTAAATGGGCATTTTCCCTTATTAATATATTGAAGGTAAGGTCATAACTGCCACTTAAATAATTAATTAGATTGAAGTCTTTCTCTCGAGTCTCAACTCTCAAGTCTCAACCATGGTCCATGCTAATCATAACAATTGATCGAATTGATAAAAGATTAGGTGCGAAACTCAATATTCATGTTTGAATCCCATTGACGCCGATTCATGTTAAATCCCAATTTATTTTTGGTAAACGTCTTAGACTGCAATATTGACACTTTCGACGATACCTCGCCGATTTTTTTTTTGTTTTTTGGTACATCCTATATTTTCTAAGCATACCATGAGAATATCGACAGAGACATCTGATGTCTTGATAAATTTAGGGAAAATATCAAAATTTGCGATAAATTTCGATAAACCTCTTAACCAACACTGCTAACATGCATCTACGACTAATATATGTAAATTATATTATATATCAGCTTAATAAATTTCACAGTATTCCTAATATATCTTACGAAATTTTAATTTCAATATTTCTTGATATATCCATCGAACTATCTATGTTTTGGAAGATCAAAATTTCCACAGTCATTGCTAAAAAGTTTTTGAGAAAATTGCTTAATCATATTTAACAAAATAAAAATAAAAATCTCATCCATCTTCTTTAAGGATTCCAATGTTAGGCAAATTCTGAGAAGAAATGGTATTATATAAAACAAAACTGTGTGCATGACCTTTGATGTTGGAAATTTTGGTGTATAGTTTGGATGATGTAGTCCATCACCTTCCACACTGCTCTCTTGCCTCACCAATGCTGCAATGCATAGCAATAGATACGCAGATCTGAAATACCAAATTACCCAAACAAAGCAACCTCCTCAAATTCTCAAAACGGTTCACAAAACAAAAGAAATAAAATCCACACTAGAATAAAAAATAATAATAATAACTTAGTCTCTCTTGAGCATTTCTTTGTAACGCAAAAGCGAGTCGAGCCTCTGCAACTTGAGCTGCTGCTTGAACCGGTTGATGAAGTCGTCAGCTTTCGCGTCAACTCCTTCGTCGTCTCCAAACGACATCGTTTTCTCCACCACCCTTCTCGGCCGGACACCAGTCACACCACCCCCGTCGTTTTCTTCAAATCCTCTCTCGCTGACAGACTTCTTAATCACCTTTTCCGGTCGGCTTTCTTCATGACCCGTGTCCGACTTGCTCCGGTTGACCATATGAAGATCTTTACTTTCCTGGTCGTATCTGTAGAGGGAGGAGAAATCCATGGACTTGAGCCGGGCCAAGAGAGAGGGAGTCCGGACTATTCCGGTAGGGTGGTCCGGTGTTGTGTCTTCCGTTACGTGTTCCGGTTGTTGGAAGCTGTAGTTGAAGGATCTGACCCTGTCCAAGAGCGAGGGAGTCCGGACAACTCCAGTCTGGTTTTCTGGCGCCGGATACTCCGTTACGTGGTCAGGTTCCGGGTAGGGCTGTTGGTAGTTGTACTGGGAAAAGTTGATGGACATGAGGCGTTCCATGAGCGACATAGTCCGGACTAGTCCGGTTGGGTTTTCCGGAGGATCGGGTTGGAAGTTGTAGTGGGAGAAGTCGAGCGACCTGACCCGTTGCAGGAGCGAAGGGTGTGGTGTTCTTGATGCTGCGGCGTTTTGTGGAAGCGGTGGCAGATGACGATGGTTCCGATGGTGAGGTTGAGGAAGAGGAAGATCAGGGAGGTGGGTGTGAGCCAGCTGAGCATGTAAGCCCACATATCTGCTATGGTTTGATGCCCTTTTGCTTATGTAGTGATTTTGTCAGTGCTGTATCAGAGAGGAAAGCTAGAGGTTGATGGAAATGGAGGCCTTTCTGTGATTGTGAATTTGTTCGTGTATATAAGCAGCTTTGGGATGTGATGACGTTTTTCTTTGTTGGGTAGTGTACGTGAGCATGAAAAGCATCAAACGGACTAGATAGCACCCTGGCACGTTTCAAGTATTGACATTGATGTCAACCTTCTGTTATATTTTGCTTGATGATGAAAACATGAATAGGGATCGAAGTAACAACAAAAGGAAGAGGATCATACGCCCATTCTGGAAGCAACATTGGCATTTTTGTAATGTTGTTATTGTTATAAGATCATAAAGCTTGGATTACTTTTGTTAATGAAAAAAAAAAATCTTGGTTGAACATCTTTGAAGTTGCAAGATGTTTCACGTTCTAACTATTCAGTATTCACAGTCTTAACTCATCATCATGCCAAACATGGATAATCATTATATAAGACCAAATAACACAACACAGTCAAGGAAATCTCTGGAGTCCAAAAGTTGAAAATGCAATCGTATAAGAGAAAATTCATCAACGATTCTTCTTCAACTATTCTGTGAAGCGAGTAATTATTCTCTGTACCCAGAACACTACGTGGCACTGTTAGGTGTTGTACCCGACCAATCATATAACTCAGATTCATGTGGGGACCAGCACGGGGTGGAAAAAAAAAGAAAAAGTAATTAAATACACCAATCAGAAATAAGAACAAAACACGTGGACCAATGAGATTAAAGAGGAACATAAAACAGGTGGTGTTCCGGGTACAAATAATAATTTCCCCTATGAAGCTACCTAAATTTGAAAAAATACCTAAATAATAGTCAAATTTTCTAGATATGGAGCCGTCAGTCCGCTGACGTGGCATGTACGTGGGTTCTCCAAAAAAGATCTAAAGACCAATTTACCCCTTTTGTGTTAATTCGTTTCATTTCCTTTTTCTTCTCTACCTGGAAGAAGAAAGCTCATACCAGATCTCGCAAAGTTGGTTTGGATTGATCGGCTAGAGCTATTCGAGGTTCGCATTCCCTTCCTCATATTCGAGGTCCTCCGAATATTTTCAAGCCCCAGATTTTGAGACGGTGAAACAAGTGAAGCACATAACCAACTGTGTAATTGTATCCATAGCTAGCTAGTTTAGAAACGAAACTTCAGATTTGTCTGGAAGCTTAGCTAGCTGCTGATGATAACTTGAGCAGCGGAGATTTTTGTATCACTGCTACTAGGACTAGGCACGGCGGCACCCCATGAGGCCATGACTATGCATTGCACTTTTCGCAGATAATTGTTACTCTCGGGCAAAACAGAGCTTTGCAAAACTAGAAGAGTCTAGCTTTCACTGTTTTTTTTTTGTCTATAAAGAGAACAGAGAATCTAGGGTTTTGATTCAGCAGAACTTTATCGCTTACTTCCACAGTTCCACCCAGAACTTCAATCATTTACGCTTAGAAATTAAAATAGGTAAAGAACGAGCCACGTATCCCAAAACATCATATAATTAGGTCGATTTTTACAAAGCAAAGTCCCATTAAATAGTAAGTTATTAGTTGAGCATATGATCGAACTGAATATACAGAAACAATGACCAAGACATTTAGTTTGTTTACCAAAAAAAGAATAGAAGAAGACCAAGACCTTATATTAGATCAGATCATCGACCTGCGTCCACAATCTAGCTAGGTCTTTATTTAATTCGCATAGGGTTCCACACTTCACACTGGTTAGGAGCATTGTATCGTTCAGATTAAATTCATAGGTAAGTGAGAATGTTTGCAAAATTATCAGACTGTGTATAAAGGCTGGACCAGTACAATTATTTGAATGTGAATATGAACACATATGGACCCCCAGGCCATACATGCTAGTACCTGTTGAATTATTCATAGTCGAGTGTCACACGTTTTTCCATTTTCCATTTCCTAGCTACCAACTACTTGGACTTGGTATCATTTCATGGACAAGAATAAACCCTAATTTCCATCTTTATGTACAAGTACGTATGTATAAACATCTCTATGGTCCACTGTGCACTTACGCTTTCTATTTTATGTAACCCTAGCTACCCACCCGTCCCACCATTAATAATTCTCAGAGAACTCAAGAAGTTTGAGAGCCATATGCAAAATTAGTTTTGGAAAAGGAATGATATACTCTTTTATGGAAAATACTAGCAGCCGTATATGTTTATCTTTTTCAGTTTATAAAAATTTATGTGAGAGCTTGGTTGTGAGAGCTTGGTTAAGCTACACCACCATCATCAAACATGTTTGAGCCTAAATTAATATTTTTACTAGACAATACTTGTCTATGTAAGTATTAATTAAGTTCTTGGCACTACCAAAAAATGGTTCTTGGGCGACGAAAAAAAAAAAACCGGGCGACGATTTTTTTTTTCGTCGCCTAAAAGGGAACTTAGGCGACGATTTTTTTTTCGTCGCCTAAGGAAAAAAATCGTCGCCTAAGTTTACTCTTAGGTGACGAAAAAAAAAATCGTCGCCTAAAAATAAATTTCGTCGGCCAAAATATAAACTAGGGCGACGAAATAATATTTCGTCGCCTAAGATATAAATATCGTCGCCTAAGTTTTTTATCCTTAGGCGACGAAACTCAAATATTTCGTCGCCCAAGATGTTTTAATTCTTAGGCGACGAAACTCAAATATTTCGTCGCCCAAGATTCTTCTATATATTGGAAGTCCAGGATAAAAGAATGAAAACTTTGAAAATTTGAAACATAAATTTCTCTAGTTCTTCAAATCGTTCGGTGTTGTGGAAACCTGTCCATACATAGTTTGTGGAGCTACTCCCAGGTACGTACATATGCATATATATGCACATATATATATGCATATGTATATATTGATTTTCAGTTTTATTTGAGTTGAATTAATGATATATATATATATATATATATGCATAGAGTTTGTTCCAAGCTGAGTAAGGGGCCGTTCTGTCATAGATATGGTTCACAGGTTTGTTTAACTGGATCTCAAGATCACAAACTGACCACTCTTCTCGGTGAAGGGGTCGATAGGGGTTCGCCTCCGTGATCACAAACGAGTCCTGCCTGGTTCCTGTAGGGGGTTCGCCCTCCGTGACATTGACACTTGCCTTCTGAAACCACGGAATCCGCTCGAACTAGATATATATAATTAATAATTAGTATGTTGTATTACATTAATATATATATATAAAAAAGATATGTTTATTAAATATTGATTTATATATGTGTTATTTTCAGGATATGGATAAGAGTTGGATTTCTCTTCCAAGATATCACAGAAAATATGCTGAAGGAGTTTGGGATTTTATGCAATATGCGCAGGCCAATGCTGACGGGAGTGGCATGTTCTATTGCCCGTGCAAGATGTGTAAGTGTCGCAGTGATATGCATCGATTTCCGTTTGATACAGTATGGGACCACCTGAAGAGTAACGGATTCTGGGAACGTTACACATGTTGGATATATCACGGTGAAACCTCATCACGCCCGCATGATCATGGACAGTTTTATCAGACGGGCAGTACATCCAACGATCCAACAACGGCCTTCATCAACGACATGTTTCCTCATGACAGCGGTGTATGCCCTGAACGACAGGACATTCCACAGGCGCCGATGCAGGCCGTCCCTAGAGGTGTCAACAATGCCGGTATAGCCAAGTACAACAGACTTATTGCTTTCCAACAGACCCCTCTGTGCCCAGGTCATGAGAAGACCGTTCTTCAGTGTGTGATGGAGGTGATGCATATCAAGGTTGACACAAAATCGACCGTGACTGCTGTTGATAGGTATCTACAGTACGCTGCTTCGCTCCTGCCCGACGGTCATCGTCATCCCACCACGCATCATAAGGTCCGTCGTATCTTGAGAGATCTCGGGCTTTCCTACATCAAGATCCATGCATGCAGATATGACTGCGTTCTATTCTGGGGTAAAGATGCAGACGGTAATGACCTTGAAGGCCTTCATCGTTGTCCGGTATGTGGGACCGACAGGTATAAGCGGACTCCCGCAGGTAACAGGAAACCTGTTAAGGTACTTCGCTATTTCCCGTTGAGGGATAGGCTGGAGCGGTTGTACATGTCTTCAAAGACGGCCAAAGCTATGAGATGGCACGCTGTGAGGGAGGTGCATGACGAAGACCTCATGGTACACCCTGCTGACGGGGAGGCGTGGAAGCATATAGACAGAGAGTTTCCTCATTTTGCTTCAGAGGTGAGGAATGTGAGGCTCGGGCTGTCATCCGACGGGTTCAACCCTTTTGGGACCATGAGTCTTTCGTACAGTATATGGCCGGTCATTTTGGTGCCTTACAACCTTCCTCCATGGATGTGCATGAAGAAGGAATACAACATGTTGACCTTGTTGATTCCGGGGCCCGGTTATCCAGGTATCTACTTTCCCTTCATATTATATATATTGTTGTTGGTTCAATTTTTGAGTAAGATTTATTGTTTTTGTTCTATATTGTTGGTCATATATAGCCGTTATCTGAATTTGTTGTGGTTGTTGTTGTTGTTGTTATCCAGGGAAGTGTCTCGATGTGTATATGAGACCGCTGATTGAAGAGTGTAAATTGCTTTGGGAGGTTGGTCATCCCACTTATGACTCCCACAAAAATGAGATGTTCCAGATGCATGCCATGATTGTTGGTACCATCAGTGATTTTCCTGCACGTGGGATGTTGTCTGGCAACGTTGTTAGGGGATACAAGGCTTGTCCTGAGTGTCTTAGCTCCCAGGGGTGCAGCAATCATTGCAACAAGATAGTCCGGATGGGTCACCGTGCTTACCTACCACATGATCACCCCTGGCGGATAGATACCGGGGCATTTGATGGGACCGAAGAGAGAGGTGTGGAGCCGCATAGATGGTCGGGGGAAGAGATTTTAGCAGTGCTGGATGAGTATGATTTTGGGCAGCTCAGCAATCATCCCGATATTGTTGCCAGAATACCTGAAAGACCAGACAGGTACAAATTCTGGACACATAAGAGCATATTTTGGGAACTCCCGTACTGGAGTACGCTGTTGATCAGACACTACCTAGATGTGATGCACATAGAGAAGAATGTCTGCGACAGTGTGGTAGGTACAGTGCTCAACTTGGAGGGGAAGACGAAAGACGGTCCTAAGGCACGCGTTGATCTTAAGAAAATGGGAATCAGAAAACATCTTTGGTTGAAAGAGGGGAAGAAAAAGATGCCTTGGGCTCCTTACACCGTGAAGCCTGATCAGAAGACCCAGATCTTAAGGTGGATGAGTTGTGTGACGTATCCCTCAGGCGTTGCAGGAAATATGGCCCGGTGTGTGAACTTGCGGGAGAATAAGATATACGGCTTGAAGAGTCATGACTGTCATATTCTGCTACAACGTCTCTTCCCTGTTTTCATTCGATCGTTCCTTCACCGTCAGGTAAATTTGTGGTTAAAATTACGGTTAACCTGCCGTTGTTGGATTTTATATTAAATTTGTGATGTGTGGTTGGCCAGGTTGTTGAGCCGTTAGTAGCGCTGTCAAGATTCTTCATGAAGTTATGCACAAGGGAAGTGAGAAAATCCGATCTCTGGGAAATGCAGGCAGACATCATATACATCATGTGTAAATTCGAGAGGATCTTTCCGCCAAATTTTTTCGATATCATGCCTCACCTGATGATCCATCTTCCCCAGCAATTGTTGCTTACCGGTCCAGTACACTTCACTTGGATGTATCCCATGGAAAGGTATGTTTTATTCACTTACATCTCCAGAATACATATATGTACGTACATGTTCAATAACCATAACGTATAGTTTGCAATCTTATATTTACAGGCAACTTGGTGAGTACAAAGATTATGTCACTAATAAATCCGCGCCTGAAGGGTGTATAGCTGAAGCATATATTGCACATGAATGCGTCACCTACATGAAGTTGTATTTAGGAGCGTCGTTGGGAGCTCCGCAAGCCATGGAGGAACATGCGCCGCGGTTCAATCTCTCTATAGTTTCCAGTGATGTCGAAGTTGGTGGAGCACGACTGTCCGCCGAGTATGCATTGTCGGATGAAGAGATAGCCATAGCGCACTGGTGGGTACTAATCAATTGTGAAGAAGTTAAATATTGGAAAGAGTTGCACCTATCTTTTCCGGAAGTTGATGGTGATCTCGAGTACCACAACATGACGTTCGCAAATTATTTTCGCACCTGGGTACGTAATTTAATCTTCCCTGTTATATATATATATATATCTAATTATTTTCTATTGCATAGATTTTCAGATATTTACAGTTCAATATCCGTTACAGATGGACATGATTAAATCTGATGATAATCCAAACTGGTCGCACGAACTATTACTTCTTGCGATGCAACCGCAACGGGCTAGAGTTTATCCCACTTGCACAGTGAATGGCGTCAAATTTGTATCTGAAGAGAGAGACAACAGACGAAGAACACAGAATTCTGGGGTGATGGCGAAATGTCATGGCCTTGACTATTACGGTGTTCTCCATTCAGTGGTCGAACTGGTCTATGCGGAAGGCATGAAAGTGCATCTGTTCAAGTGTAGATGGTTTGATAGAGGCGCACAGAGCATGAAGATGGATCAGTACGGCAATTTATCGGTCAACACTGCTACAAGCGCCTACGAAGATGACACGTTTGTTTTTGCGACAACGGTAAAACAAGTGTTTTATCTTGATGACCTTGCCAAGGGTGACGCGTGGAAAATAGCGAACATTGTGCATCCTCGAAACATTTACCGGGCGGCTACACTTGGAGTGACCATTCCAGGGCCAGAGGCTGATGCGTATCAGGAGCCGAACGCAGTTGGTATTCATGATGTAGCTACTGTTCGCGATAATAATGTTAAACATGGTCGAGTGCTCTGAATTCGTGACGAAGATTCAACCTTTATTGATGTTGATCCAAATGAAGAAACAAACGACGACTCTGACGACGAATTAAGGCATAGATTACCAGATATTAATTCCGATACCGAAGAAGACTCATCGGATGACTCAGATTACGAGCCTTAATTAGCTTATTTATAATTGATCCTTAGCTTTGTAATTAATGTTGTCCAAATTCATTTAAAGATATGCGGTCAAATTGTTGTCCAAACCCCTTAAAAGAATATGTTTGTACTAAAAGAATATGTTTGTACTAAAATAAATAAAGCACATGTAAATTTCATTGTAAATGATTTTTAATTTCACTCTTGGGCGACGAATTTAATAAAAATCGTCGCCCAAGTAAAATCTTGGCCGACGAATTGCCCCGTTTTCGTCGGCCAAGATAATCCGAATAATTAAAATAAAATAAAACACATTTAAATTTCTTTTAATTTTTCTCTTGGGCGACGAATTGAATAAAAATCGTCGCCCAAGTGTTATCTTGGCCGACGAAGACAGGCCAATTCGTCGGCCAAGATAATCCGAATAATTAAAATAAAATAAATAACATTTACTGATTTTTTATTTTTAATCTTGGGCGACGAATTGAATAAAAATCGTCGCCCAAGTATTATCTTTGCCGACGAATAACCCTGTTTTCGTCGGCCAATATAATCCGAATAATTAAAAAAAAATAAAACACATTTAAATTTCTTTTGAATAATTAAAATAAATATCCCGGGTATTTATTTTTTACCAAACTTTTAGGGTCCCGTAAAAGTCTTGTCGATCAGAAACTATTCTCAGTTGAAGGTCCGGCAAGATTACGTGATTTGGAGGGTCGAATCGCCGTTTCCGTTTGTTTAAGGGTTTGACCGCGCCGATTGACCGGACGGATCGAGCCCTTATCTTTGTCAGATGGAGCTGAATTTTTTCCCACCCACATAATTCATTATGCTGGTCATATCTGACGGTAGGTTTTCAGTTCCTCTTCTCCGATCACCAAACTCACATTATATGTACTAATGTTGTATAACTTTTTTATATTAGTGTTGAGTTTAAGTGTCGTTTTGAAGACAACGTATACGTAGATGCCTCAAACGCAAAAAAGTCGTGAAATAAGATATGACCGGAACGGTGAAATACGTCAAGCCGTGAAAAATGAAGATATTCCGGTAAAATTTCATGAAAATAATGTTCCGGTGAACGAAATTCTCTTATTTCTACCTAGTGGTAGCCCTATCCCGGGTATTTATTTTTTACCAAATTTTTAGGGTCCTGTAAAAGTCTCGTCGATCGGAAACTATTCTCAGTTGAAGGTCCGGCCAGATTACGTGATTTGGAGGGTCGAATAGCCGTCTCCGTTTGTTTAGGGGTTTGACCGCGCCGATTGACCGGACGGATCGAGCCCTTATCTTTGTCAGATGGAGCTGAATTTTAGCCCACCTACGTAATTAGTTATTTTGGTCATATCTGACGGTAGGTTTTCAGTTCCTCTTCTCCGATCACCAAACTCACATTATATGTACTAATGTTGTATAACTTTTTTATATAAGTGTTGAGTTTAAGTGTCGTTTTGAAGACAACGTATACGTAGATGCCTCAAACGCAAAAAAGTCATGAAATAAGATATGACCGGAACGGTGAAATACGTCAAGCCCTGAAAAATGAAGATATTCCGGTAAAATTTCATGAAAATAATGTTCCGGTGAACGAAATTCTCTTATTTCTACCTAGTGGTAGCCCTATCCCGGGTATTTATTTTTTACCAAATTTTTATAGCCCCGTAAGCTTCTTGCCGATCGGAAACTATTCTCAGTTGAAGGTCCGGCCAGATTACGTGATTTGGAGGGTCGAATAGCCGTCTCCGTTTGTTTAGGGGTTTGACCGCGCTAATTGACCAGACGGATCGAGCCCTTATCTTTGTCAGATGGAGCTGAATTTTTTTCCACCCATGTAATTCGTTATTCTCGTCATATCTGACGGTGGGTTTTCAGTTCCTCTTCTCCGATCACCAAAATCACGATATTCTGAATTTTATGATAGAAACCTTGGCCGACGATTTTCTTCATCTTGGGCGACGATATTTATAGTGAAGAACATCGTCGCCCAAGTGACTATCTTGGGCGACGATATTTATGGTCAAGAAAATCGTCGCCCAAGTAGACTCTTGGCCGACGATTTTCTTCATCTTGGGCGACGACATTTATAGTGAAGAACATCGTCGCCTAAGTAGACTATCTTGGCCGACGATTTTCAAAAAACAGGGCGACAATTTTTGAATTCGTCGGCCAAGAGACTCTTGGCCGACGATTTTTAAAAAAGGCGGGCGACGATTTTGTAAAAATCGTCGCCCAAGAACGCCACTATAAAAGGCAAAAATTCGGAACCCTAACCATTTCTTCAGCCGCCAACGAATTTCTCTCTCCGAAAATCCTCTCTCTGCCTCTGCCCTCTCTCTCTCCCTCTCTCCGACCCCGACCCAGACCCAGACCCCAATTCGGAACCCCGACCCCGACCCCGACGCCGACCCACAATTTAAGGTATAACCCTAAAACCCTAAATTGGTTTTAATTGTTGTTGTTGTGATAATTAATGTAAATTGTTGTTGTTGTGATAATTGTAAATTGTAAATTGTTGTTGTTGTGATTGTGATAATTGTAAATTGTGATGTAAATTATGGTAAATTGTGATGTAAATAATAATTGTAAAATATTAGGGTTTACGGTTTAGGGTTTAGGGTTTAGGGTTTAGGATTTGTGGAAATAATTTGTAAATATATTGTAAATGATTAAATAATTTTTGATTAAATAATTAAATAATATAAATTATAATTGTAAATATATTGTGGGCATTTTGTACAAAATAATGGATTATTTTTGAGTAAGTATGTAAATATTGTTGAGTTTAATTTTTGTAATGTAATAATTGCGAATTAATGTAAATAATTTGTTATGTGAATAAAAAAAATAATAAATCCTTTAATAACTATTAATTTCGAAGAGTGCTATTATTGTTAATAAAATTTTTAAAAATTTATGTTTATTTTTTGTGAACTTAATTATAAGACGGTAAAATATTTTTAATAAATTTATGGTTATTTTAAACAAGATGGCCATGAGGAGAACGTCTGGACAACGTTCGGGTGCGAGGAGCCAAGACGGCTCGGACGGTACCTCAAACAACCCGTCGGAATCACCGTCGATCGGGTTTCCGTGGCAGTTGACGGCCCGACATGCGGCGCTTTTGGGTGGCGTGAGCGGCTCGGGTTCTGTTGGGCAGTCGGGTCCCGCAGCGACGGCTGCTCGTCATCCACCCATACTTCGCCGGTCGCGATCCCGCAGCGACGCCCCCACACAGTCGTCCCCGACCGACGGTGATGGCGGGTCATCCGGGGTCCCTATGGTGCCATCCGGCCTCTTCCTTCCTCCGACGATACCGGCGATACCTCGCGTCGATGAGGAGGGTCGACCGATTCGGGAGCAGCTCCCGCATGTGGCACCGCACGAGGCCTATATCTACCGGGAGTTTCCCACGCCTCTTCATCCCGTCAGGGTCTCCGAGCAGGCGGACGAAGACGAATCCGTCGGCTCAGCCTCATCCTCAGGTAAATTATTATTACTTTTTTGTCGATTTTAATTTTTTTAATGTAAAAATATATTATTAATATTAAATTTGATTCACAATGTCACAGCCGCCGGAACGAGAAGGCGGAACAGGAGAGGCACCGTCAGCAACAAGGGACTCGATAGGGCGGTCGAGTCCGCTGGACGGATCGCCATCCCGTTTTCCAACGGGAAACCGGTGGACGCCGTGTTGGGAAACCGGTACACGCGCGCCGCGGGAGGCACCATCCGCTCCAGACTCCCAATGTTGTGGGGAGTCTGGAGCCAGGTTCCTGATGGAGTGAAGGAGATGCTCCATCAGTCGATGTCGGTGAGTTTACTCGATCAATTACTATTTTTTTTAACTAATAAATTATTTAATTATCGAAAAAAATACTAACAAGTGGTAATGCAGCAATGGTTTGTGGTTCCCGAGGAGGGACGTGACTGGGCGGAAAAGGCCCATAGGGAGAGGTACCTTTATTGAATAATTTATTAAATTTTATTTTTTTAATAATATATTTAATATTTTTTTTGTATATGTAGGTTCAAGGAGTGGAAGCACGACCTCCGGGAACACTGGAAGAAGTACGGGAGCGACCGTTCGGGTACCCCGAAGGAGTTCGAGTATCGGGAGTACGAGTGGCGGTGGCTTCTTGTCACGCAGTTCAACGACCCTCACAAACAGGTAATTTGTAAACAAATTTGAATATTTAATTAGTGAATTAATTATAATTGTATGTTTTTAAATATTTACTAACGATTATTTTTTTTTGAAGCACCTCGCCCGGGTGAACGCTGAGAACCGGCAACAAAACACAACCAACCATCGTGCCGGTTCGAGGCCGTTTTCGGCCATCATGGACGACGTGCGGCGAGAGCGGCCAGAGGAGAACCCCTATGTGGGGACCTTTCAGAGGGCATATCCTCATTCTGAGGAGGATCTTGTAAGTTTAATTATATTTTCTAATTTTTAATTTTAATTACATTTTATTAAATATATATTAATATATTTTTATAATATATCCAATTAGGCGAGGGTGAGGGAGGCGGAGCAAGAGGTCATGAGAGGCATGGTGAACGACACATTTCCGGGCACGGCAGAGGATGACATGTCAGAGGCCATGTCCAGGATCGACACTTCAGATCCTACCGTTGGGGCGCGGATTATGGCCACTGCCTTCACGCAGCGTTCCAACACCTACTACTGCCGGGGTATGGGAGACGCTGGAAAGGGGATCATGAAGACGACTCCAGGATTTTAGCGCAAGGGAGCCGCTGGAGCCTCAAGCAGCAACAGCCAGACCACTCGGCTACATGATCAGTTCGCAAGTCTACAGTCTGAGCTGGAAGCCCAAAGAGCGAGGGAGTCTGAGCTGGAAGCCCAAAGAGCGAGGGAGATGGCGGCGATGGCGGAATCATATGCGGCTTCCACGGCTGCGCATATGGAGCGGGTGAATGAAGTCACCAATGCCAACCAGGCGGCTATGGGACAGTGGATGGCTGCCTACATCGCTGCACATGCGGCCGGACAGCCGTTTCCGCCTATGCCTACGCCTATACCATTACCTCAGTGGCCCCACCCTCAGTGGCCCCAGCCTCAGCAGCAGCCTCCTCAGCCTGACCAGCCGCCGCCTCAGCCTCAGGACCCTCCGAACGGGAATGATGAGTTAGATTTCGGGTTTCTCGATCTATAGGCAGATAGACTGAATTTTTGTAATAAATTATTTATAAATTTATAAATTTGGGTTATTTTTAATTAAATTTTAGTATTACAAAAATTTAAAGAAATGCCGAAAAAAATAATTACAGCAAAAATTTAAAAAACATGATTTATATATTTAAAAAAATTATTTAATTATTTTTTAAAAATTTTTAAATATATCTTAGGCGACGAAATTTCTAAATCGTCGGTCAAGGACTTAACATCTTAAGCGACGAAAAAAAAATATCGTCGCCTAAGATGTTGTGATCTTAGGCGACGAAATATTTATTTTCGTCGCCCAAGATTATAAGATATTAAGCGACGAAAAATGTTTTCGTCGGCCAAGGTGTTAAATCTTGGGCGACGACTAATTTTTGGGCGACGAGAAGTATATTTTAGGCGACGAAATTATTATCGTCGCCTAAGAATGAATCTTGGGCGACGATGGAATCAATTTTCGTCGCCCAAGTTCTTGACCGACGCGGTTCTGGCGACGAAGTTTTAGGCGACGACATGTCGTCGCCTAAGTTCTTAGGCGACGAAATTTTTTAACAGGGCGACGATTTTTTTTCGTCGCCCAAGACCCATTTTCTGGTAGTGTGGTCTATGTCAGCCGGTAAGACCACGCGAGGCGAAATGCAAAGTCCGCGCGCGGAATGACTCCGCGCGGACTAACAGAGCTCGCGCACTTCAGGACAAAAACATAGCTCGTGCGCTTCGCGCGGAACACACTGTTCGCGCGGAGTGCTGTGCGCGGAATATGACTTTGGCATTAAGCGAAGCGGAGTGTATATTGGCGAACTGACTCGCTAGTTCGCGAGCTCGCGAGGTAGACATACGCGGAGTCCCCGCTGACACTTATAATCGTTTTGGACTTTTTACAGTCTTTGACACGCTTTGGGCCAATCACTGTGGCCCTTATCAATTAAAAGGCTTCTTTTGGCCTACGAGCTGCACTAGCCCGCAAGGTGGATTTGAGATACAGAGTCTGCAGTTCACGCGAGCTATTTGTTTTTTACATGGACTGTAGCACCCCGCGGGATAAGATTGCTCCTAATTTCAGTCCGCATGAGACTCTACAGTTGAGAGGCGCTCCAGAAGCAGTGTCCTATTCTAAATGAACTGTGCGAGCTGGACATGTGTCACGTGGAGATTGGTCGGCATGGGATGAACAGTTCTTTTGTGCTTCACGTTGCAGAGTCCAACACGTTTCTCATTATCTTTCGCGGCGAACTCTCTCTCTCTCCCACTATATAAAGAAGCTCCACGGCTTACAGATGACCGCTCTCTCACAACTTAAACAAATACAAAACAACCTTCAACCTTGTTGAAACCCTTGACCCAGTCGAATCTCTAACGCTCCCAAGAGCTTTGTTTCCGCTTCCCCGTTGAAGCAAAACACACACACACACACACAATCAATCAAGCAATCAAATACAAACACAACCTTCAACCAAGTTGAAAACCCTTCGATCCCGTCGAAATCTCCAGCGCTCCTAGGAGCCGATTCCCCTTCGAAGCCTCTTTGAAGCCTTGATTCTAAGCGCCTCGCCACCTAGAATTCTTCAGAGCTCTCCGGAACTCAACCCCGTTTCCTCTGAAGCATCCCTATTATTGCTCTGCTCACCCCGCCGTGAGTATCGACTGCTTGTGCCGTAAATTCCCCGTCCGCGAGGTGGCATCTGGAACTCACCCCGCCTGATTCAAGAAGTCAAGCCCAAGCACTCTTTCAACACCTTCCTCGTCCGCGAGGTGGCACGCCCGCAACTCTATCCTCTTTGGATCGCTATCTACCTCGGCTCCGCACGCTGAGGATCGTGGCCAAAACAAAACAAACCTGCAACCTTACCTTAACTCTGAAGAACTTGCGGTGGATATGTATCTGTCATATCAACCACGTGTATGGATTTCCACCTACAACCTTAATATTGAAGGACTTTCGATAAATTCGATGGACACTTACCCGTCACACCAGCCCCTAGGTAATTTCCACAAGAGAATTTATAGGTTGCAAACCAAATAAGACCTGTTAGCAGCAGAGATTGAACTTGGTTGGGGTCTCCACCTCGTTGGTGTGTATGTTTCGCTTCTTAGAATTGTTTTTATCTGCTAATTCAATCCAATCCAACCCAAAAATGAAATCCAATATGTCCAAAACTGAGACACTCCACCACCGGATGCTTCAGTGCCAACTAAATCAGGCCCATTAGACTTTATTTCGACAACAAGGCCCATTTAGATTTTACCAGAATCAAAACAAAACCAGATGATTCTCAGTCTTCTTCAACCTCCAAATCCCCCGCTTCTTATTCTCTCTCACCGCCATGGCTCCTCCAAAAATCTTACTCTGCGGCGACGTCTCCGGAAACCTCAAGCAGCTCTTCAAACGAGTCGTCTCGGTCTCTCTCTCTCTCTCTATGTCCACCTCTATGTTCCTATTTTTCACATTTGATTTAATCTGACACTCTGATTAACTCGTTTCTAGGTCAACAAATCGGCCGGTCCGTTCGACGCGTTGTTCTGCGTCGGTCAGTTCTTCCCTAACTCGGCGGACCAGCTCGACGAGTTCGCCGGTTACATCGAAGGCCGCGCCGAGATTCCTCTCCCGATCTACTTCATCGGCGACTACGGCGTCGGCAGCGCTAAGTTTCTATTGGCGGCGACCAAGGACGCAGCGAACCAAGGCTTCAAGTTGGACGGCTTGAAGGTTTGCAACAATCTCTACTGGCTCAAAGGCAGTGGCAAATTCACCTTCCACGGTAAAAAAAAATGAAGTTAAATTCAGTTACAGTAGTGAAAATTGAAACTTTGAGCTTAAATGGATTCCATTAGTTACTTAAATTTTGGTTTTCAGTAATATTGAGCTAAGCAGAGTGTGTGTTAGAAGTTCTTAGCTTAGGTGTACTTTGCTTAGAATCGGTTTAGTCGTTGATCAATTCGAGTTTAATTAGATGGCAGTGGTTAATGTACATCTTAGGGGATGGTTTAGGAGTTGTAAATAGTTGCATTAGCATATACTATGTCATTTCTGTGTATAACTGAATGATGAACTTATATGTAGGGTTATCCGTGGTGTATTTGTCCGGTCTGCAGTCTTCTGTTAGTCAACAGTTTGGGACTTACGGCGAGGACGATGTCGCTGCGTTGCGAGCAATTGCTGAGGATCCCGGGATCGTTGACTTGTTCCTAACATATCCTTGCTTTGTTATAAGTTGACTTTTACATACTGGAGAGAAGACGAAGTTGTTTTTTTTTTTTTGTAGTTTCTGGACTGTTTTGGTGATATCCTTGACTGATCATTACTAACGAATGGCCAAGTGGGGTTACAAATAAAGCAGCTACATCTGATGTTCCTCCCGGAGCCTCTGAGCCTTCTGGCACCGACTCTATGGTGGCAGAGTTAGTTGCTGAGATTAAACCACGGTATGGTATTTTGGAGATTATTGCATCATGTACTCTATATAATGGTATGCATAGTTAACAGAATAAGTTTTGTATTTGCATTGATCTTCTGATTCTGACTAATGTTTGCCTTCTGTGTTAGCTATCATATTGCAGGCACAAAAGGTGTGTTTTATGCACGTGAGCCTTACTCCAATGTTGATGCTGTGCATGTCACCCGCTTCATAGGTCTTGCACCGGTTGGAAACAAAGATAAGCAGGTTAATATTCTGAGTACAGTTTCAGATAACATGATCAAATATAGTTTTATTTTTTATTTGACATTGTATAACACACCGGATTTCCACTGCTTCGCAGAAATTTCTTCATGCGCTTTCTCCCACTCCAGCATCTACTATGTCTGCTATTGAGATTCAGACAACAACGTCAAACACTACCGTGTCTCCATACACGTATATTGAGGGAACAGTTAATGCAAAAGAAGGTGCAAAGAGGTCTAGTGATACTGTTTCTGATTCTGATTCACAGTACTGGAGGTATGATGTCTCCCAAAAAAGGCAGAAACATGGAGATGGTAATAGGCTGTGCTTTAAGTTTGTTTCCTCCGGTTCTTGTCCACGAGGGGAAACTTGCAACTTTCAACATGACATGGATGCAAGAGAACAATCTTTGAGAGGCATTTGCTTTGATTTTATGAACAAAGGAAAGTGTGAAAGGGGTGCTGATTGCAAATTTAAGCACAGCTTACAGGATGAAGGTGAAAGCAATTCTCACAAGAGTCGCACTGGAAATTTTACCAGGTTGGTGTTTTGAGTGTCACACCTCTGTTTTATTGTTTGAGTTTATGCTTACTGGGAAGGCTAGTGAGACCCTCTCACGCTTAAAATGGTGTTTTTTTTTTCTTGTAACACTAAATACATGATTCTGTGCTATGTTTCTGATTATCTATTCTGCTAGTGAGTTACAGGTCGACAGAGTGCTGGTTTTGTTTGTCGAGCTCCAAAATAGAGTCACATCTTTTTATCAGCTTAGGGGAGCATTACTACTGTGCACTTGCTAAAGGCCCACTTGTTGAAGACCACGTATTGCTAATCCCTATTGGGCATTCACCCAATACCCTTTCTCTACCCTCTGAATGCGAGATTGAGCTTGGTAAATTCCAGGATAGTCTGAAAAAGTTTTATAAGAAACAAGAAAAGGAAGTTGTTTTCTTTGAGTGGGCTTCAAAACGCTCAACTCATGCCAATCTTCAGGTAAGGATCTATGTTGCAAATGTTTATAAAGTAGTTTTCTGCGGGGATCACTCACAATATTGTTCTTTTGTGTAGGTCATTCCTATTCCATCAGCCAAAGCAGCTAGTGTTCAAAATATATTTCACTTGGCTGCTGACAGGCTCGGCTTCAAGTTTACGACCACAAAATGTAAGATTCTAGTGGATTGTCAAGTTTTCTGTGTCTATATAACTATAAGAGTTCTGTTTCCCTTAAAACTTTGGCCAGAATTACTGTGCCTATGTAAAAGTAGTTTTCTCAAGTATAATCTTGAGGAATAAGATATTACTAAGCTTCTACTGTATGTTTAATCAGTGTGTTTCTCTTTATTGCAGTCAGTAACAGTTCTGATGGGAGAAAGTCGTTGAGGACACAGTTCGATAGAAATTTTAGCTTCTTCTATGCTGAACTCCCTGATGGTACAGTCCTATCACATTTAATTGAGGAGAGCGAGAAATTCCTAGCCCAGTTTGGACGTGAGGTAAGCACATAAGTTGTACTTATCTTTCTTTCTCTCCAAGGTTCAATGATTAAAATCAAAATGATATAGAACCCACTATCCTCTGTGCCAGATGCATATCCTAAGATATGATTTCTGCACATGCTTTTTGTGCAATTCCATCATTTGGAGTTTAGCTCATAAGTTTCAGTTTAATTTAGATTTGGACATTCTTGACGAAGGTTGGAACTCACGGCAAATGAAATCTATTGCAGGTTATGGCAGGTTTATTGAACAAGGCTGACAGGGCTGATTGGAGGAATTGTACAGATAGCAAAGAAGATGAAACAAAGATGGTAGAAAATTTCAAGAGTAGATTTGCAGAATTTGATCCAAATAGCTAACAATTTTTTCTCCGAAAAGAAAGTAAACACTGAGTGCCTTGAACTAGCGACCCTAAAGTCATTACAAATGTACTTGGTGATTTCACTGTCTACTACTGAGGTTCACCAACCTCAGTATTCATATTTGAGCCAATTTTGAGAACCAAAGCAAAGGTTGCTTAAACTATGTCATTGTTGTGTCACTTTTAACAGCGCCGAGGGTTAATTCATGGCTGTAGTATGGATAGCAACTAACCCCAGATGGTATTTGTTCAAGCACGAGGATGAGTCCCAGTAATGCTGGTTTTTAAATGCACATTTGCTTCTTTGAATGTCTGCATTCGGCCTTTGTAGTTTTCTGTCATCTTCACCCTGCATATGCTTCCATATCAAAGCACATTATTAAATTACTTCCAGTTTTGGTAGCCAAGAAACTTCTTTTAAAGATTTCTTCCTTTGTTTTTTGTGGATGATTGTATATTGAATCATGCTAGCGAAGAATGCTGTGGCCGACATGTGGTGGAATGTGTTGAAGAATCAACTTATAGAACTGTATAATTTGTTTATTTGCTTGCATCTTAGTCAATTTCTACTTTCATCCAACTTTGATTTCCAGAATTCCAACTGTCAATATGGGCAAATATGTTGAACCTTGGTCGGCACTATAGTGGTGCACTACGGTTCTGAAAGCTCTCAGGGTCCAAAATATCATGATGATGCTTCGTTCTCCCATTAAGTGCTTGTTGAGAGAGTTGGGGTTAGGTTGGAGTAGGACGTAGGAGCCAACCAGAGTGGGCGAGGAATATTCATACATCTAAAGGGAAGGGATAGTTTCTCTTTTCTTTTCAGCCTTTGCAAAGCTGCAGCCTGCAAAAGAAGCAACCAGTGCCCTATGGAGTACGTTGTGTATTAAACTAGGGATCAAGAATTACACAAATTCTTCCTTGGGATCTTGGTTGTGTACTTATATTCGACTCCTTTGGAAATGAATAGCCCTCTTTTTCAAGTGTGTAAGTAATGAGGTACTACATCTGGTTACGAATGCACTTGAAGTAGTTAGCAACTGAGCACCCCGATACCCAAATTCCAACCCTTCTTGTTGCTTCAATTGCTAGTGAATCATCTTGGGAGGAAAAAAGGGTTCCTTCACCAAGAAGATGGTTATAAAAAAGCTTTGTGGAAAACATTAACATGGCTCTGTCTTTCTTACTCGTAAAAAGATGGAGTGAGTCACAAGAAACTATTGGATCACAGGCCACTAATGAGAAGAGACATCATTGTGAAAATGAAATCCCCATTTTGACTGACGATGATTCATATCCTCAGATGTGTAAGTCCGTGAAGTCACTCAAGTGGAAAAGGAAAAAAAAAGAAACAAGAAAACAAGAAACAGAAAAGCAGAATGTGTTTGGGGACAATGTGAAGCACACACTCTGGATTTTTGATGGTCCACTATACTCTATCATGTGGGGTGTGAGGTTTAGTGGCTTGTCAAAATCTCATAATGTTATATTGTCTCATTAAAATTGATAGCTGCTGTGGCCAACTAGGAAATGATTCTTCTCGGGAAAGAATTATTCACCTAATTTTTGTTCCTTCTTAATGTGCAAACTACATAGTTTAAGTTTCTCATCTTGTGATTTATAATATATCTTTGATGTAATTTATTAAACATTTTATCTCATTATCAGTGTTAGTAACTGTGTCGCTTAATATTTAAAAACTTAATCCAATCTCACAGTATTTAGCATTTTTAGATCCGTATGTTCTCCAATAATGTTGCACCATCAACACATGTATCATGAACATGATCAATGTCTGTCATCTTCAACTTCGTCATTTTGGCACTACACCACTCTAAACAACCACCACAGTCCACAGAGTCTGATCGGTAGGGAAACCCTTTAGTCATAATCTGTATAAAGCAGCAAAGCAAACAAGCACAGTGGGCTCCAACATAGCAACCCTTCAAGTCTTTAGCTTTAAATTTGTGGCTCATTCTCTTCCCTAATTCCAATACAAACTTTTTCCCTAAATTGATTAGCATTATTCCATGTCAAGGTGTATCTGAGTTCTGCTCCACAAGGCAATGAAGGCAGTCTACAAGGTAGTTTTGGACACCCTAAAATTAAAGAACGTTGGACCCCAGAAATTATTACTTTCATCAACCCCATTCAGGAGGGAACTCATAGTTCTAGTTTTATGTTCAGACCTCTCTGGTCAATTCTTTGATTTCTGCCACATATATTCAAGTTTTTTTTTTGAAATTCTACATCTGAAATCATTGACATATGAGTCTATAGTGATGCATTAACTAACAAAAACTGTTTCTGTAGAAAAGCCTTCTTCTTCAATCCCCATCTTTGAGTAGGAAAGAAACATCACACTGATCATCATACTTCGTAGTTTTCAAATTTCCCAACCAAAAAGAAAATTACTTTTTATCTGATGAGGATGCTGATTGCTAAACTACACAGTAAACCTGTATTTAATAAAGGTTGAGTTATCCAGATCAAAGAAGAAAAGGAGGGTGATGTGTCAAACTGGGATTTTGACGCAAGCCTAAAATCCTCAGTAGAAGTCTACCAGCTCCATGGCCAACCAAGTAAGGCAAGTAACCACCGAGAACAAGAATATAAGTTAAAAAATAAACACCCATTAAGAAAATTCCAAGAATTTCAACCGCACAGTTGAAAAGTTTCTACTTTGGGTTCTTTCCCCATAAACATAAAAATCTGCCTCCTCACTAATATAATATTAACCAAGCATCTCTCTCTCCTCATTTTTCTGTCTCTACTCAATCCAACTTTCTCTGTCTCTCTCTCTCTTAGTTACAAAGTCTGTTCCTTTAGCAGTACTGTAAGATTGTAGTGTGTGTATTAATATATTAATTATTTTTGTTTATCTGGTTTTGCTTCGAGTTTCCAGTTGTGTTTTTACAACTCATGTCTGTAGAAAAGGTTGTGTCTTTCATGGAAATCTCAAAGCTCTGCATAGTTCAGAGCTTTGGTGAAGCTAGAGGTTTACTAATTCTCCGAGCTCTTTTCACCAAACCCAGTTCTGGGTTTCTCAATAAACTTGCTTCTTCTCATTGCTTCCATCTCACTACTTGTGGGTCTTTTCTAATCTAACTCACTACTTTTGTTCTTGCTTCAAGTCATCATCACATCATAGAATATAATTATTAACCTATTCATTTTGTTACTATTATTATATTGTCCTCTCTGATTGCTTCTTCATCATTGAGAAGTGAGGGTAGAGATTTCAGAGATTTGTGCGGTATGGGAATGGTGATGCCAGCCTTTCTCCAGCTGGTTAATCTCTGTGTCATTGGCTTTGCTTTAGCTCTCCAAGGATCTACCGGTAAGTTTTAATCTTCATTAAATCTTTGCATGTTTCATGTGAGCATTGGAATTAGTGAATGGAATAGTGAAAGTTTGAATGTGGATTTGAAAGATTTTGTGCTTCACCAACATTGTTGTGATCTGGGTTTCTGAATTTCATGAAAAATGTAGCTTACTGGGACAAGCATGATCAAATGATGTAATGGCATTAAGTCAACAAATATCGACACTTCGATCTGAACATGTGCTCATTTTATTGAGTTGTTATTGAAATTGTTTTCTAAAATTTGCTGGAACAAAGTATTTTCTGTTTTCAACATAATGTCTCCAGAATTAGATTAGTTTAGCTACTTCCACTCTATCTTGGGTTTCATATTGATCTGGTAATGCCTTACCATTGAACTGTATAAAGGCTTAATGTAACTACAAAGTTGTTTCAGAAAAAGAATGGCTAGTATACAGGATTAAGTGTCAGAGTTTCACAGCTTGTTTAATTCTTTGCATTCTGTCAGGATTGAATCCATCACCGTCACCAGAATCTCTGTCTGTGAACCCTCCTATTGAGACAGCTCCTGGCCCTCTTCCTCACAGTAAGTCATTCGGCAGCAATGTACCAAGCCCAGCATTACAGCCAAATGGTAAGTCCTGATCATAAGTTCCCATTACTCTGCCTTTTTAAATTTGAACATCTGATTGAGATCTTACTTTGACAATCCAGGGTCAGATTTGCACCCTGTGCCTGCAATGCCACCTCTTATGCCTCCCCCGGTGCCCCCTAAAATGGAAGGACAGGTACCATCCCTTTCACCAAGAACTCCAACAGTGTTGCCACCACAGATATCAGTTCCTCCTCCATTAGATGTACAAACTCATGCACCGTCTGTGCCACCAACTGTTCCCCCCAAAAAGACACCAGTTAATAACGGTCCTATCTCAGTGCCAGTTGCTCCAGGTAAATATGACACACCATGTCTATTTCTTTGATGTTTTCATGTTGAATTGGTGTCAAACTGTCAAAGTAGCTGTGTGTTTTATCTCACTTCTAATATACGGTACCAGTTGCAACACCTTCGAGGAATGTGCCACCAGTATCACCACTCCTCAATTCAAGTTCACCAGAAATTTCACCATCAAGTTCTCAGGAAGGAAATGTGCCAGTAAATAAGGTTCCCATACCAGAACCAAATGCTCCAGGTACACATATAGCATATGGTTATGACTTTACTAGGTCTCAGATAATTGTTCTAACTTCTAAGAGGTATGCATGTTTCAAACCACAGCACATATTTCATCACTGCCACGGGCATCAGGACCAAATCCGTCTGTAGTCCATTCTATCACGCCCAGTATAGCACCAGCTACATTACCTAGTAGGCCCTTGTTCCTTTTGCTTTTCTTTGATTATTAAAAACTAAACCTTCCAAGTTAAATTGACACTTTCTTGTGTTCTCTAATATCAGTACCAGTTGCATCACCAAGTAAACTGCCTCAAAACCCACCGTCAAGTCTTCCAGTTACACCGGGAGAGTCTCCATCCACACTTCCTGGTACTGCTTTAGAAATATTTCTATTCAGCTATGAAAAACCTAAAATGTTACTAGTAGACTATATTTAAGAGGGAGTTTTGTTTATACCAACTATTGAGATAGGTAATAGAGGATCCAATTAAGAAAACTTTCAAATTTTCTAGTGTGCTCACTCTTGATAGTTTCCAAATGAATTTCAATATTCAGGGGTTTCAGATCCTGAAGTCTCTCCTGTATCATCTCCTCCCCCAATCATCAGTCGGAAAAAAGATGGGAATCTAGTTGTTGCACCACCATTTGAAGCTCCAAAGCCATCACTACCCATAGGACATACTCCAGCTATAGGTATAGGAAACCCTTATATTTGATATGGATTGTTACTTAAAAGGTTGTGTTGGGAAGTTTATAATTCTATGTTCTATTCTCTGCTGTAGCTCCATCTGTCGACAAACCTGAGGTATCATCTCCTACCCCGAGCTCCAATTGGAAAAGGGATAAAACACCAGCTGTTGCACCCCCAGTTGAACCTCCCAAGCCATCACTAACCATGGGCCATACTCCAGCTATAGGTACAGGAAACCCATATATTTCATATGGATTGCTATTTAAAAGATTGTGTTGAGATGTTTATAATTCTATGCTTAATTCTCTGCTGTAGCTCCATCTATAAACAAACCTGTGGTATCATCTCCTACCCCGAGCTCCAGTGGGAAAAGGGATAAAACACCAGTTGTTGCACCCCCAGTTGAAGCTCCCAAGCCACCACTCCCCACAAGTCATTCCCCAGCTGAAGGTATAGAAACCTAAGCATTTTTAGTGGTTGCCACTTGAAGGTTTGTGTTGGCAAGTTTATGATTTTAGTTTCTGTAGCTCCATCTGTCCCCAAACCAGTGGCATCATCACCTACCCCCAGCATTAACAGGAAAAGAGGTCAAATACCAGTTGTTGCTCCACCATATGAAGCTCCCAGGCAATCGCCCATGGGGCATACCCCAGCTAAAGGTACAGGAAACCTGCATATTTCCATATAGATTGCCAGTTGGAAAGTTTCTGTTGTCAAGTTTAAAATTCTAGGTTGTGTTTTTTGTTGTAGCCCCATCTGTCCACAAACCTGTGGTATCGTCTCCTTCTCCCAGCATTCAATGGAAAAGGGGTGGAACACCAGTTGTTGCACCACCATATGAAGCTCCTAAGGCATCACTACCCATTAGTAGTTCCCCAGCTCAAGGTTTGGAAAACTAAAATTTTCGTATCGGTTGCTATTTGAAAGTCTATGTCTAGATTTTAACAATAGGCTCTGTTCTTTTCTGTAGCTCCTTCTGTCCACAAACCTGTGAGACATCCTAAACTTGCTCCTGGACCATCTGATTCAGTCCCTGAACCTCCTTCTGATAATGGATATAGTTCTCCTGAATCATCACCTCCAAGCTCATTCTATAAACATCATCATTCAAGGAACAACATTACCTCTCCTTCTACAGCACCATCGTATTCGGTTTCTCCTTCTACTTCAAAACAGCAAGGTTTCATGTCTTACCTGAATTACATGAGATGAATACAAGTCTACAGTTTATTCTGTTCTTTTAAATGATAGCCTAAACTTTAAGTCCAATGTTTCAGGTCCAGTGATTGCACCGACATCAATTCAAACAAGGAGGCAAACACACTATGCTCCTCCACCCCTATATCCAGGTACCATTGCGGATTCGCCTGTTTCACTTCCACGTATCATCTGAGAAATATAAGCTTAGTTTCAATTCTGAGACAATACCTATTTGTCAGTGGCAGCTCCCCCATCTCATTTACTAGTCACTCCACCAGCAAGCCATGTTTCACCTGCTCCTTCTCCAGTTATTAAAGATGGATCTGACTATACCAAAAGTAAGAAATGCTCATTTTCTCGTTGCTTTTTAGTTTCTGTTACTGTCTACGACAGACTTACCTACTAACTTATGTGTACTATCATCAGTGCCCCCAATTCATTCAGCACCAGGGTCTTTATCAACAAGTCCAAAAGTGCCACCTCTGCCACAAGTTCATGCATTACCACCTCCACCTCCCAATGAAGGTATACATCTAGACTTTTTTTTATTACCTGCTGGTCACTGGTGTCTCTTCTGGTTTGTTGATCCTACAGTATATTCTTCAAACTAAAGTGTAACGCAAAGGTTCTCCGTCTTTGTAGATTGTGCATCAATGATTTGTTCAGATCCCTATACAAGTACCCCTCCTGGGTCACCTTGTATCTGTGTATTGCCTATGCAAGTTGGACTGCGCCTTAGCGTTCCTCTCTACACTTTTTTCCCCTTGGTTTCGGAGCTAGCCCAGGAAATTGCAGTGGGGGTTTTCATGCAACAAAGTCAGGTTCGCATCATTGGAGCCAATGCTGCTAATCAGGACCCAGAGAAAACAGTAGTCCTGATTGACTTGGTTCCCCTGGGAGAAAAGTTTGACAGCACCACAGCTTTCTTGACTGACCAGAGATTTTGGCATAGACAAGTTGTCATAAAAGCATCCTACTTTGGGGACTATGAAGTACTATATGTGCGATATCCAGGTATGTATCACTTTCAGGTTCTTTTTATATATGTTTTTATTATGCAATCGCTATAAGTTTTATCTGTATGTACAGGTTTGCCTCCATCTCCTCCTTCTTCAGACGCTGACGTATTAAATGCTGGACCATATCCTGGTAATACCAATAAGGCTAAGCCCTTTGGGGTTGTTGTGCCCAAGAGGAGGCATAAAAGTGGGCTTAGTGGTGGCATAATTGCTATTATTGCTCTGTCATCCTTCGTAGTCGTTGCTTTATGCTCTGCTGCTGCTTGGGTTTTCCTACTCAAACCTAGAGACCGTGCTTCTCAACTATCATCAACTCCACGGACTTTGCTACCTTCTATTGGAAAACGATCAGGTAATAGAATTGCATAAAGTCAAGGTTCTATGAGGCATTGCTACCACAAGTATTTTGAATATTGAAATTCTGGTCATGAAGTACTGCTGTGGTGGATGCTGACTATAAGTTAGCATTTCTAATATGAGAATGAATCTACATTTTTGCAGGTAATATTGGGTCTATGAGGGATAGTAGGCATAGTTCCACATCATTGTCATTTGGATCTAGCATTGCAACATATACAGGATCTGCTAATACTTTCAGTGCAAGTGACATAGCGAAAGCCACTGACAATTTTGATCCTTCAAGAATACTCGGAGAAGGTGGCTTTGGGCTTGTTTACAGTGGTGATCTTGAAGATGGAACCAAGGTTGCTGTCAAAGTTCTAAAAAGAGATGATCAGCAGGGTGGTCGGGAGTTTTTGGCTGAAGTTGAGATGCTCAGTCGCCTTCATCATCGAAACTTGGTCAAGTTGATTGGCATATGTGTAGAAGAGCACCGCTGCTTGGTTTATGAGCTCATTCCTAATGGCAGTGTGGAATCTCATTTGCATGGTATGTTATTTTGTTCTGTATTTGGCCTCAGCTGAGTTTATAATCATTCCATTCTTAAGAATGTGCTGAAGCATTGTCACTTGTTTTCAGGAATTGACAAGGAAGCTGCTCCACTTAGTTGGGGTCCCCGGATGAAGATAGCACTTGGTGCTGCTCGGGGTTTGGCATATTTACACGAGGATTCCAGCCCCCGTGTCATACACAGAGACTTCAAATCCAGCAATATTTTGCTGGAAAATGATTTTACACCAAAAGTGTCTGATTTTGGTTTGGCACGGACTGCATTGGATGAGGAAAACAGACACATATCAACACGTGTAATGGGAACTTTCGGGTGTGTAATTTCCTTTCTACTGCATTCTTTGTTGAACCTACTAACCACCATTAACATACTTCTCTGATGTTAATACTACAATTATATTATTCAGGTATGTGGCCCCAGAATATGCAATGACGGGGCATCTCCTTGTCAAGAGTGATGTTTACAGCTATGGGGTTGTCCTTCTTGAACTCTTAAGTGGAAGAAAACCAGTAGACATGTCACAGCCACCTGGTGAAGAAAATCTGGTTGCATGGGCCCGTCCACTGCTCACAAGTCGTGAAGGGTTGGAAGCACTTGTAGATAAAAATCTAGGATCTGATGTTCCATTTGACAGTATAGCAAAAGTGGCTGCTATCGCTTCAATGTGTGTGCAACCAGAGGTGTCACACCGACCTTTTATGGGGGAGGTTGTTCAGGCCTTAAAGCTAGTATGTAATGAGTTTGATGAGGCAAAAGAAATAGGTTCACGAAATTCTAGCCGAGATGATTTGTCCATTGACATGGCTGCTGCTGCAAGCACTACCTCGGAGCAGATGCCATATCCTTTCCAGCGCCAATATTCTGCTCCTACCTATGATTCAGACCTTGACACAGCGAGGGAAGCTTCATTGTTGAAGTTGTACAGTACGTCAGTGAGAACTGGGAGGGAAGATTCAGAGTCATTCCGGAGGCACTCAAGTTCAGGTCCCTTGGGAACAGGAAGGAGTAAGCAGTTCTGGCAGAAACTTAGATCATCTGGAGGCAGTGTGAGTGAACATGGGTTTATGTTGAAGTTATGACAAGGATCGCATTGAATGCTTGATCACATTGAGTTGATGAGTTGATGCTGAGATGTGTTTCTCGTTGATGCATAAGGCATGCATTCAGATGAGTTGGAGAAGGGCCAGCGAAGTCTGGGAACTGAGACATCAGCAAATCTGTGATTGAGATAGATGAAAATCATATGGTTACAGGAGCTACTATAAGAGTCAGGTTTGAAAAAACCTATCGAGTTATCAGAGTTCGGACATTAACAAGTTTTGAGGGGCAGCTAGAAGCTTTTCTATTTGTAAATTTGCTGGTAACATGTATTCAGACATCAGATGCTCGCTTAGTTACGAAATGTACAGAAGATTTTGTACAATAATATGCAAAATGTCCCCGTTACTTGTAAACACTTCTCAGCTTAGATGAAACGATAATGATACCCAGATTACATGTTTGAGTCTCCTTCAAAATTATAAGCACTTTCCAGACCGCTTCATAATTGCGCCAAGGTTGTACGAAAACAAACTGCAATTCTTATGCAACTCCACAACCCTTTAACAAAAGAACAAAAACACAAATATCGATCAAATCCCCCGCATGAATAAACTGGTAGGAATTAGGACTCGAACTATTAACATAGGGGTTCCGTATCAAACAGCTCGACCAAATTGACCATACGGTTGTATACCCCCCTACTTTACTCCACCAAATCCAAGTAAAGTAGATACCGTCATAGGCAGTGCCACACTGCAAGCAAACCTTGCGCCCTTCCTTGACATTATCATCAAACCAAACCCTGCAAATAGGGGAATTGCATTCATGGCAGGCCACAAAAACATCCCCATTGGTATCACCCAGTATTCTCTTACGTCTTTAACCAACAGACCACCTTGTTGTCTTTCTCTTACTAGTCTAGTTACAACTACTACGCATCCTCTTATAAAACGAGTTTCCACGGTAGCTCTTTCCATTGCTACGTCTAAGATTTTTGGAGCAAGTCCTAAACTCCTAATCTTGGTGATCTTGCACTCGCAGCACTGAGTGTTATCCAACAGAAAATTGGTGAGTTCAAGCGCAATCAAGAAAATGGGTGAGTCAAGGCAATCGAAAAGTCTGAGTAATGTACTTCATTTTAGAGCATTCCAGCATGATTCAGGTGCCGATGGTAGCGACATGATCGTGGTTAATTGTAGAATAGCTGGCTAAGTTTTAGTGTCTTACTCCCTTTCAGAAATGTAAATGCAATAAACCACAAGATAGACGCATAGAGTTTTAACAACTGTGTTGAGTTACTCGATTAATTTTAGACAAACATTTTCTCCACAACAGGGATCAATGCCATCATGGGTGCACAAGTATGTATCCCAAAACAAAAAATGTGATAAAATAACCTCTTTATAGGAAATTAATAAACTTACAGACTGATAAACAGAATCTGATACTCCCAGCTTATATATAATCCCTATATCGGGTTAGCCCTGAAACAGAAGGTTGCTCGGTTAAGTCCAGCAGGCTGAGAACGTAGATGAAGAGCATTTGTTTAGCACGACATGCAGAGTATACAAATTTGGGGAGAGTCAGAATTGAGGTTTCCAGTCATACACTATATTGGTTGCTAACTGAACGATTTTGAAGCTTGTGGTGAAACTGAAAATGACTGGCCGGCATTCATCTAAGCAACAGAGTAGACCTTTACCACCTTAGTTGTATCACAAACAACTAGGTTTTCTGTATCAGCTGGAGTGGTACACAGCCAGTTGACCTGACAAGATATCAATCAATGATGAGACGCTGCCTGTGTAATAACGAGGAAAATAGAAAAATGCGATGATGCAACAATCACTCACTTTTTTGTTGTGGTTAATATTCAAATGTAGAAGATCACAACTGCCGCTAGTTTGTTCTGCATCAAGATACCTGGTCCAACCCCAGACCTTTACCAGCTTGTCGTTTCCGCCTGAAATTATGAATCTTCCTCTTTCCCCAAATAACGAAAATGCCCTGAAGGAAATCAATTAGTCAAGAAAGGGTGTACTCGAGTTTTCTTGCACTGCATTTAAGTCTATTACTTACACGCAAGACACAGCAGCAGTATGACCGCCTGATGAGTAATCCAAATGCAACCTCGTCCTTCCATTTTGATCTTGAATTTCCGAATCGGTGTCTTTGGATCTTGATTGAGATCCTTTTCGAGGTTTTGTAGAACCTTTTGACCTTACAGAATCAAGTTCAGCTTCAATGTTAATCACGTCAACTACACCATCACCCCGAGCCACGACACAAACCTTGTCTGATTTGCCTAACATATCAATTTCTGGAACTGCTATTGCATGGACAAAGGCAGGATTGAAACACTGCTCACCACCATTATTTACGTCAGACAAACCTGCAGTTAAGAATAGGTACGGAAAATTCAACAACAAACAAGGAACAATTCCAATTGTGATTGAAAGTCATTCTAGTTATATCAACCAAGTTAAACAGCAGAGAAGGTAGATACTAACCAAAATTTATTATTTTGTTTGGGCGCCCCTTGGAAAAGTCCCACATCACTAGCTTCGAATCAAGACCTCCAGTAATAACTGCTCATGATAAACCAGCAAAGAGGTTGGTACTCAATTGTTTGTGATCAGAAGGAGACAAAACTTTGCTGGATTGACACAACATATATTCAGCCAAAGGAAATCCTGAATATACCCAACACAGGACTTCAAATGCCGCTAAAAAGTTACTTTAGGCCTATATTGGCAACAGTCCAACGGAATAAGAGACACTCAAAGATCCACCAAAAAGTACCGCATATATGTATAATGTGGTGCCAACTAAATTCCATAATTCAGTATGCGGAATTGATATAGCATATGCTTATATGTACATTCGATTGGTTTTGATAAAATGTACTTCATAGAAAACATATATTTCCTTGTTGGAAATGTGAGTATGCTCAGGTGTAATAAGAATAGAATGCCTTTGTTCTCATGTTTATATGGTGATAGTAAGAATTAACGGAATATGGTACAGGAAAACAGCAAAATCAGGAGTCATCAACACAATTGTTGCTATTGGTATAGAATCAATTTTTCCATGACTTTTTCTGAACCAACTTGATTCAATTCTAACCACAAGTTGTAAAATCCCATGCAGTTTGTCCTCTTTACTATATGAGAGAGAGAGAGAGATTGATGAAATTGTTATAGATGTACCTTCCCAAGGTCTCCAAGGAAGAAATTGCACACTGCTACATATCTATCTTATACGATCAAGGGAAGGGAGTTCCAGGATAAACAGAATGAATGCTACGGAAGATTTATAAACCATTTGAACTATTTTTTTTTATTAAGGAAAAAAGGAAGAGAAAAACTACAACTTCGTTGAATACCATACTTCAAAGAAGAGCAAAAAGGAAATGCTTAAATATCCAAAAAGGAAAGGATACACTTGTATGACCAGTATCAGCTCTTAATGTTTTGTAAATGCGCTGCTGGCGAATGTCAACAATCTGCCATTGTGATTACAACAAGCAGCTGAAATTATAACACATATCTACATTACAGGACAGCGAACAATCACACATAAACAAAATAACTGCAAGGATAGGTAACAACAACGGACCTTAATATCACCGCCATCATCAGCAGCAGCAAGAAAAGAAGCCTTAGAGCTGCATGCAATCTACATGGTCAATCACAGACAACAAATCATCAACATAAGTTCACGAAATTGAATAGAGCTACGCTTAAGCAAGTAATCAAAAGCAATGTATGCCCGAACCTCGTTACCTGATTTATCTCCTCTTTATTATACTCAAAACAGTCCAACACCTTCCATGAGCAAGAACTCCCCTTCCAAAAATAGAAACAAACAAACAAACAAACTCCAACATTCAGCAAACAACAACCTCAAACACACCGAAACAAACACAGACATTAACATTGAAATTTGATCACTTACCATTCGCACATCCAAGCTCTTGACTTCCTTCCCCGATGACACATATACAACATTCTCATTCCCTGATCCGACCAACAACAATAAAGTTTCAAACTTTTTAGTAAAAGATTCACAAAAACACATAAAGGTCTAAGCTTTCTTAACCTGGCTTGAAACATAACGATGTAACAGCTGCCTTTCCCACCTCCATGATGTCCATCACTTCTTTGCATCTCATATCAAACCAGCAAACACAACCATCCTATATAAACAGAAAAACAAACAAAACACCCAAAGTTAACCCAAGTTGTCAGGTCATACATAAACTAAGATAGACCGACAAAAACATAATACCTCGGCGGCAGTGGCAACGAGGCTGGGGGTGACAGCTGAGGCGATACAACACGTGACGGTATCCTTGTGACCCCTCAGCCGTCTTGGTTTTGGGTCCGTCGCCATCTCCGCCACTACGGCGGAGCTCTCTCCTTCTCTGGTGGAGGTATTGGGGTCGGGCTTACGATATCAAACAAATGAAGTTTCACTCTATTTTTTAGCTACGGGTAAAGTAATAAGATGGATAAATGTTCCTCTTTATTATTATTATTATTATTTAAAATGATAGTTGAGTGAGTTATAACTTTTTTTTTGTTCCTTTATATTCTTTTGGTTTTGGGTTTGAGGAAGAAACAAACTCCACAACCAGAACACCTCCACAATCACCACCATACCAGCTTTCGAACCCCGCCAGCTCGTGAGAAAGGCGGACGCCTTAACCACAAAGCAGACGGGAAAACCAGTGAGTTATAACTTCCGAAACAATTTAGATACGGTGTTTTTTTTAAGAGATATTTTTCACAATAAGGTTTGAACTAATAAATTCCTTTTTGTAAGAGAACCTTACTATGTCTGTCTTATTTGTAGCCTACCATATTTTCATTAGACAAACCACAGTTTATCCCTACTACAAGTAGAGAAAAATTGCAGCATATCTATATCTTTTATCTTCCTTCTTGTTATTCTAATTCGTAAATTCAGTAGATGTGTTAGAATTATTAAATTTTGAATAATTGATCAACATCATCCGGAAAATAGATAAAAATGTGATTGTTGAAATATTCTTTTTTCATAAGCTCATGTTATTTAAGGGTCTAACAATATTTTCGCGTTTAGAACAGTCTTCATATGAATGCAATAAGAATGTTTCACTAGTAACATACTCGTTAATCATTCTCTCTATTATCGACTCTTATTGCATCCCATAACTTATAAGGATCCTACAACTACAAATGAAGACCATTAAATTGAAACTTTATGTATTTGGAGCCAGAATTGAGTTTTTGTAGACCATTTGGGGTCCGAACTGTTATGTATTTGGAGCTTGTAGACCTTTACCACCTTAGTTGTATCACAAACAACTAGGTTTTCTGTATCAGCTGGAGTGGTACACAGCCAGTTGACCGGACAATACAACAATCAATTATGAGAAGTTGCCCATGTAATAACAAGGAAAATAGAATAAGTGACGATGCGACAATCAACCACTTTTTTGTTGTGGTTGATGTTCAAATGCAGATCACCAGTGCCGCTAGTTTGTTCTGCATCAAGATACCTGGTCCAATTCCAGACCTTTACAAGCTTGTTGTTTCTGCCTTCAATTAGAAATCTTCCTCTTTTCCCAACTAATGAAAATGACCAGAAAGAAATCAATAAAGCGTGTTAAATTTTTCTTGCACTGCATTGAAGTCTATTACTTGCACGCAAGACACAGCAGCAGTATGACCGCCTGATGAGTAATCCAAATGCAACCTCTTCCTTCCAATTCGATCTTGGATTTCCATATTGGTGTGAGATCCTTTCCAAGGTTTTGTAGAACCTTTCGACCTTACAGAATCAAGTTCAGTTTCAACGTTGATCACGTCAACTGCACCATCACCCCGAGCCACGAGACAAACCTTGTCTGATTTGTCTAACATATCAATTTCTAGAACTGCTATTGGATGGACAAAGGCAGGATTAAGACACTGCTCACCACCATTATTTACGTCAGAGAAACCTGCACCGAGAATAGATACGAAAAAATTCAACAAGCACGAAACAAATCCAATTCTGATTGAATGCCATTCCATTTCTATCACCAAGCTAAACAGCAGAGAAGGTAGATATACCTACCAAAACTTTTGTTATTTTGTTTGGCGCCCCTTGGAAAAGTCCCACATCACTAGCTTCGAATCAAGACCCCCAGTAATAACTGCTCATGATAACCCAGCAAAGAAGTTGGCATTCAATTGTTTGTGATTAGAAAGAGATAAATTTTTGCTGGATTGAAAAAATATATATTCATCTGCCTAAGGACATCCTGAATATACCGAATACAGGACTTCCAATGCAGCTGAAAAGTTGCTTTATTTGGCAACACTCTTAACAGAATAAGAATCACTCAAAGATCCACTAAAAAGTATGGCATAGATGTATAATGCCAACAAGCAACTCTCCTAATTAGTGCCAACTAAATTCAATAGTAAAATATGCAGATAAGAATAGCATATGCTTGTATGTACATTTTATTGGTTTCGATAAACTGAATATAACTACAAACTGTACTTCATGGAAAACATATTTTTCCTTGTTCGAAATGTGAGTATGCTCAGGTGTCTTTTCTCATGTTTATATGTCGATAGTAAGAATCAACGAGTATGTACTAGAACACTGCAAAGTCAAGAGTCATCAACACAATTGTTGCTATTGGTTTAGGTTCACTTTCCATGGCTTTTTCTGAAATGACTTGGTTCAGTTCTTAATGGATGTTATAAAATCCCAGGCATTAGTTTCTCTTTACTGTATGAGAGAGAGAGAGAGAGAGTGATAGAGAGATATAGAGACAGACAGACTAACGCAGATATACCTTACCAAGGTCTCCAAGGAAGAAACTGCACGCTGCTACATATCTATCTTATACAATCAAGGTGATACAATACAAGAAGTTCCAGAAAGACAGAATGCAACGGCATGGAAGATTCTAGGTTTATAAGCCATTTGAACTGCTCTAGGTTTTAAGGAAATTTTTTTTTTCATATTTCAAAGTAGAACAAAAAGGAAATGCTTAAATATCCAAATCGACAGGATACACTTCTATGACCAGTATCAGCTCTTAATGTTTTGTAAATGCGCTGCTGGCAAATGCCAACTATCTGCCATTGCAATTACCATAAGTAGCTGAAATTGTAAGACATAACTACATTATAAGACGCAAACAAATAACACATTAATGAATTAACTGCAAGATCAGTAACAACAAGAGGACCTTAATATCACCGTCATCATCAGCAGCAGCAAGAAAAGAAACCCTTGAGCTGCAGGCAATCTACATAGTCAATCACACACAATCCTATATGTGTGTGTGTGTATATAAATTGGATTATCAATTTAAGGCATATGCTTAGTAATTCAAAGTTAAAATTCCAAATTAGATCAATGTATGTAACAATAATCAGCAATTGAAGGCTTGAAGCAAGCAAATATAGAAAATCACCAACTCATCATCAATAATAAACTACCACAGTGAGAACTGATGAGGAGAAAAACATAGCTATCTTGAATGTGTTCCAAAGTCTCAATCACCACATGCTCATTTGTCCCTTGCTTCTTTTAATATCATTTTGAAAAGATCCTTAGTTTTCTGTTCATTTTGAAACAAGTACTACAGCCATATCATTTACTTGCCCTTCCATTGATAGTGACGAGTAGTGACTGCAAGCTCAAGAAAATCAACTGCTGTGTTTAGTTATATTCTAGAATATCCTATATTCTAACTAAACTTGAATAGGATTTAAAGTAATAGTCTGTCACAGTCCACCACATTTTCAAGAGGAAAACCAGTTATTTTCCAAAAAAGCAATTAAGTATTGACCACCACATTCTTAATGTCTTCTCCAACTCTGTAATTCATTACTACCACATATGAAATGTCTTCCATAATCTCATTCAGACTATGTAATACCTGTAGTTTTTTTTTTTTTTTCACTCTTATATCTTTTGTAAAATTGGAGCACCACACTTATATATATCTATGTAGCATCTTCTATACATCTAACAATACTAAATACCAACAAAAGCTGATGAGGAAGCTTATAAGTTTTGGACTCGCACACTAGAATACATTGAGCAGCTAAATGTAAAAGAAAAGGAAAAATAGAAGAATATTTCTAACAGTTTGTCAAACCTTTTGGTCTCTGTATCAGTGGTCAAATCCATCCTGTACTCAGCAACAGCAAACTCAAACTTCCCTACACAAACGAACCAAAACATTGAAAATCATTAACTCAAAAAAAGATTGTATCTTTATCTTGAATCTGTTACATTTTACAGTAACACAGAGAGGGAGAGAGTTCAACATTGAAAATCATTAACTCAACAAACGATTGTGCCTTTATCTTGAATCTCTTACATTTTACAGTGACACAGAGAGCTCAACAGTAAAGAGAGAGAAATATAGAGAAATTAGCTTACCTGGGTTGTGCTGTTGTGCTTGTGTGAAAGAGAGAGAGAGAGAGAGAGACAGAGTCACCGAGCACAACCCCTAAACCCTCTGTTAACAACTACATATATAATTCTTTCTTCTTCATTTTTTTTTTGTTTTGGCCAACTTCTTCTTCTTCTTCTTCATTATTAGCGCGCTAATCAAACTCGATTAACAAAGCTTGGAGATCGCCATTTGGCACGCAAACCTGTGAACCTCCGGCCAATAAGGACTGTGAGTGTAGGGCTTTTTGGGTATTGCATAATATGAAACAAGGGGCATTTCGAGTATATAATTGTGCTTATTGAGGTTTTGATTGGTCCAGAAAATATGGGGGTTTTGAGTTGGGCCATGTGCGTATCTCGGTGGGACAGGTGTCACAATGAAGAGAAACAGTCCAAATATACATGAAACACAACTTGAATTAATTGCTTTGGGTAATTTTTTTTTTTTGGTGCTTTGGGTAAATATGTTAACCTTCAGGCCTTATTTGTTTCATGGAAAGTAATATTTTGATTACGATCCTCAGCACGCGGGCGAGAGGTAACTAGCGAATAAAGAAATAGGGAGATGTTGCGGGCGTGCCACCTCGCGGACAAGAAAATGGTTGTATGGGTGTGAGATCTTGACTTCTGATCAGGCGGAAGAGATTTCCAGGTACCACCTCAGATAAAGAATTATGAGTACAAGACAATTCGATACTCACGGTAGGACGCAAGCAGAGCAACAAAAGAGAATCAAGGGTGATAGGGGCCAGTCCAGGAGAGCTCTGAGAAAACCTAAGCGGCGGTGCACTTAAGGTTAGGGTTTTCGAGTAGCTCGAAGGGTAACTGGTTTGCAGTTTGTCTGTGTTGTTTGTTGTGAACATGTCTGGTGTGATCTCACTGGCAGGCCATCACTTGTAAACCCAATGAATTTGGGCTCGCCGGTTGTGACGTGGACCAAGAGCGTAACTAATATTCACTTGGACATTTTACAGTCCAGTAAAGTATTATTACTTGGACAAAAATGTTTTTTGGCTCAAACAAGTAAGCATTAAGAAAAGAAAGTTATTCATTTCCAGTATTTGGGAAAGCATAAGGAAATGAAACGCTTTCTTGATTGATGGAAAAATATGAGGGAAAATGGTTTCTTTCAAAATCCTAAAGAACCACTTTCCTTTCTTCTTTCTATGTATTTATTACTCACAACACAATTTTTTATTATATTAAATCTTTAACTTAACAACTTTCTAATAGATTTTTTTTGTGTTACCAAACATCGGAATGTAAAGTTCTTGTAAAATTTCATTCTTCTTCTCTTTCCCTTCCCATGGGAAAGAGGATGGAACCACTTTCCCTTGGGCGAACCAAACGAGACCTCAATGTGTGAGAAAAGTTGGAGTATTACTTTTTTATTTTTTTTATTTTTTGTTAGTCCCTCTAGGGGGTTAAAAATCAAACTACTTGTTCTTTAAGACCTGTAATATGAGATTAATTTTTGTATTTTTTTTAAAGATGTTCTGATTTCATTGATAAACATACAAGTATACAACCTTACATGCCCAAATGAACGCATTTAAGAGGATTAAATTATTATTTTTCGGTTACATAAGAGGATTAAATTTAGTTCACCCACTGAAGGGGATTTTGTTTTTGTTTTTGTTTTTATGAATGTCGACGTCAATCAATCGATTAAAAAGTAAGGGGAGGAAACAATACACAATAACCCCACCCTTTGAAAATGGCATGTCAGATACAAGTTATCGTTCAGAGTCCTAAGCTAGTCTAGAACTCTATGTAAAGCTACCTTGGATAACAAATCAAACTAAAATAACCAAATAACGACGCCACCAAAAGGATCCGAGTACTGGTCATTGGTAAGTGGATGATCCCGCAGCACACCAGGTGCATAACCGCTTTACTATCAATAAAATATACATTACAAATTTGTACTAAAAACTACAGATTTAGAGTCAAGAGTATGAATAAAACACTACACATTCATCTCACACAGCCACAGGAATCCAACGTACCATTCCTACAAACGTTAATTGTCTGCTACATGTCATATATACAGCAATTATTTCCTCAAAACAAGAGGCCGAAGCTAGACCCGGGTTATCAATTATCTCCAGGAGCAGCCGCTATACAACGCTTCTTAGGATCAAGCTGAGGCTTCCAAACTGCAATAAGAAAGGTGTAAGAATGTCAGATAAATATGTAATCCCTCTTTCTTTAAGTGATTGGCAAACTTCTTAACTCTAGGAAAAAAATCACGAATGGTCACTCCACTATGAATTTCTCTTTTTCTTTTTGAAAGAAAGGAGGCCGAACTGCGAATTTACAGTTCGATACACTGATTTCAAAAACGGCAGACCATAATAATTGAGTAACGATTCACAATTATAACCATTCAAAAGGTGCACATTAGGAATTCAAGACAGCCCAACTCACACAACTACAACAAATAAGCTAATAGTAGAGACATAAGGTAAGTAGTAGGTTTTCAAGAGCACCTGCTGACAAATCTCCCTTCCCCATGCCCCCCCCGGAACCCATATAAATATAAAAATAAAAATATCAGAAAAGCATAATCTGATTTATTTTATAAACTAGCATTCTTACACGTGTAGAAAAACAGCGCTCACGCGTGTGCTTTTATCGAATTTGCAGTTTTTTTCATGTTATCTTAGAACACATAAGTTGGTTAGAATTTAGAGTTTTATTGGCTCAATATACGTAATATACTTATATGTTAACAAATAACATCATACGTAGCTTATAAGATTGCATTAACCGGAAGGAAGTAGGATCTCTTAGTGAACAAAATTTTATTAGATAAAAAAATAAACATAAAAGTAAGAATAAAAAAATGTAGGTAAAACTATCTATCAAAACGGCACGTCGTTAAGAGGAACTTAAAACAAACAGTGGTGATAGACTGAAGCACAGTCGTAACAAGCACCAAATATACACACCGAGCTTTCCCGAGTCCTCTTCACTCTGTGCGATCCAAGACCAGAGAGAGCCTCGACGACTTTTCTTCCTCTTCAATGGTAAGCCCAGACCTCTCCGGAATCAATTTCGCTTCTTCTTCTTCTTCGTTTTCGTTTTCGCTTATTCTGATTCTAATGTGTTTCCGATGTTCCAGGCTCCGAAGCCCATCACCAGTCCCGTGCCGGACGCGTGGTACCCAACCCTAGCCGTCGTCATGCTCTCCCTCGGCCTCCTTTTCACCGCTTCCTTCTTCATGTGAGTCCGATCCGCCATTCACAGATCTAGATCTTGCTCTTATTTCTCAAGTTAATTTGGCGATGAAATTTTCATTTATATTTGTGAATTTTGGATCGGAAAATTAAGAACTATGATAGAGTAATTTAACCAATTGCACAAGTTACTGAACCAATATAACCTCACAGCTTAATACCAATGCAGAAAGTTTGTTGCTTCTAATCACAGGGTTAGTCTAGGCTTTTATCAGGCTGTTTAATGTGAGAAATAGAGGTTTATTTGGTCTATGTCGTATCGTTTTCTCAATGCTTGTGCCAGTTTGATGAAGTATCATATTGAAAAGTTTAAGAAAGCGGTGTTTTGTTATTGATCAGTGTAGAATTGAGAGCAGATAAAGGTTTGACAGGAATTGTAGACATCGCCATATAATCAATTGTACGTTATATGGTGCTTCAATTTGTTGGTTCATGATGGAGCAGAATTATTTACATATTTCAGGTTAAAATTGTTTTTTGCGAATGTTTTGAAATTAGTTACGGGATGAACAGCTGCCTGTAACAATTCCTTGCAGTTGTGAGTTCTCAGGTATTATCTTGACTGATTGAGGTTTTGCATGGTGTAGACGTGTAGTATTGTTGCAAGCTGCTTATGTAACATCTGCTTTCTTTCTTTCTGTGAACGCATTTGTCAGGTTTTGTATTAATAGTTAATTGTGTAAATATCTATTGCAGCTATGAAGCAACCTCGTCCAGGAAAACCCGCAGTCTTGCTAAGGAGCTTACTACGGGAACTGTGGCCTCTCTCTTCTTGGTGCGTTTTAGTTGGAGTACTCTATTTTCTATCGAAACTATACTTGATTCGCTTATTTATTCACAGTTTTCTAACAGTCCAACTCTTATGTTTTTGTGCAGGGTTTTGGATCCTTGTTCTTGCTGCTTGCTTCAGGTGTTTATGTTTAAGACTTTGATCTGATGAAATTTTGTCAAGCAAAACTAGATTCACATGATGGATATTATTGTTGACATCTTTAGTAAACTTGTGGTATCTTAAATGAGACAAATTTCAATAGACTGGTCTGTCACCTTATGTTATCACATGGTTGATATAGGTATATAGCATTGTCTGGGTGTGTTTTCTTTGTGTTTTTGGGCATGAGCATGGGATAACAATCTCAGTGTCAAGCACTGGCTACAGTTGCATCATATCCCAGCGCTTGAGACTCGAAAGAAAGGCAGTTGGTATTGCCATGTATCTTCTCTTTCATTTCACGATTCTAAATGTGCGAGGTTATGCCTATTTCATTGACGTTGTGTTTGGATAAAGTAATTTTAGTTTTCTTAAAAAAATTAAAATCATGAGAATTAAAATCCCATGAATTTAAATTTCATTAATTGAGAATTCTATTTTTTAGATTTCATGATGTAGAGTTTTAAAATGATAAGAATTTGTATTTAGACTAACCTTAATTAAGAGAATTGACAAATGAGGCATATTTTGTGAGGAATTTGAGTCGGGAATTCAAACTTTTAAATTCTACGATTATTTTCCAAATGAGGGAAACGGTCTTAAAAATTTGAGAATTTTTTATTTTTAATTAAATTTCTGAGAATTCATCTGCATTCAAACATAACATTATGTGAAGAAATTTGAATCTGAATTACATGTTTCCTTCAATGAGAATAACTGATAGACATCAATAAGCCTTAGTAATGGCCTAATGGGGATTCTTTCATCTAGTCAGATGGCCGGCTTCAATTGTCCAATAAACGGCACAACTGTATCCTCTGTTCACTGTTCCGGCAAATCTCCCGGATTAGAGAAGATTAGGTGAATTGTAGCAAAATAAAAATAATAATAATAATTTAGGTGAATTGTAACAAAATAAAAAAAATAAAAATAATGAATGAAAATGATTTATAAAAGTAAGCGCTAAAATGATGACGCGTGTGCATCAGTGACATTTAAAGAGCGTGGGGACCTGAACACCGCATCAGTCTCCTCGATACACACACTCAGAGTGAGAGAGAGAGAGAGAGAGTAGCGGTAGTGCACACACTCACACTAGTTATAGGGTCCGAACCACCCAGCGCCTTTCAACTCCGTCGCATCACCGCCATGGAAACTCCGTCGCAGCAACCTCCGGCGAAGAAGAAGGAGACGCGTGGCCGCAAGCCCAAGCCCAAGGAGGACAAGACCGAGGCCCACTCGGCCTCCAAAACGAAGAAGGCCCAGCAGCAACAGCAACAGCAGCAGCAGCAGCACAGCGTCGACGAGAAGTATACTCAGTGGAAGTCTCTCGTACCCGTCCTCTACGACTGGCTCGCCAACCACAACCTCGTCTGGCCTTCCCTCTCTTGCCGGTACAGTGTAGTACTCAATTCTAGGGTTTTCGATTTCTAGGGTTTTTTTTTTGGAGCGTAGGTTTTGATCTTTTTTAGGGTTTGTGTTGCAGGTGGGGCCCGCAGCTGGAGCAAGCTACCTACAAGAATCGCCAGCGTCTCTATCTCTCTGAGCAGGTAAGCTTTTAAATTTTAGGATTTTTGCAGACTTGGAAATGATGCTAGTTGGTTTAGGTTGACTGTACAGTTGACTTTTTTAGTGTGGTTATGGTGGATTAGTCGATTCGTACTGAAGATCTTTAGTTAGAGACTGTTTTGTTTGATTCTGGACTTAAATAGAGTGTTTGTTTGGCAGACTGATGGCACGGTTCCGAATACTCTGGTTATTGCGAATTGCGAGGTTGTCAAACGAAGAGTTGCGGCTGCGGAGCACATTTCTCAGGTTTGTGTGATTGTTTTTGAGTTTTGTACTTTTGTATGTAGAGTAGAGTAGAGTATCCGGCTGCTGGTAGTGTCGTTAATAGATGGCTTTTAACTTTTACAGTTCAATGAAGAAGCGCGCTCGCCGTTTGTGAAGAAGTACAAGACCATCATACATCCTGGGGAGGCATGATTTTACATGAAAATGAGATCTGTTGTGTATTTTTTATTTTTTTTTCCTTTTGGGGAGAATTGATTTGTGTGACAAATGCTGGCCATTTGAGACTTTAAATGTTTCTCGTACTGTGTTGGACTGTGGTTTTGGATTCTTTCTTGCTCCTGTTTTGGCTCTAAACTTGTTGTAGTAATCTTTTCGTATGATTTGGCAGGTAAACAGAATTAGAGAACTTCCGCAGAACACTCGGATAGTGGCAACACATACTGATAGTCCTGATGTAAGTGTTACACATTCTTTAGCCTGCGTTTTGAAACGTTATGAGTTTGTTGTCTACATTCTATTGATACTTGAATTTGAACTTTAACAAGTTTTGGAATTTTGCCAAAATTCAGGTCCTTATTTGGGATGTTGAAGCTCAACCTAACCGTCATGCTGTCAATGGGGCTACAAACTCACGTCCGGATTTGGTAAATTTTTGCTCCCACGACTCTTTTTTTCTGGATTTCAGTTAGTAATTTCTTAGGGAAGGATTTGAAGAAAATTTTGGAAGTTTGTATGTGCTAATGAGGTGAAGCAATTGATTTTGCATTACATCCAGCATTGATAATCACATGAGTCATCACAACTCTATAGGTTTACATGGTTTGCTCTGGAATTCTGCACCTCATTGAGTAACTTAGTATTATGTTTTTTTTTCCTGGTTTGGAGTATGCAAATTAGTTAAATAAGTTTTGCGCATTTGTTTAGGAGAGGGAACTGAAGAGTTACTAGTTAATGTCGATAAGATTTCAGTATTCTAGACAAAAGTGATATATTTACTCAGAATTCTTAAGACACAGCTTATTATGCTAAATGGCATGTTTGAAAGAAAAAAGATACATGGTTTGGAATGGCTCCCCTGGTTTCTTTTCCCATGAGTTTCTCTTTGGTCAATTCTCTGATTAAAAAGTAGCCATATTTCTTTCACCTTTACTCACTACTAGTTATCCTTAATCAAATATTGACTTTTCTACTGTTCAGATTTTGACTGGACATCAAGATAATGCAGAATTTGCTCTTGCAATGTGTCCAACTGAACCCTATGTACTCTCTGGAGGTGGGCTACCTTATATATATTATGGTTATTATTTTGCTTCGCTCTATAGGTCATGATGGTCCTTTGTTTTAAATGTAAAACATTTTGCTTGCAGGTAAGGACAAAACAGTGGTTCTGTGGAGTATTCAGGACCATATAGCAGCATCTACCACAGATCCAGAAGCAACCAAGTCTCCAGGATCTGGTGGATCAATTATAAAGCCTGAGGGTGGTAATGAAAAGATCTCTGATGGTCCTTCTGTTGCACCAAGAGGTGTCTACCAGGGGCATGAGGATACAGTGGAAGATGTGGCATTTTGCCCAACTAGGTATTTTGCTGGCTGTAGTTGGATTTCGCTTGAGTTTCAACAGAATGAGTTGTGCTAGTTTTCGCTAAAGATCGACTTCATGCTTCCCCATTTACCTAGTCATATTTCCTTCATATTGCAGTAGATTTAATTAAACTAGTAAAATAAAGAAACACCCATGTTATTGTTCACCATATCAGCTGTGATTTCTGTAATCATTGGTGTTTCCCCTAATGATGCTACTTCTCTACTAAAGCTCACAGGAGTTCTGTAGTGTTGGTGACGATTCTTGCCTTATACTATGGGATGCACGTGTGGGTTCTAGCCCTGCTGTTAAGGTAATGTAACGTATGGCTTGGGTGGTATCTCATGCTTACTTTTATCTATCTTCTGATTGTCCTATGGCTTGATAATGTATTGTATTCGTACCAAGGGTGTCAATAGACTGGCATATGTGTTGTAGAAAGTTTCTGCTAATGCCTGTTATATCTTGATGTGCCCTTTTTGTTCTTTGAAGAATACTTCATAATCATCATTATAATAATTAGTCTGTATGAGATTTTTGTTATTAAAGTCTGTAGGAGTTTATATGGGGATGTTTTCTGGTTTTGTATGTATTTAAAGATAATTAGAGTATGGGCATCTCTTGTAAAATCTATTTGATTGCATAATTTCATCCGTACTTTGTGCACCTTTTTCTCTGATCTTGGTACATTTAGTTCTGACTTGGATGCTGCCCTTTTCTTCTAAGAAGCACCTTTTGCCATTATTTATTTACACCTTTGTGTCCCTTGTTTCTGACTTGCAGGTTGAAAAAGCGCACGATGGTGATCTTCACTGTGTGGATTGGAATCCCCATGATGATAACCTTATCCTAACAGGGTATGATCTCATGTCATGTTTCCATTGGTTTCCATGCATTACCAATATCTTGAACTTTTAATGTGCTTTGTTGTTTGCACGGATAGGAAGATAATAGTTACTTACTGCATCTGTGTTGGCATGATTACCTTAACAGGTCAGCAGATCATTCTGTTCGCATGTTTGATCGGCGGAATCTCACTTCTGGTGGAGTTGGGGCACCTATTTATAAGTTTGTGGGTCATACAGCTGCTGTTCTTTGTGTCCAGGTAGTAATGTGCTTCGTGGTTTTTTATTGTTCAGCTTTAAAATTTTCTACTTTTTTTTTTGAGGAAGTACATCTAGTATGAGAACTGCAGATGTGTGTTATTGAATCACATTTCTCTTTCAGTGGTCTCCAGACAAATCATCCGTCTTTGGAAGTTCTGCAGAGGATGGTCTGTTAAACATTTGGGATTATGAGAAGGTATGGATGTTTCGTTTTGACATAAACAAGTTGGCTTCAGAAAAATTGTTTGCATTAAAGTTCATATTGGTGATTTCATGTCATTTTCTTCAATGTAATTGTTGACATAATGAACTGTTCAAATAATATATCAGTCTTCTTATGGAGGGTGAGTGTCGCCTTCCCCCTTTCCCAGACATCTGATATAAATATTACACATTGCAGGTCAGTAAAAAGGAGCGAACTTCCAAGAACTCAACTTCTCCTCCTGGATTGTTTTTCCAGCATGCTGGACACAGGTTCGATGACTTCATATATTCTAGCATTGATAAATAGTAAGGTATTTGTTCAGTCATCTAGTTTTCTTCACATGCTTTGCGGTATTTCACATTTTATGCAGGGACAAAGTTGTTGATTTTCATTGGAATGCATCTGACCCATGGACTGTTGTTAGTGTGTCTGATGACTGTGATACTACTGGTGGAGGGGGTACATTGCAGGTATCAGATTTTATTCTCATTGGAATTCTTTTTCCAAGTGATAAGATTATTTTTAAGACATATATAAATGGGATCAACACTTATAGACACAATTGCTTTTCAGAGCATTTAAGGATGGAAAAGACAAGTTGTTAAAATATATCCTTATAGAACTTCATTGCTAGCCAAGTAGGAATGATGTGTTCATTGGAAAATGGGAATTGATTTCTGAAACTGGCAAATTTCTATGCAGATATGGCGCATGAGTGATTTGATCTACAGGCCTGAAGAAGAGGTTTTGGAAGAGCTCGAGAAGTTCAAGTCACATGTGATTTCTTGTGCAAAGCCTTGAGTATCAGCACTCATTGTTAGATTGCCCGAGGAAAATTTCATTTTCTAGCTTAGGAGCATCCAACTACCTTGTTAGGGACAGGTAGGAGGATTTTCTAGGTGTGCTGTTAGATTTTTGCATATTGAATATGAGAGATTCAAAATGAGGTTAATGTCATGCTACTAAGTGCTTGATGTGTTTGGGGGCACTTGCTCCAGCGGATGAGATTCTTTTAACCTAAATTGCGTAACGCTTAATTTACTTCGACTCTTAATCTATATTTCGGACATGTGAATTTCAGTGTCTTATGCTAGGTATGTCATTAAAGTTTCAGTTTGGAGCTTTACATTCTTCTGAGTCAACTTATTTACCAAAGAACTGTGAAATCATCCAAGGCACTCTGAATTGCATGGCATTTTGAATCTGCCACATAGTTGCAGTATAACCAATGGCTATAAACAAGGTCGTTGAATCCAACTTGCAATCGAATCCAACTTATCCGAGTCCAAATGGAATAATGGATGATGCCAAAGTCGTCGCCTGCAGGGACTCACGAGACAAGACTTAACGACTTGTCCTTTGGTCATCTTGAGTCTGATTCACTGCAATCTCAAGCAGAACAAGGATGATGGGTAGCTTCTTCATCTTCGTCTTGTTTCTTCTCCTCTCACCCCTGCCTTGGTCTCACTCGTTCTATGGCGCCCTACCCCCAGATCTTAAGAAGAAGGTAACTTTGAAACACTGGGTCTCAATGGTAATGCAGAGAAGTTGAGTCCTTCTGTGTAGTTAGACTAGTGACTCTGGGTGTAAATCGAACTTCCAATTGGTGGTATTGAACTTTTATGTGTGAAATTTGTAGGGAGATAGAGTTGAAGTAATGGTTAATAAGCTTTAATCAATCAGAGCACAGCTTTCATATGACTACTATTTTCTCAAATACTGCAAGCCTCCAGTAATTATCAACAGTTCATTGAGCCTTGGACAAGCTCTTCGAGGTGACCGCATCAAGAACTCGGTCTATTCTGTGAGTGTGCCTCTCCTATTGGATTTATACGAAGAGGACTGAGTGTTTTTTTCTTTTCGATGAAGAGGATTTCGACATTTGGTATTTTGATTTAAGAAATAATAATAATAATAAAACAGCTAAAGTATTAAATTAATATGTCGACTTTATATTGATCAAGAAGAACCACTGGATATGCTGACGTGGTCCTCCGGTAACGCATCAAAATTTCTACTCAAATGACCCGTTATAACTTGATATGTCATTTCCAACTATAAAATAAACTTAGGAGGATGAATTTCGTATATATGGCATGTAATTTGTCTGGATTGGCAATTCAAACCACGCAACTATCACGAATGGGATTCGGTCAATGAACATAGTCGTCCATCTTAAAAGCACATCCGACTAATTATATAAAATATTGAAAAACTTACGTAAATCACAAATATTTAAAGAATCTGACAATACCAAAAACGCATTAGATTTTCGGAAAGATTACTTTCCAGTGTAGAGAGAAAATGCATTTTCTTCCTACTATATATATATATATATATATATATGGTCAACACAATTAGGCATCACAAACATTCCCTGCTCTAAAACTTGCAGAGGAAGAAGAGTGGAAAACGATAACCACCTACGCGAGACTCTAGACACTTTTCCAATTCAACTCGAATTCCCAAAAAGCCACTTCACGGGGTCTGTTTTCCACACACCCATATGTGACAAACCTGTCTTTTCCTACCAGTTCATCCCCCTTGGCCACCATCACAAATCCTCGCGCCCTTTTCCTTCCCTCCGCTACCCGCCACGTCACCACGTCCGCCACGTCGCGACACGCTCTAAACAAAACCCCACACCGTCTGATCAAACCCATACGGCCCAGATATATCAAAGCGTAAGGATCCAAATCAAGTGGGACCCAAAGAGAGGGGGACGTCTTGTCAGGTATAAATACAAAAGCGAGAGCCATACCGCACCTCACTCTCTCTTTTCTCGCTCAGATTTTTTCCGTACACACTCTCTCTCTCTCTCTCTGCAGAGAAAATGGAGGACTTGCGGAAGAGGCCCGGTTGTGACGTCACTCCAGACGACGCGTCGTCCTCGTCCTCGTCCTCGTCCTCGTCCTCGTCTCCCTCCGCGAAGAGGCGGCGAGATCAGGTCGCCGAAGAATCCGCCGACGTTTCCGTTCCTCCAGGAGCAAAAGAAGTCCAGCACAGCGACGATTTTACTCCTGTAGTCAACGCCGTCGTTTCGGTTCCTCCTGTAGCAAACGACGTCGTTTTGGACAGCGGCGACGTTTCGGTTCCTCCGCCAGCGAACGACGTCGGTGCAGTCATCGTCGACGTTTGGGCTTTTCCGCCAGTGAACGACGTCGTTGCGAAAAGCGGCGGAGACATATCAATTCCTCCGGCGGTGAACGACGTCGTTGCAGTCATGGTCGACGTTTGGGATCCTCCGCCAGCGAACGACGTCGTTAAGGCCAGCGACGACGAGACGCTGAGCGAGCTGACGCGCCTTCTGGACTTGAACAACGGCGTCGCTACTCCGGAGACGTCGTTGACGTTCGCGGAGAATCCGTCCAGGTCACCGAGGGTGTTCCAGACCATGTCCACCTCATACGTAACGATCAACGGGAACGAGGAGAGCTGCGGCTCGTCGTTCTCGGACGCCGACTCGTCGGTTATGGCCAGCGTGGACATGGGTCAGGTGTGGATGGGCGGCCACGAATGGTACACGGCGGAGAGCGCGTGGGATATGGACGATGCTGAAATGTGGGCGCGTGAGGTAATAGAAGCACCAGAGTTGGATGCGGACTGGGACGACGCTGCGCTGGCACGGTTTCTAGGTGAAGACTTGAATCCGGACCAGCCTTTCTCCGGTATCAATTAATTTCTCAGTGCTAAAACACAGTCTAGTCTAGTCTAATCTATAATTACTGAGATTTAGGATACACAGAGTTGATGATGGTGCTTGGTTTAACATGGAAATTGGGGGGTAAAGTGCATGGTGGGGGTTTAGTAAATTAGCAATAGACAGGTGCTAATTGTAACAAAGGACTTGAAAAGGAGTATGATTTCATTTCGTTGGGTAAATTTCTTTGCAGCCCTTTCTTGATTTGCTTAACTATTGGTTAGAGACTTGGAGGTTTCTATCTGTAAAATGTGTGATTCTGTGACCCGATTGAAATCAGCGCATGCTATGCTTGTTATACACCATTGACCGATTAGAACGGGACAATCGATTCCGCCGGAAATTTATGATATTTTGAAAACGAGAGTCGTTAGATTAGTAAACTAGTCGAGGAAGGTGATGGCCTGGATTAGTACACACACACTGTAAACAGCATTGGGGTCCTAGACTCCTACTGTGATCCTACCAACTTTGGATCCCTACCCATATGTTATTTTCAGCATGCGCTTAATGTTCTGTTTATGGATATCAGGATATATTTAATTACCATATAGCTTTGTTTTGGTTCATTGTGTCTGGTGGACAATTGGGCTAAGGTAACGCCACCTCAAACACGTGACAAATGCAAAAGTATAAACAAATGGAATTTCTGTGTTATATTAGTATAAACTAAACAAGGTCCTTCAAAGGCTGATTTGTCCTGCTGATAAATAATGGTCATGTTTAACCGTCTGCAGAAGACAAAATGTTGTTGCATCGATCTGAGGCAACTTTGGCAAGTGTTGTGGTTAATTTCAACTTTCATGTCAATGTAAAATTTCGTGTCTCTTAAATCGGACACATTCAGAGTCGAGACATTTGGTAACTATATTGGTAACTTTAGCTTTCCATTTTACTATTAGATAAATTTTAACCAAAAACGGACACAAAATTGTACGAAAATTATTAATGTGTAGCAGCCCAACAATGACAAGGTTAAATACTTAAATTCCCTCTAATTGGCGCGAACCCACATAACCGTCGTCCACGGCCTTCACCATGACCTCAGTGCCGGAATTGACCGACCTCTTCGCCGGGCTCGCCTCCCACCTAAACGACACATCGTTGCCTCATCGCACTTCCCAAGAACAACAAGCCGAATCTCCTCTGGACCTATCAATTTCCAATCTGAACCGGTCCCTAAACCTCGGCGGCAATTCTAGGGTTAGGGTTTTGGACACGGTCCTATCTCTGATGTGCTTCAAAGCGCCCCAGGTCAGCTCTCTCAAATTCGTGACCGGAATTGTCGATTTAGGGTTTCTTATATGTGAAATGTTACTGTAATTGTGATTTGCTTTAGGTTTTCGATTCGGTGATTGAGTATTCGGCGAAGACAATTGTCACTGTTTTGTTTTCTTCGATTCGCTGTGACGTCATTCGGAGACCGAAAGATGAAGTCTTGGTGATTGGGAGCTCCATTTCTCACCGGGATTGCGGTGATTTGATCGAATCGTGTGGTGAGATTCTTGAGAAATTGGAGGGACATGGTGGGTATATACATACACTCTAATACTAGCTCACATTTTTAGTTCAAATTGGTATTCAAAGTTTGTATCTTTTAGAAAGTAGTAGTTTTGTGATTGGATTGTGAGATTACTGTAGTTTTGATTTGTTTAAAGGTAAGCTTGCGGAGTCTTTACTGTGTGCCATTGTGAGAGTTGCTAGTTCGGCATCTCTGTACCGGCAGCTGTCAATGCCCATTCGTGATGCGAAATTGGTCGATGGGAGGAATAGCTTGGTTTTGAAGCTGCTATGTCATTTGCCTAGTGCAACTTTACTTGATAACGACAAATTATCTCTCAGGTACTTGGAAATGGGTTTTGGCCGGTTTTGCGAACTTCTTTATCGTTCTTTTGTGGTCTTGTAGTTAATTTGGGAGTTCTGATGTCTGCAGGTTGCTGATTTGGTATCTTGATCCACTGGTTTTGAAGCGTGATGTTTCAAACATCTTGCAAGTAGCCATGAGGAGGCCATTCCTTTGTTTGAGTAAAGAGTTTCATGAGAGTACTGAGTGGCGCTCCATTATTGTATCCTTGGTACTTTCTCCCATGATGTTTGTTGAGGCCAGAGCTTTGTTGCACAGATGGTTTCTACTCACGTGAGTACATTATCATTTAGCAGGATGTTTAAGTTCTCTCTATTAATATTTGTTGGTTTATCATTTATCATGCTTGATGAGATTAATTTTTTTTTGCAAAGTTGATTTGAAGTGCAAGTTTCTAATCTAACTTGATACGGTTTGTTAACTTACTTTTGCTTCAGGGGTTTGGCTTCTGTGCTTGAGCTTCTGATTCAATTGGTCTCAGTGACATTAGATGTGGTTTCAAGACCCATGTTCTGGAACATATCAGCAGAATTGGGAGGAAAGTTACCGTTTTCTAATGCTTATTTTCCCTACAACCACCACTTGTTAAGGAACTTGGCTGGACCCCTCTCCTATGATGGTTTCCTACATCTAGTGAACGAGACAAGTGAACCAGTACCTTCTGCCAAGACTCAACTTTATCCATCTATTAAGTTACCTTTACTGAAGGTTTCAGCTGTCGATCACAAGTCTATCTGGTAATTTCTTACCGCATAATTCCATGTGAAAAAAAAAAAAAATGTCATGCGCACCATCTCAGTCTCCTAAATGAAAGACTGATCCAAAAAATGTTGCATAGTAGGTCCCTGGCTATCAACTTCCCAGATTGGTTCTACTTTGCTTCTGCATTGCTGTTCTTGGAGAAAGGTTCCCACAACAATTGTCATAAAGCATGCTTATTGGTAGCATCCAAAGTAGGGAAAACACATTATGAAGAACTACCTTCCATTGCGGCAGCAAGGTACATTGCTTGGATTTTGAGTCCTGTTAGTAAGTCTCACCAGAATAGGCTGGCTGATTGCTTGATTAAACATTCAGAGTCCCCGGCTTTTAAACAGTCACGTGACAAAGAAACATTCTACAAGAAGAAACTCAAGAAACTCAAACTCTGTGAAGAGGATCATACTTCCACAAGAGAGTATGATGATCAAAGCATTGCAGTCTGGCTCAATGGATTCAATAAAATATGCACGGTGTATTACAGTGAAAATGTTAACAGTTATGAATCATCTGAAAGAAAACCATCCGGTTGTCTTAGTCTGCAGAAAAATGTCTTGTTTCGGAGAATCCCACTAGGTATCTTGCTTTGTTGCTCCAGTCATCTCAGTGAAGAGGGATTAGAACTGCTGCTGCATTATGCCACCACGGGCAGAATTTTTCAGTCAAGGGAAACTAAGACTCCCGGACTGAAGCATATAAAATGGAACTCCAGAGGGAATAAGAACCCAATTTCATGGACTGATGAATGTAACGAAAAAGAGGTTGTAGCAGGTGCATTTCTTGTTTTCAGTTTAACCGATATTGTTGAAAGTATGTGTTCTTCACTGTTTGAGACTGAAAAGGCTAGCATAGACTTCATTTGCCGAGTGAAAGTGCAGGTCGGCAAATACTTGATTAAATGCATTAAGAGGTTCGTTCAACTCGGAGTTGATGATGATGTGGTGGTGATGGATCTCTGCAGTAGATTGGAGCAGTGGAGGCATCAAGGACGAGTAGTATTGGAGCTCCAGAAAGATGTTGATAATGTCATTCAAGTCTTAAATCAGATATTTGCCTTTTGTGTTTCAGGAATGTGAAGAAATTTTATTGCATTAGTCTTGGGATTTCTTTAGATTTTTGTGCAAACGATCTTGATGATAAAATATATCATAATATTACATCATTATTGTAGTCTGTACTCTGTAGTAAGTACCATGTACATAACCAAACCAGACATTTTTGACTTCTACAGTTGCAATCTCAAATGATTGGAGCTCGCTATGTTATAGAGGGTCTGCTCTAAACTTTCATAGCTTCGTGCTACCAAGGAAATCTTAGTCGGATCACCACCCCATTCTTCAAACACCACCAACAAATTTTCACTCTGGTTCAACCACGACCGCGGAACATGGTACCTGGAAACAACAGCTCTATTATGATAACAATAATTCACAAAACAAAGAAAAAGGCATAACGTTAAGAGGTTCAACTTTTCTCACCATCTCTGAGACGGCTGGCCACAATTCGTTCGGCATTTGTTTTCAGTGTAAGTTCCAGCATAAGAGCAATTTCCACAGCTACCATGTGCTATGTATCCAGGCCAGTGGCGACCGATGCTTCTACCATTGATCCATACTTGACCTTTTCCCATGCTAATCATATCTAAAGCTAATGGAGCATTGCCCGGTGGTGCACGAAATATAGACTGGAAATATCACAGCACAAGTTAGCACCTTGCTTTTGATTAAACCCTTTATAGTATTATGTTCCTAAGAAAAAACCCTTTATAGTATCATGGATAGGCAATTACCTTGTACCATGTAAGGGGTTGGTTTTGAGCCAATAATGGTCCTTCTACCCATTCAACAGAAGAACTCCCCTTAACAGTGTGAAGGCTTAAAGCTTCACCTCTCATTCCAATCTGCTCACAAAATACATGCCAACAACTCTAAGTTTGGTTCAATTCCTTTGAATAAAAGTTTGGCCTAATTCTTTCTGAGGGAAAAGAAAAGAAACAGTGGAGGAGAAATGCTGAAAGATGACAAACCTTGTAGGTCCATTTCCACCGTGACATGTCCCATGTTCCTGAATTCAAACCCTTCAATGTGACTGGCCCTAGAACTCCGGTGTTCCGACTCTCAAAGTGCAAACCAACATTCTGCATTTTGTATAACAGAAATGATATTCATGTCAATTACCAGCTCTAAATGTTTCAGAAAACTGAAATCATGAGAGGATGAGGAAACTAACCGGCAGACCTACAGCAATGCTTAGTAAAGCAAGCTTGTTGATGCCAGCTCGGAGCTTCACAGTGTCGTTAAATCTTAATTTTGGAAAGGCCAATCCAGCATAAACAGTTCCTGCAATATTGGTACACTTAAGTTAAAGCTTAACAGTACTGCATGGATCAACATGGAGTGTCATTCTATTTCATCTACCTGATAGTTGACCATTGATGAAAACATGCAAGGCATGTCCTGCTGAATCAATAGTAAGAAGAGGATAAGAACCATTCTTTAGAAATGCTTCATTAGGACCTATTGTGATACTGTAACAGAAACTTTGTTACTCAACAACCCACAAAAAGATGTGAAAGTTTTTATTTTCTAAGAAGGTATTGGCTTGAAACACAGTAAACACTTACTCTGTCATGTACCATAAGTAGTCTGTTGTGTCCCTAGTGATATTTATTTGCTCATAGAGCCCATCCAATGTAAATGTACTGTCATCAGCAGAAGAGGCAGCATCTTCGATGTACGACTGCCAAGAAAGGCTGGTATCTACTGGTGTCATATCCACTGGTGGGCTCTGGCCAGCCTTTATAAAGAACAACCGTATGTCAAGACACATAAAATAATATCCAAGTAAAAATTAACTACACTTTCTAGACTGAAATGAAAACAAATTACGATCGTCAAGCATAATGAACTACATCTCCTCCTCACCCTTCCAGTGTTGACAACTTCAGTTTTGCAGTCAGGAAGAATGCTTATAGACCAGGGTGGCAGCTTATATTGCCTATTCTCAAAGCTCACTCTTGATGAGTATTTTGTGTCGTAATTTGCAAGAAATGCAGCACAACCAGAACTGGAATTAAATACATGAGCCTGCACCGTTAATCACTGACATTGAGAATCATAGTAAATTTCAAAGAATTTAACTTGGTAAGATGTAGAAACTTTCTAATTTTGCTGCAAACTCTTACCTCTTGACTCTTTCCAAGTGATGTCACTGCAGGGTCGGTAGCCACTAAAGCTGCCTCAGCTAATTTTATGGCTTTGTGCAAATATTTCAAATGACTCCACTTTGGTTCCCTTGGTAGTCCTGGAATACATATGATAGTGTCCATCAATAAAAAGTTTTTCCACTATTCACTTCACATTCAATTGCAACAGACTTTCTCTTAGGCTTCGTAAGTTGAGGAGCAAATATATAAAGCAAGAATCATGATGTTATGATATCTGCATACCATATTCATCTAGAGGTGCATCATAGTCGTAGCTAGTTGCAACAAAAAGGCCAGAAGTTCGGTCAAAATTAGTTCCCCCATGATACTAGAAAAATGGCCAAGAGAAGACGATAAAAATGAGAAAATATACTCTATTAAAAACAATTTAGATATATAAAGGAGGATAACTAACCATGTAATAGTTAGCAAAAGAACCACCATTTTGTATAAACCTTGCTACTGAAAATGCTAAGTCTTGTGCAGGTCTAGTAGGAACTGCCCCTCCAAATTCTGTATACCTGTTAATTTTATCAACAGCCAGAATTGGTAAGGATTAAAGAACAATACAAGAATGTATATGAATTTTTGGGATGTACAAGCAAACATGTGTGCTCACCAGCCAGTCCAAACTTCTGTCCACATTTTAGGTTTATACTTCTTGTTTGGAGTGAATTTTTCACAGTAAAAACCATTGCAAGTATCAATCTGTCACATATTAAACGATGATGTGTTGATTTTAAGGATAGGTCCAATCATTTATAAAACCAACTTAAGAAACTAACTTCTAAAGTCGAAACTTCAGCAAAGAATGTGACAAGACAGTAGAAAAATGTTGAAAAGAATGTGCAGAACAGCTTACAATTGGGTCTGGAGCATCCTCTTGCTTGCACATTATCCATGGGACTCCAGTGTCAAGACCAAGAGCCATTTGCGCCGTCCAATTGGTATATGCTTTACCAGGGGCTTTGATTTCCCACTCCACAGGTCCATACTCATTTTCTATCTGAGACATAATGATGGGACCTCCCTGAGGTTGGAATAGCCCTTCTGCCTTCATCATTCCAACAATTTTTTCTGTAAATGTTTTCATTGCTGCCTTGAAAGGCTCATTATCTGTTCTAAACTCAATTCCAGGAACATATTTGAGCCAAGCAGGGAACCCCCCGAAGTTCCATTCAGCACAAACGTAAGGACCAATCCGAAGATGTACATATAGCCCTGCTTGTTTGACCAACTTGATGAACTTAACCAAATCATATCTATCCTCAAAATAATACTTCCCTGGAGAAGGCTCGTGCCCATTCCAAAACACATAGGTTTGTATAACATCTAAGCCTCCATCTTTAGCCTTCTGGATTAAATCCGGCCACATCTTATACAACGTGAAATAGTTATTAGTAATTTGAACGCAATGCCTTAATATTGCAATTTCATAAGGACTAAAGAAACCATGGCATTATTAGTACCTCAGGTGTGCTTCTGGGATAGTGGATGGAACCAGAAATGAGAATTCTCTTCTGTCCATCAATTATTATAGCTCTGTGGTCATAACTCACAGAGGCTGTAGCAGAAGACAGCCATGAAAACAGAAACAATAGCAGGACCATGGTGGCATTGGCCCTCAGCTTGTTACAGTTCCACATTGACTGCACTAAATCCATGGACAAATAAGATAATGACATATGAAAATACCAAATGCACTCAATTCTGGAGAGAAAACAAAGCAAATGAAGACAGATTATTCAGATTTTGCAGATGGCCTGAAAGAATGAGAGTCTATTCAAATTTATAATGCTATTTTTTCACCTCCTGTCTCCAGGACCAAATAGGAAGGCTTAAAGAACAAGTAATAACACTATCCTAAGCCAAAACAATAACCTTATCAAAGCAGTTAATTACTTCCCTAACTAAAACCAGAGGCTGTATAAGAAGTAAATCAACATGCTGAGCTCTTCTAATCTGTAGCTTACTTTCCATATCAAATCATATCACAATGACAACCTCTTTCAAAAGTAAGAAAAACTTTGTGCCTTGGTGAAGGCATGTGGTATTTTATTGCGTGAAGCATTTCACAGGCTTAAAAGAGAATGGAAAACCACACAAGCGTAAGGGTTCTACAAATATTGGCCTAAATGGCTAAATGGGTGCCTTCCACTCCTTGTACTCATCTTTCTTACACAAACATTTTCACGAAAAGACCCGATAACATGCAATATTGCATTGTAGGATTTTCTGATGTAAGAATGCATCTAACTGTTGGAAAGCTGTTAAGGCTTTCCCTGCCAGGTGACGGCAGGACACATTCATAGTTGACTTTATGGTCAATATCTGCCTACATGGATGCCACATTGGCACCACGTAGACAAACACTGACAATGTATAAATATAATAAAAACCCAGCTGGCAGATCAAGACCAGCACTGCAAAGTGCAGACTGTAGAAACTGAAATTTTCAGACATTGATTTTCTCAGACAGTCAGACCAAACATACAAGGAAGAAACAGAGTGAATGTTAATAATTTCATGGGTCCAAATTCAAAAAGAGAGTACCTTTTCCCGGCCTGCCGCTTCAGATCAGAGAGCGGGAATCTGGTGCCGGACGGTGTTTGTTGTGGCGTCGAAGAATGTCGACACGGCGTTGAGATCATTCTGGATTGTGAGGCAGAGAAGGGCTTCTTTGTGTTTGGAGTGAGTAGATGATTATTCCATTCACGGGGTCTTATTCCTCATATCAAGTTGTCAATTCCAACCACCAAAGAGTTTGTCTTTAATAAAAATATATATATTTTTTTTTATAAACAATCTTCCATAATTGAACACGAGTTTCTGGTTTAGGTTTATGTGGGATCAAACATTCAGAACTCCAGTTACAATTTAGTATCTTTTAGAGACATTTTGTTAGTATGCAAACTGTGCAGCATTATTTTGTTAGAACATGTGACATGGTAGTAGATTTGTGCATCACGGGTCTAGCTTCTGGGGTTGAGTTTCTAGTTCAGTTAATTTGATCAAAGATGCCATTTGCCAGTGTGCCAAGAAATGACTGTGACAAACTTTTAGCCCCTTGCAATTACTACCCAGCAAATTTGTCGGTTTTATCTTACAGACCAAGTAACTTGGACTCGGAATAGAGGGTTAGATGGATTCAATACACAAGGGGGTGCAATGTGCATTGTTCTGAAGCGAAACCACATGCAGTTCTTGGTCTGCATAAAATGAATTGTAATAGAGAATCCTGCTGGTTTTGCGCGGTTGCCCCAAAGGGGCTGAGAACTTGATTCCATGGAGTAAAACTGATGTAGTTTGTATGCTTCGCTGTTTGATGGGAATGCAGGGCAGCCAGTACTTGAGCCTAATCCAAACTGCATCAGTGGAAGCATCTAGGACAAGAAGTATTAGATGTCTACGGAGATGTAGAAGATGTCATTTATGTGTTGAGTCAAAGAACACTAATCTGTTACTAAAAGAAACCATGCCAATATGTTTCTCTGCTGCACTAGAAGTACAAGGATGACAAGTTTGTGAACTCCCTCAGAGACAATGATATGAAGCAAAAGCAGAAGCTGAAACGTCTTTCAAAAGTAGACTCTATATTGATTTCTCATTTTATTATAACATGCAAAAAGAAATTGCTTTGCTCTTCCACACTTCTTTACAGAGATACAGAAAATGCTTGCGCATATCTAAGGAATACATACTTTGCATGTAGACCTAGTATACAATACCTATGTGGCTATGTATATAACCAAATATTTTCACTATTTACAATTGGCTATGGTTGTAAAGGCCTATATATATGTATTGAAGACAAATTTATACGAGACTTCATTATTGTTGCAATCTTCAAATTTGCTGGATCTCCTCCAGAAACTTCACAAACTCAACTTCTTGCTACCAAAGAAATCTTAGTCGGATCACCACCCCATTCTTCAAACACAACCAATAAATTCCCACTTGACTTCAACCACGAGCGGGGAACATGGTACCTGAAAAAACAGCTCTATTATGATCATTCTGATTCACAAAAACAAAGACATGCATAGACATGAAGAAGATGAACTTTACTCACCATCTCTGAGAGGGCTGTCCACAATTTGTTCGGCATTTGTTTTCAGTATAAGTACCAGCATAGTAACAAGCACCACAACTCCCGTGTGCTTTATATGCCGGCCAATGGCGTCCGATGCTCTGACCATTAATCCACATTTGACCCTTTCCCATGCTACCCATATCTAAAGCTAATGGTGCATTTCCTGGTGGTGCATTTAAAATAGCCTTATACCATGTAAGGGGTCGATATTGAGCCAATAGTGATCCTTGTACCCATTCAACAGAAGAACTTCCACTGACGGTATGGAGGCTCATATCTTCACCTCTCATGCCAATCTGCTCAACAAAAAGTTACGAAGTCTTGGCTTCAGTTCTTGCTAATGGGGTTAACAAAAGGAAGTTTTACTGGTGAAGAAAGTGAAACAGAAAAATGAAAGAACATACCTTGTAGGTCCATTGCCATCGTGACATATCCCATGTACCCGAATTCACACCAGCCAACGTGACCGGCCCAAGAACTCCAGTATTCCATGTCTCAAAGTGCAGACCAACATTCTGTTTTGCATATATGTCAGTTTCTATATCTAGATTAAATAAAGGCCACGATCACAATAGAGAATTGAGGGAACTAACCGCCAGACCAACTGAAACACTAAGTAAAGCAAGCTTGTTTATGCCAGCTCTCAGCTTCACACCCTGATTAAATTCTAATTTGGGGAACGCCAATGTTCCATAAGCAGATCCTGCAGTAAAGGTAGATAAACTCATAAGTTGTCAGACTCAAACTGATTCACTGGAGTGCCCCAATGTGTTATAAGCAGATCCTCTTTCAAACTTTCATTTACCTGATAGTTGACCATTGATGAAAACATGCAAGGCATGCCCAGCTGAATCGACTTTGAGAGTGGGGTACTTTCCAGTTCTTAAAAATTGTTCATTAGGACCTATTGTGATACTGAGCAACAAAAATTTCAATGAGTAACTTGGCAAAAGCAAATGACATGTAGAAAGTCTAGAAAAAGATTGTGAAGTACTTACTCTGTCATGTACCACAAATAGTCTGTGTTATCCCAAGTGAGACTTATTTGCTCACGAAGTCCGACTGATGTAAATGCATTGTCATCAGCAGATGTGGCAACATCTTCAATGTAAGCTTGCCAAGAAAGGTGAGCTACTGGTGTCATCTTCGTTGGCGGGCTCTGGCCAACCTGTAGCAAAGAACTCTCTGTCAATACTACATAATAGAAATGTCCAACAAGATATGTAATTTACGGTCTATAAAAATTTTAGGTAACAAAAAAGAAAATCGATTTACTAGACTGAGAAAAGGAACAAATCTATATATCTCCTCACCCTTGCAGTGTTGAATACTTCAGTTTTGCAATCAGGAAGAATGCTTATGGACCAAGGTGGCAGGTTATATTGCTTATTCCAAAACGTCACTCTCACGGGGTATTTTGTGTCATAATTGGCAAGGAATGCAGCACAACCAGATCTTGACTGGTATACATGAGCCTACAAGTATTTGATCACCACTATGAGAATCACAGTAACATTCACATAACTATAATTAGTACGGTTTATAAACATTCTCTTAAGGCTGTGTGCATATTTTCAAATAGCTCGACTTTGAAAACCCATACCTCTTGATTATTTCCAAGTTTTGACACTGCAGCATCAGTGGCCAATAAAGCTGGCTCAGCCATCTTGATGGCTTTGTGCATATATTTCAAATGGCTATATTTTGGTTCCCTTGGTAGTCCTGGAATAAATAGGCAAGAGCATATGTTAGGTAAGTAACAGACTGTGTAAGGTGATCTGGTCATGTTAGGTTAATAACCAATTCCTGACTAGGAAATGTTAAATGTGTAAGTAAAAGGATTATGAGCCTATTTGCATACCATATTCATCTAGAGGTGCATCATAGTCATAGCTAGTTGCAATGAAGGGACCACCAGCAGTTCGGCCAAAATTTGTTCCTCCATGATACTGTAACAAAACCGGAGTAAAAGATGGTTAAAATCAGATATTTTTACCAACATCAGTAAAGATAAATTTAGCAATGAAATATATAGAAGGCAAATAAGTACCATGTAGTAGTTGGCAAAAGAACCACCATTTTGAATAAACCTTGCAACTGAAAATGCCAAGTCCTGTGCAGGTCTAGTAGGAACTGCCCCACCAAATTCTGTATACCTGTAAAGTTCACACAAAGAGTCAGCACAAAGAAGTAGTACCCACAGGCCACAGCAATCAATTCTAAATTTCTGTCAAGAAGAAACATGTGAGACTTACCATCCAGTCCAGATTTCAGTCCACATTTTGGGCTTATAATTCTTGTTTGGAGTGAAGTTTTCACAGTAGAAGCCATTGCAAGTATCGATCTGCCACATAATAGATGACAAGGTGTCAGAGATAAGGATAGGGGATACCTTGAGTCTTCCTTATTGTAGGGGGTACAAATCTTCAACCTTTTGTTTAATGTTTTTAATGGCATAAACAATTGGACAGTAGAGATTCAGTTGCTAACTAAACCAACCCAAATTAATGAAATTTCAAAGTCTCCAGCTTCAGCAAAGATGAGTTTCTAAAGATAATGCAGGATAAGATGTTGGATGAAATGTCTCAAGAAAACTAAAACAATCGCAAAACAAGCTAGTGTGGGGAGTTCGACATCTAAACCAAATTCATAATAAACTATAGCCTGGGGACAAACACAGTCAAGTTCATTATTTGCTGTTTAAGACACCCCAACAAGAACATAGGGCCACAATAAATGAAAGACAGATATGCAACTCTTGTGAGAAATGACTGGAAAACTTCAAAAAGAATGTGCAGAAATAGCTTACGATTGGATCAGGGGCATCTTCTTGCTTGCACATAACCCATGGAACCCCAGTGTTGAGACCCACAGCCATTTTGGCTGCCCATTGAGTATAAGATTTACCAGGTGCACCGATTTCCCACTCTACCGGTCCATATTCATTTTCAATCTGTCAAAATCAAGTTGATGAAAAATACAATATAAGTAACTTTCCCCATTGACTGCCTAATACTAAATTCCTCAGCAGAAAAAACAAAAGTGAAAAAATGCACTTAAAAAATAGAGAATTTGACCTAATTGTAGAAACAAAGACCAGGTTGAGCAAGTTTTCTCACCTGTGACAGAATTATAGGACCTCCTTGAGTTTGGAACAACCTTTCTGCCTTCATCATATACACAATTTTCTGTGTAAATTTTTCCATTGCTGCCTGGAAAACAGTTACAATAATTAAAGTTAGCTAATTCTTTTTTAAATACAATAAAATAGGAGCATTATATGTGATGAAAGATTTTTAGTGCCAAACCATGAAAGGACGATTGTCTGTTCTGAACGCAATTCCGGGAACATATTTCAGCCAAACAGGGAATCCTCTGTTTCAGAAACAGAGCAAAAACAGTCATGAATATAGTCATATTTACATACATGAAAAAGACATAATCTTTGATAAATATCTGGGTGCTTAATATTTTTACCCAAAGTTCCATTCAGCACAAATATATGGACCAATCCGGAGATGAACAAATAGACCATGTTGCTGTGCCAGCTTGATGAATTTGACAAGATCATATCTATCTTCAAAGTAATACTGAAATTTTGAAAAACAAGTAAAGCTGCCAGTAAGTATAAAAAGCATAGATAATTTGCAGGGGAAAGCAGAAAACTGAATGCTTTTGAATATTACTTTTCCTGGGCTTGGTTCATGGCCATTCCAGAACACATATGTCTGAATCACATCCAAGCCTCCATCTTTGGCCTTCTGAAGCAAATCCGGCCACATCTGCAAAACCCAAAACATCAATAAACTTGAGCTATAAAAATACTGATAGGAATTCTGAAAATCTTTTGAAAACCCAATTTAAATATGAACTGCATTGGTAGCAAAGTACCTCAGGTGTGCTTCTTGGGTAGTGAATAGACCCAGAAATGAGAATCCTTCTCTTTCCATTGACTATGATAGCTCTGTGGTCATAACCAACAGAGGCCAAAGCAGAGGAGAGCCATGAAACCAGAAACAGTAGGAAAAACATGTTCCTCGACATGTTGAAGTTCCACATTGTTTGAAGGAGAACCCAGGAAAAAGCCTGTCTCAAAGCAATGATCTTTGAATTTGGCTTCTCTCACTTTGGGACTTGAATATTGTATATATGGGGATTCGGTTTTGGTTTTGGTTTTTGCACACACACGCTTTCCCTTTGATGCTTTTGATATTTAAAAAATAAAAGAGAGAGGAGTGGCAGAGTTGAAGGTGGTGTGGATTTGACGGGGTGGAGAATTTGAGAGAGAGTTTGGTTTGGTTTAGTTTAGTTTAGTTGCTGAGAGAGTAGCTCCACAACTGCTTTATAGAGACTCAGGGATGAAACTATGCAACGGAAAGGTCCCACTTCTCGTTTTGGGGTGGCAATCTTGATGAACTAAAAGAAAAGAAATCTGCTCTTGCAGAGTACAGTCAAATTCCAAGTGGAGGTCTCTCTACCGGGCGTAACAGAAGTATATACTTTTCTTCAGAAATTACCAAAACGATGATCATGTCAAAAAACTGAAATGATTTAAGATAAAATACGAGGAACCAGAAAACAGGAACAAAAGGAATTGGTTGTTCAAGTTCACCAGACCAAACGAGGATAAAGAATTTCTACCTATGTTGAAAATACTACTTTCCCCATTTCCGAGTATTTACATTTTTGCTAAAATTAAATTAGACTTAATCTTATAGTTGATGGAGATTACAAGTATAGATCTTTGATTCACAGTTTAGTAGTGGTTGGTCGTAATGATAAGAGAGTGTGTTGGTGCTTCAACTAACCAAACATGGGCAGGGAGGTATCTTTCCATTACATTGCATGTCGAACCTCGGTATGAATGTGTTGCGTTATGTTGATATTAAAACTTGAAAATGATTGAAAGGTACTTCAACAACTCAACTTAGTATAGGGATGAGTTTACTTTGCAAATCAAAACTTTGACGTTAAAAGCTGAAATTTTATTCGGGTGAGAATCAAAGTTGTTAATTTTAAACGTCAAATCCATTATAAAATAAAATTAAAAAAATAATAACTTTTTTTCAAAAAGGATTAGTAACCATACAAGAGAGGACTTCCTAGACCAAATAGGAATGCTAACAGGCAAGTAATGAACACTTGTAGATTGTGTGTTACACCCTAATTTCCTACTTAAAGTTAAACCAAAAGCCAGCTAGCAAAACCCATTAGACTGAATCACCTTTTTTCTCATTTACATTAGTAGCTAGGGAAATTATTCATTCATGGTCTATTACACGTGACTGAGCAATTCAATGATTAAGCCTACTGATCAGGGCCTTGGTACATATGTGGTAGTCTATTATCAAGGAAGGAGCTTTGTTTGTTTAAGACAATGATTGATCTGCTGTTCTGCTTAATGCAAGGAAAAAGAGTGACCAAATTGGTTGCCTTTTTTTTTTGGATAGAATATGGATTGCGTTTCACTTCGGTCTTACATGAGGATTTGTAAAGAAACAATCATGTTATTAACGAGCTTATATATTTTAGTTATGTCCAAAACAAGTCGCTATGTTGCTTAATAACGATCAACATAGCGACTAATTGAATCATTGGTCTGTTTATAATCCAGAGTTTTTAGGGATAAAATCATGCAAATGGGATCGAATTGTTGGAACTTATCCTTCTAGCTACATATATCTAGTTGACCCAAAGTTCTTTTTAAGAAAATAAAATAAGTGATTTTGTAATATGGCATTTCAAGAGTTATTGCATGCCACTCAAATTGTTAAATGATGCGTCTACTTTATTTGACATAAAAGGAAAAAGAAATGATCCATCAATTGTGAGCTATGCTTTATTTAAAATATATAAGAAAGCTAAGCAATGTGATTGTCCATGCCGGCAAGGGAATCTGTTTTTGATAAGAGGCAGTAGAAAATAAAATAAAGCACCATATATCTTTGATATTGAAGAAGCTTCCTTAATTAGTTGTATAACTCAATTATAGAAGTCTGGATTTCATTTAAGATAAGGATCTTTTTTGTTTTTTCGTTTATTATGAGGAATATGGATATGAAGTATTCTCATGAATTCTAGTTTAGGAGTATTGATCAATAAACTTTATTTTCATTTCAACCATTTGCATGTAAAATCCTTCACGTTTGGTCCATTTTGCTTATTGTTTCATATAACCAGCTTTCGATTGTCATCACAATTACATCTTCAACAATCTCGACGAATATATAAATTTACTCATATTCTTATAAAGTTATTGATATGATACCAGTAATCCAAATACACGTGTGTATGTGAATGTACACGATTTTGAATCATGGATGGTGAGAAGCATATTTGTTGGTGCCTACAACAATCAATAGTAGTCAAAAAAACAGCATTCCTCTTCCTAAACGTTAGGACAAAAAATGCATCAAGGTGGTTGGCTTTTGATCTTGATGTCTATTCTAATGGCCTATCGAAGCAATCAGAAGAGAAATTTCCCAGAGAGAAAAGAAAGAAATTATTATGGAAGTTTGATGATAAGGTGACTAGTAACCTACCACCGAGTATACAAGTCGAGCGTAGGACAATAATTATTCTATAATTCTAAACAAAAACAAAAACAATCACTACCAGAAATTTGAACTTGGGCGACGAAAAAAAATCGTCGCCCTGTTAACAAATTTCGTCGGCCAAGAACTTGGGCGACGACAGGTCGTCGGCCAAGACGTCGTCGCCAGAAGTGCGTCGGCCAAGAACTTGGGCGACGAAAATTCATCCCGTCGTCGCCTAAGAGTAATTCTTAGGCGACGATACGAATTTCGTCGCCTAAAATATACTTCTCGTCGCCCAAAAAATATTCGTCGCCCAAGATTTAACACCTTGGCCGACGAAAATTTTTTTCGTCGCTTAAGATCTTATAACCTTGGGCGACGAAATTTTTTTCGTCGGCCAAGAAGTCGTCGCCAGAAGTGCGTCGGCCAAGAACTTGGGCGACGATACTTTTTTTTCGTCGTCTTATATTGTAAGTCCTTGCCCGACGATTTAGCAATTTCATCGCCTAAGATATATTTAAATTTTTTTACTTTTTACAGATGATATTTTTCCTTTCTTTTTTTTCTTTTTTTTGATAACATAGTCGTTGATCTTCTGAGTACTCGTAACCTTGAACACGTTTTGTTTCACTTTCCTATCCATAAAAAATGCCAACAGAACAATATGAGCAAATTAATGTCAACAGATGGATAATATCAACTAATATTTTTCATTGATGTTGAATCATTACATAAACACATTGTTTCTCAAAGATATTGAATCATTACATAAACACATTGAATCAAATCAAAGATGCAAACTTCCGACGAATCAAATCAAGGGGCTTTTAACCTGCAAACAAAAATAGAAACAGATTGAGAGCGAAATGGATCCGGCGTCGGATCGGGGAAGCGGAATCGATCGAGAGACAGAGGATTGGAAACAGAAAAGCAGAGAGAGAGAGAATGCTTAGGGTTCCGAATCTCTGCCTTTTATAATCGCGTTCTTGGGCGACGATTTTACAAAATCGTCGCCCTGTTTTTTCAAAATCGTCGGCCAAGATAATCTTGGGCGACGAACTTCTAAAATCGTCGCCCAAGATACTATACTTGGGCGACGATTTTCTTTACTATAAATCTCGTCGCCCAAGATAAAGAAAATCGTCGCCCAAAAGTTATCTTGGGCGACGATTTTTGACGTCGTCGCCTAAGATACTATACTTGGGCGACGATGTTCTTCACTATAAATCTCGTCGCCCAAGATAAAGAAAATCGTCGGGCAAGAGTTCTATCATAAAATTCAGAATATAGTGATTTTGGTGATCGGAGAAGAGGAACTGAAAACCGACCGTTAGATATGACCAACATAACAAATTACGTGGGTGGGAAAAAATTCAGCTCCATCGGACAACGACAAGGGCTCAATCCGTCCGGTCAATCGGCGCGGTCAAACCCCTAAACGGACGGAAACGGCTATTCGACCCTCCAAATCACGTAATCTGGCCAGACCTTCAACTGATAATAATTTCCAATCGACGTGACGCTTACGGGGCTATAAAAATTTGGTAAAAAATCTTGTACCCGGGATAGGGCTACCACTAGGTAGAAATAAGAGAAATTCGTTGACCGGAACAACCGGCACCAAAATTTTACCGGAATATCTTCATTTTTCACGGGTTGACGTATTTCACTGTTCCGGTCATATCTTATTTCACGACTTTTTTGCGTTTGAGGCCTCTACGTATACGTTGTCTTCAAAACGAAACTTAAACTCAACACTTGTATAAAAAAGTTATACAACATTAGTACATATAACATGAGTTTGGTGATCGGAGAAGAGGAACTAAAAACCGAAACGCCAGAAATGACCGGCATAAAGAATTACGTGGGTGGGCAAAAATTCAGCTCCATCGGACAACGACAAGGGCTCGATCCGTCCGGTCAATCGGCGCGGTCAAACCCCTAAACGGACGGAAACGGCTATTCGACCCTCCAAATCACGTAATCTGGCCGGACCTTCAACTGAGAATAGTTTCCAATCGACGAGACGCTTACGGGGCTATAAAAATAAAAAACATTACCTTACAATTTAAATGTGCTTTATTTATTTTAATTATTCGGATTACTCTTGGCCGACGAAAGTAGGGTAATTCGTCGGCCAAGATAATACTTGGGCGACGATATTTGTTAAATTCGTCGCCCAAGAGTAAAAATAAAAAATCTTGTGCAATGAAATTTAAATGTGTTTTATTTATTTTAATTATTCGGATTACTCTTGGCCGACGAAAGTAGGGTAATTCGTCGGCCAAGATAATACTTGGGCGACGATATTTGTTAAATTCGTCGCCCAAGAGTAAAAATAAAAAATCTTGTGCAATGAAATTTAAATGTGTTTTATTTATTTTAATTATTCGGATTACTCTTGGCCGACGAAAGTAGGGTAATTCGTCGGCCAAGTAAAAATAAAAAAATAAAATACTTAGGCGACGATATATTTGAGTTTCGTCACCTAAGGATTAAAAAAACTTAGGCGACGATATAAATATCTTAGGCGACGAAAAATTGTTTCGTCGCCCTAGTTTCTATATTAGGCGACGAAATTTAGCCTTAGGCGACGATTTTATTTTCGTCGCCTAAAGTTCAACTTTAGGCGACGATTTTTTTCCTTGGGCGACGATTTTTTTTTTCGTCGGCCAAGTTTTCTCTTAGGCGACGAAAAAAAAAATCGTCGCCCGGTTTTTTTCATTTCGTCGCCCAAGATCTATTTTCTGGTAGTGAATTATAAGTATAAATTCAAACTTGTTCATTCTTTTCAATATCTTCCTTGAGCTACCTCGAGATCGGTCCAATTTCAGGATCATTATATTTATTTCATGCAGGTCATTAACTATATATAGGATTACAGTATGTATAATGCATCTAAATAATTAAATCGGCACAAAGGACTTGATTCATCAACAATCAAGATTAATTAAATTCAAAGCTTAACTTTCATTATTTGAATACTCATTTGATTCTCACGGTGACACACAGACATGCACAACACTCAAGCTAGCTCTTCACACATCAATTTTATCACTAGCTACTCAACTTATAGTGATGAAACGTAACCGGCTTATTTTTGAAATCTAAGTTTAAGATTTGTGTTTGCCTCCAAGTTAATTGAAATGGTTTAAAAGTTGATTTCATAGTGACGGATCACGGATGTTGTTGGTGGACTTGTTGCTTCCTCTATGTGGTTAAAGATTTGAAACCCAAAATCCGACACAAATTTTTATCTTAAAATGAAACGAGTTATAATTTACGTCGTTGGTTTGACATGAAAACGAATGGATGCAAATGTTCTAACGAATTATTTGATGACATACAATTTACTTAAAAGACATGATTTGGGTAAGGAATCCACTACCATTAGCGAGGACTTGTTAAAGTAAATAAATAAAAATGAGGCAGATTAGATTAAAGAGCTGATAATAAGGCTTAATTTGCATGAATATACTTTGCTTGTGATTAAGTCTTTAGGCATTAGATTTTCAGAAAGCGGTCCGTGAAAATAATTTTTGGTCTCCTCTAACCCCAATTCAACTAGAGACCGTGATTAGGTAGAATATATGCATCTTTGTTTCTCCTCAAGTACTTCATGCATGTTTTCCATAAGATTAAGATGAACTTAACCACGACTTTATATACAAGTTCTAGAACTCCAAAGAAATGTGATGCTAAAAGTTGTGTATTTACTAAACAAACAAAGAAAAGTATATCAAAGTTCTCTGCCTAATTCTAATTTGTTAACATTAAGAATTTACAGCTGCGCGCTTTGTTAATTATTTGGTTCGATCAGTGAGGAAAACACTACCACTCTTGACTCTTCTATCGGTTGCACTTGTACCTAATAATCGTAAACATGAAACACGTAATTAACCAATAAACCAAAAGCACCAAAACTAAAAAATTAAATCCTTTAATTAAGAAAAGAAAAGATCGGGGTTCCAAAAGTGGTGAGATGGCTGCTGGGTTTGTTCGTTTCCATACAACTTAATTCATTTTCTAGCAAAAAGCTAAAATAAGGAAGGTCCCCAAATATTCTTTTGGTGTACATCCATAGTTTCATACTATTGCATTACCCATTTTGATTTGTTAATTTCAAAGGTCAAGCTTTCATTAGTCTTTTATTTCTTTCATTTGTCTCGTGCACTCAACATTTTATGAAAACATGAATCCAAAAGTTGATTAATAAATATATGTTTATGATATAAAAAAAAAAACTTGGTGTGATGTAATACGGTCGGTATGTCCTAAGAGTAGCATTCTCGTACAATTATACATGCAATCACGACGTGTTTCAACTAATTTTTGTTCAATTTATACGGCTAATCATTTTGCTTGACTATATAATCGTGTGGAACATACTTGCAGCATTCTGTAACACAAGGGAGCCGCCTGGATTGGCCAATATGCATGTATATCTCTTTCTTGACATTTGGCTAAGATCGATGAAGTAGTACGTCTCAGTGTACGTGTAATACAACATCTCCACCCGACCATATTAAACCTAAGATTATGGATAATAACGATTAGAAGACGATGATAATGATGATGATGGTTTGCCATCCAAATCCATCGCTCTCTTCTGCGGGCCTGCTGAGCCATTTAAGCTGTCGCATGAAAACGTCACGTTTGATATTATCAATAGTTGTAATTTCAAAACCCTTTAAGCAACACCCTAACCATCTTTTATGAGTCTGCTGCAGCCTGCAGGGTGCACTTGATTCTTCATCGACAAGTAGACCGAAGCCATCAAACGCGGCTTTCCCCAGATTTGCCCAAGTAGAATCGATGAATGTACCACATCGATCAGCTAGCTAGTTTCTTTTGCACTGTGAAACTAGCTATATAATAATTCCCACCCAGTTGGTCGAGCTTTTTTTACCTTTTCTTTCTTTGGCCAAATCCAGTGGCCCTAGTTGTTATTCGTAGATATTATCTGGGGACCCTGAACAATACATGAGACAAAAGCTTCATATTGCTATCATGCAGACGATGAAACAACAAATACGACTCTAATTGGAATATAAAGAGCAGCAAATACCAATCGTTTAAGGTTCACCGAACAAAAGGAGGTGAAGAGATTGGCTAAAGTTAATTTGGAATAAAACTAGGGTTCTATTGTGGATGAGTACAGTTTGCCAACGTTGCTTGAGGGCCATATTTGTTTGGTAATTATCCAAACTTCCTTGCCTTTCTGGGTTCTTGTAGGTCCTGTATGAGGGCTCCATATATATTATCTTAGTTTTCAATTGCTTGGATGAAGGAAAAAGCAAAAACCAGCAAGCAGCTGGTGCAAAGGTTGATGATAAGGTGCTGCTGTCTCAAGCAAGCACTCTCGTTCTCCTCTTCGTTATATCGTTTTCGATCGACCTAAACCCTCGAAGGCTAAGCAAACATATCCATGGCGAGAGCTAATTAATTTTGATTTGATGGAACTTTGAGTGAAGTATCTGTTATTGTGCATAAAAATTTGAAGCAAAAACAAACAGATATGAATTTAGAAACGATAATTGCATGGCTTCATCTAGAAGATATTTGAATTTTGGTTCTTAAGCAGCCTATGCATGCATGCATTTCTTAGTTTTCAGTTTTGGTCAGCTAATTTATTAGATCTTTATTCTGATTTGCCTAACAATGAATATACATGATGAGGCCTAGTTATCAGATCAAATTGTAACGTGTTTGAATGAGGACCATGATAGTCACAGTTTCAATTATCCATGACTTGCGAGTCATATACAATGTGATACGATAAGTCTTGTACATTACACCAACGTGATGTGTATGATTACTTCCACTAGCTAGGCATCAAAATCTCAATGTTTATCGCTTCACCCCCTTGTTATGTATCCTCATAATCTAGTTTGGCCAACTACTAGAAGTCTTTTACTATAAAAGGAATCGACATCATTTCCGTGCTTTTGACGAAGATGGTACGTACAGACAGTCTAAAATTTCGATAACATATATTTTAAATAATTCATGACTGTTTTTGCGCACATTTCACGATTATTTAGTTAAAAGGTTGACTACAATAACGAACAATCAAACAATCCAACAATTTAACATATCTTATATCCAATATCTTAACATTGTATTTTTCATGTACACATATTTTGGTAGGGCATGCTTATCCAGCATGCAAAACATCAACTTGCATGTCCACATCCATGGCAGCATCATTTGAACTTTGGTGCCGCCCATTATTCATACAAGCTATTCCAAATTCAAAAGAGGTTTCCAGCAGATTTTAATCAAAGACGTTAAAAAAGAAATTGGGGCCATAAAACAGAAAGCCAAAAACGGTTGAATATGGCAAAACGTTGAATCCTAATGATATTGACGTATGTGCAGCACTTTAACAAAGTTCTAGCTGAAAAAGAAAATCATCCATTTCGATTTGTTGTTTGACTTCACAACTATTTTAGTCATTAGGTATACTAATTGAAACTTAAACCAACTCCCAATCTAATCTCTCTGATTAGGATGATCTGTGTTCATAAATTTCTCTATTCTTGATTAATTAGTTATATGATCATACCCAACTACTGCATGCTCAACTTATTTTCCTAATTGACAATGAAAGTTTTGAAGATGCATAACATTCTAGTTTAACTAAAACCAACTCCACCTCCACGAGTCTCCAACTCGATCTATAACTAGTTTCTGCTATCAATTTGTTGACAAAGGAACTGAAAAATGTGTTGCAGAAGTCGAGCAGCACCTACCATTTTCCCAACCAATTTCAAATGTAAAGTTTTCCTTGAAGGAGAAGTTGGATACTTGGCTCAATCTTTCTATGTCATGCTTTTGTTGGTTATGTTAATTGGGACCCGACCACCGTCTTGGCATGGATCAAAGCCAACCAACCACCATAGGAATGGAGTAATGGAAAATATGGGAGGTTCAGCCGCTTTCTTGATCACTTGACCAAACTTACCAGTTCACGTCTCCTTTTGATTACACGTATACAACTTTGGTTTGTTTGATCAGCCGGAAAAGATCATCGAAAAGGTTTGAACTCCGGTCTGCGGCCGCAGCTCTCTCGATCTACTGTTCTATATCGAGTTTTAAGTTTCACCGACATATAATAGTCATTACAACGTACGATTTAAACTACATAATAACTAGCTAGTCTTTCATGAGTCGGTTGTGAAAAGCTATTGTTTTATATGTACGATAATAGAATCTAGAACTTCATATAACAAAACGGGGAAAAGATTAACCAAGGCCGGAAAGCCTAGAAGACAGTCTTTGTTGATGTAGGACGGATGGCCGAAGAAATCGAGGAACAAATTGATCGTTGCAGGTCCAAACCCGGTGTGCTGCAGGTTTGGCGTTCGGTGTCCGAATGACTTTTATTATACCTGCGTTTTATTAGTTTTTGGGATTTTATGTTTCCTAGTTCTTTTCGGATTGTGTCTTGATTCAATCCTTGGGCTTTTAGGTTTGGTTGTTAGTCACCCTAGGGTTTTGTTTTCCATATATAATCACCCTTTTGGGTAGCTGACATGCAGTATTTATCGATTATAATTCAGAACTAAGAGTCTTGGTCCTATAGACTTCTTCGCTTGAAGACTCCACATATCCGGGTTTAACACTGGTTAGCCCCCCATACTCCTGCTGCGTCATTTGTTTATCAACAAATTTATATTTGCTAGTTCTCCATCACAAGCTAATAAGCTATGGCAGACATTTAGACAGAATAAGCTGTCATTATTTGACATAGAGGTCACACAAAATTCATATCGATAGGGATATGATTCTTTCCTTAACGGAACTAGAAATAATTTTCTTGAAGGGATAAGAAGAAAATAAAGCCTTATAGTTTTGATCCATTCCGAGTCATGCATATGCTTCGGATGGAGGAAGCTAGAAGAAGAAGAGGATGAGGAGCTAGCTAGGGAGAGTTGCTTATCCTGTGTGTTCCATAATATAAGGTGATGAACTTTGATTTGACACATATGATGGACCTATATACGATGACCCTTTTAAACCATATCCAGTCTTCCTTGTTTAATTATGCTGGCATCACAATCCACACTCTTAAATTTTTAATCCAATCCTCTACAATAGTGAACAATATTCCTCAACTTTGCAAATATAAATATGGAGATCGAGTGTGAACTTCGACTATGGTTATATTTCCTGAAGCCGGCACTTAAATATTATAAGTAAATAGATGCAAATTAGAGAATATCTGAAAACTTCAATGTATGTTTATGTGTATAATTTCATCAACGAAATAGTTGTATCTTCTTCAGTATATAATGTATATCTACAAATATATATATCAATGTTATAACAGATGACATAAATACACATCGATAATGGTCTCCACACATAAATTTTTATGACTTAGGAGTGACTAAATTGTACGCCGTGTATGCTAGAATATTTGTCTTTGCTTTGCAGGGAATTTATGGATGAACCCTGTAAGCAAGTGCATGATTCACCAGCGCAGGAAATTCGCTAAAGAAAGATCGCTAGAAAGAATCAGCAAGCTCTGGGCTCAAATAGAACTGGCTGCGGGCTCAAGAGGTCTATAAGGCCATTAAGATCATAAAAGCCCAAAATATCCAATAAGCTCGTTAGGCCCATTTGAGAGAGAGAGCGCAAGCTTGACTGACCACAAACCTATCTCGATCGCGATCTAATGTTTTTCTTTTTTCCAAAAAAAAAGAAAAGAATTTATAAGGACAAAATAGATAACCATTCATTTCTCCTTCATTCGTTTCTCCTATACTCTTTATTATTTAAATTATGTTTCACGTAACTGTTATCGAATTTTAATCCCTTGCTAAAAAGGGAATTATTAGAATAAATTCCCTTCATATTATTCTCCATGACATACAGTATCAAAATCCTTGATTGTTGCTTGTAACGCCATCAAAATTAAAATCAATTGAAACTGATAGAATGAGAGACAGCAGAAATGATCTGATCCCGGGATAAAATCCATTTATTTCGATATTAACTAATTTCCTTATGTTTTTCGAAAGGATTAACTAATTTCCTTACTTAAAATGGAATTCGTTTCATTCCAGACATGCACAAGAAATTTTGAAATTCAAATTTGGTCAATTCTTGTTATTTGTTTCCTTTTTCTTTTCAAATTATTATTTCTTTCCTTGAATAGCGTTACTGTACGTGCTATATAATACTCCCTAGAATCGGAGAAGAATACACAAATCAGATTCACCAACTTCCATTTTACATATATATACCACCATGAATTCCCCTATATTCTTCTTCGTGGCTTCTCTCATTGTTTCATTTTCCTATGCTTCACACGTCCAAGACTTCTGCGTTGCAGACTATGCAGCTCCCAAGAGCCCTGTAGGCTACGCATGCAAAGACCCTGCTAAGGTCACAGTTAGACCTGTAAATGGACCGGATCTTAATCCGGACCCGCTCCGGATCCGTGGTTTTTAAACGGGTTTGGATCGAAAATTAGACCCATTGATCCGTTAAGGACCCGGATCCGTTTACCCGTTTATTAAACGGATCAAATACGGATCGAGGTTGATCCGATCCGTTAAGGACCCGGATCCGTTTAAAAATAATTAAATAATATTTTTATAAATATAATATTATTGATAAATATTAAATAATATAATAATTATTTGGATAACCTAAACGTCTAAATTGCGTCTAAAGTATGATTATTTGATGAAGTTGAAGGTTACGATGCCTATGTTTTTTTTATGCTCTTTGCTAAATACATTGGAGGTTTAGTATTTTGAATATATTAGTTTATTGTTAAGAAGTATTTTGGCCATGTAATTCAACTTTTGATGTAAACATTTATTTTGTTATAATATTTCATTAGTGTTTTATGAAAATTTATGATAAAATTAAGAAATTATTATTTAAAATTTGAAAATATTTATAATCATAAACGGATCGAATTAACAGGTCGGGTATCCGTTAACCCGCCGGATCTGGATTTGGATCTAGCTATCAAAGATCCGGCGGGTAACGGGTCGGATCTGGATCCAAAATTTCTATATACGGATCCGGATCCGGATCTAGGTAGATCCGCTCCAGATCCGGTCCATTTACAGGTCTAGTCACAGTAGACGCACTACAACAAGAAACGTAAAATGTGACAAATGAAATTCCTCGCAAAAGGTCTATATTCCTCGCTTAAACTAATGAGCAAGGAAATTTGTTCGTCGCAAATTTTCCTCGCTTAAACCCCCTCACAGATTACTATATGCGAGGATTTTTGGTTTCCTCGCAATTAAGTAATTGCAAGGAATCTTAATTCCTCGCAATCACTTAATTGCGAGGAATTAAGATTCCTCACATATTGATAATTGCGAGGAACAAAGATTCCTTACTAATTAACAAATGTGAGGAATAACAATGCCTCACCGATTTTCAATTGCAATGGATAACATCCCTCACAAATTAACCAATGTGAGGAATACATTTTCCTCATAAAATAAACATTGCAAGGAATCTGTAATATGCTTCTGTGTTTGCTACCCATCTTTCCCATATGCATTTCTTCAAGGTAACATACAAGTTATTTGAGATAAAAGAACAAGAAATTGAGTAACTAAACATGCCAACTAATATTAGAGTTAAGCTTACATATATATACAACTGTTTGCAATTCCAAAAGGATTCAAAATAGAACACAGGGCATCAAGGACTAAATATATAGTTCCTTAACCACATGTCTGAGATGTAATTCTTCCTAGATATTAAGGACAGTTCCTTAACTTCATCTCAAAAAGAAACTTTCCAAATATACTACTGAGCTCCAAGGCATACTAGAGTCTCATGGGAAAGTCATCAAAGCCATCAGGGAAATCATCTCTACCTTCAATACCATCTGCTGCTATTGTATCAGCATCAACATTGATGTTGTTACTCCCACTCAATTTGGTAAATATTGCTCGCAACATGGATTTCAGTTGTGCATTCTCTGATTTCAATGTAGTTACAGTTGACGACAGAGTTTGTATGTTACCTTTCATCTCATTCCACTCAGAATTGATTGGCGTTGAGGAAGAAGACGGGATATCCAACCGAGGGAAAGCACCTACGCCATGAACCTTTCCACCTTTTCTCCCACACTCTTTGGCCATAATAGCAATCTCTTCATTCAAAGACACTTCTATTGATTCAATAGAAGTACCTTCTGCTGCCTCTTCTATGAGCTTTGCCTTGATAGCTTCTCTCTTCTGCTTCATTTTTTCCTATAAGAAAAAGAATGATCATTATGTATATATATAACCAACATATATATTAACTGACAACAACAAACAATAAGATGCTAGGTATAATGCAGTGTACCTAACATGCACAAAGACATATATAAGACATTGTACCTAAAATCTAATCTGCATGGCCATAACAACTATGTACACATAAAGATACAAATCGCAGACTTGAACTTTAGATCTTCAATAGTTTCTACTATATATAACCTTGATAATCCAGTACAACTCAATAACTTACATGTCTCGCTCGTTTAGCCTCACTCACCCAGGTATGCTCTGCATCCTGATACATATTTTCATAGTTGTCTATTAATGATACAGGCTTACCACTTTCCTGCACTTGAAAAATCATACAGTTAAATACAAGTTTGAAATGATAGAATACCTCATGGGTGACTAGTATTTAATTAATTACCTTTGCTGCTTGCAAAGCATGCTGAATAAATGGCATTGCACCGCCCCTATGAGTACTTTCTTGCTTATCCCGGTTTTGAGCATTAGTAGCACAGATCTCCTTTATCAATGAAATAAAGTTATGAACACTATAAGCATCACCAGCTTTATCATATGAAATTACTCTTTCAAACAAACAGTATGTATAATTCATGATTATATGATGAAGCACAAATACATACCATATAGTCTTCATTGCGATAAACATTATCGCATAACCAATGCCAATGATGTAGAGGTCTACTATTCCAAAGGTCTGGGTGAGGCAACCTGACTCGTGCTTGTTCATATGTTCCACACTTCTTATAGTGATCATGCAATATCCATTTAAATTGAGTATATGCTGTTGACATTATTGAGTCCACATATGCAATAACTTTTGGATGAAGGAGATCAACTTCGAAAAGTATCTGTAATCAAATAAATGTAGCGTTAATGATGGAATAATATTCAGAAATAAACTAATAAAACAACACTTATTCTATAGTTGGAACTTTACCTCCAACTTCTCCCGCAATTTCCTCTTAATATCAGGCTCTATCTTCGACCAACCTCCATAACATGCTGGAGCATAACTACGAATAGTAATTCCAATCTCAGAAGTGAACCTTCTACTAATTTTCCCATCGCTAGGAACCCAATGATCTGGATCCCACACAACAACCAATTTCTTTCCCCCATTTGCTGAAATCAAATCAAGAGTTCCTTTTCCAACTGATTTTCCACGCTTTCGTTTTGTGCACAAAGTTGTAGAATCAGAATTCCCTATAAATAGTAATTAGTTCCTACAATTGGAAATATGCATAATTTCTATAAAGCCTATTATAGTATCATTATTTATATTTAAAGTTTACCTCCATTTTGTGTTTCATGTTGCTGAGGTGCAATCTCATGATTTGGAGAAGGAACTCTTGATCTATAAGCATCATCTGGTTCCGGAGATATTACTGCAATATTAGCTATTATCAGAATAGTCAGCCTTTTACAATATATGAAATAGTCGATATGAAAGTTTTAATATAAAAATTAAAGTTCTACCTGAATTCAAACTTGTGGGGCATTGAGCAGCTTGCTTTTGAGATGTTCTACTCAGTCTTGCATGAGAAGCTTGAGCTGGTTGTGGGGCTATGATGCGGTGCTGTGCCAGTTTAACAGGTTGAGAAACCGGTGCAGGCTCAGTTCTTGCCATTGGTTGAGAAGCTGGTGTAGGTTGATGTCTGGCTGCTTGTTGAGAAGATGATATGTGTTGAGCTGCCGATCTTGGTTGAGGAGTTGCCGTGGGTTCAGTTTCAGATCTTGGGTGAGAAGCCGGCGTAACATCAGGAGGTGGAGGGACTTTGAACTTAATCTTCCTGATCTTTTTCCCTCGAGAAGGTGGCAACTCGGATTCCATCTATATTAAAACAAGTTTTTAAAAGTAAACCAAAACCAACGAAATTTGGTATGCACATAGAGGGATATATGAAGTTTACAATGCTACTTTCGGAATCTAAAACAAAGAACTGAGCTAAAAGTTATGATGTTGCAAAGTTGGTCCGAAATCAAGGTTTTCTGCACTTTTCTGGAAAATTTCCAGCAACATAGAAACTCGAATTTGAAGACTTAGATTCAATTTCTGGAGTAGTAAATGAGATTGTCAAGCTTCAAAACAGTATGAGAACAATTCTAGAACACTAGAATGATTTCAAACACAACAAACAATGAATCAAAAAGATCCAAAATTTGATTTGGACACCCAAACTCAAGAACACCATTCTAGAGCTGCAACCACTAAGATTTTTAACCAAAACACAATGAAATTCGAACTAGTTCTCATATCTAAACAGGTCTGTGAAGTTAATCAATAAACAGAACTTTTCCTAATCAAGGAACTTGATCAACCTACACAAGAAAAGACTAAATTCAATCCCAAACTCAGCTGGGCATTTCAACAAACACCTTAGGCACAATAAACACAGTCTTCTATTTCCCAAGAATTTCAGTTGTTTTAACACCCAGAAGAGTAGTAGTCAAAGTACATGAAAGTACAAGAACAAAATGCCCAAAATTTAATGTGAACAGAAGATCAATCTAAGAACATGAAATTATGAACAAGCATATGTGGGTAGAAATAGAAATTGAATTACTAAAACGTGAATCCAACCAAAGGAGCTCCATCTTCTAATCTGGACTACAAGAAGAAGATTAAAAGGCTTACCCTCAATATGCTTTTGCAATGCTCGCTGACTAATCCAAGCCCGGTCGAGTTTCAAGAAAAGCAAACAAAAAAGCAAAGAAGATTTCAGATTGTGTTGTACCAAATCAAACGACGAAGGATTTAAAATCAAGAAGAAATCCTTACCCAACTTGCAAAGATGAGAGGCACGTACTCGATTCGCTCGCCGGCAATCTGGAAGATTTTCGGGAGTAAGGTTTGGCTGTGGCGATAGAAAGGGTTTTTTTTTGCGATAGCAGTCGATAGAAAGGGTTTGGAGTTCACTTGAGATTTGTGGCCATTAATTATAATTTGACTTTTTAATATATATCTGAGTGTTTTTTAGGTGAGGATTGGCTAGACTTCCTTACAGAAAGTTTACAATCTGGCGCCATATACACCCGCCAACAAATTTGAGCTGCATTCAAACACAAATTTTGAGAAATTTTTGACTAAAATTCTGTTCTCAATTCCCGCCAAATCATAAGCGAGGAAATCTATAATTCCTCACTCAATATGAGAATTTGCGAGGACTATTTCCTCGCATTTTTATAAATAAGCGACGACTATTTATTCCTCGCAAATTCTAACTTTTTGTGAGGAATCATCAATCATCGCAAATAATTTCGTCGCTTATTACCTTATTTCTTGTAGTGACGATTTCATCCACTCTGGCCTTGGGGTGCCTTCTAACACTTCAAACATGTTCAAGTTCGGTTTCTCAGCTGCATTTGCTTTTAACTACTCCGGTATCAATGGCCTCGGCGTTTCCTTGGGCCGCGCGGACGTGGAAGTTGGCGGCGTTGTTCCCATCCACGCTCACCCCGGAGCAACCGAATTGGTGGTTGTTGCAGAAGGAAGTAACATAATCGGTGGGTTCATTGCCTCGAACAGCAAGGTTTACCAAAAGCCCTTGACCAAGGGTGACACTATGGTTCTTCCTCAAGGATTGTATCACTTCTTTGTGAATCAAGGTAACACTCCGGCGGTCATATATGCTGCTTTCAGTAGTGAGAGCCCAACCGTGCAGCTAATGGACACATCACTGTTTAAGAATGATTTGTCTTCTGATATCGTAGCAAAGACTACTTTGCTTGATCTTGCTCAGGTTCAGAAACTCAAGAAACTTTTTGGTGGTACTAATTAAAATGTTTGTATCTAATAGCCAAGAATGTTTGTTCTAATTAAGAGATCGATAAGAGTATTGTTCCGATAAATAATTCTTCTATAGAGTTTATTAATAATGATTCAATCGTCACTTTAATCTCTCAGTTTTGATCCATTTCAGAGTCCTATAACTTCGACGATATTTTTGTGCTTGAATCACTACAGCAAACACAAGGCAGCCAGTTAGGGTTTGCTCGACCAAAACAATAATAAAATATAAGGCAATCAGTCGGGCTAGCTTGATCCAAATAAAAACCTTCAAGAAGATTAAGCCCAAACAACAGCAACTATGGCAACTCTCATATACCTAGCCCTAGCTAGCTATCCCCTCCTCCTGGATTAATCATTCAATCCATCTTATATATCCCTTTCTCAATATGATCAAGAGGAATAGAAGATGGATTAACATGGCTAGCTGTTGTTGCCTCCAGAAGTAGTTCTTACAGCACAAATTGTTTAGTTGATCATTTATCATTTAACCTTATATGAAAGATTATATATTACGAATAAGCACCCAATATTTTGTTCCATCATACCCAAAAGAATATGGACATACTTCTACAGAAGAAATAAACCAACCTATATAACTTGGACCTAAAGGCACTACAAGGATGATTCACTATATATTTGCAAGCTCTGATCTGGGATTGTGAAGTGATACGGGTATATATCTTCGATTTAAAGAACGTAATATTACAAGACATTATACCCTTCAAAATTTGAGGACAAGGACGTGCAAGCTATCTTGTTTCACTTTTGCAATTGGTGAAGTAGTTTAAATTTCAAATTTGATCAAACAGAAAAAAGAAAAGATCGATGGGATCATGCATACATATACCATGGACCACTGCAGCGCCTCAGGGTAGAACTGACGGGGATACAGATAAATGGCCGGGAGCTAGCCTGGGTATCGATACAGATAAATGGACTGCTTGAGAGACTGCTAATTAGCTTAGCTAGGTACCTCTTGTAGTCTTGTTTCTATGTTTTTTCGATTTTACTGTTTCCCCTTTTGTTTCTGATTTAGATGATTTTGTACAAGAATGATACTGAAAAAAAAAATGAAAAAAAGAAAAGAAAACAAAAAACACAAAAAACCCTAAACGACGATGAAGTTCAAATGATTGATAGCTAGGCAAGTTGATCAGGAGGAGGGAAGTGTTATTTTTATTATTATTTTTATGTGTGCGTACATATTGCCCATAACGTATCTAGGGCAACAGATCGAGATCTAAAGAGAGAGTGAGGTTGGGGCCTTTGCCATTGAAGAAAACTGTGATGCATATGTGATATGATTTGTCTGGCTTCATCTTTTGGGTTTGTTCAAGGAATCGTTTCATACCTATAAAAACTATACAGTTGTTTCTGTTTACTCTATGCTTGGTATCTCAAAATTATCGGCCAATGCTCCTAGTTTCATTCCTCAGTATAGGCAATGACATGAAGCTACTGACCACATTTGTGAGACTGTATGCATGCAAGATTAAGTATTTGTTTATCATCTCTAGTTAGAGAATTGCTTGATACATGAGGTCAGGTTTTTGTCCTCCTCCTTCTTTGTGTTACCTTTATATTTTTTAATAAAATAGGGGTTGATTACCCTCTTAAAAAGAAAAAGAAAAAAAATTAGTAGAAAAAAATAACTTGGTTTTTGTTTTACTGTAGCTGCAGAGAGACGTGCCTAAGTCTACGTAGCACGGAAACGGGAGCGGGAGCGTGGAAGCGGAAGCGTCCGGAAGCGCGGAAGCGTTATTTTCCAAAATTTGGAAACTTGGAAGCGTTATAATAAAATAATATATATATATATATATATATATATATATATAATTATGTTAAACAGGATGCCAATACATATAATCACAACTTTTGCACCTCCTTCAACTTCTGCTTCCTTTTTATGAAGGGCCATTGCCTTCTCCCAAGCAGAAAGTGTATAAACTGGGTCGACTAAAATACCAGTTTGTTGTGCAATATGTTGGCATGCCTCTAATTCCCCTTCTAATACATTGCCAAATCTGAGGAGTTTTGTGGCACGATTTCAGTTATAAAAAGAGGAGAAAGACTAAAATATACAATCAAGAGTTATATAGATATAACATGGTGTATGACATTTTGGATTATAAACAATATCACAAGAGTTGTGAAGATTTGGACAAGCAACTCACTTTCTTGGGTGACAACGTTCTACCCAGTGCACAATTCCTTTATCTATATCATTGAAGCAGTGATCAATATGAGTATGAAAATGCCCCTTGAAATTGGAAATCAAACGCTTCTCCTGATGTCTGTACCCATCATACGTATCAGCCAACATCACTGCAGTTACCTCCCATGGGAGCCTGACAAGCAGCGATAGAAATAGTTAACATGCTGCAGTAGTCTGCCTCAATAAGAAGCTCAGTAATTCAAATCACTATTTCAAAGTAGTCATGTAATACATACAGGAACACACCCCAAACATATGGCTCCAAGAGCTAAACCAACAGCTGTTGTCCCAGTTCCAGAATCTACAACAAGCTTCAAGACCCTCCCTTTTCCAAGCAAATGATTCTGCGATAAGTACTGCACTAGGCGAATCAAACCTAGGGAGAGAAACATATATTACAATCTTAAAAATAACAACTAGCACAACATCATGATGCAAGGATCAACTTAATACACAACACGGAAAAGGCAAAACACAGGGGAATAAATGAATAATTGTGCACACGTAGTCTTAGACCAAAAATGCAGTACAAAGAATTCATAAAGTAAACCCATGCATTTCCCTAGCAATGAGCCAACAACAATAAACATAACTTTCTGGAGGCATTTTCAAGCTCACACATAATATTGCGAACTTATTCTCAACAGAACCATACAAACAAGGGTGTAGTACCAACAATGCTTCAGAAGATACGGAAGATTAAAGTTATGAGAGTTAAGGTGCAAGTTAGGGGCTTGATCTGTAATCATGGTCAGGCTAACTAAACAGGATGCCAATACGTAGACATGGATCACTAGTGGAAAAAATCACTTAGCCGACGGAAAAATAATATTTTCGTCGCCTAAGATCTACTTAGCCGACGGAAAACCTTCCGTAGCCTAAGTTTTTACCTAGGCGACGGAAAAATATTCCGTCGGCTAAGAAAATCTTAGGCGACGGAAGGTTTTACCTAGCCGACGGAATATTTATATATAAATATAAATGATTATTTATGATAACTTAGGCGACGAAAAAATATTCCGTCGCTTAGGTTATATCTTAGCCGACGGAAATATCTACTTAGTCGACGGAACCAAATTTAAAAAAAAATAATTTTTTTTTTTTGGCGGGATAACTGCCGCTTAAATATTTTGAACTTAGGCGACGGAAAAATATATTCCGTCGACTAAGTTCAAAATTTTAAGCGCGGCAGTGATCCCGCCAAAAATTTTGAAATTTTTTTCGGTTCCATTCTATAACTTTCAGCTCTCTCTCCCTCATCCTCTTCATCTCTCTCTCCCTAGCTCGTCTGCTGCTCTCTCTCTCCCTCGTCTGGTTGCTCCCCCACCACAGCGGCGCCTCCTCCTCCTCCTTCGCCGCGGCACCTCCTCATCCTCCAAGCAGTGCCGCCTCCTCCTCCTCCTCTTCTCGGCGGCAACTCCCACTCCTCCTCTTCTCGGCGTCAACTCCTACTCCTCCTCTTCTCGGCGCCTCCTCCTCCTCCTTCGCCGCGGCACCTCCTCCTCCTCCAAGCAGCGCCGCCTCCTTCTCCTCCTCTTCTCGGCGGCAACTCCTCCTCCTCCTCCTCTTCTCGGCGCGCGACACCTCCTCCTCCTCTTCTCGGCGCGCGACACCTCCTCCTCCTCTTCTCGGCGGCACCTCCTCCTCCTCCCGGCGAGTTTAGCGTCGGAGGTGGAGTGGAGTTGTTCGGGAACACGCAAACATAACCGTCGTGGTCGCCGGAGAAGAGGAAGAGAAGGAAAAAAAAAAAAAACCTAAAAAAACGAGAAAAAAAAACCGCGCCAATTATTCTAAAAAAAAAAATTTAAATTTTTACTTCCGTCGACTAAGATCTTAAGAGACGAAATATTCCGTCGGCTAAGAAAAACTTAGTCGACGAAAAAGTAATTTCCGTCGATTAAGTTCCGTCGACTAAAATCTTGGCAGACGGAACTATTCCGTCGACTAAGTCCCACCTAGCCGACGGAATCATCAATTCCGTCGGCTATTGTCTTAGCAGACGACGGTTAGCCGACGGATCTTAGTCGACGACGATTCCGTCGACTAAGTTCTTAGTAGACGGAATATGTTTCTTAACCGACGGAAATATTCCGTAAGCTAAGAATCGTAATCCACTAGAGATTAAACTTTGTTCTAAATTGACTCAAGTTACCTAGTAATGCTACAACATCTCCTGCACCTTCATTGACAATTACAATTTTCCAAGGATGGTCACTTCTTTGAGCATTTTCTTGCGAAAGTTTCAGAGCTCCATCATTTCTCCGGCAGGCCTCGCTTCAGCCGCTTGAGCGCCTGCGGCGGCTCGATCTGCGGCTCGGGGACTTGATCGAGATCAGTGTCCGCCGGAAGCAGAGGAGTGGAGCTGGGCGGAGGAGTGGAGCTGTTTGGAGCTCCGATTCGAACCCGAAATCGAGTCCGAGAGAGAAAGATGGAGGTTCGTAGTCAGAGAAGAATCAGAAGATGGGTGTGAAAAAGAAAGAGACGGAGGAGATGGAGGAAGGCCTTGACCGAGAGCAGAAGAAGGTTTTATTTTGCTAAAAATCAAAAATACCCTCACGCTTCCGTGTTATTTTCTAGGGCGAAGCTTCCAATCTGGAAGCGCGCGCTTCCGCCGCGTTTCCAACCAGAAAATTTCCGGAATCGCGCTTCCGGCGCGCTTCCGCTTCCGAAGCGCGAATCGTGACCCCTGGCGCGCTTCCGTGCTTCCTAGGCCTAAGTACAGCTGCAGCCTATCAAGTTACAGTCAAGTACTTCAAAGGGATAAGATTAGTTAAAAAAACTCAGTGTAGTGCGACTTCGAGTTTTCTCTGTGGTGCTGCATGCATTATAGATCTGGCCAGCCAAATCATTTGGCAATTTATGTTTTGTGGACGAAGGACAAGTTTTGTTTTGATTTGATTGTTTACTTAATTATGACCAACGTCCTATTGTACGTGTATGCAAATGATGATCAATTAACTAAGCCGAGCATAAAATTTGTACCAATCGGGCCCTATATGAAATCTAACTATAAGTTTCCTAGTTTTAGTATTGAAATGAAACCAAAAGAAGAAGAAAAAAAAAGCTTCTGCCACAACTTAATCGTACTCAATTTTCATGTATATTATTGAAGATTCCGTCAAGAGATCGCGTTTTCCTTTTAACTACTCAATTTTCGGATTTTGTATTTGTATGTACTTTCTGGTTTGGTTTTATTTATTTTACGTTGTTAATTACCTTGATATTTTTCACTTGAACTGAACTATTCTCTCAACCATGGGTAGTATTGAGAGTTTTAAAAATTGGTGAAGCCTTAAACACCAAATAGACACCCCTCCGCCTTGATGTTTTAATTATTTTTCACTTGAACTGAATTATTCTCTTAATCGCATGGGTATTGGGAGTTTCAAAAATTGGTGAAGCCTTAGACACCAAATAGGCGCCTCCGCCTTTATGATCGATCTATGTTTGAGAAACAATTTTGTTTTTTTATCGGATACAACAAGCTTATTATGAGTAAAACTAACAACCTTTATCTTATCTTCTCTATTAATTAAGGCAATTTGCCTTATGAAACTGTCATGGTTAAATTTTCAGATATCCCAAATATTGCCCCTGCTAAGGATAAAAGAGATTGAAGGAAACAATATATACATGGGTTAAAATGGTAAGAGGAAATTTTATAAATAGTATCCGAACTAAAAGTCATTCATCATTTTGATGTCCCAAATTTAAAAATTATTAGATTGGTACCTTAACATTTAATCCCAATACAATTAACGTACCCTCCATCAATAACAGTGTCAAGTTTATCATTGTGCAAACTATCTCAAAAACAATTTCATTATTTTGTTTTCTCCTTCCTTTTTTTTTGGTTGTGCCTGCATGATTTTTTTTCTGGCTCCATCCATGCCAGAAACCAAAACTCTCTGGTTCAATCCGTGCAAAAATCCAGAAAATATTTTTAAATTTTAACTATCCATGCAATACAATAAACTCATATCCCTCACCATTCATGTTTCATACAAAAACCTAGTAAGCCAGCAATCAAATTAGTATTTTAAAGTTTTAAACCAAAGCAAAAACTCAGGTGTGTAAGACTAAAGTTTGTTTGGGGCACAAAGGAGTGAGGGGAGGAAGAGAGAAGGAGAGGGAGAGAGCAGTTGCATGCTTCAAAGACGAATAAACCCAGTACATCTAAAACAACAAGAGACGAAAATATCTCAAAGAACATGAAGACTTAACACCGTTAAAGACGACATGTATTGATAGTTGGTCGAATTTTGATGTTGGGGTACTAATTTAATAATTTTTTAAGTTATTACACCAATGTGATGAATGACTTGTAATTAGGGTCTTATTTATAAAATTCCCTCAAATGGTAAACTACAAAAAGGAAAAGCTAAAAGAAATTTAGAAGGAAAAAGAAATTAAAAGGGGTAGCCGGGAAGGGAGACGCCTTCACCCACGTTCAATTTTATGAAACTGCCACTTGCTTAATTACTTTTACTACCCCCGTCTAAAATTAAATCGAACAAAACAAAACAAAACAAACAACATGTAAAAGCAGGATACACCAGTAAACTACAAATCGAAAATATTAGAAAAGGATAGAAACAGTTGAACGGGACAATGGGAGGATAAAAATTTCAGTGTTCAAAACCAATCGGTTGTTCAGTTGAACTCTACTACCCAAAATATCTCCGCCCATCGTCTTCCTCCTTTTACGTCTCCCAACTGCTCACCTTCTTCACAAAATGTGTTCTCACTCTCTGCTAATTACTTCATCTCAGGTATTTTTTTTTCTTTGCCTCATGGATTATTCGATCCACCTAATAATTTGATTGATCTTCTGTATTCCAAACACAGGAGCTTTCTTGCTTTGTTCGCTGCTGTCGTTGATCAAAAGTGAAGTCGAACGGACATAGAAAAGGTGTGCTCAATCACTTATTTGAGTTTCTACATCATTGTAAATTCATAGCAAAATTGAATGGTGTATTTCGTAGCACAAGTGGTAATTGTTATTTTCGTTTTTGTTTGTCTGTGTTGTTTCAGGTTTTGATCGGTACCAATTCTTCCAGGTAAAGAAGCTGAAGTTTTTACTGTGTCTTTTTGGTTCTGTGTTTTCCTTACTCGGCTTCTCTACTTTAGTTTTTTGCTTTGATCTGTTTGAGTACTCATAGTCGTTAAACTCGTCCTGTATTGCTACAATTAACCCCAGATCATTAATGGTTCATCTTCATCAAGGTTCTTTATCAAGATGGGATGATATACTAACTTTTTTGACAAATTCAAGTGGAAGGGGAAGCTTCAGTTTTTTTTTTCTTTTTCTTTTTTCGACAAATTCTCCTCCTATATGATTAATATTTGGAAAGACGTACATTTCTGGTAGTAGGTTTCCTTCTAACAAAATACAAGTTTGCGGTGGTCCATTAAAACATAAAAGAGAAGTCGAAGACGGTATGCTTATGCGAGTGGAACCGTATATAAGAGGGTTGTGGTTTTACAATTTATTTTCTTAAATTGTTTGATCTTGCTCTCAAAAAAAAAAAAAAACAATTGTTTGATCTCTGTTACCAAAAGGTATTGTTGAAGTGTACCTTTTTCCTAAAGTGTGAGGATGGTTGGCTTATCAATTTCACCAGTTCAATTCGGGGCACTTTGTTTATTGAAAGTGTTTAGGGTTAAAATTGTGTTGCAAGAGAAGATCAAAATACGAGGCTATTTTGGATAAATGAGGCTATGTCCATAACAATGATCTATTAGGAAGCGCGAACGAGACTGAGCAATGCTATGATACATGCATCAAGAACAACATGTGATTTTGGTGGAGGAAGAAAAAAGTGAAATACGTAAGGGAGCAACAAAGGTAAGAGCGAGGGTGATTAATTTGTATGAAATTCTCACGTATTGGACGAGGATGAGTGATACGTTTGTTGTAGCAAGAGGTTTGTATAATAGTTTCATACGAAGTCAATTTGTATAATAATATGGTGTAGATTATAGTAACACTATACAAAAACACATGCCACATACTAAAACTACAACAACGCTTAACAGAGAGATGATTGTATGTATAACCGCGTACTAATACCATATCAGAGAAAATCGAAAAGATAACGCAGGAAAGCTCTTCTGAGAAACGAGGAAATTCGAACTAGTTTGTGAGACAGACGCTGACTTGACTCTTGAATCCAACGACTTGTCGTCCCACCCCCACACGTTTAACCGTCTCCCCCGCCCACCTGGTAATTTCGCCTGTTGAATCAGGTAAATCCAATCCTTGATTTCAACTGGGATTCAGGCATTCCTAGCTCAACCTAAACCTCTCGTCCCCAATTCGTCAAAACCAGAAATTACAGACCTCAAACTTTCACACATGGCGGAGCCACCAAATGAAAACCACATCAGGCGCTTCATGTTCCTTTGGCGAGTCCTCATGATCTCCAATCTCGCTCTCGGAGGTTAGTTACTTTCTCTCCAATTCAATTCTGGGTTCTGGGTTTTCGTTATTTTACTTGGGTTTGATTAAAGTTTGAGTCTTTGAGCAATGTTGAGCAAGGTTCAATATTTTTTATGTGGGTTTGTGTTTTTTGTTTCATTACTATGCATTTTGTGTTTGATCAATTTACCTGGAGCTGAGATTTAACTGTTACTATAAGCTATAAATGTTTGATGGGTACTTTTGTTTTCATTCTTGTGTTAGAAAGATCTGAACTTTACATTGTATCTAATGGAAGAGTGGTGGGAGGTATAAGATAGAATAGGGGTCTAGCATATATACAAACCATGCATATGTAAATTCAAACCACAAGCTGGAAATGATTCTTAAAACCCATGATGGAGTAACTTGCATTGTAATCAGAGAATATATGCTGAACAATGACTTGGAAAAGTTTTCATTATAGGCCAAGTACTATTATCTGGTACCGGTAATGCCAAGTTTCATTTTCCATGTTATTGGCATCTAAGCAATAGTTCAAAACAGTTTCCGGTGCTCAGCTGTAAGGCAGGCTTCACTGTCCTGTGATCTGACAGCAGTATATTTCTATTTTGATTCTTTGGGTTTTCTCCTTGAATCTAGTAATCTTAGCTTTTTCACTAGTTGTTAAAAGAGGACTTGGGAAAGGGGGATTGTCAAGGCATTTCTAGCGATTGACATTGCTTAATTGCATGAACAAGAGGCTGTTGTTATTGTTACGAAGATAGTCTTGCTGGTGGTATGGAAAGTCTTTTGCATCCTTTTTCGCATGCCTTGTGAGTTTGCCTGTTGGATGAGCTATGTGACCTGGTGGACTGGCTCCCTTGGGTCATCCTCCCTTAGGAATGACCAAGCTCCTCCCCTCCGTGATAATCAGGGGGCTATTAGGTAACATCCTCTTTCTGGACCTTAGCCACTTTCCAAGTTTCCATCCCTTTACCTTAATGACATGAGACTGGAAACTGGTTAATCATCAGATGGGTTAATCTGGCTCATTACCTGTTTCCTTGCTTGTCTCCCCTCTTTTCCGTATTGATCATTTCTTTGCTGAGCAACATTTGGTCGTATAAGTTTGTATTGATAAGGATGTTATCATTATGATTGATGTCTGTGGCACATGATATTATCACAATGTGACTTATGGCAGTTGTAGTCAAATTCGTAACTTGAATTCAGTTTTTGTTTTTCGTTTTCCTTGTACAGTTAATATGATAACAGGACTCAAACTTCATTGACAGGAAAAACAAAGGATTTTACTGACTTGCACCTCTCCTCTTGCAGGTTACATGTTTATTGGGGCTAAGAAGAGAGACACAGGATTCGTGAATAAGAAGAAAGCCAAGGAAATTGGCATTAAAAAGCACAAAGCTGTAGTTGATGAAGTGCCCTCTTCTCCTCCAGCTCCTCCAGCTCCTCCTCCCACAACTACTACAAGTTCGGAGACATGGGATTTGTGAAGGTGTAGCTTCCTATCCCTGAAGAGCAGCAACACGAACTTTTACGGTGGATGCTGGAGTGTAAAAGAAAGTTAAATATCCAGGATCTTGAAGAAGAAACAAAATTATGGAAGAAAAATCAAGCTTTAATCATTTTTGTCCTGTGCAAAACCTGTACCTAGCTTTTAATTGGTGCTGCTGTTTACTGACAGAAATCACAGAATTCTACAGAGAGATGTTGTTTCAAAGTATAGACCACAGAACTTAGATTTTTGGGAAACGAATATTGAAGTAGGTAAATTTTCAGTGACTTTGTAATCTTGATAGTTTTGACTTCATGAAATATTTGCAGCAGATTAACATGTGGATCAAAGCCTTGTTAAGGGAATCTGTTTACAAATGTTATTTGTATTTTGTTTAATCATTGCATTGCATGGAATGAGGAATTGGATGAAATGTACAAAAGTGAGTTGCAAACTCAGGTTTTGTCATCAGCTCCCTTCTCCATATTCAAGCTATACTATTGTCACAGATATCTATTTAGTGTGATCGGCAAAGTCAAACTGGTTCAGTTATTACTCAAATGAAGAATAGCTTATCTCGTAAATCAAATACCAGTTAGTTGTGACAAAATTTATGCAGACAGTTTGAGCCAGACAGAAATAATCTTTTTGTCATTTTGCCTTTTGAGCCCTTTGAGTATGAGAATTTAATAGAAGACCCTACCACTGTAGCCGTCGAACTCCCTCTTCTAACTACATCCACAATTTCCATCCAATCCCCATCTCCCTCTAGAAGACTTGAACCATTCATCCAATTTTAGAAGTTTGCAGACTGACCTTGCTGATTTTAAACGGTCAATTTCCATTGCAAATTTTGCCTACAATGCCAGGAACCATCTTAGTTTCAGGTACCAACAGCTATTGTCTTCAATTACATTTCAATCATGGGCTTGGCATTATAACTTAGGTGTGATTCTTACCATTTCATATGACTATTGAATCTTTTCAGTTCTTAAATTCATGGACCTGCCATCTTCATCTTCATCATCATCTTCTTCAACATCAATAAAGGGTGAGAAACTGTTTCATCTGAAGTCAGTTTTCTTCTTAGTTTGTCTGTCTGCACAACCAACAATTAAACAAAGGGTTCACTGTATTCACATGCAGTTTCTTTGGGGCCAAGATCAGAGTTCCAAATTTGGGAGAGTAGAGACTTGTCCTTGTAATGATCACCTTCCCTCATCTTGATCTTAAATGCTAATATTATTAACTTGGTATCTAATCCAGTTTGTTTTCATGTTCAGCCCATTGACGACTCTTCGGGACAACATGCTTGTTATTCTTCAAGATTCTGAAGGGAATCAGATATCAGAAACAGGTTTGTCGAAACAATCCTATACATATGAATTGTACTGCAGCAGACATGTACATACTCATATCTAGGAAATGCAGCTATTGAGACCAGGTCCATAGTTGAAAAGGGTCTTTGGGATGACTTCTTTCCCCTCAAAGGAGGTGGGTTTCTGCATTTGAAGTTGCAGTTTGTACTCAGTGAAGAAGAACGCAATCAAATCCGTATGATGGTACTCTTTTGTGATTCTGATCTTACTTTTCAATGACTATTTTTAGTCTGTACTCAAGTCAGTGACAATTTCTTGCAGCGAGAATCTGCAGTGAAAAAGAAGCACGGGGAGTTCATTCATAGCAGTCCCATGATCAATGTACTTTTTTGACTCTACGCAATGTGATCTCAGGTTTGAGTTTGTTTTCCTAGAAAGAATAATATATAGAAACTTAAAGGTAGAAAATGTAACATGGGAGGAACAGTAAGCGGAGAGAACTAGTATTTAACTGTTAATGTGGATTACCATTCCTGAAAATGAGGCCATAAGCATTGCAAAGATAGTTTGTCAAGTTTGTCTGGATGATAACTTGGTCTCAGATGGTAGAGGACTTGGGAGTAGGAAAATTTACGGAAGTTGAAGAGTGATCTTTTTGTTCTTCAAGTAAAAATGAATAATTGAAAATTGACGTGTACTGTTTGTGAGTTCATTAACGATCATTGAACCTGCTTTAGAGTGATGTAGATAGGAATGCAGAGACTTCATCAGCCATCACTGTGAAGCAAAGTGTTAATTTGTCTCCAACTAAATTGAGTCGCGGGGGTTTAGTTGATAACATCAATATCCAACCACTTCCAACTATTATTCCTGCTGAAGCAAGTTGTGCTGATGAACCTGCAAGGTTATTAAGAGCCTCGCAACCAGTTATTGGTATAACAAATCTTCCTAAGCTTCAGGAAGATGAGAATTGCAAACTCGAAAAGCAGCAGAGCCCACTGAAGAAAAGTCCCAGCGTAAAGAACATGATAAGTGCCTTTGAAACTGGTTTAGCTCAGGTATGTCTATCTATACGCTAAGCAAGTGATTAACTTGTTTTTTTTCCATATTAAATTAGTAATAATGAGTAATGTTTGCTTCAACAACAGGATAAGAAGCCTCACATCGAACCACCACCGATGAAAGTTCAATCAAACAAAACTTTAACAGGCAATTTTCCGAAGAACCAGAACTTAAAAGAAGACAAGAAAGTAAATACAGAAACTTCAGAGTCAGTATCAAAACGGGCAGTGAAATCTTTACCTCCAGGACAGTTGCAACATGACAGGACATATGGTGGAAGCAGTGAGAAAAATATATCACTTGAAGCTTTAGGTGGGACTAAATCATCCCATGACACATGTATTAAGAGTAGATCCAAACTATTACATCAAGAAGTTTACATAAATGAGGATAAGGTCCTCACTGATTTCAGTACAACATCATCAGAAATTGTAGTTAAAGTTTCAGAGAGGGTACTTGATGATCATAGACACCAACCTAGTAAGATGCTCTATGGAAAGAGAGTTTCAGGTGGCAGTCCAGTTGTAGAGGAAAGTCATCAGCCAGAAATCTCTTCAAGAAATTCTCAAAAGTCCAACATTCAAGGAGTTGCAGCCCAAATATGCACTTCAACAGCGAAATGCGCAGACAGGCACAATCCTTTTCAGAGATCTGGTGGATGGATATTCCCAGATGAAGCAATACATTTTTGTATAACAACTAGTGGTAAAAAGGTGATGGATTTTCTAGGAGGTTGCAATTTGATAAAGCCAGGTATGCATCAAGATAGGAAGAGTTTGTGTCCTCCAGAAAATGCAGAAGACCAGCAGGTATCTAAATTTCCTTAAGTGCCCTATGATTACTTATTACATTGTTGAACCATTTTGACTCATCTAGATCCAATTTAAAACATGAGAATGATATTCTATTCTAGACTGAAAGTAATAATGCAGATTCTTTCAAATGAAAATGATGTCGTGGAACGGTGGCATGACAGTCTATTCTAATCATTGTGTAGGATAATGCGGATAGCGGTAATGGTAATGAAGTGAACAGAAATGAGAAGAAGAACAAACCAAGAGAACAACATAAGGTTCAGAAATCAGAAGAAACAGAAACTTCTGGAGTGGCAGTTGGACAGGTTATATTTCTAACACCACAGAGATCACTTCGTTATAGTTCTTTAATCAAGTGATGTCTGGTTCTTGTATGACTTCCTATTGCATAAATGTACTAAGAAACTAAGTTGATAATAAATTTAGTCCTATAGTTCAGATTTAGAGGATGAACACAAAATAAAGGCGCGAACTGTACATCACAAAAATAGTGCTGATACCTCAGTTATTTTATCTTTCAGGCAATAAAAGCTGCAATAATGATTGGATTTGGAACACTTGTTCTCCTCACTAGACAACGAAAAAATAGGTAAACATTTGAAGATCAGCAAAATGAGTATTTGTTCTCCTTTTCTGTCAATTCTATGATCTTTGAATGACCACTTTATACATTGCAGATGAAATTTGCCTGTGGATACTCATTGGTTATAATCCAAACTTGGGTCAGAAGAGTTGGAACCACCATTTGTTGATGAATCAGATGAATTGTCAATAAATTTTTGTTTTTTATTTTTTCTATTCTATTTGTAAATTCCATTTTGAAATGGAGGAGTTATCCACTCTATACCTAATAGTAGCTAATCTTATCAGTTACTCTCCAATTCATTAGTTCATAACTAATTTTATAATCCAAATCAAGAAAAGGACCCGAAGTCTATCAATTAGTCGTGTCACTCATGTCTAGTAAAAATAAGGGAAAATGACTATTTGCACAAAAACTCTCAAACTAGGTGAGCATCACAGAGTAGAAAATTCAAGTTAATTTGGAATTTCTCTATGTGCTTGTAGGAGTGGGATATCCTAGCTCACCTAGGTTTGACGTAGGAACTAGGCTTACCAAGTCGATATCTTGGTGCAATGCCAATACAAATCAGTGTCCAAAGTTCTTTAGTACAATTGGATTGCCCATATCCCTATAGGAATAGGATATCCTACAAACGCACCAAGTTGGGTAGACTTAGGAAAACCCTTAGGACTTGGGAATAACATAGCTTTTTATGCATCTATATAAGACGACCGAGACTACTCTACTTCTCACAAAGTTGTATTTCCACACTTTGTTGGTACAAGAATTGTTGGCTATCCCTTTATGATCAAAACACAAGGATACATGCTACATGTTGTAGCCTGGTAGCAAGGACTACTCAAGTGAAGAATGAAGAACCTGACAGATTTCATGTGCATCAGTTAGTTCATGCATGTGCATCACATTCATTCACTAAGGATGGCAACCGTGCTTGCCATCCCGATTACACGGATACCCCTGCTGTATCTGTTCTATCTTCTGGGTCTGACCATGTGCATATTCAAATGTGCTTGCTTCAGTTTTCTAAGTGTTTGAATTTCAAATACCTTTTAGCAAAACATTAGTCTATTCATACTTGAGCTCCAAGTTAGTCTAGGGTGGTGTGGCAACCCAACCCGTGACCACATAACTTGAGCCTTTGGGAACCAGCTGGATTTTGGTGATTCAAAAAACCAAGTTGACAGCTGCCTATATGTTGCACCGCCCAAGCTATCAGTTGTCCTAAGTGTCCTTTTAGGAAAAGTGGTTTTGTAGAGTCTTTATGTTTGACTAAATCTAGCCTAGTTTTCCCAAAACCTTTTGTCTTATCCTTTTGGCTTTAGTCTTTCCTAGGAAAGTCTATTCTCAGCTTTTGTCTTGTGAATGGAGGGATCCCTAGGGTACTATCCGTCCTAGTCTCCAGAAAAGCAGCTTAAAGTCTAAAAGAATCTTGTTGATGTGGCAAACGTGTTTGCTTCCTCATAGCTGTGCACTTTGCCTATAAATAGAGAGCAAGACCTCTCTTGCTCCTTGGTTGTTGAAAATTGTCATTTGCATTTTCTCCCTTTGAGTCTTAGCTTTATTGCTTCCTTGCTCCTTTGCTCTAAGTCTTCCTTGTTGATTATAAATCTTAGAGCTGAGCATCAAAACATTTTCAAAACCCATTTCATTGTTCATTGTTCATGCATACCTTGAGGGTGTCTAGGTGATGCAACCCGGTGAAGTCTTCATAAAGAATTAGCAAAGGTGTTAGCTAAGTTCGTGTGAAGCAAGGTGTAAGCTGTCGGTGAGAATTAGCTAAAGGTGTTAGTTGAATTCTGCATAGAAGCTTAGATTCGTGCTATGTGTAAAACACTTGAGTGACAAGAGAGCAAGTTCAGTTGTGTGCTAGTAGTTAGACTAGGCAGGATGGCTAGGTGTTGTGCCATCCTCTGAGTTGTGAGTCTTGTAAGAAGTGTCTTTACAATAGTGGAATCGTTTGTCTCTCAAGAGTTAGAGGCACGCAGTTTTTCTCCCTGGGTGCAGGGTTTCTGCGTATAAAAAACGTACTGGTGTTATATCTTTTACTTTCAGTACTTGCCTTTTTATTTATACAACTTAGTCTCACAGCAAACAGGATAGCACAATCTTTGCTATCCTTGTGCGCGGGATAGAGCAAAAAAGTTGTCAGGGCCTATTCACCCCCCCTCTAGGACCTTCAAGTGGTATCAGAGCGGGTCGCTAGCCTAGCTAGTGAGATCCCTCTGTGTCCCGAGAATGGACCGTGGTAGAGGCCCTACCCCTGTGAATACTCCACCATTCTTTGATGGAACGGACTATTCCCAGTGGAAGGTAATGATGACCGCTTTCCTTATCTCCCAAGATGATGGGAGACAATGGACTATGGTCGAAGAGGGTTGGAAACACCCTATGAAACCCATGAATGAGGGTTCTGCCGTATTAATGCAGAAACCCAAATCTGAATGGGATGATATTGAAAAAGGTGATTTTAGGATGAACACCAAAGCTCTCAATAGCTTGTTTTCTGCACTATCTGAAAAAGAGCGGAGAAGGATCATCACTTGTCCTACCGCTAAGAATGCTTGGGATACTTTAGCCACTACCTATGAGGGTAACACTAAGGTAAAGGCTCAGAAACTTCAGAGCATGTTCCTTGAGTTTGAGGAAATGTCTATGCGTGAGGATGAGAGTATAGATGAGTTTCATGGTCGCCTTCTTAGTATCACGAACCAGTGTCAAGGATTGGAAGACCCCATTCCCTCCCATAGGATTGTCAAAAAATTCCTTCGTGCTCTTCCGTCTAGTTATGAGGCTAAGCAAATTGCCATAGAGGAAGCCCAGAATCTAGACACCTATTCCTTAGATGAGTTGGTAGGAAACTTGAAAGTTTTCGAGTCTAAGAGAAAGAAGTCTAGAAAGGAAAAGACCATAGCCTTATCCACTGTCAATGAGGTAGAAGAGAAAGAAAAGGAACCGGAGGTTCTTGAGGATAGTTTGGATGAGATTGCCTACCTAACTAAACAGTTTGATAAGTTTCTTAGGAAGAAAAGGTCTTTCCCTGTTGGTCGTTATCCCTCCCGAGGATCAGCGTCTAGGAATCCTAAACCTAGTGATACCACAGGCGATAGGACTCCCAAGCCTAAAACCTTTCAGAAAAGTGATAAGTGCTATGAGTGTGGTGGTGTCGGACATAGATCTGTTGAATGTCCAAGTAAGAAGAATAAATCCCACAAAGCTTTTAAGGTGTTTTGGAGTGATAGTGATTCCGAGCAATTCTCCGATCATGATGATGAGGATATAGCTCTTGTTGCCTCTATTGAGTTAGATGAGTTCCTTGAGGATGATGACTGTGATATCTCCATGCACAATAAGTGTTCTAGGTTAGTGTCTGCCTCTAAGTCCATGCTTGCAAAAATTGAAGCTCTCTCTAATGAGCTTTCGGAATGCAAGGAGACCAATGAAGGGATGCATGAGAAGTTGCTATCCCTCAAGTCAAAATGGAAGACAGAAAAGGTTTGTCTAGAGGACCAAGTATTGTCTCTGCAAACTAGTCTAGATTCTCAGACCAAACTAGTTTCTACTCTAACCTCTGAAAAGTCAGATCTTGAGAAAGCCCTAATTGATTCACGTCAACAATTTGAGAAGTTCTCTTTTGGGTCCGAAAAGCTGACTAAGATTTGTGGTTTGGGTAAGTCCGATAGGGACAAGTCTGGTCTAGGGTTTGTATCTGGAAGTTGCTCTAGTCAGGGTAACAAGACCGTGTTTGTCAAGAGCAAAGAGCCCTTGAATCCAACTTCCTTAGAGCCTACTAGGTCACAACGTTTTGTTCCCACTTGTCATTATTGTGGAGTAACTGGACACATCCGTCCTCGTTGTAGGAAGCTTAGATTCAGTCAGCAAAACTCTAGGAAGTCACAGAAGAAGGAGAGTATCACTACTTTTCAGTCAACTCTTGAGGACTCCCTTAAGGAGCTATCTAGGATAGCACAGAGTCTTGCCATCCCAAAGCCAAAAATCCCAGCTAGGAATCCTCCTGCTAGGAGAAGAGCCAACCCTAAGGTAGGAAAGGCTAGGAGAACTTTTGAGACAAATTCTCTTGATAAACATGTTCGAGACCATGATTTTGATGATGACGATCTGTCATGTTTTGTTACAAGGGTCAGCTTCCATCCTAAACCTCAGGATAGGATAGTAGCCATCTGCAATGTCGCCCTTACTGCTCTTTCAACTAGGAAGCCCGACTCTTGGTATGTTGATAGTGGTTGTTCTAGGCACATGACTGGAGACCGAAAGTGGTTCTCATCCATGGATGAGACATATCCATCAGGCAGTGTTGTGTTTGGGGATGGTGCCAAGACTAAGATCATAGGCAAATGGACAGTTAGTACTCCTGGTCTCCCATGTCTGAAGAATGTTCTTCTTGTCAGAGGTCTAGAAGTCAGTCTGTTGAGTGTCAGTCAGATTGTGGATGAACACGACTCTGTCACTTTTGACAAATCAAGATGTCTCGTCTTAGATGGGAAAGGTAGGAGTATCATGAGAGGTGATAGGACTAGAGATCAATGTTATTGTATCTCTGCCCATGAGAAGTTCACTCCCCAAATCTGTTTTCGATCTCAAGTTGCCGAGGACCTTCTTGATCTATGGCATAGACGTATGTGTCATCTCAACCATCAAGACATTGTCAAGCTCTCTGCAAATCCGGGGTAAGAGGACTACCTAAGCTCACAGGTAAGTCCCCAGGTATGTGTGGGGATTGCAAGATGGGTAAGCTAACCCGTACCTCTCATCCTTCACTTTCTGCTAAACCTACTTCCAAAGTTTTACAATTAGTGCATCTTGATTTAGTAGGTCCCATTGACACCGAAAGTGTTGGTGGTAGGAAGTATGTGCTTGTTATTATTGATGATTTATCTAGGTTTACTTGGGTAAAGTTTTTGGCAAGTAAAGATGAAACTTTTGAGAAATATTTTAGCTTTGCAAAACAAGTCACAAATGAGAAGTCACATGAGAGGTTGCATATTGTTAGGATCAGATCCGATCATGGCACTGAATTTGAAAATGCCAATTTTGCTGATTATTGTGATGAATATGGTGTGCACCATGAGTTCTCTGCTCCTATCACTCCCCAACACAATGGGATAGTTGAAAGGAAGAATAGAGCATTGGTTGAAATGGGTAGAGTAATGCTAAACTCAGCTGAACTCGCTCACTCTTTTTGGGCTGAGGCTGTTAACAATGCTTGTTACACTTTGAATAGGGTTATCTTTAGGCCTGGAACCTTCAAGACTCCTTACGAGTTATGGAAGGGAAGGATACCTAATATATCACATCTCAAGGTGTTTGGGAGTCCTTGTTACACTTATAAGGATAGAGAATATCTGACCAAATTTGATGCTAAATGTGACAAAGGTATTTTTCTTGGTTATGCCTTGAACAGTCGTGCTTATCGTGTGTACAACAAAATATCTTGCAAAATTATGGAAACCATAAATGTTGCTATTGATGATTCCCTTGTTTGCTGTCACGGTTCTCCTCATGTTCCTATGCAGGAACAAGAGCCAACTCAGAGCCTAGCTCTCAAAGACAAACCTTCCACATCTGAAGTGGAAGAAGAGGTAAGTGACTCTGATCTTCCGGCTGAGATCCTCACTGATGGGATAGATGCAACCTTAGCTATCCAGAAGCCTCACAGAACTGGTAAGCGCCAAGTTCAGAAAGATCACAATTCCTCCGACATCATTGGTAAGCTTGATGAGCCAAGAAAGACAAGGGGTAAGTCTGCTCAGTTGGTAAGCAACTTTACTATGCTTAGAAGTTTTCTAGCTCTTTTCAAAAGTGAGATCAATGAGATCACTTGTTATGGTTTTGTGTCCACTATTGAGCCGAAGAATGTGAAAGAGGCCTTGTTAGATGTTGAGTGGATAGGTGCTATGCAAGAAGAGCTTAATCAATTTGAGAGGAGTAGAGTGTGGCATTTAGTTCCTAGGCTAAGTGATAAGAATGTCATAGGAACCAAATGGGTGTTCAAGAATAAGTCTGATGAGAAGGGAGTGATAACCCGTAACAAAGCCCGATTGGTTGTGCAGGGTTATTCCCAAATTGAGGGGTTAGATTTTGATGAAACCTTTGCCCCTGTTGCTAGGTTAGAATCTGTGCGTCTCCTTCTAGCCATAGCATGTCATTTGAAATTCACTCTATATCAAATGGATGTGAAGAGTGCCTTTCTGAATGGTATCCTCAAGGAGGAAGTCTATGTGGCACAACCCCCAGGATTTCAGAGTGTCAGCCATCCCAACCATGTGTATAGGTTAGATAAGGCCCTCTATGGTCTTAAGCAAGCTCCTAGGGCTTGGTATGAGAGACTCTCTACACATTTGACTGAGAACGGGTATGTGAGAGGTTCTATTGACAAGACTATGTTTGTCAAGTGTACCTCTAAGGACATTATCATTGCCCAAGTGTATGTGGATGACATTGTGTTTGGATCCACATCCGAGACCCTAGTGAAAGAATTTACCACTCTCATGACTAAGGAGTTTGAAATGAGTTTGTGTGGTAAGCTTAGTTATTTCCTAGGTTTGCAAGTGTCTCAAGGTAAGGATGGATTATTCATCTCTCAATCGAAGTATGCCAAGGAACTTATCAAGAAGTTCGGGATGGAAACCTCCACTGCTGTCCAAAATCCGATGGGGACAAGTTGCAAAATCAGTGCTGATCTTGAAGGGATAGATGCTGATCCAACTCTCTACAGGAGTATGATTGGTAGCCTGCTATATCTCACGGCCAGCAGGCCAGACATTGCTTTCAGCGTTGGGGTATGCGCTAGGTATCAGGCCAACCCCAAGGAGTCTCATGTTAAGGCGGTAAAACGTATCATTAAATATATCAAGTATACTTCTGATTATGGCATCAAGTATACTTTTGATACTAACGTTGAGATTGCAGGATACTCGGACTCCGATTGGGCCGGAGATGCTAATGACCGGAAAAGCACTTCCGGGGGCTGTTTCTTTGTTGGGAACAACTTGGTATCGTGGCACAGCAAGAAACAGAACTGTGTTTCGCTGTCCACCGCTCAGGCCGAATACATTGCAGCCGGCAGTTGTTGCACTCAGCTGCTTTGGATGAAGCAAATGCTCTCTGACTACGGATTCAAGCAAGGTATGCTATCCTTATTTTGTGATAATACCTCTGCCATCAATATCTCTAAGAATCCTGTGTTGCATTCTAGGACAAAGCATATAGAAATAAGGTATCATTTCATAAGGAACCTAGTTGAAGAGAAACTGCTTGAATTGTCTTTTATTCCAACTGAGCAACAACTAGCCGATTTGTTCACAAAACCACTTGACAATGCTCGTTTCACCAGCCTTCGTCAGGCCATTGGTGTGGGTAACAATGATTGATTTTTCTCCCCTGTACCTAAGTATGTAGTGTAGGGTTTATTGTTCCATGGAAAATCAAAAAATTTATAATTGTTGTTGTGGTTATTATGGTCTCCTCGAGTTTAGGATTCCTAAGTTTGTTGATATCCCAGGATATGTTTTGGTTGATCTTAACCTAAGGATGTGTCTAGGGTTTTCATTAGCTTCCCTTACTCTAATCTTTGCATGACTATGTGTTTCTACACACTCTTCTGTGGTCTGGTTATTATGACAAATAGAAGAACTATATGTCTCACTTTAAGCTTCTCTAAGTGGTGTGCAATATGGTGAGCTATATACTTGAGATAAGTAAGTACAGTGAAGTTGTTCCAAGCTAGTCTCAAAGTATACATTCCTTGGTCGTGACAAACGATATAAGGGTGGGAAGAAACGAGACTAGTTTGAGGTTGAAGTTGGTTGATAAAAATATTCTTTACCAAACTAATCTCAAAGTATACATTCCTTGGTCGTGACAAACGATATAAGGGTGGGCAGAAATGAGGTTGGTTTGACGTCTTTGAAGAAAGGTTGGAACTTCACAAATATAACTAACTGTGTAAGCTAGCCAGTTCTCACATCTGTGAGGATTGCTGAGTTATGATCTATCCTTCTATGGGTTTGGAAAACTGTTCTTGACGTGTCCTTGTTACACGTGTTGCCCTAAAATCAACTGGTTTGGGAGTCAACGACAATGTTTTCTCGTTATATAAACCTATGAGGACGACCTTTCAGCTAGGCCTTCAAAATGAAAATAAATAACAGTGCTGAAAATGTTCTCTGGAGATATAAGGAGGGAAAAGACCTCTGGTCTCAGGTTCTTTGTGATATCTCACTGCTTATCTCAGTTGATGTAATCATATGCTCCATTGAGATTGCTTTTCACACACACACACACTCCTTCTGATATATGTCATGATATATGGACCATGTAATTTTGTTAGTCATATGGTCATGTGTAGTATTGTGTGAGTAGGTGAGGTTAATAGAAACCCTAGTGTCCATGCTTTGTGTGTTTATGCACCACATATCCTAAAACATTGGGATTCGTTCTTTCTCTATTTTTTTGCTTAAGGTGTTAAATTTGTTAGTTTATTTTTCAAATTTATGCACTTTCTAAGGGGGAGTAAAATCAAAAATTGGGACACTCACGGGTTTACACATGTTTAAGCCTTTTGTTGCTTGTGTTGGTATGTGAACCTTGCTTTTGCTAGGATGGCAGTTGCCTTTTGTATCTCTTATGTTGTTTGCAGTCCTAGGATTTTTTGAGTTTCTATGAGGACTTCTAGGCTTAAAAGAGGGCTTTGCTTTCGGTTCTGAGATGGGCTAGGCCTATTCTCCCATAGACTCTTGTGAGGGTCAGCTTTTGAGAAAAAGAGGGGGAGACTTCCCACAGCCGTTGTGGGTTTGCAATTCTCAAGATGACTACGTCTAATCAGGGTTGCTTTTTGCATGCCTATTAAAAACTAGTTTCTCCTTCCACTCTTTCATCTTCTTCACCAGTCACTTCGCTTCCTCATCTCTCTCTCACCAATTCTCATCTCTGTTTCTTCATCCTCATTCCTCTCCTCCATTCCCATGGCTGAACCAAACCAAAACTCTGCTGCAAAAGAAACCGGGTCAGTGACCTCTCCAATGGTTTCTTCTTCGCTCCGAGCGAATTCTGATCCCCTGCTTACTGCTTCTCAAGTGTTGAGAGCCTTCTCCTCCTCTCCGAGTTCTACTCCCATCTCCTCCGTTGTCGCTACTCCATCCCTTGTTCCTATACAAGTGGATTCCACTATCGTTGCACCTCATCCATCCCCCAAAGAGGTTGAAGCCTCCATTGCTGCAACATTGAATGAAATTAGGAAGAGAAAGGGCACCATTCATGCTGGGTCTGCTCGGGCCAAGAAGATCAAGCCTTCTGGCATGGGTTACACTCAAGGGATGCTCGATGCCCTTGCATCCCGATCCCAGGGATTTGCAGGGATTTGCCTGAGTGGTACAAGTTTATGACCTTTGTAGCTAGGTCTCTTCTCCCACAACCCAAACCAGCAAGATCACTCACCTGCAAGCTGTTTTGATTGCCTATTTCTGTGACAAAACCAAACCTCTCCTTCCAGCCGAGTACTATATCTTTCAGGCTATCAGACGCGCTGCTATCCCTCAGCGTCTCTCTATCTCCAGTTCCATTGTTTTTCCGGCTGTGATCACTCTTCTCTGCATCAAGAGCAATGTTCCATTCCATGGAGATGATGCTCTTGCTCTGCCTGTCAACCCTGTTGACCGTGTCACAATTGCCAAATCCGCTGCTCAGTCCGGGTTATATGTTGAGTCTTTGGAGCAGACTTTGCTGAAAAAGGAGATCAAGCTCATTGTGGACAAGGCAATGCAGGAGGCAGTCATTGGTTTTAGGGACTATGTTGGACGTCAGTTCTACAACTTCAAGAAGGAGATGCCTGAGATCTTAAGGGAGTTTGAGCGCAGCAGAGATGAGGATGCCTCTGGTTCTTCCACTGCTTCTTCTCAGGATCCGCATGCCTCCTCTGATCCTGATGATAAGGAGAGTGAAAGTGATGATGATGTGATCCGCAGGGAGTCCAGTGATGATGAGAATGCTTCTATTTAGGTTTTCTGTTGTGGTTTTCTGCATTACTGTTGTTTTTATCCATTCTCGGATGTAGGTTGTTTTTATGTTGAACATCAGTTTCTCTGTTTCCCTTTGGCATTCACTGCCAAAAAGGGGGAGAACTAGTTGTAGGGCTTATGTTGTCAAAACTCGGAATTATTTATGAATGCTGTGTGGTTAAATTCTTGACTTATGTTGTTTGCTGGTTATGCTATTCTGTTGGTTATGATGCATGATTGTCTTGGTATCCCACAGCTTGTGTTTCATAAGAGTTTTTGGCCCTCCATACCTTCACTTGTTCTTGAGATGTTTGTGCAGGTGTTTAGTCTATTCTTGTGTTTAGAACCAGCACAACCTTTGAAGGTGTGTTTTGATCAGGAATGCCAAAGGGGGAGATTGTTGGTACAAGAATTGTTGGCTATCCCTTTATGATCAAAACACAAGGATACATGCTACATGTTGTAGCCTGGTAGCAAGGACTACTCAAGTGAAGAATGAAGAACCTGACAGATTTCATGTGCATCAGTTAGTTCATGCATGTGCATCACATTCATTCACTAAGGATGGCAGCCGTGCTTGCCATCCCGATTACACGGATACCCCTGCTGTATCTGTTCTATCTTCTGGGTCTGACCATGTGCATATTCAAATGTGCTTGCTTCAGTTTTCTAAGTGTTTGAATTTCAAATACCTTTTAGCAAAACATTAGTCTATTCATACTTGAGCTCCAAGTTAGTCTAGGGTGGTGTGGCAACCCAACCCGTGACCACATAACTTGAGCCTTTGGGAACCAGCTGGATTTTGGTGATTCAAAAAACCAAGTTGACAGCTGCCTATATGTTGCACCGCCCAAGCTATCAGTTGTCCTAAGTGTCCTTTTAGGAAAAGTGGTTTTGTAGAGTCTTTATGTTTGACTAAATCTAGCCTAGTTTTCCCAAAACCTTTTGTCTTATCCTTTTGGCTTTAGTCTTTCCTAGGAAAGTCTATTCTCAGCTTTTGTCTTGTGAATGGAGGGATCCCTAGGGTACTATCCGTCCTAGTCTCCAGAAAAGCAGCTTAAAGTCCAAAAGAATCTTGTTGATGTGGCAAACGTGTTTGCTTCCTCATAGCTGTGCACTTTGCCTATAAATAGAGAGCAAGACCTCTCTTGCTCCTTGGTTGTTGAAAATTGTCATTTGCATTTTCTCCCTTTGAGTCTTAGCTTTATTGCTTCCTTGCTCCTTTGCTCTAAGTCTTCCTTGTTGATTATAAATCTTAGAGCTGAGCATCAAAACATTTTCAAAACCCATTTCATTGTTCATTGTTCATGCATACCTTGAGGGTGTCTAGGTGATGCAACCCGGTGAAGTCTTCATAAAAAATTAGCAAAGGTGTTAGCTAAGTTCGTGTGAAGCAAGGTGTAAGCTGTCGGTGAGAATTAGCTAAAGGTGTTAGTTGAATTCTGCATAGAAGCTTAGATTCGTGCTATGTGTAAAACACTTGAGTGACAAGAGAGCAAGTTCAGTTGTGTGCTAGTAGTTAGACTAGGCAGGATGGCTAGGTGTTGTGCCATCCTCTGAGTTGTGAGTCTTGTAAGAAGTGTCTTTACAATAGTGGAATCGTTTGTCTCTCAAGAGTTAGAGGCACACAGTTTTTCTCCCTGGGTGCAGGGTTTCTGCGTATAAAAAACGTACTGGTGTTATATCTTTTACTTTCAGTACTTGCCTTTTTATTTACACAACTTAGTCTCACAGCAAACAGGATAGCACAATCTTTGCTATCCTTGTGCGCGAGATAGAGCAAAAAAGTTGTCAGGGCCTATTCACCCCCCCTCTAGGACCTTCACACTTTCACTTTCATACATACAATTTGTTCTCAATGGCTCTTAGAGGCAAGTTCAAGTTATTCCCCATTGAATTTTACGAAGATCGCATCCGAACTATTCTGACATCAGACGCACCTCGTGTAGATCAGTGGATTGATGATATCTATCACGATATAGGTCACAGTAACTCGATTGTGGGTCTTGATACTGAATGGCAATGGAACCCTGAAACTCAATATCAAGAAGTTGCAGTTCTTCAACTTTGTGTAGGTCGTAAATGCCTTATTTATCAACTGTCCCAATCAAAAAGCATTCCGCAATCGCTCATCAGATTCCTCGGTGATGAAAACCTGACCTTTGTTGGTAAGGAAGTTTATGGGGACGTCGCTCGTTTGGCTCGTCAAGGTCTATATGTAAAATGTGCTATGGATGTCGCATATATGGCTGCAGAGAAATACAAAGAAGATATCTACAAAGACTACAAGTCCATGGGATTGAAGGCGTTGGCGATGGAGTTTCTAAACAAGGAGATGGAGAAGGATAAGAAACTTACAAGGAGTGGTTGGGGTAATGAACGACTCACTTACTATCAAGTAAAATATGCTTGCATAGATGCTTTTGTTTCGTTTCAACTAGGAATCCGATTACAAACGCCTTACTCAAGTGAAGAAAGAGCGAAATGTATCGCCGAGACAAAGAAGTTTTGCATGAATGCATTTTCATCAAGAAAGTCCAACCGCAAGAAAAATCACATTAAGAAATTTCAAGAGGAATTATTAGCTGGTATTGGGGATTTCAGCAAGATTGTACCGACGGGCTGGGACGACGTTTAAAACTAGACTATAGCTCTCTCGATCTTCTCCTTTTGTACAATCTTCAAAAACTCCATTTGTATAAACTTGATCATTTATCAGTCATTGTTGTACTTTACGAGCTCCCGGTCTCTAGAAATCAAGCTTGCACCTTTGCTTGAGACGAATCGCCTTCTGATGAACTAATTAACATACTCGATTGAAGTCGACCAACTTGTGAATGCAAGTCTCTCGTAAGTTTGGTTTCAGCTGAGATTTGCTAGGTTAACTCGTACAGAATAATTATTACAGAAGTTCCTCACTAGAATGAATCCCATGCATGTAAGTAGCACTTCACTTCACTTGGTGTAGTTGAACTTTATCGAAATTTGGTAGTTTATCATCTTTAACTTTCAGTAGGTTCTCTTCTATTACATTATGTTATGGGATTAATCAAATTAAACTCATTAATTTGGTCTACAACAGAACATATATATTGAAACAATACTGTATATATAGATATAGAGGTCTGCAAGAATGACTCAATTGTTCGTGATACGGATAGTTAGCATGCATTTTATACAATAAAACATATTGAGAAAGAACTGAACTCGTAAATTCTACATACTCATCCATTTCGTAAAATACTAGCTAGCTAGTAGAAAATAATTAACCTCTAACAAATGGATACGATACATCATTTGGTGGCTTCTTCCTTAATTACAAGCGAAATTCGACGCCTACATGATCATGAAAGCTTGATCAAGACAGTCTCAATAATTAAATTAATCACGTTTTTTCTTTTGTATAGTCTTGCTTTAGAATGATCCAGCTATTATAACAGTTCTTTAACGAAAGCAGAAGGCACTCTTCTTGTTAGAACGTAAAGTAGCATTCTTTTGCAAAGAAATAATGATGGTAATAATTAAAATAATAGCTTCTTCCTCTTCTCATTTGATCCCCTTCAAATTTTTTCATATCCTTAATTTCCATACTAATTCTGCTTTGTCTAAAGCATACCTCTTTGATAAAGAGAACAATTAACTAGATATATAAGCTAGTCAATTATATGGGCCATTTTCGGTGCTATGTTTTTCTACTTTCAGTTTCTGGACCAACCTTTGCATAAAAATGAGGAATTGACGGACTATTAAAAATGAGGAATTGACGGACTATCAGCCGCCCGTACGAGGTTGAGCTATTAGTCTGTACTGTTCATTTTCTTCATATTCCAAAGTCCAAACAGGCAGCTTGGTTTATCTGGCTGATGAAATTATAGAGCTTCTAATCCGATTATTTAATCCCAGGTCAGTATGTAGCTCACACCATGAACTACGTACATGCATCTAAAATTTGATAGCATTCATATCATCTCCATCTCAGTGCTTCATATTTTGACAAGTTTAGCTATGGAGGCCTCCCATACTGACTCAGTTGCCATAAGGTACGTTGGTTTCTCTAATCACAACCAAACTGCGGATTTTTTCGCCAAATCAGTTATTATGGTTTTAATATTTAACCTTGTCCTTGTGTCTTATTCAGGATTAGTCCAGATCAAAATACTTTTGAGGATGGTAGTTCTGCGACTTCTACCGCAAAAGATGGAGGACACAGAAGAAGCAGTACTACTCCGAAATGGCCAAAAATGGAGGAACTTGAATATTTCTTAGAAGAAACGGAGGACGTTAAGCTTCATGATCAGTCAGCATTCCTGTCAATGTGGGACAATAAGATATATGTAATATCATGTGCATTTGCTGTCCTACTTGATCCTTTGTTTTCTTACATCTTTCTCATTAACGACGAGAAGAAGTGTCTGATGACGGACCAAAAGTTAATCTTAGCATATGTCACTCTACGATCAGCTACAGATCTATTGTATACATCGGACATCATCTTTTGTTTATGGCGAATTCGGAAAGCTAGGATGCGTGAGGCCCGGCGACAGCGAGTACCAACTACTACTGTTTCTTTGAATGGCAGTAGATCAGTATCAGTATCCCTTCTCCTCGTTCATATATTTGTTGCTCTTCCCCTTCCACAGGTAAGATAAACCCTACTGCCTCTATGTGACATGTTAAATATGGATACAGCTCAATAATATTGTAGGTATTTATCAAAATGGCCTAACACCTTCAACAGATTTAGTTGTTCTGTATACAGGTAACACTACTCACCGCCAGAGGTGTCGATTCTGTTCTTCTTGTTCTCACTCTAATTCAATATACAGTACGAGTTTATCGCATCTATGGCTGGCTCGGCCAGCAACCTAATATAGCATCTGTAAAAGGAAGTTGGACATTGGATTTTTTGCCCTTCATCCTTGCTGCTCATGTAAGTTTCAAATCTTCGTTACACTGAGATCGATCGATTCCTAACTTGTATAGGGTTTATCTTAAAAGATGCATAGTATTTTTGGGTTTTATCTAATTTTCTCTAATTATAATCACTTTCATTTCATATTCTTCAGAAACCTAACCATTAATTGCATTGTTGGTTCTTTAGCTATTTGGAGCAGTGTGGTACTATCTTGCTGTTGATCGTATAGTAACTTGTTGGACTGATGCCATTAAAAAATATGATCCTCACTGTGATCATTTGAAAGATACTAATTTTAGTGTGGAAAATACAAAACCCATACTCGATAAATTTTGCTCAAATTCATCAAACACAATTGTGGATTTTGGTATTTACGATTCCGCTATTCAGTCTGGTTTGACAAAATCATCAACAGATCTTTCCGACAAGTTGTTGCAAGGTTTCTGGTGGGGACTGCGAAATCTGAGGTTTGTACATTTGTGTGTGTGTGTGTGTTTCATATGTAAGAACACAATAGTACTTGAACCTATTTCTGCAGTTCTTTTGGTTCAAACCTTGACACTAGTCTCCCAGCGTCGGAGATCATATTTTCGATTTTCTTATCTATATGTGGCATCGTGCTGTTTTTGATATATTTCAATGGAAGACTTAAGGTTGGTTCGAATGATTAATTATATATCAGTACAACAAAATGTATACTTGTATGTATATAATGTTTATACATGCATGCAGGTGTTTAAGAAAAGATCAAAACATTGTAAACTGAGGCAAAAAATGCAAATGATGAAACCAGCGATAGATTTTTGGGTGTCCAAAAACGCACTCCCTAAGAATTTGAAGACAGTGATTGTGGAAAATGTACAACGAAAACTTGAAAAGAACAATATTGTTGATAGGGACAATTTCCTCCATAACCTTCCCGTAAAAGATCGAAGAGATGTGATGAGCTATCTTGGTATGACTTCTTTAAAGAAAGTAACTATGTTCTCTTACGATCATCTTTGTTTCATACGTATATATATATAGGTGAATAATATGTTGCAACATAAAGATGTCCGCAGTACCGGTTATTGTGAAGCAGAATTCATCAAATGTTGGTTCTTACAGGTGACAATGTTCATAAATATGGATGCACGAGTACTAAAGGTCATAAGTTTCTTTCAGCTGGGTATTGTAATCTATACATGTTTAGATCATTCAGACACAACTGGGTATGTGAAAGTACCTAGTCATTTTGCCCTTATCAAATGATGTACATATTTGAACTTTTTCTAGTACTTGATGGTTAACACTTGTGTAATGGCGACTTCTTATATCAATGGTTTTGTGGATAATAAAACGATTTTGAAGAAGTTTGTTCTGCTTAGTATGTGCAGGGTTGATATGCTTGATAATCCTGGTGGCTTCAAGTGTAGTAGTTATTTACTGTTTTAACTGCTTGCTTGAACTCTTTGCTGGTCTAATGTGCATAAGTTATCTTTTGCGGAATGTTCTCTCCTGTTCTTCTCTGTTAATATAACAGGAGTTTCATGGGCTATCAGAATCGTTTTTCGTTCCTTTTCCTTGCTGTTGGATATTGTATTGGATATATGATTATAGTTGTAGTAAAACTACGAAAGTAAGAATGGAGCTTCTATCATTTAACAGTCTGAAATGGTCACAGTACGGTGCTCCTCTATTAAGGGATCTCAATGTACATATGCAAATCATAAACTGCCTGCAAGCGTCTTATAATAGTCCTACATACACATTCTAGCATATTAGCCTTCATGGTCTTATATCCTCCTTTTATTGGTGTTCTCTTATGGAAATTATCACACATTCATTGCAATAATACAAAGATTGAAGGATCCAAGCAATCCTAGAGATGATTGCTGCGTTCATGAGACTGAATGAAAAGATGACGCTATAAGACCAGTTCCGAACACATCCCCTCTGAAACAGTATAGGACACTATAAGACTTGTCAAAATCTCAGCAGCACTACTAGGAGATATCAGTCTCATCCGAAAGTACAGTGTCCCAAACTAAGTGTTTGGAACTGGGTTAGCAAGATCATGAGCCAGCAAAGTTTCTAAACGTTGTTGACAATCAAGATAATAGTATCAGAAAACCTTGTGCACACTCGGGAAATTGTCACATTCATCAACTTGTATAAACCAAGAAAGGACAGCAGAGGAGGCTAAAAAAAGGAAACTTCCATTAAAAAGCTCATTAGCATCCAACATTGTGACAACAGCCGCTGAATTCAAGCCATTCCTTTGCCAGATTTTAAACAAAAACAAACCTAACAGTTGACTGTAGAACCTTCTTATACTGACCAAGTTACATGAATACAAAAATTGGGTAAGCCAAAACCATGCGCCATAAAGAGTTATAACTAATCTTTGAACATATAACAATCTTCTTCCTATTCTCCAAGGTGCGGTCTTTATATCAGACTACTGGTACCTAGATTTTTGCCAGAACCTCATTTACCTTGCAATGCATGCTTGACTCCCAACAAGATTTCTTGTAAGCTTGGGTTTAAACAGAATACCTTAGCACCTTACCTAGTTAACTGCTACCATGCTGGTAACATGGCCACACAAACTGTTAAAGCCAGCATCATACACATCCTACAACGTAACAGGTCCACACAAACCCTACAGCGGAGAGAAGTAGAAATAGACATCATTGGTCCTCTAGATTTAAAACCCCTGGAACTCAAATCTGATTACAGCTTCAAGTCCTGAACCCTAGGATTACTCATATCACCTCCTTATACCAGTATATATAAGTCTGCTACAGCAATCAAACACTGTTGAAATGGGTTAGATACTAGTATATGCCGATTTTGTTTCTTCCACAAAAAGAACTTGCTTCACCGGCAAGCTTGAGACCAAACAAAATTACCTTCCCTGCATCACTTATCAGGATAGCAAGTGTCAAACACATCCCATGATGTAACAAGTCACTCTGTGTTGCACGCCAGAAGGCATCAGGAAACCTGGGCAGCCCCACTGTTGACTGCTTGCGCTAGTCCCTCTTCTATAAGCCAGCCAGCCTACTCCATTCAGTTGATCAGGAATATCAATACCACCAACAGATCAAAGCCTTGAGACTTTCCATCCACCTCGAGCAGTTCTACTGTTCTAGATGTAAATGTAATCTCTTAACAGTCTCTATAAGCGAACATCTTTGGTTGCACAATGTTGAAGCTTTTTGAATCTTGGATATGCAATCCAGCGTCTGTCCTGCAAGAATATATGCATACTTATACAAATAACATGCTTCCCCCAAGTTTAATGATTAATCATTATACTTCCACAACATTAGGAACAATGATAATCATATTTCATCAAGGCAGGGATAGTGAAAATTTGCATATGCCTTTGCAGAACCATATTGTGCACCCATGATCAATTAACTGAAGACGATTTTAAAATGAGCTGGAACTACCAGTACAGAAAAACAATAACAGATTACAATCCCTCTTGGACTTGTAAAACCATACGAGTAAATCAGGAGAAGGAAAATGATTTTATAAATTATTGAAACAAATTCAAACAAGGGAACATACATTTTTATTTATTTTTTGGATGATGTAGAATATATTAAAACAACCCTGAGGAACAAACTTGAAAATCATGGCAAAGTAAATGGCAAACAAAGCTCAAATACAATTTCCCAAAGATATTTCAATGTTCCCCACTAAATTCAAACTCATAGATACATGATACAGATACAGGCCAATACTAATTCTTCCTTACCAAAGAAAAACTCAAACTGTCTAGGCTGCAACTAGATCCACCCCCTCCAAAATATCAATTGATAATATCTTAAACAATGTAATAAACTTATCCCAGCAGAAAGCAACCAACCGATTCAGGATCGGGAAGAGTGGATGGGTTGGCATGGTATTCGAAGCTGCGAAGAGGCATGAATTGGAGTGCTAAGCAGTTCTTCTTGTCCTTGTCCACCTTGGTCATATCAAGCTCATATTGAAATGGTATGACAGGACCGTGAGTCTTATGAGTACCGAGCTCATAACCAGGTTCGTCTGCATCAGGGGGGCTGATTTCGGTGACAACAAGACAGGCCCAATGTGCAACGATTGACAGCGTTGTGGCAGACCCAATTCCTCAGGCAACCGTGGCATCCTAACATCACCGATTTTTGTGATGGTTTCTTGGTTTCCAGACAATGACATAAGATATACCCGTAGACGCCAAGGCTCGTAACTATAGGCAAACATTATTTTCCTGTCATCGTCCCCCTGCAGGTCCAGAACTAAAGCTCTGTTGTCAAATGGAAAAGGGCCACCGCTGCACATAGTAGAGACAATCCTCCATTCTTATGTTCACGGCACTGCCGGAGCGAAGCTTCTTTGCCGTATCCGGTGGTTCGGTCGGAACACTGAGACATTGCGGCTTTCTAAGTTCTAGTTTGGGTTTAAGATCACTAGTTCGGTCTTTTATATAAAAAAAAAAAATCCCAAATCGCTTCGGAATGGGATTCATAATTCCACTCTACTTCTGTTTGGTATGGGCCGGGCTTTTACTTCTTCTTCTGTTCCTTTTTCTTTTTCTTTTCATAGTTGGGATTCATAATTTCACTTTACTTAGTGTACTTGCATTACAAATTACATTGACCTGAAATATTATAACTCAACAATGCATCAACTACCAAAAAGTGTTATAATGACTACTCACTTTGCTTTAGCCGTGACATAACAGACATATAACTCAACTATTGTCTAGTGTAATTGCCAAAAACACTGCATTCCACAATGTTGCCGCAACTAAAATATATCTGACAACACTTAGCTACACTATGTCACTAAGCGGTAACGACCGTGTGGTCATCAATTATTAAGTGTCTTGCGAGTGGGAACTTTTATATATGGAGAAAAATTATTACACCGGGTTACAACCAAAATTTATTTTCTAAGTTTCCTATCTCAACCAGGACTCTCAACTATGAAAGGTCTTGTATTATGCATCACCTCTTTTAGCATAGAAATGAAAATCTGAATCAAGGCAAGTGAAAACAAGATGACTGTGATGTGCACTCACGAAAAATGTTTTTGAAGATTAACAAGCTAACGGGCCACCCAAATGCCCCAATGTCTTTAGTGGGCGCATGAGGCTGAAGCCCAATAAGCTAATTTCTTTAAAAACAATATAGAGAAGTAAATATAAGGAATTGAAAATGCTAAAACCCTAGAGGCCACAAACCCCTTCTCCTCATTCTGCATCAGTCTCTCTGTTTCTGCAGAACCCAAAAGAGATTAGAAATGGTCCGAAGCATCAAGAACCCTAAGAAAGCCAAAAGAAAGAACAAGGTAAGCTTAATTCCCTTCATCGCTAATCAAAGGTCTAATGTTTTGTTCGATTGAATTGAATTGGATTTTTGTTTAGGCTTCGAAGAAGGGAGATGGGGCTTCGTCGTCTTCAGGGCCGCCGGCAAAGGTGTGGCAGCCAGGTGTGGACAAATTGGAGGAAGGAGAAGAGCTTCAGTGTGACCCTACTGCTTACGACTCTCTCCATGCCTTCCATATTGGTTGGCCTTGTCTAAGGTAACCTCTCACTTTTGTTTTCTCTTATTTTTGATTGCAAAGATTACATTAAAGGCTTAAAGTTTAAATTTTTAGCATTGGGTTTTGGTTGTTTGATCGTGATTAGTTTGATTTTGTATCACTAGTTTCATCCGAGGTTAAATTGTTGTGCTTTTTTAGTTTACTTGATTTTACCTCGAATAATCGAATTTGTGTACTTGATTTTCAGCTAATGATTTGTATGTTATTGAAGGCTTTGATTTGATCACTAATTGTGTATTTACTTCTGGCAGCTTTGATATTGTAAAAGATACATTGGGCATGGTGAGGACAGAGTTCCCGCATACGGTGTACTTTGTTGCTGGGACTCAGGTGAGCTTTATTTGTTAGTAATATTGAATGACCTGTGTATGGACCTTTCCTTCATGTATCAATCGTATTGATTTTGATGGTGGAAACATGCTGTTGTGCAGGCAGAGAAATCTTCTTGGAACTCTCTTAGCATATTTAAAGTATCCAACATTTCTGGGAAGAAGCGTGAACCAGTGCCAACCAAATCTGGTGATGATGAGTCGAATATGGGTAGTGATGATAGTGGTAGTGACGAAGATAGTGAGGATGAGGAGCTCGGAGGATCTGATGCACCAGTTCTGCAGGCAATTGCTTTTCCTTCTTTTCGTAAAATCGGATACTTGCCGATTCAATTCTCACTTTTTCCTTGATTAGTCTTAATCTCATATTTGATCATTTCCAATGTTCTTGTTGTTACGTGCAGTTGCGCAAGGTAACTCATGAAGGATGTGTGAATCGTATACGTGCCATGACACAAAATCCTCATATATGTGCATCTTGGGGAGATACTGGTCATGTGCAGGTCAGACTTTGAGTCCTTATATCCTGGATGAGTTTCTTAATATGTTTCAATTGTAGGCGTGTGTGAATATAAATTGAGTTTTTCATATATCATAATTTCAAGTGTATAGGACTTGCTCTTCTTTCAACTTTGACTGGATTGTCAAAAGTTTTTACTCATGAAGTTCATACATGAGTTAGCAGACTAAAAGATGACATTATGCTAGATTTATTACCAACAATAGATGTATATTATGAAAGGGTGAGAGAGGTATTTGTGAAAAGGCAACCATAGGGGTTTATAGAAGTTCCAAATGGATTGAGAAGTGAAATTTGAATTTTCGTTTGCGTCTATATTAAGCTTTCAGGTAAATAGCCTTTAGATGTTACTTCAGATGTGACTCGATCTTGTTATTCTTGCAGGTTTGGGACTTCAGTTCTCATCTGAATGCTTTAGCAGAATCAGAATCAGAAGTTAGCCAAGGAACTTCTACACAGGCTCCATTGTTTAAGTTTGGGCATAAAGATGAAGGATTCGCTCTTGACTGGAGCCCTGTTGCAACAGGAAGGCTTCTGTCTGGTACTATACAACTTTTTTATGGTTCTTTAAAATGAAATCTTCTAAAAATGATTTGTTAATTCTTGCTAATGTACTTCATAGGGGACTGCAAGAGTAATATACATTTATGGGAACCTACTGATGGATCATGGAAAGTTGAAACCACTCCGTATATAGGACATACTGCAAGCGTGGAAGATTTGCAGGTATGTAGCTAAGATGGGAAGCTATGGTTGGATCTGTTGTTTTCAGTATATGATTTTCAATCTTAAAATGTTTTTTTTTTTGGACAAGTTCAATCTTACAATATAAACTCCATATTTTCCGTCACACTCTTTCCAATACTCCGATGACATTGTGGTAACTCGTATCTGTGCAGTGGAGCCCTACAGAACCTGATGTATTTGCTTCTTGTTCTGTGGATGGGAATATAGCAATGTGGGACACCCGTTCAGGGAAGTCACCTGTAGCTTCTTTTAAGGCTCATAATGCTGATGTGAATGTTATTTCTTGGAACAGGTGCTTAAATCTTAATTCTCTACTTATTTATATTATGGGTTATTAGCTTTGGTAGTATGGTATGATGATATCGGAACTTTCATTTTTGGATTTGTAGGCTGGCCAGTTGTATGTTAGCATCCGGAAGTGACGATGGTACCTTTGCTATCCGTGACCTCAGATTGCTCAAGGTATGTCTTGTTGGGATTAGTTATCTGCCCTTGTCTATATATTCCTTTGTATGCTAATTATACAACTTTTGCATGCTAAATATACAACTTTTATTTATCAGACCTTTCTGGATGTAATTTACAATGAGTGTTATACTATGCCATCGGTGTATCTTTTAGATTTATCTCAGATGTTCACCTACCCTATGTTGATTATGCCAAAATTGATATATCCTCTTATTCCTCTATACACAGGGAGGAGATTCTGTAGTGGCACATTTTGAATACCATAAACACCCTATTACATCCATCGAATGGAGTCCACATGAAGCTTCTATTTTGGCAGTGTCATCTGCTGACAATCAGCTTACGTAAGTATAATTAAAGACGCAAATGACCTAATGAAAGCCTATAGTTCTCTACTCTTTATGTTTGAACTAAAGAATATGTCATAATTGTTTTTTTGTTTCAAGAATATGGGACCTTTCTCTGGAAAACGATGAGGAAGAGGAGGCAGAATTTAAAGCTAAAACAAAAGAGGAAGTGAATGCTCCAAAAGATTTACCTCCACAACTTCTATTTTCTCACCAGGTAAATATTACTGTTGTATGTTCTACTTTAAGAAGACTAAGGTTCATTCAAATCAACTTGGTTATTATTTTGTTGTAACAGGGACAAAAAGACTTGAAAGAACTTCATTGGCATTCACAAATTCCTGGCATGATCGTATCAACTGCAGCAGATGGTTATAATATATTGATGCCTTCAAACATACAGACCACCCTTCCCTCTGATGGTCCTTGAAAGTTTTGATATTAGTATATGCTTCGTCCAATGCCAAAAGTAGATGCATCAGATCATGTCCAAGTCGTGGGATGACATGAATGCGATATGCTTTAGCAATTCCTCCTGTTTACCTTTTATCTTTTGTTCTACCCATTTTGGTTGTGTATGGAGTAACATCTACACTGTTTGCCAAAAGTTTTTGTATTACCGGAAGTTTTAAAATGTAGTTGTCTATCAAGTTTAATTATCTCATTTCCTACCGGTTCTATCAGCTGTATATGGTCAAAACAGAAACTATCTTCTAAAAAGTAAATGCAATATCTCTTTTACGTAAACAATGAACAATCAAGGAAACTAGGGATGCGAGATCGGAGAATTTTGTGAGAACTAGTGCCATTGAGGTTTATCTTTAATCAATAAAAAATGGACATCATTCACTTCTTGTGAGCTAAAAACTTGTTGAAAGTTGACATTTCTAATATCGAAGTGAACAACATACCATGACTATAACATTGCCGTGAGCTTTCCAAAAACAAACTCCCTAAAGTTACAGTAAAGATAAGAGACTCCTAGCATTGTCAGCACAGCTTAAAAGCCACCTCATATGTGACTGGATACAGGGAAGCTATGAACAGTCGCCAAAGATGGGACTCCTAGCATTGCATCTCTAATAAGCTGCATCATGTGAGTCGATACAAAAGCGGTGGAAAGTTGGAAACAATCCCCTGTGGAAAAGGTTGATCTTGTATAATGAAGCACGCCCATGACTTGAAATGTCTCAATTTGCATACCATGCCACAATCAAAACTCCTTTCATCAATTTTCTCACGAGTTGACAGGTTTTCCATTTAACTTGGGGAAAGGATCTTGCTTGCTTAAAACCACAACTTTACTCTTGTGTGCAAAGTATCCCTTAACCAGACTTTTGTATATTAGTATTGCCACTATGCACTCCACCTACAATGTGCACCAGATATTTGATTAGATAGCCTACAACAACAGAAACCGGAAACAAAACAAGAATGGAAGGGGCAGCGAAGCAAGTACCTCATCCACATCAATGTCCATTTCAAGCCATTTCAATGCTTTGACAATTACTTCTAACTTCAGCTGGTGAGCTTTGCTTGGATCCTTTTGCTTTTGGATAATGTAACTGCCCAATGAAGATATCCTCATCATGAAGTGACTCTTTGAAAAATTGGAGAATTTTGTTGTCACATGGGAACTTACATTTTTTTCAATAATCTCTGATAGACTTGAAGTTCCAGCTTCTCTAGGACAAGATATACACCAGATCTCAAGAATCTGATATAATTGGAAACAATTTAGCATCTGATAGAAGATGTATTAAAATCTGCAGCTCTCCAGAATGAAAGCAAATCATACCTGTCTTCATGCTCTTGAAGAGCATGCCGAAGAAGTCGGAGGTCACCTCTTCTTAGAGCTTGCACAACATTCCTATACTGCAAAAGCAAGAAAGTTGTCAACTAGGAGTCAATTAAGCAATAAAGCATTATTAGATTTGGCTCTGAATCTGTAGCTTCACATTCACACCCCCTGAGACCAGCTTTTTTTAGGCTGCAGATCTGTGTCACTATGAGATCTCATTTCCTCAAATCAAGCATTGAAAAGTTCCACTTGTAGGTAAACGAAATAACAAACAATTCGAACGGAATGCCATACCTCAACCAGGTTATACTGTTGCAGGAGCCAATCATTTGGTATGATGCCAATTGAAAGCTTGACAGGAATCAAATATTTCAATATCATCCTAAGCAAGTAAAAACATTATAAACATGAGTGAAACAATAACGATGTCTGCAGACACTAGTAAATCTCATATTTGACTTCTCATGCCAAAATGTTTTACAATGTGTAGAGACATGGAGGTGTGACTGTAGTAATTTGAACAATTACCAAAATCAAATGCTAGTGTCAACATCATTCAAACTTTGAACAATGAAAGTAATAATTTTCCCCTCTGCCAATCTAAATATACCCCAGTCTATAATGCCGATGCAAAAATTTATGCAGCAAGCACACCTGAACCGAACCTTATATTTGCTTCTCTACGAGGGTTGCAATGCTTCAAGGCATAGGACAATTTATCATCAGCCTGCCAGCAAATACAAGTTGATATAGTTAGTTTAGGCCTGATGGAAATCCAAATTTTCTGTCCTAGAGATTTTGCATGTATTGATGCAAGTATAATTCAAGTAAGTGGCACAACTCCAGAGTCAATGTTGTAACTAGTATGTGTTTAAGTTTAACTGATCATCCGGTGTCATTAAATTCAAGCATACAACACTCTAGTGGTTGGCCCCCAAACCACACCCAAAATCACAACTTAAATAACTAAATAGAAGTTTTAATATCAGTAACATCAACAACAAGGTCACTTACAGCAGGGAAATTTTCATTGAAAACCTCTAGACGGCCAGTATAATACATGTAGGTAACCTGCAAACCACAACACATCAGTGAGAACAAACACAAAGATCTGTAAATTAAGAAAAAAGTTGAAAGGGGAGGGGGAGGAAGAAATGAAGAGGAGTGAAAACTGCCTCTAATAAATCATAGGCAATTCTGACCTTATCTCTCTTAGGGAATTCCTCAAACTCAAATACACGTGCAGTTTCGATACTCCTTATCACACTGCGACAAAGGTGAACCGTACCAAGCTGCAACATAGCAAAAGATAGATTATCACCATCCCCTTATAGGCAATTCAGGTCAAATTAAAAAAAAAAAAAAAGTACCATGACCCAAGTATGCTTGAAATATTTACCTTAAAGTAAATTTTAAACAACTGGCAAGTCACGTACAATGCTCCTAAACGTTTTGGTCCTTTTCCCTGTAATCCGAAACACCATAGAAGAGTTAGCACTAGTAGTATGATCAAACTAATGGACCTTTAATCAAGATAAGAGAGTAAGAAATCTTACAACAAGAGTCCCAAACACTTTCATTAGGAAAGAGCCAGCTCCTTTCAACTTCTCAGGGGACTTCCCATTCACCGCCAATTCCTTATCAGCCTACACCAAACACTCTCACATTACTCCTCCTCCCCAACAATTTCACACCAATAACAAAACAAAGCACAAATCAACTTTTTTTTTTTTTGAAAACTAAATTCGAGTGGTCTTACCTTCTCAGCTAGAACCCTGATCTCATAAAGCATCACATACAATGCCTGCAAGGCCCAAGCCGAGTCCCAGTTCCGAAACTCCTGAATAAAAGCACTGCAAAATCCACGAATACTCAAAACACGAAAAACCACACTCACTACAAAAACCAACCAAAACCACCAAAGATCATTACTTTGCAGCTTTCTCATAAGCTTGGTACGAATCGACGAAGCCTCCGACTCGGAAGCTCTGGAAAGCACGGAACAGATTGACCAGAATTTCACCGAACTGAGCGTAGTCGTCGTTCTGCTTGATCAATCTATTCGCGTCCTGTAACACAATCATGACAAACAAACAAAAAATCAGAAACCCTAACCCTAACCCTAATCTAGTGAAAAATTGAATGGGGGGGGGGGGGGACCTGGAAAACGTTGAGGGCGTCGGCGAGGGAGAGGATGGAGGGGTTGTTGGAGGAGAGGGAAAGAAGGCGCTTGAGTAAATCGCCGTCCTGGTTCGAAACGGCGTCGCAGAAGCGGTTCAGATAGTCGTTGATTCTTCTGTGCGCCTCTCCCATGCTCAAGTACGCCATCGCCTCTCTCTTTCTCAGCTCACAGTAGCTCCACCCCTCATTTTACTTCCATTTTGGGAACTACAACGACGCCGTTTTTGTCCAATTAATAAACGACTTGTCGTGTGCCTCTTAGAACCGGTTGATTTTTTTTTCCCTTCGGTTTTTACCGGTTGAATTGGAAGAATGTTAGTAGCAACGATTTTATGACATGTTTACGTACTTTTAGCGAAATGAAATGACAGTGAAGGAAGCGAATTCTTGCAAGTAAATAAATCGGGTCAAATGATTACAAATTAACCATTTATTAGTTCATTAAAACATATAAAGAAATTTCTTTAAACTGAATTCGTGCGTTTACTCTCATTTACTAATACATGAAATAATCAAAATTAAGCTATGCCACACTTCTTGAATACTTAAAAATTTGATTACAAAATGGGTGATGGATCTAGGAATTACCATCCGGAATCAATGACACTTCATTTCTTCTTCCACTCTATTTGTCTCTAATTTATGAACATTTAATATTATAAACAAGTAAACGTGTCATAAATGTATTCGTAATTGTTCTGATAACTGCTTATTTCAACTAGTTTTTAGTGACACGAACTTTCAGTTGCAAAACTTAGCCAGCACAAAGATGCATCGATGCTGATTTGGAAGGATCTCCAATGCAATTTTCATCTGGCTAAATAATAGAATGTTTGTGACACTAGGTCTACATCTCTCCAATATACAAAACGATGTGTCGTAGGAGTGGAGTCTTCTTCCTCAAACCAAGTCCACCACCCGCTACACACCAAAACTGAAAGCTAACTCTCACCAGACTCTTCCACCAAGACCCAACCTTTCACCCTTGAATCTCACTCAAAACCTCACCTCTCCCTTCTCTCTATCTCAATCTGACCCCAACCCACCTCCCAACTTGTTCAAATCTCCAAACCCATCTCAACAAATCACTCTTTCCCGAGATGGGTTCCGATACCTTACCCATGAAACCATCACCGATTCCGACCCAAGACGACGACTCCCCAAACCCATCTGCATCCCTTCTCTCTTTCAACACAGACTCCACCTCTTCATCTTCAACCCCATCTCACAAACCCACCATCGTCTTCATCTTTCTGCTACTCATCACCTGCATAGCTCTCTCCGCCGCCGCAGCTTTCGCTTTCCTCTTCTTCTCAAACCCATCAACCTCCACCACACCCACCTTCACCACCTCCTCATTCGACTCAAAGGCTCGCCCTTTATCCAAATTAAACCACCCAGTAGTGATCTTGGTCTCCTCAGACGGGTTTCGATTCGGCTACCAATTCAAGACTCCAACTCCAAATATACATCGCCTCATTGCTAATGGGACCGAAGCCGAAACGGGTCTGATTCCGGTGTTCCCTACCCTGACGTTTCCTAATCACTACTCTATTGTCACAGGTCTTTACCCAGCTCACCATGGAATCGTCAACAACCACTTTGTGGATCCTTATACCGGAGAGTTTTTCAACATGGGGAGCCATGAGCCCAAGTGGTGGCTTGGCGAGCCGCTGTGGGAGACTGTGGTGAACCATGGCTTGAGGGCTGCTACGTATTTCTGGCCTGGTGCTGAGGTAAAGAAAGGCTCTTGGACTTGCCCTGAAAAGTTTTGTCAGCAATATAATGGCTCTGTTCCTTTCGAGGAGAGGGTTGATACTACTTTAGGGTTCTTTGATTTGCCTAGTAGTGAGATTCCTTATTTTATGACATTGTATTTTGAGGACCCGGATCATCAGGGACACCAGGTTGGGCCTGATGATCCCGAGATTACTGCAGCTGTTGCGAATATTGATAGGATGATTGGGAGGTTGATTAAGGGTTTGGAGAAAAGAGGGGTGTTTGAGGATGTGACGATTATTATGGTGGGGGATCATGGGATGGTTGGGACTTGTGATAAGAAGTTGATTTTCCTGGAGGATTTGGCGTCTTGGATTGAGATTCCTGCGAGCTGGGTGCAGTCTTATACTCCATTGCTTGCAATTTGTCCACCTGCAGGAGTTGATACTGCGGATGTCGTTGCTAAGATGAATGAAGGTTTGAGTTCGGGGAAGGTTAAGAATGGGAAGAGATTGAAAATGTATCTAAAGGAGAATCTTCCTAGTCGGCTACATTATTCAGCGAGTGATCGAATTCCTCCGATTATAGGGTTGGTTGAAGAGGGGTTTAAGGTGGAACAGAAGACCTCAAAGAGGCAAGAATGTGGAGGGGCACATGGTTATGACAATGCTGTGTTTTCCATGAGGACCATATTTATCGGCCATGGTCCTCAGTTTGCAAGAGGGCGCAAGGTTCCGAGTTTTGAAAATGTCCAGATATACAACTTGGTCACTAAGATTCTTAATATCCAGGGTGCACCTAACAATGGATCTGAACCATTTCCAAATTCTATTCTTTTGCCTAGTGTTTAGTATCTTTTCCCAAGCATTTCCTGGGTGGAGTCAGCTTCTTCAAATTCAAGCATTGGTTCTGAAAATTTAACTATTTTGCAATGGTTTGCTTATGTGCTAGCGAGTCTATAAGTTCGCAAATTTTGAAGATTATGAGGCTTTGCTCCCACGAGCCTAGTTGCTGAAGCTGTGAAGCATGCTTACTTTCGTTAGCAATGGCACACTTCCATTTATTTGCTTCTTTCAATAGGAGCAGCACATGTAAGAACTGGATCCAACCTCTAAAATTATGACTTGCACTTTTGTATAGGGACATCATTTGGTAGAATAATATGCTGTCCAAAAGCTTCTTTTGTGTATATCATGTTCAAATGGATATATTCTGTATTACCTAAAAACATGTCTCAAATTATGATCCTTCTTTCAGTCTCTATTGTTACTGATTCTCTATGATACGGTTATGTAATGGGGAATGACATATTTACATTTGCAATTGTCTGAGTTCCCTTTCTCTTGCAGCAATGTTGAGTGCAAGTATTATTAGAGATTTAATTTTGCTGGAAAAACTTGGCAGTTCAATTGTTAGTGATTTCTTACAACGAAATATCGCTAACCTGGTCGCTGATATTATTGGTGTTGGTTTTTGATGACCACAAGTTTTGTGCTGTAGATGGAACAACCCTCCTCTGTTTTTAGACTTCTGGGATTCTCACATAAATGCCCGATTTGCCATTATCATCTGTTGTGCGGTTACCTTTGCAGATTTGAAAAGTAGTTGAGTGATGGTGAACTGTGTTTTAGAATCTTGACAGTTTTTGTGATTACATATATGTTGGTGAGTAACACGTTGATTACTGTGACTTTCATGGACATATGCCACTGATCAAGTATGTGCGAAACTGCCAACTGGTGATTGATTGGCTAAGACTTAAAGAGGTTGACATTCATGAGAAATAAAAAATGAGAAATTTTAGTAATATAAAGACATTGCAATGGCAAGGTCCTCCAAGTCAAATGCTCCTAACCCCAACTGGCCAACCATCCAAAATTTCAAAGCACTGATTTTTGCCTTTTTGGTGTAGTTTCTTTGATGTTTATGGATTTAAGAAATTAGCTATAAATGACAAATATCAATCAAACTAATCGCATTTTCATTTCATCACAAGTGGTGGAATGGTAAGCAAAGCTTAGTAAACGAATCGGTTCATGTAACACTTTAGTTAAAGAATCAGTGTATGTAACACATTCGACTCACTAATTAATACAACAAGTTAATGCTCAGTTTCATACGATATCATCTCAAGAGTCGACATAAATATCTTAGTTTCATTTTCCATTCCTGACCTAAATTATTAAATCCTTGTTTTTTTTTTTCTTCATCATTAGGAATGGACTTAAATCCCAATTAAGGGCGGAATCCCCTATCCAAATCCCAAACGGAATATCCAATAGGACCCAACATGGGTCTCGGTTACAAAGTCCTATGTAATTTTGTTTTTGCAAAGGTAAAAATCAGAATCAATCAACTCTCAAAACAAAAGAGAAACATGGTCTCTTTGGTACGATCTGGTTCACACACACAGAAACAGGGGCCACCCTTACATACTATTACTAAAAGCCATAGCCTTTCTTCTTCTTTCTCCTCTGACCCTCATGTAACTTCACCTTTTCTCATATTCTAAACCCCCCAACAGAATATCCATCTATCTTCTTCTTCTTCTTCTTCTTCTTCTTCTTTAAATGGCTGATGTTGTTCGATTACAATTCCATTCGCTTCGGTTCTCTTCGTCTCTGCTCACCTCTTTGAATTCTCTGCAACCCGGTCTCTTTGTTAATCAAAACCCATTTAGGAGGACCTATGCTCTCTCTGATAAGACCCTTGCTCGCTTTGCTTACAGACCCAGAAAGCAGTTGGTGCATTTCAAAGTAATTTACCATGACTTGTTCTTGATAAAGTTCAATACTTTATTGTCTGGTTGATGTTTGCTTCAATTTTATGAGGACCCTTTTGGTTTAATGTTATGTTTAGGCCTTGTGTTGTAGCATTTTGGGGAAATTGTGGTAGAATGACCATGTTTTCTGCACGTTATGAAGATGATAGGGAAACCCTTTTGTTAAAGTTGTTTAATCCAATTGAAATTTCAGAGCTTTCTTCAAGTTGAAATTGGGATTGACACTCATTTGTGCCAGAGAGATAGAGGAAAAGATTGGAAATTTGAGGTTTACACAGTTTGGATTATCTTTGGGTTTTATGACTTGGTGTAAAATGCTGGTTTTTTTTGCTTCAATACTATAATGATAGAATTGATTTATGTTAGGTGGTGGTTTTATAGCTATCTTATGGACCGATTACTGTATTTGAGTGATTGTTTTCATTTATATGGTTTGGAACTTTGGATGGAAAGGTCAAGAAAGATCACCCTACTTCGTTGCATTGAGTTCTTTCGGTTTCGGTTCTGTACTCGGTCATATGATTTACAGTAGTAAAGCTTGGGATAACAGTTTCACGAGATGAAGAAACCCTTTGGAAATGATATGAATTGTTAGTTTTGCTCAACTGTTAAAGTATGCCTATAGTTACTGAATGATCTTATGTTCATATGCTTTGCTTCAGGTACATGCCGCTGTTGCTGAAACTGACCAGCCAAAATGGTGGGAAAGAAGTGTTCCTAATATGATTGACATACATTCTACTCAAGAATTCTTGAGTGCTTTAGGCCAAGCTGGAGATAGATTAGTTATTGTAGAATTCTATGGCACTTGGTGTGGTTCTTGCCGTGCATTATTTCCTAAGGTAAAAATTGATTAAGTGATCCAGATACAAACTCATTATGTCAACATATTCTTGCCGTGCATCGAATTTGGTTTTGGTTTTGTTGTGAAAGTTTTTCTGAATAGTTAGAGATTATCACTGTTTCAATTTCACTTTTGTGTAATGCATGTGTCAGCTCTGCAGAACAGCTGAGGATCACCCTGAGATTTTATTCCTGAAAGTGAATTTTGATGAGAATAAGCCAATGTGCAAGAGTATGAACGTGAAGGTCCTTCCCTATTTCCACTTTTACCGTGGATCTGAAGGACAACTGGAATCTTTTTCATGTTCACTAGCTAAGGTAATTATGTACTTTCAGTGTCCTTCTGTCTTAAGTTTGTTTGGTCAGGAAGATGTGGGAAACAAAATGTTTAATCTCTCTTTTCTATATACATGATGTAGAACAGTTTCCCTTGAAGTACCTACTTTTTGAAACTAAGAAGCATCACTGATTGAAACATACCCTGATTGGTTTAGCTGACTAGGATTTTGCATATTATGTTAAATGTGCTTGCTAGAGCGTATACTGTTGAAACAATCCGTTCAATATTTTACGCGTCTAGACTCCTATATATGTCATTAGATAATGTGGATAATGAAGTTAAGTTTGGCTTTTAGTACGTCTTCACATCTACTGTATCTGAATGCATTTCATCGTGTGTTTATAACCTTTCTGCAGTTCCAGAAAATAAAGGATGCTATCCAATTACACAACACTGCTCGTTGCAGCATCGGCCCTCCAAAGGGTGTTGGGGATCTGAAAGTGGAACCTTCCTTGGTTCAGAAGGACACACCCTCGGAATCTGCTTCAGCATAGACCTTCTCGACTTCTTCAACTCAAGCGATTGTATTAAGGGGTGTCAGTCCATGTCATCAACCCCAGCATTTTCAAGACATCACTCTACTTGTATTCTGTATATCTCCTTCTATGTAAACAAATCTCATATGTTGCCATTCAGCCGCATTCTTTGTCGTTCTTGTGAAAGCCATGTATGTATCAAAAATTCAGTGTACAAGCAATTCCAGGTTTTTAATATAATGAAAATTATTATTCTGTCACTAAGTTTTGCACCAACTGGTTTTCCAGCTCCATTTCTATCATGCATGTCAGTGTCTAACATACTATTAAGAATCTAGTCAGATTATCCAACACTTTCATCTCAGAAAAATTTATATAAGTCCTAAACATATTCCTTAACATATTCTACTCCAACAAGTGTCGATGTTTGAGTGGATTAGTCTATAATTTGAAAGAAGAAAAGAATTATGCCTCCTAATCCGCATGAAATCCTATCTATAATTTTTCATTTAAATTTTCCATATATGGCAGTGAATAACGAAGGAATTCACACCCAAATTGTACTGGATACTATTTCAAAAATCCAATCGGATAACACAGTTTGCACATTACTGATCTGCCCTTCACTGCTAATCTCTTTTGGGTACTCTGCATCACTTATGGAAACATATATGAACAGGATTAATGGATACAAAAGATTTTCGGTCTCCCGCATTGAAGTTTAGGGTTTTACCTCCTTCCCAAGTCTTTGAAGTTACCATTTAGCTTTTTGCTCCAACCTTATAAATTACCTCCCAATTCTTCAGAGAAAACCATCGTCGTCTTGTCTGTTTCCCTATGCATATTGCTTATCACATTGTTCTTTTCTTAGTTTTTCAAAGTTTGTTTAGGTTTTCTAGCAATGGCCGATCCTTCTTCATGTGCTCATTGCAGCATCTATGAGAGGTTGGACTGGACGGTGTCTACTCACCGTGACGAGATCTTGACTGTGCTTTCTAAGCTTGAAAGCAATGGCAAAGGGTTTGTGCAACCCCAGCAACTTGTTGCTGAGTTTGAAGCAATCCCTGAAGCCTTTGGTGAGGTTTCAAAGAACATTCAGGAAGCTCTTGTTCTATCTCCATACCTAGCCTTGGCTATTCGTCCGAGGCCCGGTGTTTGGGAACACATCAGAATCAACATGAAGACACTCGATGTTGAGGAGTTGCCTGTAGCTGAGTACTTGATGATGAAGGAGGAACTCGTCGATGGAAGGTAGATTTACCTTTGGTTTTACTTCAACTTTTGTTGCTTGTTTATGTTATATATAATATATGTGACAATAAGAATATAACAATGTGATGCTTACAATGTTCTTATGTGTATGAAAATGCAGTGCTAAAGGAGACTTTGTGCTGGAGTTGGACTTTGAGCCATTCAATGCATCAGTTCCTAAACCAATTCTTTCCAAGTCTATTGGAAACGCGTTGAGTTACTCAACCGCCATATTTCTGGAAAGCTCTTTACTGAGCCGGAGAGCATGCTACCAGAGTTCCTTGAGTTTCTCCGGATTCACACCCGCCACGACAAGAACCTGATGCTGGATGACAACATTGAGGATGTGGAGTCCTTCCAACATGTTCTGATGGAGGTGGAGGAATATCTCTTGACACTCTCTCCCGAAACGCCATATGATGCTTTGGAGCAGAAGTTGCAGGATCTTGGCTTGGAAAGAGGTTGGGGAAGCAATGCTGGCCGTGTGCTTGAAAGTATCCAGCTTCTCTTGGAGCTTCTTGACGCACCTGATGCTCTCAATCTCGAGAAATTCCTCAGCAAGATCCCCTTGGTCTTTAATGTTGTGATCATGTCACCCCATGGCTATTTTGCACAAGACAATGTCTTGGGATATCCTGATACTGGCGGCCAGGTTAGTAAACCAAAGTAGAATGCCTCTTTCATTATAGGGTTTAGGGTTTTAGATTTAGCATCAGTTCTTAACTCTGATCATTGAGTATGCTATTGCTTAGGTTCTTTATATCTTGGATCAAGTTCGTGCTTTGGAGAATGAGATGCTCAAGCGTATCAAGGAGCAAGGGCTTGACATCACCCCTCGTATTCTTATTGTAAGTTTTGTGAACCAAAGTATCTTCTAATTTGTTCATGTCTTTCAATTGTTTCGTGCCTCACTCTAATGTACACATTGTTTCTTATACACAGGTTACAAGGCTCCTTCCTGATGCTGTTGGGACTACATGTGGTCAGCGTCTCGAGAAGGTTTATGGAACTCAATATTCGGATATTATTCGTGTCCCCTTCAGAACAGAGAAGGGAGTTGTCCGCAGATGGATCTCAAGATTTGAAGTCTGGCCTTATCTAGAGACTTACACTGAGGTGAGGCTTTGATCATCACAATCACATGTCATCACCTTCACCTTGTATTTCACTCTACGACTAACCAAGATTCTTTTGTGTTAATTATTAGGATGTTGCAACAGAACTTCTCAAGGAGTTCCAAGGCAAGCCTGATCTCATCGTCGGAAACTACAGTGATGGAAACATTGTGGCCTCATTGTTGGCACACATGTTTGATGTTACTCAGTGCACCATTGCTCATGCCTTGGAGAAGACAAAGTACCCTGATTCTGACCTATACTGGAAGAAACTCGAGGACAAGTACCACTTCTCTTGCCAGTTCACAGCTGATCTCATCGCCATTAACCAGACTGATTTCATTATCACAAGTACTTTCCAAGAGATTGCTGGAAACAAAGAGACTGTTGGTCAATATGAGAGTCACCTTGCCTTCACAATGCCTGGCCTCTACCGTGTTGTCAATGGTATTGATTGCTTTGATCCCAAGTTCAACATTGTTTCCCCAGGAGCTGACATGGACATTTACTTCCCATACACTGAGAAGGAAAGAAGGTTGCCATCATTCCACTCTGAAATCGAAGAGCTCCTCTACAGCCAAGTGGAGAACAAGGAACACCTGTGTGTCTTGAATGACAGGAACAAGCCAATCATCTTTACAATGGCAAGGCTTGACCGTGTGAAGAACATCACCGGGCTTGTGGAATGGTATGGCAAGAATGCCAAGCTTAGGGAGTTGGTTAACCTTGTGGTTGTGGCTGGGGATCGGCGCAAGGAGTCCAAGGACAACGAGGAGAAGGCTGAGATGAAGAAGATGTATGAGCTAATTGACACCTACAAGTTGAATGGACAGTTCAGATGGATTTCTTCTCAGATGAACCGTGTGAGGAACGGTGAGCTCTACCGCTACATTGCTGACACTAAAGGAGCTTTTGTGCAGCCTGCTGTCTATGAAGCCTTTGGCTTGACTGTTGTGGAGGCAATGACTTGTGGATTGCCTACTTTCGCTACTTGCAAAGGCGGCCCTGCTGAGATTATTGTGAATGGCAAATCCGGCTACCGCATTGATCCATATAACGGTGACAAAGCTGCTGATATTCTTGTCGATTTCTTTGAGAAGTGCAAGGCTGATCCTTCTCACTGGGATAAAATTTCCCAAGGAGGCTTGAAGCGTATCAAAGAGAAGTAAGCAATGCCTTCCCTAAACCCTAATGTGCTTTCACTAACTTGTGCTAGAAGTTATCATGTTCTTACATGTTTGTGTTGTTTATGTAGGTATACTTGGCAGATTTACTCTGAGAGGCTGCTGACCCTGACCGGAGTTTATGGCTTCTGGAAGCAAGTGTCTGACCTTGACGAGAAGCGTCGCTACATCAAAATGTTGTATGCCCTCCGGTATAAGAAATCGGTTGAGTCTGTTCCTCTTGCTGAAGAAGAGTGAAGCAAAGGTGAAAGCTAAGCAGAGGAGTTTGGTGGCCTGGCTGAAGTCATGATGAAGTTTTGTTTAGATTTTGTCTAGGAATTTTTGACTAGGCACAATATAGTCTTTTTGTTTCCCTTTTTTTTGTGTGGAAATAGCTTGAGTAACCGGTCAAAAATGTTTGATGAGTCCGGATGAAGTGGACACCAATGATAAAATGTCAAAATGTTTAATCAAACATTTTTGCTGATGATAAAACATCAAAATGTTTGATTAAAATCACCGGACTCATCAAATATCAAACACTTATAAGTGACCGGACTCATCAAATATCAAACACTTATAAATTACCGGACTCATCAAATATCAAACACTTATAAGTGACAAACATCAATGAGAGATGTACAAGTGTCAACAATAATCATAAACAAACATGTCAAATACCCAAAATCTCATGTTATCTCCTTAAATTGCAACCAAGCCTTTTAAAATGGACACGTGTCCCATGTTCATTGATGTGGTCACCTTAATTAAAGTGACTAGCCCTTGTCACCGAAGTCAGGTTCTTTCCATTTTGGTTGAAATGTTTGAACTTTGGGTTTTTTTTTTCTTCCACCCCATTAATATCAATTGAGTCAAATATTAGTTCATATTTGTTCTTATACTATATCTGTTCCTATATATATTCTACATGTCGTGTTAATATTTTCCATTTTTCCATTATAGTTTGGACAGCTTAATTTCCTATACAAATGTTTAGGGTTTAAATCACGAGTACTAACTTTTCTTTTCCGTTTTCATCACGAGTACTAACTTGATATGTAATCTTGTTATGAGAAATGAGAAAGCAATCGTTTCGAAGTAGAATATGGTTGAAGATGATTGAGATTGGGATTTTAACTAGTCATTTTTTCAAGTAAAATGTTTGATGAGTCCGGATGAATATCAATGGACCTATGAGTGTGAACGTACCGTTTCTAATTATATAAATCGAATTTTAATTTTAGAAAATCATAAAAACAACAATGATGATTCGATGTCAATTCTAAAATTTCTTTAAAATCATGATTTATGAGTAATACGATTTTAGTAAGAAAACAAGAACTCACGATTTTTAACCGAAAGAAACAATTTATTATGATCTATATATGATTTCTTTTTCAAAATAAAGTTCCATAATAATATTGGATAGCCCAAAACTCTAAAACTTGTACAATATTGGCTAAATCTCTGGGTATTGGTCATCTTCTTCAATGCATGTTTACTAACCTGGAATGAAATTGAGAGTGGTGTAATTAATTCCGGAATTGGTGAATTCCAGCGTTTACTACATATTAAAGTATTATAATAGATGTGGGTCCTATTTGCTTATCATAAATCGATTCTTGACGAAACCCCTTATTCGATATCCAAAATGGGAGATGAGTATCAGAATAAAAGTAATGAAATCAATTTTTTGCTCCTCAAAATATCCTCACATAATTATAATATTTCTAAGTTACCAAACCCTAAATATATATATATATATATATATATATTATATTTTAGAGGTATTTTATTAATTCATTTTTTGTAGAAGTATTTTAGTAATCAAACTAGTTTTAATTCCGATTTCATATGGTAACTAAACAACATCGATCGTAATTAGTTTCAGTCATGTTTTGATTCTTAATGGTAAGTAAACAGTAGAATTGTATGAAATATTCTTGTACCGATTGGTGTTAATACCAATTCATGATAATTTTTATTCCAAGTTAGTAAACGTTTCCTCAATATACCATTTTGTTCGATTCAGTCTCCTCAATATACCATTTTGTTCGATTCAGTCTCAAACCCTTGACCGGAGAAGAAACGAAAAACCAATTTGATGCAACCTCGAATTGAAAATGAAGGCTAGGCTATACTGGATTCTGAAACCCTGCATATTTCTTATTCATATTTCTTATACATAAAGTCATAAACGATGGAGCAAACCAAATGTTCCACCATTTAAAAACGACGAGTCGTCTGTCGCCGTCTTAAACACACCCTCTTCTTCTGCAGCTGCCCACATCGGAGCTCAGAAGTAGGAAAAAAATGGCGAGCTATATGTGGAGGAAGTACGCAGACTATGTGTATACAAAATGGGAAAGAATGATTCTTTGGAACATGGTCGAGCCCTACACTCGCCCCAAGTCGTTTACTCCACTCGTCACTATCTACGTGGCTGCTTTCTACACCGGAGTCGTCGCCTCCGCCATCACTGAACAGCTCTACAAGGTAATCACTTTGTTGGGTATTTGATACTATTGAAGTTGGGTTCTTTGCTTTGCCCTTTTCCAATTTGAACCTGTTTGATTTGGTAAGTTAGTAAAGCAAAATGTTTGGATGAGAATTGGGTTTTTATTATCATGTATAGTGTGCTGTGAGCTTGTTGAATCAGATTGAAGGTGTATAAATGGTTTGGGACAAGTGTTAGATATGTTAGTATTTCAAACGCTTGGAACAAATGGGTCCAGTTCAGTTTGTTGTGTATGAGTTTTTGTTGTCTTACATCTGCCTTTTAGTCAAAGCTGCAATCTAAAGACAAAGGAAAATGGTTTGATCTCTGAATTTAATCGAGGAGAATAAGGGAACTGTGTTGGGAGATGTTCTGGGCTTAAACGAAGATTCTTATGGTTTTGATCAACTCTTGATTGGTTTTTCTTTCATTTAGAATCTGATGAGTGATTGGTGAAGAATTGAAGTCTCAATTTGGCTAATTATCAGCTCATTGTATGCTACCAAACATTGTAGCTCAGTTATGATGGTCTGCTGTAAGATGTTGATAACCTTGCAAATGTTTCAGTTCGCATAGTTCTTAGGGATCCCTAGTTCTTGACATGCCTGCTGAGCTGATGTCGTCTAACTTAATCATTTTAGTCTTGATTACTTATATATGATCTTGCTGCAGAGCTATCTTGATTTCCCTTTCGAGTAAAATTGTACTGTGTAGCTTTGCATATCTTTCAGTTATTGAAATGAATGAAATCCAATGCAAGTAAATGATATCTGTTCATACTGCTTTTGAAGACATGAAATTCGTAACTTTTGTTATTGTGCAGGAAAAATACTGGGAAGATCATCCTGGCCATCAAGTCCCTCTTATGAAGCCAAAGTTTTATGGAGGACCTTGGAAGGTAGAGAGAGGAGAGGTTCCAGCCTCTCTCCCACCCCCATAGTGAAGTTTGAGAAATTGTTGAAAAGTTTCTACTATCATTTGCAAACTTCTGTTTTGAATGTTAAGGACATATTGTGCCTAGAAGAAAAGAGGAAATGAGAAAAACAATAAGATTAGTGAACTGTTTGGTACTTCTGGTAATTATCCCAACTTGATCTATTTTAAGTCTCTTATCTTTTGAAACTCCAATAGAAAATAACTAGATGAAACATTAACCCAACACGTACTGATATATCATCTCTTCTGTTACAAACAATCTACCAGAAACTGGTGTGCCAAAGTTACATTTCACATTCCTCCCCCTAAATTAGAGAACTCCATGTTCTGCATGATCATTCTTCTTTCCGTCTCTGTCATCGTTCCATACGATGACGACCTATGGAACTATACCTACAGAACCATTGCCATCCCCGAACGTAGCTATCGTTTCACAAGCAAAAGAACAGATTGAGTTATGCCTTGGCATACAAAGACCATGGCCGGAGATGATTCAGCTCCAAAATCTCAGACCTCCCTCCTCCTTAAACCAATCTATCGAAAGAATCAGGACAAACGTTGCCTTCTTCCGCATGAACTACACCATTATCATATTGACCATTCTTTTCATAAGCCTTTTATGGCACCCCATCTCATTGCTACTCATGATCGTCCTGATGGCTGCATCGTTGTCTCTATATTATTTACATGACAAACCCTTGATGGTTTTAGACCATGACAATGACATCGATCATCGATTCGTGATGGCAGCTTTGTTCTTGGTCACTGCCCTCGTGCTTTTCCTTACCAATGTGAAATATAACATTATAAGGGCACTTTCTTTTGGCCTTGCTTTTGTTTTGGTTCATGGAGCTTTAAGGGAGCCTGAGGATGTCTTCGTTGTCGATGTTGAAGAAGGATCAGGCGGAGGCTCTGTTCAGAAACTCCCTCTGAAAAATGCTGCCTCTTCTTCTTATTCTCTGTCTCAATAGTCAGTCAAGATTTCCTTGATTCTTTCTTTTTCTTTTCTTTCAACTATTGTGAAGTGAGTGTCAATCTGGTTTGGTGAAATGTATAATACAAAGGACGGTGAACGAGTGTTAGATCTGTGAATTTGTAATTGTATACAAATGATCTGATGCAATTCGAGTAGAATGTGCGAAGAAACTCGCAGAGTGACTCAATATGCCCGGACAGCTCCACATTTCTTAGGATCTATACAAAGATTAAACTGCAGCAGGGATTTCATTTCTTAGTTTCCTATATGTATCAGCAAATATGATTGCTTTACATATGTCTAAAAGAGTATGTTAGGAGTCTGATCTTTCTATTACTTGTGAGGAGTATGTTTTTTTTTTTTTTTTTTTTTTTCTGTTAATCGTTAGGAGAATGTTAGGAAATATGATTGCATTACACATTATTCTGGACAACCTTCCCATCCCTTGTAGGAGACTGAAAGGAATGGAAACATGTACCAAGTAAAGAGGTATGGAGGTTTGGGGTATGGGTTCCCATCTCTTGCTGTGTTTAGGTAAGGAAGCATTTGATCATGTGTGCATCGGATCCGTTGTCATCTAGGACATGTGTCCATTTCTCGTAGGGACTGCAGCATCTATATATACTTGGTTGGCCATTTCTCTGATCATATCTGCATTGCTCGTATCATTTTCCTTCAGTTCCTCTGTTGCCTCTGCTATTTGATATAGGACTCCATCTACACCACCTTCACATATTCATGCCCCTCTTTCATTTTGTCAAAGGAAGTCGATAATGTCGAGATCAGCTCAAGGCTGGAGCTGGTTTCTCTCTAAGGCCAAACGTTTCAAGCCGGTTTCGCACCAAGGAAGCGTTTGGTCTGGAGTGAAGTCTCCTCCAGTTTTGTACATTATTCCTTCTTTCAAACCAACGACATGTTTGGTCTTAGAGCGAGTTATCCAGCAGGCAAATTTCTCTCATAGTCTCATGCTTGTTCAATATATTAGCTGTAAAATCGACTCAACGGGTCTAATACTCCAAATGTATGCAGGGCCAGGGACAAATGTGTATCACCATTCTGAGACACACAGTACAATATTATATACATATGGATTAGGATGAAGATTATAATACGATCTTCATTAATTATAATAGGTAGCCTTGACCCGTGCATCTCTTTAAAAAGTTTTTCTCGATGCTTGGCTTTATAGTAACTAGAAGCGCGGGCGTGGTTATATCCAAAGGGAAATTATTATTTGTACCTGGAACACCACCTGTTTTATGTTCCTCTTTAATCTCATTGGTCCACGTGTTTTGTTCTTATTTCTGATTGGTGTATTTAATTACTTTTTTTTTTCATCCCGTGCTGGTCCCCACATGAATCTGAGTTATATGATTGGTCGGGTACAACACCTAGCAGTGCCACGTGGTGTTCCGGGTACAGAGAATAATTACTCATATCCAAAAGTTAAAATGGTTTCTTTATTTTCATGTCTAATATGGGCACATCCAAAAGAGCATACCAAGAAACCAAATATGGACAGACATTGTATAAATGGTTACTAAACCTTCATAGACTATTTGTAATGTTGTATCCAATAGAACCGAGGAAGAACACAATTGCACAACAAAGGAGAACATATAATTAATGTGTAACTGGTATATGAAATGTGTTTTAACACACCCACTAAAAGTAATAACTTTTCAGTGATGAGTGTCATCAATTTATACGGTAATCGTTGTGTTATCTAGTACATAAGATATTTAGCATAATAGCATGTTGAAAAGTAAGTAAAATTGATAGAGGAATGTAAATAGATCCATGTATATACAGAAGTTGTGATATATATTACAGAAACTATATTATGTTTACATTGTACTACACATTATACAGCTAGACCATACACGTAGGTCTCTAAAGAGCTGTTCCTATTGTGCAAAAAAAAGAACTGCTTTGTCAAACGGAGTCTGCTTTACAAAAACTTCTGCTTGATGACAAACTGTTGTTTCAAAATTTTACCTTGTCTTTTTTTTCACTTTGCAGATTCAAAGCACCGACAGTAATCTTGACCTTGGAGATCAGGAGCAGGTTTGATGATGTGCAGATGCTATTGTCATGATCTTTGGAGCCAGGCTCGGACCTAAGGTGAGGCTGACGAGGGGGCCGCCTCAGGCCCCAAAAATCTGGAGGCACCAAAATCCGGCAGCTACCTTGAGCAGGAGGGATTAGAAAAAGCTAAAACTGTTTGAATTTTGGTTTTTTTGAAATGAAAAACAGAGGAGAGAAATGATTGGGTTTAGAAGAGAAGATAAGATAAGGGAGAGAGAGAAGTTTTAAATGGTGATGATGATGAGCAGCGATGGTTGTCGTCGTTGATGACAAGGCACCATTTTTCAGGTCCGAGCATGTTTGGAGCATGATAATGCTTGTTGAAGCTACAGTGGTCAACCAATTGTCTGAGATACTTTGATAAATTGGAGAAAAGTGCCTTATTTTTTTTAGAGGTATAAGATACTTTGCTCCATACTCATCCATCTCAGGAATGGTTGGATTGATAAAAATGCACATGGTTGGATTGATAAAAATGCACGTACTCATCCCAGTGTTTATGATTGTTTTCTGCAAAGTGAATAACAAACTTATTTCAATAACAGGAGATAGCATTGCTACACATGACAACATGTATCAGAAAGACACAACTTTCTTGTACCAAAATGGAGGAGGAAAGAGAAGTTATCATGTCAATGTCAAGTTCATTAGCAAGTGTTCCCCACAAAGTAACATTCAAATCTTGCTTCCTGTACAAATCAAAAAGTCTATTAGTGCAGAACCTTACATGAATGCCATAACATTCCCATTAATTTTAGGCGTTGTCTTATTTCACTATAGGTAACTTATGAAGTAAAAATTGGATTGGCCCAGCTTGAAACAAAAACTCATGTTAAAAAAAATATCCAATGTAGCAGAATGCACATAAATCACAGTGTGTGCATTTTGGATGTATAGCAGATGCTTGTGCATGCTTACCATCAATCACAGTGTGCTCCAAGGGGTACATCAGCTTCAAACTACCAATCAGATCTAAATGATGACAACAAGGACACAGATGATCAGAAGCAACAGTAACCAAATTTCAAAAATTGGTGAAACAAAACAGATGTGTTGAGTAAATAAAAATATTTGATCAACATTGACTGTAACAGCTAACTGAACACACCCTTATTTAAATATACTCAACAAAGCCAATTGAGGTAATAAGTTGCAATTCATGCTTAACAACAATGTACTTTAACTGGCTACCCCTCGAGAAAAACTTTGAAATCTGATATACAGAGCCAGCTATGATTTTCTCTATGACATCTTCATAGCTTGCTTCTTTTATCCAGGCATGAATTGCATCATTTTACGCATAACAAATAAAGACAATAAAATGGGAAAAACTGTAATCGATACATATCATAAACAAAGACACTGTTTTTGCTTACATGTCTGTCGTCGACCAAAACACATTGCAAACCATCAGGTCGCTCAACAAGATTCAATATCTTCCCTCTTCACACTCGGCAGACTCGAACTTGTATTTAGTGTACAGTTTGTTAAATATATTAAAAAAAATCTAACAACAAACGATGCATGAAATGAACCGACAAAACAGAACACTACAAAACAGAATACTGAAGTCGGTGGAAAGCGATGGCAGACGAACACAACTATAGGTACCTTATCGGATTCCGTTAACTTGGATGAAGCAAGATCTCTTTGTATATAACATTTGTCGTCAACACCCCTTCATGTCCTTCTATCGAGCCTTTTTTAACTAAGGTTTTGGTAGTAGCTTTTGAAATCCCTCGTGATAAAGCTACATATAATTGGCCGTGAGTGAATACATGATCTGGGAGGTAAACGCCAACATTTCATATTGTTTGTCCTTGTGATTTGTTTATTGTGAGTGCAAAACTCAACTTCACGGGAAATTGTTTTCTTGTAATCCCGAAAGGGAGTCCAGAATTTTAGGTACTTTTTAAAGTGATTCTTAGTAAAAATACTCTAGTTTTTGCAAATTGACCACTCAGAATTTCTGCATCAATAAGGTTGTTATACAATCCGCAACATATTAACCTTGTGCCATTACACAATCTCATTTTTGGGTCAATGTTTCTCAAAAGCATAAGGACGACGCCTTTTTTGATAATTAACTGATGTGGGGGCATACCAGAAGGTGAATGGAATTCAAGAATTCTTGTTGGTGCATATTTCTGGTATCATCCTCAACTGAGTCGAAAGAGTACAGGATCTGTTCGGGCCCTGAAATTTGTTTTATAATCATCTCATTAAGTACATTGATATCATCATTTTTCGGAGTGATTATTGCTCTTTCAACCATGTATGTTGAGTCATTTACGTGAGTTTCTAAATCAGGGAAAACCTCGTTAATTAAATGATTGACTGATTGTTCCCCATCCCATGGTATGACCATACACGAAGGTAATCGTATCATGTCTTCAATCAGAGATGGTTGTTCTCCATTTCCAACATTTAGTAAAAAGTCTGAGAATTTTGGATCGTTGATGGATCTTATATTTTGCCATAAACGAAGGAAATTCACATTTTTCCAAAATGAGGCATTTATTATACTGGCGCGAACCATTTCTGATCTTGTACCTTTAGGAACAACTACTGGAATTTATCGAAAATCTCCGCCAAAGATCATTACTTTACCTCCAAATGGTAAACACATTTGTTATATCTTTCAAAGTTTCATTTAAAGCCTTGAACACACATTTATGCATCATTGGTGCTTCATCATAGATAATAGCTGATGATCTTCGTATTAACTCTGCTAGATCTGATTGTTTACTAATTGAGCATGTAGGAGTTTTCCTAGTGGAATTTTAAACCTTGAGTGTCCCGTTCTTCCACATTATACGGGAAGTTTAGCATTGATCACTATACAAAGTGAATGTAAATATATTACTGGAAGCCAATACATGTTTTGAGGATACTATGACATATCTTCATTAAAGCCAGTGCACCACCATTAACTCAAACGCAAAGTATATTGTATTGAGTAAGCTATTCAGACCCAACATAAAAAAACAAAAACAAAACAAAGAGCAATGATCCCATTTTACTATATATTCTTAATTTTTGTCACAAACCACACTAAAGAGTAAATCATATACATGTGACAAAAAACATTACTACTCTAGGGCACATGCCCTCTTGTTATATATTTTAATTTCTTGATATATGTGGTATCTACTTTAGCATTTTGACCAAAGCTAACTAAGTTTACATAAGGAAGTAAAGAATTAAATGAGGTCTATTAAGGAATTTATATCCATACATTCAATTATCTATTATCTCGGTATTTTTAATTATTTGTCATCTGAATACCCTATCTCTATATTGTTGTAAATGTATTTCTCATTCTAGTGTTACACCTTTAAGATTTAAGATTCTATGATAACTTATAGTCCCCATAGTCCTGGTCTATCTATGAAATTATGAACTTTATCAGAAAGTCCTTCAAGTTTTAGCATAACTCAATCTTTTGCTTATCGTAAAATGCAAGAGACTTCAACTGAAAATCAATGGAACCCTACAAATCTATATATAAACCCTACAGATCTATATATAAAAGAAGGTAACATAAGAAAATACTAATAAAAGTGCATATATACCAAAGAAAGTCAAACAACCACAAAAGCAACAAAACTAAGACCAATAGTTAGTAAGACTTCACATTTTGTTTCATTTTGAATAATCAAACTTCATATAAATCTCAAAACCGATAATTTTCTATAGTAAACATACATAAAGACTTTACCTCTGTTTTATTTGCAGCATTCAGATCTTTCTGCAAGAGTTCTTATGACCATTTTTGGATTGTTGCAATTTTTCTCAAGAATTTGATGAGTCAATATTGTATTTATTTTCCAGTTTTTATTTATCTCTGCAAGATATCAAACAAATTCATAAACATTTTCACTGGAGATAAAAACTATCAAATGTCATATCCACAGCTTATTGCTTCTATTTTAACAAAACAAAAAATAGATCTAATACTATTTCTAATAAATAGATCTAATACTATTTCTAATAGCTGGTAAAAAAAAACACTCAAGTCTGAGTTATGCCTGAACATCCCCTAAATTCAAATTATGGTGAGATCTTCTTATCAACTTGAGGACCTTAGGTAACTAAAAACGAAAATTCTTGGTGAGATCTTCTTATCATTATAAAAGTCTCAATTGTGTAAACATCTTCTACAATTTAAAGTTAAAAAAAAAAAATTTAAAACCCACACCCAAGCCTAACACTGTTCACGTAAACAATGTTTATGAACAGTCTATAAACAGTGTACGAAAAATAATATATGTTAAATAGAGTAGTTTGAGGTGTAAATTCTCGGTTTATGTTTTCAGATCATGTGGATCACAACCTGTTCTAACATTTCAATCATGTTGCTAGCCTAAGAAGGATCAGATACCAGAATTGGATGCTCAGCTTGCTACCATTTTTAATATTTTGATAAAATCTCAATATGCAACCTACAATTTTTGCATCTGAACATGATTCCGAAATGGTTCCAAACTGTGGCAAGGGTTTGTTATCATTTTGTAGTTTTATCCAAAGCCATTGAATCAACATATGCTGCCAATCTGTGGTGACCAAAACTCTGTCAGAATCCATACAAAGCCAACTTGGAAGACTTTGATCTGATCTTTCTTGCTTACACGACTCTTGAAGCCAAGCTTACTGTTGTTTGTTAACCCCAAATGGCTAAAATCCACAGTAGGTTTAAAGAAAAGTGACACTTTTTGGATTCAACAAAGAAAGTGTTTAGAGGGTATGCTCACTATGTTGGAAGTCCACCTCAGTAGATACTCCATACGCCAATCAATATGCTATCATGAATGGACCAACACAATTTGAATACTGCTATTTATATCTACACCATCCATATATGAGATAGAGGAATCATGCTTTGGTTTTGGCTGACTGTACTTGACAGAAAAAATAAGACCTTTTGAAAAAAAGTTGGAAGCCACTACATCCCAGCCATGACAGTAACATAAACCAGCAAAAATGGTCAGATTAGCACAGCATGGAAAACTAAACATAAATTGCTTTTTATGAACACGTCTTGAAAATGATTCAATTTGCTTTTGATGCGAGCAGAAAAAACACTTCCTACAAAATTATTTCCAATACCGCAAAAATATGGAAAAGAATCAAATTTAGCTGAAAAATTGGAACTGATAAAACACATAGTAACTTAAATGATTTAGAGTACATGATTAAGTAATCATGCCCCAAGGTCCAACAATAAAAGGCTATAACTCATACTGATGCATGCATCTATAAATCATTGAATCACACAGTATTTTCTATTTCAGAAAAAAAAAAAAAATTATCACCTGGAGACTCTTCTTCCTTGTTTTGTATTATTTGCTCACACCTCTTTCTTTCATGAGCAGTTCTTGTATGGTATAAGTATCTTAGCGTTCATCAATACATCATGCACATATTTCGACCTCCTCTTCTTTCACTGACTTGGAGTTGGATTTCTGGATCCTTCTCCCTTTGTGCTCATCACACCTTTTTCTTCCTTGAATTGGTTCTGTCCTACAACGAGAGCCATCAGGCAAGATGAATCCGAAAATCAATGTAGAGCTGTCACTAACAAGAAACTCTACTGTTTCAAACTTCACATTTGATGCATCATGATTATCAAGCTCTTAATTTATTGCTGAGAACACTGCACTTTGAGTCCACATTATTATCTGATATCCTGACTGTAATTAAGGCTTTAATCCTCATCCCTTTGTGTTCAGCACATCTCTTTCTTCCTTGAACTGGTGGTGTTCTACATATAGAGACATCACCCACAAATTATAGTATTTTCCCGAGGAATTCTACTATCATCCGAAAGAAATTCTCTGTAGCCGATAACACTATTTTGAATCAATAATATTATTTGAGATCTGTGTAATCCTCATCCCTTTGTGTTCAGCACAGCTCTTTCTTCCTTGAATTGGTGCCTTCTACATATGGATCCATCACCAACAGCCACCCCACAAACTATAGTATTTTCCTGAGTAATCCCACTTGTATCCAAAACTAACCTAGGCTGTAATACACCGAACTTGAAAACTTGGGCTATGAGATTCAGGTTCTCCATATCATCTTAGTCACTGAAATTTACCTCTTTCAACACCAGTTTTCAGGAGTTGATTCTTATGCCAACTTGCTTCTGTCTGAAAGGTAGAAGCCTCTGGACAATATCAGTAAATCGCACAGGTTTTGAGGAAATTTTCTTGAGTCTCTGAAGGACATCATCAGGGTGCCCTGCACCATTGATGCTTGTGTCCATGCATAATCAAATGTGTTTAGCAGCTTCTGTTTTCAGAGCCTCGCGTTTGGTTTCCATCTGTTTAACAATGAACAGAGAATAAGGCATATCATTCATAAATCATATGGCCCAATTACAAGTACAAATTAGCATGCAAACTGTGTAACACACAATTCTCTATATTGACAAACTGCATCAATGAGGCCTATCATTCATAAATCATATCGTCCAATGACAAGTACAAATTTGCACGCAAACTGCTATCACACATTTCTCTATACTAACAAACTGCAATATCTCATAATGGCAAGCACAGCACTCACCAAGGTGTATCTCCAGCATTCTAGCACGCATATGAATCAGAAACAGAATCAGAATGAAAATGCAAATGCTCTTCAATATGCATGATAAACTAACCAGAAATAGTATCGGTAGAACAAAGTTTAGTGAACTGGCGATTAACAACTGCAACCAAACCACAGATTCAATAGCAGTCAAACTAACCCATTCAGCACAATCCAAGTACAATTCACCACTCGAAATCAAACAAATCGTAGATCAAACTAAACCGAGATCATCCTTCCTGTGGGAGCTGCAACTAGTCCAATTCAGTTCTTTACACAAACTCAAATTTGATTGACTAGTACAGAACACAAACAGAGGCAAACAGAAACAGAGAAAACAAAGATGATCAAATTGCATGGCATAATGCAGCCAAATCATGCTTCTTTTCTTTATCATACACGTTAATCTGATTAAGCACAAAGCTACAAATCAATCTTCCATTCTATGCTGTTTTCTCAATAACAACAATCACACATTTCTCCTTATCATTTGCAATGCAAAACCCGAAATTCGACCTTGGGAGAAATGGTCTGCAAAAGCAGCCTAGCAGCCTGCTCCTGCTTAACCAAAGCATCCTCCTTCTCCACCAGAACCGCCGCCACGATTTTCTCATACCCGCCGCCGCCGCTGACAATGAAATCCACTAGCGCCGCCCTTACCGGACCCATGCTCGGATTATACGCCGCTGACTCCATATACCACCCTCTGTAAATCTTCCCCTCACTGTCCAGAATCGCCGCCCCAGACGGGCACTGGCTGTACGGCGCGTCGACCTATTCGCGGCCTCCAGCGCGTGGCTTATCAAATCATCGCCAAAAGTCTCCGGTTTTTTTATGAACGATAGGGCATTGTTGTGTTTCTCCAGGACTAACGGCACGTCCTCGCCGAGGAGGTCTTCGGGGCCGAACCGGTGGGGGAGGAGGTGGCGGAGCGGGCTGAATTGGCCGCACGGATTGTGGTTTCCGTCGTCTCCGGATTCATCGGAGGTGATGAGGATGTTGATGTCCTGTGCGCGGCGAATTTTCTGGAAGAATTGGCGGCAATGGCCGCAGGGGGCGGCGGAGACGGCGACGTAGTCGAGTCGGGGCTCCGACTGGATCGAGAGGTTGGTGACGAGGAACTGCTCGGCGTGGACGGAGTAGTGGAGAGGGAGGCCCGGGAACTCGAGGTTGACTCCGAAGAAGATCCGACCCGAGGACCCGTACCCGACGGCTCCGACGTGGAATTTGGAGATGGGGACCCGGGCGAGGGACTGGGCGGACTTAACGAGGGACGGGAGGAGCTGGACGACGGTGAGGTTGGACTGCTTGGCCATCGACTCGGCCTCCGAGGCTTCGATTACGAATCTGGGTCGGGCCATTTTCGGGGAGAGGTGGGTCGACCCGGGTTTTGGGATCAGAGAGAGTGAGGAGGGAGGAGTGAAAGGAGGGAATGGGAGACTAGTTATAGAAGTCGATGAGCTTCTTGCATGAGATGAAGTGCAATGTAAGCAAATGAGGGTATCAATATCATAAGCCTTCTATATTTTACCCTTCTCATTGTGGATAATATATATTATTTAGAGCACAATATGAAAATTTACTTATTATTGAATTTAATTATTATGTTTATTAGAAGGTACTCATTTTGGCTTTTGCAATTTTGTATTATAATGAATGAAGTTACTACCACCACTAGACATGCTTAAATCATGAATATATATATAAAATAAGCTCGCAATCATGCATCATCTAATCTTGGATCATATGCTTTTTCCATCTCTAATTAAACATGGGTTTCATACTCATGACCTTCTTGTAGTTTTCTCTGAATTTTCAGCTCCAAGCTACCGATTGCAATTCTTTATAACAACTCAACAAATTGCCCAAGTACTGCACTGCAGTCTAGTCAGAGAGTGCTGTCAATGATTTTTGAGCTTCCTTGTCCTAAATTATGATCATCCATCTCTCATTGTGTCCCCTTCCTTACCTACCGATCTATAGTTCTATACCAACACCATATTTTGTCTTCTTCCAAGTTGGAGAGTAGCTAGATCTTGAGTTCGTATCTGTATTTTCTGTACCTGTTAATAAGCCTTGGTTTCTTTGCGTAATGTCTTCATCAACAAAGATAGCAACACATGCATGATGCACCTACCTTTTGCAGTTTGGTAGCTCTCATATAGATTTGGTGCATGCAACTGGATTTCTAGGAATGTAATTAAGAACTACTACTTAACTCTGCACTCTGACTCTGCGATTGAGAAATATGATATGCAGGGCCAGTCCGTCGTGTTTAGAGGCCTTGTGCGAGATATAAAATGTGGCCCTTTAGGTGCTCCTGATAAAAGAGAAATAATACACCAAAACTAGAAGCATAGTGTCACAAATAGGCATGTATATAAGCAGATCAAACAACAAACAAAAAAGATAGAAGACCAAAAGCAAATTTTTTGTAAAAGCATATTAAATTGACTTCGAAAGCAAATGCTCTGTAAAAGCATGTTACATTGACTTCAAAAGGAATTACCAAAAATCTCAGCTACTTTATCACAAAGACGCATCAAGTATTACAATACTACCAGACTTTTACCAAGATGAAATAGCCAATGCAATACTATTTTCTGAATACTGATCTTCTAGCACTCTTAGATGCAAAATCATCAATCAATCTCTCATAGTCAAGCTTTTCCAAGAACTCATGTTCAATGGAAATCAAAGCCAAAGCATTTAGTCTTTCTTGCGACATGGCTGAACGCAAGTAAGATTTCTATATTTTTAGCTTTGAAAAGCTTCTTTCGGCTGATGCTACTGTCACTGGAATTGTTAACAAAATTCTGTATGCAAGGCAACTAGTAGGATAACAATTAGCTCTTTTCAAGAAATTTAGTATTGCACTAGCTGTATCAATTTACTTGAGCATTTTAGTTGAGAATTTCACCAGCTATTTAAACAATCAAACTAAAACATGTAACTAAACAAACCTAAATCACAGGCTCACAGAGTCATAGAGATTTATTAAATCATGTTTAGAAATCAAGAATGATAAACAATACTACAATAGAATCATTGATTCATTGAATTGGGAAACATCAATAACATCTTATATCTAGTAGATTACCTTTCAAAATCGTTGATCTTGAATATATTGTTGGTTGAATGATTGAAATTTGGGGCGGAATTGGACGCCGGAACCCTAATTCTTGTGTAGTGCCGCCAGCCGTGGAGATTGGAATCGCCGAGTCGAGAGGACGAGTTGAGGGTTACGAAAGTGAGGGACTGAGGGTTACGAAAGTGATCATGAGGAAATTCACCCAGATGAAGAAGGGGGGGAGAGAGATAATAAGGAAATTTACCCAAAAAAAAAATATAGGTGCCCTGCCTGGATGTCCACTCCCCTGATCTGATATCTTAACTTGATGCATTTATCAAGGGCTTGTTTATGCTTACATGTCTGTTAATGAGTAGAGTTGTATATGGATTTAGTTTTTACCTTTCTGGTAAAAAGAAGAGGAGCATAGCTATTTGTAGATATTCAAACCAGTGAGAAATGGGAAAGACCTCTCCGTAGGAATTAAGAGACCCTGTGGCTTAATATGCATCTAAGCCTGGTTGAAATGTATAAGAAATTTACACACAGAGATTCGAACTTAGGTCTCCAATACACAAATCCAAAGTAAAACCAACCGAACTACAACTCCAATTGACAATTTGCTACATCTTTCTACATAATATAGGTGTACAATTTTTTTTTAAACCCTCCAAAATTGAAGGCCCTGTGCAACTGCACACTTGGCACAGCCCATGTGCCGGCCCTGATGATATGTTACACTGAGAATTGAGAACCATAGAGATAGATTATGTATTCCTTTGATAACAGGCATATTAGCTTTAACTGTGTATGTTATACAATGGCTACTTTCGTCTATACTGATTTGGAGGCTGCAGAAGAGCAGGACCAACCTCTTCCACACCCCCAAATCACTTATTTTTCCATATGACTTTTTGGACAAGTATCATATCTCATTTTCCGTCGAGTCCAGAACAATTAGCGACCCACTTCTCCGGCATACCATCACCAATTATGTTCTTTGAAGTCTCTATATATTACTCCAGTTTCCGCAACATGCACTATTTACTGATAAGCGAGTCTCATCGTTTGTCCTTGTGTTCTGTTTACTGTTAGAAATAAACTCAAAATGCATGAAGTGGAAAAAGCCTGAGGTGGATGTCACCATAAACTTTCTTGTTCTTTTTTGGTCACAGTTGTGAGAGAGAGATTGAAATCATGTTTTTAACCATTTGGATGTAAGTATAAGGATGATTGAGCAAAGTTTATTTGATCAGTTAGCTAGTGTCGAGTGTCGACTGTCGAGTAGTCGAGGTGAATACTACTGTATACACATGATAAGTATATGCTACTTAGCTTAACATGTTACATGTGTGATAGACACGTAAATTGCCAGTCCACCACAAATGTGGCAAACTGTGATCCAATTCCAGACAATCTATACAAACAAAGTCAAGAAACCCTTCTCGGTTTCATCTTCAATTTTGTAACAGTAACTGGTTGACCCTTTTAACTGTCACTGAAAACTCAACGATGCCCAAATGTGTTGGAATCGGTCTCAGGCTTCCTCATCGGGTATCACATTTGGCGGGTGTTTATTCCTGTGCTTCTTCTTACTCGATCACAAGTGCAGTTGGGTGTGTTCCTAATCGTGCAAAAGTTGTAAGCAAGTGGAGCAGTGGAGGTAGAGCACCTCGGCGTTTGGTGTTAGGCCTTGGAGCTTCATTTTGGGCTCAGTTGATAAACATGTCTGGTGCTGTTGGCGGCAAAGCTTTCACTGCCTCTGCAAGGCTGAAGAGTGGTCCTTCCTTTGAAGAGGTAGCTTTTCTATCCATGAATGGGGAATCAAGTTTTGTTCTTTATCTATTTTCCATAGATTTGGTTTCTGGGTTTTCTTCAATTTTGGATTTTGATGATGAATTGGTGCTGTATTGATTCTAAGGTTAGATTTTCGACAAGGGAATTGTATGGGGTTATAAAGTTATGTCTGAAAGGTTTAGTCTTTTATAAAAGCTTTGCTTCTGATACCCTTTTCCTGCAAAAGTAGCTATAAGTGTTATGAATTCTTAATTTAAACCTGTTGATTGGTGTTCTGAGGTTTTGTAGCTCTATTGGCATGCCTAATTTCCTTATTGTGTTGCTTCTAATTGAAGATATTGAAGAATGTGGACTGGCCAGAGCAGATTCCTTACAAGCCGGAGGATTTCCAGCGCTATGATGAGTAAAGTTTCTAACTTTTGCTTGTACAATGTAGTCTTACTGAGCTGAAAGTTTAGCTTAACACTGGGAGGGTTTAACTTAGATAAGTACTTGAACTAGAAGTTGATTTCATCAGGTCGCCAGATACATTGTTTTATGAGAGTCCACGCTTTGTGACACATATTGATGATCCAGCCATTGCAGCACTGACCAAGTACTATTCTAAGGTGTTTCCGCCTAGCAACACTCCAGGAGTGAGCATGCTGGATATGTGTAGCAGTTGGGTGAGTCTTTTAAGTTAATGTGAGGCCTTGTTTTGTATTTCACATTTTGTAATTTTAGGAGTAATAATCTAGTGAGTGATATTATATCTAGGTCAGTCACTTTCCTCCAGGATACAAGCAAGAGCGAGTGGTTGGAATGGGAATGAATGAAGCAGAGCTAAAGGCGAATCCGGTAATTCTCTTTTGATTATTTTGCTTATTTGAGAATTCAAACATGTTGCAGTCGAGCTGTTTTTCTTACTCCCAATGTATCTTGACCAGGAGTTCTCTTACAGTTTTTCTAATTATGCCTAAATGAATGGGTTTATACTGAAACTAGGTATTGTAGAGTACCATTTTCTGCTGATAAGTAGCATGCCAATTCGTAAATACAAGATGTAATGTGCAATAAACTTCTACTGCCTAGAGAACTATTTGAAGTTGCAAAAGTATAGAAGAACTCGTGTCTTCTTTTTCATTAGCCATGGTAGTTATTGTGTACTTATAGCGGTATAATGATATGATAATATGATTAATATCCATCGTCATTGATTAAACTTTTGTAGGTTTTGACAGAGTATGTTCTTCAAGACTTGAATGTCGACCCTAAACTTCCCTTTGAAGATAATTCTTTCGATGTAATAACTAATGTGGTAAGTACATCTACTGTCAGCATAGTTGTGTTTATCACCTTCTGGTAGAACTTATGCAAGCGGTGCATAATTTTTAAAGATGTACTGTTCTTTACTTCTCTCATATGTAAATAAATTTCACATTGCAGGTTAGTGTTGATTATATAAACAAGCCGATTGAAGTTTTCAAGGAAATGTACCGGATTCTTAAGCCAGGGGGACTTGCTATAATGAGGTGAAACTGTCTTCATCTTTTAATAAAATATGCTGTCAATCTCAAGTGTAGAATCATCCCTTGTCCTTCAGAATTCATAAGGGATTTTATGGAGAGAGTAGCGTTTCAGATTGCCTCTGTTGTTTTTCTTAATCAATGTGCTCTCTCTTCTGAACCGATTCTAACTTACTGCCAATGCCTAAAAACAGCTTTTCCAACCGATGTTTCTGGACTAAAGCAATCTCAATCTGGACATCAACTGGCGATGCTGATCATGGTTTGATTGTTGGGTCATATTTCCATTATGCTGGTGGATTTGAACCTCCTCAGGTAATTCATTGCTTCTTTCTCCTTTTTTTTCATTCCTCTTTTCACCACATACAAGTTCTCTTCACCACATGAATCCTTAACGTTCCAAGACAGTTCCAAGTATTTCAGTAGTAGTGGCTTACCTTAAAAACTAAGTACACTAGGTGCCAAACCAGTATCCACAATTGTAATTTGGAAAACTATGATATTGTTTGCAGGGTGTGGATATATCTCCCAACCCTGGACGCTCAGACCCAATGTACATTGTATACTCTAGAAAGTTATCTGCTGCATGAATACTGAATGTGAGAGACTTATTTTTACATCAAATAGATGAGTTGTCTAATTTTCGATAGAAGTTGTTACGGTATTAAGGATTGTAAACTCATAGTCATTTCTACCCGAGTCCCAGAACAAAAAATTTATGGTCAATGGTAGCAATCGCTCTTGTTTCCAGTCTCCAGCTATAACTTCTGCAACTGGGCAATAGGGGCAATGTAACAGTGTTTTTGTAGAAAAATATTAGTTAGCTGTACTTTTGTTGAAAGCGCGCTTATGGTACTGCAAGAACCATTTGTATAGAGTATACTGTATTCAGTTTACCAGATTTTGTTAAATATTTCACTACACAGTGGCAACATTATAAAGTTTTCTTTTGATTAAAATGATAAGAGTAAAGGAGAGCAAGATTCTCTATATGCTCACATTCAAGAAGCCTCAACATATAATAGTGAATAACTCGAGGAAGGGAAAAGATTAGATAAGCAATATGCACTCCCTCATCCAGTAGGAAGAACTTAACCAAGTGTTTTTCTGGGAAGCACTATAACAAGTGCTTCCTCTTATATTTCAAAAAGCAGCGTCTATTAGGCCCTGGAAGTTCTAATAATATTGAGCACCTTTGTTTTATTGTCCATTGTTTATATGATCACACCGTAAACATAATTATTGGAGACTTGATTGAGTTGATTCATCCTTGATGTTGTGAAAGTTGGTCTCCGTAGTCGGTAAAGTCGGTGCATCAGAAAGTGTGTGCATCAGCAGGTGTAACAATATAATACTCAAAACAGTATATTAATCCAATAAGCCACAAGCACCATTGAAGCAGAAGCATCTGATACCAGTTCTGGTAGAAAAAGCTGAGGAATGAGATTCTATTCTCACATTTGCGCTTTATGTCCATTTCATAGAAAAATAAAGAACCAAGGCAATATATACATATACACGGGAAATTTTATGGTACCGTATATGATACCTACATTTACAAATGTGATAACATATTTGTAGTCAAACTATCAAACCGGTAATGCTAAGTCGTATTGTTTGTAATCTTGTTCTAATAATTGTAATTACAAAATGTACATCAATTTTACAACTTTTTGAATAAATTGTTCTCATAGTTGTAATTTTATTTAACTTCATGTAAATAGTGTAAATAATTTTGGTAAATTTGTTCTCAATGTTGTAATTTGATTCATAATATTATAATTTTTGTTCAAATACATGTAAAATAAAAGTAGGATAGACATACCAGTACCATAGCTGGTCTCTATATACACTACAAAATGCTACTGATGACAAAGACAAATTAATCACCAACAGGATAAGTCACATTGGTTAGACCTAGGTGCCCCATACTTGAGCTGTGTTTGGCAACATGGCTGAAGTCACACCGATCCCTGCTTGTAACGGCGGAAGAGCTCCTCTGTTTGCGCATTCTTGAAGGCGCTGCAGGCAACTACATAGACCCAGATGAGAATCACAACCGCCACGATGAGGATCACATTGGCCCTTCTCCATTCTTTTCTCAAGTTGCCTAGTAAACCAGCCCTGCAAGCGTTGCAATTGTAGCACAGTATGTTTTGGTCATTATTCCACAGCAAACAGTCTTGGTCTGCTGAAGGGTTTACTGGGTTTATCCACAGATTTGGGTTCACATAGTTGTAGCCACAAGCTGTGGGAGGTTTACAACATCCTGACTGTAAAACAAGAACAATGTTTATGTTATAACAACAGAAGGAACAGAAAGATCAAAGGGTAAAGGAAAAATTTAAAAAGAAAAAAACTCAACTAATTTTGTCACTATATGAATCTAATGCTGGCAAGCATAGTTTGTTCTTTTTCATCTTCTTCCATTGTGACCCCAATAATGGCATCTGAGGTATTTTAATTTGTTCTACCTTCCACGATTTCTATAATAATTCAGAAGCAATTGCCATCCAATACAGCAAAGTTTGTGTCCACTTAATTCATGGACCACATTGAAAGGTAAATAGGGGGCATGGAATATTGGCTCTATACTAAAACACAATTGGTGGGTCCTGATCACACTCCTAGAATCCTAGATTTCGATTCTTGCTCTGCTGCATTTGAGTTTCTGGAAATTTCTGGTTCTAACATCTAATCATCTAGTTCACAATGTGGCATAAAGTTACTAAGGAAGTGATACTAAACGAAAAATCTTTTATCTTCTATCAACTTCTTTTCTACAATCAGTGTAAAAAGCTGCAATCTTTTTCATCAAACAGCATTTAGAACACTAATCAAGTAAATTTTATCTTCAAAGAAATTAACTTTTTACCACTTCAAACAAAGAAACAGAGAGATCAAGAACTTGTTAGCCTGTTAGGAACTAAAAACCCTCATAGAATAGTTACGCACAATGTGGCATTTGGGAACTAAAGACCTGTTTGGATCCACACAAAAAAAGACACCCCTTTTGATCTTCTAAAGAACACTACTACTTTCAAGTTATCATCTTATTTTAGAAAGGTAAAAGCTGGGTTCTTTCTCATCATCAAATCAACAATCAAAGTCAAAATCATCTTAGAAAACATTAACTTTCACAAAAATGAAGAGATTAAAGAACTTGCCTGAAGAGGAGAGATGTGAGCAGTAAAGAACTGATCAGCAGTGATGTAATTCTTAGTGAGCTTAGGACAAGTATCAGAATCAGCCAAACAGACCCTTATCTTCTGCCAATTGCTGGAATCAGTAACGTAATCTCTAAGCCACTTAGAAAACCCTTCCAGCCGATACTCCCGGTAAGCCCTGCCCGGAAAGGCGTAACTTCCGTCAGGCCTTGTAACAGTGAAAGCAAATATGAGGACAATAAGTAGGAGGATTATGAGGGCGGCCATACAGAAGAGGTAGAGAGCAAGAAGGCCTTGTTTGTTGAAGTAGGCGCCTATGAAGCCGGTGAGGGAGACAAGGAGGATGAGGACGCCGAGGACGAAGACCGGCCACCGGACAGAGTGGATGCACTCGTTGTCTGGCTTGGAGGCCAACCAGATGCCGGCGGCCATTATGGGGATGGAGCAGAGAAGGGCCATGAAGTTGAGGACTGCTGTGATCTTGTTGCTCACTCCCATGGTGGTGAAGTTGGTAGAGGGTTTGGTTTGCTTGGTTTCTTAGTTCTTGGTTTGGTGTGAAGGAACTGTCTGGATTGGGATTATATGCTTTGGGAGCTTAGTGAAACTATTTTTGTGTGCATATTGGGAGGGTTCTTGTAGCTTTGTAAGAAGTGTTAAGTGGTGAGAGCTTATTGGCCAAAAGCCATATATTCTTCTTTTTGAGAAAATGAGGAAAGATTTCTTACAAGATTAAGCGATAGCTACGCGGATTCTTAAAAATTATAACAAGATTCGTAAATCGTGAGACAAAGGAACATATTCGATGAAACAGTGGTGGAGTCTTTATTATAATCGTATCTTACCGTGTACTCACCATATGTACATTACAGCTGTTTTTACTTTGAATGCTCATACATCTCTCAACATCAGTTTGATAACGTACACTTCATAGTCTTTTACAAGAGTGATCATATGACTCTTAATATTGTATTAGCAAGTGCTCCTCTATCGGATCAAAAGTGCTGCTTGCTTATGACTAAATGATCATCATGAATTCATGATGATTATCTACACAATGGAGTACAACCCCCAGCTAAATCTTGATCCGTATCCATCTCTCCTTTCCTAGTTGAAATTTACGTGTTTGCCAAAAGTGGATTCTACCCAAAGCACGAAAGCGCTTCCGAGTTCCGACGCGTCCTGCCACGTGACTCCGGCACAACCCACTTTCATTTGTCCTCGGTACTACCAAATCCCGAGTTCCCACAGTCCCGTCATCAAGAACGCACCGTGTCGCATTCCCGCGCGTTATCGAATCCTTCAAACCCTAGTCCCCCAACCCCATTCTACACAGATCCCGCGGGAAATGGAGCAATGAGACCGGAATCGGAAGCGTTAACGTGGCTGAAACAATCTTTCCTAACGTTAGTTTGGACCATTTGATTTTCCTTTAGTTTTGATATTGTACAGAAACTGATTTCATTTTTACGTGTACAATAAATCAGAAAATGAAAGGGAGAGTTGGAAGATTGATAAAACATATATTGCTTCCTCTCGAAAGCAAAAGAAATAGTGCTTTTGTCGTTGCAAATTAGCCCTTCTCTTCCATTCAAGAGTCTTTTGTTTGATGACATAACAACTTAATTTATATAGAAAAAAAAAAAACTTAATTTATATAGACAAAACCAAAGGTACAAACTCATATAATGAAGTGATGAGAAACCAAAAAAAAAAAAAAATTATATGATTGGCACTTTTCTTCTTGGCAAACACATTTTCATTGAGGAAAGAAACCAAGTACAACGGCCGAAACATGAACACGAACAAACAGTACAACAAACAAAACAAATACAACAGAGGCACAAAACATCAGATCTGGGAAAATTGCCCATCAAGGGCAAAGACTATATATGATTGGCACTACTTTTAGGTATGGAAACCATTGTTCCCATTATGGGCCATTTGTTTCATGGTTTCAAATCTAGGGCCCTTGTCATTGAACTTTGTGGTGGCATAAAGCTTGAGGTAATCTTGAAACCGGAAGCTATTGGGGTATAAGAGTTTGCGAGCCGGAGAGATAAGGGCATCTCCGGCAGGGTTATAGAAGGTAGCAATGGAGAGCCGACTTCCATCTTTGTCTGTCATAACACGGTGCACTGTACTTTTGTACCTTCCATTAGTCAGCACTTCCAATAGGTCACCTGTGTTCACAAAGATGGTGTTCTTCTTGCATGGTGGAATCGGAACCCATTTGCCATCTTTGAAGAATTCAAGTCCCGGAATTTGGTCTTCTTGGAGCATGAGTATGATTCCACCGGCATCAGTGTGCTCTCGCAGTCCTCTCACACGCTCTGGCTGAGAGCACTTGGGATATTTCGCAACTTTTGTCCCGACACAAGGACCCTAGCTACCTGAAAATGCTTTCTTGATGTCATTCTTCTCCAAACCAAGATTCTCACACATGAGCTCGGAGAGTTTCTCTGCCAGGTTGATCAGTTGAGCTATGTACTCGTTCATTGCCTTGCTGCATTTCATGCATGCATATATAAAACTCAGTATAAGTACTGTTTGGACTTCATAATGGTTCTGCTATTCTATTGATAATTGACTGACCAAAAATCCTCTGAGATATTTGGAATCTCTTCAATGTTAGATGTGGGGAGATGCCACACATAAAAGGCGGTTTCCCAGTCTTTGTCAGAGATATCATCGTCTTTCTCTAAGCATCTATCTATGTCTGACTGATAAAAGCTCTCTTTCAAATTCTCCTCATAGTGTGCATTTACCAATTGCTTCACTTTGTCCATCAGCTTTTTGTCGATTCCATGGTTGTCAATCTGCAAACATTAAGCAATATATTAGATGTGCAAGAGACATATATATCATAGATTTAAATTTGAAAAACGATATAAGTAAGGATCCTCTTTACTTGAAAGAAGCCCCATTGCTCGCACGCTTGGTGCAGAAGAGCCATTGTCTTGCTCCTCCCTTCACCATTGATCTCACCAAAGTCTATGATAGGGATCTCCATTTCCTTCGTTCTCTCTTATCCTGATGTAGAGAACAGGTAAATACAATGCAGTATTTATAGGACCAGAAATTATTGCTGTATACACCAATATTGTATTTCATATGGATATGGTAGTTTATTACAGATGATTTTTTTTGAAATGAGAATTGCCTGGGCCAGCACATGTTATCAACGTTCTCTGTATAAGTTTTCTGTATCGATAAAAAAGACAAAAAAAAGAAAAAAAAGAAGGTTATCTATGTATGCGAGTGTATATCTTCTGATCAACAAGGACTACCCAATATAGTGAACCCAGATTCTGTACTGCCTTGTATTGACAACTTGCTTAGTTGCTTTCAAAGACGAGAATTATAATTAAACCCAAAAAAAAAAAATGGAACTCCTGTTCTAGCCATCCCCAAAAATTAAGTCATTATAAGTGTAATTAGTTGTAATATATAGGGTTTAGAGTTCCCAATAGGTCTAGGGTTTTAAATCTCGCGTACATAAAAAGGGCACAAGGTGCAGCATTTAATGTAATATCCCACATCGGCCAAACGGAGAGGGGTTATGTGTTGTATATGTACATGCCCACCTCCAATCTAACACGAGGCCTTTTGGTGGCTCAGCGGCTTCGGAGGGGATGGGTACTCCGAGGTTAAGCATGATGATGCGAGAACAATTCCCATGATGGGTGACCTACTGGGAAGCTGCTCCTGAGCTGCCGGAAACAAAATCGTGAGGGCCGGTGGGCCCAAAGCGGACAATATCGTGTTACGGCGGAGTGGGTCCTGGGATGTGACAAATGGTATCAGAGCCACTCTGCCGTGTGGTGCGAGTGTGCCGACGAGGGCGTCGGACTCCCAAGGGGGGTGGATTGTAATATCCCACATCGGCCAAACGGAGAGGGGTTATGTGCTGTATATGTACATGCCCACCTCCAATCTAACACGAGGCCTTTTGGTGGCTCAGCGGCTTCGGAGGGAATGGGTACTCTGAGGTTAAGCATGATGATGCGAGAGCAATTCCCATGATGGGTGACCTACTGGGAAGCTGCTCCTGAGCTGCCGGAAACAAAACCGTGATGGCCGGTGGGCCCAAAGCGGACAATATCGTGTTACGGCAGAGTGGGTCCTGGGATGTGACATTTAACCCCACGAATGAACCGAGATTCAGAAACAGATACACTCAACAATACCACAATAAAACAGAATAACAAATTAACAAGGATGAAAAAGAACAGTTGACATAAGATTTAACGTGGTTTGACAAATTTCTTGCCTACGTCCGCCCTAAGATATTGCTCTTTCACTATGAGAATAAAACTAGTACAAGATACATGAGTTAAATCTCATAACCCAAATCTTAAAACTCTTGTACGCGCTCACTCTTAGAGTACCCAAGAACACTATATCTCACATAAGAGAATTTCCCTCTGATCGAGCACCTTTCTTCTCTCACTCTCATGCACAACCCACAAACTCTCTATTGCTTGTCCGATGCTTACTTGATGCAAGCTTACTTGCGTGCTTCAAATGAGTTTCCATGCAGCCTATTTATAGGCAACATCCATTCATGTGAAAAAGGCAAAATCTTTTTCTTCCCTCCTATTACAAAGCAGGAGCACACCATTGAAGACTACCTCTTTACCTTCAATTTCTACAAACATCATTTAAAACTTATGTATATCATTTAAAACTTTGTATAGCTATATATCATAGCTAGCTATATTCACCAAGTCAATATTTGCTGCATCACAATTTGCACGTTCTAGTTGCATGAGAATGAACACCAATCTCAACACAGTATACTGAAAAAGCGAGGCTATAGAGACAAGTATACTGAACAGCTCCATCGGCTCTTTAAGTTGGTTATTGATCCGCCACCTCATGGTTACGACTCAAAAAGGTTGGCGGTGGTTTGTAAGAAAGATGGTGCATTTCCGGCTTGCATCCAGGAGGGTTCTAGCTTGCAGGGTTGTGGTGCAGCTCAGAAGCATGCATTAGTCCACCGCGACGTTTTGCATGACCCTCCCGATCAATGGGACGTTGAAGAAGACACGAGTGTGGAAGAACCAGCAAGACCAATCCCACATCACTCAGAGGCAAAGCTCCTGAGGATCTACTTGGTGGATTCGTACAGCATTCTGGGATATAAGAGGCCGCAGGCGCCTCCTCTTAAGGGGCATGTAGAGGTTTGGTATGAAGTGTTTTGTAAGCTCTGTTATGAGGATGTGTACAAGAGCCAAGATAAACCTAGCTGCTTGCATGAGATTCCTGAGTTGCAAGAACATGCTTCGATGCACAGTGACTACTTGGGTATGGATGGCCTTCCAGTACCGGATGTAGATCTTACATTTTACGACGAGTGGCAGATATTTTGATGTAGATCTTAAATATACGGTACCGGAACTAGATCTTAAAGATTACAAGATGGAGTCTTTGCAACTTTTGAATTCTGATTAGTTGGTGGCAAGTTGTACAAAACGCACCGTTTCGCTTTCCCGCGTCTTATCAAACCCTTTAAAAGTTTAAAACCCTCCCAAAACCTCCCAAATCCAATTCACCAAATTTACAGAGATCCAGCGGGAAATGGAGCAATGGGTCCCACTCTTCGACATCTTCCTCAACTCTCCGACGCCGGAATCGGAAGCTTCGACGTGGCTGAGGCAATCTTTCAGCGCCTCATCGTCAACCGCCGCGCCGATCACCACCGCCGCTTTCCTCTCGTTGCTGATGAGACCGTTGGAGACAATCGACGCTTCTTCCGGAGCTCCGAACCCGAATAGGTAATGGGCCGAGCCCAAGTTCTGATTTTGACGAGTTTTTTTACCGGAAACTGATATGTGGTTTTGCAGGGTGATGTTTATACAGACTCTGCCGAATATGGTTCAGGCGAGGGTTTTGTCGTTTCTGGCTTTGGATCGTGAGAGGTTTAGCGGCAGGGAGTTGGGTAAATTGGCCAGGAATGTTTTGAGTGGCGGAGAGGGGGTTGATTTTTGGGTCCAGAAATCTGCACACCACTTGCTCGACGTAATGTCTGAGTCGAACTACGAGTGGATTTCTTGTTTGGGTTTGGATTCCGGGGAGGAGGAGGTGGAAGATGAGTTTGAGTTGTTGCCGGGTTGGCTTAAGGAGTCGGCCGCTGAGAGTGATTCGGTTCTGCCGTGGCTGCCTGTGTCGGCTGAGGATTTGAATTTGAGGATGGTGGGTGGTGAGTGCGGAGATGGTGGTGGTTCGTTGAGTCGAGATCGAGGGGATGAAGAAGAGGATGTGGATATGGATGATGTGGTGGAGGAAATGAATGTTGATTCTCTGGAAAGTGTTGATATCGGACATGAAGTTTTAGAGAAGGCGATTAGTTTGAAAGAGCGGGTTGTGAGTTTTGAATCCACTTCGAAGACTGTGGGGTTAGCGGATGAAATTAGTGAACTTTGTGTGGGAAAAGGGGGAGAATGTGTTGCGGTCTTGGGTCTGATTGAACCTTGGTTAGCTGATGATGAGACTGCTTCGGTTCTACTTTCTCATCTGGCAAGTGGAAGTGAGGAAGAGCTTACCTGGCCAAGCCAGGTTCTGTGCTCGATCATCCTGCCCAAGTTAGTGGTTCTTGAGGAGCCAGCCTCGCGTGTGCTAGTGACCGCAATAGTAGAGTACTGCAAGATATACCAAAGGGCAGCTGAGTATGCACTGTTGTTTCCACTGATTCTCCGACAGGAAGGCATCAACAATCCTATATATGATGTGATCACAAGGGTCATCAAGGAGAGCTTGCACCCGGCCCATGTCTCATCTTGCTGTCAGAAGCTGCTGTGTGGAGAAAAAGATGAGAGGAGAGTCATTTGTCTTCCTTGCCACAAATATATGATATCTGATAAAATGGTATGGACAGAATCATTGTTTAGCCTACTGCAAAGCATTTTGAATCATAATATTCAGTTTACACCGAGTTCAGTTGATCATATTGTTTACCAGGTTCAGCAGTTGGCTGACTCATTTTCTAACTCTCTGAAATTTGGGAACTTTTTGTTATGTTTAGTCACCAAATGCTCTCCATTGTTGAAGCCTCACAAGCTTGTGTTGACTAAAGTAGTTCAGCAAACAGAACATTCTTAGCTAAATCTATATTATGTAGATTAGCTTGCTTGTAGCTTTGGTTCATTGCAACTCTTATGAAGATTTTTGGTCCATCCTTTGTCTATCTCTGAGAATGTGCATTTGGAACATGTTAGAACTCTTTCAAAGGTCAGTCTTTAAATATACATACATATATATTATAACCACTTGGTTTTTCATTAGTTTTTGACTTTGTACAGAAACTGAATTTTTTTTTTTTGTTTCTTTTGGACTTTGTGTAAAACATCACTTAATGAAAGACAGGTGATAAAACATATATTGCTTCCTCCCAGAAGCAAGAGAAATTTAGTTTTCAGGAACAGTGCTTCTCTGACTGAAAAGCCTTTCTTCTCCTTTCAATTATATCATATGTAGATGACATAACAACTTTATAAAAACAAAACCAAAGGTACAAGCTTATATGAAGTGAGAAACAGAAATGTTCATGTGATTGGCCCTTTCAGGTATGAAAACCATTGTTCCCATTGGCCATTTGTTTCATGGATTCGAATCTAGGGCCCTTGTCGTTGAACTTTGTGGCGGCATAAAGATTCAGGTAATCTTGAAAACGGAAGCTATTCGGGTACAAGAGTTTGGGAGCTGGAGAGATAAGGGCATCTCCAGCAGGATTATAGAAGGTAGCAATGGATAGTCGACTTCCATTCTTGTCTGTCAAGACACGGTGTAGAGTACTTTTGTACCTTCCATTACTCAGCACCTCCAGTTGGTCACCTGTGTTCACAAAGATGGTGTTGTTCTTGGATGGTGGAATTGCAACCCATTTGCCATCTTTGAAGAATTCAAGACCCGGAACTTGGTCATCTTGGAGCAACAGTATGATCCCACCAGCATCAGTGTGCTCACGCAGTCCTCTCACACGTTCTGGCTGAGAACACTGAGGATATTTTGCAACTTTTGTCCCGACAGAAGGACCCTTGCTACCTGAAAATGCATTCTTGATATCATCCTTCTCCAAACCAAGATTCTCACACATGAGCTCAGAGAGTTTCTCTGCCAGGTTTATCAGCTGAGCTATGTACTCATTCATTGTTTTGCTGCATTTCATGCATAAAACTCAGTATACTGTTTATAATTACAGTGTCAGTTATGGTTCTGCTTTTCTATTGATAATTGACTTACCAAAGATCCTCTGAGATGTTTGGAATTGCTTCAATGTTAGATGTGGGGCGATGCCAGACGAAAAAGGTGGTTTCCCAGTCTTTGTCAGAGGTATCATCTTTCTCTAAGCTTCTAGCTATCTCTGACTGATAAAAGCTCTCTTTCAAATTTTCTTCATAGTATGCATTTACCAATTGCTTCACTTTGTCCATCAGTTGTTTGTCGATTCCATGGTTCTCAATCTGCAAGGATTAAGCAAAATATTAGAAATGTAAAAGACATCAATTTAGATTTGAAAAACAAAATGATCCCCTTTACTTGAAAGAAGCCCCATTGCTCGCACGCTTGGTGCAGAAGAGCCATCGTCTTGCCCCTCTCTTCACCATTGATCTCACCAAAGTCTATGACAGGGATCTCCATTTCCTTCTGTCTCTCTTATATTGATGTAGAGAACAGGTCACTGCAATGCAGTATTTATAGAAGCAGAAATTACTGTATTCACCAATATTATATTAGATAGAATTGCTTGGTCAACACATGTTGATCAACTGTTTGATCAACAAGCAACTTAGATCTCTATAGTAAACCCAGGTTCTATTTCTTCTCTCTTTTGTAAGAAACACTTTACTTGATTAACTTACTATTTGCCATCATCATGTGCATCACTCGCTATCAGTCTCCTAGTGTTCAAATGTGTCTGCCCACTGGCCTTTTATTATTACATTGGATATTTTTCTACCAAAGTTAGACTGACCAGCTGATTTTTGTTTGGTATTTGTGAGTTTAAACAAAACCAGGGGCTGTTTGAGTGTGACATACTGATATTGAATCATTTGCCATTCGTTTCAAACAGGCAAAGGAAAACTGGGGGTAGAACCTTTCCGGTAGGACGCTTAACGTCTTGCATTAGTTGGATCACAGTCAGACCATTTTCTTTGTTTTCGATATCCTGAAACTCTTTTAGCCTCACTTTGCGATCCTGCCAAACCCAAAAAGTGTTTAGGAGACATAAAACTCTAACAATCTAGCTTAGGTTAGACAGATAATTCGAAAAACGTTTAGTCAGTTAGTTAATCTATGTGATTGTACGTGCAGGAGGTCGTGTATTTTGTTACACACATAATTCAGTGAAGTTTTAACAAGGATCCAAGTTAAGTTCTTGAGAATTAGTTAGAAATCCAGAGACAGATCTGGCAGTTTAAAGAGAATGTACTGAATTGCGCCTTAAAAAAATATGAGGAAGATCATTCCCAAGAATGCATCAAAGTACAGCCCTTGCTTAAGATACTGGGAACTAAGCAGGTACAAGTAACTTGGTCTACTTTGATTGAAGGGTCTGTCTAGGCAAGCATATTACAGTTAAATATTTCATACTTGCATGCCCTGATGCCATACCCCAATTTGGTTCTGCTTAAATTAATACTCACAAAAAGTAAATATCTTGTGTGAATTACATTTCACCATTCTATAGTCATGTAAGATTTATATTTATTATTATTATTTTAAAGGGTTTGGAACCCAACCTAACTGGGAGGCTTAACCCCATGTCCGAATTTTATTTAAATAATACAATGTCCGAAAATAAAAAACAAATAAAAAGAGATAAGGTGAGATTTACACTTATGATTCAGGTTAGATTTACATTTGACAATCTCACAGTCATATAAAACGGTGCCGTATCACGAGCTCAGCACATGAAGCCACCAACAGTTCCCGCTGCCGCGGTTGCGCCATAACGCGCGTAAAATAAGATTCAGAGAATTTGCGACTACACGCAAACCTAACCGCACCTCCCTTCTTCTCCTCACGGCAAGCAAAGCGCCGCGTAACTAACCCCTCCCTAGCTCGCTACGTGCCTGGCGTTGCACCACACGCGCCCGCCTTCCGCGCGTGAGATTAATCCAAAGCACCTGAATCCCACAGACCCACGCCTTGCTTGCTTCGGAGGTCAAGTTTGTCCTTTCACATAGACCGCCTCGCTCTCCTCCTCCGTCCCCAACCGAAACTAGTTTTCCCTCCGTTCCGAAACCAACGGGAAAATCCAAAACGACGACGTATCACTGCGCGCCGCAAAAGTCCAGGCCTCTGCAATGAGGCTCCGACTCCTCGCTCTGCTCTGTCTCTTTTTCTTCAGTATTCCTCGGCTGAAATTCGCAGCCGCGACCTCCGCCGAGTCGAACGAGTCGAACTCGGTGGCGGAGGAGGAGATCAATGCCGCGTCGGAGAACTCGTCGCTGGCGAGATCTAGTAACGACAGCCTCGCTAACATGATCGATCGGGCTCTCGAGCGCGAGTTCCCGGAGAACGAGCAGAATCAAGGTCCGAATATTCTTCAATTCTTTTGCAATTTTTTCATTTTCTATAGTGTTTCCGTTTGTTCTTGAACAGGAGGATTGGATTTTGAATTTTCCGGCTTGAATTTCTTCTCTTTGGTACTGCATTTTGCTTTCGATTTCATGTCTGGTAGACTATTATGATTATGGAAACTTTGGATGATTCTTATGGTGCTGCTAAGTTAATTTTTGCACTCTTTTAGTTTTTCTGCTTCATATATCACACTACAGGTAAATTTAGTTTTCGACGAAGAAAGTGTTGTAAAATATGTATAGATGATTCATTGAATTGTGTCTTCTTTTCAGCTGCCGACGCCGGTAGCTTCAATAACAGCGTCAATGAACAACAGGTAGGTACTCAGCTGATCCTCGGAGAATGTGGATGTAGTTAGTGTGTTTCTGTGAGTGCTTTCGCGTGATCCTCAGCCTGCATTTTTAAAGATGTTGTTTTGTTTGGTAGGCGACTCTGGAGACTGTTGCTAGAGTTAAGTCCAAGAAAAACGAAAGCAAGGAGGAGAAGTATGTGCTTCTATAATGTGAACAGAAAACCATATATATTTGTTGATTTCCGTTTCTTGGAATTGGCTAGAAGTATTATATAGAGTAATTGTGAAGTGAGTTCGCTGACATCTTGTGAGCCTTATGTTAGGTCGTTTCAGTTTCATGATGTTTTCCATCTGGAGAATGAGAATGGAGCAGAAGATATGCCTACTCTAATTGATCGGAAGGTATGTCTTGCCTGTCATTGGTTCATATTATAACTTTTCAACTGTAATGTAGAAAAGTAACATAGAAAGTACGTGAATGTAGATGATTTGTATAAAGTGATGATGACATAATAGCCAACAATATTTACGTCTCAAGCTTGGAATTGATTTTTGATATGCTCTTTTTGGTATTTTCTTTTCTATCAGGATAATGTTTTTATTATATCCAATCTCAAGTCAAAGTATCCTGTGCTGCAAGTGGACTTGAGGTCAGCCTATAATTCTTTTTGCCGTTGTTTCAATTGCCAATTTCATGTGTAAGTGGCAGAAAAGGTTTGCTGATATATCTTCTTCATGTTACAGACTAATATCAGATCTGGTAGTCGTCATTGTCTCTGCAACGTGTGGTGGCATTGCCTTTGCCTGTGCTGGACAACCTGTATGTCCTGTCACAGAATTTTTCTCAATTTTACTGAATTCTTTTAGATTGGAAGTTTTATTTTAATTACTTATTTAATTTGAATGGGAGGATAAGTCCTTGGCACCTGCACACAGTTTTTTCTTTGCTTCTAGATCCGCTTCTTGTCCAAAAATTATTCTCCTTCTACTTTCGAATGTTTTCAGGTTATTACTGGATACTTACTAGCAGGATCTGCCATTGGACCTGGAGGCTTGAGTTTTGTCAGTGAAATGGTCCAAGTATGTTGTCTTTATTCCTATTCCACTTGACTGATTCTTTCTTTTGTGCTTCCCTTATTGCCGTTTCTTCAGGATTATGCTCACTGTTGTTCCATTAGAAGATTCAAACTCATGAATATTCATGTTATACTAGTTCGGTCTTTTGCACTTCAGTTTAGGTGGATCTATACTTGTCATTCTTTGTCATTATTTTTTCAATCTGCTTGACTGTTCATGTACTACATTCCAATTAAGTGCACAAATATGCATAAAAACTGTTATAAACTTCTTGGTATTTGGTTGCTTTTCTTGGTTGTTTTTGGAATAGGTTAAAATGCAAGAAGGAAAAAGATGGTTATATTTCCTGCTACACGCTATTAATAGATGTCATAAAACATGTTCTTTATTTTCCATTTTATAGCTTCATACGTATTACTTTCATTTTCTTATCAAAACAAGCATGCAGGTTGAGACAGTGGCTCAATTTGGAGTGATATTCCTTCTTTTTGCATTGGGCTTAGAATTCTCAGCTGCTAAGGTTAGCATGTAACCTTACTGTTGTGGTACACATGTGCATTCTTGTTTGTCAATTAATTTAGGTCATGATTCTACCTCTCGTCTTCAAGTTTGCAGCTTCGGGTCGTTCGAGCAGTGGCTGTTTTGGGAGGTTTACTGCAGACTTTCCTATTTATGTGCTTGTGTGGAATAACAGCGTCAGTAAGTCTAGCATTTTAATCAACGCTGCGTACTAAATGCGGAAAGAATGCTTGAAAAAGAATATCAAGCATGAATCCATTTGTTATCCAATTAGACTGCGAATGATCATACTTCAACCTGGAATGCAAAACTAAGAAAATATGCATTATGATTATTTATACTATCTATCATGTTTTTTCCACTTCTCTCAATGATCTAATGCTGCATATTATTTCCAGTTATGTGGTGGAAGTCCTTCTGAAGGGGTATTTGTTGGTGCATTTCTTTCTATGTCTTCAACAGCAGTGGTAACTATCTTTGCACTGATATCTGTATGTATTCTTCTGTTATTACCTTGAGGAACATAAAATTTAATTACCCGTTCAGTTTGTAATCCTTGCAAACAGGTTATGATAGTCTTCCGCTTATGCTTATGGGACATTAAACTGCTTTGAAATAGTAGTTTGTATAGGAATACACACAATTTTATTTGTCTCCTTATTCTATAAGAAGGGTGATTCTGAAATGAAATTGCATGGTTGTTGGTAGTAGGATATATTAGATATTGAAAAATCAACATTTTCTTGTTAATCTCATCTTTTTGGTTATGCAGGTTTTGAAATTCTTGATGGAAAGAAATAGTATTCATGCTCTTCATGGTCAAGTCACAGTTGGCACTCTTATAATGCAGGTTCTGATACCATATAAATTTTTCAGTTCTAGCTCACTACTAAGTATTATATACAAAACTTGTAAGATTCAGACTTATGATTGCTCACTGTTTCAAAACTGTAACCTACTAGGACTGTGCTGTGGGTTTGCTATTTGCTCTGCTTCCAGTTCTTGGTGGTACTTCTGGTATTCTTCAAGGAATAATATCCATGACCAAATCGTAAGTAAATATCATTATAAGGCGTCCCATTAAACAGGTTGTATGCAATAGATGATAGATGCCTCTATCTAACGCATACACTACTCGACATTTTTTATCTTGTTTTCATGCATATAAGTCTATGCATTGTGCTCAAGTGCCTCATGTCTCATATTACAGGTTGGTGGTCTTGCTTACATTTTTGGCCACATTATCAATATTATCACGTTCTTGTGTACCATGGTTCCTTAAGCTTATGATAAGCCTATCTTCTCAGGTGCTTGCAAGTAACTAGTTCTCATTTTGCTGAACCTTGATGCTCTACATTACAGATTATGTCATGGATATTTTTCTTTTTGTGTGCAGACTAATGAACTCTATCAATTAGCATCTGTGGCATTCTGCTTACTTGTCGCTTGGGTTTGTCTTTTTTCCTACTCTTTACACCTACAACCTCATACATATTGCAGTTAATATACACAACTTATAGGATCGTACTGTTTTAAAATCCTTGCAATGAGTAAATTTTCTGTTCTTTTTTTGGGTGGGGGTGTCTAATTGTTCATGGCTAAATGCCTTCCTCAAGTACCTTAGGTCTACAGCATCTATTTAATGCCTCCCTGCAGATACAAATTAATACATGTCTTCTTATCTCATTTCAGTGTAGTGATAAGCTGGGTTTAAGTCTTGAACTGGGTTCCTTTGCAGCAGGAGTGATGATATCAACAACTGATCTTGGTCAACATACACTTGAACAGGTAAGGTACTTTTGTACATATGTACTTGAGAAGGTTGTGGGGTGCCTAATTTAAGTTTTTTTTATTTTGTACTTTTTTCATATTTTCACCCTTTTTCCCTTCCGTGTATGCTTCGATGTATAATGTATGTTGCACATAAGATTTTACCCATAATTGTGATAATCATGTATTAGGACTTCCATATTAGGAACAAGTGAATATTTGAGGGAGCAAGAAAAGAACACAAAGCTTCCAAATTTTGATAATCTTTTTTACACAAATGAAACAGGAGTGATGAATTCAGCAGCTGTAATCATGCTTGAGTTTCTGACATATAGAATGTGATTCTTCCAGTTGAATGTACAGAAAATTTTGACTATTTCTCACCAATTGTAATGTTTTGATTGAAGAGACTAATCTTGTTGCTCTTCTTTGTGTCTTTGTTCTGTCATGCAGGTTGAGCCCATTCGCAATATGTTTGCTGCTCTTTTTCTTGCAAGCATTGGGATGTTGATAGATGTTCAATTCCTTTGGAATCATGTTGATATTTTATTAGCAGCAGTTATATTGGTAATCGTTGTAAAAACTGTAGTGGTTGCTACTGTTGTGAAGGGATTTGGATACAACAACAAGACTTCCCTTCTTGTAAGATTTCAAAAACTGCTACAAGAGCTTTATATTCATTTAGTTCATGCATTTTATTGACGGAGGGGGCCTTATGTTATTGCATCTGTAGGTTGGAATGTCTTTGGCACAAATTGGAGAATTTGCTTTTGTTTTACTAAGTCGCGCTTCTAATCTTCATCTGGTAGAGGTGGGTTTCACCTGTAATAAATTGCCCTTCTAAGAGTTCTCTTTTTTTTTTCTTTTTTTCTTTTTTTTCTTTTTTTTCTTTTTTTTCAATTCAGTTAATTTCTTTACATTTCCCACATTGTAACTGAAGGTTCTATGACTGCTGCAGGGTAAACTGTATGTGTTACTTCTAGGCACAACAGCTCTTAGTCTGGTATGTTAGCTATTTATGATATATATTACTTATGATATGTGGCACAGTTTGCAAACAATCTTCCTTCCGCTGATACTCCTAAAGTCTCCCTGTTACTGTAATTAAACCTTTTCTATCTACTTTTGGACATAGGCAGTTTCCATTCAGTTTTGGTTTTGGAAATAGCCACAGTTCCCATTATTTTCATTTAATATTTGTTGGAATTGTTGATTTTTATATTGTAATAACGCAGGTCACTACACCATTGCTATTCAAGATGATTCCTGCTGTAGTTCATTTTGGGGTGTCGCTACGGTGGCTCTCCCCTGATAGCCTGAGTGAGGTAATGATCTGCACTTAAATGCGTGATAAATATTCACCATTCAGAAATGTGTCTCTGTGCATAGTTCTTATTGGAGCAAATGTATTGAGGTATCTTAAATATGGTTTCTCCTCCCAGATTGGCTACAAAGGAGATAGCTTTCGCTCAGATAGTGCTAAGCGCATTTCTTTCTTGGTCCAAGAATCTCATCATTTATGATGTCAAATACAACATTGGCCAGAAAATTGCACTTTTCATCCTTTGTGGTAATAGTATACTCAGAAGGACGGGTATTTCAGAAGGATGTTGACTAACTGAAAGTGTGTATACGGCAAAGCTCCCCCACTGTTGCCTCTACCCTCCATGCATCTTAGTGATCTTACTGACGGAGCAAGAGTGAATCATGAAATACTAATTGAGACCGAGAAAGAAACAGCATGCTCGGTAACTTTTATGTTGTAAAATAGTGTCCATTTGGCAATGTAAATTATCCCCTTTGCCCCCTTCGGCCCTTCCTGAGGTCAAAAATTTTTGTTTTGTTTTTGCTCACCTTTCTTGCTTATGATTCCCGTAGTAGATCAGTGTTGTTTCCAATGTACAATGTATCACGGATTCTTCCTTTTGCAATATAATCACAGTTCTTCTCTCTGTGAGGATTTAGTTTTGTGTTGTTTCAATGATTTAATTGGCAATTTCATCAGTTCAGCTTTCTATCATAGGCCCCCCTTGTATCATCAGTCACGCTTGCATTACAGATTGCACTAGCTTTGTAGAAAAGCGAGTCCCCAAGAAAAACTTGGCATGCCTTCTCCATCACTTGTGCATGAAGTTTTCAAAACTTGAAAATAAAAAACAATTGTATCTTTCAATCGACACAAACCGGGTCAAATCTCAAGCCAAAAGAAAATTTAATTTTGACAAAAGAAATGAGGTCCCGAAGACTCTTAGAAGACATTTCACATTTTGGATAGCAACTGATAAATTATAACTTTGTACCAACGTGATTGACCAAGTGAAAACTACCCTCAATTACGGTATTCAATCTTTGATTAATTTGTGCTAGGTACATTAGGTACGTTTTGATATGACAGATAGAGGAGTTTCTATATTCATGTTTCAACAAATGTGAATATTGTGAAAACAGACCGAAACTGAAAGATAACGAAACTTTAACCTCACTGATAATTACGGGTAACATAAAATACCAATAATGGTAGGTTTCTGTACCTTAGAGAAAACCCATACAAAGTTGACCCACATATGAAAGCAAAACTTAATTAATTAGCCATGCATAACCAACCATACTAAACATGGAGAAATTATTTGCTGTGGCCGGAACACCAGTTGTGAAACTGATTTGGTGCTCCCAACCACTTATTGCGTGACACGTGTCCAGCTGAATAATGGATGGAAATCTCACTCATGTGTAACGTCTCCGTTTTCTCTCCGTCTAGAACTGAAACGCGTCTAACCTAGAAATCGCCTCAACCCATTTCTCCCACCCCAGCCCTTTTTCTCCTTCTCTCTAATGTCGATGTCACCCACCAAATTGAACTCTTCCTGTTCGTCCTTCCTTCCACAACCTATCGGAGTCGTTCTCCGATTCGGTGGCTAAGAAGCGCAAATCAGCCTGAGAGGAGGACACTTATAGACGACGAGCTTTGGCGAGGGCCTTCACATCGGAGACGAAGACTGCCGGTTTCGTCTCAACACTTTCTTGTTAAACGATGTAAGGTAAAGCGCTTTGAGTCTGCCACTTCTGGTTTCTTGTCTCCGGTAATCGAAGGTAAAACTCTCTTTTTTATATTAAATTTACATTATAGTATTTCCAATTGTAATTAAACAGAAAAATCAGCTGGATGTTAGTAGTCTTTGTTATTTTGGGGTTTATTGACTGTTGATTAATTAGGAAATTTTGGCATTCTTGTGGGTTCTTTGATTATGTATAGTAAAGTCCTATGGGATGTTTTGATAATCATACATGGGCTGAATGAACTAAGTTCACGAGGCAACTCTGAGGTTTATGCAATGGAGCAGATACGTTTTCTAGACCTTGTTAGCTTTTAGGTCTTTCAACTTATAGTTTCAAATGAGAATCAGTGTTCTAGCATAAAAAAAGAGAAAAGGTTAATTATGTTTAGGGAGAGAGTAAAGTTGAGAACTTGAACAAAAGTTATGTCATACCCTGGAGTTAGAGTTAGAACATGGCAGAACCCTGGAGGATACCATGCTTCGTCTTTAGTCACTCAATTGGAGGAGCTGTGGTTTTGGTTTTGATATATGCATATCCACTTTGTTAAGCAGTGTACTCTGTTGTCTGATAAATTTGATGCTCTTGTTTCAGATTCAGACGCGAATTGACTGTATATCTGCAAGCTGTATTGTTTTCCTCGTGGAAAGCAGTTCGCATCGCATGAAACTGCTTGTGGACAGGGTTTGGAAATGTGTTGTATGAAAATCTTAGAAGAATTGCAAGTCCGTTGCTAAATACGAAGTTTCCCTAATTGAGTGTTGTTTGAATTGTATACATATTGTCACTCAATTGTTACTCTGTAATGTGCACAGTTTTCATTTGCATGTATGATGTTAAATGTTAATGAAAGGTTTATGTTGTTATAATTGATCAAATAACTCCTTTATATGAGCTATTTTCTTTTACTTGTTCAATTATGTAAAACGGCACAACATAGGCCCCTAATCTGATGATTTCAGTAATGTACTTTAACTTAACAAATAGCTTTGCATGTCTTTAAGCATGCATAATGAGATCTTATTGACAAAATATGAATGTTACAAAATGACCATTTGGCAGTCATTCCCAAAATAAATAGCTTACAACTCTAAAAGAGAATTGGTCAATTATTCATCACAATTCTGGAAACATAAGCCATGAGAAATACAGAAATTGCCACAAATTTAGCTTCAAATACTCCATGTTCATTACACTTGGTTTATCTGAACTCAAAATATATAGAACTTGCAATCGATGGACCCTTCCATGGCTTCACCCACCCGCACCAAAAATTTACATGAAGTCAAACAATAGGACAAACCAAACATGTTTGTTATTAACTCGGGGAGAGCAATGAACGTGCCTTCAGATCTTTGTCTTCTTAACCTGTACAAGTTTCGAATGTATAAATCAGTGAAGCACCTCCATTGTCAGTCAATACCCGTGAAAGCAGTAAGTCATCTAAATTAACAAGAAAAGCAATTGCTCCCTAACAGTGACAAATCTTGATCAGAATGCAAAGAAGAATACTATATCCAATAACTAACACATCCAACAGATGACATTCATCAAGTTGTTTGTTTATGGTTGTATAGATTGAAGGACACACTTCTAAAAGAGACAACTTTCGCAATGTAAAAGTTTAAGCCTAGGCTAGCAGTATCAAACTCAAAACTCACCGTGCTGTTTGATGTGTTCCATAAATAAACCGAGGCTCCTAATCCAACCGCAAGGACATTTAGCAAGGACTAGTCCACCAGATACAAGTAAAGGTCATCTCGAAGTGATGGAGCATCCAGAACCTGCACTTATTTTTAGTCTTGTAAGATCACCATTGCAATCCCCATTAATGAAAGGGAATATTTAACTTATTTTAGCAGCTCTAATTCGCAGTCATAAACAATTAACCAAGAATTATATCTAAAATGGCATGATTACAACCTCAATTCCATCTAGTTCAGCTAGTTGGTCCATTACATTCACACAAACAGAATAACTATTTTCATTCATAGTGACTCCTAATGGGTTTCTTCCATTAAAATGCGCAAAATAATAAACTTTATCCTCAGAATCAGTTGCTTTGATAATCAAATACACAAAATTAACCTAATTGCATTCTCAGTAAATCCAAAATGTTTTTATGAACAAATTCATGCACAGATTCTTAATACATAAGTCCAAAGGTACAAGAATTGAGATAAACTACCTCATCGGATGTCTTGGGGACCTTCCTAGGAGTCAAGAGGGGTACAACTCTCAATGGAAAGTGCGAGCTACACGACTGGAGTACCTAAGAGTGCATCATTGTACGTTGCAGAACCTCCGCCATCAAAGATGTCGGCCTAGTCGTCTTTGTAAATCGCGATTCTCACCAACGCCAGCTTGTGCAGTTCTCCGGTTCGAGAATCGTGGTATCTTTTGTCGCTTCAGTCTTTTCATTCAGTTTAGGTTCGAGGCTGTGGTTGCGCGGCTGCGCTGATATGTTTTTACTTTCAGGGTTAGAGGCATTTTAGTTCTAAACGGAGAGAAACGGAGACGTTACACATGAGTGAGATTCTCATCCATTATTCAGTTGGACACGTGTTACGCAGTAAGTGGTTGGGAACACCAAATAAGCTTGACAGTTGGTGTTCCGGCCACAACAAATAATTTCTCTTAAACAGAATGATGGGGGACATCGACAAATTGGAAAGAAAAACCATGCATGTCAATTGGGTGCAAATGGTATAAGAGTTTATACGCGAGTATGTATATCTATCTCGTTTTATAAGAATTGAGGTGTTCTTTAATGTTTAAATTATCAAAGTTTTAGAATCTGGAACTGACAAACTAACTTATTGAGTATGTGGAGCATATCTCAAACAAGTTACAATATGATAGTTCTTTATTTTAGAGTTTCAATACTTTGAACCACCGTAATACTTTTATTTTTAAAACTCAATATTAGCAACAACGATATCTAATATGTAGATAGAGTTACAGATTAGTTAATCGATTAAGGTAGCAAAAACATATTTTGGAAGGACTAATCAACGAGAACATAATCTACAAGGGGGATTTCTTAATCAGCAAAACTATAGTAGTGGGCAATCCACGTTGAACTGATATAGATTGTTCACTAGCCCTTAACTACTTGGTACGCCAATCTTAGTTTATAATTTTGAAGCTGATCGATATGATCACCCTCACGTAGCTGGTCACTATATCTGCATGAGCTACCTCATTCTTGATATGAATCTGATCCGTCAGTTCGAAAGCGTCACGTAATCACTATAGTTTTGTTATTCAATTCCTGATGATGAAATGACATCAAATACCACATTATGTGCGTTCATCATGACCTAGCTCAGGACATTAGTTATGAAATACGGGTTCTAGCTAAAAGAAATTATGCTTTAGATTTAAGCCTAAATGATTCAAATAAGCAATGAAGAAACGAACATTACCCAAGAAGCTAGTGAACAATCTAGCTAGTTGAAATATAGCAAATACAATGGTATACAGCAAGTTGAAGCCACCTGAAGTCGATCATTTGGATTTTTGCAGCTGAATCGAACATCCAATAATACTATGTCGACATAAATGTGGTTATATATAGATCTGGAAATATATAGGTAAGGATCTTATAGTTATAGATAAACGATTATCTGCACTCATCTGCTATAAGAAACAAAGTCCTATCCTCCTCCACATGATTCATGTGAACATTAATATGTGGGTTCTAATTGGGTGAGGTTCCAAATTAATAATTGGACACCACAGAGAGATAGTTACAGGTATTAAACAAGACATAACATTATTGTTGGTTGAAATGTCCCTGTAATTTAAAAGTGATGATAAATATATCACATATCGTATTCACAAATAGAGACATACAGACAGAAAAGATCTAACTAAATTCTACAATATCAGTACCAATATTCAAGTATAACAAGAAGTATTTGTATTCATATGCATGTCAAATTGTATTTTAAAAGAGTATGAGACTCGTTCATTTTCTTTATACGTGGCCAATCAAGTATGAGATATGTTTGATATATTCTTTCAACTCGTATACATCATACAAACATACGTATTTAAAAGAGTTCGAATTTCTTCTTATCTTTTTTAGACCTGTTTATACTTGGAGAAAGAAGGATTCGTGAGCTTGTAATAACCCCATTTCTATGATGTAACCCGAGTTGAACTTGTAGCTAGCCCTTTTAATGGAATTGACATGTACATACAAAGATACAAAATCTATAAGCTGTTAACTTTACTATAGCTAGACAAGATCATACATAATCGAAACTCCTAGAATGCGATGCTGTTTGAGCTAGCTTGTGGACTAGCTTCATTTCTTGCTTATCCTAAAAGTAAATATCCATAGGTCGACGAGATGTATGTGTAAGCTGTGTTGTCACAGAACTAAAATGATAACACTTTGTCGTTTTAATCGATTCATCTTATATGTGTATGTATGGATATGGATTTTCTGGAGGTCCATCCAAAACCCTAGACAGATATCGAAGAAAATTCTCCAACATTATATATATGGTCCCTAGCCTCAAAGATATATGAATTAAAACAAAGCTAAATTGCTGTCATGGAATTAAAAGATTTCACAGACTAGTTTCAAGACTTTGAAATATTCAATCTTCCAGAGTCTTGGGTTTCAGGACTTGTTATATGGCCGGCCATTTAGTCCATAGTGTTCTGCAATCTGAACTAGTGCTGCAATTTATATTACAATATTGATATATTGAACTTGGACTTCAGTTTCCTCATTGCATAATATTAATTGACCTCCAGCAAGTCAAGAGATCGATGCATTTCCAAACCAGAACAGTAACTTATCTTGGTGAAGCTACACAGAAATCACTGAATTCTGCATACTTTTTCTGCTCTTAGAATGGGGCTAAAATACAGACCAGGTCTCGATCATTGTCCCAGATCATGAATTGAGGTCCCGATTCAGAGTTCTGTAGAAGTTTTTCCATATGACTCATTTGGCATTTTCCTAACGTCTGTAATGTCTCTGTCTGGGTATTTATTCACGTACCCTATTCATGTACGTACGTACCAGCAGCCTGTAATGCCTTTCACTACTGCAAAGTGTCCCTAGCTGAGTAAGTAAGCAGTTATAAACATTATGCTGCTAAAAGTAAGAGGTCGAATGCTCCTAGCTAATCCCCAGCTAGTTTTAACAAACATTAATTAGCTAGATCGATCTTAATTACTTCTTAATTCTGGCATGCTCAAACTTGTGCAGGTGAGTCATACTTAAACATAGATTGTACAATGTTTATGATGCTAGTTGTCACTTGTCAGACCTGTCCATTCCTAGGAGGTGATTAATTGGTTGGTTATCTCTGTTGCTAGTCAATTAGAAAACTTGTTAAAACTAGTTTAGTCCATGTTTAAAATAAACCTCGAACAGAAACTCCAATAATATATGGCCGGTGAGGTATCCAATTTGAGTTTCTCAAACAAGTCATGAGGAAGATGCCATTATCCTTAACAGGTAGTGCTTAGACTTTAGAAGTTTAGAGAAACGTTGTCTTCCATCACTTACTCTTAATTTGATTAGTCCAAATAAATTATTTCTAAAATGAAGGATTAAATCTAGAGGTTGCCAATAATTGTAACTTGTATTAACAAAAATACATGGTTAGCGCAAGAACCATAAATTAACATAGAGAGCTAGCAATTACTACTACCATGCATGATGATGTACGTCATGGATACATGATCCGTTTATTGAAGAGAAATAAGATAGAAAAAAGAAACTAAGAACATACTAGCTTCATATTATAAGTAAAAGATCCCCATGAACATGTTCCTCTTGATCCTCTTCAGCTATAGCTAGCTAGGATTCTTACGTCAAAAATGATCGATCTTCTTCATGGTTACAATAATTATGGGATCAAGTAACACTAATAGGTCCGGTATTGTGGAGAGGACCAGATGTTGGGGATGATGACGACGACAATCTATTTTGATCTAAATCCAAAGGCCTAACCGGCGAAGCGAGCGTCAGCTCTAGATGATCTGGTACTACTGATGATGACGGTGGTAGTGGTATATTACTGGGTTCTGATGATGAAAATACTGCATTTGAATATTTCAGCTGGGAATCAATCAACCCGTAAATCCATCCAGGCATAGTGCGATCACGAACACGATCACGATCATGTGAACTGCCTAAGGGAGGAGTAGAACTGCTGTAGTCAGCTGGTTTTTGCTGATGATGATCTGATAGTTTTAGATTTTGTGATGCAGATGTATTGGTAGTACTAAGTTGAAGCTGAATAATATTACTTTGACGTTGAGGGCTTGATGGAATATTACTGTTAACACATTGCGCAGGATCGATAGTACTACTTGGCTTGGATTGTGGATCACTGTTATTGCCCCCAAACTGTCATAAATACAATTATAGCATACAGAAAATCAATTATAGTTTCCATTTGTAAGATTTAATCAAGTAATAATAAAGTTCGTCAAGCTAGTATGTACCATATCGAAGAGGCTTGAACGACGCTTCTTCTTGGTGAGGGTTGCTTGCCTGAGAAAATACTTCTGAGCATGACTCGCAACTTGAGTTGGTGTTCTGGTGGTCACATAGTTCCTAGAGATTCCTCTCCAGTCCCCCTTCCCTAACTTCTCAAGCCCCATCAGAAATGTTCTGTGCTCCTCTTCTGTCCATGGAACTCCTAGGATACAAATTATTCTTTTGTCAATATTTTCAAAAACACTGATGAAAAAAAAAAATCCAAATCCAGCTATGGTTAATAAAGAACAGTAAGAAGAAATTAAGGAAAACGTAAGTACCCTTTTTCCTGTCTTGAGCACGACATATGAGGCCATCAGAGAGATAACCGATGGGAGCTTTGTGATGATCGGAATGTTCATTATCAATGGAAATCCTTGAAGAAGATGGGGATGAGGATGAGGATGAAGCTGAAGATGTGGGCAAGCAATCCATGCTAAAGCTTTTCTTCATCATCATGTTCATGGCATTAAACGAAGATACAGAAGAAGACACCTGATCATGATGATGAACTTGAACACCGAAGAGCCTGAATCCATGAGGAGGAGTAGTACCAACAAAACCAGCAGCGGAACTGCCTCTGAAATTTGTACACGTCCTTGAATTATGGCCTATGTTTCCACAATGCGAGCACTTTCTGCCCATTTCTGAAGAGACAATTAGCACTAATCACAACCTCCTTAACTAAATTCTCTCACACTATTAACGGCCGACACCACAATTCCAAATCCAACGAAACTAGAGAGAGAGATATAGAGAGGGAAGAGAGGAATGGGAATAAGTAGAGAGGTAGATGATAATTTGGTGGTATATATGATATGATGATGGGGGTGGGGTTTATGAAAATGGATGCACACCAAGAGAAGATGATTGGATGGATTTTGTTTATTGTTGGATATTTTCCAACTTGGGTTCTAAATAAAACGAGAACTAGTACTATAACTATCTCTCTATCTCTCTTGAAAAAAAACCTTATCTCATACAGGAAAGCTTTTGTCCTCTGGAGTTTGTAGCATACTACGTTCATTCGTCACTTTGGGACCCTTTTTGTTGTTTAAAATTTCCTTTTCATGTAAGGCCGTCAATTAATTAGTATTTCGTATACGTATTTAATTCCATTAATCTTATATCGAGAGAGAGAGAGAGCCAATATCTTGGAAAAATGGTGGATGAAAAATATCAAAGTTTCATGTACTAGCTATATGATTGAGTACTCGATCAATTTCATGTGTGTGTATATATATACACACACAGAGAGGATGTGAAGCGTCCGCACTCGGCTTAAAGTGCGGACGTCCGTCTGTTCTCCACCCTCCGGTGCCGGCGACGGTGCGCCTCCACCCCAGAAGACTCCAGGAGCGTCCCCGACCATTTTCCCTCTCCGGCGAGTCCGTTTTTTTTCAGTTTCCGATGAGATCAACTTTGTTTGAAATTTTGGGTGATCTCGCCAGAAAACTGGAAAAGAACGGACTCGCCGGAGAGGGAAAGTGGTCGGGACGCTGCTGGAGTCTTCTGGGGTGGAGGCGCGCCTTTGCTGGCACCGGAGGGTGGAGAACGGACGGACGTCCGCACCGGACGTCCGCACTTTAAAGCCGGAGCGGACGTCCGCTCCACATCTGGCCTGATATATATAGCTAGTACGTACATTCCATCTAAATTTAAGAAAGTTAGCAGGTTTTTCTTTCTGATAAGTCAATTATCCCCAAATGCTTAACATGCATGATTAAGACACCGAGATACAATTTCATCAGGGAATTACAAACCAAACCGTACTCTTGCATTCAATTAAGCAACCATTCAAATAGGTCGACTAAATACATAAAACAAACGTATCGATCATTATCACTATCAGTATCATTGCTGCAGGTAATCGAAATTGCTCATCAAAATCTATCCTGTATCATCGATCAATCAGGGAATTGATTTGAAGAGTTATAGCAAGTAAACGTGTATCTCTGTATTCGGCAGCTGATTACCAATCTCTGTCAGTTTTCATTGAAAGAAATGAACACTGTTCGACATCTGTCTCTTACTTGACCATATCTCCCGTTCATGTGTGTATGTTATTCAAAATCAAGATAGGGACGACTGAGATATAACATATCTTCGGTGAGCTGTAGACTGGTTGGTTAATGTGTTTAATAATAACTTTAAAGTCATGAGTTTAAACTTCACTCACATATATAAGATGTGTGAGTTATTTAATAAAAAAGTTATAAAAGAAAAGACTGAGATATAACATATGAATATGTATACACATCTTCACCCACCTACTTGTTTTTTACTTAGTAATGTAATTGTTATCTTCACCCACCTACTTGTGTTTTACTTAGTAATGTAATTGTTATTATTATCTACATGGGAGCCAACTTGAATAGTTGTTGAGGATTTCAAGCTATACCTAGCTAGTTGGAAAAATTAAGTAATCCAAGTAGGAACCCTAGCTGGTTGTAAATTGTTTAGTCCTTATTTATATCTGAACCAGGAAACACTTCCAGTTTGATTCATAGTATTATCGGAACGCATTTGGCATTATTAACACCAAGGAATCTTCCCTCGTATGAAACAATAGGATAATGGTCCTTGCGTCCCTGGGAAATTTTCTGTTCTTGTTTGACTAAGCACAATTATAAGTCACTTGCTTAGTTTTTCTTATCATAAATTTAAGAAAGAAGTTGATATCCATATTAATTATTTCATAACAGATTATAAGAAGCTAGCTAGAGTTGAAGATAGACCATAATCGATGTATAATAATAGAAGATTTGATATCCTTTAACTGATAATGCTTAGTTTTTCCAATCTCATACACTCGATCATTTCTATAATTCTATTGAAATGCCAATAAAATTAAGTAACTAATTCGAACAAAGGTTATTGCATGCATGGTGTTACTTGATCATTTCTCGATCATCATCTTTTGTGAAGCTGGAGACACTGTGTTCCATTCTTCAACGGATCATAGGGATTGAAAGACAAAGGTAGAGCACTACTGGATTGATCGAGCACTTCAGATTTGCCAAAGGGTGTATGGTGGTTCTAACCTATATGAGCTACTCTATCTGCTTCAAGAATTGGTGAGCTTGAGATCATCTTCAAAGGGAATATAAATATAAGTACCAAGTTGCACAAAGATGAACTACTATTAAAGCATATATTTGATTCTTTGGTGTACTTGCTAAATCATTTAGCTAATTTCTTGTTAAAGATAATATTTTGATGAAGATTGATTGGAAACCAATTTCTTTTCCCATAATTGCTTCAGCACCAACTCAAAAGGCATCAACTTTACAAACAACAAATTAATGGCCATAAGTGTACCATCAGCCTGAGTTTGCTGAAGTACTAAAAATGCACTGCATCAAATCTAAAGAATAATCAAGCCACTCATGCATGATCATCAACTTAATTTCAAATACATGTTCACTTTACGGTAGCCTATTGTAATCAGCAGAAAGTGGAGCACTTTCAAATGGATATTTCTGTTAACAAAATTTCATAAAAGAATAATGGAAATAAAGAGAATGGCCGGCATTTGAAAACCCTAATAGCCACTCATAGATAACATGGCAAAAAAAGGAGCATATTACGTTGTGATTAGTTCAAATAAGGAAAATTTTGAAAGAACGGACAAGGTTTCAACATGGGTCATAATCAAATCTAAGGATCTCAACTGCTCATTATTATTTAGGCACTGCGCATTTGCCCTTAATTAAGTCTCATTTTCATATCAGATAGATTATATATAGCATTAGTTGTACACAGCCATTATCAGTGCTAAACATTACATCATATGCCATAATCCAGTATAGTTTGTAGTACTAATTAAAGTAGAGGAATATACAATGTACAAGCACTCAGCATCTTTCTGTACAAAATATAATTTCATATCAGCAGTCACAACTCACAATAAGTAATAGTAGGAAAAAGAACATTGGTGGTACTTAAAGTCTGTCAATTTCAATATATATTGAGCATAAACTATGATTTTAGTTTAGTCTAATTTTATTCCATTTCTTCCTGCTACCATAGAATAACATTTGATTTTGCAGAAGTCCTTCTGTTCTTTTTCCGAGTCAAAGTTTAAGAAAGAATCTTATTATGCAGATGAGGAAACTTGGAAAATTCCAACCCATTTGGACGCACTGAAAAAGTTCTATCATTCTTAAGGTTTACCAAACCTAGTTAGGTTTTGAAAATTCGAAGTCAATCCTAACATAGATCACAAGGAATTTGGAAATTAAGCTGGTGGAATGAGTATCAGAGATTGTAAATGAAAGGTTAATGTGGAATTCATCTTTCTAGTACCACCCATATTCATATTCATATTAGCTCCGTGTAAGAAAAGAAAAGAAGAAACTTCTTGGATTATTAGTTTCAGTTCCTGAAGCAAACCAAGATGTTGTAGTCGAATGTTGAACAGCTAGCATTTTGTTTTTATAATCAAAGTCAATATGACCTTCAATTGATTATCTGCAATCAAAATCAAGAAGTAAACCAATGGATACTGAGAGCTGAGAGAATTCCAAAATGGAAGGCTTCCTCTCAAATTTTTTAGTTTCAAAATGATAGGATGTGTCTTATCAGAAGGAGAAATTGAAAATGAACCTAGATGTAAACAGATGAGGCACTACCACATCAATTGAGATCTAGGACTATAAACATTATTCAAGTAATAAGAAAAACCCCCAATTATGAAACCGAAAAAACGCAGAACAAATCACGTACAAATATGTGCTTCAAGGTCAATGTTACACTAAAAGCTGTTCATTTTCATAATTTGAATGCAATTGCACAATGTAATCTACCCGAAACGGTTGGCAAGCTGATCTTAAAGTGAATTCTTGTATGGTATGTATGTTGTTTGAGGGTAAATTTACCCCCTTTGGATATGTAGCGTGTTGAACTAGTTATGTGGTTCGTCGTGGATATGATCCAGTATCTTTGAAGATATTCGTTATCGAGGCTAAGTCAAGCATATCTTGGAGGTCAAGAGATCTTGGTGTAAATCTGAGTTATTATCGATATATCATGAATCGGGTAATTAATAGAGGATTGTTTGTTTACCAAGATTGATCTTGGAGGTCAAGAGATCTTGGTGTAAATCTGAGTTATTATCGATATATCATGAATCGGGTAATTAATAGAGGATTGTTTGTTTACCAAGATTGAGCTATTCATGCAAGATCTCACGAGGAGATGGAATCTGGATGTCATGTACATAAGTTACCCCGGCGATTCCTTAATTGCCAAGAAGTCTAGCCGTGCATGATCTTTGACGTAATCAAGGATTACATTCCTTATATGAATGGTATGGCTAGTACTCGTCCAAGGCATGCAAGTCCAACTATATTACAATAAGAAGATTACTATCCTTAGTTGGATTGTAGGAGTACACGTCCAGAAGACTTTTCAAGAGCAATTATATTGCTTAGAGGACTCACGGTGCTATCTAATCAATTAAGGTTTCCTTGCCTTAGTTGTATTTGAAGATATCCACGTCTAGAAGCTCTCCAAGAATCATATTTGAGGTAAATATCTTTACCTAAACATCGTATCTGGTCTGATAGGCGAACCGATACATGCGGTTCAATTCAGTAAATATATTTCTTTCCCATTGAATAATTACTGACGGAAGATTTGCTTTGGTATATAAGTCATTCGTGAACCTACTCTCTATATAAGAGGTTCTAGGCGAATGAGAAAACATCCCCCCCCCCCCCCGACAATTCAACAAAAGCCTCATCGCGAGCAAATCCCGCTTCACTCACCAAACCTCATCGCGAGCAAAAAGTCCACACCCAATTCATAAAGCCTCATCACGAGCACAAGTTCATCCTATTGTTAAGGAGCGATCCTTAGCAAATATCCTTTATTTTATTTGTATTTGTCACTGAAGTAAATCTTCAAGATCCGTCATAGGTCATTGTGAAGAACTCCAGCAGCAGGATTGACCGTTCCTGCTCACAGTTGTTTGAAGAGAAGTCAAGAGAAGGGCGTGAACGAACAAGATTAAGACAGACACACCTCCTCAAGGTGTTGGCACGCTCGCACCAGACGGTTGTTCGAAGGACCTGAAAAATCCGCCCCTAACATATGCATCTGAATCTTCTCAAATAGCGAGAATTGTCACAGTATAAATCTTCACTAGAAAGGAAACCAAACCTTGTCTAGTCTTCATATAGCATACATCAATGCACATCATCAGTTTTCCTAAAAGCAATAGTATCAGGTTACAACCCTTAAATGTATCAAAATGAAAGACTCGGTCATTTATCGACTATGCGCAACGATTATCTTCCGTCCCTGAAGTGAAACTCAATCATCTTATATAGGCAATGTTTTTTTCAAGAAAAATAATATTGCGGCAATGAACTTGGGTAATGTTGATGGAGATTTGGTTTTCTACTAATGTTAGATAAGTTGAGAAGATTGTTAGGAAATGAACTAACAATCAAGTGAGGAATGGGGTACTTGTAATTTTGTAAGAGATTGATTACAGACAGATATCTCTGAACAACTAACAATCAAGGAAAGGGGTATTTGTAACTTTGTAAGAGACTGATTACAGACAGATATCTCTAAACAACTATGTACTACGTAGAACTATACATAACTATACTATGCTTCTTATTCTTGATATGAAGTACACAAAAATGTATGGGTATCATCTGGGTTGTCTACAAAAGTGTCCTATTGCAACCCCCTTTATCTAAGAATGATTTGGAGTTCATGGCAATGTCGTCTCCTTCCAGTACCCGAAGCACCTATATACAACAAGCCATATAAACAAGAATGAGATTATATTTTTTCATTGATTCTGGGAAGAAATGAATTTGAAGAGGCAATGAGTGTTAACATCAACGATCAACTGATACCTGAGACATTCGAGGCCTGGACTGAGGGTCTCGCCTGATGCACAAGGAAGCGCATCGCAGCATGTTAGTAACTTCTTGCTTTGAGTAGCAGTTGCTTAACCGGGGGTCTATCATTTCATTAATGGCGTGCTTCTCTAGCAAAGGTCGTGCCTGCTCACCACAAGCATGAGTATAAGTATTTACCAAAAGAATTACTAAAGGAATGTATCTCTTTTTCTTGAATATTAGCCACTATATGAGAATTGAGATGCTGCATTTTCAAACCATAGTTCCCTTTACTCATACATACCCATTCAGTGAGGCACTGCTGGCCTTTGGGCTTGTTTATGTCCATAGCTTTGCGTCCCGTAACAAGCTCCACCAGTACTACTCCAAAGGAATATACATCAGTTTTCTCCGTAATTTCTCCACTTTGAGCATATTCTGGAGCCAAGTAACTACAGTTATACAAGAATTCTCACTTAGTAAAACTTCTTTATCAAGTTGATATTTCATAACATGTACATTTGATTTAAGTCCTATGGTCTTACCCAAATGTTCCAATTACTCTTGTTTGCATCCCAATATCTCCGTCAGGTTGCCACCTTGCTAGTCCAAAATCTCCAACCTGAAGTCAGAAGTGGTTAATTGTCACTCATACTGATTCATGCTAGAGTCTTCATCCTTAATGAACATATAATTTGACAGAGAGACACAGTACTCACACAAGGTGTGATTCATCAATTACAACATGCGCAGGTTAAAAAAAGTAATCGAATTTCCTAAAAGATGAGAAGAGCATGACATACCAATGGTTCAAAATCATGGGTCAGAAGGATATTGTTAGGTCGTAAATCACGGTGTACAATGCAACCTACTCTACACTCTTCATGAAGGTATCTCAATCCTCTAGCTGCTCCAACTGCAATTCTTTGTCGTGCAAACCATTTTAATGAAGGTTGGTCCTTCCCTGCAAATTTTAGTGTTGCCATTCCACAGGAATGAGTAAAACATAACTTGTAAAAAGGTATTGAACATGCATATGGCTATTTACAAGTTTACATCAACCAGGAGTAGTGGAGAACCTACCATATAGATGAGAACCCAAAGAACCATTGCAGATATATTCATATACTAGCAACCTCTTTCCATCCTCCACACAGAATCCAATTAGCATCACAACATTGCGATGCTGTGCACAGCTTAACACTTCAACTTCTGAGCAGAATTCCTGATCTCCTTGAGAACTAGCCAATTTATATTGCTTGACAGCAACTACCTGACCATGTGGTAAGACACCTCTATGTACGGAGCCAAACCCACCTTCAGCCAAGAAGTTGGCTTTCGAAAAACCACATGTAGCAAGTTCTAACTCAGCATATGTGAACCACCTCGGAGGGCTGCCAAAGACAGGTGCCTTGTGCTGACATACAGAGCACAACGGAGGAGGTATAGAAGGTAAATTTCTATTTCTAGGTAAGGAAATTGCTTCACGTACACTTCTACTCAAGTTCAAATCGAGCCTATAGTTCAGGACTCCAACATCTGGCTCTCGATTTAAATTAGAGAACTTATCTAGCAAGGCTCCATATGCTGAAATGATAGATTTATCATAAAAACTCTCTGGACCTCCAGCCCCATATCTAGAAAATTCGCCACCAGGACTAAGATAATCTGCCATCCAGGGCTGGCAATATGAACTCGTTAAATAAGCACTTGTCTTTTCATTGTTTATCTCATTGTCAGATTCATTCAAATTCTCATTACCTTCACTGGTATGTGAAAACTCTTGCTTCAATCTCCGGACAATTCCAGAATGTAACGATTCAATCCCCATATCTGAGCTTGATATGGACGATGATCCCATATCAGTTGCCGTCAGTGGTGACTCATGGTCAAAACTACCAGTAGGAGTCACAGGTGGCCCTCCACTTATATTCCACTGTGCAAACTTGTTCTTTAGGTGTTCTGGAGATGATTCTAAGTTATACAATGAAGGGCAAGCCACGTCAGGTTCCTTGTTTGTAGAGTTAACCAGATTCAAGCGAAGAACCTTGGGCCCAGATCGTTTCATAATCACAACATTGCACTGCAGTTGTTCCATGCAGTGTTTCTTTTCATATTTCAATTGTCTGCACAACAACAAAACTTATAACTTGAACAGGCGGTAAGCGAAATAAAAGAGTTTTATGCACAACAAGTGTGGACTAAAGATTAACATTGTGAAATCAACCAACAATCCCATTTTGCGTTGTCAAACATGTAGAAGGCATGCCTTGTAATAAAATGTCTTCAGCTATAGTAAGAGTAAGTGAACTGGAAATTAAGATTGCATTGAATTTATTACTTGTCCAATATAACCCAGTTTGATTCAGCTTTCTTCGCTTCAGCAGCCACAACACCAGATGGTGAGCCAGAGAGGATTTTTATCCTGATCTTAATCTGTGAAGACAAAGTGGGAAGAGATTAATATTAGATATGAAGTACTAGGAGTAAACACTAAACTGATATACTAACCTTCTCTGGATCATAAACATCTTGGAGCTGTTGCACCATCTGAGAGCATGAGTTCACTATCTCATCCCTCTGATCTGAAATGGTTCCTGTGAGAGCCAAATGGTGACTTCTGGTGCAATCACTGGTGAATCGTGCAAAGTCCCATATCCTATTACCTGATATATGGAGTTTTCATGATTTCATCAGTATCAACTTTGGCCTTCCAAGTTCATATAAATCCAAGCATACAAAGAAGGGTAAAATTCCAACAAACACAGGACTCTTATGCATTGTTCATCTTGGCCCGGTTTCACTAAATCTTGAAATCTGTGGAGTATTTCTGTCAGAAGTAGCATGACAGGGAAGGTTTTGAATGCCCAACAAGCAATTAAAACAAGTGGTGGATAACATACTGCCAAATAACTAAAAGTTCCTTATAATTACAAACTTCTAATTCTCACAGAGCCAAAATATGAAATTCTCATAGAATAGCCAACTTAGACATGCCAAACCAGATAGTTGGCTAGTCAGTAACTCACTATACAGGTATATAATATAATTAGCAATTGAACCCCTAAACAATTAACTTGAGCCTGCTGTCCTAAAATAGGAGCAATATCAAACAATCAATTGAACTAACCAACTTAACCATGACCCCTCTTATCAATTATTTGAAAAATACAAGTTTTTAATCAAGCTAACCATCATGAACTGCAATTTACATGCTGTCTTTTGAAATTTAAAGACAAAATCTTTTCTTCAGATAAAGAAATTAAGACAAGTATGAATGTATGATTACTTGATGTATGTGAAGGAACAACTGCCAAAAGCTTAATGTAATCTCCAGGTTGCACAACATGAGTTAAAGCCCACACCAGAGCTGTGTTTGGAATCTCCTTCAAAGCCTTAACAGCAACCACCACAACTTTCCCAGTCACCAGTGAATTCCTCCTCTCCTTCATACTCAACCACACCAAGACTCAAACTTTACACCCAGAACTTCCTCAACACACCCCAAAACTCAAAAGCCACATCCAAAATCCAGAGCTTGTCCAAAACAAACAAAACCCAGAACCAGAAAAAGTATGCATTATCACCCTGAGAATTAGAAACCCCCAAATGAAAAAGCTTTTTCCATCTGACAAAAAGCAACAAACCAAAGTAGAAGAACAAGACACGCACTGTCTTCAATGTTTGCTTTAACCAGTCACTGCCTTATTTCCGTTAAAGGACACGTCAAAGTCCCAAAACCCTCTCTCACTCACTCTGTGAAACACTATAACAAGAAACTTTGGGATCAATGCAAAACGGAACAAAAAATATTTCAAGCACGAAACTTTGGTGTTTCATGGAAATCAAGCCTACCCTTTTGCATGAAGGATGCGTGTGAATGTTATAGAAGGTGTTTATGATCGAGTCTTTGGAGAAGAGGCAGGTGGCCTAAAGTTGGACTTTTTTGTTGGTAGATTATGATTTGGGCTCCCGCATAATTGTAAGGAAGAAGCGCCAAGAGGGAAAGCCAATGAAACGACAAGAGGAAGTAGAAGGTTTTAGCTTAAACGACAATGCCCCATTTTGGATATATTATAACAATGACCATAGCTGGATCAATGATTGGACCATTTCTCTCTCTCTTGCTCTCAAAGGATGTGAGGGAGATTGTGTAGTTTATTGTTTAGTGAATTGGTCAGTGGGTTATGAACTTAATCAACTTATGATATGATTCAGGGTTTGTCTTTTGATAGTTTAACAAGGGAATATATCATATGAAAATAACCATAAGTCATACTCATACCTACAAAGATATGAACTTTATTATATGCTTTTGATTTGGAGGAAAAGGATGTAGTGAGGAAGATATTTCATATAGTAGATGAATAGTGCACTCAAGTAACAACTTAACCAGATAGTAGTTTAAGTTAATGCAATGAAAATTATAGAGTATTGTAAACAATCAAATTAGTGGTGACTTTTGTCCTTCCATAAACAATCAAGAATCATGATGGCTATTACATCTCTTAAAAACCATAACATGATAACATCAATGTCGCATCAAAATCTGGGGCTGGATAGGGATATGGTGTCAATTATTCAAAAATTGTTTGATGTGAGAGATTAATTGTTTGATTTGATATGGTACTTGGGATAGAAGTTACGGCTCTTAGCTAGGTTTGTGGCCACTAATCAGTAAAATCAGCAAATCTATCTCATAGTAAAATTTATGATAATGATCTTTACACCTCTTAAGAACCCTTAAGATTAGAGCGATTTTTATTCTATGAATGTGATTACCATATCAACTTTTTCTATTAGAAAAGACCCCATATTCTGTCAGCTTCTTTTTGCTTCTTTTGTTCAATTATTTTTCTCCAAAAGATGAATGCATCATGGATTCATAAGCAAGTAACCTCATAAGCTCATGGCTACTCGAATCTCTAATTTTAAAGTCCCACTTTCCCTTTTATCTAAAGGAGCTTCAGTTAATCAAGTTGAATTGATTCATAATCAAGTTTCCTTACGTCGAGAGTAAGATATATAGGAAGCAACAAAAATGCATAACAACTCTGGTCTTGAAGGTCGGTTATCAAATCAATCAATAGCGGAGTGCCAAACCTCTAGCTTTTGTACTAAGTCAATGAATATCAACTTTTAACATCATTGTGATTGTATTGCCATGGTATATGGCATGTATCTTGTCATCTTATCTACAACTTCAAGCTAGGAAGATGCTCCTTTGGTCATTTTCCTCCGTGCTATGATCATATTCCTAATAGGAGCATCACTAATTCTCAATGAATACTATTACTCGCGGCATATTCGTTTATGATTCACGTACAATCTTATATTAGATTGATTTTATGTATCTGTAGACTTATTCACTCTGATATCGAGTAACTTTACAATTATAATGAAGAATGAACTGTTTTTCAATATCACCTCATAAAAAATAAAAATAAAAGGATAGAAGACAGCAAGAACTCGTAAAGCAACATATACCAAAAAAATTAATAAATTTTCAATTGAGATGCATGTGTCAAAATAAGTGAGAATTACAAGAAAGGATGTAACTTTTCCGAACTCGAGTTGCATGATTGGGAGTTATCCATACTTTGCAATTGCATCGGCTAAATTCTCATTTAAGACTAAAACTATGAAGTTGAGTTGAAAACCACGAAAGATGTATTATTCAAATATTACAACCTCGTGAGTCAAATTCATAACCTCTCACTTATCTTTACTATTAGAAAGCCAGGCGTGTCTTTGGTGTCTTTGGTGAGGCCTTTTTTTCAATTGGCCAAAAAACCAAGGTAGCAGAAAATTCTCAAACAATAAAAATAATAGTTACTATGGGTTTAACCGTAAAACAACACTGAAAAAAGAAAAAGAAAAAGAAAGTATGTGGTAGTTTTATCCTACTTTTTGGGGAGCAGTTATCTACAAAATGATAGGATTAATATTAATTTTGAAGGAAAGTAGAATGGTTAAATTTTTGAACTTCCCAAAAAGCCACGAGTTTAATAATCTTCAGTTATGTGTAAAAATCATAACAAGGATACATTTGTAACTTTGCCAAACAGAGCTCGGGAAGATAGGCAGAGAGAAAAAAGGAGAGAGGAATATGCGGAAGAGAGGAAGAAAGAGAGAGAGAGGAAAAAGGAACAGAGGAAGAAAGAAAAAACAGGATTATCAATAAAGAAATAAGGAGTACTTTACGGAAGAGAGGAGGAGAGAGGAGGAGAGAAAAAGGGAAGAAGAAAAAAAAAAGGAGTACTCTACGGAAGAGAGGAGGAGAGAAAAAGGGAAGAAGAAAAAAAAACAGACGCACGACTGAAAAAACTGCCACCAGAAGAACTACCACGCCACGATCTCCACATAGACGGAAACCGCCACTACAACGCTGGGTACAAATGGAACAGAAGAAGCAAAGGAACAAGAAACAAAAAGAAAAAAAAACAAAGAAGAGCACACAGAAATCAAATCCAAAAAGAGCAGTATCGGCAAAGGTGGGAAGGATCATATTTGTTCTAATTTCGTACCGATTCTGGTGAGTAATACTGATTGTTGTAATCAGATTTGACAAATTGGTTTATGGGTTTATGGGGGTTTTTTTTGTGAGTTCCACATATTAGGGATTTCTATTTGGAATGGGATGGGAAACTGTTGACATTCTTCTCAATCTATTTTCCTTTGGTTTTGTAGAAAGCAACTGCTAAGGCCAAATACAAATTCGGTTGATATGGAACAAAACCAAACACAAATTCGTCTGAGGTTGGAACTGCTAATCGACTAAGGTAGGTATTGGGTTCTGGGTTGCCAACTTAAGCTCTGCATATGATTTTTATTTCCCGGGCCTTCAATTCCATTCTTTGTAATACACACCGAGTTCAATGTTTCAGTGTATCTAATCTACTTTCAGTTCAATCTATCTCTAAGCTTTGAAGTGAGAATGAAGGATATAGATAGGACGTTCATATGCATATTTGTATGTAATCTGAGAGTTGTATTGTTTTTTGTTTCAAGTGGTAATCTGAGAGTTGTATTGTTTTTTGTTTCAAGTGGTCAATATTTATGTACTTCTTGCTTTTACTGCTTCTTGCCTTTATCTATATCCTGTTCAGTTTAATATCTATCAGTTACTGTCACTCATTAACCTTATGTATGTTAATTGAAGTGTTGTTGCCACCAGTTGCCCGTTTCGTCGCTTTGGCAATATATTCTATTCTCTTGGTAAAAAAAATTTCAACAGGTATGTGAAAAGACCAAACAATGACAGCTATAAATGTCTTTTTTTCCTCAAACTAATTTCTTATCATTTGTTTTTTTTATAACGAGGACGAAGAACAATTGAGGAAACAACCAATGATAAACTCGCAACAAGTACAAAGTTCAGCCCGAAGATGTGCACACTATCATATACGAAGGAATCTGCGAATAAAAAGTATGGACCATTGGTCTGCAGCTATAGCTTCTCCAATTTTTTTTCTTCAATTTTGTGTTTTTGATTTCTATTTACAATGGAGTTGCCCCTTTAACTATAATACACTTCTTATTCATAGGAATGATGAGGGGGAAAGAAGGAGTACGAAGACATGTTCCACTGTATTTTTCAAGTTGGCACAAGGAAATATTGAAAAAAAAGAAGAACACTGTTGATAGTGTTACGTTACATTCACCTGGTTCCCGCAAGAGGATATGGGTAAAATTGAACACTGCTGATCTAAGCAAGTTGATTTTGAAAGAGTGGAACCGGAAAAAAAATGAACAGTATGTACTTTCACCTCTATCTCCGGGTAAAATAGTAAATTTATAAATTATTTAATTGTATTTTAATGAAATTAATAAAGCTTGCAGTACAAAAATGCACACAAAGAGTTGATGACTCATTCGATATCTCACATCAATCGAACATGGAAAAAAGTCATGCGGATTAGGTATACATTGTCTTATAGGATTTGTTCATTGTTCTTCATACATTTTCAATGCTAAAATTGTTATCTCTTTAAACAGGAAAAAAATTCACCGTGTCAACGTCAGTGTTTTAGATCTGGTACTCTTAAGTCTGACTGGTTTTTTGTTTGAAACTTCTATTAATATAAACTATCCTGTACTAATTGTATGTTACTACTAACAGTTCTACAACATCAAGCGGCTAGAGGAATTGAAGCGTAATGTTGAGGTAATAGAATACTAGCCTTCCTGCGCGATATAAAACTGTACTTGGTTAAATAGGACAGATATTAATTCGGATTTTTTACAGATTTCTATTGATAATTGGAGCAAGGGTGACGCAGTAAGATATCCATGTTATACTTAATAGATACATTTTAATATACATAATTGAGGACCAAATTAGTGTGAAAATTTATGTTTACCACTATTGATTTGTAGTTTGAATGACGACATTTGACAAATGGATGGCTGAAATGGAGTACATTGGAGCATATGAACTTTATTGTATAATATGTATAGAAGATGCATGTACAACAATTTCTTATTAATAGATTTTGTCTTCTTTCCTGTAGTAGTACAGATCATTAGTAGACTTAAACGCGTGATGGCTTACCCTCATGTTCAGTCATTCAAATTGTGTATATTAGTTTGAGTAGTTCTTTCTATTTGTAGGAATGTACAAGGAAATGGAGTAGAACATGAGAAAAGGTTTCGAAAGACATGACAATATAAAAATCGAGCCTTCCTGAGTCATTATCTTATTATGTTATTGTTTTCCATTATTCGTTTGTAGTTTGAGTGACGACGGTTGACGAATAGATGGTTGAGGACTTTAATGTACGTATATTTGTATAGATGCATGTACAAGACCCTCTGTAAAGACAATATGTTTTTTTTTCATGGTAATATGTTTTTTAAACATGTTTACCCTTCTGTTAGTTCATGCCATATAAATTGTACATATTTTATATGACCAATGAATGTTTCTGTATAAGTAATATGTTTTTTTTTTCAAGTCAAGAATATGGTTGTAGGCATATGCAATATTGAAATATATTTGCATTTTATAAGAGTTAGGGAATGTGTAACATTCTTATTTCCCATATGACTCATAATGAGGTAAAAATGAATGACTGAATATACATATGTAAAACGTATTTCATGACAAAAACATACGCACGCGCGATAGGAAGGCTAGTTAAAGAAATACTATGCTGCTAGACCGATAATTACCTTCATTATTAATTTATTAGCTAAATCTTAATTTTATTTTATCTTTATCAACAAAACTGGGCTAGCCCAACACCCTTTAAACGGGTCAGAGGCCGCTCCTTCAAGTTTCTTTCCTCCAATCTTGGCCCTGTTAAAGGGCGACATCAACGGTAATTTGATTTCTCCATGAATCCCTCCAATGGTGGCCAGCGACTTTACCGCTCTCCTCCCAAGGTTGAAGAGGGAAGAATGCAAGCGCACAAAGCACGACTCCCATTTCTCCAACTGGAAGGTAATTCCGCTAATCCCCTCAACATTTTTCTCCATATTATTTTGGTATATCTGTAATCCATTTCCTAGTTTTTCGCTTAAATCATGTATCTTTCATCCCACCCAGATCCCTATTTACAATCTTGAACGTGATGAAATATAGGTTCTTGTGGGGCCCTCTGACTGGGAGGACTATTGGTTAGGCAAGGAAGGAGCTGAAAGGTACAGAGTTTATAACCTGCCTAGAGATGAGAGTCCGGGAGTGTATGAACTCGGGGTTGCTGTTTCGCGGAGTGGTTTGGGCCGTGGGGTTGAAGCGGATAGGATAGTCCCGGTTTATCTTGGACAAGCTGATAGTGTGAGGACCCGGCTTCAGCAGTATGGCCGGACAGGGGCTCATTTGGGGAAGTGCTGCTCGAGTGAGCGGATTCGAAAGGGGCCTGGGTTGTTTGAGGAGATGCTGGGGAGAGGTTACCCCATTGTGTATAGATGGGCTCCTGTAAGTTTGATTTCTGGTTTATTTCGTTTCGAGAATTTTACTTGTTTTGTGCTGATTGGGTAAGTTTGATGTTCATTTGAGCATGGGTGCATTTGCATTTTCATTCTGATTCTGATTCGTATGCGTGCTAGAATGCTAGAGATACATCCCGGTGAGTGCTGTGCTTGCCATTATGAGATATTGCAGTTTGTCAGTATAGAGAAATGTGTGATAGCAGTTTGCCTGCAAGTTTGTACTTGTAATTGGACTATTTGAATGATATGCCTCATTCTTTGTTCATTGTCAAACAGATGGAAACCAAGAGCAACGCGCTGAAAACAGAAAGTCAGCTGCTTAACACATTTGATTATGCTTGGAACACAAGCATCAATGGTGCACGGCGCCCTGATGATGTCCTTCAGAGACTCAAGAAAATTTCTTCAAAACCTACGCGATTTACTAATATTGTTCAGAGGCTTCTACCTTTCAGCCAGAAGCAAGTCTGTATTAGAATCAACTCCAGCAAACTGGTGTCAAAAGAGGAAAAGTTCAGTGGCTATACTGATAGGGAGAACCTGAATCTCATAGCCCAAGTTTTCAAGTTCGGCAGATCACAGCCTAGGTTAGTTGTGGATAGAAGTGGGATTAGTCAGGAAAATACTATAGTTTGTGGGGTGGCTGTCGGTGATGGAACCCTATGTAGAAAGGCACCAGTTCAAGGAAGAAAGAGGTGTGCTGAACACAAAGGGATGAGGATTACAGGGTCAATTACAGTAAAGATATCAAATAGCAATATCGGTTTAAAATGCAGTGTTATCAGCAACAGAGAATTTGTTTCGGATGAAAGTGGCATTACTCAGGAAAATACTATAATTTGTGGGGTGGCTGTTGGTGATGGCTCTATATGTAGAACACCACCAGTTCATGGAAGAAAGAGGTGTGCTGAACACAAAGGGATGAGGATTAAAGAGTCAATTACAGTTAGAGTATCAGAGAAGTATGTGGACTCAAAATTCAGCAACAAAGAGCTTGATAGTCATGATGCATCAAATGTGAAATATGAACAGGTAAAGCTTCCACCAGTTCATGATCGTGAGAGCTCTACATCGATCTGTGGATTCATCTTGGCCGATGGCTCTCCTTGTAGAACAGAACCAATTCAACGAAAAAAAAGGTGTAATAAGCACAAAGGGAGAAGGATCCAGAAATCCAACTCAACGTCAGTGAAAGAAGAGAAGGTCGAAATATGTGCATGATGATGCATGCATGTATGCTAATTTACAGAACTGTTCTATACTTATACCATACAAGAACTGCTCATGACAGGGAGAAGTGTGAACAAATACTACAAAAGGAGGAAAAGAGTCTCCAGGTGATTTTCATTTAATATATTTTTTTTTTCTGAAATAGAAAATATACTGTGTGGATTATAGATTCATGATTAAGTTGTCGCATTCAGGCTTATCTGTATGAGTTATAGCCTTATAGCCTTTTAAGTTATTGTTGTACCCTGTAGAAATTGGGGCATATGATTATTGTATCATGTACCCTAACTATCTGTTGTATCAGTTCCATATTTTATGTGAAATTCGATTCTTTTGGATGTTTTTGGGTTCTTGGAAGTAATTTTGTAGGTAGTGTTTTCCTGCTCACATCAAAAGCAGTTGAATCATTTATCAGGATAGTGTTCAATACACTATGGTCGTTCTATAGCCTGTGATACTAATATTTCAGAGTCATGAGAAACACAACTTAACCACCAACTGGTCTAACGTTTTTCAGTTGAAGGATTAAAAATTTAAAACACTGTCGAATTTACGATATAACTGTTAGTGTCTTTGGATGCTTCACACTTTTTAAAAAGCACCAACAGAACACAAAGATCCGATAAGATATTTTTATATCTACTTATAGTAAAAAGCAATCAATAATTTAGCTAAAAAACAAGATCAAAAGTGAAGTGACTGCATGAGTTTTCGTTTTCTGCTGATGGAAAGTGATATGCATGAGCTGGTAAGAATAGTACTGTGCATCAGTGCTCCTTTATTTATCTCTATCTCATAAGCTAGTGAGGATGGTACTTGCAGTCATTTCCCAAGCATCGAGTTCATGAGCACACATTGAGTTCATTATAGGGCTAACTCTTTTAGAACAAAACATGCCGGTGATACTCGAACTCGAAGATGAAGCCCCACCAATGGTGTCCAACGTCTTCACCCTTGCTGTCCAAAGGTTGAAGAGGGAAGAATGCAACCGTACCAAGCTAGACTCTCAGTTCTCCAATTGGAAGGTAATTCCCTAATCACGCTCATTCTGTTTTGGGCTTAAATTATGTCTCTTTCATCGCACCAAAAACTTTGGTGCTTAAATTGTTTTGACTTTTTTCCATCACACCCAGATGGCGGAATCGAGTTTTATATAGTGTTTACATTCTTGACTTATTTAATTGTGATACAAGTCAGGTTATTGTTGGGCCTTGTGACTGGGAGGACTATTCAGTGGGCAAGGATGGAGCTGAAAGGTACAGAGTTCATAACCTCCCTGAATATGAGAGTCCAGGAGTGTATGAACTTGCCGTTGCTGTTTCACCTAGTGGTTTAGGCCGTGGGATCAAAGCGGATCAAATAGTCCCGGTTTATGTTGGACAAGCTGATAGTGCGAGGACAAGGCTTCAGCATTATGGCCGGAGAGGGGCTCATTTGGGGAAGTCATGCTCAGTTGGGAATGGGAGTGAGCTAATCTGTAAAGGGCCTGGATTATTTGAGGAGATGCTGGCAAGAGGCTACACCATTGTCTATAGATGGGCTCCTGTAAGTTTGATCTATGTTGTATTAATCTCCTGGATTTTAACAGGTTGTGATGATTGTATTGTTATAACTGCATGCTATGGAATCTGTGTTTTGGTTGCAGTTATTAGTAATACTATGTCTAGTTTTTCAAGCATATTTATAGAATATTGGTATCCCCTCTTTATATGGAAGATTTGGAGTTGTGGAGTTTGTGCTTCTTCTTTCATCATATAGGGTTTGTATGGCTTTTCGGAGTTGATAGTGAAAACAGTTGAGAGAGATGCATCATTATCTCTATGCAGTTCAGTTGTACTTGAACATTCATTTAAGCATGGTTGTGTACATTCATGTTTGTTCGTCATTCTAATTCACATACATGCTAGTATGCTAGAGATAGGTCTAGGGTGAGGCATATGATGAATTGTGTGAGTATATGCTTGCCAGTATGAGTGATGAGCAGCTTGTTATAAAAATAGTTAGTGTGTGATAGCAGTCTTATGTGCAAGTTTGGGCATGTTATTGGAATATATGATGAAATGCCCTCATTCTTTGTTCATTGTCAAACAGATGAGAACTAAAAATGAGGCGCTGAGAACAGAAAGGAAGCTGCTTGACACATTTGATTATGCATGGAACAGAAATTCCAATGCGTCACGGCGCCGTGATGACGTTCTTCAGAAACTCAAGAAAAATTCCTCAAAATCAACCAGATTTACTACTACTGTCCCAAGGCATTTACCTTTCAGACAGAAGCAAGTCAGTATTAGAATAAACTCCAGCAATCTGATTTCAACAGAGAAAAAGTTCAGTGACTATGCTGATAAGGAGAGCAGGAATCTCATACCCCAAGTTATCAAGTTTGGCAGATCACAGCCTAGGTTAGTTTTGGATGGAAGTAGGATTACTCAGGAAAATACTATAGTTTGTGGGGTGGCTGTTGGTGATGGGTCCATATGTAGAAAGGCACCAGTTCAAGGAAGAAAGAGGTGTGCTGCACACAAAGGGATTAATAATACTGGATCGACTACAGATAGCAGCAGAGAGTTGGTTTCATTTGAAAGTGGTATTACTTGGGAGAACACTGAAATTTGTGGGGTGGCTGCAGGTGATGGGTCTACCTGTAGAAGGCCTCCAGTTCAAGGAAGAAAGAGGTGTGCTGAACACAAAGGGATGAGGAATGCTGAGTCGATTACAGCTAGTGACAGAGAGTTGGTTAGATATAATAGTGGCATTACTTTGGAGAACACTGAAATTTGTGGGGTGGCTGCAAGTGATGGGTCTACCTGTAGAAGGCCTCCACTTCAAGGAAGAAAGAGGTGTGCTGAACACAAAGGGATGAGGAATGCTGAGTCGATTACAGCTAGCACCGGAGAGTTGGTAATATATAATAGTGGTGTTACTTTGGAGAACACTGAAATTTGTGGGTTGGCTGCAGGTGATGGGTCTACCTGTAGAATACCTCCAGTTCCAGGAAGAGTGAGGTGTGCTATGCACAAGGGGATGAGAAATACTGAATCGTCTACAGCTAGCAACATAGAGTTCTTTCCATATGTAAGTGGTAATACTCGGGAGAATACTGAAATTTGTGGGGTGACTGCAGATAACGGGTCTATTTGTAGAAGGCCTCCGGTTCCAGGAAGAGTGAGGTGTGCTATGCACAAAGGGATGAGAAATACTGAATCATCTACAGCTAGCAACATAGAGTTCTTTTCATATATAAGTGGCAATACTCGGGAGAATACTGAAATTTGTGGGGTGACTGCTGGTAACGGGTCTATTTGTAGAAGGCCTCCGGTTCCAGGAAGAGTGAGGTGTGCTATGCACAAAGGGATGAGAAATACTGAATCATCTACATCTAGCAACAGAGAGTTTGTTTCGTATAGAAGTGGCAATACTTGGGATAACACTGATATTTGTGGGGTGACTGCAGGTAATGGGTCTATTTGTAGAAGGCCTCCAGTTCAAGGAAGAGTGAGGTGCGCCATGCATAAAGGGATGAGGAGGTAGTAGTTAGGATATCAGAAAGAATGGACGAATGGTGACTCAAAATGCAGTGTTTTCAGCAACAAAGAGCTTGATAGTCATGATGCATCAAATGTGAAGTATGAATCAGATTCAGTAGAGCTTCCACCAGTTCATGTTAGTGAGAGCTCTATGTCAATAATGTGGATTCATCTCTCTGCTGATGGCAGTCCTAGTAGAAAATAACCAATTTGAGGAAGGAAAAGGTGTGATGAGCACAAAGCGAGAAGGATCCAGAAGTCCACTTCTTTGTATATGATGTATTGATGTGTTCTTATACACTGAACTGTTATATATTTGTACCATATACTGTGTGATTCAGGCTTATCTGTGTGAGTTATAGCCCTTTTAAGTTATTGTTGTACCCTGAACTCTGTAGAAACTGGGACATCATTGTTGTATCTTGTATTCTCTGATATATAAAAGTTGCTATCTGTGTGGTATCAGTTCCAAATTTTCTGTTAAATTGTTCAATATTCCTGCTGAGTGCATAAATGAGCTGTTAAATAGTTTACTATGTTAATATTTCATACTCATAGCTGTTACATTGTATGAGACATATGAGACATGCCGTAAACACTGTCACGTTGTTATGAGACATGCCGTAAACGGTACTATTCTGAGTGTCACATTGTATGAGACATACCGTGTAAACGGTAGTTTTAAACACTGTCACATTACATGAGACATGCCTTAAACGGTACTATGCTGATACAACAATGATAAATCAAGCACTTTTAACATGGTTTACTATGTTAGTACTTCACATTGGTAATCCTCAAGCCCTTTAAGGGGCATTACTGTCCAATTAACTTTTAACTTTTTTACATTTGTAGTACAAAAACAGAACTCAAAGCACTGGGATAATAATCTTTCTCCTTTTAAGAGATAGAGCACCCAGCTCACCACATAATCAGTCACAACCCAATTCCACAACCACCCTATCATCGATGCCGTCCGGTGAGCTGCGGCAGTCCGACTGCTCGGAGGACGAGGCCGAGCAGTGGCTGTGGGCCCAGATCAAAGCGGAGGCGAAGAGCGACGCCGAGTCGGAGCCGGCTCTGGCCAGCTATATAGGGAGGTGTTCTGAGTATTCACTTCATACGACAGAGTGGTTCACAATACTACGAGTACATATATATGTTACAGGCTAGAGGAGGCTATTTAGTAATCCTAACTTCACCGAGGCATGGATAGTGGCGTGTTAGATCGTATGCAATAGCATCACAAACCCGACGGAACCCTTTTTTCTCATATCCCGCCTCTATGTGATACTGTTGCAGCATCGTTTAATACTCCAGTATTCATTCATTAAACCCAGCACATAGTTAATGAAAAAAATATTATATTAATTTTTCGATTATATTTTTACGTCTTAACCTCCTTTCGGTTAGAATTTCTCTAAGGTTCAGTTGCTATTCCTTCCTATAATTTGAAGAGAAAATGTTGTATTATTTAAAGACTTGATTTTAAAACAAAGGCCTTATCACACTTGAATACCTCCCTCACTGCCACAGTGTTTCCAATAAGAGCAGCTAGCTAGCTTCAGCAGCAACAATGGCTTCAGTCACTTGGCTTCAGCCAACCAACTCCACAATCTCTTCTACTCGCTTCAAACCTCGCCCCACCGCTTCAAACCCTAACCCTCATCATCTCTTCCTCAAAACCCAACCTTTCTCATCCTTCAATCCCACCCCACCCAACCCATTTCGCACTTCCGCCGTCAACAATCCCAGCACCAACAGCCGCTACACCCGCTCCTCTCCGCCACGACCCACCAGGCCTCGCTCCAAACCCGTATTCAAAACCCAACCCACCAACTACCCGACCCGAAATGAACCAAATGTGGGCGACCCATCACTGAAAGATGTGGACTTGATGGGTCTGTGCAAGGAGGGCAAGGTCGAAGAGGCCTTGGAGTATATGGGTCATGGCGTTTCTGCCGATTACGGTGTTTTCTGTGCGTTGATGGAGCTCTGTGACGGCTTGAAATTTGGGAGGAAGATTGAGCGATACTTGAAATTGACTCCTTTTGGTAGAGATATCGAGTTGAATGTGAAATTGATTGAAATGTTTGCCAAATGTGGGAGTACTAGAGATGCACGCAAGGTGTTCGATAGAATGCCTGAGAGGGATTTGAGGCTGTGGCATTCGATGATCAATGCATATGCGGCGAATGGGGAAGGGAGTGAGGGGGTGGTGTTGTTTGAGAAAATGAGGAGTGAGGGGTTGAAGCCGGACAAGGAGAGTGTTGCGGTGGTGTTGGGGGCGTGCGCGAGTGTGGGAGCTGTGGAAGAGGGGGTGAGGTACTTTGAATCGATGGAGGATGAGTATGGGATTGTGCCGGAGGTTGAGCATTATGTAGGGGTTGTTGATGTGCTTGGGAAGTCTGGTCATTTGAATGAAGCTGTGGAGTTTGTTGAGAGGATGCTGTTTGAGCCTACCGCGGAGGTTTGGGAGGCTCTTAGGGACTTGGCGCGAGTTCATGGAGATCTTGAGCTTGAAGATCGCGCGGAGGAGTTGTTGGTTAGTGTTGATCCTTCTAAGGCTAGTGGTGATAAAATGCCATTGCCTCCAAGGAAGAAATACTCTGAGATTAACATGCTGGAGGAGAGGAATAAGGTGAGTGAGTATAGGTGTATAGACATATATGGAGTGTCATATGAGCAATCGAAAGGTTTGAGAGGACAGATGAGGGAAGCGGGTTATGTGCCGGATACTAGGTACGTGTTGCACGACATTGATCAGGAAGCAAAAGAGCAGGCTTTGCAGTATCATAGCGAACGGTTGGCAATTGCTTATGGTCTGATCAGTACACCTGCTAGACAAACTCTACGGATTATAAAGAACCTTCGTATCTGTGGTGATTGCCATAATGCAATTAAAATCATGTCAAAGATTGTTGGGAGGGAGCTGATTGTTAGGGATAACAAGCGGTTCCATCATTTCAAGAATGGGAAATGCTCTTGTGGAGATTACTGGTGAAGTTATAAGCTTATAGGTGAGGTGATGCAAGCTTCTGTCCGAAACCAGGGTGTGGTGCCATGCCATGTAATGCAACTTCAATGCTGCACCCGAAAAACCAAAATGAGCATCTTACACTGTGTATTATTCTTGCAGTTAAATTCTTTGTGATTACCTCAAACATTGTTACATTTGCATAAACTCGATACATAACTGGTACATAAACCCCAACACAACAGAACTAGCTACTTCGATTGTGATTTATCTTCATTTGGTCGTGGAATCCTCTTGTAATCGTAGTTGTTAATGTCCACCTTCTCCTGCAATGCCTTGAGCTTTTGATCGAGTGAGATCTTGTTGGGTTTATAAGCGTTGACAGGGCCGGTGCGGGAGACAGAGCTTTGCGGGTCTTTTGATCTTCCATTCCTGGTCGTCTTTGAACACGGTCAGGGAGATCATCGCTTGAACGATTTCATTAGAATTGGATTTTGGGGTTTAGGGTTTATTTGGGAAATGGAGTTTCGCGCCAAAGCGCGGTAAAAAGGTGGTGGTTAAGTTGGCCTAGCAGACACAACGATACCACCTTTAAAAACGAAAAAAGAAAAAGAAAAATAATAAAAGAAAAGATATGTTAACATACGCGGGCTAGGCGAAGTCGAGTTGGGCCTAGGCGGAACCTACCAATGTGGGCCTAGCGGACTATACTGTCCCAACTTTAAAAAAACGAAAATAAAAACTATGCTTTGAATTTCAAACACTCGCGCTGAGCTCTCTGAGTCTTCTAAGTCGGATCATCGCCGATGTTCACAACGACGATGAAGAAACGTAAAGACTGATTCTGACTGGTTTTGGAGTCATTGGTTAGACACATTGCTGCTACAAAAACTACGAAACGTAAGTTTTGTTTGGAATTAGATTCGCATTATATGATGCTTGCTATATTCTATTGTGTATATCTGAAAGCATCTGCTATAGAGATACACAGCATTTGGCCATCAACGCCATCATTGTTGATTCCTCTGCTTTTTTCAGCAGAAAGTGAAAGAAGTAAACAATGGCTGCTTCTAGGAATCTAGGGGCAGTCACAGTGGCATAGAAACTTGCACAGAATTGAATCTTTTTTCATTTGTTTTTTTCTAGATAAGATAAAAAGCAAAATGGAATCAGTTGCGAATAACTCTGCATCATTTCGAAATGGAATTTGACAGATACACTTTGAATTCACAACATCACATAAGGTAATGAAAAGCTTCTGCACTGAAAATTCAGGTATTAGATTAGACAGACATAGTGTCATGACAGAGCTGAACTTCTGGTTCAACTTGTGTAATCGTCTCACATTGTATATTTCTCTGTTTGGAGGACTCTAGTACAAGGTCTAGTCTACTCAAGTATTTCTGCTACCTTAGTTTGTGAAACTAGAGCTTACAAGATCCCCATGGTAAGGGTATAGCCTATAGATATGCTAAATTTTCAGCTTAAGAATGATATGGACAGTATAAAATCACCTGAATGCTACACAATGAGCTAGTCAACCTAATTGATGACGGATAAGGGAAGTAAAGCTTCCATATTAATTTGTGTACGTGTGTTTCCTAAAGTGAAAACTTGGAAGAAAATGTCACTAGGAGTGAATTGAAGATGGCTGGGAATTTCTTTTGCCAGTCACCACTTCTTTCACAGGTTCGTCTCGTGATGGAACTCGAAGGTGGGCTTTCATAACATCGTAAACAGTAAATCCAATTGCCACAGATGGTACAACCTGAATCACATCAGCTAGTTTAGCTACAAGAACGAAAGACTGATATGTATGTGAAAAGAATGGTTAGATTTCACCACCTTCAAGTAATTGATACTAAGTCCTGAAAATAATTGCTTCCATCCTTGCGTTTTAGCAATCAAAACAAGGCTTTCCATTGTACCTTTCAACTCAGGACTGTTTGATGCCAAGAGTCGTTGAACCTATTCAAATGAATTAAAACCATTAATGCCTCATAATTGTCGGTCAATAATTATTTTCAGGATCATCTATATTACCTGCATTTGCCTCCTCACAACATCTAGGGGGTATGTAAATGTTTGACCTAATAAACCAGCAACAGAACCACATACAAGCTTCACCAGAATACTGTTCTTCTGCTCCGGAGGTACATAACGCTTCATCTCCTCATAGAAGTAGAACTTCAAACCGGCATATGGGAAGATTCCATAAAGGGATGGAGCTGATAATGATATTAAAGATTTAAACTGGGAACCTATAGAAAACATAGAATGACACCAGAGCACAATACAAGCAGTTTTCAAACCCATACCAACACCGCGATATAGGCCTCTGAGTCCAGCCTCTTTGTAAGTCTTCGAGAAACAATCAACAATTCCTTTATAAAGTTGTCCACTAGTCATGATCCCTTGCAATTGTAACTTTGGTGAACCAACAACCTGCAGAATAAAGATGCCTTTAGTCCAAATCTTTCCTTGAAGTGTAAAGAGCTATATTTCTTAAACGGAAATGAATCTCATGCACTTAAGAGAGGGTAAAGCTTCTTTCCCCTTGTGGGAGTGGAGAATAAATTCGAGCATGCAATAATGATGAGTATGAATGCAACAATAATGACAGCCGTATTCCTCACCAACACCCCTTTCAGTTTCTTACCTGATAAGCCAACTTAGTCCGAACTAAATCAAGAGGATAGGTAAAGAGTACAGCTGTTCCTCCAGATAATGATCCCGCAACAAGATCAAGAACAGGTCCCCGCCCCCCTTCAGGAAAGGCTAGGATAATCCATCTGCGGTATTGCTCATAGCTCATATAATGCAGGGCTGCATAGGGAACAATTCTCGCAACACTAGCTCCATTGCCTCTGTACAAAAACCACTGAAAGCTTGTTAGTTCACCAAAACTTGTAAACAACAGCACACATAAATGATTATCTACTAAGGGATCCACCTGTAGAAACCCATTGGCCCTTCTGTCTTTGCAATCTTCTTCACAGATCCAAACAGCCCTAAACTCTGATATTCTGATCTCCTAGTCTGCAGAACATAAAAGAACAAGTTGTTTTATAAGTACACGAAATCAATTCTATCGAAAAGGGACAGTATCTTATTTTTCTTTCTCACCTCAAAAAAGAGCTAAAACAATTAAAGCACTCATATTCAAATAATCAAATCCAAATCAATACATATGTATCTATCTATGAAATTGCATTGACCACCCCATCCCTGCCTCTACATAACTAACTCAAATAAGTATTGGAAAAAATGCAATCAAATAAATACCTTCGATGAAACTAGATGATCATATTTTCAGGATTAACACAACCCAACATAGACCACTTGCACAATCCATAGAATTCTCACTACTTCAGTCAAAACAGTCCTCTTAACTCAGACCCAAATATCTGCCAACACAAGAAATCAAATATACACTAAACCCAGAAACCCCAAACACCCAATTACCCAAAATGCACTACTAATCTACAAAGCACCAATCTTTACCACTACCAAAAACCAAACCTTCACAAAAACAGTAAAAGACTCAATTTTTAACTCCAAAGTCAGAAACTTTCACCTGAAACAAAATCTTAATACGCTCCAGAGGAGCCACCACCGTCTTTGCAACCCCGCCGGCGACGCCTCCGGCAATAAGCTCCTTGGCAAACACAGGCATGGCGTCTATAACCCCATTCAAGTACACATTCATCTCTCCTCCTTCCCTCCTCGTCGCCATTAGAGAGAGAAAGAAGAGAGAGACAGAGATTCTGGGTTGCTGATTCAAGGCTCCTCAGAATCGAAACGTTTCTGTTTCTGATTCAAGGCTCTGGTTTTTTATATGTATGGGAAACCTGACAAGTCAGAGGACGTGGATTCCTAATCTCATTTTATTATGTAGAGAAAATCATTATTGGATGTTGGAGGTATGGATCAGCTACTTGCAGGTCTATTGTATTAGTTGTGGAATATGGAATCAGGTGTGTTGGATTAGTGGACCAAGTTTCAATGATGGGTTAATTATAGAATTGTATTGGTGACTCATAGTCCCATCATTGTTCCTTACCCAGAAAACAAGTACATCATCAGCAGCACATGAATAATTAGATAAAAATTCATTGTTCATGCTTTGAATCTAGTGTGCTTGTGATGAAGGTCATCAATTTTCAGATTATATTGTTATTATTTTGGTTTTGTTTTAACTCTGGTAGTCAAGCCAGCCAGTTCCTCAGTCAGCAGTCTGATAGGAGCAGAATATTGATGATTATTTTTACTAGCAGTACTTCAACATGTGCCCTATTGTTGGTTATTAGTTTAATATAGATATTCTTTTATCAGAACAAAAATCTCAACTCAGTAGCATATATACTCTCAAGTCTCAACTATTAGAGGCAGAAATTCCAGAACATGTACAGTACAGGATGCGAATATTAGAAATCCAAGTAGTGTCTATTCCTTTTTTTCCAGAAATAGCATTCCCACTGATGAAAGGAGAAATGTGTTGTCAGAAACTAGTTCTGTTGAGTCGAATGAGTCGAATCAGTTGATTCAATGCACAATGACAGTTACCAAACTAAAGATACGATGACAGTTACCAAACTGAAGATACGATGACAGTTAATGAATTCAACAAGGTTGGTTCGCTCATTAGCTAAAAACACCTAATTAAATTATTAAGAGTGTAACTTAGGCAGAGGCTGGAAAATTGCGGTTCTCCATTGCCACCTTGTAGTTTGATCATTAGCTACACAGTTAAAACATCAATGACCCTCGACTTTTAAACAAGGTTGGTTGAGGCTTGATGCTTGAAACTTGAGACTTTAAACAATGTGCTTGATCAAGCATAGCTGGACATTTCTCATCAGATGAGTTCAACAGAATGGACTCACTGCACCGGATTTCTTCAGTAGAGGTTCATTGGATAAGCTGAAGTAGTATCTTAGCAAGCTCCTCTCCATCAGTCCATTCATGGATATCAGCGTTGATAAGCATTCGGTTACTGCAGATGCGATCCCATAGAGGATACTCCTTCCTTGGCATTACATGGTCTCCCTCTACTAGTTTCAGAGTCGGGCAAAAATCGTTTCTCCCATCTCCAAGGTAGATGTATCTCTTCCTCCCATTTTCAGAAGCCGAAGCTAAAAATTGATCAATCACCTGACCCTAAATTGAAAGCATAATTAGAACTTTAGAATCATATATAGGATTAGTTACAGGACAACAATGAAGCTTGCAAGCGCCTACAAGAAGAAAGGGCAATTACTATTGTAGGTTCCTGGCTCCCATGTGTGTGAACAAAAAAGCCATAAATCATTTTCACTGAAATGCTTCGAGTATTAGTCTCTCAAGTTCTTAGCGGTATATATGGATATATAAAGATCACAAGTCAAGCTGGATGATACTTTGAGTATTAGTCTCCAAAAATCACAAGTCACAACTAACCATTTCTTCATCCCCTCCTTCCCCTCTCTCCCTTTTCTCATAACTTGTAAACATAATATTTAGAAATTTGATGTACAAACGCAGAACTCAATATTCAGATTAAGCACAAAGCAAACTTGGTGGATAGGTGATGCTAAACAGCAAGACAGTAGAAGCAATAAAACATGCATGGGAATACACAAGAAAAATGGACAATATAATGAAAAAATTTGTGTGCGTCTGCAAAATACCATGGAACTCACTCATCATTAACAAACAAATGCACAGTGATTTGATGAGAAAAATACCTTGCACATATTTGAAGGGCAAAAATTGCAACCATGAGAAGATGAGACTGGATCATGGTAAGGAGAAATTCTCAGTCTTCCATCACCACCTACAGAGGTTGGGTTTGTGACGATCTGCGAGAAGCATCCCAACAGGCCATGGCATTCCAAGATCGACTCAATGAAAAACTGATTTGCATCACTAATTATCTTCAAGTCACATCTGAAACGTCCAAACTACCACAATATTTGAGCAAAAAATCAACAAGAAAACAAGCAATTAACCATAGATAATGCCAAAATCTCACCCCAAAGCATGAGCTGACTTAATAGCTGCAACTACTTGTGGATGCATTGTAGTTCTTTTGAGGCACTCTTTAATGTCCTCAGTAGTCTTTCCTTGCAAATGAAGCTCCATCATCATTCTATCCTACATGGTTGAAAGTTAAGATTAACAAGCTAGTTCTTTGAAATTATCCGGTTTTCAGTTTATAGTTGAATGTACATTGCTTCATGATCAAAAGAGGATGGTGGGAATCAACATCAAGAAACCCAATAATAAGTCCATGATCATTCTAAAATACAATCCCCAAATGCAAGAAATTAACATCAGTAATACAAACCCAAATAGTCTCTTAGCTGAAACACACAAGCCTCATACACATCACAAATGCTTCAACCAAGCTATAATTCAACCCAAAATCCACCATATTCATTACTGTGCTGAGAAATTCTTGATCTTATTTCTTGTTCATACTTGCTAAGTGTTCAAGATACAATCTTTCTATCAAAGGAAACAACTTTGAAACAATATAGTATCAGAAAAGAGAGAACAAACCATGAGTGAGTTCCATGGCAAAGTAGAACGAAGCTCATTGAAGAGCTGTTTGAGACCCATCTCCGTCACCACCCATCTATCGCTGTCATCGTCGATCAGGGTCCGGTCGAAGTCAAAAACCACCACAGTTCCGGTCATTCTATGCGCCGGAGGTGGTTTTCCGGCGACCCAGAAACCAGTTTTGACTGTAACAGCTAAACTTACCAAGTATTAAAGGAAAGAAAAGAAAGATGATTACTTTGGGCCTTCTTGTAATTTCAAGAGCAACGAATGACAGCTTGATAGAGTATTTCTAACCGTTTCTTTAAAAAACTTTTAAAATGAGAAATTAAAAACTAAAATTTTTAAAAAAATTATGCTTCAACTCTGACAACTTATTTATTTTGAAAATTTCGGCATTTATTACAACAATAGAAAATACTATATGATTATTAATAATAACAAAATAAAAATCATATATTTCAATGTAATATAAATTACCTAATAAAATATTCTAGAGTTTTGTTTTTATCGTTGGAACACGTGAATAATTAATATTTATAGAAAGAGTGTTTCTCTTTCTTCTTCATCCCCATTTTGAGGAATGATATGAGGAAGCTGTTGGACCACAAAATAACCCAATATTCCCTAAAATTGATAAAATTGTTCTTAGATATTCTGTATCTTTCTAGATATTTTTTATGTGTGACTTGGTCTTATGCCATTAGGATATGTAGTTTGACTACATCTATGTATTCATTATCCTTACAATATTGGTATTGTGTAATTCTCTATATAAATAGCTCATATCAATGAATAAAATAATGATTCTTTATTCTCTTCTTATCTCTCTCTTTCTCTACACTTTACCATTAATCACGTTATTATGCACTTTGTTCTAACATTATAACCAATAGCCTACCAATTGTTTTCCAAACCCTAAAAAATAATTCTTTCTCAAACCAAAAGTTCTCGACCCTGCCTCAGCCCTGCCTCGGCCCTGACGTTGTCGCTACTCCCGACCGCCGTTTCCCGACCGTCAGCTCCACCTTATTTTCTGGTTTCTCCGATCGAGCTTTAGATCAAGAAATATGAGTTTTTGAAGAAATTTTACAGTATGTTTTAAACCCTAAACTCTTGAAAATTCAATAAACTCGGGGGAGATAAAGTGTTTTTTCTCATTCTCTATCTTCATTCTATGCTTGGGATTTTATGCATGCATGTACCAAAAATCCTGAAATTTTATTCGCGGGTCAATAGTGTGTATCATCACTCTTGTTTTCTTGTCTGGGTTGTGTATGATCAACTCCGACATTTCTCCGGATTGTGTTTGATCAATCCGATGCCTTTTTTTCGAATTGTGTTTGATCGATTCGTGACTTTTCCGCATTGTGTGTGATCAATCCGAAGGACAAACCATTAAAAGCATCGTTTGTGACCTCTATCGAGTCTCATAACAGCTTGGTTTTGTATGCAAGAGCAATGTAACATTCTGCTCCTTTGAGTTTTGACGTATTCAATGCCTAAGGCGAATCTTCGTTTAGTATCTGTGGAACATTTTTATTAAAAATGATTAAACCACATGTTTTGACCCTCAGGCTAACAAGCCTAAATGCCGAGATTTCACATCTCATGCGCTCAAAGTCTTTGACGCGCCACATCTACAAAAGCCTTCAATGATAATCTGTGCAAAAAATAATTATCATAATGTACTGTGGAATGCACTCATGGAGCGTTTCTTGAAAGGTTTATATAACTCTACTTGTTGAGTTATTAGTCAAGTGGATTTCTTACTATGTCAAAAGACTATATATTGTCGATGATCTTTTGTGGCATCATGATCTCTAATCTTTAGCGGATTCGATCATGAGGCATCAAGATTTAAGCTAATAGTTTTTATTTCAAAACACATTGTGAGAATGAATACGAATATATTCATGAGAAGGTATACACAAACGATCAACGTCACATATGCCCTCTATGCATTGAGAGACAACCGAACCATGTTGAGCTTTAAAGACATTCATGCTAATAATTTTTATTTCAAAACACATTGTGAGAATGAATACGAATTCATTTGTGTATATCTTCTCATGAATGCAGACTGAAATGCATCTTAGAGAAATTTATGAGTAAATATAGTGGACTATATGTCACTATGATTTGAATATTGAATCACATGTTGTCGTCAAACATGATATTTGAGACACTAATTCATGTAGGCTTTGGTTGGACCAAATGGGTCATCTTGGAAGAGATACAAATTTTGATAACTTCTCATGAACATCCATTCTTCCACTCAAAACGAAAACATTTGAGATCTAGCTTCTCCATGAAGTATGACAGTGACGCCATGATTGTAAATGGCGGCACCCGGGGGACATTGATGTCACCCGTACATGGCTTCAACTTCTTGAAGGTCGTCCAGTTAATTCCTCAAGCAATTGAGGTCCAACGGCCTTCCCTCGATATCTCATTGGCCTCCTATAATGCTCATTGCTCGTTTTGAAAACCTATTCTTTAGCTAAATTAGGAGTGAGACCCTCCTACGCTAAATGACAAAAAAGTGAACATTATATTCTTACATCAAACTATGTAGATAGATACAACCAACTTGCGGACATTTTTTTAATGATTTATGGTGTTGGTTGAAGTGTTAACACACTGGTCACATGTTACACTATTATCTACTGCTTATGCTGCTTATACTTCTACGAGCTCACTACTCATTATTTAAAGAAGTTTATCGGGTTATAAGTTGAAGTGTCATGTACCCTATGTTCACACACAGTATGGTCACACCGAGGCTGTGACCAAGCAATTTAGCTTGTCGCTCGAACATTATTGATGTGCACCAATCTTTCTATTGTGTCTTGGGGCTATGCAATATTTGCATACAGCTTTACTATTCATCTACGACCCACCATTATTGAATATTGTTGTATTACATCTCTTGATTGTATACCAGGATTGACACGAAATTGCAATCCTTGAGCTCAAATAGGATTGAAACAGATCTCCAATCTTTGATCTTGACTAGATGTTATTTCTAGGTGACAAATCGCACTGCCACTGCGCACAATGATGGGTCATTTAAGATGAATAAGTACTTAGGCTAGTTGGATATGAACCTCCAACTATTTAGTCAGTCTATGTAGAAACCTTGTCAGGAGATCTTTTTTACCGCTATATTGCGGATTACCACTTTGATGAGACAATATCTCTGCTGTTAGGGGGAGATAAGAACACAAGTGTTCAAGTGGAACAACCTGAATTGTCGTGGTTTATCCCCACTAAATCTCATCTTGATCCTAAATGCTTTAAGTGTTAAAGTGACGAGATCACATGCTGCAAATATGTCTGCAAGGATTGATGTCATATCAAGAGGACATGGCGCCATTTGGTCTTGGTGCCATCACCATGGATAGTGATATGGTGACACCATATAGTGGCAAAATTGGTGTCACATGGTCATGTGGCTCCCCAAAAGGAGGGAGACCCTTAGGTTCGATATTTTCTCGCACTAGGAAGAAAAGCGAGTTTGGCACAACCTGATCCATTGATTAGTGATACTCAAATCTGTCTCATGAAGTCTGAATTTCCGATCAGTGGGGGGGGGATCTTTGGCTCTATAGAATATACAGGGAATTAGAGGTAGAATTCTACCGATGTTAAGTCATGGACCGGTTTCTTCAACCCTTTTTCTATGTGTTGGTGTTCTATATGACCGAATAAGACTCAACTTGTTAGATATTACAGAGGTTCAGTGAGCACCATGCCGAATCTTGTGATTATCGTTGGGGGACGTATCAATGTCAAATCAAATCCATATAGAGATCTCTACAAGTATTACACTAGTGTACATGAGGACGTAAGATAAATGAGTCTACTATCAAACCATCTTTCGTTGATAGATATCAACTTAGTTGATTGGCTAAATGGAAAGATGTGATCTAACATTAATCCGAATCAAGTGGCTCCATACCATAGGAGAACGCGTTTGCTAAAGGTATTGGAACGCACATGAACTCTACTTGATTTGGAAGGAATATGGTGAATTATGCATTTGCGTGTTCATTTCGGATTTACATGGACTCTTGATTGAACAAGAGAAGTCAATATGTATCAACATCTGAAGTTAGAATGAAAAGATCTTAGGAAGACAAGGTCTTGATAAGGCACTTGATGACTGTATTGATGATGATTTTCCATCAATCGACTTAAGCGCTTTATAACTAGTGAGATGATAATCCAAGTACAACAAGACGCATTTATGTACTTAACACAATAAGAAAGACTTGACATCTCATTCGCTATGAAAAGTTGTAAAACTAAATGTAGCTATGCACCCATGCAATGTCAATGTAATGACAGTAACTCATTTTTCAATACTTAATGATATGAAAGGTTGAAGTTTATTCTATCCCTACATAGGAAAGACACATCAATATCGAAATCAGAATTTGCCAAGTTTCATAGGTACAAAAAATCTCACCCACTAGAAAATGGTGAAAATAGTACCATTGGAAATTTCTATGTGTCTAATTTCCAAAGACATCAACCATTTGATCATAGCTATCATATTGAGTGGGTTATGGCCCTTTTCGTAACGTATAACGAATCTGTCCGAGAATCTGATTTTCGCAAAACAGTCAACTTTGACTTGACTTTGTGAACAGCTCCTGACGAACCAGAATGTATGTAATATACAGTTGGAAAACTAAATGAGTCTAGTTTCCAAAACCGTTTACGATTCGTTCATATATATATATTTCCTTGAGGAAGTTACAGCTGTTCTAGTACCGAAGGTCATGCTGCGCGGAAATTTGATTTTCTGCACGAACTTTCTCCTCAAAATCTAAGTGTAAAAGATCATGTTTTAGGAAAATACGGCATGATCTGGATAATCATTGCCAAATGCCACATTTGAAGACATGCTAAGTTATTGAAACTTCTGTGATTAGAAAGAATGAGGAAGAGTCATATGATTGATGTAAAGATCAGGGGGAGGTGCAAATTTCAAGAGGAGTTTAGCACATACATATATGTCACTATCAAATGTGAAGAGTGCGTTGTACTCTTTTTCTCTTACGATTAAGGTTTAGTTTTTCTCCTACAGGGTTTTTGTGACTTGATGAAGTTTTTGACGAGGCAACAAATCAGCACCATCGGTATATCAGCGCGCGGCACAAGGAGGAGTGTTTTATGATATTCTGTATCTTTCTAGATATTCTTTATGTGTGACTTGACCTTATGTCATTAGGATATATAGTTTGACTAAATCTATGTATTCATTATCCTTACCATATTAGTATTGTGTAATTCTCTATATAAAAGTCTCCTATCAATGAATAAGATTATGATTTTCTATTCTCTTTTTATCTCTCTATTTCTCTACACTTTACCCTTAATAAAAAATCAAGAAAATAAGAAAGTTATTAGAGATGTTCTTAGAGAATGAAATACTACTTTCCTAATTGGATATTACCCCCATAAAAAGCCTCCAAAATATGTATATATTTTTCAACAAAAAATGAAAAAGATGTGATAGACATAACATCAGTGATGTTATTATAGAAAAACGACCAAATTCAAGAACTTTTCTTTTCTATTGTCTAGCCTGAATTAAATACAAATTTCACCCACAACAGGACCAAATTCAGACAATTCATAAAGATGTGATAGACATCATATTTGGCACCAAATCATAATTAGGACGGTATGATTAATCATTGAGTTAGATAAAAGGGAAGCAAACCAGAGGAGTATATTGTACCTTCAAAGTAGGCCACATGTCCCGCAGTAGGACCCTTCCAGAAAAAGCCTCATCCAATGAAGGCCCTACACGTCAGTAGGACAGCAAGCACTTTTAGTCAAACCACAATGATATAGGGGGAGGGTTGCCACTATCATTCCCTTTAAAGTCAAATAAACCACCGAACCGTAATTCCGGTTCCGTTAGAACTTTCTCAGCCAATTACGGTAAATGCGCCGGTGAATTCAATAACGGCTGTGACCCAAACGGCGCCGTTTTGGTGCTAGTAGTTAGGGCATTTTAACTTTTTACAGTTAGTGAAAAAACAATAGCGTCGGTGGTGGCTAACCGCAGGTTATATTTATTGGGTTAATTTTTTTTTAATTGTAGAGAGAGAGAGAAAGTGAGAAACAATTGCTTTGTATATAAGCCACAGCAGAAGGCAGAGGCCTACATTTCTTGAAGAGAGAGAGAGAGAGAGAGAGAGAGAGAGAGAAGAGGGCTGTGTTTGGGAGACGGGAAGAGAGAGTTTGGCTATGGCTGAATCAATCGACGCCGTCTCCCTTGATATGGAGAAGATCTATCTCGGTGGAAAGGTTCGACCTGTAACTTCAAGATTGGATTTTTATTCATTTTCTCTTGTTGGGTTTTGTTTTTTGCTTCTGTGAAGTTTCTGTTGCTTAAATTATTGGGTTTTGGAGCTCAGTGTTGTATGAAGCTGTTTGGCATTCTGGGTCTGAATGGTTTTAGTTATTGTTTGCAGAATGTGGATTTTGTTTTTCTTGCTGGGTTTTAGTTTTGGTGAATGTGTGATGGTGTTTTTGAATTGGGAGCTTGTTATGTGATTGGTTGCTGAGATATATAGGAAACCCACATTTTGTATTCTGGGTTGTTTGTTTAGCTCAAGTTTGTGTGGCTTGAGCATTTGGATTTTTGTTATGTTCTGGAGATGGGTTTGGCTAAAACTTAATTTGTGGATCTGTATATCGCAGTTCATGTTTCCACTAAATTTGACTCTTTTCCTTTTTAAAATGTTGCGGTTACGGATATAATAAATCTTCCCCTTTGCCTATGAATTTGTTCATTTGGGGTGTTGGGGATATGTAAACATCTTTTTGCGTAATTTGCATTCTCGCTGACCTGTTGCAATGGTGAAGTTTGTTTTTCCATTCTGCTTTTATTTTAATCTTGTTTAAGTTTATTCGAGTTTATGAGCTTTTATGTGAAAGGGTTGAATTTTGGGATAATTGGATTATCTAGCGTATGAAGTATCAATATAGACCCTTTGTTGATTTCCTTGGAATCTAATGTCAACTGGGTATCGAAGGTTTTTATGTTTTGGTTTACTGTTTGTTTCTTCTTTCTTTGTTGATTCTTTCCTTGGTGTGTGGTGTTCTTTGTTGAAAGGAAGTTGGTTCTATTGGGTTTATTCTTAAGTGCATAACAGTCTATTGACAAAACCAAAGTGATACCTTTCTTTGTCTTATTTCTCAATTCTATCATCAAATCTAGCTGTCACTTTAACTTCTCATTTTTATTGTTCCTGATTAGTTGGTCAATTTCTTCTTTAATGCAATTAGATTCTATGCTTGTCTTTTTAACTGTGATTACTTTCTTTTTCTAACATCAAAATGATTGATATCCAATACCACTTATTTGTTTCACCTATTTAAACAAAGTTTATGTTAGTGAGATGTGAGTTGATACTAAATTCCCTGAAAAAGTTTCAAGTGCACATGGGAAGCTTTTTAGGGAATAAAGTTATCTGTAAAAGTTGGGTTCATGGATTTCCCTCTATTACTTGGACATTGTAGTTGAGACAGGCCAGATATCTCCTAAGTCCTAAATAATGGCAATATGGTAGAAAAAATTATCATGATAGTAGAGCAGTTTGTAGCTTTGTGATTGCTTTGAAAATTAATGTACCTTTATCAATGAAAAAATAAACCAAAAAAAAAAAAGAGGGAAAAAGCTTTGATTTTATCTGCATGCCTATTGTTTCTTATCTTGCGATTTTTAATCTGTTCATATCCTAATTTCATTTATTGCAATTTTTTATTCTCAGGAACATTTTATTCAAACTGGATGTGGTTCTGTGTCCGTTATAGTGTATGGAGACCAAGATAAGCCTGCACTTATCACGTATCCTGATTTAGCTCTAAATCGTAAGTGCCATATATATTATCGCAAATTATTTTTCATATGTCAACCGGAGTATCTACTTTTTACTGCTTTCGAGATTTTACTAATGTGTTGTCAATGTACAACAAAAGATTTTGCTTCTTATTCTTTTCCATAAGGCAGTTCAATTATATTTGTTAATCCTAACTCACATGTTTTCTTTTGAATGAGCAGATATGTCTTGTTTCCAAGGGTTATTCTTTTGTCCCGAAGCAGCTTCTTTGCTGCTCCACAACTTCTGCATATACCATATTAGTCCTCCTGGTCATGAGGTCTGTATAGTTTCCCTTTTGAGTGCATTTCTATTCGAATTCTTTCTTTAATCATAAAATTTTATTTGAAGAATGTTTTTATGCTACTGAATGCTATTATTCACATAGTTTCTCTTTGGGAACTCTTACAAGAGTTCTTGCAGTTAGGAGCTGCTTTGATTAGTGTTGATGATCCTGTGCCTTCTGCTGATGACTTGGCAGACCAGATCCTTGAGGTTCTAAACTTTTTTGGGTAATGATTACCACTATCTCTTCGTTTATTAAGGTTGAAAGTTTTCAGTATTTCTTTCTTGCTGTTTTCAAGACTACTGATGTTAGTAATGGTTGCCATGAAACGTAATCATGTGTTTTATTTTCCTTTCTCTGATGTGAGGTTTCACAGTAACTAGTTTCTCATTGTACAAAATTCTCCTTTGTCAGGCTTGGTGCAGTTATGTGCATGGGAGTGACAGTGGGTGCTTATATCCTTTCCCTATTCGCTGTAGGTTCTCCTTCAACTCTGGTATTTGTGGTTTTTATTACTTCTATCTTAGTTTATTGATCAAGGTTTGTGCCACAGATGAAATATAGGGAACGCGTTCTTGGTTTGATACTTGTATCCCCATTATGCAGAGCACCATCTTGGACCGAATGGTTTTATAATAAGGTATCTTTCCTAACCTAGCTGTTATTATCATTATTTTTAGAAGATGTGAAGTTCAAATGTCATACTTATGATTACTTGTAATCTTCAGGTCATATCAAACATGCTATATTTCTATGGCATGTGTGATTTGCTAAAGGAGTGTTTGCTTCAGCGTTACTTCAGTAAGGTATTGTTGCACTCTGACATTGTGTCTTTTATCCATCTATTACATTCTGTAGATTGAGTAATGAGTATGCTATACATCTTAACAGGAGGTTCGCGGTAGTGCTGAAGTTCCAGAATCGGATATAGTTCAAGCATGCAGAAAAGTAAGTGCTTCACAGCTAATTTCAACCTCCTCTACTTAAACTCTACATTTGGTGGAATTTGAATGTCTCCTGGCTGATGTTCCAATGCTATTACCTCTTTGATTTACTTGGCATGTTTGCTTCTTCAGTTGTTGGAAGAGAGGCAGAGCTCAAATGTTTGGAGATTTCTTCAAGCAATTAATCAGTTAACACACTGCTGAATTTGTTTTTTTTTTCTTTCTGCTTCTGTTTCTTCCCTTGACAGAGAGAAATGGAAGAATTATGTATGGAATGTTAACTTTCTGACTTACAGGAGACTGGACATAACTGAAGGATTGAAGTCACTAAGGTGTCGTACTCTCATTTTTGTTGGGGATAGCTCTCCTTTCCACTCTGAGGCTCTCCACATGACCTCAAAGTTGGATAGAAGATATAGTGCCTTAGTAGAGGTATGTGGCAACTTGTTTCTTTATTTCATTCTAGCAATAATCTATGCCTGTGTAGATATGCAAAGAGTGGAAGAACATGCTTAATGTTGTGGCTGGGTTTTGTTGTTGGTGGCAGGTCCAGGCGTGTGGATCGATGGTCACAGAGGAGCAGCCACATGCAATGTTGATACCCATGGAGTACTTCTTCATGGGGTATGGTCTGTATAGACCATGTCATTTCAGCGAGAGCCCTAGGAGCCCACTCAGTCCATCCTGCATCTCCCCGGAGCTTCTCTCCCCAGAAAGCATGGGTCTGAAGCTAAAACCAATCAAGACCCGTGTTTCGCTCGGATTATAACATGGTAGGAAGGAAAGGATTCAAATGGAAATAATTGCAAGGTGATCGATCCAGCTGTGAATGTGATTCAGAAGTTGCTTCATTTTTTAGTTCTTTGTTCAGATTTTTTATTGTTTAAGAAGGAAGGGTAGAAGAGCGCAAGCGCGGCTGGATGGAGGGGCAGTTGTAGATACAGAAGGGGAAGAATATATCATACCATGTCTCATATATGTTATATAGGTTGGGGAGGAGACTTCCTTCATTCTTTTGTAGTCACTCATAATGGAAAATCTTTCCTTTGAGCTGACTCTGTCTGTCTGTATATTCCATAAACACTTTGGAGGATTTGAATTTTTATTTTATGATGACGAGAAATCAATAATAGAGAGGGGGACACCTTCCCATTCATTCATCTATGATCTTCCTTCTCTTCCCTTTTCATCTGTCATTTCCAGTTTTATAATGATCATTGTGCTGCGCATGGTGCACAATGTGCACGTCCATAGTTGCCCTTCATGAGGGGCATCCATAGAGTCAACTGCAGCTAGTTAACATGTGTCTAAACAACAAGCAAGATCATATTTGTTCAACTCAACTGGAAGAAAAATTTCACTTAAAGGAACACCCAAATAATACATAAATCAAAATAAAAAAGAAGGTAAGATCATATTCGTTTAACAATACTTCGAAATTTTTTTATTTAAACAACCCAAATAATACATACATAATACATGCATAACTCAAAATAAAATTCACATCAATCTATGATCACAATGAAACACAAAACTCATTACGTGTGAGACTTAATTGACTCATGAATGTCATTACTAGTGACTGACCCGTAACTGTTATCGGTATGAGAGAAGCGAGTGGGTAACCTCTTATTCGTTAGCATCAATCCTATCCATTTTCCCTAAACATTGGTCCTAATGCTAAACCCACAGAATTTATCTTGTATGGACAATGAAACTTAACTTAGTATTCATGTTTATTTGATTATTACATGTTCTAGCAGTAGCACAATACAAATATGAATGTTCACAGCAGCAACTAGCAAGCTAGCAAGGTAGGTGACACATTTGCTTATTTTAGAGCTTGCTAGTAATATTGATATTTCGCACTCTAAATGGTTTAGGGGTGGCATCTTTTGGGACAAGAATGGTGAGCACACCATTCTCCACCTGAGCTTTAATCTGATCCACCTTCACATTTTCCGGCAACTCAATTTCCCGATAAAACTCAGCTACTGATTTCCCGGCCGTCCCTCTCTCCGCCACGTGCCAAACAGTGTCTTTTGCATTGGTTTCTTCTTTCCCACCTTCCCCTTTTATCTGCAAAATGTTCCCTTCTTCTATCTGCACCTTTATCTCTTCCTTCCTAAAACCTTTTATGACATATATACTTCCTTCAGTCCATTTACCTTAAAAGTTAAAACACATTAGAGTTAAAGACTTGAAGTCTATGATCACTGTACCTGGAACATTGAACTTGAATATATGGGCAGTTGGTGATTCAAGCCAGTCCATGAGAGCTGTGGAGGAGCCAGACCAGTGCTCTCGGAAAACAGGACTCCATAGGAATCGCCTGAATGGGTGCCCAAATAGGCTGACGTCAGCCATAGTTTGTTTGCTATGTTTTAGTAGTGAAAATGGAGCAGAGGGAGAAGAAGGTGTGGACTTGGCTTTAATAACTTGATGGGAGTGATCCCAGAAGCTTCTACGATCATCAGTCTTGTCTTCTTTTACGTACAACATTCGCGAAATTTGAGCAGGGATACCCTACGGGCAGGCCTATTGTTAGTTATCAGTAAAAGCTTGTGGCATAAACACTGTCAAACTTTCTTTTTTTACACCTTATCTCATTCAGTGTAAAACATTACAGAAATTAATCGCCAGAAGAAAGCACCACCTGCAAACCGCCGTTGCCACCATCGCATTTGTAAGTGAATACAGTAAAGTTGTTTTCTTTTGTCGAAAGTTTGTTGTGTTTAATCTGTAACTCAGCTCAGCTTGATTAGGTGTTTAATGGGTAGCGTTTTGCTTTTGGTGGGTGTGTTAAAGTTTTGTTCTTTGGTGCATTTGATTGATTTAAACGCTGTTTGAAATAGATGGAATGTGACCCAATTGCTCTGGGAGTGTCACCGGGTATTGGAGGCCGGTTATTGCCAATTTGCCAGAGACCCACTACTTATTCAGTTGGATTGCATAGCAAGATTAGTCCCAGTGTCAGGTCATTGTTGCTGTCTAGATTAAAGTCATGTTCTTGTGCTGTGGTGAATGTTGTCGAGTCGAATCCAATCAGTGATGTGACTCAAAAGCATGCCCGAAACTCGGAGAAAAGGGTTCATCAGGTAGGATTAGATTATAGGAATGTGGGTGATCAGGGAATAGTTGGAGGCAATGTGAAAGCCAGGTCTTTAGTTTGGGATGGGAAGAAGAGGCTTGTACAGTATTCTGGGATGCTTAGAACATGTGCTTCACAAGGGGCTCTGAATGAGGGGAAGGCTATACATGGGCAGGTGATAAAGAATGGGATACACCCGGATATGCATTTGTGGGTTTCGTTGGTTAATGTTTACTCGAAATGTGGGGATTCTCTGTATGCCCGCAAAGTGCTTGGTGAGATGCCTGATCGAGATGTTGTGTCGTGGACTACTTTGATTCATGGGTCTGTGGTCAAAGGTTTGGGTGTTGATGCTGTTAATTTGTTCTGTGAGATGAAGAAAGATGGTACAAGAGCAAATGACTTTTCCTTGGCAACTGGTTTGAATGCGTGTTCTTTGTGCTTAGATTTAGGCTTTGGAAAACAGTTGCATGCAGAAGCAGTGAAAGCGGGGTTCTTTTCTGATGATTTTGTTAGGTCTGCTCTCGTTGATCTTTATGCAAAATGTGGTCAGCTGGAACTTGCCAATAAAGTGTTATTTTGTATGCCTGAGCAGAATGTTGTATCATGGAATGCCTTGCTAAATGGGTATGCTCAGGAAGGTAATGGAAACCAAGTTCTGAAATTGTTCTGCAAAATGACGGAATCAGATGTGAGGTTAAATAAGTTCACCTTGTCTACTGTCCTCAAAGGTTGTGCAACTGTAGAAAATTTGAGAGCAGGTCGGGTTGTGCATTCTTTGGTTGTCAAAGTTGGGTTTGAGGTTGATGAATTTCTGGGTTGCAGTCTTGTTGATATGTATTCCAAGTGTCGAATGGCAATTGATGCGGTAAAAGTATTCAGGACGATTAAAGATCCTGATGTAGTGGCCTGGAGCGCAATTATCACTTGCCTTGATCAACAAGGGCAATACCAGGAAATGGCTCGACTATTTCATTCAATGATAAGCACAGGTATCTCACCGAACCAATTTACCCTTTCTAGTATCATTAGTGCTGCCACTGATCTTGGTGACCTCCGCTTTGGTGAGAGCATCCATACTCTTATATGGAAATATGGCTATGAATCTGATCTTCCTGTCAGCAATGCTCTAATCACAATGTATATGAAAATTGGATGTGTGAAAAATGGTGCTCAGGTTTTTGAGGCAATGACAGAACATGATCTGATTTCATGGAATGCCCTTCTATCAGGAGCACACATCCTAGGTCCAAGAGTGTTCCGCCAAATGCTCGCTGAAGGTTGCAAGCCCAACATGTACTCCTTCATCAGTATTTTAAGATCCTGTTCTAGCCTCTTGGATGCAGACCTCGGGAAACAAGTGCATTCCCATATTATCAAAACAAGACTCCATGATAATGACTTTGTTGGGACGGCTCTCATTGACATGTATGCCAAAAGCAGGTTATTAGATGATGCTGTTATAGCTTTCAGTAGATTGAGTAATCGAGATCTCTTCTCTTGGACAGTCATCATTACTGGTTATGTACAGAGTGACCAAGCAGAGAAAGCTGTTGCTTCTTTCAGTCAGATGCAACAAGAAGGAGTGAAGCCAAATGAGTTTACTCTTGCGGGCTGTTTGAGTGCTTGCTCCCGTATAGCTATGCTGGAAAATGGGCGGCAGCTCCATTCGATGGCAATTAAATCAGGGCATTTAGAAGATTTGTTTGTTGGGAGTGCACTGGTTGATATGTATGCAAAGTGTGGATGCATAGCTGATGCTGAGGGTACATTTGAGGCTTTGGCTTCTAGGGATACAGTCTCATGGAACATCATGATTTGTGGATACTCTCAATATGGACAAGGCGAGAAGGCTCTGGAAGCTTTTTCGATAATGTTAGACGAAGGCGCCGTGCCAGATGAGATCACTTTCATTGGTGTTCTTTCAGCTTGTAGTCACCTGGGCTTGGTCGAAGAAGGGAAAAAGCACTTTGACTCACTTAGCAAAGTTTTCCAGATCACTCCTACCATTGAGCATTATGCTTGTATGGTTGATATTCTTGGTAGTGCTGGGAAATTTGATGAGGTTGAAAGCTTCATTGAGACAATGAAACTGGCACCATGTGCCATTATTTGGGAGACTGTTCTTGGAGCTTGTAAGAAGTATGGAAATGTGGATTTTGGTGAAACAGTTGCAGGAAAGCTTTTTGAGCTTGAACCTGGGATGGATTCGACTTATATATTGCTGTCAAATATCTATGCAAATAAAGGTAGGTGGGACGATGTTAGAGAAGTCAGGACATTAATGTCCACTCAGGGTATTAAAAAGGAGCCTGGTTGTAGCTGGGTTGAAGTTGATGGAAAAGTTCACACTTTTGTCTCTCATGATGGTTCGCATCCAAAAATCAAGGAAATCCATCTGAAATTGGAGGAACTAGGTGAAAAGCTGACTTCAGTTGGTTATGTACCAGACACACAGAACGTTCTCCATGATATCACCGAGCGAGAAAAAAAGAAACATCTCCAATATCACAGTGAAAGGTTGGCTCTTGCGTATGCCCTCCTAAGCACCGATCCTGTAAAAACTATTCGTATTTTCAAAAATCTACGCATATGTGGGGACTGCCATGATGTTATGAAGCTCATCTCAGGCATCACAAATAGGGAGATAATTGTTCGTGACATCAAGCGGTTTCATGATTTTAAGAATGGCACTTGCTCCTGTCAAGACTCCTGGTGATGCTGGTACTTGAAGCTCTGAGTCCAGAATTCCAGATAGCAGGGTTAAGCTATATTGACTTCTAAAGGCTGTTCCTCGTAATGAACTATGAACTACAGGAGGTTTGTGAGAGTGCTGAAGTTTCAGATACAGTTAAAGCATGCATAAAAGTATGTCCCATCTTAAACTACTTTGAACTGAGCTGCATGTTTTATCAAATATGTTGGCTGTTTGGTGTTATCTGCTGTATTAACTTTGGTGCTGCTTCTTCAGTTGCTCGAAGAAAGGCAGATGTCAAATGTTAGGAAATTTCTCTTGGCAGCTCATTGGTATATGAAATGCTGGAATTGCTTTTATTTTCCTTTCCTTTTCTTCTTTCAATCTTGTATCAAAGTTTTCTTTTTCTGCAGAGGGGACATATTACTATCTTTCTCTGTCTTGCAGGAGTGAGTAAATGACATAACTGAAGGTTGAAGGTGCTGAAGTGCCTCGCACATTTTTGTTGGGGATGAAATCCTCAACACTGAGGCTCATGACGTGACTTCAAAGTTGGATAAGAGATACAGCGACTTAAAAAGGTAGGCTGCAACTTGCATGTTAGTTCGAGTCTAGCATGACCGATTCACAGATATGATTTTCCAATTTAAGATCTAACGAAAGAGCATGTAAAATGCCTATTATGGAGGCTGATAAGTGGGTTCGGTTGGTTGTCCAGGTCCAGGTTTGGGTTTGTGAGTCAGGTGGTGACCGAGTAGCAGCCACTTCAGTAGGGGTGTTTGGTTCATAAAGGATGTGCCGCACTGCCCCTTAGGAACAACCCAGGTCTGAAGCTAGGACCTTCTATGTTACTGGACGAAAGATGATGTTTCAGTATTCATCCCCTCAATGGAACTGTCCTTGGAATATGGTTTGCATCTCTTCTCTTCAATGAGAGTCTGATTGTCATCTTCCAATTTTGAAGAGATGCATGGACCAACCACCGCAAAGTAGAGTGGTTCTTGCCTAGTTTAGGAAGCAAGTGCTCCCTAATCTAAGTTCGAACCCCGGCACTGGTCAGGAGAGACTGCAGTGCCGCAAAGAGATTAATCCTTCGTAACCTTTAGGATACCGCAAACTTGTCCAAAGAAAAAAGAAAATAGATGCATGTATCACATATTAGGAATATGATTAAGACTTTGGAGTTGCAAATGGTTGTGAAGTGTGAATTAGCCAATCACGCTCAGCAAAAGAACATCAGTAGTTTTCTGCTAATCAAGTAAAAGAAGAACAAAAAGAAAGCCGAAACATGTTGATAACTGGGCCAAACAAACCGAACCTTTGCGCTTGAACTCATGTACTCAAGACAACATAAAACCTACACCACTAAGACACTGGCCCAATAAAGGACCAAACAGCAAACAGAAAAAGACGGGAAGATGTGTCTTATTTAAGCCGAGACCTAGATGAGAAGTTGAGAACACTCCGCCTCCCTCTCCAATCTGATCAACCTCACATCCCAATCTTATCAAACCTCATCTCAATCCCAAAACAAATCTCAATTCTTTATCCGACGAGGATGATCCTCAGGCGCGGCACAAGAGGTGTGCTCTGTTCTTGTCCTCCCCTCAACAATTTCATAGCTTTGTTTCATTCGAGAGAAACCCATCTACCGAAAGTGAGTTTCAATCAGATCTGGACTAGCCTTGTCAAATTACTATTCTTTTCGGCAGTCATCTCTTTGCATAAACAAATTGGTCTTTTACTCAGGAAGATGGAAGAAAGAGGACACCAGTATGACATAGTTTTGTGAATCTTCATCATACAGACTGATGAAGCACTGAAGCTCCAATCCACATTAATTCATGCTTATTGTCACGAGCTTACTTTTTTTTTTCCAAAGCTTCTCGTGCGGCTTTAACACTTTTATTATGCTAAGTCAGTTTTCCTTGCGTAAATATTTTGACTAGAACACTTAAACGAAGGGAGAAGATTTTTGAAAGAGATAACTTGTTTTAAGCTTGAGAGAACTTTACAAGACTTTACAAGTGAGTTAGATTGCTACTCAATTCTCTATGTCCTAAGTGAGAGTGGTGTCTCCATATTTATAGGCATTCTCCTTCCACTACCAGAAGAAAGGCTTTAGCCGACGAAAAAAAAAAACCAGGCCGACGAATTTTTTTTTCGTCGGCTAATTAAAAATATTCGTCGGCTATGATCAACTTTAGCCGACGAAATTTTTATTTCGTCGGCTAAATAATTTTTTTCGTCGGCTATAGTCTGTGAACTTTAGCCGACGAAATTTTCAAAAGTTTAGCCGACAAAATTTTCAAAACTTTAGCCGACGAAATTTTTATAGTTTAGCCGACGAAATTTTTAAAAGTTTAGCCGACGAAAAATATAATTTCGTCGGCTAAAGTGTCTTATATTTACAAATTTTGATGCAATATGGTCCTACGCAAAAAGGGGTGTAACTTTTGATCCGTCCGTCAGAAATTGCTGAAATTTTGACAGCAGCTCCGCAGGCCCAAATCCAAGCTAACTTACTTTCGGGGCCTATCCGACCGTCGGATCTAGCGATCCGAGGCTTTTTATGTAATTTTCTGTTTTTAGGGTTTGGTCTTTTTCTTTTAAAACTGCGGTCAACCCTATTTACCGTTATTATTCCCTATGGGGAGCCCTATCGTCGGAAGGCAAATGTCTCAAAATTTTTATATAGGCGGTTGCGTCTCATCTACGTGAGAGTTTTTCGTGTGGAAGATTTGACCAAACTACGTAACATAGGGAGAGATATGAGTGTTTTGGTGAATTTATAGACTTTAGCCGACGAAAATATATGAAAAGTCGTCGGCTAAGGTCAAAAAATTTCAAAATTTTTTAGGCGGTAAACCAAAGTTGGAGGAAAATTTTCAAAGGACTTTAGCCGACGAAAATATATGAAAAGTCGTCGGCTAAGATGGTTTTTGCCGACGAATAACCTAATATTTCGTCGGCTATAGTTATTTTTTAATTTTTTAATTACATACTATAGCCGACGAATACGTTAGGGTATTCGTCGGCTAAACCCTAAAATTTCTCTATTACCTACTATAGCCCTATATTCGGTGGTTATTTTACGTAAAATTTTTATATGAATTGTTGCGTGTCATCGGTTTAAAACTATTTTCAGTTGGAGGTCTGGCCAAAATACGTAATTTAGACGGTCGAACGACATTTTCCGTGCGTTTAGGGGTTTGACTTACGAGATTGACCGTCCGGATCGAGCCCTTATTCTTTTCGGATCAAGTTAAATTTTTTCCCATACATGTATTTTATCATGATGGTCAGATCTGACGGTCGGAATTCTGTTTCTCAAGTTTGATCATCACAATCACAACATGCATACTAATGTTGTATAACTTGTTTACCAAGTGTTATGTAAATGTTCCGTTTCAAAAACAAACTATACGTAAAACCTTCAAACTCTAAAAAGTCATGAAATAAGATATGACGAGAATGTTGAAATACATCCACGGTTGAAAAATCACACTATTCCGGTAAATATTCGGTGCCGATAGTTGCGGTCAATGCAATCACAACATGTCAAATGTATAAAAATACTTTTAGCCGACGAATTTCAAAGGTTTAGCCGACGAAATTTTTAAAGGACTTTAGCCGACGAAAATATATGAAAATTCGTCGGCTAAAGTCGAAAAATTTTCGAAATTTTCAACCAAAATTTTTTGGCGGGCAACCAAAATTTTCAAAGGACTTTAGCCGACGAAAATATATGAAAAGTCGTCGGCTAAAGTCGAAAAATTTTCAAAATTTTCAACCAAAATTTTTTGGCGGTCAACCAAAGAGTTTAGCCGACGAAAATAAATAATTTCGTCGGCTAAAGTTCTTTATATAGCCGCAAATAAACCCAACACTAGAAATATTGCGTCCCCTCCTCCTCTTCCTCCTCCTTCTCCTCCTCCACCTCCGCCACTCTCTCTCCTCACCCCACCGTCTACTCTCCACCCCCACGCACCCAATGGCCACCTACCGCGCCCTCCTCTCCCTCAAGTCTTCCCTCGACGACCTCGACTCCCTCCTCTCCGCTCTCCGCCTCCTCAACGTCTTCAACCGCACGTTCCCGCCGGAGCTCTCCAACCTCACTAACCTCCGTGTTCTCGACCTCTACAACAACAACCTCACCGGCGTGTTGCCAGTTTCGGTGGCAACTTTTCACTGTATATCACAGTTTCTCTGTCAAGATTCTCCACACACACAAAATAAAAATAAAAAAAAAGTTTCTGAAGTTTTTTTTTCAAAACCCAGCAACTTTAGCCGACGATATTCAAACATAATATTCGTCGGCTATAGTATTTTTTAATTTTTTTAATAAGGTTTAGCCGACGAAATAACCTAATATTTCGTCGGCTATAATTATTTTTAAATTTTTTTTATAAGGTTTAGCCGACGAATAACCTAATATTTCGTCGGCTATAGTTATTTTTTAAATTTTTTATAAGGTTTAGCCGACGAATAACCTAATATTTCGTCGGCTATAGTTATTTTTTAAATTTTTTTACAACGTTTTGCCGACGAAATACTTCGTCGGCTAAAGTCTGGGACTATAGCCGACGAGATTTTTTTCGTCGGCTAAAGTGGGACTATAGCCGACGAAAAAAAAAATTTCGTCGGCTAAAGTCATTACAGACGGCCTTTTCCCGACGACACTATAGCCGACGAAGGCTCGTCGGCTAAGGTCTTAGCAGACGAATTTTTTTAACAGGCCAACGAAAATTTTTCGTCGGCTAAAGTGCCTGTTCTGGTAGTGTTCCTTACCTAAGCTCTAGATTTTTCTAAGACATTTACAAGTATGGAGGGTTCTAAAGTGTTCTATACAACTCTAAGTATTTCCTTCAATATTCTAGAGACTTCTGGAGTGGTCTTGAGTCTTGAGCCTCTCTAGGGTTCTAGAGAGTTCCGGAGTGTCCTAAAGACTCTCTAAGGTGTTATAGAGTTTTAGAGTTGTCCGAATGCTTCCCGATCTTTCCGGATGTTTCCAAGACCTTCCATAATATTCCGGATGCTTCTAGAATACTCATGTACTCTCCAAAACATTTCCTTGAGCCAAGACTGCATCAAAATGCTCAAGTAAACTCCTCTTTAATTTAGCGGGGTGTGACATTACACTCACTTATTTACTCGATGATATTGTCAAGTGTGTCCATATGCCCTTTCAAAGCAACATGCACAGCCGTGTCTTTGGTCATCCTTATCAACCTCATAAGGGGGTCTATGACAATGGTGCAGCTGACTAGCAGTAAGCTAGCGGTCTATCACGGTGATGAGGAAGCAGATCACCAGAATTCAACAAGGACCAGATGAAACATTTTGTGCTTATTATGAGAGGTTCAAGGCCCTTGTAGCAGCTTGCCCCTCCCAACCTTCTACGTCGCATTTGAAGGGTCTTTTCTCGACCAAACACCTAGAGATGCGTGAGTATTGCTAGACAATCTTGCCTTAAATGATCAGCAATATGCTGGTGCGTTGGCCTCTTCTCGGAAGGTGAACGAAGTGAAATCGAGCACTACACTTAAAAGTAAGATTGATGCATTGTTCTCTCATATTGTGCTCGGAAAAAATCAAGAAGTGAAAGCTTGTGGCGTATGCTCTGGTAATTCAAGGAACTAGAGAACTCTTGCATGAAGTGATAGGAGATGTCCCCTCTCAGCTGCGAAGAAGATAGAAGTCCTCCCGAAGTGATTAGAACCGTCAGAAACATCAGGACCCGCTTGGCTCAAAATCTCCACCACTTCCCACTGATCGCGAGGGCTGGGTCTCCCTCTCCATTTGTTGTCTTCAACATATCTTCAACTTGTTGCTGACCACCCCTATGACGAGATTTTGGCCAGTGGAGGAGAGCTTCCACAATCTCATGATCACCATTCCTCGCAGCGATGTGAAGGGGAATTTCTCCGTTTGTTAGACAGCAATAGCATCTGAGGACACCAATCCAGCATAGCTCTCATCGGTAGGTGTATAGCTCCAAATGTTGTCACTTACGGTTTCCTTCTTGATGTTGTCACCTTCAATATCCTGGTTGATCGATGGTTGATCGATGCACTTCGTAAGGAGGAGATATTGAAAGCTGAAAAGGTGATTGATATGATTCAGAATCCTATTGTGTCAGATAGGAGCACACATAATATGATGGTCATGAAAGTGATTGATATGATGATTCACAGAGGTATTCAGCCTGATACGGTCACACACTTAAATACAAGTTTTTCATGGTTGATGATCGGTGTTGTAGCATATTGCTATACGGATTTTACAATTGAGGCCTTATTTGTTATTTGAGTGAGAAAACTTGAGACTTCGCTTGATTGTTGTTTTGGTGCCTATTATTCTTTGTAATCTAAAGAAGTAGTTGCATAACGGGAACGAATGTACATTTGGTATTGCTTTGAGTGTAATTTATCTTACAAATGTGTAGTAATCGAGTCGAATGAATTACAAGTGAAATCAGTCGATGCAACACATTTGTTTACTGTTTGTGTTCTCTGTGTATGTGAATTGGCTGCATTATTTCTGAGAAACTCTTCTAAGACGGACTGATTGTCATCTTCCAATTTTGATGCAGCTCTTAAGTGCAATGCGGAAGAGACTAGGACTTGTAAAAGAAGATAATTTATTTGCTCTTCCACTTTGTAAAAGAAGAACCAAATGCAGCAAATGTACAAACTGTGGTTATAATGTCAATGCAAATGACCTTCTTTTTTTTTGAATAAATCAATGCAAATGACCTTTTTTTTTTTGGATAAATCAATGCAAATGACCATTGCCCCTACTCAGAGTCCAAGTTTGTGCATTTTGTTAACAGATAAAATCCCAAGTCTAACAGAACTGTAAAAGTTGTTTCGCTAGTGAGTCATATTTAATAGAGAAAAAGCTAGAGAACTTTGCAGTTAACTCAGCTGTTGAAACTGAGGCCTCGCCAGTGGTGTTGGGGCTCAACATTGCTGCCCACTTGAGATGTCGAAATGTGGTTCTGAAAAGTGATTGTGAAGATGTAATTGATGCGCTAAACTGCTGCTCTGTCACCCCAAATTGGAGGATAGCCTCCCTGCCCAGTTTGGTCTCTCTCATTAAACCTCGGTTCTCCCAGCTTCAGTTCTCGTGGATCCTCCGCTCAGCTAACAGCATGGCTGATGCAACTGCAAAGCTTTCTTTAAAGAGGTTGTGCAATCTTCAATGGCCTTCAAGGCCCCCAACCTCTCTTCTGAATGTTCTAAGAAGTGATGGCATGCCTGGGGATTAAGTTTTAAGTTGTTGCCTTGGTGTTTTGTTTGAGACTAGTAAATAACAATGTTTTAAATAACACCCGCGCACTGTTGCGGGTTAGGATTTTTTGATAATGAATAATATTCAACCTCCATCTCACATCTCTCGTTAAACCTTGATAATGAATAATATTCCCCCGTTGAGGCTCTTGACGTGACTTCAAAGTTGGATAAGAGATACAGTGACTTAAAAAGGTAGGCTGCAACTTGCATGTTACTTCGAGTCTAGCATGCGGATGTGCACACGACCGATTCATAGATATGATTTTCCAATATCTAACGAAAGAGCGTGTAAAATGTCTATTATGGAGGCTGATAAGTGGGTTCGGTTGGTTGTGCAGGTCCAGGTTTGGGTTTGTGAGATAGGTGGTGACAGAGCAGCAGCCACTTCAGTAGGGGTGTTTGGTTCATGAAGGCTGTGCCGCACTGCCGCTTAGGAACAACCCAGTTCTGAAGCTAGGAAGGCCTATGTGACTGGACGAAAGATGATGTTTCAGTATTCATCCTCTCAATGAAACTGTCCTTGGAATATGGATTGCATCTCTTGTCTTCGATGAGAGTCTGATTGTCATCTTCCAATTTTGAAGAGATGCATGGACCAACCACCGCAAGGTAGTTTGGGAAGCAGGTGCTTCCTAATCTAAGTTCGAACCCCGGCACTGGTCGGAGAGACTGCAATGCCAAGAGATTAATCCTTTTGGGCTTACAAATTGGACAGATCGGCTCATATGCTTTTTCAAGCAAAACATGTCGATAACTGGGCCGAACAAACCGAACCTTTGCCCTTGAACTCATGCACTCAAGACAAACATAAAACCTACACCACCAAAACTGGCCAAAACAGCAAACAGCAAACAGCAAACAGAAAAAGACGGGGAAGATGTGTCTTATTTAAGCCAAGACCTAGATGATAAGTTGAGAACTCCGCCTCCCTCTCCGGTCTTATCAAACCTCACATCCCAATCTTATCAAACCTCATCTCAATCCCCAAACAAAACTCAATTCTTTATCCGACGAGGATGATCCTCAGGCGCGGCACAAGAGGTGTGCTCTGTTCTTGTCCTCCCCTCAACAATTTCATAGCTTTGTTTCATTCGAGAGAAACCCATCTACCGAAAGTGAGTTTCAATCAGATCTGGACTAGCCTTGTCAAATTACAATTCTTTTCGTCAGTCATCTCTTTGCATAAACAAATTGGTCTCTTACTCAGGAAGATGGAAGAAAGAGGATACCAGCATGACGTAGTTTTTTGTATCTTCATGATACGAACTGATGAAGCATTGAAGCTCCTCTCATCGGTAGGTGTATAGCTCCAAATGTTGTCACTTACTGTCTCCTTCCGGATGTTGTCTCCTTCCGGATGTTGTCACCTTCAATATCCTGGTTGATCGATCCACTTCGTAAGGAGGAGATGGCGAGCGCGGAGAAATGCTTCTGCTCATCTGTGTTCTTGTCATGTGCGGGGAAAAATGCTTCTGCTGATCTTTGTCCTCTCTCCATCCAAATCTAAATGTTGTCACTTACGGATGTTCTCACCTTCAATATCCTGGTTGATCGATGCACGGAGGAGATATTGATATGATTCAGAAAGGTATTGAGCCAGATACGATCACACACAATTTGATGGTCATGAAAAGTGATTGATATGATATGAAGATTCAGAGGTATTGAGCCTGATACGATCACATACAATTAAATACAAGTTTTTCATGGTTGATGTACGGTGTTTTAGCATATTGATTTTATTTGAGAGAGAAAATTGTTGTTTTGGTGCCTATTATTCTTTGTAATCTAAAGTAGTTGCATAACGGGAACGAATGTACATTTGGTATTGCTTTGAGTGTAATTTATCTTACAAATGTGTAGTAATCGAGTCAAATGAATTACAAGTGAACACATTTGTTTACTGTTTGTGTTCTCTGTATGTGAATTGGCTGCATTGTTTCTAAGAAACTCTGTAAAATGTAAATCGCTGTATGTGAATCGCCGTAAAATGTAAATTACTCAAAGCAAAAGAAAACCAGAGTAAAAGAAGATAATTTACTTTTAGAGCTGATAATTTATTTGCTCTTCCATTTTGTAAAAGAACCAAATGCAACAACTGTACAAAACTGTGGTTATAATGTCAATGCAAATCACCATTGCCCCTACTCACAGTCCAAGTTTGTGCATTTGTTAACAAATAAAATTCCAAGTCTAACAAAATAACCACAATAAACACAAATAATGTACTTTTGGTATTGCTTGAAGTGTAATTCATACAGATGTGTAGTAATCGACTCATGAATTGCAAGTGAAATCAGTCCATGTTAAACATTTATTTGTGTTCTCTGTATCTGCATATTGGCAGCTTTTAAAATTCGGAAGAGATTGCATAAGACTAGGACCAAGACTTTTGAGTCGCAAGTCGTAACCAACAAAATGAAATATAAGTTCTTAGACCATGAAACATAACAACAAGAAATATTACACAAACTTTTAATACCAAGTTGTTAGCCGTTCATATAAGTTCTTAGACCATGAGCACAGTATCCAGATAGCATCCCTGAGATTAGAGTGCTCTTGTCCTTCTGTGTCCTCATCAGATTCTCATCTTCTCATCACTCTTCTCATTCTGAGTCCTCATCAGAGAGTGAACTCTCCTCTTCACTCTCACTGTTTTCCCCTTTCCGTTTCTTCCCTCTTTTCTCCACAGATGTCATTGTATTAGCAGCAGTTAAAAATGCCGTACTTATGTATTCATTGAATTTTTCATCATCAGTATGTTCGCCTAGCCTCTTGTTATCAATGTAAAAGACCGGGACATCATCCATTTCATCGCTGTCTAACTTCGAAGCTGGCAGTTCAGACATATCAGGACTATGATACTTCAAGATGCTATCTCCAAACACTAAGAAGCCTTGACGCTCAAGGTTAAGAAGCCATTCTGGAGAAAGAGATCAATATTATAGAGGCACAGAGCATTAGTAAATATGTCATAGAATTTATTTTTTTTCAAGGAGTTTTGAAAAAACAATAGGAGCCGCTCCCTCTCTCTAGAGAAAACCCAATAGAGTTTCCCTCTCGTCCGGTGGCAGCCTCTCTTGGCTGGCCCTAGGATCTAGCTGACACCAGGTTCACTGCCGGACGGGAATCCCTCTACGCCCATCTAGTCTCTTGGAAGAGTTTGGCTTGAAGGTGGCAGGAGGAATCCTAGATCTGTTTGGTTTCGTGTGGGTTTTTTTTTTTCAGGATGGTTGCTGTTGTTGCTTTGAGAGCTATGGCGGCGGCGGGTCGTCAAAGGTTTCCAGGGTTGCGTCGACGCAGCGGCTACTTCGGGTCTCCAGACTTTGCGTCCCGATCCTTGGTGTGGTGAGACCGGGTGGGGCTACAACGTTGTGCGGCGGCTTGGCTTGGCCGCGGTTTGACTGTAACAACTCGGGGGCGATGATGGTAGATGGTGGTAGGGGTGGTTTAGATCCGGGATCTCTTTCAGTTGGCCTTGGGCTGGGCCCATTCCTTGAGGCTGCTTGGGCTTTCAGATGGGTTAGAGCTCGCCATTTGGGCCTTAACCCTTTCTAGCCCTTCGGGCATTCTAGGGTTTTCCACCCATTTTCAATGTTTCGATAGGGGTTGGTGAGCCCTAACAACAAGGGCAAGGAGGTAGCTTAATTTTCTTGTTTCTTACCTAGACATCTAATGGAAGGTCATTTCTTGTTTAGATTTCAGTATCACTTTGCTGTATACCAATCAAGGTCCATAGGCGACTGGTATTACCGCTACATGGAATTTAGATAGGTTTTAGTTGAAAATTAGATGTGATAGGCTTAACTGAGCGCATTTGTAATGAGGGCTACATATCTCTTTGTTAGTGTTTGTTGCCAGTATGACTGATTGGTCTCAAGTAGGCAAGCTGATGTCAGCACTTTATGGCCGTTGACAAATTAATGAAATTGTCTTTTTCCTAAAAAAAAAAAGTAAATATGTCATAACTGATTTGCTACCAAGGGAATTAAAAACTAAAAAGAACTTACGTATAAGAGCTTTCGGTGAGGATCCCTTTGATTTGACTGAGCTATCCTCCACAGGAATCTGACTCTTTACCCATTTAACAATTTGAGAATACAATCGTGAACTGGAAAATGCAGTTGTATAAGAGATGCTTCTCCTTTGATCACCACGCTCCCTGAAACAAGCCATAAATTGATTAATGGTAACTACAACAAGAAATATCCATTTCATTTCTTCTTTCTGGACATGTAACAATATTTGTTGTAGGTTTTTCTCACCTAAAATACTTCACTGCTTCATGGGCAAGAATCAATCTTCTCATGGCAATAATTTTCATGTGCTCAGCGGTTACGTGAATTGCTTTCTCGGGATCAATGAAAGAATACTCAACCAATATGATGACATCATACAGCACTTTCCTCAACAAAACTTCGTCTTCAGAACTCTGCATATAATCATTCACCGTGATATCTATCATCTCAAAGCAACACAAAGATAATCTAATTTCCTACGAGTAGAATCAATAAACAAATATTCAAACAAACAATACGAAAAATGTCCTATCGAAACTAAACATTTCGACAGAGGGTACTTAGTTACTTACGACGAGGGAGGTAACAGGCAATGTCTTCTCCAGCAGCATCCTCAAAAGGACCTCTACTCAACACAAAGAGCAAGAAAGTAAGCACACTAAACAGAGATCAACATAAATTAATACCATTCAGTTAGACACAATGAATGCAGTACTCGAAAAACAAACCAAACAGATTCATATAACCATGACAGAATCACACCCTTTCTTGTGATATAAAACAAACACCTTGATTTACGAATACACATTTGTCTAAATCATGCACAGATAAAACAATACTAACCGAAAAGGTAAACACTCTGGAACCCAGTAAAGGAACCAACAGCCCAAGTCCTCAACTCTGTCTCCAACTCCTCCCTGGAAGTCCCACCTTTACAATTCAAGCACATTTTCAACAGAAACACCTCTGCAATAACAACTCCGGCCAAGTAACTCACATCCCCATCTCTCTCCTTAACCCCACTAATCACCTCCTCACTCACCAAAGGCAACAAATCCCCAACACCCTCATTTCTATTCAACCAAACACAGCTCAAACCCGAAAAAGACCAACCCGAACCCGAATCAATCAAACCCGAATCCCTATCACAACAACACACATTTATAAACCCCAGAATCACTCCCACCAAACTCTTCACCTCCTTCAAAGTTTTCTTCTCTTTCGTCGACCCCAAATCCCTCTTAAACAACTCCAAAACGACGTCGTGCACCAACCGCACCACCGGAGCGAGCAGCGCGGCGCTCTTTGCGCCGCCGCAGGGAGCGGAGCAGGAGGAGAGCAGCTGAAACAGGTCCTTCGCGGCGGAGATTCGGTCAAAGATGTCGTCCTTCGGGTGGTTCCGGCTCCGAAACGTCAATGCGGTGTAGACCCAGATGGATTCGAGAGACGGGTCGAGCCGGGATTGCATTGGGTGGTAGAATTGCTGAATCAAGTGAGAGAAATTGGGGTTTTCCTTGTGGATTTCATCTATGACTGTTTGAATTGATGGTTGGGGGTCGGAGTTTGGGGAATTTGTGAATTCCATTAGAGAAGGAACCATGGTGAAACCCTAGTATTTGCAGTGAGTTGATAAGAGCTGAGCTCAAGTAAAACCCTTTACTTTTCTGCGAAGGAGAAGCTGTGTAGGGTTTAAGGGAGTTTTTGAAAGGACGACGTGTCGTTTTTACTGATATTGTCAACGTGAAAAACGACGTGTCGTTGGAGAGCCAAAAATGCTCCATTACCGTCCCACTCGTGGCTTAATAAATGTGAAATAAAGAAAGCAACACCAAAAAAGGCCCAAAATAAAAGCTCACATAGGACCAAGAGCAATCAGTTTACTATATATCTATTTGTCATCACAATAAGTTACTGTTTACTAATGACAATAAAAAGACGGTTTTACCCTTGAATTGTCTGCATTCCCATAGACTCTCTAGACTTCTCGCTTTCTTTCACTTTCTCTCGATCTCTCTGAGAAGGGTTGCTCTTCTCACTCTCTCTCGCCCAAAATCTCTCTCTGTCTCTCTCTTTCCTGATCCTTTGCTCTCTTGAACCTCCGAAATCCACCTCACTTTTTCTCTCTCACCCAATCAGGTTTTCCTCTTCGACTCTCTATCTCTCTCGAATCTCCAAAATCCGGCCAAAATCTGAAGGATTGCTCGATTGTACGTCTTTGGTTAGGGCTTATAAATCTACATCCAAGTGTGCTTACCTCTGCTAAGTTTCATATCTTTGTTGATCTCTTTCCGATCTTGAAGGTGTTGTGATTCTGAACTTTTGATAGTAGAATCCCAACAAAAATCCAGATTTCAATTGATCCTCCTACTTATCTTAATTTTGCAGGTCCTTCAGACACTCCGACAATCTGATTATGGATTCATTGCTACAGTTTATGTATGGACTTGGGTCGTATTTTGCAATCAGGGTGAATGGACCGCCAAAGCAAAAGGTAAGCTCTTTGCTTTAGCTTGCGTTGGAATCGAACTATAACATAGTGCAGTGGAAGAGGTTTTTTACTCTGGGGTTCATATGTGGCTTTTGAATTACGAGTTTGGCAATTTGATGTCACACCCCGGTTCTTAAGTTATTTTACGGTTATTTACTTTTGGTATTAATTTGGTCTTTTACCGTGTTGAGTAATTGTTTACCAATAAGGGCCATGGGGTTGACTTTTTGTAAGAAAATTATTTTGGGAAAATCTCTTAAAGGAGGTCATAGATGATGTTAATACGAATTCGTAGACATACTATACGTTAAAATTGAAGATAGCATGTAAAAGCTATCAGATAAAAAGGGTAAACATTAGTTGGTAAATGGGTAAAAAAAATTAAGGCTTTATTTTTTGGTGTTTAAGTCTGGACCAGGTAGGGTGTGGAGAATCCCAACACCCACACACTCTCTCTCTCTCTCTCCCTCCCTCCCTTCTCTCTCCTCTCTCTCGAACCTTCCCCGACCCGCCGGATTCACAACCTCCGTTCGTCGCCGTCCGGCCACCATAGACCGCCGCACCGGTCCCAATCGGTCGGCCATCAACCCAGCTCTCTTCCTGAACTGGTGAGAGCCGCCCTAGAGCCGCCGTGAGGGAGGAAGCACATGTGGAAGCCGACTGCGTTGTGGGAGTCTCGTAGCCGGAACTCGCTCATCCGGCCGCTATAGCTAGTGATTCATGGCTCATCTTGTAGCTCTCATCAAGGTTAGTAATCTCTCAAAATGAATCGACTCAATTCGATTTTAATAAGAAGAAATGTATAATTGAAGTTCCAGGGCTTATTTCATTGTTTAGTTCAATTACCCTAGTTAGGCTTATAATTGGAGTTTGTGCTAGTTAAAGAAGTTGTTGTGTGGGTTGAGAGGATTATGGTGCTAAAATTTGGGAAGCATTGGAGGTCGCAGGAGTTCGGATGCCGGCCGCCGCTGCCCTTTTGGGGTAGTTTTTCATGTTTTTGAGTTTATTTTCATGAGAGGAGTTTAATAAAGTAAAATTTGGAATTTTTGGAGGAGTTTCGATAAGGTTTGAGATTTTTCAATGGTTCAAGATTGTGACGGTTATTAGAATGGAAATTCGACCTTTGATTGAGCAGGATTTAAACTCTAAAAATGTTAATTATGGCCATCGGTGATTGTGGTGAAATTAGAGCCTTAATAGTTTAGAAGTGGAGAAATTGGGCAAGGGAGGAGAATTTTTAGGCTCCCTTTTATTTTGGAATATTTATTAAAGCTTTAATCTAGTATGGAGACTTAATATTATTTATTGTTCATGACGTGAGGAGGATCGTGTGGAGGATGCCTCGGACCGTCGGCAGGCATAGCCAAGCACTGTGAGTGGACCTTTGATTTTTAATATCATGCATGCGCTAAAGTTTATTTAATTTCAAAGGCATTTGGAGATTTAATATTTTCTTGGATTAACGAGTTTCATTTATTTTTCCGGAACTCTCTTGCTAATTTTAGTTGACATGTGGGACATGTCAAGTCACTACCAGAACAAGCACTTTAGCCGACGAAAAATTTTCGTCGGCCTGTTAAAAAAATTTGTCGGCTAAGACCTTAGCCGACGATCCTTCGTCGGCTATAGTGTCGTCGGAAAAATGCCGTCTGTGATGACTTTAGCCGACGAAATTTTTTTTTTCGTCGGCTATAGTCCCACTTTAGCCGACGAAAAATATGTCGTCGGCTATAGTCCCAGACTTTAGCCGACGAAATATTCGTCGGCTAAAGTGCGTAATAAATAATAAAAAATAACTATAGCCGACGAAATATTTTATATTTCGTCGGCTAAACGTTGTAAAAAAATTTTAAAAATAACTATAACCAACAAAATATAAAATATTTCGTCGGCTAAACCTTATAAAAAAATTAAAAATAACTATAGCCGACGAAATATTAGGTTATTCGTCGGCTAAACCTTATAAAAAAAATTAAAAAATAACTATAGCCGACGAAATATTAGGTTATTCGTCGGCTAAACCTTATAAAAAAATTTAAAAAAAAATTAAAAATAACTATAGCCGACGAAATATTAGGTTATTCGTCGGCTAAACCTTATAAAAAAATTAAAAAAAAAATTAAAAATAACTATAGCCGACGAAATATTAGGTTATTCGTCGGCTAAACCTTATTAAAAAAATTTAAAAATACTATAGCCGACGAATATAGTGTTTGAATATCGTCGGCTAAAGTTGCTGGGTTTTGAAAAAAAAAAACTGCAGAAACTTTCGGTCACCCAAATGCAAATGGCGGAGGTTGGTCATGTGAGCCACCGAAACCGGCAACACGCCGGTGAGGTTGTTGTTGTAGAGGTCGAGAACACGGAGGTTAGTGAGGTTGGAGAGCTCCGACGGGAACGTGCGGTTGAAGACGTTGTTGGAGAGGTTGAGGAGGCAGAGAGCGGAGATCTCAGGCGGGATGGGACCGGAGAGGTTGTTCTCGGCGAGGGTGAGATTGGAGAGGTAGACAAGGAAGGCGATATCGGGGGAGAGATACCCGGAGAGATTCAAGCCGGAAAGGTCGAGGGAGGTCACGTGGTTGTGGGAGTCGCAAGTGACTCCGGCCCAAGTGCAGTGGCTAGTGTTGGGTGTCCAGGAGGAGAGGCGGGAGTCGGGGTCGTCGAGGGAGGACTTGAGGGAGAGGAGGGCGCGGTAGGTGGCCATTGGGCGCGTGGGGGTGGAGAGTAGACGGTGGGGTGAGGAGAGAGAGTGGCGGAGGTGGAGGAGGAGAAGGAGGAGGAAGAGGAGGAGGGGCCGCATTATGTCTAGTGTTGGGTTTATTTGAGGTGGTTGTGTGGAGGAGGAGGAGGATATTTAATTACCCTACTCTGCGGCTATATAAAGAACTTTAGCCGACGAAATTCTTTATTTTCGTCGGCTAAACTCTTTGGTTGACCGCCAAAATATTTTGGTTGAAAATTTTGAAAATTTTTAGACTTTAGCCGACGAGTTTTCATATATTTTCGTCGGCTAAAGTCTTTTGAAAATTTTGGTTGACCGCCAAAAAATTTTGGTTGAAAATTTCGAAAATTTTTCGACTTTAGCCGACGACTTTTCATATATTTTCGTCGGCTAAAGTCCTTTGAAAATTTCGTCGGCTAAAGCTACCAATTTCGTCGGCTAAAACTTGGAAATTCGTCGGCTAAACCTTCTAAACTCGTCGGCTAAACTTTATAAATTCGTCAGCTAAACCTTTGAAATTCGTCGGCTTAAAGTATTTTTATACATTTGGCATGTTATGATTGTGATGATCAAACTTGAGAAACAGAAATCCAACCGTCAGATCTGACCATCATGATAAAATACATGTATGGGAAAAAATTCAACTTGATCCAAAAAGAATAAGGGCTCGATCCGGACGGTCAATCTCGTAAGTCAAACCCCTAAACGCACGGAAAACGTCGTTCGACCGTCTAAATTACGTATTTTGGCCGGACCTCCAACTGAAAATAGTTTTAAACCGATGACACGCAACAAGTCGTATAAAAATTGTACGCAAAATAACCACCGAATATAGGGCTACTCATAGGGGGAAAAAATGAAAAATTGCATTGACCGCAACTATCGGCACCGAATATTTACCGGAATAGTATGATTTTTCAACCGTGGATGTATTTCAACATTCTCGTCATATCTTATTTCATGACTTTTTAGCGTTTGAAGGTTTTACGTATAGTTTGTTTTTGAAACGGAACATTTACATAACACTTGGTAAATAAGTTATACAACATTAGTATGTATGTTGTGATTGTGATGATCAAACTTGAGAAACAGAAATCCGACCGTCAGATCTGACCATCATGATAAAATACATGTATGGGAAAAAATTCAACTTGATCCGAAAAGAATAAGGGCTCGATCCGGACGGTCAATCTCGTAAGTCAAACCCCTAAACGCACGGAAAACGTCGTTCGACCGTCTAAATTACGTATTTTGGCCGGATCTCCAACTGAAAATAGTTTTAAACCGATGACACGCAACAAGTCGTATAAAAATTTTACGCAAAATAACCACCCAATATAGGGCTATAGTAGGTAATAGAAAATTTTAGGGTTTAGCCGACGAATACCCTAACGTATTTGTCGGCTATAGTATGTAATTAAAAAATTAAAAAATAACTATAGCCGACGAAATATTAGGTTATTCGTCGGCTAAAGTCCTTTGAAAATTTCCTCCAACTTTGGTTTACCGCCTAAAAAATTTTGAAATTTTTTGACCTTAGCCGACGACTTTTCATATATTTTCGTCGGCTAAAGTCTATAATTTCACGAAAACACTCATATCTCCCCCTATATTACGTAGTTTGGTTAAATCTTCCACACGAAAAACTCTCACGTAGATGAGACGCAACCACCTATATAAAAATTTTGAAACATTTACATTTCGACGATAGGGCTCCCCATAAGAAATAATAACGGTAAATAGGGTTGACCGCTACTATCGGCTCTGAGACTTTACCCGATTTACGTGATTTTTAAACCATAGCCGTATTTCACCATTCTGAACACATCTTATTTCACGAGATTTTTAATAATTTTTCTTCCTATGTAGAGTTGGTTCACAAAGTTGTATAACCTACTAAACAAGTTATACAACATTAGTAGACACGTTATGATTCCGATGACTAAAATTCACAAACCAAAATTCGACCGTCAGATATGATCATTATGACGAAATACGTCTATGGTAAAAAATTCAACTGGATCTGACAACGTTAAGGGCTCGATCGAAACGGTCAACCATAATCCATCGTCACTTATCACACGAAAACGCTCATATCTCCTTCTATATTACGTAGTTTGGTCAAACCTTCCACACAAAAAACTCTCACGTAGATGAGACGCAACTGCCCATATAAAAATTTTGAGACATTTACCTTCCGACGATAGGGCTCCCCATAAACCCGAATAACAGAAAATAGTAGACACGTTGTGATTCCGATGACTAAAATTCACAAACCAAAATTCGACCGTCAGATATGATCATTATGATGAAAGATGTCTATGATAAAAAATTCAATTGAATTCGACAAAGTTAAGGGCTCGATCGAAACGGTCAACTCTAATCGAAAATAAGAAAACTGCATTTTGAAGCCCTAAACTGACTCGGATGGCCAAAAAAGCCTATAGGTCATGGCAATAGCGATGAGTTTGACTAGTAGGGCCGTTACGCTTCCAGAAAGGTATCACAATAGTCAATCGGACACCAAAAACCAAATCTGCAGCATAGTGAATAATAAGGGTAAGTCAACTATCGGCACCGAGACTTTACCGGAATACCGTCATTTTTCAACTGCTGACGTATTTCACCATTCTGGTCATATCTTATTTCACGACTTTTTTGCGTTTGAAGGTTCTACGTATAGTTTTTTTTTTCCAGATGAGTTGTTGTCCAAATCTGTAAATATAAGACACTTTAGCCGACGAAATTATATTTTTCGTCGGCTAAACTTTTAAAAATTTCGTCGGCTAAACTCTTAAAAATTTTGTCGGCTAAACTTTTGAAAATTTCGTCGGCTATAGTTTGTGAACTTTAGCCGACGAAAAATATTATTCAGCCGACGAAATTAATATTTTAAAATTTTAAATTAGCCGACGAAGGAAAAATTCGTCGGCTAAAGTCCACTTTAGCCGACAAAAAAAAAATTCGTCGGCCTGGTTTTTTTATTTTCGTCGGCTAAAGCGTTTCTTCTGGTAGTGAGTGATTTATATTATTACGTAATATTTTCAAATACAGTTGGGAACTATACTATGCGTTATGAATTTATTATAATTTTTGAGGAAGTGTTGATCTTTTTATTTTTAATATTTTACTTCACCATAAAAGGGTTGATATATATTGATTATTGCTAGCTAACCATTATTAGCGGTCCTCACTATAGGTGAGTAGAGCGCTTAGCGTGTGACGCTATATTATAGTCTGGGAGACAACCGATCGGTATTTATATTTATTTGTTAGCTAGCCATTATTAGCTGTCCTCACTACAGGTGAGTATAGCGCGTAGTAGCGTGGGACATTATTATAGCCTGGGAGGCTCATCGTTATGGTGAAACTTCTTCCCTATTTTTATGATTTATTGGAAACCAATGGGATTGGTTCATCATTCTTATCCATAAATATTTTTGGAGAATTTCCATGAGTGGCATGCATAAATATTTTACTCAATGGAAAATTTGGGAGAGCATAACTTTGATTTCACTGCTCCATATTTAAGTGCAATATTTGTCATTTATTTTTATCCACTCACGCTAACGTTTTAAATGCTTCTCCTCTGGGCCTTTCGTTTTAAAATGCTCAGTCTGCAGAGTTCAGTTCGATGAGTGTAGGAAGCGAGTCATATTTTTCACCACTACTAGTTTTCATTCGTAGGTTACATGTTTAACCTACTTGTGTATTTTCTCGTTTTCTTTAAATTAGTAGCTCTGATAATCATGGAATGTTGTATTATTTTATGTTATGTGTTAACAGTTATGACTAAATTTAGGAGTGATTTGAAAGAATTATTTGGTGGGATTGTATGAGAAATTAAATTATGAAATTGTTTGAGATATTATGTTGTGAGGTGGTAGATGATTATTTGGGGGAGCGGATGGCTCTAGGAGATGTTGAATATGTTGGTATAGAAGTGTATTGGGAGTTGGTATTTTTCAAGTAGGGTTGCTTATTTTCAAGAGAGGTTGTGCCAAAATTTTGGTAGAATTTTCTTTGAGATGGGTCCTACAGGGTTTATCGCGGATTTCAAGAGGAAATCTGAGGTAGGTTCTGACAATTAGATTGCCCAACATCTACGATCTCTCTAAAAACAATAAGCTTTGTTCGCTGTGTCTAGGTATTCTGAATGACATAGAAAGAGGAGATTGGAAGAATCTGGGTAAACAAAAGCATACCATCTGAGTTATTAATATGTTTAAGGAAGCTAGCTTCCCTGTTGTGAGAAAGTGCAACCGTCTGTGAGTCTCAGGTTCTTTGTTTTCAGTTTTGTGTGGTTTTCTTGCTAACATGTGAACTGCATGTTTAAGGTTGCTTAAATTTTGGCTTCAACAGACAACACACTTCAACTATGAACTATACAGGTATGTCTTTTATAAGTTTCTCTATTTCTTTGCTAACATGTGAGTTGCATATAAGTTTATCAGTAATGAATGGATGATCAGAAAAATTTGCTTCTGCAGGGTGAAAAGAAATCATTTGTCTTTCTAATATAGTATAAAATAAATCATGTCAAATAAAATTTAAATCTACAATTTTGCTGCTTATAATCTATGCAAGTTTATGTTTTTGCAAACAAGTAAAAAGCTCAAAGAAGGCTTTGAAATACATTTAGCAGCACCATCCCCTAATTTTCACCTTAACTTATAATGGATGGGTTCATCTATTTGCTCCTTTGACCTGCATATTTTTTTTCTTTCAGCTTTCATATAATTCTTGACAGTAGATGGTTCTTCATGTATTCTATACTGTAGTGCGGAGGCTTCCATTAGTGGTTTATAGAAATTATTGTATTGTTCATTTTCAACTATTTTATTCCATTTCCACACTTCTACATTCAATTTAGTTTTTGCAGTTTCTTCTATTTGACGTGTTGCTGTAAATATTTTTTGCTATCCACAGTAAGCACTTATAATCAATTTGATGACCACCTTTTTCTTGAAACTGACCATTGGACTCAAATAAAATTGCAGTAAACTTAAACTTACTCTCAACCAATCAATCCTAAGTCCTAGCTAACTTTGTTCTTGCTTAGAGCATTAGAAATGTTCTTTATATACAGAATTTAAATAATTAATACGAAAGTATGAACATAGATGACTTTGTTATTTCTTTTTCTATTTAAAGTTATAACTGCATATGCAAACTAATTCTTTACATAGAGATACCAAATCAAATTTAATTACTGTGTTATGGTCTATATGCGAACTGATGCCTTCTTTCAGTTTTATATGTTATCTTCATTAGATTAGAAGTTTCTTCTACTTATGTTTACTATATTAGCTGAAAGGCTAACTAATTATTGTATTATTTTGCTGGCAGGTTTCGGTTGCTCTTGATGTGTCTGTTTGTTACTGATTTCTTAGAATATGCATTTCAGGTTCAGCTTCTTTTTTCTTTCTTTTTTTTTTTTCTTGGATTGCAACAATATTTTTTTCAGTCTATATTACATTTATGCTAAATTCTATTTTTTTTTTATGCTCATTTGGAATCAATTTTTTCCCTTCATTTAAACAGTATCTGCTTATCAGCTTTATACTAGCTAGCATATCTGAAAGGGAAGACTGAAGAGATGATACAAGAGTTGCATCATTAGTCCGAACATATATATATAAGACTAGAAATTATAAGGTAAACTGATTCTTTTTCAATGGCTTCCTCTTTGTTGCACTTTGTATCTCTCACTTATATTTCTATACAGAGAGGAACTAAATCAAATTTGCTGCTCAGTTAGAGTTAAGTTGAAAATATGAAAAAATCTTTATTTCTTTTTAATATGTATCTGCATAATAATGACGAGAAAAAATTACCTTATTTCTTAGAACATTATCAATATCAGTGAATATGTTGGTGCTGGAAACAGTTTTTAACATATAAATAAAAAATGTCAGTAAACATGGTATTAGATATATGCGATACTTGAGTAGTTCTGAAGTTTTAATTTGGAATTTTACATGTTTATCATAGATCAATGAATTGTTAGGCACCATTCTGAACACTGTTGAATCAGTGTATAACCTCTTAATTAGCAAGATTCAGATAGGAATTATATATATCAAATTTGCTACTTTTTATCATTGTTCTGAGCATTCGGGAAAAGGTGAATTAGTGTACATCTTTTGCTTTTTAGCCAGTTGGTGAAGTAAGTGTTTTGAACACTAGCATTTCATTGTGCAAAGTTTGTGACAGATTTTATTTCTATTTTATACTCACGTATGAATCTTGGTATAACATCATCATTCACAATATACATTGCCTAATTATCTGGAGCATGATTTATATATGCACTAAGCTCTATAGCTTTTGTCCTCGGTGGTTACTGGATTTCACATGCAAAGCGTGAAACTGACTTCGATCAAGAATTTTAAGACTGATCGAGATTGGTAAGGTTCTTTCACTTTAATCACGTCATCAATTTATTACGTAACTTTCACTACTGAAAGTTCTTATCATTGCCGATGCTAGGTCTTGCATATCATTGGTAGTTTTATTGTGATAATTTTATTGTTCTCTTTACTTGCATTATGAGGGGACTGATTAAAAATTACGTAACATTTGTTTGAGGTTCTCCATATCTGAATAGTTTCAGATATTATGCGAAAGTTAGACATTACATGACATTTAGAATTCAATTTATCTTGATTTATAATGTATATTATCCTTTTATTTACAAATATTCATTGTTCAGCAACATCTTAGTTTTATCACTTCATTTATGTATTAGCTCCAATCAAACGTAACTTGTATGTCAAAATAGTTATATCGCGGTGCAATACTATGTAGTTCTTCATTTTAATTTAGAAAAATACCGCAGCAGCGCGCGGTTGATATTTTTAGTGAACTGACATTTAATGTCATAGGAATGATGATGTGTTCTTTTTCTTGTTTCTCTTTTGTTAAAAGTTCTTTGTCTTGTTTCTCTTTTGTTAAAAACAAGGCGGCTATGATGAATTTGAGACCTTTAGCACCCACTTAACAAGCTTGTGTGTTTCCTCTAATCAAATGCTAATCTTTTAAGTCTTAGTTATGAACATAAAAATCCTATTGATTTTTATCTTATCTTTTCGTTACTTCAATTGGTCAAAAGTGGTGTGAATGTGGGACTGAACTTAACAGGGGAGAGTAGACAGTGTGTGGGCTCATTAGCATTTCTACTTTACAGAGGGTGGTCATCGTTTAATCCAATCCTTCTACTTTTGCTCTGTCAGAAAGGAAATTCCCCGCGGATTCAAATTTGCTAACCATCAAATGACCACCCACCGAACAGATGACATCTGTATAACACCTTAATCATGATTAAACTTTTCAAACTATGGTCAGTAAAAATAAATGTATTTTTTTTCCTATTATTACCCCTCTCTCTCTCTCGCGCACCACCACCTGCAGTTATGCAACTCACACTCACAGAATCTCATTAGGCCCAGAATTTCGAATTTTCTAAAACACTAGTGCCCAAGTATCAATCTCATTTGTTTGGCAAAAACCCCAGTTAACATAGCTTTACAGAATCGGGGCAAAAAGAGGTATGAAGTTGACGGACTCGCCGGTGATTGAGCTCCCATCCGCAACGCTGTCGTCTCCTACCAACAAGATAACAGATCCCTCCACGCCAGTACCACCGTCTGGCCCTGCTCCTTAGTCCATGTCAAGTTGGCCGAGGCGACGGCAATGACCTCCTGGATTTCTTACCTTGATTTCCGAGCCCCACCCTCCTCCACCACCACCACCCACACCCGATACCCCTGCTCCGACCTCTTCTTCACCTTCTCCTTTTCTAGCTAGGCAACGGCTGCGGAGTCACCGCCATGGGCTTCTACCTCCTTGGCCTCACCGACGTCGTCAACAAGTCCAGAAAAAGAGATATATATGATTTCGGCTATGAAGCGTTTGTGATCGAGAAGGTGAAAAAGAGAGAGACATGGTTGCTGGTTTTCTTTTTCTTATGTTTGCAGGGTTGCTGTTTGGGGGTAGACTCGGAGGGAGAAGGGTAATTAAAAACTTTAACCATGATTAAGTTGTTAAACACATGTCATGTGTTTAGTGGGTGGTCATACCATGACCAATTTTTTGATGATTGGTATATTTGAATCCATTTCCCGCTCAACACTTTTGCTTTTCTCAGTTACTTATTTGAGAATCCAGTGAACTCTGCCTATTTCTCTCCAAACTCCAAAAACACTTTCACAGTCTCTCTTGCTAATTATCTCACAGCTTTCAATGGTGATCATCAAAGAGAGTTCCCCTACATACAAATACCATGTCTTTTTGAGTTTTAGAGGTGAGGATACACGCAACAATTTCACAGGTCACTTGTACAGCGCTTTGAGTGAGAAGGGAATCGTCACCTTCATGGATGATCAGCTCATACGAGGGGAAGAAATATCACCAGCATTAATCCAAGCAATCGAACAGTCGAAGATTTCAATCGTTGTGTTCTCTGAAAACTATGCCTCCTCCAAGTGGTGTTTGGATGAACTAGTCAAGATCCTCGACTGCAAGAAAAAAATTCAACAAATCGTTCTACCAGTTTTCTTCAAAGTCGATCCCTCGGATGTACGAAATCACAGAGGTAGCTTTGGGGAGGGACTTGCCAATCTGGAACGCAAATTCAAAGATAAGGACCAGGTCCAGGAATGGAAGACAACTCTCTTCCAAGCAGCTAGTTTGTTAGGGTGGTATCTCGATGAGTACGTTAATTTCTATTTTGACAAAATATGAATTAATCCTTATACAATCTTATACAAATGACAATATTATTTTCAATGAAGTACATAATTGATTTGATTTCAAACCATAAATATTTGAAGGAATTACCGTTTGCATAAAAACAGGTAAATCTGAATGTGTATTTATATTCTCGAATAAATGTTGATTGTGTGCTTTTATCCTAATGGTCCAGGCATCGCTCTGAATCCAGTATTATTAGGGAAATCGTTGAACGTATATCAAAGGAAGACGTAGAAATACAACATCGTGTGCAAGCGATACAAAAGCTTTTAAGTGTCCAGGGAAGAGATGTTCATATGGTAGGGATATTCTATGTAGTGTGCTCTGTTTCACTTCCACCGTTCCTCCCTCCACCTTCCATGTCTTATTTCTATCACTGTCTCCGTAGGAAACCCACAGTTCACACGTAGACCAAAACTTAGGCTCTCTCTTTCCCATCTCAACTTTTACTGATCCAATGGGTTCTTGGTTTACCTCTATCTGCTTTATTTTGCACTTGATTGTTGATTTTGTATTCCGTTTGTTGTTCAGATGGAATCGGCGATCCAAGACATGGCAACACTCCGGATCCGTGACATAATGCCTAGAAGGGGTGACATCAAGATAAAGGTTCGTGTGTGCAGGATGTGGAGAGGAAAAATTTACCAACCTATTGAAAAACCTGAGGGATTAGGCTGTGTGCTGGTCGATGAACATGTAATTTTTTTAACTTAATCATTTTTGTTTTGATCTTCGTACTCTTCCAGTTTATATACGGTGCGGTTGTTTTCATTTAATGATCATATTAACGAATCCCTCTTCATGCAGGGTGATTCGATTCATGCTTGGGTCAAGGAAGCTGACGTTGAGGATGTGTTAGACAGCATAACTGAAGGATCTGTGTATGAGATAACTAAGTTTAGTACCATGAAAAACCAAAAGACACACAAAGTTGTACCCCATATAGCGCAGCTGCTGTTCAACAACAAAACTGTGTTCAAACTGATTATTGGAGAAGTGCCTGCGATACCTAAACATTGCTTCCATCTGATGGACTACAATGAGCTTCCTGCACGCAAAAATATAAACATCCTGTTGTCAGGTATATATATTACAAGCTCTAGAATTACGGTCAACATATTTGATTTTAATCTTCTGCTGCTAAACGTATGTTTTGCATTGAAAACGTTGCATTGTTGCCAAGTTAGATGTAATCGGACTGCTGACTCGGGTGCGTCCAGTTAAAGATGTCACCATCGATGGCAGATTAACAAAAAAAAGAGAATTGACATTACAGAACACCAGGTAGCATGCAACTGATCCTAGCATGAGGCATATTAATAATGTTGAATAACGTACTTTTGAATACCTTTGTTGTTTCATGGTTTAGTTTTAAATGCAGCAAATTGATCTGTAGAATGCAATGTGGTATTAAGGAAGCCTACATTTACACTGTTTGATGTGTCTATTGATTTTCATAGGAATGAAGATCTGAAAGTAGCACTTTGGGGAGACTTGGCTCTTGGCTTTGAAATAGTCCCTCCAGTTGTGATAGTTATCACAGGTACAAAAGTGAGGCCTTCCTCAGGTATGAACAAAGCATACGATTGTTTATTTTCATATAATTGTTATTGTATTTGTGGTTTCCTTTGGGATATTAAGTGATACTTATTTTAATCTGACAGATTACGGGATCTTCGCTCACTTAGATTATTGGTATTGTTTATTTACAGACAACATAGTACTTCATACAAGCATGCACACACGCATTTTTCTCGACCCAAATATTCCTGAGGTACAAGAATACAAAGCAAGGTACACAAACGAAGTTGAAAATAAGATCACACAAAGTGCTTTTCATTGTTGTTTGAGATCAAGCTTTATCCATTTCACTACAACTTCAGGTTCTCTAGACCACGTTATGCACCAAAGCTGGCTTCAAGTTCAACGCAAATCACAAACCGTGTTGATGTAGACAGTGCAAACATGATCACTATCAGCGACCTTCTCCTGCATGAACCAACTGAAAACAAGGTAACCATACCTAAGATGACATTATACTACATTCATGTTGTCATATGTTATTTCATTATGACTGATATAATTTGGCTACAGGAGTTTACCTTCACCTGCAGAGCAAAGATCACGAAGATCCTCTTTCGTGAAGGATGGTATTACCTCGGTTGCCCCACTTGCAAAGTTAAGCTCCAAATGGGATCTGGCTCTGCACTAGATACATGTCCACATCACGGTGAACAAGTTGGGGTACCAATGTAAGAAGAATTAAATCTTACATGTACTCCATATCCAAAACCAACAATTACCTTTGCTTGCTCTCCGATTTGTTTGTCCCTCCCTCTGCAATTCGGAATATATTAACCACTAATATTGAGTTACAGAGACAGCACTTCACAACCATATCTTTACAAGTTATGACTTTTGCCTGTATACCAGAAACCTGCATATGTACCCTAAATGACACATGCTGTTGCCACCGCAGTTACAAACTGGAAGTTCGTCTTGAAGATGAAGATGGTTCAGCTACGGCTATGCTGATGGGCAAGTCAGCTGATGCGCTATTTGGGATAACCTGTGGTGAATTGGTGAATTCCGGAAACAGCGATAAAACCATCATACCAGAAGTTATGAAAGATTCAAAGAACAAATACAAGATATGGTACATTGGGTATGGTACAAAAAATGATTTTATGGTCAGAGGCGTTTACACTGATAGTAAAGAAACTGACTCAGAGAAAAAAGAGCCATTGACCTCAGAAAAGTCTTCTTCAAAGAGAAAACTGGAGGCACCTAATGAAAGCACTTTGAATCGATCAGCTACCGGAATTCTCAAGAAAAACAAAAAGGTAATATTTTTTCCAAAGTTACCTTATCCATCAAGGTTATGCATCTACTGCTTATGTTAACGTCTATTGATTGTCAGGGTACAAGACACCAAAGCCACTCCAAAATCCAACCAAGGGGTAAGCATAATAGCCTACTGTTTCCCAAACAAGGGTAAGCACGGCAAGCCTCCTTTAATTGCATGTTTGTCTAATTTCCATTATAGTTGACCCTCTAAAATTTCATATCAAATTTACAGGGACGTAGGAGGCCGTGGCAAGAACAAATCCAAGCAAGAGTAGACAGATAATATGCCTCTCGTGATCATGGTAATGGTTACTGGAAAATGTCATCCTTTTGATCATATGATGTTTTAGTTATCTAACGGAAGTCAGGTGGTCTCTATAGGCAAATAGTTTTTGGTATATATGTACAATAGTAAAAGACAGCAGTTATGTACTTGCAGTTATGCACCCCCGCTAAATGCTACTGAATGTTATATCTATAAATGTAACATCACTGTAAGTTCCTGAATACTTGCATATTTACGATTTTGTATATAAGCGTGATATTAGCTTCCTGTAGTCAACCCAATTTCAGGCAAACCTGAGTAACTTACTAACCCGCAGCAAAGCCCCACTAGTAATTAAAGAGTTTAATTGAGGGAATATCCAAAAAGGTACAAGGGAAGAAGCTCCCACATTGAGAAAAGAAGAAAGAGCGGTCCTCCTTGACTGGCTTACAAATACAAGCACTAGCTTTCAAGTCATTGAAGTCCAAACTCTCATTTTATTCTCCTTTTCGCCTGGTCAACGTTTTCTGACTGAAGTATCGGAATGGATACCCCCGGCACATCCGGGGTCACCCTCTGACTGTCTGTTTTGACAGGAACAGGTTGGAGACTGGAGAAGAAGTGAAGTTCCCATTGCCATCAAAACATTGCCAAATATTTTGAACAGAAGAGTACAGGAACTGAAAGGGGCTTTTACGAGTGTCAAACCAGTTAAAAGTTCTACCATTAAATTTGAAATAAAAAGTATTAATTCAAATCATGAAGCCAAAAAATACTTGATTAAGTTCCTTCACTTTAACCCAGCCTGCTGTCTGCCGTCCGGGATTGCAAAGAGAACAATAGGTTTTGAAGGCCTGAGGTACGGAACATCACATCTGAAGTATCCTTTCCTCTCAAGTTGCAACACATCTCCACGTTTAAGATTTCGCATGTTGGCATCCCCAAGGGCAGCTATCTCCTTTTCGGTACATGGATTAACCACACCAATGAAATCCTCGCCTTCCTCGAGCTGCAATCACAAATTAAACAACCGACTCAATTACATTTCAAACCATCATGGGCAAGCTAGCAATATTGCAATAAACTATCACACACAGAATTACTAAGTCCATAGATTCAACATTTTCGCAAGGCATAGAAAACTTCACAATTATTGAATGGCACATACCTTCTTCTTTGTTATCAGATAATCAAACTCCATCAACGAGAGCTTAACCAGTTCATCTATTTGAGGCAGCCAGGTAAGCTTCAATTTGGTGGTTTTCACAGATCCTTCAAGATGCAAAACCCCTGTGAGTGCAAGATTTCCATCGTGGTCCTTCTCAATCTTCTTAACAATGGCATTCCCCCAATCCATCAACGTGACTTCCTCGTCAACTGATATCAACTCTGCATCAGCATGATCTAACCATATACTCCTTGTGAATGTTGTTGCCTTCTCTCCAGCACCTTCATACTTCTTATGCCTAGGTATCATGCGGACAAATGGCTTCTCAGGGCCGTTAGAGAGGGTCAACAACACTCGTCTCTCTTCAATGACAGCAGTGTGTCTTGGGCATACAGGATCAATAATCTTCTTGTTAATTGTCCACAGTTTGTCCCATTCCATAAGATTCAGATTCTTCGAAGCCCCCTATATCATACATTCATCAAATATCAGCTATTAAGTTCGACATTCAAAGTTTGGATAAATTAAAAAGTGTCCAACTGTAAAGATAAACCAGTACAACTATGAAATAGAGAACATTAGAAGCAGTAGACAGGTACTATATTTCATTAACCAACTGGTGCTTTCCATCAGGTCCTCCATACACTTTGAATCCAGCAGTTAAGGTTTTGTAAGATACTAAGATGAACATATACTGTGTTAATCATGATATTACAGATTAGTGTCTTACCATCTCAAGAATGAATTGTATCAATGCTTCAATTTTGAGACCTCTACGCACAATTCCTTGAACAGTGGGAAATCGAGGATCATCCCATCCATTGACCTTCTCATTTTGAACAAACCATAAAAGCTTGCGCTTGCTGAGAAGTGTATAGACCATGTTCAACCGACTGAACTCGTATATATGCACTCTTCTGAGTCTTCTCAGTTCCGCCATCATATCACGTTGAATCCAATCATACTGGGCGTTGCGATCATGATACTCACTAGATCGAAGTGCATGAGTTATACCTTCAATGGAATCAACAAATGGACAAGCGAAATCATAAGTTGGGTAGACCTTGTACTTGGACCCAATCCTATGATGCGGCATTGGGTTGCAACGATAATAAACAGGATCTCTGAGTGATTTATTAGGATTTTGCATATCAAGCTTTCCTCTAACACAACACTGCAGACCCCTCTCTGAACCTGCAACCATCTGCTCCCACAATTTCAAATTTTCCTCTACGCTGTGGTTTCTACACTTAGACTCAATCCCCTCCATTCTCTCTTTTTGCATCTGCTCTCTAGGTGTATCATCAACATATGCTTTACCTTTGTTTATCAGCTCCTCCGCCATTTTCATCAACTCAGGGAAATAATCAGAGGTATAGGTGATCCTCTCATACTTGACACCCAAAGTCTCAACATCCTTGATAAGATTATCCACAAACTCATTGCTCTCTTTAGCAGGATTTGTATCATCAAACCGCAAAATAACCTCACCTTTATACTTCTGAGCAAAGTACATGTTCAACAGAGCTGCCTTCGCGTGCCCAATGTGAAGATAACCACTTGGCTCCGGCGCAAACCTCAACTTCACCTTCCCAACCTCAGCCCCCGGAAGTTCCACCTCGTATTTTCCTTGTGTGGTGGTTCCCGTTTTCTCTGCATCACCATTCACACCATTCGACTTCTGACTAGCCGGATTCTCTTTCGACTTGGCCGCGCCTTTCTTGCCAACATAAGCAGCTGTTACTTGATTCAAGGAATCACCGTGTTCGGCCAATATCGAACCATACCACCTAGTAAGATTCTGATACTTGTTCGATTTCCTCAAGCTCTCCCATCTAGGTCCAGCACCTGCCGAGCAATAGACTTCAACTACTAAACGAATCCAATAAAAATATCTCTAGCATTCCTATATCAATCATCCAATCAAGAATGTACCTTTAGACTATGCCCTACCTACTAAAGTAAAGTGAATCAAAGCTACTAACCTGCAAGGCCGGCCCAGATTGCGACATCGGCGATCGAAAACGAATGATCAACCAAGAAGGTCCGGCTTCCAACATACTCATCCAAATGCTTGCAGGCATTCTCGAACGCCGAGCCGACCGAAAGCACCGGAGCGTACTCAAGCCACTCTACAATCTGAGCGTCATGAAACGCATCGCCGCCGCACAGATTCGATACACGGCCGAAATAGAGAAGAAGCGGAAAAACGCCGCGCAGTTTTCGCCTGAAAAATCGAAGCCAAATCCAAAATTGAAAACCTTGAGATAGAAATTGAAAGGAAAGCAAGGGAATAGTTAGGGTTTAGGGTTTTTACCCATCGGAGATTTGAAGAACCGGAGGAGAATCGGGAGGGAGAGAGGCGTCGGCGGGGACAGAAACCCCGGCGAGCTTGGCCGCCGCGATTACTGAGAGCGGAGGGGTCTCGGCTGCGAAAGAGAGCGACTTGAGCTTCATCGGAAATCCAAGGCTTTCAGAATTTGGTTAGAATGGAGAAGACGGCGTGGTTTTATAGTCTCACAGTTAACTGATTCTGTTTGTGGGGGCGGTCATGAGGATGGTGGTGGTGGGCTGGTCCAAACCAAACTTGATGGGTTGGGCATGCATTTTTTCTGGTTGCCTCATTGGGCTGTTATGTTGGGCTTGCCAACTCTATCATTTGGTTAGATTTTTCTTTATAGGTTTTTTTCAAGAGTATTGTCGGGTCTTTCCAAAATATTACATTTCATCATGTTCTTTGCGAAGCTAATTTCGTTACCAGCGCGTTAGCAAATCTTGGTCACCAGCATACAAGGCCTAGCTATTGGGAGTCGGATTTCTCCCTGTCCGTAAGACTTGCTGTTAAATTTGATATCTTTAGAGCAGGTTATTTCCGGAAATCTGATCTGTAATTAGTCTTTTAGCATAAAAAAAATAATAACAGAAAAAAAATGGTGGAAGATATTTATTTATTTTTATTTAAGCCAAAACCTAGATCAGAACTCCGCCTCCCTCTTCACTTCTCAACCTCACTGTCCTCGCATCCATTCTCATCAACCTCATCCTAAAACCGAACCTCGTCTCAATCCCAAAACAAAGCTCAACTCAATTCTTTTTCTTTCTTTATTTTTGAATCAAAACAAAGCTCAGTTCCTAATCCGCCAAGAATGATCCTCAGGCGCAGCACAACAGGTATGCTCTCTTCTTGTCTTCCCCTCAACAATTCCATAGCTTTGTTTCAATCGAGAGAAACCCATCGACCGAGAGTGAGTTTCAATCAGATCTGGCCTCAACTTGTCAAACTACAATTTTATTCGGTAGTCATCTCTTTGCGTAAACAAATAGGTGTGGTTACTTTCACCACACGGACTTCTGCAGGACCGGTACAATGCATAACTTGCAAAACCGGATTCCGGTCAGCCGTGAGCGGCACAGCGTTGGGATTGTTGTGGCGGCGTGCAGTCTACTTATCCAGAAGACGCTCGACCAACTCGTTGGCGAGCGCCTCAGTGTTGCGGTCTCCGCCGGGAGGGTTTCCGGCCAAGTTGATGTTTTGCAAGTTATGCAAAACCGGATTCCGGTCGTAGACCTCATTTCATCTTCACTCCAACAAAGCACATCTGGGCGACGATTAGGTCCAACGCGATGAAGATGGCGCGCTTCATGGTTGATGGTTAGTGCACTAGCATAGTGATTAACTCGAGACTTTGCATACAGTTTGCTTATGCCCGGTTGCTGTATGCTAGGTGAAATGGACTTATGTATCTGTTGGTAGTTGTCTTCCTATATGCTAGAGAAAATCTGTGTCTTTAGACTTTAAGTTCCGCCGTACGCTTGGACGAGCTGTGCCAGATGACCTTTGGTTTTCTTACAACAATGATCTGTCTTCGTATTTTCGTCGTGCAGATACAACAGAGTTGAAACAAATTGAATTTTCATTTCGTGTTGAGGGCCAAGGCTTGGTTGTCAAGAAATATGGGGTACGTCTAGTATATGAACAAGATGTGGCAGAGGTTAACCAAAGCAACGCTGCCATTTCTAATGAGGCTTTGGAAATTCCTCTTTGTGATTCTGGTAAAGCAGCCGTTGTATCACATGCCATTTCCAAGCGAAACCTTCTTCCTCACTCTCATCTAGGAGGAGGACCTAGTGGAAGTGTGTTTTCTTTTTATAAGGAACCTCAGCCAGATCGTCTGGAAACATTAAGGTCTGCCATTCGTAAGTGATCTAATTAAGTCTCGTTCCAAGCGAGGCATTCTTCCTCACTCTCATGGAGGAGAAGCATCTAGTGGAAGTGGTTTGTGTGATGAGGAACCTGAAGTTCAGAAAAGACTAAGACGACACTAATCATCGTGTATGGGATCATATGTGCACAAGGTGACGTGTTCTACCTCTATATGGATTTGATATACCCTCATCAAACTCCTCCATGCTCATCTCTCTTGCAACCTAAATTTTATGGATTAGCTTTTATGGTCGCGTGGATGTTGTGTGTTTTGTCTGAATATGTGAAAAACAATATTTGTTCTAAGGACTCCACTCATGCCTTGATGAGTTTTGTTACAATATTTACAAACTTGACATTGGATGCTTGATTTGTAAGAGCATCTTTGACAATGCTATCCATTTTAAAGTTAAATTTTAGTCAAATTAGCTAAAATGTCATTTTGGCCAGCCATTTTAGAAATGTGGCTGCATCAATGCTCTCTATTTTAGCTAGCATTACATCAACATTATTCTTCAAATAGAAATTAAATAGTTTAAATATATTTATATATCACATAAAATATCTTACAAGGAATGTAATAAATTATAGCTAGCCTCATTTGAGTTATCTCGCTAGCTAAATATAGCTAGCGAGATAGCTAAAAGTTATATTTAGCTAACGAGATAACTAAAAGTTATAATAGATTAAGTTTGGCTAGTCTGTTGAAGCTCCTAAAACATTCAAAAAAAAGCTAAATACACTCTCTAAAATAGCTAAAAGCTAAAATAGAGAGTCTGATAAAGTTGCTCTAACCAAACTATTGGGTTAAGAACTACTAGCAGCGGAAGTGTGTTTTATGCGTGTGTGATTAATTACAATACAACAGCTTAATGTATAAAACAGCAGCCTTCTACAAAATTAAAGCTTCCGAACAAACCGACATTAATTATATTCCTAAAAAAGTTGTAGACGGGATTCTAATAAATCATATTCCCTCGGTACACTTTATAGCCATGACGCTCTATACACCATCCAATCTCCTCATGTCAACACCAAACATAAGAAAAGCAGGGAAGAGCGTAATGGATGGTGTCTATGCTCTCAAGAGGCAGGTTACTGCCTCGACAAACCCCTACTGCCCCCAATAGGACCCTTGACAAACCTCCTATTGCCCCTAATAAGACCCTCAACAAACCCCTACTACCCCCAATAGGACCCTTGACAAACCCGCTACTACCCCTAATAGAACCCCCTACTGCCACAATAGGACTTTGTCAAACCCCTTACTACCCCAAACGAACCCCTTACTACCCCAATAGGACTTTGTCAAACCCCCTACTACCCCCAATAGGATCCCCTACTGCCCCCCAATAAGTGCTGCAACAACATTCTACTGCCCCCAATAGGACTGTTAAACCCCTTACTACCCTAATAGGACCCCCTACTATCCCCAATAGGACCCCCTACTGCCCCCAATAAGTGCTGCAACAACCCCCTACTGCCCCCAATAGGACTTTGTCAAACCTCCTACGACCCTAATAAGACCCCCTAGTACCCCCATTATGATCTTATACTGCCCCCAATAGGACTTTGTCAAACCCCCTACTACCCTAATAGGACCCTCTACTGCCCCCAATAGGTCGCCCCAGTCCGATCAACGCTCGTCGGAATCCGATCAACAGTCGTCAGAATCCGGTCAACGGTCGTCCGAGTCCGAGTCAATGGTCGCCAGAGTTCGGTCAACGTTATCAACAATGGGATTGGGTTATACAATCTTAATTTTACAATAGACTTGCATAATGGTCTATTGTAGTTTATTTAATTCATTAAGGGTATAAATGTTTTTTACTTGTTTAAGTGGACTCTTGGGAATTTACAAATCTTATTTTGTTGGTGGGAATAAAATCCTTAAAATTGAGGCTAGTGAGCATTAACCCCAAAAAAAAGACTAATTTAAGGCCCTAATTGTGAAACCAAATTAGATCGCGTTACGTGGACGACATTTTCACACACTTGAACTTGCTCTACTCTAACAAATGCACACGCTTGAGCGCGCACTTCCGTATGCGCAGCGGCGCAGGAAGGCTAGTTGTGTATAATGCAAGAACAAAGTTTTTCTTCACTATCAATTTCTTCAATTTTTATATAAAGAAAAACAGAAAAAGAAAAAAAAGAAAAAAAAGTGTTGGGCCTCTCCATCCAATTTAACCCCAGTATGGAAATTAAAAGGCCCAGGCCTTGAACAGAAACCAGGCATGTTAGGCAACATGTGGAGGATGTCGGTTCTCCCTCCGTCTATAAAAGCCATCGGTAGGGGAACAAAACAGAGAGGCCAGATATAGCCCCCAGTTTCAACCATGACTATGTTCTTCAGACGCTTATCGGATTTGGATCTGGACGATCCCCGACGGACGAGGAGGCCGTCAGACACCAAGATACGAATTGACTGGGAACGCGGTCTTGTCCCGGTTTCATGTATGTTGTTTTCTTTTGGTTTAACTTCAGTTTATGTGATTTTTGTTCATATATCATATTCTTTAAAAGATATTTTTTTTTCTTTTTATGTTGATTGTTTCGGTTTTCGGATGATAAGTTTTTGGTTTTTCGGAGAGGAGCACTGCTGTGTATCTGTATTTTTATGGGATCATAGCTGTGTTTTTGGTTTTCTTCTCGACAGCTATTGAATTTTTTGCGGCCTTAGAGAAAAAAGAAAAAATGTTACGAGAAGTGACTTCGGAGGTGGAACCAAAACAAAGTAGCTGGTACCGGCCTGTTCTTCGTTTCAAGGGAAAAGCAAATACACTTGGTTATCATCCTTCTCGCACAATGGGTGTCGATACTAGTTACTCTCAGGCACAGCCTTCTTCTCATTATGCCGTTAGGTCTTGCAGCACTTGTGGTATCACCCACTGGCGTCGACATTGTCCCCTTGAGTGTGATCCGGGTGCTCCAGAGACAGCACCAAAATAATGATGCAGCATCGGCAACAGTTCATGTGGAAGGGTTAATGGAAGGGTTATTGACATTTCTCTGTACTGCTTTCCTGTCACACCCCGATTTTTGAGATATTTTTTTTTTTTTGGGTATTAGTATGCGATCCTCTAGTCAGTAGATAACTTTATTTCTTAGTGTTGTTTTCCTTCAGTATTTCAAATGAGACCTTGCTGCCTGATTTATCTTTGCTACTTTGAAAGATTTGGTTACAAGTCATAATTATTAGATTTAAGGTATTGTAAATTTCGGGGACGAAATTTTCCTTTAAAAGGGTGGAGTGTGACAACTCGGAATTTTAGAGTATATACACCTATTTACGAATTTGCATATCTATACAAATTGTTAATTAAACATTATAGTAACCCTGGAGGGCAGACATCACTAACCAAATCAATAGAACGCTAAACAAATTGTAGAGGTTTGTTGGAACTTATCATATCCATGGGTAAATGACCAAAACTTTCTTCAAGCTTTTAACTAAAAAGTAAGGTTTGCAAATTAGGCAGATCAAAAATAATAAATGAAGCATTATACCTCGATTGTCGTAGATCATTAACTCGGACTTGGTTCCAACTGTGGAAGCACTACCACAATAGTAGGCAATGACCACATATTGTAATAATCATCTGTGGGCAATAGAGATGTGGTTTTAAGGGTTTAGCCACAAATGACTTTCATAAATGTGGCTTTTGGTGGGGTTTGAGGGGGAAAACCACATTCATGTTTTGACATGTGTGGCTATGACTTAAAAGCCACATTCATGTATGACATGTGTGGCTATGGCTTAAAAGCCACAACTCTACAGCCCACATATAATGTGTAGCCTCTACCCACTATTGTGGCAGTGAAGTCAGAAGTTGAAACTTGAGTATTGTAGAACCATTTTTGTGGAAGATTAGACAACACTATTTCGTCAATGGTTGGTAATTCATATTGTCTACTATCAATGGGCTGTGGTCCTAGTATAGTTGTGTTAAAGGAAGGCAATAACCCATCTTCAAATTTATCTCTTACGTTACGGTATTCTTTAGCTAATTCATTTATTTCATCAAACATTTTTATCAGCGCTTCCACAATGTCAGGTTTGGTCTTTTTATTAGTATGACATGGGTCAATAGCGTTCATACGATTTGAAACCTCATTTCTGGTGTCGTAAAAATATAGCTGCGCATATTTAGGACGTTCTCCTTCAGAAGGTAATGCAGAACCCATTAGATGATGTATCTGATCACATATGTTAAAAACGTAAGGGCCTGATCTTTTATTCATATCAGATTCGATTTTCGCACCCATTGAGGTAAAACAAAACATTGAATTGTAAACCCGAATGTTTTCACGAAAGAGTAAGCTTTGTCGACCATTGTTCGGATCTAGTAACTGCTGAAGAAATGGCGACAACCACTGTAAATAGGTGCATTGTTATTTGTTCAAACACTGCTGATTAATGCCTCACCTATCCAAAAGTAAGCACCACAGTGATTACACTGGAATGAACTGTCACCAGAATCTTTGTACTCTACTACCAAACCTGTAATCACAATTGTTGATGTTTAAGCGGTACGAACACAGTTTGTTTTACAAATTCAAAACACCAAATGCATTACGGCTGACCTTGACAACTTCTTTGATAAAGCGCCTGACCATAGGAGGTTGAACTTGTAACTATAACACAAATCAAACATAACATATGTTATTGATATTGTACACCAATAAAAGGAAAAGAGCCAGTTGAAACACTTTTAGGGAATATCCATTACAATCAATGTAAAACTGTATACTACCTGGTATGCTTTCATTCCCACCACACATGTCAACACAGTCAGGATTATCTTTATTACTCCTAGATTGCCTGAATCCACTTGTATCCTCATTTTCATAATACCGTGAAACTGCTGCTGTCTCATGACCTATATAAGTTCTTGTTGCGCATGTTCCGGAGTTTGCAAAATGGCTTTCCCCTTTGAAGTCCTGAATTTAGGCGGTATAGCTGAAATTTATGTCACATTTGATCAATCACTCAGAACTTTAGCAACAACAGATGGAAAGTAAGAAATCATATTTAGTAAATAACAAAATTACCGAAAATGAGGGAGTCCTAACATACAATATATGACACACAGTCATTTGTTTTCATTTAGCCTGAGTGATTTGTTTTCATGTATCACCAAACAAATCCAAAATGCCTCATTCATTTTCCACATTTAATGAAAGATGAAACTGCAAACTTTCATAAAAAAATATGATTCGATATCTAATATACGAAATTGCGGAATTTGTTATCACTAAAAACTGAAAGAGATGACAACCTAATTATTATATTTTGACATAACCAAATGACAGATGGAAAATAACAAATCATATTTAGTAAATAATATGACACACAGTCATTTGTTTTCATTTAGTCTGAGTGATTTGTTTCCATGTATCAGCAAACAAAGGTAGAAAGCCTCATTCGTTTTCCACAATTAATGAAAGATGAAATTGCACGCTTTCATAAAAAAAAAACATTTCAATATCTAATTTATGTAATTGCAGGATCTGCCATCACTAAAATACTGAAAGAGATGACAACATATCTATTATATTTTGATATGAACAAACGCCAAATAACATGAAAATTTAAAAAGCTACTGAGGTAAACTATTAACCTTTTTGGAAAACTGTATGTTGTCATTCATACCTGGTAAATCATTCATACCGCATATGTCAATATAATCAGGATTGTCCTGATCACCCTTTTTTTTTATATATATATATTGCCTGGATCCACCTGTGTCCTCATTTTCATAACAGTGCAAAGCTGTTGCTGTCTCATGACCTGTAAGTTCTTGTTGCACATGTGTTCGGAAAAAATCTTTCCTCTTGGAAACTCTTGATTTAGGCGGCATATCTGAAAAGCAATGACTCAGAACTTTAGCAACAACAAATGGAAAATAAGACATCATATTGATACATAACAGATGCAATAAGGAAATTCAGCAATAAGTAAAAGATGGTATCTTCATCATTATGAGAATCCATTGAATTAATGAAGGTTCAATAACACAGTCTAAAGGTCAATGATACAGTAACCAAACTTCTGCAGGGTGTAATAACGTTCAAGCTCAATATAACCTAAAATTGCACTTGATTCATCTCTCTCTCTCTCTCTCTCTCTCTCTCTTCCGCAGGAGCTATAAACTGCAATAAACATCAGATACCCAAATGATCAAAGCATTTGTTTTTTTCTACATTTCTGTTAACAACCCAGCTGCTCTAGTCACTCTAACCTTAATACTTGAAAATGATTAAAGCATGAAACCGAAGGAAAAAGTCCCCAAATCATAGAAAAATAAAGTAAACTCCATAAAGTTAGAATGGTTTGTAGAGTTATGAAGGAAGAAGACAGTTGGGGTTTAAGAAGCATTACCTGGTAGATGCAACGAGGAAGAGGGTTGATGTGGGAGGAGTGGAGAGGGGAGGCGGGGCACCAGGAACGTTTCAGGATGCCGGAGTAGGTGAAGACGGGGGAGGTGAGGAGGAAGAAGCCGTCGGCGCCGAGGAAGGAGGAGTGGGAGTAGTGATGGTGGGAAGGGAAGTTGGGGGAGGGGAGGGGAGGGGAGGAGGAGCCAGAGGTTGGAGAGAGGGTCAAAGGCGAAGGACTGGTCCTGAAGAACCCAGCCAAAACCAAACCTGCAACTGTAAAACCCAGCCAAATAAAAAACACGGATTTCTTCTGTAAAGATTGGGATGAGCCGATATCAGTCGAGGGTGTGAAAATAGCTGCTGATGTCGAATTCCAAAAACCCAGACCCCCAGACCTCCGTTTTGAAAGAAAAAAATTAAAAAAACAAAAAAAAACAAAAACGATAACAGGAATAGAAAATTTCATCTAAGTCACATTCTGAACATTTTCTCCCACACAAGTCCACCATAATTTTTTTACCCACATAAGTCCACTTTGTGGCCCAAATCCATTAAGTTAGCTTTAGGCTATACCTAAAATACCCTCAGTTCTATCTCAATCAAAACCATCATTTTTTCACCGTCTCTCTTTCATCAAAAAACTCTCTCTCTCTCTCTCGTCGCCGGCGACCTTATCCTCGCTGCCGCTCTTCTCCGCCTCCGATTCCAACGACGAGGTTGTCCATCTCCGGCTCCGGCGAGTACCTCATCGGCTCCAAAAATAGCATCAAGGCCAGGCTCGGCCCCCGCCGTCGTTGACCTTCATCGGCGCCAATAACAACATCCTATATCCTTCTTCCATGGCATTAGATCTAGAGAGCTACACGGATCCGGAGGTTAGTTAAGCTCTTCTCTCTCTCTCTAATTTTTTAATCGGAAATCGATTTCACTCTGTAACTTAGGGTTCCAATTTTTTGGTGTTTCAGTGCAGAAGCGGTTCGCCGGAGGATGGCTGGAAGTCGGCTCCGATCCTATGTCTATTGTCTGGCCTCAATTTTATCCATGTATATTTGATAGTTTTCATTGGGGTTGGATAGTGTTTGAATCCTTTGCTTGGTAAGATGCGATTGCAATTTGGCTAGAGTTTGTTTCCTTTAGTTTTGAGATATTGTAAACAAAGAGTAGGGTGATGTTTTATGTTGTTGCTCTTCATTTGGAATTTCTAACGGTGTATGAGATGAATGGATCGAGATTTGTATCATTATATGATTGTATATTTTTAACACAGTTATAGTATTTCTGTCACTGTGATAGTACATTTTAGACAGATTTGAGTAGATTTTGTATTACTTGAGTAGATCTTGTATTACTTTATAGTAGTTTTTATTTGGTAGTATTTTTTGGTCCTAGCGGTAATATCTTTTGTTGGTGACGATAATATTTTTCGTTGCTGGCGGTAATAGATTTATTTTTTACTGTAATAGCTTTTGTTCACATCGGTAGTATCTTTTGTTGCTGGCGGTAATATCTTTTGCTGGTGACTGTAGTAGCTTTTGTTTACGGCGGTAATATATTTGTTGATAGTAGTTTTTCATATGCTTGGTAGTATCTTTTGTTGCGGGCGGTAATATCTTTTGCTGGTGACTGTAGTAGCTTTTGTTTACGGCAGTAATATATTTGTTGATAGTAGTTTTTCATATGCTTGGTAGTATCTTTTGTGACCTCGCCGGAGGTCATTGGAATCTTATATATATCAATCTGTACAACGCAAAACATCTTAGCCTCAAACCAAATTCATTCACAGCACACAACGAAACTGAAGGTAAGCATATGAAATAATAGCTAAAGCAAGCACATAGTGAATTTATCAACTTTTGACCAAGTGAAAGTTTGTAAAGACTGAAACGGCCTAAAAATTCATAAATGGGGGCTGATACTTGGACAGGTAAGTTTGACAACAGCTCTGATGGGGATCAACTACAGTTTAATCATACAGTTAACAAACACAAAACATCCAAATTCCAAAACTCCCACTTGATATCCTCAACAGTTTAATCTAGATTTCCAGATTTCAAGGCTGCATCTACTATTAGCTCTATACACAGTATTAGTCAATTGTTAACTAAATCCAGTGCTTGCAGATATAAAATTGAAACCTAAGATGAAGAGGTTGCTGACCACAAAGGGTATTTGATTGAATGGAGAACACTGATGTTTGTATTTATTTGGTTTATCATGAGGTCTGTGCCACAATAACAATGAAAGCATATAGCCTTATTTTGTTGCAATTGTAGAGATGTAAAACGCTAACATATTAATATAGGGAATCTATGTAATGCAGTTCAAGAATAGTAAATTATGTTCTTCTGATTACTTGTTCAGGGAATTTGTGTTTGTATGAGCTTGAAAAAGACTATGGAACATGTCCGGTCCAAACTAAATTCATCAAAGGTAAAATTTGAATGCTGACACTGGACCACAGCAGAACAGAACCCAGAAAGTGAGACCATATACACTTTGATAGTTATACTCGACCAAAAATCTTAAATTGCTCATGGCAAGAGTAGACAGAACAAATAGGTTGAAGTGTGAGGATAAATGTGCTCAATGAGGCAGTGACAAAGCGGTGGCTAGTTATATGTATTTCACCTAAAACTTTAAGAAAATGATGGTATAAAATGTAAGAAAGGAAGATGATATAGTAATTATCATTGCAACCGTGTAAACCAAGCTGTATACATAAGTTTATATTCATTTTAAATGGAGACCATTAATATACGTGTATCATTATGAACAATGGCAGGAAAAACACAATCTTTCTACTCCATTACTATAAATGGAAAAATGATTATGCCATTCCAATCTTCTGTAAAACCTAAAATAGAATATTTGAGTTCAGTTTGAAGCACCGACAATATTGCAAAACGGAATGAATTAGCAGGATCATATTATTATAAAACTTAAATGTTTTTAGAAGCATTCCAAATGTATATTTAAATTGACTCTGAAACATGAAGTTCAATCTGACATAAAACATTACTTGATCCATATCACATTATTTGAAGATTCATACCTGAATCTGAGGTAGCCAAACAACCTAAAACCAGTGTTCCCTAAATCTGCAAAAAGGGAAATGTTGAGGAAAAACTGCATCTTAAATCTAACTGATACTAACACTACCAAAGGAAGGTTGTTTCTATACCTGCATAAGAGCTAAATCTTTAGGCAGTAGATCAATCAAGACAGACGGCTTTCCAAATCGTTTTCCTCTGAAATAGAGTAACAACATCAGTCATACATTTTATACATGCATTAATACATGAAAACAGATAAATGCTTGGTTAATTATGCAGATATGTCTTTTATCATTTTGTAATAACACTGTTGTAAACAGTTGCTATTAAACACAACAAAATTAAAGATGCACTAAAAAACGAAAGAGAATAACAAAGAAAAAAAAAACAGCACTTGCAGTTTTAGGAAAGAGTGTTATTAGCATCTATATGGGACATTGAGACTTGAGTATCTAATTGCTTCCTCCCATTTCTTGCCTCAACCAAAAGATGCATCCACTTTGTCAGTCCCCACACCACCTGCAACCGTGGACACACCTATCTGCATACACATTTGATGAATTTAGAAACATGAAGTGCACACACTAATTATAATAATTATTATCTAAGAAAGCATTGCAGCCAAACTATTTACTTCAACCTGGAAACACAACTAACTATAATAATTATTATCTAAGAAAGCATTGCAGCCGAACTATTTACTTCAACCTGTTCTGATATATATAAATATATATATATATATATATATACACATCTATGATAATACAATATTCTATATAGTTATACAAAAAGCATTCTAGCTCAGCTACATATTGCAATTTGTTCTACTATATATGACAATATGGTATTAACTTATCAATGTACCGCCTAATTACTGGTCTCATACTTAATATATGTAGTTATATACTTCTCGTCTTGCAATAACAACTGAGTACTCAATTTTGATTGACTACATTATTTGAACTTAGTGTACACTCCACTGTTATCATTCTGAAGGATCACAAAACATCATATATATTAACATATAAGAGGCAAAACATAACCCTAATATACAGGAGAAAAGTGATACAGAACTGGATTAACCTTAGTGCAGTCCATGCACAAATGTATAGTATCAAAAATCAAGCATTTATATATGTTCTAAAATGACGGATCAAGAAGGCAACGAACATAAGCTGATTAACAAACCACAGACCTTTAACACAGAAATTGACCCCGAGCATTCTTAAGTGAAGCCTGCAAAGACACAAAAATACTCATAAGATAGAATACAAAATATGTTTTCCATATCATAAATTCACTTTGACGACTCAATACTCACACAATACTGTAAACTGAGACTCGATCACTGAGATCAGAACCGAGCAACAACAGTAAACCACATGCCACTATTTTAGTCAACAGCTCCCACACCCCAAAATCCTAACACAAGTACAAAAAAGTCAATGTCAATAAATTCCAAATCATTGCAAGAGTAAGTCATGTACCATAAAGTTATTAAAACTTCAAAGATTGATCAACAACTAACCAAACATGTGAAATTTGGTAAAATCTGGAAAGATATCACATGTCAGGGGATCAACAGATGTGATGCAGATTTGCAGAGGATCAGCTCTCTCTTCTCCTTCTCTGCAATTAGTCGGAGTCTGCCTTTCTCTCCCTCTCTCAGTCGCACACCCGGCCTCTCACTCATCTCCTGAAATCAAGAAAAACGAACTCAAATAAACCCAACACTGAGATTCAAGAGAAACAAAATCGAACTACCACTCACCGATACAAAAAAACCACCGGAAGATGCAGAATCAGAATCGATGCTCTCGAAACTCCGATTAACACTTTGTTCTCTGATCTCCTCTTCCTCTCTCCCTCTCTCTCCAAATCGCCTCTTTCTCTCTCTCTCTCTCTCTCTCCCTACGATTTATCTGATCTCCTCTTCCTCTCTCCCTCTCTCTTCCCAATCGCCTCTTTCTCTCTGTCCCTACGATTGAAAACCACCCCAGCTCTCTCCACTGCTGCTCTTCACTCTCACCTTTTCTAGGACCTACATTTCTCTCTCTGGCAAAAGAAGAAAAAGTACCGGAAGAAAAAGCCCAAGCCCGAGCGAGAGAAGAAAAAGCCCAGGCCCAAATTACACTGTTCTGAAGCACAGTAAGGCCGCATAATATAGAGTTAAATTAAATAAGGAACCTCAGCCAGATCGTCTGGAAACATTAAGGTCTGCCTCGTTCCAAGCGAGGCATTCTTCCTCACTCTCATGGAAGTGGTTTGTGTGACGAGGTACCTTACGTTCAGAAAAGACTAAGACGACACTAATCATCGTGTATGGGATCATATGTGCACAAGGTGACGTGTTCTACCTCTATATGGATTTGGTATACCCTCATCAAGCTCCTCCATGCTCGTCTCTCTTGCAACCTAAATTTTATGGATTAGCTTTTATGGTCGCGTGGATGTTGTCTGAATATGTGAAAAACAATATTTGTTCTAAGGACTCCACTCATGCCTTGATGAGTTTTTTTACACACTTGACATTGGATGCTTGATTTGTAACCAAAACTACTAGCAGCGGAAGTGTGTTTTATGCGTGTGTGATTAATTACAATACAACAGCTTAAACAGCAGCCTTCCACAAAACTAAAGCTTCCGGACATTAATTCTATTCCTAAAAAAGTTGTAGACAGTTCTGGAAGAGTTATGAAATTACTTGATAACAGTTACATAGGAAAGTATACCATGGTAATCGGGATTCTAATCAATCATATTCCCTCAGTACACTTTATAGCCATTACGCTCTATACACCATCCAATCTCCTCATGTCAACACCAAACATAAGAAAAGCAGCAAATTTTATTTTATTTCATTATTATTTTTATTTTGGGTAAGCGTAGAGGGATTAACTCACCGTCCCTCCACGAATATTTATTGAATAAAAAGGAATTAAAAACTATAAAATACAAAAAATGCTCAGTTAGCTATTGGCTTGTCAAAATTCTCTATGCAGGTAGCCAAAATAAGGAATTGCAGTATTAGAAAATGAGTAGAATTAAGGCTGGGAAGAAATAGAGAATTGCTTGAGAAAGATGTAAGGAAGTTCGATTGCAACCTGGAAAGAAAATAAAATGAACTGCATAAGACAAAATGACAAATATGAAATTAAATCAATAGTCAGTCGGTAAGATGTACTATTGGCAGACAAGATATGAAAGATGTTTTTTTTTTCTGCATTCAAATATGGATCATACCTACCCTTCATGAAGTAAAAACTGGTTATTGTTTAGAAGATATCACAATATTATATAACTTGTGAAAGATGTTTATGTAATGTAATAGGTAAGCTTTGTATAAGTATGGTATCAAACAATCAACAGTCATCTTCTGAAGCCCGACTGAATTTAAAAGCAGAAATTTAATGAGTGCTAGATCAGGTTTCAGTCTGTAAATGTCACTTACCTTGACAACTCGCACAACAGTAGCTATCATCTAACCAAAAGCTGAAAATTCCCCTTACTACTCCATCTCGTTGGCGCTTGTAGAAGGTAAAAGTTTCCACATTGTCAGAATTATGAAATTTACCATGAATTGCATTTAAGTTGCAACTGAACAAATTGGAAACTGATAAGGAAAAATGACATTTGCAAGAGCAATTGAGAAGGTCATAAACACGATCGATCAAAAATATGTGCAAAAATAAAAGGTCCCCCTTTTATGCATAGCCTGATCCATACACAAACAAAAAAAGACACCTCTAATGGTTCAAAATTAAATCGAGATTAAAGAAAAGAATGAGGCAACAGCCAGTGAAGGCGTCAATTCCTTCTTCGAATTTGATTGTTTGATAAAATCTGTGTAAAATGTAAAAAATAGTTGAACTGTTTGATGTTCTCCAAGACTGAAAAAATAAGTCTTCAACTTCTGCATACTCCATGGCTGGCCCCTGGAGGGACTTAATTGTCAGTCTGCAAAGCTCCACCGTCTTTTCTCTAGTATAGGACCTTGGAATGTACCATTTCGTTCACCACACATGAGAAAACTTGATTCTGATATATAACCTTCAAAATCATGAAAACTCCTTTAAGATTTTCTCAAACCCAAAACCCAGATTTCCAAATTTCAAAGAACCAAAAAACCAAATCCAAACAAACCCGACAAAATAACAATCAAACAACTGATCGTAAAATTGAAACGACAAACGTCTGCACCCATTTAGTCAATCACCAAAAACAAATTATCTTACAATCATGTACCAACGCTATTTCACCCGATGACCACTAAGAAACTATCTTTCAATAGCTATTAAAACAACAAACTAAAGCCCACAAAAATCCCAGTTCCAGATCCAAAATCCAAACTTTGACAAACCAAAATGATTCTCACACAATCGGTTGAACTTGATCAAATCTTAATAAAGCCAACCCTCACAATCTCACGCAATTAGCTTTTAACGGGCAATCATGTCTTCAAGTTCTGCTCCCAATTTCGGTACTTGATTCCAGGACCCAAAATAACATAACCCGTTGCCACCAGAAATCTCACTCTCACACTGAAGCGAGGGGTAATATGGGGATGGAACTGTTCCGTAAACAGTAAACCACAATCCGGTTAATATATAGAGAGATACGTGTCATCTCGTACCCTACCCTATTGGTCTAAAGCACTGGCCCCACAGGACCAAACCACACTCAACCAATCAAATGCAGCTGAACACGTAACTTGCGTAAACCAGGGTTCGAACCTCGAATAGATCAACGCAGTTATATAAGCTCATCAAACAAAACTAGTTTGTGTTTCTTCACATTCGGTCCTGAGAGCTATGGCGAAGCTGAGACCAATCAAAGTTTCAATCTTTACCGTTCTGGTGATCTCGGCATTGGTGTCGATGTCGGAATGCGCGAAGAAGCCGGCGAGTGTGGCGAGGAAGGAGGACATTCCCTTCATCAAATGCCAAGTGTGTGAGAAGCTGGCAGCTCAGTTGCACCACCAAGTTGAGAAGAAGAGAGCTGAGATCCAACCCAAGAAGGTAACTTGTTTATGATCTAGGTTTTGTTTGGGGAGTTGAGTAATGGGTTAGTGTTTGTTTTGTGGAATTTGATTGTGGGTGTTTGTTTTTGGTGGAGGTAGATCTCGGAGTATCAGATCATTGAGATTACGGAGAATGTTTGCAATTTGAAGAAGGCGGAAGCGGATTGGATTTTGCTGATTGATATAGTTGAGCAAGGAGATAAGTTGCAGGTATGGATTTGTGGTTCATTGCTTTTGATCTTGTGTAATGAAAGTATTGAAATTGTGTAAAATAGTTGATTTCTAGTATTTGGATGGTGTTTGTGCCTTGAAGCTTATGTTTTTACGGTGTTGAACTCTGTTCATGGTTTGTATTAATGTCCTGACATGCTAATAATTTGATATTTTTCAGCTGGTGGAACAAGAATCTGAAGGACAGTGTAATTCGGAATGCAAGACGATCGAGCGAGCGTGTCAGGAGGTAATGTTTCGGAGCTCGTTTTTGATGTTTTTGTGTATCTAGGAACTATATTTGCTTGTACATATACTCGGTGGTTGATGACGTCAAGATCTTTGGTTTTCCGCTTTGTACTCCTTAGTCTCATTGTTGATGCATTGTACTCAAATTGAAGTGCTAATTTGTAATGTTGCAGGTTCTGGGGTATTCTGATACCGATGTTGCTGAATATCTATACAAATCCAAACCTGACATTGGTTCCTTTGTTAATTATCTATGCAAAGACCTGTCTACAGTGTGCAGTATCAAGCCTCCACCAGTTCCTAAGGTAAATGCTTTTGTGATTGATATTCATGTTTGTTTTCTGTTGTTGATCTGTAGAGACTAAGGATCTTTCCGATTATTGGAAACATGAATCAGTATGTCTCAAGTGGCCTCATTTGTGACCTGCCTAGTTTATATGTTGGTCTTAGCCATTGTTTTTACACACCTTGATCATTTCAATGAGTATCTCTTCATTACATAGGATAATATACTTCTAGTGATTGACCATCAAAACAAGACAGTGATGTCTCATACTGATAATATTTTATTTTATGTCTCCCAGGATAGGACTCCTGGAGAAGTTTTTGTGCCCAAGTCATCGAAAGAGGCTGAAATGGAAAAGATATTAAAATCTATGGAGGTAATTTTCCTATCATTGGTGCAGAGCATTTGTCATACCATTATAGTGTTTTGCTGAATGTTGTGCTATGTTCTTACTGTTCAGGGTATGCCAGGAGCCCCAGGCATGAAAATGTACTCCAGGGATGATTTGATGAACATGAAGAACTTTGGCGGGGAAGATGGTGAAGAGGAAGATGATGACGACGACGAAGCTCAGTTCCCCTCAAAATTGGTAATTTCAACATTTCAGTATATACATTTCTCATATGAATATCGTATTGTTTCTTATGCCATGTAAATACAATTATTGAACAGGGAAAGGCTTTGAGAGACAAAGAAAGTACAAAGAGTGATCTTAAACAGAAGATCACCCATGGAATTGTAAAGACCAAGGACACACTAAAGAAGCATGCAAACAAAGTCTCCAACTGGTTGCGGCAAAGGTGGAGGGGACTTAAAAAGGCAGCTTCGAAGAAGAGTACGAAGGCCGGCAAGGCAGAGCTTTAGACCACTGAATCACATTACTATAGGAATTGTATTAAAGCAATTACAGTTTTGTTAGAATTGTATCAATATGATTTCGCCATTGCCGTCAAGTAGGAAGTTGAGAGAGAACTACAGTTCTATGAAGTTCTTGTTTCCATCACTTTGAATTGAACACATAGCAGCTTTAGCACTATGATCTTGCCATTGCCATCAACTTCAGCAATTTGCTAGTTTACAGGGGTTGGAAAATCAGTTTTACTGGATAGACCAATTTGCTAGTTTACAGGAGTTGAAAAAATCAGAGTTTTACTGGATAGTGCAGAGAATAGGAGTTGAAAAATTTGCTATTTCAATTTTTTTTTGTCAATTTGGGTTAGTTTTGCAATTGCAGTCATATGATTATGCATGAATCAAAGAGAAACGTACAGATCAGATCTGTCAAAAAGTTGAATAATAGATCAAATACCAAGCCTTTCAAAATTGTGATATTACAAATTCAAGAAATGAATAATTAATAGTACAAATGCTACAAAACTGCCTCCTAGAACATTTCCTAGATCTATATGGAGGCAGCTTTTTCTTAAAACAGGTGCACAACAATCCACAACATTTAGATTTTGCAATTATGGATTGCTTTCTCATGGAACAATAACATAGCGCAACTTAACGCATTTTGTAACATTGAACCCTAGAGACTGTGCACCGCTGGCCATTCAATGAATACTTGAGCATTATATCAATATCACGGGGATTCTTTTTGTTTTGCGCTACAGTCATGGTCCCAACAATCGACTCTCCTTGACATACTGTCAGAACATCTTCCAAGTACAGGACTGTTTGCTTCCAATGTGTAGATCGTGATCTTGGCCCTGCATTATATTTCACATTGTGAGAAAGTAGTACTTATGAGAAAGCAATTGTACTATTAAAATATCATGGCTGCTAACACAGTAGTGATGCTCACTTAGTAAAATAAATAAAAAAATCACGCGATGTAATCAGGGGAGGAATCAGGTTTTTAGCTTGAGTTTAAAACATGAAAATGGAGCTCGGATCAAGGACTGATTCCATTATTACATTTTGGTTATCATCAAAAGTAATGTTGATTTGATGAAAATACCCCTAACAAATGTATTGATAATAGAAGAGAACAGAAGGGAGGAGAGATGGAATGGCCATTCCAAGAGCAGTGACAGAAGTGATGGAACATGAGTGGAACAAGGGTACAACACCGTAGTAAGGACATTATGGCACATATATATAAATGCATTTAGAAAACATTGGAAGCACACAAGTCACTTCTTTGTTGCCAATATTTCCAAAAGGAACTTTGATCAGGACAAAAAGCAAACACAGATACTGACCTGTGGAGAAGCCCATTAATTTATGACATTTTGTAAATGACACATCAAAGTACGCTACGAGAGCGTGAATGAAATCATCACGTTCAGCAATAAGCTTAAAAGGAGCTGTGAAGGAAGCATCTCCAGGAGTCATCTTAGATATATCCATTGTCTGAGTGAAGAAAATTGGAGAATGTTAGTGGAAGGCATAAAAAGGACTTTGCACTTAATTGATGCAGAGCAGGCATATGTATTTCCCACCTTGAGTAGCTGGCTATTTGTAACAATTTGGTTTTGGTCAACTGTGTCCACAAGAGGCTCCATCATGGCTTGCTTCTTGATGCAGCTCATGTCAAAGCCATATACATTATTCCAAACTGAAAAATTGAGATAATTGGAAGAGGAAATAAGTGATATTTACAAACAAAAGATAACAACAATATACAGTTAACAATACCCAGAGATCAGAAGGCTTACATTCTATCTTGTCTTCTTTGTACTCTGCATCCTCAATAGCTGTCAGAAAGAGAGAACATTTGTCCGGTAGCAAAATTCCATCATCTACCTGGAAACAAGAAAAGAACAATTTTTTCCTATAAATAAACCAGAGTATGATATATTATAGTTTTGAAAAGCTTATAGGAGTATACCCCTAGCTCCAACTTATCATATAGTATTCAAAAAGACATAAGTGTAATAGAATTGTAACCCTTGATGAGAGCAAGATTCAAAAAGACATAAATGTAATGGAATTGTAACCCTTGATGAGAGCAAGATCAACCTAATTACCTGAGCCACCCGACTAAAAGTATATTTCTTTTTTTCCAGTAATAAACCACATTGAATTGACAATCTGCAACTGTGCGTAAGGCTTGCCTATTCTTGTGCTGGACATCAAAATAATAAAAAAATGTAAAGAATACTTACCAGCCATTTATCACGAGCATAGAGGACTGTATTCAACATGTTCTCAAACAACAAAAAGTATCCCATCCACTCAGAAATAATTATATCCACTTTAGCAACTGGAAGCTCCAGTTCTTCAATCTTTCCTTTCAAAACGGTCACAACTGCATTTATAAAACAATTGTTGAGTAAGCAGAATAGTATTGTGAACAATGTTGAGACTCAAGTGGCATATCAGAGCTAAACACAGGTACAAAATACAAAAGAGTTACCATTAGAAAACCCATTAGTTTCAACAATCTCTTTTGCCCTCTCAGCCATATCTGAGCATTCAACCTGTGGAAGCAATTCGACCTTACTAATTAGGAAGTCCACAATACAGAAACTCATTGGTCAAAATAATTATTTGGGAGATACGTACTGCATAAACATGCTTGGCGCCAGCTTTTGCACAGAATAGGGACAAAATTCCAGTCCCAGCTCCGACATCAAGAACAATTTTGTCCTTGAATAGAAACTTATTCTGATAAATAACATTTTGATATGTCTTGGTTCTCACTAGATCCTTTAACATCTCCTGCAACATAATGACAGTCAGCAAAACATCTAATGACCATTTGCAAGAAAGGTTACAAGAAGGAAATACGAAACAGCTTCCCATCCAGGAGTGACACACTTACTTCATGAATACCTGCATCACAACAAGAGCACTAACATAAGCATTCCCATTGCATACACTAGAAAATCATAAGTTCAACCGCTCCAAAGCCAATGCAATCAAGTTCAATACACTTTGTAAAGTACTAAAGCCAACCAGTCATAAAAATCAAAACTCTTCCCCTTTTCATATCTTAATCTTTCAGCATCCAACAACTTCTTAAACAGACCAAAACAAACTCTACAAACTTTCGATTGCAAATACAAGAATGCTCTGCCACCTCTTACATCATTGCTCAAACCCAAAGCTCCCGTTCAACTGAAGCAAATAAACACAAGTTCAAAACTTCAAAAATCCACATGAAAACCCAAACAAAAAAACCAAAACTTTTCATCAATTAGAAAAGAATACTACATTATTGCTCTATCACTTTACACACTATCAACCAATACTCCAACTCAACCAAGTTCAATACTTATTCAAGCCACACCAAAACCAATCACAAAAACCGAAACTCTTCCCCTTTTCAAATCTCAATCTTAAACCAAGACTCCAATACAACTAAATCCAAACCACCAAAAAGTTCAAAACTTTACAAACCCACACAAAACCCCAATCATAAAAACCAAAACTTTACACACTCAACTGGAAAAAGCTCCATACTTTACCAAAACCCAGTAATAAAAATCAAAGCTTTACCGAAGTGAGAATAGGAGTCGAAGTAATAGTCGGCGCTGGTCTTATCATTGGAGACCTCCGCAGGCTCGTCGTCGGCCATGGAGACGTCGAGGACGGCTTTGTCGAGATCCGGGTGGTCGCACATGGACTCGTCGTGGTCGGCGTCTTCGAACCGGGTCGCCGCCGAGTCCGAAGTGCTGCTGCTGCTTTGGTTCTTTCGGCGACCCATCAACACCTTAGGGTTTTAAGAGGGTACTTGCGCGGTTGAAAGAGAGCTTGCTTTTGTTAAAGCTTCAAGTGGGTCGTTATCTAGTGTTACCGCGCCAGGGGCTCGGACCAAAAAATTTAGATATTCTTCTCCCCAACAAACGACATGTCGTTTTTGGAACAACTTCAAAGTACGTAGTACGTAGTTAAAACAAGAGTACGTACTACGTAGTTAAAACTTTTGATCTATTCATATGGGGTTAAAAGTCCATTTGAAGGCTTAAAATAGGTTATTTAAGTAATATAACCAAACCATAATTCCATTGGAGGAGAGGGTACCGAGATCATCATCAAGAAGATCATATCCACAACGAGACTCCATTTCAATCATGCACGCTGTGAAAATTCTTGTATGCACGACGTGTATTTACACGACACAATCTTAACCGTTTATAACTATTTATATGTTTGACCACCATGTTTCTATATTATTTCTTCTAATCCTGCTCATCCATGTATGTGAAGATACACGTCGTGTACTAAAGATACTCTCCTCAGTGTTCCTAGCTTATTGCTGTTCAATGTTACCCGGATCTCCTCCCTGTGTTGTTAGATTATAAAACCCTAAAGAAGCGTGTTGTTTTTTTATATCCAGTCTGATTCTCAACAAACTAATTCTTGTTAGGCAAGCCCCTCCTCTCGAAATGTCGAAAACGGTGTCACATGACGGCTCCGGTGACTACCGCACCGTACAGGAGGCCATCGACGCCGTTCCTCTCCGAAACAACTCACGCATTGTGATCCGTATACTTCCCGGCATCTACAACCAGCCCGTGTATGTCCCCAAGACCAAGAACCTCATCACACTCACGGCTTGGCTTCCGGAGGACACTGTGCTGACATGGAACAACACCGCCACCAAAATCGATCACCACCAGAATCCTGACATAATCGGAACCGGAACTTTTGCATGCGGGAGCACAATTGTGGAAGGAGAGGACTTCATTGCTGAGAATATCACTTTCGAGAACTCCTCTCCTGAGGGCTCAGGCCAAGCTGTGGCAATGGGAGTGACAGCGGACCGGTGTGCCTTCTATAACTGCAGATTCCTTGGATGGCAAGACACCCTATACTTACATTATGGAAAACACTACTTGAAAGATTGTTACATTGAAGGAAGTGTGGACTTCATTTTTGGTAACAGCACAGCTCTTTTGGAGCATTGCCATATCCACTGCAAATCGGAAGGTTTCATAACTGCACACAAAAGAAACACATGCGAGGAGCCAACAGGGTATGTTTTCTTAAGATGTGTGATCACCGGAAACGGAGGTAGTACTCCGTACGTGTTTCTGGGGCGACCTTGGGGACCTTGTGGAAGAGTGGTGTTTGCGTTTACGTATATGGATGCTTGTGTGAAACATGTAGGGTGGAATAACTGGGATTAAGTAGAGAATGAAGGGTGCGCTTGCTCTAATGAATACCGGTGTTTTGGACCTGGGAGTTGCCCGGAGAAACGAGTGAGATGGGCTAGATCAGTATCTCAGGCATTGTTACATCGATCCAGACCCCCAGAAGTCTTGGCTTGCTGAGAGAACGGCGGCCCTTAGAATACCACATTCTGCATGGACGTTTACCTTATAACTCACTGTTCTCTGATTGATATGTCTAATAATTTCTCATGCATGCCTGCAGTTCTGCTGCTTGCTCCGACTAGATATTCATCTAGCTAGTGCTGTTTCATAGCCCATGGGCCATGACTGTGTGCACTGAAATAAAGTAAAACAAGAAATTTGGATCACATTAATTTCTTATTGCGTTGATGAATAGAAGAATCCGAGGTGAACGCATCAACCTGACTTTATTACTGAATCGAAAAGAAAAATGAAACTCGAGTTATTGTTACAATAGTTTCTCTACTGTTTCCTGAATATTAGGAGGCTCTGTCAAGAGGCCATGGTGCCCCTGCCATTACTGCTTCAATCTCGCCTATTTCCCGAGGAACCTTTGTCATGTTCTTACAACCATTGGCTGTGATGAGCTACAAAAACCAGAATAATGTATAAGGACGCATTGCCACCCATATGAAATCACAAATGCAAAGCTATTGAAAGACATGACTCATAGGGGTTAAGATGCAAGTGAGTATGATCCAGTGGGAAAAGAAACATGTGTCAAAGCAGGAAAAGGCTATCATCAGAGTTCAGAGATAGGGAGTACCACATCGCTTTCAATTCGAACTCCGCCAAAACCTTTAAATCTACCAACTGCTGCATGATTGAAGAACTTTGTAGTATTTGGACTTCCCATGGCTGGAACCAACAAAGCATCTATGAAGTAGCAACCAGGCTCCACTGTTATCACCTATATACCAAACCCCCAAGACAAGCATCAATGCAATATCATTTTAACCAGAGATTGGAAAGTTAAACGTTCACAACAGATTCAGTGAAATCCACAAGCATAAAAAGAGTGACAAAAGAAACACAAGGAATATTCATTACTGACCATCCCTTCTTGCATTTCTCTTGTTGTACGCAAAGACTTCAGTCCAGGTTCATTTATCCTCTCAGGTCCCTGTAAATTATGCAATTGGTTGTTATATTAAAGAGAAATTTCATAAAGTATTAAATACTGACACCGGAAATCTCCTGAAAGATAAAACCAGAAAGGATAAATAAAATAATCAAGGATAAAGTACCTTCAAGTAGCCACCAGGATCATGAGTGTCAATACCAAGCAAATGTCCAAGCCCGTGAGGCATGAAAACAGCACCCAGTCGTTCAACCATCATATCATCTACATTACTAGAACCAAGCACAATGAGCAGATACTTTTGAAACTAAAAACATTTTTCAAGTAATAATACACTAGATTGCAAAATTGAGAAACTATAGACTAGAGTAGTTGAGATAAGATTTACCCATCCAGAATGCCCTCTCTCTTCAATGATTCAAGAATGACCTTTTCTGCTAGTCTGCAATCATAAGGATGCAACAGAATCAGAATGTACACCACATTACCAAAAGCTTAAATTTTGTGTTTAATATAGCCATACTTATGCATATCAACCCAGCTTACTCCAGGTTTCAGTGTTGATATGACAGCATTGTGAGCATCAAGAACAGCCTGCAAGAATAATAATTAGAAACAAAATAACTGTGTACCATAAACCTGATAAAAACATACAGATCCGCTTAGAAAACCCTGCACACCAGGCTGCTCCTAAAATGTGTACACATGCCCAACCCCTCACCCACACACAAAGCAAGACAAACACTGACAATATGATCAACACCATAATACCAAATACTTACATTGTATATAAGGGATTGGTCAGAGGTAAACTTTCCGTTCACCTGCAGAAAAAAGTTGAAAGAATTTTGAGAAACCTTGAACTGCTGTCAGATACTGAGAAGTCACAAAGGATGACTCAGACGAGAACGTATCTAAAATTGAATAACTTGATAACTTAAAAAGCCTAGGCCCACTAATGAAGTAGTGGATGGCAATATAACAAGTACACTACCAAAATAAATGTACAATTGCAAAGATACACACACACACACACTAATACTCACAGGGTAGGAACAAGTTATGTCAGACCCATAAAAATTGTATTCAGCTCCCATATCAAGCAAGGCCAAATCTCCATCTTCCAGGGTCTACAAAAAAAAAGCTGTCTCAATGATTTTTGGTAAGATAACAAAGTAGTTCAGAACTTCAGCTGTGGAAAGTCTGCTTTACCCTGTCATTTGGAGCTGCTGCATGCCCATAATGAAGAACAGCACTGTATTTTCAAGACATAAGACTTTGGTCAACCTTTTCTTACAGTGTGATTTGCGTCAATGTTAATACACTCATGATCATGGTGATATCAAACAAGGTGTTATCTCTAGAACTAATATTTAGAACTCTCAACCAAACTTTAAAGGTCTACAAACAGATAACATCTGAGAAGGCTGCATTTGTAGTTGGGATTATGTATCTTTAAAATGAATGAACTTAGAATATCATACAAAATATGATAGAGAAACGGAGGTGCTGTACCATACTAGTGGCGTATCAAAGCAGCATATAGGGAAAAAAATATGTTTAACTTTTAGAAAAACTTACCTATTTCCGCCAGTAGCACAAATACAAGTATAAGAGCAATGTCTACAACCCCCATACATGTAGGTGTGGTGAAGAAATATGCTTTCTAGCTGATACTCATACATGCCTGCCCTAACATTTCTCATTACCTAGTCAGAAACAAAATTAGCAAGAAATTCATTATTCAGTAGCAACTAAGAAAAAGACACTCAGTTTCTGAATATTTCCAAATATATAATAACCTGTTCAACTCAGATGTAAATAGTTCAAAGAAGTTCACACAACAGTGAGCCTCTTATCCCTTTACTGAGTTGGTTTTCGCCATTGGTTAGATACATAACTCTCAAGAATGAAGAAGCAGTAATATATGTGCATGGACATTTACTGCTTACAAGAAGATTATCTGGAATAAATCTATGGCAAAAGAAACATTTTCACAAAAGGTTACCTCGACATGAGCTTCAGAGCTTATATCATTTGCAAACTGGATAAGGGCAAGCTCCAGATCCGATTTTATAACACGGCATTCAGTCAAAATTGGATGCAAGGTAGTCAAGTCGGTGTCGAAGTTATCAATCCCCTATATAAAGGTTGAGAAAATATATTCAACATAATATTTAATTATGAAGACGTGAAACATGTATGTATATATATATATATGCACTGTTATCCGGTAATGGTATCGATGAGGCATTACAAAGATTACATTGCAGCATTAGTATGTATGTTATATTTATTTATCTATTTATTAGTTAAACCTAACAAGTAACAACACCAATTATTCCACAAGACAAACTTGACCACCTGAACCTAGAAATCGTCTCTCTGCCAGCGAGTCATACTGTGATGGTAAGAATAACTTCTGTGAAATAGGAAGTGAGTTCGAGATTTAAAAACCTGAAAGTCTGCTGGTTTCGAGAAGTTATCACTGTCAGTGTTGAGCCCATGCAAGAGAAACAATAAAGGTTTACCGGACGCCTGACATTCATCTTGTAAAACTTTTGTAATCTCATCTGTATAGCATGCCACACTAACCATATATCTCTCCTACAGATCAAAGCAATCACTTGAGCTCATAAGTAACAAGAGCACATTACACTGGCCACACAGTTAACAAATTAACAAAACCACCAATCACCTTAAAGTAGGATAACGGCTTGATCTCCCCCAACCAAACAGCATACTCAGCAGGTAATCTAGGAGAAAACAGAATAGATTTCCCAGTCGCAATGTCCTTCGAAACAAAAAAGGAACAACAATAAGAACATGTCAGGTTAAGAAATAACACGGCGGCTAATAAATAAAATTCCGCAAACATATACTTACTATAGCACCATAGAATCCAGGCTCTCTTACTCCAAACAAGTAAGCAAAGTAACTCTCCTGCCTATAAACAAAATGACTCATCATCTAATTAGAACAGTAAAAATTTGCAAGCACCTTTACAATGATCTTAACCAAATTTTTACCGTATCGATTATACAAAATGCTTCCAATTTCTCTAGGTTAAACTTAGTGACTACTTACATCAGCAAATTCCATCCGATCAATCAAAACAAAGACAACAAATTCGAGAAATTAAGTACCTGAAGACGTCGACGTGATCAGTATCGTAGCGATTTTGTTCGTCGCCTCCCTGGAACAAAATTTCAAGAAATCAGGATCGGAATTGAAATTTTTGTGTGAAGATATAGTGATGGAGTTGAGGTAAGAAGAAGAGAGAGAGATGATTTACTTGGAGTAAGACGAAGCCGTGGAGAGGCCGCGAGGAGTGAGAGAGGTGGTGGCGAATAGAGCTGAGGAGCTTTTCGCGGTTGCGGACGTGGAGTTCGATTGGGACTGGAGGAGGAGTCAGCGACGATGACGACGCCATGGAAATGGCTTCTTCTTGATTCGGGTCGAGAACAGAGCGCGCAACGTACTTAAAGATTTTAAAACGGGTCGGATCCATGATGATTGGGCTGAAACAAAGGCCCATTTATGAGCTCTTTGACAACTGAGGTTCATCAAATTTGTTAATTTATTACTTCGAAGCCCAACTTTTTTCTTCTTTCCAAAAAATGCCCAATTTCGCCTTTTACTCTTGTAGCATATGAGTCCTATCTTAATTTTGGTTAAACTACTAGAAAGATGATCACCGTTTATACAAAACTTGACTTATCTTTACCAAAATAACAGTAAATAGAAAAATGATTTTATCACCCAAGAATGTGTGATGTTTCCACCACAAGTTTTGGATTCAAGAAAGAATCAGGTCCTTTCATAAAAAAAAATAAAAAAAAATAAAAAGAATTAAAAAAAAAAGAAGAATTAGGTCCTTCGGTCAGATTTGATGATAATAAAAGCCCAACGACAAGGAATAACAGCCCAAATATAGCCCACTCAGAGAGACTTGGTCGTCGTGCCCTAATTAACCAAGGAGGATCGCTGTGATCAAAAACCAGAAACCACAAGGCAAAACCCAAAAACAGCTTTTTGCTTACAATAAGAACTTTGGAAAAAATGAAGAACAAAAAGCCGCAACACCAGCAAACAACTCAACGCTATCTCTGGAGCCACAGAGATATCAGATTCCCAGATTAATGGAGGCGAGTCGTGCCCTAAGCATCCTTATTTATCTTCCCTGCAAGTTGTTCTAGCTTTTTGAAAGTTTTTAATTAGGTGATTTCAGACATGTGCATGAAAATGAACTATCTCTAAGTTAAAGCATCTCACACAGTTGCAAAACAGAATAAGAAGAAGAAAACAGCAAATAGCTTTGTGAAAATTAAGCTCGAAGCTATTAGAATGTTATGCGTATTGTATCTGCATGCAAGCATGTGTTTTTGAATTCAATTTTCGAGGCCATGATACAAAAATGAACAATTTCATGAGTTCCAATGTAAGGGGCCATGTAGGAGATGATGGATTATCGTCATTGCCTGGTTGGCAGGGAGGTGGAGTGTATACACACACACATGTTATGAATTACGCCCGTCTTATGTGTGTTGTGAGATTGTGAGTCTAATTCAATCCTAGAAGATCAATTTTCTCTTATAATTTATATTGTAGATTAAAAACTTCACAAAATATCTTAAACAAGCAATCTTAGTTGTTGAATAAAACCGCGGAAACAAGCATTGTTTTGGCCACACCAGTAAGTCTGGGTGTGCAAAGTCTCTTTTAGTCATTGCGGGCGTGACACCGCGCGGACACGGAATGTAATGATTGTAATAGCGGGGTACAATTAGCCTTCTGCTTCTAATCAAGCGACTAAAGATGGAGAGAGCACCAACTCCACCACAGGGTTCTTCAGATTCGCCTTGCGTACTAGACAAGGACTTATAGTAGTTCGCCTGAGCGTCACAATATCAATACTCGATGTGAGATCAAGCAAAACTTCAACTAGGAAAGAAGGAAAAAAGACAAAGCTTTGGGAAACGTATAGGGAAACGAGAGCAAAGCTCCGGGGAGCTTGAAAGGAAAAATGTTGTTAAGGCGAGATGTTTTAGCGTCTGAGTTCGACTAGGTCGATAGTTGTATTGTATTTTTTTTGAGTTGTTGAGTGTCTCTAGAGAGTCTCCTCGAATATTTCGGGTTCACCGGTGTGAACAATGAATTTAATTAATATTCACTTAGACATTTACTGTCAGTGTAAACAAGCATGAAAGTACAAATCAATGGAGACAAACTTCAATTCAATAAGACGAGGATTAAATCATTCTGAGAAACTAAGATAAACGTCATTAGTTCAGAGTTTTGATAAACAATCTTATCTCTAGCTAATTGAGTCAGTGTGCACGGATGTTCTTGGAAAACAATTTAGGAGAAAAATCAACTTTCAACTACTGAATTATTTGCTTAAGCTAAAATTGTTTCAAACACAGCACATACACGCAACATAAAAATACATGCATTTTTTTTTTTCAGAAAGGATAGGAGGAAAGCACATGGTTGGTAGTTTGGTACACAGAGAGGAAGTTCTCCTCAAAAAGGTGCTTCTTGTCACATGTGGATTCTCTTCTGTTATTCTGAATCAATCATGAAAATACTTAACAAATTAAAACAATTGCAAGTGGAAGCCAGGGAAGAACACAATGTTTATTTAGATAGATTAACATTGAAATGCAGAATTATGAGTGTTGTGCATTATTGGTAGTCAATGAGTCTTGTATATATATAGTATATGTGGACGATGGTAGATCACATACTAGGGAAAACATACACAAAAGCATATATTTGTGTACGTACATACACATTATATAAACAGATTTGCATATTTGTTAGATTTAGCAGCATATGCAGATGCAGAAGCTGTACGAAATTTCTAAGTAACGACAATTATGGTTTGTTGGCATGTTTCTGCTAAATTAGATACATTAGTAAACAATGCATATCGATCCTAGTTGTGGTTAATTATATGTGTCTATCAAAGACTCACAAGCTCATGGCTGCTTTCACAAAACTTGTTCACAAGAATCATCGATAACAATTTTAAGTGTTTAATTACTTAAATTACCTAGTCATAAGCTAAATTGAATAGAGGCAGCAGAGAGAGTACGTAATAATATTTGATTACCAACCCAATATTCTACATTTTGATCATGATCTAGCTATCTATCTTCGACATGATCTTTTCTAGCTTGATTATGATAAACTAAGAATCCCAGGTGGCACATTGTCATTGGTTATATATCTTTCATGAAGATATTTAGCCTTTGATTGAAATTGGGTAACAAACATGCCAACTCACATCTCTCTCTTTTCAGAAAAACTAAACCCTCATTTGATCATATGTGTGATTCACCCCTCTTTCCCTTCTTCTGCTTTTTTGTTCTAGAATTATATACGAAATGATCCAAGGGATTCAATTTGAACTATATATGAAGGAAGGGTCTGTTTTAGCTGCACCAAATGAAACAAGGGCTCTACCTAAGCTTGCCACTTAATTAAGGACACAAATAATTAAACACCTATGTATCTTCAGTATAACTGGGTTGTAGTCCTTATTAGCAACACAAATTGACATACAATTGGACTCTTTTACTTAATTAGCAGATGTTGACACAGTAGCTACTATACGATTAGGAAAATCTTATTAATCCCAACTAGCTGTAATATAAATTTATTCCTGTCAAGGGATCCGATCCCTTCCTCTCAATTGCCCGTGTACAACTTTCCATTTCATATAATAAAGATGATTAATCAGATAAACTGGGTGATGCACTGCAAATTAAAAGGACCTATATCTTGGAAAGTGCAGAAGACTGTAAACCGCTTAAGCCATATTAGTCTGTCGTCCCTGTTTCTGGTGCAGGTAGCTTCTATATGCAATGACATGTTTACTCTCGCGAATCGCGATCGTAATCAGCTTGTGGATTCCACTTAGGATTGTCACATACCAGCTTTCTTAGAAACGAGCCCGAATACATGACTGGTTTCTTAGTTAATCAGTACCTGATTAACTGATTTACTGTATTGGCTGCTGCAGAAGTTGGTTCTCATACTTATAGGTAGTTTGATACAAGTACATACATCTTATACTTTTACTGTTGATCTGAATTCAAGTTTAAAGTTACTTATACATATTTATATGTATATCAACCTCAATAGAGTTTTGTTATACAAGAAGTAAATGAGTACGGACACCTTTTCTCAATTAGAGCTTAGGGTTTAGATTTCAGATGTACGTACTTGACCAGTTGACCTTATAAATGTCTATCTTTGCTTAACAACCGGTGAACCTAAGTCATATAGCGCTCCATGCTTTCTGCAACGATAAGATATATCATATACTTACAATGTTGTTATAGAGGGTAAGTTGGAGTGCAACATTTCTCGAGGTCCACTTCTCTCTGCAACAATTTTCATGGTTTTGAAACCAATGGGCAATAACTTGTGCTGGGTTTGTTTCTAGCTAGTCAATGAGATGAAAACCGCCTTACACTGAGAATACAAAGTAATGGGATAAAACATGCATGACTTCAATCCTATTATTAAAGTAGCATAGATTTGTTATATATGTGAATTATATAAAAATGAAGTTCATATCTGATGCATTCCTTTTGTTTGATACTTGTCTCTCCTTTGCAGGCTGATTAGTCGCCCCTAGTCGTCGTCATCTGGTAACATTATTCACGTTCTCTGCTATCTGCTTCTAGCCTAGCTGTTTTGTTCTTGCACATGGAAATGAATTTTCACCATCTTGAGCCCCCAATACGTGCTTGTCTCTCCTTCAATTTCTTCTTTCTTGTTTCATTTCAGTTCGTTGTTTGTTTCTAAATTCATTTCGGCTCATCAAATGACATGTTAACATGGCATAATCTCACGTCTTGCATGTAGAGAAACCCCAGAAATATTTTCAAACATATCAAGCTTGTAGAACTTTATTATACATGAGTTTGTGGAAGTTAATTAAGAACCTATTATCACAATTGCAAATACTAAAAGATGCATCTCCAAAAAAGAAACCAAACTTATGTTGCAAGAGGAACCGGTGGGAGTAGTCATCAGATCTTCAGAAATCAGAATCTTTAATCTTTGGGTAATCGGTATCTTTGTCAGGTCGTAGAACTTAACTACTCTTAGATCTCTTCAAAGATTAGCTAGCTAGTTAGTTTGCACAAGCATCACTTCTTAACGAATAAAATGTTTGGTTTCCATGATCAAGCATGAAATTTAGGTTCTCCCGGCAAGGATTTGATTTGTCATAGATTGTGTAGTATATACATGAGGGTCTGTTTAAGTAAGAGAATTAGACACACCTAACCTCTATATTCGATACATATCTTTTGGAGATTAATAAGATGGCAGAATTTTATTAACAGTTGGCACGTAGTAGATGTACATGATCGAGACTAACAGTAGTACAGCTTTCATGCATATTTTGGTATATCTTGCTTACGTTACGGGGATCAATGATTGATTCTTTTTATAGTTTTGAAGAAGAACAGGTAAGTTGAGGGGACCTTTTTTCCTTTAATGTCACAGAAATAAACTATAAGCCTTTCAAACCCTATATAAGGGATCCTCTTGACAATAGGTTTCATCCAAATCAAGTATAGTTCTCTTCTCTCTCTCTCATTTTGTAGTCATTGCAACTTTCTTGAAAGGAAGTACTCCTTCTCAAAGAAAGAAAGCTAGTTATGGCTATAGAGACTGAGCAACCCACTCCTTGTGTTGAGCTATCAAACATAGCTGTTTCTGATACTCATGGGGAAGATTCTCCCTATTTCGCAGGCTGGAAAGCGTACGATGAGAACCCTTACGATGAATCAAGTAACCCTTCTGGAGTTATACAGATGGGACTTGCAGAGAATCAAGTGAGTAGTTTCTCTTTCTCCTGAGACAAATCAAAATCAAATATCTGCGAATAAATCTTTCATTTCTAAGAATTCTTGTCTGATATTAGTTTGGTATTTTTGAACAGGTTTCATTTGACTTGGTGGAAGAGTACCTGGAACAACATCCAGAAGCTTCCAACTTGGGATCAAAAGGATTTAGAGAAAATGCCTTGTTTCAAGACTACCATGGCCTTTTGTCTTTCAGGAGGGCAATGGCAAGTTTCATGGAGCAAATCAGAGGAGGAAGAGCCAAGTTTGACCCTAGTAGGATAGTCCTCACTGCTGGTGCAACCGCAGCCAATGAGCTGTTGACTTTCATTCTAGCTAATCCTGGTGATGCTTTGCTGGTTCCTACCCCATACTACCCAGGGTGAGTACCAATTCTTATCTATTACAAGCAAATTTAAATATCTTCAAAAAGTAATGTTCTCTTGTCAGAGTAATACATTCTATGTTTGACTGTCTAGATCAACAGTCTCGACAACATAACATGTCAGACTTCGATAAAAGAGCTTACTCATGATCATGCATGTTTTGTATCAGTACCATACAAATATGATCCTCATAACTAATCTTAAATTTTTCATTCTTTCAGATTTGATAGAGATTTGAGGTGGAGGACTGGAGTGAATATTGTACCAATCCACTGTGATAGCTTGAACAGTTTCCAGATTACTCCTCAAGCTTTAGAAGCTGCATACAATGAAGCAGAAAATAAGAACATGAAAGTGAGAGGGGTTCTAATCACAAATCCATCCAACCCATTAGGTGCAACAATCCAAAGGGTAGTCCTTCAACAGATTCTTGATTTTGTCACCAAAAAGAACATCCATCTTGTTTCTGATGAAATCTACTCCGGATCCGCCTTCTCATCTTCAGAATTCGTAAGCGTCGCAGAGATTCTTAGAGAGCAGCAGTATAAGAATGCTGAAAGAGTTCACATTGTTTACAGCCTTTCCAAGGATCTTGGTCTTCCCGGTTTTCGAGTTGGCACAGTATACTCATACAATGACAAAGTTGTAACAACGGCGAGAAGAATGTCTAGCTTCACCTTAATATCATCTCAAACACAACAACTCCTGGCTTCCATGTTATCCGACAAGGAATTCACCGAAAACTATATTAAAACCAATAGAGAGAGGCTGAGGAAGAGATATGATATGATCATTGAAGGCTTAAAAAGCTCCGGAATTGAATGTTTGAAGGGTAATGCTGGCTTGTTTTGCTGGATGAATTTGGGTCCATACTTGGACACACCAACAAGGGAAGGTGAACTGGCTATTTGGAATTCTATGATGTATGAGGTGAAGCTAAATATATCTCCAGGTTCTTCTTGCCAGTGCTCTGAACCAGGTTGGTTCAGGGTGTGCTTTGCCAACATGAGTGAGCAGACACTTGAAGTGGCACTGAAAAGAATACACAATTTCATGGAACAAAGAGAGAGAAGGCACTAGCTAGCTAGCTAGAAATCCATTTTTTCGATCTCTTTGATCATCCCTTTTCTTTTCTTTCTTTTTTTGGTTAATGGTTCCACCCATTACTTTTGATTCTTTTGAGGACAAAATACCCAACTCAAAACTGGATTTGTCTGATCATGACTGTACGTACATCAGATTGAACTGAAACAAGTTCTTGTTTTCTTGCTTGAAGAAGCAAGTTTTCGACTTAATTTTTATGCCTATTTTTCGTGCTTTTGTGCCTTTGACTTGTCAACGCAATCAACTCTGGAATATTAAGTTGGTCCTTCTTAAACCATTGACACTTTAAGCTAGCTGATTACTTTAGACGTTGTGACGTCATGGTCATATCTTGCATAAGATAATGAGATGCATTAATCAACGCTTTGAGATAATAGGATATTTGGATTCAAACCTAAAACAAGCAATCTGGGTTTTTTTTTTATAGAACAAGCAACCTGGGTTACATAATGCTTTTAACATTAAACATTAATCCGTTCTTGTTCAGTTTGAAAACATCAAAATAACAGTCCATTTGATCGAGATGCGGGTCTTCCTCTTCGTCCTTCTTGGAGGTGCGGAGCTCCTCAAGAGCCAGCAGTGGCCATATGGCACCCCAAGTTTTGCCATACATATGCATTTCATGCTTTAAACTTAGTTCAAATCAGTTTCTACTTCTGTTAATTGCATATAGTCGCACCTCATTTCTAATCTCTAGCTCCGCCTACGTCTTCAAAATGGATATATTTTCCATGGCAAACCTATAGGGGTGAAAGACGCGCGTTTGCTTTTGTTTCCCTCCTGATCACTTACTCTAGTTAATTCGTTCCTTCAACAGTTCAACCCATCTATGATATTTCTCTTGGATGAGTTGTTTGGTATCCTAGGTTAAGTTTGACTTTAAAAAAATACTGCAAAGTTTAACGTTCGGACAATTGGCAAAGAGACCTCTAGAGACCAATTAGATAAACTAAGGAGAGAGCAGACTGCTCGTTGCTATTGTTCATTATATTTCTTATGGTCATATATTTATGTATGTCAAACATTAATGTCCAACTGGTGATAAGTAATTTTGTAGTGATTCATTTAGTTCGTAGTTTCAATTTCTATATATATGCTACTACCTTCAATAATTAAGCAATGCTTGGTCCAAAATTCGTAGTTTTAGTTTTGATATCAAATCTATACAACTCTTACAGTTGAACTAGCTAGCCGCTAAGAATTAAGCTAGTTACTTGTTAATAGGACTGCAATTATATGAATCATGTGGCTATAAATATGCAATCATATATATATGCATGTGTTTGAATTCGATTTACGAGGCCTTAATTATTAGCTACAAATTATTAACATATGTAATATGTGTATATATGAACTATTTCATGCATACTCTTCCAATGTAAAATGAGGCAAGTATGATATATGCAGCCGAGCTCGAGTGCGCGGTTTCCTGGTTGGAAACGAGCTGGATACACAAACGAAATAAAAAATGAAAACAAAGTAAAGAGTCAAAACAATTCAATTAGAAAATGGAAAATATTCCCAAGTACGTCGACATTCTCATAAAGGGATGGAGTTTATAAAATCAAAACCAGAAAACAAACTACTCAATCATGCATGCATGGCGCGTCTTATATATAATTAGCTAGCCTTAGCTAGTCAATACGATCAAAGCATGAAGAAATCTTATCTCCAACTGTAATCCTGTGTGCATAGTTGTTTATTGGATCAAAATGTTAAGGATCACGAACTTCATATATGCAATTATTAGCATAAAATCATATTATACAGAAAATTATAGTTCTTCCATCACCATCAACAATGGAAACCGTAGACTATAGTGCAGTTCTCAGAAAGATGGGAGGAAACTTCAAAACGGTGCTTCTTGTATATATAAGAGGCATATAGGAAATAGAAAATGACGCATGCAGAAGAAGATTGCAAATTGATTTTCGACATTCAAATATTGCAGAAAGGTGCAGACATATATAGAATGGCCCCGATACGAGCGATGATGAATTATTGGCAGTCAAAGTCTATGTGGGCAGTGGTGGATCGTATTCCATTCTTTACAACCAGACTTATAAGTTCACTAAACAACATTAACAAAATAACAAAGTACGAGAGCATATATATTAGTGGTACTAAATGCAAGCTGATCGATCGACCATGTATTCGATCTGCAGCAAAGTGCAGGAAATTTCTAAGACAAAGACAATTAGGGAAATGCTCTCTTTGAGTCTTGGGTCGACATTACTAAACACTCAGCTTCCCAAGTTGGGATTATGTCCCTCAAAACCTCAATAGGTCATGAAATCATATGGGGTTCACAAAACGTGTTTGTACAAAAACTATGTAAGGAATCATCGATTATTATACTAAGTATACTTATGCGCCCCATTTGAAATCTTATTACCAACTACAGAGAACAAGACCTATAGAGCTTATACCAATTCAGCAAATGAATTCTAATAGAGGCAAAGTCAGTAAGAACATCTCTGACCTACCCGCCCAATATTCTACTCTTCTCCCTCTATAGCTTGATTAACTTCCTCTTGATTTTAGCTGGCTACATTATAATAAGGAATCCCAAGTGCCACATTGTCATTGGTATTGTATCTTTCCACAAAGATTTTTGACCTCGGATTAGGTTACAAACCAGCCGACTAGCTACTTCATATATATCGTTTTTACAATTAGGAACCCTAATACGATTACCTCACACAGATTATATGCGATTGTTCACCCCTCCTCTTCCTCTCATTCATATGTTTATTTCAGGGATAAAATCTGAAATAATCTTAGGGAGCATCGAATCTGAACATCTCCTTAGTACCCTTTACCACATATTACATAAACATAGGGATTTCAATACAGTATAACTAGATTTTGGAATATATATTGGGATTTTCTTCAAGGCATGCATGTCTTTGATAATAAATAGTTTAACATACTAATTTAAAAAAGGAAAATTCACAATGTCAGAAGTTAAGTAGTCAGCTAATCCCTAATCGATCAGCTGGTTCTGAGCAAAGCCAATAGATATAGCTAGATTTCCTCATACATATGATCGCATAGAGATACATCAAATCTACAGAAGTACTGAACCTACCTAAATAAGCGTAAGAGAACCACCATTTCAAAATCGATACAGTTCCTTAGGATCAAGTCAATAGTTAGAACAACTTTACCAAACTCTCTCCTTTAGCTTTTAACTATTTTACAGAGCTTGTTTAGTTTTTTTTTAATATTTTCGGAGCTCCAACAGACTAGCCAAAGTTTAACTATTATAACTTTTAGCTATTTCGTTAGCTAACTATAGAGAGCGAGATGACTCAGATAAGGCTAGCTATAATTTAATACATTCCTTGTAAGATATCTTACGTAATTAATATAAAAATATATTTAAACGATTTAATTTTTATTTAAAAAATAATGTTGATGTAATGCTCTATAAAATAAAGAGCATTGATGCAGCTACATTTCTAAAGTGGCTAACAAAAATAACATTTTAGCTAATTTGACTAAAATTTAACTCAAAAATGACTAGCATTGCTAAATATGCTCTTAAACTTTTGGTAAAATATTATACGTACAAGTCACATTTGGATAGCTAGCTGCACAAATGCGGGGTTGTAGCTAGAAAAAATGAAGACATAAGGCACTCATAATTCGATTGTAGTCCTTATGAACAACATAAAAGGGCAGAAACGTCGGTTGTTTACAAAGATGATATTGACACAACCGATTAAGAAGTTAAATCCCAGCCGTAATATTTAGGGTTTATTCAATCAATCAATATATTACAGGCTTAATTAGAACTAGCGGACTGCTGCTGCTGCTGGGAAATTAAGTTAGGGTCGACTTAGGGCTATCTTGGGTAGTACTATATTCATGAGCAGCTGTCAGCTCCCGTAAAACCCTAATTAATTTCTCGGGGGCTTCTATGACATGTTGGATTCAGACTGAATGGGGGAATCCACACTTTATTAGGAAAGAGCCTAAATCCATTAACTTTGCTGGTTTCTGAATCGAAAGAGTCTTTATAGAAATGTGAACACTCTTCTCCTAGTTTGTATATGTTGCAAAAATGGCCGATCTATAAGAAGCGGTAGACTAGAGGTTTCTTAATGTAATTTCTCTCTTTTTAAGAAAAACTAAGATGCGCAACGATGATCGCTACTGCAACATAGGCTAGGGCTACTTATGCATATATATATATATATATATATATATATATATATATATATATAGATTGACAAATACAAAGTTGATAGAGTTCCATGTTTAGCCAATACTATAGAGACGACTATCAGTCTCTACATTATATTGTGGTGGTTCTGTGACGTCGTCATCTGATGATCGATGATCACCCTGTTCACGTTCTCTTTTTATGATATATATGTGCATAATATTGGCTACCAATCAATTCCAAATCTCATACTGCTAGCTGTTGAGCTTTTGCACATGTTCATGATCGTCCTCGAGCCCCACTTAGAAGGTTAGAGACATATATATTATCCCCGCCCCTTATCAATGCGACCAACAAAATCTTTTATTTCACGAATCAATTGCTTTTTATTTTTCCATCTCTTGCTACTTAATTGTGTATTTCTGTTTCTTTCATAGTTAGTTGAAATCCACACAAAATCAAAGACACGAGATCAACAAATATGTACATCCTCATATTGGGATCGAGATTATTAGTTATTCATTATATTTTCGATTAAGTACGATTTAATTTAAATATGAACTATGAAGTATCAAAAAGATAACCACTGTAAGGTAGTCTAATGGTTCTTGTCTAGTTGAGTGTGTTCTTTAAACTAGGTTTGAATCACAACACTGTCGAAAGTAGTCAGGGGAGAGACTGCAATGCTCTGCTGGCTGTCCGGGCCCCTAACAGATTAATCTTTAGACCTAGAAAGCTTTTAGGATACTGTGATATTGAATAAAAAATATATAAAAAAGATACGTCGACCATAGATTATCATTTATGTATGACTTAAAAGCTTTCTATATTATTAGCCCATGCATGCCAAGAAAGCTAGCTAGCTCCCCATCATACTAAGTATTATATGTGATCACTGTGGATATTCCGTCTATATATAGCTTTGTAAGAAAACGAAACCCTTCATTAACATGCATACTAGATATCAATATTATTATTGGGATGTCATGGGCACTGGATGGACTAATTAATTACTTAACATCTTAACATGATCATAAACCAGTGCATTCCTATGTAAGAAATAATTCAATCTTATTAAATTTGTTCTATTATGGAAACCTGTTATCGATCACTGTTCTCGATCAAAACCCAGAAAGGAATTAGAAATTTTGTATACCTACGTGGCCGGGGTCATGACCAGATCTTTCTTCAGCCTTTATTTTGTCCTAACCTGAGCTAATAATCAGAATCTTAATCTTGGTTATGTTGTTGGTATCTTTGTCAGGTTCAGCAGGACTCAATTAACTACAATCTTCAAGTATTTGATTAATTATTAGGAGCGTATGAAAAACTATTATACTTCATCACTTGCATATTATTCTATTCAAATCTAATGATTATATACAAAAATTAGTAGAGTTAACAATTTATAATTTTGAAAATTTGATTAATTTGAGGTCAGAGGCTGTATATATATATATATATATATATATATATATATATATAATGTACGCTAGGTTTGATTTATGCGAGTATATTGGTTTATAATGAGCTACAATGATGATATATATGTCTAACATAAACATATAGTTCATATCCAAATTGAAGCTTTGCTCTGACCTCATAAATTAAAGTGTGAAATTCCTTATTTGACACATTTTCCGGTATATTTCCACATATCCACCGTTTAGTTTATAGAACCTAATGTATAAATTCATCCTGCAAAATTTCATTTGATTTGATGATCATTTGGGTCTACTTAAAGAATTGGAATCAACTTTGATAGATCATCCTACAAAATTTCATTTGATTTGATGATCATTTGGGTCTAATTAAAGAATCGGAATCAACTTTGATGGATCAGTTGTAACTGTTGTATTACTTATTAGCACTGGATTGCTGCATGTAAATTCTTTGCGGTTGATCACTGGATCTTAATTAATGTGGACTACTTCTAGTTGATTCATATGATTAACAATTAATTATTTTCGATTAAATCAGGCATGAAAACCCCATTATCCACCATTGGTCGATCTGTATAATCTTAGGATGATTGAGATAAATCAAGGTTTGGTAAGATGGAATATAGAAGCCACAGAACCGACCATTAATATTTGTCAAATAACATAAAAAAAGCTGCTAATAAAAAACTATATATAGTATATCACTAGATGGGACTTCATTTTTTATGAGTCGACACTCGACAAAGCCTTGAAACCTTCCCTTCCTGGTATATATATTAGGGGGACCTTGGACAAAGCTTTCATTCAAAACACAGTTCTCCTTTGAGGCTTCTTGCTCTTTTTGTTTCTCTGGTCTCATAGACTGTGCAGTTAGCGCTTCCTTCAAGCAAGTCCATTCCATAAACAAAAAATCCCCTAAACAATCTACAAGAAGCTGATCATGGCTATAGAGATTGAGCAAAGTCCTCCTTCTGTTGGGCTATCAAAAATAGCTGTTTCTGCAACTCACGGAGAAGACTCACCATACTTTGCGGGCTGGAAAGCATACGATGAAAACCCTTACGATGAATCGAGTAATCCCTCGGGTGTTATACAGATGGGACTGGCAGAGAATCAAGTAAGTGCTAGCTCATGAAACAAAAATCCATTGTACGTATTTTCATTTTCTTGATCTACCTAACTAAAATTAATCTGTTGTTGGTTAATTTTGAACAGGTTTCATTTGATGTGGTGGAAGAGTACCTGGAACAACATCCAGAAGCTTCTAACTTGGGATCAAAAGGATTTAGAGAAAATGCCTTGTTTCAAGACTACCATGGCCTTTTGTCTTTCAGAAAGGCAATGGCAAGTTTCATGGAGCAAATCAGAGGGGGAAGAGTCAAATTTGATCCTGAGAGGATAGTCCTAACTGCAGGAGCAACTGCAGCAAATGAACTTTTAACTTTCATTCTGGCTGATCCTGGTGATGCTTTGCTAGTCCCAACCCCATACTATCCAGGGTAAGTACTCATTTTACATCGCTCAAACTTCAATGTTTATGTTTTAGAGATATATATCACATGTTATTGATACTGTCATTGATCTAGCTTGCTGCATATTTTGAACAAGAGTTCTTGTGATCAATAAAATAAGGGATTTTACAGTTTCACTACATAATAAGAATTCGGATATCATCTCGTTTTGTGTTTTAATTTTTTTCCTTCCTTTTCATATATATTTTGGAAGCTAGGTACATTTTTCTTGCATTTAGTTCCTTACATGCATATGAACCCTAATTTCTCAAGCCTAATGAACTTATATTCCCTTTTTCAGATTTGATAGAGACTTGAGGTGGAGGACCGGTGTGAATATTGTACCAATCCACTGCGATAGCTCAAACAATTTCCAAATTACTCCTCAAGCTTTAGAAGCGGCTTATAGTGAAGCAGAAGCCAAGAACATGAAAGTGAGAGGGGTTCTAATTACAAATCCATCCAATCCATTAGGCGCAACAATTCAGAGGGTAGTCCTTCAGCAGGTTATTGATTTTGTCACCAAAAAGAACATCCATCTTGTTTCAGATGAAATCTACTCCGGTTCCGCTTTCTCATCATCGGAGTTTATAAGCATTGCTGAAATTCTTGAAGCCAGGAAGTACAAAGATTCAGAAAGAGTTCACATTGTCTATAGTCTTTCTAAAGACCTTGGCCTTCCTGGTTTTAGAGTTGGCACCATATACTCATACAATAATAAGGTTGTAACAACAGCAAGAAGGATGTCTAGCTTCACTTTAATATCTTCACAGACACAGCATCTCTTGGCTTCCATGCTATCTGAGAAGGAATTCACTGAAAATTACATTGAGACCAATAGAGAGAGGCTGAGGAAGAGATATGATATGATCATTGAAGGTTTGAAGAGCAGTGGAATTGAGTGTTTGAAGGGTAATGCTGGGTTGTTTTGCTGGATGAATTTGGGTCCATTCTTGGACACACCAACAAGAGAAGGTGAATTGGCCCTTTGGAATTCTATTGTGCATGAAGTGAAGCTGAATATATCTCCTGGATCTTCTTGCCATTGCTCTGAACCAGGATGGTTCCGGGTGTGTTTTGCTAACATGAGTGAGGAAACACTTGAAGTAGCAATGAAAAGAATATGTGATTTCATGGGAAAAAAAGAGAGAAGTAGAAATTCATTTTCCTCTCTTTAATCTTCCTCGAAACTTTTTTGAATAGTAAGGTCCACCCGTTTTTATTCTTTGGAGGACAAATCTTGTTCTTCAAGAATTCGATGTCTTGCTATACATATTGTAGTCTTGTAGGTTGATTTGTACAACATATATTGTTGTTTTTTCTTGCTTGGAAAAGCAAGTTTCGACCACTTGAATAAATACAATCTGTATAATTGATTAACTTCCCTGTAATTTATAAACACACTGACACACACACATATTTTGTGAAGTATTTCATAAAACCATTTTTCATCAGTGGTGTATCACGAGATTGGCAAACAAACTAAATCGTTCTTCGGACATTAAAAAGGATCAACTTATTTTGGTGCTCTTCACCTATCTAATTTTAAGTTTTTAACAGGATATGCATAATAGAGAATTAGGAATGGCATGGGTTGTCAATCTTTAAGAAGCAAAAAGAAAAAAAAATCACAAATAGCAGTTCAAATATGTGATACAGCAGCTTGAGTTAGTCACTACAAGCCAGCATAAGGCATCAAGCACTGTTACACAGAACCTGAAGCTAGCTAGCGATTCAGCTAAACCGTACCGTCAAAACGACATGAAATCATTACCTTGAACAGAGTAACTCGATCTACATAGCTCTACAAGTTTGAATGAAGTACGTGAAAGGTAACTTCCAACTAAAACATATACATTTATACGTACACAATCAAGTTTAGCTTGGTACGTATTTCATGTTTAATTTACAGTAATAATATTTATGAATTTTTAGTCTCTGTCTGGTAGTTAGGGTTCTTGTTAAACAAATGATAAGTTTAATATAGAAGTACACTCTACCGTCTCTACGTGCCAAGGAACTAACGACTTGAATACTTCATTCTTGGGAACAACACAGGGAATCGAATACTTCATTCTTGGGAACCAAGTAACCGATCTGGTGGAGTACGAAGCCATATAACTGTTTCATGGCCTAATTAATCATATGAAATACAGGAAGCTCTTTCTTAACTTTGACATTTTCATTAGCCCGATGGATTAGTTATCATTCTCATATAACCTGGCTTGATTGAGATGTGGTATATATAAATTGCTAGCTTAATTTATACAAACATTGCGTGCCATGCTTTACCATATATTGGTCCAGCAAAAGATAATGATCTCGAGCAGGCCCAGGATATCATTAGTTGAGATATATGCTAATTAGTTTAACTAAATATTAGTGTAGTTTGATCAATCTGATCGAGCATGATTGGGGAAAGAAACGATCAGATATCAAGAAATGATACGCACACACACGGGGCTTGGAGGATCGATTAAGCAAATAATAGGCTTGATTTGATTTAGACGACCTTTTAGTATGCACATCAGCTAACGTAACATATTGTATATTACTACTTTAGAGCCTGCAGGAATTAATTATTCTATATCCAAGTTTAATATTTGCTCAAGTGTAATTTGACCTTACTAATTCCCCATAACTTCAACAAAAACAATCTTATAGAAGCAACTAGCTAATGTATGTCATGTTCAAATTAGCTAATGTATGTCATGTTTAAATTATGCAGATTCACTTTCTATATCAGAGTTAATAATTTGAATTTGGCTTCTCTACTTGAATTTATATTAATTGCTTAGATCTGCTTGGATGACTTATAACCATTGGATTGAGTATAATCTAAAGACCATCATGTCATCCTTACTTCATTTAATGATTATATGACATCAAAACAAATTCAAGCAAGTTAAATCCAAGCAAAGAATCTGGATCCTGCTTAGATGTAATTTGACCTTATCTAATATTCTTCATAACTTCAACATGAAAAATCTTATAAAAGCAACTAGCTAGAGCCATGCATATTCAAATTATGCAGAGTTACCTCTATATTTCAACTAGCTCTTAAACCTAGCTATAGTTCAAGTATTTGAGGATTAATATACAAGTATATATGTCGATCGATCGATCAGCGTACGTAATCTTGATAATAAATTGGTTGAACTTTAACAAAGTGAGTTCCTAACTATTAGTTCTTTATCACTGTGCTGATTAATATATGTCTGTCTGAGTTTGACAAAAATTAGTAGTCGTACGTCCCTGTTATATGCATATATGATTATTGTTTCAAGTTCGGAGACTCGTATACTCAAAATTTTGAGATTACGTACGTTTTTATTTGTTTTTTGTGAGAGGGAGAAGAGTCAGAGGACGTGTCGATCAAACAAAACTTCACATTGAGCTCATATGATAATCACCATATGTTTTAATTTATTGAATAAAAGAAGTTTTTGCCGAATGCCGTATTCTAAGCTTTTTGATCACTACGTCACAAAAGGCTTCACACTACAGGTTTCAGACGACAGAATTTGTGAATCGTGTCGTCTGATATGTTTCAACGTAATGAGACGACAGAAAAAATGAACTTCTGTAGTCTGAAATAGGTGAAAACTCATGAATTTGATTGTGTTCCAAAATTTTCACAAGTTAAAAAACTCAGACGACATTTAATTGTCGTCTGAAAATAGGTAAACTCAAGTGGAAAAACTTGGAAAGTCTTGTAAAATTTTTTGAGCTTAGACTACAGTTTATTGTAGTCTGAATTCTCAACTTGACCTATATATAATGTTTCGAGAGGGAAAAATGCCGCGCGTTAAACACTTAGCCAAAAAATTGAAGGAAAAACTCAAAACAGAAAGAGTAGAGAAAACCAATTGCGCTCAAAACTCAATTTAGTCGAAACTCAGAAAGATGAACCGAGCTCGAGTCTCTGCCTAAAGCCATTCCCCTCTCACCCATTCCCTCTCACCCATTCCCTCTTTGTCTCAGCCTAAACACAGAGAGATGAATCGCGATTTGGGTTAGCGATTTGAGTTGCAACTCCCTCTCACTCTTGCCTCTCTCACTCTGGGTATTTCGTCTTTCGATCTGGGTATTTCCCTCTCACTCTTGCCTCTCTCACTCTGGTTGTTTATGATTCTAGGGTTTACGAATTAGGGGTTTTAGGGATTTCGATTTAGGTTGTTTGGCTTGCAGATTAGGTTTGTATTGTCTAATTTGCTTCGAGTTTTTGTATGAACTAGTTCTTTGTTCTTCTTTATGCGAATTTTTGTTCTGGATTAAGACTTAAAGCACGCTGCTTTATTTACGATGCAGCAAATCTGTGTTGAAGTTTCTTGATAATTTTAGTAATCATTATAAAGCTATGGATTAAAAACCTATGTTCTTTGCTTGTTTATGTTTTATGGTTTTGATTAGTGAGAAACAATGGTGGTTGTAGTGTTATGGAGATCGGGTTTATGAGTTGTTGACATTTTGGGTTATGATTCGAGACTTGATTTGTTTTAAATTTAGTTGTGTTTGTTAGGAATTTCTTTTATGCACTTGTGCCTCGTTTTGATGATCATGATCTCTTTTGGTTTCTCTTTGTTTGCTGAATGTCTTCTTACTTCAACTGCATTTTTTCTTGTTCTGTTGGAGAATGGTGATCTAAACAATTTAGAACAAAGGGCTATTAAGATTGCAGTTGTTGATAGAATGCAAGGGTGATTAGTTGTTTTTTTGATTGTATGAATTTGAATTGAAGAAACTATGGATGATTGGTTGATGTTTTGATATGAGTTTTGTTTGGTTCTACACTTCTACAGTTCTACAAATGATATGATAGTACTTGTGGCTGCCTCCATTTGCCATAATTACATTGTTTTGTGATTATTCTTGAAATCATGCTAAAAATTAAGCAGCTGAACAAGATTACTATAGTCTGTAGATTCTTATTTTGATCCATTAAAATTTTCTTTATTCAAACATGTTGACTGTGTCCTTGTTATGTATTTAGAATAATTTTAAATAGTTAGGATTGTTAGCTATTTGGGTGTTTAAACTGAAATTTGTATTTTGTTGTTATTGCATGGTGCTTTGTAATAAAGAGCAAGGACAAGCAGAGCTGTAGGTGCTAAAGCAAGGATCAGCTGTAAGGACTTTAGTAGAGGTAAGTACATCATTCAATGTCTTAATATGTATATTGGCAATTAAGTTGATTTTAGCTGGGTTTTATGTCATCATAAGTATGTAGATGTTTGCCTTCCTGAGTTTTGGATATTGTTCTCCAATAATAAAATTAATATATTGACATGTGACGTATTGCTTTGAGTCCATCATCTTATATCTGATTTTAGTTGCGTGCATATGCCTATGTTGTGATTTTTTTGCCTTGTATGCATGTGGTCTTCTAAATGTTTTGTTTGTGTATATATAAGATGGATAAATCATGGATGCATGCCGATAGGAGATCTTTGAAGTTTCAGATAGGAGTAGACAATTTTCTGAAGTTTGCTTTGGCAAATGCAAGTGACAAATCCTCCATTTGTTGTCCTTGTATGAAGTGCTGTAACATTGATGAATTTTCGATCAGAGTTATTAAGGATCACATATACTTTAATGGTATATGTACTGAATATAAGCAGTGGAAATGGCATGGGGAACCTTCTACCATGAATAATGACAGAGTAGCTGAATCTGAGACGGTAGATTTTCATCCAGATTTAGGAGAAGTGGGGGATGAAAACAGTGGTATTGAGGAAAGGGAGGATGAGGAGATTTCAAGAGACTCAAACGAGTTCTTAAAATTTGTTGAGGATGGAGATATGCCTTTGTGGCCGGGTAATACAAAGACTACAAAGATGAACGCCATCATAGAATCGTTCAATTTGAAGGCCAAGCATGGAATTTCAGACCATTGTTATTCTGACATGCTGATGATGATAGCCATGTTCCTGCCTGAAGGTAACGTGATACCTGTAACTGTGCAAGAGGCTAAAAAATCACTTGCTGCATTAGGGATGGGGTATGAAAAGATAGATGCTTGTCCAAATGACTGTGTCTTATACCGAGGGGAGGATCTTACAGAAGCAAAAATCTGTCCCACATGTGGTGCATCACGGTATAAATTGAATAAAGATGATGTACCAAGGGAAGGGGTGCCCGCAAAGGTTTTGTGGTACTTTCCACCAATCCCAAGATTCAAACGAATGTTCCAATCGACCACAACAGCTAAGGCCTTAACTTGGCACGTGGATGATAGGAAAATGGATGGAATGATGCGGCATCCGGCAGATTCTCCCAGTTGGAAGCTAATTGACACAAAGTGGCCAGAATTTGGTAGAGAACCTAGGAACCTTAGACTAGCTCTTTCCTCGGATGGGTTTAATCCACATAGGTCTTTAAGTAGCAAATATTCTTGTTGGCCTGTTATACTTGTTACTTATAACCTTCCTCCGTGGCTATGCATGAAGAGGAAGCACATGATGTTAACATTGTTGATATCTGGACCCAAGCAGCCCGGTAATGATATTGATGTGTATTTGCAGCCGTTAATCGATGACTTGAAGGTTCTATGGGATGGAGTTGAAGGAGTGTATGATGCTGTCAGAGGAGAGTATTTTAAACTCAGGGCGGTTTTGTTCTGGACCATTAACGATTTTCCCGCATATGGGAATCTATCGGGTAGCATTGTCAAAGGGTACAATGCCTGTCCAGTTTGTGTTGACGAAACCAAACCATATAGGTTGAAGCATAGTAAAAAAAAGGTATTCATGAGAAATCGCAGGCATTTGCCCAGACACCATCCATACCGAAAGCAGTCAGCTGCATTCGACAATACCATAGAGAATGATGTGGCTCCTATACCATTAAGTGGAGAGGAGGTCTTGTCAAGAGTTAAAGGCTATGTTGGCAGGAAGTTTGGTAAGAAAAACCCTATTCCCCCTTGGAAGGCTGGTGATAACCAACCCAGACCATGTTGGAAAAAACAATCTGTGTTCTTTGAACTCGATTACTGGAAGTATCTTCCAGTAAGACATGTTCTTGATGTCATGCACATTGAGAAGAATTGCTGCGATGTTATTCTCGGTACCTTACTGAATATTCCTGGGAAGAGTAAGGATGGAGCTGCTGCCCGTATGGACATGGTTAGAATGGGCATTCGAACTGATTTGCAGGCTACACCTGGTCCAAACAGGTCCAAGTTTCCTTTAGCCAGTTGGAACTTGTTGCTAGCTGAGAAGAAAATATTTTGTCGTTCCTTTTTCGGTATGAAGGTTTCATCATGCTTCACCTCTAATGTAAGAAATCTGGTCTCTATGGAAGATTTAAGACTAGTTGGTCTTAAATCACATGATTGCCACACCATAATGCAGATTCTTCTCCCCATTGCATTACGGTCAGTTCTAGCAAAGCCTGTTCGGTATGCCATTATCCGGTTCTGCCTCTTCTTCAAGGCAATTTGCAGCAAAGTGATTGATGTTTCAAAACTGAAACAGATGCAAGCAGACCTTGTTGACACAGTGTGCTTGCTTGAAAAGTTCTTCCCACCTTCATTCTTTGACATCATGATTCACTTAACCATCCATCTTGTTAGAGAAGTTGAGCTATGTGGTCCAGTATTCTTGCGGTGGATGTACCCCTTTGAGAGATACATGAAAGTGTTCAAAGGGTATGTAAGAAATCGCAATTTTCCAGAGGGATGCATTGCTGAAAATTACATTGTTGAAGAGGCTATTGAGTTTTGCTCTGATCGTTTCCTTGATGAGGGTGCTACCACTGCCGGAATTCCATCTAAAAGCTTGTCTGGATTGTGTAACGGGTGCAAACGACTATCAGGTTCAGTAATGGTTGCCGTGCCATACAAACAGTTACAACTTGCACACCTTTGTGTATTGCGAAACACTGAAGATGCCACTCCATACTTCATGTACGTAGTTGTTTATTTACTTGTTGTGTTAAATAAGTATTTGAGATATTAATTCCTGAAATATGTTATGGATTTTGCTATCTTGCTGATTTGTTATCTTTTGGATCTGCAGTGAGCATATGGAATTCTTGAAGTTAATTTTCCCAGACATGAAGAAAAAGAAGAAGTGGTTGAGGGAAAAACAGAACGCTACATTTGCAGATTGGTTAAAGGAGAGGGTAAGTTGTGAGGAAACACACTTTACTTCATTACTGATTTTTAAGCTGTTTTGTAACTATTACATAATTCTATTTACAGGTTGCGAATGAAATGATGTTACCGCACAATCAAGTTTCAGAAGCATTGAGATGGATGGCTGGAGGGCCAAGAGACTTGGTACCTACTTATAGCGGATATCATGTCAATGGAGTAGATTTCAGCACCAAAGACCAGGACAACAAAAGAACAGTTCAAAACAGTGGGGTTCATTTGGTTGCTGATGCAATGCAAGTTGCATCTGCAAAGGATAATAACCCTAAAACTAGGGATATGGACTTCTACGGTGTAATACGTGAAATATGGGAGGTTGACTACTACAAATTTAGGGTACCACTGTTCAAGTGTGATTGGGTAGAGAGTAGTAAGGGCATTAAAGTAGACGAACTTGGATCTACTTTGGTTAAACTGAATAGACTAGGGCATTCAAATGATCCTTTTGTCTTAGCTACGCATGTTACACAAGTGTTTTATATTGAAGACCCCTTAGATAGTGACTGGTCAGTAGTAGTGAGGTGTCCAGACCGTGACTATGAAGGGACTCTTGCAGATGAGGAGTCTGATCAGATAGAAGTGGAGCACCAACCATTTATGCCCACAATGCCATCAGTTGATACCTTTGATGATCTTGTTGGCCATCATCCTAGCATTCATATTCGAGATGGCAATGAAGGGATATGGATTGACAATTGATATTGTTTAGGATTCTGATGTTTTTGCATAGTATAGGCTATCTTTTCATTTGTGGAACTTGTTGCTTGTTTGTTTCATGATATATATTTCAATCAAGTGTTTCCTTGATTAAAGTGTGCGTGCAATTAATGCTGTGTCGGTGTATTGGACTTGATGATGAATATGTGGCTTGTTGGATGAATCAAATATATATTTGTTGGACCTGATATATGACGGTTTATTTATTTTTCATCTATCTAACAGACTTGTTGCTTTTGTGTTTCAGATCATGAAATCTGCCCGTACAAGAGCAGCCAAGGCCAGAGCTGTAGCTTTAAGGATGAGAGCTCTGCAAATGAAAAGAACGAAATATGGGAATCCTAGTCTGACAACTAGACTTGAAGCAATTTCTCATGAGAGAATTGAGGTGTCCCCAAAGAAGAAAGCAGTGACATCCCCAAAAAAGAAGGTGCCCCGAAAGAACAAGGCAGCCACATCTCCGCAGAAGAAGGCCACATCCCCGCAGAAGAAGGGAAGACAAACTAGGAAGGATGCCTCATCATCAAAGAAGACAGTCACATCCTCGAGGAAGAAGGCTGAACCAAAGAAGTCTGGAGCACTGGCAACACGGTCAGCTGATAATGAAGAAGAGGAAGTTCAAAATATGGAAGCACAAGTTGAAAATGTGACTGGTGGTTTGAAGCTGCTAAGCCGAGGCATGGTGACAATGCAGCGTGTAAATCAACGGCTGATCAGAGGAATAAAGCTCACTGTAGAGTTTAACGCCAAAGGGCAACCTTTTGGAAAAGCGGCAAGTGAAATGCAGTCTTACATTGGAGTCTTAGCACGCACTAAAATCCCAATTAGTTATAAGGATTGGAGAGACGAAAATTTGGATGATGAAAAGCAGAAAATCTGGGAAACAGTAGAGGTATTTAAACTAATCTTCCAAGTTATAAATATTCTAGTGGCTTTCATTTACTCTTGTCTCACTATAAACTAAGTTTGTTTGGTGTAACATAGGAGGCGTTTGTAATCCCTAAGGAGTGTAGGAGGCTTGTGATTGCATCTGCTGCCAGTAAATGGAGGGATTTCAAGTCCACATTGACTGTCAAGTACATCATCCCTTTCTTGGGTGAGCTTGAATTACTAGAAAACCCTCCAGATGATTTTCGATTTATTAAGAAACCTGTATGGGACATCTTTGTTGCAAATAGGATCACCAATACTTTTCAGGTATGTGAACTGTGTCTGAATTGGATATCTGTTTTTTTTATTTATTATTTTTTATATAATTACTAAATAAGTAAATATATGCAATGCCTTACAAGCCCACACTTGTTTGTGCTTGGTTTCAAAGGAGTTGCGTCAGGCCCAAATAAAGAAGAGAAAGGAAAATACGTACCCTCATCGTATGTCACGTAAGGGATACGCTAACTTAGAAGCGGAACTGGTTAGTTTCTGGAATTAAATTCAATTTCCTAGATTCTGTGTTATGCCACTATAATTTTTTTAGTATAACTTATTGTTTATATATTCTGATATCATTATAATTTTGTATAGTTGAAGACAATCCCTGCCGACCAACTAGATCGTGCAGTTTTGTGGGTGAAGGCTCGACAAGACAAAAATGGCAACTTCAAATCACGTGAGGTGGAGGAGGCAGCCAATGAAATTGTAAGTCCTTATATGCCGATGAATTGTTTATTTATTTATTTATTCTATATTTTGATTTGGTATTAAGAATTAACTCTTAAATTACATTGGTATTAGGAAAAGTTAAGGGAAGAGCAGGCAAATGGAAAACTTAAGACATCAGGTTCCGATGATGTACTTACCAAGGCATTGAAGAAGCCTGAGCATCCTGGTAGGGTGCGTGGTGTTGGTGGTTTCACAAAACCATCGACATACTTTCACCTCCCAAAAGGCAGCAGGAACCGTGTTGATGAAGAGATTTTGAAGGAGACTCTGGAGGCAGTATTGGCTGAGCAACATGCTAAATGGGAAGAGGAGAAGAACAAAGAATTTGCTAAGGAAAGAGCATTATGGAAAGCTGATCTTGCACGGTTGGAAGCAAAGTTCAGCGGGAAGGAACTGCCAGTGGAGTCACCAAAAGCTGCTACACCACTTCATGAAAATGGTTCAGGCCAAGGGAGCTGTCCCCGACCACAGGAGAATGTTGCAAACAATAATGTTGGGGAGGTGGAGCTCAATGGAGTAAAGAAGAAGCTGAGACTGAGCTATGAGGATGACAACCCCATTGTTCAAGAGGCCTACATTGTTGAACCGAACCAGAAACTAACCGGCACAACTGAGGATGATGTTACAGATTTCCAAGTGCCGAGAACATCATTGAATGAGCAAATGGTGATTACATTTTTAATTTAATTACAGTATAAGATGTCACAACTAATTTAGTTATGCAATGCTGATGAGATTTTCATTGTTTCACTTAGGCTAAACATGATGAGAACGAATGTGGTCTTGCCGTAGGCACTGTTGAAAATATTGTTGCATATGGAAAGGTTGTTGACTTCGGTGGTGTGGAGACATCCAAGCAGTTGTTGCATGGTGTTCCATTGGGAGAGGGCAATTTGCGTGTCACAGTTATTGGAAGCTATAATGATAATGCACTCATACCAATTCCAGTGAGGGATGATATCGTCACAGTCGGCGACGCCAAAGGGGGTTTTGTAGCTTGGCCAAGAGACTTGATTGTTATTCCAAAACCAACTCAAGTACCAACAACTGCATCCCTTACACGTGTACAAGTGCGTAGAGGGCCACATCCTCAACCCACTCAGCAGAAGGTAAGATAGCTTCCTTTGTTTCTACTTTATTTAATATTTCTAGCATGTTAATGTGGAAAATTGGTAACAGTTTTCTCTTGTTGTAATTCAACTAGCGAACAAGGCTTACAGTAAAGCGTCCTATTTCTAAGAAAAGAGAACTGGATTATTTTGATGACGAGGAAGACCTGGAAACCTTGCCACCAAATCTGCCATTGCCATTAGAGGACTTGTGCAAGTGGGCCAACAATGAGTTGAAGAATGAACTCACCATAAACACAACACTTGGACCGGAATTCTTAGGGCATTCAAGGAAAGTCGATGTGTCCAGAAATGATATCTATAACATGGCCCACAAGCAGGAACTGAGTTCTGATGTACTTGTTTGTTACATGAGGTAAAGAAAATTTCGCTATATGATTGCAATAATTTTTTCTTGAAATTTACTTTTAACCTCTTCGTGTAATGTATTTGTAGCTACCTTCATGGAGAGTTACAGAAGTCTGAGATGCTTGATATGGTTGCCTTTGTCGACCCTGATTTCACTGGTGCACTTGGGTGTGGAAATCCCACTGACCGGGCAAAGTTTTTATCAAATAGGTACAAGCAAGGGAAGCCTGGCCAAATTTTTTTGGTTCCACATAACAATAGGTATATGGTGATGTTTTGCATGAAATTAATTTAGCTTCTCAATAACTGTTAAGAGACATGGTATCTAAAAATTTTGTACGTGTTCTCTTATATATAGTAAAAACTGGATGTTGACGGTGGTGATTCCGAGTGATGACATGGTATACTTAATGGATCCCTTCAAGAGGGTAGCAGCATTTGACGATGAATGGAAAACTGTTGTGAACCAGTAAGTCGTATGCCTTTTTTTTTCAATATTAATTATGCCTTAATGTATTGAATTTGCAATTACACTAATCAATGTTTCATCTTTCAAGTTCTCTGAAAATGTTTTATGCCCCAAAGAATAAGAAATCAAGCAGGAAAGAGACTAAGTGGGTGAAACTTCCTGTAAGTTGTAACACTTGGTTGAAGTCTTCATTTTTATGTACTTTGTCTGATATTGTTTTGATAGTTTGGCTAAAGGTAACTATATTCATAATTTCCAGGGAATTCCTCAGCAAAAGGATCACAATACTTGTGGATATTACATCATGTGTTTCATGAAAGAGATTGTTGAGGTCAAGGACTTGGGGTATGCTATCAAGGTAAGATTGATTAACAGCCTTTTAATCATATATGGAGATATTGCTACATAAAGATGGGAATGAGCATAACTTGCTCCATTTTGTTGCTGCAGTGGGGAACGAAAGATTCTGGTGGGCAATATAACACTGATGCCATTGATGCGGTCCGAGCTGAATGGGCAAAGTATGTTACTGGGATCCCCTAAACATTAACTTTAGTGATGTAGAATTGTAGACTGGAGTAGAATTTAGGAACTGCTTTTGAGCATGTATCTGAACTGTTGGGAAGTGTTGAAAACTATGCATGCATGCAGTTGCTACTCTAGGTTAACTCATAGGTTTTTGTGTTAGCTAATGGTTGTGATCAAGATTTTAGGCTGTATTTTGGATTTCTTGATCACTATGTAAATCTTAGCTTCTGTAGGTTTATGGACCTAATGGATTGTACTTTAATGTGATGGATTGTTGCAATTAAGTGTTTGATGGCTAAATGATGCAATTTTTATGTGATTTTGATTTTTAATTTCGTGAGAGAGGATGGGATGTAGAATGGTGGCTTGGACCACATATGCAGGTCACCGATATATGGCATCAATCAACATAATAGAAATAACAGAAACATGTAATTGAATCATTAGTCCAACGACAAAACTACAGGTAAGAACGAATTCCTCAAGTACTCACACTACAGAAACTTGTCATCCAAAACGATATCAAATGACAAACAATGTATCATATGTTATCCTACAAGTAAACCGACGACAGTAAAATATAGTCAATACACTATCATAGGACGTATCATCCCAGATAAACGCAAAACATTGTATCTCTAACGACATCAGAATGCAGTTGGAAGACATTTCAAACGACAGATATTCTGGTCTGTATGTTATCCTACAAATAATAAGATTACAGATATACTATAATGAATGTAGTCTGAATGCGATCTCAGACGACATATTTGTTATGTAAGATTAACTATGGGCCTCCAACGACATAAATTGGTAGTTGGAAATAGGTCTAAAACGACTGACTCGATGACATATATGTTCTCCGACGTGTATTAAGACTACATATGTACTTCAAAGAATGTAGTCTGAAATGCATCTCAGACGACATATGTTCTACGTCAAGTCTAAACTTTGTTCTTTCTAACAACATAAATATGTAGTTGGATATCCATCTCAAACGACATACACTCTGGCGGTTATATCATCCTACAACTTTTAAGACTACATAATTATGTAGTATGAAATAGATCTCAGACGACATATATTTATGTGAAGGCTAAAGTTAGCAACTCTAACTACAGATTACTGTCAACTTAAACTATATATAACCACGGTTATTTTAAAAATTCTGTAGTTGTAAGCTTTATAGACGGCAGTTTTATGTTGTCTGTTTAACTTTACAACTACATAATTCTGTAGTTAGACTTGTAGACTTATAACAGTTTATATGTAGTTTAACCTCCCACAAACGACAGAAATTGTCCTAAGGCTTCAATCTGAACCACATCAGACGACATGCTCTTAAGAATCTTATGTCGTCTGAGGTAGTCTTAATCGAGGGATTTTCTCCGTCGTCTGAGATGTAAAGAGATGGCAGCCGCCTATGCTACAGATTTTTAAGCCATCAGACGACAGTTTATGTCTGTCGTCTGTAGCCTTTTGTGACGTAGTGGATCAAAAATTCGAAATTCGATCTGTACCAAAACAAATATACAGTTGTTGAGTTTTCTTCACCTCCGTGACAGATCGATCGAGCTTCCATTGTTGAAAATTCTCGAAACCTACAGCAAACCAAACCCTAGCTAGTTTAGCATCCAGTTCATCCCCATGTGGTTCACGATCACAATCATCGATCATCTCGATCTGCATATATAATGAGTGTGCTCGCTAGCTCGAACAAGTGAAGAACCAACCACTCCATGTGTTTTATGATATTTAGTCCTAGCCTGAACCACTGAGCATTAAACAAAACCTATCTCAACTCCCTCATCGATCTACTGAGAGAGCAAAGCTTTCAGTACGTGTAGTGATGAGTGCCATACAATGATCTGCATGAATCAATTCAAATTGAGTATTCAACCAAGGGCCCAGAAAAAGAAATTAACCAAAAAACAAACCAAGAGATCATATCAGATTGTTATAGATTGTACAATATCTGAAGAGTCTTTATTAATTAGTAATTAGGGTCTTCAGTCTGCAGTTCTATTATAGAGGTTGTGTAATGCCCTAAACAAATGTAGATAGAGTGCTCACCAAACATCTAAACAATTATGGCTCCTATGAGGCTATGACAATGATATTCAGATCTGGCCGGAAAACCCAACTGCGGCGAAAGACATCATCATCATGAAGTACACAGTAGCTGTGAGAGTAAGAAAAGGTTTCTAAGAAAAGATCTCGTACAGTACGTAGCATTCAGGACTTCAATCTGCAAGACTTGAATCCCAAGAAAAAGATGAAGCATATGCCAGTGAGGAAGTGTTTGGCGAGGTCGTTGAAGTAGACAAGTTATCCGGGGAGGCCTCGAAGGATTTATCTGGTTCCATGAAGTCCGCGCTCTGCATAAATTAAATCAGATACTTGAGCAATATAAATCTGATGGAACATATTGTTGATCAGCCTTACGACATCAATAATCGGACATTTGGAACCCTCATGACCTCTATGGAAACTCTTCGGACACTGAAATTCTCAAAGGTTTTAATGATCGAAGATCAATCTACAGTAATGTTCATCATCCATGCATGGGGCATTTTGCAGCTAGCTTTCTTAACAAAACTAAAGTTTATGGAAAAATTTGTCAATATATTTATGGGGGAAAACTAAAGTATTAACAAAACTAATGTCAACAACATTCATACACGGTTACACCCTTTGATTTTCAGAATGGCTCCAAAAATGTTGCATTTGGACATCTGGTTCTTCTAGTCGATTCCATACATCGATCATTTTAGGGTTTGAAGCTAAGAAACCTATCAACTTTTATTTCGAGGATATTATTCTACTGCCTTAATTTTAATGAACATAACAATATGAATCTTCTTCTTGATCAGAGTAATCAGTATCATGGTGGTGATTTCACTCCGGCAAGCTCATACTCAGCTAGTTTTCCTCATAAAATTCCATACCTTCTCTTGAGGCTGTGTGCTTTAGCCCAACACATTTATTGGGCCAGCCCACCTTCTATACTCTTCGGGCTCAAGAAAACAAAAGCAGAAAAACCCCACAACAATCTGTAAAATCCCGAAACTGCCACTGCCGTAACCCCTTCTCTATCTCTCTCCCATCGCACGTATTAGACCGCAGGACAAGAGCTCCGCACTCTCTCTCTCTCCTCTTCGCCTTTGCATTTGATTCCGACGAAGGTCCCTCCTCGATTTCCGTTATCTTCCTTCATTTCACCGCCTTTTGATTTACCCAAAGCTTTAGGGTTTTTTCTCTTCCTAGATCTCGCTGCTTTGTTACTGATCTGTTTCGTCGATGCTTTTGATTTCTAAATCGAATCTAGGTTTTGATGGGGTTTTGACCCAGAAAGCTAGGGTTTTGATTTTCTTAGTGCTTTTAAGTCTGCTGCTGTTTTAATTGTGCGAGAATTTTGAGCTCACTACTATACTCAGAAGCTTAGGTTATAGTAGGGTCAATTTGATTTTATGAAATTATTGTGTGGTTTTTGTGAAGAAAGTTGTTGTTAGCTAGTTTGGGTGTGATTTTAATTGGTTGTGTTGTGAATGTAGGATTGACTTGGGCATTCCATGGCGGCGATGGCTTCAAAGTTGCGTCAGTTGCAGTCGAAGGCTTGCCAAGCGACTCAGTTTGTGTCCAAGCATGGAAATACCTACTACAAGGAAATGTTGGAGAAGAACAAGCAATACATTCAGGAGCCCGCAACTGTGGAGAAATGCAGCGAGCTGTCAAAGCAATTGTTTTACACCAGACTTGCTAGGTTATACTTCTGAGATTCTTCTTTGTCTCTAAGCATTGAATTTTGTTTTAACTTGGTTACTACTGTGTAGGATGTTTAGAGTAGATACTTTGAAGATAGTTTCAAATTGCAACTAAGTTTGCTTAAGGTCTTTGCTTTGCTATTTAGTTGTCACATTCATGTGTACGAGATAAAATTATCATATGTCAGAACCTGCCTGGTAGTGTTTCGAAAGTTGACTCACCTTATAATGACCGATATAGCTTAAATGCAATACTGCATGATAACTTGATGGACTAGATGATTTCAGAACTACTATGTTGGTCTTAGGCTCTAAGCTTTAAATGCTATGTAACTATTGTCTGGACCTGCTAGTTGCATATCTCGAGATTTTGTTCATTTTTCTTTCAAATTGCATATAGTTGAGAAAGTCAGTAATCTCATATAGTTGAAAAGTAAGGTCGATTATGTTTCTTGTTTGTATAGCCTGTATTTACTTTGTACTCGTGTTGTAAAGGGGTTGATCAAATAACCTTTTTCTCCACTCCTTTTCTTGCTGTTAACAAGTGCTTGCTCAAGGCTTTACATACTTGGTGGTTCTGTTGGTTATGAAACTTACTGTATTGACCATGTCATTTTGTTTCGTAGAATAAGGATCTAGAAAGAAAACTTCGGACTAGTTTAATAATTGCTTGATTTCATTTGTTCACAGCATATGCTATATAGTGTGTTTCTTAACAAGGTGTTGTTTATTTGTTGGCCTGAAAACCAATCACTGAAAATGCATTTTACACCTTAGCTCCTTTGTATTCAACTTTTCCTAGATATGTGCAATAGCCTAGATGTGTTTTCTTATGATTTGTGTTGCCGCTTCTTTATTGAATTTAGTACTTATATTGAAACTACACACACTGCATATTTCCTGCCATGTCTGACGATGTAATCTTTACAGTCTTCCGGGTCGGAAAGAATCATTGCACAAGGAACTTGATTATGTCAAGGGTTTGTGGAAGAACAGGCAGGATTTGAAGGTTGAAGATGCTGGAATTGCTGCTTTGTTTGGGCTGGAATGCTTCTGCTGGTTTTGTGCTGGGGAGATTGCAGGAAGGGGATTCACTTTCACCGGTTACTATGTCTGAGAACAACCGTTTGGTAAAATATTTGTAGGGATTTCATAAGCCTCTATTTTCATTTGCTTCAGAACTTCTTGTACTCGCACTTGCAATTTTTGTTTTCCTAAAGAAAATTTTGAAGCTGAGAGGTTGGTATGCAAGTTTGACAGCCTTAATAATCAATGTAATTGAAAGCAACATGGATGGAGTTCATCTGTTATTTCTCATGGAAGCAATTGCCATTGCTCATTAATGATGATTATACTGCAATTATTGGTTGATAGCTTCCATCTTATTGCAGTTTAACTTCCGCAAATGATACTCAGATCATGAATGTGGTTTGATTGGATGTTTGGGATTGCAGACCAATGATGTCAATATGAGCATACCAGAATCCAAAATGGCTAAAATGGATTTTGTACCGAGTACAAATCTGATCATATGAGGTGTGGATTTGCCCTTGTGAAGTATCTTTTTCAATGGATCATGAAAGAAACTGAAGCAAACGGCTAGAATCTCTATCGGAAATGTAGACATTGCCTTTTCTTTCCCTCCACGGCCACCTTAAATCGCATTGTAATATGCTCATGAATCATGATCATACAAGCACTAGCCCTAATTAAAGAAACTTCCCGACTATCTCATAATCTCATATTTTCAGGTAATAGAGAAATTCTAAAGGGTTAAGAACAAAACAGCTATATTTAAAAATAATTTTTTCACTGTTAGATTTACATCAAAAAATGATTGACCATGAATCATTTATTTTTATTTTTATTCTTCGACCAAAAACAAAAAAAAAACGTTATTTTAATTGTATAAAGTACTTTTAGATTTATTGTTCGGTATTCTATTGGCAAATCCAACTAAGGGTATTTTCGTGATATCAAGCAGCGTCATTCTGTCCAATGAAAGAGGAGAGCCGGAGCGCAAAGCAAACTGTGAATTAACAAGAAAACGATAGAGAAGAAGACGACGACGACGCCACTTGAATCTCGTGCAACCGAGAATGTTGGGAGCTCCCGCCGTGACGACGCGTGTCGCCGTCGCCTTCATCCTCCTCGCCTCCGTCGCCCACTGCTCCAGCAACAATTCCGAGGTAAAATGTGAAGAGAAGAACAAGCATTCAACGTCAGAAATCTTATCGGAGCTCCGTTTTTTTTTTTTATTAATTTGAAACTAAAAATGAGAATTATGGAATTTGCAGGAGCTTTGCAGCCGAACCTGCGCGGCGGAGAACTGCAATTGTAAGCCCTCTTTTGATTTTCTGAAATTTATTTCCTTGTGTGATTTATAATTGATTAGATATGAATTATTCAGTTGTGGTTGTTTTTGATGTTGAAAGCGGTTGGGATTCGGTACGGGAAGTACTGCGGAGTAGGGTGGACCGGCTGCCCTGGAGAGAAGCCGTGTGATGATGTTGATGCTTGCTGCAAGATTCATGATGACTGTGTTGGCAATACAGGTATACCGCCTTTCATCATTTAGTGAACATTTTGATGGTGATTTGGATTGGAGATATGATTTGTTGTGTTTCGGTTATGTGCTTGTTTCGATTATTCTGCATTGGCTTTAGAGTTAAGGTAGATTATGAAATGCCGATAGCAATGTTGGGAGAAAGAATGGACCTTTTGATAGTTAGAGAGTAGGAGTGAATTGGGTAGCAATTTTGATTTCTGTTCAAATTCGAGACACTGGCTTTTCGTAATATGTGGAATGCCAAAGAGGTAGTGCTAAATGCATGAACATTTGAGTTGATAATTGAGAACTAGTAATGAATTGGGTAATAATTTCGGAGTTAACAATTGTCTAGTTTCATAGGCCTTCAGTTGAGGTAAAATAGATTGGTGACTTTCAGATCTCCTCACTCAAAGATGTACCAGTCACTTGTGTTCTTGTTGTAGCGGATGGGGTTCTGGCTTTATTTTGCCAATCTTTATAGGTAAATGTAACTTCATAGGCACCAAGAGTTGAGTTCATAGCCAGGTCTGGACCAGTGTGAAGAAAAGATAGTTTAAACTTGGGGGCTCAATGGGTGTGTTTGGTTATCTGGTTTTGGTGTATGTCAGTACTTGGTCGTAAACATTCTCTTTTCTTAGAGTTCTTAACTATCAGGTAAAGAAATTAGCAAACAAAGACTACTTGATGATGTAAATAACAGATAGTTTAAACAACTTTAGGGATAGGTCTGCCAGAAATGCTGAAAGTCAGAACACCTCTCATTTTCTTGGAGTTGTGTTAACTATTGCACCAGAATCAACACGACAACTTTGATGTTGTGAATTGAATGATTTATTTTCCGCCTTCCTATCAGTTGCTTACTCAAAAACTGTTGATCGCTTGTTATCTCACTAGAAGTACAAACTTGTTCAAAACTTCTTTCTTTTAAATGATCGTGCAATAGCATGTTTGTTTGACAATATATATTGGTTTTTCAGGTGTTCACGATGTAAAATGCCATGAGAAGTTCAAGAAATGCATAAAGAAAGTACACAAATCTGGGAAGGTTGGATTTTCGAAGCAGTGCCCGTATGAAACAGTTGTGCCTACTATGGTGCAGGGTATGGACTTGGCCATCATGTTCAGCCAGTTCAGCAATTCAAAGCTAGAACTATGACCCATGAAAGCCAAAATGAAATTCTCTCCAAGATCCAAAGTACAGGATCGGAACTCATTTAACATGAACAGATGAACAGATCATATACACAATTTGTTTTGTACTGCTCTAATAGACATATACTTTGATTGGTTCTTATTCTAGGATTTTGGTACTTATTCTAGAGCAGTCTGGTTATTGAGATGTCAAGAGCAGACGTCATGGAAATTTTGCAATACTATTCCAAACTTCCAGTAAGGTAGTAAGGGTAACTACTTCTGCTATTGCTTGATATATTGTTTATGACATGCTGTTGATTAATATGAATTATAATCAGAGAAACACGAAGCACAAATAAATTGATAAAAAGATTGAATTCTTAATCGTTTTATTGAAGTGTATATGATCAGTTTTACAATCAAATAGGTAATTCAAGACATAAAAGAAAATCCAGGCTCTTCCGAGGCTGGAATTACAACAACATCAAGAGGCTTTGCCTTTGCCCACGGTCACCTGCTCTGAAAGCTCCTTTATAACTAATAGATCCTCCTTCGATTCTGTACCAATTGCCACCCCTCAGCATCAACAACAGGCTTTGGTCTTGCTTGCCTTTTCTGATTTTCTTGTCTTCCATTACCATAGTACCTCTGGCCATTACCATTGTACCTTTGGCCATAACCATTACCAGTGTACCTTTGGCTTCCATTCCCATAGTTCTTCTGATCTGGTCCATTACTATTCCTGTAATAAGTCCTTACAGGACCTTTCTGGCCGTTAGCAGTCTTTGTTGCAGGAGCTACTACTTTCTCCTTTGCAGGTTGATTGGTCTGAGGAACAACAACCTTTGCGGGTTGATTGGTCTGAGGAACAACAGCCTTCGCAACTTGATTGGTTTGAGGAACTACAGTAGTGGCTTGAGTCTCCACAGGGGCTTGAGTCTTCACAACATTAGTGGCTTGAGTCTCCATCCTCCCAAACAAAATATTAGCTTTGGGTGCATAATTGATCCCTGTACTCTTCACAGGGATTTTCCCAACGTAGAAAATAATCTCTGAGCGAGTGGTAGCAGATTGTTGTTGATAGTGATTGATGTTAGACACCTTTGAAGCATTAGGAAGAGAAGGTACAACTGCTTTGGTAGGAGCAACAAGAGCAGGTTGTACAGTGGAGGCATGAGTAGTATTAGTTGGCACCGCCGTCTTCGTAGAAGCAGCAGCAGGAAGAGGAGTCTGGACCGCTTTTGCAGGAGCTTTCGGGGCTTGGGGTTGCGGCCTTGCCAGAGCAACAGCAGGTTTCACAGAAATTCTGGGAACTTGCTTATTGTTGTGACCATTGTTTCTAAAGTTTGCTATCGCTTGGAGCTCTTTCTCCCTCTTTTGTCTTTCTTCCTCCTCTTTCTTTATCTTTTTCTCTTCTTGAAGTGCCCTGATTTTAGCCTCTCTCTTCCTGTTCTTCTCCTCCTTTTTGGCCTGTTCTGAAAGAAAGGGTGCCTCTGCTACATTAGCCATGGTATTCAAAAGGTTTGGTTGGTTGCAAGAACAAAGGTTTTTTTAGGATCACAAAGAGAGGCAAAAAGGCTTATTTTTCTTATCGTTATCAGAGTTGAGATGGAGAACAAGCTCTCAGGTTCGTCCTATTTATAGGCTCACCATGACAAGCAATAGACTAATCCGTAAAAAAAAATAGGAATAGGAATACTAAAGCCTATAGGATTTGTAATGGGAACATGAACAAGAATACTACGGTACGGTATTTCCTTAATGGATTAGGATATTGCTTCTCGAAACAGTCTCTTAATTTTTTTTCCTACCACTTTACTTTCATTGGGAACCTTAGTCGATTTTCTATGTCACAATTTTCAGATTTAAAGTTGAAATTACATGTTGCTTTTGGTTTTAAGTTGGGAAGCTCCGAGATCAAGATGTACTTACTCATATCTAATCAAATTAGATATGCATAGCTAGCTATAGTGTACCTAAGTACCTTCATATATATCTTTGTTATATGCATAATGTTCCAGTCATGTATATCAGTTCTTCACTGGCAGGACTTCCATATCCATTGGATTATGTTAGAAATTGATGACTTGTTGGGTGATGAAGCAAGTATGATTAAGAATATAGCAGCTTGGAGATATGAGGTCTGGAAAAAGATGTTAGTCCTGCTTTAGTACTGATGATCATCTAGATATTTTAAGAGGAAATTTAGAGGGAATTATGGTTGCTTATTTGTAGATAATTTAGACAGAATCCCGAAAATGTTCAATGCAAGCAGTGAGGGAATGGTGAACTGCTGATACTGTTGATGGGTCTGGTACAGGTGAGGATAACTTAAATTTTAATGTGGATTACAAGGGAGAAAAATCTAGTTTGTAATTATCTTGTACTGATAGAAATTCAATCAAACTCTGCTGCTAATGTGAATTCTTGGCTTGGAGTTCAGAAGATGAAGTACAATCTAAGTCCATTTCATAACAATGACTTCTGTCCTCTAGTTCAGATAACAAAGAGGAGAGGTACGTTAGCTATACAATTCTAAGTTTGCACAAGAGTGCTTTCTAGTCAAATCTAGCACTGTCTCAGATAAATTCTTTGATTAAATGATAAAATAATGTTGAGGACATCCCATTGTCACAGACTCACAGTTACCTTTGATTTATAAAAAGTGAGGTAGTAGCTAGTTGAGCTAATAAAAGTGAAATAATGTGTTGAGCTTTGGGATCTTGACAGGTAGAGTTTCTGGAATGAGGGCTAAACAAGGATTCCATTTAGAAATTGGACTGCTGCTGCTAGAATGAATTATATCTCTTTCAATTTCTTGATGTATTCATATAACTTCTGTTTTTCCCTAGGATTTCATCTGTTTTCTGGGTTTGGAAAAGTGTTATAAGTTTTTTTTTTTTTTTCCCACTTATCACTTATGAGTTATGACATGTCTGTTAAACAATATGAATTATCAACATAAAGTATTTTTGTACAAGGCTAAAACATATACAGTAGTTTCTTGCTACTGTGAGTTAAAGAAACACACTGCACAAAAATGAAGCAGTAAAATTAAGAAAATTCATCGTGTATTATCATGTTTGATTCAAGACAGATATTCGTATTACATAAGTTAGGCTTCTCTTCTGAAGGATGTAAATTCAGAAATATTGAGTTCAAAAGAAAGGTTCTTTGGCTTTGCCCCCAGTGACCTGCAAACTACTTCGAGGTTGATGCTCTACCTTTTTGCAGCCATTTTTTATCTTTCTGACTCTCTTGACCACCACCCTTGATGAACCTTCTTCCATTCCCATTGTACCTTTGTTCTGATCCATTAGTAACCCTTCTTCCACTACCATGGTACTTCTGGTCTGATCCATCATCAATCCTCCATGGATAGTATTTCTGGGCAGCTTGGTATTGCAATTCTTTTTGATGGTAAACGTCATAGTAGTTGCGAGCTGTAGTACTATGGTTCAGTGGTCTGTGGTCCACGTATGGTGGTTTCCTCAACTCGCTACTAACGCAGTCGGTATTCTTTGTCTGAGGAACTACTACTGCTTCCTTGGCATTTTCAGATTGATTGGTCAGCGTAACAGAGTTGTTGCTACTCTTTTTCGGAACATTAGTAGTAGTAGTAGCAGGAGCTGTATTAGTCTTATTAGGAAGCGCTGCTGCATTGTTGTTGTTGCCTTGGTTTTTCTGATCCTCTGCAGCCTTTTGTGAGGTACTTGCATTACTCATCTCCTTTTCTTGCACTTTTGCACCATCCGTCTCCTTCTTCAAGACAAACCCCTCACTGTTGATATTAAGATCAATTTTTGCCTTCACAATGATTTGTCCAACGACAAAGGATATCTCTGTAGTACTAGTAGTAACACTGGAGACGAATGTTACAGGAGCTGGTTGAAGTTGATGGTGACTGATTTCAGACGTTTTAGGGGCATCAATCTTACTAACCGGCACCTACTTTTTAGGAGCAACACGAACAGGAGTTGGAGCTACTTTGACTGGAGCATTCTGCGCCGCATCAGTAGTACTAATTGGCATTGTTCTTGCCAATGTGACAGGAGCCAGAGTTACAGCCCGTTTGACATTAGCAGGAGTTACAGCGACTTGGGACTGCGAATGGCCACTGACATCAGACCTTTTAGAGACAGCAGTGGTACTAATTGGTGTCGCTTTGGGCAAAGCAGCAGGAGTTGCATCAACTTTGATTGGAGCCCTTGGGGTCTGAGACTGCGGATGACCATTGATCTCAGGCCTCTTAGAAGCACCAGCTGGCACATTCACCGAAGCAACAGGTTCAATATCTACATTAGCTTTGACAAGAGTATTCGATCTCTGGGACTGCAAAGGACCACTTATGTTATATCTTTTAGAGGCATCATTAGTACTACTCCATATGGCCTTTGCCAAAGCAGCAGGAGCAGGAGTTACATTAGCCTTGACAGCTGTTGGGGTTTGAGATTGCGAAGCAACAGGAACAGAAGCTGCATTAGCCTTGGCAAGAGCTTTCGGCGCTTGGGACTGCACATTCGGTTTATGGTGACTGATATTAGGGGTAACATGATGTCCTTGAAGTTGCCTCCTGAGCTCATTCGCTTGTTGAAGGCAGCGCTCCCTCTTCTGCCTCTCTTCCTCCTCCTTCTGCCTCCTTTTATCCTCCTCAGCTGCCTTCTTCTTTGTCTCTCTCGCCTTGTTCTTCTCCTCCTGCTTCTTTTGCTCTTCTGCTAGAATGTTGACAAGCGCTACCTCTGCGACTTCCCCCATATGGAAAGAGTTGACCGCCTTTCGTTACACAAAAGAAAGCACTTGTAAAATCTGATCTATGCTGTGCAAAAGACCGAATGGAAAACAAGGTCTCTCCTAATGGGGTATTTAAAGGCTCCAGAATCGAGACTGGCTTATTCCTCAGTTAGCTAGAATTAATTTTCTGTATGTATTAGGTTTTAGTGTATTACAATACTTGAGCTCCAAGCAAAACTCAAAATAAAAGACTTGCCGTTTCTAGGTAGGAATTGGAAGAATTAAAAAAAAAACAAAACAAAAAAAATTTGTTCATGAATATTATGAACAAATTTTAACGTTGTTTCAAACATTGAGCAGAACGGACCTGATATATGTTGCCATGAACATTATGTAGAACCTTGCATCTCACCTTCACCAGAAGTGAGATATTATGGTACATTTTATCGCAAATGGAAGACGAGGTTTACTGAGCTTTAGAACTTCCAAATTCATTTCTCCCAGCTATTGTCTGATAGACTGATACTTTGGATGCTTGTATATACAGGAAATGGATGGAAAATGTGGGACTTTAGGTAGACGCAATTAACTGGAATGCAGTTTAAGGATGCTAGCTAGCTACCTCGGCAGCAGTCGCAGCAGTTGATCCAGCAGAAAGGGCAATGCAAGTATGGCAGCAACACTTTAAAGAGGCAGTGATCGACATTGTTCTGAAACTGTAGATCTTGAGAGGTGGTACTCTGAATAAGGATCATAGGAGTCCATCACGCAATGTTGTTGAATCAAGGCACTGAAGTAAAGGAGAGGAGGTCTAGTTATGATTTTGCCTACGTACCATGATAGTGAGACTGAAGTGAAAGATGTTCTGGAATTTATTTCCCAGCAGCAATGCTCAATCGTCCTAATTTGACTGCATTGTCTTGGACTTCAAGGAGTAAACCTTTTTTCTTGAGCATTAATTATTGGGTACAACTGTTATACAAAGCTGATGTCTCTATATGAACAACTGCCTTTGCAACTTCTGATGTAACACCAACTACCAAGTAACAACTTGTGACGTTAAATTAGGGCCTCCAACCACCGGTGTCTCTCTGTTCTGCTCCTGATGATGATCTTTCATGGGAATGTGTGATGAACTCTCTCTCACACAAACTAGAGGTAATATCGAAAATATCGGATCTGTTCATATGAAAATGAGGCTGATGAGGAAGGTTTCCCTGGAAGCTAAGATTTGCACCAGGATCTGTGCTGCTCCTGATGATGAATACTTAAAAGAAGTAGCATTTTATTTTTCATGGCGCCAAAGTAAAAGGAAATTTCTAGAAGCTTTAAAGATGGAAAGGTAGTTCCGTTTCCTGAAAATGCACAACAAATTCAAAGTTAGGTAATATCTTTACTTTATCTTCTTCCATTGTTGGCTCCTCTCATTCTAGTAATTTTTGATATGAATACTCATGTCAAAAGTTTTCATTTAACACCGTATAATGCGTGCAACTATATGTAATTGGTGAAATTCCTATGTATTCAATCACACTATGTTTTTTTTTAGCTAGTTTAATTTCAACATTTTATTTTAACATATGACAAATATCGTCTAATGCTTAATGACATGAAATTTCGAAAGTCAGAATCATGAAATTGTCTTACAAAGTTAACTGAAAATAACACTTTTTTAACGAGGATCATGTGTGAATCAGAGCTAGATTGAGCTATTTATGGGGTATATGACTATGATGGTGGATCATTGTTTATGCCACATTTGCTATTGCTCTTCCAAATCCAACTCCATCGAATTATCAAAGTTGTGTCCACGTCTCATCTCCTTCTGATCAAACAACCACCTAATCCCAATATCATTTGCATTTAACAATCAGATGAGGCTATCAAACAACCATACTCATCCACCTTTGGCACATGAAATATCATTGAATTATAGATTAAAATAGAAGAAGAAGAAGAATAAATATCCTCTCTTCTATTTTATCATCTCACTCTACTAAATAAAAATAAAAAGAAACAGACAAGAAATAAGCAGACAAAAATAAAAACTAGCACAGAAACTTTCAAAAAGGGCAAGTCAGTCAAACCCACAAAATGTACAAAACTGTCAGACTGCTATTTGATTCTGCTCCCCTGCACCTTCCCACACCTGAACCCAATCCCCCCTGTTTCCGTGTAATCAAAGAGAAAAGTCTTCGTTTCTTCTTCCTATTAATTTCCCGGAAATTACACTTGGATTTTCTTTCTCTTCGTCTCCAAGATTTGCTTCCTTTTCTACCTTTAATTCCCTATTTCATCAAAACCCAATTCAATTTTACAAAAACCCAATACTTTGATACAATCAAGAACCCATCTTGAGTTTTTTTTCGCATAAAGTTTTGATCTTTGGTTTTCAAGAACCACAAATTTGATCGACCATGCTTCACCGGAGCTTCAAGCCCGCCAAATGGTAAGTTTCTTTCGTCGTTTTTATGTGAATTGTGGGTAAAGTTTTGTGCTTTTTGTGGATTTGGGATTTTTTACTGTTTGGTTGATGAGTTTTGGGTTGTTTGGATTGGTTTTGGGCGCAGCAAAACGGCGTTGAAGCTTGCCGTTTCGAGAATAAAGCTGTTGAAGAACAAGAAAGATGCACAGGTGAAGCAGATAAAGAGGGAATTGGCCCAAATGATGGAGAGTGGGCAGTACAGGACTGCTAGGATTCGGGTTTGTCTTTGACCCTTCATCAAGTCAATGCTTGGTTTTTGTGGTTCTCTATTGGTTTTACGAGTTGCTAGCGAAATTTGAGCTTGTTTGACTTGTGTTTGGTTTTTGATCTGTGATTTTAGTAGAGTTGTGTGGTTGTTGAAGTTTTTTGTTTGTGATGATCATCTGTTTTATTGATGGGGTTTACTTGTGTCTCAGGTTGAACATGTGGTGAGGGAAGAGAAGTTGAGGGCAGCGTATGAACTTGTCGAGATATATTGCGAACTTATTGCAGCACGATTGCCTATGGTTGAGGCGCAGAAGTATGTATTTTTTTTTTACATTTTATTGTCGTGTGTGGTCCTTTAACTACTTTCAGATTTAAATTGACTGCATTGTGTTGAATAGCTTGGTGGGTGTATCAAGATGGGAAACGATAGAGAAAGATAGAACTGGTCTAGTGGGTTTTGCATTCATAACTGCTCAAGCTGTTATTAATGCACATTCTTAAGCATGGCATAAAATTCTCCAATATGTGCAACTTAGTCATAAAGTTACCATTGTGACTTAATAGATGTGCCTCTGTGACTCCGGGCATTGGAATTTAGACCCTATTCTTGTTTCTTGATGGAATAGTGATAAGTTTTACTATTTCTGATATTTCGTTTCTCTGGTTTTTCCTTAAAAGAGCTTGAATCATATTTTTTGTTTAATATTCTTTACAGAAACTGCCCAATTGATCTGAAGGAAGCAGTATCTAGTGTAATATTTGCATCTCCTAGATGTTCGGACGTACCAGAACTCATGGATATCCGCAAGCATTTCACAGCAAAATATGGAAAGGAGTTTGTCTCTGCAGCTGTTGAACTGCGCCCGGATAGTGGTGTAAGCCGCATGGTATGCTTCTATATTTGTTTGGATACTCTATATATGGACTCCATCAAAAGTCAACAGATTTGTTTTACTAATTATATTTTCTGTTTTACTGTCAGTTAATTGAGAAATTGTCTACCAAATCACCTGATGGCCCTACCAAGATGAAGATTTTGGCTGCAATTGCAGAGGAACATAATGTTAAATGGGATCCTGAGGAATATGAAGAGAAGCCTCCTGAAGACCTGCTGGTATGAATGGTTCAGCACTTGCTCATTTATTCATTGCTTTGATATGCACAGATGACATAGAACCATAGCTTAATGTTTGATTTATGTATACGGCATTTTCTTAGGACGCTTAGGATGTGCCAGTTGATTAATATAGTTTTTACTTTTGTGCAGAATGGACCAAATACTTTTGGCATGCCCAGTGTAGATTCTGCTCCACCTCCACCTACTCATGATGTCAGGGTTCAAGTTCCGCCTAATAGCATGGCCAGTAAAGCTCATGTGGAACCTCCCCTTGGTCCACCTCCACCTGATCAAGCTCCTAATGCTCAAGTTCCGCGCAGAAATTATGAGTATCATAATAGACCCATGAACTCTCATGAGCTGAATGCAAGGTCATCACCTCGCTTGGATGATTCTGCTTCTACAAATGTTTCTGCCAACAACACAACCATATCTGCCAAATTTCATCCAGAAACGACATCTTCAGGTACATCAATTGTCATATAAAGACCGTGGTTATGGAATTCAATTGTTTTGTGGTTGTATTTTGAATTTTGCTCTCATTGATACTTAATTGGACATTTCCATACAGGCATCAGAAGTGATCGAATGGAAATGCATGCATTTCCTGGGGATGATAATTCGTCGGGCAGGCAGAACTGGAATATGCAATTTAAGGATGCTGCCTCTGCAGCACAGGCAGCTGCTGAATCAGCAGAACGAGCAGGCATGGCAGCTAGAGCAGCTGCGGAACTCTCGAGACAATATTCCTCTGAAATGCACAATAGAAGTAACCAGTCAGCCTCTGTGCCAACTAATACAAGTTCCATTAACAATGAGCATTTGGTGAATAATATCCAGACAGCATATCAATATCCTCAAAAGAAGTCACCTGAACAACAAAGGCGTGACAGTTTAGGTAAGGTGAGCATGAAGAGACAGTCTGGTAATTCTGTGGATATGCATGCGAGTGAGATGCAAGCTGCTATCAAACCTGAGAATATTCCCTACTTTGGAGATATAAGATCTGAAAAGAAATCTAGCAGGACTTCCTCCCCATCTAGTTCAAGCGTTGGTAGTGATCATCAGGAAGATGTTTTGAAAGAGGATGAACATATCAATTATTTCGCAGATCTGGGTACTGAAAACCAATCTATCAGGTCCCCCTCTCCTTCTCATTCAGGACATTTTAGTAACAATCACGGCAACTTCTCAAGTGTTTCTGGTGAGGATGCTTTTGTTAGTGATCCTAACATCCATCAAAGCACAATTGGAATGACTTCTGCGGGAAATGCTTCTCTAGTTTTTGATGATTCTGGTTCGGACGATGATAACTACAAGGGACAAGAAACAAGTTTGTTTTTCTCTTCTCCTGCTAGAAACTCATTCCCTTCAGCTAGTTTAGATCCTTGGAGTTTCGAGCAAAAGACAGATGAAGTACCATTCAAGAGCGTTTCACCAGTACGTTCTTCGCCAGTGCAGCACGCTGTTTTTTCTGAAGGAGGATTAACAGGTTCTACAGTTCCTTCAGAACCAAATGACTTCGTGCCTGTTACTTTTGATGCTTCAGATGGCCCAAGTTCAGACAGTGAGGAGGAGTTGGACACGTCCAAGCAGACTATTCGATCCTTAAATTCAGGGAAGAATCAGAGTACAAGCCAAAGGTCATTAGCATCTTCATCGTATGATGATGTACATCCTGAGAGAAGCCAGGGAATGGAATACAGTTTTTTCTCAGATAAGAGGTTTGGTGATGGTGACTTGCCCAGTAGTGAACCATCTCGAAGGCTGAAGAACTCTGGATTAGATGCAAATGCCAAGGAACATTTACCTCAAACAGTGAAAGACAGTGAGGAATGTAGTTGTGTAAGTGATACTGACAATGAGTTGTTGGCCTTTGGGGTCTTGAAAGGTGGCCTCCGGAACAAGGGTTATAGTCTTCCATCATATAAACGGAATTCATCGGGCACTGCTTTTTCGGGCAAACAAGTTACTCAAGATTCTCCACCAGTCGGGACTTCGGATGTTTCTCATATGTCTAGTGAAGGGCCATATACCCGGAAAGGAAGCACTAAGCTAAATAAGGAACGAAGCACTAAAACCCCTGTCACATATGTCGCTCCTTTTGATGATTCTTCAGATGATGAACTCTCACATGAAACTCTAAGCAGTAGTCGCCAAGACCTGTACAATCAGAAATCGGTCTCTCCAGTAGTACCTGATGATTCTTCAGAGGATGAACTGTCACATGAAACTCTTAGCAGTAGTGGCCAAGACCTGTACCATCAGAAATCGGTCTCCCAAGGAAAGACAAGCTCAATGTCTGCATTTTTCTTTAATTCAGATGATAGTGAGGCCGAGGAAGATCTTCCTCGAAAGATTTCCACCACAATTGCTCGTCCAAGTCCACAACTTTCTAGAAGGACACAACCCTCTTCTTCCAATTCTGTTAGAAGTTCTGGCTTAAGGACAACTGTTGCTCCTGATGCACCAAGGACTTCAGACTATGGAAAATCTTATTCAAGAAGTTCCAATGCCACTGAAACTCTACCAGAGCCTTCAGTAAGTCAGGAATGGCAGAAACCTATAGAACAAACGACCTCTTATCCAATTCCAGAATCCGAGAAGACCGGGACATCAGTCTATGGAAGTTCCTCTTCAAGAAGTTCTAATGCCACTGAAACTCTACCAAGTGCCTCATCCCAGACCAAGAGCTCAGAACGTTTGGCAAGTCAGGAGTGGCGTAGACCAGTAGAACAAGCAGCTCCTAAACCAATACCAGAATCTAAGAGGTCTTCACGTGTAGAGACTTCAAAGTCATTTGCAAGGGAGGAGGAATCATCCAATACCCCTCCAATGATAGTAAGATCAGAGAGAACTGAAGCTACTGAAACTTCAAGGCCCTCAGGTTCAAAGTCGCTTGGAAGAGAACAATCATCTACTCCTCCCAAGATTGAAAGATCAGAAAGTAGCGAAAACTCGAAGTCTTCAGGTTTGAAGATATCTGCCAGAGACCAATCGTCCAGTCTTCCTGCAAAGGTTGTAAGATCAGAGAGAACTGAACCTTCAAAGTTCTCTCCTCCAAAGTCATATACAAGGGACCAAACATCCAATCCTCCAAAGATAGTAAGATCCGAGAGCACTGAAACTCCGAAGTCCTTTTCTTCAGTGGGAAAGGCTTCTCATGTCCACCCTAAGCTCCCTGACTCGGATGACTTGTTCGCTAAGTTTGCAGCCCTCAAGCAGAATCGTCAATAAACCAATTTATTTGCACATACAATATAGGATATTTTTTTGTGAGTATTAGATTCTTTCATTTACTTGAATTTTTTGGCCAGTGTCAAGTACTGTGATTGCTGCTACATGTCACTGTGTGAGTCCCTGCTTCTTTTCTCTTTTGTACATGTGCAAGAGATGATTGTTACATAGTTCTGTAATAAAGATTTACCCAAGTGCTATATGTTATATCTTGTGACTTAGCTGTGTCGTTAGGCTTCGCATGAGTTGCTATTGTACTACTGTGCTCCCATTCTAAGCCAGGCATAACTGGAGTGGATGACTAATCCAGTATTGAATCCGTGATCATAGAAGATAACACATGTCCGGATGAAAAGCTTAACTATTTTACTCTACCAAGTGATAGTACTAAACAAGGTTAAGATGGCAAGCTTGTGACCCAAAATAACACATATAATCCCAGAATCCTTGAAATGAATTGTCTTGAATCCCAGGTAGCTGACAGTGTGGCCAGTTTGAGCCATTTAGTCTCGGTTGGATGCACCGTCTACAGTCCTTCACCTCCGCCCAGTTTCCAGGCGTATCCAAGCCCAAATTCACATATCAGTGCAGAGTAGGGTAACAAGAAGACGAAGAATGCTTCTCAGACAAGAGTTTTGATTGCAGGGCCTGAAAAATTAGATGAAACTCTAATGGATTTGTTGATAAATCGAAAAGGTGAGGAGAGAAGGTGCAGAGTGGGGATGTGATTGCCATTGAAAAAGGGTCTGGGAAGATCAGCAAGGTCGTTAGGTCGTTTTCGTGGTCGAGGGATATAGATTGCATAGATTCAAACTTAGTTTTAAGGTTGTTAAGGTTTGATGTCATATATGTTGCATTGAACACTCATGCACATAAATATAAACTTGTTCAAATGTTTCTCATTCTGCGTTCATGTTAATGGTTATCAACTTATCATTGGTATATTAATAGTTTTTACTGGATACTCTCTTCTCCTCACGGCTCTAAAGATTCCTGATGATGGCAAGGTTGGTAATAAATATACCGGAACATTGTTACCTGTTATGTTGCCATACTCCCAATCTGGTTAGGAAACAATATTACAAATGATATAACCTTCTAATGCAGATTACAGCCATATACATAAACCGTAAAGCATACGAAATAGGCTTGCCAATCACCAAGAAAGCCGGTGTGGAGCACAAAATCAACTTCATTGAGTTCCCAGCTCTGCCTATTCTTGACAAACTCTTGGAAAATGTAAAGATAAAAGATATTGAGCTTGGAATTGGTTCTTCTTCTTCTTCGTGTTTTGTTCAGAAGGAGGGGAGTTTTGACTTTGCTTTTGTTGATGCGGACAAGAGCAACTACTGGAACTACCACAAGAGGTTAATGAAGCTGGTTAAGATTGGTGGGATGGTTATTGTGCCACAACGGACTCTAACCTTTCAGCAGAAACCCAACATCAAGTAAAACACCCACACTCATGGTCAAGTAATGGACCTTGAAGGCCAAAGTCGTATACGGGACTTCCTCGACTTTCAACCCGCATTCCTTGATTGTCAACTCGCAGTCCTCGAGTGTTAACGACCAAAGTCTGAAAATGCTCTCAGTTACCCTATTTCTTATAATTTTACACTTATTAATTTATTTTCAAAAAAAAAAAGAGTTAACTTGATAATTATGTTAAGGGTATCATGAACACTTAATTAAGGTTTGGTGGAGTCTTGATTTGGACACATTTATCAGATACGGCCATTATTTGCAGGCTAGTTTAATTCAATTTGAGGGAAAATCTAATCTATAGACTAAAGAGAATCCTCTATTTCGTCTTGTTGTAGGAAAAGCCTCTTCTTTTATTTAGTGAAACACATTATTATACATTTAAGAAACTGAAATTTTTTTAGATTGAAGTTGACATTTATTCAGTTTTTATGGTTTTATTTTAATTTGAATGGTCTTTAAAGTCACGATTTTTTATCCAAATGATCTTTCTGTTAATTTTTTTCTGTTAAAGATATTGTAATTTTTAATGGCCACGTCAGCAATTTAACTGAGAAAATTGACGGACTGACAATTTGAATGAAAATTTGTGACTTTAAGGACCATTCAGATTAAAATAAAACCACAAAGACTGAACAGATGTCGACTTCAAACCATAAAGACAATACATTATTTTACCCTACATTTAATTAATATAAATTCAAATAAATTTTTTGTTTATCACACGTTACAACTTCACAGTCGAACTCATAACCTCCTATTTATTAAAAGAAGACTATGCCGCGCCGGTAGACCAAATAGTAATGGGTCAAATAAAGCTATTTGTTTTGTTGGAATAAAGAATTAGTTCAAATACATTTTCTTTTAGTCCAATAATTCAAATAGTAGGAGAATGGGAAGAAAAAAAATCAAAAATAGCCCACCACATATATATCATGAAAGCCTAGACATGTAATTATACGTAAAAAAGTGTGTTTGTGTGTAATTGATCGATCTCAATGTAATATTAGATGGTCCGGCACATTCTGAGTGGTGTTCCGGACCAATGTAATACTGACACGTGATATATTTTTTGCCTAATCATCCCATCAGTTAACGTTGAAGATAACGTTGGTAATGATTTTGGGTCATGGAGATATCGATCTTTGAGCGTTTGAGTCATATATCCAGCTCTCTTCCTGATTCATTTTTTTTTTTTTTGGGTCTGATCTGCCTGATTGATATGAAATCAACAAATATATACCATTCATCCATTCTCGTTCATACCCTAGTAGAACAGATATCTACCAACCATCTTTAGGTCTTTTAACTCATTTGGAGTTTCCACCATCGCAGCAAGTCTAGAAGACTGCAATTAACTCGAAGTTCAAATGAAGTTAAACTGGAAGAGATGACGAATAATAGCTGCGTGAATAATTGTTGGTCAGAACCTGGGACTCAATGCTGGAGAAGTCGAAAGGGATTGAAGGTTTTGATCATTCCAACTCTGATTTGATGTTTCTGTCTTTTATTTTATGGGCATTAAACATTGATTTGATGGGTTTGCTAAAGAATTGATCTGAATGAGTTTGGTTAATGATTTGAGATCTGGGTTGTTTGCAAAATATGAGTCTCCATTGATTTGGTATACGTGAGAATCTTGAGAGCTTTATGGGAAAGAGGATGGTTAATTGATATAGCTATTGAAATCCATAAGATTAAATATTTACGCTAAATGGAAGATTGAAGCAGAAGAAACAGTAACAAAGTGGGATTTGATTTGGACGTGAATTTGGGACTTCTTATCTGGGTGTGAATGAAGAACAAGTATGCAGAATGGTAAATAGACTGATCATTCAACCCCAGTTAAAATCTTCGCACGCGTGTCAATATTTCATTAGTCCGGAACACCACTCAGCAATGTGCCCGGACCACCTAATAACTCCTCGTGCATGTGAATTACAGACGTATATTTCTATATATAAATTAGGCCATTCACCCTCTACATGCACCAAAGCAATTCCAAACGTGGTGGACTAGCTAGCAGAGTCTAAAACTCACAAAAATATCGATCACTGCCTCACTGGTGTGTCTTTCATATTTCGTCAATACAATTTAAGTTCATTGATGGATGAAGCTAGCCATTCCAACAGATATAGTAGTTTCCTCTTCTATAGTTGACATATAACATTCACTTTTGGTTGTTAATTTACTTGTTATATAGGTCGACGTCAATGGAGCACACCGCAGGAAGCAAAAAGGAATTGCCTGATCCAAACCTGTTGCAAGACGATGAGGAATCACAAAAGGTTCTGTGTTCCTCTTTCTTTTCTTTTTTTGTTGTTGTTGAAATTAAAGGTTTTGTGTTCCTCTTTTCATCGTTTCTTGCATGTTTTCTATGTTATTTCTCAACTTTTTTGCTATAAACTGTTATGAATCCAATTACAACATTTACGTGTTTCGTATTCTTTGTTTTCTTTTCGATTATGCAGAATTCTTGTGCAGTGAGAGCAAATGAAAACACCAGAAAGAGGCATCCGCATACTGATAAACCTTTATTGCAGAGCGAGGAATTATACGAGGTACAGTAGCATGTCCATGCATATATTCATATGTTTATAGTTAATTTGGAATATATTTGTGTACTAAAAAGGACACGGGACTTGTCATTGGTGTGGCATAGTATGTAATGAAGACCGGAGTGTACCCAAGAAAACCAAATCCTCTTAAGGAAATAAGAATTGCTACTGCAACTCACCCTATGTAAGTATCCTTTTTTTTTTCTACTATATATATACCAAATTCATGATGTGCAGCTAGCTGAAATCTAATAAGCATGCATAATATTGCACTGCAGGGCTTACATAGGTACCGCACCTGATGCAGGTCAGCTGATAGCCATTCTCTTGAAACCTGCGAATAGCAAAAACACAATTGAAATTGGAGTTTTTACCGGATACTCTCTTCTCCTCACGGCTCTTACGATTCCTGATGATGGCAAGGTTTGTGTATAAACATGTCGAAAAATTAAGTTTATTCTCTCGGATGTTGTAATATGATCAAACATTTGCCATAATATATTTGATGCATTAATATTGCAGATTACAGCCATAGACGTCGACCGATAAGCATATGAAATAGGTTTGCCGATCATCACAAAAGCTGGTGTGGAACACAAAATTGACTTCATTGAGTCCCCAGCTCTGCCTGTTCTGGACAAACTCTTAGAAAACGTAAACGAAGAAGACATATATGCATACATATTGGATTTTTTTCAATGTTTTCCTTCTTCTTTTTGTAAATTTTAAGTGCTTGAAGTTGGTTTTCATGCTGCAGCCAGAGAAGGAAGGGAGCTACAACTTTGCTTTTGTCGATGCGGACAAGAACAACTACTGGAACTACCACAAAAGGCTAATGAAACTGATCAAGGTTGGTGGATTTGTTGTCTACGATAATACACTCTGGGGAGGGACAGTTGCTTTGCCTGAAGAGGATGTTGCAGAGCCCCTAAGGGAACGGAGGCTATTCATAATTGAGTTTAACAAAATGGTTTCTGCTGACCCTGGCGTCGAAATGTCCCTAGTTCCATTGGGTGATGGGATCACAATTTGCAGGCGCATTTGCTAGATTTGTTATGCTAAATATTTGAGAGTGAATAACCATCTATCGCTTTATCCTTGTGGAGGGTTTGTAGCTAGCTAGCTTCAGTAGTATACTAGTTGATCGAGCTCTTACCCTCACATCAAAGGCGAGAATGAGTTAGGAGCGAGTATCTATCGTCTGTGTCTTCTGTTTATCTGTTATTTGATATTGTATAACTTCCCTGGTTTTCGCTTGTTGAAACTTACTACACAATGTTGGTTGTTGAATAAGTGAAAGATATTTCAACTTTTCAAGTGTGTTAAATTGGTTCTTCTTCTTGTCCTTGAACGTACTAGTGAAATTATGACCCAAAAGGCTAACGCATAGGAACTGATTGAGATCAGTGGGATCGTTATTTATCAATATTAGATAAAACTCATAAAAGATGATAACCGCTATCTGCAACTTGTTAAAAAAACTCTGAGATGCTCAAATGTCAAAGGCATCAATTATTTATAGACATCAGTCCTCTATTCCTTTTGATGACTGAAGATCAGGGCAGCAGAATTAGTCGTCTATGTATAATTTTGTACATGCTGAAGTCAAATTAATACTAAACTACAGATGCATGTATAATTGTATATGCATCAATCCATGTATGCAGTTGTGGATCCAGGATTCATAACTCAGGGGGACTTGGATTTTTTTTAATGGCGCCAATTAAAGATATACACTATTGAGACGCAAAAAAAAAAAAAAACTCATTTATAACTACAAGAACTATAAAGAAACTTACAAATTGCAACATACAAATACTAAAAAAGAGACAAAAAAAAAATGCAATTGATTAAAGATGAAAAGGCATTAAAGACCAGATGGAACCAAAACACACATAAGTGAAGCCCATTGTCCAATTTGAGGCCACACCATGTTTTAGAAGAAAGAAAGGAAAAGAACATTCAGAAAATAGGAATGCAAGAATGAAAAGTTTGCTGAAGAGATGAATCGAACTTGGGTGAGCTTGGAATTAGCTAAAAGACTATTTTGTGTTCCATATGAAGTAAGCCTCCCGGCCAGTCATACAAAAAGCCGGAGTGGAACACAAAATCAACTACATCGAATCTGCAGCTTTGCCTGTTCTTGACAATCTGTTGGGAGAGCCAAAGAATGAGGCTGATTTTGAGTTTTTGACTTTGCGTTTGTGGATGCTGATAAAGGAAATTATTGGAACTATCATGAGAGGCTGATGAGCTGGTGAAGATATTGGAGGGCTTGTTATATATGATAACACTGTGGGGAGGGACAGTGGCTAAGCCTGAAGAGGTGGTTCCAAAGGGCAAAAGGGAGTTGAGGCGCCCTGCCATTGAGTATTAGTTTCAGCTGACCCCCGTGTTGAAATCTCTCAAGCTCCCATAGGTGATGGGATCATCATCTGCAGACGCATTTTCTAGGCTTCTTTGATCTTCTATGAGTCAATAAGTACGTGGAGTAGTTGATGAGCACCTAAGAGTGCTAATATGTTTGATGTTCAGTTGTCTATACCTGTCACAAAAGGCTAATAGGATGCAGCAAGTAAAAAGAAAAATGAAAAAATAGAAATGGTACATGGAGATGCAGGGGATCGAACCCTGTACCTCCCGCATGCAAAGCGGGCGCTCTACCATTTGAGCTACATCCCCATTTGCTCATATAGGTCACAAAACAATTTAATTACAAGGAATGCACAATTTAGTTATAATACATCAAACTTGAAGGGCTTGAGTTTAATTAACCCAAAGTTGGAGACTCGGAGGAATCTCAATTCTCAACAGCCATTTTCTTCTATTTCCACTCCACTGAGTCCACACACATATGCCCTCCTAGCTCCTGCACTTACAAAATCAATTCTTTATTATTTTGAAAATAGTGTACAATTGACAAAGAGTGGAAATAACATTAGCAATAATAAAATTTCAAAAAAAACATTAGCAATAATAATTCCCAACTGCCTCAACCTTATAGTGCTCTGCTCAGTTCCAGAGGAGTCTCACAACTGTGGCTCCAACAGACTCTCTCCACTCTCTCTCTCATAGAGTGACCAGAGACCCATTTTCTCTGCAATTTTGGAGCGACTGAGTTGTAAAGGCCGAGAATTTCACCTGCATTGTTCGTATAAACCCTAAAGGTAGCACCTTTCATCTCAAAACCCAACCTTTTTGACGATCAGGGGTTTAGGGTTCTACCCAAAATCTCTGCTCAAGCTCACTCTATAGCTCCTTTGCATGTGTTTGTGTGTATATATTGTCCTTGTTTCTCTCTTTGTGTTCCTTATAGGGTTTTAGCCTAGTTGTTTGATGATCGAAATTGGAAATTTCTGGGTTTAAAGTTTCAATCTTTTTGGAGGGGTTTTGTTTCTGGAGAGTTTGATACGCTTTGGATGTGGTTTTTGTTACTGGGTTTACTCTCAAATATGTCCTTTTTGAAGTTTTTGGCAGAAAGAAATGATTTTTACCTCTTTATTGTTATGCATGTCTTTTTGTGTGTATTATTTCCTTGTTTTTTTTTTTTTTTTACTTCATGTGTTTGTGTTTAACTGAGAGTAGAGTTGGTTGAAGATAAAAACTGGAAATTTCTGTTTGAAATTTTGGTTGAAAAAAATTGATGGAGTGGTTTCAAGTTCTGAAGAGGGTTGTTAGTTTGGATGAGAATGTTTCACTTGTTTGACCCGGTCATAAGGGATTGTTGAGGTGTAGTTACAGAAGTGAAAATAAGATATGAGCTGGTGATCCTTGGAATAAAGAAAAGATGTTCAAGTTTTCGTATTTAACATGTATACTGTTAGTTTGTAGAGTTACACTTTAGGCTGTATCATGTAGTCTTGAAGATAAGAAGATTATTTTCTTTATGTTTCAGTTGTTTTCTACAATTCTACACATTCTTGTTGAACAATGTGATGCTTTGTTGGGGGAACTGGACTTAAAAAGTTATTTTTGTTAGTTTTCCATTTTTATCTCTGCAAGCAATAGCATAGTTTGGTTGGTAAACTGATACTATATGCATTGTTCATCTTCTTGTGTTGTAGGCGGATACTGAATCCAATGGGAGCTTCACCGGATGCCAACGGTGATATAGGTATGAGTAGCAAGGGAAAAGGCTTTTACAATGGGGATTTTGATGACATGGATATTGATGACCTGGATTTTGATGATGAAGAAGTTGAGGATTCGACTACATTACATGATCTGGGAGAACTGTTCCTGAAGGAATTCTGTAAGGAGGCATCAGTGTCATTCTTCAAGGAGTATGGCCTCCTAAGTCATCAGATTAATTCATACAATGACTTTGTTGAGAATGGCATACAAAGGGTATTTGATTCTTTCGGTGAGATTGTAGTTGAGCCTAATTATGATCCATCAAAGAAGGGAAATGCTGACTGGCGATTTGCATCTATCAAGTTTGGAAAAGTCACCCTTAGCAAACCATGTTTTTGGGGAGGTTCAGCTGGTGACAAGGAGTATAACATGTTACCAAGGCATGCTAGGCTTCAGAACATGACGTACTCAGCCAGGATGTCTGTCAATATTACTGTCCAGGTAAATAAGTTTAACAACTAGTTTGAATAAATGCATGATGAAATTTTACTCGCATTAGGTGATTTCTGCAGTTTTTTCGTGTGCGATAGATGCTCTGATTAGGTAGCCAGGGTACTTAGTTTTAGTTTACATATTCATTTGGTATAATGTTTTTGACGTGTATTTAAAGAAAAATTTATACGCTGCTATGCTCGATTTATGATATGCAGGCTCGTGTGCTCTCACACATAAATAGAATTGTACATATGATATGAAAAAAAATAATTGTTTATATTTTTGAACTTAATAGTACCTTACTGTATATGGATATCTGATCTACTAGGTATATACTCAAAATCTTGTCGAAAGTGACAAGTTTAAAACTGGAACAGAGCAACTACTGGACAAGAAGACTTTGAGTACTAACAGCAGGGACATCATCTTTGGTAGGATTCCTGTAATGGTGAAGTCTAACTTGTGTTGGATGAAGGGAGTCGAGAAAGGGGACTGTGAGTTTGACCAAGGAGGCTACTTTATAATAAAGGGTGCAGAGAAGGTGAGCTCAGAACTACTTTGATCTCTTTCCTGTGTATAACTCCTATTTTTAGTGCAAAATATATTATTTCTTTTCCTTCCATAATCTGGGTGTGCAATGTGACTTTATTTCTTTTCTAGTGTTTCACTTGTTCCTGGTTATCAGATGTGTTTAAAATGTTCTACTTTAAAGTCTAAGGTTTGATATCTTTTTATGCATGATACGGTGACATTTGTGGAATGTTTATTGCAGACATTCATAGCTCAAGAACAGAGCTGCTTGAAGAGGCTTCTGATTACAAATAGTCAGGGTCTCACAGTAGCATATAGGTCAGAGGTCAAGCGACATAGGCTCATAATTAGACTATCCGGGATTTCAAAGCTTGAAAATGTTGAAGGAGTGGAGAAAGTCCTGTCAGTATATTTTATGTCAACAGAAATTCCTGTTTGGATTTGGTTTTTTGCCCTTGGGGTTAGTTCAGACAAAGAAGTTATTGATCTGATTGATTATGGCATTGAGGATGCAAGCATTTCAAACATACTGTTTGCCTCAATCCGTGATGCAGATGAGCGAAAAGATGACTTTCGTAGGGGGAAGAATGCTCTGAGATATGTTGAAGATGCAATAAAGAGTACGACATTTCCACCTGGGGAAAGCATTGAAGACTGCATCAGCATGTATCTGTTTCCTAATATGAGAGGCTTGAAGCAGAAGGCTCGCTTTCTAGGGTATATGGTGAAGTGTCTTTTACAGACCTCCATTGGCCTAAGAAAATGCGATAATAGGGATGACTTTAGAAACAAGAGATTGGAGTTAGCAGGTGAGCTTCTAGAACGAGAGCTGAAGGCACACGTTTCACATGCACGGAGGAAAATGGCAAAGGCTCTGCAGAGAGACCTATGCAGTGATCGTGTTGTCCGGCCAGCGGAACACTATCTAGATGCTTCCATAGTTACCAATGGTGTTTCCCGAGCATTCTCTACTGGAGCATGGTGTCATCCTTTCAAGAGGATGGAGAGGATATCAGGTGTAGTGGCAAATATTGGACGAGCAAATCCCTTGCAGACAATGATTGATATGAGGAAGACACGCCAGCAAGTTCAATACACTGGCAAGGCTGGAGATGCCAGATATCCGTAAGTACATTTTTAGGTTATTTCAACTATTGTCTCATCCTTACCTTGCAACAGCTTTATCCTGGTCAATGGTGAAACGATTTCTAGATCACTACTGGTGCCCCGCTCTAGATATTCATACATTTTGGCCAAGGCGTCTTCCTTACACCATTCATTTATGGAATTGAGATAATTACCTTTGGATAATGGAGTCACACTTTCACAATCCTACACCATTATATTACTTCAGCATTCAAGGTTTTTAAATTGGAGAAAAAAGATACATTAATAGAGCCCTGGACCTATTAAGTTTCTTATCATGGTTATAAATGACTGGTCATATAACATTAAATTTTTGGTTTAGTTGGAATGAAGTTTCCCCTTTAATCTGTTTGTGTTTATTATTGAAACGCTTGCTCTATGAATAGATTTGAAAGTTAACTTTGAACTGGTACGAAATCTTCTACTGTAATATCTTGCCATCCTGTTATTGAAGTGCATGCACTAAGAATAGATGTGAATGTTTGCTATCTGTGATAGGGGATGTAATCAGCTAGCAAAGTGTCGTATTTTTTCTTTCTTTCAGATGTTTGTCTGGGCTTGCATATCGCTTTATTGAGCTGCCATTTCTATACTGTGAACAAAAAAGTATTGTGTTGTTTTGGTTGTATCTAAGGATCTAAATACAAGCCAAACCACCTAATATACCTGCATATTCTAGTCTTGTGTGTTTAATGTTTAGTACTTCAGTTATGTATATACATTATATAAACATGTCCCCCTTTAGATGATTTGTGCATTGCAAGTGTAGTTAATAAAAGTTGTCAATGCAGGCATCCTTCTCACTGGGGAAAGGTTTGCTTTCTTTCAACCCCAGATGGTGAGAACTGTGGACTTGTGAAAAATTTGGCTACCACTGCGCTTGTAAGTATAAACATATCGGAGCCCATATTGCCCAAATTGTTCAAATGTGGCATGGAGGAGTTGGTAGATGATACCTATACTTCACTGGCTGGGAAGCATAAAGTTTTTCTGAATGGTGACTGGGTTGGCATTTGTGTAGACTCACATGGTTTTGTAACAAAACTAAGGAGGTTGCGACGCAGTAAAAAGTTACCACATCAGGTTTTTCTCTTGTTCAGACTTACGTTGTTGTGGTTTTGGTATGATTGCCATGACTTGATTGTGCTGTAGTTTAGGCAGATTAATTGGATGTGATGTATAAAACAATTACTGTTTTATTGGCTTAGGGACATAGCTTTAGAGGTATATGTTTCCCTCAGCTTTTCTCTTTTCTCTTTTCCTGAAAGCTTTCTTTTTTCCTCTACATTCAAGAGTATATTCATCATAAGATATGATTTGATTCTCAAGAAGCTATCTGACAAAAGGTGTTTTTAAGTACTGGGGGTAGTCTCCTACTTTTTGATACCTCTATTTTTTGACTAGGGATTGATGATTTCATGTATATTGCCTGTGTTTTGACTAGGGATTGACTGGTCATCTATCTTTTCAAGTTTTGCATAAAGTTTTAATTCACCTGCTATTTGAACAATGATTTTTTCTTTGCTACTAAGCTAGTTCCGTGTTGTGAGAAGGGATCTCTCATTCTTTTTGAAATATAAAAGCATGGTAATGATATTGTTTTAGGTGGAGATCAAAAGAGATGAACACAAAGGAGAAGTGCGCATATTTTCTGATGCTGGAAGGATTCTACGTCCGCTCTTGGTTGTTCAGGGTTTGAAAAAGATTAAAGCAGCAAAAGGAGAAAAACATACCTTCCAAGATTTTCTCGACAAGGGAATAATTGAGTTCATTGGTGCAGAAGAAGAAGAGGACTGCTATACAGCATGGGCCATTAAATATCTATTTATGGAAGAACAGGGCTCGGTGGTCAAGTACACACACTGTGAACTGGACATGTCCTTTTTGTTAGGTTTGAGCTGTGGTATAATTCCCTTTGCAAATCATGATCATGCAAGGAGAGTGCTGTACCAGTCTCAGAAGCACTCTCAGCAGGCTATTGGTTATTCTACAACAAATCCGAACCTCAGAGTGGATACGTTGTCCCACAACTTGCACTACCCCCAACGGCCACTTTTTCGTACAATGATAGCTGATTCCCTTGGAAAACCAGGATACCCAGTGGGACATAACGGTTTTATGCCAAAGCCTGAGTACTTCAATGGTCAGAATGCAATTGTTGCAGTCAATGTGCACCTTGGTTATAACCAAGAAGATTCAATAGTAATGAACCGGGCATCACTGGAACGTGGTATGTTTCGTTCTGAGCACATCAGGAGTTACAAGGCTGAGGTTGAAAACAAGCTCTCATTGGAAAAAAGACGAAAACCAGATGAGTGTGTCAACTTTGGCAAAATCCAGAGTAAATTTGGACGTGTTGACAACCTAGATGATGATGGGTTTCCTTGTGTTGGTGCAAGTCTCCAGAATGGAGATATCATTATCGGGAGGTGTAGTGAATCTGGTACCGATCATAGCATCAAATTAAAGCATACTGAAAGGGGCATGGTGCAGAAGGTTGTGCTTTCCTCTAATGATGATGGCAAGAACTTTGCTGTTGTATCATTAAGACAGGTATGTTTATATTATTATGTGCTCTAATACTTGCATGAACATTTGTTTGGATGCCTGCACATCCTCAAACGCATGTCAAGGTTTTGTATCTTGGGTACACCCTATTTATGTGTGTATGGAAGATGTTAGCAAAATGCCTGCACATCTGCTGGCCTGCTGCAAAAATTCCAAAGTCAATTCAAGGCATGCCTATTGCTTTCCCCATTTACTTTAAGAACTAATGTCACTATTAACATTTTGTTTTTTCTTCTTTAATGTTTTAGGTACGTTCTCCTTCTCTTGGAGACAAATTCTCTAGCATGCACGGGCAGAAGGGTGTCCTCGGTTTTTTGGAGTCTCAGGAGAACTTCCCTTTCACATTACAAGGGATAGTTCCAGATATTGTAATTAATCCACATGCATTCCCTTCAAGACAAACTCCGGGTCAACTCCTAGAGGCTGCTTTAGGGAAGGGGATTGCCTGTGGTGGTTCAAAGAGATATGCCACGCCCTTTTCCACTCTCTCTGTTGATGACATCACAGACCAGCTTCATAGGTAAACTATGTCATTCTATTCATATGACTTATATGCTACCTAGTTTATCCATGTTTGACTTTACTATAGGGGTCTGAATACTCTGAACTACGCCTGACACTGGCATTTCTCCAGGACTCCAACTGTACCAGGGGGGTATAGTTCAGAGTATTCAGGGGTCTTGCATTTGTCCCGGGGTTGCAGTAAAAAGAATCTTGAAATTCTTCTGTGAAACCGTGCAGAATGTAGTGTCATTTGATTGTATGTTACTAAATACGACGGTTTTGGCTCTTTTCAGTTATCCATTCCTTTTCAAATGGAATTTGCATGGCTACCTACTAAATTGCTCTTGTGTTAAAAACAAATATAGTTATTGAACCACGCCCCTTTAAATGAAGAGTGATTCATGTAATATTTGCCATCTTTGACAGGGCTGGATTTTCAAGATGGGGAAATGAGAGAGTGTACAATGGGAGAACTGGTGAAATGGTTCGCCAACTGATATTTATGGGCCCAACATTCTATCAACGGCTGATTCACATGTCTGAAGATAAAGTTAAGTTTAGGAACACTGGACCAGTCCACCCTCTCACCCGGCAGCCAGTGGCAGACAGGAAGCGATTTGGTGGGATCAAGTTTGGTGAGATGGAGCGTGACTGCCTGATAGCCCATGGAGCATCAGCAAACTTGCATGAACGCCTCTTTACTCTCAGTGACTCCTCCCTGATGAACGTTTGCCAGAAATGCCAGAATGCTGCTAATGTGATAGAGAGGAAATTGACTGGCGGCCGCAAAATCAGGGGTCCCTATTGCCGAGTCTGCGACTCTGCTGATGACATTGTGAGGGTGAATGTGCCATATGGGGCCAAGCTATTGTGCCAGGAGCTATTCAGCATGGGGATAAGTCTCAAGTTTGAAACCAGGCTTTGTTGAGTACTGAGCATCAGCACTACTTTTGGGAGCAATATAACTCCAGCACATGTATTTAACTACGACTTTCATTACTCCCCAGTAGGTTTCGAACTCTTAAGTTCCAGATGTTTATTCCTTAGTTCCTAGTATCTCTTTTAACTGATGGTCATAACTCGGAAACTAATTGTTGTTTTAGAATGATCTTGGCAACTTATTTGAGAGATTAGAGTAACAATGAAGTAATGCACTGGACTTTTACACAAAAAAACAGCTATTAGGATCAAAATAATTTTTCCTGATGCAGGACGTATAAGTCAAATCTTTGTTTCTTTTTTCCTATTTTTCTTGAAAAAATTCTTGCATGTACATAGTGCAATTTCATCGGTTATAAGTTGCATATACACGGACACGGCGTGACACAACAAAACTTAAAAACTGAGTTTCTGACATGGTTTAAACACGGCAGATAAAATTATATATTTTTGTATTTTTAATAAATAAAAGAGACACTAAAATATAATTATACACAAAATTTCATATAATTATGCAAGAAATAAGGGACCCAACGATTTTTACTAATCTCAATAATATCACTAATCATAAATTGGTAAAAGAGGCTGACTTTGGAAAGATTAACATATTGTTGCGACTTTTTTTCAGCGGAGAGACTATCAGCTAGAGATTAAAAAACTTGAATATCCAATATAACTTACTTGCCTATAGCTAGAGGCTGTCAGCTGCAACTGAATGGTTAATTGATTAAGAACAGTGAAGCAATGATTATTTAGAATTTAAAAATGATCGAATGGGGAGAGATTAAGGAAATGAAGACTTACCTGTACAATCCAGAGGAGCTTGAGGCCATCAGTGGAGAGAACAGATCGAATGAGTACGTTTTCTTTGTTTGTGTCGTTTCTTGACTTTCCTTTCTTTGTTTGTGTGTGACTACACGACGGATCTCTACTGCGTCCATTTATTTATTTTTTAAGTGAGAAAAGCTGACGTGGTGTGTCGTAAAGACATATCGGGCCGGTCAACGTGTACAAAACGTGTTAGAAAAGTCAATTTTTCTGGACACATCACGTGACGTGTCGAACATGTTTTTTGCCATATCGAACGCGTGTCAGGAGTGTCGGACGCTCCAACACTCTGTCTAACACTCCGTGCAACATAGGTTCTAACAGTTATGTTGGTAAAAAGTAAAAACAGTGTGTGAATTTTGGGTGCTGGCTGATTCACCGTAGGCCCCATGCACATTCCATCAAAACGATACCGTTCGTGTTAGTGACTAGGTGTCAACTGGTTGCGGTCCACAAATTACAACAAATTCACTTGGAGGAGCCGTGGTTCCAACAAATTTCGAAGTCTTCTTCTTCTTCTTTGTCTGATCACTCGCCATCTTCATCGTTTCCGGTACTCTCTTACTTGTGCATATTTCATTATTCATGGACATCCAAACGTACTCCTGTTGTTCAATTATAGAGTTTAGCTTGCTTTGAGTTTCAGATTGATGAAATTAATGTTCGATTTTCTCTATTCGTGTAAATATACCATACATGTGAATCACAAAATTCTAAGACAGGAATTCATTAAGTGCTAAGATGGTAGTTTGCTTCTAAACCCTGTGTAGTGGTATGTTCTTCATGCCTAGACAATTATGTCTGCCTTTGTGTGTAGATTGGATTTATGTCAGATTCATCAAGTTTCTTCTGAACTACCGGGTATAAAGAATCAGTTGGTTTGCTGCTTCCTCTTTCCAGACCATAAAGGACTCTATTGTGAAGGGTTTTGAGAAATGGAATCCAGAGGGATGAAGACCGCAAAGGGCGTGTTGCAGAATGATGAATTATCACATGTAGATCAATCTCATAAACTTCTGCTATATGTTTTGCATTCTTTGGTTGAATTTCTAAGGATTCGTCTTTAACAATGTGGCAGTATATCTTGGAGACTAGTGTGTATCCGCGTGAACCGGCACCTCTCAAGGAGCTAAGGGATGCCACTGCCAGCCACCCTCGGTAATCCATCTGTCTTATCTTGGCGCATTTCAATTTGACTAAATCACATTTATAGGTAGCCGACATTTAAGTTTCAATAAGGTTATTCTTGATGAGAAAGCCTTCACTTGGTGCATAGCTTTTAAGTATGATCAATCTGAAAATTGTATCAGAGAGGATATTTAGCTTGTTATATTTCAGTGCTAGTTTGGCTACTGCACCAGATGCGGCGCAGTTACTAGGCATGCTGTTGAAACTCATAGGTGCAAAGAAGACGATTGAAATTGGAGTTTTCACGGGATATTCTCTTCTCCTCACTGCGCTTACAATTCCTGAGGATGGCAAGGTTAGTTTATAAGATTTCAATCTGCTCCATTGTCATGTTAGTAACAAAAAGGACTATGGTGACCTTGCATCATCTTCTGACACTCTTTCTGATTCTTAATACCTTGTTGCAGATTGTGGCCATAGATATAAATCGTGAGACATATGATCAAATAGGCTTGCCTGTCATAAAGAAAGCTGGTGTTGAGCACAAAATTAACTTCATTGAATCCGAGGCTGTACCAGTTCTTGATAAGCTATTGGAAAATGTAAGTAGCTAAGTTCAGTGCATTTCAAACCACAGTGGTTAAAGTGCAGAAACCATGATCATGAATATTGGGTGCATTTCACTACTGAACTTTGTTCAACATATTCTATCTATCCATCCCATACTACATTTTGAACACATCAAATCTCAAGTTTGACATGGCTTACAACACATTGTGTGCTTTCAAGTTTAACATGGGTGGACTGGTGAACACTGCAGCCCGAAAATGAAGGCAGTTTCAACTTTGCCTATGTGGATGCCGACAAGTTAAACTATTGGAATTACCATGAGAGACTACTGAAGCTGGTGAAGGTGGGTGGCTTAGTTGTCTAGGACAACACTCTATGCAGAGGATCAGTCGCATCGCCTGATGAGTTAGTTCCAGAGCCGAGGAAACAACGCAGACAGCTAGCCATTGAGCATAACAAGTCACTTGCAGCCGATCCTCGTATCGAAATTTCCCATGCTTCTGTGGGTGATGGGATGATGATTTGTCGCCGAATCATTTAACTTTGGCTTCTCTGTTGAAAATCTTATATGTAGTAGCCTCGCTTTGTCTAAATAAAATAACACTTGACACGCTTCCTTTGGTTGTGAGATCAAAACTGTAATCGTGAACATGTAATAAAGAACTTCATTGCTGTAAAATGTTATATATACTGTGCTCTATGGAATATATATGCACAATTTCCTTTCAGAGTGGGACACCACTTTGAAATTAAAGTGTGGTGGTCATCATTTCGTTAACTTTTAAGTCACATTTTCACATCTCTACCATTCAGTGTCTAGAACATAATGTGTAGATCATTCATGTAAAGTTTCATCCAATTTGGAGATCATTTGGATACCGAATTAGATTAAATGAATCAAATGAACAAAATATGTTTAAATAGAACCGTTCGTGTAAATCGCAATTACAGAAGTTCAAATTATTTTTAAATTGGATGAAACTTTACATGAATAATCTCAAATTATGTGTTATATATATATACAGGGCCCTTCTAATGAGGGATCCCTATTTTAAGCCATTTATAGGGATAGAGCATTACACCAACTTCCCGATTATAATTTTACATCTCCACCGTTCATATCTTAGGTCTATATGAGTAGATCACCTTTACAAAATTTCATATGATTTTGTTATCGTTAAGGCTTTCAAAAGTTCAATTTAGTTTTAATGACCTTCAACGGTTTTAGTTTGACATAAGCTGGACCGTTCAAAATCATTAAAACTAAATCAAACTTTTGAAAGTCTTAACGATCACCAAATCATATGAAATTTTGTAGAGGTGATCTACTCATATAGACCTAAGATATGAACGGTGGAGATGTAAAAATTCAATTGGGAAGTGGTGTAATGCCCTATCCCTAGAAAGTGGCCAAAAATAAAGATCCCTCAATCGAAGGGATATATATATATATATATATATATATATATATATATATATATATGCACACACTGTACCTCCACATTGTAGCAAATAATCGCAAGTCCATGAGACCACATTTCTCTTGGGCATTTTATCGAACACCTTGCGAGCGTGTTTGACATTACCAATTTTGACGAGCTGCTTCAGTGGCTTCTGCACTGTGTGGGTGAAGCAAGGGTGAACTTGTAACTTCGGCGCTGTGTGGGTGATTGTTAAACGAATGGGCCCCAAAGCGGGCTAGGTGGAAATGGGCTGTGTCTACCTGGTCGCTTGATTCCTGGGCCTATGCGGGCTGTCGGGTCCACCCTTTAAAACAATCAAAATTACCTAAAATGACCAAAACAAAATCAGTACGAAGAATCTTCGACTAGTTTAAATCATATAATAAAGTTGACGTTGACTCTACCTACTCAGACTCGCGCGTGGTCATCTTCTCCCTAGTCCCAACTGGTACGGGTACATTCTCTTTCTCTCATTTTCACAATCGAGTTTATTACCTTTGAATTATGATGAAGCTGTATATATATGCATGAAGAAATTTAACCCAAGACTGTAACTTTCGAAACTGTAGCAAGGAAATTGGGAGACTTGGGATCAAATTGGGTAATATATGTTTCTCTTTTCATAAAATTATACTGATTATTATAAGTTATTGTTGTTTATGAGTTTGTTCTTGAAACCCAGAAACACGGTGTAGGCTTAGATGCTTTCACAATAAGCACTTTACAAGTGAAGTTAAAACAAAAGTTAAGACTTGTCGTCCTAACTAACAAGAAGAAAATGCAGAAGGGACCGATGAGAGAAAGACAGGGCGATTAGGACTCACATCAGCAGCAGCAACTGGATCGGTGACGGTGATGATGGCCAGCCAATGTGATGCTCAAACCATCCACCTAGGTCCTAGGTCCTAGGTCATGCTCAAAACATCTCAGTAAATATTTTTGGTTCACTGAGATGACGAAAGTTCATGTTTTCGTCACCTAACTACTTAATATTTGGCGGGTCGAACTTCCGCCAATTTTTTGGCCAAATTTTGTATTTCCCTTGAGTGACGAAATAGCCACGTTCGTGGGCTTAGTATCAAGTCCCATACTTGATCAATCTTGCTCTTCCTCCCTAAATCGATCAAGAGTTGACTCCTCCACATCGCCATTGACCCCAATTGGCCTCTCCTGTGCCCACATCGCCGTCTTCTCCCTTGCGCCATTGACCCCAATTGGCCTCTCCTGTGCCCACATCGCTATGTCTCCTGGCCTCTCCTGTGCCTACATCGCCGTCTCCTCCACATCGCCATTGACCCCAATTGGGTAGCTTGATTTACTATGAATTGCTGCTTTAGGATATTCTTCGTCTTCTCTTACTCTCTTCTTCTGCTCAGCCATCAAAACCTTCCAAATTTCTCACACATTAACCACCAATGGTGTATACCCTCTTCACATCTCTAGCTCAGTCTCCCCTTCCCACTTTCTCAAACTCCCCCAGCTTAAATTCCTCCAAAACCTTCCTCAAACGAACTCACACCCTTTTCCTCAATGCCCATACAACCCACCTCACACGCCTCAGAACCACCCGGCCGCCGCTTCATGTCTGCTTTTCCGGCCGCCCAGGAAACCCAAAACCCAATTTCCAAGAAAAGGTCATTACTTTTTTCAACTCTACCAATCAAACCCAACTGAGTAATATAAAAAAAAACTGAAAAGTAAGCATTTTTATTGCAGGAAAATGAAGGGGGTTGCAGATTTTGAAGAGGTGGGATGTGCCCTGGGAGTGGCAAACGGTGTCACTGACGTCACTGGCTTGTGGGCTGAGGTGAGTTTTGGGATTTCATCAGTGTTGAAATTGGTTGCTTTAGTTTTTAAAGATTGGAGTAAATTTTAATTTTGGCCCAGGCAGTTTTGTTTTGACAGGATTGGTGGAGGCAGCAGCTGGACCCTATTTAGGATTTAGCATTCAGGATTTGAGTTTGGATGAGAAGGCTGAGTTTCTCTTGGTTGCTCAAGGGTATGCATTTCACTTTGTATTGATATTCAAGCAAATGATCACTTGTATTCTGTATCTATGTTGAGAATTCAAAATGCTTATTTCACGTACAGTTGTGTGTTTTGGAATTGCCAAGGGTCTGACTGGTTCTGCTCTTGTTTGGGTAGTGTTACGACTGCAGCTATACTTGGAGTTCTGTATACTGTTGCAAGCACTTTCCAACCGCTGCCTCAAGATATTTACCGCTATGGTACTAATCCTTTCTATATTACTTTGTGTTTTTTCATTTAAAGCACATGTACATATTTTAATTCTCCTCACTTATGGCTGTTGTTTTGAAACAAACCGATTAGAAAGATTGTCTGTTAGTGTTGTACCATAAGTTTTTTACTTGGTTCAATCAGATAAGATGTTTTTTATGCATTAGTATACCAAATAATTTCAAAACTTACATTGTACAGTGGATATAACTTTTGGCATCTCATATGCTATTGTACAGTGGGAAGATCTTGCACATCGACTTTGGGGATTGCTTTGAAGCGTCTATGAACCGCGAAAAGTTTCCTGAGAAGGTAATTAATGTGGCCGCATTTCAAGTGTCTCAGTTTCTCTTCATCATATTCGGCGTATGCCAGCCGGCAGTCCCACCGCAGGAGCAGCCCAATGATGATGATCATGATGATGGAGGCATTGATTCAATTGACACTTCATAGTCATTAGCTAGTTTATTTTCCAGTATATATATTTTGTATGATCAAGTACTACTCTTGATGAGTTTGTATATATATAAACTTGATTATATATATATATATATAAATTTTTGTTATTGTCCAGATACTTTGTCCAGGTTTTTTTTCTTTTTTTGTTAATATTAAATGTGATTTTTACTAATTTTTACTGCCTAAATTTAATAAAAATAAATACCACTAAGGTGATGAAAGCTACACTTTCGTGGCCTTAGCCCGAGCAAACTGGGTGACGAAAGTTTAACTTTCGTCAGTTAAGTAGATGGGTGACGAACAGAATTTCGTCAGCTAAGTAGAAGGGTGACGAAAATATTTTCGTCACCTTAGCAGACGAGTGACGAAAATATTTTCGTCAGCTCAATAGACGGTGACGAAAATATTTTCGTCACCTGAGTAGACGAGTGACGAAAATATTTTCGTCAACTCAATAGACGGGTGACGAAAATATTTTCGTCAATTTAGTAGATGGGTGACGAAAATGGTTTCGTCATCTTAGTAACGACTAAGATGACGAAAATAATATTTTCGTCACCTAAGTTCTTTAATCACCGGCCTTAGATGACGACTCTGAGGTGACGAAATTTTCGTCAACTAAGTGTTTACATGACGACAGAAGCTCAGAGGTGACGAAAAAATTTCGTCAGCTAAGAGCTTTTTTGTAGTAGTGCATAGTGCGAGAAGATGTGATGCTCAAACCATCCACCTAGGTCCTAGGTCATGGCTGAACTATACAACAAAAGAAATTGAAATTAAAGGAAATGGTATGTATATGTACGTGGACCAAAACAGAACACAGGAGAGAAAAGCATAAATATTGCAGATGATATAGTGCAAATGGGTTCCATTAATATTCCCACATAGAAAGTTGAACGATCATTTCCAACCAAACATCATCACAAGAATGATTGAATGGCTTGTTTGTTTTGCATATTTAGATCATTGAAGGCGTCGGCATGAAATTATAAAGAAAAAAGAACAAAAGTTTTGTGTTTGATTAGTGAATGTTTGATAGAAATTAAGGTGCCTTAACTTATAAATGATGACATAGTTGAAGAGACTAAATATCTTTAACGTTTGTGTTTGTCTTATTTTAAGGTAGGGCTAAACTTGTGAAGTGCCTTATACATGTCTCTTGTGTGCACTTTGCTTTGGAAAGGCGGCGCGTCTTTTATTTGATCAAATACCGGTAACCTTGATCTTAGTGACATGCATAAAACCATGTATCGTAAGGGTTTTTTTTTTTTTTTTTTTTTTTTTTTGAGAAAGCCCGAACTTTATATAATAAAATCCAAAAATACAACTATAAGAGATATCGGTGGTGAAAATAAATTATTCACTCACCTTCTTACTCGAAAACACAACTATTCTAATGGCCAAGAACCTATAAGGGTTTTAACCGTAACCTAACCGATTCCAGATTTTTCGATACATCATTACAGTCAACTTCAAAAAGAAACAACCATTTCAAACATTATATGCTAAAACTACAAGTGTGTGTGTCTATATATATATATATATATATATATATATAATATATATATAATATATATATATATAGGGCCATTCCATTGAGAGATCCTTATTTTTGGCCATTTTTAAGGATATGCCCATACCATTGGATCTGTCATTTAATGAGATTGGATGACTGAGATTAAAACAAAAGGTTACACACTTTATATTAAACTTGTACCGTTTAAGATCATTAAAAATAAATCGAAGTTTTGAATGGGTTAACAATCACTAACTTATCTGAAAATTTGTAAAAATGATATACTTATATAGCCCAATAAATTGAACGGTGTAGATGTAAAAATTTGATCGGGAAGTTGGTGTAATGCCCTATTTCTAGAAATAGTCAAAAATAAGGATCCCTAAATGGAAGGGCCCTATATATATACATATATATATATATGTATATATATATATGTATATATACATATATGTGTACATATATATACATATATGTGTATATATACATACAGTCCGGATCCAAAGAGGACGTCCGCACTAGGCTTAAAGTGCAGACTTCCCTCCGTTCTCCACCGGACGGCTCCGACGATGGCGAGTCTCCACCCGAGTGGACTCCAGCGGCGTCCCTGACCAGTTTTCCTTCCCGGCGAGATCGATTTGAAGGTTTGGGTAGCAACCTCCACCCAAAACTTCACACAAGATCTATCTCGCAGGAAAATTGGAATTCGGCGAACTCACCGGGGAAGGAAAATGGTCGGGGACGCTGCTGGAGTCTGCTCAGGTGGAGACGCGCCGTCGTCGGAGCCGAACAGTGGAGAACGAAAGAACCTCCGCACTTTAAGGGGGTGTGGATGTCCTATATATATATATATATATATATATTTCTTTTTAGATACGAACGTCCGTATTTATTCAAAATGTACGGATTTCCTTAATTGACATATTTTTCGATCATATTTTCTTATCTCAACCATTCATTTTTTAGGTATATATGAGTAGATCATCTCTATAAAATTTTAGCCAAATTGATAATCTTTTAGGTCTAAAGCAAATAAAGGATGGCAACAGCTATATCATGATTATGCACAACACTAAGCTCAAATGTTTTTTTTTTTTTTTTAAGGACTTCTTTGACATTATGCCTGCCAATATTCTTGTGCATGTAGAATGTCTCTCCCTGATAAAGGGCTTCCCACTGCACTTATCGAAGATACGTTTGATGATGGAATTCGATGGACTACGCAAGAAGGGCTTGGGCTGAACCTGTCCAGGAAACTTCTCTGTAGAATGAATGGTCGAGTGCAGTATATTAGAGAGCATGATAAGTGTTACTTCCTCATTGACATTGAACTTAGAACAAGGAAAGAAATGCAGATGCTGTTACTGACACAAGCAGATAAGAACGCATCACCTTGAATTTTCATTTAAGCAAGACTACTGATGCTTATGGTATTAGAAGGTTAGCTGAACCGAGGTATAAATAGTGTACCAACTTATATGTTTAATACATAAATGAATAAGAAAGAATAATGTGTATCAACTTCAATGTTTAATGAATAAATGGATACATTATTCTCACTGGTAGCCTTGAAATAATATCCTGCATCATCTCCGCTGGAATGTCCTGCATTTTCTAGCCATTGAGCAAAACAATGTCACTTGCAGCCGATCCTCGTATCGAAATCTCTCAATGATGATTTGTCGCCGAATCATATAACTTTGGCTTCTCTGTTGAAAATCTTATATGTAGTAGCTTGCTCCGTCTATAAATAACACTTGACATGCTTCCTTTGGCTGTGACATCAAAATTGTAATCGCACTACCACAGAAAAGGCATCAGACCACGGCCAAAAAACGTCGTGTGATTGTTCAGAATACCGTTGTCTTTTTGCGTGCCGTCTGATGGATTGTAGAAACGTCGTCTGACTGCTGTCGGCATCTGTCGACAGCTGGGATGCCAATATATGTCGAAAGCGTATCGGCAGATTTTGTGTCTTGTGAAATATACTCACATCACACTTTTTATGAGTAACAGTTGTATGATCGTTTGTCATACCACGGTTGTTATTAAAACTATATTCTGATATAGACTCACAAGTCGTTTTTAAGCTTATGGCCTTTCGAAACCATTGTTTGTATATGACAGAAAACGACTTCTGACTATATCATTGTGAATCAAAAATTGCTAAACTTAAGCCTATTCCAACCACGTTTTTTATTTTTCCATATGTCATCTGATTTAGTGCAATCAATACAGGAAATGCATATAAATCAAAAATGACCATATGAACAGTACCTAAATGGATTTGGATTACATAATATTGTACTTTCAAAAAAAGGATCAACACTAAGAAACTCCATATACTACCATTGTATCCACAAAAGGAGCACACATTCAAGAAACTAACACCAAAATGCTTCTCCTGCAGTATTGTACTTCTACATTTAAACAACCCAAAACATATATATTTCCAACCTAGCTAGCTATATATATATACTTTAGAGCTTCAGCAGATCCTTAATTGAGCAGCTTAATCAATCATATTCTTGAGCACATAACCAGCTAACTCGTCACGCACCTCATCAATCTTGACTTGCTCATAAGGACATGGTTTCCCAGTCCTAGAAGCCCACTGTAACAGTTTAAAACAACATGCATGCATGTCACTTTGGAACTTGAATTGATTGACATTAAACTTGCAAACAATGGAGTTGAAAATGGAAGATTTTAGTTACCTTATCTGCAAATGTCAGCTCTGTATCTAAGACAATATCCCTCATGTATCTCATCACATAATAGCCGCATGATGTGGTATCGTTTTGTTCTGGGATTCCCTGAATTAGACACACACACTCACCACATGCATCAGTCCACAATGTAGTTCTATTTTCATACTAATAATTATCAAAAGTCAAATAAATAGAAAACATACTCTCATGTTCTTCCAATTAATCTTCCTGCGTCCTTTTTTGTTGCGGTCAGAGTTAAAATTTGAAATGGCACTATAAGTATGTATAAACACACTAACATTAGACACCACAACTAACATATATATACAAAGTCAGCCTTGATTTGAGCCTCAATATCCTAAATAAACATACCAATATCAACAAACTTCCAGTGAGCAACTTACTTGTTCACAATTTCTTTCCATTGTCCTGAAACAACACGTCTTTTCAATGGATCCATATGATAGACGATCTCGTTGTCCGGATCAACCACAGTTAACACCCAATGAGAACTACATATTCATAGACAATATTTTAGGGAAATATCCAGTCAATGGTTTGGTGTAATCATATGAATGACACAAGGTTTAATCATAAACATTTAACTTACCCTGGATTGTAAGGCAGCAAAAATATCTGATTTGGAGAAGCAGTTGTCATCCGATCTGTTAAGCTTTTGGTTCTCTCTTCTGCACTCCCACACCCATATTCACCAATAATTGACGGGTCAACAAAAGCAACCATGTCTAGCATTAAGTTTGCTTTTAATACATCGTGCAAGTACCTAAAGTACAAGGATCACACACAAATAACATACATTTTATATCAACAAAAGTGGTTAACAGCTTGGGTAAATATGGATAACTAGTATTGACTGGAGCAACTTAGAAAGAACAAACTTACATCATGTACACAACTATTAGGCCTCCTGATGCCGGTGTCAGTTTGGCAAGTCTCATCACATCCGAGCCCATCAGATAGCTTTTAGCACGATGACCAAATACATCCTCTTCTTTGTAGAAGCAAATGGAATCACGAACAACGAATCCTTCTTCTCCCCACTGACATAATTTCTTCACCGTGGCCGGCAGGTCTAAGTGGTGTAATTGCTGAAAATCAAATTTATCATCTTCCGACTCATTATGTTGTTGATACTTTCGCTTCGGACGTACTTTACCACTCGCCTTTTTCTACATCAATAAATAATACAATTAATGACATATAGGATAATCACCACAATGACTTATAGGTAAAATAATACTGAATATGTAGATATATGTATACCTTATTCTCATTGTAAATGATAAGGTTCTTTGGCCACATGACCCAGCTTCCCATTGCTTGCTTCACTGTCTTGATCTCGTCACCTACTGGAAATGGAATCAGAGCCTTCTCCTCTATTGCAGTATGAATAGATACACGCAACTTATCATCTCCCATAGCATACCCATGACACACAGTTGATGGATCATCATTTGTACAGAAAGTTGCAAGAGCAACAAAATGGTCAGTTGAACCCAAGGCCAGCTTGCATTCCGTCTCCTCAGGGAATGCCTGTACCTATACCACACAAAAAAATAAAATAAACATATTGCAATGTTTTGATACGAAGCAATAAACAAGGTTAACTGATCCAAACAAGATTCACCAAACATATATATATATATATATATATATATATATATATATATATTTATACCTTTGAAGACTCCACAGTTACGGTCATATCTACCAATTCTACAAGATTCACTGCATCATCTTCCAACAATGCTGATTGTGACTTCTTGACCTTTGAATTCTTCTTCTTCTTATTCTTTAGTTTCTGAACAGTATCTCTCTCCATCTCAGCCAAGCAATTCGCCAATGCATCAGCCGTTATAGGTGTCTTCTGTTTTTTAGAAGGTCCAATTGATTCTTCCACAGCGTGTGAGCAACTTGCTTGGCCGGATGTGTGCTCATTCCCTACACTTTTGGGCCGTACCACCGGCAGGACTGCAGCTACACCTTTCAACCTCTCATTAAGTTTGTTTTCCAACATTTCATCAATTCTAGCAGACCAATATGCATCCTGAGCAGCCTTAATCTTGTCCGTCTCTTCTTTTAATATCTTTTCCCTTATCTCTTCCGTCAACTTTTCCTTCTCTTCGGCCACTATCTTCTCCCTCTCTTCAGCCACTATCTTCTCCCTCTCTTCAGCCGCTATCTTCTCCTTCAACTGCTCCTCCATCTTCTTTTGCTCCTCAAACATAATTTGCCTCACACTTAGTCTAGTTGACTGAGTGACACTTTGTTTTCTGCGTTTTGGGAGACTGAAGTACTGATTTGGGCAAGCAACATAACCACCCACGCCTCTAACTCTCCCAGTGTGTTCCGGGGTCTTCAATGCTGCAGTGAGCACATCAACAGCTCCTTCTTGGGTAAATTCTCCATTGCGTTGCTTTTCCCTAAGCTCTTCCTGCCATAAGTAAAATTAATGTAAATCATTACATCTCTAGATATATACAAAAGTATGAAAGTAAATACAAAATCCACAAGGTATGCACAAAAGTATAAAGTTAACATACAATTCTCTCATTGACAATCATCAATGCTTCATCTCTAAATTCCCCATTTTTGCCTTGATGCCCTTTGATCCATAGCAAAGTTCTATCGATATCTTCCTCCGGTATGCCCATTTTGATCTATTTACCAAAATAAACATATCAGTTATACATGTCAGCAATATGATATATATACCTTAAACATATTTTTGGACACTTGTACTAACCAGCTCGCATTTCAAACCTCTATATCCCTTACGGGACATACGGTGATTATATTGGTTTTGCAAACGCCTTTCCCTCTGCTTCTCATGCTTCTCCTGCAATTCATTCAGATAAATAAGCACACATACTAATATTGTAACATTGAGAAATGTAGCTAACAGTCCACTGAAACAGCTTACCAAAAATTCAGGAGTTAACCTTGACTTCACAAAGTCCTTCCAAACATCAGGAGTAATAAACCTATAGTCATCTGGGGGAAACTTTAAAGACTCAGGATCATCTATATAGGGCAACACATATTGACAAGTCAGTCTGCTCTTAAATTCCCTCCATTTACTTCCAGCAGATTTAATCACCATTTTCCTCTCACTAGGTTGTAAATCAAATGATTCCTATATTCATGAAAATAAACACAAGCAGTCATTAGTAAGAACACATCACCTGCATCTTGCTCAAAAATATCCATAATAAATAACAAACACTTACCAGAATGGTGTCCCAAATAGTGTTCTTAAGCAACTTGCCTACTTTGGGCCAAGATTCTATATTTATTGGTACTTTAGTTCTCGCCAAAACACCGGTGTAGGATTGCAAATTTGACCCGTTTGCTTCCAAAGGATCTCCATGCTGATCTAACTCGACTTCAAGGGGGTCCTTCAGAACTTGAGCCTTTGTTAAACTTGCCATTGTCACAGTGTGACGCTTTAGCAGCTTTAGCCCTCCAGTACATCCATCATCCACCACCGCGGCTTTTTTGTTTCTTTTCTTCTTTCTTTTACTAATACCTGTGGCAGAACTATTTGTTGCAGATGATTTTCCCCTAGACTTTGAACACTTCGACTTCCTTACTTCCAGCGACTTTGATTTCTTCTTCTTCTTAGTTGGTGTTGAGACAGCCTCTGATCGCACCATGATCTACACACATACAAACTTAATTAGCAATAATCCAAATCATTATAATTGTAAGACAACACAATAATATGGTCAATCACAGACAAACGAATCATTCATCATCCAGTAAAATAACTTCAATATAACGCTAGATTTAATCACCATTGACACGAAAAACATGAATAAAAACGACCTGCACATTAAGAGTCACATTACAATTAAGCTCTCATGATTCATCAAAGCTTTTCTACTATTCATTAAGCAAAATACCCTCATTCTCTGCTCTAACATAACCTATTTCTCCCTCCCCAGACTCAACAGATGGCATTCTATCAGTACAGGACTGGTGATCACAAGGAGTGTCCCCTGCTTCTTCACCATAAACCAGGTCATCGTAATCCCTTTGTGGGCCCCTAAGAGCAACTGACCACATAGGATCTATAGGGTCTTGCACATAAAAAATCTGATGGACAGATGTAGCTATAGCAAATTTATCCTTCAGGTGGCCTTTCCTATTCAGATTCACTAAAGTGAAACCAAGGTCGTCTACTTTGATACCCTTTGAACTCTCAGCCCAATCACACTTGAAGAGGGGAAACATGAACCGAGTATAATCCATCTCCCAAATTTCATCTACCACGCCGTAGAAGCTCAACTTGCAAACTTTTGGGTTTTTGTCCCTCGCACTAGCAACAACCATAGTATCAGCCTCTAGGTAAACACCACTATTCTGACAAGCTCGAACATCGTCAAGCAACTTTGTATAAAACTGAACTCCGTCAACTATGTAACTGCTGAATTTTGCTACTTCATGGCATGGTCCAGCTGCAATCCATCTGACTGTTTCAGATATGTTGTTTTCAGGTATCATAAGTTGTTCCTCGACCTGCACATGTTAATTATAATAATGTGATCTCTATATGGATAACCATTACAATATATACTAATGAAATGCATAATACCCATGACTTACTCGTTTCTTCACCCAATCTGCAAATGTTTTATTTTGTTCATCTTTAAGCCACTTCTTATTCTTTTTGAACGTGGGAAAAGTTGCCTTCAAGTATTCCATATGCTCACTGCCACAAAGTACATAAATACCAGAAGCCTAGTTACAACTCAGTTCATATGAAGTGAACTTTAATTAATATAAAAGTTAAAAAGCTTAAACAGAATAAATAGGGAGACTTACAGGAAGTAGCTACTGAACTCTTCAGTGTTTTGGAGAACACAAAGATGTGCTTGCTTAAACTCACCACCGTAGATGCTGGATATTTTAGCACCAGAGGTACGCCTGCAATCCTTAGAGCGTTGTTTTGGAATTCCAATGGTTTTATCTGACAATAAGCGTTCAGCTAAAAATTCAACAGCTTCTTCTGCAATATAATTCTCTGCTATACAACCCTCAGGCCGAGCTCTGTTGCGGACATAACCCTTGCAGACTTTCATGTATCTTTCAAAAGGAAACATCCACCGATAGAAAACTGGACCACATAGTTCAATTTCTCTAACTAGGTGTATAGTCAAGTGTACCATTATGTCAAAGAATGAAGGAGGAAAATACTTCTCAAGCAAGCACAAGGTCTCAACAATATCACTTTGAATTTTGGGCAACTTAGAAACCTCAAATGATTTGCTGCAAATCTCTGTAAAGAACAGACACAATCTAATAACAGCAACCCTAACTGGTTTGTCTAATACAGCCCTTAATGCAACAGGAAGGAGTTGTTGCATTAACACATGGCAATCATGAGACTTCATCCCATTAAGCCGTAGGTCATCCATTGAAACCAGATTATGAACATTAGAACTGTAGTTTTGAGGAACCTTCATGCAATAAAAACAACCACAAACTGATTTCTTCTCATCTAAGGTCAGGTTCCAACTCGCCAATGGCAAACGAGTTTTTTTTGGACCATCAAGATTAGGTGCAAGTTCAGTTCTAATACCCATCTCAACTAGATCCAAACGGGCCTTGATCCCGTCTTTTGTTTTTCCTGGAACATTTAACAGTGTCCCTAGAAGACTATCACATACATTCTTTTCAATATGCATCACATCTAGACAATGGCGAACAGGAAGGAATTTCCAGTATTCAAGTTCAAAAAAAATCGACTTCTTCTTCCAACAAGGCCTGCTTTCATCCTCATCACCCTTGTAAGGAGGACGGGGATTTTTCTTCCCAAATGGCCAAACCAACACTTCTTTCTCCATCCTTTTCAGAACTTCTTCTCCAGTCAATGGAACCGGAGCAGTTTCATATTCTTGCTGGTTATCGAAAGCAGCACGTTGCCTTCGATAAGGATGGTATCTTTCCTTCCACCTTCTATGCCGCAAATAAATCAACTTCTGACTATGTTTCAGCCTCTTTGGTAATGTCTTTTCAACACAAATTGGGCACGCATTATACCCTTTCACGATGCTGCCAGACAAGTTACCATAAGCTGGGAAGTCATTGATTGTCCAAAACAGTGCAGCCCTGAGGGTAAAGTACCCATTCTTGCTTGCATCATAGACTCCATGTACTCCCTCCCAAAGAACCTTCAAATCATCGATTAATGGTTCTAAGTAGACATCAATGTCATTTCCAGGTTGTTTAGGCCCGGAAATCAACATCGTTAACAACATGTATTTTCTCTTCATACAGAGCCAAGGAGGAAGATTGTAGGTAACAAGAATGACTGGCCAACAACTGTATTTACTACTTAAAGAACTATGAGGGTTGAAGCCATCTGAGGATAGTGCAAGCCTTAGGTTTCTAGGCTCTGAACCAAACTCAGGCCACTTCTCGTCAACTGATTTCCAAGTCAAGGCATCTGCCGGATGACGGATTAACCCATCCTTCTTTCTGCTAGTGGCATGCCAAGTCAAACTACTAGCTGTAGTTGTAGACTGAAACATTTTCTTGAACCTGGGAATGGGTGGGAAGTACCAGAGTACCTTAGCGGGTACACCTTCTATCGGGTTTCCATTTTTTCCTAGTTTATACCTAGAGATGTTACATGTAGGACACACCACATCTTCTGCATATTTTTTTCTATACAAAATGCAATCATTAGGGCAAGCATGTATTTTCTTATACTCCATCCCTAACTTCCCTAGAGTCTTCTTTGCCATGTAAAGAGTTTGCGGGATTTCATTACCCTGGGGAAGATACTTCCGAAAGGCCTTCAGCACATCGGAATAAGCAGAATCACTTATTGCATGTTTCGCTTTCCAGTTATACAAATCCACAAGACAATCCAACTTTGTGAATTGTACACAATCAGGATACAATGGCTTATTTGCCTCCTCGACAAATGCATTAAACTCATTATACTGAGCCTCAAACTCACCCTCATCATCTGAACTATCCGTCAACTCTATATTAAAATCTACCTCATCATTCACAGATTCATATTCAGATTCAGACGAACCTGAGTATGAATCTTCACTACTATCAAAACTATCATTTGCTTTCTCCCCATGCCACTTCCAAATCTTGTAAGTTTCCATAAACTTATTAAAATACAGATGAGTCCTAATAACAGAGACCGAATAACTATCCATATTCCCACATTTTGTACATGGACAAGGAAGGTTATCATCAGGATGTTTCGCATTATCTAAAGCAAACTTCAAGAACTTTTTCACCCCTAATTCATAAGCTAGAGATCTTTTATCAGCATGCATCCAAGACCTATCATCCATCTAAGCACACAAAACAACAACAAAGAGAATATATATATATCATAATGCTTTTCAACAACACATGCAAACAACAATACATCAACAAAAGCAAAGCATTAACCCAAAACCCAGAAAAAAAAAACGAATAAAACCAGAAAACCCAAAACTCAAATCAATAACATAGAACCCAGAAAACAATAACATAGAACCCAATTCACAACAGACTAGATACCCAAAACCCAAATCTGAAAACCCTGCAATTACCTTGAGAGAAACAATCTTCAGAAAATCTTAATCGAAATCGTATTGTAGTCCAAGTCACCTGCATCAAAATCGAAACATTCAAAGAAAGGCTAGGGCTTATGAGAGACGAAATCAAAATCAAAATCAATTTATGAGAGACGAATATAAAGAGAGGCTAGGGCTTACCGACTCTGAGATGAATCCAAACAGAGGCTGGGGCTCGACAAGCTTCGTCGTCCTCTCCGACGGTTGAGAGGTGTTTGGGTTTTTGAGAGGTAGATGAGGATGCGGGCGGGTGTTTTGGGTTTTCGCTCAAGAGCTGTCGAGAGCTGTCGAGAGGATGCGGCCGGGGTGTTTGGTTTTTGGGTTTAATTTGTGAGTGTGTGCGTGTATAGTGTGGGTGTGGTTTTTCAGTTTCTTTTTTTTTTTGTCTAAGTGTTGGCATATGGGGGGGGGGGGGGGCGGGGGAGAATTTAATTTTGGGCTGAAAATATGTGGGGGGAAGGTGCGGCAGATTGAATGCGCCAATCAATGACATTCATTTTGACACCAAATCACACAACATAAAACCTATAAATGTGGTCTGATACCCGAAATTTTAAGTTTTGGCATTGCCTCCATCAAAGTTCATGTTCCCTCTCTAAGTTTGGGGCTAAATTTGGGGAGAAAGTTGGAGGGAAATATTGGCGGACATGGTTTTGCTGCAAAAACATGCGCTCACACCACATTTTTATTACAAAACGTCGTATCATTCTTACATGTTGGGCACCTTGCAAGCTGGGCTCAAATTTTTACACATTCACATGACGATTTATTCGAAAACTGACATCTAAAAAGTTAAAAATCAGTCACACGACGGTTTATTGTTATACGTCGTCTGATAGGCGTTGTTTAAAGCTGTTTTTGTAGTAGTGTCGTCAAATGTTATGACTTATATCTATAGTGTGCTCTATGGATACATTTCAGCAAATCATCGCAGGTTCATGAGACCTCATCTCTCTCGGGCATTTCATCGAACACTTGCGAGCGTGTTTGACATTACCAGTTTTGATGAGCTGCTTCAGTTGCTTCTGCGTTGTGGGTGAAGCAAAGGGGTGAGAGGTCTGAAATGGGCCGAAAGCGGGCCAGGCGCAAACGGGCTGTGTTTAGGCTGTCACGGACTCGTGGGCCTACACGGGTTGTCGGTCCACGCAAAAATACCTTAAAAAGGACCAAAACAGAGCAGTGAAGAAGAATCTTCGTCTCGTTTATGGTGACGTTGACTCTCTTCAAGCCTGCTCAAACTCATCGTCAATCTTCTCTCTCCCAACTGGTACATTCTCTTTCTCTCACTTTCACAATAGATATCATTATTTTTGAATCATGATGAAGCTGTGTATTTGTATGCATGAAGAATTTTAATCCAAGATTGTAACTTTTGAAATTGTAGCAAGAAAATTGGGAGACTTGGGATCAAATTGGGTTAGGCTGAACTTCTGTGTTCATAGAACTATAGTGCTGCTGATTGTTATTTATTGTTGATTAGCAATATTTTCTTGATTCTAGTGAGTATTTGAGATGTTTTGGGTTAAACGCTAATATCCGTTTGCAGATTATCAGACTTTTGATTGTGAATATTGTCTGAGAGAAAGTAATGGAGCACAACACGAAGAAGGTGTCAAAGGGACTATTGCAGAGTGATGAATTGTATCAGGTACAGTTAATCTCAATGTACTTTCTCAATATTTGCTATGCTTTTGCTGGTTTCATTGTTCACATTAACATTTCTGTTTCACAATGTGGCAGTATATTTTGGAGACTAGTGTGTATCCGCGTGAACCGGAGCCTCTCAAGGAGCTTAGGGAAGCCACTGCCAGCCATCCCAGGTAATCACCGCGTGCCGCGCTTGTCAGTTTAATTACAGTGTTGTGACACATTACCTGATTACATTTCTCGCCACCAGTGACTAAGTCGCTGTGGTACAAAAGTGTTTTGCTGTTTTGACTATATGATAGGCTAGCCAGGTAACCTGCATCTCCAGAGACAAATCTTGAGAGCATCACTTGATCAAACTGTGTCGAGAAAGATTTACTAGTTTGTTATGTTTCAGGGCTGAGATGGCTACTTCACCAGATGCAGGCCAGTTGATGACCATGCTGTTGGGGCTAGTGGATGCAAAGAAGACGATTGAAGTTGGAGTATTTACAGGATACTCTCTTCTCCTCACTGCTCTTGCAATTCCTGAGGATGGCAAGGTCTGTTACTATTTCATTTATATCTGATATATCCTGTAATGCTAAGCTAAACAGAATACCTTATTGCAGATTGTAGCCATTGATGTCAATCGTGAGCCATATGATCAAATAGGATTTCCAATCATAAAGAAAGCTGGTGTTGAGCACAAAATTGACCTCATCGAATCAGAGGCCTTGCCTGTGCTTGATAAGTTATTGGAACAAGTAAGTATCGTTTCAGACTCCAACTGGTTAAACTGCAAAAACCAAGATTGTGAGTTGTGACATTGTCTTTCTCTTGGTTTGTGGATGGGTTGCAGCATGGAAATGATGGAAGTTTCGACTTTGCTTTTGTTGATGCAGACAAGGTTAACTACTGGAATTACCATGAGAGACTAATGAAGCTGCTGAAGGTGGGAGGCATAGCTGTATATGATAACACTCTTTGGGGAGGGTCAGTTGTAATGCGTCATGAGTCGACTCCAGAATTCATGAACCCAGGCAGACAGTATACTATAGAGCTTAACAAGTCTCTGGCAGCTGATCCGCGTGTGCAGCTTTCGCATGCTTCTTTGGGAGATGGGATCACAATTTGTAGGCGATTGTACTGAATTCCTGAAAGTAAAAACCTACATTTGGAACCTGATGTAACATTTCACATGCTTTGAATGTTTAAGTTTTCAGAAGCCACAATTTGAAAGAAAATAATATATTGCTGGTGTGATTTCTGCTTTTATTTGAGCAAAGGTTGTTAAACACAAATTGGTACAGAATGATCAGGCTTGTTCCTAACTGAAGAATTGTCCTCTTAAGAATCACCCCTTAATGGTGGAACAACATCAATGAAAACCTGGGATTTTAAGCAAGATACCTATCAGTGAATCAGCTTCTCATTCTCCAAATGCCAAATTGATGATCGTATCAAAATGACGAAAAGTTTGCTCAACTTTCTAAACACCGGCTACCTTTGCCTTGAATGTAAAGTTGTAATAAAGTGTTGTAGTTTTATGCGACTCCTCTATATGTAACTATATGCATTTTCTTTTGTTAATTTTATGCGGATACGACTCCTCTACCTTTCCCGAATGATGATTGCACCAAAAATGCTGACCAAATTGCTTAAATTGCAAAGACTAGCTACCTTACAAAAGTTATAATACATTCCTAAAATTAGAGCTAGAGAGACTTATCCCTAAAGGTAATAGCTGTAATTTTATGCCGATCCAACTATAACGTGAGTTTGTTGTAAAGTTAGTGAAGTTCACGTAATCCATGTCCTCTATATAAAACAGCAACGCAAATGAGTGTGCAAATGAGCCTTGAAGAGTCGTCGTATAGCTAAGTCCTGCTGGGTCAAAACTCAAATCCCATCGTCTTCTTGGTTTACAGGTACTCTCTCACTCTCACTCTCACTCTCACTCTCACAATGCAATTCGTTACTCTGAAAAAATGATGAAACAATGCATGCATGAAGGTTCAGACTGCAACTTTTGAAAGTTTTAGTCTTTCAGATGCGGAAGACATGAAAGATTACCAAGAGTGTAACTTTAGATTTAGCCTTTGATTTTTGGATTACAATGGGGTCTGAATTTGTTCATAGAATTATTTGAATGATTATCAGAGATAGTAGGCATCTGTGCTTAGTTCTTGATCATATGTTGTATGTGTAAATTGTTTGGATCAGCAATATTTTCAGAGAGAAATGGGGAGCACCAAGAGAAAGGTATTGAAGGGACTATTGCAGAGTGATGACTTGTATGAGGTACCATACGTCTTCATTCTCTCAACTATTGTTATGTTTTTGGTGGCTAGATTGTTTACATTCACACTGTTGTTCAACAATGTGGCAGTATATCTTGGAGACTAGCGTGTATCCGCGCGAACCGGAGCCTCTTAAGGAGCTTAGGAAAGCCACTGCCAGTCACCCCTGGTAATATCACCCTTCTGTTAATGCATAGTATTTTGATTCAGGTGATTTCTCAAGTACCTCATTACTGATTGCAGCAAACAATGAAGCAAATAGTTGTGGTTCGTATAGTTTTCTTATGTGATTACCTACGTAGATAGCCTGCATCTGAAATTTCATTACAAAACTCTTGACACTCAAGCCATAGTGACAACTGACAACTATCTAGCATTGCTTTATGGCATCTCGTCGAGGAGGATTACCAGCTTGGTATTTTTCAGGGCTGGGATGGGAACTGCACCAGATGCCGGCCAGTTGATGACCATGCTGTTGGGGCTAGTGGATGCAAAGAAGACAATTGAAGTTGGAGTTTTTACCGGATACTCTCTTCTCCTCACTGCTCTTACAATTCCTGAGGATGGCATGGTCTGTTACTAGTTATTTAGTATCTGACATATCCTGCAATTCTAAGCTAAAAAAAAATAATACCGTACTGCAGATTGTAGCCATAGATGCACATCGTGAGCCATATGATCAAATCGGATTACCAATCATAAAGAAATCTGGTGTTGAGCACAAAATTGAACTCATTGAATCTGAGGCCCTGCCTGTTCTTGATAAGCTATTGGAACAAGTGAGTAGCACATTTTTAAAACCTCATACTGCAACACCATGATTGTGACACTGTCTTTCTCTTGGTTTGTGGATGTGTTGCAGCACGAAAATGAAGGTAGTTTCGACTTTGCTTTTGTGGATGCGGATAAGGAAAATTATTGTAATTACCATGAGAGGATAATGAAGCTGGTGAAGGTGGGAGGTATAGCTGTGTATGATAACACTCTTTGGGGAGGGTCAGTAGCAATGCCTATTAAGTATACACCAGAAGGAAGAAAACCAGGCAGACAATCTATGATAGAGCTCAACAAGTTACTTGCTGCTGATACTCGTGTCCAGATTTCGCATGCTTCTGTGGGTGATGGGATCACAATTTGTAGGCGACTACACTGATTTCTTTCTGCAAGTGACATGCTTTGGGTTTTAAGTTTTCTGAAACCAAAATTTTAATGAAATAATATACTACTTGAGCAAAGGTATAGAAACGATACCTTCAATAAGAATATGAGATTTTAAGCATACTACTATAAGTAGGAACCAGCTTCTCATTCATATAGGACTTGGAACATGAAAAGAAAAAATAAATGCCCCAGTTTGTCAGCTCAATCTCCAAGGACAGACAGAAAACAAGGCACACTTTAACATTGGGGGAAAAATGGGAGCAAATCCAATGAATATGATGCAATAAGGTATGCCTAACCCTACATTAATCACGATCAAATATAACTGTGTATTCTAAATGAATCTTCACGACAAAATCTTTATTAAGTCGTAGTAGTCTTGATAACTTTCTTAGCAAATGTCTCAGCAACCAGAAGAGGGAAAGCAATTGTTGCATCGCAGTGCACCTGTTCAATAAATGAAAATATGTATTACTATGATGCAAGCAACCAAAACTAAACGGCAATACGCAAAGCAAAGAATGACTTTTCCTAACATACCTTGACAGTTTTAGCAGAACCCCGTATTTTCCCCCATGATACAGCCTCATCAGGACGAGCTCCAGAATCACTACCATCATACTCTTGTGCGGTATTTATGAACACAGCATAATCTGCACCATTTCGCATCATATTGGCATTACAAATGTGATGTTTGGGCAGGCCTCCTCCCAGGATGACCATTCCAGTCTTCCTCAAATCTGCGTGAACAGCTTCACCATTCATGGCCCTAATATCTGTTCACATAGCATACTGTTTTTTGAGTTCATTTCTCAAGCTTCTAACCACGAGCTGCAGAGACAATGTGACAAACAACATACCTTGCACTAAGTCAACAACCAGACCTGGGCTGCGGAAAGAATGGAAGTACAACATATCTCCCAATGAGCCATCGGTTATGGATGGACAGTAAACCGAGACATTGTTCTGGAACATATCCAAAAGAAACATAGTCAATTCTTAATGCACAAACCACACCTATTTACAAAAACTGTAAATTAAAGTCCTTAAAACAAAACATATGAATTTGGGCAAAACTTGCCTTGTATGCCCAGTAAAGATAAGATCTTTCGTCATTGATTTCCTTCCCCAAGCGTGCAATCAACTTAGATGGCGTCCACAGCACATTCTGCCAAAACAAAACATCCCATCACAACCCAAAACCAAAACAAAAACCACATTAAACACGAAAAACCGCAACGCCACATGCCTGCTCAACCTGCTCCTTCAACATCCGATCGAAAATCGGTAGGATCCAATCCTCAAACTTACAATAATTCCCATTAGGAACCAGCAAATTACCGATACGATTCAGCCCTTTGGACCTCAAATCCGCCCCCGCCAGCGCGAAATCGCCCTTATAAGTCGGCGCAAGGCATTTAATAAGATCCTCCTCAATCCCACCAGCAGTTGTAACCACCACATCCACAAAATGGTGCTCCACCAAGTACCTAAACACATCTCTAAGCCCAGACGAAACCAAATTTGAAGTGAAACCCAGAAACACTTTACACTTGACACTCTCCCTAAACTTCACATCCCTCTCCTCGTCGCCGCAGTCGTCAGCTACATCCTCATCTGCCAGCCTCCAGTCTAGCTACACAGTCAACCCACCAGGACAAGTCAGAACGGCATTAAGGTGAAACAGTAGGGGCATTTCGGGGAGAGGGAAAGTATACCATTTGGTTGACGACTTGGATGGCTTCTCCGAGATTGGTGGCTTGGAAACCGGTGGTGAGCATTGAAGTGAAGAGACGGGAGTAGTCGAGGCCTTGGTTGAAATCGTAGCCGTTGATTTCGGAGCATTTGCCTTGTAGATTCTGTGATTCTTTGAACACTGTGGAGTGCACGCTTGCGATTTTACCGTCTTCTTCCATTGCTAGGGTTTTGGAAGTGAAGGACTCGTCTTTGAAGAAGTTGAAGAAACTTACGGCTGACGGCGGTGATTGGTCTGGTTATACGGAAAAGCGAAGAGCCGGAGAGAGCGATGCTTTCGGATGAATAGCAATAAAGACGCTGTTAAATCTCATACTGCTTGTCTGTTTTCTTAATTTTATCAATTTTGAAAGAATATTAGGTTATTTTATGGTGCAGCAGCTTTTCCGTTTTATTTCTTAAAATAAGGAAGAATAAGAAAGGTAAGCACTTCTTTTTAAAATTTATAGCAAAGTCTTTATTTTTCAAATATTAATTATTCTCGTGCTTTAATGATTACAACAAAAATTTAGAATATTTTATTAAATAATTTATGTTACAATGAAATATATGATTTTTTTATTATTATTAATAATCATGTAACATTTTTTATTGTTGTAATAAATATCGAAATCTCTAAAATAGAGAAGCTGTTGGAGTTGGAGCATAAATTTTTTAAAATTTTGGCTTTTGCTTCCCCATTTTAAGGAAATTTTGGAAAAACTGTTAGAGATGCTTTTATGACATGTTTTACACAAATGAAGAGCCGGAGAGAGTGATGTTTTGATTGTTTTCGAATGGCGAGATTACGAGCATCTCTGACATCATCTTTCACCGTAAGCTAAAAAGTCAAATTTAACTTATGTTACTCCTGTTATAAGCCAAATTTCAATTTTCAAAGTAAAAAAATTTAGTCTAAGCTATTTGGTAAGCTAAATTTGGCCTTCCACTTCCGTAAGCTAAAGTCAAATAATTTTTTATTCAGTTTTTTTTTTTCAGATTTACTCTTCTAACTACCATATTATTTCATTTTATATCTTTTTAAAATTTGAACTAAAATTTTTTAATCCCTCATAACTACATAATTAAAAACTCATTTTTATCAAATTTTTTTACAATTGCGAAGATAGAGTGAGACATTTCTTATAAGCCTCATATCTAATATATTTAGATAAAATCATATACATGATTAATTATTGAATTAACAAAATTACATAGCTAGACTTAACGAAATTACAACATAACAAAATAACTAACATAAAATGCAATAAAAAAAAAACTCATATTATTATAACCATCAACAATAATATGATACTCCACCACTTTAGTTACGAGGCTCCTCTATGTCCATCACTTGTTCTGATACCTCCGCTTCCTCCGTAGTCTTTACCTTCTCCATATCCAAAAGGTCATTCTCCATAGTCACTAATTCCTCCATAATTTGGTGTTGCTATGTATTCACCGCTTGATCCATATTGACTTGAAACTTGAAGTGATTACCAAAGCTTTTAGAGTTGAATGTAGCTTGTGTGTCACCTTGGAACGGAATCATGATAGCAAAATTGTCATAGCCAAACATGACTGAGGAACAGAGCTAGGGTACCTAATTTTGGGCCTTGGGCTTGATATATGCACATCTCTTTATAGGCTGATCCAATGTATGGGTCCATGTTATGGGCCTAAACTTATATCATATGAATCTGGCTACTGAGATGTTGGTGAATGTCGCAGAGGAGTCCGTTCCTCCTAAGGTCCAAGTTAAAGTTGGCAAGTTAAATTTGTTAGAAGTTACTTGATTCCGTTCCGATTGATCTTCTAGCATTGTGGAGAAACTACTATCTTTTGGCTTCTTTGTCTTTTTTCATTCCATTGAATTGTTACAACTTTTAGGCGGTCTTGTTTAACTTTTAGACCAATATGGTCACCCAAAAATGGCTAAATATTGTGTTTACCTTCTTAAAGTGAGCTATCTAGCTTGTAACGATTCAACTTTTTATGGATTGCCACCTTTAAAAAGAGACTCACCATAATCTGTCAGTCCTAGTACTAACCTTTCATCCTCGTCATACATTTTGACAAAAACGAAGAAGTAATTACTAGTTAAAGCAAGAAAATAGTATAATATCAAGAGAAAAACAATAATAAAAAGGGGGCGTTCCGAGAATCGAACTCGGGACCTCTTGCACCCAAAGCAAGAATCATACCACTAGACCAAACGCCCGGTGTTGTTAGTCAGGTGGGCTCATAAATTATTATAATCACATCTCTGTAATTGTTTATTGTCTAGGGTTTTGTAATTAACCGAAGTCGCGACCTCCTATATAAGTAAGACGACCCAGCTCGTAAACCCGGAGCCTCCATTACACACTGCGAAACCTTCTGCAGAAGTAAGTCTTCTTCTTCTTCACCATCTCTAGGGTTTCGATTCGATTTCTTTCTCCACCGTAACAAATCAAACTCTCTGATACTAGTCATGTACTTATCTAATCCATTTGTATTGTTTTGATACAGCGTTTGCTAGGTTTCAAATGGCCACCGTTCCAGGACAGCTGATCTGGGAGATCGTCAAGAAGAACAACTCCTTCTTGGTCAAGCAGTTCGGCCGGAGCCACGCCGGCGTCCGCTTCAGCAAGGAGCCTAACAACCTCTGCAACCTCCACTCCTACAAGCACTCCGGTAAGTCATAACAAACCCTAGCACTGATTTGTTTTCTATTTCATATGATAATAAGCATTATAAATTCGATTTAATTCGAGTTGGATTGTGTGTTGATTAGGTTTGGCGAACAAGAAGACTGTGAGTATTCAGGCCGGAGGCAAAGCCCAGTCGGTGGTGCTCGCCACTACTAAGACCAGGAAGCAGAACAAGCCTGCCAGCATGGTTCACAAGTCTGTGATGAGGAAGGAGTTCCCTCGCATGGCCAAGGCTGTTACCAATCAGGTACCGAAATGCTCGATTTTACGCTGTTCTGTTTGATGCAGATTTGTTGTGTGAAATGAAATAAATGAAAATAACAATGCTGTATGTGATTCTATTAGTTTTGTTAATTTGGTACTAGCAGTGATGAGCAGCTAACATATAAGAAGATCTCACTTTGTGTGAGGTTTTCAATGCAATTGATTTGTTACGCTTGGCTTCTGAGCAGTCATTTAGGTTCAAATGTATGGCTATAATGGCTCAGGATTGTTTTGTTTTTTAGGTGGATAGGTCGACTTGAGTGTGATCCTGGTAGTGTTTTAATATACTACTTAGTAGCAGTGATGAGCAGCTAACATATAAGAAGGCCTCACTTTGTGTGAGATCTTCAATGAAATAGAATTGTTACGCTTGGCTTCTGAGCACTTAAGCTTCTGTTAATTTGTTGTTAGATAGTATGTCTGAATGTCTCTCAAGGGCTTTGGATGTTCTAAAGTTCTGAGCAGTCATAATTGGTGTGAGATATGATGGTGTTTTTGTGGTTGGGAATCATGCCTAGCTGTTCATTGTTTCTTTTCCTATCTAGTTGCTATTTCTGTACCTGCAATTGTTTTTTGTCGAAGTGTAGTAGTTCTTGCAACTTATAGCAGTGATGAGCAGCTAACATGTAAGAAAATCTCACTTTGTGTTGGATCTTCGATGCAATTGAATTGTTACGCTTGGCTTCTGAGCACACATTGTTGTCCTAAATACGTACTCCCACGCCTATTTTGTTGAGTTAATGAGATTGTGAAGATGGACATTATGTATTCACTGTGACCTCTCAACCTCATATATTGCCCGTCTAGTTTTCGGTCTGTGTCTCTGAACATAACATGGCATTGATGTTACCACAATGAATGTTTGATTGAAGTGTACTTGGAATGTTAAAGTGATTGGATTTTTGTCTTTGTTGCAATTAATTTTATACTGTGTTGTTGCAAGTACTTACTGAATGTTATATTCTATTGTTCCAGGTGGTCGATAACTTCTACAGACCTGATTTGAAGAAAGCAGCCCTTGCTAGGCTCAGTGTAGTTCACAGGAGTCTCAAGGTGTCAAAATCTGGTGCCAAGAAGAGGAACAGGCAGGCTGTTAGGATGTACGGAAGACAGTGAAAGACTGTTTAGATTCTTAAGTTAATGTGCAAACATGAATATTTTGCAAAGTTTGAATATTTAGTCCTCAGAAATGTTCCAATTTGGTTTTGAAGACTTGCAAACAGATTTTTGTAGTGGTTCATGTGTGTTTTGTTTCATTGTTGACCAGAAGCTTCTATGATCTTTTATTTTCATGAGGGTAATATTGTTTTTTTGCCTTGTGTCTACTGCATACTTGATGAAATAATAAACTTAGAACCCTATGGTTTACATGCATGGAGCTCTCAAATGTCTACATATTTAAAGAGTAAATAGTAAAAGAGACAGTTGCTCATGTTACTGGGATGGTTCAAGACTGATACTAATACGGGTGATGCAATCTCGCTTTTTGTACTGTTTATCGTAAGAGCATCTCTAACAATTTATGTTTAACTCCAACCGGTTCTTTATTTTGGAGATTTCAGTATTTATTACAACAATAAAAAATGATACATTATTATTAATAATAGCAAAAAAAAATAATATATTTCATTATAACATAAATTACCGAATAAAATATTTTAAAGTTTTGTTCTTATCGTAGGAGCACGTGAATAATTAATATTTAGGGAAAAAAGGTTTTGCTGCAAATTTGGGGAATGAGTGCTTCTCTTTCTTTTCCATCCCCATTTTAGAGAATAAGATGAGAAAACTGTTAGACCACAAAACAACCTAATATTTCCCAAAATTGATAAAATTAAGAAAATATGGAAGCTGTTGGAGATGCTCTAATTGACTAAGAGATTTGTGGTCAGCCACCGTTGGATTTACATCTAAGAGTTGAAAACAAAACAACAACTTAAAAATAATTATCTCCGTCTTTGAATCTCTTAGTTAATTACTGACCTAGTAAACACTATTACGTACTCGAAAGATAGAGAAATCATTTTACATATAGAAATACATGATAATGAAACTGAAAGTGGACGAAGATTTCCTAAGTGTGGCAAGAAATATTTTGGGGATGAACACATACGACTCCATTCTAGTCTGGGTCGACCAACTCAAAATGGATCATGATACTTTTCTTGGATTTAAATTGTTTGGATTTGCTTGAATGTCTTATAACCATTAAAGGAGTAAGGATGACATGTTGGTCTTAGATTGTTCTCAATCTAATAATTAGAAATCATCTAAGTAAATCCAAACGATATAAATTCGCAATTAAATTCACTCAAAATGGATGATGTCACATGCGATACGCGTGAGAGTGGAGACTGGAGCGTCTTCACCAGGATATGCTATAAATATCCCTAAATCCCCAATTGCCTCCATTTCTAACAGTCGATACTTTTCCCGCTCTCATTTCCCGCTCCCCAAAACCCTAACCCACCGATGGGCCAGAAGAAAGGACCCCCCGCCGACGAAACTCTCGATCCCAAGAAACGCCGCCGCGTCGGCTTCTCCAGCGTCTGTCAGTCCTCTCGATTTTCAATTTCTCGCACTCTAATTTTGTTTCCGTCGCTGTTTCATTTGTTTCGGACTTAATTTGTTGATTTTGTTTTGTTTGTTTTCGTCGATTTGGGAGCAGATGCTGGAGTGGAGGCCAAGGATTGCATCAAGATTTATCTGGGTATGATTATTTTTTTTATTGTTTATTTTTTATATCGGCTTTAATCTGATTTAATTTTGTTGATGCTACTGTTATTATTCGCTGATTAGGTTTTACTTTACAATTTTATTCTTGAAATTTTTCTTAATGGGCTGTTTAGTACTTAGTAATTACAGGGGTTAGTCAATATCGGTCAAGCTGGGTACTAGTATTAGTGGGAATTTTGTTGAATGTCTGAGATTTGCTAGGATCTCCGTGGATTTTAGCGTTGGGTAACATCCCAGATACTAGAGATTTAGATGGAGATTGTTCGGAATAGATACTATGCTATGCTTTGTTCATTTGGTTGAAGAAGTTGAAACTCTTGTTTAATGGTAAAATTAGTAATTTCATGATTGTCGGTCAGTGAATAACAATTTACTTTCTCAGTCGGCACCTGATCTGTGAATGTGAATGTGTTGTGAGTTGTGTTTGTAACTGTGAATGAGAGAAATGATGGATATGATTTCTGTATATTCCACTGATTGTGTGCTTTAGATCCAACTGGGGCCACCCTTTGGTGCTTATTTGGAGAGAAACTTGAGTTTGCAATTGGCTATTTAACTATGGTTTTAGCAAATAAGCAAGTGATCTTAGTGTCGAATAATCAACCAGTAACACATGATCGGAGTCTTGTAATGACTTTGTATATGATATAAGTTTTTCTTATGCTATGATTCTGGTTTTATCTAATTCCAGGTTCCTTTAACTGATCTACTTTCTTCATCCATAGTTTCTAGCAAAGAAGAGGTGGATGCTGCAAACAGTTTTTGTTTGGATCCGGTTGACTTGAATAGCCTTTTTGAGGAAGATGGGAAGATATATGGTTACAAAGGATTGAAGGTAATTCTTATCCATTCTTGTTGACGTTTGTGTTGCGATACTAATTAATCTAGATTGTTGTTTAGCTTGAATATGATTGAGAGTAAATGGTTTTAATTCTTTATCAAGTGCAGATTACCATATGGGTTAGCAGTATATCGTTTGATGCATATGCTGATATTTCATTTGAGAGCACAGCTGATGTAAGCACTGTCATTGTAGTACTCTAGCTCTTTCTGCATCATCTGTTTGCTATTAGTATTCTTCTATTTGTGCTGGTCAAGTATATTGTACTGATTGTGTTAAATGTTAACAGGGAGGTAAAGGAATCACAGATTTGAAATCAGCTCTTGAGGTATATATTGATTACCATTTTATATCATCAGTCAGTTTAGTATGTCAGTTCTCATGATTAGTTGGTATTGTTCTTCAGAAAATATTTGGTGAGACCCTTGTTGCCAGTAAAGAGGAGTTCCTTCAGACCTTCTCAACTCAGAGAAATTTCATCAGGTAATGGATCATGGATTCTTATATTCAGACCAAACTATGTTTATGGTCATGATTTTCGTATTTTTTTATTATTTACTTATCTCCATGATTTTCACCTTTGAATTGTGTGCAGATCCATGATCTCTGACGGGGAGGTGTTGCAGCACAAGGCTTCATCTACTTCTGATGTGGAGGTGATTTTTATTGCCAAACGTGTTTCTTTTGTTGATAAAACGTAGAAGCATTTGTTAACAACATTATGGTCAGGTTATCCGCATGGTTGTGGGCAAGTCAGCTGCTGGACCCCTATACAGTTGCTTGGTTCCTCTTGTGTTTCTTCTTGTTGATGGTAATTTATCTATCTAATAAACAGCTCCTGTTTTCTTTTCGTTTGGTGAGCGTTGCTCCAGTGGCAGAATGTCACTTTAAGGTTTAACTGGTGTTGTTTTCTTGAATCAGGTGCCAGTGCAATTGATGTATTGGATCCATGTTGGGAGTTGTATCTCCTGGTCGAGAACAAAACAGATGAGCAAGGGGACATCTACAATATATTGCTCGGCTTTACAGCTCTGTATCGTTTTTATCATTATCCAGACAGTTCTCGGTTGCGACTTAGCCAGGTTTGCTCCTTGCCAATATCAGTTATGCGTGCTATATTTGCTTAGCAATTTTTCATCAACGCTTATTTTTTATGCAGATTCTCATATTGCCTCCTTACCAGCATAAGGGTTATGGAAGGTACATTCTAGAGGTTCTCAATCATGTTGCAGTATCTGAAGATGTGTATGACTTCACAGTAGAAGAACCATTGGACTACTTCCAAAATGTACGCACTTGTGTTGATGTACTACGCCTTCAGAAATTAGATTCTGTTCGCAATGCAGTCAATTTGGCTGTTTCAAATCTGACACGAGGTAAACTGTCAAAGAAAACGCGCATCCCTCGACTGATGCCAGCCACAAGAGTCATTGAGGATGTGAGGAAAAGCTTGAAGATCAACAAGAAACAATTTCTGCAATGTTGGGAGGTCTTCATCTATCTTGGCCTCGATCCAGTGAGCAAGTACATGGAGGATTTTGTGAGCATTGTTTCTAATCGCATGAAGGAAGATATCATAGGAAAAGAATCTGGGACTGGTGGGAAGCAAGTAATTGAAGTTCCAAGCGAATACATACTGGAGATGTCATTTGTTATGTTCAAGTCCAATGCTGGGGAAGCTACTAGTACTGTTCAGGTAGATGAAAACAAACCTACACAGGCGGAGCAACTTCAGGAGTTAGTTGATGAGAGAGTGAATGAGATCAAATCAATAGCAGAGAAAGTATCTCAGCATAGCACAAGTATGGTCGAGTCATCTTGAAGGACTCCAAGTTTTTGGTGCCCTTGCATGTGATACTCCAAGTTTAGGGTTAGAGTGGTTGGGACTTGTTAGGTTCCGGAATACAGAGGCTTGCGTTGTAATTGAGCTCTATGCTTTTACTGTGTTATTTTTGAACTCACTTTTCTAGAAACTCAGCAGCTTATGCTTTTTCCTCTGTACTTAAGTTACCCTTTCTGTTCTTTCAAAATGAAACGTTCTTTTAATACCTACTATTGGAACCAAGAGCCATAGAATGCTATAGGATGCTTGGGAACCTTGTTCGAGCTAGAAAGAGAGAAAAAAGTACGCAGCAAGTGCAATTGCTGGAACAGAGACGTGAAAAATCTACTCTTGTTAAAAATGGAGACTTTACAAGCTAAATTACCGGACTGAATTGTATTCCCTTTCAGTCACTTTTCTCTTAAGCACTGGAACATATACAACAACAATCGGAACATGGAGTACAGGATTCTAAATTATCATTGATTTCGTACTTGGTCTTGGTTCCTCAATCATCTGATGTTGAGAGCAAAATGATTCTGCTAGTATAAAGATCGTTGCATATCAAATTGGCTATATCTTGTGAACAGTATAACCTGCTTCTTCTGTTGTCAAGTTCTCCTTCCAGTGTTCAAATTCAGTTCCACCAAACACCACTTGCTTGATCCCAACAAAGCTGCAGAGCAAAAAGTACCACAAAATAGAAGCTTTAGAAGCATTTCAATCCTGGCCGGCTTCAAAGAAAGAATAAGTAGAATAAGAAAACAGTTGGCCAAAAAGAGAAAAGAACGTAAATCCTAGATGTCCCTGCTTATGCAAATATCTGACTACATTCCCACAAGGCCACAAGTACTTCACAGTTCACACTGAAGGAATCACCCATCAACAACTATTTGTCTTTGGAAATACTCATTACTACAACATGACTATGAAACTACTGTAAACAAAAGATCATGTCTTTTACTTATGGATTTGCATTGTTGGAAAGAAGAAAGGTGAATAAAGAAACAGAGTAGATATAGGGATTTGAGGAGCATACTCGGAGCTTATCTGAGTCAATGCATTTATCAGAACATCCAGTATTAGTGGCTCCTTAGTACCGATATCCACCCTGTCAGTAAATATATCCAATAGATGAGCAAGAATCATCTACGATTCTGTCTCCAATTCTATAGAGAATCAGTATATAACTCTATCAACATAGCCTGCAATTGTGAAGGATTATAACAGTTCCACAATTCTAGACAAGCTACATACCAAACACGTCCCAAGTTGTCTTGAATCTCAAGATCTCCAATATTGTAAAATGTAGTTGGTGTCACATTCGCTCCCTGAATGGGATCATAACTTGGGCGTTTATCCAAAGGGGATTGTGACAACTGCATGAGTAACAGCTCATAGGGTTCAAATTCTCACATGTTACTTCTAAGCAAGAACATTGGTACAAAGTCATCGATGATATATGCATTGACTACCAGCTATTAAGAGAGAGTTTTACTCAAATTTTAAAGATGAACTGAAATCTTACTTGCATATTCATGGAATTACATCCGCCCAAGCGTCCAATGATGTGCCATGATCGAACAGTCTGGACACAAGACAGATCAACTAAATTACTTCATATCATTCACAGAGCGATATATTATCAAGTTAAGATAAGTTTCTTACATCCGAGATTAAGGAAACATCTTGTTCCAATGGAGTGTTGTAGAACTCGAACCATATGTATGAATTTGAGAAACTAAAGCTGGTAGTGCCAGGAGTCAAGAAAAACGTTAATAAAAGAGATGCACTGATAATCTTCATTGTTATAGCAGATATTGAACATACAAAACTAATAGCTAGACGAAACAATACATAACCAATGGAAATTTATTGGTACAGATTAGTTCTGGGAATGATAATAGAGTGTGCTTAGCGAACCTATAACATATTGCACAAAAGGCATAGCAATGTGTAAGGTAACCACACACATAATCCCATAAGAGAAAAGCTCATATGAATTTGTTTATGAACAAACTCACAACATTCTGAAGAGTAATTCAATAACAGCAAGCCATTATGTCATTTGCTTATGTTAAATATGACAGTAGGTACACTCTAGAAAACTGGCTATGAATCAGAAGAACAAATTGCTTTGTTTTCCAAATCTTCTTAAACTTACTCATTGAATACAACTCTCATGGGTTCCCCTGAACCAGATTTTGTATGCAATATCTTGTTCCTTTTCTTCCTCAACCTCTCCTCCATCTGCAATCATGTCAAACCCTTCAAACTCACACATAAAAATTCCTCAAAACTCAAACTAAAATTACCATTACCAAATTAACATAGCTCAAATTTGCAGAGAAATCCCACTAGTGCAAAGTAAGACTCACCTTGGACCTAGCCTTTTGTGGGTCATCAAGACAAGCACCCATTATTTCAGCAAACTCAGGGTCTCTATCAAACTCACTCCTTCCCTTCTCCTCTCCCCACAAACCCACTCCTACTCGAAAACCCATCTTCACCAAACCCTCCATCTTCTCCTTCACTCTCTTTCTGGGTATCAAACTTCACTCCCCCACCAGCTTTACAGACCAATACACACGTCTTGGTCTGACCTCCAACGGCCCAAACCAGCGGCCGGCAGTGTTTATGGCGGGAAAGTAAAGATAAGCAAACGCTTGTATGAAGAAAAGGTGAACATGAGTGTAGGAGAGCCATGGTTTCAGCAAAAAGGTTCAAACTTTACACAAAGAAATGAGAAAAGCTTCAGTCTTTAAAGACCTTAACCCTCTGTGTTGCTGGGTTTTAGACACAGTGTTCGGAGCTGAGGAGTGACAGAGGATGAAACCGGAGACCCGGAAAAGGCCCAAGCTTTACAAACAAAGACGACCCAAGTTTACAAATTTTGGGCTTCAAAGCCCATGAAGCACACTTGACAGTGTAGCCATCACAGTGAAAACTAATTCTATGTCGAAAAAGAGAAAAAGAGAAATCGGAAAGCAAAGCAGAGAGTGATGGATTTGCTTCCGGGAGGGAGTTCAAGCATGATGAAGAAAACCGGGTTCAGGTCACTGAAGCTGGTGAACGTTGATATGGACCAAGTTCTGGGAGACAAGCCCGTCGGAGTTGATTATGGGAGGCTTGACAATGGTCTATCTTACTATGTTCGTTGCAATTCTAAGCCCAAAATGAGAGCAGCCCTCGCTCTTGGTGTTAAAGTAGGGTATGTGAATATGTAGATGCTTTGTTTACTGCCTTTTGTTCATAATTGAATGGAATTTAGTTTGTTTTTCATTGTGTTGGGTATGTTTATTTGTTTCTTGGTTGGTGTTGCTTGGGTTAGTTGTGTTTGTGTGGTCAAACTAGTGGAGTTTTCAGTTTTGGGGTTGGTGAATTAAGTGTTTTGGTGTGGAGTTATTGATAATGTGATTGACCCACAAGAGAATTAAGTGAGGTTTTAATCATTGATGCTAAGAGTGAGCAATGTGTTGGTTAAAGAGAAAGAAAGATTCAAGCTTTATGTATGCCTGAATTTATTGAGGTTTTTGATGTTATTGGGGTCGTGGCAGGTCAGTTTTGGAAGAGGAGGAAGAACGAGGAGTTGCTCACATTGTTGAGCATCTTGCTTTCAGTGCTACTCAGAAATACACGAATCATGATATAGTCAGATTTCTTGAGAGTATTGGGGCAGAATTTGGGGCTTGCCAGAATGCAGTGACATCTGCCGATGACACTGTTTATGAGTTATTTGTTCCTGTTGACAAGCATGAACTTTTATCTGAGGCGATTTCTGTATTGGCAGAATTCAGTTCTGAGGTATTAACTATTTTTACCTTGTTCAGTAGTCCTCAGCAATTTTTACTTGCTTTTAACTACGGGAACTGTGCAGATTCGTGTCTCAAGAGACGATTTAGAAAGAGAGAGAGGTGCTGTTATGGAAGAGTACAGAGGGAATCGAAACGCTACGGGAAGGATGCAGGATGCTCATTGGCTTTTGATGATGGCCGGTTCAAAGGTACTGCTTCTATAAATTAAATAAAAATCAACCGTCTGTAGAGGAGATTTTTAATTCCATCATTAGCCATCACTTGTAATGTATGCATGTACTGATTATACAATTAGCTGAAAGTATAAGATTTAGTTTCGTGTAAACTTTAGTCTTTCATGGCGTAATGCACCATGCAACTTAAGTGATAGAAGGTTGTAACTTGGAACTAGTTTTTACATAAGTTTTTGAACTTTGTCTAAACTCAAAAAGATGTCGCAAACCTAGTAATAGGTTAAGTGAACTATATTATACGAGGATGACTATTATTTTTAGGTGAACTCGTTTAGTCTTTGTTTTACAATTTTTACCAAGCGTATCTTTGTCGTTTAACTTACCTTGATTGCAGTATGCTGAGCGCTTACCTATTGGATTAGAGAAGGTAATTCGAACTGTTTCTCCTGAGACTGTGAAGCAATTTTATCAGAAGTGGTACCATTTAAGCAATATGGCAGTGATAGCTGTAGGAGATTTCCCTGATACTGAGGTCAGATATTGTTGACTCGTTAATTTTCTCATTTGAAGTATAAGCATAATCTGTAGTCAAGATGTCTTAACACACTCTTTCCATTTCAGAGTGTAGTTGAGTTGATAAAGAATCAATTTGGGCATAAAATTTCCGCACCTGAGCGTCCACTTATACCAACATATCAAGTTCCATCTCATGAAGAACCACGTTATTCATGTTTCATTGAATCTGAGGCAACCGGGGTTAGTACAGGAATAAATCTTAATATTATTTGTGTCAATTGATGTTCATGTTTAAAAAAAATCCAAGTGATATATGTAGAACTTGTCATTTTACATATTGAATTTGTTCTGTGTAGTCTGCAGTGATTATTAGCTATAAGACTCTAGCTGATGAGCTCAATACTGTGAGGGACTATAGGGATTTACTGGCAGAGTCAATGTTCCTCTATGCTCTAAACCAGAGGTTCTTTAAAATAGCTCGTAGAAAAGATCCCCCATTCTTTTCATGCTCAACTTCCGCGGATGTTCTGGTTAATCCTTTGAAGGCTTATATGATTACTTCATCTTGTAAAGAAAAGGGAACGATTCAGGCCCTAGAGTCGATGCTGATTGAGGTATGTTTTTCATCTATTACAAGAACTCTACTTGATTTTGTTCATTTTTAAACTCATTATTTTAACACCTAATGTTTCAGGTTGCCAGGGTGCGTCTACATGGGTTTTCAGAACGGGAAGTGTCTACAGTTCGAGCTTTACTGATGTCAGAGATTGAATCTGCATATTTAGAACGTGATCAAATGCAGTCAACTAGCTTGCGAGATGAATATTTACAGGTATATCCAAATTGTGGTTTCATATCTCTGATATTAAGGACCTTTGTATTGAAATTGAATACTCATTCACCTTTATCTTTCTCTGGCAGCATTTTCTCCGTAATGAACCTGTTATTGGGATTGAGTATGAGGCTCAACTCCAGAAGACCCTTCTACCTTGTGAGTCCTTGCATATCCAAATGCATTGATTTCACAACTATATGACAATATATTGTTCTACTCATCAAAACTTTTATACATGTAGATATAACAGCAGCAGAGATATCCAAATTTGCTGAGAAGTTACAAACATCATGCAGCTGTGTCATTAAGACAATTGAACCACGAGCTTCTGCAATAGTAGATGATCTGAAAAATGTTGTATCTAAAATCAGTGCTCTTGAGGAAGAAAGAATCATTTCTCCATGGGATGAAGAACATATTCCAGAAGAAATTGTTAGCACAAAACCTAATCCAGGGTAACGGTGGACCTTAACTTCTCATCACTGGTTATTAGCTTGTAATTTCTTTCATACTGTTTTGTGAATACTATAGTCAAGTATTCTTAGCCTCGTTATATTATTGTTTCAGGAACATTGTGCAGCAATCTGAATATCCAAATATTGGAGCTACTGAATTGGTTCTATCAAATGGCTTGAGAGTTTGCTATAAGAGTACAGACTTTCTTGATGATCAGGTACAACTCTGTGACTGCAATGCAATATCTGTAGTTCAGGACTTATCCAAGGAAACCCTGTGTATCTGGCAGTCAGTTTTGTGTACATGAAGTTATGAACGCAAGACAATATTCATCATTGTAATGGATCTCTAATTTGTACTGCTGGGAGAAGGAAAATAAAACTCTATTTGCAATGCACCAAATGAACAGTTATTAATGTTAAAACTAAATAATGAGGTGGATATGACACAGAAGTAAATGGTATCCTCTACAGGTCTTGTAATCTTAATATAGGGGACATGGCTTATAGCTAGGAAGCACAAACCATTATCCAATGTTTAGCTATGCTTTGCAAATTCTTCTATGAAAATTTTCGAGTGATGTTGCAGTTTATGCCAACTTCAATCATGCTTGTCTTTATGGTATTTCAATAATGAGTTTGGTCAGAGGTAGGTTAAAAGAAGTTATTATGAGTGTATCTAGTACTGTCCTTTCCAATTATTTTGAGAGAAATTTTCCATATAATGATGGCATTCTGTTCTATGAGAGCACTACAGATCTGAAAGTTGTGTAACATGTGAAGTAATGGCTTAGAGTCTTATAGATACTTTGTTTCGGTAGGTCATCTTTACAGGGTTCTCATATGGGGGCTTATCCGAACTTGTTGAAAGTGAGTACTTCTCTTGCTCGATGGGACCAACTATTGCAGGAGAAATTGGTGTATATAGTTATAGACCTTCAGTTCTGATGGATATGCTTGCGGGTAAGAGGGCTGAAGTCAGCACAAAGCTTGGAGCATACACAAGAACCTTTGCTGGTGATTGTTCACCCTCAGACTTAGAAACTGCCTTGCAGGTATGCTGCATGATTTTCGCTGGTCTCCTGCAAATAATGAGTAGGAGATAATGATCACTTTATTGCTGTAGTTTGTAGAAAAAGAACTAAAACTTAAATTAAGAAAATTTAAACATGGAGTTGTCATCACTGCTAGAGCCTGTGTTCTCTTTATTTTCATTGCTCTCCAAGGTTGGATGAAGCTGCAAATGCTTATTAATATTTTTTTCTGGCAGCTTGTTTATCAACTATTTACCACACATGTAACACCAGGAGAAGAAGATGTCAAAATAGTGATGCAAATGGCAGAAGAGATGGTCCGTAATCAAGACAGGGATCCTTATACTGAATTTGCGAATCGTGTGAAGGAGCTAAACTATGGAAACTCCTATTTCTTTAGGGTATTGATTCCCACAGTAATTGATTATAGTTTTTGTTACATGTTGTATGCTGTAGTTTTAACTTTGCGTTAAATTCTAAATTTTTCCAGCCTACCAGACTAAGAGATCTTCAGAAAGTTGATCCAATGAAAGCTTGTGAATATTTCAACAAATGTTTCAAGGATCCATCAACTTTCTCTATGGTCATTGTTGGGAATATTGATCCTTCTATAGCAGTTCCTTTAATATTGCAATACATGGTAAGTTTTGTATTGTTTCTATTCTACCAATGCCTGGACTATATATTTTAACAGGTATGTGATTTTTCTGTGCAGGGTGGAATACCAAAGCCTCCAGAACCTCTCATGCAATATAACCGCAATGACCTGACAGGACTGCCATTCACTTTTCCAAAGACCATAATAAGGTACACTACAGTAGAAACCCATTACTGGAAGAACATATTGTTTTGTATTGGTGGTTGAAGGTGTTTCAAATACGAAAGACAGTAGGGATGTCTTATACAAAGAACCTTTATCTGATAATGATTTAATTAAGCACCATTCCAACTCTGTTTGAATATCGTTGATTTCTATACTTGTCTGAAATCTAAGATGTCCCACAGTATTACTTGAACTCTTATTGCATGTCTGAGTATTTACTACTGTTTGGATTCAAAACCCTGCTAACTGGATGTGCTTGTAGAGAAGTGGTACGCAGCCCTATGGTGGAAGAACAATGTTCTGTCCAGCTTTGCTTTCCTGTGGAGCTGAATAATGGGACCATGGTGCGTGGCTCTCTTTTCCTATATCATTACAAAGCATCTGATATTTCATGATTTGGCCTTTGAAGAGTTCAGTTTTACTGATAATATTGTTGCTGGACAAAACCATTCAAATGGCAGGTAGAAGATATTCACCTTGTTGGTTTCCTGAGCAAACTTCTTGAAACAAAAATAATGCAGGTTCTCCGGTTCAAGCATGGACAGGTTTGAATATATCCTGGAACTCGTCGTAGTTTTTATTCTATTATTCATCCTCATCTTTGGTTCAACTCTTACCTCTATGCTGCAGATCTACACTGTGGGCGTTTCAGTATTTCTAGGCGGTAATAAGCCTTCCAGAACTGCTAATGTTCGTGGAGATATAAGCATAAATTTTTCTTGTGATCCGGAAATTTCTTCAAAGCTGGTTTGTGAATTTGTTGCTGTACATGCACTTATTTTTAGTTTTTTAATTGAATGGTCAGTCAACTAGCTATTCAATACCATTTAACAGGTCGATCTTACTTTGGATGAAATATTACGTCTTCAAGAGGAAGGGCCTTCAACTGAGGATGTCTCAACCGTCCTTGAAATTGAGCAAAGAGCCCATGAAAATGGGATTCAGGTGATTTCTTGTTACAACAGGGCCCATTTGTTGTTAAGGCAGTTTTCAACTCTAAATTGTAGGATACTAAATACTTCAACTAGGTTGTTAATGATAATCACCAACTATATGTAATTTCCTGAAAGGGAGATATGAATGCAATAGATGGGATGCTATTTCAGGAGAATTACTACTGGCTGGAGAGGATTTTACACAGCTACCAGTCAAGGATCTACTCTGGCAATGTCGGCACTTGTTTTGAGGTTGGTCACTATAGGCATGCTTGTCTACTGCATCCTATATCGTTAAGCTCAGTTAGGGTTTCAGCTAGATGTTTTAAATAAGGATTTATAGTAGAATTGGTCGCGGAAACGGTTCAAAATGATTATATTAACTGTGATTATGTCTTTGTTGCAGACTCAAGAGGAAGGTCGGTTAAAAGTTAGACAATCTCTGACCCCAGGAGCAGCACAGTTAGCATTACAAAACATACTACCTTATCCTTGTAAAAAGCAGTACACTGTAGTAATCTTAATGCCCCGTACTTCTCACCTTAAGTTACTGCATTCATTCTTTCAATCTACGACCAGCTTTGGTAGAGATGTCAAGGTGAGTTACTCTAGTCAAATTTGTTCATGGATTGATGTTCTCAAATTACTTCTGAATTGCTTTATAACAAATTAGTTTGCTGGTTCTGGCAGATTTTAGCGGGGATTGCTGGTCTCACAGTTTTGGGTCTTACCTTGTGGAGACGTTCACGAAGTGCGCACTAAAATCCTAGGTGACTTTTACATAGCAGAGCTCTAGATACCTTGGAAGTGTGAAGGTTCCTGTTACAAATTAGAAGGAACTTCTTCTCATCTCTAAACTGTAGAGGAGGTCCATAGTAGCATGTTTTTTTGTAGAGCCAGAACTGAAACAGGAGGGTAAGATGGAAAGAATACACATCCTTTTGATATATATGGCCGCCATTGAAGGCTTTGGAACATGAGCATTCATTTTCTTTGTAGCTCCATAAGATGTACAATTGTTTCTTCAGTAATATAATCGGGACAGAAAATTTGGGACAAGGGGTAGATTTATAGTTTAGAAAAAGTTTTCATTTTTCTTGCATCAATGGGAGGAAGTCTTGGAACTTTCTAACCCAACAGTGACTACAGTCATACTTTGCCAAGAAAAGAAGGGGAAGATGGATTAGTTGATAAAATGGAAAAGGAAAATGCTCCTGCCCTCTTGTTCAAATTACCAACCTACCAAGCGGAAATATGCTACCCATGGTGAACAATTAACTCCAATAAATCCCTTTGTAGAAGAAATGAACAATGCATATCAATCTCTCAAACAGAGTACAATGTTCTAATCAAGGATATCAAATCTACATCAACTTTTTGTTGTTGAAAGTTGAAACTCATGTAATATACTCTCACAATCAGTAAAACTCTGAAACATGATTCTTAAGAGTTGTTTCAAGTGGTGAATAGGAAAATATCGTGAATGTGATTATTTTAATTAATTTTTTATTTTTCTAGATTTTAAAACTAAAACGAAAAATTGAGTCGAGCTCACCGTCATCAGTTCTCAAATTACTTAGAAAACATGATTTCAAGGGATAATATTTTGGTTTTAAAAAGAAGAAGAAGAAGAAGGAACACTTATTTTTGACAAAAGCAAAAATAAAAACTTTGTGAAATTCCAGTGAAGGAAATATATTAAAACGGCGTCGTGTGGTGGGTCGTATGAATAAACAGAAGGCCCGAGTAAGATGGAGGGGCCTTATAAAGGTGTAGAAACTAGGGTTTAGTATCTCTTCTTGTTTAGCTCTGCGCCTCCTTCCCCTCATTCTGCGTCGTCTCCAGGTTCCTCTCTCTCTCTAATCTATTCAATCCTTTAACATGAAACCCTAATCTTAACACTCTGAAGTCAAAGATGTGTGCTTTTTCTAAATTGGGCGGATGGTGTGTTTTGATATGCAGGTAAAGTTGAAGAAGAAGAAGAGGAGAGTGTGAAAATGGTTGAGAAGACAAAGGGACGAAAGGAAGAGGTGGTGACCAGGGAGTTCACCATCAACCTCCACAAGCGCCTCCATGGCTGGTAATTCATTTTATTTACCCCTTCTTCTTCTTCTTTTTACTGTTTATGGAATGATTTTACTAGCTTTGTGTCTGTTTGTTGTGGTATTGGTTGGGATTTGGATTCGTATGGTTTTGGGTTTGCGGAAGACTGGCTTTTTGGGTTAATATGTTGGATCTTATTTGAATCTGTTCATGTATGTTTATCTTTGTATGGTGTTGAGCTAATGAACTGGATTTGGTTGAGAATTGGTGGACTGGTGAAATGAGTGGAAAGTTGGATATGATTGTTGTAGACTCATAGTTTAGTGGCATGGTCTAGATTGTTAGATTGCTCATGCTATTGAGTATGATATATGCGGGATTACATGAGGAGCTAGTGTGAACTGTGGGGATGTGGCGTGTAGTTGTTGCATAAGTGCGCTAATTGGTGGTGGCAGGTGACGCAGGGTTGGGTTTTGATTTTGTGGAGTTAGGGTCTCATAGTCTTGGACCTGATGCCCTTGACTGTGTTACTGTGTTAGTCGAGGGATATGAAAAGTTATGTGTTTTAATTGTCCTTCATTGTTGCTTTTCTCCAACTACGTATATCAGTCCACAGTTCAAATTCTTGAGGTGTTTTTGTGTTTGTGTTGGAATAAATGTATTGTCAATTTTCATTATAGTGGCAGATGATTGATATTCATTGTTTGTACTGTTGTGAACAACAGCACCTTCAAGAAGAAGGCTCCCGATGCCATCAAGGAGATCAGGAAGTTTGCCCAGAAGGCAATGGGAACCAATGATGTTAGGGTGGATGTCAAGCTCAACAAGCAAATCTGGAGCAGAGGAATCAGGAGTGTCCCAAGAAGAATTAGGGTTCGGATTGCTCGCAAGAGGAATGATGATGAAGATGCAAAGGAAGAGCTATACTCCCTTGTGACTGTTGCTGAGATCCCAGCTGAAGGACTGAAGGGCTTGGGCACCAAGGTCATTGAAGAGGATGATTAGTTTATTTAATGTCTGTTTCAAGTTACTCGGTAGAGAGTCTGGAATTATATTAAGCTTTTTTGGCAAAACCTTCAGTGTTATGAGAACAAGAGACGTGTTTTTGTTGTTTCATTAGTTTGGAGTATCTTGTTTGCTTAAATATTCATGATGAGTATCTACTTTGGTTTTAAGTGGTGTTATTTCCTTATTTGTTTTTCTTGATTTGCCTTCCTTTACAAGGAATTGTTTAACTTGAGTGAGGTCGCTTATCTTTACTTTTAGGAATAGCAATGGTTGATGCAAAACTTAAGCTCATAATGGTGCATAATGGTGCACAAGCGATATCATTTTAAACTTTTTACAGTTCAATTCAAGCGAATGGTATCAAGTTCATTTGATTTAATGCTACACTGCGATAGGAAACTCAGCACTCTTTGGAACCTAATGCCAGAAACAAAAGCCAATCTTCATTTGGGGAAATCCCCTACCCCCGGGACACCTGAGTTTCTTGTTGAAAGTGTTTCTCTGAGCTGCAATAGTGATAAAGGGTTTGGTAATATGGCTCCTGGAGTCTATCTGTAAATCTGTATCAGACTGTTGAGGCCTGATTACAGTTGCACAGAAGGAAGTGGAATGAAAATTGCAGGTCATTGTACATCTTTCGCCGCTACTCAAACAGAACCAGTCCATCTCGATATAATCCTCTCTCTTCACACCTGCATATAATCTGATCTCCTTAACCACACACCTGGCTGTTGATATGAACTGTGCTCTCATGATGCTACAAACAGCTAGCAGATCTGCTAAAACTTTAAGTAGTCAGTTATCTCACTTCAAAAGAGACCACCAACATCATGCTAAATGCATATATTCTTGAACTGTGAATAGTAACAACTGAGGCTTTACTTTGAGTGGCATAAATATATTTAAGTTGATCAAAGAAAAATTAGATGACAGTAAATAAATGATTCAGTGGAAATTAAACATTTAACAAGCAGATACACATCCCTGACCAAAACAATCTCAATGTGAATAGCTCTTTCTGAATCTGTACCGCGCATATGCAATAAACTGCTTCATGTTCCATCTTGCCTGTCTTCAGTTATAAGGAAAAAAAAAAAGTTTAGCTATTGAATTTCAGAAACATCTAAATAAACCAAAAAAATAATATATAGTTAAGAATACACAGTGATACTCTTGTACAAAACAGCAATACAGAAAGGATTGCAACTTAGTGGAACAGTCTATGGCGCACGCCCTTCTCCTCGAGGCATCTTCTTTGAAATCGATTCTTCCACATCCTTTAGCTGGTAATAATGTGGAGCTATTTCCACCAACCAATCTGGTTTTAGTTCTGAAACCTGTCTGACATATTCCTTAGTAGTGAGGACCAACTCACGATACAAAACCCATCTCGGAAGCACTTGTGCCAGCCCTGAACTGGGGTGTATATGGACATGCTGTGGATTCTTCACTGTTCTATAAGCTCCATTCTTTTCCAACCTAGCAGAATGAGGGAAGTAACCAGAAGTGATTGCCTTCTTTATAGCCTCTAAATCTACAGGATTCGAGGTGAGCTGAATCTCAACTCTCTCCAAGAGCCGCTGAAGCTGATCCCGGATATCTCTTGCTCTTTTCATGCTCCTAACTTGTATATAGTTTTCGTAACACCATTGTGTAGAATAATTTGTCTCTTTCCATGTGTTATAAACATTTAGCAATGCAATGTGATCTCCCACGTCGCCGGTGTGAAAATTTTGCTTTGCATTGTCAGCATAGACTTGTTTGTCCTTTGGACGATAGAAGATGGAATTACCAGTGGAGAGCATGGCAGCAATTGAAAGTACCTCCTCTGAGCACTTGTACTTGTCTGAAGCAACTATCGCCTTCGACAACATTGGATCCACAGGAAACTCAGCCATCTGTCTACCAATCTTGGTAAGCTCACCAATACTATTTAACGCCCCTAGCGCAAACAACAGTTCCAAGGCTTTTATCAGTGCTTCAGCAGGTGGAGGATCCATAAAATCAAAGTGCAGCAAATCATTGATCCCAAGGCTCTTCAGAGTAAGAACAACATTAGCGAGATTAGTTCGTTGAATTTCTGGTATTGTGGTATCATCTAACTCATTTTTAAAACTGTCCTCAGTATATAACCTGTAGCACTTACCAGGACCAGTTCGACCAGACCTACCTGCCCTCTGAATTGCTGACGCCTTTGAAATAGGAGTGACTTGCAATGACTCCATCCCACTCCTCGGATTATAGGACTTCATCTTGCAATATCCAGGGTCAATGACATATTTGATCCCATCGATTGTCAGTGAAGTTTCAGCAATGTTTGTAGCAAGGACAACTTTCCTAGCCCCTTTAGGAGTAGGCTCGAAAATCTTTTGTTGCAGCTCAGTAGGCAAGTTTGCATATATGGGGCAGATAATCAACTCAGCAATCTTTGTCCCTAGACCTCTTGTCCTGTGCTTCAACATTTCGTTCATGGTTTCGATTTCTTCTTGTCCGGTGAGGAACACCAATATATCACCAGGTGGATCTTTCACATGGATTTGTAGTGCACTGACAATTGCTGCATCCAAGTAATCAGCTTCTGGTTCTTTTGTGTAGAAGACATCAACATCGTGCAGCTTTCCTGGGACTATAAAAATTGGAGCTGAATCAAAATAAACACTGAATTTCTCAGCATCAAGAGTTGCACTAGAGATGAGCAGTTTCAGATCAGGTCTAAACCGAGCAATGTCCTTCACCAATCCAAATAGAATGTCAGTCGAGAGTGTTCTCTCGTGCGCCTCATCCACCATCAGCACACTGTAACTTGCCAAATCTGGCTCAACAAGGAACTCCCTCAACAACATTCCATCTGTCATGTACTTCACAACAGTCTTCTCAGAGGTGTGATCCTCAAAACGAATAGAGTAACCTACCTCATGCCCAAGCTTGACCCCCATTTCTTGAGAAACCCTGGCAGCAACACTCATTGCCGCAACGCGCCGCGGCTGCGTGCATCCAATCTTCTTCCCACCCTTAGTATAACCTGCCTCATGGAGAAACTGGGGTATCTGTGTAGTTTTCCCTGAACCAGTTTGGCCTACAATAATCACAATTTGATGTTTTTCAACATGCTTGAGAAACTCTTCGCGCTTTTTGTACATAGGTAATGCTCTCCTCTCCTCCTGCAGCTTCTCCATCGCTGATGTTGCTTTCGATTCAAGTAACATATCATCGTCCTCATCAAAATTATCATCATCTCCCTTGATCCCTGACCCCTTGACAAACTCAACCATATCTGTGACAGTGTCAAATAAAAACTCATACTCATCATCACCTTCTCTTCTTCTATTCTTTGCAGAAAAGCTAAACCTTCCCTTTCCAATTTGGTGATCCTCCCAAGCTTCCTGCTCTGCATGTGCACCAACCTTCTTCACTTCTTCATCCTTGTATCGCTCAAACGCCACTGATAATCTCTTCTTCTGATTAACACCACTCTCCATGTCATTGTAGGCCTCCGGAATCCGGTATTGATTGACACCATCATCCTTAGCTTCATACTTATCCACAAGCTTCAACACTTGCTCCTTGTACTTGTTTCTACGTTTCTCCGCTTCAGTCATCTTATCACATTCAAATAGCTTCTTCTCATCTTCTACCTCGTCTCTTATCTGCTCCAGTTTCATCTGCTCCCTTTTCTTTAAGTACTCTTGCCTCGAACGCTCTCGCAAAGCTTCAATGTCATGATCAGCATTGCTCGACGATCTTCTCCGATTAGGGTTTGGCTTATCTGTCAGTTTTCTCGTGGCTGCTTTGTCCTTCTCCTTCAAATTCCTCTCCAGTTGCTCCCTCGCTCTCTGATCTTCCTCTTCATAATCTTCAGCGCATGTTCGTCTTTTCTTTCTCTCTTCTTGTTTTGGTTCTTGTTCTTCTTCATCATCGTCCACGAGTTCGTACCTTTTACGACGAAAAACCCTAGGTGGTTTTATGTTTTGGTTAAGATCAACAGACGCCTTATGTGGGACTTTGGCGAAGATTTCTTCTGCGAATAACGACGTCGTCTCGGCGGTGGAGGACCAACCGGACTTGACGAGCATGTCGACCACGCCGGCCGGCGAGGTTGCTTGTTTCGTCACGGCGATGATGTGGTAAACAATTACGGGTTGGGAATATCCGAGCAGGGTCATTAACTTGTCGGAGACCCATGTCTTCAGATTGCTATCGCTCTCCATTGAAATTCAAATCTCGATTGAATTGCAATACTTCTTAATTTGGGAGTCGAAAGAGAAAACGGTGGTTACATATATAGAGAGATCGAGCCACATTTGTGGGTTATATCACTTATATGTAGATCTATTCCATTATGGACTAGGAATCTAGGATTATTTAGGACCCAATTGTGTTAGGAATCAAGTTTTTATTGAAAAATATAAAAAAAAAATTGCAAATAGTATGCAAGATTTGCAAATAGTATGCAAGACCTAAACACTTGGACAAATCTACAAGGGAAAATATTTGCAAAGAGTAGTCTCATGAAAAGATACATCACAGAACAAGGGGATGATGCAACTCCGGTCTGATTTTGCTTCAACAAGCATCACCTTATAGTTTTAGTTTAATTAGATTCCAAAAAATAATAATTATAGAAATCAACCTTCATATGTAGAAATCACCTTGGTCTTGTTTCTTAGTGTTTTGGCCACGATCCTCAGCGTGCGGAGCCGAGGTGATTAGCGAACAAAGAGATAGGAGGAGTTGCGGGGGCGAGTTGATTAGCGAACAAAGAGATCTGAGAAATTCTAGGCGGCGAGGCGCTTAGAATCAGGGTTTCGAAGAGGCTTCGAAGGGGTTTGGCTCCTGGAAGCGCTGGAGGTTTCGACGAGGTCGAAGGGTTTCAACAAGGTTGAAGTTTGTATTTGTGTTTGATTGATTGATTGTGTGTTTTATGTAAGCCGTGGAGCTTCTTTATATAGTGGGAGAGAGAGAGTCCGCCGCGAAAGATAATGAGAAACGTGTTGGACTGCAACGTGAAGCACAAAAGAACTGTTCATCCCATGCAGACCAATCCGCATGTGACACGTATCCAGCTCGCATAGTTCATTTAGAATAGGACACTGCTTCTGGCGCGCCTCTCCACTGTAGAGTCCCATGCAGACTGAAATTAGGAACAGTCTTATCCCGCGGGGTGCTACAGTCCATGTAGAAGACAAATAACTCGCGCGAACCGCGGACTATGTAGCTCAATTCCACCTCGCGGGCCAAAATAAACCTTTTTAAATTGATAAGGGCCACATGGATTGACCCAAAACATGTCGAAGACTGTAACAAGTCCACAACGATTATAAGTGTTCGCGCGGACTCCGCGTATGTCTACCTTGCGAGCTCGCGAACTAGCGAGTTAGTTCGCCAATATACACTCCGCCTCGCCTTCTCTAAAGTCAAATTCCACACACAGCATTCCGCGCGAAGCGCGCGAGATGGATCCTCACTCCGCGCGAAGTAATTTCGCGCGCGAGCTCTATTTTGTCCGGAAGTGCGCAAGATCTTTTAGTCCGCGCGGAGTCATTCCGCATGCGGACTTTGCAAATCGCCTCGCGTGGTCTTGCTGGTGGGCCGATATTTGTGAACTTAAAAGGAACTTGGGCTTGCCGACTGATATAGACCAAGAACTTAATTAATATTTACATAGACAATTATTGTCCAATATTAATTTAGGCGTAAACACTTAGCAAACCAAGTATATACTTTTTTTTATTCAAGATCGCAGTATTCTAAAGGTTTTCTAGGTCCAAGGACTAATCCGCTGGGGCCTGGACAGCCAGCAGGGTATTGCAGCCCCTCCCCAGGCCACTTTTGACAGTGTCGTCATTCGAACCGAGGTTGAGAAGCACACCCAATTAGACAAGAACCACTAGATTACCTTACAGTGGTTAACCAAGTAGATATTTATTATTGTTAATTCATGAAAACGTACATGGCATTTGCTTCAACCTCAACTAAACTAAAATGTGTTTATTATGAAAACAACAAACGAGAATAAAACTTGCAGCGACTCCACTTGATTTGAAATTACTTGATGAATAAACAAAAAACACTGATGAAGACTGTGCTAAGTCTTCTATACAAGGGAAGGTAAGAACCAAAAGGGCGCATAACTGCCTGAATCCCATTTTCTTAGAGAATAAATTTGTGTGATGGTTCTGTTCTCTAAACCGAAGATACATATCTCACATGTTGTACCACCATACTCACCAGGTACTGCATGTGTATAATATATGGAGTTTGGCTTGCACCTTGGGTGGTTTGAAGCTAGAACAGACACTGAATGACCATGACCTACGAATAAAGCATCATCTCCTATGTCTTCCACCTCAATCATCTGCAAATTAGTAAAGCTCCGATATGAGCCTTTGTATGTATCTTCGAGAATTAACTTGTAAACCATAAAGGTAGTAATAGTTTCCAAAGTGTCACCCAGATCCGTAGAAAATTTCCGAACAAGCAAGAGGTCTCCCTTAGTTGATTCAACAAGATAATTCCTCTCACAATACCATCCTTCAGGATGATTAACGTCTGTAGCTGTATAATACTTCATAATTGCAGAGCAACATGGATCGTAGTCAAGTCTAGTCACAGTAATCTCATGTCCAGTATTTCTAACTGTAAAAATTTGGTTTCTATACGACATAGCGTTAACAAACCCGGCATTATTACGTGATGTCCACAGCAGAAATTATACAGTGCACCCGGGTGTATCCACCGTCCATTTTGACCCGTCAAAAAAAAAAAAAAATTAACGGTGGAGATGACGGGTGCGCCGCGCACCCGGGTGCGCCGAATAGGCTCTCTGTCCACAGATATGAATGATATGATGTTCTAAAAGTCCAATGCTTTTCTCTTCCTCTGGTGTAAGTGAAGGGCATACGATCATTGAAGAATACTAGAACTGCATAATTTTCAGGATCCGAAGTTGGATCATGAGACAAGATAACCCTCGGGACGAAAGTGCTTACGTCCAAGCCACAGTAGAATTTGAAGACAAGGAGATTAACCGGAGGGAGATGAATGACATTCCTATTGTTTCTGGTAGGCTTGAGGTTGTGGAGAGTTATCTTCCAAGATTTGTCTATTGTTGCCAACCAACCATGACTAAACCCACAACACTTCCCACCATAAACCGGTAATCGAATAATACTGTTGTAGAGTTTTCTCTCTAAAACACCATAGAGTCCATGTTTCATCTTCTGGCTAAGAGATAAATGGCATTTGATAGGGATCATGAGCATGGGAAGTACCTTATGCCAACGCTGCGTTGTTTGATTATAATCCTTTGCCGCATAACGCCATTGCTTACAAACCACAGCAAAGCGAACGTGCTCAATAGGTTCCAACAACTTATCCAGAACAGAAAACATAATATCACTAGGAAGTCTTGCCCAGTCTGATTTTGATAGGTGAATAATACTGCTTCTCTTGAAGGAAGGAGAAGCCATGTTGCAATTATTCCTCCTACCATATTTTGTTGAAGATTTTTCGAAGGCTTTAGTTTTGGTGCCATTATGCTCGAAACAGCATTAGGGTTTCGTCTTCTAACCCGTCTCAGCTCTTCCTCTTCATAGTGATGTTGTGTGGCTGCTGTTTCTGGCTCCCTCTCTAATTGAACCCTTTTGCAAGGCAAGTTCAACTTCCTCGTATGATTTGCAGGGAAAGTTCGTCTTCCAATACAGCTCTGTCGACGTTGATCTTCCTCTTCTTGTTCATCTTCAACATATTCTTGACTAGGTGTCTTCCTGTACCGTTTGTTAGGGCCAATTACATATAAGTTTACTTTGAGATATTTTTTCTCACATAAGTTTACCCCAACATTTTTACCCATGTAAGTCCACCCAAGCCTAAATAAGGTTTTGGTTTAAGTATTGAAGTTCAACATAATTACAGACTGTCATCCAACAAAAAAAATTAGATTTTCTCTTTTATATTTACAAAAATGCCACTAATGTAAAAAGTCAACAACCACTCTTCTCCTCGGAAAAGTCTCCAGCAGACCTCCGGCGAGGTCTCTGATGGACTCCGGCCGACCTCCGGCAATGTCTCTGGCCGAATTCCGATGAGGTTTTCAACGGTTACGAAAGCTACTACCGCCAGCAAGAAAAGCTACTATCCCTAGCTACAAAAACTACTACCACAGACTACAAAAGCTACTACCGGCAGCAAGAAAAATTATTATCCCTAGCTACAAAAGCTATTATCCCTAGCTAGAAAAGCTACACAGACTAGAAAAGCTACTACCACCGACTATAAAAGCTACTACCGCCAGTAAAAAAAGCTATTATCCCGAACTCAAAAGCTACTATCCCTAGTTAGAAAAGCTACTACCACTAACTAGAAAAGCTACTACCACCGACTACAAAAGCTACTACCACCAGCAAGAAAAACTACTACTGCCAGCAACAAAAGCTACTACCATCGAATAGAAAAGCTACTACCACCGACTATAAAAGCTACTACCACCAGCAAGAAAAACTATTACCACCAGCAACAAAAGCTACTCCATCAACTACAAAAGCTACTACCACCGACTACAAAAGCTACTACCACTAGCAAGAAAAGCTATTATCCCTAACTACAAAAGCTACTACCATACATAATAAAATCTACTACTACCAAGTAATACAAAATATACTATTACAGTGTCAAAAATATACTATCGTAATGACAAAAATATACTACTACTGTGTTGGAAATATACTATCATAACCATAACTAGTCAATTGTGAGCTTGTTGAGCGTTGAGCATGTCAAGAGGACGGTTCCATTCTCGGTAGAGCCTTCGTTTCCTGACGCCGTCGATGCCAGCAACGACGGGTTTATCTGGATCGGATCTAGAGGTGAAGGCGCTAGATGGTTAAGCGGATCAAATCAGAAGGCATCATCGTCGATCCGGAGGCTTCGTTGTTGGGCCGGCGACGTCGAGGTCGAATCAGAAGAGGCCGAGGTTGAGGCCGAATTAGAAGTCGTCGTTGATGGAATTAGACGCAGTCGAGGCGTCAACGTCAAGCTGGCAGCGTCGAGGTCGAGGAGTCATCGTTGGCCGGCAGCGTCGAGGTCGAGGTCGAGGCGTCGTCATCGTCGTCGGAGTAGCAGATCGGCGTCGAGCTATCATCGTCGAGTCAGTGTTGGCCTGAGACGCCGCCATGGCCGGAGATTTAAGATCGGAGAAGAGAGGGAGGAGGAAGACGATAAGCCAGAGAGAGAGAGAGAGAGAGAGAGAGAGAGAGAGAGAGAGAGAGAGAGAGAGAGAGAGAGAGAGAGAGAGAGAGAGAGAGAGAGAGAGAGAGAGAGAGAGGAAAGTGAAGGATTCGTGTGAGAGAATGGATTTGTAGGGAATGAGGGTATTTTAAGAACATCATAAAAGTAAAATAACAGGTTTAGGCTTAAAAGTGGACTTATATAGGTAAAAATATTAAGGTGGACATATGTTACAAAAAATGTTAAGAAAGTGACTTAAGTGAAATTTTCTATTGTTAATATTAATGGACTCAGAAGCAGCATTCTGGGATAAACTGCATCTATGATTTGCCAAGAGAAGATCACGCTTCGTAGGGATGTAACTGCTGGCCCATCTCATCTCAATCGAAAATTTAATGAATATCGTAGGGATTGCATCGCATGCACCTTGTTAATTAACTTCATTAATATACGTATATTGAAATGCAATTCTAGTTGGGTTAGCATTCCTAATCCAACAAGACACATCTAAACCAAACTGAACTCTATGTCCCTTCTAAACCAAACAAAGGACAGTTTATTAACATATGACCGTACTACAGCAAAAATTCTTGTATACATCACATTGCAATCTTAGTCATTAGTCATTTATAATCGATCATTCATATAATCCTAGTCATTCTTGACCACCATACAGGCGCGGAGCCAAGGCTTTGGTTGGTAGGGCTTGAGCCCAACCAAGTTTTCTGAAATTAAAAAAAAAAAAAAAAAATTAGGTATATTATGTTTTTTTTTTGCATTATTGTTCAAACAAGCTCATGTGCCACCTAAACTTCGCGATGCCCATCTCTCTTCCTCTCTACGTGACTACGCCTCTATTTCTCAATTCCTCTTCCACTACTTTTCCTTCTAATTTTCTAGTCTTCTCTTATTTAAATCTAAAAAAATCCTCATTTTTCTTCCTATATTGGATGTTAAATTGTCAATATAAATTATTGCATTTCAATCTATTTAATTTGAGGAAAATTTTGTTGGGTTTTCTAATTTGTCTATGATTTTTAGAGTTTCTCAATACTTTCATCAATGCCTGTTTTTTTACGAAGCTAGACTTCATAACGGAATTTTTTCTGTCTCCTAATTACTTAAGCGACGAAACTTTTTCCGTCTCCTAAGTATTTGGGCGACGGCTATTGTTTAATGACAAAAAAAATTATTTTTCCCTTAGACGACGGAATTATTGGATTCCGTCGCTAATCTGAAAAAAAAAATTAAAAAAATTGACATTGCCGCCGCAACACCCATCACCAAATCCTCACCGCCTCCTACACCACCTCCAATCTGACTCCAACTTCTTACAATCAACCCCAAACAACCCCAATATCTTACAACCAATATCAAACAACCAAATTTCAACCGAGATCGCCTCCGTAGTCATCTGGAAAACACAAATTAACAAGGCCAAAATGGGAAGGTGAGCGGGCGATCGACTTGCTAGGACAGGCTCCGATCGTGACGAGGGTGGAGGAGCTGTACGTAGTTGATGAGTCTGATGCCTTGGTTGGACTGGAGGCCGATGCCGGTGGAGGAGCTGATCCGGACGGGTTTAGGGATCAACTTGGCGAGATGGGCGCAGAGTCCGATGGCGGAGATGGACGCGAAGTCCGATGGAGGAGGAAAATTAGTCCGATGGAGGAGGAAATGCTCTATTGATTTCGATCTGGGATTGCCTACAGGCTACAGTACGGTTCAAGCAGCACGTACCACCTAACTTCACAAGAAGAAGATAGTCTTAATTTTTTTGGTTTTGGGTGCCATGATTGAGGAGGTTGGAGGACTTCTTGAGCAATACCCTAATGTTAATAAGCCTTTAAATACAAATATCAACCATTAATTCTTGTATGCCCCGACTTATAAGAGACACCATCTTATATATTAGGCGATGTTCATCGGCGTACGTTAACGTTTTCATATGTTAACCGAGTACTCGCATATAATTCTGTGAAACATAAATTGGTTTTTGAAACATATTATATATCGATATCGAGATCAAGATAGTTACACACACCTACAGTACTCTAAGCTTTTGTGTTCAGAATAACCCTAGCATTCTGCAAAAGCGGGTGTGATCCAAATAGCCTGCACCTTGTTCCCCTCCACAAACTGATTGTGAGGATAATGTGTAATGGTTCCATCCTCTAAATTATAGATGCCTATGTCTTCTAATCTTTGTCCTCCCACAACTACATCATTCGTGAAGTATATAGAATTTGACTTGTACCCTGGAAACTTTGAAGCCGAAACACATACCGATTGATTGCTGCCCACGAAAATAGCCTCATCCCCAATGCTATCTACCTTAGCTAAGAGTGCTATGGATTCAACCCACTTGAAAACCTTGAACCTCAGCTTTCTTCCTTCCAACAATCTCTTAACAACCAATAAATCTCCCTTTGTTGATGTTACCAAATATGTTTGAACAAGACGGAGTTTATCATCAAGGTGACCAAGCCATGCCACATGTAGCTTGGAATAGTTACTACCGTGGAGGAATGTTACAAAAAGGTCAGTACTTCTTCCAAAATCAATAACCGAGAACACTCGCCCTTCATAATATGTTGCAGTACTGCACCTGTCACTCATGGGACAAATCCAATGTTTTTGTCCTCCTCCGATTAATAACAGTCTACTAGAATCACATATGGCTAGAACAACATAATTGTTCCGATCCAAAGTGGGATCAGAAGGCAAGATGATCTTCACTTCAGGCATTGCACTAGAAAACCAAATTGGGGATATTGGAGGGAGATGAATAACATCATTTGAGTCTCTGAAAGGGTTAGTCAGAGTTATTGCTAGACTACCATCTAGGGACTTATTTGGATACCGTAACTTAGCCATCCAACCAAAACCACAGTAGATCGTATCATCACCAGGCACTGGTAACTTAATATTTCTGTAGAATGTTCTTTCAGACACGCTGTAAAGCATGGTAGTTGGGTCATGAGAGCCATGAGAATGGGTAGGGATCAGTAGCATGGGGGTGAGAACCCTAAGCCAGGGCTTGGTTTCACAGTTGTACTCTTTTGCAAGAGACTGCCATTCCTTACTTACCACAGCAAAACGAGCATGGTCAATGGGTTCTAGCAACTTATCCAGAATAAGAAGCAGAATATCTGATGGAAGATTTGAGAAATCTCTATTGTAACTCTTACCATATTCTTCTTTGGTGGTAGTTATTCTTAAGGCTTCAATTTTCTTGCCAAGTTGCTCCAAAGTCTTTCGTCGTTTGACCTCTTGCTCTTCATCTTCATGTGAGTTAGTTAACTTTCGTTTGGATGTGTAATTGTGTATGGCTGCTGCGTCCTGCTCCCTCTGAACCTGTCCGCAGGGCAAGCTCATGTTCATCATCAGCCGGGGAAGTTCAGCTGCTAGTTCCGCAAAAGTTCGTGTTTTGACCTGTCTAGATTGAAGATATTCCTCTTCTTGTTCGTCCTCTTTGTTCAACATCTCTCTGTAACGTTTCTTGATGAACTCCTCAACAATGTTATTGAGAGAACTGCTGCTTCTACGAGTCGTTGGGAGGTACATACTCCCCATTATCTAATCTTAACAGTCTATGACCACATCTTTGATTTATAATAATAAAGATTAACTAAATTCTACTTGGTGTAGAATTCCCAAAACCGAGTATGTCTAGGAAACTACTAAACCCTAGTTCTTTCTGGATTTGGTTGTTTAAATTGTTGGTTTCTGGGATATTGGAATGCTTTGTTGATTTCTTTTGAGTAAATTCATTGCTAATATCATTTGTTGGTGCTTGCTTGGTCTCCTAGGCCAAACGGGTAAGGGGAGACCAACGGGTAAGGGATAAAAGATTACCTTGTTTAAGGCTTTAAGCTGTTGTAGGAGTACTTGGTTAGCAAATCTTTCATGCAATATTGTATAATCACGGCTATACTTCGTTGTAGAATCATAAAGGAGGTTACTACCAATGGTCAGATGAAGCTAATTAATTAGGAAATCTTTTGCAGGCTACCACCAAACACATAGACTCACCCTAGAGACCTATGTAGTTCTCAGCAGAATATTTACAGGATAAAACTCACTTGCAGTGTATTGTGTCAAAGTGAGGTCAAGATCCTGGAGCTTCGGGCTAAAGACACTGCCTTCTCTTCTTCACTCTTTTCTCATACCTAGGGCTGCCACTTGGTTTGGTAAATACCAAACTGATCGAAAACCGACCGAAAATTTATGATTTGGTAAACCGAATTTTGGTAATCGAAATAAAAAAAACCGAAACCGAGAAATACCGAAAAAGTTGGTTTGGTTTTTGGTAAATACCGAATTTACCGAAATTCTAATTATTTAAAGACTTATATTTCTAAAAACACACAGACTAATAACTTTATCTCACGTTTTCAATTGTATATATCATTTAATAAAAAACAAGACAATGAATAGAAAAATTCAACTATACTTGGTAGCATTCGGGTCTCAATTAAAACGATCAACTTTAATTCAATGTTACTTGTTATATAAAAACGCTCTTACCTACCCGTCTTAGTTGATTCATCACACACACACATAGACAAACCCACTTAGATGACATGTAACCGCCCATGTAAAAATTTAGGAATGTTTTTACCTCTCTTAATGATAGGGCTCCCCATAGGAAGCACAAGCGTAAATAGGGTTAGCCGCCTTGATCAAGGCCAAAACATTATCAAAAATACCTAATTTTTCTACCATAGTCGTATTTCACTATATTGATCACATCATAGTTCACAAGGTTTTTGAAAATTTTGTTTCCTCTTTATAGTTGGTTCACAAAGATGTACATATGTATATAACTTACTAAATAAGTTATACCACATTACCAGGCATGTTATGGTTCCAATGATTACAATTCACAAAATTAAAATTCGACCGTCTGATGTGATCATTATAGTATAATACAATTATGATAGAAAATTCAATTGTACTCAATAATGCTCGGGTCTTGATCAAAGCGATCAACCATAATTTAACGTCACTTATTACACGAAAAAGTTTTTACTGCCCTTATGTGATTTATTTTGGTCGACTCTTCCACACACATACTTTCACATAGATGACACATAACTTGTTCATATAAAAATTTGGAAACATTTACATCCTGACTATTTCGGTAGAAAATTAAACCATACTCGATAATGTGTACTGAAATGACTATCTTTTATATATGTATTATCAGACTCTAGAAACTCAAGTGATATTTAAATTTTATAGTTTTGTATTGTTTTGTTATATTTTGAAAATATATTTGTTGTGAAGTTTGGTAATACCGAAAAACCGACATCCGAAGTTGGTAAGATTTATCTCATACCGAAGTTTTTGGTTTGGTAATTGAAAGTCATATTTCATTACCGAAAGCTTTGGTTTTGAAGTTGGTAACGCCCATTACCGATTCGAACCGACCGAGTGACAGCCCTACTCATACCGTAACATTTGAAAACAACTAACAAGAGAATAAAAAGAATTAATTTCAGTTTACCCTGAAGTTTGTGGTTAACATCATTTCACTCCTTATACTTTTAATTTTGAAAATTTATCCTTTAAAGTTTTTAATTTTCATAAATCATACCCAATTGCTAAAATTCCGTCTAATTAGGAGACTAAATGCAAGCATGAAATATTTAAAAAATGGTCTTAAAAGGCGATTTATGTCGTTATATGACTATTTTAGCGCTTTTAGTGAGTTATGAAGTCAAAATTAACGTCTAAATTAGACGAAATTTCAACAATTAGGCATGATTTATGAAAAGGCGGTGTAATCAAAATTTCCGGCACCATGTTCCCCTCCATAGACTTGTGAGGATAATGCTGCATAATGGTTCCATGACTTCCACCCTCTAAATTAAACATGCCTATGTCTTCTGATCCTTGTCCTTCCACAACTACATCATTCGTGTAGTATATAGAATTTGGTTGACAGCCGGGAAACTTTGAAGCCGAAACACACACCAATTGATTGTTGCCCATGAAAACTGCCTCATCCCCAATGTTGTTTACCTCAACTTGCTGTCTTATTGATCCATCTTGGTTCAAAACCAACTTGCTAACCTTGAAACTCAGCATCATTTTCCTCTGGTCCCAACAATCTCTCAACAATCAACAAGTCTCCCTTTGTTGATTTTACCAAATATGTCTGAACAAGACGGGAGGGACTATGATCCTGAAGATTTATCTCATAAAGCAGAGTTGAACTGTTGTAAATGCTATGTGTACAAGTATTAAGGCAGTGAACTGAGAACACTCGTCCTTCATAATAAGTAGCAGCACTGCACCCGTCAAGCATAGGCCAAGTCCAACGCTTTTGTCCTCCTTTGATGTAGTACAGTCTATCACCGCATATGGCTAGAACCACAAAGTTGTTCCCATCCAAAGTGGGTTCAGCAGACAATGTAATCTTCACAACTTGCTCTACACGAAACAAGTAGTCTCGGATTTGCGGGAGAAGAATGTCTTTTTTCTTTCTGAAAGGATTCATGAGAGTTATTGCTAGACTAGCATCATCTGAGAACTGATTTTGATATTCTAACTTAGCCATCCAACCATGACCACAGTAGATCCTATTATCACCTGGCACTGGTAACTTGATATTACTGTAGAGTTTTCCTTCAGACAAGCTGTAGAGCATAGCAGTCATGTCATTGGAGCCATGAGATTGGGTAGGGATGGCATAGCATGGGAGGATGTACCTTACACCAGGGCTGCCTTTCACGATTATACTGTTCCGCAAGAGACTGCCACTCCTTACAAACCACAGCAAAACGTGCATGGTCAATCGCTTCTAACATCTTATCTAGAATGAGAAACACAATATCTATAGGAAGACTTGCCACATCCATAGGAGCATAGGCTTTGATGTTCTTGCCAATGTGCTCCATAGTCTTTCGTCGTTTGATCTCTTCATCTTGCTGCACATTAGTTAACTTCTGTTTTGTTGTGTACTTCTGTAGGACTGCTGTGTCTTGCTCCCTCTCTCCTTGAGCCCCTCCACGGGGCAAGTTCAAATTCTTCATCAGCTGGGTCAGTTCAGCTTTTCCCCTTCCGGGAAAAAACGTCTTTTTACCTGTCTAGCTTGAAGATGTGCTTCATCTTGTTCATCTTCTTCATTCATCAACATGTCCATCTTCTTTCTGTAACGTTTCCTGGTGAACTCCTGAACAATGTTGTGGACAGAGCTGCATCTATGAGTCGTATCCATTATAGAATCTTGAATCCTATGATCACATCTTTTAGATTATACTAGCCTTCCTACACGCGCTTGCGCGCGTGCGGAAGTGCGTTTTATGTCAATTTGATAATTATTGTGAAATCTTTGTTAGTTTCATCAATTATTGTACGATTTTCATAAACAACAACTGTACAAAATTCAAATAAAAATGACACAATTGAGTGACATAGTAATCGAAAACAAAGTCAACCCACATATAAATTCCATTTTGAAATAAAGTTGACCAATAATTAGAAGTAAAGAAACATTAGCACATTACATTGTATTTAGATAAGTTGAATCCATCAATTGAATTAAAAGGGAATTAATTGTGAAAGCTTGCGGAAGTGCGGTTTCTGCCAATTTCATAATTATCGTGCACTTTTTTTTAATTCGATTAATTATTGTGCGGTTTTTATAAAAAAAAAATAGCTCCTTGAAATCTAAATTTGTTTTTAAAAGAAAGCTGAACAATAATCAACAGCCAAGATTTGTAGAATTAGAAACATATAAAGAGTATCCATCAATACATGTCATATGTTGAACATTAGACAATACTGAAGTTAAAAAACATGAGCACATCACATTCGTTTTAGATATGTAAGTTGAACCCATAAATTGTATTAAAAGGGAATTAATTATGAACATTAACGGTCAACACATTGTCAATTGTTGAGTGAATGAAGTCACAATATCAGTTTTGTAACATCAACCTAATTAAGATGAAAAGATTATTTTTAAAATCCATAGTTCAAATCTTAAAATGAAATAAGGGAACAATGAATAGAATGATTAAAACAATGTTAGTCATAAACCAAACACAAATTATAATATGTTTGTTTTACTAACTACACGCAATTGACACCGATCAACACACAATTATTTGATTTTCTCTTATTATTATTATTATTGCTATTTTTTTAAATGTAATTTTCTCTCATGCAAAACGAATAACATTGACAAAAAAAACTGAGTAGGAAAACAGAAAGAAAAAAAAATCAAGAGTCAAAACTGAAATTATAGTAAAAATAGAGGGGCAAATCTCAAATTAAAACTTAACGGGTAAAACTGAAATAAAAAAAATGGAGGGGCATAACACAATAAAGGAAAAAACTGATGGAATGGCAAAACAGAGAAAAACGAAAAAATGCAGGGGTAATTTCGAAAAACTGATAGAATGGCAAAACAGAGAAAAACTGAAAAATACAGGGGTAGTTTCGGGAGGACACTGTATGGCAAAACAGAGAAAAATGAAAAAATACAGGGGTAATTTCGGAAAACCGATAGAATGGCAAAACAGAGAAAAACTGAAAAATACAGGGGTAGTTTCGGGAGGACACTGTTCCGTGAACAGTAATCCCCCCCGCTTCGATCAACACACAATTATTTGATTTTCTCTTATTATTATTATTATTGCTATTTTTTTAAATGTAATTTTCTCTCATGCAAAACGAATAACATTGACAAAAAAAACTGAGTAGGAAAACAGAAAGAAAAAAAAATCAAGAGTCAAAACTGAAATTATAGTAAAAATAGAGGGGCAAATCTCAAATTAAAACTTAACGGGTAAAACTGAAATAAAAAAAATGGAGGGGCATAACACAATAAAGGGAAAAACTGATGGAATGGCAAAACAGAGAAAAACGAAAAAATGCAGGGGTAATTTCGGAAAACTGATAGAATGGCAAAACAAAGAAAAACTGAAAAATACAGGGGTAGTTTCGGGAGGACACTGTATGGCAAAACAGAGAAAAACGAAAAAATGCAGGGGTAATTTCGGAAAACCGATAGAATGGCAAAACAGAGAAAAACTGAAAAATACAGGGGTAGTTTCGGGAGGACACTGTTCCGTGAACAGTAATCCCCCCGCTTCGCTTAATATATACAGATTTATATGCAATTAGTTCAATTCTAATTGATGTAGAATTCCTAAACCGAGTATGTCTAGAATACTACTAAATCTCCATATTAATATCTTCTTCTTTTTTTTTTAATTTCCATATTAATTTTAGACCCGTTGTTTTTGGTTGTCTCTCGGACCAACAGAAACGGCTAGGGATAGATTACCTTGTTTTCCTATTACCTTGGTTAGCAAGTCTTTCTTGCAATGTATAATCACGGCCATACTTCATTGTAGAATTCATAGAGGTAAGAAATCTTTTGCAGGCTACTACCAAACAGAGAGCCTCACCCTAGAGACCTATGCAATAGTAATCAGCAGAATATTTTCGAGATAAAACTCACTTGCAGTGTGTTGTGTCAAACAGAGGACAAGAGAGCCTGGAGCTTTGAGCCAAAGGTACTGCCTTGTTCTTCACACTCTTTCACATCGTGTAAAATTTGAAAACAAGAGAATTAAAATACTATAAACTATGAAAAGTCTACTTTTGTTCATCTATATGATTAAGAATACACATAGATTAAAAATATTTGCAATTAGATCAATACATTATAGACTTCAAAGGGCATATTGCTCAATTGCTGCCACCAGACGTTTTCTTTGAGGTCGAAGCCTTCGACATCCTTTAGCTGGTAATAATGTGAATCTATTTCCAGCAACCACTCAGGCTTCAACTCTGTTACCTGTCTCATGTATTCTTTGGATGTAAGGACCAGTTCATGATATAGAACCCACATCGGAAACTCCTTTGACAAGCCTGAGCTGGGGTGTATGGAGGCAGCCTGTTGATGTTTGACTATTTTATAAGATCCATTCTTTTGCAGCCTTGCACAATGAGGGAAGAAACCTGATGTAATGGCCTTCTTTATACTCAATATCGTCACGATTTGAGGTTAGCTCAATCTCAACCCTCTCCAACAGTCTCCTAAGTTGATCCCTGATATCTCTTGCTCTTCTCATGCTCCTAGCATTTATATAGTTTTCTTAACACCATTGACTTGAGTAGTTTGTTTCTGCCCAGGTATTGTAAACATTAAGCAAGGCAATGTGATCTCCTGCGTCCCCAGTGTGAAAATTCCTTCTTGCATTGTCAGCATAGACTTGTTTGCCCTTTGGGCGATAAAAGATTGAATTACCAACAGAAAGCATGGAAGCAATAGAAATGATCTCGTTTGAGCAATTGTACCTGTCAGAAGCGACTACCATCTTAGATAACATTGGATCAAGCGGAAACTCTGCCATCCGCCTACCAACTTTAGTCAACTCTCCCAGTTTATTCAATGCAGACAGAGCAAATAACAGTTTGAGGGCTTTTAGTAATGCTTACGATGGCGGAGGATCCATAAAATCAAAATGTATTAAGTCATGAATACCAAGACTTTTAAGCCTAAGAACAACATGTGCCAGTTTAGTCCTAGGTATTTCAGGTGTAGTGGTATCATCCAGTTCATGAATATAACTGTCAAGAGTATATAACCGGAAACACTTACCAGGGCCTGTTCGAACAGATCGACCTGCCCTCTGCCTTGCCGATGCCTTTGAGATGGGAGTGACTTGCAATGACTCCATCCCAGTCCTTGGATTGTAGGACTTCATCTTGCAATAACCACAGTCGATAACATATTTGATCCCATCAATAGTCAGCGAAGTTTCAGCTATGTTTGTGGCAAGGACAACCTTTCTAGCCCCTTCAGGTGTGGGATCAAAAAATTTTGCTTGCTGCTCAGAAGGCAAGTTTCCATATATGGGACAGATAATCATCTCTGCTATATTTCTCCCCAGACCACTTGTCCTGTACTTTAACATTTTGCTTGCTGTTTCTATATCTTCTTGACCAGTGAGGAAGACCAATATGTCTCCAGGTGGTTCCCTGACATGGATTTGAATTGCAGTAGCGATTGCAGCATCCAAGTAATCAGCTTCTGGTGCTTTTGTGTGGTATATATCAACAGGAAACCGCCTCCCTGGAATATTGAAAAGTGGGCAATGATCAAAATAATCACTGAACTTCAAAGCATCAAGTGTTGCACTTGAGATAAGCAGCTTAAAATCAGGCCGAAATCGAGCAATATCCTTTACTAATGCAAATAAAATATCAGTAGACAGTGTTCTCTCATGGGCCTCATCCACCATCAGCACACTATAGCTTGCCAAATCTGGTTCAGCAAGAAATTCACGCAACAACATTCCATCAGTCATATACTTCAAAACAGTCTTTTCAGACGTGCAATCCTCAAAACGAATAGAATACCCTACCTCATGTCCAAGCTTGACACCCATTTCTTGAGATACCCTGGCAGCAACACTCATAGCAGCAACTCGGCGTGGCTGCGTGCACCCAATCTGTCCATGCTTTGTGTATCCTGCCTCATGTAGATACTGAGGAATCTGTGTAGTTTTTCCAGATCCAGTTTCGCCGACAATAACAAGAACCTGATGATCTTTAACAGCTTGGAGCAACTCATCACGAAAGGAGAAGATGGGTAAAGTTTTCCTCTCCTCCTGGAGCTTCTCCTTCAAGATATTTTCACTCAACTCAAGCAATTTGGTGGACTGCAGTTGCTTATCATCGTCAAATTTAACTTCCTCCATCAAGAACCCCCTGACAAAATCAATCTGGTCTTCATATACAAAATCATACTCATCAGATACCCCTTTTTTGTTTTTTGAACCAAATTTCATTGTTGCTTTTCCAAGTTGCTGATCTTCCCAAGATTTCTGTTGTTCAAATGAGTTCATTTTATCCCCAGCATTACAGTCACTGTAGCGCTGCAAAGCTACAGAAAATATCTTCTGTTTAGCAACACCACGCTCCGCATCATCATAGGCATCTGGCATCCTGTACTCGGTGACATTTTCAGCCTCATCTAGACCTAATGGTTTTCTCGTAAGCTCCAATATCTGCTTCTTGTAACTTAATTCCCGTTTTTCTGCTTCAGTGAGCTTCACACCTTCAAATAAGTAACCTTCATCTTCTACATCATCCCTCATTTCATCCATTATCTTTTTCTCTCTTTCCTTCAGATATTCTTGTCTTGAAGCTCTTCTTAAACCTTCAACATCATCATTGCTTTTTCGAACAGCCTCCTGTCCCCCACTTCGTCTCATTTTTTTCTTTGTTAGCTTTCGGATGGCTGCTGCTTCCCTCTTCCTTATATTTTGCTCCAATTGCTCCCTCTCTCTTTGATCACGCAACCTTTCTTCCGACTCTGAACCATCCTCATGATCATCTTTATCTATCAAGTTCTGCCTTTTAACACGTCTCTCTTCCTCCTGTGCAATCATCTCATCACCATCATCTCCATCTTTCGGACCCAACGCCCTCTTCCTGAACCGTTTCTTACTGAAACCCACTTTTATGGACACAGAATGAGAAGCAACCTGGACATAACTTCTCTCCACATCACCATCATCATCCGAATCCAACAGAACATAACTCCGCTGCACCACCCTCATCGACATTGTTCCTCCCCTCTCTTCCTTCCCACACTGCTTCAAACCAGATGTGTCACCACACACTCTTGCAAATATTTCTTCAGCAAATTCCCCCGTTTCGGCCAATGAGGCAAATCCAAATTCAACAAGCTTGTCCACCAAACCAACCGGGGAGTTTGCTTTCTTAGTTAACCCAATAACATACTGAACAACTACCGGCTTAGAGTATCCGAGCAATGCTATTAACTTATCAGACACCCATGTTTTCAAATTGCTTTGGCTCCCCATTAAAAATCCAACCTTGACGAGATTGCACAGCTCAGATGGACAAAATATGAATACAAAACACAAGCAAACTATAAGCACCGATAAGAAAGTAATCAAAACCCAATACAAATAGATTTTCAAGTATCGAAAATTAAACACCAATAAATTCAAATTGGGATCAAAAGCTAAGGACCCAATAGAGAAAGACTGAAACTTTCAACAGTGAGCTTTGGAATTACCCTTGAATTTTTGGCTGAGGTGTTGTCAGCTTCCTCATTCTCCACCTTGTTTTCTGTTTCTTTGCGAGAATTTGATGGCGGTGCCTCTGATTTTAGGGTCAGGGATTTCAGTGTTTCTGCTTATACGCTGCGTTTTGATATTGAGCCCCGATTTTTAGCGCGTGGCGGTTTCTTTAATCATGGCGGCAATTCCAGATTTCCGGTTAAACAAAATAAAAATAAAAATATCGGAAAAAGTGAAATGAAATTTGAACGATCCACGCTTATTCTTTCTTTTTGTAAGTTAAAGATTTCATAAAAAAAAATGTGAGTAAAGATAACTTTAAAGTTATTAAAAAAGAAAGAAAAAGTGTAAATTCTAAGAATGAAAATGCAAATTTCAATCTCCTAACACAGATAAGAAAGATTTTACTCACTCAAAGAATATGGTGCACTCATCATGTTAATTACATGACAGTTTGTATTATATATATTATTGTATAGTTGTATAGAAGCATTATAGTTGCTCTTCGTCTGCTCATTTATATGATCCAATTTAGATGGAGTATATATTGTATAGTTGCATATAAGCACTATACTGCATTTGCTCCTTTATACTATCCAATTTAGATGCAGTATATATTCGAGACATTGGTGAGAACTAAAGTTTACAATTTATTTATGCCAAACATATTAATTACTATGTAGAGGCCGATTACCGAATTGATTATCTTTATGCATCAGGACACCAAATTTCTTAGCATAAAACATTTTAAAATCATCATATGATCACAATTATGTACTGTCTAAATGAGATGTGTTATGAACATTTGTTTATTAGTCATTTTTGTAAAACCATTCGAAACGAAACGAACGTTGTTATAATTTTACAAACCATGTCGATGACGCATATCATTCAAAAGAAGTACTTATTACACACTGACAAAAACTTTGCATACCATTAAAGAAAAACTATTAGAGCTACTATAGCAAATTAGCAATCACCAGAATAATTGACAAAAACACTCATACTTGAACAAGACTGATAAGTAGTGCTCACAACTTCACAATGAATTACAGTGTACTGGTCAAGAAATACAAGGTTCCTTATAAGCTCACAAGCTCCAATATTAGCTTCTTCATTCTTAATTCCTGGATTTCTGCTTCAGTGAGCTTCGCCCCATCAAATAACGAACCCTCGTCTTCTACATCATCCCTCATTTCATCCATTTTCTTTGTCTCTCTTTTCTTTACATATTCTTGTCTCGAAGCTCTTCTTAAACCTTCAATATCAGCACTGGTTTTTCTAACAGCCTCATTTCGTCTTATGTTTTTCTTTGTTACTTTTCGTGTGGCTGCCTTATCCCTCTTCCTTATATTTTCCTCCAATCGCTTCCTCTCCACTTGATCACGCAATCTCTCTTCTTCCGACTCCGAACCATTTTCAGCCTCATCTAGACCTAATGGATTTCTCGTAAGCTTCAATATTTGTTCACTCCTCAGATCCAATATCTGCTTCTTGTAACTTAATTCTCGTTCTTCTGCTTCAGTGAGCTTCACACCTTCAAATAAGTAACCCTCATCTTCTACATCCTCCCTCGTTTCATCCATTTTCTTTTTCTTTCTTTCCTTCACAGATCCTTGTCTTAAAGCTCTTCTTAAACCTTCAAAATCACCATTGCTTTCTCGAACTTGCCCCCTTCGTCTCAAGTTTTTCTTTGTTTGCTTTCGGGTGGCTGCTGCTTCCCTTTTCGTCATATTTTGCTCCAATCGCTTCCTCTCTCTTTGATCGTTCAACCTTTCTTCTTCTGAGTCTGAATCATCCTCATGATCATCTTCAGAGTTTCGCCTTTTAACACGTCTCACGTCCTCCTGTGCAATCACCTCATGCTCATCTTCATCTTTATCACCCAATTTCCTCTTCCTGAACCATTTATTCATCCGGCACTGCTTCCAACCAGATGTTTTACCACACACTCTTGCAAAGATTTCTTCAGCAAAGGCACCTGCTTCGGACAATCCTAATTCAACAAGCTTGTCCACCACACTGGCCGGCGAGCTTGCTTCTTTAGTTAGTCCAATAAAATCCTCAACAACTGCGGGCGTAGAGTATCCGAGTAATGCCATTAACTTGTCTGAAACCCATGTCTTGAGCTTCCTCTCGCTTCCCATATTCAATCTTAATGAGATTACAGAACTCAAATTGGAGAAGAAGAAAAACAAACTATAAGTAGGGGCTTAGGAGAGAGTAGGATTAGGATTCCAACAGAGAGTAGGAATAGGATTCCAACAGAGAGTAGGAAACTAAACCGATTACGAATTCTTTTCACCAAAATAACAATCCAATATAACACCAAATGGCAAATACTGAGTTGTAGCTGTACAGATTAGTTTTGATTTTCCCTCTCCACAGTCTACACCATGGCTTCTATAATGTCCAAGAATAAGAAAACCCACAAGGCTGCTGCCGTCAAGGCACTAACCGATGCAGAGGCGTATTTCAAGCTCCAAAAGTTGGACTCTGCAATCAAAGAGGCCACGCAAGCAAAAAACCTCGACCCTAATCTGCCCAACGTCGACAATTTCATCACAGCTTACAAGATTCACATAGCCATGTCGTTCAAGAAAAACTGGTATGTGGTTCTTGACATCCCTGAATGTAGTCATTTATCAATCATCAAAAAAAGATTTAGGGCATTGGCACTCATGGTGCACCCTGATAAGAATCTCTCTGCAGCTGCTGAAGATGCTTTCAAGCATGTCAAAGATGCCCTGGACTTTCTCTCTGACCCGGTGAGAAAGGAGGATTACGACAAGTCTTTTATGTTGAAAAACAAGGCTTTTGCTGCTGCAAAGATGCCTGAGACTACTGCTGCGGCAAGGAAAGCCGCGGCGGCGGCTGCTGCTGCTAGGGCAAGGAAAGCCGCCATGGAAGCTTTTGCTGCAAAGGTGGCCGCGGAGAGGAAAGCTGCAGCCAGGGCTGCTGCAAAGATAAGGAAAGCCGCCGCCGATGCTGCTGCGAAAAGGAAATTAGCAGCCGAGACTGCTGCTGCGTCAAGGAAAGCAGCCGAGGCTGCCGCGCCTGCTGCTGCAAAGGAGGCTGCAGCTTCTGCTGCAAGGAGTGCGATTAACGCACGCAAACTACGTGAACCCATGAGTGAACTTGAGTATGGCATATACCTAATAATGAAATACTCACAAAATTACATGTAGCGCAGATTCTCAGTCAGGTGATCATACCTACAATGTAGGCAGGCGAAGTAAAACTACTGCAGGTTGGTCTACTTTTCTTCTTCGTATTTTTGTAAATCTTCTAGTACTGAATAAGAACTTCTATGATTAGTTCCTGGGTTGTCAAAACATAAATAAAAGATTAATGCTTTGAAGCATGAACTTCATAGGATTAGGGATTTCTGGGTTTTAGGTGCTACTTCTCGTTCAGCTGGACCCTGCAGTCCCTAATTTTAGTGTCTGGTCGTTCAATTTCTGGGTCACACTTGTCAAAATAGAATTGAAGTATACAAGAAAGAATATTTGAAATAAAAAAAGTTTTAACAATCTGCCTCTGTTACATACAGCAACTAAGGAGGTTCTATTGAAGTATCCATCTTTGCTTCTATTCTGCACTATATTCAAATTTGAAGTCTATTCCATGTCTACGTGCTATCATACATATATTGAAGCAAAATGATGACCAAGATGATGTTCAGCTGGCTTTGTAAGCATACATATAGCCACGAAGTTTTCTTATCTCTTCTGATGACTCCAGTAGCAGATGATCCACATATAGAGAGAGTCCAGCGCCACTGCAATTCCAATGTACATATGCATTTGTGGATAAATTTAAAGAAAATTGTATGGACAACTTAAAGGATGAATGATATTTAACACACCTTATAGGTCCGAATGGAAGCCAGATTACATCCCAGCGGAACCTTGGCAATCTGCGAAAATAATATGCTTGGTCAAAACAAGTTGGTGCCTCAAATACGCAGTACTCTTCAGAATGGGGGGAAGTGTATGAGTAATCAAGAAGGCAACAGAATGAATATGAGAATGGAATAAGAATACTGCATGTGTAGCCATGTACAACACAGACATTTGGTCAGAAAATTAAATTGCACCTTATGTTCAAATGGATTTAGAGCCTCTGTCCCAGGTAACAAATGGAGGGAGGAAATGGAAGTTAACATTTGTATATTGTCATTGAAATTTTCATTTGTATCTGATTGCTAGTTTCTAAGTTGTGTTGATTTGTTAAAAAGGCTGGTGTTGTGAGAAAAATAAGAATACATTACAATACTGGTTATAGAATTGAATGCAACTATATGGTTAAGAAGAAAACATACCTTAACATGTAATACATCCAGAAAACTGCGACTATGATGCCAGTAAGGAATGAGAACCAAATCCATCGCCTGTGATGCTTTGAATTATGAAGTAATCCTTTGATTGCTAATGAACATGCTACCACAGCTAGCCAATCTGCATGTTATTATTAGCTACTTGTTAAATATCTCATCTGAGTTAATAATGTAGCAAGAAAATCCATCTATACATAGTAGCTTAATGGTAAGCATACTTCAACAATAATTCCAGAATAGGTGTAATAAACATAGAGACCACTGGCCACACATACATATTACCTGTTCTTACGAAACTAGTCAGCAGACAATCTTAACAGAATAAATTTCAAAAATCAGATCAGTGAAGGTATTTCATAAAATACAATTTCGGAGGGGCAAACAATTCACAATATATGAATACAAAAGCTGTTACAACAAATTGAATGTAACACTGTACATGGCTCTACTAGATCCGCTCTACTATCAACTGATGACAAGTATAGGGAAAAACACCTGCAGATATTATCATCCATGAGTCCATCTCCTCCATGAAGTAAGCATGAAAACGCTGTCAATAAGCAACAAAGGATAACAGTTACAAAAATGAAAATTCTCACAACAGAATTCAACAGACAAAGAAGAAAGATCCCTCCTTTATTTCTACATGCTTAAGTGTCAGAGGTCCCAATTCCATAAACAACACTATAGACACTATAAACAACTTTAGAGATTGAAGATACCAAACATTCCATACTTGTTAAAAAAAATACCACATTTGCAAATTGATCACAGTTTTGAAATAGAGAGACTCATACCAGTTCCCAAGGAGACGAAACTTGCTGATGGATTGAGTGCATAAGAAACGCAGCGAAGCAGAAGAGAAGTGATGCAAATAAAGCCTACCAAAAAAAGTGTAAACATTAGTCCATGGTTGCAATACACAGGAAATCAAGTAAACTTTTTTGAAGGAAGAAGAATTGAACATATTATACCCTCCACATACGACTCTGTTGAGCTTGGCTCTTCTCAAAGGATCGAACCAATTCCTCTTGTTCTGCAAAATCAAAGATAAACAAAAACCCATTAACAATTGGGTGAGCAGGAAATGATGGGTAGAATAAGTGAGGGATGATGATGATGATGATGACCTTGGGTGTCCATTGGAGCCGGGTCGTCCCGAGTAGGAAGAGAGAGGTCATCGTTCTGAGACTTTCTGAGTTTTCTGGCCAGCTTCTTCATCCTAAACAAGGTCTCTCTCCCTCAGTTGTTGAGTTTGTTGAGTGTTTGGTCTCCTCAGAGAAACTGGAACTCTGGAAGTGAAAGAAGCATAGTACTTGTTTCTAAGCCAGACCTGGTCTCTCTTTTTTAATATATAATATCTGTTATTTATTTATGAGATGACGTCATTTTTTGAGATTATTAATTATATTTTATTTTATTTTTTAGAATTAAAAGTAGTTCCCCTTCTAAATCCAAAATTGCTCTTGGTATTGTTACCGATCAACGAAGAGATAGTTGGATTGGGAAGGGAAAAGGGTTTGATGAGCATGTTGTTGCAGGATGACCATTAGGGGGTATAGTAAGTTTGATGGAACAAAATATATAGAGTTTTGCACTACCTTATTGTGTCTAAAATAAACGAATTAACTCGTACTAAAACAAGTTTATAGTACGATTTTTGAGAAACAAGTTTATAATCCACAAAAACTAATCTCATTGTCTTCCAAACACTGTAATCAAGCTCTAATTTTGAGAAGGAACATTCACCATATGATATAAGAATTCCATTCCTAGTTTATAATTCACAAAAACTAATCTCATTGTCTACCAAACACTGTAATCAAGCTGAAATTTTGAGAAGGAATATTCACCATATGATATAAGAATTCCATTCAAACTCACCAAGTTGGATCAATCCATATGCAGAAAATGTCGCTACATTGCTGTACTAGAACAATACATGCACATCGATGGTAATATATGAAATTCATGGAGAATTACAATGCAAATTAGACTCCAAACTTTCAACTTCATACCACCCTGCAAAATATGTAAACAATATCATACCCATATAGTCATATACTGTTTCTAAATCAGCCAAAAATAAAATTAACTGTTTCTAAATCACTATGAAGTCACAGTCAACAACTATTCATCCTAACTAGGAAGCTGAATTGTTGATGTTAATCCAGACTTGTTGCAGTAGAGGATGGCCTCTTTCAGACATTCATCACGTACATCTTGACTCATTGCAGAACTGGGAGAACTCGGTACACGTTGTAGAGCAGTAGAACTTCTCTTGGTTGAGCCGCCTTGTTTCTCTTCTTTTGCTGCAGTCTGCCTTGAACTCGAATCATCTGTTATCCTTGGCTTGACGCATGTCCAGAAGTGCTTGAAAATCTTCATAAACCTTCCATGATTAGGCTTTGTCAGAGTGAGAGAACGTTGCAAAACGGCGCGATTTGGAACTGGTTGATGAGATAGTGCTCCAGAAGAAGAATAAGAACTGTTTTTTGATGATGATAACGAATAGGTATTAGTAGTAGAAGACATCATATCCCTCATGACCAATGTTACTTCACGTTTTGAGATGTTTGTTCATATAAATGTGCAAGCTGTACATTAATATGGGGATGCGGTTCCAAAACCTGGTAATTCAGAAATCAAATCATTTACTTGATACTGATTGGAGATTTAGCAGCAATCTTAACTATTCATATGGAATTTACCATGTCCCTTAAGCTTTTCATGGTTGGATATTGCTTGGAAACATAATCTACTTCCTTGGATTGATTTAAAATGTGATTTTGTTTCCTTTCAGAGCTTCAATTCCTCCATCTGTAGGAATGATTGTGATGTGCATCCAATTGTAATCATAAAAGATTAAATATCATTAATTAGTGAAATCTTTCCATGAAAAATCTCATTTTTATTTCTTTTATTCATTATAAAAGAGCTAAAGATCTCAAATCTTTGTGCAGAAGTTCACTCTTAAAGGAAACAACAGGTTAGCTGGTGAAGTTGTACGTTTGTAACTTGGGGAAAAGAAATTATCATTCCTCAACCTTGGCCTGGAAATTGATGATTGTGCCGATATAATCACTTCTAATATCGACAGGTTAGCTGAAATTATTTATACCACTCAGCTTTGCGTGGAAAATGCGAATCAAAATCGTTTTACTTGAGAAGAACCTTCACTAATCGATCCTAATCATCCTAGATTCCTATCACTTCACAGTTCATCACGGAAGTTCCCTTTCGTTGAAGTAGATTCTGTTTTTTGGTCTGACGTTGAAGTAGATTTCGGTTGGTTTTCCAGGAGGTACCTGGTGGCCAGTGATGCATGGAATGCAGCTCCATATGGGAGCACGTCTTCATTTATTCTGAAATATGGTGAATGCATTGGTTTGAACTGTCCTTGAGAGTCATTCTTCATACCAAGAAAGAAGTAGTACCCTGGAATTACTTCTTGATAGAATGAGAAGTCTTCTGCCCCCATAAGTGGTTTCATCTCAAGTACATTTTGAGAACCCAGCAAATCCCTTGCAACTTTCTGGAAGTGCTCATGCAAATCTTTGTCATTTATAGTTGCAGGGTAGAAGGGTTTTGCAATTTCATTGAACAAGACAGTTGCATTGCACCTCTGAACACTGGCTTGTCTAGTAATAACCTGCAGACTCACATTTATTAGAATAGCATATATGAGGAGCATAGAATAATATCAGCAGAATGTTCTCAAGTTCAGCACCCAGAATGTTTAATAGAAGCATACCTCTTGGATCCTTTCTTTAAGTTGAAAAAAGCTGTCCTTTGAAAATGCCCTGAAGGTACCGCCAATTGTAACAGAATCTGGAATAACATTAAAAGCACCACCTCCTTGGAATTTTCCAACAGTCACAACCTGCAAGATATGCTTTCATGTAACTGGATGGATAAAGAGTAAATAACCATCTGCTGGCAAAGAGGGGCCTAAGAAGCATATGATTACAGTTGACGTATAGCAAACTTTAAGATTTAGGGTGGTGGGGAAGTCAATAAATGATGACAGATTTTTCATGGCACAAAAAAAAGGACACTGATCTAGATGGAATACTGGGGTTTCATGTTTGTTCTGTTTAGTACCATTTCCTCACACACGTGAAGAAACTAAGGGGATTAAGATGACAGATTTTTCATAACACAAAAAAAAAAAAGGACACTGATCTAGATGGAATACTGGTTCCATGTTTGTTCTGTACAGTACCATTTCCCCACACACGTGAAGAAACTAAGGGGATTAATATTTTACATACTATGTGCTAAGTGAAAGATGTTGTAGACTAACACTAACACATGTGAACTTACAGATACATGTATTTAAATCAAGCTGCAATAGGAGGGGAACAGAGACTTGACAATGACCTTATGAGAATAGAGAGAAAGCGAGCAAACCTGTGAATCTAAGGGGTCAGCTTCACGTGAAACAAGATGTTGCAGACTAACAATAACATTGGAAGCAGCCAAGATAGGATCTATTGTGTGCTGTGGAATTGCAGCATGACCCCCCTTCCCACTTATCACGGCTTCAAAAAATCCACTCGCAGCCAATATAGGGCCAGGCGTGGAGGCTACTGAACCAATGGGGTGGTCAGAAGCAAGATGCAACCCAAAGATGGCACTGACATGCTCCAGTGCCCCTTCTTCTATCATTTTCTTTGCTCCTGCACCTCCTTCCTCAGCTGGTTGGAAAATGAGAACAACAGTCCCCTGTATGTAAACAAGAAACAAGTGAGAGAACTTTCTTCAGGACATAAGAAGATATACACAATGACATTGCACAACGTGTCATACTTATTATTCAAGAAGCCTACTTAGAGAATGCACACACTTTGCAATCTATTGATTAAGCCAGTGTATCAACTCTTATAGCTGGCCACATCAAAATGTAGTTCCAATATGGACTCCAAAACTCTGCAAATTTCAGTATGGGAGGTCATTTTCTATCGCTCTTTCTTTTTTTTATTAGTTAAATGTTATTCACAGTCAGATAGATGACATAACAAGTCGACATATAATTTTAGTAGACAGCTAGACCAGGAGCCCATTGTAGACAACCACAAGGCCTAATAATCTCCCTAACCTCACCTCCACGCTCATACGCTGGAACTTTCCAAACCTGACCATATATAGTTTTAAAGATTTACATTTTAGCCTTGATGTTCTGTTTAAAGACAACTACTTTCAAACCTACAATTGCTATATAAAGTAACAGAAGTCCATAAGAACAGGAACTGATGCAACACATGGAATGACAAACCTAAAAACCCAACTTTACAATGAAACCGCTCTTCTAAACACAATGCATAGAATCCAAACCCGGAAAGAGACCTGTAATTGGTGGCGATACTCTTGAAGTAAACTAGCAGCTCCAAGAAGCATGGCAACATGACCATCATGTCCACATCCATGCATCTTCCCTGCAACTTTACTCTTGTGCTCCCACTCCACACTCTCCTGCCACATTAAAACAAATACAGTAATTATTCCAGTCTACCTCAACCTCAAACCAATAGTAACTAACAACATTACAACACTGACCAAATTGACAGAAGTAAGCAACACTATAAAAAGATATCAGATACTCAAAAAGCTTCAAACTTTAACTAAACCTGCATAGCCAGAGCATCCATGTCTGCTCTGATTGCAACAAAGGGAGGACCACCGGTCCCAACAAGGCCAACAACGCCGGTTTCAGCCAAAGGGTATCTGTAAGGGATGCCCAGCCGGTCAAGTTCAGCTCTGATAAGCTTACTGGTTTCAAATTCCTCGTAACAAAGCTCTGGGTTTTCATGGATTTTCCTTCTGACACTCACCATACGATCAAAAAGCTCGGGTCTTTTAGCGTGTTGAAGAAACGAGACTGGGATTTGAGCCAGCTCCGGTTCTGGGCTCAAAGATTGGTTTGAGGAAATGGGTAGTGGCATAAACATAGAGAGTATGAAAGTCAAAGAGACCCATTTGGGGGAAGCCATTGGTGAAATGATTGAACCGGAGAAGATTTGGTGGGGGTTGAATATATTCATGAATTGATGATTTTAGAATCTGAAATTCAGAATGCGACAGGGACTCTGAGACGAACATTGGAGTTTGGAACATTGGAGTCGACGTACCAAAACGCGAATCAGCCGTCAACCATAGCCTGATTGGGCCCACCACCCCCAATCAAAGCTGCCTGCCACGTGGAAATTCATTACTCCAATCAACCACCAACGTAGAGCTCAGAAAAGGCAAAGGAGCCAGCAGCTTCCATTCTCCTCCTTCCAACCCAACACAGCTAAGCAATAATCCCACTCCAATTCTCCCCCAAAATTAAACCGAACAATTCATTCTCCACAGATCCTTATCCTTCTCTTCTCATCCCAAACCCTAAATCCCATCCCTCTTCCTCAAACCTCGCCGTAAATTCCCAGGTACGAATACACACCGATCGTATCTTGTTGATTTCAATCGTTACGATACTGTTCGATCTTGATTTCGCCGGATTAGGGTTTCTGCGCGCGTTGACGTTCTTCTTTTTTCTTTTTCTTTTTTTGGGGTGTTTGCAGAAAGATTGAGAGGGATCGATAATCGGAGATAAGCAACCATGTTTACCAGGATTTTTGGGAAACCGAAAACGGAAGCCAGCGCTCTGACCACCTTAGACAAGTTAAATGAGGTACGATCACCTCTTGTTCATCAATTTCGGCTTTTCGATTCTGAGCGTGTGTAGTTTTGATGAGTTTGTCGATGCTATTGGATTTTTGATGCGATCGGAGTATGTGATTTGAGTGAACTATTGATGTTGAGTGGTTTCGTGCCGATTTTCAGAATGAATGCCATTAGTGAGTTGTGAAGATAGGCAGCTGTTGTGTTTTTGGTTGAATTTGTTATGTGCCTGTACTTTCGGAGTTGCTGATTTGTGGAAACGAATTGTGATTTATGTGGTTTTTTTGTACTTGTGCAGACGCTTGAAATGCTTGAGAAGAAGGAGAAGGTACTACAGAAGAAGGCTGCCGCCGAAGTTGAGAGGGCCAAGGAATTCACTAGAGCAAAGAATAAACGATGTAAGGACGCTCCGTGATCTTCTTTTTTGTTCTCTTTTTCTTAGGTTGTACACATAGGTTTGAGGATAATAATATCTCTGCTGTAACATGGCCATTCTGTGGCGATGTTATGCTTATTCATGCTACAATGTCTTTTTTGCTTCTACTGATTTTCTCTAAATTCTAAGAATTGTTACTTCTGTTATATAAAGCATATATTTCCTACAGCAACGTGCTTTGAGTAATGAACTTCTTCGGAGTTCTTTTTCTGTTTTTAGTCTTGAATACTGTTTTTCACAACTGAAATAAAAAATAATTAAGCACTGGAGACCATCTTCTGATGTTATCTTGTTTGTGGCCTGAAAGTAACGCTATGGTCATGAATGATCATGTAGAAGGATTCTAGACTTTGATTTGGAGTCTAAACCTAATCTCTAACTTCTCAAATTTTTGTATTCTTTGACTGATATAATTTGCTTTTCTCTTTACAGCTGCTATTCAATGTTTGAAGAGGAAGAAGCTGTACGAACAGCAAATAGAGCAGCTTGGAAACTTCCAACTGCGAATCCACGATCAGGTGATGTTGGAAATTGGATCTATAATTTCTTATGGTTGAAACTGTATGACATTTATATGATTTGGACTTTTGGATTTTGATTGATGGAATGTTGCTTTATTAACATAGGACATTTTATTGATTTTGCAGATGATAATGCTAGAAGGGGCGAAAGCCACTACAGAAACTGTAGATGCCTTGAGAACTGGAGCAGCTGCCATGAAGGCAATGCAGAAAGCAACGTATGTATCATTTTTCATTTTGTTTATTTTATCATATATGCACATACAAGATGTGGCTCTGATATTATGCTTAACTTCTCACTTTCAAATATACTCTTTCAAATTCTTATAGCTGGCGATAAAACCTAATGTGTGATCTGTGTTACATTAGATATGAAAATAGTCTTATTACATATGTAAATTGAAGCGCAAAAAGCTTGCTAATCACATTAATCTCTTTTGTTTGTCCTGATTTGGTAATCGTATTTACACCTTCACCCAGTTAGGATTTGAGAATTACAGGTTTTACTGACAACCAAACTGGGTTACTTATATGCAGGAACATAGATGACGTGGACAAGACCATGGATGAGATAAATGAGCAGACTGAGAACATGAAACAGATCCAGGAAGCTCTGTCAACTCCAATTGGCTCAGCAGCTGATTTTGATGAGGTTTGTATTATCTTAGCCTTCCTTATATCTATGAACGATCAGGCCTTTTTAGGACACATTGTTGTGTTCTGATGTATGTATCCAATAAGTAGCTCTACAGTAGTTGAGACAATTTTTACTGTTACAGGATGAATTGGAAGCAGAACTTGAAGAGCTGGAAGGTGCTGAATTGGAAGAACAACTTCTTCAGCCTGCAACTCAAGCTCCTGCAGCTCCAGTGCAGGTCCCAGCAGGAAGGCAACCAGCACGTCCTGTTCCCCAGAAGCGCACTGCCGAAGAAGATGAACTGGCTGCTCTGCAGGCTGAGATGGCACTATAAGCAGGTCCGTTCCTCAGTCTTATCATGAACTTTCCACATCCATGTGTTATTGAGATTTTCACGCTTACGCGGTTCATCTTCTTTTGTTTCAAGTAAAAGAGTTGATTTTGTTTAGGATTATGCAGGTACGTCTTCTGCAGAATGGAATCTAAAGAATCTATGTAAAGAATTGGTCTGATTTTATAATGGAGATATCTGCTCCTCTCGGGCATCCATATTGCTTTGTGGCTTCATTATTAAACAGATTGTATATAAAGGTGGGCATAAATTCACACAAAGCCCCCTTTGAAACTTGTGTTCTGCGTTTCCGAATCTTCTCCCTTTTTCCTCTTACCTCAACATTTCTCTTGGAACATATGTTCAATGTTCTGTCAAGCATTAATTAATAGCTATTTTGTGATATCACCAAGCCTTATAGATCTAAATTTCTTGTTCTTTGAGCTCTTCCCATTCAACATCAAGAAGACTCCATTCTTGTTTTCTTGCTGTTTCCACTTTCCACTCCTAGTCCATTGAGTTTTGGTGATCTGGTGACGCAAGTCAATAATGAGAAGGAAAAGATGCTTATAATTCACCATCACCTCTGGGTTGGTGAAGGGAACAGGCTTTCAATTCATAGTAGCTGATGCACAGTACTACACATTAACTATGCATTGTTTAACCGAACTTTTTCTAGAAGAATTCCCACTTCAGAGCATCTTGCTTTGTTGAAGACTTGAACCTATACCTTTTCTAATAGAAGTTCCATCTTAAGGGCATCTCTTTCTTTACGTCTCCGTATCTCTTTCTCAAGTGCAAGAGGAAAAACATACATTCATAGTTGCCTAAAGTGCAGTGACAAACACGTTTGGTTAGGAAGAAGATGCCCGCACGTTGTTAGTATGGTTATTTTTGGTGACATTGATGCATATCAGTACGTTATGCAGAAATGAATAATATTATTCCTTTAATTTAGAAAGAATGGGAACTGATAAAATGGTAACAACAAATCAACAAGAATTACATAGCTAGCCACAGCAAGCGTAGCTAGCATGAATGAACAATCTCCTATACTTCCATTCTCTAAAAGAAGCTCCATCAGTGAATGATATAGGTGAGCACCAGAGCAAACGCCATTAGCGCATACGCGATTCCTTGATCAACTGCTACCCCTGCAAAGCATATGCACCAAACCCGTTTCAAACACATAATCCATGTTTCCTTTTTCTAGCTGCTAGAGAGTGACAGGCTATTAAAAGATGATGTAATTCAGACTTGAGAGAGATGGAAAGAGAAAGAGAAAGAGAACGAACCGTCACTCGTGGGGGCGGGAGCTGGTGCGAGGCTTTGAGCATGGATGGAAGGTAGAAGAAGAGAAATGATAACTGCAGAGAGAGCAGCCATGACAAAAAAGTTAAGTCTGAGCATCTCCATTCTTGATTCTATGTACGACACGAAGGCGAAACAAGTTTTCGCTTTCTTCTTCGACACAAGGACTTCACGAAAATGCGGATGGCTGCAACTCTAGACCTCTCATATTTATAAGGAGAAAGACTCAAGGAGGAAGACAAGGGACACGACCACAGCAAGCCCTGGAAGAGCCACTCTGGCTTATAATTAGTACTAAATGCTAATTAACATGGAAACTTGATTGGTGCCAAGTTTAGGGCTGAGATCAAGTGCACGTTAAAAATGCAGGTATTGTCGAGCTGTTTAAGCTGGACCTCAACAAATGAATTGGTAACCCTCACATGGAACAATCCTCATTCCTAGTTGTATACTTTGTATATATGAATGATGTAACCGCAGTCGCATATATTCTCTGTTATTTTGAATTATAAACTTTAAAAAAAATGATTGAACCGTTGGTGTGGTATACATAAATAAAAAGACAGAAGAATATAACTGACACAAATCACATATCCAACAGCTAAAAGTTGGAATAAACAGCTTTCAAAAGCTTTACCTTCTTCATAATAGAAGGTTCTAAACTTTTCAATCCCTGTAATATGACAGACACAATAGAATATGTTCAAATCCATCTGTAAACCAACAGTTCAGAAATTTTCCATCTTTAAATCCTTGGATGATCCTACTAAGCATTCAAATATGCGCATTTCTTCCAAAAACGATTTCATAAGCCTAACCGATACAACAGTATTCGAGTGCAAACTTGGAATTAGACTACAAACAACTGTAGAAATTCTGCATTTCTCTTAAGTTTTACATCCTAAAGAGTGCTTAAGCATATTGGCTCTCTCAGCATCTAATCACCAACTGAGCTCAGTGGAACGGGTGACATCTCCAGATAGTCAAAGTCTTCTGTTATTCCAACCTGCATTCGGGATTAGAAAGCAATGTCTTAGAGGGAAGAAAGAGCAGGAAAGTAGATGAATAGATTCACTTGGGGCACGTTCTTTCAGTGACAAAACAAATTTACTTTACCTCCTTGTACACATGTTCAAGCTGCTCTTTGGCCGACTGGAAGTTATTTGAGCACCACTGGCGCACTGTGAAGATTATTTAGGCCTAAAAAAAATGAAAATATCAACTCCTGCTGTCCACCTCCTGTTTCTGATGATCTCTGCAAGTTTAGTTCCAGTTCACGCGCAGCGCCGAATAGGTTAGCATTTGATTCTTGACAAACTAAATGCTATTGTCATTGTTCTTGCTTGTGTTAAGGAATCAATCTACCATATATTTCCTATTTAGAATAGAAGATCTGCATATATTAGCTGTATATCAGTTTTCCTTTTGTAAATAGATATCCTTGATTGTAATTAATTCTTGACTTGTAGGAATAACTAGAAGTCTCTGTATATGTATACGATTAGTATCAATAACAAACCGTCCATTCCATTCTATCAATTATTCATTCTTTTAGCTTGTTCAAAGCAGCTGCATGCTTATTTGAGTGGTTGCTTCACTTGCTTGTGATCTTAGCCTTTTGCTTCAGCTTCAATGAAACAGTGATGTTCTTTTGCATATATTTGAGAGAATTAGAAACAAAGTTCAGCTCGTATATTCTTTAGTTTCTAATTCTTATTTGGTTCTTTGTGTTCTTGTTTAGCCTTCATAAGCATTGATTGTGGAGCACCCTCGAAGCTGTATGAAGATCCGGATACCAACATAACATATTCACCAGATGACAATTTTATAGACACAGGGATAAGCCAGAACATTTCATCCGAATACATGTATGCAAACAATCCAAACTTGCCATTACCTGCCTCGGACCTTAAAAGTTTTCCTCAAGGAAACAAGAACTGCTACACTTTGAAACCTGAAGCTGGGAAAGGCAGCTTGAACCTAATCACAGCTTCTTTCTTGTATGGAAACTATGATGGAAAAGACAAGCTACCAGAGTTTGATCTGTATTTTGATGTCAACTTCTGGTCTGTGGTGACATTTGTAAATGCTTCTGATCTTGTCACAAAGGAGATTGTTGGTTTTGCACAATCTGATGTCATAAATGTTTGTCTTCTGAACAAAGGTTTAGGAACTCCTTTCATTTCAGGATTGGAACTTAGACCCCTTAACAGCTCAACTTATGGTACTGAGTTTGGTACTAATGCAATTAGTACTGGTTCACAGAATAGACATTGGATCAAGCAATGGAACAGGTAGGTATGCAGAAGATGTTTACGACCGCGTTTGGTCTAATTACATCTCTCCTTCTTGGGATTTAGTGAGCACTTGTTCACCAATTACTACTGATGAAGACGGATATCAAGTGCCTTATGAAGTGATCAAGACTGCAGCTAGGCCTCGGAATGCAAGTGAAACTTTGGAGCTGTATTGGAACACAACTGACTCAAACGATCAGTTTTATGTTTATATGTACTTTTCTGAAGTAGAGCATCTTGAGAAAAGCCAGTCAAGAAAGTTGAACATTTCTTGGAATGGTTCTCCGTTGTTTGGACAGTTTGTGCCGCGTTACTTATATGCAGACATACTATCTATTTCAAAAGCTTTGGTGGGAAAAGATCACCGGATTTCTATATCCAAAGAAGAAAACTCGACCCTTCCACCCATTCTCAATGCGGTTGAGATCTACAGAGTCATGCAGCTAGTTGAATCACCAACTTATAGTGAAGATGGTACGTCTTCTTTTGTGCAATGCTAAGTCTTTTCAATAATATGCTTCACATTGGTCTTGGTTAAATTTTATTGTCTTCATAAATGCAGTTGATGCCATTATGAATGTCAAAACCACATATCAAATTAAAAAAATCTGGGCTGGTGATCCCTGCGCACCTAAGAATTTCTCTTGGGAAGGTCTAAAATATAACTACACCGTTTCAGTTCCTCGGATTATTTCCCTGTGAGTCCTGGTAAACTAGTAGTAATGCAATTTTTCTTCTTAATTTCTGTAACGTATTTTTTCTTAGCATAGTTCCTTGTATTGCGATTAGGAACTTGACCTCAAGCAATTTGAGAGGGATTATAGCTGCTTCTATTGTCAATCTTTCATCACTGGAATCCTTGTAAGTGTTATTTATTCACAAATCTATTTAAGACTCACCTGCTAAATGAGAGTACTTTTTTTCCCAGGGACTTGTCGAACAATAACTTATCTGGACCAGTACCTGCATTTCTGGAAGAACTAAAATCTCTCAAGATTCTGTAAGTGTAATATGAGTACATGATGAATACTCATAGTTGTGACATATTTGTATCACTCATAATCGAAATGCAGGAATTTGAAAGGGAATCAATTGTCTGGTTTTGTTCCAAATGCACTTAAGGAAAGATCAGATGCTGGATTACTTGTACTAAGGTACACCTTCTCGATTATCTCAAACTGAGAAAACTTCTCATCTCAAACCAACAAAACTTCTTATTCTCCAATTTTCTCCATTTCAGTGTGGATAGTCAAAATCTTTGTGGCTCAGATTCATGCAAAACAAAGAAGAAAATTGTTGCCCCAATAGTTGGATCATTATTAGCAGCACTGCTAGTCCTTATAGTTCTCATATCTGTCCGGATATTGAGAACCAAAAAGAAATCAGGTACTCAATTTGTTATTTATGTAACTGTATGTTACCATTTATGTTTTAACTGCATGAACAAGACTTTAAATGACTGGCATACAATGCATGAATAAGAACATCATTCCTCAGTAATTTGAATTCACATTTCATTCTGTACTACTTGAACTACAGAAGGACTAAAAACCTTCAAGAAAGAAGGAATTCCTGTTGCATCAAAGAAGTGCCAGTTTAGTTATGATGAGATTGTAGAAATCACAAAAAATTTCCACACTGAAATCGGAAAAGGAGGATTTGGGACTGTGTACCATGGCTACATGAAAGATGGCACCCAAGTTGCAGTTAAAATGCTTTCTCCATCATCCACTCAAGGACCAAAGGAGTTCCAAACTGAGGTTTGTCAGTCAGAACTCCTCAAAAAACATAGTGCATGGAAAATGCTGGACTAATTGGTTTTGGATTTGATGATTTAAATTTTCGTTGCTGCAGGCCGAGCTCCTGATGAGAATCCATCACAGAAATTTGGCCTCATTTATTGGATACTGCGATGAAGCTGATAATTTGGCTCTTATATACGAGTACATGGCTAATGGGAACCTTAAATATTATCTCTCAGGTAACTAATCTATGTTACATTAGGCCTAGCTAGGCTAACTTAAACATATTGAACATCAGAAAACACATCAGAAGACAACTGATGTCAGAATTTATGGTTTCAGTTAAAAGCTCATGTATGACTTGGGAATTGAGGCTTCACATCACCATAGATGCTGCACAAGGTTAGTGATCCAAATCAAAATTTCATTTATTAATTTTTATAACTTCCCTTGCATTTAAGCATATTGTGAAATTTTGGTCACAGGGCTAGAGTACTTACACCATGGATGCAAACCACCTATTGTACACAGAGATGTGAAGACTGCCAACATTCTCTTAAGTGAAAACTTGGAAGCTAAGATTGCAGATTTCGGTCTTTCTAAGGTTTTCACCAATGACAGTGAAACTGATGTGGAAACAACAGTTGTGGGGACAGCAGGTTATTTAGACCCAGAGTATGTCTCAAATCTCTCATTCCATTAGTATTTTGGTTATGTGAGAATATGACATAAAGCTGAAGTGTTGCTTCTTGTGTCCAGGTACTACAGTTCACATAAGTTGAATGAGAAAAGCGATGTGTATAGTTTTGGGGTAGTACTATTGGAACTGATCACAGGCCAACCTGCAGTCATAAGAAGCGACGAAAGAATCCACATTGTGCATTGGGTGAGTCCTGAGCTCCAAAAAGGGAATATAGCAAGAGTTGTTGATCAAAGAATGGAAGGAGATTTCGATGTGAATTCAGTTTGGAAAGCTTTCGAAATAGCAATGACATGCACAACTAGAACCTCTCACCAAAGAGCCACCATGAGTTTTGTGTTATCTGAGCTAAAACAGTGTCTGGAAATGGAGTTGTCGAGGAATCGAGAAAGAAATTTTGGATTGACTGAAGAAAGTGGAGATAGATTTGCAGCAGCATATAGTAGTTCACCTTATAATAGTTCCATGTATACAGATTCTACAAATGCTGATGATTCCATGACTGGGCCATTTGCTAGGTAATATATAGTCCCCCTATTTGATTTTGGGACATAAGTTTCTCTGTAACTTCATATTTTGGTTGCTTGCTGCATAAGTCAAGCTTGTAATTCATTTTGAGTTTTTCATACAATGTAGTTCTGTGTATTCCTTAGGCTTCACAGGTCGAACTGATATAAGATTCCCATTCAGATGGCATATGCAAACTCAGCATGAATGTGTCATGTCTTATAAACGGTTATGACGTTGTCAAGTTGGAATACTAATGAAACTCTAATCCAAGCCACTCTTTTCCAACAATCTTCACATTGGCATGATTCGAGCCGATCTCTAATTCTTATGTCCGAATTCATGCCAAAACTCTTCAACTCTTGAATGGTGAACGGTGAAGCATTACATATATCCGAATCAAGTTATATTCCCCATTACTGCTTGGTTCTACTCCTAGCAACGAAAGTTTAGAGGACGCTAGAGACAACATGATATGGTTAATTATTCAATAAATCCCTAAACAATCCAAATTATATCCTGATTTGAGGACGTGTCTTATCTGTTAGTTTGGATAAAGAAATATGCATGCATTGACCTGAAAATATTCACTATTCTTATGAACTGCTGGAGGCTCATTCCCCAGACTTGACTGTTGTACTTGGCCAACACGATTCAAAAAAAAAATTTATAGTTCAAATATGGTAGCTAATTGAAATCATGTACTTTATATACTCTAGAATTTTAACTCTTTGTCCTTAGTTTATGAATCCAAATGGTCAAGAAGCTATTTATAGTAGATTCAAACTTTCACGAAATTTCTGGGAAGCAAATAACAGGTTGAACAAGGGTTATATATAATGGGGTTCAGACGAGCCACATAGTGAAGCAAAATCAATACTCTATTATAAGCAAATAATTAAGCTGCTCTATTTGCCATTTCCAGCCAGAGAGGCACTCATTTTTCCTAATATTAACGGCAAACAGAGACTAATCACACTGGTCTCTTTTCAAACTGTCAATAATGTTCAAAGTGACTATCCATGAACAATTTTGACTAGGTAAACTTGTGTTCATACTGTGGCCTAGTAACCTGTGGTTAAAAGAACACTGGATATTAGCTTGAAGTTGATTAATGTGGATCATGTAGATGACTTGTGACTTTTAATTTCATGACTATAGTGGAATCAATATATGCAATATGTTTAGTTTGACATCTTTGAGGCGCCTTATGTACCGAAATATGAGTATTTATTGTTCGTTACGCATAAAAGTAGATAAATTTTTGGTGTATAAGAATTAGTCTACACATTATGTGTCAACGCGTTAAGGGATCAACCCCTTGAATGATGTTAGCATTATGTGACGCAGCAAGAACCTCGCATCTGTTTGTGCATGCTCATCAAGAAACTGATGAAGAAAGTTGGTAAAACTCATTCAAAGGGTATGAATTGACCTCCATTACATCAATGCACAAGGACACAAACACACACAAGGGGGTCTCTATCAGAGGGAGACATTTTCTTCACTATGAATTGGCTGCCAATGCAACTATCGTGAACCACTGACCAGTCATACGCAAACAAGTTGATTCTTATTATGAATATTTCACTTGCACAACGAAACGTTTACGAGCTTAGAAAGAAAAAAAAAATATAGACCGATTAAACATTTGAAAACAACGCACACAGCCTAATAACCAAAGCCACCCGGAAGAAAATGATCACCAGGAGGAGTTTCGAATTCGAAGTTCATAAGGAAATCGCTGTTAATGTTGAAATCTTCAAATCCAGACCATAAGGAGTAGTGGTACTGATCCAGCTGAGCTAAACTAGATGAGCTTGGAAGACTTGAGAATTCCTGATGAGACTGTGGAATACTGAAACTGTTACTTTCACTGGTGCTGCCGAAATCAGAAACTTCCATAGGCTTTGAACCAGAAAAATGACTGCACCAGGGTTCCAAAGTTTGCTTTGGTTGATCAAAACCATGCACAAAGTTTGTGTTCGCAGCATATGGTAATGTGCCACTTAGACAAGATGAAGTGGTCTCGGCGCCTTGAGGGGTTTCGATTTTGGGAGGAACTAGAGACGAAAACTGAGCAATGTTGCTCTTTCTAGTAGAAACGATGTTTTTTCTTGCTGCCACCGCGAGCAGCTTCTTCTTCAACTTTGTGTTCCAATGGTTTTTCACATCATTATCTGTTCGTCCTGGCAGTTTAGAAGCTATAACAGACCACCTAATCCCAAAAACATAGACAATTAAACAGAATGATCAACATATAAACCTGCTAGTAAAAGAAAGTGGCAGTGCTAGCTAGTAAACTTGGGTATTGAACTCATTAATTACCTGCTTCCGATGCTTCTAAAGAGAGTACAGATAACATTGTCTTCTTCCTCAGTGAAACTACCACGCTTGATATCTGGCCTAAGATAGTTCAGCCATCTCAAACGACAGCTCTTACCGCAACGATTTAGGCCTTCAACAACAAAAGTTCAACTGATATATATATATATGTAGAGGAGATTTGATTAAAATGCAAGCAAATCAAGAGAAATAGAAGGTTAAGCACCTGCTTTGGATGGGAGAGTGATCCAGTTGCCAGCAGTGCCATGTTCGTTGAGGTAGTTCCTGAGGGTGGCGTCTTCTTCAGGAGACCATGGTCCTCTTTTCACTTTAGATTTGTCACAGCATGGAGCTCTTCCCATGGTTAACACAGTCACACATAAAGAGACTTTTTGAAAAGCAAAAGGAAGCAGAAAAACTAGGGAGGCTAGATACTTGGAAACTTGATGAGATACATGAAAGAGGTAACTATAAATTAGCTTTTCAAATATTGACTGTGTAATATACAATTCTTCTTACAGAAGAATAATCAATACTATGTAATATTTTTCTAAGGAAGACAAGTCAAATTCAATGTTAGTGTTTCAGGAAGCATATAGATCTCATGCTCTTGTTGTGATGTAGAACTAGACAACTAGACTGCCAGTGGCAATTTACAATGGCATATAAGGGTTTTTTGGACCTGTTTACAGTAGAATGCTTCTTAGTCACCTTATCACAAGTTTACTTGAAATGAAAACAAGGCCATGAATTGGAGACAACAGTACAGAAACAGAGACAAGTGGAATGGAGATCGAGATAATTCATAGAATAATTCCTTAGAATGAGATGAGACCAGCACCCAATACCTACTATATGTTAGTAAACGCAGGAATCAAATACATACAACGGATTCATTCACACACACACACGTACATATGTTGGTTAAACGTAGGAAACCTAGCTAGCTCATATCTGGACTGATTCCTATATCTCTCTCTATTCGCGCTCTAACAAGTAAACATGTTGTATTAATGTTTTAAAATCATCAAAATGAAATAGAGAATAATAAGAGACGCGGTTTTAGATAGAAATTGATCATGATATTAGGAAAAATCAAATAGAGAATGATTTCGAATTTGTGTTCCAATCATACAATAACCATGGGAATTTTCATCAAGTTGTCACTCATACAAGCCAACAAATTACAATCTTAAAAGTAAGAAGACCATGAAAAGAACTCCATCTTTAATTGGGCCTGAGCCTGGGGGTGGCCCATTCCACCCGGAGAATGAGGTTGTCATAGCCATACCCATTGACTTTGTGTATAGCTCTTTGGCCATGTTCCTTGTTCACAAAGTTAACAAAACCAAATCCTCTGCTAACTTGTGTCTCTCTCTCAAGAACAACATGAGCACGGCTAATTTCACCAAAAGGACTAAAGAGTTCATACAAATCGGCATCCCGGGCATCCTCCGAAAGGTTGCTAACCCGAACCGAATTCTCATCATTCCTCGAAGTTCTCTTCTTCGCTCCTGGTCTCATGCCCGGAGGAACATATGTACCGGTTTTGCTAGTTGTGCCGGTCTCCGATGAGCTAATATCGTCGGTACTTTGTGTGGCAAGGTCTTTGTAAGGGCACTGTGCAGTCCAGTGGTCACCTTTCATACCACAAGTCCTACAAAGCTTGAGAGTAGTATTGCCTCCTTCATTAGTCTTTGGTAGTTCATGTGCCATGTTGGTGCCAAGAGCCTTAGGGCGTTCGAGCATGACCTCGTCTTTGGAGACCACAGTCAGGCTAGCACCGGCGTCGTCGTCATCCACGGCATCCCCGAACTTGGCACATGAGTGGCGCTCGACAGCTGCCTCAGTCATGAGGCGAGATTTGATCCGGGTGGTGGTGGTGATCTTGACCTTGTGGCCATCTTCATTGAACTTGTATTCAATCACTTTCTTGATACCCTTCTCTTTGGGGCCAATCACCTGTTTAGGCGACAGAAGGAGGAGGTCCAACTCCTTGTCACCGTCCTCGTCTTCGAGATCTCCCCACCGGGGCTTGGCTGGTTGGGTTGCATCTGCTGATCCTGGTCTCATTGTTTCTCGATCACAATTTCTCAGACTTTGTTTTCTCTTTTTCTTTCTTCGATATGTTTAGTTGGTCACGACTACAACATCCCTTTTATATACGAGACTCTAAACCCTAATAATAATCCTATCATCATCGGGAACCCCATAGGAAAACCAAGTCCAAATGGGAGTAGGAAAAGTAATTACAGTTTTTTCGTTGGGCTAATTACATATAAGTCCATTTGGAGACATTTTTTCTCACATAGATCCACCCCAACATTTTTATCCACATAAGCCCACCCAAGTCTAAATAAGGTTTTGTATCATATTGTCATCCAATAAAAAAATTAGATTTTCTCCCTTATATTTACAAAAATTCCACTAGTATAAAAAGTCAACAACCACTCACATTTCATAACAGTCTCCGGCCGACCTCCAGCGAGGTTTCCGGCTAACCTCCGGTGAGATTTCCTGTCGACCTCCGGCGAGATTTCTGACCGACCTCCGGCGAGATTTCCGACCGACTTCCGACGAGGTTTCCTGCCGACCTCCGACGATGACAAAAATTACTACTACCAGCTATAAAAGCTACTACCACCAGCTACAAAATCTACTACCACGGCCTACAAAAGTTACTACTGTGAGGTTTCCGATGAACACAAAAGCTACTACCACCAGCCACAAAAGCTACAACCACAAGCTACAAAAGCTACTACTGTAAAGTTTCCGACGAACACAAAAACTACTACCACCAGCTACAAAAGCTACTACTGTGAGGTTTTCGACGAACACAAAAACTACTACCACCAGCCATAAAAACTATTACCACCAGCTACAAAAGCTACTATCACCGCCTACAAAAGCTACTACTGTAAGATTTCTGATGAACACAAAAGCTACTACCACTAACCATAAAAGCTACTACCACAAGCTACAAAAGATACTACTGAGCATATCAAAAACTACTGTCACCAACAAAAAAAGCTATTATCACCAGTTATAAAAGATACTATTAAGCATATGAAAAACTGCTACAAGGTAGAACAAAGCTACTGTCACCAACAAAAAAAACTACTACAACCAACAACAAAAGCTACTATTCGTAGCTAGAAAAGCTACTACAGCCAACAACAAAAGCTACTATCACCGACTACAAAAGCTACTACTGTCACTAACAAAAACTACTACTACCAACAACAAAAACTACTACTACCACCAACAAAAGCTACTACCATCATAAATTAAAACTACTACTGTCAGAAACAAAAGCTACCATAATCTGTAATAAAAGCTACTACTAAGCACAATAAAAGATACTACCAAGTATTACCAAATATACTCAATGTGTCAGGAAAATATATTATCACAATATCGAAAATGTACTATCGCAGTGTCATAAATATACTATCACAGTTTTGAAATTATACTATCATACATAAGCACTGCCGCTGTGATGCATCTACTCCCTTACACATCACTCTACTCCCTTACAGATCCATCATCCAAGCCATACAAAGAATGAAAAACCTTCAATTCCACATTGGACGTTGTTGTCGACGGTGCCTAGCTCCGTTTCCATATACTTATTGTTGTGGCTATTGACAATTCAACTCCTGCTTGGCATTAATTTGAAGATTACGACCAGGAAATCCAAGAAGACTTGTACAAGTCGCCGAGGAAGCCGCCTGGCCATGGATCTAGGTGGATAGTGTCAAGGTCGAGAGCTCGTCGGAGATGAATCGAATCAAAAAGAGAGAGACCGGAGCTTCTTCGTCGTCATCAGGCGAGTATCATACAACAAAAACCCCCAAAATCAATCAAAAACAGTGGGATCGGAGCAAATCAGATACGAATTCAAAGACTAAGGAGTAGAAGTACCTCAGATATGGTGTTGATGTGGCTGACGTCGACGGCGAAGGTAGGGTTCCGGCGATATCGTAGAGAGAGAGTTGGAAGACGATGACCATCGCTGCCTAATCGTGGTTGAAATCCAGAAGCGGGGGAGATGCAATCAAGGCCGAAGCGGAGGTCGTCGAGGAGTCGAGCTAGAAGTCGCGTCGAGGAGGCCGATGGCTTCGTCATGGCGGCGGCGTCGGAATGGAGAGAGAGAGAGAGAGAGAGAGAGAGAGAGAGAGAACCAAATGAACGGGTGAGAGGCAGAGAAGGGTAAGATAGTCATGATAAAAAAAATTGAGCTTGCAAAGTGAACTTGTATGGGTAAAAATATTATGGTGAACTTATGCGGAAGAAAATGTGTCAAGGTAGACTTATATGAAATTTTTTATTTTTGGTTTCATTTCCAAGTGATGTCATTAAATTATTTTTTTTATTTTTTTTAAACATATATAATCTTTAAACCCTAAACTTAAACTACAGTCGTTTCCTGACGATAATGATTGAAATAGGTATGGAAAAGGGAGAAATCAACGACCAAAGAATCCATGGCCTCAGGCCTCTGTTTGGGTCTTTTGAAGTAAGTCGTGCTTGTCCCAAGCCCAATGATACAGTGGACCACGCTACCAGTGTTAGCAAGACGTAGCAAATTAAAATTACAAGGCAGTTTCATGCATATCTCTCATCTAGATTTTTCAGACTTCATCCTCTCCAACTATATATGTTGAGTTCTCTTATGTTCAGCAATAAGATAGCGCACGAATATTTTTTCGTCGTGCTTATACGTCTCGCACTTGCACTTCACCACTTTCCTAAACTCGTCACTACATGGCGGTATCACTCATACAGTTCTTACTATCACCTTTAGTGTATGTTTGTTTGTTGAAACTAATTAGGAATGTCCTAAATAAAGAGTCTGGTTTAATTAGTACCATGTTTAGTGTTACTCAGTGGCATAGCCAGAAACTACCACTAGAAGGGTCAAAGTATAAACAAGAATATTAAATAAATTGAATGATCTAATTGAATAACATAAAAATGTATAAATTATTACATCAATAATTAAAAAAGACAAAATAACAAATCTCTCTAAAGTAATTATAATTAGCTACGACAATTCATATTTTAAAATCTTTTCGTGATGATTTCATTATCAACACTATCAAATATATATTTCTTTTATATAATATCGCTCGAGAAAAGATTTTATATTCTAAGTGCTAAATTATGAAGGTTTTGACTTGCTGGTTGTAGGGAAAAAGAAGAACAAAAAAATGAAATTACGGTAGAAAAATTTAGAGAGAATAATAGGAGAAACAAATTGTAGAAGCATGAATATATATATATATATACACACACACACATTGTAGATCATCTATCCAAATTAGGACTGCAGAAAACTTATCTACTATTACAGGAAAAGTAGAATCGGAATGGTTTACTTATTTCATTAACAATTCTTTTTATATAGAGGTCGATTACAACGGTAATTACACACACATAATGGCGTTTTTCAATGCTAATAACAACGTACATAATGACTAATATGACTAATTAAGCCGTTACATCCATTGATGAATAACTTTCTAATTTACTCTTCGTCAGTTACTTTGACGAAGGCACACTTAAATTAAATTTCTTTCAACACTCCCCCTTGTGCCAAGTCAAAGTTAAAACGGTGCATGGGGTGTTGTCTCATTAAAAACCTTGCCAAGTAAAAAAACTCAGTGTGACAAAATAAATCTTGATCGAAAAGAAAAAGAGCACAACGCACCTATGATAGTCTATGTGTGTTAAATTCCCCATGATCCTTACATCAATCAAGTAGGGGTGGGCATAAAAAAACATAAATCCCAGTCATGTCCTGATCTCGTCCGGAAATTTGACAGGATGGGATGAGATCTAATTCTAAAAACACAAGGCTCGTCCCGTCTCGTAGAGAAACAACAGGACGGGACGCAGGATTGAAAAGTTGAGGCATGTCAAGCCCGTTCCGTCGCATGTAAAAATATAGACTAATCTGAGCCATTGGTTTTTTAGATGTTTTGATCTCAACCTTACATTTTTGAACCCTAATACTAACTCATCTCACTATGGCTGCAGTCTTTCACTCTTTCTGTCTTTCAATTTCATCGCAAGAACCGTAAACTTCTAAAAGGGAAATCACTCTCAACCCTCCTCAATCCAGCCAAACCTCAATCGATGATGCTTGAAATCCCAATCCAGCCAAACCGCCTCGGCCAGTCCTCCTTGAACTCCTCATCCACCTCTACTAACCTCACCGCCCGCCTCCTCCTCACCTCGGTGGCCGCCTCCTCCTAGCCTCGTCCTCGCCCGCCTCACCTCGTTGGTCTCCTCCTCACCTCGCCCTCCTCCTCGCCTCGCCCTCCTCCTCCCTCATGCTGCTAAGGTGTGTATGTCCTTTAAAGTATGTGCTACTCTGGAACTGGTTTATCTTGATAGCTGGGGTTTAATACCGTAATCTTATTGATCTCGTAAATAGATAGATAAAGAAACAATAGCATCAAATAATTCCTTCAAAAATCAAGAATCTGAGCAAGGTAATGAACCATGTCTTGTAACGTTGTTTACTCTTCCCATGAATTCTATAGGTGTTGATTAAAGGTGAGCTACTGGTAATTAGTTGTTGTTGCTACATATGTGATTATCTATAAATTCATGTGATTATATATTGCGTTTACTAAAAGTATTATTGTGCTTACCATGATCATGAATTTGTTAGTCCATGATTGTATAAAACTGATCTAATGTTAAAGTCAAAATTTAGTGTATTGAATGTGGTTAATGTATCAAAATTTGATGTATTGGATGTGGTTAATGTATCAAATTTTGGATGTAGTTACTTCATATGTGATTATCTATGAAGAGGCGGTCACAGCTCATGAAGTTGATCAATACTTGGATGCTGCATTAGATCCAATCGATGAATACGATCAATTTGACATCCTGTGTTGGTGGAAGGTTAAGGGATGCAAGTTTCCAGTCTTAGCAGCAATTGCAAGAGATGTTCTTGCAATTCAGACCTCAACAGGGGGTAGAGTTATTGATTGTTTTAGGATCTCATTAACTCCTAAATCAGTGGAGGGACTCATTTGCATACAAATTTGGATGTTAGGTGATGATATTACAGAGGTTGTCGAAGATATTGATGAACCAACAATTGAAAACACAGAGTTTTATTACGATGTTAAGCGATGTATGAATTTTGATGTGTTTATACTTTTTGGTTATTTTCATATGCATGGACGAACTCTTTTTTCATTTTTGCAGAGCATGAGAGCATTGCTTCAAGCAAGAACAATTATCCACCTCCAATTGCAAAAGTGAAAGGGAAAGGGAAGTCTGTTGCAACCGGTATTGTCATCGATGATTAGAGTTGAAATTGTTTGTATTGGAGCAGCTTGTATTGTTATGCTATCAGATTCACTACTTTCTTATTTCTTTTAAACTTTATGATGTGTGAACTTGAGTAATTATGAATTATTGATGTTACTCTAGTTTAATTGTAGTTAGGAATTATGGATTCAGATGATGCAGTCTTTATATATTGTAAGAATATATCGGTATCACTATCATGTAATGATGACTACTCTTGTCCTTTAGGGCTTCATTCTTCTCATTACGTTTTATGACAAAGACTTATTTATGTCCTACATGTTTTACACTTGGTAAGGTTAGCACTACCAAACCAAATACCTGTTTCTTTGTCAGAGAATCTAACTCTTCCTGGATCGCACTTTTATGTAGGTCAATATGTTCTTTCTTGACATTTTTCAACAGAGCATGATTTGATATCTTCGTGCTCTATGATTCCTTGAGCAATAGCGTGAATCATCAATGTGTATGTACTCTCGTAATATATTGAGATTTTGTCTTTGAAATCATTTTAAACATTGGAGCGTCTTCTAATATTGATTCATAGACATAACTGTAATCAAAGACAATCTCATGAGAGAAATTATTTACATTGATGAGGTTGTGCCTTACTCACCCAATTCGTTTAGGCAAGTATTGATCGAACTAAGTGGCCTCCCCCTATTCTCTTAGGAAGCCACGGCCTCAACCACACATCCACTAAGTGTGGTTACATCACCCCTATATGCGGCGACGTACCCCTTATTGGGGACTTTTATCCTTGCAGGCATTTACAGCTCACATGTGTGATCTCGTCATTTCAACAATATCTATAAACGTATCATGCATTGAAACTATTACGTTCAAGGTATCGATTATGTGGGATCAAGATGAGACATAGTGGGGCAACCACAACAATTCATTTCATTCTCATAGAATTTTTTTTTCTTATCTCCCCCTAACGACGGGAAGACTGTCTCATCAAAGTTATTGTCTCATCTTTCTAGCGGTAAGGAGATCGCCTAACAAGGGTTCCAAGTGCGGATAATTGTTGGAGATCCGTATCCAACATAAATACTTATTTGTTTCGAAGTACCCATTTTTAATGCACTCTAGGGGCGCAGTAGACACATATGTTGTGCAACCAAGTGTGCGTAAATCTCAGGCTTATGTCCAGTTACCAACTGGTACGCTGCGGTTGGCTAGCAATGGGTGTAAGAACGAATAAGTAAGACTGCGTATAATATTGCAAAACCCCAAGAAGGTACATGTAGGTTGGTGTGCATAACCAGTACCTAGATATGGTGGCATATGTGAAACCATTTTATGTATGCATTTGGGGTACATCATACTATACATTGATCCTTATAGACATGCAATAGTCATCAAGTCCTTTTGATGTTAATTCTTAGCATTGTCAGGTATTATAGACTAATCTAGGGTGGTGAGCCCGTATAATATATGCTAAGAGTGCAGCATTTCTTATGAATAGTTAATCGACATGTGTCTAGTTTGTTGAAACGTCCTCCAAAACCACACATTATTTTAATGGTCCGCATTTCTGGATGGATAAATTCACAATAATTACATTGCAAAATGGATTTTCGTATGATAACCGTTGGCACAAATATCTATGAAAAATTAACAAAGTTTGATTAGCTCTTGGTGCATACAGAGCATCAATAACTTTAATTTGTGAGTAGTCTCATTAAGCACTTGATTTCTCCTTGATACCTTCCTACGTATATGAGAGTGTATATAATTCGAAAGATAAACCACGTATTCTTCATGATGTATTTCGATTTAGGCAGAATGATATGTTTTTCATTCTAATAATTTCTCTTTTTATTTGTTGGATGCATTTCCTTGCATTGTTATAGTACTATTGTTGAACCATGTATATGTGCACTAATAATAATTGAATAACTGCAATGCTAAGGATAAAATCCGAATTAAGAAGCTAACGATGATCAAATAAAGGTATTTTCAAGAAAATCTAATTCACCAAACCATTAATCAAAATAATCATTTAAGACTAAACAACAGTCTAATTACAAATGAGGTATTACGCCTTCATAATTGACAAGGAAAACACTGATGTTCACCATTTCAGACAATCCATTATCGTTGGTGTCGTATAAGAGGTTAATGGGAAATGTAGTCTTTTTCCACAAAAGTGATTTCCACATCAGAAATCCAATAATGACATTCAATTTCTTATGATTTCAGTATGTTAAATGGTTGGAGCACCTATCTTCATAAACAAAAGTGAATATATATAAAATTTAATCAATTTCCCAAAAATGTGAATTATATATCAAGATCGACCAACAATCGTAACGATCACATTTTTCGATGTGTCGTGAAAATACTTCATCACAGTTAAAGGTTTGTCATTGTGATGCTTATGAAATTACTTTTTCATAGCAACATAATTTATGACATGCTAATAAAATAATAATTTAATAAAATTAAATTGACATAGCATATATCATGATAACTTGTCACAATAATAGCAAAATATTTTTGTAACATGCTTAATATCATGAATAAAATTTAACGAAAACGGTAACGTTAATTGAAACCATACTTGTTAGTTTGTTAAATAAACTGTATATGAATTGGTTGCTCTCACAATTTCGTTTTCATCATCATGTGGCAATTGCTCTCGTAATCAATGATTTGATCGTCGCGTCATAATTTCTTAATCACATGCATAAACAATAATATATGTGATTAGCACATTTAATCATATATATTTGATTGTAATTCACCATAAATAATAAGTAATAAATGGCATTATTGTAAAATCGTAAATACTAATTACATTTCAGTTTTACCATTTCAATTTCCTCAAAACAGGAAAGAGTAAATCTGTGGAAAGTAAACAGTAATCTAAATTCACCATAAGGTAATTTTATGAAACTACCTCCGTAAAATATCTCATTTACCAAAATGGGTAAACTCCCATTTTTGTTTTTTGGGTCAGATCTGATTTGATAGGTGGGGGCTGAGTTTGGGCATCGGAGCTGCGCATCCATGGCAACAAGGTGGTTGGGCGCTGGCCGGAGGGCGTTTGGGTGGGTTGATTGGGTCCGAGTTGGAGCAAATCCGGGTCGGTGGTTTGGGCACAATGTGCTGCCGGACAGGGATTCGCCGAAGTAGGGAAGTGAGGCACGCTGGGGTTCCAGGATGGCTCACCGGGGCTGGGAGGACGTGTTTATATAGAGGTTGATTACAACTATAATTACACGCACATAATGACATTTTTCAATGCTTATAACAACGTACATAATGACTGATATGATTAATTGAGCTGTTACATCTATTAATCAATAACTTCATAATTTACTCTTCATCAGTTACTTTATCTAAGGCACACTTAAAGTATTTTTCCTTCAACATCTACCACATTAATTAGCAATATATTTTCAAAAAATAAAATAATATAGGGATAAAAGCTTTTTTTAACATCTCAAGACAAGATATATATTTAAAAATTAAAAAAACATGGGGATAGAAGTTTTTTTTACATATGGATGAGAGGTGTCAAAAGGAGGCAACTTTTGGTCAATAGTATATTTCCCCAGCCAATAAGAACTCAACTTGAAATGTGAGAGGGTTCAATTGAACCCCCTCGGCTCATAGTGGTTACGCCACTGGTGTTATTGGGTACTAAAATAAATGAGCTTACGTAGCACATTGCTTTCATTTTGGTTTCTTTAGATGGTGTTATTATGGGTGCTCAAATTTGTCATCCTTAGATAACACTATTATTCTAAACTTCAAACCAAACAAACTACTCTAACACCATGTAACACCAAACATGGGTTAATATTAATACAACTTAAGATAACTTACATGAGTACATGACAGTCTTAACAAATAAGAAGGTGTAATATAGTATTAGATACCAAACTTGCAGTTATGGTTAATTCCTATCATAGTCTTATACACTTTTCGGGTACTTAAGCATAAAAAAGATATAATATAGCCAAATTTTAGTTGGCTTAGCTCAAACTGAGCCTAACACTAGCCTTCAACACTAAAACTTATAGTTTGCTCCAATATCTCTCTAAAATTTGCATGCATTCATAAATATATTGCAAGTAAATTCTCTTCTCCTAAGTAAGCCTATGTACTTATAAGTTATAGCTGAAAAGCATAGTATCGATATGTCAAGATTTACACGCAAATATTAGTTTTGATAAAAGATGGCATGTAGGGGGAGCTCGCTCATAGCTCATTTTGTTCATGTCACGTTTTAACTCTCTAATACAGTAATACACTCATGTTTAGTGCATTTAGTCAGCATCATATTCATGTTGAAAAGTTTATTAGCGACATAAATAATACATGTTCAAGTCTCTAATTAAATAAATTGTATTGTTGCAGCCTAAAGTTTGGATTTTGAAACTATCGGCGCACGATAGAGATTTCCACCCACACGAACCCTAATTCGTATTAATTTAGTCGCGTACTTGGGTTGACGGCAACCTCAAGGTGCTGGGAAATCACCCTACAAACTTGCCACATTTCCATGGTCGTCGTCTTTGCTTCGGTTAGTCATTGACAAACTAGACAAGTACTCCACCACACCATATTAATCTAAACTCACCTTGTCTGCTTTCAATTATTGACGTACACCAGTTGTTTATTTTATTTGGAGGGTAACTTTCTTGAGGCACACTGGGGTAAAACAGCATCCCAATGTACCCAAATCTTTCACACAGCTATGAGACGAAAGGGTCATGATATATACGGCAGCATCAAACACTTGTATTGGGTTCGAAGAAAAGGTTGATGAATCATGGTCTTTACTGTGGAGCTCAAACATTTGAATGCAATAATATTAATATCCTGCATCAGTTCTCACTGTCCCCAACATTTTGTCATTTGGGTAAAAAAGACTAGCATGGTAATCTGCAATGTCTTAGCAACCTGGAGTTTTCAATGCCCGAAATTGGATATTCTTCATGGGATGCTCTAGTAATCATCGTAGTTGTCGTTTTGGCATATACCAGAATAATGAGGAAATCAATCAAATCAGAACCAGAAGAATTCTCTCAGGCTACTCCGAACAAATGAAACAATACGACATGGGTGAAAATTGGAGCTTTGGAGCCTCCAAACGGTACGTGGCAAACATGCATATTGAAAGATTGACACTCCTTCATGTGATGCGGCACTTAGCTTATGACTCATATACAGAGACAACGACACTTGGAAATTGAAACACTTGAATCTTTCTTCTGCTATTCTTGGTTTGTCGGCAATAAAAATCTGCTGCAGGTGGACGAGTTCAGCCTCTGTGCAGCTGTATAGAGTTGCAGTAAAACCCCAGATTGCTTCAAGTAAAACTGCAAGATATACCGCACCAAAACGTTGCAATCGTGGATTAGTGTTTCCAAGTATTGTAAGTTACATGTTAAACAAAATCGAACGGTTTAACACTCCGAAAGCAGCTCCATCGAGCTATAGAAAGCTAGACAAACGCATCAGATTTGGGACCAGGGTCCAGGGGCATTGTTGGTTGTATATGGTTACTTTGATAAACACTTCCAATAAACCAAACTCGATACATAGAACCATTCTGGGTATTTAAACATGTCCAAATCAGAAGCATGGAGAGTTTTCCAAGTATGTCCGCCCATGATGATATTGACAAAGCTGTTTGTTTTATCAACAATGATCAACCGGGGAAAAGCAAGCCTAGAATAACATGCAGTTTCAGATGTATACACCATGACCCTGCATGTATCATATATATATATATATATATATATATATATATATATATATATATATATAAAGCTATAACAGAAGGAATTGAAATACCAGACTTTTGTTATTGCGTGCGACAAGGGTTAAAATCAAAGGAAGTATGCATATACAATTATAGCTTCCTCCTTTGTCAGAGATGCATTTTCTCCTTTCCCCTTATTAGTTTTCTTTGCCTTACCTGTTACCATTTTTTTCGATGAGGAGACATCAGTTATCATTGAATTCCAATTCATCCTCCATAATTACATAGATAAGGAAAAGATCTTTTGAGAATTGTCAAAGATGTTAACTTTCTCAACTAAAACCCTGCTGTCAAATATGTGAAGCTTATCAATGTCTCAGCTACCCAAAATTGACAGAGAAAGACGCCAACTTTAGCCCAGACATTACTCATTTCCCGAACTGGCAACACTCATAAATCCAAACCAAATGAAATAATGAATGAAGCACAGAAGCACAGAACAGAGTAAACAAGAAGATGGATGATATAAATAATAGTTCCATTGGGATGAAGAGCAAGCATTACATAATAATAAGCATAAATTTTTACAATGGTAGAGATCACTAGGCGGGCAATACTGGCTACGAAGATGATCATAAACACAGTAATGAACAAAAGGGGAGAGGAATCATACTCCACTCTGCTTAAACCTTCTACACCAGGGCGCATTTCTTCTTTTTCCTTCCAAATCTAGACTCGAGTTCTACTACCTTCTCCGAAACGATCCAAAAAAGACAAGAGATTCTACTCTTCATCCATTACATATACACATAATCTTGATATCTGCAGCTCGACTTTGCTTCCGAAATCAAATTCCAGCTCTGATTAAGACACTATTCACAAATGAGAGATTTCAAAGCAAATAGGGATAATTAGAGGCCACCAAATGAACCCAAAATAGAATCATAGAGTAAAATCCTTGTCACCACAGAAACAGTAAGCAGCCAGTTGGCTCATTCACAGTTCACCAGCTCAGAAACCCATCCAACATCCGGAGCACCCGAAGAACCACCCTGAGCCAGGGTCGGGTCGACCCGCTCCAGAGAGTTCTCCTCCCTCAACCTCTCAAACATCTTGGCCCTCAAGTCCCTACCGGACTCTACCCTCTCCATCGGAACCTCCTCCTCGCAACCCTCGTCACAGAAATCCAGAAACCCAACGGTGGAGCGGGTCGGAATCCGGGTCGGAGTAGATGGCATGCTACAGAACCCGGGTCGGAGAATCGACCCGCGTGGAGAAACAAACCCGGGCGACCCGACTTGAACATTCCATGTAGTGGGCAGAGACTTGACCTTCCCCAGCTGCAAGTTCCTCAGCGACGCCACCATTTCACTCACCGAGCTCGAACCCAGCGACCGACTCACCGACCGAGTCATCGGAGACATCGGCGGCGAGTTTTCGGGCGAAATATCCGGACTAGCAGACAAAAAAGGCATCCCTTTCGCCAGCTCCATGGCATGCCTCATCGGCGAGCCATCATACGACTCCATCGAAGAGTTAACAGAATTTGCCCCGCGAGGACTCTGCTGCGGCAAAACCCTAAGCTGCTCCGGCGTGTGCGCAAAGAAGCACACTCTCCTCTTGCAGCTAGTTCCATCTTTACACGGCTGAGTCCGATACCTCGCCGGGTGCAGCCAGCACTCGAAAACTCCATGGGCAAACTCGCAGGAATCTCCTTTCTTGCAATGACCCTTTCGGAAATCGGGGCAGGCCGAACCTGAGTAATGGAACTTCCTCGGGTCACGGCGCCGGGCCTTCTCGCCCGGATGAGCAAAAGGACAGTCGGTCCAGTCATGTGACCTGCCACGTGCGCAACGCCGCACCTTGAACTCGAACATTCGGAAATGATCGCAAGAGTAGGCATCCACAGGAGAGTCCGGGTCCAGATCAAACTCCGGGTCCAGGTACGGGTCCGGGTCCGGATCCGACCCTTCGTTGGAAGGGAGGTAGCGGCGGAGAGTGGCGAGCGCCTCGTTGAGATGGTAGGGGCTGTTGGGACTGGTGACGTCAGAGGTGACGGAGACGCCGCTGAGGGGGTAAGGGGAGGAGGAGTACATCTCGGCCGTTGGATCGTCGAGGTTGAGCCACGGGGGGACGTGGATGGTCGGATTTGGGCGGTGAGGTTCGCCGAGCATCATGGTTTTTTTGCGGTGGTGGTGGTGGCTTTGATTTGGACGGTTGTGTTTAGGGGAACATCAGCAAGAGTGGGCTTTGGTTTATAAACTGCTTCGGGACTGGGGGGTTAACCGTGGTTGAGTTAAACTAACCGTGGTTGGGTTTAAGGCTCTCTATTGGATTCTAGGAGCCCCGTTTTACCGCAGAGGTTAAAGATTAAACGTATGGGAAGGGCTTGGGTCACGAGGGTGAGGGACAGGTGGAATTCCCGCTCGACACGTGTGGCTCGTTTGGAGCTAGAGGACGGTCAAAAGTCGCTACGTGGAGAGACGGGGTTGGGCTGTGAGATAGAAAAATGAACGTGATGTTTGTCGATCAGGGACTGTGCATTTGATATTCCGAAGGCGGTGGAATAGGGATTTCCTTTTCTTTTTTTTCTGTTTAGATTTTAATTTTTAAAGAAAACTGAAATTTACACATTTTTTTTACGATCTTCGATCTCTACTTTATTTGTTATATAAAAAAAAAGTTTAAAATATCTCCATCCTATATAACTTAAAATGATTAAAACATGGATAATTTAAATAATTTTTTATAATAATAAAAACTGAGACAAAAAGGAAGCATCCAAACAAAAATGGAAAAAATCCAGAAAATTCTCAATAGGAAAAAGAAAACGAGAAACTTCTGGAATTATATTTAGGGTTTGCTCTTTTCTGTTTGCGCGACGAAAATCCAGCTAGCTAGGGTTTGTTCTTGTTAGGCAGATAGATTACATGATTAAGTATCCCCTGCTTCAAGTTTTTTGTGTTTCAGTAAAGGGACAAAATTGACTCCACTAAACCCTAACTAGTTGAAAACTTTTGATTATGAGAATTTAACTATGGTTTAAGTCAACTGTAAGTGAAGTTAAACATCGACGTCTTAGAAGATAATTAATTTGGGGGTCATGCATGCTACTCTAGGTTATACCCACTACACAAAGATTGGATAGATGCAGATCCTACTATTTGGTTTGTTGTGGCCTCAGAGTTGAAACTTGAAATGGTTTAAGGGCACAAAACAAACATTTCACATTCCTAACCTTGAAATGTTTGCGACTTGATGTTAATCTCAATGCAGAAGTAGCAAGTTTTAAATTTAGTAAACTAATATGAAGTTATTAACCAAATTTATGTTTACAAATACATAATTTACATAATATTTTACACATTTAAGGACAAATATTAACAAATTAGGACAAACTAATATCCACATATCATCTGTTAAAATAATTTTACCAAAATATCATTCAATACATATCAACTGCTACTATCGACGATAGCACAGTAGCACATTGGATGCTACTAATATGCTACTGTCAAGTTTAGGAATGTGCTACTGTCAAGTAGCACAGTAGCACCCGATAAAAAAGTGTTATTTTAGACAATTCTCTAAAATCAAACAAAGCTGCTAATGTCGCGATATGAGACATTCATAAAGCTGCTACTGTCACTATTAGAAACTTTCTGCTACTAACGACGAAATGACTATTACTACGGCGAATCTAACTGTTAATGTCGACTTCTACTACCAATCTGCCTGCTACTACCTACTATTGATAGAAAAATGTGCTATTGTCGATAGAACAGTGTGTTACTACCGGTGTTATATTGCAATTTTTTCCTGTATTTCTCCGAAACCAAACAAAGTTGCTACTGTCGATTAAAAAATCTGCTATTGTCAATTCTAAAGCTTCTACTATCGACTCGAAAGCTTCTATTTCCCATACATAATTATACTAACCGAGCCACAATCCTAGTAAATCACCGTTGACAATTCCTGCAAATTCAAATCTTTTAACAACATATTCAATTTCCACTTTAACAATCGTGATTTAGAGTAATAAGAGATTTGTTCAAAATAAAAAAAAACAAAATAAAAACAAAAGAAAATTGAAAAATGTCACAAGCACAATAGCTTACCTTAAAAGCCTAAAGATGAGAGAATGAGGCATCGTAGTCTTCAAATCACAAACCAACTACCACTAATTAAAGCCAAAACAAATCAAAGCAAGTCACTCCGAGCTTCATCTTTGCACAGTAGCAATCCCACCCCCAGCAAACCCAAACATAATTAGTGGAATCGAATTGGTGACCATGCCGTTTCCCGGGAAGAGAACAACAACTCTACAGCTCTTGTGGTGGCGATGTCAACATTTTGTACGCGGGGCTTATGAGGGCGTCGTCGGTCCTAAGAGAGAGAGAGAGAGAGAGAGAGAGAGAGAGAGAGAGAGAGAGAGAGATGAGGGGTGGTAGAGAATTAGAGATTTATCTGTGAGAGATCGAGATGAGTCATCGTCGCCTCAATTCCAGGGATGGGAGCAACAACGACTTCATTCATGTCGTCTTCGGAGATGATATCCAAGAGTCGGAGTCAGAGGTCGGAGGCCATGGGTTCCGGGCGCCGTCGTCAGACGACTACTGTCGTTCTAGCGGTTGGAGAGAGAGAGAGAGTGTGGGACCGGAGAGATATTATATGGTATTAATTATAATTCTGTTGTGAAGTCGAGTACTTTGGTCATTTAACAAAGAAAAATCGTATCAGGCTTGGTACCATCACTACCAGAAGAAAGGTATTAGCTGACGAAAAAAAAAAAATCAGGCCGACGAATTTTTTTTTCGTCGGCTAATTAAAAATTTTCGTCGACTGAATAATTTTTTTCGGCTGCTATAGTCTGTGAACTTTAGCCGAGGAAATTTCAAAAGTTTAGCCGACGAAATTTTCAAAAGTTTAGCCGACGAAAAAAATAATTTCGTCGGCTATAGTCTGTGAACTTTAGCCGACGAAATTTTCAAAAGTTTAGCCGACGAAATTTTCAAAAGTTTAGCCGACGAAATTTTTAAGAGTTTAGCCAACGAAATTTTTAAAAGTTTAGCCGACGAAAAATTTAATTTCGTCGGCTAAAGTGTCTTATATTTACAGATTTGGACAACAACTCATATGGAAAAAAAAAATTATACGTAGAACCTTCAAATGCAAAAAGTCGTGAAATAAGATATGACCAGAATGGTGAAATACGTCTACGGTTGAAAAATGACAGTATTCCGGTAAATTCTCGGTGCCGATAGTTGACTTACCCTTATTATTTACTATGTTGCAGATTTGGTTTTTGGTGTCCGATTGACTATTGTGATACCTTTCCAGAAGCGTAACGGCCCTACGAGTCAAACTCATCGCTATGCCATGACGTAGAGGCTTTTTTGGCCATCCGAGTCCGTTTAGGGCTTCAAAATACAGTTTTCTTATTTTCAATTAGAGTTGACCGTTTCGATCGACCCCTTAACGTTGTTGGATCCAGTTGAATTTTTTACCATAGACATATTTCGTCATAATGATCATATCTGACGGTCGAATTTTGGTTTGTGAATTTTAGTCATCGGAATCACAACGTGTCTACTAATGTTGTATAACTTGTTTAGTAGGTTATACAACTTTGTAAACCAACTCTACATAAGAAGCAAAATTATTAAAAATCTCGTGAAATAAGATCTGTTCAGAATGGTGAAATACGGCTATGGTTCAAAAATCACGTAAATCAGGTAAAGTCTCGGAGCCGATAGTAGCGGTCAACCCTATTTATTGTTATTATTTCTTAAGGGGAGCCCTATCGTCGAAAGGTAAATATTTCAAAATTTATATATAGGTGGTTGCGTCTCATCTACGTGAGAGTTTTTCGTGTGGGAGATTTGACCAAACTACGTAATATATGGGGAGATATGAGTGTTTTCGTGAATTTATAGACTTTAGCCGACGACAATATATGAAAAGTCGTCGGCTAAGGTCAAAAATTTCAAAAATTTTTAGGCGGTAAACCAAAGTTGGAGTAAAATTTTCAAAAGACTTTAGCCGACGAAAATATATGAAAATTCGTCGGCTAAGATAGTCTTTGCCGACGAATAACCTAATATTTCGTCGGCTATAGTTGTTTTTTAATTTTTAATTACATATTATAGCCGACGAATACGTTAGGGTATTTGTCGACTAAACCCTAAAATTTCTCTATTACCTACTATAGCCCTATATTCGGTGGTTATTTTGCGTAAAATTTTTATACGACTTGTTGCGTGTCATCGGTTTAAGACTATTTTCAGTTGGAGGTCCGGCCAAAATACGTAATTTAAACAGTCGAACGACTTTTTCCGTGCGTTTAGGGGTTTGACTTACGATATTGACCATCCGGATCGAGCCCTTATTCTTTTCGGATCAAGTTGAATTTTTTCCCATACATGTATTTTATCATGATGGTCAGATCTGACGGTCAGAATTCTGTTTCTCAAGTTTGATCATCACAATCACAACATGCATGCTAATGTTGTATAACTTGTTTACCAAGTGTTATGTAAATGTTCCGTTTCAAAAACAAACTATACGTAAAACCTTCAAACTCTAAAAAGTCATGAAATAAGATATGAAGAGAATGTTGAAATACATCCACGGTTGAAAAATCACACTATTCCGGTAAATATTCGGTGCCGATAGTTGCGGTCAATGCAATTTTTCATTTTTTCCCCCTATGAGTAGCCCTATATTCGGTGGTTATTTTGTGTAAAATTTTTATACGACTTGTTGCGTGTCATCGGTTTAAAACTATTTTCAGTTGGAGGTCCGGCCAAAATACGTAATTTAGACGGTCGAACGACCTTTTCCGTGCGTTTAGGGGTTTGACTTACTAGATTGACCGTCCGGATCGAGCCCTTATTCTTTTCGGATCAAGTTGAATTTTTTCCCATACATGTATTTTATCATGATGGTCAGATCTGACGGTTGGATTTCTGTTTCTCAAGTTTGATCATCACAATCACAACATGCCAAATGTATAAAAATACTTTTAGCCGACGAATTTCAAAGGTTTAGCCGACGAATTTCCAAGTTTTAGCTGACTAAATTGGTACCTTTAGCCGACGAAATTTTCAAAGGACTTTAGCCGACGAAAATATATGAAAAGTCGTCGGCTAAAGTCGCAAAATTTTCGAAATTTTCAACCAAAATTTTTTGGCTGTCAACCAAAATTTTCAAAGGACTTTAGCCGACGAAAATATATGATAACTCGTCGGCTAAAGTTGAAAATTTTTTGGCGGTCAACCAAAGAGTTTAGCCGACGAAAATTTAAAGTTCTTTATATAGCCGCAGAGTAGGGTGATTAAATATCGTCCTCCTCCTCCACACAACCACCTCAAATAATGCGGCCCCTCTTCCTCCTCCTTCTCCTCCTCCACCTCTGCCACTCTCTCTCCTCACCCCACCGTCTACTCTCCACCCCCACGCGCCCAATGGCCACCTACCGCGCCCTCCTCTCCCTCAAGTCCTCCCTCGACGACCCCGACTCCCGCCTCTCCTCCTGGACACCCAACACCGCCTGAGATCTCCGCTCTCTCCGCTCTCCGCCTCCTCAACCTCTCCAACAACGTCTTCAACCGCACGTTCCCGCCGGAGCTCTCAAACCTCACTAACCTCCGTGTTCTTGACCTCTACAACAACAACCTCACCGGCGTGTTGCCGGTTTCGGTGGCTCACATGACCAACATCCGCCATTTGCATTTGGGTGGCCGAAAGTTTAGCCGAAAGTTTTTGCAGTTTTTTTTTTCAAAACCCAGCAACTTTAGCCGACGATATTCAAACACTATATTCGTCGGCTATAGTTATTTTTAAATTTTTTTTATTTTTTTATAAGGTTTAGCCGACGAATAACCTAATATTTCGTCGGCTATAGTTATTTTTAAATTTTTTTTAAAATTTTTTTATAAGGTTTAGCCGAGGAATAACCTAATATTTCGTCGGCTATAGTTATTTTTAAATTTTTTTAAATTTTTTTACAAGGTTTAGCCGACGAAATATTTTATATTTCGTCGGCTATAGTTATTTTTTTATTTTTTTTAAATTTTTTTATAAGGTTTAGCCGACGAAATATTTTATATTTCGTCGGCTATTGTTATTTTTTAAATTTTTTTACAACGTTTAGCAGACGAAATATAAAATATTTTGTCGGCTATAGTTATTTTTAATTATTTATTACGCACTTTAACCGACGAATATTTCGTCGGCTATAGTCCCAGACTATAGCCGACGACATTTTTTTCGTCGGCTAAAGTGGGACTACTATAGCCGACGAAAGATCGTCGGCTAAGGTCTTAGCCGACAAATTTTTTTAACAGGCCGACGAAAATTTTTCGTCGGCTAAAGTGCCTGTTCTGGTAGTGCATAGATTATAGGTCTCGGGGAATTTTCGTCGGCTAAAGTGCCTGTTCTGGTAGTGCATAGATTATGGGTCTCGGGGTTTTGTCTTAATTTGTATAAAATTTATCAGAAATGAGTTTTTTGTTTTTTTAAATTTGGTCGTATGTGGTATTATGTAATTTTTTATTTCAAATTTGGTTCCTCAATTGGAAGTATAAACACAAACGAATATTTCGCAAGTTTGATAAACTTATGCACATGATCAAACCTGCCAGGTAACATGCATGTTGTTGTGCGAAAGAAAGAACAAACCTCGGTGCTCGTTGGTAGCTGGTTTATTTCTCTCTTATCAATATATGTATCTGCTTTTCGAAAGTTAAGTATATGATATGCTCGATCAACTAATAACCCCGCATATAACTGCTATACATGATACAACTGGATTATAATCACACATTTAGATTTCAAGATGAGATATATTTAGATGTACGTCTCTATCACTTATCACTCCTATGGTAAAATGGATTCTCATTTTCATTGACCAGTGGATTATGATTAATTAGTTGCTTTCCTCAATACTAACGATGCTCGGGAAGTCGAGGAATCACAATCCAGTATTGTTGTTCCATCCCACCCTCCAAAAACGTCGAAGCCATGAAAAGGATGTTTCCCTAAACGCAGGGACAGGGCCACATTCTTTACTGCTACTCGATCTTGAATTCTTGATCAATAATTTAGCCCCCCAATACACCAACTGTTATACTACTATATATCAGGGATTTAATCACCTAATTTACCCAAAATGGTGTACTTGTCTGTGTTCCCCTAATTGGCATCCAAGCATGAGGAGCCAAGATTTCTCAGTCATTGAAATAACGAAGCAGCATATGTGTGGCTGAGATAGACTATCGTGTTTATCCATTTCAGGGAAGGCCAAGAATGATCGCATTGGCTTAGCTGATTGATACCCTTTTTGGCATGGAACTGAAGTCGACCAGCTAGCCCTAAAATACTGTTCAGCTTTCATGGATATTTTCGGGAACAAGATCACCGACTCTGCATGCTTCCCCTTCCCCTGAATAAGAAAATACGATAAGACTTTTGATTTTCCATACCAAGAATAAAGAAGAAAAGGAAGCATACGAAAATGATAGCACTCCAATGCTTTGTAAACAGTACTGAAGACTCTCCACAGCGTATATGTGTGTCATAAGATAGATCAAATAAGAATTTACATGCAGATAAATAGAAGATAATAGTAAATAAAGAGAAATAAAACGTATTTGTGCACTAAATTAGAACTAAGATTAACAAATGAGATTTCATTGATGTAATTATTGATAATTTTCGTATATGGGAAACTAACTGTCTATAAAAAAATGAAATCAAAGTGATTAATATATACGATATATGAGATTAAGGTTACACGTTTATTTATCATGAGGATGACGTTGTAACACAACTGAGCTATCGGTTAAAACTTAATTCTATATATATATATATATATACCATCAAAGGATGAGTCCTGATTCGTACCAAAATGAGTTACAGGGAGAATATTATGCAAAAATTAAAAACCACTTGAAACCCTTATATTCTATCAGATGGTCACATCATCGATCTGTTTGGTTCTGTTCGAATAATATGAAATTATTAGAGATGGGTGCTCGGGTCAGACATGGAGATTAACGAAGAAGAAGATAAGATCGATGAGCTAGGCAGGGCATGGGCATGGGCATGGGCATGGGCATGGGCGTGTGTGCTGCAATGGATGCAAGCTTTTTAATTTTTTTAATTTTTTAATTTTTTTTAATTATAAACTCACACATATATAGATGTGAATCCATAACTTCATCATTGTTTCAATGGAAGCAAGCTAGCTAAAGCTTAAACTAGAATGAGCATGGTAAAGGGCAAGCATATAATTAGCAAAAAAGGAAAGCTGCTCTTCTATTTCCGACCTATATATATCAATGAAGTACGTATTAACAAACATGGTTAAGATCACATAATTACCATTGAAGCTTTTCGAGGATTGTTACCCTTTTTGGTTGCGTAGGGTTGGATGATCTTCTATCTAGGGCTGCTCAAAGCTTTCGAGCTTGCCAGAATTAACCATTATTGTTGAACCCAGGTTCTAGTTGGGGAAATATGCCCCTTTTCTTAACTTCTTAACGACGAAGTAAAGCAGCATAGAGAATCCAGATCGAGCATAGCTAGCCAGATCGTTGTGACCTTCTAATTAAACACTTTCACAGTCTAAAACTAGCTAGCCAGGGTTTGGTTTATAGACTACAATCACACGAACTTAAACCGATTTGATCTTTACCATATAACTCAACGTTAAGCATGTTAATTTTATTATAATTTGAATTATACCGTAATAGTTCAGGATTTATATTTAAAATCAATTAACAATAAGTAGAGTAGTCTGAACTCTTATAAAACCACATAAAATGTCTCATATTTCTGATATGAGATTGATATCTCAACATTTATAATTTTATGAAAATAATTTGATAAGTAATTATATATTGATGCTAAAATGTTAAATGAAGACGATATATGTTATAAAATGTCTCATATTTTCAATATGTGATTGATATCTCAACATTTATAATTTTATAAAAATAATTTGATAAGTAATTATATATTGATGCTAAAATGTTAAGTGAAGACGATATATATTATATAATGATGAACTTTATTTTATATATATAATCTTAATATATAAATGACTAAAATTACATAATTTAGTTATATAACGTGCATACAAGAAGTTAAATTTCGGATGAACTGGGTATAATAAATGAAATATGGACGAAAATGTGACGTTGTCGATGATTGGAATTTGGAAGTCTTGCTAAAAAATACAGTAGAGAAGCCAAACCCTAGCAAATATGGATAAGATTGCTAGGGGAGGAAGACTAAAGCTAATATTTTATTGGTCTTTACTCACGGCGTCACGTGAAGTGTTGACGGCGACGTGAGGGGGGTGTGCGGTGGGACACATGTCCTAAAGTTAGGGCACATACCCTCAAAACGCCTTACGCGTCCCGACAAAACACAGCCCGGCCCCCCGTACGAGAAATATCCCCTCTTCGAGTGCGATGGCTGTACGGACACCTCCCACGCGTCCCAGTGTTCTGCCCCCATCACGTGACTACCGAATACGTGTTCCTCTTCTCTTCCACTAACCAATGTGGGTAAAGACAAGCTCTGTCCCACAGGAACTGCCACGAACAACTCTCTACCACGTGGCGACATATCCGTGCTTGATGTCACTCGGGATTCGTGTGGGTTTTGACATATTCTTTTTTTGTTTCTTTTTTAAATTTTGAACTTGACCGCCTTGAAATTATCCACGAGGAGGAACTATCCGCTGTTACTCGGCAGCACAATTAGGAAACGTGGGACTTCCTCTATCCTTTGTCAGGGCAGCCCCTCAGTCACAGTTTTCATTTTCAATTTTAATGGTTTAACTTGAAGTGGTGCTAGGGACTTTTTCGCTTTCGTTGTTTTTGTTTTTTTTGTTTTCAAGTTTTCATCAAGCAGATAAAACGAAAATGCGGAAAAATCAGAAAACGTGAACCAGGTTGTTCAAAAACAAAATGCGGAATTACAAGGTCTTTAACATTAGGATACATATTTGACTATCTGTTAAAATTGGTCTTACATGTGAGAAGCTAAAATTATATTGTTTGTATAATTTTTTTTTTTATTTTCTATTAAATAACTCACATATTTTATATATGTCAGTAAAGTTTGAACTAATAACCTCAACATTGTTGACTAGACTCTCTAACCAACCTAACCAACCAAGTCACGGCTATTAATAAAAATTTTAACGGTACACAACACAAACGCGGTTGTTGATCGCAAAGTTAAAAATCTCACTTCAAATGATTGTGGTTGAACCGTAGATGTAAGATTTGCCACACCATAAGTTTGGAACTAATACCATAAATAGTAGTCACGCTTGATATGACGTGCTACAATGACAAGGATGATCTAGATTAAGAGATATTATTGTTTCCATTCTTGGTAAATGATATCGATGAAGGACCATTGCCATGTGAGGTAGGTAAAGTAACCCTCAAATCTATTTAGGGTTGGCACGCTGTTACTTTACACTATAGAGACATGTGTCACGTACCTTAGCAAGACTTTGGTGCAGAGAATTGTTTACTTGCCTTACAAACAAGGTACATAGTAAATACCAACGACCATGTGATCATGAGTAGTCGATCTAGCAAGATTTGATACTCTTGATACTTTTTCTTTAGCCACCTCTTATAATTCGTGCGTCGTAACGTTTTATACAAAATTCGAGTTTGGAAATATGAGTTATTTCAATTTCATACTAAGTTGATGGTTTTTGTATTTTACAAAGTTTGAAAACTCGTTAGGCACTCTCAAGGTAAAAGACAGGTTTAAGCGTCTACAAATCGTCTGAATATGCTTGACGGCCTTATTTTGAACACTGCATATGTATATACAGGGTTCTAAAACCCTTTAGAAGCTACTAAATCTGGTGATTGTCTTGAAGTGCCTAGACGTGTTGGAGACATGTAATTTGGTTAAAAAGTCAAACAATGTTTGGTAAAAAGTATGAAAGTGTAAAAACTGTATAAAAATGTACAATTGACACCCTAATTTGTTTATCTTAAATTTTCTTAAGACTTTCTTTAAAAATTACTTAGGGACTTAGTGCAGATTACTTGTTAGCATTAACTTGAAGTTGATGATGTTGAACTTCATCACTCTAGTAGTGATAAAATATTGTAACGAGGAGAGTGATAAAATTAATTAGAATACTTAGAGTTAATTAGTGTCGGATATAGAGTTTATGTCCTTGTTATGTCACCCCACGACAAATTTAGAAGAAAATCAAGATAACTTTGTTCAACACTTGAAAGTGACTCGTTTTATGGAACTACATTGTTTTAAGCCACCAAGTGTCCCAAGTCGAACTCAAACTAATAAAAGAAAATTATATGATCTGCTAGTTTTATTTATTATAATGAAGAATCAACACTTATCCCACCAAGAAACATCATTAAGAAAAGACGATTGTGCTCCACCGTTTTTGGATTTATATATATATATATATATAATCGATAATACTCTTAGCTTGGAAAAGTAGGATAATGCCATTAATGCGCACATATATACAGCTAGCATCAAATTTACTAATATGTAAGTTATGATTGTTACACATGTAAATTGGTCCGGAAGTGGTTATAAGGAGGATCACTAAGTTGAAGATTAGTTAAAAATTTCTTCGTTTCTTCCATTTTTCGATCGCATATTCACATCTCAATTGTCTAATTTGTAGATATATATATATAAGTAAATTATCTATACAAATTTTAATCCAAATTGAAAATCGTAAGATATTTATAAATGTGATTTACCGATTAAAAACTTTAACCACTCCTGTTTGATAGATATAGATCGTATATTGATTTGATTTAGTTCGATCCCTTAATGATCACTAATTTGACTGAAAATTTGTATAAGTGATTTACTATACTTATATATATATATATAAACTGAACGATTGATATAGAAAAATGTAATTAAAAAATGTGTGTAATAAATTATTAATGAGAAAATCATCAATTAGTCTTTAAATTAATGGACATCATTATAACTCCTCCTAATTTTGTCGATATATAAGTTAGTATCGTTCTTCTTTTACGGTCCCAATAAAGATACGAGTGCGGTGTGCGTGAAATCTTTATATAATATATGTTATGTGTCGTTATATATAGACACACTAAGATTAAATTCTCAATCTAAATAATAATTAATTATCTTCATTAGATAGTTTAATCAACGACTCATGTTTGATAGATTTGAATCGTATATTGATTTAATTTAGTTTAATCCTTCAAGGATCATTACTTTGACTGAAAATTTGTATAAATGATATACTATACTTATATATATAGATATACAAACTTAACGATTAAGATAAAAAATATAATTAAAAAATAGATGTAATCCATCGATGAGAAAGTTATTAATTAATCATTAACTTAACGGTGGCATTAAAACTTCTCCCAATTATGTCGATATATAAGTTAGTATCGTTCTTCCTTTATTGTCCCAGTAAAGATACGTGTGCGTGAAATTTTTATATAATATATGTTATGTACGTGTCGTTATATATAGACACGATTAAATTCTCAATCTAAATAATAACTTTTTATCTTCATTAGATAGTTCAATACTTTGCAGTTTGCAATAGGTGTGGTCATTATTCAGGGTAAGGTTTTCAAAGTTCAAGGTCATATAAGTCTCTCTCTAATCTGATCACGAAGGTGGTGATTTTGAAGTGACTGAAAAGGAAAGCATGCATGCGAATAATGATGATTGTGTACTGGTCATGATCAAAAGAGAGGGTTTTCTATCTGTAATCTCAATCCGGTGTGTTGCCCAATCCTTTCGGATTTGTGAGTGGTTCTAATGAAACCCTTGTTGGCTTTTTCACTAATGGAGCTGCGCGCTGTCAACGTTGTTGGGATATAGAAGATCTCCAATACTCGTTCAAGTGAAAACGATAGAAAGCTGGACATTATTCAACTAAACCCAGAATTCCTAGTCGACCTTAATCAGTTCTTAGGAAACTAAACAGTGCAAACCTGGAAAAAAGATCGAGCTGAAAAGATTGATGCAGCTAGCTAACTACTCGTCCATCATCAGTGAAGGTAGGTTTACTGGAAGAAAGCAAATATAAGCAAACAAAACCCTAAACCCTAGCTAGTTTGCATGCTTTTCATTAATCAAATCCTAAACCCTAAACCCTAATTTATAAATATTGATAAAGACATCTCTAGACCAGTGAGATGAGAATATGAATCCCAAATTATTTTACATCCGTCAATTAACTATAAAATATGAGATTTGTTGGATTTCTCTTATTCTTAATTTTTAGTTTTTAACCAGAATTGGAAAAGTCAACACTACTAGAAAAATCTACAGTAGCCGCCCTTTGTGGATACACTTTTCTAACCGTATCACTTGAGTAGAACAAATGACACCCTTTTACTTTTTTGGTATTCTTTGTTTTATGGATACTGATAACAGTAATAAGATAATTTCATATTGTAATTAAAGACAAAAATCAGTATTCATTGTTAAATAAAATATTAAATTTATGTATTAAATTAGATATTCAAATAAAAATTTGAATTAAATTCAGTTTACCCCCCAAATCTTTGGTGTCAAAATCAGTTCAGTCCTGCAACTTTTTTTAAAATCAGTTCGCCCCCTCAACTTTTGTAAACACATCAGTTTGGTCCAGTTTGGTCCAATTTTTGAATTGATTTTGAGGGGGCGAACTGATTTTAAAAAAAGTTGAGGGGGTGAACTGATTTTAAACTAATGTGTTTACGAAAGTTGAGGGGGCGAACTGATTTTAAAAAAAGTTGCAGGACTAAACTGATTTTGACACCAAAGATTTGGGGGTAAACTGAATTTAATTCTAAAAGTTTTATATAGAGACGGTTAAGGTGTGCAGTAATATTATCCAACTAACTATTAACTTTTAAAGATTTACAAATTATTAATCATTTCCTTGCAAAACTAAAGTAATATTAATATGATGAGATTTTGATACGCAAGTCTGTATTAATAGCAGAAAATAATAAGATTTCATTAAAATTAATTCAAATAATCCAATTAAAGAAATATTATATTTCAAATAATGATATTTCTATAAATAATTTTTATACATAATTACAAATCTTACGAGAATCTTAATTAAATGCTGATGATTATCCCTAATAACTGCAACGGTGGTTTTTAATTTTTGGGTGAGTCTATCTCTTGATCTCTGGATTATGCCCTTCATTCTCGAAGAAGAAGAAGAGAAAGCTTTGCGTTCTGGTGAGTCCCTAAACCAGGGATTTGGATTTGGTTTTCAATGGTTGCTCATGTTAGATGAGTTATTGATATTGGTTCAAAATCACACAAGTTGTTAATGATTTCCTTAAAGTCAGCATCATAGAATCATAGTTAACATGATTCTTTCTTTTTGGCTTTTCGTTCAAATAAATTCTAATGGCGTTGTTCACTTCTTCTAGGGCTCAAAAATTCTTTCGTGCAGCTGATTTCATTCTAGCAAAGAAGATATGCCGACATTGATCAATAAGCCGCGATGTATGTAAATATGTAAGCCCTCATCCCCTGATGTAGGACGGATGGCCGAAGAAATCGAGGAACAAATTGATCGTTGCAGGTCCAAACCCGGTGTGCTGCAGGTTTGGCGTTCCGTGTCCGAATAACTTTTATTATACCTGCGTTTTATTAGTTTTTGGGATTTTATGTTTCCTAGTTCTTTTCGGATTGTGTTTTGATTCAATCCTTGGGCTTTTAGGTTTGGTTGTTAGTCGCTCTAGGGTTTTGTTTTCCATATATAAGCACCCTTTTGGGTAGCTGACATTCAGTTTTATCGATTATAATTCAGAACTAAGAGTCTTGGTCCTATAGAGTTTTTCGCTTGAAGACTCTCCACATATCAGGGTTTAACGCTGGTTAGCCCCCATACTCCTGCTGCGTCAAGTGGTATCAGAGCCAGACGTTCCTGTCTCTTTTATCCTTGATCATGGGTGACACACCGATTACTAAAGCAGACCTAGAAGGTATCCTAGAAGGTGTTACTGCGACTTTTACCGCAGCCTTTGCTACGTTGACCAATCAGGTGAACGAATTGAAGACTGATAATAACAATAGGAAGCGTGGAGAAGGCAGAGCTATTCCTCAACATAGGGTTCCACGAGGGAGAGGAACCACAATTGCTAGCAGCTCTGAGTCTGATTCAGAAGATGAAGTTGTTGATCTGGCGCAATTAGGGCAAGATGATAAGGATTTCAGGATGAAGGTTGATATCCCTTTCTTTAATGGGATGATGAACGTGGAGGAATTTCTGGATTGGCAAATTGAAGTGGACAGATTCATAGAGCATATGAATGTCGCGGAACATAAGCAAGTGAAGTTGGTGGCAGCTCGTCTCAAGAGCACTGCGGCAGTGTGGTGGGATAAGTTGGCATTGACGAGAATGAGACAGAGAAAAAAACCCGTCAAGAATTGGCGGAGGATGAAACAGTTGATGACAGAACGATTCCTGCCAGAGGACTATGAACAGATTCTTTACAGGATGTACCTAGATTGTGTTCAAGGGGCGAAGACTGTAACAGAGTATACCGCTGAGTTTGTGCGTCTTTCTGAGCGTAATGACTTAGGCGAATCTGAAGGGCAGAAGGTTGCTCGGTACATCAGTGGGTTGAGACCTTCCATACAAGAGAAGATTGGCTTACAAACTATGTGGTCTGTGACTGAGGCTGCAAGTTTGGCGATAAAGGCGGAGCTGATGGAAAGATCCTCTAGAGTTTCTTTTCAGTTCCCAAGATTCACTAGTCAGAGGAGTACTGAAGTCGGGAGCTCTGTGGGAGATAAAAGGAAAACGGTGACGCAGAATACGGGTGGAATGACCACTAGGGCTTCTAGTGTTGTTAACAAAGAGGGTGGCGTTTCTGATTTTGGCAGTACTAGCAGGGCAACTCGGGCAGCACCTGTGCAGCGTCCTTTTAACCCTTATGCAAGGCCTTTCCCAGGAACTTGTTATAAGTGTCTACAGCCTGGTCATAGATCCAACGAGTGTACTGCACCTCCAAAGGTGGTTAGGGAAGTTCATGCTTTAGTCGAGGCCTGCGAGGTAGACGAGGCGGAGGAAGGAGGCGAAGACTATGAAGGGGCTGAATTTGCAGTGGAAGATTCTCCAGAAAAGGTGAACATTGTATTGCAGAGAATTCTGTTGTCTCCCAGGAAGGAGGACGGTCAACGTAAGAATCTTTTCAGATCGCATTGTTTTGTCAACAACAAGGTGTGTAATTTGATTGTGGATAATGGGAGTTGCGAAAACTTTGTTGCTGAAAAGTTGGTAGAGTATTTACAGTTGCCAACAGAGGCCCATGTGATGCCCTATTCTCTGGGTTGGGTGAAGAAAGGTCCTCAAGTGCGTGTAACCAGAACCTGCAAAGTGCCTGTTTCGATTGGTAAGCATTATAGGGATGAAGTAGTTTGCGATGTTTTAGACATGGATGCTTGTCATATTCTGTTTGGGCGCCCTTGGCAGTATGATGTTGATGTTACTTACAGGGGTCGGGATAATGTGATGTTGTTCACGTGGGGTGAATTTAAGATTGCTATGGCTCCTGTGGTGAACTTTGTCAAACTTGCAGAAAAGAAGAGGGAGAATTTTCTAATATTATCCAAGAATGAACGAGAGATAGAGGAAGACTTTAAGGAGTCCGAGTTGTGTTGTCCTGTGGTGATTAAGGGGTTGTTTAGTGCAGAAAAAGAACCTGTGGAGATCCCTGAAAAAGTACAACAGTTGCTTAAGGGATTTGAAGAGTTTATTTCTGATGAGCTACCAAATGAGTTACCACCCATGCGAGACATCCAACACCAGATTGATTTTATTCCTGGTGCCAGTTTACCGAATCTTCCCCATTACTGTATGAGTCCTAAGGAGAACGACATCTTGAGGGAGCAGATTGAGGACTTGCTGAAGAAGGGGTTTATTCGTGAGAGCATGAGCCCTTGTGCAGTTCCAGTCCTTCTTGTTCCAAAGAAGGGCAACCAATGGCGGATGTGTGTGGACAGTAGAGCCATCAACAAAATAACTATCAAGTATCGGTTCCCTATTCCTCGTTTGGAAGATATGCTTAATGAGTTGGCAGGCTCTATGGTGTTTTCAAAATTAGATCTTCGCAGTGGTTACCATCAGATTCGAATTAAACCAGGAGATGAGTGGAAGACAGCGTTCAAGAGTAAGGATGGTCTTTTTGAGTGGATGGTGATGCCTTTCGGATTATCTAATGCACCTAGCACCTTCATGAGAACCATGACACAAGTTCTTCGTCGTTTTCTAGGTGTTTTTGTGGTGGTCTATTTTGATGACATTCTAGTGTACAGCAAGACGAGAGAAGATCACTTGCAGCATTTACAACAGGTTTTGAGCGTCCTACAGGCGAATAAGCTGTACATTAACCTTAAAAAATGTACTTTCTGCACCGACAAACTTCTGTTTCTAGGGTTTGTGGTAGGAAAGGATGGAATTCAGGTGGATGAGGAGAAGATTCGTGCCATACGAGACTGGCCAACCCCAAAGACAGTTTCTGAGGTACGTAGTTTTCATGGCCTGGCTACGTTCTACAGAAGGTTTGTTCGACATTTCAGCACCATTACTGCTCCCATTACTGAATGTTTGAAGAAAGGAAAGTTTCACTGGGGAGAGGAACAAGAACGGAGCTTTGCTCTGATAAAGGAGAGACTTTGCTCAGCCCCTGTCCTGGCACTGCCTAACTTTGATAAAATATTTGAGGTGGAGTGTGATGCTAGTGGAGTGGGAGTTGGTGCTGTGTTATCTCAAGAGAAGAGGCCAGTAGCCTTCTTCAGTGAAAATCTTAGCGAAGCTCGCCAGAGATGGAGTACTTATGACCAGGAGTTCTATGCGGTCTTCCGAGCGTTAAAACAGTGGGAACATTACCTTGTTCAGCGGGAATTTGTCTTGTATACAGACCATCAAGCCTTGAAGTTCCTTAACAGTCAGAAGAATGTAGGCAACATGCATGCTCGGTGGGTGAGTTACCTGCAAAGGTTTCCTTTTGTGATTCAACATAAATCTGGTGCCCAAAACAGGGTGGCAGACGCTTTGAGTAGGAGAGCATCCTTGTTGGTGATGTTATCACAAGAGATAGTGGGTTTCGACATGATCAAGAATCTGTATGAAGAGGATGTTGACTTCAAGGAGATTTGGGCCAAATGCAGTAGCAACCATCCAGTGGCGGACTATTACATTAGTGATGGCTATTTGTTCAAAGGTAACCAGCTTTGTGTTCCAGTTTCTTCTTTGAGGGAGATGTTGATCCGAGACTTGCATGGTGGAGATTTGAGTGGGCATTTGGGCCGAGATAAAACTATTGCCAGCTTGGAGGAACGGTATTTTTGGCCCCATTTAAGGAGGGATGCCTCATCAATTGTCCGGAAGTGCTATGTTTGCCAGGTTTCTAAGGGTCAGTCTCAAAATACGGGTCTTTATACACCTTTACCTGTTCCTGCAGACATTTGGCAGGATCTTTCAATGGATTTTGTGCTGGGTTTGCCGCGCACACAGAGGGGAGCGGATTTTGTATTTGTGGTTGTTGACAGGTTTTCTAAGATGTCACACTTCATTGCTTGCAAGAAGACTTCGGATGCTACCCACATAGCCAAGCTATTTTTCAGGGAGGTCGTGCATTTGCATGGGGTTCCACGATCTATCATTTCTGACATAGATTCAAAATTCCTTAGTCATTTCTGGATCACTTTGTGGCGGATGTTTGGGACAGCTTTGAACAAGAGTAGCACTGCCCATCCTCAAACTGATGGGCAGACTGAGGTCACCAACCGAACTCTAGGTAATATGGTCAGGAGTGTATGTGGAGACAAACCAAAAAGTTGGGATAATGCTTTGCCACAGGTGGAGTTTGCTTACAACAGTGCTGTGCATAGTGCTACTGGAAAATCACCTTTTTCATTAGTGTATACTGCGGTTCCAAAACATGTGGTGGATTTAGTCAAGCTGCCACGGGGTCATGGTGTTAGTGTTGCTGCTGAAAATATGGCCAAGGAAGTGCAAGCCGTTCGTGAGTCAGTTAGGGCTAAACTGGAAGCCACTAATGCAAAGAATAAGGCTGCCGCTGACAAGCATCGCCGGGTTAAATTATTCACGGAAGGTGATGACGTTATGGTGTTTTTGCGGAAGGAGAGGTTTCCTGTTGGTACCTACAATAAGCTGCAACCCAAGAAGTATGGTCCTTTCAAGGTTCTACGGAAGATCAATGACAATGCTTATGTTGTTGCACTTCCCGATTCTATGTCCATTTCCAATACCTTTAATGTGGCTGATATTTATGAGTACCATGCGGATGAGGCTCTTTATCCTGTTGAGAACTCGGGGTCGAGTTCTTCGGAGGTGGAGGAGACTGATGTAGGACGGATGGCCGAAGAAATCGAGGAACAAATTGATCGTTGCAGGTCCAAACCCGGTGTGTTGCAGGTTTGGCGTTCCGTGTCCGAATAACTTTTATTATACCTGCGTTTTATTAGTTTTTGGGATTTTATGTTTCCTAGTTCTTTTCGGATTGTGTTTTGATTCAATCCTTGGGCTTTTAGGTTTGGTTGTTAGTCGCCCTAGGGTTTTGTTTTCCATATATAAGCACCCTTTTGGGTAGCTGACATTCAGTTTTATCGATTATAATTCAGAACTAAGAGTCTTGGTCCTATAGAGTTCTTCGCTTGAAGACTCTCCACATATCAGGGTTTAACGCTGGTTAGCCCCCATACTCCTGCTGCGTCATCCCCTAATGAAGTTTTCATTAGAGATTAATTGCAAAAGTTTTGACAAGGTGTATATAAAAATTGCAGGTTGGATCAATCTCGCGGGCAACTGCAGCGGTTTGAGGAGAGAGAGAGAGAGAGAGAGAGAGAGAGAGAGAGAGAGAGAGAGAGAGAGAGAGAGAGAGAGAGAGAGAGAGAGAGAGAGAGAGAGAGAGAGAGAATGAAGAGATCTAGAGAAGAACGGAGTTCTCGGCGTTGCCGGTGCCGGCAGCTTGATCGAATGAAAATAAATTAGATATAAAATTTTAATAAATTTGGAGTAAATGGATAATAAAAATGAAAAAGGAAGAAATGGGAAATGATAATTAAGAAAAAAAGAAACTGAAGAAATAAAAAGTAAATGAAAATGAAAATGAAGGAAAAAAGTTAATATTTACACTATTTAAAATAAAATTAAAAACTAAGACACCAAAGTTAAAAGCACCAAAGTTAAAAGTGTGGCCCATTGGTTAGTAGCACCTGTAATAGAGAATATCATTTTTCATTTTATGGCTGCACCATACCTAATGATTTTTAGATACAATTATTTGTATTTTATAGAGCAATATATACAGAAAAATAATAATATCCTATAAGGCTTATGTTAGTAGTGCAAGTGGCAAATTAAGGAATAAAGCAAGATAATTATTTGTTGGATAGTACGTATAGCAATATAAGATTAAAGTGGGGATGGCATAGGATGTGAAAATATGGTAATATAAACTCGATCGGTGATTCCAGTCAGTCTGTTTTGCTCAAATCCTGTGTTAATTTCTTACGATCTTACTTACTTAAGGGCTTAATTTGCTCACAGAGGATAGCCAAAACTGATGTGACCAGACAACAACCCTCGTGTTGCTTAGTGCTAGCGTCACATCAAACACATCATTTACATGTGATGCATATATATAGCCGCCCTCTGCAATATAGTAAATGCAGGAGGGGAACCAAACAGTAGTTTAGATAATTGTATATGAGGAACCAAACAGTTTGGAGGCAGAAGTTTAATTTGATAAATTATCAAATAAATCAGTAATTTTGATATATTACTATGCAGATTGCAGACTCTTGTGCTTAAACCCAGCTTCTTGAGTAGAAAAATACGGGTGAAAAAAGAAGAAGAATAATCTGAGAGGTTGGTAACTCTTGTGAAACTCATTGATGTGAATTTGTTTCAATCACGTCGATCTTCTCAGGCAATATGATTCATTATCCAAACACGTTATTGTCAATTTGTCATGGAGTCTCTCATGAGTGTGAAGTAGTACAGCATGAGGTTCTTTCTTGTTTTTAACCCAAGCTTTAACGTTTGGCCCAGGATTTCAACTTTATCTATAAATATCATCGATGCTTTCTGAAATAGGTATAAATCCATGATCGGCAAAATCCTTTAAGGCCAATCAATCATGACGCCCAAGCAAAGACACTTGTTCGTGGTGGAGGGCCTGGAGGGAGACCTGCTCTCAAATTAGAGACATGGGATAAGAAACTGACAAAACCAGTCACGTAGAGACTGGAAATATTATCTGATATAGATAAGATGAAATTAAGAGGATTAATTTCATCCGCTAGATGTCACTATTATTCGTGTACTATGTAGTTATATAACGTATAATATATATACATTCTCTAGGGTAGGGAGTTTGTGTTTCAATTGTGGATGAATGAGACAATTGATATAGATTATGAATGATGGATGACTTGAATTCGGACCAGTGCAAAGAATTGTTTGAAGTGTGTTATTCACGAAAAGACTTAATGTTAAGCTTGTCCTCCAAAACACTAGCAAGCAGAATCATATCTATAACAAGTCTTATATAGCTTATTCTCGATTGAACATATAAGAAATTACTCTCGTAGATCTTGGTCGGATACTAATTAAGTGTGTATTACTAACTTGCTAATGCTAAATAAAAATAGTTCGCTATCTCACTAAGAGAAATTAAATCAGCAGGCCGGCCCGTGATATGCAAAGAGATCAAAGCTAAATTAGGAACACTATAGCGAATACCTAGTTTTATACTATGATGGAACTAACCACAACAGAGAACAAATCAGGCAGACAAATTCCTAATGTACTATATATCTATTGTTTGAGTACTGTTTATATACAGAAAAAAAAACAGTGTATTTCCTGATTTTGCCCTCATTGTTGGGTTGTGCAATTCCGGTACTGCCCTTGCCTGTTTTGCTTCACGTATATATAGTTTTTGATCGGTCTCGCGACACTTTCTTTCACCGTCTCTCTCTCTCTCCTTACTCACGAGGTTTTGCTAATCAGATTCATTCGGTTGCTGCTCTGATTTTAGTAAGTGGCTGCGATTTTCTCTTTTCTCTGAGTTTTTTAATTTTTTTGTTGTTGATGGAGAATGAGAGAAGAAATTGAGTATGGGTTTAGTTGATGCAGGGTTCTAAGGTTTTTGATATTGGGTTTGTTAGCTTAACCTTATTTTGATCAGTTGTTTCTTCCGATGAATTGCAGTTGTTTCTTCCGATGAATTGCTCATAGATGACTTTATTTTTTCTTTTGTAGCTGATGTTCTAAGATTTGAGCTCCCTGTTATCTTAGATTTTGTGAGGTAAAATCTTTAGTCTGTTGAATAGTAGCTTGGTTCTTCTTCAAGTTTTAGTTATGCTTATTGACGAAAATTGGTTCTTTGTGTTTTGCACTGTGCAGCTTTGCAATGCATTTTAGATTATTGGGTGGTTTGAGTCTTCTTGATAGCTACAAGAGTGATCCATATAGCATGACTACGATATTTGATATCTGTCAGGACGTTAAGGTGAGTTTAAGTGCCTACGAATTGTCTTCTTACCAGTTGTCTGTTGCAATTGTTTCTGTAGAGTTTTTTTGTATAGTATTTGAAAATCTTAAACTTACATAACTATGAAGTTCCTTAATTATTTGTAGTTCTTTTTTTTTTTATCATAATTATTTGTAGTTTACAAATATGTGATCTATCTTTGGCAATATCTTTTCCTTTTTTTCTCAGGTTTCCTGAGGTAAGTTAAATTCTTTATGACATTCATTTTCTTTGTTTTTGATTTTCATAAGTGAATTTTATAGATCATACCATAAGAACATGTTCAATCTCAATTTTGTTTGTTATAGTTGTGTCGTGATTTATTGAGATTTACCAATTTTTAGCAGAAAAGGTATTATAGATCATTCCAGAATACCTTTCAACTTCTTCTTCTTAAGCTGATTTATGCTATAATGCATTAGTTGATGGGTTTAGCCTATGGCTTTATACACTAAATGTCTCATGTACGTTCCAATTGGCATACTCTGTAACTGATTCACTAACAAGAGATTTGGTTATTATTATTTTAAAAATGACAGTTTGGTGACTCATATGTCCATTTCCATGACAATGCAGGTATCTGTCTATAGCTGGTTATTAGTATTAGTGTTAATACCTTGAGCTATTTGTAATAGTCGTGTCAAATTATTTTTGTCTGCTTAACTCTTGCAAATTATTTCCACCTTGCCTTTTTGTGATATAAACTCTTGATGAATAAACAAAAATGCAGTCTACATGATCAGCGAAGGATGAACTGAAGCATAGTAGGCAAGAGTTGGATTCCTGGTATCTTTTGAATCTTATCTTAACCATTGCTTTCTAATTACAATAACAATAGTGAAATATCTATGATAAAGTTGTCCTGAAATTTACATTTTCTTTTCAGGTCACATTCAAAACCGCAAAGAAACGCTTGATAAAAGTGACAATGACCTATGCCCTGTAAGTATGTGTAATCTAGGAATAAGTAGATATGTTGCATGTTGTTGTGGGTAACTGTCCATTAAAGTACTTTGGTTGCTATGTTGCATTTTTCTTAGAATTGCATGTTTGGAGACCTTCTATTTATTGCAACATTACAGCCTTTCAGGCCTTCTTTTTATGGCATCCTGAGATATTGAAGAGTTCTTTGGTTATTGTACTTGAATTCCTCAAATATCGCATTTTACCTCTCTTTGGCATGTATTAGCCTGATAGAGATAGAGCTGAAGTTTGAAATTACTGAAGCAAATTCAATATATAGTGTAATTATTCAATCATTTTCCTCATGTTTATATTTTGTACTCTCTTTGAGTTTAAGGCTTCCCTGTAAAGAACTCTTTTCGACTCAATTCCGTGAAGTAAAGAATTTAATTTTCATATCCTACTCTCCTGTCTCCTTGACTCTGGTCATAATTTTCTTTGATCTTTACACTAACTATGGGATTTCCAACATGAAGCTTCCCGCTAGATTTTTTTACTAGCGGGCCTGCCTGGATATGTGCTGGCGTGCTCTCTCGGTAATTATTCCCTGGCAGCTTTGGCATGTCTGCAACGACTCTCGTTGCTTTGACTAAAACAACTTCTATCAAGGTGATATCGGTCCCGAAGGGTTTAATATGGGATCCTGAGCTTTGGCGCTGGGTTATTGGTATTTTGAGTATTGTCAGAATATTAATTGCATGTTTGCCAGATGACACTGTGCTGGGGAGGGAAGGAACGTGCAATAAATGCACGTCGTTTCAACCTTCTATTCTTCGAGAAGTTACCTCGTAGTGGGGCACGTGTCACAATCGTGCGGTAAGCCCGACGGGTTCGATTTCCTCGTTTGTAGTTAATGAGTTTTTAATGCGAATTTGGGGGGGGGGGAGAGAATCGAGGTGTCCTTTCCCCCTCTTCCTATATACGCTTTCCATTCCTCTCACTTTCTCTCCCCTTCACTCTCACTTATGCTCTCTTCCTCCTCGTCTGCTTTCTGTGCTTTCTCTGTGTGTGTTCTCTCTACATTCTCTCTGTCATTCTCTTTTTCTCAAAGCCAAGCCTATGATTTTGAAAAGGGTGCAGAAGAAAAGGAAGACCTATCTTTTTCTGTTTACTGCAGTCGCCAGTTTTACGATTGCGAGGTGCTCTTTGTTCTCTGCTCTGGTGAATCTACGGTTTCTTTTATCTGGTGAGTACTTTTTCTGGGTTTCTTTACATTTAAAGTATACATTTTAGTTTAGATCCTTGGGCTAGCATTTTCTTGGGTGTTTTCTTTAGTTGTGTTGTGGGGTTTTCTTTTCTGGGTTTCTGTATGCTCTGCTTCACGTTGGGTTGGTACTCTTCCTGCGTTTCTCCTCCGAGCTGGCGACAATGTGCGTTGGTAGTTATCCAATAGGCCTTAACATTTTTTTTGTTTTAGGGCTAATGGATCCTACGACAACTGGCACCAGTGGATCAAGTTCACCTCACCTGTCTCTCGCTGGTGACGACGAGATGATGGAAGACTATCTTCATCGTCCAACGCGGAGAGCTCCCACTCGTGCAACTTCTCCCTCTAAATCCTCCTGTTCGAGTCCCGATCATCCGTTAGTTTTGGCATCCACCGGTGGCGTAGGGGAAGTTTTTGAGGCTATCCTCATCACCCGGGCCCTGCACCGGCTGAAGGATGGCAGGATCTATGACGAGCCCGTGTGTAGTCTCACACCTAAGGAGATAGAACAATTCTGGGAGGAATGGGACATCCCCTCGGATATTCCTTTGCGCGGGCTACGTCTCGGAAAGTTAGCATGTGCTCCATAAGATAACTTCATCGCGATCCACGACAATATGTTTAGGAACGGGTTCTCAGTGCCGCTTCCTCAGTACGTTAAGTATATTCTGAGTATGCTCCAGCTGGCTCCCGGTAAGATCCCTCCTAATCAGTGGCGTCAACTTCTAAGGCTAGGGTGCCTGTACTTCTTGTCCAATATGGGATGACCCACGATTAACGAGTTTCGCACGTTATACCGATTATCATACTCCAAGAAGTCCGGGAGCTCCGGGTGCGTTAGCTTCACAGCGAGGGATTATGAATCCATTGTCACCGACCTCCCATTGTCCATAAATAAGGAATGGCGTGCGAAGGTGGTTCTAGTGGGTGGCTCGTGGCAACGGAGGACGAAACTGCATGCCATTCCAAATTATTTTTTCAGAGCTATCGGGGACCAGGCATACTCGCTGACCTCTGTCGAGCGGGAGCACATCGCCCGGGTTTACGCCGCCTGGCCTAACGAAGAAAATCGTAGTTCATACCATATGACTTGGTGGGCCGTGATGGTCCACTGCGAGATGGGTAGACTTCCCGGTGGGTTTCACATGTTACATTATTATTATTATTTTTTTGGCACTCGCTTGGGCAGTGTACTAACTATACCCCCCCCCCTTTTGATGCGGGCAAAGTCCCCCGACATGTTCCTCGTCCTAACCACTCACTCGACATGGAGAAGGATCAGGATCTCCTCATGAAGTTGCTAAACGTGTGAGATGTCGCCTCCCTCACGGAGGTGGACTTAGACACACAATCGGTGCGTGTCTTGGAGTCCTAAAAGCCGCTGGAGATTCCGAACGAAGTCTACATGACCGTTGCTCCCCCACAACCACCATCTTCTCTAGGAAACTCCTGGGCGATAGTGAACCTTGGCGAGAAGAAGAAACACCACCACCACTCGAAGAAGAAAGCCTAAGCTATTATGGATTCCCAGGTGACATACACCGGGAAAGACATTTTCGGGGACCACGCCCCCAATCCGAAGAGGTTAAGAGTTACACCTGAAGGCTGTAGCCCCTCGTTGTCCCTGCTCGCTCCTCCCGTTCCTACCATATCGAAGACCCTAATTAGGTAGGTCCTCGATGAGTACGGCTGTGCAGACGAAAGTTTCGTGCGTGCCATGGTCCGGGACCTGAAAGGCATTGACCTCGACTAGGTGAGGTTCAAGGAAAGCTCTCCCACCGAGTCCCGACAGATTGCTCAGGAGCATCTGATGAAGGTTAGTGCCCAGGTCACCCTTTTCTTTTTTTTTCTTTTTCTAAATGCTCACGTTGCATCGCGTTGACTTAACTCTTTTTTTTGGCAGGCCATCTTCGCAGTATACTCGATTGACACCAGCGAGGATACCTCTGAGCTGAAGTAGTAGGTGGCCAAGTTGAATGGTCACGTGAGCTTTCTTCAGATTGAGAATGGGTCCCTAGAGCGAGAGAAGAACTCACTGGTCGAGAAGTTGGCCATGCTGCAGCTGCATGTCCAGGAGCTGGAGAATAAAGTCAATCGGGTCCCGGAGCTTGAAGCTGAGATGGAGTCTTTAAGCATGTCGCTCGAGAAGCTGTGCCCCTTGGAGGTTAAGCTGTGAGAGAGAGAGTATGAGATCGGGGAGCTAGAGCGCCAAGTCCCCGAGCATTGCGATCGTGCAGTAGCCGAGTACAAGGCATCCCAGGAATTCAAGGACCTACTGCAGGCTGCCTGGGATGTAGCCATCACAGAGAAGTTTAATGAATGGAGTGAGTACGAGTACCTTGACCGCCCTCGGATGGTAGCCGACCTGCTAGCTGCTAAGGCTCAGGCTCTAAAGGACGCACAGCCTGTCCTCACTGAAGTTGCTCCCGAGACTCAAACCGAGACTGCACGGGAGGAGGATGATAATGAGTCCGAGAACGAAGAAGAACAGGTGGACTCGGTCGAGAAGGACCAGGCTTAAAGTTTAGGCTTAGCCTCTTTTTGCCCTTCCCCCCCTTTTTTTTTACCCGGACTGTAATTTTGGATCTTATTTTGAACAGTGGCCTCGCACCTATCCTTTGTCCGGTATGTGATATAAATTTTGCCCGGTAGTCTGGTTGATCTATAAATCTCTTTATTTGATGTTGCTCTCTCGATGGATCTTTTAACACTCGGTGAATTTTTTACCAGTGTTCCCCTTTATCTGCTTGGTTCCCGGTGACTTTCCTTTAACAATATACTTGGCTTTTTGATTTTTTTACCACTCGTTCTAAGAAAACGCAACACACTTGGCATGTTGCAAGTTTCCTGTTGCCGTTGGTATAGACAAATTTTTAACTTATACACTGACTTTAACTTCCTCATCTCTGTATTAACTTGCCAAAACAAATGAGGGCATTCTTCTGGGTAAACTTGCTAACCTGGTGGGTACAATTTACAATTTCACAACCCAACTGCTTACAATTTCTAAACAGGATAAAACTGAAGGTGTTCCACATTCCAAGGATGTCTTGTGATTACCCCATCCGTGTCTCGTAGATAAAACATCGCCGGGCAGACTTCCTCAACTATTTCATAGGGTCTCTCCTAGGTTGGATCAAGAGCCATCAGTTTTGTCATTACACACTTCATCTTCCAGTCTCCCAGGCCCAAGGGTCGGGGTCTGACCTTTCTGTCGTATTGTTGGGCCACCCGCTGCTTGTACACTTGGTTGTGTAGATCAACCCTTTCCCTTTTCTCTTCTATGAGGTCCATGTTCAGCTGGAGCCCTTCTGCATTAGTTTCCTCATTATAGTTTTTGACTTTTCCCGATGGCATTGTCAACTCAATCAGAATGAGGGCCTCTGTGCCGAATGCCATGCTGAAAGGTGTTTCTCCCGTTGACTCTATAGATGTGGTTCGAATGGCCCACAATACTTCCAGAAGCTTCTATGCCCACACTCCTTTGGAATTATCTAACTTCTTCTTGAGCAGTTTCTTGATGATCTTGTTGACTACCTCCACTTGCCTGTTGGTCTTCGGATGAGCTACCGATGCGAACACCATCCGTGTCAGGACCCGCCCCGAATTTCACCCCGAAACCCGAGATGAGTCCTGCGGGGACCACCTTCAAGGAAAATTTACCGAAGACTAGGCAAACCTCCCTCGAAAATGGACAACCCTAACTTAAAAACTTACGAATCACCTTTTAATCCAAAAACAAATAAATCTTCAGCTACACTCCAAAAGTAGCCAGAATACAAACAAGAATTCCAATAGTATTCAGAGCTACTAAAAATAAAATAAAATACAACGGAAGCTAACAAACTCCTAGTAGATTAAACAGGTAACCTACTGGCAAAATGTAGCTGATAGATGGGTCACTATGCCTTGACGTCTCCTGCTGGACCTCAAGCGAACTCTGCAGACTGGGCATTTTAAAAACGAAGGGCCCAGGGGAAAATATTTAACACGTCAGAGTGAGTGGACAAAACTGAACTGGCAACAAATAAATATTTCCCCAAAAGAAATGCTTTCCACAGTGGTAAAAACACGAACACCACTGGAATGATTCTGAACTGGGGTCCAGCCTGGCTAGAACCCCCAAACTTTAAGAAACTGCCTCTCAGGCCTGAATATTATATATATAGTATGTATGCACACTCGCCTGACTCTTGGCATGATATCTATGAACAACTTGAATAAAATAGATATCATACGAAGCTACTATGCTTGCGTCTAACGCTCACATCACCCCACACCGGAATTGTACCTCGCATATGGGGGAAAGCGGCCGAGTGGTAATATGTATGTATTTCACTCGTCATATCCCTTGTATGAATTTTCTTGAAACAACAAACACAATAGAAAATTCACACAAGGCTACAATGCTTGCGTCTAACGCTCACGTTGCACCATAATGGTATTTTACCTCATTATGGTGGAAAAGACGGTGTATAAATATCCGCGCATATCCCCTATATAAATTATTATTTTTATATAGGGCTACAACGATTGCGTCTAACGCTCACGTTGCGCCATAATGGAATTTTACCTCAGCATGGCGGAAAAGCACGGTGTATGATTATACGCGCATATCCCCTATATAAATTATTATTTTTATATAGGGCTACAACGATTGCGTCTAACGCTCACGTTGCGCCATAATGGAATTTTACCTCAGTATGGCGGAAAAGCACGTATAGCTAGCTAGCATTCTCTCATATACATATTATTCTCATAATCATCCAAATATGGATATATATACATACTCACCGAAATTCTCAATTTCGGTTATTCTCTTACATACTATTCTCGGAATTGTACCTCGAGTATAATCCACCGAAATTCTCAATTTCGGGAAATATCCAATAACAGAAAATCAATCAAATGATAAAGCATTTCATATATAATATTCAAAACAAAGGTCCACTCACAGTATGAGGCCTAAGCCTTCCAATGCTCGGAATACTCCTCGAGCGCTGCCTCCAAATATTCATACTCTATAGCCAAAATCCACGTCTGATAATAAACAGAAGAATAAATTGGTCAGACCGGACTCCAATAATCATTAATGATTCAACTTCTTCCTAGTTTGACTAGGTTTACTGAGTTGACCAGAATTGACCAAGTTTGACCAATTGATTTATGATTAGCCAACTAACGACGCCTCGACAATTTCCACTTTAACCTTCGACTTAACAAATCGGGTTACCTTGATTACTCTAACCATCCAATTTAATTCCAACAACCATCTTAATAATTCGATTACAATTGATGCTTCATCCAAACAATCCTCAATCACTTTCTCTCTAAACAACTTCACACCATAAATCACTAAGGGCACCTAAAATGGGTTTCCATAAATAGAAAGTTTCCAAAAAGGGAAAGTCTCCGTAAATAGAAACTTCCCTAAAATGGCAGATTTTACTAAACCGGAAACTACGACTTGAATTAGGAAGAAAAACCTCGAGAACTACCTTCTCGGTTCTCTGCCGGATTTGCTGCTTCGTCGGATTCCGACGACTTGCCGGAATATTCTGCCGGATTCCGGCCACTTGCCGGAATTTCGCCATGACCTCCCTATAACCTTCAATATACCGAGTTCTCGACATACAAACACAAAATAACCAAAAGCAGTCATTAACCAACTCCAAACCACAAAGGAACAACATAGCAGCACCCAAAAATCGATACTTACATTCACTATGCCCAAATGAAAATCCAGTGGCTTCTCCCTGCTAAAACTGATCATACAGGTCCTCCAGCTACTTCCAAACCAAGAACTAGCATCCCAGAAGCCATGACATGAAGCTCACTGGCCTAGGAACCACTGCCTCAATCGCCACCTCCACCAAAGCATTTCCACACAGCTTCAGGTCCCCCTCCAGCCTTTGCTCCGCCTCTCTTCGGGTTAGGGTAACACTAGGAGAGGGAAGGAGACAGCCGAGCCTCTCGGGAATGCAGTCGCCGGAGCTCGAGCTCGAACACAGAAAAGAGAAGAAAAAGGATTTTCAAATTAGGGTTCGATTCGAATATCCCAGAACAAAGAAAGGATAAGGGAAGAGAGGAGAACAAGATTATACCCTTCATAGCCGTCGTCCCTGCCGGAGCTCGCCGAAAAAAAGAAGAACACAGCCGTACTTTAGCTTGTTCGATCTCCCTCAAAACTGGCTTGCTAGGGTGATTTGCTTTGGGGGGAAGAGATTGGTGATGGTTAGGAGGAAGATGGTGGCTGGACGGGGAAGCTCGGCGGCGGCGAGTCACTGCGTAGAGGGAGAGGGAGGAAGAAGTTCAGGGAAGAGTAGAGAAAAGAGAGAGAGAGAGACTCGGGTTAACGCCCGAACTCCGGTTTTGACCAACACAAACTCTACTCTCTTTTATCCTTAAACCAATGGTCCAAACTAAAAGTTATACCCCAATTTTAGGAAATAAATTCCTAATACCAACCCTTCGACAAAACATAGAAACTACCATTGAAGCTCCGAAAATAATCCGCATACACCGAAGAACTCGTAACAACACGTACAATGACGTCAAGACGTTAAAAGAAGAATTTGACATTTTGAGAAAAACTCGAAAATAAACTCGAGTGTTAAATCACCAAATTACCGAACACGGTTAAATTCCTTAGTAACTCGTAAAATACCTAGTAAATAGGTAAAATTGGGTCCGGGATGTTACAATCCGAGTTCCCAAGCCCTTAGTGAACTGTATGAGGTTTGGGTTGTTAAACTGGGTACTGTTGTCGGTGACAATTATCTCCGAGACACCAAACCTGCAGTAGATATTTTTCATGAGGAAGCTCTTTACACTATTAGTGGTTATTCGACTTAACGGTTTTGCTTCAACCCACTTCATGTAGTAGTCCACCGCTATGGTGGCATATTTGAACTTCCCAGGAGCAGTGGGGAGCTTCCCAACTAGGTCTAGCCCCCACTGCGTGAATGGCCATGGAGACATCAGGATCAAGAGGGCGGTGGATGGGGAATGGACTTTGTTAGCATGCTGGTGACATTTGTGACATCCTGCCGATATTTCGTCTGCCATCTTTCCCATATTAGGCCAAAAGTATCCCGTTCATATTAGGACTCCTTCATGGATATCCCAGAGAATGGTCTTGCCTTCCTCTATGGACACACATTTAAGGTTGGGGAAGCAATAACCCCTACGGTACAACTTATTGTTTATCATGGTGTATCTGGCACACCGCGACTGCAACTTCCTCGCCTGTCGCCTATTATCCGGGCGGACACCTTTCTTTATGAACTCAATAATCGGGTCCATCTATGTGGGCTCCCTAGGGCCAATGGTGATGACAAATATCTCCGAGATCATCTTGCTAATACTAGGCCGATCTAGGATCTCGATCTTGACCTTCTTGCGCCATTTCTGACAGGTATCGGTGGCTAGTCTTGCTAAAGCATCAACATTACTATTCTCCTTAATGGGTACTTGAGTGACCATTGCTAATTTGAACCCGTGCAAGAGAGCCTTTGCCAGTGCTTGATAGGAACTTAGATGTGGCTCTTTGGCTTCACAGGTTTCGCTGACCTGGTTCACAACCAACAACGAGTCACTGAATACCTGTACTCTCCTTACTCCTATTTCTTATGCCAACTTTAGTCACCTGATCAGTGCTTCATATTCGGCAACATTGTTGGATGTGGCAAACTTGAATTCAGGGGAGTACTTGTACTTGAACTCGTCCGGGCTGGCTAATATTATTCCCGCTCCACTATTGGCTTTGGTTACAGAGCCATCCATATACAGCTTCCAACTTGGCTTTGCCTCCATAGGGGCCTTCGTTACTTCACACTGATCCACCTCAAGAAGCACTTCATTGTCATTCATGGGTGTAAGCTTCGAGATAAAGTATGCAGTAGCTTGCCCTTTGATGGCTACTCTCGGCATGTAGTGTATGTCAAACTCACCCAACTCAATCGCCCATTTGGCTAGACTCCCTCTCGTCTCTGGCTTCTGCAAAACCTGCCAGAGGGGGCAAATGGTGTACAAGGTAATGAAATGTTCTTGGAAGTAATGCCTTAGCTTTCAAGCGGACACGATCAGCGTCAGAGCCAACTTCTCAAGGTCTAGGTACCTACTCTCTGTCAAGGTGAAGCCCTTGCCTACATAATACACCGGGAGCTTGATTACATCATCTTTCCTGATCATGGCTGAACTCACTGCCGTGTCAGATGTTGCTATGTACAGATATAACATTTCTCCGGAATCGGTTTTGACAACATAGGCACTGATGCCATATACTCTTTGATTTTCCAAAATGCCTCATTTTGCTCGGGTCCCCAGTTGATTAGCTTCGAGTGCTGACTCTTCAGCAGCTTAAAGAAAATAGTGCGCACTTGTCCGTGAGCCTAGAGACAAACCTAGCGAGGGCCGCTATCTTGCCTGTCAGGGACTGCACATCGCTCATGTCCTTAGGGACCTCCATATCTAATATGGCCTGGACCTTCTTTGGGTTTGCTTCGATTCCTTGCCTGCTTATCACGTGGCCCAAGAACTTCCTTTTAACGACTCTAAATTGTCCGGGTTTAGTCTCATATCGTATGTGAGGACAATGTCAAAGGCTTTATGCAAGTCCCCTACGTGTTTGACTACTGTAAGACTTTTTACCAACATGTCATCCACATACATCTCCATAGTTACTCCCAGCTGATTGGCAAACATCTTATTCATCAGGCGTTGGTAGGTTGCTCCCGTGTTCTTCAGACCGAACGACATTCTCCTGTAATAGTACACTCCCTTATCAGTGGTGAAAGCGATGTGCTCTTCATATGCCGTGTCACCTAGTTGTACCCAGCGTATGAGTCCATGAAGCTTAGTATTTCAAACTCGGAGGTCGAGTCAACGAGTTGGTCTATTTGTGGCAACAAGAAACTGTCTTTAGGGCATGCCCTGTTAAGGCTCGTGTAATCCATGCAACTACCCCCATTGACTTTTTGGGGACCATGACCATGTTGGCTAACTACTGCGGGTAATTGGCTTCTTTGATAAACTGGATATCTAGCAGCTTCTACACCTCACCCTTGATTATTTCGTATTTAGCCGAATCGAATGATTTGCATTTTTGCCTTACCGGGGGCATACCTTTCCGAATTCCCAACCGGTGTGTCACTATCTCTCTCGAGATCCCGGGGACATCCGCATATGACTAGGCAAATGCCTTGTTGTTGGCTTTTAGGAAGTGTGTGAGCTCCTCCCTTAATCTGGGGGACAACACTGTCCCTATTCTTGCTGTCCTCGTAAGGTACTCGTCCGAGATGCAAATCAACCATGTCTCCTCAACGGATCCCGGCCTCTTGGTTATGGTACCCTCTGCTGTAGCATTGACTCTTGGATCCTCATAGGCATCTGTCACAAGGGCCTTAGGGCTCTCTGAGACGAACACTTCCGCTCTCTTCCTTCCTTTATCCTGATCAATGGCATAACAACCTCTCGCTACCAACTGATCACCCCGAATTGTCACTATTCCCACAGGGGACGGTAATTTCATCATTAACACATGTCCAACGATGAAGGCTTTTATCTCCCAAAAGGCCGGCCTCCCCAGAATCTCGTTGTAGGATGACTCATAGTCGACCACTATGAAGTCTATCCCTACCTTAACGTGTTCCCTTCTATATCCTCTAGGATCATGGGAATGTGATCTGAGCCTAAATGCTGCATCACATCTCCAGAGAAGCTTATCATGGGTTCATTATCATGCGTGAGCTTGCTATTACCTCTTCTCAACGCTTGCATGCGTTTCTGAACAACACATTCCAATGCCTTAGAGTCAACTAAAATCTTCTTACATAAATAATGGTTCAGCTATGTGGTGATAAGGAATGGGTCTTCGTGAGGCTACCTGATTCCTTGCTCTTCCTCTTCTATAAACGTCATCGATCTCCAGCTCACGTTGACATGCTGATTATTGCAGCTTCCAAAGGCGAATATTTCTCGTCCTTCCCTAATTCTTGCGCACTGCTTCTTGGTTTTGTTAATCTTCTGATCTAGCCGTGCCCTTCCCGAATAATATTGATCGTCTCGCAAACGGGAACTCATGTCTCCTGCCACTGCCCTGACACATACTGTTGTAGCTTGCCTGCTTTTATCTGGCCCTTTTGAGCTTTACACAGTTGTTAATTGCATGTGTGGCCTCTCTATGATACCCACAGTACTTACCCGTGTCCTCCCGGGTCAACCATGATGGCTGAAACTTCCTCGTTGTGGGCCTGGGGATCACACTCTTATTCTCATTCCATACTACCTCGGGAGTTGCCGTTAAGGTTGTGAAGTGCTCTCTGGCTGCGGGAGTCGCTTTTGAGAACCTACTATCTTGGTATCCCCTTTTGCTTTTCCTTTACGGGCCTCCCACTTGCTTGGCGGGCTTCCTACCTCCCTCTTTGTGCCTCTTGCTAGAGGTGAATCCATGTCCCTCTTGGTCCCTTTTCCACGTCCTTACTTCTTGGATTGCCTGCCTCAGGAACTCCGTCCTTCTATCCTCCTTTCGCTTGCCCGTTAACTGACCCCCGTATGTGTCATGATCAGCCTGAGCATGCCTGATCGCCATTTCTGAGAGTTAGTCATAATCCCGAGGGTTGTCGATTTTAACGGCATATAGGAACTTCTCGGGCACAAGAGCTTGGACGAATGCTTCCTCCACCACCTTCTTGTTGAAATTCCTAACCTTGGTCATGGCCCCTGCCAGCGGTTCACGAAGGCTTTCAACCCTTCCCCGTGCTCCTGCTTCACCTTGTATAGCTGGGCTGTGCTCTGCCCGTCCGTTCGTAATATGAAGTGGTTTACAAACCTATCTGCCAGCTGTCTGAAGTTATCTATCAAGTCGGCCGAGAGCTTGTAGAATTTGCTCAACACTTCCCCTGATAGCGTCTCTTGAAACATGTTACAACATACAGCGGTCAAGTAACCTTTAGCATTGGTGTGAGATTTGAAGCTATCGAGAAAGAGATACGGGTCCCCTTCATCCCCATAGCTCAACTTCGGAGGTTTCGCAGCGTGGGAGCGCAAGGTCTATGCGACGGCTCTTGTGAACGGACCTCCTCTTTCTTCGAATCCCATCCCGAGCAGGTTTTGGGCCTCCCGCCTCTCTACCTCGTTCACTCTCGAGGTTAGGTTTGTCACACTATCCTGCATGGCCATTAGGGCCGCCTCTACCCCGACTGACACTGGCACACCTCCTGCAATGGGGGTGGGAGCGGTGGTGGACCCTCACTCTCCATGCCTTCCAAAAACAGATAATGTGGACCGTTTTGCGGGCATTGACGTTATCGGGGATTCCCTACCTTCTGCTTGTTGTTCCCGCAAGGTGGCAGCTACTCGCTCGATTGCCTTGTCACTTTCAAACCTTTGCTCCAACACACTCATTATAGTGGCATTATCCCATTCTAGCTTTTTCTCCCGAGTCGCTGCCTCTAGACAATCCTGGGCCCTTTCTCTCTCCAAACGGGGCCACATGTGTAACATCCCGGACCCAATTTTACCTATTTACTGGGTATTCTACGAGTTACTAAGGAATTTAACTGTGTTCGGTAATTTGGTGATTTAACACTCGAGTTTATTGTCGAGTTTTTTCTCAAAATGTCGTAGTTCGCGTCGACACGGGTCCTCCGGTATTTTCGGTTAATTTTCGGAGCTTTGGAGTATTTTCTGAAATTAGAACTGCTCATTTAATCTTAGTCGTATGATCGAGTAGGGTTTCGATCTTGACCATTGATTTCAGTATAAAGGAAAAAGAGCTGGGTTGACTTTGTCAAACCAAATTGGGAGCGTTGACCCGAGCTCCGGTCTCTCCCTTCACTCTCTTTCTTCTCCATCGTTCCCCCACGCCGGAGTGCTGCAGTCCGGCCACCTTTGGTAACGAGGCCACACCAATCTCTTCCTCTCCTTCTCTTCTATCTAACCCGGTCCTTAGAACTCGAAGTTATCTCGATTCATAGCCAATCCGAGGGAGAGAAGCTCGGCTGTTTTCCGACGAATCCTCGAGATTCCGACCACGGCGTGACGAGTGGGAGGTAGGGTTATCTTCCTCTCTTCCTAGTTCACCTGTTGGTACCTTTCCTTTCCCCAAATCGTGCCCTAATTGAAAACCCCTTTTTCTGTGTTTTCTGGGTTTCGAGCTTCTAGCTCCGGCGAACGGCGCCCGGTGGTTTCTGGCTAGTTCTTCAGCGTTTTGGTAGGTTCTACGAGCTTTGTGTGAAGTTGAGACAGACATGGGTGGAGTTGCATATCGATCGGGACCAAGGTAGAGGTCGGGTGCCCTTGACCGGAGAGGATCCAAGGTGAATGGTGACGTTACAGTGAAGAATGAGGCAGCGGTCGTGGACGTTTGGGGGTCCGGCATATTGAGTCCAACCTGGTGAGTTCTTGGGATAGCACTTGAGATCGATGGAAGGTAATCTCGATCTCCTTTGATGTTATATAGTTGTTGTGTGGATATCCGAACTAATTGGATGCATTTTTGGTTTGTATGTCGAGAACTTGGTATATTGAAGGATATAGGGAGGTCATGGCGAAATTCCGGCAAGTGGCCGGATTCCGGCAGAATATTCCGGCAAGTCGTCGGAATCCGACGAAGCAGCAAATCCGGCAGAGAACCGAGAAGGTAGTTCTCGAGGTTTTTCTTCCTAATTCAAGTCGTAGTTTCCGGTTTAGTAAAATCTGCCATTTTAGGGAAGTTTCTATTTACGGAGACTTTCCCTTTTTGGAAATTTTCTATTTATGGAAACCCATTTTGGGTGCCCTTAGTGATTTATGGTGTGAAGTTGTTTAGAGAGAAAGTGATTGAGGATTGTTTGGATGAAGCATCAATTGTAATCGAATTATTAAGATGGTTGTTGGAATTAAATTGGATGGTTAGAGTAATCAAGGTAACCCGATTTGTTAAGTCGAAGGTTAAAGTGGAAATTGTCGAGGCGTCGTTAGTTGGCTAATCATAAATCAATTGGTCAAACTTGGTCAATTCTGGTCAACTCAGTAAACCTAGTCAAACTAGGAAGAAGTTGAATCATTAATGATTATTGGAGTCCGGTCTGACCAATTTATTCTTCTGTTTATTATCAGACGTGGATTTTGGCTATAGAGTGTGAATATTTGGAGGCAGCGCTCGAGGAGTATTCCGAGCATTGGAAGGCTTAGGCCTCATACAGTGAGTGGACCTTTGTTTTGAATATTATATCTGAAATGCTTTATCATTTGATTGATTTTTCTGTTATTGGATATTTCCCGAAATTGAGAATTTCGGTGGATTATACTCGAGGTACAATTCCGAGAATAGTATGTAAGAGAATAACCGAAATTGAGAATTTCGGTATATATATCCATATTTGGATGATTATGAGAATAATATGTATATGAGAGAATGCTAGCTAGCTATACGTGCTTTTCCGCCATACTGAGGTAAAATTCCATTATGGCGCAACGTGAGCGTTAGACGCAATCGTTGTAGCCCTATATAAAAATAATAATTTATATAGGGGATATGCGCGTATAATCATACACCGTGCTTTTCCGCCATACTGAGGTAAAATTCCATTATGGCGCAACGTGAGCGTTAGACGCAATCGTTGTAGCCCTATATAAAAATAATAATTTATATAGGGGATATGCGCGGATATTTATACACCGTCTTTTCCACCATAATGAGGTAAAATGCCATTATGGTGCAACGTGAGCGTTAGACGCAAACGTTGTAGCCTTGTGTGAATTTTCTATTGTGTTTGTTGTTTCAAGAAAATTCATACAAGGGATATGACGAGTGTAATACATACATATTACCACTCGGCCGCTTTCCCCCATATGCGAGGTACAATTCCGGTGTGGGGTGATGTGAGCGTTAGACGCAAGCATAGTAGCTTCGTATGATATCTACTTTATTCAAGTTGTTCATAGATATCATGCCAAGAGTCAGGCGAGTGTGCATACATACTATATATATAATATCCAGGCCTGAGAGGCAGTTTCTTAAAGTTTGGGGGTTCTAGCCAGGCTGGACCCCAGTTCAGAATCATTCCCGTGGTGTTCGTGTTTTTGCCACTGTGGAAAGCATTTTCTTTTGGGGAAATATTTATTTGTTGCCAGTTCAGTTTTGTCCACTCACTCTGACGTGTTAAATATTTTCCCCTGGGCTCTTCGTTTTTAAAATGCCCAGTCTGCAGAGTTCGCGTGAGGTCCAGCAGGAGACGTCGAGGCATAGTGACCCAGCTATCAGCTACATTTCGCCAGTAGGTTACCTGTTTAATCTTCTAGGAGTTCGTTAGCTTCCGTTGTATTTTTTTTTTATTTTTTTTTATTTTTTTTTAGTAGCTCTGAATACTATTGGAATTATTATGTTTGTATTCTGGCTACTTTTGGAGTGTAGCTGAAGATTTTATTTGTTTTGGATTAAAAGGTGATTCGTAAATTTTTAAGTTAGGGTTGTCCATTTTCGAGGGAGGTTTGCCGAGTCTTCGGTAAATTTTCCTTGGAGGTGGTCCCCGCATGACTCATCTCGGGTTTCGGGGTGAAATTCGGGGTGGGTCTTGTCAGTTGGTATCAGAGCTCTAGGTTTCATCTTCTGTTTTTATTCACTATCGTATTTGCCTAAGTAGCCATAGTGTCTATAGAGTGATGATCCGACCGCGGCGGATTCATCGGCAGTTTTCTGCTTTTGATACTATGTGTTATTGGGTATGTGTGATAGTTCTGTTAGTCTTATGGACAGACTACTTAATATCTTCTTCCCTTGGGTACTATGCCTCCTAGACGCCGACCTCTTAAGTGATCATCCTATTTTGATTAAGGAAAGATGTATTTGGATTATGCATTTCCAAGGGTTATCGAGTTGATAGCATAAATTGTTCAATTGCGAGTTGGGAACTCAGTTGGCATTCCTTTCATTTGATCAATGATTGATTGGGTTATGATTAAGATGCTAGGGTGAGCATCTCGTGAGAATTTGTAGAAGGTGAAAAGTTTAATTCAAGTCTTGGAGTTCACTATTTTTAGTGGGCAAGATTGGAGTCAAAAATTGATTGATGAGAGATTTTGGTATTGAGTTTCGTGACTTCTGAGAGAGTTGAGTTGGAAGAAAAGTTCGAAGTAGTGGTGTTTTCTATTGATGAAAAAGTTATTTGAAATGATGAGGTGAGGTATCCAATGGAAATTCAAAGGGGTACCTATGTGAGTTGTTGAGGACCCTAGTCTTGGGTTATATAAGGTTTTAGGGAATTTGTGGCTAGTGATTGGGTGGTAAGGCATTACTGCATAAAGAGTTAAATGTCAATTTAGATAAGTCTTGATTGAAGGCCAATTTGCCGACTATGTTTGTCCGCAGTAGAAATCAATTGAGAACATGTTGGGATAATTTTGGTTGTGGCGGTATATGTTCTGGTTTCTGCAGTGCTAATTATGGATATGTTTATATCCTTAGAGCATTTTATCCAGATGGTAGTGGTAATATATTTTGAAATTGATGGATGTTAGTAGTCGATGAATAGGAGGTTTTCTGATGATTTTGGTCTCTATTGTGGGTTAGCTGAAGTTTGTTAAAGCACTAAGCAGAATGACTTGGATTATTGATTTTAGAAAAGTCATTCGTCAGTGTTTTGTGACAACTTCTTGTTGTGCCACAGTCAGGGATTTTTATAATTTTATTGATGGCACTAAATGTAAGTGGAATTGAAAAGTAATGGTGGAGTGAGAGTGGGATGGTTGTGGTCACTCTGGTTTTATGACAACACTTGGTGAATTTATTACGTGTTGTCATGTGTAATCTATAGCAGTTGTGAGGAGTTGTGGAAGTGGTAGCAGTGGAATAAAGCCCACTGGTTCATAAAACAAGAGTGCGTGGGTGTCCATAGTAAGTTTAAGCAATGTCGTTTTGAATAATTGAATCAAGTCTTGAATTTGTGATCGAAGTTGGTTTATTGTCATCATTTCGTTAACGATTGGTGACTAGCTACGACACGTCAATGAGAGGATCTGTTCACTCACCTTATATAATTTGGTGAGATGCAGCAAAGTTTTGGTTGTGGTTTGTGTGTGTGGGAATATTTAAATTATTGGTTTTTGGGTGGCATCCTCAGAGCTTGAAGTTATGAAGTGCGAATTCAAACTCTATGTTTTGAGGGTAAGAGATTCTGGTTAGTTGTCGAATTTATGATAAATTGGTAGTTGTGTCGTAGTCTTGGATCCGGAATAATCCAGTGGTGATCCCAAGTGAGCTGGAGTTCATTTAAGCGATAAATCTTGGAGCCATAAGTCCTATGTGTAGTTTAAGAGTTGCATGGTGATGTTGTTTTGATGGTTTGTGTCGTTGTAGGTATTTTCCATGTTGTAGCTTTATGGGAGAAGGTTTTCCCCTGTTGACTCAAGAAGCGTCTAGAGTCAAGGTTTATTAAGAGTAGTAGTTTTTTTGATAGGTTGATCAGCGTTTCTTCTCGGGATTGTTTTATGGTGGGACCACTCATTGATCCAAGTTTGTTTTGAGAGGTCTTCGTTATTTTGGTTGTGCGTTCATCCGTTGGTGTCAGGATGATTAGTGAAGGTTTCTAGTGCGACTTCGAAGCGGGTTCTGGCGGATATCGGAGAATTGTGGAGCTTTTGATATCGAAGTTAGAGGACTTGCCTTTCGTGGGCTTTAAGTAATTTCTTCTGGAACTTGAGCCGAGTTTTAGCCATGAGTTTTGATTCTTGCTTGAATTCATGGTTTTTGTTGGTTGGTGAACCACAAGGTGTAGTAGTGGGTCTTGTATAAAATTTGTCCTTGCTTTTGTTAGTCGCATGTTATTGCAAGCGCGGTTTTCGAAGAATCTTTTGGTGGGAAGCCGTGGCCCTAGGAGGCGTAGGAGACTCGAGCATATCTGATTTTCAGGTCGTTTCTGCAATCAGAATAATTATTATTGGAGGTAGAAAGAAGTGTGTTTGTCGAGTTCAAAGGTTTTAGTATTTAGAATCATTCTTATGGAACGGCTAGAGTGAGCCATGTGCTTTTAATTATTGCTTGGGGTCGCGTTTGCACCCGAATAAGTAGCATGACAGGAGATGTAAATTTTGTCAATGCTTAAAGAAGGTGTTCTATTTATGTGGATTTCAACGTCAAGTTTAGCATCATGAATTGACTGTGCCAATTTTTCCGTGGGCATTATTAGTCAGTTTTGCTTAGGGCGAGCAAGGAGGAATATCTAGATTCCACATGATAGTCATGCTTCAGATTATCTTATGGGTTGTGGTAAGGAGATTAGCAGAGATAGCAGAATCAAGAAAGAGTTGGAATTCCCATAAGTTGCTAGTTTGTGGTGCACAAAATGGTAATGTTATAGTTTTGGCGGAGAGACCTCAGTGATGTGGTATTGATCTCTTCATAATGTCATTTCGAGAGCGAGGTTATCTTGTGGACTTGCGAGAGCTTTGACTCCGCAAAGTGCCTCGGTATTAGACATGATTGTGGCAGTTCTGCAGTGTGTGCATCCTTAAATCTGTTCGATTAGCGGGTCTTAATTTTGACCCCTATGAGCATGTGGGAATGCGTGAACTTTAGTTTCCTAGCAAGTGGGATTCATTGTCGAGTTGTGAGTAGCGTGCTATTGAGGTTGTTGCGTGACGTTAGGAGATTTGAGCCCGATGGTGATAGCAAATTTATGCGTTTTATTTGGGTTAGCTATTTCCATTGCTCAGAGAAGAGTGTGCATACCTACGGGTACTCGTACTCTGGAATATGTATCACTGAACTCACTTACGTGTTAACGTTAGTGGTAGTTCAATGAAGGACTTAGAGTCTTCGAGAAGATTTAAAATAATTCAGGATTCAGATGAAAAGGTTAAAGGAGTCACCAAGTAGAAGAAGCTACTTGGGAATCAGAGGAGCAAATGAGGTAGCGGTATCCCTATCTCTTCAAATGTCAGGTATGTAAATTTCGAGGACGAAATTTTTATAAGGAGGGGAGATTGTAACATCCTGGACCCAATTTTACCTATTTACTGGGTATTCTACGAGTTACTAAGGAATTTAACTGTGTTCGGTAATTTGGTGATTTAACACTCGAGTTTATTGTCGAGTTTTTTCTCAAAATGTCGTAGTTCGCGTCGACACGGGTCCTCCGGTATTTTCGGTTTATTTTCGGAGCTTTGGAGTATTTTCTGAAATTAGAACTGCTCATTTAATCTTAGTCGTATGATCGAGTAGGGTTTCGATCTTGACCATTGATTTCAGTATAAAGGAAAAAGAGCTGGGTTGACTTTGTCAAACCAAATTGGGAGCGTTGACCCGAGCTCCGGTCTCTCCCTTCACTCTCTTTCTTCTCCATCGTTCCCCCACGCCGGAGTGCTGCAGTCCGGCCACCTTTGGTGACGAGGCCACACCAATCTCTTCCTCTCCTTCTCTTCTATCTAACCCGGTCCTTAGAACTCGAAGTTATCTCGATTCATAGCCAATCCGAGGGAGAGAAGCTCGGCTGTTTTCCGACGAATCCTCGAGATTCCGACCACGGCGTGACGAGTGGGAGGTAGGGTTATCTTCCTCTCTTCCTAGTTCACCTGTTGGTACCTGTCCTTTCCCCAAATCGTGCCCTAATTGAAAACCCCTTTTTCTGTGTTTTCTGGGTTTCGAGCTTCTAGCTCCGGCGAACGGCGCCCGGTGGTTTCTGGCTAGTTCTTCAGCGTTTTGGTAGGTTCTACGAGCTTTGTGTGAAGTTGAGACAGACATGGGTGGAGTTGCATATCGATCGGGACCAAGGTAGAGGTCGGGTGCCCTTGACCGGAGAGGATCCAAGGTGAATGGTGACGTTACAGTGAAGAATGAGGCAGCGGTCGTGGACGTTTGGGGGTCCGGCATATTGAGTCTAACCTGGTGAGTTCTTGGGATAGCACTTGAGATCGATGGAAGGTAATCTCGATCTCCTTTGATGTTATATAGTTGTTGTGTGGATATCCGAACTAATTGGATGCATTTTTGGTTTGTATGTCGAAAACTTGGTATATTGAAGGATATAGGGAGGTCATGGCGAAATTCCGGCAAGTGGCCGGATTCCGGCAGAATATTCCGGCAAGTCGTCGGAATCCGACGAAGCAGCAAATCCGGCAGAGAACCGAGAAGGTAGTTCTCGAGGTTTTTCTTCCTAATTCAAGTCGTAGTTTCCGGTTTAGTAAAATCTGCCATTTTAGGGAAGTTTCTATTTACGGAGACTTTCCCTTTTTGGAAATTTTCTATTTATGGAAACCCATTTTGGGTGCCCTTAGTGATTTATGGTGTGAAGTTGTTTAGAGAGAAAGTGATTGAGGATTGTTTGGATGAAGCATCAATTGTAATCGAATTATTAAGATGGTTGTTGGAATTAAATTGGATGGTTAGAGTAATCAAGGTAACCCGATTTGTTAAGTCGAAGGTTAAAGTGGAAATTGTCGAGGCGTCGTTAGTTGGCTAATCATAAATCAATTGGTCAAACTTGGTCAATTCTGGTCAACTCAGTAAACCTAGTCAAACTAGGAAGAAGTTGAATCATTAATGATTATTGGAGTCCGGTCTGACCAATTTATTCTTCTGTTTATTATCAGACGTGGATTTTGGCTATAGAGTGTGAATATTTGGAGGCAGCGCTCGAGGAGTATTCCGAGCATTGGAAGGCTTAGGCCTCATACAGTGAGTGGACCTTTGTTTTGAATATTATATCTGAAATGCTTTATCATTTGATTGATTTTTCTGTTATTGGATATTTCCCGAAATTGAGAATTTCGGTGGATTATACTCGAGGTACAATTCCGAGAATAGTATGTAAGAGAATAACCGAAATTGAGAATTTCGGTATATATATCCATATTTGGATGATTATGAGAATAATATGTATATGAGAGAATGCTAGCTAGCTATACGTGCTTTTCCGCCATACTGAGGTAAAATTCCATTATGGCGCAACGTGAGCGTTAGACGCAATCGTTGTAGCCCTATATAAAAATAATAATTTATATAGGGGATATGCGCGTATAATCATACACCGTGCTTTTCCGCCATACTGAGGTAAAATTCCATTATGGCGCAACGTGAGCGTTAGACGCAATCGTTGTAGCCCTATATAAAAATAATAATTTATATAGGGGATATGCGCGGATATTTATACACCGTCTTTTCCACCATAATGAGGTAAAATGCCATTATGGTGCAACGTGAGCGTTAGACGCAAACGTTGTAGCCTTGTGTGAATTTTCTATTGTGTTTGTTGTTTCAAGAAAATTCATACAAGGGATATGACGAGTGTAATACATACATATTACCACTCGGCCGCTTTCCCCCATATGCGAGGTACAATTCCGGTGTGGGGTGATGTGAGCGTTAGACGCAAGCATAGTAGCTTCGTATGATATCTACTTTATTCAAGTTGTTCATAGATATCATGCCAAGAGTCAGGCGAGTGTGCATACATACTATATATATAATATCCAGGCCTGAGAGGCAGTTTCTTAAAGTTTGGGGGTTCTAGCCAGGCTGGACCCCAGTTCAGAATCATTCCCGTGGTGTTCGTGTTTTTGCCACTGTGGAAAGCATTTTCTTTTGGGGAAATATTTATTTGTTGCCAGTTCAGTTTTGTCCACTCACTCTGACGTGTTAAATATTTTCCCCTGGGCTCTTCGTTTTTAAAATGCCCAGTCTGCAGAGTTCGCGTGAGGTCCAGCAGGAGACGTCGAGGCATAGTGACCCAGCTATCAGCTACATTTCGCCAGTAGGTTACCTGTTTAATCTTCTAGGAGTTCGTTAGCTTCCGTTGTATTTTTTTTTTATTTTTTTTTATTTTTTTTTAGTAGCTCTGAATACTATTAGAATTATTATGTTTGTATTCTGGCTACTTTTGGAGTGTAGCTGAAGATTTTATTTGTTTTGGATTAAAAGGTGATTCGTAAATTTTTAAGTTAGGGTTGTCCATTTTCGAGGGAGGTTTGCCGAGTCTTCGGTAAATTTTCCTTGGAGGTGGTCCCCGCATGACTCATCTCGGGTTTCGGGGTGAAATTCGGGGTGGGTCTTGTCAACATGTGCCCTCATCATTTCGACCATGTCCTCCACTTCCTCTTGCGTGAGGTCATGCACCGTCCCGTCCGGGGTCCTTTCCCGGTCATTCCCTATAGGTGTGCATTCCAACCTCTCACCCTATCCCTTATTCCGCGCTGCGGTCCTCGGCGTTCTCTCCTCGCCAGGACTACTACGTTGGTCTTCCAACATTATCCTACTCCCTTCTACTAGTCCACTTGATTCCGCCATTGAGACACGGCGGCTTTTCGTAAAGATTCCCACAAACGACACCAATTGTTTCTGCAATATCCTGTTGACCTTGAAGAAGTTTTGGCGTGACCTCTCTCTTTTGACCTCGCCGGCTTGCTACATGCAATAAGAGACCGACCAAGACTTTCCGGTCTTTCTCTCTCCGATGGTAAAGTCAGTGGTGTAATTTGGTGAAGTACATTTAATACTTGGAGATTTCTCTTACCTTTTTGGTTGACTTTAGCATTGTATTTATAACCACGTGTTGACTTATATCTTGCCTGTTATACGATGTGGGACAAATATGCTATTGTGGTATGTTCATTTGGCCTTTTGTGGTGTGTCTCCTGCCCGGCTTAGACTGCTATGACCTCCAGGATGAAACCTGCTCGGTGTACCTCATGTTGGGCTTCTGGTAGCATCATGAACCATGAAAGTATTTATCGACTATCGACTACAGTCATTTAAATGAATGAACATTTTTCCAGTGCTTCTAAATTTAGTCCAAGTCCCAACATCTGCAGCAAAGCACGGGCACATATCTAGTTTTATACTATAACGGAACTGACCGCACATAACAGAGGTTTAACAATGAGGATTAAAAAAAACAACCATCTTTTGGAGTTGCCTTCTTCCAAAGCTTGGACCAACTCAAATTATAAACCTGTAGAAATCTCACCTAAACTGGATTTGATTTCAATCTTTTGCCTAACAAGATTGACAAATTACATTCGAAACTGGTGAAACAACGTATATAAAATTTCTTACAAAGAAAAGGCACTATAAAAAATTGAAAATACCACTAAAGGACCTAGATCGAGTCACAGGTTAATATCTAAACAAAAAGGTTTATTGTAAGTGGGCCGAATATATAATAGCTGCCTGAAGCAGATCAAAGAATCTCTTTTAATAATTTTGGTTCATCTGACTCGGACCACAGGCCCAGTAGAAATATATTAAATTAGTTTACCGGGAGCCCTAAATTTTGATCCAACCCTAAACCGGAAACCCAATGAGTTTCTTGATCAATTTTAGGAAAACGATCTACAAACAAGATGCTGGGTTTACGATTTAGGGAGAAATTGCTAAACGAATTATTGTTTAACATGGTATCAAAACGGATCCCTCTTTAGTTGTTATCGGAAAAATACTGATTAGGTTGTTTTATCTATACCGAATGAAATGTAATTCATTCCGCGGTAGACACACTCAATTAATACGAGTAATTGCATCATGTATTAGATAAGAGGTCTTTATTATTTTGCTGCTAAATGATGAACCGACAGAACTGAATCCAACCGTAGTCGACATTTATCAAAGAACACGTACAAGACTAAAACGTTTTCTAATTTCCTCATACAAGTCGATCGACAACGAAGTTTTTTGGTTTCTTTCGAGTCATGAAAACGTGTAAAACGTATGTTCCAACTTCCAACAACCAAGTGTAGAATTGGCAAAGCACAAATATTGTTGTTTGATATCTCGTTGGCACAGTTATGAGCACTCTCTGGGCACACTAGGACCTTCTCCTTCTCCCATTTGATCGAGATCACTTATGAATTGAACACTACTCCCATGAGTTTTACTATCAAGTCATTTTTTCTATATTCATGTTTCTCCTTTGAGGTCACAAGTTTTGAAGGATATCTTAGGTCAAAATACATCATGTAGTTACTCGTTAGCTCACAAAATTGACTACTTTATTATCCGTGACCTTTGTCTCTTAGTGGATCTCGTTGGCTCAAGCGTTGTCACGAACATGATTTTTTTTTATCATATCTGATTTATCTCTTATGGATTTAACAGTCTTAACGTGTTTAAAATGAAAATTGAGATTTTCGAAATGAAAAAAAGAACAAAAGAATGTTAGGGTCATATCCTTGGAAAATATCTAAAATGTACTACCAAAATATATAAAGTTCGAGCTTCGAATTATTTTGAACTAGCCTTTTACTTGTGTATCTGCACGTGGGTATACAAATGAGAAAAGTTTAACTTGAATTGTTCTACTTAAAGTGAAATGAATCTGATTATCCTATTTCTTAGATAAATGTTCCACCAAAAGTGGGAACAAACCATTATAATGGTGTTTTACGGTTATACTCATAGAAACTTATGTTTATTTTTTTTTAGAATTTTTTATTATCTTGATTTTTTAGGTTATTTAAAAAAAGACTTCACCATGACACCAAATAGAGTGCCTCGCTTTCTAAGAGTAGAGATATATACACCAACTAGATGACACAGATCTTGAGAGGTTGATGCCATGATGGTCTCCTCATGTGTTTTAATCATATATGTGGTGCAGATTGAACCCTGCAAATAATATACTAGGTGAGATTAGACTTATATGTTGTCACTCGGGTGCTAGGTGGTTAGTCAGAGCTTTTGAACTAGTTTAAGCTTCTTTTTTTTGGGTTCGAGTTAGTCAAATTATTCATCGTCTCATAAGAAAGGTCCATATATATGATCATATATAGGTTACTTTGAATACTATGTTGACGTTCTTCTCTTTTTTGTAGGGCTGGCATCGGGACGGTACTGGACTTTTTTTGCCGAAACCAATTACCGTACCAACAAGTGTTGGTACAGAAAATCATCTACCATTACCGACCGACAAAGTTGGTATACCGAGAGTTCGGTAATACCGAACTTTCGGTCGGTACGGTACGGTTGGGCCGGCTACCGACTAGAAAATAGGCCATCTTTTTAGCAACTTTTTATGAAAAAATTAAGACACGGCCCATATCATCTAAGCCTTCAAACTTCCTGCTTTGAATATTAAACTGATGCAGTATGTACCATGACTACCAAACTATCAAATGATCAACAAAAACCAAACAAAGATCCAAAAGTTACAAAATCATGAACCAAAAATCCAAACAGATATCCAAAAGTTACAAAATTATGAATTGATGCACCATTTCCAGTTTTCCATTGCACCTACATATTGGTTTGCCCAGAACTTCCAGTAATCTCTATTGGACCTGCTGCCTCCCCTCCTTGACGTAAACCATATTCTGCAAAAGCAAAAAAAATCACAAAGTTAAAGAACACAAGAAAAAAGGTCTCATTTGTCATACAAATTCAGTTGATTCAGTCAATTCACAATGTTTGTAGTCAATTAGTAATACCATTACCTTTCTCAATCTCCTCTAATTCATAGTAAAAGTCGAGGTCATCTTCAGTTGGATCCTTGTATAGGTTTGGTGGATCAGCTCTTAGCCAATCACTAGTGCACACTAGGGCCTCCACCATTCTTGGTGTCAATGATGCTCTAAAAGGATCGACAACTCGTTCACCCAAACTAAAAGCATTTTCAGATGCCACTGTTGAGCAAGGAATAGCAAATATATCCTTGGCTAGCTTTGATAGCACTGGATAGGTTGCCTCATTGCCTTTCCACCACTTGGCAATTTCAAAACCCTTGGACAAGAGACTGACATATCTATCAGATAAGTATTGATCAACTTCATTTTTTATGCATAAAGTTTGCTCAGCCACCCTCTCCCTTGCTATCTCCCTGCTAACTTCATCGAGACCATCCATTTCATCAATTTCCATTTCAGCCATACCACTTTCAGAAGCTTGCTCAGTCAAATCAGTAATGTCTTCACCTTTATATTCTTCATACATCTTCATCAAGACCTTCTTCAAGTCAGCTTCTATAGATTCAATTACTTGAGCACTTACTTTCACTTTTTTCATTGCCACTTTAGCCCACTGCAACTTGTATCTTGGGTCCAAAACATTAGCTATCATGACCACCTTATTCACTACCTCAAAGCTGCCCCAATACTTGTCAAACTTGGCCTTCATAGATTCAGCAACCCTCTTCAAAACCTCATCAGTAGAGTCACAAGCCTTGTCAATCTCAGTCTGCAATGTAATCATCTCCACAAATAATATGTTTGCAGTCACTGTTTTCCATGCACTTAACCTCAAAGTAGCTACATAAAACTTCTCCAAAAATAAACAGAAGGCTTCAGCATTCCTCCAAGCTTCATAACCTGGTGGTCCAACCTTGCCCTCAAAATAGCTTCTAAATGAAACATCTTCTTCTGCCATCCTCCCAAAAACAGCTTCATACTTCAAAGCAGCTTGCAACATAAGAAATGTGTTGTTCCATCTTGTTATAACATCTAATGGAACATTTGCATTAGCCCTACATGACTCCAAAACAGCAAACTCCCTAAACTTGTCAAGTCTAGCAGATGAACTCCTAACATACTTTGCACAATTCCATATTGCTGCGATCCCATCCTCCAACTCCTTCAAACCATCCTTAACTACTAAGTTAATAATATGGCAAGCACATCTTAAATGCAAATAGGCCCCATCAAACATCAAAGTCTTGTAGCCCTTCAACCTTCTCTTCATGTATTGCACTGCCACATCATTAGCAGATGCATTGTCAACAGTGATGGTAAACACTCTAGAGATCTCCCACTGCCTCAAACATTGCTCCACAGCTCTACCAATATCCTCACCTTTGTGACTAACAATTGGACAAAAGTTTATGATTCTTTTGTGTAATTTCCAGTCAAGATCCATAAAATGAGCTGTAAGAACCATGTAATTGATGTTTTGTATCGATGTCCAAGTGTCTGTGGTGATTGAAATCCTAGTGTCTGCTGCCTTCAAGCCACTCAACAAAACAGCCCTCTCATGATGAAACTTATCTGATACACCCTTGGCAACCTGCTTTCTATTCATTACAGGCCACTCCGGTTGTAATTCCTTAACAAACTCCCTAAAACCCTCCTTCTCCACATGCCTAAAGGGTAGCTCATCCTTGATTATCATCTGAATACACTTGTCATCACACCTTTGTCTATTATACCTATGAGGTCTTCCTCCAGACACATTATCTAGGTTCAACTTGGACTGTTTTGGATCATTTTCAACAGGTTTAGGACACATAGGGTGTGACTCACATTTCCTCACATGAGCCCACATTGAACTTGTCACATTTCTCCTAACTGCACACAACACTTCCTGACCACAAATGTTGCAGGTACACAACTCCGGATCTAGTTCATTTGAATTTGGGAGCTTACATCTAGTAAAGTATGACCAAAGAGGACTTTTGTTGGCTGGTTCTTTTCTTTTCTTCCCAAGGGAAGCTTGTGAGCTGCTTTGAGTGGTTTCAGGACCAGATTCAGGTTGAGGTGCAGTTTGAGGTGCAGGTTGAGGTTCAGGGGTAAGGGCAGGGTGTGGACGTTCAGGGGGAGGTCCTAATGGGGATATGTTTCTATGTAAGGATGCAGTTTCCTCTACATTTGCGGTTGATTGAATTGATGGAGATGAGCTACTAGTTTGACTACTTTGAATCTGAGACATTGCTGTTTTCGCTATTAAAATTGAAAAAAAAAACCAATAAAAATCCAAATCAAACAAACAAAACTACTGTCCAATCTAACATTCTAACAAACAAAACAACATAATGGTAAGCACTAAGCAAGTAAGCATATCAGCACATTTAGGATAATTCATCAACCTAACCTACTGTCCAATCACTGAATCACATATTCACTAATTCACATATATCAACAATTCATCATAGAGAAGAAGAAGCAGACTAGGAATTGACTCAATTGAGAAACTAAGAAAGAGAATAAGAGAAAGAGAAGACTCGGACCTTGTGCAGCAACTTGCCTCCCTTGTAGGGCTTGCCTCCCTTGAGGTTGCCTCCCTTGAGGTTGCCTCCCTTGCCTACCTAATGCGCTCCCCGTCATCCTGATCCTCTGGCGACCCATCTTAGACAACCCAGAAAACACAAAATTGACAAAACGTATTAGTGAGAAAGGCTCAAAGGCAGAAAGAGAAGTTAGAGAGAAAGAGAATTAGAGAAATACCTGAGATAGAGGGAGAGAGAGAGAGAGAGAATCGGTGACAGAGACAGAGTCAAGAGAGTGGAGTCGACAACGATGAGCCTTGAGAGAGTGGAGTCGACTTGTCGAGACTCGAGAGAGAGTGAGAGACAAAGACAGAGTCGAGAGAGAGTACTGAGAGTCTGAGACTGAGACTGAGTGAATTGGGAATTAGGTTTAGAGAGTGGATAGACGGCTAGGATTAATTGGGAATGGGATCAAATGGCTAAGATTATATGGATTTTAATTATTTTTAAAATATATAGAAAATTTCGGTACGGTACGGTAATACCGTATTTGTACGAAAACGTATACCACTACCGTACCATACCTTATACACGGTACGGTAATACCGTCCCGAAACGTCGGTTACCGACAATGTCGGTTACCGATTCCGATGGTACGGCACGGTTTGCGGTTGGTACGGTAATTTCGGGACAAAATGCCAGCCCTACTTTTTTGTAAGAATTACTACAACTGTTACAGCTAGGCCTCTGAATATTTGAATATCAAAGGTTTCATTGGCATCCTGGGTTTTTTTTTTTTTTTTTTTTTTAATTTTGGAGAAAAAAATAGCACATATTAGTCAGCCATGACTAGATTCCTTGTCAGTAGGTCCTGAGAAAATGTTGTCAGATATGATATCCACGTAAATCTGACTCACATATGCATGCCCTTTGAATTCAAAACTTAATTTACAATCTTCCTAATTTCGTATTCTGGGATGAAGCCCTTATCGGTTTCCCTATTAGCTGTTGTAGAACATTTCAATCGGTTTGTAATTTGGATAAAATAGGTATGGAAACAGATCAGTTTTTTTCAGTTGAGGACTCCTTTGCTTCCTTATTTTCATGCAAGGACTTCCTTTCGAACTATAAGAACCCTACTTTGCCTACCCTTTTCTTCACCACTGCGTTGAACATTGCTCTATCTCTCTCGTCTTTGATTTGAGTCTTTTTCTCTGTTGAAGATTTGGAGACAAGGATGACCATCCTCATTGAGCAACCAGATGTTAATGGTATGCATGGTTCATTGATTAAGCTTTAGGTCTATCTGTGTTCTTCTGCATTGTGATCTTAATGTTTATTTGTGTTCTAATATCTGATTATACACTTCTACAGTGCCACAATGGGAGGAGAAGAAGGTTTTGGCTTCTGAGAACAATGAAGAAATGTGTCATCAATTGGTATTGGATGGTGGGTTTGTGATGCCAGAAGACATAGCCGACAACGATGGATGTGTGAAACCAGAACTTCTTGTGTCACATGATGAGTTCATTGCCCCTGACATCAATGCATTTGGGCAGACATTCAGGTTTGGATTGTGATGTTTTCTTTGTTTCGATCAAGTTCATCTTTCATGTTCGTTAAGGTTTGGGATTGAAGTCCAATGTGATAAGTATGCAAATGTGCATTGTTGTAGGGATTATAATGCAGAAAGTGAGAGGCAGAAAAGTGTGGAGGAATTCTATAGGTTGAATCACATTCATCAGACGTTTGATTTTGTGAAGAAGATAAGGGAGGAGTACAGGAAGATGGATAGAGTGGAAATGAGCATTTGGGAATGCTGTGAGCTCCTTAATGAGGTTGTGGATGAAAGTGATCCTGACTTGGATGAACCGCAAATCGAGCATTTGCTGCAGACAGCTGAAGCAATTAGGAAAGACTATCCTAATGAAGATTGGCTGCATTTGACTGCTCTTATTCATGGTACATACCCTTTCAAAATCCCTAGATGCATTTGAATTTTTCAATTAGATAAGTGATTGATTAACTTACTCAATGTGGCATCTGTGTTTTCAGATCTTGGAAAAGTGCTTCTTCTTCCTAGCTTTGGAGGGCTTCCTCAATGGGCTGTAGTTGGTGAGTTTTGTGTCTTGGACATGAAATATGATGACCCTTTTCTCTGTCTTTGAGCTATTTCAATTGACAAGGTCAATTTTTTATGTTGCAGGAGACACACATCCTCTTGGTTGTGCTTTTGATGAATCCATTGTTCACCACAAGGTATGAAAAAGTCTCACAGACTTAGCTAGATTGAGTGCAACTCAAAAATGACTATAATCAATCAAGTAAAAACTAAATCTTTCTGTTCTTGCAGTATTTCAAGGGCAATCCGGATCACAATAACCCTTTGTACAACACTAAGAACGGAATTTACTCTGAAGGCTGTGGACTAGAAAATGTCATGATTTCATGGGGACATGATGACTACATGTACTTGGTATATATGCATTCACAGAATTCTGAATTAGTACTAATACAGTAATACTTGTACTCGTCATAATTCCAGCTTGTTTAGCTAACTTGCTGGCTGAATGTGTAGGTGGCCAAGGAAAATGGTACCACTTTGCCTGAAGCTGGATTGTTTGTTATCCGCTATCACTCTTTCTATCGTAAGCACCGTTTACAAAATCTTTTCGATGAATGCAGATACTTGAGTACCTAAATCTGATATTCAAGCTGAATTTGTAACCTATTTTATATATCTTGCAGCTCTTCACAAGTCAGGGGCATATAAACATTTAATGAACGAGGAGGATAAAGAGAACTTGAAGTGGCTCAACATATTCAAGTAAGCTTCTACATTCACTTGACTTGTTTACGTTATCTATTTTTGTGTTATCTATTAGATCTCTTATGTGTTATGTTTTGCAGCAAATATGATCTCTACAGCAAGAGCAAGGTTCGAGTTGATGTCGAAAAAGTCAAGCCTTACTATTTATCTCTTATTGACAAGGTGAGTTCTCTGTTCTGCAGTTTCACAATAGGATTCTTAGCAACTTTATATCCGTATATTCATGTTTCTAAAGTGTCCTTGTGAACTTCATTGCAGTATTTCCCAGCAAAGCTGAGATGGTGAGGCATACAAGGAAAGAGTACAACTTTTTGCTCTCAACTCATAATGTATGTGCAAACATTGTTTACAGAAGAAGAGATGTTATGCTCCCTCCACTGCAGAGATTCATTTAGTAGATTTATCTATGTATTTACTTTGAAGAAATGTATTCTTGTGCTTTATGCACCCTACGGCAAATACCCAATTCCACAAATAAATGAAATCAGTTTATTGTTACATCATTTCTGATCTTGCACATGTTTAACTCTCCAACTCTGAACATATTTTTCTCCTAGTTTGGTCAATTCTGGCGATGAACGTAATAGGCTAGGCCTCCATAGAAGCACTGCCTGATGCAGTATACTACTATCCTTATGATAATGTAGCTTATTATGAAGTTATGATATGATTATATATAGCAAAGAAACAAGAAAGAAGGTAAGATGTGACTGATCAGATAGATGTACAAGTATATATAACAAACAAAGATTCATATTTATTGGTCCAAACAATTCCATCAGTGACATTTACCTATAATTGACATCAATGACATGTACCAAGATAAGCTTGAAGTGAATCAAAGGATATCACAAAAACGAAATGACATGTTCTGTTCGTCTAAATGTAGCAAAAAGACTGTGTCTTCTGCAACTCGAATATTAATCACAACGTTGAATTAATAAAAACTGAGATGGAAGAACAAGAGCATTTCGAGGAACAGAAACAAACTCATTAAAGCTTCCAAAGGGAACTCCACACGTGCCATGCACACGTGCCACTTCGTCTTCTTCCTTTGCTTCTGTGTCACAACTACAAAGCAACACCAGACACCATAAACAAGACCTTCCCTACAGTCACCATTTTCATCCTTTACAGTCAAATTTCACATAAAGGTCCAAGCTTTTTGGGTTTTCACATCATTCTCAGCTCAGTGTTGGATTAAAGTTCCAAACTTTGATCCAAAATCCAGCTCAATCCAATCCCTCCAACCCAGAATTAGGGCTTTGCATTCCCCCAATTTGATTTGGCAATCAAATCCCATTCGGGGTTTGTCTCTTGATGAGTTTTAAGTCTCCAAGATGGTTCCTTTTGCTTCATTTCTCCACCACCTTTTCACTATTCTCAGCTTCTTCACCCTTTTCACCATAAACCCTACTCTCTCCACTGATTTGGGCAATGAATTCTCAATCCTCAGCTTCAATTCTGATGACTTATATGGAGACTACTCGCCTCCATCGCCGCCGCCGAGTCTGCCGGAGCCTCTACCGCCCTCACTATCCTGCAGTGAGGGTCTGAATGCAACTGGGTCTTTCGACACCGTATGTGAGCTGAACTCAAGCTTGACTCTTGATAATGATGTGTATATACATGGAAATGGGAGCTTTTATATCCTCCCTGGTGTTAGTTTGAGCTGCCCACATTTGGGGTGCTCCATTGTGGTTAATATTAGTGGAGATTTTAGTTTAGGTAGCAATTCAGTGATTATTGCCGGGTTAGTTAATGTTAATGCTTCCAATGCTAGCTTGTTTACTGGTTCAATGATCAATGTTACTGCGATGGCGGGGGAGCCGCCTCCAATGACTAGTGGCTCACCAAGGGGTGTGCAGGGTGCTGGTGGAGGTCATGGTGGGAGAGGAGCTAGTTGTGTCACAGATAACAGTAAGCTCCCAGATGATTTTTGGGGTGGGGATCCGTATGCTTGGTCATCGTTGGAAGAGCCGAAAAGTTTTGGGAGTAAGGGTGGGAGTACTAGTAAGGAGGTGAAGTATGGTGGGGAAGGAGGAGGGAGGATTTGGTTGGAGGCAAGAAACTCGATTGTTCTTGAGGGAATTGTTGTGGCTGATGGTGGTGATGGCGGTATGAAGGGTGGAGGAGGGTCAGGAGGCAGCATATACATTAAAGGTCTTAGAATGTAAGTCCTTTACCTGACATTCCGTTGCTTGTTTAAGTTTAAATAATGACTGACGAATGCTGATGTATAATGATATGCTCATTGAGATTTAGATGCTATAGGGTTGTCATGTTTAATTGATTTTCACAAACATATTATACTCGATCCATTTTAGCATATAACAGATGAATTATTATGAGCTTTACCTATTGGTAGTTCAGGCTTTTGGGAACTTAAAGCAATATAAGGGACAACTACAAATTTTTTAATTCTTGTGGTAAAGAAAAGGGATTGGAAGAAGAAAAGTGTTATTGCATGGTTACTAAGGCACCGGATATCCTTCATTTTAAAAATTCCATGTGGTAGGAGAAGTTCGACTTTTTAGCTTTGACATTAAGAATGTTTAAATTACATTTGGACAGTTGGTAATTTATAGCAGATAGCTAGTACTTAATGCATAGTGTCTAAGAGAGCTTCAAAACTACAATTATTTTACTGTGATGAGCAGGACTGGAAGTGGCAGGATAAGTGCAATTGGGGGTAACGGATTTGCTGGAGGAGGAGGGGGAAGAGTTTCTATCAATGTTTTTAGTAGGCGTGGTGAACCAGGAATCTTCAGTCATGGTAAGACTTAATTTATATTTGAATCTAGGTTGCCAGAGGAACTATGTTTAAAAATTCTCTTACACAATATTCGGAGGAAGAAGAAAGAATCACCGAAGTGTCTTCTTTTTGCATATTACTGCTAGTATATTAATTATGTCCTGCTTCTTCCGGCAGGGGGAAGGAGTTTAGGCTGTCCTGAAAATGCAGGTGCTGCAGGGACATATTATGATGCTGTCCCTCGGAGGCTTATAGTCAGCAATCATAACTTGTCCACACAGACTGACACGCTTCTGTTGGAGTTTCCTAAACTGCCCCTCTGGACAAATGTTGATATAAAAGATCATGCCAAGGCTTTGGTTCCTTTGTATTGGAGCCGTGTTCAGGTCATTGAAGAATAAACATCTTTTCTTTGTAATCTTGCTGAACATGAATATACATGCATTGGATCTCTAGTTGTCTTAGCTTCCATTTAGACAAAAATTGCTTCTCTTGGCAGATGGTTTTCCTGTTCTGCATATTTTTTTTGGCCTTATCATGTCTTATATTATAAGGGTTTTCTTTTTAAGTTCATTTATGCTTTTATTTGTTTTTTGTTTTTAATTTCCATATTTTCTGCTGAAACTATATTTTACAAAAGTAATGGGGTTTAACTTTTAAGGAACCTCCTAGTTTTATTGTATTTTGGAAATGAATTAGTTAAGGATTAGGTAGAGCACATACTTTTTACTGGTGGATTGATTGCATAATGGTAGACCAAAATCAAAAGACATCTCTAAGAGAATTGTAACATTCGTTTAACACTCATAATGACTCCAGCTTTTTTTCATTGAACATTCGTACATGCATGGGGATGCTTTCTGTCACGTTGAATTTCTTAGGCTTTGTTCGTCAGGATTCTTGTTAAGTAGTGCACATTATATGTTAGTTTTTCATACTCGTCTGTAAAAATTAAAGAGGTTATCATGGGAATACAAACTGATGAATTATCTCTCAATATACATAATAATACTATTGAGATGAACCATGTTCGTTGTCATGGATTTCTGTTATTATATTGAAATATTTCCATTTGACAGGTTAGAGGTCAAATTCGTTTATCATGTGCGACAGTTTTGAGTTTTGGTCTTCAACAATTTGCTTCATCTGAGTTTGAGTTAATGGCAGAAGAGCTTCTCATGAGTGATTCTATCATCAAGGCAAGTGTCATGCTTTTCATCCTGTTTTTTTTTAAGTTTAGTATTCAAGTGTTTTTCCCCTTCTTGTGTTCCTACTATTTTTGACTACTCAAATGTAAGATGTTCTTACTGTCCTTTCCTTTACTTGCAGATATTTGGAGCTCTTCGAATGTCTGTGAAAATGCACTTGATGTGGAATTCCAAAGTGCTTATCGAGGGTGGTGTTGATACACTTGTGCAAACATCCTTGCTTGAAGCAACTAATTTAGTGGTTCTCAGGGTACAGTATAAACAGGACCTTGATTTCCAATAACCTATTGCATTTTATACTTCTATATTGTTTAAATTATAAATTTGTGCTTTTTATTTGGTTGTCAGGAGTCCTCGGTGATACATTCTAATGCTAATTTGGGAGTTCATGGACAAGGTTTCTTGAATTTGTCTGGGCGAGGAGATGTTATTGAAGCGCAACACCTGGTTTTGTCTCTATTTTTTAGTATCAATGTAAGCTACAGATTCATAAAGTTGATCCTATTGGTTACTTGATTTTTTGTTCTGAGCATAAATTTAATTAACTTATACATGCACATTCTCATTCACCTGTACTCTGTAGATTAAAGTGTGCACTTTTAATTTGTTCACTAATTATCTCTCCTCTTGCATTATTGCTATACATACTGAATGTCTGTTTCTCATATGAAGGTTGGACCTGGATCTTTTCTGCGAGGGCCATTGGATCACGGCAGTAGTTACTTTACGTAAGTTATATGATTAAGTCCATAGTTCTTACTACTTTTTTTTCCCCTTATATTGATGAACTTGATATCCATATCTTAAAATATTAGGAGACCCCAACTCAACTGTGAGCTCCCAAATTGCCCTGTGGAATTACTTCATCCACCTGAAGATTGTAACATGAACTCTACATTGACCTTCACTCTTCAGGTCTCCCATTGATACAGATTGAGAACTAAGTACTTATCTTGGTCAAATTGGTAAAACTTTTGTAATAATTAAATGAATTACACCTTCTGTGACTGATGAGTGGTTGGCTTGATTGCTGCTCCAGATCTGTCGAGTTGAAGATGTTATTGTTAGAGGCATTATAACTGGATCTGTTATACATTTTCACTGGGTTAGAGAGGTAGTTGTACACTCTTCTGGGGTAATTACTGCATCTGGTCTGGGTATGCCTTCTGTCTCTTGCTTTAAATGTTGTGACTAAATTGAAGACCTGAATTTTTGGATTTGAAGTGACAAATGATATTCTTAAACTTTGAAACATATAATCCCACAAATTTTATAGGAGGTTTAAGTTTCAGAATCTAACCTATACTTATCTAATAAATTTTGATTTTGAATATGTAGGTTGCACTGGTGGGCTGGGTAGAGGAAGGTTTTTTTTAAATGGTCTTGGCAGCGGTGGCGGGCATGGAGGCAAAGGTGGAGATGGGTTTTACGAGGGAAGTTTTATTGAAGGTGGTGCTTCCTATGGAAATGCTGATTTACCTTGTGAACTTGGTAGTGGTAGTGGAAATGATAGTCTAGCTGGTGCAACAGCAGGTGGTGGTATTATTGGTAAGATTTAAATTGTTCTTTGCAACTTTATGTTCAATTTTGATTACTCTTACGCAATGATAAAGGTCTTCGATTCATTTATTTCTTTTTTGGACTTAATTCTCTGTATGGACTTAATTCTCTGCAAGGCACATTTATTGAACCTAAGCAGGATTCATAGGACTAAGATATTAAAGACCCAACCATAACTCAGTATCAGTCACTGATCAGATGTAGATATACAAACTTTTTTAAGTGACATTAATATTCCAATGAAACAAAAATGTTTGCATGGTATTTTGTTGCTGTTTCTATGCCTGATGTATGGTTTTTTTTTGTTGTGGCTTTTTCTTGAACAGTACTGGGTTCATTGGACCGCTCATTGTCTAGTTTGTCTGTTGCTGGCTCTCTTAGAGCTGATGGAGAAACCTTTGGAGAAAATTTTGGGGAGAATGTTGGTAAGACCATTTCAAATATAGGTCCTGGTGGTGGATCCGGTGGTACTATTCTTTTATTCGTTCAGACATTAGCACTTGGTGATTCTTCTACAATCTCAACTGTTGGTGGGCATGGTAGTCCTAGTGGAGGCGGTGGAGGAGGTGGTGGGAGGATTCACTTCCATTGGTCGGATATACCAGTTGGGGATGCATATTTACCCATTGCAAGCGTGGGAGGAAACATTAATACTGGGTTTGTATCTGGAAATTGTTATTTCTTTTGACAGTTTCAATATATTTCCCGTTGCTGCTTTAACTTCTTCACGTAACAACAGCAAATAATAAGTATGATTATGTGCACATTTAGTGATAGATGTGTTGAAATACTTCATAATAATTTGTATATATTTAGTTATTTATTTGAGCTGATAGTTAATTGGTTTTACCTAAACATAGTTGAAGTAATAATTTTCATGCTTCTGTTCCTCCCAAGCTTAATTGCAGCTCCTTCCCCTTGGGAAAAGACTTCGAGTTTGGATTCTTTCTCTGGTAGATATAACCTGACTCTATATTTAGTTCCAGAGAAGAAGAAGAAGAAAAAAAAAATTGATCATTAAGTGTTGTGTAAGAGAAAAACTTTTTAGATTGTTGGAAATGGCAAGTCAAATGAAACTCCATCATGTATTGGGTAATGGGTACTATTGATGAACGTAATCTTTTATGGGGTGTGGGCTTCAGAATTAGCTCCTCACTCCCTATATGAAATGAGCCAAGCGAAAGATGTGAATAAATAACTTTACCATATTCTTCCCATATGTTCACGATTTTCGCTCCTGATTCGATGTTCTTGTAGGAAGCCAACATATCGGTAGAGGAAATGGTTTTTCTCTTACCGAAATTTAACTTATTTTACTGAATATTTTTCAAAATAACTTTTTTTTCCTTTGTTTATAACACATTTCTGGTTATGCGAGATAATCACTTTTAAACCCTCCTCTTCTTGTTGATGGCAGGGGAGGATTCGGTAGAGGAAATGGTCGTGCTGGACAAAATGGGACTATCACTGGAAGGGCCTGTCCCAGAGGGTTATATGGTATTTTTTGTGAGGTAATATACATTTCTTACTCCTACCTCTGGTGAATATATTGTTTTTTTGGCATTGAAAATTCTACTTGATTTTACACTGGTTTAATTCTTTTATGTTAGTGATACAAATCCTAGATCTTTAAATCATTTGATTTACTAGGGGTATATATGAGCGGTCAGCAAGTTATTGGTTCTTATTAACTTCATATACATACTTAGCTCCATGATTGTAGGATGAAGGATGGCTTTAGGGCTTGCATTTTCCCTCAGTTATTCACCTATGTTTATTATTTGAGCAAACTGCACTGCAGGAATGCCCTCTTGGCACATTTAAGAATGTCAGTGGCTCTGCTAGATCCCTTTGTCGTGCTTGTCCGTCTTTTCAGCTACCGCATCGTGCCATATATGTTACTGTTCGAGGTACTCCTGAACTTTTCTTTAGTTTCTAGTTTATGTAAAAGTTTTCATGCTTACGTTTCATATTGTTTCTATTACTTGACTTTACCTAGGTCTTTATAGATAGTTTGCTGGTTTTTATGGAAATTGGTCATCTAGACTTGTTTTACATGATTAGTCCTGTAAACTTTATTCAAGTTTCATTTTAGGTAAACCAGCTCTTTAACATCACTCAACTTATATCAGGTGGTGTTACGGAGACTCCATGTCCGTACAAGTGTATTTCTGATAGATATCACATGCCAAACTGTTATACTGCAGTTGAAGAATTGGTATACACTTTCGGTGGACCCTGGTTGTTCAGTCTTGTTCTGTTAGGTCTCCTCGTCTTCTTAGCTCTTGTGCTCAGTGTTGCACGAATGAAATATGTTACTGCAGATGAATTGCCGGCTGCTGTACCTGCTCGACGGGGCTCCCGTTTAGATAATTCTTTTCCTTTCCTTGAATCGTTAAATGAGGTTCACTTCCAATTTCTTGGGCTACATCTGTTTCCTTTACTGGAATAAGACAAAGACCAAAGTAGAGTGCTCTGCTCTTTATATTGCATTAGATGTAATGATCTTTTTATCATTCAGGTATTGGAAACAAATAGAAACGAGGAATCTCAGAGTCTTGTCCATAGGATGTATTTCATGGGGCCAAATACATTCAGTGAACCTTGGCATCTACCTCATTCCCCTCCAGAACAAATAACAGAGATAGTGTATGCTTTCTTTCCCTTTTGGTATATGATGAAATTAGTAGTTGGGTCCCCACTTGCAAAGTAATGCTGTTCATCAAGCTTCTGTTCGGTTATGCAAGTTTATTCTATCATTGGTCATAATTTCATATTAACTGAAGTTTCGTAAACTTTGCAATTGTATAAGTGATTAAGTACTTCATTGGCAGATATGAGGATGCATTCAATAGGTTTGTGGATGAGATCAATGGTTTAGCTGCTTATCAGTGGTGGGAAGGATCAGTCTACAGCATTCTTTCCATTCTTGCCTATCCACTTGCTTGGTCATGGCTACAGAGTCGACGGAAACATAAATTACAACAACTTCGTGAATTTGTTCGATCAGAATATGATCATTCTTGTTTGCGTTCTTGTCGCTCCCGTGCTCTATATGAAGGGATTAAGGTTGATCTCTAAATTAATCCTTTGTTTGAAGTGTTTTCATACACACAATTTTGGACTCGTACTGTTCTAAGGTGTTAAGAAATAAAACCTCAAACAAAAATATTATTGGCTGGCCTGTTTTCTGCTTCAGAACTTGCCTATATTTACACTAGGCTTGTACTCTTATGAAACACAAATAGATAAAACAATTATTTGATCTCTGTTTCTAATGCAATTATACAGTTCTCTTGCTACCACTTTTGATTCCCTAAGGGCCATTGTTAAGTTTTGGTTTGCAGGTGGCTGCAACTATGGATCTGATGCTTGCATACGTGGACTTTTTCCTAGGTGGAGATGAGAAAATAGCTGGCCTTCCTCCCCGTCTTCATCAGAGATTTCCAATGTCTATAATTTTTGGAGGAGATGGAAGTTACATGACTCCTTTCTCTCTTCAGAGTGATAACATTCTTACTGGCCTCATGAGTCAAGTTTGTTACCTATTCCTGTTTAGGGTTATTTGAAGTTCAGTTCCTATTCGTATTTAAATGAATAGACTTCTGATAATTATATTGTGATATTTTTTCAGTCTGTTCCACCAACCATCTGGTATCGGCTTGTAGCCGGTCTAAATGCTCAATTGCGCTTGGTCCGGCATGGACACCTAAAATTGACTTTTAGTCATGTTATTAGCTGGCTTGATACACATGCGAAACCCACTCTTGGTGAATTTGGCATACATGTTGATCTTGCCTGGTTTCAGCCTACAGCGTCTGGATATTGCCACTTTGGAATTGTGGTTTATACTACGGAAGTTGAAAGTCTGCCACCTGAATTGGATGGTCAAGATGCATTCTTTCAACCAGAGCATCAGTCACGGTAAAAATCTGCCCAAAATCATCCATGTAGCAAGTTAATTTTCCTTCAGACTTATCCTTACATTTCTTCTACCACATTAATTTGTTGCAGCATGCCAAGAAATCATTGGGAAAACCAGATTGAACATACGAGACTCGTGGACCCTTGGATGTCTCAAAAGAAGTTCTCTGGAGGGATTTTACACACCAAAGGCTTGAGGACGTTAAAAGAGAAGAAAGCCATATGTTATCCCTTCGCTTTTATACTTTATAATACTAAACCCATTGCTCATCAGGTTTAGAGTCTTTAGCTATTCCTCCCTATGATACTATGAAGTTTTTATATACTATACTGAGATACTGACCTCACTTGCACTCTTTCTCCTTTGTCTCAGGATCTCGTTGGTTTGGTCATTTCTGTTCTACTCTTGGGAGACTTAAGCTTAGTTTTGCTCACTTTGTTGCAGCACTATTCTATTTCACTCTTAAGTTTATTCTTAGTCTTGTTCATTCTTCCTCTCGGTCTATTGTTCCCCTTCCCGGCTGGAATTAGTGCTTTGTTTAGTCATGGGCCTAGACGTGCAGCAGGTCTTTCCCGCTTATATGCTTTGTGGAATATCACATCCCTGATCAATGTTGTAAGTTTTTGGAAACCTTCTGGCTTAGTTAGCAACTAAAGAAAGTACATACAATAGAAGGTACATATCTGATGCAGCTGATTCCTGACATTTATCTGGTGACAGGTAGTTGCTTTTATGTGTGGATTGATTCATTATATGACTCACTCAAATAGAAGGCACTCCAACTTTCCGTCCTGGAGTTTTAGCATGTAAGTGATTCACTCAAGGGCACCAACTTCTCTGCGTTACTCTGTAAATTCACTTCAATTCTCACCGATGAAAATTCTTGTCTGCAGGGATGAAAGTGAATGGTGGGTGCTTCCTTGTGGTCTCGCACTGTGTAAACTTGTCCAATCATGGCTTATTGATTGCCATGTTGCAAACCAGGAAATTCAGGATCACTCGTTGTACAGCAATGACCCTGAACTGTTCTGGCAGTAGTGGCAGATGCATCGACCCTGAAGAGCCCTGATTTCTTTTACTTTATTCTACCATAAATTTTGGTACATATTCAGCCCCTTATAGGAACTACATTTTTGCTCTAGGTCACATTGTGTTTTCGGACAGTACAACCATAGCTTGTAACACAGTTTTCTGACTTTACTCAATCTTTATGGCAATTTTCATCGTAGTTGGTCTCCTCTTTCGTATACGTTACCAATTGTCTCGGCTGTTATGTTCGTTACACTCATTGGCATTTCCACCTTCATCGGCTTCATTGGAATAGCCTTCCCTGGTTTATTGACATTTCCAGCACAAGCCTAATTTTGAAAGCAAATGAAAAGTTCCCAATGAATCCTCAGAAATCTGTGTTCTTGACATCTTTGATTACGTAACGTTCACAGCAAAGCTGAGTTTATGGGATTCTCCGACGACCAAGTTAGTGAATATGACTTGCACAAAATCACATCACCAACAAAGTCCTTTGTCAAGTAATCGAAAAAAGAGAGTTCTTTTTTAATATTCTGGGCATTGTCGGCATTATGAGTTTCTAATACTCTCATACCTAATTGTAATTTTTTTTTTTTTTTCCAAACTGCAAACACAAACAAGAAAATCCCATATCCTTCAAAGGGTAAACAGTAAACTGTAAACGATATTTGGAAGTTCACAAGGTTGTAACATACAAGTAAGATTCTCCTGTCTTGGTGGACGTGTCAGCTGCTCAATGGTGTTGATGATTCCTATTTGGCAGGAAGAATCTCATCACGCAGTAGAAGAAGCAATCAAAACAGAACTCGTGTACTTTTGGAAGTTTGTTTGTGTATTGGGTTCAAAAAACTGGCCAGATTAGAACTTGTGACAGCGAAATCAAGCATTATATTAATCATCTTTATTACAAATGAGGCATCACCTTATGAAATACAAAACCCCAATAATTCCTGCCACTCTTCCCAATACACCCAACTACATTTTGTCTCTTCTCTGTTTTCAGAAACAGAGAGAGAGCTATGGGTCTGCAGAGCCTGGCAGTTCCACTTGTCTCTGAACATAACAAGAAGAGCTGGAAGAGGACTACTAGAGCTCTGTGGATTCTTTTTGCTTTTACAGCAATTATATGTAAGCTTTCTTTCATTAATTTCCTTCTCAAATTTTCACCTTTCTGATTTGATTGTGTGTTTGTGTTGATCTTTGTTATGGGTTTGCATGAGCAATTGAGATTCAGTTTGATTGTAATAGTATGAAACTGTAAGAACCCAGTTGTGTTTTTTTACTGTTCTGGTTGAAGTGTTTGACTTTCTTCAGTGTGGTAGGAAGACAAGTGTGCATGTTGGGATTAGAGATACCAGAATCTTTAAAAATGAATTGGCTGTGTGTTCGGATTGTGGATTGATTTGATATTGTGTATGAAATTGTGGTAAAGTTTTGATCTTGATCACCTTTGTTGGGTTGTGTTCATGTTGTAGTTGTGGGGCTTATATTAGGGGGCTACACAAATGGATGGGTAGTACTGAGAGATTCAAATAAGGGAATTGGAGCAAATGAATCTGACATTGTTGAGTCAGAGCATGGTGTTGTGGCCGCTGATGATGCCAGGTGCTCTGAAATCGGTGCTTCGATTCTTAGGCAGGGTGGACATGCTGTTGATGCTGCAGTGGCAACAGCATTGTGCCTTGGGGTTGTTAATCCAATGGCAAGTGGAATAGGAGGTGGGGGTTTTATGGTGGTTCGATCTTCAGCAACATCGAAAACGCAAGCTTTCGATATGAGGGAAACTGCTCCTTTAGCTGCTTCACAGGTTCAAGAACCCTCTCTTCTGTTTCTTTCGTTTTCAGCTCAGATACTCTATTGATTGGAAATTATTTGTTGGTCATATATTAGTTGTTGATTTTCGATTTACAGTAATTTTCTCCTGTATGTTTATATGAACTGTAATCGTTGATAAACAGAATATGTATGAAAGCAATCCTGAAGCCAAGTTAACAGGTGCATTGTCAATGGGGGTTCCTGGTGAGATTGCTGGTCTACATGAAGCTTGGTTACAACATGGGCGAATGGCATGGAAGACCTTATTTCAGCCTGCAATAAAACTTGCTAAAGAGGGATTTGAAGTTGCTCCTTATCTTGGAGGACATATACGTTCATGTGAAGAAATGATTATAAAAGACCCTGGCTTAAGGCAAGTGTATGCCCCAAACGGGAAGGTGTTAAAGGCAGGTGATAAGTGTTACAATGTGGAACTTGGCAATAGCTTAGAGTCAATTGCAGAACAAGGGCCACAAGCGTTTTACAATGGTAGTCTAGGTGAAAAAATTGTAAAAGATGTGAGAGAGGCTGGTGGGATTTTGACAATGGAGGATTTGAGGACTTACAAAGTGAATGTTACAGATGCCATGACTGCAGATGTGTTGGGATATACTATATCAGGAATGCCACCTCCATCAGCTGGAACTTTGGGGCTTTCTATGGTGGGTGCTTTTACTTCTTATTTCCTTTGTTTACCATCATGTTGTGTAGCTTTATTGGTCTCATCTTGATCATGTGTACTGTTTACACTGGTAAAAACAGGTTTTGAACATCTTCAACAGCTATGGAAATTCGGATGCAGTAAACGGAGATCTTGGTCTGCATCGTCTAATTGAAGCATTGAAACACATGTTTGCAATCCGAATGAACTTGGGTGATCCTGCTTTTGTTGATACCCACGAATATGCATCTGATATGCTTTCCCCATCCTTTGCAAAAGAAATTCAGCGGAAGATATTTGACAACACAACTTTCCCACCAGAGTACTATTCATACAGGCAAGATCACCTGACATTTTGTAGTCTAAATTAGAACTTTCTCGTCATAAATTCTTACCTTCTAAATCATTATTCTAAAGCGATTCAGCTCATGACTTAACAGGTGGAGTCAGCTCAGAGATCATGGAACAAGTCATTTCTGCATAGTAGATGCAGACAGAAATGCCGTATCAATGACAACCACCGTAAACTATCCTTTTGGAGGTGGAGTACTCTCTCCTTCCACTGGAATTGTGCTCAACAATGAGATGGGTGACTTCTCAATTCCCACTGACATAACTCCAGATCATCTCCCTCCTGCTCCGTCAAATTTCATTGAACCAATCAAAAGACCTTTATCTTCCATGACTCCTATTATAGTTACAAAGGTATATATATGAAAATACTGCATAGGTACTTAAGGTGTTACTGAGAAAAGCGCGAATTTGACAAGCAACATTGCTGGTTGTTGCAGGATAATCAATTGGTTGGGGTGCTTGGAGGTAGTGGTGGTCTGAACATTATCCCAGCAGTAACACAGGTGTTTATCAATTATTTTATATTGGGGATGGAACCTTTAGCTGCAGTTCAAAGTCCAAGAGTCTACCACAGGGTAATTCTTCAACTTGTTTTATTCTTTGTCATGAACTCATGAATCATGATACACATGATGGACTGTCAACACTATATTTGTTTGTTGATTCTTTTCTCTTCCATAATGCAGCTAATACCAAACATAGTGTCCTACGAAAACTGGACTGTAATCGATGGAGATCATATCGAGCTTTCAGACAAAAGAAAGCACTTCTTACAGGATCGGGGTCACGAATTGCAGGCTAAAGCAGGGGGAGCCATCACTCAGCTCATTGTTCAAAAACTTGGAAACCCTATACAGATGGGAAGGAAAAGTGGTAAAAGTTCAAATGGAAACGTCTTCCATGGTATACTCACTGCTGTAAGTGACCCTAGAAAGGATGGAAGGCCTGCAGCTGTATGATAATGTTGCCAAGTGTTGTTGAGGGATAGGTGCTTGGGCTAGAATCGGGTATCGCTAGTGTAAATATCAATTGGGGAATCTGAATAAATTCAACAAGAATGACTAGCAGAAGAGCAGCTGGAAAATCAACAGCAAGTTTAAGTTTTCTATTATTCTTAGGATTATGATTTATGATTTAATAAGGATTTATAGTTCAAATATGTTTTGTTATTTCCTAGTTCTATTGTAAATAGGATTTAGTCATGGGTTAGCCTATATAAAGCACCTTTTATGTTGTCTTAAGCATTAAACAATTTAATAAGAGTTAAATTCAGTTTACCCCCTAATCTTTGATGTTAAAATCAGTTCAGTCCTGCAACTTTTTTTAAAATCAGTTCGCCCCTTTAACTTTCATAAACACATCAGTTTACTTTGTGTTAAATCAGTTCGCCCCTCCAACTTTTGTAAACACATCAGTTTTGTCCAATTTTTGTCACCAAACTGACAAGGGGACCCATTTTTAACAAAAAGTTGCAGGACTGAACTGATTTTGACATCAAAAATTAGGGGGTAAACTGAATTTAAAAAAAGTTAAAGGGGCGAATTGATTTTAAAAAAAGTTGCAGGACTAAACTGATTTTGACATCAAAGATTACGGGGGTAAACTGAATTTAATTCTTCAAACAACTTATATACCTCATTTTTCATTTTGTTATCTTGGAACCTGATTGATAACACATTGTCAAACAATGAGGGCACAGAAGATGTGTAGAACATACGCATACAGATGGGAGAAAAGAAATCACATTCTTTTGCAAATGGCAGCCAGATTTTATTAGCCTGACATCGACGAAATCTCTTACAAATTTGTGGAAGGTTATTAGCTTCAGCAGTAATCTCTAATGCATTTTGATTCTAACAAGATATAAAATAGACTATCGTCCAAAATCATGCGATTGCCACTCTAAGGAGCCGTATATGTAGTACTGATCTCAAGTTCATGTATAACTGATTTCCTTGTTCACCAAGTTGTCATCTGAACAGTGTTCCTGATGAACTTCTTCACCTCTCTTGTCCTCAATGACATCTTTAGTACTCAGAAAGCTTGGTTGGTTTGTGGAAGATAGGAGCCGAGCCCACATTCGGTCTGTTATCACAACCTGGTGCTGCTTCTCATTGATTCTCTGCAAATTAACCACCCAGATTACTTAGAAACTATGCAATCATCGAAAAGTAAAAGTTGATTTTAGGCATGAGGCAGGTACTCACATAAAAGGGTATAAAACATTCTCTCCCATTGACAGGACCTGCTACATATCCTGTATAGCCTGCCATTGCTCCATGGGCAGCACTTTGAGCAAGGAGTGTGCAGTACACATTATCAGAACCGTTGCTTGGAATAGCTCGGATCATATACGTAGGATCTGCAAACAATTAAGTGCAAAAGGTTGGATTGATTGTTCCAGTCCTTCCTACCTTTCACGGTATAACTTAAATAGAAAAAGTTGTGAACTAACCTATATATTTGAGGTTTATTGCCATTTTACTTGTTTGCGAGAAGTGATCCTGAAAAAGACCAAAAGTAGTGTTATTGGAACTGAGTTTACTAACTCAAAATGGACGAGAAGTGAGCTTTTGACATCAGACTCCTGACCTTAATCTTCTGGGAAATCCATAGGCCAACATCTTGAAGGAGCTTGTTTCCTGAGGCATCCTGTTTGTCCATAGAGTTCATGCTTTCTGACAGAAGATCCTGCCCAGCACCTTCAGCAATGACAATAACCATGTGCCCATTTTCTTTGAGTCGCTTCGCTATGTATTCGAACAGTCCACCAGGACCCTCAAGATAGAAGGGTGATTCTGGAATCAAGCAACAGTCTACATCTCGGCTTGCAAGCGTTGCATACATAGCAATAAACCCTGCATCACAGCTTCCAGATTAAATTTTAGATAAAGGGATGGTGCGGCCAGAAAAGTACATCATATGAAAATATAATGTTGTACTTCTCATAACAAAAACATGTAGTCCCAGGCTCCCAGACATTAACAGTTTAATGCAGGATGTCATAACAGGAACTTACCACTATACCGACCCATCACCTTCACAACACCAATACCATTCTCTATGCTTTCAGATTCAACATGTGCCACCATCACCTTCACAACACCAATACCATTCTCTATGCTTTCAGATTCAACATGTGCTGCATTAATTGCACGTTGAGCCTCCTCAACAGCAGAGTCAAAGCCAAAGGACTTGTCAATCACCTGTATCAACAAGAGATAGCAGTTAACAAAAGTTGTGTTCATTTGTGACAAAATAATGGAAAACATATCCACAACAGGTAGCTAGGCTAACCCAAGAAATGTACAGGAATGTCATTATCAATGGTTTTGGGGATTCCAGCAACTACTACTTTGAGACCATGTCTTTTGATTTCCTGCATGATGAAAAAAATTTGTCCATAATATTATAGAAATAATACTGCAGAAGCAAATGGCATCTGCTTCTAGTAGTTTAAAGAAAAGCGTACAGAAATTCTCATGATATCGAGAGTGAAACTCTTATAAAGTTATGCTACCTCAAATATTACAGATGCTCCCTTCTGGGTTCCATCTCCTCCAATTATGTAAACCTGTAACAAGTTCATGCAGCGGTAAGGGGAACTGAACACAAGAAATGCATACATAAAGTGTTGATCCATGAATAGCAGATAAGGACCTGATTGATTCCTCGATCTTGAATGCTGTCAACAATCTTTGATTTGTCATGGCCTCCCCTTGATGTCCCAAGGATGGTTCCACCGCGTTTGTGGATGTCATTCACACTCTTTGGAGTCAAAGGAATTGTGTTCCGAGAATAGAAACCCTTGTATCCTCCCTACAAATTCATTAGCCAATATCGATGCCATTAATATACAAAACCAAATGATGCTTGATCCAAATCTTTAAATCTCAAATTTCAGCCTGACTTGGGAAATGAAATACTACAGCAATCACTTACTATTATCCCTGACACTTTCTTTACACCATACATATAGTGCAAACCACACACTATCTCCCTGATCACAGTGTTGAGTCCAGGGCATAGACCCCCACAAGTCACAATACACGCATGAACATCCTCAGCCTCAAAATACACCTGAACAACAACAAGCAACAGATTCATTGACAACACACACTACCTACTCAATTCAACTATATGCATCAAACACTCAAAACACATACCTTTTGACGTGGTCCAGCACGCCGAAAATGGATCCCCCTTGGACTATTCTTGTGACCAATAACCTGCATAACCAAAGTAGAAACAATACTTAGGCATATACTACCTACTCAATTCAACTATATGCATCAAACACTCAAAACACATACCTTTTGACGTGGTCCAGCACGCCGAAAATGGATCCCCCTTGGACTATTCTTGTGACCAATAACCTGCATAACCAAAGTAGAAACAATACTTAGGCATATACTAAACTGTCACAAAATAAAGAGGAAAATAGTTTAGATCAATGGAAAAAAATGAATCACAGTAGCAATAAGCTTACCTTTTGGGTAACAGTATATCCACGTTAACAAAGTATTGCCTGCAAAATCAAACAAACCCCATGTTGAATTATTTAGCCAAATTCTGGATGCTACAGACACTAAAAGACCCATAGAAAAGATGAACAGAACTCACTTGACTACAGAGTAAGCAGGATTGTCTTGCAATGGATTTGGGTAAGTCTACAAAACACCAAACAAAAACCCATTACCAAAATTCACAAAAGCCTCAATCTTTTGGCGGGAATTCATCAAAAGAATGAAACTTTGGACCTACCGGAAGATTAGGAATGTAATCCGAGAAATGCGGCACATCTTCAAGAACATAGCCATTGTCCCCCACCAGAATCTTAGCCTTATTATTCTCCATGCCAGACGACCCGACCTTATGACCCGACCCGGAGAAACACTTAAACGAGTTGCTACAAACAGAGCTTGAATCCGAACCCGGAGACTTCAGAGAAATGATGGAAGAAGAGGAGAGAGAGTGATCCATTGGGTAGCAGCAGATATATACGACGAGTAGTTTGAAGTCGTATTTGGAACCATGGTTCAGATTTATAGACTTGAAAGAGACACAAGAACAAAGAATAGAGAACAAAGAAGTGGTGGCTGCTTTGAAAAACACACCTGGCTCAAGGTTTTGGCTTTCTTCACGAAAACTTGGGGAAGAAACCGAACTCCCAGTTTGGAAATTCTAGAAAGTTTAACGGCTGGAAATGATTTAGTATAGGCGTGGGAGATAAGTAGAATTTAAGACATGAAAAATATGGAAATTAAATGAAATATTTTGGATGACTTCAGGGGCTGGTCAATCCGGGTTGGCCCGGAAAACAGTGGTTTGGATAACGTGTGCTGCAGCTGAAATAAGTGCTTTCTGGAGAAGCAGATAGGTTTCACGGGGGTTGTGAGGGAAAGTGATTGTTATGGTTAGGGGAGCAAAAAGCTGAAAGAGATGGCAGGCTTCAGCTTGGTGGAATCTGATTCAGATGATTCTTGTCCGAAGCTAGTTATGTATGATTGATGAGAACAGTTGGTGATCATCCACATGTTTTTAGGCTCTTGATAATTTGATATAGAATTAAAATCAGTTTATCCTCTAAACTTTTGGTCTAAAATCAATTCAGTCCTGTAACTTTTTTTTTAATCAGTTTCATCCCTAAACTTTTAAAATGACATCAATCTCGACCAAAATAACTAAAATAGCTCTTGTTACGGTTTTACTTAATATTTTTACTCTCTTTTTATTCTCTCTCTTTTTACTCTCTCTCTCTCTCTCTCTCTCTCTCTCTCTCTCCACTCTCACCTCTTCCTCAACCTCCTCCTTTGCCGGCCTCGTCGTCGCCGAAGACTCCTTGACTTCGCCAGAGAAGTTCCCATCCAGCGTCGTTGTCCCGGAGAACAAGCTCCCGGCGTAGCTGCTCCCGCTCGACAGCCTCGGCAGCGACACCTACCGGTCAAAGTCCTGGTCAACGCTCCGATCGACCTTGAACGACATCGTGTCCGGGACTGCGGAGAGCACATCGACGACGGCCTCGGGTGGGAGCAGGAGCTCCCGATCCTCATTGGTCACATGGCTGGAGAACGACGACCTCTTGCTTCTCACGTGGCCGGATTTGGATCTCTGTTTGTAACTGTGCTTCTTGTCGGCGACGAACCAGTCGGAAATGGCCGCCAGCTGTTGCTTCTTGGCCGATTGCGTGCTGCCACAGCCGTCGCCGCTGCTACTTGTATTTGTTGTGTTAGTTGTGGTGGTCTTTTGTCCGCCCATGAAATACTGATCAAATACAGCTGAGAGAGAGAGAGAGAGAGTAAAATAGAGTAAAAAGATTAAGTAAAACTGTAACAAGAGCTATTTTAGTTATTTTGGTCGATATTGATGTCATTTTGAAAGTTTAGGGATGAAACTGATTAAAAAAAAAAGTTACAGGACTGAACTGATTTTAGACAAAAAGTTTATGGGGTAAACTGAATTTAACTCTTTGATATAACATTGACATGATTTGTTTTCTCATGGTGATGTTTAGTCTAATTAGAGCATGCTTCATTGCATCCAATGCGGATTATTTTTGCCATTGCTATTATTATAATAAGTAGATCGGTATGATATAAATGATACAATTCTTATTTTAGTTTCTTGTTAAAAGTTAGTCTACTAAAATCAATGTTCTAAAAAAACGTTAGGCGTTAGGCGAGCGAGAACCCGCAGTATAGAATTTAGACAATGTAAGCGAGGATTAAACAGGGACTAGGCAATTTGTATTTTTTAAGATTTATTAATAAAAATATATATTGTATATAATTTAATATTTAAAAATAGTCAAATATGGATAAATTATTCAATATCAATTTTATCAGACCTATTTATAAAATAAATTATAACTAAAATTGAGTAATAACAACAACAAACATATAAACTTCTAATTTTAAACACACCATTAACTCTTATACTCTCCACAATATAATAATCTCACCAAAAAACAAAAACAAAATTAGCCGGATAGCTTAGCAGCCTAGGCGGGCAAGGCAGCATTTAGGCGGGCTAGGCGGCCGCCTAATCACCTATAGTCTGACACAAAGGCCTGGAAGAAAAATGAGATGGCTTATTGTAGCCTAGAGCGTAGGCGAGTCCTACGCGGGACCTTTTAGAAGCTTGACTAAGTTGATCGAGTTACTTTTTGTGTGTTGTTTTTTTTTTTATATGAGCAAATAGTTCCCTGATTCAATTGAATGTCATAATCATACCACCTCTTTGATGCGTAGAAAGAATGCTGTTGAAATTTTGGTTCTTCATTATGTCAAAGAGTTGAATAATGATATTCTCTTTCTTTGTCCTAAAATAACTAATAATGAAATAGATGACAAATGCATGATCAAATCAAAGGTTCCACCGCCATCTTATAATAAGAGTATATTCGTTATTTAGATTCATGCAGGAGTTGTATTTTGACCTTTGAAATAACAAAGCATGGAATGCTAAGTATATATTAATTCACATGGTCACAATACAGATAGGATATTTTTCCATCAATTTTGGAGTTCAGCTGGTGACCAGTGAATCCACTGTAGTTATCTTCATGAGCTGCAATGCATAGGTCAATGACCTTATTTGATAAGTGATCATCTTCATAATACGGCTGCTCAATAAACTCATCAAGAGGCATCCACTGGGAAAAAGAAAAAAGAAAACTATTTATAACTAGACCAAGAAAAATCTTTACCCGAAAATAGAAAAGTGAGTAAACGTGAATCCATCTAGCTAGTACCTTTGCAGCTTGGATTTCCTTCTCATCAATTGTGATCTCAGATGACAAAGGCTTAAGCATGCACACAAACAGCAAGTCTGACTGCTCAAATGCAACCTTGTGTGCATGTCTTCCAAGTTGAACAGAAGGAAATATGGAAAGCAAATAGAAGAGGATCAAGTTAGTGATTATGCATGTCGTCACATATTGCGAGACAAAGCTTAAGATATGTAAAGGAATGAGCCAACAATTATATCAAGTAATGCATACATGTTTCGCTAAGTTCTTAGACATGTATAGGAGAAGATTTACCTGAAAGCTACCATTTTAAGGAAAGTTGTCTCAATCTGCATCAGTGAAGAAGATAAATGGGTGAGTATGAATCAAGCAAGTGATAAGAATGCTATAGTCAATAGTAGAATGATGAATGTATATGTTTTTTTACCCCAGTTTCTTCTTTCACTTCTCTTATAGCACCAGAGAATATATCTTCAGACTGCGTAAAGAAGATATATATCATCATTGTTAGCCTTAAAAAGTACTGGGAAATTTATGAAACATAATGATCACATTATCAACTTATATACCTTGTTGATATAACCAGTTGGTATTTTCCACACACCAGAGCAAGTACAAGGACACTTCTCTTTTACCACAAGAACCTAATATTAAGGAAGTTCGATATATCAGACAAAATTTCAAGAGTTTTGAATGGTCCTTTGCTGAGGTCAAAACCTTTCTTAGTGATTAATGATCATTGATATATACCTCTCTTTTGTCATTGATCACAAAAGCCCCAATACCAATATGATGCGAAGGGCTATCAGGAAGCATACAAGGCTCACTTGGAATCCAATATGCTAGCATAACATATCCCGGTTCAGCATGATGAAAGTTGAAACCCTCCTAAAGACAAAACATGTTGTGATTAACAATTTTCTGTGTTCATCAGTTGAAAGTTAACTGGTTTGAGAAAGTAAAATTTTCATTGATCGAAACAGATAATCAGACGAGGATTATCAAATTGTCACCTGAATTGCAATTGGGACAAGATCAGCTTGCTCTTGTAGTATTTTGAGCCAAACCCCCTTTTTCCCCTGCACATTTAACAGTTAATTTAGCTATATGTATGGCTTAAGATCAGATTTGTATGTAGGATAAAGTTGCAACTTTTCAGAGAGAATGGTATCAACAATCTCTGATATTGTTAAATGATGGCCAGGTTTATAGGTATATATATATATTCATATTAACATTGTATTGGTGTCTCATTCACATCAATTAGACCTTCATTTTCCAGTTAGACAGAGAAGCCTGAACAGCAGATGCAAAAGCATTTGCACTCATTGGTAAGCTTTCTGGATTAATAATGACTCCACCATATTCGTCATTCCATGCATCAAGTAACTCTGGCATCACCACAATTGGTGAAGATTTGTTGGGAGATAAAACATGAATTGCTGTTCTCTTAAAGCTGGCCCCAAGAATTGGAGGGCAAGAAAACTTGAGTTTGGCAGTAGTGGAAGTTTCTGTAAGAGATTGTTTCCGGAGAACACCTGAAATAATATTAATTGGCAACCATTTGTTAGGTAGCAACTAGCTAGAAATATATGATACTTGGATGAGAAGTAAGAACTAACCATTTTGTGACCCCCATTTGATAGTACAAAAATCTTTGGCCAAGGAAATCGAAACCATTGTCGCTGCCATGTTTTGGAAACACATTAGCACAGAACCTTGCTCCTAGCCTATTTGTATATAGGTAGCCATTGGAATAGGAGGATGCAAATTGATGTTCAGGAGAAAAAAAAAAAAGGTGAATAATAATTTAGAGAATATTAGCATCTACAGGACAAGTAGGAAAAAAGAGATAGATGGCAATTCTAGTTTATGAAGAAAACTACAATAAGGGTTGGCATAATTTGTTCTTTTTTTCTTTTGTTTTGCTGCAAAAATATGCATTGTACAAGTCGTTCTGTAATCCAAAGGCCGTGCTTTCTTCACCTATCAGTTGCTACTTAGCTAGTTAAATTCGAACTATGAACAAATTAGAGGTCCCCTATAAAGAGATAGAAGCAACAGAGACTTCCACTAGTACGTACTACACTATTACTTATCCATTCGTCCATGAAAATAAACAGAATGATAATATTCCCTTTCATTTCAAGCAAAAGGCATTCTATGATCACCAGAGGAATATTAAGCATTTTGGGCTTCCATGCATAATATGTAATACCTTATTGATTAAGAGTCTTCAATTTGACGAATCAGGAGTACTGTTCATGTTCATGTATATCTTCGAGCTTCAGAGCTTAATTTGATCTGCATTTGGTTACAAGTTGTGAAATTGGAAAGATTCCATAGAATTATATACTGTATCTTGCAACAGAAAAGGAAGGGAATGGCATGGTCAATATCCAAATAGAATATTTAAGCAAGAATCAATGTCTCAATTCACTAGTTTGAAGGATTTATTCAAATTCTTGGATGCTGCTTACTTAAGATCGCTAGGGGATGTCCAAGATTACAAGATAGGTTTCCAATAGGGCCAATACCTTATACATAAGTTGCTGGTTTGAATTAGAACATTGACTACAAGTTTTTAAGTGTTCCTTGCTGTCTATTCTAGTCCATGGTTTAATTTTGAGACAACTAACAAACAAGAAGTTTCTTGAATTCACCAAGTTCAACAAATACTTGACGTGAAATCCACTTCATGCTTTTTCCCATTTGACATTTCATACACTATGAGATTAGTCCTACCAGTAAGCTAGCAAGAACATATGAGCAATAATTAAGGATCAGATCCATAAGAATATATGAGATTATTATACAACCAAAACCCATATATCTTATGCTTGAAAATTGAACGAAAATATTGTACGTACTTCTAAACCCTAAACCCTATGAACTGGTAAGAACATCCATCGATCACATTCTTTCCATGACTAAGTTCCCCTTGCCCTGAGCTCCGCAAGCCTCTTGGAAAGGTCATTCTCATCATCCTCTTCTTCCTTTTCACCTTCTTCCATCTTCACGGCCTGACCAACCAGCCGAGGCATTCCCACAGACACCTCAAGCCCATAATCATCCGCAACTTGCTGCATGAGACTGTTAACCTCCTCTTCCGGCGTCGAAAGCGACGTCGACCTGGCCATAGCATTCTCCGTGAACTCAGCCTGAACCTCCATGCTGACAAACTGATTCTCAAACCTCTCCATCGTCTCCGACATCTTCTGGAGATTTCCGGTGGCCAAGGAGGACTCAAGTGACGTGACAATGCTGCGCATCGACTTGGATATGGTGTTCATCTTGGCCTGCTTGTCGAGACGAGCTGCGACTGCTTCGAGGCGGGAAGATAGTCGGAGATAGTTGAGTTGCTCGGTGCGCTTCCGGATTGAGTTCTCGGCGTAGATACGAGCGCCGTCGAAGTTGCCTTTCTCCATGGCCTTTTTGATTTTGAGCTTCTCGGATTTCTCTTCCTTGACGCATCTTTTGGCTTGGCGTGCGAGGGTTTTGGACGTGATTTTGAGCTGCACGATTTGTTTCATCAACTTCTTCTCGGTGTTTCCCATGGATAGGGGATTTGAGAACATCTTTGATTTTGATCAGAGAAGGCTGTGTTTTTGAATCTTTTAGAATAGAACTGAAGGATCCCTTGGTTTAATTCTGTAATTAATTAACTTGACTTTGCTTGCCACCTTACTCGCTAACGCAATGAAACTGAGAATGATAACGGATTTCGGAATTGATCTATAGATGATTGTTCTCTATTGCGGATGTATTTATAGTATCAAGAAACCGTAATCACCAAATCATAGGAAACCAACTCCTAGTTAATGAAGGATAACTTGAATTTTAAAAGAGAAAACTATTCATTGCAAATTCTCTCACCCCTATTGAAAAATTTGTCAATCATGTATATCAATTTCTAAATTTCTCAATTACTTTGGTATTCTTATAGTGATACATATATTCGGTTACAAAACATGCATGACCAAGTAATGCTTTTTGTGCTGATTTCAAGTATGTCTAATCCGTGAAATTATAATACGACATATTATAATTTGGTATTGAATATAATGATTACAGTGTAATCAAATTCTTACGGTTACTAAGATCGATGTATATAAAAGAATTGGAATGATATATTATGAAATATTCACGTGTTTACTAACACATGAATGTTGCAGAATTGATGTATGTCTCACTTCGGTATACTTAACATTTTGATTACGAAAGGACAAGATGGATTTAAGAATCAATCTATAATCAATACCAATTCATTTTTTTCTTCTATTTCGCTTATTTTTTGTTTTAAATAAGTAAACATACGAGTAAATGTTGCAATACATAAATATCTTGCGATGGTAAACCAAAACTTAAAAAGAGATATTCCTTCTCGATATTTTTTTCTTTTTTTCTTGTCATACAAGAAACTACAAAGGAAAGTCTCTTCATTCTCGACCCGGTTGAGTAAAACCCAACCGAAACCCGAAACCCGTACCCTACTCACCAAGCTGGCACCACTTCCTCCGTCCACCTGTCCATCCCGCCAGTATCTTCCCGTCAATCCAACGGCCCACAATCCTTCCCCTAGAAACTTCCACACGTGTCTTCCCTCCGCCTTCAGTGGCTGAGCTCACCGTCACAAAACCAACGACTCTTCTTCCAAATCAGTCCACCGATTTCTCAGCCACTAACGGCGTCGCCGCTATGTTCAAGACCGCCATGTTACGTCTCCGGGTTCTCAAGGTCAGTAACTTCCTCTCCGTTCCTCATATATCTGATTTTAATCCAACCGTCACCGATCGCCGGCGATTCTTTACAGTTAATCGTCACCGTTTTCATGATCGACTGTGATTTTAACTAATGCCGAAACTTAATAGTTGCTTTGATACTGAAAAGTTGAAGTATAGGAGCAAATATTGAAAGAGTAAAGTTGAATTAAGATTTTGAGCTTAATGCTGGTTTAGGTCAAAGTTAGGGTTTATGATTCAGGCTTGTTGTGGTGTTGATATGATAGAATCATTATAATGTGACAAGTTATGCTTGGAATTTTGGATAATCAGGGAAGGACAGGCATTAGGGGACTGGCTAGGTTTTCGACATTGGGTGAAGTTTCGAGTCCAGCCGCCACTGCGGTGAGGCCTTCTTGGTCTCCTTTGGGTGGTTTGTTTGGTTGGCTGACCGGAGGACGGTCCAGGTCTATGCCACCTCTGGATTTTCCACTTGAAGGTGTTAAGTTTCCACCTGCATTGCCGGATTATGTACAACCGGAGAAGCCAAAGATTACTACTCTGCCGAATGGTGTCAAAGTAGCTTCGATGAAGTCAGAGGTATGAATGGGAGTGCTTGTTTTCGGAGTTTGTCGTCTGTTTTGTGTGGGATTTGAGAAATTGGACTGATCATTGTTGTTTGATGGTTGTTGGCCAGATACCTACAGCTTCCATAGGTTTATATATTAATTGTGGTTCGGTCTATGAGACACCAGAGTCATCCGGGGCCTCACACCTGCTGGAGCGTATGGCTTTCAAGAGCACAAGTAACCGCAGTCATTTGCGTATTGTGCGGGAGGTGGAGGCGATTGGGGGCACTGTGCAGGCGTCAGCTTCTCGGGAGCAGATGAGTTACACCATTAGTTCTCTGAAGACTTATGTTCCTGAAATGGTGGAGCTGCTTCTTGATTCAGTTCGAAATCCTGTTTTCCTTGATTGGGAAGTGAATGAGGAAGTAAGTTTTCACAACCCTTCTGTTCTGTGCGTGGTGGCAGAATTTACATGCTTTGTAGCTGATATTGGTAGCTTCATCTGCAGCTTCTCAGGGTGAAAGACGATATTGATAAAGCCTCCAAAAACCCTGAAGCCCTTGTTTTGGAAGCAGTTCACTCTGTTGGTTACAAGGGTGGATTGGCGAATCCACTTTTGGCCCAAGAATCTTCGATTAGTAGCCTAAATAGTGAAACTTTGGAGGAATTCGTTACTGTAAGTTTTGTAGTTACTTGGTCCATGTTGCCAAATTTAGCTTTATGTATGCTAGTTAGTTGTTGTGTAGCCAATTTGAATGGAATTTTTTCAGGAAAATTATACTGCTCCTCGGATGGTGCTGGCCGCTTATGGTGTTGAACATGAGGAACTTCTAAAAATTGCAGAACCACTTTTGTCTGATCTCCCTAGTGTCCCTCTTGCTGAGGAGCCAACGTCTGTGTACACTGGAGGTGACTACCGTTGTCAAGATGAATCAGGGGTGTGTATCTCATATGTCTGATCTGTAAAATCTATCCCCCCCCCCCCCCTCCTTTCTTGTTCATCCAATAAATTTTATATTTGATTTTCCTTGCGAGACAGGATACTCATTTTGCTCTTGCATTTGAACTTCCTGGTGGATGGCTTAGGATGAAGGATGCAATGATTTTGAATGTTCTCCAGGTCTATCTCATGCATCTCTTACAGTAAAAAATTTGTTTTGCACCCTTTGCCGTGCTACAAAGTTGTGAAGCAATAATGTAGCTAGCTTATTGTAGATGCTAATGGGAGGAGGTGAATCCTTTTCAAGCGGCGGACCTGGAAAACGGATGCACTCGCGATTATGTAAGTGGTAGAAAACACACAAAACAAACATTTCATGTTTCAAACACAATGTTGACATTAGCTTGAGCGGAATTGTTTATACTGTAGTCCATAGATGCATTAATTTCTCTCCTGGTTTCATTCGAACCGTGTGGATCCCTAACTTTCCCAACCTTTGGCCTTCAAAGTTACAAGACTGCACCAAATCAGTGGATCCCATTACTTTTTATATCAGCTATACCATTCATTTGGAAATGAACTGCTTGTCTTTTTTCCTCCTCTTTCTTCTTTAGATTAATAACCTCAGCAACTGAATGCTAGTGCTGTTGTAATGAGCAGATATTCATGTGTTGGCTCAAAATCCTGAGGTTAAGTCAATGTCAGCAATCAATAGCATATACAACAACAGCGCTATATTCGGCATCCAAGCTTCCACTGTAAGCAGCTACTGAATATCTTGTGTTTGTTGTCCTGGATACTGTTTTGGTATTGCTATACCTTGAACTTGTGTGATCTTTTCATGATAAGTAGTCCCTTTGTCTTGTTAAGAGTATATAAATCTAAATTGTATGTTTTATGGCATGCTATAGTGATTAGTGGTAAGTGATATTGGCAAACATCTGTGGATTTCAGAGTTCAGATTATGTGGCAGAAGCCATTGATATTGTGGCAGATGAGCTTATTGCACTTGCAACTCCTGGAGAAGGTTATCTTGGCTTTCTTTTCTTTTCATCTTGTTAATATTCTTAAACCCCTTATTTTTTTACTTTCGACTTGGAAACATGTCACTCACATGTTCTTTTCTCTCATCCACAGTTGACATGGTACAGCTAGATCGTGCCAAACAGTCAACGAAGTCTTCCATTCTTATGAATATGGAATCTAGAGTATGTAATCAATTAGTATATTTTCTTAATAATAATACCAATTTTTAAATTTAATTTTATAGGATCGGTATATTTACTTTTCATTGTGATTCTGTAGATGATTGTTGTAGACGATATTGGGAGACAAATCTTGACGTACAATGACTGGTATGGCCTTTGTCATGACTGTTTATGATCTTCTCTTTTTATCTGTCGATGCAGACAGAAAAGTAATGTTTTTGGTTTTTTCTCTATCAGATGAACAAAGCTTGACACTTTGCTAATGAGAATGTTGCCATTTAATCTATTCTCCAATGAAAATGAACTGTCAGATTACATTTTGCATGCACAATATATATATATATATATATATATATATATATATATTCATTGCCAGTATACTGTGTGATTGGGAATAGGTGCAAAACCTGCGTTTATTTCATAAATCGAGCTGTTCTGGCCTTTACTAATATTAAGTACTCACCATAAGTGTCGGTATCCCTCTCTTGCATACACAGACATTCTTAGGAACTCCTTGGTGTGTCAATACCATTTCCTGCATACCTTTTCGCATTTCACATAAACCACTTGAAAAGAGTATTATTTTTACTTTTTGGTTAGGAAATTGGAGCAACTCATGAAGGCTGTAGATGAGGTTTCTATGGAAGATATTACTTCAACTGCTCAAAAGCTTTTATCGACCCCTCTCACAATGGCATCATATGGAGATGGTAATTTCTTGCTCATGAGATATTCAGTTCATGTCTCATACATTCATTTTGGGGACTAACATTGTTCTTTCACAATCCTGTTTTGCAGTCACTAAAGTCCCACGCTATGATTTAGTCAGCCAAAAATTTTCTCTCCCAAACAAGAAAACAAAGTCAGCAAAGAAGATCACTTAAAGTGAAAATGCTTTCATTTCGCGAACTAGGTATTTGGTTATTCGCCTACTGTCTTCCTGGTGTTGTTGGCATATAAGCGTATGTGTATGCTTCCTAGGGAAAAATCATGATAGATCTGTATTAGAGTTTGGAAGCGTTGAAGCAAAATCCATGTTACCTGTTTTTAGTAACTACTTTTGTGATTGGATTTGCTATAGTTTACTGTATACATGTATGATCAAAGAAATGTCACAGATCACAGATGTCTTGGGCCTTTTTGCTTCGCTTTGGGCCGAATAATGTGTGTTTATGTCTCCGGTTGAGTCCATGTTTCTCTTATGTCATGCAAAAATGTCTAGAAAAGTCCAAAGTCAAAACACAAAATTGGTGAAGAAATGGAAGCAACGTTTGGAAGTAGATAAACCTAACATCAGCCTTGCTCCCAAGTCCTAAACGTTAGGAGTCCTACCGACTTCAAATGACAAAACTTGCACGTACTCTTTCATTCATCTATTGTATATTGTAAAGATAATAACATTTCAAGGGCAAATTCATATTTTCGAATTCATGGCAATCGGGTGTTATGTCTCACTGTTGTTTTCTTCATTTTCCTTGTGACATTTTCTGGGCAAATGATCTCTCACGAGGTTCATGAAAGCAGAAAATAGTAGACTTCTGAGAAAAAAGAAGAAACTATGTTAAAACAAAGAAGAAAAGAAAACAGAAAAACAAGTAATATTCTTCTCTTTGTCTCCTATTCTCTCACTTTGTACTTTAAGAAAAATCATTGTGTGAGCAATGGGATTTCCATTTATGTCGAGGATCGATTGGCACTCGCAGTAACCACCAACCATTCGCAGCCACATTTTCTTATTGGTAATGAGAAATGTGTAAACATGCACAAACACCATTATGATAATAAACTCATTCATGAATGTTTTTCTAACTAAAGTACGTCGTTTTGCTTTCACACAACATAATTCTGCTGCCTACGTATTGTTCCATCTCTGCTATAGGAACATTCTTTTTGCCGTTCCATAGCAAAAATATTTTTTACCGTTTAGTTTAATGACATAATCTCTTTCGAAATGCATGTGTTATGAACCTTTGATCTTGTTATCGTCTTAAACAAAATATCAATATCGGCCTTATATATGCAAGCACGCAGCATACGTAATCTTTCAAGCATGTTTATAGATCACCCAGGAAAGAAAATGCATGTGATCAAAATAACTATTTGGGTGAAGCAATTTCGTTTGGTCTTGGACATGATGACGTTTTAGAAGTCCTTGTCTTTCACGATATTATTGTTTTGAAATGTTGAGCAACTTTTTGTAGCATAAATTCCTCTACACCTCCAAAAGTGCATGCAGTATCATATGATAGCTGCTTTGGTTGAATATCAACATTGGGGATAGGTATAGTATGCAATGGCGTAGCCAGCTAGGGGCAAGGGGTTCAATTGCACCCTCTCAAATTTTCAAAAAGAGTAATTAGCCTCCATTTGTATTAGATATCAGTGGAAATAAAACATAAATTGACCCTTATTCTCTAATAAATTTTTAATTAGTCTTAAATATTCTTCAACAATAATGGAATGAAATAAAAATTTATACTATTCAGATACTTAATCCAATTAATACAAATCGTGTTAAGGGTTTTTTACCTTACTAAATGGAAACAACACATTAATGTTTACCATACATCAACATGCATTATCTCTTAAACAAAAGAAACGACATCTTATTTTTTTCCAATATTTATCGTGTATGAATTCTAATCCAAAGTTTATTAGAGATGATAATGATAGAACAAAAATATTGTTGAAATTAAGTTTGCGTCATTCTTTTAAGTAAAATTGTGTTGTTGTTAAAGAGTGACTGAAAATAAATTAATTTTCTAATTAATCAAATTTGACCATTCTGGGTAAGATATCTGGCTACGCCACTGATAGTATGGTTGGATTTTCAATTTAAAATGCATACTGAAGTTTGTTAATTCAGAATTTTCTTTCATTGGTTGATATCCTAACAAGTTTCTTGAGATGTACCAGGTATTATTCTGACTACTTGTTACAAATATTCCCATACATGTGTTAATTTACTCAAATCCATATAGAGAGAGAGAGAGAGTATTTTCCTAGTAAAGATGTGGCCAAATAATGCACTTACTTTGCAAGTTTTTGGAATATTTTTGATAAACTCTGCATTTCATTGACCCTTATTCTCTCATTACATAAGTAGCTAATATTACAACCCTCGGTTTTTTCCCCTTGGCTAGCTCATTCAAGAAAGGACATGGTATTTCTAACCTCAAATTAAATACATGCAAAGTATCGAAGGAGGATATAGGACTGTTGATTAGTCATAAATAAACTTATTAGATGGTCCGATCCGGACAATCAGATTCTTCATTCCCTCGAGACAAAAAGAGAAAAACGATCCGGACAAGTCAGACGCCCAAGTTATGAAAGAAATTCTAACTATGTGCCCCAACATACATAGTGTATTAAGTAACTAGTCCGGGTAAACATAGTAGAATTTACATAGTCCGACTATACAACAAGCCATAAACTTCGCGTTCGAAATCTTTGAGTCTCAAAGTAATGAAATGTGACATAAGGATTTGGCCGGATTAGGTTTTCGAAAAACTTATTGTTCTTACTGTTTCACGTGTCATGACTAATTTATCCAAGTATAAAGTGAATCACGTGAACTTAACATATCTCATTTTACATTTTTAAGAATTCATATTACATTCTCATCCACGTGTTGGACTTATTTAAAAGAGTACGAAAGTGAATCACGTGAACTAGCATATCAACATAAGATGTTTTAGCTTACTTTATTAACTTGTCATGTTCCTTTTACAGCTCAAAAAGAAGAAAGGAATCTCATATATAGTAACAAACTGACATAATAGTTTGGCCGGATTAGGATTTTATAGAACTCACTACGCATCATAATCCACATGTTGTGATTAATTTATCAAAGTGAATCATCACATGAATTAATATATCAGTTGAAGAAGTTTAGATTACGATTTTGTTTTTACATAGCATTTTACACCTAAGAAAGAAGAAATGACTCTCAAAAGTAACCAAAGTGACATAAGGTTTTGGCCGGGATAGGTTTATAAAAACTCGTCGCGCATGTTAATCCACATGTAATGATTTAATTATTTATATATCAATGCGAATAATGTGAACTAACATCTCAACATATACGCTTTAAGATATTAGAATTTTATATATCGCATTTCTTCTACACCTCGAAAAGAAGAAAGAATAGCATAAAAGGGAAAATCAGACAAATGAGCAATCATGGACATCTATCTGTTGTGTAAACAGCATGTTGGACCATCCATCATTTTAATTTTGACTGCTTGGATGAATGTTATAAACGTGAAGGCTCACCATCATCTGATTTAATATGATGAAGACACTTTCGATAGCAAAGATTACCAAAGGCCAATTAAGGGTCATGAGCCCCACATAAAGGCAGGTCCTTCTTCAGTTCTTCTTTCATATATATAGGAGATATAGAAGAGGCAGCCGCACAATTGGTATGAGTGTCCAGTAATAGAAATAACACAAGCTGGAAATTAAACAAAGGGACACAAAATATAGAGTACATGTAAAAAATGATGATTTCTTTTGGGGATGAGGTAATTTATAAATTGTGGGTGCTTCTGGTTCAAGTCTGCTAGGTCTCTTCTTTTTAATATGATTTTGCATAAGGTTTTATATTAGAAGGGGTGGTGGTGGTCCATCAAGTACACTGCTCATTTGCCTTGCATATCAAGCAATATTCTAGCTATCAAATCTATCTCTCTCCCTCTTTCTTTCTCCCTCTGAGAGTCTCTCTCTGCAACATTCATGGCAAAAGCATCATCATCACCACTCCATCTCAAAACCCATGTGAGCACCTATCATCTTTTTTTGAATTAAATTCAGTTTACCCCTCAAATCTTTGGTGTCAAAATCAGTTTAGTCCTGTAACTTTTTTTAAAATCAGTTCGCCCCCTCAACTTTCGTAAACACATGAGTTTAAAATCAGTTCGTCCCCTCAACTTTTTTTTAAAATCAGTTCGCCCCCTCAAAATCAGTTCAAAATTTGGACCAAACTGGACCAAACTGATGTGTTTACAAAAGTTGAGGGGGCGAACTGATTTTAAAAAAAAGTTACAGGACTGAACTGATTTTGACACCAAAGATTTGGGGGGTAAACTGAATTTAATTCTCTTTTTTTCTTCTCTAATATGGTTTTTTTTGTTTTCACAATCTTTTTCTGCCTTGAAGGAGAAATTAAGCTTTATTATTATCAATCCTAGTTGAATAATAATATGAACTCTGAGAGCTACTGCTGTAAATTCCTGATTGCGTCTCTATTACTCAAAGTCTTACTGCATGTCCATATGTAAACTAATAAGATTTTTTGTCTGAGGAATGTATATATATAATCAGCTTTATTGACATTCACCTTTTACCATGAAATATTCAGATAGATATTTCCAATAAATTGATGTATATAAAATAAAACTATATACGAGCTTATTAGCTAGCGAGAATGGCAAAGATATGAGATGGGGTTAATTTGCTTTTGTATTAGTAACAGCTGTGGGAGGCCGTTTCATGCCTTTTGCTTTTGTAGTCAAGGCTCAAACAAAGGTGTGTGTGAGTTTGAGAGAGAGGCCAGGCCTTGATGAGCTGAGCTGAGCTAGCTTTATTTTCACAAACTAAAACCAACTTGGCATGGTTTCCCTTCTTTCTTTCTTTTATGTCCTGTTGTTTCTGTTCGGTGGTTTCTCTCTTTCTCTCTCTACAGCTCTCTCTCTCTCTCTCTCTCTCTCTCTCTCTCTCTCTCTCTCTCTCTCTCTCTCTCTCTCTCTCTCTCTATCTCCTCGCACACACATCTAGCTGCTGTGCTTAACCGCCTAGCTTATCAGCTAGCTTCTCAGATTAGAAAAGCTAGCTGCTGCTGGCTTAAAGGTGCAAGGGTTTGAGGGCAACTTTTCCCTCTTTTTCTCTCAGCCCCTTCAGTTAAAGTAGAGACTGGACAAGGATTTCTGGTGTTTCTCTTATGTTAAAGCAGGAGAAGAAGTTGCAGGTTTATAGCTCAATCTCACTCTCTTTCATAGTTTCCTCTTTCTCAATTCTGTCACCTCCCCTTCTTCCTGTTCTTCTTCTCCTTCTTTCTCCTTGCTTCATGTTTTGTCTTTTGGGTTTTGAAAAGAACTCTTCTTTCATCAGAAATCAATCTTCAGAATCATTGGTTTTCTGTATGATCCTTTTGCCTATAAAGATTTTGTTTTCTTCATTAGCTTGATGAAGCTGTTGTTATGAATTCCACCAGAAAATTCTATCTGATTTGTTCATTTTTCCATCTTGTATTATCAAGTCTGTGAATTAAGTACTACCTATATACGTCCATCGATTTCATTCTTTCGCATCGTTTTCCTTTTGTTAATAAGAACGTATACGTTCAAGGTGGATCTCAATCATATTTATATGTATATGATTTCTGTTTAATCAGCAAGAGAGCAAAGCGCTGGTGGGATATGAGAAGCAGGCTGTTCCACAAGGATGATCATAATTTCGTACAAGACGATTACAAGTTGATGAGTTTTCGAGAAAGAAGATAGGAGCATCTTAATCCTATATTTCTTCACACAAGATTGAAATAATGAATAAGAGTAATATCAGAAGCTCTGATCTCATTGATGCCAAGCTTGAAGAACACCAGATGTGTGGATCGAAGCAGTGCCCCGGTTGTGGACACAAACTTGAAGGAAAGCCGGTATGTACGGATTAAAAATCAATCAATCAGATAATAATCTTGTTTGCTTCCAAATAAATATTTTTGATACCATATGAAGAATCATGATCCCTTGTAATTCATAGTAATTATTTTCTGTCTATCTCAAGTAATTTAATTTTGATATTAATTTATGTAAATTAAAAGGGGTACTTCATCTTTCTCTTTTCACTTTATTTTCTTTGTTCTAGCTATCTAAGCTAGCTCCTTTTCGCTTTCAATAAATTTATTAACATGAAATGGAAATTAATTGGTGTCTGCAGGACTGGTTAGGTCTACCAGCAGGAGTGAAATTTGACCCAACAGACCAGGAACTGATTGAACACCTTGAAGCAAAGGTAGAAGCCAGAGACACAAAGTCTCACCCTTTGATTGATGAGTTCATTCCTACCATTGAAGGAGAAGATGGCATTTGTTACACCCATCCTGAAAAACTTCCTGGTCATCATCTACTCTCTTCAAGTTTAGTTGGTTATGACTTCCAAGACCAATACTATCTCTCATTTTTGTACAACATATACGTACGAGAGGTAATATTCATACCTAATTGGTCAACCTAACTTTGACTTTGGGCATGCAATGTTTCATTTCTTGCAGGAGTGACCAGAGATGGATTGAGCAGACACTTCTTCCATAGACCCTCCAAGGCTTACACAACTGGGACACGAAAGAGGCGAAAAATCCAGACAGAATGCGACCACTTGCAAGCAGGCGGGGAGACAAGGTGGCACAAAACCGGCAAGACCAGACCGGTAATGGTGAATGGCAAGCAAAAAGGGTGCAAGAAAATCCTGGTCCTCTACACAAACTTCGGGAAGAATCGTAAACCGGAGAAGACGAACTGGGTGATGCACCAGTACCATCTAGGCCAGCACGAGGAGGAGAAGGAAGGAGAGCTCGTGGTTTCGAAGATATTCTATCAGACGCAGCCGAGACAATGCAACTGGTCGTCCGAGAGATCAAGTGCTGCAAGTGCAAGTTTAACCGGCGAAGGAAGTAGTGATTTGAGAAGAGATAGTGGTGGTAGTGGGAGTTGTACTTCTTCAAAGGAAATAATAGTGTCCCATAATACTCATCTTCGAGATCACCATGATCAAATGTCCGCAGCAGCAGCAGTAGCTCAAGTTAATGTCGTTGCTCAGCCATTAACAAGTTACAATGCCATAGACATTCATCAGTTGAAGTCCGACCATTTCAGCTTTGTCCCATTCAGAAAAAGCTTCGATGAGGTAGTTTACCATTATTCTCTTTCATCAAATATTCATCGTGCATTAAGCTAATTAATTCTTTAATTTCTACATTCATCTATTATTAATCATCTAGTTATTAAACATCTAATGAGATGATCAATGTTGTCTTATAAACATTGCGGATCCAATTGCTAACCTTCTCCTATCCCCATCTGAGCACCAATAATAGCATTGCTTGTAATTGCAGCATGACTACAAATATCCTGGACCTCTCTCTTGATTAGTTGATTATCACTTTCAGTTAGCAAAAACTAGTTTTCCTCATCAAACTAAAAGGGTACCTAGCATTTTATTGAAGTAAGATCAATATTCAAAGCTTTTCTTAGTTAAAAGAGAGGAAATGAATAGTGGTTGATCAAGAATAGACTTGGTAACGAATCTTCTTAATATGTCCATTTGCAGGTGGGGATAGGAGAGGCTTCAACGGCAAGGGAACCCAGCATTGCATCTGGCACGTGTGAAGATCTGCGTGAGAGACCACAGCTTCATCATGTTGCACATGATCAACTGCTTCATCACCACCAACATCAACAGCAGGTACACCATGAGCAACAGCAACATCAGCATGGCCAAACACATCTTCAACAACAAATAGCAACGGCGGCCAGCTTCCACATCAGTCGGCCTTCACACCCCATTTCCACCATCATCTCTCCGCCTTCTCTTCATCACTCCGCCACCTCCATCATTCTCGATCAGGATGCTTACCATGTCTCCGGATCGATAATGCTCCAGAACGAACATTTCCAGGTACCATACTCACCCTAGCTAATAATTTTACTAATTTGTAGTCAATCACTAAAAAAGCTTAATATAAGATAACAATATTGACACATTGTGTGTCACTATATATACTCAAATTTTGTTGAATTTTTATTTCCTCTTTTAAACAACTCTTTAAACTCTCAAATAGAAACCTAAATGGTAAAACTTATTCTAATACATAACCGCATTTGAGTAAAATACTGCACTCAATAACCGCATTATACCGCATTTACATAACCTAAATGGTAAATGTATGTGCAAAATATTGTTTTGCCAAAGTATCATCTAACAAAATGAATACATAAAATCTTGAACGATACTGGTTCGATCACCATATCTATGTCAAGGTTTTGTATCTCAATAGTTGAACATGTGTGTCAAAACTCATCCAGTTATGTTGCTTTTATTGTCTGCTAAATTGCAAACATTAAACTATTTTACCTTTTAATCCTTGAAGACAATATTATCAAGCTTACTTAATTAGCTGGGTATTAATTTGTCTTTTCATTGCATGCAAAAACACATCAGCAGCAACAACAACAACAACAGCAGCAGCAGCAACAACAACAACAGCAGCAGCAGCATCATAAACAGATGGGAGGGAGGTCAGCATCTGGCTTAGAGGAGCTCATAATGGCCTGCACTTCATCGAGTAATGTCAAAGAAGTGAGTAGTTTATATAATCTTTTTGACTCTGAATTTCATGAGCTCTAGTTTGTCATTATACCATTAGCTAATCACAAACGATAGAAAGAAAAAGTGAGTTTGCCGATAATTAGAAAGGACGAAAAGCAAGAAAATCATCCAATTTCTTTATTACTACTAATTTAAATTAAAGACAGAAGCTAGCCAAACCCCTTCTTTTTTCTTTTTCTCTTTATCCTTAGTTTTATATGTTTTCAAGTATATGATTAGGGTGGTTTCGCAATCCTCTCGTAAAAGAGCAAAAGGAAAAAAGGAAGGTAGAGACACTTAGCATCATATCTGGGCTCTAGTCTAACGCTAAGCAACAGAATATAATCTTCTTGTTACCTGACTGTAAAGCCGTAATTATGCCTCTTGATTAATTTCAAACCAAAGTTGAGAACACAATTAAAGCGACTATGCATGTGAACTTTAGTACCACTATTTCCTTATCTTAGTACGAAAATCTTGACTGAAATCAAGTGCAGACACTTTATTTACTGTTAGAAAACAAGGGCACAGATTGGTTTTGCAGAAGAACTAGTTAATGGGGTGCAAACCCTAGCTAGGTTAATAGTGGTTTGTCGATCCTAATCGTGGCACGCTTGCAATATATGTTTTGGTGCAGGAGTCACCATCCATGGCAAACCCTCAAGAGGCAGAGTGGATGAAGTACTCTTCATTCTGGCCTGACCCTGACAACCCAGATCATCATGGATAGGCGCGAGGGCAAAAGCAAAAGAGAAAAACCCAGTAGAGAATAAAAACAAACAAAAACCCCGAGACAACATCATCATCATCACCATGATTAGTATTTTGAAGCCACAGCCCTCTCTGGACTCTGGAGTAGTCTGGATCAAGTTGCTTTCACATTCAAACGTGAGGCCAGGAGAACGTAACCAGCCATTGATGGACCATATATGGTTTGGTAGCTCTTTTGCTTTCTTTTTCGCTCTATCTATATTCTCTTGGCTCTCAACTGAATTGAACTAACTAAGCAACGGTCCATGTTTTGGGAAAGAAAGAGAGAAAAGAGAACAAAAGGGAGGGGAAAAGAAAAAGAAGGTTCAAAGAGAAAAGGCTGTTCCTCTCTTCTGACAAGTATATATAGAAGGAGAGAACCAAAGACCCAAAGGCAAAGCAAATCCAGTAGCTAGTCCTAGCTTCCTGCATGAAAATCATCACCATTATCATTACACCATATATATCATCTTTATATAAGCTAGCCTATTCTTAAAATTATTTTATTATTTCATTATGTTTGTATAATGCTCCTTTCTTGTTCTTTACAGAGGAAATACCAAAGAGTTTGCTCCAATTGCAACATAGACATTGTTAATTATGCTTTGGTTTGTTAGTCACTTTGTTTCTTAAATATGAATATGGGGTTCATATTGTTTCCCTTTATAGAAATCAAAATGTGTTAATTAATACAGTAATGTTCATTCCCAAGAGTGCTTTACTTTTGTGTTCACTTCTTTGAACGTTTATATAATCTGGGAGAAATCAGAGATATATATACGGAGTCGTTCGAGAGCGGACGTCCGCACGGCTTTTAAAGTGCAGACGTCCCTCCGTTCGCCACCGTACGGCGCCGGCGAGGGCGCACCTCCACCCCAGCAGACTCCACCAGCGTTCCCTGGCCATTTTCATCCCGGCAAGTCTGCTGAATTCCAGTTTTCCTGCCATATCAACTTTGTTTGAAGTTTTGGGTGATCTGGCCAGAAAACTGGAATTCGGCGGACTCACCGGTCAGGGAAAGTGGTCGGGGACGCTGCTGGAGTCTGCTGGGGTGAAGGCAAGCTCTCGCCGACGCCGTACGGTGGATAATGGAGGGATGCCCGCACTTTAAGACCGGCGGACGTGCGCTTCTTATTCGGCTTATATATATATATATATATATATATATATATATACACACACACCTAGACACTGGTTTAAACACTTTAGAACCGCTCGTATATTGATAAGTTAAAGAAGAATTAACTTTCCTATTTCTTTTCCTTTTCTTTCTGTTTTTCTTTCTTCTTTCTGTGTTAATTTCTATAATCACTCACATTAAGTATATTACGTATTGAAGTATGTATGCAGGTATATATTACTGATTTTCCGGCATTGTATTTCTGCATCCATGCATACCTACCTTCCACAGTTTACAGAAAAGATCGATTCTTTGCCCTAAAATGAAAAAAAAAGAAGTTTGCTTTTCCATATATAGTTAAGGTGCTCGATCTAGTCGAATTTGATTTGAGGTATTGTGCCCTCATTCATCAGGTATCCTAAAATATAATTAGTGTCACTTCAAGAAAAGTGAGGAATGAAAATATCTCTGGAGAAGTTACTATTGAAGAAAAACCTGATATCAGTTTCGAAGTAGTGCATGGCTTTTATGCTCTTAAAGGTCGATTATGGAATGTTAATTACCAGCCACGCACTAGAAAGGAAGTGAAAGTGGAACTCAGCTAGATTAACAAGCATCTTAGTACGATTATGATGATCTTTAATGTGTAGTAAGTCTCTCATCCCTTCTTTTGTTACTTTTGTTACTTGAAACCCTACCTTCTTTTACCTGAAACCTTCTTTTCTGCTTTATTCTATGCCGGATTCGAGCTTTTCGAGCAGAGCAAAGATGTGCTTATTTGCTTATCTCTATAAGAGGGAGAGAGTAACGTGCATGCTGTATATTTATACAAATCTATGGAACGTGCATGAAATAAAGGTGATTGAAACCCAACATGGAGGGTAAATAGCTAGGGCTCTGCAGCTACATCGTAGTTTCTGAAGGGAATAAAGAGGGAATTGAACCCAGAACGGAAGGACAAGAATAAACTTTAAGTTTCAGAAATGATCGAGCACATCTCCATTATCCTAAGTATTGCATGGGTTTGGCTGCTATACATATTTATATAACATACATCAAACCGTAAGCCGTCTGATCGTTTAATAATTTAAAATTTAAGATGATCGGACGGTTCACGACTTGATGTATGTTATACACATATGTATAGTTGAAAAGTCCTTATTCTATTAGGTAGAGTACTTGAGCATTTCTTCTCAAATACAAATATCGTAGAAATTAAAGCTCTGCATATCGATCCCCTCCTACAGTTTAGATCATGTTATACAGGATAACGTTTAGACGTACTCTTGAGAATATTACTCCCGTCGAATTCGTACATTCGATGACCTTGTTAGACTAGCTAGCTGGTTTTATGTACTCTGATACTACTGCTGCTGGCCTGCTGCACAATTGGAATATCAGTATCTACGAACAATAGGAGTTGCAACTGTAAGCCGCACACTGTTGCAGCTGAGAGAATAGAAATATTAAGAATTAAGAGTACGTAGATGCTTGATTTTGTTATATATGTTGGCAGCTACTTGTTAAAATAAACAAAAGGAAGAGGATCCTGCTAGAACAGAAAGAGGAAGTGTCTCTATCCACGAACAAGTATGCAATAGAAAACGAAATAAAGGAATGTCAAGTCCGGTATCAAGTTCAAACTTAGCTAAGCTATTTATATACAAAGGTGATATTTCATTTCTTTCGCTTTATGGAAAATTTTGGATGCCTTTCATCTTTATGAGAACGTAGCTCATACTAACTAGTAGAGAGCAGAGAGGGTTATACTAGTCGAGTTTGCAGAGATTTGGTCCCAAAAAGAAGTTGCAGGAAGAATTGTGGGTTAGTGCGAGGACGAATATAACAGCATGCATAGCCTAAAGCCCTAAAGCCAAACCTTACCTTTTTTCGATTCTTCCACAAACCCTACCCTTGCTGCAGCTTTCGCTTTGCTTTTGTTTACTTCATTCGCTTTTCATTTTTGATTTTCATGGTTGATATAACACTCTTTTTTGTCCTAAACTATGCTGCAGGACTTGTAACTAGTTAGGTACTTAACTATAGACTGCATTTGCTGATTGATCGACTATAGTAGCAAGTTTCTCTCGCAAAGGTAGCTATCTATGGAGCAAAGTCTTTGAACAAAAATTGAAGGGTGATGGTTGTCCTTGAAAGTCGTTGTTTGGTGAGTATATATATCGTTCTTTGACGTATTACATATTAAGTAATTAACTATTTTCGTAATAGAAAATCAATAGTGTAAATATTAGGTTAAAGTGTGACATAGTGAACATAGAAGACCAGACATTTTCTGTACCGATATGCTACACTACGCAAGTCCGGCCCCATATTTCGTGCCTGAATGAACTTGCAAAAGGAGCTTTCTTTGCAAAGCTATCTGCATCAGTTCAAAGCTACAAAGATAATGGTTTTTATGAAATTTGTCTAATTGGGCAAATAAGTGTCGCATTGGACAATTTAAATATACATATTGGTGTTGAAAAGTGAGAACTATGTACTCAAATTTGGACAAATTTGTTCTAATAATATTGATTAAACGTAACGATAGGATTAGATAAGAATGAGAAAATGACACCATCAACTACCACACAGTGTTATGATATATAAAATGGTTTGTCACCATCCATCAGAATCCATGGACAGTCATCAGTCATCACTCATCAGACTCGTCACGACAGAAAAAAACCCTGAAGGTTGAAGATCATATGCGCTTCAGTAATGCAAGCAGAGAAAAGATCAGTTTGATTGTTGAAACTGGAATAGATTGAAACTGTTTCAATCTAAAGATATGCAGACTAAGATATGCAGGACATGGGCTTTTATATGGTCAGTCCACTTAAGAATAGAACCTGCTTCAAAGACACTACCAAGGTTAAGCAAAATGATGATTGAAATTCCGCAAATTACAATAGTACGATTGGTACAAACCAGGGGATTGACAAGCAAAATGACAACAGGAAAGGAGAAAATTGACATGCTGTTATGTACAGAACTGCAATTACATTCCTCAGCCATTGACAGAGTGTTTGTTATACACAAACTTGACAAACGCCGCCGCTTTCATTTTTTTTTTTTTTTATTCCTTGGTTTCTTCATTTACCTTCTCTCTCATGAACATGAGGATACCGAAAAACCTTGGAACTTCGTAAAACTTCCAAAATTGTTTCCTCGACTGTACAAACAAACAACTCCTGCCACTTCTTCTATTAGGGGCTCAGCAAGCGCGTGGCTCTGGAACTGGCAGCCGCCTTGTAACTGGTCCACCGGAAACTTTCAAGGACGCAAAAAGGCAGGACAACCGTGCTATCATGGGACTGGATTTCACCATCTTAGGTACCATTGTCAACTGCTTACCAGCAGTATTGTCATAACTGCCATGATACCCTTCCAGGTCATCTTTCGTAATAAGAACTGCATCTCCTGAGGGAGAGCATGCACTGGTAGCTCTACAACATCTGCTGTATTCTTGAACAGCCTGCACATTTATTAGAGTTGTGTGGGAATGGGATCTAATAAATCCGGTTACTGGCACTGACCAAAACATCTAACAATGTTGCAGATTTAAACAAAATGCTTAAAATCAAGAAGAAGAAAAAATACCTTCCACTGTGAGGGGGCAAGTAGCACACGAGGCCTTCTGGATCGCACATACTCCAGGGAAGCAGACGGGGTCATATTCTTGTATTCCACCTACAGACAGCAAATCGAGTCAATCCTTTGGTATCCAATTGGTCTAGAAGGGTTTATGATCAATAACTCTTCAGCTAATAAAAAAAGTTGAATTTGAAAGAAATTGTTACCAAATAGCAAAGCACAATGGTAGTGCTCCTTCCCCGACCTGCTTTGCAGTGAACATAAGTGGTTCTACCATATGACACGTTCTCTGTATACATGGAAACAGATGGTTATAACATTTGGACAAACCTAACTAAGACATTACAAACAAGAATAAAGGTGGGATAAAGTTACTCACTGTGAATGAACTCCACTGCCCTGCTGATATCTTCAAATGAAGGCGCAAAGAGATAATCACGTGTGGGGATTACTACATGCTCAATTCCATGCGCCTGAAACTCATCAAACATATCAAAAGCATGAGAGCAGAATCTAAACAGGGATAAACTGTAAAGACATGAATGCAGTATTGTTGTTTGATCAGAAATAGAAAGAAGAAATACAAATTTATGTTGTTCTGATGTTTTCTCTTTCGTGTTCTTCGTTCAAGGGGAAAAAAAGATGAGAAGCTTAATTTTATCTCTCATTAAGTTCCTTACACAAAAATTAGATAGTTTAAGTAACACATTCATATCATCCAAACACAACAAGCAAAGAAACTGTATATCAAACACGTTAGTACTAACTGACAATCAATAGAAGTCACACTCACATGATACAGAGAGGAAGGGACCAATGTTTCATAAGGTTCATTGAGCGTGATAACACCTCCAACACCAAGTCGCTTCAGCTGGGGAACATCTTTGGGGAATGGAACCGCGCCAAGGAGCACAAACTGAAAGAACAAAACAACACCACACATCCATTAAACACCATAAAAATAAGCAAACTCATGTTTTCACAATCCAAGTAACACTGACACACACAACCGCAGAACTAAAATCATCCAACTGTATACATTTTCTCTACTGACAAACTTCAACCAAAACTTACATAACAGCAATACACAATCACATATCATTCAAGAACCCTGATAAAGAACTCTAAAATCCAATATACCAGATTATATCTCTGAAAAATAATCAAATTAAACAGAATAAAATTAAAAAAAATCAGCTTAATCAAATTCATAGAGCAAATATTGATTCAAAACAAAAATTAAAAAATTCCAACAACACACATAACATGAAAAACAGGGTACAAAAAAGTCAAAGGATCAAAAACCTGGTCAACTTCATCCCACCATCTGAACTCAGCTTCCATCTTATTCCGAAGCACATTATACAAAAGGGTCGGGTAAAACAGGATCCGAGCCCCGGCTCCCACCAGAGCTCTCTTCGCTTCGTCAACCCTCACAATCTGCCTCCCGTCACTCCGATCCAACTCCGGCTCATCCAATTGCTCGATCCTCATCTCCCACCAAAACCCCACCCACCAAAAATCCAATCTTTACAAAACCAAACCCTAATATCCCAAATCTCCCAAACAAAAAAAAATCCCCAATTTACAAAAAGATCCGAACTTTACGATCAAGCTGCCGAATTTGATTGAGGGTACCGATCGGGTAAGAGCTCTGAGGTTGGAAATAAGGGATTTTGGGGAATATTCGAGAGGTGGTCTTTGTTTTCTAAATTTGGGGAGAGAGAGAGAGAGGTGTCTAGTGTTAACTTAGATGCCAAGGAATTTTGGGTTTTTAATAAAATTGCAAAGGGAATTTTAAGAAATTGTAACAGTCAATTTGGGAAATTGAAAAGGAGGGGTTTTAATTAGGGGGAAGTAATTAGTGATATCTGATAGGTGGAGGGGGGTGATTGGTGAGATTAGATTTTTGTTAACTGTGAGTCAAAAAGTCTCATAGTGGTTTAAGGGTTGTTTAGTAATAACATTGAAAAAGTTAGAATGCGGCTATTCATATCTCTATATTTGTTCAATATAACTCTCATTTTCTCTACATCTCTCTTTTACTTTTTAATATAAGCATTTTCTCATTATATCTCATTTCAAATTCCTAACATAATTTTAATTTTTTATTGACATAGATTTCAATTAATTACTTACTTTACATCTTATTCACTTAATTGACCTCTCATTCTTTGTTTTTTTTACCTTTCTGTTTTTGAACATCTATTATCTCTACCTTCATTTTTTTATTATTTTTTTCATGCAAGAAAATGTTTTATCATGAAGTATTTTATATATCTTTTTAACTTTTGTTTTTCTCTTTTGTATGTGTTATTTTTTCTCTATTTTTTTATTTTGAATAATTTGATCTCTATTTTATACCTCATAATAAATTATTTTTAAAAATATATATTTTCTATAATCAATTTTTTATTAAGGTATAAAATAGGTATAACTTATATATATATATATATTGTAAAAATATTTATGTACTTGCAAGTATATACGTTCAACATATATGATAATACAAAATTTTATGTCATATGATCGATATTTCATCATTATTTTAGCTCTTATGAAATATATATATATGTTTTAATAAAAAAAATAGAAAACGAAAATATATAAAAAGAAAATAATAAAGAATGTAATCAATTATTATTGAATTGGAAAGTGTAGAGAGAATAAATACAATATTTTTTTTGTATAATTATTGTCCTTAATAGTCATTGTGTATCATGATATATATGTAATTTAATAATTCACAATAGAGTGAGGTTTAATGAGCAAATTTAGAGGTCAAAATAGTCGCACTCAAAAAGCTAAGACACAGCATCACCAAGAAAATTTATGTAATAAATTTAAAAATAAATAACTAAAAAAGAAAGGAAAATGGATATGTTTGGCTTGACTAATACTATTCCTCTTCATCTGCCAAAGGAAGAAAAATCCTTGGCTATTTTTGTGTGCTAAGATTAGATTTGATGGTGTGAAGTGTGAACTGTGAAGTTTTGTTGAGGTCATGTGTAGGAATTTGGGGTATGCGCTTCCAAAATAGGCAGTGAGAGGAAGTTTCAGAAATAGAAGAAGGAAGGGTAGCTTTAGCTCATGGTTTGGTACAGCTTCTTGTTTTTGAAACCTGGTTCCCAATTCCTCAAAAGGATCAAACAGTACAAAATGTTGGTTTCAAAAATGACCCAAAAGAGGTCTCACATGGATGGCCTAAGCTTCAACCAGAATAGCAATTCAAAATTGAACACAGAAAACAAAGCTTTCAGTAAAGGATGAATGGATGATATACCTTTTGTTCTTAGAATCAATTTGGTCTATCTATCTGACAATTTGTTAGATTGATCTTTGAATTGTTATCATCAACCAAATACGGTCTTCATATATTAACTCTTTAGTCAATTCACATCTATAAAATAACTTTTTAGTCAATTCCATTCATGCATTTGATGTTTACGTCGATTATTTAGTGCTACCTTTTAGTATTAACTTGATTTAAAGTCGAAAAATATCTAAGACTATAACAAATTTATGAGTAGAAGAAGTGTAATCACACAAGGGATGTGAATGTAGTGATGCCTTTGAGTGTAGGAAGGCCAAGTGGTGGAGTGGAAAATGCAGCATTTGGCATTTGTGTTTGTTGTCGATGACAGTGACAAATATGTAGTTGTTGATGATTCTGGTATTGATGTGCTTCCCATTGAACATAATCCTCTTGGACTCAATTGGTTAGAGATGAATATATTATTGGCAACAGTTGCCTGATGTTCCCTATCTTCAAGAACTTGGTTTAACTACTGGCAATGCCATTTTGATTGACTGATTGGACTGGTTGCTGTCATTCCTCTATTATTAGTTGAAAAAACAGTATCAGTTCACTACTTCACTGACAATTTCACCTGACTCACCTCTACTCTACAGAACTAGCTTGTCCCATTGGGCCATTATCTTCTTTGGGTCATAAGAGTTCAATCAGATTCTGAAGCCCAAATCTTTCCAGAAAACCTAAATCTCTTCCAATAGAAAGATCACATGATCTATTGCTATCAGTATCTAATGAAACTTTATACAATAATTGATGCAATAGTGATCCAGACTTCCAGTCCACAAATGTGATGAATAATAATGGATACAGGGGAACACAGAAGGAATTGACATTAACTTCCATTAGAATAGCTCACCAACCAAGCACAAGCAGAAGCACATGAAATACAGGTGAGTTTTTTGGGTATAATTCTGAACTGTTCATATACATTGATGGCTGAAAACAAAGAAAATGCATAGGGCCCTATATTATGTTATTTACTGTCAATCAAATTAAAGTTCTTTACCTAATATGCAACTGCTTCCTGGGTCCTGCATCTTGATTTTCTCTTAGTTAATTGGGTAGCAAAAATGAAAATGGTGTTAGTGGAAATCTTGTGGCCAAGCTCTGTAAACCACAACTTTCAGGGCTTCCACTTCTAGTGTGGGCACTTGGGTAGTTCAATCCTATCTCTCTTCTTCTTCTTCTTCTTGTTCTTTTTTTCCTTGTTCTTTTTCAGTGATTTGGTGAATGAGATTATGACTTGCCATGGGAGCTAGCTGCCATCCATTGGTAGCATGCGCTTGCTTTTTGATTGGTGTTCACATCATGAATCTCTCTTTTGTCCTAATGATGCATTGTGTACCAAACCCTCATGACCTCTAAGTCTAGACAGTACATGTTACTATGCCCTGGAGTAGAAGCGGTACATTTCATCATTAGCAACATCATAATTATGTATTTAGCTCCATCTTGCATTATTGAAACAAATTCTAATGATATGACATGGGTTTAGTACTAATCTGAGGCTAAGATTGTGATTACTTAGAAGTGAGATGATCACAATCAACTGTCTTCACTAATTCAGTTATTCATTATTATGTCTAGCTTCTGGTAATTGATACATGCTGTAACTTCTACACATCCCAAAGCCAAGCAAATAATTCCCAGCTTTGCTGTGGATCAGCTAGAAATTAATGAAGTTCATATTAAGGTATGGCTGTCGATGCCATGAACAAAAGCAGATGGGGCTTAGTATAAGTTGGTGTTAACATTAATTGGTTGCTAGACTATTTTCATATTTGGGATATACTCCTGTACTATTTTAAGAGAATCCAGATACAGTCTCCTTTCAAATATTGAAGTACAACTTTCTGATTAGGTACCTGTTTATCTGAGATCTTGACCTCCTACTTATAGGATTAAGAGGTATAAGCATGGTAGGAATTTTCATAGGATTAAGCATATTCACAGTACTGATCTGAATTTCATATCAAAAAGAGTTTCTTGAATTCCTCTTATTTAGCTTTCTCCTACTTATCAATCATTAGAGGCTAAAGCATATACTATTATGCAAGTTCATAAGCACTAATCTACATTGTTGATGTGTTTTGGTGAGGATATTAACTCTGAAGTCTGAACTGACCAACCTTCTCTATCACCTTGAACACTTCACCACTCACAAGTCAACAATACTACAGAAGAAAGGTAAAAATCCAAAAATGAAAAGCATAAACAAAGAAGTGAAAGTGAAACCAGGCACCATTCAATACCAAATAACCCCACAAGTTTGTCTCTTCAATGCCTCAACCACATTAGGACAAGTTCACAAGTAAAACCCCTCAAGCAAGCATTAGTGTTTTTTCTCTACTGAGAACATGAAGGGCTGGCTTCTGTCTTTCCTGCTTCTGCTTATAATCCCCACAGAAGCTGTTTTTGGTGTTGGTGGTGGTGTTGGAGTCAATGTTGGCCCTGTTGGTGGTGGTGGCAGTGTTTGGATTGGTGGAGGCATCAATGGACAAAATCCTCCATCTGGATCTTCCTCCTCAGACCTTAGCAGAGCCTACACTGCTCTTCAGGCATGGAAATCAGCAATCTCTGATGACCCAACTAAGGTTTTGGCCACTTGGGCTGGCCCAGATGTGTGTTCTTACAAAGGAGTCTTCTGTGCAGATTCTGAGGATGGCCAAACCATTGTGGCTGGAATAGATCTCAATTATGCCAATCTCAAAGGCACTCTTGTCAAAGAGCTCTCCTTTCTAACTGAAATGTCCTTGATCCATCTCAACAGCAACAGATTTTCAGGCTCAATTCCTGACACTTTCAGAGACCTCAACTCTCTCCAAGAGCTTGACCTCAGCAACAACCAATTCTCAGGCCCCTTCCCCACAATCACATTATACATTCCCAACCTCATTTACCTTGACCTCAGGTTCAACAACTTCACTGGTTCAATTCCTGATGAGCTCTTCAACAAAAACCTTGATGCCATTTTTCTCAACAACAACCAATTTGAAGGTGAGCTACCTCAGAGTTTAGGGAATGCACAAGCTTCTGTCATCAATTTAGCTAACAACAAGTTCAGTGGCAACTTCCCAAGTAACTTTGGGTTCATGGGCACCAAACTGAAGGAGATTTTGTTCCTCAATAATCAACTAACTGGTTGCATTCCTGAAGGAGTTGGGCTATTTTCTGAGATCCAAGTCTTTGATGTGAGCTTCAATTCTCTGATGGGTCATTTGCCAGACACAATCTCCTGCCTCCAAGAAATTGAAGTACTCAACTTGGCACACAACAAGCTCTCTGGGGTTTTACCAGACCTGGTTTGCTCACTGAAAAGCCTAGTCAATCTGACTGTTGCTTACAATTTCTTTTCTGGGTTCAGCCAGGAATGTGCCAAATTGTATTACAGGAACGTGGGGTTTGATTTCTCACTGAACTGCATTCCTGGGAGGAACATGCAGAGACCTCAGCCACAGTGTTCTTTGATTCCTGGAGGTGGGTTAAATTGTCTGAGAATTCCAGGGGCAAAGCCCCTTGTTTGTGGCGGAGTTCTTCCAAGCTCATCATCATCATCTCCATGAAAATTATGGAGCTACCAGTAATTGTACAAGAGGTTGGTGAGTGGTTCTTTATGTATTAATAATCATTCTGAGCTCCTCCTAATTTAGTTTCTTTGTTAACTCCTACTTGAATCTGGAAAAGAAGGTTTTCCGGGTTATGTTTTGATGATTAGCAATAGAAGAATCATTAGTAGTCAAATTAATCAAATATTAAACTTGGTTTCACTGCTTGGCTTGTGACATTTCTGTTGGAATATTATACTGTGGTCTTTATAAACAGGGTTTATCATTTTGCGTCACGTGACATCTGTGAACCCAGAAAAGCTTGATATGCAATTTCCCAATTCACAGAGCTCTAGGCCTTGCCTTGCCTTAATGGTTTTCATCTTTATCAATCTAGCCAAAATAGAAAAATATCAATGTGGTTTTTGAAGCTCCAAGAGAAATTAGAATATTCAGATGGGATTTACATTGTCTGAAACTGAAAGTAACTGAAAGATTGTAGCAGAGACATTGTCATCATACGAGGCTTCCATTGTTATCATGCAAGGCTTCGCCAAATGGCAACCAAAATCAAATATTATCATGGCGGCCATGATGAACATAGTGAAGAGAAAATACAGCAATGCTAAATTTCTATTACAGAACTATTTACGCAATATAGTACATTGGGTTTGGAAGTTTAAAGGATCGTCGGGCAACTGCAAAGCCCGACAAGTCACTCCATTGATCTCCCGAGCTCCCATGAATTCGGAAACCTTCGTTTATCAGTTCTGCTCTCTTCTTGGATTTGTATTCAGTTGCGAGTGTTCCTTTATCCGAAGGTCCCCTGTAATCATCATCAACCAAATCTTAGTAATCCTTACAATGAGGCTAGTTATCCTACTGTTTTTATCAATGTAGGAGAAAAGGGTTAGCTGATGTTACCTCAGTAGCAGCCTCTCCCAGTCGCTGTAACCTGAATATACGAGGTTGTTCACCGTGGCATTTCTCTGAAATTCGCTCCGCCCAGTTAACAGGAAAATCTTGAACCCCAACCGTTGGAGCCCCTTGTACAGACTCAAACTTGCTGGGATAGCAGGGGCCTCGGCCAAATCCACCCACTTATCAAAAGATACCTCATCGAATGTCACTGATCTGTAACAACATACACCTAGTCAACTTCACCATATAAGCAAAGAAAACACCTAATCCATAACACAGTTAAATTGTTTGATACAACTTAGTATTCCCGCATTGGTTAGGAAACCATAAAATTCTTATAGATTCATCTTCTATAAGAGTCCTTTTCTCATTGTTTTCCTAAGATGCTATAATATGCTATAGGTTCTCCTCAATACAGGTTTTACAACACTAACATTTGAAACCTTTTTTTTTTTTTTGCCTTTTTTACATTTATATCAAAAAAAAATTATGAATCACCTCGTAAACCGATCCATTTTGTTAAACCCAACAATCTTTAAGTTATTGAAAACACTAGTAACAGTTACAATAACAACTACATAAGAGCATCTCCAACAACTTCTCTAAAATTTATCTATAATGGAGAAGTAAAAGTCAATGCTTCAAGCAATTTTTCTTCTCTAACTCTAACAGATTCCCTATTTTGGAGATTTCATAATTATTCCCCAAATCCTTTTATAAAATTATAAAGTTTGCTTCAAATATGAGGAATTTGGGGCCCTCTCTCCTCACATTCCCTATTATAGAGAAAGTTTTAGAAAACTTGTTGGAGCAAAACATCTAAAATTTTCTTCAAAATAAAAAAAATAAGAAACTGTTGGAGATGCTTGTACAAACATTTAACTTCAACCCTAGCTCTCAATGATAAGTAACCTATCCTCTCCTAATCCCCTACAAATTTTCTTTTAATTTTTTTAATTTTTGACAGATTAATACCTGTTATAATGTAAAGTTGTGGGGGCCTAGCACTACATTATATATATCATGTCACAATACTTATGTGTCCTATGCCTTCCAAGTGTCAACCTCTCATTGGCTAGTCCCATCTAGAATGACGAGCTCCATGCCTCTAATCACATGCCCTTACCAACCACAACACGACAAAACAATCCCATCCCTACACTCATTCATGATTAAACCACCAATCATGCAAATTCCCAAACTAGTCAAACATACAAAAAGAAAAAGTCATCAAATCCGACGGTGAGGATCGAATCAAGGCTTACCCGAACCCGTGCTCCTGATAGTACGGCAAATTGGATAGCAGCGTCTCATCGATATCGAAAACCCAGGCGTCTTTCCCGTCGCCGCCGAGCTTCACGCCCTGGCTGAACGCCAGCGAGAGATTCGCGACGATCGCCGAGTCGGAGGCGTAGCGGTCGCCGGTCATGTAATCCTGGACGAACGCCACGCACCGGGAGGGAATGCTGGCCCAGCTCCCGGCGTCGTTGGTCTCGACGGAGAATCGCCAGCTGTCGCAGTAGATGTTGTCGTCGGCGCGGAGCTTCCGGTCGTCGGAGACGTGCGGGATTTGGAGGATCGAATGAGATAACGCAGCGGGGATGGTGACGAGGATGACGAGGAGGAAGGCGGAGGCCATTTGACGGAAAACCCAGAAAGGTCTTTTCTGCAGGCAAAAGAGCTTTCTGGTTTTTCGGTCTTTTCTCAGAGATGGAGAGAGAGAGAGAGAGAGCTGCAGAACGGAGGGAGAGAAGGAAAGTGTGTTTTAACGAAGGGGGGGGGGGGTTTGTTTTTGGTTTTTATCCTGGGGAAGACCTGGGTCAGGTGGTAAAAGTTTGGCTGGTAAAAAAGTATTTGTGGTAAATAGAGAAGAGAAGAGAACAGAATGGATGATGTGATTATGATACGATAAGAGTTGGATATGGAAGTATTCAAAAAAAGAGAGTTGGGTGCGAAATATGGCAAGTATGGTGGTGTAGGTTGGTGACAACTGACAACTATCATATTTTGCCGATCAAAAGTTTAGTTCGTGAAATTAATAAGAGGTTTGATGATATTATATTGGATATTCGATGAGATTTTAATATTTTTTCAATGATTTTTATTATTACGGTTGTTAGTGATCACGATACTCTTATTGTATCTTATTTGTGAGGCAAGAATAACACTTCATACGTGTGTGCTTAATGTCTCTCGTTCACTGCGTTGCACGGAAGCGTCCACCCAGCCACGTTTCGCGCTTCGGAAGCGGAAGCGTCCGGAAGCACGATTCCGGGAAAAGAGGTTTTTGGAAGCGCAGTGGAAGCTTGCGTTTCCGATATGGAAGCGCATGACTTCGATGGAAAGGGAGGAAACTGAAACTGGAGGGGAGAGAGAGAGAGAGAGATCTTGAAAACAGACTGAGAATACGCACGAAGCTCCCGGCTTTGGCTTTCGAAACTCCGGTCCCTATGTCAGAGAATACAATGCAGACGACGGCGGGTGGTGATTGGGTGCGGGGCGAAGCAGACGAAGACGGGCGGTGATCGGGTGAAGAAGAGGGAGACGGAGAGGCTGATGGTGAAGAAGTTGGCGAAGAGGAAGTCGCGGAGGAGCAGTCCACGTTGGGGCTTACAGGTTTGCTTCAATTTGGAGGAGGCGGTGGTTTTTGTGAGAGAGAGAGAGGGAGGAGGCTGTGATTTTTGAGAGAGAGAGAGATAGTGGTTTTAGTGGGAGAGAGGTGAAAAACCATTCTATATCCAGTTATTTTCTCCTTGGGGTTTATTGATTTTTTAGGTTTTTTGTTTTATTTACTTATTCAATTATAATCATCTTTAGTAATATTTATCTATTTTTAAATATATATTATTTATTTTAACGTTTCCAAAACACTTTCACGTTTCCAAATTTTATAAAATTACGCTTCCGCACTTCCGGACGCTTCCGCTTCCGCATCCCCGCTTCCGTTTCTGTGCTATGTAGCTCGTTCATAACCTCATTCTAATTACGGTGGAATGACATTTTTTTTTCCTCTTGATATAACTTTTCTTTTTGAGTGACAAACATATTGACGAATATACGTAAGACATGTGTCCCAACTTAGTTGACAATATAATTGAAATCTAATTTAAATTAGAACCCTAGGCTACCTACATTGAAAAAAATGCAATATATATCAATAAATTTTTCATTAAATTGAATGAATTTATCGTTCCATGATTTTTAAGTTCCGTGTACAATGTGTTTACAAACCCCAAAACTACTAGAAGATGGAAGAAGAAAATATAGAGAGAAAAATCTTCAAGATTTGTGAGAAAAAATAATCAGAATGAAAGAATGTGGAGAAAAATATACATATTTACTGCTCAAACCAATAATGCCTCAAATTAGCAAAAACTAATCGGTTGTCACAGCAGCAGATAGAATACACAATTAACAGAAAAATTAATCCAACCAGTTTCTAAGACAAGAAATTCTGTTCATCATAGCAAAGCTCCTTCCTTAGTTTATGTGAGAAGAGTTTGCAAGCATCCATGCTAAGATCAATGGCAGCAGAAAGTGCTACAAACAGAGCAGCATCAGCCATACAAGTTACATGCTGCACTCCTACTTGCACCATAGGCTTGCTCACCTTTCCTTCCCCTTCGACGCTTGATCCCATCACAAATCCTTTCACCGGAGACCTCGAGTAATTCAAACCTTGATCTCTCAATAGCCGACTGTCGATGCAAAACTCCCCGCCCTTTTTCATGCTCAATGTAGCTTCGGCGATGGTAATGCTGCTACTAGGACCATTGTCAGTGACAAGCTCAAACTTGTAGCCCAAGCCATCAACTGGGCCTCTCTCGCGCCAAGCCTCCAAACGACCCCATGGTTTCCAGTTGTTAACGGAGAAGCCATGGGGTCGGAGGATAAGCCAAGCACCCGGGTTCGACCTGAAGACCCTGTCGGACCCCGGGGAAGGTACAAAGGGTGTGATCATGGAGGCAGCCGCCACTGGTGAGCCGGATAGATCATGAATCGTTATCATCCAACCCTTTCTCTCCCTTCCTGGTCTCTTTCTTTCACCTGAAAAGGTTCTCCTCCATCCTCTATTATTTTTGCTGGTGAAATCTGGTGGCAGAGATCTGATATCAACACAAAATCATATTAGTTAATTCACTTGTGTGATCATATGATTAATTAGCACAGAATATACAAAATAATAAGAGAATTTAGTTGTCAAATTGGATTATATTCCTATAACAGAACATGTAGAACTGATACCAACTATTTTCACATGGTAGGGAATCCCCAACTACATATATCTAATGAGGCTGTTTTGAAGTTGACATTGTCTGTCTGACCAAGTGTAGGTATGCAACTAGAATGCCTCCATTGAATTGTTTCAACTTCCTCTTTCACCTGAATCATTCACCCTTTTACTATACTGAACCGAAGAACAACACTCCGATTATGACATACTGTCTACTAAACTAACCAGCTAGTGATATCAATGTTCACTAAATTAAACAGTAGAAGATATCGAAATACGATAAAAACTTGTCGCCATGCCAAAAGCACGTATCCTACTCCAGAAATTCAGTTACTCTGGTTTGCAGCGCTGATTTGGCCACGACCCATCAAGAACAAACTAAATGTCCTCATTATCATGAAAGGAACCCTCTAATTAAACATGAAAGAAACGTAAATCAATGAACCAACTTGGCATGTGAATCTTGTTTGGACTCCAGCTAGATTAAGACACCGACTCTTCCCGCTCCAAAATTGTTAACTTTCTTGGCCCCCGTTAGCAAAAAGACATGATCAACGACTAGAATGCGCCATGAAAAGTAAGAAAAAACAGTAAACTCACCGGAATCTGGAGTTACGGTCGGCACTGAACTTGCAGCTGAAAACGGGCTGCTGTATATCCCGGCCCTGAATCTGAAAAATCACCGGACTACACTCCGGTTCGCCACCGAACTGGAAAACAAACCGGGGATCCGGTTCAGCCCGCACCATCATGTGCAGCCGCGCTGATGGCTTGTCGCTGTGCTTCCCGAGCTTCATCCACCCGTTGTGGATCATCCGCGGGCTGGTCTGGGCCGCGTCGATGTCAATGCTGAGGTTGACACGGCCCAGCAGCTTCCCGCTGGTGACTCCACACGTGCTGCCCATCCGCCCTGTGTACACAGAGACAAGGAGCGTGATGGGCTTTCCCGACAGCCGCCTTAGCGCGGTCGGGTCCAGGTTGAACCCATGCGCTGAAGTGAAGGAGTCGGGAGGGGAGTCGTTAGTAGAAGTGGAGAGACTGAGAAGGGCGGTTTGGGGAGGGAAGTTCTTGATCCTCATCTCGCAGAAGCAGGGAGTGGTGGAGGAGTGGACGCCGGAACCGGCAGGCTTGGTGGCGTGTGGAAGCTTGAGGGCTAGCGAGTCGACCATGACCCGAACAAAGGGACACGGATCCATGAAAGCAACGTTGTGATTTTCACTGGTGGTACTATGAATGAATGTCGGTCTGTGTGTTTGGTTTGCTCTCTGTGTGTGAGAGTGAGAGAGACGAGCGGAGAGTGGAGACAGCTAGCTTTTAGGTTCTGGGTGTTGACATGGTACCAAGTAAGGATGATTAGATTTATATATGGGAGTTGTTTGATGGAGGTGAGAAATGGATGATGATGATCGGTTGGTTTGCATGTTACCGGTTTTGACGATTCACTCTCTGGAAAAAGGCTTGGATGGGGGGATTGGAGTTTAGCTGGAGCTGAGTGGTTTTCTTTTACTGTTTGATTTGGGGCTTTGTGTCGGACACTATGCCATTTTAGTTATCATTGTGGTTTATAATGATGAATAAGAAAAACCAAGTCATTGAAATCTTGTTTATTAATTTACTAGTTCCTCATGGATCCGTGAAAGGTTTAGTGCAGTAGTTTGTCATTTATCAAGAAGTTCATATGTTTTACCGCTAATTAACTCTCTCTTTACATGATTACTTGGGTAAATTGCATAGGTGTGACATCTTCCGAAGGTCATCCATGAGCTCATGTGCCATTATGTAGGAAACATGCATCTTTGAAATTAAGTAATTGGTTCAATAATGTTGTATCGAGTTGAAGTTACATGCTAATCTTTCGAGATCACAACTAAATAAAGAAAAACAAAATAATCATTAGTTACCCAATTAATACTTGACATTTATCTACCGTTAAAATCAATTTTGGTGTGTGCATGCATGAGCCTTATGTCATGGGATCTGAATCCTCTCTACGTGGGAGCAGACTCTTTTGATTTTATGAGGAATATTAGTGTAAAGCTAGAGAAATCTAAAAACCAACATATATAATGACACTTCTCATCTTGCAGGTAAGTTCATGAGGCAGTATAAGATCCTCGAATCCCATGAGGGATTGTGTGAGCTAGCCATGCATAATTGAAGATTTGTTTGGGCAAAAATTGTAAATGCATATATACCCAACATAATTTCACCCTATCTTATTAACTAAGATATAGTTTTAATTATGTCTGGTTCGACTCATTCAAAACAGAATGTGTCTCTTAATTACAATCCCTTGTTACAAGGGAACACATTTTAATTTCGTTTACCAAGAGACCATTGTAGGTTTGTTTGTTTTTGTGACTGCACCCATATTTGAGAATGAGCTGCCTACGTACCCTGGAGATGATCAACTCACTCGTAATTCAAGAGTCTCAACAAGTGAATGACTCGTTTGAGGGCTTTGACTTTAGGATGAGAGTAGTGTTTGGAAATGTGTTTGGATTTGTGTCTGAAGGTATTTGAGCTTTGGAGCAAGATTCTGGCTTCAGGCGATCCGGGAATTTATTTGGGTTGGTGGTTGCATCCAGATTTAAATCCAGACTGCCTACATATCCTTGTAAAGGGATTAAACCAATGTAGTTCGAAAAGTTTGGTTATGGATTTAATTCTCTGGTGCTTCAGGAATTTGGCCAGAGTTATTTGGACTGGACGAATTTGGCTGGTGGTGTCAGGGATTCTGTTTTGAATTTTGGTTGCATCTGGTGGGTTGCTAGACTGCCTACGTACCCCTTTGTGGGATCAAACCGACAGTAGTTCATAAGGGGTTTGTAGGTTTTGTGACTTAGTGTCAGCTTTGGGTTTGACATATGTATTTCTGAATCCGTCAACCATATTTCTTATGGACACCTAATTTGGTAGAGCGTCTGTTGATTTGAGTTATGCATCGCATGTGTCACCAAGAGGCTTGAATTGCCTTAGCCATAGTTCTTGATAGTGGCGTAGGTGATCTCCGCGTGTAAGCGGACTCCCCCTTCATGCAGACTCCGCGCGTATGCTTGTGAGCGGACTCCTCGCGTATGTTGGTGAGCGGACTCCGCGTGTATGTTGGTGAGCGGACTCCGCGTGTATGTTGGTGAGCGGACTCTGCGCGTATACTTGTGAGCGAAGTTTGCGTGTATGCTTGTGAGCGGACTCCGCGACTCGCTTCCTCTTCTGCATGAAGGGATCTCGCCTCACCTGTGACGTCATCTCGCCTCTCCTGGGCTTAGGGCTTCTGTTTTGACGTGAATATTAGCTCGCCACCCCTTAGGGCCTCTGCTTTGATGTGAAGTCACCTCGCCACCCCTTAGGGCCTCTGCTTTGATGTGAAGTCACCTCGCCACCCCCTTAGGATTTCTGTTTTGATGTGAAGTCACCTCGCCACCCCTTAGGGCTTCTGTTTTGATGTGAAGACACCTCGCCACCCCTTAGGGTTCCTGCTTTGATGTGAAGTCACCTCGCCATCCCTTAGGGTTTCTGCTTTGGCGCGAATGTCACTTAGCCATCTCGCGAGGTCATCTCGCAAGGCTATCCACGCAGGGTCGTCTCTGCATGCGAACTGATGTGCATCTCGCATGATAATGTTTTAGCAGGAATGTTTGTTTTCTTCTCTTGTACAGCTTGTTATGCGGAGCGCAAGGCCTTATGTACAAGAGGAAGGGCCGAACGGCCTGGTCTTCAAACTCGTCTGGAATGCTTGTTTCCTTCTTTTGTACGGCTCGTTATGCGAATCGCAAGGCCATGTGTACAAGAGTAAGGGCCAAGCAGCCATATACTTATTGCAGCAAGAGGAGGCGGGGGCGAGGTCATCTTGCCTTCTTTTTTGTGACTACCTCGCGTGGTCATCTCGCCTTCTTTTTTATGACTATCTCGCGTGGTCATCTCGCATTCTTTTGGTGACTACCTAGCGAGGTCATCTCGTGTTAGGGGAGATGTCTTTGCTTCCGGGCTTCCGGCAGAGTGAGACAGAAAGATAAAGACGCTGCAAAAAGAAATAGTTAGAATGGGGGATCCACCTTTATTGGTTCGCCTCTCTTCTTCTGCTTGATGCTTCGCTTCTCTGCTTCTCTCTCGCGCTCTCTTCCACGCCTCCCCCCTTCGCTTTTCCTCTGTGTCTCTTTATATATATAGAGTGCACGGTTTGGGAGATTGAGTTCTTATTGGACTTTGATGTCGTACAACTGTTTGCAAGAGTCACATTTGAACTCAAAAACATTATGCATGTAGCACAATAAAAGTATGTATATATATATATATATTTTTTTTTTTGCGATCAACAGTTTCTATGTCTTACAAATACACTAGTAAAGTAAAACAAATTGAATGCAGCTGCATATCCATATATAAGAATCACTTATAAATAGCAAAAACAATTTTTCTTATTTACTAATTTACTTCTACATGAGGATAATTTATACCAGTAATGCCGATTTTATGTGACGTTTTCAATAATTTCATCTTTTAAATTAAGAATGAAATAGAGTTTGTATGATATATCAAACGGTATAACCTTATGACTAAAAGAGGTTGTCAAACGGAAAAGTTCCAACAGGAGGCAGACCCGTACCTGAATAGAGTCCTAACAGTCGATGGACTCAGGGCCAAGAACCTTAAGGGGCCCAAAATTTTTATTTTCTCTTTATGTGATTACATTAGTTTAGTTAAAAATAATTAACAGCATCCAATTAGCAGAATAGTGTTACAAAAGAGAAAAATGAATATAAAATTTTACCCATTATATTACTATCATTAATTAGTTGCCATTTTAGAAAAATGAGCAGCCTAAGTAAGAGATTTGTTGTATAAATAAGATTTTTAATATGATTTCTAATGTTTTTTGTTGTTAGATTTTGAGTTTATAGTTTTAATTCGTGAAAATTTTTATGTGTTTCTTAAAAAGAGAAAATAAAAGTGAATAAACACTATACTTTGAGGGCCCAATTTTGAAAGTTCGACTCAGGTCTAAAAATCACAAGTCCGGGCCTGACAGGAGGTTTAGGTTGAATTTTTTGACATGAAATTTGCAAAGCATACACGCCCTCAAGTAAACTCGAAAACTTTAGTTAAAAAAAAACCCCAAGTGACGTAATTCGTAATTCCAAGCACAAAAGGGTAAAAAAGACAAATTGGGCAAGCAAAAATGGAAGAGGGGAGCCCACAGCGGGAGCCACAACAGCTGGGGGAAGGCTGTCCCCACGTTGTCAAATCAAAAGCCTACCTGGATTTTACAATTGGAAAAATACTGGCAGTAAAGGACTCTTGACGTGGCATTCTTGGCGCCGCCTAATCAAACTGTTCCTGACGGCGTTAACCCTTATTTTTTTATTATAATTTATTAGTTTTTTTAATTTCAATACATTAGTTAAGCTTTCTTTTTTTGCCTAGTAAACCTTGTTAAATACTTAAATTTGATGCTTTATGGTCAATATGTACGCATGAGTTTTTCTTGCTCTCGAGGTATTATTACTATAGTTTGAATTAACAATAATATCTAAGAATATAACTAGCATATATGAATTAATTAAAAAAGTTACAGTGAATACCGTCTTAATAGTATCAACTAAGTTTAAAGTTGTGACGATACTTAAATTCATGACCCTTAAAAGTTGGTATGTGTTTTATGACTCTTACACAACTCATTGCAATACTTTGGCATAGCATAATTATTCAAAATTCCAAATTAAACAGAAATTTGTATGATGTATAGGTTGATAAATGTAACATATTTCAACTCTTTTAATTTTTTTTTCGAGAACTCTTTTAAATTTGATTATAAATGATGATGGATTGAGAATATTGTTTCTGGTTGTTTGGTGGGATTCTAATATAAAATGCTGTTTGGTCAAGGAATCAATTAAGGTGCATGAATACTTGACCAATTCAATTTGTTTTACATCCACAATTAAATCAAATGTCATATGCAATGTCTTTGATCTTCCACTATTTTCTATTTTGGAATGATTTCATCTATGATCCTTCGAATTTGTCATTTGTGGTGGAGGTAATTACTAATTAGATTTCTCAAATCCTTTTGTTTTCATGTAAAAACTAATCGATTCTTGAAGCCATATATATGTGTATATACATCCAGTGGCAGCAGTGCGGGAAGCAAGCATGTAGGTGTGGTAGTGGTACCACCCTTGCCTATTGTATCGGCAATCTCATTTTCGGAGCATGATGCTTGTTTCATTGCTACGCTACCAAATGTTTCACTCCTCATCAAAAGCTAGCCCGGCTCATCATGCTAATGTTTATGCTAAACAAATCACATATAATCAATCGTTGTTTTGCCAAAAGCATTAGCCACTATGCTGGTTAGACCACCGTCAAGAAACTCGAGAGTCGTGACCCCGCCATCGAAGCATTCCGACAGATATTACATAAGTAACAATTAAGTGTCAATATATGTTGGAAGATACTTGCTTAAGCAGAACTCTCATCCAATGAAGCCCTAACAATCACAAATCTCTTATTTGTACATTGCAGATTAGAGGTATACGAGACTCATATGACCCTGGTAAAAACTAAAAAGTGTCGGCTTCCAATAGTGGGTTTTTAAGTTGGAAAACTTTGGACCAACAAGATCTGACTGCACTCACGTGGTAATCGGTTTGGAGTCAGATGTTAGATGATCGTGTTTTGTTAGGCCACATTCGGTTGATAATGTTTCTAGGTTGGTTAGCTATCTTTTCTGATCTAGACACGTCCCTCTACCAACCCAAAACTAGTGTCGACGATTGGGTTCAAAAATTAATAAATTCGTGCATCTTATTACGAATACTCGATCATACTCTAAAATCATCATAGAATAAAGCTATTTGATGAACTTTTGAGTAGTACGTACCAGTGAATATTACATGCGTTCTAAGTTCGATCTAACCCCTTGAAAACGCACCAGGTATATCTCCATCTTGGTCAAGACTCTTCTCTATTATTGTTTGATGTTAGTTGATACAATCTTGAGTAGGGCATCAAAAATCATACAAACGATCCTTTTAACTGGCATGTGACATGTAAAGTCGATCATTGCTAATTTGTGAAAGCTATGAAAGAGCATAGAGACAACCCATCTGGTTGTAGTTTTGTCCCAAGACAAAGATTATGGACCCCAAAAGACACGAAAAGATATATGGTTTGCCATCGGTTCGCCCTTAATTTGGAGGGTGAGGTTTTAGTACCTCTCACAAACCTTCATTAAACTCGATGATCAAGTGCTTCATATCAGGGTTACTACTTTGACAGGGTCGTGGCCTTTCCAAATCAGTTAGGTTGTCCAGGCAAGCCATGCTAGCATGGTGTTGAAGAAGAAGTTGGCAGAGAGCCAGAGACAAATCAAATCAGACAGGTCATTTGGGCGTGTATACAGTATCTCCTGGTCAGATTGGGTAGAGTATTGATCATCCACCAACCTTGGTGAGCTTTTAATTTACATATATGATCGAATATATCATTTCACATACAAGGCTAGGGGTGGGGTGTTTAGTTTCAAAATATACGCAGATTATGGCGCAGTCGATTATATATATGGAGGGATAATTTAGGACCGGCCTGAACCCAACTCATGATCATGATCAGTTGAGTGCAGTAGGTTAGAAACAATGAAGTTGAATATAACCGGTGACAAAGCCAGGATTTGAGTTCCAGTGAGACAGCTGTTATATATTATCAAAACTTCAATTAAAATAAACATCTAAAATGATAGTAATTTTTCATATGTAATATACCAAGGACCAGTTGTTGAGTTGTTTATCATTAAAAAACAATTTGTTAATAACTATATATGTAGCAGACTCATGGCATTAATTTAAACACAATCAAAAACTTTCTTAAAAACGTCTCCAAGTCTGATGTCTGAGGAAACTCTTGAGTGGAGTAGTGGATGATTATTTCTTCTAGTGCTGGTGCATTAGAGAGCAAATACCTGATGAACTTCGGTTTGATGAGATCTTCTTTGTCAATATCTATGACCAAAATCTTTATTTGATCAATAAATTCCAGGTGCTCGGAGTTGGCTGATTCCCAGTAACATTGACTGCTCCACTCTCTCAACTGTCGATGAACATATGATGCAGCATATATATATATGCAAGAAGAAAAACAAATCAGTAATAATCGATCAGAATTTTTTTTGCCGTCGATGGTGAAATTAGTTATAGGGTTGTGAAACTTACCCTACCACCTAATTTTACTTTTCTTAACTTGACTCCTGTCCGCGCCGCATCATCATCAAGATATGATCTGATGGACAGATATTCCAGACTGGGAAATCTTCGGAGGTACACGGCCTTTTTTGGTTGCGCTGCCCTATTGGTATGTACATACAAGTACTGTACAGCATTGAGTTTCAAATTCCAGTAGTCCTTAACAACCTGCATGTATGCAGCACAAAACTTATCAATAGGGACTCAACCGCTGTAGAAATTAAACACAAGAAAGATATATATACGTACCTGAAGAATATTTTCGCCTACATATAGAGTTTTGGTCTGGCTGACAGATTGAATAAGCTCATCAATTTTTGGATCAAATCTAATAAGTTCCTCTTCCGTGTTGAGATGCCATTGATAATAAAGTCTAGCAATTTCCAGAAACTTGAAGTTACCCAGGTAATAATTTTCAGCAATACGTCCTTTCCAGTTCCAAAATATTTAGATTTGGAGCAAAAATCCTCATTGTTTTGGTGCCAACTGGAAGGCATATTATTAGTCCAGATAGGCTCTCGGCTTCAACTTTAATACTGTCGTAAGCACCAAATATTGCTAAACATTGAAGAGATATTGGACAGGCAATGGTAAGATTTTTCACCCCAACTATATCATGTACAGACAGAAATTTTACGTTTTTGCAAGACTCGGGGAGCCAATTCACAAACAAGTCTGACACCCAACACCATTTAGAACTAACTCTCTGAGATTTGATATCGAATTTGTACTGATGGGGGTGAACTGTATGTCTCCCTTCAGTTTAAGCTTTTCCAAAGATGGGCAACAATGCAGAATATAAATACGGGTGTTGATGCATCTGCAGATGGAAATAATGTTGGAAATAATGTCTACATCCATCTCTTTCACATTATCACTTGCAGCTGCTTTTCTAATAAATCTCCCAATTACATGTTTTTCTCTTGTTTCAGAAAGCTTCCATCGAAGATTAACACAACGCAAACTCTTTTCTTCCAACACCTTCTCAGTGTGACAGTTCAGAAATTCAAAGAAGTCTTCTCTTTTATTTGGATCATCTCCGATTTTTTCAGAATCAATACAAAACCTTCGAAGCAATGTGCATATCTTGTTGAATTCTTTTGACAACGTGCTGGCTCGAGCAATGTCTTGAATGTCAAGGTACCCAAGTATTTCAAGTACCTTCCTGCGGTAGGTCACTAAACCTGTTCGGGTTTTCTTCTTCATCTCGCAATTGCGACATGGCTCAATACTCCGACCTAGCTAGCTTCAAAATCAACTAGGAGTTCAGGGTTACAAACTCACAATCATGATGCTGGTTTTCATTATACAGTAGAGTAGTTTCTCCGGTCATGATGAGTTTAGGGTTTACAGTAAATCAAACCAATATACCTAAACAGGCCCATCTGGCCCAACCCAAACCCATCGCACGCTTGAGCAAATCCACACGTGTGAGGGTCAAGAAACGTGCACGTTAACTCGATCTACACAAGTAGAGAAGCTTCTGGTAATGAAGAACTCTGTTTTCTTAATTCCCAAGTTGTGAGAGCGAGAGAGATCTGAGCTGGGCTATCACTGAAATCAGTTTCTGAATTCTGGGTTTGCAATGTCGACGCCTGCTGAGTAATACCCATGTCTCGTTTTTGTTTCTCAGATTCGTATATTTCTTGTTTCCTGTGGTTCTTTTCTTCTATGACTGCTTTCGTTTCTATCATGGGGTTTTTATATAATGCCAGTTTGTTACAATCTTTAAGTTGAATTCTGGGCTTGCTTTGTTTTGGAGTTTTGGTTATTCATTTGCAAAAATTGGTGTTATGGACTTGAATTTAGCTGAGGTTATGTGAAGCTGGACTGATTGCTGGAAATTGTAGAATTGGGTATGGGCTAAAAACCCAAATTTATGTTGGGTTTATCTATGATCACTCTATGAGCTTTAGAATTTGTTTTACTTAGAATCACGTTAAAGATATAAAAAAAAGTATAAAGATTTGGACTTTAACCGTTTCTTGTTGTTTGGCTTGGGATGAAGTTATATTAGCTACAATGCCTCTAGTCTTTTAGTGAAAATATAGTATTGTGATTTTGGATACTTTTGTCTCCATGTGCTAATGGCTTCACTCTTGTTATATTATGCACCGATTATTGTTTTTGCTACGGTAGAATTGTTTTGATTGATTGTTTGGATCGGTCAATGAGTTTTAAGTTGCTGGTTTCAGATTCTATCAGTCACTCCCACCCATAAGCAAGGCTTACGGGACCATCTGTGTAGTGGCAACTGCGGCCTTTCAGTTGGGGCTTTATGATCCTCGAACAATTGCATTATTATATGGACCAGTATTTTCACAGTTCCAGGTACAGTTTCATGGAATATGTTCAGGGTATTGTGTTTAGTTTTGAGATAGAACACTTCTTTGACTTCACCTTCTGTTGTAGGTGTGGAGGTTGATTACAAATTTCTTTTTCCTCGGGAAGTTCTCTGTCAACTTTGGAATTCGCCTTTTAATGATGTAAGTTTCTGCATGATATCCCTGATCAGATAGTCTAGAAGTGGATCCTCATCGCTTCTATGCATGTCTATCATTTGCTTTGGTTTATGCAGTCAAATTGTACCTCTCTTTCTAGAAGCATAGATATATCCCTTTTATGTATCATAATATCTTGCATAGAAGGACATAAATCAGTTCTTCTTTTCCTTGTTTTAACCAATAAATCAGACCATTTCAGTAATTTAACTAGATTGGTGGGACACTAATACAAAACTGTTAATGATTGTACAGAGCAAGATATGGAGTTCAACTTGAGAAGGGACCATTTGAACGGCGTACTGGTGATTTCTTGTGGATGATGATATTTGGAGCCTTGACACTATTGGTGCGTGAGTTGTATTCATGTTCTTTTTTACTGCAGCGAGTAGAGATTAAACTGAAACTGATCTGGAACTGAAAGGATTGTCCGTGTTGTTTACTTTTAATCCTGAACTATTCAGATTCTTGTTCTTATTTTTTAATATGGTATTTAGCTTGTTAGGATTTAGTATTGTTGAAATATATACCATCATAATTTCTCTTGTTTTGACCTCTTATGCTTGTCTTGAAATTGTAGGGTTTATCCGCCATCCCAATGTTTTGGTCTCCATTCTTGGGGATATCTCTTGTGTTCATGCTTGTTTATGTCTGGAGTAGAGAATATCCAAATGCTAATATCAACTTATATGGCCTCGTCCAACTTAAGGTATGAACTGTGGTATACATTCCCAAGGTATGTTGGGTGTTCTGTCTGTTATGTATCTGCAGCGGCAAATCTTAATGTCCGTGTGTGCATTGTCATTTGTATTGAAATTGCAGGCATTTTATTTCCCCTGGGCGATGCTTGCTTTGGACGTCATCTTTGGTTCACCAATTTGGCCAGATCTGCTGGGGATCATTGCTGGACATCTGTACCACTTCTTGACCGTGTTGCATCCATTGGCAGGTGGAAAGAACATATTGAAGACTCCAAGATGGGTGTATCCTTACTTTTTATTTAATTTGTGAATTGAAATTTACACAATTCATTCATATCATATCATCTGGTTGAACTTAGTGTGTCTCCAGCTTCTTCGTAGCATTCAACCTGTGGCTCATTTCTGTCCAGTTTTGTTTTAGATCCATGTTAGTTCACCTAAGAAATATGTAGCTCATCTATAATCATAATCTTCTTTTGTGGTAGCAGTGTAAGTTTTCAGTCTCTTGTCTATTCACTTCAATGCTTTTGTCGCCCACATGTCAATAGAAAACTAGTTCCCCATTACATCTACCACACGGTACTGATTGATATTCCACTGTTTCATTAAGTCACCTACTTTCCCCTGTAGCTTTTCTTGACTGTTACCTCACAGACATAAAATAGTTGCAAGATATAGGATAGGTGCTCCTCCACCAACAAGCCGATCCCAACCTACTGGCGCTGCTGCTGCTGCTCCTGGTACTGGTGTGGCTTTCAGAGGGAGGTCTTATCGACTTAATGATTAATTGGTCTGTCAGAGAGCTGAGACACCCCCAATCATTTCAACATTCTCAGAATCTTTGCTGAAGGCGAAACTAACAAGAAAATGATGCCGTTTGGTGATAGCGCTTTAAACTGTTGCATATGTAGCAAAACTTTTGTTTTCCCCCCTTGAGGATTCATTTTCATAACTTGTTAAACTTGTGAAGAGAAAGGAATTGCTTTAGACATAGCTTATAATGAGTTACTCAGAGCAGATATTGAATGAATGCAGGATCTTGTAGAGGAAATATTTTGAATCATTCATGGTTCAAATTTTAGATACAGCATTTTTCACTTTTTTTTTTTGGGGGCTTTGGCTAACAATTGGTTTCCTTGTCTTAAAGTGATTAACCAATTGATGTAACAGATGATACGATAATCAATCACCAGTATTTACTTTACACGAAAACTCCAAATGCAGTTCAGTCCAACCATTCTAACAGTGCTGCTACGTTTTCTACAGCACGTAATTATCCCTTTGCGTTATTGGGTTTCTTGCAGCAAAACATTCTTTTTCCAAAATCCCCAAAATGAGGACGAAGAAGAAAGAGAAGTCTTTATTTCTCAAATTTGTAGCAAAACATTGTTTTCCTAAAATTTAATTTTTCACGTGCTTCAATGAATTCAAGACAACAATAGAATATTTTATTAGGTATTTTATTGTTAAAATGAAATATATAATAGTGTTTTGTTATAATTAATAATGATATAATATATTTCATTGTTGTATTAAATGCCGAAATCTCTAAAATGAAAAAGCTGTAGGATTTTGAGCATAATTTTTTTTTAGAGATTTTATGTTTTACTTTCCTATTTTAGAGAAATTTTAGAAAAACTATTAGAGATGCTCTTATTTGAGTTTGAGAAGTTGCGAGACAGGAAGGTAAGGATTAATCACAGATTTGGAGAACAAGGAAGTATGGTTTAAAATAAATAGTAATTTCTCAACGGAAGCAGAGGAAAATTCGTGAAAAACAGCAAAGACCAAGGGTAAAATGACACTTGGTAGAGTGAAATATGAAGGCAGAGAGAGAAATTAGAGGTGAACCATCAGATGAGATCCATGTTTCTTAGCCTTCAAAGCTTTCCACATTTCTCTCCTTTCCCTATTTATAATTTCCTTGTCAAACTAACCACCACTGACCAAGCCACAACATTAACTCCAAAAACCATTCAAGGAAGACCCTCCTTCACTTCCATAACAATATATCATCCAATGTTATAGGCATAGCCTATAAACAACAAAGAAGAAGCAAGAAAGTGGACAACATCAGAGACACAGAGAGTAACCAGAGAAGGGAAAATGTCGTGGCAGACTTATGTAGATGAACACTTGATGTGTGACATTGATGGCAATGGCCAGCATCTTGCGGCCGCGGCCATTGTTGGTCATGATGGCAGCCCCTGGGCCAAGAGTGCTAGCTTCCCTCAGGTTCGACCTCACTATTAGTAGTACTCCATCTACCATATTTATCCATTTGTATTTGAATGGTTGCTTTCATCTGGATGTTCTATGTCAAAAGCTGTGATTTACAATGTGATCCGCAATATGATCTTATTTTGGTGTTAAATGTGTTGCATTGTCATGCAGCATTGTTGTTTGGTGTATAAAATTGAATGTCCTAATTGTGTATTTTGATTCATGGATTATACTTGCTGCAGTTTAAGGCTGAGGAGATTGCTGGTATCATGAAAGATTTCGATGAACCTGGACACCTTGCTCCGACCGGTTTGCACCTTGGGGGAGTAAAGTACATGGTAATAGCAGGAGAAGCCGGTGCTGTCATCCGTGGAAAGAAGGTGATCATCTCATCTCCATATACTCAATCCTGTCAACCAGATCATCTTCTTGCTTAGTTATCAATGTGTTTACATAGGAAAACCAACTCATATATGCTAAATGCATGCAATTGTAGTATAGTAGTCATGGTGCTTACTCCAAACACCGCAAAGCCCTCTTCAAATTCGATCCCGCGAACCTATATTTTCCCATTCTTTGTATAATGTAGGTTAACCGTATATGCTAGTATCAGTACCTTAAGAGTAGGCTACTAGGCATTCACTAGTTAAGGAGTATATGAATATTTTAAAAAGCAAGAGCCTCGGAAGATTGATGATATCTTGGTTGCAACATAGCTACTATCTTTGAAATCAATCTGTAATGTGTTTAATGTTGAATTTTACAAGTTATTATAGGCTAAGATACCCTTAATTTGTAAATGATTCTTCAGGGCTCTGGAGGCATCACTATTAAGAAAACCGGACAAGCACTAGTATTCGGAATCTATGAAGAACCAGTGACTCCAGGGCAGTGCAACATGGTTGTTGAGAGGTTGGGTGATTACCTTGCTGATCAAGGCCTCTAGGTGCTTACCTATCATCAAAAGTTCTAGTATTTACCTTACTGAAAAATTTTGTTTCTCTTTTTACCTTTCTTTTTTTTTTGGGATTTTGGTTCCAAGTTTGCATCTCCTTCATCCAAATTCGCCTGCAATAGGTGGTGAAGACATTGTTGCAAGCAATAACCATTTTGATCAATTGCAGAAGCTTGATATTTTCATGATATAATTTGTATCCTCTATTCCCTATTAATTCTCTTGTAGCTTTTCTCTATGGTACATTATTTCATTGAAACAATCTTGAATTTGTCTGGCCAAAGTTTGCCAGCACATATTTGAATATCTAGCTGGTGTGGTTTCTGAATATTTTCTTCATATAGTTATGGAAATGATGAATAGAATAAACTAGCATATGAAATTTAAGCATATTGATGTACTCTTTCTACTGTCCTTGGCCATCATTGATGCACTTTTCTGGCCACATTTGCTAGTTACACCCTGTGGTTTCCTAAAGAATAAAGCCTCACATTTCTATGTTGGATGCTTAAAGCGATTTTACTTTATAAATAACGCGCACTCTTCTGTTAGACGGTCTAATATATTATGTCGTCAAATTTGAACCAATAACGAATTTTGTTGATGAATAGTTCATGCACAGAGAAGATTTGCCATTATTTATATGCTCATGGAGGACCTCAGATAGTGCAAGTTGATGTCCTCACATAGTGCAAGTTGATGTCCTCACATATCATATCATAGGGAATATCCAGTCAAGCATTCTTAGGAAAGTGATGGGCCAGAAAATCAATAATCTAAAGTTGAAATAGATTTTACATTTACCAGTATTACATTTACCAGAAAGAAACAAGCACTGTGACTGAGATGGAGATTCTCTCACAGACTTGGCTTTCCAAAAACCAATTCTAATTTATTAAAGCTGTGTTGTTATTGGAAAAAACAAGCATCAAGATTTTTCAATTATAGAGGAGACATAAGCCTGTGTGAGAAAAGGGTTTGATCATTTGACAACTAGCTCACTTTCTTTTGAATGTGTAGGGTTGGCTGAAGATAAGATGCTCAAATGAGCTGGTGTATTTGCCAGTCTATTCCATTCTGCTTTCAGCATTATGCTATTCATAAACCTCCCTTACCACAATGTTATAGTAACAATCAATGAGATTTCACCTTTTGATCAAGTCATCAACAGCTAACAGCTTAAAGCATACTAAAGGGCATTTGCCCATATGAAGAACTGTAAACTCAAAGATCAATGCAGAAAAGTTAAAATCAACCTTATTGTTCTAGAGGGCTGGGAAAAGCAGCATCATATTGACTGATATAATCAGAAACTAAGTAGAAAGGTTCTCCAAATCAACCTTATGTTTTGACACACAGTAAACAACATTTCACATTCTCGATCTTTAAATAAAACTAAAACCAAAAGAACTATTATTTCCGACAATATAGTCAAAACGAGTATATGTTGCTTATACTAATCACATTCTCATCCCATGATTAACACTAAAATCTCATAAACTATCATTTCTGATAATATAGTCACAACCACGCTATGTTGCTTATGTTTTACCCATTACTATCTATGCTATCTAGTAAATGAGATGCGAGTAAGTATTTTTGACATCGGTAAAATCACAAATGAGAAAGTTATATATACTTTTTAATATAGGGATTTAAATTTTAAATAGAGAATAGGATCTGTCTTCAATATATTTAAAGTGTGCGGTGCGTTGTTTAAACGCTGAAATTCACAAGAAGAAGAAGAAGACTAGAGGGTTGAGCAGAACCTAAAGCTTGAGACTTTCTTCCCCCAACAAACTCCGATCACCGCCAAATCAAGATGTCGTGGCAAACTTACGTCGATGACCACCTCATGTGCGAAATCGAAGGCAACCACCTCTCCGCCGCCGCCATCATCGGCCAAGACGGCAGCGTTTGGGCCCAGAGCGCCACCTTCCCTCAGGTTGGACCCTTTTGCCCAAAGCTTTGATCTTTATGTCTAATTTGAAGTTTGATTGGTTCATTGGATTAGCCCCTCTTTATGTGATTTGGGTTTGTTGAATCTAGTCTTCAAGTGTTTGATATGAATATGAAGTGTTTGATTGTTGGGTTGTTGTGTGATTTAGTTGAAGCCTGAAGAGGTTACTGGCATTGTAAGAGACTTTGATGAACCTGGAACACTTGCTCCTACTGGGTTGTATCTGGGAGGTACCAAGTACATGGTGATCCAAGGAGAGCCTGGAGCTGTCATCAGAGGGAAGAAGGTAGCTGAATCTGATTCAAACTATTTAAAAACCCCATTTCGTGTTTATGCGATTAGACCCAGTTCATGGTTTTTGCATTTTGACTCAGTTTGTGGTTATGCATTGTGATCCAAGTTGTGCTTTTGCATGGTGATTCAGTTTGTGTATGTGTGTTGTGATGAAGTTGATGGGTTTGATATGAGTTTTGGTGGATTTGATTTCAGGGGCCTGGAGGTGTTACTGTGAAGAAGACTACTCTGGCTTTGCTCATTGGGATCTATGATGAGCCAATGACTCCTGGACAATGCAACATGATTGTGGAGAGGCTTGGCGATTATCTGGTCGAGCAGGGTCTCTAGACACAGCTTGGTATGTCTTTGTTTGGTTTGAAAGCAAAGCTACATGTACTAGTAGTGGTGGTGAGTGGAAACACATTTGGTGCTTGAGAAATGATGATTATGATCTTTGTCTTATTGTCTGTGTACTACTTTGATCGATGGTATTGTAAGATTTTAAAGTGAGGTACTTGTTACCACTGGATTTCAGCAGATGGATGTGGCAAATTGATTTGCATAAATTTATAAATACTTTTACTTCAGGTTTGTGCAATTTATATAGTTGGGTGCTCTCTCTTTCAGTTTTTGTCAAATCTACTTGAACATGGATAGGATAAACCAAAACCCATCAATCATCATAATTTGTAGCATACAAGAGATGATTGATACTTGTGCATTCTTCCTTTGCATAAATGTATGATGCTTGAAGTCTGCAATGATGATATATCAAAGTTCATGGCATGGTTTCTTAGAGATTATTGAAGCAATATGGACTTCGAAGATTTCTTGTAATAGAATGTGGACTTCTAAGATGGTTAGGGTGGTTCTCGGGTTTTCAGCTTAGGTGACGGTGGTGTAAGTTTAAGTTACAGGTGTAGTTTAATACCTCTTGTAGGCTAGGCTTACAGCTGGGGAAATATAAATTTGAAGTTACTTGGATAGTTATACAGATCTTATCAAACAGAAATAGGGCCTTCTCATCATTCGCATAACAATTCGTGCTTTGCATTTCAATATTTTCAATTGCAACCTACATATACTGCAGATTTATCTCACAGATACAAATATTACTCGTACAGTGGTGATCAACAAATTTGTGGTCACTCACCAGTTCTGAATTGACAGCAAAGAATAACAATTTAAAGTGAAAGCTTTGATTTGTCATTCACAATTGATCTTGAATTTAAAGACACGAGCAATTACTTATCTCTTGGTCAGTAGGTGCGGAGGAAAACATACTTCAGTTCTCCTCAATTTAGCTGTGAAGTTTCTTCTTGTTTTTCACTGACCCTTCTCAACTCCCCTTCCAACCTTGAAGTTCAGCAGGCACTTCTCCCGTCTAACCAGTTGATTATGTCTGAAAACACAATCTCAGTGTTCTCAAGTGGTTCTCCATAGAGCAGACCGTGCCACATATTTGGATACAACTTCAGTGTCTTGTCACAACTCGAGGCCTCCTCGTAGAGCAGTTTGCTAACTGATGGGTCAGTAGCTTCATCGTCTTCGCCATGGAGAACTAGGAAAGGCAATGTGATCTCCTGAAGCCTCTGTTCAATATCTGTGCTGACCCTCAAGAGTTCGTAGCCGGTTTTCAGACGAGGTCGGCCTTTGTAGCAGTAAGGGTTCTCCCTCGTCTGTTTCCTAACATCAGGTTCTTTAAACGCAACATCGATGATATCATGCGTGGGGATTATTTTCCAAGTCGGAATAACCCTGCAGAGCTTCTTCAAAACACTGATCACAGTAGGAGATGGCCTCATATCATCTGCAATCTTGCACATAGGTGCAGCTAAGACCGCACCATCCCAGTACTGTGGCTTTTTCCTATGAACAAGAAGAGCCACTGCTCCTCCCATCGACTCTCCCAACAGATACTTCTTTTTACCTTTGTTCTCTTCTCTTGCACATATATTTGTGAAGTGGTTGGTGCAATCCTCAACAACACGATCGAAGCTCTTGACATAGCCCTTAAGCCCTGACGACTTTCCATGGCCTTCGTAATCTATCCCGTATACGGCAAACCCCGCTTCGGCTAGTCTGGTTGCTGTACTGTTCATGGTGATGCTGCACTCCATGCCGTATCCATGGCAGATGAAGATCAACGCCTTGGCCTTGGGTGGTTTGTCATCCCCCGGAAGCCATTGGCATGTGAAAAGCTTCATTCCTCTTGAGTTTAGGATGTACTCCTCTTCGTATCTGACAATCCCCATATCAGTGGCCATGGTATTAGGAAGAAGAAGATGATGTTAACCCAATCAAGATGGTGATTTCTACTTAATCTATCTATCTCTCTCACTTTTTACGACTGAAGTGAATGATCAATGATGTCTTCTTGCTTTTCTTTTGCTCCCTATATTTATTGGAAAATGAGGTCTTTTAAGGCGTGGTCATCAAGCAACACTATCCTTTTCCTAATGGGATTAGCATTGTGACCAATAGGTCAAACTGAAAAATAGTAGTGGAATCCTATTTGGATAGCAATACTAGTCTCAGGTGGATCATAGCAATCCTAGTCTAGGTAATCTATGTCTAGGTCGGTAGCCCTCTCTATATAAGAAGATTAAGTCCCTCTACGTACTATTTTTTTTCTTTCAAGATTATAGCGAACCCTATCCAATGAGTCGGCACAGAAAAAGAAGATCGGAGTCCTCCGACAGCGATGAGAGCCATGGCCGTCACCACCGCAAGAAGAGGAGAATGTCAGCGGCGGACGAGGATAGAATGATTGCCGAGTACTTGGCCAAGAAGGCAGAGAAGAAGGCTTTGAAGCTAGAGAAGAAGAACAAGACGGAGACATTTGTATGGAAAAAGAAGATTGAGCGTGATGTTTGCCAAGGCCGTATTGACGACTCCTACTTTGCAGTTAAAAATGAGGAAGAGAGGAGGGCAGAGATCGAAAAGGTGCAAAGAAGAAGGGAAGAAAGAGCACGTCAAAGAGCACAACGTGAGGAGGAGATGGAGCTCTTAGCAAGAGAACGTGCAAGGGCTGAGTTCCAAGATTGGGAGAAGAAAGAAGAAGAGTTTAACTATGAACAAAGCAGGATCAAATCGGAGAAGAGGTTGCGAGAAGGGCGTTACAAGCCGATTGATCATCTAGTTCTAATGTCTAAGCATCTCAATGGTGGCTCTGAATCTGATGATGAGTTTGATCAGATAGAGATGGATTTGAAGGAGCCTTACATGCATGCTTTCAAGGGCTTGGCAGTGGAGGGATTGGAGGAGCTTCGGGCCGATATTCAAATGAATGTTGATCATTGTAACAGTGCTATCCCAGAGCAATCAGTGTTTTGGAAGGCACTTCTGGTGGTTTGTGACTCGGAGCTAGTTGAGGCTCGGAGAAAGGATGCAGCGGATCGAGCTAGGGTTCGTGGAGAGGAAACTCCCGCCGAGCGAAAAGGGTTGCATTCTAGTGTGGAAGCAGATGTCAAGGCTGTTCTAGATCAATATAGTACTTTTAGGGAGTTGGAATTATTGGAACACCAAACTGAGGAGAAGGTGAGTGGAGAAGACAAACTTACTGAATTTTGGGAGGCTATTCTTTCACAGCTTCCCTTGTTAAAGGCCAAGGCATATTTGAAAGAGCAGTATGCTAAGATTTTGGACAAGTATCTGCAACGACTCGAACAAGAGGTGGTGGATGGTGAAGACAACTTTGATATAGTCCCTGGCTCACGAGCTGACTCCATGGAAGAAGAGGAGAGGGAAGATGAGGCAGGCTCATTTTCGCCACAAGCGTTCCATGGAGATGAAAAGGACCAAGTGATTGATGCTGAAGAGGACAGGGCTTTGCTCGAGAGGATGCGCATGGCTGTGAAACAAAGACGAAATCAAGCAGCTTCCGCGACAGCGAAGCCTCCACAAGAAGACGACTTGGAGATGAAGCAAGTGGCAATCAGAGCCATGGGAGAAAAGAGGGAAGGAGATGTGGTGTTCGGGTCCGGTAATGAAGTGAACATCAACCCATCACAGCTCACATACAACTCATTGAATGGCAAGTACCGGCCTAGAAAGCCGAAGTATTACAACCGATTTCACACAGGATTTGAATGGAACAAGTACAACCAGACTCACTATGATCATGATAATCCACCTCCAAAGGTCGTGCTAGGATATAAGTTCAACATATTCTATCCTGACCTTATTGACAGGACAAGGACTCCGATTTATCGCATTGAGAAGGATGAGGGTGTAGATAACACGAACAATAACACTTGCATTATAAGGTTTAGTGCAGGGCCACCTTATGAGGACATTGCATTCAGGATAGTTAACAGAGATTGGGAACTCTCTCACAAGAAGGGTTTCAAGTGCACATTTGAGCGCGGCATATTGCAGCTTTACTTCAACTTCAAACGTTACCGATACCGCAGGTGATCCACAATGGTGCTGGTTATCCTTCGCCTTTCGGAAACCTGTATGGACTTGCACACCATTCCTTAGTTGTTTACTTTGTAATAGACAGAATATAGCAACTTGGTTTGTTTTATTTAAGGAAATTGTAAATGCTTGTGCTTCTAAGATGATGTTCAATTCTTTCTCCTGTATCTGACTGAAAATGACATTCCAAAACCAACAGTTCTGCACATGAATCACCACAATACAAGGATCACCAGTGATCATGTATAATTAAGCAGTTACTTTACCAGTTTACCTATAGGAAATGTCAAATTCAATAACACAGAGAAAAGTTTATGTATGATAGAGGTTATGGCTTTTCCTGTGGCTTTAAAATCAATTGCATTACACTAAAAATTTGCAGTCATGAAATTGTGTGTTCTAGACATCAAAGGATGTACATGGTGATTGTTGACGTTGGTGGTAGACTGATTTAATTTTTAACTTAACTGGTGATTAGAATATCAACTATGAGATGATGCAGCCCTCTATAAATAAAACTTAGGACTCTGTATTAATGCCATCCCACCTTCAGAAGATCCGACACTATTATACAAAAAGCCAGGGAGAGCAAATCTGATCTAACACAGCAGTTACATTCCTCCTCATGTATCTGACTGAAAACTTCCAAACCAACAATTAACAATACTACTCCCTGCAGTACATGAATCACTACAATACTAGGCTCACCAATTTCCGTGACAAAATGTCTGCCTCGGGAAAAATTAGCCACATTGGAGGAGCTTGAGGAAGCATCAGAGTCATTGAATATAAAGGATTAAAAGTCATCTTTATTAGAACTTCAGTAGTACGTTTGTTTACATAGTGAAGACAACGATTGTTTCAGAATGACAGAGCGTTTATCTGATAAGTAACAGAGATCAGATGTATATTTATAGCAGATATATAAGATGTAGATTTCAACTTGTCATAATAACACTTCTCATAGTATCCAAAACTTCAATAAAAATTAACAAAAGGTATTCCCAGAGTTCCACCATTTTCACAGATTTGAACTTGTCACAGATTCCAATGTAGTGGAACATAGAATCTCCACAAATCTACTATTGAATTAAGCTAATAGAAGCTAGCAACAACAAATGTGTCCGAGTTTGACACATTTGTTGTGGCTAGCTAAAGCTAGCACATCACATCTCTCTCTGACCTGTTTCAATACAGAAAAGGAAGATACATTGAAGCTACCTGCAAGCTAGCACATCTCATCAGTGTGTCTTCTCTTTGGTTCCAGTAGTTTTACCAGTCTTGATAGTCAAAACTTTTCCTTTCAGGGAAGGAAGTGCGGTATGGTAGAAGGCTATGAATTGTATGAAAAATCTCATCTTCTTTACTGTAGATCTCAAACTTGGAGCGCTCAGCAACATTGTATACTACAATACTTCTGCGGTCTTCAAGGATCACTATATGGTTTGGATCACCAAGATAGTAGGCCAATGGCTGCAATTCATGATCAGAATTATCCCACACAGCAATCATATTGAACACTTCCACATCATTCTCTCTCCTTAGGCGCCAGATACTTGAGATGCTTGTCTTATAGCTACGGCAGCCACTCAGCAACACTTCTCTTACTTGCTCAGATGAGAGCTCCTCCCTCGCCACCCCAAATGTTAGTTCTCAAATCCTTAGGCAACCGAATCACCCAGAAATCCTCCTACATACTAAGGTCAAATCCCAACAGATTCTCACTAGCGTGAAAGTACATTCTCTCATTAAATATCCAACAACACCTTCTATCCGATGCTCCAACTTGTTTAGGATTTTTTTTCTCCCATGCCCTTTTTCTGTGAAAGTATAGAAAGGCACTGACGGCACTGTTCTGCTTCTGATCCTGAACCACCTTAACTATAACATAGGACTCGGATAGAAGGTGTTTTGGATATTTTAATGGGAGAATATACTTTCACGCTTGTGAGAATCAGTTGGGATTTGACCTTAGTATGGAGGAGGATTTCTGGGTGATTCAGCTGCCTAAGGATTTGAGAAACCATCCACTAACATTTGGGGTGGCGAGGGAGGCGCTCTCCTCTGAGCAAGTAAGAGAAGTGCTGCTGATTGGCTGCCGTAACTATAGTATAAAGTATCTGGCGCCTAAGGAGAGACTCTGGAAGCCATACAATCCATAAGACTCTGGACCCCATCATCTATCATCCACAAGGTGTGACTGGTGGGGTTGATCATATATAGATGGCTGCAGTCATGGTTACCGAACAAGTTGTCATCAGATAAGTCATTGATCTTGAGAAAAGCAAAAGTGGGTAACTGGATTCTTATCTCCATAAAAATAAAAGATAAACTAAAACTGGGTTATGATCGCTTCCGACACATCAAAGTGCTCGATGATTTATGAATTAAAACCAAGAACACAACTGGATTTTGATACCACGATCAGCAAAAATCGAAACTTTACACCAAAATTCCATAAGAGAATCCAAAACCCAGAAACTCCCAAAATGAAAAACCCAGCATTCTAAGCCTAAACCTTTAAGGCTTTAACTACTTCGAAACCATGAACATAACGGACACCCCTAGCAACACAATCAGAAAAAATCTAATCTTTACACTCAAATTCCATAAGAGAACCCAAAACCCAGAAAATCCCCAAATTGAAAAAACCCTAGTTTCCCAAAACCCCAGACAATGTGAATTTGGGTCACCCATAGATTAGAATTAGAATTCATACATAAAAAGTACCAAGATTAAGATAAGCAACCAAAAACAAAGCCAAAAACAGAAATTAACATTGAATTCAAACGAGACGAACCTTAGGATCCTCTGCAGATTTTGATTTTTCCATACCGGCAGTCTTGAATCGAGTGAAAGAGGAAGTATCAATTTTGCCATTTATCAAAATAAAACACACACATTTTGAGCTTCTAGTCAAACTAGGAAAAGCCCAACATCCAAATTTAGAACCGGACAAGCAAGGCATCAAAACCCAAACCCAAAATACTCATAGGTCGGTAGCCCTCCCTATATAACGTACTAATTTTTTTCATTATTTATGGGGCTGTTCACGTGTATAATTATTCATTAGGTATGTATTCTGATGTAAACGCTATTATTATATAAAAAGCCTAATGAAGATGAATGAGAACATTTCTAGCTCCTCTCATTCTCTCTGTGTCTTCTCTCTATACTTTACTTTACAACACTCTTGTCCCCAATGAGTCGGCATAGAAGAAGAAGAAGATCTGAGTCCATGGCCGTCACCACCACAGGAAGAGGAGAATTTCAGCGGAGGAGGAGGATAGAATGATTGCCGAGTACTTGGCCAAGAAGGCAGAGAAGAAGACTTTGAAACTAGAGAAGAAGAAGAAGAAGACCGAGACATTTGTGTGGAAAAAGAAGATTGAGTGACAAGTACCGGCCTAGAAAGCCGAAGTTTACAACCGATTGCACACAGGATTTGAATGGAACAAGTACAACCAGACTCACTATGATCATGATAATCCACCTCCAAATTGTGATGGGATACAAGTTCCAACGTATTCTATCATGACCTTATTGACAGGACAAGGACTCCGATTTATCACATTGAGAAGGATGAGGGTGTAGACTTGCATTATAAGGTTTAGTGCAGGGCCATCTTATGAGGACATTGCATTCCGGATTGTTAACAAAGATTGGGAACTCTCTCAAAAGAAGGGGTTCAAGTGCACATTTGAGCGTGGCATTTTGCAGTTTTACTTCAACTTCAAATGTTACCGATACCTTAGGTGATCCACAATGTGGCTGTTTTCCTTTTCCTTTCGGAAACCTGTATGAACTCGAACACTATACCTTAGTTGTTTACTTAGACAGAATGTAGCAACTTGCTTTGTTTTATTGAAGGGCATTGCAAATGCTTGTGCTTCTAATATGATGTTCAACATCCTGTATCTGACTGAAAAGTACATTCCAAAACCAACACTGCACATGAATCACAACAATGCAAGGATCACCGGTTATCATGTACAAGCAGTTGCTTTACCGGTTTACTAAACATAGGAAATGTCAAATTCAAAAACACAGAAAAATGTTGATGTATGATGGAGGGCTTTTAAACCAATTGCATTGTTTTATGTATGATAGAGGATATGGCTATTCCTGTGGTTTGGTTTTTTGCATTACACTGAGCATGAAATTGTGTTCCAGACATCAAAGGATGTAAATGGTGATTTGTTGACGTTGGTGGTACTGATTTAGATTTAAAACTTAACTGGTGATTTGAATATCAATCATAAGATGACGCAGCCTTCTCTAATTAAAACTTAGGCCTCTGTATTCATGTCATCCCCCACCTTCAAAAGATCCGACACTATTATACAAAAAGCCAGGGAGAGCAAATCTAATCTAACACAGCAGTTACATTCGTTCTCATGTATCTGACTGAAAACTTCCAAACCAACAATTAACAATACTACTCCCTGCAGTACATGAATCACTACAATACAAGGCTCACCAGTTTCCATGACAAAATGTCTTCTACTTCTCAGCCGTGGTCAACTTCGAAAAAGAAATGATATGAAGGTGGCAAGAAGGCAAGTGAAAATCCATGCTGGAACACCCTTCACCGTGGCAGAGGAGGAAGTAGAAGATATTGCTGTTGTATTACTACTAGCAATAGTTTTGTTGCTCCTGTATTCAAAGTTGCAAACCAAGAAAGACAAACTCGGTAAGTATAGAGTTAACATTGACAAACAAAGTTTAGAACTAGGTTTGTTGGATATGTAAAACTCACCCAGCAGTCATATAGAGGCAGCTGTCATAGCCTGCACGAATGAAAATCAGTATTTGGTTAGTCCTTTCAAATGAGATTCACAAGCATAAAGTAATTAAACAAGTCTAATATAAAAGAAGATGTTGGATCATTGTAGACATACTTGGGTTCTTATCGACTTTAATCCCTGACCCTCCAAAACTGCAAGCAATATCTGTAGCCCCATTTTGCTGGTAATAAACGTTGAAAGCATAAGATGCATGAGACACTGTATTATCTGGCTCGAAACAAGGCTGGCTAGGCTGAATAGGAGTACAGTCCACATTCCCAGAACCACAAGCCCAGTCCAAGGCATTCTGCAAGTCCGCTTCAGAAGCTTTACTTGAAGCAATGCACCAAGTTGTTGTTCCATTTGAACTGGTAACATTATTTGTGGTCATATCCACAGCATTTTTTCCAGTGAAATCTAGGTTGTAGACGCTTGTCTGGTCAGGATAAAATAGCCCCCAATTCCTCTCAGATTCCAATCCAGGCTTCCTATTTTCATTGAACAAAGAGAAGAGGTAGGTATCCACTTTCTCTCCTGGCTTTGCAGGTGTACCAGTATTGTTAATGACATGGCGAATCAGATTTGTATTGTAAGTTTGGGCATTGTCAGGAGTTGCAGCTGTCTCTTTCGGCGATCCTTTTGACGGCCAGCCTGTCTCAGTGACCATAACATTGATTGTTTTGAAATTCAGACCCATCAGTGCATAATATATAGCATCTATCTGAGCATCAAACATGTTAGTATACAGCAAACCGGTATTCGGATCAATAACTTCTGAGGATGCCTGAAAAAGAGCATAGTCAAGAGTGACATTGCTCGGGGAATCTCTGTACGCATAGTATGGATATATATCAATCATGAAGGGTGACTGGTTTTCCACAAGAAATTCCAACAGGGGCTTCAGGAAAGACGCGTAGCTGCTACTAAACGCTCCTGCAGAGGGAGGAAATGATCTAGACAGAACACCGAGGGAATGCGTACTTGATACTTTAATCTTCTTACTAAGACCGGCTTTCTTCAGTGCTGTGAGGACATTTCTCATGGCAGGTACTACAAGGGCAGAGACATTACCAGTGGTCTCAGTTACTTCAGCTCCCACTGTTATGTATGTGATCTTTGTAGCCGGATAGTAAGGCAGAATGCTGTTCTTAAGCCAGGTATCTGCATTAGTTTGGAACTGGGAAAATGGTAACAAGTCTGAGTTTGGAACCCCAATCATAAGTTCAACACCGGTGTTCGCAAAGGCCTTGAGGACCTGTATGTTGGAGTCATAAATCCGAACATATTTGATGTTGTGAAGCTGCACAAGCTGGGCAGCTTTATCAGGTGTAGGAAGGTCATCAGCATTTCTTCCATAGCAAATTCCCACAATGCTTCCTTTGCAAGGATCTGTAAAAACAATCAAGATTGTTTAAGCAAATGAGCATTCATTGAACTTCAAGAAATGGATTAACATAACACTGACTCCTGGACTAGATATGGAAACACCAAAAAGATAGTAGGACCAAAACATTAAAACCATATGTCAGAGTCTAGTTCCTAATAGTCATAACAAATTTCAAAACTCTCTACTAAGAACAAAGGTGTCCTGTTGATAGTTAAATCCATCTTCTACTATAATTACATGAATGGCAAGTCAGCCGGCAAAGAACCCTATCACTACTCACTTCAGCTTATGGGGTAACAAACAAAGCATACAGTACTTGTGCATCAAAGTGAAGATCATTTCCCCCACTGCAAACAGATTACAATGATTGTTCTTTTCATATCATTTTTACAAAATGTATAATGCCAAACTGGATAGAGTATCGAGAACACCATTATTGAATTGTAGCTGTCCATCAAAGGCACAATCAGAAACCCCACTAAGCACCAACTAGCAAAAATACAAATATAGACATGGCAGAACACTTCAAAAGAATATTGTAGATAAAGTTCCAAACTACGCATACTAGAGTAACCAGACCGTTAGATAAATACTTCACTAAACCTATACCCAGAAAGGTTTAAAGTCCAAAATACATTAGTATTTGATAGCTGAACCCTGGACTAAGCTCTCATTAAAAAATGATGATCCTTGGAGCTAAGCACCTAAGCCTATTCTTCCACTAATATACCAATCATTCCTCAGACAAAATATGAACTTGAATCTTTAGACTCCTAGACTCTTCTAGGATCCAAGGCAACATCTTTAAGAAGGAAAGGTGAAAAGGTGAAAAATCGGAGAAACCCCATTAGCCAATAATGCACCAACAGCGGAAACTTGCAAGTAAAACCCACCGACATTTTCAATTTCATATGTGGATTTGCAGTTGTTAATCAGATAACACTACACTAGAACAAACCAAAGATCCAAAAAAGGCAAAGATTCAACTGAAACATCAACCCCCATTACAAACCAAACATAAAGAAAGTAAATTCAAAGAGATTAAAGAAGAACAACGAGAACCCAGATAGAGATACAAACCCAAAATCACAAGCAGCTGCAAAATGGCAAAGACAAGCCTGAACCCACAACCCATTGCTCTCTTTCTCAAACTCCTTCAACCAAAGTCTTCAACTTTCTTGCTCCTCCTTCTTAAAGTCTTCACCTTTCTTGCTTCAACGGCTCTATTTTCCTTCAAAGCTCAAAGCTCGAGTGTGAAAAGCGCTCACACACAGACACACTAGCTAATAAGAGCTTCGTGGAGCTCAATGTTGAGTGAGTACAGAGACTAGTCTTTAAGTGCTTGTGTCAGGGACACAGGACCGGACTTGAGGCCATGATTATGAAATGTGGTTTAATCAAGGGCCTCGGTTCCGGAACCTTTTTCGGATGTCTGCTGTTCCCCACAAATATATATGTCTAAACTCTCTCACTGTGCTATTCTGAGCTACACGCCACTTAGAACGGTTCTATTCCCAGTACTGTTTTTGGGTTTAAATATTCAATTTTTTTCTGCAGAAACAAAATCTTTGTTTCTTGCTTTGGGGATGTTGGGTCTCTTTTGCTTTTTGTATTTTTGGAGTGAAAAAATAACCAGGGACAGTGTAGCTATATTTACTTTTGGTGTAAAAGCATCTTTAACAGCTTTTTTATTTTTTTTATTTTATCAATTTTAGGAAATATTAGGTTGTTTTGTGGTCCAACAGCTTCTCAATCTCATTCTCCAAAATGAGGATGAAGAAGAAAGAGAAACACTCATTCTCCAAATTTACAGCAAAATTTTTCTTCCTCAAATATTAATTATTCACGTGCTCTAACGATAAGAACAAAAATCTATAATATTTTATTAGATAATTTATGTTACAATGAAATATATGATTTTTTTGTTATTATTAATAATAATGTATCATTTTTTATTGTTGTAATAAATGACGAAATCTCCAAAATAGAGAAGCTGTTGGAGTTGAAGCATAAAATTTTTGAAGATTTTGATTTTTGGTTTCCTCATTTTAGAGAAATTTTAAGGAAGCTATTAGAGATGTTCTAACCAAGTATGTTTATAATATTGGAGAGAAAATAATGCTGAAACGAAATTTTAGCTGCACTTGCAAGTCGCAACTTCAATCTAGACTGGTCAATGGAAATTGAAGATGGTAGATTTGTAGGAAGAATATATTTGGTAGATTAGTGACACGTTCAACTTATTTGAAAATGACACGTTCTAATACTTATATGCCTATCAGCCTACATCAACAAATTTATGAAGATTTCAATTGAAAATTGGAGACTAACATTTAGGTTGTGGGTGAATCAAGTTATCAAGTACACACTATTGCTTGTATAGGAGTATGACTGTACGAGACATCACGAGTTTTTGTTTGAAAAAAAAAAAAAAGTAGTCAAGTACACACATTTTGTAAAAAAAAAAAAAACAAAACAAAAAGAAAAAGAAGAAGAAGAAGAAGCTCAATTATCTTTTCCAACAGAAGTGGGCTATTTTATTGGTACGCTAAAAGGACCCCAGCCAATGCTTGATGCTGTACTGGACCCAGCCTAACCAGATTTTCCAGGATTGAAGATCATGTAGTTGCTAGTTTCTTCCATTGATACCTCTTGGACTCTATGCTAGTTTGGTTACAAAGTCACAAAGTCTGTAACAAGCCAGAGATGTAAATATAAACAGAAGAGGTATAACATTACAACAAGAATAAGATTGTGCATGCAGAAAATCTATGTTAATCTATGTTCTCTTCTTCAAAAAGTCCACATACAAGCAATTTGCAGAATTCCAATGCTGGTAAATAACCGAGCTGTATCATAGTGTCCACCAGAATAGCGGCTTCTTCATACACTTTCAACTCGCAGCAACATTTAAGAAGAGAATTACAAATATCCTCACTGGGAGAAATGCTGTTATCTCTCATATGAGTATACAACTTATCCTCACTGGGAGAAATGCTGTTATCTCTCATATGAGTATACAACTTACGGGCTACTTCCAAGTTCCTAACTCTGCAAAGTGCTACTATAAGCTCGCTGTAAGTGTTCATATTCGGTGCACAACCATGTTCATCCATCTTCTCAAGGAGCTCTAAAGCAATTTCAAAATCCACTGTCTTCCATATATCAGCTGATGGGACACTTGAAACCATATGAAGTCCTACTACATTATCGTTGCTCTTCAGCAACTTTTCATTTGACAGGTGTTTGATTAGTAAGGAATAGATGCGATGACAAGGGTTGCAATGAGCATCAAACATGCGCCTGAAGACATCAAATGTAGACTCTACTAATCCCAAACGGAGATATGCCTCGATCAAAAATGCATAAGTCAATGAATCTGCAGAAACTCCTTCTCCATCCATCTTAATCATTACCTTCTCTGCTTCTTTAATATTATCTATGCTGCAGTATGCATGAACAAATGTACCGTACATAACTGCATCAGGTTCGTAACCAAGAGAAACAAATTCATTTAAAAACCTCTGAGCATGGTTGAAACCCCCTTCTTTCAGCGCATGGTTAATTAGTGTTAGTACATAACCAAAATACTTGGTTAAGCCGAGAATACGGTACAATTACCCGGTCGAGATAGCCCTGGTGGGCCCTTCACAGACATCTAAGGAAGGAAGGGCCGGCAACAAACCGCTTGCCGAAGTCACTCTAGAGGCAAAACACCCCCAAAAGAGGAGACACTCCAAAAGAGGGCAAAGAGTCCCACATTGGAAACAAGCTCAAGGTACACACATACATACTCTCTCTCTCACACAGATTCATATTCTCTCCCTTACTTTCATTCCTCTACCTGTACAAGTGCACATAGCTCACTTAAGCATCGGAGAGTCGAAGACTGGGCCGCCCCAGTCCCGACCCCGTGACGCTGTTACTTGTGCAGGTACCGAGTGAAACCCCCTCCTTCTAGCGCCAATTGTTTCTACCTGTTACGTCTGACTGGCCATTTCGCGACAGTCCTCAATCAAGCGCGGACTGCCTCGCCATGTAACCACGGTCCCCAATCAAGCGCGGACTGCCTCGCCATGTAGCCACGGTCCCCAATCAAGCGCGGACTGACTGACCACTTCGCGACAGTCCCCAATCAAGCGCGGACTGCCTCGCCACATAAGCCTCAGTCCCCAATCAAGCGCGGACTGACTGGCCACTTCGCGACAGTCCCCAATCAAGCGCGGACTGACTGGCCACTTCGCGACAGTCCCCAATCAAGCGCAGACTGCCTCGCCATGTAGCCACGGTCCCCAATCAAGCGCGGACTGACTGGCCACTTCGCGACAGTAACCAATCAAGCGCGGACTGCCTCGCCACATAGCCTCAGTCCCCAATCAAGCGCGGACTGACTGGCCACTTCACGACAGTCCCCAATCAAGCGCGGACTGCCTCGCCACATAGCCTCAGTCCCCAATCAAGCGCGGACTGACTGACCACTTCGCGACAGTCCCCAATCAAGCGCGGACTGCCTCGCCACATAGCCTCAGTCCCCAATCAAGCGCGGACTGACTGGCCACTTCGCGACAGTCCCCAATCAAGCGCAGACTGCCTCGCCACATAAGCCTCAGTCCCCAATCAAGCGCGGACTGACTAACCACCTCACGACAGTCCCCAACCAAGCGCGGACTGACTCGCTAGAGCAACATTAACCTTGTCTTCTTGCCAACATGTTTCGGGAACATCACCCCCGTCACCTCGCGACTCTCGCGTGGGGACTTGGGGACTCGGCACCATGCCTCCTACTCCCGGGTAAAACCTATCCTCGGCATCTCTAGAATAACTCCCCACCCAAGAACTCTCTCGGACTGGGGACTTGTTAGTACATAGCCAAAATACTTGGCTAAGCCGAGAATACGGTACAATTACCCGGTCGAGATAGCCTTGGTGGGCCCTTCACAGACATCCAAGGAAGGAAGGGCCGGCAACAAACCGCTTGCCGAAGTCACTCTAGCGGCAAAACACCTCCAAAAGAGGAGACACTCCAAAAGAGGGCAAAGAGTCCCACATTGGAAACAAGCTCAAGGTACACAAGCTTAGCCTATAAAACAAGCTCAAGGTACACACATACATACTCTCTCTCACACATATTCATATTCTCTCCCTTACTTTCATTCTTCTACCCGTACAAGTGCACATAGCTCACTTAAGCATCGGAGAGTCGAAGACTGGGCCGCCCCAGTCCCGACCCCGTGACGTTGTTACTTGTGCAGGTACCGAGTGAAACCCCCTCAGGAATTCTACTTCGTTCCGCCCCGCGACCTCTTCCCGGCTCGGGACGTAACAGGTAGAAACAATTAGAATGTTACAAGTGTGGACTGTAGGCTTGACACCAGCACTTAACATCTGTTCCACCACGGATAATGCTTCCTTTGTTTTTCCTTCTTTGCACAGCCCACCTAGGAAGGCACAGTAAGTATATGAGTTTGGGAAACAACCCTCAGCACGCATTCTATCAAATAAAGTGCGAGCATCATCGATTTTCCCAACCTTGCAGTAACCATCAAGTAAAGCAGTAAATATCACCTCATTAGACTTGATGCCTTTCTCCTTGAGGGAATCAAAGAGGACTTGAGCTTCTTCTAATCTCCCTAACTTACAGAGACTGTTGATGATAACACTGTAAGTCCACTGGTCAGGAACTAAACTACTATGTTTCATCAAATTGAGCAACCTATAAGCACTATCTACATGACCTGCTTTACACTGCCCATTGATCAACGAATTATATGTAATCTGGTCTGGTGACAGCTTCATTTCAAGCATCCTATCAAGAAGCGCCATCGCTTGGTGCACATTATTCCTTTTACAAAACCCATGAATCAATTCAGTAAACGTGCGAGCATTCGGACGACACTTGCTAGACTCCATCAAACCCAGAATCTCAAACGCGACCTCAACCGCACCATCCTTGCAATACCCATCAATCAATGCATTGTACGTGACAACATCTGGAACCAACCCTTTCTTCGACATCAGGTCCATAACCTTTCTAGCATACTCAACCTTATTTTCGTCACACAGGCTAGTAATAAGCACATTATAAGTATTTACACTAGGCTCACACCCCTTCTCCTTCATCTCCTTAAACAAACTAATCCCTTCTAACCTCCTCCCCCCTCTACACAAAGCATGAATAAGTACATTATACGTGGGTGCATCCGGTACGCACTCATCCTTCTCCATATTACCAAACAACTCAAACGCCTCGCCACTCCTCCCAGCCTCACATAACCCATGAATCAACACATTATACGAAACCACGTCTCTCGCACAACCCTTGTCGGGCATCGCCTTAATAATCCCAAAAGCACTATCCACGTCCTTATTCCTACAATGCCCCATTATCAAAGAATTATAAGTATTCGTGTTCGGCCTCAAACCCGCCTCGACTATCTTACTCACATACACCTTAGCCTCAACCACATTGCCTAATCTACAGTAAGCATTCACCATGACATTATATACATGCAAATCAGGGATCACCCCATCCTCCAGCATTTCGATATACAACATTTTCAAATCCTGAACCCCGAAAAATTTAGAAAATGAGAACAACATAGAGCCGTAGCACCTGAGATTGAGCTTGAAATCATATTGGAGCTTGAAATGGAGGAGCTGGTCCAGGACGAACCGGGCGTCGGCCTTGGACACAGATGACTTAATCATACCAATGCGGAGCTTCTCGGCGGGGCCGGAGAAGCCGTGGCGGAGGAGGAGGGCGAGGAGGGAGGAGTGGAAGTGGACGGTGTGGCGGAAGTTGGGGAGGTTGGAGAGGTAGGTGAAGAAGTGGAGGGCGGTTGTGGGGTGGAGGGGGTGGAGGGAGAAGAGGGAGGAGAGGTGGGAGGGGGATATGGAGGGGATAAGGGGTTTGAGGGAGGGGTGTTTTTGACAATTTGGGCGGGAGAGGATGGTGAAGAGCTGGGAGGGGAGGGTGGGAGGTGGTTGAGGGAAGGAGGAGAAGAGGAGGCGTTGGAGGTTGAATGGGGTGATTGTGGTCATGGGTTTTCTAATCATCAAGGCGGCGGAGTGGGGAGACGGGCATGTGGCGGTGGAGGGGAGGAAGAGGAAGAGGAAGAGGAGAAGTTTTTCAAGCGAGGGTTTAGGGGTTAAGCTTTACTTTTCTGTTATACTCGCTGCTTTATAATTTACCCTTTTTATTTATGGTAAAAAGATTTTTCACTACTTGTGGATCCTAATTTAGAGATTTTTCAAATCCTGTTTTTTGTTTTCCAAATCCTAAAACAGCCGTAGAATGCAGATTCATAATTCAACGAAAACTCTATCGTAAAAACTGAAACGGTTTCAATTTTTGGCTCAAAGTTTCTATATATTCTTCGATTCATTCTCTGTCAATATTAGCCTCGTTCATATTCTTCAAATTACAGAGCTTCCTTCATCCTGCACCAGGTATGAGGTTTTCCTTTATTCTGAATTTACTTTTCCCCTCATTCTGAATTTACTTCAATCTTTCCCTCATTCTGAATTTGTTTGTACTAATCTTGTTCAGAAAACAGAGGTTCCTTCTAAGTCTACTGCACTGCTATAGGTATGGAGTATTGGTCTTCACCTTCCCCTGAGTTTAGTTCATTCTTCCCTCGTATGATTTTGGCAACAGATCATGAACATATAATCAAAATGTTTATATATATATTAATTCTACTGATGGTTGGTGTTAAATCTATTGTTAACTCATGCAAATGAATCAAATGTTAAATATATTATACATGTCAAATCGTTGTTAGTTCTACTGATGTATTGTTAATCAGCAGCTTATCTTCTTCTTTTTTTCTTTTTTCTTTTATGTGTTTGGAATTCTGTGATTATGTTACACAGGACCTCCTAGTTTCTACTGACTGTAGCTTAACACCATAGTGTTTAAAGAGGGATCAGCTTGTGTACGATGAGAGATATATAACAGTTTGCCTAAAATTTGTCTAAGATGGGAAAGTGACTCGTTTGATGGGAAAGTGACTCGTTTGATGGGAAAGTGACTCGTTTGATGGGCTATTGTTTGTCTGCATTTTAATATATTGCATTCATACGTGCATCTACCTGTCTTGCAGATTGAGGATATTGTGTAATGATCTTATCAATATGACAATGTCTTGCATTCATGCGTGCATCTATATATTTCATATTTGCTGAGTTGATGCCTCATGATACTGGTATACAAACTGAGTGGATCGTAAGCGGTCTAAGGTATATATATGTATATATTCATCGGTACTATTCTTATTTCATGCATCTCAGGAATATGACCTCTAATGAATTGGAGGTTGATGACAAAGCCGAATTGTCTGCTAAGAATGAAGGAAAATTCATTCGTAGAAGACATGCGAACATCTCTTTTTAAAAAGAAAATCTAGAACGAAATAAGTGATGAGTTGTTTGCTGAAACTACAAAAAGATACTGTGTCACAACTCAAATCTAAGTTTAATAGACTGTGCAAAAAAGCATCGTGAGTTTTCTGATTTGATTGAGCATACCGGATTTGGATAGGATCCTATTGCAAACATTGTTACCGCATCAGAGGAAGTATGGGCTACATATATCAAGGTAAATTTAGTGTTATCCCAATTTTTTTTATGAGTTTCATGTATGTATCAATTTTTCTATAAGTAATATGTATTTTTCATTACAGAGAGTCAGGAGTGAAACCCTATTGTAAGAAAGGCTTGGAGCATTATGAAATTTCAGAGGAAATATTTAACACTACTATTGCAACAGGTCAACTACATTATGCCTCTAGCCAAGTCCCTCCCAATTCAGATGATGAGCGAGAGTTAGAGAAAAAGTTTCTTAACAGTAGAGTTCATATCAATCTTGATGAGGATTTCGATGTCAATAATGCTCAAACTGAGACAAGGGCAAAAAAAAAAGTTGTGACAGAGGTTCCATCTTCGGACCGTCGTACAAATAAATGGGACAAAATAGAAGCCTACTTAGAAATTTGTGGTGAGGTGATGAAAGAAAAGCTGCAACAACAAAAACAAAAAAAATGCTGAAGAGAATAAGTATTCTATTGAAGAGTGTGTGCAGATTATCGAAAGGTTGGGAGACATTGACGGTGCCACATTTACTAAAGTGATGGAAAAATCTATCGTTGTTGAATGGAGGAGGCTTTTTCTTACCATATCAGATGAAAGAAGAAGATCATGGCTTGCTAATCTCTATAATCATTGTTTACATTTGATCGTTTTGTTGTCTTACTTGGTCTTTTGTCTTCTTTGAACTATTATTTTAATTCATGTTTATTTTTACATTGGTGATCGAACTTTTAGTTCTTATTCATGTTCATGTTCATGTTCATGTTCATGTTCGTATTCAAATAAATGAGCGAATTTCTTGATGTAAACTTTTGTTGGATATTTATTTCAATTTTTGTTATTATTTTTCATATTTACAATTTATCTACCGGACGCATTTTTCGTTTTTCATTTTCAGAAAACTGTTTTATAAATTTACCACCGAAAGCGTTCTCAAATCTAGAAAATACATAATTTGATTTTCTGTTTTTGTTTTACAAAATATATTTTTTAAAACAATTATGCAAAACGTTACCGAACACAGCCTAAGTTTCAATTCTGTTTTATTTTATTATTTTCTATCAAGAGTTTAGAGATATTCTTCGACAAAACAATCATTACTCACACCAAATTCATGGGATGAGAATGATAATCGCATATTTGTGCGACTTTTATCATGTTAATTATTCTTATTACTTAGTTATTTTGTGATGTTTTCCTATTTTTAATTAACTTTATTTGTTTTTAGGTGTTTTGTGATAGAAGCACAAAGTGCTACGCTTATAATGTCATAAATAAAGCCGAGGAGCCCAAAAGAGAAGAAATCTTGAAGGAAAAGGAATCCATGTCATGCAAGGAAAGAAATCAGAAAATCTGCCAGAAATTGTCAGTCAACTTCGACAGAAGATTGTGATCAGCTCACAACGATTTAGGAGATGTGTCATATATCAATGGAAAGCTACAAGAGTCTACTTTCCAGAACTTTTTATAGATCGTCAATACCTATTTTGGAGAAGAAGTTATGACCGTTTAAATGACCGAAGGTCAGTCTGCCCGAATTTCTGATTTGGACCAAAACTTCTGTTTTGAGGCCCAGACCACATTGGCAAGCCCATGGACGAGTTTTGAGGGTTTTATAACCCTAATCACAGCAGAGAAGAAGAAGAAACGAAAAAGAGCACAGAGGAGAAGAAAAGAAAGAGAAAAGAGGGAGAGAAGAAAAGAGGAACCAGGGAGAATTCGACCGGTCTCTCGGCCAATCAAGTTTTTCTTCTTCACCCTTATTTCATCTTCCATGTATTCTCTGATGTTCTTAATCAAGATTATGTGTAACTAAACTCCTTAATAGTTAGGGGCTGATCAAAGCCCTAGATATGTTTTCGATTTTGAACCCCAATTGATTTATATAATTCTAGATGAGAATTTCTTCACTGATTGTTCATTGATAATTCTATTGCATGTTTCATTGGGTCGACACTTTGATGCATGTTTTAGGGTTTATTATCTTGAATGTGTTTATGACCGACATATCATTGCATATTCTATAAGAGATAACAAGTTCTTTGCAGGTACTTGTGTGAAGTAATTCCTTGGTAATCTAAGGCTACCGACATTGACCTTAGATTCTTTGTTGCTACTCAAACGTTCTTAGATCTTCATGATTTCAGTTATTTTGATCTAGATACCGACATTTCATAGATCAATTAATTGGGAATATAGTTAAGTCGATACCGACATTTCACTTAACATGGCAAGTAAGAGAACGTAATACGGTTAATGACCTAACGACATTGGCTTAACTGTGAGTGCATTCATCTTTAGTCATTGACATTGTTTTGGGGTGATTGAAGCATATCTAGTGGTGGAGAGAAGTTCCTAGCTATTGTTTCTCTCATATTTACATCCATATTCACTTTTTAATATTCTGTTTTCAGCAGTACTTCTGTTTTATCTATTTTTGTTCACCAATCAAAACAACTCCGAATACCCTAAAAATTTGTGTGGTAGTCCGTCGCTGTGTCTAGTTACTGTGTATTTAATTTCATAATTTTTGATTGAGTCTAGATTAGCTAATTAATTAGGTTTCTGCTCCTAGGTCGAGTCTGCCAGATTTCTGGTTTACGCGTCTGTTTGTGTTTCTTGTGTGTTTAAGTCTTAGTATCACCAATCCTCTGCGGGTAATGACCCCTATTTTCCGTTTACTACATTGATATAATTGATTTGATAATAGGGTATCTTTGTAGGTGCTTTTGCGCCTACCAAATTTTGGCGCCGTATCGCCGGGGATTGTTTAATTCTAAGTCTTAAAAGTGTCTTTTGTTTTTAGTTTTGCTTTGTTTACTTTATTTTTCTTTTGAGTCTTACGTCTATACTTGTGTGCAGAAGCATTGTGTATGCATACTCGTCACTCTACAAGCTCTGTACCACTGTTATTTGATCAAGAGATTGAGAGAGCAGCAAAACAAAACAGGAAACAGCAGAGACTACAAGTGAACACGAGTAACAGTGGTGGTGAGAATTCTGAGCCTGAACACCATTCTGATTCAGAGATCGAGAAACTGGAAGAGCAACATATTCCAACACCTCCACCATCACCAAGACCAATGGCTGCGAAACTTAAGGAGTCCTTTATTCCGGGAACAGGTGCAGCAGATTCACCAATTGTGCTACCAGACGATTTAGGGGCTTACTCAATTCCCCCATCTCTGATTTCGAATCTACCACACTTTAGAGGCACTCAAACTGAAGACCCACAAGACCATCTTAATGAGTTTACAGCACTGTGCAGAATACAGAAGTCAGCAGCGGTGGATGAGAATGTTGTGAAACTTATTTTGTTTTCTTTTTCCTTGAAAGAGCAAGCAAAGGCATGGTACAACTCATTGGCTTCCCAATCTATTGACTCATGGGACAATATGTGTGCTGCATTTATGAAAGAATTCTATTCAGCCTCTCGCACCAAGAATTTAAAGAAGCAGATCAGTACATTCAGGCAGAGAGATGGAGATGAATTACATGAAGCGTGGAGTCAATTCAAGGGTCTACTACGCCAATGCCCCCATCACAAGTTTGATCTCAACACTCAAATGGAGTACTTCTATGAAGGACTTGATTCACTCAACAGGCAAAAACTTGATTCGGCTTGTGGAGGAAATTGGTGGAATCAGACTGGAGCTGAAGCTAAGGAAATTGTGGAGAATCAAGCAGAGAATTCAAGACAGTTTCAGTCCAGAGACCAATCTATGGGTGCCAGCAGAAGATCCTTGAATGCCATTACCATAGATGGAGCCATAGAGAAGAGATTGAGTTCTATGGAGAATGACATTGCTTTAATTGCTAGTGCTATGAAGGTGAATAAGAAAGCAACCGTTGCTGCATCTCAAGTGGTGTGTACTATTTGTTCAGCTAAGAACCACTTTGCAGAAGATTGTCCTAAGTGCAGAGCAGTTGAGGAAGACACCCAAGAGGAGGATTTGAATTTTGTTTATCGGCAGCCCAACACATATAATGGGAATAGAGATCATCCCTTCCTTAGCTACCGAAGCAATAATGTGCTCAATCCTCCAACTACTCCACCTGGATTCCAACAAAGACAACCTGTTGGGGATGGGCAGCAATTTGGCCAAAGACGTGTGCCTCAACAACAACAGGCTCCAACTCAGACATCAACAAGAACTTTAACTTTGGAAGCTATGATGCAACAAATGATGTTTGATAGCAAAAAGGAAAGAGAGGAAAGCAGTGCCTTCCGCCAAGAGATCAAGTCCACCACTCAGCAACAAGGGAAGGCAATTGACTTGTTAGAGCGCCAAGTGAGCCAAATCCAACAAACTCTTGCTCAAGTCAACCCAGGACGTCTTCCCAGCAACACTCTTCCTAATCCTAAGGGTCAACATGAAGTCAATGCAATGGTTCTGAAAAGTGGGAAGGTGGTGGATGCAGTTCCAGTGGTTAAGAAGCCAAGAAGAAAGTGGGAAGAGCCTGTATTAGAGCAGATTGTGCCTGAGGAGCCATCAAAAGTCAGTCTAGGCACCCCAACCCAATCCGTTGAGGAATTCTCTCAACCTGTTGAGAATGCACCTAGAACAAAAGTTGAGTCAAGATCAAAACCAGCCACGGTATGTCCCTTAACCTCACCTTTGATTATCACTAATGTGCCTTTTCCTAGCAGGTTACAAAAACAGGTGAAAGAAGAAAAGGACAAGGAGATCCTAGACGTCTTCAAGAAGGTTGGGGTGAATATTCCATTGTTGGATGTGATCAAGCAGATTCCTCAGTATGCAAAATTCCTCAAGGACTTGTGCACTACAAAGAGAAAATTCAAAGGAACCGAAACAGTTGCCTTGAGTGAGAGGGTGTCCGCTGTGCTGCAAAGAAAGTTGCCACCAAAGTTAGGTGATCCGGGACGTTTCACTATTCCATGCACTATTGGTGATCACAGGTTTGCTAGTGCTCTTCTTGATTTAGGTGCCTCCATAAATTTAATGCCATATGCCGTGTATGATAGAATGAATATGGGAGAACTTTTACCTACTGGGATAACCATTAAACTTGCTGATCGATCTAACTGTTACCCTAGAGGTATTATAGAAGATGTGTTAGTGCAGGTTGAGGATTTGATTTTTCCAGCAGATTTCTTTGTATTAGAGATGGAAGGTGAACAGATGCCCTCTGAGATACCATTGATTCTTGGTAGACCATTCTTAAGAACAGCTCGTACCACAATTGATTGTTATGAAGGTTCACTTAGCATGGAAGTAGCTGGAGAAAAGATCCAGTTCAACATCTTTGAATCCCTCAAGCACCCAAATACTGATGATATGTACTCTTGTTGTTCTATTGATGTTTTTGAGAGTTTTGTGCAGGAGTTCATTCAGTACTCATTGGGGGAGGATCCCATGCGAAAAGTCATCGAAATGGCTGGTAAAAAAAAAGTTCCAGCCCAACCGGTTCAATCTGCTGAGGAAATTCCTCAACCTGTCGAATTTGAGCCTGTATTTGAGATTGCTTCAACTGATGACCTTGAGATGGAGGAGGAGTATTATGCAATGGAGGAGGCATTTGAATCTTTGCCATACATGACAGGTATGCCTCGTAAACTCATTCCTCTTCCGGTTTCAACTAACGTGCTTGCTCCATCTATTCAGAAAGCACCCGAGTTAGAGCTCAAACCTCTACCTGAGCATTTGGAAGAAGTACAGCTCCGCGATCCAGTGCCAGTGGAACAATGATTATGAGTGCCGTCTGGCTGATGACGTTAAACTTAGCGCTACTTGGGAGGCAACCCATGTTGATGGAAAAGCTTGGATTCCAGATTTGCATTCTTCATTCTTTCTCCTGTGTTATTTTTCTTCATGTTTAGTGTGTTTTTGCGATGTCATATGTATTATGCGTCATACTTGTTTGATGTATTGCATGCTTTGGTTTCGTTTTACATTGAGGACAATGCAAATTTCAAGTGTGGGGTGGGGTTTATATGATATCTTTAGCGTCTATGTTTAGCTAAAAAAACAAAAAACAAAAAAAAAAAACTGTTTTTAGTCTTGTTTGAGTCTTAGGGCCCTTAACTAGTCTATGATGTGTTTATATCTTCTAAAATTGTGACTAAGAGTGAAACATGTGACTACGTTATTTGAGTTTCTTTGGTTAATCTTGATATATGGTGCATGTGTTAATATGTAGTGGATGTAGAAACGAGTTAACATGGTACAGATCTCTCAGCATGCTTAAACTTGGTTGAGATTCATTAACCTGTGAGCGATTGAGCCTAAATGTGATTTTACATGCTTTCTTTGTTGTGTGTCAATTGCTTGCCGCAGATTAAGTTAATGGACTCTAGAGATTACTAGAACTTGCTCTTGTGCTTGTCAAAGCTTATAGTCATTATATATCTTGATTGGGGAAGTGATAAAGGCACTTAGGAGCTACCACTATTGCCATATATAGCCTGTGACCCATATGTTGTGTACACAAGATGTGCACCCCTTAGTTAACCACTTTGAGCTTACATTATGGTCTTTTTGTCATCACCTGCACAACCTTAACCTTGAACCTTAGAATAGTTATATCTCTACCTTTGTTCTAGAACTTAGTAGAGCTGTACATGAGGCATATACATGAAGACCAAGGTGGAAGATTGTGAAGATGAAGCAAAGGAATAAGGGTGGGCTATCAAGCTAGTTGTGTTGTACTAAAAGAAAAAAAGAAAAAAAAAGAAAATCGACGAGAAAAAAAAATATACTGTTCTTTTGTGATGTCTAGCTTGATACCCCAGGTTAACTGTAGATGAAAAGAATGAGGTGAAGGCCCAACAAGATGAAATTCGGCCACAATGGTGATATATTTGGAAGAATTCAATGGTGAAGATGCTTCAATGGTTGTAAAGTTCGAAAAAGCCTCTTCATTGATGCTCTATTAGGTTTTAGAACTTGTTTGAATTCCATATCCTTTTTGTTCTATAAACCTATGAGCTTAACCCCATTACAACCTTATAAAGTCCTTTTTGATCCTCAAGATAGGCAGCCTTTGATCTGTGGAGATAAGTCACAAGAGCTAAGCATATGGTTCGGTCCATTTGGCAAGTAATTGAGTTGAGTGAAAACCTTAGACATATGTTGAGAGAAACACTTATAGCATACTATGTGAGGTTGAATCTTAACTTGTTTACTGCATGCTACAGCTTTATATTCACCATGATTATGTCTTCGTCCTACATGTTACATGTGTGTCATGTATTGACATTAACCTTCGAAATTCCGTGGATTGAACTGAATTATCATGTGATCTTGGTGTTGCAATGTTAGGGAGGTTGCTGAGACAAAGTGTTAAGGGCATTAGAGTTTTGTAGTCTGTGCTATTGTTGAGTCTTTTCAGAGTCTTAGTTTAGTGTTTTGCTCGAGGACTAGCAAAAGCTAAGTGTGGGGTATTTTGATAGTCGCATATTTGTGCGACTTTTATCATGTTAATTATTCTTATTACTTAGTTATTTTGTGATGTTTTCCTATTTTTAATTAACTTTATTTGTTTTTAGGTGTTTTGTGATAGAAGCACAAAGTGCTACGCTTATAATGTCATAAATAAAGCCGAGGAGCCCAAAAGAGAAGAAATCTTGAAGGAAAAGGAATCCATGTCATGCAAGGAAAGAAATCAGAAAATCTGCCAGAAATTGTCAGTCAACTTCGACAGAAGATTGTGATCAGCTCACAACGATCTAGGAGATGTGTCATATATCAATGGAAAGCTACAAGAGTCTACTTTCCAGAACTTTTTACAGATCGTCAATACCTATTTTGGAGAAGAAGTTATGACCGTTTAAATGACCGAAGGTCAGTCTGCCCGAATTTCTGATTTGGACCAAAACTTCTGTTTTGAGGCCCAGACCACATTGGCAAGCCCATGGACGAGTTTTGAGGGTTTTATAACCCTAATCACAGCAGAGAAGAAGAAGAAACGAAAAAGAGCACAGAGGAGAAGAAAAGAAAGAGAAGAAAAGAAAGAGAAAAGAGGGAGAGAAGAAAAGAGGAACCAGGGAGAATTCGACCGGTCTCTCGGCCAATCAAGTTTTTCTTCTTCACCCTTATTTTATCTTCCATGTATTCTCTGATGTTCTTAATCAAGATTATGTGTAACTAAACTCCTTAATAGTTAGGGGCTGATCAAAGCCCTAGATATGTTTTCGATTTTGAACCCCAATTGATTTATATAATTCTAGATGAGAATTTCTTCACTGATTGTTCATTGATAATTCTATTGCATGTTTCATTGGGTCGACACTTTGATGCATGTTTTAGGGTTTATTATCTTGAATGTGTTTATGACCGACATATCATTGCATATTCTATAAGAGATAACAAGTTCTTTGCAGGTACTTGTGTGAAGTAATTCCTTGGTAATCTAAGGCTACCGACATTGACCTTAGATTCTTTGTTGCTACTCAAACGTTCTTAGATCTTCATGATTTCAGTTATTTTGATCTAGATACCGACATTTCATAGATCAATTAATTGGGAATATAGTTAAGTCGATACCGACATTTCACTTAACATGGCAAGTAAGAGAACGTAATACGGTTAATGACCTAACGACATTGGCTTAACTGTGAGTGCATTCATCTTTAGTCATTGACATTGTTTTGGGGTGATTGAAGCATATCTAGTGGTGGAGAGAAGTTCCTAGCTATTGTTTTTCTCATATTTACATCCATATTCACTTTTTAATATTCTGTTTTCAGCAGTACTTCTGTTTTATCTATTTTTGTTCACCAATCAAAACAACTCCGAATACCCTAAAAATTTGTGTGGTAGTCCGCCGCTGTGTCTAGTTACTGTGTATTTAATTTCATAATTTTTGATTGAGTCTAGATTAGCTAATTAATTAGGTTTCTGCTCCTAGGTCGAGTCTGCCAGATTTCTGGTTTACGCGTCTGTTTGTGTTTCTTGTGTGTTTAAGTCTTAGTATCACCAATCCTCTGCGGGTAATGACCCCTATTTGCCGTTTACTACATTGATATAATTGATTTGATAATAGGGTATCTTTGTAGGTGCTTTTGTGCCTATCAGAGAATAAATCAGTAATATATTCACTGGAGTCAAATTCTTTCTTCAAAGATAAACGAATTACAGTAAAATTGATGAGTTGATTCCATGTTTAAACACAAATATCACAGGTGATTAAATGTCATATGCCATTGGACCCTATGGATTGCATCGATACCTTATTTGATACTTGGATGTTTACTTATTGTGTTAAACTATACGATTACAGTTGTCCGTTGATAACATATACTCAATTAATGAAATGTACTCAGCTATATTAAATCCGGATCACTTCAGCTGCCAAAAATTATTTGGTGATAAAGATTAACGATAAAATAATATTTAATTTCCTCTCATATTTCAATAAGAGCTGCATAGCAATATTATCAAACTTGTAAACATGAAACATATAGATTGCCTCGTCACATAAACTTTATGCAAACAAAAAAAAAGGATTGTATGAACCAAAGATCATGTTGCTGAGCCTTCAAACTTCATGAATATGTAATGAAATGGAGGGTTTTTGAATAGTTATGTGTATCACACCACTTGAAATAAAATGTCATGTGTGCCACTTTGTTCAACTCCTATTATATCTAAAATAAATTTTGGGTCAGATTTCGAAATGAATTTGATGCCCAATATGCAACCAAGGCAAGTCAGCCTAATTAGATGAGATTTGGCCCAATGCCTAATCTCACCTCAACTCTTTGATCAACGGTCTGATTCACAACAAAAAGGAGATAGCACCATAGAACCATAGAACCCTCCACACTAGATCATACCGAAATAAAGAGAGAAAAAGGCAACGGAAACAAATATTTCTATATAATTTTCGCGGTCTCCATGGTTTGAATTTCTCAGTTTCTACTCCTCCACTCCAGAATCAAACCCTCATCTCCCCAAAAATCGAAAACCCTTTCGTTAAAACCCCAACTAGGATGAAGACGAAGACGCCCTTGAATCTGAAGAAGCAGCTCAAGCTCTCTGTTCCCGCTCAAGAAACCAACATCACCTCATTCTTGTAAGTACCCAAAGATTCAATCTTTCATGTAATTTTCCCCAAATTTCTATTCTTGGATGGTAGAAACTGATATTTAAGGAAAGGAATTAAAGAAAAAATGGTTTCTTGGATCTTTGGTTAGTAGCTGGGATTATATTGGGTTAGGGTTTTATATGGTAATTTCATAATTGGGGGGGGGGGGGGGGGGGGGGGGGGGTTTGGTGGATTTGATTGACTAGGAGTGTTAATTAGCTTTCTTGATTTGTTGGGTTTAAGTGGAAAGTTTGTGTCTTGTTTTGGGTTTGTGGGTTTATGAAGGTTTTTTGATTTGCTGGCTTGAATTTCAGGACTGCTAGTGGCACATTTCATGAGGGGGGTTTGCTTCTGAACCAGAAAGGGTTGCGGCTTATCTCCGAAGAAAAGGAGGTCCGAGTAAGTTTGATTTTGATTACCATAACAAGAATTGGCTTGTGGATTGATAGTTTGATATGTTCAGTTTTCGTGTTTGTTTGTTGTTTTTTTTAGAGTTCTATTGTTAACCACCAATGATCAATCATGTCCATCTTTGCGTGTAACTTTTTTGCAGCGATGGGTTTAGTGATTGATTCCCCATTTGGTCATTTTGATATATCTATCTTCCCCCATAGGGGTTAAGACTTAGAAGAGATGGAATCTGGAGACCTTTGTAGTTTTGGAGAACTTTGGTGATGAGGGCTTGTTGGCATGGCTAAGTAGTGACTAGCTCAATTAAGCTGTGTATTGCTGAAGCCTGACGAGAACCCTTTAGCCTTTAAGAAGGCAAAAATTGCCACAGCATTTGACTATTTAGTGTTCTTGGGTGCTTAAGTATTTTTTTTGTCACAAACATCTGAGGATTGGTTTCACATCCAAAGTCGCAGGCTCGACTACTTGTGCTTTATTTTCCATGCATCATGAATAAATGCTTAGTGTGTGCTTACTTTGACATCTATATATTTATTATACGGACAGAAATGTCTTTGCTATGTTGTTTACATCCTCATATGATCTGCCTTTTAATTACATTTTTTTGGTTTATTTGAACAGCCTTCTGATAGTAAGGAGCTCAATGTTGAATTTTCCTTGGAAGATCTCGAGACTATCAAGGTTATTGGGAAAGGAAGTGGTGGTGTAGTACAACTCGTCCGTCATAAATGGGTCGGGAAACTATTTGCCTTGAAGGTCAGTATTCAAGAAAACACAACCATGTTCTTACCTACCTGTGCTTCTCTTTCTGTGTTTTGTGAATTTTGTCAACTTTAGGTTTCATAAATCTGTTATCATGGGAAATTGGAAAGAGCGTTCTGTTAATCATAAAACCTATGCACATGCAATCATAGTTTCTAATTGATTTAGGGAAAGGTTCATATCCTATATACATTTCTTACAGTACAGTAATGCAGTAGTGAAAGAGGGAAGGGAAAGAAGCTCTCTGTGTTACCATATGCAACTCGTATTTTGGTAACTCTTTTAAGTTGCAACTGATAGAATTTCCTAGTCCTGATACACCCTTCCAGAACAAAAAACATGAAATTCTTGTGTTGCATATGGTGCGGAGTATAGATACTTCTTAGTTATGGCTCTATGGGCTGTTAGAATTCTAATCTACTCGGTTCCCTCATCCTATGGTTCTTACCTTGCCTATACCTATGGTTCTTCTTCAATGATAAGACATTTGTGCTCATTGTTTGACATCTTGCAGGTTATTCAGATGAACATACAAGAGGAAATTCGTAAACAGATTGTGCAGGAACTAAAAATAAACCAAGCAGCACAATGTCCACATGTGGTGGTTTGCCACCACTCCTTTTATCATAATGGGGCAATTTCTCTTGTATTAGAATACATGGATCGTGGATCTCTTGCAGATGTGATCAGACAAGTTAAGACAATTCTTGAACCATATCTTGCAGTTGTGTGTAAACAGGTACATGAATCTATCACTTCTCAATCAAATGTGAAGACTAAAATAATTTGCAGCAGATTGAAAATTCATCATTTTCCCTTGGCTAAGGATCTATACTTATGTATCAGGTTTTACAAGGTCTTGTCTACTTGCACAATGAAAGGCATGTAATTCATAGAGACATAAAACCATCCAATTTGCTAGTAAACCACAAAGGGGAAGTCAAGATTACTGATTTTGGAGTGAGTGCTTCACTTGCTAGCTCCATGGGTCAGAGGGACACATTCGTTGGTACTTACAATTACATGTCGGTATGTGATCTTTTTTTCTTCACTTCCTTTCACAGCTAGTCAAGTCTTTCTGCTGTAGTTTGGCACATAATTGCAGAATTGAGTTACTAAACGATGTGATTGATGTTTTTCAGCCAGAGAGAATTAAAGGGGGTACTTATGACTACAGCAGTGACATATGGAGTTTAGGCATGGTGATACTTGAGTGTGCTATTGGGCGGTTTCCTTACATGCAATCTGAAGATGAACAAAGCTGGCCAAGCTTTTATGAACTTTTAGAGGCAATTGTTGGAAGCCCACCACCTACTGCTCCACCAGATCAGTTCTCCCCTGAGTTCTGTTCTTTTGTGTCTGCCTGGTAATCACATGTTCATGCATTCTTCACTTCTGAAACATCCAAATTCACAGCAATCTGATATTTTCTACTTCCCTTTGCATTTGCAGCATACAGAAGGATCCTCAATACAGATCATCATCCTTGGACCTTTTGGTTAGTCAGCTAGTGTTTTACTTTTAACATTTTTAGTAATTGCTTTCTTCATCAGTTGAAATTTGACAGCAAATTCATTTTCTTATTTCAGAGTCACCCATTCATCAAAAAATTCGAACACAAGGACATTGATCTTGAGATTCTGGTGGGTAGCTTGGAATCCCCTGTAAATTTTCCCAGATAGATCATCCTTTAGTACACTCTTGAGGAAACAAAATGCAGGTCTTCTTACTACTGCTGCAATGTAATATTTATTTACCGCTGTGTTTTTTTTTTACTTCTACAAAGTTACAGCTTCTCCATTCACCGACTGTATCAAAAGTTCAAAACCTTATATATAATCTAGTGTTTGCCATTTTTGATATCACAGAAATGAGATTGCTGTTCTTATTTTCCATATTTATTTAAGTACCCTTTTTGGACTTTTTCTGGACGAATATGATGGCCGACGTTATATGGATGTGGTTGGAGGAATAAGAGAGACACAGTCACACAGAGGGTGGTGTGATGGGGTCAAGCCGGCAGAGGTGGGTTTCCTGTGGGCATTAAACTGTAGGCATTTATATACCAAGGTTTTTGGACCTTGAGAGGTCCAAGTCCTACAGATATGGGATAAGATTACAAAGAAAGAATCTTTGAAAGGGTAAGATTTACAGTAAGCAGAAGAAGAAGAAGAAGAAGAAGCAGTAGCAAGCATGTGGTGGCAGTTTGAGTACCCATCAAGACCTAATATTCAACACTACTCTTCAATCATCATGACCTGTGCCTTAGTCGACCTCCTTATCCTCATTCCCTTTCCTTCCTCACCAACCCTACTCTTCAAGATAATTAAATCAATAAATTTCGTTATCAAACCAAACGCTGGAGGATTTGATAACATTTCAACCACTAGTTTTTATAAGCTTATGTGGGCTAAATGCTAATGCTCAATATCAAGGGACACCGTATCTAAGATTTCTCATTACATTAACCTTTCTTGCTTATATTCAAAGATTTTTGAATGTGATTATGGCCATCTTTGCTTTTGTGGTGACGATAGCCAGGATCTAATGATCAAAATAATGATGGCATGAAAATGGAGGTTATGTTTAGATAAATTTCTAACACCCTTAAACAGGAATGCTCCTCAAACTTCAACTGTTACATTCTCTCACAAAAAACATCATGAAACATTGAAAATTCTTCTATGCACTAAGGTGCAAGTGAACCGAGCAACTAATATGCAGTATTTCGATCCGGTCATCTATGTCACACTACATGCATATATACTAATACCGTTAATAAAATTGAAACCTAAAAAAATAGTCTCAAATGTTTCTAACTAAGGAAGTGAGAATACTAGTTCGAAGAATATATGTACTTTTATTATGAGTGTTTAATTTGATCGAATCAAAAATGAAATTAAAAAGAAGAAATTTAAAGTCTTTGGTTTTCATTCGATCTTCCCATACGGCGATTTGAGCACTTACACATTACTGGTGCAAGTGTATCATGGTGCATATAATCCACTCCGGTGAAACATTGTGATTATCTTTACATTCCACATAGATAGAAGTGAAGCTAACATCCGTAAAAGATCATTTCAACCGTCCAAAGTAAACAACCAACGAATGCTCCTTAAAATTGAATTGTTCGATTAGTCGTGTATCAATCATGGTCTAAATCACTATACCACATTTGAATTATCCTTCTTAATCAAGGATAAAAGAGGCCAAAGAAGGAAGCAACACAGACACAACACAATACAGGCCATTGTCCCAAACTCCCAACCAAGTGGGGAAACAATGCCAATGTCTTGGTAAAACTTTATGTCAAAGACAAATGTGAAATTGTAGACAATCCTAGAACCACTTTGGACTATACTCCATTAACCCAGAAACCCTTTTCTCTTTATTAATTTTCATATCGATGCCATAAAACATGGGAATATGCTAATCTGTCCTGGCTTTACGAGGCAAAAGCTCCCCTAAGATGGTGACCTCAGTTTGAGAAGGAAGAGAGCAGGACGGTGAGTCAGATATGGATGCCTTCAAATTTTAGGCTTATCCTCATTTCTTGTTGGATGGGAAGCAAATAAATTTAGACCATAAGGATGTGATAAGTGATAATGACAAATTCTGGGATAAAGCGTTGTTATAGAAATTTATTGTATTAAAAATGCATAACGGAACAGTCAGTGTTATCCATTGGTTCATTATTAAACGGAAACTCCACCAAGTGTTTTTATCCTATTCCCATTCCCCTTAGGCATATATATATGCTCCCTTTGGAAACAACCTAAATTAGAAACCATATATTTTGAAAGCCTTCCAGAGTTGTTCAACACCAAGACTAATATCTTCATCTTCTTCTTCTTGTTTTTCATTTTCTTCATGGGTATTCAAGAAGCTGAGGTTGTTTGTGATCAGAATAGGAAAGAAAGCGAGAAAGGTTATCAGGGTTTTGAAGATAACTGGGTTGTGAAGGAAGACTGCTACCCTGAAGATATTTGTGATTCAGGATCCATGGACTCCATGGAATCGTCTTCTTCGTGTTCTTATTCGTCTGATTTGGTTGAGGATGCTTCTTCTTCTTCATCATCTTCTTCAAATGGGCCTCTTTATGAATTGTCTGAGCTCATGATGCATCTTCCTATAAGGTAAAACAATAACCTAAAACATATGAAACATGTTTCTTTCTTCATTTCCTATTCATGAGCAGTGTAATTTCTTGTTTCTGTGTTCTAAATTTGTTGGGTTTTGATTTATGCAGGAGAGGTTTATCAAAGTATTATCAAGGAAAGTCGCAATCTTTCACATCTCTGGGAGGTGTGAAGAGCTTGGAGGATCTTGCAAAGAAGGTGGCAGCTCCTTATAGAAGGAAAATGAAGCCATGCAAGAGCTATGGAGGTGGTTTGGATAATCGTCAGAAGTCTTATAGTACTAGTCCCAAAGCCATTATCTCAAAGAAAGCTATTTCAAGGGGTTCTTTCTTGTATTCCATCAGTAGTAATACCAAGAGGGAATAATGCTCTTTCTCTCTATCAAACAGAGGCATTTAGGAAGTCGGTTTTTGACCTGGGTTTTTCGTATACCTGGAGAAGTTGTTCATCGGAACAATTTGAGGATTTACAATTTTCAATTAGTTATGGCAAGGCATTTGTACATGGTGAAATTCCATTGTTTCTTTATTCAAGTTTCTAACTTAACCTTTGTTCTTCAACCTAAGGCATTTGTTATTTACCTTTGCTTGAGAAATCCAAATCAGAAATGCTCACTAGGTTTTGCATCTATGTGACAGAAGTGTTTGACCATACTTGAACCACAAAAGTGGTAATTTCTGTGAAATTTGTTCTCGGAATGTCCATTAGAATTGTATGGCACACCAACTTTACGCCGGCAAGTGTAGACAAAACAAAATTGATAGCTGAAAGAACTAAGCTACATTTCAATGATTTCATCAAAATTGAGTCGTTGATATCTTGATCTGGTTTTACAGAAAATGGATAACATGAGTTAAAAATCCTATTTCAAGCAGGTTGTAGAATTGTATCGCACGCTATTACATCCTTGATGATTTAACTGTCGACTGGGTGAACACATCACATCTTATACACTGCTTCGATTCCGAGAAGATGAAAGCATTTCCTCATGACAACGCCTGTTGCTTCACAAAGTAACAGTCTACTCGTTTCCTCTGGCGTCCCGATAACCTGCCAAGTTTACAATGTACCAAAATTATATAAGAATTCTTCGATCGTCTTCAGTCAACGCTCATTGTGAAAAACCATTAGGCAACTAAACATGGATGATTGATACCTGGCAATTGGAATAGAACTTCCCGCTAAAGATTTCTGATAGATTATAGAGGTATTCGCATAGAACACTTGGCAACAGATTAGTGCAAGCCTCCTCCACAGTCTAGAAAGTGAAAGCGAAAAATGTGAAAGTTAGAGCCAAGAATACCAACAGCAGTAACCAACAAAGATGAGCATAAAGGTCATAAAGGCAGCAATGAGTCCATTTATGATGTCCATACCTCAGAAAACTTTAATAAGTGAAGCGCCAATTCACCCTCACCTGCATGACCCAGCACAATTTCTCCCGTCTGTGTTAGAAAAAGATTGAAATCAGACCTTTACAGCATGAGGTTTCATATTTGTCTCTGTGTCAAGTGTTCAGAATACATGTACATAAACAGAGACAAGTGTAATAACCAACATGTATAGGAACATGTATGTGGGTACATGGGCCTCTCATATGTATGGTATATACGTGTAGAACTAACAAAGTAGATCAACAGGACATTGATAATGTGACGTCATGCGGCTGGACTTACTTTTTTCAATTCGTCAATGTCTTTACTAGATTTCCTTATTATTGAACAGATCCGAGCATGCATGTATAGCAAGTAAACAGCAGTGTTTCCCTGCTCAAATAGTTATGGACCATTAGAACAAATATACCATTAGTGAAAAAATACATGGACAGTTAATCAGAATAAATTGCTAACAGTCTTCAAACGAAGTCAAATGTGACCAGAAAATTAGAGGTTGTTAGACTTTCAGATTTTAGTATACAATCAGAATCAGGTGCTCACCTAGCTTCAAGAACTCTATAATTTATTCAAATCTCCTAGATTTAGTATAATATTTATTTAAAAGATAGCTAATTCAACACCAAATTAGCTATCTTCCATGGAACACAGACCTCAATAAAAATACTATTAAGAAGAATTGTACGAATCCTTCCAATAATTCAGTGATGTTAACGCACCTTATCATTTAGCATTTGATCAAAATCAAAAGTGTAATTGGTCAATCTGTTGTTCTTCAGATCAGCATACCTGTCAATACATTATCAGAAAAGACTCAAGAACTAAACACCAAATCAAGCATTGAAAATAGAAAATAAATGCATACAGGCAATTCGTAGTATACTGACTAGAATCAGCACAAAAGTAGTTATGTCCAACATATTTTGTAAATCAAAGCAAAGAATTAATGACAATAGAAATTCTCAAGACTATCTGGAAGAGAAATTTTTATTTGAAAGGGGCATTTACAAAGTTGTATTCAAGTATCTAAGTCACTATCCTTTTCTTTTAATAACATATGCAGGACTAAATCTGCTACATACATACGTCCTTCCAAGTTTTTGTTTGTTTGACAAAGAGCTTTTAGGAAAGCAACACTACATAAAGTAGGATATCCATTTATATTTAAGGTATACAAAAACCTTTGGCCGTAGTTACAACTAATGCTTAGGACGAGAAATTAACTATTATTGCATCAAAAGGATTAAAATTCATAAAATTTCAGACAACTTACTTCACAGCGCCATAACCAACAGCCACTGCAATTTTCTCAAGCTCCTCTTCAGTAAAGTCTTCACTCTTACCTGATTATAATCAAAGAAATATTTGCCACCATCAGAAGCTTGAAATGTCAAGTACTTCGCAATCATGATAAATGATTGAAAACAACTTCATCTTGGTATAACTGAATGAGTGAGATGGTTGCAAATACATGCTAGAATGAGATGTGTTTGCAAATATGAAGATGTAGAGAGACTAGACTAGGTCCTTCAGTGTCATACCACGCTCGACAAGACTTGTTTTGCTTCGGCTCTTGGCTTCATCAAGTAAATCAACCAATCGAACCACATCAGAAGAGCGAGTCCGGAATCGTTTGCCATCTTCTCCAAGAACAAGACCAAATCCAACATGGCTAACTTTAGGGTATGAGCCATCAGCAGGAAGCCAACCTGCAAGTGTAGCCGCCTGAAACAGAAAACCAAAGTTATGTTCAAACACATAACAACAATGAAATAACCCATACCTTAGAAGGTGGAGGAGCATAAACTAAATTGCAGTTCAACTTTTCAAGTATATTGAACCACAGCAAAGAATCAGGGTCAGTTAGAACACGTTATGGCTTGTGCTGTATACCTTGAAAAACATATTAAAGTGTTGCTGCTGGCCAACATCAGTAACATATATGATCCATTCAGCTTTCTCCTCGTTAAGTCGATACCTGTATATTGCAAGCAGCATTGTCAGTAAGAATGACAGCATGATTAGGCAGATCAGACAGAACAGTAGTGATGCAATACAACTGACTGGCTATATACTCCAAATTTTTAAAGAATAACAAATTTAATATTTGACGAACCAAAGAGCTGCCAAATCCGTGGAAGCGTAATTATAACTGCCATTGCTCTTCACAACAATAAGGGGGATGCTAAAACCCTCAAGATGGATTACACGAGCACCCTCGCTTTCCACAATCAGTCCTTGTTCAGTCAACTTCTCTAAAACCCCAGGAATATATGGGTTGTAAAAGCTTTCTCCCTGCCAGAAACAGAAAGTATGCATATGAGTTCAGTACAAACAAGACAGCTCAGTATATTACATAGCAGAGAAGAATCTTTGGGCATTTCCAACCTTAAATAATCAAACAAGATTTCACTATATGTTGTGTTGTGGTCATAAAGTATACCAGTATATTATAAGCATCCAGAAATGCACTCATAAACAATGCATATGCAAAATTATTAATTACTTCTGGTCAGGGTTACCTGATATCCAAACCACGTTGCCTATGCACAGCTATAGCTTATCTTCTTATCAAATTTATTTTTCAAACTCCAAACAACCCATATAGACTTTTCGTAACCATTTTCATCACTAATCCAAATTACCGAATATATATAAAATTTCATCTCAGTGTCTTGCAAGATATATATCAGCAATACATCAACCTCTTCTGATCATACAGTAATACTTACAGCCTAAAGGAAATAACATCATTAATTGCCCTAGGCAGAACCCATAGTGCATGTAATCCAACCATAAGAGAAGGCAAGCAAAAGATAAACCAGGTATTTAATTAGACACTTCCCGCTATTTCCGGTGCAGACTTTGCTTCTTAGGGAAAAAGAAAGAACCAATTCAAAAGCTACATGTCAAAGTAACTTGTAAAGCCAGAAATCTGGAACAAACCTTTTCCTCTAACTGAGTTCCAAGTCGTTCATAGACCATTTGAAACTCTCTACGGCTGACTTCACAAATTTGAAGCCATGCCTCACGATACTTGGGAGTCCCACCCTGAAAATAAGCTGCATCAGAAACTTTCTAACCTTATGGACAAAGAGATCAACCTCGTGTATAAATGAGATTAGATGACTCACCTGAAGGGATACAACTGCAGCTTGTGCTCTCTCCTTGAAGGCTGGATCCTCATCAAATCTCTTTTTTGACTGCTTATAGAATTCCTATCAAAATGCCACTCAATTATAGTCAGTACCAATCACTTCAGTACATTTTCTTGTTCCTCTTGGCTAGGGAAATGTGGTTATAACAATATTACATAATAAAGCACAGTATCATCATATAATATTCATCCATTAAGCGTTTAATCCCACTTAATCACCAAAGAATACCATACGTCACTTTAACCCAGGCTGCATCCAAATATTTCTCAAGTTCGTTATTTGAGGCTCGACCCAAACTAATAAAACAAATAATTAAACACATCAATCACTTAACCAAGGCTGAATCCAAATACTTCTCGAGTTCATTAATTGAGGCTCGACCTAAACTAATAAAACAAAGAAAATATACCATTTTGGGGATAAACGGCATAATCTTATCTTGGTAGCATGAACTTTATCCAATTAAATACATATGAATGAGTACTAGTCGGTCTAAAAGCAGAATGAGAGATGTGATTTCAAGACAAAAGAGCTAAGAAGATACTTTACTCACCTGAAGATCACCGATTTCCATTTCATTAACATCATCCACGTTTGGAAACTTTTCAAAAAGGTATTGAATCAACATGCCAAACTGCAATAACCATAAAAGGTTGTTGAACAACATATTTATAAGTTCTTTATAAAGGAACAATGACGAGATAAAAAAAATAGAATAAAAGAGAAAATAAAAAAGGATCTGCCTAATGGCTTTCCCTCCTACTTTATATTGTACTTCCAATGTCAGAAGGTCGAAACATCACACAAATGAAAGGTAAATTTCACTAGCAAATAGTATGTAATATGCATATTTGGTCGCAGGTAAGTATATAAGCAAATAGTGATGTACTCATAAGTCACATACAACATCATAGACAGCTTGCAAAACTGACTGACTAGTTATAGTTCATCATGAAGTGTCTAGATTATCTATGCTAATGAAACAGATACAAGAGATAATCATCAGCTGAAAAGGAAACAAGCTTTAGGGAATAACACAAGGCAAGAGACCATGGTTTATTTACTGAGTATAAGGATGCCATACAATGATCAGTTCCCCAAAAAACCTGTCATTTTCCATACCAATACCATACACATGTTGTCACTTATCAAACACTACATTTACCTGTGTTCCCCAGTCACCAACATGATTACGTCGAAGAACTTCAACTTTGGAAAACTCCAGCATCCTGGCTAGCGTGTCCCCAATAATTGTAGATCGCAAATGGCCAACATGCATTTCCTTGGCAATATTAGGTGATGAAAAGTCAACAACAGCCCGTTTGATCTGGAGCTGTGGTGCCCATGTTTCAATCCCGTCAACAAGCATCTTTTGTAAGCTCTGAAGAAACAACATTTTCACAGTTACAATTACAATAAAGAAGTACAGGTTTCCACATCAACATAAATGAATAACTGAACAACGTCAGATGATCTGTAACAATACCTTAGCCATCCAATCCTTCGCCAACACGATATTAATAAACCCAGGCCCTGCCACCGTACATGACTCTATTATATCGGATTTAGGAAGATTTGCCATGATGGCCTACAGAAGTTAAAACACCCAGTCATTACTGCTACCAACTCAAAACCTACACAGAAGCCATTATCGCCTAACACAAAACTATTCAAACTTAGAAAAGTAAAGGTGAATGTGAATACCTCTCCAACAGATCTAGGATTGTTGAATGCAGTTCCCTTTCCCTTAATCTTAGACCAGATGTCCATGGCATTGTTACTGCACCAAAGGAAAACACCGTAACCTAACATCTCAACAATAAATCCGTACGCGGCACGAATCAAACACACAAACATCATAACAAATCACAGCTTAAACCCTATCACACACCACTGATAGTCTCCAAACTTCTTCCCAGACTTTTCAATCGAGGGAACAACCGCCGGCTCGACATTCACATCAGGCACAGCTGTTCTAATCGAAACTTCAAACAGTTTTCCTAACTGCCGCTTCACACTCGCCACACTCTCTCCTCCCTGAGCCACACAAAGAAAATCAAATTCAGCTTCAGATACACATAAACACACCGAGACCGAATCTCGAAAACTCAAAGAATCCAAAAAAATACAAACTCACAGCTGCCATGGTTGACACCGAGCGTGCCTCGGTTGCAAAAATGAGCTTCCTAGATGACTCCTTCAACAATTCTGTCTAGTTTCACAATGACTGTATCAAATTTCAAACCACAGCTATGAAAATCGCTATTTGAATCAGTATAAACCCTAACCCTAACGAAACAAACACTAAAGCACTACGAAATTCTCAGTATCCGAGCTTAGTAGAAAGCGCGCGTAAGAAAAAAGCTATAATGAGTCAAAGATATAGATAGAGAGAGGGAGAGGGAGAGAGTTGAGAGGTTACCGGCGGCGGGATGAGACGGGAGAGAGAGACGAGTGAGAGAGAGAAACGGCGAAGATGAAATCGGCGGCGGGAGAATGAGGTTTATGGAGGACCCTAACATTGCTTTTATTTTCTGCCTTCAATTTCTTTATTTATTGTCTATTTGTTTTCCTTTTTTCTTTTTTTGCTTGTAGAAACGGCATTTGACCTTCCTAAGCGTCTTGCCAATGAGAGGTCGCCGTGTCAGCTAGGGGGAGGATAAGGGTCCCACACGGGTTGAACGGGCTGAGAAATTGAATTGACACCAAGACTTTGGGCTTGGGGTGCACGGCAAGCCCACTCAGCCCACGTTTACAGTTTTGTTTTATATTCTAAGGTAATGATGTTATTTTTTTAACATTTTTTTAACTAACAATAAAAAAATTAAGCATGTCATTTCGTGTTTGTATTTGAACGATCCATACTTCCATTTCATTTCATTTAGTGGGGGTGGAATTTTCAAACTGAAGGTTACATTTCAATATATATATATATATATATTATAGTTTTTTTTATTAATAACTCACACACTCTACATATGTCGTGAGGTTTAAACTCATGATCTCAAAGTTGTCAGTTAAACACGTTAACCAACCAAGCCACAGCTCACTGACCCTACATTTGGTGCTTTAATAGTCCTTAATAATCATGTATCAAACCAGACTAAAAAGTAAAAATCATCCTCTCATTCCATGTGTTTGGATTAGTACTAAAGGATCTTGGAAACTATTGTTGAGTAGTAGGCATCTGAAACTCCATCATTAAGCTTTGACTAATAGAGAACTTTCTTGGGTTTTGACACAAGCTTAAATGCTCTTTCAGCACTTATTGATTCTGTTTTATTTGAGTGTTGAAGGAGAGCATGTTTTCATAATAACTTTTTCAAGATGTTCTCTGTATTATAAATATAAAGTGAAATTTTATAATGTAAATATAAATCATACAAATTCTATTATTTTGCATCATTTTCAAGTAAACAAAAGTGATACATGTAAGCCGGATTTTTGGTAAATTATTGATTTGATGAGTGTGAGTGTATCATACTTTCTAACTGCCACATCATTGCCCTCTTCATCATGACACTCATATGCCTTGAAAGATATCTACATCTTTATGTGTTTACTAAGAACCGGAAATGTTATGCACATATCAGAAAACTAATCAAGTTCTTTTTATAGGCATACCAGAAGATTCGAGAACGAGTCGTTTAGTCAAAAACAACTCCGACTGTGAGCATTTGAATTCAATCTATCTCGTATCACGATTCATAATTACAATTGGTAAATTTATTAACACTACGTTGTGTGAATCTCGCTTACGGTCCTAGTAAGAATGTTTAAAGCTGTAAAAAAACCTTTACTTGGCTAAGTTCACATGTTGTCGTTTCCTTGGTCTTATCCGATTGCTTCCCTCCAATAACAGCGCCACACGTACTCCACAACCCCACAGAAAATAAAACAAACGGCGTCCCACCTTGACATTAAATACAGCATCAACTCTTTACACTAATCTGTTTCAAAAAAACTCTTTACACATATCCCATAAGCAGTTCCAAGCTTCAGTTACAGAGAAGAAGTAGAAGATGAAGAAGAGCGGGAATGGGAAGAGTCACAAAGGAAATGCAAGAGAGGATCAGGTGAAGAAAGACAGGAAATCAGGGTCGGGCATGAATGGATCGCCCAAGAAAGGTGGCCATGGCGGCAAGTTCACATGGGCCGGCGATCTGGGATACTCCACAGCCGAGATGGGCATCCAGAAGGAGGTCATCGATGCCAAGGATCCGAATTTTGAAGACAAAGTTGAGATCCCAAGCGTCTGATGGTATTGATTTGTGAGATCTTGATGTTCATGTAGTTTAAAGTTTTCCATGAATGAGATGTAAATAGATAAGGCCGAGGAAGGCGATGATCAGCAGGATGTTTATGTAAGACTTTGAGTTTATGTGGATTTTATTTGGTTTATATTCTGATTTTCTTTGGGTCTGCAAATGCTATGACATTTGATTAGTGTTATTTTCTGTGAGTTTTGAGGGTAAGGGTCTTGATTCTTGAATCAGGTGGAGCAGGCATAAGCCCGTCTAGCTCAGTTCGTAGAGCGCAAGGCTCTTAACCTACGGTGGGCGTTTTAATTTTTGTCTTTTAAATTTTCTCACTATAAACGTTGTGTTTTTTGTTTTGTTTTGTTGATGTAATTGACCAATGATTGTTGATTAACTAGACTGCTAGAGTAAGAAAAATCCGTTGAGCGAGATTGATTTATATCAATGCAAAATTGAACCGATCTCTGAAAGTTTAATAATCTAATCGATCAGGCTTACAGAGTTACAGAGTTACATTACAGTTGTCGACAAATTGGACATGGTTTAGGTAACCACCGATCCATGCATTCACGGTGATAAGTATGCTTACACCTGTGAAGCTCTGCGCGCTCATGACCTTCCTCAAACTCCCCCAGGCAAATGCAGCAGTCACCCCCTATCTTGCTTCTGGATATTTCGTAGTATATGCTCATATCCAGCTGTGCTGCTTGTCCACCAACACCTGTTTCTATATCTTGTGCAGCTTGTTGCCAACGGCTCACACATACACAGACAAGCACGACCAAAACTACAAAGATAGGTAGTAGTCTCATGATAATCTGTAAGCAAAGAATGGGTGGCATTCCAGCCATGGAATTTCTAATTAAGAAAAAAGGCTTGTGGAAGGAAGCTGAGGGATCAAGAAAGAAATTGCTTTTGAAATTTCAAAGTTGTATGTAGTCTGAGTAATTAGTTAGCAGGACTCCCACATATATACATATATAGTTCCTAAATTGAGTGGGAAATATAGTCCTACAAGGATTAGGATTGGGAAACCGTGATTTTGTCTCTTTGATATTTTGGTCGCCGCAGCATTCCAATGGCGCTTACAAAAGTTGTTTTTCTAGGTTTGTACTTGTATAGGGTTTATTGCTCTACTCCGATGATGCTTTGACGACAAACCGGACAGGATTCCGGTAGCCACTTGTCGATGCATATACGGTGATATGCATGCTTACAGTTGCGAAGCATCACGCACTTGTCTTCTTCTTCCTCAAATTTCCCCAGGCAAATAGTACATTGATCACCAATACAGCTGCCAGTTACATTAACAACTTCCGTTCGATAGTCGATAGTGGTATAGCACTGACTCCAGTCCTGCTGTTGCTGCCGTGCTGTTTTTGATGGTCAACTTTGTAGAGGTACTTCGTCGACTTGGGTTGGGTTTTGATCGAAATTGAATTTGGAGTCATTTGGTGTAGGTGGTTTTAGATGACGATGGCCGGAGCTAAACTTTCAGGCGAGGCAGTGAGGCACAGAGAGAGAGAGAGAGAGAGAGAGAGAGAGAATGAGTTTAGGGTTTTCCCCTCTTTCTTTTTATACTATAAATGAAAAGACCGCTTTGCCCTTGCGACAAAAACTAATTGGAATTTTCTAACTGTTCTCATTCAGATTTTGGGCTCGTTTCCATCCACAACATCCTGAATCCCTTCTTACCTGCACCTTGGCCAAACTATAATTTAAGAGGCCTAAAAAACGAATGTGGACCCAAATGTTAATCTCGACTTCTATAACAAGTTTTCAGATAAAAGTCCACATTTTAAATATTCTAATATGTGATGACAATGTGAAAGATAAATTAAGTAGCAAATTACTGTCATGTTGACCAGTAAACTAATAAAATAAGGTACGTGGCGTTACATTCAGAGCCGTCCGTTAGAGAACGGAGGGACGTCCGCAATTTAAGTGTTGTGTGGACGTCCTCTTTGGAACGGCTCTGTATATATATATATATTAATTATTATGTACAAATATCTTTATTCATTCAAAATGTACAGATTTTTTTAATTGACCCACTTTTATATCACATTTTCTCATCTTAACCATTCACATTGTATGTATATATATGTATATCATCTCTACAAATTTTCAGCCAAATTGATAATCGTTAAGGTATCGAAACTATATGATTACAATGAACGAACCAAATATGTTCAACATGAACCGTTAATGTAATTCATAATTTTGAATATCTTAATGATTATTAATTTGGCTAAAATTTTATATAAATGATCTACTCATATATACCTAAAAGATGAATAGTTGAGATGAGAAAATATGATCGAAAAATATGTGAATTAAAGAAATCTATACCTTTTGAATAAATAAGGAGGTTAGTATCTGAAAATGTCTATATACATATATAGGTCCAGCACAAATCGTATTTTTGCTTCCCTTCTCTCGCCCTCTTTTCTCCTCTGTAGGGAGGACAACGAGTATTACTGTTCACATTGTGGTATATTATGGCTACTCATTGCCATCCTTAATAAGCCAAGATGCCTTTAGATCATGGTCGAGAATTTACTCATACCAAAATCTCTATTTGATTTTGTCGTCGGAGAGTCTTGTGCCATTTTGCTCATCCAACTAGTTTGATATTTGTATCTTCCTCCTACTTGGTGAGCTAGCCACACATTGTGGTAAGAACTCTTTGTCCTAAGTTCCCTTTCCCAACACTAACAAGCCTATGAGTTGACATGCACATGTTTGTGTAGCATTATTTTTCAATAAGCAATTATTTCAAACACAATGAAGTTGCAGCTGGTAGTGGAAGTAGTACACAAGTAACACAACACCAGGAACTAGTTGGACGTGGAGATTTGATTGTTCCATGACAGCATACTAGTCATTATATTGGTTTCTTCCACCCCGTGTTCATATCTGGTTCCCACAGTTTTACATTACCAAAATTCTCCACAGAACACAAGCCTTTCAACGTGGTTAAGTCACTCTGTCTTCTTATGCAAAGTGGACCTAAAACCATCCTCTCAGCTACACCGACTACTTCATTTTCATCATCCAGATTAGTACAACCGGAATCACATAATCAACCAGAACGTTTTATAAAACCGGCAGTGATTTCACATCTCTAAACCCTAAACTCTAAACTCTAATCATCTCCGGAGTTTCAATACTCTCGAATCATGTAGTACATCTCGTAATCAGCCTAATGGAAACGAATCTGTAACCAATTATTAGAAAGTAGGTTATAACTCGACGGCAGTGTACTAATGTTTTAGGCAATCACAGGAGCAGCCCCATTATTGATCATCTTCCCTGAAAGAATATATTCACAGACAGAAACAGAAAGAGAGACACTTCACGGGCACCACCAAACAACCCCCAGCAAAATTTTAACCAAGGACGATTTTTATTATAAGCTCACAAAAGTTCAACCTGTCTCTCCTTGTGGCTGAAATTGTTTGGTTTCTACTCTCACATGTAAACATAAAGAAGAAGAAAGCCACCCGTGACTTCTATGATTCTCCATTTCAGCACCATCAGTTCACTTTCCACCTAAACCAAACCCACAAGAAAACTTGTATATAAACCCTAACACAGAGTTAGAGCGAGTCATTTTCTATTATATAGCCTGGAATTCCCAAACTAATAACATACACTAGCTTGTTCTCATTCTCTATTCTCTTTCTTAATATGCCAACATTATTCCAGAGCATTTTCTATGTTACTCTTCTTCTTCTTGTCTTAAACTCAACACAGACGCTATGTCACACGAAGGGAATTCGGCCGGGAAACTCCGCCGGAAAAGTACACCTGGGCCAGAACATGACCCGAGCCCAATTCTCCGAGCAACAATTCATGAAGTGGGTTAAGTTTGTGGGCAGCCTCAAACACTCGGTTTATAAGAACGCGAAGAACAAGCTCTTCCCTTCTTACACACTCAATGTGGATAAGAATCCTTCCCGGGGAGACTTCACTACAATTCAGGACGCCATTGATTCTCTTCCGTTCATTAATCTCGTTAGAGTCGTGATCAAGGTCCATGCAGGTGTCTACAAGTGAGTAATGATCTTGTGTCTTCTTCCTTGTGGAGTTGGTGTTGGTATCTGTCTTTGACTGTTTGAAACGTGGCATGTGGATCATCCTCGCCGTTTAACAAAATGCTCCGTCTTTTTACCTCTTTCATCATCTGCTGCTTGACACAATTGTATGATCTTTCAATTCTTTTATCTAACTATGCAGTAACTGATCAAGTTGTGAAATGGTAAATATTTGCAGGGAAAAGGTAAATATACCGCCATTGAAATCGTTTATAACCATAGAAGGAGCTGGGGCAGAGAAGACAATAGTTCAATGGGGAGACACAGCTCAAACACCATCAGGTCCGAAAAAACAACCGATGGGGACGTTTAATTCTGCAACTTTTGCTGCGAATTCACCTTATTTCATTGCAAGAAATATTACTTTCAAGGTACGTAATGTCCATTATGAACTCACTATGCATCGATTAGTATCCGATCGCCAGTGTAATTGTGCGATTGATGTGCAGAACACTACGCCGGTGCCAGCTCCGGGAGCAATAGGAAAGCAGGCGGTGGCGTTTCGGATATCAGCAGATACAGCAGCCTTCTTAGGGTGTAGGTTTTTGGGGGCACAGGACACATTGTATGACCATGTGGGAAGGCATTATTACAAAGATTGTTACATTGAAGGTTCTGTGGATTTCATCTTCGGAAATGGTCTCTCCCTCTTTGAGGTAATTTTAATTACTATTCACCTCCTAATCAATTATTGTTTCAATAGAATTTCAATCGTATAGTGATCATCGATTCTGTATATGTATATGTGACGCAATTAATTTTAACAAATTGTTGCTTGACATGTTAGTCCATATTAAGATAATAGTGTACTTCTCATGTTTTAGATGTTAAAACTAAAGTCGAGCAGCCCAATATCGTTTGGTCTAGTGACATAAGTCTCTCCTTATAAATGAGAGGTCGTGAGTTCGACTTACAGTATTGTAGCACATTAATTGTGTATTTGATCTAAAAAAAACTAAAGTCGAGCAACAATTCATTGAATACACTACTAAACATGATCGGTTCGTACAAGCCATTGGGAATATTTACTTTTACTCTTTGACAATGAATTGAAGTAAGGCCATGCATATGCAAATGCATGTTCTTGATGGATTGGTGTCTTGTGTGGTGTCGTATTAATCCTGGAGTTCCAGTCTCGATCAGAAGCCCTCTGTCTCTCTCTCTCTCTCTCTCATGAAAGTGTGCGATCGATTGTGGTGCAGGGATGTCACGTGCATGCAATAGCAACAAACACAGGGGCATTAACGGCGCAAGGGAGGAGCAGCTTGCTGGAGGAGACGGGCTTCTCCTTCGTCAACTGTAAGGTCACGGGTTCAGGAGCTCTCTATCTTGGAAGGGCTTGGGGACCCTTCTCTAGGGTTGTCTTTGCCTACACTTATATGGACAACATTATCATGCCCAAGGGCTGGTACAACTGGGGTGACCCTAATCGTGAAATGTAAGCAACTCGATCTCAATCTATCTCCCTATCTTATTCTATATTGAATCTCTTTACATGCTCATACCGACATAGCTTAAAGGCATTTTATCGAGCATCTTATCTTTCTTTTATGTGATTAAATTAGGGGTATCCAAACCACCTAGTTTTGAACATAACGTCGACATATTATTGAGACTCATTTCCGCAAAGTTTTTCTTTTCTAGATGTTATTTTCACTACATCTTAAAAGTGGAAATGCCCCATTGAACCCACACATATCACCTATAGGGTCTCTGTCCTTCCAATACAAGCATGCTTAGAGTACTTTCGGCCTTTGGAAGACAAAATGGGCGGTTCACAAAGACGACCTGAAACCATGTCTATATGTCATCTAGCACTTTCTCCTCTGCAATACCTACGTGTAGTGCACCACATACCAGAAGTGCATAGATTTAAAAACCCACATCTTCCTACTCATACATTACCCCATTCCTGTTGCCATATAATAAGAATAGCCACGCCAGCATCTACATATAAGTATATAACCGTGGTGGCTGGTGCTGCATAAATCTGCATATATAAGCCACCTACCTACTCCTTCTCCAACCTCACCCAGTTCTGGTTATGCTAGCTTTGGCAGTTTCACTTTGGCCTTAGTGACCATGCGCATGAAGCATTTGCAATGATGATATTCAGATATTGCTTGTTAATTTAGGTCTGTGTGTGTTGTGCAGGACTGTGTTTTATGGGCAATACAAGTGCACTGGACCTGGTGCTCAGTATGCAGGGAGGGTATCGTGGTCTAGGGAACTCACTGATGAGGAAGCAAAGCCTTTTATTTCCCTTACCTTCATAGATGGGTCTGAGTGGTTCAAATTCTGATTTTCATCGATCTACTAATATATACATGATTGTTATCTTTGTGAAAGGCCGTTTTTACTAATATATGATTGTGATATATGCCATATCAAGCAGTTCTTTACCTTCCCTATCAACCCAAGTAAAACAAAAGCATATCTTTTCCAGAACAAATCATAATAATTAGAATTATTAAGAAAAATTGAATATGAGCTGAAACTTGGTACCTACAACACCAAAAGGCCTAAACCATTTACAATCCATAACTTGGGCCTGTTACCCAAGAAGACTCCAAGATGATCCAGGACACGAGTCCTACAAATTCTGTTTCAAATACAGAAAAAGGCCTACAAATTGAGGCCTAAATCCTTGTGTCAGTATCATCTCAAAAGAACGTAAAGGTAACAAACTGGAGGTAAAATTTTGTGACAGAATTACAACACACTTTCCAGTCTATAATGTATCCCGAAGACTGACTACTGAGGCTACACTATCAACTACAGAAACTAGAGGAGCAATTTGTCACTAATCTCAAAGGCTCGGCAGACTGCAGCAGCAGCCTGACCTGCAGCTAAAGCTTCACTTCTGAAAGCTCCCTTTCATGAAAACAAAGATTGCTTTAGACTCTACCAAGAAACAAACAATGTGGTCTTGCTTTGCTGTGCTTCACTCTCCACAGTTCGATCAACCTTCCCATTACCCATTTTGACAGGTCGTCGTCCAAATCTGTTCATCATTGGCATATTATCTGTCTCGTTTCCCTTGGAAACTTAACACAGAAAACAGAGTAAATTTTTTTTTTTTTTGGAGGAACTTGCGATGGTAGAGTACAGGTTACAAGTAATACTGCTACCAACTCCTTTGCTTTGATTACTCGTAGTATTCGTTGTAAGGTCTTCGGATAATTGTAAGATTTTCTAATTTCATATATCAATACGCTACGATTAATCAACGGAGTTCTTTTCTTATACGTCTAAAAAACACATAAAATGTTTGTTTTATCATACGTTCTTGTTAAATTTGACAATCGGTAAATCTATCCATCAGAATCGTTTGCTTAGATAACGACACGATTCCTTTGAAACTTTGACGGTGAAAAGACATCACATTTCATCTGAGTTTCTACTTTTTCAGAAGAGTCATTTTTTCAATCAAAAAAGAGAAGAGAGACCTCTCTGTTTCCTCTGATCTTTTGCAAGGCTCTTAACCTCCCATGCTCTGAAAAATGTGGGGGAGAATAATATGAAACTCAGATGAAATGTGAAGACATCTGCATCATAGTCACAAGAAAGTTAAAACAAGTACGATCGGAGCCATAACAGATGAAAGCATGTAGGGTCATTTCCACAGAATTCCCTGTAACAGAATCAAACAAAAACCTAATGATTTCTCAAATTCACAGAGAGAAGAAGAACCTTTCGAGCTAGAGCGGGACGATTCAAACTTACCCTTTGTTCTTGTCTTCTCTTCTCTGTTCTTGTCAATATTCAATAATGATTACACTCAGAAAACTGGGTACATCTTTTTCTTCTCTGGGATTTTACCCAAGTATAGGACCAAATTGCTTCACATGTTCAAATAGTAAATAACAATAGTAATATGGTCCCGTGTGGAATATAATGCCAGCATTGTCTTGTCGATTCAATTTCTTGGATATAGGAACTCGGATAAGCTTAAATTGAGCATTTTATAAAAGAGAAAAGAATTAATATATGTCACATTTCGAAGATTTCTAACGAAGAAAATAGTAAAGATCGAGAAAACTCATGATGATAAGCTGGGATTTGGCTATGCAGGACCCAAAAATACAGATTTATTGTCTTTCCTTTGTAAGATAAAGGACAAACTACTTTGCAATTCAATCATAATTAGACAATTACTTCCATTGCATTCACACGATTAACATAGACAACAACCGCATTAAGAACCTTATTACTAACTCACTTTCATCTACAAGATACTAAAAATTTCTGGTATAAACCCTGATCTCTTTGCTAAGAGCTGAACAAGGCTAACTAGCTTGAACAAACATCAAAGACATTATTACATCAAGACCTCCTCAGCAAGCTACTAAAATCTGATGACCTATCAAGCTTCCCCATCACAGCATTCTTGAAATTAATGGCTTCCTGCACTTGTGAACAAGACCTCTGCATCTTAACACCACTCAAACTGCTCCTTGACTCAAGCAACTCATTAAGCGAAAGCCTCTTCTTCGTCCCCGGCTCCGGCCTCTGTTTTGGAGCACTGTGAGACCTTAACTTGGCCTTGAAAGACTGAGTGCTAGCCAAGTAATTGGGATAGTTCCCAAATCCCCTGTAAAAATTATCAGCGCAGATAGTCTTGGCCGGCGTCGCCGGCGCATTAGACCCGAACGAGTTCACAAACCTCGGCGTGCTCTGCGCTGTGGAGAACCTGCATTCCTCTCCTGTGATCCCCCAGTCGGAATCTTGAAAGTTCCTTGGGTCCGGGATGATCAACCTGCCAGGACAGCAACAGGGGAGTGGAGAAGACACTGCCTGGTAAAATTGGTCGTCACTTATTTCAGAAATGGAAGTGTTGGTTCTCCTAGACCTTGATTTTGGCCTTCCTGTGTCAACCTCAACAATCTTGGGGACTTCATCAATGGTGCTGAAGCTACTGCTGTTTTCTAAACAACCAGACAACCTCCTGCTATGGCTTGGAGCTGTGTGCTCACTCCCAGACTCATCAAATCTCTCCTGCAAAATTAAATTAGACCTCACATTTATGACACATTCAGTTGAATTGTTACACAAATTCAGTTGAATGTTGTGATCAAATTGTTATGAAATTGAGATTGTCGTGTGGTGTACCGTTGATTTTCGTGCGTGGATTTCGAATCTGTTGGCTTCAGTGATGTTAATATTGAGATTGAGGCCCCGGGATTTATGAGAACGAACAGTTGCCTGTGCTCTGATCAGAGCTTGCATCCCTTGGAGTGTAGCAGTTGCTTGCTTCCTGACTAAATAGCCTCTCACTAACGCCTGCAACTTCACCAGTCCTTTCAGAGCTCTCAGCGCTTTTCTTGCCTGCATTCAATTCACATCCAAAAATGAACAAAACCCAAGAAATAAATCTTTGTTTTTTAGTTCCATTGCGAAATCAAGAAATTATTTGCTACATTGATCTCAAATTAAGCCAAAACCAACATACCAAGTATCCCCTGTAGCAAGTTTGGACCTTGACGGCAGCCCATCTCTCGCGGCCGCCGCCAAACATGGTCCCCCTGCCATTGCTAGTGAGGCGGACCACCGCCACGGCGGCCTGTGCCGTCGCAACCGCGGCATCAGCAGCTGCGGCCGTAGCGGCAGCAACTGCAATTGCGTGCTTGCTCTGCTCGTTCTCTGTTTCATTGTAGAAGGACCTCAGCCAGGCAGCCTCTGACGGTGAAATGTTCGGCGGGATTGTAGCCGGATTATGACAAAGCATAGTCTCCGGAGGAGGACTCGCCTCTCTGCCAAAGCTTGAAGCTTTCTTGTACTCAAAACAGGACACCAAAGCTGAATCTGAACTGGGTTTGTAGTGTTGGTCTCTGTCTCTCCTAATCCCAAACAACCCCTTAAGCCACCTCGTAGCTTTACCCATCTTCAAAACCAGTGCGTTTAACCTCTTGAGAAGAAGAAGAAGAAAAGAAGATGAGGAAGGGGTTTAAAGGATTGAGTGTGAAAGCAGAAGCAGGGGTTACAGCTCAGAAACTTGGGTTGCTTTCCTAGTTGCGGAAAAGGGCAAAACAGAGTAGTTGATGAAGAATAAAAATCTTTGAGAGAAAAAAGAGAAAAACGTATAAATGTTTGAAACAGAAACCCTATCTGTTTCTCTTTTCAAATTTTGGTTTTGGAAGATGATGATTATAAAAAAATAAAATAAAAAACAGAAAAGAGAGCGGGAATTTGCGCCACAAAAATCCCAAATCCCCAAGTTTGAATTGAAGTTAGAGATGAAGCCAAAAACAGAGTGGAGTAAAATAATGAATTCACTCTTGGTAGAATCACAGATTCTTTCGTCACTGGGAAAAATATTTAAACAAAAGGGGTCGGGGGAAATCGATGGAAAACGAGTGCTTGTTCTTCTCCAATGGGCAACTCGGAATTCTCAGAAAAGGGTTGCTTTCTTTTGTATGTGAGAAAGGGAGGGATGAGTGGGAAATGTGTGTGTGTATGATATTAGCAACTTTGTGGAGCGACGTGTCTAAGAAAAGAAAGATGCTTGGACTCAGCCAGTGTGTTACAGCGGTCTGACACTCTCGTGATGCTGTGTATATTTTGGAAGGATTTTTAGGTAATGGACTTGGTCATTTTGGTTCATTATGAGCTTAAAATCAATATTGATTATTGGAAAAAAAAAAGTGTTCGTATTGAATCTATTGTGAATGAATTTAGGGAAGCATTCTTCTTTGAGAAATTAACACTTGTTTTCACTAGTATGAACAAGAGATAACTAGCTAGTACGGAGAAAGAAGCTTGTCAAGCTCATCTCTAAACAAAAGGTGCCAACTTAAGCTGCGTTAGAAATATAAACAATCGGTTAATCTTACGTATAATATGATACGGTACGATTTTTTAGTTAAATTTATTAGAAAATGATGACTTGTTTAATGTTTAAATTAGACGAAAGCTAAAGATGACAAGTTACACCGACCGATTACCTAATCAGAATAACGAACATTTTCATTCATAATAAATGATAATTCAAGATTTTAACCCGAAGAGTATCATTGCGAAAAAGTATGATGTGGGTTAATCAATTTCGAATCAAGTGAGTCAACTATAATCTACTTAATCCACACCAACTATTTATTTTTGAAAATTGTGGTATTATTAGACTCTTATCATCATCACCATTGACTCATACACTTCTCTCTATGAATTGAGATGAGTTTCTCATTAACTTTGGCAATGCCAATGAGTGAAAATTTGACCTCATAGAGATGTATTCATTAATTCCTACATGACTTTTCGGGTTAGCACTCAATGAAATAAACGTTCAATATTTCCGAGAATTTTTCTTCCTCATTGTATGTAGCAACTGCCGAAGCCTATAGCTAAGCAAGGCCATGCTTGTTGCAGCTACCATGCATATATATGATTCTAACTCAGAAGCTAATCAAATCGAAATGCATGCATGCAATTTTCACAGTTTTGGTAAATTATTCGAGCCCTCGTTCATGTCACTTGTCTGTTAGCTTTTACCCTTTTCCTGCAAATCTCTGAAACACGCCCCCCATGGCAGTAGCTTCAATCACAGTTAAAAGGACCCCATACTTCTGCAGAGTGTGGTACACTGTTCAGTCATTTCGTCCTTCGTGGTGAATTTAACCCTGAAACAGGGGCAGAGACGACATTTTCACTCGATTGACTTATAGCTAGACTGCTGGAGTATTGTGAGGTGAAATCCAAATGAGGTCATGAAGATCTTTGTAATTACGGAAAATGTAAAAGGTCGCAGCGTTGACGAATGAGGGACGCTTCCGTCATTTCGCATACGAATAATAATAATAATAATAATAATATCGGCAGGTGGGTTTGAAAAACTGGGCTTGGGCCCATGGCCATGGATTGACATTTCATAAATGCAGTCCCGTGTGAAACGGTGACGTACTGCTGCTATTTATACACTATCAGAATTTAATGCGAAAGAAAGGTGATAGATTCTTTCTGAACTGTGAAGTTTTTGTTTCATAACAAGGAAAGAAACATATACCATACTTGTGTGTCATGTATATCGGATTGTTTAACTTGATATATTAATACATAAAAGACTACGTACATACGTACCATACCTCATCAATCAATACTTGCATACGCATTTGGTACATTATCTTTTTGTACATATAGACTGTATCTGATGCTACTGTTGGCTAGAACATCTCAGAAGTACACTGGTATTTCTTCAAACGGAAAAGGCATTATTGTACATGAAACTCATGAAAGGAAATCTGATTAGCTTACAGGTTTGGCTACCATCTGCTTCTGGGTTGTTTTGTCTGTACGGCCTCCTGGGCCCAAACCATACGTTCTCATTAATTTTGGGTTTCTTTTCAACTTTGGGCTCTAAGCATAGTTGTGATTATTGGCACTTATTTGGCTTACAAGTTACCAACTTATTAGCAATTACCTAATGTCATGTTGAATCCTAGCGCAACCTGGACTGTGATTGTAAATGTACATCGTTATATCCTGTTTAAATCTTTCACCGGTAGTAACACATATTACTCCTCCAATCCTCTCGGTGAAAAAATTGAGAGGAATTTCGTAATGTCAAAAAAATAAAAAATCATCCATGGTTGCTTAGAATGTAGTTCGAGGTAAGTAAAACTACGTATATGCAAAGACGTGTATCTAGCAAAATTTTATAATTCCACTTCCATACATTGAAATATTAAATTTTTTTTTTGAAAGGACATTGAAATATTAATTTATATCAACTAAAAGAGACTTGGCCCTGTATATTTTTGGATATTTTGTATGATGATTTGCAAGTAGGACTTTTAATTTGTATATAGGCATATGCTCTAAGTCTAGGAAGAGCAACACTTGAACACTATAAGGACCCATATGTCGACCTGAAAGGGGTTAGAAAATTCAAAATTATGGGTTTGGAAATGAGAGGTAGATGGTGGCACATACAAGCCATGTGTGGAGGAGTTCGAGTACCTCCAGAGGGGGGACATCAGACATAAGACATGCCCAACTATCCCCTATTGGAGAATACAAAGCAAAAGCTCACTATCTTGGCTTTGCCTCGCTTGTAAGTAACCCAGTTTGTAATACTATAATATCCCAAGTGTATGAAATCACTGTATCTATCTTGCTACGAGCTTAGGTCTTGTTGCTTCTAAGGTCGACAGAGGCTATGACTCTATGCCCTAATTTTAGATACAACCTAATGCTTCATGGGTAAGTGCCAATGGGTTATGGGGTTGCGAAGAGACAGCCATGATGGAGGCCTTAGCTCTTTGGGGGGCTACTTTGGTTCATATATATGAATACACGTCACAAATTCATAATTGGTTTTGGTTGAGGATTTGATTTAGTACTGTATATATTAGAATGCATGCCAATGCCAGCAAGGAGAAGTAGTCTTGTTTAGTTTAGGTAAGATTTAGATAAGGATGGGAAGAGAGAATGAGGATTTATTATAAGGCTATCTTGCTTACAATGCCATGTGAATGATGCGATCCCCCAAGAACAAGATAATCTTATATGAACAAGCTAGGCTCTCTTCATGACTTCATTTCATATTTTTCATTATAGCCTAGCTAGTTAGTTATATTAAGGTCTGTGATCATTAGGAATATTTATTTACAGTGCTAGTTAACCCAGAAGCTATAAATATCTGTTAGAAATAATGGATACGATCGTATTCTGAGATGGATTAGTGTACCGTTTGAGTGGGGTTAATTTTGCTCTGGATCTTTTCCAGAAGCGTGTAACTATTAATGCAGTGGGGTTAATAATGCTTTGGTTTTTAGCATCCAATTGGAGACTGAAAACATGCAGCTAGTACTGATTTGGTATATATAATTTGGTAGGTTAGCTGCAGCATCATCGACCGAAATGCATGTTTGAGTGTTCAGCAGCATCTACTTGGATCACACCACAGTGCAAAGGATTTCAACTCTATCTTCATTTCTATGAAAATCTACGTACAGCAACAACAGAAGAATAAGGACCACTATGATATACTGAGGATCGGCCATGACTAGCTAGCTTTAATTTATATGTTTCTTTCATTTACACAGAGCAACTGTGTGGTAATGATAATGGACACACCCAGATCGAGGTCCAAGTTAGCAAGTCTGGACCATTCTACCGCAACGTAGACAAGCCTGCAGTTACCAGCCTCATGCCCTAGCTTATTAGCTTGATGGGGACGAAGTAATATTAGAGTACAATCATACACAGTGCAATATGCCGGTGGCCGTGAAAGATGCTCATCCTTTTGTACGTTTTTCTTATACAAGGTTTCATGTTTTTGGAAATTGTTAATTGTTAATTTGTTCGAATCTTTCTCTTATATATTAACATATACAAGGTTTCACACAACTATGGCATATTGGCCTTCGGTAGAAGTACACAACCTACTATTGTATTTTATTAACCAAATTGTAGAACAACCAGTCGTTCGTTTATCAAACTATCAAGGTATATCTTATTTCCACTTATAAATAAGAGATCGACTATTACATAACTGATCGATTAATTGTGTGATTGATGACCTGCAGCCAGTTATACTACGACAATTTCATTCAAGACAGCTCTGGTGGCATGCGATATTTAATTTGTGCTAGTCTTTGCATTACATGCCTGAGTATCTAATGAACCAACTAGATTATGATTCTGAATATTCTGCATTGATCGAGTACAGGCATAACGTACTATTGAATAGTGTTCGTAATCTATATTTTACTCCATATTTGTTCCAACTATGTATGTGCATGCATCTTATATCAAGCTAGCTTAGTGAGGTTGGCAATCACTTTATTAAGCAAATCAGAATGGATTAAGATATGTTTTGGCCAATAACATTGCGCTGACAATTGCATATTAGAAGCTTAAAACTACATACGTATGAACCAACTGATTAATTATAAACGTTCATTGTTCATCTTCCGCATAAGCCAGAAACTCAAGTTCATTAGTTTACTCGTCCTTCCAGGATCTCCAATGGTAACCCTAGAAATTCAATGCATGAAACTGTTCGTTTCGTCACTTAACTACACCTGAACACCTGCAAGAGAATACTTTATTCCAAAGCTACCAAATTCGACACTCAATCCCTCTAATCTAACATGTTAAGAAAATCGAAAACGCCCGGCTAGAATCTGGCGGTCCTTGCCCAATTGAAATAAACATAGGACTACTTGGATGAGTATGTTCAGTTCACCTCCCCTAATATAACATGTCTGTTCAGATGGCGACTGAATCTCTATGGTTTTGAGTAATATATCAACGGGATGGAGCATGTTGATCTTATAAAACTCGAGTAGTACGACGATAATTTACATGCAAGCTGAAATAGTTGCACCAATTGTGTTTAAGAGAAGAGGTTAGAATCATGCGAAGCTATAAAACTATGATAAATTAGTCTTGAATCATGAAATACTAGTCATTTGTATTTGCATCGACTAAATTATTGTGTAACGACATGTCTATTTTGTATCGAAGAAATATAGAGGTCAGCTCGACAACTTGTTTGTCTACTTGATCAGAAAATAACCATCTCATATTTATCCGATCGTCTGATAATCGTAAACCTTCGGATGGATGAAGCTTGATCATTTATAGCCATTACGTACTAAAAGAAAATGCTAATAACTAGGTTTATAGTCCTTGTGAAATTTTGATAATAAACTCGAATATATAGTCTCTATGCATGAGAATATGAGAGGATGACCCTTATAATTTCGATTCCCTTCTTAATTTTTGAAGCTAGCTTGCCTTGTGAATGAGAAATAGAACACATCCTGTATGTCATCTTGATTGTATTGAAGTAGATAAAGATTACTATGCATGCAATATAATGCCGACTGTGAACAGGCTCTGACTAATAATATTTCAGATTGTCCAGACAAGAAACGTTAAGACTAGATATCTGATTAAAACTAGTAGGTAGGGGCTTGTTTTTAGAAGAAAAATGCAAACATGTATTAGCAGAAACATTCGGGAGAAAGCTGGAGATGCAACGCATGGCCAAACAAATAATTGCTTCAATGGATTTGACGGCATGGATCCCACATTCCCACTAGGTACAATACCAACAAAGCTGAGGCCTGGAAAGTCAGTTTACGAATGCAGTTTTGGCATAAACAAGCTAAGGGAGATTGATAAAAAATGACCGACGACCCAGTAGCTAGCTAGTTGCGACTTGCGATGAGCAGAGAAAATGTGAGTGATCGATCTTCTTCTTCATTTTTCTGACCAAATGCAATAATTCAAACACAACAGCACCAAAGAATACAAAATCAAATTAGCCACTGTAGTATAACAGTAAAGGGTTTGATTCCCCCCTCGTGCAAAATCTGCAGAAACAGGTCGTGTATGTATTTCATGGTTCTGAATACCACACACACCCACAAACATATATATATATATATATATATATATATATATATATATAGATCGGACACACACACACAGAGTTATATCTTGTCAAATATACAGTCGCTGATTTGGTTTCGTTCTATAGACTAATGCTGCAGAAACTACGCGACGAATAATGCGAGTCCAATCAAACACATGAAATTAATGCTGTAAAATTTTATGTGCAGTTTGAAACTTCGGAAGAAGCTTTTGTCAAAGTTTGAATAGCTAGGGTTTTGAGAGCTGAGAGACGAAGCACTGAAGGACAAGTTCATAATTGAGGCCTCTATAAAACAATGGGGGAATGTATTGAGTACCTCTTCTTACAACTCTGATTTACTTTTGATAGGGAAATGTACTGGGTGAATGATTGTACAAGCCATCCGTGTCTTCAGCAAGTAAATCGGTCCCCCAAACTCGGTAACTCGGTGAAGGAAAATTGCAGGTAATACTCTAAAACTCCAAAAATGGAAGATTTTACTGGTGTTGTAAAAGTAAAAACACGAAAGAAAATCATGGTTGAGATGTATGTTTACCACTACATGCGTTGGATCTTTTTGTTGTTAATTAATTTGCAGATAATTAATCAAAGCATGGATCAAGTTACCTGGCTAACGAAAGGGACATCAAACTGTAATCTGGAGCATGATTCTTGCTTCCACTTTTCCACGTATTCTCCTTTTAGTATCTAATAATCACATCAAAAATATCATCACGACGGGACATCAGATCCGTAAGTGTGTAAGTTTTTGCTTAAGGCTGACTGGTTGCAGTAGGTAAAATTTCCTCGAGTAGTCACTATATATGAACTATAATTAGCTCAAGCTTTCTTCAATGGAGTCGTACCAGCTGGGTAATTTCATCGTGAACTGAATGATTAGGGTTGCTGGGACCAATCTGGAAGATAAGGTCAAATATGCATTACCTCCCACTGGAGTAGTACTCACTACTTGGTGTCCAATTCTGACTCGAAGGTAATCGGATACTGTGGAAAGCCTAGCTTACCTTGTCCACCCAACATAGTCGATGAAGGAAAAGATGAAACATGTCCGAATCTTTGAGACATTTCCCAATTGCCCTAAACGTACATTTCTTACAGAACTCCAGTGTACTGCTTTGTCTCGGTTAAAAATGTCACTACTCCACTTGAAGCTTATATCAAAATCAAACTAATAATGCAAGAGACATGCCCCATGAGCGCACCGAACACATGAAAGTAAAACGTTTGAATATATTTGAAGGGCAGATTCGAGAGTTTCCAGTTGTAAAATGAAACTTGTGATCATCAGCATCAAAAGTCTCACGTATCAATAAAATTCACCTTATAGGGTTTGGCGTTTCCAGCTTACATTCCAGTTTTTCATACTTGTTACGCAACATAAACAAAACATAACTGGTTCGTTCGGAGCGTAGTGCTTGTCGCTGCTTTCTGTGTAATAGTTCAGACGTGACGTAGACATATTGAAGCTTGTTGATACATCACATAAGACTATAGACTTCTTAATTTCGTTAATGTCATCTCCTCGTATCAATTGAGACAATGAGAAATGTGTAGAAAAATCAACCATAATAATTCACAATCATGCTACAGAAGAAGAATTACATCTTGATATTTTTGGATATTATCTGGAAGAAGGCACCGTAATGATGATCAATGGCTGCACTTCTTCACCTTTGGAATCACAACTACTAGTTGGAGGAGGTAGTATCACCTCACACCCGGCACACGATAGCGCCTCAGCCCTCTTCGCCTGCAAATCCCAGTCCATGGTCCCCACAACATACAACATCAGCCCGGCACAGCATATCTGGGCCGACAGCAACCCGATCCACAGCCCGCTAAACCCGACCCGGATCCAGAATCCGAGCCCAACCGCCACCGGCATGCCCACCAGATAAAACGCGCCGAGGTTCACGTTCGCCGCGGTAGTCGGACGCGCGCTGCCTCTGAGTACCCCACACAAGACTGTCTGGGGGCAGTTCCCGAGCTCGCACAGCCCTAGGATCGGAAGCGCGAGCGACGTCAGCCGTATGATCTCGGGGTCATTTGTGAACATGCGGCCCCACACGCCTCTCATTCCGGACGCGAAGGCCGCGGCGGATAGGCCCATGACGAAGGCGAGCGCTACCGCCACCACAGCGGATAGCTTGGCTCTGTAAGGCCGGTTCGCCCCGAGCTCGTTCCCGACCCGTGTCGAGACCGCGAACCCGAGAGAAGACGGGAAGACGTAGATGAACGACGTCGTTTGGATAAGCACGCCCATCGAGGCGACGGTTGCTTTGGGGTCCACCAGAAGGCCACACAAGACGATCATGATCTCGTACCACCACCATTCCAAGCACACGGACACGCAGCTCGGCGCGGCCAGCCGCAGCAGCGGCGCCCAGCCGGTTAAGCACTCCCGGCTCGGCGCCGTCCACGTGGGCACGTGCAGCCCTCTTGCCCAGATATACATCACAAGACACACCAGCACGAAGAAATTCGACGCCGCGGAAGCTGCCGCGACGCCGGTCACTCCCAGCTGAAGTTTTGTCACTAACAAAAAATTCATAGGCAGATGAAGGCATGCTCCGGCGAGGGAGGCGAGAGTTAATGGGTGGATGATGCCCTGAGCGCGAAGGTAAATGCGGATCGGATGAGTGAGAGAGTTGGTGAAAAGGTCAGGGAGGGAGAACATGAGATAAGTGTGAGCCATTGAGGTAATTTTGGGGTCTTGGCGGACATATAACAGAATGGTCGATATGTTATACCATAGGAACGAAATGGGGAGGGAGCAAACTACAAGGAAGATTACGCAGCGCTGGAGGGTCACTGACAGAAGCTTCGGACGTCGAGCTCCGAAGGCTTGGGAACAAAGCGGCTCCATTCCCAAGGCTAGGCCGGAGAGTACGGAGTAGCCTGTGATGTTTGCGAAGGCTATGGCTAGTGACCCCGCTGCGAGCTCTAAGTCGCCGAGGCGGCCGAGGAAGAGCATGGAGAGGATGGAGCGGGAGTAGAGAATGAGGCCTGTGATGAGCATGGGGAAGGCCAGGTTGAAGAGTGACTTGGTTTCTTTGACGACTTCAATCACGGAAATTGGGGTGGTCGTGACTTGTGCTGGCTGCGCCTGCTGTTGTAGTTGCTTTACTACAAGCTTTGGCGCTCCATTTCTTTCATCTTTCGGTAGAGATAAGAAGAGGTCCAAATAAAGATGCGGCTGCGGCTGTTGATGAAGCTGCTCTCCTGCTTTCTGGGTTGTCGTCGAATTAACAGAAGGGTTTGGATTACACATGATCGATGATGATCGTGGCCAAGTGTTTTGGAGGATTGACTAGTGCAGCTATGATTTGGTTTGGAATGCTCTGTTTTTTCAGCTGGGAGAGATACTCCCGTTCTAAGCCTTGAAAAGATAGATAGGTGGGTAGATTGGTTTTTTTTTTTTGCCGTAGATGGGAGGAATATGCAAGTATTAATAGAGAGACCATGTTGATGGTGGGGCATTTCTGTCTTTCACCCTCTTTTATCTTTATGCTCTGTTTAAATCTTTTAAATTAGCACATTTGGAAGAAAAAAATGCGAGTGGTTTGGAAAATAGAGACGTCAGAGATGTCAGATGACGCAGGAGATGCAATTTCCGATGAGTAAAAATTTTGAAGAGGGTTTTTCCGGTGAGCATTCTCTCGACAAAGCTTAATATAGCTAGGAGATCATCATTGTATATATCACTTTCTCTTTGTGTCCCGTCTTACGGCCTTACAGTCTTACATACGTAGATTTTAACAATGTAATGTATTTCCTAAAATGACATTTGATTTGATTTTTTAACAATGTTCCTGACTTGACATTTGATTTGATTTTTTAACAATGTAATTCTTGAAATTACATTTGATTCGATCACCCTTTTCTTTATTAGACTCCCGTGGAAGAGGAGAAGCAACTTGTGTATATATACCTCATCACGGATTCAACCTCTAGCATACGAAATTATGATACGTATTTGTATGCAAGCTTTAGGAGAGGGCACACATTATTGTTGGCTAGTTTTTACTTCCCCAAAACGCAAGTCAACAATCCCCTAAGATGATTTTTTTTTGGGCGTGAAAGATGAATTATTCTTGGAGAATGCTCGACAGATTTCAGTCATTATAATTCACGATATTTTGTCATTATCATAAACAAATTATGCTAGAAAATACTTAATTCCAGTCGATGAAAGATATACTATGTGGTTATTTGGTGTTGGAAGAGATGAACCAAAAGGTAAGAAGTGTAGTAAATGTATATGAGTTTGTAGACTAATGTAATTAGTTGTTGGTTTTACAAAATGATGTATTCTTAGCTATCTTGCATCTAGGAGTCTATACCTTCATTCTCGAGAAAAAAAAGAAAAAGGAATGGCATGCATATAATAGAATCCATATAATCGATCAATAGAATCCATATAATTAATAGACTATCAATTAGTTTTCAACTCGGCATGCAAATAGATTATAGAGTTTTCATTAAAAAAAAAAAAAAACTCGGCATGCATATACATAATCGATTAATCATGTTGGTTTTTGGAGATCGAACAAGTCATAGGAGTATAACTAGAGTGGCAGGTGAGGTCATGCTCAAGCTCGACACTTGCACTTCGTTGAAGCTAAGCTAAAGATTTCTCTGGTGCAAACAAAATGGATGGAAATTTAATTTTGGACAAAATAAGAAGAGCTAGGGATCGAGTAGCCGGAATGGGAGGGGCACCGGCCTATTGTGGCCGGTGGCGGTGGGGCCTTTGTGGCCGTTTTGGATGATCCGATTGGCGGACGGGAGTTTCTGATATGGACACTAATTAAGAAGGAGAAAAAAAAGGTCAGGCTATTACACCTCAGCAAAACCACTCCCTTCCCATGCCATTTTACTTCAAAACATGCTATCTATGGACGTTTGCTCTCCCTCCAAAGTCTTATCCCACCTCAGTTTTCGTCTCCTCTCCGCCTCTTGCTTGAGGGATTATTGAATGGGGTGGTCCTAATGCCATCATCGGCAAAAATGGGGTCGAAAAAGCTTACGTTTAAGTGTTTCGCCCAGCTTCTTCATAAGTTGACTCTATCTAACGATCGATGCTTTCTTAGAAGTTAATAAAATCATTCAATATGATTAATGTTTGAAATTCGATATAAATTGTTGTAGATTAGTTTCTTGGCATTCAAATTTTTTTTTACACTGTACACGTGCATGCAAATGCAAGATCCTAGTCGACGATTTAAGCAGAAAGTGCAGTAGGTGTACGATGGACGGTGGAGTCGTCAGGACCTCGCTGGGTTTCCACGAACATATGGAACGAAGGAGACAGCAGACACACATATATATGCCTTGAATCTTGAATCCAATCAATCAATTGTAGCTAGCATTTTTAATTTAATTGGGTTTTTCTCAAAGCTGTTACCCCTGTGCTGTGCATGCAATCTCTCTCTCTCTCTCACTCTGTCATTGTTGAGCTGGGTGTAATTGACTGTTGTTGTCGGTTTCTATGAGTTCATCATATTGTATAATGCTCACAAGAGGATAGAGATAGATGTGTGTTTATATAAATCAAGAAAGAAAGGGGTGCATGGATAAAAATAGACAGATATCGATCTAGAATTAGAGAGGTTAGATGGAAATGGAGGAAACATGAAAAAAGAACAGTGGAGGTGGGGTGCTTAATGGATCGAGTTGTCTCTGGGTGGCTCAGAATCGGCAGAGAAGACGGTGGAGGTGGCTAAGTTAGATAGAGGGCGAATACGGATAGCCAGCTTGTGGTAGAACCTTGTGGGATCAAGTGGTGAATGTGACTCGCACATTTCTAACCTTTGAATGATTCAATTGACACTATACTATTCTTGGATGCCTCTTTCTGTGTATACCTAGCTCTATGGATCACACTGCACCACTTCTTGTTTCAATAACGGGAGCCCGTGTTCCCCGCTTTACGCCCACCTTACAATTCCTCCTAATAATCCCAACCCTGTTCTGCACTGTGGGCTCCTTCATATATTTGGATCCATCCCATATATATTTTTATACAACATATATATGCCCGGTTACTATTTTCAATATTTGCTAAAGAACAGAAAAATATCAACATTATTAGTTCACAGTGTTTTGGCTCTTAACGATACTTGCACTAGCTTATACATATTGGATGAAGTTGTCATGGGTAATCTAGCTTGAAAAATGATATCCCAAAGTATTCCTTTTTAGGCTGCCGCTGGCTAGCACATAAAGTTGGCATCGATATCGTCGAGTTGAGCAGGCAGACATTGCCGAAGTTGGCAAATTTTTAGTTGTTTAAGCACTCCTTTTTGGATCTTAAACAGTCGTTCAAACATAGTTGAGCTAGCATGCATCTACACCAGTGGTGTATTCCATACATTTACACAACAGAATCAGAAGCCCGATTCTTTGTTCTTCTTAAAGCTGAATCGAAGATCACACTGCAGGTATAATAAACTAGAAGATGAAAAGCGATATGCAGAGGGAAAGGCACAGGTGTTGAACAGAGACAGTAGAACCCTTTGCGCTAGAGAATATCTTGGTTATAATTGGGTGGATTGTGAGTAGGTCCCGAGTCAGAGATGGTAGTGGAACATCTTTAATTGAATACTAGATGGGCAGCTAGATAAGCTCTGGTGTGTTCGCACAGCCATTTTGATCGATCATGGAAGCACATGATCACCTGCTAGCAGCTAGCAGCAGTTGGCCTGAAACTGATCGAAATTTCTGTCTTTCAAAAGCTCGATCTGGATGCATGTATACTTGTCTGTGCTCCTTATTGTTTAGTTTTTTGCTTGGGGATGACTCTTTGCAAAGGTTGATTACTAGCTTGTAAGTTTATAATTGATCTATCTCATTTTTTTAGAGGAAGAGTGACTTTAAATAAAACTCACATAATATTCATATCTGATAGACATCTAAAATGTATCAATTATGATAAATGTTATGTCCTATTTTTTCTTAATTTTACACAATTGCCACCATTCAACTATAACATATTAATATAATAAATAAGCTTATTAATTGATGTTGTCTTAAATACCTTGATTATGAGTTTTTCTTCTAACACTAACATTTTTCAATCAATTTACAAGAATCATGTAGTTTTCTTTATTTTTATGAAAAAAATCTAGATTAAAAGAATTCATTCTCTAATCTATACATAATGTAAAATATAATAAAAATAAGATATATAATCTAAACCTTAAACCCTAAACCCTAAACCCTACACCCTACACCCTATACCCAAAACTCTATACCTTATACCCTGAACCTATATCCTATACCCAAAACTCTATACCCTATACCCTGAACCTATACCTTATACCCTAAACCTTATACCTTATACGTACCTTATACCCTAAACCTTATACCCTGAACCCTAAACCCTACACCCTGAACCTATACTCTAACTCGATCTATACCCTAAACCCTGTACCTTAACCTTATACCCTAAACTCAATTTTGAGTTTATTCTTTTTAGGTATATTATCATATCATGCCCTACTTACTAGGTACATTAGAAACGTAAGTAGTAGAGAGTAAAATATTCTCTCAATTAGGATGGAAAATGATATAATAATATACTTAAAAAGAAGAAAATTAATCAAAAAACAAGAACGTGTACCTTACAATTAGATATTTTTCAACTATGTAGAGAGACACCAGATGTGAGCTTAGGAATGAAAAGTATCATCCTATTACAAATAACATATTTCTGTATATAACATATATATATACACACACACACATGCACACACACTCAAGTTAGTAATAACAAGGTAAGAAATTTAATAATGTAATTGATTATGACAAAGTTAAATCAAACTAAATTTTAGCTAGTATTTGAGTTTCAAATTGATGTTAAAATTGATAAATATACCAAATTTAGTTTTATACTGTCTAAAGGGCAAATTAGAGAAACCAACAGATGAAGAAAACTATTAATTTTAAATATTTGCTCTATATGGTATGTTTACTTATGTGGAGTAGGTGTAAAATATAAGGAAAAATATGTATGAGTTTATCTTAAAAGAGGTTTAGTATTTTGAGTTTTTATCTAATTTTTTTTTAAGCACAGAGAATCAATCGAGCTAATTAAACTCCCTTTTCAAAATATAAAGAAACCTAAACTTCCATTACTTTCAATTTAATTTGTAAGGTTATGAGATGATTAAGGTCATCGAGCTAACTATTCAAAATTTCCTACCATAGCAAATCAATCCTATATTCTGGTAAATCTCCACAGCGTTATTGAAGAATTTTTTTTAGAAGGAAATAGGGGCAGTAGCCTAAAAAATTTCATTGATAAACTCATGCCAGAATAACATTAAAGCATCATGATATTAGACAATTAACTTACTTATTTAAGTGAGCTTAACAGATGAGTACCATTATTAAAGAATGAGAGATATACATGCGATATTAATAGTAACATTAATTCCGTTCATTGTTGGCTAAGATAATAATTTGAGTACTGTGCAAACAAATTCTATTCCAATTGAACTGTTGTATAGGGTCCATATTTTGTGCATTATTTCTGGCATATTTCAGTAGATAATATTAACAATTCTTGAATTTTTTTAAATTGACTTTTGTTAATGCTAGGTTTGAAGTGCGAGCCAATAACATTTTGTGGTACTAGTAACTTTTATTAATTTTCATGGATTTTATATATGCTTTCAAAACTATATAGCTCCCACCCAACAACCATGAAACCTAGCTTAATTACAAGGCATATATATGAAACTCGATCATACTATGATCATGTAAAGGCAATACATAAAGAAACTAAAATTAATAGAAAAGTTGAACATCTAACTATATGGTACGCGTGGCAACACCCTAATTTGGAAACTAGGTGCAGGGAAGCTATTCCATAGCTTTGCCCTTTCCTCATATATAAAAGATCTTTTGTGACCAAACTTTGTGAAAAAAGCTTTGCTCTTGATCCTCAGGATCACACTAATCTGCAAAAAGGCACAAGCAATCGCAAAGCAAACTCTTTACTGGTTCCTTTCCGCCTACACTTGCTGATCTTTTTCTCCAAAGTATGCCATCTTACCTTTCTGTTTCTATATATTATCTAGCTCTACCATTAGAGGGGGAAAGGTTAAATGCCTCGGACTATGACCAAAACAATAAGCAAGATCACTATGATGTAGGGTTTGGGTGTCCAGATCAGTTGGACAAAGCCTTAGACAGATCGATCGAGTTAGCTGATAGTGTATGTAAAATTAACTAGAAAATTCATTAGCTGTTTCAGGCCACCGGAGTATTTTACCCTCCGGTCTTCTGTTCATCGTCTATATGAGTCAATGAAACAAGAACAGTGCCTCATGTAAGATGGAACTGTATAGAACTATAGATGAATGAAAGAAAGCTAGCTAAAATCAAAAGAAAACAGAAAGAAGAAATTAAAATTGGGCACGTGAAATATGGAGGAATCGGGAGTTGGAGATGGGGGTCTTTATAAAAGCCAGCTACTTGTCTCACACGCACAGCTAGCTCTAAAATTCGCATCTCTTAGATTCCAAAGCTTAGCTTGCAAAGCAAATAAAAGATAGCCCTAAAATTTCAAGAGGGTGCTGTATGTACTGTATATACCAGGGTCTCGAACACACTCATCCATTTTTATAATCCCTTAATGAATCGTGATCGTATTTTCTATTAGAGATATATTAGCACTAGGGTTTGGTCAGTTTCCCGGATTGGAAACTTTGTGGGATCTTTTGGTGCTGTAGCTTGCCAAAATTGTCACAGAAAAAGAAGAAGAAAACAGAAACACCACGTGGGACGCATTTCTTCACATGGCACGCAAGACATTCTTGTCCAACTCCGACACTGTTGCTGACCTAATTCCTCCTCTCAGTCCACTCCTGCCGGCGACCTAGCAGCTTGGTTTCTCTTATTAGCTTCTTCTGGCCTCAGCTTAACCGAGCTAGCTTGGTCTTCTCCTCAAATATTTGCTTAAGTTCTCAGCGTGCTTATTGGACTTGGACTACGTACTGCTTCTACTGGTACCGCATACCTTTCTTAAGGTCAAGGGATTGAAAGGTCTCTAGCTCTGACTCTATTAATTTTCTGGTGAAGGGGAAACAAGCATACAAGTGATACAACAAGTCTCTTCCAAACTTGGGCACTAATGATCCCCATCGGGACCCCTCTAATACTGTTTAGGGTTGGGCAACAACAGTACTTAAGAGAGTCATGTAGTGAGATTATGGAGATTAACCATGTGGCACGATGGACCCTAGCCGTTTGGAAAATAGGGTTGGACAACCTCATGATGAGGAGAATAAATTTTAACGGGGCCATCGGGGTCACCAAACTCGTTGATAATTTTGTTATATGTGTGTCGTCATGTGAGTATGTGACTTAACTGTTTGTGAGTATTTGTGACGGAAATAGCTCTTTAGATTCGATGGTTGGACAAACCATGTGAACAATCAAGTTGTCCAACCAACTACTTTTTCAATAAGGAGGGACCGTACATATATATATTATGTAAGAGTTGAAAGAATTTTTCGAAATATTGATTTGAGAAATGAAAAATGAAATGTTGTAGATTTTGTTTTTGGTTGAAATACTCTTCTTCTTCTTTTTTCTTTTTTATATATGGATAAGATAATATTAGATATGCATTATGTTGTGAATCCCAAAAGCTTGTGAGTTTTGTATTATAAATTAAATTGGTGCGAATTTAATTTTGATTTTTGGTTTGTGGATTCCTTAATTGATGCAAAGAATAAAGGGCGTGCACCAATCGAGCTAGAACTTTCAAACCTCAATAACTGAATTCCATTAGTATAGCAGATTGTTTTTGACCCCAATGATAGTCAATCAATCAAGCTAGCCAGGACAATGTTACACATGATAATCATTACTTTACTTAATCACTCTGTTCTGATCGATTTGATTAGTTATGTCCAACCTTAATCGACACGGGTCAAATATAAATTAAGATACAATTAGAGTCAATAACCACCATAATCACCAACTAACTAAGAAAAAATAGAGATGATCTGAGGTTTGACAAAATGGAAACAGGAATATCAAATTAGAGTGACATTCATCCACGATTTAACTAATCAAAGAGCTGAAGAATGATGAGGGAATAGATTTGGTTCGATCTGGGGGGTCAAGTTTCTCTTAACACCGAGAGCGATTTTGGATGGAGAAAATTGGTTGGAGAAAGTAAAACTTAGTGAGTCGAAATCAATCAACATTAAGTTTGTTGATTAGATACCATCTTTAAATCAATAATATCCTACCTAGAGGCCACTATCCAAGCTATCACCTCCACCAGCTATGCGCTCGAACAATTAGGAAGTTTTAATCAACAAAATTAGGTCAAATGCATATTTTTTGTTTCACTTTTGTGGAGTGATTCACGGTTATATCGATTTGGTTGAGTTCGAGAACATCGACCTGGTACAAGTTCTCGAACTCAACCAGATCGATATCATGAATCAATATGCATGTGTGTAGAAAGTGAGCTAAAGTATAGCTCTCTAGTTGGAAACTGTTTTGTTGGATCAAAACCCTCCTTAAGTACATGACAATGCAAAATCCTAGAACATTATCTCCGAGCTAGGTTTTCTACCTTCGACGGTAGAACATGGACTTCATCGTTCCGTCGATACAAGGCTCTGAAACTTGCTCTCACGTTTGATGATATGCATGCACCCATTTTTATCAAACACTATCATAATTAGTTTCGGGTATGCATCATAAACATTAAACAAAGAAGACATCATCGCTAAGCTTGCTGAGTAACCCAGCTCGAGGTATAAGTTTCTATCATATACAGAAGTCTGCATCATAGATCGAACAACCTCACCAGTAAGCTGCACGTAATTTCATGTCAAGCTACATTATTGAAGATGTACAACACTAAAGCAACTATTATCTTTATCATACGGGCCATGCATACAAAGAGCTTATCAAGAACAGTTCCGATGCTACTATCTCTGTCAGCACCACCAGAAGGCCAGCATGAAGTACTGTATACTATTAAGACTGATGAACTGTTTAATAATTAAGCAACGCAGAAATCTATTATTACCCCAATTTGAAATATCATGAGCGTGTGGTTTAAGGTGAGTGATTAGTGCTGGTGGATTGGTTGATCTGATATCTGGAGTGGAGAAATGATCATTGTGCAGAATCTAATGATCGTCGTCAAATGAATCCACCGTATTTTAGTGATGAGATCGAATTCTACAAAATAGTTAATAACCTTCATGGACCACTCAGGCTCGGCCCACAACGAATATGACACTTCGGCCCACAATCAGTTCATGCACAGTCCTCACTTTATACATACCAATACTAGTATCTCCGAGTGTGTGGTTCAAGTCCTTCAGAGCAATGATAGTGTATAATTGATCATTATGGAGAATCTAATGAACCATAACAAATCATTCTAATCCAAACAGTGGTGTTCACATGGTCAGTAATTGACCAAGAGATTCATGGTCCGTCAATGTTAGATTTACATCCAAGGGTTGAAAACTCAACTTAAAAACAATCCAAATTAGTGATAGCATTATCAACATCTCCTCGAAGTTTACTTTCATAATCCACGCACGACGATATAAACAATGTTAACATTTGCTGATATTTTGTTTTATACAGTACGTTTATAGTTATATGCAAGATCTTGATGCCACTTTTACTAATAAACGATAATATTCTCCAAGTTTTGTTTTCCTAACACTCGATGTGTATGCAATACTACTACTTTGTTGTTCTTTGATCTGAATCGATCGATACTCGATATTTTGGTCATCGAATGTCCGTAGTTTTTTTTTTTTTTTTTTGAACAGGAATGTCCGTAGTTTAGAGGCAGATTCAAAACTCCATTTACTATAGCCCATGTTTCATGGACCTGCCTGGTATGGCCCAAACAAAGCATTACACATTGGGCCTAGTTTTGTTAAACCCACAAAGCCCATCTGCTCTCCATCAAACCCATAAACCCTTTCAACATGAGAGCCTGGAAAATTAGCTGAAGCTTGAGCTGAGCAGCCAACAATGGCACCCAAACAACCACCCAAGAGGAGGAGAATCGCTGAACCACCGCCTCAACCCCCCAGGTAAATACTAATTCCTACATGCCCTTTAATTCAGTTTACAAATTTCCATTTCAAATTTCGGGTCTTTGTAACTTTTGGTCCCGTGAAACTGTGAAAGTTGGAATCTTTTCCTGTCAAGTTTTCACTCAGAGAGAGAGATTCTCTTCCTCTGATGACAATCCAGAACCAGTAGCGTCGTTTTCTTTGGCGTTTTGAATCGGGTTTTCCTTAACACGACAAGTATTAACTGAAAAAAAGCATCGTCTCCTTCCCCAAAAGGCAGAACCGACCCTTTCCACAGTCGTGTTCCTAAACGACAAGTCGTCTCCTCATGCGCACATGTATGGCTTTTGTTGTTTTCATGGATTCTCTAATTAACTTGGGCTTTTTCTGCAACACCAGGAATGTGTCTGCACCGATTGAGAAGCAAGTAACAGTAAGAATCTCTCGCATCTCTTTGAGTTTCAATATTCCGGATGACTACGAAATTTTTGTACCGAGACACAATTTAGTTATAGCTTTGATGTTATGTAATCCATATGTAGGTTCCGATGGCTCAAACTAGTAGTGGAGTCAGATTGAGTATTAGTATGCAGCAGGCTAGAGATTTTGCAGTAGCACAAGCACAAAAAGATGGGGTGCTTGGAAACTTCAAGATCTTTGATTCACCCTTTGGCAATTTTCTTGTTCCTGTAATTCCAACTGCCAAGGAACTAGCTGATGATTAGTTTCCTATATGTATCGGGAATGGTGGTTGCATCACATTTGTGTAGTAGAATACTAAATGCTTGAAGAGTATGAAGGAGTTTGATCTTCCTATTATGTAACGGATAAGTGAATCAAAATCCCAATGAATTTCATTTTAACAAGACGAGAAGGTGGAATATATTCATGAAGAAGCAAAAGCAGATCATATATTCCATAAAGAATCGAATAAAATTGGGAGATGAAGGTGGTCATCTGTCTTAGCCAGCAGCACACAACTTTTCCCCAAATCTGAGCTGACAGATTCGGCATTTCATTGTTTTGGGTGTTGTAAGATTGACAAGTTTTGCATACTCTACCAACCAATAAGGTTCTGTAAGCAAATACTTGATTTTGATCCTTCCAATATCATTCTGATCGATGAAGATGATGAGATGCCCATAAAATGGAGGAAGCTTTGTCCGTGTCCCACTGGAATTGATCTCTCTGTATAACAATGGGTATTTGGTTAGGCAAGGTTTGTTTCTTATTCTGGACCACTTTTTGGGTACCCATCGTTTGATGGGAAACTAAATTGAAGTGGAAACATCCTATAACCGACAAATGCCAAATGGAACCGATGTTACCGGCAATTCCTGACGGGAAATTGTCTTAACCGAGTTTGGGTAATCCTAGATGTATCACATCATGATATTTCGTTATGTATAACTTAATATAAATTCGTCTACTATAGCCACGATGTTTATATGCAAATTTCTTAATTCAAAGGGCGAATACTTCAATAATAGTGTAATATAGTACACAATGTGGTCCAAAAATGGCTTCATTGATTTATATATGTAGAGTCGAAGCAAGGAGTCAAGAAACTTGTTCTCGTAGCTGTAGTTTTGGTGTAAGTTAAATGTTTAGTGAATGGTTTCACATCCATCTCTAGCGCCACTTGCCGTCTTCTTTTCTATGATGACTACGTGCTGATTTGGATTTTAATCAATTTTGGACATTTGAGTTATGAATTTGATAATCATATGAGATTTAACATGTATCATTGCTATTCATTGGGCCCAACTATTTTAATCCCAAGAGTTGAGATCATAATTTTGTTTTCAAGATAAACAAACCTCAGTTTATGATAAACATTGTATATTTTATTTTATCAAGATAAAATTGGATAGATATAATTGTTAAATGCAACAACTATTTGTTTCATAATTGTAGATTGGATAAGAACTATAGTTTATCTGATTCGTAATAATATAGATAAACCTATTGCTATTTGACACATAATGGATATCAAATACTTGATCCAAATCGGGTTAACCAAGTAATTACCTAATCAAACCTTTTAAACCACGTTCTTAGGATCACACACCAAGATCCTTCCCTTTGAAGCATTTAGTTTAGGGATTGGAAGCCAAGAAAACCCAAAATAAAAGAATAAAAATCCCAACACACACATGCACAAGTGAGCCACCACCTCACACGTACCCTTCCTTAAACCTGAAAACTCCAAAACACCATGGAATCATGTTCGTCCATATGAACTCCCCCCGTCTGACACTGACAGCCCCATTCTCGTCATTTCACTCCCCCATAGAAAATTGGATAAACCAAATAAAGCTCACTCCTTTCTTTGCTTATATTACTCTCTCCCCCAAATTCTTGCTCCACAATTTTCGTAATTCCATTCCTGTCCCTCATTCCGATCTGGGTTCTTCTTCTTCTTACATTTGTTCGGTTCCCAATTCCATGCACTTAGTAAAGCTTCAATCTTTGGATCAATTTGGATTCAGGGTCCTCTGAAACCGATCAAGATTCGATCTTTTTGAGCCTAATTGCGTGATTTTGAGCTCAATCTTGTGGGTATGGGGAAGGTGGCGGTGGGGGCGGCGGTGGTGTGCGCGGCGGTGACGTGTGCGGCGGCGGCGCTGCTGGTGCGGCGGAGACTGAAAAGCTCGAGGAGGTGGGCCCGGGCGATGGTGATATTGAAGGAGTTTGAGGAGAAGTGTGACACGCCGATTGGGAAGCTCCGGCAGGTGGCTGACGCCATGACGGTGGAGATGCACGCCGGGCTGGCGTCAGAGGGCGGCAGCAAGCTTAAGATGCTCATCAGCTATGTTGATAACCTCCCCACTGGGTATGCAATGCTTTTATATCACCCGCCCTGGTTTTAGTTTTGATTGAGAAAGACTTGCAATTTGAGGTTTTGGTTTTGCTTGGTTTTGTTTGAATTGGTGGTTTTAATTGTTTGTTGTTTTTATATATATGTAAAGATTTTGAGCTTGTTTTGGTCTTTGTTTCTTGAAGTGGGTTGTGTTTGTGTTGCATGATTCTGTATTGGGTCTACTGTCTATGTTTTCATCTTTTACTGCTTTTAGTTTTGAGTTTTGACTAGTATCACCTTTGCTCTTTGCATCTTTTCTTATGTCTGGTCATCTAGTTCTCCTTTACTGTTTTACCAATTTGCATCTGGATATTGGTTGTAGGATAGGAAAGTTTGCTTTTGAATGCCGGACACATATGAATTCGTTTTGTGAATTTAAAATGATGTAGTTGTATAGTAATGAACTGGGAGTTCAGTTAACAGACTTGGAAAGTTCGCGAATTTGGACTTTATTGTTTGCTTAGTAGTGCAGCTGTGTTATGTCACAACTCACGAGTCCCATGTTAAGTGTTCTTCTAGACTTCCGCTGTATATTCAACTGTGGCGCAGCAGGGCGTAGTGAAATTGTTAGATATGATTTTGTAATCTGTAATATAGATACCAAGTTCATATCTTCTAGCTCATACACTAGCTGAATAGCTGATTGTCGGGTCCTATTGAAAGCATAGCTCAGTCCCCTTACTTTTCTCTTTAATTTTCAGGGATGAGAAAGGACTATTTTATGCATTAGACCTTGGTGGGACAAATTTCCGTGTCCTGCGCGTACAGCTTGGTGGGAAAGAAAAGCGTGTTATTAAACAAGAATTTGATGAAGTTTCAATTCCACCACATTTGATGACTGGGACTTCAGAAGTTAGTATTTCTTTAAGTAATCTATCAATGCTTAAGTTGTTTGTACTTGAAATTAATGTCATTATTTGGTTTGGTTTCAGGGATTATTTGATTTTATTGCTGAAGCACTAGCAAAATTTGTCGCTACTGAAGGAGAAGGTTTTCATCCTGCACCCGGTAGACTAAGGGAGCTGGGTTTTACCTTCTCATTTCCTGTGTGGCAAACATCAATTGCATCAGGAACCCTTATCAAGTGGACAAAAGGATTCAGTATTGAAGATGCGGCAAGTCTTAATTACTTTGACACTTCCTGCTGTATTGACTTTGCTACTTTTTGTCTTTACTTAGTTATGTAGGTGAACATAATTCGATTCATAATCTTTTTAAGCATAAACTCTAGCTAAATGTTCTTTTATCATTGAATATTAAATCCATTTGAGTGAATATCATGGGGTGTCCTCTTGTGACAGTTTCTCTTTGCTTATATGATGCAGGTTGAGCAAGATGTGGTGGCAGAGCTCACCAAATCAGTGGAAAAAATTGGCCTGGATATGCGTGTTACAGCTTTGGTAAGTCCAATATAGTTTGTTATTTCAACAGCTCTGTTTTGTCTACTTTGCTTTGAGAGCTGATTTACGCCTGGTTAATGTTTTATTGCTAAATCTGTTTTGGAAAATCCTAACTTCCCAGGCTGATGCAGGTCAATGATACAATTGGGACATTAGCTGGAGGTAGGTACCACAATCCGGATGTAATTGCTGCTGTCATTTTGGGCACCGGAACAAATGCGGCTTATGTAGAACGTGCACATGCGATTCCAAAATGGCATGGTCTTCTACCTAAATCAGGAGAGATGGTTAGTATATGATCTGCTATCAAAGTTAAGGGAATTATGGTTCATTCACAATGTCTCAATATCAATGGCCCTTACCTTCTGGGAAAGCAAAATTTACGTTGATGCCTGGTGCCATGGTTACATTCTATCCACTTAGAACAGAGCTGATCATTTTTACTTTCATGAATAGGTAATCAACATGGAGTGGGGTAACTTTCGTTCATCACACCTTCCCCTTACAGAATATGATCAAGCCCTTGATGCCGAGAGTTTGAACCCTGGAGAGCAGGTAACTACGAAGTTATCTTTACTGACTTTGGTAGATGGCTTGATCTAGACTTGACCAGGCCTTTTGTTTTGTTCTACAGATCTTTGAGAAGATTATTTCTGGGATGTACTTAGGAGACATTATGCGCAGAGTTTTGTTGAAGATGGCTGAAGAAGCTGCCTTTTTTGGTGATACTGTTCCACACAAACTGAGAATTCCCTTCGTATTAAGGTATATCAGTGTATGCAATACTTTTGACTGATTGTTTGGCCTAAACCCTGTATTTTGTGGCAGTGGCAACTTCTTTTATCATTTTTTCAGCTTCAAGTATGTATAGGCTTTCTGCAGCTGTTTTATTGAACCCATTTGTAAGTGGAGCAAGTGTTGGCGAGTGTTTACATTGCTGTAATATGTGCAGGACTCCCGACATGTCCGCAATGCATCATGACTCATCTCCGGATCTGAGAGTGGTTGGGAGCAAACTGAAGGATATCTTAGAGGTAATTTACTCCTAATCTTTGATGAAATCATCACCTTGCTATTTTGCCTTACACTTTACTTTAATTGCTATTACCTTTTCTAGCACCATTTCTATTTTGGGAGGGTCTGTTAGTAAAGTGAAACAAGAAGAAGGTTGAAATGCCTATGTTTTTCATCAAATCACCAGTTCTGAGAGCGCACATGATAGATCATGCTTTTGTTGTTGACATTGTTATACTCGAACATACAGTTCTAAGAGCAACTATAATTCCTCTTTTATCTTTTAAGTTCTTTCCAAGTCAATCTCAAGACAGCAGAATGAGTTTTGGTTTTTGAATTGTCAACAATTGTCAGATCTCCAATACGTCACTGAAAGTGAGAAAGGCCGTTGTGGTGTTATGTGACATAGTTGCCACTCGTGGAGCCCGCCTCTCCGCTGCTGGGATCCTGGGAGTCCTTAAGAAGTTGGGTAGAGACACGGTAAAGGATGGAGAGAAGCACAAGTCAGTGGTAGCATTGGATGGTGGCTTGTTTGAGCACTACACTGAATTCCGAGTCTGCATGGAGAGTACTCTTGATGAGTTGTTGGGCGATGACGTTGCCGAGCACATATCTGTTGAGCACTCAAATGATGGGTCCGGAATTGGAGCTGCTCTCCTGGCAGCCTCTCACTCCCATTACCTTGGGGTAGAGGATTCGTAAAATAGTCGAGACCAGGGTAGATGAATGATTCGTGACATTCTCAAATTTTTGTATATTTTTTTTTCGCTTTTCCCTTGCCTTTACACAACTTGCTTCGGAACAGTTGGAGCTGCTCTGAGCTCCTATTCCGAATGATGTTGCATCCAATCCTTAATTTATGGTCCATTGAGCTTGTTATTCTCAAAGGATCATAAATGGCAATTGGAGTTTTCAGTTGGCTAAAGCCTTTAGAGTCGTAGCCTGTTGTTTTACTCCTTTCTGGGTGCGTAGGCTTTGTGTTGGTATAAGTGTATAAGATCATTTCTGCTGGATTACATAATAAAATGGGGGAATGGAAACTGAGTAGTCATCTTTGCGGAATATTCTCTCTCATTCTCTATTAATAAAACAGGAGTTTTACGGGCTACCAGAATCGTTCTTCGTTTCTTTTTCCTTTGCTGTTGGAGATTCTGTTGGAGATGATTATACTTGTAGTAAGACTAAGAATGGAACATGTATCAAATACAGTCTGAAACGGTCACAGTACTGTGCTCATCTGTTGGGGGATCTCAATGTACATATGCAACTCTTAAACTGCCTACATGCGTCTTATATCAGTCCTACGTAAACAATACAATCTAGCATACTAGCCTACATGCTCGTCATATATCCCCTTTTATTGGTGTCATCTTCTGTGAATTATCACACATTCGTTGCCAAACCATCTTGTTCTTCCAAAACCCTCTCTTGCCTTGAATTCTTGAGGAGAGGAGCAGCGGCATTCCCGGTCTTTTCCCTTCGAACTGGTGCAGGACAGGTTTTAACCAAGATATGCAGAACCTCCTTCATAGAAGGCCTGTTAGAAGGATTTGTCTCTGTGCACATTATGCCGAGTTTGAAGACAGCATTCATTTCATCCATGTAACAAGGTTCTTTGACGTCCTGGTCCAGAGCATCGGCGAAAAGTTTGCCTTCTTTAGCATGTCGCCACGCCCATTCGGCAAGAGAAGTGTGATCGTGCTCATCACCTTCATTGGGTTCTCTACCAGTTGTCAACTCGAGCAGGATGACCCCAAAACTGTATACGTCAATCTTCTCATTCACTCTTGTGGAATGTGCGTATTCTGCATTCAAATTGAAAAGATAAGTTTAACTAAACTTGCTCACAGAAAATCACATTTCTCAGGAACTAACTTGAGCATTTGTGTGTATAGGTTATTACCAGGAGCCATGTAGCCAAAGGAGCCAGCAACAGTTGACATTGTAGCAAGGTCTTCTTGGTCTTCTCGCTTGATTAACATCTTGGCAAGACCAAAATCTGCTATTTTCGCGTTGAAATCAGAATCCAACAGAATGTTACTTGATTTCACGTCTCGATGAATAATGGGTGGAACACAGTCATGATGCATATAGCAGAGGCCCTTAGCAGCTCCCACTGCAATCTGCAACCTCTTAGGCCAGTCCAGGACAACATGATGAACTGAACTTGAGAGATTGGATAGGGATGGCCTGTTTTTCTTGTGCAACCATCGGTCTAGGCTGCGATTGTCTGAGTACTCATATACAAGAAGTTTCGAACTCTCACTGGAAATGCAGCACATCAGCTTCACTATATTGGCATGTCGAATTGAGCTCAGTATCTTGACTTCTGCAAGAAACTCTTTTTCAAGCCTATCCTCCATGATCTTCTTGTTGGTCCATATCCTCTTTGCAGCTACAACATCACCTGCACGATTCACAGGTACACGATAAACCTTCCCTGATCCACCACTTCCAATCACATTGCCTTCTGTCAACCCTGACAAGATTTTTGAAGAGGTGAAATTGCACCTCTGAAATGAAGTGAGTTTCCAGTCTGCGTCTGATCCATCCTTCTTTCTCCTGTATCCTCTAACAAAGAAGACTAACAAGAACAGAACCAACAGGAACAACACCGCGCTTAGACTTAAGATCAAAGCTAGAGACCGATTTGAAATCTTGCTGGAGGTTGGTGATCTAGAACATATATTGACATTCAAACCACTGGTGCTTGCACATAGACCAGTATTGTTCAAGAAGCTTCTCTCATATGCAGAGTTTTCAAATGAAGTTGGTATCTCGCCAGTGAGGAGATTTGAAGAAAGGTTTAAATTGTTGATTTTCAGAATGGCAAGTTGATTTGGAATCTCGCCAGAAAATTGGTTTTCTGAAAGGTCCAACTCAGTAAGAGATGGCAAAACACCAAGTTTCTCTGGAATTGGTCCGGAGAGTTGATTTCTGCTCAGATCAAGAATGTTTAGTGACTCCCATGATACAATATCTGATGGAAGTGGCCCGCTAAGCCGATTCTGATGAAGGAGAAGACTCGCCAACCACGGAAGAGTAGTTAATTCCTGAGGAATAGTGCCATTCAAGAGGTTGTTACCAGCATCAAAAACTTGCAGCTTCTTGCAGGAAGACACCCCTCTTGGAATCTGACCTGAAAACTTGTTGTCAGCTATTTCCACCCTTAGAAGATTATGTGACATCTTCTCAGGAAGCTCACCCGTAAGTGAATTGTTGCTCATCAGCACATAACTCAAGTTCAATGCATTCCACATACCACTAGGAATGTCCCCGGATAACTTGTTATCATATACTGTGACTATCAGCAGACTATCACAATTTTCAAGAGAGCTTGGTAGCCCCCCAGTGAGACTATTCTCATAAGCAACAACTCCTACAAGCTTACCATTTTTACACAAACCGTCTGGCAGCTTCCCGGTAAGCTTATTCACCGAGACCTGGAAGTCTTCAAGAGGTGAATGCTTACCAAGCTCTGGAGGAATTGTACCTGACAAGTTCATGTTGAACATTTTGAAAATCACAAGATTTGGCAGGAGGCCAATTCCCTCTGGAATTTCACCTGAAATACCACCATTGTAGAACAAACTCATGTCTGTCAATTTAGTAAGGTTTCCGAAACCCTGTGGTATTGGCCCTGTGAGAATGTTCTCTGAGATGTCGATGATGGTCAAATTGAATGCTTCAACCACTTGAGGAATCTCCCCTGAAAGTTTGTTCTTGAAGAGATAGATAATGCTCAAATGCTTCAACAGTAACACACCACTTGGTATTTTCCCGCTCAAGTTGTTTTTCGACATATCCAATTCTTCAAGTGCTTCCATTTCTCCAACAGACTCCGGTATTTCTCCTACCAAATTCGCTTCGCTAATTCTCAATATCTTCATCTTTTTGAACTTGGTGAATTCAAAAGGCAGCTTCCATGGCGCCATTTTGGGAAGCCAAGAGAGCCAGAGGAACTCAAGGTTGGAGAGGTTACCTATTTCTGCAGGGACAGAGCCGTTGAGCTGGTTCATGTATATATGCAAAGTTGTCAGCTCCTTTAAGTTCCCAATAGAGGCAGGAATGTCACCGGAGAAGTTGTTCCCGGCGAGGATGAGCGTCTGGAGCTTAGGCAATCTGTCGATGTCAGCAGGAATAGTTCCCACAAAGTAGTTCTGCGACAGGTCCAAGTACTCTAACTTGGAGCAGTAGTAGAGAGACAAGGGAAAATCTCCCGGGAGGTAGTTATCACCAAGGTCAAGGTGTGTGAGGTTGTTGAGGTCACAAATGAAGGATGGAACTTGAAGGGTAAGGTTTACGTTGTAGAGAACTAACCCGGTGACGGAGTTCTTGGTGCAGGTGATCTCTGGCCAGCTACAGTGGGAACTAGAGTTTGATGATGAAGTCCAATGGCTGAGGGCCGGTGGAGATAGCCAGTATGACTTTAACTTAAGCAGGACTACTAGTTCCTTGTCTTGAAGGGACTGAGAGTTGGCATGGATGATGAAGATGAAGAAGAGAAGGGTGTATAGACAAGGTTTTGGTGTTGTCATTTGGGTATGGAGGTCTGAAACCTCAGGTTTCAGAGGTGTGTCTGAACTTTGAGGATGAACAAAACAAGAAAGTTTTCCTTATGATCAAATCATTTTAAGAGGTGTGAAAGCCGTACAGAGGTGCGGAGTTTTGGAGGTGAATAGCATCATTGAAGGGTCATCATGGCATTTGGCAATTTTAGTGGAAGACCTGGAAAAATATGGTCAACGTATGAAGTTCATGGACACCATTAACTAGATCGAGGAAGATCTGTGCCCATCAGTTAACTGTTAAATTTTGTTTTTGCGCAATTTGCAAGCAAGAAAATTGTGATATAGATCAACTAGTTGACTTGATCTTATTGTATTGCTGCTTTGGGGACAGGGACCAAAAACCACATGCGTTTTTTCGAAGTAATTTCGAGGAAGTAGACCAAAGTAATATATTATTGCTCGTCAAAAAAAAAATCTTATTGATTTCGAGTTAGATGCTAATTGGACCACGTCTCACAAAACCATTTAGATCTCATTTTACATGTTTATGTGATATATGCACGTTATCTAATCAGCTGACACGTAAAATTAATCTTAGATAATTTCTCAAAATGTGATTCACTTGATATTATTCATTACGAGTATTCTGTTTAATTAAATGATGTTAAATTCACGTCACTTGATATAAATGATACGAACATAGTTAAGAGTAATGTTCTAAATCGGAAACGTAAAAGTAAGAGACTAGGTGACGAAAGCGTAACGTTAAGGTTATGCAAGACGGCATTTGAAGCTTCCATGAAGGGGGCAACTGGTAGAATGTGAACACAGAACGCCACTGTTGAACGAAGACCAGAGAAAGCGTGTTTTGTGACTGAAGACTTTGACTCGGTTTGTTAATGTTTTGGTATTTCTTTCCCAGAGTGATGATTCCATTGGTCTACGAATAGAATTTCGAGCACGTAAGATTGTTCAGTGGTTCTGACGTGAAGAGAAAAAATGGATTGAGTGGTTGTGTAGTAGCAAATGGGATTGGAAAACCAAGGGGTTCTGGATGGATAGGTGAAAGGTGGGTTGGGTATTTGTCCCAATTGTCAAGACCACTGGCGGAACTAAGAAGAGACCAAAGGGTGTCATGACACCCCCCACTCCTATGTTGACACATTTGAAACTATTACCAATTTTAATTAACTTTGTTGGAAACAATGGAAATTTTTAGGTGTGGCACCCCAAACTTAGTTAATGTGTTTGGCCCCCCGATTTCTCAAATCCTAGTTCCGCCACTGGTCAAGACTAACCCATCCATTGAGCTAGGCGTGCTTGATTTGAAGGTGGGTTATCATGTTTGTTTGTTATTACTTTGCTATCTTCTGGAAGAACTACATGTTCAATTGATGTCAACTGCCTGTGATAAGAGAAGAATAGTAGTGTGCTTGACTAAACCACAAGGCACAAACTACTCCCTATTTGCTCGCTTTCCAAACTGTGCACGCATGCAGTGATGCAGGGGTGACTTTTGTTATGAAATAGAAACTGGTTGGTATGGGATAGATTTTGTATGATTTTTCGAAAGAATTAGAGAAATAGGGCTGTGTATTTAGAAAGAGGTTTGTGCACATAGAATTACTCCTAGTGAACAGAGGAAACGTGACCCTATGACACAATGCCCCAATGGTATTAGAAAGCCAATACTAAAACTCTGTGAAACATTCCATTCCAGGACAAACAAAGGCAAACCATCATCGCTTTCAGAAGCAGCAGTAACAACTAGGCTTCACTACTTGAAACTATGAAAATTCATGAATACCAACTCACAACAACTTTATTACTTGGTCGAACCAGCTTGTTGTTCTTCAAGTGACACATTGTTGAGGCGCTCCAGAGCCACAATGAGCGCTTGGGTGCCCAAATTGCCCTCACCATGAGCCTTGAGGGACAAGTAAAGCTGCTGAGCCAATGCTAAACCCGGCAGAGCCAGCCCCATGTTCTGGCACTCCTTCAAACAAATCCCCAAGTCCTTCACAAAGTGATTCACATAGAATCCCGGCTCGAAATCCCTCTTCAAAATCCTCCCTCCATACAAATCCAACGATCTAGACCCAGCCGCACCGACCGAGATTGCCTTCAGGAACAAGCCCACATCAAGCCCAGACTTGTGTGCAAACATCATGCCCTCTACTAGTCCCAGCATTGTGGAACATATGACGGTCTGGTTTGCTAGCTTGGCAAACTGGCCCTTCCCAGGGGCACCCATGTAATTAACCTTACCCATGAGGGCAAAAAGGGGAATTAACTTATTGACGACGGTCTCGTCCCCGCCCGCGAGAATCGCCAAGGTTCCGTTTTTCGCGCCGACGTCTCCGCCGGTGACGGGCGCGTCGATCGAGGAGCAGTTTTTCGCGGCGGCGGACTGGGAGATCTCGACGGCGAGGGAGGGTTCGGAGGTGGTCATGTCGACGAGGACGCCGCCGGGACGGAGGCCGGAGAGGGCGCCGGAGGCGGGGTCGAGGAGGACGGAGCGGACGTCGGAGGGGTAACCGACGATGGTGAAGACGACGTCGGATTGAGACGCGACGGCGCGTGGGGAATCGGCGAGCTTGGCGCCCAAGTCGAGGAGAGGCTGGGCTTTGGAGATGGTGCGGTTGAAGACGGTGAGAGTGTAGCCGGCTTTGAGGAGGTGGCCGCACATGGACTGGCCCATGACGCCGGTGCCGATCCAGCCCACGCGGGTGGTTGAGGGGCTGACGGTGGACATGGTGCGGCGGAGGAGAGCGGAGAGGAAGTGATGGGAGAGTGGAGGTGAAATGCGTTTGACTATTTTGAGGATCATCCTCTAGCAGTTAATTAATAAAGAAATCTCCTATATGTGGGCTAGGCGGAGTCTTTGGGCCGCCAGGCGGTGGGCCACTGGTGCATGTTTCTGGATAGGTCTAGCAAAACTGTGATTTTTTTCCTAGGGCGATAGGCGAAGCTTTTGGGCCGCTAGCCGATGATTTATTTATTTATTTTCTTGTAGTCATAACTCATAGCAAATTATCTCATTTATATGATGGTTTTTGATGACATTTTACCGTTTTTTAATAGCTTCGTAGACTGAAAAAAAAAAACAAAAAAAACAAATACCAGCATTGCAAACTTTGCAATTGTTCTTTTTTCTCATTTTTCGTTTCTAAAATGGTTTTTCTCCTTAAGTGTACATGTCTTTAAGCTTGGTAAATATTAAGAATGACGCATACAAGAAATAGAGACTCTGTCGCATCAAAATAATAAAGCAGAGATAAATTTGTAAACTTCAATCTTCAGTATCTAAGGGTTTCGTGGTGTTACATTGACGATTCATATTTTTCGGTTTCCTCCGACATTTCCTATTATTTCCTATCACAAGAGGTACATACACCCATTTTTTTTCTCTCTCAAATGATGAAGCTTCTTCTTTAAAAGCCTTATCATACATATATATACTTGAGCAAGACATGATGGCGTGTCATGGTACATATATATACTTGAGCAAGACCAAAATATGATTTGTCTTGGTTTGTAACACTAGCGAGTGTGACTTCGGAGCTGTCATACCATATACATTTCACAATAATAAAGAAGAATGAATGTGTGACTCAGAAATTGTCACAATAATAAACAAGATACTGAAAATTCTGCACTAGGTTAAAATTTAACAAAGGTCCTCCACCTCAGAGTTCATTCAACATAAGCTCCATCAAACCAAAGGTCCAGCATTTAACATCTAACATCTTAACTTCCACAAAGCTTTGATCTTTCATATACAGGGCAAGTCAGAGTGAGCCAGACAAGTAAATGCAGAGAATGATAGCAAAATTGTACTAAACAAAACAACTCACAAGTTAACTGCAGCTTTAGGATTTTCTTACTCCCAAAGCAAACCAGAACCAACATCCCATTCTCCCCGGTGAAAATTCAAAACCACATCATCGAAATATAATGTCGAAAATTCAATATGATACACCCACAATATTACTAACCAAGATCATCACTTGTATTCATAACTCGGCGCCGGAGGCGCATCGAAACTCTCCAGAATCGTCGTCTCGCTACCGCTGCTCGCCGCCTCAGCCTCTTTGCCTTTCCCAAACCACCCTCCCAGCCACGAACCAACCGAGGAGGAGCTTCCCTCCGCCTCAGGCCCGGGCAGACCTGTCATACCGGCAGCAGGGTCCTCCATCATAATCGCCCGATTTTGATTCTTCTCCAACACGGTGTGCAGCATGATCCCGGCGCCTTCGATCAGCGCCAACAGCACGCCTCCCATGGCGGCGGACCTCGCCGTCGCCCCCATCCCCTGCCGCATCGCGAGGAACCCGCCGGTGGCGGCGCCGCTGAGGATCGAGTTCCAGGGGTCCTCTTTCTGGCGGAGGTACACCATCGTGCAGTCGAAGGTGGAGAAAACGCCGCCCCACACGGCGAAGGACCCTCCCACGCGCGGCGCGTTCATCCGGAGTGCCTGCGCGCCGCCGTAGAGACGCGCGCCTTTTGGCGAGTTGTATATCCCTCTGAGGAAGTGGTACGCGCCTCCTCCGACGACGCCCATCCCGAACGCGCCGCCGGCGTCGTCCAGGATTCTGTCCGGGCACGGCTCCCGAGACGTTTCTGGAGTTCCCATTGTTTTTATCAGGGTTTAGGGTTTTGCGATTTTTCTGGGTTTTTCACGGAAATATAAAGAGGGCTCTATGGTTGCGTTTTTGACGAAAACACCCTTACGTGTTGCAGTGGATTTGCCCTACTGTGTGCTCAGTACGAAAAGGGTGTTTCGGTCACTTCATCCTTCTTATCTTCAACGGCGTCGTTTCAACGAGTCTTCACTCTTCACTACACAACTAGCTCCTTCAATCTTCATCGAGTTTCAGAAGGTAGCAGCTTAGCGATGCTTGCGGATAAGGTACCCAGTAATCAAAGCCTTCTACTTTTTGATTTTCTGGTTTAAGTTTTGTTCTTTTTGGATTTGGATATCTGGGTTTGAAGTTTTGAGCTTTAAGTTTCCTAGGGTGTTGTTAACTTGTTAGTGACTAGTTGCTTCTACCCCAATGTATGCTACTAATCTGACAAGGGGTCAGGCATTTCCGTTGGCTATTAGGGCTTGCTCGAAACCCAGAAGCTTTAAAGGGTTTGACACCCCAAAGGCCCAGTCTTTACAGATTGGTGCTCACCCAAAACCCTCAGTAAACCTTAGCTTCAGTAAAACGCAATCCCCTTTGGTTGATTTTGATATTGGTTTTAGTTATAGGGTTGGAAATGGCAGTGTTGTGAAACCCAGATATTATTCAAGCGGATTCAGGGTTAGGAGTGGTACGCAGAATTGGGTTTTGGTGAGAGGGAGAGGTTTTTCGAATTGGACTAATGAGGGTATTGGAGGGAGAAGCGGTGAGGGGAGAAGTGGAAGTAGGCTGCCGTGGTTGGCGGCTAAGGAAGCAAAAAGGTTGGAGCAGCGAGCAGCGGCTACAAAAACACCCCTTTCATCTTGGGGGGAGTCTGCTAAGAGGTTGGAGAAAGACAGCAATGCTGGCTCTTCTGGGGAAGAGGCCAGGAGTAGAGGTGGAGACCGCCGTAGTAAGTCCTCTTGGGACAAATCAGCGAAAAGAGTAGAGGAAGAAAGGAAGCCGAAAACTGAGCGGTCTTCTTGGGAGGTGTCTGCAGAAGGTCTTGTTGGGAATGGTGGTCTATCAGAAAGGAAGAGTGCAGAAAGAAGAAATGGAATGAAGGACAGGCGAAGTGAGTACAGTGCGAGGGATAGGCAAAGTGAGTACAGTGCGGGGGATAGGCGAAGTGAGTACAGTGCGAGGGATAGGCGAAGTGAGTACAGTGCGAGGGATAGGCGAAGTGAGTACAGTGTGAGGGATAGAAAACAGGAAGAAGCCAATTCAGAAGGGAGTGGAGAGGAAGAAGAAATGGAGACTGATGATGATCCAAGGTGGGATCACATCAAGAATAAGTTCAGGAGAATGGAAGATATCAATGCCGAGAAACCTGAGTATAGAAGGTGGGATAGGCAGGAAAGTTGGGGCCGAAAGACATGGCAAGAGGCTAGTGAATCGTCGGTACCTAGACTGGTTGGCCAAGGTGTTTATGGTGTCGGTCCAGTTTTGGCTGCTTTGTCAGCTGGAAGAAGAGAATTTTATACGTTGTATGTTCAAGAAGGCTTGGATTTGAGCAATAATAATAGGAAGAAGAAGGACAAGAAGGGATTTGAGAGAGTCTTGAGGATGGCTGAAAATTTTGGGGTGACCATAAAGGAATTGCGCAAGCATGATCTTAATATGGCTGCTGATAATCGACCCCATCAGGGTCTGCTTCTAGATGCTTCCCCATTGGAGATGGTTAAAATTAAGGAATTGGACCCTATTTCAGTCGAGGAAGAGAAGGGTTCTCTTTGGGTAGCTTTGGATGAGGTTACAGATCCTCAAAATTTGGGGGCAATCATCAGGTCCTCCTACTACTTTGGAGCTGCAGGGGTGGTGTTATGTGCAAAAAATTCAGCCCCGCTGAGTGGTGTTGTGAGTAAAGCGAGTGCAGGCTCACTTGAGTTAATGGAGTTGCGATATTGCAAGAACATGATGCAGTTTCTAACATCCTCAGCTGAAAATGGTTGGCGTGTTCTTGGCGGTTCTGTTTCTAGCAAAGCTATTCCCTTGAATGAGATAGTACCTAGTGAACCAACCATTCTTGTTCTGGGTAGTGAGGGCACTGGGTTGAGGCCTTTGGTGGAAAGATCTTGCACTCAATTGATTAGAATTCCTGGAAATATTCCTGTGGATGTAACTGCTGGAGGATTTGATGATAGTGAATCCGTTGAAGTGAATCATGGGTGCTCTGCGGAAGAGTTCCGGTCATTTTTGGCTGTGGAGAGCTTAAATGTCAGTGTTGCAGCTGGCGTGCTTCTTCATCACTTAATGGGAAACAATGAGAAGAGTGAGGTTCATGCGGTTGCTCAGCAGAATAACGGACTGGATCAAGATTCTACACTCCATTAAATTTATTTATTACACTAGATTAAGCTAGTGTCTTTATAGGATGATTCCCATTTTACATTGCTCTCTATGAAATGGTTAATTTATATTTGCATCTTTTAGAGTTTTATCTAGAAATGGGAGTAGGCATCCATTTTTGATATTCTTCGAAACTCTTGTCTGAAAACATGTACCATAAGCAGCTGTACTTTTGGTGGTAACTGAAGTCGAGATCATCAAATCAAATTGTCAGTATCTCAGTTCATAACATCATACTGCTATATGCTTTTCGAATCCTTAGATTAATACATTAATGTAACTCATCTTTTTGTTGGTACATCATCTTATCTGCTCTGTATCACATTTTCTGAAACCTCAGTATCTCATCTTATGCATTCACGTCCATAAAGATTAGTTATCTTCTAGATTGCTTTCTCCCTCCCAAGTCAAACATCAATTGAAGCGAAGTTAGGTGCTTAAATGAGATCATCAGAGTGCTGTCATCTCAGTTCATTTTGAAATTTCCATCTGCAGTATGCTTAATTCTAAATTGCTACTCAACTAGACTTGAGAGAAAAACTGCCAATGTGTTTCATCAACTGTCTGATGAACTTGATCAAGATACAAAATTTTGTAGACTGTTGTTATAATCCAGCAACTATTTATTATCATTGTAAAAACTATATGTTATTACCATTGATCTTGGTATTTAGCGACATATTACATTGACCATGCATGATCACCAGAATCTCTTTTAGGCCACAAGAACAATGGTCTGTATGGAATCTTTTGAATGCAGCAGCAGGATTGTTTTGTCCCTTTTATCTGTTTCACTTAGTTTTGTACTCGCTTGAATTGTTTCAGAAACCTTGCACTAGTTTCAAGCCGGATAGATAGGCCATTACTAAATTTCTGCCTCATTAGCCCCGGCTTGTAGCTCTAATGGTAAGCGAAAAGTTACTTGACACTTACGCGAAGCATTATTAGAGAAACATAGTAGCTAGCTAGCTGTTACTTTCTCCTGTTTAATCTGCACAGTACTGATCCATGCATGGAAATCCCAGAAAACTAACAACCATCTATGCCCCCCTCCACCCCCCCCCCCCCCCCCCCCCCCCCCCAAAAAAAAGAATTTTAGGTACAAGTCGATATCAGAAAGACTGGTAGGTTAGCATTGTCTAAGAAAAGAAAGAATTGTTCCTTTGCTAATTATAAACCCTATCTATCCCAGAAATGAGCTTCTGTCTTTTGCTAACATGGTCCAACGCCTTCAAAGCTGGCAACACCATGTGAAACTGGATGTGATTGTGATCTAGAGCAGGAACTTGTTAATATTTTTAGTATGATGCTCTCTATTTGCCTTACTCCTCCTCTCTGCCTCCCACAGTTTAGGTTATGGTATATATGGTCCATCCCATATGCCTTTTCATTACATATAGGCATCTGCGATGTTACTGATTAAATTGAAACTAGAGGAACTAACATGATGTCGATCTTAAACATTATAGAGGTAAACTGAATTTAATCCATACATATACGTTAAAAACTAAACCAACCCAGGACATAACCCACTAATTAGTCGACACAAATACCTAATTAGCATAAATCCTATCCAATCTCTTCTGATAATGACCAACACTAACAGAAACTTATATGATCCACAGTTTCACCCACTACAACTACAAGCAGTAGCTGCTACTAGAGTTTTGTAGGTAGTTTCGTGTTTGTTCATTCAAGCTTCACATATTACGTTACATTACTAGCTTAGAACGACATACTAACAACATAACACGTAAGAGCCAACATGAGAATATTTAGGGAGACAGAAATACCCGAATGTGGCTGTATACCAGGAAGTACTAGTCATTCCTTCCAGATTTTGATTGATATGCTAAATGGGGAACAAGTCATTCCTTTCAGATTTACAAACGTTGTCATACTCATATATTCATGAACATGATACAACCCCCATTCATCAGATTTTGCTCCCAAAGTCGTCTCTGCAGGTGAAACATGGTATTCTGTATCAGTTTGAAGTTGAATGCTGCACCCCTAATTAAGTCTCTTATTTCGTCAAACTGCAAAATAGTAAACCACAACATTCCAAGGGTTGAAGTTGAATGCTGCAATCGCAATCATCAAAACTGTTATCATTCTAGATAAACTAAGGAGTTGTCAAAATCCTATTGAAATTCTCTTTTAAGGAGTTAGAATAAGAATTTTCATTGATGACCTCAAGTACCACAATGGTTTTTTCGATGCCTCCAGCAGCTCCTTCAGATCAAACATTTTCGCTGTTGACAGTGATGCCCAGATTCGGATCACAACCAAAGCATCTTCCTTTGTATTGGTATTGGTATCGTCTCAATCCCCAGCTCACCTTCTCCCCCATAAATAACCAATTTCCAATTAATTAATTTTTTTTCTCCAACTGTATTTGTACCTTTAAAAAAAAAAACCAACTTTGAAGGTGAAGGTGAAGGTTTCTATCGTCGACGGAGAAAAGATTGAAGAATAATGTCGACGACGGAAATGGATCCTCTCGATTCGTTGCTCTTCTCTCTCAGCAAAACGCTCTGTTCTCCCTTCGCCGTCTTTCTTCAGCTCCAGGTTCGTCTCTCAGATCCAGCTCCTTCTTTTGATTTTTTTTCTGCTCGCCGGAGCAATTTTTTTTGTTAATGTGGAGAATTGCTGGACGGAATTCGAGCTCGGATTGTGGAGGTGGTGATTTCGAGGAGCTCGGATTTTGAACATGTTTGGATTTTGATTTATGGCGGCAGTTTTTGATTTTGATTTCTGGAATTTAGGTTTAAATTTTGATTTGTTTGGGTGAAAAGTGTGATTTAGTTGCAGAAATGAGGTCAAGGATTTGGTTTCTGGTCAGAAGAAATGGATTTTTGGATTTGTAGAGTGAAATTGCCCTCATGGATTAGTTCTCTGTTTGTAATGTTTTGATTTTTCTTTCATCAAATTTTGGCGCTCAGTATTTTGATATAGTGTAAGCCAAGGTATCTGATTTCAATGTTATTGGTGCTGCAGGGATGTTCAATTTGTTTGATTCTGGCTTTGGGATGGGCTTGTGCAGCTTATGTCAGGTACTTGAACTCTAGTCTCGGCGATTGGCTTGTTTAGTGTTATGGTTCCATTTCGTGAATGATATTCAATTTGTTGTGTTTTTTTTTTCTCGATTCAGGAATAGAGAGATTAAAAGGATGAAGGATAGTATGCAACGAGGGAATAGTTTTGCTTTCCTTTGCCAGGATATCATGGAACTGGAGCACTCGAATCAGGTCAACTTGCCAAGAGTGTCTGTTGTTATGCCTTTGAAAGGATTTGGAGAACATAACTTACATAATTGGAGAAGTCAGGTGAGGGACTCATTTCTGTGTCTTTCGACGAGTAGTGTTGTACTATCAAGGATGCTCATGGTTTTCATTTATTAATGAACACAGATCACGTCTCTATATGGAGGTCCTTTAGAATTTATTTTTGTGGTGGAAAGTACGGAAGACCCTGCTTACCATGCTGTGTCCATGCTAACATCTGAGCTTAAGGTACTATTACAGCAGTTTGTAATTATATCTTTTTAATATATTAAGTCTTCTAATAATCACAAAAGCAAAACACATGAGACAATGCCATAACATTTGCTTTGATGCGTTAGTTGCTTCTTCTTCATATTATTTAAATGGCTGATGTTTACACTAAAACAATCTTCAATATACTAACTTCCTTTACCTGTTTACCATGGTTCTGTTGGCAGGAGGAGGTTGATGCTAAGATTATTGTGGCTGGTCTTTCAACAACCTGCAGTCAGAAAGTTCACAATCAATTGGTATGTTTCTAGTGTACAAACTAAAGTATTATTTGTATTACGCTGTGTAATATTAAAGGTGTAGCACAACTTATGTTTTCTGTTTGTGAATTATAACCCGTTCTTAAGTGTATGATGTCTAGACTAGATACTGGATCAAAGTGATTGTTCTATAACTTTCCTCCTTAGGGGATCCTTGTCAAATCCTAAAAAAAAAGTTTCATATTTACTTGTATATATGGAAATGTGGCTTCAGACTAGCCTGTTGCATTTAACCTTTCTGCCTTTTGGGTTTGAACTTTGGATAATGTGAGATTCTTGTGTTTACTGATAGTGATGTCCTTTTGTAGGTTGGAGTGGACAAAATGCACAAAGACAGCAAGTATGTATTATTTCTGGATGATGATGTTAGGTTCCACCCTGGATCAATTGGAGCCCTAACTACTGAGATGGAGAAAAATCCTGACGTATGATCCTTGTACTCTGATGTAATATATAGTAACCCATCTTCTAGCTAATTTTCTGGTTGTGGTTGTTAATATTACTCTGTTGAAATGATGTGCAGATATTCATTCAAACTGGATACCCTCTCGATCTGCCTTCAGGAAGTTTAGGAAGTTACTGCATCTACGAGTATCATATGGTATGGAACCATCAACCACATGCTTTCCAGTTTCTTTTTTCACTTAAAAGCATATCTGAAATTTATAGTTCAAATATACAAGTCTTAATTTATATTTCATTCTGCATCACTAACGCCAACGCTCGCAAAATCAGATAAAGTACAATTACATAAACAATAGCGGCATAAATTACTGCTTTTGGATGCTTAAAAGTATATTAGGGTGCATAACATATACCAGTCTGACTCATTGATTTCTGGAATATTTGTTGTCAACAGCCTTGCTCAATGGGCTTTGCTACCGGTGGAAGGACATTCTTTCTGTGGGGAGGTTGCATGATGGCAAGTAGCTATCATCTTCTTTCTGTCTAGTTTGCGTTATATAAATTTGGATATCAGGCTAACTGTTTGGGATTGTCTGCAGATGCATGCAGATGACTTTAGACTTGATCGCTATGGTGTGGTCTCAGGGCTTAGAGATGGTGGTTACTCCGATGATATGACTCTGGCAGCTATATCTGGTATATTCTCATTGACATTTTCTGTTCAATCTCGATCATTTAATAGGCATAGGTGCATTGATCTTAGTGAATTAAGGCCTTCACCAAAGTACAGCATTGTTTATAGTGACCAAGCATTATGCTGATATTATTGACCCTTTCCAGGGGCTCACAAGAGGCTCATTACATCACCTCCAGTTGCTGTCTTTCCTCATCCTCTTGCAAGTGATCTTAGTTTCTCAAGGTTTGTTATGCACAATTATTCAAATACCAAAACAAAAAACTTCTTACCTAAAGAATTTGGTTTAAGTTAAACATTTGACTTTTTATGTAGGTATTGGAATTACTTGAGGAAGCAGACATTTGTATTGGAATCATATTTAACAAAGGTTAACTGGATTATGAACCGCGCATTATTTACTGTCCACTGCTATCTCTCATGGGGCTTTGTAACACCATACTTGATGGCCATAGTTCATGTAACAGCAGCCCTACGAATGTATATTAAGGGGTATTCGGTTGAGGAAACAACCTTCACATTTGGTGGTGAGAACCCTACTTTACCTTTTAGATAGGTCCTTTAGAGTATACATGTGTGGAGGATACAGTTTTGGTGGATACAGTTTTGGTGCCCTGCTTTCAACTCCTTTTGTGGTCATTGGGTAGATAATTTAGAATTTTAGACAGAGTACTGCAAATCAGGGTTTTAACAAAAATCCTGATGTCCAAGAAATGCATCTTGTGTTTCACCTTTAATTGGTGTATCTCAGTTGCATCTGATAATGACTGACTTCTACCTGGAGTCAGAAGTTTAAACTAGAAAACCACCCTTAATTTGAGTCTTATTTTATTCTTCAAAGCAAACCATAATCATAGGGCTGACTGTTGCAACCACCTTTTCCCAGGTTTGACACTGGTAGGCTGCCTAGCTGTATGCACTATTGTGGAACTTCTTTCAATGTGGAACTTAACAAGGATAGAAGTCCATCTATGCAACATGCTATCACCAGAGGCACCTAACCTTTCACTTGCTACATATAACTGGGCACTCGTAAGTATCCTACTATCCTTGTTCTCTGAAGAGACTCTGAATTTCATTACAAAGATTCATATATCTTGAAACTATTTGACTGCTAATCAGTACTTTCTAATGTTAATGTTAATGTATTATTACTTGAATGACAGGTGTTCATTGCACTGATCGTAGATAATTTTTTGTACCCCATCTCTGCTTTTCGTTCTCATTTTACTCAGTCTATCAATTGGTCGGGTATTCGATATCACCTGAAGAATGGGAAGATATTCAAGGTATGCTGACTGAGGCCTTTCTTCTAAACTGTAACATTACATGTGAAGAGGTAGAAATTCTTTTCTTTTTTCTGACCTGCTCGGATCTATTATCCCTGAAGATTGAACGAAGCAAGGATATGGGTCCAACTTACACGGATTTGGGAGGAAAGCATTTAGGGAAGAAAGGAGCTCCTCCAAAGTTGTCATTCCTCAGCTGTTTGTCTAGAAGTTTTGCACAGTGGTATCAACCGAAGAAATATGATAGCTAAGAAATTTGCTCAGTTCCAAGTGAAACATATTACACTGTGATCGTACCTGTTGTGATCAGTGAAACACATTGTGATCAAACCTGTTGTGATCAGTTGCTCATCTCTCAAGATCGAATGGGTGACGAGGGTTTTGGAAGAAAAATTTGTTGGGGTGGCATTGGTTGGCAATTCAATTATTGGTTATTGGTTAGAGTGTTTTTAGGAAATTTTTGCTTCATCCATTCAAATCCATTTGATTTTTCAACCTCAACCCAGAATGTCAGGGTTGATTTGTAACTCAGTCTCTCCCCCCAGCCTCATTCTTTAGTTCTGTAATCTCAATTCTTACAGAGATTCATATGATAGCTTGAAATGTGATTTCCATATGCTCTTGGTACATATCAATTAATTCAATTCAAGCCTTTTTTTCATTTGGTTGCTCATTTTACTGCTCCATTTTCCCGCTTTCCCTTCATTTGTAGAGTCAGGCTCTTTTTTTGGGACAGAGTCGGATTTTCAAGAGATACTGAGTGAGCAGTCTTTAATCTTCCCTCAAATGTAAATGGGAAGCACTCTAGTTCAATTTCATATTCTAGTTCGACTATCATTGTGATCACATGCTCATCAGGGGTTTTCATGCAGGAACACTTGAAATCAAATTCATAAGCAAACAGGTGACAAAAGCAATACTGAAACCAACTAGAAATTATTTGAATACAGAAGGAATGATGTTGGCTAAGAGATGATATTAGAAGCTATTGACTACTTAGTTACAGCGGCTCCAGGCTCCAGATCTCCAATATAGAATTCGTGAACCATGTCATAGACTAGGCTAGCATGCTGTGGCCTATAAAACATGAAAGAAGATAATGTCAGCAATGTCATTGCCACAAGCTTATTGATGCAATAAAATGTAATTTGCAGGTGCTAGGTACTGACAGATTACAAAGACAAAAGTTCTACCCAGCTGATCTAGGAAGATAGAGACCAACCTATGAATTTACACTTAGAAAGAACCAATTGAAAACACATTCTGCACATTGATGTAAAACCTCACTTTTGGAGTTAAAACATGATTCGGGTGAGAGATGTTTTACATATGTATGTGTATCAATTGTCCTGGGTTTATTTCGAAATATGATTTGTTGACAGCAATCAAATAAGACAAGAGTCACTTAAAACTATCCAGTCACATCCAATATCAACACATTGTTGGTGAAACATTCTCTTCAGAGGTGGAACTATCATTTGGCAACGAGTAAAGGAAGAAAAAGCATTTCAGCAGAGATACTACTTACCCATAAAACCCAACAGTTGAATCCTCCCCAGCATGTGCGAGGATGGCATCACCACCTGGGTGTACCTCTACATATGGTGTAAGGTCATACACCTACAGCCATTGACAAAACTATGCAAGTGTGAAATGCAAAGCCACATGAAGGCTGAAACAAGCACAAGAGATCTCCCAAGAACATGAAACTACGGATTGTACCTTGTTTTTGATAATCACCCAACAATCTGTTCGTTTATTATGCAAAGCGACCTCAGCTTTAGTGTATATCTTGGCTGTCTGGCAATGGAAATAGCATAAACATTTGCTCAAACTTCACTTCTAGAAAACTGATAATTTCTTTGCTAAGAATTACAATTTTACCTTCTCAGCTTTAGCATTTGACTTAACATTTTTTGTATTCCCTGCAACCAAAAAGAGTTTCTCTTTTATATCCCGATCCCAAAACTTGCTATCAAAGATTCAAACTCTTTGACATTACAACAACTCAGTAAGATTGCTTTTGTTCTTTATAAGATGATAAACGAATAAGAATATACCAGATGGGATCAAAGCGAAAGCTCCTAGAAAGACACACAGAAGCAATGCCACCACAGCTAGAATCATAATTCCAAGCTGAACTCCTTCAGCTGCTGAATCAAACATACAAAACATACCCAACAAATCCCATCAAAATAACTCGAACACATGCATTGAAAACTTATATAGGCACAGATGTATGAAGTCTACTATGATTTTGATCAGCTGGGTATCATTTAGTTGATAACAATGCATAGACTAAACCATGGAAAAAGAGATATAAATCAAAAGGAGAATCTCTGAAGCCATTGAAGATGAGATAAGAACTACTTACAGAACACAAACTGAAACCAGGAAGTTTAATTTGATATTGGAATCTCTGTACGTGTGTATGTGTTGATAAAGAGACTGATTGAGAAAGCTCAAAGCTTGAACTTGAGATTCAGTTTGGAAGTCCTTGTATTTCTGCGGAGGTTCAGTGAGAGAGTTTGCAGTCATATGAAACCAGACTCTTACTCGGACTGTAAGGACCCAATGGGCCTGGACCTCCTGCAAGTGACCCAGTTGAGGATCCAAAAAACAATCTTCTCAAATTTTTAAAAGTGATGTATCAATTGATCATTACACAATCCAGTCATTTATCTCATGTAATTCAAACCAATACATGCGTTATGCGCAATGAAAGACTAACATGCACCCTAACAATTTGTATTTCTTATTTAATGTAAATTTTACAATACACGTACATAGTCTAATTCTTTGAGGAAGATATATTCCAATTCCAGTAAAAAAAGTAGAAGATGAACATTTGGACTATATTGTATGTCTCAGTTAGCAGCTACATAGAGTTCCTTTTGTGAACAATCTTTGATACTTTGACGACAAAGTGGACAACGGGTAGATTCATTCAAACACATATGCAGGCACATATGGTGAAATGTGTGTCCACATTTATCTAGCAATGCACACTTCTCCTTTTCCTTGTAGTCCATCAAGCAAATAGAACACTCGCTGCTGCAAAACCCGATTTCTTCATCCCTTCGGTAACTGAATATCACATAACCTTTAGGCCTCTTCGCGCCGATTCTCCCCAGAAAAAAAGTCACATTATTCTGTAGATGTTGCATTCCTGTGATAATCTTGTTCCCTGGACAGTACATTCTTACCGTGAGTATTAAGATAAATACTTAAAGTAACACAGGGAAGCCAAACACAATAATGCGGAGGACTGTTATGATCGGAATAGTGTCGACGGGACTATTATGATCAAGGGAACTGTCAAGAAGAATAAAGGTGAATGTTATCATGGCACCTAGTATATTGAATATACCGATGACTATTGCTAAGGCATATGTGTTTGGTGAGGAAGAATATACCGCTTCCTCAAACTCCATCAAGCAAATGGCACACTCGCCGTCGCAAAACCCCATTTCCAAGTCCATTTGATAGCTCAAAATCACATAACCTTCAGGCCTCCTGGCGCCAATTCTGATCAAAAGAAATTCCACTCTGCAGCATAGCTCTTGCATCAGTCTCATCATCCGCCTCAAACAATAGGCGCTGATGTAGAAGCCGATGATGAAGATGTTAGAAACAGCAAGTACTACTGTGAAACAAAGTCCAATGTAGGTGACTGTTATGATCGTCGGCGAATAGATGGAATCAAGCGAAATGGTGCGGAGCATTGCAAGAATTACTAGCATGAGTATACTTGCAACTATATCTATGGCCGCGGCGATTCCAGGTTTGGTGATTTTATCTTGGAAACTCTTTATGATGAGCAAGAGAACCATTAGAATGAAAACTACAAGCACATAATCTACCGAAGCCATGACAGAGAATTCTCTTAGCCTTCAAGTTTCAGTGAATTTACTAATACTGGGATTGTTTGGTTTTATAGAGGAACAAGGGACTCTGCAAATGTAGCAATACTTGGAGATCGACGCATGATTAATCCCAGTGAGCAGAGGAAAAAGGAAAGTTACCTGTTCCCTAACAAGAAAAGGAAACATTATGAATTGATATTATCCATAAATTTATGGTGCCTAGACTTCTTTAACAATATTCCTAAGAAGAAAAGGAAACGTTATACATTAATTTATGTTGCTGACTTCTTTATAAAAATGAAGTCAAGAAAATATTTGGGTAAAAACTTAATGACCATGAACGATAGTTACTAGTACTGCAGGATCTATCAAAGACTTGCATATACTTTGACACTACTAAAATGGAGATACAATTGTTACAAGTTACAACCAAACCACAGGCTCTCAAAATCATAAACTTGAGAGTCCTATTCTATTCAAAAACACTCATAAACAGAGTCATACTCTATTAAAAAGAACTCATATATCAACTATCATCGGCCACATTAGCATAACTTCACTTAAAATGACATACACGCGTAATTAACATGCCGGCCTACAATTTGATCATCGATCACTACGTGGCAAGACAGCGCATAGATCATTAGGGATTTAGGGCTTTCAAAATCAAGAAAGGCTGTGTCTTCACAGAAGTGGCGGCCTCAGCTTAACCAACATGATTCCAAGAAGAGCATCACATCTAGGGCCAATGTGTACTCATAAAGCTGAGATCATATCAGACTGAAAATCCAACACTTCGAATAATTTGATTTCACACTTCAAAAACTCCTTAGCAAAATTTAACATTGCTTTCTTCTCCGCTCTACTGTTTATCATCCATCATAGGCAGTCTGTCACACCCTAAATTTCCCCTTCCACCGAAAGCCGCATTATTTGTGTAGCTAGGAGGAATAGAATAAAGTTACCAAATTCAAAAGAATCAATCTCCCAATAAAGCTAGCTTGAACTTTCCCCATCTTGTCCAATCGGAGACGTCTGGAATGCTCCGGAGTGTCTGTGTTCCGCGTTAGTTTTCTGACATAAGTAAAAAGTGAATAAACCGTTTAACCCGTCGATTGCAAGCACACCGTTGCTAGCGCGTCATGCGCTGGTATTAGTTTTAATTGTTTTTCTCCTTTGATAAGTTTTATTCCTCAGATCTGAGGACTTGGGCAGTGCGAAACACAGTTTCGGTCTGGGTATCTCTCCACCATCTGTCATCATTCTTCGTTTTCTGGGTTGAATCCAGCTTTGATAAGTTTTATTCCTCAGTTAAAATACAATTACTCATTTCAAGGGGCAACGATGGACCAAAAGCCAGATAGAACATACAGCAGAAATCAAAATCTGCATGCTATGGAAGAGATTATCCAGCTGCCATGTCCCTTATTTGTGTTGATGTAATTGACAAGAATCTCATCCTCATCAGGAGGCCATGGACGTACCTCTCTTCAGCCCATTCTTGTCACAACATGGAGTCCTTCCCATCTCTAGATTTTGATTCCAAGCAGACAAAAAAAGAAAAAAGAGAGAGAAGGAAATAACAACCACCACCAACACAAAGCACAAACCCACCAACACATTGTCATTCTCTCCCTCAGTCCTGCAACTGAAGAAACAAACAATGGAAGATATGTGGAAACGACCCAATAGCTTCGCCGAAGAAGCAGCCAAGAAATCAGACCATCACCAGTTCACCACCTCCGCCAAAATCTCAAGCGATCCCGCGAGGTCGCCGCCGATGCCCTCCAAGATAGCCGACGAGATCAAAACGGCCGCTCTTAAGCAAGTTGATCAGATCAAGGAGAGGGAGATAGATCGATCTCATTCATTGATAGGTAAGGCTGATCACATCGTGTGTTTTTTCCTACCATTAAACTAACGGGATTGCGGATGAAATACTTACTGAGTTATGCAACTCACGCGCTCAAGGAGACTAACGGGAGACTAACACGGACAAATACACAACCCAATGGAGGATCGATACGTAACCAAGACAAACGCGGAGCACAGACACTCCGGAGTATTCCAGAACTCACCCTTGTCCAAACACAAAGACAAACACAGTTTCCTTCACAACAAAGAAAGCTACAACAGCTATGGGTTGCTTCAGTTGTTCCAGTTCCAAATCCAAATCCAAAGCTACCACCAATACATCTCAGTATGATCAAAGTCATCAAACTGGTACTCAGCCTCTGCAATACCAAGAACCCCCCAGCAAAAACATCCAGCAACAAATCCTCCTGCAAATCCCAGGATGCAGAGTTCACATCATGGAAGAAGGAGAAGCCCTAGAGCTAGCCGTCGGCGAGTTCATACTTGAGAACATCTTCGACGAAAACATTTCTCTAGCCACCATCATCAAAGTCGGTGAAGAACTCCAGTGACCCTTGACGAAAGACGAGCCAGTAGTGAAGATAGATGATTTGAACTACCTCTTCTCTATTCCCATAAGAGATGGTGATCCTCTGAGCTACGGTGTGACTTTTCCGGAGCAGTATGCGAGTCACTTGGGATTTCTGGACTCGTTTTTGAAGGAATACTCGTGCTTTACGATCACTTCGAATAGTAGTGATACGAAGAATATTAAGGGTGTTGATTGGAAGGAGTATGCTCCGAGGATTGAGGACTATAACAATGTGTTGGCTAAGGCAATTGCAGGAGGGACTGGTCAGATTGTCAGGGGAATTTCATGTGTAGCAATGCTTATGCCAATCAGGTCTGTTATGAACTTTTATTCTGGCCTTAGAGCTCTAAAATTATCATATATACTAGTATGCTACATGTTTATCTTCATGAAATCTAAATCATGCATGAGGAGGTTCTTTGTGGTTTACCCCTATAGCTAATTCTGTCCCTGCGTTTTTACCTTCAAATCAACTCAGTTGTTTTCTCCACTGACTTCACTCAGAAATGATATTATGATTTATTAGCCTTATGTTAAACATAGAATAAATTGGTTAAACGGGTAAAAACATAGAACAGAAACCAGAAACCTTATGTAATCTTATTGATAAACACCATCTGGGTTAATTGCTTGCAAACAGCTACATAAAGGAGGGGAAACGACATTGGCTCGTCCAGTTGAGGAGAAAAGGTATGCGAAAAAAGAAAGCCATAGCAAAAGTTCTAATGCCACAAACAAGAGTGGGATGAAGAAGAGCTTGAAACGGTAGAGTCCCGAACTGAACATAATTTACATGGAATAACTTGTGAGCAGGATTTTAAGCTTTTCTCCTACTGCTAATTTCAGTGCCAGAAGATTGTCAAAGATGACATCAAAGTTGAGCAAGTCTATGCTTGATGGAGTTGGTCTCGTGACAGGATCAGTGATGACACCAGTGGTTAAATCCCAAGCAGGGAAGGCATTTCTAAACATGGTTCCAGGACAAGTCCTCTTGGCTTCACTTGATGCTATCAGTAAGTACTCAGATTCATCATATCTCATTCCTCTACAGAAAAAAAGTATCATATCTCATTCCTTTACAGAAAAAAGTATCATATCTCATTCCTCTACAGAAAAAAGTATCATATAGCAGTTCAAATGTTGACATGTACCATACTCAAATGTGCAGACAAGATTTTAGATGCTGCTGAAGTTGCTGAACAACAAGCCCTTTCAGCTACCTCTGCTGCAACAACTAGAATGGTCAGCAACAGGTAATATAGCACATTATTTGGTGTGAGAATTTGGTGACTCTAGGGCATGTACAACTAACCGCTATTCTTCCTAACACGTGTTATTTTTGATGGATTTGTGTTCTGATTTGTGGCTTGAATTGCTATTGTTGAGCACTAGGTATGGGGAAAGTGCAGGAGAAGCAACTGAGGATGCATTTGCAACTGTGGGGCATTGTGCTAACACTGCTTGGAACATCTTCAAAATACGAAAGGCCATCAATCCAGCATCAGCTGTCAAAACAGGAGTACTCAAGAGTGCTAAAACCAGAAACAAAAGTTCTTAAAAGCCAACAGAGATTAGTAATCATTTGATGGAGATTGCTAACAATGCCTGAATATTCATCTTTTATATATTGATGATCTTTAGTCTTCCCAAACACCATTTAAAAAGAGAAGATAAATCTTCATCAAATGTAAACTCTGTCTACTTGTATTGGCTGCGGTGAGGTTGTGTGGATTTCAACTTAATTTGAACGTTCTTCTTCTTTATGTTCCCCTAACTTTAGTAGGATGTTATATCTGAATCAGAAAAGCAAATAACTAACAAGTTGCACATGAATTTGAAAGTGTACAACTAATAACACAAGCACGAACGGTACAAAACACTTCATTCGCTTGACTTAGACTTACCTAGAGAACATAGGAGAACCAATTGGTGCATCTGTTCCTATCTTTGTCTGCAACAACTTCACACATCTACATACAACACATGAAACATAATAAGAGGAAGAGTAAATCAAATTACAAACCGACTGCAAATAAGAAATCAACAGCTTAATATACCATGAACAATGCCAAGTTCTATAGTAAATCAAATCCCACTGAATGGTAAGTTACCTTCATTATCGTATTTCAGATGAGTCTAACCAATGAGTCCAAAACCAACTTCACATCATCCACTGGGAAAACACCGAATCGGCCATAAACAATCAAAACATGTCAGCAATCACATCAGCTCAAGCAAAAAAAAAAAAAGTTCATTGAAATTTGAATCAAAGCATGATCGTCGGAGGACTGTTCTTGGAGGTGACTTATTTGATTTGGCACCAAAGGAAATTAGGGATTCGATTTCTTCGAGCTGGTCTCAGAAAATCGGCATTGGATGGCAGACGCGTGGTGAAAGTCATTATTACCCCCATGAATTAATTTATTGACGGCTACGTTGCCGAACGTATCGGAGAGTTTCCGGCCGTTTTCTGACGTTTCCGGACACAAATTCTTATACTACAAGGCCTTGAATACGCGCTGATATGGCAGGAATAGGATTAAAACGGTCGGAAACGCTCCGATACGTCCGGGTACATACGTCGGATCATGAGGGTAATAACGTCTTTCAGTTCTGATTGTTCTGCTCTGATAGGACTAGGAAAATAAGTACAAATCTTACGTATTGTATGTGGACCACATGTGTCCCTCTTCTAGTTAAGTTCCCAGTTTCACTGCCCGGCCGCAAAATCACAAACCAAACCTTTTCCGGCAAAAAAGTACCGACCGGAAAAACAGAACTAGTTTCACATGGAAGATGACGAGAATACTCATCAGCTGAGCATATACAGAGCCGCCAGAAGCATAAAGCGCAGAGACAATACCCTCTACAATGCCCTGAGATCCATCTACGACGACTCTGTTTTCGTTGGCGAGATTTTCCAGCTCTGGCCCGACCTCCCTCTCCTCGCCAACCTCCGATGTGGCCTCTGGTACTCCCCAACGTTCCACGCCACGTGTTACTTCAAGTCCACCGACGGCCACAACAACAACTGGTCCTTCAACACCTCCCGCCTCAACATCCACGTCGCTCAGCTCGCAGGTACAGACTGCTCTGCTTTTTACTTGCTCTGTTTTCGCTTGTTGGTTTATTTGGGTGTTTTGATTTGGTGATGAATTGGGTAGGACAGAAGGGCGGGTGTTTCATTGTGGATGCAACTCGGAGAGGGAAGCGGTTTCCGGACAGCATGTCGAAGACGATTCCGATTTGGGCTTGTGTTTTGAACCGTTCGATTCATAACCATAGGGAAAGAATGCGGCAGATTGCTCTTGGGGTGAGTTTAGAAAAGCACAAATTTTAGTCTTTATCAAATTTAAGAGGTATGTTCTAATTGAGATTTAAGTGTAATGAATTGGGTCTGCGTTTTTGAGCGATTTTTTTTTGAACTTGCTCAAGTTATGTGGTTGTCAAGACTACTTGCTTACCTAGTTTGTAAGGGAAAGCTCACATTAATGTATGTGGTTTTTATCAAATTTAAAACTTGTACTAGTTTGATTGTATTGTGTGATTGAATGGGTGAATTTGCTCTGCATCTTTGAGATTAGATATAAGAACATGTTTGATTCACCATTGTTGTCTAAGTTATATGGTTGTCAAGATTGTGACATTTTGTTTTAATTTCTGTTTAGGAGTCGAGTGCTTGTGATGAACATTCTATTGATACAAGACAGATGCCTGTTGATTGGGATTGTTCCTTGCATCTTCCGCTTTGGATTTCCGGAACAGAGAGAGCTTCTATCGAGAAGCGATTAGAAGAATGGACTCAACAGTTGGATGCGAGTGGAGCTGATATTAGCTCTCTTGCTTCTTGTTTAAAAAAGCCTTTACGCCCTCTATGGATATCACAGAAAACTGTTATTTGGTTGAATGAAGTTCCAGACCATGAGTCCTGGGATTTCACACCTATCATTCTTGTCTCTGCCTCATCCCCTAGTGGTATTGTGCAACGCAGGACTAGTTCAGAATTTAGCTGGAACTATATACCAGGAGCTGGTGATGATGAAGAAAGTTGGGCAAGGGGTTTAACACCTAGTCTTTTCTGGAATCGTGCCTATGATATTATAAATGCAGGGCCAGAAATGTGTAATCAGATGGTAGCTGATATAGTTGAGAAGGATAGAGTGTCTCGTGCTCGAAGGGGACAGGATGCTCCTCAGGTCACTGTTAAGGCCCCAAATTTGGTACCGAGACCTGATCATTGTTTGAATAATGATGAGTCACAATTAGCTTCGGATATTGCAAACATTAATATCAATCGAAATTCGTCCGATGAAGATTCTGATATATCTTGGCTTGGTTCGACTAACCTTGCTGTAGGCACATCTCAAAACGGTACGCCGCATTATGAACTCATATTGTTGCTAGCATCCAAAATCAAAAACTCAAGTCCCTACAACTAGACCCTTCATTCTAGGACATTCTTGTCATATGTTCGTATATCATCTCATATTGGTCTTCTGTTTCTAGTTCACATATCTTACATCTGCAGCTTTATCCAAGTACATATTGAATTTTTCTTTTTTGTTCTTCATGCGTCTTACTGACCTTTTGTTTTTTCCTTATTTGTTTAGCTGGAATATCTAAAGCTGACTGCATATTAAACTGTGATAAGGAGTCTATCTCTGCTGATCCTAAAGCATATTTACATCTTCCGATGCTGGTGAGTCTATAAAAATAAGAGGACACGCCTTCTATTATCTTAATTTGTCACAGTGTAATAGTCCACTAACTCTGAGTTTCTTGGCAGACATCAAAGTTTGATCGCTTCTCCTTGTTAAATAATCTCCCTTCTGCAGTGAACTTTGCAAAGTTGAACCTCAGCCAAGGGAAGACGCTTCTAATTTGTTGCGATAATGGTAAAAACTTCTCAATAGTTGACTATCACTTTGAATAACATTTCGAGTGGGATTAGAGACCTTAATAGAATTAATGTAAGCTAATTTGTTCTATTCTTTGTTTCTAGGCGAAGATATCAGCGTATGCGTCTGTCTGGCAATCTTGACAGCCTTATTTGATGATGAAGGTACACCTTGTACTTCTTATTGGTCATTTCCTTCCATTTTCTCTTAGTGGTTTGTCTGCATGTATTTATATTGTCACGATTTCATGGAAGATTAATTGGAGCAGCAGCACATAACTGCAGTGACGATTATACATGTCATACATATCTCCTTTGTACATAAGTGCAAACAGGCGTTTTGCTTATGCAACTTCCTCCTTTGTGCATGCCAGTTATACATATATCTTTTTCTGTAGCTTCTAACCATGGACCAATGCAACTTTTTAAGGTGTAGTTTTAGTGTTGTGATTGCTATCCTGTTATTTTGTTGCTGGAGTATAATTCCAAACCTCCTCCTTTTCATAGGAACCTTCGATGGGGGAAACTTCTTCAGTGAGACATGCATTACTAAGTTGGAAATGCGGAGAAGACTCATTACTGTCTGCAAATATGTAGTAAATGCTAGGCCATCAAGAGGGAATCTAAAGCAGGTTTTTAACTTTCTTAGTTGTGGAAGAGCCGGTTCGACAAACATGTCTACATAGGACTTACACTGTTGTAGTAATGACAACAGCTGGTGACGAATCTCATCCGAACTCGCAGGATTAGCTTCTTGAATACATTATGGGAGCTTTATGCTGAAATTATGCAAGGTACAGGCTCTCTTGGATATTGGCAAAGCAGTTAAGCTGGTTGATGCCATTATGTTGTAACATTAGTGTGAGGGAGGCAACATTAGTGTGAGATTGTATAAAACGAGCAAGCATTCATTGTGACAAAACAAGGAAAGGTAACTTGGACACTAAACAAAGCTTTTGTGACTTCAATTTTCACAAATTTGGTTGAAAATTTACTTGGGCCCGCTGATCTAAGGCTTTAGTATGAGGTTCATATCTCTGAACCATCTTTCTTTGCTAGAAGCACTTTACCTACCTTTACATATAGCTTTCCTTTACAAATTTAATTAACCAAATGGATTATCTTCTCTGTTACAAAGAATATCATGAATCTAGCTATCAAGGAGAAAAAGGAGTGCCACAATCTTTGTTTATACTTGATGTGATGAAAAGGCTTCACTTTCGCTATGAAAGTGAAAGTAAGGTAGCCTCTGTATCCCCTTTCTTGATGCGCCTTCGTCATGTTTGCATGCTTCTTTTTATTTCTGGGTCGTCATGTTCATGATGATTTCTCTTATCAAATCCTCTGAGTTCGTGGACATATTTTCAAGTCCTAATCTTTATCCTACTTTTTCTTTACTGATCATAATCAGTGAACAATCCCGACCAAAAAAAACTTGCGGACTCAGATTAAAGAGCGCGGTACCAATCTCTTTTCTTAATCCCCACTTTTTAGCTTAACCTAACTTTCATGTTCCTGGCTTATTGTGGAATTTTGCTGTCAGTAATTGGTTGTTACTTGTTACTTGCGTTGATCATGCATGATCTAGTTATTTTAAGGACTGCCCGTTCAAATAATTTCATGCATGTACGTAGCTAGTAGTCCCCAATAGCATTGGCAGTTTGGCACCACAGTATGATTAACTCTATCGGAAATTATTTGGTCAAGTAAATTATATACGAATGGTTTTACTAGATTATAATGAGGTTGTTCTCACTTTTCTGTCACAAAACTCCCAATATTTGTAGAATTGTCTACATAGATCAATCAGGGACGTGCATATAATTTGCCTTTTGCTTAATTAGCAGCCTCTACGTACAAAAGCCAAAAGAAGCACAAGCTCAAGCACTCAAGCAGAAACTGATTTTGTACCAAACTTGCTTGAAAAATCACATGGTGTTATTACATTATAAGAACTGCTAATGTCTACGATGAACTTTTAACAAACGCACTACCACTAATATATTCATCGCAATGCAGATTGCCAGATACGACTGTGACCTCCCCATTCTGTGTTTCACTTTTATTAGCTCGATCAGAGCCCCGGACATTCTCATTAGGGTTTGCATCAAAAGCAGGGAATAATGAATATACTTTGCTCATTAGTTATTATATAGAAGTACTTAAACCCTTTTTAATCGTGGAAGGCCTCTACTAGCTCTAGTAGAAAACCATTGTTAAACTTCAATTAGGCCACATTGTTCTTATGCTTCTTAACATAAACGTCTTGATATTATACGATTAACCATATTGAAATCAAAAGGTTTAGAGAAATGATCTTTTAAAAGTTGATATATATGGGTTCGATTCTTGTAGTGGTTAATCGCAATCGATCACCATCTATCTCTGATGTAGGATTATCGATCAGTGTTGTTGCAGAGGGTGGGGGCAAGAAGATGATATATACCTCCACATTGTCTCACAAATATGATTGTTTACTTAGTCCACTAATCATGAACTTAATTAGCACAAAGTCATTGTCTCATCACGAATATCCATTTGTTACTTAGTTATCATAGCCATTCGCCCTATATATTAATTATTACTACAATACAACCTTAGTTTGCGCAGGAAATTAAATCCGGGACCGTCGATCTATGCAAGGTAGAGCTTGATGAGAAATATTTCATTGTTTAATGCATACTTCATTAGCATCTCGTTGAAAATGTGATTTTGGTTACAGTAGTGGCTTCTCATACTGTTAGGGCAAAATGCGCACTTGCCTGAACTTCCAGAACTTCTCATATATATTCGATACAGCTATAGTTACTAAGAATCATTTCACTAGCTAATTAAAGTTCGAGTTCTCAAATTCCACCGATCAAATGAACCATATTATACTTAATTCTGTACACAAGATCTTGGAACATGTCATGCTTCAGAGTGTGTACCACAAATGAAGCAAACATGTTAGGCTCAAATCTTGCTAGCTAATCTTAGGGAAGAAGCAAACCTTTTTCTGCTTAAGAGCATCTCCAACAGTTTTCTCAAAATTTCTCTAAAATGGGAAAACAAAAGTTAAAATCTCCAAAAAAATTATGATCAAAATCCAGCAGCTTCTCCATTTTGGAGATTTCGGCATTTAATACAACAATAAAATATAATATATCATCACTAATTATAATAAAAAAAACATTATATATTTCATTGTAACAATACTACCCAATAAAATATTTTATTGTTGTCTTAAATTCGTTGGAGCACGTGAAAAATTTAATTTTAGGGAATGAAGACTTTGCTACAAATTTGGGGAATGAAGGCCGGCTTCTTTTTCTTCTTCATTCCCATTTTGGGGAATGAGATGGGAAAATTGTTGGACCTAAAAACAGCACTATATTCTCAAAAATTGAGAAGTTCAAGAAAATGGAAAAGCTGTTGGAGATGCTCTAACAACTTTTAATCATTCGGTGATATATTTTTGTAGGACTAAACTAGATTAGGGCAACATGATTATATATGTTGCATATCTTTGCTGTTGAATATTATACAGCAAATGTATGCTTTTCAAAGAGATCGATCAACCAAATGTCAATCTGGGAAGATCTTTTTTTTCATTTTTCTGTTCGATTCTTGATTATTTGAGAGCTTGCTACGGTTACGATCGAGGTTCTTCCTTTTTCCTAGGTACGAAGAATCAGATCATCATAAAACCTAATATAATTGATTCTTCAGCTCAAAAAGAAACTTATTTCTTTCTTCACAGAATCTATAATTGATTCATGTACATGATATACTCATATACGCAGAAGAAGTGCTACAATTTTGAGCAAATATGACCACAACGTACTTTCCAAGATGCAGACCGTCAATAGTTGATCATGATGAAGAAGATAGATGGAATATCAGAACGAGTTGCTTTTTCTTTGCTCCAAATATCGATTATCGATGTTCCACTGTATTTTTAGAGGATAAAAAAGATGAAAATGTTCCTTTTTGTTATTTCTTTTGCTGGAAAGGGAATTGTTCCGGCCAGGTCGAGTAAATTGCTTTTTCACTTCATTTCCTAAACCGGGATGAGGACAAAAGAGATGGAGGATGCATGGACGATTGGACGGCAGGGAGATCTGATTTATATTACAATTATAGGAAACAAACATATTAATTAGTTGGCTATGATATAAAATTATGACGGGGCCTATCTGATGATCCAACACTAGTTTGATTGTTTATACATATAATGAATCATAAATAGCTAGCCACACTTGTATTATTGCATGTCATATGCAAGTCACTACTATATATATATATATATATACACACACATGTCAAAAGAAACTTATTTTAAATGAAAGAGGATCGAAGCCAAAATCATTTACAAGTCATCACACAACTAATGTCGATTGATGTCTAGCTAAACTAAGTACAAAGAGAACAGAGAACACAGAGAGCAGAAGAGTTAGCTTCTGAGATTTGAAGCCATATATATGTTTTAGTATTAGTGTTGAGTTTGCTTAACAAACTATATGCATCAATTAACGATGCATATAGACTATATAGTGGAATGACATGATCGATCATATGCTTGTATAGCTAGAGGAAGATATATACCAGACGGGAAAAGGAAAAGAAAAATGAAATACGATATGTAAGTTAATGTTCATTCTGTTACATTAGTCCATTTATTCACATACATGTGAATGTGATTGCCATGTATTATACACTAAGGCATATTGATATGAATTCACTCATAAAAGGTGTTGCTGCTGTTATTAGTTTCGACCTCTTCTCTAATCCCTGAATGCCTGAGAGACGCACTATTCTTTATGGTTTGTTTAGTTGTTTCGAGACTGGTGTTATTAGGTTTTTTTTTTTTGTTACGTAGAACTGTAACAATCCTAACGAAAAGGTAAGGTTTTGTACCAGGAGATCCATTGTCCATTGAGATGGATCGAGAGCTTCCGCTAGCCAAGTCAAATCGGGTCGTCCATCTTTCCACTAAAGCGATGAGAGCCATGTCTAAAATGCATAAGTTGGTTAAAAATGACCAACAAAAGGAGGTCAATAAACGACATGCGTTCAAGAGCAAAAGATGGAGCAACACAAACAAAACAGATGCAACCTTATTGGCCAGTAGTAGTACTGCCCTAGTGGTCACAGTCAACTTTATTGACCACAAGCACTATGTTTAATCCAAAAATGGGTTACCTCTCTCACAATGCTGTTCAAAGTAACAGCCACCACCATGACATTGTAATTTATATAATTGTTGCTTCATAGAAACCACTACCCTACATCACTTAGCTTCTCGCTATATATATATATATATATATATATATATATATATATATATATATATATAAAGCCATACTTCAATCTCATTTCTTTGAGCTAGCTAGCAGAAACGCGCTAATAAGTTTTATGCATCAACTCTCTTCTATCTTCTTCTTCTTCCTCTTCAAATAATAGTGTTTGAGAAGCAAAATGGATTCTCCAGGGACGAATGAGAGGCATGAGAAAGAAGAGAAGAAGAAGAAGTCCGCAGATTCAGTTTTCACAATTTTCAGATATGCTGATTGGGTTGATGTTGTGCTAATGGTTTTCGGAACCATCGGAGCTATCGGAGATGGCATGTCTACTAACTGTTTGCTGCTCTTTGCCAGCCGTCTTATGAACAATTTGGGGTACGGTCAGAATCAGACGCAACAGAATAATAATCATGGGAACTGGATGGACGAGGTTGAAAAGGTACGGTCATCATCAGTCTTATGTAATCAAACATTTGAGTTACTCACTAGCGCCATCACTCTCTCTCTCTCTCTCTCTCTCTCTCTCTCTCTGTGTTTCCTTGGTTTTCTGCTTCCGTTTTCACCCAATTAACTAACTCATGTCTCACATTTTCCATCTTTTCATTGTGTTTGGATGAACAGTGCAGTTTATACTTTGTATACTTGGGATTAGCAGTAATGCTGGTGGCTTTTTTGGGTAAATATTTCAAACCCTTTTCTCACTTTATACATGTTTTTGATCAGATCGATGCCGAGCAAAATTAAAGAACAAAACCCAGTTCATTGTGTTTCTAATCCGCTGACAGCATCGATCTGTCAACAAAATTAGGTATAACAATAATAATGAAAAGAGGAAAAAGAAGAAACAGAAAAAAGCCCCCTGTGGGGGAACCCTAAAACGAATAAAGCCCTAGAGTCCTCTAAAATATAGACAGAAATCGATATCCATATATAAGAACCCAGCTGGGTTGGAATCGTAATTAAGTTTGAAATATTTCTTATATAAGATTGATCCAGATCCAGATCCTTGATTGACTGGTTTAACGGTTGCAGAAGGTTATTGTTGGAGCAAAACCAGTGAGAGGCAGGTGCTGAAGATTCGTTACAAGTACTTGGAATCTGTTCTTAGACAAGAAGTTGGGTTTTTCGATTCACAGGAAGCAACTACTTCGGAGGTGATCAACAGTATATCCAAAGATACGTCTCATTTACAGGAAGTTCTGAGTGAAAAGGTATAGAACTCACCAAGCATATCGATCAAAGCTAGCATAAAATGGGGTAGCTGTTCAATTTAATCTTTCTCTTCAATTTTGATCAAGTTAAATGCTCATCTTGTTGATTAGTTTTATGAGCAAATGAGAAATTGGATTGAAAATTCAACTATCTCAAGCCGATATTCTAGTGTTGAGGTCGAATGCGTCTAGATGATTAAAACAGTGACTCCATTTTCGGACAAGGTAGGGTTTGGGATGTTTTTCTTAATTTACTTTTTCTGCAGTTCATTTTAGGCTTTAATTTTGTTGGCCATTGGTTGCTTGGAGCACTTTGTAATGTACTTAGAGTCTTGTGTTTAGGCACCTCTTTTTTGTGCAGACTTGATGTGGTCGTCGATTTGTATTATGAGGGATTTAATCCTTCTAGCTTGACGCAGTGTCATCGTTGATCGATATATTTGTTGTGCAGACTTGATGTAGTCGTCGATTTGTATTGTAAGGGATTTAATCCTTCTAGCTTGATGCAGTGAGGTCGTTGATCGATATATTGAATGGAGCTTGACTCCACTTCCCTACTAAAAAAAAAATATAAGGCTAACATATACAAGGCAATTCAGTAATCTAATTTTATTCATATATACATATTTCTTAAAATTATAGGTACCGAGAAAAACTTGTTAATTTCTGCAGTTTTGAATGGAAATATATAACTTAGATTTCTGGGTTAATTTTGTTTTTCATCTTCATGCTTTATCAGGTGCCGATATTTTTTATGCACACGTCAGTGTTCGTCTCAGGGCTTGTTTTCTCCATTTTCATGTCTTGGAGACTATCCTTAGTCGCATTTCCAACACTACTTCTCCTGATCATACCGGGAATGATCTACGGAAAATACCTTCTTTATTTGTCTAAACAGTCATACATGGAGTATGGAAAAGCAAACACCATTGTGGAGCAAGCTCTGAGCTCCATTAAAACAGTCTATTCATTCACAGCTGAGAGGACAATTGTGGAGAGGTACTCAGCAATATTGGAGAGAACAAGCAGGCTGGGGATCAAGCAAGGGATTGCAAAAGGTCTTGCCGTAGGAAGCACAGGGCTGTCATTTGCAATATGGGCATTTCTGGCTTGGTATGGTAGCCATTTGGTGATGTATAGAGGCGAAAGTGGTGGTCGGATCTATGCTGCTGGCATCTCCTTCGTATTGAGTGGACTGTATGTGCTTCTTAATTAGTCTCTCATTTTGCTTTTTAGTTCATCCAATTTTAGTTATGTTTGATGAACTAGTGGACATTACAACAGTAAACAGTTATTGTTTGATAAATGTACTAATCATGAACAGTGTTTATGTGTAGAACTGTAGATGCGCATAATTGACACTTTCATTGCAAGGCTAGTATTTTCATGATATTTAGCTAGGACTTGCATGTGTACATTATAAAAAGTTCATACTCTATTCAGTTTTTCTAATTGATTGATGTACGTGAACATATCGGTATGATATTTAGCAATTAATATCTGCTGAACTAATGTGATACAGATCCTTGGGAATAGCACTTCCAGATTTGAGGCACTTCACAGAAGCTTCCATTGCTGCATCACGCATATTTGATAGGATTGACCGAAAACCATTGATTGATGGTGAAGACACAAAAGGAATTGTGTTGAACAACATTAGAGGTGAACTCGAATTCATAGAAGTCAGATTCACATACCCTTCTCGTCCGGATTCAATTGTCCTCAAAGACTTCAATCTCAAAGTTGAAGCAGGGAAGACAATTGCACTAGTTGGAGCCAGTGGAAGTGGCAAATCCACAGCAATTGCATTGGTGCAACGCTTTTATGATGCAGATGGTGGAGTTGTTCGGATTGATGGTGTCGATATAAAGACACTTCAATTGAAATGGATAAGATCGAAAATGGGACTTGTTAGTCAAGAACATGCCTTATTTGGTACATCAATAAAGGAAAATATCATGTTTGGGAAGCTTGATGCCAATATGGATGAAGTCACAGCTGCAGCCATGGCTGCCAATGCTCACAATTTCATAAGGCAGCTTCCTGAAGGGTATGAAACCAAGGTATTATTTATCGACGATGATGTCTTCATAACAATATCTTGTTAGAATTCATGTTGCCCTATAGTTGAATAAGTACTATACTTTTTAACACATGTAGTGGTATTTGACAGATTGGAGAGCGAGGATCACTTTTATCTGGGGGACAAAAGCAGCGGATAGCCATTGCTAGAGCAATTATCAAGAACCCTATAATTCTCTTACTAGATGAAGCAACAAGTGCTCTTGATTCTGAGTCAGAGACACTGGTCCAAAATGCTCTTGACCAAGCCTCCATGGGAAGAACCACATTGGTAACTATTGTAACAATGAAAACAGATATACCTTGGTGCGTTATTTTCTATTGATCTGATCATCTCACAATTTCTATGAATATGATCAGGTGGTAGCTCACAAGCTTTCTACAGTTCGAAATGCTGACCTCATTGCGGTGGTCAGTGGAGGTTGCATTATCGAAATAGGTTCGCACAACGACCTTATCAACCGTCAAAATGGGCAGTATGCAAAGCTAGCAAAGATGCAGAGGCAGTTCAGCACCTTTGACAATGTAGACCAAGACCAGAATTCTGATACACGCTTGTCTTCGGTTGCAAGAAGTAGTGCTGGCAGGTTAAGCACAGCAAGATCAAGCCCTGCAATGTTTGCAAAATCACCACTAGCAATTGAGACCCCACAATCTGCAGTGTCTCATCCCCCAACTTCCTTCTACCGCCTTCTCTCTTTAAACTCCCCCGAATGGAAGCAAGGCCTAATTGGAAGCCTCTCGGCGATAGCCTTTGGCTCAGTCCAACCTATCTATGCCCTTACCGTAGGGGGCATGATCTCAGCTTTCTTTGTGCAAAGCCATGAGGAAATGCGTGCAAGAATTCGAACATATTCATTGATTTTCTCTGCACTTTCCTTGGTCTCCATGACATTGAATCTTTTGCAACATTACAACTTTGCTTATATGGGTGAGCAGCTCACTAAAAGAATCCGATTGAAAATGCTACAAAAGATCTTAACCTTTGAGACAGCTTGGTTTGATGAGGAGCACAACACAAGCGGGCAATTGTGTTCAAGATTGAGCAATGAGGCTTCCATGGTGAAGTCTCTTGTGGCAGACAGGGTCTCTTTGTTGGTCCAAACCACTTCAGCCGTCACAATTGCTATGATATTGGGACTAATAGTGGCTTGGAAGCTAGCACTTGTTATGATTGCGGTCCAACCACTCACGATTCTTTGCTTCTACACCAAGAAAGTGTTGCTCTCTAGCCTTTCAGCCAATTTTGTCAAGGCACAAAACCATAGCACCCAAATTGCAGTAGAAGCTGTCTATAACCATAGAATTGTGACTTCATTTGGAAGTGTAGGGAAAGTGCTACAAATATTTGACAAAGCTCAAGAGGCGCCGAGAAAAGAGGCAAGGAAGAAGGCATGGCTGGCTGGGATTGGAATGGGGTCAGCTCAGTGCTTAACATTTATGTCATGGGCATTGGACTTTTGGTATGGTGGTAAACTAGTCGAAATGGGACAAATATCAGCTGGGGATGTGTTCAAAACATTTTTCATATTGGTTAGTACTGGTAAGGTTATAGCAGAAGCTGGGAGTATGACTTCTGATTTAGCCAAGGGTGCTACTGCAGTTGCATCTGTGTTTGAGATTCTTGACAGGCATTCACTGATACCAGGGTCACATAATGTAAGCAACAAATTACTACTAGAATTAATATTCATTGTTATTTAATTGGCTGTTGGGTTAATATGTTTCATTTTCAGGTTGGCGATGAAGATGGTACTAGTGGAATCAAGTTAGAGAAAGTAACAGGCAAGATAGAAATGAGGAAAGTTGACTTTGCATATCCAAGCAGGCCGGAGACCCTAGTGTTGCGGCAGTTTAGCTTGGAGGTCAAGGCAGGCACAAGCATCGGACTTGTTGGGAAAAGTGGGTGCGGTAAATCAACTGTCATTGGACTGATACAAAGGTTTTATGATGTTGAGAGTGGGTCAGTGAAGGTAGATGGAGTTGATATAAGGGAGCTAAATGTTCAATGGTATAGGAAGCACACTGCCCTTGTTAGCCAAGAACCGGTGATATATTCAGGCACCATCCGCGACAACATAATGTTTGGCAAACTTGATGCTTCAGAAAATGAGGTAGCAGAGGCTGCCAGAGCTTCCAACGCTCACGAATTCATCTCGTAAGTATATAACTCCTTACTTATGTATGTGTTTGATGTATAGTACTTGTGTCTAAAACTATAATTTTGGGGTGCAGAGCCTTGAAAGAAGGATATGAGACAGAATGTGGTGAAAGAGGAGTGCAGCTATCAGGAGGGCAAAAGCAAAGAATAGCAATTGCAAGAGCAATACTTAGGAACCCTACAATACTATTGCTAGATGAGGCAACAAGTGCTCTTGATGTGCAATCAGAGCACCTTGTGCAGGAAGCACTGGACCGAATCATGGTTGGAAGAACCACAATTGTGATAGCACATCGACTTAACACCATAAAAAACCTCGAGATGATTGCCTTTGTCGAAGATGGGAAGGTTATAGAGAAAGGCACTTATGCTCAGCTCAAGCACAAACGCGGTGCCTTCTTCAACCTTGCTAGCGGTCAAACTTAATTTGTCACGTGTACACAAAGTTTATACTGTATAATGGTGTATGTATACTGTTGGTGTGAACTGTTGAGCTCAAATGGACAAACTTGTTTATTGAAAATAGTTCATATAAATTTTCTCTGCTAGAGCAGCATACATGATTTCTGGACACCATAGTAAAGGGTCCTTATTTATTGCGGAAACAAAAGACCAACACAAGCAAGGCAACTAGTACTGTAGTACAGATAGACCACTTATTGATTGAACTTGCTCTAAAACCGCAGCCACTGCATCATTGTGCTTACTTTTGCTGAGGAGTGTCAAGGATCAAGTTGTCTGAGCATCTGAAAAAACCACAACAAAACATATAAACGCATAAGCGATGCGTTCACTAATCAACAGAGAAAAGGTCTGCTTTTGCTGCTGTGTGTATGTAAATGAAAGGGAGACAAATGAGAAAGAAACCTGGAAGTAAGGTTCAAGGTTAGCTTCCAACTTTTGATGCTCAACTTTGAGTTGAGCCAAATGATCCCTAAACCTGCTCAAATGTATCAATGGACAAGTTAATTCATTATAATCGCCTATAATTTCAAGTCTAATATCTAAACAGAACAAAGTTTTCATTGTTCTATATTTTTCCAATCAAACGAGTTAGATGAGTAGTGCTCAAATTCACCTTGCATAGTCGCCGTCTGCTTTCAGAATTTCTCTGAGTATGTTAACTTCACTCCACACCTTAGAAGCACCAACACTGAATAACAATGACAAACATTAACCAAAGTAAAAAGTCAAGCAAAAAAAAAAGAACCAAAGAATAGAATGAAGGAAATCCTACCTGGAGCTGCTACCTTTGAGCTGATGGAGATACTGATCTATCTGTTGGGGATCAAATTCTAGTTCATGCCTGTGACAACATAAACATTAGCCATTATCATTTGTATCTAATTTTAACATTTCTTAGGAAAAAAAATATTAAGAGATTAATGCTGTACTAGTAGTAGTACTCACACACAACGCTCCAGTGTAGCAATCAATTTAGTAGTCCCTGAGAAACATTGTCATGACTTCTTCACAGAAGTGAGGATTGTCCTCCGCTTCCAGCTCTTCGAGTTGGACATAGTGATCGTCAAGCATTCCCTGCATAGTGAACAAATTAATCACTTCATGATTTTCACAGATGTGTTACTAAATCCGAAATGAATTCCATCGGAACTGCTATTGAAGAAAAATATACCTCATCGAAGAAAGATTGCCTCAAGGAGGAAATTTGTGCTCTCAAGGTGTTGTTGTCTGCCATTGTTGCTAGCTCTCAGATCAAATGCAAGTGATAAACCACAGTGGTGATGAAGCTAGGCCTAGAACATCATATTTATACCATGAAATGTAGCCAAGATGGTGCAATGCATTTATTCATTTTTGAAAAGTCCAGATTACAGAATCCGAGTGCAAAAATTGATTTAATATTTTCCTGTTAGGTGACTAAGTGTGAGTATGCAAAACATGTGAAAAAAGGGCAATGCAGCAAATTATGGTAGTCGCATGCGCGTGAGTGACTGTCAACTGTTAATGTGTGTTGCTAATTATTCACACACGATTATTAACCGTTGATGTGTGTTACTAATCACCCACGCCATATACAGTACTTAGTATCCATTTTATTTCTTGTATGTCCCGGTACATGTTAAAACTTTGAAATAAATGCGTGTAGATTTTATTAAAACTTTCTCGTTTTTCATAATCGATACGGATTCGCGATTAAATTCAATAGCATAATTGTTGAAAATTTGGATTTGCAAACCAAATAAACAATTTCAAATTCTTTTTCCATCACTTGAGCGAGATTATCTACCTATTTCTACAGGCGCTGAAACTTTAGAGCAATCCAGAAAATTGATGAACCAATTTGGCAACATATGGATGAATTTGACGGATTCGATTCCATTCGTAAATCTAAAATCTACACATGAACAATGCCCTTAATGTTTGGTACAATATTGTAGTTGCTAATAATGGTAAAAGACAGCTATATGCCTGCATTGGTGTCCTATATACATCAAATGAACTTGAACAGAAGAAATGATATCAATGTTCTTGGTCAGTGAGTGAAATTAGAACACTAAACATGTAATTTTGCGCCTTGAAGTAAAGAAAGAAATGTACATAAGAAAGACGAAAACAGTATAACTTGAAGCATGTATAGAATTCCATTAGTCCCTTCAGCCCTTTGAATATTGATGTAAAGCAATGTAATATGTCTCGAAAAACAAATTATTACTAGGATACAAATTCATTGTAGGACTGACCTTAGGAAGGCACACATTGACACACACTACTGAAGCTACCACGGTTGAAAGCACTAACTTCAGAAATACTCCACCAGATATATGCATTCCATGTCACATTTTGGATCATAGTGTTAGAAAAAGAAAGAGAGGCAGATAGCTAACTAGTAAATATCTCTTGCCATCATCTTTATTCTCTTTACTTCATACCGAAGCAAATATTATCAAATAATTCAGTGTTCACTTAGTGATCTGTTACTCTTTTCTCGACCAAGCCAACTAAAAATGAGGATTGATCTAGTGTTTCAAAGTAACAAGCTGGTTTCCAGTTGTTACAGTTGGAAGAGATTGATCAAGTCAGCTCTGTAGTCTGTGCAGGTCAGATAAAGGTAGCTGAAGGCTGAAGGCGGGCTAATGATTCTGATCAAGTCATTTGGCAGTAAATATTCCTGCCTCACCTCTGAGTTTCTGAAGGTGTGAGAATAGAAATGGATCACTCCACTCCCCCTTCATTGCCTTGGCTGACGTTTCCTTTTCATTTTGAGATCAACAACTATGATGGAGATGTTGTCGGAACTATTTCTTCCGTATGCAATTTCAGTAAGATGATCAGCAACAGCTTGTGCTGCCGAAATTTCCTCAGTATTTGTAAACATGGACCTTCGCCGCCTTCTTAAAATATGTCTAGCCACCTCCCCAACCTCTTCATTAGTCATTACATCCCACAGTCCATCACTTGCCAAGATCAAACACTCATCCTCATCAGTCCTCGCTGTGACGTCAGCATCTCCGCATGCAACCACATATTAAGTTTCAGAAAGGCATAAGTACCTGACTGCCGCCGTGGCCGTCGTAGGCACCGAAGAAATGGACGGGGGAGATCTCGGAGGAGGTTCTCGAACCGGGAGCAGTACATCCCCCCACGTGATCGCACGTGCGAGCCATAAACCCGGGAATAACGGCCACGGCGTCCTCCATCTCCTTCCGCCTCCCAATCACCGCAGTGGACCCCCACGTCACTCCCTTATTGTTCCTCCCCACGCACTTCGGCCTCGCCTCCGGCACCGCCAGAAGAGCCGGAGCTTCCGGTGGTGGTTCTCGAGAACTCGCCGGAGCTGCTGGTGGTGCTTCTGGAGTCGTCGGAGGTGAGGATGGAGGAGAGGCCGGAGGCGAGGTCGAGTGAGTCGACCCGGCCGAGTTGGGGGTCGTCCATGCGGAAGGAGAGGCAGAAAGAGAGAGAGAGAGAGAGGAGAGAGAGGAGAGAAAGGAGGCGAGAGAATGGGAGATAAAATAGGGAGGAGAAAGAGGAAGGGAGAAGCTTGAAGCTTTTAGGGCAACACGTGTGAGAGTGTGTTGATTGTAGTCGGACTCATCGGGGAGTTTACGATGCTTTGGTGAAGCGCGACGGAGGGGATTAAGAAAGCGCTGTCGGAGAGGAATCTAAGGTGGGCCCGAGCGATGGAACTCCATGAAGCTAGGTGGCAAGCTGGCGTTAGGTAGAATTTCGCCCTTTTACGAAAAAGAAAAAATATGTTAGCTAGTAGGGTGACACATCTACTGTTAACTTGTTAAGTAGCCTTGTTTGTGTCGTGACATAGACCACATCTTGACATTTTGTGTTGATGAGTACACAACTACACACATACTTGTTAGTAACTCACGCTAATGTCACGCTAGTAACTCACATTTTTCTCTAATGATCAGTTTTGGTCTATGTAATAACAGTATGTGTGATCAAAATGACTTGAATCGTGTGACAATATATTAACAAATAATATAAAACAACGTATATTATATTCAAACCTGACATCCGGTAGTTTCACGTATGACATTAAGCGATGGATCAAAGATGTGATACTTACTAGCATTACTATATGAGTGGATTATCTGTTTTCATTTTTTCGATTTTCTTTGATTACGTACATTTTTAAAGAAAGCTATTTGGTAAAGCTGGCTTGGCGTTGATATGATTATTTGCATTCAATTATAAGGGGAGTGGTTGTCAATCTTAATATCTTCATTTGGTAGCCTCTTTTTCTAAAGCACTTAGCTTATAGTCTTTTTACCCAAAATGACGTATGAGGCACTTTCAATATCCATATAAGTCACATTTGGCCTAGTAACATTAGTCAGGAGAAGTCAGAGATTATGATTTCATGAAGACATTTCCATATAGACTATACGAGGGTTTAACGTGTGAAAGCTTCTAGTCTTCTTACTTCTCATGTTGTGCAACTACAAAGACTCATAAAAGAGTTGTAGAGATATCTACTAAGATAAATTTTTCTGTCGAGTTTAGATTCAAGACATTTAAGCGTACAATCTTTTTATTGTTTTTTTTTTTTTACAGCTCGGGCCATTTAGTAGGTCCATATTGGTATTGGGCTGTAGCCTATTAACTAATTCAAGCAAACCAACTTTTAATGGAGACATAGTGAAGAGGCCCAAAACTGACCCAGCTGATCCAGATCAGAATAGTTAATGGGCCAGTTCGTTGAGCCAGCCCAATGTGACTCGGTCTAATTTTATAGCATGTGAATTCTATCAAAAAGTTAAAGTGTGAAAGCACTATGCATTTGACCTTTGACTAATTTTAAATTCCACCAATTTTATTTTTTTAAAACTTGGTCCAATTCATGCATATGACATTTGATCTCATCCATACGTAAGAGCCTTTACAGCTCTCCTTCTTGTGTGTGTATATAAACTGGCCTCTGCCTTCGATTTCTCTACTGTATCGAACATTAAACTTCCAAGCTCTCTCTCTCCCTCTCTTTCTATAGCTCTCAACAAACATACAACTCTCTCCCATGGCCAGTTTATCCAGAAACACATTTCTATCAGAGGCGTACGGGATCGATCTGTGCTTTGATCTAGACGACGCGCTGACGCTGCCGGGGAATGAAGACGGATACCGGACTAGTTCAATAACGTCTCCGGAGAGTGATAGTGCTGGTGATGCTTCGGTGGCGGACTTGCCGACGGTTGCTGCAGCGGAAGGTGTCATTTGCTCGGTCTGTGTCGAAGGGTTTCGAGCAGCAGAAGAAGGAGGAGCAGGTGGTCGAGCAGGTAAGCAAGTCCCTTGTGGCCATATATATCACGAAACTTGCATAGCAAAGTGGCTTTCACACTCGAACTCTTGCCCTCTCTGCCGCTCCACCGTCTTCCATCCTCATCAGTAAATGCTAACCCTAACCCGATCGAGAATAGTAGCCCTAGAATATTGAGCTCGTTGTACGTAGATCGTAATCATGTTCATGAGGATCTATATATTCTTAATATGAATTATACTCGCTTCTACTAGCTTCAAGCTAGCTTCTTTCATTCATACAACCATTTTTTCATTGATTAATAATGCAATAATTCTGTTTTATAAGGTATATCTGACAATGAGTACTATGTACGACTACTGTTGCATATTGGAATTTTCTAGGTCAGCTTTGTCGTAAGTTAACAATATCAAGTCACATCTGATTAGCAACGAGTAGATTAGTATTATCTGTTAGTATTAGGAGGCAAGCGGTGGCTCATGCCACTCGTAGCTATAAGAGGCTCACTTCTAATCCACAATTATTAAACATCGATCACATTCATGCTGTGCAAATGTGCACTTGTGCGTGCATGGTGCCCACCTCACCTAGCGAGATCTAAATTATAGAAAGTTAATAGAAAAAATCAAAGTCAGATTTGTCCCCCAGGTTGGCCTCCATCCTTGATTAGCTAGTTGACCAAAATCTCCAGGTCCCCGGCCTACTGCATTATTCAAAATTTCAAATACTATATATACTCATATATACGTCATCTTAGCCAACATCTATATGGGTGATAATAACAACATTCACCGAAAATGTTCATCGAAGAAAGAAACATTCACCAAAAATTAGTTAAAGCTATATATGGGTGATAATAACAACATCCACCGAAAATGTTCATCGAAGAAAGAAACATTCACCAAAAATTAGTTAAAGCTATAGCTTTAACTAATTTTTAGAGTGTGATAGCTAGACAGAAACTGTATAATAATTTTCGTTAAGTCAGAGTGCCGATTTGGATTCAAGGCTATGCAGAAGATGTGTGCACTATTCTTCCAAGTGCACATTTCAATTCACAAAACCTATAATATCCTACAAAACATTACTTTTCTTGCAAGAAATATACTGCAGGTATATATATGCTAGAATAAATAACCAATTTCGTTTTGAAATGTTTGTTTGTGCTAGCTAAATAGCTTCAATATCATATGTCTACTTCGATTTTATATGCTTTAAACATGCCGGGAAGAAGTAGCCAACGGTGTTGTAGAAACCCACAGATTTTCCCAAGAGACATGTTTTAGGTCAACTTATTAAAATATGAAGTAATCTGTGGGTATTATTGGCTGAAATCGAAGTAAATATATCTTTGATTAGTATCAACTTGTGGGTTGCGTAAATATCTTTCATCGTTATCTTCGGAATTCAAACTAAGCTTCATCATGGATTAGATCATCAGTATTATCCTTTTGGGCAAAGTTGCAAGAAAGAGCTAATGTGAATATATATGTCAAAACAATAAGCTCTAACATTGAATGTCTACATCATTGTACACGAGAAAGTTCGTCCCCTAGCTATAGGGTTTTCTACTTTTCTTCACATTTTTTTTTATCAAATAATAACTTCATTAATAATGAATGAGTTACAACGATTTATGGATTAACCCCGGTACATTGCACTAACATAAGAGAAAATACACATTTAATACTAATTTAAACCCCTCATTCCTCATAATGGCTATACCAGAAAATTAACCCAACTAGACTTCACATTTCTTGATTACCTATTTCTCCTTCAAAAAAAAAAAAAAAACATTTTCAATAAATTGCGTATATGGGTATCTTCCAAATCCTAAAAGCCCTCAGATTTCCTTATCCTGATAGGATTACAATGATCGTTTTAAGGAACCTTTCTCTTTCGTGCTCACCCTGTATATAGATCGATCTCCCCCTCGATTAAGAGTATGAAATCAAGGACAGGAACAATGTCGTCAACGTCAAGTCAAGAAACCACCCATCGAGTAGACATACCTCACGAAAGTCTAGCACTGCAGCACGACATGCAGCAGCTTTCTGATTTCCTACTTAACAACCCTGGAGCAGCACGATCGAGACGAAGCCGAACTGCCATGAATACCCTTGAGACTGAGCTGAGTAGTGCCATTGAGAAATTGCACACTATTCGTGAGACTATAAACGACCTTAGTGCAATGTGTTTGGTAGAGCAGATGCCAGAGGCTAAAAACCATCCAGTTGATGATGTTTGTAACCATCCAGTTGATGATGTTTGTACCGTTTGTATCGAAGGTTTTCAAGGTAGTAGTGGTAAGCAAACACAATGTAGCCATGTCTACCACCGGGATTGCATATCAAAGTGGATCGCCAGATCCGATTCTTGCCCTAATTGTAGATGTAAAATCATTAGAAAAAAAGTAATTTGTTAGGTATTTATTCCTCAATTTCATTTTTGTTAGCCTTCTTTGGATGCTTTCATTTTGGTTAATTTTCATCCCCCGGCCTCACTTGTTGCGCCATTTTACTTCAAGGAATTTGTTTTGAAGTTTTACGAGATTGAACATTCATCATTATCAACCGCCATCGCCGTCGGCATCTTGGCTGCCAAACTCTTTCCATCTGTACTGTTGTTAACAACGTTACTGTCTCGGCGCCACCATTGATTCTGTCGGGCACGAAGCTCATCCTGCTCGTAGCTTATGTTTCCTTCAATGTTGGTGATGATTTGACTCGTAATTGTCTCGTGGATATTGATTACAGTTTCGTGGATATTGAGTCTCAAAGAAAAAAAAAAAAAAAACTGAACAATGCGATCGAAGATTGCTTAAATTAGGAACTGAAAATAGATGCATGCAGATTGATCTCGATCATGTTGTGGCGAGACATGATGGATTTAGTTGGGTCCTCCTATCCCTGTACCCATACAATTCCAAATGGTATTAGGATTGTTAGATTACAGTACTGCTTGGGAATCGTTTTTACAGTCGGATTATACATGCATATTTATACACTTCGAATCAAGGTATCAAGTATATAAGTCAATATATAGACACATTCACGCATACATAAGTAAATTCTCTCTCGAACTAGTATAGCAAGAAGTAAAGAGAAGCTATAGCTTGAAACCATGTCGTTGAGTCACTTGAGTGAGATACTCGATAACATACTGAGTGAACTTGAAGCTATGGACCGTGAGTTGAGAACCTTGAGGTCAATAAGGCGTCAGATGGAGACTCTACAACGTGATATAGACCGAGCCGTAGCCGAAATCGAATCTTTGGATGATGTACTCCTTGCTCATGAAACTCCGGAGGACTGGTTGCACAACAGCAACAACAGCAACATTGTTGATGCAACTAGTGTGGTGGAGAAGATGACAAACGCTATGGTGAATGCTGATGCTGATGTTTGTTCGATTTGCTCGGAAGGTTTCCAAGGTGGTAGTAGTGGTACCGCAACTCCTAAGCAACCCCCCTGTGGCCATGTCTACCACCAAGTTTGTTTAGCAACGTGGCTCTCCAGGTCCGAATCGTGCCCTCTCTGCCGCCGCATAATAAGAACAATTGATGTTTAGTTTCTATATTTACATAATGAGTCAACCGTGGTAGCTCGATCAGGAACTTCAATAACATTCTGTATTATTTGTGACCATCTAGAGTCATTCCATTATCACTAGTGGTCTAGTGTCATATTCTCATATATATACGTGTTGATTTCATATGTGTTTTACCTTTTATATTCTAGATGTGGCTGATGTGAAATTAAAACGCATGTATGAAATTAACACATTGAAGGTTTTATATTATCACTGCTGTGTATTATCACTACCTGTTATATGAAATAATTATACGACTTGCGTGTTTACAAATGTGTATTAACGAAAGTGCGTTATTTGTTAATTTATTTTATTTTTAATTGCTGTGGTTATTTTACCAACTTGACTTCTTTTTTTGTAAATCGCAAATCGTATAATTATTTTAATTTGAGTTGTTTTATTCTTTATCATTGAATTTTCATCTAACATGTGATATCATGAAGAAGATATCTTGAGGTGGACTTTAGATGGTTCACTAAAAGATGGTTCATCTAGCATATTATTATATTCTTATCAAGGAGATAGCATGTACTTTATTTTGTGTGGCAATGTCTCTACTAATCCATGAATATCACGAAGAGGGGTGTGTTGTTCACACACCCTATTTTGTTATGAATGTATGATGAGAGACAATCATGATGAAGCAAATTCAAATGAATAATTTGTAAATAAAATAGAATTATAGTAATAAAAAAGTTAACGAGTCGTGTCAATAGTAAAATAAGATTGTGAATTGCATAAACCTATCATGAACTACTTCATGACTCACGAAAACCTAACTAACATATGAATTTAGTGCCAATCACTACGTGAGAGCAATACGTATGAAAGAAAAAATGAAAATGTAAGAGCTAGACAATCTAAAAGGAGATTCTAAGTTTCGAAAATAAGTGTTTGCTCTTGTTTAGGTTATTAACATACAAATCAAAAAGTACTATTTTTCTTATCAATTTCCACCAGGATTTTCATTACCATTTCCTTGTTCTGGTAGGACTAGAGATATACATTTTTTGCCCTACTCGGAGAAGGATTTCCTCTTTAGAGTTTTTTTACATATGTCTATATATATATAGCTAGATACACATATCTTCTCTTGAAGTAAATTAAGGACAAGCTAAAAACAATGTCGTCGAGTGACCAACTTGATTTAGTTGAATACTATAATCATTTAAGAAGTAGGATAGATGAATTGATAGCTCAACACCAATCCCTATTCCAACCCTTTAACGATGGGGTACTCCTTGCCCATCAAACACTGGAGGGCCGGTGGCGCAATGCAACTGGTGTGGTAGAGAAGATGCCAACGGCTACGGCGATCACAGATGATGATGTTTGTTCAATTTGTCTTGAAGGTTTACAAGGTGGTACTACAACAAGTACTCCTAAGCAACCCCCCTGTGGTCATGTCTACCACCAAAACTGTCTAGCAAAGTGGCTGTCCAGGTCCGATTCTTGCCCTCTCTGCCGCCGCAGTGCGACGCAATCATCTAGCAACAGTTGATGACTAATTACCTTCACCCTTTCAACATACAATTGCCACTTCTCTGATTTGATAAGTTCTGACCGTTTCTCTTTCTGTAAGTTCTGACTGTTTCTCTTTCTGTTTCATTCCTGTATGAAATGAGTTCACCTGGGCTTGATCTCCTGAAATGACAATATATATATGCTCCATGTTATTTGTGACCGTGCATCGTATTCATGACATATAAATTTTAGCTCTTTATAATTCCTGTCTTTTTATAATTAACCACAACATGTCTTCTAGTTGGTAAAAGTTTATGTGTGAAATCATCGTATTCATGTTCTAATCCCACCAACATTGATTGGAACTTAATCACAATATGTTTTTGGTGGCTAGAAGAAAGAAGTGTTTTGACGTAATCTCTTGACATAGGCTAAGTCTGAAAACGGATGATTTTCGGTAAGAAAAATGCCGAATTTTGAGAATAAAGATCATCATGAGAAAATCGCATATGGTTTTTCTGACCAACGAAGAACAAAATTTAAATAATAAAATAAGATGTGTGAATAGCATGAATGACTTCCTGACTACCATATGTAAATAAAAAGGGTTTCCTTTTCAGACAATCTAAAGTGGGCCCAGAGACCCATAACAATGAATGAGAGATATCCGGGCCAAGTGACCCATCTGAATATCATCCACCACATGAACCTGGGAAGATGGGAGCATATTTGCTCCTCTAAAAAAAGTGAAAGCTATATTTACTCCCCTCTCCACCATCAAAATCTTCACAGAAAAAAAAAACCAACTCTTCCCGGTAGCTCAATTCATCTCCAAAAATGGATAACGGAATCAACAAAGGTGCTGGAGCCATAACAGTCTCGGCTCTCAATTGTATTGATCTCTCAAGCACGGACACTCACCAATCCGTCTCTCTTCTCAAACAGGTTTCATCATGAAGTTTCCAAACTTGTTCATGTTTCATTGTGTTTGTGTTATAACGAGACTTGGTTACAAGAGTTAATCTAATCATGGGTTTCTAGGCCTGTTTGGATTGCGGTTTCTTCTACGTGGTAAATCATGGGATAAGTGAGAAATTCATGGACGAGGTGTTTTCACAGAGCAGGAGGATGTTCAGTTTACCGTTGAGTGAAAAGATGAAGCTTTTGAGGAACAAGAAGCACAGGGGTTATACTCCTGTTCTTGATGAGCATCTGGACCATGAAAACCAAGTTCATGGTTGGTTTTTACTTTTTGCTCTAACTAGTTTGTGTTTGTTTTAGAATCTTTGTTCTTGTTTTGGTAAAAAAAAAATGGTTATTGATTAGTAGGAGATTATAAGGAGGGGTATTACATAGGAGTTGAGGTAGCTGAAGATGACCCAAAAGCGGAAAAGCCATTTTATGGTCCTAATGTTTGGCCTGCACCAGGTAATCACCTAGTTAGAAATGCTGGCAATGTGCTGATTCGTTTAATTCGACTCACTGTTTTGGGTCTTTGAGCATGTAGAAGTATGTTATTGATCACCTTTTGTTGTCCTGGTAGATATCTTACCTGGGTGGAGGGAGACCATGGAAGAATTTCATAGACAAGCCTTGTAAGTTGTACATTCTTTACTAGACATATGCTTCATAGGGTGGATAAGATTTGTATATAAATGTAGGCAAGCTTGTGATACAATGTTTCTCTGGTTTAAGAAGTTTGAGGTATTATTTTTATGAGAAGTCTGATTCAGTTATATGTCTGCAAGCCGACTTTACAACTTTGTTTGAGACTTGCCAAGATAATTGGTTTAAGTATTTCGTTTAGATTGCTGCTTTCTAGAATGATTGATATATGCCGGGTTCAAAAGTAGAGTTATGAGCTGTTTTGTGTACATTGTCTCAGAGAGGTGGCTAAAGCAGTTTCTAGGCTCGTAGCCCTTGCTCTTGATCTAGATGTTCATTTCTTTGATAAGCAAGAGATGCTTGGTGAGGCTATTGCGACGTTGCGATTACTACACTATGAAGGTCTAATCTCGGTTAAAACCTTTTGAACCTTATGAAGCATCTTCCAATTAAGTTATCTGAGAAACTGTTGTTCTTTTCTTCTTATATATAGGAAAAATATCTGATCCATCAAATGGAATTTTCGGAGCGGGAGCTCATTCTGACTTCGGTCTTGTTACCCTCTTGGCAACCGATGATGTCTTAGGCCTCCAAGTAAGAAGGCTGTTCTGAGATTTAGCTATACTTCTGTTAAAGACCGGCAGAACTGATAACTTTGTATCGTTGAATTTGTTATTTCAATATCTATATTTCATTTCAGATATGCAGGGATAAGGATGCCAAACCTCAGTTATGGGAATACGTACTGCCAGTTAAAGGGTTAGTTATTTAACCAGACTGAAGATTTATAAAACCACTTTTGAAATTTCTTAAGTGAGCTTCTGGTGTGATATATTGTAAATCTTCTGTGTATAATAGAGCGAAAGTGACGGATAATGCAAAAACACCACTTGGATTCATAGAGTAACATTGTTTTTCTTTCTCTCTCTTTTTCTTTGCAGAGCATTTATAGTGAATCTTGGCGACATGCTAGAACGCTGGAGCAACTGTATATTCAAGTACGTCCAAAGTGTATTTTTCTGCTCATTGAAAACGAATGCTTACAATTTCAGCCGCAGTGCAATTCGTTTGGCTCATATTGCATCATCCTTTTGGAATTCATGTGTTCAACTATTCTGTGACACTTGTTCCTGTTTTCAGGTCCACATTGCATAGAGTTGTCGAGAACGGTCAAGAGAGATACTCCGTATGTCTTCTTCTTTTGTCTCCATTTCTTTCACTTTGACTGTATTAACTTTCAGAATTATTTTCCTGAGGTTGCCGGCAATGTCTATGGTTTTATGACTTTATCTGTATCTGAATTCTGCATTGGCTCTATTACTCTGACCTTATGTTTTGAAATGTGTTTCATAGTATTGACTTTTTTCAACTTGAATGGAATTTATATATCTGATCTGTCTTCTTTTTTTTGGCAGATTGCATACTTCGTAGAACCTAGTCATGATTGTCTTGTGGAGTGCCTGCCTACGTGCAAATCAGAAAATAACCCTCCCAAGTGAGTTTGTAAATTCTTGCATGATTACAATTACTTCAGCAACTGAAAACAGTTGCCTAAACTGTGGTCTGCGTTCTTCTACTTTGCCAGGTTTCCTCCAATCTTATGTCACACTTACCTGAGCCAGCGCTATAGTGATACTCATACCGATCTGACTAAATACGAAGAAATTAAGAAATAAGTATGCCACTCGTCTGCAATTCAAGATGAATCTCTCTTCTTAGATAGCTAGCATAGTACTTGACAATGTGCTAATCAGGATTCGAGATGCCTTTCCGACCCACTGTAAATTCATAAAGTGTTCTGCTTTCATATCCTTCCATTCAAAGATTGCAAGATGTTTTGCAACTTCAGGAAACAATAAAGGGGATGAGCTGTTGCAGTCTTTTCATGTATACTATATGAAAAGGAGATTCCTATGAGTACAATAGTGACCCTTTCAGCTCTTTCAGTGAATATATTAACGATGATGGAAGTGGCATTACTGGCATCTCCTCTTTTATCACTTTCTCTTTACAATAATTCTTCTCGGATATGGAAGATGTTAGTGAGTGATAAAGAATGAGAGATGAGATTAAGAGAAGACCAGGACCACACACACCTACCACCTTTGCTTCACGAGAGTGGTTCAAGAACCCTTTTATGAATCTCAGATTAAGGAACAAGTTCAACGGAGTCACTCTTGTTGGAGATTTGTAGCACAAAGATCCTCTGTAAATTCATATGCTGTTCTGGCCGGATTGGTATCTCACCATTTCTACAGAAGTGTGCTTCAGGAAACAGTTTTATTAAAATTGAAAACAGTTGTTGCACAGTGCAGACTCTAATCTGAATTGATTTATGATGGGATATGATGAGCAAACATCTGAGTTGAAATAGAACCAAAGACGTGACAAAGAAACCCAAATTACAAAATTCATCAAATAAAACCGGTCCATCAGATCCATCAACCCTAGCTTTATTACATATAGGAAGAAATTGATTACAAGCAGTCTTTCACTAATTTTACAAACACCATCTTCACCAAGTGATATAGCACAGCATCACTAGGAAGAGACATTTTAAGCAAAGCTCGAAATAAGCTTTTGGGATGGCACTGTTTACCGGTAGCTTCTGTAGAGAGGACTATACATGCAACTCTCAGCATACTTGACAAGATTTTCTGGACGAGGGAGTCGTGTAGCAACGCCTACAAAAGCAAATATAAGATGGAAATGAAGAATGACACTAATTTTTCTGTCATCTACAGAAGATAAGTAACACTCACCAAGTTCATATGCCTTGGCAGCTACATTAGCAGCTATTGTAGCAGAAATCTTTCTGATTTTAGAGAATGGTGGATAGATAAGTCCATTATCGAAATTCTCCTTTGTAACTTGACCCGCCAAGGCCTCGGCTGTTGATAGGAGATGCACCAAAAAGTTGGGATTAACGAAAAATATGGAAGTCAGCATCTTATTCTAAAGCTTTCATGAAAGATTTCATCATTTCATCATTCAATATATGCTGTCTACTTACAGGCTGCTAGAAGCATATCATCATGCACACGGATTGCTCCAGAGATGACCAAACCAAGGCCAAGTCCGGGGAAAATGTAAGCATTGTTGGACTGAATCAACAAGGAAAGTCGAAAACAGAAATCAATCCATGTTTACAAACTCAGTCATTATAATACAAGATGACATGTGTAATTTACCTGGCCAGGAACATAAACTTTGCCATTATATTCAACAGGATCAAAAGGACTTCCACTAGCAAAAATTGCACGACCCTAAAAATGAAAGTAGGACAATAAACATGAAAAAAGAAGAAGTTAGTTTTGTTCACTAATTGGAACTCCTTGTTCAGTAAAATCCTGGACCAAGTGAATGTTATACCTTAGTCCAAGTATAAGCTTCTTCAGCTGTACATTCTGACTGTGATGTTGGATTAGAAAGAGCCAAAATGAGAGGTTTCTGCATCATTTGTATCTAAATGTCAATAAAACAGGCACACATAAAATTGTGCAGAATTGTAGATAGGCAGGAATTGGGGCAAAGAAGGAAGGATAGGAGCACCTCATTGAAGGAAGCTAGTGCCTCAATCACTTCTTTCGTGAATGTTCTTCCAACACCAGATGATCCAATAAGAACTGTTGGTTTGATTGCCTGATGGGTATGGCCAACAAACAGAAAACAAGAATTATAGCAATAGTCTTCAAATCAAAAAAGAAGAAGAAACATATACAATATCAAGGTTCCTACCTTGACAGCATCAATGAGATCCTTAACAGGTTCATGTTCATGAGCCCAAGGCTTCTTAAAATGTTGAAGAGATTCTTTACGTGAATTAACAATTAGTCCCTGAAAGATTATTCATGAGCACTGTGTAGTGTGATGGGAACAAATTTAGAAAGAGAGAGTGGAAATCAGAATCTTGATTGAACAGTTACCACACCTTTGAATCAACAAGCCAGATCTTTTTGCGCGTCTCTTCCACTGGAATCTTTGTCTACAAGAAACAAACAATACTGAATAAATGAAGATCATTGATCAATTATGAGAAGTCTTTACATCTCAGTTTGTATAAAGCTTTTTACCTTTTTTGAGATCTCAAGAGCTATTAGCTCTGCTATACCTGTCCCAGCCTATAATCATGAACCAAGAAGAGTAGGATGAGAACTATATCCACAGTTGCAGTTGCCTAGTTCTAACTAGTTAACATGAAAAGCCATCATATGCGATAGTGAAGAAAGAAATTGATGAAAAGAGTCTTACTTCCCCAGCACCAAGGAACAAAAATTTGTGCTCAGACAGCGTACCACCGATCAACTTTAGTGCTGCCACAACTCCAGCAAGAACTACAGCAGCCGTACCCTGAAACAGAAACAACAGTTCATGAGTGAAATTCTTAATTGTACAAGCTGTAAATAGCTCCATTCTAATCATACTTGTTTTACCTGTATGTCATCATTGAAGACGAGATGAGTAGTTCCATATTTTGCCAGCAGCTCAAAAGCATTGTGGTTAGCAAAATCTTCAAACTGCACATATCAGTTCAAGGCATAGGCAACATCAGAACTAAATGTACAAATCCATACTCCAGAAATCATGTCACTATGTGATGTAACATAAAACTATTGAGATAAATGGAGGCCTAAAGGGCTGCTATAAGTTCAATTCCTCTTTTCTTGAGAATTGTAGTGTAAATGCAGCAGGTACATATAAATAATATCTGCTGTATTTACAATATAATGCTCAACAAAAGAGGAACTGAACTTACAGCAGCCCTTTAGACCACCATTTATCTAAATACACACACACACACGAGTATATACCTGTACAAGAACTTTTTCACCATAGTTCTGCTTCACAGCGCCCATGAACTCATGTAAAAGCTCAGCATACTCCTGCAATTGATGTTAAATTCTCACATCACGATTAGGATAAACAATATGATGCGTAGATTATGCACCTAACATGATCAATAAGCTACAAAACCTTTCCAGTTGCTCTCTTTTGCCTGAGCCCAATGTAGAACTCATCCTTCAGCAATTGTTCATTATTTGTCCCCACATCAATGGTAATGGGCAAACACTGCAGAAGAAAGTGCAAGGAAATTTTGGTCACAACTTACAGATAACAGCAGACTCATGTTTTTGAAGCAAGTCTATTGTGTAAAAGTTAAAAAAAGGACATATGCTAATTAGAACATAGGAAAAGGCTTACTGCTGAGGGACGAACTCCTCCAAGAGCAGTGTACAAAGCCAATTTCCCCACAGGAATTCCCATCCCCTGAAACAAGTCCAACAATGCCATGTGAGGGCAAGAAACTTTCCATCTCACAGTCATTTGACCAAAAAAAATATGCTTATACTTAAAAGGAAATGATTCCGAACACCTTACCTGACAACCAAGGTCACCAAGTCCCAAAATACGCTCACCATCAGTTACAACAATAACTTGAATAGTCCTTTCAGGCCAGTTCTTCAATACCTCGAGAATTCTACCTCTGCAAGTTGAAAGATGTTCATGTGATCAGAACTTTATTTTGTGAAAACTGAAAAATCACAGGTATAAAGTACACATATACTCATACTTCTCTTTCAGACTTATGTAAAGACCCTGAGGGCGTCTGAAGATGCTTCCATATTTCTGGCAAGCCTCACCAACAGTTGGAGTATATACAATCGGGAGCAATTCCTCGACATTGTCAATGAGAAGTTTGTAGAACAGCCTCTCATTCCTCTCCTGTTAACCAAAACAAAGAGAATGATCATCTGCACCCTTGTTTAAGCGTAGAGCAAAGTTGGCACTTTGAACACATTAGAAAGTCCGAAGATACTTGTAAAAGAATCACTACCTGGAGTTCGGTCAGTGCCATATACTTTTGCAGCGGCACTTGGTATTGTCTGAGATTGTGCATCATCTTCTTTTCCTAGTTAATTTGGGAAAAGAAGGAGAACCAACAAGATGTCAACATTCACCTAAACTTCAAACAATGTTATAAATGCAAAACTCCAAAAAAATTTAAAATCAGGAAATGAGATATCAATGTAATACAAGCTAACATGCTGTGCTTAACTACCCAGAAAGCTTATTCAGGAATAGTAATAGAACCTGAAGTTCTTGACTGGAAGTTGCCGGAGGAAGAAGACCACGCAAGTAATGAGCATCCCTCTCTTTCTCAGTAAATGCAAGCCCTTTGTTGTATTGAGGATCTCTCAGCAAAGAGTACCCACTTCAAAATCCCAGAAAAAAAACAAGGACTCAATCATTGATATCACAGAAAGTACTGTTCTATACAATTCTACATGATCCACCACAAAGTTGCATATTTCCAAAAATAGAAAGAAGGTACAAAACACTTCAGATACCAAAAGGGAAGAATCAGAATCCCATACTAGAACTACTTGCATCATAGTATTAACTACTTGAAGTTAGTCATTCCATGTGGGTTTGATCCCAGAACATGTTTTACTGAATCTCCATGAATGATCAATCAGAGCAACAATCAGATGGGTTTTGGATTAAAACCAAATATAAAATGAAAACAAACCATGATCGACTGATCAAGTACTAGTGATCTCTCACCTGGCGACAGAGTAAGTCCAGGGGGTGACAAGTTGATCCTCAGTGGCAGCATCCTCACCGTAGATGTCCTCAACGCCGCCACCGACGACGGATTTGGAGTCCAGGTCAAGTACAGAAACACCATCCCTCATCTCCTTAAGTGTGCTATCCATTCTCACTACAGTCAAGTTGCTCTTTCTATGGTTTCAGTTCAAAGCTATCAGTTGCAGACTTACAGATGAAGCAGAGTAGCTCTGTTTTGCTCTGTTTTATAATCGAAAAACTCGATGACACATGTTAGAGTTGAAATATGCACAGCACCTCGAACTCAGACTGTCTCTTTTGTACTGTCATTGTAGTATTTAAAGTCAAATGGGAAGGTGGCAAATACAGGTGAAGATAGAAAGGGGAAGAGTCATTTTCCTACTTGTTCTTCCTTCTTTTTTCAGTGATCCAAGGAGAGAAGAGAAGAGAAAATTTGATTTATTAAAGGTATGTTTAAAGAAACTTTCTTTTTGCATTATGTATCTAGTGGAGGTGGTCACCAATATCATGATCCAACGTATAGTGGACAACATTATATTATGTAATGTTACAGATTTTTGTGATATTTAGAATTTTTAATTGTTGTTAGATTTATTTTCCAAACGGTAACATAGTTAGAAAGCTGAATTATTAGACAATAGGATGTGTAAACGTGTTACATATCTAATGTCATTTTCAATATGTCACTGTTATGTGAAAGCAAATGAAGTTGTTATTAGAGTAATACTCTTTGCTAGTTGATGTCTTGTTGAATATATGTTTGAAGAGATTTCTGATATTATATTAAGTATTTGTAATAAGAGGTTTAGACTCAATGTCTCTCTTTGTATTTGACAGTTTCATTAATCAAGATTTGAGTGCAGCCACACCGGCCCTTCTTTCAAAAAAGATAAATAATGAGTTGATCTAAACGATCCACGAAGCTGTTTCGATGAAATTATTAGATAATGAAAATAAAAGTAAGACTAAGACAGATTATCAGAGGACATGGTTTGTCTCTTATTGGCTAAGAGTCGTATACTAATTGGTGTTTTGGATAACCAGATGATAATGTACAGTGCTGTCCGTTAATCATGCAAGGAGAATCATATGCATTACATAATTTAGATATTTATGCAATAATCCATAATTATCAGAACAAAAAATGATTCAATATTAGGAAGATAACTATGAACGTCTCAACTTTTTTTGGCTGGGAGCAAAGTATACTGAGCTTTCGTCCAAGAAGTGACCCAAAGATGAAGAAAGTCTAACAAGCCTTTGTTTGGGTGTCCTAGTTTTTGGGGAAAGAGCATATAAGCATAGCCAGACAATCAGACCCAAAGAAGCGTCATCTGACGAGTCATGGAACGTCCACAATGTTCTGGTGTTGTACGTATGGTTTACTTGGGGTTTGGAATTTTCTCTACATTTCATTTCAGGTCATTTTCTCAGGAAGATGTTCATGTAGGGATCGTTTTCATTTTGGCCAAAGATACAGACGGTAGCTTTTCATTGACATATATACATTATTACATACAGATATCTACAACATTCCTCTATACAATGTCTTTCATAAAGACAGAGGGTAAGACCCTGAAAACCTTTTCATTACAAGAGCTGTTGTAAAACAGAAGGAGCAATGTTTAACCACTTCTCACCCATCTTCTTGGCGTGAAGCTCGCACAAAGCTTTACCAGCTACTTTCCATGCAAAGGAACATCTTTGCGCATTTCTTATATTGATAGCATAGTCATAGCACACATGATATATTGCGTGCGCCTCGTCCAGTATTGCATCAATCGGCTTTGAACTGTGCTCAAAGTCAGCAGCATTATACAGCTTCTACAAATGAAAAGGAGTCAGCAAAAGCATAGAACATGAAATATTACTAGACCCAGAAACAATGTTGCAATGATCACCTCTTTTATAATATCTTATGATGCTACTAGCAGCCTGATCTTTATTAGCGTTTTTCATGGCCGAGCTCATCTCATCCCTGTACTGTTTGTAAAGTTTCCTCCAGTTGTTCAAGCAGTGTTCGGGGACTTGATTAATGTCAAAAATAGGAAGTTTCTTGATTTCTGAACAAGGATACAGAGGAAAATCAGCATGTTAAAAGTTGAAATAAATCATTTTTTTATCTTAAGTTATAATTTGATGACAAGCTACAGTAAAGCTATACTTTTATTACCTGTGAGAGAAGCTAATTTTGCTCGACATGTATCGACTCCATCATAAATTTCTCCCAAAATGGAAGATGAAGTCTCAGTTTTTTCTTCCTCTAGCTTGTCCATGTAGTGAGGGAAATGTGACACCTTCAAATCTTTGGGAACATCAACCTGTAGATGAAAGGCAAAACCTAATCTTAAAACACAATTGATCACTTGTATAGAAGATAAAAAGCAAAAAAATCAAGGATCAGGCAAATCATTCCTCAAGTATTAATAAACTTCTGTTCATTTCCCTTTCTAGTGCTTGAATTTACCTTTACACCTTTCTTTGCAGCATCTAGAGCTATGTAGTATATATCGACCACCCGAAGCATCTTGTTCATTATGTCCTTCTTCTCCTGACTATCTCCCAAAGTCAAGAACTTATCCATCAAAGCTGTCCAGTTATTAGATGCCACACCCGTAGCAAAACTGAAACAGCAGAAATGTTGTGCAGCAGAATCATAAGACACAATGAATTTATATCTGTAAGACAAAATTGATACTAGAATAACACATTACTGAACAGTAGTGTTCAGTAAATGATGAGTCGTACTCTCAGTAGTCAGTATCACTATCAACAGCAAAAAGACAGAGATCCACCATGTATCCTCTACCAGACAAAGTAAGGTGGAGGACTTTCACTTCATTTATGTAAGTTCCGAACAAACTTTTCTAAGCCAGGTATATATGCATAGTAATTACACCAGCAAACCTGTTAAATCGAGGTTCAACACTTGATTAATGGTCACCAGCTTTTATACTTTTGTTTCAATTAAACTGCATGTTAACTCGATCTCTTAGACTGTAAGGTACTGAAAGATTATGCAATAAAAGCAACAACATATTAAGAAACTAAATAGAACCAGAGCAATATAACCCAATAATTGTAAATAGCGTACCATGGTTGAAACCGATTTTTCAAGAACAATCTAAACATTTCAGCTTGAAGGTCTTCAGCAGAAAGCTCAGTTGGTCTTTTACTGTCAACCTTTTGAGTTGCTACTTCTCCTTCGTTCCAAGGTTCACTTGGTTTGTACCATTTTAATAGCTGAAATAATTCCAATAGTTATGATACATGTACTGATATAATGAGAACTGTCCTTTCTGGTGTGCTACCAGAGAAAGAAAATAGACAAGATATGAAACCATTTAAAGCTAAACCACTCAAATTAATGTCTATAAAGATTTAGACAAGAGTACGGGTGCCATCATTATTTTCCTTATATAACATGAAATTGATAGTAAGTTAGTAACAGTATATTACTGTAAATCTCATGCATAAATTGTCCAAGTATTTCTAAAGTCTACACATGTTGAACTTCCAAAATAGTGATAAATAACAATGCTGAGGTTAATGCCAACCTGAGGGTTTCTAGAGACCCAATAGCGATCACCATCAAAATCTCCACCAGAAATTTCATCAGCAACATTACGTGGTCCCTTGCAAGAGAAGAATATGGCATATCTGGCATCTCCCACAACAGATTCTAACTCCTTCACATAGGTGGCCTTCAAAACTTTGATATCCCCAAAGTGTAGACCAGGATGCCGGTACACTAGTACATTCCCCGACAGTTGTCCGTCCTTTCTACATATTTCAGTAGGCCAAAAGAGGTTGTGGAAGTATAAGTGAACTTTATATGCTGACACGATTCCATATAGAAAAGGAAAAATAACATACGAATCGAGACAGCAAAAATGTAACAAAAGAAACTTTGATATGCAAAGAAAGAGAGCAATACAAAGAACATAAATTAAATAGTTCCACATGGCAAGAATCTAACAACAACTTTACGATTAGAGATGAATAAGCAAAAGTTGTTACAGAACAGACCAACAATTTATAATAAGGTAACACATTCCCTGTCCAAGTTGAGAATCAGGAAGAGAGAGAGAGAGAGAGAGAGAGAGAGAGAGAGAGACCAGAGACATAAGGGTACAGCCCAACCCTTGACCTTTCAAAGAAATATAATCTTAACAGTGAGGATTGGGGATTTCAAACTAATGACCTCCTACGAACCAAGGATATGATACTTGATGTGTCCATAATTTCATACATTTCACACAAACAATGCATTTCACTCTCACGCTTGCAACATAGATCAAGTATTAGGTCTGTACATTTTCCAAAATTGTTTGGTGAAAATTTAAGTGGGAAACATTGCAAAGCACTAGGTCTCAGTGAAGGATAACTGAATCAATTTATTTCTCCCATCACACTACAGGTAATTTAAGAAATTTTATAGCTAATGGCAAATCCAATCAAATGCAAAAAAAAACAATTGCGAAGTGCAACAAAAGGAATATCACAATCTAATCTATCTATAGTGCAGCAAATATCAATTATGTAATGGATTCATCTAACAGGGGTCGCAAAAACACAACAGAAGTTTTTTTTTTTTGAAAAGAAAACACAACAGAAGTTGAAATAGGAGTCTAAAACCAAGCTAAAGTATACATACAGGATAACACAGACTTCATCTCTTTCCAGAATCCCTGTCGGATCTGCTGTCCCCATCAACATATAAGAGTCAGGGATATGAAGTCTCCTTTTCTGAGACCAGTGCCTTCCTGCAGGCGCATTAGGCATGACAGACGATATTGCAGAAATGATTCTTCTACAGGAATACCAAGTCTGATCATTGTTACCACCAAGAAGTCATCAATCCCACTATACTTCTCAGCAACTGTAAGCACAAAGTATCCACACACACAAAAAAAAAAGAAATGTGAAACTGCTAGAATGTTACTGAACCAAAACAAGAAATTGACAGCCAATTTGATATTTAAATATATAACTATTCAAAAGGAAAAAAAAAATTGAAGAAAACGTATCAACTCTAACTTTAAACTAGTATCAGATCAACCACCTTTGAGTGCTGCACGTGTTTTGCTGATTACATAATGGGCATCTTCTACAGCATTCTCAAGTATCTTCATAAAAAGGTCTTTTGGTACCCCTCCATACACTAGAAGTGCAATTATAGTCCTTGACAAATAAGCTTTCACAGGAGGAGCACTGGAAGATGAAAAACTTAAAATTTAAAGAAACTTATACCTTATCTGATACTTAAACAGCAAAAATGCAACTGAACTGCATGTATAACGTTCTTATTCATGACTAATTTGTATTACCAAAGTCACCATCAAGGTCAAGAAAAGGAAAATTTTGTCAAAACTTTGAGTATACTTCATATGGAATAAATTAAGTTACAGAAAACTACCATGCTGGTGGCAAGTTATAAGCAAAAGTAATACTACTTGTTCTATTACAGTAAGCTATCGACGATAATATTAATTATTTTGTTAAATTTTTAGCCCTGAAAGCATTTCAAGATTCAACACGTGAAATATGTGATTTAGAGAATGTATCCAATATATACTAAAAGTGATACGGAAAAAACAGGAGAAGTTCATCTCAATTGTAGGAAACAAAAGGAATGAAACTTATGCAAGTGAAAGTGTGAGATGACGGATGTACCTTGTGCATACTATTTCCAGAGAATTGATGGTTTTAGTATCTGAAAACTTAGGGTCCTTCTCAACTTTAATCATTGACGGACGAATCTGCAGTGTTTTCGGGGGAAGCTGCAAAATGATTCAGAAGAAAACAATTAAAAAATGCAGAAGAGTTTGAGAATAATGAAAGGACTAGTAACCATAATGAAGGACCGTTTCCCAATATATACAGTGCTATTTAGCATGAATATGCTAAGCTGTCTTAGGTCAATTTACTTCAGCAATGGGTTTTATTCAATTATTGTCTATGTGTAGTTTTCTTTCTAACAGCTCCCTCTTTCTCCCCTCTCATACTCACTCACACAGAGACAAACAGACTACGGAATACTGTATTTACTAAAATAAAACAATCACTGTGGAGGATATAGGACATCTGTTGTGATGAGAAATCATAAAACCATGTTGGTGTCAATGAGAAGTAACTTATAATATAATATCATTCCATGAGATAATGATTAATTTCATACCAGCTTATTGACAACCAAAGTTCCTTTAGCAGCAGTGCCTTTGTGAAATAGGCGGAACTGTATGAGCAATGGCTTCAAGATGAGGATGAAAACAGTAGCAAAAGGAAGTGAGAATATATATATATATATATATATATATATTGCAGTCTCACAAATGAACTCATGAAGGTCAACAGTCTGAAAATGAAAATTGCAATTGCAATAACACAAACACATACCGCTTCTTGAGTTTGAAAATCTGATTTTGTCATTTCAATCTCAAGTTCATCAGGATCCAGAAGTCCCTAAATCATAAATCAAAAGATGAGTTTACATCTTTAAATTATGAAAAGCAGACTGCGTTTGGATCAGGAAAAAAAAATTCAGGGGTCGTACATCACAAATTCAGATTAGCTCAACCACCGACACATATAGCAAAGAGAGAGAGAGAACTAAAAAGAACCAGTCCAGTTCTGGGGAACTTTGGAGCGAAAGAGAAAACTCATACTTGCAGAAGGCACAAAAGATGATTATACATATTAGCCTTGCATAAAAAGTTTCTTATTGTGTAACAGCATACTATTTTGCTGTACCCATTCTCAAATTGTTAAAACGCTGGGTTTAAAAAAAAAAAAAAGGCATTACAATATACTGCGAAAACATTATAATCTCAAAGACTATTCACATAACTGAAGATTTAGCTTCTCAGAACAAGGCATTTTGAAACATCTATCTTGACAAGTCAAATGCCACTCATATTAGGATAGTACAACTATGATCATAGAAGAATTTATTTGGCATTTATCTCCATGCTTTAAATAGTAAACGTAAACTTTAAATTAGAATGGCAACCTCCATGTGTTCCTCACTCGTGAACTTTCTTTTGGCAATCCTCGGACAAAGCAACGCCAAATCCTCAGATATGAATCCAGTTCCATCTGTGTGTATAAGAGCTTTTCCATCTCTGTTATAAACACAGTTACCAGAATCATCCTGCATTTCAGAAGAATAAGAACAAATTGCATTTCTGATGGAAAAAAATGACCAAGGACCATATGAGACAGTTCAAGGACCATACGAGACAGTAGATGTCATCAATTGTTTCAACCTTCACGACTGACCAATCCAATTCAAAGCTCGTTGTCTTAGAAAAAATGAGAGGCAACCTGATTCCCCACCAAACTTCAGAAAACCATAGGTAACAAGCTTAATACAGAAGCCGGAGAGAAATTTTGGTGCTATAAAAGTAGATACCTAGCCATGACTTTGTCCACACTTGGCAGAGTATCAATATGCATGATTAGACGTCTTCCTTCATGAATAGTTCTGTTAGATAACCAATAATCTACATCCCTGTCTATTGCTGCATCAGAGCTCACAAGGACAAAATAACATTTCACAGGTGATGATGAGGGGGTTCTGATTTTATCTACTTTACCACCATCTTTATAACCTGATTCATAAGCATTTAAGATAGACAGAAAAAAACGATCATCGACTCGCTACGATTCATAACAACACAACACTAAAAAGTGAACAAGATGTTCAAGGATCAAAAAGTAGGTTAAAACCTCAAAATAGCAAAAATGGTATAAAAGCATTAAAATCCGTTTACGAAAATTACGCATATCAACAAGTACGCACTATGCAGAGCATTCAAGATCATCTAATCCTCAAAAAATTAGATTCTCCATTTGGAAAAACAAGACAATCAGTATGCAAATGTAAATCTGAATGTGTCTTTTTCGGATAGGAGAAGAATGAAGAGAACAAAAAAATCCTCAAAAACCTTGGGATAGTTAATTTTGGCTGATACTTTGTTGCAATTATGGACCAAAAGAAATGATAGGGTAGTTAAAACAAACTGAATTAAAATTCAACATGTGAAGGCTCTGAAAGTGTACCAAAGAAACGATATCGCCGCAAACCAACAAAAATCCCATCTCTTTCAAGCTTCATATACGTACAGTAGTCATTATCATAAAAATTACTGGAACGTGTCTTAGTTCCTTCTCCGTCAAACTTCACAATCAAAACGTTGTCATCTCCAGATAGTTTCTGTAAGAGAGTTCTTCGTTCATGCTTTATATAGGGGCCCTGGACAAGCATCAAATGGAATGACAATGGATTTCTTATACAACGTTTGCAACTTAGCAACTTAGCAGTCAGCAATAGCAATAGCAACATGAACACAATAGAAAGGAAATAAATGCATGTCTTTGGTGTAAACTGAGAAGTTTAAAAGAAAAACAAGATATACAAATTTTTAGCTTCCAGCTAACTATCCAGAACGATGATCTTTCCCCTTGAAAACAGAGAGGAAGGAAAGTGTTGAAACTTTAGACATGCAGCAGGTGGATCCCATGTTGCCACTATTCAACTCATTTAACGTGTATCCAAAAAAAAAAAACCACTCATGTTGTTAAATCCAAAACTTTAAGTTTTCTAATTACTTCTGATGAATAGATTTTAAACTTGAAACAAGACCTATTCAGAATACTCAAGCCCAATTCTTTCAGTATATGCATAGTCTTGCTGATACCACATTCACGATAGGTAGAAATACCCACATTACTGTTTCTCTAAATAATACATCAAACTGTGCTCCTTGTCTGTATGCATATGCAAGCAAGTAAACACAAGTTTGTGTATGATTAAGCTTATACTATGTTGGGTAGATGTCAAACCTTGAATGTGTAACTCCCATCTCTGGTAACATGGCATTCATATAATTGCGTGCGTCCAGAATCCCAATCAACATTCTACAATGCAAGAAAACCATAAAAGGGACATAAAGCAGATAATGGATACAAGGTCAGCTTATGCTTCTACTGTAGATGATAAAAATTGAATCTTAAGAGTAAGTCTGGTAAAGTTTAGAACTACTTCATACATTTTGAATCTTAAATGTCTAAGCTGTAGCTGGAATTATCAGTTGGATGCAAATTAAGATTGGAGCACTATTAAACAAAACAAAGAACCAAGAAGCAAATTCTGAATGAAAAAAACTCAAATCAAATGATTGAGACTGTGATAATCACCAATAGTCGGTCAGCCTTGCCAACATTTTCTTCACCCAAGACATGCCAAACTTTGGTCTCGAACTTCACCATTGGCAATTTTTTCCAATTCCTAATATCCTCCGCGTCTATTACATCTTTTAACTTTGTTCTGATAAATAAGTCAAGACAAACAAGAATACATTTTGATCAAGATGAGCTACAAAACAAAATAAACAGAAAGAGACAATAAGAGATAAACTTTGTCATACCCTCCAGCATAACTTAATATCAGAAATTGTTTTCTGAATTCGAGCTCTCCCAGAGCTTCTAAGTGTGCCTGTCCATGGTCTGCAGGATGGTATAGAACTGGGGAGTGAGCGACAGACTCACCTGCATTAACACACTCTCAGACGCACACGGAAATAATTGGTTGAAGGTAACATATACCACCATCGATTATAATGCAAAGCAAGCAAGAAAGTACTGAAACTATGACCTTGAAAACCCTTATAAAGTTGAACAGGAGTGACAGGAGAGGCAGATGGGGTTTGAAAAGTAGAAATGTGGACACCTGTAGAAGAATAGGCAAAGGCATCAGGCTCACATATATGGAAATTTCGTAACTTTGAAACACTAAAAGGAGCAGATAGGATTTAACGAGGAAACATCACAGAAAGCTATCATAACCTTTGACAGAAATGGGTTCATGATCAACATTGAACATTATCTAACATCAAACAAAGTAGTTCAAGTCTGACCTTGGAACCTCTCACAGAGTTGTTTATAAGCATCAGAAGGAGCAGACAGGATTTCATAGGGAGAAGGGGAGGAACAAAGTGATTGTCCATTGCACAATGTCGCCGGCAATGGATTAGAAGTCTCACCTGCACCACACAAACGGACAAAACTCACTAATTTGCTTCAATTTCATCATAAATTTGTCACTAAAAGCATCAACTAGATTATAAGTTCAACCCTGAGACTGAAAACTTGAATAAAATGGTGCATCAGTAACAGAAAGACAAGAACAGCTCTGATATGAAGCTGAAGAATAGAGCGGCTCTTGATCATAAACACAAGGGTCAAGCTCAAATTTTGAATTTTCAGTTCAAACTTGAAAAATGTAAAGCATCAAAAGGGAAGCAAAAACCAAGTAAAGAATCCAAACCTTGAGAGGAGGAAGAAGCAGTCCAAACTGATCTCGGAGAAGACGTAGAAGAATAAGCATTCTCTAGTTTCTTGATCATGAAGATAATGAATGCACCGAGGGTGTTTTTGATGGGAGCTCTGTCGTTGTGGATTTGTTCCAGAACGTAGAGAGCGTCTTGCTTGCTCAAGAGTGACAGCTTTCTTCTGACGCCCTCGTCGGGTTGAGGCTGGTTCTTGACTTCGCATAGCCGGTTCAATGCTTCTTGGACGGAGTCGGGTAGCGGCGTCACGCCGAACATGGCTGTTATGCTTCTTCGGTTTGGTTTGAGAAAGTTAAGTTCAAAACCCAAAAGTATAGACGTGGCTAGTGGCTACTTCAGTTTCCTGCATGCAACGTTTGTATGTTTGCAGCGTTTTCGAGACATGGTGTTGTGTGCTCGAGAAGCTTTATTGGTGTTGTGTGCTCGGGAAGCTTTATTGGTGCTCGGGAAGCTTTATTGGTGTTGTGTGCTCGGGAAGCTTTTGATTTTAGTATTTTCTTTTTTGAGTAAACGAAACAGTATAGAAGTTCAAACAGGTCCCCTATGGAGAATATGCTATTTCGGAACATAGTGATGTTGTCATGGTGATGACGTCAAAAGGAGGTCAAATCTTTTAAGCTGAAAATGGAAATGCAGATGAAATTCGTCTTGACTCGTGTTTTTGAAGCAAGTCATTTTGCACTGCTCAAACAGAACTATTAAGTCATGCTTTTGTTTAGATGACGAAACAAGGACCTCGAGCTTCTGCTCAAGTTCGGACTCAAGCAGACGAGCATGTCCAGACCCAAAAGAAGCTTCTCAGATGATAAATTATGGAACATACCCAAGTGTTGGTGGCCAGTTTAGTGAAGCTGTTAGTGTGCGTTTTCTACGGATTGTAATTCAGTTTGGTCCTTTTTCTTAGGAGTTAATCACCCTGAATGCGGAAGCCAGCGAAGACATTTATATATGTTACACCATATACCACATTACTCGACGTAATGAAGGAAATGACAGCACTAGTTACAAAATCTCCTTCAAAACAGAGGATACTATTGTACAAAACCTTTCGTTGTTGTTCCTAGCGTGAAGCTGGCAAAGAGCTTTACCTGCGACTCTCCACGCAAAGGAACACACCTTCACACTACCTACCCTCTTCGCATGGTCATAACACACATGATATATAGCATGTGCCTCGTTATATATCTCCTCAATCGGCCTTCTACTCTCCTCAAAGTCATTAGCCTCGTATAGAATCTACACATGAAGGAAAGGCAGTTGGCAAGACAGAAGCAAACTACAATTTTCCATAATAAAGAAGCATCGAACGTAGAAATCTTAAAGCTTTACCTTTTTATATTTTCTTATGACCACATTGGCAGACTGATTTTTGCTTTGTTTATCATCGTCGTGCATAGCTGAGGCCATCTCCTTCCTATACTGTTTATGTAGTTCCGCCCATTTGTCCAAGCAGGCATCAGGGACTTCATTTTCATCAAAAGCAGGAAGTTTCTCGACTTCTGGATATGGAGGAAGATCAGCATGTTAAAACTCTGTGCCTCTTTTAACGCACATGAACTTTGACAACCATTTCAACTATTATTAAAACACGGGTATCACCTTTGAGAGAACGGTCCTCCGTTTGATGCTCATCCACCCTGTTATAAATTGATCCCAAAATGGAAGTTGAAGGGTAAGACCTGTTCTTCCCCATGTAATGGGGGAAACATGAGACCTTCAATTCTTTTGGGACGCCAACCTGTTACGCAGAAGGTAAACCTAGTTTTAACTCACAGCCAAATCACTCAAAAGGACATTGAACACTATAGATAATTAAAACCCAGATATAAATTTCCATTTCCACATATCTACAATTTTTGAACTTAAAGATAGCTGACCTTTACGCCTTTCTTTGCAGCATCTAGTGCTGTGTAGTACAAGTCAACCAGCTGCAGTATCTTTTCCTTCACATTATTCTTTTCATGAATGTTACTATCTCCTAGAGTCAAGAAGTGATCCATCCAAGCCAGCCAGTTATCAGCAGCCTCACTCATAGTAAAACTGAAACAGCAGAAAGAGTTTAGTGCAGTAAATCATAAGACTCATAATGGATTCACATTTGTAAAACAAATTCACTACAAGAAGAAACCGGTGAACTATAGCCACTAGCCAGAGACTCAGCACAATAACATGAGAGAGAGAGATCCACACTCTAATACACAAACACAATGCACACCCTCAATTTGATATGTATAAGTTGTAATCGCAATTATTTTTTTTTCCTGATTGATGGTCTTAGAAAAAACAATTTAAAGCAGCAGCCGTCACTAGCGTTTATGAGCTGAAAAGAAAATCATTGTTTGAAGTTTCTCTTTTCCAATATGAACAATGCTTTATCACATCTTACTCAAAGCAATATCACAACGTTTTATATTTATATAGACTAAAAGTAAGAAAATATTCAGAGAATAATAAGCCTCTATGTGGTAGGAACCTAAGGAAAACTAGATTGTGAAGATTATACAACCTAAATTATTATGAATGCATACCTTGGTTCAAACCTAGTTGTCAGGAATGACCTGAACAGAACATCCTCTAGATCATCAGGCGAATGGTCGGATGGACACCTACTGGGATCTTTTTTAGTTGATATTGAAGCTTCAATCCAAGGTTCACTTGGTTTGTACCACTCCAATAGCTGAAGTTATACCAATAGTATGTGTTAAATAAAAATAAAGAATGTGATAACATCAATTAATAATAATGAGAACTTTGTTCTTTTCATTGTCATACCATATCATGACCTAGGAGAAGAATATAGAAAACAGTATGAAAACCACATAGAAGCTATGCTGGCCACTCCTTGGCCAAAAAAAAACTATGCAGGCCACTCAAATTAATGTCAATAAAGATTCAGATAATAGTATGGGTATTTCCCATGACCCAAACTTTCAAATACGTTCTAACTTTCCAAGCATAAGAACGTTTACATATGCAGGAAAGAAAACATATGGAGATATGAGGTATGATGAACAAAACATGCAAATTCATATATTGGCTAAGCATTTCTTGAGTATCTAATCCATGTTGAGATTTGAAAGGAACCCAACTACGCTTTATGTTAATGCCAACCTGAGGGTTTCTTGAGACCCAGTAGAGATCACCATCAAAATCTCCACCACCCATTTCATCAGCAATGGAACGTGGACCTTTGCAAGAGAAGAATATGCCATATTTGGCATTTCCAACAATAGATTCGATCTCCTTTACATAGGTGGCCTTTAGAACATGAATATCCCCAAAGTGTAAACCTGGATACCTGTAAACTAGTACCTTCCCAGACAGTTGTCCATCCTTCCTACATCATTAAACCAAAATAGAGCCCTTCACAGTATAAGAAAAATGTTTGTTGACACCAAACTCCACACAGATGATGAAAACGAATCTATAATAACCAATAAATCAAAAACACAATATAACCAAAATAGTTTATTTCTTCGATCATACAACATGTAACTCAAGAAACCATTATCGTTAAGATAAAAAGAAAAAGAAAAAGACACACACATACACAGAGGGGAGGGAGACAGAGAATGATACATACAGGATAACGCAGACTTCATCTTCTTTTAAAGTCCCTGTTGGATCAGCTGTCCCCATCAAATTATACGAATCAGGAATATAAAGTCTCCCTTTCCTGAGACTGTTGTTTTCCTCTTTCATGAGGACTGACAGACGATACCGCAAGTATGACTCTTCTAGAGGTATCCCAAATGAGATCATTAATCTTCCCAAGAAATTGTCATCAATCTCACCATACTTCTCAGCAACTGTGGAAAAAATGATGGAAAGAAATAAAAATAAAAATTAATTGGAAAAGGAAGAATAGGAAATCGCTAGAATGTTTAACTGGGAATAGATACCAAATCAAGAAATTGGCTGTTAATTTGACCCCAAAAAATCAAAATAAAGGGCAATAAAAGGAGGTAATGTCTCTAAGTACTATAAGGTACCTTTGAGTGCTGCACGTTTCTTGCAGAAAACACCATGAGAATCTTCCAAAGCCTTGTTGAGTATCTGCATGAAAAATTCCTCTGGCACCCCTCCATGCACTAGAAGTGCAATTAGTATCCTTGACAAATGTGTATTCCTAGGAGGAGTACTGAAAAACAAAAAATATAAGGTTGTGAACACTTCATTGTTAAAGAAGTGAAACCTGTAAGTAAATTAATGTATCCAACATATGCTAATGACCAACTATATCATAACAACTGCATCAAAATCTGTTATGCGAAGATAAGTATAAATCCTGATATACCTTGTGCCAACTATTTCCAAAGAGTTCAGTGTTTGATTATTGGAAATCACTGGATCTGTCTTAACTTTAAGCATTGATGGTCGAATCTGGATCCTGTTTGGTTGAAGCTGCAAATTTTGATACAAAAAATTGAAATGGTGTACAATTAGCGCTAAAAGAAGAGAATGAAGAAGCGACTAGCAGTTGGAGCTAAGAACAATTCCTCAAATTTTGCATTGTTATCGAGCCTAATCTGATAGATAGTGAAATTTTAATTAACTTTAGCAATGAAATTATAATCTAAATAAACTATTATAAAATAAAAATATATATAAACAGGAGAAACAGTGAAGCGTTAGCTCCACCAGGTAAAGTCGTTTCAAAATAAAATGATGGGTTCCATACCTTCATATTGACAAGGAGCGTTCCTTTAGAAGCACTGCCATTGTGAAAAAGTCGGCACTGTATGAGCAAAGGCTGCAAAAGAAGAGTGAAAACAAAAGAAAAAAGGATATGAGAATATACTGCAAGCCAATAAATGAACTCGTGAAGCTCAACAGTCTGGGAAACAGGAAAAGAGAACAACATCAATACTGATTTGCATACCGGTTCTTCAGTTCTAAGACCCGCCCGGTTCTTTCCCATATCATCAAGTTCATCAGGATCAGGAAGTCCCTAAATCATAAATCATTAGATAAGCCATGTAGAGACAACAGTAGAAGACATTTGCATCTTTGGATCACCACAACACAGAAGATAAATAGACAAGATGAAGCTACAAGCATTATATTCAGATTGGACTCAACCACATAGACAGAGAGAAGAGAGAAAGAAAACCAAACAAAAGAAAAGAAAAAAAACCCAGTCAATTCCAGGAAACTATGAAGCAGTGAAGACAATCTTTAGTTGCAGAAAGGAAAAAGTTTTACGTACGGTGCATGATTGCACATCATATGTATTTCACTTGCATATAAAGTTTTTGACTGTCACAGCATATCCATACAGTAATATGAAAGCCTAATCCACATTTCTGCTTGATTTTTTTTAAAATACATATTTAATATCAATAGCATCTGGTTCCAGAAGCAATATTAAAAGAAATATTATAGCAACCAATCTTTTCCTGTCCCATTTTCATATTTTTAACATACAGTGTTCAGAACCAAACATGGCAGTATTAACCGACTAATATCCAATAGATCCTATAAACTCAAAAGCAAATGTTCTGCAAGCACTCATCAAAAAAAAAGAAGATCTATCTTGATATGTCAGATGCACTAATTTTGAAGATAATTTAACTACGATTCTCAAAAATATAGTCATTAGTTATAACAAAAATAAAAACTAAATAACACTTAGAATTGCAAACCTTCATGTGTTCATAGCTTATCCACTGTCCTTTGGCTTCTATCTTTGGACAAAGTAAAGCCAAATCCTCAGATATGAATCCAGTTCCATCTGTATGTATAAGAGGTTTTTCATCTCTATAGATACGATTACCAGATTCATCCTGCAGTTCACAAGAATAGAAAAAAGATTAAGAATAAATTAAAACTGAAAAATGAACAGAAAAAAGCTAAGGTAAAAAAGCTCAAAAAAAAAATACAGTTAAGGACCATACAAGACAGTATTCTTCATCGATTATATCAACCTTGACAAGTGACCAATCTACTTTTAAGCTCGTTGTCTTGGACAAAATGAGTGAAAACCTGGATCCCCAATAAGGATAATTCTTTAGAATCATAAAGGAAAAATATTTCTATATAGCAACTTGAAATGTCTATCATTGTTTCCTTCCATATAATTCTTTACATACCTAGCCATGTAGTTATCGATACTAGCCAGAGTATGTGCATGCATGAAAAGGCATCTGGCTTCATACATCGTCATATGAGATAATCTATAATAGACACCTTTGTCTATGGCTGCATCAGAGGCCACTCGAACAAAATAACACTTCACAGGTGATGAGGTTGGGTTTTTCTTTTTTTCCTCATTACCACCATCTTTGAACACTGTTTCATAATTATATGAGTGCAGAATGATATTAATCAATGCTGCTAGGATTCTCAAAAATTCAAGACTAAGAACGCAAAATGTTCAGGGATTGATATGCATGTTGAAAAAGTCAGTATATGAAGAATGAAGCTATAGCAGAATGAAGAGAAAATTCTTATTACCCTTAAGATTGATATTATGGCTGATTACTATTAAGGACCACATACACACAGTCAACATCATATGGAAAGAATAAACTATTCTGATCTAACAATCAGTTCTCTATACTCAAACATGTGTCATAGCAAAAATTGTTTCATGGGAAAGTATGGATTAAGTCCTCCATTACAACCTTTAATAACAAAATGTTGAATGGATGATTCTTTGAAAATAGGGAGCAATCTTTTTAATTTGCTGACGTTAGCCTAATTAATACATTTATGCTCCTTTTCCTATCAGGTATGCCTAGTTTAAGGTGTACTGACTTTAGTGCTAACGGATTAGCCAAAACCCCACAACCTATGCCCAAGCTATGAACCAGTGATTCCAAAGACCTAACCGTGATAATAAAATACTCAGAATTTCAACTAAAGAAATGTGTGTGAAGGACCACAATATACTACAAAATAATAGATAAAAATAATACAGAATAGAATATCTCAAAAATGGTTTGGGAAGTAAACATCTCAAAAACTCAAAGTTCAAATTCACCATCTGACGGCATTAAAAGCTTACCAAAGAAACGATATCGCCTCAAACCAACAAGAATCCCTTCTCTTGCAACCTTCATATACGTAGGATAATTGTGGCAAGATCCACTTTGACCTCTCTGTACCTCTTCTTTAGCAAACTTCACCATTAGAACATTATCATCTCCTAATTCTTTCTGTAGGAGCGTCCTTCTTATCTTATATAGATATGGGCCCTGGATCCAAAGTCAAGAAAACACATCACTTATAAAACCTCTGCAAGCGGTGTTACTGAAACCACATATCATGATATACAATCTACATTACTGCTTCTCTTAATAAGGTATCAAGTTCTGCCCCTCTTGTGTATGCATTTGTAAACATGTAAATACGAGCATCAAACTTAAAACAGAGAGGTAAACGTTCAAACCTTGAATCTGTAACTCCCATCCACGTTGACATAACAATGATAGATGTGTGTGCTTCCAGAATCCCAATCAAAATACTACAATACATCAAATATATAACAGGGACATCAGGCAGTTATGGATACGAAAGGTAGGCTTGTGGTTTTATTAAAGAACTGAACAATGATTCTTTAAAATGGAAAGAGAAAGAAGCTAACAATTATGGGGTGAATTTGAAGTTAACAATTAACATTTGGACCTCTGAAGTAACTGAGGAAAGTTAAACTAATCAATTAGATTTGCATTTGAAAACTAAATGCTAAAATGAAAATTATTCAGGCAAGGGCCCAAATGATCAGTTTGATGCAAGGTCACAGCCGATGACTATACCTAAAACTTCAATATTTTTTCATGAGAGTTGTATACAGATTACGATAATCAATAACGTACAGTAATTAAAGAATGAATTTTACCAATCGACGGTCTTCAGTGCTGATGCATTTTCGACCTAGATGTTCCCAAACTGTGCTCTCAAACGTTACCATTGGCAAATCTTTCCAATGCCTAATGGTCTCTGCCACTATAAGATCTCTCAACTTCATTCTGAGAAATAATAACAAAATGACCACCCAAAAGCAGGTAAACATTTCAAGCCAAGACTAGCTTCCAAATAAGCAAAGTAAAGCACAAAGGGGAAATTATTCCTCACCCTCCAGCATAACTCAATATGAGAAATTGTCTTCTATATTCAAGTTCTCCCAGAGCTGCCAAGTGTGCTTCTCCATGGTCTTCAGGTTTGTCTATAACTGAGGACCTAGTGATACCCTCACCTGCAGCAGCACATGCTCAAACTGAGCTAGCAATGACTTAATATAACATTATAATCATACTGACTACCGACCACAATGAAAAGCATGAAACTGATTAAGTGAGAGTATGACAGACATTGAAACCTCGGATGAAGTTGTACAGGAATAACATCAGATGACGGTCTCTGATATGGAGAAATGCAGACAGCTTTTGATGGAGAACCAGCATATGCTGATAGTCCTTGAACAGGTATCTGATCAGTAAATACCCCACCTGCACCAAAACCTTTAATCATAAAACACCGCTGAGGCGCTGATCCCAACAAATGCATGAAGCTGAAAAAATGGAAGCACGACAGACCTCGAAACCTCTTCTCAAGTTGTACACGAGCAACAGAAGCAGATGGGCTTTGACAAGAACAAGTGTGTGCCACTTTCACTGGAGAATAAGGAGATTGTGTATTGGTGTTGCTTCCGGGTTGCTCTAGAACAGTAAATGCCTCACCTTCACCAAAAGCTTTAACATAGTCATATAACACCACTGACAGATTGACCACCAACAAAAATGAATCAACTTGAGAAAGTGAAAGTAGTGACAAACCTTGAAACCGGTCATCAAGTTGTACAGGAGCAGACAGTCTTTGAGAAGAACTGCCTGCAGCTTTCATCAGAGAACCCGATGAATAAGGTGATTGACCACTAACAGGTGAAAGGTGATGAAATCCCTCACCTGCACAAAAAATTTAGTCGGTGGTGACCACAAGTCCACAACCAAATGAATCAATTTGAGAAGCAAATTATGACAAACCGTGTGACCTCTCATCAACTTGTACATGAGCAACAGAGCTTCCATTACAGCTTCTGGGTTGCTCTACAACACCAAACGCTTCACCTGCACCATCACAAGCATTCACACACACAAAAAAAAACTTCAACCGTTAAGCTTAGACATATCATCAAACACTTTAAGCTTAGACACATCATCAACACCACTTTAAGCTTAGACACACACATCATCAAAAAAAAAAATGCGACCTTTACCATCAAACTTGCTTTGACAAGAATAAGTGTGTGCCACTTTCACTGGAGAATAAGGTGACTGTGTATTGTTGTTGTTTCCTGGTTGCTCTAGAACAGTAAATGGCTCACCTGCACCAAAAGCTTTAACGTAGTCATACAACAGCATTGACCACCAACAAAATGAATCTTGAGAGAGTGAAAGTAGTGGCAAACCTTGAAACCCATAATCAAGTTGACCAGGACCAGAAGTGCCTGGAAGTTTCATTGGAGAACCCGATGAATAAGGTGATTGACCTCTAACAGGTGGCAGGTGATTAATTGCCTCACCTGCACCGAAAATTTAGTCATATAACAGTGATGACAACAAGTCCAGTAGTCCACAACCAAATGAATCAACTTGAGAAAGCAAAATATGACAAACCTTGTGACCTCTCATCAACTTGTGCATGAGTAGACAATCTTTGATAAGAACAACTCCCTGTTGCTTTCGATGGAGAACCATAGCAGTAAGGTGACCTGTCACAAACTGCCTCACCTGCACCAAAATCCTTAACACAATCACACACAAAACACACATATAACCACAATGCAATGCATCAAAATAGAGAACAAAAGAAGCACAACAAACCTCGAGACCTCTCATCAACTTGTACATGAGCAATAAAGCTTCCATCACAGCTTCCGGGTTGCTCCACAACACCATACACCTCACCTGCACCAAAACCCTAACACAATCACTCACAAAACACACATATAACCACAACGCAATGCATCAATATAGAGAACACAAAAAGCATGACGAACCTCGAAACCTCTCATCCACTTGTACATGAGCAACAAGGCTTCCATTACAGCTTCCGGGTTGCTCTACAACACCAAACGCCTCACCTGCATTATCACGCACACAAAAAAGCTTCAACCTTTAAGCTCAGACATATCATCAAACACCTACAGGGCCCACACAAAAAAGAAAAGAAAAAGATCCAACCGTTACCATCAAACTTGCTTCTGCATTACCTGGAGTACCAAACTGAAGTCTCTGAGGAACGATTGAACTAGCACCAGGGCTTTGAACATGACCAGAACGCACCGTTTTGGACGGCGACGGAGAAGAAGCAGCCGTACATTGCTGCCGGATCATCCACTTGATATAACCGCCGAGGGTTCTGATGCTTTTACTGGTTGAGATTTTCTCCAGGGTCTCCTTTGCCGACTCCTCACTCAGAGCCGCCAGCTGCCGTATGACGTCATCGTCCGGCCAAGGTTGCATTTTGCTCTCACAGATTTGCCGGAGCTTGAACTCCACAGACGGAGGTAGACGCGCCTCTTGCTGCTCATTCCAAACACGCTTCATGTCAAAGTTTCAATTTTTAACAGGGAATTTTGCTAAAGTTTTGATTTTTGATCGGAATTTTGGCCGGTTTCCGGTCGTTTGGTGTGGGGTTTGATGGAGTGGTGTGTCAGTGAGAATATATAGGGAAAGAAAGATGTAAAAGGACAGTGGAGTAGTACTGTTCTTCATGATTTGATTTGACTAGACTAAGACCAAGGTCTTATTAATCCTCCTTTTTCAACACTAAACTATTTGCCTTATACCAAAGCCTCCATTGATGAGCAGCTTTAATTTCTTTGGTCTGATGACTCTTTAGTCACATCAACATGTAAATGAGAATCTTTAAAGATGCATGCAGGTAGAATCAGAACTTTAGTGACTAGGCGACAAACAATCAACCAGTGCTTTTGGCATTTTGCACCTTTAACATTTTATTAAAGCAGGCTTCTTCTTTTTTCTTTCTTCTTTTTTCGGTTACAACTTGAAGTTTAGTTTTTTTAGTTATGAAATTGGAAATAGATTACATATTGAAATTAATTAATTCTTTTTTTTCATTTAAGAAAGTAAAAAGCCAAGAATTGAGTGCAAAGTTTGTCACGTCTCATTTGTGTTCCGCATGAGTAGTTTCCATATTTGTTTGGGGGTACCATCAAGCATAATCAACTATAAGTTTTTCTTAAGTCAACAGCTTCCTAGTTAGTAATCACTTATCAACCAAAGAGTCAATGGGTGTCATGACACCCTTTGGTCCTAACTTAGATCCGCCCTTGGGAAGGAGGACTAGAGGTGTAAATGATGATCAAGATATTACTTCAGTTGCGCTAAGTTTTGAGTCTATCAATTTAGGTAGTGAGATTGGAACCTCAAATGAATCTCAAGAAAGCAACAATCAATATGGCTATAATGTTTATGGTTATAATCAATACGTAAAAGTCAGTGATCAGTCATCCAGTTGGATTCATCTTTACTATTCACTTACAGGGGAAACAGTCGGTTGCTTCAAAGAGATATATAATTATCATATTCAACACTACACTTCGTATTATATGAGTTATATGTCTTGGTCTAATTATTATACTTTTGTGGACCAACGTACGTCTTATCAACAACCTAGATTCTCATTCTAGATGTAAATGAAATTGATGTTTGTAATATTTATATGTAAATTAAATAATTTAAATATTTCAGAAAAAAATTTCATAAAATCTCAATATTTTTTCCCGGATATCTTTTTTTTTTTTTTGTAGAATACTGATAGATACACGGATACTGATTTTAATCGTCGACCCTAAACATTAGTAAGGCTAAACGGCGTGTTGTGTAAGCTTCGGCAAAGTAGAGTGGAGTGGAGTTGATTGATAGGTTCATAACTCTGAAGCATGCAACGCCATTTGTTTTTGGTCTTTTCCCAAAGGCTCAATCTGCACAACGAGTGCACGTGCTTGTCACGTGAGAATGATGTCAGTCTTGTCTAATTACCTGCCTACTATCTGACTGGTTTTCTGACCTCTGATTAGACCCAAAAATAAGCGGCAAAAACACGATTCAAAAATCGATCATGTTTTGCGCCCAAATATAAACATGGTCTGTAACATCTGGTTTTGGGAAACGACCAATTTGGTCATATAGTTGTAAGGGGGCCTCCACCGGCCACCGGATTTAAGCCGTGAAAATCATACCCAACAGTTGCTGTGAATAAGCCACTTTCTGTTTTCTAAAATTTGGTTGATTGAGCACTAGACCAATAACACCATTCAAGTTATTCTCTGTTTGATTCAATTGAGACCGTTTTGAACCTTGGTAGCTGGTAGTGATGAATATACACATGTTTCAGTTTCACATTTTACAAATGACAAATGCAATCCCCGGCCAACTATAATGAAAGAATCAGTGGTCGTAAAATATGTATATGAAAATGCAAGTTTTGGATGTACTGGGGCATGCCTCAATTAGGATGAAAGAGGCAGGCTCCTTGTCGATTAAAAATGGAGACAACACACCAACACTTTCTGTGCACATCCTCGATAAAAAATGGAGGATATAACAAACTATATAATACCTTCACGGCTTCACCCAATGATCAAAAGCTCACTCCACATTACTTCTCATAATTATTGGTCATCACTGAAGACACATTGTATGCTTTGTCCAACTTTGAAGATTTTTTTTGTGGCAGCAGAATCTCAAATGGAGCAACTCCTGAATTCATGGTAAGCTAGTGTTAGCAAGTCCCATAGACTCTGCAACCTCTCTAGCGGAAAAATCATCTGCTTGTGCCTGCACAAAGGTATATTCAGAACAGCTATGTATATTATATATATTGCATAGGCTAAATATTGGCTTCTCATACAAACCGCAGAGATGTCCATACCTGAAGGCGATGCAGCAAAAACATCAAGAACAGATGCACAAATACCTGCAGATGGTTTATTAAAGTTATTTTGTGATAATTCACTCCACAAAGGACGTCTGAATAATTAAACAAGTATTCAACTGTTTTACCAGGTAGAATAGCAAGATAATTCGAGCTGTTGGATACCGCCAGAGAAATTTGGTGGCCCTGACAGCTCCTGAATCTAATAGTTTTGCAGCCTTCTGCAACTGCATCAGACAAGGAGAAACTTATAGTTGAGCACACCAATGGGGTAATCAAGCAGTGACTTTTAAGTTAATTACCTGCATGGTTGCCCCAACCATATGCCGGTGATACAAGGGAAGAGGCCTGCAGATATTAGTTTTAGTTACTTGCTGAAGATTATACAATTATATGGAGATAACGCCACATAACAGATACAGACAAATAAACTCAATCGTAGACGAGCACACTCAAGTTAAGATGTCCACATATACGAGGGCTAAGTTTAAAGACAACATGTGCTCCTTGTTAATTAAAGTTATGGAGTAGAAACCAGGGTAGAAAGTCGACTAAAATGGCATTCCCATCCAGTGTGAGGCATTATTTCGAATCCAGGGAAAGGTAGTATTTGATGATGATGGCAAAGAAGTCTTAATCTTTTTTTAAACGAGAGATCTGCACGCTAGTAAAAGAGGGGCAGGTTTGCTTCTTCCATTCTTTTATCAAAAAAGAAAGTAGGGGCAGCTCTAAGCATAAGGCATTACAAGTAAGTAATGGTTAGAAAAATAGAAACATACTCAAGTGCCTTCATTTCTGTGTCTTCTTCCCAGGATGCTGATGCCCGTCGGGAAACTCTACTTCTTTCTGCCTCTACCTGTGCTTCCTGGAGACGATTCAATTCCTTCTCCAATTGGAACTCTGCAGCAGCTTTTTCACTGGCCATGGTTTCTAATTGTGTCTGCTTGTAGTACTGAATAATATATAGATTAAAGTCAATAAACTTCTCATCAGAAAGTCTTGGTAGGCAAGTGGCAATATAAGATTTATATTTCTGAGTTGAGACTTGAGATTACCAGTAAATCAGTTAGTTCACGGTAGCGTTTCTCTAGTTCCATGTGTTCCTGCAAAATGGCAAATATAACCAAGAATCAACATAATGACTAAAGTACATAATTCATAGTTCAGAAAAGAAAAAAAACAGATAGAGTTCCCCAGATCAATTCCAAAGGATCTAGGAATAAAGGAAATAAAGCATCAACTATAGTTTACAGGCTTAGGACATTCTAAAGTCTACTTGACACCTAACATAAACTGAAGAGAAGGTTACACCACTGTCAAAAATATAAATGACATCAAATATGTGAAAGGTTGGTTTTGAAAAGCTGAACTCTAGAACCAGATTACCTGACGTGAGTAATGCTCAGCATCCCTCTTCATGGCAGCCATTTCAACTCTCATTTTTTGAACTTCAGCCTTAATCAAAATATTAGCAAGTATTAGAACTTAGAAAACAAGTAGATCAAAGAGGAAAAATTCAGAACTTAATGATAAATATGAGACTAGCAACAATCTTATGCAAGAACTAAGTACATTTACCTCCAAAGTAGAAAGCTTGCCCTCTGCGTCCCTCTGACCTTGGCGTGCACGCTCCACTTCTTCTTGCCAAACCTGCATCATAGTACAGCTGTGAGTATAATTATAATCTGGTTACGGGTCACATGTAAACAGTCGAGGAATACCTGAATCATTTGATTTGCCTCTTCAGGTGGCTTCTTTTGCCCACGCCGAGCACGAGCCTCCATATCTTGCAGCTCTTGGTTTAAATTGGCACACTCAACCTGATACCGCATAGTACTACTTTTATAAGAAGCTTAAGGCAGTATTTGTTGTTGCAATTAATCAGAAACTGTGGTAAAAATAATGTAAATGTCTCTTCTACCTCAAGCAGTGCCATCTTCTGCTCTAGGTCTGATGCCTTTGCTGTCCTCTCATCCGCTATTCTCTATATACAGAAGGCAATATTCAGTTGCTAAAACTCAAGATTCTAAAACAACTTAAAACACACACACAAAAAACATTAAAAGAAAAGAAATAAAAAACAGAATAGTGGGAGAAAATCCTGAATAGACACAGATGTAGCTTCTGTGATGTGTGTGGAAAGTACAAACCACCAAGTAAAGCTCGCCGACAAAAACATTATAAAATTGTAAGAAATCAAAAGATCTTGACACATTTGAGATGAAAATATCTGGTATGCACAATTGTTAAAGAAGCCTAAGAATTTAGTAGTGTTAAATATCCAGAGAGATAAGGAAGAATAGAAAGCTGTTCTCATTAAAGAAAATGCTGCTACTTGAGACAATCAGTCATAAATTTTGAAAAAGCTGCTTCACCTGAGTCCTTGCAAGGGCTGTGGATGCCTCAAGGGCTCTATGTTCCAATTCTACTTCCCTTTCCATAGCAGCCTGTTTTACCATAAAGTGATCAGTATCAGCACAAGAAAACAACCAGATAGAAAGAGAAAAATATAAATAGTAGAGATTATGATGGGTGCAAAGTGAAAACCAGTTTGGTAGCATTGTGTGCAGCATGCTCTTCTTCAGCTCTCCGTTCTACAGAAGCCAACTCCTCCCGTACAGCCTGGATAATACATTCTCACTATTTCAGAATCTAATGATCAATAACATTACAACTATGAATCCAAATACATGCAAGGAAAAGCATCATAAAATCTAACCTGCATCATTCTTGTCTCAGTCAGTTCCCGGTTTCTCATTATAGCTTCCATGTTTGCCTGATTAAAAGAAATTATCGAATCATCAACTAGACAAAAATTCAAGTTTAGAGCATCCATTATTGCATTAGGTGCTATAAAGAGTATGTCAAGGGGGTAGACGGACAAAAGAAAAAGAAAAAGAAAAATGACAAGGCGCTACACATGAACCAGCCCCAAGTATTCCTAAAGTCTCTTCTTGCTATGTGCCACTGACAGTTGCAATGGCAAGGAGGGGAGAGAGAATGAAAGCGGAAGGAAGATTGTGCATGAATAATGATATTAGGTTAGTGTAAGAACCTGCAAGGAAGACAGATTTCCCTCAGATATAGCAGCCTGTTTCTTAAGTGCATCCATGGAACTGACAAGTGCCTCGATTTCAGAATTCTTTGCTGCTAAGGCCTCGACCATATTTGACTCTATTCTTGTCACTTCGCTTTTGGATGATGACAGATCTTTTTGTAGCTGCTTTATACGAGCCTCGTATGACTTGCTCAGTTCTCTCTACCAGAAAAAGCAGTACATGTGATATCAATAGCGGTATATCATGTATGCCTATATTTAAGTTCACATAATACCTGAACTAGAAACAGGAAAGTGTCTCACCTCTGACACAAGAAGCTCCTCTAGCTGTGCATTCTCAGATTTGTATTCTTGAAGACGGGATGATAGTCCGGCACAAACCTAGCCATGGTGGGCAAAGGATTAACAAAGCATCTAAATAGAAGATTTTCAATGTAATCAGTAAAAAAAGAAGAAGATATGCATGCATTAGTAAAGCTTACCCTCGCTAGCCTTGCTTCTTTAGACTGACCGATGGAAACAGCCGTTTTAAGCAATCCTTGAGCCTGCACATCAACTAAAGAAACTAGTCAATAATAGCCTAAATGGTAAGGTACCAAGATTCAAATCCAAAAGTAATGAAGTACACGGATGTTCTCCCCGTAATGAATAACTTACCTCCTCAAGTTGATCCTGTTCCTGTACTTTTATGGGAGAGCTACCAGCTTTATGCTCAAGTTGCTTGCTTCTCTCAAGGACTGGTTCCTCTTTGCCATCGGCAACTTCCAACTGACCTTTTGTGTTACTGGGGACATCAGTAGCTATAGACTGTGATCTCTCCTGGTCAGAGGTTGGAGGAACACCTGCCTCTTTGGATCTGTTATCTTGGCCAGCATCAACTGATTGAACTTGATTATTTTCATGCACAATGTCAACTTCTGTGGCAATTACTGGCGACGGATGTTCTTCCTGACCAACTGCAGGAATCTCGTTCACAAGCTCTCCATTTGAAGTTGATGTGGAACCTTCCCTATCAGTAGGAATTGGTGACACTTCCGGTTTACCAGCATCCATTTCATTGACTCCAATTCCTGGTGTCTCTATTATAGGAATGCTAGCTGTGGAGTCTTTCTCAAAATCCTTTTGTTGTTTGTTGATTGTTTGGATCACAGGATTTTCAGAGGGTGTCCCATTATTGTCATTTAAATGAAATTCACTACCTTTTTCAGGTGTGGAATCTACTTGTGGAGTCGGTATATTAATCTGTGCATGTGCAGAACCACTTGTTTCTGGAGACTCTGTTTTGTTATGAGAACTTGTTTCTGAAGTTTCATTTATTGACTGCCTCTTCTGAGCCTGAAAGCAGCACATGTGAGACTACAGTTGAAAGGTATCTGTGCTCCTGTGTTAACAAGCCATATATCCCTCTCTATATATAGGTAAAAAGGCAATACCTTGGTCTTCTTCTTTGTCCGCTTGGCTTGAGATCCTTGCCCATTAGAGGCTTCTGGAAGGATGTCACAAACAACAGTTAGCAACAGATACAAGGGTCTTCAAGTTAACGGACAAACAGAAGTTGACAAATTAAGGCTAAATGATGGGTCTTCTAGGGGCGAGCATCAAGGCACTAGAGTGTGTCCTAACAGTATAATGTTGATAACAGATAAGAAGGCACCAGCTAGTTTGGGTGGGTAAAGTCACTTACAGCCATCCCATTTCCAAGAACGTAGGAAAGGGCTGGGGCCTTTTATGGAATTAAAGAGCCGCTAAGTAACACACATGTGCAATGACTTGAATGAAACAAACAATACAAAATATATATAAAATATGTTAAACAAATTCAAAGTTATTACCTAGTGCTTGGGCTGCCAGCTGCTCATCCGACAAATCATTGACAACAAGCTTTGCCCTTCGATCAACAACTTCAAACAAGTCTGAGAAAAAAGAAAATCATTATAACACTTACACAAAATCAAGAAGACAACAAATGGCCCATTATGTACACACAAAAAATCTCATCCATGGCCGCTCTACAAGGATGATACAGAGGAAAAGTAATCATGAGCAGTAGAAATAGGTAGAACAGCCATAACAGAACACATCCTGAAACTAAATAACACCGAATTTATCTAGCTCATTTTCTTATCATTCAAATATTTTCACAAGATTCATGAAATTTGTGAATTGTACAAAAGCTCTCGCAAGTCGCAAGATTTCAATCCTTGCTAATGTCTTATATGCAGTCCAAACACTATTCTATATAGATATATACACGAACCGCTTCCGAATCATCAACTATACTAATCCAGTAATCTTGCTCCTTCATTGAACACTAATTCCACCAGTATTGCATTCAGATCACGGCTATTACAACACTACTAAGCCTAAAATTCATCACACATTGCATTATCCAAACAATTCCTAAGCATTTCAAACAAAAACAATCAAACCTAAACACATTTCAAATCTGAGTCCGAGCCAAAAACAAATCCAAACAGCGAAAATTTACAGAAAACAAATAAGATAGGATTCGGAAATAGTAGAAAACACGCGAACCTTCAGCGGCTTTGAGCCACGAAGCCATCGGAGGAGAACCGAATTCGGATCTGCGACGGTGACGGTGACGGTGACGGTGGCCTATAGACGGAGGAACGGAGGTTCCATTCGCGAATGTGCGGGATCAGAAAACGACGGCGTTTGGATTCCGATTAGCTCAAACTGAGTCCGGCGATCTGTGAATGAAGTCAGGTGGAAGGTTTTGGGCGTTGTTTGAGTAAAACTGAAGAAAATTGGTTGTTGTTGTTCATGACCCGCGTGTTTCTGTACCCGGGCATTTTTATTTGCCACGTGGCGTGGGGACGATCCTTTGGGCTGGATCAATGGGCCATGGCCCAAGTTATGATAAGATCTAATCTAGTCCAATTTTCAAACCAAAGGCCCAAGTGTACAAACTACTCTTTTTCTTTTTTGTCTCCTTTTTTTTATTTTTTGGCTGCAAACTTGGTGGGAAGCTAGCTTATAAGGTAGGTCAGTCATCACATTGGTTGTTGTAACTTGTAAGTAAGAAAGGCAGAGGGGGACGTGATACCAGAATTCCGTTTGAGAAGAAATTACAAAGGGAAGTAGGGAACTAACCAAAATGGAACCAACATCATCTGACTACAAAAAATCACATTTCCATTCCAAGATAGACAAAAAACCATGGGGTTACATTTCCCATCATTACCAACCGCATTGCAAGAAAATTCATTTTGAGTCTAAAAATTATGCCATAATATTGTAGACATGTAAAATTTAACAAAATAATTTGGTTTACAAGTGATGGAGAATCAACAAATCAACAAGCACCGAACACACGTGCCGATTCATCCCCCGTCAAAGTCGAATAACAGGCACCACGTGACACAGCTCGAGGCCTAAGTCTGATCAAGAACAAACCTCTACGGCCCTTGGTCAATCAACTTCTAAGAATCGTCAACACGACAAGAAGTCCAACCTATAAACAATTCAATTCAAGATTAAGTGATTGTCACCCTTGGATCAAATTGATGTCAGAGATAGAATCATAGGAGTTCACAAAGATTTGTAACCCTCATACATATTAATCAAATATTATTCTGTGTACACGTGTCTTTCTGTTATTTGTTGCAGATATTTTTGTGTTTACAAAAGTGGCACTCTCAATGGGACAACTCTGCCTCTCATCTCCTTCTCTGCAAGAAAGTTCAAATTCATTCGAAGCAATGGCCTCAAAGAACACCCAGGCCATCTTGACAAAGAAATCTAAACCAACGACCTCGAGGTCAAGCATCGCATAGCATGGCGAGGAATCAACTCATAACATTTGTGGCTCTGCCTTCCAAGCCTTGCGAACCAATCATCACCTTGGCGAATCACACAGAAGACAAGCGTGCCTCGCGAAGTGAAGAAAAGGAAACTCCAAAAAAATCAAGGGAGTGGTCGTTCTCACTTGCCTCGGATGACGAATTAAGCACGGCTTCATACCATGGAAGTCTAAATAATGATGAAGACAACATGTAAGGCATGGTAGTAGATCATTCATCACAACCTATCTCCATGCAAGTCATGGTAACAGGCGCATCCACCATTGAAGAGAAAATATCCAATCTGATAGGAGCAGTTGAAAAGCTTACCAAAACAGTGGAAGAAAAAGACTTGTAAATTGCCGAGCTTTATAGAAGGCTTGAAAGTCAAGATGAAGAAAAGAAGCACAAAGTAGACGAGAGCTCGAAGAACGATGACAAAGACGATGATGGCTCGCTTGGATCTATGTCCTTTCAACAATTACAAGACATCATCACCAACTCTATAAGAGCTCAATACGGAGGTCCTTCTCGTGATTCTCTCACCTACTCCAAACCCTATACCAAAAGAATCAATGGTCTAAGGATGCCGTTGGGATACCAGCCGCCAAAATTCTAGCAGTTCGAAGGGAAGGGCAATCCAAAGCAACATGTTGCTCATTTCATTGAAATCTGCAATAACGCTAGGACGGAGGGTGACCACCTTGTCAAACAATTCGTTCGCTCTTTGAAAGGCAATGACTTTGAGTGGTACACGGATTTAGAGCTTGAATCCATTGACAAATGGGAGCAAATGGAAAAGGAGTTCTTGAACCGTTTCTTCAGCACACGTCACATGGTGAATATGTTAGAGTTCACCAACACCAAACAACAAAACAACGAGTCTGCTGTAGAGTTTATCAATCGTTGGCATACACTAAGTCTCGACTGCAAGACTGACTCTCAGAATTGTCAGCAGTAGAAATGTGTATTCAAGGCATGCATTGGGATTTGTTTTACATTCTTCAAGGGATAAAGCCTCGCACCTTCGAAGAACTTGCTACTCGAGCTCATGACATGGAACTCAGTTTGGCTAGTCATGGCCAAAAAAAATGTGACATCATGGAACCAGAGAATCAAGAGTCTTTGGCAATCAGCACAACTCCTACAAGGGTCATGAAATGAGGCAAATCAAATGATCAAAAGAAGTTTTAGTCAACTTAAAATCAAGCAAAGAGGAAAAACTCTAAAAGACTTGGAAGCTAAAATTTACCCTTTTCCAGATTTTGATGTTGCTGAGATGTTGGAAAACTTGCTTGAAGAAGAAGTAATCAAATTACCAAACTGCAAGCGTCCAGAAGAGATGCATCGCGTCAACAATCCGAAGTATCGCATCATCAGCCACCCAGTCGAGAAGTGCTTCATCTTGAAATACCTCATCATGAAGCTCGCACAGCAAGGAAAGATATGTTTAAACGTTGAAGATGACGTGGCTCAGTCAAATCATGCTACCTTTATCTATGAACAACTTAAAGCAGTATCATCGATGTCTTTGCTGGGGGCATGCAACCTACCGAGACTCATGTAGACCACACCAAAGGCATAACGCTTTTTGTCCGCACGAGCATAAACTACGAATGACAAAAAAAAATGCTCCTTGTCTGCACGAGTTTAAACTGCAAATGACAAAAAAGCTCATTGCCCGCATTAGCATAAACTGCATATGGCACCAATAAAAAAATTCTTTGAACTATGTCATGACTTAATCTCTTCCTCATAAGAGTAAGTAGGCAGCTTGGAAGATACTTCTAAGTTCAGTCATAACAAAACAAGAAAATAGGGAATCCGTGCAAATTTAGGAATCCCTATAAATTCGGGAACTCCCACAAAATTAACTCATTCCCCACATATTGAAACCCCAGGAGCCGGCCCAGAATCATCCATAACAAAAACATGGGCTTCAAGTCGCGCCTTTGGCACATGACTACAACATGGCTAAGACGCGCCTTGAAGTGAGGGCATTTGTAGACATGTAAAATTTAACAAAATAGTTGGGTTTACAAGTGATGGCGCGTCAAAGGTCAAACGAGCTAGATAGTGGAGTTCGCATGCGAAAAAGACTTCGTATGGAATCAAGAAATGGACTTCGCGTAAAGGTACATGAAGGCGAAGCGAAATGACTTCGCGCACGTAAATATACACAAAGGCGAGGCGAAATGACTTTGCGCGAAGGCGAAGCAAAATGACTTCGCGCGTGTAGATGTACATGAGGGCGAGGTGAGATGGCTCTGCGCGCGTACATGAAGGCGATGCGAGATGGCTCTGCGCGCGTACAAAAAGGCGAAGCGAGATGGCTCCGCGTAGGAGACTTCGCGAAGGAGCTAGTTATCAGAGTTCGCATACATGTGGAAATGTACGTCACCAAAACTCCCCGCTTGATTGGAAATCAAGATTCTTTGCACCTTACTTCCGTATCCGTGAGATGGCCCGCCCCTTACTGAGGATCTTTGTCAAAGCAGGGTATTCAATTCAAATCAATTATACCTTATTGAGCATATCTAAATCTTAAGATTGATTTGATTATGTTTAAATTGGCAAGTAAATCAATCAGTTAAGATTCATTGATTCGATTATCATCATTAAGGAAATATTATTGATTCAGTATATTCATTACTTGCCAAAAGCGAAGACATGTTAGCACTATAAATACCCCCTCTCATACCAAGAGGAGGGGCAAAAAAGAAGAGCAGCTGACCAGAAGGGGGGCGAACAAAAGAGAAAAAACGGGGCAGCGGACCAGAAAGGGGGCGAACAAAGGAGCAAAAACAGGGCAGCGGACCAGAAGAGAGCAGCAAACCAGAGAGAGAAAAATTACTCTCAAGAGCTCAAAAGTCTCCCAAAACCCTTGAAGAATCATCAAGTTGTCAAATAACCGATTCTTCATCAACCTCAAGTCCAAAAGTCTTCCAAAATCCTTTTATAATCATCAAGCTGCCAAATAGCCGATTCTTCATCATCCTCAAGTCTAGAAGTTGTCAAATCCCGAAGAATCATCAAGCTGCCAAATAGCCGATTCTCCATCAACCTCAAGCCTAGAAGTTGTCAAATCTTGAAGAATCATCAAGTTGCCAAATAGTCAGTTCTTCATCAACCTCAAACCTAGAAGTTGTCAAATCTCGAAGAGTCATCAAGCTGCCAAATAGCCGACATCTTCACCAACTTCAAGATAAAGAACAAACCACCACGTGAAGCCGCTCGTGGGTCAGACCTGATCAACATCAAGCCTCCACGGCCCTTGATCAACCATCGTCTTCAAGTCTTCAACAAATCAAAACCTCTACCAAGTTCTTCAACAAACTCGTGGAGAATCAACAAGCATCGAACACACGTGTCGATTCATCCCCCGTCAAAGTCAAAGAACATGCACCACGTGACACTGCTCGTGACCTAAGTCCGTTCAAGAACAAGCCTCTACGGCCTTTGGTCAATCAACTTCTACAAATCTTCAACACGACAAGAAGTCCAACATACAAACAATTTGATTCAAGATTAAGTGCTCATCACCCTTGGATCAAATCGAAGTCGGAGTCACCCTTGGATCAAATCGAAGTCGGAGATAGAATCAGAGGAGTTCACAAAGATTTGTAACCCGTATACATATTAATCAAATATTATTCTTTGTACACGTGTCTTTCTGTTATTTATTGCAGATATTTTCGTGTTTACAAATATTTCTGTCAAAACCAAACCTGGTCGATCGATCTTGACGTTTGAAATCAAGACTAACGGTACATAAAACTAATGTTGGTTCAATCACACAAGTTATTTTATGGTTAGCGCGCGATAATCTGCATGGTTTGCGTTTTATGGAATAAGATGCATCAATTTGATGGTGAAAAACAATCATCCTCTCTCATAAAATTAAACATACATGCAGTGACATTATATTGGCTTTTACTACAGATTGAACAGTCAATATGAGGAATTATTACCTGTACCCGGAACAGGGCCGAGGTGGTGTTCCCAACCAATGAGCCCAAGGCACGTTCATAATATTTTAAATAAAACTTACGTGGATCATCAATCTATTAACTGTGTCTGTCTATAAAATTCTTTAAACTTATGCAACGCTAGTCTTCTTCTTGTGCCGAAAGAAGAGAAGAATTCATCTTGATTTTATTATCATGGATCAACAATCAAGTGGGGTTATGCTTATGGCATCAGACTCGTATATAAAATTCTTATATGTGGGTGAGGAATTAATCTAGATCCCAACACATGGAAGACAACTTCCCCTTCTCTTTTTGAATCTGATTCCAATTCTCAAGAAAGCTTGGGTGCCCAGAGAAAATTTTGGGTACTTGTATATCGACGTGAGTTGGTTTTTGATGTCGTATTTCCCAAAGTTCACGATGCCGCTTTAAACGAGGACCTACCTCAAAGTCGTAATTCAAGTCGGCTCCGAACAGAGAATTCAGATCAAGCTTCAATAATCGAAAATGATGAAATGCAAATAAACAATAATCTACATGGAAACGACGTCGTAAAGGGCCGACTCAACAACCCTCGCCGCTGCTCGGCATCCTTGTTAAACCGCCGACCCGCTGTTCGTCGCCGACAACCTCAGAGACAGGAATTGACTCGTCGAAAGCCGGTGAGTAAGTGGCACGATGGTGCTCGGAAGTCAGCAGCGGAGGAGAGAGGGAAACTCATATCTACTTTCTTTATCCTCTCAAATCTCTGTAAACCAAACACAGAAGCTTGAAATATGAGATTGAACGAATATAGAATTGTTGGTGGGAAATTTGTTCTACTTGGATATAAGGAGAATGGACAGAACTGAGTTTCCCTCTCCTTCATGAGATGAGAAAGGACGAAATTCTTTCATATAAACCTGGAAGGTTTATTTTCTGTGTGTGCTGAGTGCATGTGCGCTAGTTTGAGACATTCGAATGCAATAGTTTTGCATCGTGTTTTTAGCTCATTAGGTTGTTTGAGAGATTCAACTACCATAGTTTTGCATGGATCCAGATTGACTGCTATAGGTAAATTGCCTGAAGTCAATTTTTTTATAAAGTTATCCTAGGATATATTCCTGGATTTTCCCTTTTTGGTATTGATATGTTCTTAATTAAATGGACTTTACATAGTACAGCAAAAAAGTTGCTTGTATAGTACAGTAAAATTATGTGTCAACATTTATATCAGCCTAGATAGTAGACTTATTCCGGTCCAGATTTTTAAATTAGTTTTCATTTTATATTTTCCAGTATCAATAACTATGCTTTTGGATAAATTAACATGTCTAATATGAGTGCACTGGCTTCAGAATGCTTTGTTTGGAATGGATATCGGCCTGCACACAACAATGGAAGAATAACTGGAGGATTCAGCATTCTAGATGACTACAACAGTGATGTGCCTTTTGACAATGATTATTTAGAGGTTAACAAAAATAGTCATGGTTTTTGGAAGATGTATGACAATCTCCCTTTTATTTAGATTAAATGGAGGTGCCGGAAACAGAGGTAGGAAGGTAAAACACATTTGGGGTGGGGGGAGTGCAACGGTAAAACAAATTCTGAATGTCTGTATGTTTCATCTGATTGGCCTTGGACCTCAAATTATTAGCAAGGAAATCCCTTTTAACAATGAAAAAGTAAATTAAGAGAGGCCGAGGGTCTTGAGAACAATCGTCCTTCAAAATTTGCGCGGGCGTGCCAACTCGCGGCTTGTTGGCCAAGCGAGGTTTTGATTAATTTTGCGCCTGATCTGACTTCTTCCAAGCAATTGTAGGCCGAGGAAGGAACCGTTTCGGCCTTTGGGTTCTCTTGCCTTTGTTGCAAGGACTTTCGGCGTTTTCACCGATGTTGCTCCTCTTTTTGTGATTTTTGTATAGGTTTGCGAGAAATAAAGTGCGAAAATTAATAGAACGAAAATCTAATTTGCATGAAATTTAAAGAGAATGAAACGGCTAGAAAGTTAGAGTGCAGAAATTAAAGAGCGGAAAGTAATTGCGAGGAATTAAATTGCATGAATTTAAAGACGCGGAAGAGAAATTGCAAGAAAATAAAGTGCGAAATGTAAATAAAGCGATAAAGTGCGGAATGTAAAGAAAGCGAATAAAAAGAAGAGGAGAACTATGCTAGAACATGAATGAAAAGATTGATATTGTAGAGAATTCGTAGAGAATTTGATAGAGTTTGTATTGAAGTGTTGTTTGTGTTGGTCGGGGACCCTTTACAATGAGGCTGAGGGTCGAATATATACAAGTATAAACACAAAAATTAAGGAAGGAGAAAACAATTAAATAAAATAAATATTTCGGTCTTAATGACCGAATCAAAGATATGCTCCGTATTGTTTTCTCCTTAATCACACGTTATTTCTTTCTTCTTGCGGCTTCGTTGGAATTGATTGTCTCTGATTATGAAATATTGTCATCAATGCCTTCAAACGCAATTACATCTCGGTTATTTCCCTCCTCGATTATATATCGGCAATTATGATAAATCGCCGTCATTTCCTTCCTCGATTGTATATATCGGCAATTATGATAAATCGCTATTATTTCCTTCCTTTTTATATATCGGAAATGATGATAAATCGCTGTTATTGCCTTCCTTTTTAATTTCTTCTCCATAGGTTAATATCTAATAGAATTTTATTATGAAATTCTATTGAGATATTGCTAATAAAGCACTAAATTTTCCTTATCTATCGGCCAAGATTTCAAGGGCCGATTTACCAAAAATGGGTGCAAACATTAATAACGGCAAACGCATGTCTCTATGAATTTGATCAATATGGATTACTGGGCATTGTTAGACAGACTATAAATTATATTAGGACTAGTTGCATGAATTATGGGATAAATAAGGCTATTTGCCTGCCAAGTACTTGCTTCCCTGCTGACCATCTTGATATACTTTTTCTACAATGTGTGATGCTGTTACTGAGCATGATTTGGTGTTTGCTCTCCAAGTGTGTCTACCTTGAGATCATCTTCTTCACTAAGGCTGGGAAGATATTGTATCTGAGAAAGGTTATTTTCATTTTAGGAACACATATGCGCTTCATTATTGATTCTGTTTCTGCCTTGCAGCATGATTTCAACACTTTCATTTCTTTTGTCATTTTTCTAGCAATACTCGGTGGAGATGAGCTCCCATAAGTGATGGCTTTCTTTTACTATGGAGCAGCCAAACCACCTTGTTTGAATAGAATTGGAGATAGGCAGGAAGAAATCCCATCCATGATGAAGTCTTCCTGAAACTGAAACGGTAATTTCACCTCTAGTTGCTATTGTTGTTCTTAATTTTCGGATCCCTGCCATTAAAATGATATGATAAACTAGCTAGTTACTAGTGCTGCTGTTGTCCATCATAAATTAGTACTGTGTCTTCCACAGTTGATATCAAAATAAGTTTGATAGTATATATGAACTCTCATGCTATAGATGTTGTTGAATGAGTTTTTATGTTCTTTTCTGAGAGGAAGTTGAAGGGGTCTTGTTACTGTAAGGGAAGGAAATGGCTAGGAAGTTCCAAGTCATAGAATCTGTTGTGGATAGGTATACATGGGTATCTACTTGAGCATTTAATATAACCATACAATTGTGACAAGTAAGGTTAGTAATATAATTTTGATGGTAAAATAATATAAGGTTAGTGGTATGTATTATTTCATTGCAAGTTGGCTCTATTATATGTACTAGTACTTCATTCATTAGTTGTGCATGCTTACTGGAGTGCTTCTATTTTTTTAGTGTTGTACATATTCACTCTGCAATGTAAAATATATGAATATATCTTATAGCCGTTCCGGTTTAAGAAAAAAGACATACAGTCAAGGATATAATGAACCAAGTAGCTTTAGATTATCATACATTTCATTCTTTTCAGTCATTTGAATGTTGTTTTGTTATCAAAGTTATTAAGAAGAAACCAAGTAGCTCATGCTGAATATAATACCAGTTACCACTTTGTTGTGTTTCAACCATATTGATAATGATTACCATTTTGAGTTACTGAAGCTCTACTTCTTCAGCAAGTTGCTCAATTTCAAGAATTATATCTTGACAGACTTCACCTTATTTCAAGTTTATGTCTTGAAATGTAGGAACTGTGAAATCTGCAACAGTTGGTAGACATTGTTGTGTAGCGCAAAGGATCAGGGAGGGTAATTACACCTTGAAAAGGTAAGCTTATGTCTAATTCAGTTCCAAGTCTGAAACCATAAATGCAATGAGCTATTACATCTTTATGGAGAATCAAAAGATTTTAAAGCTCCATTGGATTTTCCAGATGTAGCTTTTTGGCCTCACATGCATGTTGAACCTTGAAAAGGTTTGCAATTATTTTTATGGGCATTCTTAAATTTTTTTGTAGATAGGCAATATGGTCATAAAATTCTGCATGTGAGAAATTTTGTGTAGTAATGTATTGTAATAAATTGTGCATGTCTTAGAATCCTCATCTATCTAAATAATCTCGTTTGGTATAGTAGTCAAGTAGCCAAAATATATGAGGGAAATATTATGATATCACTTCCAATAGTACTTTATGATATTTTTGAAGTGTCAACTAGTCAAAATATTTTAGGGAAGATTTCTGGTATTATGTCCAAATAGAATGTGTAGCCCACAAATCACAAAAAATCTCAAGTGTTTAGCTAAAGCTCTGTTATTTTCCCAGCATCTTATTTCTCTGATGATTACTCCTGCAGTGGGGAGAGGGAGACAGCTGAAAGTGTTGCAGATGCTATAGCTGATAATCGCTCTGAGTTGGTTCATCTACCATCTACCATAAATCTTCATATACCATTGCCATTTAAAGGCTGCTTGACCTGTGATGGCAGGTAAAAAGTTTGCTCAATTGCAGTTAATTATTTTCACATATTTTTCCATTTATGAACTTATAATAGTATTCTTATATCCAAAGTTTCAAACCATGCGGGATATCACCTCAGAAACTGAGGAATCATAAAACTAGATAATTATTAGCCTCCTACGTATTTTAGGGTGTTGTATTGCGTCACAGTTACCGAGAGATAGCGTAGTGTCCTTTCTAACTACTAATGTGGGTTTGCACACACCAACATGTTTAATTATCATTTCATAAACATGAAAATGCAAGATCAATGAAAGTTGCCAATCGTTGAATTATTGATACTACAAGACAACCCATGTTTGATCAACACATATAACATACTAGATCTCTTGCTTAACTTGTTTCTTAACCCACAAAAGGAAAATAATAAGACTACAAGAGAGACTCTATACTAGTTAACCAAAGTTCACTATAACTTATTGTAAGTGAAAATTCTGTGGCGCCCCTTATGCCAATGGTAATGACTAATGACCCTTGAACAACGAATGGAAAATTGGACCATAACCACTAGTATCACTTTCGAAATTAAACAACGCCACTACACAGACAAAACCCTAAACCCTAATAATTCCAATGCTCCTACTCACCAACCTCGAAAGGTAATACATTAAAATTCCACCATCCCATTTCGAGCCAAGCCAAACACAACGCTCCCCCTTAAAGTCCCTTTAACCCATGCAATTGGTCGCAGTATGTACAATATTTGGTTTAGCTTTACCAAAAGACGAGAGCTCACCTTTCCCTTTTCTCTGTCACCATGCAAAGTTACAAACACCACAAGACATAAAGTGATTTATATGAACAAATTTACGTTGCCAAAACACGAAGTTAATCACACTTATTGCTCCAATTCAAGAGCCTCAGTTTCAGGTTAATTCATAAATATTCATGTTAGATAGTGCAGAGTTTCTTTCGTAGTTAAACTTTCTTCTTGCCCATGTATATTGAATGCACTGTTAAGTAAATAACTGAGATTCACATACATGTTCTTCTGAAAAAGGAAACAATACAAAAGATACATATATCGGGCACATACAAAAATTCCTTGCGTGTGTGAAGACTCTTATGTGCAAATCAGAAAAGGGAAGACAAATTAACCATGCAATTGATCAAAGCCCTAGCTGTTTGATCATCGTGTGGAATATTAGATTTAAGATATTCAACCCAGGAGGTAATTTTGCAAGGTCGATCTCATCGACTTCGCAAGGGACGAAACGGTGATTCAAGAGCAGATGTCCTTTTCTGCAACTTGAGGTCTTTATAGAACTTCTTAATAAATTCCTCAGCTTCCTTGTCGACCTGGCTATCTCCCTCCTCCTTCATCGGAAACGGCGAGTCTGTTATCCTCAGTTGCCTAACCATCGGGCTCTTCCCGAACCCCGGCAGCGTCACCATCGGCGAAGCCTCGGCCACCATCTCATTGTTTAGCATCTCAAGAACCCTCTGCACCGCCGCGGCCGTGCTAACATCATCGTATTGATACGCCACGGCGGTGACACTTGGATTCTTGGCAAAATATCCATGGTGGTGGTGCTTGTTGCGCTTGTGGTGGAAATGGAAGGGGTTGTGGGTAGCGGGGCTGTTACTGCAGCTGAACTCATATTCACGGGGAGTGACGAAAGAAACGGCGTCGTTGGATCGGCAGCTGAAGGCGGAGTGGTTGGAGGAGTGGTGGAGCATGATGAGGTTGTTTGTAATGGCTTTACTAGCTAGCTTGCCGCGCTTGAGCATCATATTGAGGTCGACTAATAACTTGCTTTTGGTTAAGCCCTTTCGCAACATGAAGAACACTATCCGTACTAGGTTCCATAGCTTCTTGGCCACCACACGCGGGCTTGGTTCCACTTCCATTTTTTAGAGAGAGAGAGAGAGAGTGTTCTGGTTTGTAGAGAGACAAACTAGAGGGAGAGAGAGAGAGAGAGAGAGAGAGAGAGAGAAGGTTAATTAGAGGGTTTTTGGTGGTACGAGCTTGTGAAGGGAAGGGTGGAAAGGTATATAAAGGGCTCAGAAATAATTATTTTACTAATAACGTTTAATTCTCTAATTATGTAGTTTGTGGAGACGTTTTTAAGTCTCTATTATAGAGCGCGGAGACAGTTTTGTAGGAAGAAAACCATGGCCAAGGGGAAGTTGTTTCTCACGCGCTGGGTCTGGGGAAGGTGATCTGCGTTCCGAAGTGATAGGAATTCGTAGGGTTTGTAAATTCTAGTTTAGGTTTGAGTTTTCTTTTGGCAGTGTTTTGTATAATGAAGAGGTACGTAGGATTACTATAAGGTCGCTACGGGAGAGGCAAATTACCTAAGGATGCCATCACATTCAATGACTATAGATATTTGGGAAGGTCAAAAAATGTCAATTATAGAATTTTGCCCTACATGCTACATCTTTCTGTCCCTTCGGGGACATCCGATAAAATTGGAACGATACATGCTACATCTTTCTCACTCTTCTTGGAAGGGTAACTACTAACTACATATTCTACTTGGGTGATTATATTTACACCTTTCAATTTGCTATTTACACAATTACACCTCACATCTTAATTTATTTTTTCATCAATCATCAAACTTTATGTTTCACCCTTACAATCTACAACTGAACCACAATTAGACCGCTGAGCGAAAAACTAAAGGTACGGTTTCGATGTCGTTTATGAAAGAATTGTCGAACATATGCATTCTACATTGTTTTTAGTGATGAAAATTGGGGTTACGTTGAAAAGGAAAAGATGAAAGTAGACGATTAGAACAACCCAAAAGGTAATTCACAACAGTGAGGAAATTAACACCTTTAATTAGTATAGATTAAATTTAGTTGGTCCTATATATAGGATACACTTTAATCGATCTTAGCCAAATGTTATTGATCGAACTGCCCACACATGAAAGTAGCTGGATTGAGTTGTTAGAGATTGAGACAAGACAAATAGGCTACTGTTAATGTACGTAGATATTTATTTAAAGAATTAAAGCAGTGTAAATGATCAAGGGTTACTTAATTTAGCGGTTTATCCACATCATTCATGGCTCTAGATGATACAAAAGTATACCATTATACTAGAATCTAGGTGGTACAAATTGAGCTATATATACGATTTAGCATACCATATTATACACACACACACATGTATGAATCGAACTAACAATTATATATCATCCAATTTTCGATCGGCGGTAAGAATATGTTACAGAAGAACAATATTGTTCATTTTCGAAACAATTGCTCAACTCGTACGCTTTTCGTAAGCTTTATTAAAGCAGACTTAGGTATAAGACAACATTCAGTTACAAGGAACCAACCACGAACCGGAAGTAGCTCACATCTAGCAACCAAGATACTACCTTCCAAACTCACATGTATACAATACACACAATGGGGGAAGCTGATCACGGCCATACTAAAAGTGGTTTACCCCATTGTGTTATATATACCGCATACTCAACTCGTACGCTTTGATTATAATGTAATCGCAACTATCAAATTGAGCACAATATAGAGTTATCCGTTGGCTAGTATATCAAATTTCTATGAAATTAGCCAACGAGACTCGGGGATGTCGACCAAAGGCTTGCTGATATTGTTTGGTATAGGCCGGTGCTGATCAATCATACTGTACCCACGGATTTCTTCATATCATTTTGACAAGTTCATTTGTACGAGCAAATAAGAAGCGGTCCAAACAAAACTTCATTCTCAAGTAGCTAGTGTCCAATTAGAATTTCATTCTTAAGTAGTCTCCAATAATCAAATTTTTGATCAATCAAGATAATTAATGTTGCAGGGTATTAAACTATCTAATTGAGTGCCTTATTTAGCATGCATAAAGGTCAGTTTGATTCCATTTTCGCGATCGATTACTGTTACAATCCATGTAACGTACGTGGTGTTTTAAGCACACCAAATTGAACTAAAACCACTTAAAAGTAAACCAGTGAACTATACAATAACGAAGTGTCTAACTATACAATAACCCAGTGAATTTCTCAAGGGTTGCTACAATACTAATCATGTGGAAATTAATCTCGCTTGCTACAGCTAACAAGTAACAGCTCTCTCCCATGGAGTGCGAGTACGTGATCCAGCCAGCCAGCGGGACAAGGTTGACAGGCTCCAATCAGTGCACCTACTCGATCTGAACTCGTGGCCCTCGATCTGTTGAATCTTTCACCGTACACCCTTAGATGCGAAAACCAACCTTCGAGTGTACTGTACTCAATTCTGTTGAAGAAAGAAAGAAACCCAGCTGGGACCTAAAATTTGTTCTCAGTTATATTCCATTGTTCTTGATCTAGCTTCCTTCTCCTCGAAGGACATTGGGTCAATATATAACCTCTTTTGCGCAACACGAAGTAGCTAACCCTTTTGCCCTTAGAATATTGATGTTTGAATGTTTCATGATGGAAATATTGCTTGGGAAAACCATTGTCAACTTGATCAAGAAAAGCACAAATGGTGCCCTTGCTTTTCCTTTATTTCAACCCTAAACGAGTGCTTTTCCTTTCACTAACTCCACCTACCGTGCTCACTAGGAAATGCAGTTGTGCAACAGTACCTTTTTGTTTGCGTGTGGATGTTAGATCTGATTTATTGATGAAGAAGAAGACTAAGATTTGTCGTGTCGATCTACTCCTACATAATTGTTAGACGGCATATGTTAATTTATGTAGGAACTAGGAAACTACAAAAATGATTACATGTTAGTTAAAATGGAATGCTCAGTTGTTTATTGATCATTTATGTGAATTAGATACTAGCTAACTGTCTATATATCAGCATATATATGATGTAGGATATGTATTCAAGTACCGATAGTAACTACATACGAACGATTGTTCAACAAATAATGTTTTGAGTATTGTTTGTAAGAGACGGTACAATTTTTATTTCTCTTACATTTAGAGGCACTATGTTAAAATGTGTGAAAAAGATTCAATGATTCATACCTAGCCAGTAGTCGACATGCTAAACAACTCGTAAGATAGAGAAATCACGATCAAACAAGGTAATGTGGTCTATGTGGGTTATCGATCGATCATATATATGGGTAATTTTCAAGAAAACTCTAAATTCTGGTATATGTTTAGCGTGATGTAATAGTTGCGTCCATCTCTGTGTGTTCTAGTACTGCATGCAAACTCTGGGGCCTGTGTTCTTAGAACTGAAAGCGCCGGCCATGCCAGTCAGGTAAATAGTGACTTGTGAAAATGATTGAAGCTTGATTTAGACACACGCGATGGAGCTAGGAAAATCAGGTGCTTCTGGAAGCCACATATATAAACACTTCCTGTTAAGGCGCGCATATGTGGTATGTGGTGAGTGATCGATCTTCCATTATGAGTTTTCTTGCTGCACGATCATATATATATGCACTCAGCTAGCTCTAGAACTTTACGAAAAGAGAAGCTGGAAAAATCTCCAGGGAGCTTTATGGTTGGGGGCCATATGATATGAACTTAATTATTGCTTTATCAAACTTCTAAACCAATCGGTAAGAGCTAGCAAGCCAGAATGGAATCCTAAGGCGCAGGGGACCTGATGCCATCTGTCAACTACTACTACCTTAATTAACTTGCCAAAAGCTACTACTGCTTCTCCTAACTTGAAGGCTTGCTTTGATTTTTCTTATGTGGTTGATCATCATGCATGCGCATGCATATACAGTATTTCGTTTTGAATTGTGTTCGATTCTTAATTGGTGGGTTTTTTGTTTTTGTTTTTGTTTTTTTATTTAGAAGAATTAATTGGTAGGGCTTGGAGAAACTTGATCGATGACTGGTCTATCATCAATGTCATATTCATTTGCCATGTTTTTATTATATAAACGGTGCAATTTTGAGTTAACATAATGAAATATGTAATCACGAGTTTACGTATTGAAATATTCTATTACGTTAACTTGGCCGTTAATCCTATAGAACCTTCATACAAAAGTACAAAACCTAAGTCGATTTTGTTTAGCCACGAGCCACCTTCCCGGGCCGTCTGCCATCCCTTCCGGCCGTGGCGCTTGCTAGTGTGCGTGTTCTTGGTGTCCAATGAACACTGTATTATTGTTTTCTCTTGGCTGCTTCTTTTTCCAGGAAAGAAAGTGTGATTTGATTTACAAAAATTTTTAGTTTAAGATTAATTAAGTTGATTAAGCACATCAAACTGGTCTGCATTTGATTGGCTCCTTTGTGCTTTTCTGATTTATTACTAATTATGTACTCTAATAACTAATACATATCTAGCATTCAGGAAAAAACAAACTTGTGGATCAACATCGATCAGTAGGGCAATGCATGTTTACAACTATTCATTTTATCATTTGGGTGGTTCACTTTTCGTATTTGCTTCAAGTGGAATTGCAGAACAAGCAGTGTTTTATTCAAATAAAGCCCTTTATGTGGGACTCGGGAATTATTATCATTATTTTTGTGTTTGGTCTGAAGATACAATTGGGAATTTGGATTGGCTTGAAATGCTTTTTGTGTTTCGACGAGGATACATTATTGCATGGGTAAATTAGCTAACCTAACTCTCATATATCCCAATTAATAATGTTTTTGCATAAACATACTATCTGAAAAACAAAACTAATTAAAACAAGAAAAAGAGTTTGGATATATTCAAGAGTGAAAAAAATAAAAAAGAGTTGAATTGGATAAGCACTTGGTAAAGTGCTCGCAATCAAGCCCTCAATAATTGTCCAATAATTAATTATACACAATTGTTTTCCACATAATTAGATTAGAGTGATTGATTCATTAGTTTCAGAGTATCTACGAGTCACTCAATGGACTGCACAAGTGTTAATTCAGGGTTCAACATAGTTTTCTAGTGTTCTAAGTCTAACTTCTACTTATATATCATATCATTTGATTAATATAGGTCAATTACGTTTAGACCTGTGAATGGACCTGATTTAGAACGGATCGACCTAGATTCGATCCGGTCTAGATCCGTAATAGAAATTTTGGATCCGGATTCGACACATTACCCACTGATCATTGATAGCTAGATCCAATCCGGATACGGTGGGTAAACGGATACCCGACCCGTTTATAAAAGTAAATATTTTCAAATTTCTTAATTTTATCATAAGTTTTCATAAAACACTAATGAAATATTATAACAAAATAAAAGTTTACATCAAAAGTTGAATTACATGGCCAAAATACTCCTTAACAATAAACTAATATATTCAAAATACTAGACATCCAATGTATTTAGCAAAGAGCATAAAAAAAACATAGACATCAGTAACCTTCAACTTCATCAAATCATACTTTAGACGCAATTTAGACGTTTAGGTTATCCAAATAATTATTATATTATTTAATATTTATCAATAATATTATATTTATAAAAATATTATTTAATTATTTAAAAACATATTTGAGTCCTTAACGGATCAGATCAACCTCGATCCGTATCCGATCCGTTTAATAAACGGGTTAACGGATCAACGAGTCTAATTTTCGATCCAAACCTGTTTAAAAAATACGGATCCGGAACAGGTTCGGATAAAGATCCGGTCCATTTATAGGTCTATTTACATTTGATGCTACAAGTCGTCAAATATGTTTAAATTAGAAATGTAAGAATAGAGATACAATTGACAACCATGCTGATAGATCAACAGAGTTATGAACACGGCAAGGACATATTCTCATATAATTCATTGACAAATAAGCAATTTCAATACATATGGCAAACGAAAAAAACAAACTAAAGACGACATGAAATTAATCGGGGAAACAAATTGGTCCAAAGGAACTACTATACTAGCTAGCCAGGACATGCACAACGAGCCCTACAAAGAACAACCAATTTCTCTGCATCCACATATATACACCTAACTTGACGATTTTTCCTTCTAAAATTAATTACATAACGAATGCTGGTTTCATTATTGCTATTATAACTTCGTTAAGATGCATGCGGGTTAGATATTTGAATCTCCGGCCTGAATTATTGGTGGTCCGGCGAAAGATGACCTAAACGTTACGTAGGGCTGTAATTTTCATTTCATTAAGCTGCTTGGTGTCGTTGTCTTCCAAAGTCGACTCGATCCTCTTGGCCGCAAACCCTAGCTAGCTCTCACTCATAATAATGGCGATCATCGTCATTGAACAGCTTTCTCATCGACGACGTCGTTGTAAATGAATTCTTGGACCTCTATAATAGCTAGACCGGTTGAAGAGTTGCCATGTGGTTCAATTCTTGAGGGTGTTTGGCGGCCGGAAGATACGTCATCGTCGGCATTAAATTTGCAGAGCCAAAGCTTATCTCTTCACCATCATGATTATTAGGAGGTATATATAGTAGCCTCGCGATGATCTCGATCTGGTTTTGCATGCGTGGCCTCATAAGGCTTTGCAAATCACATATCTGCAGACGCTTTGGAAGGTATATATGCCATTCTATAAGTAGGTTCATAGAAGAAGTATTACAATATACTCTCAATTTGCATAGCTTAAAAGAACTACCTATTAATATGTATCTTACTGCGTGTTCAACCATCATCCTTATTTCATGATTCCATCCTCAATTATGAATTTCAAATATTGAATTAGGTCAAGACCAAGGTTTATGGTAACTCAATTCGATGTAAACAGTGACAAATTTCGTTACAAATCGATGTTAACCATGACAATTGCAGTCGCAAATCGATATTTGTCCCTTTATTAACCACGACAATATTTCGTCATAATACCGTGACTTGTCAAACCGTCACAAATTTCAACTTTGATACGAGGGGTCCCAATCCCTCAATATCAACCCACGTTATAAAAAAAGTGGGGGTAGAAGGAGGCTACGAAGCCCGGCTATGAAATTAAAATTCAAAAGCGGCAACTTTTATAAAAGCTTACTTGCTAGTTTGTCATGTAAGAGAAGTTGTCATTTTAATTTTCATATATACTTCCACGTGCGTGCAGAGAAGTTGCTCTCGTAATTCCATGACGATCCGTCGCGCGAGAATTTTCATGAAAAATATAAGCATATGGTTAGTCATATTCACCATATAATATAAACTATAAAACTAATTAAAGAATTACTTCAGTAAATAAACTGATTTTACTCATGGGGTAAAAACTTATTACCCGGAGGGGAAAATTTACCGTTTTACCGCTTGTATATTCAGTTCGTTTCGGGTTGGATGCTTTAATCCGGGTCGAGCAGGACCCGATTGGAGCTAGGCTGGGTTGGTGTCCGGTGGCTGCAGGGCTGCCGGCCGTGCATGTAGCGACGCTCGGGGTGGTGAGGGTGGGCGCCGGTGGAGCTCTGATATCGATGCACGTGGGGCTGGGTCGCCGTCGAAGTCGTTGGGCTAGCTTCGCCGGATCGGAGGTTCGTGGATGGAGGTAGAGACGGGAGGCCGCTGTGTAGGTTCTCGAGTCGTCTGAGGTAGCCGAGCTAGGCAAAGCGTTGATCAGAGCGACAAAGCATCGAGGCGCAGGCGAGATCGTTGAGGCTGAAGGTCGCCGGGGTGCACAAGCGTCGTCGGGGAGCTGGTGGGTGCCTAGAGCAATTTTCTGGGTGCTGAGGTCAAAATCGATGGGTGCGGCGACATAAAATGTTAGGGTTCTTCTGTTTTAGGGTTTCGTTATCAAGCTCGGTTAGAGCACAGTGCTGATAACGTGCTGAAGGAGAAAAGATAACGAGAATAACGATCTACCCCTTCATTGATAGAAATGCCTATTTATAGGCATTATATAGAGTCTCCCAAAGGATATAGAAGTTCTATAATATATTATATTAAGGAAACCAGATTAACTCATCCTACGTGTATTAGGGCAAAACACATAACAGAATGATGGAAATATAATTTTCTTAAACAATAATAACATATCAAGATATAATCCATGGTCACAAATTAGAAGAGAAATTTCATATCTACATTAGAATTATTCTACATACAAGGTAAACAAATATGACAAAGTTTTTTTTTTTTTTTAAACTTTTTATTAATAACTCACACACCCTACATATGTCAGTGAGGTTTGAACCCATGACCTCAAAGTTGTTAGTTAAACACCTTAACCAACCAAGCCACAGCTCACCGACATATGACAAAGTTGTGACAAACCAAAGCTTTATTCTTATGTTGGCCAATAATCAAACCTTTTAACTTGCCAAAGAAAAAAAAGTTGAGATTCCGGAAAGAAAAAGCCGGCTTACTAATAAATTGTTAAGTAGTCTAGTGAAATTTACAATGATTTAAACACCATACAACTACGCAATACACACATACAGAGTATACAACGATCATTGAGAACATCATTGAGTTTTTCGTTAGAATTTGCTATAACACAATTCTCAAAAGAAGTATCGTACATTTGCACATTAGACTATAAGTATGAGAAGTTAGCATGAAAAGAATCAACGTGTATTTAACGATTTCAGGTAAGAACTCCTTCTACTAGGATGTTTTAGATTTAAAAAATAAAAATAAAAGAAGGTTAAATCAGAACCTTCTGGAAATTGGGCTTTTGAATAGAAGGAAAAGTCCAAGGCCCGCCCAAAAAACTCCAGTCTCGGGCTTTGCGGTTTTGGGCTACATCTGAAGTCAACGTGGGAGGATCTGAAGGAGACAAATGGCCGTCTCCCATTCCGAGAAAAGCGGTTTGTGATCGTTTACGAAGGCGGCATCGGCATCACGTCATTCGTGACGCCACATTCTTCAAAATCCTAAACTACCCACTCTTCTCCAACATATCTTCGCAAAACCCAACACCCAAAGCCCCTGATCCCAGGGGCACCTTCGGAATGACTCCCCAAAATTAACCGCTTCTCTCATATTTTCCTCCATTCCTTTTCTCCCTGTCCAAGCGAAGCAGCTATGGAAAACGACGCAGAAAATTCCAACTGCAGGGCTTCCCAAATTTCCGTTACTCTTAAAAAGGTACAGATTTTACTCATAGTTCTTATATATTTTGATTTCCTGTGTTTCAGTTTTCAAATTATGATGGAAATTATTGTTTAAGTTCTTCAATCATTAATTACTGGAAGCTGTTTTTAAGAAGGTAGGAATCCAAATTTTTGCGCTTTGAATTTGTAAGTATAAGTGGTTTTAGTTAATCTTATAGATTTTATGAGTTTGACTTTGATTTGGACTTGGAATTGACTTGAATTTTTGTTCAGTTGCTTTGTTCTTATTGCAATCTAGTAGAGAGTGATCCAGTTTTTTTTGCTCTGAATTTTTTGTAAACTTAGAAGCAAAGGTTTGCATAGGGAAATTGATGAGTAGTTTGTGATAGTTAGATCTAGTTATGATTCATAACTTATGAATGTTATGAAGCCAAAGGAAACTACTTGAATAGTTGAACGAACTTGGAGTTTGAATTTTTCTGGTTGCAGACGGCTGTTCTTTGTAATTTTGTTTCAAATGTGCGTGATATAAGCTGTTTCTGTATCCTTGTGATGAATTCATGGAGAATTGATGAGAGATGTTATTATTGAAGGTGTTAGAGTGAAGAGTTTGATGAATTCCCAGTCGAATGGCCGCAGCCAGAAACCCAAATGGAAGAGGGTAAAGCTGGCGTTTCAGATTGGGTCGGTTTTGGCTGTTTGCTTATGGTTGCTGTACCAAGCAAAGCAGTCTCATGATACGGACTACAGTGGAAGTGTACGCAATGAGGTTATTAAAGAACGTGGTTCTGGTATTTTGGGGCGTAAAGTGAATGCAGGCGGTTCAATTCTAGTGGGAGAAAGCGTAAATGATGAAGTTCGAGGTGGTGGAGTTGATGTATCAGATGGAAATGTTGAAGAGAAGCACAAAGTAAGTGATGATACTGATCATGGAGATTTTGGGAGGCATGAAGGGAAAGAAAGTGAAAAAAGGGTGGGATTGAAATACAAAGAGCTGAGCAATGCTGATGATATTCCTGATATTAATAGTGAAGAGAATTCATTGCAAGAAGGAAACTCCCAGGCAGGACATCAAGATAAACAGGCGTCGAGGATGTCTAATCAGGAAGGTGAGAAAGATGTGGAGAATACTAGTTACCATGAAGTTGGAGGGGATGAGGATGCAATGTCACATGTTAATCATGATGAGCAAGGACATGAAAGTGATGCACAGAAGGAATCAGACACGAAGGACTTCAGTTCTGAAAATGAGTTTCTAGTTCCACCTACGGAAAGGAAGAATGATTCTCTTCAGGATCATAATTCAATGGTAGATGGAGTCCATGGCTTTGATGATGAGACTGGTGTTCCCGAAGATGGTAACGATATCATAGAATCAAGAGTGACTGAATCAAGTGGTGATAGAGAAATCAGTTTACATGAAGAAATGTATACTACTTCAAGCAGGCAAAGTGAGATCAATGAAAGCACTCAAAGTGAAGAAGTTGTTGCCACTTGCCAGAGGAGATAATGCTAATTTTGAAGCCAGAAGCAAAATCTCGGTACAAGATTCAGAACCTGAGGCAGAAACAAACTCCAAACTAGTGTACAAGTAGATACATCAAGGATCAATAGTACGAATGTAACTAAACAGGGAGGCACTGCAGTTTCAGATCTTTAACTGAAACAGAAGAAGGTCCCAGATATTAACGTTATGCACGAGATGATGAAAAAGCTTAAAGATAGAAAGTGAGTTGAAGTAGTAAATTTTTCTCTTTCTTGAATGATATTGTATAGTTTAATTTCAAATATACTGTAATGCAAGGGATTAAGATGCGTTGTATTTGCTTAGACTTTGGATAATGAACAAGGGGCAATCCTAACAATACCAGTTCCGAGTGCTGTAAGTGTTGGTTAGCATTTAGACAAGCACTATCTATCACTCAATTGCTTGTACAGATTTGGCTCCTTACTGTCCATGGTTGGACACATTTGTTTTGATTGTAGAAATTGTCACCTCAAGTCTCAAATCTCATAGGTCATTCCAACCCTGAGAAGCCTAGACCTTGGAATTGCCATTCTAGTCTCCCCTTGCCTAAAGTTTTTCCCCAAGAAATCGTAGACATAGTTGACAATGAGCTTCTTGAAGAAAGATGCGTTTTCTGCTGCAACCACTTCTGTCTCTCCCAGCAGATATACTATCCCTTTCTCCATTTCTGCTTGCACAAACTGCATTTCCTCTTCGGCCCCTATCCGGCTAGGTACAGAGACAATCCGTCTAGGCACAATCCGGTTAGACGAATCTGCCGACGTAGCGGCATTGAATTACTGAATGGAGGGTGAGGAACCAGACGAAGGGTTAGGCTGTTGCACTGCGTCCACTTGGTCCTCTGTTTTTTCTCCATTCCCGGGTGCTTCTCCTTCAAGTGCTAAGTGTTCAATGCGAATGAACTCCTTCAAATTCTCAATTAATTGTTGCTCAAACTCTTGTGGCTTCTCCATCATGTCATTGTAACCGTATCTTGCTACACAACGGAATATTCTTTACTCTCTTGGCTCCAACTGTCGGAACAGAAACCTCTCCTCCACTGCAACTTTGCTCAGGGGAATGCGCTTGAGAGACACAAATACAACAACCGAATGAATGGAGGGACTATTTGAAATAAAATGAGAAAATATAGGAGGAATTCCTTGGACTAGCTCAAAATAGAGAAGTCCAATTCCAGGGACGCGGTTGATGCTGGGATTTGAGGCCAATTGTGTCATGTATTCGCTTGAAACACTGTTGTTGAGCTCAAACATGTAACGTTTCTTGTGTACATAATGCCAAATCGCCATGATTGCCATGAGGAATGAAGCAAACACCAGAGGGAGGAACCCGCCTTGAACGAATTTGTACAGAACTGAAGATAAATAGATGGCCTCGATCGAAAGAAACCCGACGAGGAAGAGAGCAATCAACCATATGCTGGTCTTCCATATCACCAGCATGATTAGACTAAGTAAACCTGTAGTGATCACCCTCACACTGACCACTGCGATCCCACAAGCATTTCCAATCTTCTCTGTTGTCTGGAAGGCTGCCGTGACCACCACGCTAGCGATCATGAGCATAAAGTTAACCTCAGGTATGTATACTTGGCCTTGGTACTTAGCAGAGGTGGGAACCACCTTAACTCGTGGGAAACAACCGAGAGTTAGGGACTGAGAGATTATTGCAAACACCCCGGAAATCATAGCTTGGCTGGCGATAATGGCAGCAGCTACCGCCACAACAAAGGTTGGCCAGTACAAAGGAGCTGGGATGGAGTTGTAGAACGTCTTGTCGACTTCATTAGGGAACTTGCGGAGGTATGCTGCTTGGCCACAATAGGCAGTGATTAACGCAGGAAATGTAACGCAGGAGAAACTAACTTGAATTGCTTTGACATTGAAGTGACCAAGATCAGCAAACATGGCCTCGGTGCCAGTAATGCAGAGAAATATTCCCCCAAGGGAAACCCATCCTTTTTTCCCATTCCTTTGAAAGTAATGAACCATGTACATGGGATTGAAAGCAAGAAGAACACCGATGTCATGTACGAACAAGTTGTAAAGACCAATGCCACTGATGAAGAGGAACCACACCATGATTATTGGAGCAAAGGCAAACCCCACTTTATCCGTACCGAATCGTTGAACAGAGAAGAGAAGGACCAAGATCAATACCGAAACCCCCACGACAGCATTTTTGCCTAACGAATCGATTCCACTCACTGCAGAAAGAACTGAAATGGATGGAGTAAGAACCCCATCTCCGATTACCATAGAAGTTCCCATAATGGTGACAATGAAGAGTATGTATTGAGCCATTTTACTATTTTCCAGCTTCTTCTTGATCGTTTGGGCTCGTTTCAACTCATTGCATGGTAAGTCAAGCTTGTAGTTGGATAGCTGCCTGTCTTCAGGCTGGTTATTCGGCATTAAGCTCACCTTCGCATACCGGCATATCAAAGAGTACAGTGCAAACGTCCCCCCGTCGCCGTTGTCATTAGCCCACAAGACGATGAAGACATACTTAAGCATGGGTAGGAGTGCAATGGTGTAGATGATGAGTGACAAGACCCCTATAATGTCGTCAGTGTGGTGAATGCCATCAATGAAAGTGCTGGAAAACACATAGAGAGGAGACGTCCCTATGTCACCATACACAATCCCAATGCTTTGGAATGCCAAAATCAACGTCCTCCTCCAGTTCATTTGGCGGTGAGTCATGGAAACTCTTCCGGCCTCCAAATCGAGGGAGTCTACGCGCCCCCAGGAGACCTTTCTCTCCTTCATCTGCTAGTTCTTTTTCTCCAACTCTTCTCCTTCTGTGACTTCTGACGTCTCTACTGGTTCTTCCCTCATGCTCTCCACTCTATCTCCGCCATCTTGTTGATGATGATCAGTTGCTTTTCTGAAAAAAAAAAAAAACTAATCGGATGCCTTGGTTTAATTTATAGACAACTAAATACCTGGATAGCTTTGACTTGTTTCCTATTCTCCATCCATGATATACTTACCTTTCTTGATTGGGATTCCTTATTCTAAATCCTATTGGGAATAGGTTTCCGCATATTCGGTTGAGAAGAGTCAGAAGACTGCTATCACTTTCCACATATTTGGTACCTGCCTTTTACAACCATATAAAATCATGTGGTGCATATGTTGCGCAGGACGAGTCTACAGTTATCTTTGATCGGAAAGGATGAGTCTAGGGTTGTGTTGCAAGAGATAGTAGTAGAACTTCGCTCTTTTGAAGTCACTGTGGGGGTATACGTACATTTGGCCAGAACATAAAATTCTTGCTTTCTCTTTCTTTTCCCAATGAACAAAATGATGCTAATATTTGAAGTCAGATGAGACAAACAACTTATGAAACTAGTGTATTTCATTAGATTAGGTTATCATGGTACATCTTTATACTGATAGATTAAGTAGAGACTAATTTGATAAAGAGATAGACTAGCTGGCTTTCTTAACTAAAAAGAGTTTTTCGTTATTGTGATCGATGTTTCTTTACCATTATCCAGATGAGACAACTAGATAGACGAGGATCAAATGATCAATGGAATCCTTCAACCCTATTTTAGCAACTCACCAGAAAACTCTTACCTGATAGATTACTGAAAAACTCATTCCTGTAGTTTCATCTCACAAGTGATCGAGTTAAGAGACTCATATACCAATTTCATAGTTCATGCATATATGAATGTAGTTTTGCAAGATTCTTCGACTCCTATTCGAAACGTGCACGCAATCGAGTTGCTGCCCTTGTGGACTGGCACCACATGAAATGAGGGCTTTGCAATCTCTTTGAGAATTTGAATAGGATGATGTTGAGCCATTCGATTGAGGAGTAGGCGGGGAACCAAGACCTAACTAAATCAAACACTAAGAGGAACTTTAGCAGACTCTTCATTTTAGCTTTTAGCTATTTTAGAGAGCGCGTTTAGTTTTTTTTTGATATTTTTAGAGTTCTAACAGACTAGGCAAAGTTTAGCTATTATAACTTTTAGCTATCTCGCTAGCTAAATATAGAGAGCGAGATGACTCATATGAGACTAGCTATAATTTAATATATTCATTATAAGATATTTTATTTGATATATAAATATATATTTAAAATATTTAATCTTTATTTGAAAAATAATGTTGATGTAATACTAGCTAAAATAGAGAGCACTGATGCAGCCACATGTCTAAAGTGACTAGCTAAAATGACATTTTAGCTAATTTGACAAAAATTTAACTAAAAATGCTCTAACATGCTAAGAAAGATCCTCTATTTCTTTAGGATCGAAGACATGTCATATGCTTCGGGAAAGAAGTTATCAAGCTGTACCTAGCTAGCAGCTCCATAATTCCTGCATTTTAGGTTTATATATCGGATTAATTTAGTTACTGATATATGACACGTACGAGACTAATAAGGCATGGATCACACTCATAACAGACAACAGGATTTTTTGGCCTAATCACACCAGGTTTCTTTATATACATGTGCACTCGTAGAAGCTAGAGATATATATATCTTGAACCAAGGCTTCTTCAATTGGTAGCTCTCTAATGGAACCTACTACCCAAATGCCTCGTGACCAGGGACAACCAAAATGGGAAGGCGAGGCTTGTGCAGAGCTACGAGGTCGAAAAGCAGAACAAGTGTGGCCTTTGCTGGAGGACTTCTTTGGCCTACACAAGTGGTTGCCAGCCCTCCTCACATGCCTTCCTGTGCAAGGCGTATCCGGGCAGCCAGGCTGCGTGCGCTACTGTGCTGGAGTCAAGACTCCAGTTGATCGCGAAAGCGACCGGCCGGAGCACTGGTGGTGTAAGCAAGCAGCAGCTACTGTCCATAGACCCAAGCGAGATGACCTTGAGCTATTGCAATATAGATGGGAATATTGGGTTCAACTCGTACATTGCGACCATGCGAGTGTTGCCCAATCAAGATGGGTGCAGCATTGAGTGGAAGTACGAGGTTGAGCCAATTGAGGGGTGGACGCTGAAGGATTTGGACATGCTTATTGGCACCGACTTGCAAGAGATGGCTAGCAGAATGGAAGCTACCCTTAATCAATAAAAAGTTGTAAGTTCTGATTCTGTTGGTCAGCAAGGCAAGGCCATAGCTACTTTGCAACTCTCGTTACATTCACCATACGAGAGTACATACAGACGTTATGTGTTATCATGGAAATATACAATGCAAATAAATCATGAAGTTCACATGTATATGTCAATCATATGTATTTGGTGTAATTTTGCTACAGAAGCAAAAACTTTTTGTTATCAAACCAGTTCTTTCAGTTCATTTTGTTCGATGTAATTTCATTGGGTACAAGTGTTTTATTTTGTGTTTATATTAAATTTGCTTGAATGGATATTTTGAATTGAATGAATGATGAGATAGATATTGAATGGTTATATTGAATTGAATGAATGGTGACATATTGGAGGATATTTACAGTACAAACAATACAACAATGAATTGTTAGACTTCATTACAGAGCTAGAGTAGAAAAGACACTTGACGCCTAATAGTCCATCTAGCATCGTATGTGATCCATTGGGTGTGCATCAATAGTAAGCGCATTGGTCTTATAAGATGTCCCGCATTGGGTGTTGTCATGAGTTTCATAAGCCACAAAGCCTGCACCACATAACATTTTTTCTTAGAGATCCTTTTTTCTGATTGCAAATTGAGTTAAAATGTGTTTTTTTTAGCGTAACACTATAATGTTTATTTACCATGAACAAGATGAGATAAGTAGGTAGACAAAGATCAATACGAATTCTTTTACTATTTTGTGTTAATTTGTTTATCGGTTTTAACTTGTTCGACAATCTAACATTAGTTCAAGTACAGACTTATAATAATCATAACAAATTCAAATGCAATTGAATTATTTTAGTACAATAAATTTTTATTTTATCAAATATTTCAATTTCGTGAGTCAAATACAATAATCTTTACAAAAGAAATTTTCGGACTACTTTTAATTGGTCCAGTCTCCTTTTGAATTAATTTCTATTTGCTTTTCTGCTCTTTACCGTTAAAACACTAGTCTCAAAATTCATTTTCGTATTTTCAAAATAATAATAAAATGGGAAATAGCAGAAGGATGAGAGTGTGCGACCTCCGGCGTGATTTGAAATGAGAGGAGATCACACACGTGCCGCCCTGATTTGAAACCACACCCAAAAACCAAAACCCCTCATTCTTCTTCTTCTTCCTCACTCTCTCTCTCTCTCTCTCTCATTCACCAAACCCAAACCCAGCCATGGAGGCCATCATCAGAGACTCCGTTCACCACAGCCTTCGCGATTTCCTCCACCGCAACGCCATTTTCCTTTGCGAGCGTCTCTGCGCCGAGTTCCCCTCCGAGGTTCGCACCCCCCCCCCCTCCTCTCTTTTCACTTCCTCTTTGCTTCGTTGCAGTAAAAACCCTAGGAAATTTAGAGAATATTCGAAATTGATTCGGTTTAGTTTTTCAGTGTTGACTGGACGGAGACACCAGCGCCGTTGTAATCGATGCTTTAGTGGTTAGGTTAGGTCACTGTGGAATTCAGTGCTTCTAATTCACAGACCTAGGGTTAGAGTGCTTCGTTTCCTTTCGGAAATGTTTTGGACTGTGATGTTAACTTGAAATGAATTTTCGATGTGAGTGGACTATTTTTGTAGGCATTTGTTGCTAGAGTGATGTGCTTATATATATATTCAAGAGGATAGACACTTGTTCTATAGTTTTGAAATGTTTATCAGGAGATAGGGGATTTGGTATTTGAAGAAATTGTGCTTGTGATATGCTCACTTTACGGTAGCGTGCTGATTGTTTATGGAGTCACTGACGACGTGTTGTATTGCAGAAAAATTTGCAATTACTGGCTGGATGTTACTTGCATAGTAATCAAGCTTATGCAGCATACCATATTTTAAAGGGTAAGCGATATCGTAGTGCACATACATCTCGAGCTTACTTTTAGCCTTCCTGTCTTATTATTCAGTTGAGGTTTTCTGATTCCAATTTTCTTTGGTATCATTATGCTATTTCTCATCTTCTTTCTGTTGATTTTTGTGAAGGAACACAAGGTGCTCAGTCCCGCTACTTGTTTGCAATGTCATGTTATCAGATGAATCTTCTCAATGAAGCAGAAGCAGCATTATGCCCTGCTAATGAGCCTAGCGCAGAGGTACTTGAGGCTGTATTTCTTGGCAATCTTGATGTTATAAATGCACTTGATTGCAAGCTATACTGACGAGTGATTGAATTGAGCGACATATACCTTTTGAGATATTGACCGAAAGAAATAACCCTTTAGGAATTATGTATTTAAGTCTTGGTATTGTAACTTTTCGTTTCTTCAGTTGTTACCTTGTTCATATGTTCTCATATTTCTTTATGCAGGTTCCAAATGGGGCAGCTGGTCATTACCTTCTTGGGCTTATTTATAGGTCTGTATTCTTATGAATCAAACTTATAGGGGATATATTACTTCTGCCAAAAACATTTGATCCTTGATATCAATTGATGATATTCAGGCTTATATGTTGTTTCTCCTATTATTGTTGGCTTATCTTTGTGTCTGGGACTTCTTCAGACTGTCAAAAGTATCCTATGCTACGATGCTCTTTCAGGATTAGTTTGTTTTTCTGTGTTATACCAATCTGTGTGTTCGATTATATATATGTACTCTTTAGCTAACCTAAAGCCCGTATGGACTTAGCGATTGAATGCATGCCAAACAGCTTATTGGCCTACTGTTACTCAAGTTTCATGACATATATTCCATTTTCTGCATATCATAGTTATTCTGTGTTTACATTGTTGATAATGTCCATCTTCTGTTCTTCTTTGACGTATTATATGCATGCCCCTTATATTATGGCTTATTGGTTGCTTTAATGTAGGTATACTGATAGAAGGAAAAGTGCCATCCATCACTTTAAACAGGCTTTGACTATAGACCCTTCAATGTGGGCTGCGTATGAGGAGCTGTGTGTGCTAGGTCTGTAAAATTTCTCACAAGTAATCATCAATGCATATATTTTTCACTATCATAAATGTACAGGCCTTATATTTTAGACCTGAAATATCTAAATGCCTCATTGTTTCTTTATTTTAGGTTCTGCTGAAGAAGCAGCTGTGGTTTTTGGGGAAGCTGCTGCTCTTTCCATACAAAAACAATGCCTACATCATGGATCAGCTTCTCAAAGTTCGCTCACCATAAATGATGATTGCAATTTAGTTTCTGGAAGGAACTTAAGCTTTGAAGATGTTAGTCCAAGACAATTGAACCTCATGCAAGGCAGTAATACAAGGGATAGTTCTGGAAATTCTCATGCTATTTTGGGAGGAGTTTCTGGTCAGCCTACAAACGGCAGTTCTAACATATCTTTCTATAACACTCCTTCACCAATGCCTATGCAGGTAAATATGAAGTTTTTTGTTCATTTCTGCAGTCCTCTCACATATTGCTGCATCTATCTTCTTTGACACGTGACTCAATTTCAAGCTTGAGTAAAAGTTTTAAATATAGTTGTCTCTATTCTGGCTTGTTATAGGTATTGGCCTACTTATCCCGATAGGGCCTCATAAAGGATTACAGAAGAGACTTAAATGCCATCCTATATTTCTTGTGTTTACTAAAAGTACAAAAAAAAAACAAAAAAACAAAAACAAAACAAAAAAAACTTTATATGTCCAAAAGCTGGAAATTACACATAAAAATAGACCATGTCTTTTTATTATGCATCCTCATTGCTCCTAGTTTCCCTGTATGCAGTTGTCAGGTATTGCTCCACCGCCAGTGTGTAGAAATGCCTTGCCAAATGGCTTAAACCTCAGCTCTAGTACTGATAGCTCTCCTAGGTCAACTATGAGCTCTACCGTTCAAGCTGGGAGAAGAAAGTTTGTTGATGAAGGAAAACTTCGAAAGGTAGCTAACAATGAGTCAGCTATTCGATTGGTATGAAGAAACATACTTTGCTTCCATACACTCTTATTGCTAACATAAGTCACTATTCAAGTGTGTGTAAATTGCATCTCTATAATCATGGTTTTAGTCCTGAGTTTACGTGAACCACTCATGGATTTTGTTTTCCAGCTACGGCTGAGATATCAGCTGTTGTTTTTTATATGAAAAGAAATTTGTGTCACCTGTTATCACGATATCCTGCCGTTAAAGTCCTCTACTGACTCTTATCGGTTTAAGTGGGGATGGTTTCAGACTTTAAAACCATCATGTCATTTTTCTGTGCTTTCTTGCACTCAGTCATTTTCTACTCTTTATGATTTTCTTGTTTTCCTGCTTCATGTGGACTTGGTCACATTTCTTGTGGGTGATGTTACTTTCTGTTTTGTTTACATTCTCACGTTGATTCCTTAACATATTGAGATCAATGACCATTTTCCTCTTTTCAGATTTCAAGTAGATTATCTTTTGATTCTGGCAACCGAAGGAGCAACAGACTTGCTGCTGAAGCAGGGGCTAACACCAATGCAAGTGCGTCCATGGCAGCTGGAAATGTAACTACCAATTCTTCTAAATTTGGAAGTTCTAAGTTGGGCTCTGTAGCACGCTCCTTAACAAGTCGTAAGGGTCAGCCGTGGGCCAATGAAAACCTTGATGAAGGTATTGAATGTCTCATTTCTTAGTTACTTGCTGATATATATGACCAGGGAGAAAAATCCCTTTCTTAACCATTGTACCTATTCCTTCTTTCTATTTTTATAGAGAAACAACAATTGAAGTTCTGTATGCTAAAGAAGTTGCACTCTCGAAAGCTTCGTATAATGCTTTTCAACCTAAATATCAATCCTAGTTGGGATATTGGTGTTTCTTTATTAGATAAGTGCTAAGAATGAGATAAGCTCAAATAAGTTTCCAGGCTGATACAACTCCTACTCCCTTTACTCATGTTCTATCTATTAAATTTTCAGCGAATAATAGTGAAATCTAACTTTGGTCTTATCTAGGCATACGGAATGAGACATTCGACGACTCCCGTTCAAATACAGCATCTATCTCCGGTTTTACTCGTACTAGTGATACCAGATATCTTGAACAAGATGGAGCATCGTTGCCAATTGGTGGGGGTATTATGCATACTTCAAAAGTTATCAGCGGCGCTTCAGAAATAATGAACCTTTTGAGAACTCTTGGCGAAGGTTATAGGCTTTCATGCTTGTACAAGTGCCAGGTACTATTTGGCTATCACAAACTAAACCGAGTCTAATATTCCATTCCTAGTATTAGTTCAATTGTTTAATTAGAATCTTTTGCACAGGATGCACTGGATGTTTATCTGAAACTTCCATACAAGCATTACAATACTGGCTGGGTACTCTGCCAGGTAGTTTCTGCCATTCAAAGTTCTGGGATGGATTTCTATATCATCTCCTACTGTGACAACTTTGTACACATGCATTGAATGTACTTATATCAAGCATATGATTCTGAGATGCACGGACACCTCTAACCATGGAGTGTCGGAGCGTCGGACGCTCCCCGACACGCCGATACGTACCGACACGGCCCGACACGGCGTCCGACACGCCACGTGGCGTGTCGAAAAAGTCAAACTTTTTCGACACGGTTTCGACACGTTGACCGTTTCTCGACACGGCGTCGACACGGTTTCGACACGCCACATCACCATTTAAAAAAAAAAAAAAAAATCGAACTGACCTGACCACAAGCCGAACCTTGGAGCCGCACTTCTCTCATTCTTGCCATTCTTCCCAAATAGTTCCCAGAGTGAGAAAAGCTGAACCCAGCGACCACAAGACGAACCCAGCCTCCAGCTCCGACCGACGACCTCAGACCGGCGACCTCTCCAGCCTCCGACCTCACTGTAAGTAATTCTTTCTTTTTCTTTTCATCTTTCGACCTCAAATCAGTGTGGGACTGTGGGTTACTGGGTTAGAATTTGATATGAAGATAATGGACTAAAATCACTAAATGGAGGAAGGAGGTAAGTGCGGTGGGTGGGTGCATATGTGTGGAGAATTTCCAGTGTGGTTGGGGCGGAGGAACCGGGAACGAAACGACAGCAGAGGAATGAGGATGTTGGGTAAGCTTGAATTGTTGATGATGCTCAATTGCTAATGATGCAGATGCAGATGATGGAGGGTTAATACTTGTGATTATCTCTCCTGTCAGTGTTGTATTGAAGCGGAGAGTGTGCATCCGTGTTTTGGGTAATTTGGATAAGAGAGGGGGATGGGTGGGATAGAGTCAGTTTGTGGAAGTCTTTATGGGCTTCAGTTTTCTAAAAAAGTTTCAGTGGTGGGGAGCTAGGCCTCCAATCTTTGGTAAAAGAACTTGCGGTAGAAAGACTACTGAGAACTTGAGAAGGGGTAAAGCAATAAAGAATTACTTGGGAAGTGGATTATAATTTTACTAGGAACTTCATTTTCGGCTTGTGACTGATATATGGTGGAAAATGGAGTAGCTAATAGCTGTTTCTCATACATATAGTCGGTATATATATATTAATATATATATATATATATACATATGTGCATGTTAGACTGAGAATTCTCCATCTTTGTTTATGTGCATGTTAGACTGAGAATTCTCCATCTTTGTTCAATCAATTTATGCATGGACTTATATATGTGTTAGATTAAAAATGGACTTACGGTATGTGGTGTAAAGTTTGTATATTGTGATTCAATTGCACAGGATGAGTACTTCAGCAGCATCTACAGAACCTAGTGTCGATTCAAATATGGAGGAAAATTTATCTGCGCCACTTTGGAAATATGTCACTAAGGATATAGTTGTTGATGCTGACGGTGTTGCAAGAGCAGGAGGAGGAAATGTGAGTTTCACTTGTAGTTTCTGTGAAAAGAGATTCAATGGGTCACATTCTAGAGTCGAGGCTCATTTGCTTAAAATCCCAAGAAAAGGGATCAAGCCTTGCACCAAAGTCACACAAGCAAAAATGCAAGAGATGCAACAACTTCTTGATTGGTGTGCGCAGCAATTGCGAGAGAGGGCTCCTAATAAGGTTCCTTTGCCTCCCTCTTCTAGTTTTTCCGGAAGTGGTTCAAGCTATTTTCCATTGATGGAGAGGGATGATGAAGCAAAAAAGAGAAGAGTGAGTCCACAACTAGCCAAAGCTTTCAAGATTGAAGATAGGCAACAATGTGATGCTGAGATTGCGAGATTGTTTTACAGTAGTGGACTATCGTTCAATGTTGCAAGGAATCCTCTCTACCGAAGCTCTTACACCCGTGCTAGCAATATTCCGGGTTATGTTCCTCCAGGGTACAATGCTTTGAGGACCACACTACTTGATAATGAGAGGCGTCATGTTGAGCGGACATTGGAACCTGTGAAGAAGACATGGAAAGAGACCGGTGTGAGCTTGTGTTCCGATGGGTGGACTGATGGCCAAAAGAGGCCATTAATCAATATGATGGCTGCTGCTACAAACAAGGCTATGATGTTGAGAGCGGTCAATTGTGATGGCACGACCAAAGACAAAACTGAAATTTCAAAATTGCTTTTGGCATCCATCAATGAGATTGGTTCGGAAAATGTGGTTCAAGTGGTGACGGATAATGCGCCTGTTTGTGCTGCTGCCGGTGCAATGGTTGAAGAGGCACATCCACACATATTTTGGACACCATGTGTGGTACATACACTCAATCTTGTTTTGAAAGATACTTTGAAAGCTAAAGCTTATCTACCCGGGGAGAATGTGGAAAAAGAGTTGGGGTGGCTTATGGATGTTTGCAATGATGTTTGGTTCATAAAGAATTTTATCGTGAACCATAACATGCGTTTGTCCATGTATAATGATAATTGTGCCTTGAAGTTGCTCCAAGTTGCCGAGACAAGATTTGCTTCTCATTATGTGATGCTTAAAAGGTTTAGAGATGTGAAGAATGGCATGCAACAAATGGTGATTAGTCCAAGATGGGACATGTATAGAGAAGATGATGTTAAGAAAGCAAGAGCAGTGAAGGAAATGCTATTGAGTGACACCTTGTGGGAGCAAATTGATTTCATGATTGCATTTATGTCACCTATATATGAGATGATAAGGATGGCCGATTTGGATAAGCCTTGTCTTCACTTGGTTTACGAGTGGTGGGATACAATGATAGAGAAAGTGAAGAAGGCAATTTATACTCCCGAGTTTGCCAATGTCTTATCAATTCATTGTGATGCATCAAGGTTTTATGATGTGGTGTACTCCACCTTGATTGCTCGGTGGACTAAGAGTTCCACTTCACTTCATTGCATGGCTCACTCTTTGAACCCAAAGTATTATAGCTCTCAATGGCTTGAAGAGGATCCTAACCGGGTTGCTCCACATAGAGATACCGAGCTCACCAATGAGAGGAGGAGATGTCTTATCAAGCTCTATCCGGATCCGCAAGTTCGTAATAAAGTGATGGAAGAATATGGATATTTTTCATTGAACATGGGTGATTACTCAAGACCGGATGCTTTGGAAAACAAGTTTTATTTTGAGCCTCTAATTTGGTGGGCCTCCTATGGAGCTTCTACACCAAGACTCCAATCTTTGGCTTTCAGGTTGCTTAATCAACCTTGTTCATCTTCTTGTTGCGAAAGGAATTGGAGTACATATAGCTTCATACAAGGTTTGAAGAGGAACAAGTTAGAACCAAAAAGAGCTCAAGATTTGGTGTATGTTCATACAAATCTTCGACTTTTGGCAAGGGCCGAGCCTACCTATTATAAAGATAGGGACTCAATGTGGGATCTTACGGGAGATGGTCATGAGTCTATGGAACCGGGGATTAATGATGATGTGCTTGAGCTTGCAGAATTGTCCCTTGATGAACCGACATTAGAGAGGATGCTTGTTAATGATGAGATGGACTATTGAAGGTGATTAGTAGGTAAATTCTTAGCTATATATTCTCTATTATTTCAATTATTATGGAATGATTAAGATGTTTAGATTGATTATGGAATGACCAACTCTTATTGTGTATTAGGTGTTGCATTGTTGAAGGTGCAAAGTTGTTGCCCAAACGTCCAAACTCCAACGTTGCTGCCTATTGTGGCTATTGCATATGTCATTTATGAACATCTCTTCATTTGCAATGATGAATTGCTTCTTCTTAGCTTTTATGTTGTTAATTATGAACTTGAATCATTTTAACTATCAAGGATAAAAGATGATGCCCATGCATGCGTGCCTTGCTCTTCTGTATTTTGAATACCTCAGTTATGGGGTTTTAGGCAGTTGGTGTACGTTGTTATGGGGTTAGGAATGTTGCATTTTCATTCAGTTTAATGAATATGTTGAATTTGATATAACTATTTGGTAATCATCCTTTAGATTAATATTGACTCTCTTTTATATTATTTGTTACAGACTTACAGTTATACAATTGTTTAAATTTATAACATTATTTAAGCAATGTGATGAATTTATTCATATTTGAGCATTTTTTTATTATTTAAAAATATATAAATAAGTAATTATATTTGCCGTGTCCGAGCCGTGTCGAAAATGCAGTTTTTGAGTTTTGCCGTGTCGCCGTGTCGGTACGTATCGTGTCGCCGTATCCGTGTCGGTGTCCGTGCAACATAGATATGATTCCATCTACTCCATTTTCACCTGTTAGTCGTCCGCATTTTAGTGATATCATTTGATGTACTTATATCAAGCATAGGATTTCATCAACCACATTTTCTGTTGTTTGTATGATATCTATTTGTCCACAGAACCTCCTTATTCCCCTTATCAGATGTTTATTACCTCTTTCAATTTCGCTAATCGTAATATCATCATAAAAGTGACAAATGATGCTGAATTAATTTGTAGTTGATGTATAATCTCTTATCAGTTCTTCCTTGTACTTGTTTCACAATATATTTTACTACCTGCATCTAACTTACTGTTTTGGCATTCTCCCATTGTAGGTTGGAAAAGCTTATTTTGAATTGCTAGATTATTTTGAAGCTGATAGGGCGTTCAGTCTGGCTCGACAGGCATCACCTTACAGTTTGGAAGGAATGGATATATATTCTACAGTTCTGTATGTGAGTTCCCACTGATGTACCTGAAACTCTTTAAATGCTGCTTTTTTCAGTTTCCTATTTCAGACAATTGGCATTTGGCTTTCAGAGATGTAGATATTACATCATCAGTTTGGTTGCTCCAGCTAATCTTGCTGATATAGAGTTTCTGGCACCATCATTGTTAAGCTGCTCAGTTTTTTCTCTGTAATGTTAATGGTTTATAAGGAATGGAAATACTAATAGACATAATCTATACTCACACGCGTGAAATATGCTACACTTCTATGTCAGTTCCCATTTGGAAGTCTCAACATAAAACACTACCATTTCCCCCTATGATTAGATGAATGGTCTTGTGTATTCAGAGGATATGCTAGAGACATTAGATGGTCAGATTGTTTACTCCACACAGTAGTTCGGGATGAAGCTTGTTGCTTAGCTTATCTTAAATGCTGTTTAGAGTTTTGTCTTAACTTTAGTGTTTACAGATGTTTTGCTTTTAGTCCACACTCCCTGTTTCTCCCTCCTCTCAAATAGCTATGTCAATCTTTACTGGCGAGTCTGTTAGGTACAACTTGTATATGTACAACCAAGTGACTAATGTTTAGTTTCTTTACTGAATATATTCCAAATTTTTGCAGCTTTTGAACGAAGATATGAAGTTAAGTTACCTGGCACAAGAGCTCGTATCAACTGATCGCTTAGCTCCTCAGTCTTGGTAGATATTTCTAGCTCTCACATAGCATTTAATATTAATTATTTTGAACTTATCGATCATGTAGCTTTTGAAACCAAATTTATTTTTGACTTGGTGATGGTCTCATGGTAACTTTTGCGGGTAATTTTTGCAAATAATATCCCATTCAATCTTCTTTCCGGGCCTATGATTTAGCTTTTGAAAGTGACAGTTTTTTCTGTGTTTTACAGTTTTTCACTGGGGGATTTTAATACCTTCAAATATCATTGACTTTTCTTATATGGGAATCACGTTTCCAAATGATTTTGGTTGAAATCTCATGCATGGTCTTAATGTTCACTTTATGCATTGAAACTCTTCTGTTTTGTTAATTTACGATACCATGTTGAATATGATTTCCATTGATTCACAATATTACAATTGTACAGATATATACTAGCTATTCTAGATTCTATATATGGAAAACAGTAAATACAAATAATAGCATTGATATGTAGTTATAGCATAAAATCAAAACAGCCTATGAATTCTCTATGGGAGGAGAATCAGATGGCTGGGTTTTAGGAGAAGATTGAGTCTGTCTAACACCTACATCTTCACATAGGATACTTCTGTTTGGAGTGGATGCATTATGTACCTCCTGCGTGTTTGATTTTAGTTGGGGAAGGCCCATAGAACTTTCTTTCATTTAAGTTGCGAGTTATTTGCTTGTTCTCCAGAGCACTATATTGGTGCTTTACCAACTCAATTTGTTGTATTCAATTGTCTCCGAACATTAGAAATGATGCATTTTCTCCAATTGAGGATTGTAGTCCATATAAGTGTTTTCTTTCTTTTTCCAGAACTTGTGTGCAAAGTTATGACTTGTTCCTCACATCTTCTTGTCGAATGGGTTGTAGGTGTGCATTGGGAAATTGTTATAGCTTGCAGAAAGATCATGAAACTGCTCTGAAGAATTTCCAGCGAGCTGTTCAACTTAATTCAAAATTCACATATGCGCATACCCTTTGTGGTCATGAGTATGTGACGCAGCCTTTTATTCCTTTCATTATCTAACGTATGAAAATGAAACTCTCCTCAAGGCTTATACTGTGTTCTGATGGTTCTGACCTTTTACTAGATATGTAGCCCTAGATGATTTTGAGAATGGAATAAAGAGCTACCAGAGTGCACTTCGTCTTGATGCAAGGCACTATAACTCCTGGTTTGGGCTTGGAATGATATATTTTCGGCAAGAGAAGTTTGAGTTTGCGGAGCATCATTTCCGGATGGCTAACCAAATAAATCCATGTTCTTCTGTTATTGCATCTAATCTTGGCACAGCATTGCATGCTTTAAAGGTGCCATTGCCTATATCACTTTTAAAATTACATCTTCAGGAAGTTTTGCTTTTGTGTACCAACTTATAAATTTAATTACTGATATTCTATTTGTATATGACAGAGAAGTGAAGAAGCTTTATTCATAATGGAGAAGGCTATTAGAGCAGATGAGAAGAATCCTGTTCCCATGTATCAAAAGGCTAATATATTAATGAGCTTAGAAAAGTTTGATGAAGCTTTAGCAGTCTTGGAGGAGCTTAACGAATATTCTCCTCGTGAAAGTAGTGTGCATGCTTTGATGGGTAGGATTTATAAGCGGCAAAACATGCACGACAAGGCAATGCTTCATTTTGGCATTGCATTGGATTTGAAACCATCTACAACTGATGTCACTGCCATTAAGGTGATTGCTTATAGTTGGTAACTGTATCACCTGCAACATTCATACCCAGAATTTTGCTTCCCTGCTCATCCTTTCTTATATCTTGATTTTGAACAGGCTGCCATTGAGAGGTTACTTGTACCAGATGAATTAGAAGACAACTTGTAGATCTGCTTTTTCTGGATTTACAGTAAAAGAGAACATGGTGTAGATTATTTGCTAAAAAAAGCACTGCCATTAAGGTGATTGCTTATAGTTGGTAACTGTATCACCTGCAACATTCATACACAGAATTTTGCTTCCCTGCTCATCCTTTCTTATATCTTGATTTTGAACAGGCTGCCATTGAGAGGTTACTTGTACCAGATGAATTAGAAGACAACTTGTAGATCTGCTTATTCTGGATTTACAGTAAAAGAGAACATGGTGTAGATTATTTGCTAAAAAAAGCACTGCCATTAAGGTGATTGCTTATAGTTGGTAACTGTATCACCTGCAACATTCATACACAGAATTTTGCTTCCCTGCTCATCCTTTCTTATATCTTGATTTTGAACAGGCTGCCATTGAGAGGTTACTTGTACCAGATGAATTAGAAGACAACTTGTAGATCTGCTTATTCTGGATTTACAGTAAAAGAGAACATGGTGTAGATTATTTGCTAAAAAAAGTTGGCCACAGGTAGGTGATCTGCTTGTGCTTTCGGCCAGTTACGACTGACTTGAATCATAAAGCTCAAGCTCCGGCTGTTTCCTTGTTAGACTAGGCACAACTTCCAGCCTGTATAGTATAAAAAATGACCCAAGTTTTGTAGGTGATTCACATACCAAAAGGACATGACGTGACAACAGTAGTTATAGCTGCCATATGTTTATGGCTAAGTTGTATGACAATGTTGATGAGAAACTGTTTGTATCTTTTACACCGAATCAAAACTTGTCTATAATCGCGATTTGCTTTGTTGTTTGGCTAAATTTGTTAAATTCTGCAGTCCCTTAATGATTTGAATCTCGACGTTAATGATCATGATGAACTAGAAGAAGAGTCCGTTGAAAGACCCAATGTGGCATGTAATCGTTCCAATAGCGCTCATCTTCGGAGGAGTAAAGCGGTGTCATGACTCTGTGATCTAAATTGAAGACCCACCCCCCCCCCCCCCCCCCCCCCCCCCCCCCCCCATTTCACATTTTCTGCCATCTTTCGTTGGACAAGTCGCAAACAATTTCCTGGAGTCATCAGTAGTGTAATATATGGAATTGGGCTGACATCCAGGAAACTTTGAAGCCGAGACACAGATTGAATGATCTAACATATCAAAAGTGAATTCATATTCCCGCGACCCTCCTTTTGACACCTTATGTCACCACCGTTTCAGTCAGATTTGCTCGAGGAGACTGAGACCAAGATGGAAAGAGAGAAGAGGGAAACGAGAAGGAAAGGGGAGTAAAGCAGAGATGCGTAACAGGTTTCCATTGGAGTTCCTATTCCAGTCGTACCTGCTCTGATCGAAACCCAAACTGAGGCTCTCCAAATCTCTGATGCGTAACAGGTTTCCATTGGTTGTTTCTATTCTTCTTTTGTTCATATGGAGTCGATTTTGTTTCATTCAGGTTTTCTTTTTATGTTTCTCTTTTTCATTTCCGATTTGCGTCTTCCATTGTTGTTTTGTAATTCTTATCATCTGTCGATCTGTTGTCAACTTGAGATTCACCAAGTAAACCTAGATGCCTTGCATTCGTATCAAACCTTGGAAATATATAGAATTAACATTAATTTGATGATAACCAGGCCACATCTACAACTACCAACCACTCATCGTTGCTATCATTAACCAGGCCACGTCTACAACTAATAGTTTGTAGCTTCAACCATAAGAGCATACCATAGTTCTTACTTCAAACTTTTAAGCATAGTATCATCTCTGTTAGAAGCAGACCAATCAGTAGTAGAGATGGGCATGCCAAAAATTAATTGTTTTGCTGCACCACTCTTAAGAAAATATCATGTGTTTAAAACTCTGAGCTGCACCCCAAACTAGAGCCTAATCAGGGAAAAACACGGTGTCCTTCCTCAATAGTCACACCCTAATCCCATTAGTTTTTATTTTATGCACCCTGAAGTATGAGTATGCTCAAATATTTCAGAAGAATCAACTGGAAAAGATTATGTAATCACACAATGCTTGACTCCCGTTCTGTCTTTCATTTAGTATCTTTAGAAAATATATTGTTTGCAGTGTTTCCCCAGATAGTTGATAAAACAACAAAGTTGGTTCTCCTTTATTTACTTGCTTAAGAATTGATTCCTTTTGGCTGTTAGTATTTACTTAAATGGAATGGTTCAATTTTCTTGTTGCTCGGCTTAAATTATGATGCGGCACTGTGAGAATTGAGTATGTTTAGTTAGTGTGAAGGTTCTGTTGATATTTAGCCTTGCCTTAATATGGCCAACATAAATTGCTTGGTAAAGATATGGAATGCAGTGGTTGATACTTTCTTGGGGTGTTTTTTTTCCCGTTTCAAATAAATCGAGTTTAACTATTATCTTTTTTGTTGACATGCTGAGCAATTAGCATAAGTTGTTTAGCAAGGATTCCTGGTAATCTCTGCTATTGCTGGTGATGTGAAGACTATTGAATGTTATATTTTATAATAGTTACAAGGAAAATGAGAAGTTTTCTTTCTTATTCTGTTTCTCTCTTTGATGATTGTTAATCTAGAATTTGATGCTTTGTTTTGCTTGTTGAAGACTCAAATTTTCAGTTCATGTTTTCGGTTGTGTAAACATTGGAATTTTATGGATTTTTTTGGTATGTGCAAGCTGCTACGTTTCAGAATTTGGTTTGGAAAAGAAGCTATCTGGAGTTATTTTGGATTGGATCAGCCATACTGTTATCAGTTAATAGAAGGTATTTGATTGGTCTTTTCTTATTTTTCTTCAAATTTATGAATGATAGTTGCTCATGAATACGTTTATAAAACTTTTCCTTGCAAATGTGAAGAATCCTACAGTATGAAACCTTGAAGATATATGGAATTAACATTAATTTGATAATTCATCATCCAGTAGGTGCATGAGATTATTTTGAACAGAAATCCATCAAGTTTAGTTGCCCGTTGATTCATAAGTTTCAGTGTGTCAGTTTGACGTGCCTGCTTTTCCTGTCCTAGAACCATTATGTAGCATTTTTCTTTTCATATTTGGTTTGATTGGTTCTACTGTTTGACTATAAAAAGAGAATTGAGTATGTTTAGTTCGTGTGAAAGTTCAGTTGATATTTAGCACTTTGTTGGGGTTTTTTTTCTTCCCGTTTCATTTTAATCAAGTTTAACTGTTACCTTTTTTGTTTCATTTGAATCGAGTTTAACTGTTATCTTTTTTGTTGACATGCTGAGCAATCAGCATAAGTTGTTTAGCGGGGATTCCTGGTAATCTCTGTTATTGCTGGTGATTTGAAGACTATTGAATGTTATCTTTTATAACAGTTACAAGAAAAATGATAAGCTTTCTTTTTTATTCTGTTTCTCTCTTTGAAACTTACAAACAGATAACTTCACTAAAATCGTGCATTTACCTACCTGTTATTATGATTTATAGTTAGTCTTCAGAACCAAACAACCAAACAAAATGTGTTATTCCTTTATTAATATTAATAGATTTTATTTGATGTTTGTATGTTATTTTAAAGTTAAATTTCATCATTTAATTAGTCATGGTAATAGGCCTCTACTAGGAGAGTACCAAAGTTGTGCACATGTGTGGTTATGGGTCTGAGATCATTTTTCCTTGGGTTGTCCTAATAATTATAAGTTTCTAACAGAAGGCAGGGATGGGACATGGATGTAATATATATATATATATATATATATATATATATATATATATATATATATATATATATATATATATATATAGCATGCTAGAACATTTCATTTGGGAGGGTGGTGTGTCAATAAGTTGTCTCTATTGACTAATGAATCAATGATCTCAAAGGACTAAATGTTTGGATGTTTGAGTGATATGAAAAAAAAATGAATATGCAATTCTGATCTTGTTATTCTTCATGATAGAATGCAGTGTACGTGTAAAATGTAAGTGATTACTCGTAATATCATCTCATAAGTTTATCGATTGTTTTTTCGATCTTCCCTGATGTTATTAGTTTTTAAGTTGAAATTAGAGATCTCTTCACCGACAATTGATGGCGTTTATGATGTTGTACTGTCTTTTACATGGAGCTTCTTGATCTATCTTAACCTTTATTATTTCCTCTCCCTTTTTGTTTTTACCTTGAACACCTTACCCTAAACCTCAAAAGGCTCTTGTCGTCCCCCTTTCACTGATTTTTTTTTTGAACAGGTCCCGCTTTCACTGATTACTGTGATTTCATGAATGTGATGGGCTACTTTGCAGCCCAAACTCCAAAGGATAATACACTTTAGAAATCATTAGGCTCAAATCAACATTGTCGATCACAATGTCAAAATCACAATGTGTTCCCAAAATGGACAAATAGCACAAGAATCCAATCCAAAAATCCAAACCATCTACCAATATCAATTCATTTCATTTCCCTTTCTATTTCATTGCCTCTTCATTCCACACTCTCACACACCCAGTCATGGCCGCCTCGTCAGATCAGACCTTCAACAACTGCCTCCTCTGCCTCTACCTCATAGGCCCTCCCACCTTCATCTCCCTTAGATTCCTCCAAGCCCCCTACGGCAAGCACAACCGCCCAGGGTGGGGCCCCACCATCTCTCCGCCGCTGGCTTGGTTCCTCATGGAATCACCAACCCTTTGGCTCACTCTACTCCTCTTCCCCTACGGCCAACACAGCACCAACCCCCAAGCCTTAATTCTAATAACCCTCTTTCTCTTTCACTATATCAACCGAACGTGCCTCTACCCACTTCGCCTCTACCGGAATACCATCCGGAAAACCGCCCCCGGTTTTCCAGTCAGCGTGGCGTTGATGGCCTTTGTGTTCAATTTATTGAATGCTTACTTGCAGTCCAGATGGGTGTCTCACTACAAGGACTATGAGGGTGATCATCATGGGTTGTTTTGGCTGAGGTTTTGTGTTGGGTTGGTTGTGTTTTTGGGTGGGATGGGTGTGAATGTGTGGTCTGATAGGGTTTTAGTGGGGTTGAAGAAAGAGGGTGGAGGGTATAAGATCCCTAGGGGAGGGTGGTTTGAGTTGGTGAGCTGCCCTAACTACTTTGGGGAAATAGTGGAGTGGGTAGGTTGGGCAGTGATGACTTGGTCTTGGGCAGGACTGGGGTTTTTGCTTTACACGTGCGCTAACTTGGTTCCGAGGGCACGTGCGAACCATAGGTGGTATTTGGAGAAGTTTGGGGAGGATTATCCCAAGTCCAGAAAAGCTGTTATTCCATTCTTGTATTGAAAAGCTTGAGGTTGAAGGCAAAGCGTTTTGTTTCTGACTTGTTATTTGTTTTTGTTACCTAGTGTGGATGTGTGATGCTTCTAACGCTTAAAGCATTTCGAAGCTAAAGCTAATGGAGTTGTTTCATTGTTGTTGTGCTGTTGGAATGATGAATCTTTTTTGGGGCACCATGGTCTAATTATTAGCATCATCTTCGTTCATTTTACCAATTAGAATATTCAGAGGACAAAATTATGAACAAATTGTACTTGTGCCGGTTGGTTGGTTCAAAGCAAAAGCTAGGCAAACTGGTAAAGGCTTTACTGTTACAGGCTTACAAAAAGTGTCTTTGTAAGTGAAAGATGCAACATGAGAAGTCTGAGAAGGAGGCACATTGCGGTGTCTTTGTAAGAACATCTTCAACAGAGTTGCTAAACATGAAAGAATTCATGTAAGAGCATCAACGTTGATGGCATTTGTAAGAGAAGGAGGCACATTGTGTGGCGTTGATGGCATGTTTAGCAACTTTGTAAGAGCATCTCCAGCAGAGTTGCTAAACATGAAAGAATTCATGTAACATCACGGAAGCAGCCTCTGACTATGCCTCGACTCCATGTACATTCGGTCTCATTTAAACTTATCCTGCACACTGGGTATTTAAAACTAAATGGTCCAGGAAAAAATAATTTAAAAACGTTAGAGTGAGTGGACAAAAATAAATTAAATAATTTAACAAATAAATAACTTGTATATTTTCTCATGTTTCAACTTTTTAAACTTAACAGTATGCAACTTTGATAATTTAAATAACTTTAAATCCAGAATACCATAAGAATAGACAAACCAACCCCACTGGTTAATCAAATATAGAAATCTAGTAAGAAGAGATAAACCAACCTCGTTGGTTAATCAAATATATAACTGAGAAAAATAAAATAAGGAGAAGAGTTATCACCATGTAAAATGAGCCTCCTAGGCTCGGGTCGGTGCCTCCTAGACTATAATAGCGTCTCACGCTAAGCGCTCTACTCACTTATAGTGAGGATCGCTAATAATGGCTAGCTAACAAATAAATATAAATATATATTTGATTAACCTGGGAAATCAAATAATTGTACAAACAATACTAGTATTTCTTTTGGTTAGTACGAAAACTTTATTAGTAATATAAATATTTTGGTTAATTTATTTTTGTTTTACAGTAATTAATTGTTTATTTATAGTAATATATTTTTCAGTTATTATATCTCTTACTAATAAAAATAAATTTTTTTTAAAAAACTAAAACCTAAGTGACGAAAATTTTGTCTCCTAAGATGCTTCTTCTTGTCGCTTAAGGGTAAAAATTACGCGCCAAAAGTTGATGGTCCAAAAAAATGTTCCATCACATAATGCTATAGAGACGGAAAATTTCGTCGCATTAAATATAGCGACGAAACAAACTGGTCGTTAAACTAAAATGTTTCGTCACTTAACAGTAAAACGACAGGAGATCATACGTCGGTGAAACGCTCAAGTACCGACAAAAATTAGTCGCTTAAGGCAATAATACTATTACTTGCTAAGTGAGCAAGTGGTTAACCGGTACCCTGTTTCAATATGCCATAGTCCATAAGGCCAGTGCCCTGTTTCAATACCTTTGGTAAATGAAAATGTTAGTGCCAGTGCCCTGTTTCAATTCTTTTTAGTGTTGTTATGGGATTGGGGGAAGTGTGTGTTTGTCATGGGGGAGACTGAGGGTGTGTGATAGAGAGGGTTTGGGGTTTATTGGTTGGCTTGTTTTGTTTATGGGTATATCCCAGGTCATTTTGTGATAGGGTAACAATGCTGAATGTGCCGCTTGCATGTCGAGAGATTGTGAGTGTGGCTATGGCCCTCCGGTAAGTTCTATACCATATTCATTTAGCACTCATCATTTTAGAAAATGAATGATCTAACAGAATTTTTTTTTCTACTAGGCAACTATAACATTTGTGGAGCAAGCTGAGCAGGATGTCTATGAGTCTCACCAAACACCAGTTTCACATGGCGCAACGTTCTCAGGGGTGAGAACATTGTACCCAAAAAGGAGTGCAGGCCGCATAGCAATGTCTGAAGATGGATCATTGCTTGCTGCGTTTGGACAACAACAAAAAAGGCATCTATCTGGTCCACAGGTGATTGATTCTTTGGAAGAGATATACTCATTTGAGAGCAGTAAGGTGATACCAGTGACCAGAGTGTTTTGATATGGGACATGGTTTTCCTCCCAAACGCTTCAATTCTCAGGCAAGGTAGTAGCGTGCTTACAGTCGGCTCACACCCCCAGATTAACATTCTCAGTTGTATGGACCTGTGCGACCCGATGAGACCAAAAGTTTGGAACCACTACAAATTAAAATAATACCGGTTTTCACCAACATCTCATTTTTAATTTTACTAATATATCCACAGAATAAATAAGAACATTTTTAACATTTTTAACAGAGAATGTATGTATGTATGTATGTATGTATGTATGTATGTATGTATACACACGTATATATTACACCTTTTTTTTTTCTTTTTTCTATCAACATCTTGTAATCACACCTTATGTCCTAGCTAGCTTGTTCAGGTAACTTACAGACGACTCCCAACAGGAAAATTGATGCATGTATCCACATCTTGTTATTTTATTCTCTAAATATCACACAAATTTAAATGATGTGAAGTCTGCAATTTTCACCATTCATTCATGATAACGTGCAGTATAAATAAGAATCGGATGACTAGTCACTTAAGTTGAACTCATGAAATTCGATAGGAATATAGAAACAACTCAAACAAGAATCTGATTATAGTTCTTTCAAGTCAGTTTCATTATATCATAAACCCTCGTAAACCCAAAAGCTCGAAAATTACAGAGACCCAATACCACTCAGAACCTAAACGTTTCGCATTCCCAAAAGAGAAACAGAGCACCAAAACCCACTACCCTTCCTCAACTTATTAGCCTTGGCTCATATACAAACTTCCCACAAACTTTCAAATATGAAAAGAAGATGAACAGCGATTTGGGAGAAAGGTGAGAGGAGGAGGAGAAATGATCTCCTGCAGACTGATAAAGAATTGGGGATGACATGGTGACAGGATTAGATCCGTCAGATTTATTCATTTAAGATCTAACGGTCAAAATTACTTCGTCCCTTTTGGTCCCTCAAGTTACATGCCGCAGGGGAGCAGTCCTTTAATTTTTCTATAATAAAATTATATAGCCCAATAACCCGAACCACACCTGACCCGGTAGGTTTCGGGTCAACCCGGAAATATAAAAGAGAAAAAAGGCCTCAGAGAACCAAAAACGCAACCTTGGAACCATTTCGCCATGGACGACGAGGCCAAACCGCCACCACCGAATCACGACGATCCGATGGCCGAGGACGACGGCGACTCATCCGCCACCGTCCTCGATCTCACCAGCTGCCAACTCCACGACCTCAACTCGGTCGAGTTACCGCCGAGTCTCACCGAGCTAGACCTCACCGCCAACCGCCTCTCCTCCTTGGACACTCGCATTGCCACCCTCTCCAACCTCACCAAGCTCTCCTTCCGCCAGAACCTCTTCGAGGACTCAGCCGTCGAGCCGATCTCCGCCTGGGCCGCGCTCTCCGGCCTCGAGGTTCGTGCTCAATCAAATTTTGGATGCAACTTTTTCTGTGTGTGTGTGTGATGAATTTGAAATTGAGTGATGAAAATTGTGTGCAGGAATTGGTGCTGAGAGATAATAAGCTGAGGAAGATACCGGATGCGAGTATCTTCAAGAAGCTTCTGGTTTTCGACGTCTCGTTTAATGAGATTACATCGCTGCAGGGCATGTCCAAGGTCTCCGGCGGCCTCAAGGAGCTTTACGTGTCGAAAAATGAAGTTACGAAGATCGAGGAGATCGATCATCTCTATGAGCTTCAGATTCTCGAGCTCGGTTCTAATCGGCTGAGGGTTAGTTGATTTAGTTCTCTTTGTTCTTGTGCAATTATGGTAAAATAGAAACAGTTAGCAGCATTAGAAATGGTTTGCATTGTCAATTTTAGAGTTATATGAGCGTTTTTCAAGTATAGGCTTAAGACTGAGTGAGTGAGGTGGCAATTCAGGTGATGCACAGTCTGGAGAATATGACAAAGTTGCAAGAGCTATGGCTGGGCCGGAATCGTATCAAGGTTGTTAATTTATGTGGGCTGAAATGTATTAAGAAGATTAGCTTGCAAAGCAATCGGTTAACTTCCATGACTGGATTTGAGGTACGTGGGCCGATCACCTTCCTTTATATGGCACTTTGTAAGACGCAGTTCTGGTTGATGTTAAACTCCGCCTTGTTATTATTACAGGGTTGTGTTGCGCTGGAGGAACTGTACTTGAGCCATAATGGTATTTCCAAAATGGAGGGCCTCTCAACGTTGGTTAACCTGCGCGTCTTGGATGTATCTAATAACAAGATAACATCAGTGAATGATATTGAAAACCTGACAATGTATGCATTCTCCTTTTAGAGTCTCTCTTGGCTTGATACTGTCTTGTCTATCGTTATTGATTCTACCTACAAATGAGAACCTTGTGTATAGGTTAGAAGATCTGTGGCTTAATGACAACCAGATAGAGTCAATTGAAGGCATGGCTGAGGCTGTTATTGGCTCAAGAGAGAAGCTGGCTACTATCTATCTCGAAAAAAATCCATGTGTATGATTATCTGCCAGATCTTTAATAATTCTGTTTCAGTATTCCTTCACAGTTCTTTAGTAGCCAGTTGAGGAAACTTAAAAACTTTATATTAGAAAAATTGTAACTTATATTAAAAGCTGTTAAGTGCTACAGAGAGAGTTGATGTGCCTCCAAGTCTTGATGAAGTAACATACAAAACGTCTACAGTGGTGAAATGTGGTAGTTGAAGGCTTGAAGCAGCGTTACTATAGTTTGATTAAGTGTGATGTTTGTTATGACTATGAGAGAAAGAGGGTAAAATATTTTCTGTGAGAATTTGTTGGCATGATGATATGATAGATTTTAGGTTTCATGTGCAATAGTAGCATTGTAGGCTGGATGATCATATAGCGTAAAAGTTTGAAAAAGTACATCTAACATAGATATTTTTTTTTTTCTTATAAGACACCGCTATGCATAACGTATAATTATACATCCTGCAGATGTGTTTTTTATGCTTTTGACATCATCTATAATTGATCATGCATCTCCTATTTCAGGCAAAATCTCCAAACTATGCTGCTGCATTGAGACAAACCTTCCCGAACATACAGCAGATTGATTCTCATATATTTGCTTAAAAGTTATGGTGGCTTTAGTTTTGTCAACATGACTTCTATGAAGGCCGTAAAAATCCATAGCTGTGATACAGGTGTTCTTTCATGACATTCACCAATACCAGAGTAGTTAATATCTGTTCAAAAAATGAAAGTATATCCTAATGTTTGTGTTCTGTTGAATGATATTTGCAGGCCAATGTCCAGGGTGCCCGCTTCATATGGACTAATTCGATGGATGAGGATTCCTGACTTTTCATGTTATTTAGACCACCCCTCTAGTTGTGTAGTCTTATCATACTCATTTTCCATTCTTACTAAGGTGATGTTGAGATTTTCATCCATACTATATATGGATTGTATTATCTTTCAATTGTGAGAGTTTGCCATTAAAATCGATTTGTATTACGGGCTGTTGAATAAACATCAATCATGTAGGTCTCAAAGGCAGAGAATCAAGTGGTTGATCAAATCTATTGTTATAACAGTTTCACAACTTAAGGAGCGAACATGTTACATACAGGATAAAAGGAATCACTCTGTCGGTATACAACCAGAGAAAACAAGGCAGTACGGTAAAAACATGATTTGAATGTCTAAGCAACAAAAGGAACACACGAAGGGCTAATACTGATGGATGTTCAAACAAGTCTATTGGCGCCTGCTTAGCGACTCCCCCTTTCGAACCCAATACGGCTTCTCCCAGAACCTGAATCAGAGATATCTCGCATTGAAGACCCAGCAGTTGCATTCATTGTCCCTCCATTGCCAATTTTTGCCATGGCCTTCTTGCCTGTCTTTACATCTACAATAAACCGGTCGAGACCAAACGGATCAGCTTCTTCAGCATCCTTCTCAAATTCAACTGGTCCCTCTCTCCGACCACCAGCCTTCTCAGAAGCTCCTGAGAATCCTTTGTCCGGTTTAAAGCGATCAGTCTTCATAATCTTATCCAATTGCTCATCAGCCCCTCCATACATCTCAGCATCAGTATCCTTCTTTGGCCTGTATAAAGTGGACAAAGTAGGCTGAGCAGTGAACAAGCCCTTGTCATAAACATTGTACTGGTCATCAGTAGCAAACCCAGAGTCCATTCCCTTCTCCTGGTTGAACAGCCTCTGGTCATACATAACCTCTCCCCCTCTTCCCGCTCCACCATTAGCCTGGCCAAGGGCAACTTTCTCACTAACATCGCGGTCCCTATCTCTTGTAATTTTACTCTTCTTTCCCATTGCAGCATCTTTGGCTTCCAACCTTCTCTCCCTTTCCCTCTCTCGGCGTCGCTCCTCACGGATCTTCTCCCGCTGCAACCTCTGCTCTTTCTCCTCCCTTGTCTCCTTTGGGTAATCCATCTCCTTTTCCCTCGAACGGTCATAATCCCCTCTTCTATCAGTATCCATGCCCGCTCTCTCAGAAGGCATTGGAAAGGAAGGTGGGGGTGCTGCTCCTGTTCTCTCAGAACGAGCTTTCTGAGCTAAGGCCCGCAGCTCCTGCTCTTTCCTATCCTTCTCCTTCTGCATCATCTCCCTCTGAACTTTAGATCTTAATTCAACTGCATCCCTAGCCTTCTGCTCTGCTACATACAAAGACTCGGAAAGCTTGGCAAAATTATCATTAATCTGAACATCTTGAAGGCCTCTCCCATCAGCAGCCAGACGTTTGTCTAATGGGATTGTATACCCTTTTGGATTCTTCCAGTTTGAAATGCAAGGCGGAATCTTCCAATCCTGCTGGTCTTTCACAGACACTGGCCGAGGAGGGGAATGCAGGACAGGCACAGGTGGGGACCCGGATGCCCTTGGAACACGCTTATGCTTGAACTTAGGAGGCTCAAGTGGGTCAACAGGCATCTCCACCATCCTAATAATCCTCTCCTTGGCACCAGAATTAAAAGCCAACGACTTCTGAGATGGCTTGTACTTGATAAACTTCGAATCCGATGACTGGGTGGCCACATTCTTCGGCTGCGCAGCACTCAATCTCACATTCACAATCTTCTCAAGCGCAGCTTTCGTCTCTGCTGTGGTCTCTTCAATCTCCTTCTGCAACTCCTCATCCTCCTCCTCACTCATCATATCCTCCTCATTCTTCAAAATCTTCGGTACAATATCCTTATGCTGGGAATACACAATCTTCCTCGAATTCTCATTCTGCTTAACAATAGCATCATACGAAATATTCCCCCTCGAATCAACAGTCACCGGAAGAACCTTACTCCCAGGCTTCCCCAACTTGTCCCTCCCCATCCCAAGCGGATACTGCGCGATATGAATCTCCGGAAACGCCCCTCCATCTCCAAAGTCCTCCACCTTCCTCGGAACAAAACCTTGACGCTTCTGGTACGGAGGCACAGGCTTGGCCTTCACCACAACAGCCTTTTCGGCCTCGGCAGCTGCACTGAACCGCTGCTTGAACCACGGATCGTTCGAGTGGTCATAATAAGTAGTTGCGGTCGATTTCGCTGGCGGAAGAAGCTCCTTCAGAGCCGCCATGGTTATGAAGCTATCCAAAAACAAAAGCAAACCCCCAATCAGCTTGAAATCAAATCAATAACAACTAATAAACCTCGATTCGTATATATACCAAACAAAAGAAGCTAAAACCGAATCAAGTTCGAAACGAAACAAAGCGAGAACACGGATTATGAAAAACCCTAACTTTCAGATCAGGAGAGAAACCAAACAATTGGTTTTGATTGTTATTACGAATTGGAAGAGAAATAAAAAGTAACGGAGACGGCGAATCGATTACTGACCTTAACGGCGGTGAGAGATTTTCCGGGCGGCGGGGTTTAATCTAAGTCGGTGAGGTTGAGGATCAGGGGAGAAAGGTCGGAGAAGAAAGAGAAAAAAGCGGATGGATATGTGCTTGTGTTTGTTTATATAGGAGGAGAGAGACTTAGAATTTTATTTAATTTGGAAAAGCTATATAGATTGGGCTGATCTGTATCCTTGGGCTGGTTCTTACTGGATCACCAATGTTGTTTGGGCCTTGGGTATATTGAAAATAGAAAAAAAAAAAAAAAACACTAAGGAAAAATCTTAACAACAAATCAGGTCGATATTTTTGAGTTTTGTGGGTTCTAATATTATGATTTGATGGCAGAAGGATTTTGGTAAAGAAGTGTGATAATGTGAATTTGATCGAAAAACCATGTGGTACATAAGTCCACAATTTTGAGTGAAAATCATGATTTCGGATAAAAATAAAAGTTTAGAGAAAAATTGCAAATTTCTTTCCTATGATGGGGAAGCATAAGAGTAACTTTAGCAGACTTTTTATTTTAGCCTTTAGTTATTTTAGATAACGTGTTTAACTTTTTTTTGATATTTTTGGAGCTGTAACAGACGAGCCAAAGTTTAGCTATTATGATTTTTAGCTATCTTGCTAGCTAAATATAGAGAGCGAGATGACTCGGATGAGACTAGATATAATTTAATACATTTCTTATAAGATATTTTACGTGATATATAAATATATTTGAACTATTTAATATTTATTTGAAGAATAATCTTGATATAATACTATCTAAAATAGAGAGCATTGATACAGCTACATTTCTAAAGTGGTTAGCTAAAATGATATTTTAGCTAATTTGACAAAAATTTAACTCAAAAATAACTAACATTACTAAAGATACTCTAAGACATCAAACAATGAACTTTATAGTTTATAAGCTTACAAATGAAGAATTTTATGAAAATTTATTGATAGTACTGATTTTGTTTGAATTTGGTTTATTTGTTGAGATTTATGTTGTTTGGATATTTTAAATATTAAATTAAGTGTAATCCGAAACCGTTTCGTCATTTTTATTAATTTATTAATTATATGACATCCAAACAAATTTAACTAACATGAATCTAAATAAATAAAGAACCAGTGATTTTGTTTACGGTGCAATTTCTTAGGCTTTCTATTGAAGAAATACACCTCGTCGTACCAGAATACGCCACGTGACATAGCTGCGTAGTGCGTGACCAATCACGAGTCTTGCTCCTGCCTTCTGATCTATAAGAAACAGCCACGTATAAAACACAAGGACGATTCCGTCATTCCGGAGAAAAACTCAGGGCTAGTTTCGACCACTTCCCCTGACACCAACTTCTCTCTCAGTCTAGTTGAGCAAAGTCTTCTCTCCCTGCTCCAAAGTCAGTGACACACAAAACCCTCCCCTCTCTCGGACCTCAGTCGTCTCTGCAATTCTCTCTCTCGTTGAGGTCGTCAATGGAGGCCTCCGAGACCTCCAGCGGTAAAACCTTGAGGAATGCTTTCGGTAATGTCCTCGCTTTCCACATCCTCATCCTGATCGGCGTTCTCGCTTTCTCGATCCGTCTCTTCTCCGTAAGCCTCATCATCCTCAATTTGATTCAGATCTGATCTTTTTTACTGTTCAAATTCAACGTTACTGCAATCGCTGCCTCGATAATGCATATTTTACAATGCTGTTGTTTTTGGTTTAGTATTGTGAAATTGAGATTTAGAAATGTGATTTATTTTGACTAGTAATGCTGAAGGTGTTGTTGTTATGGAAATTAATATGCAGGTGATAAAGTACGAGAGTGTTATTCACGAGTTTGATCCTTATTTCAATTACAGAGTCACTCAGGTTGGTTTAGTTCTCTCATTTTCGCATCGGTTTGGCATCAAGTAACCTGTTATTCAACTAGGTCTTGCTTGAAAGCTAGGAATTTATTATCATATTGTGTAGCGGTTCTTGTTATTATATTGCGGTGATGAAAAGCTGTATAGAAGATGACAGTGTTGTTTGTCGGTTTCAGTTTCTGACAAAGAATGGAATATATGACTTTTGGAATTGGTTTGATGATCGGACCTGGTAATTTCTTTGACTTGTTATGACATTGAGCTCCATTTTTTCAGCAGATTACATATTCCAGCAATATAAAGCTAATGTATGTTTTACATTTTGTTTTAAGGTATCCTCTTGGTCGTGTGATTGGTGGAACTGTTTACCCTGGATTGACCTTGACAGCAGGAACCTTGTGGTGGTGAGTATTGCATTTAATCATTTATATTTATCTCTTTTTCTTCTTGGATTAAGGTTGGTATGAATTCTACAGAACCCAAAAGGAGAATAAGAAAGACAAAAGAACTGGTAGTCCTGTGTTTAGTAAAGTTTGATATGTTTTCTCTCTTGTATCAGGTTGTTGAATTCATTAAATATTCCTCTTTCTGTGGAAACTATTTGTGTTTTTACTGCGCCTATATTCTCTGCTTTCACATCCTGGTCAACTTACCTTCTGACTCGGGTTTGTATTCAGACCTAAGTCACTTCTTAGAAGTTAGTTATTTTGTCCAAGTTGTGGATTTGATATTCAATTACCATTTTTCAGGAAGTTAAGGGCACTGGTGCTGGACTAACAGCGGCAGCTCTTATTGCTATGGTAAATTATTTGCTGTTCTCATAATAACTTCTTTTTTTCTTTAAATGTTTTCAGCCATATGGTTCAGCCACTTTTGTAAATTTTTGCTTAGAGCTCTTGTAGATTTTCAGTGGAAGTGTGAAATATGCATTCACAATTTTTATTATAATGTTTTCTCACCTAGTTGGACAGTAGTTGACATAGAATTCTTGCTGTTACTTCTGTATGGATGTGTTTTACTGTACGACTGAAATTATTCTGTACAACACACTTGTTTACTTGTGACCTGTTATGTTTTTGTTTGCAGGTCCCATCATATATTTCTCGGTCTGTAGCTGGAAGCTATGACAACGAAGCTGTGGCTATTTTTGCTTTGATCTTCACTTTCTATCTTTATATAAAGGTTAGGTTTATGTCATTGTTTAGGGTATTTTTGACATCTAAAAGCGCTTTTTTTCTTAAACTCTAATTTGATTTTTTTACCATGTATATGGTTTGCCAACCTAAATGAGTATCTCTATAACATGCTTCAAGGTGTTCTGACTACGTAATGCTTAATGTGCAGACACTGAATACAGGATCCCTCTTTTATGCAACTCTTAATTCTCTAGCATACTTTTACATGGTAACTTTTTTGTTTTCTTTTAAGTTAATCTGTTCCATTGTAAGCTTACTCAATTTCACAGCGCATTCAATTTCCTCTGTATTTTGTATCAATGTTTCAGGTTTGCTCTTGGGGAGGCTACACATTTATTATCAATCTGATTCCAATGCATGTGCTTATGTGCATTGTAACTGGTCGATACTCATCACGGCTGTACATTGCCTATGCTCCTCTTGTAAGTATGATTGCTCATGAAGCTTTTTGCGTGATTGAAAACAAAAGACAAAAGATGCATTTAGCCTTGAAAACATAGAATGTGTACTTGCATTATTCAGATTTGAAAGTTAATAGAACTAATCCCAACATAGGTTTCATTTTGAGCTAGAAGTAAGGTAATAGGAGAACTCAAGGAAGCGCCATTATTTTAATAGTCTCTGTTGAGATTCATGCTTCCTGTTGAACTCATAACTTTCCAATGCAGGTTGTCTTGGGAACACTATTAGCTGCTTTGGTGCCTGTTGTTGGATTCAATGCAGTCATGACATCGGAACATTTTGCATCTTTCTTGGTGAGTGTTTACCAACTTGTTATCATCTAACTTTTCACTTTCGATACTGGAGCTTGTCATGGATTGGCTTCATAACTAGAAGGTGTAAATAACAACTTGGTAGTCAAATCAATATGTGCTTATTCATGGAAATGAGTTAGGACTGCCTCCAAAGCTAGTCCTTTTTCTTCATTTGGTGCCGAAACAGGATTCCTTGTACTTTATATCATATGCATTTGACTGTGTCATGTACTCATGTTGCTATTGTTTATTTGACAACATGTTTTCTTTCTTTGCAGGTTTTTATTATTATACATGTGGTTGCATTTGTGTACTATATCAAAGGGGTTCTTTCTCCTAAAATGTTCAAAGTTGCTGTGACACTTGTTCTGTCTATTGGCCTGTAAGCTTTACTTGTTCTGTATTTTAACCCGTGCTACCTCTCATGGTTGAACACAATTGGTATTCATGCCTCACATGTTACTCATTTTCCAGGGTAGTATGCTGTGCTGTGATAGCAGTACTTGTAGCTTTGGTAGCTTCAAGCCCGACGAAGGGGTGGAGTGGGCGAAGTCTAAGTCTACTTGATCCGTAAGTTCAAAATTCACTATTTATGCGGCTTTTTTCTTTGCTAACCTGTGGGCTTATGGATGAACTCACATGATTATGGTTCAATCATTTCTGTATAACTATAGTTGGATGTACGTGCTCAGAAATCTTCACAAAAATCCTGTGTTGGTCTACTTCTGTTATTCTGTGGCTCTAATCTGGCCCAGGAAATAAATCCTGAACTTGAATACCTAGCCATTTGGGGAATGACATGATAGCGTGAATCATGATAGTGTCATATTTGCTAAACTTTAATGGATTCTCCTGGAAAAAGTAATCTTATTGTCTCATGTTATTGTGCTAAGGCATAAACTTCTCGAATTCTATTTGTTTTACATGTACAAACCTTTTCCTTTCAGAACCTATGCAAGCAAGTACATACCAATTATTGCTAGTGTTAGTGAACATCAACCTCCTACTTGGCCCTCGTACTTCATGGACATTAACGTGTTGGCATTCTTAGTTCCAGCTGGCATAATTGTAAGATTATCTTCAACCATGTTTTTCTTTTCAGTTTCTTAGTTACTATATTTATCCTTTTATTTCCCAGGTTATTTTACTTTTCTTTTGTGTCAATCTATATGTTTTCCATGTTCTAACTGCTGTTTTAATGGTTCATATCTGTTGTTAGGCATGCTTTTCCCCCTTATCGGACGCAAGCTCTTTTGTCATCCTTTATATTGTAACATCTGTTTATTTCTCTGGAGTTATGGTAAGACCTTTTTCGAGCAATTTGAAATAGTCTAGTCTAAATTGTTTCTTCTGGCTTTCATGTTAATCCATGTGAACTAATATTGTTTGGTAATATTACAGGTGCGGCTTATGTTGGTGCTTGCTCCAGCAGCATGCATTACCTCCGGAATTGCTCTCTCTGAAGCTTTTGAAGTTTTCACACGATCAATTAAGTTTCAGTTACCTGGTTTACCAGGAATTTCACCAGTTGAGGTAAGCATGTATTCTTTATGTTCTTCATTGATAGTTCAGCTTTGTTTAATTTAGACTGGCATTAAATTTTTTTTCTTTTGTACATCAAGGCAGAGGAGACCAGTACTGATAGCACTGTACCACTGAATGAAGTGCCTAAGACGGATAAAGGTGGGGAGACATTAAAGGAGAGACCCTCAAGAAAGAACAGGAAGAAGGAAAAAGAACCAGTAGAAAAGCCTTCTATCAAAGCTCGAATTGAAAAGAAGCTTCTGGTTTTACCTTTTGAGGGATCAATTCTTGCTATCTTTCTACTTGTGCTGCTGGGTGCCTTCTACGTGGTATAGTAATTTTCTATGTTCTCTATTTGTTCAATTTCAACCACTTATCTGAGTTCTGATCCTGATATACATAAACACTAGTAGGGTGTATTCAAAAATCTTTGGTAACAGTACATGTTGTACGTCCTTACCTTTCAATTTAATGCATTTATTATTTTCATATTATAGTTACAATGGGTGTATAACATTATCAAGTGGAGGACCTGTATTAAAGTGAAGAAAATATTTCAAACAGAACCCCTCAATATCCAGATGAACTTATAATTTTATTATAGAGAAGCAACTTTCTATTTCCTTTTGGATATTCTCCAATGAATTTTGACCTACAATAGGCCTGTGACATTGAGTTATTGTTTGTTGTGTAGGTTCATTGTGTCTGGGCGGCAGCAGAAGCATATTCAGCCCCATCCATTGTTCTTACATCTCATTCACATGACGGTCTCCATGTTTTTGATGATTTTAGAGAGGCTTATGCATGGCTAAGCCACAATACTGAGGTGGATGATAAAGTGAGTTTCCCACCTTGAATTCTTTCCGCTAGTATGATTAGTTTCTCATTTTGATTTTAAGTACTGGGATCTGCTAATAATTCAAGAACACTCACCATTCTCTACCTCATAAGAATAGGAATTCAACTAAATATACCCCTTTCTTTTTCAAATGAACAGTTATTTATTCTTTCTATTCTCTATTTTTAGGTCGCATCTTGGTGGGATTATGGGTACCAAACCACTGCCATGGCTAACCGCACTGTCATTGTTGACAATAATACCTGGAACAATACTCATATTGCAACAGTTGGTACTGCCATGTCTTCTCCAGAAAAGGCTGCATGGGAAATTTTCAACTCATTGGATGTAAAATATGTTCTCGTTGTATTTGGAGGTTTGCTTCTTTTTCCATGCCAAAATCGTACCAGAGAAAGTGAAATTTTATTCTGATAAATGAAATTACCTATCAGGTCTTGTTGGGTACCCCAGTGATGATATCAATAAATTCCTGTGGATGGTCCGTATCGGAGGTGGTGTATTTCCTCATATCAAGGAACCTGATTACTTGGTGAGTGATTTCCTTCACTCATTTCTTTTTCCTTTCCCCTTCTCTGGGGTGACGCTGCGATTAATTTTATATTATTTTATTCTCTAGTATTTCTGGATGACTTTTCAGTTAATAATGTTTTAATATCGAGTCATTAACCATGTGTTTGTCATGTCTTTCCTCTGCAAGAGAGATGGTCAGTATCGGATTGACAACCAGGCCACCCCTACCATGCTAAATTGTCTCATGTACAAGCTCTCATATTACAGGTTTGCACAATCCCCAAAGGTTTTTGTTCATTTCTAGGTTTTTATTTGTGTATGCTGTTGGTAATATATTGCTTCTCGTCTTCGTTTACTACAGGTTTGTGGACACGGATGGTAAAGGCTTCGATAGGGTGAGACGAACAGAAATTGGAAAGAAGTATTTCAAACTTACCCATTTTGAAGAGGTGAGATTGTCTAACCCTTTAATTTATGCTATGCCTGTTTCATGTGAAATACTTTTCCAACATATTGAGTAATTCAAGAATCCATTAATGTGATAAAAGAAAAGACAACAATAGATTAGATTCACCTGTTTACTGTTCATTTAATACGTTTTGTTTCTAATGTTTCCTGATTTGAGCTTCAATAAAGCTAGCTCACAGTATCTCCTTACCTTTATCCTTTATGTAATCAAGTGTTGGATTTTGATCTATTTAGGTATTTACAACTCACCATTGGATGGTTCGGATATACAAACTAAAACCGCCAAAGAACCGGATCCGAGGAAAGACTAAGAAATCAAAATCGGTACATTTCATCCTCACTGTTCCTCTTTATTATGTTTGGCTATTGTTATAGTTTCATCCCTCATTTGCTGCGATAGCAACATACTAATCATCAACTAACGCTTGCTGTCTTGGCAGAAATCAACCTCAACGATGAGCGGAAAAAGTAGTGGAACTAGAAAAAACCCATGGAACTGAAAGTCATCTATTTCTAGCTTATATTATCTGTAACTTCATATGTATACAAAAAGCGAGGGCCTCTAGAGGCAGAGAAAGCATAGTGGCATTTCTTACGAAATTCAAATGACACAAAATTTTGCGACGCTTAAGATGATTTTTGTTTTGTACTCTTTTAGAGCATAATCAGTGTTGGATGAAAGGACTGCGAAAAACGAAAAACCAGCTTACCTGCGATGAGTCAATTTGGTAGTTCAAATGAAAGCATCCGACTTTGAGTTGTATGAAGAGCTCAACATGCCCTGGCTAGATAATAATGGTTCCTTTTGCCAAATAATGCAAAGTACTCTTGACATGACACTTTCTGTTACCTAATACTGCTTCTTACAGAATTCCCTCTTAAAATTGGTAAATCTTTGCCAAGTGACCACAAACATCATCAGAGTATACTCAGTTCATCAAAATTTAGTATAGATGCTACTTCCACATTCTAATTGTTCTCCGTAAGCTTCCCTGGTTTTTTATGTACATTCCGTCAAGAGCATTATTACGAACGCATCAGGTGAAAGAATAGTAGTATGCATTCGCCAACCTTTGAAGACTACAAATTCCAAGCCTATAATCCTCTGCTTTAAGCTCGAAGTTCGTGACTAATTAAGCTCTGAACAACAAGCACATGTTACCTGTGGTCATCAAATACACTATACAAGTGAATGTTATTCCCCCAATTGAACAGCTCTTCTCACTAAACAAGATCATCTCCGGAGCTGAACAGGGGTGATGTTGTAATAAGCAAGATCAAAATGATCCTAGTTCCAGCTGAAACCATGCATTCAGTTCGTCATTCATCACAAAAGTTGTTACAGCTTCTTAGGCAAATTATAAGTCTTCTTCAGGAACTTGGCTGCAGTCTCATCATTCCTATGACATAAGACACGTAGAAGTGTATTTGGGTCATTGGAATTCCACTTATCGGAAGTTGGAGGCAATGGCAGGTGGGACTTGCCAGAAGAGCCATAGTTCTCCAGAGTCACGCGCTTGAACTGCTCAATAAGGCTATCGGTATCAGTATGGTACAGAGGAAGAATGTCCTTAACAGTGGTTGACAGCTTCTCTATTAAATCAGCTGGTAATCCATCCCCACCTGACCAGAACAAATCGGTCAGAAATTTAAAATCCTCCTCTATTATGTCAGAATCTCTCTGTATGAAACTGCGGGAAGGGCCTCCAGCAAGCAAAACCAACAAGAACCCATCAAAAGAAGCTTTCATGACATCCGTAATAACACGTGTTCTAACTCTGTCATGGACTGTTGACGAGATAATCTCCAAAAATTGCTCGAGTTCCTGAAGAAAAGGCTCAATTCTACAAGAAGAAGCATCCACATTATACAAGCCATCCCAAAGAACATGACTTAGTTCATGGAAAACAACCTTGTAAGCTGTTGCCTCACAAAGTTGTTGGATCCCTTCCACACAAGAAGATGCTGACAGCTCAAACATTTTGCTCATCACATTAGCAAAATCTCCCTTTTGAGTGGATTCCAAGTTCCCAAGATGAGAAAAAATCCTCTTCTCAAAAGCTCCCAACTCTGTTCGGATCAGCTGCAGAGTATTGATGCGAACGCATAGTTGTGGAATCCCAAACAAACTATCCCCATTTGTACTTCCAACCTGAGCTTTCCTCCTCTGCTTTATATGTGACTGTTCCTTCTTCTTGAATACACCATGAAATTTTGATCCTGCTGAACATCTAGTCAGAGCAGGCATACTGGGAATGAAGGTGATTCGGGTTCCTGCACAGATCACAGGTGAGAACTGGTTGTTATAATGAAGCCTGAAAAACTTCAAATTCAATGCACAAGAGCAAGCTTTGAAAGATCTATACCACAACCAGTCTTGGCCTTTGATACATAGTATTGAAGACATCTATCAAGACCAGTCTTCAATTCTGGAATCAATCCAGGATGCATTGGTATAGGTAACATAAAGAATGCTTCCAGTGTTTCATCTATAATACGTAAAACTTCAATGGCAGAAGGAGCAAGGCGTTCTTTGTTCGCTTGTGGATTCCAGACCTGTAGAAAAAGTTCACAACATTAGATCCATGAAACGTGTAACGGTCTCAAGTTGAGCAACTGAAAATTGAGTCACTGTGGGACACAATTTCTTAATCTCTTAATGTGGCATCGTGGTGTACTAGAGTGAAACTCAAGCAAAGATTCTTGTTTGTTGTTTGTCAAGAAAGAAAATTCATACCTCTTGTTGCAGATTTCTGTCAACCCATTCCTGCAGCCTGTCCACTCTTGTCCTTATCCAATCCTTCGCAAGTTCAGCCATTACAGCTTCAGCCTCGTAAGGAGGCATCTCCTGTATGATGGATTTCCCACCATCCTCACTATCGACTAAATCTTCAACGGCAATCTGCACAAGATCTTTTTCCAATTTGTCAGCAGCTCTCAGTACTTGTACAGTATCAGGAGTCAACTCACTGATACCATCCACAAATTGCTTGAGCTCGTCTCCATAGCAAGAATGCAGCATAGCCATAGCAACACCCGTTGCAAAAGGGTGCCATCTCTTCAATACTGGACCATATATCTCCTTCTCACTAAAAGCCAGTTCACTAACTTCATTTGCAAGGACGGGGAGGGTAAGAATATGATTCTTTTGGCTCTTTGATAGACGCTTGTTGGAGCCCACTTTTTCCAGTTTCTGCCATAAGAAATCATAAAGAATGATGAGCAAGATATTTTACAGCGAAGAATGAAAGTTATGGAAGCTTGGTAATATAATCCGAGCATAACAGACATTACATCATTTTGTATAATTCTTTCAGTTATAGAGTATGAGAACTTGCCTGAGCAAAAGCAGTGCGCATTGATGATCTTACGTAGCGGTCAACTCTGTCACGCGCCACATCAACTTCTTTCTTCTTCCTACGATACTCATGAGAAATATCCTCTACTAGTACTTTTACTGATAATACCCCCAGGGAGACAATGTTTTGCATTACCTCAATATTCCCAGGGTTGAAAACATCACGGTAGGCAAGAAGCCTTTTCTCAGTCCAACCCAGCTTACGATCTTCAAATAAGCTGGATCTTTTGTGGCATTGGCATCTTGCTGAACTTCCTCCAAGAGGTTATTGGACGCAATCAGCAGGTCATTGTCCACTTGGCCGGTTGTAACATATCGATGAAATAGAACCCATGCGAACAAAGATTATGCAAAATTTGGTTTATTCCAAGGACTACCCATGTCTTCTTCATGACTTCTAAAACCTCATCAAGCTCTTCAATAATAGATGTCTCTTCATTGAGGTCAAAACACGATTCTAGGAGCTTTTGGTAAAGCCTGAGGTTCAACGGAAACCCATCCGCCCAGTGGCACGTGTCGGAAACAGTACCATCAAACGATCTGCAAGCAAGAGACATAACAACACTGCGGAGAACCTGCATTGTCTCCGTGTTCTTCCCAGTTTCCATGGGCTTCTCCAACGCCCCACGAATAATCTTCCTCAGTTGTTGAGGAGCGGTCTCTTTCCTATCCAAAGGCATATGAGGATACAACAGAAGTCCCACTTCCAGAACCTTCAAATTCCTCCTCTGCCAAGCTTCATACTCTTGCTGATTGCCGAAATCTAACGACCTGAAATGCTGCAAGAGCTCCAGAGGCAACACCATGCACTCTATCTTTCGTCCCAGCTAATAATACAAACACACAAACAAATTCCCATACATCAACATCCAACCTTCACATTCCCAAATTCCAGTTAACACAAAATAAACTAAGCCGAAAAATTTACAGTAGAGCTAAAAAGTGAATAGCTATGAACAAAGCAAAATTTACCAAAATTTCAGATTCCTCAAACACTAAACATCAAAACCAGTTATCAATACAACAGTAAAGTTCTGATTCACAATTCGAATTTTCTTCATAACTTCCTTTTAATTCTACAAAATAAACAGTAAATATTCCAAATATAGAAAATTAAGAAAAAGCAAAGATTTTGAAAGAAGAAAATGACTACTAACCTGACCAGCAGCAACTCTGAGAAGGGCTCTCCGGATTCGGGTATCCGTCTGCTCCGAAACCCTCATCTGGACCCGAATAAGCTCAAAAACCGACCCGGACCGTTTACTACTCCCGAGTCTCTTAGACGACGCCGTTTGCTTCAACCCCAAAGCCGCCTTCGCCGATGACGTCAGCGACCTCTGAAGCAACGACAACGAACTCCGGTCTGCCTTCTCCGACTGCGGCGTGTACGTCAGCGGTTTCGGGCCGGAGCTCCGGCAGGCTCCAACTAGGATCTCGTAGACCGTTTCCCGGAGGTCCGAGTCCGACAGGTCCGGGCCCAATTCCCCAAATGGGTTGGGGAGGTCCTCAACCGGGTAAACGGGCATGACTCGTTCGGGTCCGGGTTCGGGTTCGGGTTCGGGTCGTGGAATTGGAATGGGGATTTTGCTGTGTCGTCTGGAACCGCCAAAGGAGCCGAAGACTCTCTCTCTGATGATCTGGGCCATTCTGATAAAGAAGAAGAAGAAAGAAAGAAAGGAAGAGACTTTGGGTGAGTGGGGAGCTTTTTTGGGTTATTGGTAACTGGGTTTTATTCTTGCTTGAGTTTGAAGGAAGCCATGATTGTGATCATCAAGTTTTATTGGAGTTTGATGATGTTAAGGAAAAAAGGCACTGAAATTCACAAGCTTTTTAATGGGGTTGGAATATTGGAGAGAAAAGTAGGACTCTTTTGAATTTGGAAATGTAAAAGAAATTAAAAGAGTAATAAAAGAATGTGTGACAGTTATGTGGGAGTTGGGATTGGGTATTATTTATTTTAATTTTAATTATGAATGTCAAACTTGGACCATGTCTTCTGTGTTTGTTGCAAGTTGCAACCCTTTTAAGATTTGCTGAGTCTTTGAGTTTTGGAATAGACAGCTTTCATCTTCATCTATATCTGCTTGATTTTGATTTTGTTCACTACATTTTAGGGGTTGAGGGTTTAAGAAAGAATGAGAAATTGGACCACTGATTTGTTGAAATGAATATGGGGGGAACATGACAGTAGGGAAGTATCATGTTGTTTCCTGGATTTAGTACCAAATCTGAGAATATTAGTTTCCACTTCCAGCTTCCCCAGGTTGGGCTAGTTTTGTCCTTGTGAGCTTAAGACAAGTTTGGCAATGGTCTTATCCATGAACAGAAGGGAGTGAGATCAGTGAATTAGGAAACAAAATCTGGGTTTCTAAATGAGAATCTGAAAAATTGAAGTGAGTATCTGGCTTTAAATGTCGGAGAGGTTAGGTATAGTTCAGCCAGAAAAGGTGAATGTTTTAATGTACCTTTTGCCATATAGATTCATATCTCAATTCCAACATCACCTTTTTTTTTCTTTTTTTTGTTTGACAGGTAAAACCATACGGTAATTTCATTAATACTAATGGTACGGATACATGTTTTTCTTTACCAAACATTTGGGCAAGTTAAGGACGTAGTATGTTAGCACCAATCATTACAAAGATTTTGTTCATTTTTTTCTAACAGAAAAACAAGAAATATTAGACACCCAAATGCTTAGGTTCCTAACGAAAGAAAATACTGTAAATAGACTAACTATATACTTAGACTTGGACTAAAACAAAAAACCTTAGTCTAAGTTTAGGGCCAAGCACCCTGAAATGGACTCAGCCCAATGCCCAAAACACAGGGTGCCCCAGCCTGCATCCACCAAAACCCTCTACCTTCAGCACCGTCGCAACACCGCCGAGCACGCCGCCGCCATGACCACCGTGAAGCCACATAATCCTCCATCCACGTTGTTACGCTCCGAATAAGACAAATCCACCATCTTCCTCACCATGATTGCAAGCCACGACTCCTTTCATCAATCTGCCCCAATCCGACTCGTCTTACCGTCGACGCCCAAGTTAATGAAGAACTTCAGGCGAAATCATGCCGCCGCTGCGACTCAAAGATTGGACGAGATGATCACCTTCCTGCACAAATCTGCAAGCCGAGATCCCTTTGCTCAAACCTCAAGCCAAAAACCATAGAAGAAACTTACTTGGCAATTTCCAACCTCACCTATATTTCAGTCGGGGAAAATGAAATGTTACCCACCCAAGAAATTTTCTATTTAAATGTCCAGCCTTTCAATCTCATGGATTGACACCTCTTTATTCCTTTTATTTTGTGTTAGCTCAGCAGGCAGTGTCACAACTCACAAGCATGAAGCATTGCCTTAGATCTACTAAAATTGAGGTACAAAGAAATAACTAGAGGAGATATTAGCATGAATTTGGAATCTTTATCTCTAGTAAATTGTTTATTAAGACCACCATCAGATTCTTGGATAGAAGCTAGAGAACCCAACGGGAGACAAGGCCTGCATTAGAAGCATTTGGCTGAATCTATAAATAGTAGTTTGAGCATCTCTTCCATTTGGTACTCTTTTTCCTTTTCAAGTCGATAAGCTTTCCCTTCGTATTGTTGGAGTTGTCTTCGTTTGGATTTGTATGATTGTATTTATTTGTTTTTTTATTTGTTTATGTAGACCTTTTAAGATTGCCCTTTGGACACTAAAGACCTTTGCTTACGCGTTAAACCAGTCAATTACATAGTTTCATACCCAGCCAAAAAAATGGTACTAGGAAATGGTCCAAAGTTTTGACTCCATGAATATAAGATACACCAACACCAACTTTCTCAAGTAACTTTTAACAACGCGAATATGTTACGTTATTATGAAATTTACGTGTACTTAAAAATAAAATCGTAATATTTATCTTTACATGAACATAAAGATCAACCGAATATCAATTGATTACCTATTTTGTTGTGATTATTAATTATTTGGAGCAATATAATTTGATTGAGACCACTATAACAGACACACTTCAATTCAGGTTCAAACGCTTCTAATGGTAGTTAGATTCAATAGTTGTATCAGCTGGCTAGACATTATGTAGTAGCATGCATAATATTGAAGGGTACGGAGAGTATGGTTGTTATTTTGTAGTTGAAGTTATTTGCCCTCTGGATGCCCCAAGTTCTTTAAAGTTTACAAATAATGGCTCGCCAGTCAGGTCACGCAAACTGAGTTACATAGTTTACGTGCGGAACGGACCACGTAAGTTGAAATACAAAGTTCGCGCGCGGAATGACTTCACACAGACTACAAATCTCGCGCGCTCTGCGCAAAATATAGACCTCGTGTATTTAGTTACTTCACTTAGGCGAGGCGGAATGTATCTAGGCGAGCTAGCGAACTGGTTCGCTAGTTCGCGCGTGAGAGACTTCGCTGCGTAGACACATGCGAAGTCCGCATGCGTTACGATAATCGTTTTAGACTTATAACAGTCTTTGACACGCTTTGGGCAAATTCATGTGACCCTTATTAATTTAAAAGTCTTCTTTTGGCCCGCGAGCTTTGGGGAAATTATGTCAGTCTGCATTCAAACTGACATAAGTCTCTCCAGGAATGGCGGAATAACGAACCGTAAAATCCTCTGGAAAGTAGACATCCAGGACTTTCGGTTAATATAAGGCGCGCCAGCTAGTTCTTCCTGGATCAGGCCAGTTTAATCTGTGAAGTCGACTGTTTAGTAGTGGTTGTTGCAACTTTCTGCATTGCAATCTGTCTTGACTTTGCTGGCAGCAACTCAAGGCATATGAAATACCTATTGTCGTCAAGCCTCAGGGACAGGCTCCTAAGTAAAATTCAAGCCTGATATAGGCAAGAACATTGTCTTGTATTTCAGCAAGACCAAGGATCTCTTTTTGTGTTTTTTGGCTATTTGATTTTTTTGTATTTTTTTTTCAATGCGAGAAAGAAAGAAACTGAAAGAACAAACAGAAGTAAAGGCTGAATTAGAAGCTAGGAGCATAGAAAAGCAAGGGGTTAGAGCTTGATGAGGTACATGTCGTTAGGCCACGGGGGAGGCCACCAATGCTTCACTCCAAGTCTCGACGTCGTCATGTTTCCAACGTGAAACTGTTGCTGTTGAAAATTTCCAAGTGTTGAGCATAGTTGTTCAGCGTCAACAACCTGAAAACTTGGGCAAAGTATTTCGTAGGGTACGTCTCGTTGCCTCCCACGCATCTTTGTTGTTTGACCAAGCATGATCTTCAACTGCATTCTCGTGGATCGTATGCTGTTGAGATCTGCCTTATCGCCCACTATCATGTTATAATGCGTGGTCTTACCAGGAATAGCCACACATTGGTCAGGAAAGAGAACCACCGGCTGGTCTCTTTTCACCTTATCAAGAGTTTTACTGGGATTGAACTCTTGTAGCATATGATTATGAGACATATGCACCAACATATAGTTGGTTATGTGTCAAAATCACATGCATAATCAACAAAGGTCGGTAGCTCGACTTTCTTTGCAACCATAGTCATGCATAGACTCCAAGTATAATGGAAAGTGAAACCGCGGATCGGTCTACTGCCAAACCATGTATAGTTAGGCGTATCATGATCTCGGATTGGCGAAGCAGACTGAGTCATCTCGTTGGTGAATATAAGATTGGCGAGATGAACCTTTAGTAGAAGCGGACCCTGCCAGCCTTGGCGCCCTGCGTGTCCATACTAAAGCGGAAACTCAAGAAGTACTGGTCCATCTTCAGTTCGCTTGTCATGACTTGGTAAAGAGAGCAGCCGAGCTCCCCCTTGCCCCCCCCCATGCGGCTGACATGTGTCCACATATACATCTCGCATAGGCAAGCTAGCTCCTGGGTCACCTTTCATTCGAAGTTGTGATTCGCCACCAATGTTTGACCCGCTCTCCTTTTCTAAGGTGGACTGTTCTGTCCTACGTTCAAGCTTATCTTTCTGGAGAACACCGTCGGTTTTTGAGATAAGATCATTATCTGAAGTCTCACCGGCCTCGACCTCAGATTCTTTGTCATTGATTGACAAAGCAGTTTCTTCCTTGGACGTAAGTTCATCCAAAGAGGAATCTTCACCAGCCGTAGGCTTTACATTCTGGCGTTTTAAAGCCTTTTCATTTTTTTCAACAGTCGCTCGCGTATCTATTTGCTTGCGGCAGGCTGCCCACAGTTTGTCAAATATGCGCCAATCCATTATCGCAGTTTTATTCGCTTGTGTTGACTTGGGGCAGTGTCTTGATCACGTCCAGTAATTGGACAAAGCTTGAGTTGATCATGCCCTTGATCTTGGTGGTTAACTAAAGAAGGAAAGCGAGCTCCGCCTTGCCCCCCATGCAGCTGACCTGTGTCCACATATACATCTCGCATGAGAAGGCTGGCTACTTGGCGGTTGTGGTTCGCTATCACGCGAAGTTGTGGTTCACCATCAGTGTGCGAACCGTTTTCTTCTTCTAAGGTGGACTTTTCTGTCCTACCTTCAAGCTTCTTTTCCTGAGGAACACCGTGAAATTTCGAGATGTGATTATCATCCATAATCTCGCCAGCACAAACCTCAGGCTCTTTGTCGTTGATTGACAAAGTAACTTCTTCTTTGGACGTAGGTTCATTCAAAGGAAAATCTTCACCACTAGATTGGCTGCTAGGCAGTTCAATCTGTTTAGCAGGGTCAGTGAGTTTGTTATGACTGGCTTCCAAAAGGGTTCTGTCTTGTTTGATCTGTTCAGTTAGGTCAATGATGCTTTTTTGAATAGCTAAATTCTGACTCATCAATTGCTCAAACATCTGGAAGATTCGCTCCATGGACGGAGCGAAATCTGTGTCTTGGGTCGGCTGAGAGCCTACCATGGCGCAGAATTGCAGGTTTTCCTGGTTTCCCTATGATGTCTCGCTTGTACTCCCTGGTCCCACTGGGCGTGCCAATGTTTTGGCCACGATCCTCAGCATGCGGAGCGGAGGTGAATAGGTAACAAAGAGAAAGGAGGAGTGTTGCGAGCGTGCCACCTCGCGGACGAGGAATAGGTCTTGACTTCTTGAATCAGGCAGAAAGGGTTCCAGGTGCCACCTCAGATGAGGAATTTATGAGCACAAGGCGGTCAATACTCACGGCGGCGTGAGCAGAGCAACTATAGGGAAGATTCCGAGGAATCGGGGTAGAGTCCGAAGAGCTCTGAAAAATCCTAGGCGGCGGTGCGCTTAGAATCAGGGTTTCGAGGTGGCTCGAAAGAAACTGGGTTGCAGTTGGTTTGTGTTGTTTGTAATTGATTGAGTTGAGAGAGAGAGCTTGCTTCAACAGGGAAGCGGAAACAAAGCTCCGAGGAGCATCTGGAGGTTTCAACTAGGTTGAAAGTTTGTATTGTATTTTGTTTGAATAAGTTGGGAGAGAGCTTTCTGTAAGCCTTCGAGCCTCTTATATAGTGGGAGCTCGACTTGCCGTAAAAGAAAGATGATCAAAATCCATGTTGGACTCTGTAACGTAAAGCATAAGGGCACTATTCCTCCCATGCAGACCAATCCTTAGGTGACACACATCCAGTTCGCACAGTCCGCATAGAAAAAGGCTTAGACTTACATGCGAAGCGGAATTAAGAGCAATCCTTATCCCGCGGGGTGTCACAGTCCATGTAGAAAGCTAATAGCTCTCGCGGACCGCGGACTCAAGCAATCTCACTTTCACCCCGCAGGCTATTGCAGCTCACGGGCCAAAAAGAAGCCTTTTAATTAATAAGGGCCACAGGGATTGACCCAAAACGTGTCAAAGACTGGTAAAAGTTTAAAACGATTAAAAGGTTTCGCGCGGACTCCGTGTATATCTACCTCGCGAACTAACAAGCCGGTTCGCCAGCTCGCCTAGATGCATTCCGCCTCGCCTAAGCGAAGTCAACAAGCAATTTATTCCGCGCGAACCGTGTGTACCCCGCGAAGCGCGCGAGCTCTGTTTTGTGTCTGAAAGCACGCGAGAATTATTAGTCTGCGCGGACCATGTAACTCAGCTCGAGTGGTCTTGCTGGCGAGCCATTATTTGTGAACTTAAAGAGACTTGGGCTCGCCGGTGTGACATTGACCAAAAATTTAATTAATATTCCCATAGACAATCATTGTCCGGTAAAATATTAATTTGGGCGTAAACAGAAACATTCTTTTGTGTTCACAAGTGCCAAATTTGTGGAAAACATGGACATCTAACAAGTACATGTTATCAAAATCCTCAGTACAAACCTCAGAGCTCTCAGCCTCAACACAGATCATCATTAAACATTGGACCTTCTCTTGAATGTCAAATTTGTTCCAAAAAAGGTCACACTGCTGCTAATTGTTTTTAACAGGACAGATGTTTCAGAGCTCTCAGCCTCAACACAGATCATCATTAAACATTGGACCTTCTCCTGAATGTCAAATTTGTTCCAAAAAAGGTCACACTGCTGCTAATTGTTTTTAACAGGACAGATGTTCCTGATGGACATCCTTCTTTATCCATTCCAACTTGTCAAATTTGTGTTCTCAAGTGTCATGTGGCATTGAATTGTACACACAAAACCAACTTTGCATATTAGGGTTTTGATCCTCCTACTTCTCTTACTGCTCTGTCTGCCACTCAAACAATTGGAAGTGTCAATAATGTCAGCCAACATTCTCAAGGTGGATATTCGATTTCTCATGGCTCATTTGGATCAAGTTTTCTTTGTGGTTTTAACCCTAGTAGTGGAGCATCATCATCATATGCTGGTTACTCACATAATTCCTCAAATGTTCCTCAACCTGAAGTGTGGATAGGAGATTTAGGAGCTACTCATCATATGACTTCTGAACTGAGAAACCTTACTATTGCTCAGCCATGTTCCTCTGATAATAAGATCACTATTGGTAATGGTACAGGTTTGCATATAGCTCATACTGGTTCTAGTTATATAAAACCAGCTGATCATGTTTTGAAATTGGACTCAGTACTTCATGTCCCAGATTTAGTTGTGAATTTGATGTCATTTACAAAGTTATGCAGAGATAACAGTTGTTACATAACTCTTGATGAACATAATATTGCTGTGCAGGACAAGGCATCCAAAACAGTTCTCTACCAAGGAAAGAGTAGTGAAGATGGTCTATTTCTCTTCAAGTCTCTATCAATTTCATCCATCTCTCCACTTTCTCATAGTGCTCTTCTCAACTCATCTACATCCTATCCAATTTGGCATCAACGTTTAGGTCATCCTTCTCAACCTATTTTGTCAAAAATGTTGTCCATTTCTCAAATAAAATGGTCTGGTTCAGTACCTAGTTCTATTTTTTTTCATTGTCTAGAAGGCAAAATGCACAGAATTTCTTTTTCTGATTCTCAATCCACAGCATCAATTCCTTTTTATAAGGTGCATTATGATGTCTAGGGACTTGCTCCATGTATTTCAATAGAGGGATATAGATATTATCTCACCTTTATTGATGATTGTACAAAGTTTGTGTGGATTTTTCCACTTATCAATAAATCTGATGTTTTTGCCAAGTTTGTGCATTTTTGTGCTTTTGTAGAAAATCAATTTAGTTCTACCATCAAACAATTTCAAACAGATGGAGATGGTGAGTTTAATAGTAAAGCCTTTCACAATTTTCTTTCATCCAAAGAAATTGTTCATCAGATTACATGTTCCTACACACCTCAACTAAATGGGGTTGCGGAAAGAAAAAATAGGCATATCGTAGAAACTGTTATTTCCCTTGTTTCTAGTGCTGGCATTCCCATACACTTTTGGTTTCATAGTGTTGCTCATTCATGCTATCTTATTAATCACATGTCTAGTAAGTCTCTCAATATGATCTCTCCCTATGAGCTTTTATTTCACAAATCTCCAGATATTTCTCAGCTTAAGATTTTTGGTTCTTCTTGTTATTCTTATCTCAGACCATACACACATAATAAGCTGGATTCTAGAACTACTCAGTGTGTATTTTTAGGATATGCCTTGGGATATAAAGGGGTCTTTTGTTATAGTATTACTCACAATAGACTTTGGATGTCAAGACATGTTATTCATGATGAAACCATTTTTCCCTTTCACTCATCTCCTCCTCCTACATCTTCTTTGGTTGATCTTGTCACCTTCTTTCCTTCTTTTGTTCCTCTCACTACTCTACCTTCGAGGATGCCTGTGTCAGGACCTACCTCGAATTTCACCCTGAAACCCGAAGTAAGTCCTGCATGGACCACCTCTAAGGAAAATTTACCGAAGAACTCGGCAAACCTCCCTTAAAAATGGACAACCCTAACCCGAAAAAATTACATAACAATCCACTTAACCAATATATCAATCTTCAACTCAAACCAAATAACCGAATAAAATAATACACAAATATTTTTTTTCCGAAAGTATTCAGAGCTACTAAAAGAAATCATCGGAAACTGACAAAATCCTAGTAGATTAAACAGATAACCTACTGGCGAAAAGTAGCTGAGATATGGATGACTATGCCTCGTCTCCTCCTACTAATACCGACCCGAACTTTGCAGAATGGGTATTTTTAAAACGAATGGCCTAGGGGAAAAATATTCAATTACGTCAGAGTGAGTGGACAAAAGTAATTTTAACAAAACAATAATATTTCCCCAAAAAATATTTTCATAGAAAGCGCTTTGAAAGCGACAGCTTAAAAGCTTAACTCATAAATTCTTAACTGGTGTCTAGCATCGATAAACTCCTAAACTTTACAAAATGACATCTCAAGCTAGAATTATATATATCAGTATGTATTTACACTCGTCATATTCCTTGTACGAAATCTATGAACAAACACGAAAAATAGATAGTCATACAAGGATACGACGCTGGCGTCTAATGCTCACGTCACCCCATAATGAAATTTTACCTCATTATGGGGCAAAACACGAGTGAATATATATATATATATACGCGCATATTCTTTGTACGTATTCTATGAATAAATACAAAAAATAGAAAGTCATACAAGGCTACGACGCTGGCGTCTAACGCTCACGTCACCCCATAATGAAATTTTACCTCATTATAAGGAAAAAACACGTATAGCTAGCTATCATTTATTTATATACATATTATTCTCATAAGCATCTAAATATGAGTATAATCACCGAAATTCTCAATTTCGGTTATTTTCCAACAAAAGAAATTATTCAATAAAAAAACATTTCATGCACATTATTTAAAACAAATGTCCACTCACAAATTAGGCCTAAGTCTGATGTTGGTCCGATGCCTCTTCTACTCGAGTCTCCTCACGTCATGTTCTAAATATGTAATTAATTTCCCAACTTAAAAATCCAATATTTATTCAAAATAGGCAAAAATTAACTGTGAGCCTTAACCACGCTCATCCTTGCCTAACTTCGTCATTCTTAACTCAATATTATCCAAACTTTACCGGAAAAATAACGGCAGCCTTAACGCACATTCCACAGTCTAAACAACATTAAACAATGGCCGGATTCTACCCTATTAATCCGCCAAAATTACCAAACTTTAACAATTTCCAAACCTATCCAAAACTTCTCCAAAAATTTCAAAACTCACATCAATAGACTCCCCTTAATATTACACATCTAAAACCCTAAAAATCCCCCAAACAGTGGTGGCGCCTCCTCCAATGCCCACCAAAATTTGACAGCATCTTCCTCTCCATCTCCTCTACAACTTTTCTAACTAGCACAAACACCAATTCTAAGCCTAACCATGTCAATCGAACGAAAACATCAAAAAAAGCCCTAGAATTTCAATCACCGATTTCTCCTTACCTAGCTCAAGAGGGAGCGAATCCTTTGGAAGGATTGCTGCACGGGAGGAGGGCTTCCTTTTGAGCCTAGCGGCTTCGGCTATGACGGCCGGAGGAGGAAGTTCCGGCGATGGGAAGTTTTGGGTAGTCGGGACTTCCGACGAGTTTTCCTTTCGATGGGCGGCGCTAGGGAGTCTCTCACCGGTCTAGGATGGGAGCTGGGTCGGAGGCCGACCGTTTGGGACCGGTGCGGCGGCAAACGGTGGCCGGACGGTGGCGGTCGGGCTCGGGAAACTTTTCCGAGCGGAGGGAGAGGGAGAGGGAGAGAGAATCGGGAGGGAGGAGAGAGAAAGGAGAGAGGGGTTTTGGGCTTTTTTCCAAACCCAACCGGTCTAACCCACTCTTAATACCCAACTCCAAAATTTAACCCCCTAATAAAAATTACCTTTTACTAGCTAAAATTTACCATTTTTACCGTCGTCACATTTTTCTCCTACAAATAATCCCTTCGAAATAATAGTCTCCCAAAACCCCTCTGGAGATCAATTAAATTATAAACTCATTGACGAAGACGATAAACTTCTTATTAATTACAAGCCAGTAAATAAGGTAAAATTTAAGAGTCGGAGCGTGACAACCTATGTCCAGTTCACATTGTCTTTCTCACAGTGGAGGTCACACTGTGGTGGTGGGAGGCCTTACTGGGACTGAAAATCAGAATGAGATTGCAAATGGGATTTTATCTGTTAATGAGAATTTGTCCGGTGCTAATAGTTCTCAGAATGGCTTAGAAGGTTCAGAAAATGAAAATGGTCCACAAAGTCATGATTCTTCAGTATGTCTAATACTGCTGCTACTGGTGTAAATGCAGTCACTCAAAATGATGCAGCTACTGAAATTAATTGTATAACTTCTAATCTGAATGGTCTTGATGAGAGTGAGGTAAATGCCTTACAGTTCGGTGGAAATATTAATCCTAATGATCTGCCTCAGGTACTTGAGTTCATTGTTAATTAGAATTACAATGACCATTTTATGATGACTAGAGCTAAAAATGGCATTGTCAAACAGAAGACTTTTGAAGATTTTTACTGTTATTTTGTTGTGGCTCAACAAAAGTTATACACGGAATTTCCATTTTTCAGTGGTTTTACTGCTGTGTCTGATGTTAGTGATGTGATTGAACCAAAGTCTTTCAGGGGAGCAACTAAGAAAACTGAATGGGATCAAGATATGTTGGAAGAGATTGAAGCTCTACACAAACAAGGTACATGGTCTCTTGTTCCCTATCCAAAGTATAGAAATGTGGTAGGGAGTAAGTGGATATATAAGATAAAGAAAAATCCAGATGTAACAGTCTCCAGATATAAAGCTAGATTAGTAGCTCAAGGGTTTAGTCAAGCTAAAGGCTTAGATTATGATGAAACCCTTAGCCTTGTTGTAAGACATAGTACCATAAGAGTACTTCTAGCTTTAGCTGCAATGAATAATTGGGAGTTAAGGTAATTGGATGTCAAAAATATCTTTTTACATGGAGATTTGAAAGAAGAAGTCTATATGTCACAACCACAAGGTTTTGTTGATAGTGAGCATCCAGATTATGTGTGTTTACTCAGAAAGTCTCTCTATGGGTTGAAACAAGCTCCTAGAGCTTGGAATGAAAAATTCACAAGTTTCTTACCAAGTTTAGGTTTCAACTTTTCACATTCAGATCCAAGTCTCTTTATCAGACATACATCAGAGGGTATGGTTGCATTGTTACTATATGTTGATAATATTGTGATCACTGGTTCAAACAATGCAGGAATACATGTTGTTATTGATGAATTAAGTCAGGTGTTCGACATGAAAGATCTTGGTTCATTGTCGTATTTTCTTGGATTGGAAGTCAAGAAGGTGCATAAAGGAATTTTAATTAGTCAAACCAAATATGCCAAGGATTTACTTGCGAAAACAGGCATGGAATTAATCAATGCTTGTAGTTCTCCTTGTCTTCCACATTATCAGATGACTAAGGATCAAGGCATACCTCTCAAAGATCCCACAATGTACAAAAGCATTGTAGGTGTATTGTAATATTTGACTTTTACTCGTCCAGATATTGCTTATTCTGTCAATACTGTTTGTCAATTTATGACAAATCCTATTGATGTGCATTATGCTGCAGTGAAAAGAATCTTGAGATACTTGCAAGAAACTCTTCATAAAGGGATATTTTATAGCTCTGCTAATGCTTTACAAAATGCTATGCATATGTTAAGGCATATTGTGATGCAGATTGGGCAGGAGAGGTGATTCAAAAGCGTTCAACTACAAGATTTGTTGTGTATCTTGGTTTATGTCCAATTTCATGGCAATCCAAGAAACAAGGTACAGTTTCTCGAAGCTCCACTGAATTTGAGTATAGAAGTTTAGCTAATACTGCTGCTGAAATAAGTTAGATCAGACATTTGTTGTGTGACTTGAACATTAGAATTCATCGAGCTCCACTTCTCAAGTGTGATAACTTGTCAGCCTTAGCTCTAGCTTCAACTCCAGTATTTCATTCTAAAATAAAACATCTGGATAATGACTTTCACTTTGTTCGTGAAATAGTACAACGCAATGATCTATGTCTTCAATATGTTCCCACTACAGAACAAACAGCAGATATTCTTACCAAGGGACTTCCTTCTCCTATCTTTAAAACACATTGTACCAATCTCATGCTAGTCTCCCTAGCTGAGCTTGAGGGAGGATGTTGACTGAGCTATTGAGCTATTAACTGAGATATTTCTACTGTTAGCTGTATTAAAAGTTTCTAGAAGGTTTATGACACGTGTATGCATTGTAGTGTGCTACATCTGTATTTTGTTAGTTAGTTAAGCTCTCTTGTTTTCCTCTCTGATGTATATATAGTTCTGAGTTTCTTCTCTTTGTAACGAAGCTTCATTTTAATGAAAGCAAGGGTTCTGATCTTTCCTCTCTCAAATTTCTCTGTTTTCTTTGTAAACCCTAGTTCATTTCGCTCATCTTTGATGCCATGGCTATCAGTATGGAGATGTGTATTTGATATAATTAGTTTTAGTTTTCTTACTTTTCTTTCTTGTATAAATACCCTCACATGTAAAACATTCATACTTAATACATTGAGAAGAAAATTGTTCCATCTGTTTAAGTTTTTCTTTACATAAGCACAACAAATGGGGTCCGCGGAAGCCTCAATATCTTTAATTCACCGTGGCCATCTGGCAATTTTCTTGTTCCTGCATGTAATTCCAACTGCCAAAAAACTAGCTGATGGTTAGTTTCCTATATGTATCAGAAATGTGATTGCGTATCATATGTATAGAAGAGTACATTAGGAGTTTGATCCTTCTTGCTGGGGAAGCCTGTTTAGAAGTAGCCATGATGTATGTGGAGATTGCTTACTGAAGGCGCACATCCTTTCCGGGGTCAAGAAGGACTCTGTTGCATCACTACTCTTACCATTAGAGTTCTTCTTGAGTCGTTTTAGTGATGCCTTTGAATTGGATCTTCTTGCTCTTTGAGTTGGACCTCACTTCACACTTTCAAACATGTAGAACTGATGAACAGAATTAAAAGAAAACTGCAGGAATTAAGCAGGGTTTATAAGAAATCTGTTCTTCATAATGTTTGGGGGATTTCTTGAGCATATATTTCATATTTGAGTCCCTCTGTTATCACAGCTAGACACTGGCTCTCACTTTATCGGTTAGCCAGAAACCGTCATGCATGAAAGAGTTATTCCTTCCCATAAAAATCACTAAGAACAATCCCTAGAGAATTAAAAGAACAGTAGACTAAATCAAGTTTTTGTTTGCCAAATCAGGTTATTGTTGGCCCATAACTGTAGGAGTAATGGCCACAGGCCGATGGCGCTAGGCAACTCCCCAAAAGCCCAATGGAATAGAGATCAACTGTTTGATTTTTCTAGTGTGTGTGTATGTAATTGTAGCTTACAATTACAAATATCTAATCCCAAGAAATCCTTTTGTTCAAAGACAAATTTTTGTTTTAGTTTTTAACTTCAATGAAATGTGGCTATGCCAAGAAATTACAAAGAAAAATACTTACCAATGGATCAAACAAACATAAAAACAAAATGCAAATCAAGTATCGCACTTCCTTACTCAGAAAACAATACCATCTTAATGAAGTATCAAATCGTCAAAACGTTATAATAATGTACGTTTGTTTCTTTAAAAAAAACGAACAAATACCGGTTGCTTATTTACCCGACATTGGTAGTTTCCAAACTGAGATCTCTTTTGCAAACTTAATTTTCTGCAGGAATGATTCGATATACATGATGACGAGATTAATAGATTGCAATCGCAATCAAACACCAATTAATCATGAATTGGAAAGGTGACTTTTGTGTTAATATATATAGTAGCAAATACAGTTAGGTGGAGGAGTTCGATCGCACGTGTGGGGGTTGAATAGAAATACAATATCCTAAACAAAATCTTAAGGACCCTACGGTGCTCCTCACCGGAAGGGCACAGCACCGCCCAACTTTTCACCGCCACGAGGGCATATCGGCGACCGAAGTCAAAAGTTTGACCGCGCCAAAAACTGGTGTCTTCACCCAACAAAGATGGATGCGACTCCGGTGATCCAGAATGGGTCGGCAGAATATTATTGGTACGTGTAGTACTCGACCGTCCTCTTCTACTCAGTATCTTTGGTATATATCTATGTCAATGGTGTGTGTCTTTCTTCTTCGTCCATGGAAATTATAAACAATAATTTGCAGTTTGATAGTGTTGATATTCAAAAAATCAATATTTATGCTCAATAAATATTTTAAGCTCAATAAAAAAATACACGTGAGGATTACGTTCGAAAATACAAAGTTACATATTATTCTAATAGTCATGTCACTCATGTGGACCCAAACCACAATCACACTCTTGGGTGTCAATGGTGTGTGTCTTTCTTCTTCGTCCATGGAAATTATAAACAATAATTTGCAGTTTGATAGTGTTGATATTCAAAAAATCAATATTTATGCTCAATAAATATTTTAAGCTCAATAAAAAAATACACGTGAGGATTACGTTCGAAAATACAAAGTTACATATTATTCTAATAGTCATGCCACTCATGTGGACCCAAACCACAATCACACTCTTGGGGCTTATAAGTTTAGGTGTGGTGTGGAATGTAACAGAAGTATATGATGCTCATTCTCGGTTTTGATTGTTGACAATTTTGGATTTGGGACCAAAATCCAGGCTCAGCAATCTAAATTGTTTTATGGGCTGCAAAGATAAGATAATCTGAACTCATAGGCTTAAACCGATTATTTACTTTAAACCACACAAAACCAATAGTTTTCCAACACAGACAATACTACTTGCTTTTACTCTGCAGTAATTCATCTTCTTCTACGTCAAACACAAATCCCCATCGCTTTGCTTTTACCCCACAGCTATTCCTCATCTTCTACACTAGAAACAAAGACTAATTCAATTTCCTCTATTATCTATATATTCTGAGTCCACTTACACAAGTTATTTCTATTTCCAAAGGTGACAAGCAACTCATTCCCATGAGATAATCACATTTTCCTGACTTCTCCTTTATCAATTCAACTTCACAGCAGTCATTCCCTAGACCTGCTACCCCAATTCTATATTTCATGCAACACATCCCTTAAATCATGTGGTTAACACCATGAAAATTGTAGTTCTCTTTCATATCCAATGGTTTTATCTCATTAACCTGCATATTGGCCTCACCTCATCCAGCCTATAAATTAAGGCCTTTAGTTGCTGCAAAGGGAACACAACTCTCACGCAGCTGAACATACAACCCCCAAGCAACACTTCCTAGATCACTCAAGCAAACCTCAAGCAAAAAGCCAAGCATTCCTAGCCTCCGATCCAAAGCCATTCTTAAGCTCTAAACAACCCCAAACCCATCAAACACCACCAAATCCTTCTTTTCCTTACTACAACAGATTACCCCGCAGCAAACCTTTAGCCATGACAAGTTCTCATCTTCTGCAACTCTTGTATTTCTAGCTCCCATGCCACATGTCTTCTTGCAAGCTCTTTCATGTATTTTGTTCATTTGTCATGCTACCAAATCCACGCAAGTTACTGCTAACATATCACGAGAAGCATGTCATTGCAGCAAGTTACTGCAAGGAGACATGGGGAAATCACGCACAGAGCTTCTTGAAGCTTTGTGTTCAGTCGTTGAACTCAAAGGAGTAAAATAGAGGAGATCAAGCCAATTTATCAATCATAGCAGCCTCTGTTCAAAATGACCCTAACAGATAGCTAGTGAAGTTCATGAATATTGTGTCATAACTTACTTTCGAGTTAGTGAGGTGTGAGTTGAGTTATATAAAAGTGAAATGGACTATACACAATTTCAATAACAAAAAACATAGCTAAATAAAGTGAACTAGACAAATCGAAAATGATCATGTAACGTAGTTTTATAAACCAAAAGAGTGGAGTCTAAACTAGAGGTAAATACGCACCTTATTAATCCGCGTCGTCCACAAAGCAATGTCGTAACTTGATTTAGATTTCCGATGGGCCAGTATATAGAAAAACCTTGAACTTAATACTAATACGTACATATATAATTACATCATTTACAACAAGAAAGTTTCAAATCGCCGGTTTTTTTATTTGTTTGGGGGGGGGGGGGGGGGGAGAGGATTATTCACCTCTTAAAGGATCCGCCACTACTGCCAAAGAATCTCAAAAGATAATCGAATTGGCAATGTCCAGTCTTAGAAGATAAATAATCATAATAACGATTAAACGTTCACCCTACCCTCAGAAAACAACTTAACAAATTAAAGGTATAATAGCAGGACCGAAAAAAAAAAAAAAAAGAAGGTATAATAGCAGGTTCGTGAGGACTTTGTATGCATGCAAAACTTTGTGATAACAACGTGCAATATCATACGGAAAATTAAGAAATTAAGGGATCATTCGAATGACCATTATTTGTTGTGGTGCGTCCGCAATAATGTGGAGGATAGGTTAGAATATATTGGGCATTTGATTTTTCATGTAAGTTCCAATCACATCTACGTCTTCTTTAATTTGGTTCGACTTGTAACTTTCATTAATATAACCTTTGCTATACAAATATGGTTTGTGAGGGCCTCTACCATCAATAGCTGAAAGGAACATTTTGTTATGGTATCATAATCACTTGTCCATTAGAAATTGGGATTAGAATTTCTTGTCAATCTCTTAGAATCTTGATGACCTTTAGATAGAACGAGAACGATACATAGAGAAAAACTTTCCACATTATATAAATCCTCCACCAAACAAATTATTAGCTTTCTATAAAGCAGCAATATGAATTGTTCTGTAGGCTGATGTATTTAAAAATCAAAAAGCTAGCAAATAGCAATGCATATATCTGTATCGTTGATTTAGTATTTGTCTCTCATCTCATCATTGCCTACTTATTCCGGGGAGCTAGTCCAAATAGTACTCCAAATAAACGGAATGATGTCCATATTAGTGAACTAATCAACCCAAATAAGCCCCAAAGCCCAGAAATGTTGCCCTAGGGGGCCAATACATAAAGATAAAGGAGTGTGGAGGTCCTGGAGGAACGTCACCAGAGAAAAGGATAAAGAACAGAAGCAATAGTGTTCTACTGTAATTGTTTGCTTCTGAGATCTGTCGTCCATTCATTACCTTGGTGAAGAAGCCAGAGCCATTATCCTATCCCTACCTGGCTGCCCTGCATTCCCTTTGTTATGTTTCTCCCTTTTTACCTGACAGCTATCTCAGCTAAGCTGCAAATCTTGAAAGCTCTGCAAAAACGAATAATTGAAATTACGTCGAGATGGAGAAAGACGACCCCATCAGCCTTTTCCCTCTTGACTCGACTCTGTTGCAGAGGGACCATATGCATCTTTTACTATCTTTCTTACTGTCTGCCTCAGACAGCATGGAATGGAGTGGTAGTCCGTCGCCGTTGACTAATCCTCACGGCGGAGAGGTGTGCTGGTTATTCAGGGGCCAGTAGAGCAGTGCCGACTACTGCCGACAGTCACTGTTGAATGGTCTGTGATCCACTGTCGTCTGTCGACTATGCTGCAGTCAACGTAATCGACCTATGAATCTCTCCCACCGTCCACACACGCCTCCAACGCCGACGCCGGTGTGGTCTCTCAACTCGTTGATTGCTTCAACGCCAAGAAGACTAAGAGCTGCACTGCAATATTCGATCGTCTGCTCTCATGCACATGTATATGTTTTTTGTTGGGGTCGATCGTACGCATACATTATATATTGTGCTGAAGTTTTACTCCTTTCTAATCAAATCAATTTTAATTAATTTCTAGTGTGTTAAGCAAGGGCATTCCCCCTTTAAATTAATCATTATATACCTAATTTCTTGCTAATTAATTAATTAATTTTTCAATGTATGTTTTTTAGTGCTATGGAGTATCGTGACAGTGTGACGTGGTCATACATTTTAATCAAATATTGACACTTGAATTTTACTAAAAAAAAATTACATAAGTTATTTTGTCAAAGACAATTTTGAGTTTGTTGTTCCTTTTTAAACTCTAAACTCTAGACTCAACACCCTAAATCTTAACCCTTAAATCCTAAATCTTAACCTCAAACCTTAAACCCTAAACCCTAAACCTTAGTTCAAACTCAACAAAGATTTATAAAGATCTTTTCATAAAAAATAGAAAACTTTAGTTTATATTTTAGTTGTAATAAATTCAAATGTCAATATTTAATTAGAATGTAGGACCACGTCATAATGTCACGTGGTCCTCCTGTAGTATCTAAAAATTTCTCCACACCGTACCACCACACACACATATATATATATATATATATATATATATATATATATACATATATATATATATGGGAAAATGCCCAAATGCACAAAAACATGGATTTTAATACCTACTTCAATGTAAATATTTTCTATTAGCCCATTTCAATGATTCTTGTGCAAAAGACATTATTCCCATGTATAGAATTAAATCCACACAAATCTTATCTCTTTTTCTTCTCCTCCCGATATGCTCTCTCTCTCTCTCTCTCTCTCTCTCTACACCGTCACTCGCCGGCAAGCCATGAGGAAGAGTGCGTCATCACCGGCAAGCCAAGCCACGGAGCAGTGCGTCGTCGCTAGCAAGCCACGAGGAGGAGCTCCGATCTCCAACTCCAAGCATCTTCATCATGCCGTCTCGGTCCAACACACCTTTGCCGGCGAGTCGATTTGCCTGAGGCTTGAGGAGAAGATTCAATCTCCAAGCAACCAAGCAAAGTCCAAATCTCAATAATACGAGCAAGCAATATGTTTTCCCTGTCAGACAATTTTAACCTCTTCTCTACTCTCCCAGATCTTCTTCAAGATCTCCTCTTTACCTTGCACAGTCTCTTAATCATATTTACTCTGCACCTTTCTCAGATTTTCTCTTTCCTCTCCATAGGTGATGGGCGGTGTGGTGAGAAAATGAGTTATGGCCTAATGAGGGTTTGTCAAGTCTGAACCACCATTCTCTATGCTCCTCTACTGTTCCCTTTCTCCCTCACTGAACTTCACTTTCACACCCACCGCCATGTAGATTGTAGACCCTCTCTCCTTCTCCAAAACAAACCCAGAACATTCCCTCTGCATTTTCAGCTCCAAGAAGGCAAGAACCAAACACCAGCTAGCATACTCTCTGCTCCAAGCAGTTGGCGTCAAAGCAGGCCGACTTGGCAAGGACGACGGGGAAGCGGAGGCGCGTGAGGGAGTCAGAGCAGTCCACTTCCAGAAGCTTATTGCCACTCCGCACAGACTACAGACTTGGCGAGGACGACTGGGAACCAAAGGCGCGTGAGGGAGTCGGAGCCATCCACTTCCAGGAGCTTGTTGCCGCTCTGCACGGACTGCAGACTTGCCGCTCCACACGGACTGCTTTAGGGCTAAAATGAGGAGCAGCAAAAGCAGGCTGAGATGAGGACGAAATTCCGGTTGGGTGCCCAGAGTAAATTTTTTTTTACGAGATCAGAGCAACGTTTCTTTGCGTGTGTGCATTTTGTGTACTTATGTTCTATTACATTAAGCTGAAATAAGTATATTATTATGGGTCAGTAACTAATTATTGGGAGTCAGTAACTAATTATTGGGGATCAGTAACTCAGTTATTAGGGGTCAGTAACTGGTTACTGGGTGTCAGTAACTGAAAACAACATGATTATTGGGTGATTACTGGGTGTCAGTAACTGAAAATAAAGTGATTATTGGGTGTCAGTAACTGAAAACTAAGTGATTACTGGGTGTCAGTAACTGAAAACTAAAAGTTATTGGGGGTCAGTAACTGGTTACTGGGTGTCAGTAACTGAAAACAACATGATTATTGGGTGATTATTGGGAGTCAGTAACTAATTATTGGGGATCAGTAACTCAGTTATTAGGGGTCAGTAACTGGTTACTGGGTGTCAGTAACTGAAAACAACATGATTATTGGGTGATTACTGGGTGTCAGTAACTGAAAACAAAGTGATTATTGGGTGTCAGTAACTGAAAACTAAGTGATTACTGGGTGTCAGTAACTGAAAACTAAAAGTTATTGGGGGTCAGTAACTGGTTACTGGGTGTCAGTAATTAATCAATAACTGGTTACTGGGGGTTAATAACTGGTTATTATGGGTCATTAACTGGTCAGTAACTGATTATTGGGGATCAGTAACTGGTTACAGGGGAAAATCCGATGACCGGAATCCGGTGGTCGGGGAAAATCCGGTGACCGGAATCCGGCGGTCGGGGAAATTCCGTTGACCGGAATCCGGCGGTCGGGGAAATTCCGGTGACCGGAATCCGGCGGCCGGTGACCGGAGTCCGAGGTTCCGGCCAAGTCTTTTCATGTTGAAGAGGTGGGGGCAAAATAGTCTTGAAATAATATGGTTTGTTAAGACTTTAGTAAATATTTGTGCATTTGGGCATAAAAATGGTTACCTTATATTGGAATGGGCTAATGCAAAAGATTATCATTAAAATGGGAAATAAGAGGTTTGAATTAGTACTAAATGGGCATTTTCTCTATATATATATATATATATATATCTTGTTCTCATAGGTAGTCGTCTTAACTATCTTTACGTTTGTTATTAATTTTTTATGTGTGGAACTTATGATCTCACAATTCATATAAATTTTAATTTTTTAACCAAAAAAAAATATGATGATTTTTCTTGAAAAAAAATAAGAAAAATCGACTCGGATTTCTACGTTTTTCTCTCTCGAGAACGTGTTCGATTCCTGATCACTTGTAATGCTGAAACACATTGATCAATATGTGCCTCTATCATTGTACGAAATTACTTTATATAAGCAAGCAAAGCTAGTTGGGTTTGGTTGTACTTCTTAGTCGATATGATTATCCCTCCTAATATATATTTTTTTAGCATGAATCAAACTGTCAATTTTTAGAATTATTTCGATCACTTGCTGCTACAAGACAGCTTCTGATAATCACTTGTCAACGTAGCGCTGCACCACTTCTAAATTCTAACGAAAAAAAAAGAAAAAAAAGAAAAAGGGAAACCAAACTAGTAAAACACTCATCTGTGATTATATATATTCAACCTAAACATATATATGTATACGCATGTCAGCAGGGATAAGGAGTCCAACCAAGGCATGGGGTCAACTATGTTCCTTAATGCTCTCTTTAAAACATCATCTGATCTATCTGCAAAAGCTTTGTTCGATTAATTAGCTTGTTCGTTTTGATTGGATAATTGAGTAGAAGAATCTATGAAAATATGACAACAAAGAGGTTAGAGGTGGTGATTTATATCGTTAATATCTGATCATGCACTATAACCAAAAGTTAAGAATCCTAAGATGCCACTCGAGTATTCTTAATGTCTCTCTTTTTGCAACTTTTGAACTACTCTTATCACTGTCGCGATCATACCATACCAGTTTAACCCGAGCATTTCACCAAAAAAGCCCATCGACATAGTTTAGAGGTCTTGATCATCATACCGATTTGAATGATGATGATCGATGAAATTAACACCTGCTCGATCTTTTGGAGTAGTTGTTGTGAGAGTAAGGCGGCCGGAATGTATACTTAAGATATATATATATATATATATATATATATATATATATATATATATATATATATATATAGACACACACGAAAACGATAGAAAGCGCACGTGCACACGGAGCTCCGTTCGCCACCATCCGACGCCGACGACGGCGTGCCTCCCCTCATAAGACTCCAGCAGCATTCCCGACTATTTTCCCTCCCTGGCAAATCCGTTTTTTTCCAGTTTTCCGGGGAGATCACCCAAAACTTCAAATAAAGTCGATCTCGTCGGAAACTGGAATTCGGCGGATTCGCCGGGGAAGGAAAGCGATCGGGGACGATGCTGGAGTTAGATGGGGTGGAGGCATGCCGTCGTTGGCGTCGGACGGTGATGAATGGAGCCAGTGCGGACGTGCGCACTTTAAGCCAGTGCGAACGTGCGCTCCACATCCGGTCTGATATATATATATATGATACATAACACTAGTATATATTGTGTATTAGACCCATGGATCGTATATAGATACTACGTATTATAGTGAATTACTACTTGATCTACAAGCTATGATAATTGTTGTATTTAGTTAGGCAAACTATCATGCATAATTAAGTAGTATCTTGATGGATCTAATCTTGTGAAGCATGACTAGTTGGTCTGCGGCTTTGCGCGCAACCCTAATAGTTGGAGAGCTTTCAATTATTTTGTGCAGCTCTTATCCGTGGCCGGAGAAACAGCTTGGCCTCAGAAAAGCACTGCTTAATAATAGAAAAGCACTACTTAATAATAGAAAAGCCTCAGAAAAGCACTGCTAATCCAACAACTACATGTACCTGTTCTATCTTATAAGATAATTTAGTTGTCAAACTGGATAACATAATTGAGTGATGCTAATTAAACAACCTCCAGTCCCATACAACTAGCTAATTATCTCAAGAAGTATTAAGCTAGGTGATACGTATCACCAGCCTCTTGGTTGTTAGGTTACGTATGAACTTGCAGGGGAATCCATAGACAATGAAAGATCGATTATGACCTATCAGAATGCTGCTTATGGGAATTAAGCTCTACAGGTAATTGGGACTTGGGAGTATGGAGCCGTTCGACAAGCCCTTGAGCAGTTATTTGCATGCATCCCATTACCTTCGCCCATGTCTTTAAGGGTGTTTTTGTTTTTAACCAAGTATACATTAAAAGAAACGGGACATACCATCACTTTTTAACATATATGAAAAACAAATTAGCAAGTTCAAACTGCACAAACCAAAGAACGATTCTAATTGCACAAACCCGACACCATCCAAAGTCCAAACATATACCCAGCAAGGATGAGGATACATAACCATGGTTTTCAAGAGATTAAACGAACTAAGTTTGTGGTGAGAGCTTCAACAAGAAAGCCAATCAACCTCAAGCTTATATATATAGTGTAACTTCAATTATTGGATTAGGATCGAGGAGCTGCAGGATCATCATATATACATATAGCTTAGCTCGAGGGAGAGACATATCTAAAAATCAATCAATTAGGTCATCATGTGTTGATAAATTATTTCATGATCGATTAACTCCAAAATGGCTAGGGAATCAGTTAGGAAGAGTTTCGTAAATCTTTGGAACACTGTTGTCTCGTCTTACCTGGTTATGAGAGGCCCCCATAATATAACGAATTCAGGTAAATATATCGATCAGTCATTGTAGTACAAGACTTCTCCTTAACAAGAGAATGGCATGGGATCCATATATAGCTCGATACTGAAACATATCATTGAAATAGTAGGGACCAGACGCCTTTTATCGAATCCAAATGGAACCTCCCCGGGAATATTGTACGTACCATCAAATCATACCAACCACATTCAAAACTTAGAGCTAGCTATCTGCAGAGGGTGTATTGTAGTAATGAATCTGATCGACTCGTCAAAACAGCAAACAAAAATTAATAAATGTAAAGGTCAGAAGAACATCTATGATTTCACGTTCATATATGTGAAAGTTTAGATCTGAATTTTCCTCCTACCATGTGTTTCAGTAAGTGCATGTTGTGGTCTTGTCATACATCATGTATTTGAGCTAGCCCCAACAACTTAATTCATATAGTACCTTCAAAGTTCGATTTATAACTAGAAGCCTCTAGCTTACACAAAGAGTTTCCAGATCATATCGAAGTTTATTGATGAAGGACATGTAGGGCAAGCCACCTTGTCCCCATTAAGCTCCGGTTAAAACTCAAGCTCAGTTAAGAACAATGCTCCATGAAACACATTTTGAAAACCCACCTATAGTTCATTTTACGAATCGTCTTATGACATACACACAACCGAATAAGATTATTTCATTAAATGACGTGATTATGTATGTAAGTTTCTAAAATATTGTTCACCTAGCATTATACATTAACAATGAAAATGACATTACTAAAACTTCAACCACAAACAATGCAACAACACTGTTTCATCATACATCTATACGTGTAGATGTATATATATATATATATATATACACACACACGACGTATACAATGACTCACTAATAACATGCGTGAACCGTAGAACCCTACAATTGCTGAAAAATGTTCTTTCTAGGACAATGATAATAAAATCGAAACACATGTAATTCTGCTGTACCAGGGATTTTCCATACCCGATTATCATTTCTTAATCATACTAAATTAAGGAAACAAGCTGATCCTGGTCAATCATCAATTGGAGCGGATACAAAGGTTTAGGGTTTCATATATAGATAGAAGCATGTGCCACGGTATTGTATGGTACTACAGTTATATAATGAAATAATTATCAACCTTAATTATTTGCTAATAAAAACCCTGGTTCCAATGTGAATCACGATAATCAATATATAACAATGCAATGGACCAATGGTATCTTCTTGACTGAATCAGATCTACGTACGATAATCACATAATAAACTAGTAATCCAGAATGATGATTAGTTCATCGATTGCTTGACTTGGGATGACCAAGACTATAAATTAAAACCCAGATTATAATCAGTTGATTACTTGTTAAACAGTATATTCTATTGACTTACTTTACATGGAAGTTTGCATTGCGCGCATTTGTTTTTGGAGATTCTATATGTTAACTAACTATGCACGGAGATTAGCATCGCGAATCTAGTAAAAAAACAAAAAGTCAAACTGTTTACAACGGATTTCACGTTTTGAGGTACACTTGAACCATAAATATACAAGTAAACTGATTAGAGATACGAATATAAAATGAAGACTAGAAACCTCGATATATTTCTTTTTTTGGCTTTTGCGTTTTTAATCCTATCAGATTAAACGTTTATAACTTTTTCGGTCTCGAGTCATCACCTCCTGTGTTTGAAACACTTTGATTGGTTTTTTAAGTTTCAATTTTATCATCAGTGTTCGTGTGTGTGTGTATATATATATATATATATATATGATAGTGTTACCTTACTTACGTGGATAGTTGAATCAAAGTGGATAGTTGAATCAAATAAAGATTGAGATTGCATAATAGGCATGTTGGGTACAAGAATTTTTATATAATTAATTGTATAAATTACTTGTTTAGAACTGCAAAGTCTGCAACACTCCTTGGAAGATTAAATTCACAATTATAATATATAATCCAGGTAAAAAAATGAAAAATGAAAAATGAACAGAGGTATGAAAGCATAGCATACGCTTAAGTTGGGAAGCGAGATCAATTCCTTAGATAATCTTAGGTCAACTTGAGAGTTAAAGTTTGCACGACGTGTGACAGATCACTACAACCGATCACCAAATCAATTTATAATTCTGATGCCTATTGTTGAATATGCTTCATCTTCTTCAGGCAAATGACTAGTTAATCTCTGTTGCTCACCTTGGGAAAAATGTCCTACGCATTTTGCTTTGGCATTGTCATATTCTTTTGTATTAAGCTAACATCGAATATTAATCGAAACATATAGGTTGACTCTTACTCAAACTCCAACATTAGAATAACAATAGTAGTGAAGAGGTTGTGAGTTGGCTTAGGTTTCGATTTTAAGGTACCTCATAGAACAATAAGAAACTTGATTCCGGGTGTTTAATAAATTACGCAAACTTAGTTGTCGTCATGTGTGTCAATATGCCTATAGGCCTAAACCTCAGTTATAAGAAAATGAATGGCAGGTCAATTAGTCTCTCACTCGATCACGGAGTGAAGCTATTCTAACATGACCCATATCTTCATTTCGATCAAGCAAGAAGCCAAGAACACAAAGCATGTATTACCCAGCTAAACGAATCGTTCTGGAACATGTCATGTCCATTTGACAAGGCACCCGATTGATGTTGAGGACATAAAACAACACCATTTTTCAGCCACGTAAAATACAATAATACTAATAACTTCGGTATTATAAATATGAAAATATCCGTATGCAAAACCCTAAGCTAGTACTATAATGATCACGACCCCAAATTGAATCGAATCCCAGTTAGAACACAAAACCTGGGTGATCAAAGAAGTGGGTCGCTTAGCTTTCACATCTCTACCAGCTGTGCAGATTATTAGCAATGGCGAGGTCGTGATCATAGAGATGTGAGATGTCTGACTTGAAATTTTAATCAAACAGACGGAGGAGCCAACCATGCACGCGCAGTTAAAAGAAAAACACAGATGGATGGCTCCAACTGGGTTTAGGGTTCCTCTGTCTATATCTTATATAATTGAACGAAAAGCTTCTCTTTGTAATCACCTTCACCAAACCCATCATCTCCTTTGGCAGTTGTGTTAATTACTTGTATATATGAACAAAACGTCTAGACCAGACCTCTTCTTCTTCCCACGAAAAAGTTAAACACAAGGTTACAAATATTTGCAAGCATTTGTCACCCTGCATCAAAGTTCAACTCCTCCGATCCCGCTTCACCTAGGTTCTTCATTACTTCGTAAAGCTAAATTTGTTGCCGATGTAAACATGTATATGTCTCGATTATATGTAGAATATAAACAATCCTATTTCGAAGTCATGCACTTGATTTTGTATTTCTTGGTCATCATGTTAATCAAGAAGACAACTAACCTGATTTTAAGCTATATAACCAGGATATATGCTTGTGTATCCATATCTTTAGGAAATCCTATGAGTTTGATCATCAACATATTCGGCGATTGACATATCCCAATCTTCTAATTATTGTTTAAAACAATGCATGCACTTTCAGTTTGAGAAGAGCTTCTTTGTCATTTGCTAGCTAATTGCTGATTTGGAGGGTGATTGATAACTTGATAAAAAAAAGATTGAACTGTGCATACCATATAAAATAGAATCAAATCAGGCTGTGTGACCTCTGTAACATATCTAGCTTAGCAATGTAATGTAACCGGGGATTTCTTAAGGTTTTTTCCTCATCAGTTGCATGTGCAACTTTTGTGATCAAAACAGCAATTCATTATTCAATGCCTAATTGATCTTTTTTATCTTATGAAAATAACTCATACAAAGTTTGGAATATTGTTATAAAGAATCACACGCCAAAATCTCTTATTACGTTCTTACTACATATCAGAAAAGCGTTATACGTTACAACTTATGCGATTGTTCATTTAAGTGGACTTTTCTGTTGTGAATTAGTACTATCCCAATCAATTCTTTTGGGGGCATTTCACATACATCTGAAGTAGGGCAATACAACTCAATTGTTGTACTAAAAACTATGATCATAACCATTAACTAGAACTTGGTAGAGTACATTTCAAATTAATACCCAACAACTAATTTCAGCTTCAATTTAAGAAAGCAGATAAAAAAGGACATGTAAAAATCCTAACAACCCTATAAATATGAAGCCCTTATTAGGTGCAGGTCTTATATGTGGCCGTATTATACAGTCATGCTCATCCGTAATTCTTAAATTTCATCGCGAAATCATATCTGCATCTAATAAGTGTTGGTGATTCTCTGCCATCTTTGAAACTCTTTTATAGCAAGAAGAAATTGCAGGCCCTTGAATATTAATTTTGCATAGACAAAGATATGAGCCAATGTGTATGTATAGTAAATAGTAAATATGCTTGTCAGAAACACAAGGACTCCTGCAGAGTAGATCAAACACAAGTCCCTCTAACTAGAGACAGGTAGCACATTATTGATGAGTCATTTCCAGATCGTATATTCGTATTTTTTAAGTATTTGAGTGAAACAAAAATACACATATTTATTATGTGACATATATACGATTTAGTCGATTTTACTCTTATGTGTAATGTGCGTGTATCATATGCAAATTGATATTAAACATGTACAAATGGCTAAACACAAGTGGCCAATAATGTGACTAACAGAATCTAATTAGAGTTGGTGTTATTCAAAAGATGGAGATTTGCGTTTACTTAACAACGAAATATGTTTATAGGTACTCAACTCCGATCCTACTTGCTTAATTAAAGTACAATTGGATGGTATCATACTTCTGTCAAATCTGCACTTTTTGATTGAAAAATATCAAGTATACTAAAACATGTGTATGATTTCCAACTTACAATAAGCACCCAATTAATCACCCCAATCTCACCTAAGGAATCCCAAATCCGAAAAGAAAAAAAACACACTTTGGGTTCAAAATTATCCCAATCCCAAAAAAAATCATTTCGGATTTTGAGAATCCGTTCACAATACCTTTAAGCCTCGTTTGATTTATGAAAAATAAAATAGTTTATTCATTTTTCCTATAAGAAGGGAAAGACAACGAGAATGAAGTTTTCGAATAACTTTTTATTTTGATGTTTGGTAATTAAAAAAAAGTTATTGAGAAAGTTGATAATTAATATAATAAAATATTATGATGTGAGTAATAAATGTTAGAAAATAAAAAAGGAAAGTTGTTCATTGAGATTTTAGAAGAAACCACTTTCCTTTGTAATTTCCCTTCAGCTAAGAAAGTGATTCATTTCCTTTTGTTTTCCCAAACACAAGAAATGAATTGATGTCTACTATCCACGAAACAAACGAGGCATCAATGTTAGAAATATTCGTCAATTTAAACCCTAACAATTAAAGACGCTGATTTGATATTTTGCGTGGACCATTTCTACAAGAAAAAAAAAACACTGGATATCAATTTGGAAAATGAAAATCAGACACTCAAAACTCTAGTAAATAGTAGCAAAGTTGAGGAGGAAATGTGTACACAAAATTTGATAAAAGAGAGGGAGCGAGGGGGTGCTCATATTAGGAACTAATTAAAAAAGCACACATGGCACATCCACCAAAAGCCAAAAGGGCAGTTTGACATTAATGTTGCCACAACAGGTCCTCAACACCACCCTCGGCCATTAACATTTCGTGAAAATTCCTACTATACCCATAGTCTTCTCCAAATTCACCGTCTTGCCACCACGGTTGCGCCGGCGGGTACAACCACCCTTCCACCGAGTCCTCGAACACGAACTCGCTCCCCGACTCGGCCGACTCGTAGCTCGTCCCCAGCCTCGGCAGCTCCACTATCTCCCCTAACTCCTCCGGCGTCCCGGCGTCCGTCAGCTCCAGCGACGACGACGACGATGATTGCGACAATGCCGAGGAAGGCGGTTGCTGTTGAGGCGGCGGAGGGTTTAGGTTTTCCATGGAGGCGGCTTTGGCGGCGGCGGCCTGGATGTCGCGGGGGGAGTTGGAGTCGGGTCGGGGCAAGGACCCGGATAGGGTGGGGAAGTTGAGAATGGCGGAGTCGCCTTTGATGGTCAAGGCGGCGACGTCGTGTGCACGCGCCGCCATTTCGGGCGTGGAGAAGGTGCCGAGCCAGATCCGATTCTTCTTCCTGGGCTCGCGGATTTCGGATACCCATTTGCCCCATGCCCGCATTCGGACCCCTCTGTAAACCGGGTGCTTGCTGCTGCTCTCCCTCGCCCGTTTGCTCCCGACCCGATTACCACTCGGGTCGGATCCTCCGGTTAACGGGTCACTATTCTGACCCGAGCAAGGAGAGGAGGAGAATGAAGAGGAGTTGAAGCTGGTCGACTCCGTGGTGGTGTCGGAGCGAGTTGGGTCTTTCGTCATTGCTCCAAAGATCGAAACTTTAAACCCAAAAATTGAAACTTGTACTATTGTGAGCTTGAAACAAGATTGAACCTTTGAGATTCTCGGTTTGTTATACTATAAGTGAAGAATGTAGGTGTGACTGGTTCAGAGGAAGAGGAAGGAAGGAAGTGATTGATGGAGAACAAGTGAGACGAGAGAGCAGAGAATCCGAGAAGAGGGAATATAGGGATGGAAGATAGTGCAGTGTTGTTTGCGTGTGCGAGTGAGCAAAGCTACTTGACTCGAGAAATGGAAGAACCCAAAAGGCTTTTGAAAGCAGAGAGGAGAGGGGTGCTTTAGTAGGGGAAGCAGAGAGAGAAGGGATCAAAGACTGGAGCTTTTTTCAAGGGGAAGACGTGGGCTTTGGCCTTGGTTTCTCACTTTGAGCCAAACCCATCGTTATCTCTATGACATTAGCAATTTTTTTTCTCTGTGTTTTCTCAAGGAAGGTGGGGTTTTTGTAAAACTGGTTGCTGTAATTTCTGATCTGCAATATTAATATTGGTGATATTGGGGAGGGGGAAGAAGAGAGGTACGGAGAGAGAAAGCAATGGGACCGTGGAGATTGGTGATGTGCGATGTACGGTGTGTAAAGAACACAGCTGGCTATGGTACATAGCTTGAAGCCGTCCGGGACAATTAGGATCACTGCAGTAGGATAGGAGAGGACGATGCATTGTACCACCCAATTCTCACCTTGCTTAATAATTTCTTTCCTTTAATTTTCACCCATCCCCCCTTGCTCACAATAATAACTCTGTGTTGAAGCAACAACCCAAACTACACAATTATTAGGTAAAATTCTCATACATGGAATGGGGTTTCTAGAAAGAAACCTCATTCCCCACATAGGCACATACATTGTAAAAAAAGAAGAAGAGAAGATTATTCACATAGGCACATATATTATCGAAACCAATTAATCCCAACATCTAGACCTATCTTTGTTGCTGGTAACCGGGTACAAATTACAGACACCCAGGGGTGGATACATGTAGTAGGCTGTGGGCTGCAGCCTAGACAGAATTCCTGATTTATACTAACTGAATAACTATTAATAAACAAAGTTGCTTTGGTTCAATTGGCATTCTTTCTAACTTGATTTTTGTTTGGTCAGAGGTACGAATCCTCTTGATCAGATATGATGTTTTTTACCTTGTTTTTCAATATTTTCTTCTTCCTTTATTCTGTCACTACAAACCACACTTACAAACCTACCGCAGACACTTGTACAGTTTCATTGTGTTCTTCCACTGTTCAGATCATTGCCCTCGTAGATATATTTTTGATGCTACTTTTCATCTTGTGTACCAAGAAAAATGGGTATCTTCAATTAGGGTTACCAGACTCCATAATTGAGATCATGGGCTTATATTATATTTTGGTTCCAGCAACTCAGCAAATGGAGGTATTGATTCCATTAACTCCTAAATCACAGTGATATCATATAATAATCTAGGAATCAAAGCGCGCAGTTCTTCCCCCAGAAAAAAAAATTATTATTCTGCAGATCATATACTGTTGAATTTTATATATACTTCTGATCCAGGAAGGACTAGGAAAACTTAGAAAATGAAATCAATAATCGGACAAAAATTGCCTTTATTACAGATTTACAGGTATATTGGACCATTGGAATCCCATAACGAATCCAGCAACAATTATTTACGTTCTTCATCGATTCTTTACTACAATATAGCAGCAGGAAATGCTGCTGTTATAATCTTTTTCTGTCTTTCTTCTAGACTTGTCATTATCTCGATCGTCTTATATCAATCACAGTAAAATTATGGCAGTTTTAACTAGGGTGATTGCTAGGTTTGCTTAAAATCAAAAATAAAAACCAGGATCGAGTTTTGATGTTTAAATTCTGCAATCGAGATGACAATAGAGTAATAGACCCTTCATGTCTACCTATCGACTAAGTATAGAAGGGTTCTTATCAGTTTTGAATGAGTTGGTGTCAAGTCACGCATCAATCCTCATCTATGTTGCACGGACACGGATACGGCGACACAACACGGCGCGACACGCCGACACGGCAAAACTCAAAAACTTAATATCCAACACGGTTTGGACACGGCAAATAAAACTATATATATTTATTATTTTTAATAAATAAAAATATACTAAAATATAAAATAAGTTCATTACATTACCAAAATAATGTTCTAAATTCAATTCATTGCATAATCATAAGGGCATCTTTAGCAATGCTAGCTATTTTTGAGTTAAATTTTAGTCAAATTAGCTAAAATATCATTTTGGCTAGCCACTTTAGAAATGCGGTTGCATCAATGCTCTTTATTTTAGCTAACATTACATCGTCATTATTCTTCAGATAAAGATTAAATAGTTTAAATATATTTATATATCACGTAAAATATTTTACAAGGAATGTATAAAATTATAGCTAGTCTCATCTGATTCATCTCGCTCTCTATATTTAGCTAGTGAGATAGCTAAAAGTTATAATAACTAAATTTTGGTTAATCTGCTGAAGCTCCAAAAAAATCTAAACGCGTTTTCTAAAATAACTAAAAGTTAAAATAGAGAGTCTGTTAAAGTTACTTTAAAAAATAATATTAAAGAGAGTCAAATGTAAATTATAGAAGTGCATAATTAACAATATTAAAAGTAGCAGACCTCTAACTTAAAACATAACATTAAAGAAAATCAAATTTACAGTAGGTTGATGACAAAACTGGGTAATAGCTTGCTTTCAAAAGTAGACAGTAGCTTTATTTAGGTTTTGGTTTTGGTTTTTTTTTTCAATTAAAAAAATTGATAAATGATAATGTGGCGTGTCAGAGATGATGTGACGTGTCGGTCAACGTGTCGAAAAATGTTGACTTTTCTAACACGTCACGTTGCGTGTCGGACACGTATTTTGCCGTGTCGGACACTCCGACACTCCACTAGAATGGAGTGTCCGTGCAACATAGATCCTTATAGAAGAATTTTGATCCATTTTTCACATGGCTAAATATTCTGGTTCATTTTACTTGTTTTGAAGGTGTTGAGATACTATATAGAAGACGAATCAGAAGCCCTTTGTTCATCATAAGTTTGATTTCGTGGTCCATATATTACTTGCTCTAAGTGAAGTACAGACTGAGACTTCTCCAAAGACTTGCATGCATGTTGCTTCTTCATTTTCTCGTAACTACACATGCCCTGAAGGATTGTACTTTCTACATGAGTAATTACGTACGCAATGAGGAATGCCATACCAACCTTCTTCAACATATTCTTCCTTTTCTATGTGGTATTCTCACAATCAGCCTTGTTAAATCATGAAATCGTGTATATGTTTCGGTTTATTTATGTACCTTCATAATAGTTTGTGACGAGCATGTCCCGATGTACGGTAAAAGGGCTAGCTAGTATAATATTCCGACTTATTTAGCTAGGTTCCCACATAGTTTGTTCCCCGTACCAACAAGAAATTTGTCCTCGACTTCCCAATGAGCATCTCATCATGATTTGCCCCTGCGGTAACACAAGTTCTTAATGCCATACCATTCTATTCATCACGTAAGCTTAAACAACATGTGAATCGTATGGTACATGCATTGAGCTCTTCAAACTTGAAATAAGAGTGTGCAAGATGTTCAATTTTGTTTCCATTCCATTTTTGCAATTAAAAATATTCTCTTACCTATCGATTGGGGTCGAACATTTACTTCCATCAGTTCCATGGCCACACATAGCTTTTCGTGTCTGATGCATGCATGGTTGCACAGCCTGAAAATAATGTATCATATTTTGTAGCACATTTCTACAGTTCTGGGTCCTTTCGGAAAGTGCATGTCACAGCGATGCCAAAACCGTATAGTGCCTAGCAAGCTTGAAGTCAAAATTAGTTTGATGAATACAAAGAAAACAGAGCTCACAATTTATAACGTAATGCATCAAAAGCCAACATTATGAGTTGGGTGAGGAATTTGAGTTCTTTTAAAGTAAAAATTTTCCGAATTTTGACATGTTTTCATGTTTTCAACATTATGCATATCATGGTTCTTTTATTTTTATATATTCTCAATCAATTTTGGATTGTCATGCTAGCTATCAATCATCACTTTTTATACATTCAACCTTTTCCAAAAAAAAAAAAAAAAAAATTAAAATGTGAAGCATGCATCTTTTCAAGTTACTTAAGGTCTTCAACAAAACAGTGTTGCAAAGCCATTTGGAACCCATAAAGATGAATGGGTCATACATCAACAAGAGTGAGGCTGTAAGGATATGTGATGTATCAAATTGAAGATCGAGAACACGTTTGAGGAGTAATTGTGCAGAGAACTGAACCCAACCTGCATTTGGTCCATTAATTATGTGGAGCCAGATGTTCAATTTTCTTTTTTCTTCTTTGATTTAAACTTGTAAAACATATGAATATGCTCGTTGCTCTCTAAAAATATATGTTCCATCCCCTTCACATGCATTTCATGTGTCACCCATGCTTCAAAGAGTTAATGGATTCTCGATCTTGGTTTTAGAATCAGCCTGCAAGCTCTACTGTATCTGTCATTCGATTCATATCGATCATTGTGAGTCGTATATAAAATCACCATAGTAGAAGGTTCAAATTTCATCATCCCATTAGGGTATGCAGATAGCTGGAGTTAAGATAACTAAGAAGAAGAAAAATATCATTCGAATCATCTCAAGGCATTATCATTAGTTCATAACAGTACTATCAACCGCTTCGGATTCATTCTTTGTCTCTCTTCAGATGTTACTTTGTTCTACATGAGGGGCTTCTGGTTGCAACAAGTAGTTGTATCACTGTTATAACAATATGCAATGGTAAGAAGATGAACTCGTGTACCTCACAGTAGAATCATTCAAATTCAAGTTTTTACCTCTTTTCAATACATTTCAGTGGGCAAACACGATTTTGCTGCCATTGATTCAACATCAAATGAAATTAATCAAAGATAAAAGAAAATCGTTAAGCAAATGATTCTCTGGCTTGAACTGGCATTCATCAATTCAAACCTTTTCCCTTGCCGAGCTCAACAAGCAGAGTTAATAAAGCCTCACACATTTCAGAAGCATTGGCCTCACTAGCATTCTTTTTCCTCGAAGAATAAACCATCCACGCATGGTCAAGCTTCCGATCTGGCTTGACTACAACTGAACCTGGAACTTCAGCAGCATCACAGCATATCACTAAGCCATCACTCCTCTCCCCATACCTGAGTTTTAGGTGGAGTGCACACACAGCCATTGCCGCAGATAAAGGAATCACTATAGGCAACTGGTGACTAGCTTGAACAATGTTATCCGATTCTTCATTGCCAAATTTCGCAAGGGGAAACCATGGAACTTCTGCATGAGCTATATGAGTCATTGTGGCAAGGACACCAGGGGCTATGCTTGCCTCAGAATGGAAGGAAATTAGAGGAATTTTCTCTGCAGGAAGCTTGTACTTCATGATGAACTCATTCCTTTTGTCATATGTAAGATCCTCCAGCGCCCGTATATCACCCTACAATCCATATATAAAATGTGTTAATGCATCCACAATAACCATGACGAGTTATATTACGTCCACCAGTTTTCTCACTATAGTTTAACACAAGAGAAACAAGAGTAGCACATATATTCAAATGTTTGAGGACTGCACAGAGCTTAAAGCCAGCCAACTTTACCCTAGTTGAATGTACAAACTGCAGAATGGCAAACTAGGTGTTGATTGATTATACAGAATCTGTAAAGCAGGGTAAATGCCATCAAAAATGAAACCTATAAGAAGCATAGGCAGTGTCTTGAGAAACATTAAACACTACATACCAAACTATCCTTAATTTCTTATGCCTTCTGTGAGGCTGATATGAAGGAGTTCCATGATCTATGGAAAACCTATGGTAAGCATAACTACACATAGGAGTTCCAGAATTAATTCATAAATATTGTAGTTTTTTGTATAATAGCTTCTCCGATGATGGTGTCTCCACACAACTTGTAATTGCTACTTGCTACGTAGTATGTACGTACACATAGGGGTCAACTACCTCATGACTTTGATCGGCAAATGGCTAAATGCATAATAAAAGGTAACTCTTACCTTGATTAGCTTGCATATCAAAAACTCCATTATCCTTCGGGTTTCTTTGTCAGCAATCTGACCTTCACGAAGAATATCAGAAGCTAAAGGAGTGCCCCCATATGGACACTGTACCAGTGCTAAACCAGCAACTTTGTCTTTCAAATCATTCCAGTAGATTGACAATGCAGCTGCAGCATCAACACCACCCTTGCTGTGCCCTAACAACATCACATGCTTACCAGATCCCCAGTAAAGCTCCTCGATATATTGCTTCAGCTCCCACGCGTTGTGCTCAACAGATACCTTCGCAGAATAGAAAGGAAAGCAAAAAAGATGATCTTTTCACAATGTCCAGAAGAGAAATGAAAGCAAAAAAGATGATCTTTCACAAGGTCCATCCATGTAAAAGGAAAGATAATCGAGAAGGTGAATATGCATTATGAAATCAGTAGTGATATACAAAACATTCAGCCATTAGTCAATACTTAACCATACCGTGGTAGTTCTGTAACCATTCATTACCTCACTGTGAATTTTGGCAATATGGCATGCTAGACCCATCTTTGAAAAGAATCTCTTAGTTCCAACAAATACAATGGACCATGATTGCTAAAGAGTCCTGAAATATCAACATTCCTGTAACTAGAGGCAACCACACTACATGTAGACTAAAAAAATTGGGAAGAACAAAGTCACTAGTTGAAAAAAAAGGAAATCATTTTATACCTGGAATTAGTAGATAAACAAATGAGTCAGGCAGTTCGTGCTTTCCCTTCCTAAAGTATAATGGATAACAGAAGTGCAATATGTAAGAGTAAATAAAGAAGGCTAATAACAAAATCAATCACATTTCATTAACAGATATATTACTACCTTATTCCTGCAAGCAATTCCAAGAATCTTTCTGTACCATCATCCACAGAAGGCATGCTAGGAATGCGCTGCAACCATCCAATATCATCAGATGAACCTCGCAATGTTCTCTGTACACGAGTTGCGATGCTACAGATGTAAAAAACGAACCTTTAAACTCTTTGAGAACCTAAAACAATGAAGATATGTAAAGGCAACAAACTAGATACACCCACGTAAAATCAGAATCCAACATGAAATAAAAACAAAAAGAAGCCATTCATAGACTCTAGGCTTATGAATCCATCAGTTGACATAATAAAAATCTACTTATTTACCAACAAACTTGATGATGAGCGCTTGTAAAATATAAGAAAGAACTTCTCCAACAAGACATTGCCAACCTCCAGGCAAACTGTAAACCATACAATGGCAGCATCAACCTACATCAAGTGGAAGCAACAACAGGTTAACAATGACGATAATTAGAATGAGACTTGAGAAATGGAAACAATCACCGTTAATCATATATATATAGTAGTACTTAAAGAGGGAACGAGGTGCAATCAGTTCTGGATCATGATTTTTTCTCATAAATTAACTTGATTAATTGCCATACTTCAATTTTCTAATGCTTGGTGAAAATAGGAGTAATATTTGCATAAACTTATAGGATAGAAGTGACATTACCCTTTAGAAATGAATGAAACAGCTGCATGACTGGAGTCGGTTTGTACAATCTCAGATCTTGGATATACAAGCAATTCATCCCTAAGGCCTAAGGCTTTTTCATAGAATTCAGGGTTCCGATCAGAGATATAAGATTGTGAAGATGATGAAGAATCTTCAGAAAATGATTTACAAATGCCATGTCTCAATGATTCTAAATGCTGTCGAGCAGAAATATTCACCAAATTTTCTAAGTAAGTATCAAATTCTCTGAGGGCAAGATCCTCTGCAATAACAACAGACATGACAAAATGAGAATGATATGGAAAAGAACCGTGTCTGACTGAGCTGAACTTAGGCCTAGCTCTTATATATCAGAGGCAACGTACAACATGACAAAGAGAAATCAGTAAGTGAGAAAGCTCACCTAAAAATTGAATAAATTGATGGCCAATATAACTAGCCAATATCAATAGACGGTCAAAAATGTCGTCCATTGATGAGAAGAACTCCAGACTTTCAATGACTAGATTCGTGTTCATCACGGTATCATTATAGGCCTGGTACAAGGACTTACATTGGATCTTCATACACAAGTTCTGAATCAAAACCAAATATATGTGTCCGAAATTATGAAACCCGATAATGACAGGATTTTACAAAGGGGAGACAAAATGAATCAAGAAAAGCAGATTGTAATCTCTTTCCAAAATCTACTCCCCAATCCTAATCCTTGGATGCATAATGAGCTCATGTATTTTAAACTAGCCGAACTTAAATCTGAACATGTTAATGTTCAAGCATAGCATTAATAATCTGTAATAGTGATAGACTAAAAGTACTCACTGTTAAAGGCATTTCAGATATCCCATTTTCAATATAAACATCACCCATTAATTCTTCAAATCCTGAATTATGCAACAAGCAAAACGATTAAGGCTGATATTAGCTGACTGCAGAAAAGCTCAAAAAGAATGAAACTATGACAGAATAAGAACAAAACAATGAACATCCATGAACACCAACACAAAATGTAACCAAGATATCAGATTGAGCAACTTACAAATGAAATATGCAAGGAACCCAGAAGCAGGTTTCAATTTATAGAGGGAAAAGAGATTTCCAAAGTTGAAGGCTCTGAAAAAGTGAGCTATAAATGTATGAACGAGTGAGACGTAACTTTGGTGTATATTTTGGGAAAATGTAGCAACCGAATGAAAAGGAGTCAAAAGGAATGAGATGGAGTCATGGAGGCATGGAGCAAAACCCATGATCGTTATCCAGTTAAGGCTTTAATCCGAAGCTTCTGCCCGCCACCACAAGCCTCTTTCTTTTTTCGAGTTTTAACGGATTATTTATAGTTTGTTAACCGACACCAACTGTGAAAAACCAGAACTTTGAACCAGTGAGACTGAGTTTGACTAGACCAAGATTATGGGGGATTTTAAAGTACACGCGGTGGATTCTGGTGTGTGTTAAAAACAGTCAGCGCATGGTAGAGTGGGACCTACACGAGATTAGAAGATGGAGCAAGCAACACGTGGCGTGTTGGAAATGAAACTCTTTTTTTTTTTTTTTTTTAGGGTTAGCGTAGAGATGTCTCATTGGTGAAGTAAGAGTTATGAAGATATCCGAATCGGCCAGCGCTCCAAAGTATTGAAATATGCATCGAGTGTTCTTTAGTGTCCTGAACCATTGAAATGGAACTGTAACGGAACAGAAGGTACAATTTACAAGGTGAAAAATACTTAAGTTACAGGTGTTTCATAGGCTAGCACATAAACAACAGAAACTCCTTTTACAAGTTCATAAGGAAGGAGGAGGAGGAGAGAGGAAAACAAAAGGCATCATTTCCACCTATGCTGCTCTTAATGTTTCACAATGCACATGTTGAAACTTCGGCAACCTCCCTAGATTTTGATCTGGAAAACTCTATTGTACCAGATTGAATGAAGTGTCATGTGGAAGAGATCATACTTGAGGGGTTTAGGATGCCACAGGAAATGTTTCTGAACTCTCTTGACTGCTAGTTGCATCTTAAGGTACTTCTCATCCGGTATTGAAAGTAGTATGTTTTTCAAGTTTGGAATGTCTTTCTCTGCAAGGATTAAAGAAAAAGCATCCCAGTTCAAAACCTCAAAAAATGGTGGCACAAAGTTGTCGGATATGATCACTGGAATGCACTCGTAGAATATAGCTTCAACCACCCGGGGACTGTTGACCTCGTAACCCTTGGGGCAGAGACAGTATTTGCTGCTCTTCATATGCTCGATGTAGTTCATTTTGCTTGCTACTCCAGGAGGCATTGGACCGAAGATTTTCATGTCTGGGTCTTTATCCTTCCAATACTTCAGCAGAATTGGACGGAGATAGCCATGCATATTTCCAGCATAGAAGGCGAGAACCTGCCTCTCGGAAGCACGTTTGCCTCCTAGATCTCTAAGGGGATTCCTTGCAGAACGAACATATGTTTCTGGAAGAGAGACGTCCCTTCCTATTTTAAAGCCTTGAGTAACATCAGCATTGCAGAGGGCTTTGATGCAACGTTCCATATGGTGCCTGGTTTCGTATGGAGCCTACAAAAGTCAATATCTCATGTTAAAAGTACGCATATGAGGGAAGAAAATACATTCATTCCAAGATAAAAAAGCACAGCTGTATAGAGAAAACATATGATTCTGAAAATGTGGTTATTTGCAGCTTAACAAACGTCCAAAGGTTTGTTATTAGATTCAATGTGCGCACCAATTTGAACAGATTCATTTGGCATTAAATCATTAATCTCACATTCATTTGTGGAATCATTCTAGTATCTTATCATATTCATATAGATAGTATTCATCCAGGAAAAAGCAAGGAAGTGAAAAGATGCGTAGAGATCATACCCAGTCATGACAGGCAACAAGAAAATGATCTGCTCCACCAGTTCTGTTCCAGAAAGGATACTTTGCTGCAATTGTTTCAGAATACTCTTTTAAATATTGGCGTAGGTTTGTCCTGTTGTGAGAGTTACGAACATACAAAGTGAACTCTAGCATCCTTGAACTGAATGGCATATAAAACAGATGAGCCTTTCGTGGATCCTTCACCACAAAACGTTTATCTCCCTCCATCAGTTTCATGAACCATCCTTCAGAAGCATATAACCCCTTCATTATTGGTTGATGAAAGATAGGTTTGTTTCCCTCCTTGTAGATATAGACTTTCAATGTGCGTTCCATGAGTTCATAACTCCTGAGAATGCATCAAAATGTCAGAAAAATGAGTTACCTTCTTGTAACCGAAAAAAAGTATCACTTTCTTCAAAGTAGAAAACAAAACTTCAATTATGGTAAAACTTATGTACACTGTTTTTAATTCCACTTACCTTTTGAACATTGAAACATTGCGATAGAGAGGGGCATAAAGTTCTCGATCATTTTTGGCCACAGGAGGATGCTGGATCTGTGACTTCACAGCTAGAATATCCTGGTCACGCACAGAGGACCACCGTGGTCTCTGCAATCAAATACGAGATTAGGGGATCCCCTACATGAACTTAACCGTGGAGAGTACGACTAGATTAGCAACAGTAAAAGTTTGCTATATTTATACCAATGCACGCGGTTTAGCATGGTGCCGCACCAGTGTAAGGTTCATCTCATCTATAGATGTTATTGATTTTGGTGGCATGTTACACTTCATCATTTTCTTCCCAGGACTTATCCTTGTCAAAGAACCATTTTTTATAGTTACAATATCACTTTCCAGGAAAGCAGAACCAACAGACGAGCTTGCATTGGACACCAAGTAACTTACATAAGTTACATTGGTCTGGTGTGTGAATGAAGCTGTTGCAGGTAAAATGAGTGGAGAGGATGGAAATATAGTTTTGACACCCTCGGAATGCTTTGCTGCCATAGTCGTGTTTACTTCCAGAGTATTCTCTGTAGAAACTTCATCTTTTGATAGCACAGTTGGCTCTGGGAAGTCATAGCTAGCTTCATTGGTCTTGACTAAATGAGAACCATTTTCTTCCTTGCTAATGCTGACCAAGGTTAGACGTGCATCAGTATCTACACCATTCCCAGATGGAAAATTTTCATCTACATTTCTATTTGCAGCATGTTCAAAAGTATTATCCATCTCTTTCTCTTCCAATACTGAATCAATTTCCTTAAATCCTTCCTTTTCATTTGGTTCACTTTTATCCACAGTCTCTCCTCCAAGACTAGAGTTATCAGCATATTTCTCCACCCCACCAAATCTAGGAGTATCAATCAAATCCGAAGAATTCACTGTTAGAGGATTGCGAATCATCACAGACTTGGCAGAAGAATGGATTGTGAGGAAGCTACCTGTGACGTGATCTGGAACCTGACTTCGAGGTAATAGAGACCGGTGAGCATTTTCATAGGGAAGCAACAGCCACTGAAACATTAAATAAGTAACAGCCACTACCCCCAGAACTAACAGCCGCCTCCGGGTTTCTATATGGCATAGCTTGAGAAATTGAACCGAGCAGTCCATACCGGGCAATAATCCTTGCAATCCCTATAATGCAGAAACTACCCAATCATCTTACGAACACATAACTTGTTTCCAAAACCCAGCATAAGATCCTGGAGCAATAAACTTACAGGGTTATGAAAATGGGTGGGTATTATATACAAACATGGGCATTTTAAACAAATCTTCTCACATTTTCAGAGAAGGAAATAGGGTAGCAGATGCTCTAGCTAATCATGGAACATCTCTGTCTGAGCAGATATGGTGGGATGTGCCTCCTCCATTTATCTTGTCCTATTATGAGCGAGATTTTTTGGGTATGCCAAATTTTAGGCTTCGGTAATTCATTTGTTTTCCTATATTGTTTTTCTCTCTTGGTATTAAATGTTTTTATACTAGCTATATGACTGACATTGGCCTAGTCCTCCGGCTTATTGTATTTTTTTCTTATTTTTTCAATAAATTTTCGTAGAGGGACGATGATTTGTCTCTCTACGCTTACCCAAAAAAAAAAAAAAACAACCCAGAATCACATTAGGAACAACGAATACAGAAGCGTAAGTAAACATGTAAATGAACAGAACTTTGGTTGCATCCTATTAGATACTGAAATGTGTGCTGAATTGACTTATAATGACAACATAAACAAAGAGAGTTCAACGATTTCCTGATCAGAAACAATTGCAGACAACACAAACTGAAAGGTGGCTTTGGTAGTGGCCCTAATCTTACAACTAATCTGCTTATTTTGATATCTATGAACCCAAAAGATGTCTCTGATAGTCTGATACCTATTCATAGAGTCAGAGCTGCTTAATCTACAGTGTAAAACAGTGAGCTTTAGCTAGAAGGAATTACCATGAAAGATTAAGAACTGACCTAAGGCTGATCTTCCTTGAAGCCAAACAGAACCCAGAAAAGAAGGAAGACTGATTTGAGCTCAGTTCAGTTCAAGGTCTGCAAAGTGCCAAAGTCCAAAGAACACATGTTTTCCCCAAAGAAAAAAACACCAAGTCTCCGTTTGGCTTTGAAGATGGCAGTCGGTACGTTTTGAAAAGCGCCATTATTGATAGGGAAAAAAGTATTAACTATTTTCCGCTGACAGTTATCTGTTTTTGTTCGGGCTCTGTGCCCTGTGGCCACCACAGTGATGTTTTTACCTATTTATAGTATTCACTGAAGGTATCATTCCGTATCTTTTATTACTGTACTCGCTATCGGATTTAAATAATTGAGACGTGCTGTGATTTGTAAAGTTGTTAAAATTATTGTTTTAATTGTTATTAAGTAATTTATTAAGATTCTGTTTCCTTTCAATCGAGAATCTTAGTTTCAAAAAAATGTCCCTCTTTCAAGTTTTATCCAATTCAAGCCAAATCTCCTTACTATAACACACGAGTTTCTAATCATTTCCGTTTGGGTTCAGGCTTTGAGACATATTAAAAGAACAAAAATTAGCCGTCTTGTTGTCCAAAAGTCGAGCATGCTTGGATTTGGTAATTTCTCACATTTCTAATTGTTATTTATGTTCAACTATGTGTCTTACAATATTTGTTCACTTAGTCATCCTTTAAGTTTGGCAACCCCTTCAAGGCTCCAAGTTCTGTATGATCGCCGTGATTACCGCAGTGAAGGAGGTTCAACTTCTGGCTGGAAAGAAGCAAGTGTAAGGTCAAGCACAGAGGTAGTCTTTCAACTTGACAATTCTTCAAAAGTCTGCAAGTTTATGCTCTCATCAATTAGTTCTATGTCTCTGAGTGCTTAACGATTTTGCTGCTATCGCAAATGGCAAGGAAGTCTAGTTTTTCTTTTTAATATTTTTTTATTTATAATTTCATTGTTGGCAAATGGGTTGTAACTCTGGTCATGCACTATCACGGTTTGTTGTTTAGATTGCGATGATGTATATATGTAAATAAGGGATCTAAATTTAGGATGATTTAGTTATTCCGAATCAAATTAAACTTGTGCATATATAAAACTGGGGAGCCCCTTCTCCTCAGGACCTCTATTATAGGAGGACTAGCTGAGAACTTCTTTGTTTCACCCATTATCCGATCGTATATCTATATTTTCAACGTTCAGTTTAAAAGTATTTTATAAGGCTGTTGAAATTATTGTTTTAAGAGGTATTGAGTGAATTTTCAACCTTCTGTTCTCTTCAATTCTTTTCACCCCGACATCGGGAACCTTAATTTTAAGAGAAAATAAGGTATTGCCCCTCATTTTAAGCTTCACCTAATTCGAGCAAAAACCTCTTTGCCACACGAGTTTCTAGTCAGTTTCACTTTTTTGAACCTCTAGCTTTTTTCATTCGGGTGTGCTTATAGACACCTCCTAACATATTTTGAACCATTATAAAATATTGGAAAGTCAATCAATACCAATTAAAACAACAATTTCAACAGTATTACAAATCACGACACGCGAGAGTCATTTAAACCAGATCACGAGTAAATTGATAAAAGACACAGATTTTTGAAGCTAGAACAGTACAATATACGTCAGGAAGTATCTATAAACACACCCGAATTGAAAAAGCCGGAGGCCCAAAAAAGCGAAACTGGCTAGAAACTCGTGTGTTATAGTAAGAGGTTTTTGTTCGAATTGAGTGAAACTTCAAAGGAGGGGCAATACCTCATTTTGTTTTGAAACTAAAGTTCTCAATGTCAATATGAGAAAAAATGAAGAGAACATAATCTTGGAAAGTCACTCAATACCCATTAAAACAACAATTTCAACGTCTTTACAAAACACGGTACACATGAGTTATTTAAGCCCGATCGTGAGTAAATTGATAAAAGACACAGATTTTTGAAGCTATAATTATTCAAAATATATTATGAGGTGTCTATAAGCACACCTGAAAGGAAAAAGCCGCAACCTTAAAAAAAAGTGAAACTGGTCAGAAACTCGTGTGCTATAGCAAGAGGTTTTTGCTCAAATTTGGTGAAACTTTAAAAGAGGGGTAATACCTCATTTTATTTTAAAAATAAGGTTCTCGATATCAATATGAGAAGAATTGAAGAGAACATAATCTTGGAAAGTCACTCAATACCAATTAAAACAACAATTTCAACATCTCTACAAAACACGGCATGCGTGATTTATTAAACCCGATAACGAGTAAATTGATAAAAGATAAGGATTTTTGAAGCTAGAATGGTTCAATATGTGTTAGGAGGTGTTTATTAGCACACCGTAATTGAAAAAGCCGGAGGCTCAAAAAAAGAAAAACTGGCTAGAAACTCGTGTGCTAGCAAGGGGTTTTAGCTAAAATTGAGTAAAACTTGAAAGGATGGGCAATACCTTATTTTCTTTTAAAACTAAAGTTCCCGATTTCAATATGAGAAGAATTGATGAGAAAAAAGTCTTAAAAAGTCACTCGATACCAATTAAAACAACAATTTTAAGTTTTTAACAGCTTTATAAAACACAACTCGCGTTAGATATTTAAGCCCGATCACGAGTAAATTGATAAAAGACATATTTTTAAAGCTATAATTGTTCAAAATATGTTAGGAGGTTCTTATAAGCACACCCGAAAGGAAAAAACCACAAGCTTAAAAAAAGTGAAACTGGTCAGAAACTCGTGTGGGGTTTTTGCTTGAATTGAGTAAAACTTGAAAGTAGGGGCAATACCTTATTTTCTTTTAAAACTAAGGTTCCCGATGTCAATATGAAAAGAATTAATGAGAACAGAATCTTGAAAAGCCACTCGATAGCAATTAAAACAACATTTTAACAACTTTATAAAACACAACACGCGTTAGTTATTTAAGCCCGATAGCGAGTAAATTGATAAAAGACAAGGATTTTTGAAGCTATAATTGTTTAAAATATGTTACGAGGTTCCTATAAGCACACCTAAAAGGAAAAAGCCGCAGGCTTAAAAAAAGTGAAACTGAAGCCTATTGTACCTATCATAATCACTGATGTAGTTAACGTGAGAGACAGTAGTAAAGGTGTCAGGGGCGTTGTCATATACAACATTTTCCTGATATCTTGAGGCGGCGAACGAGAATGCATCGTTTAAGAGTTTCATCAAAACAGGGTCCCCGTAACTAGTATTAGAAGATCATGCCTGCTGATTATGTTGTGCTTGAATTTTTGCAAGTGTAGGCATTTGAACTTGATTTTCGCCATGTCATGTCCATATGGTATTAACTAAGACAAATACCGTTTAGTGCCAGGTGAGAATACATGTCTTCATATGTTATTGATTTCCGATTGAGACATTTGTTGTACGGACATATGTGAATAACTTTGTCTTGAGGACTATGTAGACGCACAAACTCAAGAAAATCAAAAATGCCTCTCATATAAAGAGGGGACTCCCTCCCTAATTGCATCCAACTCTTGTCCATGTTGTACACTATAATAACAAAAAACAAAAATGTATAATCAAAAAGTCGTGAATAATAAACGAGAGTACACACACTTAATTATTATATATATATATAATATATTAATGTACGTTGTTCACACCTACAATCTTCACCTTATGCCTCCGGTTAGGGCCCTGATCCTGTTTGAGAGCATATGAAATTGTGATTTTGTTTGTTGTTGGGGCGTTTCGAATTCGCATTTGTGAGAAATTTTCGGCAGCATCTCTCTACAGTTCCTCAAGTGCACGAATATCTATACCTAATATGCAATCGAGGAACAATAAGGGAAGATCCTGTCGAAATATGTATATCCTTACAACCGAAAACGAAACGCACCAACAACAAACGAAATCTAAATGTCATATTCTCCCAAACTGTCCAAATATGGGACAATACGAAAACCATTTTGTTAGATACAGTCGTAAATCGTAACATAATGATTTTCGAACGAGATATCTAAGGGTAACAATATATTGATAAATGTATAAAAATATTATAATTCTTAATTACATGATTAATCATTTTATTTTTTATCATTTGAATACACAAATGATTTGCATGGAAACGAAAATTTGATAAACATATTATTCACATTATTATTAATCATACGAACAAAAGCTAATATATATATATATATATATAAACTTTGTCGGCTAAGTAAACACATTATTTCTACACCTTCTGCCCATAAGAGAACGCAGAAGAAATGCATATAAGAAAACTCCTCCCCCCCCTCCTCACATAATTCATCCGATCTAAATCTAATTTTGGAAGCTTTTATTCATGAATTTGATTGATCTTCAACATCTGATTCTCTCATAATTGATATGTAACTACTTTAATTCATCTACTTTCTTTATTTATGGATGTATATTTTCCGGCAAACTTTCCGGTGACTTTGTCGGCGGTCCAATTTTCCGGGTCCTATTACTGGATTGCTTGATGATGCATGATATATGTAACATTTGATGGTGTATATATACATGTTGATATATTTGTACGTATATGTTTTTGTGTGTATAATATGTTTGTATGTATAATCTATGTATATACGTATAATATGTTTGTACGTATAATATGTGTGTATAATATATATTATGTTTTTGTGTATATTCAACATGTATATATACACCATCAAATGTTACATATATCATGCATCATCAAACAATCCAGTAATTGCATAAATGTCTGTTTCCTATGCAATTGTCATTAGTCAGTACTCGAATTACGTGACTGCCACTGTTGTTGAGCACTGCTGACCGACAATTTGGACAACATCATCTTTCTACTTTTAAACTCGAAATTACATTTAAGAATTTAACCCATGATAGATACAAATTTACAAACAAGTTGAGCTGACCAGATAACCCAAAAACTCTATTTCTTTAACTGAAGGATTCTGTTGTACCAAACTGAATGAAGTATCATATGAAACAAGTCATATTTGACAGGTTTCTTGTGCCAAAAGAAATGCTGTTGCACCATCTTTACTTCAGACTTCATCATCAGGTACTTCTCATCTGGGATCGACATCAGGATGTTTCTCAAGTTAGGGATGTCCTTTTCTTGTATGAAAACCGAAAATGCCTCCCAGTTGAATACCTCAAAGAAAGGAGGCACGTAGTTATCTGATATGATGACTGGCACACATTCATAGAATATGGCCTCAACTACTCGAGGTGTATGTACCTCGTAACCCCTGGCACAGATGCAGTATTTGCTGCTCTTCATGTATTCCCTGTAAAGTCTTTTGCTTTCAATATCTCGTGGCATTGGGCCAAAGATTTTCATGTCTGGCTCTTTGTTTTCCCAGTAGTGCAGCAGAATTGGTCGGAGATAGCCGTGCATGCCCCCGGCAAAGAAGGCCAAAATAGATCTTTCTGAAGCAGGTTTTCCTCCAAGATTTGCCAGAGGGTCCTCCACAGAACGGATATATGTAACAGGTAGACTGGTGTCCTTGCCAATTTTGAAGTCTCTAGCAACATTGGCATTACAAAGAGATCTGATACAACTCCCCATGTACTTGCTTGTGATCCTTGGGGCCTGAAATTCCATAGTGCAAGACTTAAGACTAGAGTAGAGGATATTATAATGAACCGGTATGTAGCACTTGAAATCATTTTTTCAGTTTCCCTTGAAAAGGCAACAGAGCAGCCTTCTCATTCGGAGATTTTCTCCATGATTGTTATAACTAAAAGTAATACAGCAGTATCCTACTTGATTAATGTCTACTAAGTTGTAAAACAGAATTAGAAGGCACAACTGATGGACCAAGAGTTAGTCTACACCCTACTCTAGTGAATGATGCCTGAGGTGCTGAGTAGTGAGTCATAGGACCTGATCACCGTTGACAAACTAAAGACTTGTGCACTCTTCTCACAGGATTTAAGCCTAGAACTACAAAATGGAAATTAGATTGATGAAAAGCAGCTTACCCAGTCATGGCAAGCAACAAGAAAATGATCTGATCCTCCTGTCCTGTTCCAAAAAGGATACTTTTTTGCAATTACTCCAACATATCGCTTCAAATACATTTCTAGACCCTTCTTACTGGTGCCATTAAGTTTCAACCTCAGCATATGCGAATCAAAGGGTAAATAGAATAAATGAGCTTTTCTGGGGTCCCTCACAGAATATTTTTTATTTCCCTCGATCAGTTTCATAAACCATCCTTCTGAGGCGTAAATCCCACGCATCAAAGGCTGATGGAATATGGGCTTTTCACCTTCCGTATAAACATAAACTTTGAGCTTCTGCTCCATCAAGTCATAACTCCTGCAATAGATGTTGTATAAAACTATAAATGTTATAGATTACTTGGGTCCCCAACATTTCAAACTGAGAGAAACAAGACTATATTCAATTCACAATTCTATATCTATATAGTGGGTGCTCATGCAATGCCCAAAATCATAAAGAAAATCGTTAAAGATTAATACGAAGCTTCAATGATGAGCAGATGAATGTACCAAATTAAAAACCACAGATATAGTTTAAGCAATTGACAGGCCAGCAAGGAAACAGTAATGCATACACCTTGTGGATAGTTCAACTTACTGAAACTAAACGAGCTTTACCGTATAAATTTGGAAAGATTTCGGAAAATAGATGCACTAAGCCCTGGATTGTCCCTTATGATATGAGCATTCTCAATCTCCAGTTTTGCAGATTGAAGTTCACGATCACGTGTGGAATAACGCCGTGGTTTCTATTGCCAATATAAGCACAGTGAGAATCCAGAAACCTTAACTTATTCACAGGAACCTTAAGCTCAAATTGGAACCTCAAATATAAACACATACCATTGAACTAGAAGAAATGGGGCTTTGAAGCAATAACGAATTCATCTGTGATGTTGATGTTGGTCGTGGATTCCACTTCCTTAGTGTTGAAGTACTAGTCGTTGACGAAACATCGTGCAAGGTAACCGAAACAAATTGCAATGGCTCGGTAGTTTGCTTGATGTCACCCTTCGAAACTGCCTCAGGACTATCTGTACCGGCTCCTTGAGCTACAACCAACACAATCCCATCTCCGTTTTGAAAGTCACTCGCTGAGATTGGTTTAGGGTCATTCTCTGCCTTGTTACTCTCACCTAATCTACTATCCCTCGGTACAGAATCATCTCTGAAATCTATTGTCTTTCCCTCAACAGGTTTATCATCTTCACTCCTATTGATTCCCACAGGAAAACTCTTCTGAACTGTTATATTACTTGCATCTTTCTCTTTCTCTAACTCAAACTCCACTAAACCCAAAACATCAGTCTCATTAACCATCATCCCCACCGCACCAACAACATCAAACTTCCTAGTCTCCGAATCATTCGAACTAGTATCATTACCCAACAATGTAACTACTGAAGCTGAACCAGCATCAGCAGGTGAAAAGTAAAAATCTTTACCATAAGGAAGCTCAAAACACTGATGCACAACCACAATAGCAACCGCCACACCGATTATCAATACCAGTCTCCGGATTTCAAAGCTGCATAGTCTCTGGGTTAGAGCAGCAACTTCCATTCTTATATGTACAACTCAAACAGCTGAGAAAACAAATAAAGATCAAAACTTTACATCATTATTCACTACTACAACTAACCCAAATCATTGAATCAAATGAAGAACTAATACAAAGGGTAAGAGAGAACAAGAGTACCTTGAAATGGGTTTTGGTCAACTTTGTGTTCTGCTCTTGTAAGCCGTATGTATTGAGAATACCCTTATTGTTTCTCAGTATTACATTTCAGCCATTCACTACATCACTTGGGTTTTACAGTACAGAGAACGACGTCGTTTGCCTCTTAGCTTCTTCTAGCTCGGCGCTTGGCCATTAAGCCTAAACCTCTCCCCTCTCTATCTGAGAATTCCCAGCAAAATCTCAGACTTGAAAAACCCCAAAAGCTCTCAAATTTTTCAAAGCGGCGTCGTTTCGAGCATGGTTGTTTTCTTCTAAAAAGCTTCAAGCTTCAAGCTTCAGTTAAACAGCGAAAATGGCGCTAAATTTGCCGACTTCGTGCCCGATTTTCGCGCCACCGGTGAACCCGAACCCGGCCCACAACCCGATACATACCCGCCCGCCCACGGAGGTCCGATTCGCGCGGTGGAACAACGCCAACGCCGAGAAATTCAACCAGCGCCGCCGCGCCAAGCAGGAAATCGAGGACGACTTCAGCCGCGAGCGCCGCTTCGACTCCGCCACCAGAATCGCCACCGTCTCCGTCGCCGACTCCTCCACCTCCGACGCCGAGACCGCATTCAAGTCCATCGGCACGCCTTCGTCTCCGTCACGGCCTTCAATTCCGGGCAAAAAATCAAAGTACTCCGAAAACCCTAACCCTAGCTCGCACCCGGCGTTTCGCCGAGTCATCAAGCTCACGAGGCTCTCTAGTATCACCAGAGAGAAGCCGGAAGTCGACCGGAAAGCCAACATCTCAATCGGCGACGACGGGTTGTCTTACGTCATCGACGGCGCGCCGTTTGAGTTCAAGTACAGCTACACCGAGACGCCGAAGCAGAAGCCGATTAAGCTCCGCGAGCCGCCGTACGCGCCGTTCGGCCCAACCACGATGGGCCGGCCTTGGACGGGTCGGGCCCCATTGCCGGCTAGCAAGAAGAAGATGAAGGAATTCGACTCGTTCCAGCTGCCGCCGCCGCACAAGAAAGGGGTGAGGCCGGTGCAGTCGCCGGGCCCGTATTTGCCCGGGTCGGGTCCTAAGTATGTCAAGTCCAGGGAGGAGATATTGGGCGACCCATTGACCGATCAGGAAGTCAAAGATTTGGTTAATGGCTGCATCAAGACCAGGAGGCAACTCAATATGGGTACATTTCTTGTTTTCCTTTTTGAGCTAGGAATTGTTGAGATATTTGGATTGAGTTGTTCGAATGCAGAGTTGTGAGTTTTCGTAGTCTTATAGAGTTTGTCGAAATTGGGTGGTGTAGGTAGAGATGGTTTGACACACAACATGCTGGATAATATTCATGCTCATTGGAAGCGGCGCAGAGTGTGCAAGATTAAATGTAAAGGAGTGTGTACAGTCGACATGGAAAATGTGTGCCAGCAATTAGAGGTTAGTTATTGCTCTTTCGAGTTTGTATTCATGAGTGTTCAGTGTAGTCTGATTCAATTATCTGTTTATGATTTTACTGTCTGTGTATTTCAGTTGTTTCTAGGTTGTTTTGATTTCAGTGTCTCAGATTCCTTATACTTGGGCTATATAATTTGACAGGAAAGAACTGGAGGGAAAATTATTTATAGAAGAGGTGGTGTGATTTTTCTTTTCCGGGGGAGGAACTACAACTATAAGACTCGGCCGCGGTTTCCTCTCATGCTATGGAGACCAATCACGCCTGTGTATCCTAGATTGATTCAGCGGGATCCTGAGGGCCTAACGGTTGAAGAAGCAACTGAAATGCGCAAGAAGGGGAGGGATTTGATACCAATACGCAAGCTAGGTACCACTATTATGCCCAATTTTGTTAGAGCTAATGTTTAAGATGAGGATAAGAACATTTCAATTTTGTGCGTTCGAAAACTGATAATGACTTGTTGGTTTTTGACAGGAAAAAATGGAGTGTACTCTGACCTGGTAGACAATGTCAGAGAGGCCTTTGAAGAGTGTGAACTAGTGCGAATTGATTGTCAAGGGATGAATGGCAGTGACTACCGAAAAATAGGTGCTAAATTAAAGGTCTGCATTTTAGTTTCAGTTGCTTAAGGTCATGAATCATATCATGATTTTCATAATGAAGATTGTAAGAAAATTTTCGTCACACTTTAACTGCAGGATCTTGTCCCTTGTGTGCTAATTTCCTTTGAACGCGAGAGCATTCTTATGTGGAGAGGATGGGAATGGAAGTCATCTCTCGTAAATCCAGAGAGTAATCTTAAGGAAGTCAAAGAGTCTAATGTTGATGATTCACCTTCTATTGCACTTCCCTTGGAAGGTGAAGATGCATCGACAGTATGTGCTTTTACAGGTTCAGTCAAGGACGCAAATCCTGAAATGATTGACACTAGTATATCCTCTTCAATTGCTGAAGTTGTGGGTGCAGAGGGAACTGAGGATCCATCCCCTTCACCATATATTGAGCCACCTGCCATAATTGACACAGTTTCTGACATGGGAAGCACTTGTGAAACTGTAACCATATCGGACATCAAAGGCTTTAGAGATGATGAAGCAGAACTGAATATGAAGGCCTATAGCAGTTTGGTTATACCAGAAGATACCAGCTACGCAGATGATGAGTCAGAAACGATTTCCAGTACATCCGGAACTGAAGACATATTGGATAATACACACCATGCTGATGAAGCTTCACCAACTACATCAGTGGGGACTGGAGCCATTCTAGTAACTGTTGAAAACACTGAAACAAAGTTGAATACCCTCATGGAGTCCCCTGGTAGTAACAAGACTCCGCAAGATGCTTCTGTAGCTTCATAAAATCTCAATGAGCGAGCAAAGTTGTGTGCAGCGTGCAAAGAGAAAGTGTTGTCACTCTTGAATGAAGCTGTTGAGAGTGGGAGTGCACTTCTTTTAGATGATTCGTTGTTGGATGCTGACATCATTTTTCAGAGAGCAGTTGATCTCGCCAAGTCTGCTCCGCCTGGGCCAGTGTTTAAGCATCGATCTAGTAGAGGTTCAGCTCAAATGAGGAAGAAGCTAGTAGTAAGAAAACAGAAGCAAGAAGCGACGGAGTTGGAAGTGAAAGAGATAACAGTTTATGATATGCAAAGAAATTTGGGCGAGAAGAAGAGAAGTGAGAGGAAGGATTCCAAAGTTCACAGAACAAGAACAAGAGATTTTGTTGAACCTCTAGATAGCATTGTACCACAAGGAAGCCTGAGAGTCGATGAACTTGCTAAGCTATTAGCATGATATGCATCTTAGCACTCTGTAGATGTAATTTTGCATATGCAATGGTGTATAGAATTTTTGGTGATACATTCATTCTGCCTCATAAGCCTTCGCTTATTCTACCTCCATTTCACATTTCAATTGCTGCAATTTCCCACATATACTCTGCCAAGCTAATCAGCCTGTTGGTATGTTGGTCTGTTGGGTCATCAACTGCACAACAATTTTATTTGATGCAGAGTTGAGAGAATGAATGTTCTTTAGGTACTTACACTGGTCCTTGGAAATCAAAATGCTAATACTCTGGTTTTTAATTCTTTTTCTTATTTCTTTTGCTTGATTGGAAATAACACTAATTTTAACAAAGATAGCTAGGTCACTTCACAATGACTCATCCCAATTAGTAAAAGCCTTCTCCTTCTAAAGATAAAATGGGACAAGTGGATATACCATCCATTTGGATATGGTCCATTGGGACAAGGATACAAGTTTTTGAAGGAAATGATGAACGCCAAATCTGTTCCCAACTTCCTATCCTATGTGAACAAACTCTTAAGGAAAGTCAACTTGTTCATAGCCAAGGACAAAGTTCTCTTTTACAAAAAATCATTTCTGAAAAATATTCATACCTCATCAGATCATAAGATATTCACAACTAAAAATAGTCAGATACTCATTTTCATAAGGCTTAAGAGGAGGTGAGGCAGATTATAAGTCGTGCACTGGTATTCACATATGCATATTCCACATTTGTTGAAACTAATACTTGATTTATAGTTTATGAATTCAGAAAACCAACTATGAGAGGTCTGCACAATGTGTTTGTGCTACATATTCTAAACTAGTGCTCCTATCTTCCCACTAGGTTCAACTTGCTCCCCATCTCCTACTATTCCTTTCCAATACCAGTGTTTCTGAAAGAGAAGATATATTTCCTCTATTGGGACCTGCTTTGTTTCTGGCAGGAGGAAGAAGATGAAGCAACTCATGATAACTATTAAGCCTGCAAACAACAGGAAAATCCCGTATCGAAGATGGCATAGGGACGCGAGGAAGCACTGTGCTATCAAAGCTGTGAAGAAGAGGTTGACACACACAACAACACTCTGTCCTGCTGATCTTGTTTCCAAGGGGAATAGCTCACTTGGAACTAACCACCCCAAAGGACCCCAAGACCTTCCATAGGCCAAAACAAATACGCAGAGGACAATCACAAGGAAGATTCCAATTCCTTTCGGAAGGACTTCTCCTTGTCCGAACTTCAGTGCTAGAGTGATGGCCAAAGCAACCTGCAGTATATTGAACAATCCAGTAAGTATGCAAATACAAATTAGGGAAGAAAAATGAGCTTCATAAGAACCAGAGTTTACCAGGCAGCATATCATTTCGGTACCAGCTTCTAAGAAGAAAGCTCTTCGGCCAAACTTATCGACCCAAAGCATTGAAATAAGTGCTGCAATAACAAGCGCTCCACTGGTAAAGATAGATGAGTAAAGGGATGCCCCTGAGCCAAAACCTAAGCTCTGAAATATGACAGGGGCGTAGAAGAGGATAGAGTTCATGCCGGTGAGCTGTTGGAATGCCGGGATTCCCAACGCCCCGATCACCAACTGGGGACGATTTTTTCGTGCAAGTAGATTTCTGAATGGATGCTTAACGGCTCGAGCTGCATTACTTGCATCAAGCAGGTCAGCAAACTCTGCATCAACTTTTGTTGTACCTCTCACTTTCTCCAGTATCTTTCTTCCTTCTTCTAATCTGCCTTGTTCCACAAGACTGTTTGGGGTCTCAGGAAGAAAGAGACCCCCAACAAACATAAGAACTGCCGGCACTGCAGCTAAACCAAGCGACAGTCTCCAACCCCAAGGATGAATCTTCTCAGTGAAATAATTGATCAAGTTGGCTACCAAAATCCCCAAGCAGGTAGTCAGCTGAAAGAGTTGGTTAACTGCACCTCGATGCTTTGCAGGAGCCATTTCTGAGAGGTACAATGGAACTGCCTGGATTATACATAGAACAACATAGTAAAGCTGTCAGTAAACTTATCAGAAAGATGGTGACAACTCTTTTTGGTGAAGTGCATGAATTTAAACTCACTTGATTTCCGAATCCAATGCCAACACCAAGAAATATTCTTCCAAAGATCAACATTGTTATGTTTTTCGCAAAAGCATTGAGGATAGCACCGAAGAAGAAGCTGATTGATCCAACAATGATGCTGGCTTTCCTGCCTTTGTTTCTGGTAACATAAGAAGCTCCAAATGTCGAAATCAGGCCAGCAAAGTACAAAGAGGATGTGAAGAGTGTCAGGATCTGGTTATCATATTTACAGTAATCTGTCTCATTGAGGTGCAATTGTTTCCTTCTATAAATTTTAGGGAAGAATTCCTTCAAGAAATCATCCATGGAAGTCACTCCACCTGAAATTTACCGCAGCAAGTGAAATTACTATAGTGATGGAATCATATGTCATTTTTCAAGTGTAACGGACAAATGGTATAGTGTATACATTGATTGCCTATCCAAAATTAGAGGAAGTTTATTTCTGAGGCTGTTGCCTCTTTTTGTGGATAAGGAAATCACAAAACAGATGTGTTCAATTGTTAGGTGAGGCAGCACATCACTGATGATATGTTTCAATTACTATATGGAAAATGATGATATAGAAATACAAAAGAATAAGGAAAGAAAACTTTTCCCATTAAACTCTGAACAAATGCAGAATCAGAATAGGGTACACCTTTAAAAGCAATCAAATTTTTGTATGGAAATAACCTTTTTATATCTATAAGCCCATAAACACATTTCTTCAACCTCTCAGGTGAATGGCAAGAATGAACATGTATCAAATTGGTTTAGGCTTATGATAAAAGAGAACTTAATGAAGTAAACTTCAGTCTGGCAAACATGGTCACAAGAATTGCTGATATCATTGAATTGCAGATGCCCAGAACAAATCATATATATGAAACACACAAAAAAGGAGAAGTTAATGAATCTTTGATGCCAAAAATTGTAAGAAATGAAATAAAGACTGACCTGAAACACCAAGATCATAGCCAAAGAGAGAGCCTCCCAGGGCTGCAACAATGACAGTAAAGATGAAATACCAAGTGATTCTAGACTCATATTGTTGAGCCCTCTCATGTAGAACTCCTGCTCCACCAAACCCTCCTGCCATTCTCTCCTCTTCACTCTCTTTCTCTCTCTAAAATCTCCCTCTTCTCTCTCTCTCTAAAATAACTTACAGAAAGGAGAGGAGGTATGGGAGACTGGAAGAGTACAAGTTTGGAGCAACTTATAAAGAGCTGGATTGGTCAAACCCAAGAAACACAGCTCAGTATGATAACAAGAAAGTCGTTTTTGCATTAACAAATCAAACATTTAAAGTCCTTACTTATCTGTATCGTTTATCTTAAACTATTTCTACATAAAAAAACGAAAAACAAGTTGAAAAATTAGAGAAGGACATGCATGGACTAGCTGTATTATACTCTATTAAGTAGATGGTTGGTCTTGAATATTATTTTCGCTTGGAATCTTTGAAATTATTCAACTCCGACGGTTGTCCTTTTCTTCAAGACAAATTATATGTAGTAGTCGTGAACCTCATCACACTCTTTGCGACTGTTGAACCTTTCGTAACGTCGTTGCAAGTAAAAATGTGAGTTTGTAACCCCTTTAATCCTTGATTTTCCATTTAAAAAAAGAAATTAAAGTTTTTTTTTAGAAAGTAAATTTACTTGGATAAATGCAAAATATGGCATCTTATATGGGATCATAATGGTTATGATTGTGAGAAGATTTGGTTAACTGAATGAGTATCGGGAAATTATTCAATGGAGTTGGATATATGGAAATTCTTGTATGCACGACGTGTATTTACACAACACAATCTTAACCGTTCATAACAATTCATATGTTTGACCACCATGTTTCTATATTATTTCTTCTAATCCTGACCATCCATGTATGTATGTGAAGATACACGCCGTGTACTAAAGATACTCTCGTTGGATATATGGATAAGGAGATGATGATTAATTTCGAAAAAGAGGAAGGAGAGGAGTTGATGATGCTAGGAACAGAAGTTGACTAGTAGTATATGAAAGTTGAATATGACTAGAACTCTTTACTTTTGTTTCAATCTTTTTCAACTATGTATGTCAAGACTCAAGACTAAACTGTTAGTTGTCCCTGTTAGTTAGTTTATCTAATTAACATGTCCCTTAAAACATGAAATTAGACTTCAAAAGCTAGTCTACATTATATCTACTCCACCAATCAGATTATAAAAGCAAGTCCAACAGATTTCTTAAATTTTATGATTTTCTTTATTTTAAGGAATTTTGGGTCATTTTCCATTCCAACAGCTTCATTATCTTATTTCTTAAAACAAGGAAATAGATGAAAGAGAAAGTTTGCTTCCTTATATTTATAGATTTCCTAAAAACCCATAAGAAACTAGCAATCATACGAATTATTCAGAATTCAAGTATGTATTCTTCCCTTTGTATGTTTCCATATTGTTCAAAACCACCTTTAATAATTTCCCGTCCTAGATTCTTAGATTTTATTAAGTGCCTTTAATATTCTTTTTAGCTTTTAAATTAGAATCACACCCTTATAAATAGTACATACATAGCATGTCCTTGTGCCTTAAATCCTAAACCCTAAACGTAGAGCCTCTCTTTGAATCAGCCATGTCTGAAACTAAAAAGAAAATTATGGACAAGTATAGTTCCATGTCTGATGAAAAAAAGAAAATTCTCAAGCGTCTAGGCATAGGGTGCGGCATCATCTTAATCATGGGCATCATTATTGGCTTAATAGTTGGTCTTCGCATTGTCCCTCCCATGGTTAAAGCCACTGTCACCAATGCTTCTCTAACCCAGTTCAATCTCAGCAGTAACAACAGCAGCAGCAACATTCTCTACAACCTTGCGCTCGACGTTGCCCTCCGAAGCAGTACCGAAACTAAGGTAAACTACAAGCGCATCAAAGTCACTGCAAAATATAAGAAGATGTTCACGTTAGGGACTTTTACTTCGCCACCTTTTAAGCAAGGCGCCAAGAACAAGACCATTGTTCTTCATCCAAATTTTCAAGGGCAGCAGTTTGTGATGCTTTCGGAAAACGACCTCTCTGTGTTTCGTTCAGAGACTGCGGCCGGCGCTTACGCTATCGATGTGGTGGTTGATCTGAAGATCAAACCTTTCGCTTGCAGAACACAAGGGAAGTGCTTGTTGAAGGTCCCCTTGAGTTTGAATCATACATCTGCTAGTAGTAGTTTCAAGGCTACACTGTGTCCAATGCGTCTTGTCTGCTCAAAGACAAAAGGCATCTCAAAGACAAAGACAAAAGGCTTCCCAAAGACAAAGACAAAAGGCTTCCCAAAGCAGCGTATACATGGGAATACATAGAGATAGAGTAGCTACCAAGTATTTTGCATGTCTTCTCCTTCTTTTGTATGAGTGTAAGTTTTCTTTGAGCAATAAGATTCAAGTTTTCCCCTTTTCATCAAAGTGTGATCATGTTCATGTTAACAATTCTCTTTATTCTTCATCAGAATTTTTAGTCAATAAAAGAAAGAGTTTGATCGAGTTTCTTGATTTTTTAAAAACAAAATATCGGAACAGCAAACACCACTTAGATCAATAGAAGTGCAACACGTTCGCAAGTCTTTGCCTACTCTTTGTTACGTGACATCCCAGATTTTTGGTCCATATGTAAGGGGGCCGGCTAGCTTAATTCTATGGTAGATCTTTAGCCAGACTTGTACCTGAATAGAGTCTTAAGAGTCGATAGACTCAGGGCCCAGAACCTGCTTAATTAGGGACCCAAATTTTTTTTCTTCTCTTTATGTTATTACATTAGTTTAGTTAAAAACAATCAAAAATAATTACAGCATCCAATTAGGGTGATGTTAGATTACAAAATAGAGAAATGAATATAAAATCTAACCTATTATATTACTATCATTAGTTGCCATTTTAGAATAATGAGCAGTCTAAGTAAGAGATTTGTTGTATAAATAAGATTTTTAATAGGATTTCTAATGTTTTTTGTTGTTAGATTTTAAGTTTATAGTTTTAGTTCGTGAAATTTTTTTTGTGTTTCTTAAAAAGAGAAAATGAAATTGAATGGATACTGTACTTTGAGGGCCCAATTTTGAAAGTTCGACTCAGGTCTAAAAATCACATGTCCGAACCTGTCCTTAGCTATATATGTGCATGATTTTCTACCATCGAAAATAAGAGCACGGGTCTCACGGATGAGTCTCTTACGAAAATAAACAAGAGAGTACGAGTCTTAAGTAGAGACTATAAAAAAAAATCAGAGAATGACACAAATCATACGTTCGTTTCGATTTTAACATCTTCATGACACGTGAAGAACATATTGAAAACTATACCATCCATGACTGTCAAAAATTAATCACAATTGACATCCCACCAAATTTTGTAAAAATTAAAACATGAAATCCTTTTTTATTTTTGACATAATACACGTGCGCCAAAAAAATAAGACAGAAAAATTCAGAGAGAAAAGAAAAAAATGAAAACCAAATTTAACAAAGTCGTTTCTCTCACACTGCTCTCTCTCTCTCTGTAGAAACCACTAAACCAGCTTGATCTGGGGTTCCCATCATCTCTCTTCGCATTCAGGTCCCTCTTTCTCTGTCTCCCCTAATCAATACTCTTCAAAGTTTCAAGCTTTATTGATTAAATCTGTGTCTTACTCGTTAATTACATGCTTGTTTATTTTGTTTCTGAAATTTGGGGAATTTTCCATTCATTAAGATCTAATCACAGTAACTGGGTGATTATCCATCTTATCTGACTCCATCTGGATTTATTCTGCTGATTTTCATGTTAAAGTTTCAGTCTTTCGGTTTGGTGGGGCTTCTTAGATCGTTTTTTTTTAGTTATGTTGAAAGATTAGGCGTAATATGATTGATGAGCAGATCTGGGTTATCCCTTAATTTGTTTCTAATGCTAGTTTTGGTTTGTATTTCACATAATGATTAGTTTTAGCTCATATAGCCATGTATAGGTTGTTAAAGCCTGTGTAGTTTTGGAGTATGTGTGTGTGTGACGAGAAATATTGTAAAATGTAACATTTACAGTTCTTTTAATTTTTGCACTTTATGCATGGAAATGTGAAGTTTCGAATGTAATGAATCACGCGAGTTTGTGTAAACTGTTGTTTAGGTATTGGTTTTGATTCTGTTGTTGAAGGTATATCTTGCTTTGTTTGTGACAAAAATGTCTCCTAATTTTCTTGTCAGTTATGTGATTGTGTATAGTTCCGGTATGACTGCAATCACCATCTGTAGGAGCTGGGTGGAATGTTGGAGACTAGGACCTCTGTAACAGTTTTTGTTTCGTGTGGTATTCAATGAGTTCTGTTTACTGGCTTCAGTCTATGCTGAAGCTTGGACCTAATTGTTGGGTGAATGATATAATCTGAAGCACAGATAATATCGACCGTCTGATCTTTGTCTTTTATGTATGGTAGTGGAGTAGTACTAATGATTTCGATATTACTTTTATTGGAATTCCGTAATGAGATTGCCTTTTCTGCAGGAATTACTGGTTAGAACGGTTGCTTTGGTGTCGGTACTGTGAATGATATAGCCTGCATAGAGCACAGGACAGGAAGAGAAATCTTCAATTTATTTTTTCAGAAAAAAATGGAGGATGAGAGTGGACTGGAGCTTAGCTTGGGTCTATCTTGTGGTGGGGGATTGTCTGTGAAGTCCAAGGGTAAAATTGGTGCTTCCTCGAATACTAGAGTGGAAGATGGTGATAGAGACAAAAAATTAGCGGATGATTTTAAAGACTTTCTTCATGGAGGGGCTCAGAAGCAAGAGTCAAGTAGTAGCTCTCAAAGAAGTGATTCAGTGAAACCTAAAGAAAATTTCTTTAATGACCTCTCCAAGGCCAACAGTGATGCAGACACATCAATGAACTTGAATGGGAGAGGAGTCTGGGTTGCAAAGAGTAACAAGTCTGATGAAGTAGAGGAAAGACAAACAGATGGTGGTAATAAACGCAAGACTTTGTTCGAAGAGATGAACAATCAAAAGAAGCATGAGAGAGAAGCTCATTACAGTGATATGCATGACAAGACGAGAGCATCTCACATTTCCATAACAGAAGATGGCTCTACTGCTGAAAATGAAGACGTGGCAGATTCTGAAGTGGAGGGCTCAGCCTCAAGGCTGATATCCCAACATGATGATGGCTCTAAGCGATTTGTTGGATCTGATGACTCTTCTGATGCTCAAAAAGAGCTTCGCAGGTTTGGAGATTCAAGTAGCGTGGACCCAAATGGGCAGAAGAGGTTTAATATATCATCAGAAAATGATTACAAGGTCGGGAACGTGACATATGGCAGTCCGTTTTCTGTGCAATCAGTAAACATGATGAATATGCCCTACCCTCTCCCTATGAAGGAGTCTAACCCTGTTAGTGCACCCAGCACGTCGGGCCATCTGATTCCTGGGATGATGCAGGTGATGCCTATTGCAAATAGTGAGCGATCAGGGCCTCAACCCATGAATCCTGGAAACTTGCCTGTTATGTTTGGCTATTCACCTGTCCAGCTTCCAGTATTGGATAAGGATAATTCTTGGGGTGCTTCTCATACTCAACAATTTCACTATGCTGGCAGAAATCCACCAAACCCAGGTAACTTTAATTGTGGACTGAAAATTTAGGTGACGTGTATACATAACTAATGTACCCCGTACCCAATGGTGATGGTTGAATACTAATGTATTATGCTTCCTGTATTGATGCAGCTGGGATGCAACTAATTTCACATAATACATCTGAGGCTGCACCTTATGATGGGAGGATATTAGAACGGGCAAAAGGTGATGGGAAACAGCATGTCACGGAAGAGGGCTCCTCTTCTCAAGCAGAAGAAGACTTGAAAGTAAGCAGCACAGACCCAAGGACTAAAGATGCACCTGATCGCTCTATGGCAGAGGATTTCTCACTTGATTTTTCAGCTATAAAACCAGGCATTGCTGCAGAGATAAAATTTGGGGGATCTGGTTCTTGTCCAAATCTACCATGGGTTTCTACCAAAGGTCTAGGCCCCAATGGTAGGACAATTTCTGGTGTTACTTACAGGTACAGTGCAAACCAAATCAGAATAGTGTGTGCTTGCCACGGTTCCCACATGTCCCCTGAGGAGTTTGTTCGGCATGCAAGCGAAGAGCCTTCTAATCCAGAAAGCGGCACTGTTTTGGCGACCGTCCCAAATGGCAATCCTGCTGCCTCTGCTCAGAGCTGATCCTGGGCCTCTGCTCAGAGCTGATCCTGGGCCTCTGCGCAGTATGTTTACGCTTAACCAGACTAATAAATAACTCTTGGCCAAGAAAACCTGGCAATGGTTTTTTATGCCCTACTCATCTCCTTACTTCTGTAGTGATAACCTTCTGCTATCAATCTATTGTGATGGTAAGGCCTTGCATTTTAGTTTTATCTTATTAGGTTCTTAAGCAAGGTGTCATTCCTTTCAACATGAATTGCTTCTGAATTACAAAATGATCTTGCAAGAAATCATGGGTTCTGTGAATTCAAGCGCTATGTAACTGTGTAGTGCTCTAGTAAATAATTTTTTTTTTTAAAGTATCAACGACGATATCTTCAAAGGTTTTTTAAGTCTAGAGACTAAAGGATCATGTCAGAACTTTTCCTCCCCTTGGCCAACAAGAATAAATTGGGATTTAACTCCAATTAGTGTCGGCTGAGACCTAGACTCTTAACAACTCAACGCACTAGTAAATAACTTATGGTACCTACAACATGTATAATACCTGCAAAGATTGTCGATTCTCATCAAGCGGTTTTTATTGAATATTGTTACCAAGTGCATTGGATGTGTTTGTGGAGTATAGAGCAGGCCTTGAACATGCCAGGCATGGAGAATCTCATTCTCAAAATATAAGAAGCTAAAGAATATGGTTGTGGTTTGGGTTTGGGGGTTTCATTTTCATTTCTTATTCCTTAACATCTCCGTACTATCTGCCATGCCACTGTCATCAAACTCTTGGAATTTCATAGGGCCCCATCATCCTCCATGTGCAGTCTTTGAAACACTAGGCGGATTTGTTGTGTATGATGCAGCTTCACTTTCCCAAATGAGTGATGTAAGAAACCAGAATCTTTGGCACAAAATCTGAGGCATTCATATTGGAAAGTTTAACAGTACTCCCTAGTATTAATACTCCGGCACCGAAAGTCGTCATCCATATGTTGAGTCTGTGATAGGGTCGAGCATATATGGACAAAAAATCAACCTTAGACCTCCAAGAGTTAGCTTTCTTTTCCCTTAGAAAAGTTGAGTCAGTTCCATTGAACAGAGCAAACCTAATCTGATCTCATTCAATAGAAATATAGAATTGCTTATCAATTTCAGGGTTGGTTTTATGTTCTTTTCAGGTCTAAATATTACTGCTAGAGCCAAACTTACTTTCATGGCTAAATTGCTGTGCTGTGCAATGAGATCACCTTAACCAAATCCAACTCGATCATCTTGACTTTCTGAGCCATATTTGCTAATGCATACAGCATGCAGCATACGCTACCTATAATTTTGACTTTCATTTGCACTTAGAACCTTGATTATCTCTCTAAATTCGGTCAATTCGCGCTTATTAGAAGACAAGCTAAACCAACACCGGACTCAAACATGAACACATTGGGGACAAACATTACCTGTGAAATGATCTGAAGAAGTTTTCAACTTACTAAACCAGGTTCTAACTTCATTAGTTTAATGGTTTCTTCATGAATGATTGAAATTTTATACCACTTTGATGTCATGTTGCAGGTGATACTAATATTATAATGAGTCTATGATTTTGGGTGTAACATCAAATTCCCCATATTATAATGCAGAATTTGACGCAAGAAATGGTTATAGCCTACCATAAGAAGCTATATATTGTCTACATCCAATTAATCCCTCTTCCACCTTGCCATCACTTCTCAAGTTCCAATCTTAATTTATATACATGAATTTATATAAAATTGATTAATCAAATGAGGACACACCAGAAACTGCCCAAGAAGAAACCAAGAAAAATGATCACAAGTCACAGAGCAGTTTCATATATATACACACACCCTTTCAGGAAGAATAGACATTAAAACAAAAACCCATCTCACCCTTTTCCCAAAACTTCAAAAAAATTTCATGTAGGCATGAATATGTGCTGAAAAACCTTTTGTGCTTGCAGCATGCTAGGGAAGGATGAGTAGATTCTTGGGTCAGTTTCAAGATTGTTTCTTTCCAATGTTTCGTTCGAGCTTGATTGTTTTGTTTCTCTTTAGTTCTGTGCTCTTCATGGATGCTGAAGCACAGTCTGGAACTTTTTCTTCTGAGACACAATCTAATTTTAAACCAAGTGTTGCTGTGGTTATAGGTATTCTAGCCATCATGTTTGCTCTCACTTTTGTTCTTTTAGTGTATGCCAAGTTCTGCCATAGAAGAGTTTCAGCTCATGGCAACCATCACTTGGAAGGCAGGCGTATCGGCACAAGCTCTAGATTTTCTGGTATTGACAAGACAGTGATTGAGGCACTTCCCTTTTTCAGATTCTCTACTCTTAAAGGGTCAAAGGAAGGGCTAGAATGTTCAGTCTGCCTATCAAAATTTGAAGACATTGAAGTCCTCAGATTGCTTCCCAAGTGCAAGCATGCTTTCCACATTGATTGCATAGATCACTGGCTTGAGAAGCACTCAAGCTGTCCTCTTTGCAGGCACAAGGTCAGTTCTGAGGATCTCACATTCATTGCATACTCAAACAGTATGAGAATCTTGTGGGATAGCCAATCAGAGCGGCGAGAAGACTCAAACATTGAGCTCTTTGTTCAGAGAGAGGAAGATCACCGCGGCTCCTCAAGGTTCAGCGTGGGAAGCAGCTTTCGGAAAATGGAGAAGGGTGTTGGCATAGAAGAGGAACTGTTGATCCAAGAAGAAGGTGGGATTCTAAAGGAGGTGGACAATGACAAGGTCCTGCACAAGCACAAGCACAAGATTGTTGTGTCCGACTTTGTGTTCCAGAACAGATGGAGCAATGTGAGCTCCTCGGACCTCATCTTCTTGAACTCGGAGATGCTTAATACAATGTCAAGCAGTAGATTCTCCTCATCCGCACGGTCTAACAATGAGCAGCTGTCGCCGAGGGAAGCAACAGGAAATGAAGAGATTATGAAGATTAGGGAGGAGATGGAGATGAAGAGATTGTTCGAGAACAAAGTCAGCAGCACAATGAACAAAAACAGTACTAGTTCTGCAGCTTCAACCCTACCAACTCATGCCTCAAGTTCTATGAATCAAGGTGAGAAGAGATCAATGTCAGAAATTACTGGTCTTTCAAGATTAGGAAATTGGGGTATCAAGAACAGAACCAAAGAGCCTTCACTGCTCGATAGCAATGTGAAAGAAGAAAGAACAAGGCGGCTTTGGTTGCCGATTGCTAGAAGAACAGTCCAGTGGTTTGCCAATAGAGAGAAAAGGACTGAACAGCCTCCACAGTCTTCAAATGTGTAATTGCAACATTGCAAAATCTCTAAGTACATGTTCTGTTTATGAAAGCAATCATTAGTTTCATAGATTTTAGTCACTGGCTAGCTTTGTTTATAGCTTCAAAGAGGGAACAGACACACCCTCAAACACTGTTTGTTTTAATCTATGGATTCCTTGGTCACAAATTGTTTGTTTATACTTTGCAGCATCAAACTGTCAAATATGCTTTGCTTCGTTTAACAATTTCCTTCCTTGCCAAGAAAAGAACTTCATTGATTAGGTAACAAGAAATTGATTGCCAATTTGGTCATTCATGCTGATTCAAATCTTGAACTCTTCGAAAGCATCAAACTATTACGAAAACATATTCATCAGTCTGTGGTTGTCTTCTTATGAGATTCGGAATCCCTGAAGGTTTGTCATTTCTTATACAAGTCAGCCATGAAGTTCTGTGTTACAATAAGATCAATGTAAATATAAAATGCTGAGCCTCCTACAAGATTCTAAACCTGTCTAAATCGCTGGCGCAAGAGTTGTAATATATATTTGGTCCTATATATTTTTATCACCGGGAGGCTTCTACATTATTGAGGAAAAGATTGACGCAAGAGCTGAGCCTGCTTTGTTTGTCTTCAAGGATACCATCCATTAGTCATCTTTACATGTTTTTCTGTTAATTAAGTTTTAATTTTCTTGGCCTTTCGAGTTGTCTGCTCGATGCCTCATAATGTTGTATTTATATAGTCTTAAATATATATAAATTATAGTGGACTCGATCTATGAGCCCTGTGTTATAAACTAATTAGTACACTAATGTTGTTCAATTAATTAAACGTCACGCTTGCCATGGACCTTGTTTCCCAACCCTTCAGCCATTAGCCATCTCCAGATCAGATTTGCACATTGTCCGTTAAGCCGTCGAAAATGTAACACGCTAACACCATTTCAATTTATTCGTCTGCCTCTGTCCCTGTCGTCCTCCTCTCTTTTTCGACTCCATAGACGCCGGCGGCAAACCTAGAAGCGGCAATGTCCCCTCGTCGAGGTTCAGAAATTGTAACGGCCTCTCGGCTCTCGGTGACATGACATTTGACGATCACGTAACAGTTCGTAATGTTATTTTCACCATTGGCACTTCATTTATTCGAAGACTGTTGCTGTATATTTTTCGACTGCAACTAGCTTAAACATGATGCTATGTACTCATTCATCTCGGAGGAGGAGATCAAATATGGAGTTTTGGATGTAATTGACCACCAATTGGAAATGAAAGCCAAATAACTGAAATTTTGCTCGGAAAACCAAATCACTTACGGCAAGAGAGTTTCACTAATAAACGATATACTTGCATTTAAGGATCTTCATTTATTTACACATATATGCATTTACAGAAGGGGGACTTTGCATCCGAGAAACAAAAAGATAAAGAAACGAAATCTAATAACTGGCCTCAACAATGGCTAATTAGCAGCAGAGCCTGTGATTGTAATTCAAGTCAAGTATAATGGGACCGCTGTTCTCATTGTTCAGTCAATCTCACAGCACAAAAGAGAAGCCCCATCTCAAAATAGTTTACTACGGTGAAAACCTGTACTTTTTCATTCTTCTACCAGTCATCAAACCATTCTGGAATGTCAAGTTCGTCTTCATCGTCTGACAGAGAACCTTGAGGAACACTATACTCATCTGAGTGACTTTCCAGATGTTGAGTTATGCGAGAGGTGATCACCGGAGGAACAGGAAAACTACAGTCCCTAATCCCTTTCCAATCGATACCATTAAACCAGGGATGACTTTTAACAGAATCAGAACCTTGGCTTCCAAGTCTGGTGTTTTCATCGACCACGAGTAACTGACCAGATTATTCACAAAATTAGAAGAATGTGTAATATATCTTACATATATATAATTTTATAGGAAAGTCGATCCAAAGATTTCTGCAATACCTTGGTGATGAGATCAACAACTTCGGGGCTAAAAGTTTGAGGAAGATTAAGCTGTCCCTTCGCAATCTTTGTAAATGTATCAAGTTCACTTACTCTCCATGACCCAAAAGGCAACTCACCTTGTAGCATGAAATATATCAAGACTCCCAATGCCCACCTGATATATCCAAACAAATTTGCTTTTAGCTTCTTGTTCTAAAAACTTCCCCAAAAATCAAAACTAATTACTTCTACAGAATGTATTATTATACTATTTCTAGGATAAACATGGCATGTATCATCAAGTTACATAATTACCAGTCAGCTGGGAAACCATGGCCTATTCCTTGAACTACCTCTGGAGCTAAGAAGTCTGCCGTTCCACAAATTGTACATGTTCTTTGGCCAGATAACTTTTTCCCGAATCTGAAGTCTACAAGCTACAATACAGGAAATCAGTAATAATTAAGGACAATTTCTTCCAATTCTCTCCATCAATCTCCAGCTATAATCTAGATACCATGAACAAATTTAGACTGAAAAGCACTACACCGACCTGTAAATGTCCTGTGTGGTCCAACATTAAAGCATCAGGAGACAAGCCTCTGTAGAGAACGTCATTCTGGAATTCAAAATTAAACAGAAAAGACAAAGATGCAAAAGAGAGATGTTACAAGCATAATCAAGAGTTGAAGAAAAAAGCAGTGGAAATAAGCTACTTGCAGGCATCAGACCTTGTGGAGATCCTCCAAAGCAATAATTAGAGAGGCTGTACAAAATTGGGCAGATGTTTCATCAAGGGGTGTGCGTAGTATTGAGGCCAATGGACAAGCAATGCATGTATTGAGCAGTATTCCAGCATGTGTCTGATCAACACAGGTGGACAGAACCTGTGGCACACAAGCTGAAGGGCTTATGCTCTTGATTAGATCCTTCTCTTTTAGTACTTGTGCTTCTTTTCCAAACTTTCTGACCTTCTGCCTTGAAAACCTTTTCAAACTAAGCAAATTTTCTGAAAGGCAATCAACATCAACAAGACGCATATTTGTCAGTTTGAAAAGGTTCTGAAAAATACTGCATCTAATTCCTTGTAGTATATGTAATCAACTTTCTTTCTCGTTGTCTAACCAGTTTAACATGAACTTCCATCAAGTAGGTAGAAGACCAGGTAACCAAAAAGAATGGATAAATCATCATGAAACAAAATAAAACCAACCTGGATCTTTTAAAAGAACAAGCCCAATCTCACTGCAGTCAGTGGAATACAGACACCTCCTCCACTCCTGGACAAGAAGGGCATAACGTCCAATTAGTTGATAGAGAATCCAATTACACTTTTACTTTTGGAAATATGACCACAAGTGGACACTACACCATACCATATCAGCAAGCTGAACTTTAGTAAGAGTAGAGACATCAATACTTTTAGCAGGTTCCGTTAAAGTTTCCGAGGATTGATCTCTTGATCTGTACAACAAGAGTTAGAAGATTACATCAATAAATCAGAGCTATGCAACAGTATTGAGTTGTCAAAAACAACATGAAGAATTATAATTGAAAACTGATATCATCAGAGAGCTCCAAATTGAACTATGGAGTTCAAAATAAAAGACTGATTTAGAACCTATGAACTGAGATTTTCTGAGAATACAACATACTTCTGATCATCCTGATTAAGCTTTGTTAAAGGGCCAATGGCTGAATCAAATCTTTCCTTTGTCAAAACAGCGCAAACAACATCCCCCACAGCAACTGCACTAAACAAATCAATATGTTCACCAAGAAGTGTCCATTCGCCAAAGTAGCTTCCCTCTGTCTTCTCCACTATAATCTCTTTACCACTCTGATGATCATCTTTTTGATCATCAGACATGAGACTGCAGACGACTGGATCACTGACAGAATTTGCGTCAAATGTAATCCTCACTTTTCCTTTCTGAATTATGTACAATGCCAGTAGGCCTTCATTCTGCAAATACATGTTAAGTATCTGTAAGATAAAGACAACAGAGAAAATGGACATCCTTAATGAAGCAAGCATACCTCATTGACAATTGTTTGCCCATCTGAGAATGAAACCTCAGAGAGAGAATCAGCAATATGGCTCAGCTGTAAGATTGTCAACCTGGATAAAAGATCCACTGATCGAAGCAACTTCAAATATGACAAATTAGAAAACTCTGACATTAGAATTCCACGGAAGTCTTCTCTTTTCAAAGCCCAGAGAGTTCCAGTTGTCACAGCACGAACGGATGCCTGGAGTGGTTTGTTATACCTGCAGTATTGTAATGTGAGATACAAAGATTAAGGAAAGCCAAAATCCAATCCATCAAGCTATTATGTCTCCCATTTTGTTAGGCACCATAACTAAAAAGATAAAAAATAAAAAGACAAAAGAACAGATAGAAATTTGAAACCTTAAATTCCTACACCTGTTGAACATCACACATGTGACATATTGTCAATTTACATAAGCTGTGATAGTTTTCAGCTTAACAGATAAAAGAAAAATAGGAATAATTGACTCACATTAGTGCAAGTTCTCCAAAGGATGAAAGTTTGTCAGCCGTATATCGTTGCAGAACCCTCGGAACCTCTCCATTGCTTTCTTTCTGTCACAATTGTATCCAGTCAGCACAAATTGTTGAACCTCATGAATTAATTATCCAAATGAAGCAGTCAGAAGAAGATATATTTGAAACCTGGATGGCCGACACCTCAAATTCTCCATTGCCAACAACATAAAAGCAGTCACCTTCACCACCCTACAAAATATAGCAACTGTTAGAATAACTAATTCCACACTAAAGTTGAACTTCCTCATCTAATCTACTAGTAGCAAAGGCTATGTTTTTGGTTATGCATAATCCAAGGACACCAAGTTGAAAATCAACGTTCTTTTTAACAGGGGTACTTTTGTCCTACATCACATATGTAATAGTTATGCTAGGCTGACATAAGGTTCCTGCTTATAAGAACCACTGTGAGAATGATTTTAAAATTCCACTTCCTACATTTTATATACATTTACTATTGCTCATATTGTTGAAGATTGATCTACATTCAAAATTGATAGTGTAATATGTTAATCCTTTCCAAATTGTTGGTTTCACAAGGCTACTACACTATACATACAAAAACTAACCTGTCTAACAACAATGTCCCCAGGCTGGACCTCAACCCTTTGCATGCAATCCAACAAAACATGACACTGAGAGTCTGTAAGTTTCCTGAAGAGGAAATGATCATGTAAAGCTCGCTCAATTTGTGCCTGACATAAACCATTCTTCAAATAAGAACTCATGACTAGAGAAATTTGCTATTTATTTCCTATCATACAAAACTATGATGAAAGAGAAAGCAAGAAGGATAAGAAATCGAGTAGTACTTCTTCCTCCCAGGTTTTTCTGTGGGCTGGAGATGGAGGAACCCAAACTTGCCCGTTTTCTAGAGAATTTTCAATCACACGCAGACGTGCCTTTGATATATCGTGTCTTATGCGAGGGTTCCTTGAGTTCCAGCCAATGGTTGACGGAGATTCTGATCCTGTAACCTCTACAACTTGAGGAACGGGTGACCGTAAAAAAGAAGGATGTACCGATTGACCAACAGCAGTCTATGGAAATAAGATATTATCAGTTCTAAGTTTAATAATATATATAAAAACATCATGTTATGGACAGCAAGTCCTCTTACAGCAGTTAGCCCATCTACATGCACCACGATCAATGTAATATCATCTGTACGGGTTTCATACTGCAGCCAAAGTTTATAAGATTCGGCAACAATTGCAGCACAAGCATCACGTGGATCTTTATATTTTGCAACCTATAAAATATAATAGCAGAATTAAGAAAACTAAAATAAAAATACGAGGGATCTTACAAGAATTAATAAAGAAAAAAATTACTATAATGATAACAAAGTAAATAACTCTATGTGCAGGGATGGAATACTTGTTAAGAGAAAATTTTAAAACTATTGTAACATTTAAACCCAAGGAGCCGGTCACCTCACAATTTATGGAAGGGGGTAAAACAGTTATGGACGATCGAAATAATGTTTACATCACATGCATATTTTATTCTATTTTTGCATAATCTGACCTATTAGTGATAAGTTTGTTTGAAGCTGATCATCATCTTATCAAGTTCTTTCATATAAGCATCAGAGGTGGGTTCAGCAGAGCTCTAGTTCTTTATTATTACTCTAAGAAGCTGATATAACAGGGTTGCAATAGCAAAACTACGCCTCAGGAGTGACTGTCAGTTAACATAGCGTAGGATGAGCCGCCATGGATATGGAAAGCATACAGTACATACAAACTTAAAAACTCTGGAACCTATCCTCAACTTTTGTTTTGTTGTGATTCTTAAATTCAGTACATATGCATAGTACTATTTTCCATATCCAAAATATCAAAGGTTCAGCATAAAAGGCATATTTATTAATGACCACTTTTCAATTTGTGTTGAACATCAGATAAACTACATAACGGACAACTGCTATACCGAACAACTGCTATATCCAATGACAAAGTAGAAAACAACCGAACAAAAGATTTGGCCAAATAACTTGCAACAAAAACTAATGGATCAAACATATAACTGTCACAGATTCTATACTTGATATGCAACAAAGTGGGAGCGAGATACCTTACCATATCAACGACGGTTTGGCTAGACATAAACTCAAACACTCCATCACTAGCAAGCACGAAAAAAGGATGATTCTGAGTAAGCTCCAAAACCAGAATCTCAGGGTTGGCAACAACTCCGATAGACTCAGCAATCGAATCACCAATACTCCTCGTAAAAGCAGTACCAGGATACATCCCATTCGGTATCCAAAGCCTCGGCGGATCACCATCATCACCTTCCTCAGTCCCCCAGCACTGCACATCCGGATTCTTCAGCCCTTCAATCTGATCCAATGTAAGCACCCTCGCACCGCAAAGCTTAACCCTCTCAAGCTCATCCACTCTAAACGGCGTCTGATCAATGGAAAGATCCACAGCCACAAGCTCCTCCCCTCTCCTCTCCGCTATAACCGCCCTGGAGTCCCCAGAATTGGCAATGTACATCTTCCTATCTCTAACCAACACAGTAATCGCCGTCGTCCCACTCATGCTATCATCAACACTCCCATCCTCATGCAGCTGAGTATTCGTCGCAATAAACGCCGAGTGGCAAGCCTCCACAGCATCCACCTGAAACTTGCCATTCCTAAGCAAATTCTCACACAACTTCCTCTTCACAAACTGTGAACACTCAGCTCCAAACTCTCCATGCCCATCGAAAACCCCGAAAAAATGATCATCCGGGTTGGTCCCAAACGGAGTGTGAATACAAAAACTGTCCTGATTAGCCTTATCAAGAGCATCAGGGTAAAACCCTCTTTGAGACAAATACGAGTATCTCAACTCGTAGCCTCCAGAAGGCACCTTCACCGTTCTGGACCCATTTGGAGGTAGAAACTGTGCCGAAACCCTCGACAGCCTAGTAATCCCCATCTCAGCATCTCTGCTGTAGTTACTCCCATTGAACTCATCCAGACCCTCGCCGTCTTCTTCTTCCGAGTTGGGTGAGAAAACCGGGATCTCAATACTCCTCGCATTCCGGGCCTCCTCTTTCCTTCTTGCATCTCTTGAACTTGTACTACTACTCACCTCCCCAATACACACCCTCGAGTACACGCAACCCATCACTCAAAACCCAAATTGACCTCCGATTTCATTAGCCCCGAATCCAACCGAGCTCATTATCACTGAACATAAAAAGTAATAAAGCCTTATCTACTTCTTCCGGAGCTGCCACTACGGTTGAAGCGAAGCTGACCCACTAGCGTAATAATTTCATGGACTAAAAAACGGTTGGGATAGCTGACGCAAAATAGCAAATTTTAGAGTGACAACGTCTCCAAAAACAGTCACAAAATAATAATAACAGGAGCACACTGTGTGAGGAATATAAGGAAAATGTGAAGTCTGGGGAGGTTGGAGGAGAAAGAGCAGCAGGCTTGGTCGTTACTGTTCTTCTTTTTTTGGGTACAAGGTGCTTTGCCTTTGCTTGGGGTTTGAGTTTGGGATCGGGAGCGCGTGGGGACGACAGCAGGAGTGGTGGGGGGGGGGGGTTGACGGCGTCGTTTTGTGGATTAGGCTTTTCTGAGCTTTCTCTTCACCTCTGAGTCTGTGTCAGTGGGGGGTCTTCAGCTTTTGTGGACAGCCGCTCGTGCGACAAGCTGTGAGGGGTCGTTTTTTTGGGAGGGGTCTGAGATGTGTGTGGGGTTCTTTGTTTGGTGAAACCAAGGATTAAAATCTCTGCGATATATCCGATATATCCTCCGATATCTCCTTTTTTCGAAGGACCGATATATTTTTATGGGTCAATATCTTATCTTCCACCGTATCTACGATATTTACCCGATATTTAGGAAATATCCTCAAATATCACCGATATTTAGGAAATATCTCCGACATTTATGATATTTTCGATATATCACTGACATATTAAAAAAATATCTGTAAAAAATTGAAATGTTATCCGGAAGAGAAGTAACTAATTCCCTCGAGGTGTATCCCAATAACGAGTGGTGGTCTCGACTTAAAACTGCAACTGCCAATGGAATCAACGTACAAAGGGTATTATCTGAAGAAGTTGTTGGAAACCCAGAAGATAATTTAGACAGTGATGATGCATGGGGCGGCATAGCAACTCCAGATAGTTCAGATGATGATGAAGATGGTGGAAGCGGAAAAGGTGGTGGAAATACTGGCACCGGGTTTGTATATGGACAATCTTCTACAGTTGGTGGATTGAACAATTTTTCATCTGAAGAAAATTACGATCATGCCTCCCATGATCATGGCTATAGAAGTATTAGGCATGGAGCGCAAGAGGATACCATGTATGGGAGGAGGACTAGAGGTCCAAATGATGATCAAGATGTTGTTTCAGTTGCGCTAAGTTTTGATTCTATCAGTTTAGGTAGTGGGACTGGAACCTCAAATGAATCCCAAGAAGGCAACAATCAATATAGCTATAATGTTTATGGCTATAATCAATTAACGGAAGTCAATGATCAGTCATCCAGTTTTCATCATCCTTACTATCCACTTATAGGGGAAACAGTTGGCAGCTCCAAAGACATATATGATTATCATATTCAACACTACAATTTGTACTATATGAGTCATATGTCTTGGTCTGATTATTGTACTTTTGTGGATCAACGTGTGTCCTATGACTCTTATCAATAACCTAGATTTTCTGGATGTAGATGAAGTTGATATTTGTAATATTTATATATAAATCTAATAAATTAAATATTTCAGAAAAAAAATTCTTCCCAAAATACCGATATTTTTTTCCCGGGTTTCCCCGATATATCCGAAATCTCCCTTTTTCAACGGACCGATATATCTACCGATACCGATATTTTAATCCTTGGGTGAAACTGGGTAATTGATTTTAATTTTGATTTGGTTGGATATGGAATTTTACTTCTACATGATCTTGTATTTGATTTTCAAAATCCTCCATTTGGAGAATGAGATAGCCAACAAATCATATCTCGGAGTTATTTGAAATTTTATCGATTAGGTCGACATGTTCTTTGATATCCTGTATTCAGTTTTTAATTTCAGTTTCGTATAATTGCATATATAATAAACGTATATTTATAAGTTAAATGAAGAATTTCCTATGAAGAAAAAAAAATTAAGATGAGAAGTGAAGTGTTGACGTTGAACGAACGCATATGAATGAAAAGTTGGTGGGAAAATTTAATGTCTCGTTCCGTACCGTATAATCATATGTATGTATGTACAAACAAATGCATAACTCTTGAATTTTGAGTTTTACAACTGTAGTTTGACAAAGTTAACTCGGTTTTATTGTCCAATCAAAATTATTATGGATTGATGACGAAATCTTACATTTCGTGGCTCTTGGTCATTATAGTTGTTTAACCCTAAATCTTCTTGATCATCATCACTCATTTTGTATTCTTCATTATCCTTGATGTATAGTACTCCCTCTCATTTCCAAAGGAACAGATGTACATAAGGGTCATCACCTTCATTTTCACCCTTTCTTTACTTGTAACTTTTATGAAATTATCGGATCCTCTAATAACAACACGTAATGTCTTTAGTTCTAATACATCATGAAAATGACTAGCAAGGTAACGATCAATTTCATCCTTTAATTTCATCTCTTTTGCCTTTCCATGCAATAATTCAATTACATTAGCTTTTATCAAAGGAGTGCGTGCATGACTGTTTCATCTTCAAACACGAACGAGAGAGCCGCCCACGTTCACTCGTAATCACATTACTTTCCCTATAGTGGTCCTTTTCCTCATTTGAAAAGGAAATCATGATCGACGTGCCCTAGCTTGACCTAGATCATCCTCCAGAGCTTTGCTTCTAATTCTTTTCTGTTTCTGGGTTTAAATATAATACACGTCTTTCTTCCACAGCCTTGCGCAGTTGCGCTTTAAACTTTTGGAGCTCTTGAACAACTATGATAGAAAAGAAAGACTTGAAAAATGGAGGAAAGCTTTTAAAACATGAGCATGCATATATATATATATATATGATAATTTTCTTCTCTTATGGTGGGAACAACCCAGAAAAAGGGAAATGCGTCGTTGTTTCAAGCCTATGGGGTGGTAAGACCCCCTTTCTAAATAAAGAAATGGATAAGTGCAAGATGAATGAGTGAGCTTAATTATAAAATGTGGTTTGCATATTAGTGTTGTGTGTGACCGAAATTATGACACTATCGATCGTTCTCATCTCCCACTGATATCCCAATTAAGGTTAACTTCAATTTTAATAGAGGAGATTGGATTTAATTTGATTTCATGACAGAAGGATGGAATCCGGTCTAGCTTCGATGATGTTGAATTGTCACGTAATTCATAAATGTATTGTTGATGTCATTGAGTTATAACAAGTCAATATGACTCATTCTCAAATAAAGATCTATGAAAAAAAAAACTGAAAAAAGAAAAGGAAAAAAAAGAAAACATTGACGGGCATAAAAGCTGTTTGATGTTCAATTGTCACATGTATAAATGTATTGTTGATGTAAATTGTCTTACAATCCAATCTTGACTCATTCTCAAATTAAAACATATATGAGAGATATGTTGACGGAAAACTCTCGTATGCACGCACGATGTGTAAATACACGGTATAATATTAACTATTTATAACAATTTATATGTTTGACCACCCATGTTTCTATCTTGACTATTTATATGTATGTGTAGATACACGACGTATAATAAAAATGCTCTCGAACACGAGCAAACAACTTTTACAGCACATGTCACCTAAGTCTTTCTCTTTGTGTTATGAATAACATTCTGGAAAACGTCATAACACATAAACAATAAAACTTAGTATATGAAGTACACTGCAAACGATGATTATTCTACGTGAAAGATTATAAAACTTTCAAACAAGCGATGACAGAGAGAAAATATTAGACCGAGATAGTGGGAGGTAGGGAGCTAAATCAATCAAGTCAAGTCGGATACGGCACTTGATTGATCAAACTTGCCACCACTCTTCTGCGCATGGGAAGGTTGCGCAGGCCGCCGCACAAGGCACATGACTTCATGAGGCTGAGGTGATCAGAGCCGTGACTCGTGAGCCCTTGGTTTCATTTCTTTCCGCAATCAAGTCCACATCAGCTTTACAAATTGAACATGGCTATCTGGAGACAGGCCAACCCCACAGTCTTCATAGTCCATACTGTGCCAACTTTCATGGCCACCGCCAGTCCGCCACCGCGCCATGAACCACTTGAGTAGCCACCTGAGCCAATCGGAGAAATATTACTATAGCCAATCATGCAAATAGCATATGGGTAGCCGGCCTTCGAGTCTGTGACCCTTTTTATTGCTTTTCATAAATGGCTAGAGAAGAGGGGAGGACCTCCATGACTCCATTATTACGGTACTAAGATTGCAACAATATGCCAAAGAAGTAAGGACCAAAACCCTAACATGATATTACCCTATGTTCCATGATTTCCATCAAAGGAATATTTTTGCTCCAAGTCCCTTCATTATCAGACTTTGGATCGATTTTCATATCATATAGGGCCTGTTTGGTACAGCTGTGGCTTCCAAAATAAGCTGGCTGTGGCTGATTCTGAGAATAAGCAGCTGACAAGCAAAGCTGCTGAGTGTTTGGTAAACTGGCTTTTTGTAAGTGCTGTGAATGGTAGAAGCAGAGGCAAACTGTTTGGTAAACTAGCTTTTTGAACCAGCTTTAAACTTGTAAATGACCAGTTTAACCTTAGAATTTGTTTTTACCTTATTTTTTTGGTAATGTATAATAACATAATTGCTCTTCAATTTTTTTGGTAATGTATAATAACATATATAAATCTTGTAGACTATACTTGGAGTTTTATAAATCATGGTTACCAAGAGAATAATATTAAACACTATCATAAGTATATGAATTACATTAAGCTCCTTACAATTATAATAATTTGTCTTTCATCAGTAAGAAAGAACCACCATAAATTTCATATTACCTTCAAACATTCATATTACGTGAACTCATCAAACTTTGAGCGATCCTATCTCTTACTAATTTCATTTCTTGTGCTCCATGATTATGTGATTCTTCTTGTTCATCATCATCTATCTCTATGTCACCACTTGAAATGTTATCCAATCTTTCTGAATTGCAAAAATCTCTATCGCGTTCCGCATGCCTCCTTATATAATTATGAAGTGTCATTGTGACAATGACAATCTTCACTTGCTTCTCAAATGAGAAACCTAACATGTTACTTAAAATGTGTCATTTCGCTTTCCAAACTCCAAATGTGCGTTCTATAACGCCTCTTAGAGAAGAGTGAGCTTGATTAAATACCTCCTTTGCATTTCTTGGTTCTCGCCCACGATATTGTTGGAAATGTTGGTTTGCTCCTTTATAAGGTCCTAAAAACCCCGGCATTTGTGGGTATCCCGAATCAACAACATAATATTTTCCTGTTACTTAAAATAATTAGAAACGACTTAAGTAAAAATATTAAAGATTTAATAAAGGTTACTATAGTCAAATATATTACCTGGTGGAGGTTTAGGAAACTTCTTACTTGGATCTCTAAGTACATTTAGAAACACTCTTGTATCGTGAGCGGACCCTTCCCATCCAGCACATGCATAAATAAATTGCATATCAAAGTTGCATGCCGCCATAACATTTTGGGTTGGTGTTCCTTTTCTTCCGATAAACGGTACTTGATATTGAGGAGATATTGAAGCGGGAACATGCACTCCATCAATAGCACCAATACAATCCTTTAAATATTAAAATTTACCATCAAAAGACATAATAAAATCAATGCAATTCATATCATATAAATAAGTAAAGTTTGACTAGTACCTTAAAATGTGGCATGTATCTCCTATCATTCATGATCTCCGGGGCAATGCCATTAAAATGAGGATCTGTTGGTTTGATAATTTCTTCACTATATTGATACAAAATATCTAGTGCCTTTCCAAAATACCTACTAATAGTTTCTGTGGAATGTTGAAAACGCTCTCCTTCCGATCTAGTTCCACACCCATGTCCTAATAAATGCAATACCAATCCTACTACTTCAACATGACTCGTTCTATTTGAACCAAACACCCCAAACTTAACTTCCAGATCACTACATAAACGGTAAAATACATCCTTATCCATTCTAAATGCATTATAGCATCGAATGCATCTATAGTCTGGAGCCTGTGATCCCAACCAAGACCGGTCTGTTTACCCTTCAAGTCTTTCCATAGTTTCCACTGCTCTTTAAGGTTATCCCACTTATTTTTCATTTGTTTTTTGGTGTATATTTTACCCGTTTCTTTTTCAAAATTACGTATCACATTCTCATATCCCTCTTTACTAAGATGAGTGTTTGGTCGGTTATTATTGTCCACCTCCTTCATACACAATTCACAAAATATTTGTACTAATTGTTCGCTCCAAACAGCCGACGCTTTTGCCATCTAGCACAAATATAAGCAAAAATAAATATAACACACAGACGGTTATTTTGTTCAATGCCATTAAAGTCGAATTGTAGTTTCCTAATCATAGTTTCAAATTCTATGTACTGAGATAAATAAAAAACTAAAGGTTGCCAATGCACAAAGTATTATAACAAAGATAAATAAATAATGCTACAACTGTACAGAACTACTTGTTGCATTCTAGATATGAGGTGATAACAGGAAAAACAATCAGTAGTAAATGTTTTGAGAGATAGGTGATTAACATACTTTTCACAAGCCCCTTTCCGGTTCTTCTCAGCCAAAAATGTCTTTGCACCTCTGTCGTACCAGGATTTTATCTGGTTTCCACTTCCTTTGATGTTTCAAGCTCTGAAGAAAAATAGAAACAAAGACCAGGTAAGTTTTGAGTTCTAAAATCAAAACATTATAAAGGGTGCAGGACACTGTGAACATAGCAATAGAAAATAAAACTGTTGATCAAATGTGTAGAAACATCTACAAGAAATGTTCATTCAGTCAGTGAGGAAAAACCAATTGGAAAGCATGTATACATGCTCTGAGCCACTAATTGAAAATAAGTAGAAAGTACTACTGCAAGAGAAAGGCTATTATGCTGGTTCTACGCTTAGACCCCTACAGTAGAACCATGACAAATGGTGATGCATTTCAAAAGAATTTCTTTAGACAAGATGCATGCCATGAGATTCCATATTAGATAATTGAATATTGGCAGTACTTTGCTGCTAAGCAGGATATATAGTAGAGCATTGATATGGTAAGGAATACTGGTGTGCTACATCACCATACATGGTTTACGGTCTATAAACATGATGCCCACTTGGCTTTTCCTTTGAAGTTTTTAGTTTAAAAAAGAATTGGTTTTTCTCGTAGAGATATTGGTGGAGTGTGTATCTATGTATACAGCATAACTGAAAACAGTCACCTTGATAAATAAATAAAGATGCAATAGAATATGGAATTATTATTCCACAGGAATAATTAGAATCAGAGGCAATTCATTATGACAAAACTTTCTAGCATAGAGAACCAATGACAATATGTATCACAAAGTTCAAGACATTGTTTTTATTCTGGCGTGTACCAATGTTATAATTGGACCGAGACAAAACATAATTTGCATCTAATAGTTCAATAGATAATGAATTATTTTCCGAGCACATAGGACATAGCAACTTTGATAAAACTTTTTCTCAGAAAAGCAAGTTATATAGTCAAAAAGCACATATACATACAATCTGGGTGTCTCCTTCTGTTATAACTCCTAACACTTCATGAGTAGTTGTGTTTGTCTTCCGCGAAACAGCAGAAACCTTTGTTCCAACCTGTAACAAACAGAGAAAGCATGGTCACAATGACAGTCATCAAGCATCAAAATAATGTTACATCTCATATACTAGGCTATTCTCTTAAAGATACCTTTAGCTATTATATATCGTACAAAGCAGTATACTGAATAATAAAGGTTTAGAACACAAGGCTTATATGTCCAATGATGGGAATCTTAAAATCAACATTGCTTTCCCTCCAATATCTAAACTGTTGGATTAAAACAACGGTGCAAGAAACTGTGAACCCGCCATTATCTAAACTGTTAAGCCTTCTCTCAAAAAGCACATACATTTGTTTTACCCTCACCAATTGCCGGACCAAACTCTGACCACAAGAAACCTATTACCATCACTCTGTCCAAAACTAAGCAGATTACCATCCCCACGCTCTTCATCTAATCCCAACAGTCCCCGTCAAGCTCACAATTTCCCCAAAACTAAACAACCAAAAAAAACATACTTTGAAACAAAAACTAGCACAACCTCCTCCTCACCGTCCTCCTCCTAATCCCAACAGTCACCGACTTCTGATCCTCCTCCTTCACAACCTCCTCCTCACCGTCCTCCTCCTCCTCCTCATCACCTCTCTCCAGCGCCGCCTCAAGCAGCGCCTTAGCGAGCACCCTCCGCCTCCTCTCGTCCTCCTCCTCCTTCAAAAACCTCAGCTTGGCCTTGTGGGCCTCATCTCCAGGGACCACCCTATCGGCTTTGCTCCGGTACTTGTTGTCCCAGGTCGGAGTTTGGGGTTTGGGATCGGAGAGGGTGGTGGGTAGGTCGTACTGGGTGCTGTTGAAGTCGAATTCGGAGTCGGATTCCGAGGAGGAGGACAGGGTGGAGGTGGGATCGGAGTGTTGGGGCTGGGCGAAGAAGGAGCGGCGGAGGAGGAGGAGGAGGGGTGGTGGGTTTGGAGGAGAGGAGCCTCAGGGAGAGAAGGGATTTCATTTTGGAGATGCTAGGAGAGTGAGCACCAAGAGGGTTTTGGGGTTTAAGGCCGAGGGAGTAAATCATATTATAACGAAAAGCTAGTAAGACATCACAGAAAAGCTAGAAGAGGGAGGACTTACCGGTGCCGGAAACCAGCACTGTGCTGCTGGAGAAGGTCGTGGCGGAGCTGAAGAGTTAAGACATCACAGTTCCTGCTAATTCAACGTTCTAATCTAATTCCTCACTTCATGTATCAGGTGCGAAAAGGAGAAGAACAGAAATCACCAGAAAATCAAACGATACGTTTGTGAATTGTGAAGGAGAGCGGCAGAGCTGAAGAACTGAAAGAGAAGACGCGAATGAAGTAGCAGCATTTTGGTAATTCCTGTGAGCCATCAGGGGTACCCATTGGTATTTTAAAAGATTCATTAATTCATCGCTACAGTGTCGCAGCTTCTGCTTTCAAAAAGCTCGGTAGCCGCTGCTTTGGCTTTTGGCTTGAAAATGCCCGGGCTTCAAAGCAAAGCAGGCTGTTTTCAAGTTACCAAACAGCTTATGCAACTTTACTACAAAGCAAAGCGGCCTAGAAGCGGAAACAAACGGGGCCATAGTCATTATGTAGTTTGAAACTTCTGCATTGTACAACTTGTCTGTCTCTGTTGGAAATATGACAATGCTTTTATGTAATTTAATGAATTGGATTGTGATATATGAAACATATTTGTAAGTATATTATATTTAAACTGACTGCATATATCAATCAATGTGAGCAATGATTTTTATGGTTTTTTTTTTCAATAAAGTTTTTTTTTCAATAAAGAAAATGCAAACAAGAGAAATTTTATATACACACCCTAAATAACTTAATACACACCCCATTTCTTAATACATCATTATTTAATTTCTCGTTCGGATATTTTACTAAATACACAAGCCAAAGTACCTAAAATATCCTTAATCTAAAAATCCATAAAATATCATATTATGTAACCATATTAACACTATTATTATTTATAATTAGTATATATTTATATAAATTAACATTTTATAGATGTTCATATCTATTACTTGTGTTAGTTCTTGATAAATCCTTACATATTTATTGTTCATTTCAAATTCTTAAACATGAAAATGATAAATAAGATGAAAAATACATATTTGAATAGTGTGTTTGGGTGAAAAGGAAAATATGTGAAATATAACGATATAGGTGTTCATATGCGTAACAATTATATCGTTTGACACTTTGACACTCTAAACTTGGAAGTTATGAGTCTTTAAGGACAAAAAAGAAATGAATTGATTATATCCTAATTTCCTTGCAAATTTTTTGTTTATTTTAATAGTTTCCCTAAACAAGTTCTCAATCTTAAAAATTAAATTTGTTCTAATTCACTTTATAAGTTTCCAAAAACAAGTTTTTGTTTTTAATATTTTAATTTGGTTTATATTTCACATTATTAGTTTCCAAATATAAGTTTTTTTTAATATTTAAATTATATTACACATGCCTTTTTTGGTCATTTAACATATCAATCAAATCTGATTTAAGCTATTAAATAATAGAGATATGTATTAAGTTATTTATGATATGTATTTAAAACCACGCTACAAACAAACAAATATCTAAACCATGAAAATCAAAATTGAAGGAGGTAAACTTAAGATAGAACAGAATGACCGATATCGACAAAATGAAGTTGTTTATCTAGATCCAAATATTAAACAAGTAGTCATATTTTACGAGAAATTTTTAAATGCTCCCGAAGGACTACGTGATAGTCTGACGTGGTTCTCCCTTGCCAATTAAATTTTGACATGTGAATTTATTACAACTAAAATATAAACTAATGTTTTATATATTTTATGAAATGACCGTCTTGGGTTTTTTGTGAGTTTGGCCTAGAGTTTAGGGTTTAGGGTATAGGGTTTAAAAAATCAACAAGAAACCCAAAATAATCTTTGACAAAATCGCTAAAATCTCAAAATTTAAATGGAATGGAAGACTACATCAAACTGACACGTGGTCATTCGGGAGCAATGAAAAATTTCTCATATTTTACAGTGAAGGAGAGGACATTCAGGCACCAAGTGGGTTCTTTTGAATGTTTTTCCGCTGATCCAATTTGTGGGAGGCATCTCTCTCATGTATCTCATCTCCTCGTTTGCATCAACACCAAATTCAATCCCTGATCTAGACCGCAGCAGTTTACTCCCTGCTTTCAGCGTTGACGTGGCCCCTATGGTTGTTTCCAAGCCGGTGCACATCATCTTTCGCTTCCCTTTCGAGGCTTTCAGTTTCTCCACACCACCTTCAACACCAGGCTGGTTGTCCATCCCTTCTTCTTTGCTTTCTTTTCAATTTTCTCCGATGTAGCATTATGATCCATTGAATCTGTCTGATTGTTTTAGCTATCTGTGCGGAATGAAGGCTTCAACCATTGGACTAGTACTTATATAAAGAAAAAACTCAGATCTTCTCCAATAGGACCAGGAAAACTAATTTCTAATCAACAAAAGAAACTAATCCCTGGTTTTTGTAAATTGCGGAAAACAAATCCAAATAGGAAACTAACTTGGATCAGGCCAGGGGTAAATGTCTTCCACTTCACTAACCATTCCAAACCTAAATGCTCATTCTTTTCGATAATAATGCCCTATTGAATTGAGCATACCTTTTTGATTATTTCATGATCAACAATAGGAAGTGAAATCCACACTTGTTAAATTGTAATCCACACTCTTGTTTTTTATTTTTAATAACTTAACTTTTGTTTTTTTATGCAAATGATGACTAAAAAAAATACGAGTGTGGATTACAATTTAAAAAACGTGGATTTCACAACCTTAAAAAATAAGCTAACTAATGCCACCTTTGCCATATTTGGATCACCCGGCCCAAATAATAAAACCCCGTTTCCCCTGCTCCTCCCATTTCCAGCAAAAAGAAAAGTAATAAAACCCCGATAACTGGGCCCCCGGCCCAGAACCTGAAAACCCCACACAAGCTTCTGAAAGAATCTAAAACCAACCGAATGGAATCGAATACTCAATCGTCCTTGTTTGCTCTAGTTCCACTCTATCTGGGGCATCCCTTTATTCTTATTCCGACCTTCTCCTTCCTTCCACAAAACGACAAAATTACAGAGGCGGCAGCAGCCCAGTCACTCACAGCCTCTCAGGCACAGAGAGACATGGTGAGGCTAATCCCTATGGCGGCGTCCTCCATCCGACCTTCTCTCTCCTCCTTGAGGTTCGCCTGCGCTTCCCGCCCCAGCGCCCTCTCCCTCGCCGCCTTCTCCCCGCCGCGGCGGCTCTCCTTCTTCCACCTCGCCAGCGGTAAGCTTCACTCTCTCTTAAACCCTAGGTCTCGAGCTGGATTCGGCTCTGAATTGCTCAATTGGATTTGGTTTTGTTGTTGGAGTAGTCTGATTAGTGTTGGATTAGTAAGAAACTAGTTGATTATAGTTTGAATACGGAGCTCAGAGCGGTTTAGATTATGGAGATAGTAGTGAAGGTTTTAGCTGGATTATGAAGAAGATGACAATGTGTGTGGATTGTGTAGTATGAGATGGTTGTGGAGGTGGTTGATGAGTTTGGAATTGTTTTTAACAGGTGTGTCGCAGTCGCAGTCGTTTGGTTTTAAAGCTTCGAAGATGTTGAGGAGTGATGGTAAAACCATGGGGGTGGTTGTGAATGCAGCACAAGCGAGTACAACAGCTTCGCCGGAGAATGTGCTAGAGTGGGTCAAGCAGGACAAACGGAGGCTTCTCCATGTTGTGTACCGCGTCGGGGATTTGGACAGGACCATAAAGTATGTCTCTCTATCTCTCCAATGCAGCCTGCGTTTCTCTGACTTGATGTGTCATCTATTTTTATGATTATGAAAGGAGGAAATAGACAGTTTTATACAAGTTGTGTTTTGACTGCAGATTCTACACCGAGTGCCTGGGAATGAAATTGCTGCGGAAACGTGACATACCAGAGGAAAGATATACAAATGCTTTTCTTGGATATGGGCCAGAGGATTCCCATTTCGTCATAGAACTCACTTACAGTAAGCAATCTACAACTATTTTCATTACCGTTTTCAAATTATAAATTCTGAGGCGTTGGAGCTCAAGATAACCTGCTGGCGAATTACTTTACTAAGCACTTGTCCTGATTCACAGTCAATTTTTGACACTTTCAGATTATGGGATAGACAAGTATGATATCGGAACTGCTTTCGGTCATTTTGGTGTTGCTGTTGAGGATGTAAGTCCCTGTTCTATTCTAATATATGACGTCTTCTGTTGCTGTTACTGCTTTTGCAGCCCGTTCTGGAATGCTCTTAATGGGTGACGTTCTGTGACTTAATGTATGTGTTTATGTTGTTAGGTTGCTAAGACTGTGGAACTAGTAAAAGCTAAGGGAGGCAAGGTAACCCGAGAACCTGGTCCAGTGAAAGGTGGAAATACAGTAATAGCTTTTGTTGAAGATCCTGATGGTTATAAGTTTGAACTCTTGGAAAGAGGTCCCACACCTGAACCCTTGTGTCAAGTTATGCTTCGTGTAGGTGATCTTGATCGTTCCATAGCTTTTTATGAGAAGGTGAGAATTGGGCAGAATATGTTTTGCTTTTGTATCTTTGTTTTGGAAGTCATTTGTTACTTCACAATACTTAATATCCTTTTTGCCATCTAGGCTTTTGGCATGGAGCTTCTTCGCAAGAGAGATAATCCAGAGTACAAGGTAACTTACATTTCCTCCTAAATGGCTAAACCAACATATCACCTTTTGTACTCTTATATTGCGGAAGACGTTAGAATCATGTTGTAGATGAGAAAACCTGGTTTATGATGCCTCATTCATTGAAGAAATTTAAGTATGAGATCTTAAAATGAGAATCTTGATTTTGGGATTGGTGATTATATCTTGATGACATACTTTTGTTCTGCTCATTACTTCTAGTATACTATAGCAATGCTCGGGTACGGCCCTGAAGACAAAAATCCTGTTCTGGAGTTGACATACAACTATGGGGTCACTGAATATGACAAAGGAAATGCTTATGCTCAGGTTGAACCTAAACCCTTTTCTTCAATCTGTTATGAACAAGATATTGCTTTCTGATATGTGTAATTTCTTATTTTATTGCATGTTATAGTTGGGATAATATTTTGTTATTCGGTACCTTTGCTTGTTTCTGGTACAGTTTTGCTATATGTGGTTTTGTGGCTTAAGTACTAATCTTGTAGAGTGATTTTGTTATTTTGCACAGATAGCGGTAGGCACAGATGATGTCTATAAAACTGCTGAAGCAATTAAACTCTGCGGAGGCAAGATTACCCGGGAACCTGGGCCATTACCTGGTCTTAACACAAAGATCACTGCTTGCTTGGATCCTGATGGTTGGAAGTCGGTATGAGTCATGCCTTTCTTGGTTTTGTTAGTTAAAGATAGCGATCAAGAATCAGTAGAAGATTATACATTTTTATAACATATTGAGTGCACATAACTAATCCTTGCCAAAATGCTGTAAAGGCGGTACAACTAAGGAATTGGCCTGCCTACTTGGACAGTTGGACCAAACTTCGTTTATAGGTGCCTATTGTCCTGCCTGATTTACAATGTCTGATACATCTCTCTCATTTTGCAGGTTTTCGTGGATAATGTTGATTTCCTAAAGGAATTGGAGTGAGCGAGAGAAACTTACTGGTACGAAGACTGTGTCATTGATGTTGAAAGCGCGGGCTACAGCTATTCTCCTATAGAATGTATTAAATCCCCTTTTGTAGATAAAATTATAATTAAATTTCAATAACCAGTGTAACAAATATTTATCTCATAATTAGTTTTGCAGCCTCATAGTTTAGTTTGAAAAATTACAGTCATTTTCTTTGTAATCATTTGCTGGGTTCAGTTGATGTGTTTCTGTGATATATAGCAAGAAAAGTGGAGACATTGTTGGTTCAGCAAAGTGCAATCTCGCAATGAAGAATAATTTCTAATTGATCATGAAAAGCATGTAAGAGAGGTTTATTCATGAAAATATGCCTCCAACACAAAATTAATTGTGCCTAATATTTTTCACTTCCTGCTCTTAACCATTAAACTCTCGAACCAAATTATTATTTTATATTTTTATAATAATGTAGAGAAAAAAAATAAATAAATCAGGCCACCATTGAGACAAAATCATTTAAATGTTTTTTTTTTAAATTTCAAAAAATGAAAAATAAAAAAGAAAGCATGTTAATGACCCAAGTCCAACCCTAGCTTTAAACACCATTTACAGTCCAGAATGGCGCGTCCTCCAAAGAAATTCCAGAAGAGCGACGGAGCCATGAACACGATAGAGAAGAAGAGCGAACAACCTGATCATCAAGATGAGCAGAAGCAGCAGCAGAAAAATAAGAAACGCAAGCAGGTTTTCCCCTACGGCAACTACAGAGCCTACTACGGCTATCGTGTAATCCCCCAACTCCACCATTTTATTTTTTTTTGTTAAATTTAATCTCAATTATAGTGTTCTTGCTGCTCTGACAGCTCATGCGATTCGGTGAGAGCTGGAAATTCTGATATCTGTTTGGGCAATTTGTTATATTGTGGCTGATTTAGCTAGATATTCATTTAAGTGTGCTTAGTGTTTGGTTGAATTAGGGATTAGGTACATCTAATTTGACACTAGGGTCGTCGGATTTGAATATTGCTATTGTTTGGTGTTTCAGCTTGGTCAAGATACGGAGGAAGATCCTAGATTGAAGGTTTTCAACAAGGTGTGGTTTCAAGGCAAGGATTGTCTCGACATTGGCTGCAATGCTGGGATCATGACTATTGAAATCGGTAGTTATTCTTTGTTATACTGATCGTCATTGTGTTTATTGTACTTTTCCTCTTCTTCTAATACCTATATGGATGCATGATGATAGTGTGAGTTTGGGGGAGGAATTTGTGAATATTTTGAGAATTCGGTGAAGGCTCTTTTAGTATTCGGAGCATATCTCTTTTGTTTTGTATATAATTGTAGTGTGTGTGTTTTTTTTTCTTTTCTTTTCGTAGAGTGATATTAACAGTATTCCATATGTACAGCCAAAAAGTTTTGTTGCAGGAGCATTCTCGGAGTTGACATTGATCCAGGTGAGTTTCTATTTCTGAAGCTCCTATATGTCTGTGAGGTTTGAAAGAGTTTGAAATGTTTCACTTCAATCTCTGTTAAATGTAGTCAGCATTTTGGTCCAAATGCACACCATTTGTTAAGCTCTTGCCTGCATGAGAGATATAAGATGCACTGATGTATAATTCGTGGTTTGCTTTACGTTTCAGATCGAGTTAAGGATGCATACTGGCACCTCAATAAACTAATGAGAATGAAGAAAGCTAAAACGACACCAGGAAACGCTTCCAAGATGGAGGTTGGTGAGAGTGCAAATGGGTCAGATTGCAACATTGAAGGTTCACCAAATGAAGAGACAAAGGATAGCCCAACAAATTCCTCTTCAGAAGAGACAAATCTATGTGACATAGTCTCTTTCCGAAATGAAGATTTTGTTAATAGTCAAGATCCACCAAATAAGCAGTATGACACCATTCTATGGTAAGCTCCTCTGATTTTTGATAATCTCTTATAAGATTTCATTCCTATGAAGAAATACCATTTAATGTTGGAACTTTAACTGATGTGTAGGCATTCAACTCTATGTATGAATACATGTGATGGGTCTCTTACCCCCATATTTTGTTAAAAGTTACAACTACAACCAATCATTTTACCAAAAACTCCCTAATAACCGAACAGGATCACCAAATAAGAAGACTGTATACTGTAGATCTTAGGGAACACAGGTCCAAATATTTAGGTCTCAGAACACCATTCAATTTTGAAATATCAAATTTCTAAAGTTTCAGTTGTAAGCAGTTTTATTCATCCATGTATCCTCCAAAAGTTCAAGTTTTCGCCCTATTCACCAAGCAATAGTTCTGGTTGCCTTAGGCGGATTGCATACTACTTGTAGCAGTCTTAAGATAAGGATCTTATTGTAACCTATGGTGTACTGTCTTTACAAACCTTTATCAATAGCTATTTTTATTATACTAGTGGAATGTGAGTTGATTTCATCTTGTAGCTCAGAATTGCGATTGTGTATGTTCATATCGTGGTGTTCAATTACAAACCCTAATCTGCTGGTTCAATGTTTCTTAGCTTATTGTGTTCCTTTGTTTGCTAATATGTGTCTCCTGACTTTCAGTTTGAGTGTGACAAAATGGATTCATCTGAATTGGGGTGATGATGGCTTGCTTACACTATTTTCTAAGATATGGAGACTACTTCGTCCGGTAATTGTTATGTCTAAACATGCATCTCTTTCCTTTTTCCCTTTGTTTTTTTATCTGCTATAGAACAACGATGCAAGTTTTAACCAAATGTGATCTTAATTTCTACGATTGTGCTGAGTAATTCTTTTCCTTCCGAGCAGGGTGGCATTCTTGTGCTGGAACCTCAACCCTGGAAGTCTTATGATAAAAATCATAAAGTCTCTGAGGTATCTTTCTGTCCTATAATTATTCATTGTCTGGGTTTTCAAGAAGCAATTCTGTACCAAGCTCTTACAGCTCTCAAAGACTGTCAGATCTCTCAGCTTTATGTCTAATGTATTTGGGATTTTCTCTCTCACTTTGCAGACAGCAAGAGCCAATTATCAAAATCTTATATTCCATCCACAGCTGTTTCAGGATATACTTCTGGATAATGTATGTTTCTTATATTTTTATTATAATTCAAATTTGGAATGGTTCGCCAAATAGGGCATGTGTTCTAACTGTTGGAATATCTGATATTTAACATGATTACAGATTGGATTCAGAACAGTGGAAGACATCACTTCTGTATCGGGCAGCAAATCTGGATTCGACAGACCAATTTTAGTGTTCCATAAATGACCCACCGGTGAAGCTTTCATTGGAGTAGGGATTCTTTTGGAAGCTCATTAACTTTACTGAGACAATGTAGCTCCAGAGGTGCACTTTTGTTGAATGAACAAAGAGATCAGGAAAACCTTGGGAAAGCATTGACTGAATGGGAATGCTTGACACTGCATTCATTTTGGGTATCCATTCTAATTCTTCATTGCTGCACTGCTTTGAGGTTGGGATTTTGTAAATGGATTCATGCTCCATTGTCTCAGGCATATGGATTCATGCTCCCAACTGTAAATGTCAATGATAATTCTAGTTTGAATTCCTAGACCAAAGTGTTAAATGTATTTATGTTTCATGACATCTTCATCTTAGTCACCGTAGAAACCCGGTTGCTGCTTAATATGAAGTACTGAACACCAAAACATTAAACTCCAAACTTCAAGCAACATCTGATGACATCGAGCAATATATGGTACATAAAATCTGCGCAGCATTCATTTTACGTAACATAGAACTTCGGCAGTAGCTGTAAGGATCATATATGAACACTGAAGATTATGCTTCTCCATGGTCTCAACCTTGTCATTTATTCATTCATGAATACATGTAGCAAAAGCAAAACCTAATCTATGTGATACAAAGCCAAATGCCCAAGACAATCAAACTTGTACCGAACAGAGCCAAACCCAAGTGAGTCTGTTCCCCCAACAGCAACCCGAAAACAGCGGTGGCGGCGAACGTGGTGGCATTGGTGACGGGGACGGCGAGGGAGATCGGGGTGTGGCTGAGGATGGCGAAGAAGGTGGCGGAGGCGGAGAGGTTGACGAAGAAGGGGATCGTGTACTGCCAGATTGAGAGGAGCTTCAGCCAGCTTTTCAGGGAAGTGAGGAGCTTATTGCCGTGGGCTGTGTTCTGCTGCGATGAAGAGGACTTGAGGGCTTGGTCCCATAGGAGGGCACCACGTCGCATTAGGGCGTTGGTGGCGCCCCAGACTAACCCCACCCCGATCATCTTCTCTATGTCTCCCACCATATTTGGGTTTCAAAGATCTGATCTCTCTCTCAGTGTCTGTTTCTCTATGTTGATACTCTTATTTGTTCAAGACTTTCAGTTATAGGAGGATATCTTTTCTGTTTTGTATATGGTTCCAGTGTGTGTCTGTTTTGTTCTTTTTTCCTAGAGTGATATTAACAGTCGTACATTTCTACAGCCAAAAAGTTTTTCTGCCGGAGTATTCTCGGAGGTGACATTGATCCCGGTGAGTTTCTATTTCTCAAGTTCATAGATGTCTGCGACATTTTTGAAATGTTGCACTTCATTCTTTGTTAAATAGTCAGCATCTTGGTCCGAATGTACACGGTTGTTAAAGGTCTTGCCTGCATAAGAGAAACAAGATGCACTGATGTAGCATTTATTGTTTGCTTTACGTTTCAGATCGAGTTCAGGATGCATACTGGCACATCCAAAAACTTATAAGAATCAAGAAAGCTAAAACAACACCAGGAAATGCTTCCAAATGGGTCACATTGCAGTTTTAGCCAATTGTATATGAGGACTTGAAAGTTAAATCTTTCAACAGAAGTAAGAAGTTGGAGTATCCTCCCTTATCCTGATCTTCTCTATGGAGTCTTAGACAATTGTATGTCCAATAATGATCATAGAAGCATTACCAATCACTTGTGCTTTCCAAGGAAGGTGAGGATGGGCTCATTGATCTGGTCAGGCAATTGTTCTTGAACAAAATGAGTTCCTTCAGGGAGAGACAGAATCTCCAAATTGGGGACAAACTCTTTCAAATTTCCACTGTTTATGTAATCTGCCATCCCTGGAAATTTGAATGAATAATCCTTGTTTCCCATTATACACAGCACTGGAACTTTGACAGTTGGATCAGTGGTTATGCCCAAATCTTCTTTAATCACCCTGTCAATATGTATAACAATGTTAAGAAAATCATGAGTACAGTACCTGCAACTTCATTTGAAAGTAGTCTGACACCTCCTAAAAGTTTAGGATCACCGATTTGAGCTGTGTTCCCTAAGATCTATAATATAGTATATAGTCTCTTATTTGGTGATCTATAGCATTTGAAAGTAGTTTGACACCTCCTACACAATGCTTGGTTTGATCATTTCATATCAATGTCGTTACCAATACCTAAACTTTTATTGTAATCAATTTCCATGAGTTTATTAATAAAACAAGTAGTTACTCAATGGAAGATCTATGATCAAATGCATCGAATTACCTATATGGAACTCGCAGCGCAGTTCGGAAACCTGATTTTTCGTACAGCTTGCCATATGCTTCAAGATCTTTCCTCAGTGAACCATGGGGGAAGAGGTGTAGACAAGTCCACCAAGTCCATGATCTCCTGGTTTTCTGCAGCTATTGGTAGTTCACTTCTCGAGAAAAGGATGTAAACATTCCGAACGACTGTTTTTGCATCAAGGCGTTCAAAATCAGCTTCTGCGCGGCCAGGTTCCTAAACAGAGGCCAAACTTTCATTACAAGCGACTGAAGCAAGTCATGATGGTGCACATATAGTTAACTTCTTAGCGGCAAATGGAAGTCAAAATCATAGATAGTGTATGCTGCATGCTGTATGCATTAGCAAATATAGCTCAGAAAGTCAAGATGATCGAGTTGAATTTGGTTAAGGTGACCTCATTACACAGCACAGCAATTTAGCCATGAAACTTACTTGGCTCAAGCAGTAATATTGAAAAGCACATACAACCAACCCTGAATTTGATAAGCAGTTCCATTGAATGGATCAGATTAGATTTTCTCTGTTGAATGGAACTGACTCCACTTTTCTAAGGGAAATGAAAGCTAACTCTTAGAGGTTTAGGGTTGGTTTCATGTCTATATTTGCCTGACCCGATCACAGGCTCAACATATGGATGAAGACTTTCAGTGCCGGAGTATTAATACTCAGGCGTACTATAAAACTTTAAGTGCAAGATGAATGCCTCAGATTTTCAGCCAAAGATTCAGGTTTCTTACGTTGCCCATTTGGGAAAGTGAAGCTGTATCATACATAACAAATCTGCAAGTGTTTCAAAGACTGCAAATGGAGGATGATGGGGCACTAGGAAATTCCAAGAGTTAGATGACAGTGGCATGGCAGATATTGAGAATAAGAAATGAAAATGAAACCCCCAAACCCAAACCACAACCATATTATTTAGCTTTATATTGAGAATGAGATTTTCCATGTCTGGCATGTTCAAGGCCTGCTCTATAATCCACAACAACACATCCAATGCACTTAGTAACAATATTCAATAAAAACCACTTGATGAGAATTGACAATTTTTGCAGGCATTATACAGGTTGTGGGTACCATAAGTTATTTACTAGATGCACTAAACATTTACATAGCAATTGAATCCACAGATTTTTCATGATTTCCTGCAACATAATTTTGAAATTCAGAACTATAGTTTACATAAGAACAGTGAACAAGTGTATCCCTACCTGCCATCTGTTGATGTAAAAACCTTCAGGGAGGGATTTATCATATTGGGGACGACTTGTTGGTGGTGTGTATGGAACTCCCAATGTTACAACTCCCGAGACCCTTTCTGGGTACAGAAGGGCAAACAAGTATGCCGGCCGGCTTCCAAAATCTTTTCCAATGAGGAAAACCTGTGTAAAATACATGCCCCCATATCAATCTATTAGCACTGTGTTTGAACACATCATATGATGACATGTTTCAGCCTTGCTACAGATGCCTTCATCACACAAAAACTACAGTATATGCATTTCTACTCTTATATCACACAAAAGTATGCAGCTTTACGGAAGTAAATAGCTTAAATTCATACAATCAATCATAAAAATTAGTACTTTAAATGGGCTTCAATGTTCATAACCAAAACATCAAATAAAGCAACCATGTTCACGACTTCATATCCCATTTCTTCCCACAAAGACAAAGTACAGTAGACTTTTTCATCATGTACTAATCTAACCAAAATTCAAGATCAAAATTTCCTAACAATTCTTCACAAAACAAAAGAAAGAAGTAAACTTGGTACTGTAAATTCTCAATCACCTTGGGAATGGCTAGAGCATCGAGAATTCCAATGAGGTCATCGATGAGGTCATGGAAGGTGGTCTTCTCCGGTTCGGGTGGCGGGTCGGAGAGTCCGTAACCGCGGAAATCGGGAGCAATGGCCCGGTACCCGGCTTTGGCTACGGCGATCATCTGGTGGCGCCACGAGTACCATATTTCTGGGAATCCGTGAAGGAACACGACCACATTGGGACCTGAAAAAAAAACAAGAAGAAACCGAAGTGTTCGATCAGACTAAGAATGACTAAGGTGGAAAGAGACAGTACTTTTGGTTTCCCGGGATAAGTTCTGACCTGTTCCGATGTCGGCGAAATGAAGGTTCAGGCCACGTACGGTTATGTACTTGTGCTGAATCTGGTCCATTACAACGTTGAATGAAGTCTTCGGGGGGACTCAGAGGCTTAACGTCAGCAATGTTCTGAAAATATAAAAAAATAAACAAAAAATAAAAAATATATAAACGAAATGGGCCTCTGCGGGGTAGGCGAAGCCGTGCTGCGTCTAGGCGGAAGGAGATGATGCGAGCCTAAACGGTCTAGGTATATTTGATGGTATATTTTCTCCTTAACTCACAGCCGTTAAATTTATTGTTAAAAATTGTTAAAATTAAGGGTATATTTGTCTAACCATATAAAATGCATTTCTAATTTTTTTATTTTATTTATAAAGTTATTAAATCATTTTCTTTTTTGTTTTATGAAAAAAGTGACTTTATAAAATCTGAAATTATTTTGAAAAAAAAAACTATTTGTAGTTATTTTTTTTCATGATATATTATTAACTTAGAAATGCATTTTTTTTTCTTATTTGAAAGTTATTAAATTATTTTCAACTTTAAACAAAAAATAATAATGTGGAATTTCTCATACAAAACAAATGTTTTAAAATTAAAATCTTATGAGAAAAACAAATTTTATTTTTTAGTGTTTTGACAAATATACCTTCGATGTTAACAGTTATTAATGGTAGGTCTAATGGTAATGAGTTAAGTGAGAGACGAAATCAATGATACTTTTAAAATGAAAATGAGTAAAGTGATTAATGAGTCAGTAAGCATTTGTGATATTTTGTCAAAAAAATAATAGGCGAATTATTTAGGGTTTTGATTGCCTCTGCTTATCGATATTGATTCTGGGTTTTCGTATGTGTAGCTATTTCATATTGGGTTAGAGCAAGTCCAACAGCTTCCTTATATATATTTTCTACATGATAACGAATCAAAACTTAAAATCTCTAAAAAATTTGTATACTAAATCTAACAGTTTTCTTATTTTAAAGATTCAAATATTTATTACAACAACAATCTCTATCTATTATAATATAATAATAAATATAAAAATTTAAAAATTTATTTTTTTAAATAAATAATTTTTTATTTTTAACTTTAAAAATTGTGTGATTCTTCTTTCTCTAAATATTTTAAAAAAACTAGATAGATCCCGGCCGCGCTCTGCTGCGGCCTTCTTTTTTCTAAACTCTAAACATAACAAATAATCCTCACATGTACGTGTTTTTCTAAAATTTCAAAAACATTTATTTTGATAAGATTTTCCAAAAGAATGATAGGCCTAGTGACTGTTTCGATTATTGTTGCAGGAGAGTTCATTCAACAATTCGGTTACTCCAGTTGCTGTTTTAGAAGAGTTCAATCGAAACCTGTTTTGATACAGAAAAACAAAGACTTGTTAGAAATCAAAATTAAGATTCTCAAAATGATTGGAGATTGTATACTACAGTCCAATGTGAACAACTCAAATTCTCAAATTGAAATTGACAATACTCACAACCTCCAACGTGTAATTCACAACAAAGAGATTACTTTTCATACCTCTGGCCAAAGGGTATGACGGAGTAATTGAACCTCCATTTTGCAAATTCATGAGTGACTTCACTATATTCTTGTTGTAGAGAATAATTAAGTTTATAGGTCAAATCAGAGTGGCCAAGAAGTTAAGAAGGACAGCACAATAACTTTTCAGTGAAGAAAGAAAGTTTACCTTAGCATCTCACTCTCGGAGGGATCCTTTTACTTCATAATTCAGAGAGGACCTTGCCAGCAAATCATCTCAATTCAAATGCTACAGTAAGAGAATTACATTCCAATGCTCCCAATTTAAAGCAGATGTCAAGGGAATGGAAAAATGCAGTCCTCCACCAGCACTGACAAGCATGCATACAATTAGCAAAGGGAAAAAAAGAAAAAAGAAAAAAAAATCAAATAGCGAAGTCCAGCCATCACATTCTCAGACTCCCTTTCAAGTTTCAACAGAATAACCACATTTTCCCCCCATTCAATACCTAAGACCACAACTATGTAATGTTCTGCCATATGTTACCCAGCCACAGAACATGAATCTAAATTGAGAAAAAACGATGCCCGGACCAAAATTAAAGAAGAAAAAAAGTAAATTTTAAGGCAGTAAAGCTCACCTAAGGCATTGACGAACTGGATAATCACCACACATCGCAGTTGCCATCACACTTGACAAATTCAAATTCTCAATCAAATAAAAATCGGATTCGGAAAGACCCTCCATCAACAAATGCCGATCAAAGGCAATAGCAGAATTGAGAAAAGGGAATGTTAAGTTTATCTCTTGATTGCTGATGAAATCTCTAGTGAAAAGATCGAAGATGGAAAAAAAAAAAAAAGGGGAAGCAGGCAAAAGGAAATTAAAGCAGAGAAACGAATAGCTTAGAAAAAGAGAGGTATACCGTATATGTTTGATTATAGAGAGATAACATAAATATGAAGAGAAGAGAAAAAATGAGATGGGTCTAGAAGCTTGAGGAGAGAGACAGAGAGAGAGAGAAGGATCAGAAGCAGGGCGGTGGAATAAGAGTAAAATGGTTTTAATACTTGGGTTAAAATGAAGGACAGATGAGGAATTACACAGACCACTTGCAGGGTTAAAGACGTTCGCGCACTGTCCATGTGAATAGTTCTAAAGGTCATCTCGGAAAATATATATAGGTTAACTTTGTAAAATGGATATACTATATTTTTGGTGTATTTATTTTGATAATGTAACGTAAGATAGTGTATGAGTAAATTTGTAAGAATTTGATTATAGATTTTGTAAGACATCTTTGAATACTATATTTTTCTTGTATTTATTTGGGATACCATCGTTATTGTTTATTAAAATCTTTATATGATCTTTTGACGTAGCTCTTGATAATGCAACATAAAGTTGTCCATGAGTAAAAACTGGTTCAGAAAGATATACACCAACTTGATTTAGTGATTGACCTTGACTTTTATTTATAGTCATTGCATAACATGGTTTGACAGGAAACTGACGCCGCTTAAATACAAATGGCCATTTGTGTTCAGTTGCTGATAACACAATTCTTGATATAAAAATCTTTTGTCCAATATTGTTACCAGTTAGTATTTTTGCCTCTATTAGTCTATCAAATAATTTCGTTACTACCAATCTTGTGCCATTGCATAAGCCAGACATTTGATTTATGTTTCTTAATAACATTATCGGCATGCCAACTTTCAAAACTAATTCGTGCGTTGGTAATCCACTAAACTCAAGTTGATTTAAAAATTCTGTTGGATATAAAATATCGATATTTTTGTTGCTACCAGAATCTGCTGAGATTGTATCTGAGCTATAATATGTAGTTTTATCACCAGGCACTAAATCTATAGCGTAATTATTTATACTATGAGCAGTTGAGTTTCTCGGTGTAACAATTGCGCGTTCTTTTAAATAATTAATGTTATCGTAGTTATTATCAAAATTAGGGTAAGTGACAAAGAAAATTGATTGTATAGGATCTGTGTATGAAGTTATTAGTAAATGCTCTGGAATTTCAATCCATGACATGTCCTTATCATTTGTATGTTGTATTGATTGTATACGCCCTTCGCCAATCTTTAAAATCCAATCTGCGAAATCTGAAATATTTTTCTTTTCGTCATCAGTCAGACCATTTTTTGATAACCTCATATTTTCTGTTAAATTAAATATTTTGAAAGATGACCAAATTTTGGATTTGTTTAAAGAAGCTTCAATGATTTTTTCCTTTGTTCCTCCTTTGATAACTGGTAATATTTGTCTAAAATCTCCGCCTAGCAAAATTGGTTTCCGGCCAAATGGTTCATCAACTTTTTTGTTATTGACGTGTGACATAATATCTCGAAGAGATTTATCTAATGATTCAAAACAATATTTATTACACATAGGAGCCTCGTCCCAAATAATTAAATCTGTTTTTTCTAAAAGTTTTGCGAGATGGGTCCCTTTTCTTATTGGACATATTGTCTCATCAGTAACATTAAGCGGTATTTTAAATCGAGAATGCGCTGTTCTACCATTTGGAAGTAACAATGATGCGATACCAGATGAAGCTACGGTTAAAACAATTTTTCCTTCAGATCTCAATCTAGTAGTTATTGTATGCCATAAAAATGTTTTTCCAGTTCCGCCACTACCATGAACAAAAAAGGCTCCAGACTTTTTTTCTTCAACAACATTTATAACGTGATCATATGTGATTTTTTGACAATTGTTTAATTTGGTTATAAAAGTTTCGTGCTGGAGTTTTAATAGATGTAAATCATAATCGAGTTCTTCTTTTAACAATCTGTTGTTAAGCTCTGCTATTTTATTTTCATCTGGCATCGGTAATTTAAAATTTTTTAACGAATTGGATGACATGTTAAATATTTTTTCTAATTCATATAGAAGGCTGTTTTTCAATTCAGGTTCGGGTATAATTAAATCTGAATCTTTCATTTCTATTCGAACTTTATGTACAATATCATCGCACATGTTCAGCCAATATGAGTCGAATAGTTTTTACGGGTTAGCAACTTCACAAAATATAATAATTGTTGCAAATAATTGACGCATTTCTGATGCTGTAGCAAAACGCATTGAATTTGTTAATGCATCACACCATTTTTTATCGTCTCCTAGCAAACCCAAAGCTTGACATGCTTCTTGATAAGAAGAATATGTAATTCCATTAATTGTTTTAATCGAATCATAACTTGTACAACCTTTTTGAGTATTTAGTAGCATTCTCATGTAATATACTTCACCTCTTAAAGGATGGATATGTTGCATTCTACCAATAGTTTTATATTTTTTCCTTGGCGTCCATTGTTTATTTCTGTTATCCCAAACATATTTGGTAGGAAATTCAGCGTAAGTTAACTGTCTTGCTTCCTCAGATTTCTTATTTACTTCAAACCACCCGGTTAGTGTAGTGTGATCATTGCCATGATATTTAATAACTGACTCAAGAGAAGAAGATCCTTTAAAGACAATATTTTCTTCTGAATGTAGATGAACAGCCAAGAATTGCACAGCAGGGTATCTCGAATGAATAGAATATTCAAACAATCTCCATATAGATTCATGGGGGCTTAAATAGCGACAGTTAAGATATGTCTGAATCTCATCATTTTTATCCTCGTTTAATAAAATTCGAGCTCGGTCTGGACCTTTATTGATGTATTTGAACAAATATTTGATTAACATTGATTGCGAACATGATTCAACATTAATATGAGCATTGTATCTTAACAATAACTTAGAGTTGTAAGGCACAATAAAATTATTTCCAATATGAACTTTATTTTTTAATACAAATTTTTTATTATCGTCACGTCTTCTGTATATCGGTGGTTTAATTCCCACAAATATGGTATTAACATTATAAGGTTTTGGAAAAAATTTGGAACATTTTCCATCACGCATGCAAAGAGCTTTTGAATTAATTGGTCCGCAAGGCCCATGAATCATAAATTGACTGACAATTTCAAAGAGTTGTGGATTAGAATTTTTATCGGGCAATTCAGCAGAAATGATAGAGTCTATGTCACTTGCTATATAACATTTGTAATTCTTTTTCAGCCAAAATAACATGTGAGCATGAGGTAGTCCTCTTTTTTGAAACTCAATTGTGCATACATTTGCCTCTATTTCACCAAATGGTTCACCAGATTTAACATATGCAATCATATCTTCTAACTTCAATTGAAAAATTCTTGAAGTTATATCTGGTCTGTCTTCTTGTTTGTATCCAGGTTTATTTTGAAAGTATCTTGTTATCTCAGGCCATTTAGGATTGCAAGTAAAAGTTATAAATAGATCTGGATTACCATATTGTCTACAGATTGCCATTGCATCATGGTAATTGTTGATCATATCTCGTGGACTACATGTATGAGAGCTTGGAAGAATGATTCTCTGTCCTACATCACGACTTTCAGTAATTCCAGATGAAGAAGCAGCAAATATATCCATTTTCTTTTCAATTCTATAATCATCGTTGTGTGCTCTAATATAAGCTAGCTCATTCTCTTCAACAGTTGCATAAGCATCAACCAAATATTGTTGGAACAATCTTCCACCTTTTAAGAGAGTGCTGTTTTGGTTACTTCTGTCGTGAACTTGGTATGTAATATAATTACGCATTGACATTCTTTTCCTATTGTCATCCTCGTTTCCAGAATTTCGTTGCAAATATAAGCCAATCTTATATCCATCTTCTCCGTAAGGAAAAAGTATAGGATATTGCAACGACATATATTTAGGATGTATTCTGGAGATTCGTTTCAAACTTCCATCATTAGACTGAACAATAATATCTTTGTTTGAATTAAATTCACCGATATCACCTACAATTAGACCAGCTATTTCTTCATTTGTTGGTTCTTCATATTGCTTGCTATCAAACGGTTGACGACTTAGCATAGTCATATTAAATGTCAGTAAAGAGTTATCTTCAAATTTATCTCTGACATTTCAAAATATCTTTGTTAACTCATTTATCTCATCAAACATTTGTATAAGTCCGCTTACGATATCATGATCAATTTTTTGTATTTTGCCAGGACTTATAGCATTGATACGATTTGATATTTCATTATGAGTATCATAAACATACAATTGTGCATATTTTGGGGGTTTGCCATCAGATGGTAAAACAGAGCCCATCAAATGATGCACTTGTCCACATATTTTAAAAATATAAGGTCCAGATCCATCTTTGTTTATCTCTTTATCAATGTCTGCACCCATTGAAGTAAAAGAAAACATAGAGTTGTATACACGTATATTTTCTCAAAAATGTGTACTTTTTGTACCATTGTTTGAATCTAATAAATACTCGAGAAATGGTGGAGTCGGATTGGATGGTTGCAATTTCACTTGTCCTCCCTTACAACAACCGGTGTAGACTCCACGTGCGTTTGTCTCATCTCGCCAATAATATGCATTGCAATGAACACATTGAAACAAACAGTTGCCAAAGTCTTTGTACTCTGTAACAACACCTGCAATAACAAAATGTTTCATTTAAATCTATTGGATGTTCATTTATTATGCAAAAAATAAACACACAATTATATATCATATGCATAACCTTGAAGCTGTCTTTGGTATTGTGCTTGGCCAATTGAAGATAAATTCTGAAATACATTTCCAACTGTTGATAGGAAAATGAATAGTTATGTTAATCCAAAGTACATGCATACAGTCAAGCTTATAAGCCATCTAAATCCCTGCAATGAAAGAATATGAACACATAATAAATGTATAATAAGATTTTGTAGATATGAGTCATAAACTGATTACCAATTTTGTCGCAGCTGCCCATCTCACCATCCAATTGTTTTGATGCATTTACGTGTTCATCTTGAATGATAGCAGTATGCACTATTGATCCAGCATTAATTGCATTATCTTGAGATGTGCATTTGTTTCCCAAGTCTTGAAAAAACCTTTTTCTGGCCGACTTTGTGTTCCCACACCGCTTTCCTGTTGTATATGTCATATGGAAAAAATCTTAATAACCATGCTGTTGAATATTCAAATAAATATGCAGTTTACTATGAGGCTGATAAGCTATAGTCTCCACAACGAAAGAATATGGACACATGATGAATGCACAATAGATGTATAATAATATAACTATGAATTTGATTCTCATTCTCATTTGACGTATTTATGCAAATTCAATTTTTTTCATGCTCAATATAAAATGATTACCAATATTAGCGCAATTGTTCACTCTACCTGACAACTGTTCCAACGCATCAACACTCTCAAATTCAACGGCACTACCATCTACTGTTGTTCCGGCATTAATCGAATAATCTTGTTCTTTGAAAGTTTCAGAAACCGCTGATGTGCTTCCGTTGCCCAAGTCTTTGAAAAAACTTTGTCTTACTGATTTTGTGTTCGCACGTTGCTTAATTGTGAAATATATTATAATTTAAGAGTCAGTAATTATGTTTGAAGCTAATAAAGGTTAGCAATCATGACAAAATCAGCTTCACGATTGATTTAAATTTATACAACACAACTATTGATAAAGACTTGTCACCTATTATATTTGCATTGTCATCTGTTGTCTTTTCATGTTCGTCTTCAAAATAATGCTCTTCAAAAAATCTTTTTCTTGACGACCTTTGATTTCGACGTGGCATATCTGCTAAATATATCATAATTAAGGAATGAATGATAATATTACCAAAAAAAGAAAGAAAAAAATGTAGACTTAGAAGCAAAATAACAGAACAATGAAACACTTCAGAGGAAAGTAAAGGACCTACAATCAAATACACATTTGAATTTAGAGAAAAGTGATACAGTTTAGTCTAACATGAAGTAAAAACCCAATGAATGACCAATTTTATATAAAGCTTAACTGAAACAAAAGTTAAATGCAACAGCGAAACACATGTAACAGTTTTAATACAAAGATACACACACACAACAATATAGGCATACCTGAATGTGCAATGGCAGTACTTAAGAGCTAATTGCTACAGAAATCAACTAAGCTAGAAACAGTAGTACGTGATAATTCAATGTCGCTCGAATCTGCATTAACCAAAAGGTAAAGCAATCAAACAATCAGACACAGAAGTTACCATGCAATTTCAAAATAATTACCATGCAATCAGCCATAAAATAAAATATCTTAAAAGAAAAAAAGGTCAGTGATCACAGATGGAAAAATTCTAGAAGATCAAATTCTATATCAATATAAGATCAAATGAAAACTTGTAGAATATCAAATGCAAGCATAGTTATACCAAGAAAAGTTTATAAATGCCATATCAATATCACCACCAAATTATCATGACAAACCTATAAAAGATCAAATTCCCAAAAGTGAAAGCCAGTAGAGAGTTTGTGACTGCCTACCGAATACCATATCAATATTTGCTAGGAATTTTCATATTTAATCAAGTACTAACAGCTTTCTAGCTTTCTATATTTGGTGTAGGAAGGTAGATTCTCATACCTGTGTGATGATCTATTATCCAAAAGCCCAAATTTTAAAACATGAACTGCACAATGAAAAAATTAGAGAAAAAAAAAATACTGAGCAAAACAAAAAAATCTGTATTAAGCAAATACTAAAATCCTCAAAGAATAAACCGTTTATCAGATCTAATAAGAGATGCCTCGCGAACTCACTACCCATAACAATGAACTCAGACACTAAGAAAGCAAAGAATACAGGAGGAAGTGAAAATAAGTTCTACAAAAGGCATCTACCAAAAACAGAAGTAAGGAAAATTGTAAGGAAAATCATTAGAGCATAAAAGCATCAATCAAAAGCTTCAATAGATTAGAGAAAAGAAAAAAATATAAACATGAATTGGAAAGGGAACAAACCTGAAAAGAAGTCGATTTGAAGCTTGGGTTGTAAAATCCAGCGATGAAAGCAAGTCGATTAAGAGATGTAATCCAGTTTCGAGAGATATTCTTTCAGTTTGATGGAGAGAGAGAGATCTAGAGAGTTTGCTCTTTTATTTTTATTTTTATGAAGGATCTAGATAGTTTGCAGTATGAGGAGAGAAAACAGGGAGATAGAGAGATAAAGAGAGAGAGAAGGCATCTAGAGTTTTTTTTTTTCCCACGAAGGATCTAGAGTGTGAGAGAGCAAGAGAGAACAGATAAAAAAAATATATATCATATGTGCCATATTCTTTCGGTTTGATGGAGAGAGAGAGAGATCTAGAGAATTTGCCCTTTTTTTTTATTTTTTATGAAGGATCTAGATAGTTTGCAGTATGAGGACTGAGGACAGAAAACAGGGAGATAGAGAGATAAAGAGAGAGAGAAGGATCTAGAGATTTTTTTTTCCCACGAAGGATCTAAGAATGTGAGAGAGCGAGAGAGAACAGATTTTTTTTCCCAAAGCAGCCTTCGTACTGTTCACGGAAACAGTCTACGTGAACAGTATCAGTGAACAGTTGACAGAAAATATATATATAGTAAATATGTAAATATAAGAAAACAAAACTCGTATTTCATGTTTTTCCTTATTTTAGAGAATGGGAATGAGACAGGAAGTGTTTAGAACTCTTACAATTCTGTCGCCCTACAAACATGATATCTCTCTCAAGATCGAGAGACAGAAGGGATAGAAAGGCAGAGAAGGAGAAATAGAGTTGGATAGGGTATGCTTACTTCTCGAAAGTTTCTTATAAGAATTCGTTTTCTGATAGTGAATTTGAATTTCGATGCTTTGTTTTCCTCTGCTGATGTTTTTTTTCCAGTTGAAGGCGGCGGTGGCTGCGTTGTGGTTCTGGGTGGTAGTTGTTTTTGGTTTATATCCTAATGTGATCTTCTAATTCTTCTTCTTCTCCATTCTGTTTAGTTTTATCAATCCAACCATTTGATTGATAGTCGATAATTCTTGAAGAGGGTGTTTTAATCTTTGTTTCCGTACTGGGTAGCAAATAATTCTCGTCTTCCTATCTAGCGTGGAATTGAATTTGGTTTTAAGCTTGCAGAAATAAAGAGAGAGAAAGAGGTCGGCGTTCATTTTGCTCATGCCTTCGTATTGGGAGGAAAAAGAAGTGGGGAGGCAGAATGTGAGCAGCTGCAAATAAAAGGTTAATGACAACTGCGATTTTTTTGTTTTCTGTAAATCACTTTGTTTCTTGATTTATTCTTTACAATTTTTTAGTGCTCTTTTTGCAGAAGGACTTCTCTAAACACTCATGTGCTCTCAGGACTCAGCAAAGATCAAATTGAAGGTGGGATAGGTGAAGCAAGGTACTTCCTTGAACTGTTGCTGCTCTTTTTTTTTAACAGGCTATAACTTTCGCTCTAGGTTGCTAAACTGCAAGTTTTACTGTGTGGTATGGTTTTTGAATCTAATTTAAGTCCATGTTCTGTAGCAGATACCAAATTGTTAACTGAAAACAAAATGCACATATAAATTCCTTTCATCGTCCTGATCGCCGCCTCTATTCTTCCTCTTTCATTCACACTTCACATAGACTACTTTTTCCTTATTGTACAAGGAAATAATTGCTTACTGTTTCCCTGTGGGAACTCCCTTATTGTATAAGGAAATAACTGTTTACTAGTCCTATTTTTTGGATAAACGCAAGCATCCTCTTCTATAAATGGGCACAGTAAGGAGTGATTGTTCATTCATTCATTTCATTGCGTTCAATATAAGCAAGAGCGAAACCAATTCTCTCTGAAGCTCTCGTTTACAATTTTTTATTTTTTATTTTTTACATTATAAACGTGACCAGGAAGAAACATAGAATGAACAACAAAGACCTGGATGAGGTAGAGGACTGGTGCTTTGTTTGCAAAGATGGTGGAGCATTGAGGGTGTGTGACTACCAAGGCTGCACCAAAGTCTACCACGCCAAATGCGTGTACAAGACTAATTCTTTTCTCAAAACCAAGAAGCGATGGGTTTGTGATCACCACTCTTGTTCAGTGTGCCGCTCCCAAATCGAAATCAGCTTCTCTTGCCTTCTCTGCACATATTCGGTGTGTGACAATTGCCGCAAAAGTAGTGATAGCTCTGAGTTTGCGGTGGTAAGAGGGAAGGAGAAAGTAGGGCGATTGTCTAGAGCTTGTTAGGTTTGCGGAGGAGAATGCGGAGTGTAATAGAGATGGAGATAAGTTGAACTTTGAGGATCCGGAGACATTCGAATACGGATTCAAAGAGTGTTGGGAGATCCTCAAGGAAAAGGATGGATTGACTTTAAATGATATATATGACGAAAGAAGAGAGATGATACATGATGAGGAAATTTCATTGAAAGAACTTCTGATGCGGAGACTAAACAAGCAAAAATCAGATTTTGATTCTAAGGAAAAGCCTGAGAATGTGGTTAGTCCTGGTTCTCATATGAATACAGAAGAAAGTGGGATACACAAGGATGATGGTGATGAAACTACACAAATATATCATGTGTTATGCAAACACAATAAGCGAAAATTGATCTTAGATTATGAGACATCATCTGAATCTGAGAAAAAGGAGCCACATGTAGAGAATGGGATGAGTGAGGATTATGAAGATAATATTCCACTGAAAGATCATCTCGCCCGCAAAATACTCAAGAAGCCAAAGTTGGTAATCCCACATTATGTGAAACCTTTTGTTTCTGTGGAAAAGGAGCCACATGTGGAGAATAGTCTTAGCGAGGATGATGAAGAAGATATAACACTGAAAGATCGTCTCACCTGCAGATTACCCAAGAAGCCAAAATTGGTGATCCCATCTTATGTGAAACCTTTTGTTTCTGAGGAAAAGAAGGAAGTGATGTATACTTATCGCACTAGGAATGCCAGAGAAAGTTGTTTTGCATCAGTAGTTGTTAGCAATATGAAGCTTGTCTACTTACGGAGGAGCTTAGTGGAGGAGTTGATGTCAACACAGCCTGATAACTAGGAAAGAAATGTAGTTGGAAGCTATGTAAGAGTGGAAAATGACTCTGACGACTATTTCCAGGGAAATTCTTCATACCAACTTACACAAGTGAAAGACATAACTAGGAAGCAGAACAGTGGAGAAATTCTTCTTCATCTGCTTGCTAGAGATGTTCTCATTTCTTCGCTATCGGATTGCGACTTTACTGAGAAGAAATGTAGGGATTTGCGAGAAAGGGTAGAGAATTATCTGGTGAGGAGACCTACTGTTGTTGAAATTGAACACAAAGCGAGACAATTACACGAGGATATTAAGAAGGATTGGATTGAGAGAGAGTTCGTCAGGTTAGAGACTTGCATATGTTCAAAAACAAATAAGCATGGATGGATCAGCACAGGGTTATCAAAGTATATAGAACTTCGTGACATGCTGAAGCAAACATCAGAACAGGGAAAACTCTTGCAAAATGAGCCACAAATCATTGCAGACGTGTTGGAATTGAGTGACTTACGACTAGTTTGATATGTATCAATGTATGTGTCATCATTTTATTCAAAAACATGTATCAAATAGAGAACACACTTTGTTGATTCATGAAGCCAGCTTTGTATACCAGATCAATAAACAAAGACCAGTTCACCTAATCAAGAGAAGCATACATTCTATCTGGAAATTGTCTCTAGCTACTTCACTACTCACTAGAACTCATATATGAAGTTATGATCATGTATATAATAACCCAGGATCTTCAATTTTTGGTTTATCTATGGATTTTCCAATATAACCAAAACATTTCCAAAACCAATCAAATCATGCCACCTCATTTCAAAGCTAAGCGTCATTTAGCTTATTATCAAGGGCACCATTGTAAACGTCAACACCCTATAATTGCATGGTGGGGGCGCCGAATTTGACGTGGACCAGATCACATAACGGCGATGGCGCCAAGAATAGATCACCTGCATTTTCCCTTTCCTCCAACTCTCCTCGCTCCTGTAATTCTTTATTTCCCAAAATGCCCTCAACAGCCTTTTAAGGACCAATCCTCCCCAGCACATATGGCTGAACAGTCCCACGCGCGAAACCAAACCGCACTGATGACGTGGAGACCCCTGGGAGACTCCCGCCACCACCGGTGCAGATGACCATTCTAACCCTGAGCCGTAATCCGTCAACGACTCCATAGTCTCCTCCAGTCAGAATTACAAAACTACCCCTCTAGTTTCGCTCTCTATCCCCCTCTGTGGAGAGTCTCACACTTCCTTTGCTGGCTCTCTGTGTGGCCTCGAATTTTCCAGCTTCGAATAAAAAGATTTTTGTTTTTTAAATTAAAAAAATTCAAAAAAATAACAATCATTTTCTGAATTTCTGAGTTGTATGATTTGAGAAAAACCCGATCGGGTTGCAATTCGGGGCATGGAGCGGATCGTCGGCGGCAAGTACAATCTCGGCCGCAAGATCGGGAGCGGATCGTTCGGTGAAATCTTCCTAGGTGAGTTTTGTGGTCTTGAAATTGAAAATTTGAATTCCGAGTTGTGATCGGAGATTTGTGTGTCACTGTTTCAATTCCGTTTTCTGCAGCTACTCACGTCGATACGTTCGAGATCGTGGCCGTTAAGATCGTAAGCCTGTTATTGCAATTTCGAACTTCAAATAGCTCTTGTTTAGTGATGGAGTTGAGTTTGATTTGTGTTGTTGCAGGAGAACAGTAAGACTAAGCATCCGCAATTGCTTTACGAGGCGAAGCTGTACCACACGCTTCAGGGAGGAAGTATGTAAATAGTTGTAGTATGTGATATGGATAGATGTAGACATGTTGATGAGGTTTATAGGTTATGAGAAAATTGGGGTGTATTGAGTTGGTTGTGTGACTTGTTTAGGTGGAATTCCGAGCATAAAATGGTCTGGGATAGACGGAGAGGACAATGTGCTGGTTCTTGATTTGCTGGGACCGAGTCTTGAGGATTTGTTTGTGTATTGCGGGAGAAAATTCTCACTCAAGAGTGTTTTGCTGTTAGCTGATCAAATGGTAATCATACTTGTTATGCTTCCGTTGGTGTTTAAATGTAGCTTACACAGATCGTCTGTAACATGGAATTCCCAAATCATTAGTTTGTTGTTCTATCGAATACTATTCATTGCATTTCTCTTGACAATATTGTGATCTTTTGATGACCAGATTACGAGGATTGAGTTTGTGCACTCGAAAGGTTTTCTGCACAGAGATATAAAGCCTGATAACTTCCTCATGGGTCTTGGTCGAAAAGCAAATCAGGTGATGATGCATCTGTTTTTTATTCTTTTCCTTTAAGGATGTATATCAGACTCTCATTGCTTCTTTTTTCTTGGTTTGACCTGTCTGTTTGCATGTCAGGTTTACATAATTGATTTCGGGCTTGCAAAAAGATATCGAGACTCCACCACCAATCGTCACATCCCTTATAGGTAAACTATCCAGTTCACTGGTTTGAAATTGGAAGGACTTCTCTCAGTCTCTCTCTCACATATATATGTTGTCTCCTTTGCTGACAATTCAAGGAAGCATTGGAGTGCAAAGTGTCAACTTTTTAGTAAAAATGTTGATAATATTCTCATTGTTAACCTTTGCCTCATACAGGGAGAATAAAAACTTGACAGGAACTGCTCGTTATGCTAGCTGTAATACTCATCTTGGAATTGGTAAGTTAAAGTTGTTGAACCTTATAAACTCGAAGACATAAGTACTCATCTGCCTTGTTGATTTCTGCCTTAGAACAAAGCCGGAGGGATGATTTGGAGTCTCTTGGATATGTTCTCCTTTATTTTCTGAGAGGAAGGTATAAATCTTGCTCTTTGCTCAACTGCTCAAGACAACAGTTTTCTCCTCTGGGGGTATTTGTTGTAGGAGGATGATTAAATTACTTTTAAAGTTGTCAAATATACATCAGAAAACCTATTTGAAACAAGATACTACATGATTTTTTTTTCTTCCCATTTTATGATGTTTTTGATATTGTACGCTAACAAACCTTTTTTCTGCTTGTAGCCTTCCATGGCAGGGCTTAAAAGCTGCCACCAAAAAGCAAAAATATGACAAAATTTGTGAGAAGAAGTTATCAACCCCTATTGAGGTATCTTTCAACTTTCATGTTATGGATCTTTAAAAGTTAATAAGTTATATATGGTGTTACCTAGTCTGATTGCTGTTTTCTAAAGGTTCTATGCAAGTCTCATCCAGTGGAGTTTGCATCGTACTTCCATTACTGCCACTCACTGACATTTGATCAGCGACCTGATTATGGATTCTTGAAACGTTTGTTCCGAGACTTGTTTACTCGTGAAGGTATGGTATTCAAATTCTATATTTTCACTCTGCATACATCCTCTCCCTCTTGGCTTGTATTTCTTGTTTCTCTGATTCTTCATGTTTTTCGGCAAATGGCAGGATATGAATTTGATTACATATTTGATTGGACCGTCATAAAGTACCAACAATCGCAAAAAAATAGACCTCAGTCTCAGTTACCCGTAAGTATTAGATTTTTTTTTTATGGATCACTGTTTCAAGGCTCGAATATTCTTCTGCCTCTGATTTGAATATCCACATGTTTCAGCCAGTTCCTGGAGGAAGCAACAGTCGTGCAATGCCAATGAATGTAGATAATCATCAAGGTTAGATCTTGCCAATGAACCAACGCCCCAGATAACTGATTTATCAAATTTGAGGATAGATGTTAACAACACAAGTAATAATTAGACACTGCAGGAGCTCTCTTTTTGTCAAAAGTATCTTATCATTGGCATTTAATCTCAGATGTCCTCTTGCAAAGCTAGTAATAATTTCTGAGTGATAAGCAATTGCTTTACTGAAATTACATTTGTCTTGTATAATTATTGGCAGGAGGTGCTAGTGCTACTTATCCATCCGAGGTGACGGATCGTATTATTTCAAGCAATTCCACTGGTCCTGGGGTCCGGATGCAGTTTAAACCACCAACGAGCAGGAACTTAAATTACGATAATCCTCTTGAAAAGAATGTGAGTCACTAATGTTAAATAATTGCTTTGATATACATTTAGTTTTTTGTTGTGTTTTTGTTTCAAACCTTACTATGAGTTTCCATTGCTCTTGTATATTGTTTTTGTTTTTTTTTGTTTTTGAAGGAACGTATATTGTTTTGTTATGACTGCCACACTTCAAATATATAAATTTTGGGCAAAATTTCCTTTTATAGATTGCACATGAATCATACACACCTCCGTCTACGTCATTTGCTGGCACCTCAAAAAGGAATCACTCCAAACCTCTTTTGCCTGCTGAAACTGCAAACACTAGTCATGGGCATGGCAATAAATTAGGTCCTTCGGGTAGCTGGATTCAATCACTGCAGCGCATGTCTTCAGCCAAGTGATATACATGGTAATTTATTGGTCGGACTTACTGTTCAGTGTGTATTCGCAAGAGATCTGCTCTAAAAGATTCTAGCTGTACATCTTTGAATCTGCAGGTGTATGGTGATGATATAGGAAGATTGTAATGATGCAGCTGTGGACATTGAATCAGTTCCTTGGTTGGGGCAAGCTCTCATTACTTTCCGTAAGGTGACTAAAAATGTGTTGGCTGTTACAAAGTACAGAATTTCCAAAGCTTGGATTCTGTGGTGTACATAGATCCCATGAGTGATGAAGCAAATCTTGTATTTAAGGTTTTTCTTGTAACATAAATGATGCGTGAAACTATTATTTTTCCCCATTCTTGTTCCTAGGTAATAAGTTGTCTCCATGCCATTTGATGGCTGTTGACCGTGTTCCTTTGTTTGCTTATTCCTAAGAATCACCGTTGTAAATTGTAATAGTAAAGATCTCTACAAGGAAGCCTGATAGGCTTCCTTAAAACTTGTTCTTTGTTCAATTGTGAGAACTGGAAAAGTGGTGAGAAATCGCGTTCGGATTGAAATCTGACAGGTAAGGACCGGAATGACAAAACAAATTTTCATATGTTTTCATTTGAGAAGTTGATAAAACAAAGATATCAAGGTGAGAATTCTTGAAAGTTTTTTTTTTTTGGTCTGAAAAGATCCGTTTTGTTGCTATTCTGATCGCGGTAGCCCTTTACATACAAAATTATGGGGTGAGCTCTAAATCTTTTACCGTTTTCTTTATGTACTAATTTTGTTACATGTTTGCAATTGTGAACGGCCTATACAATGGATCTGAAAATTATAGAGGGTAAAGTTTTAACCTTCAACTTCTCCTTCTCCTCCATTTCAGCCTCCTCGGTGATTTTGTTGTTTTCTATTTCATTTTAATATCTTCAAATATCTCATCATTCAACAATATAACCATTCAATAAGCAAATTGTTTTAGTAACAACATTAAACGAAATACATATGATTCAGATAACCACCCGAAATTCATGATTTCTGTATCTTCCATGACCAACATTTAACTACCAATGATTAAAAATGATTCGAATGTATGTGTTACAAGCAAATAAAAATGGTGAAGAGAGTCGTCATTTCTTCAAATACTCAGATATCGGAAAAAAGTGAATTCCTCTTATTACATTTTCCTTTGAAGAAGAGAGAAACTTCACACAAGAATCAAAGAAATCTATACACAATTAAGTATAGGTTGGATGGACGTAGAGATCGCAATTGCAGCAATCAAAACTACGTGCATTGATCATAGTTTAAGAGAGAACTGTATATATGATAACAAAAATTGCATATATGCGTAAGACATAATATATAATTAATCAAAATATCATTGCTAAATGATAAAAGTATAAATGAGGCCTTGTAGACTTAATTAGAGCTAGTTTTTCATGTATCCACTGATTTACTGGTTCATCTGCACCCACACTCCCTGGCTGGGCACACCGCGGTGCACCACAAACACCAGGTAGAACCCTGGTGGAGCCACATTGCCGGATGGTGGTGCCAAGGCTGTGATACTATACACACCACCTCCCACTGCCTTGAAGTCCTTCTTGGCCAAGGAAAGCAGCCTCTGGTTCATGGAGTATCCGTGAGTTGTGAAGGGAACGGCGTACATGTGGACCTTGAAGTCATTCTTGCCAGGCTTGTCTGCCTCGTTCACCTTGAACTGGATATTGAAGTCTGCGCCGTACTTGAGCTTTTTAGCGGTGGCGCCGGCGTCGATCGCCGGTCTGTGGATGTCCAAAGACGCGTCGAGGTAAGGTGGGGAGAAGGTCTCGAGGCGCAGCTCGGTTTTGTACTTGACGTCCGGAGCGAACCAGTAGCCCGAGTTAGTGTTACTGCCTGCCACCAGGATCTTGGTGCTCGGAAGCACCGCCGAGGTGGAGTGGTACATTCTTGGTATGGTAGTTGGTGCCATGTCGAAGAAGCGTTGTCCCTTGGGGAACTTAGGGTTGTATATGTGAGGTGTCAAGTTGGGATCCTCAGCCTGCCACCAAGCTGAGGTACCAGCCTTGGCTCCGTTTATGATCAAGAGATCACCGGTGGGGAGATTCAGCATGTCTCCCATTACACGTCTCGAGGGCATTTCCTCTTTATCCCATTGCGGATTAGGGTCAGTGATCACCATCCGGCCACAGTCATTCAAGGCCGGGAGGAAGACGCGGTTCTCTGGTTTCACGGACGCAGCGTAAGCTTCTTTGAGAGCGCCGCCGCAGACTATGACTTCGATAGGGATGACGTCAGGGTTCTTCTCTTTAAGCTCGATGGGAAGGAGAGCCGACATGCCAGAGGCCGGGTAGTTGCGGGCGCCACCAGGCAGTGTGGGGAACTTCTTAATCTGTCTGTTGGTTTTGGGATTGAAGAGGATGGATTGGTCATTGGCGAAGATGAAGATGTTGCCGTCGGAAGATTGGAAAACGAATGGGTAGAGATTGTTCTCGTCAGTGTCGGTGGTTGTGTCAAGCAATTCCGAAACGATAGAACCGGCGCTCTTTTGACCCTCCGGCGGCACGTACTCATATGAGTAAGAATGCCGGCCACCGGCTAGAAACAACCTACCGTCTGCTAGCGTTATCTGAGTTGCATACCTAATAATTAATACACATATAACAATTTGTTAATAATCAACAAATATGCATGATTCATAACAAAATGTACGTCCGGTTGCCTTAGCAGCATTGATATGATCTAAATTATATATACCATCTTTCAGCATTCAACGTGTCTGGATAATCTTTGAAGTCGCATTTGCCGTCGTCACATGGGGTAAAATATCTAATGGTTTTAATTCCATTAGCCCAACCACCGGTGCTGATGAACCTACCGTCGGGCATAACCCCTCCCGATGAGCACCATGCATCTGTAGTGATCTGGTTACAGATCACCACGAGATTAGAAAGTTACATGCATGCATGGGTCAATAGCATAAAGGTAATTTTCTGCAAGTTAATTCATTGACGACATGCAAATCATGGGTCAATAGCATAAAGGTAATTTATTTTCTGCAAGTTAATTCATTGACGACATGCAAATCATGGGTCAATAGCATAAAGGTAATTTTCTGCAAGTTAATTCATTGACGACATGCAAATAAACGAACCAACCTTGAGTGGTCTAATTCTGTTTGTCGCAATATCATATTCAACTCCATGAGCATAACAATCCTGTGCTACCACGCCTTGATCATTCTTCCAGGGAAGGCATTCGCCGTTGGGCAGCTTGATGTTCGATATATGGGGTGCCGAGGCATCGTAAAACATGATCTTGTTGTTTGGTAGCAAGTTTAGATGCATCACAGACACACCCGAGTCCTGCAGGAGTAGCTCCCACGCCCCCCTGTTATTGACAAAAGGGAAGTCCGGCTGTGCTGGTGCGTCTCCTGCTGCGGCGGCGGCGGCATTAGCAGGTTGAGCGGGATCATCGACGACGGCTTTGGAAGCAGCGACGGGCTGAACTTCGTCAAAGAGATGAAAACCGCCGGTGTGAGTGTGGTCATTATGATCGAAGCTCAATCCAAATCCGCCCTGGTGTGCAGGCAAAGGATTTGGGACGAACCCTCGCCAATTTGCCTCGATTGCGAGGGCAGAGGCGAAGAAGAGAGGGAGGACGATGCAAAAAAGTTTCATTTTTAAGGTGGCCATTGAAGAGTTGAGCGTCTCCAATGGCTTATTTATTGTTTTATGAGCTCTCGGCTCTTTTGCGGCCCTGTTTTCCTCTCCATCTCTCTTTATAATTTAAAGAAGCTTTGAGGCTGTTAGAGATTTGTCAAAAATAGATTTGTGGCGAGTTGTTGATCCTGGTTTGCAGGCAACCTGGTTTTGTGCTATCTTGGGGTGGGAATAAATCCATATGCATGGAAGCTTGCAAATTACTTGCCCAAAAGTAGCTGTAATTCTAAAGAAAGTATACAATTCTTTACTAAAAATAACCAAAGAAAGTAAAGAATATAACATCTGGTTGTCGCTTTTCATTGATTTGGCAACTTTGAAAAAGAAAAAAAAAAACAAGGAAAAAAAAAACTGAAATTCTCTTCTGCACAAGATCATTTCACGGGAACAAATATGGCTGTACTAATTTTTAGCAATGAAAATAATAGAAAAGAAAAGGAAGAACGAGAATTGAACTAAAACTACACACATAACCAATTGAGGCCAAATAGAGAAAGATCATCAAACACGATGACGAATATTTTGTTGTTCGACACTCCGATCAGCTATGCTTGCGGTAACAAAAATATCAAAAGAAGAAGAAGAAAGAATCAGCAATATACACAGTAAAACTAATTAATTGATGAATAGAGATACATTCTAGTTATTCTACTGACTGGGAAAGAAAAGCCGCGACACAGATCAAACAAAAAAAATCTCTTTTATGATGTTCATGACTGAAAATAGCAATTACGAAGAAGCCTAAGAAGAATAATAGATAGCCTTGATCAAGTTGAATACTCAGCAATGTTAGCTGAAAACTTCGGCCTGTATTCAAATCCGATTTAATGTGGAATCTGAGATAAAGTTGTTCAATCAGTGTTCTGGTTCGAGTTCGTAGAGTACGTGGAAAAGGAAACATTTTTAGAAAAGCCACTTCGATGAAAGTACGTACATTGTTGGATATCAGGGAATGACCACCATGACATTCCTTGGTTATGTCCAGGTGATGACCATAAACACTTTTAATTTAGAAAGAAGATCCACCATATATCATATATGTATAAGATCATGAAGCAGCAGTTACATATCAGTTGGCGGAATACATTATATTTATGTATGTATATATAATACTTGAAATAGAAACAACTGACAAATGCACTGAAATCAGAAGAGAAAACGAAGAAGGTCGACAAACAATTTTAAACTTGTAAGATTGAGATTCGACGTACCAAATTTGGATTAGTTCTTCATGAACAATTTTTCTCTTGATGTACATGAAAATATCAAAGAAATATATATATATATATATGCACGTATCGATCATATTTCAAATTGATCACAAGAAGTTGGCCCTGCCTTGAAAAACCTCAAGGAAAACAAGTATTGTAGTACCATGCACTATAACCTCAAATTAGAAGACAAAATGTTAAAGAAGTTTGGAACTAATATTGCAAGCAAGGGACTAGGGTTAAGAGTATCAAAACAAATACACACACCTTTGTATGTATACACACTTGATCATCATCTATATCAAGAATATCACAGATCGAATGATTTGATACTGTCAAAGTCATCTATCACTTTGAGCCAACAGAATTTTAACTCCACTGCTCAGTTAATGTTTAGGGACTATTCGACTATAGCAATTAATCGGAACCGAGCTCCCTCCCCCGAGTACTTACTGTATATATATAGGATCCGGTTTAAATAGAAACATTCTTATATGGGGCTCAAAACAATATAAATTAGCTAAGATTAATAATGCTGGATCTTCCTGCAATATATTTCAATAGAAACAAAGAACCTGGTATATGGCAAATAATGATCGATCAAAAAGAAAATATTCATCACTGTATTACGCAGAAAAAGTTAATATCATCTTAACCTCTGCATTTTGCATTACATGAGCAGATGAGCTCTTCCACAGAATATGAAAATGAATTTGATGTTTTAGTTTCTTCCCTCTTGCTCAACTTCAAGCTAACCCCATTTTCATTTGAATTTGCAGATCTTGAGTGGCGGGAAATGATCGAACTTACACTAATTATAGTGAGAGTCTGAGTTCCAAATCTACTTCTTGAGAGTCACTGGATTCAGAGTTCTGACTGCTTGAGCCCATCGAATTACTTCTATGTTTTTTGCTATTCTTCTGATGAAACTCCTATATGTAAGAATGAACAACAAGAGAAAATTGGTTGAATAGAAGATCATAAGTGATTTGCTTTATATTTGAGATGAAAATCATATGTATATTAACAATCAAGTACCTCTAGTACTACTGCTGGTGGATTTAGGAGATGTCTAGTAGTGATGCTTGGTTGCACAAACTGTTGGGTTGGCTCTAACATGGCATTGCTGGGTTCCCATCTGCTGGTTTTAGCAGACATTCGATCAGATACGATGCTATACAAGTTTCACAAACTCCTTCATTGAGTGAATAGCATGGGAGATATATACGCGAGTGAGAATACAAACCTTGGTGTTGTACTGTGTAATTGGGAAGGATCACCGTATATCATGCTTGCTCTTTGATCATATTCACCAAGCCCCATCTATATTAGTATCACCATAGATGATAGATCAGTTAGAAAGATCAACCTCGAGACCGATACAGACTCGATCAAGAATAACTATTTCAGTCCCTCTCAATTTCAAGCTAGGGTTTGGAGCCAATTAATGAATTACAACCGATAAATGAAAAGTAATTAATGAATACCTCAAGAAACATCTCATAATCTCTTAGATAATTCCCAATTATGTACAAAACGGTTAAAATTTAGCATGAATTGAAACCATTGATGACTGATGAATCATCCGAAACAGATATGCACGATTAATAATTTTAAAAAAGAATAGATAAGTTTACAGATAGATATGCGCAGCGTGAGTCAAGATTCATGAACAACAAATAAGAGACGAAAACTTGAAATTAAGATTCAAAAGGAAAGAAAAACAAATATACTTTCCATGTATGGAAGTAACTCATGAAAGTTCAAAATTTGAAAACATACCATCATGTTAGGGTGGAAGCCATAAGAGACTGAGGGAGATGAAGAGGACTGTGAAGAAGCGAAAGTCGATGAATAAGCTGCTGCTTGCATTCTTGTATCCTCCACCTGCTGCTGCACGTACAGTAATTCATCACCAGATTAAACACCATGTTATAGTCAAAGGAGAGAAAGAGCTAGACAGATTGATAGAGAATTAGAGAGAAGTTACATACGTTAGTGATGAAATTGTTAGTAGGGTAAGGATTGATGAATCCCATTTGACCATGTAATCTGATCTTCTCTAACTGAGCAACTCCAAGCCCTCTCTGCGGTTGCTTCGGCTTGTCCGAATTACTCTTCTTCCCTTTCCTTGAAGAACTAGAAGACGATCCTTCTCCTCCTCCCATGTTTGGCTCCCCAAAATAACTGCTCCCCATCTTCTTCTTCTTCTTCTTCTTCTTCTTCTTCTTAATATATCAGAGGAAAGGTGGGAGAGAGAATACACAGAGAGATCGATCAGCTTTTTTAGTTTGAGCAAATCCCAAACTTTGTGGCAAATATTGCAGAGGGGGTAGAGCTGTAGGTGGCAGAGAGAGAGGAAGCTACAGAGCTGAGAATTGGAATGAGAGATCTCCAAATGGCGTTTTTAAACCTGTTGGGGAAGCCCCAGTAATAATTGCATCGCTGGATCAGATTGTGTGTAGATCCTAATGTTTTATATGCTTAGATTTAATGCTCTTTTTTCGCTTCCTTCTTTCTTTCTGTTTTGGCCTTAATTTTAGAACTTCCATATTCAAATATTTGCTTTCATTATTTTAATTATGATGATGATGATTGATTAATTGTTATAGATTATTCTCACCATAATAAACAAATTCGTTTTCTCCCTTTAGATGTGGACTTTAGAGACTACCACTTGAAAGCGATTGTCTATGATTTGAAGTGATAAAAATAATTGGATTAATATAACAACAAACAAGAACTACCCCACGCGCTCTAGATGTCACTAAACTCATACTTCTTTGTCTGCCATTTTTATTTCTCATCATCAAACATTTTCTTCCTCAATAAGCTTATGAAAAATATGCAGATCGATTCTCACATTCTTTTTTCTCTCAGCATTTAATTTCCTTCAAAATAATGACCTGATTTCCTTTTTTAAGATCCATGAATTACACAATGTATTCATGCATTTTCATATTTTAGGATAGAAATCTGGGCAGCATATATATATTTGGTAGAACTAATTATACATAGAAACCTATCCCTAATTTTATTTCATCAAAATAAACAGATTGATGATGCTGATTAATAGTGTTAACTTAAGATTAATGTGGGTTCCACATTGCATGTGATTTCCGGTACTCCTTCCATGATCAAATTTAATTTGTCTCTGAGCTTACACATTGTGCCTTAAAAGCCCCGGCTGTAACATTCTTTAAGCAACATATTAAGAAAGGAAAAAACTATTGGAATAAGTACTATACTATTTGCACATTATGAAGTTGGACCAAATCCACCATTTAAATTATAGATTCTAGAAATCTTTTTGCAGCTTCATAGGGATTGTAATTGTCTATTGGGAATTTAATGGATTATATATTTTACATATTTGCATCTCAAGCAGGTAATCTCTTGCTATATATATATATATATATATATATATACACACACACGGTCCTTCTCAGGTGCGGACGTCCGCACTAATGGTTTTGGTGCGGATTTCTATTTTTACACAACTTTTTTATCGAATTTCCTCATCTTCACCGTCTAGTGTTTAGATAATATTGTGTAGATTATCTCTGTAAAATTTCAACCAATTTAGTAATCGTTAAGGCCTTCAAACTCGAAAAAAAAATGGACGGACTGAATCTATGTCAAACATGAACCGTTTATGTTTATAACAGAAATACACAATTTTAATGGCCTTAACGATTGTCAAATTGACTGAAATTTTACAGAGATGATATACACAATATTATCTAGCTAGATACTAGACAGTGGAGATGCGGAAATTCGATCGAAAAATGGTGCAAAAATGAAAATTCACACCAAAACCACTATGTAGACGTCCGCAGCTGAGATATATATATATATATATATATATATATATATGTATAGCTGTGGATGATCTTTCATTACAGAAGAGTGACTGAATTAGGAAAACTATCTTGTTGAATTTGGACCAAATTCAAATAGTTTCTTAAACGAGATGAATGGTAAAACTTATCAGGTTAAATACGGTGGATTTCGCCAAAAGATTTTGTGATAAATTCAATTAGATATATAAGGATCCTCAATTAGATAAAACTTATCAGGGACAAATCTAATTGAGCTGTTCCACGCATGATCTGTGGGTCATATTTTATGAGTTGTTGTGCGGTGGAAAGTGAGAATGCTCCAATTCTTAAACAGACATGTGAACTCACGCAATTACCATCTAAACCCTCTTGTATTTCTCAAACCATGTCACTAATCATAATATGGTTAATTAGGGTATTGTGTATTGGATATACTGAGAATCCGACTTTGGTGAAAATTGCTGGTCACCTTAAGGTGATCACAACCAATGAATATGAGACACATTTCCGTTTTAAAATGTTTGACTACAATTTAAGGACATAATATGAGGTTGTTGGTGTTTGTTTATAATTATTGTTAACACTTGTCTATCTCTTAATGATGTATCTCTTGTTGGTGTTTGTTACCCACAAGTGACCATAACTAGTTACCCAAGTTATTTCCATATATTGGTATAGTTGTTTGACTTGTTTCGAGCACAATACATATATACTAATATATGCTTAGGATTTATTAGCAAAACCTAAGTAATATGCTGTTACTGTTATAAGTAAACATGCTTATCTTATATGAGATTAATTCCAACAAAATTGCAGACTTTTGGCTGTTACCATAGAGTTTAAGACATGTTTACTTATTTAGGAAATCTGTATTTGATTTAAAGTACAAAATCTCGATTACCTAACCCTGTTTAAATTTCCATATTAAGTAAACATTTTGTTTGATAAGTTTGTTTTATAGAAGCTGGCTAGTAATGTTTTTGAACACGTGAAATCTTGATAATTTAATACTCGATAAATTAATCAACGTGATTAAATAGTACTTTGGTCAGTCTCGATTGTCTTTATGATAACATGTTAAATTTACCTTGAGTACTTTGGTCAATCTTGATTGTCTTTATGATAACATGTTAAATTTACCTTGATTACTTGATATTCGCTAAATTAATATGTTGTTAGATTAAATATTTCGGTCCAGAATTAGAAATCCGTCCTTTTTTATTTTACAGCGCTCGTGTTTAATTTAATGCTATTAATTTATAGAAGTTTAACCGGACGATGATGATTTTGAAGATATATATATAGCTCAACTTGGCTCAGCTTCAATGTTCAAATGGGTAGATTAGTTTAGTGAGAACCCTAATTTAGCAAACAACTCGAATTGGATGGTCTGAGAATCAGCTGAGAATATATATATACGTCTTTGCATATGCCAGTGCCGCAAAGGCGTGTCATACTGTCTCTGCTAGCTCGTTACATATATACATGTACAAGGTAATTTCATTTCCAGAGTTAGAATTTGAAGTTATATATCCAAAATCAAGCTACGCTCCCATGGTGAAGAACCCTAATCATATCTAGGGTTTTCATAATGTACGTGGTAGCTAGAGCTAGAATTCAGATACAGAAAACATATTGCAAACAGAACACGTTGTATATATACGGTTCAAATCCAACACCTCATTGCTCATTAATCTGTTTATATTAATTCTTGTGGTGTACATGCAACGATTTAAACCAGATGCATAAACTAATGTAGTCGACAATAACCCATGCTTGAAGCTACCTGTGAAAAATGCCTCTTCAGTAATGTCGATCATGTTGTATAATATACAATATATATATATATGTATATATACATTAACAGCATTACTAAGTAGACTACGTTTGGTTTACATCATTTGCAAATTATAAAATCAGTGTCGTGAATCATATGATCCAGAAGAAATTATATACAATATGATCGAGAAGCCTAAATAATTTGGCTTCCGGGGTGACCATCCTATTCATACTGTGCCATGTGTATCGTGTACTCATCAGGCACTGACGTATATATGTACCATTACTATAAGGTCCATAACTCTTACAAGGATAATCTTAACATCAATTTTTTTCGTAAAACACATAAAAAGAAAGCTATGCTTCTCATTGAGAATGACAATAAATTATAAATTAGCTATGGGAGAATATGAAACTAAAGGGCTACTGCCCAAAATTTTGACTAAAACACAAATTATATCGATAAAAAATGAGAGTTGTGACAGTTTACTCGAGGAAGTAATTCATAACCTATCTTAAGTTCTTAACATCGATAATGATTCAAAATTGTAAAGTTAATTTACCGATAAGATTATGTCATAAGTAACTTATTTTTACGAGAGTAAGAAAACTAAAACGGGTCTGAAATCTGGATAGTACGTACTTGCAGAAGAAAACAGGCGGATTATGATAATAGGGTTTGATTTGATGTGTGATGGATTGGAGTTAGGAGCGAGCTATTAGTAATGGAATAATCAAATAGAAATAGTTAAGACAAAGCAAAGCGGAGAAAGATGCAGGGAATATATGATATCTACTGTAGATTTAGGGCACATGCAAGCTTACAGAGTGGATTACTCCACACGATTTGCAAAGCAGAATCAAGAAGATAGAAAAAAAACAAAAATTAAGAAATGGAAAACGCTGTGTTTGGTTCTGAAGGGCCAAGGAAACTTGAAAGAAAGCCTTAGCTAGCCAAATCCACCATCCACCATTTCCATATCATCCAAATCATCCCCAAATCCTATATTATATGAGATTCCCAGATTAAAAATGAATCATATACAGCACACGGGGACTCGCATGCACCAGACCCCTTTGTGTTATGTATGGTTTAAGAGAGGGGTTAAGGTAATATGAATTATAGGAGAGAGGCCAGCGCGGGGTTGGTGTGCGTACGTGTGCATGTGTGGGGTTGATCGATTACAGACCTTTCCTGATTGGAGAACTTAAACAAATGAGAAGAATCGTTCAGGATTTCTTGAATAAAGTTTAGTTTGATCCAATATGATCACACTACCTTGCTACCATGCAATATATGGTTCCATGATCTTTTATACATTTATCCGTTGACCATCAAACAATTAACTTTAAAGCAAGAACTTGTATGTTTTCCTAGCTTAGCTGTTGTGATTCATTTTTGAAGAGTAACATTCTCTTTTGATCATCATGGTTTTTCTCATTTCATCTTCTTGTCATATATCTCTATAAATATGATATGATGAACCTATAAGATTTGTATCATTCGCACAGTTAGTTAGAATGATACAACTACGTACACAAACGTCTGATGTCTGGAATGATATATTATATATACCTATCACGTATCAAGCTTAACATTTTAATAATTGACACAATCATCTATAACTATAACTATATATATATATGCCGGATCAGAGCCGCACGTCCGCACCGGCCTTAAAGTGCGGACGTTCCTCCGTTCGCCAACCTACGGCGCCAGTGAGGGCGCGCCTCCACCTCCAGCAGACTCTATAGCGGCATCTCCGACCAATTTCCCTCACCGGCGAGTCCGCTGAATTTCAGTTTTCTGGCCAGATCACCCAAAACTTCAAATAAAGTCGATCTGACCGGAAAACTGGAATTCGGTGGACTCGCTGGGGATAGAAAGTGGTCGGGGACGCTGCTGGAGTCCGCTAGGGTGGAGGCGCGCCCTCTCCTGCGGACGTCCGCTCTCGAACGGCTCCGTGTGTGTATATATATATATATCTCGATCTTTTAACATTTATCTTTCTTTATAATTAGACATGGCCGGTATAAATGTATCAAAATCTTAAAAGGGAGATCTTTTGCCTTCCCACTGTGAAACCCATGGTAGTGATGGTACAATATGGCATGTGTGGATCGCAAAGTACTGATATTCAGGCAATTGAAAGGCTTGTGGTCTCTGCTGGATTATGCATGAAATGTGCTTTGTATATATACTAATGCTCTAGCTGGTGAACCTTATATCTATAGGTATCTTAAACTAACCTGCATGATTGAGTTAAAGAAACCAACATTGTTGATACATAGATCTCTTATATATATGTTAGCAACGAAGGCAGTGCTGAACTAATTATATATAATGCCCATGAATCAATGTTAAGCCTGGATGGGAGATTCTCTTGTAATTTTTATTCAATATAAAATGTGCAACAAGGGTACTCTAAAAGATTTGCATAACTAGGGATTATAAATGTAGGCACATGTGGAGATGCTACAAAATTCAACACTTGGCCTCTTTTAGTTATGCAAGTCTTGTAAGAAATTAGTTTTGCCTTAATTAAAAATACAAGTAAGGACCTACTCATGACTTGGAAATGAAGCTCATTAAGGCAAATGTTTCCCTTCATTGTCTCCCTAATCTTTTGAAAACACAAATCACAAAACCAACATCCCTAGTGCTCTTATGATCTAACTTGGATATCATTTCTGATCTTGTTAGATTTAAAACTCCCATTTTGATTGCCCTAATCTTCTCTTTTAATTCTCACAATGAACACTATGTATCTGGTCCTCAAATTTTGTTCTTCATTGTTTATATTTAGATGGCCTTTCTCCCAATTTCGAAAGTTGTTTATTTCTAAACTTCACAGCTTTCAGTTCAGCATCATATATATGATACTAATGCCTAAGATGACGATATGTAAAACGGAGTATCCGTAAATTAGATGCACCACAAAATTACATATACATATATAGAACCCATCACCATACACACACACACATTGCTTTCCACTTGTAAATACTTTCATAGATTGGTATATGATTGATGCACATTGAGAACATCTTGCTTATATAAGCACTGATGTCATCTCCCTGGTGAAAGTATTAGTATATATAAAGATCCACCCATGCTCACATAGTTGTTTATGTTGGTGTTTGATGAATCTAGGGAATTTTGCTTATATATATGATACCATTGCTACCCAACACAATATATATGCCTACTTGTTTGTCCTTTTGTTTTCTCTAAAGTATAAAACTAGCTTTATGGTTTGCTCTGCATGCATGCATGTGGTCATATTGCAATTTTATATAAGCTTAAGCTAGCTTTCGTTTTTGTGGTACTATTCCCACCTTTGTGAAGATGATCATGTTACCGCCTACCAGTAAGTCTTAGCAGTATAGTTGAGCAGCTTACGAAGTTAAACTGTTAAAGGAAGTGTTCAACTCGAAACCTCAGGATATTAGATGAAGAAGCAATGTATATGATTATACTACTCACATTATAGTTCTTGATCATGTGGTCATAATGAAATAGTGAAATGATATAGAAACCAGGTTGTGCTAATTACTCTCTCATACGAATTTTACCATTTAAGGGTGTGATTTCGACTCACAAACTAACTTTTTAAATTTTACCACTTAGATCGTACGTGCCCAAACTGCACCCGAATATGAAATTTGGGACTAAAATAACAAAGATCCACATGTTGGGTGCACTAATAAAATTCCTGTGTGCAGACTCCTACACCTTTGGGCCTGTGAACAAAGCCGTGAGACTATCAACAAATCTCTACCCGGCCCAGAATGGCCCCAAATGAAAAACGGAATCGGATTTGCCTAATCTACGAGGAAGGCAGAGTAGAGACAGTGGGAGAAAGATAAGGATTTAAAGCCCCACCTTTCATTTTCCTCTCCTTACCAGTAATAACCATTCATATACCAGCTTCACACACTCATAGCCTCTCTTTGGGTTTCTCCAAAGAACACATTTTGAACTCAATTTTTGGTTAAAGGTACAAACTTTGACTTCATCTGTTTTCTGGGTTCTCTAAAAGTTTGCAGCTTTCTTTGTTTGGATAAGTTTGCTGTAATGGGTTTTCATTTATGGTGCTTTTGGATAATGAGAACTGGTTTGTTTGTTTGTTTGTACTTTGCTTGGTTCTTATGGTATTTGTTTGCTTAATTATCAGCTTTATAGTGTCTGTATAATGTAGTTTGAATACTGGTTTTGTTTCATTGCGGAAGTTTAAATGATGGTTTGAGTTTCAGGTGTTGGGTATGCGCTGCTTCTATGCTTAGTAGTGTTACATTTAATTAACATAAGTTGTTGAAGTCTGGTTAACTGTGGACTGTGTGTGAAATGTAATTAGCTAATTGCGTGTTGCTGTGAGAATCTGATTTTGATTGACCAGCATATGCTCTTATGCAAGTGATTGTGGGCAGATGTGGTTAATTTGTTGCGTTGGCGGGATTTTGAAAGTATATGTGAGCAATGGGAGTTCTATGTGTTCATGTTGATAGGCTACAACTGAATATCATTGTTCTTTGATGTGATGCATTTCTGCTTACTCCAAGATGACTTCCCCCCTCTTAATCGTTGTTTTGATGTCCTTTGCAGGTGAGCGAGGGATGAAGTGCTTGTTTTAACAGCAGAATTTACTCCTAGAACATTCAAAATGACGCCTGTAGTTCCATATTCTATAAGCAATGTCTCAGTGTTTCCTGGAACTGCCTTTACCTCAAGAAAGACCAATTCTTTAACCAAATTCAATTTTTCTAGGAATTCCGCTAGACATACTTTATCCACCCAGAGTTTTCTTTTACCTTTTTCGACCTCTATTAGATTGTTACCGTTGTACAACAACAGATGCCCTGTACATCATAGCTCTAAAACCTATGTAGTATCTGCCACAGGGACTGACGTAGCAGTGGAGCAACCAGACTCATCCACTGCAGAAGCTTCTACTGTAGCCTCGGATAATTCCCCCGATGCAGCTGAAACTATTGAAAAATCCTCCAGCTCTGATGCTAGTTCCGGTCCATCTCAAGCAAGGCGTGCAAGACCTGGTAGGCAAAGTGAGATGTCGCCTGTTAAGAATGAGGAGCTGGTCCCTGGTGCAACTTTTACAGGGAAAGTGAGATCAATCCAGCCATTTGGTGCTTTCATTGATTTTGGAGCTTTCACAGATGGCCTGGTACATGTTTCACAGTTGAGTGATACTTATGTAAAAGATGTAGGAAGTATTGTTTCTGTTGGGCAAGAGGTGAAGGTGACATTAGTTGAAGCCAATATGGAGACTAAGCGGATTTCTCTCACTATGCGTGAAGGGAAAGATGCTTCTTCCAGTAGTGATAGGGGAGGATCTGATAGGAGAGGTGGTCCAAAGAAAGGAGAGAGGAAAAATGAGGGGAGAAAAAGTTCAAAGTTTGCCAAGGGGCAGGACCTAGTAGGCACAGTGAAGAATTTGGTTAGGGCTGGTGCTTTTATCTCTCTTCCTGAGGGGGAGGAAGGTTTTTTGCCTCAGTCTGAGGAAGCTGATGATGGATTTGCAAGCATGATGGGTGAGACCTCGCTGGAGGTAGGCCAGGAAATTAATGTCCGTGTGTTGCGTATTAGTAGAGGACAAGTGACCTTGACAATGAAGAAAGAAGAAGATCTTCCAAAGTCAGAGTCCCAGATCACTCAAGGAGTCATCCACACAGCCACAAACCCATTTCTCCTGGCTTTTCGCCAAAACAAGGATGTTGCTGCATTTTTGGACGAAAGAGAGAAAACAACTAAAGAAACTGTAACTCTGAAGAGTACGGAAGAATCAACACAGGAAGTGCTGGATAAACAAGTAAACAGTGACGTGCAAACTCTTGACGTCCCTTCTGCCGTGGATGAAAGTATTGAGAACGATGGTGCTCCTTTAGAGGTGGCTGATGTGGGAGCCAGTGAAGTAGATGATGCGTCAAGCAAAGAGGACCAGGAAAACACTGTTTCTAGTTCAACAGAAACTATAGATGGTGCAGTCCAAGACATACAAAAGGAAGAGGTGAGTTCCAAAATGTTGGATCCTGAAGAAAGTATATCTCCTACCACAGATTCTGTTATTCAGGAGTCTCCTTCAACTGATGGAGTGGAAAATGATGCAAATCCAGATTTGTCTAGTGAAATAGCTAAGCAAGAGTTGCCATCAGATATTGCGATAGCTGAAGAGGTTATAGAGAGTAAAGTAGATGACACAATAGCAAAAGTTGAACCGCAAATAGAACCACCTACTTCAGAGAGCGAAAGTCCTTCAACTCAACTTACTGTAGACGAGGAAGTGCAACCATCTCCTAATACAAGTGGAAGTATCACCAGCTCAGATGTTCAACCAGATCTTGCTTCTCCTCAAGAGACAAAAGGTTCATAACAAGGTTTTCTATTTGTTTTGTTTTTTTCCCATTTTTTTTAGTTTCAAGAGTTGTCTGTAATATTGTTTTCAAGAAAATTCCAGAAACATCTGTGAGGCCAAGATGGTAACAAAAAAATATGGAACACCTAATTTTGCATACCACATGCACTTCATGACCAAAGACCCAATACAATATGCTATAAGTTTGCTCTTGCTTTACTGAAGATACAACATAAAAGATCTTGTTCATCAATTTCCATTATACAATGAGCCACAAAGCCAACCTAATCACTTTTGAGTTGACTAAAGGTTGTTTTGCTTGGTTATTTTGCTGAATATAATGCATTTAAAAAGTTGGGCATCAAATCAGGTAATTAATGATGATCTAAAAACTCAGGGAATTATGTCCTTAATATCATGTGCACTGACACATAACCTGTTTCTTAGGCTACTAAAATTGACTACTGAAGTATGAGGATCTAGACTTATTTTTAAGGATTTGGGGAAACTTAGAATAGAAGGAAGCATGGTTCTGAATGTTTTGTTTGGACTTCTGTGTATATATGTTTACTCATTCCCACACATCAGACGTGGTAAGTAGTTTCATGCCACAAAAGTACAGAGCATTGCTGCTTCGTAGATATTTATTTATGTTTGAATTTTGAAACAATTATTGTGTGGTGTTACCGTAAGATGCTGAATGATATTGCTGGTGTGAGCCTGGATCCTTGATAGATACCTATCTTAAAATATGGAATTGTTCTGTCAGGTAATCTAATAGTAAGCCTTATTAGCCAATTGCATCTGCCTCTAATTTTATATATTTTGGATTACAGCAACTATATCACCAGCTCTTGTAAAACAGCTCCGTGACGAGTCAGGAGCTGGAATGATGGACTGCAAAAAGGCTTTGTCAGAGTCTGGAGGAGACATTGTCAAAGCCCAGGAGTTCCTTAGAAAGAAAGGCTTAGCAAGTGCAGACAAGAAAGCCAGCAGAGTCACCGCTGAAGGGAGAATAGGTTCGTACATTCATGATAGCAGGATTGGTATCTTACTGGAGGTAAACTGCGAGACAGATTTTGTTTCCCGGGGTGACATTTTCAAGGAGCTGGTTGATGATTTAGCCATGCAAGCAGCTGCATGCCCTCAAGCACAGTATGTCACTACGGAAGATGTTCCGGAGGAGTTTGTAAACAAGGAAAGAGAGATTGAGATGCAGAAAGAAGATCTTTTGTCAAAGCCAGAGCAGATTAGATCAAAGATTGTTGACGGGAGGATCAAGAAGAGGCTTGATGAGCTGGCATTGCTTGAGCAGCCCTACATCAAGAATGATAAGGTGGTGGTGAAGGACTGGGTGAAGCAAACCATTGCAACCATTGGGGAAAACATAAAAGTGAAGAGGTTTGTGCGTTTCAATCTGGGCGAAGGCTTGGAAAAACGGAGTCAGGATTTTGCAGCTGAAGTGGCTGCCCAAACTGCAGCAAAAAAGGTGCCCGCAGCAGGGAAAGAACAGCCTGCAGTTGAAGCAAAGGAAATAGTTCAGAAGTAAGCGATTTTTCCCATGGTCATGTGTTTAAGATATATGCATGCTTCTTATATACATTTTGTGGATGTGACGTATATTCATCACATGTTGCAGGGCACCAACTGTAGCTATTTCTGCTGCTTTGGTTAAACAACTAAGGGAAGAAACTGGAGCGGGAATGATGGACTGCAAGAAAGCTCTCTCTGAAACTGGAGGGGATATTGAGAAGGCACAAGAGTACCTCAGAAAGAAGGGTCTTTCTTCTGCCGAAAAGAAATCCAGTCGGCTTGCTGCTGAAGGCAGGATAGGATCTTACATTCACGATGCTCGCATTGGAGTTCTGATTGAAGTCAACTCTGAGACAGACTTTGTTGGTCGAAGTGAAAAGTTCAAGGAGTTGGTTGATGACCTGGCAATGCAAGTTGTGGCCTGCCCACAGGTGCAATTTGTATCCATCGAAGACATTCCAGAGAGTATTGTAAAGAAGGAAAAAGAGCTTGAGATGCAGAGGGAGGATCTTCTGTCCAAACCTGAAAACATTAGGGAGAGAATTGTGGAGGGAAGGATCTCAAAGAGGCTTGGGGAGCTTGCTCTGTTGGAGCAACCTTTTATCAAAGATGATAGTTTATTGGTGAAGGATCTGGTGAAGCAGACTGTTGCTGCTCTTGGGGAAAACATAAAAGTTCGAAGGTTTGTTCGGTTCACTCTTGGGGAGACAGTTGAGGGTACGAAATCAGAAGCTGAAGCATAGGACAAGGACAAACATCAACTTAGCATCGAGCAGAGGTGGTTACTCTAATTATAGATGGGGAAATGAGATGATTGTTTCCTGTTTTGGTTTTAGTATGTAGCTCAGATGATGGGGTTATATGGTGTCACTAGAGCTACAGTTTTTTTGTCATCTGTTTTTTCTTCGTTTGCTGCACCATGATGGAAATATACCTCCCTTTTTTTGTCCGAAATATATACCTCGTAACTTGATTCATAGATCGTCCAGTACACTATAATTTGTTAAAATTGTGATGCTAATGATTCCAGTTGAATGATAAGAAATTTGCTTAAATTTTGAAGTTCTACTCCCACATCACCTGTGCTCATTGTTTTGACCTGACTATATGGTATTTTATTTTTGACCCCTAAAATTCCTTCATTTTGCAAATGCGTACTGTTCAGCCAAGCTCACAATTGAATGTACAATATGATATTCCATAAAACTTGGACAATGTTTCATTGACATTGTTGCCTAACTTGCCTTCTGAAGAGTTCGACCAAAATCTCATGTGACACCATTTGTATTGAGCCTGCTTTAACAAACTGGATTGGAGGGTTGTTCATGTGGAGTGGGCAGACAAATTTGCTTGGTCTGCAAATGGAACACAGCATTTTCATTCCCAAATGAGAATGGTGGTTGATGCAAGTAACCTTCTCCCAAATGGAACACAACATTTTCATTCCACTCTTGGCCTCTGCCGAAGCAGGGCAGGGACAAACACCAATGCTAACATGCCAATTTCGGATCATTATGCATACTTATAACATTGAAAGGCTTCTACATGCTAAAGAAATTGCATGCAATAACAATACAGACACGAGGTTGAGATACTCTGTCAAAAAGAGGTCGCCTATTCAACTATTACATTGGTTTCCTCTGAGAAAGCCAATAGATTCTTGATGAAAACAATAACAAGTTCCCGCATTAACATTCAATGTATGTTTCACCTATAATACACAACACATGTGCTAGATCTACAGACCCTGCCTACTCTTGGGAACAAATCGCCACAAGTCCACAGCGATGTCCACCTCTCGTTTCTTATGAAACTTGTATGTTTGTGGTAAATCATATCGAAGCTGACAACAAAGGAGACGACAGAATAACATTAATCTCATTTCAGCACACTAAATCATGCTCATTAATCAACACATTAAACAGAAAACTAACTGGTATGTAGTTTTAGCCTTTAGGTTCTATACAATGATCCGGAAGTCACAGCAGATATAAAAACCTACAATAAGCAAAACTTGCTTTACCCACCTCACATATAACCTCAGCACTGCTAGCATTGAACTGCCGCAAGGCTGCCCTTTTCACATGCTGCAATGACCAAAACAGATTTCATCACTAGATGTACTCGCAGTAAATAACCTTTCTAAGTAACAAAACATTCTGCAGCAAAAGACTTACATCTCTTGTGGAGGTTTTATGTAACGAATAAACAGCTTGAGAAGCGACCTGACAAAGGAAAAAAGTTGAGGGACACATATCAGAACTGAGATCGATGAGCTTCAGTTTAACTTGATAAAACCACTAATAATTACAGAAATGTTAAATTTAAAGATGTATTTGGAAAACGAAGTCAGAGACCAGTCCCTGCGCTAACCTTCAAAGCCACAGAGAGAAAATTCATGTCAGCACCCTTTTGCCGAGTTCCAAATGGAGGATTCATTACAACAGTATCAACAACTTCAGCTGAGAAAGGATCAAGACTAGATGATGAAAAACGCAGAAGCAAATGCCAGGTGAAACTATGTTTTTTGACGAGATGGGGTTCTGTTACCTCTCCATCCTAAGTTCTTGATGTTGCCTTGAATATACTCTATATCCAACTGCAGGAATATCAACAAAAATAAGGCATTAGCCCTAAGGCACAAACGATTCAATTTTTGACCCCATGATAAACACCTCAAGAAACAGAATGGCTGGAGCTTTTTATGCTTGAAACACCATTATATGGTGGAGATATATCTAAAACCCAGAACCATATAATTTTGTAAACTATATACAATCATTTTTAGAAGCATATTAAGGCATAAAGAGCTGTAAAGAATAAAACCACCAAAGGAATAAAGGAAGTGATCGAACCTCAAGTTCCTCAGCATTTAGTGATGCTAATTCAAGAGATTCTGGATCGACGTCAATGCCAATCACATGTCTGTGAACAGTGAACATCAGAAAGTATTTAACCACCAACCAGAATGAGGAAGTATTCATACAAAAATTTACAAATTTTCCACCTACAAACTAGAGGAGGTTAGGGTACTTAATCTAACAGCAAGTTAAAGTAACAAATGAGGAACAAAAACAAAAGCAAGGGAAAGATGCTACTCACTCTGCACCCAAGAGTCCAGCTGCTACCCCCAATGTACCACAACCACAACCAAAATCAGCCACAACCTTGTCACACACATCCCCAAATGAATTCTCTGCCTAAACACATCAAAAACCATGTAAGGCTAAGCTCATGGTTATAAAGACTAGCACTTGCTAAGCTATTTGATTCTCAGTATTACTCTATACCCAATTTCAGCATAAGCCCAAAGGCAAGAATTGCATATTGATATAAAGTATGGAGCTTTTAGAAGAAAAAGAGAACATGAGAATAAAGAGCAGAGGACTTACAGTGTAGAGCATGCGAGATGCAATGTGGGCTCCAGTTGGGTATTGTTCCAGCTCCACCTGCAACCAAGAATATGCAGTTAAAACCATTGCTTCAACTGTTTGAGAGACACAGAGAGAGAAAGACAGAGAATCAGTTAACCTTTGGGTTTGAGAACTGTTGGAGAGCACCAAGAAGGCTTTCGAGCTGCTTTAGTTTCATGCTGAGACCCAGAATCAAAGAATCTGCAAAGGTCTGTCCTTTCTTTTCTTCTTTTACTTTATATTTTCAACCCTATTATAACGGGTACGGGTTTGACCCGAGTCCACTTATCAAGTCCAATGACTACCCAGGCCCAACTTTTACTATCAACTAAAAGGTCAGTATTTTTACCTACCTAGCTGTTTCCGACGCGTATCTGGCCGTAAAAAGCAGTCTGAGAACAAATTCTTAAAAAGCAGTATCAGAAACGACAAGATAAGCTCGGAAACTCGTAAATACATCGGATATCTGGGGTAATAATAACCTTTACTCCCTAATGTTTACCACCTGAATGGATTAACAAAGGCGCCACTTGGCAATATGAATCTTGGTCTTCTCTCAGCGCCACAAGTTTGCTATCTCCTTCACTTAATTTGTAGTCTTAGCTCAAAGTTGTGAATTTGAGAAATTCGTTCGAATATATACGAACTTTTACTGTTTATAAATATTGGTATATCAAATTTTGAAAATATCATAATGGTATCTCATGTTTTCATCCCGACCTAAGATTGATATATATAGTCATTAAGATGACCAATTTACCCTTAAGTTCTCTTTTTTTCTTAGTTTTTTTTATTTGTTTTCATATTCCAGAAATATTAGAAGAGGTTTTGGAATTTAATAATTTGGGTTGACCTTTATAAACTTGAAGAAGATTGAAGAGGGGAAACATACAGAAGTCCAATCCTTGTTTCTGCTGACACTCAATGATCTTGTTGTTGCCGTTGACATTTAAGGATGACTGAGATGAAGAACTGATTATCTTTCCTAAAAATATAAAAAGCCAAAAAAAAATAAATTGGAATATGAAAACAAATAAGAAAAATTTAGAAAAAAAATGAGAATTTAAGGGTAAATTGGTCTCTCTTTTTTGGATCTGAGGGTAAATTAGTCATCTTAATGACTATATATACCAATTTTAGGTCGGGATGGAAACATGAGATACAAATCTGATATTTTTAAAACTTGATATACTAAAGTTTATAAGGAGCAAAAATTCGTATATCATTCAGACGAATTTGAGAATTCATCTCTTCTCATTTTCCTGATTTGGGTTTTTTTTTTTTTTTTTCCCAGCTGAAGTGGCTCAATTCTCACCTCACGAAGATTAATGAGGTGTTTCCTTCTGGGTTTTCTTTCTTGATCCTAAAGTTTTTGTCTTTTTTCGACTCCGAGATTGAATGATGTTTGTGAATGTAGGTAGCTTCTGAGCTCTGATCAAGGCATCAGTTGAGCCAATTCTAGAGAATGTGCATTATGTGGTTTTCTAAGATTAGAAGCTCTAGTCACATTATAGTTTGCAAAGATGGTATTATATAATCCGGTTATCTTTATGTGGATTATACAGTATGGACTGGGTTTTTTTTTTTCAATGTTATTAAAGGGAATGAGCAGTGAAAATGTCTAGAGCTAGTATTGGTAGGTATACCGACTTTATTTATCAATACAATGTACCAACCAACTTATGATTGGTAGACAAAATCTTCTACCAAAACCAACTACCAAAGTTGGTATACCGACATAATTGGTACGGTTGGTAATAGGCCTCAACCAAGTTTAGATTGTGACCTAAAAAATGAAGTGATAAATATAATTTTTTCACAAATATTATACAATGATAGCTTTGGTCTAATGATATGTGGTCATATTTTCCATCAGAATAATCATGGTTTCAAAACATACATCTTGCTAAAATTTAAACATTTTATATTATAATTATATTTATATGTATAGTATGTTATAAATATAAAACAATACATATATTTATATTATACATATATTTTAATTGTCTTTACATATATTATACATTTTATAGGTTGTTTGTAAGAGGTTAGAGGTTCAATTCTCGTTTCCTAAATAGATATGAGTGTATTTTTGCATAATTACACATACATGGTTGGTATGGTATACCGATAGTATGAAAATTTTAATATTAAGTACTGTTAGAAAGTCAATCGTGGTGCATCTTCTTCTCTATTAGGAATATTCTCTGTTAGGAATGTATATATGTGTGAATATATGTTTCCCAATATGATTCATAATTGTAGGATAGTTTCCTAAGTTAGATTACATTGTTCATTGTATATGTATTCATGTTTCTATCAATGAAATTATTCTGGCCAAGCTATCATCTTTTCATGGTATCAGAGCGGGACTAGATCCTGACTTGGCAGCTGTTGCACCTTATCTCTCGTGCAACGATTTTTCCTTCTCAATCCGTTGTACTCTATATCTCGTACAACAATTCTCTTGTCTCCATGGCCAATATAGATTTCAAATCATTCTTCATTGATCATCCTGATCATCCATCCTTGTTGATAGTGTTCAACCCATATAATCAATCAAATCAACCTATCCGGCAAAACGGTTTCTCCGTTCGTATCCCTTTCCCCAAGCAACTACGTCAACGTGCTCTGGCTATTTTGAATCACAAAGGACCTGATAGTTCAAGACTCAATGTTGCTGTAACAGAACCAGCTTTATCTAAGGTCACTTCCCGTAATTGGATTATCGATAGCGGCGCGACAGATCACATCTCTTCATCTCCAGGCTCACTATTACACAAGGACAAATATTGTTCATTGCCTTCCGTATTGTTGCCTAGTGGAGAAAAGGCTAATATTGTTGCCAAGGGTTCTTTGCCTCTGACTTCTGAGTATTATTTGCATGATGTGTTGTGTGTGCCTACATTCAAAGTTGATCTAATGTCTGTCAGCCGATTAACGAGAGGCATGAATTGTTCTGTGACATTTTTCCCTTATTGGTGTATTTTGCAGGATCTGGTTTCAAAGAGGACGATTGGTTTGGGGAAGCAACGTGACGGTCTCTATTATTTAGTGGCGTTAGCGAAGGAGAAAAACAAGCCCAAACCACATGAGTCATCATCAATTCAACCTGCTTGTCATTCCACAATATCTTCTTCCAACCTTTGGCATCGTCGATTAGGTCATGTTTCATCTGCTCCTCTAGAATATATCGCTAAGAATTTTTTGGATATCTCTATTCCTTCTGCTTCAAATCATGATTGCGATATTTGTCCGCTGGCAAAACAAAGTCGTCTCTCTTTTGGTACCAGTTCTATCTCATATGTTAAACCGTTTGAGCTCATTCATTGTGATATTTGGGGTCCCTACAAACATCCTTCTCTTTCTGGTGCACGTTATTTTCTTACAATCGTCGATGATTATTCTCGTTTTACTTGGGTGTTTTTGATGCAACATAGATGGGAAACTCAGTCTCTGATTAAACATTTTTTTGCTTATGCATCTACCCAATTCTCATCTCAAATTAAAGGTTTTTGCAGTGACAATGGGGCTGAATTTATTTCTCTTCGAAATTTTTTCAAAGAAAATGGAGTCATTTTTCAACATTCTTGTGTTTATACGCCTCAACAAAATGGGGTGGTAGAACGCAAACATCGCCATATTCTCCAGGTTGCTCGTGTTTTCAGGTTTCAATCTAATCTTCCTCTAAAATTTTGGAGAGAATGTGTTCTTACTGCCGTTCATGTCATTAATCGTTTCCCAACTCCACTTCTCTCTTTTCAAACACCTTTCGAGCGTCTATATTCCCGACCTCCTTCTTTTAATCATCTTCGTGTTTTTGGTTGTTTAGCCTATGCTACAACTGTCAATGTCAAACACAAATTCGCACCTAGAGCAATCAAGTGTATTTTTATCGGTTACCCTGTCGGTCAAAAGGCTTATAAACTTTACGACCTCTCTAGTCACAAAGTTTTTACTAGTCGAGACGTTATTTTCCATGAGACATCCTTTCCTTACCATTCTGCTGCCCTCGAGCCCAATCCGGGTCCAATTCGTCCTCTGACCCAAATAACAAGCCCAACTCACCAAACCTCACATGAAACCCAGACAAGTCAAACACAACCCTCTCGTCTTTCTCCATCGATCTCCCTTTCAGAAGACCTGTTGCCGCCGTCGTCCTCTAGTCACGTGCAACCGTTGCCGTCGTCTTCCGGCAGCGTTCAACAGCCGCCGTCGTCTTCCAGCGGCGCTCAACAGCCGCCGTCATCTCTCAGTCCCAACGATGCGCAACTTCCAGTGTCCTCTTCTACTCCCGGCGACGCGCAATCGCTGCCGTCATCATCCTTTTCTCAAGAGCTACCGAGTCAGTCACTTCAACCTAATTCCATCTTTACTCCCCCATCAATCGAACAACCACCAATCCCAGAATCGCAGCCGCCTATCTCAGACCTGCCACTACCTAATCCACCCGCACCATCACCACCACAAGAAGCTCCTCTTCGTCGCTCAAGTCGACCCACCGCTCCACCTATCAAGCTCCGAGATTATATCTGCAATCAAGTCACGTTGCCTCCTTCCAATCAGTCGTCGTCGTTGTTGCCGGGTCCGGCCACAGGTACTCGCTATCCCTTGTCTCAATATGTCTCTTATCATCGATATACCCCTGCCCTTCGATCTTTCATTGCTCAGGTCAGTCAGGTTTCTGAGCCCAGTACCTATGCCGAAGCCGCTTCTCAACCTGAATGGCAGGAAGCGATGAGATTAGAATTACAGGCGCTTGAAGAAAACGGCACTTGGACTCTTACTCCTCTTCCAGCCGGTAAGACCCCAATTGATTGCCGTTGGGTGTACAAAATCAAGCACAAGTCTGATGGTTCGATTGAGCGATATAAGGCTCGATTGGTGGCGAAAGGGTTCACCCAAATGGCCGGTATTGATTATCAGGACACCTTTTCTCCTACTGCAAAAATTATTTCTGTTCGGTGTTTACTTGCTTTGGCAGCAGCTAGTGGCTGGTCTCTTCACCAGCTCGATGTCAATAATGCCTTCCTGCATGGCGATCTCGATGAGGAAATATATATGTCTCCTCCACCAGGGCTTCGGAGACAGGGGGAGGAAAACATGGTTTGCCGACTTCATAAGTCGTTGTATGGTCTGAAACAGGCATCTCAGCAGTGGTTCGCCAAGTTTTCAAATGCAATTCGCTCTGCTGGATATGTACAATCAAGAGCTGATTATTCTTTATTTACCAGAAAACAAGGCAAGTCTTTCACCGCTCTTTTGATATATGTTGATGATATTCTAATTACCGGCAATGACTCTGCTAGCATTGATGCACTTAAGAAGTTCCTACATGGTCATTTTCGTATTAAAGATCTTGGTGACTTGAAATATTTTCTTGGCATCGAAGTGTCTTCATCTGCGCATGGAATCTTTATTTCACAAAGAAAATATGCTTTGGAAATTATTAAAGATGCAGGGTTATTAGGTGCTGCTCCAGTTGATACTCCCATGGAGCGTGGTTTGAAATTATCTCATAAAAGTGATTTGCTCAAGAATCCATCTCAGTACAGAAGACTAGTTGGGAGATTGATTTATCTTACAGTTTCAAGACCTGATATTACTTATGCAGTTCATGTATTAAGCAGATTTATGCATGAGCCACGCAAATGTCATATGGAAAACGCTCTTCGTGTTGTGAGATATCTTAAAAGCGCACCTGGTCAAGGTTTATTTTTCTCTTCAAATAGTGACTTCAGATTGCGTGCGTTCTGTGACTCTGATTGGGCAGGTTGTCCTATTACTAGAAGGTCTACTACGGGTTATTGTGTCTTTTTAGGCTCTTCTTTAATTTCATGGAGGTCAAAACGGCAGAAAACCGTTTCTCTCTCTTCAGCAAAGGCTGAGTACAGGGCTATGGCAGGTGCTTGTTGTGAGTTAACTTGGTTGAGATTTCTCTTGCAAGACTTGGGTGTGATGCACCCAAACCCAGCATTGTTGTATTGTGATAATAAGGCAGCATTGCATATTGCTGCTAATCCAGTTTTTCATGAGAGGACAAGGCACATTGAAATGGATTGTCACTTCATAAGAGATAAAATTCAAGATGGTTCAGTTGTCACAAAGTTTGTCAATTCTTCACACCAGCTTGCTGATGTTCTTACCAAGGCTTTGGGAAAGGAAGATTTTATTCCTATGATTCGCAAGTTGGGAGTTCGAGACATTCACTCTCCAACTTGAGGGGGAGTGTTAGAAAGTCAATCGTGGTGTATCTTCTTCTCTATTAGGAATATTCTCTGTTAGGAATGTATATATGTGTGAATATATGTTTCCCAATATGATTCATAATTGTAGGATAGTTTCTTAAGTTAGATTACATTGTTCATTGTATATGTATTCATGTTTCTATCAATGAAATTATTCTGGCCAAGCTATCATCTTTTCAAGTACCAACCATGTTACCAAGATTGGTACGATATATCATACCAAGTAAGTCGGTTACCGAGTCTTTGGTATACCAACACGGTTGGTTGGTTTCGACATGGCCCAAATTGCCAGCCCTAAAAATGGCACGGCTCTGGGCATTGCTGAAGGTTTACAATGCATGGGAACAGGCAAACTAGTTGACGGAGTGGTGTTTACGAAAACCATGTATAAATTGGGAGCATGCGAACTTGATTTAGAGCATATGAAAGGACATTGTATCCGGATTCTTTGATCACTTCGTCATATTATTACCCGCCTCAGGATATTGCAGATTCAGCTTAGAGAAAGATTAAGTGCAGTATTGTTCTGAAAGCACATTGGCATTAGGAGATATGTACATCAGAAAGCACTTCGGCATTAACCAGTTTAATTGTCTGAAGAAGAACTACAGAACTAGAAAGTAGGGGGTTTCCATCAAATTTCAGATAGGAACCGTTTAGTCTTTAAAGTTGAGAGAGCCATCATCCGAGTAGTAACGTGCCCCTTATTAGTTTTGAGCTTAACCTTCTTATTCAATATTCCAAAAAGTTGCTGCTTATTTCTTTTGTTCCACCTCTCAGCAACCTTGCTCATAGTTGTAGGCACACCAAACTAGTAATATTTAGTAGTTCAACACTACATTCAGTACATTGTTCATTTCCCTTTGTACTGTTCAAAAGGAATGTCCACTAGCTTTGCAGCCAGCTATAAGAATACAACTTAGAAGGGGAGAGCATGAATTAAACTAGACATGTTTACAGTACCGATTTTCCTATTAATTTGTTACCCTAGATATTCAATATGTAGAAGCATAGATATGCTGATGACAGCTACCTCCACCTTATGAAGCCATTCAGAGCCCAATCGTGTGAGCTACTCAGGTGCCACCTTGGTTGCTGATGAAAGATACCTCCAACATCACTTTGCTGTATCCATTCATGGTGATGATGATTCTAATTACTATTTTTGCACTTCTGCATGGCCCTTGGGGCTGTAACAAAGAAAACAAAATCATAAGGATCCTAGTTAATGATTTTATCACAGCCATGGCCAAGGAAAATTGACTGCACATTCAAAATATGGCAACCATCAAGGCCTAAACCAAAATCATCTTTTTCAGTATTTTTAGCACTAAAACAAGTCAGCAAATGTTTTTTGGTAGTAATGTGGAAACAGTCGAAACACTATAACAGATTTAAGAAACTTAAACATATAATAACTCATTAAAATAGATCATGGAGAATGAAACTACAGAACATACCTAGCCCTATAGCTTCTGAACTCTTCATAATCCTCATCCTTCTACACGAGTCAGTGAACATTCTGCAAGAATAAGCAATTATAAGAAAAGATGCAATCGTTTCTACAAACCCTAAGGAAAGCTATAAACTTATGCTTAGCTGTAGTGAAATTGCCAGTACTCCACATCATATGAGGTCGAGTTACTAAAATTAAATTGCAATAATGGCAATTAGCATATTCTGTTAGATGGATTGACCTCTTGAATAGCATATAATCTACACATCTTTGGTCTCAAAAAATCAACACTTACTGCCAGGGGACATCACCAACTAGCATCCAATCACCATCCTTGTCTTCATAGGTGAGGACGTATTCAGCACCATGGAGAAGATCCATTAAATGACTCTCGCTCATTCCATCTTGACTTGAAACTCCATGTGGGCCACATTGACCTGAACAAGTTTCAATTGTTAGAGAAGCTCTTCAAATCGAAGATGTTACCAGCATTTTCAAGAAAACATCGCCAATCAGGAAAACATGAGAACGAATGCACCTTTCGCCTTTTTTCATATTTTTTTTATATATTCATGTGTAAGCATGTAAAAATGTATGGACATAATAATCAAAGAAGTGATCCAAGTGAGAAGAACACTAGCAGACATTTGAGAACTCTAGCAGACCTGGATCCTATAGCCCGAGTTTAGGAAAATACACACACTCGTATCCTTTCACAAATTCTCCATAAGTTTTTACAAATGGACCATTTCAATAACATAAAAAGTCCATAGAAAGTCAAGTGGAAATTGGTTAATTGAATACTGTTGATGAATAGAATCAGATGAGCTAATTAAGGTCTTTGGTGGCTTAGGTTTCGTTGGAATTTAAAGGACATCTGCACAGAACGACCACATTAACTTTGGATGTATGCTAGTGTACATGTATTACACCAGTTCACTCAAATTCTAAGATATGAATCCATGATTTATGCTAATCCCAGTTTCCCAAGAGAAATCCAAACATTTACCAACTATTTTCATTCATTTCCAGTTCTGATCTTCCCAAATAAAGATTCCAAACCAAAAGGTAGTACTAGACCGTGGTGAAGGGATAGATAGATCGGCAACCATAATGGAAGTTCAACAGAAACAAAAAAGAGTAAAAAAGATAATTTACCAATTGTAAAGCAGCTGAACATCTTTTCCAAAGCTAATGATAGATCCACATAGCTGCCATAGGTTTTGAGATCAACTTTCCTCAGGTATGGTGCACCATCCATGCTGACCTTAATATAAAGACACCCTGCTCCCATCTTGCCTTCTGCATCATCATCCTTTTTGGAAGGAATGGATGCCATTGAATTCTTCCGGAATGAACGAATTGGTGGCCATCCAACAACTTGAGCCCTGTCACACATGAAATGAGAGAAAATTAGAGTTTTCTATCATTTTCTTAGTTAAGAGCCATAATTGCTGCAGTCCTGTACAATCTATGACTCATCTACACAAGCTTAAGAAATCTATAAAATAAACTCTTACTGGTGTGAAACAGATCTGGAGACATGCATGCAAAAGTAGAAGGGGGTTAGGATTCAAAGATGGTATCTTGACATAACTTACCCAGTAGTTTCAAATTAGTTAAACCATTTGCACACAGTAAAATTCAAAGAAAGAGCATGCAAAGCCATAGAAATGTCAAGACAGCCAAAAAAATCCAGAGACTTTTGTGATCCAACAACCCAATTAGATAGAAGGCTTCTTTATTAACAATAAATGACAAGCTACAACCAGATAGTATGAACAAAAATTAAAAACCCATCAAGAAGTCAGTGTCATAGACCATCTAGAAAGATAAGCAAACACCACAATTCAGCAACCAAAATACATTTAATCATCTACAGAAGAAGCAATTGAAGTAGAAAGGAAGCTACTTACTTTGCAGCAGGAGCAGAAACCTGAGGCTTCTTCTCATGCAATGGGTTTGGAGACTGTGGTAAAACCCCATCTTTCACAGCAGAGATTGGTTGACTTTTACACTCAGACCCAGCAAGACCTTTGCCACCATTAACACCTCTAGGAGATACCAAGCTACCACCTTTACCCAACTCAGCTTCAGATCCACCATTCCCAGATAAAACCCAGTTCCCAGAAGCTCCATCAATGGCATCAGAGAACACCCTCTTGGCTCCAGACACACAGGGTTTAAGTGAAAACCCAGTTTTGTCCTCCACACTATCTCTCTCAGGGGACCCAGAGCCAGGCAAGCCCAGCCTGAGCTCAGTGGCTTTGAGGTTCAAAGCTGCAGCTCTTCCCTTGTTATAGGCTTCCATGGACTCTGATAAGCCTATGTAATCATGCTCCAAGGACATAGACATTGATATCTCTTCAAGACACAGTAAGCATTAAGCAAATTTGAAACAGAAATTCAAAGGAGACAAAACAGAAGCTTTGTTTCAGATTGCAACTAAATGTAAAGAGGATATGGTGGTGGTGTTGGTGAGTGGAGATGAAGAAGATGGAGGAAAATGAGAGAGAGAGAGAGAGAGAGAGAGAGAGAAGAAGAAGAAGAAGAAGAAGCTTCTTTGGGGTTTTGCTACTCTCCTTTGTTTCTATATACCATCAGACTCTCTCAGTCTCTCTCTGTAGCAGTCTGTAAAACTCAGAAATTAATTTATATAAAAAAAAAAAAAGAAAACAAGGAAAATGTGGGGATTATAAAAGAAAATTTTAATTAGAAAAATAAAAGGTTGAGCCTTTGGATTGATAAGGGTGTTGTTCTCTCTTTTTAAAAGAAAGAAAAGGTGACTGATATTTGTCTATGAACCCTTTTTATGGGCAACAAGTCCGACAGTTCAGAAAGTTCTCCGGCAAAGTTTCTTGTTTAAGCCATATTTATATATTTCCAGTACCAACTAAAATGAAAAAAAAAAAAAAGGACTAGAAATTTGGTGTGTGTGATTATTTGTTATTTGTTTATGTGAGATGAACGTGTAGAAAGGGAAATGACGAGAACAGGGAATCGTTGTTGGCCGGATATGGTGTTTGCATATTGTGGGAGAGAAAAGGAAAACTCAGGGGGAAAGTGAGGGAATTTTGGGAAAGCTGACATGAATTTGCCAACGGGAATCAAAATACGACCGTTTGAAAAGGAGTGTGGCTTGATCTCTCTCTGTCTCGTTTGCATGCCCGGAGTTTAGTTTTAACTTCGCCGGAGAGTTTTCCACTAATGGAGGTACCCAATTTTTGGTCTATATTCAGATGCAGTGAGGTGGATTTTCCGGCATGAGAAAACGAGGCAGTAGTTTGTATACCACACTAAAGATGTAAGCGAAGATTGAACGTGACAAGAAATATAGGAGTCTAACCAAACTAAATGCATATATGATTGGAAATGAGTTTTGCTTGTTGTTGATGTTGGCTCCTTCAAAACTAAAACCGAAGTTGATGATTCTAAAAGATTGAATCGGATTGCACCGAGTTTGTCTGTAAAATTTAGAAACTATTGTACAAAAATATTATTTTTAAATTTCGAGTCAAAAGATAGTATCACATGCATTCGAACAATAATAGAGGTTACAACAGTGGTTGACTTGTCGCATCCCTCCTAAGTATTTCACTACCATGAAGCCCACTCCAACCAATAAACACGGCTAGCATACACTTATAGATGTTACAAACAACTTATTTTGAAGTAAGTTTATACACGATGCAAAACTGTTACATATAACTTTAAAAGATTCATACAAAAAAACTCCATAAAAATGAATAGAAATGCTCGAAATTCCACCACAAAAGCATCTACTAAGCAAAACATTTATCTAAGATAGTTGTCTCATTATGCACCATTGTCTAAATTGTATTTTTGAATCCCAATTTTAGTTTTATTTTTTTGGACGAAATCCCAATTTTAGTTAGGAAATGGAATTTTCTTCTTGAAAAGTAAATTATGGGTTGATTCCATTTTCCCGTCAATCAAACACACTTGCCCAATAAGTGGATGGCACCAAAGCTTGCACGGCTAAAGAGATTGGTTGGTGGGGGACAAATGATCGAAGTTACACTGTGGAGTGGAGTGGATTATAAATTAGACCCAGCAAAAAGCATTCACTGTGGAACAAATAGGCATCAAAACTTCTCCTTCGTTCTTCCGGATAGCGTATTCGGTGCACCCGGAAATTGAACAGTGAGATCGTCGGTGAGATCGTCAGGTAGGGCCGGACACGGGTGAGTGAACGGTGAGATCGGCAGGATGCGCTGTATAATTTTCGGTTTTTCCGATACATAAAGCCATAAAGGCATCAAAACTTTGATCTTCATAATTTCATATAAACCATATTGATTATGTTAAACCCAAATTTATTCGTCACCTATTCCTTGAGATAAAATCATCCAGACATCCACAATCTAGTTTTGGCCTCATTCTATGATTCTAATCCAATTGTTCTCTTACTTCTCTACCATTTTGCACCTACCGACATGATAAAATATCATTCCTAGGGAGTACCTAGAACCTAGTTAACAGCTTCATTTTCCAACTAGAACCCAATCATACCTTTGAGTCCTTATCCATGTAAATTGATCACAACAGTGTTGGATGAAGATGAATGAGTTAATTTGATACTGTCATTTATTCATTTAAATGAGTTAATTTTTTAAGTTTAACCGAGAGAGGATTTGAACTGGAAATCTCATCTAACAATGAGAAAGATATAGTGGATATCCAAATCCTTGTTTTTAAGTTGAGGTCTCTTGATTTGCATGGTGTTAGGAAGTTGTGATTCTTAGTTGGGATAGAATAGTATGGTGGCCAAGCAGCGCATCGCACCACGTAGTATCAAGTTTCACTCCAGGCTTGAAGCATTCACATCGATCATTGGGATTCATTGCTGTCATGCTTTGGGCTTTTTAGTGTTTGGCCAACTTCATCTGCTCAACTATCTCAATCCACATTTTAGATTAGGTTTGTGGGTCTTTCATGCCCTGCACTTTTGTGTGAGTGAGATATATGATGAACAAGATGATATGATATAGTTAGCCTCTTGTTCCAAGTCGTTCTTAAAACCACTAATATGAGATGTGGATTCTAACACTCAAATTAGAATGTGGGATCGTGATCAAGAACATAAACATGATTATGGGAATTTGAATCCTCGGTGCCATGGCAACAATGAACAGATTTAATATATGGCTGATTGAGGATTTAAAGTTTAAAACCAAACAAGGCCCTTCAAAAAAGGTTAGGCAAATGGTTTTCATAATCAAGCCAAATACTTTCTGGTTTGAACTTTGAAGGGATAGGAGACAGCATGAATCTTCAACACAGCACCCACCTGACCCCATTGCTGGATTTGATTAAACATCTGATGGAATAGCATAGCTTTTATTTTTCTTTTACTCCAAAATGGATAATCATAGCTCTCTATGACTATGAATGAATATTACCACATCAGACACAATTCATCAATGGCCAAAGGAACCCACCACCATTGTAGTGCTTCGTAGCTTATACCTAATAATTCTGCCACCAGATAAAAAACCCAGGTAAATCTGAGGATTATTATGGCAGATTTATCATCATCACCACAAAAGGCTAATGTAAATCTTGTCCTGTTAGCATAGATTAGTCATTAGCAGTACAAATTTCCGCTTGGCATGCCTTGCATTACAAGTCTAAATGTGAATTATGATGCTGTTTGTCTTTCAAGTTAAATCAGAACAAGCTGCTAGTCACACTTCTTCTTACTGTTTTAGTGGGTCATCACAGTCCCAAGTCCTATTCTCAGTTTGTTGAGTAAGAACATCAAATTGTATATTCATGTATATGACAGGACCCTATCTTAATTGTACGAGTTAGAAGTAGCAGACAACGGTTTTAGTAAGAGTTGGTGAAAGTATCTTAGTTACTTACACCAGAATCTGGTAATGTGAAGGTGATTGGCCTCAAATCTTATACACAGTGACACACCATTTGATATGTCCTGTATATAATTCACCTGGCTTTCTCTTGCGACTGTTCATCTATTGTAGACCAGGAAGCAATTTGGTACTGATAGAAACTTCAGAATTGAATAACTCTACCTCCACTAAGTTCCCTCACCAGAACCAATCCAAAAAGAAAGAACATTAGATTTGGGGCTCCTAGATTTGGTATCAAAATCCTAACCATATTGTATTAAAGAAGTGGTAGTCAACTACTGTGTTATAAAATTAGTTGTTCTAGATTTTTGTTTTTTGCTGAAAATGAAGATAGAAGAGCACTACTGCACTACTGTTCTAGATTTGACTAGCTAATAAAAGTATGTATGTTAGACTAATTGATACATTCTCTTGATAACGACTTGCACTCAGCCTCCAGAGGACAGTAGACAAGTATGGACGACAGAATTGGGCGATAGATCATGGAGCATTCAAACTGAGAGTAAAATATTGATTGTTTGAAAAAAAAAATCTCTATTCATATATCAAGATAATATAGAATGTTAATAAAAAAATTATTAAATTTTATTTAATAGATGTATATATGATTAAAAATATATTAAATATAAAATATTAAAAAAATATGAAAATTAATATCGATAATTGTAAAAAACGAAAGTTTTGATAAAATATCAAAAATATTTTAGATATTTTACTCTTTGATTCAAACCCAACTACAAACAAGTCCCTTTGACATAATTGTATGAAGTGTTTCTAAGGAGGACGATTCAAATGAAAATTTGTAAAGTATGCTATTTTTCAACTGATCCTTATTTTAATGGTCATTGTTATGAGAAAGTCGATCTCATCGTATTATATAACTAGAAGAACTGTGTCAAGTGTTCTGCTGAATAAGGAGCTTAAGTACTGTACCAGAAGAACCCTTCTGTGCTCTCAGTGTCTCACACAAGTACACACAAGTACTGCTATATATTAAAGTATTTAGCTCCAAAAAATAAAGCTATGCATGCAAAATTGAAAATTGCAAATGCAGTTCAATGATTTCAATCCTCTGCTCTGTTTGTATCTACCAGTCTATATTACCGCAACTAAGGGCCAGTTCTAAGCTTAGTAGAAGATTCAAGATTGTTATGCTGGCATGCACAGGTCAGGTAGGTAGTGCCATCCAACAAACGTTTGCAGGTCGTGTACTACTACTGTATCCATATGAATGCTATTGGGTGTCCCTATATCATGTATTATTGAGAGCGAGGGGGCCTGGATCTCTTAGTGACTTCATGTATGTACATGCTTGCATTGCAAGATGTACCAGAAAAACAATTCAAGTTATATTGATGGTTTCTCAAGGTCACATTTGCTATCCTGTACTATTAAGTTACTGGGAAATTCCACTAGCTAGGTAAGCCATGGGAAGGGAGAGCGAATTCTTTCCAATCCGCATGCATGTAATAAGAAGATAATAAGATATTGCTCGGGTTTCTCTCGAAAACAAGCAATAGTTCTCCAGTTGTTGATTCCACGTACATGACATTGCTCGTTGACAAATGGAGCGATATCTTGTGGAGTCAATAAACAGAGACCTATTGCTCGTTCAAAGATTTTATGCGTCTGAAGAAACCTCCTTTGGCGTTTGCAAGATCGTGTTCAACGAGGAAGACGAATTCCCCTTTCAGCTGGTTGAGGTAAAATGCATTGGAGATGATGCAATATTCTTAGGTCAGAGCCAATCCCAGTATGTTTTAGCTTCAAGTATTTCCTAACTCTGGCTGCAAGCCGAACTGCATATACTATGCTACAGAAAGTGTTAGACGGGACGAGTATCCGAGAGATTATAGTGATTACTTAAAAAGCGAGATAGGTATTTTCAATTTAGGAGACATAACCAGAACTACACTATAATCGCCTTTGATTCTATAAGTAACTGGAATTGGAACGTGATGAATATGCCATTTTGGGTCCTGCCATCATTGAACATTTGAATGTACCCCTAGCTAGCTAGGTTCATACGTAGTTCATGTATAATATATATCTCATCGTTGTAAATATTTAGCGTGACCACATACTTTGTTTTCTTCATTTGTAAAAAATTATAGTCAAGAGAGGAAAATCATATTAGAAAATGGCAATTGAGAGGAAAAAAACAATTTACGACTACGAGACAAAAGTCAATAGAGTCAACTTAGCCCAATAGCAAGAAGGTCAATACCTAAGACTAAAGAAGTCCACAAGTGAAGACCCAAGCAAAATTGTGTTACATCTTGTATTTAAATTTCAAATTCAAAATTTATGTAACAACAATAATAATTAGTGGATCATACACCTTACACACTTCACACATGTGAATGAATGAAATATTTATTTGTGTTCACACTAGGCACACACTCAGTTACACTTATACCATTCATTCATCTTTATATTTTCGAAATTGTTTTCATAACTTTTAATTCTCTATATTTTAATTAGGTTGTTTTATTCTTTTTATTTTACCCTTTTTTTTCTTTGTTTTTGAGCCCTTGGATCTTGGTTACAAGTCTCATCTTGACTCTTGAACCCAATGAGCTATTTAAGCACACTTTCACCCTCATTTCACACATTCTAGACCTAGTTTTCTACCCCTTCACCATTTTGGCCGAATTTGGGGGAGCTCTCTCCTCCTCTCCTCTTCTTCTTCCCCTATTCTCCACATGTAGGCTTTCACAAGGAGGAGGCACACACAATTCCGGGTTCTAGACCATCATCTCTACACCATGGCTTAACAAGGGTATCAAGAGAAACCATGGAGTTTGGGCATTTGCTATTGACAAGCTTTGTCTTGACTTCATGGACTTCTCCTCTCTTTCCCTCTTCTTTCTCCTCTTTCTTTCTCTCTATTATTTTTTTCTTATGGTGTTGTTGATATGCATGGATATGTATTTGTGTGTGACCTCTCATGGTTTTTAGGGGGTTTTGAAACTCAAGTTTCACTTTGTATGGTTTTAATGAGGAATTAATAAAATTGATTTTCATTCACATGTTTTGTGTACTCTTGCTTTGATTTCCTCATTTTAGATGTATGATTTAGGTTTTGCCCTCCTTAATCTATGTTTGGTATGTTGGAATTGGAATATTGAATTGGGGAATTTGTATTTCAATTTATTTTATGGCATGAGTATGGTGGAATTTGCTCATTGCATATATCTATTTCTATTTGGATTTATAGAGATTGTGGTTTTCCAATTACCCAATTTTGAGTATTATTACCCTTGATTGTTGGAATTGTTAGGTAGGGTAATCGTTATCGCAAGTATTCTTCTCGATCTTATTGTTTGTGGTAATGGTTGCTAGAATAGGATAGTCAAAACCTAAATGTTTTTTCTTCCTCATATTTCACTTGTGGTTTAACTCTTATTGTGTGGCAATCGATTTAATTTTTTTCCGGTATCTTAATGCTAAATAGAAATTCGGCAAAACATTGAAGCATATTTTGAGTTTATCATCATTATTGCCATATGATTCTTCTTATTTGGGTAGAGAACCTTGATTTCCATGGTGATGATGCATCTCATCCTTCTATCTTTCTTTTTTTTTCTTTTTTTCTTTTTTATGTCTTAGTTCCTTGATTTCCATGGTGACATTTGGTGTAATCTTTTCATTCCATCTTTCCACCCTAAACCCTAAGAATCCAGTGACCCTCTTTTGCTTTTCTCAAGATCAATGACTTACCTTATCTCAATATCAACTTGTCCCTTATTTGAATGGTTGAAACTTTGTCTTGCCTGCTTATTTGTTTTAGAAGCAAACTACAATCAAAGAAGTTTCTGATAGTGTATTGGATGAGTTACTAATTTGTGTCTCATTCCCCGATCTCAATCAATCCAAGCTTGTGAGTAGAGGATGGAATGAGAGGAATACACGCCAGAGCTTTGTGGAAAGGGTCAAGTTCAAGCACGGAACCAATGCCAATATTTGTGTTCATGAAGTGTTTTTCTGTTCTTCTAGACCCAATGTTATGACTCTGAAATTGGATCTCATCTTCATGAAGACGTGCTCTCCTTTATTAGGTGTGTCATATTCACATATTTTTGGGTTTATGAATGATATGGTATTGTTTGGTGACGAGTACTGCAATTATCTATACATGATTAACCTAACTAATCACACTTTGTGGAGAATAGAAGATGAGGGTCCATAGTCATATGATGAGTTGGGTTAATCATGTATAGATAGCTGCAATATTTGTCACCAAACAATACCATATCATTCACAAACCCAAGAATATGTGGATAACACACACCTAATAAATGAGTGTACGTCTTCATGATGATTTGATCCAATTTCAGAGTCATAACATTGGGTCCAGGAGAACAGAAAAACACTTCATGAACACAAATATTGGTTTTGGTTCTGTGCTTGGACTTGACTCTTTCCACAAAGCTCTGGTGTGTAATCCTCTCATTCCATCCTCTACTCACAAGCCTGGATTGATCGAGATCAGGGAATGGGATGCGACTTAGTACCTCATCCAATACACTGTCTGGAAGCTCTTTGATTGTAGTTGCTTCTGAAACAAATAAGTAGGCAAGACAAAGTAAGAGAAGTTCTAAAATTTGGAGTGGTGAGGGAGAAGCTGGCTGGGTCTGAACAAGTAAGAGAAAGTTCTGCTGATATGTTGCCGTAGTTCTAAGACTCACATCTCAAGTATTTGTCGGCTAATGAAAGGGGAGGATGTGGAAGTTTTTGAGGAGATTGCTATTTGGGATAATTTTGCAACTTGTCATCCTGGAAGACCAAAGAGTTATTGTGGTATACAATGCGCGTGAGAAATCCAAGATTGAAATCTACCGTCAAGAAGATGAGATGTTCTTTAAAACTTATGCTGCAGCCTTCTACCATACCTCATTGCCTTCCAAAGGAGAAGTTTTTAATATGAAAACTGGTGAAACTACCGCAACCAAAAGGAAGAGGAGAGATCACACTGATGAGATGTGCTATCTTTTCTGTGAGCTAAAATTTATATTCTTTTTTTGTATTGAAGACTATGCTAGCTTAATTCAATTGTAGATTTGTGAAGTATCTATGTTCCACTACATTGGAATCAGTAGAGAAAGTTAATAGTGCTCTGTGAAGATGGTGAACTTTGGGAATACATCAAGTACCTTCTGTCGTTTTGTATTGAAGCTATTGTGACAAGTTGAAATCTACATCTTATATATCTGCTACAAATATACATCCGATCTTTGTTACTTTCAAGTAGTGTACAATACCACAAAAAGTTTCTTCTGCACAATAGAGGTTTGTAGCAATGATCCCAGTTGGTCCTCTCTTCAACTATCCACATACATAAAAACCCTTCTCTAGCCGTGTATGATCTCCAGATGCTTCGCTTATAAGTCGCCCTCTAACATTTGGAACCACACCTGCGAGAAAGGGCTGTCAGATCAGATTTCTTTCTCTTATGCATGCCAGCCACATAAATTTTCATGTCATCTCATTTCATGTAAAGTTTAATCGGGCAATATCAAAGAGCATAGGAAAATAGTTCTTTTGAGATTCAAACTTCTAAGGAACAGATCTTTCAGGCCTCCAAACTTTCAAATGAACTGCACTACCCACAAATATGTGTATGTCATAATACATGTTAGTGGAACAATATTCCTCAAATTTTGTATATTAGCATGAACTTAATGCTTGAAGATGCCGTCAATCAGAATGTTTAAAGTGTATCTCTTAAGGACACCTGAGATCCAGATCAGCTATAACCAATGCTACTTCTCTGATTATCAAAGGGTAAGCCATTAACTGTTATTGATTTGTAACCAATGCTCTTTAGAACGATTCTACAGAGAGAAGAAACACACAGTTGTCAGTACCATATCACGATTCATCACACACACACACACACACCTACCTACCTTTAGGGGTCCAACATATGCACTAACACACATTACACGTATCTGTGACTGGTAGGAGATAGACAAAGCTTGAAATTTAGAGTATACCCGCATCCAAGATCTTCAAACTGTCCAGTACGCGCCGGCATTAGTTCTCCAGGGTAAGTGAAGGAAGCAAATTTATCACTATAATTTGGAGTTTTGGACAGCCAATCATATAGATCATTTACTAATGTTATCAACAGGTTTCACAGTAACTTGATTGACCTCTTCTGTTATACTACGGTACAATACGAATCTACAGTCCAGACATCCAGTGACCAACTGCTGCGTTCATTGCACTGAAAATACATAAAAAAAATTTAACATCACACATTTATGAAGGATAAATTACCTATGAGCTTTGTCTTCTCAATTCTCAAGTCTGACACCAGAAATATGGCCACTTCTCTCATCAGATTCCAGAAACTTATCTGGCTTCCGAAAGAAAACAAAGTGGAGTTCACTGGATCTGAACTCGGATGCGAAGGTCTCGATGTAGCAGCCTTAGACAGCAACTCATAAACCCTTTTTTCATATTCGATTATTTTTCATCTCTTCCTTACCAAATGACAGCAACAAGCCACAAAACACCAATGGAAGGGAATATTACTAAAGATAAAAGGGAATTATTATATTACCTAGACTGTGAGAGAGAGCGGAAGGATGTTATTTAAAACCAATAGCAACTCTCATAAACTGATGCAGCACAATCAGTTGCAAGTTTTCTGATCACAATAAGCTCAAACATAAGAGGTACATTTTGGCACACCGAAAGCATTCAAAAATTACATATTTGCTCAATTACATTATGTATGAACTCGCAAACTCCAAGTTCCTCTCTCTTAACTCTACAGAACCTCTAAAAGTTTTCGAAATAGCAATGAAATTGGGGAATGATATGATCACCTTGGTCATATCATTCAGCGTCTAATACGGTTGAATTCAAATCAGAAACCAATTGTATCCATCAAATTCGAAATCGTCATTCAATTTACAGAGACCAAAAACACTTCAATTGCTAAAAAGCATATCCACGGCTTTACCTTCTCCGCCGTGTAGAAGCCGGCAGAGAGAGGGTGAGAAGCGGCGGGGGAGAAGGTTCTGGATAACCAAGTCCTCGCTCGGAAAAACCGCCATTCTTTTCAAAGGAGATGAAATTGAAAGATGCAACTGTGTTAACTGTGAAGCTAGTCACACTGTTCAGCTCTGCTTGCTGAATATATGGCTGTGATTTGGGCCGGGTCGGGCAAATTTTAAAACCCAATAGGTGTTGAATAGACCAATGACACTAGTCCTAATTTCAGTGTCGAACTTGACTTCCTAATCATAACCTGACTTGGACTCTTTTCTCGAGGGCAAGGGTTTCCTAATCCTAATATGTCTCTGACTTCTTTATTTGCCTATATAACGGTATGATCTGTGAGAACATAAAGAGAAAGAAATCAAGAGAGGAAAAAGCATAGAGATACAAGGGATGGTGGAGCATGATGATGATATTGGTTTTTCTAGGTCGAATGAGGTGTCAATGAGTCTAGAAGACGAAGGAGCAGGAGCAGAAGATGAAGAGAGACAGGTTAAAAGACGACGAATAACTGGCCGATTAGGATGCGTACAAAGAGAGATGAAGCTTCAGATTTCATGTCTTCCAACTGATGTTCTGTATTGTGTTCTTGATAAGTTGTTGGAGCTTGTCGATTATGTTCGTTTCGCCGTTGTTTGTAAGGAACTACAACAAGTTGCAAAACTCTACAATTGCACTAAGCAACGTTGGGTGAGTAAGCCTAAGCTACTTCCTATGCTCATGCTTCCCCCCAATGAATCCGATAATGATGCAAAGCAAAGACTACTGTATAGCGTTTCAGAAAGAAAAATCTACAACATCAACATTTGTTTAACAATGCCTTACAATGAGATGTTTTGTGGCTCTAGTCAAGGTTGGTTGGCCTCGGCACTCAGATCAACAACCGTGGAAGGTCCAGAAAAAAGAAAATCGAAGCTCGTTCATGAAATAACTCTGCGGAATCCTTTCGGAAAAGCGTCAGAGGTGATTCATCTTCCTCCCTATATGCATTGCATCCAAAAATTGTTCCAGCATGTTAAAGACTGGATCCCGAGAGTTATCTTGTCTGCTAATCCCGCTTTGCATCCGGAAAACTATTATGTGCTCTTTGCATTATTTAGACCATTGGCGACCCGCATAGGATATACGAATGGTTATTCTCCGCCGTTAGCGCTTATTAAAGGAGGACAAGAATCTTGGATCACGATCAAACGACTGCCTCCGGATCTTCATAAGTTCGATGATGTTATATTTCATAAAAACAAAGTCTGCTTACTTCTTGAAAGGGGATATAGGATGGTAACCTTGGATGTTAATAGCATTTCTAACCTTTCACATCCGAAAATACAGTATATGCGTTTTACAGATGACCCTACGTATATTTTCCTTGCACATGGTAGGGAGCGATATCTTGTGGAGTCAACAAATGGAGACCTATTGCTGGTTCTAAGATTTTATGCGTTTAAAGAAACCACCTTCGGCGTTTGCAAGATCGTGTTCAACGAGGAAGACAAGTCCCGCGTTCAGCTGGTTGAGGTAAAATGCATCGGAGATGATGCGATATTCTTAGGCCAAAGTCAATCCCAGTCTGTTTTAGCTTCAAGTGTTCCTGGCTGCAAGCCGAATTGCATATACTATGCTACAGAAAGTGTTAAACGGGACGAGTATCCTAGTGAGTGTGATTACTTGAAAAGCGAGATGGGTATTTTCAATTTAGGGGACAGAACCAGGACAACACTAATCGACTCTGATTCTATAAGTAACTGGAATTGGAACGAGATGAAGATGCCGTTTTGGGTCCTGCCATCATTGGGTCGTAGTTCATAGCATGCATGTCATCCTTGTAAGTACGGGTCACAATAGACCAAGTCGTTAATTGAAAAGACCAAATACATACCTGCTCATTTTCTTTAAAAGGAACAACGTTAAACCTGAAGTTCAAATATTAGCAATGACAAATCAAAGCTCTATCATTGTTAAAGAATATTGTAATTTTCACTATGTAAACAATGTACTACTGAAGCTCTAAATAAAGACGACCTTTAATCCTTTTGTATTCAATTACTCTGATGCTTTCTTAAGCTCCTCCAATGTGGCTAATTTTTCCCGAGGCTTGTCTTTTAATTTCCCATGCTCTCTTTCACGTGAGTCAATCTTTTCCCATCGATTAAATGGTACAACTCTTACATTTCGGTTGTCCAGCAATTGGAGAAGACCCTCCCTGCCTGAGCTAGATGATGAGGATGTCACTATGCCTTGCTTAAGGTCTTCAGATATACTTGCAACCTACCATGTTGGTCAAAACTCAAGTGAGCAACGCTGCGCTGTAATCACCCTAATGAAATCATATCCTAACAAGCTATCTTTCCATTCAAGTATAAAATATGACTTACAGTTTCTTCTGCACAATAGAGGTTTGTAGCAATAATCCCAGTTGGTCCTCTCTTCAACCATCCACATACATACAAACCCTTCTCTAGCCGTGTATGATCGCCAGATGCATCACTTAAAATTCGCCCTCTAACATTTGGAACCACACCTGCAAGAAAGGGCCATCAGATCAGATTTTTCTCTCTTATGCATGAATACGGGATCAGCCATATAAATTTTCATGTCATCTCATTTCATGTAAAGTTTAATTAGGTAATATCCAAGAGCATAGGAATATAGCTCTTTTGACATTCAAACTTTTAAGGAAACGATCTATCAGGCCTCCAAACGTTCAAATGAACTGAACTACCCACAATTTGTGTATGCCATAACATGTTATTGTATGTTATCATGAACTTAATGCTTGAAGATGCCGTCAATCTGAATGTTTATAGTGTATCTGTAAAGGACACCTGAGATCCAGATAGGACATGACCAATGGTTACCTTTCTGATTATCAAATGGTAAGCCATTAACTGGTACTGATTTGTAACCAATGCTCTTTATAACGATTCTACGGAGAGAAGAAACACAAAATTGTCAGTACCTCAGCACAACTCATCACACACACACAAACAGCTCACTTTACAGCTTCGACATATACTATTAACACACATTAGACATATAAGTGACTGGTAGGAAATAGAGAAAGTTTGAATTTTAGAGAGTATACCCGCATCCAAGATCTTCAAACTGTCCTGTACCTGCAGCCTTTTGTTCTCCAGGGTTGGCACCTACAATTTTAAATTGAAGGAAGCAGATATCATTATCACTTGGACAGCCAATCATATAGCTAATTTACTCGTGCTATTAACAGCTTTCACATTAACTCGATTGTGACCTCTTCTGTTTTACTAAGGTACAAAACGAATCAATGGTTCAGTGACTAAGTGCTGTGTTCATTGCATTGGAAAATACATGACCAATTTTACATCACACATTTATGAAGGATAAATTTACCTATGAGCTTTGTCTTCTCAAGTCTGACACCAGAAACATGGCCAGTTCTCTCATCAGATTCTAGAAACTTATCTGGCTTCCGAAAGAAAATAAAGTGGAGTTCACGTGGATCTGAACTGGGGTGGGAAGGTCTAGATGTAGCAGCCTTAGACAGCAACTCATAAACCCTTTTTCGAATTCGATTATTCTTCATCTCTTCCTTACCAAATGACAGCAACAAGGCACAAAACACCAACAGAAGGGAATATTACTAAAGATAAAAAGGAATTAATGTATCACCAACAGTGACAGAGAGAAAGAGGAGAAAAAGATTACTTCATCTGCTGGATTTTTCAGTAGATCACTTTCCTTTATGTGAACGTGCAGATCTTTTATACCTAAAAAGCAAAAGCAACACTTTTTCAAAATTACTCAAATGTAGATAAATTCAAAAGAGAACAGTCTAGCACAAAAATACAAATAATGTACTACACTTAGCATTAAAATGATGAAAAGTTTGACAATCACCAAGAATTTCACGCAGCTCTTTAGCAGTACAAGCTGCCTGTGCTGGACCTCGCCTTCCAACCAAATATACTTTCCTGACGAGAAAGTGATATCATTAAACATGAAACTTAGATAGAATAAAGTATACAGTGAATGTAACTGAGTATGGGATAGAAAACCTTATAGAGCTCTTCTCAAGAGCTGACAAAGCATGGCTGGCAATATCAGTCTTAGCCAATTCTGTTGTTGGTCGTAAAAGAATGCGTGCAACATCAAGAGCTACATTTCCCTGGAAGCAAAACGAACTGTTTAATAGGGATACACCTCTGTAGTAGAAAGCTGTATGTTTTAACATGTCCTCTGAAGTGTAATAAATTTCACATTTTCTGAGTGCCCAAAGGCCACAACATTTTCTTCAAAATACTTAAACTATACTCAAGCCACATCAAGTTACAGTTCACTTTTGTTTCTCACTACATGATAAACCAATGTATTGAGGGATCATTTGTTTTTGGTAACAACACAGGGTCATGTCCTGAAACCTAGATCTAGTTTACACCTTTATTGGCTCCCTTCCCCTGTTCTTTGATGCAGTTAATCAGCACCATGCTCTATCTAATTACAATTTCTACCTTACATCATTTTTTTTTTGTTTTTTTACTAAGTGATGCCTTTAGAAGAGAATTCTTAGATACTTTATAACCATTGAAGAAAAACAAAAACTAGAGCATAACATCTACATATATTTTTGTGTAATTTTTTTTAATAATGTTAGAGATGGAATAATGAAAGTATGCCCACCCAGTGATATGAAGAAGTAGCAAATCTAGACTGAGCTTGAGATAGTTGCAAGTGGTGTAGCAAGAACGGTAAAGTGTTTGCAGTAACCACCTTACTTGTGCCAGTAATTAATCGCATATTTGACCCTATATCTGACCTCGTTTCCTAAAATAAGTATGAACATACCTGGCCAAGAATTACAGCTGTATCCAAACTCGTCAAGTCAGGATTAAGGTATCTGGAATCCGGATGCCCATTATACAACCACACAAACTCTCTAGCTGCATATATGCCACTCAAATCCTAGCAAGAAACACAAACAAAGTATCCAATAAGATATAAATAATATAAGTCAATTTATAATGCATATTCACCAACAGTGGTTTAGTTACAATCAACCCCAACCTACCGTAAAAGAGGAAAATCCCAAATCTTCCTGAACCATAATGAAGGCTTGATCTTATTTAGGCCCTCCTATACAATAAGATATATTACCATTTCACACCGTCTAAGTTTGATCCCCACATTCATTTTGAATTAACACTATCCAGTATATTGTACAAAGAATGGCAGAAAATGAAATTGAAACAAGCAATACATACCTCTCCTGGTATACCAAGAACTCTATCACTCTCAGCGCCATACGCAAGCACAACCTGCTCAATTGCATAAATAACTTGTTCAAACAAACAACCACAACAAGAAAAAATTTGCATTTTCATCACCTATTGAGCTAGAAACTCACCACATCATACAGCTGGCGGAGCTCGGGAAGAGTGACAGAGGATCCAAGAGTGACATTCCCAAAGAACTCGCAGCGTTCGTGTTGCGCGACTCTCGTAAACTGGTTCACCACAATCTGTTGCAAGTTTTCTGATCACAATAAGCTCAAATATAAGAAGTTCATTTTCGCAACCCGAAAATCTAAAACTTCACAGCAAACAAGCATTCAAAAAATTCCACAGCATTCTTACTCTAGAACGATTAATCCTCTAGAAATTAACTTTCCGAAATAGCAATGAAATTGGGGGAATGATATGATCACCTTGGTTTCAGGATGGTCCGGTGCTACGCCGGAGCGGACTAATCCGAACGGCGTGGGCAACCGGTCAATGATGTCAACCTGAGCTTCCTGGTGCGCCTTCAGCATCTAATTCAGTTCAATTCAAAAATCACAAACCAATTGCATCCATCAGATTCCAAAAAATAAGCAGAAGCGATACGAGGCTTTACCTTCTCCGCCGTGTAGAAGCCGGCGGGTCCGCTTCCAACGATGCAGACGCGGAGAGGGTGAGAAGCGGCGGTGGAGAAGGTTCTGGAGAGCCACGTCACCGCTTGGAAAACCGCCATTGTTTTTTCGAAGAAGAAATTGATCGACGCAGTTCTGTTGAGCTAGTCACTACTGTTCGGCTTAAGTAGGGTGGGGGATTGGGCCGGGTCGGGTACAATTGAAAAAGGCCCCAGTTTCCGGACCAAGGAAGACATTGAGCTCATAGTAATGGACCGTTAGCTAATCATCTTAAGGAAGACCTTTGTGTCATGTGTGTTTTATTTTTCAACGATAGAGAAAAATGCTTGGCGAAACAAGAACAACGAAATCTATCTAGGCAAAAATGAACGAGAAATAAAAACACATTGGATAAATAAAAAAATGTATATTCTTTCAACTATATCTTAAGTCTTAACCCACTTTTTAAGCACTGATGATTAGTGCAGATAATACTAGCCAAATATCCATAATTATATGTTTGCCCCCACCACCAACCTCATGCCCCACAGCAAGAAAGCCTCATGGATCGTGGCCCACTGGGTCAACACCAGTCAAACAATGCCATCCCATCTACAGATAAAACGTCACAGTTGATGTATAGCTGACGTCATAATCAAATGCTCCCGTACTAATTTAAAATTTCTTTTCTAAAATAATAAAGGAATGGGTAAATGGTAGAATGTATGTATAGGTGTTACATTATCCCCTCTCTCTTTTTTTTTTGTATAACCAGAACCTGATATAACTAAAAGAAAATTTTCATTATAGGTCTAGGGCCTCCTTGTTTTTATTTTATTTTTATGTTGTTGGTTACAAATTAAAAGGACATTTTTTTTTTATTTTTTAGAGAGAAAAAAGACACTGATGAAGGAAAGGGAAGGGGTAGTAGTTGTTGGAGGTGGGACAGTTTTGGCATTATGGGAAGGGGGACAAAGGAATGGTAGTGGGCCTGTTGTTGGGCCCTCTCCACTAGCAACAATACGGTCCAAAATTGTCACTGTCAAAGGGGTAAAAGGCCCAAAGAGGAAGAATGCTGCTTGTATACAACGAACTCCTACGGATGATGTGATGGGCCCACTATAAAGCAAAAAAAAAAATATAATTAAAAAATTACTACAACAGTAATCTTCCTATGAACTTTTGTGTCGAGAACTTAGATGTGATTTTTGTGTCGGTGAGCCGTGGTTTAAGCAGTGTTTAACTAATAATTTTGAGTTATTAATAAAATAAAATTAAAAATTAAAAAAAGACTATAATTTAGCTTTGTTCCTCTAAAATGTACCGAATTTAATTTTGCAATTTTAATTCTAATACAACTGTATGATACAAAATTGTTGTCTATATGTTTACTTACTGTGAAGGAAATTTCATAACGGATATCTTGGTTAGAGATAATATCAACCTTAACCTCCCATTCATACAATTCTAACTCGATCTCCTACATGCAAGTGTGCCTTGGCAGTTTGGCGCCACACTAGATCGTTGGTCCAAACTTTGTTTTCTCTAGCTAATTTATGTTCTTCCATGCCCTTTTGGGCTACATATAACCAATAAAAAATATAAAAAATGTAATGATTAAAACCAATTCACATGAAAATGCATCTTTCTTACTTCTTCATCACTTAAAGATGACAACCTAATTTTACAAATGAAATGGTTTGTATCCCAGTCCAAACATAAAGGTGGTGATGATCGATCATGATGAACTACTCCTAGTTGCCATGTGATTGCCTGATTGGGTTATGAATAATTAGACACTGTTTTATATCTTTCTTATATTTCTTTTTGGTTCTTCTGCCTTCACACGTGTGGCACCATGTGAATTAAACCTGATCCATCTCAGTTCTGTAGCTCTGGTTCGTCTCCTTCTGCTTATCGAGGATCACTGGATCGATCATGGGCACAATAGTTTTCGTTCGCGGATAGCCGGTCACAGTCTGGCACGTGAGCTGCTTCCGTTTGCATGTTTGCTGATCTAGGGCAGACGTCAGCTGACGAACCGTCGACGAGCTAGCAAGGCTGTAAAGCCTGAGCAGCTAAACTCATCATAGAAGCAATTCTCAAGTCGATCAGCTCACATCTTCTTCCTCTCTTTTTTCTTCCCCGAAATGACTCTGAAACCCCGAACTTGAAGATAAACAATTTGATCTCGCTAGCTAGCTTGTTTTTTGGTACTGAAATAAGACTGTTCGTATACGTACCGTTTAGAAATTGATAGCCAGCAAGTCCTGCAAAGAGTTCGTCTGCTTGTCCTTTAGCCTTTGTTTGCAGAAAATAGAAGAAATGCCTTGTCCATTTTGTCATTTCATGAAGTTGAACACTACTCTTGCATCGAGTACTATTGTCATTTCATCAGCAGTGATCGATCGACTTGGTACGTACACTACGTACATATCTGTAATAGCTGGGATTAGACTTTGGCCTTACCATCCTTGTCGTGGCTTTGAAGAAAAGACTGATTATAACAAACTAAAGCAAGTTAATTAATCCTTGTTTAGTCCTCTCTCGTTTGACATTATTTCTCTTTAAGCAATAAGCACATTGGCTTTGACACATGCATAGAAACTAGAAAAAGCTATGCTTGAAATAATTCGCCCTAAATCAATTAACAAATCGAAAATTATTAAACATATGTAACAAGCATTAGAGTGGGGCAAAAAAACCTAGAAAGTGTCCGGATATTATTCAATATATATATATATATATATATATATATATAGAGAAAGACAAACGTATATTTGATATTGAATTGCAAAAGGAAGGGTATGAAGATTATTGGGATCAGTTATATAGCTATATTAACAAGGGCAGGATGAAAAATCTGAGTATTTTATCTTCTACTGAGAATGATTGAAGATTTGTTTATAATCTACTGATGTTCCAGATACAAGGAATAATTACTCTCGTTTTAGTTGATTATTTATCTTGTTCTTTTCTGAATAATTCATTGTTCATGTTTTCAAGTTGATGGTATAGTAAATTTCCATTTGCTTGTCTTGATTTGTCATGGATGGGGGATTTGCCTACTTAGTAGCATATGCCCTTTTGGCTAAACCGGCCAGGCTAGGATTATTTGAGTTATGGCTTACCCTACAAAAAGCTTATTGTATATAAGATGATTAATTAAGCTGTCTAGGGATCTCAAGAATTCTGGATAGAATTCAAGGGAGTTCAGCAGCATGTGATATGAGGAATCCGATGATCAAGCATGAGCAAGATGAAACAAAAGAACACACCCTTTTATGAGGTAATATTCGAAGCTCTAGGAAACGACATGCCAAGCTTCAAAAATGTCGATGATTTTAATTATTGTTAATTTCAATTAACAATTAATAAGTTAATCCTGATAATGATATAGGAAAACATGCACATTAGCATCATGTTGTCTACATATGCCAAAAATACAAGACAAAATAACTCGGAGGTCACGATGGTCATGATGATGGATATATTCGGAAGCATGTGTTTGCCGTAATGGAGAAATATTGCCCTGTGTGATTGTTTTTGCCAATTTGAAGTCAATGTACGAAGTCGTTTCATGGAACTTTGTATTTAGCATGTTTCTGGAAAAAAAGTTTCCAGGTAGTTTACAATTTAAACATTCCAACTGAAATATTGAAAGCTAGCTATATGGTATCAACAAGATTTAGAAATTTTAATTATAATAACCAGTAGTCGATCTCAACATGGTTTAATTGGCACCCAAAATAAGTGAAAACGAGTTAGCAAATATTGTTAGAATTTAATTTTTATTGAAAATCTCACATAATTTGTAGGATGTGTTAGGTTTTTAAGTTCTATAATTGCTTAAAAATCATGATTCTTTTGGAGTTAGAAGTTTTTGTTAAGAAGATAAGAACATGTGATTTAATTTGGCAAAAAAAAAGAGTATGTTATGGAGATACAGTTCATAGATTTTAGGAGAATATTAGTCTCGAAATCTTTATTTATCTTAATTAATAACGAATAATTTGGAAGAATGAGCAGCCTACATTAGCCGGAATGAATTTTGATTCATGTGCATTTAGGTATGCAAGTGAATGTTCAATATTCATTGTTTTTGTGCCACACAAGTTCTCTACCAACAAACATTTGAACCACATATTCAATATTTCAGGCTTCAAACGATCGAGGCGGACTCCTCGACGAGCCAAGACCTCGAATTTGTTGGTTAATATGCACAGAGAAAAACCCAAAAGCATAGTGTTAGAGAGAGAAGAATATATGAGAGGAAAGGTGAGGACAAAAGGGAGGCATGTTATTGTTCCTTGTTTGTTTTATGGTTGGAGCATGGGAGAGAGCCAAAGAAGAAGCAAATAAAAATGGGGAGGAGTACTGAGGAAAAGTGTGGGGTGGTGCTGGAAAAGACACTGCGCTTCCGACAAAGATTTTGGCAGTACGGACCAGACAGCACCACCATAGCTACTACGAGTTAGTTTTGGTTAATATGCCCTAAAGAATCAGGGGTTATGTTCCTAAGGCAAGGCAGATGAGCTCGAGATTTAAGGGGTATTTGTTCCTTTGTTTGTTTCTTGCTTCAAAATGCGGTTTAAGGGAATGTGTGTCGAGGGGAGAATAATTTTAACATTCTTTTATGCTTGCTAGCTCGTTCTCGTTTGATTTGATCGATATGGAGAATGTTGGAGGAATATCATTATATCAAACGGAAGTAGTAAGGCGTCGGCCTTGGGGGGTTTTTTATGAGTGGCCACTTCCCAACCCTATAGTTAGAGATCTAATGAGTTTTCCACTAATTAAGTAGCTAGATAGGGTTTCAAGTTTTGTCAAAAGAAAATATGAAAGCTAGGGTTTCACATATTATAAGAGTCATGCCCCTCATATTAGTTAGAACATACTAGAGTAGATAGACTTTGATCACGTTTCATATATATCATTACATGATTATGCATGAATCAGAACAATTATAATAGGATTAAGGAATTCGAACAATTATGTGTCCATTCGAAGTAGCTTTAGCATTTGATTTCGAATATGGCAGTAGGTAGCTACTAGCTAGAGTATAAATGGACATCCATAGTTTCCGACTTTCTGCTAAGTTTGTAGCTAGATTTTAACCACCGATGGCGAATTTGGTTGCCAGTACAGATAGGGTGGCCATTTTATCAACATGGGAGTGAAACCAATCTTGACTAGTCTTGATTCTGGGAAACTGTAAATCATTCTCTTGGAGACTTGAGATTAGGGATCTCCAAACCCTAGAACTTGACCTCTCGAAAAGTGTAACACTGTGCAATGTCGGTAACCTCCATTCATATTCTATGCTCTCACGGGTCATCGTCCTCACATTTACCACACTCTTCTACTTCATTTCTTAATCCATTAGACAATCAGTTACAGCAAGCTTACAAGCAGATATGGTTGCCAGTTGCCACACATACATCATCCACTAATAGCCTTTGAAGATGACAACAAATCTAGTAATGCCAATGTTCAAATTTTGATGACCCTCACTATCAATTTCGTAATCGTCATTCTCGGTTATTATAATTAAGTAGCTTGTAAATTTCAATCCAAACAAAGTCTGAAGCATATATAGCTAGCTATTTATTAATATACATCCTCTATATATACATCCTAGCCATCTGTTAAGACGTACTTCAGAGTTCGTATACCAGTTTAGCTAGGGTCACGTACGTACTGGTTCTCGATCGATATCAACATCATAACCTAAAATGTTGCAGGAAATCAAATCTAATTAGCAATAACAAAATAAACAACTAACCAAAAACAAACCATGCATGACGATCACGAAACATGAAGCTTAAGCTAGCTTGCAGTAGTCATGACTCGGAATAAGGTGGCTATATCTCAATTATAAATGACTCAATTACATGCAATATTGACTATCATCCTCGTAGTTTAGTACGTACGTAGGTCAATTAAGACACTTAATTACTTGGCTATATCTCGTAGTTAAACTCATTTCCATCTAATTTGTGATTCTTAGACGTTAAATCTTTCCTTATTAGAAAAGGGGGAAGAGCGAGCTAGCTACGGTAGTTTAAGGGAGGACACTATCTTTATTACCATGACGGATTGACATTAAATTTTCAACAAAATTATCTAGGTTAATTTTTTTTATGGAATAAACAACTCAAATACTGCAACTAATCTATCATGAATTGAATACATCATCAAAACATCTCACTTATAAAGGGGGGATGCCACTAGCAATATTAACCAAGAAAAAGCTAAGACACATGTTACTATATATATACGGAGAGTAGATTCTACACACCACGATACACTAGTCACGACACTTAGAGATGCAAAGATAGAACAAATTAAGAGGGGAGATCCTTTATTCCTTCCTCTCATTCTTATTTTATATTTGATCAAATTAAGCGCCCACAATAATATAGAATCTCTTATTCGACCACAAGTCCTCACATCATGTATCGAAAGCTTTTAAACTATTTTTTTTAGGTTTCAATTTTGTTAACAATATTAACATATATGCAGGTTAGCGCCATGTGAGCAACTGAATCAAATACTACACATTAGTTGCTCCGTTAAATTATATGTCGGTGTGTAAAAGAATTTCCGTTATATATGTTTTATGTGTATTGCCAGATGGGGAGTGATGGTATGGAGATAATGTAAACTCACAGTCCCGTTAGTAAGATCCAATATATTTTTCGTTTACTTAATTAATTGGAATTGCTACCACCTTTTCTGTCCCACTTTGAGATAAAGCAAAAGCAGATGAAAAAGCAAGAAAGAAAAGAAAAACACAAAAGAAAGGGGGAAGAAAGGAAAAAAGCAGATCAGAGTAATAAAGAAGAGGGTGCGAGTCTTTGAGAGAGATAGAGAGAGATAGATAGGTGGGTTTCTCAAAACTCCATGATTATTCAAATTCTCTCTTAAAAACACAACCTGGGTACTTAACCCAGTGTAGGTAACCTCTCAAAGTTTCTACAAAGACTTATTTTGGGAGCTTCAGCAAAACAAAAAGGAAAACCACACAAAGGAGGAAAGGAAAGTTAAGCCAAGTTCAGGAGACCAAGGCATGAATAGAGGTCATGTTTTGCAGAGCTCACCGGTGCAACAAATGATGGCGGCAGGAAACCCTAACTGGTGGAACATCAATAGCTTGAGGGCGCCGATAACGACGAACCAACCTTCATCATCTCCTTTCTTGCCTCCGCCCCATCACTCTAGTTTTTTAATTCCACAGTTTCAACCAACTCATCCCTCCTCTTCTTCAGTTCCCTTTATTCCTTCCTGGCATGACACCAACAACCAGAACCAGGAGCTTCCAGAGTCTTGGAGCCAACTCCTCATGTAAGAACTCTTTAATCCTCTCGAGCTTTTTCGTGGCTTAACTCCTTTTTTCTAGTAGTGTGTTAACATACACGACTGATCTTATATGTATTGTTTTACAAAACTCAGAATCCTTGAGAATTCTCATCGCTGCTTCTTGCAGCCTGCATGGATTTTCACTTTTATTTTCATATTTAGATCGAAATCAAACGTATTAACTGGTGTGATTGTTAACAAGCAGGGGTGGACTGGTAAGTGAACATGATAAGGCAAATGGTCTGAGACAATTAATCCATCAAGCTAAGAAACTGGAGGACTGGGAGGAGCATATATTGAGTAGTCAAGCTCATCCGAATGCTCCTGTTAATGTTGATGTGAAGCAAGAAAACTCACCACCAGGGAGATTTGTGTACGGTCATCATGGGACTGGGAATAATAATGAAGATTTCCAGTCTTCAGCTTTGTGCTCTTTGTCTCAAATTATGCCAACCAGTTCTACTGCTGGCTCAGCCTCATCTCCTAAGTCGTCTTGTGTGACGAGTTTCGGTAGCAACATGTTGGATTTCTCTAACAAGTCGGAGGCGAGGCACCCACCACCGAGCCGATCCAGCTCCGAGGTAAGAGAGATTGAGAGAGTCGAGAAAACGAAGACATATATTCTTGAATCTTGATTTCCTAGTTAGGGTTTGGAGATTCCTTTCTTCCGCTTCTTCTCAGATTTAACCTTGTGTTTTATAATGCATGACTGCTGAAAACAGATAATGAGCTTATAATCAAGCTATAAAAAGTACCGTGGATTTAAATTTTCTCTTGGTTTCTTTGTTGTTTTATTTTGATTTAAACGCCTTTTTCCCAATTTATGGAATTAATGATCAGCATGCTAATTTTGAAATGGATTGAATCGAACCTGACTCCATTTTCCCCTTTCTGATCAATTATTATGAAGTTAATTGATCGTATAGCATATAAAACCAATTATGGTTTCTAAATATTATTTTCTTAGTCCCGTTCAAAATATTAATTTTTTGGTTTCTGGACTTGTGAAGTGTAACAGCAGTGCAACTGGAGGGGCAGTTAAGAAAGCTAGGGTTCAACCTTCTTCTTCAGCCCAACCTACCTTCAAGGTAACGCTAATTTACCAGTCATGATGTTCCATCTCCGGCATCTCTTTCTCTCTCTCTCTATTCTCTGTTTCACACACGAAAACAGACACACACATGCAGCTATATGTGTAAGCTAGCTAGGATAGTAATACTTGTCTTTCTTGATTGTCCATTTCTAATCAATCATATTGATTCTTTGTCTATCGCTCCCATCTTTCTCTCGTCTATCTTTTAACTTCAAGCTAAGGACCTGCATATGAATCCTGCACCTCTTATTTTATATCTTCGTTTGTGTTTCGTGATCGATCAGGTGAGGAAGGAGAAATTAGGTGACAGAATTACAGCTCTTCATCAGCTTGTTTCCCCATTTGGGAAGGTAAAGTAGCCTTCATAAATTAATCTTAGCAGTTAAAATAAGAAAATTGATCTCCATATATAATGAAAGAACTTCTGAACTTCAATACCCTACTTTCATTTATCTATCACAAATCGTAGTTTAAATTAGTTTTTACCTTTAAGCATTAAAGAAGAATGCAGACATAAAAAGTGTATAACTTTGGAGGGACGTGGTGTGGCTTTTTTCTCTTTTGCAGACTGACACAGCCTCTGTCTTGTTAGAGGCTATTGGGTATATCAGATTCCTTCAGAATCAAATTGAGGTCACGTCTCTCTCTCCCTCTCCCTCTCCCTCTCTCTTCCCTCCTTTATTTTTGAAGCTAAGACTGGAACAAACCATGACCATGAGTTGGTAGTCATATATGGCAGCAGCATGCAGTACAAAAACACCGTTAAAGTTCCATTTCAAATAGGAAATATTACTTGTTGCTTTCAGTTTCAAGTTTCAATACTCTCTCTCTCTGGTTTTGATGAACGAAGTTCTAAATATAACCTTGTTCTCGATATTTCTCTTTTTTCCCCCTCGGATGCTGATTTTGCAGGCCCTAAGCTCACCTTACTTGGGCAGTGGATCACCAAACATGCGCCTGCAGCAGCAGCAGCAGTCTGCAGTAAGTTAAATATACGAGTTACTCACTCCAATGCTACATATATCCCCATCTCATTCTCCCTCCCTCGCTCTCTCTTCCCCCCCCCCCCCCCCCCTCTCTCTCTCTCTCTCTCGCAAGTCGCAAGTGTATTAGTCTATATTATTAGTTACTGATTTCGATTAATTAACCCTTATTGGACTTTCTCTGGTTAATTAGGTTCATGGTGAGAGGAACTGTATGTTTCCCGAAGATCCTGGGCAGGTAATACTTACATTTTCTTAGCTTCCCAGAGTACAAGTTATATATTGCTCATCTTAAGCAAGTAAAAAGATCATTGAGTACTTACGATCGATGAGTGTAAATTAGAGAAAGTGACGCATGCGCATGATGTTAATGAGTAGAATGAATATTGGATCAATCCTAATGCTGCTGTATCATTGTTTTGACTATATATAGCTGCTGAATGACAACTGCATGAAGATGAAAGGAGTTAACTCCGAGCAGGTAAATGCATCTTCGTTATGTTGTCACTCACACCACCATTAATGTTGCGAAAAATTAGAATTAGGTGGAATCTGGTTTAGTACTTAACTTCTAATCAATCTAGTATAACTTAACTTCTGGGTGAGATAGCTAATAAGCAACTTGAAGAACACTTACAATTAATCAAGCTCCTTTATCTTTTGGTTTAAAATTTCTCAGGATGCTTATCAAGAGCCAAAGAAGGACCTGAGGAGTAGGGGTTTGTGTTTGGTTCCGGTTTCTTGTACCCTGCAAGTCGGGAGTGACAATGGAGCAGATTATTGGGCTCCGGCCGCTCTCGGCGGCGGTTTCCAGTAAAGCAATGTGGAAGGGGTGGCATAAGCAGCACACACGCATGTATACACAAATATTGAAGAGATCGATCGAATATATGGAGCTTCATGGAAGTGAATGATATAACATCATGAGCAGTCACTCTGCTAAAACCCAAAGGCTGATTGCTCATGATGCTATACATTATCTATCAATTTTATGCATATATGCTTGTGTGCTAGCTAGCTTGGTTTTAATTTGGGACTAGGAAGTTGTTAAACTCCGTGATTAATTAAGTTTTATTTATCTACGTACCTTCCATCTTTGCTTCAATCCTAGCTGTTCATGTAAATTCAGTATTAACTAGTAGAACGAGTGTGATCATTATTTCAAATATTGTTGATCACAGAGCAGCATTGATTAATTTGAATCGTGTTGAGCACTAGAAACTCAACTCGATCAAATTGTGTTCTCTTTCGTGATTTCTATGATTATTTGAACATCCTCCTATTGCTATTTGTTATTAGCTATAACGTCACGTCATCGACATGTCTTGTTTGTAACAGAGTGCGACAAAAATGAATCACAAAAACGATCCTCATATAATGTTGATATTCAGAAAACTAATCCAATGTTCTTATATTAGTCGAGAACGACTCTTTCTCTTTCTTTGTCTCAAACTGAAATTACAGCACCAAATGCATAAATTGAGATAGGATATCGACATGACAAAAATTCTTCAAGAATATATTGATACGATTCCATGTGCATTATTTTGGTGTACAATCTATTATAGGGATTGGCCAAGGGCAAAGTCATTCCAAGAATCTTTTATTTTTATGGTTATAAAAATGAATTTATAAAAAGGGTACGAAACAGCAGTACCATTTGGTTTACTGACATAAGTCTCCATTTATATGTAGAAAATTGTGAGTTCGACTCACAGACTCTTGTTGTAGTATCTGAGTTGTTTAACTGATAAAAAAATAAAAAATACAGAAAAATAACCCCCTTAGGCCATATCTGCCCCAACATTTGATCCATATATAGTCAATTCAATCAACAAAAATTATATGAAATGTTCCATGATTTGAGTCGTGTCACCCATCAAAATGTGGTGTGGAACATCGCCAAATACATCATGGATTGATGAAATGCAAGACTTAGTAACTAGTTTGCATCACACAATTTACCAACCAATTAAGTAATTTATAGAACAAATTAAATGAAGTTTACCTGCAAGTAGATAGTAGTAACATGTAATTAGTATTAAGATTGAGGTTAAAAACATTGATTTTTATATTCAGTTCTTGGAATCAAAGTTATCGATAATAAAGTTTCTACTCAACTTAACATAAGTGAAAAAACCGTAATCGCATCGCATCATTATAATCTTTTTATCTGTAAACAAATTTAGGACTTCATGCAAAGTTGATTGGGCTGGCTATGGTCAAGATGGACCCATCCCGAGCCCATCCTTGGCTTGATTTTTCCAAATTCCCAAGTGAGTCCAACACTCAAAACTCCAATCAGTCATGAGTTATGACTTATGAACCAAGTTGTTTATTCAGATTGAAATTGCATTTTCGAACCCCATGAATCGAAACGTAACGTCACGTAACGTAACGCAATTTCTTTCCTACATGCATATGCATGGAAGAGAACACAAAGAGGTCGTTTTCTTCAAGCAAAGCATTTAGCTAGTCTTTAAAAAGGAAAATTCATAGGTTTCTTCCAATAATCGAACCAGTTGATCGATCTCAACAAGTATACGTTAATCTAGTCTTCACAATTTAGACCATCGTGAGATTCAGAATATCTCCAACTCCTAGTATAATACACGGAAAATAGGTTGTTTCAGTTCGAGGTTTAGTAATAGATTTATTTATTTATTTAATTTATTTTATTTTATTTTATTTTAAAACAGACTAAGGACTCAAAGAATGAGAATTTCACTTTGATATAATCTAAATGACAGCTAGTTAGGCCATTCGAACAGAGTTTTAAATGAATGTAATGTATCAAATTTTAAACCAATTTTGTGGCCATCCCTATGTTTTGACTTCTCATTGATTATAACAAACTAGGTAGCATGAGATTGATTCGTTTGACCCTTCTACATATGCTAACTCAGAATCTTCAACCTTGATACCTTCATTTTCTATATTGTGAAATTTGAAGTCTTTGAGTAATCTAGCTTTCACATATCTGGATCTTTATCAAACTATTGTATATAAATGTGGTAGTCTGCAAGGTAGATCATCAGCTTTTGGGGATTGATTAGAGTAATCAGAGGGAGATAGAGAGAGAGAGAGAGATATGGAGAGCTGTTTGAAGATGGTGTTTGTGGCTTTCTTTGTACTGGTATTGGGGATTAGCACTATAACAGTTGATGGTGCAGTTTCTCAAAGTACCATGAAAAAGATTGATATGATGAATAAGAAAGGCCCATACTTGGGTATTATAGTACCTAATTCCTTTGAGCTCACCCCTCTTCTTGAATCTGCAAGCTTTGTGGCTGATCAGAAGCTTCCCACTTTGGATTTTTCAGGTACATATATATTTTTACACTGTTCACCATTAAAGTTCATATATACTGCATCGAGCTTTATATTGATACGACTTGAATCGATAATTCTTTACTGATCGAATTTTACAGGAAGAAGGTTTCGATTCGGTAGGTTGGATAATCAGAGTGTTGTTATAACTATGACAGGGTTGAGTATGGTATGTTTATGCAGGACCGGGTTTACTTTAGTTTCGTGCTGTATTGAGCATAACTGGTGCAACTACCTTTGAATAGCTTAATGCAGGTGTAACAACTCAATTATTGCTAAGCCTATTCAAGGTGAAAGGGGTTGTGCACTATGGAATTGCAGGGAATGCAGATCCTCAACTTCAAATCGGAGATGTCACTATCCCTCAGTATTGGGCTCATACAGGCCTTTGGAATTGGCAGGTACAGAATATATTCAATTTTGATTAAGGAAGTTTTACATACTCTCAATCAGCTTAGTTAACTTTCACATCATCAATATGCGTTTGTCTTTTGAATGTATGCAGAGGTTTGGGGATGGTCCTGATGATTTGTTATCCTTGGAGCCATTCGGAGACTACACTAGGGATGTTGGTTACATAAAATTTTCCAATTACAACAACAAAACTGTCGAAAATTCTCTGAACAATGCGTGGTACCAACCGGAGGAGATCTTCCCAGTTTATGGCACTCCTGAAGTTCGGCAGCACGCCTTTTGGGTCCCTGTAAACAGAAAATATTTTGCACTTGCTCAACAACTTTTGGTAAGTACAAAGTCGCACAAGGTTCTCTCATCTATGTATATGATGTTATTTTGTTTCTAATTCATGTTGGTATATATTCAAATTTCACAGGATTTAAAGTTAGGGTTGTGTGAATACAACTTGTTTACCAAGAACACCAATAGTAATGAGAGTGCAAAGGGGGATCAGTGCCAATGTGTTCGTTGACAATAGTGCATATAGACGATTCTTGAACACCAAGTTTAATGCAACTGCAATTGAGATGGAAAGTGCCGCAGTAGCTCTGGTGTGCAAACAGCAAAAGACACCCTTCATTGTCATTAGGGAGCTATCAGATTTAGCCGGTGGAGGTTCCTCTGTCTCGAATGAAGCCTCTACTTTCGCATCATTGGCAGCTCAAAATGCAGTTACCGTAGTGCTCAAATTCATTTCCTTGTTGTCTCCCTAGTTTCGCCAAAACATGATATATAGCTCCACTGATTTTTCTTCTGTATCATCATTCATCAAGCAATCAATACTAGTATCCAAAATCCAATTTGTTTAAGCATATTTTCGCAACAATATTTTATCGCAACCTATCTGCTGCAGTCTTGCAGTAACAAAGAAACGAACTTTGCACAATGACAGCTAGCCTTTGAGCCTCACTAAACTATGAAACCAATGAATGTTGCTCTCTTACAAATTAGCATTACATCTTAAACTTAGTGACACACATTCCTACCAACTTTCGCCATCGAAACACTGCAGTCTGCAGACTGTAGCCGAAGATTGGCCGCGTAACTCTTGGTCACCTACATTTTATTATCTTCATCAAACAACAACCAATGCCAAATGGAAGAACAAGAATGACTAATCAAGATCAATATAAGGCATAATAGAATATATTTACCCTCTAGTGAATTGACTGATTGAGATTGAGAATCAACTAAGCAGTCAAGCCGGCCGGGGCGGCCTATAATATCAAAACCATAGACCTCTTCTTCTTCTGCTCAAAATGGGTTACATTTGCTGTGAGATTTTCACAAACCGTTGAAAACGCATGTCTAAATGACCGTTTTGCCCCTAGACGCCGTCTACGAGATTCTTCCCGCCAGTTTTTGTTTTCCGTTAAAAAGCAGCTAACCCCCAAATTTTGGAAACCCTCCCCAAAAAATTCAAATTGAAATTGAAATTGAAAGAGAGTGATGAGTGATGACCACTACTACTAGTTCGTCGCAGATTCTCTTCCACACGGCGGCGTTCGTCTCCGAAACCCTTTTGCAATCGGAGCTCCGCCGCCACCTCCTCTCCACGCTCCGCCGCAGGCTGCCGCCGTCGCAGTACTCCAACCAAGCAAAGCTCAAGCCGCTCAACCTCGCCGCCGAAACCCTAGAAAACGCCGTCGCCGCCGAGAGCGCCGCCGTACGGACTTCCTCCCTCCGTCTCTGCGAGAAGCTCCTCCTCTCCGGGCCGAAAAGCCCCTTCGCCTCCCTCCTCCTCTGCCTCATCTACGGCCTCTGCCGCCGCTCGATCGACGCCGCCGTCTGCATCCTCGAGATCTTCAACACCGAGCCGGCGCTCGCCCGGACTGAGCTGGCGCCTGTGCTGTTCGAGGAGCTCTTCCTCGTCCACCTCCTCCCTGTGCTGCAATGGTACAACCGCCGCCGGTCGCAGATCCTGCCTGCGATGTCGCCAAACGTGAGCTACGAAAACGACGACGTTTCGATCAAAGACATGTCGTCGGCGGAGTTTTTCCCGGGGTCGAATTCGCTGTCGAAGATGAGCGGGGTTCAGACGGCGGGGCTGAAGGAGCTGGAGAGCAGCTACGAGAGGGTTTTGGATGAGAATTGTAGGGTTTTTAGTGAGTATTTCAGGGAGGTTTTGGAGAATAAAGACGATGGGAGAGTGATTGAGCCGCCGGCTGCGGTGTTGGAATTGAGTAGTGATGAATTCCGGTATGATGATCGGAGTAGTAGTACCGGTGAAGATGACGCCGGATTTGGAAACGGACGGTACAATGTAAATCAATTCTTACTCTCTCAAATTTCTTAGTTATTTTATTGAGATTATGACTGTTTGTTTGTGTTGAATGAGCTCAAAGATGACAACTTTCTCTGATTTATTGTTCTGGGTTTTGGCCTTTTTCTTTGTCTTGCATATGAACCGGGTCTTAGAATTTACTATCTTTTTTTACTTCTATACATAATTCTACCTTTTCAAGTTACTGAGTGGCAACTATGTGTGGTTTTCTACTAATGTTGTTATTTGGGTCAAAATCATTTTTAGTCTTTCATTTTATGGCTGAGATTTAATTCATGTGTTACTACTGAAACTTTATTTTGCTGCATCTTGTGAAGTTAGTTGGTTTGGCTATTCCTATGAAAAGCTTACCCACCTTGAACGGATCCCTTGCATCTGCAATTCATAGGTGATTTTTAACATTACTGATGGAGTTTGTGATCTATGACTAAGATTGAAAGCATTTGAAAATAAATGACTATGATTTTAACCCTTTCATTTTCACTGCAAAAGTTGTTGAGTTGACCTGCTGGGGAATTTGCACATTGTTTCAGACCTCAGAAAGCAACAAGCACATTGTTCATTGTTGCAATAGTGGTTCAAGACAAAAACAAGATTTGTCTTATTGTAAAAACATTATTAATAATCAAATGATGATCATTAGGACTAATTGTTTTTGTCACACACCCAACTCCCAAGGTTGTACCCACAGTGTTTATAATGCATTGTACCTAATTGAAATTGTCCCATTCGATAATTGTATGCATCTAGGTGTACTACGTAGGCTGCCTTAAAGAAAAAGAAATCATATAAGATATGTTGATGACTGATTCTTACATAGAAGTTAACCACATAAGTTTCTTTAAAATGATTTCGTCTATCTTCTTGTGTGTGTTAGTTGGATCATTTGAGCCATGAGCTATTTTTCTGGTATGGGGTTTTCCAAAGTAGTTCAGGAAAGAATGTCTGGCAAAGTTTCGGTCAAGTTGTCATTATCAACAGTTTGACATTTATCTGAATTCCATTCATTTTTTGCTTCTTATAATACGCAGCCAATATGGGCTGAAGCAGAAAATTCAGTTGAATCGTTCAGCAGGGGCAGCAGTGTAAGAAGACCCAGGTTTCCCCCATTGTATCCTCAAAGAGTTGCACTTGATAGTATCATCACTGGCCACAAACCTTCATGGATGTTGGGAAGAAGGCCACATGTAAATTCCGATTCTGAGCTGGAAGAGTCTTCATTAGAGGAGCATTCTCTGGATTCTTCTTTGGATTCCGAAGCAGAAATTGAGGTGAGTGAATCGATACTAACAAGAAATGAAAGAACTTTAACAGCTGGCCTGATATAACTATGCAACTTTTTTGGTTTCTAATGCTGTATCTTGAGTCTTGTAGGAAAACAACACAAGAATGGAATGGTTTGATTCTGGACAGAACCAAATCCAAAAGCTAAAGCAACCCATTTCCGCAGAATCAAGTCGGTATGTGACAGCCTATCTCATTCTGATATTGATTAGCCAAAATCACCCATTACTGCTTTTGGCATTAGCTTGACATTCTTTATATTAATTGGTAATATTTGGATTCTTGTCGTTCTATATAGTTCATCTCCAAACCGGCTCATGGCAGATTCTGAAAACCAATCTAGTAGTGGAAAGTTTACACCTCCTAAGGACTTTGTGTGTCCCATAACTAGTACCCTTTTTGATGATCCAGTGACACTTGAGACTGGTCAGACATACGAGCGAAAAGCCATCCAAGAATGGCTTGATAGAGGAAATTCAACCTGCCCAATTACACGCCAGAACTTGCAAAGTACCCAACTGCCTAAGACCAACTATGTCCTCAAACGTCTGATTGCAAGTTGGCAAGAGCAGAACCCTGGTATAGTCTTCAGCCCATCCGATAATCCAAGCCCGCAGATTGAGCCAATGGTGAAATCCATAATGCCATCAACTTCTCCTGTCAGTGTCATAAGCCAAGCTGCAATTGATAGTGCAGTTAGTGAGTTGAGAATTGCCATCACCAATCTTTGTATGTCAGAAATTCTCAAGGAGTCTGAAATGGCTGTTCTTCGTATTGAGCGCTTCTGGCTGGAAGCAAATGTGGAATGGGACATTCAGAATATGCTCTCAAAACCTCCAGTAATTAATGGTTTTGTGGAGGTTCTTTTCAATTCTGTCGATCCTAGAGTTCTAACAGCTACGGTTTTCCTCTTGTCTGAGCTGGGTTCAAGAGACAATGCTGTGATTCAGACACTAACCCAGGTTGACTCTGATGTGGAATGTATTGTGGCTCTTTTCAAAAAGGGGTTGATGGAGGCTGTTGTCTTGATATATCTGTTAAGGCATTGCATTCTTAATCTAGTAGAGATGGACCTGGTGGACTCTCTCTTATCCGTTATTAGAAAGAGAAATGATGATTTCCCTAATATGTATCTAAAGCCAAAATCAGCTGCAGTGGTTTTACTGGGGCATATTGTTGGTGTCAGCGAATCGATTGCCGGCTCTTTGACTTATGAAAAATCACTTGAAAGAATAATCAGCAGTTTGGAATCTGAATCAGCAGAAGAGAAGACTGCAGCGATTGGTATCTTATTAAGGTGTATGCAACAAGATGGGCACTGCAGGAACACAATAGCTGATAAAGCTGAGTTAGCTCCTGTTTTGGATAGCTTCACGGATGCAAAGGATGAAGAACGGTTTGAGATAGTTCTCTTTTTGTCTGAGTTAGTAAAATTAAACAGGTAAAAATACCTTGCGCTTCTTTTTGTGTATTAAAATCTACTATTACATTTGAAGTCAAGCAAGCACGACGGATTTTAACTTTGGTGTTAGACAGGAGGACATTCAATGAACAAATCCTGCATATCATAAAGGATGAGGGCCCTTTCAGTACAATGCACACCCTCCTTATTTATCTTCAGACTGCTGCTCAAGACCATTGTCCTGTTGTGGCTGGTCTACTACTTCAACTTGATCTTCTGGTTTGAATCTCTCTTTGTTCCATTGTCCAATTTGATTTGATCAAGTCATCCACTTATTTAATTGCAAGTATGATATTGCATTTAACTACCAAAAATGGCTAGTTGGTTGATGATTAGTTGTTGGCATGTAGGCAGAGCCAAGAAAGATGAGCATATTCCGTGAAGAAGCAATGGACACTCTCATCTCATGTCTCAGAAATACTGAGTTCCCATCTGCCCAAATCGCTGCTGCTGAAACCATTATGTCACTGCAAGGGAGGTTTACCACTTCCGGAAAGTCTCTTGCTAGGGCCTTCCTTCTAAAACGTGCTGGCATTGACAAAATTTATAAACAACGCATGCGAATGGATCAACATAGCAGCTTTTCTGGAGAAGACGAAACTCTAGTGAGCTTCTTCTTCTTCTTTTGTTTTGAACAGTTACTTCTTACTGCTTTGCCTAATACTGTGCACCTGATTATAATTCATATGACTGATATCCTGATAATGTCATTTTTCTGGCTGACGTCAAAAGGATGAAGAAAAGGCGGCTGATAACTGGGAAAGAAAATTGGCATTTGTTCTAGCAAGCCACGAGTTTGGTCTACTTTTTGAGGCATTGGCAGAAGGATTGAAGAGCAGAATCTCAGAATTATGTTCTGCATGCTTTGTGTCAGCCACATGGCTCGCACACATGCTCGATGTTCTTCCAGATACAGGGATACGGGGAGCAGCTCGGCTGTGCTTGATTAAACGCTTCATATCAATATTTAAGTCTGCCAAGGATCCTGAAGACAAAGCTCTTGCTTTGCTGGCATTGGGCAGCTTCATCCATGATCCCGGTAAGGCATAGGTCATATTGAAAGCTCAAGTTAAAATCAAAATCATCCTGGAAAAACTTTACTGGAGAGGAGCTAACAATTCTTAAATTTTCAGAGGGGATGCAAGAATTAAATTCTTGCAGGAGGGATATTGTAAAAGGCCTGAGAGAGCTAAAGAGATACACTCCCTTGGCGTTTCAAATGCTAAAAGTGTTTTCAGAAGGGCAAGACTCTAGTGCCGTAAGTTCATCACTTCATCCCACTGTTGTGTATAATTTTTCTACAAAGAAGGCCCATGACAATTTTATGTGTATGTTTAACAACAGGAGCTGTGGGATCATAAAGAATTAGTTCAAGTAGATTGCAGTGAGAACGGAGAGGTTCTTTCAGTAGTTTGCTTCAAGGATAAAATATTTTCTGGCCATTCAGATGGAACTATAAAGGTAACTATTTTTATCCATCTTTAATATGTTTTATTCTACTCCAGAAATGTTCGTCCCATGTAGTTTTCTTTTCATGGCATTCTGGTTTTGAATTCTGAAGGTCTGGACGGGTAAAGGTAGCATTCTCCATCTAATCCAAGAAACTCAAGAACATACAAAGGCAGTGTCTAGCTTGGCAATTTTGCAATCAAAGGAGATTCTATACAGTGGTTCACTAGATAAAACAACAAGGGCCTGGTCTATAAGCAATGAAGGAATCCAATGTGTAGAAGTTCATGATATGAAGGATCAAGTTCATAATCTGGCCGTCACCAATAGCTTTTCATGCTTCATACCACAAAGCAATGGTATCAAGGTACTAAAGGAGATCATGACTTTTCACATGATTATCATTTTACTTCCCTTTACTTTTTCTGGTATCCATGCAATCATTTCAACCTTGGAAGCAAGAAAAAGCATGCAACAGTTTCTTATGTGCTGCTTGTTACTCTTTCCAGGCTCACTCATGGAATGGAGGATCCAAAATGTTAAATTCGGGCAAATCTGTAAAGTGCTTTGCTCTGGTAAATGGGAAAATATTTTGTGGATGCCATGATAGCACTGTTCAGGTAAGACATCTCTTGAAAGTCATGGTGGTCTAGCTATAGTTGTTTCTCTTATTGTACTGATAGTCATCACTTGTGTGAAACTTCAGGAGATTGATTTAGTAACAGAAACACTCAGTACCATTCAGACCGGCTCCCGGAAATTACTTGGGAAATCAAATCCTATCCATTGCATTCAGTATCATAGTGGAATGATATACGCAGCAGGTTCTTCGTTGGATGGATCAGCAGTGAAGGTACCCTCCTACAAAAACAAATAATATGCAGAGTTTTTGTCTCTTTTTTACATAACAAGATCGACCTGAAAAAAGAAAAATCTTAACAAAAGTGTCTTTTCATTTTTGGTTACTGAAGTGCTCATTTTTGGTTACAGATTTGGAGTGCTGCAAACTTCAGTTTGGTTGGGTCTCTGTCAACTACACTAGAAGTGCGGGCTATGGCATTAAGCTCGGAACTGATCTATTTGGGTGGTAAAGGGGGATGTGTGGAAATTTGGGATAGGGAGAAGCAGAACAAAATAATAGACACACTACAAACTGGCACAAACTGTAAGGTTCTTTCCTTGGCTCTTGATGCCAATGAGGAAGTTTTGGTTACTGGAACTTCTGATGGCCGAATCCAGGTAACTATGTTTTCCTTTTCATTTCAGTAGTCAAATTTCAGAGTTTTTGGACCAAAAATTAGATAATAATGTAGGCTCGATCAGTGGGAAACTTTATGCATATGACATGGGAAAAGAAGCACACAAGTATTCATGAGTCATGACTATGCATTTCTGTATTCTGTAGGCATACTCTAAGCAGATATACATTGGTTTTCTAGTCTTTTTCCATTATGAAACCTTGATGACTGATGTGGGTGTGTAGAGAAAATGTTATGGAAACCCTAGATTTACTATTTGAGGAGAATGAGTGGGATGATTTATCCTTTACTGGTCTGCAGGCATGGGGATTGAGCTAAGACGATTTGGTAAATTCGGAACCCAATATAAGGGAGGAAGAACAGCTGAAGATAATAGATTATTAGATGAAATTCTTTGCAATAATTTTTCTTCTTTGTTTAAAAAGCCTTATAGGAAAATATATATTGCTTCAACCAATATAAAAACATATATACGAGATGTAAACCATTGCATTGTAATTCGGCCTTTTGTAGCTGTGTACAGATACTGATATTAAATGTAAGATATAACATGTTCAATACCAATGCCCTAGTCCTGGAATAGATTGCAATTCTGGTTCATGTTCAAGCACATGATTTCAATCTGAATCTCTCTCTCTCTCTCTCTCTCTCTCTGATCGGTTCTGCTCATGGTAGAGCAGTAGAAGAACCGATCAGTTTCAGTTTTTCTATTCCTTTGTATCTGTTTGATAAGCCATTCGATTTCTCATCATCGATCCCATACATTCAAACCAATTCAAGGTTCTCCAAGTCTTCTTCTTCTTCCATTCTCAGTAGTCTGTACCCAGAAGTCCAAGCGTCGCCGGACGATTTCAGAGGATTGAGTTTTTCTCGTCAGAGACCGGTGAACATAACGGACGCCGTGGTAAAAAGAACTGAGATTTCTGAAAGGGAGGGAGGGAGGGAAAAAAATAATAAAAAAAGAAGTGGGCTAGGCCGACAGGTGTCGTGTCTAGGCGGTCTCCACGTTGGTGGGCCTAACGGTCTCCTAGAAGGAATCTGATTACTTTTCCAAGTTTGCTACAGCTTTCTATATAATCCGACCATTAGGGTACATATCAAAAGACCAGAATTAGTTCTCCGTTACAGTTATTCAGGTTCACAATGGCGGCTCAGCATCTTGTAAAGAAAGATGAAGATGGTGACTATGAAGAGTGCCACTCTCTGTTTTGGAGGATTGAGAAGGGTGCTGTTCTTCAAGAAGCTAGGGTGTTCTTCAATGACGCTCGGCTAGACTCAAGAAGATGCTACCATGTTATCACAAAGCTTTTGTATCTACTGAACCAGGGCGAAACGTTCACAAAAATTGAGACTACAGAAGTTCTCTTTGCCATGACTAAGCTTTTCCAGTCCACAGACAAAGGTTTGAGGAGAATGGTTTATCTTATGATAAAAGAGCTCTTGCCTTGTGCTGATGAGGTTTTTATTGTGACAAGCTCCCTGATGAAGGACATGAATAGCAAAACAAGTGATGATATGTATCGCAGGGCAAATGCCATTCGTGTGCTTTGTAGGATTGCGGATGGAACCCTTGTTACACAGATTGAGAGGTACTTGAAACAAGCCATTGTTGACAATAATCCAGTTGTTGCAAGTGCAGCTCTAGTTAGTGGCATCCATCTATTCAAGACTAATCCGGAGACTGTTAAAAGGTGGACTAAAGAGGTCCAGCAAGCTGCTCAGTACTCAGGGGCATCCCTTGTGCAGTTCCATGCCCTGGCTTTACTTCATCGTATACGACAACATGATGCTCTTGCTATTAGCAAGATGGTTACCAGCTTGACAAGCGGGAATACTGTCGACCGTTCTCCAATGGCTGAATGCCTGTTGATCCGCTATGCTAGTCAAGTTTTTCGTGACTCCGCTGGAACTGGAAGTAGTAGACAATTAGAAAGTGATAGTTGTAGATCCTTTTATGATTATCTTGAGAGTTGCCTACAGCACAAAGCAGAGATGGTGATGTTTGAGGCTGCCAGAGCAATTACAGAGCTCCCTGGTATGACTGACCTACTAATGGCTCAAGTTATCAGTGCCCTTCAGCTATTTCTAAGCTCTTCTAAGCCGCCGGTGTTAAAATTTGCTGCCATCCGCACTCTGAACAAGGTGGCAATGACGCATCCAATGGCCATGATCTGCAACAGTATGGAAAGTATGGTTTCTGACCAGAATAGAAGCACTGCCACATCTGCAATCACCACACTTCTCAAAACAACAAATGATCCAGCAACTGCGGACTGTTTGGTGAAGAGGATAACTAATTTCATGTCCGAGATTGCTGATGATGAACTCAAATTAGTAGTTGTCGAAGCCATTAGATCATTGTGTATGAAGTTTCCGGGGAACTACAGAGCTGTGTTGGAGTTCCTAAGCAAAAATCTTAGAGAAAAAGGCGGTGTGTTCGAGTACAAAAAGGCAATTCTTGATTCAATTGTTAGTCTGATTAGAGAAATCCCAGAAGCAAAAGAAACTGGCTTACTTCAACTTTGTGAGTTCACTGACGAAAATTTCAAATTCACCTACCTTACCACTCAGATACTCCACCTTTTGGGGATTGAAGGGCCAAGAACCTCAGATGCAAGTAGATACATAAGGTACATTAATAATCGAGTGCATCTTGATGCGAATGCCAGTGTCCGGGCCAGTGCAGTGAGCACATTAGCCAAATTTGGTGCCATGGTTGATTCACTGAAGCCACAAGTACTTATTCTGTTAAGAAGATGTCTCTTTGACAGTGATGATGAGGTTCGAGACAGGGCAATACTCTATGTCAATACACTTGGAGGAGATCATGACTCTATACTTGTTGAGAACATGAAGGGCTTCCTCTTTGGCTCTCTGGATGTTCCCCTAGTCAATCTCGAAAAGAGTTTGAGGACTTATTTGGCATCTGCTTCAGAAGAACCGTTTGACATTACTTCTGTACCTAAAGAGAATGAAACTGAGAAGAAAGCACAGAGTAAAAAGCCAACTACATGCACCACAGTCTCGGTTTCCTCTATTCCGGAGTTCTCAAACTTTGGGAATCTTTTCAAATCTTCAGAACCGGGGGAGTTGACAGAGGCAGAAATTGAGTATGCAGTTAGTGTTGTCAAGCACATTTTCGATAGGCATATAGTGTTCGAATATAACTGCAGCAACACCATTCCGGAGCACTTGCTGGAAAAAGTTGTGGTCGCCGTGGATGCTTACGAAGGAGAGGACTTTACTCAAGCTGGATACAAACCTATCAAGTCTCTTCCCTATGGTGACACACCTGGACAGGCCTTTTCGGCATTTGAGAAGCCGAAAGGAGTCCTTGCTGCAGTAGGAAAATTTTCAAACATGTTGAGGTTTAGAGTTAAAGAGGTTGATCCAACCACTGGTGAAGTGGTAGAAGATACTAATGGTGTAGAAAATGAGTACCAGCTAGATGACATTGAGGTGGTTCCTGCTGATTATATGTTGAAGGGTGAAGAGATACTAGATTTCAGGCATGCATGGAAAACTATGGGCCCTGACTTTGAGCTGGTTGAGGAATATCGGGTGGACCAAAGGGAGAGCTTGGGTGAAGTGGTTGCGGCCGCCATCAACCTCCTCGGAATGCAGCCATGCGAGGGCACCGAGGTGGTTGCCGGCAACTCAAGGTCACACATGGTTCTACTGTCGGGTGTGTACATAGGCAATGTGGATGTCCTAGTGCGGTTGTCGTTTGGAGTTGATAGTAGTTCAAAGGAGGTTGTGATGAAAGTTGCGGTAAGGTCCAAAGATGGGAGTGTCAGCTGTGCCATCCATGACATGGTGGAGAGCGGCTAGTTGAGGGAAAGAATGTCGGAATGTTTCATGACACCACATTCTTTACTTTGACGTATCATGTTTTTACTTTTTAATGACTCGAGAATTTAGTGAAAGAAATATTGTGCGGTACGTTTTTTTTCACAAGTAATTAAACAAGAAAAATTGAATCATCGAAATTAACTAATAAAAAAATCCTATTGTTCATGTACCCAGAAAAGAGGTCTAGCTGTTTCACTTTTAACCGGTTAATGGATGAGGTTGGTGATTCTTAGGATACTAGGATTTTGTTGCAGACATACAAGATCTGACATGTTTTGAAGGTCTTAACCCCCGGCCAGCTCTTCATAATAGAGCCTTTCCAAGTTTCTATATATTTTCCTGATAAATTCTATGTAAGAATGTTGGAATTTCCCCACAAAGCCTCAAATTACTTTTTGGAGTATTAAGAAAATTTTAAAATAGATTAAGATTGTTAAAAGCTATGAAAGATTTCGTGGCAGGAAAACAAGAGCTCCAGTATTATACTTATTTCTTGTTAAATACTAAATGATGATTGGCATCAATGCATCATGCATGAGTTTGTTCATGCTTATCTCTCTATTAGCTACATTCTTTGATCATATCACAGCAGACCAATTCGATGGTTGCAGAGGAAATGATGGAGGTTTCTTCAGAGAAAGCCAAAACCACCGAAGAAGTTGCAGGCAGGAAGCTGGGTGGCCTTAGAACCATGCCCTTCATCATATGTAAGAGTTTACAAATGTTTGATGCATAAGACTTCTGTGTTCCTTTCGAAAAATTGATCAAGGTTTTGTCTGAATATCGTATGTGCAGCAAATGAGACGTTTGAAAAGGTTGCAAGCTTTGGTCTGCATGCAAATATGATCTTGTATTTGATGCATGAATATAACATGGAGTTGGCCACCGGAACATGTATTCTGTTCTTGTGGTCAGCTGCAACGAACTTTACTCCTATCATGGGGGCTTTTCTCGCCGATTCTCACTTCGGCCGGTTTCGTGTTATCGCTTTAGGATCAGTTGTTATCTTACTTGTAATAAGATTTAGTTGCTCATAATAAACTTCACAGTAATTATTTATATGAAACTATTTAATATTCATTTTTGTTGTTGCAGGGAATGGTGCTGTTATGGTTAACAGCAATTTTTCCACAAGCAAGGCCACCCCATTGTGATGCGAAATCTGGAGAAAAATGTGTTCCACCAAGCTATGCTCAACTCATGCTACTGTTTTCAGCATTTGGTCTCATGTCAATTGGATCCGGCGGCATCAAACCATGTTCATTGGCCTTTGGTGCAGATCAATTGTACAAACCCGAAAACCCGAAGAGTGCAAAGATCCTTCAAAGCTTCTTCAACTGGTATTATGCTTCAGTAGGAATCTCAGTTATGGTCGCAGTAACAGTCATAGTATACATTCAAGACTCAGCTGGTTTGATTGTGGGTTTTGGAGTTCCAGCAGGACTCATGTTATTGTCTACCTACTGAGAGCGTCTACCTATTGGCCGGGTGCGCTCTATAATTTTCACTACTTTGCTGTTTTTGTTTGGATATTTCCTCTATGTCAAAATGCCTCCAAACAAGAACTTGTCTGCTGGATTTGTACAAGTGATTGCAGCAGCTTGGAAAAACAGGCACTTGGATTTGACCCCAAAGAACTTTGATGGATGGTACAGTCTCAAAGGTTCAAAGCTTGTTACCCCAACCAATAAACTAAGGTATAACTATAAACACTCATAATCATGTTAGTGAAATCATGGGATGTTACTTCACTATCAATTTTCTTTTCTTTGGGCTCAAAATTTTGTATTGAAGTTAGGTTCAAAGTTGATCATATGCATTCTGATTTTCAGGTATCTAAACAAAGCTTGCATGTTTAGAAGTCGTGAGAAGGACGTAGGTCCTGATGGGTTAGGCATAGATGAATGGGGTTTGTGCACAGTTAGACAAGTAGAAGAGCTCAAGGTACTGATCAGTGTCCTGCCCATTTGGTCAACAGGCATCATGATTGCGGTGATCATCACCCAACACTCAATTCCTGTAGTACAAGCAACCACCATGGACAGACACCTCTTCCCTCATTTCAACTGCCAGCAGCTTCCTTCTCCCTCTTTGGAATTCTCACTCTCACAATTTGGGTGGCAATATATGACAGGATTCTAGTCCCATTGATATCAAAGTACACGAAGAGGCCTGGTGGATTGAGCTTCAAGCAACGAATAGGTACAGGGCTAGTACTCTCTTGCTTGGCAATGGCTGTGGCATCAGAGGTGGAGCGGCGCAGAAGAAACACAGCGATCCAAGAAGGGTTTGAAAATAACAAGCACGGTGTGATGACAATGTCTGCTTGGTGGTTAGTGCCACAGCATTGCCAAACAGGACTTGCTGAGGCTTTCAATGCCATAGGGCAGATAGAGTTCTACTACTCTCAGTTCCCAAAGAGCATGTCTAGCTTTGCTGTGGCTCTTCTGTCACTTGTTTTTGGTATGGGAAGTTTGGTTGGGAGTCTCATAGTGACTGTTCAAAAATTATACAACGCATCCGTCCATCTCTTCTAAAAGAAACAATTAAAATTATAATCAAAATTATAAATTTCATAAATTGAATTAAAGAAAAAAAATTTAAATTCAGTTTACCTCAGTGTGGTTTAGAGGCGAATTCATGTTAGTCTCTACACTTTCAATTTCATCAGATTCCCCCCCCCGAGCTCTTGTTTTTCTGTTTGTTGTCTCCTATCACTCATACTCCGTCCAATTTACGTCATCAAATTTCAAACACTACGTTCGGATTAAACGTCCCAATTGGACGGATCGGAGCATGAGTGATAGAAGACGACAGATAGAAAAACAAGAACTCAGGAGGTAATCTGATGAAATTAAAAGTTTAAGGACTAACATGAATTCACCTCTAAACCACAATGAGGTAAACTGAATTTAATTCAAAAAGAAAAAAAAAGAAAAAAGATTTATTTTTATACTAATCTCAACACAGTTAGTTATTATTAGATCTAATGGTTGATATTTTAGTTATAATTTTGATTATAATCTTAAATACTACGGATCCGCTTCCTAAATATCATACGATATTAGAAAAGTATTGATATGCCAAAGAATCACTGAAGCACTTTTTCATGTTTAACATTTTTTTCCTATGATTTTAAGCCAAGTAAAAAAGTGGTATCAAAGTAATAAATCAGTTGTGTATAGTTAAAAAAGTTGCAATTCACCTTGTAAGAATAAACTGTGTTTGGAAAATAAATCACTTTATCCCCACGCACCATCTCTCTTATTCTGAAGCCCTACGACACATCACATAACACATATGATACGTATGTGATTAGTTAGACTAGATAATCAATACTAAAAATGACAAACTTGTCCTTATTTCGTCTCTCGGCCGAGTATTTTTCTCGTTGCTTTGTTTTTCTCTTCACATTGGAAATATCTAATACTCTCAACGCTTGTGTAGAAATTCATAACGTAAATATCTAATACCTCGATAATACCGGATTCCAAAATAAATATCCAATCCAGCTAAGCAACCCATTTCAAATCCATCTCACTCCGCTCCCTTCTGTATAAGCAACACTCTCACACTCCACAGAAAGTCAGAAACCACTCGTAACCGCCGTCAACCAGAAGCTTCACCATGGCCCCGATTGCCGTCGGCGATTCTCTCCCGGACGGTACTCTCTCCTACTTCGACGACCAAGACCAGATGCAGACGGTCAACATTCACTCCCTCGCCGCCGGCAAGAAGATCATCCTCTTCGGTGTCCCCGGCGCCTTCACCCCCACTTGCAGGTACATAAAGCTCTCCTTCTTCGGTTCTGGGGTTTCAGAATTCTGTGTTTGAGGCCGATACGGTGTCGTTTTTGAAGCGATAAAATTGGACGGTGTTTCTGATGTTGAATTTTGCTGTAAATTTTGGTTTTGGTGAAACATTATTACTTTTTTACTGAGTTTGCTTGGTGTTTTTACAGTCTGAAGCATGTTCCTGGATATATTGAGAAAGCGGACGAGCTTAAATCCAAGGGTGTGGATAAGATTCTGTGCCTCAGTGGTATGAGCTTCACTCTGATGTTTTGTTCTGCTAATTATGATTTACGGGCTTTGCGCTTTATATTCGTAGTTTTAGTTTTCATTAGTAAGAATGTGAGATGTACGGTCACATTTGGTTGAGGTATTGAAGAATTAGTGTTCGATGTTTGATTGGGGTGTGAATTCATAGACTAACTGAGAATGTGTTTCGATTATGAGGCTGGTGAAGAGTTTATCTTTTTGTGTCAAACGAGCTCTAGTTGAATAAAGGAAATGTTTAGTTGATGTGATTACTGACAGATTCTTGTTAAGCGGTTGGTATAAGTGATGGATAGGTTGTGTGTTATGAGTCACCAGAATATAATGGGTCTATATGTGTGTGATATATATATATATATATATATATAGTGAAAATTCTCTTTTTCACAAGTTTCTTTTAGGGAAGTGAAATCCACACACCCCAAATTGTAATCCACACGCCCACTTTCTATTTTTAGCAACTTAAATTTTGTCTTCATATGAAAATGATTACTAAAAATGGAAAGTGGGTGTGTGGATTACAATTTGGGGTGTGTGGATTTCACATCCCTTCTTTTATACCTTTTGTGTGTTGTTGTATTTGGGTGCCTGTATTGTAGTAACTAATCACCAAAACTTTGAGTTGATTCTTGATGTCTTGCTGTGGTTCCTCATGTTTTGACAAAATGGGATTGGTAAAAGAACATGAATTAATATATACATGTTGGTTCAATGAACTAGTATATACATCTTGGTTCAGTTCTTATGAATAAGGGAATATTTCAATGATTTTAAGCTTGCATAGTGGTGTACAATGTGTTATATGTTTGAATTTCTAGTCTGTTTTTTTCTTTTTCTTTTTTGTGCATTGAGATATATATGGCTCAAGGGTTTGATTACTGTTTGCAGTGAATGACCCCTTTGTGATGAAGGCATGGGCTAAAACCTACCCCGAGAACAAGCATGTCCTGTTCCTTGCTGATGGCTCAGCTAAATACACCCATGACCTTGGTCTCGAGCTTGATCTTTCGGAGAAAGGACTTGGAACTCGTTCCAGGAGGTTTGCTCTCTTGGTTGATGACCTCAAGGTGAAGGCTGCAAATGTTGAATCTGGAGGAGAATTCACCGTCTCCAGTGCTGATGACATTCTGAAGGCTCTTTGAAGAGTTTAAAATGTCTCTCACCTTTAGCTTTGCCTAATCACCATATTTGAGACTTTAAATATGTATGTGGATCTTTAAATCTCGGGCTTAGCAGAATGGTTTAATGGAAATAAAAGAGCTTTTGTATTTGCGTAAGGTTACTTAATTATTTTGAAGGCATTATCAGTTGTTGACGTGCAAATGAGCACTGGATGTGCAAAGCAGGCTGTTAAGTAACCTTGAAGCCCCAGTTTGATTAAGAATGCACTGCTTTTCTTTCAGATAAATCATCCTGTCGTATATATTAACTGTTATCAGCAGCAAAGGCAATTGCTTGTAGCATCCTAGACATTTGACATTACCAACAACTAATGCGTTTATGTTCGTTGATTTTGTGCTTGCATTGAACAAGCACATGTTCAAGTTCAATTGATTTTCACACATGAATACAACTTGATTATGCTTGTGAATTCTCACTCGTAGCTTATTTTGCTTGTGTTTTGACACTGACATGAACATAACACGACACGAGCTCTTAAAACATGACTCTGTATACTCAAACCATTAGCCGAGTTTGGGAGTTGGATTTCTTGCTGTAATAGATGTACCCATGGCAGCTACTAGGGTAAGCAAGATTGATCCACTTCGATCCGCTCTCAAATGCCATGAGTCAGTGTCCAAGTAAAGTTAAACATTTGAGTCGAAAATATGGCAAGATGGCATGCAGTTTGTTTAAACGCTCGATGCAGGTTCACCTAAGAAACCACAATGCATAGAATCTAAATTTTGAACTGGGAACTGGGAACTGGGAACGAGTCCATATAATCATTAGAACTAACAAGAGGGCAGTTGGTTATGTCTAATAGTTGAACTTGGCTCGATTATAATCTTTATATCAGATTGTATAATCAATTAGCTTGTAACCCTACAAGATCGATACAACTAAATCTTGGCTCTTTGGTCAGAGAGTCTCCTGCAAACTGAAGCTTACTTACTTTTGATCAAAGACGCTACTATTCAAATTTAGTATTAAACTGTGCTCCAGGTGTGGCATGTGAATGAACAGAGCAGTAGCTAAAAGCTATTAGTATAGTAAATAATACTGGTTTTGTTTTGGTCACAAAATCCAATTAGTACCCTGATCTGCCCAAAAGTTGGAAGCATTAACAAACCAGAAAGTGTCTGTAAAACTGTAATTTGACAGGTAAAATTAGCATGGATCATTAAAATAAATTATCAAGATAAAAGACAAAGGATAAAAGAAAATTGAACTCTTGTACTGTTTCTACGTGACATACATTATTTGGTGAAGTACTGACATTTCTTTGTTGTTTGTAGTTGTTGGTTTGTGCCTTTCAAAGCATATATTGAGCCTTCTACCTGAAGTTATCACAAAGCGAGGGACTCAACCATGTTCTAGCATATCGGGGAAAACCCAGAAATAAAATCCACCAGCATTTCATTTTATTTTGTCGTTGAGGAGAAGGTTATGACTTAGGAATCTGTCCTACTCTACGTAGAATCATCATTCATACAAACGCAGCCTAACAAACTAAAATTAGAAAAGTGTCTTTACTCTAGGAAAATATTACCCTTGCAAGTATAGTCTAGAATGACATTTTAATTGCCATTACAACCAACTATCACCAAGAAATTAACTCTCAAAAGACGTCAATTTGATTTTGGTATGTTGGTCTTTTATGTATAGAATTATGTAGAAACTAAACTTAGAAGAGGAAAATATACTAATAAGGTCATTGTCATTGTGATTGTACTCTTTCCATACTTTACATTGAGTGGGATTAAAACAAAACCAGAATCTCCTGTATTACTATGTCTTTGAAAACTTAAACTCTGGATAATTTAATTGATCAAACTCGGTACATTTTGTCTCTTGAAAATATATACTTTCCCCATAACCAAAGAAGCAAATATAATTATGAACTTAGCTAGTTCTTAGCAAAGATGGAGAAATTCTAACAGCAGTGATCTGTGATCCTTCTACAATTCAGGACTACCGAAAAATCACTACACCTACCAAAGATGGAGAATTCAGGACTAGCAAAGATGGAGAATCACTATACCTACCAAAAAATCAAAATCCATGCAAATTTCTATTGTAAAGATTCAAACTTTACCCATTTTCCTAAATATTGTGAGAGCAAGTTGGAAGCCAGCAATAAAGGGAGCCAAAAAAAGGCCTATCAGGCTCACAGGGACCGTTTGAGAAGGGACCCATTTTATCAAATTTCAAAAAAAATATTTTATGTTCTGATTTTTGAAATTTATTTAGAGGGACTACAAAGGTTCGGTTGGGACACTTTGACTAGACACAAGAGAACAACAGCTCTCTCTCATATGCTTCATTTTAAATCTTTCTTCTTGAAAGTAGAGAAGAACTTGGCTATATAGTATCTCACAGCTCAACATATGCCAGACTCTGTTGTCTGTCTTAGCTAATACTACTTCTTCTTCTTCTTCTTCTTCCACAAGCTAATACTTCTGGTTCAGTCTTTGTTTGAATCTGCAGACCTCTTCTGGGTTTCTTTAAAGCACTTAAGTTTATTGAAGTTGATACAAGTCCCTCTACTTTTAGCTAAAGAGTAAAGAGAGCCACTGTCTTGAATTTGTGGGAGATATGAGTGTTTCAAAGTTCATTAAATGTGTTACTGTTGGGGATGGAGCTGTGGGGAAGACCTGTATGCTAATTTGCTACACCAGCAACAAGTTTCCTACTGTGAGTCCTTAAATACCCATCCAAGAAATGCTCTTTCTTTCTTTAATTCTTGCATTTATGGATACTTCATGAGATTTCTGTTATGGGTTTGCTTCAACCCCCAAAGTGGTTTGTTCTTGGATTCAAATTTCTTCTCTTTTTTTGGTAATTTGTCACGTGTACTGAGTTTTCTGTATAGTAAGCTAAAAACCACTAGAAAGGTGAAAAGTGAACTTTACTGTATGTCATCAATGTTGAGTTTAGGACTCTTAGTAATCTCTGTACTCTTTTGTGGCAGGATTATATACCCACAGTGTTTGACAATTTCAGTGCAAATGTGGCTGTGGATGGGAATATTGTCAATTTGGGGTTATGGGACACTGCAGGTAATTTGATCTTTGTACACAGTGAGCTTGTATAATGCTTATTCATATCTCCGGAGTTGGGTTTCAGCTAATTTTTCAGCTTTGACTGATTATATGTGTTTGGTTTTAAGGTCAAGAGGACTACAGCAGGTTGAGGCCACTAAGTTACAGAGGTGCAGACATATTTGTGTTGGCTTTCTCTCTAATTAGTAGGGCAAGCTATGAGAATGTTCTTAAGAAGGTACTGACTTCGCGTCCAGTATATTTTCTTTTCTTTTCACTGCCATTTATATGATCTTGGATGAAGCTCTAAAAGAAGTAAAGCTATTTCATTTCAAACTTTTACTTTTTTCTCTGCAATTTAAGAGTTTTCTAATAGGGCCGGCAAATGCATAATTCAAATCAAATATTGAATTGTATTCTTCTGGTTTTAGATTAATGTTTCAATTACTAAAATTCTTCCATTGTAATGTGTTTCTCAGTGGATGCCGGAACTTCGGCGATTTGCACCTAATGTTCCAATTGTCCTTGTTGGGACAAAGCTTGGTAGGCAACAGTAATATTTGCAATTTTTTTTACCTAGTAATGCATTTAGGAGCACAGATTTTTTGGCACATCACATTCATGCATTTAGAATTCATATTCTTACCACGCTTATATCTTCTGTGTATTAGATCTTCGTGAGGACATGCGCTATCTAGCTGATCATATGGGATCCAACATCATAACTTCTGCTCAGGTACTGATTTGTGTGTGTTGGTTCTTTTTCATATTGTATTTTCATAAAAGTATTTACATTTATGTATAAGAGACTCATTGTGCTTATTATACAGGGAGAGGAGTTGAGAAAGCAAATAGGAGCTGCAGCTTATATTGAGTGCAGTTCTAAGACCCAACAGGTAGAGTTAGGCTTAACTTATGGGGTTATTTCATGTCCAATCTTTTTGAAGGCTATTAGAGCATCTAAAAACTGTTAAATAATGTAAAGTTATTGTTTGATAAAAACTAATAAGTGATGAACTCTGCTTGATTGATTAGAATGTCAAAGCGGTGTTTGATACCGCCATCAAGGCTGTTCTTCAACCTCCAAGAAGGAAGGATATGGCTAAGCAGAAAAGGCACCGAAGATCTGGTTGCTCAATTGTGTAAGTACTTCTTGCACCCCTCTGGTGTTATGTTGCTCCAATCTGTTTACCTATTCTCTGGATAATAATAAGACAAGTATCCGACCAGGCTGATTTGTTTCATCAATCAAGTAACAAATTCATGTGAGGACATGTAAGAAAAAGTAAAAATTACTTCATTTACAATATCAAATATGCCAAAAAAAACCTAATAGGGCAAAAGTTGTTAGAATCTGTATCTTCCATTCCATTAAATGCTTGCTTTTGTTCCAACAAAAAAAAAATCATTAAATGTTTGCTTGATTGCTTCTGTTCATTGCCCTAGTCTCTCCTGCGGTCCAAGGAACTAATATGAAGGACATCAAGATATCAGGGTTGTCACATGTATGCAAGTAATGTTGGTATAGTTAAATTCTAGATCTAGGAACCATATGCAAATCTTCCCTAATCTAGGTTGAACAATTAGCATTAGATATGCGATGAGAGGTTCTTTACTTCATACTCATAGTAAGTTGCAGATGCTTACTTCTCTAAGAGTCACGGACCAAATGATTTATACTTCCTTACATGAGTTCTTGAGTGATAAGAAAGTATGAATGCAAATATACCTCATATGTAGTCTACAAAGTCCCCACTGATAGAAAAGTTTTGATGTTACGAATTGCAGGAGCATTGTCTGTGGAGGATGTGATGCGTAGGACGAAGCCAGGCAAGGAATTGGATGTTTGTTTTGGATTGCTCTTGGGGTTAGAGGCTTATTCCTGAAAGCTAATATATTCTTATGTTTGTATTGTTCTAATTCGAGTATCATTACATGGGACTTCTTATGATCTACTTCACGAACTACTGACTAATGTGGAAAAAGTGGAGGGAATTATTCATTCTCTCATGTATTTTGTGTACGGTTGATTCCTAAATAATAACTAGTTTCCATTACTACTCCCTCTTCCTAGATCATATGGCTCTTACTACTTTTCTTGTGGTTTTGTTATGGTAGTTTGTTTTGTACTCCCTCTACTGAACTTGTGGCAAAGCCATTGCATCACTCACCCATCAAAGAAGTGGTGATTTGCACAAGGAATTGGCACACATGAAAAGCATTCATGTCTCATTGTCCTGAAAGAAGACCCTAATGAATGAGAGCAGAAGCAATTAGATGAATCATAATGGCTGGGGAGGCATATTTTGTGATGTTGCAGTGGTCCTATTTCAGAGACCAGGTACCAGACACTATCAATGTTGCAGTGGTCCTATTATGTGTGAGAAAACAAGGCAGGTGAGCCTGCATTGACTACTATCTACCCACAGAGCTTAACCTTGCCTTGTCAAGTCCAATGTCAGAGTATGTTCATGGCTTCACCAGTAGTGACCAGTGAGACTGTGTGAGTGTAGGACCCTGATTAAAAACAATTCATGATTCAATAGGCTCCTACATGAGTTCCATACAGTTCCTTATTTTTCCATACAACTCATGATTCAAAATTGTGAGTATTGCAAGACATTCCCAAAGAGTTTTTCATATGGTTGCAAAAATGCACTGATCAAATGGTAAATTGCATCTTAAAAGAACGTGGAGGATCACGAACCACCTAACTTAGTTAAAATTATACTTAACCACCGCAAGTGGTAAAGTTGGTAAGAATCTAGATGTAGAATCCATATACTCAAGTTTGAATATCAACCGATGTTAATTGAAGTTAAATCCCAATTTATTATTGGTGGTCAGGAGAGAGAAAACTTTCTAACATGATCTTTCGATATAGATTAGTCTCTGGGTCTGGAAAACCTTTGAGGATACCGTCATTAATACTCTAAAAAAAAAAAAAAGTTAAAATTATACTTCATTTTCAACTCCAAAATATGAAGTAGAAAGCTTACAGTCCCATGTAAAGATCATTTCCAGACCAGTAAAACTGTAAAAATATTCTCATTCATTTCCCTCGAATAAATTACGGCTAAACATATTACCTCCACTATCCATAAACGCAGCGTTTCATTCATCCACAAAGACAAACCTCGCACTGTCCAAAACGCTGCGTTTCATTCACATGCAACTCTTTTATAAACCTTCGTCGTGTGGTGTGTGATTGAGCACCACACTGTAATTGTGTGATGGATTCTCCACCGGCGAAGAGCTGGAGCATCCACACCCGACCTGAGATCATCGCCAAGTACCAGATCCTCGAGCGCGTCGGATCCGGCGCCTACTCCGACGTCTACCGCGCCCGCCGCCTCTCCGACGACCTCACCGTCGCCCTCAAGGAGGTCCACGACTACCAGTCCGCCTTCCGCGAAATCGAGGCCCTCCAGACTCTCCAAGCCTGCCCCAACGTCGTCGTTTTGCACGAGTACTTCTGGCGCGAGGACGAGGACGCCGTGCTCGTCCTCGAGTTCCTCGCCTCCGACTTGGAGACTGTGATCCGAGCCGCCAAGAAGAACGGCGCCGGGATCCGCTGCGGCGAGGTCAAGAGGTGGATGCTGCAGATGCTCTCAGGGATCGACGCGTGTCATCGGAATTTGATCGTGCATCGGGATTTGAAGCCGAGCAACTTGTTGATTGGGGAGGACGGTGTGCTCAAATTAGCTGATTTCGGACAGGTAAAAATGCAGTGGTTTAATTTGAAATATGTTATATTTACTGATGAAGTGAATACGATATAATGGTTGGATTAAAATTTCCAGGTAAAATTGATCTGTTTGAATGTTTGGATCGAAATGTTATTTAGTTAGAGACTTAGTGTAGAATCAGAAAAAAAAAAAAATCAAACATTTGAACACTTGCTGTAATTTGTTGCGGTATAACTGCATTGGAATAGTTTTTGTTTGTTTTCTGATTAGTATGTAATGCTTTTTAGGCAAGGATACTGCTCGAGCCTGGATATGCTCCTGATGAAGCATATGAGCAAAGGGCTCTAAGTCAGGCCGATGTCGTTCAGCCAGCTGGAGCAGTTCCTGAAGAAGGGTACAGAGTTAGAGATGGGAGTATGAGCAAAGAGGAATATTTTAGGGTGTTAGATGAGGTCAAGGCAAAAGATTTTGATAAGGATACGAATGTTGCGGATGGAGATACATCTTGTTTAGCTACTTGTACAACAAGTGATGTAGACGATGATGTTTTCAAGGCTTCTGATTCATACGAGCCGGAGGATTATGGAGATAAGGCTGGTATGACATCCTGTGTGGGAACTCGATGGTTCAGAGCCCCTGAACTTCTCTACGGATCAACAGACTATGGTTTGGAGGTAGATTTATGGTCGTTGGGTTGCATTTTCGCTGAGCTTTTTACTCTGCAACCACTTTTCCCGGGGAATTCTGATATTGATCAGCTCAGCAGAATCATCAATGTCCTGGGAAATCTAACTGAGGAGGCGTGGCTTGAGTGTGATAAGCTTCCAGATTACAAGACAATTTCATTTAATAAAGTTGAAAATCCAACTGGAGTAGGGGCCTGTCTGCCCAATTGTACCCCGTGTGAAGTCTCTCTGGTGAGCAGACTTGTTTGCTATGACCCAGCTAGAAGAGCTACGGCAATGGAACTGCTGCAAGACAAGTATTTCAATGAAGAGCCGCTTCCAGTTCCCCTATCCGAGCTGCATGTTCCTCTCGAGAAGAGTGGGCCAGATGAGGTTTCTGGTGGCTGGCGTGATTACAATGATATTGGTTCAGACTCTGACTTTGATGAATTTGCCAATGCGGATTTTACTGCCACCAAAACAGGTTCTTTCATGCAGTTTTCTTGAGTGAAATTTAGTGTTTACATGTATCTATTGTTTCTATTGTTTGAAAGCTTTTTGGAGAATTAATATTACGGAATCCTTATATCTACTTCAGTTGGCCAATGATAGCAGGGCAGTTGTACAAGTTTTTTTTTTTTTTTTCACCCTCATTGAGTCCTCTTCTGAACTAACAGTAGTTGGTTGGTCGAAAACCAGACATGAGCAACGTATGGAAAAGCAAAATATATAGGTTACACTTGCAGCTTACATGAAGAAACCATGCAACAAAAAGGAAATGTCACATTACACCAAGATCAGTTTTACCTAGATATCATGTGGTTTAGGAATTGTTGTTATGGACTTGGGAATTATTGTGTTCCTTGATCCCCCAACAGATTTAAGTACTTTAGGACACGATGAGACCCTTGAGGGAAAAGTTTTGGGAGAACTCCTTCAAATTAGTTACCTCCTTCCAAATCCAAAACCCTCAAATATTTGCAGTTTTCAAGTACCCATGCAAGCTCAGAATAAGACCAACTACCAAAGACCACTAAGGTATGCAAATGCTTCAAGTTGAAAGAGTGCCGCAGGCCAACACAATCAGCTTTTAACACCGAAAGGCGTTGAATTCGGATTCTCTCAACTGCAGGCCTAGTCCTGGGATCAGACTCCAAAGCAGTAACGAAATTTTCCTGTTTTGAAAGAACGAAATCACGAACATGGTGCAAAACAACACACCAACTTTGCAGCTGTCCATCAATTTCCCCTTCAGTGACAACAACCAGATTTCTGGAGATGAGCTGATTCAGATAATCTTGGGCAACACACTCCACCGGATATCGGTTTGTGGCTTCTTTGCCAGCAAGCCACCGACCGCTGAAATTGCAAAAGGTAGGTTTCCTCCATTGTTCCCGAGAACCTTCATTCTGAACAGATTCTTAGCCACTTCCGGTGACAACCCATTACTCAAATCATGGATGTGCTTGGAGTCATGACAATAGACGACATTAGAAATACGACTAGTTATAATCATCTTACTCCCAGGAGCACCATTTGGTAAGACATTCACAATGATACTCGACTCTTGTGTACTCCAGACATTGTCTAAGACAACCAGATACCTCTTTTGCTGTAGAAACTGTCTCAGTTCTTTTACACTTTTAAGCCCGAAATCAGTTAGAATGTGTTGCAAGATGTCCTCGCCTTGCGTCACTCGAACCCAAACCCTGCACTCAAACAACTCTTGAAAACCAAACTTGCCAGGGTGGATCCCGATGACACCAATTGTTGAAAGCTTTGGCTCTTCATCCACCAAGTGTTGGAAGAGTTTACCTGCAACAGGTTATAGTTTGCAAGTTCCACACATTGTCGTGAACAGGTTCTCGATTCCGATATGGCTGCGGAAATAGTTTCCTGACAAAATCAGCGTCTTTCACCCACAAGTTTAGAGGAGAATTTGCGATTTGTTACCCAAGTTATCACTTTGTTTCATCAATTTCATCATTTTCAAAACCTGCTTATGCATCAACTTGTTAACACCATCGTCAACAAAGTGATAGTGAGACCAGATTAAGCATCAACTTGTCAAGAGGTTCCAGGATATCCATGCCTCCTGGATTTGGTGCCGGTTTTGATCATGGAGATAATCCACAACAAATCATTATTCACTGCATCTATATCATCATGGAGATAAATTCGACGTTCGAACTTTTGGTTCATGAGTATTTTCACACCGACGCAAGGCTAATGCTTCTTGGACAGCAAATTCAGTCATTTCATTCAAAAGAGAACCAAACTCCAAACCCCAAATAGAACTTGCAGAGTAGAATATAGTTTGGTTATCTATATCTGCTAACGTATGTGTGCGTGATTAGCACTAGTCCTGATTAGCATTAGGAATCGTGATTCTACTGATTTAGGAAACAGCAACCAACACATACCATCTCTTTGCAATAGGAATTTTAAATGTCATCATCGTTGTCTTTTGCCCTTCTCCACGCCCCAGCAAAACCAAAATGTTCAATTTAGAAAATTGAAGGTGGCTTCCCACGGTACCACAGCTCGGATTTGATTCCGGTTTCCATGAATTTGAGTTGTCAACCCAAATGTCTAGTAACTTACGTTACATTTGAGTTGTCAACCCAAATGTCTAGTAACTTACGTTACATCAACCCGTTCTGTGGGATCCCTCAAAAGGTGCTCCAATGCACAAAACAAGAAGAGAGATCGAAAGACAGTTTCAAGCATTAGGTTATAGATGAGCAGTTTTAGCAGCAAGAGAAAAGATTGAGAAGATAAAACAATATAATTCCTTTTTCTTTTAAGTAAATCAAGTATCATGTTGACAGTGAAGTTTGCAAAACAAGTTCCCAATATTTATTTTCGCAGAAAATTAACAAGTACAGAGTTCATATAGAAAAAAAAGGTGAAAAAGGAAACAAACCTAACAGTCTAGCTGGCTTATCGCACCGGCTGCTGATTGTAGTGATTCTTCTCTTTTTTCTTTGCTGAAGCTAGCCTAGCATTCCTGGCAGCAGCTTCACTCGCAGCAGCTCGGGCTGCAGCATCCATTTCCTTACTTGATTTCTTCTTCTTCATAGATGCCACTTTCTTTAGCCGCTCTTTAACATCACCAGTTGACGTATCTTCTACCTTCTCAGTTTCAGTGGTTCCCTCTGCTGCTGCGTTTCCACTGATATCAGGCTGGTCCTGGGATTCTCTAGACTCCTTCGATGACTTATCCTTCTTTTTCTTCTTTTTGGCACTTTTGCTCTCCCCAGAAGTTTCCTTCTTGTCTAAGTTACCATTTAGGTTCTCTACTTTCTTCTCTTGGGCAACATCTGCATGTTAAAGTAAGCCAAAACTTAGATCATAAGAACAGAACAAAACCTGATGTATTATTATAATCTGATGAAAGTTGAATCAGTGGAAGGAACAACTTCAACAACAGTCCCCCAAAGTGGAGTAAAAGTAGACAGAGGCCAAATATATTGTTTTTCAACTTTGAACAAATGACAACTTATCACAGTTAAAGGTAGAAACCAGATGGTAACTGTGTGTTTTAAGAATGTGGGGAGACATTTAAACAAAAAAGAGACACGATACTATGATAGTAATACAAGGAAGTTTCAATTTATTACAACTAGTGCAAGGCAATCATAAATTATCTTTTAATATAGTCTTTTAATATAACAACAGAACTTTAACATGGTAGTGTCAAATGTAGTGTTCAATTTTCTGGAATATAGATACACTCGTTTCTTACTACGAATCCACAGTTGCAAAACAAGAACCAACATACTGTTCAAGACTACATACCTCTAGATTCATCCTGGCCACTGGTCTCATTTTTGCCAAGTCCTAGCTCAGCAAGAACTGCATCCAGTTCTTCAAGCCCTTTTTTCTTCAGTTCTTTCTTAGAAAGCTGCCTTTCTGTATCCTTAGGAGCTGGAGAAGCTTCAGCTAGTTTCTTACCTGTCTCAGTCTCAACTGGTACTTCCAGTTCGTTCTCATGATCCTCGTCCGCATCATCATCAACATCACCAACACCTTCCTCTTCACTGTCACTTAACTGGAATTCAAGCTAAAAATTAGAATTACAGAATCTAACCAGTCTTGAAAGAAATATACTTGTGTGTTTAGTAAAATTGACTAAAATGACAGTATAGTTGGCAATAGTTTCACCCCGTATCTTGCAATAAAATTCACTCTGTTAACAAAATGGTTGTAAAAATTAACTTTGATCTTTCTTATAAAACCATCTTAACTATTACTCGAAACAAAACTGAAACATGGAGGAATTGGGCTGACTTGGCATGACCAGTTAAAAGGTATAACACATTTTAAACAGATTGTCTTCACATTGCATGATTTATGTTATGCAATGCCAGCATCCAATAAGTCACGCCAAACATGGGCACGTAACTGGTTCGGGAATGCACAAATCAGTTTGATTTTCAACAGATTAACACAAAAAACATATGGAAAGTATGAAAACAAGGTAACAGTACAATTAGATTTAGGAACAAGCCAACAAAACCATGAATTTGTTTAATGCTTGACCCATTGTCCACATATCATTATCCCAAATGCTATTCTGCCATGACAAGCAGTTCTTTTATGTTATCAGCAAGGATGTCACTTTTATTGCTTTCAAGTACTGAACTTTACACTTAAGGTTTATCTACTGGAAATAACATTATAATTCAAAGACCAAAGACCGTCTAAGCTACTTGTGAGGCAATCCCCCTGGTCCAGACTATCAATTTCATTAATCCTACACCAACATTATTACCAACTATATATTCATAATGAAGAGAAACAAAAAGTAAACAAGTACAAGGTGAATTATGTTCATGTGATGCAAGTACATGTATCACTGAACCGTTTATGTCCTTTTGTCCAAGGCAGAAGACCGCATGTCACCCAGCCGCACTTTCACCAATTTAAGAAGATGATGTATACTCGTTTAAATGACATCACAGCTAGAAAACTATCGGTCAACTGTCGACAACTGCCGCATAAGACAACGTACGCGTGTTGACAGGATACCTATTATGGACAATCCATAAATACAGAAAAGATCTAACTATTTCTAACAGCATAAGGAAATATAATTAAGAAAATTCAAGGTAGTCAAAATAAAAAGCCACATTAAATGTAACCATAGGGGCCTCATAAAACCTATTCATAGCATCAATGATACGATCATCTACCAAGTGTAGACAGTATATAGTTGATTGTGTCCCTGTACAGAAAATGCAACTACATTTGGACTTCCAAAGATTCGTTACTACTACCATTAACTCGCATCTCTAAAACGGTTAAACTTTTGCTTTATCCGACCCTCTATCTTTAAACCAAATGATCCAAACTAGGCAAGATTTCCAAAGAATCATCAGATAAATTCCATAACTCCTGCCGAATGTTATCATCAAACCATCATATTCTCCAAAGCAAGAAACAACTACAATCAAGTAGTCTATCATCGAATACCGGTGACATAATAACATCCAACCTCATCACATAATCCACACAAATCTCTATAACTCTAGTGTCATCTCAATTTCGCAAATCCAATATCCTACCCTAAACACACAAACAGAGCTATATGCAGTGCATGTTTTCCATCACTACTATACAAATTTAACATCATAACAAGCTGAAAGAGCATCATACCATATCGCTGACCTCCACATGCTCAGCCTCCATCTCACTCTCCTTCTCCTCCTTGGATTCACCGCCGGCCCAGCCCAATTCCGGCGGTGCAGTAGTAGCGAAGTAGTCGTCATCATCCTCGTCATCGACATCGGCCCATGACTTGACCGTGAGCGGCGCCGGCGCCCAATAGACCTCCTTCTCCGGCTCGGCCTGACCGCCGCCGCCGCTCTTGCCGCTCTTTGACTTCTTCTTCTTCTTCAAGCTCCCCAGCGCCGCAAACACGTTGGTGCTGTTCAGAACCACCGACTCGTCCTTCCTGCTCCCGCCGCCTCCCACCATTTCCGACGTGAAGGCTCCGCAATCGGAAACGAGAGAGGGATAGAGTGTGAAAGAGCTAGGGTTTTTGGATTGTGAGGATCTGTGAAACGGCGACGTTTTGGGGGAGGACTTGGGGGTGAAGAGTGAGAGACTCGAGAGAGAGAGAGAAAACGGTGGTGGTGGTAATGAGATTTTCTCGGTGTGTGTCTAGGTGTGTTGTTGAATCTCTGTGATGGGCCTTATAAACGGGCCCAGGTGGTCACGGGCGTGTGTGATTGGTGACGTGGGTGTTGCGTAGCCGTTGATGGGTTTGAGAGTGACGGCTGTGATGGGGTGGGATTGTGGTTAGGAGATGAGAGGCATTTGGCTTGTATGCAGGTGATCTGGACCTTCTTGCTTTATATAGATTTATGTTTTTTTGTTTTTTTCGGATTTTGTTTTTAATGTGTCTTTATAACTTTATATTGGGTCAATTTTGGAAAGTATTTTTATCCTAATATTTTTCTAAGTTAATTTCTAAAACAGGTTTTATATTTTTCAAACTTTAAGATTATGGTTCAAATCTCATTGATATAATTTTTCAAACTTTAAGGTTATGAGTTCAAACCTCACTAAAATATATATAGGGTATGTGAGTTATTTAATAAAAAAAAATTTAAAAAAAAATGAGCATATCAATACGTACTTATTAACATCATATTTGGTTATCGATATAAATATAAATAAATTTTTTTATTCTAATCGTATTTGGGTTATCCTCACCGAATACAGACAACTCTTGTTACTCTAGAAATCTATAATATCAAGTCTCTTTTTGAAATCTTGTATGGTATAGGCGTATAGCTATTGAATATATGCGTCCACCACCACTTCATGATGTGTTGTTCTTAAATCTATGGAAATGTACACAGTGAACATGGTAGAAAGGATTGGTCTCATCCATCTCCATGGGAAACAGGGTAAAATCTTGCCAGTATTGGTGAACTAGGATTGCTCTATATGCTTGTTCTCATCAATAGTATGAGCTCCAGAAATGTAAATTGTAGAAGCATATCTGGTTAGGCTCATCGATTTCCTATGCTCCTCCTTTTCTGCATGTATATAATCAGACATGCTTCTTATATACTCATCCATTTCCTATGCTCTCCCTCTACATTTATGACAAAACTTTGTTTGGGAACAGCAAACGTCTTTGTTCTTCTTTCAAGTAACAAAATAGCAAGAAGCTCACAAAGAAACACAGGAGAAAAATGTCACTTGTTCTCAATCAATCCTGCCCTATCTGCTGTTGCCCGTTTTGTGAAAGAGAGATCCTTTATGTGGCCTGCCAGTTCCCACACTATTTTCATTATGATTGCTACACATTTGGCCCTCACAAGTCTGCTTTGCAGATGGTGGAAGTGCCATGTACCTGTCGGAATCCTTATCAACCAACTCTAAACTATGTGTATCTTCCCACCGGTCTCGTGCGGATTGCTGATGCTTTCCTTCCTACACATCCTATGATGTAGCTCCCCAGGGACCGGCCGCATAGGCAAATTCCATAGCTTTATGGAAAGGTTTTATTTTCAAGTATTACTTGCATCTAAAAATGGATCCGGATTCTCTGCTTGAATTTATGTTTGGATTTATTTAAATGTCTTATAACCATTAGATATAGTAAGGATAATACGGTGGTCTAAGATTGTACTCGATTCAATGGTTAGAAATCATCTAAGTAAATCAAAGCAACATAAATCTAAATAGAGAAATCAAATTCTCTAAAAATAATCCCAGTTTAGACCTTATTTACAAGTAAGCAACTTCTAATAAGGTAGGCATTTCTGCTGGTAGGATTCTTCCAAGCGTTTCACATTCACAGTGAAGGAAACTACTTTGTGTTGTTTCTTTGGTAAAGGTTATTAGTTCTGGTAATTTGCCTTTATCAAATCTGAATGACATTGAGGCTCATGAATTGTGAAAATGGACAATATGGAATGGCTGTTCTTCACATTAGTAAATATACCAGAATTCAAATCAAAATGCCAAGATAACCATATCTTACCATTAGAAGCGACTCGATTCTACATCCTCAAAGAGGAATTGAAAAAGCATAAAATTAATTGGAGAGTAGTAAGTGAATCAATAGCAAAGAGACTCAAATCTCTATCCTGATTAATCCAGAAAGGCCATAGATATGATCAATACGCCTAAAATATGAAATCAAGATGAAGCTCAAGGCGAGGAATTGTCAAACGTCGTCCCAACATGTTGAATGACAAAGCCATAGATCTTTCTCTTGAGCCGATCAACCTTTTCATTCAGTAGATCATCCCTTTTCGATACAACTCGATCCAACCACTCATTGACTCGCTTCAACTGTGACAGGACAGCTGCAATGGAGCCACAGTCTAGAGGTAACTTCCCACCGTCTGCAGTACATTCTCCAAACACCCGAAAACCAGCATCCATGGCTTTCTCAACAAACTGTAGAAACCACATTTGCATCTCCGACTGCAAGTTCTTTGCAAGCTCAACAGTCTCTCTCATACCATTACCCGTCTTCCACTCCCCAGCATGAGCATTGGACTGAGTGATCTTCAAATTGGCTTTGGCAGGTGTGTTGAGAGATTGTCTTTTTGACAAACTTTTCTGCAGAGTGGGTGGAGACTCATGATCTTGAGGGCCAAGAAGAGAGACAACTCCAAGATCAGTAGCCAATGCAGCTTCAACCCAAAGAGAAACAGATTTGGATTGCTCAGTTGGAATGCTATCACAAAGTGCATCAGAATTGCGGTTGCTGGCAATTGATTCAAGACTTGTTGTTGATTTAACAACATCATCATAAATCAAAAAGAACCGGTCAATTGCAGGTAAAGGATTCCCAACGTTTGATGTGGAAGACAGTTCTGCAAACATGCTGAGATAAAAAGGAAAAAGGGAAGTCAAATTTTTGTTCACATCACTAGTCATCATCCAGTAAATGCATATATGTTCAATAAATTCAACAATGCACAACAGAACAATTTGATATAACTATCAATGCACACATGAATTTGTAGATCGTAATACCTTAATTTCCTAATAAGAGATTCTGTAGCAATGGCCTCCTCTAGTGCTTCAGCTGCAGCTGTGGCAGCAAGTGCCTTCCTTTGCATAGCTTCCTGCAATTGGGTATGGTTTAGTTGATGTCAAACTATCGAATTCTAAATAAAACCTGCCCAATTTGCATCCAGTCCCAAATAAGCAACAAGATCAAAACTTTATCCATAGTTCCATACCTTTCCAAGCCTTGCAAGGTCAGCAGAGACTCCATCTAATGGAACACTTCCATCAGTCCATTTCCTTTCATGCACAGTAACACCCAGAGCTGCATAGCTTGGCTTCTCTTGCACCGGGCTATCTTCATGTGAGCTTGCTTTCGATTTCACACTCGAACAGTCATCACTGGTTGTTTTCGCATCACTCAATCGTCTCGAAAGCGCAGCCTGCAAAACACAGAGTCACAAAATCAGCACAAAATCAGCAATCTTTTTTAGAAAAGCTTGAGACTGATAGCAGCAGGGCAATGAATCAAGTTCCTTACCTGAGTTCTCAAAATTGATTGCACATCTGGTTTGTTCTTTGACACAGGCTTCTCCTTTTGCTCCACGGCATGCGACTCATCTCATCCCTTCCGATTATTCTTACCAGAACCCGAAATTGTATCCGAAATCTTCGAAATTCCGGCAACAATTGAAGCCATTTTCTTCCTGGCAGCAGAGTCCTTTGCTCCTCCAACAGACAATCTTCTTCCCGGAGAAATCGAAGCTCTTCTGGGATTCGGCGACGCCTGCCTCCGCCCCCCAATCGGCGACGGCTGCCGGTACCTCGACGGCACAATAATCGAGGGCTCTTTGGCCACCTTCCTGTTCTCTTCACGCGCAACCATCAGGCTCGGAACAACACATTTCGACTGCGCCGGAGACGACGATCTCTTCCCTTTCCCGGCCGGCGACGGATCCCTCTCCGCCGGAGCTACCGCCACATTCTTCTTCCCGGCTGAAGCGGACCTCTTCGCCGTCGCCGGAGAAGAGAATCTCGCCGCCACCGGCGGATCTGAGACCTTCTTGGCCTCGTCGGAGTTCACATTCCCTCCTACATTATTCTCCCTATTCGCAAACGGCTGCCGCCGCGGCGATTTCCCCTTCTCGATCTTCGCCTCCTTGACCTCCGCCCTCGCCAGCGGCTCCGGCTTCTTGTTATTCGAGAGATAAATCGCCATGAAATCGGCGGACTGGTCGGATTCCGACACCGGCTGGATCACGAATTCTCTTTTGGAGGCCGAGATCCGCGCCACGAGCGGCTCGGGGACTCCGACAAAGGCGTGGCGCCCCGCGATGGGGCGTATGCCTGCCACGCGCGGCACGGGCGCGTCGAAGTCGAAGCGGTCGACGTAGACGAACTGGCCGAGCTGGAGGCGGTTGGCGAGGATGAGATCGGTGTCTTTTTCGGAGAGGGAGACGTAGGTGGAGTTGAGGGAGTCGGAGAGCTGGACGAAGAAGCCGTGGTTGGGCCAGAGGTCGTCGGAGGCGGTTAGGGCGGGGACGATGCCGATGACTTGGAGGAGGGCGGAGCGGTGGTCGCCGGTGACTTTGGTAGCGGAGTTCATGGACTGGAGGAGACGGAGGAGGATTCCGGGAGTTGGTGACGCCATTTGAGGGTTTGTGATGAGAGAATCTGAGAGAGAGAGGATTGGGATTTGTGCTGAAGAAGAGAGAGAAGAGGTTTAGATTGTTTTTGAAAAAGGAGAAGCAGAGAGCTCTAGTTTAGGGCCGTTAGGTTTTTTTTGAAATTCAAATTCCCTCGCGATTCACTATTATTATTATTGGGTCTTTGAATTGATGTCATGATACGTTATCGTTACACTTGAGTTGGTAAGAGCTTAGATATGAAACATTAATACCTAAAAATTTAATTTTATTATTTAATCTAGATAATTGAATACCAATCGTCGATCAATTAACATCAATTATTTTTCTCTTCATTATCAAAGAAACTCTCAATCTCGGTGCTTGGTAGAACCAGTTTAACTTTCGGTTTCATATTGCCTTCTCTCATTTGAAAATGAAAACAAAGTTCATCTCAACCATTAGTCTTATGTGCAAATAATCACGGTTCTAATTGATTTAGGAGAAGCTTCATATTATATAATGGGCTGTACAACAGATAGAGTACTAGAATTCAGTGGGTACACAAACACACAATTTGGCACCAAGAGGAAGAGGATCCAAGAACCGAGGCTTATGTTCTAAAAATCAGGTACGTAGGTAGGATGCAATACAAATTAGAATTCAAAAATTAGGGCAAACAGAACCTTAGATCATATTAACATACAAACTCAATTCAACTGTAACATTCTACTGTTTCATTCCTTAGCTTACGCAGTTGATTCAATGAGCTCACAACACAATGAAGAGATTGCAAATTAAATCATACAACGTTATTTGAAAGACTAGAATAACAAGTACTGCAGTGGACTTTAACATACAAGAAGTTAAATCAGAAGGACCCTTAAATCATGGTTATAGGTTTTTAGTTATCTCCAACATCTCATGCACAAAATCCTCTTACAAATCAGTTGTCATGACCTGTGCTGCAGTGGTTTTATGAAAACACATATGTGGAGATCGAACTCTTAAATGAGCAACATATCATTCTCCCTTTGGCTGTTGCTTGTTTTGATTGAGATCAAAATGAATGTTTAAAAGTTCATATAAGAGCCTCGTCGCATAACAATTGAAGAAGTAATACTAAAACAAAGAACTAATATTCGATAATGTCACTGTCATCTTCCTTAGAACTTGTTCTTGATCGGTGAGTTAAGGTAGGCAGGGTCTCCACATAGATACCGATACTACTAATCCTATTCCTACCAACTTTGTCAATTGATAAAGTCCAATATACATAACTAATGATGACATATCAAACACCATAAGATCATGCGTTTTTGTCCAGAAACTGGAATGTAATAATTGTATATATGGTATGGAGACCCACATTTTAGTCTAAGACTCGCTCACTCCATACTTCTTCATGACCCAAAACTCATTGAATGTTACAGAAGAAGATGTTGGGCGTGGTCTTGATGTTATACATAGCCAATCTCTGAATTTCCCTACTTCAATTGGATGGGTAGGAGTATTGGGCGGTAGTGCAAGTTCTCTAACCTCCTCCTCTGCTAAAGTGAAGGATATAATCACCAATGATCCATCTGCAATCTTCACCGCCAACCGATGAACAGCACCATTCACCAGGATCCCATGAGTATGTGCAAATCTGTAGGGAAATAAGCAGTCAATCTGTCGCCAAGAACCAATCTGCAATGTATAGACACTAAACATAACTCCATCGATATCATCATATTCCTGCCCGTTAATCACCTTGTATTCATTGGTCGAGTGATCAAATCCAAATCCATGCAAGTACCAATCAATTTCAAATCCAAGTCTCCATTTTGGCGGCTCTGGTATTGTCTTTGATTCCTTGGTTAGAGGGTCGATCAAATTGACGCTGAAGTCGCCAGACTGTAAATGTGACAAGAACAATCCAGGGCAGGAATATAGGGCAAAGGGAAACCAATCAAGTCTACCATCTGGATGATGATTGTAAGCAAAGTCGAGCTCAGAGGGTGTTGCTACTAGACCATCAACACCAGCATTAGGATTCTCATTTAGAAACTGGTCAAGATCCAATGAGTACATCCCTTCGCTTGGTGCCGAGTCCATTATAGTAAAGAGGAGGCGCCGTCTTCTGAACAAGACATCCTTATTCTCAACGGCGGCTTTGGAATATCAGGATCGGAGATTAGGGACTACCAGGACTTGGATACAAGCTTGAACCGGCACAAGGACTTCACTGGTAACCTTGAAAGAATCGCATCTATTATCTCTGGTGGAAGGTTGACATTTTGTCCACCGTCTTCTGTTTTTTAGAACCACCTTCCACTACCAGAAAATGGGTCTTGGGCGACGAAACAAAAAAAACCGGGCGACGATTTTTTTTTTCGTCGCCTAAGAGGGAACTTAGGCGACGATTTTTTTTTTCGTCGCCCAAAGAAAAAAAATCGTCGCCTAAAGTCCAACTTTAGGCGACGAAAATAAAATCGTCGCCTAAGAATACATTTCGTCGGACAAGAGAGAAACTAGGGCGACGAAACAATATTTCGTCGCCTAAGATATTTATTTCGTCGCCTAAGTTTTTTATCCTTAGGCGACGAAACTGAGATATTTCGTCGCCCAAGATTTTTCATTCTTAGGCGACGAAACTCAAATATTTCGTCGCCCAAGATTCTTCTATATATTGTGAGGCGGGATAGAAGAATGAGAACTTTGAAAATTTTAAACATAAATTTCTCTAGTTCTTCAAATCGTTCGGTGTTGTGGAAATTTGTCCATACATAGTTTGTGGAGCTACTCCCAGGTACGTACATATGCATATATATGCACATATATATATGTGCATATATATATATTGATTTTCAGTTTTATTTGAGTTGAATTAATGATATATATATATGCATAGAGTTTGTTCCAAGCTGAGTAAGGGGCCGTTCTGTCATAGATATGGTTCACAGGTTTGTTTAACTGGATCTCAAGATCACAAACTGACCACTCTTCTCGGTGAAGGGGTCGATAGGGGTTCGCCTCCGTGATCACAAACGAGTCCTGCCTGGTTCCTGTAGGGGGTTCGCCCTCCGTGACATTGACACTTGCCTTCTGAAACCACGGAATCCGCTCGAACTAGATATATATAATTAATAATTAGTATGTTGTATTACATTAATATATATATATATATATATAAAAGATATGTTCATTAAATATTGATATATATATGTGTTATTTTCAGGATATGGATAAGAGTTGGATTTCTCTTTCAAGATATCACAGAAAATATGCTGAAGGAGTTTGGGATTTTATGCAATATGCGCAGGGCAATGCTGACGGGAGTGGCATGTTCTATTGCCCGTGCAAGATGTGTAAGTGTCGCAGTGATATGCATCGATTTCCGTTGGGGACAGTATGGGACCACCTGAAGAGTAACGGATTCTGGGAACGTTACACATGTTGGATATATCACGGTGAAACCTCATCACGCCCGCATGATCATGGACAGTTTGATGAGACGGGCAGTACATCCAACGATCCAACAACGACCTTCATCAACGACATGTTTCCTCATGACAGCGGTGTATGCCCTGAACGACAGCACATTCCTCAGGCGCCGATGCAGGCCGTCCCTAGAGGTGTCAACACTGCCAGTATAGCCAAGTACAACAGACTTATTGCTTTCCAACAGACCCCTCTGTGCCCAGGTCATGAGAAGACCGTTCTTCAGTGTGTGATGGAGGTGATGCATATCAAGGTTGACACAAAATCGACCGTGACGGCTGTTGATAGGTATCTACAGTACGCTGCTTCGCTCCTGCCCGACGGTCATCGTCATCCCACCACGCATCATAAGGTCCGTCGTATCTTGAGAGATCTCGGGCTTTCCTACATCAAGATCCATGCATGCAGATATGACTGCGTTCTATTCTGGGGTAAAGATGCAGACGGTAATGACCTTGAAGGCCTTCATCGTTGTCCGGTATGTGGGACCGACAGGTATAAGCGGACTCCCGCAGGCAACAGGAAACCTGTTAAGGTACTTCGCTATTTCCCGTTGAGGGATAGGCTGGAGCGGTTGTATATGTCTTCAAAGACGGCCGAAGCTATGAGATGGCACGCTGTGAGGGAGGTGCATGACGAAGACCTCATGGTACACCCTGCTGACGGGGAGGCGTGGAAGCATATAGACAGGGAGTTTCCTCATTTTGCTTCAGAGGTGAGGAATGTGAGGCTCGGGCTGTCATCCGACGGGTTCAACCCTTTTGGGACCATGAGTCTTTCGTACAGTATATGGCCGGTCATTTTGGTGCCTTACAACCTTCCTCCATGGATGTGCATGAAGAAGGAATACAACATGTTGACCTTGTTGATTCCGGGGCCCGGTTATCCAGGTATCTACTTTCCCTTCATATTGTATATATTGCTGTTGGTTCAACACCTCTCCATTTATTGTTTTTGTTCTATATTGTTGGTCATATATAGTCGTTATCTGAATTTGTTGTGGTTGTTGTTGTTATCCAGGGAAGTGTCTCGATGTGTATATGAGACCGCTGATTGAAGAGTGTAAATTGCTTTGGGAGGTTGGTCATCCCACTTATGACTCCCACAAAAAGGAGATGTTCCAGATGCATGCCATGATTGTTGGTACCATCAGTGATTTTCCTGCACGTGGGATGTTGTCCGGCAACGTTGTTAGGGGATACAAGGCTTGTCCTGAGTGCCTTAGCTCCCAGGGGTGCAGCAATCATTGCAACAAGATAGTCCGGATGGGTCACCGTGCTTACCTACCACATGATCACCCCTGGCGGATAGATACCGGGGCATTTGATGGGACCGAAGAGAGAGGTGTGGAGCCGCATAGATGGTCGGGGGAAGAGATTTTAGCAGTGCTGGATGAGTATGATTTTGGGCAGCTCAGCAATCATCCCGATATTGTGGCCAGAATACCTGAAAGACCAGACAGGTACAAATTCTGGACACATAAGAGCATATTTTGGGAACTCCCGTACTGGAGTACGCTGTTGATCAGGCACTACCTAGATGTGATGCACATAGAGAAGAATGTCTGCGACAGTGTGGTAGGTACAGTGCTCAACTTGGAGGGGAAGACGAAAGACGGTCCTAAGGCACGCGTTGATCTTAAGAAAATGGGAATCAGAAAACATCTTTGGCTGAAAGAGGGGAAGAAAAAGATGCCTTGGGCTCCTTACACCGTGAAGCCTGATCAGAAGACCCAGATCTTCAGGTGGATGAGTTGTGTGACGTATCCCTCAGGCGTTGCAGGAAATATAGCCCGGTGTGTGAACTTGCGGGAGAATAAGATATACGGCTTGAAGAGTCATGACTGTCATATTCTGCTACAACGTCTCTTCCCTGTTTTCATTCGACCGTTCCTTCACCGTCAGGTAAATTTGTGGTTAAAATTACGGTTAACCTGTCGTAAATGGATTTTATATTAAATTTGTGATGTGTGGTTGGCCAGGTTGTGGAGCCGTTAGTAGCGCTGTCAAGATTCTTCATGAAGTTATGCACAAGGGAAGTGAGAAAATCCGATCTCCGGGAAATGCAGGCAGACATCATATACATCATGTGTAAATTCGAGAGGATCTTTCCGCCAAATTTTTTCGATATCATGCCTCACCTGATGATCCATCTTCCCCAGCAATTGTTGCTTACCGGTCCAGTACACTTCACTTGGATGTATCCCATGGAAAGGTATGTTTTATTCACTTACATCTCCAGAATACATATATGTACGTACATGTTCAATAACCATAACGTATAGTTTGCAATCTTATATTTACAGGCAACTTGGTGAGTACAAAGATTATGTCACTAATAAATCCGCGCCTGAAGGATGTATAGCTGAAGCATATATTGCGCATGAATGCGTCACCTACATGAAGTTGTATTTAGGAGCGTCGTTGGGAGCTCCGCAAGCCATGGAGGAACATGCGCCGCGGTTCAATCTCTCTATAGTTTCCAGTGATGTCGAAGTTGGTGGAGCACGACTGTCCGCCGAGTATGCATTGTCGGATGAAGAGATAGCCATAGCGCACTGGTGGGTACTAATCAATTGTGAAGAAGTTAAATATTGGAAAGAGTTGCACCTAAATTTTCCGGAAGTTGATGGTGATCTCGAGTACCACAACATGACGTTCGCAAATTATTTTCGCACCTGGGTACGTAATTTAATCTTCCCTGTTATATATATATATATATGTAATTATTTTCTATTGCATATATTTTCGGATATTTACAGTTCAATATCCGTTACAGATGGACATGATTAAATCTGATGATAATCCAAACTGGTCGCACGAACTATTACTTCTTGCGATGCAACCGCAACGGGCTAGAGTTTATCCCACTTGCACAGTGAATGGCGTGAAATTTGTATCTGAAGAGAGAGACAACAGACGAAGAACACAGAATTCTGGGGTGATGGCGAAAGGTCATGGCCTTGACTATTACGGTGTTCTCCATTCAGTGGTCGAACTGGTTTATGCGGAAGGCATGAAAGTGCATCTGTTCAAGTGTAGATGGTTTGATACAGGCGCACAGAGCATGAAGATGGATCAGTACGGCAATTTATCGGTCAACACTGCTACAAGCGCCTACGAAGATGACCCGTTTGTTTTTGCGACATCGGTAAAACAAGTGTTTTATCTTGATGACCTTGCCAGGGGTGACGCGTGGAAAATAGCGAACATTGTGCATCCTCGAAACATTTACCGGGCGGCTACACTTGGAGTGACCATTCCAGGGCCAGAGGCTGATGCGTATCAGGAGCCGAACGCAGTAGGTATTCATGATGTAGCTACTGTTCGTCAAAATAATGTTAAACATGGTCGAGTGCTCAGAATTCGTGACGAAGATTCAACCTTTATTGATGTTGATCCAAATGAAGAAACAGACGACGACTCTGACGACGAATTAAGGCATAGATTACCAGATATTAATTCCGATACCGAAGAAGACTCATCGGATGACTCAGATTACGAGCCTTAGCTTAGTTATAATTGAGCCTTAGCTTTGTAATTGTTTGTATACTAAAAGAATATGTTTGTACTAAAATAAATAAAGCACATTTAAATTACATTGTAAAGAAATTTTTATTTTTACTCTTGGGCGACGATTTTAACTAATATCGTCGCCCAAGTATTATCTTGGCCGACGAATTAGCCTAATTTCGTCGGCCAAGAGTAATCCGAATAATTAAAATAAAATAAAACACATTTAAATTTCATTGTAAAGAAATTTTTTACTTTTACTCTTGGGCGACGATTTTAACGAATATCGTCGCCCAAGTATTATCTTGGCCGACGAATTAGCCTAATTTCGTCGGCCAAGAGTAATCCGAATAATTAAAATAAAATAAAACACATTTAAATTTCATTATATTAAATTTTTATTTTTACTCTTGGGCGACGATTTTAACGAATATCGTCGCCCAAGTATCATCTTGGCCGACGAATTAGCCTGATTTCGTCGGCCAAGAGTAATCCGAATAATTAAAATAAAATAAAACACATTTAAATTTCATTGTAAAGAAATTTTTTACTTTTACTCTTGGGCGACGATTTGAACGAATATCGTCGCCCAAGTATTATCTTGGCCGACGAATTAGCCTGATTTCGTCGGCCAAGAGTAATCCGAATAATTAAAATAAAATAAAACACATTTAAATTTCATTATATTAAATTTTTATTTTTACTCTTGGGCGACGATTTTAACGAATATCGTCGCCCAAGTATTATCTTGGCCGACGAATTAGCCTGATTTCGTCGGCCAAGAGTAATCCGAATAATTAAAATAAAATAAAACACATTTAAATTTCATTATATTAAATTTTTATTTTTACTCTTGGGCGACGATTTTAACGAATATCGTCGCCCAAGTATTATCTTGGCCGACGAATTAGCCTGATTTCGTCGGCCAAGAGTAATCCGAATAATTAAAATAAAATAAAACACATTTAAATTTCATTTGAATAATTAAAATAAATATCCCGGGTATTTATTTTTTACCAAATTTTTATAGCCCCGTAAGAGTCTCGTCGATTGTAAACTATTCTCAGTTGAAGGTCCGGCCAGATTACGTGATTTGGAGGGTCGAATAGCCGTTTCTGTCCGTTTAGGGGTTTGACCGCGCCGATTGACCGGACGGATCGAGCCCTTATCTTTGTCAGATAGAGCTGAATTTTTTCCCAGCTACGTAATTCGTTATGCTGGTCATATCTGACGGTCGGTTTTCAGTTCCTCTTCTCCGATCACCAAACTCACGATATAAGTACTAATATTGTATAACTTTTTTTTACAAGTGTTGAGTTTAAGATTCGTTTTGAAGACAACGTATACGTAGATGCCTCAAACGCAAAAAAGTCATGAAATAAGATATGACCGGAACGGTGAAATACGTCAACCCGTGAAAAATAAAGATATTCCGGTAAAATTTCGGTGCCGGTTGTTTCGGTTAACGAATTTTTCTCTTATTTCTACCTAGTGGTAGCCCTATCCCGGTTATTTATTTTTTACCAAATTTTTATAGCCCCGTAAGAGTCTTAAATATTGGAAACTATTCTCAGTTGAAGGTCCGGCCAGATTACGTGATTTGGATGGTCAAATAGTCTGAATTTTATGATAGAACTCTTGGCCGACGATTTTCTTCATCTTGGGCGACGAAATTTATAATGAAGAATGTCGTCGCCCAAGTATACTATCTTGGCCGACGATTTTCTTCATCTTGGGCGACGATATTTATAGTGAAGAATGTCGTCGCCCAAATATACTATCTTGGCCGACGATTTTAAAAAAACAGGGCGACGACTTCAAAAATCGTCGGCCAAGATGCTCTTGGCCGACGATTTTTACAAAACAGGCCGACGATTTTTACAGAATCGTCGCCCAAGAACGCCTGTATAAAAGGCAAAAATTCGGAAACCCTAACCATTTCTTCAGCCGCCAAGCATATTCTCTCTCTCTCTCCGAAAATCCTCTCTCTGCCCTCTCTCCGACCCCGACCCCGACCCCAATTCGGAACCCCGACCCCGACGTCGACCCACAATTTAAGGTATAACCCTAAAACCCTAAATTGGTTTTAATTGTTTTTGTTGTTGTGATAATTGTAAATTGTTGTTGTTGTTGTTGTTGTGATAATTGTAAATTGTAAATTGTTGTTGTTGTTGTTGTGATAATTGTAAATTGTTGTTGTTGTGATAATTGTAAATGTTTGTTGTTGTGATAATTGTAAATTGTGATGTACGGTTTAGGGTTTACGGTTTACGGTTTAGGGTATAGGGTTTAGGATTGTAAATGATTAAATAATTTAGGGTTTATTTAGGGTTTAGGGTTTACGGTTTAGGGTTTATTTAGGGTTTAGGGTTTGTAAGAAATAATGGATTATTTTTGAGTAAGGATGTAAATATTCGTAAATTAATTTTTGTGATGTAATAATTGCGAATTAATGTAAATAATTTGTTATGTGAATAAAAAAAATAATAAATCCTATAATAATTATTAAATTTTATTTGTGCTATTATTGTTGATAAATTTTTCGAAGTTTATCGAGCCCTTATTTTTGTGAACTTAATTATAAGAGGGTAAAATATTTTTAATAAATTTATGGTTATTTTAAACAGGATGGCCAAGAGAAGAACTTCTGGACAAGACGGCTCTGACGGTACCTCAAACAACCCGTCGGAATCACCGTCGATCGGGTTTCCGTGGCAGTTGACGGCCCGACGTGAGGCGCTTAGGGGTGGCGCGAGCGGCTCGGGTTCTGCTGGGCAGTCGGGTCCCGCAGCGACGGCTCCTCGTCATCCACCCATACTTCGCCGGTCGCGATCCCGCAGCGACGCCCCCACACAGTCGTCCCCGACCGACGGTGATGGCGGGTCATCCGGGGTCCCTATGGTGCCGTCCGGCCTCTTCCTTCCTCCGACGATACCGGCGATACCTCGCGTCGATGAGGAGGGTCGACCGATTCGGGAGCAGCTCCCGCATGTGGCACCGCACGAGGCCTATATCTACCGGGAGTTTCCCACGCCTCTTCATCCCGTGAGGGTCTCCGAGCAGGCGGACATAGACGAATCCGTCGGCTCAGCCTCATCCTCAGGTAATTTATTATTACTTTTTTTTCGATTTACATTTTTTTTTGTAAAAATGTATTATTAATATTAAATTTGATTCACAATGTCACAGCCGCCGGAACGAGAAGGCGGAACAGGAGAGGCACCGTCAGCAACAAGGGACTCGATAGGGCGGTCGAGTCCGCTGGACGGATCGCCATCCCGTTTTCCAACGGGAAACCGGTGGACGCCGCGTTGGGAAACCGGTACACGCGCGCCGCGGGAGGCACCATCCGCTCCAGACTCCCTATGTTGTGGGGAGTCTGGAGCCAGGTTCCTGATGGAGTGAAGGAGATGCTCCATCAGTCGATGTCGGTGAGTTTACTCAATCAATTACTATTTTTTTAACTATTTTTTTAACTAATAAATTATTTAATTATCGAAAAAAATACTAACAAGTGGTAATGCAGCAATGGTTTGTGGTTCCCGAGGAGGGACGTGACTGGGCGGACAAGACCCATAGGGAGAGGTACCTCTAGCTATTTAATAATTTATTAAATTTTATTTTTTTAATAAAATTATTAATATTTTTTTTGTATATGTAGGTTCAAGGAGTGGAAGCACGACCTCCGGGAACACTGGAAGAAGTACGGGAGCGACCGTTCGGGTACCCCGAAGGAGTTCGAGTATCGGGAGTACGAGTGGCGGTGGCTTCTTGTCACGCAGTTCAACGACCCTCACAAACAGGTAATTCGTAAACAAATTTGAATATTTAATTAGTGAATTAATTATAATTGTATGTTTTTAAATATTTACTAACGATAATTTTTTTTAAAAAAAGCACCTCGCCCGGGTGAACGCTGAGAACCGGCAACAGAACACAACCAACCATCGTGCCGGTTCGAGGCCGTTTTCGGCCATCATGGACGACGTGCGGCGAGAGCGGCCAGAGGAGAACCCCTATGTGGGGACCTTTCAGAGGGCATATCCTCATTCTGAGGAGGATCTTGTAAGTTCCTTATATTTACTAATTTTTAATTTTAATTACATTTTATTAAATGTATATTAATATATTTTTATAATATATCCATTTAGGCGAGGGTGAGGGAGGCGGAGCAAGAGGTCATCAGAGGCATGGTGAACGACACATGGCCGGGCACGGCAGAGGATGACATGTCAGAGGCCATGTCCAGGATCGACACTTCAGATCCTACCGTTGGGGCGCGGATTATGGCCACTGCCTTCGCGCAGCGTTCCAACACCTACTACTGCCGGGGTATAGGAGACGCTGGAAAGGGGATCCTGAAGACGACGCCAGGATTTCAGCGCAAGGGAGCCGCCGGAGCCTCAAGCAGCAACAGCCAGACCACTCGGCTACAGGATCAGTTCGCAAGCCTACAGTCTGAGCTGGAAGCCCAAAGAGCGAGAGAGTCTGAGCTGGAAGCCCAAAGAGCGAGGGAGATGGCGGCGATGGCGGAATCATATGCGGCTTCCAATGCTGCGCATATGGAGCGGGTGAATGAAGTCACCAATGCCAACCAGGCGGCTATGGGACAGTGGATGACTGCCTGCATGTCTGCACTTGCGGCCGGACAGCCGTTTCCGCCCATGCCTACGCCTATACCATTACCTCAGTGGCATCCTCAGTGGCCCCAGCCTCAGCAGCAGCCTCCTCAGCCTGACCAGCCGCCGCCTCAGGACCCTCCGAACGGGAATGATGAGTTAGATTTTGGGTTTCTCGATCCATAGGCAGAATTTTTGTAATAAATTATTTATAAATTTATAAATTTGTGTTATTTTTAATTAAATTTTAGTATTAGAAAACTTTAAAGAAATGCCGAAAAAAAAAAATAATGACAAAAATTAAAAAAACATTATTTAATTATTTTTTTAAAAAAATTTAAATATATCTTAGGCGACGAAATTTATAAATCGTCGCCCAAGATTTAACACCTTGGCCGACGAAAAATAATATCGTCGCCTAAGATGTAGTGATCTTAGGCGACGAAATATTTATTTTCGTCGCCCAAGGTCAGAAGATCTTAAGCGACGAAAAAAAATTTCGTCGGCCAAGGTGTTAAATCTTGGGCGACGAATATTTTTGGGCGACGAGAGGTATATTTTAGGCGACGAAATTAGTATCGTCGCCTAAGAATTACTCTTAGGCGACGACGGAATTAAATTTCGTCGCCCAAGTTCTTCACCGACGGACTTCTGGCGACGACTTCTTGGCCGACGACATGTCGTCGCCTAAGTACTTAGGCGACGAAATTTTTAAACAGGGCGACGATTTTTTTTCGTCGCCCAAGAACTATTTTCTGGTAGTGTTCCATCTTCTTTTGATTCCAGATAGGATGCCTAAGAATAACTATATATATAAGCCCTGTGTAACATTTCAATACATATCAAACTATCCAAGTAAGAAAAGGATTCCTAGCTCTATTAAAAAAAAAAAAGGATTCCTAGCTATTTCTGGTGTCTGGAAATACTAGTGGCAACAAGAATTTTAGGATCCTTAGGAAAACTCTGTGAATCTCGGTGCCCGCTTTGGGCCCAATGACCGACAATATCTTAATGGACTGGGCTGGATTGTTACAGTTGGTATCAAAGCCTGTCCCCGGCCGGAAGTGTGCCGACGCGGACGACGGGCCCTAAAAGGGGTTGGATTGTGATGACCTAACTAGGCAGACAAGCTAGTAGGTGCATCCGTCCCACATCGCCAGGGAAGATAGGTTGCTATGCTTATATGTGCAGAGTTAACACCTTATATTGAGACGCGTTTTGAGGTGAAACCTCAAGAGCAAAATCGTGAGGGTCATTGGGCCCAATGCGGATAATATCTTAATGGACTGGGCCGGGCTGTTACAGTTGGTATCAGAGTCTTTCCCCGGTCGGAAGTGTGCCAACGCGAACGTCGGGCCCTAAAGGGGGGGTGGATTGTGATGACCTAACTAGGCAGGCAAACTAGTAGGTGCATCTGTCCCACATCACCCGGGGGAGATAGGTTGCTATGCTTATATGTGCAAAGCTAGCACTTTACATTGAGACGTGTTTTGAGGTGAAACCTCAAGAGCAAAACTGTGAGGGTCGTTGGACCCAAAGCGGACAATATCTCAATGGACTAGATTGGACTATTACAGTTGGTTTCAGAGCTTGTCCCCTGCCGGAAGTGTGCCGACACGGAAGTCGAGCCTTAAAGGGGGTGGATTGTGATGACCTAACTAGGCAAGCAAGCTAGTAGGTGCATCCGTCCCACATTGCCTGGGGGAGACGCGTTTTAGGGTGAAACCTCAAGAGCAAAACCGTGAGGGTCGTTGGGCCCAAAGCGGACAATATCTCAATGGACTGGGCTGGGCTGTTACAGCATGGTATCAGAGCCTGTCCCGGGCCGAAAGTGTGCCAACACGGATGTCGGGCCCTAAAGGGGGGTGGATTGTGATAACCTAACTAGGCAGGCAAGCTAGTAGGTGCATCCGTCTCACATTGCCCGAGGGAGATAGGATGCTATGCATATATGTGCAGAGCTAACACCTTACATTGAGACGCGTTTTGAGGTGAAACCTCAAGAGCAAAACCGTGAGGGTCGTTGGGCCCAAAACGGACAATATCTCAATGGACTGGATCGGGCTGTTACATTCTGTCCAGAAACCAGAATGTGATAATTTGTAATATGGTCGGGAGACTTGCATTTTAGTCCAATAATCCCTCACTCCATATTCCTTTATGACCCAAAACTCGTTATCTTTTACTTCTTGACGTAAAAATGTTACGCATAGCGAGTTTCTGAATGTCCCTAGTCGAATGCAAGAAGGCGATTCAGGGGCATTGCGCGGTAGCGCCATTTCTCTAACCCCATCCTCTGCTAAAAGGAAAGATACAATTACCTATGCTCCATCTGTGACCTTTTCCGCCAACCAATGAACACCACCATTCACCAGGATCCCTCCACGATCAAGTAAACCGTAGTAGGGAAATAAGTAGTCGATCTGTCGCCAAGAATCAGTCTGCAATGTATAGACACTAAACACAATTCCATCACTATTAGTGTACTGCCCGTCAATCACCTTGTATTCATTGGTGGAGTGATCAAATCCAAGTCCATATAAGTTCCTATTAGCATAAGGCTTCCTTGGTAGTCTCCATTCTGGTATGTTTGGTAGTGTTTTCGATTCCTTGGTTACAGGGTTAATCAAACTCAAAACACGTCTGTCCGGTTTAGGATATACCTCGCACAAGAACAAGCCATAGCAGGAACCGACAAAGGGATCGCGATAATCAAGTGCACCATTTCGAAGATGATTGTAAACAAAGTTGAGCTCAGTGGGTGCTGCTACTAAACCATCAACATTATTGAGGAACTGGTCAAGATCCAAAGATTAAACCACACGATTTCTGGCGCGAAAAATAGCGAAAAAGAGGCGTCGTCTGCTGAAGAAGACGTCCTTATTCTCAAAGGCGGTTTTGGAATAGTTTGCGACGAAATCAGGATCGGAAATTAGGGACTGCCATGACTTGGATACAAGGTTGAACCGGCATAGGGGGTTCACTGGTACCCTTGAAAGAATCGCATCTATCATCTCGGGTGGAAGGTCGACAATTTGGCCACCGTGGACTTCTGTCTTCTTCTCTTTTTCAGAACCATCTTCCATCTTCTTTCCTTGCAGAATGCTTAAGAATACTGATGAAATAAGCTTGTATATATAAGCTGTGTGTAGCATTTCCCAACGAAATAAGGAAGAGGTTGGGTGGGTTAACAAAGGGGGAAACACATATCCAAGTAAGAAAAGGATTCCTATTTGTGGTGTCTGGAAATACGTATTTTGGTAGTGAAGGGTAAATGTTACAAGCTCTCTGTAACTCCGTATAACTATTTCCATTGGCAACTCTTTTAAAATGCAGCTAACAGAATTTCCTAATCATAACTGTGAATTAAGCTTCCAGAAAAGAATATGTGATAGCATATGGTGCAGAATATAGAAGTATCTATGTCATATGAAAGGGTTGTCAATGGTCAGAATTCTACAACGTTAAGCCTAGAATAACAAGTAATGCAGTGGATTATAACACACAAGAACCTCCTCACATAACAATCACATGTGTAATGGTAAAAGAAAATATTGATCAGGTAAAACATGATTGATTTGGGTTGAATGCTGGAAACATAGCAGTGAACAGTTGAGTAAGTTGCAGTGTGGGATTTGAGATTGCAGAGGCCTCTAGGTAAGCAAATCCATCAAAGTTTAAAATCATGGGATTCTGAATTGAAATAAAATATCAAAACAAGGCGAATCTGGGTTAACGAAAATGTTCATATTTGATAAGAATCAATATTAAGAGAATAAATGTTCATAGCCAAATCGCAGAGATGTATCTTGTCTATTTCTTCACGTATTAGTATATATGCACTAAATAAGCTACATCCCACATCAGAGACCAAAGACAATCTACTCGAATAAAGTCTACAACAATCTACTAGTGTAATCTAAACCAAAATGTGACATGCTACAATCTGTGCTTGCTAAGGTAGATTCCATATGTTGTTTGCCTTTATACTATAGCAGAATCCAATACAGCATACACCCTCCAATAACTTCTATCACCATGTGTAGAAGTCCCCTATGCTGCAACAGTGAAGGAGCATAAGCTATCATCACTGGGAATTGGCAATTTCCGACTGATGGATCTTCATCGGTCTCCACCGCCAAACCAGAGAAGTCACAGGTCCATATTTTCTGGTCATTCACTTGGTAATACATGTTAAAAGCATAAGAAGCATTCCCTTCCAGGCTAAGGTTATTGCAAGAAGAACCATAACCCAAGGCAGTACAATCTGAAAGGCTACAAGCATAGTCAATGCTACTTGCCAAACCATACAAATCTTTAGCATCTCGATTCAGCACACACCACCTTTTGGACATATAATCCACGCCTTCCACAGCTACAAGTCCCTTATTCTGCAGTGAACCCGACAAATCCAATTCGTATTTCGGCTTCCCATCAAACTCAAACAGTCCCCAATGCCTCTCAAAGCAACCAGGAGCAATGCTTTTAGCATTTTCATCAATGAGGCTGAAAAGATAGACATCAATCATGCCTTTCCTAGCTGGAGTTCCATTCCCACTCAGAGCATGTTTAAGCATTCCCTGATTAAACCTTTTGGCATTTGGGATATTGGCATTTACAACCCCATCAGTTGGCCAACCCACCTCTCCAACTATGATCTTCATCTCAGGGAACCCAGCTTTGGTTAGAGACCAAACAAGGGTGTCAAAGTTTGCATCAAACACATTGGTATAGAGCAGGTCACCATCTCTAATGGGCTTGCTTTTTCCATCAAAGAAAGCAAATTCAAAAGGGAAGTAGGCATTTCCATACAGGCTGAGAAAAGGGTAGATGTTGACTGTGAATGGTGCTTCATTGGTGTATAGGTATTGGATTATCTCAATCACATTGTCCTTAAGTTCAGGCAGAAAGTCGCCTGTGGATGGAACTGGGTCTGAGTCAGGGGAGAAGTAGATGTCAGCATTGAAGGGCACAGTGACTTTGACCTGTGAACCAAGCCCGAAGCGGTTGAGAGCTCCCTGGATGTTCTTCAGGGCTGGTAATGTAGTCTTTAAATAGGTGCCATTGTATGCTTTAAGAAAGGGCTCATTGCCTACTGCAACATACCTGCAAAACCACATTGTCACACTATTAATCTAGAAAGCAAACATAAACAAACCTAGCTACTCCAAGTAATCAATTCAAAAAGTTGCCTGTATATATGAACTATATCAAGTACTAGTATAAGTTGCTTGTATGCCACTCTAAGCTCTACAGTTGATAATCTAAAATTAACAGACTTGGACTACTAATTTCTTTAGGTTAATCTATGCACCAGAGTCTCAATAATCCTTCATAGGGTCCTAGAATCAACTCAACCCAAGTCTCACAAAGAAGAAAAAGATACTACAAAAGACTATTTCAATAGTAGAATTGACTCATTTGCACATAATTGGAAAGCCCAACAATCACAGTCACAGATGAAACAACACAAAGATATCAAACAAAACAAGGCCTACCAGAATCATAAGGCAAAAAGCAACAAAACTGACCCATGATTTCACACAAAATGAACACAATCAGACTCATAGTGATCAAAAGGGTTGTATAAATCAAGAAAATGTGAGACTCTAACTTGATATTGACTCCACCATCATAGCAATAACTGCTGACATTGGCATCAACCCAAGAAATTGCAGCAACAATGTCAATACTCATATCCTGCAACATGAAATTGGGTATGGCCAACATGACCTCAATTTGAGTCCCAACAAGAGCATCCAAAATCTTATGGTCAGCTTCAAAGAGCTTGAGCTTAGTAAACCCATTTTCTTGAAGCATTTGAACCACTTTCTCAGGTGGGAGCTGGCGCGTTGCCATAGTCCCCCAGTTGACTCCAAAGCTCGAACCTTTATGAGCCATGAAAGCAAGAACCAGCAGCATTGTGACCAAGAAAGACTTGGCCTTTGGGACTTTCTCATAAGCCATTCTCGTTTTGGTTGATGAATCTCCAAAAGGGTCTCTGAGAATCTAATTCTTTTGTTAAATGAAGCAGAATCGAGAAAGATTTTGAGCGCTCCAATGGTTCAGGGGAAGCAAAGAGAGAGAGAGGGAAAGGGAAGGCTATTGGGTCTTGGGTTAGTATTTATAAGAAGGTAAAAGGAGTGTGACAAAGTTTATGAGAAAAGTTAAGAGGAAAGTAGAAAAGAAATGTAAGATTCGTTGCTTAATTCGGTTAATCAGTTATGCCAGCCAGCCCATGCTAATTGTTTTTCCAACTGATTAGTGGTTCTCTAATCTAATCACTAGAATAATTAAGACTTTAAGAGTGTTAAATTGCCAAAAATGAATGCTCATTAAGCTCACTTTGCCAAAATAGATGAGGGAAGGAAGTGGTAAAATCCCTTTGCTCACGCTACGTAGGCTTTTTGTATGTCAATGTTAGTCGGATGCTTCAATCGGGAGTTTCTTTGTATCATGTTTATGGAGAGGCTAATTAGTTTGTCGTCGTCACGCAGAAATGAATGGTTCCGATGTTAATATTATAACTTCTCATATTTGAACTACAGAGACTAATATTGGTTCAAAACTTGGGCAATTATATGAGAAGTACGGTGATGATAACCGAGACAAGTTGGTGGGAAGAGAATAAACTTGATGGAAACTGAGATGCGGGAAGGTCGTTGAAGGTGAGTTGCCCACGAAGCAAGAAATGTTCCATTCTGAGAAGCTGGGCGAGGTTTGACCAATAACTGTTGAGATATCAATCCCACATCGGGAATATGAGACATTGTTTGTGAGTTAATAAAAGTTTAGGTCACTCCATCCATTGTCAATTGGTTTTGGATATGAATCCCAGAATACTTTATTATGGTATTAGAACGGGTTATCCAGGTCCACGTGTAAAGCCCAATAACCACACGAACTCCACGTCAACCTCAAATGTTGTCCACGTGTTAGAACTGAGGATTAACATATATTATCCTTCGAGATTCCGGACAGGGAGTTCAAGATGGAGTCTGGGGTGGCTTTGCTCACACGGTTTGTGCCTTTATTTGGTAATTGTTATGAAGCAAATGTTGTCCATGTGTTAGAACTGAGGATTAACATATATTATCCTTCGAGATTCCAGGCAGGGAGTTCAAGATGGAGTTTGGGGTGGCTTTGCTCACACGGTAGTGCCTTCGAGATTCCAGGCAGGGAGTTCAAGATGGAGTTTGGGGTGGCTTTGCTCACACGGTAGTGCCTTTATTTGGTAATTGTTATGAAGCTGGTCTGAAATTGCTTCGTATGAATTGGTTTGCCTTTATTTGACAGTGTTGATGACTTGCTATGGATTTTCCTAGTGACCAGGAAAAAAATGATGAAAAAGAGGGGAAAATAATTGGCTTTTTCTAGTTGATGACATTGTCGTTTCGCTTGCTGCGCAAGAAAGTAAATGGGGACATACTTATCCAAGATCAAAGAGCAAAGACTCGAGAAGAAAAACCATCGACTCCTTTTTGTTAGGTTACTTGATGAGAATCCTTAAAATGCAAACTTTCCAACCAAAATCTACGTGTTAATTTTTGAAGCAATTTGCAGGCTCTTCTTTTATGTATAGCTTTCTAAAAGATTGAACTTTCTCGTCACAAAAGGATAGCAACTAGAACTTATAGTGCATTCCAAAGAAAAAGGATACATCTTTATCAGTTGCTTCTCTTTGTTCTTAAGACATCTCTCATTTGGAGGGTCATACATAGGATTTGAGGGCCTGGGGGCACCTCAATGGAGAATGACAGGCACACATTGGGGGAGAAGATCGATCAAATTTAGTCGAGATAGTTCATTTGGCAGTGGGAAGCATAAACATATTTCAGATAGATTTGCAGTGCTCCGTAGTCTTGTACTCTTGTGGCAATAATTACACAAAAGGTGAAAGATTTGCCCGTGGATCATTCAGATTTTGTTGCCTCCCTACAGCTTGAGAGCAATGTAGGTAGTAGCTTCATAATGCTCAAATCACTTTTGCTTCATTTCTTTGGGTTCTCTTGGTACTTGAAGAGCAGTGAAATGGTATTAAATCAGTACTATCACAGTCAAAAGATAAGTACATCTGTCATAGTCATAGTCAAAAGAAATGTTAATCTGTCATAGTCATAGTCAAAAGATAAGTCATGTGATACTGAGATTTCACAGATGATGCTTGTACCAAGTTGCAGGAATGGCATCAGATCTTTGCTGATATGCCTTGACCACAGTACAGCTGTAAGCAAAGACAGTATTGAATGATGATAAATTGAAACCTAATCACTTGTTACAATTTGGACAAGCTTGGTCCATAACTCCATATCAGATATCTGTGACTGTCACCTTGATCTTGAAGGATACTAGTGTTTAACAGAAAGTTTAAGTAACTTGTTTGATCACTTGGTGCAGGGTATTGGCTTTCTTTTCATAGGAGATATTTCTGCATTAGCGGTAAACAAAGCAAACCAGCTTCAGTTTGTGTGATTTCTCCATTCGCAAAATCCAAAATGAAGGAACAGTGCTCATCCATGGTCTTTTGGTGAAATCTTAATTGAGGCACGCTTCTGGCAGCCTAAAGCTTAAGCAGAACATTGCCTGAAGACAGAGGAAACAATTAGAAAGTAGTAGTTATGACCTTATGAAAGGCAGTCCTTGAATACATGCACGCAATTTTTGGATATTTGGAGCTAAAAAAGATGTTTCACATAGCAATAATACCTTATTTGGAGCAACATCCCTCACCCTGTGAAATATTGGGTCTTTTATATTGGCCTTCAAAGCAGCCTCTGCCACCTGTATATAGTTGCAAAGCAGTTTAGATTAGTCCAAAACAGGCCCAACGTACTGAGCTAGTAAGAATATGCTCGACTCGACTCAGCTACACCAAATACACAAGAAGCATAAGTGTATACTACCAGTAGACGTCAAAGACATTAGACTTTAGTTATCAGCAGAATTTTTTTTTCTTTTTTGTCGAAGGAAAAAGAAAAGAAAGAAAGAGATTCAAATATGTAGACAAAACTTACTGAGATAATATATTCTTGCGTTTCACTTGCTCGGATGAAACAATAGCAGTGAATCAAAGGAAGAGTGTCCCTCCAACATCTCCTCCGGATCACCCCTCTAAATGCATCTGAATGCAAAGTGTATACAATAAAAGTAATCAGAATTTTCATTTCTACTACTCAGTAAAATATCATTGAAATAAAATTCTTTACAGCTTTATAACCAAATTGATGTGGCAATGGTATCTATAATCCAACAAACAAGAACACTTACCAAAAGGCATAAACGATCAAATGATTTAAAAAGAAAAGCAATTCTGTAAGGCATCTGTACCTAGAAATTCAAGAGCAGAAGCCGGGAGATTCATTATCACATGATCGACATGCTCCCAAGTCTTAACATTGATGATCTCAGAGCCTCTTATTCTCTTATTTTTGTTTCCTTTGCTCCTACCAGTTACAAGACTGTTTGTGCCATCAACACTTCCATTCTCTGCAAAGGGAAACGAAATATTGCTTGATCATAAAATACAACCCAGAAAGCAGTAGCCCAGGATCTTAAACATTGTTCATACATCTGTTTGTGGTGCCCTTGATACCTGATTGACAAACATTTGCAGGTCTTTTGGCTGGAGGTACTGAAGCATCTGTGTTCCTACTAGAGCCTTGTAGATCATCCACATTAGAAGTAACACTATCTGGTACCTCTTTTGCCTCAACTGCAAGAATTAGAAAATTGAGATGAAGTTGCATACTAACAATCGCCTGAACTGAATGAACACAATAAGTTCACATATATTATACCGGTTAGCATTCCATTGCCTGATGCTGATTCCAGACTACCATGGTTGGTACATGTCCCGCAAGTCTTGAGCATGGAGGCATCGGAATTCAATTCATTCCCACTGTCAGGCACTGCCATCAATTGAGAAACAAATTCTCTCGCATCAAGATTGTAAGCGTGAACATGGTCACCGACCTTGTTAATCTCTGCATTGATCTTCAAATAACGAATGCTATCCGGATTTAAGTCATTTGCATACACTATGCATCCTTTCTGTGCGGCAGGAATAGCAAAAGGGCCAATACCAGCGAACATATCACATATGACTTCCCCTGCCCGAAACTGAGAAACCAACCTTATATGTTCATGTTCCAATCTTGAATTCCAATAGACCGAGCTGTAATCAAGCTTGAAAGTCGCTCCATACTGTTTCACTTCTGTAACCATATCTTTTTCTCCTGCTAAAACTTCAAATGTTGGCACACGAAATTCATTTGAAATAGATCCAACTTTATTGACAATTGTCTTGATTCTTGGATAATTCTTCTGCTTATACAAAAAGATATCCAAACAACACATAAGTATAGAAATATGTGATACAGAAATACAAATTGAATCTACATCTATATCAAGACCAGAAGTAAATGAAACATACATCATAAATAACTTTGGCAATCACATCCTTGTAGGGAATTAACTCATCATGTATATTCAGATGGGCAACGTGACCTGCATAAGAAGGAAGCAGTGTCAGTTCAACATCAGATCATCAATTCAGCATAGTTATTGCTTGATATACATTAAGTAAAATAATGAGTTGAGTACTTAACTATTGTTTCAAAAGATGAAGGAACCTCCACTCCAGGGGGAAGAATCTGCTTCAAAATATGGTCTGAAATCATACCAATCGATCACACAGTTAAAAAATTTCACAAAAACACAGTTAAAATTCACTCACAACTTAGCTATCATCAATGACAAACTTCCATTACCTGCACCCCAATACGAGTACCCAAGTGTCAACGAATATGGAACTACATCAATCTCGCATAGATCCTTCAGTTCACTGAGAACTTTCTCCGGAATAACAGATAGGTCTACAACACACCCAAGAATACAAAATTTCAATTAGTGATAACAAACAAATATACATGCATTATAAAACTGGTTCCATAATCCACATCAACCAAATGGCCAGCACAAAGTTCTGCAATTCCTTACCGGAATCTTGGACCTTCTCCGATAATATCATGTAACGGTTTCTTTCACTAGTAGGGTCCTCCGTAATTGGCTTAACACGAGGTTTATCAAGCAAATATCTACAAACCAAATCCCACCCACAAAGTGTAACACTTGAGCACACAAATCACAGCCATACAAATAGAATTCAGAGTGTTTGAGAAGTACCCATTTAGTACTCGAGTGGCGACCTTGCAGAGCTCACGAGGAATCCGAAGCGCCCACAACTTCAAATGCACGTCAAATCTACTCTCGTCCAACATTTCCACACCCCCTAAAGGTAAAAAGTCAAAACAAGAAAGTTAGAAGCTTGGCACCAAAATGCTGATTCTTGGTTCCAAATTTTCAGTGGGGCATTTCGTCGAACACCATAAGAGCACACATAAACCCCCAAATTATTTTTTAACGAAAATTTCAATTCGGAAAAGAGATTAAGTTTCGGACTTTGGGTAAGTACTCACTGTGAAATCTGATACGAGCTGGAGCGGCGGTGTGGTTGTGGGAATTGAGAAGAGTTGGAGTCGTCTTTTTCCGATTGAAATGTGAAGAAAAAAGAGGGGATTAGGGTTTAAGAAGTTGAGCGGGAGAAGAAGAACGGCGTCGTTTGCCAAATCCCAGACCCAATCAAAAAGTAATATGAAATTCAACGAAAACAAATAAAATTAATAATAAAAATTTAAACTCGGAATAGGTGGAAAAGAAGAGGCGACGTGGGCCCATCTGGGTCGGGGGTCCACCCATTTAAAAAGAAATAAAATAAAAAATTGATATGCGGGCTAGGCGGTTAGAGGTTTCTTGGGCCCAGAAGGTAAGAGGAGCCCACCATTTTAAAACGGAAAGAAAGAAAGATTAAAACTAGTTCATCTTTTCTAAACTTCGACGACCCTCGTTCTCTTTGTCCTGGGTTGGTTGATTGTGGCGCCATAGAAACCTCCACCCGCCGCAACATAACCGGAAACCTCCACAAGGGGGTTCAGTCGACGCCGGAGTTCCCACCGTTCAAAGACGTACGATGTCAATCTTCAAAGGGCAGTGAAATGGCTTCCGATCTGATCAATGGCGCCCCCACAACGTTCGTAGCATTGCAAATTGTTGGCCATTTCAATTATGCCAACTAATTCAACTTGGAGTTTTTGCACGTAAGGCATCTGACGAACTTTTGGTACCACAAGTAGCGCTTCAGTGTGTTTCTCTTTGATTTTTGATTCACATCGATCAGCTATATCACTCGAGTGTTTCCATCTTCTCACCAACACTGGATGCTGGTAACGAATACATGAACTTTTTGTTAGGTATTCATGTGTAATATCAGATTACATTATCATAACAATACTATTGTCAATATTAGTGTCCTATTTTCATTTCCAATCTCTCACGAATCTCTTGCTTGTAAAAGTTGTATATGTTTTTCTCTGATTGAATGCACGGTGCATGTTGTAAACTTTCTCACAGCTTTTCGACACTTTTTTCTCTCTGAGAAGCCCTAAGAAAAGTGAAAGTTTCAGGAACTTGAACTTCATTATAATTAAGATATCCAATTTCCTTGTAGACTAGGTGGAAACAGATATCTAATTGCACGTAAGGTAGGTAGTCGTGTGTGTACTTAGTGATGATCATACACAGACTAATTCTTCCATGTACGTAATATAATATGTCGCAATTCAAGGGTATCAACTCAATAATTTGAATAAAACCCGATTTTAGTGATAAAAGTTGGTCACCTTAATTAAAGATGACCACAACCAATAAACCTGAGACAAGAAACAATATAAGTGAGTAAAAAGAAACAACATAAGTAGAGTAAAGAAGATGAATCAATGCCATTCGGTGACATCTCGAATACTATATTTCTAACAATCCAAGAAGATGTGACTGATATTAGCTCACTTAAACCACAAAATACAGAAACCAATGATCTAATGTATATCAACTCAAGCCACTCCAGTTCATCTCAAGCCAGCCTTGAAAGTCTGAAATAATCATAATTTCGATTTTAAATTGGGCAAGTATGTGAGTAAAATTCTCTCTTCTTTTCCTGTTCTCTTGTATCTCTTTATGTGAGTAATTATTTCTATCTCTTTTGTCGTCGTTCAATCTTCTAGACTTCTATCTAGTTATTCTTTCTTATCAATTATTTCTCATTGAGCCATTCTTGATTTTCTCAAAGAAAATGTCTTCCGTTCACTCGCTTCTTCTTTTTAAATTTTTCATTTTCTTCCAAATTCATAATATATATACCCATTGCATCAATTATGACGAAGATTCGTTGTCAATTGACGATTGATATTCTCTGCAAGACCACAACCCGGCCAATCTCATATACAATCTTTACTTTATTTGTCGATGCAATTGTAGAGAACTCTCTCTATAAATTGCTCACATTCTCACAATCATGCAAAGTTCTCAATCCTCTCTCAATTTTGCATCTCCTCACTCATATATAATTTAATTTCTCAAAATTGGACGGAATGTTGCTCTAAACTTCACATCTTTAAATTCTTCTTTTTTGATCCTGTCATTGTGGATGCTGAAAAATGTTGCTTCAAATTTCCTCTTTTTTTCTGAAATTATGTATATGAGATACATAAAATTGATGTATGAAATTGATATATGAAACCCCAAAAAAATTGGTATGTTTTGAACAAAAAAATATATATATAAGAGGCATATTTTTAACTTTCGCACTGGGTCTTGAATCCTTCAGGACCGCCCTGACAAACGGTACCCAGAAATCGACTCGGACAACAACAAGCCATTGCATGCAGGAATGGATAAAGGGAAACCAACGGTGTCGTCCCTTTGGACACTGATTGTAAACGAAGTCGAGCTCGGTGGCTACTGCGACTGGAGTTACTGGACCATCAACAGCAACATTATTCTTATTCTCCTTACGATTCTTTAGATCTGCGTGGTTCTGGTTAAGAAATTGATCCAGGTCCAAAGAGTAAAGACAATGATGTAGCGGGTCAATAAATACGAGCCTTCGTCTTTGGAAGAACACATTCTTATTCTCAATGGCTTTGGAGTGCATGGCAATGAACTCGGGATTCGAGATTAACGATAGCCATGGTTTTGATACCAACTTGAAACTGAACAAGGGCTTCACTGGTAACCTCGATAGAATCTCATGCATGATCTCCGGTGGAAGGTCGATTTCTTTTCCCGTCAACTCGTCCTCCATCTAAAACAGCTTTTCGACTCTTTTTCTCTCTTTCTCTCTGACAAACCCTAAGAAGAGTGTAAGGTTAGGAACTTCATTATTATAAGCTGCATGTCCAATTTCCTTGTAGACTAGGTGGAAACAGATATCAAATTGCAAGTAAGATGAGGACTCCTACTCGTGTGTGTACTATATAATGACAAGTCCGAATCATCAACTCAACTCAGTAAGATGAATATTGATGCAAACTAAATAAGAATCAGCTTAATGTCTAATACTTGAAATCATCTTCTGCCAAGTAGTATAACGTAAGATGAGTAAAGAAGATGAATATCTCATATGAATAGAATGATTTGTTAAGTTTATATTTACCTAGCTATTGTACTATTTTGTGGCTCATGTAGATAGAGCTCTCTGTATCGATCTCACCTTAATTGCATTCTATTTGTACATGCCTTCTTGCATGACTTTCGGTTAGTTGTATGTTTTACTAACACCCAGCCAAGCCACTGCACTGCATGCCACCTGATAATATTAGTAAAACTTTGAAGGAGTATTTTGATTATGAGACGTTGGAGGTTATTAAAATTAAACCTATCATTAATACCTAATCTTACCTTACCTTAGGTGGGGAGGCCTCGTCTCAAGTAACCAATGACTGTTTATTATACGGTTATGCAACTGAGGTATTGCTCCTACTGATACGCCCGTTGTGCCGTCAACAACGCTCAGTCAGCGACGTTCAACGTTTCTTTGGTTCTTGCAGATCATGTCACATCCAATAATGAGTCATTGAGAAATAAGATCGACAAGTAATTTCTGAGGAGACCCCCACAATCTGCGCTTACTTCCTATCAGTCTAGGTTCAAATATTACTTTATTTGGGTGTCTAAAATTGACATGTCTGTCAAATTATTTCTTCAGAAAGTTTTAAGAACAATACATGAACTTCAAAATAATCATAAAGGTACATGAACTTCTAATCTCAACCAAAAATATGCACATGCCGTTATGTCTTTCGTTATCTTATATGTTTTCCGTTAAAATTTAAAAAAAAAAATTTGTCACTCCCTGCTAAACTAGTAATAATTTTTTTTAAGGAGCAGTAAAGTCATTTTTGAGCACGAAAAATTCAATTCTCATTACTAAACTAGTAACAAAACAACAATTTATGGAAGACCAAAATTAAAACAGAAAATACAATAGAGTGATCTACTTGCAGACAACAAAGTTATTAAGATTTTGGTCTGAATTAACAAAATTTAAAAAAATATATAAATAGAAAAAGAGTAAAACAAATATAAAGAAAAGGAAGAATGGAGAAAACTCGAAATCACCCTTTGAAAATTAAGAAATTACATAGAGTTAACGGCGTTGTTAACGTCATGTACTAAAACTGTGTCGCAATTCTAATGTCATGTATCTTTATGATTGTTTTGAAACTTGAAACATCAAAATTAGGAGTAGACTATTTGTCATGTATTTTTCTTAAAGTTTTCTCTTGTTTCCGAGATATTTGTTTGCATATTCAGTTTGGTATATAGCCGCTCAACCAATCTATATGATAGACTTGATACTACCAAACTAGCTAGACTATGCATTTCGGTTCAAAACAGAAAAAAGTAGAGCCCAGATATGCATTCAACCAACACAAATTAATAGTTATCGACGATCACTGTGTATCAATCTTTCTCATTTGACTTTTTGAATATGTACATGGATTCGTCTCAGAGCAAAGCAAAAGAGGCAAAACTAAAGTCACAGTTACAAATTAGACTCATCCTTTAGCTTAGTTCTGGTATACAACTCTCATAACGGGAAGCAAAACAAGCGCCTTATGCCTAAGCGCCATTTCTTGGCCTGCAAACCTTGGCTTTAGACCCAGAACTAACCTCTATCACCAACCTTCTCTAACCTCTCTCACCAAATCTGATTCCTGAACCGGAGCTTTTCACGATTTCTAATCCGATATGGAGTGGTCGTGCCAGCAGAGGAGCATAGAAACACAGCGCCCAAGGATATAGAACCTGGTTTTCTGGTGCTTTGCCATCATCACACATCGCTTTCGGAACCCAATTTCCCGGTGGCTTTTGCGGCGGCTCTGGTGTGACTGTGCGTGAACTAAATAAGAAACTGACGACATAGTTGCAGCCGGCAAAGATCGGTGGGTAACAAAACCTAAGGATTTGATAGTGTAGTGCTGAATAAACACAAATTCCAGAGGTTCTTGTTTTGCACACATTTATAGGCTCATCCTCTTGTACATTTGATGTCACACCATCCCCAAACTTTACATTCCTATCCCTCACCCACCTACGCCTACTTGACTACTTGAGGTTGCCAACATGCAACTGTAAAGGGCAGTTACGCCATTGTGCAACAGAACAATATTCAGGTCAAAAGGATGGCGTGGGAAGACGACCAAGAGAAAGCGAATAGAAGCCGTGTGGGAATGCACAACATAAACAATTGGGGCCAAAAGGGTCCCCAAATGGCCATGTTCATCTCCCAAAACTCACACATTACGACTATCCATCGTGGCATATTTTTTCCTTGTTTAACACCACGTTTTCTTTTTGGCCTCTTAAGGCTTCTAGAGGCACAAAACTGACAAAAGAGGCAGGCGCCTGCGGCTAGATAGATAAGAGGGAAAGAGGAGCTCAAATGGTTTATGGTTCGGACAATGACATTCAGGTCGGCCAGCGCAGCATTAAAAATATCGGATTGCGCCGTATACAGAGCAAGTTTTTTCATGGCCGACTTGGTTTATATCATTTGTTAGGTTCATATACTATATAATTCTAAAAAAAAAAAAGGTTCATATACTATATAACTAACATACAACTAAAGCTGGACTGTACTGAATTATAGAGATTATTATAAACACAAAGCCTGATAGTTTTCATTGAGCAAGATATTGAAAGGAGAACTAGCAATCTCAACAGAAACTAATAATGCAACTGTACATGGTCATGATGAATCCTTACTTGGTTTACCCAGTATTGTTGTAAGGATTCTTCGCCGGTATTTTGCTGGGAGATTAGGTTTTGAGATGGTAATATTTGTCGAGGAGCTTCTCTGTGTACTCGCCAAAGGTAAGAGAACCATTTGGTGGTATCAACTGAAAGGAGAAGATTGACATAATGAAAGTTAGGAACAGAACATAACTAAGCATCACCTTTGTTGTGTACCACAAACTGACTGCATAATAGAATTGATTTTAAATGCATGCCTATCATATCGGATGGATATAAAAGACATTACCTCTTTATGGATATGAACTTCCTCAGGAAAGTTTAGCTTCTCATCCCTACAAAATTGATAGCTATCATTAACCATGCTTGAGTGTTAAGATATGTCATGATATCTCATGTGTGACAGTGAGTGTACATACCAGTCAGGTTGCATAAAGAAAGCAAATGTCGAACGATCAAGACCAGAAGCTTCCTCTCCCTTGGGTGCCTGATAACAACCAATGAATCAAAACTATCACATTTAGTGGGGCTATACATGCAAATGAGAGAATGAGAGAAAAGAGGAACAGAAGACATCAATTTAGATCAGATAGGTACCCGGACACAATGAGGTGTTGCACAAAGATAACCTCCGGACATAACTTCTGTGGTTTCACCAATTTGGTATGCTATTTCATCTTCTCCAAAGACAACCTAATACATAAAGCAACCCAAGTTAATAATATCAAAGGCCATATCATTGATCATAGTCCTATTTATGTGAGCATTCTGTAACTTATTACTAATTATATTGCATTACAAACTAGTTCAACAGAAAAAAGGGCAAGAAATTTATGATTTCAAGTGAAATCAAGGCAACTTTTTTGGCCAGATCACATAATTTTCAGGAATTCACAGGGTGTAAATCACTACATCTTTCTCTTCAGACATTTCAAAGAGGTGGGGTGATTCTGCCTTAGTTTTCACTATTTGGCAAGATCAACTGAATTAAGCATAAGCTAAAGTGGAGAATTTAAATACCTGATGATTTGTACAATATCCATGCATTAACACAACAACCAATGGAATAAAAAGGTCCAATACAGGGGCAATAGTGAAGGAAAATCATTAGTATGGCCTTTGTCTTGCACTCGTGTTACGGAGAATAAGAAAACGTACTTTGACGATCTGATCACTTCTTGTCCTAATATAAAGGCCAGCACCACTATCAGGCATGGTATTTCAACAGCATCTCTCATGTACATGGCACAGGTCAGGCCTATTAAATTGAAGCAAAAAATTAGACACAATGAAAGAGCCCAAGTAGGATCAATATGTTCTACCGAAACTACAGATATTGTATAAAGGGTTTTGAGATATTTCTTGCATAAATCACAGTTACAAGCAATAAGCTCTTACATGAATAAATCAAATATAAGATGAGTTATAGTTATCACCTGTAAGTGAACCATGGTCTGTATGCCAACCGCACCAAGAAGACATGTTTTTGTTATCTTCAGTAGGAGTGCTGCAAGTCATAATTTACTTGTTCATATATTACCTCTGGAAATGGGAGCCAAAACGCTGCATAACACTTGGAAACTCATAGCAGAGCTATGCACAAAGCATTCATCTAAACCTTAGTATCTAAAGCACTCATTCATACTTGTTCATTACTTCTTACTGATGATCTCGATTCTTTCTCATGCAAAACTAGTTCTATCTTCACATGGGCATAATTTTATGAGTTTCTACTTCCTAGAAGCGTGGCCGATTTCCTTTTTTTATTTCAAATTAACAAAATATTTGATAAAATGAAGAAAAATTTGAGCTTTATAACTACCAAACTGATCAGCCATGGAATATAAACATACCAACTCACCTCTCTTTTGTGGGAAAATAGTAAAGTAGACGCCCTTTATGACACCGAGAACGAAAAAGTACTTGTTCAAGGCCTTCATCCTCATGCATTTTGATTGCTTTTGATACTGTTCAACCACTCATCAAAAATAAAAAGGTTGAGATAGATCTCAAAGCTATATTACAAAAGAACATTTTGAAGACAAAGAAGCTGGAGCAACAATCTAACAAGATGAATAGATCACTTAAGTTGGCTATGGTGTAGACAAGGTCAGTATCATTTAGTTCTGAGTCATCAACTCTACATGGAAGGCAGTAAATATAGGGTCCTCATGTAAAACATCCAGAAATCTTGATTAAACTTCAGTAAAAATCCTTTCCCGAAATCATAGGTTGTGTAATCCCAAATTCTTAAACCTGACAAATGCTCATCAAATGTTACTTGTTTTTTTGTCCGGGCAGATAATGTCTATGCAGAAAAAAGCTGGCAATGGAGAATAAAATGGGACCTGAAAACAATACAGTTCTATCTACTGTATTAAAACTATAACAAATGAGACTTTACCATATCTATCACAGTGAAATGCCACCATAAGTCCAACTTCAAGGATCAACTTTCCCATAGCTTTGAAGGCTACAAAACAACTTAACATTAATAAAATTTTATACATTACATAGATCAAGAAAGGCAAATTATCATAAACCAGTTTATGACCCATATGGTTATCCACTGATGTTTTACCAAGAGTAAACTACATACCCACTTCAAGTTCTGGCAACTCATGTTTAGGCCATATATTTGATCCACAATATGATGGGTACCTACAAGGACCATGAATGAAAACCTGAGCAGGATTAGGGTATCATGTTCTATCTGCTGAAGCTGAAAGTTCACATCAAGGTTTGACACAGCTTAACAACTTGCAGCATAAAAAACTAATGGCCAATTTAGCAATCTTGTTGAACCATCAGAATTCCATGAGCTCTCACTTTATGAGTAATGTTCAAAGAGTATTTTACCTTTGAATTAGAGCCTCATCTGTTGTTGGTGTATCTAATATCGGGTTTGCATAGAAAGAGCCTTTTAGCATATCTGCAAAATAAAAACACAAATTACATATCAGTTACTTGATCAAGTAATTGTTCCAAGAGTTTCAAAATCTAAACAGAAAAGTTTACCTGGCTTTCCAGATTCCAGCTTTTCTTTTCCATGACTCCATCCAAAATTATACCTGCAAATGGACAGGGTAAAGAGTACTCAAGTCATACTGTACATCTCTGACGAAAACTTAAAAGTTGAGATGATCAGATGAAACTTCATTTTGCTTGCAGGAGGTTTAAAAATCCCACTACTATGTAAAGAAAGTAGGAATGAAGACAAAATCATGGCACTAACATGCAAGCATAGCTATGTCTCTAATATGCATTACCTACTATCAGGATCTTCGAGTTCCTTCTTCACCTCTTCAGGGAGATTGGCCAGCCTGATCAAAGACAAGAAAAACTCCTTATAAGAAATGCCAAACTCTGTTTGGAAATTAAAGTTTTAATATAAAAATTATGTCAGGAGGTTACACCTTGGTGACAGACGTAGAAGATTTTGTCGCAACGATGAAAATCCAGGAACCTACACAACTTGCAAAAAATGACTCAATTACAAGGACAGCAATGTGGAAAAACCTATTAATACCACAGTCTTACAACTACTAAGCAATCGCAAAGCAGAAAATAATTGCTCAGGAGCTACGACCATCTCCATATCACACCAACTACATGTGAAATCTACATCATGAACAAAGTACATTCCCATGCGTATGCGTCTTTACGCAACAACATGTATTCAGCCTATAGTGATCCCAAACTCGCAAACTCGACAAAATTATAGCAATTAACAAAGTAGTAGTGATTAAAACAGAAAATTACCAATTATCCAAAAGAGCGATACAAAAATGAGAATATAAAACAGAGAGATGATAGGCGTGACGCAACCGAGCACTTACATCAGTGACGGATAGAATCCCTAACCCCTTCGGCCCAAATCCTTCTTCAATATTCCTCGATAAGTCCGTCTCCTTCTCCTGTCATCATCATCATCATCATCAAAACCACAAGAATTAAATTCTTTCGCATCCGCGATTGAACTAAAACCTAAACACAAAATTGAAGCAAAATACGTCCTCCCATTCAAGCAAAGTCAACTAGCACAAACAATTTCGCCGATAAGCGATTTCAAATATCCGCGATCAAAAACCCTCGGTGCTCAGTTTTCTCGGAAACCGAGCCAACTGTAACCGGTAGAGAGAGAGGGAGAGAGAGAAGATCACCTTGAGCTCCGAGTATGAAATGGAGACCGGCGTCAGAGTGGGGACGGTGGTCGCCGGCATGCTTCGGCGGGAGAGACGGCGGGATTGGAGTGTGACGGTGAGAGGGAATATGGAGCGAGCAGAGAGAGAGAGAGGTGGGAAGTTTCGGGTGTCAATTTCAAATTTGTGCGAGAGTGAATTAAGTAAGAAAGAGAGGGAGAGGCCTTGAAATTTTGATGGCGGGGAATAAAATAATACTAGAATTCGGTGTATACATTTTGGATGCGGTGGCTTTCTGAGAATTTAAAAAAAGATTAAGAAATTTTCTTAAGAATACTTATTTCGTGAGATTAGTAATTTTTACAGGAAAATAATCGTAAAAGTTAGGAGCTTAAATTTTTGACTTAAATTTCTCACAAAATAAGCGTCATTTGTCAATTCTCGTAATTAAGATTAGTCTAAATACAAATTCTTATCATTTTAAAACTCTATATCATGAAATATACATAATAGAATTCTTAATTAATATGATTTAAATTCATAGAATTGTAATTCCCATGATTTTGAAATTTTTATGGACATTAAAATTACTTTATCTAAAAACAACGTTATGAAGCTGATCAATGTGTTAATTGATTAATGAAAATGTTTCTAATATGTATTTCATAAAATGTTATGCATGGAAATTATACCCAGCTGTTATACTGATTATATATCTAAAGTTAATGACAGTATTGTGGTTTCCTAAAAATAACAGGGGCAAAATGGTCAGTATATTGTTCATAAACACTATTCATATAACCAAACTAACCAAACTTTAGTATATATATAAATATTATTATTATATATATATATATATAAAAGTAGACCAAGCTAGGGTTAATACCCACTCCTTGGCGCGGTATAGTATCCACATTATACATATTTCACATATGTATAAGAACTATCATAAAAACAACCTTTATATAACAAAACATTTAGTTTTGTGTTATACACTTCTACCAAAAATATAAATACTCTAATTGTTTTGATTTGTATGTATACAGAGTAGTTCCGTGAAACAACGAGGTAATAAATTAAAGGGTATTGCTATTAATACACTTATTTTTGCTATTAACACACCCCATTTATTTTCTTATCCACACATTTTTATTTTATTTACAAACTTGTCACTTGAATTTAATTGATGATTGGTTGTCACTGTATATAGGGTGTGTTAATAGCAAAAATGAGTGTGTTAATATCATTACACATAAATTATCGCGGTAATATATTAATATTTCTAGACTATTCTGCTTTGTGAGAAATGTTGGAGCTATTTCAAAAAGAGTCTAGAGAGTGAGAAAGATGGAGAAATGTTGAGTGAGAGAGAGCGAGAAGCGGCGAAAAAAAATAAAATTTATACTTAGAGTTGAAACGAAGGGTAAATACAAAATTACACAGCTCATCAGTAAAAAAAAAAAAAAAAAAAAGAGGTTCACTGTTGTTATTCCAAATATCGGGAATAGGGTGCCCTAGAGAGAAGTTGCTCTAAGCTAACTAAAGGGCAATATTGTTTCATGGGATTAAATGAGAGCAGACTGTGGTAAATAAAAAGTCTAGTTTAGTTATTACTGTGTTTAGTGTTACTAGGTACTAAAATAAATTAGCTTACGTAACACCTTGTTTTCATTTTGTCCTCCTTAGATGGTGTTATTGTGGGTACTCAAATAAAACATCTTTAGATATCACCATCATTCTAAATCATAAACCAAGCAAACTACATTCTAATCTTATGCAACACTAAATATGAGTTAATATTAGTACATTTAAGTCACCCTATATAAGTACAAGACAATTTTAAAAAATAAAGAGGGCTAATGTAATCCCGAGTACTAAACGTGCACAAAATATCCACAATATTCTCGATATTTTCTCGATATTTCCGTTTTTATAAGCATCGATATTAATTTTCATATCTTTCCGATATTTTATATTTAGTATATTTTTGGTTAAATATACAAATTTTATATAAATTTTAGTAAAATTTCTCGATATATCTATCATTTTTTTTTTCGAACCACCGATATTTTCGTGATTGTCGATATTTTAAACCTGGCTCTACGTCTCTATGTTTCAGTTTTTTTTAAATAAATTTTTAAAAAAGAAGAAGAAATTATTATTATTTAAATGAAATTTTATTTCAGTTAAGTTGGTTGGTACAGGTGTAGAGCGCGGGTTACCCGCTCTCTCATGGCCTTCGTCTACTCCTCTTCTTTCACTTCCTCTCCTTTCCGCGCTTTCTCCAACCCCGAAACGCCGTCGTTTTTCTCACGCTCCACCTTCCCTCTCCACAACCTCCTCACTCGCCGCCGCTCCTCACTCACAGCCTCCGATGTCTCCTTCACCTGGGACGACGCCGTCCGGATTTCCCAGCCGGAAGCCCTCCCCGACGACCCTTCCGATCTCAGAGGCTACTCCGATAGGATCAAAGCCTGCAACCGCGGAGTCGTAAGTCTCGCTCCGATTGCTCTCTCTCTCTCTACTTTCGTCGGACAATTTTCCAAAAATCTAATTTGATTTCAGGAAATGCAATCGGAGTTTCGTTCGTTCGTGATTGAGGACCAAATCGTCGGGTACATTCACAACGGGTGAGCTTGAATTTGATGTCTCTTTTATGCTTTGGATTAGATTAGCGGCGAGTGATTTGATGAAATTGTGAAGGTTTGCTGAGAATTTACGGAGTTACCGTGATGTTTTTACTTTTCTACCGGGAAAAGTAACTCTGCATTCTTCGCTGAGCTCAGCTGAGGATAGGACTAGAGTTGTTGGGGATGTAATTAAGAGCTTAGGGGAAGAATTGATTCCAGGTATAAGAAATGAGGTACTGCTTGTGCTAACCGAATCGGATTAGTATAATGTTGTGCTGTCTTTAAATTTCGGGTTGTATGTTGAAATGTACCTCATTTGATTGAAGATTTTGCTAGTTTGGCTAACTATATGATCACTGTGTTTTGATGATCAGTTGTACCCGGTGACTTCGGCTTTTGGGGCTCCGGTATATTTCTCTCTTGAACGTGCAGCCGCTCCTTACTTTGGAATAAAGGTTTGTTCTTGCTCTCTTAAACTGTCATTGTGTTTAACTTTTGACGAATTGGTTGCACGTCATTTGGTTGTTTCGATGATTGTGATAAAAGGGCCTGGATAATGAAAAGAAAGTGGATAATACCTAGTGATGGTCCTGATGGAGGTTTTGTGGAAAGTTTTGATGAGGAGGAGGTCTGGGAGGCAACTACTTTTTGATTCCTTTCTTGGTATTCTTAGTTTTTTTTTTTTCTTACTTTGTGAATAGGCTTATGGAATTCATATGTGTGGCTATGTTGAGAAAGACGGGAAGAAATTTCTATGGGTTGCAAAGAGAAGTCAACAGAAACCTACCTATCCTGGGATGCTTGATCATCTTGTAGCTGGTGGACTGGTTCGTAACAAACTCTCAATTCACTATTACAGATTTTTGTATATTTTCTGTTTGTATTGTTGCTGTCAGAAAGAGGTAGCGTGAAAGCAGTCTGCTTTTGGCAGGCACATTGACTTTTAGTTCAATTTGGTCCTTTAAATAAGACAGTGCGGTTGCTGCAAGCAGAATGATAATGAGCATTTGTATTTGCAATATGGAAGATCTGAGTATATCTTCCTTGCCAGATATTTAGAGGTTTACTAGCATACCAAATGAATGTGCTGGTTTCTTGATGATCAATCTTGATAAAAATATTGCAATAAAATGATGCATATACATTCCTTTCTGCGTTCAGCCTATTCTCTAGTCGAGCTCTACTTTTTGAGATAGGTGTAATTATATATCCAATGTCATTAACTGCAGCCTCATGGGGTAGCGTGTGGGGACAATGTTGTCAAGGAATGTGAAGAGGAAGCTGGAATACCAAGCTCCATTTCTAGGGGGTAATTTCTCTGTTAACTGTTGAATTGCCAGTTATGATTTCTAGATATTGGACACGTCACCTTTCAGCTAGAAAACTGAACATTGTTCACTCATCTCTCTATTGGAAATGCTCTTATACAGCGCTGTACCAGTTGGTGCTGTTTCATATATGGACATTAATGGGTATAGCTACAAAAGGGATGTCTTGTTTTGCTATGATTTAAAACTCCCCGAGAGTTTCAGGCCTGAGAATCAAGGTGAGACCCTCATCTATTTTAATTGTAGAATATGCTTTCAAACTTCATCGTTTTCTCATCAGTTTAGTATTGCATGTCATTGAAGAATTTTCACTCAAAAGAGAGATAAGCTTCACCGTGTTGCATGTCATTTATATATCTGCAACTTTTCCTCAAAAGAGAGTAACCTCAAATACCATTATTGACATGCGACAGATGGAGAGGTGGAGAGCTTCAAGTTGATCCCTGTGACTCATGTTGCAAACATCATCCGGAGGACACAGTTTTTCAAGCCAAATTGTTCACTTGTCATCATTGATTTCCTGTTTCGACATGGGTATTTCTCTTTTACTTCTGTCTTGCTTATATTTGAATTGGCTGAACAACTTTCTTTTTGCACATACTCACTCTTCAGCTCACCTGATTAGTGCTACTGTCCTGATGCCTTAAGATCTGCCTGTAGTCTATTTACTTACAATTGTTCCCACTATAATCAATCTATATCTCAGTTACCGTAACATCATTTCCAAGCACAACCATAATTCTGATATACAACCTCAGATGAACTACTATCTGATTTTCCCTTACAATCTGTTTTTGTTATAATCATTGCAGGTATGTTAGTCCGGAATGCTTCGGATATCTGGATTTATTACAAAGTTTGAGAAGCGGGAGTTGTTCCTAATATAAATTTTTATTGTGCTTTACCCGTAGAGGCTATCTTAAAATCTGGGAGAATAAGACATTGCTTGGAAGAACACTAATGTTCAAACGTTGATATTCATGCTTTTCTCATTTTACTGGCAAAGCATAAAAAACCGAACACTAGTGTCTCCCGAGACTGGAAAAAAGAGGCTACAGTTTTTTTGTTTGTATGTAATGGAAATTCTCCATTTGCATGGTTTTGATAATTAAGACTGGCGAATTCAGTCCTCTGACCTCATCGATGGAAATAGCAGACATGGGTAAATTCGATTTTCCCTTCACATGTTGCTGCTAGGGTCTTATGCATCCCCTTAAGTCGAAGGCCTAGTCTGGACAGATTGGCATGGAGTTTAGAGAAGAAGAAAGGTTTCTACTCTGTCAAGTCTTCGTATTGAATAGCAAGGGATCAAGTATTGCAAACTGTGCTAACGTCTACATCACAGGGTGACCCCTTCAAGTTACTCTGGTAGAAACTACGAAAGGCAGAGAGTTTGCAAAGCTGTTAATGCGAAACTGGGCAATATGGAAGAACCACATCAATGTGGTATGGAATGGTGAAGGGCAGACAGCACAGGACATCGTATAGAGCACCATGGCATGGCTCACTGAGTTCCAAAAAGATAATAACTTGGAGAATAAACCAAAGCCGAAAGTTGTGAGGAAATGGAAACCAGCAGAGGTAGGACTGTAGGAGCATACAAGCTGAACGTAGATGCAGCTTTCTCACCAAATCAAACGCAAGGAGTTGGAGGCATGAATTGAGACTCTTCTGGTACATTTGTGGCTGCTTTCATGTGCCCTACAGCCTCCCCCAAGCAATGTGAACTAATGGCTATAGGGGAGGGATTGGACTCTCATTGCAGCACCAAAAAGTAACAGTCGAAAGTGACTATGGATGCATCTCTGAGGCACAGGCAGCAGACTATAGTTAGCTAGCCAATGGTGGGTTTATAGATGATATTAGACATAGTTGGAGTTAGGGGTGGACTCGGTCCTAATGGTTTGGTTTTTAGGCACTAACCGAAAACCGAAACCGAAGCTTCGGTTTCTTATTTCCTAGAACCGAAACTGATAAAAATATATAAAAGACCGCACTCGTCGGTTAACCTAAGATCGTTTCAGTTTCGGTTACAAAACCTTTTATCCGTAATATTTTTTACACTTAACTAAATCACATAAAAAATAAAAATATCAAAGTCGTAAATTATCAACACTTCAAATAAGTTAATTTAATGGGTTCAAATAAGTAATCCAAATGAAAAAAGAAACTAAAATTTATACATAATTCATTTGAAGTCTCCAACATTCATATATAACAAAAGATAAAACTACATGAGAATGAATTCTGTTAGACTTAAACACTTAAAACATAATCATTTGTGTGAAAGTCAACTATTTATAACTCATAACCGATAAAAACATGACAATTAATGTAGAATCAAGTGTTAATAATTGATACATGTAGAATGAATATATGTCAGTTCGGTTCGGTTCGGTTTTAAGATGCACGGAACCGTAAACCGACACTGCACCATTTGGTTTTTGTGGTTTCCGGAACCGATTGCCTCGGTTCCATTCAGTTTTAGTTACTTAATGTCGATTCGGTGCGGTTTTAACCGGTTTTAGTTTTTTCAGTGCCTAAAAGTCCACCCCTAGTTGGAGTTGACTGGAATTAGTGACTTTGTAGCATACTCCACGAGCATGCAATGCAGTAGCACACCGCCCCGCAGCCATGGGTTTTGAGGCCAATGTGCGGTTCTTTGGTTTGAAACAAAAAACTTTTACACGGATTATTAATCAGTAAAATTTGATAATAGAAAAAACTTGTGCTGAACAAGTTGTGTCCGCAACAACACTTTTAAGGACAATATTTCATTTCCATAGGCAAATTACACGAAGAACACGCACTACTGAAAAGCATTCAATCAACAAAGAGAAATGCCATTCTATGTAGTATATTTATCTTATTTGCCACACGATTCAATATATTCCGATGGCATGCAGAACCAGTCTAAAGTTTACTGCTGAAGCAAGATAGTACATTTTCAAATGCCAGTCACACACTCAACTCCTCCACATTTGGGCTCAATGGTTCGAACAGAGTTTCCACTTCGCTCTCATTAACTTCCTCCAACCGTGACGGGTTCCACTTCGGATTCTGCTTGGCCAACAATAGAGATTCAATAAACTAGTTCTAAGTTCTAACAATCTACATTCTTTGGCCACAAAACAAGGGAATCTATTCACAAACCTGATCCTTGTCCACCAACACTGCACGCACACCTTCAGCAAAGTCATTACGCAAGGATGATCTTAAGGCAATGCGGTATTCAGTTTTCATGACGCCAGTCAGCTGGATTTGGCCAAGTACAGAATCATTATGCATGTTGTGATTTATGTTACTTCCACAAAAAGTGAGCTAGCAAAGCCCATATGATATAGAATGGAAAGTGTATAAACTCCAGACTCACTGTGGAAAATTGATCGTCATTCTTCCCAAGGGCAGATGCAACTTTGGAGTAATACTTCTGTGTCAAGAAAAGTGAAAAAGGAGCACCCTTTCCAATACCTTGAAGAGCTTCATTAGCCCACTCCACCACTGTGACAGAAACAACAACTCAGCAAGAATAAGTTTAAAAGAAATATTAGGGTGAAGTCCAATACTTCTAAGGTAGATTCAATCTGTCTAATAGCAGAAGTACAAATGATGTTCATTTCATTATTGATAAATCAGTGAGTGGCATTCATGAATTTACCAGTAGCATCTGAACTCGATTGATGCTTTTTAAGTTCTTCAATTGTCTCAATAACCGACTTATTTGCACCAAATGATGAGGTGATTTGAGGTAAAAGCTGCTTTAGTTGGGATTCAGAATCAGGGTTACTGCTGAACTTCGCCAAAATTGTTTTGATGTCCTCGTGTGGATCCTGGCCACTGTATCAATAATGGAGTTATTTTTAGGATTAATTACATAAGACCCCCTGAACTATAGGGTCACTTTCAAATTCATACCTAACTTTCAAAATCTTGCGTTTTCATACCCGAGCTTTATTCCGTTAGACAATTTCATACCTTGACGAACAAGGCTGTTAAAAAAATCTGTCAAGTGCTGACATGGCACTTAACAGCTGTTGTCTATCAATCTGATGATGATGTGGCACCATATGGATCCCACAAAGCTGCCACACCGCTACATGAAATTTTTTCCTCCAAAAAAAAAAATTATTAAAAGAGCATGAGAATCTCACCCAGATTCTCTCTCTACCATAACCACAAGCAGTTGATCTCCAACCCGTTCAGAGAGTCAATCTCACATGTCGGACTCAGGCTCTAATGAGGGCGCCAGTCTAGAGCAAGACGATGATCATGCAATGATAGAGGATCGATGATGATTTCTATGAGATTGTGAATGACGACGACGACAATAACGATGAGTTTCTATGAGATCATCCAATGCCGCCGGGTGAGCTGGTGGTGAGGGGTCTGGGCTTGGGGAGGACTGTCGAAGGTAGGGATTTGCTTGAGAATAGGATGCAATTTGGCGCAAGACTAGCTTTCTAGATTCTAAAGAAGAAAAATCTGAGGTAGGCGAATCAATGTAATATTGTGGAGGTTTCTTTTCCTGTTAATTTTTTAGGTTCATTAAAGTTTAAGGTCTTGGTTACCCAATTTTGATTTATTGTTCCCTTGTTTTTTGAGAAAAGAAAACAAAATTGGTTGCTTTGAGCCTTATGCTGGGATATTTGAAGGCTAAGGTTATGGTCTTTGGACATTATTATGTTTTGATGGTGAATACACTAATTTCCTTTTATGCGGATAAAGGCTGATGTTCAGTTGGAAAACTTGATTTGGAAAGATTGGCAGAGATGAGAAAGCCCAAAGGATATATGATGTTGAACTTGTGGATTTGAATTGAAATACTATGGGTATCTCTCTGGGAATGAGAAGATGAAAGATTCCAAAAGTTTATGTACTGAGGACGACGAGATTGGCTTGTCTGGGTTAGAAAATTTGGCTGATTTTTCTCCTTTCTCGTGTTCAAGCTTTTCATAATTAGGGAGTTTTGTTGTTTTTTTTTTTCACAAATACTCATGTGGCAGTTTTGTGGGATGACAGATAACAGCTGTTAAGTGCCATGTCACAACTTGACAGATTTTTTTAACAGCCTTGTTCATCAAGGTATGAAATTGTCTAACGGAATAAAGCTTGGGTATAAAAATGCAAGATTTTGAAACTTAGGTATGAATTTGAAAGTGACCCTATAGTTCGGGGGGTCTTATGTAATTAATCCTTATTTTTATCTAAACAAGCACATTTGAAAGAGTCATGGTGTCAAGTGTCAACAAACCCATGTGTGCATCGAAGGTATGGGAAGGAGAATGTATAAAGAAAACTGAACGAGAATAAGAAAACATACAAGTTAGTTGACAAAAGGGCCTCCTTTACTGAACCTAAGTTTTGAGATGGCACAAAATGTGTCCCAAGACCTACATATAGTGCATCCGATGGAGTCGAAATTCTTTTCCCAGTGATTCCAAGGTAAGCACCTAAAACATATACAACTGTTAATATTCTAAATAACACAAAGAACTGATGATGAAGCAATGAGACATGCTTTGTAAACCTCAATCAAATGATTTTTCTGTACTTTCAGTTAAAACATCTCAATTCAGATAGAAACAACATCTCTGGATAGATAGCGTACCAACTGATCCTCCTCCTGGACTATGTGCCGCTATATGTGAAAAGCCAACGTCTGGAAACAATCCAATACCATTTTCTGGCATAGCAAGAAGAGTCCTCTGAAATGTACCCGTACAAGCAAGAGACTATGAATATACAAAATCTGAAAGCCATTGTAACGTAACGACAAGATTGACAATCTCTATATGACCAGGCAATTATACCTCTGTTATGATCCGGTAACGACCATGACCTGACAGGCCAATTCCAAAGCCCATTGTTACGCCATCCATGAAACTTACATACGGCTTCTTGTAGTCAGATATTTTGCATATTAAAGAATACTCCGCAGTGAATACCTGAATAATGAGCAGCCATATGAGATAACATGATTTTGGTGACCTCAGTCTAAGGAGAACTACAAATGGCAGTTCAATTGAGTAGCATACAGACACAATTAATGCACAATTTTGCTGCAATATACTATTTAGATGAGACTGAAAAACCAGATCAATTAAAAACATGAGCAGAGCTCATCATTAAATTTCGTACACTTCTAATTTTCAAAAACACTTCATATTAACCATAATCTGTGACAAAAAGAGATAAGAGACAGCCTAAACCTACTAAAAACTGAACCTTTTGATCAAAATAATGAGCAGTGTCAATATATTAGTTAGAGTTAAATTACTTTTCATCCAGATAAATAATAATTACTAAAGTTCACGTATTGTTGTAAGGGGCTCTTATTAAGTTTTAGTCATAATTGGTTTTGCAAGAGTTGATGATGTTGGTACTTGTGAAGTCCATCTAAGAAAAAAATTATCACAATCACAGCCAATAAGGGAGACAAGGGGTAGTCTTATATTAGCCGGATTTTAGTAAACTGTATACACTTATAAAGTCTAATACTCTATAGTTCAAGGACACAACAAGACCTCAATCATATCGGATAGTTGATTTTTGGCCGTGATCTGCTTCACATCACCGCCTGCAGGTAAACTATGACCCAAGTTATCAACCAGACAACAAGCCAACCCAAAAGTCACCCGACATGGTACAAAAACACAGCATAAACTGAAAACAATAAACAATACAAAACGAACAGCATGTAACGACTAAAACCAACACCCTATCAAGCAATCACCAAGCACAAGGAAAAACTATAATATTCTAGCTCAAAAAGCAAGCAGTAATGTAGAAACCTTGGGCACAAGAGGAGTGTTCTTGTCCTTTTGAATTTCAGCAACAACCCCTTTAATATCCATTCCTGCAATTACCGCGATTTTCGTAACTCTCAAAACCTTTACCCAACACTCAAAAAAAAAAACAACCTCCAATAAAGACTACATAAACATTTCTAACCAAAAACCTCCACACCTACTAAAATCAACAACCAAAAATTTACATCAGTAACAAAGTAACTAATCATTTTTACCAGCACAAAAGGCACGAGCTGAGCTGCTATCCACCAAAACACACTTCACATTCGGGTCGGATTCCCACTGATCCAGATAGCTCTTGTACTTCAAATCCATATCTGCCAATTGAAACAAGTTTCAGTTAAAGATTTGATTTTTACCAAATGAAGTAATAAAGTAACAATCTTTTACCTATGTTCATGGCGTTGAGAGCTTTGGAGCGATCGAGGGTGATCAAAGCGACGCCGTTTGGGTGGACGGAGCCCTTGACGAACTCGTCGGCGGCGGCCATGGTGGCGAAGGTTCGAAGGAAGATGTGGTATTTGGAGAGGGAGAGGTTGGGATTTGTGGGTAGGAAGAAAGACGAGGACTTGCTCAGAATTTGGGTCGCTCCGAATAAGCTTCGCATGCTTCGATTGCAAAAGCCATTTGCGAAGAGAAGTAGGAGCTAAAACACTGATACACTAAGGTGAAAAGTCCGACTTGCCCCCCATATCTTATTATTTACGGATACGTATCCGACGCGTTGTACCATTTTCTTTACCAATTCTGTGCTGAAAATCCTAAGCGGATTAGGATTCATAATGTGACTAGGAGGTAGGAACACAAGAGAAAATACTAATGCAACTGGGAGAAAGTGTGCCCTGATATAAGGGACAACATGAAGAGCTCATGATATACGAATCCTTGCCATATAACTTTGAAGCTGATTTGATGATTGTTGCGACCCAAGTCTCATTCTGTATGTTCTGATGGTTCTGAATGGGAAGCTATTCTTACAGAAGTTGCGTTTTCTGTGTTGGAAAAGCTCCTGGAACCCCTTGATCATGTTCGTTTCGCTACCGTCTGTAAACGATGGAGTTCAATTGCAAAAGATTACAATCAAACAACTCAGCGTTGGCGCAGTAAGCAAGTACTTCCTATGCTCATCATCCCTCCTAGTAGCAGTGCTGCACTCTCCCAAGGAGCAGTACTGTACAGCGTTTCCAGGAGAACAATGTATAACAACATCAGGTTACCGGTGCCTGCAAATGAAAAGTATTGTGGCTTTGGCCATGGTTGGTTGGCCTCCATAGACGAATCTCTGACCAACATAACTCTTAGAAAGTTCCCTGCTGACCGAAATGGCGGACTGAAGGTCATTCATCTTCCTCCTCTCGCACATGACTTGAATGAGAGATATAACGAAACGAAATCCCTCCCAAAGGTTATATTGTCTGCCGATCCCACTTTACATCCGGACAGTTACGTGGTCTTAGCAATTCTCTGTCATAGTCACAGAACACCTTACATTGCAGGACAACAAAATCATTGGAACAAAATCGCGAGTAGTGGCGGTCGTCCCAAGTATGTTCATGCTACATTTTATGGAAACTTTGGCTACCTATTCAATGCCTTCGGAAGTTCTCTGATGAGATTCAATGCTGAGTGGGGTAAATGCTTGCCACAAATAGTGAATACTCAAACTCAAACCAGTCCTAAAAGTTGTTCATATCTTGTTGAGTCAACCAACGGAAACCTATTGCTTGTTGACAGAGTCTCAGCACGTAACGAAGTGTCTGCTACAAGCTTCAAAGTTTCCCAAGTGGTAAAGAAACAATACTCTGAATCCATACTTGGTGTTGACGCACAACTACTTGAGGTGAATAGCATTGGAGATGAAGCTCTGTTCGTATGTGAGTCATTCAATGTCTGTTTTGGCTTCGAACTTTCGTGGATGCCAGCCGAATTCTATCTACTATGCTTATAATAGTGGCCCAACATGGGAGATGGGTATCTTCAATTTAGAGAACAAAACCACCACACGACTTTACTCTCTGAATCATTGCGAATCGGACTATATGCCATTTTGGATCACACCATCGTTTGAAGGACTCTGCTGATCATAGTATTTAGTTTCTTGTGATTTTCAATTGAATGTTTTGTATTGTCCTGGTTCAGCTAGGTTTATCACTTTCATGTAACTTGGCCGGGTCACTAGGTTATTGTCATCAGTTTCACAAAATGTTTAAGAAAATGCATGTATGTTGATTATATGCAACTTTTATACCTCAATTGAAAAGAATGGACCAAATGTTCATTAGTGTTCAAGCTAGTTCAGGTGAAACCTAATATACTCGATCAGAATTTATACTCAACCTAATAGAAAGAGCTACAACCAAATAAAAGACTACAAAATCTATCCAAGATGAACTAGGTTGAGTTTTCATTATGCACAAGAGGCAAGATCTGGAAGATATATGCATATCTAGCTAGAAGACTAGAACATTATATGATCAAGTTGTAAGTTGAATTTGAACAATTACAAGTTTATATTTAGTACAACAACTAATGTTACAACAGAGTAAGTAATTAGATATTAAACAATTCATATTTCATGTTAAATGTATTCATTATGTGAATATAGTGAGAAGTTTTAAAGAAGATAACTGAAACAGATAATAGTGATTGCAGTCATTATTGAGATATAAAAACTTTTTATGGGAGGGCTTTGTATTAGGATACTTTCACTATAAATACTAGGTCCATGTACTCTATTTGATATCAGCTATTCAGTTCTTGCCCCATAGAAAGATAGCTAACAAAAAAGACGTGCAAAAGATCGGTATTTTGAGATGGTTTCATCAGTTCCATCAAGTACACATTAAGTTCTATTCATAGATATATATTGTTTCTCTATATTTGTGTGCTTGTGAGTACAATAGATGTGTTTATGTTTGTATGTAATTATTTGGAGTGTTTCAGATTTACGCTTTCACAAGTAGTTGAGTTTTCAGCTAGCAAGAGGCAAATTTAATTTAGAAGAAAGTGTATCTAGAGCAAAGAGTAGTATACCTAGGAGAAGCCGCTCCAATGAGTATGAGGCTGCTAAAAAGGTCAGCTCTTTTGATGGAAGCAAATGCATCCAACCATTGCCAGACATGGAGTGGCCAACATATATAGACTGAGGATTGTAAGTTAAGTTCATCCAAAATATGAGCAAAATCATCGTAGTACGAATATTTGACAGGATCAAAGAGGTCGGGTTCCTTCCTTAGCAGCACCGGCCCGAAAAGGTCCAGTCGAAAACAAGAACGATGTAATGTTGAGCCAAGTAAGCAAGAATTTGTCACTGAGAAAGACGATTTTGGGGATTTTTGATCGGATTGCCCTTGAGGTTTTGTTGTTGTTGTTGTTTTTTTTTCCGGTGAGAAATGAATAATTCATGAATCAAGGACAAGCTTAATTACAAGATCACAAACATGAGATCGAAAAGTAACAAAATAGAAATAGTGCAAGAAGAGCGACAACTCGCTAATTTATGAACTGAATGTCCTACTTCCGAAAATAAAACAGCAACAACATTAACAAATCTACAACACCCGCCACCCATACTTGTTAACATTGTCGTCGTCATTGCCGTCAACAACCATGAAGTAATGAGTACTAAACCGGAGCAATGATGCTCGTAAGGTTTTGGTTAGATTACGAGGAGAGGACGGAAGGAGGGTGTGTAGTGAAGGGTGTTAATGCTAATTTGAATTTATGTGATTGGGTCAGTCTTTTTTAAAATCATATTTCTTTTTAATAATTACGGTAACTATCTGGTGTTCTCCCGGTCAGATAAGGAAATCATAATACGACTCTTTAAGGTTTCGGTCATTATAATATAAACATGATTCACGACATGCAATGAAGACAAACCTAAACCCAAAAATTTTACTCTTTAATTTGCAGAAAATAGGACATAGACATGAGGTTGTTTAGCAAAAAGGCCTTGTGTAGACTATTTCGTCATTGCACGTATTATTCTCTTTACCAATTAAACGATGGTGTCTGAAAATCCTCAGCGGATTAGGATTCATTATGCGACTAGGAACAAGAAAGAACTACTAATGCGACTAGGAGTTGACCGAGTTGTTGTGTTTCCCTGTTCTTAGAAATATATAAAGGGACAAATGAAGAGAGCTCATTATATCCTGAAACACGAATCCTTTTCATATATTGTTTAAGGTGATTTGATGATATGAAACGACCCAAGACTGAAGGCGGATGTAAATCTGTATGTTCTGATGGTTCTGAATGGGAAACTCTTCTTACAGAAGTTGCGTTTCCTGTGTTGGAAAAGCTGCTGGAACCCCTTGATCATGTTCGTTTCGCTACCGTGTGTAAACAATGGAGTTCAATTGCAAAAGATTACAACCACACAACTCAGCGTTGGCGCAGTAAGCAAGTACCTCCCATGCTCATGATCCCTCCTAGTAGTGCTGCACTATCCCAAGGAGTAGTACTGTACAGCGTTTCCGAAAGAAGAATGTATAACAACATTGTGTTACCAGTGCCTGCAAATGAAAAGTATTGTGGCTTTAGCCATGGTTGGTTGGCCTCCATAGACGAATCTCTGACCAACATGACTCTTAGAAAGTTCCCTGCATACCGGAATGGCGGACGGAATGTCATTCATCTTCCTCCTCTCAAAGATGATGACTTCACATATAATTACAACACGAAGTTCCTCCCAAAGGTCATATTGTCTGCCGATCCCACTTTACATCCGGACAGTTATGTGGTCTTAGCAATTCTCTGTCATAGTCACAAAGCAGCTTACATTGCAGGACAACAAAATCATTGGAAGTACCCCATGCTAATTGGTAGCTATAGCTTTGGTCATGCTATATTTTATAAAGACGATGGCTACCTAATCAATTACTTCGGAAGTACTTTGTTGAGATTCGATGTACATTTTAGTGTCTTGCAGACTCGACCTGAAATCAGTCCTAAACGTTGTACATATTTTGTTGAAACAACCAAAGGAAACTTATTGCTTGTTGAAAAAGTTTCGGCACGTCAGGAAGTGTCTACTGCAACCTTCAAGGTTTACCAATTGGTAACCGATCGCTCGCTTGATACACAAGTACTCGAGGTGAATAGCATTGGAGATGAAGCTCTATTCGTATGTGAGAGTCATTCAATGTCTGTTTTGGCTTCGAACTTTCGTGGATGCCAGCCGAATTCTATCTACTATGCTTATAATAGTGGCTCAACATGGGAGATGGGTATCTTCAGTTTAGAGAACAAAACCACCACACGACTTTACTCTCTGAATCATTGCGAATCGGACTATATGCCATTTTGGATCACACCATCGTTTGAAGGACTCTGTTGATCATGGTATTTACTATTTAGGTTCTTGTGATTTTCAATTGAATGTTTTGTATTGTACGCCCTGGTTCAGCTGGGTTTACCACTTTCATGTAACTTGGGTCACTTGGTTATTGTAATCAGTTTCACAAAATGTTTAAGAAAATGCATGTCTGTTGATTATATGCAACTTAATTTTGTACATCAATTCAGAAGAATGGACTAAATGTTCATCAGTGTTCAGGCTAGTTCAGGTGAAACCTAATAATGCTCAAATACTATACTGAACTACTTTAATTCAGTGCGAGTCTCTTTGTAGCCACTCAGAAATTAGAATTATAAACCAAACACAATTTATATTTCATGGAATGATGCTTGACATAATATAACATACAAGACGAGGCCATCTGAAATATGCATATATATATATATATATATATATATATATATATATATATGACTGGACTTCATATTATTCTAAGAACTAAAGCTAGCATGCTACCTCTCCAAAAGAAAACTTAATGCAAAGAGGACAGGAAGTATAAGAAATTACTCATCTACTTCATAATCAGCTTGTTAATATTCCCAATCATGGTTTATGATCAAGATCAAATTCAACCCCCAAGATGAGTCCTAGCACATCAAGAAGCTCATTGTGTGCAGTTAACTGTGGGAAATGGCCATTAGTATTTATAATCTCCACTTTGGGGTTTCCCTTGATTTTCTTCTGCATGTAAACCGCGACCGATGTTGGAGAGACAATGTCACTGCTGGTGTGGATGATAGTGCATGGAGTTGAGACATTGTCAAGTGTGTCTCTTTCGTCACTGTAAAAGACTATTTTTCCTACAGAAACTGCAACTTCAGGTCTCATTTTTCGCAGGCTTTTAGTAAACTTGTCAACAGAGAGAGGATCCTTTGAGTCCACAACAACGGAAGCAAAGTGAGCAGCCCAGTTGTGGAAGTTGGATTCTATGCTTGAGATGATTTGCTTAATGTCTGAACTCCCAAATCCACCTTCATAGTCATCTGTATTCAAATACCTATCCATATGGATGTAGCAGAGAATTTCAGTTATATATAGCTACTATAACTGTTTTAATTAAAATAATTAATGAACCTTTAAAGCCTTGATAGATTCTGAATAGTCACTTGTATAATGTATAAATCAAACCACAATTACTAATTACTTTGTGGATTTCATATCAAAAATGATCTCTTGTGATATGAACTGTGCTGTAATCTCCCAAAACATTTTTATGCCTGTCAGATATTCCACTTGAACCAAAAACAAATTTTCCTTTTTCAGGACCTATCCCTAGCTCGATCCTTGTTCTGATAGTTGGTTCACACATGAACTTCCAATATAAGATGCCAAATATATATATATATATAGAGGCCGGCTCCGTTCTCCTCCGTCCGGCGCCGGTGACGGCGCTCCTCAACCCGAGCGGACACCAGAGGCGTCCCCGACCATTTTCCCTTCCCGGGAGATCGATTTGAAGGTCTGGGCAGCAACCTCCATCCAAAATTTCAGACAAGGTCGATCTTGCCGAGAAGGGAAAGTGGTCGGGGACGCCTCTGGTGTCCGCTCGGGTGGAGGAGCGCTGTCACCGGCGCCGGACGGAGGAGAACGGAGGGACGTCCGCACTTTAAGCCCCAGTAAGGACGTCCGCTTCATATCCGGCCTCATATATATATATATATATATATATATATATGTGCGCGCGCGTGCTTGAACAATACTATAGCTCTACGAAAAGCTGATGCATATGCTTGAACAGTAAAGAAAGAGCTACAACCAAATAAAAGACTACAAAATCTATCCAGGATGAATTTCAATTTGCAAGAGGCAAGTTCTGGAAGATATATAACATCTAGAAGACTAGAACATGATGAACTAGTTGAGTTTTCGATTTGCAAGTGGCAAGTTTTGGATGAAAGTATAGAGAGCAAAGAGTAGTATACCTAGGAGAAGCTCCAATGAGTATGAGGCTGCTAAAGAGGTCAGGTCTCTTGATGGAAGCAATGCATCCAACCATACCAGACATGGAGTGGCCAACATAGACTGAGGATTTCAAGTTAAGTTCATCCAAGAGAGCAATCAAGTCATGAGCAAAATCATCGTAGCACGAATATTTGGCAGGATCAAAGAGGTTGGAGTCCTTAGCAGCACCCGAAAAGGTCCAGTCGAAAACGAGAACGCTGTAATGTTGAGCCAAGTAAGGAAGGACTTTGTCCCAGACAGACTGGTCTCCTCCATAGCCATGAGCTAGGACTATCGACTGACTACCTGCGCCCACAATTTTAGCGTTCATGGCTGATGAAAGCCTCTTAGTTTCTAACACCATCGTGCTTAAGTTGGTATGAAACAGATATATATATATATATATATATATATATTTTTTTTTTTTTTTTTTAAAGAGAAACAAACAAGAGTTAAGTATGAAACAGATATATGGCTAGAGAAACAAAGAAAGAAAGAGAGAAAGCTGAAGCTGTGAAGTCCCTTATGATGATCAGGAGCTACAACTGTGTCTGGTGTTGGTGGCTAGCTGTATGCTGGTCCTATACTCCTATTTATAGTCTCCAATTCCATTTTACAAGAACCGGGAATGGATTAATATGAAGTAAATTAAAAGATAAAGAAGAAAGTTGAGTGTTATTAGTGATAAACTATTCCTACTTTTTATATGGCCACATTTTGTGGCTCAAGTATCATTTGGTTTTTGGAATAACTCCAAACTAGCTAGATGGATTTCTTGACTGTGTTAATTAGATACATAAACTGTATGTGTGTGTGTGTGTGTGTATAATATATATGTACATATACTGTCCTGTATACATACGTGTGTACAAGACCTAGTCAATCTCTAATAGCAGAAGAGTTAAGTAATTAAGATGTTAATTCAAACAAGGGTGCAGGTTTGAGTAGACGAAGAACAAGATGATTGAATTTATGGTGGCTGTTGAGATCATTTAGTACCCTTGACCTGTGGTTGCTTGCTGGAAAGGTGTAGAGGATCGGATAAGCCTACTAGCACCAGAAACAAGGTTCATTACCAACTTCGTACGCAAATGCTGATATCATTCTGGTTTAATTGGATTAGAAGAAGAGGGAACCATCAACCAATTTCTGGTGCATGGTTTCATGGTTCTGTTCAGACCAAATTAAAAGCCAAAAGGACTCATCTGTCTTGTTGTGCTGATTGTATGAATTGTGACTTGGCATTGCTAATTGCTTAGCTAGAGATCAGATTAGATTTCCACCCCCCCATCATTTTCTGCAGTATGAGTCCAAGGCCTACCTTTTTCTGCAATCAAAGCAGCCACACCCTACCGGCCACCTTGTGTTTCTTTCATATCACTATTTATTATCAGTATCACAAACTATTGTAAACCAGAAGATGCTGGATCACAATTATTCTAGACCAGAAGATTCATGCATGATTGTTTGGCTGGTTTTGCATACTGGCCCCTTTGGTTCCCCACAATCACATGCACTCATACCTTATTTTTGAGTTTCATTTAGCCTTCTTCTTTGTGTATGTATTTAGTATTGTTCTTGTCAAACAGTGTTGGTGATAATTACATTGTTCATTTGTCAAATCCCAAAATTGACAAGTAATTAAAAATATGCATTGTATTTGTACTTATCATCTTGTTGCCTCATCCTTCACTTGCTAGGATCATTTGGATATGTAAACTAGATTATCCATGCCTATCTGTATACTTATGTTAAGGTATGCCAACTTATTCTCATGAAGCTAAAAGTTGATGGTAATCATCAACTTTCTAAAAGTTACAAAGTTAGTTTCTTGTTTCCAGAGGCAGAGATAAAAGTCTTATGGAAGATTATAGATGTTTGAAGATTAAAGTATACAAGGCCACTGATAAAAAGATTTGCATAAGATTCTCTAGTCAAATTATTTGTAAAAAGAAATAAAAGAAAAGCCAAAAGGAGAGGGACAAAATTGAAACCTAATAATGGAGCTGTTCATTTGTTCTTATGTGAATGTGAGGTGGTAGCTGTAGGTTGGTTTGTTTATAGATGTATTAAATAACAGTGATGACCAAACAAAGCCTCATAATTTAGACACAGAACCATAAATCCTGTGTTAAAGTGGAAAATTATCAAATAAAACCAAAGAAGACTTGTCATTTAGGGGATGACTAGTATTCATCTGAACAATTTAGAATATGAAAATAAGAACAACTGTATAACTCCTATCATCATCATCCAGGTTCTGAGTTATGAGGAGCACATGTGTATCAACATAACTGTCGAGAACAAGCCGCGAGAATAGGGAATCATATGAACCCTATTCTTGATCAGAAGCTTAGGGATCATGAGTTCAGGACAGTAGTAACATCATCTCTTAATCAATCTGGAATCCTCTATTTGAATCTGTATCTTTCTAATGGTCCAGCATTCGCTTTTGGTTGAAAGTACCAACTTGTTTCGATTCAATTTTTGAGTGGTGTTTGTAACATTGTGTTTATATCAGTGTTTGTAACATAAATAGAATGAAGTACACTGTATTTTCATTTATTTCTTGTCAAATGTCCTTGTTAATGGTTAGGAACTTAGGGTTTTGTTTTGAGAAATGAAAAAATGTGTATACACTATATATTCAAGAAAATTGATGCAAAGGAAACTCAAATGAAAACTGTGACTTCTTGTTACTGTGTATGAACTCATGCTGCTGTTGCTGCTGCAGGTCCCAGTAGTAAGGCCTAGCTTGCTAAACATGATATCCAGCAATTTAATGACAAGATTTCTCAAAATTGACACATTTCTCTAATGACTGATTAACAAGATTTTGTTGACTATTCATCAATCAAATGGCATGCCACTTGAACTTAGCAGGCCCGAACCTGAGGTGAGGCCGACGAGGCGGCCGCCTCAGGCCCCAAAAATCTGGGGGCACCAAAATTCGGCAGCTGCCTTGAGCAGGAGGGATTAGAAAAAGTTAAAACTGTTTGGGTTTTAGTTTTTTGAAATGAAAAACAGAGGAGAGAAATGATTGAGTTTAGAAGAGAAGAGAAGGGAGAGAGAGAGAAGTTTAAAATGGTGATGATGATGAGCAGCGATGGTTGTTGTCGTCGACGACAAAGCATCATTTTTCAGACTCGTCTCAGGCCCAGAAATCTCATGTCCGGATCAAGAACTTGGAATCTAAGAATAAAGCCAAAGCTGCCCTTTTCACAAAGAGTTTTTTTTATCAAATTTACTTCTACTCAATTCCCAACAAAAAGTTGGTGAAAAGTGATATCCACCAGCAGATCGCCTGCAGTCAAAATAATCAATCCATGTGGTGGTGAGGCAATAATGTGAAGCACTAGTACACAAATTTCTGTTGTGTATTTTTTCCTCTCACCGGTTATATACAATTATGTGTCTATTTTCATCGTTACTCCCAAGTATAATGTTATGACATCAAGAGAAAGAATTAACATTTGTATTTGACCGTGATTAAAATAAGGATTAATTACATAAGACCATCTGAACTATAAAGTTACTTTAAAATTCATACTTAAGTTTTAAAATCTTGCATTTTCATACCCGAGCTTTATTCTGTTAGACAATTTCATACCTTGATGAACAAGGCTGTTAAAAAAACCAGTCAAGTGCTGACATGGCACTTAACAGCGGTTGTCTGTCATCTCACAAAACTGCCACATGAGTAGTTGTGAAAAACAAACAACAAAACTCACTAATTATGAAAAGCTTGAACACGAGAATGGAGAAAAATCAGCTTTGTGAGATCCATATGGTGCCACATCATCATCAGATTGATAGACAATAGCTGTTAAGTGTCATGTCAGCACTTGACAGATTTTTTTAGCAGCCTTGTTCGTTAAGTTATGAAATTGTCTAACGGAATAAAGCTCGGGTATGAAAACGTAAGATTTTGAAACTTGGGTATGAATTTGAAAATGACCCTATAGTTCGAGAGGTCTTATGTAATTAATCCTTGATATAACTACGTGTTTATTTTTCTCATTTACGTGTCTATTTTTCTCATCACTCGATCTAGCAAGTGATGAGATCATGATATAGATAGCGTAGGATTGTATATGACCCGGTGATAGGGATTAGGGAAGAGAACTGAAAACATTCACAGGCTTGAGAATGGCTACATCAACTTACATGTCATCTGCATTTCTCCAAGAACACTCCTTTACTGTGGTGGTTACTATTAAAGCCAAAAGTTGCAACTCTCATTGAAGGAGGAACATTGACTCTTCCAAAGGGACAAAAAGGTTGTTTGAAACGTAAAAGCTAGTGTAAAAAAAAAAAGAGAGCATGATAATGAGTGAATGGTGGAGGCAGCAAATGCAAAAGGGTCCCATCTTGAATACAGTTGAGGAAGACATTGCAGTTCCTTGTGGTATTCAAACGCTACATGTTTCTGAGAATATCTTGAAGCAGATAGCCTTATTAATTGGGCGGTTTCTAATTTTGTTTAATCTTACTACTGCAGAAAGGACCCATAAAACCCTTTAGCCAATATTTGCTTGTCAGCTGCCTTTGTATTAAATTTGGAGGCTGGTAGGAGATGGAGATGATTAACCTGCGGTCCTTGTGTGAATTTTTAACATCTCAGTGTGTGATTTGGTGTTTCAAAGGTCCATTTTGATATGTGAATGGATTTAGATAAACATAAATGATTTCATTTCTGAAGGGCAGTATGAAACTATGAATGACCTAGATAACAAATCTGAAATGATTTCATGACCGACTTGTTGATACTATCGATTACGATTTGTTCATAAATGTACAGACCAGATTAAGTGAACATGGTAAGTGCAAATAGTGACTTGTTGATATAATGATATGTATGTCTTTGAGTATGAGGGGAGTTCAGGATCTTAACATTGAAGCTTGAACGAGCCAAACTGGGGTGACATTTTGAATCATGAAGGCAAGTGCAACAGATATAGTAAAATTTCTACTACTGGAATGGTCTGGTACAAATATGTCCCCAGTCAGGAGCCTCAGAACTCCGGTCTAATTTTACAGAGCAAACTATCTGTGTGTGTAAGGATTTGGCACCCTAATATCTTATCACTTGATGCTATCATACTTGCATGACGAGAGAAAGAACAAAAAAGTTAAGCATATTACCACTGAAGGCAGCTGATGCAGTTGAGAAGAAAAATAGGGAGAAGGTTATCATGCCTGAGAAGGAATTGGGGGAAGGAATTGATTAAATTCATCAACTAACCGCTCCATTGTCTGCAGCTGATCATACGGTGCAATCTGCACCATAATATAGAAATTCAAGTTGACCATCAATTTCTGCCTAGACAACATCACATTAGGCCAAGTAGGCAATTCAGCAAATGGATATATTGGTAGGTAATGCATGACTCCTTTTATCTTATTCGAGTAGGAGATTGTTCATACTTGGTCAAAAAAAAGGATACAATAGATAAATACAGCAGCCATTTGAATTCTTTGTAGCTGCACTGGTCCAAATATGCATGTGCTAAAATCACCAGTCATAATCAGCCGGTTCAAATGATCTACTTTGACAACTAAAACGAACAAAAAGAAGTCCTAGTCCAAAATCAGCCAATTCAATTATTCAAAAGATCCTCTTTCAAACTTGACTGGTATATGCAAATATGATGGAAGTTCACAAGCATTACTGGTATGGATTCAGCATGCTTTACAGTATAGTCAAAAGGAGTTAGATTTTCATGGTTATCATCAAGTTGACACAATATCGTTGCCTTGTCACTTTTTCTAGTATCCCAGCAATAAAATGACCCCTGATGTCATTTTCTTTTAGTAATTCTAGTATGAATTGAATTAAACAAAACATGTTTTACCTGACTAAATCCGTCTGGCCATGATATTGACACGGCATAGTTTCCCATAGGCCGAATTTCTTCGGGTTCAATATCTTCTGGGACATCATTATACTGCAATTTTTGCTCCCCTGTCCACTCATCCTGATTTTGAATAAAATTAGCCACTCAAAAGTTAAAGGATTATACATGTAGATCAATGGGAACTTAAGACAACAAAACCAAATTTCTACAGCAATGGGGGATATAGTTTCTTTCTAGAAAGTAATATTTTGTTTGCTCTGAAGCTTTATTAGTAAACAGGTCCAGTGTGAAATTTTGCCACCTCTACTATATTTCTCCATCAACTAGTATGTCTTCAAAGTCTTCTTTGACATGGACAATAATTTCCAACTCTAGATTAATCTTTAAAGTATTTAAAATAAAAGGCTTAGCAAAACATGTCAAAATTCAACAGCTGGATTCTTATGTTTCTCTGCTTTAAAATATGTTATGCACTGGCATAGTGCTGATGGAAAATGACAGTACTTACAGAAGAAATATTCTTGAAGGATCAGTATCATAAATCTAAACATATATGCATGTCATCTTGCAGCGACAGTGTGCTACTCTTTAGAAAAAATTACTATACTTGGTGCTTCAAAAAAATATTCTAGTCATACCACACTTTGGGCAGAGCGGTCATTCCGTCTCACAGTTGCAGGATGGAGAAGAAACTCATCATCTGAATCTGGTACCTTCACTCTTATTGCCTTGATAGATTTATCGTAGGTCACTGCTGTTGAGACTACAATAGAAAAACATAAATTTCATCAGAATGAGGCCATTTCAGTAAAAGAAAATGGAATTTAACCTGCAAGGCTTTTGAGTTTGGGAGAAACACAATTATAAAGCAACAACTTTTTCAAAGCTTTGGAAATGCTAATACCTTCTATTCATAGTTACTCTCTTACTTAAGTTACCAGAAAAATTTGTTAACCTGAATAGGTACTGCATGTTTAAGATAGCATACCTTGTTGGCGAATCTTAGCACACTGTTGCACAACACATATTCCGAGTTCCTGAAATGTTTTAGAAACTTCACCTAGAGGATCAGCTACCACTTCGGGTACTCCACTATCTCCAGAAGCAGATAGCTGCCAGACAAATGTAATTAAAATGTTACAGTTTCTGCCTGTAGCAAATATGCCATAACATTTTACAACTTGATATGATAATAGAAACAAATCACACAAAATTTTGAACTGTATAACATATGTTTGGCCTTGTTGTCAGCCAGGCTAGTCTCAATCATACACTCTGGAGCAAATTCAAGTAATAAGTGAACAGAAAACACAAAGGACTTACAGTTGGTCGAATGGGAAGATCAAATAGATTTGGGATACCAAACTGCTTTACAACCTGCAAACATACGAATCATACTACATCAAATACATGGTAATGAATGAACTGGAATACTTGGATTAATTAAGATATTCTAGTAAGTTATCTATGCACATACTTCTGAGCCTGAGCCTTTACCAAATGGGTAATGACGCTTCCCATCGGCATCAAAATGGCTCATATTCTCAACTACAGCAACACAAGGCACCTAAATAGATGAAAATGACAACAGGAATGTGTTAGATGAAACCTTAAATAAATTAACCATAAACATGACTGAGTAAACTTTCCATTACTGGTACAGATATAATCACAAGTTTTTCAGTTTTGAACAATGTTAATGATCTATTATATGCCATTGACCGGTTAGATTATAATGAACATTGGAATGGATGCTTGTGTGGTGAATATACACTTACCTTCAACTTTGAAAACATGCGAACTCCTTTTGCAACATCAATAAACGCTAGCTTTTGAGGGGTGGTAACAATAACAGCAGAGGTCAATGGAACTACCTGAAAATTCAGAATTTTGTCCAACTCAAAATGTAGGAATATTGAATAGAAAAATATTTGGGTAAAATATCCACATATAACATACTAGATATAAAATAATACTTAATCACACATACAAAGGGGAATGCATAAATTGATCGATGGAATTCTCATAATCTGGAGTTCTGGACCCCCTAAAAAAAATATTGAATATGGAAAGAAAGCAGGACCTGGCACAAAGTAAGCTGAATATCACCAGTTCCAGGAGGCATGTCAACAATAAGGTAATCCAGTTCTCCCCTACATAATGAAACAAACACAATTAGACACTTGAACATCACCAGTACCATCTTTTAGCACTGAATTCTGTAAGCACCCCTGAACTTAAATTTTTAAGTTCAATTATTGTGATTCATCAGAAGAAATTGATTGAGATGGAAGCTTCATTTACATAAGCTTCACAAGAATTTCATTGGCGATAACTGACATTAGACCAACTGTAAGATATGACTTGTTCAATCGGTTATAGTTGACAGTATTTCAGTGCTCAATGAATCTGACTGACTAAACATCATTTTCTTAAGTTTCCTGGTCAAGTAAATAAAAACTAAGTGTTATAGCAATGGTATTACCAAATGCATTAAAATGCGTAAGGAGCCATCCTACATATGTCCAAAATTTTTAGGTACAGTACTTAGCTCATGGAATGTCAAAAATGATAAACAGAATTTGCATAACTTATGTTCGGAAGCATGCCATACCACTCTGTTGTAGTTAGAAGCTGGTCAATGACCCCAGAGACCATTGGGCCTCTCATTATTGCACGACCTTGTCCGGCAAATCCAAAAGACACCAATTTCACTCCCAAGTATTCAGTAGGAATAATAGTTCTTTTCTCTGGGTTCTAAAGGGTACTTTCACAGTGTCAGAATTCAGAACTGCAGAGCTTGACAAATTGCAAGAAAATTCTATGAAGAGTTATTACATTACCATTACTAGTAGTCGGCTTTCAGGGGAGACCATCGTTGGTAGACTAGGACCATAGACATCAGCATCAAATATACCAACTCTAGCACCCATACCAGCCAAAGTATATGCTAAGTTTACTGCAACAGTTGATTTTCCCACGCCTCCCTGCACATATATTACAATAAGACAGGAATTCAATAAAAAAATATGCCACCATCATAAGTGTTAAAAACAACAATCAAACCCGACCATAGTGAACATGAAGATCAGCACGTACCTCAAATGCAAAATACCAGCTAAGAAAGCACCAAATAAAATTGGAAAGTCTACCTTGCAACTAGAAACTGCCACAATATTTGAAATTGTCTGTAACCCTGCTGGAAGTTGCCCGGCATAAAGGGGTTTTGCAGGTTGTGCTGACATTGTCACATTGACATTCTTTACCCAAGGAAGCTCGTTCACCACCTCATTTGCCTTTTGCTCAAACTGAAAAGCAATTTAAGCTTAATATGGCTGCTATTTATTTTTACCAAAAGAAAAATGGTTGCTATTTCTAAATCTTTATCGACTCTAAACCCTCAGCAATCCATTCAATGCTACAAGTAGAAGCATAATAAAGTCATAATTTTCTCAGCAATATAGAAGTTGCAAATCATGAAGCTAATAGTAACAATTGCATCTTTTCATTCACATATACATCAATCAGTGATCAGTGAGCATTTTTCAGTTCACTTATAAAGTTATAATTCAAAAGTCTACCATATCAAGTATTAGCAAATTCTAGGTAAAATAATGGTGATTGTGTAAATTACCATGTCCTTTACTGGACATGCTGGTGTAGTGAGCTCTAACCGAAATGAAACCTGAGATGAAAAATCAATATATTCTGGTAAGGACTTCATTATGTCTGTCATTGAAAATCTTCACATACACGATCTAAAAGACCTCTCCCAATGCCTCATTGATTTGCAGGTCTTTCACAAATCCACACGAGACAATGTCTGTCCCAAAGTCTGGATCAATGATTTGAGACAATGCCTTCAGTACATCACTCTTAGCTACCCCATCTGATACTGCAGCAGAGCCAGCTACATTTGACCAAAAGCAATAGAATAAAATTACTAGAATACAAAATCCTCAGATGCATCTAGTGTAACACATTGAACGATAAGTACGCCCAACTCAATTTCTAATAGTGTTACAGTAATTGAAGGCTTCCCCCTATCTGATTTGATACAAAATGTTCAATGCTGCCCAAGTTCCAATCTTGAATGCTTATAATATAAATTATGTTTCTTCGGTAAAAGTTCCATTCTTGAATTTCATGGCTTTGGCTATATAAGATTCTGAACGATTCCATTCCATAAATTACCAAAATCCCTCCAACATAGGCAAATGGGTTCTTTCATAATCAAATCAAAGACTCTTGTTAAAGTGAAATATGCAATTTTGGAAACTGTGTTTAATCCAGAAGTTGCTCAAACAATGTAGAGAAAGCTTTACCTTCCAAAGAAGCAGCTTTAGTCGTGAAGGAGCCCAACACAGAGCCTCTACGTGAAACCCATTTAGACCTTTCAACTCTTTCTTGCTGAAGAGAACAAAATATAGAAGAAGACGATGATACAAGAGGTTTCTCATATAAAGCTAGTCCTACGAGTACAACGAAGCAGAGGACAAAACAGAGTCAGTGGGAGTTGAAATGAAACAGTCGCACAAGTAACACAATAGATATAGAGATAAGCATCGATCACCTGCTGCTTCTGCATGTGTTTTAAGGGTTTGAAATGAGAGATATGGTGAGGAAGGAACGTGAAGAAGTTGCATATTATTTTTGAGAGGGAAAAGATGGTGTGAGAAAATGGGAGGTGACAATGAAGCAGGAAGTGATCAGTGGCTTCTGTCAAGTTTGAACCTCATGTTACTAGTTTTGTTGCGTCATGCCCATCTCATTCAGATTTCAGAAATCCGAACCCTTTTACGACGCGTCATCTAAATGACCGTCGTTTATTCATGAACAATTAATGTGCTAACATCAGGATGAAAGTCGTAATTGCCCCCAGATATCATAATATTTACGACGCTTTTCCGACGTACAAAACCGTTTTCCGGCCATACCAGCACTACCATGTTCCTTATAGGTTCAGAATCTGCTCTCGGAAACACATCGGAAAAGGCCGGAAACGTCCGGACACGCATTCGTAAATTTGTTAGATTCTGGGGAAACACTGACTTTTCATCAATATTATGCAAGTCTTTCTCTTCCATGATTGTGTATATAATTTTCACTTTCATTTAACCCTTTTGATATATTGGATGAAACATGGAATGATTGTTTCTTTGGTTGTTTCAATTTTTTCTTTTGAAATTATATTGAGTACTGAATTCGATTCAGGGTTTTTTGTATTAGCTGCGAAGGCATGCATGTTATTCTGGTTGCATAGTGAAGAAGATGATAGTCTTGGGTTGAGCATGTGTTTCCAGGTCCTGTGATGAGCCATGGTCTTTTGATGTCTGTTTTATATGTTGCTTTGAACACCAAAGGGTAGCCAGGATAGTCCACTGGCTTGACGGCCACTGGCTTTTGATGTCTTGTGCAAGTCTTTAGCTTGACGGCCACTGGCTTTGATATATTTTGCTGCCAGAGACAACTTGGTTTATTATGATGGAAAGGACCAATAGCTACCATCCTTGGCTCATAGTATTTCTTGAAATATGGGTGATTTCGGAGCATGTCAGGAACCCTTTGGATCTTTGGTAGCCTCACTTCTGCTTCCCCTATGTTTCTGAACACCTCGTTCTGAGATAACTCGTCAGGGTCTGAAGCTTCATTCATGGAAGCCATGTATTCGGTCTGTGACATTTTTAATGTGCCTGTCTAACCATGGCAACTCTTGCTTTTTCAGTATACTGCTTCTAGTGTTTACAAGCCACAGAAACTTGTGGTCTTAGAAAACATAAAGGGTTGGAATATGTACGTTGCTTAGGATCTGCACATGTAGACAGTCTTTATTCCCCATTTCCCCTTATCCAGCAGCCAGCAATCCCAGCATCTTTGGTACGAACTCGATCTACAATCTACCTGATGATTCGATTCATTTCAAACCCCACAAATCAACTATGTAAAATAAAAGGTTGAAGAAATGACAACTAAGAATTATGAATCTATAAGAAGGCTAATGACAAACTGCAATTATGAAAATTTCATGATAAATATCAGGTACTCTTCTTTGAATTTATGCAGGCAATGATAACTTGAATATAAAAATATCTCCAATGATTAAACTCTACAGCTTGAATAACTAGGATAACACCGGGAATGACAAATGCGTCCTATGGCCAGAAACCTTGCATCCAAAGGCCTTCCCGGGACAAATCAGTCTTCTCAATCAGTGACCAAAGTCTTATAGCCGGACGAATCTTGTCCGGGATATAATTATATCACTTGTGACGGTGACTAAGAAAAAATGCCTGTACAAAGACGGCAAAATTAATCAGAGGTCATTTATCGAATCTCAGGAGAAATGTAAATGCAATGGGAGGCATATACTAAGTCATATCAGCATGCCTCCCCATTATTTAATGCCAGAGCTTACTACAGAATCCGTTCCGTTGCCTCTTGTGGGATATGATGTCCGAAAAGGAGTCAACTAACTGTCCTGCCAAGCTACTTGGATCATCAATCATAGTTTGAATAAAGGTGTTCACCACCCTACGCTCTTGCTCAGTTGATCTCAAACTGAACCATGTTAGCAACTTCAACCTGAATTCCTCTGTAAGGTGACCCTCGCATTCCAGCCACCTGATAATTTTCACACAGTACTCAAAGTTCTCGTCCAAGCAACAAGAACCATTTTGCAATGGTGGCCCATTTATCAGCGTGCTGTCACAATCATGGGTCTCCTCATTTGTGTTTCCTTTCCTCTTCCTGCCAATTTCTGCCCGGGAATCAACAGCAGGGACATCTCCAGTAATCCCATGAGTCCAGGTCTGTGAATCACCGCTACCATGTGATCTTGCCGGGCCATTTTTCACCATCTCATGAGAGGCAGCATCATCATCTGCCTCCACGGTCTGCTGCAGAGTGCATCCATTATCTTCATCTCTGGATGACTCAAAGGGCGGGGTTAGCTCTTCATTCAGATCGGGCATTGAAAGAACATTCAAGTCAAGCCCACGTGAAACAGAATGCAACTCTTCTTGTAAAGTTTCAGTTTTTATCGGGTTGCTTGGTCCACAACATTTTTCTTTGTTGGCACTACAAAAGCCCTCTAAGGAGCCTTTCTGTTGAGCCTGAGCCTGAGCCAGACGAAGTATCTTTCCAAGATCACGAACTTTAAATTCAGAAGAGGGCACAACTGCTGTTGTAGTTTCAGACTCCCTCATGGCACTAGAATTTGCCTCGACAACGGGATTCTCTTTCTTATGATTCCTGTAGACCGGTGAATCCAGGTTTTTATGCATTATCTCAACACTCTTGGTGAAACACTTTGCCTCAGAGTGACCCAAGTCACCAGTCTCAGTATAAGATATTATCCTAAAAGTATACTCTGTGCAAGGCTGCAGGTTGGAGATCAAAATTCGTCTCTGAGATCTTGAAAAGGTACAAGTAGGCTCTTTTGTGAGCGATTCTTCTCTGTTCTTGTAGTACCAGAGCTTGTAGCCCTTGATGTCATCAGCTGATGCATTAGACAGTTCGATCAATATGATCACAACAGATGAAGGTGTTACTTCCTCAAAGAGAAACTTGCAGGCAGCTGGTAGTGAACCCTCTGCAATGGAACAAAAAGAAACAGAAGCAACATTCAGGTTTCTTATGCATGATGATGATCAAAGAGAAGTAAAAAGGAGAACAGGTTTCCTACCTCTGTTTGGATCTGCACTAGAAACATTAGCCAACCATTCATCGGCTTTCTCAATTGCAAGAGAACAGAGTTTCAGTACATCACCAGCGATAGATAGCCTGCTGACTATCCCACGTACCATTGTTCCAGACTGTCCATTAATTGGACCCACTTCTTTCTCAAGTTTAGTCTTGGCTTCCTTCACAATATCATGAAGTTCTTTAAACCTTGAAGTCCCATCCAGAAGCTTATAACTCAAGCATATCCTGTCCCAAAGTACATCAACACGACGAGCATCCTTTGCTACGAGTAGCTGCTTCTTCCAAATTCTGTCAGTATTGATAGAATCACATCAGTTAATTAGCAAACTATTAGCAAAACACAGATTTACATGCTATAGTTGCTTGCTATTCTTGTTATCTTTGGTATGATGGTAACTATGTTTGCAAATGATATCTCTTTAAAGAGGGGAAAGAAATGTTCTTTTATTAAATAAATATAAAAAAGTTCCAAATTGACAAGACATTATCAGATTAGTACACTACAAACATGCGCAAAATGTAATTTGAAAAAAAAAATTGTAATTCGAAATGAAAAAAGAAAACATGATGTTTCAAATTGGAAGTGATTTATGAGATGCCTGACAATAGCACAACTCTGTGCTTCAACTAACTAGTCAAAATCATAGCTTGTCAAAGTAAGGATTCCTGCTTCAACCTACATTAACATATGCAAGAGAATTACTTACCCAAGTATCCCAGAAACTTTACCACATGAAGCACAACAATAACTACCATCTAGCTGCATCAATTGCCCAAGATCAACAACTCCCACCTTTTCACGTCGAAGTGCGCAATCAATGTGACAAGATAACCCACATGAGTCTCCCTCACCAGATTCAGATGTACATACTAACCAAAGACTTGGGTCCTTGTTGTCATCAAACAAATGACAAATACAGCAGGAGCATCTCTTGCAGAATGTGTTGTCTATGGATATAACAGCTCTACAAGCAGAGTTTTTACAGATCCATGAGTTCGAACATCCAAAATCTGGAGAGTGCTCAGAAGCCGGTGAGAGTCGGACAGGATTATCCCCCTTTCTGGATTGCTTTTTAGGAACATGATTGTTTGGACTAGAAGAGGCTTTTTTTGACTCCTGCTTCTTATTTGTCTTGTTAGTCTTCAAAAGTTCGGCCATCTTGTTTCTTGAGGAAGCCAAGCTTTTCTTGTCCTTGTCAAAGCATGTCTGAAGAAGTTCCTTCTTGGGACCAGATTTCAGATGCTGTTGAAGGAGCTCTGAACTTCTTGAAGCATCATCTGAATGCCCGTTCTTCTCAGGAGTGCTTTGCACACTGAAAGAGAGGCTTTGAACTCCAGAAACTGAAAGAGGAAAAGAAAGTTACGAAGTGAAGGAACAGATATTAAAGCACCATTATAATAGAAGTCTACAACTCAGTAATTAGAAAGGCAGAAGAAAGAAAAATGAACAATCCTTGTAGGAAACTCAAATAAGTTTTATAATAAGAGAAACGAAAGGAGCAATTCGATTCAATGGTGAGGCGCAACCCAATCAAATTCTGCTTCATCCTTCTTTCTACTTTCAATGCCTACAATATTTATTTGCAGATATACTAAATCCTTTATGTCTGAACATTCCAATGGTCTAAACTAGTGCATGCTTATATGTCTATTTCCAACAAGATCTATCATCCTACATCTAATGGCTTGTCACATTCCTTACTTACCTTCCTAATCAGTTTACTCAATAACCTATCAGCAGCACTTCCATGATTTCTTCTACAATAATACAAGTCAAAGATCATCTACACCTTGTCTGAACATCAAGTCCCACTTCACAGTAGTACAGCTCTATACGCTTCTATCTGAAAATTTCAACCTGAACATGCTTCTATCTGAAAGGATGGTGATGAAAATTTTCTTCTAAATAGAAAGGCAATTCAAGATTTACAGATGCAGTCCTACATGAGTTCAAAACCATAAAACTTTTGCATCTGACTAGATAAACGAAACAAAAGAAGAGTCCAAGTGTATGGCCACACAAGGATACTTGAACAGTGACAGTTTTAACAACAACAGAACCACATCATTCGACTACCTCGGAATAAGTACCAATTACTCCAGAAAAATAGTTAACCCTCTTCTCCTTTCTACTGATGAAATCTCTATCTGTATTATCTCACATGACACCGAACATCCAGTAACAAACGCATTGCAGGAGCAAAACAACCTCAAACCAAAATTTCTAAGATTAATAAAGAACTTATCTTCCGAATCCATACAATGCAATCCTGACACAATCAATCCGTATCATAAACCTTTTGCACAATCAAAATCACATTCATAACAATCCATCCAATCACACAACTACTTCAGTCGGCATAATGTACCTCATAACCTCAGCTAAATAAGCCAAAATCAGCTCAAATCACACCAAATCTTTCGATTTTCTGATACTACAGAAAGCTCAAGCCCTTTCTAACATGCAGCTAACAAACTAAGCCTATTCACAGACACCGAAAATCTCCGAAACAAAAGACACAAAATTCACTATACCAAGCCGACCGCATTGTTAAACAATCCACCGGCGGCGAGCGCATCATAACCTTTTTCAGGCAATTCAGACGGCGATGATTTCCGATATGAATTTCACAGCAAAAAAAATGCGGAGAAGGAAAGAGCAGCGGAGGCTAAAAGCGCTTCGGCAGAAAGCGAAAGCGGAAAAACGGATCTGCGTTGAACAAGACTTTGAAAAAAAAAACAAAAAGTTTTACGATAAAGATAAGGAGGAAGACGACGAGGAAGAGATCAGAGGCGGAGACGTACAGTACCTGCTGAAGCAATGAGGACGAAGAGAGCAGAGCAGAGCAGAGCGCCTTAGGGTTTTGGTTTCGCGCGCCGAAGAAGACGAAGGCCTCTCAGCTCAGAATCTGAGAGAGAGAGAGAAGAAAGAAGTCTCGCTCTTTTTGTTAGTTGGTTTTGTGAGAGAGAGAGAGAGAAGAGAGAGAAGGGTGTACGAGTCGTTCACGTTTTTGGGGAAGAGCGCTGAGGAGGGAGGCTGGCGCGCGGGTGTGGCGCGTGGCGTGCGCGCGACCAGATGGGATAAAGCAGTTGTGGGGGGGGGCTCTGCCGCGCAGGAAAAAGTAGGAGGACCTGCCCCGCGATGTGATTGGCCTGTGGCGTACATACGCGATTTGGCGGTGCGTGTAACAGACTTATCCATGTTTATTATTATTATTTATTTATTTATTATTTTTTATTTATTTATTTTCTGTCGACATGATGGGTACCGTAACGTGTAATGCCTTACTTTCGTACTACCCACCACCACCATCACCATACAAGAATTTATCAATGCTTAGTTTGATCGGTAGATGTAAATGGTAATGTCACGTAATTAGTAGTGTTTATTTGATCAGTAATTAATTAAATAAAATTTAATTTATTTAATAAAAACTCATATTTAAATATTAAAAATAAAATAACTCTATTTATAATTATCATTTATATCTATAGACTTTTAGTTGAACATGAGTTTCTTAATCATCGAGTGCCCAAGTTATCATCGGTTGCCGCCTGATAATCAGAAATCGTAGTACCCGATAAATGTATCGGAGTCAAATTACTAAATTCTAAAGAAATTGAACCAAGACTTCGAAACAAAAAAATTGGAACCATTGGATCCAATTTACGTACACGGTCGACACGTTCAGGGCCGTTGACGGGGGAATCTTATTCGCAGTGCTAAATTGACCGGAGACTTTATTGAGAATGAAAGGCCTGATTAATCGAGACTAATCAGAGTGATTAACACGTGTCCGAAGAATCTTAGAGTTAGAGAAAAAGAAAGAGTACACGTCAACACATGGTCTTGGTACTTTTTATGACTGGTTCAGAGTCTTCATGATCTTTTGTGCTTTTTACAAGTGTACAAACAAATTGCGGCAATTGCTCATTGGTTGCTGAGTGATGGGGGTGGTGGTGAGGTGACAAGTCTGTGTGTATGGAGGTGAAGGTCTGTTAAGGTTGATTGTGACAAAAATGGCTAAGGAGAAATGTAATGAGGTTCCATATCTCTCCGTCTCTCTTCTTCTGTCCATGGCATGTACCCTCCTTTACTAGGGATGAAAATTTGAGCGTCCCGTCGTGTAAACGGGGACTTCCTGGGTTATGGTAAGGATGTCGGAAGAGGAAACGAAGCGATGGAGATGATGAAGATTGGTACTTAATTTCCTTAGAAGTAAATTGTCAACATATGAAAGCATCTATCACAACAATAAAATGTAAGCCGTAACGATGAGTCCCTAAAGATCAGAGATTACCTAGTGTCTAGGAAAACACTATTGTATTTGAAATTGAAATATCGATTGGGCGCTATCCGATCGAAGAAAAAGTCATGATTAGGTCATAGTCTCCATTGCCAACTTCTTGCAATGACACAAAACTGATTGCATTGCATATGCTAGAGTCTGAGTGCCTGACAAATCAATGGCAAAGAAAGATAAGGTCCCCAACACCATGCCACCATTCATTCATGGATACAAGCATCTAAAATCCCCAAAAAACAAAAGCTAGCAACCCAATGGACCATAACCGAGGGACATTGTTTGAAGCAGGGACGACTGAATCATATTGATTTAGGGCATAAAGACCCAGGGTGGGCCAAAAGTTATAACTTGGCATTTGGAAACCCCCAAAAATTAACCCTCGAGGAAAAGACTACTATATTGGATTATTGGGAGCTTCTGCAACAATGGCCGCAGGTGGTTGACAACATATCAAAACAGTGCAAGTAGTAACTACTAACATGGAGTCATGGAGTTAGGCAAGGACAATAGCCTAAAGTCAAGAAGCGTGAATAATGCATCGTGCATGTAATCATGCCAAAAGCAGAAGCTAATTGATGCAACCACCCTCCTCACCAAACCCTTATAAAAGAGACCCCAAACTCTCTGGGCAGAGATAGCTTTGCAGTTGGCTAATCACTTTCAGAGTACCTCATCAGGATAACATACTAACCGGTAACTGTACTGAGTGTGAGGATCGTAGTATCTGAATTCATTATCATGATGGCCACAGAGTATACGATAACCACCAGATAATTTTGAACAGATACCCCGAATTTGAGCATGAACAAGCTCTTAATAAGATTGATAATGCATGAACTTGATATTTCAAATGGTTTCATTGTGATTTGTGAACAACTACTTACCGTAATACATTTGTTAATCACCAGAGTAACAACACTAAAGAGTGGTGAAATACATACATATAAGATAGAAGGACAGAAGAAGGATGCCGATTCTGAAATCCTCAACCTTGAAGTAGCATTAGTATGGGGATTGACAACCGGACATCGTACATAATCTAATTGATGGAGACTGGAGCAAAGTAGAACCTGCAAAGTGGGAATAACCAAAACAAAGTAAAAGTCAATTTTATTGATAAATTCGAAACACATGGTTAATAATCATACAAAGTTCAGAATCTACTTTAAAGATGTGATCCAATATATGGGGGTGAACTGCTTGATGAATAAAAGCCAGGAATCAAAAGGATTTTGTCAAAGTCTCAACAATTAAAGAAGATAGCTTTAAGGCAAAGCAAAGCAAATAAAACTTGATTCCATAATACATCATATCTGTCCCACTAGATGTTCTCCAGCAAGTAGAATTTAGTTACGGTAACCTTCCTCTATCAGCTCAGTTACAACTTACAGGTTATATTACAAAACTACTCTAATAAAGGTTCCTAGTTGACAAGGAAACATAAAGCAATCAGTTTATGTTCAGTGTTCACTAGTCATATGAATCTGACTTCCATGTCTATTGTCTACTAATAACACTAGAAAGCTTGCCTATAACAATATGTGCAACATGCAAAGCCTCAGTTAGCAATCAGCTCCAACCAACCAGAATCTTTCTCAGGAGTTATGAATATATACTAACAACACCCTTCAAAGTTCAAACCGTTGTAACAATGACTGATCAAAAATAAACTGTCACTTCCATATCACCGACCTGAATCTTCATGTTTGCACAAAAAACTGATATATCTTGTTAGGCTAGTTTTTCAATTTTAAAAAGTTGATTTTCCTTAGTAAGTACGCAGAAATCTATGTTTTGCTGCCATTGGCCATGACATTGGACCCATCCTTATCCAGGGAGTCGACATACACCTAGCTGATTACACTAACAATTTCCAATCAATCACTGATTCAGCGACAGCAACTCCATACCCAATTATTCCAACAGATAACTTTGCACTAAACTAAGGACTACACACTTTAATCACAAAACTTTTCATTGCCACATACAACTCGTAAATGATAACCAGACAATTTAATTGCTTAAAGGTTTCAAAATCACCATAATTTGATACCAGACCAATTACTAGATTCCAAAACAAACACCACAGAACACTACAGTCCTTAGGTTGTCACATTCTGCCGAATCCCATGCAAAATGATGGACATTCTTATAAATTAGCATCTTCGGTGATCAAACAAGGCATTGACACAAAAGAATGCATCATGAATCTTTACATTCGGATACTGAAACCTCAGAATGGGCCAATATATGATTCCATTTCCCACTAGCCAATATTCATAGTCAACAAAGCACATAAATTCAAATGCTTTACTTCAAAGAAAGTATAAAGGAGCTCAATTTCATGAACAATTTCACCAATCAGTAAAACATCAATATCAAGCTGAAAACTCAAAGCACAATAGTACTAGCTTAGCCTAAACCTCAATCACATTAAGCAAATCAGAAACCCTAATTCTTAAAACCCTAACCAGCCGAATCAAAGCTACAAACTTCAAATTCGAAACCTGTTAAGAAGCGGAGTGGCGGCGGCGGCCCTCACAGGCCGGACTGTCAACGAAGTTCTTAGACGGATACTTCGCCGTCACCATGCCGACCTCAAACACCAGATTCTCGCCGCTGGACCTGATTCCGGTGATGGACCACCACTGGTAGAAAGCGCGGACGCTGATGCCGTTGATCTCGGCGATCCGGCCGTGGTTGATTTTGCCGGTGACTCTCTTGGAATACGTGGCGAGGTAGTTGTCCGGCGGGAGCGTGATCTTGCACGCGTCGCCGAGGTCGACGACGAAGTCGCCGGTGAGGGGGTTGACGGTGTAGTTTTCCACCGGGGAAGGGAGGAGCCCGATCGGGAAGCCGAAGCGGGTGAGTTCGGTGTGGGCCGGCGATGGGCTTCGGGTCGGGTTTGGGGGTTTCGGGTCGGCGGTTTGGGAGGAGAGAGAAACGAGGAGGGTAAGGGCGGAGAAGAAGAGGAGAGGTATCGTCATTTTTTTTTTTTTGAAATTGTTTGGAGAGAAGATGAAAGATCGGTGTGTTTTGATATAAGCGGCGAACGACGCGTCGTTGACGACGTCCGCGCTGGCGGGTAAAAAGGTCGTGTGGAAAGTTGGTTAAGTTCGTTAAGACTTAAGAGGGGTTTCTTATTTGTTAATTAGGATTAGGTTAATTAATTAAAAATCTGATTGGGAGTGTAGTGAGGGCCAAGGACTAAAATATCCATAATATCCTCGATATTTTCTCGAAATTTTCGTTTTTTACAAGCACCGATATTAATTTTCATATCTTTCCGATATTTTATATTTAGTTTACTTTTAGTCAAATATACAAATTTTGGTAAAATTTCCATCGATAAGGAAAACAGGTTCTAGTATTGGAGCTATAGGAAAACATTATACACCAAGAGAAAGAGGCCAAGGAAGAATGTCAACGCATGAATATGATTTTTTATCCACTTTTGACTCATCTAGTGTGGGAGGAGGCAATGATGGACCATACACTTATGGCCAAAATCTGACAATGCCTTATTCAACTTATTCCATATATGCCTTACGGGGTGCAATCAACTGAATCAAGTGATACGTCATGGTCACAGTCTGATGTACAATCTTCCAATGATTATGGTTATGGTCAAGGTCAAGCGCTACCAAATCCTTACAACTTCCAATACGGAAATCCGCAGTCAATCCCTCTTGACCCTTATGGTTGGCATGTAAGTCAATATATGCAAAACTACAAAGGTGAGGTATCATTTAATGACTACTCTTCACAATATACTGAAGACTCTACACAAAGAAACGATGAAGATAGTGAAAATTATGTACCTCATAGGTCTTCTATGTGGCTCTAAACCACTCATGTAATTCCATGTTGTATTATATGTATATAAGGCGTGATGGCCTAGCCTCCCTTTGGATATCCAGCCATCAAAAAAAAATTAGATGTATAAACTTTACAGTAAAAATTTAAGAATTATCATTGGTTCAGCACTTCAGCACGTAGTTATTCACCTTAAATAACTAAAACTCACTATGATTAATGTTTATTCAAGATTTTTTTGTCAATTATAATAGATAATTGAGATAACAAACATCTCTCAAAGTTTCATTTAAAATTTCCATGTTTTTCTACTAATTTCCGTCAATTTTCTCATTTTTTTTCTGCAATCGATATTTCCTCGAAATTTCCATCGAAATATCCGTTTTTTGGACCGTCTAAATTTCCACGATCGGCGAAATTTTAGTCCTTGGTGAGGGCTGTGACTTCTACGGATGTTGTTATGCTAAATGACCTGTCTGTGATGAGCTTTGCTAGAGTTGATTTGGTTTTATGCGTCGTGACTGGATTCGCCACATTGATAAATCAGTAACGAAGAAGAAGAGTACACGTTTTTGGACATTTTACTAACAATGCATATTACACGAGGTAGGAAGCCATCACATACTACTTTGATATAGAAGTTTTAGGTGATCTACCGGGAGCCCCTTGATAATTTTGAACACTAGCTAGTGAGGGACTGAGGGTGTAACTCTAGTAAGAATATTAATTTCTCCGGTCTTTTATATTCACCGACTAGTTACTGGTTCAATAGAGTTTTTCTCTCGATGACATCAACGTGTTAATTGATTTACAACAATGTAAAATTCACCTTACGATAAACTATATTATCGAATATTCTATTAGTTGCCCATATCCCATTGAGAAGAGAGGGAGTGTTTGTGTTGGCAATAGGATTACTTGCCGTTAGGGGCGGAGCCAGGTGCAAGCTTGGTTAGGCTCAAGTCCCACTGAGAATTTGTAATGATTAAAAAAAAAAACCAAGAGTGTATATGTTTGATTTCGTTAAGTCCACCCAAGTTTTGGAGGACTGAAGTTTTGAAGTGTTTAGCTCTCCTTTTCTAACCATTTCATTACACAACAGCACAAGTTTGATGGTAATTTGTTATGTTTGTTTCAATGATGCTTATTCGACTCATCCCGTTCTACATTTTTGCATAGTTATACCATAAAAAAAAAATTAGACTTCGCCCAACATACAAATACACGAAAACGGCCTAAAACGTAGTCTACCCTATCTTTGGATCCTGGATCCACCACTGCTTGCAGTTCCATAAGTATAACCTAGCTAGTGAATCTCAAAAAATGGTATTTCCATATTCAAGTGGTATTAGCTAGGAGTGATTTCCTTTTCATACTGGGAATATAATTACCTGTGTGGGGGCAGAATATGAAGGACAAGAAGAACAAACTGAAATAAGAAAATTTCCGCCACCGCAAAGAAGCAGTCCACATGGAAGAAGAAGAGGAGGATTCAACCGTGAAGAAGAATACATCCGCCAACTAAAACAAGCAATGGAGTTTCTAGACCTTCACCTTCTTCCCCGTCGTCTGAAACAAGTAATCTGACTAATCTCCCTTCTCGAACATGTAGAAGGGTTGTGAGAAAAGATCCGCCAAATGAAAGCAGAAATCCAGGAACTAGAAAAGCTCCTTGTATGCTACAAACACCCGGTAGTTCTTCTACATAGGATGCAAGCGTCAATGACGCAGCTGCGACTTGTTTTGGAAGCGAAGAGAAGCCAAGATCCAAGTTCAACTTTGTAGGAATTAGGATGTAACACTAGTAAGAGTATTAATTTGTGCAGTTCTTTATATTCAGCAACTAGTAACTGGTTAGATAGAGTTTCTCTCTTCGATAGTTCGATGGCATTATCATGCTAGTTAACTTGCAACAATGTAAAACACCATTCACTTCACGATAAACTATAATTTTAGTGGCCTTTGTGTTTTTTGGCTTGAATCACTCGAGTTCGATTCCCACCGTATACAATTTTCTTTTTAATTTTTTGTGTTGGAAAGCATTGATGTTCTTTTTTTTTTTTTTTTTTTTTAAGACAACTCTACTACTCATTGTAATTCATGGAACTGGAAGCCTGGAGCTGGAAGGTTGACTGGAAAGAAATTGACCTTATGCTTTCCAAGATAAACAAGAAAAAATGTTCAATCAACCTAATTTGTATCCACTATGCAGATGATTTTTATATGTAGTGCCACATTGAGAGATGATCATCAGATACAAAGTGGGCCTTAAGATCCTCTCAAACTTAATTATAATACATATGAGCTTACAATCAAGATGTGATTGACAATAGCTATATACTTCTATTTATGGAGCCATTTTTTCACTCTGCATAATAGTAGAGAGAAACAAACCAGAACTTTTAATTCCTTTCTTTCTGGATTGGCACTTAAGCAATAAGCAGTAGTGCTTTTAGTTGAGTACGTGCAGGACATGTATTGTTGATCATGATCATCACGGCGAGTTCCAGATCTCGGCATTTTTGACCTTAGACACACTCTGCACCACTTCATAAGGAAGAACATCTCCGATCACAACCACCATCTTGCTTTCCAGGTCTACTTTGTAGGATGTCACTCCTGTTTTGGTTCAAGGCAAAAGCAGAAAATATGCAAGAGTTTGTAAGAGGCTACAGAAAATAAGGACTGGTACAACCATTGGGAACCTCAGCACTAATTCAGTTTCTAATTGTAACGAAAATCCTGTATGCATAAGAGATTTTGACATACCTTCCATCTTTGAGATATGTTTTTCGACTTTCCTGGCACATCCATTGCAGTGCATGGAGACCCTTAACATCACCATCTTCATCATTCATCAAATTAGCAATCTGTTTCGTCAAACATGTGTACTTAAAAGTGAGAAACGGAAAGGGATATTCACCTTGGGTTTCAGTTGAAATGCCAGAGTCTGTTTTCCTGCAACAACATCCTTGAGTCTCATAAACTGATCCTTTTCTCCAGGAAGCAATGGACTTTTCTCAAACTCATCTTGGATTTCCTCGGAGTAGTTCATGCAGAAACAAGAACTTGAGCCAGAAGAAAGACAAAGAGTGTCTAGCACCTTCCCAAAACTAAGCTTCCCCATTTCAACCAAAGAAACAAATCTGAAGTGTGAGACAGAAGTCACAGAACTAAGTACCTAACAGCTTATTTAAGCAATCCACACACCCTCATCTGTCCTTCCAACTCGGTCAGAGTGATGTAATTCCCAGACAAACCAGTGTGAACATTAATATATGCATACAGGGTGGGGGTTGGAGAGAGAGGAGAGAGCAAAAGGTCAAGTTTTCATTGGGGAAAACAAAAGCTGAACACAACCCAATGAAGCCTATGAAGGAGGAAAGGGAATAAGACCCAATAATTTATATTTATTAAACTCAGATGGTCAAGAAAACTGAGAAGGAGATCCAGGAACCCAGAAAAGCACTACTTCTATATACTGTGACCACTTCTCAGACCAAGAACGCAAACCCAACTAGATTTTGTCATGTGATGGTGAAGTCCTAAAAAGATAGAACGCATCCACAACCAATTCTATAAAAGGATTACAAGCCGAAATGAGAGAAAGTTCATGTGATCATTCAACTAAAGAAAGAAACCCAAATCTGTAATGAAGCTTTTCGATCAGGAACCCTGTTTCATATGATTGAGAAGCGAAAAAGGAAAGAAAGGAAATGATCACAGTGACCAGTGGAGAGGAACTAGAAGCACCATGCTTTATGACATGTGAGGACTGCTAGCTAGATACGTCCAAGTTATAGAGTGAAAGAATATGCTTAAGCCTTACATATAATATATAGCTGGATTAGTTTGGATAAGCATCTTTGGCATGTTTAATTCAAGAACAGTGAACATGAGAAACGTTTAGGTGTAACAAATAAAGGAAAGAAAGAAAAGCAGTAACATTTGGTGAGCATCTGAACAACTCAAAGGGACGATGTATCATCTAACACATAACATGATCCCTTTTCTTGTTTCGACGAATCTTTTCACGAAACATCAAAACTTCTCCGAGCATTCTACGAAGCTTATAACTTTGCAGCTTGATGAAGTATAATTTGAAGTCACTCAAAACATTTAGGTCATTTTAACATAGATTAGTGGAGTAAAGTAGTGTGTGATCACTACCCACCTAATACGCTATAGATTAGAGAACCTCCCAAGCAACCCAAAGGTGCTTGTGATGGATACTTGGATAGTGTAATAGCTCAGAAACCACCACAGAAATCTTGAATAGGTGACAATTTTGTCTTGGCATTCAATATGAAAAATCAAAATGGGACAGGAGGCCTCCCATTATTGGAACCCATGAGCTCACTAAGTTTCTTAATAATTATACCATAGAATAAATTTGAAAACAAAGTGAATGGCTCTATTCTCTACACAGGTTGTTCCATGTGAGATGGTTCTTTATAACAAAACCAGAGAAGGGTTTTCGAGAAGATTGTATACAAGGTCATGTTAAGCACGTGTTGGACACATGACAAGCAAAGTTGGGGTGGCATGTCTCATGTGTATGAATAATAATATAGAGAAACCAGCCAAAATCGAAGGGATGTGTTCTTATAATGGATTTCTGAAAAGAAGCAAGCAGCACCACTCAGGGGCCTTGGTTTGTAAAATTGTAGGGTAACCAACTATAATGCACTTCTGAACATGGAGTGATGGAGCACTGCACTGATACGACAGAATTGCGATATATACACATGTTTTATAATTGGATTGCTAAAATAATCCAAAAGTTGTATAGTGTTTCGGTGAGTATCGGAAGTCTAAAGATAATAGCCGTTCAAATGATGGATTGCATTCATGTGTCCATAAATATAAATTAATCGAACGGCTCATATCTATGGAATTCTTAGTAATCTAGCGATATGCATTTCCGATTTGTGAAATGCATATAATGTATAAGATTGATCTATGCACTCAAACTAATGAAAAAGGAGCTGGCACAAACAACAATAATGAAAATGCAACCTAAGTCTGGCCTTTCTCTCCCAAGTACGTACTCTAATACCTTTATTTTCGTTTTCATTACCTTTTCCATCAGTTGAATATAGCAGAAAACTTATTAAAAATGACTGCACTATATCTCAACCAAGAATGGAATTAACCATTTTAAATGACTTGTTTGTCTTTTAAGCTTTTCAAGATAAGAAATTGAGGTCTAAGCAATAGACAAGAGGATTCTATACCTGGCAAATGGAAGTGCAGATCTGACTCTACTGCATCAAAGAGGTTTGAGTGCTGCAAGAGGAATTGTTTAGAGGGAAAACAATAACAGCAACGGTGCAGAAGCATCTAAATTCACATGGCATATATGTAATGGAATAATATAAGGTTTAATCAAAACACAAGCCTTTAAATCAGTCTCAGCCTAGCTACTGCATACTTGATTACTCATAATTTATAGTTTTTGAAGTTCATAGCTAGTATACGAAATATATAGGCCATACATTGGGACTAGTCTTTTATTACCTCCAAATCCTAACAGTTTAAGTTTTACAAGTTACTAACTTACTACTATGATTAATCTTGCGATATCAGCTGATCTATTAAGCATTATAGCCATATCCAATAATCTGTCATCTAGCTACCAGATCGAATTTCAATTTCTTAAAAATATGAGAGGCGGCTTTGGACAAAAACTGAGCTATATATATGTCAACTGGTGTCTAATCCAACCCGAGCATAACTTTAGTTTAAGGCACGAGGTGAGTCGAATTTTTAGAGGCCGGATATGAGCTGAATTACTTTCCAGCAACCAAAAGAATCCTTCAACAACTACATGATCGAGTACATGGCTTCTCGCAATTGTTTTGCCACATACAATAGTAATAGTAGATGATCATTAGCTGTGGAAAAACAAAGAAAAGAAAAGAACTTTAGGCAAGGCCGGGGGTGGCTTTCAAATCATCATTATTTACAGTCGTTTTAAGTTCATATCAGTAATAATCAATCATAATCACTTTTCCTATTTATTTAATCAAGTTGAATAATATTAATTTCCATCAGCATGCAGATTTCATAAAACGAACATATCACGATGTATAGTCATGAAGAATCAAATCAATCCAGTTATACATTTAGAATGATAGCAACCACTTGATGTCTTGATTCAGAAGGCCTAGGCTTTCATCAATATATAAAACCTCTTTGACATTACCAAATTCCATATGGTTTTTAAATCACAGCTTCTTATTCTGTCGGTTTTAAACAATATGCTTCATACATCACAGCTACTATAATATATGCTGTCTTGTTGTCACCTCCACCGTCACACCTTGAAACAGTAATGGATCGACACTGATCCATGTTTGCAGCCACTGTAGGAATTGTTTCACACTCCAAATATATACACCAAACGAATAAAACCCTAGAACATACACAGACTAGTAGTTTTCCGCTATGCAAAACTTAGAGGTTATTAGTTAATTACCTTAGATTCGTTCCCAGCTTCATTTTCATGAACAGTTGCATCTTAAGCTTCACCAGCCTCAGGGTCCTCCGGCCACCCTTGCTTTTCCCCGCCCGTTTTGCATGCCTCGAGTTCATAGATCTCCGGTGACCGTCGCGGTCAATCACGTACTGCTTGTTACTCGATCGTCGTCTACGTAAAATGCTCCTCATCTCTGAAAATTTGAGGCAAATGGAGCCGCCGTTCTGGTTCTTTCGTCTCTTGGCCAGGGTTGTAGAAGTTCAAAAGGTCAAATCGTCAATGTAATTCGAACGAAGGATCGGAAATGTCAGAGACTCCAAGCCCAAGTTTAGACCCCGCCGGTTCTGTACATGACCCAAAACTCCAAAAGGTTGAAACCGACCCGGACCTTTGAAATACTTTTCAAATCATGTGACGACAATGAACTTGTAGAATTAATTTTCCTCATAAGGGTAGGATTCATTTTCAAATTTGCTTATATTTGCATATTCAGATCGACCATGCAAGTTTTTAAGACTTTGATATAATAAGACTATTCATCAAACAACTTTAAATAAAGCTAGCTAGAAAAGCCCCTTTCAGAGCAAGGAACAAGTGGTATTTAACCACGTTACTTGCAACAACCTCATATTCCCTAGTCCAAGTTCATCGTAACATCCATTCTACTTGGTGGTTTTATTCAAAGTTAACGCGTGCGTTAAGAATTGAGTATTTCATAATACTGTATTCTAAAAAACGAGCTAGCTAGTTTATCGTAACTTTTGTTTAATTTTGATACATAATTAAAAATGTTATATATATCATAATCTTTATTTCAAGAAAGGCCTAAATCATTGTAATTAAACAAAGAAAACAGTACGAGGAACCAAATTCAAACAAAAGAAAAGAAGGAAAAAAAAAAAACCTCCCAAAGAAATCGCAATTAATTACAGAAAGAAACAGCTAGCGATTAAGGGTCTTAATGATTCGAGTCGCCTTGTATGACCAAAGGTGGACCCCCACCGTCAATATAGGAAAAATCAGCACGCCCATAGGGACAGGACACCCCAGCGTAACGCTCCCTGTGTCCGATACCACCCCATAATATCCCTTCAACTCTCTCTTTCATTCTCTCTCTCTTAGTTTTCTTCTTCCAACTCCTCAGAGCTCTCACCGATCCGCAACTCTATGCCGACTCCGATAGATCTCCCCTAAACGACGTCGTTTTCTAGACGACTACTGAAAACGCGCGCACTGGAGCTTCTTCTTCGAATTGAGGTCAGTCCGGTCGATTTGTCGTTGATTTTTCTTTTACGTTTCGGTGTGCTCCGGCGAGTGTGATTTTCCAGATCCGTTTGAAGTTTGCTTCGTTTTCTGTGCTCTTGCGGTTTTTGGATTGTGTGAGGAAGAGAGATGAGAGTTCGGATTTGATTGGATAGATTAGGCTTGGATTCGTTGAAGATTTTCGCTTCGCTGTGTGTTGATAGTTTGATTTAGTTCAGTTTAATCAGCATTTTCTGGATATGAATTCGATTGAGAACTTGAAATCGGTGATTAAGCTAGGTTTGATAGGCGATGGGATTTCTGTGTGATTTGGTGACATTTCTAGTGGATAAGTTATGATTCAACTTGATTGATTCTGTTTTTAGAGTTTTAGTGATGACAGTGTGGCTTGAAATGTGTTAGGGAAGTCGAAATGGCGAGCCGAAAGGAGGATGAGAAGAATGAACGGATTATTCGTGGCCTTCTTAAACTTCCTGAGAATCGGAGGTGCATTAACTGCAATAGTCTGGTAAGTGATGCATTGTTCTATTGGTTCGTCTGCTACTTGTACATTTGATGATTATGTTGGTTCAAATAGTATATTTGATTTGGACATGTTTAGAAAAGAATTATTCTTCTTCGTATTAGGCTTAGAAATGATAATGGTGACAGCGGCACTTCCAAAGTTACTATTACCCGAGTAATAGTGAAGTATATAAGCTTGTCAACTTTGGGACAAAAATTGAACGTGCAGCTATATCCACACTTTCTGTAAAGGTGTTGAATGCATCAGTTTGCTGAAATAGTACCTTGGTCAGGATGCAATAGTTAGGGATTTTCAGTACAAAGTGTGGAATTTGCATGTATTATACCTTACAAGTAATTTTCTGCTAAGCAGGGGCCGCAGTATGTTTGCACAAATTTCTGGACGTTTGTTTGCACCAACTGCAGTGGAATACAGTAAGTACTGCCCACCTGCTCTACTGCATTATTGTTCTTATGAAGTATTTTTCTTATTGTTTGTATGAGTACTTTAATTACATCAATTATATTTCCAGTCGGGAGTTCACGCACCGAGTAAAATCAGTGTCGATGGCTAAGTTTACGTCGCAAGAAGTTAAATCCCTTCAAGAAGGGGGAAACCAGGTATGCGTGCATGCATCTTTTCAGTTCTTACACGACTGATGTAATTGTCTTGTCCATTGATAATCTTCTCATTTCTCACATTGTACTCGTCTCTGTTTCCCAATTACAGCGTGCAAAGGAAATTTATCAAAAAGAGTTAGATCCGCAACGTAATTCCTTCCCTGATAGCAGGTTAACACTTTTTTTTGTTTTTCTGCTTTAATTGATCTATGTAATAAGTGGGTTTCTGATTCAAATGTTTGCTACCAGTAATGTTGAGAGACTCCGAGACTTTATTAAGCATGTGTACGTGGATAGAAGGTATACTGGTGAAAGAAACATTGACAAGCCACCGAGGCTAAAAACGGTAATTATATATTCCCATATATTATATTGATTATAAGGTGTTACTTGGGCCAAAACAAAAGGCATATATGGTGGTACATATAAACCTAAACTGAGCTTACTGGTTCCATGTTCTGATTTATTGTCATACAGGGGGACAAGGAGGACTCTTATGAAAATAGAAGGCTAGATTCATATCAGGGTTCTCGAAGCCCACCATATGATGATGACCGTCGTAGTGAAAGGTCCAGTCCTGGTGGTAGAAGTTATGAGGACCAAAGGAGTCCTGGATATGATCAAGAAAGTCGACAATATGGTGATTCTAAGAGAAGTCCTTCTCGCCCTGAAATTGTGAATGATTGGCGTCGAGAAGATAGATTTGGAAATGGTAGGCGATATGATGATCGTAGAGGATCCGATGGAGATTCTAAACTTTATGCGAAATCTCCTGATCGATCAAGAGATATAGATTCGTCCAGTCCGCCTATGGTACGACCTGTTAGAGATATTTTGGGTGATAAGACGATACCTCTCCGTATTATTGAACCTCCTAAAGCCAACAGTGTTAGGGCTACTGAAGGTCCCGTGGTTACGCAGGTGATGTGTCTCCTCTTAACGGACAAAATATGATTGTAGTTACTCGAGTTTATTTTTTCTCTTTTACTGTCTTGTGCTTGTAACTTTGTATTAGTGCGTATCTTGCTCTCTCTCTCTCTCTCTCTCTCTCTCTCAGCCCAAGCTTTATTATTTTCTTTGCCTTATATTTTCAGGCAGCTACACATTCATAGCTTCACACTTTCCTTAAATGATATTTGCTTCAATTCTGTTATATAGAACAGGCTTGTGCTGCTGTAATTGTTTGAAATACTTGTTTGATTTCTTTTAACTTTTCATCCACTTTCTACTAATTTCTCATATCGTTTAAATTGCAGAGAACTGCATCTTCCAGTAGCTTGGGTTCCACCAACGGGAACCCAGTTGAAGTGAAACCGGAGACTTCTGTAAGTTTAATTGATTTTGATGCTGATATTGAACCTGCTCCAGCTCCAGCAGTTCCTCAAACACAACAAGCTTCTATAGCTCAATCATATTCACAGCCAGAAAATTCACAGAGTAACAACAACTGGGCTTCTTTTGATGTTGCCCCACAAGTGAAAGCAACTCAAGCTCCTCCAAGTGCAAATTCTTTGGAATCTCTGCTATCACAGTTGTCTGTTTCGGCACCTGTCCCTAGTTATTCTGGAACTTCAGGTAATACTGGGGGTTTTTCAGCTGCAGGCAACATGACTACACCATTTGGTGGTAATCCAGTCATCACTCCTGCAGGACACACAATGTTGCCAACTGCTACTCATACAGTTGCACCAGTTACGAGCTCGTCAACATTTCCCCCTGTTGGTGCTCCAGTTGCGACCCCTGGATTGGCTCAAGTATTCCCAACCAATACTAGTAATGTCTCTGCTACCGGTTCTGGGCAATGGCCTAGTATGCAGCATCAGCAACCTTCTTTATTCCCTTCTAATGGCATTCAGTCTGCCTCTCAGCAATACATTCCATCAGCTGGTGGAGCTTCAAGCAATCAAGTGAGCTTACGTGACATTCTTGTCAATTTATTCTTTTAGCATTTTGTTACTATTTCACATTCATTCTTGATTATTGTATGCTTTTTCTGCAGCCATGGAATTCAGCTCAGGGTCAACCTAGTTATCCAGCTGCACAAGCGCCACAAGATGTTTCAAGATCTAACCACAATGTTAGTAATGTTGCATCACAACATTCAGCTGGGGATGTAAAATCAATTGGAAGAAGTGCACTTCCTGAGGTAATTATGTTTTTTTTTTTGGCTTTCTTGACAACATTATACAAGGGAATATTGCACTTATTTCCTCCTGTAGTTCCAATTTCAACTAGTTTACCCTTGTTGACCACATCTTCAATATGGCCTGAATTTAGTTGCTCACATATGTTGACCATAAATGTGGATTTAGACTTTTGACACTTTAGCAAATTAAGGGAATTAGTTGAAGTTGGAACTGTACTGACTGAATTAAGTTCGGGTATAAGCGGTAGGGACCTTAAATTTGATAAGCTCACATATATTTGTGCAACTGCATACTGAAAAAGAAAACTGAATTGCTTGTAGGATCTTTTTGCTATGAACTATTCATCCTACCCTGCACCAGTTCCCGGATGGCAGACTGGTCCTCCTCATGGTATGGGGTTTGCAATGCCGTACAATACTGCAATGGTATTTTTTCAACCCAATAATTTATTTATAATGAATTAACTCTGCTCCATACCATTGGATGTGTAATTTTTTTTTTTAAATTCAGTGCATTTGAATCTATGTTTATTTGCAGCCCATTCCCAGTTTTCAGCAGTCTCTAAAGTCAGCAAACCCGTTTGATGTCAGTAGTGATCCTCCTCCAGTTCAAGCCTCAACGGTACGTGATTTCAGTTCATGTTATAGTGATATCATAGTCATTGGGTCCACACTTTCTGGTGTATCTCTAAAGATAGAATCAGAATATACTGACATGGGCCTTGTGCATGCATGCCAGGCAATCAATTTTGAATGAGTTTTCCGGGTTGGAAAAGGGAAGTTGGGGAAGCAATTGATTTTTAAATAGGAAGTTCAAAAATTTTACTTAGCCTAGAAGGATAGTTCAGCCCAATGAAACTTGGCTGCAATGCTTGTTATTGTCACATATCCATTGTTTAAGGTTCTGATATCATGTGGTTGTTCGTGGTATCAGAATTAGGTTGTAGTACCCCTTTTGTTGTACTACGTTGCAACATGCAGAGTGGGTTTGCTCTTATATGCTTCTTCTCTTTTGTTTTTGTCTACCTCATCACATATTAAGTGGGACCACACATTAGGCATGGTGTTAACTTATTACTACATAGTTGGTCCTACACTCCTACTTAACAACTTGGATGTTTGAAATAAGTTTCAATTCCTTGTTTTTGCTCATAACAAGAAGTCATCAGAAGTCTTTATTTTAGCTGCTGCTGTTCTTGAAATCTTTTGATGCACAAAGTACTAATCTTTGTCATGTATGTTGCATGCACTGCAGTTTCATTCCATGGCACCCTCACAAGGACCGCTACCAAATGTGCAGCCTCCATCTGACTTATTGCGTACATCTAGCCTGGGGGCACTCCCATCAGCTTGGGGGCCCTCATATTCATCTGGATTGCCTCTCCAAGCACCGCCATATGCATCACAAATGCCTCCAAGTAATATGAAGCTGTTTTCCTCCTTTTTCTTTCACACCCCCTAGTTTATTAGCATTCATTTCACAATTTGGAGTTTATGCTAAATTTCGGTTTCAAAATCTCAGGTGCCTATGCAGGACAACAAATTCCGAGTAGCTTGCCACCTCCAGGGTAACTATAATCATTTAGCTTTCATTTAAGATTATTTTGACCATACATGTAACCACTTTTGGATAACATTCAACAAAATAATTAGGAAATAAAAATGGGGTTATTGGCATCAGTATTGTCAGTTTCTCTTTTGTTTCAAACACTTAAGTTGTTTGTTAAGTCTGGACTTGAAGATTATTTTTACAGCAACTAATATGCAGACATGTTGTTATGCTTATAGGTATCAAGGAGCAGGAGGCTTTAGTGCTGAGGGAGCTGCCTTTGGTTCGTTATATATGGTACACCAGCCGGTTGGTAGATACTCAGCACCTGCTACCCCAAATCCTTTCCCGTCTGCCGGAGGAAACCCATTTGGATAGATGTGAAGAACAAAGTGTGCCTTATCCCAGTCAGGGTAAGCATTATTTTGCCCCTCTCAAATTGCCGGGTGGAAAGTTTTGGCTGCTACGTTGCTAGCTTTTAAGTTATCTGATGCTGCCTAGTGAGAGAATTTTTTATTTTTTATTGGATCATCCCCCTGGGTTGGGTCAAAGGTCGACATCAATTGTCATGTACAATTTGTTGCTGTAAGAAAAGGAAATAGTATATATTAGAAAAGGGGGATAAAGCCATAAAGGGGGTACAGACTAAAAGGGAACCTAGGTATCAATTTGCCGGCCAAGGTATTCATTGGTAGTTTGCGGCATTCTTTAGGTGATCCCTGAGTTCAATTGCTTCCTGGGCTTCCCATAGTTTTTCCCCCTCGTGATTCTTCGTTGCTACGTTGTATGATTTTGCGATCTCTTCGTTGTGTTGTGAGCTCATTGAATCTGTGTAAGCTAATGAATGGAACAGTGAAATGTTACAGTGGAATTGAGTTGGTATGTTAATATGATCTGATGTGCTTTTGCGTTTATGGAATCGTTCACTATGATTAACACACAATCCCCTCTGTTGATATGCTCCGATGTGCATGGTTTGGTGGTGTTTGTTTCTGATAATTTATGAAAAAGTGAATCATCTAGACCCAAATTCACTCTGTTTTAGAAACAGATGATTGATTTTGATGTTTGAGCTTATGGTGGGAGTTTGTAGGCTCCTCATCGGACCTGGCTCAGTTTTTACATTCCGGCAAGTTGGTATATTTAGCAGTTTTTACGACCGACCCTAGATACCCATTTGTAAGGTGGCCCGGACCGAGACTAATAACAGCCCATTAAGGTAATTAGAGGCACTAGCCCAATACAACATATAAATATACCATAATGGTCCTAACACGCACGGCTTTGTATATAAATAGATTTTCCTCAAACCCTAAGCGTTCTGCAAAGTAGAAACAAAGAAGACGGACGATTGTAGTCAGACAAAGAAGATGGAAGACGGTGGCCAAAACGTGGACCTCCCGCCGGAGATCATGCATGACATTTTTTCAAGGCTGCCACCCAAGTCTTTGTGCCGGTTCAAGTGTGTATCAAAGCCATGGCGGTCCATGATCTCCGATCATGTTTTTGTTGCTAAGTACAATAAGGATGTATCCCGGCGACGGCGACTCATGTTTACTTCTGTTGAGTCGACAGATCATTGGCTATACTGCTTGGATCTTAACAAGTTTATCTATGAGAATCATAATGATGATGTTGGTGGTTCAACAGCAGCACCCTCTGAGCTCGACTTTGTTTACAATCAACTTCCGTATGGTGGACTTGATTGTGTTCCCTCTACCCATTATTCCTACCATGGCTTGTTCTTTTCCCATTATTGTTCTGGCTGCTTCAGATTCAGTTTGATCGACTATGAAACCAAGGAATCAGAGTACCTCCCAGACGCAAAAATAAGGAGACTAACAATCGAGCCTGGATTTGATTACTGGCACTTATATGGAGTTGGATTATTTGATTACTCCACAAATGGATACAAGGTGATTAAGGGGCAGCAATATAATGATGGAGTTGTGTTTAGTGTCTATACTTGGAACCCTACATGTTCAGGTCCTCGGCGAAAAATTGAGCACTTGTTTCCCTACAGAGTTTTACGTAGTCATGGTGGTCATGGCATCCTGGTGAATGGTGAAGTTCATTGGTTGGCGACGAAGAAGGTTGGACAGGAATCATTGGTGATGATTATATCTATCATTTTAGCAGAGGAGAAGGTTAGAGAAATTGCAATACCGCCTAATGCTCCTACTGGTTCCATTGAACTAGGGGCATTCAGAGATTGGCTATGCAGGTCTCTATACCATATTACAGATTATCACATTCTGGTTTCTGGACGGATACTCATGACCTGATGGTGTTTGATAGATCATCCTTCATTATGTACAATTTTAGCGATGGGACATTTTGGACTTTACCGATTGGCAATGTTGGTGATATTATTAGTACTGGTGTCTACATGGAGACCCTGCCTACCTCAACTCTATCGATCAAGAACAATATCTTTCAAGGAAGATGAATCCTCTCAGTTACATTATCGAATATTAGTTCTTACTTTTAGCATTACTTCTGCAATTGATATGCGAGGAGGCACTTATATGAACTTCTAACCATTCGTTTCTATCTCTATCAGAACTAACAATATAGGCAAAAGGATAATGATATGTTGCTGATGTATCATATACATGTTCTCCATCATAAAACCACTACAGCACATGTCACTTGATCATTTTAGTAAACAGTAAATTGTTACGTTGGAATTAAGTTGTATGTTAGTATGATCTAATGTTGTGTTTTGGCGTTGATTGGTGGAGTTCTTGATTGAAGCGTCGCTCTCACTACTTGATCAACAGTACTCTGAACATCTTATGTTAATATAATATTCTCCGATGTGCTTGGTGTGGTGGTGTTTGTTTCTTATTAATGTATAAAAAGGTAAATCACCAAGCAACCAGACTCGCACTGTATTACCAAGGATAAAGAGATAATTTGACTTTGATGTTTGAGCTTGTGTTCCTAATGGCACTAGGATTTCCCCGACCCCATGAAGAGGAATCCTTTTCTTACTTGGATATATATATATATATATATATATATATATATATATATATTTCTCCTCTGATAGTCTGATTGGATGGGAAACGTTTCACACTGCTTACATACTTATTTAGTGTTAGGAACTGAGAAAATTCAAGAATGTAAACACAGAATCTTAAAGAGCTCAAGCACAATCTGGAGGAATGACTAGTTTATTGAATAACAACTTTGGCTGTTACAAGAGCAAAACAGAAAGCATAGTACAGCCCGCGATTTACACTAACTAAATCATGGTAGAGTGCAGCAGGAAATAGTCAAAACAAAGAACAACTCCTCCTACATAATAGGGATTTATTTGAAACAGGAGAAAAACAATTCTATAAAGCCAGGGATCCTAATATTTCAAGGAGTCCCTATACCTGTCATATAGATACAAGTTTTTATGTATTGCATTCTGCAAACAAAGAAGATGTACGATTGTCGTAACAAAAAGAAGAAGATGCAAGACGGTAGCCAAAACGTGGACCTTCCACCTGAGATGATGCATGAAATTTTTTCAAGGCTACCAGTGAAGCCCTTGTGTCGCTTCAAGCTTGTATCCAAGTCATGGGAGTCCCTAATCTCCGATCCTGATTTCGTCGCAAACTATTCCAAAGCCGCCTTTGAGAATGAGGATGTCTTCTTCAGAAGACGCCGCCTCCTCTTTACTAATATTATTGACTCTGGACAACATGGGATATACTCTTTGGATCTTGACCAGTTTCTCAGTGAGAATTCTAATGCTGGTGTTGATGGTCTAGTAGCAGCACCCACTGAGCTCGGCTTTGTTTACAATCTTCTTCAAAGAGGTGGATTTCCATACCCCTTTGTCCTTGGTCCCTGCAATGGCTTGTTCTTGGCCCGGTTATGTTACGGTGACTACGGTTACATTTTGATCAACCCCGTAACCAAGGAATCAAAGAAATTACCAAAGCCACCACTATGGAGACCAATGGAGCCCTTTTTTTGTCACATATATGGACTTGGATTTGATCACTCCACCAATGAATACAAGGTGATTAACGGGCAGCAATATTTTGGTGGAGTTGTGTTTAGTGTCTATACATTGCAGACTGATTCTTGGCGACAGATTGACTGCTTATTTCCCTACAAAGATTTACATAATGATGGGGTCCTGGTGAATGGTGCTGTTCATAGGTTGGCGATGAAGGTTGGAAATCAATCATGGGTGATTATATCTTTCTCTTTAGCAGAGGAGAGGGTTAGAGAAATTGCAGTACCGCCCAATACTGCTAATCAATCAATTCAACTAGGGGCATTCAGAGATTGGCTATGCATAACATCAGCTGGATACGGAACGTGTAATGAGTTTTGGGTCATGAAAAAGTATGGAGAGAGAGAGTCTTGGGCTAAAATGCAAATCTCCATGTCATATCATAGATTATTACATTCCGGTTTCTGGACGGGTTCTCATGATCTGATAATGTTCGATATATCATCGGGTAAATCATCATTAGTTGGTGCATATTGGACTTTATCGATCGGCAAAGTTGGTGCTATTAGATGTGTTGGCATCTATGTGGAGACCCTGCCTCCTTAAATCATCGATCAATAAAAATAAGTTCCAAGGAAGAAGAATCCTCCCGGTGACATCATGGGATATCAATTCCCATTCTTTTAGGCAATAGCTGAAAGGAGAATGAAATCTCAAGTAGAATAAGTAGATGCTCAGTTCACCTTGTGCCCTTTTGTTGTTTATGTACATACAGCTCTCTATTCACCTTGATTGCATTCCTTGCCTTTTTACATGACTCACTATACACATGTTTTCATAATACCACCGCATCACATGCTTTGATTTAACACACAAACCCCTTTTCCCTCGGATATAGGGGATATGATAACAAGGGAGGGGTTCTAATGAGGACCACTAAGTTAAGGACTAGTTGAGGACTTTCTCATTAATCGTTTATTACACCCACTTTTCAATTACATTTTTCCATCTCCATCGTTCAAATTTTAGGTCTATATAAGTAGATCACTTCCACAAATTTTCAGCAAAATTGGTGATCATTAAGGGATCAAACTAAATCAAATCAATGGACAATCCAAATCTGTCAAACAAGAGCCGTTCAAGTTTATAATTGGTAAATCATATTTATGAATGCCTTAACGATTTTCAATTTGGATGAAAATTTTGTAGAGATGATCACTCATATATATCTACAAACTAGACGGTCGAGATGTGAATATGCGATCGAAAAATGGGTGAAACGAATAAGTCCTTAACTAGTCCTTAACTTAGTGGTCCTCATTAGAACCCCTCCCATGATAACAATTCCATTTCCAAACTTTAGTAAATTCCATTTCATAGATAACCAATAAACATAATAAGCAGCCTGATCATCAACAGTGGTGATTCACACGTACATAGATACTCTTAGCAATCAACAAAAACTTCTGTCAACAATCCTAGAAGGAGAGAAGAACAAACAGTAGCATTTGATATTTTATATGTGAGACACAGACTAGAACAACTCAGAAAGAAAGGCAACTAACTAAAATTAGGAATTCATAACTATTAGCAGAAGGCATCACACCAGAAAGACTTCATGTGTATGAGTGACTTGAGGTACCCAACTACCCATTGTGGAAGCAGTCAGCAGTAATATTCAAGGATGTCAATCAGCCTTACTTTTATCCAGTTGTTCTTGATCAATAAGAGGCTTAAGGTTCTCCACGACTCCACATAGACACCCATGCTACCAAAACCACCAACTTCACCCATATTATGACTAATCGAGAAGCTCCAGCAATGTTTATCATCAAAATCACACATAACTAACCCTGTTGCATCAACCAGCATCAAATCAGAGTTCTGTCCAAAAACCACAATGCTGTAACCGGTGATATGGGATGCCAAACTCCATTTTAGTCCAAGAGCCCGTCGCTCCATATTCCTTCAAGACTCAAAACTTATTATATGTTTCTGGAAAGGATGATGCAATTGATGTTATACATAGCTGATCTCTGAAAACGCCCAGTTCTACTATACCAGTGCTGCAACTAGGCGGTACTTGGATTTCTCTAACCTCCTCCTCTGCTAAAAGGAAAGATATAATCACCAAGGATCCATCTCGCTTGACCAACCAATGAACAGCCCCATTCAGCAACATCCCTTCCTTCCTACAAACACGAGTTTGTTTGTAGGGGTATAGAGTCTCGATCTTTCGCCAAGAATCAGTCAAGGAAGCATAAACACTAAACACAAACCCATCATTACCCCCCTTCCCTTCAATCACCTTGTATTGACTAGTGGACTCATCAAATCCAAACCCATATAGCTCCCAAGAAAAAGACATCTTTGTCAGTGGTGTCTTTGGTACTTTCTTCCATTCCTTGGTTGCAGGGTTGATCAAATGGAATCCAGAATCCGACCTGCACATCAAGAAGCTCTTGCAGGAAAGCACAACAGGAACCCAACCACTTCCAATATTGGGACGAACAAAGTCGAGCTCAGTGGCTTTTGCAACATAATCCACATCATCAGCTTTATCATTCCTCATCAGTTCAAGATTCTTGTTGAGATACTGAAAAATGTCCAAAGTGTAGAGGCGTTTACGTGCATGGTCAACAAATACAAGACGCTGTCCCTTATCCTCAATAGCTTTATACTTGCTCTTGTCTGCCATCTTCAAGCAAATCTAGACCTGATCAATCATGACAAGACCTAAGTAACATCAACATTGCTTCAATTCCTACTGTGTATAGAGTCTCAACAGATATTATAATGACCCCGACAAGATTTATATACCAAATCACCCCTGCAAAATTTTTCATACAGATACGCGAAATATGCCAATCACTTTACAAAACCAGATCATCGTCTTGTTGTCATGCAACGAGGGAAGCCTAAGTGATTCTATACACTTATACACAGAAATCTTAATATCCTAGAAACCCACGCATGGCAGAGACAGCATTTAAGTATTCCAGCCAACAAAACGCACAAACAACAAATGGAAAGTGAAACCTGTAGCAAAATTCAAGTATTCCAAACAGAACGTGAACAGACAACAAAATTCGATCTAGTGTCCCAAACCACTGAAGAAAAAACAACCCATCTACCCAAGAAAGATAGTTCTACCCCAAAACTTGTACATATCGAAATGAAGGACTAAGGAATTGGTATACGCAAACTAAGTAAAGGGAACACGAAGATCAAACCTTTAGCCGTTTAGGGTTCTACCGCTTCTTTTGAGAGCGCGAGAGGCACTGGTGCTAACGCAGAGGTTTTATATATTTCTGGGGTTTTGGGATTTTGTGCCTTCAGTGCATTTTGGACTAAAGTAGACTAGTTTGCAAAATGGGCCAGCCCAACATATAGCATCCTCACCATTGAGACCGTTTAAGACTAAGAAGCATTTCCCACTGTTTTTTTCCTTCCAAAAAAAAAGAAAAGAAAAAAAGAAGAAGCATTCATTTCCCACCAATGAGCCTAACGATGAGCACGTAAGAAGTGTGTTGTTATGCTCTCATTTGGTCGGTTAATAGAAAGTTTGGTTCTTATTATTGTAATGTATTTGTCGGTGAGTCGCAACCTGGTTAATTAAATAGACTAACTGATAACATTGAGGTCACTTATCAATCCAATAATCAATATATTTAACAACAAAGATAAAAAGTTAAAACCCTATAAAAGATTGGAAAAAGAACTCATTGTTACAAATCAAACTCGGGTAGAATATGCCGGAAGAAAAACAAAGAAATAAAATTTGGTTAATTTAAATGGCTAGCTATTCAATTCTCACAAGCAGAAAAAAAAAATTTCCGTCACTAAACTATAGTTCTTCTACCTGAACAACAAAACAAACTCTCCTCTTCAAATGGAGAGATAGACATACACAAAACACTAGGATACATCATTAACTCATTTCGGAGGGCATACTGCTGTACAATATTTATCACGGCTGAAATTGGACAATAATATATAGTTCCTCTAGCTCGATCTATTAATTGCACGTGATGGATCATGTGACAATTTTTAATAGTTGAATAAACAAAGTGAGTTAAGTGATAAACGATGTATAAAGTGAGTAATAAAGTTAGTTTTTTGAAATATTAACGAGTAAAGTGTCAAATATATATGTTAAAACTCAGTGATCATTTGTGATTTTCTACGTAATTTTAATACTTAATTTGAAAGTCAATTAGGTTGGGGTCGTTGTTGGGAGATAAAATATCTCCATGGATTATGGCCAAATTAAGTAGAGCCACAAAAATGATTTGTATGTAATTGGCCTTAAAAAAATTATCCAGATAATGGAACTTGCAAGTGTTTCTGATCCTCATCTACGACGGGATTTTATATGATCGCATCTTTGATAGCATCCAGTATAAGACTCATCCGTTAAACAGAGACAAAATAAAAGACGTCGTCCGTCTTCATCAATTTGCTGATGATAGCTAGGCTTTGAGGGCTCGCTCTATTAATAGGTGATCGAGGGAGGAAGGACTGAAGGAGAGACGGATACATATCCCACTTAGACAGTTAGACTTGCAAATTTTGGCTACACTAATTGTCAATTAAGAATGGCAAACGACCGTAATGATGTTGAAATGGATGCTCCACAGCCAACTCGTGATCAACCTTCGATATATGATCGTTTGAATGATCTGGAACGAGTGACAACTAGTGAGGCGAGAAATGGTATGTTAGTTGTAGCTGCCCTTATTTCTGCGGCGACCTTCGCAGCGGGAATAAACCCACCAGGCGGGGTTTGGCAAGAGGATGACCAAAAAAACACTCCTCCTAAACACTTTTCGGGTAAGTCGGTTTTAGCTACTAATAGTGAAGTTTATTACCAAGTGTTCTATTTCTTGAACGCCGCAGCTTTCTCGTCGGCAAACCTGGTGATTGGTTATCTTGTACATAAATTTCCATATTATGTGGAAATATGGGGCGCTATGTTTTGTATGTCGGGAACCTACGGTATTTCGACTTCTGCAGTAAGTCCCCATGATTTCAACGATAATATCATATGGTTTGCCATTGCCGTTCCTTACATATTAAGGATTACTGTTGAAGTTTGGAAGAAATTGCGTAAATGCTCATCATGCAGTAAATGAACTTGAAGCTGGATTGTGTAAAACATGCATGCATCCATATATGCGGATGTTTGGTACGTTGTGTTATTGATGCTTTTTCCTGTAGATTGGCTTGTGGCACACGGCCCTGTTCCTCTTCCCGGACCTGGCGGATTTGCTGCTAGCTAGTTGTTAGTTAGTTTTTTTTTTTTTTTTGTTTTAAATAAAGGCTTGTTTGCTTGTGCTTATTGCTTGGTTGACCCAAAAATTGGGTGTTTGTTTGTAACTTTGTATTATGCTGGTATTATTAATAATTAAATAAGTTCATATATATATATATATATATATCTCCTCATTTTCGTTTCTTCTCAAAAAAGAAAAAGAAAATATTCATGTATCTCCCAAACATAAAAATATAAAAAGTTTCGGTAACAATAGAAAAGACTCAAACTTCAAATCGTTCAGGATCGTCTACGATACCTAGATGTACCACATACCCCCATTTACAACAAATTGGACAAAAATTACCATTTTTTTAAACCAAATTTACAACATTAACAACCAATTTACCATATTTGTTTTATACATTTACAACTTATTTTATTGCTCCTCTCGGCGGCGTCGTTGAAGAAAAGAGAAATTATTAATAACGGCATACATGAAACTAATGGGTTGCTTAATAACTGTGTTTTTGAATTTGCGACTCGGACTTGCATGTATCAGTCAAATATATATATATATAACTGAGGAATCATTAAGGGTTTTCATTCCAGTCATTGAGTTCGATTCTCAACTGTATTTCCAATTCATTTCATGCACCCAAATACACATTAACCACTCTATCTCACCATGCACGCCATAAGCTCAAACAAAACAGAATTGTAAACTCTTGCATGGACAAAAATTATATGAAAAGGCTAGCATTTAATAACTTCCAGATAATGAGAGTTGAGCAATTGATTGAGTCTCATTAATCCTTCCTCAATTGATCGACTTTATGATAGCTAGTGATGGAGAAATGATTATGGGGATAGTCTGATTGGATGGGAAACGTTTCACACTGCTTACATACTTATTTAGTGTTAGGAACTGAGAAAATTCAAGAATGTAAACACAGAATCTTAAAGAGCTCAAACACAATCTGGAGGAATGACTAGTTTATTGAATAACAACTTTGGCTGTTACAAGAGCAAAACAGAAAGCAAAGTACAGCCCATGAGTTACACTAACTAAATCATGGTAGAGTGCAGTAGGAAATAGTCAAAACAAAGAACAACTCCTCCTACATAATAGGGATTTATTTGAAACAGAAAAACAATTCTATAAAGCCAGGGAATTCATCCTAATATTTCAAGGAGTCCCTATACCTGTCATATAGATACAAGTTTTTATATGACAAGACCTAAGTAACATCAACATTGCTTCAATTCCTACTGTGTATAGTCTCAACAGATATTATAATGACCCCTACCATGGACGGATCTTAGTTGAAGCATCTCTGGGCTGTAGCCCATACAGAAATTTCTACCCAATTAACTTTACTACATGTGTAATTATATATATATATGAAAGAAAATATCAGTTAGTCCAGCCAATCAATCTCTCTCTACGTTTCTATCTTTGTAGTTTTTTCTTGCTTTTTTTGTTTTAGTTAACCAAAGCAGCCAACTCTACTTTGGATTGTTATTTTATTTTCTTTACCACCCTTTATTTATTTACCGACTTGAATGGATTGAAAGTCATGACAAACTTTTACAATATCAAATAAGTACTACACATTTATATATCTATCATCCGATTAGGGAAAAGTCTATATACATATGCCTTAATTATATCATACTCTAGCTATAGTTGACCATTTGTATCATGCTATTGTATGTCCATAACATTTGTTAAAAAATATTTTCTAAATTGTTTTGTTCATATTTTTACCTTTAACACATTTAAATTTTTTGTCGAAGAAAGAAGAAAACAGTGCATATTATTTTGAAAAAAAACTTAGCCCAGGGTATTTCAAATTCCTAGCTCCGTCCCTGACCTCGACAAGATTTATGTAACCAAATCACCCCTGCAAAAATTGTCATACAGATACGCAAAATATGACAATCACTTTACAAAACCAGATCATCGTCTTGTTGTCATGCAATGAGCGAAGCCCAAGTGATTCTATACACTTACACACAGAAATCTTAATAACCCACACATGGCAGAGACAGCATTTAAGATGAAAACTGTAACAAGATTCAAGTATTCCAGCCAACAAAACGCACAAACAACAAATGGAAAGTGAAACCTGTAGCAAAATTCAAGTATTCCAAACAGAACGTGAACAGACAACAAAATTCTAGTATCCCAAACCACTGAAGAAAACACAACCCATCTACCCAAGAAAGATAGTTTTACCCCAAAACTTGAACATATCGAAATGAAGAACTAAGGAATTGGTATAAGCAAACTAAAAGGGAACACGAAGATCGAACCTTAAGCCGTTGAGGGTTCTACCGCTTCTTTGAGAGCGCGAGAGGCACTGGTGCTCATGCAGCGTTTTATATATTTCTGGGGTTTTGGGATTTTGTGCCTTCAGTGCATTTTGGACAAAGATAGACTAGTTTGCAAAATGGGCCAGCCCAACATATAGCATCCTCACCATTGTGTCGCTTCAAGCTTGTATCCAAGTCATGGGAGTCCCTAATCTCCGATCCTGATTTCGTCGCAAACTATTCCAAAGCCGCCTTTGAGAATGAGGATGTCTTCTTCAGAAGACGACGTCTCCTCTTTACTTTCGTTGACTCTGGACAACGAGGGATGTACTCTTTGGATCTTGACCGGTTTCTCAATGAGAATCCTAATGTTGGTGTTGACGGTTCAGTAGCAGCACCCATTGAGCTCGACTTTGTTTACAGTCGTCTTCCGAGAGGTGGATATGATTGGGTCCCCCGTGTTTTTTATTCCTGCTATGGCTTGTTCTTGTCCCGGTTATGTTCTGGCGACTGCAGCTATAGTTTGATCAACCCTGTAACCAAGGAATCAAAGAAACTACCAGACGCACCATTATGGAGACTACCAATGAAGCCCCATTTTCGGATTGGAATTGGATTTGATCACTCGACCAATGAATACAAGGTGATTAACGGGCAACAGAATGACGATGGAGTTGTGTTTAGTGTCTATACATTGCAGATTGATTCTTGGCGAAAGATCGACTGCTTATTTCCCTACAGAGTTTTAGGACGTTATGATGGGATCCTGGTGAATGGTGGTGTTCATTGGTTTGCGAGGCAGGTTTCAGATGAATCATTGCTGATTATATCTTTCTCTTTAGCAGAGGAGAACGTTAGAGAAATTGAACTACCGTCCAATAATGCTTTTACTCATCGAATTCAACTAGGGGCATTCAGAGATTGGCTATGTATAACATCATCATCAAAATATTCAGTTACATTTAATGAATTCTGGGTCATGAAGAATTACGGAATGAGTGAGTCTTGGACTAAAATGCGGGTCTTCAAACCATACGAGAAACTATCACATTCCGGTTTTTGGACAAAATCTCATGATCTTATGGTATTCAATAGATCATCATTAGTTATGTATGACGACACGTATTGGACTTTATCGATTGACAAAGTTGGTGAATATAGAAGTATTGGCATCTATGTGGAGACCCTGCCTGTCTTAACTCATCGATCAAGAACAACAAGTTCCAAGGAAGATGACAGTGACATTATCCGAAAATTCTTGTATGCACCATGGTACAAGTAAACCGACTATCATAATAAAATCTCAGTCATCCGTTCAATCTTGCTCTTAACTTGCACCAATATTGATGTTAACGCCGTTAACAGAGTTAAAATTAACAAAAAAAAATCAGTCAACATGGTAAAAACCTGTAAACGTTATATTTATCACATTAACCCAGGGTATTCAATCGAGGTCGAATGACTTCAATTAAAAAAAAAGCCAAAGGTCGAAGATCAGGGCTCTAGCCTCCTCGGATTTCATCATGGTGATGACATTTCCGGGAAAGACGAGAAATCACTGCTGCATATGAGATTACAGATCTGAAAACGATGGCCGAATCTGATATGGGCAGGATTCGCAGGAAAGGGAGACTAAGGTCAAATCTGATATGGCTGTAAAGAAGATCGGGAGATTAGGACTGAAAAATGAATCAATGGGTTGGATAGGAGATGGGAACTGAAAATGGTTACATGCAGAGGGGCAATATGTTGTGAGGAGAAGAAGAGAGTTCTGGAAAGAGGAAAGGAATTGCACCGAAGAGTTAAGAGAGAGAAGAGTTGCCAAAAAAAAAAAAAAAAGTTAAGAGAGAGAAGAGCATTACCAAAAAAAAAAAAAGAGAGAGAGAGAGAAGAGATATAAAAAATTAAAAATATAAAAAATTGAATCCCCATAAGTTTTGCTACCTCGTCAAATTATATGGGTTTGGTCAAAGTCGACCACTATAACTCAATCTCCAATAACACGAAAAACACCCACAAGAGCTAATCTCTAATAAGTTTTTAGATGATAAATTATGTATAATATTATTATTAAACATTTAATTAAAAATAATAATATGAATCATTTAAAATGAAAGTTTTAAAAAATAATATATTACCTAAATAATAATATAAAAGTTTTAGCAACCTTAGCATAAGGTGATATTATTTTTGTTTTTTTATAATTATATATAATATCTTATTTTGATGCATCTAAAAACGTACTCATTCCAACAAAATTTCAAAACAAACGCTTTCACATTTCTAAACAGGCTACGATGCACCGTATTCGCACCTAATTTTATCAAGTCAGAGTATACTTCACCTACACCGTCCACACGGTATGCTGGATGGAGTCCCCAGATGTACTCTGAACTTCTAGAACAATAAAGCGGTTGACAATGAAATTGGCTCGGATCCAGGTGGAGTTGAGCCAAGAGTGCCTCCATGCCTTGAAGCATGTGATGGCTTGGGAAATTGATTGCTCTCAAAGTCTCAAGATTTGTAAGTGAAAATATGATTTGGTGTTATTTCAGCGTTGACCATAGTGGTCAATCCTATATAATATATATATATATATACACACACAGAACCCTTCCAATAAGCGATTCTTTTTTTTGTTTATTTCTAGGGATAGATTATTTGACGAACTTTTTTGTCACAAAATCAAATCTCCACCGTTCAGTTCGTTGGGCTATATGAGTAGATCATTTCTACAAATTTTCATAAAATTTGGTGATCGTTAAGTCATCTAAACGAGGGATTTATTTTTAATAATCTTGAACGGTGTAGGTTTGACATAAGTGTTAAGTTTTTTGTTTTAATCTCAGCCATTAAAGCTCATTAAAAACAAATCAAATGGTTTGGGCCTATTCCTAAAAGTGACAAAAAAAAAAGGATCCCTCAATGGAAGGGCCATGTATATATATATATATGTATACCAGGGCCCTTCTAATGAGGGATCCCTTTTTTTGTTCATTTCTAGGGATCGGATAGGGTATTTGACAAACTTCCCGATCACTAAATCACATCTTTACCGTTCAGTTTGTAGGTGTATATGAGTAGATCACTTCTACAAATTTCTAGAAAATTTGGTGATCAATCGTTAAGTCATTCAAATGTTTGATTTATTTTTAATGATCTTGAACTGTGTAGGTTTGACATAAGTGTTAAGTTTTTTGTTTTAATCTCAACCATTCAAGTCCATTAAAAAACAAATCAAATGGTGTGTGTCTATCCCTAAAAATGACAAAAATAGGGATCCCTCATTGGAAGGGCCCTGTATATATATATATATATATATATATATATATATATATATTCTTAAGTAAAGATATCCTTAACTTAACTATGGTGTTGATTTGTTTAATTAACTTTTCAATCATATTTTCTCATCTTAACCGTTCAGTATCTAAGTATATATGAGTATATCATCTTTATAAAATTTCAACTCATTTCGTGATCGTTAAAGCATTCAAAACTATGATTTACAACTAAGAACATGGACGGTTCAAGTTAAACAGATTCAGTTCGTTTATTGATTTTATACATTTTCAAGACCTTAATGATTATTATTATTAAATTAGCTGAAATTTTGTAGAGATAATCTACTCATATATATATATATATATACCTAGATATTAAGATGAGAAGTTATGATAAAAAAAAAGAGTCAAGTTAAAAAGATATGCACCATAGTTAAGAATGTTCTTAATGAAGAAGGATTAATTGTGTGTGTGTATTTTGAGTTTAAGACTAAACACGTAGATGAAGGCCGCAATGGATCGTAGCCATTTTTTATTTTCATAAGGTGAACTAAGAAAACAGTAGGGTGACAATAACTACATCTTTTATATAATCTTAATTCTGATTGTCATGGAGTTGCAATTATTTTTTCTTTTTTATATTTTGTTATTAAAGATAAATTTCTTGAAGTTTTTTTTATTGTTATTTATTTATTTTTCTTTTATCATGGTTTGGCAAAGCTCATCCTAGCTTGTTCATTAAGGGAAGGTATTTACTATGGTTTGTAAAAAAATCAAATTAAACAAAAACATACATCAAAAACGAAAAATCCACGAAATATGGTCCCTATTGTTCATGGCCTATAATATGGCTAAATAATTTTAGAGCTGAAAAAAATATTGAATGAGTAACAAAGGACAAATTTAAGTTTGCCCAAAAAAAAAAGTGAGTGGAGTGGGTGAATCGAACCAGAGATGGCATAACTGCCAATGAACTAGCCACTACACCAGCTTTGTTTATGTGAGGATCGTTCTCATTATACATATTCAATTCTGGTCGAAGAAGCAAAAACTAATGCTGTTGCTGGGTCTTCTTCAACCTCCAGAATTCAAAGACTCCATAATCTGGGTTTTCATTGAAATGTTTTCGCAGAAGAATCTAGGTTCTTCAACAACAATCCAGCAGATCTCACATCTTCGTCCATCTACATCCACCAAACCCAGAACTCCCCAAGAACGAATCTGGTTTTCTTCATGACCTTAGCAATCTCGATGGTGCCATTGAGCATGATGTTCTTGACCTTCTTGCGGTCGCGCTCCAGCTCCTTGAGGGCCTTGAGGACGAGGGCGGCGGCTGAGGGAATGACGGAGACCTAAACCGATCTCGTTTCCCATTACGCGGATGTGGACCTCGACTACCTGGGCGGCATTGGGGGGGGGGGGGAGGCTGGGTTTCGGGTTCGGGTGAGGTTAGGGTTTTGCAGGCAGGAGATGGGGATCTGCAGCTCAATGTTTTTACTGCAATTCCATGGTTTTACTGTAGTTCGACTTTCTTTTTTTTTTCCACTAACCAACGTTTGCTGTTCTGTTAGCCCACGTGATATACACATGACAGGTTCAAGTGCACCATGGTACACTGAATCCGCTCCGGACATTATCGATAGGGCCATACAAGAATGGATATCAATTCTCTCGGTGACATCATGGGATATCAATTCCCATTCTTTTAGGCAAAAGCTAAAAGTAGAGTGAAATCTCAAGTGGAATAAGGAGATACTCAGTTCACCTAGGGCCCTTTTATTGTTCTTGTGCATACAGCTCCTTTTTTTTTTTTTCTTTTTTTTTTTAAGTATCAACGAATGTATCTTTTAATCCGTGCCAAAAAAATCTTGTCAGAACGCTTCTTTCCCTCTTATCACCAAGAATAAATTGAGATTTAATTCCAATTAACGTCGGCTGGGATTCGAAACTTGATACGAGGGTTCTACACTTAGGCTCTTACTAACTTGACAACTTGTGGTGGTTACATACAGCTCTCTCTATCTCACCTTAATTGCATTCTCTTTGTGCTCACACATACATGTTTTCAATAACAGCACTGCACCACATACACATCAGGACCCTGCCAACGTCCTTGGACGTTAGATTTATTTGCTCTCCCACTCCTCAATTTGGGGTCAATGCTAATAGATTTGATTTCTTTAGGGCGTATGGGACAATTGGTGAATACCGAGTTAGATAGTCCCTCGAAACAAACGTGCTGTCCCAATTGGATCGGACATCATTATACAGAATACCAAGTGTGTAATATATAGTGTCTGCATGAAATTAATGGATACAAAATAGTGTACAACGGTTATGATCTTGATATGACATATCATATGTGTATGCTCTTCATGTATTGTAACAAATAAGGAGAAGCTAAAGTATAGGGCAACTTGTATATACTCTTTTGCCTTCTTAAACCTCTCAGAGGTCCTAGGGGCTTGAATTGCTGTAGGAATTGGGAAGTCCCAATCAGTTCATCAGTCTAGTGCTGGCAGGGGTGGCTCATGGTCTGAATGGCTCTTCTTGAACATGCAAATAGTCCTTCCTCTCTTGCCAATGCTGGACTCGAATATATACAACCACATAGTGTCTTCGAATTTATACGATGGATTCCGCTGTTTGTCTACTCTTCCATATAATTGGAGCAACCAGCATCCACACTGCAAAACAGAAATCTCCTAAGTACCTCACTAGCAAGAACAGCTACAAGATAATACCCCCAAGTAAAACAGAGTTGCTTTCTGTTTATTTTACTTACAATACACGCAGACAGCGATCCACTCGTTCACAATTCTGACCCAAGTGCTAGTCCATCCCACATCAATTGTCCACCTGTAGAAGTGAGCGTCTTGTTAAGGATCAAAGAAAGAAAGTAGTCATTCAGGTATAAACACAAGGGTCTACTTTGGTGCATTTGTGCATTTCCATTAATATACTGATACATACTTTTTCATGGAGTGATTAGTATTCCAACCGATCAATAGCATCGCAAAGTACATTGCTCCTGTGGCGAAAACGAAATGGAAGAAGCCATAGCCGTATGGAACATCATCCTCGGATTCAGTCTCGTCCTTCATGAACTGCAGTTTCTGTCACTGTAAGGGTTACATTTTAAAGGAACTATATATGCATGATCAACTAAAATTTATTCAGACAGTGGAGCAAACCTGAAAGCATTTGGAGTCTATACCCGTTGAAAATGTTGCAATAACCATTGCGAGTACACCAATAACAAAGCTCTGCAAACAAGTGAATCATTGTCATCACATTTTTGTGTGAGATGAATGAAATTTTTGTAATACAAGAACCGTAGTTTGCAAAAAAGAAAAAATGGACATTATACATAAACATTAGTGTTTTAGATCTAAAATATTCTTTGCTTTAGGTGAAGATGTAATATCAATTATTATGGACAAGAATAATTGAGAGCCTTTATGTCATTGAACTCTTAAAAAGACTTGGGAGTATTACTATGATGGTGAGCCAATCCCTATGCTGTGAAGCTTCCGCCTTCCGGTTGCAAAAGTTCCCTGCTACTGGCTCACTGCATATTAACACAATAAGCATGTCAAAACTAAACTCAAAGATGTAATCACACAAAATCTGTGAAGGCACAGTTTGCAAAGGTTTTTGACAAACTCCTGTTCGATTGGAGGCTCAGAACTACGAAGGAAGTAATGTCATGACATCGAAAACCAACTTTGAGCACAGTGGGAAGATATTGTAACCGTACCTTCTAATGGCAAACCAGCAGATAAATACTATATAGAGCCCCATGAGCCCTGGAGTCAAGATACCAGCATTCACCTGTTTCAGGTGGGAAATTAGCTAGCAGACCGCAGTGAAACACAAATGAACTAGATAGGAAAGTTGTAAACAGAACTTACTTTTGGGTGGAGAGAGACGCTCGTCATGAGTTGAAGTAGTACCAATGTCCAGGTAATGAAGAAAATGTTGATGAAGCAAGATGGTTCTGGTGAATACCATATGTACATCATTATTATCCCCACTAAGCTTACAACATATGCTGCTGTTGCAATTAGCATTGAATGAATTTGGCTGCAGGGAAAACCAAATTAGCCGAAGATAAAGTCATGGAACATGGCTATAGTAGCTACATTACATTTGTTTTAGTGTCTCAAAACCGAAGTAAAGAGTGCAGATAAAGTGTTTCCATTGATACCTCTCAATCTCATAATACCTTTGAACAAATACATATACAACTTAACCCAGTTCATCAAGAAGTACATACTAGTCATGAAACTTTCGTGTCTATATAATGAAATTCTTATATGCTTATTAGTTGAGTTGGTGGTTTGAAGACATTCTTACCATCTGTCTGATTTCGAAGATTGACAGCAATCGTTCACCCATGTAATGAAACTAATTATGCTTATTAGTTGAATCAGAAGGAATACCCTGAAGAAAAAAAAAATCAGCAATTGAACTTGTTAAATCATAATTCAACAAAATGCTAGTGTGTCGGTGGCATAACATGTATAATATTTACGATGATAAAGAAAACATTAAAGATAACAAGGTAGAAATGTACCCGGCTCCAAAATGTGCAACCACACCTGCCAAAAGATTTGTATCAGAGGCATGAAATGAAACGAATCCAAGAACATCAATGCAGGGTGTGTTCTAAAAAAGGCACTAACCGTAGAGCTTTATAATAGCCGAAGGAAGCAAAAAGGGGATAATAATGAAAGCAATCCACAGGACAATCTTAGCAGACCACCATCCAGATTGCCATGTATCTCTGGACTCATTCAACTTCGAAGCACCCGCGGTTGAAAGAAACATAGAGAAATAAAACAACTGATCACCATGTGTTAAGGCTTAACATCTGAATTTTTGACAGACAAAACGCACTATGAAAACAGTAGAGAAACAGAACCAAGTGAAGGATACAAAGCATCCCAAGCTCACACGAAGAACACCTTCTGTAGCCAAACAGTCATGTGCACCATCACATCCTCTTAACCCTGCAGTCCCAACCAAGCAAGCGTTAAACATCGATCATTTACTATCCATGCTTTCATTAACAGAGAACTTCGTATAACAGATCTTCACATACTGTTCATCTCGATCAGGACGCTGTTTCCGTAATCCCTTACGGCCCATGCCAGAAGATTTGCTAGCAGAAACATAAAACCATAGACATATCTTGCCATCCATGGATTGGAGCCATTCCGGAATTGGCTAAACCATGTATCAACTTTAAAGGTGTTGCTCCTCTCGTAGTTGCCTGTTGGAGCAGGACTCTCCATTTTCTCTACTACTCATTCATCAAATTTTCAGGCTCTCTTCTTCATCAAAAAACCAAAATGTAACAACCAGTTTCTCTCTGTTTCTGTCAGTTTCTCTTCTCCCCCTGCAATCTTACGGTTAGTTATTCTAGCGTCAAAACTACAAAACTGAAAGAAAAAATAATAATAATAATTGGGCTGAATAGTATAGTAGCCCAAAATGTGATTCAAAGTTGAGATACCCTTTTCAATTTTTCATGATGATCAAACTTGTGGAGAAGATATATACACGAACATGAACACACTCAATTGAACTTGGTGAATGGTGTGTGGCATTATGCTTCTTTTTGAGTTGGGTGGGCATGACAAACACAAACACAATCGTGCATGCCACGATAATAGTTGATGATGGATAGGCAAAGCATATATATTCTGATTCCAATATGATGTATCTTGTCTAAATCAAATTGCTAGTATCAGAGCCGTTAATTGGAGCATAGCTGCATAAGCATAGTTTCTACTTGAGAGGTTGAGGAGCAGCCTCAGGAGCTTTTTGTTTCCTTTTTCGAGTTTGGTGTTGATATTTTGACCACTTTGTATCCACTAAGCAGTTCTGTATGCTTTTGAAATTTGATCAAGCTCAAAGGAATCCAAAACTTCCTTGAATTGTTGTACTACTTATTTACTTTTCATTTTTCAATAATATTGAGTTCAAGATCCTTTCTTCTAATGCAAGCCGGAATATCTTCCACTGAACTCCTCAGTTTTTTTTCAGGACGATTATGCCCCCAAATGCTATGCTATTCATATGGGGATGCAGTTACAATTTGGTAATTGTACTAGTTATTTGACTCTATCATACTCAACCCAGAAGACAACAGAAAATAGAATAACTTGACTCTTAGCTTGATCGTTGAGGAGAACAAACACATTTCTCACCAACTAAAGGGATCAGTAGTGGAAAATTTCGCATTTTTCGGTCTTGTAAATTTGTAATCATCTAAACAATGTGAGATATGGTTTCTAATTTGCTATCGGATATGCGCAAACAAGACTAGACACCTATCATCAAAACGTACAACCAAATTTGACATCACTAAAAAACAAAGAGATTGATTAGAATCTGAAGCAATCAGAGTATAGCTGAGATAGAAAGAAAGAAAAGCAGCTTAGAAAAGGTATCACAAACTAAAGCTATTTGAGATTATCCAAGATTTCGAACGAGTACCTGAGAATGAATTGAGGTGGGGAGGGAATCGAATACGGCAATGTAGATACACAGGTGTAGTGATCAGTAGCTAGCTTGGAGAGGCTCCGAGACTCTCCCTCTCAAAGTGTCTCTGTGACAGAAAACAGAGAGAGAGAGAGAGAGAGAGAGAGAGAGAGATTGGTCTTCCGGTTTTATTTAGGGAGAGAGAGAGAGAGAGGTTGCTTTGGTTGCTTTGTAGAGGAGGCCAGGTTTTTATTGCTTTAGCTTGTCTGCTTTTTCTTTCTTTTTCCCGCCGTAAGGCTCACTGTCTTGGCTTCTCGTCGTATCTTTCAAGGCACTTTGGGGCATTTGCTTACTTTTTGTCAAACTCTTTCACACACAACAAATCTAAAACGCAACAATAAGCGTGAACTTTTCTTAAATATTATTTTCGATATCTTGAGTTGAAATCTCATTAGTTCAAAATTAATCAAAAGATAACACTCCCGACATCAATCACAACTTCACATGTTGTGTTTAAAAAAGACAGTCCACCACGGACGAACACTAATATCATGTTAGATATATTGACTCGTTATATCAAGGAACTTCGTCCCTCAAAACGTTTTGATGTACATGGTATGTTTGGGAAAAGAAGGGAAAAAAAACAAAGATTAAAAAGTTGGTGAATTGGTGTTAGCTAAGTGCACTCAATAATCATCATCAATTATATGTTGTCTCACGCGAGAGATTCATGCCTTATAGCGTAATGATGCTTTTACTTGAGCCCTTGGTTGTCTTATGCATCCCTCTAATCATGCTTTTGCAGTTAGACAGTAAACCATCAGCTGTAACTTTTATTTTACTCATAGATTCCCGACATTTTAACCAACTCCTAGCACCAAAACTCCAAAATCAATTTGAAGATATCTAAGATAAAATACTACATGACGGCATATTCCAAATCGGACGGTCGATAATACCTAACGGAATTTATGAACATTCCCTTTGCCAAGTTCGGCGGAGCTCCATACACAAAGTACTAGGAATACCTCACGTCTTTATTTACTTTATTTGGAAAAAAAGAAAAAAGAAATTAAAAAAGGAGAATGAGAAAAAGAAAGAAAAAAGAAACAAATTAGGGGAAGGAATCTTTGAAGCAGTTTTTGACTGTGACGTGTTCTTTTTTCCTTTTTTCTAATAATAAAAATTATTTGGATCCGTGCATGCACGTGGCAGCGTCACAAATTTCTCAATCAACGTTGAAAATCTTTTTTGGATTTTTTAACCCGGATTTACACTTTTTACCTTTTTCTTTTCACCCGAGAATTGATGTGAATTTTGATAAGGTTTTTCGGGGGACATTAGCGTTAATCAAGGAGATCTTTTTCTTGTAAGTGATTAGAGTTTGGTTTAGTGGGGACAAATTGAAAGGCAGGCCCATTTGCAGTTTTATGGACTTGTGCTTTCTCAAATAATATTGGACCTGTGCTTAAGGCCCAAATCTAAAATATTTTGGAGCCCAAAACTTGCCAAACATCAGAGCAGCTATTGGCTTTAGTTTAGTTTGGTTTCCATCGTTCAAGTGTCTGAACATATAAAGTTTAACTTCGGAGTTTCTGATATAAATAGTTATATTATTTGAGTACGTTTAGTATGAAAAATTATTGTATTTTCTTCGTAACTATATAAGTTCAAACAGGGTCGAATCTCCGCCCTTTTGACGCATTCGTGTCGAGACAATTGAATCGATGAAAGAAGATTGCAGCCATGTTACACAGTTCAACAAACCTTGTACACAAGACTAGAAGCCAGCTCTGTAGCAAGTAAATGTTGGGTAAGCAAAGCATGGTGGCACTGGTAGAGTGGTAGCAGGAGCCTATGAAATAATGGAAATGCCATTTTTCAAATGTATAGCCAAGCGTATATAATGTCTGAAACTTTAGACCATCTGCCTGGAAAAGGCATATGATATCTGCAACACACAATTATTGAATCCATTCCTGTATACTAAGATACATTAATAACCCTAAAGCCTGCACTCCCAAAACAATTGTATAACCTGATTCCGTTGGACATTTTTTATATGGGGGTCTTTGTGGTTCCAAAACTAATCAAGTATTCCCGTTATTAGTAAGCAAATAAAACCATCATGAACTGGTTAAGAACTGCCGGCCATTTCTGCATAGCTTGCCAGATGCCCTTTGCCAAAAGCAAGTTGAATCTTTTATTAGGAGGACAAAAATCCAATATCATTTTCTACAAACGGCAATTCATGGCTTCCATGTTCCTCTTTTACTTTTTCTTTGGCAACCCTATAGTATTAATGAAAACCAGAAAGGTCTTAGAGCATGGAGCACATTGTGGAGGCTAGTCTAAAAACTTTAGGGGTTTTGTTTGGTGGGCATTTTTTTTTTTTTATAACATAATATACATAAACAATCAGTTTTTCGTGAGTAGATTCACAATCTAAATGTCATTCGACCAAGAAGTATTATGAGTAATTTGTTGGTTTAGTGTTTTCAGAGTTATAGTTAATCAAAAATATGTGTAATGAGCATATATTTGATGAGATGGTCATTTAAATGTTGACCTAATCACAGGCTGTCCATATTAAATGGGAGTAATGTCCTATTTCAGGTAATGAAAACAAGTCAACCAATAGTTACATTAAAATTGGTACCATTGCCAATTGTTGATGTGGAAAAGCGCTAACATCCCATGTGGGAGTTTATCTTCTCAGGCCCCATTTCCATTTAAAACCCTTCACTATCCTTTCCTTGATGGGTTTCTCTTGTTTTCCACAGTAGAAAATGACAATTTCATCAAAGAAAACTATGATTTTGACATTATACATTTAAAATAAATAATTTGCTTGTTTTTTTTAAAGAAATAATTTGGATGACCAGTTATAGTCATTTATGAGTGTCAAACACCAATAAGAGATGAACAAGTGTCAATCATAATTATAAACAAACATGTCAAATACCTAAAACCCCCTGCCCTTAAATTACAATCAAACCTTTTTAAAATGGACATGTATCTCATGTTCATTGGTTGTGGTCACCTTAAGGTGACAAAACTTGTCACCTAAGTCGTTTTTTTTTTAAATCACATATTACAACTTTGTAAATCCAACTCATAACCTCCCACTTAATAAGAGAAGACTATATCGTTAGACCAAATGGTATTGGGCTTGCATGTTTTCTTTTGGAAAAAAAAAATCCAAAAAAAGAGAGAAAACATACACATAAGTGAGTATAGTTTATAGCCAACTATATTAAGTCGAAGATGTGGATGTATGGAGACGCAACATTAGTTGTTGAGGTTTGGCTCTTCGGGAGATTGTATTTTGGTTGCTTGCGGAGATTAGGGTGATTCGGTTGGAAATAATTTGGACCTAAATTTCGAAATTAGAAACCGACGCATGAATAGATATAGGAGAAATCTACAAAGAAGATTGTGCGTTTGCTCTAGCAGCTTACCCAAAAATGTAGAGAAAAGGACTTGACGATTGTCTAGTGTTGGCAGTCATTTTCACCAACAATGGCAGAATGTGCATGGAAGGCAGTTCGAGTAGCTGAATTTGAGTGCCCTTCAATAGAGGTGGGTGGGTACTTTATAAGAGTAATGAGCTTCACTTGATTTGGGTATGCATGGTCTTAAAGTTTTAGGGCAGCAATGAAAGCCAGTAGGTTGTGGAAGAGATCAGAGCAGCACAACAGAGATGGAAAACAGGGTCATCATCTCAATCATGTACCAATAACATGTGATCCAGTTGAAAGGAACGGATGGTGGAAATGCAGCACTGGCATAATGGTGAATCTGCCCACAGTAAAAAGTACGAAGATTTGAATATGGTGGACGATGATGCAGAAAAGCTCAGTGATGTTTGGGAGGCGTGAAAATTATATGGCTTCACCCAGACCCTGTGACTCTGCGACCCACCAAGAGAGGCAGAGAGACAAGACGGACCTTTCGGAAAGTAATTGCTCCATGTCAATGATTCTAGCTCTGAAGAACAAGGACTCTGAAGAACAATTCATATCTTCGAAGAATCTAAACCCGGAAAAGGGTTCGATCTGCAATTTAGTAAAGCAAAATGGAGGTGGAATGTGACAAGAGTCAACAACAAACGCCCTTCATGATGAAGCTTTTCATGAGGGTTATGGGGGATTTCAAATTCCAATAGGGGAAGTGTGAGAGTGAAGCAAAGAGGTTTGAATTCGAAACTTCAAATCTATACATTTGATATATTAGAGGGGGATGCACATGAATCGTGATGATGATGGTGACACTAATCCCAAACAATACTAATCTAATTCAAAGAGGCTCAGATCAGAAATTGAAGGTAGCACCAGCCACCAGCAACTTCCATTCACTCGTTCAGAATTTCAGGTCCTACAACAATGTCGATTGCCAATTGGGACCTGGAGTCTCGATCGAAAATCAGGGACCCAATCAACCTAATGACTTGTCTATCTATCACCTAGACAACATCAACAATATGATAAACAAAATGGAGGTTAGCTGTGTCTTGATAGACAAAATCAACATCTGATGAACGCAATCTAGCATACCTGTGGCTGCATTGCACATGGATTCCTAATCAATCCAACAATTCCAATCCAGGAACTTTTCAATGACACAAAAATTGATTGAAACAAGACACCCATCCAAGGTTCCTGAAACTCAAACTATTTCTAGCGTATCTAACAAGCAAATGGAAACTGGGCGAAGAACAAGAGGATTGAACAAATGCAATTACAAACTTATAACATGGAAGTAGGAAATGGAAAGATGTGAACTTTGAAACTGTGAACTTAATACAAGTAAAGTGTTCATGATTATACTATAGAATTTGGAAATGTGAAGAAACAAAAGTATGATTATAAATGAGACAATAACAATAAAACCCTAAAACTACAAATCAGCAGCCAGCAGAAGGCGGTGCTGCTGTGTTTGTAGCCTGAATTCATTCATCCCTATACATACAACATTCTCTGCAACCTACTCTTTCTCTGCCATTTTTATTTCACAACCTCAAAATATCCATAACAATTCAAATAAATATGGGAGAGAATTTCCCCCTTACCTCTCTCAATCTATAGTGATATTCATGTCTATGCTTTCACCCTCTTCTTTTTGTTCTTTTCTTGAGACATTTGTTGTCGCCGTTGATGATGACTCCAGGAATAATTGCATACAATCTCAATTACAATGTCTTTTTTTTTCCGACTGAGCGATGAGAATTGCCCAAAAGAATGACTCTGAGTTTGTTGGTGCTCCAGGAAAGGTTAGAGGAGGAAAATTCTCAAAAGAATTAATAGAAGGGTGGTGGCGGAGGAGACGCGTATGAAACTCCAAAGATTGGTGGCAATGGGCCCTCATATACAGGAGTGGGCGGCGGGCTTGCATAAATATATGGAGGAGGTGAATTCGGTGGTGGTGGAGAATTGTATTGAACAACCGGTGGTGGTGGTGAATGGTGGATTGGAGGTGGGGGAGGCGACTCATACACTGCTGATGGTGGTGGTGATGGAGATGGTGGTGGTTTGTGATGGTAGGGAGGTGGTGGAGGCCAGGACTCAGGACATGGTGGCGGTGATGGTGGTGGTGGCGGTGGAGGTGGTAATTCAATGCAAGGAGGTGGCGGTGGAGGCGGTTCTATACAAGGAGGTGGGGAAGGGGGAGGTGGGGAATGGGCGGGGGGTGGAGGTGGCGGTGATGAATAAGGATAAATTGGTGGCGGTGGTGAATGCGCAGGAGGCGGTGGTGAATGCGCAGGAGGCGGGGGTGAATGCGCAGGAGGCGGGGGTGAGTAGTACATGTAAGGAACTGGTGGAGGTGGAGAACTCAGTGGAGAAGGCGGTGGAGGTGAATTTGGTGGCGGCGGTGGTGGGGAGCGGACACAATAGGGAGGGGAGAATGGTGGGGGAGGTGATGGCGGTGGTGGAGGTGGAGGTGGAGGTGGTGGAGGCAAGTAAACTGGCGGTGGAGGTGATGGTGGAGGCGGAGACGGAGGTGGTGGGGAGTAAACTGGCGGTGGAGGTGGTGAGTATACTGGGGGAGGTGGCGAGGGCGGTGGAGGTGGTGGTGAGTAAACTGGGGGAGGTGGTGAGGGAGGTGGTGGTGGAGGTGAGTACACTAGTGGTGGAGGTGATGGTGGCGGTGGCGGCGGTGAGAAAACTGGTGGCGGTGGCGGTGGCGGTGGCGATGGCGATGGTGGAGGAGGTGGAGGTGAGTAAACCGGTGGAGGAGGAGGTGAGGGTGATGGCGGCGGCGGAGGCGGTGGAGAGGGAGTCACAACAGGAGGCGAAGGAACAGGAATTTGGGGTGTAGGTGAAGGCTTACAGCCAAACGATTGGCAACTGACAGGCTTAGACAAGAACGACTTACATTGTGCGGCGGACCTCTGTAACGGCCTATTGGGCAAGCAGTTCCTCTTGTCATCGAAACCCGGCAAGGCCAGACACACCGGAGGCTCGCCAGTGAAGAAGTTATAAGAGTAAGTGAAGTTCTCCAAACTCGGCAACGAGCAAATAGCCGGCGGAATCGACCCAGACAGCAAGTTATGAGCCACATTGAGCTGCTCAAGACTCACCATCCCTCCAATTGTGTCCGGCAGCGGCCCCAAGAACTGATTGTAGCTCACGTCGAACACCGTCAAGTTCTTCAGCATCCCTATCTCCTCTGGCAAGCACGACCTGAACCCATTATTCATCATAATTATCTCATCCAAGTTTGACATGTTGCCCAAGCTCGCCGGAACGCAGCCATGGAACTTGTTGTTGGCGAGAACAATAACGGAAACCGGTGAGTTCCCGAAATTCTCAGGCAGATTGAACCTGAACCGATTGTGGTTGATGAAAATAGCGTCCAAGTCCTTGTCAAACAGCTCCTTGGGCACAGTACCCTCGAACTCATTGAACCTCAGATCCAAGAACTTGAGCTCCGGGAGATGAAGCACAACAAGCGGGAACTTGCCGGCGAAGCGGTTGTTACTGATGTCAAGCTCGTAAAGCAGCTTCAGGTTCCGGAATTTATGCGGCACAGTCCCGCAAAACCTGTTGGAGTTGATGTGGAACAATGCAAGATCTGTAAGCAGCCCAAGCTCCTCCGGCAAGTACCCAGCAATATCGCCGTGGTTGAGGTCAATGCCGGCGACGGTTCGGATCGAGCTGTTGTCGAGAGCCGGAGCACAGAACACCCCGGTGTAGCTGCACACACCAGATCCGACCCAGTCACCAGTGAGATTGAAAGGGTCAGAGAGAATAGCCTTCTTCCAAGCTTGCAATGCTATGTATGCATTTCGGAGTCTCGGGTTCTCGAAAACCAGAGAAGGGTCTACTTTCACGAGCTCACCGCGGTCGCCGAACTCGTCGCGGTAGTAGAGCAGCTGGCGCTGCTTGATGTAGTGAGCTTCGGCGTCGGTGAGACTTCCATGGGTGATAATGTGGCTGGAAGAGAGTGTGGAAGCAAAGAAGAAAGCAGTAGTGAGAAGAAGAAGAGAAAGATCAAAGAGAGTGGTCTTCTTCTTCATCTCACATCAGACATCTGACTCCCCAAATGCCCACTTCTTTTTGCTTCTCTTGGTCTTTAAAACCCTACACAAAGAAAATTAAAAACCTTTTAACGTTACTTGTTTTGAGCTGAGATTGCAAATGGGTATTTGCAGAAATGGGGATTGAATTTCACCTTGAGATCTGAGGAGGAGGAGGAGGAAGGAGGAAAAGAGAGAGAGAGAGAGAGAGAGATTTGGGGTTTGGGGGAATGGGTAATGGGTTTGGGGAGGAGGAGAGAGTAGTGGGGACTGTTTTCTAGGGATTTTGGAGGTGTGTGTTTGTAGCTTGCACTAGTGATGAGAGGAGGTTAGAAGGGGAGAGAGAGTTGAGTTGATTATACACACATAAAAATAGACAGCTAAATCACAGCTCAAAGCCCACCAGATTCTCTCACCTTTTAATTTTTCTCCCTCTCCTCAATCTACTCTCTCTTTCCTTTTTATTCTATTTCTCACAATCCCATTCACATTATAGAGTTTTGGAATGAAACCCATCCATCTTTTTCAATAAAATCATCACGTAGTAAATCAACAAACCCTAAAGTTATTTCTCTTTCTCCCTCAAGCTTAACTACTACGGTACCAGAGTGTGTATGATCTCCACCAGACATACATTCAAACGGGCTTGAGAGGCTGAATCATTTTTTTTATATTGGTTTTGTCTTTTGCAATGTAAAGGGTGAAAGAAAAAAAAATTGTTTGTTCATATCCACAATCCCCATTTTAGTTTTTTTTTTTTCACTTAACAAAAATATAACATCTCTTAAATAACTACAAATGTTCTAGTTCGATACAGAGATAACCGAATACATAAAAATGTTACGCTAAGTGAATAATTTAGAACTCTAACAGTATAGAATTACCGTCGTCGCTTCACTCGTTGAAAAGTCTCCGAATTTAAGTACGATCATTTGGTAATATTTGGCAAATTATTGTTATTTTTATGATTTATTGAAGATGTTAAGAGTGGAGTTGGTAAGCTTGTGAGTGTGAGAAAATAGCAATTTGTCGCGAGGTATTGAGAATTGGAGGAGCGATTGGTGGGTTTGAGTCCAACTTTATGAATGTGGATGTGGGGGAGTGGGTTTATTTTTGTCAAATCGGACAAGTCTGGGAGTACCAGTAAAGTTGGCAGAAATTACGGAAAAGACCTCGGTGCGTTTTCTTTTATGAAGTCTCACGGGAGCAGACGCTGTTCTGGAGCGTCCCCGGCTTCTTTGGGTAAATATCTCAAAAGCCAATCTGTGCTCCAAAAGTCTAAACCTAAGTCAATTAGTGTAATTACACTCTAATGAGTATAGTCTACTAAACAATACAAAACGGTAACTTTTCTTTACTTGTGGATGCACTCATGCAAAAATTAAGATCCGAAAATTGTACGGGTTTACAAGTCAATTCCATTTTCGTTATGTAGTTTTCTTTATCAACTAGTGTATTATTTACGAAGGTTTTGTTTTCGTTCTCCTCTTTTAGTGTCTAATTATTAAATAAGACGGTAACTGATAAGGAAGTTTTATGCTTCTCTTATCTATTGTTTTGATTAGAAAAACAAAATATGCTCCCTTCAAATGTGACCAGTCGTGTGAATATTCTGAAATAAAACATGTAAATATACATATTTGAATTATACTCTTTATCATAGACATATTATTTGATTACATTTGACTATACTTTTGTATCTTCTAGCAATTTACCCCACAATAAGTATAACATAGTTCCAAATAACCCAATCTTCACTTCATTTAAACACATCAACAGGTTAGGTGTCATTGTCTCATAGGATTTCCATGTTTTGTAGCTCAAGTGCATCATTATCTCAGTATTCCTTGGCATCAAGTACCTTTTATTTAACTTTAGTTTACCCACTAGTCAACATCATCAAAGTCGGTGATGTAAGTAAAATGGTAAAAGTAACTTTTATTTATTCATGAAATGAATTGGGGCATCCGTTACGTTTTCATAAATAACCGTAACGGCAGCGTTGAAGGTGGGCCGTTGTGCACGGTAATCCTGGGCCGCAACCTCATCACGGTTGACTCTGATGCCCCAGTAGATCACCATAACTGTAGAAAAGCCTCAAACCGGGTGATGCTCGCCGCGTGGCCTTTTCGGAGGTGGGTCCCCGGGTGGCCAGCCGGGTCAAGGCTCTGACGCGGTCACAGCCCGCCCCATGCAAAAGCCCCGAGAGGGCCCCACGCGTCACGTCCTGCTCGGCTGGATCGTCAGCGTTGAGAAGGGCCCCACGTTCGTGTGTTGCACCGCATCGTCGTAACGCGTCTATATGAACATGATCGAGGTTTGTTGAGCAGCTTCATTGTTAATGTTTCTGTTGGCATTGTCAACCTCGATACTCTGTTGCGAAACGTTGCTTTGGTTTTTCTTCCCATTTTTCTATGAAATGAAGCATCATCAAGTTCTGTTTGGCTTCTCTAATCACAATTGTAGATGTATATAAATGGTATCAATCACATCTCTTTCTAGTGAAATCATTAGCATTGTCAACCAACCAAGCCGTCACTTAGCACGAGGAATGATGATAAACATGGGAATTCGAATAGGATAGGACTTGGTGTATTAGCTATAGCTAGCACTAGAAAATGATATGAGAGCATATTCTAAGTTCCAATAATATGTACACGTCATGAATTGATCAACATGTATTACAAAACCGTGTGGGACCAATATACTCCACGTCAGATACTTCAGCCAATCGATTAGGACAAAAACTTGCCAGCCGGCAAGTCCAGCTGCCCATCACACTTGTCAATTTCTCCCAAGCTCTCATCTCATTTTCATTTCATTTTTTTGTTTCCTATTTACGGATATTTTTCTAATCGATCGATCAATGATCACAAAAGAAAATGATGGCAGGCACTTGGAATTTGTTATTATGTATAATCAGTTCTACTTGTATCAAAACTTATACGAGTGTCTCATTTTTACGGCTATACATTATCTGTAATGCAATGCATTTTAAACTTAAACGTTAATGTGTCCGTCACATATTTGTATTGTCGAAAATTTACAAACAAAATCAGTTTTGTTTGGACTGCAAAAATCTACTTGTTTTTTCTTTTGTCTTGCAGCATAAGTCTTGACCCGGCCTTCGTGCAAGCTAATCTAGTATGAAGATTGTGTCATATATAAACTCACACACACTTGCACAGCCTCAATCTCCTTGCAAACTGACCTTGAACAATTCCTGCCCTTTTGTCGATGGCAAACTGGCAATGCAGTATGTGAATTAGTCAGATTATATAGAGATTAATTAGATTATATCAGCTAAATAACAAAGCGCAAGATGCTGCATGTAAATTGGAATCGTCGAATTTGATTTGATTTATTTTCAGGGTTCATTATGGTTAACGTTTCTGCTGGACTTTATATAAGCAGCTTGTTTGTGATCGATGTAATGTGTGGAAAATTGATGCAGAGTTTGCTGTAGAAGCTGTCTTTACTGACGTCAAGTATATATATGGAGGTTCAAACAAACATATCATTTATATATTTCCTTTGACTATGTTCGTCTAATTCGTTTTTCTTTTTTGGTTGCTGCTCTGGTTTTACTTTGAGCACATCGAATGGTCATCGGGATTAAAATATTGAAAGCCATATATTTGCTTATTTGCTTCTGTAACCACTATGTACATGTTTTTCTTTTCATATTATCATGACAAACTATCCTTTCGCCTATTTAACATTTATCTTGTTGGAAGAACTTGTGATTTTGTAAATTAAAAATGTAGAATGTGAGGAATTAAATCTAACTTCAGTTGTTTCTACAGTACTGTATCATTGTGGGGGGTGATAGGTCATAAACTCATAAGTGATAGCACACATGATCCTCATCGGTGCACAAAATGACCAATTACTTCATACGTGAGCTAAAACGTTAACTCGTTTATTACAGAGTAAAATTTGTAAATAAGTAACATCGCTCAAGAGTTGTGACAGAAACTTCTCCGTTATGATTGTTACCAATTCGGTCACAATAGAGAAAAAGAAACACAAAAGAGTTACGTCCGAAACATTTCCGCTATACTAATCTCGAATGACATTTAAGAAAAAGAGAAAATGTCATTTTTTTTCTTCCCTTTCTTGATAGATGATCCAAATTTGCAACCTAATCTGCTACATTGTTCATCTTCATTAGAAACACACTCGATCGAAGCCAATTTTTTGTAGTAGCCAAGCCAAGCAAACACCAAAGAACTTCACCTCTGGCCATTTTAGTAGCGCGACTAAAATGAGAAAGCAGCAATTAAAAGAAAATAAATAATGTGTGGACGATAAAATAAGGCTGCGCAAATTACGGACACAATTTGGTAGCTCTCAATCATTTTATGAGTTTAAATATGAAGCCTAAAATCGTCGGCAGCCATTTTAGTATTTTGTTTTGTTTTTATGGTAAATCTGGGTTTTGTCTGGGCAGAACCTGCATTCATATTCGACCCTACATCTGTGCCTGTAGCAGTGCCATTTGATGGTCTCTCATCTTATCAACAAGGAACTTGGTACGCTTTGCAGATTACAACGAAAATAATCTACCTGCCTTCCCTTGGTGTAAAGGACAGGTCCCCCTATAAGTTCCTCTTCTCTATGGGACTGTCCCATGACTCCCATCAGATTCATAGCTGGATCTGTTATAACTGGTTCTTTGCTTCACTTTACATAAAGTTAAAAATGGGGCAAAAAAATTTGAAAAAAAAGTTGATTATTCTTCAGAGAAAGATGAAGGTGATGGATCTTGTTTACCCTAGTAGGAGGGACAAAATATAAAACGAATAGAACTGGTTCTTCAAAACTATTTCCACCACTAAAACCTTTCACCTTAAAAGTAGAGCATAATTGGCTTTCCATGAACTGTCATGAAGAAGAATCTGTAAAGCACAAGATGTTGCATGCATCAATTGCCCTGCAATGGAAGATGGAACCAACCACCACACTCAGTTTTTTACCCATCTGATTTTATGAGCCACCTGCTTTTCTCGTGTAAGACTTATGAAAAAGCTGCTCGAAACCATTTCTTCCTCATCAACCATATATCGGCACGAGAGAACAAGCCGCCGCTATAGTAACACAAGTCTCTTTTGGTTCGACTATATATCTTATATATCTCAGTTGGTAATCGAGAAGGAGCAGCTATTTGTCTAATAACATAAGTCTCTTTTAGTTCGACATAATCTCAGTGTTAAGATCAATTATGCAAAAGTACATATAATCTCTTACATGATTCTAATCCCATATCATTGTGGAACCTAACCGTGACAGAGTTAGATTCGATACAGACGCACATATATAGACCAAGTTCAACAATGCCAGCTCAAAACCCACCCTCACCTGATTGCCTGCCATACATGAATTTATATAAGCAAATACAATTATTCAGAATAAACATAAGTACGAGCCCATCAATACTTACTATTATAAGCTTAAAACTTCCGACCACATTTGTTCTTTGCAGCTAATATGACTCTGATTAGAAGCAAAACCAAATGATTGGCTATGATTTAGACATTGTTTAAGAATGATTAACCAACCTTACGAAGACCGAAAAACGAATCAACAAGCTAAGCACACAAAGAGAAAGGAACAAATTTATACATCAAATGGGATTAACATCGTAATTAACAAACGTTTATTTCCACCGAAACAAAAAAGAAACTCTTTTTTTTTTTTGCCCCCTTTTCTAATGCCCTACAACACATCATTGTATATGTTACATTTGATCAAGATAGAGATTTCATTTAGCTACAAAATCAAAGGCCACCCGCAGATAGGGGCCCCTGGATGGGTCTCTTTCTGGTGACCTAATATAAGGTGTGTAATATATAAGTTGTAAAGTATCACAAGAATATAACTATCCTGATGGAAACTACAAGCACCTTTCCAGGTTGTACATTGGCAAGTTTTACAAGTCACATCCTGCAGAGAAAGGAGAAAGGGAAACTTACGTAAGAAGTCTATATCTAGAACGATCAAGATACATGTAAACAATGAGCAAATACAGTGGCGTATGGGAGGAAACGAGTTAAGTTAGATATGAAGAGAATATGACATAAGATGGATTCCGCATGATTCAAGGTGAATGTAAGATTTCAAACATTCCCTAAAATCATCGAAAGGTTAGACTTATATGACTTCTCTACGAATATCAGAAAAACCATATGCCCAACTCCCAAATGATTTATTAACTTATGAAAATGATCAGATTAAGGAACCAGAGAGTACTTAAAAATAAACACCCAAATATGAACAGTGTCTCATCTGACTCTACGGTTCTTTCAAGTGAAGATGTAATATATATAATGAGTGACAACTTTATAAATGAAGACTTCACCCAAATACAACGAACGCATCATGCGACGAGATGAACCATTCATGAGTAAGTGAGCAAACAGACTAATGAAAACTTAAAACAAAATATTTTATATAGGAAAGCATCATCTTACATGAAGATTGATTTTATGTTGATGCTTCTTCAGCATTTGTAGGCTACTCTTCCTCATGGGTGCCATTCACAAGAACAACACCATTCATGGAGTCTGAATCCTCCTCAATGGTATGTTCTTCACCTGGTTCTTCTCCATTCTCCTCAACTTCCTGTAACATTGATAAATAGATGTAAAACCTTCAAGTACCCCTTCATGCAAAAAAACATTAAGCAAAACGAACAGCAGAATGCTGAAATAACAGTTTTATATTCAACATGTTTACTTCAACTACTCATAAAACAAACTATGTGCAACATCTAGAATTTGAGAAAATCATAATATGAAAATGCTTTCATAAGAAAAACATGCACTTTGCCTGAATAGTCTTCCCGAAAAGAGAAACAAAAGGCCAAGTAAAGTTGCAGATGTGCAAGTTCTATTTCTTTGCTATTTTAGTTGTCCCTAGAGTATTAATTTGCATGAAGAATTGTAAGTACATAACTCAAATGAGCATCAGCTTTCCTAATTTTCAGTTCAATAATCTGTTAATTCAGTTGGCTGATTGTACCTCATGATCCAGATCTCCATTTTCAACTGGGGCTGCTTCTTCTTCATCAATGTGCATGCTTTTGAATAATTCAACAAGGCTGCTAGCTGGCTTCTCAGAAGCATAGACTGGGTACTGCTCAGCTGGTTGATAATTGCCACTGCAAAAGACAGCCAAAGTAATCCAGTCAATTTACATGCATAGGGCAAAAATGATTTATCAACGACCAATAACTTCAGTAAGGTTCTGAAAATACTGCGCCACCTATCAATAAACTCAAACAATGTTTTAATGTCCCATTATTCATGACCATAACATTGAACAGGAAAGTGAATTGTGGATACCTGGTTTCAGTGCGGTTAGACTCAAGGGAAAGAGAAATCTCCCAGTCCTCAAACAAATTAGGATATTCTTTGGGATCTGCCAAAGATTCTGCAGCTCTTTTATTAACCTGTCATATGGCAAATAAAAGCACATGGTTAATATATATTGAATTGCTTCATTTGGTGACTGCATTTTTCCAAAATAAAGGTTCATATCATAAACTGAAAAAGGGACTAGAGGTTAGACCTTGTTCAGGTCATTTCTCCAGATTGAAACTATCTCTGACACCTTGCTGGGTAGGTAAGATCGTGCCATCAATGCTGCTTCAGGTATCCGCTCACTGTAAGGAGGGATGTAAATACTTCAACAAACAAGCATCAAGATACATGGAGAAGTTGAGCGATCATCATTTTGTTAAATAAAAGATTACCTATCTAGCAACAACTGGATGCATTCTTCCAATTTACCCAGCATGAACAAACAAAGGAACGCAACATTATTCTTTCCTTGCTCTTTAGCAAGTGAAGCAAGTTTTGATATTCCTTGAGCATCTCCAAGAGAAGAATACAGAAGTAACAAGCCAGAAAAGTCCAGTCCATGTGATAGGCAATCTTCAGCAAGTTCTAACTGCGTAATCCATTCAAGGGTATGGATAAAGATTTGGATGTACCATATAAAATGCAGGCATAAGTGCATAACTGATGTATAACGGAAAGTTTAACTGATAGTAAGAGTGTACAGTAATATCAAACACAAAGCACAGTAGGAATGAGAATTCCCAATCACGATGGATAGATGAATGACTCTTTAGGTGCGAGTGCACATGAGGTCTTCAAATTTATTTAATAAGAATTCAACAGAAGACACATGTAAAGATATACCTTCCCAGAGGACATAGCTAAATCTCCCAGCTGCTTCCATTTGGATTCACTCTGTGCTTTAGTAGCAATTTCCTATCAGCAAAAGAAGAAAAACTTAAAAAACTTCAAACAAGCAGATACAACTAAACATAAGTTTTGTGTACAAATGAATTGAACACCAGTGTAGAAGTAAGCTCCGGAGCAAAGCTTTCTACCAACTCAGCCATAAGAGTAAAAGATTCTTACCTTTGCAATCTCTAGATTACCCAGCTGTATAGCAAGATCAAATTTGTAGTCAGGATCTGTAGCCACTTCCAGTGCATCCTCCAACATCCCACGAGATTCCAAAAATCGAGCCACACTGAAGGCAAAACAAACTTACAACAAAACCCTCCAACCAATAAAATCATAGGTAACATGCTTGTACCAGTCTACCAATATTTAGTACCTACATCTAACATTGATTGATGCAAAACAACATGCGATTGTAAAATCTTCCTACCTGTTATGTTGCTCTTGGGGAATTGTGGGAAAAACTTGTTTGGCACGCTCTAAATCTCCACGCATAACAAGTGTCTTGTACTCAATCAAGCTGAGAAGCAAGGAGTATCCCATGACACTGCATAAACAACATAAAGAAATAGAGATTAAGATCTAGAATAACCAAGACACAATTCATTAAGAACTACAGCTTGCAAGCAAAAACTCACTTGAACTCTTTATCAATGAGAAAAAGACGACTTTGATTGGCAAGATATCCCAACAAGTACATGGGCCGGTCCAGATGAAACATTGTGGTCACCTGAAAAAGTTGCACCAATTCAAAATACCTTCCTTATCTTGAATAAATATAAAGCAAACATTTTCTAATATGTTCTGAAAACAAAAGCAGAAGGGGGACAAGAGAGATTCAAATAATTCAGCTCGGGTGGGTTAAAAGAGCATGCCATATATCAATTCTATTAGAATATACTGTTTCAAGAATTCTCAAGTACAATAGCTATTATGAACTTATTCTAAAAGCTAGAAAGGTCATATACCTCTCCACCAACACAGTAGTTGAGCCGCCAGGAGGAGTTATTATAAACGAAACAGTCACCAACCCATAATCCAGTTCGGACACGCTCGTTTATCTCAAAGAGGAGCTCAAAAGCATCTTCAACACCTAGTTCATCAACCGGCCTTCCACTCTCAAAATAAGAAGAGACTATATCCCTCTGCAATTAACCAAAATAAGTCAGCTATGTGAACTATTTCTACAAACATGCGTAGAAAAGAACTGAGAAACATTTAATAAAGGATATGAAAGCTTGAAAAGGAAGAGCTCTTACATCGTATTTCAGAATGTAAAATGATGAATCACTAGCAATGGCCACCAAATCACCGCTATCAGCCCAATAAACATTCTAGAACAATCAAATAAACCAAAGGAAAACATAAGATTACTATCGGCCTGGCCAGAATCAGAAGCTTGACAGTGATATTGTTCCAAGTGGTGTTAGTGGATACCTTCACATTGACATCAATTCGTCTAATCAATCTGCAATCCACCCAGTCATAGAAGCAGACAAAGTCATTTGAACACATTGCCAGTAGTGTCCCCCCATAAATGTGTTCAACGGAAAATGTTGGTCGAATATTCTTCTTTTCCTGCACGGTAACTACCAGTTTAACTCCAAACCTATCCACTCAGCATACTTTTTATTACTGAAAAGTAATTATCTGTTTTATGCAAGAGCTAAATCTGCCATCAGCAAGTAGTTATGCACACATCTGAGTTCCAAATTTGCATCATTCAGATACCATTGCTCAAAGTTTATGATATCTTCTCTAATTCGGTGGTAAATTTGCGTGGCTTACTCAACCAGACTATACTTCTAGACATCACATGTTGCCAAGCCAAGAGAGGCAAAACAATAAGAATTGCTTTCATGAAAGAGGCATTTACCAATCACTTGCAAAAATAGTCTAATAGAGTCAAGGATATATTTATTCTATAAGCTTCAATACCTGGAATGTTTTGCTGAAAATTTTGATCTTTGATGTCGTTTCCCTAACAGCATATTCTCCGTCTGACGACCAGACAAACTCCAATGCAGAGCCAAAGGATCTATTTCTCCATGCTAGAGCTGTGTATATTATGTACTCTCCGTCTCCACAAACAACAACAAACCTTCCATTGGGGTTGTGCTTCAAATTCTGAAATAAAATACCATATAAAACTCAACAATGCATCTAATACACATTTTCTGCTTGAAATCTGAAATGCAGTGGTTACAAGGAGATGAAAGTTTCCTATTTTGGGAGTTTCTGATTAAATTGATAAAGATTTAGTATAAATTCAAAAATTGACCTTTATATTTGCAAGTCAAGAACCATGCAATTATGCCTCATGAAATAATCACAAGAAGATCAATTGAAATAAAGTATCAAAATTAAATTAATTTAAGGGTGCCACTGCAACTGCACTTACACCCACATAGGTTAAAGCCAAAATGAGCCAGAGGACAATGAGGGAGTGGGGATAAGAGTATTATTTCCTTGTTACACATGTTCCCAACCCTAACCTAACCCTCTCATGTTGAAAGATATTGAGGTGATATAGAAATACATTCAGAGTAATGGTTCATAGTTACTGAGCTGGTGTCCCATGTACCATCATAGCAAAGTGGAAATTTCTATTTACTATTAACAAGATTTATATCCCAGAAAAGGAAGTAGACACTTCGGAAGAAGGCTAATGAGCTAGGCAGGCTGGCATGGCACAACTATAATGACATCATTATCAACTATATTAAAGATTCCTCAAACTTAGATACTTACTTGAGGATAAAGATCACAGGTTCCCAACTCCTTCACGGCCAACGGTAACCTTTCTCCATCTGTTATCTGAATTTTAGAACAATAGGATAACTTTCAATTCAACTGATACAAATAATCCTAGGAACATTGCAAATGGAAGTTTGAGGTAGGGAGATTGAACCTCAAAATCTGCTCCCACACTTTTGATATTCACAGTTTGGATTTCATTATGCTTGGCCCAGATTATTTTCCCACTACTATCCATGCTAGCAACTGGCACTTCTCTACCAATTTTTACCAAAATGGTTCCTTCATCATAACCAATAACAATCCTGCATACATAGAAGACATGAATGATATCATTGTATCAAAACAATAACAACTGTGAACATAATTCCAATTCCAACTTGCCAAGGGTATCATAATAGTGATGTTTTGGTTTTACTCAATAATCTACCTCGAGCATTGCACATGTAGAAAAATAGATAATTGAAAAATAGAAACAAAGAGCTTACCGACGTGATCCTTTCATATACCCAAAAGCCCAAACACGTTCCAGCCCATAATTCAAGGTGTTTTCAAGCCTGCAAAGTAATTTCAATTTCAGTTTATTTTTTTCTTTTAAACTTTTCCGCGAGACAAGTAATGATCGCTTCATAGACTACAGAAAACTGAAAACTATGCAGAGATCTAAAGAACAGAGCAATAGTCTATCTTTAAAAAGCAAAGTTACTCTCATTACTGCTATATGACCATTCACTAGAGAGCTAAAAAGAGTTCAAAACAGATGATACAATAGGCTCAGCTGCATGGTCTGACCATATGTCCAGAAGAACAGTGACAAAGACAGACAAAAAAGAAAAGAATGTAAGACCTACAATTCAATTTCATATCCCTTTAAAAGATGGATGAGGGCTGCTACCTTCAAAGTTTTAACCAAAGTTTATAGGTGAATTCAGTCCAGGTAAGACTTCACTTTCTAAGTCCTTAACAATTCAATAAAAAACAAATTGACTCTTGGAAAATAAACTGAAGCGTTGACAGAACAAACCGGACCTTTATTTGAAATAGCTTAAACATACAGTCTGTATTTGTAATTCAAAATTACCTGTAAGTGGTCGAATGCCAAATCCTAACAGTTCCATCCTCAGAACCAGTAATTATAACCGGAAGTTCAGGGTGGAAGCATACTGCAGATACATTATGAGTGTGTCCTTCAAGTGTCTGAACACAACTTTTGGTTTGATAGTCCCATACCTAATTACATAAACTCGAATTATAGAACATACATGAAATTCAACAACTGAAGTGTCCGGATGATATTGTATACCTTTGCAGTATGATCATCAGATCCTGTGATTAAGTACGGCTTATCACCACCAGTGAAGTAATCAACACAATTCACCCCTTTCAGGTGGGCGTCCAATGTAAAGTTTGGGTCAGGCGAGCCAAGATTCCAAATCTGGTAACAGGAAGGTGACAAGCAATTAATATCACGTACAAATGATTTTCCAAAACATAACGTACAAAGGTTATTAAGGAGAAAAACTGCACCTTTACAGTGTGATCGAGGGAAGCACTTGCAAAAGTGTTGGTGTCTTTGGGATTAAATGTCACTTGCATGACATAGTGAGAATGCCCTTCAAATATCTGACTACACATCCACCCTTTTTCCCAGTCCCACAGTTTGATGAGCATGTCATCAGAAGATGATAAAACATATGGAAGCGTGGGATGGACAGCCACACATCTAATGTAGTCAGTGTGCGCCTCGAAGACTTTAACCTTATCCATGGTATTGTAATTGTATACGCGCATACACATGTCATCGGCTGCAGCAACTACCCATTGCTTTCGTGTTACAAATTTTGCTGACCGAACTGCAAACAAAAAGTTTGGACACCAATCAGTTTTCATCTTATAAGCATTCAAGCTAATAGAAAAACCAATGTGTGTAGTACCTGGCAATTCAGAGACTTCAAATGACTTAGCCATAGTCTGTAATACAAAAGTTACATTTCAGTCAGGAAGACTCTGATCCTCGGAACATTTTACAGTCAATAACATAATTATCATATATACAATCCAGTTTCACTTTTACGTAGATGCCAAAGCCTAATAAAAAACTGATAACAAGTACAGCAGAGTGACCTATTTCCAAATTTCGTTTTTACAAAAATGCTTCAAAATTCTAGCACAAGCAAGGACCATGTACATTCTTACCAACAAAAATGTAAGAGAAGGGATAGCACATTAAGGCCGTAGCAAAACTACAACTAGACTATTGGATAAATGGCACAAACCTGTGACTGGTAGTTCAAGATATACACGGTCCCTGAGTACAGACTTGCAAGGATCCTACACCATACAAACAAATTAACAAATTAGAGCACCGAAAACTTAACCACCACAATGTATTAGCAAGCATTTCCAAAACTACATTCGCATGCACCAGAAACATCAAAATGCCACGATCTAAGAGCAATGCGAGAGCTACCATGGTTCAGTAGGATGTAGATCCAAAGACTTCACTCTCTCGGATCTTTGCGCAAACTTACGCTGCAAAATCAGAACATTATGTAAGCAAACAATCAAAATTGCAAGCTCAAATCGAAAATAACGGAGCTGAAGCAAAAGCTATACCTTAATGTCAAGCCTGAGAGGCTGCGAAGATTACGAAGTTTCCGGCACCAACCGCACACATTGCACCAAAGATAATCAGTTAGAAACTCCATTGAATCAAATCGTGAAAGCTAAAAACTAAGTCGGCAGAGTCGGTCAATGATAGAACAACAGCAATTTAGGCTCGGTTTTGAAATCGCGTTTGCGCAATTCAAACGCATCGATTGAAACTCGATAGTGTGTGAAAATATGCGAGGCATTTTCAGATCTAAAGCAGAATTTCGAAATCGAGAGAGGTTTACCATTGTTTTGCGTGGTGGAGACTACGAGCTTGGAGCGGAGGAGTTGATGCAGAGCGAGGTGGAGACCGAAGGGACTGAGATCGAAGCTGAAAGAGTGATAGGGTCTCTCTCTGGATCAGAGAGAGAGGAGAAGCAGAGTGGTCGATTAGTTTTCGTAGCGACTGTGAGTCTGAAACTGAAGAGCGAGCGAGATCGCCAACAAGGTAGAGTGGGCCTAATATGGGTTTGATACGCTCTACCAGTCTCATTGGGCCTTGGGTTTAATGTGGGTCGAATTTTTTTTTTTTCTCTTTTGGCAAAAGATATTGAGATCTTTTTCTTAACGCCCACAATTAGGTTTAGTGACATAAGTTATTTTAGAGGGGTTTGGTTGTTGCACGTATATGAATGTCATGCGACATGGGAGGGTGGGAAGGGAGAAAGTGTAGCAGGGGTGTTGGGTTTTACCTATAAAGGCTGGTTTGTATGCCCACTACGTCAATTTTGTCTTCAAAAGAGCGGCAATGTTCGTCGTTTGATCATTTTTTTACGTGTCGTCTATCGAGCTGTCATCTGATAAGCTCTCAGACGACAGGCAATGTCCGTCGTCTGATAGATATTGTATGACAGACAATATAAACTCATCTGTCGTCTGTGTGCATATAGATTTGTAACAAACTCTAACAATCTGTCGTTAGACATTGGCTATAACGACATAAAAGTATCATTGAAATTACTTTTATACTAAAAGTGAGCAATTGTATGTCGTCTGACACCAATTCAAATGTCACTTATCTGTCGTATGAGATATAATGCATGTCGTTTCACACCAATTCAAACGTCACTTATCTGTCGTTTGATATATATCTCAGATAACATACAATATAATCTTTTACTTTAAGACAACATATAAATGTTGTTTGAAAAATGTAGAGACATCAGAGTCTATGAGACTATCTGTTTGTCTGATTTTGATTTGGATGTCAATTTTATAGGAATTTAATGTCTCAACAAAAGCATTTGCACAACATGATTCAGAAATCTCAAATTCATTCTAATTGCCAAAAATCAACATATTTTACATAGAGTTACTTGTTCTAAATAGACCTATAAGCTATAACATAAAAAGACATCAAACCAAATATTAGCAACTGCAATAATGGTGTACTCTATAGTGCAGAAAATCCTCCTAACTGCACTTTGTTACTTCCTTCATACTCAAACTTCAGTGGCTTCCTTCATACTCAATCATGAACTTCCGCTACATTCTTGTGCTTCTTAAATGTTGATCAATTTTGAAAGCATAACCTAATGACAAAAAGAGCGATGCATTATCACATTAATTAGAAAATACATTGCTACCATCTTATATAAAAATGACCTTATTTGAAAGCAAGTTGTTCTGCTCCTGGATTGCCTTCTCTTGTCACAGTGAGGAACATAAATAAAGTTATGATCAGATTTTGACACTTCAAAAGTTCAATTAAATGGAAACACACGTGTACAACTTACGAGTCAAGTATAATTGAATGTCATTTCCTTCCACAGACAAATAAACCAAAATCTACTATAATTGACTTGTACGAACCAAATCTCTTAACTAGTTACCAAGAATTTCACACAAAGTAACAAACAAACATTTTTTACACAAAGTGTAGTATGTTTATATATAATTAGTGTGCAAAATGGCCATGACTAAACCTTTTTGTGTAGCTCAGAGATGGACTCATGCATGAGTTGGTTCTGCAAGAAATCATAATATATATTAGCACTAAAACAAACTTACTGCAAACTATCACTAATCAACTCATCTAGCATACTTTTCTTGATCGAATTTGCTTAAGAGCAGTGTCAAGCTGTTGCTCTAAACTTTGGATCTCTCTGATACTCGATGAATCAAGATCTTCACCCAAATAGGCAAAAAAAGTGAATCAGTCGAGGGCAAGTTATTACGAGTAATCAAACTTTGGATAATATGTTAATCATATATGAGTTTATGACCAATAATTTTATTACCTTCCCCCTTATGTTATAATTATAGGCTGAGAGATATAAACACAGACATGTAAAGACAAAAAAAAGGGAACAATATGTTCAAAGCCTATCAGTAACAAATTTATAACAAAAGCAGTGTAAAGGTTTTGGGTAATATACCATAAAGATCAGCAGCATACCCTGACTACAATTATAGGATGCTAAACAGTTAGATTCAATTATAGTTCCGGTTTCCTTAGATCAAACAGAACATCTACATGTTCAATCTGTTACACCAGAAGTATCGGAACCTCATCTGCACAATATCTTATGAAAATAAGATAAGTCTATAATTTACGATCTACTTACACTATCTATTGCTTGATTTACACATATCAGATGTCACATATAACAAACAAGCTCAAGTAATATTCAACGTTTAAAGTAAGGAAGTATCAATAATTACAACAAAGTGGTCATTACATAAGAATATCAAGCAATACACAGAGACTTTGCTGAATATTCAACGTTTAAAGTAAGAAAGTATCAATAATTACAACAAAGTGGTCATTACATAAGAATATCAAGCAATACACAGAGACTTTGCTGAATCGAAATCAAACTCATAAATATCCACATATACATGGCCCACATGCATTTAGAAAATGAAAATAAAAATCAAACTAGATTACATCTATATGTAGCTCATTTGCACAACACATTACCACATAAATAACAACCATAGACTATCAGCAAAAATAACAACCGTAGGCTATCAGCAACCATAACTATCAAGTAATATGTTTTCCACCCCAAATATGCATGTTGTTGTACATGCTTCAAAAATCTAGTAACCTACCAAACAATTTGAACTCCCACATCACCTAGAGTCCTCATAGCCATGGATTGATAGGAGCACAAAGTGCTACGTTTATAATGTATTTCCGACCCTATTTAGCTATGTAATTCCCTTAACAATATTCATATTAACTAAGTTTGTGTTTTTAGGTCATAAATAAAGCCAAGGAGCCTAAAAGAGACAAAAGAGGAGAAATCTTGAAGGAAAAGGAATCCATGTTGTGCAAGGAAAGAAATCAGAAAATCTGCCAGAAATCGTCAGTCAACTTCGACAGAAGATTGTGATCAGCTCACAACGATCTAGGAGATGTGTCATATATCAATGGAAAGCTACAAGAGTCTACTTTCCAGAACCTTTTACGGATCGTCAATACCTATTTTAGAGAAGAAGTTATGACCGTTTGAGTGGCCGAAGGTCAGTCTGCCCGAATTTCTGATTTGGACCAAAACTTCTATTTTGAGGCCCAGACCACATTGGTAAGCCCATGGACGAGTTTTGAGGGTTTTATAACCCTAATCACAGCAGAGAAGATGAGAGAGGAGGACGAAGAGATTAGAGAGGAGGCAGCGATTGCACATCATCAGAACCTCTAGAGTTGCAGACTCGCACAAGGAAGCCGCCAAGCCATCATTGATCTCTCTATCATCCACGGTTTATCTTTCCTTTGTCATCTTTTATTCTCCTTGTGTGTTTTTGCAGCCATGTGTGGCTGATTTCTCTTAGTTAGGGGCGAGGTTTGAAGCCCCAAGAATGTTTTAGATATTGTTTTGAACCTTGGTTTCGAATTATTAAGTCTTTCAAATTGTTTATTTGGTTTTGGTTTATAGAGAACTCTTGCTTGTTTATGTTCATGTATGCGCAACATAGAACATTATGAACTTGTGAGTGGGGCTAGAATTAGGTTGTTTAATCTCCTAAACGGTTAATACGGCTTAGTTCAAAGTAGTAAAACCTATAGGACAATAGGTGAAACCAAATAAAAAGGATTGCATGCTAGGTAGGCGTTCCACACTAGTTTTGCATACTTGTTCAATCAAACTTTCATTGATCTTAATGCTTAGAATAATTTGTTGATAGGATAGCGTCTATACCTTGATCGGTTATTCTAAAGGCTTAGTAATGGTGCGTTCATCTTGCTTAAGTATTCAAGGGAAGTAATAAGGACTTACGCAGTGCGTTCACGGTTTGTTCTTAATTGATACCGATTTGTGACTTAATGATTGAAGCTTTGGTTGTTAACATGTCTTGAAACATACTTGGTGGTGGATTTCCGCAGTCTCTAATGTCTCATTCATCTTGATCTTTTCTGATTTATTTTGTTTCTTATTTTCTCTTGTTTATAATCACAAAACCCCATATCTCTAGTACTATTATCTTTTGTTTTATCTTATTTTGTAATTAACGTAAGTTGTAAAGATACCCTCAATCCCCGGCTTGTAACGATACCCTTATTTGCTATATACTACAATTGACACAAAAGGGTTTTAATTGAAACGCCCGGTTTTGGTCGCTATCAATTTTGGCGCCGTTGCCGGGGATTGAAAAACCCCTAGCAATTTGCGTTAATTCTTGTATATATATTTTCTGTTTTAATAGCTTTCAAATTATATTATTTATTGTTTTAGGATTTGTGATTTAGTTTTGTATATATTACTAACTATTGTTTCTGTTTTGTTTTTCAATGTGGCATCAACCTTACGAGGTGTGTTCTAGATGCTCCATGGTAGGTCATTCAATGGAGACATGTCCAAGCATCCAATATCACGGATACTATGATCAAAATATGCTTGGAGGATTTCAAGAGAACCAAGGGCATTGGAATGATTACTATTCACCTCAACACAATACAGTATGGGATGATTCTCCTTATTTTTCATGGAACACCGATCCGGACATGCAACAAGGATTTTCCGATGAGTTCCAAGCTTCGCCATATTCATTCCATGACTACTGGACACAAGCACCATCTTATCAAATCTCAGATAAGTTAAATCATTACGATGAGATGATCAAGTCTATAAATGAGATGAATGAGGCTCTAGCTGCTTCAAATAAAGCTTGGATTGAGGAGCAAGAAAATTTCAATGATAGTTGGGAAGAAACTAAAAGGATTTTGGACACCTTAATATCTCAAGAGCAACCATCTTCGTTGATGACAACTCCACATGAACTTCCCGCAACTTCAGCTCCATGTCAACCTCATGATTTAATATTTTTTGAGGATGAAGAAACAGATTTGGAGGAGTCCTATGAAGAGCCACGTGATGTTGAGACTTTTGAGGATTGCTTAAAAGAGGAGTCCATCAAAGCTCCTACATTTGGACCTTTTTTGCTAGTATATGGAAGACCACATGATTCTTCACTCCATCACTCAAGCTCTACACATGTTCTTCCTTTCGAAGCATCATGTGAGTTTGTTGAGCATGTGGATATGGTGGTACCTGAATGTCTCAAATCGGATAAGGAGATTCTTGTTGTGATTGCGAATATTTGGAGACAATGGAAGAAGAGAAAGAAAAAGAGAAGCTTCATATCTTATATGTCCATTGCTCCTAAGTTACTCAAATTGCTACCAAAGGACCATGAAATATCTTTGAAGAGGGTCAAGCATTTGATCGAACCGCGGCCTAAGCCTCCTGATTATTCTTGTTGAAAAGCCATTGGGAGGCAACCCCACTGTCTATGCTTTCTCTATTTTGTTCGTTTTGATGTGTTTTGTGTGTGTGCAGGTGAGAGTTGAGAAAAGTTGAAGAAAACTCCAAATTCAGTTAAAACAGTGCTCTCGGCAAAACAGTTCTTCCGACTTTGGAGGGCTACGGTTTGCAGATCACAGAACCTGGGACAGTGTGCTTTATATGAAAAGAAAGATCTCTGAGTCTAGTTTCTGTAGGATTTTACAGAAGTGGATTTGGAGACCCGAGTCATTCTCAGTTTGATGTTGAAGGCAGCAAGGTCACTGCCAGGAAACCAGAAGTTGTGCAGTACAGCCGGGAAAAGGTCAAAACAGGGGATACTTCCAGCCATGCTGTGGGGGAAAGCTATATATGTCTGAAAAGCTTGTTGAATTAGCTTCAACTTTTCTTTGAGGCGATTTAACATTCCGGCAACAGAATGCACTGGAAATCAGGTTTGAATGAGTAAAGGTCTGTTTCTCAGCTTTTGTGTGCAAACTATGTTTTTCTTCTAACTTTGCAGGGCTACCATTTTCAATCCAATTGGAGTTAGGAAACGTTCCACATATACAAAAACAGCTAGAAACACCATCTTTCATCTCCAATTGGAATCTCAGACATTGGATGCTGCAATAGGGACTTATATCAGCTGGAAGTTGGCTGCAGAGTACACAATGGGGGAGCTTTTCTCACCTTCTACCTTTTGTTTTGTTCACTTTCCTCTATACATCTATTATGCATTGTTTGATCTATATTTTTCTCACATTGTGGACAATGCGTAAGTTTAAGTGTGGGGGAAGGGAATGCACACATTTTGTGTTTTGTTTTGTTTTTGTTAGAGTCAAAAATTAGAAAAGAGAAAAAAAAAATTGTTTGTTTTTCTATGTGTCATCATGCCTTTCAACTATCTAGGATGAGTATATATCTATGAAATTATGGCTAAAAGAGGATCACAAAATTGAGATGATGTTAAATTAATTCTTTGGTTAATTATGATGTATACTAAGTATATGAGTGTGTAGTAGATGTGGTTTTTCGTTGACATTGGTACAGAATTTTGAGCATGTTGATGATGAGTTTTGATTCATAATTACCCTGGTGAGAATTTGAGCTTTATTGTGCTATTCTTTCTGAGTGCTTATTGAATAAATCATCATCTATTTTCGTGGCAATTCTTAGCGATCTCATTATCTTTCTCCTTGATTGATTGCTTGCCGCAGATTAAGTTTAACGGACTCTAGTGCTAGAACTCACTTTTGTGCTAGTCGAGACTTTTATCGATATATGTTCTGATTTTGGAAGGGATTAAAAGGACTTAGGATTTCCACCATTGCTAAATTGCCATATGTCCTTATTTGTATGCGCTGCACACCCTTTAGTTAACCCCTTTGAGCATACGTTAAGCCTTTCTGTCATCACCCATGTAATCCTCACCTTGAGCTTAGTATAGTGATATCTCTACCTTTGTCTTTAGGGCCTAGTAGAGCTTATTTTGTGATGTATCGTATGGAAGGATGATGAAAAACAAGTGTGGGGGGAAAGACTTGTCAAAAGAAAAAGAAAAAGAAAAAGAAAATAAAAATTGTTGCCGAAGAAAAAAGAAAGGAAGTGAAAAAAAAAAAACGAATGTGGCGACATTGAAAAAAAGAAAGTATGTATTAAGTCTCCCTTTGTGATGGAGGAGTTTGTTTTAAATTGAAGACCTAATGATGTGATATATGGTCTTTGTCCTCATTCATAAATGTTTAAAGGTGATCTTATGGCTCTACTAGGTTTTTAAGGACGATTTGCAATTCTTTATCCTTTGTTTCATTAAACCCTAGCCTTGGCCAAATTTTAACCTTGATAAAGTTCTTTTATGATACAAAAGATGGGCAGCCATCGATCTGTGGAGATTGGTTACAAAAGTTGAGCATATGGGTTGGTCGGTTTGGCAAGTAGTTGATATCTTTCATGAGATCTTTTTAATTTCACAAAGTGCGTTTCTTTCTTTATATGTGAGCCTACTTGTTTGTTTATTCTCTCACATTATATACATTCATTGAGTGAAAAAAGCTTTTAAGCATTAGCCATGATTCTGAGAGAAGAAAGAGTGGTAATCCTGTGAGGTTGAATCATACTTGTTGGATACATGCTGAGCTCCACCCATCACCATTGTCACCCCCGTGTCTTACATGTTTATATGCGGAGTATATGTTTTAATTAACTCTTGAATTACTCATAATTGATTTTTGATTGAGTGCCAATCTTGATGCTATGAAAGTAAGAGATTTCTGAGACAATAAAGTTGAAGGCATAGTTTGTTTTGAGTCTTTGTTTTAGATTTTGCTAAGGGACTAGCAAAAGCTAAGTGTGGGGGTATTTGATAGGAGCACAAAGTGCTACGTTTATAATGTATTTCCGACCCTATTTAGCTATGTAATTCCCTTAACAATATTCATATTAACTAAGTTTGTGTTTTTAGGTCATAAATAAAGCCAAGGAGCCTAAAAGAGACAAAAGAGGAGAAATCTTGAAGGAAAAGGAATCCATGTTGTGCAAGGAAAGAAATCAGAAAATCTGCCAGAAATCGTCAGTCAACTTCGACAGAAGATTGTGATCAGCTCACAACGATCTAGGAGATGTGTCATATATCAATGGAAAGCTACAAGAGTCTACTTTCCAGAACCTTTTACGGATCGTCAATACCTATTTTAGAGAAGAAGTTATGACCGTTTGAGTGGCCGAAGGTCAGTCTGCCCGAATTTCTGATTTGGACCAAAACTTCTATTTTGAGGCCCAGACCACATTGGTAAGCCCATGGACGAGTTTTGAGGGTTTTATAACCCTAATCACAGCAGAGAAGATGAGAGAGGAGGACGAAGAGATTAGAGAGGAGGCAGCGATTGCACATCATCAGAACCTCTAGAGTTGCAGACTCGCACAAGGAAGCCGCCAAGCCATCATTGATCTCTCTATCATCCACGGTTTATCTTTCCTTTGTCATCTTTTATTCTCCTTGTGTGTTTTTGCAGCCATGTGTGGCTGATTTCTCTTAGTTAGGGGCGAGGTTTGAAGCCCCAAGAATGTTTTAGATATTGTTTTGAACCTTGGTTTCGAATTATTAAGTCTTTCAAATTGTTTATTTGGTTTTGGTTTATAGAGAACTCTTGCTTGTTTATGTTCATGTATGCGCAACATAGAACATTATGAACTTGTGAGTGGGGCTAGAATTAGGTTGTTTAATCTCCTAAACGGTTAATACGGCTTAGTTCAAAGTAGTAAAACCTATAGGACAATAGGTGAAACCAAATAAAAAGGATTGCATGCTAGGTAGGCGTTCCACACTAGTTTTGCATACTTGTTCAATCAAACTTTCATTGATCTTAATGCTTAGAATAATTTGTTGATAGGATAGCGTCTATACCTTGATCGGTTATTCTAAAGGCTTAGTAATGGTGCGTTCATCTTGCTTAAGTATTCAAGGGAAGTAATAAGGACTTACGCAGTGCGTTCACGGTTTGTTCTTAATTGATACCGATTTGTGACTTAATGATTGAAGCTTTGGTTGTTAACATGTCTTGAAACATACTTGGTGGTGGATTTCCGCAGTCTCTAATGTCTCATTCATCTTGATCTTTTCTGATTTATTTTGTTTCTTATTTTCTCTTGTTTATAATCACAAAACCCCATATCTCTAGTACTATTATCTTTTGTTTTATCTTATTTTGTAATTAACGTAAGTTGTAAAGATACCCTCAATCCCCGGCTTGTAACGATACCCTTATTTGCTATATACTACAATTGACACAAAAGGGTTTTAATTGAAACGCCCGGTTTTGGTCGCTATCAATTTTGGCGCCGTTGCCGGGGATTGAAAAACCCCTAGCAATTTGCGTTAATTCTTGTATATATATTTTCTGTTTTAATAGCTTTCAAATTATATTATTTATTGTTTTAGGATTTGTGATTTAGTTTTGTATATATTACTAACTATTGTTTCTGTTTTGTTTTTCAATGTGGCATCAACCTTACGAGGTGTGTTCTAGATGCTCCATGGTAGGTCATTCAATGGAGACATGTCCAAGCATCCAATATCACGGATACTATGATCAAAATATGCTTGGAGGATTTCAAGAGAACCAAGGGCATTGGAATGATTACTATTCACCTCAACACAATACAGTATGGGATGATTCTCCTTATTTTTCATGGAACACCGATCCGGACATGCAACAAGGATTTTCCGATGAGTTCCAAGCTTCGCCATATTCATTCCATGACTACTGGACACAAGCACCATCTTATCAAATCTCAGATAAGTTAAATCATTACGATGAGATGATCAAGTCTATAAATGAGATGAATGAGGCTCTAGCTGCTTCAAATAAAGCTTGGATTGAGGAGCAAGAAAATTTCAATGATAGTTGGGAAGAAACTAAAAGGATTTTGGACACCTTAATATCTCAAGAGCAACCATCTTCGTTGATGACAACTCCACATGAACTTCCCGCAACTTCAGCTCCATGTCAACCTCATGATTTAATATTTTTTGAGGATGAAGAAACAGATTTGGAGGAGTCCTATGAAGAGCCACGTGATGTTGAGACTTTTGAGGATTGCTTAAAAGAGGAGTCCATCAAAGCTCCTACATTTGGACCTTTTTTGCTAGTATATGGAAGACCACATGATTCTTCACTCCATCACTCAAGCTCTACACATGTTCTTCCTTTCGAAGCATCATGTGAGTTTGTTGAGCATGTGGATATGGTGGTACCTGAATGTCTCAAATCGGATAAGGAGATTCTTGTTGTGATTGCGAATATTTGGAGACAATGGAAGAAGAGAAAGAAAAAGAGAAGCTTCATATCTTATATGTCCATTGCTCCTAAGTTACTCAAATTGCTACCAAAGGACCATGAAATATCTTTGAAGAGGGTCAAGCATTTGATCGAACCGCGGCCTAAGCCTCCTGATTATTCTTGTTGAAAAGCCATTGGGAGGCAACCCCACTGTCTATGCTTTCTCTATTTTGTTCGTTTTGATGTGTTTTGTGTGTGTGCAGGTGAGAGTTGAGAAAAGTTGAAGAAAACTCCAAATTCAGTTAAAACAGTGCTCTCGGCAAAACAGTTCTTCCGACTTTGGAGGGCTACGGTTTGCAGATCACAGAACCTGGGACAGTGTGCTTTATATGAAAAGAAAGATCTCTGAGTCTAGTTTCTGTAGGATTTTACAGAAGTGGATTTGGAGACCCGAGTCATTCTCAGTTTGATGTTGAAGGCAGCAAGGTCACTGCCAGGAAACCAGAAGTTGTGCAGTACAGCCGGGAAAAGGTCAAAACAGGGGATACTTCCAGCCATGCTGTGGGGGAAAGCTATATATGTCTGAAAAGCTTGTTGAATTAGCTTCAACTTTTCTTTGAGGCGATTTAACATTCCGGCAACAGAATGCACTGGAAATCAGGTTTGAATGAGTAAAGGTCTGTTTCTCAGCTTTTGTGTGCAAACTATGTTTTTCTTCTAACTTTGCAGGGCTACCATTTTCAATCCAATTGGAGTTAGGAAACGTTCCACATATACAAAAACAGCTAGAAACACCATCTTTCATCTCCAATTGGAATCTCAGACATTGGATGCTGCAATAGGGACTTATATCAGCTGGAAGTTGGCTGCAGAGTACACAATGGGGGAGCTTTTCTCACCTTCTACCTTTTGTTTTGTTCACTTTCCTCTATACATCTATTATGCATTGTTTGATCTATATTTTTCTCACATTGTGGACAATGCGTAAGTTTAAGTGTGGGGGAAGGGAATGCACACATTTTGTGTTTTGTTTTGTTTTTGTTAGAGTCAAAAATTAGAAAAGAGAAAAAAAAAATTGTTTGTTTTTCTATGTGTCATCATGCCTTTCAACTATCTAGGATGAGTATATATCTATGAAATTATGGCTAAAAGAGGATCACAAAATTGAGATGATGTTAAATTAATTCTTTGGTTAATTATGATGTATACTAAGTATATGAGTGTGTAGTAGATGTGGTTTTTCGTTGACATTGGTACAGAATTTTGAGCATGTTGATGATGAGTTTTGATTCATAATTACCCTGGTGAGAATTTGAGCTTTATTGTGCTATTCTTTCTGAGTGCTTATTGAATAAATCATCATCTATTTTCGTGGCAATTCTTAGCGATCTCATTATCTTTCTCCTTGATTGATTGCTTGCCGCAGATTAAGTTTAACGGACTCTAGTGCTAGAACTCACTTTTGTGCTAGTCGAGACTTTTATCGATATATGTTCTGATTTTGGAAGGGATTAAAAGGACTTAGGATTTCCACCATTGCTAAATTGCCATATGTCCTTATTTGTATGCGCTGCACACCCTTTAGTTAACCCCTTTGAGCATACGTTAAGCCTTTCTGTCATCACCCATGTAATCCTCACCTTGAGCTTAGTATAGTGATATCTCTACCTTTGTCTTTAGGGCCTAGTAGAGCTTATTTTGTGATGTATCGTATGGAAGGATGATGAAAAACAAGTGTGGGGGGAAAGACTTGTCAAAAGAAAAAGAAAAAGAAAAAGAAAATAAAAATTGTTGCCGAAGAAAAAAGAAAGGAAGTGAAAAAAAAAAAACGAATGTGGCGACATTGAAAAAAAGAAAGTATGTATTAAGTCTCCCTTTGTGATGGAGGAGTTTGTTTTAAATTGAAGACCTAATGATGTGATATATGGTCTTTGTCCTCATTCATAAATGTTTAAAGGTGATCTTATGGCTCTACTAGGTTTTTAAGGACGATTTGCAATTCTTTATCCTTTGTTTCATTAAACCCTAGCCTTGGCCAAATTTTAACCTTGATAAAGTTCTTTTATGATACAAAAGATGGGCAGCCATCGATCTGTGGAGATTGGTTACAAAAGTTGAGCATATGGGTTGGTCGGTTTGGCAAGTAGTTGATATCTTTCATGAGATCTTTTTAATTTCACAAAGTGCGTTTCTTTCTTTATATGTGAGCCTACTTGTTTGTTTATTCTCTCACATTATATACATTCATTGAGTGAAAAAAGCTTTTAAGCATTAGCCATGATTCTGAGAGAAGAAAGAGTGGTAATCCTGTGAGGTTGAATCATACTTGTTGGATACATGCTGAGCTCCACCCATCACCATTGTCACCCCCGTGTCTTACATGTTTATATGCGGAGTATATGTTTTAATTAACTCTTGAATTACTCATAATTGATTTTTGATTGAGTGCCAATCTTGATGCTATGAAAGTAAGAGATTTCTGAGACAATAAAGTTGAAGGCATAGTTTGTTTTGAGTCTTTGTTTTAGATTTTGCTAAGGGACTAGCAAAAGCTAAGTGTGGGGGTATTTGATAGGAGCACAAAGTGCTACGTTTATAATGTATTTCCGACCCTATTTAGCTATGTAATTCCCTTAACAATATTCATATTAACTAAGTTTGTGTTTTTAGGTCATAAATAAAGCCAAGGAGCCTAAAAGAGACAAAAGAGGAGAAATCTTGAAGGAAAAGGAATCCATGTTGTGCAAGGAAAGAAATCAGAAAATCTGCCAGAAATCGTCAGTCAACTTCGACAGAAGATTGTGATCAGCTCACAACGATCTAGGAGATGTGTCATATATCAATGGAAAGCTACAAGAGTCTACTTTCCAGAACCTTTTACGGATCGTCAATACCTATTTTAGAGAAGAAGTTATGACCGTTTGAGTGGCCGAAGGTCAGTCTGCCCGAATTTCTGATTTGGACCAAAACTTCTATTTTGAGGCCCAGACCACATTGGTAAGCCCATGGACGAGTTTTGAGGGTTTTATAACCCTAATCACAGCAGAGAAGATGAGAGAGGAGGACGAAGAGATTAGAGAGGAGGCAGCGATTGCACATCATCAGAACCTCTAGAGTTGCAGACTCGCACAAGGAAGCCGCCAAGCCATCATTGATCTCTCTATCATCCACGGTTTATCTTTCCTTTGTCATCTTTTATTCTCCTTGTGTGTTTTTGCAGCCATGTGTGGCTGATTTCTCTTAGTTAGGGGCGAGGTTTGAAGCCCCAAGAATGTTTTAGATATTGTTTTGAACCTTGGTTTCGAATTATTAAGTCTTTCAAATTGTTTATTTGGTTTTGGTTTATAGAGAACTCTTGCTTGTTTATGTTCATGTATGCGCAACATAGAACATTATGAACTTGTGAGTGGGGCTAGAATTAGGTTGTTTAATCTCCTAAACGGTTAATACGGCTTAGTTCAAAGTAGTAAAACCTATAAGACAATAGGTGAAACCAAATAAAAAGGATTGCATGCTAGGTAGGCGTTCCACACTAGTTTTGCATACTTGTTCAATCAAACTTTCATTGATCTTAATGCTTAGAATAATTTGTTGATAGGATAGCGTCTATACCTTGATCGGTTATTCTAAAGGCTTAGTAATGGTGCGTTCATCTTGCTTAAGTATTCAAGGGAAGTAATAAGGACTTACGCAGTGCGTTCACGGTTTGTTCTTAATTGATACCGATTTGTGACTTAATGATTGAAGCTTTGGTTGTTAACATGTCTTGAAACATACTTGGTGGTGGATTTCCGCAGTCTCTAATGTCTCATTCATCTTGATCTTTTCTGATTTATTTTGTTTCTTATTTTCTCTTGTTTATAATCACAAAACCCCATATCTCTAGTACTATTATCTTTTGTTTTATCTTATTTTGTAATTAACGTAAGTTGTAAAGATACCCTCAATCCCCGGCTTGTAACGATACCCTTATTTGCTATATACTACAATTGACACAAAAGGGTTTTAATTGAAACGCCCGGTTTTGGTCGCTATCATGGATACCTAAAGTGAGTCAGAGGACAACTATATCAGGATCCAAATGCTATGAAGTTGTCAGCCTAATATTTGTTCTTAGCAAGACAGGGTTGTAGGCAATACAATATACAGAGAATGATAGTGTATATGCAATATTAAGGAGGTAATAAAATTTAAACATGATGGAGGGGCTATCAATTGGAAGAGATAGAAGGAATATCTCTTTTTCTTTCTAGATACAACATGTGAGCAATACATTGAAAGTGTTCCGTATATTTTCTTTTCTTGAATACATTTACAAAGATAGGGAAACCGAATAGCTAGCCTCATTGCGAAAAAAATTATATCCCATCTTCTCCTATCAGGTCTAGATGATACCGAAACAACACAAGTGTGGCCAGTGAGGTAGTAAATGAGTTTAGGGTTCAGACGGTACATATGCAAGATTCAAAATGAGCAGAGAAGAGAAAGAAATGAAGTACCAGTGAAGGCAGTGATACACTAGTGGAACGAAGTTGGGACATAGTATTTATATTAACTTCGGCAACTAGTAGACTTGTTGCAACCTGCAGAACAAAATACTTAGCAGCCTCAACTACATATATAATTCAGTTCAAACCAAGAGACTCAAGGCAGAAACCCAACATCAAACAATCCTAACAAATTGACAGACACACAGAGACTCTTCAATAAAAAAATAAAAAAAGTAAAACAAGCAAAATCTCAGTTTAACATCGAACAATCCGAACAATTCGTAGATGATCTAGTTATTCTCAGTTTAACAAACAAAAAAAACCAACACAGACAGAAAATCTCTAAAAGCTCCTCACCCCTAATTTGGGCAAACCCTAAATCAGAGAAATCCAAGAAAAACTCTATATCATTCAAGCAAAACCCAACCTAACCCAACGAAACCTGAAATCAACTTCAATCTAAAATTTCACATAAAGAAACTTAACAGGAAATAAACATAAAACCTAGAAAGAAGTTTCACATCAATCTATGGCGGGGGATGGAGGGTGTTGAGATCGGTATTCATCTTTCAGAGAGAAAGAGTGAGGCTGGGTGTTGAGATCGAAAAAGTGAGGCTGAGTTTTGAGATCGAAAGAGAGGCTGGAACACAAAGAGAAATTAAGAGTGAGGCTGCTAGAGAGAATTGAATGAGAAAAGGGTGAGGCTGCTAGGTTAAAGTGTATCAGGGATTCGGGGTAGTTAATGAGAAAGTTTAAGTGTCAACAAATTATCCACGTTTACACCTAAAAAAAAAATATGTCTCTCAAATACGTCATTTTTCTGTCGTCTTTAAAAACACAGTATTAGACACAAATTCTCTTGTTTTTAAGACGACAGATAATTGTCGTCTCATGAACATGCTAGTTTTAACTGTTTGCATGTTGTTATATTCAGACAATAGAATTTTAAATGTCTGTCGTAAAATTTAATCAGACGACAGTAAAAACGACTTATGTCGTCTGATACATATCATTTGATTACGAAATTGGCGTAGTTGGCCATATAAATCTGTAAGGCAGAATTTTCCGCTTAGAAGGTTGTTTGTGCTTCTCAACCGATCCAATAGCTTGTTTGTGAAGATCCTAAACCAAATTGAATGATCCTCTTTTGGTTGATCAGCAATTTCAAGAATTCCCATGTTACATGAAGTTACTTTCACAGTTAAAATTATTCGTTCTGACAACGAATGTAAAATAAAAATTAAGTGAGCACGTATGACCTAAGTCATACAACTAGTCATTTTACAAACCAACTAAAATAAGACTGGATATAAGAATTTTGTGTAACTGTAGTAATAGAGTGATGTGAATTAGGTATTCCTAATGAGTATGTATGAAAATGTAAACTATGTTACTCGATCTCTTTGTCTCGTTGAAAGTTAGAATCAATGAGATGTGATATAGTCATGATATGGTATTGGAAGACCATATTGGACGTCAGAAAATTGTTGCATGCTTCGTGTCAAACATGTCAAAACAAAGGTATAGCTAGCATTTGATTTTTAATTAGTTTCTTTTCAACCAAAGGAAAAGACTTTCATTCCCAAATGATGACAATAATTACTTCATTTCATCTAAGAGAGACAAGTAGTTTAATTATTGATTTTGCCTATCCTTTATATATAAGGTTTTAATGGACCTATATAAGAAGGGCAATTACTGATATTACTGGACCTATAAATATATGATTGGATTGGATGATTACATGGAAGACTGAGAGTGCTAGAGTTTAATAATCCGAGATTGATTGCTATAACAAAGAGAACAAACAAGCAAAGTATCTGATTTAGAAATTAAAAATCCAAATTACACGAACTTAATTTACTTAAATTCAAACTGGAAAAACCTAACTAGCTACCACTGTAATGCTTTATTCCCACTAAACACAAATCATACTTCATTGAAAAACAAAAAGGGACGACACTAGCTAGCTAGCTAGCTATCTGCAGCCAAAATGATGCTAAACATCATCAGAAAGATGAGGTGATGAACCACTGTCTTCAGTCGACCTGTCAAGCGCGAACCTGCACGATTCGACTGCATCTTCCACGGTCAAGTACACATTCTCCTTCCCGATCTTGTCTAACACATTTGATAATATCATCTTCTCCATCACCTTCACTCTCGGGTTAATGAGTCCCATCTGAAAAACAGAAACAAAACAATGTATTTATTAGGGTTCTGGTTTATCTGTAATCGAGTTGATCGATGAACTGATGAAGAAGACACTAACCTTAATGCCCTTTACAGCTAGGGTTTTACGTATCTCGTCCAGTGTTGAAAGGCTAGGTTGATCAATGGTGAGGACTCCTGAAAAATGAAAATGAAACTCATCAGTATAAGAAAAGAAAACAGATAATAGATAGAAACAGAATTAGCCTAATGAACCGAACCGGATAACTCGAGCAAGACGTGCTCAATAACATCTCTGGTACTGTTTTGCTCATCACGAATCCATCTCAGAATCCTGCAAGAAAATTAACCAACCATGCAATGCAGGCAGCTGAGAACTAGTCCTACAAATACACACACACACACACACACACATATATCTATTAATTTGAATCGAATGTAGGAATATATATATATATGCATACCTCTCTCGAATGTAGTTGCCATTTGCACAGTACATGGGGGAGCCAATTTGGAGGACAAGGATACCTTTATGTCTTGATCCTTCTGGATACTGGGTGGCGTCACGATACAAAGACATGTCTGATAGGTTCACTTTGCCAAGCTTACAAGTGCCAGGCCTAGCCACATACAGCAGTGATCTCATGAGACCAAGTGCGACCTGAAAATTTACCGCCAGAAATTACATTCAAGGGATAATATAAGTTATTTGCAGACCGTATTTTTTTTTTATTGCAGCTGAATGAGAGAGAGAGAGAGAGAGAGAGAGAGAGAGAGAGAGAGAAGAGTTTGGAGGCGGTGAAGAATACTTACTGAGAAAACAAGACCAAAAAGCATGCTTTGGAGGATCACAGCAAAGAAGCAAGACACGCAGATTAAACAGTCGAACTTGTCAACCTTCCACAGTGCAGTAGCTTTATTGTAATCGATGATATGAATCATGGCGCAGATGATAATGGAAGATAGGGCAACAGTAGGGGTGTAACCAAATATAGGAGCCAAGACCAAAATCACCAAAAGCATACACATTGACTGGACAGCATTCGCCATTTGCGTCTTGCATCCCGCGTTGTAATTCACCGCAGTCTTTGAAAATGGTCCTGCAACATTGATATGATATCTAGATCAATATATAAGGAACATACTATATATAAAAGGAACCAAGATAGAGCGTCGGCTAAAAATGCTTGTACCCGTAGACAAGTGACAAGATGTCATAGATCCTATTGTGTTCATGAATCCCAAAGCTACCATTTCCCTGTTCCCATCAATATTTTCATTGTGCTGTAAGCCAAAGCTCCTTCCAATGGCTATTGCTTCCTGGATGGTTATTAATCAAAGTTAGTTTCAAAATTAAGGATATTTAATTTATTGATATAAATATGGTTGAAATTCATTAAAATCTTACAGCCAGGGCAATAATGCCAGTAACAGTCCCAGCTTTGAAAGCGTATGGAAAATATTTCATGTCAAAGATCAAATGTTGAGCGGTAATAGGATTGAGTCCTCTCTTCAACTCTCCAACCTAACAAAGATTTAGAACAATTTTTTCAGAAGTTGTCTTGAATTTATATTCATGCTTACAGAAATATGTATGTAACTCTCTGAAATTAACATTAGAGAGCGTGCAGAATCACTTACAATGGCTATATTATGTTTCTTATCAATTTCGAAAAAATAAGCAAGACAGCAACCAACTAGAACCACCACCAGTGGACCGACGGCTTGTACCAAAAATAGCTTCCTGGGGTTTATCTCCTTCTGCAATTTTACATATTATTCATATGATCATTATTAGAAGAAAACTATGCTTGTATAGATATGATTGATAAACTACATACAGGGTTTTGATACTAATTATCATGTTAATATTCGTGTAGTAAAGCACTTACAATTTTTCTTGTTATTTCGAGGAAAACGACGAAGCAGGCACCAAGAACTGCAGGCTCCCAACACCACTGGAAAAGAAAAATGCCAAAACTGGTCAGTAATTAGGTTAATATATGTGTTTTGGTAGGAAACAAAATATCAGATAGTTCATTTCTGAAAACAAATAAACGAACCTCTTTTCTCATGTCGATAAGACATTTCACAACAGAAAAGATGTCGGTTTTGCCTGTAAACCTCTTCAACCCTAATATTCCCTTAAACTGTTGCAAGCAAACTATAGTTGCACTCCCAGCCATAAAACCAGTGATGGTAGAATGTGATAAGAAATCTACTAAAATCCCCAATCTGCAAAATTCTTGCACAACAACGCACTCATCTATTAATTCAAGTACTGGAAAACATAAGATGAAACTGAAAGATGGTAAAAACTTATTTCAACCTAGCTTTTGACATATAAATTGTTCATAATAAATATTTCAGTTTAGATTGCATGATAATGAAACCCTAGGCCTGCACTAATTTGATGTGCAAGTACCTTAGAAAACCCATTATTAGCTGCATGATGCCTGTGACAAAAGTTGTTGTGAAAACCAGATGAACAAACTTTGTGTACTCTGTATCAAAGTCCACTACTTGAGTGAGAATATCTTTGATAAGTAAATTGGCCGACGCCACATTTCCCACGGCAAGGTACTTGGAGTCCCCCATAACTGCATAAATCATAGGCGGAACAAAGCTCGTATCTGCACAACCAAAACCAGTATTAGTAATCAGTTTTATATATCTAACTTGTATTCAACAGTTTCATTAATGGTTTTTTTTTTCTTGACGATGGACTTACACAGGCCAACGAGGGGTGGCACGCCTGCGAGTCCAGCATAGCTAATTCCTTGGGGGATAGCAAGACTAGTAATGGTGATTCCGGCGACGAGATCGGATACGAATGTTTTGAGATTATACGTAGGGAACCACCCAAAGATCGGAACGAAGTACTGCACACCTCTCTTGATTTTCCCACATGCGTTCAACTCCCCGAAGCCATGAAAGGGGTCGTCGGGAAAGAGTGCTTCCATCACATCAGCTTTGAGTTGGGAGCTAAAGGGTCTCGGTTCTGCGAAGCTCACCTTCGGCTGGTTTGTTGTGGCCATATCGGTAGCCATGGTGTTCGGAGTGATCGGACTGAGATGATGTTAGTTCAGAGTGGAGTAATATTCCACTGTCGAGAGTGTTTATATATAGGAATAATGGGAGTGAGTGAGGAGTGATGCTCTCTAACGGCCTAGCTAGGTTAACTCAACGTGGATAAGAATGGAGGTGCATATCTCATATTTTACCTGCTTGGGACTATTTCTCTGCAGACAAGATCAAGAGTCAAAGGACCCGTATTTCCCTCTTACTTATCTTAATCGTTTTTACCATATCCTACTCCTCCTAACCTTCTGCATGGATCTACCTAACAGAATTCACGAAAGACCTAGTCCTCAAATAACAAGATTGCTATTGCTTTCGATAATATCAAGAATTTAATTTTACTAAAAATGGAAAATGGAAAATTCACATCCAAACAAAAAATGAAGTCAAAATAAATCGTAAAAGAAGTTGCAATTCACTCCACATTTTGAGGAATAACTTCCCAAAAATTCTCACATTTATCCACACCGATATAGTGTGTTTCTACTTTCAATTACTAGAGTACGTGAAAGTCTCTCCAGTATATGACGTGTATCTTCACATACATACATGAATGATCAAAATTAGAGAAAATAATATAGAAACATAGTGGTCAAACATATGAATTGTCATGTAAATACACGTTGTGCATACCAAAATTTCCATACTAGAGCAGAAAAGTGTTTGTTCTCATATTTCAAACAAAATATCCATGTCCATGATGTGAGTTACCTTTGTTTTGTTGTTGTAAAAGATCATGAGTATTTTGTTGCATTCTTTTACATATTTCAAAGAGTCCCCAAGGTTATTTAAACTAGGTCATATAACAGTGAAATTCTTTGTTAGATAGTTATAAACTCTCTTTGCTTGTAAGGATATTTTTGAGATATAACAAGAAACTAACCTCACGATTCATACATTTTGGGAATAACTTCCCAAATTCTCACCTTTATCTTTTGCATACTTTCAATTACTAAAGCAGGAAAGTGTTAATTTGTTTTCATGTCTCAAACGAAATATCCATATCCATGATGTGATTTAAAATCTACATGTTGTTTTGTGTGTTGTAAGATCGATCATGAGTATTTTGTTGCATTCTTCTACATATTCAAAGAGTCCTCAATGCTAGCCCATATGATATTTTGTCGCATTCTTTTACATATTCAAAGAGTCGTCAATGCTAGCTAGCTCATATAATAGTGACTAACTTTTCATTTAATAGTTACGAACTCTATAGTTCTGAGATATTGAAAGAAATTAACCTGATCAAAGTGTAGTGATTGAAAGAGATGGTACTTCATAGTGGAGTAATATTCCACTATCGAGAGTGTGTTAATGAGAATGAGGAAGGAGTGATGCTCTCTGATGGCCTAACTAGCTTAACTCAACCTGGATAGGAATGGAAGACCATATCTCATATTTTAGTATTTTACGTACTTCGGCCACTAATTAAATATGTGACAGACAAGATTAAGAGTTAAAGACGCGTATTTCCCTCTTATTTATCTTACTCATTTTTACCGTATCCTATTCCTAACCTACTCAAGAAATGGATGGATCCACCTCACAGAGTTGTCCAAATATCTATTCAAATTACAAGATTGCTAGCTATTGCTTTCGATAATATTAAGATTTTAAAATTCACATATCTCTATTATATTAAAGTCGGGAGATTTGGAAATTCACCAAATCATAAACTGTTATAATTGCCCTTAATAAGTCATCTGAAACAAGTAAAAATAAAAAAAGGTCATTATAGTAAACAACAAAAATAAAAATAAAAAAACAAAGATAATTAAGAATAATTACTTAGGTCGTGGGATATATATATAACTGTATAATATAGTAAACTTGTTTACGCCTAAATTAATATTTTACTGGACGATAATTGTCTATGTAAATATTAATTAAGTTCTTGGTCTATATCAGCCGGCGAGCCCAAGTTCTTTAAAGTTCACAAATATTGGCCCGCCAGCAAGACCACACTAGGCGAAATGCAAAGTCCGCGCGCGGGATGACTCCGGGCGGACTAACGGATGTCGCACGCTTTCAGACAAAAACACAGTTCTCGTGGAACAACTTCGCGCGGAGTGAGGATCTCGCGCTCTTCGCGCAGAATACATAGTTGTGCGCAATGCTTCGCGCGGAATACATAGTTGCACGGAATGACTTTGGCTTAGGCGAGGCGGACTTCATCTAGGCGCGTTGGCGAACTGATTCGCGAGCTAGCGAAGTGCACATACGCGGAGTCCGCGCGAATGCTTATAATCGTTTTGGACTTTTTACAGTCTTTGACACGCTTTGGGCCAATCCCTGTGGCCCTTATTATTTAAAAGCCTTCTTTTGGCCCGCGAGCTGCAATAGCCCGCGAGGTGGAATTGAACTACAGAGTCCGCGGTTCACGCGAGTTATTTGTCTTCTACATGGATTGTGGCACCCCGCGGGATAAGATTGCTCCTAATTTCAGTCCGCATGGGACTCTACAGTTGAGAGGCGCGCCAGAAGCAGTGTCCTATTCTAAATGAACTGTGCGAGTTGGATACGTGTCACACAAGGATTGGTCTGCATAGGATGAATAGTACCTTTGTGCTTCACGTTGCAGAGTCCAACACGTTTCTCATTATCTTTCGCGGCGGACTCTCTCTCCCACTATATAAAAAAGCTCCACGGCTTACAAAGACTCTCTACACAATTACTCAAATACAAAACAACCTTCAACCATGTTGAAACCCTCGACCCAGTCGAATCACCAACGCTCCTAGGAGCTTCATTTTCGCTTCCCTGCTGAAGCAACATCTCTCTACACACACAATCAATCAATCAAACAAACAACAACAAACAAACTTCAACCTCGTTGAAACCCCTCGACCCCGTCGAAATCTCCACCGCTCCCAGGAGCCAATCCCCTTCGAAGCCTCTTCGAAGCCCTGATTCTAAGCGCTCCACCGCCTAGAATTCTTCAGAGCTCTCCGGAACTCAACCCCGTTTCCTTGGAAACATCCATATAGTTGCTCTGCTCACGCCGCCGTGAGTATCGACCGCTTGTGCTAGTAAATTCCTCGTCCGCGAGGTGGCATCTGGAACTCATTCCGCCTGATTCAAGAAGTCAAGCGCAGCGCACTCAACACATTCCTCGTCCTCGAGGTGGCATACCCACAACTCCTCCTATCTCTTTGTTCGCTAATCACCTCGGCTCCGCACGCTGAGGATCGTGGCCAAAACAAAACCGAATTTAACCGTTCAACTTTCTTTTTAGGTGATTGGGATCCCGTGCATATGCACGGCAGGGTAATTGGCTAGTAAAAATAAAACAAAATAAATTTAACTAAAGAGTAAAAATAAAAAGTAAAAGAAGTTGCAATTGTCTACACAATTCGGGGAATAACTTCCCAATAAATCTCACTCTTCCCTAACTCGTTGTATTTGGCCTGTAATATATATTAAAACGTATCGTATTGTATGTTGTTCGAGCTGTAGTGTGTAGTGGACATCTGACCATTTAATAACCGTAGTGACCTAAGTTTGAAACCTGCCAAACCCAAAAGACCCTTTTTTTTTCCTCATGTTTCTTTCTTTTCTTTTCTCTAATATTGATTTTTTTCATTTTGTATTTCTGTTAAGGAATTTTTCGATCTTTTATGTTTTTTGGTATGGAAGTTTATGTTTTTTTTTTCTCAGGTTCTGAAAATCAACACTTCTTGCATTCTCAAAAAAAAAAAACTTATCTTGTGTAGTTGATGGTAAGACAAATTATAACATATAATTTTTAGTATAATTTTTGCTATATAAAGTTATGATATTTTTTTAATGCCCCCACTCAAATTCATATTCTGGCCGGCTCTGCCTGGTGTGTGTTAGCGTGAGTCATGGAGTTAGTTTAGGAATGTAAATTAATTTGTTATTACTTTCCTATTCTGTATGTGTAGTACATAGTACTATTCTGTATGTGTAGTACATAGTACGTAGGGTTTGTACAACTTGTACCTCTATATATAGCCTCCTCTGTGAGACGAATAATATATCAGAAAATTCATTCTCCAAACCTTGTTATATTTGACTTGGTATCAGAGCAAAGATCCGAAAGGACTTTGTCTCTTTATTTTTCCGCTGCAAATTCTTCGTCCGACGTCGGTTATTTGTCAGACGATTGTTTGTCTTTTTTTTTAAATAAACCTCATTGTTAGGGTTTATTGTCTCGATCGTCGAAGTTTTTTCCGACTGTTCTCAGTTTGACGTAGGCCCCTTGTCAGACTGATTTCTTTTTGCTGCTCAGCCCTCTGCCGCCGCATCTTATTTTCCAAAAGTTGTTGCCGTTGCTGTGTCCAGGCCGGGATCCAAGTGCCGCCCCGCCGTCGTCGTCTCTGCCCCGCCGTCGTCGTCTCTGCCCCGCAGTCGACGCTGCTCTTTCTGCCCAACGAACGCAGCCGTGCCCAGCGGACGCAGCCGTGCCCAGCGGACGCAGCCGTGCCCGACGCCGTTGTGCCCAGGTCTCAACGCTGCCGCGCCGTTGTGCCCAAGTCTCAACGCTGCCGCGCCGTTGTGTCGTGTCGATCCGCTCTGTCACGACGCAGCCGACGCCGCACTCCTCGACCCGTCTCTGCTAATTCGACCCGACCCGTTTCTATTCCGACCCGGTTCAGTCACCATTTATTGTCAGCTCCAGTGCACCGACAGTGCAAGTGCACCAGGCGCAGGTTTATTCAGCCCTTTCTTGTTTTTTGCTCCATAAATTACTGATTTGGTATTTGTGTTGCAATGGGTTCTGGAGTTGAAAGTTCTCAGGGGAAAGATGTTCAGACAGTTGAAGTATCCGTCAAGAATTCTGAAAGTGGTTCATTTGGGGGTGCCAAACTCAATGGAACCAATTTTCGGAAATGGAAGAAAATCATGACGGCTCATCTTCGAGGGATGCACAAGATGGGGCATGTAACTGGGACAATTAAGGCCCCTAGTGAAAGTGATGTTGATGCTTACACTAAGTGGGAAGATGATGATGGTCTTGTGATGTCAGTCTTGTACAAGGCCATGAATGAGGACATAGTCGACCTGGTGGAACAATGTGATACAGCTCAGGCGATCTGGAAGACACTGGAAGATTTATATACTAATGAGTCTGATTTCATACAAGTTCATGAGTTAATGTGCACTGCTTCTTCAATGCAACAGAATGGGCAGCCAGTGGCACAGTATTTCACCAAGTTAAGGAACATTTGGGCTGAAATTGATACGAAACGTCCTTGCAAGATCAAGAACCAGGAGGATCTTGTTTGGTACTTGAAGGAAAAGGAGCTTGAGCGAGTTCATCACTTTCTGAGGGGTCTTGATGCAAAACACAACAGTGCCAAAGGAGAGCTGCTCAGAATGACAGAACCTCCTAACCTGATTACAGCTTTCACATATATCCGTAAGGATGAGTCTCAGCAGGAAAGTCTTACTCAAGCACAACTTGAAGTCTCTAGTCTCACTATTCAAGCGAGAGCACCAGCCCCACTCCTTCAGCATTCAAGTTCAGTTCCACTGAACAAGCAAGGACCACCACCAGGCTTTGGGGACCAACCTCGTCCCCCTTGCTCTTATTGCAAGGGTGACCATGCTCGTGAGTCTTGTTGGAAGTTGTACCCTCATCTTAGGCCTAAGAGGCCTACTTATCGTCCCAAGGCAAGAGCAGCTATCCAGTTGGTCCAAGAACCAGACATCTATGGTGTATCCGGACATGACCATCATACAGCAGAAGGCGCCACACCCACAGCATCAGTGGCTGGTCGTGGTAAGATAGGTATGGCCTTAAATATTTCTAGCTTTGTTGGTGGTGATACATGGATTATTGATTCAGGTGCTTCAGATCATATGACTTATGACAAATCTTACTTTACTGAATTATCCTCTCCACCAGTACCATATGTTACTAATGCTAATGGTGAAGCCTTCCCTGTGTTAGGAAAAGGGTCAGTTTGTATCACTCCCACAATAGTGCTACAAAATGTGTTATATGTACCTGCTTTATCTCATCATTTGATATCTGTCTCACAGTTAAATGTTGAATCCAAATGCTCTGTGACCTTTTTTCCTATGTATGTGATTTTTCAGGATCTTCTCACTGGGGAGTTACTCGGTCGGGGGTACTTGAGGGGCAGGCTTTTTCGTCTGGACCAGACTTATGTGGGGGCGAAACCAGGAGCACAGCCACGGACCGCTTTAATATCAACTTCTGACAGGTTAAGTGAAGTTTGGTTGTGGCATCGTCGCTTAGGGCATCCATCTTTTAGTGTTATGAAGAAATCCATGCCTTCTTTGTTTATTGGTGTGGATGAGTCAGTCTTACATTGTGAAACATGTGTTTTGGGCAAGAGTCATCGCTCAACCTATTCACCTCGTATTTCTAATAAAAGTGTCGTTCCTTTTGAATTAATTCATTCTGATGTTTGGGGACCTTCAAAAGAACCTACTGTGTCAGGTATGCGATATTATGTGTCATTTATTGATGATTGTACACGTCTTACTTGGGTTGTTCTTCTTAAAACTAAGGATGAGGTTTTTCCGGCTTTTCAAGCTTTTTCTTCCGAAGTCCAAAAACAGTACAATGCCAAAATTAAAGTTCTTCGCTCTGATAATGGAGGGGAATATGTAAACCGTGTCTTTCAATCTTTTCTGCAAACACATGGGATTATCCACCAGAAAACGTGTCCTTACACACCTGAACAAAATGGGGTCTCTGAAAGGAAAAATCGTCACTTACTTGATATGGCTCGTTGTATTCTCTTCAGTGCACATTGTCCTAAGGATCTGTGGGGTGATGCTATCATCGCATCTACCCATCTTATTAATCGTCTTCCATCTAGTGTCCTCCTGGGAAAGGTACCATTTGAGGTACTAGCTTCTTATGTCTCTTTACCTTCTTTTCATAATCTCCCTGCTCGTGTTTTTGGTTGTGTTGCATTTGTCCATATACCAAAGAGTCAAAGGTCAAGTAAGTTGGATGCCCGGGCGCTGAAATGTGTGTTTGTTGGTTATGGGGGACATCAGAAAGGATATAAGTGCTATCATCCACCTACTGGGAAGTATTATGTCACTATGGATGTCACTTTCTTTGAGGACATGAGTTATTATACCTCTTCTGATACTGCTCTTCAGGGGGAGCATTCATATTTTGAAGAGCTGTATCATGGAGAGGGGGAGACAGGTCATTCAGTTGAGGTTACTGATGCATCAGCTTCACATACACTAGTCACTCCAGATGTTCAGAGACCAGAAGATGATAGACAGGCACCACCAGATGATTCTGGTGCAATTGCTCCAGAGATTCAGGAACCAGAAGCTGAAAGTGTTCCTGCCCCTCCTGCCTCGCCTGCTGTTACTAATACCCCTGACTCATGTCTCCCTGGTACAGAAGATCTTCCATCTGAGGTTAGTGATTCTATTGGGGTTAATACTAGTGATGCTAATAGTAGACAATATGTGTTACCAAATAGGTCTACTAGGGGTAAACCAGCAAAAACATATGAACCTACCCTTCAAGCCAAAGCTAAATATCCAGTGACAAATTTTATGTCTACCAAGAGATTGTCTAAGTCATATGAATCATTTGTGAATCAAATATCTGCTGTATCAGTACCTAACAAAGTGCAGGATGCGTTGGGAGATCCAAAATGGAGGAAAGCAATGGATGAGGAGATGGAAGCGTTACAGAAGAACAATACTTGGGAGTTTGTATCCCCACCACATGAAAAGAAGGCTGTTGGATGTCGCTGGGTGTTTACAGTGAAGCATAATCCAGATGGGTCAGTGAGTCGATATAAAGCACGCTTGGTAGCAAAGGGATTCACTCAGACATATGGCATTGACTATGATGAGACATTTGCACCAGTTGCAAAGATGAATACTATCCGGGTATTGCTCTCTCTTGCTGCTAACTTAAACTGGCCTCTTAAACAGTTTGATGTCAAGAATGCTTTTCTTCATGGAGAACTTGTGGAGGAAGTGTATATGGATCTTCCACCTGGATATAAAACTACTCCTTCAGGTAACTTTGTGTGCAGATTGAGAAAATCTTTGTATGGTCTTAAACAATCACCTCGTGCTTGGTTTGGAAGGTTTTCACAGTTCATGAGGAAGATTGGTTATAAGCAGAGTAACTCAGACCACACATTGTTTCTCAGACATCAACAGGGGAGGGTAACAGCTCTGATCATATATGTTGATGATATGGTTGTTACTGGTAATGATACTATTGAGATGGATAGATTGCAAAAACAGCTAGCCACAGAGTTTGAGATGAAAGACCTAGGTACACTCAAGTACTTCTTGGGCATTGAGGTAGCCAGGGGGAGTGAAGGCATTTATCTGTGTCAAAGGAAGTATATACTTGATCTATTAGCAGAGACAGGTATGTTAGATTGTACTCCAATTGACACTCCTATTGAGCAGAATCACCGATTAGCAGAGTATCCTGATCAGGTACCTACCGACAAGCCTCGTTATCAGAGGTTAGTTGGACGTCTGATTTATTTGACACACACCAGACCTGATGTTGCTTATGCAGTAAGTGTGGTGAGCCAGTTCATGCATAATCCCAGTGTAGATCACATGGATGCTGTAGTGAGGATTTTGAGGTACTTGAAGTCAGCTCCTGGGAGAGGAGTAATGTTCTCTAAACACAGCAATATTCTTGAGGTTTGTGGTTTTACAGATGCAGACTGGGCTGGAAATATTACAGACCGGAGGTCTACATCAGGGTATTTTACCTTTGTGGGAGGTAATCTTGTTACTTGGAAGAGTAAGAAGCAAAAGGTGGTGGCTCGGTCTAGTGCTGAAGCAGAATATAGAGGTATGGCTCATGGAGTATGCGAGTTGTTATGGCTGAAGAATGTGTTACAAGATTTGGGGGTCAAACCCAAGTGTGCTATGCAGTTGTATTGTGACAACAAGGCAGCCATTGATATCTCACAAAATCCTGTACAACATGATCGTACCAAACATGTGGAGGTTGATCGTCACTTTATAAAGGAGAAGCTAGATGCAAAGATCATTAGCTTTCCTTTTGTCCCTACAGAGGAGCAACTTGCAGATATACTCACAAAAGGAGTTTCTAAGAAGGCCTTTTATGACTCACTTGGCAAGTTGGGCATGGTTGATGTATATGCGCCAACTTGAGGGGGAGTGTTAGCGTGAGTCATGGAGTTAGTTTAGGAATGTAAATTAATTTGTTATTACTTTCCTATTCTGTATGTGTAGTACATAGTACTATTCTGTATGTGTAGTACATAGTACGTAGGGTTTGTACAACTTGTACCTCTATATATAGCCTCCTCTGTGAGACGAATAATATATCAGAAAATTCATTCTCCAAACCTTGTTATATTTGACTGTGTGTACGTTCTAAGAACATGAGAAAGACCGGCAACTCGGCAAAAAGTCCGAGAAAGCCTATTCAAGCTAAAGCAAATTAATTAAAACACACCGGAATGCTCACACTTACGTGAGCCTATACAAGAATGAACAAATAGACCTCATCGCCTAATTATTCACTTGCCTAACACGCAATTGTGATACAAGCAATAGAGCTAGAAAGAGTCTGCAGTGTATATATATTGCTTCGCGGCTACCTAGCTAGCTCATTGGAATGCATGTATGCTCCACGATGCTTCGACGTACTACATACATACCCTAGCTAGCTCGACTGATAGATAGGAACACTCTATCAACATATCTAGCTATATCGATATCGAATATATGAAGTGTTATTCTATCATCTTCTCTATCACATCAGTTCCTACCTTATTATTCCTCACTTTGGCTACATTTCGTTTAGATTCTTTTCCCCGATGGGAAAGCTGTCTTCTCTGAGTTTTTGTAGCATGGCTTGTGGCCGCGTTTGACGATCCCTTTGATTCAGCTGAAGTGCTGAACCGATGGTTTTGATGCTAAGATATGTGAACACATTTGGTTCATTGTTATAATTGTTTGCACCATAATCTTGAATGCTTAGTATAGGAAAACGAATGGAACCGGATTCAGATATAACTGTTTTATTTTAGAAACAGTGTTCATATATAAACAGTATTTTTGTGCACTCACTGTGATATAGTTCTAGGTCTGATAATTAGTATGAAAAAGACACCAATAAACAAAAACCCAATTACATTGATTGATTGATTGGTTTCAGTTTGAATCGTTTAACTTCTAACCTAAATTGGATGAATCCTATATATCTTTATCGTGAGCTATGTATGTGCTAGCTAGCTAGCCAGTATCATTCGGAAAAGTATAGCTCGATCAACTGGGGAGAGTGAAAATGAGATTGTAATTTGGGAAAATGTCTATTTAGTACTAATTTAAAACTCTTATATCTCATTCCAATAATAATATTTTTCATGAGCCTATTTCAATATAAGGTAACATTTTTCATGCCCAAATACACAAATCTTTACTAAAGTCTTAATAAACCATATATTATTTTAAGACTATTTTACCCTTATCCTTTGAACATACATAGAGAGAGAAAGTAGAAGATCGAGAGAGAGATAATACTTGGCCGGAACTTCACCGGACTCCGGTCACCGGCCGTCGGACTTTGGTTGCCCAATTTCCCCGGTCGCCCGATTCATGTCACGGTTGTCAGAATTTATTCGGTCGCCAGTTACTAACCCCCAATAACTCAAATTTTCTCCGATCACCGAATTCCGGACACCGATAACTCGGTTACTGATCCCCAGTCACTTAAATTTTCTCCTGTCACCGGATTTCAGTCACCAGTAACTCAATTATTGACCCCCAATAACTCAGTTACTGCCTCTCAATAACTTGGTTACTGACCCCCAATAATCAGTTATTAATCCTCAATAATCAACTTGTTTAAACTTAATGTGATAAAAAAGAAGAAATACCAGAAAATAATCGATTTAATGACCTCAATAATCAGTTACTGACCCTCAATAATTAATTTACTGATCCCCAATAATCAACTTGTTTAAGCTTAATGTGATAGAAAAGAACAAATACTAGAAAATAATCGAGTTACTGACCCTAATAATCGAGTTAATAACCCCAAATAATCAGTTACCGACCCCCAATAATCAATTACTGATCTCCAATAATCAACTTATTGTAATAAAAAAAAAAAGAAATACCAGCTTATTACCTCAAAGAACTCCCAATAATAAATACGCACCTAGTAAACACTATTAGCAAGTCGAGTTCAGATGGCTTCGGAGGAGAAGCAAATCGGAGTGCTCAGAGGTCGACAAACATGTCGATCGCCTCTCGACGACACCGTTTCTCTAGATCAAATCTCTGTTCTTCGTCAAACATTCAATTCCTACAATCCAATCCAAATCTCACATTTGCATAACTATTGAGGCGCCGGCTAGCAGACAACGACTAGCCAACTTGTGAAGATGACGACGTCTCCATCTTCTCGACCAGAGTTGATGGCGGTGGTGATCGGAGATAGGAGCGTTGATCTGGAAGAAGCGGAGCCTGGCGTCGCCGGTCAAGGAGATGGCGACGGTGACCGAAGGTAAGAGCGCCGATCTGGTAGAAGCGGAGCCTCGCGTCGCCGAGACATTTTCTTGGTGATGGCGTCGTTGGTGACATCGCCAAACAGAGAGAGAGATAGAGAGAGAGAGAGGTGTGAGAAAGACAGAGATAGGAGCGCGATTTGGTAGAGGTGGAGCCTCACGTCGCCGAGACATTTTCTTGGTGATGGCGTCGTTGGTGACATCGCCGAACAGAGAGAGAGAGAGAGAGAGAGGTGTGTGTTTCAGATTCGGTGAGATAAATGAGAGAGGTAGGTTAGTTGAATGAGATAAGGATAGAATTGTCTTTTTCTTAAGAATCATTGAAATGGGCATGAACCTATGATTTTCATTCAAGTGGGCTTTGATTTCCTTTTTTTGTGCATTTGGGTATTTTCCCTTGTAATTTTAATAACAACTCACCAAAAATGAGTTTTTAGTAAAAGTAAATGATCAGGTGTGTCTTAAAAAAAATTACATACCAAATAAGTTTGATCTAATAGAAGCATCTTAGGCTATAAATGGGGCGGACGTTGCAATATGAGGTTCTTGGTTCGAACTTCAACTTGTAAAAAACATCTCTTGGGGAAGAGCCATATACCTAAAATTGCTTCCACCTTGGAGTGGAAGCTCATCTGTCCACCATTTACTGTAACAAAAAAAATTAAAAAAATTACACAATAAATTAAGTGTTTGGACACAAAGGGGTCAAATTACAATCACCAATGTTCAACGTGCTACCAAAGGCTTTACTTCTAGCCCTTCTTGTCCCATTTGTCACTCTGCTGATGAGACTCTATTGCACCTGCTGAGAGACTGTCCTAGAGCTAAAATTATATGGAGAGCTTTCAGTAAACCTATTTGCATTGATATTCTTTTTCCCTAGATTGACCTAGTTGGATTAATGCTTAGATGCAATGCCATATTGTTGTCAAGAAAATATTAGCTGGAAGTGTCTTTTCATTTTCATCTGCTGGTTTATATGGAAGTGGAGAAACAAGCAAGTTTTTGAACCTGGTTTTGTTTTTCGTATTAGTTTCAAAAAGATCATCTGGGACTATGCTTTGGAATGGAGAAAGTCTAAACTGAAATCCAATGACAATTACATGTTTAACTATACTATGCATGCTTGGAAAAAGCCTCCTAAAATTTTTTTCAAGCTCAATGTTGATGGAACTAGAGTATCTCCTATTGATAAAATTGGTGCTGGTGGTGTCATTCGGAATCATTATGGTGATTGGATCAGTGGTTTCCAAGTTAATCTTGGAGTTGGAGAAATTTTGGATGCTGAAGCTTGGGGTCTTTTTCAGGGCTTGAAGCTTGCTTTCAGCTTGAATATCAAGAACCTTATCATTGAGTCTGATTTTACAATCTTGGTCCATTTGATGAATAACTCTGAGTTTGGCAATCATCCTTTGGGATCTCTTCTTCAAGGAACAGTAGTTTGATGAACAAGATGAAGAGTGTCACCTTATCTCATATCTTCAGAGAATGTAACTATACTGTTGATTCCTTAGCTAAATGCAGTATTTCTCATGAACTTGGCCTTGTCTGTTTTGACAGCTCTCCTGCTCATGGTGCTGATGCATTCTTAGATGACTTGTGCACTGTTTCTAAAACCAGGAGAGCTGATAACTGCTTTAGTATCTAGTTTTTGTTTTTCTTTTGCTTGTCTTCTAGACATCTGTAACAAAAAAAAGGGGGTCAAATTGCAATATTCCCTAACTAGCGGGCTAACATTCAAATTCGAAACTCCCAAAAAGAGGACACTTTTCATAAATAAACCAAAGTTAGGGTTTCCTTCAGCTTCAGAATCTCATTCCCTTCCGATCTCAAATTCCCCAAATTTCCAAATTAGGGTTCTGAAAGTCTCGACCTTTTCGGCTGAAATGGACGACATGGAAGACGACCAAAGGTACCACCCGAAACCCTTCTCGTTAAACCACCATAGCTCCTCGAACCGGCGAAACACCCACACCCGTAACACCCCGTATTCCCGGCCACCGCCGCCCAATCGGTACTCGCCGGAAGATGACGACGACGCGATGGAAGACGATTTGGACGAGGAGAGCTACGGCAAACAAGACGACGTCGTCGTCGTGGCGGAGCAGTACCAGCACCACCACCCGAACCGCGGCAGCTTCGACGCCGAGAACGGCTGGGAATGGCACCAGAAGAAGAGGAAGCTGAAGAATTTGGATCCGGGTTCGGGTTACGAGTTCGCGCCCCGGGTCAAAATGCCGGGTCGGGTCGCGTCGGGTCAGGAGGAGTGGACGGAGCACGCGGTGTTCGTGCTGCTGGAGGTTTGGGGGGACAGGTTTCTGCAGCTGGGGAGGAAGAGCTTGCGGTCGGAGGATTGGGGTGACGTGGCGGCGAAGGTATCGGAGGGGTGTATGATGGAGAGGAGTGAGAAGCAATGTAGGAGAATGCTGGATATGCTGAAGAGGAAGTATAAGAAGGAGAAGGCGAAAATGGAGGAAGGAGGGGGTTCGAGTAATTGGGGGTACTATAAGAAGATGGAAATGCTGATGGCGAATTCGATGAGGCAGGAATGTGGGTTGGCTTGTGGGGTGGATAATGGGGAGTATGTGTTTATGAACACGAGGGTGTATTTGGAGAAGTCGAATGGGGTTGATGAGATGATGGATAGTCCGGGGGAGTCGGAGACGGATGATGATGATGATGAGAATGAGAATGAGAATGTGAGTGGTCAGAACGGGTTTGGGTTTGCTCTTCCGAGGCAGGGAGGGTCTTCGTACAGAGTGTTGGCGGATTCTATTCAGAAGTTTGGGGAGATTTATGAGAATCTTGAGAGTAGTAAGAGGCAGCAGATGATGGAGTTGGAGAAGATGAGGAGGGAGTTTAATAAGGAAATGGAGGCACAGAAGAAGCAGATTCTTGAGAGGGCGCAGGCGGAGATTGCAAAGATTCAAGAGGCCGGTGATGATGATGATGATGAAGACTCGGATGCTTCTGCTGAAGATCTTACCGAATGATGGAGGTGGGATGTGTTAAGTATGTCTTTGCTTGCTCTTAGTCAGCATGTTAAGCTGCTTTTACATAAACTTTGTTTCTCTTAATTGCATACTGTTGAATTGCTAGCTAAAAACAAACTATTGCAGTTGTTTGTCCATTGCTAGGAATACTTTCATTTGTTAACTTAGGTGAATATAAGTTTATGGTATTTCACTATTGGTTGGGTTGCTACGTTTTTGGAACACATTTGATTTACTTTATGGTCTTAGTGTTGTTCAGATCTCTGTCTCTCCCTTTGAGAACCAAAAGTCCTACAAAGTACAAACCATGACATGCATGGTTATCTGAGTAGAACTTTGTAGAGGCCACTAGCTTTTGAATACTAAATGCAGAACAGAATTGGATACAAATACAACATACATTTGGGTAATAAGGTCGGGACAATCGTAGAGGTAAGGCATTAGGCTCTAAACAATAGAATGTAGAATTTACTGACCTTATAGATAATTGGAGAATATCCAGTTTTGTTCAAGAACTTGCAAAGTTTTGAGTCTTGACTCTGACCATCCTTGAATTTGGTTATCATCATTATAAAACTTTTTTACATCCCTGCCAGAGGAGAAAAACTTAAGCTTAGGGGCTCAAGTTTGTCTGCCATAACAAGAAACCTCACCCCTGGGGACTTGATTTTTGCTCTCCAGTACCATATTCTTTGCTGCACATCTTTGCTGTTCATATTTGTGGGATTGTTTTGACTTCTTTTGTATCATTTCTTTGCAAAGTTGTTTTATACTCGTCAAGTTCTCAAGGTTAGATATGTTTTTATAATTTTAAGAGGCAGCTTCATTGTTTGTGATGAACTATTTCTGTCCTAATTTCTTGTATCAGGACTGGCATCTGAGCGGAACCATCTTTGGGAAAATTTTCTACTGTTTCGGAGTGGAACTGGCTGCTCTGTGAAGAAAAGGACTTGCGAGCATACATTGTGAATTCTCCTCGATTCTTGTCTTAGGATCGACATCTGACTATCTGAGTGGAACCATTTATAACTTTACAACTTATTGGAGTGGAACCTGCGATTATACATTGCAATTCTTGGAAGTTTTATCTGCTCTGATACATGTAATTTGGTAAGGATGGAAGCTGGTGTATTAACATGCAACATTTTCATCTGTAATTTATTTTGCACTCCATTCTCCTATTATATGCATAACTATTGATAATGCTAAGGAGCAATTCCTAACAGCTCCTCAATCCTCAAAATCTGAAATTTGACTAGAACAGAGCCCTTATTTTGTCCACTTTTTGAGCTAGGAGCATGAAATAGAGCAGCATAATTATGCTTTACCTTACAGAATAAGATACAAGATCTTCTAATGGCAAACCAAAATCGTATGCGGAAAACTTGTGAAAAGAGAAGAAAATGAAAAGTAACAAGATCAAAATTATCTCCTAGTTTCATTTCTAGAGCTGTAGATGTGTAATTCATGAGGACTGCCTCATAAGTTTTCTTCTGGAAAAAGCTCATCCTTAATTGCAGGAGCTATCCACTGTATCTGAATATGTGTTATCTCCCAAAGGTCATCATCTTCCTTTTGCACTAGAATCTCTCTTTCCTTCATCATTGTAATCATCTGTCTCAACAAATCTGGGACCAGTTCTTGCAGTACTGTTGATTCACCGTATCCACTTAAGTCAGCCTTCATACAAGTGTCCATTCTTCTCAGCACTCCTAACCAAAATGTTCGAAACCAGGGGCTCTGTGATATCTGTATCAAAAATTGCAAGTACACTTCTGTCAAGAGCTTCAGCGCGATCTTTAAGGTCGCTTCCATGCTTCTCATCTCCCTCTCTGCGTGTTCCCTACGCGAGTACTCCAACATCTTTTCATGCAGATCATCAACCATTGCGAAAACAACAAGGTTCAAACAGTTAATGCAATTGACTGGAGTGAAGTCCAATGCCTCAGCAATTCTGAAACTCTTTTGAAGAGATAGAACTGCATGGTTTCTCATCTCTTCTCGCCGAGCTAAGCTGGACTTTCTAAGTACTTCTCCTAGTTTGACAAACAAATTCATGGCAAAGCTGCAAGAAGAGCCTATACCTCTTGCCTCGTCTAAAGAGGAGTTGCTGTGGGCGCTGTAGCTGTTCGCAGGATCTGAGTAGTAGTTTCTATACCATTCGACCAACAAGTTTACAGACTCTGCTAATAGGTCCAGTATCTTTATGTTCTTCTCCAGTGGACTGTTCTTAAGTGCAATAAAACTGAAGGCACAATCAATGCAGTAAGCGTAATTTATCCGCGAAACATGAGTTCCATCAGACATGAATTGGATAAGTGTCTCAACTCCTAGTTCATAGGTTTCAGTGTGTCTCCCAGAGAATTGTAATAAGTGGAGAACTGACTTCCAGCCAAGTTGGGTTTGCAGATTGGCAGGGTACTCAGTCAGAATCTTGTTTAGTGATTGAGTTATGAAGTCACAGCAACTGTCTAAAATCTCTTTCTCCAGCTTCCACATTAGATTTATCGACTTGAAAATGAGCTCCTCAGGGATTTTTTCAGGTTGGAATGTCCCAAGGATCTTGAAACATATTTTGAAGAGGCCTGCAATGGCCTTTTCAGCAAATGGAATAGGGGAGAACATGGGAAACTGAGCAACCACAATCAGATAATCATGGAAACTATGCCAACATGTCTGGAACCTCTGACAGTTGGTCATAGTGATAGCAACTATTACATCCCAGCAGAAACCAACAGTTTCTTCTTCTTCAACTGCTGTACTAAACTTCTTCCCTTTCCCAGCAGCTGCATATATTAAAGACCGCCCAAGATTGAGCAAAGCTTCCTCAGGAAATTTTGAACTATTGCTAAAGATGTTCCCAATTCTTCATTGTTTGATAACCTTGAGATTTTGTTCAAATTCACTAATGCCAAGAGATACAGCATCTTCTGCACTCTCTAGTGACATAAAATGTGAGAACCGATTAATCATGCCAGATGTCTGGCGGCCTCCAAACTTGGCATCATGAGCTGGGAAGATTACACCGGATTCAGATGTTAAGTTTTCTGATAAGGTGGAAGCAGCAGCATCAAATTCAATGGCAGATTGGGGAAGCAGCTTTAACCTCTTAAGTTTTAACAAACAGTCAACAATGTTCCTCCAACCCCCTCTAATTGACTCACCAAAATTGTTTGCAATGGTGAAAACAGCAAGTGTAGCCATTCTTGGCTTCAAATCTTTGCTAAAAGCAAAGAGGGTTTCTTCTGCAGAGGCATATGGATTCAACAATGTAGTGAATTTGGAGAATGTGGCGAGAATTTGATCAAGAGTGTCTTGTAGTCCATACTGAGCTATCCTAGCCACCGAGAACAAACCTTCAATGCATTCATGGAGCAATTCTTCTTCTTCAGCATGCTCAAACACTGCAGAAAGAACAGCCACTGATGGACCAGCAATGCAAGCAAACATATCTCTGCCTAGACGGCGATCAAATTCACATACAAAGAAAGGTTGCACAGTTATTGTTCGGTTCATCAACTCTATCCATCTGTTTGGGTTCATTTCTAGCTGAAGACCAGATTGTCCAAACACGGCAATTGCAGTGTTTGAGATGGAATGGAAAAGGTCAGATAGATAATCTCTAGGAAGATCCTTTCCTCCATTGATTGCTCTATTGTTCCTGATGAACTCGTCTTCTGTCATTTTCTTCTTCACTTGTGGATTGTGTTGATCTGTATTGAGCATAATGAGAGAGTAGCAAAGAATCATCACTGTGTCCTTGTTTGCAAAAATATCTGTAGGTTGTTGTTCATAAAAGTTCTTTGAAAATACCTCAAGAATCCGCTCAATCTTCTGGGACTCTCCTGGTAACCGGAAAGTCTCAAGATAAGTCCGGAGACCACTGTCAAGATTCATGCCTGCAAATCCAAAGGTTTCAGTATATTCTCTTAGAACTTGAATATGAAAGTCATCAGGATCACCAAGATAATCCCCTATCAACATCTTGTCTAGACCAGGAGTGTACCGGAAGAAGTAAGCCACAGCCTTCGGATCGGGAGGATCAGAGACTAGTTTGGTAAGTCTTAAGTACTCCATTCCCTTCTTTTCATCTCGATTATAATGGTGTCTAGCAATCATTATTTTCTTCTTCTGTGCTTTCCTGAGTCTTACAAATTCCACCCAAGTTTCCAAATACTCTTTAACCTGATCTTCCCAAAATGGAGTATACTCAGTAACTTCAACAGGATATGGCCCTGAAGAGCTTGTATCATTTTCTTTATCAATACTATCAGCAATGTTGTGGATCATGATTACTAACCCTTCAAAGGCTTGTATCTGTAAACTTGACAAAGGGTCACCCACCGGAAAACACTGCCTGCAAAGCAACTTGCCAATCTCCTCGAACACATTATAGCATAGGGGATCACAGTCATAGTTCACATAAACTTCGACTACGAATGTTGCCTGCCTGCAGAAGTTTATAATTCCTTCCAGTGCAACTTCTTGTAGTTGGGTTGTTGCTCCTGGAGCTGATGCAACTCTAAAAATCACAAATGTGAAGAACGATTCTAACTGGAGACGAATGTGCCTGCAAACAAAAAAAAGTGATCATATGGTTCAAGTTAGAGTGTGGAAAGAAACTCAAACTCAAGCATTTTCATGTCAAAATTAACCTGCGAAGAAAATGAAACATATTCAAAACCGTACTGCAAATCATGGAAAACACAACCGGGCTTGAACGAGTCCCATAGTGCACCAAATGGTGAAATAGATCATCTTTCATCATCCTCAAAAGCTTCGAATGTGTCCCAATCCGATCTTCACTCAACTCGATCGCGGTGTTGATCAAAATCAAAGCAAAAAGCTGCATATCTTCATCAGCTGTTTGAACCGTAGACCCATCTGTCTCGACCACTTCAACCACATTGAGCAAAGAACACAAGAAATGAAATATATCAACCGCACACCTCATCCCATACCCGAAATCCAAACCACCGTCGTCGACGTCTTCAGTGTCAGTCTCCGACCCCTCATCGTGGATGTCAACTTCCGGCAACCGTGAAAAGATAATGTGGATCAAATCATGCATGGTGTACTTAGCAGTACGTTGAAGCAAGTCCCCTCGTGACGTGGATTGTTGCACGACTTGGAAACAAGTGTTGACAATGGTGCACACAGCTTGGTCAGACAACAACACTGCAGCCCTGTGGTTCATAACTCCGGTGAGAAGCTGCAGAATGTGCATCATCACGGCGTCCTCCGACACCGGATCAGTCTTCTCATGCAAGCCTACACATGGTGATGGCATTGACTACCATGTTGATGGCGTCCTTGGCTCCGGGGGTCTTCTCGTCGAAGACTCCGAGCTTGAGAATCTTCAAGGTGGCGAAGAGGGCGACTCTGGTGGCGGCAGCGTGGACGAAGTCGCTCTGGATGACGTCGAGGAAGGGAGAGATGTAGATGGAAGGGTCTATGGTGCGCCATTCTTGTTGGGGGTTGAAGATCAAGGCTCGAAGTGACTTGAGGGATTGGAGAAGAGAAGGGTCGACGTTGTCTTCCGGGGCGGCGCCGAAGACGTGAGAGTTAGAGTCACTGGGGCGGCGGATGACGGCAAGGACGGTGCCGACTTCGGTGTTGAGCATGCAAGAGAGTCCGAGCTCTTTCCTTTTGAGCTTGGTGGCTTGCTCGGTCTTGCCATTGCTTTCATGGTTCTCCATGAAAGGAAGAGGAAAAGGAAACCGTTGAACAAGTTCAAAAAACGGTTATAGTTTCTGGTCTTTAGCAAACGTGAGGTCAGTTAAATTACTGATTAGATATTACTGGTTAATTTGGATGGTTAAGAATACAGGTTTGATAGGTTCTACCTCTATTTTCTCCTCATTTAGTGCATTTCAGCACCAATTCTAAGTCAAACCCTGCAAAACCGCAATGCATCTCACACGACTTCATGAACCAAAGACGAAGAACAAGATTCAAAGTGTTTCTCTACATATGGTGCATGGAGTGACAAGTTTAAAACCCCATTCACAAGCCTAACTTGCGTGCTAAGTCATCAAAACGAGAGATTCTTACACTGCTAGCTATCGATTCTGGCGCCTACTGTCAGTTAGCTGATCTATATGAGCACTTTAGTTCTTGCTGCAAGCAAAACAATACATCCAATGAATCTTCGTCGTTATAGTTACCGGCTTGTGAAACTGTTAGCAGTGTCTTCAGCCATTCCTCATGGAGAGTTGAGAACTCTGATCTCTGTTCACTAGACTTGAAGCTTTCTCCAACAGATTTCTTCATTACTTGGCCAGCCTTCGAAGCAGCTTCAACCACCTTCTCAGGGATCCCAGCCATCATTGCTACTTGCAATCCATAACTCTCTGGGCATGCTCCTGAGGTTAGGCGATAGAGAAATACCAGCTCTTGGTCTCTTTTTAAAGGGGATACAGATTTTGACCTAAATGCACATGCCATGTGTTGTAATGAAACATGTGGATGAGACGCAAATTCTTTCGTAAGCGGGTGATAGTGTGTGGCGAATAACAATCTGCAGTTAATCTTTTCAACAAGATGGCGAAATACCTGAACAAGTATAAACAGATGAATCTATTAAACATGGAACATGGTATAACATTAGCATAATGATATAAGTAATGGATAAAACCGTTCACAAACAGATCAGTAGAAAATTGATACAAATGCAGTGCAAGTTATCAGTAGGATACAAATTCATAGAAAATCAAAGGAACAACAGGTATTTTAAGTCCATCTTGCTACTTCATATGCCTCACAAGTTTCTTCATGCATGTGGATGGTGGTATGTGTAGCATACTTATTTCTCAGCCGCAGCTACAATTGGTTACAAAATGAACTAATATTCTCAAGTCTCAACTGGTTTACTTTCTTAGACTATATATGCTTCAGTTTAAGAATCAGTGCACAGGTACAGTACAGGTGAATGAATTCAAGTATTTATGTATCAATGAAGTCCCTCCCAAGCAGATATTTAGAAATAGTAAATTATATATATCTGAATGAAGGATGAGTTTGATTATTGGTAATTTGATATTGAATGTCTGATGAGTAGTAAAGGATGTCTCACACCAAGCGGGATGGGTAATCCACTAAAAGACATGTCATTAAAATCTCGAGTAAGACTAAGCGGGATATGTAATCTATCAAAGACATGTATTGAAATCCCCAGTAACACCAAGCGGGATGAGGCATAGATTCGACTGAAAGTCATAAAACTTATATATTCCCTTTAAAAATGGAGCAAGTGGCTTGATAACTCATAGACGACATTAACACCCTGTCACTTGTAGTAACACATGATATAACACACAGGTACAAGACCCATCTAGTGTGTCACAGAGATCATAACACCTAGTTGACCAGGTACAAGATCCATCTCGCGTGTCACCGAGACCCATCTCGGGTGAGTCACCGAGATCGTCATTGTGTGCGAGGCGCACCCCTCAACTCGCGTAATAGTCCTTGCGCGCGCACACGAATCAGTTTTGAGGCTGAGGGTCAGGAGGGACCCGGCAGACTTGAAGATATCAAGAAAAGTAAGACTCGTTCTCCACACGTCTTGAGTGCGGACTTGGGAGGACTGAGATCGGGTAGCCATGACTGGTCTATGGACATTTTGTGTTAAGTCCCCGCTCAAGATGTGTCTTGAACAAGAACTTGGGGTGACTTGTAGTCGGTAGTCAGGAAACTACCTTCCCCGCCCATATAGACCAGTCAGGAAACTTGTAGACCGACATCCGGGCTACCTCGCCATAGTGAAAGATCATCGGTACCACACCGAGAATGTGTTTCTCCAAGCTCCACAAGAATGCACCATGATAAGATATATGTATAGTTAGTCCCACATCGGTAATATGTAAAAAGAGGGAACCTTCCTTAGTTATAAAAGGAAGGCTTCTCCTATGTAGAAGAGAGATCTCTAGGATATATCTGATCGATCCCCCTCCCTCCCTCACTCTCTAACACTTCACCTCGTGGGATAGATGCTCTTGTAACACCAAAGACATGATAGTTGATTCTAAGTGGACGTAACCATGTCCTTTGAGGCATGGTGAACCACTATATGTCCTTGTCTCATGTACATGATAGTCTGTTCCACCGTGATTCTACATAGCCACCGGGTTTATGCAGAAACACTTAGTAACCCATATTGCATTCCCTAACAAGATAGATGTGTCTGGATTAGCAGATTCATGAGGTGTTAAGAATTTACTTAGATGTTTGACGCTTATCCTTTCTTCCTCTTTACTTGTAACGGATGATAACATACTACTGAAAATGACTGAGATGATAAGAGTTTTTAGTGGTCTTGACTGATAGGATAATATTATTATTCCTTTTTCACATATCTATGTTGGACTTTTATTATTTTATTAAGGGTTTAGCCCAATCTTGTAGTAAGAACTTCAGGCCCATTTGGCCAAAGTAGGTAGTTATTGAAATAGTTATTTTCTATCTGTAGGTTATATAAATATTGTAAATTTCTCTTATTCATTTATAGATAAATGATATGAATGTGGTTTAGTTTATTTATTTAAATTTCCTATAATTTTCCTTTTCTATTTCGATATATGAATTCTGATCTTAACATTGACTCATGACTCATGAGTCACGGCTGATCTATATCTTTTTCTATAACTAATGTTCAAAATTAGTGAGTGTGAAATAATCAAAGCATTTTCAGTACTTGGTGTATATTTATACATATATATGAATTCTGATCTTAACATTGACTCATGACTCATGAGTCACGGCTGATCTATATCTTTTTCTATAACTAATGTTCAAAATTAGTGAGTGTGAAATAATCAAAGCACTTTCAGTACTTGGTGTATATTTATACATATATATGTGGGTGTAAAATAATTAAAGTATTTTTGTAACATATAAATTGTTATAAACGAATAATACTGTGTAGTGTATTTAGACTACGTGTCGTCGGTACAAGAATATGGTGAAATAAGGTTGATTTCGTTAAGCCCCTTCTTCCAACTAGGACCAAAACGACGTCGCATAAACCTCCCGCCAATTCTGCCTCGCCACGTAGTATGCGGAGCCCATAGATATTTGTTAGGGTTTGCCACGCTGTCAGCTCTATCCTCCTAAAAAGAGAGAACGTTTGAGAAGTTTCGAGATGCTCTCTCACACCTCCCTCGCTATATAAACCGTTTTGTTTTGCATTCGTTACCCGTCTAATTTTTCTTCAACACCCTCCTCTCTCTCCCCTAAATCCACAGAATCTAATTCCATTTCTCTCTCTTCAACTTTTCCGATCATGCCGAACCGATCCGCCGGAGCACTCACACAGGACTGGGAGCCGGTGGTGATTCACAAGTCCAAGCCGAAGCCACAAGACCTCCGCAAACCCAAGGTGGTGAACCAGGCCCTCCGGTCCGGCGCGCCGGTCCAGACGATCAAGAAGTCCGACGCCGGCCACAACAAGAAGGCTGCGCCGGCGGTGAGCGTGAAGAAGCTGGACGAGGCGGCCGAGCCGGCGGTGCTGGACCGGGTCTCGGCGGATGTGAGGCATGCGATTCAGAAGGCGCGGCTGGAGAAGAAGATGAGTCAGGCTGAGCTGGCTAAGAGGATCAACGAGCTCCCTAAGGTGGTTCAGGAGTATGAGATCGGGAAGGCCGTGCCGAACCAGGCGGTGCTGGCGAAGATGGAGAGAGTTCTTGAGGTGAAGCTCAGGGGTAAAGTCGGTAAATAAGATCAAAACGGCTGCGTTTTGGGGGGTTAGGGTTTCTGTGATGAACATAATGTGAGTTGTCTGTTTGGATAATTAGCTATGAGATCTGAGTATGATGATTTAGGCTGTAAAAAGAAAAAGAAAAAAAAAAAGTAACTCTGATGTTTGTTACTGTTTTGCTTCAGATCAATTTGGCTCCAATTTTATTATGCATACCAATTGTGCCTATTACATGTTTGATGAAATGCCTCTGCTAACCCATCTATGATGATAGAGCTAGACTTATTTTACAACACAAAAACGGAGTAAAATTTAGAGCCAGGGAGAGTTGTAGATTGGAGTGACTACTGATTTGGTATGCATATACTTGTGGAGGCCTTCCATACCCATGTCTTTTCCAAAGCCACTCATCTTGTATCCACCAAAAGGGGCATCGTTGTCGGCGGCGAGGTAGCAGTTGATCCATATGGTACCGGCGCGGATTGACCTTGAGACGGTGTTGGCAATGTCGATGTTCTTGGTTATAATGCCTGCTGCTAGGCCATATTTGGTGTTGTTGGCTCTCTGTATGGCCTCTTCTATGGTCCTGCAATAGAATGGGCTCACAGTTAGGGGACATTTTCGAGCTGATGTGAAGCGCGAAATGGGAGCAAGGGTTTTACTTACTTGAACTTCATCACAGACATTACAGGTCCGAATATTTCATCCTTGGCTATCATCATGTCATCCTGAGGGAGTTGTTAGAAACAACAATCAGATGAAACAGACTAACATTCGCGATATCGACCCGAATTAGCTAAGGGTGTACCTTGACATCTGTGAACACTGTTGGCTCAATGTAGTAACCCTTGTTGCCCACAGGCTTGCCCCCTGTTAGCAAAGTGGCTCCTTCTCTTTTTCCATGCTCAATGTAGGTTAAGACTCTCTCAAACTGCTGCCTACAAACCTGCGATTGTTGTCACGACTGACGGACGTTAGAATCTAGAGGGATCACATTGCATAACCATGAAAAATTCGATCAGAAGCATAGTACATAGCATAGATGAATTGGAAAACTGCATCGCCTTGTTGATGACTAAATATTGATCGAAAAGAGTGACTGAACATTCACTATTTTCAGGATTCGCTTGTGTTACCTGGGGTCCTTGACGAACATTAGGATCAAAAGGATCCCCAACAGTCCAATATTTTGCCTTCTCTTTCAGCTTCTTCACTAGTTCATCATGAATTCCTTCTTGAACTAAAACACGAGAACTTGCCACGCAAGTTTCTCCCTGAAAACATGAATGACACAAAGTTACCTCACTGCGATAATTTTCATTCAAGTTAAAAGAACTTAAGATTTGAAGATGGATGATACAAATGGATGATCCTGACCTTGTTGAAGAGGATCCCCAAGAGAGCAAGGTCAGCAGCCTTATCTACATCAGCATCATCAAAGATTACAAGGGGTGACTTCCCCCCTAGTTCAAGTGAAACTGATTTTAAGTTGCTCTTTGCTGCAGCCTGCATCACTAGACGGCCTACGTCTGTAGAACCAGTAAAACTGACCTGAAATGTCAAGAAATCAAACCAAGTATCAGTAGGTGTTACATTAAGCCATTATCAATGACCAAGTTGGAAGCAGAAGAGCAGGAACCTACTTTGTCAATGTCCATATGATAACTGACGGCCGCACCAGCAGTCTCTCCAAATCCATTTACGACATTGATCACTCCATCAGGAACACCAGCCTTCATAAAGAAATCAAAAGCCAAAGTCACTACTACATCTAAGCTACATTGGCAATGCAAACATTTGAATTCTCTTCTAAATATATGCCGTCAGGAAGTGAGCTTATATTGAAGAGAGAATTCACATAATCTCGCGACATAGCGGCGTGTACTAATCGAGCATCTGACTACATAACATGTCACACTATCGCCACATAGCATGACAAAGCAACTATGCCGGATCAGAACCATGAGAATGATTTTTCAAGCTTACCAGCTGGGCCAGATGAGCCAAATAGAGAGCCGAAAGAGGTGTCTGCTCAGCCGGTTTGATGACCATGGTGCAACCAGCAGCTAAGGAAGGAGCGACCTTAAAAGATAACATGCCGCATGGAAAATTCCATGGAATGATGTGTCCAACAACACCAACTGGTTCGAGTAAAGTATAAGCATGAAGCTCAGTCGACATTTTGAGCACATTTCCATGAATTTTATCAGCTGCACCCGCATAGTAACGGAAGGTCTGTGCTGCCTGAGGTACGTCTATGGCTATGCCCATACTGAACAACTTCCCAGCATCAACTGTATCCAACTTGGCTAGTTCTTCTGTATGTTCATCAATCAAGTCTGCAAACTTCATCATGATCCTTCTCCTCTCCTGAACATTGTTCAAGGCATTACATCAACAATCGTTAGCGAAAATAAGAAAGGCTGATTCGAAATTCCGAACAAATTAATTAGATAAAATCAACAGTGACATCTCTACTGGGACTAAAAATGGCAAACTAGTCAAGAGTAGAGAACGTAATACGTACAACGCCGGGCAAACGAGGCCAGGTGCCATGGTCAAAGGCGGCTCTTGCAGCTTTGACTGCCAAATCCACGTCTTCCTTATCTCCCTCTGCAACTCTGGTTATCACCTCCCCTGTTCTTGGATCGATTGTCTCAAATGTTTTACCTTCATTAACAAACAAAAAACCAATATGGATCGCAAACTCTTGTTAGCTAATGTTGCCCCATATGAAATCAGAACGATACAGAGAAGATTAACATGAACCTTATGTGTTCGAGACAAGTGAATGAGGAATAATCAAGTACCTGAAACAGAATCCACGAACTCTCCATTGATGAAGAGCTTGGTGAACTTTATATTTGGCAACTTCACAAAGGACTCCTCGGAGCTGACGTTACTATTGGCACCCATTTCTGTTTTTATTGTTCTTGGTAGTGTAGTTGTGTTTCTATCGTTTATGATGAGGTTGGTGTTTATATAACAAAAGTATAGGACTACAGAGGAGGCAAAAGTCTTCTATTCAAATAAAAAAAATCTTAGTTGTAGACTAGTTGTGACTGCTGATTTTTCTCAGACTACCTTATTTGAATTTGGTACAAAAACAATGGTAAGATATTGAGAATCTAATACAATTCCTCATAGTAACTCCAACAGTTTTCTATAACTTGGATCTATTTGTAGCTCTATACTCTTTCAGCAATATCTTGAAAGTGACCAATACCTAAATGATCCTTTCAGGCTCTCAATTAAAACAGTGGAAAATCAAATACATAGTATACACAAAACACACTTACAATATTTTTTGACATATCCCACAAAAAAAGTGTACAACTTCATCTAAATAACTTATTGTGCACTGGAACTGCAAGTTGCTGGCATTCTTTTGGTATAGGATTTACAGCCAAGGAGAGTTATAGATGGGAGTGACCACAGATTTAGTATGCAGAAACTTGTGGAGGGCCTGCAGACCATAGTCTTTTCCAAAGCCACTCATCTTGTATCCTCCAAAAGGGACATCATCGCCGAAGGCGAAGTAGCAGTTGATCCATATAGTACCCGCGCGGATAGATCTTGAGACGGTGTTGGCCACATCGATGTTTTTGGTTACAATTCCGGCTGCTAGGCCATACTTGGTGTTGTTAGCTCTCTCTATTCCCTCCTCAATGGTCCTGCACAATTGCTCATAGTTGTAAGTAAACTTATATCTATTCAGAAGAGCTAAAAAAGGAATCAGGTTTGTGCTTACTTGAACTTCATTAGTGACATGACAGGTCCAAATATTTCATCTGTGGCTATAAGCATGTCATCCTGAGGGAGTTGTTATAACATTAATCAGATGAACATGGAAGATCAAACAAGATTTACATAATTAACTGTATCATTTTTTACCTTGACGTCAGTAAATACTGTTGGTTCAATGTAATAACCCTTCTTTCCCACAGGCTTGCCCCCTGTCAACAAAGTTGCTCCTTCTCTTTTCCCATGTTCAATGTAGGTCATGATTTTCTCATACTGTGTTTTGTCTACCTGTAAATTTAAATGAATGTCATAAATCTGAAAGCATAGGATACATTATATCTTCTGTATAACTTTCAAATTCGCTATGGTAGTACATAGATATATCAAAATCTGCCATGTTGATGGCTATAAATATCGAAATAGTCTAAAAGGCAGTATGATCATCATCATATACCTGGGGTCCTTGACGAACATTAGGATCAAAAGGATCCCCAACTGTCCAATCTTTTGCTTTCTCTTTCAACTTCTTCACAAGTTCATCATAAATCCCTTCTTGAACAAACACACGAGAGCTTGCCACACAAATTTCTCCCTGTAAAATGTGAATGACACAAAATTAGCCCTGCTACATGCATATAGAGCTAGAATGAACTCCTGACTTAAAAAATAACAAAAACTAGAACTATAAAATCTGACCTTGTTGAATAGGATCCCCAAGAGAGCAAGGTCAGCAGCCTTGTCTACATCAGCATCATCAAAAATTAATAGGGGTGACTTGCCCCCTAGTTCAAGTGAAACTGCTTTTAAGTTGCTCTTTGCTGCAGCCTGCATCACTTGACGCCCGACCTCCGTGGATCCAGTAAAACTTACCTAAATTATGAAATTAAATAAGTATCACTTTGTATTAGATCAAGCTATTAAACTGTGCTGAAAGCTGAGTTGCCAAAGCTTCCAAGAAAAAGAGCTAGAGTTTACTTTGTCAATGTCCATATGATGGGTTATGGCAGCACCAGCAGTCTCTCCATATCCAGTGATGACATTGAGCACTCCATCAGGAACACCAGCCTTCACAAACAACTCACAAGCCAAAGTCACCACTAGCAATACTAATGCACGTCATAGGTTTGATAACATAACAAATCTACTTAAGTTATATTATGAGAAGGTTTGTCCAAGCTTGATTACCAACTTAGCAAGATGAGCATAATAGAGCGCCGATAGAGGTGTTTGCTCCGCAGGTTTGATCACCATTGTGCAACCTGCTGCCAAGGAAGGAGCAACCTATGCGAACAGCAGCGTACTGGGAAAATTCCATGGAATGATGTGTCCAACAACTCCAAAGGGTTCGAGTAATGTTTAAGCTTGAAGCTCGCGCGACATTTTGAGAACCTCTCCATGAATTTTATCAGCTGCACCAGCATACTAACGTAGAGTCTGTGCTGCCAGAGGTATGTCTACAGCTTTACCAAAACTGAACAACTTGCCAGCATCAATTGTATCCAACTTGGCTAATTCTTCACTATGTTCATCAATCAAGTCTGCAAACTTCAACATAATCTTTCCCCTCTCCTGAACAATATATATCACATCAAGCCATAAATTTCAGATCACTCTCAAGTATTCACACTACAGTAAAGTTAATATATTTCAAGTGTTAATAAATACACAAGCCAATAAGCTTAATATTAATTAGATGACAGTTTAATTTTAGATATACACAATTTTTATTCATTAATTAATAATCTAAAATTTGCTCAAACTTCACTTTCCCTTGACAAGTATGATCAGGACTAGAGAAAATGAGAAATAATGATGAAGGACTTTTCAGATGGTAAAATTTGAAAATCAGATAGTTGACCAGAAGAACAAACAACGGGATATATAAGATTTTCTTTGGTCAGCAAAGACAAAAAATATAAGAAGGCTTGAAAATGATTTCTATTTCTAACGGTACTCACCATAAACATCTTGATCATCAGTTACTATTCTAAACTGATGAATGTATATATTACGTATGCCACAAGCAACTCATTAAATACCAAGTTTTACTTTGAAATTATCACAATGTCGACTTCGTTTTTATAATTTTATTTTTTTGGGTGCCACACTGTAGATAGAAGAAATGAGATGGTGACAGACTTGCTAAGTCGACTTGTGATGAATTTCTCTTCGACGAATTAAAAAAAAAAAAACCTTAAGTGACACATACGCTTACATCACCAGACTAGATAATCGAAGGTTCTATGTGTTTAATATAAATCATATTTGCTTGCCAAAAATATATATATAAATCATATTTACTGTTGTAAATATTAAGTATTTGTCCATTAATACTATTAGGACTAATATACAATATCTTAATAGTATGAGGACTTGCTATGTAATCATTCTCTCTATATAAAGAAGACATGTGAGAATCAATAAGATACTTCACTACATTCTCTCATTCTCTTTCTATTGGTAAGTTTATTCACAAAGAAAGTAAGTTCTAGTTTACAACACGTTATCAGCACGAGTCCGCTTCTTATTTCTATAAAACTTCATGATGGTCTACGAGATGTTGGTGCAACCTTTGTTGCTTATTATCTACACTCATGATCTATGGGTTTACCTCTTATTTTGTTAAATCTACATATGTGTTTGTTTATATTATTTCTATATTTACAATTACTTATATTAGTGAGCATGAAGTTTCACTAATAATTTTCGAGCCTGAAGTTTCGAGATCATGAACCCGAAGTTCAATAACAATAGACTTGCAGTTCTAATTGTTTAAGCATAAACCTGAAGTTTTGTACATATACTTTGTATCCCGTGAAAGAGGTTTCAAGAAATATTCTGACCTCATTACTTGTCTGCTATTGGTTGAGCAGAATAATGAATTACTGATGAAGAATCACCAATCTCGCCCTACTGGGTCAAAACCATTTCCAGAGGCAAATGTTGTTCACAATGGTGGAAATGGCAATCAAGGTCGAGGAAGGCATGGCAATGCTCGTGGACGTGGTCATCGTTGTGGTCGTGGACGTCATAATGGTGTTGGTCGTAATGGACTTAACAACTATTTGCAGTAACATTAATTCGTTTGAGGCCCATAGGCAACCACCAATATTCCCCATCCTAACTTGCTACTGGGAGCCAGCCCAATATCTCCCATTTACGGATTTTTGGTTGTGCCACTTATGTGCCTATTGAACCGCCAAAACGTCTAAAAATGGGCCATCAACGACGATTGGGAATCTACATCGGATTCGATTCACCATCCATTATCGATATCTTGAACCCTTGACGAGTGACCTATTTCGTGCAAGGTTTGCAGATTGTCATTTTAATGAGACAATATTCCCGCCATTAAGGGGATATAAGAAAGTTTCTGAAGAACGTCGTGAATTATCGTGGGTAGTACCTACACTGTCTCATCTTGATCCTCGTACTAAACAAAGTGAAAATGAAGTACGACGAATTCTGCATCTCCAAAACATTGCTGACTTAATGCCTGATGCATTCACCGACACAGCAAAAGTGACAAGATCACATATCCCAGCAGCTAATACTCCTGCACGAATTGATGTCCCGACTGGACAAAATAATGTGGCGGCAAATGAGCAATCTAATGCACGCCTAAAGCGTGGCAGACCTATAGGTTCAAAAGATTCAGTTCCTAGAAAGAGGAAAACAAAGGCACATCTGAATTTTGATGACATCGCTTCTGAAAATACTCTTGGGCAAGACGTTGACGTCTGATCCACAATTCATGATTCTATAAATACACAAAGGTCAAATGACTTTGGTGAAACACAAGCCCTTGAAGAGGCTCAGGTACCTGAAAATAAGGAAATTTCCGTAAATTATGTGTACACCAATGAATTTTGGGAGACAACGATATGATTGGCTCAAATGGAAAAATACAATCCAAGAAGAGTTAAAATCTCTAGAAAAGCGCAGTGTTTTTAGACCCATTGTCCAAACACCACCCAATGTGAAACCGGTTGGATATAAATGGGTTTTTGTAAGAAAGCGCAATGAGAAAAATGAGGTTGCAAGATACAAAGCGCGACATGTTGCGCAAGGTTTTTCACAAAAGCCTGGGATAGATTATGACGAAACATATTCTCCTATGATGGATGTCATAACATTTCGTTATCTAATAAGTTTGGTAGTTTTTGAGAAACTTGATATGCAACTTATGGATGTTGTGACGGCATACTTATACGGAGAACTAGATACTGATATCTATATGAAAATACCAGAAGGGTTGAAGTTGCCTGAAACAAACACAAAACAGCAAGACATGTACTCAATTAAGTTGAGACGATCCTTATATGGATTAAAGCAATCTAGACAGATGTGGTATAACCGTCTAAGTGAATATTTGCTAAAAGAAGGTTATGTGAATGACCCAATATGCCCATGTGTATTTATTAAGAAATCAAATTCTGGTTTTGCCATTGTAGTAGTATATGTCGATGACATTAATCTGATTGGAAGTCCTGAAGAACTTTCAAAGATAGCTGAATATTTAAAGAAAGAATTTGAAATGAATGATCTTGGAAAAACAAAATATTGTCTTGGTCTGCAGATTGAGCATTTGGCTAGTGGAGTTTTAGTCCATCAATCAGCTTATATTGAGAAGATCTTAAAACGTTTTAGCATGGATAAAGCTCATTCACTAAGCACACCAATGGTTGTTCGGTCCCTTGACATTCACAAGGATCCATTTCGTCCAAGACAAGACGATGAAGATATTCTTGGTCCAGAAGTACCATATATGAGTGTTGTAGGTGCATTACTTTATTTAGCACAATGCATTAGGTGCTTCACTGTCACTTGTATTAGTCTAAAATAAAATTGCTCAATCATGTCTGAAGCTAAATGAACTCTTTTTTATTTTTTTAAGAGGGTAATCAGCCCCCTATTTTATTAAAAAATATAAAGGTAATATAAAGGAGGGGGACAAAAACCTGACCTCATGTATCATGTATTTCTCTAACTAGAAATGATAAACAAATGTTTAATCTTGCATGCATATTGTCCCACAAATGTGGACCATATAAAAAAAACATCAGTCAATAGCTTCATGTCATTGCCTATACTGAGGAATGAAACTATGAGCATTGGTCGATAATTGTGAGATACCAAACATAGAGTAAACAGAAACAAGTGTATGGTTTTGTATAACACAAGAGTTTGGGAAACAACTTGATCAAGGTTAATCGGCAAGCCTCGTTGACATACAATGATCATTTGCCGGTTTCGATCAAATAGAGACTTGTATATTGCAACAACAAGAGAGGAAACACATTCAAATTGATGGTGTGCATATACAATCCTTTTGACATTCCCCACATAAATAAAGAACTTCAACTCAATAATTTTATTCTGCACTGGAATTACGACTATTAACATTAATTCTTTTGGTAAAGGATTCAAAGCCAGGGAGAGTTATAAATGGGAGTGACCACAGATTTAGTATGCAGGTACTTATGGAGGCCTTGCATACCAAAGTCTCTTCCAAAGCCACTCATCTTGTATCCTCCATAGGGGCAGTCGCTGTCGAAGGCAAAGTAGCAGTTGATCCATATAATGCCTGCATGGATTGATCTTGACACAGTGTTGATCACATCGATGTTCTTGGATACAATGCCTGCAGCTAGGCCATACTTGGTGTTGTTGGCTCTCTCTATTCCTTCCTCAATGGTCCTGCAAAATTGCTCAAATTTATAAGCTACACTTACACCTTTTAGCATATCAGAAAGACTAGATGGAACAAAGGGAATCAGGCTTATGCTTACTTGAACTTCATTAGCGACATCACAGGTCCGAATATTTCATCCTTGGCTATAAGCATGTCATCCTGACCAGATTGTTGTAACATCAATGAGTTAAACATAACAGAAACATAATCAACATTCGCTATATCAGATTTGATATTGATGTGTTGACAATGTTGGTACAAGAATTGTTGGCTATCCCTTTATGATCAAAACACAAGGATACATGCTACATGTTGTAGCCTGGTAGCAAGGACTACTCAAGTGAAGAATGAAGAACCTGACAGATTTCATATGCATCAGTTAGTTCATGCATGTGCATCACATTCATTCACTAAGGATGGCAGCCGTGCTTGCCATCCCGATTACACGGATACCCCTGCTGTATCTGTTCTATCTTCTGGGTCTGACCATGTGCATATTCAAATGTGCTTGCTTCAGTTTTCAAAGTGTTTGAATTTCAAATACCTTTTAGCAAAACATTAGTCTATTCATACTTGAGCTCCAAGTTAGTCTAGGGTGGTGTGGCAAACCAACCCGTGACCACATAACTTGAGCCTTTGGGAACCAGCTGGATTTTGGTGCACTACCAGAAGAAAGATTATAGCCGACGAAAAAAAAAAAACCAGGCCGACGAAGCATTTTTTCGTCGGCTATAGTGGGCTTTAGCCGACGAAAATTTCTTTCGTCGGCTAAGGTAAATTTTCGTCGGCTATGATGTCCACTTTAGCCGACGAAATTTATTTCGCCGGCTATTTTAAATTTTCGTCGGCTATGACAAACTTTAGCCGACGAAAAAAAATTTCGTCGGCTAAAGAATTAATGTCGTCGGCTAAAGTTCACAAACCATGGCCGACGAAATATTTAAAGGTTTAGCCGACGAAATTCATAGTCGTCGGCTAAAGTGCTTTATATTTGCAGATCTGGGCAGCAGCAGCTCATTTCGAAAAAAACGGAAAAAAAAAACGGGAGAAGAAAAAAGGGGAGAAAAAGTTTGGGTGTTGTCGAAATCTGTCCATAATCAGTTTGTGGAGCCATATATAGGTACGTATATGTATATATATGTTGATTAATTGAGTTTTATTTGAGTTGATCGATTTTAATTAATTAGTGTGATTAATTGAGTTTATTGATTTTGATTGTGATTGAGTTGATTAATTTTGAGTACGTTAGATGTATATATATATGTGTTGATCGATTTGGTTGATGATTTGAATTGATAATATATATGAATTAATTTGTTGTTAATAAATAGTAAATATATATATATATGTTAATATTAATTTATAATATTATTGTGTTGATATGGTATGAAGTTGTTGATGATATATATGAGTTCATAATGATAATTTTGTAATTAATTAGTTGTAGTACGTACGTAGAATATATATATACTAAATGAATAATTGAGATTTTATATATGGCATGAAATTTTATTAATAATTAGCTAGCATCGTTATAAATATATATATATTTTGTTATATTTTCAGGATATGGATAAGAGTTGGATTTCGCTTCCAAAATGGGACAAAAGATACGGTGCAGGAGTTATGAGTTTTCTAGAATATGCGATGGATAATGCTAACGGGAATACAATTTTCTATTGCCCGTGCACGAAATGTCAGTGTCGCAGCGATATGTATCGATTTCCCATTGACAAAGTATGGCAGCACCTGAGGAGTAACGGGTTTTGGGAGAAGTACACATGTTGGTTATATCACGGTGAAACATCATCAGGGGGTCCGCATGATCATGGCCAATTTTCCGAGACGGGCAGTGCTAGTACATCCAACGATCCAACAACGACATTCATCAACGACATGTTTCCTTATGAGAGCGGTGTATGCGCTCAAGGACAGTATATGCCTGACCCGGTGCAGCCCTTCCCTAGAGCTGTGAACACTGCTGGTATTGAAAAGTACAACAAACTGCTTGCTTTCCAACAGACCCCTGTGTACCCCGGTTGTCAGAAGACCGTTCTTGAAAGTGTGATGGACGTAATGAGGATTAAAGTTGAGACAAAATCGACCGTGAAGGCTGTTGATGAGTATCTACAGTACACTGCTTCGATGCTGCCCAACGGTCATCGTCTTCCTACCACTCATCGGAAGGTCCGATGTATCCTGAAAGATCTTGGGCTTTCCTACATCAAGATCCATGCATGCAGATATGACTGCGTTCTCTTTTGGGGTAAAGATCCAGAAGGGAATGACCTTGGTGGCCTTGACGCATGTCCGGTATGTCACACTGACAGATATAAGCTGACTCCTGCAGGCAACAGGAAACCTGTAAAGGTACTTCGGTATTTCCCTTTGACGGATAGGTTGGAGCGGTTGTACATGTCTTCACACACGGCCGAAGCGATGAGATGGCACGCTGATAGGGAATTGCATGACGAAGATACCCTTATACACCCTGCTGACGGGGAGGCTTGGAAGCATATAGACAGGGAGTTTCCTCAATTTGCGTCAGAGGTCCGAAATGTGAGGCTCGGGCTCTCATCCGACGGGTTCAACCCTTTTGGGAACATGAGTCTGCAATACAGTATATGGCCGGTGATTTTGGTACCGTACAACCTTCCCCCATGGATGTGCATGAAGAAGGAGTACAATATGTTGAGTTTGTTGATTCCGGGGCCCGGTTATCCGGGGAAGTGTCTCGATGTGTACTTGAGACCTTTGATTGAAGAGCTTAAATTTTTGTGGGACGTTGGTCATCCCACTTATGACAAGTACACGCACGAGATGTTCCAGATGCATGTCATGGTTGTTGGCACCATCAGTGATTTTCCTGCCCGTGGGATGTTGTCGGGCAACGTTGTTAGGGGATACAAGGCTTGTCCAGAGTGCCTTAGCGATGAGGGGAGCAGCAGTCATTGCAACAAGATATGCAGATTGGGTCACCGTGCTTTCCTTCCATATGATCACGAATGGCGGTTCGATGAAAAGGCATTTGATGGGACCGTAGAACACGGCGTCCCTCCCAGAAGATGGACGGGGGAAGACATTTTAGCGGTGCTTAATGAGTACGATTTTGGGCAGCTCAGCAATCACCCCAACATTGTGGCGGCTATACCTGAAAGACCCGACAGGTACAAATTCTGGACACATAAGAGCATATTCTGGGAACTCCCATACTGGAGTAAGTTGTTGATCAGGCACTACCTGGATGTGATGCACATAGAAAAGAATGTGTGCGACAGTGTGGTTGGCACAGTGCTGAATTTGGAGGGGAAGACGAAAGACGGTCCTAAGGCACGCATTGATCTAAAAAAATGCGGAATAAGAAGACATTTGTGGTTGAAAGAAGGGAAGAAAAAAATGCCTCAAGCTCCTTACACCGTGAAGCCTGACCAGAAGAACCTAATTTTCAGGTGGATGAGTTGTGTGAAGTATCCTTCAGGCTATGCAGGAAATATTGCCCGGTGTGTGAACTTCCGGGACAATAAGATGTACGGGTTGAAGAGTCATGACTGTCATATCCTGCTGCAACGTCTCTTCCCTGTTTTCATTCGACCGTTCCTTCCCCGTCAGGTGGTGGAGCCGTTAGTAGCGTTGGGAAGGTTTTTCCAGAAGTTATGCACACGGGAAGTGTCTCGATGTGACCTCCGGGAAATGCAAATGGACATCATTTATATCATGTGTAAATTTGAGAGGATATTTCCTCCAAATTTTTTTGACATCATGCCTCACCTGATGATCCATCTTCCCGAGCAATTGTTGCTTACCGGTCCAGTACACTACACTTGGATGTATCCCATGGAAAGGTACGTTTTTTACTTTCATGAATTCCTCAATACATATACATGTTCAATAATCATAACATTTTGCAACTTGATTTACAGGCAACTTGGAGACTACAAAGATTATGTGGCTAATAAATCCGCTCCTGAAGGATGTATAGCTGAAGCATATATTGCGCACGAGTGCGTCACCTACATGAAGTTGTATTTAGGAGCGTTGAAGGAAACTCCGCAAACCATGCCGGTAGATGTACCGAAGTTCAATCTTTCCATAGTCTCTAGTGATGTTGAAGTGTATGGAATTTTGCCAAACTCCTACAAGTTGCAACCACATGAGCTAGTCATTGCCCACTGGTGGGTATTGATTAACTGTCCAGAAGTTGAATACTGGAAAGACATCCATCTCAATCATCCCAACATTGCCGGTGATCTCGAGTACCACAACAAGGAGTTCGCAGATTATTTTGGCGGTTGGGTACGTAATTTAATTTTTCTCTACGGGTTTATGTTTATTGAATAATTATTCATATTTACAGTTGAGATGGTTGGTTGCAGATGAACCATATTCAATCTGATGGTCACCCAAATTGGTCGCACGAACTCAGACTTCTAGCCATGAAGCCGATAGTCTCAAGAGTTTATCCGATGTGCAAGGTGAATGGCGTGCAATTTATATGCGAACAAAGAGACAGCAGAAAGAGAACACAGAATTCTGGGGTCATGGCACATGGTGGGCGGAATGGAGTTGACTATTACGGTGTTCTTGATTCAGTGGTGGAACTCGTTTACGGTGAAGGCATGACAGTGCACCTCTTCAAGTGTAGATGGTTTGATACTAGGCCGCAGAGCATGAAGACCGATCAGTACGGAATATTATCGGTGAACACTAGTACAAGTTCTTACGAGGATGACCCCTTCGTTTTTGCCACATCGGTAAAACAAGTGTTTTATCTTGATGACCTTGCTAAGGGTGACGCGTGGAAAGTAGTCAACCTTGTGCACACTCGAAACATTTATCGGGCGGCTACACTTGGAGAGGCCGAAGACGAGGAAGAAGATGTTGCGTATCAAGAGCCCAACGCAATAGGTATTCCTAACTCCTCTACCATTCGCCTTAATAATTTTAAAGCGGGTCGTTCGGTGCGAATTCGTGATGAAGAGCCAAGGCTTGTTGATGTTGATCCAAATCAAGAGTCAGACGAAGACTCTGGCGATGAGGAAATACATATATTACCAGAAATTAATTCTGACACCGAAGAAGACTCATCGGATGATTCCGATTACGAGCCTTAGTTTTAATGTATGATTCCGATTAATTTGTATAATTTTTCAAAGACTTTTTCCTTTATAGTTTACACATGTTGAATTCATATTTCAGTTATGAATATATGAGATTTTGGTGATACATGATGAACAGGGTTTTTTAAATGTATGGTTTATGAATATCGTCTGTTTTTTTTTTCCCTGTTTTTTACTTTAGCCGACGAAATATACTATAATTCGTCGGCTAAGATGTTTTTTGCCGACGAAAAAAGCCTTAATTCGTCGGCCATAGATGTTTTTTATTTATTTTTATTACACACTTTAGCCGACGAAATAAACTGTGATTCGTCGGCTAAACTACCTTAGCCGACGAAAAAAGACTTAATGTCGTCGGCTAAACTTGTTTTTTATTTTTTTTAATTACTCACTTTAGCCGACGAAATACACTGTAATTCGTCGGCTAATATGGTTTTTGCCGACGAATAACCTAATAATTCGTCGGCTATAGTTATTTTTTTTTTTTTAATTACATACTATAGCCGACGAATATGTTAGGGTATTCGTCGGCTAAACCCTAAAATATTTCTATTACCTACTATAGCCCTATGTTCGGTGGTTATTTTGCGTAAAATTTTTATACGACTTGTTGCGTGTCATCGGTTTAAAACTATTTTCAGTTGGAGGTCCGGCCAAAATACGTAATTTAGACGGTCGAACGACCTTTTCCGTGCGTTTAGGGGTTTGACTTACGAGATTGACCGTCCGGATCGAGCCCTTATTCTTTTCGGATGAAGTTGAATTTTTTCCCATACATGTATTTTATCATGATGGTCATATCTGACGGCTGGATTTGTGTTTCTCAAGTTTGATCATCACGATCACAACATGTGTACTAATGTTGTATAACTTGTTTACCAAGTGTTATGTAAATGTTCCGTTTCAAAAACAAACTATACGTAGATCCTTCAAACGTAAAAAAGTCGTGAAATAAGACATGACTAGAATGGTGAAATAAGTCTACGGTTGAAAAATCACGGTATTCCGGTCATGTCTCGGTGCCGATAGTTGCGGTCAATTCAATTTTCCATTCTTTCTCCCTATGGGTAGCCCCGGGTTCGGTGGTTATTTTGCGTAAAATTTTTATACGACTTGTTGCGTGTCATCGGTTTGAAACTATTTTCAGTTGGAGGTCCGGCCAAAATACGTAATTTAGACGGTCGAACGACCTTTTCCGTGCGTTTAGGGGTTTGACTTACGAGATTGACCGTCCGGTTCGAGCCCTTATTCTTTTCGGATCAAGTTGAATTTTTTCCCATACATATATTTTATCATGATGGTCATATCTGACGGCTGGATTTGTGTTTCTCAAGTTTGGTCATCACCAGAACAACATGCCAAATGTATGAAGGTTTAGCCGACGAATTTCAAAGGTTTAGCCGACGAATTTCAAAGGTTTAGCCGACGAATTTCAAAGGTTTAGCCGACGAATTTCAAAGGTTTAGCCGACGAATTTTGAAGGTTTAGCCGACGAATTTCAAAGGTTTAGCCGACGAATTTCAAAGGTTTAGCCGACGAATTTCAAAGGTTTAGCCGACGAATTTCAAAGGTTTAGCCGACGAATTTCAAAGGTTTAGCCGACGAATATATGTATAGCCGACGAAATTTTAATCTTTAGCCGACGAACAAATTATTTCGTCGGCTAAAGTCCTCGGGTTTTAATTGCAAACCCTAGCCTCCTCCCTCATTTCTGCAGTTTTTCAACCCTAGCTCCTCCCTCCCGGTCTCCTCCCTCCTCCCTCCGGTCTGCTCCCTCCTCCCTCCCGGTCTCCTCCCTCCTCCCTCCTCCCTCCCGGTCTCCTCCCTCCTCCTCCCTCATTTTTGCTTTTCTGAATTGCTACGAAGGTAAACTCTTTTTTCTGTTCCTTGAATTCAGTTTTGTCTATTTGTTTTGGATGCTTCAATACTCGTAACCCTTTTAGATTCTTTTTGAGTCTGGAGTTCTTGGTTTGTTTCTGATTATTTCGTTGATTGTTGATTCGTTTGGTGTGATTTCTAAGATTGACTTTTTGTATTGATTTGCTATTTGTAAATTTATTTATAGGTGTTCTAGGTTTGAAATCTGAAGATATCTGTTTTCAGATTAATGAATGAGATTAGTGAAACCTTGGTGATGAGAAAAAAAAATGATATTAAGATGTTGAATTTTATAATTGTAATATAATGCCGAAAACCTGTATCAAATGTATTTACAGTAATTTAGATGCATGTTGTAACCGGATTGATTTGTGGATTTTTCGGGATGATTAAGTGTGAGGCCCAAAGATTCTAAAATTGTCTCCTGATTCATCCTACATTTGTTTGGCAATATTATTTATTTTCTGCAAAACGAAGTTGTTGTGTCCAGTTGGCAACCGTTGACATGTTTTACTTTACATCTTACATAATAATTGTGCTATGTGTCTTAGGACAGTTAGATATAGAGAGCAAAACAAATAGATATAAATTATTAATAAAATACGTAAATTATTAATAAAAGAACATTAATAAAAGAACATTATTAATAAATTATTAAATTTATTAATAATTTAACACTAGATTAACTAGAGAATCGGGATGAAAACGCGAAATTGAAGAAAGGAATAAATGTGTTAATTTATTTTTGATTTCGAATTTAGTTTTACGATATGTTAGTTAATATATAATATTGTTATGTAAGTAAAATATATATATATATATATATATATCTATATATATATTGGTATGTGCGTGTAAATTTTTATTGAATAAGTATAATTTTAAAAATGTATAATTTTTTATAAAACAAAGACAAAATAATCTAAAGCCTTTAATTAATATTATAAATAGGATGAGCGGCTTTTTTCGATCGAAGAAGAGTTCGAAGGGCCAAAGGTCCGAATCGTCTGAGGGAACCTCTAGCAACCCTCAAACGACGTTTCAGGGCCACATGACAGCCCGACGTGCGAGCCTTCTGGAGACGGCGCCGGAGGTGCCCGTTTCATCGAGGCAGGCGGCCGTCCCTCGTTCCCCGAGGCCCTTGACGGAGGTGTCTGCACCTCGTATGCCCGAGATACACCGGGCGCCCACTCCGGGTCCTACTTCTTCGGATAGTGGGTCATCTGGGGTACAGATGCCGCCGCCTCATCTGTTCCTTCCGCGGATGATACCGGCGATACCTGTAGTCGATGACTCAGGGACGCCGATTTATCCACTGCCCCCGCCAGTGGCTCCATCAGCGGCGTACCGGTTCCTGCCTTTTGATACGCCTCTTATTTCTGCGAGGGTATCATCATCGGCGACAGAGCCGGAATCCGTCGCGAGCTCCTCAGGTAATGAGTCAGGCAACTTGATTACTTTTAAAGGGTCATATATATATATTTTAATAATCAATTTGGCCGAATCATGTCATAGGCACAAAGAAGAAGAGAGGCCCCGTCACAGGGAAAGCTCTCGAGAAGATGGTGAGTACCATGGGGAGGATCCCCATCGATACTGACGGGGATGGCCACGCAGTATCGGGCGGGAAGTCGAGGATGTACTCCGGCCGCGTGGGTGCTCTCATCCGGGATAGAGTCCCTATGCTGTGGTCTGACTGGGGCGAGGTCCCGCAGGAGGTTAAGGACATGGTCCACAACGCGATGTCGGTGAGTTTACAAAATAATATTATGTATTAAATTGTTGATTTTTCGAAAAGCTAAACTAATAATAATCGGTTAAATACAGGTGTGGTTTGAGGTTCCCGAGCACCTGAGGGACAGCTGGGCCGACGTTACGCATGGGGGAAGGTACGTTGGGAAGTTAATGAAAAACAATTTTGTATGTGATATTAATAATATTTCTAATATTTTTGTTGTATCTGTAGGTACAAGGAGTGGAAGAACGAGCTGCGGACCCATTGGACTAAGCACGGGAACGCACGTTCTGGTACCCCTACTGAGTTCCAGTACAGGGAGTACGAGTGGCGTTGGCTTCTGACATCAGAATTCAACAACCCTCGTAAACAGGTATTTAAATAAATTAGTTAGTTAATTTAAAAATAAGTACGTGCGTTTTAAAATATTCTACTAATAGTTTACTTTTTTCTTTGAAGGCGGTTTCCCGGGTGAACGCTCAGAACCGGCAACGCAACACAAGGAACCATCATGCCGGTTCTAGACCGTTCGGTGTCTTCATGGACGAGGCGGCCAAGGAACATCCAGAAGTCAACCCCTACGTCTATACGTACGAGAAGGCATATCCTGACTCCCAGGAGGATATTGTAAGTCACTTTACGTTTTTAAATTTTTAAATTTATGTAAAAATTTTAATTAATAATTTTTTTCCTATCCATATAGGCGAGGGTGAGGGAGGCTAGTGACGAGGTCCTCAGTACCTTAGTGAGGGAGGGATGGCCGGACACGCAGGATTCCGAGATGTCAGAAGCCATGTCCCGGATCGACAATTCGGATCCGACGATTGGGGCGAGGATCATGGGCACAGCCTTCCCACCGAGAGGAAACAACTTCTACTGCCGAGGTCTAGGAAAGAGAGGCGAGGGGGTCCTGAAGAACACTCCAGGATTTCAACGAAAGGCAACCTCGACCGGGACCAGCACCACATCCACGATGCACAGGACGACTCAGCTAGAGTCGGAAGTTCAGAGACTACGAGAACAGCAAGCTGCTCAAGCTGCTCAGGCTGCCTCGCATGCTGCCTCGCAGCAAGCCTATATTGCCTCGATGGCGGCCTTTAATACCGCGCAGGCAGCCTATGTTGCCGAGCTATATGCCATCCAGCAGGCCCAGCAGCAGCAGATGTTGCAGTACATGCAGGACTTTGCATCTGCCCAGAGTCAGGGACTTCCGCCTCCGCCCATGCCTCCGCCCATGACGCTACCCCAGCCGCCGCAACCTCCGCAGCAGCCCCCAGAAGATGACTTCAATTTAGACGATATAGACTTTACGTAGTTGATAATATACTTTTATGTAAATTGATACTTTTATGTAGTTCATATATTCTTTTATGTGTTTGTTGTTGGTTATATGAAATGGTTAAATATGTCTTTTGCAGCTTGCATGGAATGGTAATTCAGAAATTTCGGGGTTTTTTTTTTTTACTGAAATACACTTATAGCCGACGAAAAAAGCCATAATTCGTCGGCTAAAGTTTTTTTTTAAAAAAAAAAAAAGGTTTAGCCGACGAAATAAGCTTTAATTCGTCGGCTAAATGTCTATAGGGCCGACGAAAAATACAATATTTCGTCGGCCATAGATGTTTTATATTTTTTTTTATTACAAATTTTAGCCGACGAATAATTTAAACTATTCGTCGGCTAAAGTTTGGAAGATACCCGACGACATTATTCGTCGGCTATAGTTCATACTTTAGCAGACGAAATAATGTCGTCGGCTATAGTATGACTATAGCCGACGACAGTATGTCGTCGGCTAAAGGTTGGACTATAGCCGACGAAACATTATTCGTCGGCTATAGTATGACTATAGCCGACGACATTTTTTGGCTCGTCGGCTAAAGTCATTACAGACGACCCTTTCCCGACGACACTATAGCCGACGAACCTTCGTCGGCTAAGGTTGCAACCGACGAATTTTTTTAACAGGCCGACGAAAATTTTTCGTCGGCTAAACTGCCTGTTCTGGTAGTGGTGGTTCAAAAAACCAAGTTGACAGCTGCCTATATGTTGCACCGCCCAAGCTATCAGCTGTCCTAAGTGTCCTCTTAGGAAAAGTGGTTTTGTAGAGTCTTTATGGTTGACTAAATCTAGCCTAGTTTTCCCAAAACCTTTTGTCTTATCCTTTTGGCTTTAGTCTTTCCTAGGAAAGTCTATTCTCAGCTTTTGTCTTGTGAATGGAGGGATCCCTAGGGTACTATCTGTCCTAGTCTCCAGAAAAGCAGCTTAAAGTCCAAAAGAATCTTGTTGATGTGGCAAACGTGCTTGCTTCCTCATAGCTGTGCACTTTGCCTATAAATAGAGAGCAAGACCTCTCTTGCTCCTTGGTTGTTGAAAATTGTCATTTGCATTTTCTCCCTTTGAGTCTTAGCTTTATTGCTTCCTTGCTCCTTTGCTCTAAGTCTTCCTTGTTGATTATAAATCTTAGAGCTGAGCATCAAAACATTTTCAAAACCCATTTCATTGTTCATGCATACCTTGAAGGTGTCTAGGTGATGCAACCCGGTGAAGTCTTCATAAAGAATTAGCAAAGGTGTTAGCTAAGTTCGTGTGAAGCAAGGTGTAAGCTGTCTTTGAGAATTAGCTAAAGGTGTTAGTTGAATTCTGCATAGAAGCTTAGATTCGTGCTATGTGTAAAACACTTGAGTGACAAGAGAGCAAGTTCAGTTGTGTGCTAGTAGTTAGACTAGGCAGGATGGCTAGGTGTTGTGCCATCCTCTGAGTTGTGAGTCTTGTAAGAAGTGTCTTTACAATAGTGGAATCGTTTGTCTCTCAAGAGTTAGAGGCACGCAGTTTTTCTCCCTGGGTGCAGGGTTTCTGCGTATAAAAAACGTACTGGTGTTATATCTTTTACTTTCAGTACTTGCCTTTTTATTTACACAACTTAGTCTCACAGCAAACAGGATAGCACAATCTTTGCTATCCTTGTGCGCGGGATAGAGCAAAAAAGTTGTCAGGGCCTATTCACCCCCCCTCTAGGACCTTCAGACAAGTACCTTGACATCAGTGAATACTGTTGGCTCAATATAATACCCCTTGTTTCCCACAGGCTTTCCCCCTGTTAACAAAGTTGCTCCTTCTCTTTTCCCATGCTCAATGTAAGTCAAGATTTTCTCAAACTGCTTTTTATCGACCTGCAATTCTTATATAGGTAAAGGTTTTGTATAACTATAGGAATTCACAAGCTTTAGTCAGGCATATACGTACATCAATCATAAAGCTGCATTTGATTGTTATAAACATTAGAAGACACTAATTAGTTAAGATCATAGACTATCTTGGGATTTTTGCCTGCGTCACCTGGGGTCCTTGACAAACTTTAGGATCAAAAGGATCCCCAACAGTCCATTCTTTTGCCTTCACTTGCAATTTCTTGACAAGTTCATCATAAATCCCTTCTTGAACAAACACACGAGAACTGGCCACACAAATTTCTCCCTGAAATGATGAATAACAAAAGAGTTAGTATCGCGACATATTATGGTTAAGAAAAGCATGAAACAAAGTTATGACTATGAAGCAGACCTTGCTGTAGAGGATTCCCAAGAGAGCAAGGTCAGCAGCCTTGTCGACATCAGCATCATCAAATATCAAAAGGGGTGACTTGCCCCCTAGTTCAAGTGAAACAGCTTTTAAATTGCTCTTTGCTGCAGCCTGCATCACCTCACGACCTACTTCTGTTGAACCAGTGAAACTGACCTGAAAGATCAAGAAGTTAACAGAAGTATCAATATCACAGTAAGCCATTCAACTATACTGAAGTTTGTAAATTTAGTCACATAAACGACACGAATGTTGAAGGAAAAGAGCTAGTTACTTTGTCAATGTCCATATGATGAGTGACGGCAGCACCGGCAGTCTTTCCGAATCCAGTTATGACATTGAGCACTCCATCAGGAACACCAGCCTTCATAATAAAGTCACAAACCAATGTCACCACTAAAATTAAGCTGCTTTGGCAATATGTTCATACATGCATATACATTTCTTAAACTTTTCTCATGTTATGTTGTTACATAATTTGGATAGACCAAAAACATGCGTAATCTGACATAACCGATAATCTAAAATGACAATTTGATAACATAACATGTGAAACATTTTAATTCAGGTGATTGACTGTGCAAAGTTCCTTGAGAAGTTTTTTCTAGCTTACCAACTTAGCCAGATGAGCATAATAGAGCGCCGAAAGAGGTGTTTGCTCAGCCGGTTTGACGACCATAGTGCAACCAGCGGCTAAGGTGGGGGCAACCTTAGCAAACAGCAGGCTGCTGGGAAAATTCCAGGGAATAATGTGTCCGACAATACCTATAGGTTCGAGCAATGTATAACCCTGGAGCTCCCGGGACATTTTCAGCACCTCCCCATGAATTTTATCAGCTGCACCAGCATAGTATCGTAGCATGTGTGCCACCTGAGGTATGTCTACAGCTTTGCCGAAACCAAACAACTTCCCAGCATCAATTGTATCAAGTCTGCAAACTTCAACATAATCCTTCCTCTCTCCTGAACAATATATATTCAAGCATTTACATCAAGTATATTGTAATTTTGTTACATAGTACTATGTGTCTTCATATACATTCTTAGGTCTTTCTCAAATATCATAGTCATGGATTTGTCAATAGTTCAATTAAGGATGATATTTGATGAAAAATACAATTAATTGTGCCTGGAAAGTTTCCACATTTTCCATAAAACTTTCCCTATTTTCTGAAAAACTTGCAGCTTAAGTTCCATGATTTACGATTAGCTAGCTTTGAATATTTATGTAAAGATTTAGACTACAAATATGGTTCACTTTTGAAATACAAGATTGTTACATTAAGAAAACGAGTCAAATTGTGTATAAGTTCACACAATTAGTGGATGCTAACTATAGTTACACAGTTAGTTCTCAAAAAAAAAAAAAAAACTATAGTTACACAGTTACACATGTAGGAAATATATTGTTACCCCTTACTATAAACTCTTACAATTGAGGTGTTCAATTAAACAACATGTAGTGCTAATCACATGATCCCCTCATAATCTAATCGAATCTCATTAAGTCACTAATGATCTTAATTAGAAAAATATGATACAAATCTTATCTCTTGCCTTAAACTAAGAATATTTAGTCAGCTGGCTCATGAAGCCGGCCACCTCTAATAATATATGTGCAATCTTAGTTAATAGACGAAGAAGCTGGAGCAGCCTCGATATATAGTTCTATTTACATAAGAGCAGCCTCATTATATAATTCTATTTAGATAAAAACAAAAAACAAAAAAACAAAACAAAAACAAAACAAAAAACTATTGGTTTTGTCTTCATGGAATAACAATAATATTCCAATAATGCTGCCTTGATGAAGACGTTGGTAGAAAACAAAAGATGCCGATCGAACAAAGACAGATAAAGAAACTGTGGATTAGAAGGAACTATATAGCTTAGCTATGGAGGCGGTAAAAGCAAAGAAAAAGAGAGTTGCCGGATTAATATATACGTACAGCGCCGGGCATACGAGGCCAAGGGCCATGGTCGAAGGCGGCGCGTGCAGCTTTCACCGCGACGTCCACGTCTTCCTGATCTCCCCCTGCAACTCTGGTTATCACTTCTCCGGTTCTGGGATCTATCGTCTCGAATGTTTTACCTTAAACAAACAAAAACCAATATCAATATCATGAATGTGTTTAGATATTGTTGCTCTAAAAGAACCTAACGATACAGAGAAGATTAACATGATTCTTAAGACGAAATGGTAGTAAAAGAGACGTTCATGAGGAGTTAATAATAATACACAAGCAGTATACCTGAAATGGCGTCGACGAATTCTCCATTGATGAAGAGCTTGGTGAACTTTATGCTTGGCATCATCTTCACGAAGGAGGGCTCGCAGGGTGCAGAGCTGCCATTACTATCACCACCCATATCTTCTCTGCTTCTCTCTCTCTCTCTCTCTCTCACTCTCACTCGAGCTTGTGTTTGTCAATTTGTTTCGTCTAGAATGAAGCAGATTTTGCAGTATTTATAGGGAATTGAAATTCCCACCCCCTACAAATGAAATCCCCACCCCTTTTGATTTTTTTATTAATTTTTTTCCTCACTGACTTTTGGATTCCGAAATTGCCCTTAACCTTTTTTTTTTGACTGTTGACTGACTTGACTCTATTCCTTCTTTTCTTTCTGGTAGGGGAATTCACATCAAGCAAAAAAAAAAAAAAAAAAAAAAAATTACATCAAGCAGTCTTGTTTCCAGTTCTCCAAAACTGACCAGCTTCATGAATAGAAAAGAAAGATGTGACTATGCATTCATGATACTCCAGGAAGGTCTCTCACCCATGTCAACAGAGAGAAAGAAACATACACAGCTCAAAGAACTCTATCGAAAAAGCATAAAGGAAGCTTTTATTATCATCCAAAAAAAAAAAATCATATGTGAAATTTGACAATGGAATATAACTTCTTAATAGATCGATCTTATCATATAAATCATCAAATGCCATCCATCATGTGAACATTAATAGAGCGTCTTCATGAAATAATCAAATTTCATTAAGCGCATAAAGAGATCGAATGCCATCAAGTGTGCCTATACATTTCCAAATCTACTCATTTTGCAAGCTGCTTGTCCCTCAAAAACATAAAGGGGAACTGAATGCACAGATGCATCAAAAACCTACCATGAGGTATGCACCATCATCTATAGCCAATCCGAGCTCCATGGTCACTAGTTTCAATAGCCACGTGTGATTCCTCACCTACAAAATAATATAATTACCAGTACATTCAATAGAAATACAAACAAGTATACTATGTTGAGTTTTCATCATCAAACTTATAAAACCAAAGAGCCTATCACTGATTTGCTCTCTTAAATGTCTAAGGTTCATCCTCTTGCAATAATATCCACTAAAGATAATTTTTTTAAGCAGTACCAGTTCATGTTTAAAGAGATAAGCATTTGAAATTAATAAAATTCCACAATCCCTCATTCAACACAAAGAAAACAATAATTTTACTATAAATATATATATAAAAACATACCAACTGCAAAAATGCAACTAAATGCAGCAAGAAGAACTCTTCTGACAATTCCAACTAGAGCTCCCCTTCATAAACCCCCAAACCCCCAAGAACTCTTCTGACAATTCCAACTACAGCTCAGCTCTGAAGCATTAACAAATTTAATAAATTTGGCAATCCAATAACAAGACTGAAGGCAGGTAAAATGCCAACATCATTCTATGTTTAAAAAGAAGAATCTATTTAAACAGAAGAATCTGGTAAAATGCCGACATCATCAAGAACTAAGAGAACCCTTTTATGGCTTAGTTTTTGCTTTAGCATAATGATTCCCAGGAAACAACTATGTTCAAACTTATGGCTATCCACTTCAACTTTTAGTCTGTTGTGATTTCTGAGTTCATCCTTCAAATTTAAGATTCAATACTAAAATATAAAGCATTTCTAATGAGATAGGAAGCAAAAAAACAAAAGTCTAGACTGCCTAAAAACAAAAGTCTAGACTGCCTTTCAACTATAACATCATAAAGTAGATCAGTAGATTATGAACCCAAGTGCAGAATGAATTCCAGCTAAATCCACTTAAGCCCAGTTTTCTGGGTTGGTGAAAACAACATTGACAATTTTTTGTTTGCGAAAAACAGTGGTGTATGAGTAGGACAAGGAGGACATACTGGTGTTAATCATCATAATTGGGCATTATATCATATCTCGCATGGGATGCGTCATTGCACATACTGGATGTAATCCAACAGTGAACATGGAATGTATAACAGCAATATGATTAAAAATTTTGCTTCGAATCTGTGCGTTTCATACCTAAAGCATTCCTATGAGACTATTTACCACTATCCCTATCATGTGAGGATCATCTTGCCCAAAATTTAAGAGCTTAACTATATCTTCTACCCGAGATTATATTCCAATCACAAAAATAGCAACATATATCGATTCGGCTTTGGAATTAGTCAATAGCATGTAGAAAGTACATAGAGAACAGGCAAGAAGAACAGACCTCCATGAGAGTAAGAAGAAGCCTCCTGGCGGCGTCGCGAACAGGCTGCTTAGCATTGCCGAGGCGCTCGACGACGGCGGGGACAAGCGCATTGAAATGAAGCTTGAGAAGGTCGCCGGAGAGGACGGTGGCGGAGGCGAGGGCCTGGAGAGCGCCCTGGGAGACGCGGAAGTTGTTGTTCTTGAGAAGATCCATGCAGCAATCGACGAGGGCGGCGACCTCAGAGGAGGAGAGGCTCTTCCTGGAAGCCCCGAGAAGCTGGTGGAGGCGCTCCACTCCGGCCATGCGCTCCTTGGTGTCCTTGGCGCGTGCGAGTTCAAGCGCTTCGTCCATCGGGTGCGGACCGGCTCAGATCTGGGAGGATTTCAGGCGTCGGAGTTAGGGCATAGGCGATTATGTCTGGTGTGGAGAGCGATCGAGTCGGTGAAGAATGAGGGGTGTGAGTGTGATCGAGTCAGAGTCAAAAAAGGTTAAGGGTAATTTCGGAAGCTAAAAGTTAGTGGGAAAAAAAATTAATAAAAAAATCAGAAGGGGTGGGGATTTCAGTTTTGGGGGTGGGAATTTCAGTTCCCTATTTATATAGTGAAAATAGGAGGAGGGCGAAGCCTTTAGGACGTGGGGTCAACTATTATATGCCATCTAGACCAATCTCTGAAGTGATGGTCCATCATGGTATGCTACGTCTCAATACATCATAAAATCATCAAAAAAATTGGATTTTGTGCTTCTTCTTTTTTTTTTCCTCGATGTGTTGGATTTTGTATTTTGGTCTGTATTATTTTTGTTGGATAATATATTAAACAACTGTGTAAATTTGTGAGAAGAAATTAAAAGAAAAATTCTACCAACTCCTCTTCATATAATTCCTAGATAGAAATTTACTACTGGAGGCATCCACGGGTGCTGCAGCGATGGCATTCCTCCGGCGGATTTAGGGGTTGTGTGTTGTGCATTGGCAACAGCCAATGAAGTTGGTGGTTTGTAAAAATGCAAATGGGAATGCTCGACTAGGCGTCTAGGCTCGACTTGTCTTTCACAGGAGGAAAGAAGATTAATGAAAAATGGATCGTGACCACCGGCAGGCCGTTCCTTTAAAGAGTCCTGCGGCAGCCGCAGCTTCAGCCCCAGACTTGACCTACAAGTTGGCGGTTTCAGTAGTCATCACTCGTAACAGACATTGCTCGAAAATGACTACCATTTTTCAACTATTAGTTTGCATTGTCCATGCCTCACCATAAAAGTGTTCTAATCCAAATGGCTGAATTCAAATCCAAAAGACGTTTAGCCAAAAACTATACAATTATTGAATGACACTGGCGGAGGTATTCAAGTCCATATTTTATCTCTTCGTGTTTTCGTTACTAAAATTTGGCTGAAGTGAATCAAACCTATTTTTAAAGAAAGAAGTTTATTTAATTTCCTCCTATTCCTAGTACATTTATATTTTTTACCCTACAAATTAATCTAAATAGATCATTGGAACCTAGATTTTGTAAATTTGTATTGTACTCTATGAATAACCAAATCCATGGCAGCATATTCATGGGTGAAATACAATGAGTTTCGTGATATACAATAGCGGCGAGTCAATTGATGTATAATTTAGTTTAAGACTTCTTATAATAGTAAGTTTTAGCCATCAAGTTTTTTTTTAGGTGCGTCTATTGTCACCCCACAAACCACTTTACTCACTCCACACATTGTTGATTTATTGAATGACTAATATACCCTAATGTAAAATTACAGCAAAAAACAATAAGTTATTACAAATTCTTTTTTTTATAGATAAACATGTAGTTCATAAATTTTAACCCATTATTTATCATATTTGATTTTTCTACGAAGTCTGAAAAAGACACTAGCATTCAATTGAAAGTGAGGTGAACCGTTTGTATTTTTTTTTTCTTTGCTAATGCTTCGTCTATCATTTTACTCATTATTTCTCATATCGATTTTGTATATAAATTTCATGTCTAGTCACTCACTTATATATATATATATATTTGATTTGTTTTTTTTCATCGGCTTCAAAGCTTTTTCCAAGTAGAGTTTACAGACATTGTAAATCTTTATATCGACGAATATCAATGAGTTGTTAAGTTTGAGAGTTTTTTCTTGTTCTTTAATTGAGATTTATATTTTAATGTGATTTTTATTATTCAGTTTGTGATTCCATTTACCCAAATGATATTAATCTTATGGTTTTCTTTAATTTTGTTTTGTTTTTGGAGTTCAATTTCATTTGCGAATGTAAGGTGAACAACGCAAATCTGAAATTGAAAATAACATATATAGGGTGAAAAAAGAATTTAGGGTGAACAAAGCAAAAATGAGAAAATGATATTTTAGGCATTGTACATGGTGAACAAAGTAGACTTACAATTAAAAATATATAACTAGTGTATGAAGAGAACATGAGGTAAATAAAGTAGTTTATGGAGTAACAATAGACGCACCCTTTGTTTTATTTACTTTCTTATTATATTGGCCCCCCACAGTTGTAATATCTGGCTCCGCAATTGTTGAATGAGTGCTACAATCATATACGTGCGTCAAATCACTAAAAGGTAGAAAAACGAATGCCCTAAGAGATGTAACATACTGAAATTTGATGTAAGAAATGTAAAAGAGGTTTTTTTTTTTCTTTCCAAATTAAGGGAAGGTAGGTGTATTTTCTCTTTCTTTCACAGAAAATAGACCAGTTTTGTTATCATGCAAAGAGACCCCCCGTGTTAATAGCACAACACAAGTTGAAGCAACAACCGCCTTCACCTCTTTTGCATGTGAATGTGATCTCTCCGAGTTCATTTTGGTTCCTCTATAAACCTACAAATGTATTGAAATTTGCACAAGAACAAAATAGAGTTCATTGTCAATCGTCAATTCCTAGAGCATTAGAAAATTAGGGTGCTCTGTTCTACATTTGACAGCGTCGTTTTCAATTTGATGCTGCTTTCAACAAGTCAATAGAGAATACAAGAACTACATACAAACATAATTGGAAGATGATTCATTGCATACTACATATTAACACTACCAAAATAGACGTTCAGTTTTTGGGGTAATCCAAAAGAAACGATCCAGTTTGGCCTGTAGAACGGTATAAAGGAAACCATGGTTATTTTCTTCGTTTATGTATCACACATATAGAGCTGGTTATTGGTCCATTGGAGTAGTTTATTTAATTTGCCAACAATCCGATAGAGCCACCGGAGCAGAAAGAAGCAAAAGAAATTAATATCAATGAAAGCTAATAGACAAAAAGATTAAGGGCGATGGTGGACGAAAGTTCATGGAGAGAATCCTTCCACCCAGGTTTGAGTATGAAAGGCCTACAAAATTGAACATTCTTGAACATTTGCTCTACACGTGTAGCATTTGCAGAGTTGAAATTTCTGAAAAATTAGTTCTATACGTGTAGCATTTGCATTTGATTTACCCATTCTTCGTTGTAAAGATATAATTAACCAAATACACGAGACGGCCTGAGCCTCTGAAAACCTGGTTTCACTGTTGTGCTACCCACTCGCCGGCGCCAATTTCGAGTCGTACATGACTGAAACTCATACTGGGAGGAACATTCATTACAGCTAGAAGACTCGTTACTCCGTATCAAATGAAAAATACCTTTATAGTGAGGACTCTTAAGTTAAGGACTTAAGTTTATAGATTAACAAACTCATTTTTCGATTACATTTTGACATCTCATCTGTTCATTTTTTAGATTTATATGAATATATTATTTCTAACAAATTTTCAGTCAAATTGATATTAGTTAAGATAACAAACTAGATTAAATTAATAGACGAACCAAATCTGTCAAATATGAATTGTTCAAGTTCATAATTGATAAATCACATTTATGAATGTCTTAACAATTTTCAATATAGCTGAAAATTTGGTGAAATGATCTACTCATAAATACCTATAAACTGAACGGTCAAGATGTAGATATAAGATCGAAAGATGAGATAAACCGAAAAGTCCTTACCAAGTCCTCAACTTAAAGGTCTTCACTAGAAGGGCTTCCATCAAATGAATATAATGATCAAAGAGCATAATTGTTCTTACCTTTCTAACCTTTGGATTTGTAAGGTGAAAATCAAAGTGAAAAGAGCAGCAGCAACAGAGTCTAAGTCCAGACTAGGTAATACACCGGACAAAAAAACATTATATGATAAGGGACCCTAGTTACCAACTGAAGATCAGGGGAACCATGTAGCTATGTCTGCAGAATTATTGTTGATAGGGTGGTGGTTGGTAAGACGGTGGTGTCGCATTTGCATAATCGTATGGTCCTCCATAATTGGTCTGGCCGCCATATGAACCACCAGTTCGGAATACAGAACTAGCTGCCATGCTGCTGTCGCCAGATAGTGAGTAGATGTGTTGTTGTGGAAGAGCAACAGGGCTTTGAGCACGGGCTACTCCATATGAGGTTCCGTAAGAGACTGATGTTGCGCCGTCATACACGGTTGGGCTTGGGTAATTGTACGGCCCAGGATATCTTGTTACTGGGCTGTGCTGTGGAGGAGGATTTATGGTTGGGCTTGGGTAATTGTACCGTCCAGGATATCTTGTTACTGGGCTGTGCTGTGGAGGAGGATTTGGGATTCTCCGGTTAAAAGATGATGGGTGTGCATTGGAATACTTGGCAGCTTTTGCTGGGCGGGAAGATGACGATCCAACTCCTCCACGGCCGCTGCCGCCTCCACTACCATAGGAACGCTTGTTATTAGACTTACTGGAAGCTGCAGCTGAATTCTTCTTTCTATCTGCTTTGGCTCTCTCTAAAGCAGTGACTCGCTTCCTTAGGGAGTCGAGTGTAAATTCTGATTCAAGCTTGTGGTCCTCTACACATTTGATAACTGCTCTGATGGAATTCAACTCCAAAGTGCTCGACTCCTCCTGTAAGATGGACCTCAATTAGGAAATCTCAAAATGAGTCTAAGAAAACATCAATTGAAGTACAAATTCATCTGATTAGATAACAGAGATATAGGATGGAGTTACACTTACAGATGCAGCCACACTATTGTTGCCATTCTTCATTTTGGTTGAAGCATTCTTCTTGGAGTTCTTCAAATAGGACTTGAGAAGGGAAATAGGAGGAAACCTCTTGGTCAAACCAGACTCAAAAGCAAAATATATTGCCTCTATCTCCTTTCCATTCTTCACTAACTCATCAATAACATCTGTACAAATCACACAGTATTTCAATCAGAACATACAAAACTTAGATGACAAACGAACAATGAATATGAACACAATAAGACGAGAAAGTTGAAACAGTGAATCATCAAGCTATGCTTATACCATTCATAAAAAATTGGTGACCGACCAGAATGTAACTGACACAAACATCCTCCTTCTAAGAGTAGAAGGAAGGACACATGCATTTCCTGGCATTTGGATCAGATAAATCTAAGATTATGGAGAGACAATACTAAGGTGAACATTTATAACTTAAGAAAAAGCATGCAAACACAGATAAGTTTAAGAAATAGTGATCAAGAAACATAGCCTACTCAACTTAATTTACCAATAATTCTATCCCACCCAAATGCCTACGCAAGTATTAGGCAAGTTGATCAAAGATCAAATGACAGAGTTACTACACTTTTAAGTCTCTTCCAGATTCAAAACATCTTCAAGATTAGAATTTGAATTATGTCAAGCCACCATGCTCAACATCTAAGCTTCAACTCTACCTATTACGCAACAATGCTTATCAGAGGTAAACTTCTTCACTGTAAACAAATGCCTAAGTTGGTTAATAGTAAGCTTTAAAGAAATTAGCATATTCAAAGGTTTATAAATCTACATCAGAACTTCAAATTAGCAAAGCCGCTTAACTTACATTATATTCCAACATGCACACATTCAAGAAGCAATAATCCGAAACAAACACATTGCTAAACGTTGATTCTGATCACACAAACACATACCTCCAATATCTCCAAATTGTAGTGCCCCGGCAAGCTTAGCCATATCTCTCCTAGCAGCATGTTCCATCACCAACTTCTTATAAAACTCCTCATCATACTTCTCCTTCAACTGAAACCCAACCACCATCTGCACAAACATCACCGCCTCCGCCGCCCCCAATGTCCCTCCACCACTCCTGCTCAGCTCATCCATCTGCCCCTTCCACCTGTCCGCAACCCCCGCCGCTCTCTCCACCACACTCCTAGCAAATGCCGGCCCATTCGGGCCGGAACCGGACCTCGCCTCCGGAAACAGAGCCTGAATCAGCAGCCCGCAGGCCCACCGCTTATCGGTGACCCCAACTTTCTTGGCCTTGGTCTCCAGAAACACCTCCAAAGCATCCAACACCAGCCTCGGCGCATCCACCGCCTCCGCCATTGCCGGAACAATCTCCGCCCTCAGCGACACCGACTCCTTCCGCTTCGTAACTATAAACCTCAGCAGCCCCTCCGAGTCCATTTTTCTACACAGCGACTTCAGCGTCACGGCGATGTCCAAATTAGCCGGAAAGACTCTTCCGAACTCGGCCAAGGCGGCGTCTTTCTGCTCCGAGACGCGTGCCGCGGCGGAGGCCTCGCGCTCCGGGAGCGAGATCTCGCGGAGGTGTAGGGACTCTAGGGTTTGGCGGGAACGCGACTCGAGGGATTCGATTTTGGCCTCGAGGGATTTGGATTTCTCGGCGAGCGATTTCTGGAGGGAATTGAAGTGATCGGAGATGGTGGCGTAGAGCTTCGCGGAGGTGGAGAGGATCGCCTTCTGCGCCTCTAGGTCGTCGAAGAATTTCTGGATTCTGTGCGTCGCGACTACCAGCTCGGTCCCCATTGCTCGTTGATTCCAAAAAAAACAGCGTTTTGAAGTCGCGAAATTAAAGGAAACCCTAATCCGGAGGAAGAAGAAGAAGAAGAAGAAGAAGAAGAAGAAGAAGAGTCTCTCACTCTCCCTGAGTGAGTGTGTAAATATTTCCCAGCTCTCAGATTCTTTCCTTACAGTTACGTTCGGTTTAAACGCTGTCGTTTTCGATTTTATATTTCATTGCTAAAATTTAATAAAAGTTATATGGGCGGTGTTGCTAATTACTTACCGCCTATGTAACTTGCTATTAACATAGTGTTCGCCTGATCAGTTGTCGAACATTATTAGCTAACATGATATCTTCTCTGAATTAGATGATTCCGTCTAACCTGGAGCATCAATACATCAGTTTCCTTACAAAATTTCCGGTGAACATATAAACAAGAGGCATCAAAAATGAAAGAAAATAGATGGGATGCTTCTTCTATATGAAAATTACAAGTGGGGACTTTAGCAATAGATGTACTAAACAAAATCCAACTTGAAACTGTGGTCTATTCCATTTTCTAAAGGTGATTGCGCATTGCCTTCCGTATGTTAAGCATCTGCAAATAATATAATGATGGCTGTCCCAAATTCAAGATCAAAGACCAAAGCTTTTTAGGTAGACCCTGGACTATAAGGTTCCTAATTGTCTTGAATTAGGGGGTTGAATATCAGATCAAGAAGCCTCGAAAGGAATCTCATTTTATTTTCAATACATTCTGATCCTTCACACCAGCTAGATTGTCAAACAAAGGATGAGATGCTACATCTCCATCTGTTAGTTGCTGTCAAGTTTCTGATATCTTCAGAGTTGCGAATAACTGAGGGAAATGTCAACTGTAATATGAATCAGAACAGCATACTTTATCGAATAGTCAACTGATTGTCGATTCATCTACCTCAGTTGAATGTGTATTGTATGGTACATGAGGATTCATGCACAATGCTAAAACTGACAAACTGCCAATGAAGCATCTGAGACTTCGTCCTGCGATTTCTGCAGGATTAATTCCTTATGTTAACAGTAAGGTTTCCTGAGCTGCTAAGCATGAGAATTCTCTACTTGTAAGCAATCCTTGAGAGTTATGTAGATGTTCACAATTCACAAAACTACACTCATCTTCTTGTTGAACTATAACAAAGCTTATAAGAACAGAAATAACAAGGCTCTAAACAAGTTTTTGAGGGAAAACTTGAGAGTTCTGTCATGCTGTTCCACTTGTTCTGCCACATCCCATATCAAAAGATAAGCAACTTGATGCAAACGAAATTGACTACAAATCACGGCAGATAACTAGATTGAGGAAGCAAGAATAATCGTAAGACAAAGAATGGTTGTAACAAATATCTACACATTGATGCATAGCTATGAGCTAAACTAATACAAGTTCATTCCTCCCAAGCAAGCAACTCTCCCTTTTGAAAGATGTTAGAAGGAACTGCAAAACGCATAGAGAAAGAACGCGACGAGAGGTCGTCATCATCATGTTGGTCCCAAGAACATCCTTGATCAAAATTCTGAGAGTAAGAGAAAGGATCATACTGGAGCTTGGCAGAGCGAGTGCTGGATGGAGAATCAAAAATCTTCTTCTCTTTCTTCAACTTCATCCACAATGTGCTCCACACTGACTTGTTTGATCTAGCCGAGTGTGAGCTCACATGAGGGTCAGTCTCATGGTACTGCCGCCCCAACCGGATAGTTCTGCTGCTTTTGCTGCACCAGTGTTTTCTATCCATTGCAGCACAACACCAAATTGTAATCTACTTGCAAGTGAGAGCTGAGCTTCAGACGGATAGATATAGCACGAAGAAGTAGGTTCTTGTATTAAAAGTATTAAAAGCAGCAGTTAGCTGTCTCTTTTAGACCAAACTTGTCTAATTTGAGTAGCTAATACAAAAGCTCATAGTTTTCAGTTGACTAAGCTCGAAATATTCTCCAACTGGCTAAAAGGTGCTACACTAAACTTCATCCAGAAACTGACTCATGTGTCTATATAGGATTATTTGCCGGATTATATGGATCTTCTCCACAATGGAGCAAACCTTTCTTCCTTTTAGCCTGCAAATTTGAGGTGACATACACTGACATAACATATGATACATCGATACTAGTAATAAGAAGACATATTCCATTAGCTGAACAATGGATGGTTCAATCACCTTTTCATAACACCTTTAATCGTAGGATAATATTACAATAAACAATGGTACAATGCGTTTGAATTACAAAGAACACATCAATTTAGGGTACACACTCTTCTGTACCCAAGCATGGTTGAAAACGTGAACTCTCTCCAAGAGATTATGTTTTTCTTCAATTGGAGAATGCATCCCTCTATAACCATTATAAGATAGGAATAGGGCAGGCTTCTCCGTTTTTGAACAACATCTATTATCAGCACGAATACTGGTACATTTTAGCTCCTCTGTTTATATGTTCTTACAGAAACCATCTATACACGAAAGCAACTGCCTTCTCTTGACATGTCACAGACTTTGCTGTATCGTCTTAAGGCCGGAAAAAAGGTGTAGTCAACAATCCACCGAACTGAATTTGTTAGGATTCTGTCGCATCACCAAACATATTTAACATCACTTTGCAGTTTTCTAATGGTTTGGTGAGCCTCAAGATACTGTTCTCCCAAAGCAGATGGATGCAATATATAGATTCTTCAACCATTTTTCCTGCCAAGGCCAAATGAAAGAAAATATATATGTAACTTATTTCTTCACCAAGAATTCTGCAAATATCGGCTTTACCAAACATATACATGTGTGCATATGACCGATGACTTCTACAATTACTTTCCTACTGAAATGCAATTATTTTACCATAATAATTTTAAAGCTAATGTGCATCAAGTTTGTGTATGTGTGTACATATATATATATGATCTTCTCCAAGTCTCCTCTCATTTCCAATAAACTCATTTCCTTTAGAGATGAGAATACTGTTATGCATTGATAATGATAATGTTATATCTGAACCAACTCCCATTGGCGACTGGGTTCCACGTTGCTAAAGAAGGATCTTCTAAAGGAAGATTTGGACATTTCAACTTATCACTCCCATTTCAAAACTCTACAGAGGTTAAAGCAGAGATGACACTTACCTTAACATGCGTAGTTGGAAAAACAGATGTCCGGAGAGTTTCCTGAGCCACATCTTGTGATTTCTTCTTGGGTGAACTAAGTATGAATGCAGCTTGGTCCTCTGTCGCAGCTGTTGAGGTAATACGATATCCATTCTCCCATCTTCTATGGATGCCTTCGCTCGGATATAGGAAATCAATCTCAACAACCTACCAATACAGCACATGAAACAATTATTTTCTGCAGTGTCCAAATCAAACAGAACATAACAAAAGGGGGTCCAAGATGATATACCTGATTAGAATAACCTGCATTTCTGGACATAACAATGCCCCATCTGCTACCTGCAGTAGTCATGGAGGTAACAGAGAAATCTTCCTTCCATTTCTTATTAATCCATTTGAAAGGGAATACATCACTGACTTTGTATGACTGCTGAGTATATTGTACGCCTTCAATGAAGATCGACAATTAGAACGAGTAGCTCAATTAATAGAAAACATACTAGACAGATTCCTATGAAACAATATATATATTAAGAACACAAGTCACTATCATCATGGACTGATTAAATTCCAGAAGCGAAACTGAAATAGACAACAGGAAGCTCTGTTAATAAGTTTGACATACCTTGGGACATTACCACCAGGGCACTGCCGTTGCCTGCACCAGCAAGTGAAGTGATATAGTAGTTCTTGTCCCACTGATCCATTATCCACTCCTGGAAAATAATCAGAAACAATTAACTTGCTGGAACACTTAATAATTAAATGTCAAAGCTTATGAGCGGGTATTTTCAAGAGAAGCTACCTTGTGCAAGAAAACAGGTGATAGTTCATAAACTTGGGATGTGAAACCAGTCCCTGCATCCATGACTATAGCCCACATATTGGCAGATGAAGCGACACAGCTAATATACAAACCATCTTCCTTTCCTTTGTCAATGTGCTGCTCCACTCTCACATCCATAACATTGTAGTGATACCTGCAGACATTTATTCATGTAACTTCTTGACACAGGACAGGAATGTATAACCAACAATACAGTGAAAACATAAACAATATAAACTCAGGTAAATCAGATTCATACTCCATTTAAGAGTAAACTAACGTCTCCCGATAAGGTGATACACAATACTTTTCTTATTCAGGACTGAAGATCTGTGCTATATGCTAAATTAGGACTACTTCCTACAAGTAATATTCAGAATTTTAACCACATAAGTTTGTACCGAAAAGTATTACATAATCACGATTTTCCTTATTACAGCTTGACAAATAAAAAGATGGATGTGCTATGCTTTTAAAACATGACTCTAAATCCTGTGATCTAAAGCAACTTCTATACACACCATATCAGAAAATAAAATAGCTAAGAAAACCAGGAAATTGGGTGAATGAGTGATTGGTGATCTGAAAAAGGGATTATGCTCCCTGGTATTACATCACCTACCTTTGCTTCATTGACGGTCTGGTATTATAGACTGAGATCCACTGATTAGCTGGGCAACCTAGTCTAACCTTTTTCCTGGGTTGCTCACTATCCTCCGATTCAAGAAACAACCTTCCCCTTTTTTGGCCAACCTACATTACAAAAGCATTCCATAAACAAATGCAGCAACCACAACCTCCAAAGAAATATATATCAAAAAGTTTGAGCATGAGTAAACCACCTTTGTAGCTCCATCAGTTCTTATAGGTCGAAGGGAGGCATTCACATTTATGTTCTTATCAAACAGGGAAATAAGTTTTAAGTAATTTGGTTCTTCATCAAATTTCATATTGGTCACCAACTCAAGAAACTGTTGAAAAGGAGGCGGACATGAGACACATAGCATCTCAGGAGAAGTTGCCATCTTCTTCTTGCAAACAAGAAATCCTTTGTTTTCCCCCTACAGCCCAAGATCCATGTCAAGTGCTTATAAACCAAGGAAGAAAAAATAGAACTGTTTAATTGACTAGGAATACAGTGGGGCGCCCAAATAAACTTACATTGTAACCTTGCCAGGGAAGTTTGCCTCTAAGGAGAAATATAAGGGTATAAGCTAATGACTCAAGGTCATCCCTTCGGCTCCCTGTCCTGCCTAGATGAGCATGTACACTTGCATAACGAACAGTTCCCCTATCAAAAGATCAGATACATCAGGATACTTCAAATCATGAGGACAAAATTGGGTCTAAAGATCGTATTATAATTGTCCTCATATTGAAATGGTTATTAGTACAAGGATAATATGCACATTTGATATATACTTTCTGAGATGGATTGTTAGAATGAGTGCATATCATTTGTTTCTCACAATACTTATGGGCCAAAGTAACTTTTCTCTCCCTCACCCCTTCTAACCATCTTGATCATCCAATGTAATATTGAAGGTTGTAAGTACCTGAAAACATCAGGTTTTTGATCATAATCGACATGACGTCCAGATGTTTCCTTCCATTTTGAAGCTGTCAGAAAGCATATTAAACCAGTCACAAGTTTGTCCAACATTTCTATGGAATGAAATACATAAGCACATTCGATTATAGTCTGATCTTTTATCCTTGTTACTAAATTTATCAAACAGAGAACTCATACCCAAACCAAGATCAACAAGATATAACTTCTTGTCATCGACTGTTCCAGGTTGACCAAGCAAAAAGTTTTCTGGCTTCACATCTCCATGCACAAAACTACAGTGCAAATTACTTATCATGAGCTACATTAATGTAGAACAAAAATTAATTAAAAAAGCAGAAAATAAATAGTTGAAAATACCCTTTGATATGAAGCTGCTCTAAAATTGAGATTGCCTCCACCGCTATACAAGCAACCATCTCTTCAGACAGCCTTAGTACCGGCAAACACAAGCGGAGATAACAATGATATAACTAATGCATAAACTTGGAATGTAAATTACTTTAAGAAGTATCGACTCTGAAACTCAGAACACAGAAATAACAAAAGTTACTTACAACTGATTCCGGTTCCAAACATCCCATAAACTGGGGCCTAGCATATCCATGACCTATTGCAACATTTAAGAGTTATTATTCATGAAAAGAAATATATGACACTATTTTCAACATATGAAACACATGCCTCAGAAGGTGAGTACCGATAGAAAAGTAACTCACCAGGATATAGTAATCTCCCTGCTGACCTTTGTAATGAACGTGGGGAACTCCGTAACATCCATTAAGAGAGCTTCAGGGTCATGAAAGACTGATTAGGAAACAAAGATTAGAGTGTTTTACCAAATAAAAGGATGAAACATTTCTTACCTGTATACTTGCCACTCATAAGGAGGACCATGACTGCACCCCTTACTGTTTCGATCCTCAAGCTTTAAAGCAACCTACAACCGAATACAGATATACCATTAGTGCCAGAATCAAATTAATATGACATTTTAAAGAGATAAAACAGAGATGCAGTAAAAATGTGAGACCTCAAATGCCTCAGGCCCAGAGCTCCCATATCCTCCAGTCACCCTTCTTCCTACATAAACTTGTCCAAAACCCCCTTTCCCCAGCTTTCTATCTAGCTTGTACAAGGGGGAGTTTCCAATCTGTACCTGGAGATGAAAATATTGAATCATGTTTAGTAACCAGTTTTGGTTATACTACTGGATAGATCCAAGCAGAGAGTTGACAAAAATTACTCTTTCGGGAAGTGGACTACTGCTCCCTTCATCCTCAATAGCAGTCAATTTTTGTGCACCTTTCTGATCTATCAATTCATCAGGAACAGCCACCAAATCTCTTTTTGGCAAATCCAAACCTGCATGCCCTTGGCCACCAACTCCAGCACCAAACAGCTTGGGATTTTTACCTTGATTCATGGCTCTAGACCCTCTTCCCCTACCTCTACCAGTCAGCCCTGCATTGGGACACAGAATCATTGAGGTAAATGCATTATTCATAGGTTACTATAAGAATACATTGTCGGAGCTATTACCTTTTCCTGGACCAGCCCGTGCAGCTGGAACTAAAACCGCAGGAGTATCCTGGACATTATTGATCCTCTTTGACCGGCGAACTCCACTTCTTAAATCTGGCATTCTATTTCATGCAAATAATCTCTACCTTTCTTCTCCAATCCCAAACACTGTTGAAAAATTATAGGATACGACTCCAACCTGAGAAGTTGACAAAACAAAAAAAATTAACTTCTGATCAGTATTCAGTCTGTTCTTAACTTCAGATGCTCAGCCCAAAAAATTTACTTGAGCATCCATATGTAAGAGATAATGTCCTCACTGGAACAAAAAGTCTTGTCATCTGCAGTAAGTGTAAACAGGGTTGATTGCAGATTTCCAAGACAAAAGAACATAGACAGACAAAAGACCATTTCAAACCTATAAATCAAAACCTTTAAGCATACTCATTTATCATTATCAATGCATAACATCCCCATAGCAGCATTACAGTACAGACGACATATTTCAATCGATTCAGGAGTGCTGCATTGCAAGTTGATTCCCACATACACACCATATACATTCAAAACTAAACTCAATCCAACTGTAGCTACCCTAGCATCCATGATCAAATCCCCTTCATTTCCAAAATCCGCAACATTACGATTGTGAGTTGTTGCGAAAACCGGATTACCCATTAGTTCAAAGCTAAATCAAACACTCTCAAATCCTCAAATCCCAAACATCCATCCAAACACAACAAACTAAAACTCACCACTGAATACCAACACATAATCATCAGCCAAAAGAACAGATTTTTAACCCAGAATCACCTCAAACACAAACATTAAGCTCATTCAATCCAACTCATCATTCAGATGATCCCAAAAACCATGCAAACCACACCAAAACTGAACCAACAAACAAAAACAATACCCACAAACAGATTCAAACAACCCGATTGAGCTGGACAATCACAGACCCAGAAAAGCCACATAAATAACAAATTTGATGGTAATGGTTTTGCAGATGATAACAGAAACAAAGAGATGAGCTTTGCATCAAAAACATACCCGATGATGAAAAAGGCGATGAATTTGAGGACCCAAAAGGATGAAGAATCAAAGAGAGAATGGGGATGGAACTGAATGGGAGGCTGTCAAAGAATTTGACGGTGGGTGACTTAGAGAGACAGGTTGGGTCTGAGAATGTGTTTTGTCAGAAGAGAAGAAGAAGAAAGGTGTGTGTATCATCTCGGCAAAATGGAAAGACGGTGTGAGCGAACCTAGTGCGTACGATAACATGAAGGCTGACGTGGGGATTTTTCATTGGTTAGGTTGGGGACTTATGGTAGAGGTATGGTATGGGATCTTGGCTGTTTTGAGTTCGGGCCATTTGTTCCATTTGTTTCAGGTGCTAATGACCAAGGTCAACTATGTATGTGTTTGTTTTGTTCTTTTCCTAATAGTGAAACTTAGGAACCAAGAGACCTCCAACCCAAGAAAGAAAAATCAAGCCCACAACCTATATTAGTAATGACACTTCATTTTGTTTCTTCACTTTCAAAGTCCCTATGTGTTTTTAGTTTCTTTTTCACTTGTACTAGTTTGTAATTTTATTGTATTCTGATGATCCCATCATGTAACAAATGTACAGTTAGGGGGGAAGTACATGAGTGAATGTCAATATGATTGATATTTTGAGTAGGAATCACCATGAATGATTTCCAAAAGCATGTACATTGTAATTTTTTTTTTTTTTGAAATACATTGTATGCTTGCGACGATCTTGTGACTCTTAATATATTAGTGGATAGGTCATAGGTTAAATAGGAGTGTAATTTGTATCATTTTAATTTCAACAGGTTTTTACTTAAGATGTGTCATAGAAGTACCATTAAGATATTTGAAGAAACTAATGCTTATATGACAAAACAAATAAACACAGATTTTTGCTCTACAGTTACTACATGCAAGTATCTAATTGAGTGGGTTAATTATATGCGAGACTATGATACGTCTGATCCCACGCATTTAAGACTTGAATATAATGTACTGGTTCCACGGTTATATAATTCTACCCAAGTTATAATGTATCAGTTCCACGATTAGCGATTCAGCGATTCTTCAAGTTAGGCACAAGTAGTGAGAATGAAAATTAGGATGGCAACTACAACTATCAATGATATGAAAGACAAGTTTAACATGTTCGAACAAAATCTTAATATGTTTACTAATTATTGTTACGGTTTTGATTTTTACCCGTGTAAATGTATTATTTTTACGATTTTGTTTTTAGCCGGGCTCTTGGCCTCGTTTGTTTCATGAAAAATAAGTATCAGAAAATGAGAGTTGTTCATTTATAGTGTTTGAGAAAGCATAAGGAAAAGAAACACTTTCTTGATTGATGAGAAAATATGGGAGAAAATGGTTTCTTCCAAAATCCTAGGAAATCACTTTTCTTTATTCTTTCTTTGCATTTATTACTCACAATATAATATTTTATTATATTAAATATCAACTTTTTAACAAATTTCCAATAGACTTTGTTGGTGTTACCAAATATCTTAAAATTTCATTCTCGTGGGAAAGAGGAAGGAACCATTTTCCCTTCCGTGAACCAAACGAGACCAAGAGTGAGCAACAGCAGCATGTAGGAAATGTGTGATGTATTCCCATGTTAGAACTTAGAAGACCTAAATCCCTAAAACTTTTATGTAATGGGTTCATCTTTGGTTCTAATGGTGACCGAGACATCGATCTATTTATACCGATTCATGTTATGGTGAAACAAATGGAGAGGATTTTTCTTATTAATGGAGACTTGGTGAACCCAAAATTTGTTAGATATTGCAAGTTCATCTCAAGACTCGAACTGTAATGAAAATGTCAAAGTTTCTAGTCTATGCTCACAGCAGGCCCTATATTATCCCTCATTTTCACACTAACACCTTGTTGAATTTCAATTCAATTCCACACGATGATCAAAGAAAGGAGCATAATCTCGTAAATCCCAACCAATATCGATATATAAACCAACCGCTGCAATTTCTCCAATTGAATATAAGTAGAAAAATTACATAAAAAAATTATGAATCAAATCTTATGCTACATATAGTACACAACAAGAACAAGCTCATCAATCAAGTCTCGCTGCTACTGCCTAACCCTAAAACTCAAAGATCCGATCAGTGCAACAGATATGTCATCGCCAAAGCCAGTACCAAAAGGATGTAAGCAATTCCTTGATCTATAGCCGCACCTAAACAAAAATCAAATCAAAACCCATGTTAGCAAATCCACAACACTACAAAACCCATGTAAGCAAATCCCCAATACTACACAAACTGGATCTAAACAAGAACTCACCATCGCTGGTCGGAGAAGGAGCTGGGGCTTCCTGACCATAGCTGAGGCTGAAGAGGGCCATGAAGATGAACCCAATAATGGGAAGAGCGCAGCAAGATCTGAATGAGTTCATCTTCGAAAAGTGAATTAGAGATGAAGAAGAAGATGAGGGGGTTTGGGAATTTGGGTTGGAGGGTTGGGAAGGGTAGTTGGTGTTTATATATTGGGGCAATGTGGGGTTTGGGGAACGTGGAGACAGTGGGCATGTGCTGGTTCGAGGATGGTGGGTGACAGTGTGAGAGAGAGAATCTGAGAATAGTTTCAGTTTGGTTTTTGTTTCTTTGTGAACAAAGTACGCGGTCTTGACGCGAGCTTTTTTGACTCCGGGTCGGCGGCTAATGGACTCCGATTCAGATTCGGATTCGGTCTCGGACGGCAGTAGATGTATGGCCATGGTTCTTAGCCCGCCATATGAGGCTCGATGGAAGGATGTAGACATTGGACCATAAAATTGTATGCATGAACATAAAATACAATATAGAGTGATGCGAAAATCCTCGTAAAATATAAAGTCTTTTATCGGTTTATATTATAGTACAATAATTGTCTAGTAATTCAATAATTTATCCAAACGTTTATTTTCTGTCTTTAAAAAAATATCATAATTTTAATAAACACAACATCATGATCGAGTAACTTTTTCTTTTTCATGAACCATGGATCGTTAAAAATCATGTAACTACTTAAATAGTAAATGTTGTGATTCGATGACGATGTGACTCATTCAAAGCAACATGGGTTACATGGGTCATTGAAACCATTAATTTAACACGTTTTTTTTTTCTAGATTTTAACTTGTCTTATTGTTTAAGTGTCCCATTTGTACTCAAAGTTTGAAGACTCTCATTTATCCAAATCAAAATCCCTATGCTTGATAGGCGAGTGCGACACGAGGGCTTCCTTAGTTCCATACAACTAAGGCAACAGAGGAAGGAGTAGGAAGTCTGTGTGATAAAGAAAGCGCAGGTGTGCAAATGTAGCAACCTGTGCCAGCAAGGGAGATAGAGAACCCCGTTGAGTTGTCAAATTAGAAGGTCAAACAGAAGTTGGTGTTGTTGTATTAGATTAGTCTTAATTCACAGATGGAAGCCAGTAGGACTGAGCTATAATTCAAGTCCAAATTGTATACATTAACATTATATCATTGTAATGGAAAAGTCGGTTGTTGTCGACCTTGATCAGTTGACCGTTACGGTTGGTTTTATATAACGTTGATTCGTTGAACGCCACCTTCCAATTCAGCTGTAGAACATCACAATAACATTGTAGCCAAACACATACAGATTAGGTGTATGCTACTAACAATTGTGTGATTTTGTTATATTTATATGTTATCCGTTAGCAAATATCAATGTGTGTGGTGTATAGTAGTTGTATATGTTTTAGGGTTTGCTGATAGGAATGTACACGTTTAAAAGAGTTTCACAATTTATGTAAGATATGGGAGAAAACTAAGTAATTAGATAGATTTTATTTTTAAGTTTTCGTTGAAATTTCCCTAAACCCTTTGATAGATGAATTATTCTCTATACTTGGCTCTAGAGTGTTCAACAGTTCAACCTCCTATGGGATTGATCTCGATTTTTGGAAATGCTAGAGTGCAATCGTTGAACTAAAATTGTTGCAGGTTAAGTTTTAAAATAAAATTTCAAAAAACTATAATATTTTGTAACAGTTACCACAATTTGTGAGAGAGTGAGAATTCTACAAGTATCTAGCAAACATAAAAAGTTCACAGCTATCTATGAATGTCCATAGCCTCTATGGGAATTGATATCACGTTTAATGAAAACATTGAGCTCACAACGAAATAACTTTCTTTATCGTTACGTTTGTGTTCAATTGATGAATGATAATCTCAAAAATGTTTTAGCATTCTCAAAAAGAGGATATTAACCCATGATTCTTGTTATCTCCAATCCATTAAGGCATCCTGAAATGAAAAAAAAGGCTTGTCATGTTTGATGAGGTTATGGTCGCAAGTAATCGTTTGTAAACGTGATCAAAGCCAAACTCTCAAGCATAAGCAACAACCTCCTTGAGAGACTGTCCCCATCGCCCTTAATATGCAAAGCATGATCCTTTGCATTGCCGATCTCAAACTTGATTATAAGCAGGCACAAAATTAATGTCTCCTGTAACTTTAGAAAACCAATGAGCTGATTACAAACTTGCATTAGGAGAGTAAAACAAGAAACTAATATGAAGACTTCAGGATCGAAGAAATGCTAGAGACGATTCCACCATATATAGCATCAAAATTCTCAGCAGCACTAGACTAGCTAGGAGAAGATATCAGTCTCACCCGAAAGTGTGTACAGATCAGAGTCCCACACTATATAGTTTGGAATTGGACATTTTACCATATTATTTCTCTACTTTTGCTGAAAATTCTGAAGTATTAAGAAAAAAAGGATGACCACTTCTGCATGCCATGCATGTCTGTCACTACTTGTGGCTTTGGCCCAGGAATGACTGAATCTCGTATGAAAACCAGGGCACCACACAAAATGCTTCCTATTAAACATAAAGTAGCTAAAAGCTTGTTGCTTATGCTTAATTAGGTCCTGATCTGACTAGGAACAACATTAACGACACAGAAAGCATAAGCCTAACCAAGTGCCAACAATTCATTGCTTTTCTAGGTTCAACATTTCGCTCAACCCAATCGATTAGGTCTTTCTTTCCTATCATATGTTGCATTCCAAGTCACATCTATACACATCAATCCCCCCTATATCCCATATGATGAGTCCTATATATGACTAGTGACATGCATATGAATCGTGCTACATCAAACTAGGCAATTTTGGGCAGTAAGTCATCAGAGTAATTAGATATTAACTATTGATCAGAGTTTAAAAAACACGCTAGACGTTATTAGTGTGGAAGACGTGTTTAGAGTGTCCATGTGTCGTCTAAATGGGTTGTACAATCTTATTTTAGAATACTGTATATAATCAAAGTTCTAAAACTCGTCACACAGTCCAAAGGTAGAAAGCTAACTTAGAGCGTCTAAACGCCGCTTAGACAGAATGAGAGGACTTATTTTAAAAACCTAGTATTGATTCGTCTTACTATTGACATCCAAAATTTTATTATCAAGATGGAAATGGAGTAGATAATTTGTGAAGCTAGCTAGCGGTAAGAGATGAAGATATGAACGGTGGTGTCATTGCCAGTAAGAAATAGACAAGTGAGCACTCTTTTGAGTCACAATCGTCTCCAACTGGCAGAACCAAAGACAGGTGGCGAAACACAAGTAGCATCTAATCCTCATTGGGAATGCTTGGTGGGGTCGAAATCCCAATTCCCAAATAAAAATTTGTGACTATGAACAGCGTCGTTATTCGATTTTCTAAGGCTACAAGTGCAGCTAAAGCTTTGGTATATGGACAAGTGTAGCTCAAGATAAACTAAACTGGTCTCATCAGTCTGAGGATGAGCACATTGTATTACACCGTAACAAAAGCATCTTTCACATCGAGGCTAAAAGCAAAGGAAACCTTTCCCTGGAGGAATCAATCTTAACCCCAAAGAAACTTCTTTATATATATATCTCAATTCCATAGCCAAGCTTTACTTGCCCACCTCTCCTATATATTCCTCTTCTGTCTATATTTGTAATGCTGTAGCAGTGTAGCCTACAGATTCTTTTCTTTTCAGGCCATTCCTCATATCTCAGGTTAACGAGAACCAAGATTGAACAAGATCATTATTATGTGTCACCCGGCGGGAGTGTCTTTGGTTGCACACAGAGACTTGGCAGTGCAAAATCGCTGGTGGCTGCTGCTTCTTCTGCAGGCGCGGTCGACGGTTCAAGGAACTTGCATGCAGCTGCAGACAGAGGAGTTAGAGAGGCTGCTGCTTCTGGTGGAGGTGGCGGCGGTGGCGGCGGAGCAAGGCGGTGTGTGTGCTCGCCGACAAGGCATCCGGGGTCGTTCCGGTGCAGGCAACACCATGCTGATCAGTATATATGGGGTGGTCGAACTGTGACAAGAATCAGATCCAGTAGTACTAGTAGTGGCTGATTAATAAGCTAGCTTTGGTTTTATACAAGTGAGCTATTGTACAAGATTATGAAGGAGAAATTGTGATGTAAAATATGGTGATGTGATCTCTTTCTTACAAGAATTAGCTCAACTGCTAAAGGTTAATTGGCTGGAGTATATTGATGTTTTAAACTGCCCTCGTCATATTTGGCGCATTTCTTAGAGGGTGTTGGGAAACAAAGATCGTCATAATGACATAACCAAATGCTTATCTATGCTTTTTGCAGTTTAATTAGAATCGAGAAAGGTTTAGTGCTGTGAAATTCTGTTAGTGATCCTAAGAAGTGGAAATTTAGTTCCATCGTTTTGTTATACCTCTGTATACAAGATCAAGTTAAGAACCCAAATCAGTAATCGATCACTTGGCACTTTATAAAACCACTTTTGGGTTGTAAAAGATAGGAAAATGACCCTTGGGTTGATGATATATGATAATGAAACTATGAAGGAAATGCTTTCAAAGGTTTATATTAACAAGCATATATCACATAAAATCACTGCTAATGAGGCTCTACTGATACAAAACAAGACCGAGATAAGAATGGATACATGGGTTGTAACAAGACCGAGATCGTTGCCTTCAAACTATTCAACTTTTGTCAGTTTCGAAGAATCAACTTGGACTTCACGAAACTGCGCAAATTTTTCAAAGTTAACAAAATACAATCTATGCTTAACTTCTAAGGATTAGATACACACAGGTTTAATTTTTTCGAATATCTTAACAAATCGATATTTGTAAACAACTCGGACGTAAATACTTCATTCCTAGTGATACGACACAAGTATTAATGTTTCATAATAGTTGATATATGCTCATAAAACACACAATTGTTATTCATCAACAACTATCATAGTGTGATATTCTTGTGCATTTAGAACACAAGACTCCAATCAATAAAGTCAAGTAAGAGTGAGGTAATTGACAAAGTATGCAAACACATAACACTCGTGTTCTGCTTGTCCGAAGGTTATCCCAATTGATATATCAAGCCATGCAACAAACTAATCACAGCCTGAAGCAACCATCAGCTTCAGGATCAGGAAAAGTGGATGCGTTGGTATAGAATTCGAAGATACGAGTATGCATGAACTGGAGACTCAAACAGTTCCTGACGTCCTTGTCAATCTTGGTCGTATCAACTTCAAATTGAAACGGAATGGCAACACCCCTTGTCTTATGACTCCCAACCTCATCAGAATCAGGTGCTTGTCCCTCTGGGCGACTCATTTCGGGGGCAACAAGGCAGGCTTTCTGACCTCCTATATGGAGGATGTGACATATACATGCGAAATCAAATTCCTCAGGCAACATTGGCAGCTCCAAATCAACAATTCGTGTGATGGATTCTCGATTCTCATCCAAGAACATAATATATACTCCTAGAGTCCAACGACCATGATAGTAGGCAAACATTATCTTCTTGTTATGGTCACCAGGGAGGTCCAGGACCAGAGCTCTGTTAACAAAAGGGAAAGGGCCGCGTTCGCACATGGATTAGCCCAATGAATCGTTTGGTTTCTACACCTCATAAGTTATATTATTGTTCCGAAGTGTTGTGCATTGTAAACACTAAACAGAAGAGAAGTTACCAGCTGTAAAACAAAGCCACTCAAAGAGATAGGAGAATTGAGTTACAAACTACAAACATGATATATGAACATTCAATGATGGATGTAGAATGATGAATTAAAGTGAGATTGGAAAACTGGATATTGTATGAGAACAACACGGTTGCTATCCCGACCATAGTTCACCAATTCTAACAAACATAAATTAAACTTCGGCAAAATACTGAAATTTTCTCAACATGGTGTGGTATTATTGGTAAGGAAGCATCTTTCGTGCTTAATTGTTACCATTTACTGGTAATACGGACTCGAAAAAGACAAAGGGTGCTGCTAGATGTATCCAGCAAAATGCTAAGTAGACCCATCAAAACAAATTTCACTAAAAAGACAATTTTATCCTCGTCTGAAATGACATTTGTAGTTATAATTATTAAGATAATAACAAAATAAACCTAAAATTTTAAAATTCTTTTAGTTAGTAATTTCTAAATGTACCCAGCAGTTTAAGTTTAACGTAAACACGTTGTTAGTTCCAACAAAACCTTAAACGATGTTTCCCATTTCACTATATTGTTGTGCTTCAAGGGTTTAATATCTGGATATTGATGAATCGAGAGTGCAATTATGGTTTCAGATGCTTCTAATAAGGTATGTTCATTTTGAATATGATTAAAAATAAATTAACCCACATCTGTATGCATGTATTTTTGTAGTTCGTCCGCCGTTCAGGCAACAACAACCGAAACAACGCCTCATATTGGGTAACAAAACAACGAATACGAGTAGAATTTTCGGACCTTCACGACTGAAATGGTTAATTATAGTTACCTACCGAAAATATCAGATATTTTCGGTGGACAACCCCCGAACCCAGCTAAACAATTCGGCTGGAAACCACCGAATGTTCTTTTTACCCTGTTATTTTTACCTAGCTTACTGATTTAACATGTTTGAACAGAATAATCATGCATCTACTAAAGGTGGCAATGGTGGGAGTGAATGTGTGTTAGAAACAACAAGTCACTTCACAACTAAGGAGGAAAGTAGTTTGAAAACTAACAAATAATTAACTTTTACATCGGATTGTGTGGTAATATAAAAAATGATTATTTGTTTGCACAAGTATTTATGAGTCGAAATGAATTAATTAATTGGACTCGTGCAGAAGGAAGAAAGTGCGGAATAGTTGTTGTAATCAGGAGGTCTGATTTTCCAGGGAATTGTAGATTACGAAGAGGGTGAATAGTTTTTGGTTGTGAGAGAGGTGGTTGTTATCAAAAGAATAGCGTAGACTCAACATCTTTACAAAAGAAGAAGCATGATGCGAGTTTGAATCCTAAAAAGAAGAAGCGTCATAGGAGTGGCGGTACAAAAAGGTGTGGTTGCCCATTTCGTTTGAAGGGCAAAAATGGTGGTCATGGAGATGAGTGGACTCTTGAGGTGGTAAATGGGATGCATAACCATCATGCTGCGAAGTATCATGAAGGACATTCCTATTTGGGACGGTTAACCAAGGAAGAAAATAATTTGTTGGTTAATATGTCAAAGAACTTGGTCAGTCCGAAAGAAATATTATACACTTTGAAGCAAAATGACCCACTTAATTCAAGCACTATGAAGACAATCTACAATGCTCGACAATTTCATAGGGTGATTGAAAAAGCTGGTAGGTCAGAGATGCAAATATTGCTAAACAATTTGCAGGAAAACAATTATGTTGAGTGGCATAGGAGCTATGGCACATAAAACATTGTGAGTGACTTGTTTTGGACCCATCCTGATAGTGTAAGTCTGCTACGCTCATTTCCTTATGTATTGATTATGGATGCTACATACAAGACCAATAAGTTTCGATATCCATTGTTGGAGATTGTGGGGGTGACATCTACAGAATTAACATTCCATGCCACATTTGTGTACATCCATGCTGAGAAGGAAGAAAATTATGTATGGGCTTTATCTAGATTGAAGAGTGTGATGAATGAAGACTACCTTCCAAGTGTTATTGTTACCGATAGAGAGCTAGCACTCATGAATGCCGTTCGTTGGGTCTTCCCAGCTGCCCAACATTTACTATGTAGGTGGCACATTTATAAGGTAGTGTTGGGAAAGTGTAGAAGGCTTTTTGATGACCAAGAGAAGTTTAAAAAGTTCATGAAGTCATGGAACACATTGGTCTTTTCAGATAAATACTTGCCTATGAAAGGCATTTACATGAGTTGGAAAGAGACTACCAAAAATATGACGAAGTACTAGCTTATGTGAAAGGCACTTGGTTGAATGAATATAAAGAGAGATTTGTTGAAGCCTGGACCAACAATTATATGCATCTTGGAACGATGACTTCGAACAGGTAATTTTAAATTGATATGTTTATTTCTTAATGAAATCATATTGCTTCTCATAATATAGTTGAATGTTAATATATTGTCATGTCTTCTTTTAAATGTGTTCTTTTAAATAGGGCGGAAAGTTCTCACTCAAAATTGAAACGATATTTGATGTCTAGTTTGTGCAACTTTGGTACATCTTGGAAAAGGATTCATGCCTTATTGGTTTTGCAACACACGGAAATAAAAGCTTCATTTGAGAAAAGTCTGATATTTGTCCGACATGAGTTCATGAAGAATCTGTTTCAGGAAATGCTGGGTTTTGTTTCGCATGCTAGCTTTGATTATATTTTGGGAGAGTCTAAAAGGATGGATTATGTTGGAACTAATGATAATGTATGTGGTTGCACTTTGAGAAAAACACACGGGTTGTCATGTGCACATGAGATGACAACTTATAAAGAGAATGGCAGGCCTATTCCACTTGATTGTGTTCATTATCATTGGAGGAAATTAGATATGGTTCATGTCCCACAGAGTAATGACCCCATAGATGTTCCGTTGAAGTCACTAGAGGAAAGATTCATGAGTTGGTTATGTGGAACTGACGACGACACCAAGAGACAAGTGAAGAGAAAGTTAGAGGAAATCATGACTCCGGGATGTACCACACTTACAGAACCACAAGAAAAAATTAAGACAAAAGGACGTCCAACTAAAGAATAAGCCTCAACACGTCGGATGTTATCTTCTTTTGAGATTGCATTATTAGGACAAGATTGTCACTCACAGGCACCGAATGTCAAGGGTCTTGATATAAAAGCACCTTCAAAGAGGCCATATAGGAGGCAGCCAAAACAAGCAAAAGACAACGTTCAATCAAAAAAATTAACTCCAACAACTGCTAGTACTGGAGAGTCAACAATGAAGGCAAAAAAAGGACCATCAAAAATGGAAGAACATATTGGTCCTTCACTAATTCCCCCTACCAACATTGAGGGTCTGAGAACACCACCAAGAATGGAAGAACATATTGGTCCTTCACTAATTCCCCCTACCAACAATGAGGGTCTGAGAACACCACCAAGAATGTCAAAAATGGCAGAAGGTCCTAGGGTACTTAAAAAAAGACCAAAGTTGAAGGTATGTACTTATTTATTTATATTTATTTGTAAATTCCTTATAATGATTATTTGTTCACTAACTATAATGTATTCTCTTAAATTCATTCATTCTACAGTTGAATATATGTGAAGATGTAGATCCAGCTTTATTGACACAACAATATAATAAGTGGTTCCCTGAAGATATGTTACCATTTATTTTGGGAGCAAAGGATGTAAGAGATGATGGAAATTGTGGTTTTAGAGCCATAGCTGATTTTATGGGCTATGGTGAGAATAACTGGCGCCGTGTACGTAAAGAGTTGTTACAAGAGTTTCATCGTAATAACCTTACATACCATTTATTATTCCGACATGCAGAGCGACTGGAGGAGGTGGAGAGAAGATTAGATTATTTTGATGACTTTCCACCTCGAGATTATTGGTTCTTAATTCCAGATATGGGATACATTGTAGCAAATTGTTACAATGTCGTATTGATGCATTTTAGGAAGCATTTGATGACATGCTTCATATTCTTGCCAATGGATAGCACCCCACTTTCTATGGTTGATCGGCGTGAAATTTCTCTTGGTTTTGTCAATACAAATCACTTTGTCGAGGTCTATACATATTTGCTAATTATTATATACTTATGTTTGATAAATGTTATTAACTGGGCATCTTCTTCTCTTATGTTATAGGTTCATCTGACGCCATTTCATCCTATGCCACCTATTGTCAATGGTTGGTTCAAGCATTCTCTACTTCTTGCAAATGGATGGCTACCTCCTTATAGTGATCGCCTTCATGCTGGAAAAGATATTTTTGATACCGATTATCCAGATGATGAGAAAATAGTAGGTGTTCATTGTCCAATCGATGAAACATTTGTTACTCTTGATAGTGATTGATTTGCTACATGTTTTTTTATCAGATGCTACTACATGCTTTTAGTTTATGTTTATGATCCAATTAGTAAAACAATAACATGAAAGGACATTATAAGGCCAATTTTCACTACAGTTAAATTATTGTTGCCATCAATGTTTGAAATAAAAAAGAAAATCTACTCCAGTAATCTATTTATTGTTTTGTCCATGCCGGCGCTGTTGGTATGTGCGTGTATTTTGCACTTGGTCACCTAGTAGTATATGTTGGATGCTTTCAATTGCCTCATATAACATCGTTGGCCGCCTAACAGCATCATCTCGGCCAGCAGCTACAATAGATTGAGTAACATACAATGCATGTGATATACGCTGTGCATCAAACAAGTACAAAAAAAAATTGTCAATCTGTATTGAATACAAATAAATAAATTAAACTTGAAGTAAATACCTGTAAAGGATGACTGTCCTCACTTGAATCAACTGCATCAGACATCCGATCAGGATGTTGAACATAGGGATGTGTGATGTTTTGGTACCACGATAAGTATTCTGAAGTGCAGTCATATGAAAACTTAACTGGAGTACTTCGGTTGGCATCATCCAACACATGATCTCGCCATCGTTGCCACAACCCATCAAAGTACTGGTACACAACCTTGTATGATTTGGAATCAGAAACTCGTTTAACACGAAAAGGGGTATATGGATTCCGAGGAATCGTTTGAACTCGACCAAATTGTCTCAGAACCATATCTGGATAATATGGTTCAACAATATCCAAACACTTTAGCATCCCTGTATAGAATGAAATATCTAATAATGGATGAGAATCCCTATGACCACAGTAAGGATCCCACACAACCTGAAAATGAATATAAATTAGCAATGCCAAAAAAAAGAAAAAAGAGTAATGTTATAACCGGCAATATAGAAAAGGCAACCTACCTCATGTGCCTGCATATGATCAAGCTGTTGGCGAAGAGCTTGCACATAAACTAGTGACAAACCTGCATCCTTTCGAGGTTCCCAACGATTCACTCGTGGCTCGTTCTCTGAATATTCAACACAAAGATGAGGGGAAACTACATTCCGAAAGTGCTCATATATCCAGGCCTCAAGCAATGTCAGGTATCCCCCAATTTGTCTACAACCAACTCTGGATGCAAGTCCTAACTGTCGATATAGAAAAGCTAACCCAGCAGCTCCCCAAGCATACCGACCAACCCTATTAAGATCTCGTAAAAAATATAGGTAAATAATATTTATCCTATTCCCAGTCTTGTCCACAAAAAGTGTGCAACCTAATATATATAGCAAAAAGCCTCTTGCTGCAAATTCTATGAATTCAGGAGGACTATCATCAGAGACACCCTGAAATCGTAATCTCAACCACTCTAGTGTCACCCCATTTCCACCATAACGACTCATTTCAATCTTTGCCTCATCTGTAGTAACACCTAGTGTAGATGACAATAAAGATGCATAATACGTTTTGTCTAACCGCACACCCTCAGGTACAGATATGGAATCACCCTGAACTGAAATACCTAAAATGTTAAAGACGTCATCCAACGTGATTGTCATCTCACCAAAGGGTAAGTGAAAAGTATTGGTCTCGGGCTGCCACCTCTCACAAAAGGCCGACACAACAACTCTATTACCAATTAAATATGAACAGCTAACTAATGGCCTCAACCCAGACCCATCAATGTAAGTCCAAAACTTATGGTTAGCAACATTTTCATCAAATACCCATTGTGTAAGCTTACATGAATGGTTCTGAAGTTTCAACGGATCACATTCCTGAAAGAAAAAATAACAAAAAAAAAATTGTGATACATGAGGCCTCTTCTACATGTGCATTTTAGATGCTCAATCTAATTTATTCAGAGAACACAACAAATATAAACAGGTTTCATAGGTTTTCATAAGCCAATCTACCTAACAAATTAAAATAAAGAGTCTGAGTCTAAGTCTTGGATAAACTAGACGTCACATTCTGCATATGATAGTTGAAACTAGAACATATAAACAATTAATTAGGGAGAGAAGCATCATGGAATCTAAACATTTAAATTTCAAAGTTTCTCAAAGCATCATGAATACAAGACACACATTATTGCAAGAAAAAAACAATCAATACCTTATTAAACCATATAGCAGCTGCCACTTGACTTTTAAAGCTCTTCAATACTGATGGATCATGAGGACCTCCCGGAAATGGACCACTTAAAGGCTCATCTGCATCTTTTTCAGAAACTTGTTCTTCTCCGGTGTCAATCTCATTCCCTGGAAGACCTTCATCTACATCTAACTGAGAAGGTTGTGTTGAACTAAATTTTCTTTTTCTCGATGAGGTTGTGGGACATTCATGGGGTTTAGGACCTCTGGCCATACTACAATGCCAAAAAAACAAGTAAACCAATTAGTTGCTGTATTTTTAGATAAAGCAAAACCAGATAGTTTGTGTCTTGCTGAATGAAGGTGCAAAGCTTTCTATTGTTAGGACTTATTTCATATCAAGGAGGACTGAGGAATAAAGAGTGTATATTGCTCCTTTTTCTCTTAAGTTAACAAACAAACAAATTATATACATATGGGATGGGGACGGAATGAGTGACAAGTCCTCCAACACATTCAAGCATATGAGTCAAGGCATTCAATTAAACAATATAAGCATCTGCCACCTATCAAACTTATCAACCCTCTCACCATCAAATTGAATCAAGAGCAAAACAAAACAGTGCCCATGAACCAAATGAAAACATGAGTTAATCGGCCAATAAATGAACAAAAATTCAACCCCTAAACTAATAAATTACTAATATCAGATTCCCTTTCCAAGAGCCTCCCATAATCCTCGAAGTGGAGTACTTGCAAATTGCAGACCAAGTGAAACAAAATGCTGGCTGTGAGAGGTACCTCGTACATGAAAATTTAAGCGATCAAGAGAGATACCTCAAAGTCGGCGGATGCGATAGCGATCGATGATCACAATGGTCACAATGGTTGAGAGGGAGAAATTGCTGTGTTTGAGATTGGGCTCAACAAAATCAATGCGCTCATTCTTCTCCGTTCCTCACTCGGACTCCAGAAGGCGCTTGGCACAACGGGTTTTGCTGGGTGAGAAAAGGGTCGGTTAGCGGCGGTAGAATTTGGGATCCAACAGCAAAGCATGAGGCGAGATGAATCGTTTCTGTGGCGTTCGAGGTTTCGTTTGGCTGAAAAGGGTTTTGCTGGGTGTGAATTTATTCTTGATTTTTGCTGGGTTTAATAAAAAAATGGTATTATCGGAAGATTGCTGGGTTTATTTAGAAATTTTATAATTTTGCTGGGTGTATAAAGTTTGTTGGGTCTATTTAGTATTTTAGTACATCTAGCAGCACCACTGACAAAAATAGCTTCCAATAGTCAAAGGCTCACTCGAAGTACTTGTGGGTCCCAAAATTCCAAAATTACGGCAGTAGTGAGCGCTATAAATTTGAAATTTTTCCAAAACCTCCAAAATCCCTCCCAGTCATTTTCACAAATTCGATCAAATTGGAGATCTCTCTCACCAAATCTTTCTTTCTTTTCAATCCCAAGACAATCCCACTCGTTTCTTTTCAATCCCAGATCCAGAGTTGGAAGAAACCCTAGAAATCGAAAGCCCCAAATGTCCAATCTAGGATTTCCCAATCGCAAAATCAAGAACATACCCAGATTTTTCAACCGCTGAGAAACCCTAGAAACAAATTTCGAGTGAAAGCCCCACATTTTTTTTTCCAATCTAGGTTTTGCCGATTTCAAATTGCGAATCCCAGATGGTTAGACGACGTTGCATCAAGAAGCTTCGTGCTCAACTTGATGTAGCCGAGAACAAGTTGGAGAGAAAGTGCCGATCAGAGAGGAAATTGAAGCGGGAAGTGAAGCTGATGAAGATGTTTCGGCGTAGACGGGAACGGCGTAGACGGGAACGGCGTGAACGGAAGAGGTTGATGCGCGTGAGAGATTTGCGTGTGCGGGACATAATCGAGACCATCACATACATATTCCGTCGCGTCTGGAGTGGACTCCGAAACCAAAACAACAAGGTTCTTTGGTTGCAGGCGGACTCGTTCCTTCAGAGGATTATCAGGTTTGATTATTTAGGGTATATTAATTGTTTCTCAAGTAAAAGGTTGATGCATGTTTTGATTCATTGTGGCCTTTATCTGCTAACTTTGTTGTGTTTTGACTCGTTGATATGATTTGGAAGTTAGGATTCAGTAAGCAAATCCAAGTCCATAAAGGAAAGAGGTTTTTTCTATAAGTTCTAGGAAAGTAATCTTTCAAGATCTGATAGGATTTTGTTTGCTAGGTTTAGGAGTCCTAAAATCTTATTGTATCAGCAGCCCCCTATTAGGGAGCTACAGGGGGATTCTCTGAGTGTGAGACAGAAAACCTAGAGAGTCAAGAGTGATAGAGAGATAAGAGATCTAGCAGTGAGTTGGGGATTAGCATAGGGATTTCAATAAGTACTTGTAATCAAGTTGTTATTCTCCGTAGTGCTAGTGATTCTGTCAAGAGAGATCACTAAGTGGACGTAGGCTTATTATAGCTGAACCACTATAATTCCGCTGTGTTTTGTTTCTGTGCTCATTTGTTTTATCTTTGCTTATATCGTAAAGTCTGAGTAAAGATCCTAGCGGGTTAACCACTATAACTTGTTGTTGTTGCTGTTGTTGGTTTTGATTGATTGTGGGTACTGGCCTTTAACTCTCTGCTAAACTTGTCGTTGTTGCTGTTGTTGGTTTTCTGTGCAGGGAAGTAATGGATGAGGTTGCTTGTCGCTGGAGCAAGAATGAACCTCTACCTATCCTCAATCGGGATACGGTGAAAGTCAGAGACGACAAGCCGATCATTCCCAAGAAGCATTCTCTTTATACCAACCACGCCGAGTGCTTCCGGGAATTCATCCTTTCCGTTTTAGGTCCTGCCGGTGACAACCGGGTGTTAGAAGACTTTCTTCACAAACTCTCTGATCCCAAACTCTCATTGTATGTAAGCCGCTTTTTTCTGTTCTGACCTATTGAATGATTTTATGAAGAACATTGCTGATGATGATTGAAGTTTGCATCCCATTCCTATTAACTATTGGATCTATTTTGTCTTTGTTTTGATACACAGGTTCCAGTTCCAAAACTTGTATTTCCACAAGTTTCTCCAAAGCAGGGAGGACATCACCGCCTTTCCAGTGCTTGCTATTCAGAACTTCCGTCGGCTTCAGAATGTCACTTATAAGGAGAGGGAGCGCAAATGGACACAGGCATACAAAAGTTGGGTACAGGACCACTACCCCGAGGGGGAAATTGATATGGAAGCAACCTGTAGTGAGGACATCTATGCTTGGAGGGCCTTCAACTATAGGTTCTACCGAGATGACCCCATAGATGAGGCTGAACTTGTCAGGAACCTCATCTCCCACTTCAACGAATGCAGGGCCAAAGATATTCCTGCCTCAGCTGCATTTGACCTCAAGCAGGTCGGGGAGGTGGTTTTCAGCTTGTTTCCAGATATCTACACCGATCTCTTCGACTTCTTGTACGAGTGTAATGTCTATCTTGATTTCACTGCCAGACGGACTTACTACAGGTGTGTGCCCCTTTGCTCTATCTTACCAGTTTGCTTGAGACAATTTTCCATATAATCTTTTGGTTAGGCTTGCTGCTGATGTGTGATTCCTTCTTTCTTTCTTTTTGTGCAGGGATCCTGTTGCTGATTAAGACTGCAACAGTGGGGCTTGTTTGAGGTTGATTCTAATGGAGGAGACACTTGACTTAGAGAAGAGGATAGCTGAAGCAGTCACAGTGAGAGGGTCACCACTTTTTTTGATGCCATCTTCCTAATGTTATCTGGTGTGCAGTGCAGGTGCCTTAATTTTTTATGACTTGCTGACGACGTGATTTCTTTTTTCATAGGGGAAATAATTAGGTGGCATACACCCAAGTTTGAGTGTAATAGTTGAAGAAATACAATGCAGACTTTAGGAAGTTTATGTTTGTATCAGTGATTGATTGTTGTGTTTCTTGAATTCTTTTTACCGCATAATGCAGACTTGAGGAAGTATGTTTGTATGTTGTGCCTCTCGAGTACTGTTTACCACATTTTCTGTTATAAAGGAGGTGATATAAATCATTCTATTGATAATTAGAATTGACCTCCAGGGCTTCTAAATGGCCTTGTAATGTCAAAGGATCTGTTTCTAGGTGAGATATCTTATTAGAAGTCAAGCTTGCAGGCAAGGTGATTTGATGAGATTATCAGAAGTTTGCTAGGTGAAATTCTATGAAGTAAGAAAGTAAATTATATATATGTGCACATACCTCGAGCCTGAGCCTTTACCAAACGGGTAGGAGATGGTATTACCAAAGATCAGTGCTGGCGGTGGCTTCAGCTGCTATAAGGATCCCTGAGTCGACTCTGCTTGTTGACCGAAAAGGTGGTGGCTTCTGGATATAGCAGGCGTGCAGCTAAGTTAATATCAACATTCTTTGAACCTTGAAGTTCCATTTTACAGATGCATATCCTATCCCAAAGCATATCATCATCCTTTGCTACAATTTTCCGACTGCTTCCACTATTGATAAAATCAGATCAGTCACCAGCTATGTCTAGAAACTTAATAGACCAACTTGTATGGCTTGCGTGCCTTATCTTGTTACTTCTTTAAGGCTTTGAACACATAAAACTGGAAAGAAGAAAAGAAAATGGACATGAGACAATTAGAACTGTAGGAAAATATATTAAAGCAAATTTACAACCCAGTAAATAAAAAGGGAAAGAAATAACAATGCTTTTAAACTTGTAAGAAACTCACAGAAAATTTATAACAAGACTACAAGAGAGATGAAAGGGGCAATGATGAGGCCCAACCCAATCAAATTCTAATATTTTTCTTCTTCTTCTTCTTCTTTTACTCTTTACTGCCTAATATATTCATTTGCTATAACCTCCGATAATTTAAATTGGTGCATGCTTAATCCTTTTTCTACTCTTAAATCCTACATCTCATGACTTGCCACATTCCTCTGCATCATATCAGCAGCACATCCATCTACAATAGCTCAGAGTAGCTCTTCTCACTTTCTCTCACCCAAGATCTCTCTCTGCTGATCCTTTGCTCTTTCAAATCTCCAAACTCCTCCTCCCTTTTCCTCTCTCACCCGATCTGTTTTCTCTCTCAATTGTGTTGCAGCGGGATTGGGCATTCGTGTTGCGATTAAGCCAACGTATCGAATCACTCCTCCGGTAAGCTTTCAAGTTTCGATTTCATTTTGTTCTAGGAAATTTCATTTTGTTTTCGAAGATCATATTTTTGCATTATTTTGTCGAATGGGATGGGGCTATAGGAACCTGTTTGTTTCAGTTCCATTGTTTGATAGATAAGAAATAAGAATCTTAAATAGTTGTTAAACTTCATACAACATTATACCAGTTAAATAAGTACTGGGATATCACTTTAGAATCTAGCTGCTAAACATAACAAGGTACTGATCTAGTAATGTATTTACATCATGTTAGCTTTAGAAGTATATCAAGTAATCGACCCTGTATATTTTGATAGACTATAAATATACCTGATCCCATTTAACGAGAGCAGTTATATCTCATTAGAAAATATATAAGAGTTAGATTGCTAGGGAAGTAAGGAAGATATTAAAGATTGTGCCTTAGGATTTCGATTGTGTTAAGCTAAGATAATAAGAAACTGCAGTGGGCACATGAACCATTCATGCTTATGCATTATGTTCTTTAGTAGGGAAGAGGAGGTCCACTGGCGGTTAGTTTCTAGCTGTCTGAAATTTGGATAGCAAGTTTTGAGGTCCAAGCCAAGCTTGCATTCTGAAATTTGGATTTGTGTACTTTGAATGATACCAAGTTTATTCTACACTTACTATTTGAAATAGCATAGTATTAAATCAAGTTTGCATTTGTACTGATTATGAAGTTTGGTATTGTGTACTTCGAATAATATTACTAACCAAGTTGATTGAGCACTTACTAATTAAAATTTAAAGAAAAACGCTGACTCAAGGAATGAGACTCGGGTTTAATTTCAATTTCTTCTGTCCCTTTATATATGAGGTTGTTCTGTCAATTTCTTCTGTTAACTTCTCCTTTCCCCGTCTCAATATTACTTTATATAGGGATAGACTAATTAATGACAGTCAAATCCCAGACATGCAAAGACATCATGACTTCATGAGCTGAGTGCATGAGCCTTAAGTTCATACTTATATGCCAAACCAGATTTGATCATTTATACATTGATTTGTGTGTGTGTGGCTAATAGACTTTGATGTTTTTTTTTTCCACTTGATTTGAGCTGAATTGGGTTTTGTCCGATCCGGGTTTTGTTCTTTGATTGGTTCCTCATCTTTGGGTTGCTTTTCATGTCAGGTTCTTATTTTTGGGAGTTTGAGATAAATCATCCTTGGGAGTTTGAGACAAGGTTTCTTTTCTCTTGCTTAATTACTTAATGGTGTTTCTTTTTGTTTTTCATATGTGATCTTCGAAAGATTAACTTTCTGCTTAGATGCTTTTGTGTTTTTATTTACTCTTTTTTGTAGTATGAAATGGATATCCCCTTTGTTATTTGTGGGAGTTAGTCTCATTTTGCCATCTTTAATTTCCTTTGAATAGAATTCAGGAACTATTAAAGAAGAAGGAAGAAGACTTGGCCATGGTACAACTTATCAAGGAGTGGGTAACTAATGATGCAATTCAGGAAAAATTAATGATTGTATGTTTATTTGTTCTTTCTGTTTGTGGTCAGTTGGCAGTATATAAAATCTCATGATAAGTTTGATCAAATAAATTATGAAATAAATATTGACAGTGCAATCTTCTTAGCATCAATAGCAAAATCAAATAATTGGTGTGTATGTATAAGAGAAGGCATTGATGTATGTTCTATGCATATGTTATCTTCTTCTTAAGAAATCCAAAGTAATCTTAAAGGTTTAAAAACTATATTCACTTTCCAACTTTGATCATACCAATATTATCATACTGTGATCAATTTATTTTCCAACTTTTTTCTTTTATTTTTATTTATTTATTTTGTTCTTCTTTTCTGTGGTTAAATAAAAAATTGGGAATTTTTGCTATTGATAGCTATTGATATATGAATTTGGTAGTGTTACCATAAGCTTCATTTAATGTGTTCTTGTGATGAAACATGTATATGGTTTAGAAATATAATCATTTGTCTTAAATGAGTTTGAATGAATAAATAAATAAAAATTCATTGTTACTTTCACTTAAATTCATGAGTTTAAATGAATAGCTCCATGTCTAAGTATTTCACTTACTTTCCTTCCAATTCTAGCCTTATCCTGCTGTTTAGTCATCTGTTAGACTTTGAGAGACCTTATCCCAAACAGTGTCTCTCTAAACTAATATAGAGACTAATCTTTTCCCAAAACATTTAATCTTTTCCCAAAACACTGTCTCTCCAAATTGCTATTACATTAAATACTGGTAAGTTTGCACAGTATGCAGTATCTCGCAATTTGCACTATACTTGAAATATGTTTGTTTCATCTCTTTTCTTCTCTCCTCTCTCAGATCAATTAATATTTTGGTAATCCATAAACTCTCGAAGAAAGAAAACTGTTCAAGCTTTATGGCGTTCTAAGGAGAAAGAACCAGGTATGGTATATTTTTATTTTATTTTTCCTTTACTTTTTTTATTTTTTCACCTTAGTAAAAGTGAGTGCCCGTAATGCAATTTATGAAATTGACATAAATACATACATTCATACATCTGACAGCTCGATTGGAGAAACGATAATACATACATGAATCTTCTTTGTCACCCCCCTTACAAATGTCAAAAGGGTAATTGAATTTCCTTGCCCTAACTTTCTGTTTTATTAGTTTGTTTAGTTTTCCTTCATAATTATGCTTCTTTCTCATCTCCACTCTGGGTTATTGATGATGCACTGACATGACGTCATTTCTGTTTTTACTTTATGTACAATGATGGCTATGATGCATAGCAAAATGCTGAAAAATATGATACAAACTCTGCTTGCATATTTTTCTTTTTCTATATCTTATGCCATCCACAATATTTTTTCTTTTTAGGTTGCAATATAACATGTCCTGAAGCAAGCAAATTTCTCTCCAACAAGTATGACGATCTATCTTTTGCAACCTGTTCCATCAGTTTAGCTACTTCTTTGTTCCTTTCCCAAACTCTTACTACGTAAAACCCATGTCTTGAACAATTCTACAGTATGCTTAATACACCATGTACAATAATCTTTTGTTGTGAATTGCATTCTATATATAAACTGTATCGAAACACCCGCAGCAAAACGCGGGCAAAAACAAAGAGGGAAATTTAACATATACTATTTTCTGTCGGGTCAGTTCCTGTTCACGTGTACAGTAATTTTACTGTTCACAAACTACAGTTTTGAGCCTGTGTGTTGGGCCTGCTGATAATTAGGAGAGAGAGCACCGACATTTTAGAGAAAGAAAGATAAAGGAGAAAGGAGATAGCACCGACATCTTTCTTGGTGTTCCGTTCAACGAGAGAGAAAGGAGAAAGGAGATAGCACCGACATCTTTCTTGGTGTTCCGTTCAGCGAGAGAGAAAGAAGGAGAAAGGAGAGGAGAAGATTCAGGCTTCATCCATCACCGTTGAGTTTCAGGTATTTAGATTTGGGGCATACTATGAATATTTCAATTCAGTCCCAATTTCAAATCAACCGTTGTTTCTGTCTTCTATTCTTCCCAGTCCGATAACAAATTGGGAAAAATTTTAGAGTCGCACTAATAATTCTTGGGCTCATCATCTTTCTGTGTCTGCAAACTAACAAGATATGTAATTCAGTTCAACTTAATATACTATGAATTCGATTGTAAAGGTTCCCCCCATTTGCATATTCAGATAAGAGGGAACGATTGAGGACAGAGAGGAGAGGAGAAAGGAGAATAGGTGTGTGTACAAGAATCCAAATCCTTTCCAGATCCCGATATCGGCTCCAGGAATTTCAGGTTAGTATCTTTGTCTCCTTTCCGGAGGACGGTTATGAATCTGGGTATTTTGTTTTGTTCATATTCTTTTTGTGCTTCTTTTTTCTTCTGATGGATTAGAACTTCATATGGTTTTGTTTATTTTTATCTTTATTTTTTTTATGAATCTGGGTATTTTGTTTCAAGATTCTTTTGATGGATTAGAACTTCAGATGGTTTTTGTTGCCTTAACACTTATGTCCACTTATCTTCGTTTCTATTGTCTGAGAAAGTTGAGGTCAACGACAAGATTTGTTATGTGCTATATAATTATGTTACCTGAGATTAAATTGCTAAAGATGGAACTCTGTTTGATTTTGAAGTTAAAGATTGTAACTTCATTATTACTGCCAGGTGATTGGTTTGGATTTTGCGAAAGATCAGTTATCAGTTGCGTCTTCCCAGCAAAGTTGAAGTCCAAAGCCTGCTACATGAACATTGAGTAAGCACTACTGGTAAATGCAACTTAGCAAGTACAATAGTTTGGAATCTGCTTCAGGATTCTGAACATATATATACAAGTAATCCATAACCTAAATTATAGCAAACACAATTTGCAATTGCATGTTAAGGTGGGTCGTAGGTGATGCACTTGATTTGCCATTTAGTAATGGTCATTTTGATGCTATAACTATGGGTTACAGGCTGCGAAATGTAGTAGACAAACATAAGGCAATGAAAGAAATCTGTAGAGTTTTGAAAGCAGGTTTTGTTCTCTCCCTTTCTCACTCCAATGGAATTGAAGTTTTATGTTGTTTACACAGTATATATCTAAATCGACTTTGGCTTTACAGGGTCAAGAGTGTCCATCCTTGATTTTAACAAGAGTGCCTACCCAGTAACTTCCTTACAGCCCTCACCTGAGTGATATAATAAAGACATTTACCTGACTCTGAGGCATGGCATTATCATGGTAAGTAAAATATTTCACAACTAAAATGTTATAAAGTTCTTTGTTAAGGTTGAGAGGACTGTAGTTTGGAAATTTTTTACTGAAAGATAAATGCCTATTAAATTGCATTTCCATAGTTGAACCTCTCTTCTTCACCTTTCTACCTTTGATCTATGGATACTGTAACCATTTGCTTTATATTATTTAGCTACATAAACTGCATGGAAAAAGCCCTTGAAAGAGTCTGATTTCTTTGCTCCTCATATGCTGTCATTTGTTACTTCTACTGCAATTTGGCTAACAGAAGTGACAAAATTATCTATTCATTGTGATTCAATCTATCAGGAATAGATAATTTTGTTACTTCTGTTAGCCAAATTGCAGTAGACCTCTTGGCTTCTTTAATTCAGTATTTGTTACCTTTGCGCTTTGCAAAACTCTGAGGTCAACAAAGTACTAATCTAACATTTTCAGGTACTGATGGCTTGAAAGTTCATGGAGGTGAATGATACTTTCAATGATGCAAGCATGTTTGGATCAGACAGACTGTTATTCTTCTCATAAAAAATTGGATTGATATAAGTTCTGAAGCCGGATATGTAGATAGTGTTGGCAATTGGAATATCGTATCTGTCACCGTGAAACAATAGTCATGTATAGTCAAGTTGACATGACTATCTTCGGCAAGTGGAAGTTTTCAATGTGAAATATTTCATCCATGTTTATGATAACAAAACCATTTATATTGTTAATTTCAACAAATGTTGATTTGATTATTATCCAATAGCACACCATCTAAATGTGAAATAGTTGGTCTTTATTAAGAAAAGCAATCAGCTTCTACAACATTTGAGGTTTAGTTCATTGTGATTTTGCAATACCAAATAGATTGAATCCAGTATTTTAACATTGAGATGTGATTTTGCCCCCGCAGGCTGCGCCCGGGTGAGCAATCTAGTAATTTATCATTGACTGAAACATGTATCTGTTAAGGAACAGAAATAATACAAATGCAGAATATGAATACTGAAGAGAGAGAGCAACAACAGTTTCTAAGATGCTGATAGGTCCTAGTCAATCAATATATCGCGAAAACGATAATCACGAATGCAACAAAATAATTACAGCACAAAGCAACCATCAGCTTCAGGATCAGGAAAAGTGGATGGGTTGGTATAGAATTCGAAGATACGAGTAGGCAGGAACTGGAGGATCAAACAATTCTTGGTGTCCTTGTTGATCTTGGTGATATCAACTTCAAATTGAAACGGAATGGCAACACCCCTTGTCTTATGACTCCCAACTTGATTAAATTTAGGTGCTTGTCCCTCTGGGCGACTCATTTCGGGGGCAACAAGGCAGGCTTTCTGACCTCCTATATGGAGGATGTAACATACACATGCGAAATCAAATTCCTTAGGCAACATTGGCAGCTCCAAATCAACAATTCGTGAGATAGATTCTCGATTCTCATCCAAGAACATAATATAAACTCCTAGAGTCCAACGACCATGATAGTAGGCAAACATTATCTTCTTGTTATGGTCACCAGGGAGGTCCAGGACCAGAGCTCTGTTAACAAAAGGGAAAGGGCCACATTCGCACATGGAATCGACTCTCCTCCATTTTCTGTCTGGCTGAGCTACATCGAAGCAGTAGACGGGACTTGTACGCTGAGACATAAACATCTTGGTGCCAGTAATTGCATAAGCAAAGGGGCCAAAACAAGAATGCCGGAGAGATGGAAGTTCTGGCAGAGCAGACCAAGTCCCCATTTCGGGATCGAATACCTCAAATGAGGGAGAACCGGAGACAATCCTATGTGTAAGTGCATACAGTTTGCCCCCCATCTCCATCATCATTGGAGAAAACTTGCCTTGGAGCAATTTGGCATCCATCTTCTGTATTACACTTGTATCACTAGGAGGCTGCTTGTCGGGGTCAGTTTCGAAGACGTAAACATCTCTATGCCAAGTAGAGTTGGTGAAATTTGTAACGAAATGGCCGGCGGGTGTCAGGCCGGCGGCGAAAACAATCTGGGAGCCCAACACACCGCAGCCCCCACAGGAGGGGAGTTCAGCATCGCCGGCTTTATAAGCGACCTGCTGTAATTGCAAACTATCAACCGAATCTGATGACAACAGATCGGACAATTTGATGGAACGGACAACATAGGAGACCCGCTTACCCGGGTGGTGTTCGATGTAACATATGTACAGTGACTTATTGGCCTCCGACTCATTAAGCTTCAACTTCTTACTTGTCTTCTTCTTCTTCTTGTCCGACTTACCCGGGTGGTGTTCGATGTAACATATGTACAGTGACTTATTGGCCTCCGACTCATTAAGCTTCAACTTCTTACTTGTCTTCTTCTTCTTCTTCTTCTTGTCTGACTTATGTGGTGGTTCATGGCAGCGTTGAAGGCGGTGACCATAGCTGGAGGTGTTGGGTAGGTTGAGAGTGTTTTTGGGAAACATGGAACACCGCTTGAGATGTGGAGGCAAATGCACATAGCTCAACAAAAGTGACGGCAGAATGTCACTCTCCTCCTGTGGCAATTCCCACATCTCACAGTCCCATTCATCGGACTGTAGTTTAGAACGTATGAGACCCCCAAGGGATTTAAGGGCCAATGGAAGGCCATTACACTTTCTTACAATTTGTCTTCCTATCTCTTCAAGCTGTGATTGTCCGCAAACTCCTCTACTTGTGAAGGCATGTTTTTCAAATAACAACCAGCCATCTTCCTCAGATAGTGGCTTTAGAAAGTCCGGTTGAGGTGAAAGAGTACCCATCATACTTGCAACATCCTCATTGCGTGTAGTGACAATAATCTTACTTCCATGTGCTCCAGACTCGAGGGGACGCTTTAGGGATTCCAACTGGTTATAATTCCTGTTCCATATGTCATCAAGAACAAAGAAGAACCTTTTCCCCATCACAGTTGCCTGCAACTTTGATTGAAGCAGAGCAAGGTTTGTGATTTGGCAAGCTTTAGAGGTGAGTGACTCATAAATGTGTTGTGTAATCCTCAGAACATCAAACTCTTTTGAAACACAAACCCATGCTTGGAGGTCAAAATGTTGTCTGACTGTAACATCATTGTATAGAAACTGAGCAAGGGTGGTTTTCCCAATCCCACCCATACCCACAATAGGAATCACACCTATCTTATCGCCACTCTCATCATCTGATACCAACAATCTAACAAGTGTCTCCTTTTCCTCATCCCTTCCGTACAAACACTCTTCTACCAAAGAAGAAGTTGAGGACATTGTTTGTGATACCCCGTATCCAGCACTTGCTTCCATACCCAAGACATGTCTTCCCCCCTCCATAATGTAGTCTAGTCTGAAAAGAATCTCCTCTACCTTTGGGTGTATAAAAGCCGAGTCAAAAGCATTAGATGAAGGACTAGAGATGAGCTCTTGTCCATGACTCGTACTACTTCCAGATTCGGGTTCCAACATTTGCCTCAGAACTTCTGTGTTTATCTCCTGCAACAGGTCCTCAGCCTCGTAGACAACTTCTTTAAGCTTATGGAGCCATGGCTTCACACTTGTTTGGAATTGCAATTGCTTCCCCTCGGCGTCATCAAGAACAGGGTTAACAGATAATAACTTATCCTTTAATTCCTTCTGGACATGGATGAGGGGCACAAGACTGACAAGAGGTAGCTTCTTTTGAATCACTGCAACAATTTTTTGGATGAACTTTGACTCGTGCCTTGTGAAACGCAAACGAAAGCAAATATATATTAGCTATGCCACAATGAGATCTAGACAGCGCCGTATCCGATCAAATGAAAGGAAATATGTATTAGATATGCCACTGAAGTCTATGAATTAAAGGATTTGATACAGAAATAATTTGATGACTTATATCTGTATGTTCTAACAGTTGTAATTAATCAAAAATGTATATTCAGTTAAATATAACAAGGTTTGGAGAATGAATTTTCTGATATATTATTCTTCTCACAGAGGAGGCTATATATAGAGGTACAAGTTGTACAAACCCTACGTACTATGTACTACACATACAGAATAGGAAAGTAATAACAAATTAATTTACATTCCTAAACTAACTCCATGACTTACGCTAACACTCCCCCTCAAGTTGGCGCATATACATCAACCATGCCCAACTTGCCAAGTGAGTCATAAAAGGCCTTCTTAGAAACTCCTTTTGTGAGTATATCTGCAAGTTGCTCCTCTGTAGGGACAAAAGGAAAGCTAATGATCTTTGCATCTAGCTTCTCCTTTATAAAGTGACGATCAACCTCCACATGTTTGGTACGATCATGTTGTACAGGATTTTGTGAGATATCAATGGCTGCCTTGTTGTCACAATACAACTGCATAGCACACTTGGGTTTGACCCCCAAATCTTGTAACACATTCTTCAGCCATAACAACTCGCATACTCCATGAGCCATACCTCTATATTCTGCTTCAGCACTAGACCGAGCCACCACCTTTTGCTTCTTACTCTTCCAAGTAACAAGATTACCTCCCACGAAGGTAAAATACCCTGATGTAGACCTCCGGTCTGTAATATTTCCAGCCCAGTCTGCATCTGTAAAACCACAAACCTCAAGAATACTGCTGTGTTTAGAGAACATTACTCCTCTCCCAAGAGCTGACTTCAAGTACCTCAAAATCCTCACTACAGCATCCATGTGATCTACACTGGGATTATGCATGAATTGGCTCACCACACTTACTGCATAAGCAACATCAGGTCTGGTGTGTGTCAAATAAATCAGACGTCCAACTAACCTCTGATAACGAGGCTTGTCGGTAGGTACCTGATCAGGATACTCTGCTAATCGGTGATTCTGCTCAATAGGAGTGTCAATTGGAGTACAATCTAACATACTTGTCTCTGCTAATAGATCAAGTATATACTTCCTTTGACACAGATAAATGCCTTCACTCCCCCTGACTACCTCAATGCCCAAGAAGTACTTGAGTGTACCTAGGTCTTTCATCTCAAACTCTGTGGCTAGCTGTTTTTGCAATCTATCCATCTCAATAGTATCATTACCAGTAACAACCATATCATCAACATATATGATCAGAGCTGTTACCCTCCCCTGTTGATGTCTGAGAAACAATGTGTGGTCTGAGTTACTCTGCTTATAACCAATCTTCCTCATGAACTGTGAAAACCTTCCAAACCAAGCACGAGGTGATTGTTTAAGACCATACAAAGATTTTCTCAATCTGCACACAAAGTTACCTGAAGGAGCAGTTTTATATCCAGGTGGAAGATCCATATACACTTCCTCCACAAGTTCTCCATGAAGAAAAGCATTCTTGACATCAAACTGTTTAAGAGGCCAGTTTAAGTTAGCAGCAAGAGAGAGCAATACCCGGATAGTATTCATCTTTGCAACTGGTGCAAATGTCTCATCATAGTCAATGCCATATGTCTGAGTGAATCCCTTTGCTACCAAGCGTGCTTTATATCGACTCACTGACCCATCTGGATTATGCTTCACTGTAAACACCCAGCGACATCCAACAGCCTTCTTTTCATGTGGTGGGGATACAAGCTCCCAAGTATTGTTCTTCTGTAACGCTTCCATCTCCTCATCCATTGCTTTCCTCCATTTTGGATCTCCCAACGCATCCTGCACTTTGTTAGGTACTGATACAGCAGATATTTGATTCACAAATGATTCATATGACTTAGACAATCTCTTGGTAGACATAAAATTTGTCACTGGATATTTAGCTTTGGCTTGAAGGGTAGGTTCATATGTTTTTGCTGGTTTACCCCTAGTAGACCTATTTGGTAACACATATTGTCTACTATTAGCATCACTAGTATTAACCCCAATAGAATCACTAACCTCAGATGGAAGATCTTCTGTACCAGGGAGACATGAGTCAGGGGTATTAGTAACAGCAGGCGAGGCAGGAGGGGCAGGAACACTTTCAGCTTCTGGTTCCTGAATCTCTGGAGCAATTGCACCAGAATCATCTGGTGGTGCCTGTCTATCATCTTCTGGTCTCTGAACATCTGGAGTGACTAGTGTATGTGAAGCTGATGCATCAGTAACCTCAACTGAATGACATGTCTCCCCCTCTCCATGATACAGCTCTTCAAAATATGAATGCTCCCCCTGAAGAGCAGTATCAGAAGAGGTATAATAACTCATGTCCTCAAAGAAAGTGACATCCATAGTGACATAATACTTCCCAGTAGGTGGATGATAGCACTTATATCCTTTCTGATGTCCCCCATAACCAACAAACACACATTTCAGCGCCCGGGCATCCAACTTACTTGACCTTTGACTCTTTGGTATATGGACAAATGCAACACAACCAAAAACACGAGCAGAGAGATTATGAAAAGAAGGTAAAGAGACATAAGAAGCTAGTACCTCAAATGGTACCTTTCCCAGGAGGACACTAGATGGAAGACGATTAATAAGATGGGTAGATGCGATGATAGCATCACCCCACAGATCCTTAGGACAATGTGCACTGAAGAGAATACAACGAGCCATATCAAGTAAGTGACGATTTTTCCTTTCAGAGACCCCATTTTGTTCAGGTGTGTAAGGACACGTTTTCTGGTGGATAATCCCATGTGTTTGCAGAAAAGATTGAAAGACACGGTTTACATATTCCCCTCCATTATCAGAGCGAAGAACTTTAATTTTGGCATTGTACTGTTTTTGGACTTCGGAAGAAAAAGCTTGAAAAGCCGGAAAAACCTCATCCTTAGTTTTAAGAAGAACAACCCAAGTAAGACGTGTACAATCATCAATAAATGACACATAATATCGCATACCTGACACAATAGGTTCTTTTGAAGGTCCCCAAACATCAGAATGAATTAATTCAAAAGGAACGACACTTTTATTAGAAATACGAGGTGAATAGGTTGAGCGATGACTCTTGCCCAAAACACATGTTTCACAATGTAAGACTGACTCATCCACACCAATAAACAAAGAAGGCATGGATTTCTTCATAACACTAAAAGATGGATGCCCTAAGCGACGATGCCACAACCAAACTTCACTTAGCCTGTCAGAAGTTGATATTAAAGCGGTCCGTGGCTGTGCTCCTGGTTTCGCCCCCACATAAGTCTGGTCCAGACGAAAAAGCCTGCCCCTCAAGTACCCCCGACCGAGTAACTCCCCAGTGAGAAGATCCTGAAAAATCACATACATAGGAAAAAAGGTCACAGAGCATTTGGATTCAACATTTAACTGTGAGACAGATATCAAATGATGAGATAAAGCAGGTACATATAACACATTTTGTAGCACTATTGTGGGAGTGATACAAACTGACCCTTTTCCTAACACAGGGAAGGCTTCACCATTAGCATTAGTAACATATGGTACTGGTGGAGAGGATAATTCAGTAAAGTAAGATTTGTCATAAGTCATATGATCTGAAGCACCTGAATCAATAATCCATGTATCACCACCAACAAAGCTAGAAATATTTAAGGCCATACCTATCTTACCACGACCAGCCACTGATGCTGTGGGTGTGGCGCCTTCTGCTGTATGATGGTCATGTCCGGATACACCATAGATGTCTGGTTCTTGGACCAACTGGATAGCTGCTCTTGCCTTGGGACGATAAGTAGGCCTCTTAGGCCTAAGATGAGGGTACAACTTCCAACAAGACTCACGAGCATGGTCACCCTTGCAATAAGAGCAAGGGGGACGAGGTTGGTCCCCAAAGCCTGGTGGTGGTCCTTGCTTGTTCAGTGGAACTGAACTTGAATGCTGAAGGAGTGGGGCTGGTGCTCTCGCTTGAATAGTGAGACTAGAGACTTCAAGTTGTGCTTGAGTAAGACTTTCCTGTTGAGACTCATCCTTACGGATATATGTGAAAGCTGTAATCAGGTTAGGAGGTTCTGTCATTCTGAGCAGCTCTCCTTTGGCACTGTTGTGTTTTGCATCAAGACCCCTCAGAAAGTGATGAACTCGCTCAAGCTCCTTTTCCTTCAAGTACCAAACAAGATCCTCCTGGTTCTTGATCTTGCAATGACGTTTCGTATCAATTTCAGCCCAAATGTTCCTTAACTTGGTGAAATAATGTGCCACTGGCTGCCCATTCTGTTGCATTGAAGAAGCAGTGCACATTAACTCATGAACCTGTATGAAATCAGACTCATTAGTATATAAATCTTCCAGTGTCTTCCAGATCGCCTGAGCTGTATCACATTGTTCCACCAGGTCGACTATGTCCTCATTCATGGCCTTGTACAAGACTGACATCACAAGACCATCATCATCTTCCCACTTAGTGTAAGCATCAACATCACTTTCACTAGGGGCCTTAATTGTCCCAGTTACATGCCCCATCTTGTGCATCCCTCGAAGATGAGCCGTCATGATTTTCTTCCATTTCCGAAAATTGGTTCCATTGAGTTTGGCACCCCCAAATGAACCACTTTCAGAATTCTTGACGGATACTTCAACTGTCTGAACATCTTTCCCCTGAGAACTTTCAACTCCAGAACCCATTGCAACACAAATACCAAATCAGTAATTTATGGAGCAAAAAACAAGAAAGGGCTGAATAAACCTGCGCCTGGTGCACTTGCACTGTCAGTGTACTTGCACTACCAGTTATTAGAAACTGAAACCGGGTCGGGTCACAACAGAAGATCCGGGTCGGGTTGAGAAGGCGGGTCAAGCAAGCGGATCGGGTTGAGAAGGCGGGTCAAGCAAGCGGGTCGGGCTGAAGTTAGGTCGGATCACACTGAGCCGGGTCGTGCAAGAAACAGAACCGGGCGAGTCGAAGCCGTGCCGTCTGCGTCGTCACTTCCGGGCGGAGACAACGACGGAGATGCGACTGGACAAGACGGACGTCGGACTGGAGCGGATCAGGCCAGACGTCGGACTGGACAAGACGGAGTCGGACTGGAGTCGGCGGCAGTTAGGGCAGACGACAGCCAAGGCACGGCGACGGCTGCTTGGGGTCGGCGGTAGTCTTAGGGCAGACGACGGCGGTCCTGGTCTAGGGAAGACGACGGCAGTCCTAGGGCAGACGACGGACGGCAGTGGCTCAAGGCTTGGTCGGCATAATCTTGGTCGGCAGAAACTGGTGAACAGTAGCTTGAACAATAACAGTATTCAACAAACCCTAGAACAATAATAACTCGAGGAAAAAACACAACCCGAGATGTAACACTCGTCGGAAGAACGTCGAACGGTGAATAAAATAAAAATCGTTGGAAAAACGTCAACGAGATTGCAGCGGAAAACAGAGAGACAAAGTCCTTTCGGATCTTTGCTCTGATACCAAGTTAAATATAACAAGGTTTGGAGAATGAATTTTCTGATATATTATTCTTCTCACAGAGGAGGCTATATATAGAGGTACAAGTTGTACAAACCCTACGTACTATGTACTACACATACAGAATAGGAAAGTAATAACAAATTAATTTACATTCCTAAACTAACTCCATGACTCACGCTAACATATTCTGCATGCATACCCATCGGCTTCATTTTCTGAGACCATGCCTGCTAGATCTGCCACTTCCCTAAGTGCTGCCCGCCATTCATTCAACTTCTCCGAGGATTGATTTTCATGGTATTTAAGAACACCAGCAAAACTTTTTGCCTGCTTCCTCACTGCAGATGGATCAACTTTGTAGAAGACCGGTAACACGGCATGATCAGAGGTCCTCTTGCGTTCAAGAATCATTACAAGCTCGTCCAGACACCATCTGGAAAAGGTGTAGTCTTCTGAAAACACAATCACAGAACTCTGAGACTGTTGAATGGCATTCACAAGCGTTTCCTTGATATTTTCCCCTCTCTCAAGTTCAGAGTCATACATGAAAGTACGATATCTGGCGTTGACCAAGGCAGTGTAGAGGTGACTAATAAAATTCTTCCGTGTGTCTTCCCCTCTAAAGCTCAACAACCCGTCATAAGTAAATCCAGAAGGAGAAGTAGTATGAGCCATGAACAGAGCCGTGGAAAGTCTCAAAAGTTTTGCTGGGTTTCTCAGCTGAGTGGTGACTGGTGAATGAAGATTGAAGAAGACTATGGTGATTGGTGATTGAAGGATGCACAAACTCCAACAATTATTCTGCACATCTGGTTTTGTAAAATAGAGTCATGGTGAATGAAAGGAATCAAGACAACGAACAAACTTTCTGCTTTCTCAAGCAAGTAGAAAACAAGGCATTTTAGGTTCCAACTTTAACAAGTGGGAAAATTCGTATACCAGGTATAACATGCTAGAAAATATCAACTCATCTCTACAGTAGGCGTTAAGCACTGATGTACTTATAAATTTACCAAACAATGAAGCACTGATTTACTTATAAATTTACCAAACAATGAAGTATTCAGTTGAGTGATTTTAATAAATGAAGATTGAAACTGATTGCGATGGTGAGCTCGAAGTTTCAAATTGACCAAACCCATTCTAACCCAGAAAATTGCAGAATCCTACCGATGAAAAAAGCGAGAAATCAGAGCCCAGATCGCAAATCAAAAGCAAAACAAACACAGAAATCAATTCGTAGAATCTTCGAATTCTATAAGCCCTAATCAAAACCAGCAGCTCCCCAAGCATACCGACCAACCCTATTAAGATCTCGTAAAAAATATAGGTAAATAATATTTATCCTATTCCCAGTCTTGTCCACAAAAAATGTGCAACCTAATATATATAGCAAAAAGCCTCTTGCTGCAAATTCTATGAATTCAGGAGGACTATCATCAGAGACACCCCGAAATCGTAATCTCAACCACTCTAGTGTCACCCCATTTCCACCATAACGACTCATTTCAATCTTTGCCTCATATGTAGTAACACCTAGTGTAGATGACAATAAAGATGCATAATATGTTTTGTCTAACCGCACACCCTCAGGTACAGATATGGAATCACCTTGAACTGAAATACCTAAAATGTTAAAGACGTCATCCAACGTGATTGTCATCTCACCAAAGGGTAAGTGAAAAGTATTGGTCTCGGGCTGCCACCTCTCACAAAAGGCCGACACAACAACTCTATTACCAATTAAATATGAACAGCTAACTAATGGCCTCAACCCAGACCCATCAATGTAAGTCCAAAACTTATGGTTAGCAACATTTTCATCAAATACCCATTGTGTAAGCTTACATGAATGGTTCTGAAGTTTCAACGGATCACGTTCCTGAAAGAAAAAATAACAAAAAAAAAATTGTGATACATGAGGCCTCTTCTACATGTGCATTTTAGATGCTCAATCTAATTTATTCAGAGAACACAACAAATATAAACAGGTTTCATAGGTTTTCATAAGCCAATCTACCTAACAAATTAAAATAAAGAGTCTGAGTCTAAGTCTTGGATAAACTAGACGTCACATTCTGCATATGATCGTTGAAACTAGAACATATAAACAATTAATTAGGGAGAGAAGCATCATGGGATCTAAACATGTAAATTTCAAAGTTTCTCAAAGCATCATGAATACAAGACACACATTATTGCAAGAAAAAAACAATCAATACCTTATTAAACCATATAGCAGCTGCCACTTGACTTTTAAAGCTCTTCAATACTGATGGATCATGAGGACCTCCCGGAAATGGACCACTTAAAGGCTCATCTGCATCTTTTTCAGAAACTTGTTCTTCTCCGGTGTCAATCTCATTCCCTGGAAGACCTTCATCTACATCTAACTGAGAAGGTTGTGTTGAACTAAATTTTCTTTTTCTCGATGAGGTTGTGGGACATTCATGGGGTTTAGGACCTCTGGCCATACTACAATGCCAAAAAAACAAGTAAACCAATTAGTTGCTGTATTTTTAGATAAAGCAAAACCAGATAGTTTGTGTCTTGCTGAATGAAGGTGCAAAGCTTTCTATTGTTAGGACTTATTTCATATCAAGGAGGACTGAGGAATAAAGAGTGTATATTGCTCCTTTTTCTCTTAAGTTAACAAACAAACAAATTATATACATATGGGATGGGGACGGAATGAGTGACAAGTCCTCCAACACATTCAAGCATATGAGTCAAGGCATTCAATTAAACAATATAAGCATCTGCCACCTATCAAACTTATCAACCCTCTCACCATCAAATTGAATCAAGAGCAAAACAAAACAGTGCCCATGAACCAAATGAAAACATGAGTTAATCGGCCAATAAATGAACAAAAATTCAACCCCTAAACTAATAAATTACTAATATCAGATTCCCTTTCCAAGAGCCTCCCATAATCCTCGAAGTGGAGTACTTGCAAATTGCAGACCAAGTGAAACAAAATGCTGGCTGTGAGAGGTACCTCGTACATGAAAATTTAAGCGATCAAGAGAGATACCTCAAAGTCGGCGGATGCGATAGCGATCGATGATCACAATGGTCACAATGGTTGAGAGGGAGAAATTGCTGTGTTTGAGATTGGGCTCAACAAAATCAATGCGCTCATTCTTCTCCGTTCCTCACTCGGACTCCAGAAGGCGCTTGGCACAACGGGTTTTGCTGGGTGAGAAAAGGGTCGGTTAGCGGCGGTAGAATTTGGGATCCAACAGCAAAGCATGAGGCGAGATGAATCGTTTCTGTGGCGTTCGAGGTTTCGTTTGGCTGAAAAGGGTTTTGCTGGGTGTGAATTTATTCTTGATTTTTGCTGGGTTTAATAAAAAAATGGTATTATCGGAAGATTGCTGGGTTTATTTAGAAATTTTATAATTTTGCTGGGTGTATAAAGTTTGTTGGGTCTATTTAGTATTTTAGTACATCTAGCAGCACCACTGACAAAAATAGCTTCCAATAGTCAAAGGCTCACTCGAAGTACTTGTGGGTCCCAAAATTCCAAAATTACGGCAGTAGTGAGCGCTATAAATTTGAAATTTTTCCAAAACCTCCAAAATCCCTCCCAGTCATTTTCACAAATTCGATCAAATTGGAGATCTCTCTCACCAAATCTTTCTTTCTTTTCAATCCCAAGACAATCCCACTCGTTTCTTTTCAATCCCAGATCCAGAGTTGGAAGAAACCCTAGAAATCGAAAGCCCCAAATGTCCAATCTAGGATTTCCCAATCGCAAAATCAAGAACATACCCAGATTTTTCAACCGCTGAGAAACCCTAGAAACAAATTTCGAGTGAAAGCCCCACATTTTTTTTTCCAATCTAGGTTTTGCCGATTTCAAATTGCGAATCCCAGATGGTTAGACGACGTTGCATCAAGAAGCTTCGTGCTCAACTTGATGTAGCCGAGAACAAGTTGGAGAGAAAGTGCCGATCAGAGAGGAAATTGAAGCGGGAAGTGAAGCTGATGAAGATGTTTCGGCGTAGACGGGAACGGCGTAGACGGGAACGGCGTGAACGGAAGAGGTTGATGCGCGTGAGAGATTTGCGTGTGCGGGACATAATCGAGACCATCACATACATATTCCGTCGCGTCTGGAGTGGACTCCGAAACCAAAACAACAAGGTTCTTTGGTTGCAGGCGGACTCGTTCCTTCAGAGGATTATCAGGTTTGATTATTTAGGGTATATTAATTGTTTCTCAAGTAAAAGGTTGATGCATGTTTTGATTCATTGTGGCCTTTATCTGCTAACTTTGTTGTGTTTTGACTCGTTGATATGATTTGGAAGTTAGGATTCAGTAAGCAAATCCAAGTCCATAAAGGAAAGAGGTTTTTTCTATAAGTTCTAGGAAAGTAATCTTTCAAGATCTGATAGGATTTTGTTTGCTAGGTTTAGGAGTCCTAAAATCTTATTGTATCAGCAGCCCCCTATTAGGGAGCTACAGGGGGATTCTCTGAGTGTGAGACAGAAAACCTAGAGAGTCAAGAGTGATAGAGAGATAAGAGATCTAGCAGTGAGTTGGGGATTAGCATAGGGATTTCAATAAGTACTTGTAATCAAGTTGTTATTCTCCGTAGTGCTAGTGATTCTGTCAAGAGAGATCACTAAGTGGACGTAGGCTTATTATAGCTGAACCACTATAATTCCGCTGTGTTTTGTTTCTGTGCTCATTTGTTTTATCTTTGCTTATATCGTAAAGTCTGAGTAAAGATCCTAGCGGGTTAACCACTATAACTTGTTGTTGTTGCTGTTGTTGGTTTTGATTGATTGTGGGTACTGGCCTTTAACTCTCTGCTAAACTTGTCGTTGTTGCTGTTGTTGGTTTTCTGTGCAGGGAAGTAATGGATGAGGTTGCTTGTCGCTGGAGCAAGAATGAACCTCTACCTATCCTCAATCGGGATACGGTGAAAGTCAGAGACGACAAGCCGATCATTCCCAAGAAGCATTCTCTTTATACCAACCACGCCGAGTGCTTCCGGGAATTCATCCTTTCCGTTTTAGGTCCTGCCGGTGACAACCGGGTGTTAGAAGACTTTCTTCACAAACTCTCTGATCCCAAACTCTCATTGTATGTAAGCCGCTTTTTTCTGTTCTGACCTATTGAATGATTTTATGAAGAACATTGCTGATGATGATTGAAGTTTGCATCCCATTCCTATTAACTATTGGATCTATTTTGTCTTTGTTTTGATACACAGGTTCCAGTTCCAAAACTTGTATTTCCACAAGTTTCTCCAAAGCAGGGAGGACATCACCGCCTTTCCAGTGCTTGCTATTCAGAACTTCCGTCGGCTTCAGAATGTCACTTATAAGGAGAGGGAGCGCAAATGGACACAGGCATACAAAAGTTGGGTACAGGACCACTACCCCGAGGGGGAAATTGATATGGAAGCAACCTGTAGTGAGGACATCTATGCTTGGAGGGCCTTCAACTATAGGTTCTACCGAGATGACCCCATAGATGAGGCTGAACTTGTCAGGAACCTCATCTCCCACTTCAACGAATGCAGGGCCAAAGATATTCCTGCCTCAGCTGCATTTGACCTCAAGCAGGTCGGGGAGGTGGTTTTCAGCTTGTTTCCAGATATCTACACCGATCTCTTCGACTTCTTGTACGAGTGTAATGTCTATCTTGATTTCACTGCCAGACGGACTTACTACAGGTGTGTGCCCCTTTGCTCTATCTTACCAGTTTGCTTGAGACAATTTTCCATATAATCTTTTGGTTAGGCTTGCTGCTGATGTGTGATTCCTTCTTTCTTTCTTTTTGTGCAGGGATCCTGTTGCTGATTAAGACTGCAACAGTGGGGCTTGTTTGAGGTTGATTCTAATGGAGGAGACACTTGACTTAGAGAAGAGGATAGCTGAAGCAGTCACAGTGAGAGGGTCACCACTTTTTTTGATGCCATCTTCCTAATGTTATCTGGTGTGCAGTGCAGGTGCCTTAATTTTTTATGACTTGCTGACGACGTGATTTCTTTTTTCATAGGGGAAATAATTAGGTGGCATACACCCAAGTTTGAGTGTAATAGTTGAAGAAATACAATGCAGACTTTAGGAAGTTTATGTTTGTATCAGTGATTGATTGTTGTGTTTCTTGAATTCTTTTTACCGCATAATGCAGACTTGAGGAAGTATGTTTGTATGTTGTGCCTCTCGAGTACTGTTTACCACATTTTCTGTTATAAAGGAGGTGATATAAATCATTCTATTGATAATTAGAATTGACCTCCAGGGCTTCTAAATGGCCTTGTAATGTCAAAGGATCTGTTTCTAGGTGAGATATCTTATTAGAAGTCAAGCTTGCAGGCAAGGTGATTTGATGAGATTATCAGAAGTTTGCTAGGTGAAATTCTATGAAGTAAGAAAGTAAATTATATATATGTGCACATACCTCGAGCCTGAGCCTTTACCAAACGGGTAGGAGATGGTATTACCAAAGATCAGTGCTGGCGGTGGCTTCAGCTGCTATAAGGATCCCTGAGTCGACTCTGCTTGTTGACCGAAAAGGTGGTGGCTTCTGGATATAGCAGGCGTGCAGCTAAGTTAATATCAACATTCTTTGAACCTTGAAGTTCCATTTTACAGATGCATATCCTATCCCAAAGCATATCATCATCCTTTGCTACAATTTTCCGACTGCTTCCACTATTGATAAAATCAGATCAGTCACCAGCTATGTCTAGAAACTTAATAGACCAACTTGTATGGCTTGCGTGCCTTATCTTGTTACTTCTTTAAGGCTTTGAACACATAAAACTGGAAAGAAGAAAAGAAAATGGACATGAGACAATTAGAACTGTAGGAAAATATATTAAAGCAAATTTACAACCCAGTAAATAAAAAGGGAAAGAAATAACAATGCTTTTAAACTTGTAAGAAACTCACAGAAAATTTATAACAAGACTACAAGAGAGATGAAAGGGGCAATGATGAGGCCCAACCCAATCAAATTCTAATATTTTTCTTCTTCTTCTTCTTCTTTTACTCTTTACTGCCTAATATATTCATTTGCTATAACCTCCGATAATTTAAATTGGTGCATGCTTAATCCTTTTTCTACTCTTAAATCCTACATCTCATGACTTGCCACATTCCTCTGCATCATATCAGCAGCACATCCATCTACAATAGCTCAGAGTAGCTCTTCTCACTTTCTCTCACCCAAGATCTCTCTCTGCTGATCCTTTGCTCTTTCAAATCTCCAAACTCCTCCTCCCTTTTCCTCTCTCACCCGATCTGTTTTCTCTCTCAATTGTGTTGCAGCGGGATTGGGCATTCGTGTTGCGATTAAGCCAACGTATCGAATCACTCCTCCGGTAAGCTTTCAAGTTTCGATTTCATTTTGTTCTAGGAAATTTCATTTTGTTTTCGAAGATCATATTTTTGCATTATTTTGTCGAATGGGATGGGGCTATAGGAACCTGTTTGTTTCAGTTCCATTGTTTGATAGATAAGAAATAAGAATCTTAAATAGTTGTTAAACTTCATACAACATTATACCAGTTAAATAAGTACTGGGATATCACTTTAGAATCTAGCTGCTAAACATAACAAGGTACTGATCTAGTAATGTATTTACATCATGTTAGCTTTAGAAGTATATCAAGTAATCGACCCTGTATATTTTGATAGACTATAAATATACCTGATCCCATTTAACGAGAGCAGTTATATCTCATTAGAAAATATATAAGAGTTAGATTGCTAGGGAAGTAAGGAAGATATTAAAGATTGTGCCTTAGGATTTCGATTGTGTTAAGCTAAGATAATAAGAAACTGCAGTGGGCACATGAACCATTCATGCTTATGCATTATGTTCTTTAGTAGGGAAGAGGAGGTCCACTGGCGGTTAGTTTCTAGCTGTCTGAAATTTGGATAGCAAGTTTTGAGGTCCAAGCCAAGCTTGCATTCTGAAATTTGGATTTGTGTACTTTGAATGATACCAAGTTTATTCTACACTTACTATTTGAAATAGCATAGTATTAAATCAAGTTTGCATTTGTACTGATTATGAAGTTTGGTATTGTGTACTTCGAATAATATTACTAACCAAGTTGATTGAGCACTTACTAATTAAAATTTAAAGAAAAACGCTGACTCAAGGAATGAGACTCGGGTTTAATTTCAATTTCTTCTGTCCCTTTATATATGAGGTTGTTCTGTCAATTTCTTCTGTTAACTTCTCCTTTCCCCGTCTCAATATTACTTTATATAGGGATAGACTAATTAATGACAGTCAAATCCCAGACATGCAAAGACATCATGACTTCATGAGCTGAGTGCATGAGCCTTAAGTTCATACTTATATGCCAAACCAGATTTGATCATTTATACATTGATTTGTGTGTGTGTGTCTAATAGACTTTGATGTTTTTTTTTTCCACTTGATTTGAGCTGAATTGGGTTTTGTCCGATCCGGGTTTTGTTCTTTGATTGGTTCCTCATCTTTGGGTTGCTTTTCATGTCAGGTTCTTATTTTTGGGAGTTTGAGATAAATCATCCTTGGGAGTTTGAGACAAGGTTTCTTTTCTCTTGCTTAATTACTTAATGGTGTTTCTTTTTGTTTTTCATATGTGATCTTCGAAAGATTAACTTTCTGCTTAGATGCTTTTGTGTTTTTATTTACTCTTTTTTGTAGTATGAAATGGATATCCCCTTTGTTATTTGTGGGAGTTAGTCTCATTTTGCCATCTTTAATTTCCTTTGAATAGAATTCAGGAACTATTAAAGAAGAAGGAAGAAGACTTGGCCATGGTACAACTTATCAAGGAGTGGGTAACTAATGATGCAATTCAGGAAAAATTAATGATTGTATGTTTATTTGTTCTTTCTGTTTGTGGTCAGTTGGCAGTATATAAAATCTCATGACAAGTATGATCAAATAAATTATGAAATAAATATTGACAGTGCAATCTTCTTAGCATCAATAGCAAAATCAAATAATTGGTGTGTATGTATAAGAGAAGGCATTGATGTATGTTCTATGCATATGTTATCTTCTTCTTAAGAAATCCAAAGTAATCTTAAAGGTTTAAAAACTATATTCACTTTCCAACTTTGATCATACCAATATTATCATACTGTGATCAATTTATTTTCCAACTTTTTTCTTTTATTTTTATTTATTTATTTTGTTCTTCTTTTCTGTGGTTAAATAAAAAATTGGGAATTTTTGCTATTGATAGCTATTGATATATGAATTTGGTAGTGTTACCATAAGCTTCATTTAATGTGTTCTTGTGATGAAACATGTATATGGTTTAGAAATATAATCATTTGTCTTAAATGAGTTTGAATGAATAAATAAATAAAAATTCATAGTTACTTTCACTTAAATTCATGAGTTTAAATGAATAGCTCCATGTCTAAGTATTTCACTTACTTTCCTTCCAATTCTAGCCTTATCCTGCTGTTTAGTCATCTGTTAGACTTTGAGAGACCTTATCCCAAAAAGTGTCTCTCTAAACTAATATAGAGACTAATCTTTTCCCAAAACATTTAATCTTTTCCCAAAACACTGTCTCTCCAAATTGCTATTACATTAAATACTGGTAAGTTTGCACAGTATGCAGTATCTCGCAATTTGCACTATACTTGAAATATGTTTGTTTCATCTCTTTTCTTCTCTCCTCTCTCAGATCAATTAATATTTTGGTAATCCATAAACTCTCGAAGAAAGAAAACTGTTCAAGCTTTATGGCGTTCTAAGGAGAAAGAACCAGGTATGGTATATTTTTATTTTATTTTTCCTTTACTTTTTTTATTTTTTCACCTTAGTAAAAGTGAGTGCCCGTAATGCAATTTATGAAATTGACATAAATACATACATTCATACATCTGACAGCTCGATTGGAGAAACGATAATACATACATGAATCTTCTTTGTCACCCCCCTTACAAATGTCAAAAGGGTAATTGAATTTCCTTGCCCTAACTTTCTATTTTATTAGTTTGTTTAGTTTTCCTTCATAATTATGCTTCTTTCTCATCTCCACTCTGGGTTATTGATGATGCACTGACTTGACGTCATTTCTGTTTTTACTTTATGTACAATGATGGCTATGATGCATAGCAAAATGCTGAAAAATATGATACAAACTCTGCTTGCATTTTTCTTTTTCTATATCTTATGCCATCCACAATATTTTTTCTTTTTAGGTTGCAATATAACATGTCCTGAAGCAAGCAAATTTCTCTCCAACAAGTATGACGATCTATCTTTTGCAACCTGTTCCATCAGTTTAGCTACTTCTTTGTTCCTTTCCCAAACTCTTACTACGTAAAACCCATGTCTTGAACAATTCTACAGTATGCTTAATACACCATGTACAATAATCTTTTGTTGTGAATTGCATTCTATATATAAACTGTATCGAAACACCCGCAGCAAAACGCGGGCAAAAACAAAGAGGGAAATTTAACATATACTATTTTCTGTCGGGTCAGTTCCTGTTCACGTGTACAGTAATTTTACTGTTCACAAACTACAGTTTTGAGCCTGTGTGTTGGGCCTGCTGATAATTAGGAGAGAGAGCACCGACATTTTAGAGAAAGAAGGATAAAGGAGAAAGGAGATAGCACCGACATCTTTCTTGGTGTTCCGTTCAACGAGAGAGAAAGGAGAAAGGAGATAGCACCGACATCTTTCTTGGTGTTCCGTTCAGCGAGAGAGAAAGAAGGAGAAAGGAGAGGAGAAGATTCAGGCTTCATCCATCACCGTTGAGTTTCAGGTATTTAGATTTGGGGCATACTATGAATATTTCAATTCAGTCCCAATTTCAAATCAACCGTTGTTTCTGTCTTCTATTCTTCCCAGTCCGATAACAAATTGGGAAAAATTTTAGAGTCGCACTAATAATTCTTGGGCTCATCATCTTTCTGTGTCTGCAAACTAACAAGATATGTAATTCAGTTCAACTTAATATACTATGAATTCGATTGTAAAGGTTCCCCCCATTTGCATATTCAGATAAGAGGGAACGATTGAGGACAGAGAGGAGAGGAGAAAGGAGAATAGGTGTGTGTACAAGAATCCAAATCCTTTCCAGATCCCGATATCGGCTCCAGGAATTTCAGGTTAGTATCTTTGTCTCCTTTCCAGAGGACGGTTATGAATCTGGGTATTTTGTTTTGTTCATATTCTTTTTGTGCTTCTTTTTTCTTCTGATGGATTAGAACTTCATATGGTTTTGTTTATTTTTATCTTTATTTTTTTTATGAATCTGGGTATTTTGTTTCAAGATTCTTTTGATGGATTAGAACTTCAGATGGTTTTTGTTGCCTTAACACTTATGTCCACTTATCTTCGTTTCTATTGTCTGAGAAAGTTGAGGTCAACGACAAGATTTGTTATGTGCTATATAATTATGTTACCTGAGATTAAATTGCTAAAGATGGAACTCTGTTTGATTTTGAAGTTAAAGATTGTAACTTCATTATTACTGCCAGGTGATTGGTTTGGATTTTGCGAAAGATCAGTTATCAGTTGCGTCTTCCCAGCAAAGTTGAAGTCCAAAGCCTGCTACATGAACATTGAGTAAGCACTACTGGTAAATGCAACTTAGCAAGTACAATAGTTTGGAATCTGCTTCAGGATTCTGAACATATATATACAAGTAATCCATAACCTAAATTATAGCAAACACAATTTGCAATTGCATGTTAAGGTGGGTCGTAGGTGATGCACTTGATTTGCCATTTAGTAATGGTCATTTTGATGCTATAACTATGGGTTACAGGCTGCGAAATGTAGTAGACAAACATAAGGCAATGAAAGAAATCTGTAGAGTTTTGAAAGCAGGTTTTGTTCTCTCCCTTTCTCACTCCAATGGAATTGAAGTTTTATGTTGTTTACACAGTATATATCTAAATCGACTTTGGCTTTACAGGGTCAAGAGTGTCCATCCTTGATTTTAACAAGAGTGCCTACCCAGTAACTTCCTTACAGCCCTCACCTGAGTGATATAATAAAGACATTTACCTGACTCTGAGGCATGGCATTATCATGGTAAGTAAAATATTTCACAACTAAAATGTTATAAAGTTCTTTGTTAAGGTTGAGAGGACTGTAGTTTGGAAATTTTTTACTGAAAGATAAATGCCTATTAAATTGCATTTCCATAGTTGAACCTCTCTTCTTCACCTTTCTACCTTTGATCTATGGATACTGTAACCATTTGCTTTATATTATTTAGCTACATAAACTGCATGGAAAAAGCCCTTGAAAGAGTCTGATTTCTTTGCTCCTCATATGCTGTCATTTGTTACTTCTACTGCAATTTGGCTAACAGAAGTGACAAAATTATCTATTCATTGTGATTCAATCTATCAGGAATAGATAATTTTGTTACTTCTGTTAGCCAAATTGCAGTAGACCTCTTGGCTTCTTTAATTCAGTATTTGTTACCTTTGCGCTTTGCAAAACTCTGAGGTCAACAAAGTACTAATCTAACATTTTCAGGTACTGATGGCTTGAAAGTTCATGGAGGTGAATGATACTTTCAATGATGCAAGCATGTTTGGATCAGACAGACTGTTATTCTTCTCATAAAAAATTGGATTGATATAAGTTCTGAAGCCGGATATGTAGATAGTGTTGGCAATTGGAATATCGTATCTGTCACCGTGAAACAATAGTCATGTATAGTCAAGTTGACATGACTATCTTCGGCAAGTGGAAGTTTTCAATGTGAAATATTTCATCCATGTTTATGATAACAAAACCATTTATATTGTTAATTTCAACAAATGTTGATTTGATTATTATCCAATAGCACACCATCTAAATGTGAAATAGTTGGTCTTTATTAAGAAAAGCAATCAGCTTCTACAACATTTGAGGTTTAGTTCATTGTGATTTTGCAATACCAAATAGATTGAATCCAGTATTTTAACATTGAGATGTGATTTTGCCCCCGCAGGCTGCGCCCGGGTGAGCAATCTAGTAATTTATCATTGACTGAAACATGTATCTGTTAAGGAACAGAAATAATACAAATGCAGAATATGAATACTGAAGAGAGAGAGCAACAACAGTTTCTAAGATGCTGATAGGTCCTAGTCAATCAATATATCGCGAAAACGATAATCACGAATGCAACAAAATAATTACAGCACAAAGCAACCATCAGCTTCAGGATCAGGAAAAGTGGATGGGTTGGTATAGAATTCGAAGATACGAGTAGGCAGGAACTGGAGGATCAAACAATTCTTGGTGTCCTTGTTGATCTTGGTGATATCAACTTCAAATTGAAACGGAATGGCAACACCCCTTGTCTTATGACTCCCAACTTGATTAAATTTAGGTGCTTGTCCCTCTGGGCGACTCATTTCGGGGGCAACAAGGCAGGCTTTCTGACCTCCTATATGGAGGATGTAACATACACATGCGAAATCAAATTCCTTAGGCAACATTGGCAGCTCCAAATCAACAATTCGTGAGATAGATTCTCGATTCTCATCCAAGAACATAATATAAACTCCTAGAGTCCAACGACCATGATAGTAGGCAAACATTATCTTCTTGTTATGGTCACCAGGGAGGTCCAGGACCAGAGCTCTGTTAACAAAAGGGAAAGGGCCACATTCGCACATGGAATCGACTCTCCTCCATTTTCTGTCTGGCTGAGCTACATCGAAGCAGTAGACGGGACTTGTACGCTGAGACATAAACATCTTGGTGCCAGTAATTGCATAAGCAAAGGGGCCAAAACAAGAATGCCGGAGAGATGGAAGTTCTGGCAGAGCAGACCAAGTCCCCATTTCGGGATCGAATACCTCAAATGAGGGAGAACCGGAGACAATCCTATGTGTAAGTGCATACAGTTTGCCCCCCATCTCCATCATCATTGGAGAAAACTTGCCTTGGAGCAATTTGGCATCCATCTTCTGTATTACACTTGTATCACTAGGAGGCTGCTTGTCGGGGTCAGTTTCGAAGACGTAAACATCTCTATGCCAAGTAGAGTTGGTGAAATTTGTAACGAAATGGCCGGCGGGTGTCAGGCCGGCGGCGAAAACAATCTGGGAGCCCAACACACCGCAGCCCCCACAGGAGGGGAGTTCAGCATCGCCGGCTTTATAAGCGACCTGCTGTAATTGCAAACTATCAACCGAATCTGATGACAACAGATCGGACAATTTGATGGAACGGACAACATAGGAGACCCGCTTACCCGGGTGGTGTTCGATGTAACATATGTACAGTGACTTATTGGCCTCCGACTCATTAAGCTTCAACTTCTTACTTGTCTTCTTCTTCTTCTTGTCCGACTTACCCGGGTGGTGTTCGATGTAACATATGTACAGTGACTTATTGGCCTCCGACTCATTAAGCTTCAACTTCTTACTTGTCTTCTTCTTCTTCTTCTTCTTGTCTGACTTATGTGGTGGTTCATGGCAGCGTTGAAGGCGGTGACCATAGCTGGAGGTGTTGGGTAGGTTGAGAGTGTTTTTGGGAAACATGGAACACCGCTTGAGATGTGGAGGCAAATGCACATAGCTCAACAAAAGTGACGGCAGAATGTCACTCTCCTCCTGTGGCAATTCCCACATCTCACAGTCCCATTCATCGGACTGTAGTTTAGAACGTATGAGACCCCCAAGGGATTTAAGGGCCAATGGAAGGCCATTACACTTTCTTACAATTTGTCTTCCTATCTCTTCAAGCTGTGATTGTCCGCAAACTCCTCTACTTGTGAAGGCATGTTTTTCAAATAACAACCAGCCATCTTCCTCAGATAGTGGCTTTAGAAAGTCCGGTTGAGGTGAAAGAGTACCCATCATACTTGCAACATCCTCATTGCGTGTAGTGACAATAATCTTACTTCCATGTGCTCCAGACTCGAGGGGACGCTTTAGGGATTCCAACTGGTTATAATTCCTGTTCCATATGTCATCAAGAACAAAGAAGAACCTTTTCCCCATCACAGTTGCCTGCAACTTTGATTGAAGCAGAGCAAGGTTTGTGATTTGGCAAGCTTTAGAGGTGAGTGACTCATAAATGTGTTGTGTAATCCTCAGAACATCAAACTCTTTTGAAACACAAACCCATGCTTGGAGGTCAAAATGTTGTCTGACTGTAACATCATTGTATAGAAACTGAGCAAGGGTGGTTTTCCCAATCCCACCCATACCCACAATAGGAATCACACCTATCTTATCGCCACTCTCATCATCTGATACCAACAATCTAACAAGTGTCTCCTTTTCCTCATCCCTTCCGTACAAACACTCTTCTACCAAAGAAGAAGTTGAGGACATTGTTTGTGATACCCCGTATCCAGCACTTGCTTCCATACCCAAGACATGTCTTCCCCCCTCCATAATGTAGTCTAGTCTGAAAAGAATCTCCTCTACCTTTGGGTGTATAAAAGCCGAGTCAAAAGCATTAGATGAAGGACTAGAGATGAGCTCTTGTCCATGACTCGTACTACTTCCAGATTCGGGTTCCAACATTTGCCTCAGAACTTCTGTGTTTATCTCCTGCAACAGGTCCTCAGCCTCGTAGACAACTTCTTTAAGCTTATGGAGCCATGGCTTCACACTTGTTTGGAATTGCAATTGCTTCCCCTCGGCGTCATCAAGAACAGGGTTAACAGATAATAACTTATCCTTTAATTCCTTCTGGACATGGATGAGGGGCACAAGACTGACAAGAGGTAGCTTCTTTTGAATCACTGCAACAATTTTTTGGATGAACTTTGACTCGTGCCTTGTGAAACGCAAACGAAAGCAAATATATATTAGCTATGCCACAATGAGATCTAGACAGCGCCGTATCCGATCAAATGAAAGGAAATATGTATTAGATATGCCACTGAAGTCTATGAATTAAAGGATTTGATACAGAAATAATTTGATGACTTATATCTGTATGTTCTAACAGTTGTAATTAATCAAAAATGTATATTCTGCATGCATACCCATCGGCTTCATTTTCTGAGACCATGCCTGCTAGATCTGCCACTTCCCTAAGTGCTGCCCGCCATTCATTCAACTTCTCCGAGGATTGATTTTCATGGTATTTAAGAACACCAGCAAAACTTTTTGCCTGCTTCCTCACTGCAGATGGATCAACTTTGTAGAAGACCGGTAACACGGCATGATCAGAGGTCCTCTTGCGTTCAAGAATCATTACAAGCTCGTCCAGACACCATCTGGAAAAGGTGTAGTCTTCTGAAAACACAATCACAGAACTCTGAGACTGTTGAATGGCATTCACAAGCGTTTCCTTGATATTTTCCCCTCTCTCAAGTTCAGAGTCATACATGAAAGTACGATATCTGGCGTTGACCAAGGCAGTGTAGAGGTGACTAATAAAATTCTTCCGTGTATCTTCCCCTCTAAAGCTCAAGAACACGTCATAAGTTAATCCAGAAGGAGAAGTAGTATGAGCCATGAACAGAGCCGTGGAAAGTCTCAAAAGTTTTGCTGGGTTTCTCAGCTGAGTGGTGACTGGTGAATGAAGATTGAAGAAGACTATGGTGATTGGTGATTGAAGGATGCACAACCTTCAACAATTATTCTGCACATCTGGTTTTGTAAAATAGAGCCATGGTGAATGAAAGGAATCAAGACAACGAACAAACTTTCTGCTTTCTCAAGCAAGTAGAAAACAAGGCATTTTAGGTTCCAACTTTAACAAGTGGGAAAATTCGTATACCAGGTATAACGTGCTAGAAAATATCAACTCATCTCTACAGTAGGCGTTAAGCACTGATTTACTTATAAATTTACCAAACAATGAAGCACTGATTTACTTATAAATTTACCAAACAATGAAGTATTCAGTTGAGTGATTTTAATAAATGAAGATTGAAACTGATTGCGATGGTGAGCTCGAAGTTTCAAATTGACCAAACCCAATCTAACCCAGCAAATTGCAGAATCCTACCGATGAAAAAAGCGAGAAATCAAAGCCCAGATCGCAAATCAAAAGCAAAACAAACACAGAAATCAATTCGTAGAATCTTCGAATTCTATAAGCCCTAATCAAAAGCCACTCGATGGCTTGATTGGGTTGTAGATCAAAAACTTGTTTTTCCTGAGATCCTATTCATATATTCTACGTAAGCGATATTCTCACCTGACGCGACAGCGACATTCGAGAGAGATAGAGAGATCAGGTCTTGACGCGTTATGCAAGAGAGAGATCGAGAGATGAAGAATAAGATATGCTAAGCGGCGAGAGAGCGAGGAGAAATTCTTAGGTGCAACAGCCGCACCACCTGCCACATGCGCCCTTTAACACGTGTTTTTTTTTTTTCCCACACCTGCCTTCTTCTTCTTCCTCTTCCTTCCTCTGCTCTTGCGCTTCTTCTTCCTTCCTCCGGTGAAGCTTCTTCTTCCTTTACACGGGTTGGTGGAGGCGTCCTCTTCCTTCCTCTTCTCCGGCCCGGCGAAGCTTCTTCTTCTTCCTCCGGTGAGGCTTACGGTGGAGGCGGCGAGGGTTGCTGGTTGCAGGTTTGAGGCGGCGTCTGGGCAGAGGGAAAGAAGATCGGAGGGGATCGCTTTCCGACCGGACAAAGGAAGAAGAAGCGCCGGAGCAGAGGAGGAAGAAGAAGAACGCCGTGGGGGGTTGGGGGAAAAAACACGTGTCTGTGTGACTGGTGGGTCGCACAGGACACGTGTGCGTTAGCCGCACCTAAGATATTCTCTTTTACCGCACCATTTGATAATGTTGGATTGGATTAGACTCGTTAAGAGTGTGGAAAGATTACCAGTGTTAACAATGATTTGCTATACTACAACGAGAGAGAGATTTATTATTTAGTATATATCTATTGGTTGAGTATTTTTCATAAGCGTTTGGGTTTGAGTTTTTCCTTCTTTCTTTGGGTCTCTCGCTCGGGCTGAGAAGGGTGCGGGCGGATCTGTCCTCTTCATTTCCAGAGAAGGGCGCAGACTTCGCTCGCGAGATGGGTGCAGAGTCCGCGGGCAGATCGTTTTTTTTTTTGACGAACTCTCTATATTTTTCTATTTCTCCGCCTCAAACAAGGGTGCGGAGTCCGCCCCAATGTGTGCATTTTTTTTTTCCCGTTTTATTAAGGCTGCATGAGTCATCAGCCTTTGTGTAAAGGCTAGGAAGTACCATTTTTAAGATAGCACTTAGAAACTGAAATCTTTGTGATTGATCGAGTGGGAATGCATCTTTGCTTTACAATTGATCAGTTGATCTAGCAACAGTTTTTATAAGTAAGGTAAAACTACAGTGAAGCTTGCAGTCTTCTGTGGGGATTCGTATATTTCTAGACCTTAAATGTCGTCAGCTAACTTTGTAACACAAAACATCTTAATTTTGTTTCTTCACTTTTAATTGTCATGGTTCGTTGTTCCCAATTTATAAATTGTAATCACACTCACTGTTCCGTCGTCTCTTTAGTGTGCGTGTGTGTGTGCAACAAAGTCATTGGACACATTGCTTTTTAGTTTTCTGTATGAACTTCTGCAGATTAATAGGTATGGGCATAGAGATCCAAATTCATCAAGTGGTACAGCAAAGATAGAGCAAGTGAAGATCACCGTATGGTTTCTCGGGCTTAAGCAAAAGGTTCCCTCTAGGTCAATATACTACATTGTGCGCTCCTAAAGTCCTAAACTGCAGAGGTGGGATAAGATGAATATCAGAATATATTTATTTACTACATTGTAATTTACTGTACAAAAGTATTTTACTATTTTGAATCAATTTATGTTTTAACCGACCTCATTGATATTAATTCATCATGTTTATAGCTTCTGTCATAGAATACTCAGTATTCTTCAACACTTGATTGTTCCCCGCAGCAATGCGCGGGCACAAAAACTAGTCTAGTTACTATAAGGCCTAGCGCCGCCTTACTATTCGTAAGAACAGCGTGACTTGGGCTTGGGCTTTGTCTTCGCTCTTGGTCTCTTTGCTCGGGCTTGGGCCTGTATCTCGCCTCTTTGTATATCGATCTCTCCACCGCTTCTCCTTCACCTCCCCCACGACATCTTCCCCTCTTTTTCTTTTCCTTCTCTCTCTTCGTCTTCAGGCTCTTTGGTCGCTCTGGGTTTCTGGCATTTTCGTCAACTGTCACAAACAGAAGCAGAGAAATCTTTGCGCTCTCTGTTCTTCGTCTCTCTCTCTCTTCTTCTGTGCTCTCTCTTTTCCGATTGAACTAATCGGTCTGATCTATTTGATCAAATATGGGGATTGGGTTGAGCAATCAGAGATATTTGAGGGATTGAGCTCTAGGTAAGCTTCTGATATGGTTAATTGATTGAAGGTTGAATCTTAGCAAATTATTTAGGGTTTTGATTGGCTCCGCATATCGATATTGTTTCTGGGTTTTTGTATGTGTAGCTATTTCATATTGGGTTACAATATGTTTTAGGGATTTAAGGAAAAAGCAGTCGGTTTTACTATCGGAAGGGAAACCAAAACCCACACAATTTCGTCTGCGATCTTGAGAGAGATATGGAGTTCGTAGGGCGACAGAAGAATTGATGTCTCTTCTCCGTTCGTCTTTGTCTTCGACACTTTGTTTTTTTATCGGTCTATTTTTGGGTATGCACGCTAAGTTTTTGATCCTAGGTTTGCATCCGATCAGATATATGTCTTTCAGCATCCTAGAAACTGTTTGTTTTCTTTCTTTCTCTCCTTTTCAGTATTCATATTCTGAAAATTATTTCCTGTAGAATCAGATATCAACTCAAAACTGGAAGAAAATAAAAGAAAGAAGAAATAGGAAGCTTCAGCCTTCAACTAACGACTAATACAGGTAATGGAGCAATACACATTGATCCATATCTTTTCCTTTTCATAGAATTTATTTGGTTTTTATCTAAAGTTTTTTTTCTTTATTTCTTTTGTGGAGTGTCTGATTTAGTATGAATGTGATTTCGATTTGATGTTGGGTTAAATAGGGTTTCAATTTCTCGATCAAGAATGATCGAGAGAGCGATACTAATATTGAGGCAAAGGGAACTCTCATCTCATTATCTCAGCACGTACAAGGTTAATTAGTTGCTCTCTTGCTCTTGCTTTGATTGGATATAGAATAAGGAAGTGGGAGAAAAATCTGGGTGGGTTTGGATTAGGGTCCCAAATTTTCAATCATTAGATTTGTTTTGTTTTTCGATTTTGAATTGTTCTCTCATTCAGATGGCGGTTTGTAGTGGTTTTGGGTCTGCAGGTTTCGGTTTGGGGCTTTCTTTGTATAACTTTGCGATTTCAGTTTGTTGGTAGTTGTTTATTTGGCTTAAGTATGTCTTCCTCTTACACAGAAACACCTTTGCAATTCAGCATCGACATCTTTTATTTTGCACATATGGTGAGTTTTTCATTTGCAAGTCTATAAAATTTGTTTACTCTTTGACATTCATGTCATCAATTTCCTTCAATTATGACGAATACGAAGTTTTATTTTCTGGGATTCCATAGAGGTAAAACAAGAAGTCTGGATTTGGGAAAAAGAGGAGGGATGGAAAGCAAATAGGAGTCCAGGTTAGTACTACTACTATGGGTTCTATTTTGTTTGTATGTAATTAAGTGATTAAAACTGATGAAGGGAATGACTCAATATACACACTACTAAACTTCTTTATGGTCATATTGTATTTCAATTGTTGTAAAAGGATAGTTATAGAGTTCAGGTTCAAATTTGCTATGTTTGGAATTGATTTACTGAGTTATATGAAATTCTATTTCTAAGGAGCCCCTTTGTTCAATATCAATTAACCTGCAAGTTCTCAGATACCCTTTTATAATTCACTTATTTTGTTGGACATTTCAGCTGGCATTGGAGCAAGTTTGTGTTCTTTGTTTCCACCTTCACATCATGAGCCTTCAATAAATTCACTCGGTAGTGCAAGCATTACCCTTGATGTTCAGACAAGAGGTAATGGTAGCATGTGTTTGTAAAGATCAGCATTATTATGTTACTTTTTTTTTTTCCTTCTTGGTTTACTGTATATAATGGTAGCATCAAAATCATAATCTGACAAGAGGGGGCGGTTAATGTTAGGATGTATGATTATAATGGTACTTACATGATTTAGTTGAAACTGAGTTTCAAGCCAAGACAAGCAAGACTAGCTGACTTTCATTCATTTAGTAGCAAGAGATAACTAATTAGTTACTTCCATAGTTTGATACTGTGTTTTATGATCTTTTTACATATTAAGGTTTTCTTTTGGTGATCTTTTTTCAGGTCCTGTTTGGTGGTCACTACGGTGTCTACTGTTGATTCTTGGTTCTGGATTCTTTGGGGTGATTTCCAATTCGTCAGTTCTCAAGGTATGCGTAATGCTCTCAAATTTCATTTAGTTTAATATCCAATTCAAATATTTCAAATACATGTAGGTCATCTTCAGTTAATAGAGTAAATAAAAAGAAATGAACAAACTCATAAGGCTAATGATCTATGTAAATATAGACATGCCCACACATGGCAAGCCAAATGAGTGTGATCATATTTTGCTTGGCAGTAGGTTTGTAATTGTGATGAGTTTAATTCAGTATATACTTCTAAAACATACTTTAAGCTAATTTAAGCATTGCATTTCGAGTTTAAAACACAACCTGCTATCCCAAAACCAAAGTTTTCACAAACAGAGAAAGAACTTTGCCTGTCGTTTTAACAAACCAGTTCTGAAAGTCATTCACATGATATGAATATCTTGATAGAATTTAATGTTCCATATTAACATGTATTGGCAATTTATGTGTTTTCTCATATGTATTGAGAATCTGCATCATAATGATTTGTACCCTTCAGAATATGATGCAAGATATTAAGGTGTTGATCATAATGCTACATTTAAAATATGGACATTAGTGAACAAATGTGATGCAACTCATTGCTTCTTTATTTTCAGGAATGTTGCAGCTTCTGTTCTCTTATGAATGGCTTTCCATGTTATGGATAATTTATCAATAACTATGTGTTTCACAGATTGTCACCTGAAGATAGAATATCTAGAAGGAGAAGATTCTTTAAATTTTTATGCAGGTATAGATGAACAAATAGATATGTGGCCTTTTTATGGGACAAAGGTTTTGGCATCCAACATATAGGAAGAAGGGTGATAAAGTTTAATATATAATAATAGTCTTTTTGAGCTTAATACATTATTGAGTTTACAAACCTGCTAAATCAGTGCCAATACTATTTATTTGACTGGCTTGTGTTTATTTCACGCCTTGCAACTATGAAAATGATCACAATTAACAATTGATTTCTGTGCAGAAACTAAATATTACTTATGTTGGGGTTGAACTTGTTGATTTAAAATGCGGAGACCTTCGCCGGTGCTTTGATTTTAGAGATTTTGATTCCCCTGCCATTATTTCTCTTTCTGACACTTATGGGAAGAAAGGCATCGAAGGAGGTTTTACACTATCTTCTTGAACCTCTGCAGCGAACGGATGAGGCTTCTTAAGATGAAGGAACGTTGCAGCGATCTTAGTCTTCAAGAGATCATGTCAAGTCTGGACTTTATCTTTAGTCCCGTGACTGACAAATCAGGGAATACTCTTTGGGATCAACTCAATCCTAAATTGCAGCAAATCTTGAGATTTATTTCTTTTTTTTGAATTTTGTTTATATAATTCATATGGTCATGGTCGTTTTCTTTGATCTCAGCTTTTTGAAATCTTGAGGTATATATAGTTCATTTCTTTTTTAATTTTTTTTGCCATTCTTGTTTATTTGATGTGGCTTTTTGCTCTCCTAGATAAGGTTGCCTCCAGGTGGGCGAAAAAGCTACATCTTCCGATTCTCAACTTGGGTACAGTCAAAGTGCATGATGATAAACCTATCATTCCTAAACCATTGATCGATTCTCGTCCTGATCCGAATACTTACCGTCTCAGTTATCTTGATCTTGTGGTTCTCTTGTTCCCTGGTCAGGCTTTAGGGAACAAGATCTTAGACGACTTTATTTAGAAGCTTTCCGATCCGGCAATGGAACTGTAAGCCACCTCCTTTCTTCTTTTGTGCAGATTATTATGTTTGCAAAATTGAAATTGATGTGCATTAGAAATTTGAGATATTAGAGCAAGTGGGCCTTTGGTGTTTGCATTAGTTTTTTTCGTTATATGTCTCTATTAAGCTATCATATTAGGTGTTGGATTTTCTTTGATGGGAATGTTGTTAGTTTGTTGAAGGGGATTAAATGGAATTACAAGCTGTGTCAATGGTGAAATGAAAAACAAATTTTGGTTGACACACTTCACAAACACAAGCAGAATCTAGACATCAAAATTTGTTTTTCATTTCACCATTGACACAGCTTGTAATTACATTCAATCCCCTTCAACAAACTAATAACATTCCCATCAAAGAAAATCCAACACCTGATATGATAGCTTAATAGAGAGACATATACCGAACAAAACCAATGCAAACACCAAAGGCCCACCGAAACCACTTGCTCTAATATCTCAAATTTCTAATTCACTTCATTTCAATTTTGCAAACATAATAATCTGCACAAAAGAAGAAAGGAGATGGCTTACAGTTCCATTGCCGGATCGGAAAGCTTCTAAATAAAGTCGTCTAAGATCTTATTCCCTAAAGCCTGACCAGGGAACAGGAGAACCACAAGATCAAGATAACGGAGACGGTAAGTATTGGGATCAGGACGAGAATCGATCAATGGTTTAGGAATGATAGGTTTATCATCATGCACTTTGACTGTGCCCAAGTTGAGAATCAGAAGATGTAGCTTTTTCGCCCACCTGGAGGCAACCTCATCTAGGAGAGCAAAAAGCCACATTAAACAAACAAGCATGGCAAATTTTTTTTTAAAAAGAAATGAACTTTATATACCTCAAGATTTCAAAAAGCCGAGATCAAAGAAAACGACCATGAATTATATAAACAAAAAGAAGAACCTCAAGATTTGCTGCAATTTAGGATTGAGTTGATCCCAAAGAGTATTCCCCGAATTTTCAACTAAAGATTCCAGACTTGACATGATCTCTTGAAGACTAAGATCGAGAGCAGAAATTGCGTGTAGGTATATGTTCAGGCAGGTATACCTTTCATCTCTATTGTTAAGATATAAGTAACTCCAAAGTCATCGTTCTGAACAAACTTTGCTCCTTCCTTCATTGGAGTATCTTGGTTCATAGCCGATACAGGCACAATCGCTCCAGCAAGTAGCATGACAATCACTCAGAGCCAAGTTAGTATTGTTATCACTGTAAGTAGATTCAGTTCCATTCAGAAAGCCATTTGTTGGAACAAATAGCTCAGATCCATTCCTGCATTCGGAGGTATTCTCCTCTATGCAAACCGCATCAGGATACTTAGGGTTGAATGTGCAAGGACGGATACTTGTGCTTTCCCATATACTACCGTTTGCAGATAGAATCGACTCCAAAATTTGCCCCCAGGAATTTAGTTCCCACCTTGATATTTTCTGGGTCATCAAGTGTGAGATTGTTCTTCAGATAGTAGGATAATTACTTTTCCTCACTGTTTCAAACAAAAGTGAACCAGAACAGATCATCCCTTTTTTGTCAATTCAGGGGCCTCTAGAAAATTTCCTTTACCCAGTCTCCACTGCTCCAGTATACCTTCTTCAATCTCATATAGATATTGTAGTTTTCGTTTTTTCTTCCAGATTAGCGTTGATTGGGTACAATTTTTTAATTGATCATGAAATCTGGTTCGTTTTCTGTTTCTCATTTCATATTATCAGGTATATATCTGATTAGTATACCTTCTTCGATCTCATTTTGAACTATGAAGTAAGCTGATGAACTTACTAAAACATATATCATTGGCTTGTTGTCTTATGCATGCATCATAGATTACACATCGATCAGGAATCTTGGAATTGGATCATGTTTTGTGATTGTTGCTGTTGTTAACCACCCGAACTACAGCTAGCACCCCACAACCCTAAAGAATTGTCCTTTTTCCCTTTACCAAAAATTGATCAATTTCTTTGAATGTTGTTATTTAATAAATTTTGTTCTCGATGCATGTTAGATGTGTAATGACTATATCAACGGAAAAGAGTAAAGTTCAAATCTTTCTTAAAGCCCCTTGTGGTTTTACTTGTACATAAATCTGAGTGATGTTTTGTGGAATTTTTTCAAATGTTGAGAATAGTCGCTATATGCAGGCTGTTATCGTTCGACCCTTATCTGCAGTAAATGCCCTTGTTCGGTTTACTGGGTAGCCCCAGATGTTTGCAATTGAGTTCAATGATGGATGCCCCATCCATGTGAGCACTTGTTACACTTTTAATTTTTGGTTTCTTTCAGGGTCATGCTTCTGATGTTTGTGATGTATCTTGTAGGTATATGCAAGCACCTCTCGTGATAGCTTACTTGCGGCAGTTCGTGATTTGTTGCAAACAGAAGTAGGTAGATGTGTTCTCTTGTGGGTATTGAAAAAGTTTACCCAGCACGTTTTGCCATAACTTTCCACTTTATGCTGTTTGGCTGACATCTGGCTATAACTTGTGCAGGGTCAATATGCTGTGACTGTGTTACCAAGACTGACGATGCCTGGCCATTGCATTGTTCCACCTTGTGGCAGAGTTAATTTACAATTTGAAATTCAACAGCCTATTGCAGATCCTTGAGATAGACTCTTGTTTTTCTCACAATGACATGACATAAACTCCTAGACACCAACGATCGTGACTATAGGCGAACAGCCGAACGCTATCTTCTTGTCAGGCTCCGGCAGGTCCAGGACCAAAGACTTGTCAGCAAATGGGAAAGGGCCGCCTTGATACATAGTAGGGACTAGTCTCCATTCTCTATCCGGGTGCGCGACGTCAAAACAGAACACAGGACATTGTTCATGGGACACAAACATCTTGGTGCCTGCGATTGCATAAGAGAAGGGGAGCATGTTCGAAATATTCTGAGTGATGTTGGAAAAATGAGCCATTTGCAAGTTTATGCTTAGTTGAAAATATGAGCCATTTTTGAGCACACATCATGATGTGCTTCTATTATCATATCAAGTTGTAACATGTTTATGAATATATGGCATATATATTTGCTTGTGATCAAGAATAGAATTCTTATGATTCCCTATTCTAGCCGCTTCATCTCAACAGTTATGTTGATACACAGTCATCATCAACATGGATGATGATGAGTTATCTAGTTGGTCTTATTTTCATATTTTAAAAGGTTTAGATAAATATTAATCATCAACCTCTCTTGTTTTATTTGATATATAGATCCACGTACTTAAAGGATTAATGGTTCTGCGTTTAAGTTGGTAAGTTTACAAATTGTCATTTTAAATTAACGGTATGTCAGATTACTCATATTTGTGGTCGATCCAAATTGTGTAACAACATATAACATGAGAAATTTTAAGAAATGTATATTGCATGTATAAACATATTGACAACGCAGCTTAATTTATGTGGTGATCTTTGGTTTGTGACTTTATTATGAAGGAAGGTGTTCCTGATGGAGGGCTCAATGTCACAATGGAGGGCTCTGTGCTGAACTTGATGTAGCCGAGGACAAGTTTGGAGAGAAAGAGCCGATCAGTGAGGAAATTGAGCTGATGAAGAGGTTGGATCGAAAAGGAAAGAGGGATCGGCGTAGACGGGAACGGCGTGAACGGAAGAGGTTGATGGGCGTGAGAGATTTGCGTGTGCGGGATGGTCGTGATTATGTCCCGCACACGCAAATCTCTCACGCGCATCAACCTCTTCTGTTCACGCCGTTCCCCCGTCTACGCCGATCCCTCTTTTCTTTTCGATCCAACCTCTTCATCAGCCTCTTGAATTCCCTCTTCAACTTCCTCACTGATCGGCTCTTTCTCTCCAACTTGTCCTCGGCTACATCAAGTTCAGCCCGGAGCTTCTTGATGCGACGTCGTTTACTAATCTGGAATTCGCAATTTGAAATCGGCAAAACCTAGATTGGAAAAAAAATTTGGGGCTTTCTCTCGAAATTTGTTTCTAGGGTTTCTCATAGGTTGAAAAATCAGGGTCTGTTCTTGATTTTGCAATTGGGATTGCAAACTCTCTGATCCCGAACTCTCATTGTATGTAAGCCGCCTTTTTCTATTCTGAACTATTGAATGATTTTATGAAGAAGATTGCTGATAATGATTGAAGTTTGCATCCCATTCCTATTAACTATTGGATCTATTTTGTCTTTGTTTTGATACACAGGTTCCAGTTCCAAAACTTGTATTTCCACAAGTTTCTCCAAAACAGGGAGGACGTCACCGCCTTTCCAGTGCTTGCTGTTCTGAACCTCCGTGGGCTTCAGAATGTCACTTATAAGGAGAAGGAGCGCAAATGGACACAGGCATACAAAAGTTGGGTACAGGACCACTACCCCGAGGGGGGAATTGATTTGGAAACAACCTGTAGTGAGGAGATTTATGCTTGGAGGGCCTTCAACTATAGGTTCTACCGAGATGACCCAATAGATGAGGCTGACCTTGTCAGGACCCTCATCTCCCACTTCAACGAATGCAGGGCCAAAGATATTCCTGCATCAGCTACATTTGACCTCAAGCAGGTCGGGGAGGTGGTTTTCAGCTTGTTTCCAGATATCTACACCGATCTCTTCGACTTCCTGTACGAGTGTAATGTCTATCTTGATTTCTCTGCCTGCCGGACTTACTACAGGTGCGTTCCCCTTTGCTCTATCTTACCAGTTTGCTTGAGACAACCCCTTTGCTCTATCTTACCAGTTTGCTTGAGACAATTTTCCATATGATCTTTTGGTTAGGCTTGCTACTGATGTGTGATTCCTTCTTTCTTTCTTTTTGTGCAGGGATCCTGTTGTTGTTGTTGCTGATTAAGACTGCAACAGTGGGCATAACAGTGGGGCTTGTTTGAGGTTGATTCTAATGGAGGAGACACTTGACTTAGAGAAGAGGAAATAGCTGAAGCAGTCATAGTGGGAGGGTCACCATTTTTTCTGATGCCATCTTCCTGATGTCATCTGGTGTGCAGTGCAGGTGCCGCCTTAATTTTTTTTTGCCTTGCTGGTGAAGTGATTTCTTTTTTATAGAGGAAATAAGTAGGTGGCATACACCCAAGTTTAAGTGTAATAGTTGAAGAAATACAATGCAGACTTGAGGAAGTTTATGCTTGTATCAGTGATTGATTGTTGTGCTTCTTGAATTCTTTTTACCACATAATGCAGACTTGAGGAAGTTTGTGTTTGTATGTTGTGCCTCTTGAGTACTTTTTACCACATTTTCTGTTATAAAGGAGGTGATATAAATCATTCTATTGAGAATTAGAATCGACCTCCAGGGCTTCTAAATCTAGAATCGACCTCCAGGGCTTATAAATGGCCTTGTAATGTCAAAGGATCTGTGTCTAGGTGAGATATCTTTTTAGTAATCAAGCTTGCAGGCAAGGTGATTTGTTTTCATGGCAAAAGCCAGCCGGAACAAGTGAACTTTGAGGTTCAGCCGGGGCGGTACTGCCAGACTGAAATTAGTGTTTTGTCCAAAATATTAATACAAATGGTCTGAGCAAGAACTGAGGACATGTGGATCAGTTTTTAACTCTTTTGTTGGGTTTGTACTTTAAAGCAGTGGTTTAAACTTTAAACTCTGGCAAAGAATTTTCTTAAATGTAATAGTTGTTTAGAAGCTATAAGCTGCCGGCAGGGAGAAGAGCTTTAGTTCTGGGCAGGTTCTCAAATTTGCAGATTTATAACGTCCCCCTTTGAATTACAAGATACCTTTAAAAGGAAAATGGAGACGCAACAACTGAGACTAAAGAATGTGTGAATTATTATAATCCAAATGGCTACAGCAGTAATGAGAGAAGTATTCCCGAATTTTTAGCAATTAGCACAACACCACAAACTGGGATTACTAAAACAACCCGTCAAAAGAAACTGGGATTACTAAAACAAGTCATTCCATGAGTTGCAATCACATATAGAAGTTATTACAGTTACAATGGCAAAAAAATGACCGAGAAAGGAATGAACTAAGCAAGCAGGTTTGCGTCCACATGCTTGCATTGAATAGCTTCCACGCTTGTGACAACTTAACCCAGGTTAAGGTCATCAGCAACCTCTGGGATGATAGCAGTTGGCTCGTTGACCGCTTCCTGGACAGAAAATTGAATAGGTACTGCAGGTCTAAGATAGCTTGTCGGCAAAACTTAGTACACTTTTGCACAACACATATTCCGAGCTCCTTATATGTCTTAGAAACTTAAACTAGAGGATCAGCTACCACTTCAGGTACTCCATTATCTCCAGAAGCAGGTAGCTGCCAGATATATGTAATCAAAATGACAGTGTCTTGCTGTCTTAAATATGCATTTTGATAAAACATTTTACAACTTGATATAATAATAGAAGCAGATCCTGATGTGTGCTCTGAATCAAAAACATGAACTGTACAGTATATGTCTGGCTTTGTTTGTCAACCAAGATAATCTAAATCATGCACTAGAGCAAATTCAAATGGAAAGTCGTGAGTGAACGGAAAAAACATAAGACTTACAGTTGGTCAAATAGGAAGATTAAAATAGATTTGGGATAAGTGCTTTACAACTACAAACATATGACTTATACTATCAAATGCATGAACTGCAATAGTTAGATTAATTAAGATATTCTATGAAAGTATGAAGCTCGCTTTCAAAAAAAGAAGAAGAAGATATTCTATGAAGCAAGAAAGTATATTATATATGCACATACCTCGAGCCTGAGCCTTTACCGAACGGGTAGGAGATGGCATTACCAAAGATCAGTGTTCACTACTACAGTGCTCGCGGTGGCTTCAGCTTCTATAAGGATCCCTGAGTCGACTCTGCTTGTTGACCGAAAAGGTGGTGGCTTCTGGATATAGCAGGCGTGCAGCTAAGTTAATATCAACATTCTTTGAACCTTGAAGTTCCATTCACAGATGCATATCCAATCCCAAAGCATATCAACCCTCGGATCAACCTAAGCTAACTGAAAGCCTAAAACCGCTTTATTACTTAGACTCCAAAGCCAAACAACAAAACAGAAAGCCGACAAAGTTTATTGATGAAACAATATATAACCTATGTCCATGAAGAGATCAACAGTTTTACCCAACAAGTACATATTACTGGTAAACCAGATCAAATTTAACAAAAGTCTACAACTAGGACAATAGTTCAATTGTAATAAATCTCAATAACTATCATAGTCCAAAACTGGGTAAAGCAGTACAGGAGCTTCATTACCTTCTCTGATGCCCTATGAAAACACCATAAGGCGGAGGCAACATCTTTCTTGACACAGTCTCCAGTCAGATACACAGCACCCAGAAGGTATAGAGCGCCTGGATGCAACTAAAAAGATACCGAGCTCCTGTTAGACTATGAAATACGATTCTGGAAGCACCATTATTTGCCACATTATAGTGAAAAACTACCTGGTCAACTGCCTTCTCCAGATAAGGAAAGCTTGCTGATCCGACTGGACATTCTCATTCTAAAAAAGCACCCGATTAGGCAACCATCATAAAGTTATAATAAAATGATCAAGTATGTCAACGGAAAAAGAAAATGCAACAAACTATTGCAACATCCCCAACCAGAAACAAAAGAATATTGATCTATTAAGGACATTTTATCACGAGTCGTCAAAATTCACACACTGAGACCAAACCCATAAAACTAATTAGTTCACATACAAATTGTTTGATAGCTGCAAAATATACAATTCACTTAGTGTGTATACCTCAACTCTAAGACGACAAGCGAGTTCATACTGTGTATCCGGATCACCCATATTTGCGGCTTCAACTGACAGAGCTCCTCTGTTGTGCAAAAAACAGAAAAATTATCAATCACATGACATCTTTTTATTTGCTTGTATGCCCCATGATGCAACACATAGTAATTTTGAGAATGCAGACCACCTCATTAAGATAATGAAGAAAAGAGTCTATAAGATTTCTCAGAAAGTACACTTACATCCGTTTGCACGCCTCTGGGACATGGTATTTCAAATGCAATCTGGACAACCAATACCTAGCATGGGTATTTGAGTTGTCGGTCTCTAGAGCCAACTCAAAGTTTTCTTTGCTGCTTGATGCGATCAAAACAATCATGTCAGAACAGAGCCTTTTCTTTCTATCATCCCAATTTCATCAACAAAACCTTATATGTACTATGATCAGAAGGAAGGAGGGTATTGCTCCGGAGCAATACTCTATAAAGTATTTTGCCTCTGATTTGGAAGCTTATATCTCACCCAACAATCAACCAAGCAAATTAACTAATGATGGAAGTCGACAAAATCATGGATTTTATCCCAGCAGCCTTCTATTAAAAACATGACACTCTTCTCTGTCCTCCCAAAACAAAATCAAAAAACCATCGAAAACCCAAAATTCAATTTGGTTTCTCTTTGTTTCCCACATTTCCTCATAAACCAAAAGCATGTAAAACACATACAAACACATGGACATCAAAAGGCTCCTTTCATCTTAAACCTCATCAAACCTACACTAACATGTGGGTCAGTTCAGTTCACAATCTACGTCTTCACATTACTAATCAAGACACCAACTTTCACTACTTTTCCAAGTAGAAAGAAAAGTTGTTAAATACGTTTAGCAAACAGAATGGCAACATAAAATAGATAAATTTAACAACTTATTCCATTTTCTTTATACCATTTCAACACTCTAACTAAAGACTGATTCAGCTGGTATTCAACATTAACTAGAGACAGAGAATTATCAGATTAACTCTAGGAATTAGCTCTATCAAATTCAAGTAATCAGCCTTAATACTTGCTAATAGCCTATGACCATATAAAAAAGACTTAATGTAAAGGAATCTGTGAGACTGACATTCATAAAATCCTTAAAGTCATATGTTACTCTAAGCATGTAACAATAAAGTTAAACCATGGTACTAACCAATCATTACACACCATGTTCCTCTGACACTTAGGCTTCTAGCAATGCAGGTTAAAGCCACACGAAACCTCTAACTTTTCATGGTTTATAACTCTGTTTCGTCAAAAATGAATAATTAGACCTGTGATGCAGCAGCTACAACATTGTAAAAGAATTCCGCTATTAGAAGCGTAGGCCATTGACCCAACTGTAAAACAAAGCACTTTCACAAATCCACTTACAGAACTCACGAACCCAGGCAATAGTCATATCCCCACCATCAAACTAAACGGAGGGCCTTACACAGAATAGATAAAGTGCAGAAGATGAATCAAGTTAAAGTGATTAGAGCACAAAGCAACCAAGGGTAAAAGGCGGAAAGGTAGAGTCTGGACGTATATGATATTCGAAAATGCGAGGAGGCTGGAATTGGGCAGTGAAACAATTCTTCCTGTCCTTGTCGACCATGGAGATATCAAATTCGAATTGAAATGGTATGGCAGCACCTTGTATAGTATAAATCATCACAAGCCTAGTTTCTTTATACTCTTCATGAGCAGGTTTTCTGATACGGGTGTTGACAAGGCACATATTGTTTCCCCCTAGATGGAGCAAATGACAGTCACCCGGCTGTTGAGGGAGCGCAGCAGCTGGCAGATTCATCTCCATTATTTCACTGATATCTTCCTGGTTTTCATCCAAGGACATAAGATGAACTACTAGACTATTCCGGAAAAAGCCACCATCTTTAACCGAAAAGAGCAACTTTTTGTTACTGTGTTCTGGCTGCGGCAAGTCCACCACTAGAGCTTGGCCTGTAAACGGGAAGGGGCCGCCTTGGCACATGCTGGGGACTCTCCTCCATACTGGGTCACTGGCCGCAAGGTCAAAGCAGCGAATTGAAGGGTCCTGTTTAAGGTAGTAGCGGTAGTAGTTTTCTTCGCCCTCTGGCACTGGGCTAGACATGAACAATTTGGTTCCGGATATTGCATAAGAGTAGAGGAGGCCAAAATTAGGATATTTTGGCAGACGTGACCAAGTACCCTGTTGGGGGTCAAATACCTCAAATGAAACGTAAGTGTTATACTCCTTAAGGGACAGTACACAGAGTTTGCCGGCAAACTCAGTCATCAAGGGTTTATGCTTCCCTCCGTTCAAAGCGGGCATCTTGACTATTCCTTGGTTGGGGTCATGGCAAGAGGGCCGAATGGGAATCCGAAAACCGGATCGGAGTTGGGTTTCAACCCGCTGGCGAAAACAGTCTTGGAGCCCCTTCAAATGGGAGATCATCGTCGACCAGATTCGCCACTTGTCTTGATTCTAATTTCACCGACGACGACGACGACAGCAAATCGGAAAGATTGATGGAACGAACAACATAAGAAAACTTCCCAGGCTCATACCCCGCAGGAGGGATGGACTTTCTGTGAGTTTCAAAGCTACAAATGAATAGATACTTCTCATGCTCTTCACCGTAGCTTTCTGGGTTCAACGATTTTTCGGACATAGTGTTTCTCTGTTTGCTCTCAAGCTTTGAGTTTGAGGCTTAGGTTTTCGGCTTTTGGCAGTTTATATACAAACATGTTTCTTCTTCATGACACGGTTGGATTTACGTTTCCTAATAACAATTGGATCAGAGGTCCTAATTATTATTGGATTTGGATTGGAATCCAGCAGATAGTTGGGCTCAAACGAAAACTCGGCCCAGTTGCTTTATAATTATTCCCCGTCCTTTTTTAAAAAAATTAATACGTATATATCATAAAGAGTCATGGCCTAAGTTTACAAATAGGTCTAGCTGCGGTACAATTGCCAACCCTTTTCATATCTCATCTGATGTCGACCTAAAGGTAGACAATATACGAAAACTAGATCGAAACAGCCAAAATTTTCATTTCATCTTCACAATTCCTCAACTACTAAACGTACACAAACCAAAAGCCACAAAGCCATTTTGAATTTCCAATACACAATCATACAAATCGAATTAAAAATGAAACTCCCACATAATCACACTGAGGTGTACCAGTGCCTGGTCTCTTGCTAGGCTTTCTGTATTTTTTCAGGCCTTTATTGCGAAGAAAGAACCCCTTTTTCTGCATATGTAAAAATAGAATAGTGTTAGTCCTCTAACTTATTCTGCCAGTTGAAATTAAAATCATTATTAAGGAAAAAAAAACTATGCTCGTGACAATAATCATACAATAATTATAGACAATTATATAGAATATTAAATCTCTCTATAGCACGATGTACAGCCAATGTTTAAGCAATTTAATTTTTTCGACACTAGATAATACATTCTTGAACTCAAATGTTCATAATTTTAAGAAATTAAAAATAACAATCTCTCACAATCCAAGTATCTAAGCTAGGTAAAGCTAGGATCGGTTTGTGTTTTTACCCGGCTTGGCCTTTATTACTTTATTCACAACTTTATTCACACAACAAAATTTCTTTCTCATGTGAAATCAACTTTTCTTGCTCATTACATGATAGTACGCTCTTCACACCTTTATTGCATTTGTTGTATTTGATTGTTCCATGATATGACTTTTACTTATACATAGTCACTCATAAGTCAGTTAAAATAAAATGAATTGTGTAGAGCTAATATATGTATATGAGATGTTGGAGGCAATTAAAAATTCTTCACTGCATTTATGATTAGAGACTTATCACCATATTCGTCCTTCAGCATATTCCTTTAGACCTTGATGTTTCGTTTATGATTAGAAACTTATCACCATATTCATCCTTCAACATATTCCTTTGGATCTTGATGTTTCGTTTAAATCAAATTTGCAGGTTACCAGGACAATTAGTACGTACTAGGGATGAGAATGAGTGACCATTTATTTGTGATGTACTAGGAAATCAATGCAATTGCCCATTTGTTCTTGCTTATATGTGATGTTGATCATTTCTATTAAAAAAAAATGTGATGTTGAAAGTAATTACATGTAAAAGTAACTTATAACAACTATCTGCTGAATCAAGGCATAAGGCCATGTTTGTTTGGATGCAGTGGGAAATAAACTGGAAAAGAAAATGGCGGGACGTGGATACACTTCTGCTTTACCGACCAAAAATCGTCGACAGAAGTCAGTCAACACTACATTTCGTCGTCTTTTCTTTTGTAAACCAAGCTGCCTCAAGCCCAAATATAACAGCCCAGCCAAGCTTTTTTCTAGGGTTTTGCTTGCAGACAACTCCTAGATGAGGTCGCCTCCAGGTGAGCGAAAAAGCGAAAAAGCTACATCTTCCGATTCTCGACTTGGGCACAGTCAAAATGCGTGATGATAAACCCATCATTCCCAAACCATTGATTGATTCCGGTCCTGATCCCAATAGTTACTGTCTCCGTTATCTTGCTCTTGTGGTTCTCCTGTTCCGTGGTCAGGCTGCAGGGAACAAGATCTTAGACGACTTTATTCAGAAGCTTTCTAATCCGGCTATGGATCTGTAAGCCACCTCCTTTATTCTTTTGTGCAGATTATTATGTTCGCAAAATTGAAATGATGTGAATTAGATATTTGGGATATTAGAGCAAGTGGTTTCGGTGGGCCTTTGGTGTTTGCATTGGTTTTTTTGGTATATGTCTCTTTATTAAGCTATCAAATCAGGTGTTGGATTTTCTTTGATGAGAATTGTTATTAAGTTTGTTGAAGGGGATTGAATGGAATTACAAGCTGTGTCAATGGTGAGATGAAAAACAAATTTTGGGGTCTAGATTCTGCTTGTGTTTGTGAAGTGCTATTGTCCTCATGGAGTAATCAGGTTGTCTTTTGTCATTGTACTATTTGTGTGTTGTGCTGTTGCTGTTAAGTTTTCTTTTCACTGTGAAAAAGAGTCTGAAATGCATGGAATAGGCTATTTATAATCAGTAAGGAAATTGGCGTTGTAAAGCTGAGTTGTCCAAGGAAATTAGCATGGTGGAAACTTTCTAAGTTGTGTTATTCATTTCCTAGATCATGAAGGTTATGAGGCAACAAACAACAGCTAGGTGAAATGAAGTTAGGAATGTATTCATACTAGCAGCCTAAAACTTTTATATTGTTAAATAAAAGCTACTATTCTTAAACCGTTCCTTTTCAAATTTATTCAAGGTTTGAAATCCTAGCAGTGATCTAGTAATTTGTAGTATTTAAGTTGAATATGTAGTGCGCCTGTACTTATGTATTGCAATAAAACATCTGCAGAGTTTTGAATCTCTTGAGGAAGGAAATGTGTGAAAATCACTGTCTATAGCTGTACTTTTATAAACCACTGTCTTCAAAATCCGAAGCTTCGAAACAACATCTGCGGGGAAGGCGGCTATCTCTTCAATGCTTTGTAGGAGCTTATGAAAGTAAAGATTTTAGAAATTTTGGCTGTAAAAACACCTCCTCTGCCACCTGCTTGCTCTCAAGAGTGTGTAGAGCAGCAGGTTCCACTTTTCGCCGTATTTTATCGAAGTGTTTGGTTAAATTTCTAACCAAGTCAGCTTCGTCGATGATTGTATTTCGGTACGGGTTATTCCTCTGGCTCTGTGTTGAAATGTGCTTTTGACATAGCCACTCTTAAGGCAGCTCACTGCCAAATCAATTTTCCGGCCACCGGTCTTATACTTGTCGCTAACCCAACTCCGGTACCCGACCTCCCAAGGCGCACTTATACCTTTATAAACCGTTGTCTTCAAAATCCCTACTAAAAATTGTTTGAACCACCAGTTGCATCTTTATGTGAAAACACCGGGGACCTCAAGAATTTTACCACCTGCCACGTCACGAGTGTGATTGTAAAATGTTAATAGGGTAAAATGACTCAGCTGTCTTCTTTCTCTCCCTCAATTTTCATATCTCCAAATTCTTCTTCGATCCAACTGTGTCTCACCTAGGGCTCTCCGATCGAATCACGAAGTCGGATTTCGACACCCTATCATCGGCCGCGACTAGAGCTCCGGTGAGTTCAATTGGAGTGTTTGGACTGACGGCAGAGGGAAGTTTAGGGCGAGCAGAGCTGCATAGGATTCGGGGCAATCGGCTGGGGGTAGTTGCGGAATTTCCAGTGCTTCGTCTCCAGCCCGGAATGTCAAGTGGGTTCCTTTTGTAAGTTGGACTCCTCTTGCTAGTTACTTTACTGTTCAATTGGTGTTGGTAAACTTGGTGGTAGTAGTAGTAGAAGATATGCAGTGACTAATAATTGGATACAGTTAGTGTTTGCTCAATGGATAATGGCACCTAAGATTGCCAAGTTAGTGATTGGAGCTATAGAGCAAATGGGGACGTGTTTCTTTACTATTACGTTGATATGAATCATATGATAGATAGGGAGATGGGGTTGCTGGTAGTCGTAGTTATTGCACGGATAAAATAATAGGTGGATTGAACACCCTTTTCATACGTGTGTTTTTTTAGTAGTTCAAGTAGTTGACAGCTGACGGATCATGTAGTTTTTGTAAGAAATTCAAAACAGCAAAGAGCAGAAATTGTATGTAGGTATATGTTCGGGCAGGTATACCTTTCATCTCTATTGTTAAGAGATAAGTAACTCCAAAGTAATCGTTTTGAACAAACTTTGCTCCTTCCTTCAAAAACAGACATCCAGACCCATTAGAGTATCTTGGTTCATATCCGATACATAGGCGCAATCCCTCCGGCAAGTAGCATGACAATCTCTCAGAGCCAAGTTAGTATTGTTATCACTGTAAGTAGATTCAGTTCCATTCAGAAAGCCGTTTGTTGGAACAAATAGCTCAGATCCATTCCTGCATTCAGAGGTATTCTCCTCTATGCAAAACACATCAGGATACTTAGGGTTGCATGTGCAAGGACGGATACTTGTGCTTTCCCATATACTACCGTTTGCTGATAGAATCGACTCCAAAATTTCCCCCCAGGAATTTAGTTCCCACCTTGATATAGTAGTGTTGTTTTCTGGGTCATCAAGTGTGAGATTGTTCTTCAGATAGTAGGATAAGTACTTTTCCTCACTGTTTCAAACAAAAGTGAACCAGAACAGATCATCCCTTTTTTGTCAATTCAGGGGCCTCTAGAAAATTTCCATTTACCCAGTCTCCACTACTCCAGTATACCTTCTTCGATCTCATATAGATATTGTAGTTTTCTTTTTTCTTCCAGATTAGTGTTTGATTGGGTACAATTTTTTAATTGATCATGAAATCTGGTTTGTTTTCTGTTTCTCATTTCGTATTATCAGGCATATGTAACCTTTGCAATGCTCTACTTAATGAGAACATTTACCTACTTTGAACGATTTAAAGCCTGGTGAAATATATAATAATAGTCTTTTTCGAGCTTCATACATTATTGAGTTTACAAACCTGCTAAATCAGAGTGCTAATTCTATTTATTTGACTGGCTTATGTTTATTTCACGCCTTGCAACTATGAAAATGATTATAATTAACAATTGATTTCTGTGCAGAAACTAAATATTACTTATGTTGGGGTTGAACTTGTTGATTTAAAATGCGGAGACCTTCGCTGGTGCTTTGATTTTAGAGATTTTGATTCCCGTGCCATTATTTCTCTTTCTGACGCTTATGGGAAGAAAGGCATTGAAGGAGGTTTCATTCTATGTCCTTCATATGGAAGAAACTCAAAAGCTTTTCAAGCTGCTTCTGGAACAACAAGTTCTGCCATCATTTCTAATTTGGTATGATTGACTTTGAAATGTTGAATTTATGACTTTGTTACACGTTTATGTAAATGCTCATTTTCTTAGGAGTGATTTTTATGTATGGAGTGCCATCAACCCAAAACGCTTTGCAACGTGCCTATTCGACCAGCACTTATGCTATAATACATTCATTTTGTGCAGACTAAAACAGCAAAATCTATGGTCGGGTTGTCTCTAAGTGTGGAAACTTCTCAGTCTGACTATAGCAGAATATATAAAGCGAAGGGATAGCAATTAAACACTTCTTTTTGCTCTTGTAAAGTGGTCTATTTTGCTATTCATTAATAATTTTTTATGGATAATGCAGCAAAAGAATCTGTTGGAGCAGCTAAAACTGTGGTGGTTGGTCTGTGACAAGATTGCGCTCTGCTGCTCCTGGGACTCTAAATGTTCTAGGATTGAATTTGAGTGTTGGTCCAAAAGGTGGACTTGGGGAGCATGGTGATGCTGTATCTCATCAACTGATTCTTACAAAAGTTTCACTGGTTGAAAGACGGCCAGAGAACTATGAAGTAAGCTGATTAACTTACTAAAACATATATCATTGGCTTGTCTTATGCATGCATCATAGGATTACACATTGATCAGGGATCTCAGTATTGGATCATGTTTTGTGATTGTTGCTGTTGTTGTTGACCGCCCGAACTACAGTTAGCACCCCACACCCCTAAAGAATTATGTCCTTTTTCCCAATACCAACTCTTTTGTTATTCATCATTTCAGGGAGAAATTTGTGTGGCCAGTTCTTGTGTGTTTGTTCAAGAAGGGATTTATGATGAGCTTGTCAAGAAGTTGCAAGTGAAGGCAAAGGATTGGGTTGTTGGTGATCCTTTTGATCCTAAAGTTCGTCAAGGACCCCAGTTAACGCAGGCGAAAATCTTAAGATAGTCTATGATCTTAACTAATTATTGTCCGCTAGTGTTTATAACAATCAAATGCAGATTTATGATTTATGTATATGCCTGACAAAGCTTTTGAATTCCTTTAGTTATACAAAACCTTACCTATATATGAACTGCAGGTCGATAAAAAGCAGTTTGAGAAAATCTTGACTTATGTTGAGCATGGGAAAAGAGAAGGAGCAACTTTGTTAACAGGGGGAAAGCCTGTGGGGAACAAGGGATATTACATTGAGCCAACAGTATTCACTGATGTCAAGGCACACACTTTTCAACACTTCTATCAATATAAAATATGATATAGCGAATGTCAATTCTGTTTCTGTTATGTTCAACTAATTGATGTTATAACAATTTGCTCAGGAATCAGGATGACATGCTTATTCGAACCTGCAATGTCGCTAATGAAGTTCAAGTAAGCATATAAGCCTGATTTCTTTTGTTCCATATAGTCTTTCTGATATGCTAAAAGGCGTAAGTTTTGCTTATAAACATGAGCAATTTTGAAGGACCACTGAAGAAGGAATAGAGAGAGCAAACAACACCAAGTGATGGCCTAGCTGCAGGCATTGTATCCCAGAACATCGATGTGATCAACAGTGTCAAGGTCAATCCGTGTGCAGGCATTATATGGATCAACTGCTACTTTGCCTTCGACCCCGTGATTGCCCTTATGGAGGATACAAAATGAGTGGATTTAAAAGACTTTGGTATGCAGGGTCTCCACAAGTACCTCAAATAGGTCACTGTTGAGGAGAAATCACAAACCAAAAACAGCCCAAAATCAAAATCTACGACTTTAATCACTGTTGCTGTAAACTATCCCTTTCTTCGTGCCTGTAACGGAATTATTCAGTTGGCACAGAATGTGCGTTTTGAATCTTTGACATGCATATGGCTGCTTATAACACATCAGTCTTACTCGAGCACCATTTGCAAGAACAGATATACATTACATGTTCTGTATATTGTCCATATAGTTGAATAACATTAGTTCTCCAAATCACTACACAACACGGATTATTAAGATATACAACCATATTGTGCCTTAGATATACAAGCTACCTAACAGCGCAAAAGATACTTGAACAGAGAAATAACGTTATGATAGACTGAAACATGTATCCGTTAAGGAGCACAAACTATACAAATACTGAATATAAATACAGAAAATAATGAGAGAAAGAAAACAAAAAACGGTTTCCAGGATGCACGATAGTCGATCAACACATTATGATCGTCAGCAATGCAACAAACTGGTTACAGCACAAAGCAACCATCAGCTCGAGGACTAGGAAAAGTGGATGGGTTGGTACAGAATTCGAAGATGCGTGTAGGCATGAACTGGAGAGTCAAACAATTCTTGGCGTCCTTGTCGATCTTGGTGATATCAACTTCAAATCGAAACGGAATGGCAACACCCCTTGTCTTATGACTCCCAACTTGATTAAATTTAGGTGCTCGTTCCTCTGGGAGATTCATTGCAGGGGCAACAAGGCAGGCTTTCCGACCTCCTATATGGAGGAGGAAACATCTCTTTGCAAATTTAAACTCCTCAGGCAACCTTGGCAGCTTCAAGTCAGCAATTTGTGTGAGAGATTCTCGATTTTTATCCAAAAACATAATATAAGCTCCTAGATTCCAACAACGAGTACCGCCATAGGCAAACATTAACTTCTTGTTATTGTTGTTGTCACCGGGGAGGTCCAGGACCAGAGCTCTGCTAACAAAAGGGAAAGGGCCGCGTTGGCACATGGAATGGACTAACCTCCATTCTCTGCGAGGGTGAGCTACGTCGAAGCAGAAGACAGGACATCTACTCTGAGACACAAACATCTTGGTGCCAGTAACTGCATAGGACAAGGTGCCACCGCGGTGATACTGACCATTTTGTTGGAAGAATGGAGGCTCCGGTAAAGCAGACCAAGTCCCTATTGTGGGATCGAAAACCTCGAAGGAGGGAGGATCAGATACCGTATCATACGAAAGTGCATACAGTTTGCCACCCAACTCCACCATCACGGGAACATGTTTGCCTTGAACCAATTTGGCATCCATCTTCTGAATCACAGAAGTATCACTAGGCTGCTTGTTGGGGTCAGTTTCATAGACATAGACATCTCTATGCCAAACAGGGTTGGGGAGGCGTGCAGCGAAAAGGCGGACGGCAGGTGTGACGCCGGAGGCGAAAACGATTTGGGAGCCCAACACACCGCAACCCACAAGAGAGGGGAGTTCTTCATCCCCATCCCCGGCGGCCTTGTAAGCTACCTGCTGTAACTGCAAACCATCAACCGAATCTGATGACAACAAATCGGACAATTTGATGGAACGAACAACGTAAGAGACGCGCCTTTCAGGGTGGTATTCGATGTGGCATATGTACAGAGACTTATTAGCCTCCGACTCTTTCAACTTCAACTTCTTACTTCTCTTCTTCATCGCCTTACGCGGTGGTTCACGGCAGCGTCGAAGCCGGTGACCATCGTTGAGTGTGTTTTTGGGAGACATGGTTAGTTGGTTTCGCGCTCTCTCTTTAATTTGTGTATTTATACTTTTATAGGGAGGAACCCCAACCTCCCGATCTCGCTGGGTTTTGGATTTCCTCTTTGAAATAGGATTCATAAATGGGCCTTATCTGGTTACGAGGTCGAACTCATTATTCCTCATCTCACACCAAAATTATCGCACCCCGAGTTTGGGCTTGACAAATTTAAAATGAGCCATGTGATCAGGCACACAGATTGTTTTATTTATTTTGCCTTTTCCAATCTGTATATATTAAGCGAAGCGGGGGGATTACTGTTCACGGAACAGTGTCCTCGCCCCTTAAGATGGAGCCACGTACAGCTACAATCGAAGGCCCAAAACCCACCACGTATATGTCAACTTTACGTTTGTTTTCCCTGGTTTCTCACTTCCAGCTTTCCACCATCTCTTTTTCTCTCAATTCTACCCGAACAACTTAAGAAAAGTTTGGGCTGTTGCAAAACTTCCTCTCTCTGCAAAAGTTTTTCGTTCTGCAAAAGTTCTTCTCTCTGGAAAACTCACTCAGTTGGTGTGTTGGACTTTTGGGTTTTCTCCTTCATCTCTCTGCAAAAGTTCTTCTCCGGCCGTATCCATATTTGGTTTTTGGTGTAGTCTCATTTTAGCTTTGGGATATAACCACGCACGCGCGAAGCGCGGGTTTCAAAGCTAGTATTTATTATTTTAAGACCCATGCCATGAATGATTCAAACGAGATATCTGATAATTTCCAACAAGCTGTTTTTTGAAAGGGTAGGAGCTTTCAAGATACCAAATGTTATAACAAAATGGGAAAATTGTCCAAACATTGTCTTACTTTTTAGAGAAGCAAAACTTTGATATCTCATATTCAGAAAACTTCAAAACAGTATCTCATGTTCTTACCTCGACTGAAGTTTGGTATCTAGAACCGTTAGCTCCGTTAAAAAAATTGATGACAACCATTTTTATTCTTAAAGTGACCAATTTACTCTGAGTTTTTATTTTTGTTATCATTTTTATATAATAAAAAAAAATTCGTCATACTGATACCTCATCTTTTCTTCGTTATAAATTTTGGTACTTCATGGCTGCTTAAGATAGACAACCATATTGTGCATTAGATATACAAACTACCTGACAGCGCATAAGATACTTGAAAATTCAGGCGAGGGAAATAACGTTATCATTGACTGAAACATGTATCCGTTAAGGAGCACAAACAGTACCAATACTGAATAAAACAAACATATTACAGCACAAAGCAACCATCAGCTCGAGGACTAGGAAAAGTGGATGGGTTGGTACAGAATTCGAAGATACGAGTAGGCATGAACTGAAGAGTCAAACAATTCTTGGCGTCCTTGTCGATCTTGGTGATATCAACTTCAAATCGAAACGGAATGGCAACTCCCTTGTCTTATGACTCCCAACCTGAGTATGATGTTTAGGTACTCGTTCTTCTGGGAGATTCATTTCAGGGGCAACAAGGCAGGCTTTCTGACCTCCTATATGGAGGATGTACCCTCTTTTTGCAGATTCAAATTCCTCAGGCAACATTGGCAGCTTCAAATCAGCAATTCGAGTGATAGATTCATGATTTTCATCCGAGAACATAATATAAACTCCTAGATGCCAACGACCAAAACCGTAGGCAAACATTATCTTCTTGTTATCGTCACCAGGCAGGTCCAGGACCAGAGCTCTGCCCTTAAAAGGAAAAGGGCCGCGTTGGCACATGGAACGGACTAACCTCCATTCTCTGTGAGGGTGAGCTACATCGAAGCAGCAGACAGGACCTGTTATCTGAGACATAAAAATCTCGTTGCCAGTGACTGCATAAGACAAGGGGGAATGACGATTTCGCTCCAAGAATGGAGGCTGTGGCAGAGCAGACCAAGTCCCCATTTCGGGATCGAATACCTCAAATGAGGGAGGATCCGAGATCGGCTTATACGAAAGTGCATACAGTTTGCCTCCCACCTCCATCATCGTAGGAAGATACTTGGCTTGAAGCAATTTGGCATCCATCTTCCGGATTACACTAGGAGGCTGCTTGTCGGGCTCAGTTTCGAAGACATACACATCTCTATGCCAAGTAGGGTTTGGATGGGAAACGAAGATGGGTTTTATGCCGCCGGCGAAAACAATTTGGGAGCCCAACACACCGCAACCCACAAAACCGGGGAGTTCATCATCTCCGGCCTTATAACCGACCTGCCGTAATTGCAAATGATCAACCGAATCCGACGACAACAAATCGGACAGTTTGATGGAACGGACAACATAAGAAACCCGATCTCCAGGGTGGCGTTCGATGTGACATATGTACAGTGATTTATTGGCCTCCGACTCCTTCAGCTTCAACTTCAACTTCTTACTTCTCTTCTTCTTCTTCTTCTTGTCAGACTTACGCGGCGGTGATTCACGGCAGCGTCGAAGCCGGTGACCACCATCGCTGGCTTTGTTGAGTGTGGTTTTGGGAGACATGGAACACCAAACTGTTTCCTTTCGGTGTTGTTGGCCCCTTTTCTTGTCAATTTATAGGGAGGAAGCCTTATCTCCCTGGGTATTGGACTCTACTCCTTCTCTGGTTCGAAATAGGATCCATAACTGGGCCTAATCTGATGATGAGCGGGCCAACTGAGGTAGCCCATGTTTACATCACATTGACATACATGTTCAGCTAGCTATCCTTCATTTTCAATAACCCAAAAAAAGGTAAAACAATTTCAACCATACAAAATGAAGTTTGATTTATATACAATGATTGTTGAATACATGATGAATTTGTTTCAATGATCATTTTATGGTCCTAAAGCTATAGATTGCACAACCAATCACTTCACCAGTATAGTACATGCTCACTCTCTAAAAGTTGTTAAAACTCTAATTCAGCTTTTAACACCTCTTGATTTCAACCTCTTCACTGTGAGAAGTAAAAAAACCATGCGTTAGTCATCACAATGTACACAGACTGTTTCTTCAATGTAAAAAGAAAATGTCACGATTCAAGGACATATGGCAAACAATGTCGTACCGATAAAAATAGATAGCACACAGCTCAACTTTGTTAATGCTTGAAATCATATTCTGCTAAATAACATAACCTCCTTATAAGGTGCGATCTAAGGGTTGAATTGCTCATAGTCTATTTTTGTGATTTGCTCAAGATGCCAGATAACATACCATATAACAGAGTACTGCCTGTCTTCCTTATTTATTCTTTAATAAAGGGTCATCCTTGAGACCAGATGAATTGACACATCACTACAGGGAACTGGTGCAATCCTAGCTCCCCTATGATGACAACTTACCCTATCCCGTAACGGGGTAAAACTATAACAAGAAACCTAAAGTCCGACCAGCCGTAGGACCATACTAAACTTGAGACTATTCACAGTTAAAGATGAGAAGTAAACTATCAATCATTCATGCTCAGGACTGACTACAGAAGAGAAAAGAGCTCACCCTATGGATGCAATAGACAGAGGAAAGGATATAGAGTAGAAATCAACATCTCATACGAAATCTACAAAGAATTTATTGAATTCCAAATTAACCACAAGAAAAGAAAGTAAAGACAATCCTCACCTCAGGGTAACAATCTTGACGAACAACTGTCTGATCGTTTGTATTCACATACACCTCACACGAAGCTCTTCCCTGATCAACAGTAATGACCACAGTTAGATAATATCAAAATGAAGAAGTAATAAACCACACCACAATCACAATCACAATCACAATCACATCACAAACCAACTCATCTCACCCTTACATGTCACATACATTAGATGTCAACTTATCAGTTCGTGCTTCTACTTGTTCTATTGTTTTTCGATAAACATCACACTTCCATAGCCACAGCTATACATTCATACATGAGAAACCATATCAACTAGTTTTACTTTTTCTCTTTCACCATTTCGTATTAGCTTAGAAAGACAATCGAATCACCAACTCGAATGCAGCTAAGCAAACAAATTATAGCACAACCAAAAGTTCACATATAACCAAAATGCTTCACAAACCAAAACAGTATCAAACCAAAAGCTTATTTATTAATTGAGCTATGAGCAGGTTTACCTTGATCGGAATTCTGAAGAAGAATAGCCCAACGGTTCCATCCACCACGGAATCAGTATCAAACGGAATCTCACCCCTAGCCAAATCCTCCAGCAAGTAAAACATGTCGTGAATCACCTCCAGCCCATCCACCACGAGCGTGGCGTTCACGTACGACGAGCCTCTCGCCCTCACGCGCCCGCCGTCGGAGCTCACAAACCCTAGCTCTCTCCCCCGGTACCCGATTTTGACCACCAGCGAGTCGTACTCCAGAGAGAAGAAGTCGCGGTTACGCACCTTGATGGTCAGCGAGAACGACGCGTCCAGAGTGAGCTTCGGCGACGAGTGCACTCCGATGTGGTTGAGCTGGATCCGGGCGAGGCTGAGGGCCGGGTCGGACGGGAAGAGGAAAAACACGGCGGCGGAGATGAAGAGGAACGCGGCGGTGGTGGAGACGCAGAGGCGGAGACGACGTCGTTCGAGGTAGTCGTCGCGAGAAGGGCGGTAACGAGTTAAAACGACGACGTGTTGTTGGGGTTGGCCCGAATCGGGGATGGCCGGGATCGGCGCGTAGAATGCAGACTCGCCTTTCGAGCTCTTCATGTTTTTCTTGGCGAGTCGTTTAAACGATTTTGTCCAAAAGCTACGGCATTTTATACGTTTTAGACTTTCTGTCTGAGGTGTGTGACGTGGCGATATCTTGGGTTGGTTCATATAGGCCCAAAACACGAGTTCTAATTCAACTCTAAGGTGAATAGTCGGAATTACCCCCACGAGTTATTTACGCATATGTGTTCCGGCGTATCCGACCGTATGCCGCAGTATTATGCCGGGACAAATTTTTAAGGCATAATTATAAATTTGCTACCTTAATTTTTATCTTATTGTCAATTTATTATCTTAATTTTTATTTCAGTTAATTTATTACCTTAGCTTTTATTTCATCCAATTTGTTACTTTTCTATCAAATTTGCTAAGATTAACCAATTTACTTATCAAAATTTCAATATCGACTTTAACCAATTTTAACTTTCAATTTTCAGAATTAATTCATATTTGAATGAAGAAATAAACAAATTAAAATGACAAAAATGTAACAAATTAGCTAATTTTGAAAACATAAAGTAGCAAATTTGCATAAATAATAGTTAGGATATCAAATTGGCTAATTATGAAAAATTAAGGTAACAAATTGGCTGAAATGAAACTTAGGATATCAAATTGACATTAATGTAAAAGTTAGAGTAGCAATTTGGCTAAAAATCCAATTTTTAACCTAAAATTCACAAAAGTACGCCGAAAATGACCGTAAGGCAAGAATTGACCTGATACGCGTCTGATACGTCCGGATACGTATTCGTAAATAATAAAATATGTGGGGGCAGTTTAGACTATACGTACCGGTGTTAGCATCGTTTGCGAAATCTGGGCCGTTGAGGTAGATCACCCGCCACGAATATAAAAGGCCTCCAAAAATCCCCAAATTCGAAACCCTAGCTTTTCACAGTGTTGAAGCCCAGAAAATCCGAGTGTAGTGCGGCGATGGAGAAAGGCGAGGCGGAGGAGAAGAGGCCGATTTTCAGAGATATAAGGCGGTATTATTGCGAGTATTGCGGAATTTGTAGATCCAAGAAGACTCTGATTGCTTCTCATAAATTAGCTCAGCACAAGGTTTGGTTTTTTGGAGCTGATTAAAGTTTTGATTTTTATGAATTGGGTGTTTGATTTTGAAGGATATAGGGTTCTGGGTCCAGATTAGATTTTGAATTTGAGTTGTTTCTGGATTTGGATCTGGGAAATGGGATTTAAAGTTTGGTTCTTTGTTTTTGTAGGATGAGATGGAATTGGCAAAGGGTGATGAAGTGGAGGTGGATAAGTCTAATACATGTGAAGAATGTGGTGCCAGTTTCAAGAAGCCTGCGTATCTGAAGCAACATATGTTAAGCCATTCCCTTGAGGTATTGTGTTGAATTTTGATTGTCTATATGGTTTCATGAGAATTGGGTGTTACTATCAGTTGGGTGTTACTCTTCTTGTGTGAAAGTTTTCGAGGAAAAGTATCGGATTGGCAGTGAAATCAGTGGCATCTTGTATGAGAGTCTGATGATTGATTTCGAAAGAGCTGAGATTATAGTAGTGTGTTTTGTTGTTGAAGTTTTAGTATGTTTTGCATCGATTGAAGATAAGAGTTTTTGCAGGAATCAGCTTGTTTAAGAACTATACCGTTTGGATCGCGTGAAGCATTGGATCCCACCAAAGAACTCCAAAATGCGAGAGGGTATGGACTTGAATGGACCAGTACCAGGGGGGAGACCTCCTGTGAAGCTCCGTCAAGTGATCCTCAATCACGCAGTGTTAGTATTAAGGTTTGAATGCTTGTTCATGTACTTAGTAAACTGTGGTTGTCTGTTTGTGATTTTCTTTTGTTTGTTGTACTTTTTTTTTTCTGTATTTGTTGCAACAATTAAAGATGTAAATTTTGCAGGAATTAGAACTTCTGAGAAGTATTGTTTTGACGGCGTGAAGCATTGGATCCCAAACAAAGAACTCCAAAATGCGAGAGGGTTCAGCTTGAGTGGACTAGTACCAGGGGGGAGACCTCCTGTGAAGCTCCATCAAGTGACCCTCAATCACACTGTACAGCTCCAGATTTAAATGCTTTTTCATGCTAACGTTTAAGTTATGGTTTTTCGTTCATGAATTCACTTCAGCTCGTTCTTTACAGAGGCCATATGTTTGCACAATCGATGATTGTCGTTCTACTTATAGAAGAAAGGACCATTTGAACCGTCATCTTCTTCAGCACCAAGGAAAAATCTTTAAGTGTCCAATTGAGAACTGCAAGAGTGAATTTGCTTTTCAAGGTAACGTGAAGAGGCATGTTGTAGAATTTCACAGTGAGGATTGCCCTTCTACTGGCGTTGAAGGTCAGAAGCAGCATGTGTGCCAGGAACCTGGTTGTGGAAAGGTGTTCCAATTTGCTTCGAAGCTGCGGAAACATGAGGATTCTCATGGTAGGTGTTATTTCTGAATTCTATCTCCTTTAGGTTCCATTGTCTATGGAATCTCTTTTTGTCTGTGGTTGTTGAATATGGTAAGGTGACCTATATAATAAACTGATAGTCTCAAATGAGGAGTTGTGGTGTTGCTCAGAGTTTTTTTGTATGTTAATGCTAACGCTGTCTCTATTTCTGCAGTTAAGCTGGACTCAGTGGAGGCATTCTGCTCTGAACCGGATTGTATGAAATATTTTTCTAATAAGCAATGCCTTCAGGAGCATATTCAGTCCTGCCACACTCATATCGCTTGCGAGATATGTGGGAAGAAGGTGTGGAAAAAGAACATCAGAAGCCATCTCCGTACTCATGAAGAGGGAGCCTCTTTATTGGAAATTAAATGTGAATATGAGGGTTGTCTTCACACATTTACTAAAGTGAGTTGCTAAGAAGACTGAAACCATTTACACGTTGATATGCTTGATTTGACAAGCCTTGTTTGGTTTCTTATGTTTCGTTGTTATATTTGCAGAAATCAAATCTTCTCCAGCATGTGAAGGCTGTACACCTCCAACAGAAACCTTACACGTGTAGCTTCTCAGGCTGTGGCAAGACTTTCTCATACAAGCATGTCAGAGATAAGCACGAGAATTCTGGATGTCATGTATACGCCTATGTGAGTGCCATGTTCTTGGAGCATTCAATACCTCTTCTGCTGGATTCTACATATTTTTTATGGATAACACAGTTGCAGACAATCCCCCATTATGAATCTCATGTATGTCATCTGTTGGTTATTGCTTTGAATTGCAGGGGGATTTTGAAGAGGCTGATGAGCAATTCCGGTCAAGGCCAAGGGGTGGGCGTAAGAGGATATGTCCCACAGTGGAAATGCTTGTGCGTAAAAGGGTTACTCCACCAGATCAATTTGGCCCAGAGACAGAGTTCCTCTCCCAGTTATTCTCACAAGAAGAAGATGAGCGCTGAGGCGTGCTCTAGTAGAGTTAATAACCATGGAAGTTGGGTATTTTGAATCTGCAAACTAGATATGTATAGCTGCCTTTTGTAATTATTTAGAGAGTGGATGACAGGACTTATCCTGGGTTCTGTAATCTTCTGAAAATCTGTGGTTGGTTCGGCCAATTCATAATACAAGCCAGCGAAGTTTTGACACATCTCCTTTTGCCTACCGTGTCAAGTTAGTCTCATATCTTCAATCCAGAGAGAAATAAAGCTGCACAATTATAAATGAGTAGCAAATCCTCTTTGCTGTCATCAACCTCGTATCGAGACAAATAACAGTCTCTTGTCAACTACAGCCTACTCGAAAAAACCTTGCAAAGTCAGTAGGCAATGCTCAAGAATAACTCGTGACAGTTCACCATCACCATTGTAGAAGAAGGGATCTCATCACCAAAGCTACTCATGACAGCTCCAAGCAAAGATAATATCAGATGTAAAAAGAGCAGGAACTACGCACAAGCCGAAGAGATACACCAATGATTCTATTAGGCAGTTTTTGAAATACTGATTTGAAGAAAGAAAAAGAAAAGTTAACGAACTATCCTAGAACTAGAAAATACAGTACACAAATATTCAACTAAATCATATAAATCCAAGGAAGCATGACTATGGATGGACTGTGACACAAATGGAAGCTGTATGTATCAGCACGTAACTATGGATCCCGACCATGGAATAGTATGAAAAGATTGTTTCTAATTTTTCTTTTGGGGCCAATGCCTTGTGGCTACTGATCATCCCCACTAAATATCAGGGTTTTCTATCATTACAAGCTATATGCCTTCTGGCCTTACAAAACTCATCCCAAATACTCCATTATAGTCCAGAGAAAATAGAATTACAAGAAAAAGGAAAGACAATAGCCAATATTTGTCTCTAATTAATACTAAAATTTGAGGTTTATTAATAAAGATAGAAGAGCTAACAGTAATAGAACAATAGTGATAACACTGTTTACATTATTCATGAAACTGAATACATTGTTCATGAGCTATAGCCTGTAAATATATCAGACACACATGAAACGGCTTAACTGATGAACAAACACAGAAACTCTATATCTGTATCTATTTGGCTTATACAATTTATATAGAAGGGTGCTAATGATGGAGAGGAATAGCAAGTAATCAACACCAACTTTCTTGCAATCAAAGTACTTCAACCTGTTGATCTTAATTGTTTAAGTAGAGTGATCAAGTACTGATGTGGGAGAAGTCTGCAAGTTATTGGCTGCAGGCATGGACTTTGAGCGCTTCATCCAAGCTGAGGATGAGCGGGAACGATGAAACCGGCACCGGAATGAGCCTTGATGTGTTGTTGGTGAGCACAAGCACTGCCCTCCTGATGATCCTTTAGGTGATGGTGCTTCTGCAGTGTTGCCACTTTTCGGAGAATTGATTGACACACTCATTTTATTGTTAGCATGCTCGTGGGATGCCATGTTTATCTCTAATGAATTGAGAAGAGAAGAAGACAAGTATGAGCCAGGAGAAGCTTTACTGTGGTGCAGTACTTATTGGCAAGGCTAGCTTGGTGTGAATGAATGTATATATAGGAGAATATATCTATAATTTGACAAAGAAAAAAAGAGTTATATCTTCAAAGTTTGTGAGGCCAGAACAAGTTAAAAAACCAATCAGTTGTACGTGTTCTTTGCTTGCTAGCTATCTCCTCTCTTAATTTGTCATTTTGTCCCCGATTTCTATGTTTAGTGTAAGTCGGTTTTACACTCGAATTAGCATTTGGGTTAGTAAGAAAACAATATCAATCAAAGAGTTTCACTCTGAACAACCTTGTCAGATTGCAATACATCAATAGAGAATTGGCCTTGAAAGACATTCTCATGGATAAGATGTTTGTAAAAATGCTTGAAAATCTCTAAATATGAACTATGCTGAAAGAGATGCTCACAAAGTAATGGAGAAATTGTGCTGAAATAGATCAAAACAATAACAAGGGTATCTTGAGGCGTGGGATTGTAGATGAGGTTTCCATGTGGAATGAGGTAAGCTTTATACATCAGATAGACAGATAGTCCATATCATATTCATGCATATGCTGTGAGTCAAAAGGTTTCACCTCCCAATGTGGCTAAGAGTGTTTTGTTGCCTTCTGCTCAACTCATAATGCAATATGAGCACATATCCAATATGTGATTGGCCATTATCATGAATACTCATAATGCCATAATAGGCCCATCACTGAGAAAATGAACTCTCAGGTTCTCTGGTCAGAAGGAGCTTCCAGAAAAGCTCCAATTCTTACTTGGTTGGTCTCCAAGAACCCCAGAAACTAGCTGTGCTATATATCTCGTTGAATAAGTTGAGTCTCATCTATATCAAATGATGGATGAATTGTCAAATAATGTTAGAGTACGTACTGGAATAGTCCTCTAAGCACATATTCCATGCTGACATTGACATATCTTCAAATTTAGAGAAACCATTTCTCAATTTGCATACTAATCTCATTTTGATCCGCTGTCGGCTCGCTCATAAAAGAATTAGGATTGAATCATTGTACTTGAACAGAAAACATACCTTCTAACATTATCCAACTCCAACCTAATATTCTAAAGTTAAGAGAGCTCTGATGCATTCTATATTTTTCTAAACCCTTCTTCAAGAAATCTAACCCCACAAGTTTCCTGTTTGTTAATTGATGTGACAACTATGAGTATTTGGTGAATTAAATCAAAGAAACAAAAATCCTCAAATAAAAGTAACTATGGAGTGTTGAATCTTACTACAATGCAACTATGATACAAGCTTCTAAAAGACCCCGTCTAGAACCGCTTAGGCTCTAGGCTGCAACAAGCCGCCTCGCTTTTCTTCTAGACTTTTGTGTCAAGTTGTGGGCGATTAATTAGACGGCTGCCTAGCCCGTCTAGCCCACCTAGACGCTGTCTTGCCCACCTAGGCTGCTAAGAGCTCCGGAGAGCTCCGGCTAATTTTGTTTTCTTTTTGTGGTGGGATTTTTATATTGTGAGAAGTATGAGAGTATAAGAGTTAATGATGTGTTTAAAATTAGAAGTGTATATGTTTATTGTTGTTGTTGCTCAGTTTTACTGGAAATTATGCCAAATTTTAGTTATAATTTATTTTATAAATAGACATGACTAAATTTATGTTGAATAATTTATTCATATTTGACATCGTATAAAATATATATTTTTAATTAATAAATCTTAAAAAATACAAATCGTCAAATCCCCGCCTAATCGTTACCTAGGCTGTCTAGTCTCTAGGCTGCGGGTTACCCCCAGCCTAGCGCCTAGCGCCTTTTAGAACATTGTTATGATACCAATAGGATATCTAGTTAATCATTTGGAAATAGCATAGTGTTGATGATTCTGGACAAGGGATCCACTGTATTGAAAGTAACGAAACAAGAGGGAAACGAAAAGGAATCAGTGAACAATTCACAAATAAAAAGATGGAGAAAACAAATTAAGACACAATATGAGAGGCAGGTAGGAAATCAACTGCCAGTCAAAGAACAAACTACCAGTCAGTTTGGAATGCTAATGCCACTCCATTTTTTGCTTCTTGCAGAATCCAATCCCTTGTAGTCAAAGCCTCAAAGGCTAATCTAAGTCATTCACATTGCCTGGAAACATCAAATCGGATAACCACAATAGCAAGTCCCGTGTATAACTTTTGTCTCTGATTGATTCTCCTTACAGTGCCTTTGCTTGGTTTTCACTTTGTTTCAATCTAATCAAAGTCTCACCTTCATCACATCCTGTGTTTGAGAAGTTTGATCGATTATGGCAAGAACAGGCACTAAGAACATACAAGCCAAGCTGGTGGGTATGTCTTCCTTTTTTACTTTCATTCATCTGTATGCATGACTTGGCCTAATTCTGCTTCATTTCAATTCTTGTTTATAGAATATAGGTACATGATGTGTTTGTTTGGGTAAATGAATTGGGTTGTGTGAGGTTTTATGATCAATCATGACCAAAAGTTAGTTTCTTGTAGAAAAGTGCTTCCCTTTATGATGTTACATCTTGTGCTTAAAAATTTTAGTATAGAACATTAGCAAGGGGAATAGATGTTGGTTGATTTACTCTATTATGGATTTCCCAGGTGCTTCTTGGGGACATGGGAGCTGGGAAAACAAGTTTGGTATTGAGATTTGTCACAGGAAAATTTTTGGAGTACCAGGTTAGTTTTACACAAGTCTTTGTTACCATATAATGTTTCGTTATTCCTTCATGTTCTTCAGCATCAGCATTATAGTATAGTTCATTGCTTCTAACATGTGTGTAAGCTGCAGGAATCAACAATTGGAGCAGCTTTCTTTACTCAGGTTCTGTCATTGAATGAAGCTACCATAAAATTTGATATATGGGACACAGCAGGTCAGGAACGTTACCATAGCCTGGCTCCTATGTATTACCGCGGCGCTGCTGCAGCTGTTGTGGTCTATGATATCACAAGCATGGTAAGCGATCAACTTTCAAATTTAGGTTCAAATGTCCTTGTGCGTTGCTGGATTTTTGGATGATCATGTTTACAATTTTCATGATTATACTTTCAAGTTTCAACATTATACAGTCCCTTCAATGGTTCCATTATAAGTAATCTGCAGACCATATGCAATCGACGTGAAGTTTTCAAAACTCTTGAAGCAAAGACTTCAGCATCTTTGATATATTAAGCTTTGAAAGCAGAATGAGCACTTGTCACATGCTCATTGTAAACCCATAACTTTTTCCTGTCAAATGATAGAAGACTATGTCACTGATCATCTGCAATATGAGTTGCTTGCACTTGATCTGTCAAATGATACCAGACTTATTAGTGATCTGCAATATGAGTTATATATCTTTCAGGTATGATTAATTCAATGCCTATTATTTTTGGCTGCAGGAGTCATTTGTCCGAGCAAAGAAGTGGGTTTTTGAATTGCAAAGACAAGGTACATTTGGAGTGACCACCTTTTTGGATTCATCTAATTTCAGTAACCAATATTTAAGATAATTATCAAATTTAAGTTTATTTTACTTCTTGTTTGATATCAGCAAATCCAACTTTGATTATGTTCTTGGCTGGAAACAAGGCTGACTTGGAAGGGAAGAGAAAAGTAGGGTCTGAGGTAGGTGAAAACTGTAAATTTGCATCTCAATTGAGTTTTGCAGATGAGTTTTCTGTTTGATGCTGTAAAACAAGCAATTTGACCTTGGACACATTTTGCTGCAGGAAGGTGAGCAATATGCTAAAGAAAATGGGTTGGTGTTCCTTGAGACATCTGCAAAAACTGCACAGAATGTCAATGAGCTCTTTTATGAAATAGGTACCTTACCTCACTTTCTAATCATCTAGATGATTTTACTGAGACAAATCTATATCTTTGTATCTGATACAGATCTACAGCTGCAACTATCATAATCTAAGAAAAAACTTGAGAAATTTACCATGAACATGTTTCTTTTGTAGCCAAAAAAGTGGCCAAAGCTACACCTTCTCGTCAGACTGGGATAAAATTGCACAGCAGATCACAAGAAAGCAGCAGGAGATACTGTTGCTCTTAATATGCCCTCCCTACAAGGTATCCAATGCAATTTCTTATGCATCAAATTAGTCACTTGTTAAAGTCTTCAAGATATCAGAACTTAACAAGTATTTCGTTTCTGTATCCTTTGATTTACAGGTTTGTGATCTATTTCAAGGACCCTGGTTCAACAAGTTGGAAACTGAACTGATCGTGGTGCATTGATGCATTGATATGATGATGAAGACCCCATCTGCAAACTTGTTACGTATTTAAATCTCGTTTCTGTACATTATTACAATATTATCTCACTACCAATATTGCCTTTGTTACACTACTCAAGTGATGTTCATTGATGCAAGAGTGATTCTGCTGCCTAATAATGAGAACAGAATGTCGCAAACAAAATGTGTCACAAACCAAAACTATTCTCCAATACTCGTTATGAGCTACATTATTTATGCGATTACGCTTATGATACCATGTTAAACAATCACCGATTCTAAACTGATGGTTAGTTTTGCTTCTATTTCCCCCTGGTCTACTTTCTCAGTTTTTTCCCCCTTGTGGTTGGTGACCTGTTAATTGTCCTATGCTTCACTCAAAGCTGTTCTGGAGAGTTTGGGACCTCATGAATGGCATCCAAAGACAAATAGAGCCAAGAAAGAACTTCAAGGATAGAGAGGACAAACAAAGGTCCCAGGATATCAGTGAAGTTCTAGTCTTGTCAGACAAATTTGGCACTCCCATCAGAATGTTAAAAGGCCCTTTCATTCTACTTTTAAGCCTCTGAAAAATCGATTTTAGCTAGCAAAAAGCACTTTCAATGAGTTCACCAAAGTCATTAGAAGCACTTTTGTTGGTACTTCTAACAAAAACGCCATCAAGGCATCAACAAAAGCTAACACAATAACATTCATCAAATTTTTCCAAAATGAATTTGCCTACACTCTTATAGCTCTCCGCCTTAGTTTTAAATACTTCGGAGCACTTGGCTCTAGAGTTTTAATACCTCATAGCACATGAAATGCGTCGAGTGCGGCCATGCACTCTTTTGGCCACATTCCCTATTCAATAACACTAGCAAATGCACAGTGAGTGCACAGAAGTGAAGCTTCTTGCCTAACTAGTGCTCTCATCTCATCTCATCTCATGGAAACCCAAGAGGTCTCGTCCTTATCAAACTGGACAAACACCTCGCAGTGCCACGTTTCTGTTTAATTTAGGATTCACTTGCACACTCATCACAACTCGAGGTCCCTCAAAAACAGACATAATTTTACTTCAATTTTTTTTCCCAATTTGTTTGTTTCTTTAATTTTTTGTTGCTTTGCCCTCTAGTGTACTCCCTTCATGGCTCAGACTTCACGTGCATTTCTCACCAATTCACAATCCCAAAAACAAAAACAAAGGCTCATAATGTATGTCCTCTACTGCTGCCATAATAAGACTCTGCTTCCCAACAATAACAATTACAAAAAAGCAAGTGAAAAACAACGAAAAATCAATTCTGTCAAAGCAAGAGTTAGAAGTAGAGCTCTGTTTTTGGCACCATGGCTTTTCACGCATGCAGTGAAAAAAGTTCATCTGGGTGCTCTTTCTCTATCTCTCTTTCCAGCTCATTTTACTAACTCCCAGTACAACAACACAGACATGCTGAACTGCCTAAAACAACCCTACGTACCCTGGATCACCATGAAGGAGAAGTACAAGGAGAACCTGAGGATGAGGATGAGTTACCATTGTTAGTGTTGGAATCACTGCCTGAAGTACCTAGAGACCTTGCATCTCTGAGAGAAACAGAGCAGGCCTCTTTGGGTAGCTTCTTCATCGGAGTTAGAGGAGGTGTGGTTGGGCTGGAAGGCCCAGAGCCTGAAGGGGTAGGTTGAGCTACCTCATCGTTATCTTCACCGGAGCTAGAAGAAGAACCCCCCATTTCTAGTCTTGAAGGCGAAGTATCCGGAGTTTCAAAGGAAGTGTTTGCTCCTGTAGTGCTGCTGCTATCTCTGTTTGCTTCGTTGTCGTAAATCGGATTGGAAATGTATACCAAATGATCTTCTGAGGCAGTGTTGGGGATAGTACCAGCTTGAATCGGGTCTTGTTGGTTTGGCTGTGGTGAATTTGCTAAGGCAATCGATGGGGTTTCGTTTGACGTTTCTTGGGTTGGGATGTCGAGGACATGGTGGTGGTAGTGACACTGTTGATGCTTCTTTGGTTCTGCATTGTACTCTTCTTTGCAAGAGGGGAAGAGCAAGCTTCTCGGAGCTCGAAGAACGCCTAAGAAGCTGCCTAGAGGAGGGCCTTGGGGATGTGATGAGGGCTCGGCAGAGGCGGTGGTGGCTTCAGTAGCGGTGGCGGCGGTGGTGGACAGGTCAGTATTGACAATGGAATTGGTGCTGTCGGTTTTGTGCTGACGCCGGCGGCGGAGCAAGAGTGAGCAGTAGAGCTCAGCTAGGAGAACCAAGATTAAGCCCAAGACTATAGCAAGGCTCACCACCATTACCAGTGTTGCTCCCATTATCACTTTGGATGTGCCCTTCATCTCTCTCTCTCTCTCTCTCTCTCTCTCTCTGGGAATGTGAGGCAGTGAAAGGAGGGTACTGGGTTATATTGGCGGGTGGGAAGCTTTTGTTTTGGCGGGATATAGTACTAGAGTTTTGATAAGGAAAGAGCATAGAAAGGGGAATCTAGAAAGGGCAAAGATACATCGGGAATGCAAAGGCTTTTTACCGTATGAGCTCCTGACATTCAAGGTCAATTTAGTCATTTCGACTCCACTATACTGCAAATGGCAAAACATGTGAAAATTACAATTTAACCTTTCCTTGTTCATCCTGGTTCAGAGGTAAATATATGACGCTTGTTTTGGTCTGAAAAATTTATGACACAGAAACTCTGATACAAGCATTCTCAATCTCAACTTCCTGTCAAATTATGGTATCTCTATCAATCAAAGCTGCACGCTGTTAGAACTGTTACAACGAAAAATGACCTTGATATGAAACTCAGAATATTATCTATACATGAATCGTAGGAGATGAGGGCTATTCTCTTATTGCTAGGACCTCAGTGTGAGGTAAAGAGGCCAACCATGTGGTGCCACGGTGTGCCTGTGCCATTAAATTCGGTAGTAATGAGAGGATAGCCTTTGGTAAGTTTCGTGAATGAACAGGACAGAATATAGCAATGGTTTCCAATCATGCTTGTAAAATTCAGCTTCTGATTGCTTAAACCTTTACCTTCCCCTTAAGGCTGCAAACTTGGCAGCTAAATCCTCATAGTCAGGTAATTTGGGATGCACGTGCCGAGCGTTGGACCCATCTGGTTGGAAGGAAGATGCACGAGCGAATACTTTCGGCGTCTCTGATGGACCTGAATGTTCATGAGGAAGGGAATTTGATCTTACATGAGTTGGTTCAGACACCCCCTCAGCACGCTCATCTCTGCTTGCATGACGACTTTTTGACTTCCTTCTTGATTGCCCTGGCTCTATGTTAGATGGCTTTTTGCTGTAATGAAGAAGCAGTTCATCAATTCTTCTCTCATCATCATCTTTCCTGTGGTGGTGGTCATCATCAAACAACAGCTGTAGGCCTCTTCTTGAGTCATCCCTTCTCCTACTCCTGCTTCTTGGTTTGCTCATTACAACTCCTGTATCTTCATTGTTGCCAGCATCATTGGTAGAGGAGCGTGATCTTGAGGGCCTCCTTCTAGATGATCTTGGTTTTGGTATACTGTTGGTAGCTATATCACCCTGATGAATGTGCTCCTTCTCATGATCATAATTATCAACTTTTGCAGTGGCACGCCTATCATGATCACGACCTAGTTGTACCCTTTCCAACACATTTTCAGCAAAGGCTCTCTTATATGCCGCAGGATCCGTAGAGATGCCCGTACCAAGAGAATTATCATGACCCAAACTGGCATCATGTTTTCTGTCTTTTGCTCTGACATTAGATTTCACATAAGGAGGAGGAAGGCCATAGTTGGAGAAGGGCTTCAATTTAGGCGTTCCTTCTTCTCTACCAGCAAATGAATCTTTACCATCACTTTTCACAGGTGGTCCAGCAACATTTGGCTTTACATGAGGTGGAATATCAGGGCCATCTCTTTTAGGAACAAAATTTTCCGCTTCATAATGCCTTTCCAGTCCTTTTCCCCGAGACGAACTGCCTAATCTAACTGGTTTTGGGGGAGCATCCTCTCTTCTTGCCTCATACTTGTGTGCAACTTCTTGCCTTTCCTGGAATAAGATGCCATGGCCCTCTGTTTCCTTGAGACTACCTTCCTGGCCATTGAGAGACTTGGAATCTCTGCCTAAATGTCTATGGCTAGTCTGATCATCGAGCTCATCCTTACTCGAGGCAATAAGTTCCTTGAGGTTCTGTAATTTTTGGCCACCATTAGGATCACGTCTCCTTTCTGTTGCCACATGGTCATGCCTATCTCCTTTTGGTACTGCACCTTTTCCATTAGACAATTTGCCTTTATCATCAGTAACAGGGAAAGACCCATAAGTTTTTGGCTTGTCCTGCAAAATTGCAACAGCCTTCGAATTCAGAAGAGCAATACTTTTTTCCCAAACAAAAATTTCAGCAAACTTTGACATTCCAGGACAGATAGAGTGTGTCTGATCCAGGTGTTATTACAGCAACAACATAGGCCATATACCTGTATAAATGCAGGAGGTTTAGACATCCTTTGTTCAAAGGCCCAGGAGTCCCATTTTATTGAAAACTCTGATGCTATGTCTTTCATCAACTGTACCTTCTTCTCCAATGTGGGAGGCTTTGAAGCTATGTTCTCAACGAACTATCAATCAGAAATTCAGTAAGTAAGCTTCACAGCAGTTAGCGATTCATAAAATTCCATCAAGAGCAGATCCATAAATACACACCTTTTGATCCACACAGTAATCCAGAGAATTTTCATATCTCTCTTGAAATAGTTGCCTGATGTCACGCAACTCTGGTAAATCAGAAAATCTTGCTGCAGCAACCATCAGTGATGCAACAGCTTCCTTGCATTCCTCGGGGCATTCCCTGCAATAAAGAAATCTATACTCAAACCATCTATCTGATGTACACTACAACATGACGTGAATATGTATGCAGGTCAATAGACAATCTGTTGTAATGCCAGAACATAATCAAAGTTTCTCCAGTGAGTCTTAGCAATCATATTACAACCTGTCTCACACGAATGGATGATGTTATGTACTACTTCACTCATATCAAAATGTTTCCTAATTACTATCCCCCCATGATGGCAACTAAATTCACCTCATTTCCTTTCTCGTCAGGGACAGCAGAAATATCTATCGAATTTGCATCCCTATTTTTAATTTCTATCCCCAACACCAACATTTATACAAATGCACATCGCATATAATAAATTAATCAACCAAGTGAAACATGACATTTAGAGAACTTAGTATGCTGAAGTAATGCTATACTACACCAGCAGCATAATTTGACACCAACATTAGCACTCCAAGAAATCAAACTCAATGTCAATGTAAGGGCGCATATTTCTCTTTTGTTCATTCTTCTTTACACACTAACAGCATTTCAATCCGTAATCAATATAGCAGCTACATATCAATAGACAATATCTAGTCCAGAGCAGCAGCATACCTCTGTTTCTGCATTACTGAAAGATGCTTCAACACCAAATCACAGCATCTCTCAACGAAATCATAACACGACGAAAGTATCACCTCTACTGTAAGTCCCTCAGCCTGAATTGTTCAGAATCCAATAAACCACAAAACCACCGTGTCAATTTTATTTTACAGCGATTCAATAATCCTCTCCAATAATAATCCAAAAAATACTAATAATTAACAGTAAGAATAAGTGAAAATCCTATTTTATCGGCTAACCTAATAGATTACAGAAACTTCAAAATCGCTCCTAAAATCTCACACACACACACACACAAAACAAACAAAATAAATGAACTGAGCAACACAAAAAGCCAGAAGAAATTTAAGAACAGAAGAGAGTGATCTCACCCTTCCGTAAGCATTAATATCGAGGCCATTGGCGAGTAGATCTGCTATGTCTTTCTTCAGAAACTTCTGCGTCGCGTTCCTCTTCCTCCGAATCACATCGATCCGACTCTTCATCAATTTAATCAGCGACTTACTAAAACATGCACCAAATCAAAATAACGCTTCAATTCTATGAACTACACAGAGAATGAGAGACGAATCGTAACCAGAGAGAGAGATCTGAGAGCTCACCACTTGGCGCCGAAGCCACGGCCGAGCAGTCCGTCGAGCATTTTCTCCGACTCGGTTACCGGAAAAGGATTCGACTCAGCGACTCTAACCGGAGAGAAGCATGAACTATATAGTAGAGCTTTAACAAAATACGAAGAAAATCTCAGACCTCAGATTAATATACTCTCTCTCTCTCTCTCTCTCTCTCTCTCTCTCTCTCTCTCCTTTCTTTCTCTCTGGGCGCTTTTCAAAACGAGGAGCTTGAAGCCACTAAACTAACGGGGACGGAGAGATTTCCTGACCGTTATGCCCTCGGCTGTTTGTGTTCGCTGGGCCCTGTTATTTTAACGTTGCGGAGGGTAATTTGGGAAGATGGGGGTGTTTGTTCGGCGCAGTGGGGACTCGCTGGAACGTGGCCGTTGGATTTAAATACTAATTGAGAGTAGTGGAGGGAGTTGCGTTGGGTAGTAAAGTCAAGGACGTTGATGGAATATGCTGAGCTGGACCCAGATGGAATCATTTTTTTCCTTTTTTCTTTTATTATTTGGAGAATATTATTTCTTTTTCTTTTTCTTTTTATTGGTATTATTTTGCAGAGGTCGTTGGTAACGGCCATTTCTAACCGTATTTGCAGAGGATGTTCATCAGGAAAAATAAAGGCCAAAAATAAAATAATTTGCTAAAATGGCACGGAAGATGTTCATCAGGTAATTACTGATTAGTGTTAATTAATCAGATTTATTTCTAATTAATCTGATTGACGTTGACTACTAATCTTATCATGGATCCCTGCCATCATCCGCTAATCACAGTCAATTAAATGAATTTGCATATTGTGCTAAATTGGGAAGTGATCAAGGAAACGGCATAATTGCCTTGGCATGTTTTAGGGTCTAAATGCAAATTTTGCAATGGAACTTGTCATAAGGGAGGGGTTCTAATGAGGACCACTAAGTTAAGGACTAGTTGAGGACTTCTTCGTTTCACCCATTTTTCGATCGCATATTCACATCTCGACCGTCTAGTTTGTAGATATATATGAGTGATCATCTCTACAAAATTTTCATCCAAATTGAAAATCGTTAAGGCATTCATAAATATGATTTACCAATTATAAACTTGAACGGCTCTTGTTTGACAGATTTGGATTGTCCATTGATTTGATTTAGTTTGATCCCTTAATGATCACCAATTTTGCTGAAAATTTGTGGAAGTGATCTACTTATATAGACCTAAAATTTGAACGATGGAGATGGAAAAATGTAATTGAAAAGTGGGTGTAATAAACGATTAATGAGAAAGTCCTCAACTAGCCCTTAACTTAGTGGTCCTCATTAGAACCCCTCCCCTTGTCATAAATATATGACCGTGATCATCGCTCATGTATGTTTTATGATTTTGTTATCGTCTCTATAATCTTGTTATTGTCATTTAATAGTATCGTCATACACTTTATTATCGATCTATTCATTTGTTTATTGCTCTTTATTAATTACTCGATTACAACTTGTAAGTAAATCATGTAATGTCAACTTATTATACCAATTTATCAACGTATTTATAATAAAATACCGTCGAGAGTTGAGACAAATGAGTCTGGCCTTTAAGGTATTTTTCTTCTTTTCCGTTCATACTTTCAACAACAGAGTATTACGTATTAGCTAAAACTATTATTTTTCTTCACATGTATTATAATATATGTTAGATTAGGTTGATGCAGGTTTAGTATAATCTGAGACAAAACCAAAAGAAAGTCAGTAGTGTCACTTCAACATCTGCATCAGACAACCCACTGTGGATTAGGCAAATGCATTGACCTCAACCTAATCAAATCCCATCTAATTGTCCTCTTGGGATATAAACTAAGCAAACCCATGTTACTTAGATCAAACAAAAGGGACACAAAGGCTTTCCAATTCATTGCTTCTTGTTCAAGTCATGGGTCAAAAGCTCAATTCTTGAATTCTGAAAAGGATGTATCATATCCCTGTGTCCATCTTTTTCAGTCTGTTGAGGTCATAAAGATCAGAGACCACATCACGAACCCAATCTATACCAACCTTTTGCGTTATCAATCTAATGATATCCCAGCTGGAGTTCTTATCAGACCTTCCAGATTATGCAAAGGCACTAATTAAGGCCAGAATTGTTTGCTTATTTTGTTGAGGATTCTTGATTATCCTTTGCCAGATTTCAATCACACACACTCACTTTATTTCCATTCAAATCTCATTTCAATGCCTCCTCCTGATCGATCAGCTTGACTCATTTGATGTGTTTTCTGCTTGGAAATCATGGACTGCATGTTAAGTCTAAAAATCATTCAAAATTGGGTCAGCTCATGTTTCTTTTTTCAGACTAAGCCGGTATCAAACAGATATAAAGCCTAAATATGAATCCTACTCCGAACAGATATAGAGCCCAAAAATGAATCATATTCTTTTTTCAACCACACACACTTGAGTTTTAGATACCACTAAGCCACTTGAGTTTCATTAAACAAAAACATATGATTGATTACAACCTTGTGTTTTGAAGGAATGAAAGAATTATATCAAATGTATGCAAGCGATACATATGTGACCTTTTGCTATAGCCGTTTTATTCCTATTCGTTGTTATCATTAGGAAGCATTATTGAGGTCGGGTAGGAATGTTTGTGTCATAAGATCCTCAACTTGGTTGAGCTCTTCTAGAATGATTTACACCTGAAATACGAGTGGTAGTAATGTGCTTAGGATATATGAGGAAACTAAATATGTCCTATTTAGACATCTCTATGCCAATTTGGGATCGGCCTTTGGATTTTCCACGTTGAAAATCTCCATTTATAAACGCTGCCATGATCATATGCCCTATTTGGACCTCTTTACTTTTACTTGGGCCGCTTGGTTTTGTCGGTTAATTCAGTAGTTATATTTAGTTTATATTTTGTGTTTTCAGCAACTTTCTACTTACCCTTGACATGAAATGCTAGGATCATCACAATATCTAAACTAGTTCATGCCTCTCTGTATTTTGATACTTATGTTTCTATGTATGCCAGCTTATTCACATCGAGCTAAGAGTGTTCATGTTCATTTCAATCATATAAATATATAAACTTTATTTCCATAAAATAATAATAATAATAATAATAATAATCTCATTTCAATGCCTCCTCCTAATCGATCAGCTTGACTCGTTTGATGTGTTTTCTATGCTTGGAAAATCATGGACTGCATGCTAAGTATAAAAATCATTCGTGTTTCTTTTTTCATAGTGACCCGACATCAAACAGATATAAAGCCCAAATATGAATCTTGTTCCAAACATGAGTCATATTAGTTCAATCTACGTGTAATGAGGAGTCGAGGGCTTAAGGCTTTTATGTGCGTCACTACCAGAAAATAGGTCTTGGGCGACGAAAAAAAATCGTCGCCCTGTTTAAAAATTTCGTCGCCTAAGTACTTAGGCGACGACATGTCGTCGGCCAAGAAGTCGTCGCCAGAAGTCCGTCGGTGAAGAACTTGGGCGACGAAATTTAATTCCGTCGTCGCCTAAGAGTTATTCTTAGGCGACGATACTAATTTCGTCGCCTAAAATATACCTCTCGTCACCCAAAAATATTCGTCGCCCAAGATTTAACACCTTGGCCGACGAAATTTTTTTTCGTCGCTTAAGATCTTCTAACCTTGGGCGACGAAAATAAATATTTCGTCGCCTAAGATCACTACATCTTAGGCGACGATATTATTTTTTCGTCGGCCAAGGTGTTAAATCTTGGGCGACGATTTATAAATTTCGTCGCCTAAGATATATTTAAATTTTTAAAAAAAAAATAATTAAATAATTTTTTTAAATATATAAATAATGTTTTTTTAATTTTTGTCATTATTTTTTTTTTCGGCATTTCTTTAAAGTTTTCTAATACTAAAATTTAATTAAAAATAACACAAATTTATAAATTTATAAATAATTTATTACAAAAATTCTGCCTATGGATCGAGAAACCCAAAATCTAACTCATCATTCCCGTTCGGAGGGTCCTGACGCGGCGGCTGGTCAGGCTGAGGAGGCTGCTGCTGAGGCTGGGGCCACTGAGGATGGGGCCACTGAGGTAATGGTATAGGCGTAAGCATGGGCGGAAACGGCTGTCCGGCCGCAAGTGCAGACATGCAGGCAGTCATCCACTGTCCCATAGCCGCCTGGTTGGCATTGGTGACTTCATTCACCCGCTCCATATGCGCAGCATTGGAAGCCGCATATGATTCCGCCATCGCCGCCATCTCCCTCGCTCTTTGGGCTTCCAGCTCAGACTCTCTCGCTCTTTGGGCTTCCAGCTCAGACTGTAGGCTTGCGAACTGATCCTGTAGCCGAGTGGTCTGGCTGTTGCTGCTTGAGGCTCCGGCGGCTCCCTTGCGCTGAAATCCTGGCGTCGTCTTCAGGATCCCCTTTCCAGCGTCTCCCATATCCCGGCAGTAGTAGGTGTTGGAACGCTGCGCGAAGGCAGTGGCCATAATCCGCGCCCCAACGGTAGGATCTGAAGTGTCGATCCTGGACATGGCCTCTGACATGTCATCCTCTGCCGTGCCCGGCCATGTGTCGTTCACCATGCCTCTGATGACCTCTTGCTCCGCCTCCCTCACCCTCGCCTAATTGGATATATTATAAAAATATATTAATATACATTTAATAAAATGTAATTAAAATTAAAAATTAGTAAATATAAGGAACTTACAAGATCCTCCTCAGAATGAGGATATGCCCTCTGAAAGGTCCCCACAAAGGGGTTCTCCTCTGGCCGCTCTCGCCGCACGTCGTCCATGATGGCCGAAAACGGCCTCGAACCGGCACGATGGTTGGTTGTGTTTTGTTGCCGGTTCTCAGCGTTCACCCGAACGAGGTGCTTCAAAAAAAAATTATCGTTAGTAAATATTTAAAAACATACAATTATAATTAATTCACTAATTAAATATTCAAATTTGTTTACGAATTACCTGTTTGTGAGGGTCGTTGAACTGCGTGACAAGAAGCCACCGCCACTCGTACTCCCGATACTCGAACTCCTTCGGGGTACCCGAACGGTCGCTCCCGTACTTCTTCCAGTGTTCCCGGAGGTCGTGCTTCCACTCCTTGAACCTACATATACAAAAAAAATATTAATAATTTTATTAAAAAAATAAAATTTAATAAATTATTAAATAGCTAGAGGTACCTCTCCCTATGGGCCTTGTCCGCCCAGTCACGTCCCTCCTCGGGAACCACAAACCATTGCTGCATTACCACTTGTTAGTATTTTTTTCGATAATTAAATAATTTATTAGTTAAAAAAATAGTTAAAAAAATAGTAATTGATTGAGTAAACTCACCGACATCGACTGATGGAGCATCTCCTTCACTCCATCAGGAACCTGGCTCCAGACTCCCCACAACATAGGGAGTCTGGAGCGGATGGTGCCTCCCGCGGCGCGCGTGTACCGGTTTCCCAACGCGGCGTCCACCGGTTTCCCGTTGGAAAACGGGATGGCGATCCGTCCAGCGGACTCGACCGCCCTATTGAGTCCCTTGTTGCTGACGGTGCCTCTCCTGTTCCGCCTTCTCGTTCCGGCGGCTGTGACATTGTGAATCAAATTTAATATTAATAATACATTTTTACAAAAAAAAAATGTAAATCGAAAAAAAAGTAATAATAAATTACCTGAGGATGAGGCTGAGCCGACGGATTCGTCTATGTCCGCCTGCTCGGAGACCCTCACGGGATGAAGAGGCGTGGGAAACTCCCGGTAGATATAGGCCTCGTGCGGTGCCACATGCGGGAGCTGCTCCCGAATCGGTCGACCCTCCTCATCGACGTGAGGTATCGCCGGTATCGTCGGAGGAAGGAAGAGGCCGGACGGCACCATAGGGACCCCGGATGACCCGCCATCACCGTCGGTCGGGGACGACTGTGTGGGGGCGTCGCTGCGGGATCGCGACCGGCGAAGTATGGGTGGATGACGAGGAGCCGTCGCTGCGGGACCCGACTGCCCAGCAGAACCCGAGCCGCTCGCGCCACCCCTAAGCGCCTCACGTCGGGCCGTCAACTGCCACGTAAACCCGATCGACGGTGATTCCGACGGGTTGTTTGAGGTACCATCCGAGCCGTCTTGTTCAGAAGTTCTCCTCTTGGTCATCCTGTTTAAAATAACCATAAATTTATTAAAAATATTTTACCGTCTTATAATTAAGTTCACAAAAATAAGGGCTCGATAAACTTCGAAAAATTTATCAACAATAATAGCACAAATAAAATTTAATAATTATTATAGGATTTATTTTTTTTTTATTTACATAACAAATTATTTACATTAATTCGCAATTATTACATCACAAAAATTAATTTACGAATATTTACATCCTTACTCAAAAATAATCCATTATTTCTTACAAAATTTCCACAATATATTTACAATTATAATTTATATTATTTAATTATTTAATAAAAAATTATTTAATCATTTACAATATATTTACAAATTATTTAATCATTTACAATCCTAAACCCTAAACCGTAAACCCTAAACCGTAAACCGTAAACCTTAAACAACAACCCTAAACCGTAAACCCTAAACCCTAAATAAACCCTAAATTATTTAATCATTTACAATCCTAAACCCTAAACCCTAAACCGTAAACCGTAAACCCTAAACCGTACATCACAATTTACAATTATCACAACAACAAACATTTACAATTATCACAACAACAACAATTTACAATTATCACAACAACAACAACAACAATTTACAATTTACAATTATCACAATAACAACAACAACAACAATTTACAATTATCACAACAACAAAAACAATTAAAACCAATTTAGGGTTTTAGGGTTATACCTTAAATTGTGGGTCGACGTCGGGGTCGGGGTTCCGAATTGGGGTCGGGGTCGGGGTCGGAGAGAGGGAGAGAGAGGATTTTCGGAGAGAGAGAGAGAGAGAATATGCTTGGCGGCTGAAGAAATGGTTAGGGTTTCCGAATTTTTGCCTTTTATACTGGCCTTCTTGGGCAACGATTCTGTAAAAATCGTCGGCCAAGAGAAGCTTGGCCGACGATTTTTGAAGTCGTCGCCCTGTTTTTTTAAAATCGTCGGCCAAGATAGTATATTTGGGCGACGACATTCTTCACTATAAATATCGTCGCCCAAGATGAAGAAAATCGTCGGCCAAGATAGTCTACTTGGGCGACGACATTCTTCACTATGAACATCGTCGCCCAAGATGAAGAAAATCGTCGGCCAAGAGTTCTATCATAAAATGAAGACTATTTGACCATCCAAATCACGTAATCTGGCCGGACCTTCAACTGAGAATAGTTTCCAATCGACGAGACTCTTACGGGGCTATAAAAATTTGGTAAAAAATAAATAACCGGGATAGGGCTACCACTAGGTAGAAATAAGAGAAAAATTTCACGACTGCAACAACCGGCACCGAAATTTTACCGAAATATCTTTATTTTTAACGGGTTGACGTATTTCACCATCTAACAAAGATAAGGGCTCGATCCGTCCGGTCAATCGGCGCGGTCAAACCCCTAAACGGACGGAAACGGCTATTCGACCCTCCAAATCACGTAATCTGGCCGGACCTTCAACTGAGAATGGTTTCCGATCGACGAGACTCTTACGGGGCTATGAAAATTTGGTAAAAAATAAATACCCGGGATAGGGCTACCACTAGGTAGAAATAAATGTGTTTCGTGCGACCGGAACAACCGGCACCGAAATTTTACCGGAATATCTTCATTTTTCACGGGTTGACGTATTTCACCGTTCCGGTCATATCTTATTTCATGACTTTTTTGCGTTTGAGGCCTCTACGTATACGTTGTCTTCAAAACGACACTTAAACTAAACACTTATATAAAAAAGTTATACAACATTAGTACATATAACGTGAGTTTGGTGATCGGAGAAGAGGAACTGAAAACCGACCGTCAGATTTGACCAGCATAACGAATTACGTAGGTGGAAAAAAATTCAGCTCCATCTGACAAAGATAAGGGCTCGATCCGTCCGGTCAATCGGCGCGGTCAAACCCCTAAACGGACGGAAACGGCTATTCGACCCTCCAAATCACGTAATCTGGCCGGACCTTCAACTGAGAATAGTTTACAATCGACGAGACTCTTACGGGGCTATAAAAATTTGGTAAAAAATAAATACCCGGGATATTTATTTTAATTATTCAAATGAAATTTAAATGTGTTTTATTTTATTTTAATTATTCGGATTACTCTTGGCCGACGAAATTAGGCTAATTCGTCGGCCAAGATGATACTTGGGCGACGATATTTGTTAAAATCGTCGCCCAAGAGTAAAAATAAAAATTTAATATAATTACATATATATGTGTTTTATTTTATTTTAATTATTCGGATTACTCTTGGCCGACGAAATTAGGCTAATTCGTCGGCCAAGATGATACTTGGGCGACGATATTTGTTAAAATCGTCGCCCAAGAGTAAAAATAAAAATTTAATATAATTACATATATATGTGTTTTATTTTATTTTAATTATTCGGATTACTCTTGGCCGACGAAATTAGGCTAATTCGTCGGCCAAGATGATACTTGAGCGACGATATTTGTTAAAATCGTCGCCCAAGAGTAAAAATAAAAATTTAATATAATGAAATTTAAATGTGTTTTATTTTATTTTAATTATTCGGATTACTCTTGGCCGACGAAATTAGGCTAATTCGTCGGCCAAGATAATACTTGGGCGACGATATTCGTTAAAATCGTCGCCCAAGAGTAAAAATAAAAATTTCTTTACAATGAAATTTAAATGTGCTTTATTTATTTTAGTACAAACATATTCTTTTAGTATACAAACAATTACAAAGCTAAGGCTCAATTATAACTAAGCTAAGGCTCGTAATCTGAGTCATCCGATGAGTCTTCTTCGGTATCGGAATTAATATCTGGTAATCTATGCCTTAATTCGTCGTCAGAGTCGTCGTCTGTTTCTTCATTTGGATCAACATCAATAAAGGTTGAATCTTCGTCACGAATTCTGAGCACTCGACCATGTTTAACATTATTTTGACGAACAGTAGCTACATCATGAATACCTACTGCGTTCGGCTCCTGATACGCATCAGCCTCTGGCCCTGGAATGGTCACTCTAAGTGTAGCCGCCCGGTAAATGTTTCGAGGATGCACAATGTTCGCTATTTTCCACGCGTCACCCCTGGCAAGGTCATCAAGATAAAACACTTGTTTTACCGATGTCGCAAAAACAAACGGGTCATCTTCGTAGGCGCTTGTAGCAGTGTTGACCGATAAATTACCGTACTGATCCATCTTCATGCTCTGTGCGCCTGTATCAAACCATCTACACTTGAACAGATGCACTTTTATGCCTTCCGCATAAACCAGTTCGACCACTGAATGGAGAACACCGTAATAGTCAAGGCCATGACCTTTCGCCATCACCCCAGAATTCTGTGTTCTTCGTCTGCTGTCTCTCTCTTCAGATACAAATTTGACGCCATTCACTGTGCAAGTGGGATAAACTCTAGCCCGTTGCGGTTGCATCGCAAGAAGTAATAGTTCGTGCGACCAGTTTGGATTATCATCAGATTTAATCATGTCCATCTGTAACGGATATTGAACTGTAAATATCCGAAAATATATGCAATAGAAAATAATTACATATATATATAACAGGGAAGATTAAATTACGTACCCAGGTGCGAAAATAATTTGCGAACGTCATGTTGTGGTACTCGAGATCACCATCAACTTCCGGAAAATTTTGGTGCAACTCTTTCCAATATTTAACTTCTTCACAATTGATTAGTACCCACCAGTGCGCTATGGCTATCTCTTCATCCGACAATGCATACTCGGCGGACAGTCGTGCTCCACCAACTTCGACATCACTGGAAACTATAGAGAGATTGAACCGCGGCGCATGTTCCTCCATGGCTTGCGGAGCTCCCAACGACGCTCCTAAATACAACTTCATGTAGGTGACGCATTCATGCGCAATATATGCTTCAGCTATACATCCTTCAGGCGCGGATTTATTAGTGACATAATCTTTGTACTCACCAAGTTGCCTGTAAATATAAGATTGCAAACTATACGTTATGGTTATTGAACATGTACGTACATATATGTATTCTGGAGATGTAAGTGAATAAAACATACCTTTCCATGGGATACATCCAAGTGAAGTGTACTGGACCGGTAAGCAACAATTGCTGGGGAAGATGGATCATCAGGTGAGGCATGATATCGAAAATGTGCATATATATGCATATGTACGTACCTGGGAGTAGCTCCACAAACTATGTATAGACAAATTTCCACAACACCGAACGATTTGAAGAACTAGAGAAATTTATGTTTAAAATTTTCAAAGTTCTCATTCTTCTATCCCGGCCTCTCAATATATAGAAGAATCTTGGGCGACGAAATATTTGAGTTTCGTCGCCTAAGAATTAAAAATCTTGGGCGACGAAATATCTCAGTTTCGTCGCCTAAGGATAAAAAACTTAGGCGACGAAATAAATATCTTAGGCGACGAAATATTGTTTCGTCGCCCTAGTTTCTCTCTTGGCCGACGAAATGTATTCTTAGGCGACGATTTTATTTTCGTCGCCTAAAGTTGGACTTTAGGCGACGATTTTGTTTCCTTGGGCGACGAAAAAAAAAATCGTCGCCTAAGTTCCCTCTTAGGCGACGAAAAAAAAATCGTCGCCCGGTTTTTTTTGTTTCGTCGCCTAAGACCCATTTTCTAGTAGTGCGTGTAAAGGGTTTTTTTTTTTTTTTTGGGATATAAAAAGAAAATTTAGTACACCTAAAGTTTACAATGTTAAATAAAAGAATAAGCAAAACTTCAGGTGGAACACAACCCTCCCAAAAGCAACGATAGTCTAGCCTATGACCTAAGTTCACAAGGAAATTGACTAAATTTGCTTCCCTAAATACATGCTTAAAAGTTAAAACTAATGAAATCAAAAACATTCTTCAACCTTTTGATGTCTTGTATAATGCTGAAAAAAAAAGAAAAAACCGCCATTGCGAATCAGTATCTTCATTGACGACACTAAGTACTAAGGGTTTTAGATACCACCAACTACTAAGCCACTTGTGGTGGTTGAGTTTCGTTAACAAAAAAATGTGATTGATCACGACCTTGTGTTTTGAATGAATGAAAGTATCATATGATATGTATGCAAAGCGATACATCTGTGACCTTTTGCTATTATCATTAGGAAGCATTATTGAGGTCGGGTATGAATGTTTGTGTCGTAAGATCCTCAACTCGGTTTAGCTCTTTTAGAATGATTTACACCTCTAACACGAGTGGTAGTAATGTGCTTAGGATATATGAGGAAATTAAATATCGGAGTTGTTTTAAAGAGGACGTCCGCACAGCCCTTAAAGTGCGAATGTCCCTCCGTTCTCCACCGTACGGCTCCGAGGACGGCGTGCCTAGCGGCCTCTAGTAACGTCCCCGATCACTTTCTCTCCCTGGCGAGTCCGCCGAATTCTAGTTTTCCGGAGAGATTGATTTTGTTTGAAGTTTTTGGTGATCACGCCAGAAAACTGGAATTCGGCAGACTCGCCAGGGAGGAAAAATGATTAGGGACGCTGTTGGAAGCCGCTAGGGTGGAGACGCGCCGTCGTCGGAGCCGTGCGGTAGAGAACGGAGGGACGTCCGCACTTTAAGAGTGTGTGAATGTCCGCCTCTAATCCTGACTGAACTAAATATATCCTATTTAGTTAGGGATATCCACATATTCTTTGCTAATTTCAGACGATCAGAATGAGAGGCTGAATAATCTTTATAGTCATACACCTTCAGATCCCACGAATTGTTTTTTTTGTAGCCTTTTGAGGTCAATCTCTTCCGAGCTATGCTCGGTCTCCCATAGGTCATATGCCTCTTCGCATAAGAACCCTCCCTTGTACTTAACCATTCTATTCTGGAGCCTCTCAGCAATCAAGGCAGACCATCCAACCCTTCGTTTTATCTTTAGTAGGAAATAGTGGTAGTATAGTGTATAGAACTACTCACTAGTCAAAGAAACATTTCACAAACTCTTAGAAAAAAATATCGATGATGAGAATTACTAAAAAATGGAGTGTTTAGGATCCTTACTGTCATACCTCGGTCCCGACGTCGGCGACCGGACGTTGATCTCGAGAAGTGAACGAGTGTTATAAAGCGGAACATAAATAAAAACACTATTTTCTAGGCTTTTCACTCTAGGCTTGTCGTCTACCCTTTTCTCGGCTCGGTACAACCTAAGTGCTTTTTTGCAAAAAAATATCAGAGATGAGTGGGTGACATAACCACGTGCTCAGTGAGTAAACTAATGTAATATGCCCGCAAAGCCATGTCATTTTACACACGCTACAAAATACGTATATCATATATACCACTTCATGCAATTCATCACATCGCATAATCCTTTCTTATTGGATATCCTTCAATTTAGTGATCCCCATGGGAACCTAATGACCTTCAAATCATATTTCACTGTGTGTCACATCCTTACTTCGGCATAACCAATCAAGAAGTTCACATATTTCATGATTAGTCAAACAATAAATCCAACACGTACATATATATCAACTCTGCATATTTCGTAAATAGACATGTTTTACTAGAAAACAGAGAGATATTTCGTAAACATATCAAAATCATATTTTTCGACTATTTTAATAACAAATAAGAATATTTGAAACATACTACACAAATCTACTCACATTGTCAACACGAATCCCCACCAAGAACATTGATCGTAAACCGAGCCTCCTAAAACAAGTCATCTAGAAATCACTGTTTGATCTAACACAAACCTCAAAGATAGAAAGACAACATCGATACGAATCTGTAGCTCGCATATTTAAAATTGAAGTTACAAATTAAAAATTAAAATCCGTCGAAGTTCTAGATTGAAAAAATTAGAGAGAGAAAAAAATGATGTTGAAGAAATGTACTGAGAAAGAATGCACAAAAACTGATCAGTTCAGCTATTTATAGAAGACTGAAGCCAACGTTACTAAGTCGGTCAAGTGGGCTTTGGTCATGGCAAAAGGACACTTGTCATCATCTAATTGGTTAGATGACACATCACTTTTCTCCCACCATGTGACACATTTCTTATGACTAAATAAGAGGATCTCATCTCTAACTTTTGATCTAACTTTTGTTAAAATATGATTTATCTAAAATATGTCATATTTTAACTTAACTAAATAATACTGAAATAAGTGAGTAAGTGTGGGTAAGTGTCACAGTTTATTAATATAAAACAATTAATGATTAAAATATATTTGGGTTTTTAGTTTTTACTTCATTTAAGATCAAATAATGATATAAAAATTAAAATAGGTTTAGGTCTTGACTCTATGGGTTAGAGATGTAAAACCTATATGAATATTTATAGGTTTGGTGGGCCTAAAATTTAAATTTAGGTTTGGGTTATAGACCAATAGTGGTCAAATTCTCTTGGTCACTAAGTAAGCCTTTTAACCAATAGGAAGCTGTCATGTCAACAATTCGGATAAGTTTCGACGAAATTTCGAAAAATCGTTAAAAATATCTCGGGAATCCAAAAAATTCACCGAAAAAAATACGACGAACTCGTGGCGACCTATATTTTCTATTTCTAAGAAGAAAAACACATTTTAAGAATTTCAAAAATCGGGATGTTACACTTACTTGGTTAGTGATGCAAATTAGGCTTGCTTCACCAATTGGATACAATACGATTTCATTTGGTTTTAGTTAAATCCTCCATTAGACATTAGTGAAATGTATAATATACGGGTTTTACAACTAAGTAACATAATCCCCAGCTAGAAACAGTCATACTATGTCTAACAATTCCACATATGCAGAATCTGGGTACAAAGTACAAAGAAAACAACTAGTCACTATACAACATCATGTTCATATGCAGTAAGTTAACTAATTTAATGTATTTTCCATGTTTGGGAGCAAAATAAATAAAAGATCCGGATTCTATGTTTAAATTTGCTTGAATGTTTTATAACTATTAGATGAAGTAATGATGACATAAAGATGACATAACATCTTAAATAATATTTAATCTAATAGTTAGAAATCATTCAAACAAATCCATACAGAGAAACAAAGGGTTCTGCCGGATGCCCTGATCAATTGGCTCATTTTAAATCGTTTTGGTGTGGAACGAGGAATAATGAGTTGGGCCTCGTAATCAGACAAGGCCCATTTATGAATTCTATTCCAAAACCCAGCGGGATCGGGAGGTTGGGGTTCCTCCCTATAAATACACAGAGGGCCCGAAACCTAAAGAACACCAACCATGTCTCCCAAACACACACTCAACCTAGCCAACAGATCCAACGATGGTCACCGGCTTCGACGCTGCCGTGAACCACCGCGTAAGGCGAAGAAGAAGAGAAGTAAGAAATTGAAGTTGAAAGAGTCGGAGGCTAATAAGTCTGTGTACATATGCCACATCGAATACCACCCTGGAAGGCGCGTCTCTTACGTTGTTCGTTCCATCAAATTGTCCGATTTGTTGTCATCAGATTCGGTTGATGGTCTGCAATTACAGCAGGTCGCTTACAAGGCCGCCGGGGATGGGGATGAAGAACTCCCCTCTCTTGTGGGTTGCGGTGTGTTTGGCTCCCAAATCGTTTTCGCCGCCGGCGTGACACCTGCCGTCCGTCTTTTCGCTGTACGCCTCCCCAACCCTGTTTGGCATAGAGATGTCTATGTCTATGAAACTGACCCCAACAAGCAGCCTAGTGATACTTCTGTGATTCAGAAGATGGATGCCAAATTGGTTCAAGGCAAACATGTTCCCGTGATGGTGGAGTTGGGTGGCAAACTGTATGCACTTTCGTATGATACGGTATCTGATCCTCCCTCCTTCGAGGTTTTCGATCCCTCAATAGGGACTTGGTCTGCTTTACCGGAGCCTCCATTCTTCCAACAAAATGGTCAGTATCACCGCGGTGGCACCTTGTCCTATGCAGTTACTGGCACCAAGATGTTTGTGTCTCAGAGTAGATGTCCTGTCTTCTGCTTCGACGTAGCTCACCCCCGCAGAAAATGGAGGTTAGTCCATTCCATGTGCCAACGCGGCCCCTTCCCTTTTGTTAGCAGAGCTCTGGTCCTGGACCTCCCCGGTGACAACAACAATAACAAGAAGTTAATGTTTGCCTATGTCGGTAATGCTTGTTGGAATCTAGGAGTTTATATTATGTTTTTGGATAAAAATCGAGAATCTCTCACACAAATTGCTGACTTGAAGCTGCCAAGGTTGCCTGAGGAGTTTAAATTTGCAAAGAGATGTTTCCTCCTCCATATAGGAGGTCGGAAAGCCTGCCTTGTTGCCCCTGCAATGAATCTCCCAGAGGAACGAGCACCTAAATTTAATCAAGTTGGGAGTCATAAGACAAGGGGTGTTGCCATTCCGTTTCGATTTGAAGTTGATATCACCAAGATCGACAAGGACGCCAAGAATTGTTTGACTCTCCAGTTCATGCCTACTCGCATCTTCGAATTCTGTACCAACCCATCCACTTTTCCTAGTCCTCGAGCTGATGGTTGTTTTGTGCTGTAACCAGTTTGTTGCATTGCTGACGATCATAATGTGTTGATCCACTATTGTGCATCCTGGAAACTGGTTTTTGTTTTCTTTCTCTCTTTCTTTTCTGTATTTATATTCAGTATTTGTATTGTTTGTGCTCCTTAACGGATACATGTTTCAGTCTGTCCTTGCCCGATTTTTCATGTATGTTATGCGCTGTCAGGTAGTTTGTATATCTAATGCACAATATTGTTGTCTATCTTAATAATCCGAAATGGTGGAAAAGAAAAAGTAAAACCCTGTGCTACTCAATATGCTTACCATGTATGACTATTATCGTGTCTTTGTAAGTAAGATGTCAAAAAACAATAGAGAAAGTAGCAGCACAAGCTGATAAGTTGACATCTTCTAATGGATTGTATATAAGATGCATGTGAAATGTAAGGTTGAGATGAGTTACTGTATGATGTGATTGTGATTGCGGTGTGCTTACTTCTTCATTTTGATATTATCTAACTGTGGTCAGTACTGTTGATCAGGGAAGAGCTTCGTGTGAGGTGTATGTGAATACAAACAATCAGACAGTTGTTCTTCAAGATTGTTACCCTGAGGTGAGGATTGTATTTACTTTCTTTTCTTGTTGTTAATCTGCGATGTCGCATGAGATGTTGATTTCTACTCTAAATTCTTTTCCTCTGTTTATTGCATCCATAGGGGAGCTCTTTCCTCTTCTGTAGTCAGTCTTGAGCATGAATGATTGATAGTGTACTTCTCATCCTTAAGTGTGAATAGTTGCAGGTTTAATATGGTCCTAAGGCTGACCGAACTTTAGTTGTCTTGTTATACTTGTACCGCATTACGGGTTAGGTAAATTGACATTCTACGGGAGCTGGGTTTGCACCAGTTCGCGGTACTGATGTGTGTATTCATCAGGGGCAGTACTATGATATATGGTAAGTTCTCCGGCATCTTTAGCAAATAATGAAAACAAAACTATGAGCAATAATTCAACCTTTAGATCGCACCTATATGGAGATTATATTATTTAGCAGAATATGATTCAAGCAAGAACAAAGTTGAGCTGTGTGCTTTCTATTTTTATCTGCAAGACATATGTCCTTGAATCATGACATTTTTTATTTATTTTTTACATTGAAGAAATATGCACATTATGATGACTAACGCGGCGTTGTTAACTTCTTGCAGCAAAGAGGTTGAAATCAAGAGGCTTGACAACTTTTAGAGAGTGAGCATGTACTATGGTAAAATGCTTGGTTGTGCAATCTACAGCTTAAATACCTTAAAAAAATCATTGGAACAAATTCTGTAATAAACAATCATTGTATATAAATCAAATTTCATTTTGTACGGTTACGAGGCCGGTTCGCATCTTCCCGTTGCGGCGTTTGGGGATCCCAGATTGTTTTCACCGGCGGCGTGAAACCCAGCTGCCGTTACGGCCTCGGTTCTATACGTGCTGACCCTGTTTGGCATACAAATGTTTAGGCATTCGAAACACAGGCAAAGACAAGTGAGATCAGAAAGCTTGATGCTAATCTCCAAGGAGCGAAATTGGACCCTCTGACGGTGGAGCTGGGTGGCAAACTGTACGCTCTTTCGTATTGGTTGGTTGGCAGTCCTCCCTCATTTGAGGTATTTGACCCTGAAAAGGCAAGTGGGAAGGTCTTCCCCAGCCTCCATTTTTCCAAGTTGGCTCTCCATACTATGGAGATGGCAACTTCTCTTATGCAATCACCCGGCACGAAGATGTTTGCCTCCCATGATCAGCAATGTCCGGTGCTCTGCTTCGATGTGGCTCACCCGGACAGAGAATGGAGAATGGTGTCTACTATGTCTATGTGCGAGGGTGGCCCTTTTCCGTTTGACAACAGAGCTTTGGTCCTGGACCTGCCGGGGGACAATGACAAAAAACTCATGTTTGCCTACAGTCATGAGCCTTGGCGTCTGTGGGTGTATGTTATGTTATTGTCGGAAAAGGAAGAAAGCATCACCAAAATCGGTGATTTGAAGATGCCGCGGTTGCCTGAGGAATTGGGTTTCGCAAAAACCTGTCAATTTTTGCACATTGGAGGTCACAAAGCCTGCCTTGTTGTCACCGAAATCAGCCTCCCCAGGGAAGGCGCTCCTGCTTACAATGAGCTCGGCACTCACAAGGCACTCGGTGCAGTCATACCATTTCATATTGAAGTTGATAAGACCAAGGTGGACAAGGACAAGAAGAATTGCCTAACAATCCAATTCATGCCTCTTTGCAGTTTCATATACCATACCAACCCACCCACTCTTCCCATCCCTGAAGAAGATCTTGTAGGCTGCTTATAGCAACCTTAACTGTTGCTTTTCTTGTTAATGAATCAAGTCTGTATCTGCATTACTATTTATGTATTTATGCTTCCTTTTTAGAGTTTGTTTCGCTCATTGGTAACATCATTTTCCAGTTTTTCACTAGAAAATCCAGTTGGACCTGAAGTTGCAATGCCAACAACAAAAAGGTTGGGATATCCGGCCAATATGGCTGGCCATTTACTCCGATTTGTTTGCAATTACACAAGAAATGTCCAAAAAACATATCTCACCAACATTACAAGAGTGAGAACGCATTTGATTTGAAATGTTGAAGTCAGTAACAGTACTCAAAGCTAATTTCAACTCCATACTCTCAGAACTAACCAATGTCTAATGGTATGCAATTACAATAAAAATGCCGACTCCTGTACTGGAATCACCGAGTCATCTATAGCTGCTGTTCTTACCAAAAACATCTCAGGAAGTTGACCAGGAAGCGGAACAAATAGTTTTGTTGGTCAAGCAATTCATGCCGAACTAATCTCTCTAGCACGATATTCTGAGGTAGAAGCTCACTGTAGTAGAGGAGCGTTGTGACTGAAGCTGCCGGATCACGAACCAGTGATGTTAGTAGCCTCACCAGTGACCTGAGCATCAATGGGCTAAGAGACTGCATACAAAGAAAGATGACAGGTTAGAAAACACATTGACTAGAACTCAGAGACCCAATAAGAGATATGATCATGAAAATAGAATCTGAGTTTCGGTTTCGATCATACATACCATGGTTTCTTGGAGAGGAAGGAGAGTGAGGAGGAGGGATAGTTTGGAAGTTGGAATATGAATAGACATATGGAGGTTGAGGTTTTGGGCTGGGAGGTGACCTTTTGTCAGTTTGTGTGCGCCTGTCAATCTTCAGCGGACATTCCGACCTACCCGTCTATATATTTTGTGTTTGGCAATAGCAACTCACTTAGAATACAGGTGACCTATTCAACTACGTTCACTAGTAGCCAACTTCTTCCACGAGAGTTTTGTCTATTCAAACAAAACCCAACTCATTTCCATGTTTCTCATAACTAAATTATTAAGAAACTTTCGACGAAATTGAGTGTGATTCTATGTTTCTCATAGTATCACTCTTCAACATTTTTACCTGATCCAAAGTAACCCGCATACTCTACTTCAAGAAGTGAAGTTGGTTCAGCGAGGAATGAATTGGAAAAGCCACACACACTTAGCCCATCTGAATTTATTTTCTTTTTCATTTTCAATTACTACCATTGATACAAATGAAGCAGAAAGTGCAGCCGGAGAGAGACGAGAGAAAGAATCAGAAACTCAGAAGACGGCGAGATGGGTCGAATTGAATTATTATTATTTTTTTAAACGGTGTTACCCCCTCTTACCCGTCAAGGCTCACGACCCGTAGAACCGCCTAGCCACGCACCGTTTCCGCCTAGCCCGCTTCAGGCCCAATCTAACTAATTTTTTTATTGAAAATTTATTAAATGATGGATCCCCTACCCGTCTAGGCCCACGTCCCCAGCGACCGTTAGCCACACACAGGCTCCGCCTAGCCCGCATAGGCCCAATATGACTTTCTTTTTTTAATTTTTAATTTAAAAAAAATTAAAGAAAGCTCAAACTTCAGCCTCAGACACTCAGTTGGAGACTGCTGTTGTGAGCTACAAGAAGAAGTTCCCTTGGTCTCTTTTGAAGCCTTTTCATCAGGTATTGGTTAAAGGCTTTGGTGGGTTTTGGTGTTGGGTTTTTGGTTCTGATTACTGGGTTTTGTAGGTTGATTTGGTTTCCACGATTCATATAGCAGAGCAAGTTACTGAGTGAATTGCTTCTGCTTTCAGTAATTTGGCTGTTATTTATTTTTGATTGGAAGTGTTTGGTGAGTTTTGGCAGCCTGAAAAGGGGTTTAGCTTAACATTGTGGGTTGGTTCAAAGTTTTAAAAAAAATTCAGAACTCAAAACTGATTTGGAGCTTGTTAAAGGTTCACGCAGGCAGCAGCTGATGTAGAAGAGACTTTGCGTGGAATGTCCATGTCTGTGATAGAGGCTAGATAATAGTGCTGCAACACAAGTACAACAAAAGAATATGTCATGCCACACATAGAAAGATAGAGCCGAGGCACAAAGATACTTCATGTAATAGACTAATTGTCAGAGCTCAGCTAGATGAAACTGCCCGCCTTTTCTGTGTACGTATAAGAAATCAAAAACACAATGTAAACCTTCTCCTTCTTTCAGAGATGGCATACTCCACGTTTGTTCACTATTTGGGGGAAAACGAGGAGCATGCAATACCCTGTTATCTGCTAGAGGTTCTCTATTTCTTAGTGTGAAATTAAGCCAGAAAGCTCAACAAGTATGACAAAAAGGATTACCTAAAAAGAGAAATTTTGGACAGTACTTGTAAGTTGAAGCATTACATCCCCATCTCATAGTCTCATACCCCAAAGAGTCGAGCACACATTTGAGATTCTCCCTGTGCTTTGCGTACGTCAAAGGCAAGGAGCCAAACTCTTCCTGTGATTATCAGAAGCAAGCATGCCGATTTATATTTCAAAGTTCAGATTGTGAGCTCAAACTAAAACAACTTTGACGCTGTTCGTACGTGTGTGTGGGAAATAAACACACAACACTTGCGTTAGTGTTTGTGTTTATATTGGAAAAGAAGACCGATGGCCTATTTTTCTTCATACGTAAATGGCAACTCTTTGAAATTTAGGATTTTGCAGAAATAAAATATAGTGAGAATGCGAATCAGGGTGTTATGTTAGCCTTATATAATGATGTAGACTTGACTTTCATAGCTCTATCCCAACAGAACTTCGGAAATGCGTATGCAGCAGTAGCCGTCTGTATAATTTTCAAAGGTAATCAAAGAACCAGTCAAGGAAATCCATGTCACTGGTCAACATTGTCAATCTAATTTTGGTAACTAGAGTCCCCCTGCACTATCTAAATTGTGCAAGTAATTTCAAACCATTGTGGTCTTAAACACAGAAAAGGTGTTCAAGTTGTTAGCAGTTCTGTGAGACCATGGCTAAACCGAGAAGCCTGTTGCTTCTCTTTTTCTCATGTTTTGGCCTGCAAGCTTTATTTTCTTGTTATGCAGAGACACTGATCGCTACGATGAAGCAAGGCCAACAGCTGAGTGATCTGGCTTCTGATCATCTGGTTTCGGATAACGGGTTCTACAAGGTGGGATTCTTCAGTCCGGGCTCTGCTAGTAACCTTGGTGCTACGACTAAGCGTTTCTTGGGAATATGGTACAGCAAACTACCAAATCATCCTGATGCAATCTGGGTGGGAAACCCGGAATCCCCGATCAACGATTCATCTGCTGTGTTTATGTTGGATAGCGATGGGAAGCTGAAGATTGTATATGATGGAGGCCTCATATATGTTTCAGATGTCAATAGAACAGGTTCTGGTAATGTCACTCTCTCTTTACTTGGTACTGGAAATCTTGTGTTGAGAGAAGTAGATTCTAATGGAGCAGCTGGAAATGTTTTATGGGAAAGTTTTAGCAATGCATCAAACACATTGTTGCCTGGAATGAAGTTGGGAAGGAACCTCAATACTGGAGAGAATTGGACTATTTCTTCATGGCTGAGTAATCAGTCCCCTGTACCAGGTGCTTTCAAGCTCGGTGTCGATCCCAGTGGCGCTGACCAGTTGATCGTCTGGCGGCGAGAGGAGGTATACTGGAGCAGTGGAATCTGGGTAAATGGAAATTTTCTAGACGCCCCTGAATTGACAAAAAGGGATGATTTGTTCTGGTTCACTTTTGTTTCAAACAGTGAGGAAAGGTACTTCTCTTATTACCTGAAGAACAATCTCACTCTTGATGATCCAGAAAACAATACTACTATATCAAGGTGGGAACTAAATCCCTGGGGGCAAATTTTGGAGTCAATTCTATCTGCAAACGGTAGTACATGGGAAACCACAACTATCAGCCCTTGCACATTTAACCCCAAGTATCCTGATGCAGTTTGCATAGAGGAGAAGACCTCAGAATGCAGGAATGGGTCTGAGCTGTTTGTTCCAACAAACGGCTTTCTGAATGGAACTGAATTCACATACAGTGATAACAGTACTAACTTGGCTCTGAGTGATTGTCATGCTACTTGCTGGAGCGATTGCACCTGTATCGGCTATGAACCAATATACTCCAATGGCTCTGGATGTCTGTTTTTAAAGGAAGGAGCAAAGTTTGTTCAGAATGATTACTTTGGAGTTACTTATCTCTTAACAATAGCTGCGAAAGGTATACCTGCCCGAACATATATACCTATGATGTTTGCTCTTTGCTGTTTAGAATTTCTTAAAAAAAACCTATACTGATCCATCAGCTGTCAACTACTTAAACCAGTTATTGCTAATACTGTGGTTGGGTTTAGATGGAAGTTCAAAAAAAAGATGGTGGATATGGTGCATCGTAGGCATTTTGGTTGGGTTGGCACTGCTACTTGCAAGCTACTTGTGCTACTGCTACACAAGGAAAAGAAGACTTGAGCAGCAAACTGGTAAGCAGAAACCAGATAGGATTTCATTTCCTTTCTCTTACATCAGAATTGTTTTCTGTACAAGTTATATAACCATTGGATTCATCAGATACAGCAAAGGTGGAAACAAGTCAAGAGCACAGATTAATTGAGTTGAGGTCTCAACCGTCCGAGATTGAGGAAATATACAGGCTCAAAATAGCCAAAAGGAGAGGACAGGAGTTTAAGATGTACACTTTTTCAGAAATAGTGGCTGCAACAGATGAGTTTTCGTTTGCCAGCAAACTAGGAGAGGGTGGTTTTGGACCAGTTTACAAGGTAAAATCTAGGTTTTTATCAGCAATTAACTATCTGGGGAATCAGTACCTGACTTTGAAAACTAATGCAGGGGGTACTACCAAATGGGCAACAGGTAGCAGTAAAGAGACTTGCAAGACAGTCAGGACAAGGACTAGAAGAATTTATGAACGAGATTACACTTATCGCTGAACTTCAACATAGTAATCTTGTTCAGCTTTTAGGTTGTTGCATTCAAGGAGAAGAGAAGATTCTGATCTACGAATTCATGACAAATACAAGTTTGGATGTGTTTCTCTTTGGTAAACCCTAAATCCTCTAAGTGAAAAACTCACTCTTCCCCTTCATCTGTTATTTGCTCAATGCATCTTTTGTATAATATATACGCCTAAGCATACTATGGATTCAACTGATTGCAGATTCCACTAGAGGGAAACTTTTAGATTGGCAAACTCGCGTCAATATTATTGAAGGGATTGCACAAGGACTTCTTTATCTTCACAAGTATTCTAGAGTTAGAGTCATACACAGAGATCTCAAACCTAGTAACATTTTACTAGACGAAAACATGAACCCTAAGATATCAGATTTTGGAATGGCCAGAATTTTCACACAGAATGAATCTCGAGCAAATACTAACAGAGTTGTTGGAACATAGTAAGTTCAAAGCAGTTTTCACATTAATTTGGCACTGTAAAATTTATTGACTTGCTTTTCTAATATGAACATTCTCTATGATGTTTTATGCAGTGGTTATATGTCTCCAGAATATGCCATGAATGGCATATTCTCTGAGAAGTCAGATGTTTATAGCTTTGGAGTTTTACTGTTGGAGATCGTGAGTGGACAAAAGAACACTATGTTTGCTTCATCTACAGCTCTCAGCCTTATTGAACAAGTAAGTTCTAAAGATGCATCTAAACTAGCATTCGATTTGAACTACAGAGCTTAAAGATTCACATACTACATAAACTTCTAAACTGCAGGCCTGGAATTTGTGGAAACAAGGTGATACTCGGGACCTGGCAGACACATCACTGGACTCATGCCCTAAGGACCAAGTTTCAAAATTTGTTCATGTAGGGCTCTTATGTGTTCAAGAACATACAGTGGATAGACCTACAATGTCAGAAGTGATATCCACGCTTACAAGCGACATCATGTTTTTGCCTGATCCGAAACAACCTGCCTACAGCATCTCAAGAAGTGAAGCTGGGTCATCACTCCCTGATGGAAGATCGGATATTGATTCCATAAACGGTGTATCCATAACCGTGATGGATGCTAGATAAGGATACTACTTTCATGTACCCTAGGATATAGCATTCGTTATTCAAATTGGAATTCACTAAAAGAGAAGCACTGTGAATCTAGAATCTAGAGTTGGTTCTGATAAATGAATGTAAATGAATCGGAAGTAAAGTTAGACATTTCATCCAAAAGCAATCCACCTTATCATAACATATCATTAACAGTCATCCAAACTCATACAGAAGACTCCTTATTAACTACAGCAAACACTACAAGTAACTAACAACCTCAACTCAGCAAAAACATAAAGGGAACCAATACTACCAGAACCCAAAGACAGAAGTATTCTTATCTGGGTCAATCTTTTCCGGATCCTCCTCTTCTTGCTCTTGCTCCTCTTGCTCCTCTTTCTTCTCCTCCTCCTCCTCATCTTCCTCCGGCGGGTCATACGGCATCGGCGGCGGTAATGGTGTCTTCATAGGACTAAACTGTGGGAAAATATCCGGTCTCCGCCCCGGTTTAGGCCTCTCCCACTCCTACAATTCCAAAAGGCAAATCACTACCACCGTAACAAATCCAATATTCCGAAATTTCAAAGCAATTGAATCAAACATATCACATACAATTGGGAAATCGAGAGGGTTGCGGCGAGTGAGCTTCTCCTCCTCCGGGGCCATACGGACCACGTGGCTGCGGCGCCGGCGAGAAGCGAAAGACGCGGAGGAAGATACTGAAGCAGTAGTAGTAGGTGAAGCTGAAGGAGATTGTCTTCTCCAACTCCAAGTGGGTGATACAATCATGAGGCTATGAGAAGCCATCAGTTCTATCTGAGTTGGAGTTCGAGGTTTGAGGTTGGCTGCTTCGGCTTTGAGCTTTCAGTTTCGGCCGCCCACAAAGGACAAGAAAACTATGAAAGGCCAAGGCCAACCGCCTCACCCACAACGCTCTCTTACCTCTACTCTCTCTCTCTCTCTACCTGTGACAACCTAATTTTATTTTCAATATAATTTCCGAGGCCCAATTTGATATTCTCCAGGCCCATAATCCCTGGACCAAACACGTTCAGTTACTACTTACTAGAAAAGGAAAACATTAATCACAGTGAAATGGGAAGAACATTAACTCTTCAAAGGTAAATTGAGCAAGGGAGTAAAGGGTTACTGTTTCATAGATATACAACAGTGTTCTTTATGAAGCATACTGAGAATCATTAGCACAAAGTTATTGACAGATATGCTAACACCAGAATAAACTTAATTTGGAGTGTGGTCTTTTGGTTTTCATGTTCTTACTCTCCACCTTCCCAGGCGCTTTCGAGCTAGCACAGGTTTAGATTTCACACGGACAGTCCTTTCTTCCTCGCTGTCTTCACTGTCCAACACAATTACTGACTCAGCCTCAGGTCTTGATGGTTCTTCGGCTTTCTTTTGCTTGGTTGTTGTGGTAGTGTCAGGGTAGTCTTGATGCTGCTTCTCAGCTGCCCTTAAGTCCTGGTGTTGCTTAGGAAGGGACTTGGGTGGATTTGAAGAGACGCTATGGGAGTGGAGATGCATATTGCTGTTGTTCTCTTCCAACTGAGCAATCCCAAGTTTCTTGTGGGTGGCATTTTCATCACCATTCTTTGATCCAATGCCATTATACTCGCTCATCTGTGGCACCACATTCTCCTTGTTATCCTTTCCCTGCGTCTGAGAAGAGCCTCTAAATCCAAGTGAAAGTTTCTTGCCAGCTAAACAAAGCCTCTTGCGACTTGTATCGCTAGAGCCATTTCCCGTTCCATCAATCATATCTTTATTTGGTTGCCGTTTGACTCTGTCAAGGGCTGGGGCTGCTGGCAAAGGCTCAGATAACACATTGGTATGGGGTTGAGAAGGCGGCAGTTGAGGGGTAACAATAATTTCATCTTTCTTTTCACTAATCATTTGATTTGCGCTCAATGAACCCAATGATTGCTTGTTCCCGAATCTCGGCCTCTTTGATCCCATGTTTATGGTGTCATCTACCAATTTACTATCTTGACACGGATGAAGCCCTGGCTTGTAAGTGTTTCCTGATAGTGGTAGATATGTTCCGGATGGCATAGGAACGTTCTGTTGTTCGACAAATGAACAGTGATCCACCTTCCCAATGCCATTGTCACTTTTCTCCTGGGATTGGCTGAAAGATCCTAGTGATAACTTCCTTCTGCTCCCACATAGCTCCTCCTGACTTAGATTATTCTCAATGCCATGGTCACTTTTCTCCTGGAATTGGCTAAAAGATCCTAGTGACAACTTCCGTCTGCTCCCACATAGCTTCTCCTGACTTAGATTGCACTTATTAGGATTATCTTTCAGCAACTTTTCTGATCCTTCAACTTCCATCTGGTCTTTAGGCACTTCCTTATGAGCATCTCTTTCGCAAGCTGGGACTGAACTCACTGAAGACTCCAGCGACAGCTTCCTACTCATCCCAATTAACTTCTTGTGACTTGTAACAGACAAATTTGCATCATGTTTTAAGCCGTGGCTAGATGTTTTAACCTCCAGCTGCACATGGCAGACAAATAATTGAATAACTCAACAGTTCTGAATCCCTCACATTTTTAACCACATATATGCTAAGACTGAAACTGACAGACACAAAGACTAATCAACTTCATATGACTTACAACAGATTCATTTGCTTGATGTTTCGACTCATGCCCTGTCGTATCCACCTCCAGCTGCACCTCAGAGCAAAGAACATGAAAAATGTTTAACACATTTCACAGGTACACATTCAGAAAACTAAACTTCTTAACAAAAAACAAGCTCATACCGAGTTTGGTCTTGCAAGGCTTTCAAATTGGCCGTCACAAACAATACTCCCACTAGCTCCAGCCTGGGCATACTTCTCAGTCATAGACCGAGCTTTCTGATCAAAAGCTTGTCTATTGTATTTGAACTCCCTACTCTACACATCCATAAACACAGAACACATACTCATTAACACTAACCGACACACCAAAATCATAGTCCCAAAACTCCAAACCATACATAATCACATACAAAATACTCACCGCTTCACACATTAGCCCATCGTCAGGATTCGGCTCACTCAATAACAAGCCAATGCTAGTAAGCACAGTCGAAATGTTCAACGACGGCTGCCACGCTCCCTAATTGAACAAACATCATTAAACCTAAACCTCATTATAAATCAACATACAAAACCAAACATTGCACACAAAAATATCACATCTAATAAATTCACAAACCTTTGGAGGGAGATTGAGAATGTCAAGGTAAATCCTGCCACCGGTGTCGATATTCGGGTGGTAAATCGGGGGCGTCGCAAATGTCACACTTGGAGGCTGAAGCGGATACCTGAAAAATCAAAAATTGAGAAAAATCCCCAAATTGAGAAAAAAAAACCCTAACCGAAACATAATTAACTTTTACCGACCTATCCGGTATCTCAATCTTGATGCTGAATAGCCCACCGGCGTAGACGGTTCCTTCGGGGCCTTGAATCTCTGAAACAGAACCAAAAACAGGTTAATTGAAATTGTGAAAAAAAAAAAATAGAGCAAATTTGAAAGGGGGATGAGTTGTGGGGGTTACGGGCGAGGACGGAGGATAAGGAGGAGGAAGAGGAGAGGAGAGGGAAGGAGGCGCCGGGAGGAGGGTCGGTGAGGAGGAGCTTGAGCTCTTTCTGCAATCGGAGGCTGAGCCTCGCCGCTTGGGCCATTTTCGCGCTCTCTGAGATTTGATAGGAAAAGCGCGCGCTTGGTGAAATTGGGAGTTGATAGTAGGAGTGTGGGTTGGTATTGAAACGGAGAGTGGATATTGGCCGTGGGATTATGTGTTGTGGGATGGATAGAGGGTGCTGATTGTGGAAAGAAAAATGAAATGTTGACAGTGGGATTTGAACCCACGCCCTTTCGGACCAGAACCTTAATCTGGCGCCTTAGACCAACTCGGCCATATCAACATTGTTGCTATGATTCTCACAAATTCTATTATTTGTGAAATTTAATGCTCAAACAACAGCTAATGCAGTCATACTCATGACTGCATTACACATAAATCGAATTGAACTCTGTGAGGGTCCTTTTTCAAATTGAGTAATGACTAGGCCAAAACTCAGCAAAAATTGTGATTAATAGAAAGAGTTTGTTTGTGATTCAAAGCAGAAAAGAGCTTGGCAGTGTGAGCGTTGCGTGGGAATAAGGTGTTAAGATGTTGACCAGCCGATGCTTGAATCCAATGTTATTGAAGGCTGCCACTCGCCACACTCCCTAATTGACCAACTATCGTTAAATACACAAACCAACTATTACTTAGTAGAATAATACATCTTAATTATTTGTGGATACTGAAAAATTCAGTAACCTATGAAGGAAGATTGAGAATATTTCATGAAGAACATATGCGCCCATATATAATTTTTTTTTTTTTTTTGTGTGTGAGGGATATGCCCCATATATCAAATTGGAAAACTATAAGTGAACTAAATACTATACAATTATCTTAATTTTCTCTTTTATTAAATCATCAAGTGGTAAACACATAATGCATGTTAACATTAATCATAACGTGTGATTCTAGAATTATATTTTGAATGAGTAAAATAATCATGGTGATATAGTTTGCTAACATTACATACATGTTGTATGAGAGTGAAATTTGCTGTGACTTAAAGTAATACATGGTTTCATCATGATAAAAAAAAAAGATGCTAGGGTGGGTGAAGAATGCACTTGTTCATGTCCGGTTGGTTTGTTGATCTCAAATATCATAATTATTTAGATATTTGAGGAAACTAAATAAGAACTTTAAGGGCATAGTAAGGTGAACAAGATGTCAAACTAGCTATATTAAGCAACAAAGCGGAAGGGAGTTTTTAGTTAAACAAAATCTAACAAAGTATGAAACACTGCCAACAAAAGAGTTGAATACGAACGTTGCTATGAATGTCATTCACAAAATTCGGGCAAGATCAAAGAGTGGCATCTATTATGTATCCCTAGCTCTAGATGAGATTAGAGTGGTAGATGGTCAAGTCAAACTTCCAATAAGTACTTAAAGAGCATGCTGCAAATATTTGGGGATAACTTATTTATTAGCTTTGCAATCCGATTCATATGGAATGTACATATGCTTTCATCTTGAATTCGATGGTCGGTCATATAAACTCATATTATATTTAAATATACATTTAAACTTAAGATGTGCTTGAGATCTTATTTTTATTTAAAATCAAAATTTGTAACGGTAAATTTTAAGTATGTGTATAATATTATCGTAATTTAAAAATTAAACATTCGGTCAAACATGTGAAGTTGAGGAGTGTTCATATTCATTCCGATATATCTCTTTTAAAAAAAATATTTATACCAATAGAATCATCTTACCGACATATTGCAAACCCCCAATTCAAATTCAATTTTTCCCTCCCTCTTTCCTCTTGTCCTCCACCAATTATGAAACACACCCTTTTGTCCCCATAGCGTGACATATTTCCACTTATGGACAACCCCAAACATTTTTAATAATGAACCTTGTGACTTAATGGGCTCCATGACCTAAAAGTCCCCACAATCCACGCCGCAGAATCCACATTCCACCGTTTACCATACACCCGCGACACACCCAATCCCCACCCACAAAACGACGTGTAGACCATGAAACCCCGCCCGAGACATTCAACAACTCACAAAAAAAAGTAACACGCGTCCCCCGCCATTCACCGTCTTCGCGTGGCCCACACGCGCCGGTATTTTTCTACTCCTCCAGAGCTACTGTACTCTACTACTCTGCCAATTCTCGGTACCTGAGAGCCTCTCTCTTTCTTTTTTCAAAGTTTCAAATTGCGAAAATAGAGAAAACGAAAAATCAAATCCTCCAACCACCGCAAAGCTTATCACAAACGCTATCTACGGTGCTCCGGTGAGAGACTATAAGACTGTGAGCAGAGAATTGAACCGAGATGAATGCGGTGGGGAGACAGATGGCGCGATCCAATTCGGCGATGCAGCAACAGCGCCAGTACTCGGAGGCCTTCTTCGCCGACGCGTCGTCCAAGTGGCTCCAGTCCTCCGGCCTCTCGCAGGTGATGTTTACGACGGTCGTTTTTGTTTTTGAGGTGAGGATTTTTTGGAACTGGTTGTGATGATTTTGGTTGATTTTGCAGGATTTTGAGGTGTACGGGTCGAGATTGAGCCGGAATAGTCAGAGAGGCGGGAATGATCGGTCGCCGGAGGCATCGGTGACTGTGTCGCGGTCGTCGAGTATGAGAAGGCTTGGGGATGATCCGGTTGAGTATAGCCCTGGCTTGCTTGATCTGCATTCGTTTGATACGGAGCTGTTACCTCAGGTTTGAATTTCTATCACTATTTTATCTGATCAGGAATTAAATTTCAAAAAAATAAAAATAAAATAGATATAGGATTAGCATTGCTTATATGAAAGCATCAATCGGATATTACTCATATTAGATTTGAAAGAGATGTTGAACTGTTGCGGTTTTCGATTTGCTGATGTTGTGTGTTTGCTAAAGAGAGAATAGAATTTGTTACCATTTGCTCATGTTGTGTGTTTCTATTTATGCCAATGCTAGATGCATGTTCGAGGTAAAAGTTTCGATGACTCTGAGCCGTTTGTCTCCGGCAAGACTGGCAGATCACGAGGTTTGCCTGAGAATAATCTTCTCAAGAGTGTGTCAGTAGATAAAGAAAGGGCCAACAATGTTGCCAAGATCAAAGTTGTGGTATGTATCACTCTCACTCTCTGGTACAATTTCAATGGTGCGCTCGTTCAGTATTGGTGTTGTGTGGCAAATGCGAGGTTTTGAGTGTGATTAGTTGAACATTGCAATGAAGTGGTGGTAATGATTTCTTATGCAGGTGCGCAAGAGGCCACTAAATAAAAAGGAGATTGCAAAGAAAGAGGAAGACATCATTACGATAGAACCAAATTCTAATGCTCTCACAGTTCATGAAACAAAACTCAAGGTGAGCTCCTCGTGGACCGAGTCTATAGTTGTGATTGTTTTCCAGTCCTGTTATGTGTGCGTGCTTGAAAGCATTCATCTGTTGTGGTGTGTGAGAGGTGGACCGAGTCTATAGTTGTGATTGTTTTCCACAGTCCTGTTATGTGTGCATGCTTGAAAGCATTCATCTGTTGTGGTGTGTGAGAGGTGAGAGACTGAACACCTCGACTCCCACAGGCCTTGTGCTGGTGTCTAGCGAACAAAAATTAAAGCCATGTGCCGAAAGTTGGGCAGTTCTAGCTGATCTTATCTTGAGAAACTGTAAATGGAAAGTGATGTAGTTTTAGAATGCCTATCCTACCATAAATAAACTATTATATTGGAGCGTAGTGGTGATAGTACTTTTGTATCTTTCAAAAAATGAAAATCCTTTCTTTCTTGACCTCTTTTCTGTCTAATTCACAATCCTCTGCAGGTCGACTTAACAGCTTATGAGGAGAAGCATGAATTTTTTTTTGATGCTGTGCTGGATGAAGATGTCACAAATGATGAAGTGAGTTTATCATATACTTTGATTTCACTTTACTGTTTTGTTTGATTGGTTTACCATATTGTTAACTATTACTGGTTAGGTATACTTTGAAAGTGTGGAACCCATAGTTCCGCTGATCTTCCAACGAACAAAAGCAACTTGCTTTGCGTATGGGCAAACAGGCAAGTATTACCAAAACCTAGTACTTATCACTTGCTTGAAATTTTGCATCGCATCTGTTGTGACTCATGTAAGTTGCCCTTTTATTTCTTTCTTTTGGAGTTGTTCATAGTTGATGTTATTGTATAAGAAGGTTATTGGTTGAATCCAGTTCCTCAAGAACATTCCTTTAGATTTTATCATTGTGTTCTTGTACACATTCAGATATTTTAAGAAATCAGTATACTAAGTTCCTTTGATTAGTTCAGGTTTTGAACTCATCATTCAAACTTTAATTGCTTAATCTAAAAGTCATTTTCTTCTTCTCTTAAAAGCATTACGAATCTGAATGGTTTATGTTTCTCACTTTCAACTGTTATTTATAGTTGTACATGTAAACCTGATTTGATCTTGTTTTGCTTTGTCAGGTAGTGGGAAGACTTATACCATGCAACCACTGCCCCTTAAAGCATCCCAAGATATCTTAAGGCTAATGCTTAATTCCTACCGAAACCAAGGCTTTCAGTTATTTGTGAGTTTCTTCGAGATATACGGAGGAAAACTTTTTGATCTCCTAAATGATCGGAAGTAAGTTCTTTATTCCTCATAAACAATAAATGATTCAGCATCAGGCTGATATCCTGAAAGATTTCCACTTTTGCAGGAAACTTTTCATAAGGGAGGATGGTAAACAGCAAGTATGTATTGTTGGCTTGCAAGAGTACAGGGTGTCAGATGTTGAGACAGTCAAGGAGTTGATTGAGAAAGGAAGTTCCACAAGAAGTACGGGCACAACTGGTGCAAATGAAGAATCTTCCCGATCACATGCGATACTTCAGCTTTGTATCAAGAGATCAGCTGATGGAAATGAATCAAAGCCTGCCAGACTTGTAGGAAAGCTATCTTTCATAGACCTTGCTGGAAGTGAACGCGGTGCAGATACTACAGATAATGATAAACAAACAAGGTTTGGATTCTGGTTGTAATTCTAAACAATAAGAGTAGTGTTATAGCAAATAATATCATCCATTGCATTCTCAAGGTTAAAGAGTCAGTTGGTTTTCCTAGGAGAGGTCTCAAGGGTTCTTGAGACTTAACCTTGTACATTTCACATTCATATTCACTATCTTTGTTTTGTATGAGATGATAATTTACTTTTGTACTTGCAGAATGGAAGGTGCTGAAATTAATAAAAGCTTACTTGCTTTAAAAGAATGCATCAGAGCTCTTGACAACGACCAAGGCCACATTCCTTTCAGAGGGAGTAAACTGACCGAAGTTCTTAGAGATTCATTTGTTGGCGACTCGCGCACAGTTATGATATCATGCATTTCACCAAGCTCAGGATCATGTGAACACACTCTTAACACACTAAGATATGCTGACAGGTATTCTCTTTTAAAATCAAAGAAGCGGTGAAGTGCATTCTATCATTGTCTAGGATTGTCTAGTTTATTACATCATGAACTTGCCACTTTCAGGGTGAAGAGTTTGTCAAAAGGGAGCAGCTCCAGAAAGCAACAACTACCTTCATCTTCAAACCTTAGAGAGTCAACAACATTGCCCTTGTCTTCATTAACTGACACAACCTATGAGGATAACACGCCTTCTGTTCCCCAAGAAAAGGGCAGCTTTGGTTGGTCCAAACTGATTGACCGAGAACCGTCCACCCAGTGTAATGTGAATCGCGTACCCAGTGGGAAGGCAGAAGGACGCTTGCCTGCATCTGTATATTCAGATTACTACAACGATCAGATAGGTGGTCAAAATACCATAGGCGAAGATGATTTTGACTACTCTGATCAGACTTATGAGAAAGAGAAAGCATCATGGGTGAGTAGTAAGAAGGTACAAAGCTATCAGACATCAGCTGTGGAGGAAAAGAGAAAGACTGGCAGTCAGGTGAAATGGAGGGATCAGCCTGATTCTGAGGCTATCTACTCTAATTCCGATGATGATCTTATTGCCGTGTTGCAGGTAAAAACATAAGATTTCAAACATTGAGTTTGGTACAAATTATTGAATTATCAAGTATGTTGTGATCACTAATTATGTTATGATGGCTTTTAGGAAGAGGATGACCTTGTGACTGCACACCGAAGACAAGTAGAGCAGACAATAGATATTGTTAAGGAGGTCAGCAACAATCTCTTTTCTTCTTAGTCTATTTGGTGCTAAGTTTAAATATGGTTTAATGGGTTTAATTATATAGGAGATGAATTTGCTGGTCGAAGCTGATCAACCAGGCAATCGACTCGATGATTATATCTTCAAATTGGATGCCATACTCTCTCAGAAGGCGACAGGAATTCTACAACTGCAGAATCAGCTGGCTCAATTCCAGAAGCATCTAAACGAGCACAATGTCTTGGTATCATCTACAAGTAAATGATATAAGCTGGGAGAAAGAGAAGTCAGCATTGGCATGAGGATTTCCTGACGAAGTTGACATGATGTTTCTTCGTTTTCCTTGCCTGAGGTTTGGTTCCACTTATACAGTAACTCCATTTATGTACTGTCCCTATCTAGTAACCTCCAAGTTGCAGGAATCCTGCAAATATTAACTTGCTTTCTGTTCTGCTGCAGTGTGCTTGTCCAGAAAACTCCTCGTTAACGTATGGAAACCACCTATCTAAAAGGCTTGTTTCAGGTAGAGGGCTAAATCTTGTTTCTTTCTATGTTAAACATATTTCAAGTCTTTTGAAGTGTAACCTATGAGCTATGAGAATGATATGTTCGCGTTTGCTCGTGTCCATATTTTGTAAAGCTGAGTGTATCTGTGTAATTTTATCAAGTATGTGAAACAATTGTTTGGGTTTATTTATTTATGGTATTTATTTGTTCTACTATCAAAATTCTACATCTTTCCTTGCTGCAAAACCGGCGACACTCGTTTCATAACACTGTAGTTACTGTCAAAATCGCAAAATCGATGTCTCTTGCATCTTCTTGTGAGGCGGCTTACTATACTGCTTTTTCTAAATTTGAGATTGTAATCTTTGTGTTGAAAGCAATACCTAAGGTCACTATCATCTTCTTTGTCTGAAGATCTTGGATCCTTTTAGAACATTTTGGCATTTCCTTTAGGCTTCTGTTCCAGATTCTTCGAGACATGAACTATGATTACCCCACTCTGTGATCAGACACCTCAATTTTGAAAGAACCATCTAACTTAGCTGATACGTTTTAGGCTGAAGACAAATATGGATTATGAAGTCAATTAGAAGTAGATCATGATTAAGGCGGTTGTGTTTGCAAGTGAATCTTTTTCAAAATTGCACGACAAATTGGTTTATGAGGGGATTTCTTTGGTGGGTTTGCTAATCTTTGGCTAATCTTTTATAGTTTATATTGTGGTTGTTATGGAGTCGTTAATTGTTTGACAAATTGTCTGAAATTGATATACAAAACCTTCCAATCGTTATTTATAACCAATATACAAAAACCCTACCAATCAAAATTATCAGAACCCATGTAAAATTGTAAACGCGGATCAAATCGTAAGTAGCCGACAGGTTCCAATAAGAGAGCAGCAAACATAGATTTGGAGTAAGCAAATATGCTCCCCGTGGCCCGAACACTGCTCCAAAAGAAACCAAAAACAAGACGTGGACGAATACAAACCGGACACACAATCCCCCATAGCTTTATGCGCTGCTCCAATGCACGAGTTTTTTTATTTCTTTATCCTAAAAAAATAAAAAATTATTTATTTAACCTTAATTAATTAAAACCCAAAATAAAAAGAAAAATCGAATTCCGAATCTAAGGACCGCCTCGGCGTTAAAACCCCACCATTATTAGCAAGTTTGTTTAGACATTTTTTAATTATTAAACACCTCCCATTTTCTATCCTCTCTTCTCATTGGCTGCTGCCCTCTTACGTTTCCATTCTCGTATAAAAAAATCTCGCACTTCGAACCCCCCCTTACCCCACACGCTCCTCCCCCTGATAACGTTTGCTTTATCAGCAATCCTTGTGCTTGGTTTTCATGGGTGAGAAAGATTATGTGGGAGATTTGATTAGCCCTAATCTTACACATTAATGTATGTTTTTATGCATTGGAGCACTTGTTCCAATCAAAACGGGGAAACTTGCTATAATAGTATAGTATAGTGTGGTTCAGATGAAACCTGATGCACTCTTCACCTGTGGGTGGAGCTTTGACCTGTAATTCGTGAGTAGACACTCTGTATGCCAGTACAACGTGATTAATAAAATCAAGTAAAATAGATATGATCTAAAATTTCCACTTACATGTTATGTTCATATTTCTTTTTCATATACATGTCACTGTATCATTTGAAATAGAAGTAGGAGTTTAATAGATTATAGTCTAAAATTTATGAGTATCAATCTACAGTAGCTACACTAATAAGTTTAAAAAAATCCTCAATTGAATGGACAAGAAAGTAGAACTAAGTTATTGTTCTGTCGACCTAAAAAATAAGAAGTTTAGTGGATATACGTCAGTATCTTTTATACTATTTTAAGCAGTGTTGTTTTATATTTCTTGTAACAAAGTCTACGGTCTATTAATTTATCACCGTATATTTCTTATTTATATTGTAATTTTAAACATAACAGCTGGTGTGGTCCTTCAGTAGGCTAATAAATAAAAGGCTTGGTACTATATATTAGGCTAAGAATGCCTCGTTACATTTCCACTTAACCATGAGCAATTATAACGTCAAATAGTGTTAATCTAAGCTCTAATCTTGATTTTTGTTATCATTATTGTTAATACTAGACTATTAGTACACACCCTGTCATTTAGGACTCACTACAGTTGTGTATGATCCGACGGGGACCACCACTCATCCACTTCCCGAACACCGCGCGTGGAAAACCCTAAAAAATATCTTGCCCTGATGTGTGATAAAGCGGGGCAATGTGGGCCCCGTTATCCTCAGCCAATGAAATATCAAATAACCTCATCGCCGTATCCACAGTTGCCACGTTAGCTGGTGATACTGTACACGCGTCTGTTTATAAATTACGGTGGTCAGTTCGGGGACAAGAGAGAGAGAAAAACAGAGAAGGGGTAGGATGATAACTAACACCTCACAGAATCAGAGAGCTTCTTCCTCTGAAGCAAGGCCGCAGCAGAGTCTGATGATGAGTATGGAGGACAGCGGCAACGTCATCGCGCCGTTCGTTATGAAGACTTACCAGATGGTCAACGATCCCACAACCGACAGGTTAATCGCCTGGGGGAGAGCCAACAACAGCTTCATCGTCGTCGAGCCGCTCGAGTTCTCGCAGCGGCTGTTGCCGGCTTATTTTAAGCACAACAACTTCTCGAGCTTCGTCCGCCAGCTCAACACTTATGTAAGTGTAGTCGACAACTAGAGTTTATTAATTATCATCAGTTTCGTTACCTAAAACTGTTGAATTGATTGAGCAGGGATTCCGGAAAGTTGACCCGGACCGGTGGGAGTTTGCGAACGAGTGGTTCCTGAGAGGGCAGACGCATTTGTTGAAGAACGTGGTGAGGAGAAAACACACCAGCAATCACAGCAACAACAACCACAGGATGGTCAATACGACGGCGTTTGGTAAGGCGGAGGAGCTTGACGAGGAGGAGATAGTGATGGAGATAGCGAGGCTGAGGCAGGAGCAGAGGAGCTTCGAGGATGAGATGGAGAGCATGAGCAAGAGATTGGAGGCGATGGAAAGAAGACCGCAGCAGATGATGGCGTTTCTTCACAGAGTGGCGGAGGACCCGGAGATTCTGCCACTTATGATGCTGGAGAAGGACCGGAGAGTCACGGAGGGGGACAAGAAGCGGCGGCTGATGATTGCCTCGACGTCGTCAACCTCGTCGTCGGGGATGAGGGCGACGACGACTTCGGTGAAGACCGAGGAGGAAGTTGACGGGGCCATGGGGGTGCTTTCGTCGCCGGAACCAGGTTTCGAGGTGCAGAGCTTTTGTCGGGGGTCGACGTCGCCGGAGACTTCGACGGCGCAGGTGTGGTGGAGCCAGGGGCGGGTTGTGGGTCGGACTCGGAGTGATCAGGAGTTGTATGGTAGTTCTACGGCGTTAGACACGCAGTCGGGTCATGGAAATGGGAATAGTAGTAATTTCGGATTCGGGTTCGGGTATAGTGGGAATAGGAGTGGTACTGGAGAAGTGGGGTATTTTGCGGAGGTGGAAGAGAGTCCGCCGCCGACTTATCCATTCTCCCTGTTAGAAGGTGGGACTTTTTAGTTCAAAAAGAAGCTAGGTGGGTTTTATTTTTATTTGGTTTCTTTTTTTTGGACTTTAATCTAAATGTGTTACTCTCTCTCTCTTTTTAATGTTTATCCCGTAAACAAATAATAATAATTCTTTGTTTCTGCCCCATAATTACAATAAAAACTATTCTTTTCTGCTTAACTTTTAAAATGGAAACTACTAAAATTCCAACCTCATCGAAAAAAACTATTAAAATCCCAACCTGACCTGACTACTAAATTTGTACTTCAGGGTTCTATACCAAATGTAAGCAAATTCAAATTGCTATCAAATAGATTCTATGGTACCTGATGTATTTTTGAATTAAATTGAAAAATGGGACCAGTTAGTTAAAAACTATATACTGATATGATTGCAAAATCAAAATTTCAACAACAAAAACACAAAAATGAACGAATCGCAATAAGTTGTGGTTAAACTGAAAAGTGGAACCAATTGTGCAGTAAAAAAGCTATATACCGATTTAGTTTCAAAATCAAAATTTCGACTACGAAAATATAAAATCAAAACAACAAATCGTTGTACGTTAGTTAAACAATATGTAGAACTTTGTTTATTTTATATTTCTTTTAACTAACATGTACAAAATATATATGTTGGAACATAAACATGAAGCATATGAGCATTCGGTGTCGATTCCACTAAATAAATAAAGATATAGAAGGATCAAACAAACAAATAATTAAAATCACGATCTGAACTCTCATATGCGTACCACTCACTTTTCCAAATTGAATATAATTACAATCACTTTCTCATGAACAAAATTAATTCGAGACGGTGTAAAGTCACCCATTTTTGTTCAACCTTCATTTCATTTTTAAGAACACTTCACTATAAAACTTTGGCAAAAAAAAAATAAAGAATTAATTTCATGTGATTTACAGGATAATATTTAAAACTGGTTACTATTTCCAGCCAATTACTACCAACCGTAATGTGTGTGGTGTGGCCTCCTTCTATTCGCTACTTGCTAGATTCTAATCGAGTACGGCCTTTTCCCGACGCCAAGAGTCAAGTGGGATACCCTTCATCAATATGGTAGGCCTACCCCTCGCTGTGCCCGCGCCCTACCTGACTATTCCCCCCCCCCCCCCCCCTCCCCAACTTGCACGCATCAACCCCATGCCTCCGTGTCATCTAGTACGTACACTCCGTCAGTGCGACACGCGCCGCACGATATTAAGAAAAGATTAGAATTAATAACGTAATTAATAGAAATAATAATTATTAGTGGTAAAAAGTAAAAAACGACCACCAATCATAAGAGGAAGCGTTGTCAGTGTCAGAGGATCGATTACGCTCGTTAACGGGCCAGGCCCAGATGCCCAAACCATTTATTCGGGTATCTTATTGACACGTGTCGTACGGCGGGACGATCTCGCCACGTCATAACTGGCAATAATGGAAAAGTTATGTGGGCCCCGGGGTCTCATGTATAGGACGAAAAGGGCGTCCTATTCCCGCTTTTGGAGTTAGCCCAAAATCCCTCGACTCGTGCAAGCACGTGTGGAAATATAAAAAAGCCAAAAAGTGGAAGGGACACGTGTTTGCTACCAGTTCATCACTTTTGGGTTTTCTTTCCTAAAGCGTCACATTACAACACACTATGGTGCTGCTCTGGCGCACACTATCACGGTGAACATTCAACCCATGACCACTAGGGTCCACCACGTGTAGTTTATCAGCTCTAACTCGTAATTTTAACAATTTTTTTATTTTAGATTTTAAGTATTTTACAGAGTGTGTTTAATTTTTTTAGATGTTTTAAGAGCTCTAATAAATTAATTAAATTTAAACTATTATAATTTTTAACTATCTCGCTAGCTACATTTAGTTAGCGAGATAACTCAAATGAAGCTACCTATAATTTATTACATTCCTTGTAAGATATTTTATGTGATATATAAATATATTTAAACTATTTAATTTCTATTTAAAGAATAATGTTGATGTAATATTAGCTAAAATAGAGAACATTGATGCAACCATATTTCTAAAATAGTTAATTAAAATGACATTTTAACAAATTTAACTAAAATAACTAACATTACTACAAAATGTTCTAATCAGCCTAACAAGATCTCACAACTAATAAAAAGGAAGTATGGTAAAGACGTAAAGCCTATTATAGTTGCCTCGAGTTATAGGTCGATTATTTAGGTATCAAAGGGTCAAAACAATGTTGTACAACCTGTTATTGGTTATAATAATGAACGAGTTTTTTATGATTTCACACTGTAACAAACGGAACGAATCTTTTAAATTCTTACATCTTACGATAGCATAAGGACCTTTTATTTACGGGGGAAAATGTGGTTTTATTTTGGCGTTTGTATGAGAAGATGCTCAAAATTTGAGTGGAGAGGTGCTTTGTAAAAAGGACAGGGAAAAAGAGGTGACACGTGTCCCTTGGCGCGCCTAGGACAAACAGATTAAAAATGGGATTTAGAGAAAAAAGATGTGGTTAATGATGACCCACGCATTAGTAGGGTTGATAGATTAATCCCTAATAATTAAATAATTATCAAATCTTACATCTAATTATGAGTTTATGACATGTGACTTGTTAATCGTATGATTCGTATCACGTTTGTAATGAAATTGCAAAAGGAAAAATAGGAAACTCAAAAAGACCAACTCTTTTTAGGGCAACCAACTATAATCGATTTGGTGGCGGCCCAAGCCATAAGAAGCAAATAATGTAATGGGCTGATCGGCCATAACATTTACAGGCCAAGTTTTCCCATTAGGCCCATAAATGCAAAATTAGTATTGGACAGGTTCTTTTGGACATGTTCTTCGTACATGTCTGTGTTACGGTGTATCTACATCAGTAATTCAATCAGTACTTGACAAACTGTGTGGATGATTAGCTTATACAGTATCTTCTGGGAAGCTAGGGTTCTAAAGCGCCTCGGCGGTTGTTTCAGTCAGCTATTCGTTGAAAAGAGAACAGCAGCGGCCTAACAAATTAACGCTACAATATATACCAAACGTGCTGCAGCAAATTAGGAGTAGCTTTAGTTTCTGCATTGACAGATTAAATTCTCCCTACCGTAAATCTAGAAATCTACACACACTTTTCCATTGATCTTCAATCTGTACAAGTACATCATTAACGAATATGAACGTTAAACTTTGTAATTGGTACCTGAAATCAGTGGAAACTGGAAAGAACGTAAAGTAAAAACGGTGAGGGGATTACTAGGCTATCTATCTAGTTCGCCTTTTGCGAGTTAGATTTGGGTAGACATATATCAAGTTATATGTATTTCGATATAGTGGATGTAAAGCGGCCTAGCTAGTTGGTAGGATCTTCAACTTTGTAAAAAAACATAGATTAAGTTTTTTGGTCATTCCAGAAACACAATGAACGTCATTTCTGTTCTCATTTCCCAGCTGCCGCTTGACTCAAACTAAGCTAGCACTCAATATATTGTTACTAATGACTAGTCCAGCAATACCCGTTCCACACTTCAATCCCATTTGATGACCTCAAATAATCGAGCTAGAACATATATATAAATACGAGTAAAGAGTACTTTGAGTTTTGATGGATCTGAGCAAAGCTCCCATCATTACTCCATATATATGCTTAATCAGTTAGTCGCGTAGTAAAAGCTAGACATGATTAGCATCTTAATGCCATAGAGATATCAAATTAGTGTGTCAACTCAGAATTAGCTTTATTCAAATAATTAAGTATCTTCTCCAATTACGTTATGCTCCGTTGCTCCCACCTTGATATATCTCTGTGTGTGCAATGTCATGGTATATGATTTCATATAACAATAGAGGAAAAATTAAAGCAAAAGGCAATGGAATTGGATCCTCTCTCTAAATTTAATTAAAGATTAGAATCCTGGTTGACATTAGTTATTCTTCAAGAATTAATTTAAGAATAAACAAGTATTTGTGATACAATTTGTTCATTTTGATGTCCCATTCATTCTCCATTCGGTAAAAGCTGACCTAAATTATAAGACCAATTACATTAGAAGTGACCCTTGCAAATTGCAAAGAATAATCACGCTAATTTATTAGCAATATGTTAAGCTCCAAAGTAGCAAAAGGATCATACATGCATGCATGATCAATAGTAATTAATACATCCCGCAAGTTAATTTCATCAATCCTCCTATCATAAGCTTCAACATAATTAACTTACAAGGCTACCTAGCAAGAGCCAATTGAGATCAAGCTAACATATATATAGTTATTGTAAGGATTAATAAAACATAATTTGTGAGTGTGATGGGGCATGAGCTTACATTCTTTACTAGTAGTCCAAGGGAAATTTGGGCATGGACGTGACAACTAAACCATTTCTACCTATATATACTATATAAGGAAGATTAATCATATATTTATGCATAATATAATTAACGTACTATATAGTTTCTCTAGCGAATACAGTTAATTGGATGCTTTCACCCTTCAGATAGCTCTGTCTTATCGTTTGTGCATGATTAATCAAATTGGAAGCTGTTTGAATATGATTATGTGTGAGATTCTGAAGTTCGGTTTAAAGGAACTTTTCTTAATTAATTATAATATGAGTATGTGGGAATAAACATATATGATAGAGGAAAGCATGCACGATTCTAAGAAAACCAATAAAAACTCAGCGATATGATTAGATTGGTCAACTAATCAGTAATTAACGAAGGTAAGGACAATTTAGTTGACTTGTGGACGTGATCAAGTAGACCTAATTTAGAAATTGGAAGTTTAATAACACTAGTTAGTACTTAGTAGTAGTTCATGGGAATTAATTAGTTTATAACAGTGCCACTATCATAAAAGCTATAGATTCATGAACTTATATATGATGCATAAAGGGTTAATCTAGATGGCGAAAGTGAACTCCGGTGTATAGAATCTGGTCCGACGTAATAATATATAAGTAATTAGTCTTGAGCATGAATGTTACCTGATTCTGAATCGTTCTCATAATCCTAACGAAACGAACAAGTCTGAGGTTCAATGATATGATTGATGATGATGGCGCCCAGGAATGATGATGGTTCGAAATTGAATTACTGGTTGCTTCTTTTGAGTTCTGCATGAGACTGATCGATGGAATTCGATCATGAGTGTAGTGATAATGAGATTGAGATTGACAAATCGATGTTCTCCATGAAGCCCTAAAAGAATTGACAATTCACTGCGAAGTAGTACTAGTTTTGGTATATAGAAGCTGACCCAGTGACATTCATTCCCTTTCTGAGTCCGTGAAACTGAGACATCTAATCACATACAAGTATGTCGTTTCTACCAGCAGTGACCTTAACAAGTCCCATTGATTTCCATCTAGTAATTAACAGAAGTTTAGTAGGATTAGGGTAAGGGTAAGATACACAATATGAAACCGATTGTTTAATTGCTCCCAAGAAAATAACTTTGAAAGAACAACTATTTACTATTGTATAAGAGATTAAGGAATATTCAAGTGATCGAGTAAAGGAATCTGGGCGGGGAAGGGAGGAAGATTCCATGCCATGGGCGCGCTGCATTGTTTGGTTTAGGTCAGTTTATGAGAGAAAACGAGCAATAGCTTGGAAAGAGATTCTCCAAAAGCCATGGGGAGCGAGATAGGGATCGATCTATAGTGGGCATTGCATGCATTTGTGACAAGGCAATCACAACTTCGAACTTGAAATAGCCTGCTTTGATTCTCACTCATCCTCCCACAAAGAAATCTCTCCCAATTACCTACGTTTGTAAATCCTCGAGTCTTTTGTTAGGGAAATAGACTCTATCATGAGAATTTGGGAAGCCGTTGAAAAAGAAAAGGAAAGGATTGAAAAAGAAGAAGATAGACGAGCATAACTTCAAGGTCAATTTTCTCACCATATTTAGAGCGGTTACGGTAATTTAATACATACATAATGTTAATCTTGCGGTGATGTCTCAAATGAAGTTTTAATGTGTTATAAAACATCGAACTAGGAAATAGATCAATCAATAATTCTGGACACAATTCTTTATTTTCTTTTGTTAATGATGATAAAGACCTAATAGCTCGCTAGCTACTTAGTTGTTACTTGTTAGTCACTAATTTCTCCATCATCGATCAACCATCTCAATCTCTAAAATGGTCAAAAGAGCTTCACGAATATATAGCATCTAAGAAAGCTAGCAATTCAATCGATCAGACGGCTAGGTGGAAATACCGAAATATCATTAGGGTAAATATGATTTCCTTAAAAGGATAATATATATTCTCTTCATCTTAGTATGTGTGGTCCTTCAAACATTACTCCATTGTGCAAACCACAAGTACTCACTCAAAATATCCACCCATTTTGACCAGATATAGTTCACATCATCACCACCTCCACTGTGTTTGATTATGTTAGTAGTTTTTATTATTGCTTTTACAACTGTGACTAGTCCTTGTTACTAGTTAGAATATATGTTCTCTCTCTCTCTCGTAGGTGAAGAAGTTGGGTGTTAGTTAACGGTAGTTATTATGCATCTTATAAATGTCACACTTAAATTACAACCTTGACCACACCGTGCCTGCAAGCTTGTATATATAGGTGTGTGTTTCAATCCCATTGTGAATTATTACTTCCTCAGTTTTCTAGCTCCCCCTCCCTATAACACTACCTTCGTTAGCGAAACTCCTGTCTAACTCCTTTTAATTTGCTCTCCAAACTTTTTGCCTCTTCTCCATTTGCATCACAACAAAAACTACCAAACCCTCATTACACCTATCCCATTATCATTTCCAACTCTCCCTTTACTCAAAACCCTTAGAGCTAAACCCTGATTCCGTGTTAAGCAGCGATTGATTTCGAACTCTGCTTAACTTTGTGTTTCGATCATATATGGACTTTCTGAAGGAGCTAGAAGGCAAACGAGTACATGATCCTTTGATCCATTTCCAATCCAAAACAGACATGGCAGCTGCTAAAACGACGAGGCGTATATGGGTTCCGGGGCCGGTGATAGTCGGAGCAGGCCCTTCCGGGCTAGCTGCCGCAGCTTGTCTCAAGGAAAAAGGTATTCCGAGCTTAATCCTCGAAAGGGCCAACTGCATAGCTTCACTGTGGCAGCTCAAGACCTACGACCGTCTCCGTCTTCATCTCCCTAAGAAGTTCTGCGAGCTCATTCTCATGCCATTCCCTGCAGATTTCCCAACCTACCCAACCAAGCAGCAGTTCCTCGGTTACTTAAAAGCTTATGCCGAGCGTTTTGATCTGAAGCCGGCTTTCAACACGACGGTGGTGAGTGCCAAGTACGACACTCGTTCCGGCCTTTGGCTTGTCAAGACTTTGGGGTTGAAAAACGAGGAGGTGATTGAGTACGTTTGTCAGTGGCTGATCGTCGCCACCGGAGAAAATGCCGAGGAGGTTGTGCCGGAGTTTGAAGGAGCGAAGGACTTTGGCGGGCCCATTGTTCATACCAGCTCTTACAAGAGCGGCGAGATGTTCCGGGAGAAGAAGGTTCTAGTTGTTGGATGTGGGAATTCAGGCATGGAGGTCTGCTTGGATCTCTGCAACTATAATGCAAAGCCTTCTCTTGTTGTTAAAGATTCGGTGAGCTCACTAATCCACTTGATTTTAGGTTTTCTTCTTACTCAAATGGATTATAACTACGTATATGCAAACTTCTGGGTAGAGTACTTCTTATTCATATCCATCAACAAAAATCCACCTTCTGTAACAAAGAACCAGTTTAAGAGTGTCCTCCAAGCTCGACGATTAGATTCAAACCTAGACTGGTACCATATTTAACAACAAGATCTTTTACTTGATTTAGACATAGACCACAATTTTTTTTTTATGAAAAGAGGTAATTGCTAAATTAATTAACTAATTCAGACACTCACCAGCATGGCAGGTAAAAAGTTTTTTCTTGCCGAACACATAATCAGTTAAAATTAAATTTTGGCATGCATGTTGTTGTTGACCTAGTTTACTAGACCAAGTAAGTAAGTGAGTGAGCAGTGTGTAAATTAGAATGAAGGAGTCTCTGTCTCTCTTTGGTACTTTCTTGGAATTCGTTTGCATGCGCAAGATTTATAGGTCAAGTCAGAAAAGAAAAACAGTGAGAAAATCTTAAATCTTAGCTATATATATATATATGCTATTTGCAGAGAATCCGTCAGTGCTTCAGACTCTAGCTAATTAAAGAAACACAGAAAACCCACACACAACAAAGCATGACCTCGACTGAGCTCATCTTTATATATTTTTATAAACACTCCTATTTTTTGTTTTTGGAAATTTAAATATACACTTTAATTTTTTCTTGGTGTTTTTTGCAGGTGCACATCTTGCCGCAAGAGATACTGGGAATATCGACTTTTGGGCTGTCGATGTGGTTGCTCAAGTGGTTGCCCATGAGCCTTGTGGATCGCTTCTTGCTTCTCGTCTCACGCTTTCTGCTCGGCGACACGGCTCGCTTTGGAATCCACCGCCCTCGCCGTGGCCCTCTCGAGCTCAAGTCCGTCACTGGCAAGACACCTGTGCTTGATATTGGAACCCTCGCTAAGATCCGAAGTGGTCACATTAAGGTGAGGCCACGTTACACTGGATTAGACGATATTAGCTCATCAGTGTTCGCTATTGTGTTTAGTGGTTCCACTACTAATCAAATTTTCATTTTCTGAATAGGTGTGCAAGGCGATTAAGCAAGTAAAACATCAGTCCGTTGAGTTCATAGACGGGAAAGTGGAGGGGTTCGACGCCATCATTTTGGCAACCGGTTACAGAAGTAATGTGATGTCTTGGTTGAAGGTATATATTGATCGATCACTTGCTTCGTTTAACCTAATTACTGTGAAATTACTGATCTCCATTTGGGTTTTTGGTCATCCCTGATTGTAGTTCTTATTTTCTTTGTTTCAGGAAACGAGCATGTTTAGTGAGAAAAATGGATTGCCGAGGAAGGCATTTCCAAACGGGTGGAAAGGGGAGAGCGGGTTGTATTCTGTGGGGTTTACACAGCGTGGCCTGCTAGGAGCTTCAATGGATGCAAAGAGAATAGCAGAAGATATCGAGCATCGCTGGAAAGCTGAGAAGGCCACCCATATCATGCCCCGCTTGGTCACTTGTGCTTGTGCTTCTCCACTTGCACAATCCTAGCTCAGTACTCGTCCTTCAAAACACTTGGGGATATTATCGATGTGCTAAATGAAAGATTAAAGAAACATGTTCATTAAGGTCCCTGTAAAGCAGAAGAGGAGAGAAAACACAGAAGAATAAAAGTTTGCGGGCCATTACTAATCATGCAAGTGAAGTACTAAGGGAAAGTCAGATTTAGAAAAGTTTAGTACTTCTTTTGGGGGGAGGGGGTAGTTCTCAATGTGGGTATATCTTGTAAATTGCTACTCTTTTACTTTAGCTAGCTGGCTAGGATTGATGAACATATTAGCTTGCGGGTGTTAAGATTTGGTGACTTTTGTATCAGCTGTTTTAAGCAAGGACTAAAATATCCATAATATCCTCGATATTTTTTTGAAATTTCCGTTTTTTACAAGTACCGATATTAATTTTCATATCTTTCCGATATTTTATATTTAGTTTACTTTTAGTCAAATATACAAATTTTGGTAAAATTTTCATCGATAATCGATATTTTTTCGATATATCTATCAAGATTTCATTTTTTTTGAATCACCGATATTACCATGATTAATGACATTTTAGTCCTTCGATAGGAGGATGCCCAGCTGAATTGAAGATTGTGGTGTGTTCGTTTTGCTCTTCAGATCGCTTTGTTGTCCAGTAGGGGAATGGCAGCACTGGTTCAGTGGTAGGTAGAGGCGATGGCCGACCTTCGTGGGATGAGACCGATGGCCGGAGGCGAGGGTTTGGAGGCGAGATCGGGTGTTGATGTGCTCAGATCAGATTGGCATGCTCAGATCTGGTCAGGGGTAACCAGACCCGATCACAAGAGAGGAAGAGTTTCGTGGTTACGTCGGCGTGCTAGGGTTAAAGGGGCGGAGGGTCGTTCAGCCTTTGTTCATGGCAGTGAGTTGGCGGCTGGAGGTGGAACTGCTAGGGTTCCGCTTGTGGGATGGCGGAGCGGCGACATCTACAATATGAGATTTTATTTTGGGCTTGGTGGTAATTGGGTCAAGGCTTAGGCTTGGGCCTGGGCTCTGGTCCTAAAATATGTTTACCTTATTTCTTTTATGCTTTATTTCATTTTAGTTTTAGAACTAAAGCTGTTTTATACCACCAATAATTCCCTGTCAACTTATTTCATTTTAGTTTTAGAACTAAATCGGTTTTATACCACCAATAATTCGCTGCCCAATCCTTACAACTTCCAATACGGAAATCCACAATCAATCCCTCTTGACCCTTATGGTTGGCATGTAAGTCAATATATGCAAAACTACAAATGTGAGGTATCATTTAATGACTACTCTTCACAATATACTGAAGACTCTACACAAATAAACGATGAAGATAGTGAAAATTATGTATCTCATATGTCTTCTATGTGGCTCTAAACCACTCATGTAATTCCATGTTGTATCATATGTATATAAGGCGTGATGGCCTAGCCTCCCTTTGGGTATCTAGCCATCAAAAAAAAATTAGATGTATAAACTTTACAGTAAAAATTTAAGAATTATCATTGGTTCAGCACTTCAGCACGTAGTTATTCACCTTAAATAACTAAAACTCACTATGATTAATGTTTATTCAAGACTTTTTTGTCAATTATAATAGATAATTGAGATAACAAACATCTCTCAAAGTTTCATTTAAAATTTCCATGTTTTTCTACTAATTTCCGTCAATTTTCTCATTTTTTTTCTGCAATCGATATTTCCTCGAAATTTCCATCGAAATATCCGTTTTTTGGACCGTCGAAATTTCCACGATCGGCGAAATTTTAGTCCTTGGTTTTAAGACGGTGGTGTATGAATTATAAAGTATATATCTGCATTTCCATTCAAATTGTGATGTTTCTGGTGTATATATGGAGAAAATATGATTTCGATTTATCACCAATGTTTAACTTATGCCATCAGTTAGGTTGTCCGTCTATTAATACCATTTATCATCGTCAGTTTTTTCTTTTCCTAACCGGTAAAAGATGAGGCGATATTAGCACCTTGGAGGTAGATGATGTATTGTGAGGTTATTTTCATGAAATTTAAAAGTTTTTTAGTCGGTAATTGTTTTGCAAAAGGATCCGAAGATATTTATCAAGAATAACCATGCCGCAAATCAAAGGACATATATACACACTACCAGAAATTTCACTTTGGGCGACGAAAAAAAATCGTCGCCCTGTTAACAAATTTCGTCGGCCAAGAACTTGGGCGACGACAGGTCGTCGGCCAAGACGTCGTCGCCAGAAGTGCGTCGGCCAAGAACTTGGGCGACGACAATTCATACCGTCGTCGCCTAAGAGTAATTCTTAGGCGACGATACGAATTTTGTCGCCTAAAATATATTTCTCGTCGCCCAAAAATATTCGTCGCCCAAGATTTAACACCTTGGCCGACGAAAAATTGTTTCGTCGCTTAAGATGTTATAACCTGGGGCGACGAAATTTTTTTCGTCGGCCAAGACGTCGTCGCCAGAAGTGCGTCGGCCAAGAACTTGGGCGACGATACTTTTTTTTCGTCGTCTTATATGGTAAGTCCTTGCCCGACGATTTAGCAATTTCGTCGCCTAAGATATATTTAAATTTTTTTACTTTTTATAGATGATATTTACCCTTTATTTTTCCTTTATTTTTTTAGTTTCTCGTAGACGATTTAGAAACTAAATATTTTTCATTGATGAACACAGATCATTTTGAATTGAATCATACATTTCAAACCACAACACATCCTATTTACAAGTACCATATCCTTTGCGTTATTCATTGTTATGATTACACCGATACAATCTTGAATCATTACATAAACACATTACATAAACACATTGTTTCACGACTGATACAATCTTGTTTGAATCAAATCAAAGATGCAAACTTTCTTTGAATCAAATCAAGGGGCTTTTAACCTGCATACAAAAATAGAAACAAACTCTAGTACAAGAATGAATTGAAGCTCTTACTAATGAGATCAGATCAAACAATCCAAGTCGTCTCAGAGAACCCAGAGTTGGGTTGCAGACTTGCAGATGGACGTCAGATCTGGGAAGCGGAAGCGGAAGCGGAATCGATCGATTGAGAGCGAAATGGATTCGGCGTCGGATCGGGGAAGCGGAGTCGATCGAGAGACAGAGAATTTCAGAAACAGAAAAGCAGAGAGAGAGAGAGAGAATGGTTAGGGTTCCGAATTTCTGCCTTTTATAATGGCGTTCTTGGGCGACGAACTTCGAAAATCGTCGCCCAAGATACTCTACTTGGGCGACGATTTTCTTTACTATAAATCTCGTCGCCTAAGATAAAGAAAATCGTCGGCCAAGAGTTATCTTGGGCGACGATTTTTGAAGTCGTCGCCTAAGATACTCTACTTGGGCGACGATGTTCTTCACTATAAATCTCGTCGCCCAAGATAAAGAAAATCGTCGGCCAAGAGTTCTATCATAAAATTCAGAATATCGTGATTTTGGTGATCGGAGAAGAGGAACTGAAAACCGACCGTCAGATATGACCAGCATAACAAATTACGTGGGTGGGAAAAAATTCAGCTCCATCGGACAACGACAAGGGCTCGATCCGTCCGGTCAATCGGCGTGGTCAAACCCCTAAACGGACGGAAACGGCTATTCGACCCTCCAAATCACGTAATATGGCCGGACCTTCAACTGAGAATAGTTTCCAATCGACGAGACGCTTACGAGGCTATAAAAATTTGGTAAGAAATAAATACCCGGGATAGGGCTACCACTAGGTAGAAATAAGAGAAATTCGTTGACCGGAACAACCGGCACCGAAATTTTACCAAAATATCTTCATTTTTCACGGGTTGACGTATTTCACCGTTCCGGTCATATCTTATTTCACGACTTTTTTGCGTTTGAGGCCTCTACGTATACGTTGTCTTCAAAACGAAACTTAAACTCAACACTTGTATAAAAAGTTATACAACATTAGTACATATATCGTGAGTTTGGTGATCGGAGAAGAGGAACTGAAAACCGACCATCAGATATGACCAGCATAACGAATTACGTAGGTGGGAAAAAAATTAGCTCCATCGGACAACGATAAGGGCTCGATCCGTCCGGTTAATCGGCGCGGTCAAACCCCTAAACGGATGGAAACGGCTATTCGACCCTCCAAATCACGTAATCTGGCCGGACCTTCAACTGAGAATAGTTTCCAATCGACGAGACGCTGACGGGACTATAAAAATAAAAAACATTACCTTACAATTTAAATGTGCTTTATTTATTTTAATTATTCGGATTATCTTGGCCGACGAAATTAGGGTAATTCGTCGGCCAAGATAATACTTGGGCGACGATATTTGTTAAATTCGTCGCCCAAGAGTAAAATCCTGTACAATGAAATTTAAACGTGCTTTATTTATTTTAATTATTCGGATTATCTTGGCCGACGAAATTAGTTTAATTCGTCGGCCAAGATAATACTTGGGCGACGATATTTTGTTAAATTCGTCGCCCAAGAGAAAAATAAAAAATCCTGTACAATGAAATTTAAATGTGTTTTATTTTATTTTAATTATTCGGATTACTCTTGGCCGACGAAAGTAGGGTAATTCGTCGGCCAAGATAATACTTGGGCGACGATATTTGTTAAATTCGTCGCCCAAGAGTAAAATAAAAAATCTTGTACAATGAAATTTAAATGTGTTTTATTTTATTTTAATTATTCGGATTACTCTTGGCCGACGAAAGTAGGGTAATTCGTCGGCCAAGATAATACTTGGGCGACGATATTTGTTAAATTCGTCGCCCAAGAGTAAAATAAAAAATCCTCTACAATGAAATTTAAATGTGTTTTATTTTATTTTAATTATTCGGATTACTCTTGGCCGACGAAATTATTGTAATTTGTCGGTCAAGTAAAAATAAAAAAATAAAATACTTAGGCGACGATATATTTGAGCTTCGTCGCCTAAGGATTAAAAAACTTAGGCGACGATATAAATATCTTAGGCGACGAAATTTAGGCTTAGGCGACGATTTTATTTTCGTCGCCTAAAGTTGAACTTTAGGCGACGATTTTTTTTTTCGTCGGCCAAGTTTTCTCTTAGGCGACGAAAAAAAAAATTGTCGCCCGGTTTTTTTTGTTTCGTCGCCCAAGACTCATTTTCTGGTAGTGACAATATATCATGGAGAACATTCAACTGGTGATTACTGAACTAAGACCTAGAGACCATTTTGCATCTGATTCCGCGGCCAGGAAATCAGAAAGCAAAACGTGATTCAAAAAGAAAAAAGAAACTAAAACCCTTTACGCCAAAGGAAAAGTTCACAAAAATATGAAGAGGATCGATCAAGTGAGGTTCTCATCGATTCGATCCATCTGTGTCGAATTTGTGGAGATGAAGCTAGATTAGGTTTGATGATCCGAATCGACGCCTTAACTATTATCCTTATTGTCCTATCGATCAGGACTCATCACCGAAGTTAGCCTCCCCCCCCCCCCCCCCCCCCCTTTATATCCTCATCCACCGATCAATTACTCGGACCACCATTAAGTTTTTCTCTAGTTCTTCATGAACAATTGAACATACATCCACCGCAACTTGACCGATTATTGTCAATAGTTGTGGGTCGTCTAATATTTAGGGCAATTATTGGGTGATCGATATCAGAAAATCTCTATGTCATCCCTGAATGTTGAAATTTAAATTTAGATGAACAACGACAATCTGAATATATCGATTAATTTCTCACTGATTGTGACTGCTATCTCTGAATTATTAGTGTGTTCATAATTGACAAGCCCGTTTAACTAACTTCTTTATCGTTTCTTACTTTCTTATAAGCTGGAGAACCATCTTCTTCCAATATTTGAATACCAATCCTTCGTTCTCTCTCTTTTCCCTTCTTCTTTTTTTCATTTTTTTCAGAAGAAATACCAACTTAATTCCAATCAAAACAAGAAAACAGAGCAACATTACTTAATTGCTCAATTGATCCACAAGTTGATCTTATTATCATGATTGTAACACGTAATGAAAGAATGTTGTAGTGCACCGTAATGAAATGAATTGTAGCGGCATGGATATATCACCGTAATGTTATAACGCGTTTTCACTCGTGACTGTCGATTATAAAGTTGTTAAGGCTCGTATCTAAATTAGAATATGTAACGGTGAGGAATATATATTCTAGTATGTAGTAAAGAGAATGTTCTTGTAAGTTAGAATAGGTACGTATAAATGTTGTAAATATCTTACCATGATAGGTAGTCAGTGAGCTGTGGTTTGGTTGGTTAAGATGTTTAACTGACAACTTTGAGATCATGGGTTTAAACCTCACGACATATGTAGGGTGTGTGAGTTATTAATAAAAAAAGTTTTTTTAAAAAAAAGATTGAAGTGATAAAGAAGATAATGATGGCATAGTATTATATATGTGTGTGTATGGACAATGACAAGTATAGAATATTAGTAGAATGATCGAGGGCGATTAGTAAGGGCTTTAAAGATTTGTTGGTGGCGGGTTTTATTCCGACCGATTGGAATTGATGAAGCAGAGAAGCAGCAAATACATACAAAATCGAATCTTCATCACTCTTGGCAAATGAGTGAGTGTGAGGGACACTTGAGGTAGAGAGAGAATAAGATCACATCTTAGGAAGAGGCTAGGGTAAGATCCCAATCATTCAGGACCAGCAAATCTGCCCTACTAATTATTGCCTGGCGGCTATGGACCATGCATGAGATCCCATAACGCCAAATCTTAAGTCGACCCACTAATTAAGTACTTCTCCTACCTTCGCTGCCGACTATTTTCCAAGCGGGCGAGCTCATGTTTTTATCCTTCCATCCCAAGCTAACACTTCTAAGACTCATCTGCTATAGAATACCTGAGTCATTACTCAAAAAATTTCTAAACTCTAAACTCTAAATCCGGTAGGAGAAAAATAAACTCAATAGCCGTTACATCAAATAGCTTGGTAGATGGATGATATATAAGTAGGGAGAATTATTGTTCGAAAGTCTAGCTGCTCTAGCTGGAGCTGCGAGATTTCGAGGAGATAGCTCAACCACCTTAAGTACGTAATTGCCTTAGAAATTAGGACATGAAAAATGGTCCAGATCACACGTGATATCCAGGCGTACACTATATGGGGCATCCTTCCGGGCACAGCTTTCCTTCAGCGTACCTACACATGCTGCACATGCTGCAGCCTCAGCTAGCTCCATCTCTTCCTCCTCTTCGACTGCTTCCACCATCTGTTCCATCCATTCCATCTAATTTCTGCTCTCATTTCTTCGATTTACTGAAAGACTAGTTCGCTTTGTGCTCATCGCATGGCTAGATCTATTCTCTAATTTATGATTCGTGGTCCATTTATATTTATTATGGTAACTGTCTGATTGAGTGTTCCAAATTTCGGCAGGACCATATTTCCCATCTCATTAGTTAAAACATATATATCTGCATCACCAAATTTCTTAATTATTGAACGTATATATGATCTTTTAAATACATACCTGTATGCTGATGGAAACCTACGAGAATAAGAACCCTAAACTGGAAACTTTGTGAATCTGTGAGATCAGGAGGGAGTGCTTTATTACGTAGAGTGAAAAGGGCAAGACATGCAGGCGCAGAGAGGGCGTGAGAGAGTGAGGGTAGGAGTAGTAGGAACAAAGACAAGTCGAGTCAGAGAGCTAGCTAGGCATGATCGATGACTACTACTGCTCGTCACTTTGGGACACTTATAGATTTCTGTATATTCCGTCTCCATCTTATACCTTATTCTCGAACTACCTAGCTAGCTCTTACCTATTCGAGCATTATAATATGGACCACCACGCACTAGTTCGATCGCAAACTTCAACTTGTCTTGTTCAATCATTTTTTTTCTTCTCTTCACATCGATCTTTCCACATGTTAAGGATATGAGATATTCCTAAAGCAGGAGATGGATCAAGCTTCGTGGCAATACTAACCTTAGCTAAGTAGCTTACTCCTCTAGTCCTCTCTTTCAATCGTTTTAAGGAGCAGAGCTTATAAGATTATAGTCTCTTTAAGTCTTTATCTCGTAGATAGTGGCATAATTAAGAATGTCATTATATGTCGGTGACCATGGATATATAGATTTACTTTCTTGATTGCGTAAGGGATTAGTACTGTATATCTTTTCACATTATTGTCGATTCATACTTCAAATTTCCAGCTCCTTCATCCTTACAAGGAAGTGACACCTACATTCTTCGTGAAACTAAAGGAACCTTAAACCTTTTTTTTTCTAAAGAGTACTTGGCAAATATACCGAACAGTGATATAGACAGTATGAAAGCTTAGAACGGGCAATAGTTTGAGTACTGTTTAGTCGATTTTCTCATGTTTAATCACTTCCAAGCTGGAACCCTAGAACCTCAACACAACTATGTAGTAAAATCATTAAATGTTGAGTTATGCTTTGAAATTAAGAACAATAGTCGTCCCGAGGCTTCGAGCTAGCTAATTAGCTAGACGTTTGTCTATATACGGAACATCGGTCCCAAGTAGTACATCTAGAAGAACTAGAGCTAGCAGTGTAGCCACTGTGTGCTCGTCAACTCATGCCTGATGAGGATCATGTATACTCATATAAACCATTAACTCACCACTGAAATGCATCCAGGTACATTTGCTAAAGTGATACATAGCATGCTTCGTTTCATGAATGGTCAATTTAAACAGTGCTCTGAGATGCACTACTACTTGACACAGACACGAGTAAAAAGATGGCTTCCTCACTACTGTGGAGATCATTTAGTTGCGAGAGAGAAGCTAGCATGCATGTGTTTAAAGAGACCAGCAGATTTGCTCAAAGTACCCACTACTTGGTCGTGGCTTTTTTCTAGCCCTAGCTAGTGGTATGTCATTGGCCCCCATCTTCTTGGAATCTAAATGGAACTAGGGGAATCTTCTTCATACCCTAGCAATGAAACTAGGAAAGAATTCCATGTTGCTGGGGTTCCAACTAGGAAAGAATTAATTCAGCTTGCAAATACGGGGTTCCACCAAAGTTAAAGGTGGGGAGCTGGCGGGGATCATAGATTCTATAATCACTGTGCACCATTTTGATGATGATCTCGTTCTTGGTACTTTTCCATCCTTACAGCTGCACTTTCAACCCCAGACATCAAAATCATTTGTTACAAAAGCCATTATAACTCGCACTGCATCATGCCAGTGGAATATTCCCCTCTTCTTCTTTTCCTTCGACTACAAAAGCAGATTACAACGAAAACCCTCTACAACTCGCAATACCAGAATATTCCCCAACACCCGACACCGAATTCACCCCTCTTCGAATTCGATTTATTACAAGATACGTGCTCGTACGAATATGCAATAAAGATCAAAGCTCGTTTTTAAAATGGTTGGATACTCATATGCCTATATATTCATTTTTTACACATTTTATTATGTTCATTTTTCACACATTTTAAATAATAGAAGAAGTGGATCAAGTGATTCAATTGGACCAAGATGAGGTCCAACAATCAGAATTCACGTGCCCACATTGATCCACAACAAGTTCGGCCCATCAATCTTTTCGTTTCCGGGTCAGAAAGCCCATAGTTCTCAAATTTACAAAAATTAATATTAGTTTTTTTCTTTCCCTTTTCTTTTTAAGGGTTGGACCGTCCAACCCGTGTAGGCCCAATATTCTGGATTCCACCTAGCCCGCTTTCGCCCATTTTGACCCACCACCCCACCACCACACCACCCCCCCCCCCCCCTTTTTTTTTTTCCAGATGAATACGGTAGTCATATTCTCTAGAGAACATAGTTGTAAGTTTAGTTTACTGGTGAAATGAATCAAAGATGAATGTTCTAACAGATCAAACCAATAATTTCACACAGGCAAACAAATCTCAACAACCAAAGTTGGAAATTTATGAAGCAAGAACACTAAGCTACAGCAAGAACTAAGAGGTTCAGAACCATAAACAAGTATAACAACTCACTAAAGATAACTTGTTCACTTGTTTGATTATGCCCTCAAAGAAGTCCTTGGCCTCAGCCTCGATTTCTTGCTTCTTCCTGGGGTTGATGCTGGACTGAAAAATTCAGTACACATTTCCATGAAAAACCTGTCCACAATTTCAACATAGGCAGGGCAAGTGAGGCGAGAGTAGTAATGAAAGACTTCTTGTACATCCAGAACATGATCCACATTGCTTATATCCAACATCTCCAACTCCTTCAGCTTCTCAGCTACCAAACAACCCCTTTTCGGCTCCTTCATTTCACTTGAAAACGCGGTTATACTTTCCTCCACTCTCTTTGTCATCGCCTTGTTGTTTAAATCACACGCCTCACGATCTCTCCTTCGAACAACTCTATGATCTTGCAGCGCGGGTGGTGAAATAACTAGTCTCTTATTGTTGCTTTGTCTCTTGCTATCCCATTGATCTGTGAAGTCGTTGTACAACTTATCCAAGTCTTTGTGACTGCTTGTGTTGTGGATGTTCATATCATGAACATGAGCAGTAGTACTAGCAGACATAGAAGTACTGTAGGCATTATAGATGGCAGGGGATTTGGTTAGCTTCTGGTAGCTACCAGCAGAAAATAGGTTCTTCAGGTTGCCAAGGGTTTTGTTAAAAAACCTCTTGGTGCTGGAAATCGAATTTCTGAACAGCATTGGTGGAAACTTTTTGTTAGTTTTGAGTGTCGGTATCGTTTTGGATTGTTGCAGGTAATGAATGAGCTTGGAGATGAAGAGTGGAGTTCTCTTTATACCAGAAGCAGAAGAGGAGCCATGAGAAGGTTGTTTAACTTTCTATGGAGAAGGAGAAAGAGAAAAAAAGGTTTGATTTATTTCTTCTGCTTTTTGTTTTGGTACCTTTGTTTTTCCCTTTATGTTTATTTGTCTGTACACACGCTCCTCCTCCCAAAATGAGCCACTATGATGAATGAAATGGATTGAAAATGATATGGAAGCTTAGGCAGTCATTGTTTTGGTATAGAGTGAGACTAATTCAGATTGTTTTCTTTGCTTTTACTTTAGAAAATGGAGTTGGTGCGTGGCCTCTTTTTTAGACAATGATAATGGAACTGGAGCCTCTGGTTGTTAGACTGACTCTCTCAGATATCAAATTTTCACCGAGTTTTCTTTTCTTTTCTTTTTGAGTATCAAAGATTTTGGTTGATTGAGATTGGCTTTAACATGTAACTTGCTCATATAGGTATTAGAATGTTATATTCATGATAATTTTTGATGGTAGAGTACAAACTATCACTGCCTAATTTGATCTGATGGTAGTTAGCGTAAAGTGTGATGATGAAATTTCAGCTCCCTTGTTGTTTTGTTTTAGCTACCTTCACTGACTTCTCTCTTGCTTCTATGACTGCATTGGCTCCTTTCATATGGAAGTCCCAAATTGATTAAAATCTCAAATTGGGTCAGATATTGACAGTATGTGGCTCTTTGGGAAATAATAATGATCATGATATCAAACTTCGCAAGGCATAGGATATGAGTATGATTAGAGAGACCAGATGACTAAGCTTCCACTCACTTGTACATCAAGTATCACAATGACCCTAAACCCAACAAAGCCTCGTGAAGAATTGAAAACAAAGCTCATTTAGATTTTGAGTGAAGCTTGGATATCTCTCACTGCAACAAAGCTAATTTGCCAGAGGCAGATTAGTGATGATCGTCCATACCAAAGCCAATTATTCCAGCAAAGTATTACATGAGCCAAAGAACAATACATAGAGAGACTAGTACAAATGCAGACTTATTATTGGAGTGGGAGGGAAGGAAGGAGTAAGAACAAAGTGATGTAGCTAGCTGACTGAGAATGACCGGAGAACGACTAGGTCTAACAGATAGAGACAGTTGTACAGTCTCTTTGACGCTTTCACAGTTTTACACCATGCCACGTCTCCTAGGGTTGGAACCAGTCTCTTTCTGGTGACTCAGTATCCGTGCTGCGCAAGACTAACCCACAGACCACAGGCCTCTCTATCTCGCATATTCTTTTTCACTTGACCATTTTCACAGTTCTTGTGAAACGCAGACACAAATTCGCTTCACAAACCAAAACCCAAATCAAATCAACCCTATGCTCCAAATTAAACCAAGTCACCAAAACCATAATGGAAGCAAATTTCATGGTCTAGTTTGAAGGTGGGTACCTGAGACCTTTGTTGAAGGCGACGGCCTTGTTCTTATGAGCCCTCTTGTTGAAGTAACGGCCACGCGGACCTTCCGCCGGAATCGCCACGTCTTCTTCAGCCTGCTCTGCTGCCATTGCGGCTTCCTTAACTACTGAGATAGCTCAAGTCGTTGCGGCTTCCTAACCTGACGCCGTGGAAACCCTGATTTTGATTCATCAAAAAATCAATCATGGTTTCATCTATTTTTTCAGGTACGGCAATCAAACAGCTCCGCATATGAGAAGCATTCTCCATTTTCTTATTCGAGACATATTCGTGCCTTGTAGCCAATTCCTGTTCTATTGGCATTGTATATGTGATTCTTTTGGAAATTATAATGATCATGACCCAACTTTGCAAGGCATAGGATATGAGTATGATTGGAGAGACCTGATGACTAAAGCTTCCACTCACTAGCTTGTACATGACCCAGAGGCCAGAGGAGGCGCCAACCCAAGTGCTCAAAGCCTTGTGAAAATATGAAAACAATGGTCTTTTAGATTTGAGTGAAGCTAGGATATCTCTTTCCGTTAAGGAGCAGATTAGTGTTGATCGGGAAAACCAAAGGCCATTGTTAATTCCAGAAAAGTAGTACAGAAGCCTAAGAACAATACAAATTTGAGTTTCAATCAGCAATATTGAGGTTTACTTTCTTGCCATAATGATGAGAAACCATGAAAGACTTGCAAGAATACCAATCACATTCTAATTAGGAATCAAGAGAGTAAGAAGATCGAAATGTTTTCTTTTGATATCTAAATCATCTTTGTCTCCATTTTTCATTAGGAGTTGAGTTTTCTTTAGAATAAGTTTCCATAATCTCAGTATATGAGGATTAAGTTTCTAGTTCCCGCGTGAACAAGGTTTTCACTTATGTAACATTTCATGGATTGATGCCTATATAAGGCAACGTTTAGATTAGTACAATTACTAGAGAACATAGATTTCTAATTCCTATGAAAGGTTCAAGCAATCATTACATTGTATTTAGCGATGGAATTGCAACCTAGCAGCAACGCAGAAGAACAACCAAAGATTGTTGGAGACTACTCGACTCAGATCATCCAAGAAAAACCACAGCCGGCTGTATACTCTTTGATTCATCTTGCTCACGAGAACTCCCCAACTGATAACAGGATCCGCCATAAGAGTAGTACTCTTAGCACTTTCGAAGGCCCCGAAAAATCAATGGCATTTGTACAACATGATGGAGTTTATGAACTCAATTTTTGTGATATTTGTAATAAGATGGGTCACCTGGATAAATTGTGCCCTCTAAGTCGAATGTTATATGGCCAGTAGCCTAGTTTCCATGGATTGTTTCTAATTATATATGCATTGTATTAGATTTTACCAGTTTGATTATGCATTATAGTTTCAAATTTGTGTACTACGTGTTGTCCCTCAATTATACATTGTTCTTTGATCATTCTGAATTTTCTTGTTTAGTTTCACATTCTGGGCCAAGCCCTTGTGGTCCTTGCAAACCTCAAATGAGTGAAATCATCCAATTACTTCACCTTCTTTTCATTTTTCTGGGCAGAGAAATGGTCCAACCTCTTTAATCTCTTTCCATAATCCGCCCATAACTTAATAAAAGAGCCCAAATCACTTGGAAATATGTGACATGAAAAAAGAGAGAGAGAGATGTAGCACAAGAACCCAGAAAATGCTGACAATCAATGAGCTATATAGCCCAATAGAGACGGGTTACAGCATATGAGTATGAAGCTCACTACCCCAAAAAAATGCGACCATTAATGAAAATGTAGCCAAAACCATATCATATGTAACATCATTGCCCTAATATGAGTCAGACATTCTTCTTCTTCAAATTGCTTCTTCCCCAGTTGGGTAAAACTGTAAACACTAGCTCCTCTCTGTACACCCCATTTATTGGTGTTCCACCAAACCCAGTTTGCATTTCATTGAACAAAGAGAACCCAAATCTCTCTTTCTCATGTGGGTTTGTAATTTTCCTGTGAAGCATTGCTATCAGAGTACCAGAGACACAGATACAAAGGTCACTATTTTCTCATTCCATTGTGTGTTCTCTTTCAATTTAGTTTTGATTTTGAGCAAATCCCTTTGTTGAAATGGACGTATCAGTTTTCGTGGAGAGCTCCCATTGCAGAACTGATGGTTAAGTTTCATGAGCTTTTTGGGATTACTACATGGGATGGGAATTGTCTGGTCACCCCCCTTTCTTTTGAATAACAGAACAAACAGACCATTGTTTTGAATTCCTTCTTCTTTTTGTAAAATATCCCATCCTTATTTGATCTTTAGTTCATAACTTATCCTTCATGTACAAACGTACGTATGATCTGTCAACACTTTGTTTGTCACTGCTAAGTTTTTAGGCGCTCAACCCAAATCATCATTTTTTCAATACTTGTTATATACAGTTTAGGCTTTGTTAATCAGTGTTTATATAGGGTTTAGAGTTCATTATCCGTCAGTCCAGTGACACTATACTCGTTCAAATGTCTAGACATTAGTCACATTACGATAAATGAGTGAATGTTACGTAAAAATGCTTTGTCTATGTGTTCGAATAACTACTTCAAAGGGGCGAAAACAAACCCAACATAAGAACGTTGCGATCTTCTTCACATTTTTCTAAGGACACAAAACTCGAATCTGCCTCCACTCTTGGGAATCACTAATAACTAAGCAGCTTAATGATGCCATTCCTGTCTCTGGTTTTCGTGTTCATCAACAAAAAAAGCCTAATGAAGGTCCTTAAGGCCGCTATGAATGTCTGTTGGTGCTGGACAATGTTTTACACTGCAGAATACCATTTCACAGCTTTGCTAGGATGGTAGGAGGAGGGTGTGTTTGAATTTTCTTGCCTCTGTTTTTGATATAATGGAATCAAACTGCTTTGCTTCTGATTCCAATTCATTAGTGAAAATTCAAACTTTGAAACAGATGTTGTTGACAACACATCAAAACATAGATCATACACCTAATCTTGTCTCATTTCTTTACAAAAACTACAAAAAAATTACAAAGATTAACAATTTGGTTGTTCTTGTCCGCAGGCATTATGTCAATAATTATAAGTTCTAAAAATAAGATAGAACCTGGTGGCATGTAGTTTTTAATACCTCAAACTTGCAAGAGGTTAACAGCAGGTGGTTGCTTTTAGGAGGACAAAAGCATATTTCGATTCTTAAATCAAGTACACGTTTTGTCATTTTTAGTTCATAGGATTATGAAATTCAATTTCTTTGTAATTTTTTGATCAGCATCAGCTAGTGTGTACTGGATGCCATTGATATTTTTATTTCTTTGACCAAATACTTCATCAAGACATATATATATATATATATATATATATATATGCTACAAAACCAGCTAAGCATAATCTATATTTCTTAAACAGATTTGAAGTGTAAAGCTTCCCAACTCTATCAAATTTAGTTAAAGTTATTGCATTGCCAAAAACATTTAGCCTTTTAGGTGGAGGGAGAAGTTGGTCTCAATGCAAGAAAAGAGATAATGTTGAATCAGGGGGATTTTTCTGGGTTTTTTTTTTTTTTTTTTTTGGAATTGGGATTCACCTTTTTGTATGCTTTTGGTGCAAATTTCTCATGGAAACTTCAAAAAAGCCTCAACTACACAAAAAAATATAATGTGATCTTCAACACTTTGCTTTCCCCATCTTTCAAGTTTCCAAGTTGGAAGAAAGGTCCATCCCAATCTCTCAAAATAATGGAAACAAGCATAGGCTTTTTCCCTCACACCCCAATCTAAGCCAATCTTTTTCACAAGTACGAAGAGAACTGCCACCATATTTTCATGTCAAACTCAACAGTCATTGATATGGTACCTCTGATTTTCTAGCTTCATCTTATCAAACTCATTAGTGTTTTGTCATATCATAAAAAGAAGAAGAAACAAAACAAAACCCAGAAAAAAGGCCAGGCTTTTAGTCCATTCAACTCAACAAGATTCACAATTTCTAAGAAGAAGAATAAAATACAGAGGTCATAGAAGCTAAAGTGAAAAGTAGAAGATAAACACAGTAGTCAACCAAAGTTAGAATCCTAACTATTTCTTCTTCTTCCTCAGAAATTAAACCTAAGCACAGATTACAGAGGAAATTAAAATAGAGTGTTCTGTTTTCCCTTCAAGTCCCCAAGTTGGAGAATAGAGCCTCCCAAATCTCAGTGAAGACTTCAATAATAACTCTGTGATGATGAGGCGAGTTCAGCTTCAGAAAACACTGCAAAAGATGCTCAAGATCCTTGCCTGAAAATATCTGCTTCTCCACGATCATTTCCACCATTGATGTTCTGAAATCGTTGTAAGGATCACTAGATTTCTTCACCACAGCGAAGCTGTCCTTCACTTTTCCTTGCAATGGCATCAGACCCACCTCAGAGCAGACAGAGCTTCCTCTTCTCCGGCCAAAGCTCTGAGCTTTTCCCCGAGAACTCGAGCGCAGTCGCCGGCGAGAGCCTGAAGAATCGGAAGTGTGAGTGTTGGAGGAGAACAGAGTATCAGTCTCGTCTTCTTTCTCTTCATCTTCACTGCTGGACCACCACCCATTGTAGTAGTAGTGATTACTATCCAAAGAAGAAATATCACTCTTCTGACTCCTCTTCTTCTTTTTCTTGTTCCCTCTCTTCTTCCTCTGTCGAAAGCTGTGACTTTCATGGACTTCGTAGAACGGATTTGAGTTCGAGAACAGAGGATTTGGAGGGATTTCAGACTTCACAAACGGGGAGCGACGTTCGAAAATCTTGCGTCTGGGTAGCATGAGGTCAGTGTTGGATCTGGAAATGACGCAGCGGTGGTTGATGGGTTGTTGCTTCGGGTCGTCGGAACATTTAGGTCGGCAAATTGCCGGAAAAGGCTTAGGAGGAGGAGGAGGAGGAGGAGCTGGTTTTGGAGGAGAGTCGGTACTAGTGTTACAATTCTGAGGCAAAAACACAGCTTTTTCGATCACGTCAGAGAGGCTACGTGAGCGGCAGGTGCCGAGTGAGGCCTTGTGGAACATGCGCGAGAGGTTCAGCTTGAAGCGGTTCTCCATTTTAGAGAGAAAAGTACAGAGGTTAGAGAAACAGAGGAGCTTTAGAGACAGAGAGAGAACAGAGGAGGAGGGTTTTGGAGGAAAGAGAAGGGTTGGACTTGGGGGTGTGTATAAAACTATAAATGCATGGGAAAAATGAAAGTGAGAGTTGGATTAAATGATAATTTTGTAAAAGTTTGGGGGTGTGAGGCTGGTTTTGTCTGTTTCTTTGTCCTCAACAACGAATATTGTTTTGGTATTATAATAAGGGGCTATTGTTGACCTTCTACACCCACATTCCTTTTTCTTGATCTTCGTTCTGGGTCTTTCCCATAGAGGGTTCCTTCAGTCCTAAACTCTTTTTAAGTACTAAACTCCTAAATGTAGTTGTTTCTTGCCTAGAGGGATTCTAGTTTCTCGAAGATTTGATAAAGGGAAGATGTTCGTTAAAATGTATGTAGTCATATAAGGTGTGAGCGAAAGAAATACATACAAGTTAAGACAAAATATTCGATAAATTGTCTAAAGAAAAAACAAATTAAACAACAATTTTAAAATGTGACAAATAAGGTGATTGAAATTCATTTTCTCTACTAATTTGCCAATCATTAAGCTAGTGTAGTCATTCATTGATATGCGTTAATAATATGAGTACAAGACACATCCTTGTGTAATAATTCTCTACACCTACAATCATAACCTAATTAGTCCAATCAATTTCTTTCTGATTATACCTAGGCTCTTTGTTTTCTCTTGCAACTTTTCCCATATCAGGGTTTGAGATGTTAATAATGAACTTATCACAGGGAAGCAAATGACTCAAAGTGGCAAAGAAAGCTTGATAGGGTCGAAATGATGAAATGGGTAGCTAGAAGAAATGTGTAGAATGCCTTCTATCTATAGGTATACCCCCCAAGTAAATGCCACCCACACTATAGTCTATATAGAAAGAGGAGAAGGTAAGGGACCAGAAACTAATGAAGTGATCTTATTTAGGGTTCATGGTAGGCACATACGTATATATTTGGTAGACATATTTGAAATTCAAATTATATAACTGTGATGCAGGTATTTGCACAGAAATGGGTCACTGGCGATTAGGGTAATGCATATACCTACCTTCATATAAAAGCTAGGATATGTAAATTATTTCACCCAATTACTTGGTATTAGGATAACCTATTATCTATATACAGGCTTATATGAAATGCCAAGATTTCATGACAGTGCAGAGAGACTAAACTATTGGCGTCAAATATAGATCCCGACCTGAAATTGCTTCATTGTTTCCTCTGTGAATATTAGTAGTCTCCACTACTATATATTAATCCAATTGGCATTATCACAAAGGATTGGATTAACTTAGAAAACTATTCATAGTAGTAAAAAAGTTTCGGATTTCATCTATTATTGGAGAATAACATTATAACCATATTGTTTTGACCTATGTTATCGTAGTTTTAGATATGTTGAAATGTTATTTTAGACATGTCGATTGAGAGAAATAAAGATTTTCGACATGGTTAAGATAACACCATTGTGCACGTTTGTTACCCCGAACTGTCTAATTCCGGACTAAGTCTCTGCTTTGTCCTGGACTATGTAGGCTCGGATTAGGATACAGTAATTTCTGACCCATGTTTGGTACAGTCTCGGACTAAAGAACAGAATCAGCAGAATAGTCCAATCTCACGTTTGACGAACCACCGGACTAAATAAATTTTGTAACTCAATTATTTTTTGTATTATAACAAGTATTATTCAATAATAATATATATAATAAGTTGCTTAGTCTTTTTGATATAAAACAAGTTGCTTGGTCTTTTTTAATATATAAGATAAGTGAATCCATATGCTATGTTATTTGTTTAAGATTTTCCCCATTTCAATATGTAGGTTTACATCTGCAGCAAATTAAGCTTTATTAGTAGCACAATGTAACACTGCACAATCATATCTCCATTCTAACTTTGCACAAATCTGTTGGCAGATAACAACCATATCTTCATGCAAAACTCAAAGCAAAGAATCAAAGAGCTCATACTCATAAGAAACATCTCTTGTAACTGATATTCAATTCAGAAACTATATCTAGTTTACAACAACAAAGCCATGGATCAAAACCACACCCATAACACATACAACTATGCAAACTACCAACTGATCATATAACTATTTTTCTTGAATTTTCATTTGATATTCAAAACAGTGGCAGCAACTCCCCAAAAGGCACATAAAGGCAACAACTCCCCAAAAGGCTTGTCCAACATGTGTTAAGGCAGCAAATCCCCAAAAGGCAGCAACATGTGTTAAGCTAGGTAGATCCCCTAGCAGCATCAATAAGCATTTTTTCAACATATCTTTTCTTTGCTTCAATGGAACCGATACTTGAAAATTGCTGCCATATATTGTACTGATTTCATATTCATATATTGTATAGCTCATAATGGAACCGATACTTGGATCTGTTGTTTTGGTCAAATACTCAGAAAATAGCACAACTCATAATGGATAGATTTTCTAATAAACCAACAAGAATTCATATTATCCAAAATAGTATAGGTATCAGAAACAGACTGAAGTTAGATGTAGAACAATCAAACCTCAAGTTAAAACCAATGTTAAGGTAATACTGGTTTTAAAAATTTGTGGTCAAATTGATTTTGTAAGAGTTTACGCAACAATAGAAACAAGAAGTAACAGTTAGGGACCTATTAGGACAAGGAGAGCCTTCACTATCTACCTAATTGTCGTATATTAGGGCCTGCAGATTTGTCAATGACGTGCATAAACTGATAATGCTGATGAGAGAAAAATCTTACCTGTTATGCACAGCAATATTCCACCTAGAGACATCCATCCAAATTCTTGGTTCTTAGCTACACTTCTCTACAACAAAAGGCCCATAATCCCTCACATAATTCCACCTTTTTTTTCACCCACATTACTATGTAATCTAAATTCAAGGTATTCATGAATTTATACTAACTTATGTACCCATTACTGAAGCCAAATCCATCAAATAAATAAAAGAACAAAAAAAAAGAATAAATCAAGATTTCGCAAGAACAAGTCAACCAGAAAATCACTACTCAGTGCACAGAAATTATTTTCCATAAATATAAAGAAAAAAAAACCAAGAAGACGAACAAGAAAATAGAGCAAAGTAAAGAGAGAGAGAGAGAGAAGAAGCTGACCTGAGATATGAGGGCGTTTCCGGAAGAAGAAGAAGCAATAGGGAATTGGGTTGTGCGAGAGACTAGGAAAGGCAAGCTGTGGAAGACATGCAAACAAAGACGGAGAGAATAGTATGCTTCAAATTCAGAGAAATTTTGAGGACAAAGAATAGAATAAACAGCAAGGAAGGAAGGGTGGGTTTATAGAGAGAGAGAGAGAGATAGATAGATAGAGAGAACCTGCTGGAGTCGATGGAGGCGGTGAGAGGTGAGGCGTGAGAATAGGTTTGCGCAGCGAGTGATTCGCTTATGGAAATAAATCTTACGGAGTCCCCCCAAAATTGGGGCCTCTCCGTAACACCAAAAAAGAGGGACATGGGGACTCTGTAGTCTCATTAACTCTAATCACGTGTTTTCCCAAACATGAGTTTCATACTAAGTTTTTTCACTACATAGTCCAGTCTAGTCCAATCCCGAGAAACAAACGTGCCCTTTAAGTATAAACAGAGAATTAAACACCGTCAGGATGTTATACACATTACACAGGGTTTACGTTTGCATTTAACCCTTTGTTATCATGGTGGCTAGAATATTCTCATGAATTTTGACCATGAGGGATCCTGACGTACTGTGTCTGACGCCTCCTGAGGAAACCTTTTGTTCTGATCGCTGTATTTTTCACTGTTTATGAAACAGGGTGTGCAGAATAAGAGAGATTTGGCCATTTTCATATGGTAGGGGTCTGAGTATTGCAGTTGGATAAAAGCAAACCAAGCACACAGATGCTTGAAGCATGAAAACGGGGAGAGTGTCGTTGGGAAACACTGCAATGCCTTATTCTGTAGGCGCAGTCTAGCTTTACTCAGCTCCATTCAACCACTGTGTGAGCTCGTGAACTCATTAACAATTCAAATTGTACTTGCGAATCTGATACGTAGTGCTAATGTCCTAACCCTGTATGATATTAAATATCATATAACTATTTCACTTAATTTTTTTTATATAAGATATTATTGTAGCGACAAATCAAATAATGTTATTTTCTCATACATGATGCAAAATGCGTTTAAAAAGCTATGTTTGCCTCTCAATTGACTTTCTTTAGTCACTTTTGAGATAGTTTGTTACACATTCCGAATCATCAACTAAATTAGTTGTGTTTATTTTCATTAATAACTTTTGAATCCTCTATAACTATTAGCCTACTACTCATTGCTGTGATATCTTGATTTATATCTTCGTGTAGTATTAAAGCATTCCATATTCTAGTTGCAGAAGTGCTGCATTCTCATCTAATAGAGAACGGGAAGAGTTGTGAGTTTGAAATAATGAAAATGGAATTGCATGAAAAGGGGTGCCCTAGAAGTCTCCCTTAAACATGTGTGCTTGCAACCCACCACAGATGTTTAAGGGTTTAATTTCTAAGTAAGATTCATGTTAGAGGGAGAGATGGTCATGGAGATTTGAAATGTGAGATTCAGAGTGGAGGACAAAGGTAATATTGTCACCTTTTCCATGTTCTATATGGAAAGAAACTATATACTATCATCGCCCTTTTTGATTTCTTCAATCTGCAGCTTTGAATTTCCATAACTTTGTCAACATGTTCATGTATGCTTCCAATTCGTCCACTGGTTAGAGGACAAACTTCAAAAGGACCTAAACTCTTGGCAAAACTATAAGGACCTGAATCTTCATAGATACAACATCTCAGTTTTTCAAATTTCCCAAATAAAACAATTTGGGTAGGGGTCAATGAAATCACTTGCAATTATGAATCTAGGTCTAGCTATGAAAGAATCTCAAAGTCTTGGAAGGTTCCAAGAGAGCAAATACAAATGAGGCAGCAGTGCAATCGTTAAGGCTTTACAACCAGATCCCCAAGGAAACCAAGAGCTATCAAACAGTTTAGTGCAGTTGGGTTCACTTTTCAAGTGGAAAAACTTGGCTCTGTGACAAGAAGAAAACCATTGCTATGGACATGGATATCCTCATCCACTATCACTTTCTTTCATGCTTGCTCTAGGTGTTATGAGATTGTAAAGGCTCTGAAAATTTCAAAACGGAGTTTTGAACTTTCAAAAGGGGCTACTGTTTTGACATTTTTTGAGCATGACTTTTGGGTTATAATGTCTTTAGCTTGTGTCACTTTTCTATGTGATCATGAAGTTCTTTTCTATGTGATCATGAAGTTGTTGTTTTTACTCTGGGATTTTTATATGACTCCCAGAAAGGAATAGATTAGCAGACAAGGGCAATCACCCAAATTACCATGAGCCAAGCTTGCAGAACACTGCTCACCCTTACAGTCTCTACAACTTCATTTTCTGTGCAATCTGTGGTTGTTTTGTTAATTTGTATTAACTTCTTGGACTCGTGGAGTAGCAAATTGCCTAAATGCGCGATAACAAAATAACAATTGATTTTATTTGTATATTTATTGGAATCTTAATCGTAATACAAATAAAGTGTTTAATAAATTATCTCAAAGACATTAACATATAAATAACAAAGTACACGGTTTCACCAACTCGAACTTGAATTTTAAAATGCTCGATGAAATGTTTTAAACAAGTTGAGATATAAGCCACCAATCAAATAATGTGGATCTTTGCTTGTAGTCTGAACGGCTAAAAATCGCAGAGGTACAGAACTAGTGTTGCATGCAATAACCGTATGTTATGGCATCTCTTCTGAAGAACGTATTCGGCGCATCCGGAAATTTAACGGTGAGATCGCCGGTGAGATCACCGGGTGAGACCGGACACGGGTGAGTGAACGGTGAGAGTGGCCGGGTGCGCTGTATAATTTTCATCTCTTCTGTGTGAGTGTGACTGAGGGGCACAGAGCTGTAGTAGGTACAAGCTCAGTGTTCTGCAAATTCAAGAAAATGAAAAGATGGGTATGCAATTTCAGGACCTACACCATGGATAAAAGTAAACAGTCGTGAAAGTTGGTCTGGACTTTTACTCTCTCTATGTATCCAGAAAATCCGTCAGTGAATTTCTAATGTGCGTGTGCTAGCACGGGCTTCATTCACCCGTGAACAAAACTGTTTTTGTCCTAGTTACTTGTCATCTTCTTGTCTAGTCTTAGCTTTTCCCTCCAAGTTCATCTCCTTTCTTCTTATATTTTCAGTTCTTCTATTCACTTATGATCATCAAGTTGCTTCTACCTATCAATCTTTAATATGTCATGTTAAGAGTTTACATAACTTGTGAACTTATGAACATAGGGGGGTTGTCACATTGTAGATCAAGCAGACACTCTTGCATATGTTATATATTTTCATACATTTTAAGGGTCACCGAAACATTTTGTCAAACACTTTATGACATATCTATTAATTCTCTCACCCTATTTACCTTTGTTGTCACTTTGTCTTCAAAAATAGTCTCCATATCCTCCAAGGTCCTGCCTTTTGTCTCCGGCAAGAACAAGTAAAAGAAGACCGTACCTGCAAGCATTATCCCTGCAAACGTGAAAAATATTCCGCCGAATGTGATCTCGTGAGAAATGCTTAGAAATGTCATTGACACTACCCCACTCACTAACCGGTTCACCGAAATGGCTAGGCTCGAGGCTTGGGCTCGTAGTCTCATCGGGAAGATTTCCGAAGAGTAGACCCAAGTTATGGGCCCAAGCCCGATTGAAAAGAAAGAAACATCGGCGCAAACTGCAATGATACACAATGCAATGGCCCAGGTTGGTTTTTCTGTTGAATGCTCGAGAAACTTGGACCCGAGGCCCAGCCCAAATAGAGAAACCACCATTCCTGCGGAGCCCAATAACAAAAGCGGCCGCCTCCCATACTTGTCCAATTTCAATGCCGACAACAACACAAACAGGGCCTTGGCAAGGCCCATAATGACATTCACACCAAACAGTTGTCTTTTATTATGAATTCCGGCTGCCTTGAACACTTCCGGGCAGTAGTACACCACAGCGTCGTTTCCAGAAGCCTGCATGAAGAAGTTGATCCCAATAGCAGCAACGAGCATACGCCTGGTGGGCCTAGTGGGCCGTAACAAAATCTCCTTCCAAACCGAACCACCTTCATGGGCCGAGTCTGGGCCTTGAATTGCATCCTTGGTTATTTCCTCGAGCCTCAACTGAGCTTCCTCTTCAGAAGCTGATGTTCTGATCAAAACCTTCTTTGCTTCACTTAGTTTGCCTTTCATTACAAGCCACCGAGGAGACTCCGGCATTGCTATCACCCCAAAACCTATACCAATTGCCGGTATCGCCGCTAACCCTAACATTAGTCTCCAACTTATGTGCAGTGGTAAGCCAGACAATGCAAAGTTAACTATGTACCCAACTAACAAACCAAAAGTGATGAACACCTCTGGGAGTGAGGTTAGAAAACCCCGGCTCATGGCCGGTGAGAGCTCGGCTGTGTACACCGGAGCGATCATGAGGGCGTAGCCGACGCCAATTCCAGCCACGCACCGTCCCGCCATTAAAAATAGGTAGGATGGTGCGAGGCCCATGAGGAGTGCACCCATTAGAAATGTGCATGTAGCCAAGACTATAGTGTAACGCCTGCCTATAATATCTGAGGTCTTGCCTGATGCTAGTGACCCTACTAGAGAAAACACATTCAGGGTTCCCACCAAGATTTCCTGTTGAGTTCGTGTGATTTTGAAGTCGTCCTTGATCAAAATCACAGCACCACTCATCACTCCAATATCTGTTTAACAAAATCGAAAAAAAAAAAACCCCGAAATTCGTATATCAATTTCATTTGTTTACGAATGAAATTTAAGAGTAATGGATGAACTGAGGCTTACCATAACCCAATAAAATGGAGTTCGTGGAGGCAAGAAGAGCGCAGACGATTGTGTACTTGTTCAGCCCGGAATTTTTACGATATTGGGAGGCCTCGATCTCAGCCATGTTTGTCGAAATAGTGAAACTGTTTGATGAGGAGGATCTGGGATTCGATTTTCTCAGGTGGTTGTTGAAGGTTGAAGAGGTATGTAGGTGGGAAAGTGAGAGTGAATGAGGGTTGCTTTGTGTTTGCCTAGAGAAGCAGAAATAGTGAATATGGGAATGAGAAAAGTGCTGACATGATTTGATGAATGAAGAACACGTTCAGCAACAGAAGCAGGTCACAACATCAAGGTGGTACAAGTGTTTAGGTCATTCTCTTCTCTCTTCTGCTGTCGTTTATTCCAGATTTATTCGAATCTTGGAATTACGTAATTGGGTTGGGGCTGTGAATTTAGGAACGAAGAGCCAAGGTGATGAGTTAACGAGCAATAATATCGTAGACAATCTCTATCTGTTTTTCTTTCTTTTAGGAAAAGAGTTGGGGAGTGTCCATCTCTTTCTAACAGATTACAATTTAATGGTTTGCACTAACGAGAAATATGAAAAAAGAAAAAAAATCATTTTAATATGAAAATAAACAAAAGGTACACATTCAACTTTGTCCTTGAGAGAAACTGCAACTATCATATCATGCCCAAAAATTTCATGATTCCCATTTCCCTCTTTTGGAATTTGAGGTACGGTAGCACAATACCTAAAGAGCAATCTACACATTGAACTAAACAACACACTCATGGTCAATGACTAATTCATGATCATAGGATGAAACTCTATAACAACTTATGCAACTAATTTCCTATGGTGTTCAATGTTGCAAATCATTGTGTTCCAACCAATGGAAATAATGATACATATCTCTTACAATGCACGTCAAGAAAGAAGCATTTTCCGGTTCTCTTTGTCATACTCATCCTCAAATAGAGCCTCGATTTCTTCCAAGTTTTTTCCTTTTGTTTCCGGCAATAAGCAGAAGTAAAAGAAAATTGTACCCACCACCATTATTCCCGTGAGCACGAAAAACATACCTCCGAATGTTATCTCCCTAGACATGCTTAGAAATGTCATCGCCACCAAGCCACTCACCAATCGGTTCACCCCTATCGCCAAGCTTGAACCTTGGGCCCTTAACCTCATCGAGAAAATCTCCGATGAGTACACCCATGTGATGGGCCCAAGCCCAATGGAGAAGAATGAAGCGGCCGAACACACCGCCACAACACACAACCCAATAGCCCATGTGGGCTTGTCAATTGAATATTCAAGAAACTTGGAGCCCAGGCCCAATGCAGCTAACGAGAATGCCATGCCGATTGAGCCCAAAAGCAAAAGTGGCCTCCTGCCATACGAGTCCAAGAACATAGCTGATATCAAAACAAAGAAAGTCTTGGCAATCCCCATGAGTATTGTGACACCAACAAGCTGCTTCTTGTTGGGAATCCCGGCGTCCCTGAAAACTTCCGGGCTGTAATACACGACGACATCGTTGCCGGAAGCTTGCATGAAGAAATTGACACCAATGGCGGCAATGAGAATGCGGCGAATGGGCCTAGTGGGCCTCAACAATAAGTCTCTCCAAACCCCTTGCCCACTCCAATTGCTTGAAGAAGTCGCAGGCATTGAATTAGCTGCTCTTGCTATCTCTTTGAGCCTCAATTCAGCTTCCTCCTTGCTTTCAGATGTTCTTATCAAAACCTGCTTCGCTTCGTCTAAGCGGCCTTTCATCACCAACCACCTATTTACCAATGTCAATGTCAAACAGAAACATCAACAAAACATCCGCATTATATGGTCAAATGTACCAAAACAAAACATAGCAAACATGTATGTTTCTAGTAAGATGTGATCAAAATCTACTGCCGAATTACCTAGGTGACTCCGGCATTGCCAACACGCCGACTGCAACTGCAAATGCCGGAAATGCTGCAAGTCCAAGCATAAGTCTCCAATTCAAGTTTTGTGGGAGGCCAGACAAAGCATAGTTGGAGATGTACCCTAGTAGTATTCCACCATTGATGAACACCTCAGGGAGGGAGGTCAGAAAGCCACGAGTAAGAGCCGGCGAGAGCTCTGCTACATAAACCGGGGCAATCATAAGTGAATATCCAACACCAATCCCGGCCACCACTCTTCCAGCTATCAGGAACAAGAAAGATGGTGCTAGTCCCATCAGAATTGCCCCTATTAGAAAAGTTGTTGCAGCCAGGACAATAGTGTAACGCCTGTCGGAGGTCCACCAGGATCGGTCGTGAAGTTCTGCACAAACATTCGATCGCGATCTCTCCAGCTTCTTTATTTCAATACCGTCGGGAGAGGTCTGAGATCACGCCGGGGAGAAAAAACGGCGTCGCCAGCGCTGGAATGGTGGAAATCCGGACGGAAAACTCGTCCGAACATCCGCAGCTGAGACGGACTGTATATATATATATATACACACAAACCAAAGGCGTATAACCCAGAAACTAAAAAAATTATTGAACAAAATAATTACACAAACCAAACCTTAGTAGCTATAGGCGTCCAATTAGATAAAATATAAACAAAAGTTGATAACATATCCTCTAAAGTTAACGTACTACCTCAACCCAAACCAGAAACTTTTTTAGTTCATTTCAGTGAACTGAATAAACCAACGATCAATTCTACTTCTTCCATTCACAAAATAGAACAGACGTTAAAAAAATTAAAAACTAAAACACCTGGATCTAGTAGAATTGCAGTAATTCATATATATATATATATATATATATATATATATATATATATATATATACAGGGCTTCTTGGCTACAAATGTGTGCACCAATGGTTTTGGTGAGGATTTTCATTTTTACACCATTTTTCGATCGAATTTCCTCATCTCCACCGTCTAATATCTAGATAATATTGTGTAGATCATCTATGCAAAATTTCAGCCAATTTGATAATCATTAAGGCCCTCAAATTCAAAAAACAAATAGACGGACTGAATTCTGTTAAACATGAACCGTTCATGTTTATAACAGAAAGATGCAATTTTGATGGCCTTAACGATTACCAAATTGGCTGAAATTTTACTGAGATGATCTACACAATATTATCTAGATACTAAATGGTGAAGATGAGAATATTCGATCAAAAAGTGATGGAAAAATGAAAATCCACACCAAAACCATTATTGCAGACCTTTGTAACTGAGAAAATTCCTATATATATATATAAGCGCAAATCCCTCCGTTCGTCACCATCCGACGCCGACGACGACGCGCCTCCACCCTAGAAGACTCCAGCAGTGTCCCCAACCACGTTTCCTTCCCGACGAGTCCATTCTTTTCTAGTTTTCCAGTGAGATCACAAAAAACTTCAAATAAAATCAATCTCGTCGGAAACTAGAATTCGGCGGACTCGCCAGGGAAGGAAAGTGATCGAAGACACTACTGGAGTTCGCTAGAGTGGAGACGTGCCGTCGTCGGCGCCAGACGGTGGCGAACGGAGGGACGTGTGCACTTTAAGCCAGTGCGCTTCACATTCGGTCTCTATATATATATAGATATACATATACATATACATGTAATAAGAATAAAGAGAAAAGGATCAGACTAATCAATATTAAAGCTCTTGTTGCAGGAGCTCCAAGACCAAAAGATAAATGAGAGAAAAGGAAAAAGAAGGTTCAAAGTTTAATCATCATTCATTAATTCTAAACTCTTGGCAATTATAGATATCCATGATCAATAAGAGGTATCAATGTTCAATCAGTTCATACAATTTAAGACTAATATGAAAGATTCTGTAGTTCTGCAGCTATTGTGGTGTAAGCCATCTACAAGCCATGTACGCGCTTCAAAAGTTAACAAAATGAAGCCAAAGGGCAAATATTAGTCATTCGTCATCCAAGATTCGCTGATGTTTCTCCTGCACATATAAACACATAATCATGTAATAATCAGAAGCTGTAAGAGGAGCTAAGATATAGAGGTGAAGCGTAAAATTCTCAAGACCACAGCATAATGTGTATGACCGTGCTAATCTCTTGTGACAATGTTTTTTTCATTGTCTTCACAGAAGATGCCGGTCACATTTGTCTCAGAAAATGAGAAGAGATGATGGTGTACTCATCCACTCAAAAGGATGATCTTCACCTTTCTGCTTCTTGTCTCGGCAACGTAAACTGCCACACATGCACTCAAAAGGATGATCTTCACCTTCAAAATCAAGCCCATAATCCTGGAAAACAGTACAGATTGTTTACCAACAAAGATATACAACCTTTGCATAAGTAGGTTATCCAAATTGACTGGTTCAAACTTGTGGAATCAGTAAATTTGGGATCAAGACCGATAGATATGGAAAAACAATTCAACAGTTTGCATAGCACCATTAGTGCATCTAATGGTATAGAGAATAGGTAACTGAAGCAGTAGATAACAAACATGCACACTCACCTAGGTCAACTCTTCATAGGCATCCACTTTCCTGGTAGTGAAAAAGGCAACCTGCATACAAAGAGCAGATAATCAGGGTTGCTACTATAATCACAACCAAACAGAAAGACCATTTAGAAAGGAAGCAGCCAAATTCATACATGGTAATAATAGCGAGCAAGAGTATCCACTTGAACTGGGATATCAACCAAGTTTTCATCATAGCATCTGGAGTTGTTGAGGGAATTAAACATAACGTCAGAGAAAGAAAGAACGAGAAAAAAACCAACAAAAGCTATAGGAAAATCATTAGGTCATTGCTCAAGACAAGTTAGGAAGCAAATGACAGTATAGCCTTTTCCGGATTTCCCCAAATTTACAAGAACAATATTTTTAGGAGAAACAGAATACGATTACATGGGCAAATTTATAGTCAGATGATCTTTGTCAACATCAACGAATTGAAAATTTCTCTCATCACAAGAGGTGAGGAAGTGACAAACTTGATAGAACTTCTGAAATCTAAGTTCTAAACCACAGGCACCAAATGACTGGCGTGAAAATGGATTATTATGCAGATCTAATTCTGGGAAATATGATCTGCTTAACCAAAAACACAAGGCTAAGCAATGCCCCAACCGGCATCCAGTGTGATTGAGTATGTGTGTCTTCCCCGATTATACAAGTACTTGTAGGTCATTATCTCCCCAACATATTCACAGACAAAGGCTCCTTTCTCCAAGTCCTCTAAAGTTCTAACTCCCCAACCTTTTCCTTGAGTCATCAATGTTAATGTAGAAATAACTTAACAAGAGGTATTAGTGCTTTTTTGTAGCCGGACAGTTGAAGCTTCAAGAAGAAACTACATGATCAATAGAGCGATAAACCCAATCTAGTGCACTCATCTAGAATCTCGTAAGAAAATGAAAATCTTGGTGGAACAATATGCAGCTTCAGCTAGCTTATTTCTCCTTGACTGAATCAAACCCGGAGGCTCTATCGGAAACCTTCACGTCACTCTTCCCTCCTTGATCCATATAGCTCGCCCCAGATAGGGTTTGTTGTGCGGCGCAGTAGAGGCGACGAAATTTAGTTCTCTCCCCTCATTTATATATGCAATGCACTGGGGCGTCTATCTACGGGTCCCTGATTGGGCTGTTCATGTCATTTCAATTTTATTTTTTCTTTTCTTTTCTTTTCTGGAGTTGTCTGGTTTTACCGTTTTTAGTTTATTTACCTTGGTATGATTTGTCAAAACTGTTACACGTGGCGGTTTCCTATTAGTTCGGAGGATCACTGTACAACATCACGTGATCCTTCGGGAGGACTGAAAAATTTCTCCTTAGGTAGCTGCAATGTAATTAAGCAAGTATCATGATTTAGTTTACACATTTGGTCTAGGTACGTAATCTCTATTACCAGAATCAAAAATTCTCTGTGGAGAATCTATTCGAGTTGTTTCCAACCGAACTCTACGGTGAGGAAGGGCCAACCGGCCCCAAGGATAATTGGTTGGGAGATGAAACGTGAAATGCAAGGTCTCAAATCTATGTCAAGTTTCCACAAAACAGTGTGATGTCTTGATGCAGATGCTGATGCCAATGAAAGTTGGTAAGATATTGAGCTCGTTTCTACAATTTGTCAAATGCTTTGTATTTGAAAAGTCTGGATTGTGAAGTTTATGTACCATAAAAGAAACTGAAATTGGCAAAGAGTCTGCTCCTATTTCCTTGTTACAATAGGAATAGGTTTTCTCACCACTCCTGTCTGTTGATCTTCATCCGATACCCGAGGTTCTTTTAGTGATGGCCGGGGTCCCAGTTATGCAACTACTATAGCAACTGTATCAGATATCAAAGTTATGATATCCTACCAAACTGTCGAATATAGTCGGACGGTTTTCATGTTTATGTGAAAACCTCTTGAAATTCACAATTCAGACTTACATTGCTCATTCATTCTCAAAAGTTCAAAAGTGATTTATACCAAGAGAATGGTTTCAAGGTATGTTCAAAGTATGAGTAAACATAAGTCCAATTCGTTCCATACACTGTTGGCCTGGCCAGAATTTACACCAGTTCAACGAGAGATGTTTACATATTTACATTTACATATAAAGAATTACTTGTAGCAATGGTATAGGGTTTGGGAGACTGTTTTATAATATCATATCTGCATTATCAATATACTGCGAAACCTGTGAACCAATTTGAGAGAAAAAGTCGACAGCAGTGCCAAAAAAGAGCTCCCAGAACCAGAGATCTATTGCGAGCACTGATGAAAATATGAGCAATGCCAAAGTCTGGTAGCGATTCAAAGGCCAACCCGAAACTTCAGCCATTGTCTTCAGAAATGGAAGGGAATTGTTGTTTAAGTTCCTCTTTTTTATGGACCACGCCGTTACCCACTGTGCCCGAGAAGGGATCAGATCCAACTCTTGTAATCTCCTTCCTAGATCAGGCATGTGACCACCTCCGTAAAGTATTGCAATCCTATTGTGCCCGTCTTCAATTGCTTTTGTGAGAGCTTCCATGCAAGCTCTGTTTCTTTCACCAATGATCACAGAACTCTCTTCTACATCAGCTGTCGCCAGTGTGAATCTTTAACAAGCAATACGCTCCAAGTCAGTTTTGAGTTCTGAAATTTGAATAAACTTTGAACCGATCCACAATGCTAAGCTAAACCAGTTAAATTATTAGTTGACAAAATCTTGACTGATACTTACTCAGATGTTAACCTTTTGGCCAAGAAGACCTTCATTGCACCACCAAAATCAAGCCTGGATAAGGCCTCTAGTTCTGGAAATTTTGATGGCTGACTGCCCGTGTCTGCACAAACACCTCCAATAATGAGGAGGCCAACAAGTGGCATAGGAAGAACACGTGAGGCCCATAAAAGCTTAGATCTCCAAGGATCAAGGTCTTCTGAAATTTCAGGTTTCATCATAGCTTTCGTGGATCTAATTGTCATATCTCTTGCAAAGGTGAAGAAGCTTTCGCCTTTTTCATCCTGAAAGAATCGAGAATGGTATCAGATGCACGGTTATCACTTATCACAATAGCACCATATAATGATGGAAGCAAAAGATACAGAAGTTCATCATATCAAATAAATTACTTGTACTCAACAGCAAGATAGGGAAGATAAACAACAGAACCTGAAGCAACTTGAAAGTCTCAAAGTCGAGATCTGCATGGTACCATTTCTCAGACTCATAGTCCATACAGTCTAGCTGGAAATCAAGTGTCAGAAAACGAGCCATCTGCCGTTGAATGCATCCCAGAATGTTAAAGCTTCTTGAGCGTGAACTTTTGACTTTGAGTCTCTTCGTGGCAACAAGGTTTCTTCTATTCTCTAAACTCTCTTTGCTAGTCACCATCTCAAAAAGAACAGCATCATAGGACTCGAGCTCCTTTTGGAGGGTTGAGAAGTACCTGGACATGGTATTTAAGACCATTATGTATCTGGGACAACCAGTTTCCATTCATATTGGTTAAAGGACTAATGCACATCAAGTTTCCCTAATCTGATACAAGGCCATTAGGAATAGGACATATTCATGTAGTCTTTGGATTTGTAAGATCAAGTTATGACTTATGAGTACTGCCAGTTAATAACTGTAACGAAAACCTCAACGCGAGCCCCAGCAGAAATTGATCAACTTCCCCTATAATGAACTAAATCAGTAAGTCATCTTAGCTTAATTAGGCCTTTATGAGCTTAGGATCAAACCTACCTTTATGTTTTACCCCAGTTGTGTTCTTGGCATTTCAATAGCCCTGATTTTCCAAACCCCATCTCTCATAAAACTCGCAAACAGTGCATTTACCTAGCTCACTATATCACTCCTACTTTTTTCACTTAACACCTTAAACTTCAGCTGTGGGATTTCCACATTTTACACCATTTTCAGGCTCTCATCAAACACTTACAAACACAAGTAAATAACAGCCAAATCACTAAAAGCACAAGCAAGTCAGTCAGTAACTTACTCTTTATCCGCTATATGAATCGTCGAAACCAAATCAACCTACAAAAGCAAAACAAGAAACAAAACCCAGTAATCAGTACCAAAAACCCAACACCAAAACCCACCAAAGACTCCACCTTTAAACCCAATACCTGAAGAAAAGGCTTCAAAAGAGACCAAGGGAACTTCTTCTTGTAACTCACAACAGCAGTCTGCAACTCCCCAGTACCTCCATCAGCCCCAGTCTTGAACCTCATGAAGTCCCCAATTGAATTGCTCTGCATAAACTGCTCAGCTGAGCCATCCTCAATTGGGCCAGCAGAGCTGAAGACCCTGAAAGGAACAAGCTTTAGGGACTTGGGGAAGTGAAGGGGGGGTCTTCTGGAAAGTTCCAAGGGTAGTCTGGATTTGGTAAAAGTGGTGGAGGTGGGAGAGGCATCAGAGTAAGTGTTGGAATTGGAGGGACACGAGGATGTGGTTGATGACAGAATTGTTGACACCATTTCTTTCTCTCCACAAAGTGAGAGTTTGGGGGGTTTGGATAGACAGGAGGAAATGAGGCTTTTCAGTGAACAGTGAACCTAAAGTTATTTGAGTGAACCGGTTTGGTTTTCTTTTTCTTTTTCTTTTTTTAATTTGTTAAATAATAATATCTAGAAAATTGTATTCTTGGAAGATATTTTCGAATTTCTTATATGGTTCTTATGCGTTACTCCATTTTAGGTCGTTAGTCCGAACATGATCGTTTATTTCAATGACCAAACAACAAGTTAGTTTATGATTTGAAAATTTGAGAGAACGACGTACATTTTCTTTGTTAACATGAAGCGTAAATGTTAAAACGACTTGCGAGTTTAAGAGAATCAAAAATACTAACAAAAAAAAATAGCCTTCATTTCGAAAGGGGATGCTAAAATAGGACTTAAAGATTTTTAGCTCGAAAATGATACAATTTCATACCAAGAGTCTTGGTATCTATCCATCACATCCGAGCAATCCTATCAAAAAACAAAAACAAATCACATCCGAGTAATGCTTGCGGGCAAGAAAGAACACGCAAAGAAACGCTTACCAAGGAGATGAGAAACACAAGGGAGTCTATCATTGACATTAGAATGGTCTTCAATTTGAGAACCACACTCATGGTCCTTGTTCATGTATAAACTATCAACTACTGTGACAAAATTCCTGGTGAGAGTTGATTTGGGGTAAGTATTAAAAGTAAAGATGCTTTGGCCTGTTGCAAATTTGCAATCATAAACAAAAATGGAATGCCAAGAAATTCATCCTGCAAAAATCATCATGCAACAGGATTCACTGCCTCAGGGCCCTGTTCAATCATTGGTTTAACATAACACTCTTTTGGGCGGGAAGCACAGTCAACCTTAACAATACTCTCGTCTTTCATGACAATATCCTCAGGAGTACAACTGCTTTCTTCGACATTCTTCACAGTGGACTCATCTTCTTTAACACCAGATGTTTCTTCTTTCATCAAGGTATCCAAAGGAGGACAGCCAAGCAACTTTTCCGCTTTGCCATTCTTCATAGCGGACTTGCCTTCTTTACAATCAGATGACTTATCTTTCACCAAAGTATCCTCAGGAGGACAGTCAAGCAACTTCTCTGCTTCGCCATTCTTCAGTTCCGCTGAGAATTAGAAAGTACAGAACTTAGTATCAGGCCAAGATCAGCCAAAGCAAGCACTCATACTGTCACCATCTTTATTGACATGCCTTAATCATATAGGTTCAGAAAGCAACTACTATTGAAGATATTAGAGATATATGAGCAAGTTGAGGGAGATCTGCAATCACCAAGCATTTAGCACTCTATGGTCTATTCATATCCTGCTCGAAATCTGATTTTCAATACATAGACAGATGAATACAGTGACCAACCTCATATATGTGACAGTAACATTAAGATCCTTTATATATATGCAAGGGGAAAAAGGTTCTCTATACTTATTGGACAAAATTTGTACAATTAATCTCCCCATATATATCCATTGTACAAGACTCAAACCTGCACTGAAGTTTGAACCCTATCTTCAGATACACAACTATTGATACCTCCACTTTGACATGGGGCGTACTTATACTTGTCAGAAACATGATAGACATCATTGTGATTCCCAAGGGCATCAATGTAATTTCATAGACAAAATAAATTGTACGGGAAGACCGGAAGAAGCAAATACTAGCACTCTCTTTGAGTTTTCCCAAGGGGATCAAAGTATTTTGAAAGATGAAAAAGAACAAATTGTAGGGGAAAGAGACTAATAAAAGCAGTCTGAGTTTATAGCACTAAACTAGTCCCCAGATTTTGAGAATCCTGTCATTAATCCAACTAGTTTCTTACATTGTACCCGTAAAGGCTTGCATTTTCATGTAAACTTCCAAATACATACAGTTGCGTAGAACAAAAGGGCACTTCAAAAAGAATGCATCACTCACAAAGTCACAAGTTATCACCGGACAAACTTGTTAGGATTGAGATATCACACAACAATGATAATTGGCATAAAGCAACTAAAGTCGGAACCAACTGCACATAAATTGGCAATATTAATAAAAGGGAAAATTACCATGTTGAAGAGGCTGACAACACTCAGGAAGCTTATTTCCAGATTTCTTGTTATTTGTTTGTGTCTGATTCAGCAGAGGGCAAGTTGAGATGATATGCCCTTTTCCTCGACATATGACACATACCTGCAAGCAACACGTCAACACAGAAACATCACTAACTACTAATCACTAAAAATAACTACCCCATTCCTAGAAACGTTTAACCGGCCTAATCAACTTCCTCAAACAAGATGAATAACTCGAAATTGATTTGAATGCACACCTAGTTTTCCATAATTAAACAAAGCTAACCCCACAAAATACACGCATTAGGCAATCCTTAGCTTATGAGAGCAGCAATTATAATACTTTAAATAAAATTGCGGATAAATTAGCACACTCACTTGAAGATATTCGATTATTTGCTCCTCGGCCTTTTCATTTGTGCTCTCCTTATTTTTCTCTTCGACCGTTTCTTCTGTGCTCTTCTTCTCTTTCCGCTTCTCGGCCACAGCTTTTCTTTGCAAGCCCAAAACTAATTGTTTCTTCCTCCATTCCATATGTTTCAGAATTAGCATTGCATTTGTGATCTTGTTATCTTCTTTGTGTTCTTCACTTGTCTTCGCCTCAACAAATTTTCCCGCATCATCAACACACATTGTGATTCTGCTCTTCATCCTCTCCCTCCTCCTCGCAGCTTTCCTCCTCTTCTTCATCCTGATTCTTAGCTCTTGACTCGCAGTCAATACCTTGGGTTTTCCTTTCACATTTGGCACAGGATTCAGGAGCAGCTCAACATTTTTTCCAGCATCAACACAAGAATTTGTGCTCCCCATCTCCTTATCCTCTTTCCTTCTCCTCTTCTTAGTCTCCACTTCTTCAATCGTCTGTGCTAGCCCTGGCATTGTGACCACCTCATCAACATCAACACAAGTAATGTCTGTGCTCTCCATCTTATTTTCTTTCCTCTTCCGCTTCTTATTCTCCACTTCTCCAACAGCCATTGTTAGCCCATGCATAGCGAGCAGCTTAGCTACTTGACCTGCCTCGTCGATTTTCCCTTTGACATTGTTTTCCACACCAACACAAACTGTCACTGTCTCGTTCGATCCCTTCACCACTGCTACCACTTGCACTAGCTTTTGGAGCAGATTCCTCAGCTTCTGCTGCTTCTTCTTCTTCTTCTTTTTTACTGGCCCATCTTCGATGATTTTTGCCTCGCCATTTTTCTCCACATCACCGCATTGTGTTACCACTGTGCTCTGCATCTCCACCTCCTGGATCGTCTGTGTTATCCGTGGCACTGGGAGCAGCCCATTGGTTTTCACCTCACCACTTTTCTCCACATCATCAACACAACTTGTGACAGTGCCCTGCATCTCAATTAGCTCCCTCAACTTCTGCTTCTTGTTCTTGTTCTTCTTCTTCTTCTTCTTCTTTACTGGCCCATCTTCTTCGTTGATTTTCGCCTCGCCATTTTTCTCCACATCACTGCATTGTGTTGCCACTGTGCTCTGCATCTCCACTTCCCGGACCATCTGTGTTATCCGTGGCACTGGGAGCAGCCCATTGATTTTCGCCTCACCACTTTTCTCCACATCATCGACACAACTTGTGACAGTGCCCTGCATCTCCATTAGCTCCCTCAACTTCTGTTTCTTGTTCTTGTTCTTCTTCTTTTTTACCGGCCCATCTTCTTCGTTGATTTTCGCCTCACCATTTTTCTCCACATCACCGCATTGTGTTGCCACTGTGCTCTGCATCTCCACTTCCCTCACCATCTGTGTTATCCGTGGCACTGGGAGCAGCCCATTGATTTTCGGCTCACCACTTTTCTCCACATCATCAACAAAACTTGTGACAGTGCCCTGCATCTCCATTAGCTCCCTCAACTTTTGCTTCTTGTTCTTGTTCTTGTTCTTCTTCTTCACTAGCCCATCTTCTTCGTTGATTTTCGCCTCGCCATTTTTCTCCACATCACTGCATTGTGTTGCCACTGTGCTCTGCATCTCCACTTCCCGGACCATCTGTGTTATCCGTGGCACTGGGAGCAGCCCATTGATTTTCGCCTCACCACTTTTCTCCACATCATCGACACAACTTGTGACAGTGCCCTGCATCTCCATTAGCTCCCTCAACTTCTGTTTCTTGTTCTTGTTCTTCTTCTTTTTTACCGGCCCATCTTCTTCGTTGATTTTCGCCTCACCATTTTTCTCCACATCACCGCATTGTGTTGCCACTGTGCTCTGCATCTCCACTTCCCTCACCATCTGTGTTATCCGTGGCACTGGGAGCAGCCCATTGATTTTCGGCTCACCACTTTTCTCCACATCATCAACAAAACTTGTGACAGTGCCCTGCATCTCCATTAGCTCCCTCAACTTTTGCTTCTTGTTCTTGTTCTTGTTCTTCTTCTTCACTAGCCCATCTTCTTCGTTGATTTTCGCCTCGCCATTTTCCTCCACATCAACACACTGTGTTGCCACTCTACTCTGCATCTCCACTTCCCCTCCTTCATTCATTTTCCCTTCAACATTGTCTGCTATCACTTTTCCCTCTGCTCCCTTCATCTCTGTTACTACTGGCCCTGGGTTTCGCATCACCTCATTCAATTTCGCCTCGCCATTTTTCTCCACATCATCAGCACAAGCTGTGACTGTGCCCTGCATTTCCATTAGCTCCCTCAGCTTCTGCCTTTTGTTCTTCTTCCTCTTTTTCGGTGGCTCATCTTCTTCGATAATTTTCGCCTCGCAATTTTTCTCCACATCATCACCACATTGTGTTGTCACTGCACTCTGTATCTCCATTAGCTCCCTCAGCTTCTGCTTCTTGTTCTTCTTCTTCTTCTTGACTTTCACCTCTTCGATTTTCGCTTCAACATTCGGCTCCAGATTCATCCTCGCCTCTTCGGATTTCACTTCACCGTTTGCTACTGGATTTGGCGGCAGCAGCTCCGCTGGTGTAGCTTCAATCTCAGCCACCGGATTTGAGCTCAGTTCTGCTCCGGATTCTACTCCAACCGTTGGATTTGGGGGCGGCAGCTCCGGTGGTTTCGCTTGTATTAATCCGATCTCTTTTGACGGTTCTGAAGCTTTTCCGGCGACGTCGACACAGATATCGACAGGATTCTGCTTCTTCGGCTTCTTCCTCTTCTTCGACGGCGTCGGTTCTGCTGCCTCTGCTTCAATCTCCGGCACCGGCGTACTGGTGAAGACGTGTTCTGCCGGTTTTACTGGGACCTCATTAGGGTTTGGGAGCACTTCCGACTGTATTAATCCGATCTGTTTGGGCGGTTCGAGAGGCGTTCCGGCGTCGTCAACTGAGATTACGACCGGTTCCGGCTTCTTCTTCTTCGGCTCCGCCGGTTGTGGCTGCGCTGCTTCGAGTTGCCCTAATTTGCGTTTCTTTCCCATTTTTGGAGTTGCAGAGATTTTGCCAGGGTTTTTGCGTTTTGTGAAATGTAGTATCGGTCACCCGGATTCAGGCCAATAAATGGGCCACTGACCCGGATATGGTCTCTTATTGGGTCTGGTGTCAAGCCCAATGAGTAAATATCCACTTATGACGACGTTAATATTAGCCGCAGACACTGTGTACTTAACTTCAGAGTGGACTATTTGTCATATTCAATATGTCGGATTTTGAAGCTTAATGTACTTAACTTCGGAATTAACCACCTGAAAATGTAACTAATCTTTATCATTTCACTCGAACATTGTCACAGTTGTAAAACATAATGTAAGATGGACAAGGATTGACAATTCATAGATTGGGAAACGTTGAATCGGAGTTTTCTTAAGTAGCGATGAACCCTGCCCTCATCAGAGATGTGTATCGAGTATACAAAATAATTATTTGTTGTAATGTATCACATTTGGGAGGTTATTGAAAAAGATGAAAGAGGGAGATCAGAGAACCTATCAATGATTAAGACAATTACAAAATGAGAAGAGTAATTTACAAAGTGATGAACAATATGCTGAATTATTGGTATAAAATGGTTCAGAGTTGCAGGAACTAATTCATAGATGAAGAGAAGAATTGGTGATACAAAAACAAGATTACAGTACAAAGAATACCAATTACATCAATAACTGCCCAGAAGTGAATCATCAATCACAAGAATAGAATAGGCGCTGCAATAGTCCAAAGCACTGCGCATGAGTTTATACAGATATCTCCAGCAGTGAAGTGTTGCAGAACCACGCGTAGAAATGGATAGGGGAAGCTGGAGAAACAAATACTTCGAATCAATCTGAGCAAAACCAGTAAAGCTCATCTGGTGTAAAGATCTTACGACCCTTTCCCTGTTGTTTTACTAAACTTATCCCAAACCTGCAATCTCATTGTGACAATATCTGAAGGCCTGCTTGTAAATCCTCTAAGGTGATTGTTCTAAGTTCTTCTGTGTCTGTACAATCAAAATTGAGCCTAAGGTCCAAGCTCTCTCTAGCATTAACTAACATTGTATCCACTAAACCTCCATTCATCTCCTTACACTGCTTTTCTGTTGCTCCTCTACGAATCAGTTCTGCAACAGCTTCTAAACTGCAAGAAGAATGTAGCTTGAATCCATACAACATGCTCTCCTCTGGTTGATTATTCATCTTGAGATGAAGAATCTTTGCTAGATCTTCAGGACTGAAGTCACTAAAGTTGAAAAACTTGGTCACTCGTCGGCAGAAACCTTCGTTGGAAGCAATTACACGTTTCATTGGTTCACTATATCCAGCAAATATAACAACAATCTTTCCACTATCCATGACAGACATGATCTCTTCCAATGCTTCCAACCCATAGTCTTTATCATCTGCCTTCTGCATAGGTATCAGTCGATAAGCTTCATCTACAAAAAGAATTCCTCCCTCCGCATCCTTAATCTGTGAAGAAATTTCGTAATTAGTTGTGTCACAGTAAAGTAGAACCACAATAAGACCTTCATAAAACATAAAGTTTTACCTTCCTCCTAGTTTTTGGTCCCGTATGACCAACAAATTCCCCAACTAAATCTGTCCGCTGTACTTCAGTTACTTTATCAGTTGGTAGAATTCCCACCATATAAAGTAATCTTCCAAGAATACGAGCTACCATGGTCTTACCTGTTGATAACAACTATTTACATAATGCTGACCGAAAAAGATGCGTTGTGATTTAAGAGCCACAAAGCAAAACACAGTTAGCACTGCTTACCTGTTCCAGGATTGCCAAGGAAGGCCATATGAGGGGGTCTCCTTACACCAACTTTGAGACCAAGGGCCTTACGCCTCTCATCCAAAAGCATCCCTTTGGCCCACTTCCGTAGTTGTGCTTTGAGATCTTGCAAACCAACTATATTTGACAATTCGTTTTCTAGTTCATCCATCTTAGCTTTAGTTTCACTGCATGCTTGTATTGCCCTTCTTTTTGTCTGCTCTTCAACATGCCACTGTAATAGTTCCCGCAACTTTTCAGTTTCACGGCCTTTCGGAATGTGATTTAGAGGAGTCATGCCTTCCTACAATTTCATGATAATATCAGAGCATTACTTTGGGCGTTGATTAGAATAAACCAAAACTGTAAGTAAATGCAACGAACAATACATCGTCCTTGGCACTACAATCAGCATTGTTCTCAAGCAATGTTTTAACAGTTGAGAAATCTTCAGCTCGAAGTGAATGCCAAACAGCAAGGTGTAACGGTGTCATTCCATTCTGCATGGACAAATAAGAATGAACTTTTAAAATGAGACTAACACATTGGCATAATAGTCTCACACTCGATTATAAATTCAGGTGAAAAGAGAACTCACATTTGCTTTGGCTTCAATGGAAGCACCATGGACAAGAAGCAATTGTGCAGCATCATTGCATCCATTCTTTGCTGCCATGTGTAATGGTGTTTCACCATACTGCAAAGTAAACATGTTGGGAAACCCAGAAATAAAATAAATACCTATTAATTAAGCATACAACTTTACTTTCACTTTCAGAATGAGCTGTGTAATACAAATTCTGCGGAAAGAAAACACATGCGTACCATGTTTCTGGCTTCCAGCTCAACCTTTTCCGGCCCTTGCCAATCAAGAAGAAATTTAACTATCTCAGACCTATTATTACCAGCAGAAACATGAAGCGGAGTTTGTACCATCTGCGTTTAGGAAACGGTGGATGCTGTCAGAGAATAAAGACACCTTACCAGATTATTCATATTCAAGTGTAATCACACTACCAAAAAAACATTACCATTCTACCTTAAGTATAAGAATTGTTTTTATTTTTGTTCGTCATATAAGTACTACTGGGACCTTAAATATCAAGTGGTTAAGCTTATTAGTTTTTGACAGTTGACTAAAACAACTCACCGAACTCTCTCACTGCACATCAGTCACTACCAACTTTAATATTTCACAAAGCCGCACTTCAGAAAATCATGTACCTCTGCTATGCGGCAATGAACAATCTAGTACGAAATAAGTGAATTGGGGTGTGGTGATCTTGTATAGTCTCTTCCAATAATCTATTCCAAACTACCCCCAATGTGGTCCTAATCTCATTTCCTTACTACATTCTACGCTAACATTTCCCGGTATCAAAAACTTAACTTCATGAACTGGCCAAAAGATAAAGGTTCGTGCTTTGAACTATGGATCTCATGTTTAGCAGCAGATCCAGCCCAATTTCTGCTCAGAACCTCAAAGGGTACTTAAAATTCACTACATTCCCACTACATTACATTTTCACCAAACAAAAAGATCAATCCTTTGCTTCCTCAATGCAATAAAGGTCCCAAAATTCCTCAACCAATCATCAAAACCAGCATTGTAAAGCTTAAAGAACCCAAATCCCACATGATAATATGATCAAAAGCACTCAACTCACCAAATTAAACACACAGAAGAAAAGGAACAAACAAAATGCACCCAGAATGAGATCTTACAATGGCGTTTCTTTCATTGAGCAGAGCTGGGTTTTCTCGGAGCAGCTTCTGGAGCCCAGAAAGGTCGCCGGAGTGAGCGTAGCCGTGGATGGTGGTGGGCTTGGCGGATCTCGACCGTTGATCTGGGTTCCTCTGCATGTTGGGGTCTTTGGTCTAAAAACCAAAAAGGGAAAGATGGTTGAAAATGAATAGAGAGAAAGATGAGGAGCAGAGATTTTAGAGGGGGAGAGGATTCGGAGGTTTGTCTAAAACTATTGTGTCACCGCGGCAATCATTATTTTTGGCCAAAGCTATTAGCTATATACATAGCTCCAGTTGCCAACAATAATGGAAAATTTAGATCGAAATTAAATTTTAATTTAGCTACATACCATATAAGATTTCTTATCCCTTTCATTTTTTTATAGCATGTAACTTCTCTTTGTGAGAGATCCTTTATATTTTAGTTAATGGTAGAGTACTAAAGATTGATTAAAAAACTTAAGGACAGATGCAACATCAAATAAAGTTAGTTTTTATAGTTGTAGTCGTATCGCAAAGTTAGTTTTTATAGTTGTAGTCGTATCGCTTATGTATTGATTGTTTAGTAAATTTAACTTATCTACTCATCGAGTCGTTGAACATGATTCTCTGTTAAAAACATGACTTTTATGACTTAATACTCTTTTGACTTGATAATATATTTCAAGTGTCGTGAATCATGATATAATCATCAACGATTAGTCGGTTCTTACTTTTCTTATCACAAATATATATCTAATAAAAATTGTATTTCATTTTACATTTGCCCTAAACACACATGGAAAGTTCAAACTTTGAACAAGAAAGAAATGAAGCACGTGCAGAAGTCCACCAATGATTTTGCACAGATGGTGGCATGGTGCCAGGAAAGAACTTCTGGGCAATTAACTGTGGTTTAACTTAAATATAAGATTAGACTAATGAGTTCTTGTTAGTTCCATTCCATTCCCAATTATTTAGCACCAAAATAAGACAATTATATGCTATTTATTCTTGGCTACATGTGATCTAACTAAGCAGAAGCTGTCGTCTACCTTCTTTGCCTTGTTCATTTGGCAACTTGGTCGTCTAACCAGACTCCTATGCATCATGTGCATGTTGATTACTAGATGTATAGAATTATACACTTCACTTCATTTGACCCATTTTCGAATTAATTCAAACTCAATGTGAATAAATACTATGCAATCAGTCAGTTTGATAATAAGAAATGTTTAATTTTATACTCGTATTTAAACATAAAGATCAAAGATCAATCTAAACTCTCATTTTATTGATTTTAACATATGCATATAGCGAAACAATAGTATCATGACTTCGTGACTATGTTCATGAGCCAAACTTGATAACAAGTGAATAGGTGATTGTCTCTAGCCGACCTATATGATTCATGTTTATATCTCTAACATCACCTCGCGTTTCTATGTTTTAGCATCTCATATTTGTTATTCTCAATTAAAAGAGCAAACGATGAGTGTGAATTATAAATTAAGAATGTGAATTTCATTCTTCTTCTATATGAAAATCGATGTTTCCGACGGCCAAAGTAAGCATGGCAGACTCAATTTCTGAAGGGTTTACCCTTGCACAAAACTTGGCCCTGCATAAAGAAAGAAGTACCCGGATAAACTATCAAACCGGATTCGAACCCGGGCCCGACAAAACTTGGACCTCTGATGGGTTAGTCTTCCATCTCTTCTTAACTAATTCCATACAAGCCTCATCTTCTTCACCCCAAAATCCAACCATTACAGAAACGGCACGATGACACAGACCCACCCCGACACGTGTCACATATTTCCAAGCAAAGATCAGGTTGCGTAACGTGTGGTCATCACACACCTTCTTGTCCCCAAGCTCCCCACTACTCTCCGGCCAAACAAAATATCTCACTTCTAACTTCTAAACCAAACTTTAACGTTACTTTCATGAGTTTCATCCCATATTAATCTCAAAAAGAAATGATTTTGTAGTTTAGAAATCCACAAGTTTGGAGCTTTCTTTTTTTGTTGATGAACTTTCAGACCCTGAACTATCTCTAATGGCCATGGTTGCAAGGCTTCACATTTGTCCACAGAGCCTAGACAGCTTCAACTACCAGAGCCCAACTGTCGTTTTCGGGTCGGGTTATCGCCCTTCTGGTTCGGGTCGTAATGGATTGTTCTCCAGACAGCTGTGTAGGTCTTTCAGGGCTGAAGATTCCAAGGAAGATGGGGAGGTGAAGTTGAAGAAGGGAAGTGGGGTTTGGAAGTGTTTGAGGTCTACGCTTTTGGGTGGTGTGGGTTTGAGGTCTAGGCATACTGAGGAGTACAAGAAGGCTGTGGCTAAAGTTGAGGAGGTTTGCTCCTCGGTAAGTACTCTTTTTACTGTCACTGGTTTTCATTCAAGTAACAATTTTCTGAGTTAATTATCTATATGGGTGGAAAAAACTACTTCAAAGTTTGAATCTTTATGATGAATGTTATCTAAAGCTAAAATTTTGTAGTATTTGAATTTTTACTAATGTCATACATGAAATTTTCTGAGTTAAATCTCTTGTTGGGTGGAAGAAACTACTTCGAAGTTTGAATCTTGAAGCTTGGTTATGTTGGGTGTTTAGCTTCTTATGAATACTTAGGAAAAATGAGCAATAAGCCCAAGATGTTGTAGTAATAGATAGTTTCACATGAAATTTTGATTTAAGATGTATTATTCATTTTAACAGTGTCTTGTTACCTCTCTGAAACAATCAGGCTGCTGTTCAAATTGGGAGGTATATTGTGACCATGATGAGCACTGGAGTTATACTAACAATTGGGTTTCAGTTGTCAGGTTAGAAAGCTTGTTACTTTTTTGAGTAATTGAGTGTTCTTATCATATGTATTTTTTCCAATTGTGACGGGCTTATCTAACTGTTGGGAATATATTTTCTGAAGGTGGTGACAGTCAGTTGAATACCCTAGTTTGGTATAGCTGGCTTGGAGGAATCATTATTGGGACTATGATAGGATCTAATTCGGTTTTAGAGGAGCACTGTCGCGCTGGTCCGCGTAATGTTGTCATTAGTGGAAGGTAGATTTATTCTTCTCGATGTCATCTCCTTGCCTGCTTTGAAACAATTTTGTGATTCTGATGTTTTTTGTATGTTTTGATTTGCTGGTACAGTACTAGGGGACTTGGAAAAGCACTTGCTCGTGAATTTCTTCTTTCTGGTGATCGCGTGGTTGTTGCTTCTCGAAGGTGGTGTTTAGATTTGGATCATTAATTATTCATAAACTTATCAAGACGCATGTACTATGGTGGTTGAATATTACTAATGCCATCTCAGTTACTGGTTTTGGTTAGGGCAGCCTTGAGTCTGTACAAGCAACTGTCAGAGAGCTTGAGGAAAACCTAAAGGATGGTATAGCCAATGCAGGTGGCTCATCTAGGAACAACCTGGTGCATGCGAAAGTCGTTGGAATAGCCTGTGATGTTTGTGAAGGTGATGATGTGCAGAAGCTGGCAGCTTTTGCTATTAGTGAACTCGGTTCCATTGACATTTGGGTGAGTTTTTGAAAATTTATTGTTGACTCTGCATTCTGGAAATTTCATTTATTGGGATGCAGATTGCAAATAGTTAGCAGTATCAAATGTTTTACCATCTAACTTGTACACGATTTTGACAGATAAACAATGCTGGTGCAAATAAAGGATTTAGACCCTTGCTTCAGTTTAGTGATGAAGACATTAAGCAGGTATAATCACATATTACAGAAATGCTACCTGATGTATGGTCTGGTTGCTTGATATGATGATTCATTCGCAGGAGATTCTATGTTCTTAATTGGCTGTCAAACCTGGTGATAACATATTACCATTTGGAAATGTTCAACTAATTTGGTGTGACCTTATTTTGTTAGATTGTCTCAACAAACCTGGTGGGGTCTATACTCTGCACTCGAGAAGCCATGCGTATTATGAGAAATCAGCCTAAGGGTGGGCACATATTCAATATGGATGGGGCGGGCTCTGGAGGATCAAGTACTCCTTTGACAGCCGTGTGAGTGCCTTTGCAATATAACTGTAAATTTGCTTATTCTGGGTGAAACTAGTGCTTATGATGTTTTAGCTTCTTAACCTTTAGCTATGGGTCAACCAAGTGTGGTCTGAGACAGCTCCAATCATCACTTTTAAAGGAGTGCAAGCGGTCTAAAGTAGGAGTGCACACTGCATCTCCAGGAATGGTGCTTACTGATCTGCTTCTGAGGTACACTGGAATACTGAATCTTTCACTTATGTTAGATGATGTTGCGCTTCTCATCCCCTCAGAAAATAATTTTCCAAGCACTGGCTCATTATTCTATGAATTTGCTCCTGCAGATCAAATTGCTTCCTGTATTGATGATTTTTTATTCATGCTATGATCTGATGGATTTTATATGGATTGTTTGCAGTGGATCCAGTTTAAAAAATAAACAGATGTTTAACTTCATATGTGAGCTTCCCGAAACAGTAGCCAGAACTTTAGTTCCACGAATGCGGGTTGTGAAGGGAACAGGGAAGTCTATCAATTATTTGACACCACCTAGAATCTTACTTGCTCTAGTAACTGCATGGCTGCGACGAGGTCGCTGGTTTGATGAACAGGTAACTTTTAATTGCTGCTGAGGAAGATGAATTCTGACTAATACTTGCTGTCATACCATCTCAAGTGGTGCACACATGAGTTCAGTCAAACATGTATCCCACTGATTATTCATTCCTAATATCAACTTGGACCTTGATTAAAACTCGGTTCTTATCAATTGTAGTTCAGTGTCTCGTTATTTATGAGTTGAGTCTAGCTGCCCTTTAGATGAGTGTACTGGCCAAAGTTCAAAAATGCTTTGCATGAGAAATTCTTAAGGCTGAGACTGCTCATTTCATTCATAACATTGCTGCAGTGCAATATTTGATGATTGCTAGATATGCATAGTTGGAAAGAACCTAGAACTGATTTGTGGTATGACTTGCAGGGAAAGGCTTTATATGCCGCAGAAGCAGACAGAATACGTAACTGGGCTGAAAACCGTACTCGATTTTACTTCACCGATGCAATGGAGATGTACACAGAGAACACTTGGGTGTCTGTCTTCTCACTCTCTATTGTGTGCGCCTTCATCATTCTTTCTAGCACAAGCAGCAGTTTTCCCGGTACTTGAGAATTCCACCTAGGAGTAAAAACTCAAAACCGAAACCACTATGAAGTACAACAAGCAGATGCTATATGTGAAGAACCAGCTGCAAAACAGCGCTGGGTACAACTTAGACCACAGGAAGTTACCGCAGAAATGTGGGGTACCATTTTTTTACCCTGCATCCATTCGGACCCTAATCTTCTGTAAATCATTCATTCGTCTTGGATCATATCAAGAGCCTACCTGCATATCATTCAAAAATCCAACCTCTGTGGGCAGAAAATATGTAAAAGACTTTAGTTCATAATAGTATTTGGTTCCACTTAGTATACTGTATATGCTGTATCTCAGAAGTAACAGTATTTACATGAAGTAAAATCAGCACCTTCATCCTATGTGTATCTCTGTCTATTATTTATTCCTTATACTATTAGGAAGAGGTTGAAGCCTTACAGGGCAGTCAATCTTTGGATAAACTGTCAAAAGGAATCAGTGAAACATGAACAAATCATACTTGCAAATTTTGAAACCATGTAAAAGTCAGCAGGATGTGAGTTTATTATATTACATTTGCTTATAGTAAAAGATAATGAAGATAGCTGGATTGAACTATATGCCTTTCTCTCATTCCTTAGTCAAATGAAAAAAGCCAATGTCATGGCCACTAATTATGAGAAGCTAATACAAATAATACCATCCCATGTGAGCTCTTGCCAATTGGACCTCCCCTCACAATCCAATTTCAAACCCAGGAAAGATAATAATCCTTAAATATAAGCTAATTTTTTAGTTTGCCTCAAATATACTAGTTTAGATTTCTTTTCTATTTTCAGATGACATTTGTCAGGTAAAATGTCCCAGCTGACAACTATGCAGCATTACATGTTTGAACATATATACCTTCCACCAGCTCACCTTATCTCGAACTCGAACCGTCTGCCAGAAACTCTACTGTTCTACCCTTAATTTTCATATACCTCATTCTATCATTTTTCATCGTCATTCCATTTTGTGTGGAGTTCATATTTCTAAAATGAACAATAATTCATCATGTTAACTAATCTTTTTACGAGTATACACACATTCGTATATGAGCAAGAGCCACATGACAACCGAAATTCTAATTAGAGTCTTTCTCTTTATCTTCGCTAATTTTCGCAACCAACACGTTATTATCTTTCTAATTTAGAACGAGAACATAAGATACCAAGTATGAGTTTCTCCAACACATCCAAGTTGGCAAAGCATTATAGTACAAAATTGAATGAATGTTATGTACGCATGCATCAGAGGAATTGAGAGGATAGGGGACCTTCCAATTTATCAGACAAAAGGATGAAGAATGAGTAAAAGGAACATGAAATTAGATCCACCCAACAAAACAAACATGCAATAATCGCCGGCAAATCCCTTGCAGACCTTTTCTAAATTATTATGAGGTTCTGACCAAGCTTCTCATGCCTACAAATGTCAAATGGCTCTACTTATTTCGGCCGTTTTAATCATTCTATATTCTTAAAAACATCACAATTCTTTCAGAAAATCCAAAATCAAATCTTACTCTAATCATAGTAATTAGTCTTCTCTACAGTTTGGTGACGCGGGATTAATTAGAATCTAATTTCTCTCCTAAAGACGATTATTGTCAAAGCATCAAATATGATTTATATAAATGAATTGGTTGGCATGTCTATATTTAGGTCATGTCCAGCTGCACTGCCATGGCTTTTACTTAGAGTAACAGCCACTGCTCTACTCCCATAAGAAAATGGCATAACCAGAATTAATCACACCAGTTAAAGATAATACATCACCTAATTCATTGACTTAATTTTTTTGGTTTTAATTATCTTTGATGCAGCTTTCTGGGTTTTGTTTGATACAACTCACTTTCATACCGAAGCTCTCTAGGTAGACAAAATTTACGCGTATGTGCCTTGTATTTTAGTTTATAATGGAGTTAATAATGGAAGCTAAATACCAATAGAGTATGAAATATTTAGTGGAGGTTCCAAGTGAGTGTGAACATGATCATGATCAAGATTTTATGGGATTTTCACCTTCTAGTGTTTTGGTCTGATTACTGTGATATGTATATACATCATTTTCCCATTACAGAAAAAGAGTATAGTGATTTGACTTGGAGTGATGACATGATAACTACTAGAATGAATGATTACAATTTTGATCCGGTGTTTTGGATCTTTTGTATGTAGAGGCTGCGAAGTCATAACTAATGTGTTTTAGAATATATGCTATCGATTCTTGTTTGTTTTATATTTAGGTGTTGAGTGACTCTTAATTATCATGCTCGTTGTAAAAATAAAGAAGTTATGTTTGAGTTGATAGATTAGACTGAGAGTGTTCTTCCTTATATTAGGTTGGATGACATAACCTATAACCACTCCTCTATAAATTTGACAGTTTCTGATTAGGTCCTTTAATCAAGTTTGAAATTAGGAAGAAGCAATAGTTACGGGAAGCAGCAATTTGGTTTGTGATAGTGTATGGCCTGTGGAATACCAACAAGTTTGTCCCATACATGTTTTGTTTCTCTCTCATTTGGAATTTGGAACTTAATTTGGAGTCTCTGGAAAACTAGATTCAAGTGATCTAATGGGGGAGGAATGTAATTGGATAGCTAAAGCAAACAGAATCAATTCCTCCAGGGCTATCATATGAATAACCTTTCCCTGTCACAAACAAAGATATGAAATTTGTTTATCTTGGAATCCCATATGTGACCTTTCCTAGGAAAATAGATCACCCCAATTTGTTCATCTCGGTTTTGTGTTGGTTCTAGGCTTCTGGTAATAGTGATTTAAGCACTGTGCCTTAAAGAATGATTACCAATCAAGAGGAGATAAAAAAAACAATTAACATAACTCCGCATTTTAAACTACAAAGTTAATATGCAAGTTACAAGGATTTAGAAACATGATTTTTCGGAAGACTTCAATCCTAACTATTACAACATTTTTGATAATGACAACCTTTGCATGCATTTGATGTGATTAAAATGAACGCAAGTTAGTAAACACTAAACACCATTATGTTCTATAACCTAATGATCATTTGGTATCATGAGCATCACCCCCATCATTTTCATCCCTCAACCTCAAAGCCCATGCTAATCAAACCAATCTTCTTCTTCTTTTTCTTTTGGAGAACGAAACCAATCTAGCTTAAAAACATATATATATTTTTAAGAAAGAAAACAAAAAACAAAAAAGGCCGTCCGATTTCACCAACCAAATAAAATGGGGAATAATAAAAGTCTCGATTAACATCAAATAGACGAGTGAGCGAAAGACGGAGCAACGCGCGCGGACCAATCGTGTAGACCCCACCACCCTCAACAGAAGCACCAAACCAACCCAGCCCAGGCTCCTCCTTCTTCTTCTTCAGTCTCAGACCCCCAGCTGCTCTCTCTCTCTCTCTCTCTGTAAAACAACACAGCACATCAGAGCAGAGCAAAAGCAAAACACCACGTGAAACAGAATTTACAGAATTAAAAACCCCAACCCAATAAAGCTAACGCATCTCTCTCTCTCTCTCTCTCTCTCTTGTTTAGAGAGAACGAAAGACTCAACCTTTCCCTCCTTTTCACACACCCGATTGCCCATTCTCATTAGCAATGTCCACAGCTCCGTCGCCGGCGACGCCGCCGACCAACACCACCTCCCCGCCGCCACCCACCCCCGCCGCTCCGGCACCCACCACCCCAACCGCTCCTCCTCCCACAACCCCCGCCGCTCCGCCGCCGACCACCCCCAGCGCACCGCCGCCCACCACTCCGGCGTCGTCGCCACCGCCGCCGTCAAAGACTCCACCTTCACCACCAGCGCCAACCACTCCAGCTCCGACCTCACCAGGATCCTCTCCGCCGCCGCCAACAACCCCGACCGTGTCATCGCCGCCACCGCCTAAAACGCCGACGACGCCAACCACTACCAAGAGCCCTCCGCCGCCGAAATCGCCTTCGACGTCGTCGCCGTCGTCTTCGTCATTGGACACCGGGGTCATAGTCGGAATCGCTATCGGCGCGGTGGCGATTCTATTGGTGCTCAGTCTTTGCTGCATTTTCTGCTCCAAGAAGAAGAAGAGAAGAAGAGAGGAGTACTATGTGCCTCCGCCGCCGCCTCCTACCGGCCCTAAAGGTATCACCTTTTGTGATCTGGGATTGCTTAGTTTTTTCGGGTTTAAAGTTGTAGATTCAGTGCATGGTTTTCACCAATTTGATTGCTAGAAATGTGTTTTCGAAGTTATATGAGGTTTCGATCTGGCCATTGTGAGTAATATGATTTGTATGGATTAGGATGTAGGCTTAGTGAGAATCTGGTAGTCTATTGTTGAGTTGCTGTGATACTCATTTCTTACTGTTTGATTGTATTTTGCAGGTGAAATTTACTATGGTCCACCGCGCCCGTATCAAGGAGCTCCTCCCCCACCTCCAGATCATGTAATCACAATGCCGAAGCCGCCTCCTGCACAAGCACAAGCTGTAGCATCCAGGCCACCACCTCACTCTCCAGGACGATACACGCCACCACCACAACCTTACAGCAGTGGGGGTTCTGGTTCTAATTATTCAGGGCCTGAAACTCCGCTTCCACCTCCTCCACCACCAGGGTATTCGTTAGGATTCTCTAAAAGCACGTTTACTTATGAGGAACTAGCTTTGGCAACAGAAGGGTTCTCGGATTCCAATTTACTTGGACAAGGTGGGTTTGGGTATGTTCACAAAGGAGTTCTTCCTAATGGGAAGGAAGTAGCGGTCAAGCAGTTGAAGGCTGGAAGTGGGCAAGGGGAGCGTGAATTCCAGGCGGAAGTTGAAATTATTAGCCGTGTACATCACAGACATCTTGTTTCACTGGTTGGATACTGCACGACTGGATCAGAAAGACTACTTGTCTATGAATTTGTTCCAAATAACACTATGGAGTTCCACTTGCATGGTATGCGTTTTTACTATGGATTTCCAAATAATATTCAAGTAAAAGAGTTCTGCTTAGAAGATGTTCACCATATTCCATTACTTCTGATTGCAATGATCTGATGATATTGTTCATATTGTAGGAAAAGGGAGACCTACCATGGATTGGCCCATAAGACTGAAAATTGCTTTAGGATCTGCAAAAGGACTGGCATATCTTCATGAGGATTGTAAGTCCCTTGTTTGATGCACAGCCTGCATTTAATTTTCATTAACGTTCGTACTTCAGGTTTTAAATCAAAATAATGTGTACATGCAGGTCATCCTAAAATCATTCACCGTGATATCAAAGCAGCTAATATACTTTTGGATTTCAAGTTTGAATGCAAGGTATGAACTGTGCAATAATAATAACAGCATTATTTATTTACATTTCTTGAAGAAAAGGGAATTCCTGAACTAGTATCCCTTACAAAATTGGTACTTAGATTGTTCTGACCAATATATACTATATATAATGCTCGTGTTTGATCAGTTCTGTGTGCAAGGAGTGTTTATAATTAAATGTCACTATTTTGGGTGCAGGTTGCAGATTTTGGTCTTGCCAAGCTTTCTTCTGATCTTAATACTCATGTTTCCACCCGAGTGATGGGGACTTTTGGGTAAGATTCAAGAGACCCATTCCTTTGTTATTAATAATCGCCAGTGGAACTAGTTCTCATCATTGACTTTACCCAAAGTATGAACAGTATTTTACTTTTGTTTCTAGCTCTTCTCAAATGAGCATTTCTTTGCTAGAGCTGATTTTAGTCATTGTTAATCGTAGAACTAATAGTTTGTATGTTTGGTTCAATACTTGAGACCAACTGCAGTCATGTGCTTCTTATAAAGTAGAGGGTCTCAGTTTCTCAAAATTGTTTGTAAAAGATTAGGTGACTGGTGTCATCACCAGATCTTTCATCTTATTTTGTCTAGTCTAGAATGACTAGCATTTTGTGAACCATGTTATATCCACTTGGCAGCGTTAGATATATGATTCATGTTTTTGTATTCATTTGCTTAGGTATCTAGCTCCAGAATATGCATCTAGTGGAAAACTCACAGACAAGTCAGATGTTTTCTCCTACGGGGTTATGCTTCTGGAGTTGGTTACTGGACGCCGCCCTGTTGATGCATCTCAAACTTACATGGATGATAGTTTGGTAGAGTGGGTGAGTTTCCATCCATGCTGTTGGACATTCAGAATTTTTTTTCCCCATAAAAAAACCTTCCTGATTACATATTGGTATTGTAGGCAAGGCCCCTTCTCACTCAAGCTTTGGAATCAGATGACTTTGATGAACTGGTTGATCCTAGACTGCGGAATAGTTACGACCACAACGAGATGGCTCGTATGGTTGCTTGTGCTGCAGCTTGTGTACGGCATTCTGCAAGGCGTCGACCACGGATGAGTCAGGTAAAATTTATTCACCAAGAGCTTTTAGAGTTGAGATTGTTAAGTGTCTTCTGACCAATATTACGGGATACAACAAACAGGTTGTCCGTGCTTTAGAGGGAGATGTGTCTCTGTCCGATTTGAATGAAGGAATCAGGCCTGGGCACAGCAGTCTCTACAGTTCTCATGGAAGCTCTGACTTTGACTCAAGGCCCTATGACACAAAGCAACGCAATCTGGACTTGATAAACCACAGGAAGATGGCATTGGAAAGCCAGGAGTATGGCGCTAGTAGCGAGTACAGTGGTGGTCGCACCACCAGCGAGTATGGTTTAAACCCATCTGGTTCAAGCAGTGAAGGCCAACGAACCCGGGAAACCACCCAAGAAATGGAATTGGGAAAGATGAATAAGAACAATCGAGGTTACAGTGGAAGCTCCGAGTATTAACACAGACGATGCACCAATTTTCTTGTAAAAAGCTACCAACCTTCTCCTCCAATATTCTGACACTCCTAAATGGCCATCATTTCATCCACAGGGATTTATTTGCACAACTAAGTCTATTATTGATTTTTTTTTTTTTCATCTTCCTAGTTAGCTGGTGTTTACCATTGCTTTCACAAGAGCCGTATAACTGAACTTGTCCAATTCTTTTATTCTTTAAGAATCTTTGAATGAATACAGTTGTGTTCAAGTTGTTTGGCATTACATTATTGCCATTGGATGCTCTTTCCCACCCATAATGGTCTGCACGCTTTGAATGATGTTTATGTCCGTTACCAAGTCTGCTCAATGCTATTCTCTTTTTCAACACATAAAAGCTGATCGCATGAATATCACAAAATCATACCAGACAGTAAAAGAAACTTTTGCCACACGCCCATGTTACTTGAAAAGGGCTGCTGCATTCATGTTGATTCTGCTTTTATCTGTATCATCCTTGCAAAATTTTGGTGAAGTTTCCACACCAAATCCAAGGCCTCAGGTTTTAGTAGTGGTTACTTGTTTCAAGCTCGAAAAAGTATACAAACTAGATAAGCAACTACAAACTCATTTCCTGTGAAGCTGACATTAACACTCGAATTAGTGATGTTACAAGAAAATTTGTGGTAGTGCAACAGTACGAGAAGAGAAGAGAAGAGAAGAGCAGCGCTATTACAAATATGAGGCTCCAGAACTATAAATTAGAATATCGACCAGCGCTAGATCCTTTCCTTCGTCGTCGTCGCTTTTGTCTAATTCTCCAAAAGCTCAAAAATACCACCAGACCTATAAAAGCAGCAACATAACTCGAAGTTAAATGAGCATCTAAATATATGTATATTCTTCTTTCAGAAACAAGAAAGTCTATGATCACTCACCAGTTACGGCAAGTATCGCAGGAACAAGCCAATGGCTAGCAACTAACACAGGCATATCAAGCTGCAAGAGAATCAACTCCAAGGTCAGACAGAATAAATGAAAAAAGAAAAAGAAGGTTGTTCATAGAATCAGAGTATGAAACTACAATAACCCTTGTCCTCTCAAAAAAAAAAAAAAAAAAAACCTACAATAACCCTTGTAGCCAGATATTTTGTTTGCTTACCTCATCTCCATAGAACAGGCCCAAGTATCTATTTCCCACAGAATCACTTCTATTTCCCAGCGTCAACTCGATACGGCTCAAACGGGAAGCTTCGACAGTAGAATTCAAACCTCCACCTGGATTAGTCACAGAAGAGCCTGGTAATCTTCTGTTTGTTCCCCTGACCTGTAAACTGTAACCTTTAGTCCCCCATATCTCAAACACAGAGTCACTCCCGCAGATCAATTCCTTCCCCACTACAGCAGAATAAGTAGAAAAATTCACGTCTGTTCTACGAGACGGTAATTGGTTGTCTTCCGTATGTAAAGGTGAATTTTGTTTGACCGAGCTTGAAAAGAGCACAGGATCTCTGATGTTTCGACCGGTGAAATCTAACATTTTCCTCAAGAGCCAATAACAATTAGTTACCATATGACTGCTGTCCAGACAGTTAGAATCTCCATAGACTACAACACGACCTTCACCCACCTGTACAAGACCAAGAATGGGAGAATCTGCCTGCACATTAACCAATTGGGACCTTAGTCAATACCAAAAATGAATAACTTCAATTAAAACTGAACTCTGTTTAATGAATAGCAAAAATTCCTAATGGGAATAATTCAGTGGCAAGTTATAATAATAAAGTTATTACAGATAACTGCCAACACCCTTCTATGGCTCATGACCAACAATAATAAAAAATAAAAAATAAAATTGAATATGTAGCTTATTTGCTCACCATGGTCATCTCAGGATCCCGAAGTACATTCTGAGTGGCCCCACTTTCAGAGCTATCCAGGAAAGGGAACTTGTGTACATAACCCCCTTTCGGAAACCTCACAATATCTGTTCCAGATGCATACCGACTTTGCTCTCCATTGATGGAAAAATCACCATTCAGAATCTTATCTCCAAACGCAATGCCAAATGGAGCTAGCAGGTCGTTTAACGCTGGAATATTTGCACCTCCAGTGACTGGAGTCCACCAGCTCCGTGTGTTATCATCAAAGAATCTCATCTTCACCATCGTGTCCACATTATACCACTCAGAAAACACGATCAATCCCAGTCCAGAATTAAGAACATCATCTCGCAGCTTCTCAATCTCCTCCTGAAAGTACTCTTCTTCAAGATCTACCAGAAGAAGTGTCCCATATCGAAGAGCATCAAAGCAAGTAAGAGGTGAACCAAGTGTTTCTACATAGTACCCCGCATCTCGTAACATGTTGAACATAATGTGAAAGTTTGTATGCAGGTGATCTCCATGCCAGTCAAGAATGTCATTACGAACATCCAAAGAGTCTCTAGGGATATAACCTGGAGGGTATTTAATACTGTGAAACTGGTCCCACAGAACTCGTTTTGATCTTGGTGGAGTTGGGACAATCTTCAATTTTAACTGGAGCACACAAGTGCTAATACGAAGATTCTTTTCTCCCGCTGATGGAGGACTGTATACCCTAAGACTAACATTGCCGCTAATCTCTCCTGAAAATTGTGCACCTTCTTCCTTGATTTGCATGTGAAGCGCTAAATAACCGGTCCAAGGCCAGATAACCTTAGAATACGTAAAGTGAATGCTCAAAAGATTCCCTACTTCATCTGAAGGCTGCCAGGTTGGTGGACTTTCAACATAGCCAATTACACCCATTCCATTTAGAATGGTCGCATTGAAGATAACAGGCATGGCACCTGCATAAAGTGGCTGACGACAGAAGGGCCAAGAGTAGGGGCAGTCTGTATAATCAAGAATATTAGGGAAGATGCTGGCACGAGGTTGGTAATTCTTCAGGATTTCATATGATTCTAACCTGACCAAAATGTTAAAAATTAGGACTAAACCCTGCAAATGTGGATATAACAAAGCAGCAAGTAAAATCTTTACAAAAGAATCATAGGAGCCATAAATCACAAAGACTTACAGATCAACCCTCCCTGCACCTTGTTCATACATATTCGGACCACCAAGTTTTGCAGCACCCTCAACCAATGCTTGTTTCATGCTTGCTGGATTTAAAGTATCCTTCCTACTGCTTTCAGGGATAACACTCACAAGCAGACATACCATACCAGCAACCACAGGACTTGCCACACTAGTGCCAGATAAGCTTTTACAGCCAGTACTAATCTTGGATCCCATAATTTCCCGTCCATATGCGACCACATCTGGTTTAACACGACCGTAACTGTGTACAGAAAACGGGTTGCACACTTATTAGAAGTCTAGAATACCAAAACTGCTCATAAGCCAAAATATTACAATTTACTGAATATGTTAAGAATTTAAGATCAGGGGGAAACGAGAGAAAACAGTAAGTAAACGAATTTTAACTAAAAGACTTTGTATGTATGAAGACATAAAACACCAGAAAGTATACATCAGTATTAAAATAACCATAAGTACGAAGAAACCATAAAAAAATTACCCATGCGGCATCTCCCAAGTACTCATGCCTCGTGAGGAAAAAGAAGCAATGTGATCACTGTAGTCGATGCCACCAACACCAATGACATCACTTTGGTCTGCTGGATTATTTAGAGTCCCATAAAGCGGTCCATCATTTCCAATTGCTGAAACCATAATTATGTTACTCGCTGTTATTTCCCAGACCTGGTGCAAAATAAAGCAACATGAGTTAAATAAGTTTCACATCATATGGCACAAGTGTTTGAGTAGACTGTGTTAGTTCACTAAGGTCCAAACAACCACACTAAAACATTCTTTATGATATTTGGAAAATTAATAGGAAATGAATAATGAGAAAGCCTTACCTTCTCAACAAATGGAAGGTCCAAGTAATCAGGTCCACCAATGCTCAAGTTCAGTACATCCATATTGGTCGCTATGGCATAGTTGAATGCATCAAGAAACCATGATGTGTATGATACCTGCAATAAGCTGAATACAAACTTCTCATAATCTTGCTACATTTGGATTACTAAATGAACCAATATAATTCAAATCTGAGCTTGACTGCAACTGGTAACTGCATAGGGATAGAAAGACAAATGTATATGCAACTTTGTGATTTACTCCTTGATGGGTTTATGCATTCTAGTAGGAAAGTCATGCTTAAAAAGTCACCCAATGTACGAAGTCATTACCTGTGCATCTGTAAACACACGAAAGGCATATATCTCTGTATCAGGAGCAAATCCAAGACACTCTGCATCTACACCAGCAATAACACCAGCAACAAATGTCCCATGTCCAAGATTGTCGTTTAATGTATCCTCATTTGTCCAGTTTGTCCGCTCCTACATAATCCTTTAAAAGTCAATACCAGAACTTTAATAGCAAACATAAATGTAATTACCAGGGGAAAAAGGGTCTGCAAAACCCACAGTGACAAGAATGGAGACATCTTTTTCCAGAAATCAATACCTTAATGTTTCGAAAGTGCGGGTGATTAGCTCGAATACCAGTGTCAAATATGGCCATTTTGACTTTCTTACCGGTATACCCTTTTGTCCAAAGAAAATCGGCTCCAAATAATGAAGTTATTTGAGATCTCTGCAAAAGTAACACGGTACTAAGAAGAAGTGAGCTAGGCATAAACACCAACAACCAGTACAAAAGGATCAACACAGAAAAAGAAATTTCCCAAATGAACTTCTCCATTAACATCTCCATTCACTAAGAGCAACAAAGTGATGCAACACCTAATTCCCATTATCAAGTTCAAAATTATATGCATCATGAGCTTCCACCACAGTAACTACTACAATCACAATGCAACCAATCAAACTAAAACCCTTTCAATAAAATCACAACCAAGATAACCCCTTTTATAATTCACATGATAAACAACTATAAACCGAAAGCATAAAGATCACAACTTTCAAGTTCTTTCTTTCACCCCAAGTTTCCCTACTACCCAATAACGCAATAACTAAACACAGAAGCATAAAAAACGGCATGTCACCTCAGTCAAGAGCTCCCTTTTCCAGCTCACAGAGCCATTTCTTTCCTCTCCGTCTTCACTAAATGACATCGCCGTTGAAATCTTCCCCGGCCGCTTCTCCCCATCCACAAAGGCCCCAAATTTCTCTCTCTTCTCCTCACTAAGCAAACCCCTCCCGTACCTGACGTCAGCATTGACATCCTTCACCATCCCCAATTTCCCAATCTCCCCAACCACCAACTCCCTCACTCCTTCCTCAATCCACACCACTCCGAAATCCGTTGGGTAATCCTTTGCCGGATTGTTCCTCTCGATCCAGCCCCATCCCTCCGCCGCCGCGACGCTCGATTTCAGATACTCCCGGTGGTCCTCCCACCGCTTGTACTCGACGAACCGGACGACGTAGTTTTGGCGGTGGCGATCTAGGGTTTGGTTGAGCTCTAGGGTTGAGGAATTCTGGTTGAAACGGAGGAGAGAGATGGCGACGGAGACGATGATGACGAGGAGGGAGAGTGATGACGTGGAGGTCAGAGGAGTGGTCATGGTGGCGGCGAAGGTGGTGGATTATGAAGATGATCTGCACCGGTGCTTCATTGATTTGGCGGGAAAATTCGCATCGGAGAAACAAAAGGGCGAGTCTTTCCGGTGAAAATGTAGCTCCCCTAAATCTTCAGTTTAAAGTCTTCGTCTTTCTTTACGGTTCTTCACTTCTATACTCCTCTTTGATTCAAAAAGTACTCTTTAGTTTGGGTCAGTTTTGCAACAGCCCAATACACAAGGTCCAAAGTTTCAAGGATTATGGTGGCTCTACGACTCCAAGGTCAGGAGCAATTTATCTTATGTCCCTTATCGAGGATATTTTTCACAAGCTGGTATTTGAACCAAATACTTCATATTACCCTAGTAGGAGAGAATCCCTTCAACCGTTCAACCCATATAAATTATACCGGTGTTTAAACATTTGCATGCTTGATTTCATTTTTGATATTGATAAAAGCGACTATTTTGAAACAACTTTAAAAAGTGAAATTACATTTATTACAGTAACCGTCTTAACATATAGAACTTCTATGTAGAGATTTTTTATGTTTTCATATCCATCGTGCTTTAGTAAACCGATAATGTTCTTATGTCGGAATGTATGACCTGCTACCAATGACCGGTGATGAATCAAACTAGTGTCCCTCATGACAATGCTCTAGCTATATATACCAACTTTGCATCTGTAGGAAAAATCATCAAAATGAAGTATCTATTTACATTTTGCTTTTAAGTTTCTCTACAAATTCAAGTTCACTAGATCTCGTTTTGATCGCCAAGCTCAATCGACCATTGTAGGCGATTGAGTTTGGTTACTATTTCCTTTTTCCCTTCAATAACCAGACACTATCTACAGTTAACCTCGGACTCTTCTTTAACACACCCACAAATAAAAACATAAATACATCTGCGTACATACCTGCACAATTTTACCATCATCCCAAAATACTAACCTCGTATTTATCCAAGCCCTAAACTTAACGGATACTCTCTCCGTTTGCACGTGTTGCCTTTGTCTCGCCGACACATTTCCAGACATGGTGGGTGTTGGACCCCGTGGGTGTACATTCTAGACGTCTTCTCAGATGAATGATCTATAACAAAAGGGATGCAAATTTGCCGACCACCATTTTTTGCCCACCTACCTATTTTAATAACAAATGTCCTTTTTCTTAACCATCTTTAACTATGGTTACATATAAAATTGTAATAAATGAATTATGTTTTTTTATTTTAACTTTTACTTTTTAAAAAAATTAATAAAAACAATATCTCTAAGTAAAGAATTGGTTGAAAACAGATGGAAATAAAAACAAACAATAGGCTGGAAAAAAAAAGCAGATGGATATTTTCTTATGTTTAACTTTGTATGTCGTTTATGATATTTTCATTACCTACATCATGATGATATTATCATATATACTTTTCATGAATGGTAATGTAACTCCACTCTTTGATTTTTATGGTGTTATAATTGTCAAGGATAGCTTGTTATTAAGTACATTTTGTTGTTTGTCCTTTGTTTTTTTTTTATTCGCTGCAGTTTTTTATAAATAGGTAAGAGTCGATGGTTCCTTGAAAACCCATACAAATAGGATACTGGGTGTTCTGGAAAATAAAGCAAAGACCCAATATGGGTAATAAAAGAAAAAAAAGGCTTGCACATGTTTGAAATCAACTTAAAAGAAATAATAAAGGCACATTTTAAAAAGAGTTAGAGTTAAAATAAAATAAAAAATAGAATTCATTTATTACAATTTAATATATAACCATGGTTAGAGATGGTTAAGAAAAATGACATTTTATATTAGATTAGGTGTGTAGGCACAATAATAGACACAAAATGGTGATCGACAAATTTACATCCTAACAAAAGAGTCAAAAAAAATTAAACCTGCTGGACGTATGATACACACTTTTTTGATTGAACTTTCAAGTCTGTGGAAATTAAAGGGAATAACCCCTTCTTTGGGTTGTACGTATATCTTGAATCAATTAAATGCAAATTTACATCCTAACAAAAGAGTCAAAAAAATTAAACCTGCTGAACGTATGATACACACTTTTTTGATTTGTTGACCGGTTGAACTTTCAAGTCTGTGGAAATTAAAGGGAATAACCCCTTCTTTGGGTTGTACGTATATCTTGAATCAATTAAATGCTATGTCTATCTTTGATGCTAGCTAGCTATATATATCCAACTTCTTGCAGTTGTGTGGGGATTCAGCTTGAGCTCTAATAAAGTAGTTGTAATTTACTAGGGCAGAAACTTAATTTGGTTGTAAGTACTTCCTCGATCTGTTGCTTTTTTTTTTTTTTAAAGTTGATGACTGCAGGACGTGATCTTTGCAATGTTTTTGTTACGGGTGTTTTCTCGTTATTGCTTGCTTGTAGATTCATTTCTGGTGTTGAGAGTGATGTAAACTGCTTGAAAAGTATAAGAGCAGCATTGGAGGACCCTCTAGACATGTTAAGCTCTTCATGGGATTTCAACAATGGCACTGAAGGTTTCATCTGTAACTTTCTGGGAGTGGAGTGTTGGCACCCTCATGAGAGCAGAGTTTTAAATATCAAGCTTGGGGATTTGGGACTCAAAGGCCAGTTTCCTCGCGGAGTAGTGAATTGTACAAGCTTATCAGGCTTAGATCTTTCGAGCAACAACTTCAGTGGACCTATTCCTGAGGATATTGGTCATTTGATCCCTTACATCACGTCGCTTGATCTCTCGTCCAACAGTTTCTCAGGCCCAATTCCCAGGAATATCTCCAGTTGTAGTTTTCTGAATTTTCTTAAACTTGACGACAACAAGTTGAGGGGTAAGATTCCTCCAGAACTTGATCAGCTCAGTAGGCTTAAAACATTTAGTGTGGTTAGCAATCAACTGTCTGGGCAAATCCCCAACTTCCATTATGGTTCAAGTGGAGTGGAAAGCTATGCAAACAATCCTGGACTTTGTGGATTCCCTTTGAAGAGTTGTCGGGCATCATCTGAGGACAAGTGGTCAAAGGATTTAGTGAGGGCTATCAAGTCCCACGCTGAAGTCATGTTGGGAGCACTTGGTTTTGGTATTGGTTTTGTTTTCTCTTTTTCCTTTTTTGTTTTTCGATAAAGCTTTGGATCGAGACAGTCATCCGAGTCTGTTTTATTAGTACTAGCCTTCGTGCACGCGCGTGCGGAAGTGCGGTTTTATCGTTATTTCATGTGTTATAATTTAAGTGTTATATATTTAGATGCAAAAATATCAAGTAATTTACTGAACAACATATTAAAAAACTAATATCAACTGAATAATTAACTTTAAAACAATAAGTATAATGAACATAATAATATATACAAACTCTATGAAACAACTTAATACAATGTATAAACAGCATTTACACTGAAAATACATTTTACAAACCTAACCAAACCCAATCATGATTATTGAACGTGTCAATTGGATGATGGATACCTTTTTAATCAACTTGAATTCTTGAAAAATGAACATGTACATATTTTTGTTGATAAGTTTTGGTTCGGTTTAGGAGGAAGGCAAGAGAAAATGATACGATCTGAGCGAGATCGGAGCAAGAGAGTTTTTGTTTCACTGATTGTCTAATTTTATGTTTTTTTTTTTGAAAAATATCAGTTCACATATGATTAGGTATGACTGTAGTTTTCAAACTTATACGGTTACAATTCTAAAATAAATAAAAAAATTTGGGCGTTAATAGGTGTGATGATAGTCAACTTCTAAGAGTTAAGGAAGAGGAGGCTAGGAAAAGGTGTTTTTTTAGTACAAATTATGATGATTAATCCAAATTAATTTATAGGCCCTTAATTTATTGACCAACAAAGTTTTCACCATGTAATTAGAATTTTTTTTAAATAATACGACATAAACAAATTTGATGTTAGACAATTATTCATTGCTAAATATAATTATATATAATTGTTCTCACATGTAACTTGAACCAATTCACAAATGCAGAAAGCCAAGTAATTGCGTTGATTGATAAAAAAGGATCTGTAGTTGAGCTTTGTAAAAGCTCCCAGTCTCTCCCACTACATGTAGTTACATGAACCTCATTCCCACACGCAGTTCCTCTACTGGCAAGCGACAGTTCGTCTTTCCGGAAGGTCCAACATACGTGTCCAATTTTGAATGGCATATTGGCATAGCTGCAAATTTATTACAAATAAAAGGGCATAAAGGCCAAGTTGCAATCGCCCGCGTCTTACTGCGGGTAAAAAAAAAAAGATAGATGTCACCCATTGATACTAAGGATATGTTTCGACATCGACACGGGTCACAACATGAAACACTATTAAATTTTTAAATAAAATAAAATAAAATAAAATGCATAGAGGGGTACTACCATTTTTTTATGTCATACAGTGACATCATGGTAAATAAAATTAAATAGGGGTATAAACGTTTTTATAATCAAACCAATAACAATATGGTAAATAAATTGGAAGTACAGTTAGTACAGTCATTCTGCCGGTTAAGGGCAAATCAGTCAATATAGATTAAAATAACAAATGTAACAATGAAACAGATGCAAGGGTATAAGAGTCATGACATTGTTCATGTGAACAGTGAAACCCCACGTTTGCTTATAGATATAGAGATTAGAAAAACCACATGTACATTGTAAGGGAAATTAGTGGTGCTCATTTGAAACATACCGAGTCTCATACCAAAAAGACAAATTAATATGAGTGTTAATGCTTTTGATAATAAAACACCTGAAAAAAGGTTAAAGCACAACCAACAGATTGACTGATACTAAATCATGGGAAGACATACACTTAACATATGAGACTTGCTGGATGTGCTAAAGTTAGCTAAATATAACAAAAGCTTGCAGAAATCTCAAGACTTCAGATTATCTTCTAATTATAGATCGTTCATATACCTTACATGTGTTTGGTGTTCTAATTCATTTCTTGGGTTTTGTAATTTTTCTTCATTTCAAAAATAAATTGAAGGGATTAATATCACATTCATCTAGATAAGTTCATACTACTTCATCAATATTACCGTGCACATACTGCATAAATCAATGTCATGAGTTGAAGAGGAGACGAAGATACTAACCTGGAATTCTTGGAGTTGATATCCGGAAAGAATTTGGATTCTTGTACGCCCTTTATAGATAATAACCCAGACAAATCCCTTCTCTCCTCCTTTTTCCTCTCCTCTCTATTCTCGATCGTTGTTGAAATTTCTGGAATTGCTCTTTTTGACAAATCCTGATCCTCTCCTATCTCCTCTCTCTCACCTCGATATGAAAACGAATTGGATTCGGTCACTTTCTCCTCTCTCTCTCTCACCTCGATCTGAAAATGAATTGGATTCAGTCACTGACCACACCCTTTATAGATACAAACCCAGAAAAATCTCTCCTCCTCTCTCTCTCACCTCAATCTAGAAACGAATTGGATTCGGCTACTCAGCCTTGAACCTTAGTCGGTGCTCTCTCCTGATAATCAGCAATTGTCAAAAATTTTGGTCTCTGAAAATGTTGGTGTTGATGCTCTCTACTAATTATCAGCCTTGAACTTTCTAGTGTTCTCAAGATGTCAGTGTTTTTTGAAAATGTTGAAATTTCTAGATCCACGTAGGTCCAACACCAAAGCCCAACACTGCTCACGGAAACAAAAAAACCACTGTACACGTGAACAACACCTACCCTGACGCAAAATAGTATATTGTATAATTTGCTCTTGTCTTTTATGGGTCTAACAAGACCAACCCCGTTGGGTTAAGGCCCAAGCCAATTGTTTACTTGGATTTGGTCCAAATCCAGTTGCTATAAATAGGGCACAGTGGAGTGAGTGGGACTCATTTCCCCCAAATCAAAAGTAAAACCGGGAGAAAGCGAAGAAAATGGCGCCCAAAAAACCTCAGAACCTCGCGGCGGCGGCGGCGGCGATGAAAAGAAGAAGAAAAGCAAGAAGCCGAAGGAGAAGGGGAAGAAGAACAAGAAGATAACAACGAAGAAGAAGAAGAAGCTGAAGCTGAGCGAGTCGGAGAGGAAGAAGTCACTCTACATATGCAGCCTCGAGCACCACGAGGGTTCCTCGGTGTCTTACGTCATCCGCGCCATCAAACTTTCCCGTTTGCTGTCGTCATCCTCCTCCGACGGCGATCCGCAATTACGGCAAGTGGGTTACAGGGCTGGTCCAGATCTCCCCGGACGCGTGGGTTGCGGCGTGATGCAGGGCTCCCGAATCGTCTTCGCCGGCGGCATGAGGCCCGTCGGAGGTTTCGCGAGAGTACGGGATGCGGACTCGGTGTTGCATAGAGAAATGTACGCCTTCGAATTCGAAACATCGGAGCATCAAGAAATCAAGAAAATGGATGCTGCTCTTCTAGGAGGCAAGATTCGGCCTTTGTTGGTGGAGATTGGGTGCAAATTGTATGCTCTTTGCTACAACGGCGAGACGTATCCTCCGGCATTTGAGGTATTCGACACCGAACGTGATACTTGGTCTGCATTGCCCCAGCCTCCATTCTTCCAACGCGGCTCTGGCTCTATATATGACTTGGGTCATGCCGTTGCTTATGTGATTGCTGGCACCAAGATGTTTATGTCCAGTGAGAGATGCCCGGTGTTCTGCTTTGATGTCTCGCGCCCTGAGTCTGATTGGAGACGAGTCCCCACTATGTGTGAAGGCAGCTGTTTTCCTTTTTTCAGGGAAGCTTTAGTCCTGGACCTGCCGGGGGCTGGTGGCAACAGGAAGATATTGTTCGGGGTTAATGATGCGCATAGGGTGGGAGTTTATCTTGTGTCGGGGTTAGATGGGAATGAAGAGTCTGTCATGAAAATTGGGGATTTCAAGATGCCGGTAGCGTCATTTTGGGAGTTGGGTAAACCTGGAGCTTGTGATATTGTGCACATTGGTGGTAACAAAGCCTGCCTTGTTATCAACCATTTCATGTGTTCATCAGAAGACAAACCTAGATGGAATGAACTGGGGACTCATAAGACACAAGGGGTTGTCTTGCCATTTGAATTTGAGATTGATATGACCAAGCTGGACAGGGATGTAAGACATTGCTGCAGTCTCCAGTTCATGCCTCCTCACATCTTCCAGTACCACACTAACCCGGACACTTTTCCAAGACCCGATACGGTTGGTTGCTTTGTCCTTTAATGAGATATCATGCACAGTCAGACCTGAACACCAAGATTCATTGGCATGAGTCTTTGATTTTTATGCTACTTTAGTTTTGTACCTTTGGCTGACCCTTTTTTGAGTTTTGAGTAATGGGACATGTGTATTCTTTAGAGGTGCTGCTAAATGACTAGGATGGAAGTAGGAAATAGGAATCCATAGTCTGAGAAAAGAAGGTTTTCATTTACCCCCATTTGTTAGCTCAAGGAGGGGATATGGTAGTTCTAGGCTGAAAGAGTTTAAAGGTAATTACATGAGTTACAAGTGTTTTGAAATGTGAAACAGAGACCAGCAGTGTCTATTATATTGGTTAAGGACAGGGGATGTCACTGGGAAGAAGCTGTGTTTCATAGCTTTATGGATTGTATCAAATTGCCTGGGACCGTGTTACTTTCATTGTTATTGGATCCATCCAGTACTGTGGTTAGTTTATGCGTATAGATGGATTTCCCTGCTGAATATAGTTTATCCAGGAATTAGACTGTTACTCCTGCTGTTCATAGATACTATAGCTCTGCATCTGCATCTCTTTCCAAAACCTATTGCTCTGATGGTTTGACATTTTCTTTCTTCAATTCAATGTCTCACAATTTGGACGAATTTCTTTTAATTTCCATTTTTCTTTTCTGAAAATTAGTCTTTTTGCTCTCTAATTTCTGCCTAGCTTGATCAATTTTCTGATGGGGATGCATTTTGGGAGAGGATATTTTGATAAGCTGCACATTGTGATATGAGCTTGGTTTGTGTTTATAGTTTAGTTAACTGATGGTCCTATATATAACAATGCATGGATTGTGAAGCACTTTCTTTTTATGTCGATGTAAAATGTAGTGGCTTTCCTAAGGATGAGTAGGGAGTTCTGAACTTCTAATTTCTGCCTAGCTTGATCGATTTTCTGATGGGGATGCATTTTGGGAGAGGATATTTTGATAAGCTGCACATTGTGATATGAGCTTGGTTTGTGTCTATAGTTTAGATAACTGATGGTCCTATATATAACAATGCATGGATTGTGAAGCACTTTCTTTTTATGTCGATGTAAAATGTAGTGGCTTTCCTAAGGATGAGTAGGAAGTTCTGAACTTCTGATTGAAAGACTGCTGGTGTTTATACTTTCAATTTTATCAGATATTAACAGTGTCATTGAGGACTTCATTAATCTCTTGCCGATTTCTGGATTTGCTTTTGACTAATCAAATGCTTTCAAATACATATCTCAAGCACTGGTAAGAATGAAAAAAGTTCATCTCTTTTTCAAAATTCTCTTTTGAAAGCATTACTGATTACATACTTCGAAATGCAAGATTTCATTATTCTATCCTGCCTGATATCTCTGTGTCTGTAAACTTGTGATAGCTATCAAGTTCTTGGACATCTAAAGACATGTCTAGTTCTTGTGTTTGGTTATGACTTTGCCAAGGCTGCCATTTTCCCTTCGGGCACAAAACTCTAGTCCTGGATGGGACGAAGATACTATTTGCGTTTGGTTGGTGTTTAAACTTAAGTTATGCTATAAGCTACGACAAGTGGTTAAATGTATAGATTGCATTCCCACGGAAACATTTTATAAATGTGGAACCATGATTTTCCCTCAGCTCCAAATAATGATTTGAATAGATCATACTCATTGCATTTCATTTTCATTGTTGTTAGATGAATTTCTCCTACTTATCGACATAATGCAACCGGACATATGCATTATAACTCAAAAATAATGAACATGTTTTTTTCAAAAAAAAAATTAGTTTGTTTTGTTTTTTTGTTTTTTTAAGGGTGTGAATGTGATGTGATGTTGGAGGTAACTAAAATAATATATTTCGAGGACCAATTTGCTGCTTTGCAGTGTTTGTCATATAAACAAGTTCGGAGTACATGAGGAAAATTTGGTGAGGAACCCTTTATGGAATTTGAGGAGTAATACAATTGGGAAGTCATTTTGGAACAAAGGTGGGAACTTTCAAATACAACAACATCGTATTTGTATTAAAGCATTTAGAAATGTAACTTTTTTTATGTTACGTCATATTGTCGACCACATAACGGACAAAATATTTCTCTCTCTTCATTTAGAAGGAAATAATGGAATAATAGTGATTCTAGTATTAACCTAAAACATCAGCCAAGAAATCATCAGACAATTCAAATAAAAAATCTACTGTTTTAAGGATAATTACATACTATGTATGCATACAAACATAGTCTTCCAAGCACAGTCATCTACTTAATATTTACAACAAATCGTTAAGGAAGTATGTGTAATTGGTATAGTCGTGTTTTTAAAAAATACCTGTCTTTGACGTCGAAGACAGTAACTATTGCAACCCCATATCTCTTGTAAGCTTCTCTGTAAGCTTCCATTGAATACTCACTGCAAGTCGGAACGTACCGGCAACTATTCGGCATCAACGGCGATACCAACGTCTAGGCCCATCTATGAAGCCCAATTTTTAGTCCATTGGCCCAGGTACAGCTGTTCAGAGTTGAAACGCACCGTATCAACGGCTCTATAAAACCTTCATCTCTGACATAGCTATGAAGCTTTTGTACAATGGCGGGAGGGGTTATCCTATCGTCGCAAACCAGAACCCAAACCTTACTCTTTTCCATTCCCAAATTACCCTCACCTCTATGGAAGCTCCCCTTATTTTCCCGCCAATTTCTCTGCAAGTGCTCGCAGACCACCCAAGTCGCTGCAGTGGACTTGGCCAAGTACAAGGAAGCTTTCTCCAGACGAATGGACATGGCTGGCCTCAAACCCCATCACCGAGTTGGTCTGTACTCTCCTATTTCACTTCAAAGTTCATACCCTTGCTCAATTCTGCTCTGTAAATTTTGAATTTCATTGTGAAAATTGAAAAGGGTGGATTTTTATTTGGGTTATGAGAATGAAAGATTGAATCTTTATATGATTTTTTGTGTTTAGCTATTGGAGTTTCTGGAGGGCCTGATAGTATGGCCTTGTGTGCTTTAACTGCGTTCTGGAAAGGCCAGGGGCTTGATGGTAAATGTGATGGTGATGGGTTCATTGATGGGGTTCTGGCCATCATTGTGGACCATGGGCTGCGTGAAGAGAGCACTGAAGAGGCCAGCATTGTTTCCAATCGTGTCGCGAAAATGGGTACTTTTCCTTTCTGCTGATAGTGAATTTAGTTTGAGGATTTGGTAGAAGTGGAAAAGCTAATGTGGAGTTTGTGTAGGAATCAGAAGCGATGTTGCCTGTTGTGATTGGTCCGATGGCAAGCCGAAACAAGGGCATGTGCAAGAAGCAGCTCGCGAACTGAGGTGTGTTTTACTGGGAATGAGTGGGATGCATTGCATTGGTGGATTCATTAGAGTATTGGATAGCAGATTTCTTGATGTTGGATTTGAATGCAGGTACCGGATATTTCAGAATGTTTGTGTCAAGAACCAGATCGGTGTGTTACTAACGGCACATCATGCTGATGACCAGGTTTGTGCTACAGCCATTTACTTCAACTTTCATTCTGCAGCTGTGTATGTTGTTTGTGTGTTGATATGTTTGTAAGTTGCAATCTTAGAATGAAAAACAGTATTACATTATATTTATGATATGGGTATTGTTTCATGTTCTATATTTATTTCAATATTCCAGCTTGTTACAGATGCTAGACATATAGTGATTACTACGAAACAATGCAGGCTGAGTTATTTGTCATCAGACTATCTCGCAATAGTGGTATTCTTGGACTTGCTGGTATGCCTTTCACATCTCAAATTTTCTCTGCGCACACCCATTCTCATACTGAAGTTTCTAGAAACTATGGGATTCTTCTTGTGAGACCACTCCTTGATTTTTCAAAGGAAGATATGTACAAGGTTAGTGCAATAGAGCTCTGTTACTATCTGTTATACTATAAGTTTCTCTTAAATTTGCGGTTGGTACCATTATGAGTTCTATTTATAATTTCTGTAGATATGCCAAGGGATTGATCAGGAATGGGTGGAAGATCCAACAAATCAAAGCCTGTTATATGCTCGTAATAGAATTCGAATGTCCTTAAGGGATGCATCATGTGAGTTCTGAGGAACATAGGCATAAATGTTCTCTTGCATGTTTTGTTAGCTTCACATTAACCCCCAATGGGATGTCATATTACTTGTTTGCAAACACAGGCATGGCATTTTCAGAATACTAACTCTTATTCTTTTCCTCCCAGGGGCATTCAAAAATGAACTACAAGCAGTTATTTCTGCTTGTCGGGAAACACGCGTATATATTGATTATGTTTGTCGATATTTGATGTCTAAAGCAGTGACTGTTTCGCATGTAAGCATCATTTGACTTTAATACCTTTTACCTTTCCTTGTGATAACTGATAACAACTTTTAAGCCAACTAGGCATTTTGGTTATAGAATAAACATGTCTGAAGAATTTTGAAATATTCATTTAATATTGCTGCCTGCAGCTAGGATATGCAGTTATTGATTTAGAGATTCTTAATCAATCAAAAGTGGAGGACATATGCCTGTCAAAGTTCATTTCCTTAGTTTTGCAGGTACGAAAATACAAGTTGTTTTATGCCATGCTTATATTTAATTTATCTTTTGACGAATCATGTTCATGTTGTAACTGATATGCTGCTTTGCAGTTCATCTCACAAAGGCACAGACCTCTTAGAGGTAATACTTCAAAATTGCTTGTCGGTTACATGCATAGTTTCCCATGCAAGGTACACGTGCTTTCATCAACTCTGACACAAATAAACTTGATATGCATCATAGTGTTGAGCGAGCCCTGATATAAAGTTTGGTTTCATTGAGCTTTTTTTCCATTTTACCTGTTGTGCAGACATCCCTTACCGCAGCTGGCTGCTTCCTTTCTCCGGCTCCTGGATCTGGAGGCATGAAAGCCCTGGTGTGTTGTTCTGTTGATTCTTTTCTGCCTTCAAATGTGGGGTTATCCCATCAACACTTTCATGCAGAACAAGAACACTCTACTCCAGATGAGATAGAACAAATTATCGCTGATGGCAAATCCTATGCAGATCGCTTGGTTCCAAATGCATCAGATGTGCCTTTCTTAGAAGTAACATCTAATTCAGTTTTAACTGAAGCGAGGAGGCTTGGTATGATTAGTGAGTCAACCCATACAAAACTTCTTTCATTGCAGAAGGAAGAGATTGAGCATTTCAAGTCTAAGAGTGAAGTCAAAGCTGACTACAAGACAAAGCATGGGATCAAATCTGTTAGTACATCACCCAGTGAACCACTTCCCCTCGGGCAAATATGTTGCTTCATGAACCGATTTTTCATCACATGGAAACTGAGTGAAGTTTCCAAGGAAGCTTTGGAGGGGAAAAGTCGGTGTGGTTGCAAATCTTGTATAGTTGGCCATGACACGGTGCTTGAGGTGCGTAACATGAGTGAACAGGATTGGCTGTATCTTTCTGACTTGTCAAAGTCTCGTACTTTAGGGAACATTCAAGAACAAAGCAACTCTTTGGACAGGAAGGTAGCGCTAAGAAAAGATGAGACAGACACATGTCTAGACTATGCAAGAGTTTCAGCACAAAGAGCTCTTCAATCCTTGAAATCTATCCCTGCTGCTGCAAGAAGGGGCCTGCCTGTGCTGGTCAATAGTCAAGGACTTCTATTAAGCATACCAGTATGTATACTCCTTCCGGTTTCATTAATTAAACCTCTAAACATGTTTACATTTCTCAGTTAATGCTGAATCAAATATTTTTTTTTTTTTTTTACTTTTCAGAGCATCGATTACCAAGGCTGTTCGTGCTTAATGGTCTCTGCAACATTCAAGCCGAAAGTACCACTTGGGGGAGACCATAGTTCATTTGTCTAGTCACTGTAGCTTTAGGTTACCTGATCACCCATCACGCACAACCTGAGTGCCCACAATCTTTTTATTTGGATTGCCTTCAGATTGTGTTCCAATTTGCGAGTAGGTTTTCATGTACTAAATCTCGGCTTTGCTTGTGAACTCAACCCCAATTTTCCCTGTGGGGAAACAATTTGTATAAATTTGTAATATTGTTGAGGTGATCTACTTGTAAGTAGGATCAAAAATCAAGTTATATTCCGTGTTTACAATATAATCCAAGCAAATTGAATTGGTAATGAGGAGCCATAGTTCTCTTGCAGGGGTCCAGGGGGAACACCAATATGGAAATAACCTTGCTCGTTTGCATGAATATTGGCGTCATTAGCCTCTCATTAATCGTTGGCCTTGAAAAGATCGCTAAAGACTATTTAGATATCCAAGCAAACGCCATGTCAAATCAAAGGTCTAAGGACTCTAAGCGGTGTTGTTCTTTTCATTGTACAAGTCACAGTGAAGAGGGAAAACATACAACTTGAAAGCAATTACATGACTCCACAAATTCCGGCATTGAAAATGCAGGTTGTAGTCTATGGTGGGCATTAAAATCTTTCTTTCCCAAACACGTTCTCTTGGTTTGCAGTACACTAGATTGAATAGAAGGAAAGAAATACATGAGTGGTGAAGATGATGAATCATAATCTACCCCTAACCTCATCGGTCTTTAAAAGAAGTAAAAGATGTTAACCACTGCTTCCAAGCGGCATCCTTTTGTTGCTCAACCCATGACAAAAAGGCACTGTCCAACAGGCAGAAGATATTAACATAGAGGAGCTGATACCTCACAGGAACATATCTGAAATTTGCAACTTGAACAATTGGCCACACACCACCCTCCAATATAAGGGCTGGTATGAAATCTCTCTTCAAATCTTCCTTCACTTGTTCAGCATTCTTGCCAGTAGAAAATCCCATGTAGGTGAAAAATACCAACAAATCAAGGGGACCAAAGATAAGACCATCCATTGCCACTTTAGCAGCAACAAACCGGGCTGAGTTGGGTGGTAGGAGAAGCTTCAGTTTGATGAATTTGTCCAAGTTTTCATACCTGTAAACATAATGTTATTAACTAATACTTCCTATTTTTTGGTAGATAGATCAGGTACCTGACAGAAAAGATACTGGAAAAGTAAAATATACCAGAAATGGCCAACTGGTCCAACAAAAGCAAAGCCAAATGTACTTGTGATAGCTACTCGTTTCCAGTTAACTTTGAAATCTTCAGCTTTGTCATGCTACATAAGATACAAGATCATTATACATTGGTAGAGGGCGAGGATTTAAAAGGAATAACTACTACTAGTTCACCACAAAAAGATGAATTGAACTTAAAACCAATCAAGTTCTTTCACAAACTTTAGCTGCATTCTTTAAAATTAGGTCTACCACTTGCTAAAGTTTTGATGCAGCAGTTCAGTGGAGAAGCAAAACGCCACATTGCTTATTCAGATACATTTTGTGTTAGAAAGAACAAAAAAAATGAAAAAAAAAGAGCTACGCATTTGGATCCACATACTTACAAGGCTAAAACACAAAAACAGAAGGATCTTTATATGTTGCACGTGACCCCATCAGTTCAAATTTCCTTTGAAAGGCTTAGTTACTAAACTGAAGTTTTATACTGCTGCCTCATTAAACCAATAAACCTAGTTCCTTGACTACCAAGTAGGATAGAGACAAATGCACAAGGGGCATTTAAGAATCCCTAATAACGATCATTATATGGATATGAAATCATTTGTCCTAGACTCATAGTGATGCAATCTCACCATTATGTCTATAAGAGCCATAGGAAAGAGGTAAAAGGTCAACCAGAAAACTAGTCCTTGGGTTGTAGTTCTTCTCAATCCTCATCATCAAAACAACAGAGATGAGATGAAGTCATTTGCACCCATTTTCCGTAATGGCATTGCTCTATTCGAATATGGCCATCATCACCTTGATAGTAAATCCAGTAAAATTGAACCACAACATGAAACCACTAACTATCAACACTCTGAAATGCTTATATTTCTATGTTATCCTTACTACATATCAATATCAATGATATCCTTGAAATCTCTATACATAATGGAGCTCCACAACACTTAAAAATGCACCCATTTCTGATGAAAGGCCAATGCTTTGAAGCAAAAAAAACACTACACCAACATAAACCATGTGAAATTACAACACTACCCAAATGCAAGTAAACTCAAATCAGCCAAACCACACAAATTGGAAACAGTTCACCAAAAACCAAATCCCAAAACCAAAATGAGGCATTTGAGGCTAAACCCAGTTCAGAAACCACAGAACCCAAGCAAAATCAAGACCCACATTTAGGGTATTCAAAAAATGGGATAAAAATACTCACAGAGAGCTGAAGACGGTTTCTTGTGGTGGAGTGAGTAATGTACTGGGCAGCAATGTCGCCGACGCCCCAGAGTAAGCCGGAGCTGATGACCTGGGTCTTCAATGGGTGGTGAGAGAGGCAGCTCTGGTACCATTTCCAAACCTTCATCATCATCCAAAACCCTAAAACCCTGTTTCTGGGTGATCAAGAGGTTTAAAGGTTCTGGCTTTCAGAGCGGTTTGTGCTATTTATGAACCCAACACCTTGCTAGGGGTCCTGACATTTTACCCCTCATTTTGATGAGTTTTTATTTCTATTTTGGTTTTAATTTTGATTTTTTCTCATTTTTCTAAAGGTAGAATATTTTATTCGATTATTGGAAATTAAATAAATATGCATTAAATATTGAGTGATGCTATTAACGCATTTTTTCTTCTTCTATTAACATACCTTATTTATTTTCTTATCCACACATTTCAAATTTATTTACAAACTTACTACTTAAATTTGTTTCATAATTGACTATATCATTTATGGGGTGTACGTTAATAACAAAAATAAGTGTATTAATAGTACCACCATAAATATTTGCCAAAATGTGACAAATATCATTTCATCTCGTTTCATATATCAAAAAATTTGTCTTCAAAAAATAAGACTTAAACAAATATAATGTATTTACGACAAACACACAAAAGCTTGTAACATAAAAACTTTTTTAGTTAGGTTATTGTAGTACAAATACGTTCTAAATTAACGAATGTATGATCGGAAGTGTCTCTACTCTATAGTCAAATAAATCCAAAGATTCTCCCCAACTCACCCACTTGCTAGGAAATGGTGTGTATTAACTTTGATATTTTGTTTGGAACTTTGGATTAAGATGGGTTTGGTATTTCTATCAGAGTTCTTAGATTGCAATTGGTTTTAAATGGTGCGTATCTTGTTGGAATTCATTCACACAATCTCAAGCATCTCGGACTATCTCCCTAAAGAGGTGGTGTAAAGAGACAAAAATAATCCAAGTGACCACGTAGTGAATTACAAAACAGTATGGTCTTCTAAATTTCAACCACCAAAACAGTTTCTGCAAGCTTTTGTCACCCTCCTTTAACAGCCTCAAAAATTTATCCAGAATTTCATATTCTGATAACAATTACGGATAAGAATCTAAATTTCACTCTCTTGCTCCTCGGACTCTCGGAGAATGTGCCTTGATCAATGCTTTCTCCGAATCTGGAAATGTAAATGATGCCTGTTTGGCCATTTTGGGTTCAAACAATGCCATCATCCTCACAGTACTAAACTCAGATGGTGAACCTTTCATCAGTATAATATCTTCATCTACCATTTTAACTACAGCTGATCGATAATTGGTCGATCTATTGCATTCATTACGCTAATTAAAAAAGTATTAATTCCTCAATACTATCAGAACCTTTTCTCAATAGATATTGCAGATTAGATCTCAGCTAAACACATTAGATCTAGTTCCATATCGATCTCTTAAGTCTAGTCCATACCTCAACAGATATGTGTGCAACCAAAAAAATGGGAGAGAACTAGAGACACAGGAGAGAGATCGAGTAGCAGTAACCAGAGATATGAGATCGTACAGAATCAAATATAATCTAGGGATATGCACCATGCATGATTAATAAGTTGATGGTCTTCCAGATCATACATAATGCAAGTTTCAAATAAGTTTCAATACATTGCTAATAATCATAGGAGAATTTTCACCTGCATGTAAACTTTTTATTTGGCAAAAGATTATTCTTGCACATACATCATATAAGAGTTTTGTTACATGATGGTAGCGCTAGTACTTCTCATGACGTTGATCTTTCTCCTTAATTAGGAGTACTTCTCAGCAATTTGCTGGAGGTCGGAGAAGAGCTCCAGTGGTCTGGAGAACTTGACCATATGATCAGAACCATTTATCACTTTGACTTCATCTGGAGGATTATTTTGGATCGTAAACCTTGCAACATCCACCTTAATTACAAGGTCTTGATCGCACATGATGTATACTCTACGAACCGATCCATATTTCTTCTTTGTAAATTTCATGTCTTCTCTTACAGTCGGCGCATATCTCACAAGTGTGAGCGCTAGTATCAAATCCTGCATCCAATGTCAAAAATACATCATCACCAACCAACCAAGTAAAGATGAAATGTAACATGCACTGACGCACGTAAGTTTGTATATATGCATATTTATACGCATCTACTTGATGTATCGATATATTAATGTACCTCCGGTGGCGATGGCTGGTAGAAGAATGGGGCAAGGATTTCTTGAGAGCGAAGCACCGAGGTTGCAGGTTTGGAAGCACTATCATCAAACCTGAACTGAGAGTCCACAAAATCCAAATGACGGCCAAGCTCTTGACGAATAGCAACGTACGTGAGATCAGGACCAGGCATGGAAGCTGTGGCGAAAACCGCAACAGAAATTTTGTGAGGGAACCTCTCCATGGCAACAGCTATGGGAACTCCACCCATGCTGTGGCCAACCAGAACAGCCTTCTGCTTTGGCGGGAGAGACTCCATGAACTTCATCTAGGGGTCAACGTAAACCGCAACAGAAGTAACTTGTTGTATCTGGGTTTGGTCAATGCCGGAAGCTGCAAGGTCTAGAGTGGTAACGTTATGGCCTGACTGTTTCAGCAGAGTTGCGACCTTGTACCAACACCATGCACGGTGATTAGCTCCATGAACAAGCACAGAGCTGTACTTATGATCAGATCGGGACGAAGCACAGGTTCCTACAAAACAAAGAAACAAAAGAAACTGCACAAAATGCTCAACCCTCATGTTGCTCTCCATTGTTGATCTTCATTCAGTTTGGTTTCGTCTTACATATTGACTTGGTTTTATACTACTTCATATGCATAGTTCATAGTTCATATATATTGTTGATGTCATAATTTGCATGGATTCAAGAAGTGGATTCCTGCAAAAGTAGTCCGCGAGGCGAGATGGCTTCGCACACTGGAGACTTCGCCAAGATGCAAGAGGCGGAGTCCGCATGCACGTGGAGGCGGGGAGAGATGGCTTCGCACGGAGACTCGGCAAAGAAGCAAGAAGCGGAGTCCGCATGCACGTAGAGGCGGGGCGAGATGGCTTCGCGCAGAGACTCCGCGAAGAAGAAAGAGGCAGAGTCTACATCCAGCAATCTCATTCCTCGTCTGCGTGGTGGTACGCCCCGCATCCTTTTATTCTTGTACGCTAAGGTACCTCTCAAGTATCAAGAAGGCATGACTCGAGACTGATTTGATAAGAGGAGACCACATAGTGTCGACACGTGTTATCAACTTTGCCAAACTCATCCTGGAATGAAAAGATTGTTAGGAAGCAAGACTGACACCCTGATTTTAGCCATGATGAGCCCATGCTCTTCCTTTCCATGTCCCCGATTTTTCCTCCTATAAATACCAAGCCTTCCCAAGGCTGGGGGGGATCGATTGATTCTTCTCCAATCTCTATCTATTGTTCAAACACTTTATTGACTTAGGCGTCGGAGAGTGTTTGGCTGGCCTTAGGCTGGTCCCTCGATAACCTCCTATTTCGCATGTCAACATGCCATCCAGTGGCACTCCACCAACTTGAAGGAGAGAGGCCAGCTCGCCGTCAAGGAGAGAAGACTAGTTCGCCACCAAGGAGAGAGGCTAGTTCACCACCAAGGAGAGACGCTAGCTCGCCGTCAAGGAGAGAAGGCTAGCTCGCCACTAAGGAGAGAAGGCTAGTTTGTCACTAAGGAGAGAAGGCTAGTTTGCCACTAAGGAAAGAGGCCAACTCGCCACCAAGGAGAGAAGCGAGCTTGCCACCGAGGAGAGAGGCAAGCTCGCCATCAAGGAGAGAGGCTAGCTCGCCATCAAGGAAAGAGACCAGCTCGCCATCTAGTAGAGGAAGCCTACTACGAAGTGGAGAGAGGAAGCTAGCTCGCCACTTTATATGTACGATTTCAACGGATCTATCGTTGACCCGTTGGTGCTAGAAAACAACACCAATATATATATATATATATATATATATATATAGTCCTTGTTTCTGATTAGAATATGCACGTCGTATATAAATATATGATTATACGTGAAAAATTCGAATAATGAAATTTGATATAGTTAGTCACTAATACAATAGTATAGAGAACTAGGGATGCTCGACATACACGCATAAGCTCATGGCATTGCACATGGAATTGTGGTGCTTATAGTTCTAGCTAAGAGATAGCAACTGTGAGTTTCTACTTTCTACTAAGAATCAAGACAATTTGCTCTAAGTACCCAATTATACCGAGACATTTTGTGATGAAAACTCAACATCTTAAAAATGGTTAAGTTGAGCCAATATCGGTACAATGGTGATCCACGAGCCACGCTTGTCCCTGTTCTAGTTGGTATCAGAGCAGGTCTCTCTTCAATTGCTTCCCCAAGCATAATGAGCCCAAATTGGGTTCATCGAATTGCCTTTAGAAAAATTCTGATTAGCTTCATACCATACTAAGTGTCTGCAGTGGGCTTTGGACACATACCCCAATTTCCGAAGTGGGAATTGGACCGAATCACAAAACCGGTTTCCGATGTGGGAATTGAACTGAATGAATTACACGTGCAGACCTAAAAAATTAGGTTGCAAGTGAGGGAGAGTTTTAGAAAGGAAAGATTCCACATCAGAAAATAGATAAATAAAATATAACTTATAAGTAAATAGATCATACTTAATTTTACCGAAGCCTTTTGTGATGAAAACCCAACACTTTAAAAGTGGTTAAGTTTGGACAATATCTGTACGATGGTGATCCAAAGGTCACGCTTAGGCGAGTCTTGTGGCAAAGGGTACAAACAAAAAGAAGGAGAAGACTACACAGATGTATTTGCTCCCTTTTCCAGACTTGACACCATTCGCTTAGTGATTTCTCTTGCTGCTCAAAACAAATGAAAGCTGTTCCAAATGGATGTGAAGTCTGCGTTCTTGAATGGGTCTCTCCAGGAAGAAGTTTATGTTGAGCAGCTCCCAGGTTTTGTGAAGGAAGGAGAAGAAAATAAAGTTTACAAGCTCAAGAAAGCATTATATGGTCTGAAACAATCACCACGGGCCTGGTACAGCCGCATCAATTCTTACTTTGAGAAGCATGGTTTTCAGAAGTGTCCAAATGAACACTCTCTACGTCAAAGGCAGTTCACAAGGGAGCTTTATGGTCGTAAGTCTTTATGTCGATGACCTTATTTTTTCTGGAAATAGCTTGGAGATGTTGCATGAGTTTAAGCTTTCTATGATGAAAGAATTTGAGATAACAGAATTGGGAGACTTACATCACTTTCTTGGAATTGAAGTTCAACAATTTTTATTTCCCAGGAGAGCTATGCAAAAGAGGATGTTAAGAAGTTCAAGATGGAGCATGCTAATCCAGTAGCAACACCATGCGTTACAGGCTTAAAACTTAGGAAAAATGGTGAAGGAAAAGCTGTGAATTCCACTATGTTTCGGAGTTTGGTCGGAAATTTGATGTACTTAACAGCGACAAGGCCGGATATCATGTATGTAGTGAGTTTGGTGCGCAGGTTCATGGAGAAACCATATGCTAATCATTGGGAGGCTGCAAAAAGGATTCTACGTTATATTATTGGCACCATTGATTATGGTATTTTCTGTCCGGCAAATGTTCCAGTGAATCTTGTTGGTTATACTGACAGTGATTTAGCCGGAAGTATTGATGACAGCAAAAGTACTACAGGCTATGTTTTTAGTCTTGGAAGCGGTGCAATTTCATGGAGTTCAAAGAAACAACCAATTGTGGCACTCTACAACCGAAGCAGAATACATTGCAGGTGCTTATGCAGGATGTCAAGTTCTTTGGAAAGTTTGCAGCATAAGCAAAGCAGTCCAACAGCTTTGTTTCACAATTTCAGTTGCCAAAGATCCTGTTCTTCATGGGAGGACAAAGCACATTCGTATGCGATATCATTTTCTAAGGGAGCTGGTGAAAGAAGGAGTTATTGAAGTGTAGTATTGCAAGACAGATGATCAGATGGCTGATGTCTTTACTAAGGCTCTTGGAGGACAAGTTTTCAAGGAAGATATTGCAAGATTGGGTGTCAAAAGCAAGTTTGGTTTACGGGAGGCTATGTTGGCTAATTAAACCAAATTTGCTGGTTTGTTTTCCTAGAATAAGGCTGCTGTCAGTTTTTAATCTTTTAGTTTCCAGTATTTTTCAGTTTCAAATGTTACGAGTTTTTCATCTTCATTAGCATGAAGTGGGTGTTTAATGTCTTGATAAGTTAAAAAGTTATAGAGTCAGGTCTTGTTCCTATATAAGTCTATGTAATCTTGCTGTTTGAGATAAGAGAGAGTAGAGGTATTCAATAAGAACTCATTTCCAAAACATTTGCTCTGTTCTCTACTCAGATCTGTGCAATGCATATATTCCTCCTTTAAGGCTTTTGCTTCTCCACACAGTACGTCTCGGGAGATCTAAGAGGAACGTCAGGTTGAATGAATCGATACAACTGGGTAAAATCAAATCAAATAACTGAGTTCTAAATCCTAACACATGTAACTGATATCAAATAGCTAGTGTCTGTTGCAGGCGTATACGTGGTCAACTGCATACCATGGACCAAGTCTTATCTTAATTTGGAACATCAAAAAGTCGATCACTACCTTTTTCTCTATTAACAGGGCCGGCCCAGAGGTTTTGGGGCTCAGGCGAGCCACAAAATGAGGCTCGTGATGCTCATGTACACTAATTTTTATACTCACGATATTCACGTGTGAAGATATTGTTATTATGTATTTTTTGTTTTTGTTTTTTTTGTGAAGTATGTTACTGGTTAGTGGGAGTTTTTAGTTGCAGTTTATAAGTCTTAACTTTCCATATCAACTGTTTACAATTATCTCCACTATTTTTTATTTTTTTTGTTTTTTTATTTTAACAACATTCTAAGTTAGTGTTGTTTTAATTAGCTCATTAAGGTTAGTTTAAGCAAAATATAATTTAGTGAATTTTTAAACGTCTGACTTTATAGTAGTAGAGATATCATAATTTTTTAAAGATTAGTATTTATATATAAACCTTAGATTAATTTTACACAACATGTACAATTCTAATTAAAGACAAATAATTAGCGAAAATTATATATCCATCGACTTGAACAGTTAGGATCCTTAATTTGGATCATTTATATCTTCCACAAACTCCAAATAAAGTTTCAAAAGTTATATATACCTATAGTTTTAATCGTGAACTTGTCACTTACAATCACTCAAAAAAATCCATTAAGTGAGCAATTACGTATTGTTTTTGTTTTTATTTTTTATTTTTTATAGTTTTACATCGGGTAAATAATTGAAATGCTACAACTAGTATTTCGTGAGTCGAACTCATAACTTCTCACTATTAAGGGGAGATTATGCCGTTAGGAAACTGAATTATAAAAATAGATTAAATTTAGTTTACCCTCTCATACTTTAAGTCAATAATCAGTTTGGTCTCATATCTTTTTTTTTAAATCATGCTGGTTCTTGAAGTTCTATTTTCACATCAGTTTGGTCTAATTTTTGAATTGTTCTCATTACCATGACGTCATACGCTGAGTTGTCAGCTACACAAAGACCCAGTTTCTGACTTAAAAAGGTAGAATAATCATTTGTCTTCCGATAATTCAAAATTAACATAAATGATTTTGAGAGTAACACAATGATGTATATAAACCTGCCGAGCCCCCTCCTTCTCCGGTTGTCTCTCCTCCTTCTCCAGCCTGTTGTCTCCAGTACCAACACCAGGACTAGAACCACCAACACTCGCACCAACACCAATAGTACCATCACCGGGACTAGCACCATCAACACCAGTACCAACACTAGCACCTCCAACACTGGCACCAACGTCAATAACTCCTACACCTGCAATAACACCACTAACACCGGCACTATCGCCATCGTCACCGGTACCAACACTAGCACTTGAACCACCAACACTGGCACTAGCACCACCAACACCAATAGCTCCTACACCCTCACTAACACCGCCAACACCTCACTGTAAAAAAAATTACCAAAACCGCCAGCAAGGCTGCGGCCTCACCCATAACCCCTCAAACTCCATCTAATCTTCTCCAAATCAAAGCTAGCCTCACCCCAACTCGTTGAGATCGCTGGAAGCTCGGAGAAAACCGTCACCGGAAGACCTCGACATGAACCCAGAAAAACAAAGGAAAAGGGATTTTTGAGTTAGGGCTTCATTCATGTAGGTAAGACACTGAAATGAAGAGGAGGGAGAGGTAAAGAAGATTCTCACCAGCGTCAGCGCTGGCCGAATCGATGAATGGAGCAGTGGGTTTCGCCGGAAAACAACATGCGGAGAAAAGGGAGTTTTCGGATTAGGCTTCAATTTGAAGAACAAAAGACATAGAAAGGTAGAGGAGAGAAAGGAGAACAAGATACTACCAGTCGCCACCAGAGGGGATGCCAGATTTCGCCAGAAATCAATGAACTCAGTGAAGCATTCACAATTTCGATCTCCACCGATTCTGGTTGCACGTGTGATCTATGGGATGGGCTAGAATGAAGAGATGAAGAGGATCATTTCAGTGGTGGTCTTGCCGTATGAGGTGGCCGGAACCGGAGACAATGGGCCAGAGACGGAAGAGACAGCCGGAGAAGGAGGGAGAGAAATCTGGGTTCGGGTCGGCAGGTTTATATGCATCGTTGTTGCTCTCACAGTCATTTATGTTAATTTTGAATTATTTGAATACGATAAAATAATTATTTAACTTTTTTAAGTCAGAAACTAGACCCTTATGTCGCAGACAACTCAGCGAATGACGTCATGGTAAGAATGAAAATTTAAAAATTAGATCAAACTGATGTGAAAATAGAACTTCAAAACCAACGTGATTAAAAAAAAAGACATGAGACAAAACTGATTATTGACTTAAAACATGAGGAAACAAACTGAATTTGACACGACCCACCCCGAATTTCACCCTGAAACCCGGAGTATCTCGTGCGGGGACCACCTCCAAGAAAGATATTACCGAAAAATCGGCATAACCTCCCTTGAAAATGGACAACCCTTCCTAACGAAAACCTGCAAACACTTCCAAAAGTTTTTAATCCAACCTTAAACTCCTGGAGCCTTCGTGCTCCCCAAATCACAACACCACCCAAATTATTTACTAATCTAAACAAAACTCATATCCAACCATTTAAAGATTCAGAGCAACTCTAACAGGAAGAAAGGAAACAAAATAATTTAACAAGCGGAAGCTATATGACGACTATGCCTCATCCCCATGTACGCCCGACCTCAACTATGCAATCCTGCAAACTGGGCATTTTTAAAACGAAGAGCCCAGGGGAAAACATTTGAAACACGTTAGAGTGAGTGGACAAAAACATAAATTTAATGAAAATATTTATGCTTTCCCATTTTCTAATAATCAAGAAATCCGTTGCATGCAAGTGTTGACCAAAACCTTCATAAGGAAAATCCCAAAGAAACGGACTAGCCCCGCTAGTCAAAATATTGACAAAGATAAATACTAACCTTCATTGAAGAAGGTACCAAAACAAAGGACTAGCCCCGCTAGTCAAATCGACAACTCAAGTAAAATATCCTATATGGCCATATAAGTGAGTCTCCCAGACTCTATTGCCTCCTAGACATAGTAATCTCATACTCCCTGTACCTTCACGTCGAGTTGACGGAGAGGGTACAGGGCTTGCGTGATGCCGCCGGCAACATCACATCACCCGAAGGCGGAAAGGGCTTGCGTGACCCCACTTGAAACATGGGTGTCACATCACCTCGAAAGGTGGAACGACATACTAGCATTGACATCATATATTTTCTAAGAATATGGCATAAGGAAAAATATAAATCATATGAGTTTCCCCGAAACTCATAAATAAAATATAAGTATGATTCCCAACCGTACTTGGAAAAATTCTAAGAGCAATATAGTTAATTAAATGCAACGTGTCTCACACGTTAACATACTTAAAATAGATTAACTCAAATCATTTTCAAGATCCATTCAAAGGAGAAATAATAATTTCAACTCAGAAAATTAATGATGATTTTCTAAACAAATCATGCATGCATACTCCTTTAAAAATAAAATGTCCACTCACAGTGCTCGGCTATGCTTGCCGACGACCCGAGGCTTCCTCCAATGATTCATCTCACGTCCTGAACAATAATTAATCTTAATTCTCATTCAACAATAAAACTTCAATAATAATTCCAAAAAAATTAAGGGTCTAAATTCCATCCTCTTCTTTGCCCATTTTCCGTAACCTCAACTTGGAATTAAGATTACCATCAATTTCCATGCCTTAACACATTAACCAAAATACATCCAAAATTAATTTATGATCCCCTACGATCAAACAAGACCAAGAATTTCCTTCATTTCCTCTCTACACAACTTCACCCTAAAAATTACTAAGGGCACCCAAAAAGGGTTTCCATAAATAGGAAGTTTTCAAAAAGGGAAAGTTTCCCCAAAATAGGAACTTTCCTCACTTAGAAAGATTTCCGATTATAAACCGACAAACTTTCCTATTTATGAAACAACGCAAAACAAAAAGGAAAACTTCGATAACTACCTCAACTGATCTGTCGGACTAACTGCCTTTGCCGGATTCCGACAACTTGCCGGAATATTCTGCCGGATTCCGGCCACTTGCCGGAATTTCGCCATGACCTCCCCGTATTTTCTAAAACACCAAGTTCTCGACATGAACACAAACCAAAAATGCATCCAATTAGTCCGAATATCCACCTAACAACTATATAACATCAAAGGAGATCGAGATTACCTTCCATCGATCTCAAATGCTATCCCAAGAACTCACCAGGTTGGACTCAATCTGCCGGACCCCCAAACGTCCATGACCGCTGCCTCATTCTTCACGGTAACGACACCATTCACCCTGGATCCTCTCCGGTCAAGGGCACCCGACCTCTGCCTTGGTCCCGATCGACATGCAACTCCACCCCTGTCTGTCTCAACTTCACACAAAGCTCGTAGAACCTACCAAAACGCTGAAGAACTCGCCAGAAACCACCGAGCGCCGATCGCCGGAGCTAGGAGCTCGAAACCCAGAAAACACAGAAAAAGGGGTTTTCAATTAGGGCACGATTTGGGGAAAGGAAAGGTACCAACAGGTGAACTAGGAAGAGAGGAAGATAACCCTACCTCCCACTCGTCACGCCGTGGTCGGAATCTCGAGGATTCGTCGGAAAAACAGCCGAGCTTCTCTCCCTCGGATTGGCTATGAATCGAGATAACTTCGAGTTCTAAGAACCGGGTTAGATAGAAGAGAAGGAGAGGAAGAGATCGGTGGTAATTTCTTGACCAGAGGTGGCCGGAATCGGCGACGCCGTGCCGGAGAGAGTGGAGGCAGGCGGAGAAGAAAAATAGAGAGAGCTAGCTCGGTCAACGCCCGAGTGTGTGGGTTTGACAAGGTCAACCCATCTGTTTTCCCTTTATACCCGAACCAACGGTCCAGATCGAAACCCTAACTGATCAGATGGCCAAGATTAAAAGTTATAATCTGATTTCAGAAAAATTAACTATAACGCCAAGCTTTCGATAAATCGTAAAAAATAGCTCGAAACTCCAAAAATAATTGGAGGACACCGATGAACTCGTATCGACGGGCACTAAGACCTCGGGTCCATAAAAGAAGAACTTGACATTTTGAGAAAAACTCGACAATAAACTCGAGTGTTAAATTACCAAATTACCGAGCACGGTTAAATTATTCAGTAACTCGTGCAATACCTAGTAAATAGGTAAAATTTGGGTCCGGGATGTTACAGAATTTAATTTTAAAAATCAAACAAAAAAGAATGATAATATTAGAAATTTTGAAAAGAAGTCGATTTAATCCTATTGTAAGAGAATACAGTAGATAATCAAGCAACAAATCGACCAAAATGTTATTTATCAATCATCAATGTTTACATTGATGGAATTTCTGAAGCCAGATACATATGATTCTGGCGCCTTATTTTACAATAGAGAGAAGATCCATAATTAATCACCTCTTACAAACAACTCCACGACCATCCATCCCACTAGCACAATTCATAGTACTAGCATACTTGGACTTTTCACTAAATTCACCGCTAAACCTAGCGACAGAACAATCTGAGGCAAAGATGCTAGAAGATGAAAATTCTCTATCACCACCCAAAACAGGCATCACGACACCCATCTTAACCCTGCTGACATAGTTCTCACTGTACGTCTGTCCCAGCACACCATTAACTTCCCCACTGAGGGCATAAAACTTGAAGCTCAAGTCAAGGTGAGCAAAGCAATCCTCCTGTGTAATCCCGTACTTGTGTATCACTGACTCTTTCTCCGTTATCGGCACCACTACTGCTTTGATCTTGAAGTTCCCTTCGGCTTCGATTTCTACAGCATTTGTGTTCTTGCTTCTTGTGATCTTGAGTCCTTGTGATTGCCAGTATGCGCCCTCGTTGTCAGGAAGGCTAATGGTTTGGTCGTCAATGACTATGGCTAGGCGGTCGACGGAGTCATCCCAAGTGGAAGTCTGTTTGGCGCCTATGAAGAGCTTGCGGTTGTCAAAGAGGATACCTAGAGACTGGACCCAAGTGAAGTCCCTCCTCATGTTTTGGTCTCTTTTGCCGATGAAGTGGGCGTTGATGTGGATGTTGGAATCAGATACGAGGCAGAAGTCTTGGTCTCGCTTGCCATGGAAATAGAAGGTTATACCATCACCACCAACGAATCTGGGGTCTTGGCACACAGCACCTGGTTTGTTGCAATCTGCGAATGACCCATACATTTTAGTGTTAAAGTTATCAAGTAAACAACTAATGAACACAAACCAAATGCTTGTGTCAATTAATTTATGATTATCGATGTAGAATTGAAATCAATATCTATGAGTAGAGATTAATGACTTGACTTTGTGCAGATTGTGAACTATGAAATATGCATGAAAGAAGATAATTCCAGGGATCCCATATCTAAACTACAGATATTGTAGCTAGCTGATGTTTGCTTCCTACAAACATCATGCATGAAAGAAGATATTCATGCATGTAATTCAAAAAAAAAAAAAACCAAATAATTGCAAACTTTAAGTTGTTTGATTAATCTATCTATGCTTTGGTCTGGCTGAAGGGATCAAATAGTGCCGTATATATAGGTTGTGTGAACTTACTACAAACGGGACTGCATGTAACGCAATCAACTTCGCATTGCTCAGGGCAACCACTAGGACAACTCATCTCTAGACCGTAGCAATGAGGGTAGTCCTTGTTCTTGCATTTCACTCTCTTTTCACCAGCGGCCTCTGACGAAGGCGGTGGTGGAGGAGGATACAAAGAAGGTGGTGAAAAAGTAGGGGGCGGCGGCGGTGATGAAGTAGGAGTAAGGGGTGGCGGTGATGATGGTGTAGACAAAGGTGGTGACGGAGTAGGAATAGGGGATGGCGGTGGTGATGGTGTAGACAAAGGTGGTGACGGGGTAGGAATAGGGGATGGCGGTGGTGACGGGGTAGTAGGAGGAGGCAATGGTGGTGACAGCGGGGTAGAAACAGGAGGTGACGGAGGTGGAGTTGTAGTTGGAGGAGGGGGAGGTGGAACAACTGAAGGGGCAAGTGGTGGTGAAGGATAAGCCTTGGGAGGAGGAGGTGGCGAATGGTTATACCTCTTTGGGGGAGGAGGGGGTGAGTGGCGCCATCTACGTCTCGGTGGAGGTGGCGGTGGTGGAGGCGGTGGTGGGGGAGGAGGGGCCTTACAAACAGCTTTGCATTTCTTACAATCCACAACACAAGTGCGGAGGCATGCTTTAGGGCAATAGAGATCTTTGTGGTAACACTTGTAGAACTTCTTGTCTTGGCACTTGACTTTCTTGGCCTTTGGTTGAGGAGCTCCGTCAGCTAAAAGAACAGCGAACAACAGAATGAGCAAGATCGCACCTAGGCGCACCATAGATGGATGAACCATTTGATGCTCAAGCTAGGTATTGCTTGTATTTGCTACTGTTGTTGTGACTGCTATTGATGCAAGCCTCTCCTTTTATAGTGGTTTTATGAAGCGCATTTGCATCAACTCTTGCACCATATCAATTGCTTCCATTAAGCTTAATGTGTTCTTTACTTTGAATTCCACTTGTGCTGTCTCACATGGACAGTCAAATATATATGATCGATCCTATTATAGCATAACTACCTTATCGTAAGCCTTAGGTTAACGTACCTTTGCCGACCATAGTAGGAAAGTCAAGAAAATGAAGGTCTGGAATGTAACAGAGTTAGCTAGCAGCACAGTTGTGATAATATACAAGTGCACGCATGATGTTTCTTTTTGAATAATAAAGTTTGTTTTGACATTACACCAGGGCCACTCTGATGTTACTTTTACAAATATATCCAGGTAAAATTACTCTCTTAGGGTTTCTTCCCATTTATCGAACCAGAATGCATGAAACTTGCCGAGCATATATATGCTAACTGAACTGATCGACTAGCTAATTCCTCAGAAACTGAAAGCTCACATTTCTCTCTTCCTCGGAGAAACTGCACGGTTTTTTTTTAAGTTTCAGATATTGCTTAATGCAAATGGGTTTTGGTTTTCTAGTTTCTGAAAGAAAGAGCTAGAAAAAACCTTGGCCGGGTTGGTTTCAGTCTAATATTCTATATTTATGAATTAAAACCCTGTATGTGTAAAACAAATTTGTCCCATAATGGAAAACCCTTAGATGTTTTAGCTAATTTAATTTTAATCAGTTGCAAGTAGAACTTAGTTATATGTGAAACGGCGTACGTCTCAGGTTGAGTTGCAATGCAGCGAGCTAGCTGCGCGCGGAGGTTTTTACCTGAGCATATTTTATAGAGAAAATTAGACAAAAACCCAAAAAACCAAACCCCTTTTAAAATAAACCCATGCTTATATTCCATTTTAATTTACACCAAACCCTATTATTGAACCTGCCTTATATGTTTTATTTTTATTTTTGAAATTTGTATCCCTCTTTTCCTTGACTCTTTTGCCCTTCCGTTTTTTTTGTTTTTTCTTGAGAAGATGTTTCCCTTCTAATTGAATGAGAAGACATTCCCTAAATGTAACTCTTGACTTTCTTCTATTTTAAATAGGGTTAGAGTTTAGACTAGACTTTAGGGCTTAGGGTTTAGGGTTTAGACTAGGGTTTAGGGTTTGTGGAACTGGGTTTAGGGTTTATGGATTAGGGTTTAGGGATTAGGGTTTAGGGTTTAGGGTTTAGACTAGGGTTTAGGGATTAGGGATTAGGGTTTAGACTAGGGTTTAGGGTTTAGACTAGGGTTTAGGGTTTAGGGATTAGGGTTTAGACTAGGGTTTAGGGTTTAGGCGTAGTCTGTGGAACCGGGTTTTCAGCTACCGGGTAATTATGTTTAATGAGTCGGCCAAACAGCTTGTTAATTGCAATGGTTCAGTTGATGTCATTTCAGCAATTTCATTCAACAACAAGTTCTATTGTTTAGATAAACAATATTAATATTTTTACTAAATGAACCTAATTAATATGTTGGGTATATTTCAAAAGAGTATAACATGTGGGTGTAATTTAAAATGGGTCTATGATTTTGAGTGTAGCATCAAATTCCCCTATTTTATATATATGGACCATAATGTATTGATGTTTCATTCAAGATCCCTGTTACTCTTGTCTCCGGATCAAGCACATTGAACACAAGGAATACAATATAGAAGTCTGTCAATGCAGTGGCGGAAGATTTGAAGCATCCGTGGTTCAAAAATATATAAGAGAGCGTATGTTAAAATTTAGTAAAAATTACATAACTCAAAGTGTTATGCGTTTTTTCTTGTCTAAGATGATTAAATGCAAAGTTTTGTAGAAGATCTTCAAATAAAGCAAAATTTTGTTATGGAAAATGATTCTTGGCCTTAATAATGCTTAAGCTTTATAACATTAATTTTAGGTGACATGCTATATATGTCACCTAGACAGATCACTAATTAAAAAGATTATGCCATGTCATTCTTAAGCAAAAATACAATTTTATCCTTCCAAATCCAATGGTTCTAAATTATTTTATCTTTTTATTAAGAGATAGAAAACATTTTTGTCTTTCTTTTATAATTAAAAATATATATATTTCTAGCATTTTCTTTCTCTTTTTCTTTTCATCACTATCGTGCTTAGATTGAACGTAACATATAGTGTGTAAATACATATATTTCTGAGAATATACTTGTTCAAAAACACAAATTCTTATGAAATATATATATACATATATAATTAATTTGTCCAACAAAAAACAATTTCATCCAAATATATATATATATATATATAATTCGTCCAAAATAAAGTATATATATGTGATCATCCAAAAGAAATTCGATAGAGATTTTTTTTATATTTTTATATTTTAAAAATTTGATACATAATTAATATGACTTATATATAGATATTATAATTTTAAACTGTAAAAATAAAATATTAAAATAGAACTAAATTTCGATTCACAAAGAGAGAAGAAAATTTTAATAAATTACGAAATTGATTTATGATAAACCTTAAGTAGGCTTATAAATAACCCTGCAACTCCAAAAAGTTATTGCTAGTAGTATAGGCAAGTAAGGTGTCTACTGCAGAGGATTGTGACTCAACAATTGCAAATATGACTCAAAAAAACTGAACATACACTAGACAAAAATGCAACCAAAAACTATAGCTAGACTCAACGAAAAATTACAAAATTAAATCTGGAGAAACTAGACAAATGATGAAGACACACACAAAATTTGGGGGAAAACTGTGCATTTTTGCTATGCTAACAAAATTCAGAAATATGACGGACAGAATGATAAAAAACAGAGTACTAAATTTGGGGATTTTGGTTTTGGAAATCAAATAACAAATACTAGTTGGGAACTACTTCTCACCACTAGACAATGATTACACCTATGATGTGTTTACTAACATGTTCAATTCATTCGGATACCCTGACTCAAGCTAAGCCAATGATATGTTGAACTTTATCTATCAATCCTTCTTACTCAGTATGTTAAGAGAATGATGTTTTCAACTTAACTTAGTATTTAGAATGAACCCTAGAGTGATGTTCTCACACAGCTCTCAGCTAGAAGTTATTAAGGTCTAAAAGATTATGAACAAGGCTAGGCAATGTCGATACTGATGTTGTCCTAATCTATCTAGACACTTGGTTTATGTGAATGGACTCAAGTCACTCACTCGCTACTCTAGAATGCAAGTAGACATGATGATCATACAAAATATTCATAGCTTTACAACCTATTACGCATACTAATGTTGGCCACCATCAATAGACATACAAAATTGATCAATGATATAACGATAAACTAATGAATATCTGAAATCCATGGAACAAATTAAATAAACGTCAACTTCATAGTTACACCATGTCTAGGGCTTGAAAGCAGCCCCTACTAAGGGAAAATTAGTCACTCATCATCTTTGAAAACACACAAAATAATTTCATAACGTTCGGGGAGAAAAGAAAATACGAAAGATGAAAAACAGGAGAAAAGATCGATCTTCTGAATCGAGAGATAGATCTCTTCTGGGCTCTGAACTTTACTTCTTCTCCTTGAGTTGCTTGACGGCTCCCTCTTCTCTTGTGCGTTTGTTCACCCTTTTTTTGACGTCTGGAAACCTTTTCTATTCCGTTTCATGACTCTTCAATTTTTGTTTCCTTGTGGATCTTTAACTCTTTGTTTTAAAGAAAATTCATCATATAATTTTCTGATTGGTCCTCGATCCATCAAGAAACTAAAATGAATCAGAATTTCTCGCAATTTCCTTTTTTTAGCCTTCTTTTCCTAGTTTGTTTCGGACAACCTAATAAACACACAAACAAAAAAATTATCTAAGAATAACACAAAATAACAAAGAAAAGTATAGGGTTAAACAATAATAACGTAGCATAAAAATGCTCCTAATCAATTTATGGTATAAAACCTAATTTGGTATGATTATTAACTTGGTCATTATTATTAATAAATTAATTAAATTTGGTATATGTGCATCCATATTAGTATGCATCATCTATTAATTATTAGGGTAATTATTAAGGTTAAGATTATATTTTTACCTAAGAATGAAATGATTTATTAAATTGATGATGTGTCTATGTAACATGACCTGCTACACATAAGATTAAGTTCATAAATCTTAGACATTTATGGACGGAGGATAGTAGTGTCTCCTTTGGGTTGTAGCCCAGAGACATTTTTTCATCTTTTCAAATAGTTTAGCCTAGGACGATTTATTTTATCCGGATATATAAAATAAGGTCATATATAAGCACTAGCCCATATAAAAAGTTAAATAAGCTTCTCCTCCGCTTCTCAGATCAGTAACTATTTAATCTCATGATCTGATTTTGGATTGCAAAAGTATTATCTTCATTACAATTTGATTTTTTTTTTATCAAGGAAAAGTTTAGCCCAGACTGTTTTAGAATCCTGACTCCGTCCCTGACCTTATTAAAGCCCTCTAGCACTACCCTTTTATTGCTCCAATCACATAGAGACATATGTACGAATCAAAGAGCGTCCAGCAGGTTGTGGTTCCTCTTTGACGATTTTTACTCTTTAAAACAGGTGTGTCCACTTCGTCATCTGTAAGAGACTTTAAATAGTCATGAAACCCCCATAAGTGAAATCCTAATCAGAACAAAACTACAATTTATACCATAAACAATAAGACAATGAACCAATCCTAATGAAAAAAGGAATCCAATTACCGAAAGGAAATTAAATTTCGAGACCAAAAACAAGTACAGACCAAAAGTAGTTGTGTATGCACGTTTCCTTTCGGTATTTGGATTCTCCTTTCCCTTAGGATAGGTTTCCTTGTTTTATTGTTTATAGAATAAATCTTAGTTCTATTCGGATTAGGATTTCACTTGTAGGGGGTTTCTTAAAAGACTATATAAAGGCTCGAGAGCTAGACTCAGATGACTAGAGGAACCACAAACCTATAAGAAAAGAAACCGATAGAAAGGAAAAAAGCAAAGGTTAAAATGATCCCAGCTATTCCTATTTCTGAAATCCTCCAAGAGAATTCACATGTTGCTGGAGACGATTCTACTCGAATCATCCAAGCTTGCCGAAGACTTTCAGACTGAAAATAACAAAGAGCGCTTTCTTCTTGCAGGTTATGCGGTAAGATGACTGATCATGGCTTTTTTGATTGCCCCGACACAGAAAAGGTCAGAAAGTTGTTTGCTTATTGCAAGGTATGCAACAAGGCTGGTCATGACTATTCCGACTGCCCAAAGGCAACTGAAGATGTCGTAAAGAAGCTTGCTTATTGCATGATATGCCGTAAGAATACTGATCATAACATTGCCCGAAAGAAAATGGATAGGTTATGTACGACGGAGTTCTTCTACCCAATGTTTGTGATCTTTGTAATAAGTTTGGTCATGTGGGTGAAGAATGCACTCTTGACTCTGACGATGATCTTGAGTATGATTTCTGAGTGAGGATGACTGGTACTAATATGGGTCGCACAGGAGGATTCTCAAAGCTGTTAGAAGCCAGTAGCCGTTCGTCGATTGTTTCTAATTTTTATCTGTTGTATTAGGACTTTGCCAGTTTGATAGTACATGCTGTAGTATTTGAACTTGTGTTCTGTGTTTGCCCTGAATTCTACTCTTATCTATTTCACTTAATCTTTTCTGCTTGGCCTTCTTTGTATTGTCTTGCTAATTTTTGTAGTCTCACTGTCTTTCTCCCTCTCTCCTGCTCTGTTCCAATTTCTATGAATGAATTCATACTTCGTCATTTATTATGTGAAAATATAGTTAGCTGAAAATTTACCATTTACCTTCTTTTTTTTGTTTATTTATTTTTATGTACAGAAATAAGCTTATGTCACTTAAATACCGCGTCCAAGGTATTCTTTAAAATGCCAAAGTATAGTTAGCTATGTGCTCAAAGTTGTTTGTCGTCTAAATTGTGACTTGAACAAATATAATTTGTTTATGCTGATCATATAAAATTATAGATATTTGTAGCACGACTTTTCAGTCATTATTGTAATTCAAATATTTGTACGTTTTTAACTAGTGTATGGTTGGATGTGTCCTAGTCAAATAAAGAGGAAGATTCTCTTTAACTCACCCGCTAGATGTATTGGACTTCTTAGATTGGTTTGGTGCAGATCTTGTAGGAATTCCTTCACACATTCTGTAAGTATCTTCCTAGAGAGAGGACGAAGTGTAAAGAGACTGATAATCTGGGTGAACACGTAATGAGGTACATAACAGTATGGTCTTCTAAATTTTAGCCACCAGAATAGTCTACAGACACTTTTGTCTCTCTCCTTTAACAGCCTCAGAAATTTATCCAGAATTTCATTCTGATAATATTTGTGGATAAGAATCTCCAGTGGATGTCACAACACAAACGCACACCGCTAGACTACAATACAATTCTTCTGCCACTTCAAATTTTACACATTGCATTGGGTTACATGCATAACTGGGCAACCAACCATGAACCTCCACCTCTCCTTCTGAGCTCTGCCACTTTCAGCTCAATAGGTAAACAATCTAGTACCTCATTTAAGAAGATGAAACTTTTGAACTCACTGAACTGATTCCCACCAGGGAGCTCAGATGAAGCTATATACTTCTTTAGCATTCATAATGTTGAACTGTGATTGTTTTCAAGAACCCATTTTTATAGGGGTTAAAGTTTGGATTTCAGTTCTGTTTGTGTTGAATTGTTGGGCAGATAGGATTGAGTGGTTATTTTGGCTTTGAGTTGCAGTGAAAGTTTGAGTCTTGAAGTGGGTTTGCATGTTTCAAATCTAATCTCACAGCATTGTTTTATCCTGATATATTTGAACTTCTTGAACTACTATGTGTGCTTATGGTAATCTTCATTTCTCAATAGGTTTCACATAGGAAGAAATGACCAGCTAACGATCCCCTCAGCTCTACAAGATTTGACCTTGGCATGGTCTGCAAGCTGAAATCTTATTTAATCAAAGAAGGTCACAAATTGAGGAACAGCTTGGGGGAGCTTGGTGCTTGAAGAATCATGGGTAGACACAAAGAGGGAACAATTAGTAGTAGCGCATCTTCACTCAGGGTATCATATTGGCCATGAACTCATTTGTTTACTAGATCTTGCAGCTTAGTATTATGGTACAGTGTGCATTATATTTCTTCATTATTTTTGTTACTTCCACTAATTAGACTGAGAATGACTTGTTCTTCTTAATATTTAGTGGTATAATTTAGTGAACTCCATTAGGCGTGGCTTCTATTAACATGTTTTGAATCAAGTTTATTGTTCACTGTGAACTTCTTAGGAACCAAACCTGGGCAAGGACAAAGTAAAACCAACCTCAACTCTGGTATCCCACTGCCTTGTTTGTTTGGACAAGAACAGTTGTCACATAGTTCGTTCAAGAACAAAGCTGATGAACAATTTAATTTCAAGAGGGAAGCCTCATGAAGCGCATTCTATCTTCAATAATTTAGTAGAAGAAGGACATCGGCCAACTCTTATAACATACACAACTCTTGTAGCTGCCTTGACCCGCCAGAGGCGTTTCAAGTCAATTCCCTTGCTCCTTTCTGAAGTGGAGGAGAATGGTATGAAGCCTGATTCAATACTTTTCAATGCCATGATCAATGCTTTCTCGGAATCTGGAAATGTAAATGATGCCATGAAAATCTTTCGGAAAATGGAGGAGAGTGGATGTAAGCCCACAACCAGCACTTTTAACACCCTTATCAAAGGATATGGAATAGCTGGTAAACCTGAAGAATCTTTAAAATTGCTAGAGCTTATGTTGCAGGATGGGAAAGCAAAACCGAATGACAGGACATATAATATTCTTATTAGAGCCTGGTGTAACAAGAAGAGATTAGATCAAGCCTGGAATGTGGTGTATAAGATGGTTGCTTCTGGTATACAACCTGATGCAGTCACTTTCAACACATTGGCAAGGGCTTATGCGGAGAATGGAGAGACCAGTAAAGCTGAAAGGTTGATATTGGAGATGCAACACAACAAAGTGAATCCCAATGAGCGTACTTGTGGCATTGTTGTAAATGGATATTGTAAAGAAGGTAACATGACAGATGCTTTGAAGTTTGTATATAGAATGAAGGATATTGGGGTGAATCCGAATCTTGTCATTTTCAACTCGCTCATCAAGGGGTTTCTGAACATTACAGACACTGATGGAGTTGATGAGGTGAGTTTAATACTGGTATTTCAATTAAATACATTAGTCCTGTTTATGAAAATTTTGCCATTCCAAAATTTTCTACAGCTTTTTTATGACACTCATAGAATGGTTTACTCACAAAAACCGTAACTTGACAGGTACTGACATTGATGGAAGAATTTGGGATGAAACCAGATGTAATAACATTTAGCACCATAATGAATGCATGGAGCTCAGCAGGGCTGATGGAAAAATGCCAGGATATCTTTGATGACATGATAAAGGCAGACATTGAACCAGACATCCATGCGTTTGGAATTCTTGCGAAAGGCTATGTGCGTGCCGGTGATCCTGGAAAGGCAGAGTCACTTCTGAGTTTCATGGGAAAATCTGGTGTGCACCCAAATGTTGTAATCTTCACAACCATCATCAGTGGGTGGTGCACAGCTGGAAAAATGGAGCATGCTTGGGATCTCTTTGAGAAAATGTGTGAAATGGGAATCGCCCCAAATGTAAAAACTTTTGAGACTCTAATATGGGGATATGGAGAAGCTAGGCAGCCATGGAAAGCAGAAGATTTGCTTCATATAATGAAAGAGAAGGGTATTGTTCCTGAAATGAGAACAATCGAGCTTGTTGCTGAGGCTTGGCGTGCTATAGGTTTAATGGATGAAGCAATGAGACTCCTCAATGAGTCAGAAGATGATTCAGAAGTCACACTAAACAAGGTACCTGAACAGAGTTTGGAGACCATTAGTCGGAAACAAACCTTGAGTACTTATCCTAATGCTTTGCAGATACCTGGAGTGGTTGTTTCTGATAATGGCAGCTCTGCTGCTAACATAAGAGGCCAGATGATTTCAAAAAGTTTCGAATTTTCATCTGAAAGTATGCAGAATGTTAGTAGAACCATGTGCATTACTCATACTTCCGCACTGAGAGTGCAGCCATTGGTTATATGCAAGAGGCAGTTTCAAAGTCAAGTTGGGATATGCAGGAAGTTTGAAAGTACATGTAGAGTGGTGTATATATGTTAACAAAGAAGAAGACAATCATGATGTCAAACACATAAATGTTCATATTTTGTGATTCTTCTGATGTGGGACTTCTTCAACAATCCCCCAGAACATGCTACCTTTGAAAATTATATTGGTTTCTTAGTTTCAGATGTTCACGATTATTTGGCCTAGCCGATACTTTGCGATTAACAGGTATGAATCCTACCATTTCTGTTGGTATAGCTGATTGGTGCAAGTCAAATTAACCTCCACGAATTCTGTAGTATATGTTGGATAGTTGAGGGCAGTTGCTGTACATATGTATGTGAAATTAAATGGAACTTTGATCGACACAGAACATTTCTTAGAAAATGAGTACATGACACACTTCACCTTACTTGACAAAAATGTACTGAAAATCTTCTCTTAATATTGGCAAAGATCACCAAGAAGAAAGGAGGAAACCTATTTGCTACACTTCTCATAATCCTAATCTCATTATCTGGATAATCTTCATCCCTCTTCCCAATCTACATCTTCATCTTCATCTTCATCATCTTCCTCCATAGCTTCTGCAGTGTTGTCCTTAATCTTGATGCCTTCCCAAATCATCTCATCATCAATCTCAGTAGCTTTCGTAGGTGCATCAACCCTAGTAGCTTTTGTAGGTGCATCAACCCTCATCCCACTCCTGAACCATGGAGGTAGAGTTTCATCCCTCCTGAACCATGGAGGTAGAGATTCATCTTGTGGCGCTCGCCTATCATCAAATGTGATCTTTTGTGGCGACTTGGGTTTGTATGAATCAAAACTCTGCTGCTTGATGTTTGCTTCCTGGATTGGGATCAGGGAATTGTTTGCAACTTCCTGAATTTGACCCTTGACTTCATCACTGTCACATCCAATCACCACTTCAACATCCCAACCATAGTCCCTCTTAAGTTGAGCCATCGTCTTCATCTGTCCTATAGTTTCAACTTCAACGAAATTATGCATCATCAACTTCTGCCTGAGGTCGTCCATTCTACGTACCTCATACTAAATTATGCATCATCAACTAAATTATGCTCACTAGTATGCGCATGAACTTGCTTTTAAAGTGATGGGTTTGGTCTTACGAGAGTCAACAACCAAGGAGCAATTTACGTGCCTCCAGTGCTTTGTTCTCGCTAACTTTCCCACAACATTCCCTCGTGACCGAACATCAAACACGAGTGTCATTGGAACTCCTCCATTGGTATCGTCGACTGCTAAGCTTGCTCCAGCCCCATATAAAGGTACCTTCACTCCTTGGAGGTTCACTAGCACAATCCGGTTACTCTTTCTTGGTTGATAGTATTTCTTCAACTGCATCATTTGCAACCAAAATTACAGAAATTTGTACACCATACAGAAAGCTAAAGTACATACTGAAAGAATGACACTTCAAACAAAATCTCGATCTCAGGATTGTTTGCAGATATTCAAGACCAATTTGATTAATTTCCTAGCTTAAGAAATTCAATCTCATCATCATCATGCACACCCAACAATAGTCCAAGCCAGAAATCTAACCTGACCAGTTGCAACTGTAATTTCTGAATACATAAGGTTAACTGCATCGGAGCTGACATGAATACCGAAAAACGTAGCTGGGTTGTACACACTCATCCTCACTGAACAATTCATTGTCACCATCTTTGTAGGTACACCAGTCATGTCCGATCCTTCCCCAAAATAAAAATTATGCACAGCTAAGCTCTGAAATACAACAACCAGTCCATAAAGATGAAGATCAAAACAAGCGCAACAACATATTTTGAGTACTATGTCAAATGCCAAACTTAACAAATCTCAGACAGAATGTGACTTTAGAAACATGTTATCATCAAACATTATAAAATTCACTTCTTGATACAATAGTAATGAAAAATTAAAACAGAACAAGCACATTACCTTAACAGACACCCGAGCTTTGTAAGGTCTACTAGCACCCCAAAGAATCAAGCAGAAAATGGAAAAGATGACAATGAACCCAAACAAAGCCATCAAAATCTGACACCTTCTAGAAAAGCCCTTCTCCCCATAGAGCCCATCATAGTCCCCTTCTTCCTCAATCACTTTGCATTCCGGCCAGCCTTTATCATTGCCGCGTTTCCGGCTCCCTTTAAAGGTGCCGGAGACGCGGCTGGCGGAGGAGGACCGGGAATGGCGGCCGTAGGAAGGGTGAGAAGGGCTTTCCATTGGGCTGTTGAAGGCCGGAGTGGCGTGCATGGTGGAGGATTTTTCGCCATCGTTGGAATCCCTTGATGGGCTTTGGACATAGTACACTGGCCGCTTCGGCGATCGCGGCGATGACGGCGCTAAGCTCGTGACGTCGGAATCGGACTTGGCGTGCATCGTAATTATGAGCTCAAAACCGAAACTTTGAATGTCAAGAACGGAAATTCAGACGATGTGACTGTGTAACTGATCAGATAAACAGACCCAGATAGAAATTTTGTAGAATCGAGCCACGAGACACGAAAAGTTTGAGTCTTTAGAACAAAATGATCAGACCCAGATGGAAATTCTTGAAGCTATGGACAGAAAATGTTGAAATTGATAACAGGCAGATGGAAATTTTGAGAAATTGAGGAAAATGAAACGCAAGCTACGGGTATCTGATACTGTTTAAACTGATCGAATAACTACGAGAAGAAAACTGAGGCTTTAGACCAACTTGGGCATTTCAAATGAAATGAAGCACATAAGGTGTAAGCGTTTTGGAGCAGAAACAGAGAATTGGGGGCACTGAAACTGAAGAGGAGGAAAAGTGAGAGAGGGACGTTTCATGAAAGGAAACTAGGAGTGGGAATTGGTAGTTGAAGATATTAAGGCAGTGATTGAGTGTGTTAGTTACAGATAACTGAGTCAGTCAGGGGGTGATGAGTTGGAGTGAGTCAGAGAGCTTTGCTTGGATATAGAGACAACCGTCAGGTTCGGAAGACGAAGCTGTAGGCAGATTTTTACCCCAAGTGTCGTCAGATTTTTACGGTCGTTTTGGTTCTCTCTGGTTTACCCGCGAGTGCGCGCGTAACGTGCCTTTGACGTGGTACTGGTTCCATGTTTAGGTGGCGGGTACGACGTCGTTTGGAGCAGTAGTTGTAGTAAATTTACACTCTTCATGACTGAATTTCGAGCATTCTGCAAAAAATAAAAAACAAAAATGTTAATACTTCTTTTCAGAATAATGATTTTCATTCGAAAATGTGGGCTATAACACAATATTTTGGTCAACAAAATATTGCTACACTTGGATAATGATTGTTAAGCATTTCTGGAGCTACCGAAACTCAAATATCACAACGTAACTTTTTTTTATTAGTTTTTTAAATTAGTAAAGCATTATAATACGTAGAAAAAGATTGAGATGGCCATATGGGATTCGATGTTCTATTAATTGAAACACATTCTTGAATATCATAACATGCAAGAGTTGAACTTAGAACCACAATGACACCCGGGATGCGATGTAAAAATCGAGTGAGGTAGAGCATCATAAGAGAGAGTAAGGGAGATGAGCGGATTAGGTTAGTCGAGCAGCATGTCTGAAGAACTTGTGTTGGAATAAAAAAGTTAAGAATTTCTTAACATTTGACATTCTTATAATTCTATGCTTAAGATGATATGGAAATAACCTTTACTTGCTCAAGTGTCGTGTCACATTATATGAAAGAGGTATGTGGATGCCGAAGTCCAATGAATTTGAGATTTAGAGAAGTCTTTACGACTACTGTGCAGCAAATGAGATGTTTTATTTTTTTGAACAAACCCAACTTTCTTACACAATTTGTAATGAATTTGAGATAGGAGAAGTCATGTCCTTACTTTCCCAATCACATACATGAGTTGGTTTCTTTATGATAACTCACACATCTTATTGCAAGTTTGCAACCCTAGTTTTTCTACTAAATGAATAGAATTTTTTAGGGTTTGTAATCTCTACGTTATTCAGCTTTCATTATTTAGCTCAGAATGATACCATAGTTAAATCTCAAATTGCTATGTTCAGTCCGAGATTAGCTCTAGCAAAGTATGATAATCCAGCTGAAATCGTTCAACATGTCCTCATGAATTCTTCACTTCACTTCAACAATCAAAACCATACAAGATCAATTACTCAAGAAAAGGAAGAAAAAGGAAATCCCTTGAGGTATACTAAGGACTCAGACTATGGGTGGTGATATATCACGATAGTCGGCAAGTCCCAGAAGAGACATTACGACGAACGAGACCTAACACAAATCATCATTGTCCATTACCATATTACAAACTGCAAAGTTGAGCAGAATTAAGTTTGCAGGTGCTTAACCTACAAATACCAATTTCAATATACGTTTCTGAAATCAGAAGCTTGAATGCTAAGTAGGATCAACAGAAAATGTTCAAAGATCGGCCTCATAGATAATACAAATTTTTCGACACATAGTTTCGGACATATGCTTGTCAAGAATAACTTACAATCCTTGGCCAATGTTTTAAGAAAAAACTAAAATGATAAGAAAGCAATAAATGGGTCATCAGATAGGAGCGAAAGACTAAAATGATGTTTAATCACAGATAAACTCATGTGAACTATGCATCAATCATCACACGACCCATTATTTCAATTTCATACATTTAGAAAAACAACAATGAATTCAACCAAACAAATCGAGGATGGAGAAACACTACAAGAAGCCTCAGAAGGAAGGCAGTATAGGTATGTGTGTAATCATAGATAGTCATACATTACACGAAATCCATACAATCATCATCGGCAAAAGAAACCCAAATCATTTTAAAATTAACAAATAGACGAAGGAAGAAAGATGAACCGGCCTCATAGAGAAGATTAGTTTGAGTTCAACACAGAGAAATTCAGACATATGCTTGTCATTGATTAAATTTTAATCATCGGCCGGAAAGAAAACAAACCCTGATTTCAAAACCCAGATCGGAAAAGATGGAAAAAGAGAGAGGGACTCAGATAATGGGTGGTGATATAACAGAATGGTCGGCAAGGCCTTGCGGCCAGTTACGACGAACGAGACCTTATCAATTGAATCGTCACGGTCCCAAATCACAAAACAGAAAAACAAACAGACCAGAGATTGGAAAATTGAAAAATCGAGAGAGAGGGAGAGAGAGAGAATAGTGAAGAATAGAAGATACAGTAGCAGCGGAGCAAGGAGGACTTGGGTGTTACTCTTTTGCTTCAATGCATTATATAGAGGCGCGAGGGTGCTTTCGAGCTAGGGTTTGTTGGTGTAATTGGGCTCGTAAGAAATTTGGGTTGGGCTTTTGTTTGGATATTTTGGTAAAACATTAGAGCAAGTGCACCTATTTTATGTGGGTTAGACCAATTTCAACCCGGATTAATATACTATTAATCTAAATCAGTCATTGGTCATTTGTTTGACAATACAACAACAAGATCGATCATAAGACCAATTATTATTCACATTTTATATGGACCGTCTTTTAGAAAAAGCTGTCAACCTCATATGCATGCTCACTCCCTATGTACAATTTGGTCTCATATGGGTCACGTAACGAAATTGGTCTAGGACTGAGAGATGGGTTAATTCTTAACCCATACCATAATTCATCAAGGTAGGTCCCGCATGAGGCTCAGCATCAATCCAATCCAATTTTTTGCTGGTGGATGCAGTTTTTGGTCCAACCACTCAGTCCAACCCATGTAAATGGTCCTTTACTGCATTTGCTCTTACAGAGTTATTTGAAAAGTTAAACAGAATGTGTGTACTCAGTTATTTACGAAGCAAAACCAAAAGGGCAGCTCCTCCAGTTCTTAGTTCCTGAACTTTTGTACCATACATGAGATATAAACATGAAAGCATTTTTTTGATGATTAATATGTCAGGCCTTGGGAGTTGCTAGGAGTGTTCATATTTCATGAACTTGTATATGCATGCCTCATATCAAAACGCTAGTCTCAATTTCAGAAAGGTTCATCTAGATTGCGTAAAACACTCGTGAATGTATTCGGAACGAAATGATCAGTTACTTCACAGCCGTATCAACTATACTTTTTCTACCAACGAAATGGTTGAGCCTATAGATAATCAACAACAAAGGTCCAGCAAGAGAATCTCGCACACATTATATTAAGCAGATACAGCTCTACGCATTAGGGAATGTTAAATCAAACTGCTGAACAGCCTGTATGTTCATTAATCCATCAAAACTATATCTTCCAAGCCAACACTACAATTTCTACATTCTAACATGACAAATGTCACCAGAATCTTGGGTAATCTAAAAAGAATTCCTGTGTATGCGTTACATTGAATGCATGGTCAACCTGACGACACTAGGGAAACCAAACAAGGTAAAAAAGAAGCAACCAGGCTAACATCTAACACCTCCACTCAGCTGACCACTGGCATAATCCGGGAATCAACCGTTGACAGGATCTGGGGCATCGACATGCCTCCAGATACAACAATTTCTGCATTTAATGAACATACAGTTAGAGCACTGATATATGCAAACTGTTTTCCCCATCTATTTTTACAATGCAGTTTGAAAACATTCATTAAGATCCCATTTGTCATTGCATTTTGATTATAAAATAAGTTCAGCTTTCATGCCTACATCATTTTCTTATTTGTATATCCAGACAACATCAATATGACGCCTATAATGAATGCCCAATGTGATCACGGTCATCCAGGAGGGGGGTCATAGTAACTCTAAGTTGGTAGGTAAATTCCCAGCTAAGAGCTAAAACAGGTTCTTTTGACCCAGCCCTGATATATATCTACATAAACTGGCAAATAGATTACTCACCAATTCCTTCCCGCGCGTACAGATAGGTTTGGCCTGATCACATCCTTGGTGCTGACCAGAAAGATATCACCAATATACAGATGGTTCGTGGGAACATAAACACAGCACAATTCCTCATCCCCATCATAGTTCTGCAGGTTAAAAATAAGAAATATATTTTTGACCTACAATACCAGTATTGCATTCTAGTAGTGTATATCATTCTGCTAGTTGTCATACCAGTATTCTATTCTAATAGTGTGTATTATTCTGCTAGTTGTCGGTATAAAACTTTTGTGACAATTGATCAGATAACATATTTTCTAAAACATTCTAAAACATTGATCATAAGGAAACAGGACATAATGATGATTGTAATTAAGAGAAATTATGAAGAACGATCAAACTACAGTAAGCACCATTATATCCAAAATGCTTCCAGTCTTACACTAATCCACAATCATTTTTAGGCCGAGAAATAACCAGAACTAGTCTGATGAACCAAGTCTTTAGAATCAAAGTGACAGAGAAAACGACAATAACAGGAGAAATACTAAAGGACTCATAGTAAATATAGATAGGCACCATTTACCAAACAAAGACCGTGGTCTAAAGAGTTGTGAGTTGAACAAAACATGCATGCTGGGGAAATGAGAATGAGCATCAATTACAAACAATAACAGTATAGATTATTGGTAATCCAAAACAACAGATGAAAGAAGTATTTGACCAGTGCAAAACTAAAGGTAGCTTCAGAATGTAAAAAATATTCACAGACCTGAAGGGTAAGTGATGAAGTAATGAACCCAAATGCATATTCACCAATACGTACGCGTGGATGCCTTATGATGGCCACTTCCACGTATTACAATGTTTGGTTAAGATATTTGAGAAAATTAAATGTCAAATTTGATAAATGAAAAGGAGTATTGTGATGTCAAAACCCATGCAGTTGGAGACCAAGCATAAAAAGGGGCAGTGGACTTGCTCTAAGCAAACAGAAAAGAGTTTCTCACGTCAAAATCTCTAATTTTAGGCTTGATAAGAATAAGTTATGATAACTGCATATTTAACTGGATCATATAGAGTTTAGTTTAAATATCACCTAGTTAGTTTATAGACTCAGACTAGTATTTTAAGGACTCATTACTGTAGCAACGACTGCTGCAATCTTAATTTCAGAATCAATTTGGTGGCTTTTGTTTGGGTTGGTACGTAACTGCTTATTTCACTCTTAATAGTCTATAATGGTAGATTGGAGAGTGACACTGCTGGTAGAATTTCTTGGGAGGGATTGGAACTTGGTTGATATAGTAACTTCGATCATTGTTATATCTATCCACTGCCTTGCTCTTTTAGCACCATTTCAGTTCACATGGGATGCATTTTGGCTGTTCGTGGTACTCTATTTTCTTACAGGTCTAGGTATTACTTTAGGTTACCATAGGAATCTTGCTCACCGGAGCTTAAAGCTTCGAAAAGAGCTTGAATACTTTTTTGCCTATTGCGGTGTTCTCACACTTCAGGTGCGCGCGTTCAACGTTAACTAGATAGATACTAGTCAAGTCCTGCGGAGTATTTATGTATGCTTTTTACAAACCTAGCTTGATCTTGTTTGCAGGGAAGTCCGGTGGAATGGGTTAGCACACACAGGTACCATCACCAATATACAGATATATACAGATAAAGACCCTCATAGCCCCGTTAAGGGACTGTGGTTTAGTCATATTGGTTGGATCTTCAATCACCGTTTGAGGTTTGAAAGAGTATGTACACAACACACACAGACTCTCTCTCTCTCTCTCATTTTATGGTTTGCAAAGTAACAAAATGACACTGTGCAGTATGAAAGAAGACTAAAGAATGCTGATGATTTGAAAAGGCAGCCGTATTATAGATTCATCCATCGTACTTACGTTCTTCACCCAGTTGGTTTTGGAGTTCTGCTGTATGCTTTAGGAGGACTACCCTATTTGGTTTGGGGAACGGTAATACTATTTCTTTCATGGAATTGAAGGGATGAGAATTTTCTAGCATTGCAGATTTGCAGTGCTTCTTTCTACAATTCTACCCTTTTTTAATTTTCTTTGATGAATAAAATTTTCGGATCGATTGGTTTTCTTTGCAGGGTGTGAGGACAGTAGTTGGTTTACATGTGACTTTTTCGGTAAATTCTGTTGGTCACATATGGGGTAAGCGAGTATGGGATACCGGTGATTTGTCTAGAAACAACTGGTATATATGCAAAGATCCCAAGTGAAATAGCTAGAATTTTATGTAATTGCATGAGAACACTGTAATCTGATTTGTGTAATTAGGTTGTTGGCATTGCCTACACTTGGAGAAGGGTGGCACAATAATCACCACGCATTTGATTACTCAGCTCGACAAGGCCTCGAATGGTGGGAGATTGATCTGACGTGGTACTTCATCAGATTTTTAGAAGCTGCTGGTTTGGCAACCGATGTTAAAACCCCAACTGAAACACAGAAGAAACGAAAACCTCTATACAACAAAACCATAGAGCAAAAATCTGAATAAAAAATATATTCCTAGCCTCTTGAGATGTATACCTTTGCTTTTATTATAGAAGTTTTCGCAACTCAATCATGTACGATGAAATCATCAAAGATTTATATAGTCGATCACGAAAAGCTAGCTCAAGGGTTTGGCAGATCAAATCATATTAGAGGTATTTGACATTATGACTGTGTGTGTGTGTGTGTGTGGGGGGGGGGGGGGGGGGGGGGGGTGTGGTGACAATGGAGCATCGATCATTGCAATGCTGGCTCATATAGTACGAGTCTAACAACCAGAAAAGAAGCTGATGATTATCATAGTTTATTTTTACTCCAGCTTTGTTTAGAAACGAGCATTGTGCCACTCCGCCTGACGGATGATTATTGTGCCACTCAGCTAACAGATGATCGTATTCTCGTTAAGGAACTTAATTGGCCTTAATGAACTCTAAACCAAATACAAATTTGATGCAACGAAAGTATAAACGTTGGTGGATTCCAACGGCGACTTGAATCCATAAGCCTAGTTTTTCCGAATTCATGAGAAAGTTTCTGAAATTTACCAGAAAGATTGAGAAAATCTCAAAGGTTTTTATTAATCAAAAACTGACGACTACAACTGATAAAAACTCTTTATATAGGAGCAAATAAACCGTAGGGCAACTAACATCAAAGCCTAAAAGCCCATGGATTAAAAGAAAATCAAATCAAAAACAAACTATTAAAAATAATAACTGAAAACAAGTAAATTTGTATTTTAAAGGCCTAAACGGACTCGGATGGCCTAAAAGCTCATACGTGGCAAAGTGACCAGTTGTGTTCGTGGCAAAGTAACTACATATATATATGTATATATATATATAGTTATTTATAGACCTATATATAAATTGAACAATACGGTTGTTTTTACAGGCACTATGGAGGGGTTGAGCATGCTCATCAAGTAGCTCAGATCCGTCTGAATGAGAAGACCGGATTCTATTTTCACTGATTGGTATGCAAGACTCCGCATAATGCTTCCAACATATTTAGTCACATTGCGGCTATCGGTGGTTATGAGCTAGACCCTAAGCTTGGATCTGCTGTTAAGATAGAAGATCCTCCAAACCTTCCCGTACCGTGTGAACTTCGATTTGGCCACCTACCACCTCCAAGAATTCTGTGTCGGGGCAATCGAAAAAGCCATGATCAGTAGTCTTACCGCATAATCTGCAACGAGAAAGCGGCGGATTGTCCTTCTCAGTCGGAAAGGAAAGTCTCCGGCAGCCTCTGGTTTTTCTTGCATGATTTGAGTAGAATCGTCTCCGGAAACCTGTGAATTATCCTTGTCAGCAATATGAATTGAAGAGTGTCGAGCAGGTTGTGGTTCCCTAGTGAGGATTTCAGGCTCCGGTTCCTGGCTCATTTTCAGCTTTGGTTTAGAATGAATCAAAGATTGTATTTCCTTTTCGTTGAATCAAAGAGTGTGTTTCCGTTTCCTGAATCAAGTCCTCTTCTTAAATACAAGTGAAATCCTAATCAGGATAGGACTATGATTTAATCCATACACGCTAAAACAAGGACCTTATCCTCCTAATGAAAACTGTAATCCAAATACCCAAAGGAAACGTGGTGAATTAATCCTAATCAGGACAGGACATTATTAGGACTAGGATTTATTCCATACACGCTAAAACAAGGAACCTATCCTCCTCATGAACTGTAATCCAAATACCCAAAGGAAATGTGAGCATAAGACAAACAATTCAACGCCTCCTGATTCCATGTACTGTCAATCTAAGAATATATCAAAATTTCCAGATGAGTTTTGAACACACATCGATTGCACAATCAAGACATGCATTACCTTTATTAACTGACACAATCGGGTCAAAATGCTCCGAATAGCTAGTGGCCTCGGCTCCGGGAACTTGGTCAACCTAACGCGTTTTTCTGGTTCGGTCGGGTCGGATTCGGTCGCTTTTCATCGCCTGGTCGGAGGCTCGTCGGTCAGGTATGATACTCAGAAACCGGAAAAGTTTGAGAAATGATTCCTTCCTTTGTTAAATCAGTGGTTCTTATCTTAGTGGGCCTTTTATCTTAGTTGCTTCTAGGGTTACTCTCTTTGTTGGGTGAACATTAGGGCTCCTTGGGCCTTTGTTTTTTAAATGTTCTAGGCCCAGACCCAATCAAATGGGTCAATGGGTGAACAAAGTCAGTGAGAGATTATGAACTACGGCCAGTCTTGGCTGATGCGATTGGTACAAGTGCCAAGTAAATAGAGGCGTTGAATGGATCAGACGATGACTCACCCCCTGTAAATCTGGCAAGCCACAAATTTTACCACCCACCACCTCAATCATAGAGTTCTTGAAAGATTTACATGCAGTAACTACTCCCTATATTCTACTGGAGAGAAAAACAATCACTCAAGAAATGTCAGAATCTGGATTGGATAGAAGTGCATGCAGACAAAACAGTGCATAAAAAAGTTGAGCTGACACACATTACGTGCCACCTCGAAACATCTCCAAACAAAATCCACTTATTTCAGTCTCTTTGTTTTGTTTTATAGGAGTCCATTACATTTGGGAAGTTGTAAGTTCCGGATCTGTCTTGGATTGTGAAGAGATAGATAGAGAAGTGAGAGAAATCAAAGGAAGAAAGATGTTGGAAGGTAAAGGAATGATAAAGGAGACAGATATGGCTGATAAGAAGATGCAGATGCAAGCCATGGCTTGTGCTTCTGAAGCTCTTGATCTCCATGATGTTATTGATTGCATCTCTATTGCTGCCCACATCAAAAAGGTGCTTCCTTTTTTGCTATTTTGTTGCAAAGTTTGGATCTTTAATTCACTTCAGCAAATTAGTAATGAAGCTTTGAAGTTTTTGTTTGATGGGTTTTGATGTGTGTTATTTTCAGGAGTTTGATAAGATGTATGGGAGTGGGTGGCAATGTGTTGTAGGATCCAACTTTGGTTGCTTCTTCACACACACACCAGGGACTTTCATATATTTCTGTTTGGAGACCCTTAATTTCCTTATTTTCAAGGGAGCTTCTTCTTGAATTTAGCTCAGGAAGAAGAGAACAGAGATCTTAGGTAGAGGCACCCTCATCATCATAAGAGCAGTATTATTGGAATTTTCATATTTCTGTAATGGAAGTGTCCATGATCCTGGTAAGAATGATCGAGTTCTGTGTAAAGGGTTGAAGTAGTAGTCTAGTAGATGAAGTGTCCTTATCTTCTGAATTGGTGGAGCCTCAGAGCGGCCTCCATGATGCCCCTTTGTAATCCATCAGCATTATATCAGTGCTTAATCATTAATCCCCTTTTTTTGACTTGATTAGTTTTTTTTTTTTTGATAGATTTTTTGACTTGATCAGTTGTTTCAATTAATTCTTCACAATTTTGGGTCTTGTTAGTGTTCTGTGAATTTGTGGTTATTGTGATAGTGTTCTCATTTGGTTGGTAAAATTCAGATCCACAATTATGCATAAAACTGAAGAATACAGCATAGCCAAGAAGTCATTGCAACTAGTCCAAGTCATCTAAAAAGACACTAGTGCTAGCTGGGTTCTGTGACCTTTCAACAACTTGTTTATGCATATGATTTGGATGTATTAAGGCTCAATTTGCCTGCTTTGGTGATTTAAAAGGGTAATTAGTCATTCAGTCTCTTCTCTTGGTTTGAGCACAGATATGCATACCCTTTGGACAACACTAAACTAGCTACTCTAGTTTGTTCTTTTGTTTTCACAGAATGTGTTATATCCATTTCATCCATATGGAATCTTTCCATACAGAATTGAACAAATAGACTTGCTAATATGGTTTCAAAAATGTAATGTATGTGGTAGTATGACTGAGTAGGATTTCTTGTTTATCTGCTTTCAGATAACACAAGAATTCATAGCATGCATACAAGTGATACAACCAGGTCATATCATAAAGTTTTCTGCAAGGACTCGTTTCAGATCTTTATGTTTCTTAAAGTAGTTCTGAATTGTGAAGAAAATTACATATAGAAACAATTGAACTTTCGAAATTACAATAACACAAGAATTATGATCCTAATTTGCTGAACTTCCCCTTTATCTTGCCCAAGGTTAGAACATGTCATCTAACTGTTAAGAAGCATATGTGAAAGTCGATGATAGCCTCCAGATGCCAATCAAGGGTAGAGTTTCTAGTACTCACTTCCTAAACTCTATGGCTGAACATATGTACAGAAAAGAACAGGGTGCTATGGTTACCTTAAACCTGTATAAAATTAAGTATGATTATACAAATACCTCCTCAATCAGACCATTGAAAATCAGTCTTTCTATGTCACTTACTACTTGCTCGGTTTCATCGCCAGAAAATCCATTCCTCCAACCCAAATCCCATGTTCCTTTCCCTACTCCTTTGCACATTACATCTCTCTCCAACATTGAGTACAGACTATCTGCAATAAGGTTCTCACCAGCAAGCTTGCTGTATCTTCTCAGATTCTCGATCCCAATACAAACATCCTCCACCAACTCGTCTAATGATATGCTAACTCTTGACTTACCTTGTAATGTTAGTGACAGAGGACTAACTGTTTGTGAAAGTTGAAAACTTTTGCACTCGAGTAGTTCACTTGCACAATCTAAAACTAGTCTTGTGCTGCACATTGCAGAACTGGAGATAGAAGGTGTTTGGAAGATTGTAGAGCCATTCACATCCAGATTGAAAAACTCTTCGGCATGACTCAGAAATGATGCACTGCTCAAAAGAAATTCTCCGAGATTATCTTCACCTCCAACTGTTTTTTCATTCTTTCCACTCTGACTGATGTCTTCAAAAACTTGTTCTGCAGTTTCAGAATTTGTTTCTTGCATGGAGCTCAGTGATGTAGCTTCAGAAAGAGAACTCAGGAGACTATTGCAGTACCCTAAGGTTAAAAAGGAAAAACAACATTACAACCTACCCTTTTTATAATGCAAATCTTCCCATATACAAAGGTAAAAAATGCCATGCAGACACTTGAGCAGCATTTACAAGATACGTACTAAATGAAACTTTAGGCATCTTATAGTGAAGTGAAGACTTAAAGAGTGCCATACCTTCACTCTGAGATCCATAGGTCTTCTTTTCCTCCTTTTTAATGAGATGTACTGCAGGATCAGTATTGAAGCTGATCAGAGAAGACTCACTTTTATCACTGATATCAGTTCTCCTGACAATTTCTTCACTCGCAACATTTTTGGTCTGCATGAAAAAAGTGTACCACATTAGTTCTTTCTTATTTTCCTAGGTTAACCTGTATGGTAAAGTGGTGGTTTGGACACTTCAGTTTCTACTAAAACCAAAGATGCACATAATTTTGAACAAAGTAAAACAGAAGGAAACATAATTTTGAACAAAGTAAAACAGAAGGAAATAAAGTTTGTTTGGACCAGTAAAGGGAATTTTATGAAGATTACTTACAACTGATTTAACTCCTGTAGGCTCCTTGACTGGCTGTTCCTTCCTCAACTGATTCCTTCTGCGTTCGGTGGAAATAGACTCTGCATTTTGTGCTGTTGAACGTTTGGAACCTGTGCTTGTCACAGTACTTGGTAGTCGAGATACTCGAGTCTTTGTGGTGTTTGATCCAGATTCTGGCTTTCTTGCCTTGGCCGATGTCAGATTTTCTTGATCTTCAGACTTTGTTTTTGACACAGTTTTAGCTTTCACTGGATCCTTCTCTGCGGACATCTTGTTAACAGCAGCCACCTTTTGGATCTTATCAATCCTCTTGTCAATTGCCACCTTCTGTGGCTTGTCAAGTACATGTTGAGAAGCTTTCAACTTTCTTGCAGCCATTTCTTTCGTCTTGGTTTCTTTTTCTCCATGTTTGTCCACTGCTCCTCTATGCTTTCTAGCTCCTTCTTCTTTGCTAGTCTTTCTATTTGGTGTCTCTTCTACTTCAAGTTTTTGTTTCACTTTGTCAGACTTCAAAGCTCCCTCTTTACCTCTCATTGTTTTCGGAGAAACCTCTTCTTGTGATCTCAATTTCTTAAGCACCCTTCTGTTGTAGAAAGCTTCCTCTCCCCGAACAATTGGTGCTTTTGCTTCCATTTCTGGGGATTCAACAGAAATCGGCTTGATCAGCACAATAGGTGGACTAACACCAGTGAACCTTTTCTCCAATTCCAAATGACTAGAATGATGAATGTCAAACTTAGGCTCTTCAAAAGAATTGTTTCTCAGAAGACCTTTAAACCGCATCGTGTCAAGAACTTCCTTTAAGGTCCTCTTTTCTGGATCAACACTTTGAGATACAGTCTGGGGCTTCCTCACCTTTGGCCTATCAATTTCAAAAGCAGGTCTCTGCGGATTTGAAACCTTCTCACCCTCCTGCAAAGATTTTAAAGGGTACTCTACTACTCCCATGAGCTTGGCAATCAGACTTCGACCTTTTGCCTTTTGTGATGAAATGCTGGAATACTCACTAGTATTATGATACATAGACGACTGGCTTGAACTTGTGGAAGGAGTACTTTCTGAATATGAATCCCTGTATCTTTGAGGAGAATAAGCAGAACCCTTTTCAACAGAGCTTGTATTTTCTAACAATTTCTGTCTCACAAGGCTGTCTCTGATCACCTTCTTGAGTTCCTCATTACTATTCCTTTTAGAGTATCCCTCAGAAGTAACCCTTGGGTTCACATAATCTTGATCTCCATAGCGATTTGAATAAGCACTTCGGGGCATTTCCATGTGCTTTTTATTCAAGGTACTCATGTACTGTGAAGCTTCTTGCAACTTCCCAAGCATAACAAGACTCTCCTGCAAATCAAGCGCTCCTTTTAGCAAATCCTTTGCAATGTCCTTGGACTGGCCATGATCAAATCTGTTCTTCTCATTTGACCAGGAATCTATCATGTGGTTCAGCCTCTGAGCTCCTCTAGAAACTTCCATCAGCTGAAAAGTAGATGATGATGAACTCTGAAACTGATCTTCTTGAGGGATCAACTCCAATGAAGATGATCTATTAGTTGAATTCTTTGAATTTCTTCGGATTTCGATCTTCTTCTGCTTATCCATTATCTGTGAACCACCACTGCTTTTGGATTTCCTCATTATCATCCCACAATTCACAACTCCTTTAGGATCCTCACATGTAATGAATGATCTGTACACAGCTGATTTTGGACCATCCTGAGGCATATTCTATGTAATAGAAAATTACAATCAGAAAAAGTTAGAATGTCAAATTCTACTATATCTTAGTACAGTAACACTAATAATACACAAATTCAATGGAAAAACTAAAACAGGCAAATCATCAGTAATGAAAAAACTTACTTGGTCTTGGATATTCTAGCTAATCTTCTGGAAGATTGTCTTTGGCAACAGACATGAATAATGCTAATTTGGTTCTGCTTTAAGAGTGAGACACAGAAGAAACAAATCATTAGTTGCCGCCAACATAAACAATAATTAAAGTTAAATCACGCGAAAAAGAAAGAAGATTCTGCTTTTGAAAGTTTCAAATGAGGAAGCTGACGAATGCAAAGACAAAGAGAAAGAGAGAAACTGTTCTTGAAAAAGAAGTGAAATTTGAAACAGAAGAAAAGCCAAAGGAAAAAATGCCATCTGCCCATTAATTTATCTTGCATAAAGATTCAAACAATACTGAAAAGATTAAAAGTTTCCATGCATAGAGTAAAATTACCAGAAAGAAACTGAGACCCTTTTACCTGAACTGTGAGATGGTTCTCTCTCAGCATTGATCAAGTCTCAAAACAAGTATCTACCTGAAAACAAAGACAGTTGAGAACAAAGACGCTAACAAGCTTGAAGATCAAGCACAAAGCTTCATAGATCATAACAAAAGAGAAGCAATGAGAATGAGTTCCATGAAGAACAACTCACTAGCAAGTTGAAACTGGAAGAGTGAGATGGGAGTGACTCAGATCCAGAGAACAGGAGCGGAGTTGGGAGCATTGACTTGAAGAGATTGAGTGTGCCCACCTTCACCTGAAAGTTCATGGGGACATGGCATAGAGCAAACAGTTCAAGATTTGGTGCCATAGGCTATTCCTTTTTCTTTGTTTATTAGACAAGAAAATCAATGCAGGATTTTAGGTACTAATAATGGGGTTTGCCGTACATAAACACCAAAACATGGAATCAAACACTAGCAAATTAACTACCACCGATCGTGCAATAACTATATTCTTTTATCAAATAACCTTTGATTTGTAGTTTGAAGGGTATCCAAAAGTAGAAAATAGAATCAAAATAGCAAAAAAAAGCTACTCGTGTTTCAATAACTATTGTGTTCTTGAGAGTTGTAAATTATCGATACTTTTATTTGATTACAATTTTTGCTAAATCTACTCTAGTCCTGTAGAACTGATATTTTATAACATACATGGAAGAATGCTTTTTCTTGTTCTTGTCTTTGTGTGAATGGAAATTGAGAAGATCACTAGATCTTGTTTGTAAGGATTTGTTGTGTATCTCACTTGTTTCCTACTTCCTTCCCATGGATTGTGGACAATAATGGAGGGAGCATCAAATAACTTGTTGGCTGTTGCGTATGGTTTGAGGCATTGTCATATTCAACTCATCATACTCTATTAATTGTCTCAACTCTCTCATCCATATTAATTTAATTGACTGCCATAGCCGGCTGTGGTAAATACTACGTATGCACATCACTGCAGCTCTTATCGCAAGCGTTTTGCAGCCTCTGGATATATATATAATACTGTAGACTAATATGAGCATATAACAATTTCGACGATCTTCATCATCGACATCCTAAAGTGTATGGACAAGTCGACTCAAAAGTATCCCACTCTGGCGTTGCCGGCCTGCAGAATTCTTTAGAAAACTAATTTAGAATCATAACAGGTAGAAAAACACAGCAAGAAAAACAAAACCAATCATACATGTTAAGAACAACTTTTAAGTTTTGGCCTGTCCTGCATGCAATGCTCACAACCAGATTTTGTGTACAGATTGGGCCACTAGAGAGGTCTTAGAAAGCCTCTGCTTATGTCTGTGGTTAACATAAAGTGGTTAAACCATAAATGAGAAATTTGAACACAGTCACAGGACTCTTGCATGGTAATTGATGGGGTAAGTAGCAATGTTTTCATTCATTTCTTTTGGTGCTTGTGAGCTTGTCATAAATAAGTTTAAACATCTTCACCTTCCCCTTTTGGTTGATACTTAAATATTGTTTGGTCCATACCATATGTTTATGGTTTTGAAATTTGAATTCTAACCACTACCCAGATATGTTATCTAACAGCAAGTGTCAATAACAACAACAGTCATATCTTTGAGTGCTTCTGGGTATTAAGAAGTAGCTAGAACAATTTATTTTCAAGTGGGGTATATATATATATATATATATTTGGCTAGATTCACTTGCCCAGAAAATAGTACAATATTAATTAGGTTTTTGCATTTTAAAGAGACATATAGATTTAGTGACTACCCTTTCATGCTATTATTGGAACCTTGAGTTTTGATGGAGGGAAAAGATTTCAATTTCCTAGTATCCCAATTTGGTGTCAACAAATTACAGTAAGATTGTAACAACTCATTAAACCCAACACATAACAGTTAGTAAGAGTACCACACTTCATTTCAACAACTCAAAGACTTTGACATAGTCACCTGGGAATTTTGGTTTTGAAATATAAGTTTTACACGAATTTCTATTTTTTTTTTTAATAAAACATGAATTTGTGTTCTTTATGACTTTATCACTGATTTGGGCCAGCGGACAAGACCCAGGTTTACCTTTGTTCTAATTTGGGCCTTACGCCCTAGAAGCATGTGGCCCTCGGTTTGTGATTGGGCTTGACTTACAGCGACCCAATGGATATCTATTTCTTGGTCTGGTCGGTTTTGGTTGACTTTTTTTTTCTTTTTCTTTTTTTTCCAAAAAAAAAAATCACCTGTATATTTGACTTTCATTTGTGAACTGGCAACGATGCAACATGTCTAGTACGTGAAGCTATTTTTCAAATAATGGGAAGAAAAAAAAAATTGATAGTGAGGATCACGTCGTCTCTAAATACAGGAGAGAAGTGGGCAGCAACTCTCTCACAATTTGCAATCTGTTAAAAACAAATGGACTGCAAATGGAAAAAATATTAAGAAACGGTAAGCCAATCTGGTTAATGAAAATGAAAGATTATGATTGAGGCTGATGGATAAGATTAATTCATGTAATCACAGAGGAGGGTAAATGTTGATGGAGATAATTATGCATAACGGAGACGATTAAGGCTACAAAATGGATACAATGAACTGTATTATGCAGTGAAATGTTGCCAATGAATAAGTGTAGGAATGAAGCAAGGTGTGAAAATGAAAGGGAGGAAGAGCAAACAACAACTTATGCTATCTAGTTTTGAGAAGAAGAAGAAGCCTTTCTGCTTGGTTCAAGGAGTCGTTATTAGGGTTTCGTTCTCGAGCCAGCATGCATAGCCGGATTTACTCTTTTTGGGTGAGAAGGAAAGAGAGCTTTGATCTTTGATTCGTTTTAATACATTCTTCAACCGGTGGATCTCAAAGGTTTATGGATTCTTGAGCATAAGGTGCGTATGTTCTTGATACATTTTCTAAAAGGGTTTAGATGATTTGTAATGTGCTCTGATTAGAGCTTTATCGCAACCTACACATAACCTTTTTTTTATTAGATCGCTAGCTTCTTTTCTATGCATAATAATAGTGATAATGCTAGGAAGTATTTCATGCGCGTATGTGACGAGATACTATTATCATTCACGCACTACATATCGACATACTTTTGAAATTTACTATTACAGATCTAGATGCACCACACGGTTTTATAAGCGAACAAACTATGATTAGCAAAAGGAGTGTCAACGAACTTCTTACCACCCCACGACTCTTGTATGTCAAAAATAATCATAAAAGAACCACCGGTTGCCCGCCGTTGACGGTAAGAGGTAAAAACAGATATGTAGATCGAGTGTTTGAGATTTTACATAAGAAGAACAAGTTCGGCCATTCATTCGAAGAAACGAGAAACTACAACCCCCTTCAATAAGTTACTACCTGAATTAGTTAAGTTTGTTCAGAATTCACGTCTTTTTCTACTTGTCACAAACATATGCACCCCACGTTTCCCACGGCTATACAAACAGAAAATCAAAACCGCCTTCATCTCTGTACTGTTGCTAAACCTCAACACTGTAAATTAACCCCAAACGAAAACATTTTTTCGATCATTCCCCATTTCTCTTTCGATTTTGGGAGAAGCATTACTATATCTCTCCCGACTTGTTTCTCCTTCTTTCTCCCACACAACAACTATTGATATTGTTGTTTGTATCCCAAGAAAGAGGATTTTAACCAAGAGTTTCATTAGCTTTTGTGTTTCATTAGCTTTTCCTAGATTGTTTCTGATTCACAATGGTCCGAGCTTTTGCTACCCAAAAAACAATGCAGAAAACGAAATCTTTCCAGTTGAAACGGATGTTCGAGTTCCAAGCTGGGAGACATCTACCGGATTTGGTATTCGATCATGATGTGAATTAGGATGAACAATTGTTAAGTGCTGCTGCGGAAGAGCCCCCATCAGTCCATCGCCTCAAGCCGAAAAGATGGCAACTCCTAAACGCAACGGTCCTTCAGGTCATATAAATAAGACAACCTGAACATATGATCATCTTTAAGCATTTTTGGGATACTAACTTATTTGTCCATGATTCTCAGATATGGAATTGATGAAGGAAAGGTTTTCGAAGCTGCTTTTGGGTGAAGACATGTCAGGTGGTGGAAAGGGTGTATCTTCAGCCTTGGCTTTATCAAATGCCATAACAAATCTAGCAGGTATACCTGGTTTTAGTTTTTTCATTACATAAAATGCTTAGGAAATATCTGAGTTATGTTCTTATTGTTCCTTATCTTTGTGTTTATGACAATGAAGCATCTGTTTTTGGAGAAACAAGGAAACTAGAGCCCATGTCTCCGGATAGGAAAGCTAGATGGGTGAAAGAAATTGGTTGGCTTCTGTCTGTGACTGATCACATTGTTGAATTTGTCCCTTCACAACAAAATGGAACAAACATGGAGGTTCATATAGAATTGTCTATTTCAATATACATAATGCAAAGTTTCAAAGCATAAGTCTTTAGCTATTTATTTCTTTCAAATTAAACCTTCCTTCTTTTTATTTTATTTTATCAATGATAATAGATAATGGTGACTCAACAAAGGAAGGATCTGCACATGGACATCCCTGCGTTACGCAAGCTCGACGCCATGCTCCTTGTAAGTACACTTTTGTGTTCATCGTTTCGTGGTAGAATCGGATTGTTTACCTTTTTCTAAAGATTGGCTGTATGTGGATGAACAGGGTCACCTTGAGAGTTTTGCAAACCCAAGTGAGTTCTGGTATGTGAAAAGAGATGCCCAAGATGATGAGAAAAGTAGCAAACCAAATAGAAATGATGAAAAATGGTGGTTACCAACTGTCAAAGTACCATCAGAAGGTTTATCGGATGAGTGTCGAAAATGGCTGCAGTTTCAGAAGGAGTCTGTCAACCAGGTACTAAAAGCAGCAATGGCAATCAATGCTCAAGTACTATCAGAAATGGAGGTACCTGAAAACTACATTGAATCCCTTCCCAAGGTATATACAAGACTCTACTCTTAAACCTCAAATAGCATATATTGATCAAACTAGACCAATTCACTGTCTATCTTACTTTTTTTTATAGAATGGTAGAGCGAGCTTGGGTGATACAATCTACAAGAGCATAACTGAGGAACAGTTTGACCCTCTAGAATTCCTAATGAGCATGGACTTGTCCTCGGAGCACAAAGTGCTCGACCTCAAAGACAGGATTGAGGCCTCCATTGTGATTTGGAAGAGGAAGATTAGCCACAAGGATGGCAAGTCTTCATGGAGTTCTGGGGTGAGTTTCGAGAAGAGGGAGCGATTTGAAGAAAGAGCAGAGACTGTCTTACTCATAATCAAACAGAAGTTCCCAGGAATTCCCCAATCTGCACTTGACATAAGTAAAATCCAATACAATAAGGTACAAATAAAATATTTACTACCTTTTATCATATACACATATTCATAGCATGTCGTAAATAATGATCAAGTAATAACCATACATGCTTATTGTATATAACAACAGGATGTAGGGTATGCTATCCTGGAGAGCTATTCAAGGGTAATAGAAAGCTTGGCTTTTAATGTCATGTCGATGATAGATGATGTTCTTTATGCTGATAAGAAGACGCGAGCGGAGAAAGCAAACAGGAGGCTTTCAGTGGATTCATATGCCTCAGAAGATCCTGACAGGTTGAGTTGTACAGGGACACCGAGTTCAAAGACATTGTTTGATTTCATGGGATGGAATCCAGACCTAGATACTGAGAACTTTGCGGAGAAGAATAACAAGGAGAGCTACCATAAAGAAGACAGTGACAAGATCATGAACAAACCACCACCTGCTGTAAGCACCAAGAGGTTTTCATATTTAGAAAAGCTCGAGAAGTTGAGTGGTCTAAGAAGTCCAACAGCTCGACATTGATTTGAGGAACAACAAAGAGTTGAGCAATAGAGAGAGAAGGACAAGGAGTGAGAGGGCAGATAGACATAGAGAAAGACACATTCTGGCTAGGATAAGACTTGTATTTCTATGTATAGTTCTCTTCCTTCCAACTGAGGATAGTGAAGTCGGAGTGTGAAATATGACTTAGGGTGAAGTTGGAGTGAAATTTGACTCGTGCATTGATTTGATGAATCTTAATTTCTAGATATGAGTTGATCGTCTTGTAAAAATTAACAGTAAATGCATTTGTTCATGTTTTTCTCAAAGGCTTTGTTTGGTCTTTCCAATTTCCATACTGATATTCTGATATATTCTTAATTAGGGTTTCTGTTGGCATCAATATATGTTCTTCTAAACCCAAAACCTAATTCGAGCCAAATTCTTAATACTAGCAAAGTACGTAGCAAATATTCCAATCCGTTTGTTATTCACTTTAGGTTTCAGAAGAATCATACTATAAATACACGTAGAGGGCCGAACATGTCATTCAACATATCATGGCCCCCAAAAGATCCCTTGACCTCGCCAGAGCCACCGTCGGCGAAGAAAAAAGGAACATAGAGGATGAGGAATCACCTTCGACGGAGAAGAAGCTAGACTTGCAAGCTCTGCCGGAAGGATGCATATCCCACGTGATCTCGTTCACAAGTCCTCCAGAGGCATGCAGGCTCTCCTTGCTTTCTAGGGTTATCAAGTCCGCCGCTGAATCCGACGCCGTTTGGCACAAGTTCATCCCGCCTGATACACACGCAATTCTCTGCCAGTCCAACTCCCTTCCCTCCTCCAAATCTAAGAAGGAGCTCTACATGACTCTCTGCGACAACCCCGTACGTCCTCATTGAAGATGGAAACATGAGCTTTTCGTTGGACAAATGGAGCGGGAAGAAGTGTTACATGATAGCTGCAAAGCGCCTCAGGATTGCTTGGGATAATACCGATCCGTATTGGAGACGGAAACCCCTAACTAGTGATCAGTCCAGGTTTAAGGATGCGTCGGAGCATTATGGTCATCAAGTAGGTTGGTTTGAAATCCGTGGGAGAATTGAAACGCGCATGCTGTCCCCAAGCACGACGTATAAAGCTTATCTGGTGCACAGTTGGTATTCATATCCAGGGCGGCCTGTGGTAGTCACAGTTGGTGCAAGAGCCTATGGCTTTGATTATGAATTAATGCCCTGGTTTGGAGGAAATAACTGCAGGCATGAAGCGCAATGCGTTTCTCTCACGAAGAAGAGATGTAGAAGCTGAGATCGTTCGTATCGAAAGGACCGGAAGAGGAAGTTATCTAAAAATTACCAATGAAGATAGATTTCCAAATGAAGGGAGGGCAGATGGGTGGCTGGATATGGAGCTGGGTGAGTTTCAATGTCAAGGAGACGAATACCAGGAGCTGGAAATGATTTGTTGTAATATACATAGTCCTGGTATGCAGCCTGGTCTCCTTGTTTAAGGGACTGAGGTCAGACCAGAAAGCTAGGAACTAGCTACCATATGTAATTGCAGGATTCATTTAACTCACCCGCTTTTGTTATACCCAAATAAAAGAGAAAATCGTCCAAATAATATCCGAATGGTATCCGGAGTGTGGATTTCACTTCCCTAACTTTGTTGCATTGCTTAAGATATGACTGGAAGCAGAGGGCCTTGGACTATATTATATCTGGCTACAACTTCTTTACGTATATTAACAAGGCATATGAATAATGTTCGCATCGACTGATCGACATATATGATGAGCATCAACATAAGTCTAGCTACCACTGGAAATACATATATGGAGCTTTTCAGGAGTTTTCAGTTTTCACATTGCTCGTCTAGCTCGTCTCATGAGTGAAAAAATGTCACCACCCTGCCCAGATTTCCTAATGTTGCGTCCTTTCTTCCGAGTTTCCTGCAACAGATCACCAACACAGTATTGAAATGGAGATTTAGGACATAGATGAGATGAAATCAAGACTTAAAATGACATGTTGTGTGCTAATATTCTGCATTTTACTAACCTGAAAATGAAATGAAGGATTTGGACCTCTGGAAAGGATTGATAGGCCATCACGAACAGGCACTACATGGAGGAAGTAGTCCATGTTAATCACAGACAGTTGTTCATCATAGAAAATATATACTGTACATTATGAAAACACAATGTCACCTAAAGCTGAATTAGCATTATCCTTGGACAAAGATGGTTTGTGTGAGTAAGTGTACACGAAAAGCGGCATTGCTTCCTCTTTCTCAAATTCATGCTTGTTAATAGTTTTCCGAAAGGCTGGTTTTCCAGAATCCCTGCATAAATGGATCAAACTCATCAATTCGATTTCAAGACAGGACCGAAGGACCATACATTTCAACAATATCTAGACAATGACAAGCTTACCTCATATCTTCATTTGATTTCTCATCATGTCTGATAGCTGATCACAAAACCAAAGACTTAGAAAGGGGGGAAAATGTTGGTGACAGGGTTTTAATAGTAGTAAAAGAAGAAAGTGAAATGGTATGTGGAAGAATTACGTGCAAATAGAAAACGTGCGCTATGCCTCGGCAAAGTCTCATGCCATCTTGTTCTTGTGAGAGCAAGCTTGTGGGTAAATTGTTCACACAGGAGAATTCTCTACACAAAAGCAAGTTCATTCTTTAGTTACTGATATGGTGCAACAAGTACAGAAGCTTTGAACAAAACTAGCTAATGATAAGTTACTTGTTTGAGGCAATCTATTCGCAGCTCGGCGTCTGAAAATTCATTATTCTCGGAAATGAGGCCATTGAGGTTAGCAGAAACGCATCCGAGATGATCAACAACAGTAATCACAGCTCTGCATACATACTCTTTTGTGTTTTCCACCACACTGCCAAAAATAACCATACTTAGTCATTCACTAAAACTACTTCGTTTTAGACATAAATTTAGTTATCTTCAATCTTTCCAATGAACATTAAAGCGAACAATGCTTAGTAAACAGGACTCACGCTCTCTTTTCTTGGGCAGCCAAGAAGGTTGATTCACAGTATTCAGCAGCATAATGAAGTTGAGAGCTCAAGTCTTTCAGTTCCTTCAAACTCAAACTCAAAAGTTTAACACCTCAAACAACAGAGAAGAAGTATACAAATCAATATTGGGGGTTTGAAAATCATGTACCTGGAGAGACTTGTCAAAGTTCACAACCTCCTTGGACTCGTCTTCTGAATCTCCTTGTTTCCCTGAACAGGGTATAGAGTCCTCCATCTTCTCCATGTTTGAACTTCTTCTGAGGTCTTGGAAAGCTCGCAAGAGTAAAAAGTAGGTGGATAAGCAATGTGGGATTTTTTGTTTTTGAGCTAAGAGAGAAGAAACAAACGCATTAAAAAGAGGATTGATTCTCTCCCATGCGATGCTATGGATACATCAGTGATCCCCTGCATGTTCAAGAAAGGAGGAAGGTGACAAAATGCAACTGCAGCCCGTGATCTTGTGTTCGTTACTTTTCAGTTTATAGGAGAAAAGGTTAAAAAACCATGCAGTGAGCCAGTATACCTAACTGACAACTCCATCAAAGTAAATACCTACAGTGACTTGAGGATGAAAGCTGTGTAACTGTTCTTTTACTATACGATTATGACAAAATTATGAGATTTTCCGGTTCAAATCGAACCCTTTTGTTTGGTAATTAACTAATAGAGATTGTTTGTAGTTACAATTAGCTTGATCAAACCTGAAATATGCATGTGAGGAGAATTTATATATCATTATTTTTTGTTTTTATTTACAGATTTGTAGTTACAGATTTGTTTTTATTTACTTGATGCATTTCCTGATACTTCCAGCAGGAGATTCATGGCTGAGCTGCAGTGCACAATATGATTAGATTCTATTTGGATCATCTTAATCTATATTCTCATTCAGAAGAGGCCAGATTATCAAAATCATAGATCAAATGTTATCATATTTCACCCCAAGAGAAAATTGCAATTATATACAGAGCACTATGACTATCACTATGACTATGAAGTCAAATCATTCTTTCAATAATTCAACTTTGCACCAACAGGCGTACAAAAGGAGAACAACAAAATCTAGCTCTGAGCTACAAAAATCTGATAGCAGAAAGTACTTTCTGCAGTGGAAAATCTACATACTTCTCCAGCAAGAAAATCAGCTCCCAGCTATAGAAAAAAAAATAAACGTTGGGAGTTTAATCATGACCAATGTGCCGTGTTGAAAGTCCTCAGCAATATAGCCATTACCTTCATATTTGAAAGTCGATGGTACATCCACCAATCTTCTCTGCAGTCTCAAGTTCTGGTAGTATTGAATGATGATTTGTGATAGTGGATCCTGATAGAATAGCTTTCAGACTCTTGAGAATTTCCTGAGGTCGGTCTTTAGTGTATTTGTGGTTTTTAGTTTTCAACGGTTCTGACTGAATACCAGTTCTCATAGCTGACCTAGCAAATGCCTTGTTATGGTGTGGAGGCTCGTCATCTACTCCATACAAAGAAATTCAGATAAGGTATAAATACAACAGTGATTGCACTATAATGAAAAGCAACCTGATATGGATAATGTAATTCATAGACAGAACAAGCATCAAAGTATTCGCACGATACACGCTTGATGTATGACTTTAGAATCGATAACTTATAAAGATGCAGAGAATATCATGCTCTACAAACCTATGAAATGTTTAAGGAATATGTTAATCTAATCATTTCACATCTTATGAGTACCACTTTAAACTGAAAGGCACTCGTTTAGACCTTCCGGATTTTACTTTGAACTATCTGATGTTGCCATGAATGTTTGTAGATAAGACCATGAATGTTACACTCACAAATTACCTTTAGGCCTGGTTGCAGAATCCTTCCTTGCCTCACGTGATTTAGCTCGCATGATGCATAACCACATTCTTTCGGCTTCATAACCATGTTCTGATACAACTGGAATATGCCAGTGCCCTTCCTCTGATTCCTGTGAACATATTTCACCACGGAACATCAATATCTACAGCCTTCTAATCAAAATCAAGTTAACTTACAGTGGCAGAGTTGATTGATTTTTACCTGAATTACAACAGAACAAGGAGGAGGCATATGAAACACTGGACCACCTTCAGAAAAATTGAAGTGCACCTACAATTAAAGATGATGAATTAGTTGTTAGATAAAAGGGATCATAAATTATACAGAAAATCAAGTATTGCTGACTGAAAGTGTATATGCAATTTGGACCAAGTAATCTAGTGGAGTGTTGACTAAAGATAATTCTTATTATCCTAAAGATCCCCACTCACTTGATGCCTTTCTTTCCATCTTGGAAAGAAATCATTCCCAAGAAGTTGAAATGTATGGTCTCTCATCTCATCATTTGTCACAAGTAAGCACTTGAACTTAATTGCAGCATACAACCAGTACCTGAAAACGACGGCACTTCAAATTAGTATATGTGTTATCCAAGTGATAACCTGAGATCAGGTATTAATTCAATAAAACATTTAAAGTAACAGTTTTAAGTACAAACTATGCACGTAGCACTTGTTTACCAATCATCATTTGACCCAGTAGGTGTTGCATAGAGAGCATCAGCATTTTGCCACTTCTCAACCAACGCCTTATTAACCCGTTCATCCATTCGGCCTCCAGTGATACGCCTGTTATGAAGAACAATGAGTGGCCATCTCTTTGAAGGAAGCTTCTGGCGTATGCCATTAACGACGGCATTGACCTAAACAATTCACCATACTAATGTGAACCAATGATTAATAAGAACACATTGTTAGATTCTGTTCTATGTGCTTAAGCATCAAGCTACTTGCCTTGGAAGGGATGAATATCTTCTGGCTGAGAAGACCTACATTAACTCCATCCAGCACTGCTTCAAAGGGTCCATAATAATCGAGCCATTTCTGCATAATACAATTTCGGCCTTTTTAAAGTCAAACCATGCAAGATCAAAAGCAATAAGCATTGTTGGAGACCTTACGTACTTGAAATTTCTGAAAGCTTGAATTTTTCTCTCTCTTTATAGCTATAGATGCAACTGATTCAGCAAAGTTTTCTGTTTCTACAGGATCAAGATCAATTGTGGCCAATTTCCCCCCACAGCATTTGCACAAGCCATCGGATCCAATAGTTGTACGTAGAACTGACCACTTTCCTTTCCCTAACCAACCCTGCCCATGCCACCCTCCACCTCCATTTTCAATGCCCTGCCTTATCAATCTTTCATCCCATTTTGTCTTTCCCACTCTCGACGCTTCCTTGCTCTCAAACCACTTTAGAATTAAGTCTGCAGTAGAGGGTGAGACCCTCCTTACACTTGTTCTTAGTTTGTGCAACATATAGTACACCTTGTCACCCCTTCTAGCTCCAACACTCACTCTTAAGAGGGCCTCCAGTTCAGGCTCTTCTGGATAGACACCATGCTCCAACATGTGTTTCTCAACAGCAAACACTTTGTCAATATCGCCACTACTGCAAAAGGCAGATAATGCAGGACCATAGGAACGCAGTCTAGGATTTATTCCCATCGACTTCATTTGCTTCACCATGTCGAATGCCATATCCCCATCCCCCATTGACATTGCCATTCTAGCCACAGATGTCAATGCTGCTTCATTCATGGCGACACCATCCAAACGCATCTTCTCATAGATCTCAAATCCCCTTTGTAAAGCATACTTCTTCACATCCTCACTAACCCGAATCTCATTGCTTTCTTGCTTCACATTTCCATCTTCTAGACCTGTACCATCATCTCCAACTTTGGTAGGATTGTTCAGTCCATCTAACAGGCGAGAATTTCGTTTCACAAATCCATTAGAAAACCACGCTAAGTTCCTCTTTTCATTAGAAGCACCGTCCACATCATCATCAAACCTGTTCCCTGAACTCACCTCCATTTTTTCAGCACTCTCATCACTTCCACTGGTATCATCCCAATTCCCACTCTCCGAGTCTCTTATCGTACTCAACTCCACGGTTTCTTCACCAGACGAATCCACGGTATCCAAAGTTCGCGTCCCAGACCCACTCTTAGCAGGACGCACAACACCAACAGCTGCAGAGGAGCACAGATACAACAGAACCGTGTAATGGTACTGACCCAACTTAATCTCCTCAGTTTGAGCCAAATCATAGTACTTGATTGCACCCATTACATCCCCTCTCTTTGAGCACATATCTAATCCAACTCTCATCTTAACTTCAGGCAAGTCCATATTAACCTTAACCTTGTTTTTCTTAGACAATCTCCCCTTTTTCTCTTCTCCCACCTGATCACCATCACTACTACCTCTCTTCTTTCCTTCCTTACTCTCACCTTTAAACCACACACCCTCCTTCCTTGCACTTTTCTGTTTAATGAACCTAGTTTTTTCACTTTTTTTCTCCACAACTGAACTGCCATTGTTCTTTACAGGTTTTTCAGTTGCTGAGTTCTCCAGGGTCTTTGAGTTTGGTTCATGGTATGTTGTGGTGGTGGTGGAGAACTTCGCAACTATGTGGTTGATGTTTCCTCTAGCTAGTGGAAGTGGATAGAGTTTTAGTGTGTGTTTGAGTTGAAGTGTTTGCTTGGGAGGTGAGAAAGTGAAGAAGTGAGAGGGGCAGTGATATTCGAAAACGTTGAGAGGAGATGGGTATTTACAGAGGGTGGTGATGGAGTGAAGAAGGTGGTGCTTTTGCTGCAGTGAGTTGGAGGTGAAGGAGGCCATGTGTGGCCGTTGGAGGATTTTGCTGGGCCGATACCGATATGGATTAGCTAGTAACAAAGGTGTAAGTCGAAGTTACACAATTGCCCCTGTTGTTTAAAGTGGAGAGTGACGTGATTAGCGTCTTAATAAGGCTCATATCGTCAATAATTCCATTAGTATAGTAGAAAACAACTTTTTAATAAGGTTCATTTCTTAATCAAGACATTCTGGTTCGAGAACAAGGTCAATTGAGGCATTGCCTAATGCATTTCTCTATGAATTAAGCATTTCATTTGAATGGGAAAACAAAGAGGTTATATAGGAACTCAACGATGGCTACTACCCTACGCGATGAGATCCGACTGAGAGGCTCAGGCTCCTTTACCTTACCCTCTCAAAGATTATGCCAAAAATATTGCAATAAGAATTCTGAAATAAGCAACCGTCCAGCAGTCTTCAAATGATGTACTTGAATCACCTTACAATGCCAGTGTCGACACACAACTTTGAAATTTGACAGGTAACTCGGGGCCAGTTGATATTGAGCAAACTAAACACATTATTGGGCACCTCCCTTAAATAACTAGTTAAGAGTCCCCAAGCATGGTTCAGCAGGAACAGATTTAGCCTCATTTACAAAGGCATTCTAACAAAAAGGGTGAAAATCGACAAGCACTGATGCCTAATAAACTGTTAAACACATCATGCTACTAAAATCCATAAATAAAACTGTCGACATGAGCCCTACATTGCCGTCAAAACAAAATCTCTGCAAGACAACTTGATAGAGATAGTGCTGTCATAAAGGCATTGAAATTCCTGAAATGAAAAAAGAAGTATTAAGGTCCATTTGGAAGTGAATGATCAAGAACAAAGGATTTGCAGTTGACGCATTCAACTAGAAAAGCTAACAGAACCATAAGAACACTAATATAATGTATTCAGAACCTTCACACAATATGATAACACCCTAACGCACTAGATATAGAAACACTCCTCCCAAATGAACCCAGGGTGGGTGTACTCTTGATCCCATTACCAACTTGGCTGAGTGATAGACTATCCACTTCTAGTTTATCAACACTATCTGCTGTAAACTTTGTTTGTTCATTGTTGATGCATAGTTCATTAGCGTGTCGATTGTGGAAGTATAGTTCAGTCAAATTGTGATCATTCTATAAAGGATTTTATCTATTTTTCCCATAAACTACTAGTAAACAACCAAGCATTCATGCCAATCTTAGTTCGCCTAGCTATCTCCTAACACAAGCTCCCTTAGAAACTCAATCAATCCACACAAAGCAGCAAAGATCACACACATCACAGTCCGCTAAGCTACCGAAAACTCTAGAGATCGAAAATTTAAGTTTCTTTATGACTTGACTGACCAAAAAAATCAAATCTAAACCGTATTAAAGCAGTGAAAGCTTAAATTAGAGGAAATAGGCTGACCTTGAGGAACTAATCCCCAGCACTGAGACTGAATCGGCAAGCTAGATATTAACCGAGCCGAAGCGATTGCACTGTGCAGCGGCATCATCGACTCCACGCAGCTCAATTCCAATGGTAACCTAACATTCAAACACACACAATTTCTGAGATTCCAGATTTGGATGACTCAATTCCAACCTAAGAATCGGAAGTGGAGGTAGTAATGAATTACCTGGAAATGCGAACGGTGCGTCGGACGGGAGCGGGTGCCGGAAAGTGAAGGATCGATTTGAGTGACGTCGTTTTTGTGAGGCTGTTGAGAGTGAAGGAGGGCTGTAATTTGGAGGATAACCTAGAGACGACTCTGGAGTAGGCCATCTGAGGTCGTTTTCTCTACTACTGTTTTGGGTTTATGGGGGGTTTTATTGGCCTCGGTTGTGGAAACAAAACGGCATGTCGTTTATTGACATACCAATGGATTGGGCTAAGCCAAACCCTGCCCGGCCCGACCCAAGACAATGACGCTGCATGTACATGACAAGCTAGTGTCTTCTTTGGCAGCATCAAGTTCTGCTTGCATGGTTGCTGCAGCTAGACATGATTTGTGTGGGAAGCTAAGGGAGTGATTTAGTCTTTTTTAAATTCAGCTTTCAAATTTACGAGTGGGTAAGGGAAAGAAGGAAAATGAGTTGAGTTCAAAGCAATAAGCTTCTTATTCATTTATGTATGGTACTGGCTATACATAACAGCTTTGAGATTGCAGAGGAATAAGTACAACACAAAACACAATTTGATGAGTTTTACAACGGAAACCATGCCTTATCAAACTGGTAAAGTCTAATGCATCAAATAAATGAGAAACAATCCATGGATACTGACTACGTAGCAGGTTTAAGAATCCTCTGATATTACCAGTCATCCATAGACGAGTCAAGACCAAACTCAAGATCATTGTCAGAGTCTAAAGGGCAATCTATACCCCTGTGACCAACCACTCTACAGAGATCACAAACATTGGGTATTTCAACTCCATCGATCCATACAAATCCATTTTCGTTCGGGCAATCGAAAGTGTCATGGTCAGTATTCTTGTCGCATATCGAGCAATAAGCAAGGTTCTTCAGGACATCTTCAGTTGCTTTGGGGCAATCGGGAGTGTCATGATCAGTTTTCTTATTGCATACCATGCAGTAAGAAGTCAGCTTCCTGATTCTTTCTCTTTCGGGGCAATTGAAAAAGTCATGATCATCAGTAATCTTACCGCATAAGATGGCATTCAGAAAGCGGCTTTTTGTCATTTTCAGTCGGACATTCTCCAGCAGCCTCTGGTTTTTCTTGCATGATTTGAGTAGAGTCGTCTCCAGCAGCCTGTGAATCCTTGTCAGCAATATGAATCACAGCAGCAGGTAGTTGTTCCTCTTCAAAGATTGGCTGTGCTCTCTCTTTGCTCATTTTAGAGTAGAAGAATAATTCCTCTTAGAAGATTTCGATCTGTGGTGCCTCTGAGATTCTTGAACTTCCATTACTTATATAGTCATTAACCCCAGCATGAGAAAATCCTATTCCGAATAGGAATGAATCTTAGTTATGTATAGGACAAGGAAAACCTTTAATCTAGAGGACTACAATCCTAATGAAACCTGGACTCTAAATAGTAAATACTGAAAGGAAACCTGCACACACAGTGATAAAAGGAAAATGGAATTAGATGAGGTTGGTAGTGTCCAGTGGCGAATCCAGGATGAAAAAGTCACTTTTGGAAAAATTTTGCTCTTCGGTGCGTGAGAAATTTTGGTTGATTTAAAAATAACACACATACGTAGCAAGCCTTACCCTCAAACGCATTTACATAAGCCTATTCAGTAATTCATTACTTGAACAAGTCAATCGAATAATGCTTATAACACAGAACACTAAGGCTGCCTACAAAGCATTCAATGCATATAACGGGAACATTTCAATTCAGTAATTGTATATCACTGGAACACAAAGGCTACAAAGCATTCAATGCATTTAATTCAATCGTATACAACGATTTAGTAGCAGATTAGCAGGTGATATGATTTAACCCAGAACACAAAGCTCGTTGGGGGTAAGAATACATACCTGAATTATCTGGGGGAGTGGAAGGGGAGACGGGCTCCGGCCTCCAGGCGACGGCGCGGTATCCGGCGACGTCGACGGTGTAAGAGAGTGAAGCGACAACGACGGCCAATTAGCGATTGAGATTTGAGAGTTTGAGACTTGGAAAACTGAGGACTGGAGTGTTATGATCCCCGTTCAGTGAATATGTCTGTTCCAAGTTGGGGTAGAAGTCGTAGTAGTCTCTAGCAGGTGCGGTGCACGTGTTGGCTTAAGAGTCTGTTTCAGTTAATTAAGCAAGAATTAGGAAGCTAAGAGTAATTAGGGTTGCATTAGTAGAGAGCCACTACCAGGCCGCCATGTGGCTCTGTCCATGTGAGGAGCTGTAGTATAAATCGACAGAGTTGTAAACCCAGTAGGAGGCGATGAATATTATCAGTATTTTCCAGTCTTTCTTGATTCTCTTTAGCTAGTTTTTCTCTTAAACTTTCAGCAAGGGTTACTGCCCTAACAAGTGGTATCAGCAGCCTCGTCGATCATGGCGAAATTGCAGGTGACTAAGCAGCCCGATCCAGATGAACCTGAGGTGTCCGGTGAACTAGTTCATTTGGAGATGGAATTACAGAGCCATAGAGACGAGACAAGTGCTCGTCTCGATGCTATGCACAGCGACATGAGATCTACTCTAGCAGATTTCAGATCTTCGATTGTTGAGGAGATCCGGCAGCAAATGAGTTCATTCGCTCAGAGTCAGCTCGGGCCCACAGTTGTTGCTGCAAGCTTGGGTCAGCAACATCTTCAAGGAGTGCAAGGGGAGAACCGGGTGAGGTTTGGCTCTGTGGATCCTCCAATTTTACCAAATCAACGGCTGCGCGAGGAATCGGGGTCCTCATCGACCTTGGCTAGATCTGAGGGCTCAACACGAATGGTGTCTCGAACAGGGGGAAACGATTTCATTCCTAACTTGCATAGGTCTGTTCATTCTTCTGATATGACTGATTTTGGGGAAGTGTCTTGTGGAAGAAGTTTGGATGTGAACGTAGGGTCCCAATTTGACCGAAGAGAAAGTGTTGGAAGGGGGAAGGAGATTGCAGGTGCTGTAGGAAATGTTGTAGGACTGGATTTCAACGCTGTCCCTTATTCTCCACGAGGGGCTGGCATTGGCTTGCAGGGACCTCCTGGCTTCCCACTGACTCCATTTGGCTTGCATAATGCAGGGCCCTATCAAACTATTTCTGTTGAGTATTCAACCAACAAGTCTCATCCTCATACCAACCCAAACACCAACTCCACCTTTACCAACCCAAACACCAACTCCACCTTTTCCACAACAACCACCACACAAATTGGTCCTAATACTGTGCCTGGACAGACTCAGCAGTACACTCAGCAGAATACCCAATACCACCATCAACACTTGAACTATCAAAATCCACCAAGGCCACAAACCACATACCAAAACCATGGAGACCAGAATTTTTACCAGAACACCAACACTGCTCACCAATACCAAAACCTAGACCCAACCCTACCTACCATGAGACAAATGAGGCTAGAATTGGCTGTTTTCTCTGGAGGGGATCCAATAGAGTGGCTGAACAAGGCCGAGCAGTACTTCGACTTTTACCAAATTCCAGAGGATAGGAAGTTGGCATTGGCAACTATGCACCTTGCAGACAAAGCTTCGGATCGTTGGTACACTTTTCGGCATGAGTTTCCTCCAACTTGGGCAGGATTAACAAGCTTACTAATGAGGGAGTTCAGTATCTATAACAAAGTTGAGTATCAAGCTGCACTTGCACGAATGAATCAAACAGGAAGGGTAGAGCAGTACATGGAGGAGTTTACCAGGTTGTCTAGAAGGGCTCCTGGGTTTTCCACTGAATTGTTGGTGTCATTTTTTATTGGAGGCTTAAGAGAGGATATCCGAGGAGATGTGAGGACTCACAACCCCAAGAGCTTGTATGAAGCTTGTGAGTTGGCACGGAGCTACGAAAGTAGAAATGATAGTTACAGGAATTATGCTAAGACTTTAGCACAGCCCTTGAGGATTACTGGTAGCAGTACCACCACAACACCAACCAAGTCTGTGTCAACTACAACCTATGGGTCTAGGCTGAGTAATAATGCCTCTAGAGTGGAAGCGACGGGGGCAAACAAAGCTGTGGCGCCTAACAACGCTACCAGAACACTTTCCGACTCTGAATATGCAGCTCGAAGGGCCAGGAACCAGTGCTATTTTTGTGATGCAACTTACACAAGGGGCCATAATTGTAGAAGAAAAGGGCAGCTGATGATTATGGAAATAGTCCCGGATGAAATAGCAAATGTCGACTCAGAGAATATAGGCTATGACACTGAGGGCAGGGAGCTGGTTGAAGTCTCTTCCATAATTGACACAGAAGAACCACTCATTCGATTACAAGTTATGTCTGGTGGCACTTCAGACACAATGCAATTGAAAGGCAAGTTCAACAATAAGATGGTACATGTGTTGATTGATACGGGTGCCACACATAACTTCATCCATCCTCGTTTACTGAAGGGAACCAAAGCTCAGGTGCACAAGCTTCCTCCACTAAATGTGCTCTTAGCAACTGGAGCAAAGGTGCAGACACATGGAGAGGCAAACTTGCAGCTGCAGCTGCAGGATTATCAATTCCATGCTAATTTCTATGTATTACCACTCACTGGTTGTGAGATTGTGTTAGGTACTAGCTGGCTTAAAACTTTGGGAACTATTATGTGGAACTTTGGTTTGATGAGAATGGGGTTCCGGGTTGGTGGAGTTAAGTATAAGCTACAGGGAGAGACCAAGCCAGAAGCAACAGTCATTTCATGCAAGTCAATGACCAGACTATTGAGAAAAGAAAAAGAAGCTATGTTGGTACAAGTTGCACCTGCTGTACCAAGTCTACCAGTGCAGTCATGTCCTCAAGCACTACAACCAGTGCTTGAACACTATGCTGAGTTATTCCTTCCACCAACTGACCTACCACCAGTGAGAGAGCATGACCACAAAATAGAGTTGCTGCCAAATACACCACCCATTAGTGTCAGGCCCTATAGATATCCTCACTTTCAGAAGGCTGAGATAGAGAAAATTGTGCAAGAGCTTTTGGAAAATGGGATCATCCGACCAAGTATTGGCCCTTATTCCTCACCTGTGATCCTTGTTAAGAAGAAGGACGGCACTTGGCGCTTATGCATCGACTACAGGGCTTTGAATGCAGCTACTGTCAAAGATAAATACCCTATTCCCATTGTTGATGAGTTGTTAGATGAGGTGCATGGTGCTACTGTGTTCACCAAGCTGGATTTGCGCTCGGGGTACCATCAGATCAGAATGCACCCTGCTGATGTGAATAAGACTGCATTTCGAACTCACAATGGTCATTATGAGTTTCTTGTCATGCCTTTTGGCCTCACTAATGCCCCTTCCACATTCCAATCAGTAATGAATGATGTCCTCCGAGATTTTCTGCGCAAATTTGCTCTTGTGTTCTTTGATGACATCTTGATCTATAGCCCTACCATGGAAGCACATATTAGTCATTTGGAGCAGGTGTTTGGAAGGCTTCAGCAGCACTCTTTGAAAGTCAAGGCCAGCAAGTGTAGTTTCGGTGTGCAGCAGGTTGAGTACCTTGGGCACATTGTGAGTGGCAGTGGGGTAGCAGTTGATCCAAGTAAGATTGAGTGTATCAAAAATTGGGCGCAACCAAAAACACTCAAAGGCTTGAGGGGTTTTCTAGGGTTAGCTGGTTACTACCGAAAGTATGTTAGGAACTTTGGCATCATTGCCAAGCCTCTCACTGATATGTTGAAGATTGGGGGGTTTGAGTGGAGTCAAAAATCAGAAGAAGCTTTTAAGGCATTGAAGGCTGCCCTTATGGATACTCCTGTATTAGCTTTGCCTGATTTTTCCAAAGAGTTTGTGGTGGAATGTGATGCCTCAGATGTGGGAATTGGGGCTGTATTGTCTCAAGAAGGGCACCCTATTGCCTTTCTCAGCAAGGCCTTGGCACCAAGACATGCTGCCTTATCTGTTTATGACAAAGAAATGCTGGCAGTGGTGTTTGCAGTGCAACATTGGCGTCCCTATCTCTTAGGCAGCCATTTTAAGATCCTCACTGACCATAGAACAATCCAACACTTCCTTGACCAGAAGATTACTACCCCTACTCAGCAAAAATGGCTCCTGAAACTTGTTGGATACGACTACACCATTCATTATAAACCAGGGAAGAACAATGCAGCCCCTGATGCATTGTCAAGGAGGGAGGATTTAGGAAGTGATAGCAATCCCATTTCCAAGTACAGTACTCTCTCAGTGATGACAGGTGTGTCTTCCCCAGTGCATGAATATGTGCTTGAGATCCAAAGGGCTTGTGAAACAGATCCTGAGGCAACAACAATCCTTCAACAGTTACTGGAAAGTAATGACCCACCCCGGTCTTATACTTACAACAATTCCCATCTTTTATACAAGGGCAGGCTGTTTGTGCCCCAACAAGATAATTGGAGGCAGAAGGTGATTGCAGAATTTCATGAAGGCTATAATGGGGGCCATGCTGGGGTAGCAAGAACTCATAAGAGGGTGTTCAGGTCTTTTGCTTGGCCAGGCATGAAGAAAGATATCAAGACGGTGGTTTCCACTTGCCACATCTGCCAGCAAAACCACTATGAAACAGTCAATCCTCCTGGACTGTTACAACCAAATGTGATACCAGAGAAAGCTTGGACTCAAATCTCTATGGACTTCATTGAAGGTCTTCCCAAGGTGGCTGGAAAAACAGTCATTTTTGTGGTGGTAGACAGGTTCACAAAATATGGTCACTTCATTCCCATATCACACCCATATACAGCTGCTACTGTTGCTCAACACTTTGTTCAGGAAGTCTTTCGATTGCATGGAATGCCGGAGTCAATTATCTCTGACAGGGACCCCATCTTTCTTAGCCATTTCTGGGAAGCTTTCTTCACTCTTCAAGGTACAGCTTTGCACAAGAGTTCCTCATATCATCCCCAAAGTGATGGGCAGACTGAAAATTTGAATAGGACCTTGGAACAATATTTACGTTGTGTTGTGGGTGAAAGACCAACATCTTGGCTGACAGCATTGCCATGGGCTGAATTCTGGTACAATTCAGCTCATCACTCTGCCATTGGGATGACGCCTTTTAAGGCATTGTATGGTTACGATGCTCCAGCAGTAAGAGGGTATGAAGCAGGCACAACTGCTGTAGTATCAGTTGATGAAGATTTGCAGACCAGAGATGAGATACTTGCCAGTGTGAAAAGGAACCTACAAGTCGCACAGAGCAGAATGAAGAATTTTTATGATAAGCATCACTCTGAGAGAAGCTTTAAGGTTGGGGACTGGGTTTATTTAAAGCTACAACCCTATCGGCAGCAGTCAGTTCAAAAGAGGACTACAAACAAGCTGGCTCCCAGGTACTACGGCCCTTATCTCATTGAGCAGAAGATTGGAACTGTGGCATACAAGTTGAAGCTGCCAGCCACTTCCAAAGTGCACCCAGTTTTTCATGTTTCTCTGCTAAAGAAAAAGCTGGGAGATGCAGCAGTCATTGCTACCCACTTACCACCTGACTTGGATCCTCACAATCCCAGATGGTACCCTGCAGCAATTTTGGAGAGAGGAGTTTTTAAGAAGAACAATGAACCAGTGACCAAATGGTTGATCAAATGGCTTGGTGCTGCAGATGAGGAAGCTACATGGGAGGAGGCAGAGGACATCCAGCGCAGGTTTCCTGATTTTAAAGCTTGATATATGCTTGAGGACAAGCTTGTTTTGGCAGGGATGGATTGTTATGATCCCCGTTCAGTGAATATGTCTGTTCCAAGTTGGGGTAGAAGTCGTAGTAGTCTCTAGCAGGTGCGGTGCACGTGTTGGCTTAAGAGTCTGTTTCAGTTAATTAAGCAAGAATTAGGAAGCTAAGAGTAATTAGGGTTGCATTAGTAGAGAGCCACTACCAGGCCGCCATGTGGCTCTGTCCATGTGAGGAGCTGTAGTATAAATCGACAGAGTTGTAAACCCAGTAGGAGGCGATGAATATTATCAGTATTTTCCAGTCTTTCTTGATTCTCTTTAGCTAGTTTTTCTCTTAAACTTTCAGCAAGGGTTACTGCCCTAACATGGAGATTAGTGACAAGGGTACACGACGTCGTTCAATGGAGAGCGGAGAATACTTAGGAGTTGGATGCAAACGACGTCGTTCAATATATATATATATATATATATCACACAGGTCCTTCTATTAAGGGGTCCTTTTTTTTTACATATAAGAGACGGAGGATTACACCAACTTTTCGATCACAAAATCACATCTCCACTGTTCAATATGTAGTTTTATATGAGTAGATCACTTATGCAAATTTTCAGAAATTTTGGTAATTATTAAGACATTCAAAACTATGATTTATAATTATAAGTATGAACGGTTTATGTTTGGCAAATTTGGTTCGTTCATTGATTTAATCTTATTCGACACCTTAACAATCACCAAATTAGCTGAAAATTTGCAGAATTGATATATATATAAGGACCAACAAACTAAACGGTGGAGATTCAAAATATAATCGAAAAGTGTGTGTAATCTTTTATCCCTCATATATGTCAAAAAAAAAGGATCTCTTAGTGGAAGGGTCTTGTGTGTGTGTATACAGTCCGTCTCAACTGCGGACGTCCGGACGGGTTTTCCATCCGGATTTTCGCCGTTTCTCCACTATTTCAGCTTCGGCGACGCCGTTTCTTCTCCCCGGCGTGATCCCAGACCTCCCCCGACGGTGTTGGAATGAAGAAGAAGGCCGAAGAGATCGCGATCGGAGGTCCACCATGATCGGAGGTCCTCCGATCGCGATCTCTCCGGCCTTCTTATTCATTCTAACACCGTCGGGAGAGGTTTGGGATCACGCCGAGAAAAAGAAACGACGTCGCCGGCGCTAGAATTGTGAAAAAACGGCGGAAATCCGGACGGAATACCCATTCAGACGTCCGCAGCTGAGAAAACCCATATATATATATATATATATATATATATATATATATATATATACACGAAAACGATAGAAAGCGCATGTGCGCACAATCCTTAAAGTACGCACGGAATTCCGTTCGCCACCGTCTGGCGCCGACAAAGGCGCGCCTCCCCCTCAGAAGACTTCAACAGCGTCCTTGGCCACTTTCCCTCCCTAGCAAGTCCGTTCTTTTCTAGTTTTCCAACGAAATCACTCAAAACTTCAAATAAAGTCAATATCGCCGGAAACTGGAATTTGGCGGACTCGCCGAGGAGGAAAAGTGATTCCTGATGCTGCTGGAGTCCGCTTAGATGGAGGCGCGCCGTCGTCGACGCCGAACGGTGACAAACGGAGAGACGTGTGCACTTTAAACCAGTGCGGATGTGCGCTCCACATCCAGCTTGTGTGTGTATATATGATGTACTTCTTTTTTTTGGGCTCTAAAATTGGACCTAGTCTCTACTACTGTGTTTTGGGTTTGGGGGGGGGGGGGGGGGGGGGGGGGGTGGCTGCTCAGAATTTCACCAAGGAAAGGTTTAATTGGCTTAGATGTGGAAACCAAACGGCATGTCGTTTATGCGGCCAAACAACCCAACCGATTCAGCTCGATCTTACCCGACCCGGATAATTCTGACCTAAGTATGGGGTTGAAATTGAGAAAGGTTAAAGATTACCAATTAGTCATTTCCTCAACAACAACAAAAAAAAAAATTATAGTCATGGTCCGATGGTGACCTGCAATACTCAATGAACCATGCCGGGACTAATCAAAGATCGGAAAAGGTTGTGATTCGTTTTGGAAGTCGGCATTGGCTACACTTGGCCGGATTTCAGACACATTGAATACCATTCGGTATGATATCCGGTTTTTATGACACTTCCGGGACCTATTTGTTAACATTATACGTTTGCCTATGATTAGATGATTCACAAAGAAAGGGAGGGGAAAGCTTATTGCTTATTTTGGAAACCAACCAATGGCGAATTATTCAAAGTTACATTACAATACTACAGGGTAGCAATCACACAATTTATTTTCCTGAAAAGCAGAGGGTGCCGGCTTACATGCGTGACCTTGAGGATGAGGATGATGCGGGTGCACTCTACAGGACAGGAAACAATATTAGTGAAACCGATACACAGAGAATTGCTTCATTCTTTGAAAAGCAGTCACGTTGTATAAGAGTTGATTTTATTACCAGAGGCAAGCCTTTCATTGCTCTTTCTTCCAAAAACCTTGATGGTTTGAAGAAATCACCGTATACTCCTGACCATTTATTGAGAGTAGTGTAAATATGCTTAGGTCCAACCAAATCTGCCCAAAAGACAATGCCACCCCTGCCACACAGAATAATAGTTGTAATGAGCACGTCCGAGAACTAAGACCATTACCAACTTGAACTAATACAGGAATCTGATGAAGTTTTACAAACAACAAAAGAATTGTTGCAAATTTGCAACATCTTGAAATCATGCGGAAAGTTGGATATAAGGGTCAAAACAGAACTCACCGGTAAGATGGGAAACTCATGCCAAGAACAGATGCAATGTCAAGGTCTGCTGCTCGAATAACTACTCCTTCATACAAAATACGACATGCCTCATTCACCACAGGGAAGAGTATTATCTCCAGAATTTCTTGGTCTGTAACAGATAGAGGCTGCAAACCATAGAAAATCCAATGAGCATGGTTGTCTCAATAGTGGTTAAATGAAAGCAACTACTTAGTCCGTAACAGACTACTGTAGTTTCAATTATAACACTAATTTGTGCGAATGTAAGCTGAAAAGGGAGAATACCTTTCCACCAGGCATCATATTGGTAATTCGTCTAGACTCCTCAATAATTGGTAGCACAGACAGATCAGGCTTGGGCTTGCTTCCCTTTTCATAAGTGTAGTACCCTTTTCCATTGTTTTTACCTGAAATGCCATAAGCACAAAGAAAATCAAACGAAGAACATGTAAAAATATTCCAAGACTCCTTCAAAACGAACAAAAGAAGATGAAGATGTTTGGTGAAGTTAATATTACCATTTCTCCCATTTTTTACTAAGAGTTCGACCAATGGTGATTTAAATGTGCGATCAGGGAAAGAACTAGCAAATTCCTTACTAACTGCAAGAGCTACTCCATAGCCTGCCAAATCCTGAAGTCTGCAAGTTAAGAGAGCTAGACACAATCAACAATACAGTTCTTAAGTCCAAACATGTAAGAAACATAACTCCAAAAAATTCTACTTATTACACATGATTATTTGGAAGGAAAACAAACAAAAACAGCCTGAAGGAATAGTGAAAGGGAAAAAAATTACTGGAATGGACCCATAGGGAGGCCAAAGTTGCTGATGATCCTGTCAATCCTGAACACATCAACACCTGAATTGACCAGTATATGTGCGCCTTGGGTATAGGGAAAGAATGCCCGATTGACTGCAAATCCCGTACAGTTACCGACCACAACAGGTACTGTTTCTGCTGGAACCCGCTGGCTCTTGAAGAAACTGTAACACGTGATTCAATCTTCCGTAATCCTCTGTCCTTTGCTCCGAAGTTCCTTCTTCGCCCTTCCTTATCTGCAAGAAAGGAGAATGACCGGGACACTCCGGTCTTTCTCTCTCCGATGATTAAGTTAATAAGGGTAGTTGAGTATTTAATGCTAAGACCGATCTTTTTTTACCTTTCTGGTTGGTCTTGGCTGCATTTATACCCCTGCGTTGACTCACACTTTGCATCCTCTTCAATGTGGGACAAATGTTAAGTTTCTGTGGAGGCTTCCCCTCTCGGCCCAGACTGCTTTAGCATCGAGGTTGAGGCCTGTTCGAGCTGCCTCATGCTGGGCTTCATAGCATCATGGGCCGAGGGAGGTATTTACTGACTACCGACAACAAGTCCCCCCAAGTTCCCGTTCAAGACATGTCTTGAGTGGGGACTTGAAGAAATGGCCCGTGATGCGGAAATATCAACGGGGTACCCGATCTAGTCCCCCCAAGTTCGTGCTCAGGACACGTCGGAACGGGTTGTGATTGCGATGGAAGGTAGCTAGCCGTTCCATGTTGTAGTTGTTGATGCTCGAGCGCGGGGTATTATCCCCGCGTGGGTTATCAAGCCACTATTCTCCGTATGAAGGGAATGATATTGGCATGCCCGACTCCAATGTTTCGGGAGCTGTAAATGGGTCTTACAGTTATCGTGGCTAGTTGTTTTGCCCACACGTCCCGTTGGTTCTTGCTCGGGTAAACAAATCTCACGATACAGTTGTTGCTTGCATCCTACCGATATATGTTATTCGGGAGTTAAAGTTCTTTAGCAGTTGTTGCTTGCTGCCTCCCGATAGATATTATCCGGGGGTTTAAAGTTCTTTAGCAGTTGTTGCTTGCTGCCTCCCGATAGATGTTATCCGGGAGTTAAAGAGTGGCATTGAGTTGGAAGCCTGGGTGGGTGGGGGTGTCAGGGCATTAATTGCATGTCCGCCAGGTGGCGCGTGGGTGGGGGTGAAGGGACGTGCATTTAATGTACGTCGTTTCAATTGTCGCTTCGTCGAGAAGCTTCCGGTTAGTGGGGCACGTGTCACGATCCTACGGTGGGTCGTAACGAACACGATCGCCTCGTTTAAAATGAAGGGGGGGAATCGAGGCGTTGTTTTCCCCCGCTTTGTATATATGTTCCGTCTCCCCTCATTCTTCCCTCCGCTCTCAATTTTCTTCCTCCGCTCTCAATTGTCTTCCTCCGCTCTCAATTTTCTCCCTCTTGTTACTCTGTCCTCTGCCCTCACTCTTCGTCGATTCAACGTAAATCCGGACGTAGAAGGAACGCCGCTGTTGCCGCCGGTCCGATTGCGAGGTGCTGTCCATTTGTTGTTTCGGTGCGTTTCCGGCCTTCACTTTTCGGTGAGTATCTCTTCTCCATCTCGTCTGTTTTCGTTCTCTTTTGTCTGTTTCTGGGATTTTTTAGGATTTGGGGTCTGTTTCTGGGTTTCTTTGGGTCTGTTTCTGGGTTTCTTTGGGTCTGTTTCTGGGTTTCTTTGGGTCTGTTTCTGGGTTTCTTTGGGTCTGTGTCTGTGGGTGGTATCGGGACGGTCTGGCGGCGGCATGCGCTGCGATTTCTGATAGCACGTAAGGTTTGTCTATAGGGTTAAGATGGAGTCTAGGGCTTCCGACGCCACCGCCTCTGGTCCTGCACTGCGGGCTCCCGCTGACGACGAAGAAAGGATGGATCAGTATCTGCATCGGGAGGTCAATAGAGACTCCTCACGGGTTGCATCCTCCAGTGCGGATCCCGAGCGACAAGTGTTGGAAGCGATCCCGATAGCGCGCGTCCTGCACCGCCTGGAGGACGACAGGGTTTGTGATGAACCTGTCAGTAGTCTCTCGCCCGAGGAGATCGAGCAATTTAGGGAAGAGTGGGACATTCCTTCCAACATCCCGATGCGCGGCCTATACCCGGGGGAATTGGCGTGCGCTCCGAGAGACAACTTCGTAGCGGTGCACGACAACATGTTCCGGAACGGGTTCTCTGTCCCGCTGCCTCAATTTGTTCAGTACATGCTGAGCATGTTGCAGCTTGCTCCGGGGCAAGTCCCCCCAAATCAGTGGCGCCAATTGCTGGGGCTCGGGTGCCTATACTTCCTGTCGAACATGGGGTGGCCCACGATCAATGAGTTTCGCGCACTCTACAAGTTGACTTATTCGAAGAAGGCAGGAAGCTCCGGGTGCGTTGGGTTCACCGCGCGGGACTACGAGTCCGTGATCACGGATCTCCCCTCCTCGATAAACAAGGAATGGAGGGCGAAGGTAGTTCTTGTTGGGGGTCCATGGCAGAGAAAAACGAGACGGCACACGGTCCCCAACTACTTCCGGGCTATCGGGGATCAGTCGTACAGCCTGTCGGAGACCGAGCGGGAGCGTATAGCGCGAGTATATGCTGCCTGGCCCCACGAAGAGGACCGTAGCTCATACCATTTGACGCGGTGGGTCGTTCTCTCTCACTGCGAGATGGGTAGAGTGCCCGGTGGGTTCACCTCTTCTTACGCTTGGCACTTTAAGTCCTTGTTATATTTTGCTAATGAGATAATGTTTGTGGTTTCGCAGGGAAAATTCCAAGGCGTGTTCCTCGCCCTAACCATCCTCTCGACATGGAGAAAGACCAAGACCTCTTGAAGATGTTGCTGACCAAGGGGGACGTGGCTTCCCGTACCGAAGTGGATTTAGAGACCAGCACCGTACGGGTGTTGGACAAGCAGAAGGAACTCGAGGTCCCGGACGAAGTGTACGGGTCCGCGTTGACTCCGCCCGTGCCGCCTCCCGCTGCATCGCGAGTCAATTTGGGTGAGAAGAAAAGGCGTCACCACCACTCAAAGAAATCCCAAAGCTCCGATAGCCAGGTGACGTATACCGGGGTGGACGTGTCCGGGAGTCCCGTGCCGAAGGCGAAAAAGCACAGGTCCACACAAGGGGGGTCCTCCTCTACTCCGTCGTTATCGGCATTGGCCCCTCCGGTTCCTATAATTTCGAAGGCACCGATCCGGCAAGTCCTTGATGAATACGGTTGCGCGGACGAGAAGTTCGTCCAAGCGATGATCAGCGACTTGAAGGGGATCGAACTTGATAGGATGAGGTTCAAAGACGGTGCCCCTTCCGAGACCCGCAAGATTGCCCGGGAGCACCTTATGAAGGTAATTTTGTTTGCTGTTTTTTTTTGTTTCCCTTCCCTTTTTGTCGATATCTGAACCCCTCCCGACTATGATGTAGGCTCTCTTCGCGGTATATTCCATCGATGCCAGCGAGGATACTGCCGAGTTGAAAGAGCAGGTGGCCAGACTCAACGGGCATGTGAGCTTTCTCCAGACCGAGAAAGCGTCACTTGAAAAGGAGAAGAGTTCCTTGGCCGAGAAGTTGTCAACGCTTCAGCATCGCGTTGAGGAGTTGAAGAGCCTAGGTGAAAGGGTTCCTCTGCTGGAGGCCGAGGTGGAGAAGGTTCCCCTTCTCGAGGCCGAGCTGGAGAAGTACCGCCCGTTGGAGAGCAAGCTCCGTGAGAGGGAAGCGGAGATCGAGGAGCTGGTGAACCTTGTCCCAGCGCGCTGTGATCAGGCCGTGGCTGAATTCAAGGAGTCCGAGGAATTCAAGGCTCTTCTCCAGTCCGCCCGGAACGAAGCCATCACGGAGAAATTTACCGAGTGGAGCGCTCACGGGTACCTTGACAAGCCCCGGATGCTAGCAGATCTCCTTGCCGCCCAGGAGAAGGCCAGAACTGTGGGTCCACAATTGGCTGACCCGGAGGAGCATCCTGTGGTCAATCCCAAGAGTTCCGGAGCAGTGACCCTATCGTCCGAGAGTGAAGACGCAGAAGATGCTGAGGATCCGGTCGGGGATGACCTGGATTAGGAGCCGGAGCTGAGGACTCCCGGATTAGTTGTAGCCCCCCTCTTTTTTGAACTCCATTTTTGTACGGCTTTTGTGCCTTCACGGGGAAGTACTGACTTCATCCCGGCGACCCAGTTGTCGCAATTTATTTTTGTTTGGAAATTGGACTTCTTATTTTCGCGTTACGAAATCACCCCTTTTTTTTTTAAATGTTGTCATCCAAGAGCATCCTCCCGGACTGACCTAATTACTCCCTGGTGAAACTACCCGGAGGCTAACTCAAGCGTTACGAATTTAACTTCATTTTTGAAAGTTGTTTCCTCAATAAATGAACGCATCCTCCCGGGCTGACCGTGTCAAACCCGGAGGCTAACTCAGGTGTTACGAATTTAGCTTCATTTTTTGCAAGTTGTTTCCACAATAAATGAAGGCATCCTCCCGGGCTGACCGTGCCAAACCCGGAGGCTAACTCAGGTGTTACGAATTTAGCTTCATTTTTTTGCAAGTTGTTTCCACAATAAATGAAGGCATCCTCCCGGGCTGACCGTGCCAAACCCGGAGGCTAACTCAGGTGTTACGAATTTAGCTTCATTTTTCGCAAGTTGTTTCCACAATAAATGAAGGCATCCTCCCGGGCTGACCGTGCCAAACCCGGAGGCTAACTCAGGTGTTACGAATTTAGCTTCATTTTTCGCAAGTTGTTTCCACAATAAATGAAGGCATCCTCCCGGGCTGACCGTGCCAAACCCGGAGGCTAACTCAGGTGTTACGAATTTAGCTTCATTTTTTGCAAGTTGTTTCCACAATAAATGAAGGCATCCTCCCGGGCTGACCGTGCCAAACCCGGAGGCTAACTCAGGTGTTACGAATTTAGCTTCATTTTTCGCAAGTTGTTTCCACAATAAATGAAGGCATCCTCCCGGGCTGACCGTGCCAAACCCGGAGGCTAACTCAGGTGTTACGAATTTAGCTTCATTTTTTGCAAGTTGTTTCCACAATAAATGAAGGCATCCTCCCGGGCTGACCGTGCCAAACCCGGAGGCTATAATTTACAATTTCCCGATTCCACTATACCGGGTAGAATCTAAGGTGCTCGGCGTTCCATGGGTGCCCGGTGACTGTGCCGTCCCTATCCCTTAGGAAGAATGTGGCGGGGCCGACTTCGTCTACTATCTCGTACGGGCCTTCCCAAGTCGGATCAAGGGTCATTGGTTGGGTCATCACCCGCTTCATCACCCAATCTCCGAGACCCAAGGCTCGTGGCCTAACCTTACAATCGTAGTGTCGGGCGACTCGCTGCTTGTACACTTGATTGTGCAAGTCTGCCCTGTCCCTTCTTTCCTCGATGAGGTCCAAATTCAGCTGTAGTCCCTCTATGTTGGTCTGCTTATCGAATCCTTCGACTCTCCCGGTCGGTATTGTTACTTCGATTGGAATGACTGCCTCCGTGCCGAAGGCAAGGCTGAAAGGCGTCTCTCCCGTCGACTCCGTTGGGGTGGTTCGAATCGCCCAAAGTGTTTCCGGGAGCATTTCTGCCCATAACCCTTTGGCGTCGTCAACCTTCTTTTTAAGCAGCTTCTTTACTATCTTATTGACTGCTTCCACTTGCCCGTTGGTCTTCGGGTGTGCCACCGATGCAAACACCATTTTGGTTCCCATGCCTTTGGCGAACTCGATGAGCTTAGGGTTGTTGAACTGCGTCCCATTGTCGGTAATGATCGTCTCGGGGATACCGAACCTGCAGTAGATATTTTTCATGAGGAAACTCATCACACATTCGGTAGTTATCCGTCTGAGCGGCTCCGCTTCCACCCACTTGGTGTAATAATCTACCGCTACTATAATAAACTTGTATTGTCCGGGAGCAGTTGGAAGTTTCCCGATCAAGTCAAGTCCCCACTGAGCGAAGGGCCATGGTGACATCAGGATTGATAGTGCAATGGAGGGGGAATGGATTTTGTTTGCGTGTTGGTGGCATTTATGGCATCTCGTTGAAACTTGATCTGTCATACTCCCCATATTAGGCCAAAAGTACCCCGTCCTTAGAGCCTTAAAAGAGAGGGATCTAGCTCCGGAGTGGTTGCCACAAACTCCCTCATGGATGTCCCGCAGGATCTTCTCACCCTCTTCTACAGACACGCATTTCAAGCTGGGCATGCTGTACCCCCTGCGATACAGCTTGCCGTTGATAAGCGTGTATCGGGCGCACCGTGACTGAAGTTTCCTCGTCTGCCGTCTGTTCTCCGGGCGCACACCTTCTTTGAGGAACTCGATGATTGGATCCATCCATGTCGGTTCCTTTGGACCCGTAGATACGGTGAATATTTCAGAGATCGTCTTGTTGATACTTGGCTGATCCAGGACCTCGATTTTAACCTTCTTACTCCCTTTCAGGCGGGTCCCGGTGGCTAGACGGGCTAGGGCATCTGCACGACCGTTTTCCTTCCTAGGGATCTGTGCTACCGTTGCTGACCCGAATCCGCACAAGAGGGCCTTCGCGAGTGCCCGATAGGAGTTCAGATAGGGCTCTTTTACTTCAAAGGTCCCGCCGACTTGGTTCACCACGAGCTGCGAGTCACTGAACACTTCGACCTTTGTGACTCCAATCTCTAATGCTAACTGCAGCCCCCCAATCAATGCCTCGTACTCGGCAGCATTATTGGACGCGGAGAAGTTAAATTCGAGGGCGTACTCGTACTCGAACCCGTCCGGGCTAACCAATATGATTCCGGCCCCGCTCTTGCCTTTGGTGACGGAGCCATCTACAAATAGCTTCCAAGATTGTTGGACTTCTTGGACTGCCTCTAGCTCATCCCCCGTGCACTCCGTGACCTTCTCCACGGGTGTCAGCTCTGAAATGAAATCCGCTGCGGCTTGTCCCTTGATGGCTACTCTCGGCATGTAATGTATATCGAACTCGCCTAGCTCTATCGCCCATTTGGCCAATCTCCCGCTCGTTTCTGGCTTCAAAAGTACCTGCCTTAGAGGGCAGTTAGTGAACAGGGTGATGGAGTGAGCTTGGAAGTAATGCCGCAGCTTCCGGGCGGTCACGATAAGAGCTAGAGCCAACTTCTCTAGTTCCGGGTACCTGCTTTCTGCCAGTGTATAGCCTTTGCCTACGTAATACACCGGGAGCTCAATTGCTTCATCCTTCCTGATCAAAGCCGAGCTAACTGCTGTGCCGGATGCTGCTAAATAGAGGTACAGCATCTCCCCGGGAATCGGCTTTGATAGTTTTGGCACAGAAGCCAAATATTCCTTGATATTCCTGAATGCCTCCTCTTGCTCGGACCCCCAATTGACCATTTTGCAACGCTGGCTTTTGAGCAGCTTGAAGAACGGTGCGCACTTGTCCGTGAGTCTGGAAATAAATCTGGCGAGGGCCGCCACTTTGCCTGTCAGGGACTGTACGTCATTCCTGGATTTTGGGGCAACCATATTCATTATAGCTTGGACCTTCTCCGGGTTTGCCTCGATACCCTGCCGGCTAATGACATGACCTAGGAATTTCCCCTTGACAACTCCAAATGTACATTTTTCCGGGTTCAACCTCATACCGAACGCGAGCATAATGTCAAAGATTTCTTGCAGATCGCTAACATGCCCGGCCGCGGCGTGACTCTTTACCAACATATCATCCACGTACACTTCCATCGTGACCCCCAGCTGCTTAGTGAACATCATGTTCATCAGGCGTTGGTAGGTTGCTCCCGCGTTCTTCAATCCGAACGGCATTCTCTTGTAATAGTATACTCCCTTGTCAGTCGTGAAGGCCGTATGCTCCTCATCCGCGGGATCCATCATTATCTGATTGTAGCCCGCATAGGCGTCCATGAAACTCAGCATTTCGAACCCGGAGGTGGAATCCACGAGTTGGTCAATCCGGGGCAAAGGGAAACTATCTTTGGGGCAGGCCCTATTCAAATTGGTGTAGTCCACGCACATCCTCCACTGGCCCGTGGCTTTCTTCGGTACCATGACCACGTTGGCTAACCACTGTGGGTACTTCGCCTCCTGGATAAACTTGATGTCCAGGAGCCTTTGTACCTCCCTCTTGATGACGTCATACTTTGCCAGATCGAAGGACCTCCTCTTCTGTCGCACCGGGGGCACGCCTTTTCGGATCCCCAACTTATGCGTGACCACGTCACTCGGGATACCGGGCACGTCAGCATATGACCATGCGAAGGCTTTGCTGTTGGCCTTTAGAAAACGTACAAGCTCCTCCCGGACGAGGGGTGGCAGTTTGGCCCCGATTCTCGCCGTTCGGGCTGCGAAACCGTCCGAGATGCAAACCAGCTCGGTTTCCTCTACTGAACCGGGTCTCTCGGATTCTGCCCCTTCTGCAACGGCGTTGATCCTGGGATCTTCGTATACGTCAGAAATCAATTTGCTCGTGCTCACGGAGGATAACACTTTCGCTCTCCTCCTACCATTATCTCTGTCAACGGCGTAGCACCCTCTTGCTGCCACTTGATCACCCCAGATGGTTACGATTCCCGTTGGCGAGGGTAGCTTCATCATAAGCATGTGCCCCGCGATGAATGCCTTGGCTTTCCACAGGGCTGGTCTCCCGAGTATCCCATTGTATGCTGAGTCGCAGTCGACAATTATGAAATTGACTGACATTCTCAACGTGTTCCCCTCCTGACCCCCGAGGATCATGGGTATGTAGTCGGACCCAAGAGGCTGTACCACGTCCCCAGAGAAGCTTATCAATGGCTCGTTGTCCTGCGTGAGCTTGCTACCCCCCCCTTTTTAGCGCCCGCCACGCGTTTCTGAACAAGACATTTACTGACGCCCCCGTGTCAATCAGGATTTTCTTGCAAAGATAATGATCCAACTGTACTGTTACCAGGAAGGGGTCCTCGTGAGGCTGTCTGGTCCCTTGCTCTTCTTCTTCTTCGAATGTTACTGACCTCCACCTCGAGTTCACACTCTGAGCGCTAGAGCTCCCGAAAGCGAATATCTCTCGCCCATCTCTGCTACCGGGGCACTGTTTTTTGGCCTTGTTACTCCTCCGGTCGATACGTGCCCCCCCACGGATCGTGTTGATCGTCCCGTAAATGGGCTCCTCCTTAGCTTGGAGTGGACTCAACACGTATTGCCGAAGCTTCCCTGCTTTAAGCTGACTTTCGATCGCTCTTCTTAGCTCATCACAGTTGTTTATTGCGTGTGTTGCCTCCCGGTGATATCCACAGTACTTTCCTGTGTCCTCTCGGGTTAGTCGTGACGGTGGGAACCTCCTGGCTGCGGGTCCTGGAAGATCCCCTTTATTCTCGTTCCACACTACCTCCGGTGTTGCATTCAGGTTTGTGTAGCTTGCCCTGGCTGTGACAACCGTTTCCTTAAACCCGCTGCTTTGGTTGTTGCCCCTGTTCTTCCCCTGAGGCCCCCCTGATTGCTTGGTTTGGCTCCTACCTCCGTCCTTGAACCTCTTGCTAGGGGTGAAGACTTGTCCCCCCTGGTCCCCTTTCCAGGTTCTTACTTCTTGGATCATCTGTCCTCGGGATTCAGACCTCCCGCTTTCCTTCCTTTTACCCTCACTTTGGTCCCCATAAGTGTCATGGTCTGCCTGCGCGTGCCTTACCGCCATTTCCATGAGCTCATCATAGCCCCGGGGATTTTCAATTCGTACCGCGTACAAGAACTTCCCGGGCAGCAGGGCCTGGATAAAGGCCTCTTCCGCCACCTTCTTGTCGAAACTCCTGACCCTGGCTGTGGCCCCTTGCCATCGATTTACGAAGGCCTTTAGTCCCTCGGCGTGCCCCTGCTTTATCTTGAATAACTGGGCTGTACTCTGCCCGTCCGTTCGCAGTATAAACCGGTTCACGAATCGGTCTGCTAACCTCTTGAAGCAATCTATTGAACCGGCCGGGAGTTCATAAAACCAGCTTAATGCTTCTCCCGACAACGTCTCCTGGAACATGTTGCAGCACGCGGCGTCCGAATAACCCTTCGCGTTCGTATGGGACTTGAAACTGTCGAGGAAGAGATGCGGGTCCCCCTCCCCTCCGTAGTTCAATTTAAGCGGTTTCGCCGCACGGGAACGCAATGTCTGCGTGATGGCGGTAGTGAAAGGTCCCCCTCTCTCTTCAAACCCCATACCGGGCGGGTTGTGCGCTGCCCTTCTTTCTGCCTCGTCTAGTCTCGTAGTTAGGGACATCACACTGTCCCTCATGGCCATCAAGGCCGCCTCCACTCCCGTTGATTCCTTCCTTCTTTCCTCTACAAGCGCTGGAGGCGGGGGCGAGCCCTCTGTTTCCATAGTTTCAGGAAACAAGCTCGTGCCGACGACTACCGTTCTCCGGGCTACGGGCGGTGTTGCCGGGGACCGCTCCCCCTCGCGGATAGAGTTTGCCGCTCGCTCGATCACCTCATCACTTTCGAGTCTCCTGGCTAACGCACTAATTATTGCTGCGTTATCTGCCTCCAGCTTTTTCTCCCGTGCGGCCGCATCCAAACGGTCACGCTGGCCTTCTCTCTCCATGCGTGCTATGTCCGCTCTTAACCTCTCGACGATATCCTCCATTTCTTCCTGTGTGAGGCCGCTCATTGTTCCATCCGTAAGCGCTCGCGGGACGATCGTATCAGGCGGGCACTCTTCACTATCGCCCGTCCTTCCCGGCCGGTCGCTGCTTCCCGGGGTCAGATCTCCTGAAATTATCCTACTCCCGATTCCAACTTCATTTGACTCCGTCATCGAGACTGGCTTTTTGTAAGTATTCCCACAGACGGCGCCAATTGTTTCTGCTGGAACTCGCTGGCTCTTGAAGAAACTGTAACACGTGATTCAATCTTCCGTAATCCTCTGTCCTTTGCTCCGAAGTTCCTTCTTCGCCCTTCCTTATCTGCAAGAAAGGAGAATGACCGGGACACTCCGGTCTTTCTCTCTCCGATGATTAAGTTAATAAGGGTAGTTGAGTATTTAATGCTAAGACCGATCTTTTTTTACCTTTCTGGTTGGTCTTGGCTGCATTTATACCCCTGCGTTGACTCACACTTTGCATCCTCTTCAATGTGGGACAAATGTTAAGTTTCTGTGGAGGCTTCCCCTCTCGGCCCAGACTGCTTTAGCATCGAGGTTGAGGCCTGTTCGAGCTGCCTCATGCTGGGCTTCATAGCATCATGGGCCGAGGGAGGTATTTACTGACTACCGACAACAGGTACTTTCTTTATTACTTTCCCAACTGTCAAAAGGTCAAGAATTACTTGTGCCGAAGTCTTCTCTGTCCATACTATTTCAAGAAGAGGCATCACATGAGCAGGGCTGTCCATCAAAGTGACATGTCAAAGAAAGTAGAAAATGTAATCAACAAGCATTCCACCGGATAAAAGAATTGATTACTATAAAATGCTAGTAGTTGAGTAAGACATTTGTAAAAGCACATTATTAGTGTGTTTTCTCCAAGTGGTAAGATGCATATTTTTAGGGCGAAGAGTGAATCAATTTACCTGAAAAAGTGTGCCCCAACGATGCGATCCTGAGAGCTCGTCTTTTCTCCAATTACATTGAGGTCAATAGTGGATGTGTTTGAAGCCAAGATGCAGTGAGAAGGGCAAACTTTCTCAAGTTCACCAAAAATCTTTTGTTTGAGAGGAACGCTCTCAATGACAGCCTGCAAACAAGATATAACTGCATCAAGCAAATATGTCTGAAGATAAAAGATAGATCATTCAATATCATCCAAAACAGATATTAGGTTAGAGAGTATATGCTTGGACAGTTGGATCAAACACATGTCTGAATAATAATTGAAAATATGGGACAAAGTTCACATTTATAATTCAAGATCACACTAAACCAGTGACTACCTCTATGACCATATCCACATCTTTGAAGTCTGAGTAGTCCAGACTACCTTTAAGCAATGAGAGAACTTTGTCTGCCTTATCCCGTGTCAGCTTCCCTCTAGCTACCAAGCCTTTAACATTTCCTGTCACAACAAAAAAGTATGAGCAAGTATCCAACACTTTCGGAATGGAAGTTGGCCAATGCATAAATAAAAAAAGGCTTGGGTATATTATCAATGATTTTGAAAGAAATGCATCAGATAACCTGCTATAAAACTAGGAATACTGTTAACACCGAGAGTGAATCACCTTCTATAGTTCGTATGCCCTTCTGAAGATATTCTGAATTGATTTCTTTGAGAACGACAGATATATTGCTCAGAAGAAGGGCTGTAGCTATGCCAGAACCCATCAGACCTCCCCCAATGATTGCAACCTTCTTTATATGCCTTGGTTTAAGCCCAACATCAGTAACCTTGGGCGCCTGCATAAGTCACAATTCAGAAGATGAGACAATGGAAAAGAAAGAGGCTAAAGAAATAGCTTGTTAAAGAAACTAACTACACACCCTTTACAAATCAATTTAAAATGATTGAAATAAAATAGGACTTGTAGAGCCAAGAATCAATATTTGGTTGACGTGTTGAGAAATTAAGGTACAAAAGAACCAATCAAAAATAGACCAACAAAAAATATGAAGCAGATGGAGATCAGTTTTTATGTACAAACAGAAAGAATGCAGCTATTCACTAATTTACAAATTGATCAACCCTGAGGAGTTACTTGCAAAAGAATTGTACCTTTGATGTTGCCCGTTGGGCAAAAAATACATGTACAAGTCCTTTTGAAGTGTCCGATACAACTAACTCCTTAAAAACCTTAGCTTCCTGTATGAAACTTCATTTGTTAGAATATATGTGAAGAGGTGGCATGCAACCTGTTTTCCCAGACAGTTGATAAAAGATGCTAGCAACCTTAAATTGATAACAATAACATTAAAGTATTATTATTATCACTATGATTATATCCAAATCAAGATAAGGACAAAAAAAAAACATCATCCAAAAATACCAATGTTACCTTCAGAACTCCACTATATCCTCCATGAATGATGCCCTCCTCAATCGCATCAAGGCACACTTGGTGCTGAGGCATATTAGGAGCAGTCTTTCTGGCTTGTTGTCTAGCAACTTTTATTATCTCGCGGGCCTCAGACAGGGAGCAAAGCTTGTCTGTCCTGTGAAGAGACCGTACCCATGGTTTTCGCGCCTCTGCAATGTCCAAAGCCCATAGTCGAGATGTTTTCAGCAACTCTTGAGAAGGCACAATAGCATCGATAAGACCAAGCTTTGCCCCTTCTTCAGACATGATCGGCTTGGATAGCTGAAAAGTAATGTATGCTATAGTTAAAAAGGAAGGCTAATTGGCGTCAATGGGATGGACTTAAAACAAAATAACAAATTAAGCAGGTAGAGTCTAGGCCCAAAATTTTATAGTTTTAAAGTTAAATATGAGTAGATGAACCAATTACCAGCATCATCTCAATTGCCTTCTGAAGCCCTGCAAGCCTGGGAAGACGCTGTGTGCCTTAAAGAGCAACAGTATTTTTACACTTCAGTCAACAATATCATGACATTATAGTACAGCTTATGTTGAACTAAGTTATACCTCCGAATCCTGGAATAACACCGAGTGTCAACTCTGGCAGGCCGAGTTGAGTTCTTGGAGCAGCAATGCGTGCATGGCATCCCTGCACAGGATGTACTAGTTAAATGCAATTGCACAAAGACTCAAACAAAAACATTTACCTGCCAACACTTAAACAAAGCTAAACCAAACAACTATCTGCTTAGGAGCGGGAGCACCCACCAATGCCAACTCCAAGCCACCTCCAAGTGCAAGTCCTTCCACAGCAGCAACAACAGGCTTCTTCGAATCTATTACACAGACATCAAGATATCAACAGAAAATCGTAACCGGTGGCAAAACAGACCCCAGCACTTTATGTATAGCAACTAAGTACCTTCAACAGTGTTGACCATTAAGTCAACAGATACATCAGGCATAAGTGAAACATCCCCTGCCAAAATAATAATAATAATAATAATAATAAAAATTAGAATGATAAATTCTCACCATCCAACAATGAAGTCTTAGCTAAAAAATCAGCAAACAAAAGCTCATTCGAATCATACCGGTAGCGTGAACCTTCTCGAAAACATTGATATCAAAACCACCAGAAAACCTTCCTCCATTGCCTTCAAAAGCACACAGAGCAAATTTACCAAAATACGACACTAAACCACGCAATTCCAACCAAATTCCAAAACAGTACAAATTCAAAGCTGAAAATCAGTAGAGTTACCAGTAACGACAATAGCCTTGACGTCGTTTCTCCTCGCCGCCTCGTCGAACTTCTCCTTCAGCCCCGCCAGAACTGTACTCACACACAGAGATTCAGCACGGCAAAACAAAACAAAAAAGAAGAGTTAACGGAAGGTGAAGAGGTAGCTTGGAGTTACTTGGAATGGCCAAGGCGTTGACGGGAGGATTGAACATGGTGATGACGGCGATGCCGTCGCTGCCGACCTCCATGGTGACCTTCACCTTCGCCATGGTTTGGCGATGACGATAAGAGAAATGAAGAAAGCAAAAACGAAGATGATGATTGAGAAGAAGAAGAAGAAGAAGAAGAATATGAGATCACGCCACAAGTATGGGTGTGTGCAATTATGGAGGTTTGATAATGCTATCGGTTTATCGGTTTCGGGAGTCGGAAAGTGTGAGAAATTGACCAGCCAGTCGTTACTTTTACGATTCGTTTTGGTGCGCCACGTGGTAGTGATGGCGTTTCCACATGGGAGGGATCGGGTGCGGATGAAGGACATGGAGGTGGAAGCTTTCTTGGATTTGATTGGGTGGTCAAGTCGTTGCCGGTTGTTAAAAGTCTTTCTTTTTTCTTTTTCTTTTTTGAGAAATTTTCTTTTAAGGCTCTTAAAAATCTTTGAATGAGAAAATTAAAGGGAACTAACTAATAGCTTCTGCAATTCAGTAGTGTTGATGGAAAATAAGCTTAGGGTTGTTAAAAGTTGTTAAAGATAGGAAGTATGAAACCTTTTTTTTTTCATTTTAATTCATTTCCATTTAACATTTGTTATTGCTGTAGACATATAAAATTTAATGAGAATAATAATCATTAAATTATTCATACAACGTATGGCTCCGACAAATTGCATATGTGCCTTGTGAGTTAGCAAAGTTAAAAAGTCTTCGGAAATGACACGTGACGGCGTGTGAATAGTCTGTCGACAACAAAATCATAAATCCCGACTAAAATCGAATATTAAATGTCAATCGATAATCAAACATCAATCAAATCAAATCGATTATCGAAAAGGAAGTCAGAATTTAATCAAAATCGATCAGTTAAGACTAATTGATTTAATTATGGTAAATTAAACAATTGAATCAATCAATCAAAAGTGATTAATTTAATTATATCATTAAGGAAATACAATTAAAGTTGTGACTTCAATGCATTCCATTTATGGAGGAGCATTGACACTATAAATACCCACTTTCATATCAAGAGGAAGACTTTCGGACAAGAGAGAAAAATTATTCCGAGAGCTCAGAATTCTTCCAAAACCCATGAAGAATTATCAAGCTATCAAATAGCCGATTCTTCACTAACCTCAAGCCTAGAAGTTGTCAAATCCCGAAGAGTCTCAAGTTGCCAAATAGCCGACATCTTCACCAACTACAAGACGAAGAGCAACCGCCATGTAGAACTGCTCGTGGCCCAAACCCGATCAACATCAAAGCCTCTACGGCCCTTGATTAACCCTCGTCTTCAAGCCTTTCAACAAATCAAAACTTCTACCAAGTTCTTCAAAAAGCTCGTGGAGAATCAACAAGCACCAAACACAGGTGTCGATTCATCCACTATCAAGCTGAAGAACGTTCACCACGTGACACCTCTCGTGGCCCAAATTCGACCAAGATCAAGCCTCCACGGCCCTTGGTCAACTTCCTTCTACAAATCGTCAACATGATAAGAAGTTTAAACTACAACAGTTCAATTCAAGATCAAATACCTGTCACCCTTGGATCAAATCAAATCAACGTCAGAGATCAAATCAAAATACATTCTTGTTAAAAGAATACCCACATAAATTATAACCCGCAAATTCAATCAATACAAATCTATTATTTTGTACACGTGTCAAATCGTGGCATAACTGAAGAAAATATGAAAAAAAATTAAAAGTGTGTCATTTATTTCATGGATGGGAGGCTTTAAGAGGAGGAAAGCGGTGCATTTTCATGTTTGGTAGGTGCATAGTCGGGATTTCCTCACAAGAATACATTGATAAAAGAGAAACACACAATTGGAACACTGAAAAGAGGATAACAGAATATATGACAATAACACTACAACAAACTGCAGAAAGAGTAACTGATTTACTTCTTGCAAGAAAAATTAAGTTACATTTTCCATCCAGTATTCCACCATAAATGGAGGAACGCTCGCTGTTTCTCCAGAAATTGTGAAATATATAGAAAAGGCCAAAAATAGCAGAAAATTAAATGAAAAATCCTACCTTGTAGCAGTCAAGCTAGCTATGATGTTAATTTGTATGTAACAGTCTAAAATGATTCATGTGCAATTACAAGGCCCTGCATTTTACACCACTTGGATCAAACTATGGTTGAAGCCAAAAAATTCTAATCTACAATATATTAATAACCTTAGAAAACAAAAACAAAAGTTAGATCCTTCTAAGAGTGGTTCCTAGTACTGTCTTGCCAGTTGACACTGACAAGTCGACTGAATTTACCTTGGGTAAATCTTGTGTGCTGAATTCTTTTTACAGTTCTTTAAGCTTTTGGTTTATTTCCTCCGTTTCCGGGAACGGATGGAGGTTTTGGAGGCACAGTAGTAGGAGCTGAAACTGCCGCAGTAACCATCTGTGATGTCCTGGCTGTAGGTGGAACAGCTGCAGTAACCATCTGAGATGTCCTGGCTGTAGGTGGAATAGCTGCACTAACCATCTGTGATGTCCTGGCTGTAGGTGGAACAGCTGCACTAACCATCTGCAATGTCCTGGCTGTTGGTGGGACAGCAGTTTTTGCAACACCATTGCTAATTGGTCCCTGACAGCTGCCTGTTTCCATTCTTGGATTTGTAGTTCCATTGCCGATTTGCTCTCTATGAGCTGTGGCTTCACTTCTGGCTAAAGATGCACACTCTGCTTCTACAACAAAAAATTAAGAGGTCCATTCATTTCCAATGTCAAAGTGGTGAAAGAATAAAACTTGAAACTAAAGGGAATCTCAACCTAACCTAAAACAAATCCATTTGCCATCCTAATGGGATTAGGTAAAGCATACAGAGGAGGGATGTGTGTAATAACAGCTGGATAAGACCAGGAAACTATATTCCCCTACAGTTTGATTATGATCGAAATTTTTGTAACTTCTTGATCCAGAGGTAAGAAAAAGAGTAGACTTGCCTTTAAGTTCTCCACGAGTGATGAGCATATTAAGACAGCCACGAAACTTTGCTAACACAATCCTTTCTTGTTCTGCATAGACTTCTGTCATTCCATGTCCATTAGGCAACTGAGAAGATGTATCGCATCCATCCCCCATCAACCCATTAGGAGAAGCAGCTGACATGAACATTGTATCTTGTTCGTCACACATCAACGCCAAAGTTCCAGGAGACATTGGCCTCCCTTTTGGCCCATCAACACCATCGGAATTAGAATCTTCAGGGCTGATTTTGTCAGCTTGGTTTGCTGTAGAACAATCGTCAGTCACAACTTTCTGCGTATCAGATTCCTTTTGGCTTTGCAACCTGTCTTCTGTGGTTGTCACAAGGGAAGCTTCTGCCTGCTTCTCTGCAGCATTTCCTTGTTCTGCACAGATTGGATAATTATTAATGTAAACAACCCATTTTGGTCAAGCTAAAGCAACATTTTCATGGCTATTAAAATTACTTGAAAGGCGATTACTTGAAGCATCCTCACAACAAATGATTTGCTACTAATAGATTTAATCATATACTATAAACAAGTGATGTCATCCATCTTCTGTATCTCATCTTTTGGAATTATAAAGGAAGTGAAGATTTAAGTGCAGAGCCTTATGAAAAAGTGAAAAACAATGAAATTTCAATCACTGGTTCGTCATCTTATGAACCTGTAAAGTACCTGCAAGTGTCTTCGCTGCTTCTTCTGCTACCACAACCAAAACTGAGCAAAGCTCCTTCAAGTCCTGTGGTTGGATGATGTCTGCTAGGAGAGACCTTCAAAGATCATACATAACTTAGTTTTGAATCATATAGATTAACAGTGGCTTATGAAAACACCAATCGTACCTGTATGTGAACTTTGAAGGCCCTAATCCTGCAGTACCATGACGAGCAACAGGGACAGAAGACGAAGACGGTGCAGGAGGTCTGAGATGGTTTGCCTGACAAATATATAGCATGCAAATTGATGATAGTATTCCAAACTAGAATAGTACCAAGATGAAGTTAACAAATTATTCGCAAATATCATTGATAATTATAGCTAAATCCTGGCCTGTTCAAAAATGAGATTGGGGGTCATCATAATAGGAAATTTTGTTTCCGTTGATTGACACCACTAATTTTTAGAAGTTATTACTAATACCACAAAACTAAATTTACCTGTGGATACTGTCCTATCCTATGAGATGACGGATCCTTGACTGTCTGTCCAAAAAAGAGTTCCTGACCTTTTCTTTTCTTGGATACCATTGGGGATGATAGATATCCAGAAGATCCAATAGCTCCAGTAATGGCAGCATTTGCTGCGTGTTGAATATATGCCATGTTGTTGGCATGATCGCCATGAAATAGAGCTTGTCTCTCTTCACTTCCTTCAAAGTTTTTGCAGTCTATGCATTTACAGTTCTCAGAGCATAGAATGTTGGCTTGGAAGCATTCACAATATTTCTTGAGGCACCCTGATTTCTTGCAGTGGCATCCTTTATTGTGCTTTGCCAAGACCACAAGCTCACCTGCTTCCTCCTACAAATTTCCAAATTGGACCGTTTTCTTATCATTCAGATGGTACCAAGGGACACCAATAGGTATGCAAACGACACGGAGCAGATATCATAACAATAAATTAATTATAAGATAAAAAAATTCAATTACAGGAGTGAAACATGTAGTTCATTTCCATCAAGGCAATTTTTATGACGGTATAAGACAGTGGAAAATAATTCATCAAAAAGAACAAGGCATGTGCTCCACACACTTCCTAAGGATACATTTATTTCAAAATATTTCAGCAAAAACATGAAAAACTAAATAGAGCATGTAATGATTTTCCCATAGACTCTTAAGGTCTTGATTGGTTTCAGAGGAATGTTGTGTCCTCAACCTCTTACCAAAGCCGGTGGTGCACAAAGGGCGGGATTGCAACTGCTTTCCACTAAATAAGTTGGTTCTCTCATGTACAAGCCAGGAAAACAAAAACATCGTCCTAGAACTTTGATGAGTACCCTAAATCCTAGCTTTTAACCTATTAGTACAAGACTCCACATGAGATGAAGTGAAAAAAAGAACGAAGTTAGAAAAGAACTTTAGTGAAGTTCTGACTCTAGAGACATAATACTAAAAGCAAAATCCACAGTGCACACGTGTTAGCTAAATAGTAACACGATAGATAAATAGTCAAACTCCACTTTATTGGCAAAATCATGTGCATAACCAATGATGTGGCCTTGTAATCCGGTAATGCCAGTTTCAAAGTGGATCATGGAAAGAAGTCCAAACACCAAGTATACATACCCGACTATCCCTTGGTCCATGTGGGCTGCTTGCAATTTTTGGCCTGAATGCATTTGGATTACGCTCCAAAGTAGCTTCGACTGCATCTCGTCTAGCACCTTCATTTTCAACATTGTTGCAACAGTTTACACAGTTGCAACCGTCACAGTAAATTCCAGATGCAAAACACTCGCAATACCTGGTCACCAAATAGAAAAAATATCAACTTTATATCAGGGTTTGCATTTGTGTGTGCTAGAGTTATTTGATACACAATACTGATGTAAATAAACCTTTTTGTTTGAACAAAAAAGAATTATGAACAACCTCAACCATTAAGGTCAAAGGGAAAAAAAAGTCAGTGTGGTCTCCAAAGTGTAGCAAAATGCAAAGTACAAACAAGTTATGGACTTACAGCTTTAAACAGCGAGAGTGTTTACAATTACACTGTTTTTGCTTCTTAGGAGTGCCATCTTTACCATCAACAATCGGTCTTGGTCTTGCTTTTGGGGAATCTGGTTTCCTATGAAATGAAAAGAACACTGTTTATAAGACCAGTAAACCAACTTGAGCTTGTAATAACGGTTTTCACTCCAATGCCAACATATGTATCTTCATATGTGCCAATATGCACAGTAATTACTATAAAATTCAACCTTGTCTTTACATCAATAAATGAACATCACATGTACACAGAGATCAGCAATCATAGCAACTTAGCATCTACACTCGAATGACAACTCACTTACCAAACACAGAAATGCAATTGACCAATGAAGGAAAGAAAGTCAATCACCCAAAAGCCATGTGGTAAGGCAGTTTCTTTGAAGAGGAAGCAGAGGGACAATAACATCAGTTGATGCTCACAGCCTCATATCTCTTAGGGAAGTATGTCATTAAATTATAGAAATTGTTAAGAAAGAGTTTAGGAACTCGTAAATTCCATACTAAACTATCACAAAGAAAAGTCCAATAAACCTCATACTTAGCTTCTGGCAACACATAGCGCCCAAATGCACCCTAGTATATATAGATCAAATTCAATTACTTCATAAACGCAAATTCAATACTCCCATTTCATGTACAGATTGAGTCGTTCAGTTCAAGGCCAATATCAAAAAACCCCATCAAACAATTTGAAAACATCCAACAACATAAAAGCTTCACCCTCCAGAATCAAACCTTCAACAAGGATTTCAACATTTTTCACTGAACCCCAGAATACACAAGCTCACAGACTAAACAACAGCTCTCAAATCACCTCCAATTGAGCTCAACTCACATCTTCCAATCCGAAAATTCAAACTTCTCAATCAAATTGAACTATTTAGCAATAACCAGACCACAAAATCATCAAGCACCAAACTTTTCCAAACAAATTCAAAAAAGCAAGAAACTTACACAGGCGGCCTAACTGAAGGCACAGGTGGCTGCTGCGGCGGCGGCGGCACGGGCACCGGAACCGGCTGCGCCATCACCTGCGGTCTCGGCTGACTCTGCGGCGGCACAGTCGGCACTTGCGGCTTCGGCGGCACACTCCCCGAGGTGGCGCCAAACCCCGTGAAATCGAGCTGCCTCGCAAGCTTCTTCGCCGGAACCTCCCCGCTCGATGACGACGTCGTTGCAACCACAGGCGCCGCATCCGATTGCGGCTTCTTCGGAGCCGAATCGGCCCCGTCGCCTTCCCCCATGGGAAATCCAAAACCTCACCGAAAATCAAAAAATAAATATTCAAATATTTTTCGCCCAAAAAAAATATATATCCTAAACTCAAATCCCCCTGATTACTGCCGAAATTCGCCGAATTCAGATCCGAAATAGCAATCAAAATCCTTCTGAAGACTCCGCCTCTCGGGAATTGCGTCGCTGCGCAGCTCGAGACCCTAGCTCCGCCGGTGGCCGCAATCGAAACGGCGCCGAATTGTGAAAAAAAAAAAACAGAGTGTTGGGGGAGTTGGAGAAAAATCTAGGGTTTGAAATGTGGGGATTGGAGAAAAGAGAGAGGCTTTGGGGAAGAGAGAGAGAGGAAGAGGGGCGGCAGCGAAGGCGCCTCTTTTTTTTTGGTTGTGGCTTTCTTCTTCTTCTTCTTCCTCGTCTTCCTCCTCCCTCTCTCTTCCAGGCTTTTGAATTTCAATTTTGGGAATATTGGACGGTGGATGAGGGATTGGGGGTGATCTGACGGTGGAGGGGAGGGTGGGTATAGACGGTGGGTATTCATAAGGAGTGTGGGGATGGTAGGGATTGACCGTCGGATTAGAGTACTTTTGTGTAATTACAAAACTCGGAGAGAATTTTTCACCTAACCAACTTTATGCGAATAATTTTTGACCGAATTATTACTGTCTTCTCAAACCTACAAAACTGCATTGTTACTGCGGTAATTAATTGTCGACGTCCGAAATTATTACCAAGCACCCCTTATCTTACTCTATGTGGTTTATACTGTGATAACTTGTCTATTGTACAATTTTGTGCACATTGTGTTATTCTCATGCCATGATTTTTTTTTATCGAGTGCGGATATAGATTTATAACTTAATGTGATGCGAAATATGTTAGTCTTTTCATAGTACTTTTTAGTTCATATTTGATTTGAAACACCAAACACTAGGGTTTAGGGAATTATTATGAAAAGTGATTTTGAGGGTATGTAAACTTACAAAATAGGTAGCCTCATCTAAACTTTTTATGGTTAAAATTCAAAACTCTTGCGATGACCATAACAAGCATATAATTTTTAACCTTTATACCCACCATTCTTCTTTCAAGCATATAATTTTTAAACTTTTTCGGTGGTAAGGCCAAGCACCCTTGCGTGGCTGCGGACTTGTACGAAGGTTTCCATTTCAAACTTCCCAACCTTGTTTCACACTCGACCACTCGTTCCTAGACAGCACCAGAGAAATCTCCCAATCCACCACAAACACCAAATATGGCCTTCTCCGAATTCCAACAGCAAACTCAACTTATGTAGATAGAAATGCATACAATTCTTAGGACTATTCATGACTCTGTCCAAGCATTCATTTCCAGAAGCACTCTTACCTAAGAAATTGACACAAAGTGAGAACAGTATCGAATACTCCATATCGACAACATCAACCGCAGAACATTGAGTCACAAGAGAGTAAGCGGTTCAGAGTCAGTGAATAAGTAGAACAGAATACTAAAACTAATACCAAGCCATGCGCAACCTCTCTCACTCTGTCAAAACAAAATTACAGACATAGAAATTGAGCTGGTGAAGACAAAATTACAACTGCAAAACGTGTCCCAGGCACACTTTTAGTATGCACCTCCAATTCGGTCTCGCCCCATGCCACGACGATCGTCTCGTCCCCGGTCCATGTACATAGGCCGGTTAAAGTCCTTTGGTGGCAGGCCACCCCTTAACGGTGAACGGCTTCTCTGTCTAGCATCATGTGCCCATCGGCCACGGTGAGGAGGAAGTGGTGGTGGTGGTGAAGGGGGAGATAGTGGTCGCCTTTCAAATGCTTTTCTTTCAAAGAAACTATCCCTCCCGCGATCTCTATTTCCCCTATCCATAGGTATTGGCCTGTCGAACTTGGTTTTTCCTCTATAGTTGTCTGAGTAATCCAACCAATCTCTTCGCATTTGGTGGTCAGGGAACCTGTCTTCGTGCCTTGGAGGTGGCAGCCCAGCACCAAACTCTCTAGGGCCATCTCTAGCCCAGCCACGAGGAGGAGACCTATAGCCATTCAAGTGTCTTCCATGGGGAGGATCAATTGGAGGACCAGGGAAGCGTCTTGGCGGAGAAATTGGAGGCGGAGGGCCAGGGTATCCCCTCCGAGGACTTCCCCGAGGTCCATCACGGAACTTGTGGCAGCTGTTACAGTGGTCCCGCCTTGCAAAGTTCAAGTTGCCACATCTGCACATGGTTGATTACATGCATTAACTCGAGGGAAACTTAAAAGCAAACTCAAGCGGCCAGAATAAGAAAACAAAAGTATTAGAACAGCAACCTCTTCCTTAAAGGGTTTAGCTTGTAGCTACTAAAATACAAAATCATTTGCTCACACAGATATGGTTACTAGAAAGCTTATTAATGTAAGGAACAGTATTCAACTAGGGTACAGCTTAGTTGCATAAATCTAACTCTTCAAAACTTGTGACAAGATTTTGTTAAGTCTCCACATGTGCCTGTCTCTATTGGCAAGGGATCACTGAATCATAAAAACCTCAAAGACAACTTCAGAAAAACCTCAAAGATAAACGTAAAGGAAAAGAACCAAAAGAAAAACAAGGGTAAGTCACTTACAAAGGATCAGAGCAAATCCAGTCTCCTTCCCTTGGGCGCACATTTGGATTGTTCCTACTTCCTTCACCTCTAAATGTCCCAGGACCACCCCGTCCTCTACCAAATGGTCTGCCAGCACCCCTTCCTCCTCGCGCATAAGGTGAGTTGTCTCGATATCGACCAGGATCCCGTGCACTACCGAACCCACGCCTGCGTTGTGGACCACCTAAATGACCGTACTCAGGACTGTAGTGATCGGTATCCCTACGACGTACAGGAGAAGCAGAACCACCACGTATTTTATATCCTGGAATAAGGTAGCGAATACTAGATGAGAACAACCAAATTACACAGAGAAACAGATAATGGGAGTAGAATATATTTGTTGTAGCCAGGGGTTTAGGAGTTGCAAGGATTGTTGCCATCATTCAGGGCCTGTCTTGTGTGCAGGTAAAAGAAACATTTTATTAGAGTGGAAGACAGTAAGAAGGTCAAATCCTTGCCCCCAAACAACTGACGCATATTACCATTAAAACACAGCAATAAGCAAGTCAACCTCACAGTCCACATCACACAGGGTAGAAGGCACCATTGAGACGATATAATTACAGAGAATTCATATATTTCCAAAAACCAAATCCAATCTACCATATGAGCCACAACAAGCCATATCCAATAACCACATCTATTTAACCCACAGAATTGGAAAAACCCAGAATCATTCTAACGGAGCAACCACATCTCTATGCACCATTCGCGGTCAGAAGGAGGAAAACTTTAACCATATCTGAAGCCTAAAATTGGAAGATGCATATGCACCTATCTGATACTCAGCACAGAGTGCAATAATCCAAAAGTGAATTCGGCCCAAGACCCTCAGTTGACATTTGCCAGCATGAAGTAGCAGCGAATCCAATTTTCACATGCCCACGGGAAAAGAACTCCTAGAAAATAATACCACAGAGCTTCTACACTCCACATAATTCAGTTTACCCACTCCCGGATTGAATGTTGTAAATCAGACCAACTTGGCTCCTTTTTTTTTTCTTTTTTTTTTCTTTTTTCTTATGAAATTCAACTATGAATCCCCAGATTTGACTAAGAAGCGCTAAGTTTTGTCAGACCATTCTGAACAGCAGAGGTATGAAGCAATCAAGGAATATCCAACCCAAATAAGTAACTCGTTATTATGTTGCCAGTGCCTCTATCCTTCCCCAAAACCTAGTGGACATGCTAAACAAACTTCCCCAAGGTGACCGAGTCTACACCCAATTTAACATAAACTCATACTAGTTACTCTATCCAACTCGCCAATCAGAATGGAAGAATAAAAAAAACAAAAAAAGAGATCCATACAAACAACCTCCCGACCACAAATTAACGAACTAGAGAAGCTCCATATTCCTTATTGCCACTCACATCCAAACAAAGATATCTCAAGACCTGCGTTGCACGGAAGCGTCCACCCACCCACGTTTCGCGCTTCGGAAGCGGAAGCGTGGCGGAAGCGTGGCGGAAGCGCTCGGAAGCGTCCGGAAGCGCGATTCCGAGAAAAGAGGTTTTTGGAAGCGCAGTGGAAGCTTGCGTTTCCGATATGGAAGCGCATGACTTCGATGGAAAGGGAGGAAACTGAAACTGGAGGGGGAGAGAGAGAGAGAGAGAGAGAGAGAGAGAGAGAGAGAGATCTTGAAAACAGACTGAGAATACGCACGAAGCTCCCGGCTTTGGCTTTCGAAACTCCGGTCCCTATGTCAGAGAATACAATGCAGATGACGGCGGGTGGTGATTGGGTGCGGGGCGAAGCAGACGAAGACGGGCGGTGATCGGGTGAAGAAGAGGGAGACGGAGAGGCTGATGGTGAAGAAGTTGGCGAAGAGGAAGTCGCGGAGGAGCAGTCCACGTCGGGGCTTACAGGTTTGCTTCAATTTGGAGGAGGCGGTGGTTTTTGTGAGAGAGAGAGAGAGAGGGAGGAGGCTGTGATTTTTGAGAGAGAGAGAGAGATAGTGGTTTTAGTGGGAGAGAGGTGAAAAACCATTCTATATTCAGTTATTTTCTTCTTGGGGTTTATTAATTTTTTAGGTTTTTTGTTTTATTTACTTATTCAATTATAATCATCTTTAGTAATATTTATCTATTTTTAAATATATATATATATTATTTATTTTAACGTTTCCAAAATGCTTCCACGTTTCCAAATTTTGTAAAATTACGCTTCCGCGTCCGCGCTTCCGTTTCCGTGCTACGTAGCTCAAGACCACTTAACCAAACTGAATTTCCCGTCATCTTGCAGTTTTCCTAAAATTTCATCTTTCCGTAGCATCCCCTAGTAGACCAGCCTTACTCTTAATTTGAACAAACCAACATTAATCACATATCCCTCTCTAACTTCCAATCTTGATAGGCAGCAAACAAAACTCTTGCCGGATATGAACCAGACACTATATTCATCAATCCCTTAAACTGATGAAAACCGAAGGAAAAATACACCCAAAACACCGCAACCATAGGCAACACAATAGAATGAGGCCCAGACACCTACTTTCATCGATACAGCAACCCACAATTGCAGACATCATGTCCAATTCCCATCACTGATATCTCCCACAAACAAAAAACACCCAGAATATGAAACTATAATCCCCCAAGACCATGATCCACGATAGCACTCACACCAACATGCCTTCCCTCAAGATTCAAGTTCTTGCAGGCAACATTCAGAGCTGTAAGACACAACAGCAGAATTTATTCACAGTTTGACACTGTATAAGTGGTCAATCATAGACCCATACGTTTCGACATGCAGCCTTTATGCAAAACGTTCTAAAAACCTAATTTTTATCACTAGCACGAATTCAGAATTATTAATCAAAAATCCTAATCAGTTTCAACACACGATTTCGATTGTTCAAAGCTAGCCTCACATATAAATCAAATCAGATTCTAAATACACCAAAATTATATAGATCTAGTGCATATATAATTCCAGGTAAATAATATGTAATCACAACTTTTCTAAACCAAAGCATTTCAAACAAGATAAGCTCTATACAAAAATCGAAACGAAGCAAAACTGAAACACACAATAAGCCTAAATATGAATACGGGCTCTGGATAATAAACCGATTTGAACAGAGACACGAACCAGGGTTATCAGCTAAACGATCAGGACGAGTGTACTGATGTGGAGGAGGCTCGTGGCGGACCTCTCCGTGATCGTAATCGCTTCCGCGGCGACCAGAGCCGCCGCTGTCGCTGGTGGAAGGACGCACGACGAGGCTGCTGAGAAGAGGCTGATGGTGCGATGGGCTTTGCTCCTCGTTTCTCGAGACCATTGTTTCCGTTGTGGCGATGAGCTGCCGAGCTGGTTGGGGGTAATGTAGAGCCGTAACAGCGCGTATGAAGTGAAATTACAAAAGAGGGCGACAGTTTTTAGTGGGGCGAAGCAGTTGTTAGACTTATAACAGGGGTATTTTGGGGTATTACAATAGTAGCGTGTGTGTTTAATAAGCTCATAATATCTCGAGGGTTGACTATAGATAGGTGAAAAACTGAAAATTAATATGCGTTCCATGGCCGTTTCTTCGAAAGGCAATCGGGTTAAAATTCTGAACCGAAACGTGGTGGCTAACAGCAACGTTAGGGAGTCCAGAGACGTCAGCGGGGCCTCGGGAAGATTTACAGTGAATGTTAGTATATAGTATAAATATGCTTAACAATGCAAAACTGAAAACAATTTCATTCAAAAGTCTTGTACACAAAACTTTAGCATACAGCCGAAAGCATGATCTTAATTCGATCAAATGCCACTTCCACCTGCTCACAAATTGTTCAAAGTTAATCCGGAACGAAATCCAAATGAAAGTTCTGGTCAGCTGAAATCATGTACTTCATATATATCTAAAGCAAGGACACATGGTAGATCCAAAAACTCCAAAGAACTGGATAAGCGTAAGAGTAGTTAGCGCCTCTTCGAGCCTTTTTCCTTTCCCTTCCTCTTATCTCTTTTCTTTTGCATCTTTGGCCCTGATTTGCGTTTTCCAACTTTTTTGAAAGGTTTCTTTTTGCTAACAGGAACATTGTTCTTTTTATTAGCTCCAACTGTTTCTGGCACTACAGCCTCTGTCTTCTTAACTGGATGGATTTCCTCTTCTTGAGAGATCTCGCTTGTTGTCACTGTGACTTTTACGTCACCATTGTCATAAGTTGTTGTACCTTCGAACACATGAAATAGGTCAACTCCAATGCATATTGAGTGTAAAATGAAGCACCAAAATCCACATCTATCCATGTAAAACCAGAAAGGCAGATACATTTAAGTTAATGTCAAAAGACCATCGTTATGACTCCTATATTATATTTGTTTACGCTAGAGCATTTCGAGGGAATTAAGCCATTTTGCCATTAGTACTACATAAATTTTTTCATCTTTCCCAACTATGGAAAGAAATCTATTACTTTACTGATGTTGTATATAATAGCAAACACAACCCATATCTAGCTACTATATGATCAGACAGTCTGTGCAGTAACACGGATGTGATTAAAGTGCATTTCAATTCATTTACATATCTACTATATGATCAGATATTCTGTGCAGTCCCAATGTCTATATTATTACTGAGACCTACTATCCCAGAAGCCAACAACCAAAAAACTAATACTTTAGTGAGGGTTTAGTAGCACTAGAGTAACAAAGATAGTCAGCCTTGAGCTTCAAGTATTGACACAATAAAGAGGCGTGTATGCAATACAGAGTTTTCAAAAATACCAGAAATCGGTGCATCTGGCTCACTTTCTTCATCTTCCTCCTGGCTCGCATCTCCTTCATCATTCTCATCAGCTTCTCCCTCAGCAGCAGGGGGAGCTCCACCAAAGAGAGCCAATTCCTTTTCTAGTCTCCTCTGCAACGAAAAGTTTCCAATCAGATATATACATAAATCACACACAGAAAAAAAAAATACAAGAACATTGAGATAAAATGATTTCAAGGTTAAAAATGTCAAACTAATAAAAGTTGGCTAATGAAGATTGATGGCTGACCAGAAGATCAAGAAAACTCTGTGTTGGAGTGAGAGAAGTGGACAAGGTCATGTGGCCGGTGATAAATCAAATAAGATTACTGAAGAGGCCTATAAGAAGTTGAGAGAGATAATGTTGAAACTTCGTGTTGGTGGAGGTTATTGGCGGAGGTTGGGAGTGTTTTGCATGATTTAGAAGCGGAGGACAAAGAAGATTCAGTGGTCATGCACAGTGAAAAACTTGCAGTAGCTTCTGGATTGGCAAGGTTGCCTGAGGGAAGAATGATAAGGATCGTGAAGAAATTGCAGGTTTGTAGAGACTGTCATACAGTGATGAAGCTGATATCTAAGGCGGAGATATTGGTGGGAGATAGAAGCCGTTTTCACTCCTTCAAAGATGGCTCTAGTTCATGCAACGACTACTGGTGACTTGGACTAACAAATTACTTGAATTAGTATAGCTTCTGCAAGTCAAGAGAGCAAAGAAGTCATAGCAGGAATATTTTGGTCCTCAAATCCAAGAGAAGAAAGAATACCAACAATTTGGCCAATTGGGTTAAATGTCATATTGTCATTGATCCAAAAAAAATTCGAAGGAAGCAGTTGAATCTCCCGATGGAATGAGCAAAACTCAAAGTTCACTTCTAAATCAAAATGGAGCAAACTTCAAGGTTCTTGCTTTTACATTTTACCATTGCCAGTTCATTATTCACCAAATCCAAAGTTCTCCCAAAGAGCTTTTGGTTTGACTGATAATGCTGGAACTATTGCCAGAAGTTTAATCTTCTTCACTATCACCCTATCATACTAACAGTTACATAACACCTAGATAAGCAAAGTTCACATTCTAATAGCTTCTGTTGTTAAAAAACAAGCACAAATCAACAAAGTTCATCAAAGCACCTATTAACAAAAACGTCAAGAACAAAACCCCAACACATAAACAAGGCCGCCATTCAATAATTCAGTAAAAATATTAACCTTTTTGCGGAGCTCAAGAAGCTTACGCCTGAGAGCCTCCCCTTGCTTCTTCTCAGCCTCCTTTCTTCTCTTCTTCTTCCTCTTGTGAAACCCCGACACAAAGTCACTTCACAAACCAAAACCCAAATCAAAACCCAAACCTCCAAAACCCAATTCATTAAAACCATAAAGGAAGCAAATTTCAGGGTCTAGTATGAAGGTACCTGAGACTTTTCTCGTTGAAGGTGACGGCGACGGCCTTGTTCTTAAGAGCCCTCTTGTTGACGTAACGGCCACGCGGAGCTGTCGCCGGAATCGCCACGTCTTCAGCCTTCTCTGCTGCCATTGCGGCTGAGAGAGCTCCTCATGTCGTTGCGCGCGTTTTATATTTCTGCCGAGAGGATGCTAAAACCATCGTGAAAAATCTGAATTGCCCCCACATATCAGATTATTTACGGATACGTATCCGGACGAGTATTGGGCCTTATAAAGCCGTATTTTTCTGTTTCCGGCCATAGCAGCGTGTAGCCGGTGTCTTCTAAAATTATTAATATGTTCTCTGATATGGCGGGATGTGCCGGGAAATGACCTGATACACGCGTAGTCTAATACGATGGTATATATATCCGTAAATAATCAAATATGTGGAGACAATTCAGATTTTTCATCTTAGGAAAAAAAAAATTAATCTAAATCTTCTTCGATTCGCTTGGATTAAACTGATTTGAACAATCAACGAAGAAAAACGAATGAAGATATACACGTACGGAATCATGTACCCTAGCCTACATGCTCCCTCTTGTCTCCGACCTCTCCATTTTTTCCCAAACCCTAGCCACCATGGCCTGGGCATCCAACCATGGTTTTCAACGCCGATACCAAGGCGTTTGTCGCCAATTTCAGGGTGCTCGTCTGTCACATCCTTGTTCTTAAGTTAATTTACGGTTATTGACTTTTAGGTTACTTTAACTTTTTACTGAGTTGAGTAACCGTTTACTATTAAATGACCCTAGAGTCGAATTTTCCCGCGTCTAAAATTTGGGAAAACTTTCTTCATAAAAGTCGTAGAGGACGTTAATACGAATTCATAGCCTTTTATTGAGTTGAGTAACCGCTTACTGTTAAAAGACCCTGGAGTTGAATTTTCCCGCGTCTAAAATTTGGGAAAACTTTCTTCATGAAAGTCGTAGAGGACGTTAATACGAATTCGTATACATGATATACGTTAAAATCGAAGTTAGCATGAAAAAGTTATCAACTAAATAAGGGTTAAAAATTTAGTTGGTTTATTTTTGACGGGATATCAAGTTGGACGGGTGTGAAGCAGCCCAACACCCGCACCCTCTCTCTCTCTCTCATCCTCTCTCTCTCTCTCTCTCTCTCTCTCTCTCTCTCTCTCTCTCTCTCTCTCTCTCTCTCTCTCTCTCTCTCTCTCCGTGAACTCTTCCCGACCCGCCGAAGACCCATCCTTCGTTCACCGCTGTCTGGCCACCAGAGACCACCGGACCAGTCCCGTTTGGACCCTCGCCGCTCCCTCTCTCTTCCTAGGCCGGTGATAGCGCGCGGGACACCGTCGAGCGGGAGGAAACCTCTCCTAGCAGCCCGACTGTCCCGTCGCCGGAAATTACTTCTCTGGCCACCATAGCTCGTGAAACTTGTCTCATCTTGTAGCTCTCATCAAGGTTAGTAATCCCTAAAAAGGAGTAGACCCGATTCGATCTTGATGAGGATGAATGTATAATTAAAGTTTTATGGCTCATTTCTCTATTTTAGTCTGGTTGCCCTAGCTAAGTTTAAAATTGGATTGTGTGTTAGTTAAAGAAGTTGTTGTGCGGGTTGAGAGGATTATTGTGTTAAAATTTGGGAAGCATTGAAGGTTGCTGGAGTATGGCTACTGGCGGAGCAGGCGACGGCGCTGCCACGTAAGGATAGTTTTTCATGTTTTTGAGATGGTTTTAGTGAGAGGGGTTCAACGAAGTAAAGTTTGGAATTTTTTGAGAAGTTTTGATAAAGTTTGAGATTTTCCAATGGTTAAGAATTGTGGCAGTTATTATAATGGAATTTCGGCAGTTGATTTAGCAGGTTTTAAATTCTAAGAAGATTAATTTATGGCTATCGGTAAGTAAGTAGTAATGTGAGCATTATTAGATTAAAAGTGGAGAAGTTTGGCAAGAGAGATGATATTATAGGCTTCTTTTTATTCCGAAAATATTTATTTAAGCTTTAATTTAGTCTAGATACTTAATATTATTTATTGTTCAGAACATGAGGAGAATCGTGTTGGGAGATCTCGGATTGACGGCAGGCATAGCGGTACACAGTGAGTGGACACTTTGATTTTAATAAATAAGCATGCAAGATTTTATAATTTATTACTTTATTTACCGAGCTTATAATAAAATTCCGGTTTATGTTATGGTCTTAAATTTATTGAGTTTGAAGCATTGATTAAGAATTGATCATGATTTATGAATTTGAGCTCGGGTTCTAAAGTTGGTATTTGAGTTTTGATATTCTTTTTGACTCTGGATTTAAATATTATTGGTTTTATTTTTATGACTTTGAGATTTATAAATGATTACTGAAAATGAGATTTTCGATAGTTCTCCATCATAATTTAATTGTTTATTTGAGGCATAATGATTTTGACTTGGAAAATATTTTAGCGAGTATTTTAAAGTGGAGATATTATTAATTATGGTTTATATTTGATATTGAAATCTTGCTTATATTTATAAATTTGAGAATATTTTGACGTGTGAGACACGTTATTAAGTTTTAATATAATTTCTTATGATGATTTTCAAGTACGGTTGGGAACTGTATCATTCGTATGATATTAGGGAAGTTTAGTGGATTTATGAGATTTCGTATGTTTTAGTCACCATAATATATGGTTGCTTATATTAATTATTATTAGCTAACCATTATTAGCGGCTACTCACCATAGGTGAGTAGAGAATTTAACGTGAGACGCTATTATAGCTTAGGAGGCAACCGATCGGTATTTATATTTATTTGTTAGCTAATCATTATTAGCGGTCCTCACTATAGGTGAGTATAGCGCTTAGCGTGAGACACTATTATAGTCTGGGAGGCATCGACCCGAGTCTGGGAGGCTCTTTTTTCATGGTGATAACTCTTCCCCTTATTTTATTTTTTTAGTTATATAATTGATTAACCAGCGAGGCTAGTTTATCCCTCATTTTGATATTTCTGTTTTATTTAACCAGCGGGGCTAGTTTATCTATTGTTAAGTGAAGTTTGATTTAAATTTTAAGGACGTTCAAAGTTGCGTGCAACCAAGTTTTAAAAGTTGAAATGTGGGAAAATATATATAAATTATGTATTTGTTAAATTATTTAATTTATTTTTGTCCACTCACTCTAACGTTTTTAAATTACTTTTCCCCTGGGCTATTTGGTTTTAAATGCCCAGTATGCAAGATAAGTTTAAATGAGGTCGAACGTACATGGAGTCGAGGCATAGTCAGAGGCTGCTTCCGCTTATTCTTTATTCATTGTTTTTATTTCATTATAGATATGCTCTGATAATTATTTGAGATAATTAATATTTGATTAAGGTTAGTTTTATTATGAGAGATGTTATGAACTTGGGGAGCAGGAAGACTCTAGGAGTTAAGGTTTGATGATTTATAATAAAAATATCTATCTGAAAATTTTCAAATAAATGTTGTCCATTTTCAAGGTAGATTATGTCTAATTTTGGGTAAATTTATCTTGGAGGTGGATCCTGTAGGATTTACTTTGGGTTTCAGGTTGAAATTCGGAGTGAGTCCTGACATCGTCACTGATACCAAACTGTTTTTTCTCGGCCTATGTTCATACAACAATGCTGGGTGAAAGCTTTATGGCCACCAGATATGTCGATGACAACTTTCTGGCCACCGAATTTGAAGAGGGCTTCAAAATGGAGGCTTTCTTACCACCATATTTGTTGAAAGCAACAACCAAAGATATGGTTTCTACCAAAGAAGGAACTTGTCAAGCTCTCACTGGGTTGGTTTTGATGATGACGCCGGTGAGATTAAAAGCGCTGGTGATGAAGCAAAGTTTTGGCAGGAAACGATGCGTCTCTGCTAGTGAAAGGCGAAAAGCTGAAACAAGGGAGATGGTGATCCCTAGGAAGCCGCCGGATTCCATATATACGGCAAAAATTTGCGAGATTCCCAGTCAGGTTTGGGTTTGGGCTCTGGTCCTTGGGTCTGGGTCCAGGCTCAAATTTAATAAATTTGTGCCTAACACCCCTCTAAACCCTGACCCAAATGGTAAAATCAAAGTGGAAAATACTTGTGTCAGGAGTTCAGACTAGTATGTACGTGTGCGTCCGGACTCTATCTTATTTACATATTTTTGTCAATGTCAATTATAATCTTAATTGTTCAAAAGTTGAATTAACCAATAAAGATCACATCTGCAAAAAATCAATGTAAAAGCTCAACCGATTGCATTAAACAAATTGACTATGGTCTTATGTCTCTATAGTACCTTGTGTGTAACTAGTTTTATCCTCTACTAAACTCACAAATAAGTAAGCTAAATGTCTAATGTAATGACATTATTTTATCTTTGTAGTCATTGTACTTTTGTTATTATGGCTTTCGATTATATATATGATTATTTTTTTTTAAAAAAGAAGAAAAACGAATGAGATAGAGAGAATCAGAGACACAAACCAGGGTTATCGACGTAACGAGAACCGCCGCGGTCGCTTGTGGAGGGGCGCACGACGAGGCTGATAGTGCGGTGGGCTATGCTCCTTCAGCTTGGCTGTGACTATTGAAATGGCTGAAAAGAAGTAAAAGATGTTGTCGAATGGAAGTAAAAATTTCGAGGAGAAAGAACAAATTTTCGCTACAAATTACTGTATACATTTCCATGTGCAGCTTGTCGCTACCATGCACGGAGTTCGCTACACACGTTAAACCGCCAAGGTTTCGCGGGCCCACTTGTAGCCCGCCATAACGCCCGCAAATACAAAACTATAGGGACTAAAAAACAAAACTAACATACTTGCATGTCGCCGAGCTCAGTACACGCGTTAAAATTTTAACGGTTGTGGACCCACCTCCAGCCCTACCATCACGCCTTTCTAGCAAATTAAGCAAACTTCAGGGATTAAAATAGAAAGATAAGATTAATAGAACAGCCCACGTGTTCTTTACGTCACAGCGACTAACCACCAACAATTCAACACCTGTAATCATATGCACTCCAATCCTCTGCACTTCAACACCTGGCACAATCTGAACCATTTAATATATGAAATGACAATAGAGCCCCGACTATCCACCAACCTGCGGTGACGTCGCTCCTCTTTAGAAACATAATGGACCGCACTGGATCCACTATTAATTAATTTTATTTATCGCAGCTATATTTGTCTCTGTAGAAAGAAAAAAAAAAAGAGAGGAGAAAAGCAGAGTACTGTGTTGCTTAACTTGCTTTGTCCATAATTAACAGAGAAATTTCATCTCTCTCTCTCTCTCTCTCTCTCTCTCTCTTTCACTGGTCATTTTCATCACCAGAACCACCGCACCGGACCTTCAATTCTACGCGGCCGACCTCATTTTCGCCTTGGCGCGAAGTTCAGCGGAGCTCAGAGACGTGAAGAACTTGGAGACTGTGAGTGCGAGACTCACCGACTTCAAATTTCTCACGAGGCTTCCGATTGTTCACCGCACTTGTTTCAGATCCATTGTATGATCGCAACGTAGATAAGGTATTAAGCTTCGTATACGTTTCTGTGAATTTTGATTTCGGTTGAATCGCAGCTTCGAGGTTTACGTTTCGTTTGGATTGATCAGTTTTGATTCGGTAAGCTCAGTGCGGTTTAGTTTGAATCTGAGTTTTTTTTTTCTTGGTTAGAATTCGTGTATGTGCTTGTTTTGTAATGAAAATTTTGTATTGATGATCAAGCTTCGAATCAAATCAGTGATCTCTGTTCTTCAGTTAGCAGTTTCAATTTGTGAATGGTTATGAAAAATTTCGATTAGAGGCGTCACCTCTGTTAGTGTGATTAAAACATCCGAACTGATAAATGCATTAGAAATGATCTATATACCGGTTGATAATTTAATCGCTAAAAAACACTTGAAATGCTGTACAAAACTGCATTTTGTTTTTATCTGCAGTCAATGTGCACGGAAGTTTCATTCTAGTTTCCTCTGATTTGTGAAAATGGCTGGTTGCAGCTTGGTTATGTGGGTCCGCCAACGTGAAGCATACTCGATGTACAAGCGGTTGTCATCGAGAGATTATATGAATGCAGCTGATATGGAATCGAAAGAGTTTGATGATACTTTGGACATGGAAGACAACTCAGGTAATGCTATTTATGGATCATCTGTATGTGTTATTTCACTATTTGTAGCGATGGTCCAATTTTGTTGTACTTATATGAGGTCAAGACTGTTGTCTGTTAAAATATTTTTCTGCCTTTTTGATAAAAATAAGATTTCCACATTTGCAACTGATCATCTGAGATGAGCGAGAAAATGAAAAGGGGATAACATGAGTGGAGTATACTTAAGTTATCTAGATCAAGAATATGGTTGAGGGACTTAAAATGTGTATAATTCAGTGATAATATCTTAGTTCTGGTTTGCATCTTAGCTCTTTTGCAGAAAAGTATGGTTCCAGAAGTTTCAGACCCCTCATGGAAGCTTTCCTTACCCCATGTACTAGTGGCAACTATATCTTCATTCTTGTTCGGGTACCATCTCGGGTTAGTGCTGACACTTCCTTTCCTCTCCAACCCTCCTCTCTCTCTATCTCTATCTCTCTCTCTCTCTCATATTACGTTTATGTTGAAGCAATGAAGTAATAACACCGTGCTTTTGGATCTTTCTTTGGACAGAGTAGTCAATGAACCACTTGAAAGCATTTCTGCAGATCTTGGTTTCAAGGGTAACGCATTGGCTGAAGGTGACATGAAGTGAATATTGCTTCCTCTGTTTGTAATGTGTTCCTATCTAAATTCGGATTGTACATCATGCTATTTATTCTCATGGGTTTTATAATTTGTTCTGAAATGAAGGTCTGGTGGTGAGTACATGCTTGGGAGGTGCCTTTCTCGGATCATTATTTAGTGGATGGATAGCTGATGGAGTTGGACGTCGTAGGGCTTTTCAACTGTGTGCATTGCCCATGATTATTGGTGCTGTTATCAGGTGTGATATGGATACTCTGAATATCACTTGTCTCACAATCCTTATCATTCTAATTAAGAACTACAAGGAGCTTTATTTTGCTAGATTGGTCTATCTTCATATAATGTAACTTTTGGTCTAGAAGTTAGATTCCTGGTATCTCCTGTGAGTCTCTTTTCGTATACGCTAATGATTTTGTGAATCCTCATTCGCCTGCTATTCTGTTACTAAGTTGGCCTTTACTTCCCCGAAGTATGGTCTGTTGGTAATCGTGTTTGCTTGCATTTATACTCTACTATTAGTTAAACTTCTCCACAAATCTTGTGTGCACCAATCTGCATGTTTTCAAATGATATAAGTTGAAAGATTTGTGGCTAAAGTTTCTACCTGTATTATCAGTGCAACATCCAAAACTCTTGCTGGTATGCTTATAGGAAGGTTATTTGTTGGGACTGGTATGGGTCTGGGCCCTCCTGTTGCTTCTCTTTACGTAACTGAGGTAATCAGCATAAGCTTTTCTTAGTTTCTATTGCACCATGTGTGTCTTTTCCTATTTAATGTTTCCTCATTGTCTGAGCAGGTTTCTCCTTCTTTTGTGAGGGGTACATATGGTAGTTTCATCCAGATTGCAACATGCCTTGGACTTATGGGGGCTCTTCTTGTTGGAATCCCTGTGAAAGAAATTGCGGGCTGGTAAAAACATGATAAGCTTCACTACATCTCTACTTCAAATTACCTTTTCAAATTAACTATCTTAATTTATGTGTCAGGTGGCGTGTTTGCTTTTGGTTATCTACAATTCCAGCAGCAATACTTGCTCTAGCCATGGTATTCTGTACGGAGAGTCCACATTGGCTACATAAGGTCTCCTCTATACACCATTAACTCTTGTTGCTCGGATAATCTAAGTCCTTTGGAAACTCATATTCATATCGTACCAATAATCATACGACAAACCATTTCTGGATATTTTTGTTTGATTCTATATTGTCCTTTTCTTGAACCTCTTGAGCACTAGTTAGAACAAATTAATGGTGTTGACTTGAAAAAAAAAAAAAAAGAAGAAAAAAACTCATCTCTTTGGATCATAAGCATTATGTTCTTTGTGGGAAACAGATGTAGAGTATAGCCTGATGTTCTGTGTCAATTGTTTGAAACAAACTTTCTGAGGGTTGTTACCATCATTACGGTTTAGGAATTTGACAAGCGTCTAAATTTTGAACTGTTACAGTTTTGAACTTTACTGAATACAAATCTGAACTGTGTCTATCATGTTTATAGCAAGGAAGAACTTACGAGGCAGAAGCTGCATTTGAGAAACTCCTTGGTGGATCACATGTCAAAACGGCAATGGTACAATTAGCCAAGTTGGACAGCGGAGATGAGACAGATGCTGTAAGCCTTTCAGAGTTGTTCTATGGCCGCCATTTCAGAGGTAGATATAATACTTTCTGGCATTTCCTATAGTTTTGCTTATAGTTGGGCCATCCAACGATGGTGTATTCCTTCTCTCTTTCTTGTGATCTTTCGGCTTTCCAGAAGTTCTCTGTTATTTACATGTTCCTTTTGCAGTTGTTTTTATTGGGTCAACCCTGTTTGCTTTACAACAGCTATCTGGTATAAATGCCGTCTTTTATTTCTCCTCAACTGTATTCAAAAGTGCCGGAGTACCATCAGGCCTTGCAAATGCCTTCATAGGAATTGCAAATTTATCAGGTAACTCTGATTTTCAGTAGCATACTCTCCTGTCTATTGTATTGCATGCTTGTCTCTTGACTGGATGGACTCTTAAAATTTGCAGGGTCTGTTGTCGCAATGACATTGATGGATAAAGTAGGAAGGAAGGTGCTACTGTTAGGGAGCTTCTTTGGCATGGTAAAATATCATACCATAATTGGTTGAAGCTGAACTGCTATATAGATTAGACTGAAAAATTTCTTTAAAATCACACTAATGGGAAAGAAGCTGAAAAAAATGGGCTTCAATGCTGCCTGCAATATAAAGAGTCATGTAATCATCTGACAGAGCACTTGGGAAACTAAATAATCTTGTATTATGTTTTACTGTAATATTAGCTTTTTTAATTTACCTCAATATCATCATTATCTTGTACGACTTAACTGCTATTTTGACTGAAAAAAAAAATATATATATATATATATATATTCTGTGTTGCTTTCGAACAAAAATATATATGGCTTATGTTCTTGCTGGTCTTTTTGTAATACATTTTATCCTCTCAGGCAATGGCAATGGCTGTTCAAGTCGTTGCAGCGAGTTCTTATTCATCAGGACCTGGGTCACTGTACCTATCTGTTGGTGGAATGCTGATGTGAGTATTAATATCTTGAATTTTAATCTTATGCTAAATGCTAGATGACATGTACATGACTAATTTACGAGATAAGTTGGGAATTTAAAACTCAATTAGTACTTTCTGGAGAAGCAATCTAAAGTTATGTATAACTATATGTGCAGGTTTGTTTTAACATTTGCCCTAGGAGCAGGTCCAGTTCCAGGTCTCCTTTTACCAGAAATATTTCCTGGCCGCATCAGGGCAAAAGCAATGGCTGTCTGTATGTCAGTGCATTGGGTAACTATCTTTCTCCTTTCTGAATAGTCTTCATCTTCTTTTTACATGGCTGTTACTTTGAAAGGCTTATTGTTGCGGTGACTGGACCATCGTAGCACCATGTCAATATGCTGCTTCAGCAGACAATCAGTTTTTTGATTTGGTATATGATCTAAAGATATCGTGATTGGTGTTTTCAGGTGATAAATTTCTTCGTGGGTTTGCTCTTCTTGCAACTACTTGAAAAACTTGGCCCACAGCTTCTCTATTCTATGTTTGGTACCGTTTGCATGATGGCCGTGGTTTTTGTGAAACGAAATGTGGTGGAAACTAAAGGAAAATCGCTCCAAGAAATTGAGATAGCGCTCCTTCCACAAGAATAGAGGTGCCTTTCAATGTTAGAAAAGTGTCTCGCTGCTGGAAGTGGAAGCACATTGGGTCATAAATGAACCAGAAATGGTAGGCAGTTCGGAATAGAGCGCTTAACGGGAATGGACAAGAAAAATTCAAGCCAGCAAGTTTATTTAAGATTCTCGTCGGTAAAAATTTTGGTGGACTTCTAAATTTTATGCAGGTATGTCACAGTCATGTAATAGTATATATCCATGCGTTAGCTCGTAAGTATGTGACAGAGGCTTTGGGTGCCATGAATATGTAATTATGTAACTTTTAAACCTCCAATTCACTAAGAAATATGTATGATAAAGTCGGGGTTTAAACCCTTTGAGCCATTTTATGGGTACATCACCAAACAGACAATTCCATTCATGTAGAACTAAAAGTTATAAGCAGGATTACAATACATCGCTGAAGCAACTTGGGTTTTGGTTGATAGACTTTTGACGAATATCACTTCATGCGTTCTCCATTCGCGTTTTTCTTTTGCATGCTGAAATTGTCCAAGAAGAGAAGAGATTCTCATGCCGACTAATTCAGATCATGAATGGTATCACTACCAACTGTACCATACCTGCAACTTTAAAATCCTCATCTATTTAGCCCAATCTTTGCATGTCGAAGACAAAAGTTACCTTCTACAAATGCAACTACTCTGCCTTCATGGCTTGTACCTCCAGCAATACCTCTCATGGCTCCCCCGTGGGTTCAAGAGCTCCATTTTCCCCACCTGCACATCCCCATCACTATCGATCAAATGACCCCGGTGAAGCCCTCGGGGCCTATTCCGGCAGCTCTTGGCCAAACTCTTTACCTTTCGAACCTTGATGACATGGTCGGAGCTCGTGTTTTCACTCCAACTGTGTATTTCTACTCATCACATTGCCAAAGACCTGTTATGAAAACACTACATGATGCTCTTGCAAGTGTGTTAGTTCCTTACTACCCTTTATCGGGTAGGCTAAGGGAGGCCAGAAATGGAAAACTAGAAGTGTTTTTCGGGGAAGAACAGGGAGCACTGTTGGTGGAGGCACACTCTGAACTGGCCCTTGCTGATCTAGGAGACCTCAAAGTCCCAAACCCAGCATGGACACCACTGATCTTTCGGTTCCCAAATGAAGAACCATACAAAGTCCTTGACATGCCATTGGTGATAGCTCAAGTCACTAATTTCAGCTGCGGTGGGTTTAGCATTGGCTTGAGAATCTGCCATTGCATATGTGATGGTCTTGGTGCTATGCAATTCCTCAGCTCATGGGCTGCAACAGCAAGAGCAGGCACATTGATCAATAACCCCGAGCCATGTTGGGACAGAGAGTTTTTCAAACCTCGCAACCCACCACTTGTGCAATTCCCACACATTGAGTTCATGAGAATCGAAGATGGCTCAAGCCTCACAATGAGTCTATGGCAAACCAAACCTGTTCAAAAGTGCTACCGGGTGAGCCGCGAGTTTCAAACCTTGCTGAAAACTCTGGCTCAACCCAAAGATAACATGTCTAACGTTGCATGCAGCGCTTTCGATGCCATGGCTGCTCATGTGTGGAGGTCATGGGTGAAAGCACTTGATGTTAAACCACTGAACTATGAGCTTAGGCTAACCTTCTCTGCCAATGCCCGCAGTAAGCTCAAAAATCCGCCTCTAAAAGAAGGGTTTTATGGCAATGCAGTGTGTCTAGCTTGTGTCACAAGCACTGTGACAAAGCTAGTTCATGGGAGGCTCTCCGAGATCACTCACTTGGTTCGCGAAGCCCGGCTAGGTATCTCCGAAGAGTACTTGAGATCAATGGTGGACTATGTTGAAGTAGACAGACCAAAAAAGCTGGAATTCGGAGGCAAATTGACCATAACTCAATGGACTAGATTTGCAATGTATGATTCTGCTGATTTTGGATGGGGGAGGCCTATATATGCTGGTCCAATAGATCTCACTCCTACACCACAAGTCTGTGTCTTTCTGCCGGAAGCTGAGGCTGATCATTCTAGTGGGACAATGCTCGTTTGCATTTGCTTGCCTGAATCTGCCACTCACAACTTCACACAACTGTTATCTCTTACACAATCCGGTGATCCAAATCATGTTGAAACTATTAAGTAGAAGTTGAAAACTGGTTGATCACTACGTACTGAAAACAGAAGTGATCGCAGTGTTAAGTATAGATCCTTGAATTCTTCAATAATAAATTTCATGTTATTTGTACTAGGGTTCGGATTATACATGTGCTGCTTAGCTAGCTCTAAATGAACGCAATGGCATTTCCTATTGTAGATAAGGGGCTACAAGACATAAACACTGCTTAATAAGCTACATCCCCGTTAGAATGCGAAACCAGTCGGGTAGTGATTTGTTTTGGTTGCACTAAAGTCGAATATATTACAGTTAAGTGACACAACGAAAGTTTCACAGTACATTAATGTATCGATACATTGAGTAAACTAGCTCAATTTTATTTATAATAAATGGTTATGATACGGAATCAGAGTTGTTTAGCATTCACGTCAAACTAATATACTTGATGTATCGACATTTTATCTATGTACCAAACCGTTAACAAACTCTCTATGCCAAAATCATCAAAAATAAAATACCGGTATCCGAAAACGGAAAAAATAAAAACACCGGGGACCTGATAATTCCAAAAATTTTACCAGGGTTGAATCACCTGCCACGTCATCGGCGAGAAGTTACCGTCTTCTTGGGTGACTGTAAAATGTTAATAGCTTTACCGGTGAACCGGATGTGGTCTTTGACAGTAGGGTAAAAACTAAAACCTCCCAAAACAGCGAAGCACGACTCAGCTTTCTTCTCCCAGCTGTCTTTCTTTCTCTCCCAAATTCAATTCCTCTCTCTCTCAATTTATAATCCCAAATTCTTCTTCTTCTTCTTCGATCCAAATCCAGATGATCCAACCGCCTCTCAGCTAGGGCTCTCCGATTCCGATCACGAACAGTGGCACAGCCCGTAAATATCCGTCAGAGCTGGGGGCGAATCAGTCTCGTTCTCAGGCTCCGGCCTCTCCTTGGCTCTTCTTCCTCCGCCGCAACAATGCGCCTCCCTCTCACACGCTCCGCTACCTCCCGCACGTAGAGTCCGTCTCCCGCCACCGAGTCTCCGATCATCACCACCACCGCGCTCCTCCGCCGCCGCCGCAGTCACGCATGGACCAACAACCTAACGCCTCCGGTCCTTCTTCCTCTTCTCCTTCTTCCCGTTCTGCCCTTGCGGAAGAGCCGGAGTACCTCGCGCGCTACTTAGTCGTGAAACACTCGTGGCGCGGCCGCTACAAGCGGATTCTCTGCCTATCGAGCGCCTCGATCGTCACCTTGGACCCGTCCACGCTCGCCGTCACGAACTCGTACGACGTGTCGTCGGATTTCGACACCGCCGCGCCGATCATCGGCCGCGACGAGAGCTCCAGTGAGTTCAATTTGAGTGTGAGGACTGACGGCAGAGGGAAGTTTAAGTCGGTGAAGTTCTCGTCGAGGTATAGGGCGAGCATACTGACGGAGCTGCACAGGATAAGGGGCAGTCGGCTGGGGGTAGTTGCGGAATTTCCAGTGCTTCATCTCCGGCGCCGGAATGCCGAGTGGGTTGCTTATGTAAGTTGGACTCCTCTTGCTAGTTACTTCACTGCTGGCACTGGTAAACTTGGTAGTAGTAGAAGATGCAGTAATTAATAATTGGATAGTTTCGAGTAATAATTACAGCTAGTCTTTGCTCAATGAATACAAAACACCTAAGATTGTGAAGTTAGGGATTGGAGCTATAGAGCAAATGGAGTTGTGTGTTTCTTTACTTAACAGTTTTAGTATAGGAATTACGTTGATATGATAGCGAATGGGGTTGCTGGTAGTGGTAGTTATTGCTAGATAAAAGAATAGGTGGAATTGAAAGGGACATACATGTGTTTTAAAGTATAAAACATTGATCATATATGCATATGTACCCATGGAAACCATACATAGGAATACAAACCAGCATTAGGAAACAATTATGAGATGCCGGAAAAGTTTATTAGAATATCTTTGAGGTAAGTGTGGGCACTTGCATTTCGTCTTAGAAGTGTTTACATGCTAAATATTTGACAGAAGTATTGCTCTTGATATCATGGAGATATTGTAGCTTTCTTTTTTCTTCCAGATTACTGTTGATTGGGTACAATTTGTTTATTGATCATGAAATCTGGTTTGTTTTCTTTTTTGATTATGTATTATCAAGCATATGTAACCTTTGCAATGGTTTACTTAATGGGAACATGTACCTACTTTGAACAATTTAAAGCCTAGTGAAAAATATAATAAAACTAAGGTGCCAATAGTCTTTTTTGGAGCTTATACATTATTGAATTTATAAACCTGCAAAATCAGTGCTAGTACTGTTTATTTGACTGGTTTATGTTTATTTCACTCTTTGCAACTATGAAAATGAGTATCTTTAACAATTGATTTCTGTGCAGAAACTAAAAATTACTTATGTTGGGGTTGAACTTGTTGATTTAAAATGCGGAGACCTTCGCTGGTGCTTGGATTTTAGAGATTTTGATTCCCATGCTATTATTTCTCTTTCTGACGCTTATGGGAAGAAAGGCATTGAAGGAGGTTTTATTCTTTGTCCTTCATATGGAAGAAAATCAAAAGCTTTTCAAGCTGCTTCTGGAACGACAAATTCTGCCATCATTGCTAATTTGGTATGACTGACTTTGGAATGTTGAATTTATGACTTTGTGACACGTTTATGTAAATGCTCATTTTCTTTGGAGTGATTTTTATGTATGGAAGTGCCATCAGGCCAAAACGCATTGCACTATGCCTATTCAATCAGCACTTATGTTATCATACATTCATTTATGCAGACTAAAACAGCAAAATCTATGGTCGGGTTGTCACTAACTGTGGAAACTTCTCAGTCTCTCACTGTAGCAGAGTATATAAAGCGAAGGGGTAGCAATCTAAACACTTCTTTTTGTTATTGTAAAGTGGTCTATTTTGCTATACATTAATAAATTCATATGGATAATGCAGCAAAAGAAGCAGTTGGAGCAGCTGAAACTCCATGTGGTGGTTGGTCTGTGACAAGATTGCGCTCTGCTGCTCGTGGGACTCTAAATGTTCCAGGATTGAATTTGAGTGTTGGCCCAAAAGGTGGACTTGGGGAGCATGGTGATGCTGTATCTCGTCAACTGATTCTTACAAAAGTTTCACTGGTTGAAAGACGGCCAGAGAACTATGAAGTAAGCTGATGAACTTACTAAAACATATATCATTGGCTTGTCTTAAGCATGCACCATAGATTACACATTGATCAGGAATCTTGGAATTGGATCATGTTTTGTGATTGTTGTTGTTGCTGGTTTTTTTTTTAATTTTTAATTTATAATTTTTTTAAGAAACAGCTTTTTATTAAAACAAAATGGCAAAGTTCAAGGAGGCAGACAAGTAGTCCTCTTTAAATAACAAAAGAGGGCAGCTAGGACTAAAGGCTTAGTAGCTCATCTTTTAATGCTAAATCTAGTTAAGAATAATGGAAGAAAACTATAATCCTTAAGTTCCTTAGGAGTAGTAGCCTTTAGGATGCTCAGAACTCGACTCTCTCCCACAGTTCTTCCCTCTCCACCCCCATATATTTCAAATAATCTCTTATTTCTTTTCATCCAAACCACCCAAACTACAGCTAACACCCCACAACCCTAAAGACTATGGCCTTTTTTTTCCTTTACCAAAAGCTGATAGATTTTCTTTGAATCTTGTTTATGTTTTATAAATTTAGTTCTGTATGCATGTTTACATGTGTAATGACTTCATCAAAGGAAAACAGTAAAGTTTAAATCTTTCTTAAAGTCCCTTGTTGGTTTTACTTGTGCATAAATTTGAGTGATGTTTTGTGGAATTTTATCAACTGTTGAGAATAGTCACTAGATGTTTGCAGGCTGTTATCGTTCGACCCTTATCTGCAGTAAATGCCCTTGTTCGATTTACTGAGGAGCCGCAGATGTTTGCAATTGAGTTCAATGATGGATGCCCCATCCATGTGAGCACTCGTTACACTTAACTTTAATTTTTGGCTTCTTTCAGGATCATGCTTCTGATGTTTGTGATGTATCTTGTAGGTATATGCAAGCACCTCTCGTGATAGCTTACTTGCGGCAGTTCGTGATTTGTTGCAAACAGAAGTAGGTAGATCTGTTCTCTTGTTGGTATTGAAAGGGTTTACCCAGCACTTTTTGCCATAACTTTCCACCCTATGCTGTTTGGCTGACATCTGGCTATAACTTGTGCAGAGGCAATGTGCTGTGACTGTGTTACCAAGACTGACGATGCCTGGCCATCGCATTGATCCACCTTGTGGGAGAGTTAATTTTGGAATTCAACGGCCTATTGCAGATATGGAGAGTGCATCCATGCATTTGAAGCACTTAGCAGCAGCTGCGAAAGATGCAGTTGCTGAAGGTGGTTCCATTCCGGGATCAAGAGCTAAGCTCTGGCGAAGAATAAGAGAGTTCAATGCATGTATACCGTATAATGGTGTCCCTCCTAACATAGAAGTGCCTGAGGTGACATTGATGGCTTTAATAACAATGCTTCCAGCTACGCCAAATCTTCCTCCAGAGTCCCCTCCTTTGCCACCCCCTTCCCCTAAAGCAGCTGCAACAGTCATGGGCTTTATTGCTTGTTTACGTAGATTATTAGCTTCAAGAACTGCTGCTTCACATGTCATGTCTTTTCCTGCTGCTGTTGGAAGAATAATGGGCTTACTCCGAAATGGTTCAGAGGGTGTCGCCGCTGAAGCTGCAGGCCTTATTGCAGTTCTTATTGGTGGTGGCCCTGGGGATACAAATATATTGACAGATTCTAAAGGTGAGCAGCATGCCACAATCATGCACACAAAGTCAGTGTTGTTTGCTCAACAAGGTTATGTCATTATACTTGCCAATAGACTGAAACCTATGTCTGTATCACCACTGTTATCAATGGCGGTTGTTGAGGTTCTTGAGGCAATGATATGTGATCCACATGGTGAGACAACACAGTACCCAGTGTTTGTTGAACTATTACGCCAAGTAGCTGGTTTGAAGCGTCGTCTGTTTGCGTTGTTTGGACATCCTGCTGAGAGTGTTCGGGAAACAGTGGCTGTGATTATGCGTACAATTGCTGAAGAAGATGCAATTGCAGCAGAGTCCATGCGTGATGCTGCATTGCGTGATGGTGCTTTGTTGAGACATTTATTGCATGCATTCTTCCTTCCAGCTGGGGAGGGACGTGAAGTTAGTCGACAGCTTGTTGCTCTTTGGGCAGATTCTTATCAACCCGCTCTAGATTTATTGTCTAGAGTTCTGCCACCTGGACTTGTTGCTTATTTGCACACAAAATCTGATGGAGTTCTATCAGAAGATTCTAATCAAGAAGTTTCCTTGACCAGTAGAAGACAGAGACACTTATTTCAACAGAGGAGAGGTCGTACTGGAAGAGGAGCAACGTCCCAGGAACATTCCTTGCCTTCTGCAAACAATTATGATGTGAATGACCTCATAACACAGACAAGTAGTGATGTCTCAAAAGTGTCTGACAACTATCAAAGATCTGCAATGGATCCAAATTCTGGACAGGCTTCGACCATTCAATCTTCTGGTGCTAAGACCGGTGAAAACTTGACCAGTGAAGTATCTTCTACTGGGGCTCCACAAAGCAATTATACATCTTCTGTGGCTTCAGCTGATGCTCAGTCAACAGGTGGTTATGCTTCATTTGCAGCAAATACTGCAATCTCAACAGATTCTGACTCCAATGTTGCTGGTTCACAGAATTTGGGTCTCCCAGCCCCTGCTCAGGTTGTAGTGGAAAACACTCCTGTGGGATCTGGCAGGCTTCTGTGTAATTGGCCTGAATTCTGGCGAGCATTTAGCCTTGATCATAATCGTGCAGATTTGATCTGGAATGAGCGTACCAGGCAAGAGTTAAGGGAGGCCTTGCAGGCTGAGGTTCATAAGTTAGATGTTGAGAAGGAGCGCACAGAAGATATTGTACCTAGAGGTTCGACAGTAGATATGACTGGCCAAGATAGTGTGCCACAGATATCTTGGAACTACTCTGAGTTCTCTGTCAGATATCCTAGTTTGTCTAAAGAAGTTTGTGTGGGTCAGTATTATCTGCGCTTGCTGCTTGAGAGTGGCAGTGGTGGCAGGGCACAAGAATTTCCACTGCGCGATCCTGTTGCCTTCTTTAGGGCACTCTATCATCGTTTCCTATGCGATGCAGACATTGGGCTTACAGTGGACGGTGCTGTTCCAGATGAAATGGGTGCATCTGATGATTGGTGTGACATGGGAAGACTAGATGGTTTTGGTGGTGGAGGTGGATTTTCAGTCAGGGAGCTTTGTGCAAGAGCAATGACAATTGTATATGAACAGCATTACAAAACAGTAGGTCCCTTTGAAGGTACTGCTCACATTACAGTTCTGTTGGACAGGACAGATGATAGGGCTTTGAGGCACCGCCTTCTATTACTCTTGAAGGTACACAATGTTTTATTATCTTGACATAAGGCTCGTTGATAGTACTTTATTCTTCTTTTATGGGAGCCGGTCATATGGAGCACATCTATTTGTTAGACTTTTGCGGTCCTTCTAATCATCATTTGCGTCTTTGCATTGTGTACCCAAGAATAACATGAAACAATACATGGGTTCTACCTTATTTTTGGCTTAAACATGTATTTTATTTTTATATGCTCAGCATTTTACTATTCTTAGTGCACCCATGTGACTAACTGCTTTAGAATTTACTGGAAAGCCTCTACATTCACAATTTGTTTTTTTTGTTTTTTTTTTTCACTTTTGAAAAAAATATGAAGTTCCTTTTAGTACACATCAACACAAGAAATTCTGCCACCATATAGTATTGTTTTATATGTTCACCTTTAAGCTGACTGATAGAGCCTTATTGTAATGTAATAGTTGAGTGTTTCATTAAATGAAGTGATACTTAGTTTTATCTTAAGCTGACAATGGCCTTTCAATCTTAACTTGTGTACATTTTACCGTTTGTGAAGGCGTTAATGAAGGTGTTATCAAACGTGGAGGCTTGTGTCTTGGTTGGAGGATGTGTGCTAGGTGTTGACATGCTGACAGCTGTTCATGAAGCTTCTGAAAGGACAGCTATTCCTTTGCAATCCAATTTGATTGCTGCTACTGCCTTCATGGAACCACTCAAGGAATGGATGTTTTTTGACAAGGAAGGAGCACAGGTCGGTCCTGTTGAAAAGGACGCCATAAGAAGATTTTGGTCCAAGAAGGCAATTGATTGGACAACAAAGTGCTGGGCTTCTGGGATGCTAGACTGGAAGAGACTACGTGATATTCGTGAACTTCGTTGGGCGCTAGCTGTTCGAGTTCCTGTTCTAACGCCAGCTCAGGTCAGTTATAACATACATGGAACTTAAATCTCATCTACTATGAATTTCATTTTTCATTTGCTGTGGTTTTTCTCTGCAGATGGTGTTGAATAATTAGACATTGTGAAAATTTTGGAAATATGGCTATTATATGAATATGTAAATGTCCAGTTTCTTGACTCGTAGTTGAGTTGAAAGATTTTCATTGATTCTATCAACCCATTTATATTTGAATTTTAGATCAGTTTGATTGAAAGAACATACAGTGTTATCGGCATATGCTTTCTAATTTCGGGTGACTTGATTCCTTTTTGCTTTGGAAGAACTCTTTTATTCTCGTCTTTTCTCTTTTCATTCTTTTTCTTGACTTCGCTCTTGTATCCAGGTCGGGGAGGCGGCATTGTCCATATTGCACAGCATGGTATCTGCACATTCTGATTTAGACGATGCTGGAGAAATAGTTACCCCAACTCCTAGAGTAAAAAGGATATTGTCAAGTCCGCGTTGTCTTCCGCATATTGCTCAGGTGATTCTAGCTTGTTCGTTTTCGATTTGCTTATGTTGGTGTTTTGAAGAAGAATGCTAGATAGATTATTTGATATCACTCTTTATCATCCAACTTAATATAGGCCATGCTTTCTGGTGAACCAAGTATTGTAGAGAGTGCTGCTGCATTACTGAAGGCTGTTGTTACCAGAAATCCCATGGCCATGATTCGTCTATACAGTACAGGCGCATTTTATTTTTCCCTGGCATATCCGGGATCAAATCTCCTTTCAATTGCCCAACTTTTTTCAGTGACTCATGTTCACCAAGCATTTCATGGTGGTGAAGATGCTGCAGTTTCCTCTTCCTTACCTCTGGCAAAACGCAGTGTATTGGGTGGGCTTCTCCCTGAATCTTTGCTGTATGTATTAGAGCGTAGTGGTCCAGGTGCATTTGCAGCTGCAATGGTATCTGATTCCGATACCCCAGAGATTATATGGACTCACAAAATGAGAGCAGAAAATCTGATACGTCAGGTAATTGAAACATTCCAAGCGGCAAATCTCATGTGTTTTGTTTGCTTAATATACCTGAAGAGGATATTAATAAACTCAAACTCTTTTCTTTCCACCAGGTTTTGCAGCATCTTGGTGACTTTCCCCAGAAATTGTCACAGCACTGCCATTGTCTGTATGAGTATGCTCCTATGCCGCCAGTGACATACCCAGAGTTAAGAGATGAAATGTGGTGTCACCGTTATTACCTCCGGAACTTATGTGATGAGATTAGATTTCCAAATTGGCCAATTGTTGAACATGTTGAGTTTCTACAATCCTTACTGGTAATGTGGCGTGAGGAGCTTACAAGAAGACCGATGGACCTATCTGAGGAAGAAGCTTGTAAAATATTAGAGATTTCCTTGGAAGATGTGTCAAATGACGATGCCAATATCAAGAACTCTATTGAGATGGGTGAGGATACTTCTAGCATAAGCAAGCAGATTGAGAATATAGATGAAGAAAAGCTTAAGCGACAATATAGGAAACTTGCCATGAGATACCATCCAGACAAAAATCCTGAAGGAAGGGATAAGTTTCTTGCTGTGCAGAAAGCTTACGAGCGCTTGCAGGTAAACATCTGCCTACAGAACTATTTTTTTGGTATTCGTCTATATTAGCGTACTTAAAACTATAGTTATACAGAAGTCTAAAATGTTTTCATCTATCTGTTTTGAGTTTGCTAAGAATGCTGACAATGTTTGTAGGCCACTATGCAAGGCTTGCAAGGCCCTCAAGCTTGGCGGTTGTTGCTTTTATTGAAAGGGCAATGCATCTTGTACAGAAGATATGGAGATATATTGGAACCATTTAAATATGCTGGTTATCCAATGTTGCTCAATGCAGTTACTGTGGACAAGGATGATAACAATTTTCTCTCCTTGGAGAGAGCACCTCTCCTTGTTGCAGCATCAGAGCTTATTTGGCTGACGTAAGTACCCCTTGTTCCCGATTTCCCTTATTGGAATTGAATTATTTGATAAATAGTGGTGATATAAATTCTTTTCTAAAAATGTTTAGGTGTGCATCTTCTTCATTGAATGGTGAAGAGCTTGTGAGGGATGATGGCATACAACTTCTTGCAAATCTCCTTTCCCGTTGCATGTGTGTAGTTCAGCCAACTACTTCTGCAAATGAACCGTCCGCCATAATTGTTACTAATGTTATGCGCACCTTCTGTGTTTTGAGTCAATTTGAGAGTGCCTGGGCTGAGATACTTGAATACTCTGGATTAGTTGATGATATTGTGCACTGCACTGAGCTTGAGCTTGTACCTGCTGCTGTAGATGCTGCTCTCCAAACTATTGCCCATGTTTCTGTGTCTACTGAACTACAAGATGCCTTGCTTAAAGCTGGTGTCTTATGGTAAGCCAGCTCATCAACTTAATTAGCGTTTCATTTTTTTATTTTTCCAAGATTGTTCATTGTTTAGATTAATCTATTTGTAGTCTGGCCTCTACACTAATAATTCTGTTCCATTATATATCTAAAGATTTCGAAAAAAAAAGACGTAAATATATAACTGGAAAGAAGACTTTATCCATATCCTAGATAAAGATCCAACGATTAAGGCAATGATATGCCTGGTTAAAGTGGCCATAGAGATGACTATCTCATGGCTAGAGAATTGTTCGAAATATAATTTTCAACCAGTTAACTGTTGCCTCAACAAATGGAATATAGGTTTATGCTAGTGGTGGATTGAAACTAGTTGTAATATTTCTTTACAACAACCCCACTCCCAACATCAGGCTTTAGCTGAGGATCATTTGTCCATGTTCATTAGAACAAAGTTTAGCCTCACACTTGTTTTGATCGTGGACCTTCCAACAATTCAAAGCCCTCAACATGATTAAGGACTTCTAATGTTCATACAGCAGAGTACATAGGCTTGATTTCTTGGTGCCAATGTAAATGGTGCTTGTTTGTTAGTGATTCTTGAACTTGATTGCGATAGTCTGTTGATTTATCAATGATTGTTAACTTCTGTTAATGGATTGTGCTAGGTACCTTTTGCCAGTGCTGCTTCAGTATGACTCTACTGCAGATGAATCTGATACAACAGAATCACATGGTGTTGGTGCTAGTGTACAGATTGCAAAAAATATGCATGCTGTACGTGCATCGCAGGCGCTGTCAAGGCTTAGTGGTTTGTGTAGTAATGAGAGTTCAACACCATATAATCAGAATGCAGCTGATGCCCTTAGAGCTTTGTTGACTCCAAAACTTGCAAGTATGTTAAAAGATCAAGCTCCTAAGGACCTACTGTCGAAATTAAACAATAACTTGGAGTCCCCAGAGGTACTACTTTTTTGTTGTTGATGTTCTGCCTTTATTTTAAATAAACAGTAATATGGTCACGGTATGCTATGGTGCTATGTAGCTCTTCTGGTTTTGTTTTAGTGTTATATGCTTAAGGTTGATTTTAAAAGTCTTTCTGTCTGTAGATTATCTGGAACTCTTCTACCCGAGCAGAACTACTGAAGTTTGTGGATGAGCAACGTGCAAGTCAGGGTCCAGACGGCTCATATGACCTGAAAGATTCGCATACCTTTGTGTACAAGGCATTGTCAAAAGAACTCTATGTTGGCAATGTTTACTTGAGGGTGTATAACGATCAGCCGGATTTTGAAATCAGTGAACAAGAGGCTTTCTGTGTTGCCTTAATTGATTTTATATCATATCTAGTACACAATCAATGTGCTCTAGACTCGGAAGTTCAGAATGAGCAAAAGCAGGATGGCTCATCCCTTGAAACATCTGAGCATCCTAGTGATATAGCTATTGGATCAGTGGATGAACATAGTCCCCCAGTTGAAGATTTGGCCGTATCCAACAGCAAAGTGGCAGAGACAGAAGAGTTTAAAGTGGTCAAGAACCTCAAGTTTGCATTGAATTCACTGAAGGTATCTTACTCACTTGTCTATGCTGATTCACAAACAGACTATTCAACCCATGTATCTGACCTTATTTTTTGGTGATTTTTTTTTTTGGTAGAACATACTGACAAGCAGTCCGAATTTGGCATCAATTTTTTCTACTAAAGACAAGCTATTGCCTCTTTTTGAATGCTTCTCTGTGCCTGTTGCATCAGAAAGCAACATACCTCAACTTTGCCTGAGTGTGTTATCACTCTTGACTACGTATGCTCCCTGCTTGGAAGCTATGGTTGCAGATGGATCTAGTCTTCTCCTTTTATTGCAAATGCTTCACTCAGCCCCAAGTTGTCGTGAGGGGGTTCTTCATGTTCTATACACTCTGGCAAGCACACCAGAGTTGGCTTGGGCAGCTGCCAAGCATGGGGGAGTGGTCTACATTCTTGAGCTTCTTTTGCCTTTGCAAGGTATTTGCTTTTCTTTCTTGTTGCTTTAAGGTTGAATTGAAAATATTAAAATTTTGATGATATAAATCATTATTTGCAGAAGAAATTTCCTTGCAGCAAAGAGCAGCTGCAGCCTCTTTGTTGGGAAAGCTTGTTGGGCAGCCAATGCATGGGCCGAGAGTTGCTATAACGCTAGCAAGGTTTCTTCCTGATGGCTTGGTATCAGTTATTAGGGATGGACCTGGTGAAGCTGTTGTAGTTGCCCTTGAACAGACTACTGAGACTCCAGAACTTGTATGGACACCAGCGATGGCCACTTCTCTATCCGCCCAAATTGCAACGATGGCAGCAGATCTATACCAAGAACAAATGAAAGGCCGTGTTGTTGACTGGGACGTACCTGAGCAGGCATCTGGGCAGCAAGAAATGAGAGATGAGCCCCAGGTAGCAGATGATTATGCATATGTACAATTAATCATGTCTTATTGTTTGGAAAACTCACACTTCCAATCGCATGCAGGTTGGTGGAATCTACATTAGGTTATTCTTAAAAGATCCTAAGTTCCCTCTCAGAAATCCGAAGAGGTTCTTGGAAGGACTGCTAGACCAGTATTTGACATCCATTGCCGCCACACATTATGAATCACAAGCAGTCGACCCTGAACTTCCTTTGCTTCTGTCTGCTGCTTTGGTTTCATTACTGCGAGTACATCCTGCCCTTGCAGATCATGTTGGATATCTTGGTTATGTGCCCAAACTTGTGGCTGCTGTGGCTTATGAAGGAAGACGAGAAACAATGGCAACTGGGGAGGTGAACAATGGAAACTATGTAGATAGAGCAGTAGAGTCTGATGATGGATCCACACAGCCTACCCAAACTCCCCAAGAACGTGTGCGCCTCAGTTGTCTGCGTGTTCTACATCAACTGGCAGCTAGCACCATATGCGCTGAAGCTATGGCAGCAACTAGTGTAGGAACACCTCAGGTGCGTAACTTATTTTGTTCCCATGTACATATTCACTTGGGTATCTAATAATTGCATGCACTGATTTAAAAGGTTATTTAAAAAATGAAGTTTTGTATAAACAATTCAGAATTGTATCAATTGGATAGTTATCTTTGGCTTTTTCTTAATGGATTCAAAGTTCTTACCAGAGTTGGTGCGTCATTGGTGTCCTTTATAGTGCTTTTGAGTCATTTTTCAATTTTATGTTACGCAGGTCGTTCCTCTTCTAATGAAAGCTATAGGATGGCAAGGTGGAAGCATACTAGCTCTGGAGACACTAAAGCGTGTTGTTGTTGCTGGAAACCGAGCTAGGGATGCACTAGTTGCACAAGGACTTAAGTAAGTGGAAATAGTTCTTAATGATCATATTTTGGATGCATTGGATACTTTATCTTTCCATGATATGGTTGCATGTTCTGCACCCTACAAACCTGATGATTTTCAATGCCAACCTAAGTGGAAATAGTACTTATTGATTATATTATAGATGCATTGTATATTTTATCTTTCCATGATATGGTTGCATGTTCTGCACCCTACAAACCTGATAACTTTCTAATGCCAACTTAAGCTAACCATGCACAAGCATACACACACTTGATGACAATGATATATTTTGTAGGCTAAGCTCAAGTATAGAAGAGTTGATTTAATTGGGGTGTAAGGCACACATACGCGTGTCATTTCTTGTATTAATGAGTTGCATTTTCTGCATCTTACAAACCTGATGACTTTCCAGTTTCCAATGCCAACTTAGGCTAACCATGCACAAGCATAACACCCAAATGACAATGATGTGTTCTGTAGGCTAGGCTCAAATTTGGAAGAGTTGAGTAACTGGTTTCAAGGCAATTGCATGTCTGTCAATTTTTGTATTAATATGAGCTGTAATAATGTAGGGTTGGCCTTGTTGAAGTACTTCTTGGCCTTCTTGATTGGAGAGCTGGGGGAAGGAATGGACTTTGCTCTCAGATGAAGTGGAATGAGTCTGAAGCATCTATTGGCAGAGTGCTAGCAATTGAGGTTAGAACGTTTGCATAAAAGATGCTGTTAATTGTCTTGTTTGTCATTGCCTTCGTACAAATATTTTGTTGTCATTAAGAGATACTATATTTCAATGTACTTCACAGTCTTCACCACTTGGGTATTGCAAAGAATTGGCATTTGAGTTCCTTTCATTGATAATTTTCTCAAAATTGGAGGACACCTAGTCCTAGACAAGTAGAGTGTCTTGATATGATACCAAGCAAGAGAAGACATATGTTATAAATGTTTTGACTGGTTATGTTCATAATGAAATCACAGATAAGAACCCTTTTGTTTTCAGGGTTGAATTAGCATGTTTATATTCTTACTTGAGTTGTCTGACTTTCTTTTTCACTGATTGTATTTGAATTGTGATTTATCTTTCGATCCAGGTTCTGCATGCATTCGCGACGGAGGGAGCCCACTGTACTAAAGTACGGGACTTGTTGAATTCCTCAGATGTAAGTCTATATGTATATAACTTTCATCAATGCACTATAAAACACAATCACCTTGCCTATTGACCTGAATTGGATGGGTTATGTGTGGTTTTGTTACTAAAATTGGATTGATTATTAAACCTGCCAATCTGATAATTATGAATTTGGTAACAACTTCAATTGACGAACTAATCTGAAATGTTATTCATCTTAGCTATAGTATTGGTTCCTTGAAATGTTAAAAATTCTAAAGATTTTGGGTTGTGAATCATTGGCTACCCGTTTCTTGTATACGGGGTACACTGTTTTTCTGGTGTTTGAAACTGAATCAATATCCTTCCTTCACTGGAAAATGCTCATTCTTCAGGTTTGGAGTGCTTACAAAGATCAGAAACATGATCTTTTCCTTCCTTCAAGTGCTCAATCTGCTGCTGCTGGAGTTGCTGGGCTAATCGAAAGTTCATCATCAAGACTCACTCATGCCATTACAGCTCCTCCACCACAACCTTCTACATCGAGACCTCCTGCTTCAACTATATATGAATCAAATGGAAAACAAGATCAGCTATAATAGTGTTTCCAAGATATACTCAAAGGACTCATACATTTCTGTATAGCACACACTGTATAGTTCTTTCAGTTTTTCCCTGTATACTTAAACTCTACCGAGTGTAGACAACTGGTAGCTTTTGCAATTTTCTCGAAATGTTGAGGGGCGGAGAATTATGCCGTTTTTCCCTGTAAAGAGGGAAACCCCACTTGTATATTGAGTCGAGTTAGTTCCTGATTTTCTCTCATTTTCTCTCCAAGTAGTTTGGTGTAATTTACTTTCGATTGTAATCCGCTTGCAGTAATATTCGTTTGTTTTTCTCACTTTTTTGTCACTACCAATTCCTTGGGTTTTGATTTGCATAAAACGTAAGCAAATAGGAGTAACACACTGAGCCTTGTTTGCACTCAACAACACATAAGCATGTCCATCTTATTTGATGGATTCCAAGCACTGCAGAAGTGAAGATACTATGAGCATACAAATTCTATACAGCGATAAGAAAATCAAACAGTTACTTGTGCAGATTTTGTAGAATTAAGTCCTATGTAAGAAAAAACAAACTATGTCTTGGCTGATCGAGATGTTGCGGATGAAATAACTCAAGCGATTTGGATAGGGATTAAGATTTTCTCTGATTAATCTGAAGAGGATCTCATAGAGATGTGTTTTTGATGCATGAACAATAGATCGGCTAGTAGAAAGTGTTTTGTGTTAAGGTTTAATGAGAAATTATAGCAAATTTAACCCAAGATTTGTACTTTGTTTACATATTAAGGAATCGAAATGTATATATCTTGAAAATTGTTACGAAATCGTAACGGAAACTTGAATGATAGGATTATTCAAGAGGATTATAATTCAATTCTTTACGATTGCATGCATATTTTCTTTTACATCGCTTAATTCCTCTTAACATGATGCAATTTTCATTCAGTTGATTACCAGCATCTTTCAGCTGAGATTGAGTAAAAACAAGGAAAAATAGCAAGCTCATATCAAAGATTAAAGTATGCAGATTGTTTTGTGCGTTTGAGTTCCCTATAAATGTACCTGGAAACAAAAAAGATGGATATCTCCTCTCTTCCCTATAATTCGTACACACAAAATGTTTGGGGCTAGGGCAACTACTGTGCATGTGGTACAGCTCCCAAAATGCTCAGATAAGATAAAGATTAGGGTAATGCAGAGAGTGATCCGAAATATGGTCACATCTAGTGATGAGCTATATGAGATAGATGTAAAAGTCTATCCAAGGCTGCATACCCTCAAAAGGATTAGAGAGAAGTCGGAGATTGCAGCAAATTTGAGAGGTTGGCCTCTGCCAATAAATGGCTACACTTTTAGGCATCAACCTCTCAATGACGACGATGGTGTAGAATTGATCGAGGGTGGGGGGAGGACCTTCCAGAAACTAGGGATCAATGATGGTGATGCGATCATGGTGGTACCGGTGACTTCCAGTTTCAAAGTAAGCATTGCTGGAATGGGTGTGGATACCAACGCATTTTCAGTTCTCCTCCGCGGAGATATTGATGGATGATGAAATGCCATTTCATTTGTATGGCCTTCGCAAGGGTGATCGCATAAGAGTGAACCCTCATTCTGCCCCTCAAACTTCTACTCTTGATCGAACTGGGAACACCCAAGAAGCACAAACAAACTATTAACCTTGAGTTCCATATCATGTGGAAAATTTAGCTTGCTAGCTTGGTAGTGCTTACTTTACATCATTTGGCTTTCTATATTTTAATAAAGGCCTTCTGGCCAATCATATGTTCATTTTCATTACTCTTTGTTCAGTTAAAAATAAATAAATAATTGTAGATCGAATAATCTTATGGTATTGATTTCTAATTATGGAAGACGATCATCAGCTAAGGTTATATAGTTTGCATTTGGTGAGAAAATACAAATATGGAAAAACAAACTTGATGCATGCTTGATAAATTTAGAGTGAAAATTTGTGAATAAAGGAATAACATAAACGTATTATTTCTTTTTAGCAAATTGATAACAAAAGTACAAAACTAGCTATATATATAAGCAAAAAAAAAAAACATATGATATTGAGGCTTGTTTGCACACATTAGTGAGCCTGGTTTGATATAAGGCGCACACAATCTTTATAAAATTCAAGGATAAGCTATAAGCATAAAAATTCTATAGTAGAAGGAACTCTTTCCTTAAGGTGTTCCTTAGCATGCTTTCTTGCCTGCACTTCCTCATCCACCATTGTACTTCCTCTGTCCATTTTGGGGGGCCAAATCCAACGCTGACCAGGATCAATAATAATCTTCTCTAGCGCAACAGCATTCTCTATCAAGTATACGACATGTTCGACAACACTTTAATAGCCACGATAACCCACAATTCCTACTACTTTGAGGCTATGATGAGGGAATTTGGGAGCTTTGCTTACTGTTGTTTCGACGTATGTTCGGAAGTCCAACTGCAGAAAGCTAGGGAAGAAGTGTTGGAATTGTGGGTTATCGTGGCTATTAAAGTGTTGTCGAACATGTCGTATACTTGATAGAGAATGCTGTTGCACTAGAGTATCAATCTTCTGCATTCCACCCCTTACTATGCTCGAGTTGAATCCTCGCGTCTGGCATTTAGAGCTTTATCATACTTTGTGGGCTTACCGGACTTCCAAGCACGGTCCGACAGCTACTGCCCCATATGCTCTCATGTTTGGTCACGATGCTGTCCTTCCACTCGAGGTTCACGTCGCCTCGCTTCGCGTCCAGGAACAACATCAGTTGATCGGTGATGATTACGTTCAAGCGATGTGGCAAGAGCTTGAAGACCTTGATGAGCACCGCATCACTGCATTCAACAATCTTATCCTTGAGAAGCAACGCATTGCGCAGTCCTACGATAGGGTTACCCGCGGTCAAAGCTTTGCCGAGGGCCAAATAGTGTGGAGAGCCGTCTTACCATCGGGAGAGAAGACTGAAGGCCGCGGGAAATTGTCCGCGCGGTAGGAAGGACCTTTCATTGTCCATCGCATACTGCCCAAAGGAGCGTTCCATTTGCGCAACCTTGATGGCACACTCCATCCTAATCCTATCAACGGACGTTTCCTGAAACGCCATGTTGCTAGCGTATGGGAGCGCACTGATCCGTCACAATCTGCCCCGCGCTAACAATCCATAGTGCTCAGTGCCATCGCGCTAGCCTTCTGCCGCCTTCCACTAAGGGGCAACACAACAGGAGCATTGAGTCTAGTTCATTAATTTCTTTGTAAACGTGCGAGGTCTATTTTACAGACTAGTACAAGATTGAGGCCTATTTCAGATGCCCTAAATTAAAGTCTGATCATCTTTTCATCTTTCAATGAAGGGTTTGTCGCCCAAGTCTGATCATCTTTTCATCTTTCAATGAAGGGTTTGTCGCCTAGCAAAGGAAACGTTCGTGCATGGGGGCAACATGGCATGCGAACCAATTTAGACCAAGGTCTCTTAAGTTTCCCTTGCACGCGGGGCGTCAAGGCCGGCGAAGTCTGTTTCTCTCATTATTAATCTTGTGTTCATCAGCGAGATGACTTGGTTCGCTGTGCTAGTCTTGCATTAGGATACTTACCCGCTCGCGACATGTTCAATAAGGCATTTTCGCTTGGCCAATTCAAGCTCAAGGCCTAGAGGGCAATGTTTACGCCTAAATTAATATTTTACTGGAACAGTAATTGTCTATGTAAATATTAATTAAGTTCTTGGTCTATGTCAGTCGGCGAGCCCAAGTTCCTTTAAAGTTTACAAATAATGGCCCGCCAGCGGGACCACGCGAGGTGATTTGCAAAGTCCGCGTGCGGAATGACTCCTCGCGGACTAACGGATCTCGCGCGCTTTCAGACAAAAACAGAGCTCGCGCGCGAAATGACTTTGCGCGGAATACATAGTTGCGCGGAATGTTTTGCCCGGAATGGCTTCACGCGGGGCGATTTATTTGTTCATTTCGCTTAGGCGAGGCGGACTGCATCTAGGCACGCTGGCGAACTAATTCGCTGGTTAGCAAGGTAAACACACGCGGAGTTCGCGCGAACACTTATAATCGTTTCTGACTTTTTACAGTCTTTGACACGCTTTGGGCCAATCCATGTGGCTCTTATTAATTAAAAAGCCTTGTTTTGGCCCGCGAGCTGCAATAGCCCGCGAGGTGGAATTGAGCTACAGAGTCCGCGGCCCGCGTGAGTTAGTATTCTACATGGACTGTGATACCCGCGGGATAAGGGTTACTTTTAATTCCGCTTCGCATGGGAGTCCAGACCTTATCCTATGCGGACTGTGCGAATTGGATACGTGTCACATAAGGACTGGTCTGCATGGGAGGAATAGTGTCCTCATGCTTCACGTTGCAGAATCCAACAGGGATTATGATTGTCTTTCGCGACAAGGATTTCTCCCCTATATAAAGAAGCTCGACAGCTCTCTCTAACAATCAATCAATCAAACAAATACAAACACAAACCAACTGCAACCAGTTACCCTTCAAAGCCTCTTCGAAACCCCGATTCTAAGCGCCCCGCCGCCTAGAATTCTTCAGAGCTCTCCGGACTCTACCTCGATTCTTCGGAATCATCCATATTAGTTGCTCTGCTCACGCCGCCGTGAGTATCGACCTCTTGTGCTCATAAATTCCTCGTCCGCGAGGTGGCACCTGGAATTCCTTTCGCCTGATTCAAAAAGTCAAGCACACATACAACCTCTTCCTCGTCCGCGAGGTGGCACGCCCGCACTCCCCTTTTCTCTTTGTTCGCTATTCACCTCCGCTCCATACGCTGAGGATCGTGGCCAAAACAACTGGGAACTCTCAATGGACAGGATTTTGTGGGTATGTAGCCAAGCTGTCGTGCTCTCGGAGCTCCCTCGTTTCCTCCTTTTGCTGTTACAGTTCCGGGAACTCGGGATGGAAATGAGGTACCGAGACAGAGGAAGGGAGGTGTCGAGGTGTGTTCTGGCCCCATGTATATTCACTTTCTTAAGAAGTGCCCAATCCCGGGAGGAATAGAGGTTTAGTCTCAGGATAGGGGCATTGAGAACCGCGAGAGGGTTACGAATTGCCGGAGATGGGTGCCGAGAGCGAGTCCAGACCTGGTATCACTGTCGGGATGGGAAGATGGTCGTTGAAACAAGTGGTGCCAAGAGCAGTTGTTGACTGCGAAGGCAAGTCCTTAAGATGAAGGTGTCAGGTTCTAGTGGCGGGGACCATGGAAGGAGGGATGTCGGGTCGCTACCGCGACTCTAGTAAGGAGGAGCTACCGCTGAGTCTCGTGGTAATATTAAAACCCAAGAGGTGGGCAATAGGTGTCGACACCGAGAAAGGAACTTAGACACATGATGTGCCGAGAGCAGTGGAACCAACAAGGGGGTGCCAAGTACCAGGATCAAGTCCCGAGAGATGCTGGATGGCTATAGCGGGAGTCGGGAGGAGAAGTACTGCCAAGTTTCGGATGCCGGGAGGGAGAGAATCGGGAGCCGTTGTCGGGATACGTCAACGAGAGGTTTGGCAGTCTAACAAATAATCAAGAGCGCAATTTGTCTTTCTCTTCCATCTTTTGTTTGATGAGATCCAGAATTTGTGGGCAGATATAGGAATCAAATAGGGTTGTTGTAGTAGCAAGAGAAGAGACGGGCTGCACCAGGAAGAGAGAGAAAACCAAGGGTGCCCAAAGTAATTATGGGTTTGGCCATGTCGGCGTGTGGGTTGTCATCAGAGGTTGGAAAGGTCACCGGACCTTGTGGAGGCATGGTTTGACTCACTTGACCCTGGCGAGTCCGATGGTGGTAGAGGTGAGCTACCTTATGGTAGTGGAGGCCAATCATGGAGGAGAGAGAAAATATCATATCTACTTTCTCTCTCCTCAAAAATCTTTGTAATTGATACCCAGAAGCTTTGGAAAACTTGATTTTCATGCAAGTGAGATGTAATATCAGGAAAATCTATAAAGGGGATGAGTTTTTCATGCTTGAGCAGAGATGGAGGAGGAGGAGAGAGAGAGAGAGAGAGTGTGTGTGTGTGTGTGTGTGTGTGTGTGTCGTCGGAAAAAAGAAATATTTCCAGAAAAAGGAATTCTGGCCAAATGATGAGTATGCTCTTGGACTGTCCCGCTGACAAAAAGAACTCGGGCGGGTCATCTCACTTCGCTCTCCTGCGAGCTATCTCGCCTCGCTTCCATGTGAGGTATCTCGCCTCGAATCCTCACGAGCTACTTCGTCTTGCTTCCACGCGAGCTATCTCGCCTCGCCTCCATGCGATTTATCTCGCCTTTCATCCCATGTGAGCCATCTCGCCTCGCGTCTATCATGCCTCTCGGGTGGTAGAACAACATTACTTTTAGTAACATTACCCACAGACGGCGCCAATTGTTTCTGCAGGAACCCGGAGGCTCTGCAGAAACACGGTGGAACATGAATATGAACATAGACACAATATTTATAGTGGTTCACCATGCCATCGGAGGACATGACTACGTCCACTTAAGATTCCACTATCATGGCCAATAGGCCTTTGGTGTTACAAGAGTTTCCATCCCGCGCGGGGTACAAGAGCAACCATCAGGCGCGGTCTGGAGCATTACAAATGGGGGAGGGGTGGGCTACCCATCCAGCGCAGTGGGGTTTATCTCCGCGGGGTGGAGTACAGTTGATCTCCTCTACCTCTCGCAGGGTGGCGTATTATTCATCCCTATATCTAGAGGGAAAGCTTTCCTTTTATAGATAAGGAATGTTTCCTCTTACATTATGTTTCTGATGTGGGACAAAATGCACATTTATCTTATCATGGTGCCTTCTTGTGGAGCTTGGAGAAGCACATTCCCGTTGCTACATTGATGATCTTTCACCATGGCGAGGTAGGTGGGATGTCGGTCTACAAGTTTCATAACTGGTCTATGGGCGGGGAAGGTAGTTTACTAACTACCAACTACAAGTCCCCCCAAGTTCCCGCTCAAGACATGTCTTGAGTGGGGACTTTAACATATAAAATGTCCATAGATCAGTTATTTCTCAACAGGCACCCGTGAGCGGAGGAGTCCGCCTCGCACAAAAGGGCTGACACTCGGGTGAGTTGGCAAGTTGAGTCCGCTGGCGCAAACTAAGGAGTCCGCTTCGCTTATAATGATTATATCAGTGATACACGCAAGGTGCATCTTGTTCCACGCGAGATGGGTCTCGGTGACACGGGCGAGATGGGTTTCGGTGACACACGTGAGTTGTTGAATTCGCTCTGCGTGCCAGAACCACGCGCGAGCTGGGGAGTTCGCCTCGCGGACATGTCCTACACGCGAGCTGAAGAGTTCACTCCGCGCACAAGGACTATGACGCGAGCTGAGGAGTTCGCTCCGCGTACCAGAACCACATGCGAGCTGTGGAGTTCGCCTAAAAAATGTCTCTGACTCGGCGAGACGAGGATTGTTGTACATTCACAATAAACAAATGATTAACACAATTATGGGGCTAACCAAGTACGGATATGGCATAATAATTATCGAGAAGCAAAATGGTTCATGCATTTTAGTTCGTATATGCTTCCCGTTGGTTCTTGCTTGGGTATAAGAATCTCATGAAACGGTTGGTATGTTTCTTCCCGTTAGTTCTTATCCGGGAATCGAGATTCTCCTAAGCAGTTATTGCATGCTTCCTCCCGGTGACACTTATCCGAGACTCACAAATTTGAATGGACAATAGTGATCATAGACCATGTTATATAGTTCGTACATGAAGCATGCTTTGTACTTTCATAAGAGACAATTAAATGAAGGACTTATCTGTGGAAAGAGCTGCCGCACGGGTGGACATATGAGGTGTTGATTCATGCCCGTACTACTCCCGAACGATGAATCCTTGTTGTTAGTACGGTTGTTGACTTTTTCCAGATAAATAGCTCCAGGCGGGTCATCTCACCTCACTCCCATGCGGGCTATCTCGCCTCACATCCATGCGAGCTATTCTGCTGGACTTCCAATCCTGCTGACAAAAGAACAACGGACGATATTCTGCTTTCGGACTACCTATCCCGCAGAGAAAAGAACAACGGGCGGGATGTTGTGGGTTTGCTCTTGGACTGTCCCGCTGACAAAAAGAACCCGGGCGGGTCATCTCGCTTCGCTCCTCTGCGAGCTATCTCGCCTCGCTTCCATGTGAGGTATCTCGCCTCGAATCCTCACGAGCTACTTCGCCTTGCTTCCACGCAAGCTATCTCGCCTCGCCTCCATGCAATTTATCTCGCCTTTCATCCCATACGAGCCATCTCGCCTCGCGTCTATCTTGCCTCTCGGGTGGTAGAACAACATGAATTTTAGTAACATTTCCCACAGACGGCGCCAATTGTTTATGCAGGAACCCGGAGGCTCTGCAGAAGCACGGTGAAACATGAATATGAACATAGACACAATATTTATAGTGGTTCATCATGCCATCGGAGGACATGACTACGTCCACTTAAGATTCCACTATCATGGCCAATAGGCCTTTGATGTTACAAGAGTTTCCATCCCGTACGGGGTACAAGAGCAACCATCATGCGCAGTCTGAAGTATTACAAATGGGGGAGGGGTGGGCTACCCATCCCGCGCGGTGGGGTTTATAGCCGCGGGGTGGAGTACAGTTGATCTCTTATATCTCTCGCGGGGTGGCATATTATTCATCCCTATATCTAGAGGGGAAGCCTTCCTTTTATAGATAAGGAAGGTTTCCTCTTACATTATGTTTCTGATGTGGGACAAAATGCATATTTATCTTATCATAGTGCCTTTTTGTGGAGCTTGGAAGAGCACCTTCCCGTTGTTGCATTGATGATCTTTCACCATGGTGAGGTAGGTGGGATGTCGGTCTACAAGTTTCATGACTGGTCTATGGGCAGGGAAGGTAGTTTACTGACTACCGACTACACTCATGGTGAGCTATGTGAGGGTTACCACTTGAGAGCCCTCCTTCTAGAGCCAATCATTTTGGCGTGAATCCTGGGGGATGAACTGTCACATCCCGGTTCTTAAGTTATTTTACGTTTATTTACTTTGGTATTATTCTGGTCTTTTACCGTATTAAGTAACCGTTTACTATTAAGGACCTTAAAGTTGACTTTTTCTTCTATTTGGAATTTGGGAAAACTTTCTTCGGGAAAGTTGTAGAGGAGGTTATTATGAGTTCGTAGACATGCTACGTGTTAAATTCGGAGTTAGCATGAAAAAGTTATCATCTAAAAATAAATATTTTGTGTTGGTAAAAAAAGGTAAATTTTTAGTGGGTATATTTTATTTTGGGTTGGGGTTTTAAGCGGACCGGGTGTGGGGGAAAAGCCCAACCCCGTTTTATCTCTCTCTCTTCTCTCTCTCCCTCCTTCCCGCGAACTCACCCGACCTGTCGGAGAACCACCCGCTCCAGTCGTCGTCCGGCCGCCAGGGACCGCCAGACCAGTCCCATTCGGACCCCCGCCACCTTCTTTCTCTCCCTAGGTCAGAGACCGTGCACGGGTCACCGCCGAGTGGCAGAAATCCCCTCCCCCGTAGCCGACTGCCTCTTAGTCGGAGCTCCGTCCTCTGGCCACCAAAGGTCGAGATTTTTGGCTCAACTTGTAGCCCTCATCTAGGTGAGTAATTCCTCCAAAGGAATATGTTTAATTCGATCTTGTTGTTGAGAAATATATAATTAAAGTTTTAGGGCTCATTTCCTTGTTTTGGTCTGGTTGCCCTAGTTAAGCTTAGAATTGGATTTTGTGGTAGTTATGAAAGTTGTTTGGATTGTTGAGAGGAAGATTGTGTCAAAATTTGGTGGCCAATAGAGGTCGCCGGAGTCGGCCCCCGGCCGCCACTACCGGCGGAGCCGCCGCTATTAGAGGGTTTTTCAGAGTTTTAAGTGTGTTACATTAAGGGGAGTTTATTGGTGTGAAGTTTGGAATTTTTGGAGGAGTTTTGGTTAGGTTTAACATTTTGCAAAAATTGAGAATGTTGGCGGTTGTTAAAATGAAAATTCGGCCGCTGGATGTCTATGGTGTTTATTCTAGAATGTTGGAAGTGATGAATTAAGGTTGTGGTGGAGTTTGGTGTGAATCCGATAAGTTTAACCCTAGTAAGAGTAGTGGGTTAAGCGGAAGAGTTTTGGTGTTTGTATGTAAGTATTTGTTTTCCGAAATTGAAGTTTGGTCCTAAGCATGTTTATTGTGTCAGGATACAAAGGGAACCTCGTTTGAGTAGCAATATGGATATCGTCAGGCTTATGCCTAAATTTGTGAGTGAATATTTTGATTTTAAATAATTATGAATGCAAGATTTTTATAAGTTATCATTTTATTTTCCGAGCGTATATTATAATTTCGACTTATGAAATTATCTTGGAAATTATTTGAGTTTGACGCATTGATAAATTGATGGTCGTAACTTATGGATTTGAGCTCGGATTATTATTTTGGAATTTGAGTTTGGATATTCTTTATGACTCCAGATTTAAATATTATTGGTTTTATTTTGATGACTTGAGATTTATAAATGATTACCGAAAATGAGATTTTTGGTAGTTCTCCATCATAATTTAATTGTTTATTTGAGGCATAATGATTTTGACGTGGAGAATATTTTAGCGAGTATTTTCGAGTGGAGATATTATTATTTATGGTTTATATTTGGTATTGAAATCTCGCTTATGTTTATAAATTTGAGAATATTTTGACGTGTGAGACACGTCATTAAGTTTTAATATAATTTCTTATGATGATTTTCAAGTACGGTTGGGAACCGTACAATTGATATAATTTTGGAGAAGTTTAGTGGATTTATGAGATTTCGTATGTTTTAGCCACCATATTATGGGGTCGCTTATATTGTTTATTGCTAGCTAACTATTATTAGCGGCTACTCACCATAGGTGAGTATTGCGTTTAGCTTGTGACGTTATTATAGCCTAGGAGGCAACCGATCAGTATTTATATTTATATGTTAGCTATCCATTATTAGTGGCTACTCACCATAGGTGAGTAGAGCACTTAGCGTGTGACGCTATTATTGCCTGGGAGGCTTTTTTTTCGTGGTGATAACTCTTCCCCATATTTTATTTTTTCTTGATTATATAATTGATTAACCAGTGGGGCTGGTTTATCCCTCATTTTAGATTTCGGTTTTATTTAACCAGCGGGGCTGGGTTTTGTATTATTAATGGTAGTTGGATTTAAAGTTTTAGAGATATTGAAAGTTGCGTGTAACCAAGTTTTAAAAGTTGAAATGTGAGAAAGTATATATAAGTTATGTAGTTGTTAAATTATTTAATTTATTTTGTTCCACTCACTCTAACGTTTTTAAATTACTTTTCCCTGGGCCCTTTGGTTTTGAATGCCCAGTATGCATGATAAGATTAAATGAGGTCGAGCGTACATGAAGTCGAGGCATAGTCAGAGGCTGCTTCTGCTTATTCCTTATTATTTGTTTTTATTTCATTTTAGATATGTTCTGATAACCATTTGAGATGTTATGAAATTAAGGAGCAGGAAGGCTCCTGGAGTTGAGATTGGATATTTTTTAATAGAAGTGTTTTTCTGGAATTTTTCAAGTAAGGGTTGTCCATTTTCAAGGTAGATTATACCTAAGTTTGGGTAAATTTACCTTGGAGGTGGATCCCACAAGATTTACTCCGGGTTTCAGGGTGAAATTCGGGATGGGTCCTAACATGAACCACACAAAATACGGGAAGAACACCATTTTCAAGATTCAATCATGAGCAAATGACGTCAGAGGGAAAACCGGGTTTTCTGGCGTTCGACCCTTCGATGCCTAAGTCAACCACATGATTGAGGCTAGAAATGAGGTATGAATAGAGTGGAGATAGAGACTTACCCAAATGAGGGGTGTAAACATTTATTTATTGAGATAGGGTGGATGCATCTCAAAAGTACAATTTTACTCTTATTGGAGAATATATTATTATTATGCCCTCAAGGAAAAATGTAGGTTTCTTGGGCTTAGTTAAGACTCAAACTCATTTTATGTGGCAAAATGTGTCTTTTTAGGCGATTAAAACCGATGTTCTATCTCTCACATGTGATGTATTAACAACCTGAAACGCTGAAACCTTTCCCTTATTGGTGTATTCGATTCATAACACCATTACTTCACAACCGATTGATATCAACATCTAGCCAGCAATTGTTTTACTCCATATATATTGATTGTGCCGAACTTGTCTGATCTCTATATTTGTGTACGTGGCTCGGGTTCGATCTTGTGCTTCTGGTTCTACACTACTTCTAGCTAATTCTAACCGTTTTTTTCACATAGTTGAATTTCCGGGCCTCTTTCCAATTAAGGGATGATGTTCCATCTTTGTCATGATCTAATTGTTGTTATAAACCAAACTCTTGAAAGTGGAATTGCAATTTTGCCTTGATCTCTTCTTCATTTTTGTCTCCTTTTCCATTTTAGAAAAAAGAAGTGTGTATAGTGCAGTGGATATGAAATCTCCAATCATGTTCACCTTAGTCAGTCACTGACTAAGAGATTCGTGGTCAGTCACCATTAGATTTAAATCCAAAGGTGAGGAGAATTATTTTTTAGTAGAGTTGTTTTTTTTTTCAACTTTTAAATATTAATATAATGTTAATTGATCATGAATATCTTGATTAGTGATTGACCATGTGAACACTACTCATGAAATCTCTGATGCAATAACATGGTTTTATTTGTAGTCATGTAAATGTAGCATGTATGATTTCATATTTCCTTAACTATTTCCCATTGCGTGGATTGATATATCACACGCAAGTAAGCATGCATAGGTACGTAATTGATCAATATGTATGCTTGTAATGTATGCATTATGTATTCATACGGTACGGTGTATATACTAGAGCCTTTAGCTAATTAAAGACACTTGGCTATACGTACTCGTCGACGGCGAATCGTATAAATGTAACATGTAACCTGTACCACACAGGTACTCTAGCTAGGGTATTGTTGGTTCAACAACTCTAACCTAACCACATTAACCCTTAAGCACGGGATCGATCAACATCCTATCCTCCAACACGTTTGGAATTCCTTTTCTTTCTTCAAAAATTGAATTGACTTTCTTAACAATTCACGTATTATATATATATATATATATATATCAAACATATGTGTATAGCTACTGTATGTGTTGCTGGTAATTTGCAGCAGTGACATCTCACTTAGCTATGTACCACATCATCATCGTCTTCTCCACGAAATTGAATCGTTACCTGTGAAACTCTCAACTGTTTTTTTGGCACCCATAAATTAAGATTGCAACCATAACTAAGCTCATCACCAAGCTTTTTCGTTTTATATATTCATTAAATTTCTTCTTCTTTTGCTGGGTCTAATTGTATGCAACCATGCTCGAAGTGCACGTTCCATCGATATATCATGTCTTCCATCATTATTACAAAATCAATTTATGTATTTATGGAGCTTGCTAGCTATATAAGTAAAGTACCTTCTTCGGTTCTTCCTCTTCAAGACTGAAATAAAAGCAACTTCGATCACTACATTTTGTCATACCATATAGTTCTAACAAATATAAGGCGATCGAATTGTACGAAAGTGTATCAGATGCAAAGAAGAAGAAAAAACATTCACAAGCAAGCTCTATATGAGAAATTCTCATGTCATCCTATTAGTTTGCTCTATTACCATGCGGTGAGAATGCCTTATGTAAGAATCTATGAGCTATACAGGCGTGTATGTGCACACATAGTTGATCATGAGCAATAATATTATTGATGTGTTCCCGTGGCTTCATGGCATGTATGATCAATTCGATCGATTCGTGATTGATTTATACTTGTATCCATAAATCCATGATTAGTCGGTGCTGGACATCTATGATATGGCAAAAAAGAATCGATTAAAAACCAAGGCCAAAGCAGCCTAGCCAGATTGAGACCCGATATGTGAGTCTATAACAACTCGATCGATCTGGTCCATTTAACACATTAGAAAGAGCATTTTTTTTAACGTTTTATTAATAACTCACACACCCTACATATGTCCGTGAGGTTTGAACTCGTGACCTCAAAGTTGTTAGTTAAACACCTTAACCAACCAAGTCACGACTTAAAGAGCATTTCTTTAGAAAGCTTGTATGTGTTATATATCGTAGATGTTATGATGTTCATAAATTATATTACGTATTACGTATACTCACATTTGGTACCCAGAACTACATTACATATTCTTATTTGTTAACACTGTTGTACTAATATTAAACCATGTTTGATGTCGCATGGTATTAAAGTAGTTTTATCTGATTTATGGTTTAGAATGATAGTGTTATCTAAGGATAACCAATTTGAGTACCAATAATAACACTATTTAAAGAGACAAAAATGAAAATAAGATACTACGTAAACTTATTTATTTTAATACCAAGTTACACCAAATATGATATTAACCGAACTGAACTCTTGTTTAAGAAGTCCTAACCAATATGATACTAACCACCGGACTCTTTTTTATTTAAGACCGTCTTAACTAGTCTCAACAATCATACACGTAATCCAAATATAATTAGTTAATCTAATCGTTGAAACTAGTTGTTAATCAGGAAACATCCCAGTCTAACACAGGAACACTAGATTCATAGAATCTTCATGTGACCTTGAGCTTTGACTAGTCTTTTTCATTCTTATTTACTAGGGTTTATTTTATTTTATTTTATTTATTTCGTTCTCCTTTCTCGTCTTTTCTTTTGCAATCATGTAATGTGATGAGCTGTGACTACTGCTGTCACATTGTTATTTACCCTTTGAATAAAGATCATGCATCAGTCCAGACGAAAAGCCATGCACCAATTTAAAAGAAATAACTTTGAATTAATTTATACGACTTTTTCATAGCTAAATGAACTAGTTGGAGCTTATTAATCAAATGAGAGCCATATATGGTCCCTAATTCCAAATCTTACGCAAAACAAAACTTTGAATTTTGAAGTGTAACTGAGAGTAAACCAAGCAGACGAAGAACACTACCGACTAATCCTATCAAATTGGAAGAATAAATTTGAATTACTAACAAGCGAAATTACTCATTTCTTATTAAATTTTTACAGCGCAAGCGCGGCCTTTTCACACAGCTATTTCTTACACTATTCATGGACAAACGAAAAGAAAAACCTATTAATATATCTACCAATTAGTTAAGCTTGAATCCTTTGATGGGTTCAGGTGAAGAGGGTAGGATCCAATAGATGAGAAACCTGTAGCGCCCATAGAAGCAAGAGGTTAGCTACCAGTTAACAAGACACAACTTACGTACTGGATCCACTGCTAGTTTCTGCTACTCGATCGATCGTCCTCACTGGTCGATCACTCGATCAGAGCTAGCTGCTAGCTAGCCTCGTATTGCATGCATGTAGTTTAGCACTTTGAGTCTTTTGATCAATGACATATCTGTGAGCTAGTTTGTCTTTCAGCTTCAGCTATTCCTTGTGTAGGGGCAGAGTTTGCTTGACCTTTATGCATGTCAACATTGATTTCAAAGAGCAATAACAAAACAAGTTTCCTGATAACTCGAAAATGAGATCGAGTGTCCACCTATAGTTTAGCTCTACAATTCTACAAAGTTTGATTGCTTGATTATGTTTCCTTCATTTTCTGACATACAAAGTTTGATTGCTTGATTATGTTTCCTTAATTTTCTGAAATTAAGAGTCATTATGGCTTAAGGATCCCCTAATCAAACACACGAGGTTTTTACATTACTGTTTTTAACAAAAATCAATGTGTATTAATGAATGATGTCAGAATTTTTATTATGAAATCGGTGTATATTAATGAATAACGTCAAAATTCTTATTATGAAAATCAGTATACGTTTAACGCACTCGCATATATCGATCGGTCACATAAACTATGCATTACATTCGTCGATTTTCTTAATTATTATAGGATTAGAGTAACGAGGACTAATTAGATGAAAAGCCCCACCTTATCCAATCTCACATGGATGTTTGGATGGACATGCACTCTTGAATCACTCTCCTTGTAACGCTAATGAAAACTATATATTAAAAATAATTTCATATAAACACCAACATTATTATGTTACTAAAAAGCGCATTCCTCAATGATTATGACTTTCGGTCAAAATCAAATACCATAATATATAATTAATTTGGGGAAAAAAATATAAATATTTAATTCGGTGTATTTCCAGGTTGTATCCCTCCAAAATTGATGGTGGCCTCGTTGTGGAGAAAGTGAACCTTTTGGGGGCCCACGTCAAATTTAAAGGGCCTGGACCGCCTGGTTATTAGTTAACGGCTATTCAAGCTGCTTCGGGATGTTACAGTTATACCCTTACGCGCGCTCGTAATAACGAGTCGGCCACTCTTGCTGCTTAGTTACGTCGTCGTCAAAGAAACGTCGGGAATATGGGTTTTTACTTAGCAAAGCTTCACAAGGAAACGTAACAATGGTGAACCACATAGAACTTTGGAACAATTTAGTTTGCCTACTTTTTTTCTTTCTTTCTTGATTTCCTAATTAGCTACATGAATACCAACAATACAATAAGCACGTTCACACGTATATTCTCTAGTTACTTGCTATGTAGGTGCCTTGTGGCAATGTCTAGCTAGCTATTTCTATGTAAATAATTGACTAGAAGACGGGAAAAATGTTTAGTTATGTCGGTCTTTTTTCACGAGTTGGATGTGACACGTTTATATGGAGTAGCTCAAAACAAGGCTAGTTAGTTGCTACTAACTTGTTAAGGAAAATATCCTTAATATATTGGAATAAAAACGTTTATAAACACGATAGCATAGCTTATCTTCAGAAAGGTAATTGTTAATATTGAAACTTGTAAAAACTATTGATACAAACTAGTTGTGCGTAATTAGAAGCGAGCTAACATTATCGCTCGGAGATTGAATGTGTGCATAAAGGTTCGTTGGGATCAAACTTGAAATTGACTTGTGATAAACAAGAAGCGATGAACGGAAGCAATGTGGCAACAAAGATTGAAGAGTCAAAACTGGCCGGAGGAGCCAAAGGCAGATTCGTATCGCTATCGTCAAAATAAGCATACCTTTCTTCGTCACCAAACACCAAACAGAAGATTAATTAGCAACCTCAAAGTACCAGTTAGATTCATCTAAATGTTTTTTAAAACCCAAAGAAAGGTTTCGTGGATATGGTGATGACATGTAATAAGAGTTGGGTGGGGGGATGGCAGATTGGAGAACTGAATGGTGTTTTCAAAGACCAAATGAATTAGACTTAATTATGTGATGGCTAAAGAAAACAACGAGAAAACAACATATCTAAAGTGCTAATAATCACTTTTTTTTTTATATTTTCAAAAAAGAAGAAGAAAAAGTGCTAAAAATCCATGATTATTATCGTGTTCATATGCAAGAGTGTGTGGAAGCTTTTTTGAGCTTAAGTGCAGATATGGTTGAGCTACTTGCCCATCTTTTTTGGAGATGATCAATTCTGCATGATTCGAGTTCAAATGCTTTGCCACCCATCGTGTAATACGTAGGTCAACCATTGTTTTGTTGAATACTATGTGTATTTCTTGGTATTCTTTTAGGGTTCTTATGGGATGGTTACAGATTTCTTGTTAACGTCTGGGAGCTACAAGATTGATGGAGACAACAAGTTTAATTTGTGTTTTGTTTTTAACAATAGCAACAGACATGTGTAATCAGTTATGTGTATAAATATATTAAATGACTAACTATAAATTTGTAAAAATTGAAATAAATAATGTCTTATCATTTCGTATACAAGACAATCAAAACAAATCACAGTTGGTTATTTAATTGTGAGATTTGTTTCTATAAGAATACTGATACGTACTTTGATAGTACCCTATTCAACGACCGGTATATTAGTATGTCAACCGGTTGTACCACCGTCTTTTGAGTAAGACTAATAAACAAAGTATAGAATAAACAAAAAAATTAATAATGTTGAAATATATTCCGTAAAAACAAACATTCTAATAAAAATCAATAGGTTATAACTAGTAGAAAAAACATAGGAAACTTGGTTCCTTCTTACATGAAAGCTCGACTCCATGACTCATTAATTGAAGTGAGATTCATACACATTATAAATTATATTCCTAAAATTAGCTTTTTTATATTAAGAAGGAAAGAGAAAAAAGAGTTTGTTAAACAACGCATTACATTTTTTTGTTTCTAGAGTTTAAAACAAAAATGGCGGTCCCCCAACAATAATAGTTGGCAAATAAATGAAGGCAAATGAAAATTGGGAAAGAAGAAAGGGTAGAAGCGTAAATTAGGCTGGGGCATTGGAAGTTGAACATGAGGCGGGATTAAGAGGTGGCCAGGTGGATAGTATATATTAAGTAGCTGGACGCCAATTCCCCACCACCCACAGAACAGCTGGCCCTAAATCCCCTTCTCTCTCAGTTTTTCCTCTCTTCCTCTTTTTTTGGTTTTTGAAAAAGAAAAACTCTGATCGCGAACCCTAGAAACTTCCGGAGCAGAACAACAAGCTACCAGTTCGCCGATCCGGAATGACGCAATAGTCCCTCCCCCGCACTCTCTCCTACCTCGCCGGAGCTCGTTAACCAGGTAAGCGCCGCCGCGTCGACGAAGTACGCGTCTTTTTTGTTTCACTTCCTTCGCTGTCTGATCTGAAACGGTGCCGTTTTGGTTTTGGTTTGAGAGATGGAGCTGTAGCGATTCGGAATGAGAATGCGTTGGTTTGGAAATGGAGATCTGTTTATGGATTTTGCTTTTTTGTTTTGAAAAGTTTGAATTTTACTGTGGTTTGGCTGTGCATTCTGTACGTAATTAGAAGCAGCGGAAATTTGTGGTGTTGATTTTTGATTTTGTATCTGTAGCATGGAATTTGTGTGATTTTGTTCTCACTCGCTATGTGTGAGAGGAGAGCTCAGATCTGCTTTGATTTTCTATGCATATGTGATTTTCGGGGTTTGGATAGAGAGAGTAATGATTGCGTGACTCTAGTTTAGAGCGGAATTAGCAATTATTAATTTTTTTTTCCGATGATTTTGGGTTTTGGATGATACTTTACTTTTTGGGGTTCTGTTTGGGTAGTTAACAATGATTGAAGCTGGAATTTATATGACAAAATTTGAAGCCAGTTTCGGACTACTTGTTCTCCTTGGTTGCTCATGTATCCGATGATCGGAGAAATATAGATGCAATTTTCTTTTGAAGTTTGCTGTATTCTATTGACAAGTTTTTCCCAAACAAACAAAACACATGCGGTAACTGCAGAAAACAATATTTTTTGGCCTTTTCAATGGCTTTTGAAATAGAGACCTGTATGGTTGCCTGTGTATAATATGAGGAAGAAGATTGTCAGTGTTTGTTGGATTATGTTGAGGGAGGTCTTGGTGTAAATTTCTTATTGGTGTCGTGGCTGGTGTTTCAGTAGATTTAATTAACTCTGGATCCTGTTATTTAAAAATATATTGACGGGGTGTGGTGTTTACTTTTACAGTGATCGGATTGGTGACTCTTGACTTTGATCGAATTGTCAGTATGGTTGCTACTGCTGCTACTTCGTCGTTCTTTCCGGTTCCTTCTCCCGACTCTGGTGCCAAGAATTCCAAGAATGGAAATGGGAATTCCAAGTTAGGACTCAAATCAAAATCTGCTGCGGCTGGTTTGCAGGTAAAGGCCAACGCTCAAGCCCCTCCAAAAATAAATGGCACTAGTGTTGGTTTGGCCACTGTTGGAAGTGGAAAGCATGGGGATGACATGCACGGACTTACTCAATCCCCTCCTGCACGGACTTTCATTAACCAATTACCTGATTGGAGTATGCTCCTTGCTGCTATAACCACAATCTTCTTGGCAGCTGAAAAACAATGGATGATGCTTGATTGGAAACCCAAGCGGCCTGATATGCTAATTGACCCATTTGGTCTGGGAAGAATTGTTCAGGATGGTCTTGTATTCCGCCAGAATTTCTCCATTAGATCGTATGAAATAGGTGCTGATAGAACGGCTTCAATAGAGACGTTAATGAATCATTTACAGGTACTTAATATTTTCAATTTATTTTCCACAGTTTTGAAGATGAATTTGTTTGATGAGGTTGTGGTCAGAAAGCACTTTTCACCTTATTGTACTTGATTTCATTTTCTTCCCTTACAAGTTTTATTATTTATTTTCTCTATGCAGGAAACAGCGCTTAATCATGTTAAAACTGCTGGCCTCTTAGGGGACGGCTTTGGTTCAACTCCAGAGATGTCCATAAGAAACCTTATATGGGTGGTAACCAAAATGCAGGTTAAGGTAGACCGCTATCCTACTTGGTAAGTAAAAAATGCATGCATTCATTTTACTCTTCCTCCAGTAAAGCCTAGTTTATATTTGTATGATCACTCATTTATTTTTGGACTGGCTTTGTAGATTTTGCAATCTTTTGGAATCTATGGTGTTTTTAGTGTCTTCAGAAGCTCATGCTCTGGTCATTTGTTATCCGAGTTTATATTTAAAGTTTGGGAAATTGGGAATATTTTTTGAGCATAATTTAAAAATCTAAATAATTCCTTGAGGATCTAGGGGGCGCTCTAAAATGCAATATTTGAATTTGGTACTTACAAATAAAGATAACTACCGCGCTTTAACGAGTCATGAGCTTTATTGGTTGCTTGCTCCATGATTTATTTATATGCATTTGCATTCTGGTTCTATTGAATTGATTTTCGCATGATGCAGAAGCCGACTATCAAAATTTTAATACCCTCTTGGTAAAGAATAACTGTTCAGGTTTAAACTACATTTGGACCATATCTAACTTAAACTTCTGCTGCCAATTAGATACCACTGTAGATGAGTTTTATAGCAGCTGTTATAGTCAATGAATTTGTGTAACCAATAAGAAATTGTTACTTATTAGTTTCAATGGACTCTTATCCTGATGGAATTTTGTAAAATCTATCTTACAGGGGTGATGTTGTTCAAGTTGACACTTGGGTTAGTGCCTCTGGGAAGAATGGTATGCGGCGTGATTGGATTATCCAGGATTGCAAAACAGGACAAATATTAACAAGAGCCTCCAGGTAATTATTTTCTCCTTTTTTTTCTTTGCTAAAATAAATTCAAGAAATGTTTGGCGCATGTTGCAGATGCTACACAGTTTTTGACGATTCAGTATGGTTCAAAGCTAAACGGTATTTTACATACTTATTGATTAGTGTTATGATGTTTTTGCAGTGTGTGGGTGATGATGAATAAACTGACTAGGAGGTTATCCAAGATACCCAATGAGGTTCGAAGTGAAATAGAGCCTTACTTTGTGAATAATCCTCCTGTTGTGGAGGAGGATGGCAGGAAACTGCAGAAACTTGACGACAATACAGCGGACTTTGTCCGTACTGGTTTAACTGTAAGTCGATCATCTTTATTCCTAGTTCTTGTTCTCTCCCTTAAGCTGCTTTCTCATCACGACTGTATTCTTATATGCAGCCTCGGTGGAGTGATCTGGACATCAACCAGCATGTTAACAATGTCAAGTACATTGGCTGGATCCTTGAGGTAGGTGTCTATTTCTGAAAACCATCCGTCTTTTGCCTGTAATTTTATGAACACTTAAATTGAAAGACTTCTTGTTCCTGCAGAGTGCTCCCTTGCCAATCTTGGAGAGCCATGAGCTTTCTTCAATGACTCTGGAGTATAGGAGGGAGTGTGGTAGGGACAGTGTGCTTCAGTCCCTGTCTGCAGTTTCTGCTGATATCGGGCATTTGGCAAGCACTGGCAACGTAGAGTGCCAGCACTTGCTTCGACTCGAGGGTGGGTCTGAGATTGTGAGGGGAAGGACTGGTTGGAGGCCCAAAAAACCCAACAATCTCGGGATTATGGGTGGGTTTCCAGCTGAAAGCGCATAGCCATGAAAGTAAAGCTGGAATGAATGTATGACACAGTAGTCTCTTCGTCCCGCTCGCTGTTTGCCTTGCCGATTGCTTGTGTAGAGTTCTGCTCATGTTTCTTGGATTCATATATGTTTTTTCTTTTTCTATATATATATTCTTCCGATCTGTCATTTATATATGCAGAAAAAGGATCAAATGTAGCCCCATTGTAATTATCCCTTGTGCACTTCTTCGCTCTCTATCTCCCTCCCTGTTCGACATAGTCTCGGTTATGCTTTGCAGCTTGGCCAAGTTGGTTTGCGCCTCCCAGAAATCCAAAATGTATTGATTATGTGCCACTTGGAACCCTTAGCAGTATGGGAGACTACTCCAGGTTAATGTCCTTGATTAACTGGGCAAGAGATGTATATGTTTGGATTTTTTCTAGTTAGATATGGAAAAATTATTTCATTGTTTCACATTTGGATCTTTTATATTGATAGTTAGCCCCATCTCCAAGTCACCACCCTTTTTATATTGGAAGGAAGCTCCACCTCCAAGTCATCACCAAGATATCATTTTCACAGCTTTGCATCAATGCACATGAATTGGTAGAATTAGTTGCAACCCCCCATAGCATAAGGCCTCACATGGTTAGGCGGCAATCCCTGAGCAAGGAATCATAATTATTTGGTGCATACCGTTATTTGTTCCCCAAATTCAATTTTGGAGTATGTCAAGGTGCAAGCGAACTTTGGTGTGCTCGATCCATTTGGGCGAAACAACGCAAACTTAACAAGAATCCTAGTTTAGATTCACATCAATCCAGCTAATGAATCTAAACTAATTCTAGATTAGAGTTTTGGGATATGATTATTAATCGATGGACGTCTAATCCAATGAACATAACCATTTTCTTGCCCCTAGGCCAAGTTAGGTTATGGTATGTTTAACAAAACATGTATAATTAACATCTAATTGGTTAGTGGCGGAGCCAGAAAAATATATATGTGGGGGCAAAATTTTTGAACCAAACACAAAGAATGAAAACTCAATATCAGTTTCTGATTCCAATTCAAATATCACTAAAGTTGAAACCAGTTACAAAAAAATTGTTTCCAGCACAAAAGGTAATCAATATCTACTCAAAAGAACAAGTACCAGTGGTGCTCGAATCATAAATATTGAAAACAATCCAATTCAAACATCCCCTGGGGGCACAAAACTTGACTTTTCTCTCTTCTACTGGGGGCACAATTCTAACATAACAGCCATTTGTCAAAATCTGGGGGGGGCACAGGCCCTCACTGGTCCTTAGTTCCCTCTGCCAATACAATTGGTCTAATAAAGTAGTTAAAACTGTTACATGAAAATGCCAAAGCTGTGTGCGGCTTCGCTGGTTTTAACTGTGTTCGATCACAAGTATCTTCACCTATTCACAGTACTCACGTGAGAACCTTTAACAGTTAATTTCCTTTTCTTGCTTGGGAATCTTCATCACTATGCAATAGTTGGAATATATATGATGCAAGCTTAAAAGTTAGAATATACTTGAACATTATGCATTTGATTCAAATGCATGCATATATAGATGTACCGGCTCATGTGGAAATACCTTATATAACTAAACAAATAAAAATTCCGGCCTCTGTGAATATAGTAGTATGACTGTTTATATATATTGGCCGAGAGTGACAGCAACTGATACCGATTGAATGTACCGACAGACGGCACAAACTTCTAATCCGCTGCTGCCACAAAGATTCAAAGCAACCGTAACTAGTGGTTTTTGCTTGAAGGTGATTATTGAATCTTCTACGCAGCTTATGCTCTATTTATATCTAAAATGTGCAGGTAGGTACTGCAAAGTGCAAACTATCTATCTAAGTAGCAGACTGTCTCGCCGGGAAAGCTGACGTGAGCGTGTGGAAGATGGCGATGAGTTATAAGGACACTGAGCTGACCTTGGGATTACCTGGTGGAGGAAGCCGTGGTTATTCCACAGGTGGAGGAGTCTACGGAGAGTTGATGAAACGTGGGTTCATAGAGACCCTTGATGATCCTCACGACCTTGACCTGCTTAGCTCTACCGGAGAGGAGTTTCGTGGCCAAGTTAAACCGGAGGATGAGCAGTCGGAAGCAGCTAACTACTCTTCCATTAGAAACAGTACTACTGCCGTGAAAGCCCCAACTGCAAAGTACGTATTATAATCTATATGTGTTATATATGTGTGTGTGTGTGTGTGTGTGTGTGTATTATTATTAGTTCTTAACCATGGTTTTTGTGTACTGTATATCTATGTGGGTGTTTGGCGGATTGAAGGGATCAAGTAGTTGGGTGGCCGCCGGTGAGATCGACGAGAAATAAGGCTTTGGACTCCAAGAACTTAAAGAACATCAGCAGCAGTAAATATGTGAAAGTGGGAGCTGATGGAGCTCCTTACCTGAGGAAAGTAGATTTAGAGATGTATACAAGTTATGAGGAGCTATTAACAGCCATGGAGAAAATTTTCACTTCCTTCACCATAAACGGTGAGCACTACACGAACTACGTAGCAGCTAGCTTACTGCTTAATATTGCTATTTGCATAGTGAATTAGTGGTACTGATGATGCTTTCTACAGGTAAGCAGTACATGGAGGATGATAGGAAGCAACAGGTGCTTCTTATGAAACATGCAGTAGTGAATGGAATGGTGGAATATAATCAATATGTGCTGACATATGAAGATAAGGATAATGACTGGATGTTAGTTGGAGATGTTCCTTGGAAGTAAGCTATAGCATTTCAGATATTTCTTGTATAACATGCATATATATAATTATAGTTGACGGTTAAGACTTAACTGTCCAAATACTGAGTTATAATGTTGGGTGCAGAATGTTTAAGGAATCGTGCAAACGTATCCGGTTGATGAGAAGTTCAGAATCTGTAATCAGAAATTGATATGATCGATCCAAGTACTGGAGATTCCAGCTGATCATCGATCACAGGATCGAGGATCCGTCATATATATGTATGGTGATATATGTTAGATATATAAGAGATCGACCTACTTTCGCTCTCTTTTCTGTGCTCATTCGAGAATATGATCATCATTGTACGTTTTAATTATGTATCCTTTTGCAGTAGTGCATGTGCATTGTAAATACTCGACTGATTCACTGTTGCTTTCGACTTTGGGAGTAGAGGAAATTTTTCAATTGGTGTCCTAAGTTAAGTGATTTATCATTTTAACATCTCAATCTTGAAAACTATGATAATGGTAGCTCAACGTACACTTAAACCCAACTCAATATTAGTTCCCTCCGTGATTGGCACCGTTAAGTTGGACTTTGTCCACATGCAAAATTGTATCTTCATGTTTTCCCTCCACAAACCTTATCAGTTGAATTAGAGTTTATAGATCTGAAGATATCAACTATGAATGTAAGTCCTATTATTACCTAGTTATCTTTAATTGTTCTATTAAGTATATATGTTTCATGAACTTCTATACTTGATACAAAATGCATTATTTCTCTTACCGGTGGGTTATAAAAACTATTTTTAATGATGAATATTAATGGCAAATGGTGTATTATAATTTCTAGATGTCTCTAATTTTTTATATGCAGCCAACACATGGCTTACCACAAATTTTGATATTGATAGTAAAAAAAACATTATTTTGGAGGGAAATGTTTGTGGAGGGAAAAGATTTGGGGAGGAAAAACATGAAAGGACAATTTTGCTTATGGATAAAGTCCAACTTTAACAGTGTCAATCACAGAGGGGACTAATGTTAGATTGAGTTTAAGTGTTAAGGTACCATTATTATAATTTTTAAAATTAAGATGTTAAAATGATGAATAGGCTTAACTTTGGGCAATATTTGAAAATTTTCCTCTTAAGAGTATTATTTGCTTAGAACTCCGCCCGAAGACTATGAATGATAATGCATGGTTTTATTGAATGAGACCACAACAGTTATGCATCCTCATGGAATTGTGGTTGTATCCAGAGGATACATGAGTGATGCGGTCTCCCAAATTCAAATTCAGAGGATGCATAACTGCTGCGGTCTCCGTCCAATGGGTTTTGTCTAAAGGTGAAATCAAATTTACTAAAGGAGTGAACCTTATTTTAGAACGAATCTAGTTTGCGAGAGATTGTTGCTATTGTTGCAACTTTATGTCTGTTGTCAAGCTAAAAGTTCAATATATTATATGAAGGTAATTAAAGGCTACATCACCGAGGACTCAGATTCACATGATTTTACTGTGTTTTGGCCTTTATTTACTGTAACAAACTCATAGCAGCTGATGCATATGAATTCATATAGCAATTATTGCAGTCCAAACCCTTGCCTTCCAGCTCTTTTTTTTTTTTTTTTTGGATAAGTAAGTTTAGTTACCCCTGCCTATCAGTTATACTGTTAAGGGTTAAATCCAGATTAGCCAATGCAATTTTAACAAGAATCACAAGGATCGAAACTGATCATTTGATCTTTCTCTTCTCGGTTCTCTGCTTCTCCGAAGCCAATAATAATCTTGGTCAGACCTTCTTTGTATATCATCAATTTGATCTATGCTTTGTATATTCAAATATGTTCCTTCTTCTTTACCAACTTATTGAGGGACACCCTGTTCCTGTGGGTCTTGGTACAACAAGAAGTAGGGGGGGGGGGGGGGGGGACTCACTGCAGGCTCTTTGTTTTTGTCATTTAGCTATCATGTTGATCCCATCATTCATTCATTGTTTTTCTGAACATGTTAATCAAAGATTAACACTTTACTTGAATTTTCTCGACCTAAAGTCCCAGCACCATGGATTGCACATAATGATGATACCAAGTATCATTATGGCTGTCTTTTTCTTTGTTTGGAATGAAGACTAGAGTGTTGATTAGACAAAATATACCCCATCAGTCAGTTAATGGCGCAATAACTTAAGATAAGTGCAATGTATGCGATACACTAAAATAGTTACTAATTTAACAATTTTCTTCCTACAATGTATTGATTTATATTCAACAAGAACAAAACTACAACCAAAAGACCTAAAATAGGTTGAAAGAGACAAACAAACAAACAAACAAATACAAGCAAATCCGGATAAAACTTCAAGTTTCCACCATGATGTATATGTGTGAGAAGAAAAATGTCATCGTAACGATGCCAACCACCAGCCAAATATAACGATTTACATCTTCAAAGTTTCATTGTAGCTCGCTAAACTTACACTAAAATTACATCTAAATCTGACCCTTCCTAAATGGCCAAGTGCCTAAATCTAATCCCAATATTTTTGAGGATAATGAAAAGATGAGTAAACCCATAGATAAGAAACAGAGTTGGTGCTACCTGGTACAATTAATAAGGCTGCATTGGGTACCCCCACAAAGTGCAATAATAGCGAAAGCATTTTTTTTTTTGAACAAGAATAGCAAAAGCTTTAGCAAGTGAAAATCCATTCTCAGATCTTATTCATCTCAGACAAACATAGCTTGAGAATATTGTCAATTTCTTTTTCCTCTTCCTACCAACTGAAACACCCCCAAGTTTCAAGCTTTCCATATTTTATACTCTCATTTGTGTAACACCCCATTAAACTATTTCTTTTACCTCTTTAGTGTTGGTGGAGACTGGTGCCTGCAATTTTCTCAGAAAATGCCACACCGTCTCTTCTCTTCTCTTCAATCGAGGACCTCGTATTCATCTTCCATGGAGGTCAGAGTTGAGAGTTGAGAGGAGCTTAGCTTAGTCTCCAACTTCCAAAAGGGTATCATTTCATTTATACAGATCGATAATATCATTTCAAAAGGTGAAAGCTTTCACATCCAAACACGCCCTTTCTCCTCCTGCCTTGTGTTTGGTTTGGTTTTAAAGTGAAGTCATTTGCTTTCTCACCCAAGATTACATTTTGGGTAGTTTTGAGGCTTATCATGAGCTCCTCCTCTGCTTCTCTGCTTTGCTGAAAAAGGGTCTCCCTCTCTCTCTCTGCTGTTTCTTCATTCATACGTTCATACCCAGAAGCTCAAAATACAGGTTTCTTTCTTTTCTTGATGTTCATTGTAGCTAACTCCATAGACCCATGTTCAAATTTTTCTTTTAAAAACATGAACTTTAGTGTATGCATTGTATAGATCAAGGCTAGTTCTTGGTTTTTAAGCTGGTTTTGGGATTAGTATGATCTGGGGTTGGTGCTTGGTTTATCATATGTACTGTGGTGTAGATCCATTGAGTAGTTCACTGTGTTTTTGGGTTCTCATATTTTTGTTTCAGATCTGGATTTCAGTTGTTGCTGTACCAAAATCTAACAACTTTCTTGCATTTGGTATTTAAAAGTTTATTGCCAAAATGAGTCTTGCATTTGTAGCTTGTTATTTCTAATAAGGAAGTTTGAATTAGGAATTTATTGGCTAAAGATGATTCGTGGTTTGAATTTTGCTTTGAATTTGATCTGAATTTAGCATTGGTGGAAAATGTTCATTACTCGCGTAGTCTTTAGTTCTGATTTTACTAAAGAAATATGGTCATTGAGATAGATCATAGATCCTGTCCGGACTCTGGTTTAAAGATTCTTCAAAATGATAAATTTCATTTTTTGATGAAATTTTTGGTTTCCCAAACGAAAGCGTAGTGTATGTGTTTCACACTGGTGTTCTGCCGTTAGCTTCTTAAGTCATAATGACCTATAATTCTAGCAATGTTAAGTGGTGTTGTTCTTGCTCCTTGACTACTTCTGGGGTTGAGTTCTTGTTATTGGTTTTAACATTCTTATTATACAGTATATGGTAGTTACTGTGTTTGGACTCCACTCCACATATATGGATTATTTCCTAGTTGATATAACTTAGAGAAAAGGTTAATCTTATGGAAAGCTGTAGATAACCTAGAATAGCTTGCAATCCTGTTGTAATTAGCAATCTTTAAGCTGACCATTTTCTCTTCTTCTCATTAATGTATTGACTTGATTGTGCCTATAACATTAATCCATGTTAACCGTTTGCTGATTGTGTAGGACTCCACCATGCTCAAGCAAATTTTGAGCAAGTTCCCTCGCAAGCCAAAATCAGAGTCACTAGATTCCGCTGGGAGTGACTCTGGCAACAATAGTCCAATATTGGGAAGTGGTTTTCAATGTACAATCGGTGGGAGTTCTCTTACAAGCAAATTAAATGTTGTCAAGCGGGTGTCTTCAGCTGTTTTCCCAGCAAGCATTGCAGCTGGAGCAGAGGTAGTGGAACCTCATCTGTCTTTCAAAGAGGTTTCAAATCCACAGAAGCAGAATCTGTTTATCAGTAAGTTAAACGTTTGCTGCGAGATCATTGATTCTAGTGATCCAGTTAAGCAAGATCTTAAGCGTGAAACCTTGATTGAACTAGTTGATTTTGTTTCTTCTGGATCTGCAAAGTTTACTGAACCAGCAATATCTGCCATGTGTAAAATGTGTGCAACCAACCTGTTTAGAGTTTTCCCACCCAAGTACCGATCTAATTTTACTGGTGGTGAAACTGAAGATGAAGAACCAATGTTTGATCCTGCTTGGTCACATCTGCAAATTGTGTATGATCTACTTGTTCGGTTTATCAGTTACAGTTCGCTTGACATAAAGGTGGCGAAAAAGCATGTAGATCATTCTTTTATCGTGCGATTACTTGACCTCTTTGATTCTGAGGACCCAAGAGAAAGAGACTGCTTGAAAACTATTCTGCATAGGATCTATGGAAAATTCATGGTGCACAGACCTTTTATACGGAAAGCTGTCAGCAATATCATATATCGTTTTGTCTTTGAAACTGAAAGGCATAATGGTATGTCTGAGCTGTTGGAGATTTTCGGGAGTGTAATTAGTGGGTTTGCTTTGCCATTGAAGGAAGAGCACAAGATATTTTTGTGGAGGGCTCTGATTCCTCTACACAAACCAAAATCAGTGGGTATTTATCACCAGCAATTGACATATTGCGTTGTACAGTTTATAGAGAAGGACCCAAAGTTGGCTAGTACTGTAATAAAGGGGTTGTTGAAATATTGGCCAGTAACAAATAGCCAGAAGGAGTTGATGTTTCTAAGTGAGTTAGAAGAGGTTTTGGAAATGACTAGCATGGACGAGTTCCAAAAGATCATGGTCCCTCTGTTCCGAAGAATCAGATGCTGCCTCAATAGTTCCCATTACCAGGTAACTTTTACAAACTTGATTCCTGTATTGCTATCATAGTACTGCAGTTTCTTGAATTTTCTCCATGTTTGTAGATATAGCATCACATTTTAGGTACCAATCGATTGATGAAGCTGTTACTCGTGCCATTGTCATCCCTTCCCTTTGTTTTCTTGCTGTATGACACATTTTCTTTCAGGTGGCTGAGCGAGCGCACTTGTTATGGAACAATGAACACATCCTTAACCTTATTGGGCATAACCGACAGGTGATTTTGCCACTTGTCTTCCCAGCTATTGAGCGAAATACCCAAAACCACTGGAATCAAGCAGTACTCAACCTGACAATGAATGTGAGGAAGATGTTTTGCGAGATGGATGAGGAGCTGGTACTTGCCTGCCAATGTAAATTGGAGGAGGAACATATTAAGTCAAATTCTGCAGCCGAGAAGAGAAGGATAACATGGGAACGCTTGGAAACTGCTGCTGGCGTCCAACCTGTTGTAGCTTGTAACTTTTTAGCTCCCATCAAGCCTTCTACTTGTCCTGTTGTCTGCTAGTTTCCTAAGTAACCGGATTGTGACAGCTCTGATCGAGTACTAGGAATCAGTGTGGGTTGGATGGACAAAGTTTGGGATAACAATGAGCTGCATTAGTATTAGTGCCTGGATGTTGTTTTGAATTTTGTTGATGGTGTTCCTGCTGTGCTAAAGCTCGTAACAGACCGACCCTTTTGCTTGCCGTCGTGTTTATTGACCACCTCTTTTGTAAGTTGTATTCTGTCTTTTCCGTTTCAAGTAGATGGCGATCATGCTTATGAATATTAAGCCATTGGCTCTCGAATGCCAATAGAAGATCGATGTATAGCTAAAATTATTGTTCCTTTTCCCGTTTGGACACATTTTTCTGTTTAAATTTATGAACCCTTTTTTTAGCTGGTTGCGGAGTTGAGATTAGGACATAAATCCGAATGGTGTTACCATGAATTGACGGCTTGCTCAAATCTGAATGTACATTTGATCTTCGTTATTTAATCTGGTTTTGCTTGTTGTTCTGTTCTGTTCTGTTTTGAACTAAATACTGCCCCATATGATAATTCAATCCATGTTCATCAACAATCCGTGTTGAAATGGAATCATACAGCTGTATGGAAATACTTAAAGAGAAGAGGTAGGTTTGTTTGCTGTTATCGACTTCCATCTTCGTTTGGAGGGTACTGAGAATTAGAATCCAAAGAGCATCACAGTCTCATGCATGACGTGAGTCTCACCTGAAGCTCATGAGAAAGGAATCAAGAAAGCGATGAGTGAGCCGTACAATGTTGACGATGCGTTACAAAAGAAGTGGGTGCGTCATGAAAAGTTAAATGGGTGTGCTTCTCATGTCCATACCTAAAAGATTATCTTATAGAAGAGGACAAGCTCATGCAGTTCAGTTTGTTTGACTGCAGAAACTTCCCGCACAACCTCAAGAGTAATAGGGGGGGTCATTTTACAAGCTTCGGAAATGACTTGTGTGGTTTTCTCTAGCATAAACACATTGAAGAAAAGCACTCGGTTATACTGGAAACAAGCAAAGACCAAGTGTGAGAGCTGTTATTCCAAAACACTAATGATCGAAAGATCAAGCAAACACCTACGAGCATCTCCAGTGAAACTGTCAAATTCCACCTGGAGGTCTAAAGGTATCTTCTCCAATGAAACTGCCTAATCCGACATGTATTTGACATCCCAGCTTCAAAACACCAAGTAGAGAGAGTATTGTCTTCAAAACACTAGAAATTCCAAGTTCAAGCAAAAACTTTTCTTTCTGAAAGAGTGAAAGTCAATGACTTGTGCATCATTTCAATATCGTATTGGCAGTCATGAACTAGTCTTTCCATATTCAAGCGTTTTATATCATCTTGTTACTAAGATAGTGAACGATGGAAAGTAGAACTGAAGAAAAGTAGAAGCATAATTCAAAATATCTGATTGAGGTAGGTAACCATCATTATCTGATAGCTTATGCTTAACAAAAAGAATTCTCCAAGTAAATTATGTCAAGTCATGATTCTCAGAATATCAGCTTGCAGAACACTGAACCCCAGTTTTCATTAGTTAGGGTTTTGGGTTAGCATTGAGAAACTGCTTTTCCGATCGGAAGGGTTACATCCTGCGGTGCTAGTACATGGATCAGTTGTGCAGGGAATCAACACTGTCTGAACAACTCATAATAGTAGGTTGAACCAGTCGGTCTCAAAAGACGTAAATGCAGGCAATGGAAGTGAGGATTGTTGTTATCAGGATAGACACAACATTTACGGCATTGTTGTCAAGAAAATTGAGGCCAGATATCTTCTTGACAGTAGGTCCTGGTTTGCCAACAACCTACAAAAGCCAATTAGAAAGAGTTTACTTCAGCATCATATTTGAAGAATAAACTCAATGAAATAAACCGAGTTAAGAAGATACAACTCTGGCCTTAGTAACAATTGAATCACATTTGTTTTTCACATACCTTGTTACGAACAGTACAGAATCCACTGAATTGCAGTGTTGCTCCCAGAAGAGAATCAATGACACTACCACAAAGTCCAGCAAGGGTAGAAAGAGGTATCACAAACAGCTGCTTCAGTGCTACATCATATGTACATTTTGTAGTCAGAAAGCCAACAAGCACAAACGCCAATCCGATAACAGACCCTGCTGCAGCAGCTGCCAGTAATCCTGCTTTAGTAACTCCGCCATTGGTACCTTTCCGCACAGGCTGCCAACAATGTAGAGCAAAATTAGCATCTATCATCTACTACATATCCAAGTGGCCAACTAATCTGTTTCCTTCTAGCCTTCCAAATATTTTTCCCATAAATCTACAATTCACAGTTGTAATCACGATTGGATGAACCCACATATCACCTATGAAAGTAAGGCAACTACCACTATACTATTAGAACACTGGTAATCTTGTAACAGCTAAAGAATAAGAAGAAGAAGAAGAAGAAAAAAAAACACGCCAGCTATAAGCTAGCTGCGAAAATGTGAAACAAATTGGCATGCAGGCGTACACACATGACACATGTCTATAACACAACCATTGGATAAAGTGGGAAAGCTGCTGGATGATGTATCCACAAAATCATTACAATCATAGGCACATAAGCATAACTTATACGTTCAGACAAGATAGTAACAATTCACAACATATTTTTTTGAAAATAAAACTTAAACAGAACTGTCATTTCAACCAAATCAGAAGATGCACTGCAACCTAAATCGCAAAGCAAAAAACATCGAAACTAATCAACTTCAGAGCCCAAACATTTACAACCGGAGACGCAGCAGTCAATCAATTGCAAGCAAACCGTAAGCATTTAATCACAAAACACAGCGAAATGTAAAGAACCTTGAAAGTAGTAATCAAACGAGGCTGATCATCACTAAGAATTCCAAGCTCAGAAGACCAAGTGTCTCCATTGCAGCAAGAGAAGTGCCCTATAACCCCTCCCATCAGTGCCGTAACCAAAACCGACTCCTTCGAGTCCAAGCATCTCTCTTCCAACCCCGTCAGCCTCCACAGCACCACAACCAACACTGATGAAATCCCTGCATTCGATAGCACCTGTATCCTAAAAATAAATAAATAAATAAAGAATCAAAAAATCTACCGTAACAGAATTTGATGATATAGAAAACACAAAGCAAACTAGTACCAATTGCGTTGACCGCCTTCTTTGAATTCCGGGTCAACCCGGCGCTTCTTCTCTTCGCCAACCTTGGTGAGCTTCGACGACGTGAAGAAGAAGACGAGCAACACGGCTCCGTATCTATACAGAGCAAACAAAGATGAGGACTTTGTGAGCTTGGATTCATAGAGATGAGCAGAAGGTGAGAAAGTACCTGTATCCGACTGCAATGTGGAGAGTCATGACGGCGAGGCCGGCGACTGCGCCGGAAAATTCGAGTGATTTCCGGCGGTAGGCACGGGCGGCCACGAAGGCCGAGATTAGGAAGGCGATCAAGGGCTGGATTAGATGCGAGTCCATGGTTTTCGGAGAAGCTTGGATACGCTTCACGACAAGGGTGTGTTATGCGTAGGAAGAAGACGACGACTACTAGGAGGTAGTAAGTAGGCATATTATATGCTTTGATTATTGAGACTTGGGCATGTTTAACTTGCTAACAAATTAGTGAGGTTAGGCATTGTTTTTCACGTTCTTTAAACTTGAACCACTATAGTAGCTAGTGTATGGTCCAATTCATTTCAGCAACAACAAACACTACCTGATAAAAAAAATAAAACGGATTGGAATGTAACATAGGTGATAAAACAACGAAAATTATACAGCGCACCCGGGCGTATCCATCTTCTATTTTGACCCGCCAAAAAAAAAAAAAAATATTAACGGTGGAGATGACGGGTGCGCCGAATAGGCTCTCGTAAAACAAACATATAAGCAAAATGTTCCACTTCATCTCCCTCTACTTTCTCTTCCCCTTCCCCTTCCTCTTCCTCTTCCGCTCCTTCCGTGTTCTGTTCCATAACCGCCACCGTCATCATCCCTTCTGCCCCATCCTCCGCCTCTTCCGCCCCTTCCGTGTTCTGTGCCATAACCCATGTTATCGTCTTCCCTTCCTCTTCCCCATCCACTCCCTCTTCCGCCTCTTCCATGTTCCATTCCATTAGTGTCACCGTCTTCCCTTGCTCTTCCCCATCCGCTCCCTCTTCCACTCCTTTCATATTCCATTTCGTAACTGCCTTCTTCATCTTCCCATGCTCTTCCCCTTCTGCTACCTCTTCCTCGTCCTCTGCCTCTCCCTCTCCTCCCATTTCCCATTCCACTACCCCAGTCGTCGTTCTTCTCATACGTAAACATGCTCAGCTTGATATCATCTGCCCCCACAGTTTGAGGACCCGTCTGTGCCTGAAATCGCAGCATAACGATATTAAAACTTGCAAGACAAAAGGAAAAACGATAACAAAAATGAGACTGAATGATGTGAGAAAACTAACATGAGACTCTTCTAAATCAAATTGATTTTGAAGCTGCCAAGCAAGTTCTTCATCACGATGGGCATCTGCAGAAGGGGCGGTTAGGGAAGGCTTTGCACCAGCTTTCCTCTTTTCCCATTCTTCCAAAGTGAATACCTCTGCCTCCTCCTCCCTCCCCTTGCCTCTAAATTTTCTACCTCTCGAATACCTACTATCCTGGTTTTGATGACTCATTTTCTGGAGGAGTTTCTGTGCTGCTGCTTGGTTTTGAACAGGGACAGCTTCAACAACTGTAGAGGCCATGGATACATTAGAATGACATGATACTATTGCAATAATTAAGTACTGCAACATATTAATAAGAAAATAGTTGCAGGCCGGACTTAAATGAGGCTCCACCTTCTTTTGGCCTTGGTGCAGAGCTACTAGGTTTCTCTTCAGTTCTTTCATCAATAGAATCTGTCTTTAGATTGCCAGCCACATCATTTTTCTTATTAGGATTATCAACATCATTTGACTTTGAATGAAGGTTCTGCTGCTGCTTTCCAGTTGGTATTATCTCAGAAGATCTGGAAGTAGCATCGCTGCTCTTGGTGTTAACAGTAGACTGATCTGCAAATCATCACATGTTGCCCATGAGTTACACATGCATTGCTATTAATGATCGACTGAACATCACTTTGAAAGACAAATAAATTTATAAGATCATATGTATTCAGGAGTTGAAGTACTGACAAGGCTTCTCTTGCTGAGGAAACTGAGTTTTGGGTGCCCCAACTTGCAACTTCTCAAATGGAGGAGGACCACTACCATCACTTTCCTTTGAAAGCCTTAAAGTCGAACGTGAGAAACCTGAATACTTTTTATTCATCTGCCATTCTTCATAGAGGGACTGCACAACACCTCCTAACACAGTCAAGACTTTAGGAGTCAAACATACAATCCCATTCCGTATCACAGCTTTATTTTCCAGGCGGACCTGCAAATCAAAAGGCAGTAACACGTAACAATTATTAAGTAATGGCTCCAGATATTAGGGTTCAGACAACTAAAAACATATCCTAAAATTCATATCGAGGTTGTATATCACCCGCAACATACAATAAACACGATGGGTAGGAAATGAGGAAGTAGAGCTGCAAGTTTCTCAATATATACGTATGAAGAAGCTTTCTATGTGTTGTAAATTATGTTATTCCAGCTTAAGCATATTTATATTTATATCAGGATTTCTAAAATAAACAAAGCAAGACAAAGAAAATTCCGAAACTTTTCGATAAACTCCGAAACTTTCTAATAAAATTCTCAGCTGCACTAACTTAATTCAGTATCATCCTACTAATAATAATGCTTCACAATTCCTACTTGATCATGCTAAGTCCATAAGAATTGAATCAAAGTCTGCTCGAGTATTTTGACAGTACCTTAGTCCCTGGAACGACGTCGTCAGAGAATGAAGAAATATGCGAGTACTCTATAGCTGCTACCTCACTATGTCCATCACTGAGACCAAGTTTCAAGAGCCGCCGACTCGAATTTCTCGCAAAATCGTCCACATTGCTACTCGTAACGTCTCTAACCCTAGCAATCTGATCAAATCAAACACCAAAAATCCATGAATTTCAAACCAGCCAAACAGAGCCTAAAGCAACAAAATTGGATGAAGGCGTGTTTACCTGGAGGACTTTGGGACCGAGAAGATGAGAGGACTTGCGAAGAGTGACCGGGTCGGGTAACGACTTGGCTCCGACGGATTTGAGATCCATGTTGAGGAGCTCCGATTCGACAGAGTTCACCACCGTGCGCGTGTCGTCGGCCAGAGCGGAGTGGATGAGGATCATCGCTTGGACTTGCTCCAGGTCGCCGAAGCACCATCCTCGGCTTCTTAGGGTTTCGATTGCGGCGTCGGAGAGAGCGTCGGAGCTTTCTTCCTCCATTTCTTTTTTACCGCCCTGTTTTCTTCGTCTTCTGTTTCTAGAACGAGCATCCCATGTATTGGATCATAAACGACGACGTTTTGGAGGACTGTAAGTTGGGCCCATCTGCACGCGTGGCGTAGCCCATGTACTGGATAGCAAGCATTTACGGGCCCGACGCGTAGAAATAAAGTGTAAATTGGGCCGGACCTCACCGTTGGTCTTAGTGAAATTATAAGGTTTTAAATCTTGTGCAAGGCACCAAATCCATGTGTCTAAACTTCTAAATAATTTTTTTTTAGTCAACAGGAGCTGGGAGAGTGCTCTCCAACCTAAAATTTATTAATAAAAAAGAAAGATTACAATCAAGTTGGATGTCACTAAAGCCAGTACCTTAAAACACCAAACAAGAAACATTAAACTACACTATAAAACAAGTAAATGAAAATGAAAGTTTGGGAGACCGAACTTATCTCGTTGATACATGCCCTGAATGAAGTGGGGAGGTTCATCCCACCAAGAAAATACAGACATCGAAAAACCCATATTAACAAGAGCATCTGCCACCTGATTACCTTCCCTGAAGATATAAGAAGATCGAAAATTCATCTGAGAAATGCGGTGCAAACAATTACCCCATGCTACTCTCAAACGCCATGGAACAAGATGAGGATCCCGCAAGAAATTAAGCACAATTGTTGAATCCATGCCACCTCAAGCCAAATATGCTTCCAATCCCTAACCCAAGCCAGCTCAATTGCTTGAATAACCGCCATAACCTCTGCATCCACCGAGTTAGGAATTTCAAGGTTTGAAGCAAAAGCACCAAGGAAAGAGCCGTGAAAATCTCTAAAAATAAGTTCTAAATTTCTAAATTCTAATCACGATGTTCTAACTTCTAACACATTTGGATACCAACCAAATAAGTTCTCCAATTAAAACTTAATTTTTCACCCAATCTTCGTTTTTCATTCAAATTTGTGGGTTATATAGCTCACGGTTTTTTGGTCAAAATTGAATATTCTTAATTTCTCACCAAAATTTTTCCACATTCAAATCATGATTTTAAAGAATTGCTAGAGCTGACGAAACTAAAAAATGATGACCGGACTTTTTCAAATGATTTTCTGAAGTCAGAACAGAAGAAAATCCATTAAAATTTATGTGAAACTGGAAGTAGATGGAGGCAGATATGTTGTGGATGACCGAAATTTTGTTCCTCCGGTAGAATTCAAATTCAAAGTGCATAGATCACTAAACATGTACATTAAGAATGGTGTTACTATCATATATGGTTGCTAGTTAAGTATACCAGTCCTGTTTATGGTATATACGAATCGCTACATGTAAGACAAGTGTGATTTTTGTGAACCACTCTCACCAACCAGTAGACTTTTATTTTGTTCAATTTCTTCACTACATGCATGTTTTGCTAGAGCAGTGGGCAATGGTTAATTAAGATTGATCGTGAGGTAAATTAACTTGTCTACTTCATTGTTTAATTTCCCGGAGACACAGTATGATATAGAGTAGGTCTTTTCTGCTTATACATCTTTAGATTTGTCGGTCATGAATAGGAGAAATAGGACAGGGAGAACAGTGTTGTTTACTTGTTTTACTCTTGTGCAAAAGCTATGACGTGCAAGCTATATCCTAAGTAGTGTATGCAGCAATGGTCTAACCAGCAGGGGCATTGAAAATGAAAAAACGAAATGGATTCGGCTTGTGAGTAACATCCGAATCTAAAGTAAACACATACGATATATGCATATGTTTGTCATAAAAGCAATATACGCATTGATCCATCACTTTCGTTGGATCGTATATCTTTCTGTCAAATTTGGCTGAGCAAATGCCTAACCAAACTAAAGCCATGTGCATACAAATTCGATTGGATCAAAATATCCCTAACTCGATCTTCATTAATCTGTTGCAAAAACACAGCAGAGTTGCAGATTAGCAGAGCTAGTCGATCAGTAACTATTTCGTAACTGTCATCGATCCATGAGAACTTCTTCGATTTGTTCCAGGAGAGTCGATCACAGTCAATACTATTGAAATTCCAGACGTATTTGCCTTCAAAGTTCTGCCCACCGATCCTGAAATTTCTGCCAACTAGCAATATATTCCACCACCATAAGTTCTATCTTGAAGACTACATATTCACATGGGGTTTTTCCTCTATTTTCTTCCACGGATTCAAACACCACATGCATAAATAATTGATCATCTACCTTGCTGCATAAATATTAAGCACTATTATCAGTTCATTTGTACATATTTCAATGCACGCGGGTCCTCATGCATTTAGTTACCATTAATATCTCAACTTCTTTGCCAACTACAAGTAGCTCGCTGCGTGCGAAGGAATAATATGCAGATCGAATGCAGTTGGCAGGAAGAAAAACCCTTTTCTTGACCAGTTACTAATCCAGATGATATAAATCCATGGATGCCCCTCTTCTCATCTATAGACCTATCTCCATCTCCTACTTCCCATATTGAATAATGCACATATATATATATATATATATATATATATATATATATATATATACAAGTATACATTCAAATCCTAAGCTAACTTAGAGGCTTGACTAAGGTAGCAACCACATTCCCTCACTTATATCTTTGTAAGTAGACAACCACATATATATATATATATATATATATATATACACACACCAGATCACTGTTTATGTAATATATATATCAAGGCCCTGTGTATCAATGAATTTGACTTGGTTTAATATGAGGAATGAATTATTTGGTTAGATCAGTTTTATAGGTATTTCTAACTATATATTTGTTTATGAAATGAGATCATATATAGTAGGAATTGCTGAGATCACAGTTAGTTGGGGGGTTATTGGAGTTTTACCTACAATATATATAGGCCCGTTCTGGTGCGGACGTCCGCACTCGGCTTAAAGTGCGGACGTCCCTCCGTTCGCCACCATACGACACCAGCGAGGGCGCGCCTCCACCCCAGCGGACTCTAGTAACGTCTCCGACCACTTTTCCTCCCCGGTGAGTCCATTCTTTTCCAATTTTCCGACGAGATCACCCAAAACTTCAAATAAAGTCAATCTCGCTGGAAACTGGAATTCGGCGGACTCGCCGGGGAGGGAAAGTGGTCGGGGACACTGCTGGAGTCCGCTGAGGTGGAGACGCGCCCTCGCCGGCGTCGTACGGTGGCGAACAGAGGGACGTCCGCACTTTAAGCCGAGTGCGAACGTCCGCTTTGGAACATTTCTTTATATAAATAAATATATATATATATAGACACACACTACAAAAGTTACATTTCTCTTTTGGTATTACAAAAAAAGATACTTTCGTTTTCTGGTAAGAGCTGCCATACCATTATGTTTGTTTACTATCATCTACTATCATCATTACTATCCCTCATAGATTCACTGGACAACTTCAATGATTAGAATGTCATATAGAAGCTAGATAGTTCATAAACGGTAAAATCAAAATAACCAATTCACGGTAAATATCTTTAGACCTTACATCTTAAAAGAAACATAATTTAGTAGTTAACATGCAATAATCAAACATTTAGAATTTTAGATTACCTTGGTGAGAAAGTTTAGTAGATCCGTTAGGCGAGAAAAAATCATACTTTCTTCCATACTCTTGCAACAAAATTGTCCCATTTCTCGGATTACTTTTAAACGGCCGACACGCTCCTACCCGCCGTTTTTTAACTCACCGTTAAAAAAAAACCAGCAAAACCCCACCTTCCCCGCCGTTTCATTCAAACTCCCGCCTCAAAACCCCACGACACTTTCCCGGCGAAGCCAACTCACGCGCCACTCCCAGCCATCTGATGAAAAAGACTTTCCATTTCCAAAGCAAATGGAAAGACAGAGGCGAGTGGGGGGTGTCAAAGACGACTCGTGCCGTTTTGTATCTTTCCCGCGGCTATTAAATGATAGAGAGACCTCTCTGTTATTTCATGTCCCTGCAAAAACTGTGAAACACTTTAACGTGCTATACCCTCACTGTCTCTCTAGTTTTTAGTTAGAGAAAGAAGAAGAAGAAAAACCAAACCAAAAACTTAATGCAAGAGAGACTATTTAATGCAGTCTCCAACCACCATTTCCAGCAATCAGAGACGAACATTAGTCTATCTCTCTATCCATCTCCTCATTCAAACCCTACCCTCTTCTTCTTCTCTCTCATTCTCTCTAACCTTTATCACAGTGTTTCAGATCAGATGAGATTGTAAGTGTTTCTACCATAATGTGGAACTCGGCGGAGAATGCGTTTGCGAGGACGGCGTCGTTTAGGGAGGAGGGGGAGGACGAGGAGGCTTTACGGTGGGCGGCGTTGGAGAGGCTGCCGACATACGCCAGAGTCCGACGTGGCATTTTTAAGAACATTGTGGGAGATACCAAGGAGGTTGACGTCAGTGAGCTCCAGGCTCAGGAGCAGAAGCTCTTGCTTGATCGGCTAGTTAACTCGGCCGAACAAGACCCCGAGCAGTTCTTTCGGAAAATGCGACTCCGGTTCAATGCGTAAGTCATTATTTTCGAGCAACAAAACAGATTTTAGTTTCTAAAATTGCGTATAAAGTGTGAAAGTTTGGATCAAATTCGGGTGTTACAGAGTTGATTTGGACTTTCCAAAGATCGAGGTGCGGTTTCAGGATTTGAAGGTTGAAGCTTTTGTTCATGTGGGAAGCAGGGCACTGCCGACTATTCCGAATTTCGTTTTCAATATGACCGAGGTTTAGATTTGTTCTTTTCTAATTCTTATTCAGTTTCTGTTACATATGTGATGATTGGATTAATTTTTTGTATTTTTGTGAATGTGATTTTAGGCGCTTCTGAGGCAATTACGGTTATTGAGGAGCAAGAGAAGTAAATTAACGATTTTAGACAACATTAGTGGGATTATAAGACCTTCAAGGTAACATTTGAGCTTCAATTAGTAGTTTAGTACTGAAGTGCTGAATTTTCAGTGTAGTAATGAGTTGTTGTTGTTGTGTGTTAGATTGACGTTGCTATTGGGCCCACCGAGCTCCGGCAAGACAACGCTGCTATTGGCTCTCGCCGGACGCCATGGAACTGGTCTTCAGGTAGTGCTTTAACTTTTGTTATCTTGAATGTTATGATAGTTGCTGATTTTGCGACTGCAGCTTCAATTAGCTAGTACTAATTTGGTGTTTGATCACTTTTTGAAGATGTCAGGTAAAACCACGTACAATGGTCATGGATTGAATGAGTTTGTACCGCAGAGGACGGCGGCCTATGTCAGCCAACAGGACTGGTTTGCGGCCGAAATGACTGTAAGGGAGACTCTTGACTTTGCAGGACGGTGTCAAGGTGTTGGATTCAAATATGGTAAGCTTTGGGGAAATGTCCACTTATTGGTGAGTGGTTTGTGTTTGATGAAATGCTGACATGAATGTTTGGTGACAGATATGCTAGTAGAACTTGCAAGAAGAGAAAAGATTGCAGGGATAAAACCCGATGGTGATCTTGATATATTCATGAAGGTACTTGTTTCTGGCTCCAAATGCTTGATTCCTTTGATATGTAGCTATTACTGACGTAATGTTGTTTTGCAGTCATTAGCTCTTGGTGAGAAAGAGACTAGCCTTGTGGTAGAGTACATCATGAAGGTATTTTCTCGATTCAAGTTATTGAAGTTCCTACTATGTTGTATCAAGATTTCTTCTTTGATTCTCTTTCCTAGTACTAACATATTTCTGACAAAGATTTTAGGGTTGGACATATGTGCTGATACGTTGGTAGGAGATGAAATGCTCAAGGGTATATCAGGGGGCCAAAAGAAGCGGCTTACTTCAGGTGCATAGTTGGTGTTTCAATTTTAGGTGCTATATCTTTTTGGCAAGGTAAAGCTGTTTGCTGATGGAGAAACTATGTGATTCTCAGGTGAATTACTAGTAGGTCCAGCAAGAGTGTTGTTCATGGATGAAATATCAACTGGGCTTGACAGTTCCACTACTTATCAAATCATCAAGTATCTTAGGCATTCAACTCATGCACTTGATTCCACCACTATTATATCTCTACTTCAACCTGCTCCAGAGACCTACGAGTTGTTCGATGATGTTATACTTTTGTGTGAGGGTCAGATCTTGTATCAGGGACCCCGGCAAGCTGCTCTTGATTTCTTTTCATACATGGGGTTTAGTTGTCCCCAGCGAAAGAATGTGGCAGACTTCTTGCAAGAAGTAAGCTGTGAATAACTACCTACCTGGACTTTTAAATTATTATCTTTTTACAAGTCCTTGATATATTGTTCTTTCCCTTGTACACAGGTTATATCAAAGAAGGATCAAGAGCAGTACTGGTCCAATCCTGATCTTCCATACCGTTACATACCACCAGCAAAGTTTGTTGAAGCTTTTCCTTCATTTCAAGATGGGAAGAATTTGTCAGAAGAGTTGAAAGTTCCTTTTGATAAACGCTATAACCACCCTGCAGCTTTGGCAACTTCTCTCTATGGCATGAGGAGGATGGAACTTCTCAAGACAAGCTTTAACTGGCAAGTGCTACTGATGAAGCGAAATGCATTTATTTATATATTTAAATTCGTTCAGGTAATTGTACAATTATTTGTTTCTTCAAAAGGCAATAATATTTTGCCAGCTTAATAATCTGAAAGGTTAAATGTTATACTGATTTGCAAGTACTATATTCTGTCTTCCAGCTTCTTTTTGTTGCTTTGGTCACAATGAGTGTTTTCTGCCGGACAAAAATGCACCATGATACAATTGATGATGCAGCCTTGTATCTCGGGGCACTATACTTTTCCATGGTTATTATTCTTTTTAATGGCTTTATGGAGGTGCCAATGTTGGTTGCCAAGCTTCCAGTGCTTTACAAGCATAGGGACTTGCACTTCTATCCAAGTTGGGTCTATACTCTTCCTTCCTGGCTCTTGAGTATTCCAAATTCACTCATAGAGTCTGGATTTTGGGTGGCAATCACATACTATGTCATTGGATTTGATCCTGCAATTTCTAGGTAAATCGATCATATCTTTCCTTGGTACTTGGCATGAATTGTGAAAGTTAGCACTGTGATGAGATTCTTAAGTTGATGAAACTGCAGATTTTTTGGGCAGTTCTTGGTATATTTCCTTCTGCACCAGATGTCCACAGCTCTCTTCCGTTTTATGGGATCCTTGGGTCGAAATATGATAGTTGCCAACACATTTGGATCTTTTGCCATGTTGATTGTAATGGCTCTTGGAGGGTACATCATTTCTAGAGGTAAACATTTTGTCAAGTTCTGTGTCTTAATTTCCAATGTGATCCCATACTTTTATTCATTTCTCTATTCAATTGTGACAGATCGTATACCAAAATGGTGGATTTGGGGTTTCTGGTTTTCTCCTTTGATGTATGCTCAAAATGCAGCTTCTGTAAACGAATTCCTCGGACACTCCTGGAATAAGGTAAGTTTCCCATTTCATTTATTTGGACTATAGAAAGTTAAAAATTATTTCTAGTCATAAGAGGGAAGGTTTTGTGCTGGTGGTAGAAATACCAGCAAAGCCTATCATCAGAAAAGAAAGAATATGTTATCCATGCATTGCAGTTGGTTTTTCTTGTACGAGATCTCAACCAAACCATTGTCAACCTCTCCAGAAGTAAATACTCGCGTGCTTAACTTGTGATTACTTTTGCTTCATGGCACAAACTTTTAGAAAAGCTGGACATGCATTGGCGAGAGCCAGTAATATGAAGATTCATTTCACTTCATTTATTTTTTGAGTAAGATTTTAAAAGTCGATTTAGATTCTTTTTAATCCATCATGTTATTTATGTAGGGACATGAGTATGAGACCGGTCTTTCATTAGGTCAGTCATTACTAAAAGCACGCAGTTTGTTTGCGGAGAGATACTGGTTTTGGATTGGTATTGGTGCTTTGCTTGGATATACAGTTTTATTCAATTTGCTATTCACATTCTTCCTTGCTTACCTGAACCGTAAGTTACTTCTGCTTATAAATTCTACTTGATCTTCATTTTACTTCTGGCGGTACATGTAGGCGATATAGCCAGACAATGTTAATAAGCCTAATGAAATGGATATTAAACATGTACTACAGCCTTGGGGAAGCAACAAGTTGTAGTGTCGAAGGAAGAGCTAGAAGAGAGAGAAAGGAGAAGAACAGGAGAAAATGTTGTTATTGAGCTGAGACAGTACTTGAAGCATTCAGAGTCACTTAATGGTATGTATAATAATTTGAAGATTGAACTGTTTCCAAATAGTCCTTTTCAGTTAAACATACATAGGTCTTAATTAGTTTCTCTTTCTTGGCCATCTTCTAAGCAGGAAAGTACTTTAAGCAGAGAGGAATGGTGCTCCCATTTCAACCACTTTCCATGTCTTTCAGCAATATCAATTACTATGTCGATATCCCTCTGGTGAGTGTTTAACACTATCCGCTTGCATCGTCTATTCTTGGAAACATGTTAACTATATCTTTTCTGATCCAAGTACAACCACAGGAATTGAAGCAACAGGGAATACAAGAAGAGAGATTGCAGCTGTTGGTTGATGTAACTGGAGCATTTAGGCCCGGGGTGCTTACAGCATTGGTTGGAGTAAGTGGTGCTGGCAAAACCACCCTTATGGACGTGTTAGCTGGCAGAAAAACTGGTGGGATCATAGAAGGGAGCATTAATATTTCTGGTTATCCAAAAAAGCAAGAAACTTTCGCTAGAATTTCCGGTTACTGTGAGCAATCTGATATTCACTCCCCCTGCTTGACTGTCGTTGAATCACTTATGTTCTCTAGTTGGCTTCGCTTGCCATCAGAAGTTGACTTGGATACGCAGAAGGTATTCACATAAAATACTTGCATTTTTCATTTTTTGTATGTCTTTATCATAAGATCATTGCAGCATCTAAAATATTGAGAAAGAAAATTACAGGCTTTTGTAGAGGAGGTGATGGAACTTGTGGAGCTCACTCCATTAAGAGGGGCACTGGTTGGTTTACCGGGGGTGAATGGCTTGTCCACAGAACAACGAAAAAGGCTAACTATAGCTGTGGAGCTGGTTGCTAATCCATCTATAGTATTTATGGATGAACCCACATCTGGGCTAGATGCAAGGTCTGCAGCCATTGTGATGAGGACTGTGAGGAATATAGTCAATACTGGACGTACTATAGTGTGCACAATCCACCAGCCTAGCATAGACATTTTTGAATCCTTTGATGAGGTATTCTCTCATGATCTAAGTATTTTTTGTATCATGTTTCCTGTTTCTTTTATGGCTATCACTTTCTAATAATTGAGTGCATATTTCTAATCAGTTCCATATTGCGTTAATATCTGATTGATCCTCCTAATCATCTATCATTGCAGCTTCTGTTTCTGAAGCGCGGAGGTCAGCTCATATATGCTGGTCCACTTGGACCCAAGTCTTCTGAACTGATCAAGTACTTTGAGGTCAGATCATGCGTGCCAGAATGTATGTTAGAATATGTGCTATCAGGTGTATAAGGGTTATAAAATTGACATATGCATATCTATATCTGCAGGCGATTGAAGGAGTACAAAAGATCAGGCCTGGATATAATCCTGCTGCATGGATGCTTGATGTCACTTCTCCAACTGAAGAAAGCCATCTGGGGGTGGATTTCGCAGAAATTTACAGAAGATCAAACTTGTTTCAGTACGAACACTTCTCATGAATTTTAGCCAGGTAGCTAGCTTTTATCTGCTTCTCCATCTAATAATACCTCCTTTCCTTGTTTCAGACGTAACATAGACTTGGTTGAACACCTCAGCAAGCCGAGTGCTAATTCCAAAGAATTAAACTTTCCAACCAAGTACTCTCAGACATCATTTGAACAATTTCTCACTTGTCTATGGAAGCAAAATCTGTCTTATTGGCGGAACCCTCAGTACACAGCAGTTCGGTTCTTTTACACCGTCATCATCTCCTTGATGTTAGGAACAATTTGTTGGAGATTTGGGGCAAAGAGGTTTCTTTCTTTTTCTGTGCCTATCTTTTGGTTTAAAGTAACTTCACAATAGAATCAAGCATACTATATTCACCTTCATTGTACACAGGGAGACTCAGCAGGACTTACTAAATGCCATGGGATCCCTATATGCAGCAATCCTGTTCAGTGGAATTACCAATGCCACTGCTGTTCAACCTGTTGTTTCTATAGAAAGATTTGTCTCATATCGAGAGAGAGCTGCTGGGATGTACTCGGCATTACCATTTGCATTTGCTCAGGTTAACCTTCATCCACTTTGTTCAGGCATAATACTTGATACTCCCAACGGTTATGTTAATCATGTATCGATCTTCTGTGCAGGTTGCGATAGAGTTCCCTTATGTGTTTGCGCAAGCAGTCATCTACTGCACCATTTTCTACTCCACGGCTGCATTTGACTGGACACTCTTGAAGTTTGTTTGGTACTTATTCTTCATGTATTTCACAATGCTATACTTCACCTTATACGGAATGATGACAACAGCCGTCACACCAAATCATAACGTAGCTTCCATAATAGCTGCTCCATTTTACATGCTATGGAATCTTTTCAGTGGTTTCATGATTCCTCACAAGGTAACAGGAGTGACTCCCCTGCTTTCTATCTTTCTTTGTGCTATAAATTTGAACATCATTGGGCTAGTCTCTCTAACACAATAAATTCTTGGCATATATAATGCTTAATTCAGAGAATCCCAATGTGGTGGAGATGGTATTACTGGGCAAACCCTATAGCCTGGAGTCTGTATGGCCTGATTGTTTCGCAGTACGGCGACGATGACAGTCTTGTGAAGCTAGCAGATGGAGAAACAACAATTCCGATAAGGCTGGTACTCAAAGTTGGTCTCGGATACAGGCATGATTTCCTAGGTGTAGCCGGAATTATGGTCGCCGGATTCTGCATTCTTTTCGCCATAATTTTTGCCTATGCCATAAAAGCATTCAACTTCCAGAGGAGATGATGATGATAAGAAACTATACATCATCTATATTATAGGTATGATCAGTTCATTTCATAGTATGAAATTTAAAAAACAACATGAACTATTGATGAAGTGTGTATAGCTACAGGTAGAGAACAGATTTTGTTTTTAGAGTTTGCAAATAACAGCTACTTGGTAGCTGGAAATTCTTATGTGTAAACGGTATTCATGATTTTGATTTGTTGTTTTGTGTTACAGAATATAAATTTTTGTAAAGAAATTTGGATACATTTCGAATGTGAACATTTCTTCGAGTCAATTATTACTACACATTAAAAATGTAGCATTTTGTAATGATGGGTTAATGCTGCTCACAAGTCACACCCATGGTAAGCACACTGATGATGTTATATGATTCTCTAATCTCATTGGATTAAATCCTGCAAGTTTCTCGATCGGATAAAAGTTTTCCGTTCAAAATCGTCATTTTTCATCTAAAAGCGTTTTTCCTGTGAACTATACACACGGTTTTTCTTGTCAAAATCATATATATATATTTTTTACACCAAAGTTTGTCGACTCTTCAATCATACTTTTAAAGCGATTATAGAACTGGCAAAACTCAAATTAAATCCTCTTGTGTTTATGATTGTTCATAGTGAACTAGGAAAGTCATAAAGATTAGAATACTTAATATTTTTTGCAAACTGTGGCTTGCAATACAACTTAAAAATCATAATCTACTAGTAATGAGATAATATCGTAAGAGAAATTTACTAAAGAGATCAGTATTGACAAAAGTTGGCATGTTAGCATGTCATCACGATGAACTATATATATACTTCCCTATCATACCAGTTGTGCTTCAATTTCTTGAAAGTTTTCATTTCATACTAATTTGTGAATAACCGTTTTACCGGTGCATTAGTTTCTTACAACATGTTGTGACCTTGTGGGAGAGTTTCACAATCCACAAGTCATCTCCTTTGTCTTTCTTTTCAGCATGGGAATCATTCCCTTTAAGAGAAAATGTTGGAGTATGAACAGATTGAGGATGGTTCCTACGGTGTACCAAATCGAGTAATGCAAGTATAAATTGACAGGCATGTAGAGCATAAAAGGCCATAACTAGGTACAGTTACTCTATATAAACATTGCAGAAACTCTCCTCGATCCCCATCGTTTTCCCACACTTTCTCAAAAGAGGAAAGTACCCGTGGAGATAAAAGATCTATATCGAAAGAAGGCCGGTGACTGGCCGGTAAAAGAACTCGTTTTCCAGTTTTACAAGACACCGGCCTCTTTAATATCAGGCACCGACTTTCATGGTTGCAAGTCTATAACAAGAAAATGTGTATGTGCAGCTAAGTTCAGCTAGTACGTACCAAGGTAACGAATGCCAAGCAAGAAGTGCTACTGTTAACTACCCAATTAGCAAAGCATGTTATAAATAAGAACCAACATAATCCCTTAGCTGCAACATTTGTTACTCATCATCAGCATTGTAGCTAAAATCCTCATATTTAAGTCATGAGTTCAACTTCAACCTCTACTCGAAACCTCTCCCATATCATCCCACTCGACTTCAACTCCGTCGACACATTACCCGACTCCCACACTTGGGACTCCTCCCCGGACCACCACCTTTTCACAGAATTCGTACCCGTCATAGACCTACACGACCCGAACGCCGCCACGCTCATAAGGCCTGCCTGCGAGCAATGGGGTGTGTTCCAAGTCACCAACCACGGCGTTCCAATGAACTTGGTACAAGAAGCAGAGGTACAAGCCCGTGGGTTGTTTGAGCTGCCTATAGACCAAAAACTCCGGGCACTCCGATCACCAGAGAGCTTCAGCGGTTACGGGAGTGCCGGCAATACCGCTAACTTCTCAAAGCTGATGTGGTCGGAGGGTTTCACGATCATGGGGTCACCGGTTGAACATGCTGCTCAACTCTGGCCAGATGACCAGTCGGTCCAAACTCACTTCTGGTACGTACTCGCAGCATGAAATGCATGATCTGCCTGTCACATTATCCCTATTTTGACCAGTCAGATATTTTTACTGTGTTGACGAATTTAACCGTGAAGGTGGCTATTCTTGCAGTGATGTAATGGAGGAGTACCAAAAGAAGATGAAGGGCCTATCTGGAAAACTGATACGGCTGATGCTTGGATCATTGGGCTTGGACAAGGAAGATGTTAAATGGCTGAAACGGCCCAAAAGAAGTAGCACAAATTTTCCACAGGTCCTGCAATTGAACTCGTATCCGGTTTGTCCAGACCCGACCCGAGCCATGGGGTTGGCTCCTCATACAGACACCTCAATTTTCACTGTGCTAAACCAGTGTGACATAAGTGGCCTGCAGGTCTTCCAGGAAGGGATCGGCTGGATGTCCGTTCAGCCGATCCCCGATGCACTTGTAGTCAATGTAGGAGATTTGATGCACATACTATCCAACGGACGGTTCAAGACTACAATGCACCGTGCGATTGTCAATGAGTTACATCACCGCATCTCCATTGCCTACTTCTATGGGCCACCATATGACGTGAAGATATCGCCGCCGATGAAGTTGATCCGCCAAGATCATCCTCCCCTATATCGGCCGGTAACTTGGAAGGAATATCTTGGTATCAAGGGAACGCATTTCAACAGGGCACTTGAGTTGATCAGGAATGACACAGACCATGCACCATTCATATATGAATAAAAAGCCTAGCTACTTGGTGTACATATATACTTTGAACTCATTTAATTCCTTTTTTCCTCTGATCACTTGTGTATTGTAAACTTGAAAGCGGAAATGACTAGTTAGTCGGCTACTGAACACTAGTTACGTACATTTTCACTATATATTGCGTGAAAATATATTTGAATTTGCGTGACTATCCATCTTTGGATGGTTGGAGATGCATTTGAATTTGCCCTGCCTTAGCTTCGGATTCCAATTAATTAGTAAAAACTTTAAAACAGATGTAGTTGACAACATATCAAAACATAGATCATGCACCCAATCTTTCAAGAACTCTATGATTGAGGTGGTTGGTTAATTTTTGTGGTTTGACAGACATACAGGGACGGTTAGCAATCACATCAGCAAAGACTAGGACCGGGCATTTAACCGAATATGTGTAAAAAACCGACCGAGCCGAACTAAAAATCAAGATCGGATAACCGAACTAAAACATTTGGGTCAAAATACGTAATGACCGATCCAAACCGGTTTAAATTAGATTTGATCTGATTCAAACTCTTAAACCGAAAATAACCAAACCGACTCGAATTATATAATGTATATATAGATATATAATTTATATAAGTAAAACGCTATTATTATTAATAGATTTCATCTTTATTTACAGTGTACTCTCCCACACTTTAATAAAAAACAAAGATCCTAACATTAGCACAATTTCTCATTCAACTCATTTCTTAGAGAAATCCAATGGTGTACAAAATATTAGGAGTGCATTAGATTGCTTGTTGTACTTTAAGTTTTCAAAAAACAACATATTACTCAAGTCAAAAACTTGAAGTTTAACTTTACAATGAAATACTAAACAGGCTAAAAGTTTTTCAAATATGGGTCAAAACCGAAACCGACCCGAACAGATCCGAATATTCAGGTCAAAGGTTTTAAAATTCAGATTCGGTTGGAAAAAACCTTAAACCGAATAATTTAGATTGGTTTTGGTTTCGTCCTAAAACTGACCCGAGCCGAAGATGCCCAGCCCTAGCAAAGACGGGTCATTGTTCACTGTTGGTCTACACCCTACTCCAACATGTACATTGTAAACTTGGAAGCCGAAATGACTAGCCAGTCAGATAATGATAAGTTGATAACTAATAAAAGCTTTAATTTCCAAAAGCAGCATGAACCATAGATTGACATCATATTGCTTGAGTTGTCTGAAGATAAGGATCGTTTTACTTTGTTTCTGACATCACAGTGAACTCTCCTATGGGTTAAACTGGGGCTGTTCTAAAACCCGTCTTATGTACTTGCTATAACATAGTAACTTGACACGGACAACTCACAAAAGCAACTTGTTGCCGATTATTTCAGGATGCGTGATGGTTATGGTAGAAGAAGACTAAATCACTTCCATAGCTTCACACACTTATCATGGCTAGCTGAAGCTACCATGCCAGCAGAACTTGATGCTGCCAAAGACGACACTAGCTTGTCATGCGCATGCAGAGTCATTGTCTTGTTCTCCGTCATGTTCCAAAGCTCCAATGTCTGGATAAACACAATCACAATAAGCACAAAATCATTTAAAGGCATTTTGAAATTAGTGGGATAGAGAAGCAATAACTCACCTCATAACAGCCAATCACCAACAATGATGGATAAGTGGGATGGAATACGCACGTCCGAAATTTGTTGCCAGAACAGCTTAATTCATAAAGGCATTCGCCTTTGCTACTGGAGCCAACCGTCCACACTCTAACCAAGTCATCACTCACGGAAGCTAGGTACTCACCAGAAGAATCCCAGCACACAGAATTGACAAGGTTCTTATGACCCTATATGACAACACCACAAGATACAAATCAGAAAGCATTCATCGGACATTTTCTTATGAAGTCAACTAAAAACAGAAGACATAAGAAAGCTGCATGTACAGCTTTATGAATTGCATGAATTGCTTCAAATTGTCAAATAAAAAGGTAACAAATAACTGCAGTATGCCGACAAACACCTCATTCAAGCAAGAATGTGGATAGTACAACCGCCCATTTGTGATCAAGTTAAAAGTCGATGCCAATAATATCATATATAGTATCGGGTAGCTCACAACAAACCTGTAATTTAAGCGTGCAGGCTTGGGTCTCTACATCAATTATGGAGACAAGCGTATCACCTGCAGCAGCAAGCATCCTTCCAAGACGAGGTTGAAACCTCATCTGAGTTGCCCCACCCTGATAAAATAGAAAAAAATATATTAAAGTTGTCTAAACAAAGTACCAAACTATTAAACATACTAACACCATATGCTATACCTTGAAAATCCCAGCACAACTACCATTCTTGATACTCCAGTATCTTATCTCACTATTGTTATCACAAGAGCACAGAAGATCCTCTTTAGTAGGGTGGAAGTCAAGTGACATAACAGTTGTAGAATGTCCCATAAAAGTACGAAGTGAATAGCCAGGCTGCACAGTTTAGTAAGCATTCAGTGCAGATAGAAACATAATGTTAGCAATCACAAAAGGTTATCGACCTAAAAAGTAAAAATACAGTCAAGTTCAAAATCAATATTTGACTGAGTCGGAGATAAATAAAACTAACTATTGCCTTGAATATGAAAACAGGAGAGTATATTTACTAACATTATCAACATCCCAAACCCTGACAGTTTTGTCAGCAGAGGATGTAGCTAGTCTTGACATACTAGGACTGAATCTAACATCTGTTATCCACTGAGTATGCTCTTCGAGCGTAGACTTCATGTTGAAGGATTCTGTACACCACAATACAGCCTGCACAATAAAACCAACGAGAAATAATGAATATAATATATGAATTGGAACAGTATTTCAAATTTACCATTCATATAACGGCAATATAGTTTTTCTTTAAAATAAAGAACGAAAAATAAAAAGCATAATTTATGCAAGTGTCCATGCTCAGCACTACGTAAATACTTAATCTAACTAGTACTCACCTTTCGGTCATGCCCACCAGTTGCAAGTGTTTTCCCGTCTGCTGAGAAGTGACAGCACTCGACTTTACTTGCACTTGCAGGAATAACCCCAACTTCCGAAAAAGTGAAGCCTAGTTTCATGAAGAAAAGTGTTAAAGCATTCTACTATGTGTCTAGTATAAGACAAGCAAAACCATACATATTGCGACAGATCAATAAAGAAGTCAGAATTGATTGTACCTTTGCTGACATCTGAACACCGAGCAACTCTATCCCGAGGGTCAGCATCATCATGTGATAAGAATGATTCAACATTATCCTCCAAAGATCCATCATCCACAAAACGGTCCATATCATTCTGCAATATACAGCCCTAGTTACTGACAGTCAAATGAACTGCTAAGAACAATATGTTGCAATGAACTAGTCTGCACTTTCTCAAAGGGCATTAACAGGTGATATGAGGCAAGCCTAGCATGTTACACCTAGCACAAGTGACTTGGCGGGATAAAACTCAAGACCTAGCAATAGAGAGAACAAATGTTGACATTCCTCCATCCAATGTATAAACCAGACCCCGACCCAATGGTCCATGCCAATAATTGCTATTGAGCAGAGAAGGGACCTAATAAGCACTCCAAATGCAATTGAAGCAAATAAGTTGATGAAACAATGACTAGCTTAATACCAATTTATTTGGTGCTGAGGCAACTGAGCCTAGACCATCAGAAGCAAACATAAGCAAAGACTTTGAGGAACCGCCATTATGGGCCAAAGTTGGCATTGAGATCGCATCTCCTGCTGTGTGAGTAGAAGGAGTTGAAGGTGAACTAGGGGATGGTCCAGTGGTATTAGCAGTTCCTGAACTATTGGCAGGACCTGAAGATGACACTGGCTGCTTCCTCTTTCGCCCCATTTGATTCTTTGGAACCTTTAACAAACATGGAAATAAATGAGAAAACCAGCCCGGATAGATCTACTTCAGCTCTAATCACCAAATACAGATGGATATACACAGATGAAAAACACTTGGGAATCGGTAGTTTAGAAATTACAAAAAGAACTGCTGCAAGTGTAGAAAATTTGCAGAACATTTTTTTCTGAAACGGTCAAGTTGAAGAATTGGAAAGTCATAATTGAAAGCATATATAGCTATATAAACGAACCTGATCATTGCCTTGAAAGGAGTTAGACATGCTACCACCAGCTGTAATGCTGCCAGCACCAATGATCTTGTCTTGCTGCTGGAGGTGTTGATTTGAACTCTGAGGGTGTTGACTTGGAAACGGATGCTGTGAATATTGTTGTTGTTGCTGGTGTTGATTGTTGTTTTGCATCTGCTGTTGCTGTAACAGATAAGTTGGTTATTCACATAAGCCAATATGTTCTGGAAGCTTAAAGTTCAGAAGGTCAAATGACTAATAATTAAATCATGAGGTTTTCAAAATTCAGACCCATAAATACCTTCATAAGCATATCTGCATCTGCACCAGGCAATACAGGGCAACCAACTTGAACAGGTGATCCTGCGTTAGGTACATCAACGTTAGATATATTCCTATTGAGAAGCATTGTCAGCCTTCTAGTTTCCAAGTCACTGGCAGATGGGGAGGCTAAATTTTGTTGGGCCTGAAGTAGAAGTTGCTGCTGGAGCTGAAACTGATTAAAGGGCTGAGAGGACTGCATCATGGAATTTTGCTGCTGGAGAATTCCAGGTCGAACCTAAAAGGAAAAATAAATGTTAAATCTTTTTAGAAAAGAAAACATGAACTGACAAAACCGCAAATGAAGATCAGACAATCCAGTTCATGGTAGTTATCAATAAATGATCTGCATTTCTATACAAACTAGGAATCAAAATTGAGAGAAATGGAAATAATAGTATCATGAACCCTACCGTTAAAGGCCAACCCTTCAGAGTCAAATTGCTACTACCTTCATTTGATCCTAACATGAACAAACGAATCATTCATTGGTAAAGCGAAAAATTATAATCTCACAATAAAACTCCAATCAGATTTCAAGACTAATATTACATGCCATGTGAATGAATGGCAATATATCTCCACTAAGAATTAGGGAATTTCAAGAGAGCTATCTTCATATCAAACACAAGGACTTTTACTAGTTTATAATACTACTCCAGTTTCATATCCAAATTAAATTCAGTTGTTCCTACTTCCTAGTACAAAACTTTTACTAGTTTATAATACTACTCTAGTTTCATATCCAAATTAAATCCAGTTGTTCCTACTTCCTAGTACAAAAACATATAAATCAAACCATGGAGACCCATCAACGATCCTTCTGGACCAGCAGCTCTTGGGTTCATCATCTCAGTCTTTATGTCCTGTTTCACCATGCACAAAGGTCCCAAAATAAGAAAACAGGACTTGTGCGGATAAAATTTGGTAAGAAACAGACTCAAAATTGATAATTACCTGCATCAATCCAGGGTGCTGCTGATTCCGATTGTGAGCTTGTTGAAGATTCCCCAACATACCTCCAGGTGTACCATGCAGCATTTGACTGCAAGGAAGGAGTTCAACAGCTTTCATTTCGTGTTACACATATGTTCCATGCATAGGATGTTTTACATTATAAAACTAGGTCATGATAAATATAAAATGTTCAAGAGAAATACCCAGGAGACTGGCCACCTGCTGTGGCTACTTTCACCAATGACGCACGATTTGAATCCATAAGCTGACTCATATTGTCACCCAACCTTTGCTGCAAGGTGAATATAGTGTCAATAGATGAAAGGAATCTATGAAAGTAAGTCTGAATTTAGGTAAAACTAATTACCTTTATAGCCACATCATCCAAAGCATCCCTCTGTATGGGAGGCTTCAATCTGTCCTCGTACATTTTTGTTGTCATGGCATTTGCAGTTGCAGGGTTCTGCCTCAGTAGAGGATCTGTGCCAACAAGCCCATTGGAAGCTCCATTAAGAAGTTGGGTCCCATCCCGTCTTTGCTGTTGCTGCTGTTGTTGCTGGTGTTGTTGTTGTTGGTGTTGCTGCTGCTGCTGCTGTTGTTGTTGTTGTTGTTGTTGTTGTTGTTGTTGCTGCTGCTGCTGCTGCTGCTGAGCAGCATGCCTTTGCAAAAGATGCTGCATTTGCATCTGAGGATTCTGCTGGGGCTTCTGTTGCAGCTCCCGAGCCTTGTTCACTTGAGTCTAATACAGCAAACAAAAAATGGCGTTAGATCTCCATAATTGTGTCAAAAATTCATGAATCTCATAATGTTCATTCTTTTATAACCCTTCAAGAGAGTTCTCCCAAAAGAGTGCAACATTCCGTTTTCACCAAATAAAAGAGCAACAGTTAGGCCCTCGAATCTCCCAAAAACAAAAGTAAAAAGTACACCCACAAACATAAATTGAGATACAAATAAGAACTCTTAGAAACCAAATAATCACCTCAATATAAGATGCAGCTGCTTCGGAGTGCTTTTCATTCGTCCTAGCGATAAATATGTCCCAAAAGACAGACCACCATTCGAAAAGAAAGCCACCGGGTGCATCAATAGCTGGTATGAATGTACAATCCAAGCAGAAGAAGAAGAAAAATCAATTTGGATATGAACTTGCAATGTGCAGTAAATCTCTTCACTTTAGCATTATAACCATGTTCTTACCTACAGGATCTGTAGAAACTTTTCCTTCAGCTTGAAAAGCCTTTGCAGAAGCATGTAAATTTCTCTTCAGAAGGTAATCATAAATATAAACATCCAACCTATGATCCAAATAATTATGCCCACATGTCAGAACTCAAAGAACTGTAATGCTACTGAGAAACATAGAGGGATTAAATTACAAAACATGGTATCTAAACTGATGCTAAAACGACAAACTCAATGCAAAGACAATGAAATGAAATGCCAAAAATTTAGCTTGTTAGTTTTTGAAATCTGAATCAAATCCTTTCGTTAATTAACCTTTACCTATATGAAACACCAGAAGACTTTACATTAGGCCATATTTTCCTGGTAGGAAGAAACAAACAACTTTCTGGAGTTTCAATTTCCATATGATCTGGGCTCCACTTAATAAGCTTTTTCTTAGCTGGTAGTAAGCTTTTTCTTCTTTTTGGAAAAGAAAGAACTAAGCTTAGTGTTCTTAGTCGAGAGATTCTCAATTTTCACTAAAAGATATACAAAATAGAAACTGAAAGTTAAACTTCACTCCTCTTTATAAGCTTATGTTCCGGAGACGATGACATATATGAGATAACTGCAAATACAAAGAATCTCCAAAACCCAACCCTCAAATCAATAAAACAGAGCCCAAAACCAGAACTGAAGAATATGAACACAGCACCCCGTTAAATTACATACACCAAATGTGGCAACAAATACCAACTAGATCACCAAAACATGTAAAAATACCCAATACACAATAAGATCATAAATTAAAAACCATCGAGTCCAAACAGGCAACAGATTACAAAAGCATGATCCTTTAATCAAATTAGAACAACCAACAACATCCAGGGAAGAACCTAAATGCACATAAAAATAAATATAAAAATAAAATAAAATAAAAACATTTGGGAATTGAGAAACAAATAGAACCCTAGAATCAAAAACCCCTATAGCCCAAGTGAGACGATAACAAAGATAACAACAAGAAGATGAAGAAAAGGAAGCAGAAATTTCAGACCCTAATGAGAATTACACGTGCTTACATTTTATCAGCTTCCCAATTGGCCTGAGAAGCCATGATGGGTAGTGATATCGAACCCTTTTTTTCTAGAAATGTTCTTCAAGTTTGTATCTTTTTGCTTTCTCTGGGTTTTGTTTTCTTCTTACTATTTCTTCTGCTCCTTCTTCTTCTGGCTTCTTCACTCTGTTCTATTATAAAGTTGAACAAGACCTTAACCTCCTTGCTGAGTCAATATTATACTATTATTTCCTTTATTTTATTTTATTTCTTTATGGGTTTAATTCCACGCAAGCGGTGTGGAGAAGTTCATGACTTTTAAGCATCCACTTTTTTTTTCTTGTTTTGATCAAAACATCCAAAACTTAGTACAAAACTTGTTGGCAAGGATGCATGTCTTAATTTCTTCTATGGATTATGACCATGGAGACCAAAGCATTGTTCTTTTAACAAATTCGTATACCTAAGTGATTCTAATTGTTAAAGTTTTTAACAAAGAAGAGATGTTTCGAAATTAGTTTCTGACTTTTAAATTTTAAATGCGGATACTTGAGAAGCTCTATAGATGGCCGCAAGATGTGGACTTATTTGATATAAACTTGTATAATTGGGTCAGCACCTGTAATATTGTTAGATTATTAGTGAAGCTGACGTACTTCTTTTTAAGGAAATAAGTAATGTCAAGACAACTTCATCGATTCATCATTCATGTTTCGATCTTGTTTCATAAGAGCATAAATTTCTCAATTAGTAGAACATTCTCCCATTGTAAATATAAATAACTCAAGATTAGTAATTTTAAATTACCACATATGGCACATGGTTTTAACAACGATCTTGGGGCTGAGTGACAAACAAAAGAATAGGTTAAAATGATCAGAAAAAGATGAGCACATTTTCACTTATATTTCTTCTTTGTTGGGCTTGTAAAAAGATCGCATAATTCAAAGATTGACAGTGTCAGAAGGTCTCTCTGGTTTACCTCTGTCAAAATGTCTTTACTTACCAATCCCAGAAAAAGAGGAGAAAAAAGTTTGACTGGCCAAAAGTATTCAGAAAGTCAATGGTAAAGTGGTTGGGAGTATCATTATGACCTTTATTTATTGATCTAGAAGTTTTAGATGGTCTGCTGTCTGCCTTCTAATCCATCAGTTCATAATCAAGGTGATTACTGCTTAAATAATCAATGATTAATGCCAATTAAGCACATAAACCAAAACCAAACCATACCAGAAACATAGACACAGGTCACACCTCACTTAATGCTAATTAAGCTACCGGTACTGTAAAGAGATGGTCACACCTGAGCCTGAATTGTGGCACTACATTTGCCACACAAAAAATAAGCCTCCAATAATGTCCAAAATCTAGAACAAAGAAATTCCTTCCCTTGCTTTCCCATGTTATGACTTATGAGTTCTGATGACCTGAATCCAAAGCATTTCCAAATCACAAAAAACTGATGTCTAATAATGCAAACATGACCTGATAATGAAAGACAACCTTCTCTAACTGGCGAAAGATGAGGCTATTTCTCATTCCTTGAAATCATCTTTGTCATCAACAGGAAGGCCTTTGTTTCTCCAGAACACGGCGAGACCACTGCCGCCAAGCTGTAAGTTGGACAGTCACGAGAATAAAATTGAGTTACTAGTTCGGAGAATCTTCATAATTTAACTCAAAAGATTTGAAGGAGAGACATACCGCCATGCAAACAACGCTAACAGCAGAAGGGACCGCAACTAAGGGGTTTGTGAAATGCTTTTGAGCTAGTAAAAACCCAAGTGCCGAGCTCTGCGAAAGAAATTACCACAACCATAAGTTAGGGGAGAGTTACATTTGAGAGATTACCAAACTGGAATTTTAGAGATTTGCAAGGTTGTCAGAGAACAATGATCTTGTTGGTGGAACACAGGGAAGCAGTAAGGTAATGTGTTTACCTGCATCCCACACTCTGGATATGGTACGAGAAGTGGATTCACCGAAAGATATCCTTGAAACCCAATAGCCAATGGCAAATGCAGCAGCATGTAGAGCAGCCACCGGGAGTATTAATTGTGGTCCTTGTGATTTCAATACTTCAGAAACTTGTCCAATCTATAAAAATGATAAAAATTAACATTACCTCATTAGACTGATATGCACTGCAACTTTCATTGTTAATTACTCAATCCAATATATGTGTGAGCTTACCGGGCTTGCACAGAGAAGAGTGGTGAGAATTACTCCAATCAAAGGTGTCACTGAGCTTATTTTTGAAGTGAACTTTGGGAAGAACTCATTAGCCAGTACTGTCACATGAAGCAGGTACTCCAGATCATGAATGTCCAGATGCATTTTCATATTTTGATTTGATAATTAAAACACATTTTAGTTACCTCCAATAACTGTTGGCACTAAAACAACCTGGAAAGTGCTGAGTGCTAAGCCCTGCAAAGATGATAATACAAGATTTCAAAGTCAATACTTCTGTATACAGTAGGTAGTACTGAGAATCTTTAATCCTACTGCAAAGTAGTAAAACGAGCCTTCATAATCACAAAATGTCGAAATCTTTTCATTTTGTTACTACTATAGTTGGGTTCGGTTTACCATACTTTATCATAGAGAAGTGTGTAAACAACTTTCGTTCATTATTGGTTCATAACTCACACAGTTCTAATGACAGATATACACAAGAAAAGATGGAATGAGTACATTTGTTTATCATCACTATCACAATGAACATCCATCATGTTTGAACTTACCGCAGCATCAACTGGAACAAGCTGGCCAGCAAGCAGCTTGGTAAGAAGCGGTGTCATAATAATAGCTCCTATTGTTGAACACCTACATAAAGTCCACACGATAATCAATAGTTTAACACGTGTTACTCAGATACAGCAAATCCTTTAGATTTCTGTTTCACAGACAGTTATATGGCATACAACTTACGTTGTCATGAGAACAGATAGTGCAACATTTCCCTTTGAGATATATGTTGCAACATTTGATGCCTGACCCCCAGGACAGCAGGAAACCAGAATAAGACCAGTAGCAATAGGTGCAGAAAGCTTTAGCATCTGAAAAGAGAGAAAAAGCCTTGAATACAGTAAAGGTAGTGTTCATCATTATAGCATCCGTAATACGTCTATATGAAGAAGCAGCCACCTTCCCCCTTTTTTGTATGGGAAGAGAGTATTTAAAAATAAGGGAGGTAGAATGAGCTGTTGCGCTAAGGTACATTGTACTAGCAAAAAATTTACATATAATTGCAAAACATACTGTAGTAATACCTGTTATATGATCTCAAATGATTTAAAGGAGAAACTCCATAGCAAAAGCATACATTTCAAGAGTAAATTACACAAAAGCCATAAATACTTACCAGGGCAATGGAAAATCCTAGTAAGGGTTTGATTATGTACTGAGCGAGAAATCCTACACCAACCTGCAGCATAAAATTTAATATTAAATACAACTAGCTATTTCTTTCTGTCAAAGTCCACCAAGTCAATTGAAGCAGATGATACTCACAGTCCAAGGATTACGCAAGCATCGTCTAAAATCTTCAAAGGTTAACGTCAAACCCATAGAAAGCATGAGGAAACCAAGGCCGAGGGTGAAAAGATCTGTCTCCAACCAAGTTACCTGTAGGAACCCCAACAATAAGCTAGATATACACTAGTTGATACGTCGTATATCAAAGAGAATGCAAAGAGATCTTACAGCAGATGGTTTGTAGATCCCAACTATGGTGCCAATTATGACCTAATTCATGGAAGTAGGAGTCAAAATTCGCAACTCTTTCCAGAGACATTTTTTGGAAGAGAAAGAAAGTCTGAATAGGGAAGACATGATTATAGTAATTATGTACAATAGTGTAATGTGATACCCACCCATAGAGGAAACAGAGTTGTCAGAGTTTCAATTATTCTCTCATACGCGCTCATGCCACTAGGAGTGGGAAGATCTCCAGATGCATTTGTCGCAGCCTTGCACAGAACTTTGGAGTTCCTACACATACAAGTAACATATAAAGAATGTAGAACTGATTTGTTCTTAACAACGAAGCTCATATTACAAACTGAATCAAAGATGCCGTAAAATTGCATGAAAATAGCAGGCACCTCTGTAATTAGTTGCTTGAACCAAGACATTTTATAGTTTTGGAAGCACTATCTGGTAAGTGGAAAGTACTATCTGGTGGGTTGGATCAGAAAGACTGAAGATTGAGTTACACATAAGATAACTTGGATTTGACTACAAATAACATATTAATCTGAGAGCAACTAAGAGCTAAAAGGCTAAAGAAATTGCTTCGGACAAATTCTCTAAACAAGTAAGGGTTATATCTTCTCCTTTTGGTGCATACAATGTCTCCAAGGACCAAAAGTAACTAAAGAACAGCAATGTAGCTTTTTCGGGTCTGCTTAAAAAGTGAACTACGCTTCTCTATTGTTCCCACAAAGTAGCATATTAATCAATAAGGTCTGTATTTGATCATACAGACAATTCACATATAAGCTTCTTCCATCAAGCATTATCAAAACAACACTAAATCAATAAAGTATATACTTGATCACATAGACAATTCACATACATGCTCATTTCATCAAGCACTATCAAAACAACACTAAAGCACACACCTTGAAGTTTGAACTATAGAAGAACCGGCAGCAACAATCGGACTCCATGTCTTGCTTTGAATTGCACAACTTTTTCCCTTCTCCGGCACAGAAATTTCACCTCTTACATCTGAAAACCAATCAATTTCCGAATAAGAAAACACATGAAACAGAGGTAAACAATGAAAACTGTCACAATCCCCACAAAGTGGGAACACTGAAAAGAAGTCGACTTTGGCTCCCCAATCACCAAACAAACTGAACCCAATTGCCAGAAAGCACAGAAAACACAATCCCAGAAAGGAAAAGCACAGAAACCAAACATACCAAGATGGGTTGGGAGTCTCCTTGAAGATAAACAATGACTCTGCCTACAATAAGCTTCACAAGTATTTAACTTGAAATCTTTGAGAGCAAATCTAGACGAGGAAGACATCGGGTCAACCTAGGAGGGATTCAATAAACAGCAAAAGATCATAAGGGTGATGGGGTTTAAATTTAAACTTGGGATAGTGAAGTGAGGGATTGGAGTGTTTGCATATGGAGCTTGGCTCCAAACTGCTTAATGTGTTTGTGTTGTTTGTGGTCGTGGAAACCGATGAGCCACACATATCGATAATCTATCTAAGGAAATCTAGCCTCATCCGAAACTGGATTGGTTTGTTTCCAAATTAAGTTACAGATATTTTTACATGGTAGACCTGGAGCTCCCACAACTTTGATGTGTAACTTTCCAGCAGAAAATGGAATTTTTCGGCTTTTAGTGTTGTGTTCTTGTATCAAAGATATACATTTTTGGCCTGAAGAACATAACAATCAAATAAAAAGGGAAACATAACACAAGTCACTGTAACGCTGAAAGAATGAAACTTGCACATTGCAATGCCGGCCTATGGTGATCTCTGATATATTGTAGTGACTGGGCTGGCCTCTGACATCTCCAAAATATTGTGAATTTTTCCTGGAAACTTTGAAGCCCATATGTTCAGCATATTATCACAACATCCTAATCGATGTGGTACTTCACTATTCATCTCTATGGTTCCTGCTCTTTGGCATTTATTTCGAAACACCAAGGATTTTTAAATCAGCTAGGTGTAAAATAATGGAGGATATATACAAACTACAGAGTACAGACTACCTGCATGTCTCTACCAACTAGATCACCAATGCGTCTTGTACTTACTAGCGACCTAACATTATATATATATGATCATGTATATTAATCTAATATAAACAATACGTAGGTACTTTGATCCAGACAATGTGGAAAGATATCAATTAAACTTAGAGAGGTTGTTCAGTTAATCGATTACACATCCAGAATCCAGACGTATTAAGTTCCTTTAACTACCAGGAAATGCAGGTGTTGATGAGTTGTGCGAGGAACAACACGCATGTACAATTAGTCACAATTAGTTCATCAGCTACTAGCATATTCATGCGTTCATCCACTGATCTGAACAGACATTTACATCTAAGTCGACTAATATCTTCCGAGCACATGTAGGTAGCTCGATCAATTTCCTCCGGTGGTGGTAGATTCATGAATTGTTAAAAGAATTGAAACTAATGTCCAAGTAAGGTAACTTGTTGTGTTTATTCAAAATAATTTATCGAACATTTTGTCTTTATTACCGTACTTGTGAATCTTCACCCTCAACCAGTCGGATACAAATTTACCGAACACTTTTATTTGTCCATCAAAATACTCACCTTCTTAGTCTGCATATCAAGTTACATCAGCAACGTCCCTAAAAAAAAAAGTTACATCAGTAGATAGAAATTAGTGGTAGCTGACAGAGAGAGTACTGCCATACTGGGGAATATATTGCAGTAGGCAGTAGATAATAAAAAAGGAGGATGATGTATAGAAAGAAAATGAATCAATTACAGAGGAAACACAGGAAGATCAAACTATATAGTTCAGTTGATCTGTTATCTGTACTATATCAATAATTCTGTGTAGACCAAAGAGACTAAAATGCAATGTGTTTTTCTTGTTTATAATTAGAGAGTGAGAATAGGGAGTGAAACACATGGTCACATGATGTCTTTGGACTTTGGCTTCGTCATTTGGCTTGACATCTAACCTGTCTTTGTTTGATATATACCACTATTGTTACTTTGTCGATAATGTAGCACATGATATTACTGTAAAATGTGTGCTAGATGAAAGAGTTAACAGTTTGTCTTATTTTACAAACTCAACATCGTTGCCGGATTAGATTTCACGTAGACAATTTATCGAACATCTTCCTCGCATGTATATAGTCGTTTTCACTTAGGTTCTGTCAATATGGCTCCTTGATCATCATACCAGCGTAGGGACAGTTAGCCGTGGGAAACTGTATCATTCATGCCATATGGCTTTAACATTATGAGAATCAATCCTTGCCGGTTGCTTGCTAGACTTGGTCCTCATCGATCACCAATTCCATCATCCTCATATTATGATATCATCGCTGGCCCTCTGTCTACGCTACCTGGTCTATTCCTCTTCTTTTTTAGCCTCTAACAGCATACTATTACACCAGAAAAACAAAAATCCAAACATGAACATAAACATGATCATGATGATTCTCAACAAGCATGGCACAGGGTTGGCAACTGGGTTTTACCCGACCTAAATCCACATAACCCAAACCGTTACTGTTTTAGGTCGATAATAAGCTAGCTAACTCGTCAAACATTCGTTCATTATTGTGTCATTTCAGTATAACCCACGACATTCACTAGTAAAATTTACAAGTATATACAAGCACATGCAGCAAGCAAGCTCCAACTACTTCCATGTATATTACATCCCAGCTTTTGGAGATTTGTTGCATCACACTGTGGCTGTCTTTGGCCAGTTAGGGTTCCGTCGAGACCTTCTTGTCCACATCGATGGCTGTTTTCACACTGTGATGATGAACTGATCGAAGAAGTGTTTAGTTTACTACTTCGCTTTGTCTTTTACACAAACGAATCAAAATTTTCATAACCACCTTTGTGTTTCTTTGCTTAAGAAAGCCAATTATTCCATCATACACAATGAAAGGTATTATAGTTTGGTTACCCACCCATTTCATATATTTTTAACGCAAATTACTACATATTAAGTAATGTAAAAGCACAAATCATACTTGGAGATTAATTGAATGAAAAATTATTGGTACTTAATTTGTATAAAGTTGCCTAATCGAGTTGGTGAGACTTGACAGTTGAAATCAATTATTTACAAACTGGATCATACCAAACATACGTGAAAATTGACAGATACTACTCCTAATTATATTGATGAACAGGAGAAATTAAAGGAAGAACGATTAAGAATTAGGAGTTTGGTTATTTGTTTTATTTGAAATTTGAATGGCAATAATTCATAGCTAAGTTTGTTACTAATTGACTTTGACATCATATTGTAAATGATCATATTACTGTTTACAATTATGTTAACAATAAGGATCGAGATTTACTCCCAAAAAAAATAAGGATTGAGATTTCATTTTACATTACGAATCCTTCTTTAAAAAAATTAAATAAAAAAAAGCATTACGAATCTTTTGTGATCTTTATGATTTTGTATTTTTGTTAACAAATATTTGTTAGATAGATATCAAGAGAAATTAACCCGATAATTATTATGAGGTGAAATGCTAGTTTTGGTCTAGCTCAACTCCACATTAGTCAAAAGCTGATCTTCACAACCTTCATTTTCAGGTTGAGTCGTTCCTTCTTTTATTTTGATTTAATCTCGTCACACAAGCCAAAGTAAGAGAAGTCCTTACGATTCTTACTATTATGAGACTGTAAAAACATCATCTATTTACCTCATCGCTAGGCGTAGCGTTACAACTTATTAAACGCTTTTAAGAAGATTAACATTTACAAACCACCTTGGTTACGTTAACAAATTTAGTAACACACGAATATAATTAACATACGATTAAAATTTACGAAAGTATCATAATAAAAACAGACTACTACGGAAGCGCACAAACCTAAAAATCACTCGGTCATGCTAGTTATAAACCGGAGTAGTCTCAAACTCTATACAATGAGGTTCCATACTACCAGCTCGGTATGGTTTTGTTATTCAAATATTTTTTTTTTAAAATTAAATAAAAGGTCCGGCTGCTATGATATATGAATGTTTGAGCTGTCTTCCACCGGGCTTAGATTCACGCAGGCCAAAAGCCCAACCCCAATCTCTCATGTTCGCCACAAGGCAAGTCCACCACAACCCACGCGCCTAAACAGGGGTGTGTACTGTGTTGTAGACAAAATCAAAGTACGTTTTTTTTTTTCTCGATTAAAAAATCAAACTACGTTATTTTCGTAATTTCTTTGATTTAATTAGATACGATATTAAATTAGTAATAAAATGTTTCCTACTATTTTGCCAGCTTACTCCCTCTGTTTTCTCTCAGCTTTATTGTTTTCACTTTTCTTTCCTTTGCCCTCGTGATACCTTGAAACCTTGTCTCTTACAAAACCCTCTCTCTCTCTCTTCCTCACAACTCACCACTCACTCCACTCTGTGGGATTTCGCCGGAAAATCATCTGTTCCATCCTAAACAACCGACGTGAGAAACCCACCACTATATAGGCCACATTAGAAGAAATTAACCCCCTACATTTTTTTTCTTCTGTTTTGTTGTGAAGGTAGAGAGAGATGAGTGTAAGATTTAGATGCGTGGTTGGGTTTCTGGCTACGTTTTTGCTACTGGGTTATGGCGGCTGGGTCAATTCTGAGCCGACTCAGGACAAGCAAGCCCTACTCGAGTTCATAAACCAGATGCCGCACGCGAACCGGCTCCAGTGGAACAATTCCGTCTCGGCCTGCAGCTGGGTGGGAGTGAAGTGCGACAATAACCAGTCATTTGTGTACTCGGTTCGACTGCCGGGTGTTGGGCTTGTGGGTCCGATTCCACCCAACACGCTCGGCCAGCTGGGTCAGCTCCGCGTGTTGAGTCTTCGCTCCAATCGGCTCACTGGGTCAGTGCCTTCTGATTTCGGCAACTTGACGCTCCTAAGGAATCTCTACCTCCAGGGGAATGAGTTGACCGGGGAGTTTCCGCCGGGATTGACTCGGTTAGGGAGGCTGGTTCGGCTCGATCTCAGCGCCAACAACTTCACAGGTCCAATCCCGTTTGCGGTGAACAACCTCACGCAGCTTACCGGACTGTTTCTTCAAAACAATGAGTTTTCCGGCAGCCTGCCCAGTATCTCGACTGGGTTGGACAGCTTCAATGTCTCGAACAACAAGCTCAACGGCTCGATCCCAGCGAGCCTAGCCAAGTTTCCTGCCACCGCATTCGCCGGAAACTTAGATCTATGCGACGGGCCATTGCGGTCATGTAACCCTTTTTTCCCGGGACCCGCATCGGCACCGGTGACTCCGCCCATAATCCCGGTCCACAAGAAGTCCAAGAAGCTCTCCACCGCCGCCATAGTCGCCATCGTAATCGGTTCCATTTTAGCCTTCTGCCTTCTACTCCTGATTCTCCTCCTCTGCATCCGAAAACGACGCCGTAACCACTCCCCCAAGTCCCCCAAACCCCCCGTCGCGGCGGCGGAGGCCGGGACGTCTTCCTCCAAGGACGACCTCACCGGGGCCTCTACCGAGGCCGAGAGGAACAAGCTAGTGTTCTTCGACGGCGGGATTTACAGCTTCGACTTGGAGGACTTGCTGAGGGCCTCGGCGGAGGTGTTGGGTAAAGGAAGCGTCGGGACGTCGTACAAGGCGGTGCTCGAAGAAGGCACCACGGTGGTTGTGAAGCGGCTGAAAGACGTGGTGGTGACCAAGAAAGAGTTCGATATGACAATGGAGGTTCTCGGAAAAATCAAGCACGATAATGTAGTTCCGTTGAGGGCTTTCTACTTCTCCAAAGATGAGAAACTCCTCGTCTACGATTACATGACCGCCGGTAGCTTATCTGCTCTTCTTCACGGTATGTTTTCTCATATTTTCTTCATTATTATATATATTTTCAAATGTTAGCCCAGAAATTAAATTAAAATGCTGAAAGTCTGAAATGTAGATTGCTGTTTTGAATTCTGGGTATGATTATATGCTATTTTATCTTCAAGATTGAATGTAGTCATCAGGGTTTGGTCATTGATTGTGAATGCATACCATAATTTCTGGGATAATATTCTTTCATGGTGGGAGGTTGAGCTGTTTCAGCCTTTAAATTTGTTAATTCTGGTTTTTACTTTTATTTAATATACGACCCAGTATTCATATATTCTTCTGGTCTAACAGGAATATTTCCGGAATTAAAACGGAAATACCAAAACAATTTGTTTAATTTTCATCGCCGTTTCTGTGCAAACATTCTTTGTGTGGCGGCTACTGTTTCGGTTTCATTGTTTTTTCCATTTTTTTATTTTCAAAAAAAAATATTAATATTCAGAAACACAGAAATTGAACTGGTGGTCGTCATCATTCACCATTGTGGTCACCGGTCACCGACATCATTTTAACTTTGCCTCTAAGCTTTTTTTATTTTCCTTCTTTTTATAAAGTGTAGCATCTCTCACGCCCTAAAAGGTGAAGTTACAAAAATGACCACGGTGGCCTGAAGTGTGTGTTTTGGGTTTTTGCAGGAAGTAGAGGCTCAGGCTGCACCCCACTGGACTGGGACAACCGGATGAGAATCGCGCTAAGTGCCGCGAGAGGCTTAGCACACCTCCACGTGACGGGTAAAGTGGTCCACGGCAATATCAAGTCCTCCAACATTTTGCTTCGACCGGACCACGACGCTACAATTTCGGACTTCGGGTTGAACCCGCTGTTCGGGACCTCCACGCCACCTAACCGGGTCGCGGGCTATCGCGCCCCGGAAGTCGTGGAGACCCGAAAGGTGACGTTCAAGTCGGACGTGTACAGCTTTGGGGTGTTGTTGTTAGAGCTGTTAACGGGGAAAGCGCCCAATCAGGCTTCCTTGGGAGAGGAGGGAATAGACCTACCAAGGTGGGTCCAGTCCGTGGTCCGTGAGGAATGGACTGCTGAGGTGTTTGACGTGGAGCTAATGAGGTACCAAAACATCGAGGAGGAGATGGTGCAGCTCTTGCAAATAGCTATGGCTTGTGTGTCCACTGTCCCCGATCAACGGCCCGCGATGCAAGAGGTGGTCCGTATGATCGAGGACATGAACCGGGCCGAAACCGACGACGGGTTACGACAGTCGTCGGATGATCCGTCAAAGGGATCGGACGGCCATACGCCTCCCCAAGGGTCAAGAACCCCACCGAGTGTCACACCCACACCTTAAGTGAGTCTTAAAAAAGAAGGGACAAATGTAAAGGGACCGGAAATGGAAGGTGGGTATGGGTATGGTTGGTGCCAATATCTGTTTTTTCTTTTTTTATAGTTTTATTTTTTTATTTTTTAATTTTTGCAATGATTTTTATAGGTGGGAGGTTTTTTTAATTTGTTGATGATGTTGGAAGGTTGGGGGAGTTCCATGGTCTGATTGGAATTTGACAATATTTGATGGACTTGGGTTTTTTTTTTTTTTTTTTAATTCTTTCTCTTTATAAATTCTCACAATCTCTGTCTCATACACCTGGCTTTTCTTGTGAGTTTCCTTCTCTTAATTTGTTCCTTTGGTTAGTTTACTTTGTTTACTCCCAAATGGGTGTTGAACTATGACATTCTTCTTGAGACGATTCTTAGGTTCAAAATTCTAGTGAGCTTGCCTTTGCATCCCACCTTGCAATAACATGTTCATTTTCGCATTCCAAAACCCTAACGTAGAACATCGATCGTATGTATCAAATAAATGAACGATATTCGGAACAGTAATATCAAACAAATGAACAATTTTGGTGACATTTTCTTGAGTGACAAAATTGTTGCCCTAAATAGGTGAGGCTTGAGGAGCACTCAGTTGCATTTAATGGTGATGATTGTGATTTGAGCACCATACGCAGGTGCTCTGAGTACACATGATTAGGAAGCACCACCGGTATCGGCGGTGTATACGGTGGTTTTGGGTCCACCTGTCGGTGGGGTAACTAATTTTTGTTTGGCAATGAAGCAAAAGTCCGCCACGTGGCGGAGGATTTGTCCGGCTTGCGTTATTGGGGTAAGCGCAGGAATAATAGGGTGAGGTGGGGAACAGCCTGGCTTGCCTGGCCGGCTTTTTAAAAGAAAAAAAGAAGAGAGGGAGAGCCTTTGACACAGCTGTGATGTCAGCCGTTGATCTACACGACCTCCTACCCTACTCCTTATTCTTTAACATCACTTTTCTCTCTTAGAAGTCATTACACTTTAATATCGAACTTAACATCTTTCACTTACGATATGATATGAATCACTTATATTACGAACTTAAACCATATCATATTGAAGTGAAGTTAATGTTATTTGAAATTTGGTCTCGACCATAGATTTCGAGAGGCATTTAGTGGTTTTCGTGTCCTTTTTTGAATCATGCAGGCACATTGTAGTTGCGAATTAGAGGCTTAGTACCAACAATGAGGTCAAATTGTCAAATTTCTGGAAAGGGGATGTTTGATTTGTATAGGCATAGAGTGTCTGCAGGTAGATTCGGGGTTATAAACATAGCACGTTGTTGGTGTGTATGAATGTGGACCATGACATTGACTTTACATCACTAAAATTAATCACTTTTTTTCTAGTTGAGACCTTTGATGTGGATGCTTCCTGATGTATGTGCTCGTGTAGTTGTGTTGGTGTGGAATCTGTAGATAACTTATGTAACATGCCCTAGATCACTTATCAGAATTTAGATTTGTCGTCGTTTGTCACGTATCCATTATTTACCACTAACACTGTGACATGATCAATCTAATATGGAATGAGATGGGGGTACTATGATTAACCCTATTTCAAGTCTTTGAGGAAGATTGTCTTTCACACCAACATTTCACAAAAGAAAAATGATTTGTTGAAACTTGAAAAACCAATGAAACTGGTGCATGACACTGAAAAAGCTTGGTCCATGGCCCTCTTGGATAAACATTATGCTGTGGTCCTTCCAATTTGATAAAGCTCTCTCTCTTTGTAGTGAAGCAAGTACCTCTTTTCTGGGTTTCCTTAACCTTTAGATTAGACAAGTTTTCAGTGTATTGTTAACCTAATCACATAATAACATGTATATAAGAGTACTACATTTCTTCCCAACTCTTGACCTGATAGTTGCTTGTTAGGAGTGAACTCTACCATATAAGAGTGATTATAGAGCCTAAACCTTAAGGTTTCTCTTGTACGATTGCAGTAAACTCTACCATATAAGGGTGACAATTCTTCTATACACCAATAGGTAACTCAGTTCATTACTCAATTGCTCTGCCCCGACAAAAGAAGAAGAAGAAGAAGATGAAAATAAAAACAAAGACAAAGGAGAAGTGGGGGTTGGATGATGAAGTATGATTGTCCAAAGACCAGTACCTTCTGTGTGTAAACAGTTCTGATCAGTTTTCGAATTTGGAAGTACTACTGGTGTTCTATGTCAAGGAAGATTTCAGCTCGTTTCATATAGAATGAGGTGAGCTCTATTATTTGTCCCCCCCACCCTTCTACCCTAAAAAAAAGCTCTAGGTATGGACTTAACTGATACAAACTAGTTCATAGGTATGGAAGAAATTCAAATCGATAATCATCATCCTTTGTGGTCGCCCTAGAGACTTCAGTATCTAATATATTTCTTTTTGCATCAAAAAAGAATCATGATATTTAGAGTTGGGGTGAAGTTGTGCAGACTTGGTGTTAATCTCATTAATCGGATGACTTAGGCGGCTCTTTTTACTTGTCATCTAGAAAAAAAAAATTATTATTGCCTTACTAAACCAGAATTATTCTGTGCAATACTACATCTGGTGTTTTGCTGATTGTTGATTTACATATGATCAGGGATTTATTTCTTGTAACACAATCATCCGGGTCTAGGATTTTGGTTACCAATTGAAACTGTGAAAGCTAAACACTAGATTCATGGCTAAACACTGAACCTTCCATGTGTTAAGCAGCAATTCGTGAAATACAGAGAACAACTCATGAACTGTGTTCCACTGCAGAATTCATTAGTTATAGTTCATGAACTTCAGAGCAATGAGTATACTGAAGGACATCAATTCTATTCCAACAATTTCAATGCCATACAGATTTGCTCAGCTTCAGGGTGTGATTTGTCACCAGCAACAAATGCATGAATTTCTTCTCCAATTTGAATCCAACTGCATCCAGGAATCTTTCTCAGGCCATTTTCTTTCATTAACTGCCTCACTTTCTTCACCTGATCCCATCTTCCTGCATCTGCATATGCATTTGAAATAGCCACATAGTTTCCAGAATTCTCTGGCTCTAACTTCAGTAATTGATCTGACAAATAATCCTCTAGTTCTATGTTATTCTGTTCTCTACAAGCTGCAAGTAATGATCCCAATATCTGTGCATCAGGCTCGTAAGGCATTGCGGCGATCAGCCTAAATGCTTCATCCACATTGCCACACAGCGAAAGAAGACTAACCAAGCAGCCATAGTGCTCAACACTTGGATTTACAGTTTGACTGGATAGCAAGTCATCCAAAAGCTCTAAACCCTCCGTCACCATACTGGCATGGCTGCATGCATATAAGGCATTAGTAAAGGTTACACTGTCTGGTTGTAAGCCTTCTTCCTTTAAACGTCGGTATAGGGCAAGAGCTTCCACAGCTTGACCATGTAACGCGTAACTGGAGATCATTGCATTATAGATCGGCAACTCCTTGTCTGAAACCATATCAAACACTCTCTTTGCTTCTTCTACATTACCACATTTAGCATACATATCTACTAAAGAGGTTGCAACTGGGGTTGAAAGGTAGAGGAAATGCCTAATCAAATACCCATGTATAACTCTTCCATTCTGTAATGATGCAATTTCTATGCAAGCCTTGAGTACACAAACTATGCTCACCACATTGGGTTTGATTCCTGCTTCTTGCATCCGACAGAAGGCCTGAATTGCATCATGGCCAAAACCATTATCTGCCAAACCAGAGATCATAGTAGTCCAAGTGACCAGGTTTGGCTCAACACCAAGGGATTGCATCTGCAAGAACATATCTTGAGCCTCACTGACCTGACCATTTTTCAAAAAACCAAATATCAGGGAGTTCCAAGTCATCACATTTGGAGGGACACTTTCCAGTTGCATCTGATAGAACAATTTCAATGCCTCACCGCTATGTCCCAATCCTGCATAAGCCGCCAACAGTGTGCTCCACAGTACAAGATCCCCAGTTGTTGCAGATTCGAAAGCGCGTCTTGCATTATCAATTTTCTCACATTTCGCATACAAGTCTACAATACTACTTGCAACAACCACATCATCCTCAAGGTTGTTCCTAATACAATAACAATGCGCCTCCTTGCCAAACTTCAAATTTCTATTATCTGCAAAAGCAGACATTAGGGATGCAAGAGTTACCGAATCAAACCTCAAGTTTCCCTGTCTCATTAAGCGGCACATCTCAAGAGCTTTGTCAACCTCCCCAATTTGCACATACCCTGATATAAGCAAATTCCAAGTAACCACATCTTTCTCATTCATCCTACTAAAAACTATTTCAGCATCCTCAATCAAACCTACCTTGGAATAAAAATTTATAATAGAACTCCCCAAAATAGTATTCAGTTCAAGTCCACTCACAACAGCCAGTCCATGTCCTTGCTTACCTTCCTCCACTGCCCCTAAATTAGCCGAAGCCGAAAGAAAGCTAGACACAGTCACATGAGTAGGCTCAAAACCTTCCTTCCTCATATCACAAAACATCCTAATAGCTTCCTCATTCAATCCATTCTGCACATAACTCACAATCATCGAATTCCAAGTGATCACATTTCGTTCACCCATTTCATCAAACACCTTCCTCGCTTCATCCACAACCCCACATTTTCCATACATATCCACAAGACTACTAGCAACAAAAACACACTCACTGCAACCCATCTTAACCACAAATCCATGAACAGCTTTCCCAACCCCAATCCACTCTACCGCGCCGCAAGCCTTCAACACGTTCGGAACAACAAAATTATCCGGCAACAATCCGTCTTCTTGCATCTCCATAAACCCTAGCAATGCCTCTTTGTAAAAACCTAATCTACAATTTAGTCCAATAACTGCAGCCCAAGAAAACACATTTTTTACTCTAACTCTTCGAAACAAACGATTTGAATCTTTCTCAGCGTCACATTTTGCGTAGAAGATTACTAGTTTGGTTTCAATGTACTCGTTTCTTGCGAAGTTCTCACCTTTCTTGATAATCCGGGAGTGGATTTGCTTTCCGGTTTGGAGAGCTCGGTCGTAGACACACGCCTGAAGAAGCTCGCCGTAGATTTCAGGGCCAATGCGGAGGCTTTTGAGGTCCATTTGGATGAGCAAGTCTACTGCTTCTTGAATTTTGCTCTGTTTTGAGAGTGTGGACATTTGAGTGAAGAAAGATTTTGACAGGGTTTGGTTCTTGGTTGCATTTTCTTGAAGCTTTGGGAATTGGGCTTGGGATTTGTTGTGGGTTTCTATGAGAGTGGAGTTTTTGGATGAAGAAGGGTGTGGGTTTGGGATGGTTCTGTAAGGTAAAGAAGCCATGAGTGAAGAGAAACAGAGCAAGGGTAGACGAAGATACGGTTGACTGGTTTGGTTGGTTGGTTGGTCGTTAATCCTAGATAAAACGGGAAGGGCATTATCGTCAACCCAACCGTTTTTGTATTGGGCTGGAATCATAGAAATTGGGCTGCACTTTATGTTTGTTATAACTAATTGGGTTTCACTTTATGTTTGTTATAACTAATTGGGCTTCACTTTAGATAACAGGTTATAGTCCATTCTGTAAGAATTACTCGCTCTCTGTTACAAAATCATTATGTAGTTCTTGTACAAAAGGATCTTGCCTAATGCAGGAGTTGTAGAAAGGTATTGAACTCTTATACGGCAATTCTTGGTTGTAGATTTCTAGTTTCCGGCATGAGTTCTACATCAGACATTGAAACTTGGGATCGGTAGTAAGACACCGATTCCGAATTTCCGATGTGCAGATCAAGTTTGATTTTCATAGTCAGATAATTAAAAAGTTTTGACACTACTCATAGACTTTCTTATACAATGTTTATATATATATATATATATATATATATATATATATATATATATATGTTTAGAAGTATAATTTCCTATACATTGTTCGTGTCTTCTTTGACACTCTAGCATAAATGTGCCTTTTCATTTTGTGATAATAACTTAGTAGTTGATATCTTTTCCGAAGAGGCCGACCAAAGTGATTCTAATTCCATACTAGTCCACACCCTCTCCTGTTTCAGATGCTACATGCACTCATTATTCTTGAAATCTTTGGTCAAGACCTAATATCTATTATAGGATATTGGCATTCAACTAAAGTATTTTGAATCATAAGAATATATATGAATAACAATTTGATAACACACAATCTTTTTAAGGAAAAATGTAGAAATTCTCAAGTACTCCTCTCATTGTACAATATTCAAGAAACTGATTTTCAACACAGCACAACTTTTAGTTAAGATAAGTATGAAGTATTCATTATTTCAAAACCAAAAACAAAACAAAAAGTAGGAAGTATCCAAATAATGCAGATGATCAATTAAATAATGAAATTCTGATGCCAAAGTGAGGAATATATCTTAAGTGAATAGAGAATTTAGCAGAACAATCCGTTTTCGCTCATGCATCTGATTTTTTTAGTTCATCGTGATTCTTATTTGGCAAACCTTACAGCCCCTAAATGTAACTTTCATTGGCTTTCCGCAAAGTTTGATCAAGAATATTTCATTATAATGATTCGCAAAGCTCATTCGTTTCTTATGATTTTAGCCTCCAATTTGAAACAAGTTGATGCAACTTTGAATTCCTCATAAACAATCACTTCCTGAAAGTGGATTTAGATAAATTCGATCTTTGATAGAATAGAATCTAATATTATTTTCGTATCCATATTCAAAACATTTGTCATTGGTCATACCAATAAGGATTCAACCACTCGATCTTGATTGATCATTGTCACATTTCCTGCATATGCGACCTTATAGTAGTTTTCTTTATAGGTATAGTACATATTTGTCATTTTCAATTGTGAATACATATACATACGTACGTACATACATACATATGTTAGCTAATTAATCTGTAATATTCACATGTAAGAAAAATAAAACACTTATGCCAACAAACATCACGTATGAAAAATCTCTCATACAAGGAGAACTGATCGAAATCAACTGATCAGTTATGGCCGACGGAAGAAGCATCAGCCGACGAACTACCGTCGACAATTGTAACAATTGTGGCCGGAGTGATTTATCTTAGGTACGTGCTATATATCAATTATTCCATCTTTACTCTTTAAAGGTTGCACCAACACTTTTCCATCAATTAGTAATTACATTATTAACTAATTAACAATTACAAGAGATTCTGTGTTATTATTTTCCCGTCTAGCTTCTTGTTACAAGCTAGGGAGGAGGAACTGTATTTGAGAAAAGTTAAACGTTGGAGGGAAATTACGTGTGGAAAGAACAGTGGTCCTTAATCAAATGGGGCTAGCTAAGGCTTTACATAAAAGGAGTTGTCCATAGGTTTGTGAAAAGAAATATACGATATAGGGTATTTGGGAATTCAAACTTTTTCGCCATGTGAGCTGAAACTAATTGGAAACTTCGATCGATGCAGAAAGAAGTTGTTAAAGCCCTTGTTAGGGTAAGAAGGGTGAAAACAGGCTAGGGTTTCTGACTAGGGCACAGAGGAAGAGAGTTAGTAGTTAATAAGTCGGGGATCCAAGATCGATGACATTGGTGCGTGGAATTCGCTCCGCAGATCAGTCCAGTTCCTAACATGCCCCCTAGAATATGAATATGAATTTCAGCAACAAGCTATGTTGTTTTTGGCTAACAAGCTGTGCTGTTAATGTTACATGGTTTTCAGGCTTCTTCACCTTGGTTTCTGTTTTCAACACAGATTGAATATGAACATCGTGGAACGGGAAAGCTAAAGGAGGAGGAGGATGGTGGGAATATTCCTTTATTTTTGTGCCCAGACAAAAGGGATATTCAGATGAACAAGATATGGGGGAATATCACGACACGTGTCGCGGGAGAATCTCTTTCCCTTTCTCTTTGCTTTGGTTTGCTTTCCCTTTGGAAACAGCAGAAACAGAAACAAAGAGATAGATAGATAGATAGAGAGAATCTGGAGAAAAGGTGTGGGTTGGAAGGTAGCTTGTACGAGAAGACTGGTTTCGTTCCAGAAAGTGACTAACCATCATTATATAGCATTCTCTCTCTCTCTTTCTCTTTGAAACAGCAAAAAAGGATTGAGAGAATTCGATGCAAATTGCAAGCTCGATCCTCATGCATATATACATGGTGATCATTCTCACCAGAAAAGGGTATATATATATATATATATATATATATATATACACACACACATATACCGCTCGTCAAGAAAATATTTGGCTGCAAAGAAAACTCGAATATATATTAATTGACCATTCATGATCATGATGAGTTCCATACGTAGATCATGCAGAATGAACCCAATGTCCCAAGCCATGCGCGCATGCTGCATGCAAATGCATTAAGCAGCAGATGCATTAGATTAGTTAACAAAGGCTGTGGTATATCTACACCCGAACATATATACGTATATATAGTTGATAACGTATATATACTAGTTGCCTGGTTGCATAATACTAGAACTACACTGCTAGAGTGCTGGTAGAGGCATTTGTTTATAACAATTGGTACCGAAGACGAGTATTGGAGAGTGGAGAATGGCATATATAGGAATTGATATTTGCATAATAACTAGCTAGATTATTAGAATCAAAACTTTTACAATCCTTTGTTAGTTGTTACGCGATGTTATTTTTTGATTTAATTCCGAGTAGTATATAGTACGAGAGCAAGTTATTCATTACTATCAAATATCATATTCTAAGCTCTTCGAGATTACTTAAGACGTGGAAGATCGATTCAGGCGTAGGGTGTAAATTGTAATCACTAAACAAGGAGGAGACTAATTATATCATGCATGAATTCATATTGACATGAATATTATTACTATTTATCAAACTTTGTTATGACTTCGTTATGGTCGTATATATATCATTTCCCTGGTGTAATATTGGGATCTCATGGTTTCACCATTAATCTTGAGAAAGAAAGAAAGAGAAAGAAAGTGGGTATCTCTCTCTTTTTTCATTTGTACTTGAAAGTTAAATTAACTTTCCATGAGTTGTTAACCATTACTAGCAGTTAAGTATAGATCGAAAAAAATCCTTGGACTCAATTCAAGCACCATAAACACAATATGGAGAATCCGGATAAATTGTTATGGAGGTTCAGAACCCCAGAAAAATTCCTCCAATTATTTTCCAGAGAATCTTCTTACCTTCCTACCCACTTCATCAAAGGTGAGTAGCAGAAGAATCTTCTTCTCTTTAAATTCTTTTTTGGGGTTGCTAATGGTCTTTAAATTCCCTTTAAGCTTTGTGGGTTTTGGTTCCCTTAATTTAGAGTCGTAGAATTGGAAGGAAGATATTCCTTTCCTTAGAGGCTTAATATTTTTATTCTTAAACATGAATGTTTCATCTTTCAATTAGATATTCCCTCATCTCTAAAATTTTATTCACCTTCTCTCCGAATGCACTCGATCAATTTCACAGCAATTATGCAGCTTTTGAAACCAAAAAGAAAGTTGCATGCTGGAGGAATATATATTATCTTAGATATATTACAAAGATACTAATCTCATTTTGAACATGTCCTCTTTTTCGCTCACTTTCTTTTTATCTCTCCAATTCTGTGGTAAAAAACTAATATGCATTGGGATGATTTTCAGTATATGTCTAGCTAGCTTCTCTCTTTCCAATGGCCCTTTTTTCATGTTAATGTGTAATCATCGTAGAATCATTTATACATATTATTATGTGAATGAAAAGATATGCATGCTTTGTTAAGGACAACCCAAAGTACCACTAGGCCGTACACGTGTCCAGTCTTTACAATCTGCTGCTAAAGCTTAAAGTTGCACTTTCGATGTGATGCGTAAGATCACAACCATGGAATCAACCATTCCTTTATACCCTTTTCTTCTGTAGACTGCATGCTTATACATCTTTTCCACTGGTAATACGCGTAAACTAAAGCTTTTAAAAATGTTTAACACCTTTTGAGCATACGTTAATCACAAGAGGTATGAACGATAGGTATTTGTGATTCACTTGAGCATGAAATAAGTGTCAGAGTACCAGTGACGATCCAAGATTAAATTGCTACGTGGGCTAATCGTAACATAAATAAGAAAAAATTTAACCTATCTTGACAGTGAGAGAAATGTTTGTTAATTTGAAGGTCACAAACGAGACAATCAAAGTCGAGTAAGTCACCGATTGAGACGGTCGAGTAGCTCGCTAAAACGAATGAAATTGGGCAGTAATGAGAATTTGAGAGTAGCGAATTAATTAGCAATCAAGGCTGGGGAGGTGGCCGGGGAAACCCGCAAGTAGATGACGTTTGTGAATTTGGGAATTGAGATTCAAGAGTCGTTAATGTCTAGCCAAAACGACATCAACTTGATTAATAGTAACATGACCAAGATGTCGTAATTCACATAGACATATTCCGATATTAGATTCTTTCTACGATTCAAATACCTCAACAAAAATCCAAATATTCTTTAACCTTCTTGAACTTTCATATCCCCATATCAAATCTTAACCTCTAATAAACCATAGCTATATATAGAAATACGACTAAAACCCCAAACTCCTAAAACTTGCATAAGTCACTTATATACTCACTTATTAGAGATAGAAATACGACAATTAAGCCAATGCGGAGTACGTGTATGTTACTAACTTACTAATCTCGGTCGAATTTTACTAAGTTATGAAAGACTAGTCGTACAACTCAAACGTTATAAGACCGTATATACAATGCAATAGAGGTTCAAAGCTAGCAGCTCCAGTAACATAACTCTTAACATTTTGTATTACTGATAGTATATTTGATGCGGATATACGGGGTGGCTACTTCTAAATCATTCCATTAGAGCCAGTTACATTTCTCTAACCATATATCCTAAGGAATCCCCATTTCCTGCACTAATTAATTAATCAAACTAATGCTATTGGAAGTAGAGTCCACTCTTGGTACTGACCAGAATTTACAGGGTATAAACTTGAAACTAAATTATACGTGCGAATAATAGGTTCATATATAGTAGCTCAGTACGATTCGAAAGGCTTAAAAAAAGTTTTAAGAAAATAGTTAAAAAGATAAAGCTAGAGGGGATAAAAGTACCAACACAGTGAGAAGAAGAATCATCTTTAAAATTTGGTGAATTTTGAATTCATTGTAGACAGAAACAAAGAGATACAGAGAAGCCATGAAAGTCTGTATGCATCTCTAATAAAACAAGCAAAGCTCAAAGCACATGACCCTCTACTGTCAGACACACCTTGATTCCTTCTCTTCTCTCTCATTTTGAGCTTTTCCTCCTCTCCTATTTTGCCTTTGTTCTTTTGCAAGAAGTTACCATCCTTCTTTATCCCTTTGCTTTGTTCTAGCTTTCTTTTGTTCACTCTCTCTCTCTCTCTCTATAAATTTGATCCTCCATCTATCTCAGCCATGGCCACTTTATTCCCTTGAACTCACCCTAAAAAGAAGACGATCCTACCTCGATCCTCATTGTGTTCAGAAGCAACCACCCCCTACCTTTCTCTCTCTTTATCTTCTCTCCAACCACCTCTAGCTTTTGCTAGAAATTTAGAAAGAGCCAAACAGTTTCTTTGCTCTTGTTTGTTCCCACATTCCCTGTTGTTGTTGCTCAGCATGATCAACAATATCTTCTAAAAACACTGTTTTTGTTTTCTCGTAGCGTACCCAAAGCGAGATCTTGTTGTTATTATTCCTATCGAGAAACTTTCATTCACTAATTCGAAAATGGGCGCAGCATCACCTTCTGAACTAACCCTTGAGTGCAAGCCTCATAGCTATTCCATGCTCCTCAAATCATTTGGCGACCATCATCTCCAGGCTGCGTCAACGACACAGAATCATGACCTGAAGCAGCTCGAAGAGATCCTCTCTCGTCTTGAAGAAGAGCGTCTCAAGATCGATGCCTTCAAGCGCGAGCTTCCTCTCTCCATGCAGCTCCTCACTACTGGTACATATAATTCAGAGTTCATTTTATGTTCATGTTATGAAATCACCAATGGATATTCATTTTGTTTTTCATTTGCCTTGAAGTTAGTTTCAGAAACCCTTTTTCTTTTATCTCTTTTTCATTTATAGAAGTTAGAGCTTGCTCAACATATTTTCCAAAGAGTGCTTAAAGCCAGAAAAAGAAGGATAAACAAACATAAAGATAAAGACATGATGAACATAAAATGAATGATCAGTGCATTGTAGATAATAAGATTATTGTTTTTGTTATAGCTGTGGAGGCATCAAGGCAGCAGCTACAAGCTTTCAGATCATCGTTGGCAAATAACCAAGGGCCAATTAGGCCGGTTCTTGAAGAATTCATCCCTTTGAAACATTCAAATTCTGAAGGCGCCGAGAAGCAAACAAACAGTTCTGATAAAGCAAATTGGATGACCTCTGTCCAACTATGGAGCCAATCTGATGCAACCAAGCCAAAAGAACAAGGTGAAATGGGATTCAATGTGAGTCCCAAGCTAGCCCTAGACACCAAGCAGCAAAGATCTTATGGAGGAGGAGCCTTCCATCCATTTTCCAAAGATATTCGCAACTCTGGTCCATCACCGAACCTGCAACCTCTTCCGGAGTTGGCTCTCGGCTCCCCGGAGAACAAAATCGGTGAGAATATGGATCAGAACAAGAAGTGCTCCGAGTTAGGTGAGAATGGTATTAACTGCGGTGTGGTTAGTACTACTCAAGATCAACAAGGCAAGACTACTGAAGGCCAAACAAGTACCATCACCACCACCAACACCAACACAAGTACTCAAAACAGTAGTCACAGGAAGGCAAGGCGGTGCTGGTCGCCGGACTTGCACCGGAGATTCGTTAGCGCCCTTCAAATGCTTGGTGGTTCTCAAGGTAATCATATAATGAGAAACCTATCTAACACGTACAATCATTATAGGAATCATTATGATAATATTGGTCAAATATCTGATTTGTTTCTTTGTGCTTTTTTCACAGTGGCCACACCAAAACAAATCAGGGAGCTCATGAAGGTTGACGGTTTGACCAATGATGAAGTTAAAAGTCATCTGCAGGTACCCATTTGACCAAACATAACAGGATCAGACTGTCTAGTCTTTTCTGCTGCTATGATCCAAAACAATGCAGGCTAACATAAACCTCATGAGTTTGAACCTCTGACACAACCCTAGTACTAACCCTGCCTAATATGCACTGTATATTCTGAATTTCTCAAAAATTGAAAAAAATACTAAAATTATTTCGAAATAAATAAATAAAAATGTAACCAAAATAAGACGCATGTTAATTCAAAATAAAATGAAATATCTTATCAAATAAATGTTAACGTTTATTTATTTATTTACAGAAGTATAGACTCCATACTAGACGGCCCAGCTCAAGCCCACAGGCAGCCGGAGGCCCAACGCCGCAGCTGGTGGTCCTAGGTGGCATCTGGGTTCCACCGGAGTATGCCACGGGGGGTCACAATGGGCCCACGGCCCTCTACAGCCCAGCCTCCCACGCGCCTACACACTACTGTGCAACCGCAATGCCACAAGACTTCTACACCACGGCACAGCAGCCACCACAGTCAGGTCACCATCAGCTGCACCACCACACGCTCCACCACCAACTCCACGTGTACAGAGCCGGCACAACATCCAGAACCCAAAGCTCGCCGGAGTCGGACCTGAGAGGAAATGGTGACCGGTCCGAGAGTATTGAAGATGGGAAGTCTGAGAGTGGGAGCTGGAAGGCTGGGACCGAGAGTGGTGAGAAAGGCATGGCTGCCCGGAGATCCGAAGACCGTGAGGAAAGCAATGGAAGTCAGATCACACTCAAGTTCTGATTAAGATTTAGGGTTAGGGTTTAGGAGTAAGGTTAGGGTTACCATTTTGTATGGTTCCACAGTGAGGACTAAGTCATTAAGATGTTTGATTCTAAATTTATCATTATTTAATGTGAAATATATCGGGAGAGTGAGAGTTAATTTAGTGAGTGTAAAAACATCATAAAGGAAGTGAGTGTGTTCCTGAGACGAATAATGCACACTTATGTTTCTGATGAGTGGAGTTTCAGCATGTAATAAACAACATTTTGTTTCTCTTTATCTGAGGCCAAACCCATATCAAGCTGTTAACTTGTTAGCTGCCTGGAGATTAGGGTTCGATCCCGGAAAGACGCATAATGCTCAAACACACATTCTAATTCAAAAGAGTTATGGCAGGTAACGAGTGTATAGTAAGACGGTATTTAGTTAATCCATCTAAGAGTTGTACTGTATGGCAACAGGACGGTAACTACTGATGTATAAGCGAGCATGATATATATGATACACATCTCGGATACAATAAGCTAATTCTTCACTGACTTTGGGTGTAGAACTATACAAAAGCTTCATACACTATCAAGACTTCAAGAGGACTGCATGCTACTTTACCCTCACCACCCAACTACCACATACAGTATGTGTTGCAGATTCAGCTTTCTTCCGTAGCTTAACATGACTTCAGGCATTGGCAATAGTCAGGATTGTATCCCTCAAGCCAACATCGTCAATGCAATCTTCCCCCGTTGCTGTTTCAACCAGCATCTGCAAGCAGAGTGGTTGGGAATTAGTTTTAAGTTAGATCAAGGTATGGCACTTGGTACATGATACTAAAAAAGAACGAGGGAAAAACACGATTTAAGATATCCCAAAACCAAAAATTAGCATCAATATACCAAACTCAAACAGAAATTTGATAGCTTCTTTATCTCATAATGCATATTTAAAACCAGTTGAAAAGAAGTTGGCTAAAAATCTAGATAGTGGTTACTACAGTTCGTGGATAGACAACATACTATTTTCTTCAACATTACATTTTCTATTTTTTTTCTTTTCCCAAACTGATCTTTTCCTGTACATTAAGCTCAAGAGGAATAAAATCACTAACCTGAAGTTCATCTTCACTGCTTTTGAGTTTTTCTCTATAATGTTTTACTTGCATAAAGCAATCATGTAGCTGCAGACAATGAAACAACACACATTAACTTTAGGTAATGTTCTGCAGAGTTTGCAAGCTACCAATCTGATGTAATATACCTTGGTCAACTGCACCTTCTGGTGTAAAGTATTCTTCTTTGCATTTACCAATGCATCCTCCAGCTTCTGTCAAAGTGAGACCAGAACCACGTTTAGCATGTGAAATAAAGACTTAGAAGTGACTTTTAAGTAATCAAAAACTTGGGAGTACCTTAGATTGCTTCTGTAAATCCAAGACCAGTTTTCCGTCATCTTCTAACTTCTCTTCCATCTCAGAAGTCTGACAACATAACATAACTCAGTTACTGCCATGTTACAGATAAGATTGGAGGTTTTAACAGTTAGGCTTGGAGGTTTTAACAGTGTGTGTGTGTGTGTGTGAGCATGGTAGCAGGTTTTCATGCATTCATACTGGCAATAGTTTCCGATGAGCAAGTCAACATCATTTGTATAAAGTACTCAACTACCAAATTTGGCTATTGCCAACCCCTATTGGATGCACAAAGTTTTGGCCTTTGTTATTGTTAGTTTTCTCCTGCAACTGAGAAAATCTAGCTAACAAATAGTAGGTTTACAGACAAGATTTGAAGGTGCCAAATGAATGACTTTATGCCAATCCACCAAAATATTATGATTTTTTTAATTGATACGGCACCTATCTAATGCATTATTTTCGACTTTATCAAAAAGGGGCACTGTTAAGGTATAAGCATTACTTAAACTACTAGTATTCTCAGGGGAAAACAAACCTCCTTTTTCAATTCTTCAAGCCTTCGAGTGGATCTTTCAAACTGTTCTTTTACCTGAGATATTTAACAGGACAAAAAGAAAGCAAAACTGTAATTAAGAGAATAGGAAAAAATAAATAAACAAAGCATGACACTCCGCAGCAAGAAATGCTAAAATTGCTGTACTTGCCTGATCATTGAAATCATCACTTGAATAGGATAAAAGCTCCCTACTATTTCGATCGACTGAGTTTGAACTGCAGCAAAAACACCAGAACATGGGGAAATTAAACTCTACTCCAATGCCAACTTATGTGAATTCTCATAACTTTATTTCTACTGGTCATCTAAAGAAACAGATTACCACACAACTGATGAGTATGTATGATAAAGGGAAGGTGGCTGCAATGTTCGTACAGAAGACAATTCTAAATCCTAAAAGCATTCAGGACTACTATCTGATCATGAAGAGTTTTTCTAAGAGTGAACATCCAACAGCCAGTATCAAACACCAACAGATTCTCAATTCTTTTTGTAATGGAAGGCTAACCACAACACTAAGCATCAGTAAGTAGAAAAACTGAAGTGCTTACATTAAATTTTGGAAATTTAACCTACATATGCAATACTTTAACAACTAAAAACAAAAACAAGAAAATCTATATTCATGTGACAATAGTTGCAAAAATTTGCCTAACAAAGCTATCAAATTCAGATTTACAATTTTCCTGTTTACACAATCTAAATATGAAGCTAAGTTGCTCTCCTAGCCTCTGACCGGTGTTTATTGCAAGCAAAAATTAAGAATAAGAAGAAAGGCATATGTTACTCGTTCCACCTCCTGGTTTTATTGCAAGCAAAAATTAAGAAACAAGAAGAAAGGTGTGTATGTTACCCGTTCCGCCTCCTTGAATGTTGATCTCTATCCTTTTCAACAATATCATTCGTATGCTCCGTTCGGTCCGTCTCCCCCTCCCTATCAGATTCCACAGTATGATTTCTCTTCCCCCAACCGTGCTCATGGCTCCTGCTGCTTCCTTGCTCAACATCTTCCAAATCCCTCACCCTCCCATGATCTCTATCCGAGAAATGCTCACTCATTATCTCATGATCACCAACTCCACGCCTGTATCCCCCATCTCTCTCCTCCTCATACTCAACAGACCGCCGCTCCCTTGACCAAACAATGTACCTATCGCCGCGCTCCATAGACCTATCGCTATACCTCTCCCTAACATCATCATACTCCATCTCATGCTCCCTACCTCTACTCCCCCAGCTCCTCCCCCTCTCGACATCCCGCCGGAAACTATCCCTCCCTCCTCTCCCTCTCCCTCTCCCTCCACTGAAACCTGATCTCCCTCCTCTACTCCTCACTTCATTCACTCTCACCACTCTCCCATCCACAGTCTGATCCAAAATCCAAATCTCCACAATGTCAACAATTGCATAACAGAATCAAACCGATAAAATTACAAACTCAATTTCATGAAAATAGAAACAGAAACAGAATCACACACCCTGCCGTCCATGTCGTTGATGGCGTCAATCGCCGACCGTGGACTCCGAAACGTAACGAAGCCGTAGCATTTTCCTCTGCTCGTATAATCATTCACAATCTGCAAATCAAAGAGAAAATTCATGATCGGATCAAAAATCCCCAAATTCAAACCCTATGAAGCTGAAAATTAACGAAGGAGAAAGTGACAGATTGAGAGAGAGAGAGAAGTGGAGTGACCTTAACGGCGACGACGGCGCCGTAGAGATCGAAGACTCGGCGAACAGTGTCCTCGGTGGCGTCGTAGGGAAGGCCGCCGACGTAGACGGAGCTCTCGTCGTCGATCGTCATCTCTATTTCTATCTCTCCCGCCTCTCTGCTTCGTTTTACTTATTCTTTTTTTGATGATGAAGAACGACAAGTCGTTTGGTGATCATCACTGTAGTTTCTACTTTCTATACATTTTGAATAGTAGCATGTCATTTGCTGTAGTTTTATTACATTAGCTACTTACAGTACTGGTGGAATAGCTTCCCACATTGATGTCTACTTGCATGTGTAGAAAAGTAGTTATCTATTAACAATAACGTAGATGTTTATTTGGTGGCGATCCGAGTTTCATTGCACCAAGATCAATTCTTTAGATCGATTTACAATCAATGTAATGTTATATGCCTATAAGGAGATCAGTGAAACCAAAAATGTATATAATCACTATTAGAAAGCGTACATAGTGCGTTGCTTTTCCTTCTTTTGTGGACAAGCATTAACTTGGTGATGGCATATTTCATCAAAAAAAAACTTGGTGATGGCATATATATCACTTAGACCCTTCTCATATTCCAGTTCTCCAATTCTTATTAGTCCAAGACTGCCTAATAAGTTTTAGATAACATTTGGGCCAATTCTTGTGGCATTTTTAATATAAAACATGTTAGGTATCCTGAGCTTCGGAAGCGCGCGAGATAGGTTTTCACAAAGACTGTAGTACCCCGCGTGATAAGGATGCTCATTGTTGAGTTCGCATAAGAGTCTACAGTTGGATAACGCGGAGGTAATGACCTAAGCAAAGTCTGTTGTGCGGCTGGACACGTGTCGTGCAGTTGATTGGACCAACGTTTTCTCATTCCGCGTCTGCACGGTGACACGCCCCACATCCTTTTTGTCTACTTTTGGTATCACTAGATTACCTCTACATCCCTACTGAGGATCGTGACCAAAACATTGGCACGCCTAGTGAGACCAAGAATACAAGCATAGTCACCATTGGGAAATCAAGAGAATCACCTTGCACAAATCACAACGGTACAAACCCCATAACAGCGCGGCTTTCCGATCTCTTACCAATGAACAGGTTCTTGCTCAGTTTGGTAACCCAGACTTCAGCGAGACCACAATGGCAGGACCACAGCCAACTCAAGAATCATGATCTACTCTGCCTACGGAGCAAATCCTCCAGATGCTCGAGGAGCTGAAATGCCAGATCGAGGGTTTGACAACTCAGGTCTCGGCCACTCAACAGAGTGTCAACGACCTAGCTGAACAGACTAAAAAGGATAGAATCTTTTAGGTGGCCAACCATGAAAACCTCGCCGTGCTTAGCGATGACTATGGCCACCTTGCAGGCCAATTCACGGAGAACAAGGGACTAGTTGAGGGGTCCCTCCAATGGATCCAAAAGGATCTGGACCAAAACGCGAATACCCTGAAGCTCACTCACGCAACGGTGAACGAGCAAACTTGTTGCTTAGACGAACACGATACCAAGCTACTCGATCAGTAAAACGTGTCTTTCTTCGGAAGCAAGAACAACCTGGAAAAACTCGAAGACTTCAAGGAGCAACATGATAGGCTGAGCTTGGTTTTGCAGGTGGAAGACTAGATAAGGTCTAAAGCATCGAAGAACCCTGCCTTCGACCTTACTGGAGCAAGTGCAAACGAAGGTTCATGCAGATATATCCCGCCTAATGAACACTCTAGGGCTAGTCCGAAGGTCGGGGCTCAGAAGACCCTGCAATTTGTGTTGGGAGCCGGTACTTAAAAGACACCGCCTTCACGCAACTCTGGTGTCGCACTAAAGGGCACTAATGACTCACCACATCAGGGAGCCAGGACACCAGATGACCCGGTTATAGCCCATTCTAGTCCAACCCTTAAGAATGTAGGACACGCTGTCAGCTTCTCTGAATGGCCAAACCATGAGGAAGAGGCTGATTCTACACCCGTGACGGCAGTCGACTGGCGCCATCTCATCTCCAGCATAGTCAAGGAGCAAACCAGAAAATGTGATGCTGACTTGCAATATCGCGACCCCTACGTTGATAGTGTGGTGCAATACCTTTTCCCCCCAAAGGTTCAAGAACATCGTCTTCACAACTTTATCTAGGGAGACAAGGGAAGACATCGTAACGTATATGGCCCGCTTCAAGGTCCAATGCGGTCATTATGAGAATAATGATATTCTCAAACTCAAGCTCTTTGGGACTTCTCTCTGTCCGAAGTCGCTTTCAGTTGGTACTCCAGGTTGAAGCCTGGGTCAATTGCAGATTGGCCTACTATGTGTTTTGACCACGATCCTCAGCTTGCGGAGCCGAGGTGATTAGCGAACAAAGTGATAGGAGGAGTTACGGGCGTGCCACCTCGCGGATGAGAAATGTGTTGAATGCGCTGCGCTTGACTTCTTGAATCAGGCGGAATGAGTTCCAGGTGCCACCTCGCGGACGAGGAATTTACTAGCACAAGCAGTCGATACTCACGGCGGCGTGAGCAGAGCAACTATAGGGAAGTTTCCGAGGAAACGAGGTAGAGTCCGGAGAGATCTGAAGAATTCTAGGCGGCGGGGCGCTTAGAATCAGGGCTTCAAAGAGGCTTCGAAAGGGATTGGCTCCTGGGAGCGCTGGAGATTTCGACGGGGTCGAGGGGTTTCAACGAGGTTGAATGCTGTTTGTTGTTGTTTGATTGTGTGATTGTGTGTCGAGAGTTGTCGCTTCAACAGGGAAGCGGAAATGAAGCTCCTAGGAGCGTTGGAGATTCGACTGGGTCGAGGGTTTCAACAAGGTTGAAGGTTGTTTTGTATTTGTTTGAGTTGTGAGAGAGAGCGTTATGTTAGCCTTCGACCCCCTTATATAATGGGAGAGAGAGTTCGCCGTGAAAGATAATGAGAAGCGTGTTGGACTCTGCAATGTGAAGCACAAAAAAAACCGTTCCTCCCATGCAGACCAATCCTTGTGTGACACATATCCGATTCGCACAGTTCATTTAGAATAGGACACTGCTTCTAGCGCGCCTCTCAACTGTAGAGTCCTATGCGGACTGAAATTAGGAGCAATCTTATCCCGCGGGGTGCTACAGTCCTTGTAGAAGACAAATAACTCGCGCGAACCGCGGACTCTGTAGATCACTTCCACCTCGCGGGCTAACATAAAGCTTTTAATTAATAAGGGCCACAGAGATTGACCCAAAGCGTGTCAAAAACTGTAAAAAGTCAGAAACGATTACAAGCATTCGCGCTGACTCCGCATATGTGTTGGTTGGTTAAGGTGTTTAACTGACAGGTTTGAGGTAATGAGTTCAAACCTCACGACATATGTAGGGTGTGTAAGTTATTTATAAAAAAAATTAAAAATGTATGTGATATGAATGTAAATAATTATTAACGTTTAGTATCATCATCATCGAATTAGTAATAGTTTGATGGTAGACCAGGTAGACTGATTCCGGCAAAATTTTGCAATGTTTTTTACATGGTAATTTAGTGGAAAAATCACGCGTCCACGTCAAGGCCAATTCGTCGTGGACCAACACCAACTTGTTGATAGCTCGCCCGTAATATTTAGTTGTTTCAATTATGTGGATCTCTAATTTAAGACTTGTCCCCGTCACCATAAAATTGACTTGATAGAGATATACGACGTCGTTTTCACCACGTGGGTGGTAACTGTCAGCCCCTGACTACTGTTATTCACCCACAACTTGCTCCGAACATTCCGTAACGGAATCACGTGAAACTTTGAAAAATATAACGCCAAAACGGTGGGGCTAGGTCTATGACCCGCGGGCCGTTTCAACGATCTTTCCTCCACCCCCTCCATCTTATCAAAACCTAATTGCATTCTTTTTAGTACAGTGATGAATGAAAGAAACAGATTCCACACCCGATTAATTTTAATAATGACAAAGTAATGGCATTATGTAGTACGACACGTTATTTCAAGTAAATCTAAATGAGTCGTGATTTTGTTGGTTAAGGTGTTAGCTAATAATTTTGAGGTCATAGGTTCAAATCTCATTGACATATATAGAGTATGGTGTGTGAGTTATTTAATAAAAAGTTATAAAAAATAAAATAAAAACGGGCGAAATGATCGACGGGTAAAAAAAAATGGATTCTTTACTTTGCTCTTAAGTCCCAACAACAAGAACTTTGTGAAAAAGTAATGAGATTATCGAAAAAGTATGATGGATTATTCCGAGTAATGTAAAATAAGAGCAATCGAGGCGAAATTATCGACAGGTAAGAAAGAATAGATTCTTTGGGTTGCACCTAAGTCCCAAACAACAAGAACTTTGGGAATTCTGCCCCGAGGACGGTGCCAGCACTCTCCTACCACCATGTGAAGCAAAGCAGTGTCGAGTCCACATTCATGTTCATGATTACGTCGACGGGTCCCGTTGGCTTTGTACTCCCTCTTCTTTCTTTTCCATTCTTAACCAACTCACATGCACCTATCGATCTGCATGATTGATTACACTGGCAACCACTCGAGCTCAAGTGCAGCAGTGAATTCGAATTGGGATTCAATCTTTTCGATCAGGTAGCTAGAGCTGTTGAGAATCAGAGTCATGGGAATCAAATACAGGCCTACAACGAAATGGTGAAAGCTAGCTAAAGCTGTAGGTGTCTGCACTTCTGTTCATACACTGCGAAAGTTGAATCCTGCTTTCTATTCGAGGTTGATCATCCTTAACTCAATCAATTATGATTCCATTTCTAACCCCCCCTAGCAATTACAGTACATGAATGACCACCGCTTATTCTTTTTCCGGTGGAAGTCTTCATTTTCGAGCATAATAATGGATGCGTACATTCTCATATGGAATTCGAATTGGAATCCATATCTGCATTCTCCACCTAAAGAAACCTACATTATTCCTCCCTTTGATTTTGTGAATAATTTAATCTCATCACCTATTTTGTTGATTTTATGATATATTAATTGTGTTCAAGTGTTCTATGTTGACATAATTTTCAAGTTTTTTTAGACAAGTGTTCTATGTTAACATAATTTTCAAGTTTTTTTAGACGAAAATGTCGAACAAGAATAATGATCCGATTGAAACGGTTTATTTATTTTGTTTCGGAAACTACTGCTCTTTGTAAATCCGTAATCACATTCGATTCTGAATATGAGATTCTCCACAAAAACTAAACCGAAAATGTATGAGAAGAATTACGTAGAAAGTTTATCTGGTTAACAGTCGTAACTAAATGAGGTGAATTCTAGTGATTTGCATGTAAGACATGGTAAATGATAAAACTTGATTACTACTTACATTATGTACCACTTACATACATATTTCCCGGTTTCATAAGTGAACATGTTCGAGTTTCCAAAGGCTGAACGAGTGAACCAAAAACTTAGCCATTTGCAGGATGTAGGCCTTTACCTTCACTAACAAGGTAACCATAAAATAGACCTTTTCTTTCTGCAATTTTAATCACCTAAAACCCCATGGTTATTTATGGATAGTTCCTTAATTCATGGCTGGTGCAACACGATTATACCACATAAACCTCAAGTAGTAGTAGTAGTAGTAGAAGCGGTAAAAATTCCAAAAAAAGAGAGTAAAAATCTAGACAAGATTGGCGCTATGATTAACAATCCCAAGTCGGTTGGTCGCCGTTGCGGTGGCTTCAGGCAAGGGCATAACCTGCCAAGCCGAGGCCGCAATCAGAGGTCGGCTATGCCAGCCGATTGTCAGGCACCCTTCCTTCTCCTCCACACGATACCCTTCCGCCGAGAACAGCGTCAGCAACATACTCGCCTGCTTGTACGCATTCGACCCCAGGTGAAGCGGTCTGAACCCGGCTTGTTCTAACCGAGTTCTCCACTTGGCGAGTGGCTCGTGCCTCTCGACACGAGCCACTCCCTCGCAACATACAACGTTACATATCTCACGTTGTATGTACATCTCCGCGAGGGTCTTGTCCGGTTGCATGGCGCCACAAGCTTCGAGTGAGTCGAACATGTTGGAGTAGTAGTATAGAGCCTCCGTGAACCGCTCCAAGAACCCCGGTTTGTTGTGGTCCGCTTCTTGCTCCACCACCGTGACAATCTTCGGGTTCAGCTTTCGGATCCAGCCCAACATCATTTCAATCCGGGTCGAATCGGGTCCGAGAAGTCTATGGAGCTGCATGATTGAGTTTACAGCTACCGCTTCCTTTGGACTCACCTGTAGCATCCACGGCTTCACGTCCTCAAGCCGGGAAGCCGCAACGCCGCGAAAAGCGAAACGGACGTTAACGGAGCGAGCCAACTCAGCTAGCCGGAGACCGATTTCTCTCAGCGAGTCACGGCCGTCAGGTGACGGCGGTCCAATGCCAGTCAACCTAAGCAGCGGGGGCCCACCCGGGCGTAGAGCGAGAGCCTGAATCAGCGCCGGCCATTGGAGTCCGTGCATCAAGTTGAAGTCGATGACGTGGACACAATCGTGGCCGTGGAAAGCCTCGAGGATCGCCTGGTTCGCCGTGAAGTGCGCGAATTTGAGGTAGGGGCAGGCCTCGTAGAAGTAGTGGTAGAGAAGCTCGTTCTCGTGAGCCGAGCCGCCGTCGGAAGTGACGCTCTGGGGAGTGAAGACACGGCGGCTGAGCGCGTCGATGAAGTACCCGGCAACCTTTCCGATTCCGCAGGCCGTGTTGACACGTGTGAGGAGCGCCTGCATTGTCTCGATTATCGAGCCGGCCAATGCTAGATCCCCGCGCTGGACGGATTCGGCGCACGTGACGAGCAGCTGCACCAGCCTTATCCCGGAATCTTCCTCCATCGCCGTGAACGACGTTATCTGCTGGTGGTTCTGCATCGGCGGTGCGGCGGTGGAGATTGGCGGAGGAACATCACTCCACGTGTCGGCGGGGAGAGCCGCCGTCGGATCGGTCATGATGGCGTCAGCGAAGTCGAGATCGGGAGCGTTGAAGTCGGAGGCGGAGAGGAGGGAGTCGACCCAGGAGGCCATGTCTGACGGGTTGTAGATAACGGCGTCGGAAGCGAACTGGGCGAGGTCGTCATGTGAGTTAACCATGACGTTTTCAAGACGCTCGAGCCTCTGAGCGACGTGTCGTAATTCGGAGGAGCGGACGTTGTACCCAGCCTCGGCCAAATAGCCGTCCATCTCTTGCGGCTTGGTTATGGAGGTAGCGGAGGAGGAAGACGACGAGCTCGCGCTGCTGCTGACGTCGCCACCGGAATTGTAGGGCTCCATCGCTGAGCAGAAAAGGAGAGTAGTGATGAACTTAGTTAGATAAAGATTCTGATCTCATCTCATGGTGGACGGAGAGAGAGAGAGAGAGTGAGTGAGTGAGAGAGTCTGAGAGTGGGAAAGAGATAAGGTGGGAAAGAGGAAAAGGAAGAAGATGATGATGATGGGGATGAAGAAGTGAGAGAGGAAGGAGAAGGGTTAAGGGCAGAGGGGGGTTTTGAGATGATATGAGATACCGAGTAGGAAAGAGAGTGTGGGACAGAGGATAGATAGAGAAAGGGGCTGACTGCTGACGTGTGCCACTGGTCCATTACCCACTTAATCTATAGTGAATATACTTTATTTTCCTTATTTTTATTTTTATAAATTTTAATGATTTAGATAATATTATGACGGTATTACGTTCATGGTTTTCTATTATCCAAAATAAAAAAATTAGTGCATGGTTTGTGTGGGGGGTTAGAAATCAAGTGATCCACGTCAGGCGGAGCCGCCGTGTCTGGATCGAGAGTATATATATATATTTTTTTTAAACTTTTTATTAATAACTCACACACCCTACATATGTCAGTGAAGTTTGAACTCAGGACCTCAAAGTTATCAGTTAAACACCTTAACCAACCAAGCCACGGCTCACCGACATGGATCAAGAGTATATAACTAAGCCTCAAAATAGAACAAAGATTCCCTGATCTTGGTTAATTTAGTTCTGAACAATAATCTGTTGCTGCCAGGTGCATAAATACAGTAATAATTAGCATTAAAATAATATAAATTCAATCTGATCATCCACTACTTACTAAATTACTGCTGATGGCTCTGATGAATAGAAGCAGCTGCCGTTTGATTACTTAATTGACTGAAATTGGGGTTAAAATTAAGCTTTATGTCTTTTAATTTACCTTGATTGCTGATTAGTTATATGCTACAGCTCGAGTTTAAGGATAATGCAGGTAAAATGAGAGAATTATTGCTTGAGGAGAGTGGTGTAATGCTGTGTTATGCAGATAATTATATTAATGATTGGTTGCATATAAAAAATCCATCAAAGGGACCCCTTGAATGTACTATTTTCAGTTGATGAATTATTTCTCATATGAACTTTCATGAGTGAAAACTCAAAAGTACTCGTTTTCCATGATACTTCATGATATATGTTAAGAAGAGAGGGGCTTTTTATGTTAAAGCCATTACAATCAAAGAAGCTATCGGTGGGGCATAGACAAGAAGTCCACACACTCCTTCTTATCCACATATCAGCGATTACAATAAAAATGATTTTTTTTTTGTTCAAATGTGACATATTTCTAACCCCATACAGAAGTCTTGATACATTCTTACAACCAACCTAAAAAAAAAACAACATCACCAAACACTATACACTAAAACTGTCAGCATATATGTATGGGTAACCTCCAAATTACATTGATAGTAAAAAAATACCGATGTTCACGTACATTCATATATAAGCAATAGATAAACAAAGAAATGATCAACGTATGTATGTAAACAAGACAGTATCATCACATATATATATATATATATATATATATATATATATATATCATTCTTTTCGTTTTGTAAAGGTGTTTCAGTACTCACAATGATAAGTCCTAGGCTCTAGCATATTATCTCTCAATTAATTAAGCAGCTTGTGGGATCACATTGATTTTACCTAAACATAGATTAAATTGCACCTTACAACATGTTTAATTAGGTGCCACACTAATTATGTTCAATAATTGTAGTATTTTCATAAAGAAAAAAGATATAGTGTCATTGTTGTGTGAATTTCACATCAGGGAGAAATGTGTCACGTAAAGACACTCTCGAGGGGTCATTGTTAACTAGTTTTGTTAATCCATTTCCCTCCACGGGTTGGGTGCCATTGTTAATTATGTGAATCAAATAAAAAAAAAGATTAATTAAAGTAGCTTTCTTACTTACATAATTAAGACAAGGAAAGGTTCACGTACATATCTGATTTAGTTATCCACGACTTGCTCTTAATCAAGACATGCATGTCATATCATCATACTACTAAGACAAGGACGAGTAAGATTAATTATAATTAGGATGACTTTAATAATGAACTAAGTCACCCAGCCGATCGAACAAACTTAGTTTGAAATGAAAATCGTCGGATGGAAGACTGTACTTTAGTTTTATATATCACTTGGGTTTCTCAATCATGGAGTAAACAAAACGATGTGAATCAAATCATCAATACACTGTTTAACATGCAGTATTTTGAAATGTCGTCAACTCACTGGTTGATTAGTAGAAATCGTGCAAGCTAATTAACCAAAGACTGTGTTTTATCTAGTTCTTACTAGTTTGCTCCATGCACTTAATCAAATCCAAAAGATTCTGATGTTTGAGAACAAGAATATCCGAATACATAATGGATTAATATGCTTTAACTTGGAGGACCAACTTATTATATCTGAATACACGAATGCAACTTCATCTCACGGCGGCGACGGCTACGATGTTCCTCTTTTATGTCCTTCCTGCAACTGTGAATGAAAGTTTGGGCAAAGTCAACTATTTTAAGTTTAGACAAAACATAATTTAATGAATTTCCTTGAACGCTTATTAGTTTTATAATAGTATAGATGATTTTGGACACTAACATAATATTTGGTTTAATTATGCGATTGGAAAGAGACATACATGCATGCTTAAATGTCACGATCTTTTTCGTTTTTATTACCATTTTATGGTTAAATTCATAACAGAAGAATAAGTTGGAAACTGGAATTCTTTGCCACATTAGCGTTCATGATATATAGACTACGTGATATTACTACATCGATCAAATATGTATTTTACAAGAACGTGGATTGCCCACTACAGAAGGTCCTTTAAAGGGAACGTAGCTAATTTTCAATACTCCATTTGCAGCTTAAGTTATTGCTGTTACATATTATTGGAATGATGGTCCTTTCTCTCAATTTCTTTTTGTTCTACCTAATCGAAGAATCTGTGCTTTGTAAGCTATATATTAACCAAAAATGTTAATAGTTTTAGAGATCTGCGCACGCTTCTCTACTATATTACGTTTCCAGTAATCAGATATGGGAATCAAATTAAGATATATATGCCAATTATGGCCTTCTTTGAAATGCTCAACGAGTCAAATTCTTAGATATATATATATATATATATATATATATATATATATATATATATATATATGCCTATTCACAATTCTTAGGACCTGTGAACTTTGTGGCCACCAAGGTCTATGTATTTGTATATGTCTCACTGCAATGCGCGCATTTTTACAACCAAGACCATATTCTATAAGTGTGATTAGCAAAGATTTGCCAAATTGAATAGAATACCTCAAAATATTGATTGATGGAGCTTAATAGGTAAATGTAGTTTGATACTTTTATTGATTTTTTTTTTCTTTTTGAGTCTGATTGATACTTTTATTGATGTATATATTGGATTTGAACAAGATCTCGATAAAAATCGTATCAAAATTTTATTTTTTTTAAAATAAGTTTCATTAACGATACATCGAATATGTGAATCAATGGTTATCATGCTTGTCTATATTAAGCGAAAATTTAACATGAAGCGGCTGCTCTATAGGAATCTAGAGAAGATAAATTTCTTTAAGGAAACTAGGCCAGTAGAAAACAACCGGGAAAAAAGTGAGAGCCAAAAAAACCAGGGAGGGATAATAATCAAGAGTTGATTAAGGAAGCAGAGGTGGTGATTCGTATAAGCTAGGTGGTCCAGAACAGTGGGTAACATGCATGCAAGGAATACGGGACCAGTGAGATCACAGGGCAATATATTATAGAGAGATCACAGAGCTGATAGATTTATAGATTTTTCACATCACCCAAAACGAAAGCATGAATTTAAGTGAAAAGGGAATGGGAAAATTGTAATGCTCGAGGATGACTAGCCTGGGAACGATGAGTAGGAGAGGACCAAGAGTTTAAGTTTGATTGGGAAGGTAATAGGTGTGGACACGTAAACTATTCCTCTGCTTTGGTTGCGCTGGCATTGGCCATCTGAGAAGGTGATGAAGAAGGTGGTGAGGTGGGTGGCTTTGGTGGTAGGGATAACAAACTGTGACTGCTACTGTTGCTGATACTGCTACTTCAGAACAGAGAGAGGGGGAGAGAGAGGGAGTCGATCTGTGAGACTGTGAGAGGTACAAGAAGAGAGAGAGAGAGAGGGAGTTGGGACCCGAGCGAACATGCATGTTGTGTATGGGACAGACATTTCTCAAGGTCTAGGACTCTAGGGTTGTGTCGCCTCCAATTCCCGTTGTTTTTGCTGACACAATCACGTTATGGATATTCATCATCAGCTCTCTCACCTCTGAACTATAATGATCTTTAATCATTCAGCAGCATATACATACAGGAATCAGAGATGAAGATATGCAGTGTGCGTGAGTGGGAAAGAGAATTCAACCTCAATTTCATATCCCCTCGTGATTAAACTAGATCGATCTGGATCTCAAGGGCAACGTACTATCGTAATTTCTTACGTTAGACCATTTTAGTAACGGGTTATATATATATATATATATATATATATATATATATACATAGACACACACAATTTTAAAAGGTAATTTTATAAACATAATTAAATTTTTAGTATTATGAAAATACATGAGGTGTGTGAATAACAAAATAGAGTGTTTTTAAAGTTGTTTTATAATCTGTTCACATCATAAAATGGTGTATGAATAACAAAATATGGTGGGTTAATAACCCTTTCACTAAGAGATCTATTTTTTTTTGACATATAAGGATGGATGATTACACTATATTTTCAATTATATTTTTAAATCTCCACCGTTTAGCTTGTTGGTCCTTATATATAGATCACTTTTGTAATTTTTTTTAAAATTTTGGTGATCGTTAACGTGTCGAACAAGATTAAATCAATGAACGAACCAAATCTGTCAAACCTGAACCGTTCATGCTTATAATTATAAATCGTAATTTTGAATGCCTTAACGATCATCAAAATTTCTCAAAGTTTACAGAAATGATCTACTCATATAGAACTATATATTGAACGGTGGAGATGTGATTTTATGATTGGAAAGTTGGTGTAATCTTTCATCCCTCATATATGTCAAAAAAAAAGATCCCTTAGTGGAACAGCTATATATATATATATATATATATATATATATCCACAACCAAAATGACTATATATATATAAACGTTCCAAAGCGGACGTCCGCACTCGGCTTAAAGTGTGGATGTCCCTCTGTTCTCCACCAGACAGCTCCAACGACAGCGCACCTCCACCCCAGCGGACTCCAGCAGCGTCCCCGATCACTTTCCCTCCCCGGCGAGTCCGCCGAATTCCAGTTTTCCGGTGAGATCGATTGGATTTGAAGTTTTTGAGTGATCTCGCTGGAAAACTAGAATTCGGCGGACTCGCCGGGGAGGGAAAATGATCTGAAACGCTGCTGGAGTCCGCTGGGGTGGAGGCGTGCCGTCGTCGGCCGTCTGCCCCAGAACGGGTCTGATATATATATATATATATATATATATATATATATGTAAGGACTTCCTTACCTTGATTAAAGTACGAATTTCTTTAATTTGACCTACATTATGATCATATTTTCTCATCATAGCCGTTCAGTATTTATATATACATGATTAGATCATTTATACAAATTTTCAGCTAATTTGGTTATCGTTAAAGTATCAAAAATGTATTAAATCAATGAACGAACCAAATATGTTCATCATAAACCGTACGTTCTTTTAACTCTAAATCACAGTTTTGAATGTCTTAACGATTATCAATTTGGCTGAAAATTTGTAGAAATGATCTACTCATATATACCTAAATACTAAACGGTTAAGATGAAAAAATGGGTAGAATAAAGAAATCTGTACATTAGTTAATGTAAGGATGTCCTTACCATTGTGTGTGTCTATATATATATATATATATATATATATATATAAGTACTGTTGCGGCTGTGTTATGTTATCTAGTAATATAGATGTTTTGATGATCGACTATGACTATTATAGTTAGTCATCTAGCTGCATAACTAGTTCTAATCCGTTTATTGCTCAGTTACCTAAAGTGGCATGTGTACTCAAAACACCTTATTAGGAACAACGACAACGGTGGATAGCACAGCTGGGAGGGACCAAACTCACCAAAGCAAAAGGTTCTTCAAGCATTTTTGGGTAACCATGATTTGAGGATTGAAATTCTGCTATCTCATTCCTGTTCTAGAATTTTTATTGGAAAAAAATTATTGTTTTACTTGGTCGAGTCTCTACTAATATGACCTAGTTGCAGGCAGGTCGATCTCGAACCAACCCCACAACCAAAAATGTTGCAGATTCTCTCCGCCGATGATGTCGATGTCATAGTTGTTCACTCAATTAACGGCATTAACTGCCTCCTTGGTGTCACTATCAAAGTTAAAAGAAGTTACATATTTACCAGAAGAAAACTACTACTTGCTGAACAAGCATTTTTGAGTTCTTTTACGTTTTCTTTTAATCACGGATACGTACGTATCCAGACGCGTATGATCAGGTCGTGTCTGGCCGTCTTCGTATTTTTCCTGCCCCACGAGCACGTTCCCAACGACTTGTATTTGCAGAATTTGTTCTCGGATACGGCTATATACGGCCCGATACGCGTTCGATACGTCCGGATACGTATCCGTAAATAAATTGATTTGTGGGGGCAATAATGACATTTTGTTATATCTATGCTTTGGGAGCAATATGAACCAACCCAAGAGCTTGAGGTTTGATTTCCCTCCAAATTATTTGTAAACCAAAACCCTCCATCATCCTAAACCCCTCAAAATGCTAAACAAAACATCATGCATCCATCTCATTCAGAGCTGCAAATCCATGAAGCAGCTCAAACAGATCCAAACCCAGATGTTCATCCTTGGACTACACCAATGCAAAACCACCCTGAACAAGCTCATGGTCATCTGCACAGACTCTTCTCTCCGAGACATACATTACGCCGAGAAAGTCTTCACTCACATCCAATCTCCGGGTTTGTTCATCTACAATGTAATGATCAAGGCCTTAGCGAAAAGAAAAAGATTCAAAAGTGTCATTGAGCTCTTTCAGAAGTTGAGGGAAGATGGTTTGTGGCCCGATAGTTTCACGTACCCATTTGCTTGTAAAGCCATTGGAGGCTTGGGAGACGCTCGAGAAGGTGCGAAGCTTCATGGGTTTGCGGTAAAGAATGGGTTTCGGTTCGATACATATGTGTGTAACTCACTGATTTGCATGTATGCGGAATTGGGTCAAGTTGATAATGCGATGAACTTGTTTGATGAAATGCCTGAGAGAGATGTGGTTTCTTGGAATGTTATGATCTCAGGGTGTGTTGGGTGTATGAGGTTTAGGGAGGCGGTGAGTGTGTTTAGGAGGATGAGAAAAGAGAGCAATGTGAAGCCGGATGAGGCTACGGTTGTTAGCACGCTTTCGGCTTGCGCTGCGCTGAAAGATTTGAAGCTTGGTAAGGAAGTTCATGACTATGTTAGAGCTGAGCTTGAGTTTAGTGCTATAATCGGAAATGTGGTGTTGGATATGTATGCTAAGTGTGGTTGTTTGAGTGAAGCAAGGAAAGTTTTCGATGAAATTAGGGTGAGAAATGTCATGTGTTGGACTAGTGTGGTGTGTGGGTATGTGAATTGTGGTATGCTGGATGAGGCTAGAGAGTTGTTTGATAGGAGTCCTGCTAAGGATGTTGTTCTATGGACAGCTATGATGAATGGGTATGTACAATATAACCAATTCGATGAGGCAGTTGCTCTATTCCAAGAAATGCAATTTAGAGGAGTTCGAGTGGATAAATTCACAGTTGTTGCCCTCCTCACAGGCTGTGCTCAGTTGGGAGCATTAGAGCAAGGCAAATGGATTCACAAATACATAGACGAAATTGGAATCAAGATTGATGCAATTGTTGGTACTGCTCTTATAGAAATGTATGCAAAATGTGGGTGCATAGGCAAGTCTCTGGAGATTTTCAATGCATTGAATGAAAAAGATGCAGCCACTTGGACTTCAATGATCTGCGCGCTTGCTATGAATGGAATAACAAGCAAAGCGCTCGAGCTGTTCTCCAAAATGATGCAGGTCAGGATCAACCCTGATGATATCACCTTCATTGGTGTCTTGAGTGCTTGTAGTCATGGAGGATTGGTTGATGAAGGACGAAATTTGTTCGACTCCATGAGAAAGGACTATGGGATCGAGCCAAAGCTAGAACATTACGGATGTCTTATTGACCTTCTTGGTCGTGCTGGACTCCTACGTGAGGCAGAGGAGTTGATAGATAGTATTCCAAGTGAAAACAATAAGATTATAGTTCCACTTTACAGTGCTTTACTCGGTGCTTGCAGAATCCATGGCAATGTTGACATTAGTGAAAGGGTGGCCAAAAGGCTTTCGGATATTGATTCCAGTTGCTCGAGTTCTCACACGCTTCTGGCCAACATCTACGCAGATGCTGAGAGATGGGAAGATGTAACAAAGGTGAGAAGGAGAATGAGAGATCTCGGAGTGAAGAAGATGCCTGGGTGCAGTTCTGTTGAGATTAATGGCATTATCCATGAGTTCCTTGTTAGTGATTCATCTCACCCACAAATGGAACAGATAAACTCTATGTTGCATAGATTGAAAAACCCAGTATTGCTTTTAGATGAGAATTACAGACTGGAAACAGAAATCTCAGTAAGTTTATGATGCATTAATCTACATGTTCTGAAATTTTTGTATCCCAAATGAACTTTGGATCAACAGCAAAACAAAAACTTGAAAATCAGCAAAAAGAATGTATAATAAAAATTAATATCATTTTATTGATTGATTTTGCAGCTGGCTGCTTACACAGTACATATATTATGAATCTATAGCTACCTACCCTCGATGACACACATATGACATATTAGGTCACTGATACGATGATGAACATCTAGATGAAGATGACGTTCATCAGTCTATGCATAAAATAAGTGACACAACCCAGTATCCTAGGAGATAATAAACCTACTACTTGGATATATAATATTGATCTACGTAGATTACATAATAATCTAGAGCTCTAATGTGGTACGCGTACGTACGTACTAAGCCATAAGCATCAAAGATCGATTAATATAACTTGGTACCATGCATCTCTTTATTCAGCATGATGATATGTAACCTAGCACGATATGTGACTTATGCGTAATGAATATAAACGCGACTAGCATTAGTCTCTCTCTACTTATGCAGCTGGAGCGAAATCGTAATCTGCATCATTGTCGTCGTCGCTGTCGCCTTCAGTGATCACAGCCGGGGAAAGACGATCGTAATACTTATTACGATCATCCTTTCCATAACATCCAATATCTACATGCTTGGTGTTGCACAACAAAGCAGCAACATTAGTGTTGGAAATAGGACACATTTTGTAACTTGGGTGAGTTACTTGGGTTTTCTTAACTTGGAGTGGAAGAAAAAGTAGTGACCGGGCCAGTACTACTATGAATGGGAAATGATGATGAGTAAGTAGGGATCGATGTGTATGTCCTTATATATAGATCTAGAGAGGGAATCACATGGAAGAAGATGGATGGAAATGTGCTACAAGTTGTGGAGCTTCAAAAGGGCACAAGACAATCGCGTGTGGAGTGTGAGCAATGCAAGGAGGCTGTGCATGGACCATTGTCCCTATAACGTGGTGCTATATGATCCAACCATCTCAGACATCCCAAGGACATGTCAGCATGCCATGTAGGAAACAAACAGTAGGGTTCATGTCTGCCAGCATCTATCTCGATCAATTTGCTGATAAAAAGTACGTTAGTCTGGAAAAGATCGACCATGATCTCGATCTCAGGTCAAATGGTCCTTTGGGTGCTGGAGGGAGTCATAGTCCTTTGGGTCCTTTGGGTGAGGAGCCAGAGACTAGAAATAAGGGTGTTATCATTAACAAATTTCTCCAATTCAGTTATATTTCAAAGACAAAAGTACTTGTATATATCCATCGATTTCCAATATATATAACAGAGAGATAATCTGGCAACGTGGTGGTATTCAACACACTGAAACCCTGAAAGAGAAAGACGGGTGCTTTTTGTTAAGGCCACCTATCTAGGGTTTCTAGAATGACACCGTGCCAAGTATATGATTGAGACATGACCGTGATCGATGTATGAATCAGAAACAGAAGAAGCGACGGTTGGTATATTGAACTAATTGAAGCTATGACGACAAGTTGTGAATATGTACTTGCTCAGAAATCAGATTATAATTAGTATATATCTGCTATTCTTAATTTCTAGCTGTATTAGTTTAGCCCTAACCGGCCAGTTAAATTGAAACGTACACATAGTTGATGATCATGATCAGTATATTAAGGGACGGAGTCATGTTTAAGTATAAAGAACTGGGTTAGTTGAAACTAGGAAGAATTACTGCTTTGATTGAGATTGGAGACATATATGATAATCCTAGATGACTGAATCCCTGAGGGAGTGGTTTATTGATGACTTGAGCATGAAGACTGATCGGGTTTAGGGCTAATTTTACAAACTCTGAGAAGTCTCTCTATGCTCATAGTCATATATATAGTTGCTGAACATTATCAGATTTTGGGTTCAATATATATATATAGTCTCTCGAAGACATATAACATTAGTCTCTTGAAGCTCTTCCACAATTACTTAATGAAATCACAGTATCAGATTACATAAAAGACTGAGATACAAATGGTCTTCCTAGATTAAGTAATTAAAGGATATATAAATTACTTGATAATGATTTGGTTTTCTTCGAATGAGGTTCAGTGGATATTTAGTCCTCATTAGTAGCACGTCGAAAGTTTGAATTTAGTTTATAGCAGATGACAAGTAAAGTGACCACCTAGAGAGAAATACATTAGAATTATAATTGAGAAGAAAAGGTAAAGGAAGAGAATATCATGATAAAGCAAGTGCGGGGTGAGCTGAGCCATTACAAGATAGATGGAAAATAACAACAGCATATGAACAAATTTGGTTTCTCCAGGTTCCTCGAATTGATAGTCAAGTAGTTCCATATGTAAAGTATTTCTATTTCCTTAATTATAACGCAAGTTTACCAATTAAGCAAACTTGCAGATAGGGAAATGAGACTTATTATGTGATTGAAACTATTACAGACTTCGATCATTGAAAGGAAACAGTGTCACAAACCACATTTCGCTCATGTTAATACTTAATTAGCATCTTCGAGTTTCAAACAAAAAACGAAATTAGAGCATTAGAGGACCATAATTCAGAGGTTACTGATCAGAAATTGATACATAATACCCTATAACAGCTGACGAGCTACAAAGGCCGGCAGTAAATACTTAAAGGTTTGCAAATAACCCTGTGATTGACATGCCACTCGATCTCATATCAAGAATTAATATAAGCAATTTCGACTGAATTGCTAGTTACACAGCTCTTATGCAGCTGGAGCATAATCATAACCACCATCGTCGTCGTCGTCACCTTCCATAAAAGCCGCCGGAGCATAATCATAGTCGGAATCGTCGTCATCACTGTCGCCTTCCATGCATGCTGATGCCGCGGGGGCATAGTCGTAACCATCATCACCGTCGTCGTCTCCATCTCCATGCTTCTTCCACCATGATATTGAGGCACTCTCGAACTTTGAAAGGGCAAACATTTTCGACATCCTTCTAATTTGGACTGTTTGGAGGTTTTGGACGATGGTTTTTCTTATCAAATGAAGAGTTTGATGAATTAGGAGATCAGAGAAATGGGAGGTTTTGGTGTTTATGATTTGGATTGGTTATGAAGTTGAAGTTCATGGATGGCCATATATATAGAGGGATGATGCTTCTTGGCTCGTTTCTGGTCAGTGACGACTTGTGCCGAGAGTGTGGAAGATTGTGTTTATCTAATGCATGTCAAACGTTTTCACTTTATACAGCTAGCTAGTCTTTGGACTCACACACATATTTCAATTTGGCAAAGTTTTTCAAACGTGTAGATATAACAATTAAAATGTTTGGACATGTATAACGTTATAGTAGTTTTCTACACAAATGCTACGTACATCAGTTTAGTGGTGGATATAAGACAACAATTTTTTTTTGTAGAAAATGAGACTGATATGAAGAAGAAGGTTTTCTGTATATAATCTTCAGGAAACGATTACAAGCCTACCTCTATTTATATAAAGAGAGAAAACAAGCTAAGAACCAACTATACAGAGTAAGAACCATCAGTCCCTAATAACCTTCCATGAATTGTGGATCTGAACAACTCTAAACTGTAGAGATTGAACCAAAACTGTTTCACAGTTTTGACCAGAAGACATGGAAGAGAGAAGTAAGGGAAGAGACGTGTGACACACAAGTAAGCTATCTCAATACTCCCCCTCAAGCTGGATCGAGGGAATTCCTTGAGCCAAGCTTGGACAGCAGACGCTCAAACTGAGCGGAAGCAAGAATCTTAGTGAACACGTCTGCAAGTTGATCACAAGATCTTGTGTACATAGTCTCAATGAGCTTTGACTGCACTTGATTTCGAATGAAGTGGCAGTCAACTTCGATATGTTTTGTGCGCTCATGGAACACTGGATTTGCTGCAATGTGCATGGCAGCTTGGTTGTCACAATGCAGAGGAATTGGAGATGAATGCTTGATGCCTAAATCTTGGAGAAGAGCTTTAAGCCAAATAAGTTCACAAGCAATGGATGCCATTGCTCGATATTCTGCCTCAGCACTGCTTCTAGCCACCACTGACTGCTTCTTGCTCTTCCAAGTGACGAGATTGCCTCCTACAAATGTGCAGTAGCCTGTTATGGATTTCCTATCAAGGGCATTGCCTGCCCAATCGGAATCAGAGTAGCCTTCAATCTTGAAGTGATCATTTTTGCACATCAAAATTCCACGACTTATGGTTCCTTTCAAGTAGCGCAATATTCTCTTGACAATGCTCAGATGATAAACAGTTGGAGAGTGCATAAACTGACTAATCAAGCTGACTGAGTATGTAAGGTCTGGTCTGGTGATGGTAAGATAAATCAACTTACCAACCAGTTTCTGATAAGTGCTAGGATCAGTGAGAGTTGTACTTGGTGAGTCCAGCTTCAACTTGCTGTGCAATGGAGTTCGAGCAGGTTTACATGCAGTCATGTTTGATTCATCAAGAAGATCAAGGATGTATTTGCGTTGATTTAGAAACAGACCTTGAGTTGAGAGGTCCATCTCTATCCCCAAGAAATACTTTAGAGAACCAAGATCCTTGATGGCAAAAGCTTTATGTAGAGAAGCTTTTAGATTCTGAATTTCTTCTGTGTTGCTGCCAGCAATGATAAGATCATCTACATATACTAATACCACCAATTTTCCAACTTGACTGTTTCTAACAAACAATGAAGAGTCTGAATGGCTTCTTGTAAAACCTGATGCTACAAGAACTGAACTCAATTTAGAGTACCAAGCACGAGGAGATTGCTTCAATCCATATAAGGCCTTGTGAAGCTTACAAACCATGCCAGCTTCATGTTCACGAGGATGTCCTGGAGGCAGTTTCATGTACACATCCTCCTCTAAATCACCATGCAAAAACGCATTCTTTACATCCATTTGACACAAAGTCCAACCATGATTCATTGCAACTGAGAGTAGGACTCTAACTGTATTCATTTTAGCTACAGGGGCAAACGTTTCTTTATAATCAACACCAAACGTTTGAGTAAAGCCACGAGCAACTAACCTTGCTTTGTGTCGTTCGAGAGTGCCATCTGAATGATATTTGAGTTTATAAATCCATCTAGCTCCAACCAGTTTCTGTCCTTTAGGAAGAGGGACAATACTCCACGTCTTGTTCTCATCAAGAGCATTCAATTCATCTTTCATTGCTTGTTGCCATGCTACTGATCTGTTGGCTTCTGCATAGGTACGAGGCTCATATTCTGTGAGAATCTTGCTTACAAAGGCACTGTAAGCATGCTGAGTGTCACTCAATCCGAGCTCAATGGGATACCGTGAAGAGTAAGTAACATAATCTTGCAGCTTTGGAGGAGGATTCCGATCTCGTGGAGGATTCCTTCGAGGTAAAGATGGAACTTGTTGAACTGTCTCAGGATCTACTTCCTGGTCACTTGTTTCTGCACATGGCTGCTCAGTGTCACTACTGTGAATGACTTCATCATGAGTTGGAGTTGATGTGGTTGAAGTGGGGGTTGGAAGAACCTCAGTCATAGGAAACACTTCAGTTAAACACTCCCCCTGAAGATCACCAGCTGTGCACTGATAAAAGGACTCATTCTCATGAAACACAACATCTCTAGACACAAAAAATTTTCGTGTCAAGGGATTGTAACATTTATATCCCTTTTGTGTAGAGGAATAACCAAGGAACATGCACTTAATTGATCTGGGATCCAGCTTGTCTCGTTTATCAGATTGAACATGCACAAAACATGTGCATCCAAATGTTCGAAGATGAGAAATGTCAATTTTCCTACCCTTGAGCAGCTCAAATGGTGACTTAAAATCCAGAACACTACTTGGCAGCCTGTTGATCAGGTATGCTGCTGATTGAACACTTTGGGACCAAAATCTCTTTGGAACATGGGATTGCAGCATAAGAGCTCTTGCTTTTTCCAGTAAATCTCTATTTTTGCGCTCAGCTATCCCATTTTGTTGTGGAGTTCCCACACAGCTTGTTTGGTGTATGATGCCATGATCACTAAGATACTGTTTCATGATTTTAGAAGTGTACTCGGTCCCATTGTCAGACCTTAGAGTTCCCAATTTTGAAGAAAATTGATTCATGATCAAATTATGGAAGTCTTGAAAACATTTAAACACTTCACTTTTGAGTTTGAGCAGATAAACAAAAGTAGATCGAGAGAAATCATCAATGAAAGTAACATAAAATCGATAACCATCAAAAGAGTCAATAGAGGCTGGACCCCATACATCAGAATGCACTAGTTCAAAAGGCTTAGTTGATCTTGAGTGTGAGAGTTTAAAAGGAAGCCTAGTCTGCTTAGATAAATGGCAGATCTCACACTCATGAGCAACTTTACAAAAATTTGGAAATAGCCTAGACAAAACAGGAAAAGAAGGGTGTGCAAGTCGTCTGTGCCACAGCTTTTGTTGAGAAGCATTGGAGTTGAGCAGAAAACACTTTGAAAGACTTGAGTTGGTGGAAATGAAGTAAAGTCCATTTAGGAAGAAGCCTTCACCAATCTTCATCTTTGTGACTCGATCCTGAAAAATGATATTGTCAGCAGAGAAAATAGCAAGACAATGCAGGATTCGAGTCAATTTTCCAACAGACAACAATTTAAAAGGGAAAGAAGGCACAAACAATGCAGAAGACTCAATGACGTCTGAGAAAATTTTAATTTTGCCTTTTCCAGAGATGGGAACATTACTGCCATTAGCAATAGAGACATGAGAAGGTGTTTTTGATTTTTCAAAAAAAGAAAGATCTTTGAAATCATTTGTGATATGCTCGGAAGCACCAGAGTCTACAATCCAAAACTCTCCATTTTTACTCAAATCAATAGCTGTTGAGAGAGCGCAAATGATACCTGGGATGTCATCAGTAGAAGCAAAGCTTGTTTCTTCAAGGAAGCCTGCAAACTTCCCAAGTAGAGCAGTTGAGTTTCCTCCATTCCTTTCCAGACTTCCCTTTTTGCTTTGAAGAAAGTTTGCAAACTCATTTATGAGTGTGATAGGATTGGAGGTGAAATTGCTCATTTCTTCTGATGTGGTGCTCAACTTTGCTCTAGGATTGGATGGGTAAGAGTTTCTGCTAGTTCTTGGGTCATCATTCCACTTTGGCTTCAGATCAGGGTGAAGTATCCAGCAAGTTTCTTTCTTGTGTCCTACGCCAGTTCTTCCAATGCTCTCACAATGAGTGCATTTTAAGTCTGGCCTCTTCCCTCGATAAGGTCTGTTGCTGGAGAATGCTCTAGGCTCAAAGTTAGTTGCATCAGTCTCTCCAACTGCAACATTAGCATTCATGACCTTTCTTCTTACTTCTTCTCTATGAATAGTGCTACACACCATTTCAAGGCTGGGAAGCTCTGGTGTCATCAACAGGTAACCTTTGAGATCTTCATATTCAGATCCAAGACCAGCTAGGAGCTGAAAGACTTTATCCTCCTCAGCACGTTTGAGAAGAGTTACAGAATCAGTTGTATGAGGCCTGTACAGATTTAACTCGTTCCACTTTGTTTTCAAAGTTCCCAAATATTGAACAAAGTTCGAGTTACCTTGCTGAAGTTCTCCCAACTCCTTTTTTAGCTGAAAGATTCTAGCAGCATTGTTCAGATCTCCATACATATCTTTAACAGCTTTCCACAAGTGTAGAGAAGATTCGGAGAAGTTGAAAATTTCTGCAATCTTTGGCTCCATGGAATTAAGCAGCCAAGACATCACCAGCTGATCTTGAGATTGCCATGCTTCAAAGTCAGGTGATGAAGATGCAGGAACTTTACTCTTTTCACTAATAAAGCTAAGTTTGGATCTTCCTCCAAGTGCCAGAGTAATGGCTCTTGCCCAGGAGATGTAGTTGAACTCATTCAGAAGGGTTGAGCTGAGACGTTGATTTGGGTTAGTATCAACCATCTCAGGCCTGGAAGAGGATGAAGACGAAACTTTCTCACCGCCTTCAGACATGATGCAGGCCTTTTATGAACGAAGAGTCTATGAAATGAAACAGAAGCAGGTCCTATGAGGATCACTGCTCTGATACCATGTAGAAAATGAGACTGATATGAAGAAGAAGGTTTTCTGTATATAATCTTCAGGAAACGATTACAAGCCTACCTCTATTTATATAAAGAGAGAAAACAAGCTAAGAACCAACTATACAGAGTAAGAACCATCAGTCCCTAATAACCTTCCATGAATTGTGGATCTGAACAACTCTAAACTGTAGAGATTGAACCAAAACTGTTTCACAGTTTTGACCAGAAGACATGGAAGAGAGAAGTAAGGGAAGAGACGTGTGACACACAAGTAAGCTATCTCAATATTTTTAATTTATATCTTTCTTTTTGAGAATTGTACGTTATCATACTGATTTAAGATTATCGATCAAACATGCATGTTTTTACTTAAAACAAAAAAACCTAAAATGTGCGCACTTTTACAAATAATGATTTTTCTTATTCTTGGTTTCTCGCACCCTTTAGAACATTTTTATAACAAATATTTTATCTTTTTGCACAATATAAGGAAGTAAAGATCTTCTACCACTAATTTCAGAAATGAACACCAACCAATCAACCTGTGGGTTTTTTTTTTTTTTTTTGAACAGGTGTGGGTATGATGTTTCATAGCCGAAAAGGCAAATTGCAATGCATATGGGCTTTTACTCTCCTTCAGTCAAGGCCCCGTTGAACCACCACCAAAGCCCGTAATGAAAGAGCCCAACCTGGCAATACAACAGCCTTGTCGTTTCTCATCAGTGAAGTCGTGTGCTGCAAGAATGTGCTAGTCTAGCAGAGACTGGAGAAATTAGCTTGAAGTGAGTATGATACTGGTTCTTTCTTTCAATTTCACATCCATCTCTGAGGGAATCAATTCAGGGAAAGCATGGAGTGTAGGCACAAATAATCATGAGGCATACATTGAGAGAGACTTCTGTACTTAGCCTATGTCAAATTCCTCTCCTAGTATCAATTTCTTAGTGTCATCGCTGATCAATCGAAGGTGAATCATGTTCCACAAATTGACATGTCTTCAATGTCTAAAGGACCTTTCAATAGAATGTGGTTAAGCAAAGACACAAGCATGACAGAACTCACAAGTAGCAAAGACAAATTTTGGCTACTCTCCATATTACAAAGCTTGTAAGCATCAAGCTTTGGATGCAGTTAAGAAACTTTACCTTGGCGTAAAAGATTAAGATAAGAGGGTAATCTATTCAGTTGAAATATTGTTATACACTTCAGTTAAGACATCAGTATAGCATTTCTCCATATTACTAATGATAAGTCTGATGGAAGATCCAAATTAAAAGTGAGTCATGTTAGGATTACATCCGCATACTAGATGAGACTACCTATCCTATATAGAGGCAGTTCAAAAGTTCAGTCGGTAGATGGAGCGACTGAAATTGCAAATCCATGCAACAGATTCTCGCACTTCACAGGTACAAAAAACAGTCTTGAAAGTCATGTGTCCCAATTTTTGACCTGCATACAGTTGAATAAATGCTTCAGCAAGTTATATTATACAAATGGAGTTCCAAATGCTATGGAGTCCTTGTTCTAACAAAAAAAAAGCTATGGAGTCCCAAAAGAGATGCAGCATGAATGCATTGGAAGTGGTAGTAGATCACTTTTCAATTTTTAACCCTTTGTTCAGATATTTGTATTAACACAACATAGAGACTAGAGAGTGAAGTGAAGGGAAAGTATGTGGTTCACAGTTGATGACAGAGATGTAGGATGATAATCAGCTCAAGATTGCCAAAGGCATGTAATGTAAAATAGAGGTAATTCAACCCATAAAAGAAAAAGAAAATACCACGTAGATTCAATCCAAATATTGATAAACAAAGTAAATCTACAGAAATTAGAGTAGCAAGTTACAACTATTAATCTGTCTTTATTTTGGTATCCCACATTTCATCAGCTTCCATATGATGCTGCCTATGCAAATAGAAAATAAAATAGCATGATTTGTACTCGTATTCATTTTAAAAGTAACAAGCAGTCATAAAAAAAACCCTACCACACTACTAATCAATCGACCAGATAATATGGTTGGTTGGGAATGATTCAAAGTGACAAGCACACATCATCGACACAGATAATAAGGTGAATTAACTTGGTTAGGAGACTCGGGACATCATCCACAACCAATTTATTCTCACAGTACATAATGGCAATCCTGAGTTTACAGCACTTTGGTTATTAAACTAAATCAGCATATAGAGAATAAAACTATGCTGCACTGTTGCAGTGTCAGAATCTAGCCGTCAGAGTGAGAAACAAATGAAAACAAAAGGGGCCAATATGTTAGTCAGTGAAAAGCCTTTCAGTAAACTTTGTCTGTTACTTCGCTTGAGTGCGAACATATTCCTCTTCATGCTTTGCATAGAAGGCTTTTGAAAATGAACCATCCCTCAAATCAAAGCTACATTACAAAAAGCAACAATTGCAATAAGTCTGTTACAGTTCTAAAACAGCAAATAAAAACATGCAATATCAAATATAATGCAGTAGCATCAACAGTTCCACAGAGACCACACTCTAAGGTAATACCAAGCTGATGCTATAGATAACATGGAGCAAGAACTTATATGAAATGAGTAGTTCCTCCTGATAGTGTGAAATTGTGCTGCAACACTGTGCTAGTCTACCATAGAGTGGAGAATTTAGCTTAAAGTCATATCTGCAGGACAATGATACTAGTGTTTCTCCTTATCATCTTCATAAGGTATTTACAAAAGACGAGTTCTACTATTCAATTATGTTTACATGAAGAAATTGTAGCCACTAATTTTCAGAAATGAACACCAACCAATCAATACTTGTGGCTAAGTTGTTTCATAGTAGCAATGCATGGTCACGCACCAAGCCAACACAGTCACACGCCCACCACAACCACCAAATGGCTAGCACACAGCTTTCCGACCAAGTTTTCAGGCCTATCCCCGCCGTGTGCGTCAGTTTACGGCGGCTGAGCACCACCAAACCGAATAAACTACCATGCCATTCACGTTCCAAAGCCTTGAAACACAAACACTTGGGGCTTCAAACAACGCAAAACTACTCAAAGTGGGCTGTCAGACTTAGCTTAGTAGACCAAAGCCCGCCAAAATCAACCGTCGACATGGAAAGGGTGGTCGATTTTCTGTACCAGGATTTAGTTCACTTGTTTGATGATCAAGGAATTGATCGGACGGCGTATGATGAACGTGTGAAGTTTAGGGATCCAATCACCAAGCATGATTCTATAACTGGCTATTTGTTGAACATTGCCTTCTTGAAGACAGTCTTCACTCCCAAGTTCCAGTTGCACTGGGTTAAACAGGTAACATTTCAAGGACCTGTGTTCTTTCCCTTGTTAGATTAACTACTAGAATATTGGGAATTTTAGGCATTGAGTAATTAAATATAAGAATTCAACTGGGTGTAGTTCAATGATTTTCATAGAATGAAATGATGTAACTTAGAATTTTGGATGATGCATAGCTGCATATGTTGGATGAGGTTAATATGACTACGTTGAATATGAGTACTATACTTCTATTGTTGTCTGATGAACTGAGGAAATAAAATTTGAGTGCAGACTCAAACTATTAGTTTAAAGTTTTCAATCTGTGCATATTCATGTGGATGCCCACTTGAAGTTGGAGTGGGACTGTCTTAAGTTACTGATTAAGATGCTATATAGTCAGGACCATATGAAATCACTACAAGGTGGACTATGGTTATGAAGTTCGTCCCTCTGCCTTGGAAACCAGAATTGATCTTCACTGGTACTTCTGTTATGGGAATCAATCCCGAAACTGGGAAGTTCTGCAGCCATGTGGTAACAATCATTCACCTCATGACTCTATAGAACAATGTAGATGATACAGCGTAATTTCTAAAATTGTTCATGTATCTGCTGTAATGTACATGTAGGACTTCTGGGATTCCATTAAGAAGAATGACTATTTTTCTGTAGAAGGTTTGTTAGATGTATTCAAGCAGGTATTGGCAGACTCATTATACACTTTCCATTATCATGTATAAAGATTCTTTCTTGCCTTAGTCTCTTCTTGTATGTAAAACCCTGCAGCTGAGGATTTACAAAACTCCAGACTTGGAAACACCAAAATATGACATACTAAAGAGAACAGCAAATTATGAGGTGTGTTCTCCTTAGTAAATGGCTAATGTGGCATTCATTAAAAGTTGGGCTTTTAGACTTCATTCTCTAAAGTTGATGAATCATGAATGAAATGCATTACATTTAAAGGTTTTTGATTTCTTCTGTAACTCTACTTGATTGGATGGTTTTAATGTTTTGTTGGTTGATACAGGTAAGAAAGTACTCCCCTTTTATAGTGGTAGAAGGAAGTGTAGACAAGCTGTCTGGATCAGCTGGTTTCAATGATGTTACTGGGTGAGTGCTTGCATTACAGCTTAGCTAATCATGTGCTATAATTATATTTTCTTTTAAAAAAAAAATTGGTTTCTCTTTGTGATATGGAAATGGGATTTGCTTAGGTACATCTTTGGAAAGAACTCAAAAATGGAAAAGATACCAATGACAACTCCGGTGTTCACTGAGGCATCTGATGCTGAATTTTCCAAAGTATCCATCAAAGTATGTCTCCCACTTGACAAGGATTTAAGCAGGTGGAGAATTAATAGATGTTAGATAAATATCGTACTTACATTTGTCCTTGTGAAGAGTTATATATTAATAAGAAAAATTTGATGTGGCCAGTTTACCAGATCCTAATGCAGAAACAATTAGCTTGAAAAAAATGGAAGAAGGCATTGCTGCTGTTATCAAGTTTAGTGGGAAGCCTACCGAAGATGTTGTTCGTGAAAAGGAGAAATTGCTGCGTGCTAGTCTTATCAGAGATGGTCTCAAACCTAAGGCCGGGTGTATGCTTGCTCGTTACAATGACCCTGGCCGAACTTGGAGCTTTATAATGGTACGTAACATCAGTGATTAGTCTGATAATGTGTTCTTATATATCTCTAATATTCTATGATATATGGAGAAAACTTCATCAAAGAAAACTTCAAGATGGAAAATTCTTCACCAAAGAAAATTCCAACTATAAGAACTTCATCCAAGAAGTTGGAAGATATCTAGCTACCTTTGACATCGAAGCTCTGAAATAACTGCAAGCAAACCTTTTTTCAAGAAAACCTCAACTAAGAATTTCAACTGTTGAAACTTCATCTAATAAGTTACAAGATATATATCTACCCTTTCACATGTTGAAGGTCTATGAGTACTGCAAGCAATCTTTCAAGAAAAATTGAACTCGACTTTGGCCTGATTACTAGCCCTAGTTGTAGTAATCTTGGTAGCTGTTACTTCTGCTGCCTTCTAGACAAAGCAAAACCAGTAGCAAGTAATCTTGGTTATTAAGCTTTTATTTGTACTGTTAGTCCTCTTTTTGCCAAATCCTACCGAATTTTGCTTTCTTCACTCTAACGGTTGATCTTTTGTGTTGTTTTGGTGTTGACTGCATTTTAGAGAAATGAAGTGCTGATATGGCTGGAGGAATTCACATTGGAGTAGCATGTTCAACATTGCCTGTTGTTCAACTAACTTTCCCTCATATCATGTTCTCCAACAGCAAGTTACTACCGTAAGATTTCTTTTCCTCTATTAGTGTTTGCTTTTCTTTAACCAAGTTTGATCAAAGATGGAATTATGCTTGATGGTTGATGCCAACTAAACCCCACAAGATAAATTTGTTGGCAACATTTCCCTTTCAACTCTCCCAGATTCCATCTCACCCTCACCATTTCCTCATAAAACAGTTTGTCAAATCTTGCTAAACAAACAAACTTGGAAATTTCTTCATTATTGAAGTTGGTTTGTTGTTTCTGTTATTAGAAGATGATATAGCTCATGGATTGAGTTGAAGAACAGCTTAGCATGTAGAGCCAGCGCAGCTGACTATGGACAGTGACAGAGTTGTAACCTTTATATCCATGTGAACAACTGGTCATCAACCTCGTGCTTGGTCCCTCCTCAAAATTGCCTGCCCTATACAACATTACCAATTCACTGAATTGTATACCAGTCAAATATAATATAAGCCTTCTGGCTTTGTTCTTGACGGCTCCTTAACTGTAATGGGCGGCTCGATTTTGTTGTATTTCACTACTCTTCTTCAAAAAGGGAATAATTTGACATTTTCTTTTCCAATCATCATGCCATTTGTAACATCACCTTGATTTTGAAAAGCAAAATTAAAGGGAAAGAATATTTGAGGTATTATTTCCACATAAACCAGAGGCTAGAGGGTGTTTTCTTTTCTTTCTAAATTTTATTTTTCGTACTTTAGATGTATAAGAATTTCATAGTAGTAAGTCTCCAAACGGGTCTAGACATGAAATTATAATATCTTTTCAAACTCTACGATCTTCATGAAACAATAAACTTTAAGAAGTAACTATATAACTACTTAAAACGGAGCAAAATGATCCAAATAGTTAACCATATAGGAGCAGATTACGATTCACAATCCATAAAGAGCCTGAAAGCTAATGCAAGTATGCAACCACATAAATATTGGCACATGATTCTTGTACTTGTAGACTTGGAAGTTGATGTCTTTTTGGTATACATCTTTATTCTCAACCTCTTAAATGAGGAAAATGAAATGAAAACACACACGAAATAGAAGAAAGAAAATATCTAAAACCCAAAATTGCAAATGCATTTGCCACTCATAACGCATACACAAGTTCACATCAAGCTCTCGAAAGACAGAATATTCAGAGACACAACAAACCGAGTTAGGAGTGCGATAAATAGAGGGAGAGCCAGAGAGAGTTTAGAAAAGTCAAAGGTCAAGCTGCTGGCGCCGGCTTTGTAAACGCTGAAGCACCACGCGTGCCGTACACATCGCCGCTTTCATGGTTTGAGTTGTATCCTTCCTATTTTAAACATCCTCTTCACCTCTCTCTCTCTCTCTCTCTCTCTCTCTCTCTATTTTTAGCTCTAATATAATCTCACTTCAAACTTTGAACCTCTCCCATATTCCCTTTTGCCCTGTTTCTCTCTCTGGTTGTCTTTGGCTGGCGGCGACGACATTCCTGTGAGATCTGGTGGTGGGTTTCGGCAACCAAGGTCAGTCTTTTCGATCTGGGTTTTGCCTCATTATCAAAGCTCGCAGCTTTTTTCTATAACGTTCTGTTTTGTATCCTGGGAGGTTTGATCTGTTCTTGAATGTGTGAATTTGTATGTTTTCTGTGAAAAAGTTTGGTTCTTTGTGTAAGTGTTTACAAGGGTTGTGTATCATTGTTTGTTAATCTGCTGATTCGTTTGGAAAGAAGTGTTCTTTATTGAAAAAATCTGATCTGGGGTTGTGTTTGGATTGTGTTTAGCTCCAACTTGTAAGGATCATAGTGTGGAGCTTTTGTTCTGTTCCACCATTTTTGAATTGGTGCTTGGATTGGGACCATTAGGTGTTCTTTCTGCCTTTTCATTATCTCAGTGTGATATGTAGCTGTAAATAATAGACAACCTTCTTTTTTGAAAAGCTCCATTGGCTTTCCAAGAGTCATTTCTGGTTGGATGCCAATTGAAAAGCTATTGGAATTTGCCTTTATGTTCTGGAAAACCACTTTTTACTAATTTATTTTTTGTCTCTGGTAGTTCATCTTCTGTGATTAGAATTTTCTATTAATACATTGGTTTATGATTTTGTTGTGCATTTGATCTGATTAAAGGTGTTGTGTGTTTATCAGGGAAATATGGCGGAACCAAAACCAGATACACCATTGATCCCACCATCATCTAGACCCTCAAACAATAGGAACCTCCCCGACTTCAAAAAATCCATTAAGCTAAAATATGTGAAGCTTGGTTACCATATTCTCATCACCCATGGAATGTATCTTTTCCTTTCCCCTCTTGTCATTGTTATTGCTGCCCAGCTCTCCACATTTTCATTCCAAGATCTATATGATCTATGGGAGCATCTCCAATACAACCTGATTTCGGTGATCATCTGCTCGACCCTCCTGGTGTTCCTATCCACTGTATACTTTCTTACCCGCCCTCGCCCTGTGTACCTTGTTAACTTTTCTTGTTACAAGCCAGAAGAAACTCGAAAATGCACGAAAAAGATCTTCATGGATCAGTCTACGATGACTGGGACATTCACAGAAGAGAATCTACAGTTCCAGAGAAGGATCCTTGAGAGATCCGGCCTTGGTGATTCAACATACCTTCCAGAGGCTGTACTTAACATTCCCCCAAATCCGTCAATGAAAGAAGCCAGGAAAGAAGCTGAGGCAGTGATGTATGGTGCCATTGACGAGCTTTTTGCCAAGACATCTGTAAAACCCAAGGACATCGGAATCTTGATTGTCAACTGCAGCTTGTTCAATCCAACTCCATCTCTTTCTGCCATGGTTATCAACCATTACCAGCTTCGAGGGAATATAGTCAGCTACAATCTTGGTGGAATGGGATGTAGCGCGGGGCTCATCTCAATTGATCTTGCTCAAAAGCTTCTTCAGGTGCATCCTAACTCTTATGCGCTGGTTATCAGCATGGAGAACATTACATTGAACTGGTACTTTGGCAATGATCGTTCAAAGCTTGTTTCAAATTGCTTATTCCGGATGGGAGGGGCTGCTATACTTCTTTCAAACAAAAGCTCAGACAGAAGGAGGTCCAAGTACCGATTGGTCCATACTGTTCGCACGCACAAGGGTGCTGATGACAAGTGCTTTAGCTGTGTTACTCAAGAAGAAGATGATGCTGGGCATATTGGTGTCACACTATCGAAGGACCTGATGGCTGTAGCAGGTGATGCTTTGAAGACCAATATCACCACATTGGGGCCTCTTGTTCTTCCAATGTCCGAGCAGCTGCTTTTCTTTGCTACATTGGTGGGTAGGAAACTGTTCAAGATGAAGATCAAACCTTACATCCCAGATTTCAGACTTGCTTTTGACCATTTCTGCATTCATGCTGGAGGAAGAGCCGTCTTGGATGAATTGGAGAAGAACCTGCATCTGTCTGATTGGCATATGGAGCCATCAAGGATGACACTATACCGATTTGGAAACACCTCAAGCAGTTCTCTCTGGTATGAGTTAGCTTACACAGAAGCAAAGGGAAGGATTAAGAAAGGAGATAGAACATGGCAGATAGCTTTCGGGTCGGGATTCAAGTGTAACAGTGCTGTGTGGAAAGCTCTCAAGACTATAGATCCTGCCAAGGAAAAGAGCCCGTGGATGGCTGAAATTGATCAGTTCCCAGTTGATGTTCCAAGAGTGACAACCTTCTAAATTTCTAAGTTGGTCGTCCCCATTCTTACGCCACTACCATTTTGGTGGCTTTTGCTAGATATTCTTTCTTAATGAGAAGTTTAGAATTGGTTTTCTTTCTTTTCCATGTTTAAGGTTCTAGGAAGGACTTTCATTGCTTCTAGCGCAAGATTATTTGATGGTTTTAGGTTGGAGTGCAGGAAAATTTTCACTTATTTACGAACGCTAATGGTTGTTTATCTGTATTGATTAAGAGGAATGTGCAGTGAATATTGAGAAGGACATTGATCTATGAGTATTCAATTGAATTCGAGCCTTTCAGATCTCTACTTCGGGATATATACCATGGAATCGGTTGTTGGAACTAAAACATGTTCCCATCTTCCTTCACAGATGACTGCTGTTGCTGATTCATGGAAACTACTCAAGAGTAAACACATGTCAATAACATGAAGATAGACCTTTCACCTTGCAGCATAAAAAGAACCGCATCTTTGATTGAGAGCAGTTATGCCATCACCAACTGAATTCATGTAAAATAGAATGGAAGAAAAACAACAATTGTAGCTCAAACACGCCTTTAATACCAGGGATGCAATACGACATTATGACAGGGTTCCTAAAGTAAGCCTAGATTAATAATAAAAAAGAAGAGTTTCTGATCCCAATCCCATTATCCATTACAAATACTATCAGACATGAAAATTAACTAGCAAAATAACAAATTACTAAAACACATGATCCTAAGTCACAGAGGAGAGTCTCCTCATAGAATTTTGGCCCTCATCATTACTCCTTGGTGGACTTGTTGATAAGTGACTTGTGAATGTGAGGGATGACACCTCCACCAGCAATGGTACCTTTTATCAGAGTATCAAGTTCTTCGTCACCACGGATTGCAAGCTGCAAATGCCTGGGAGTGATACGCTTCACCTTCAGATCTTTGCTGGCATTGCCTGCCAACTCTAAAACTTCAGCAGTTAGATACTCCAAGATAGCTGCAGAATAAACTGCAGCAGTCGCTCCCACTCTCCCATTAGCTGTGGTCCTTTGCTTCAGGAGACGGTGGATACGACCCACCGGGAACTAGAAATTTGTCACCACAGAATTAGTAGATGGCAGAAATTCAACAACTCTAGTATAGTCCATAAACTGACTTGAAAATAATGGACAAAAAGTGAGACAGAGAAACACTTTGGAAGTTCATAACATACGGCTGAAGCTATGTCTTTTAAATGACAGTCTTAAGAAGTTTCTTCCCTACTTGAACCCAACTTCGGTGACGAGGGCTGGTCACCTTAAGGTGACTACAACCAATGAACATGGGACATGTGTCCATTTTAAAAGACTTGGCTGTAATTTAAGGACATAACATGAGAGTTTTGGGTATTTGGCATATTTTTTTATGATTATTGTTGACACTTGTCCATCTCTCATTGATGTTTGTCACCCATAAGTGACCATAGATGGTCACCCAAATTATTTCCTTTCTACTTTCTAGTTAACAGTGTTCCTAGAGGCTTGACTGCTTGAGTTATGGATTCAGCTAACTATAGGTCTTACATTCGAAGCCTTCACCACTAGAGAGTCTATTCATGGAAGTTAATCTGAATTGGGAGATTGCAGGTATCTAATTAGGATCCTCCGTCTCTAACATCATATAAATAAGTAGGTTTATCATCATTCCAACAACTTATGTAATCAACATCATATACCAAAATATATTTCTATTGTATAGCTGGAACCAAGAGAGAAAAATAGAATCATACATATGGTACTTCTCTAACAAATTAGAAACTTGAAAGTGTTTACTATGAGTAGGAAGACTCAATCATGTTTACCAAGACACATAGAGCAAGCATAGTCTATTCTAGTCTTCTAAACATTCAGAATCTTATCGAAACAGTTACACCCTGAAAATTCATAATGTAAACAACAGTCTAGAATAGAGCATGTTCCAGAGGAGCTAGACACTTCAAACTTCAAAATTCACCCCTCCAATGTATCTATCTATCCAAATCTCTATCAAGTTCAAACTGTTCAATCGGATTATGGTTCTTCTAACAAACATGGTTTAAGAAAAAACACAAAATCATGCCCTTCCAAAACGATCCGAATCAACTCTCAATTCAACAACTATTATTCATCCGTAAAAACTAAATCTTTCAGTTTCCAAACCCATGTGGGAATTCTAATTCGCTTTCTCATCACCAAAACAAACCAAAACCCAATACCAAAACCATAAAAAGTTCCAATCTTTACCAAAATTAAACCCCCAAAACTCAACCCCAACAATCAAATTCGAAACCCTAAAATCCCAAAATCAAGAAAAAACAAGAACAAAGAAGCAAAAGTAATCACCTGAAGGCCAGCTCGTGAGGATCGGGAGGTGGGTTTCTTCTTGTCCTTATCTTTGTTGTTGCTGGCTCCTTTGCCATGAATCAAACCCTTGGCGCCTTTACCTGACATCTCTTCCCGCGAAAAAACTAAACCCAAAGATTTGATCTTTTTGATTCCACGATTTACAGAGACCTCTCTCTAGAGAGAGAAAACCAGATATTTTTAGAGAGAGAAAAAAACCCCAACTTTCACAAAATAATGGTTTGGAACTTTGGATAGATAGATACATTGGGTACTTATTCACCCCCACTTTGACTTATATACCCCTCTATTTTCTTTCAATTTACAATACCACCGACTGTGTTATATTTGTATTCTGATCCAACAGTCATGTTCACCGTGACTTAGTAAGAGATTCATGGTCCAATTAGGAACAGGAACGAATGATTGATTTTTAGGCTCTGATATGGAGAAATTTTTAGATGCTACAGGAGAAAAACCAAGTGACAGTATAACATGGTCTTACATTTCAATTAAATATTGACACTTGGGTTTAAAAAGCCAAAATTGTCTATGACAAAATAACTAATATAATTTTTCCTTTATAAAATCCAAATATCAATATTTGATTGGAATGTGAAACCACGTCATACTGCCACGTGTCCTCCCATAACACTGAAAAATTTCTCGTTAATATGTTATGATCCATATTCTTAGAAGGTAATATAAACTAGAAGAAGCTGAAAAGTTCCATTTTATAAGGTAACCTGAACAAGCAGTAACAAGAGCATAGTCTATATATCTCAACAATGCAGAAGTGAGAACTAAAAGTTGTACAAAAAATTTGTTTCCATCTGTCTATGTAACCCAAGTAGTACTTTAACCAGGATAGATCTGAACTTGTGCCGGGCAAAGGCTAATACACTCTCTGGACAGACACTCTCTGAACAAAGTCACACATTCACCGATGCTGTGGCTGCTGACGGTGCCTCTTCCTTCTCTTTGGACTTGCCCTCGTCGGAGATTTGGAAGCCCTCAATCTTTCGAGAGACCTCTTCCACAGGTGGCTTCACCTTTCTGATAGATCCATTTTCTGCCTGCGCCTCACTTTCTTCATTAGTCAAAGGGCCTGTCTGCCATATTCGGATGGTGCCGTCTTCGGACCCAGAGGCGTAGGACTCTCCACCTGGAGAAAATCGAACACAGTGCACCGGACCGTGGTGACCCTTGTTGCAGGCTGCATCAAGATAAAATAGCATAAGTAATGATTCAGCATTGGAAATACAGCATAAAATCCAAGGACATTAACACCAGCATCCACCCCAAAGAAGATTCAATAAGAAAAGTATTTTGTTATGGTTTACTTACCGATCTCATCACCAGTATGGAAATCGAAAACATGAACCCACATGTCTTCTCCACCAGCAATGAACTTATTCCCGAACTTGGGTTCCAGGGACACTGATTCTACTGTGCAAGGCATGTTGTAGCTCTTCACCAACCCAAAGCTGAAAGCAAGTAAAAGGCATAAGCTAACTGAGCAGAAACTCTGAAAAATACTGTACATTTTAACTCATAACTTACTAATTTGCATCCCAGAACTTGACTGTAGAGCCATCAGCAGTGGTGATGTATCGACCATCTTGACTGACTTCAGAGCTTGTTACAGATGACTTGGTATCAAGTGTTTGAACAATTTTCCCAGTTCTTACATCCCACAATCTGCACATTCACCAATCAGTCAATCACTACCCGTCACTTTATAGTACGAAATATGTGTAACTTAATATAGAACAATTGAGTCCTCATAACATCAATATTTTCATAGAAATGTATACCTGACACCACCCATATCAATGCAAGAACTTAATATGGTCTGATCACTGTGGAGCCATGCAGCGGTTCTAACTGAACCAGGGGATTTGTCCACTTCTCTTGGAGGGGCATCTGGTCTGTTCAAGTCGTATATACGGATAACTTTCTCTACTCCTCCAGTTAGCAAAAGGTGTGTATCCTATTACCAAATCAAGAGAATAGAATTATGATACAAGAAAATAAGAAAAGGCATGGCATATAGGAGAATATTCCAGCATAAAATCTCATATACTGTTGAAATTAAAACCCGCACCAACTATGATGGATTCAAAATATTATCATGGCTGATGTGCAACAACTAAGCCCCAAAGAAATATTCAAAGTCTACCACTATATTAGAATCCATCTTAATATAGCACATAAACCACTAGGAGATCATTTTCAAACTAGAGGTAGGCAGATAGCTACTCCAAATGAATTTAACATCGATCACTGAATACAGTCGATTACACATAATATTCAACATAATCACATTTAGCATGACATTTCAAGCAGATAACACTACAGAAAAAGGAAAGAGCACAGTTTGTATGATTACTCTGTAAGTTTATTTCACTTCTACAGAGCTGTCAAGAACAGGAGCTTACCTCTGAAAACGCACATGCTCGAACAATGTGCTTATGTTCAAAAGAGTGTAGAACATCTCCTGTTAACGCATCCCAAACTTTACTGCATACAAAAACAACATACTTAAAAAACAGAATTACGGTTTTCATTTTCAACTCGCATACCAGCTTGTAAATCTGGGAAATCAAAATATAAATCCGTACGCAGAGAAATCTGCGGAAGCAGTGGCAGCCCTTAGGGCATTAGTATCCAAACAGCAGCTCCAGACTGCACCCTTATGTCCTTCGAAGGTTCCAATCCAATCTCCAGTCTCACCATTTCTCAGCATGGGACTAGAATCTAACAACACAAGCATCAAAAACTTCTATATCACTTCTATATCTAAATAACTTACTCAGATTAAAGAAGATTTCCAATCGCAACCCATTAAAGAGCAACAACAAAACAATGATCTTAACACCTCATATACTCAATACACCTTATTCGTCAATATCCAAAAATCACTACTGTTGAGTACACTGATAGTGCAATAAATGTTCAACTTCTAGTAGCTCTAAGGTTTCTAAACGGGACATAAACCACTGATCCAAAACATTTCCTTTCAGCTGGACAGCTGGACTATATATCCTAAGAACATATCCCATTGCAAGTTTACTTAATCTACCATAACTTACTATCACAAAGACTAGTAGAAACATCCCTCCATTACCATTTCAAACCAATCTACATAAGTTATCGCGAAACAAAAGCCCAATCATACACATATACATATACGCAGCATTGTACAGAGTAACATAGAACTACCCAAAGCATGTAATTCAATCCAAACACACACGAAAAAAAGATCGAATCTTTCGATATCGGAACACATACCCTTGCTAGCACTGATGAGGAAGAAGCCATCGGGAGTGACCGGACTGTAAAACAGATCCACCACCGGCCGGGAATGGCCGTGGCAAACCAGAGGAACAGCCACCTTCTTCTTCTCCATATCTAATCGAAAACCCAAAAACAAAAACTAAAAAAGAAGCTTTCTTTTTCGTGATCTGTACTTAAGAGATTGAAACCCTAACCCTAATTGTGTTAGATTGCCCTAAAAATCAAAGCTTTTGTTCTTCTCAATTTGGGGATTTTTTTATGCGGAGATAGAAAATTTTGGCGGTATTTGGAAACAGGTGGGAAGACAAATCAATAAGGAGTTGAAACACAAATCCACACCTCCTAACCCTCAGAACAACAATGGCGGAATCAAAATCTAATAGTGAGGTGAAATTACAGAGAGAGAGAGAGAGGAGAAAACCTAATTTGGAAATCTAAAAGAAAATGTTAAAAAGAGGAACAGACTCCCACAGAGGGCTAGGCGCAAAGACCATGTTTGGGCAATGCTCTCACTTATATAGGCTCCACTCTTGGGCCTTCTTTCTATAGAAAAATGGGCTTTCTTAGCTAGTCCAATGCAGCCCAAATGAGTGTTTACTGCTGAGTTGTGACATGTTGGTAATTGGATCTTGGAACAAACAGATTGTAAATGTCGCAAGTTCAAATTTCATTGTGGTTTGTACTTGTTCATACTATTACTGTGAAGCATGTAAAAAGAATGAAACTTATGCCAACAGTTTGCATGATTCAAACCGTGACGTACTAAATTCTTTAAGAAAGATGTCTGAATTGTGTGTTTCTTAAGCGATTTGGATTATAATTTACTTATAAGAGTTTGAGTCATTAGAATCATATAAAAAACATATTATAATGACAACGAGCATGTTCATATTAATTTAATTTAATATGTAAGAGTTTTACTCACTTGTGGATCCATTATGAAATGTGTCTAATTCTTCATATATTCAAGTTATATGCGATTAAAGAATCATGAAAGCTAAAAATGATAACGTCTCGTAGTTGAAATCTAAGATAACGCATATGAAACTATCACCTTAAACCAGATCGACTAGTAATCTCGTTCCTACTCGCATCTCACAGAATGTCAATAATCCCACAGCAAGGATTCCATGTTTGCATCTTCCTTGAAGATGAAAAATATTCACAAAGAAAAGAAATTCCTAACTTTGCAGTAAATCATAATATATATATATATATAAACCCATACAAAGCTAACTTAACCAAAAAGAAACCCTCCCCCATAAATGAAACGCACCTCCCCTCACTTTCGTTTTCCAACTCAAAACGACACACACGACATCTCTCTTCTCTCAAACTCCTCACACCCCCAAATCGCCAATCTCACAGATTCCGATTCCCAAGTTTAGGGCTTTACTTGATCACGATGGCTGCAGTCGCCGCCGAGACCAAGCCCATCGATGCCGTGCCGGAGGAGACCTGCTCGTCCAAGCTCGCCGCCTCCAAACTTGGCGACGGGCTCCGGCCGTACTACCTCCAACACATTCACGAGCTCCAGCTCCAGGTCCGCCAGAAGACCCACAATCTCAATCGACTCGAGGCTCAGCGTAACGAGCTCAATTCCAGAGGTGAGGCTCTAATTCCAATTGGGAATTCAATTTTTCAAATCCCTAACCCTAGTAATTGGTTATGGGAATTTCAATTGGACTGGTTAGGGTTTGTTACGATTGGTACTGGGTTCTCAATTTAGGGTAATTTGTATGTTCAATTTAGTTTGGGTTTAAGGCTAGCTCTTAGCAATTGTTGATTGATTAGGGCAAAGATTTGATTTTTGGGGTAAAGTGTAAATCTTGGTGAGCAAGATGAGTAAACAAGTGCACTAGAATTATTCTAGAAGATGTTGTACCTTTTGGGATCTTTGTTTATATAGATGTTGCTTAATTGAGTTATTGGATTGATAGTTTATGTGTGTTGAACAGTGAGAATGCTCAGGGAAGAACTACAGCTTCTTCAGGAGCCTGGGTCCTATGTCGGTGAGGTTGTCAACGTAATGGGAAAGAACAAGGTTTTGGTTAAGGTAAGTGGCTGTTTGAATTTACAAACAGTGAAGTAGTTTTCTCTGTCTTTCTGCAATTCGATAACAGTAATTTTTGACCTGCTTTGTTTTCAGGTTCATCCCGAAGGGAAATATGTGGTTGATATCGATAAGAACATTGATATCACAAAGATCACACCATCTACACGTGTGGCTCTCCGCAATGACAGCTATGTTCTTCATTTAGTACTGCCAAGCAAAGTTGATCCTCTCGTCAATCTGATGAAAGTGGAGAAGGTTCCAGATTCTACATATGATATGATTGGTGGTCTGGATCAGCAGATTAAAGAAATTAAAGAGGTTTTCTTCTGCACATTCTTACTCTTGAATTTAGATTCTTTGCACGATACTTATGTCTGTTTTAGTTTGCGTTTTTGTTGTATTACTTTTGTACTGTTATGCCGCCTGGCTATCATTTCCGGTTATCTACCTGTATAGGTCTCATGGTATAAGCTAAACTCACTATATCTCTCTCATTCATTTATCTAGTTACTTGTCATGTCTTCACTCTTACAAAAATTGTCTGGATGAATATAAAAGATCAGATTAAACATAACTTGCAGGCATACCCTTTTCAGTTTTGCCTTTATCTTTCTTATTCTTCTCTCCCCCCCCCCCCCCCCCCCCCCCCTTTTCATTTAATCCACAATCCCATGCATCAATATCTTGACAGCATCTCTCTTCCAGAGTTCAACTTTGCCTTATTTTCTTTACTTTGAATTGCATTTTGGTTTATATGTTATTAGAAGGATTAAGTTGTTTTCATATTCCAACTGTTACTTATCTTCTTATAGATATACATTACTTAGATAACTAAGAGCTCTTCTAGTAGATGATAAGATTGTTTCCTTCTTAAAGAAGAAGATTCACTGGTCAACGTCAGTCTGTAAATTAGATTCTCTGCTAGCTGTATTTGTCGAGTGTGGCTTGTCTCTATGTGATAATACTCGGGGCATTCTTCAACTTGTCTAAATGATATATGTTCATTTTCGCAGGTCATTGAACTTCCAATTAAACATCCTGAATTGTTTGAAAGTCTTGGAATAGCTCAGCCAAAGGTATAATTACGTTTTCAATTTATTGGTTTTTTTATTATTTGCTTACCCGTAGTCACTAATCCTATGGCACTCTTTGTTTGATTCAACAGGGAGTCCTGCTTTATGGTCCCCCCGGCACTGGAAAAACCTTGTTGGCTAGGGCTGTGGCTCATCATACTGACTGTACTTTCATCAGGGTCTCTGGTTCAGAGTTGGTTCAGAAATACATTGGGGAAGGTTCCCGAATGGTTAGAGAACTTTTCGTCATGGCCAGGTTTGTGTTGATCTTTTGTTAATCATCCTACTCTTCCATATGTTTGCATAGTTGGCATGTGAATATGCTGCTTGGTTTCTGAATTCTGTTTGCTTTTTAAATGAACTACAGTAGATCCTAGAGTTTTATGATGGGGCTCTAATTTGTTGAATAAGCTTTCTATTGCAATTTGTATTGTATAGTACTCCTAGTATGATCAATCTATGCTGATCTTGATAGAATTAGGGATGTTTCTCTACGTCTATGTCCATTCCTGCCCCACAAAGAAGAATCAGAATGGCCATATACTCAGCCATTCTAAAATAAATATAACAACCTTTCTTTAAGATTATTTGTGGATAGGATCTTTAATCAATTAATAATTTGCTCTCTTCAGCCTTATCTCTCAGCATTCATCGTTCTCTACGCTTTTACTCATCTATAGACATACAGGGAACATGTCGTCCAGCTATGCATTTATGGATTCATACAGCGGACTGCTCTCTGATCTTCTGGTATGAAATCGTGAGGTGCAGTAGGCTATGGTGATAGGGATGTGCAGAGTCTATGAATCTGATGGCTTTGAATCTAACACTTGGATGGATTTGAGGGCCCATGCAATCAAAGGTTCAAGGTACACGATCCATGTGCTTCGAATTGATGACATTCACCTTCTTAATTTATCCTTCATTCTAAAACCACCACCCATTATATCTCAGTTTTGATGGTGCTACAATCGTATTGATATTTTGGATCAAGCCCTGCTGAGGCCAGGACGCATAGACAGGAAAATTGAATTTCCCAACCCTAACGAAGAGTCTCGTTGGGACATCCTGAAAATCCATTCAAGAAGAATGAATTTAATGCGTGGAATAGACCTGAAGAAGATTGCCGAGAAATGAATGGCGCATCTGGTGCTGTAGTTGAAGGTAATGTTGTGTTTTCTCTTGCTGGGTGAGTCGTTAGGAAGTTGGTATTTGTCTGGACATATAAGATCTAACCATGTTATCTTGTTTTCCTTCTCGCAGGGCTGTATGTATGAAGCAGGAATGTTTGCACTGGGAGAGGAGACATGCAGCGAAGACTTATGCAGTTGGCCAAGGTTTGAGAAGGCATAAGCCCAAGAAGGAGACTGAGATGACTGTCCTGCGCAAGCTGTGAAGTAGAGGTGTTCTTTGACACGGACGCGTTTACTGCTTTACTTTGCCAAGTTTTTAGACTGTTGTAAACGCACCAAAGCGTTTACTGTTTGGATCCTTTTGGTACAAATTTCAGTGTTTACTAGACTTGTGTATGTCTACACCATTTATTAAGCTTCAAATTCACTTTCCTCCTCTGGTGAACTTCTGGATGCAGCAATCATTGAGAAATGTCAGATGTGATCTGGTTTGAATGGAGAAGGCATTGAATTATGAACTGCAAAAGTCATATTGATTCGGTGGTGGGTCATTGAATTTTGCAGTTTATATTGTAATTATATAACTGTGACCCTCATAGGAAGCAAAGCATCACCGAATTAGATCATCTGATCTAGATCTTCAGACATTTCCTGCTTAAGTAATGGATACCAACTCATTGATTAGATCATCTGATCTAGATGATCTAGATTTTCAGACCTTTCTTGTTTAGGTAACGGATGCCAACTCATTCATATAACAATTAGTCTTTTATGGGAGTCGAACTTTACAATAGTCTACGACACAGAAACAAAAAAGGTAAACGTGTTAGATGAGTTCTACATGAGTTCATACCATGTGGCTTACGTTTAACTGCCGAACCCGCGTTATGAGTTTGGCCTAGCCGTCAATTCCAGTTAAAAATGATACCCTATTTTCGTTGACTTGGAATAATATAGAATACAAAAATATCCTTGCATCCCAGAGCTTATCTTCCAAATCTCAAACACCCTTTTCTGCAGAGAAAAATATGATCACAACTCATCCACAATATTTGCCATTCCTTTCATTACTCCTCGTCCTCTTATTTCCGCAGCTTTTCCAAACATCAAACGCCGACGTTGGCACTGCTGCTCAGTATGCTCCCCCATATCTACGTAAGTTACATCTTTACCTATCTTCATGAACCATTTATGTTCTTATGGACATGACCCTTATCACAAGTATTGTTCCCTTTTAGCCACCGACTGTTATGGAAGCGATTCGTCACAGTTTCCGTCGAGTAACTTGTTTGCGGCCGCCGGAGATGGAATATGGGACAATGGAGCGTCATGTGGGAGGCAGTACTTGGTGAGATGCATTAGCGCAGCTCAAACGGGGACGTGTGTTCCGGACAAGACCATTCAGATCAGGATTGTGGAGTATGCTGCCAGCGTTGCTTCGCAGCCGTCTGCGGCCGGCACCACCATGGTGTTGTCACAGACGGCTTTCGCTGCTATTGCCGACTCATCGGCTACTTCCGTCAACATTGAGTTCCAACAGTAAGCTAATTTAATTGATTGATCACCTCACCTTCACTGAGTTTCACTTTATATGATCAAATATTCGGTTTTTTCATATATATGTATTGTATGCAGGGTGTGATTTATTGGGTTTGGACTGTGTATCATATATTCATCAGCAGAAGATAGCTAACTGGGAGCCGATCCATGTAGGTGAAAATGTGTTGAGTTCTTTTTTTTTGTCAATGTAATATGTAATTACACATTCTAGAAATGCTTTTGGAATTGGCACTTGTACTACAGATAAGAGAATTTTCATCTTCAACGAAGAAGCAGATTATGTCATTTTCATATTTTCGTGTATACAAATAGATGCGTGCACTCTAGTTGTATGATATACTTTTCATAAGCCTTCACGTACTGAAGTTTCCTGGCTACTGCCTCAGCCTCCTTGGAAGCTTCTGGTCAACTTATATATGTTTGGTAATCATATATAGAAATTAATTGAATTCAAACTCATGAAACGTTGATGTTCAAACTCTTTAATATTAACAAATAATTCAAATTCGGTATTAATTTGCGTAAATCGAGTTGGTTGAGAGATTATTATTCTTTAGTATGATCAGCACACACACACACACACACACATATATATATATATATATAGGAAGGTTATAGAGCTCGAGCTTTTTCCTGAGCTTAATTATAAGCTAGCTTATTATTTCCAGGATTGGAAATGTCCAATGTCTGTGTCAATGTCGACGTCCATGCTGTTGCAGCAGAGAAATCAATCATGTCTGGAATTGAACTGGGAACGTAGAAATTATAGGCATGCATGGGTCCGTTGAAAGTGAGTAGTAGGAAGCAGTCAAAAAGAACAAAGACTCAGGCCATGATTTTAGACTTTAGAGGCATTCATATAGCAAAGGGACGAGAGTCACCCCAGACTAGGATATATGGTCCGCCTTATTCAACACGTCCTTGCCCTCTACTTCAATTTGTGCTTGTGAATAGTACTGGAACCATCTGAGAATTTCTGTAATGCTAGAGGGCAGCTGCAGATGTGTAATTGAAATAGAACTGGGAGAAGGGCATGAGTAGATGGCAGAGAGCGAGCAGTTTCTTAGGCATATATATATATATGCCAGGAATCATTTGAAATGCTAAATTCTCAATCTGTAATGAATAAAAAAGCAGATACAAAACACTGTTTTAGCGTTATTTTGAATCATATTGAGCTCAATATATATGCTACGTACCCTATACGTTAAAACAGATAAATATTGACCAATAATTATTGAAGCAAGATGTTGTTTCTACAGCAGTGAATTTGATTTATGATAAATAAAATACGAATTCAAACAATAATCTACATCTTATTTGTTATGTATCTAAGAACAACAACAAATTTAAATAAAAAAGTTTTAATAAAAGACTAACTTGTTTTGATGATAGTCTTACGCACTGCAATCTCCTAAGACAGAAATTCGCCCATACTATTGTGCACGTAGTTCGTGGACGTCTTGTTCGATATGAACAAGCAAACGCATTGGTTTGATCAGTCCCAATATCCAGATTTTAAACAAGGCCGAAGGCCATCTTTTGATATTAAATATATATGAGCCCATGTATTTAATGGGTGTCCTACATGAATACACATATAAGAGCAATCAAAATCATAATTCCCGGACGTGGGAGACTCTCCAAACACCCTATATTGGAAAACATGTCAAACTTCAAAACCACACCCTCCTGGGCCGTGAGCACTACTTCTGTCAGTTCTGTGGCAAGGAGTGCCTCCCCAAATTCGTTTATTATAGTACCAAGCACTGCGGTTTGCTTCTCTCTTTGGATCCGCAGAAAGCGGCCGATGAAGTAAGGCTTCGATATGAGAGTGCACCAACTCTTTGAAACGAGCTTTCATTGACAAGCTGCAGCTTCAGCGCTCGACAGTCGACAAAGGATTTCAACTAACAATTCTTTTGAAGATGTTTGCTAAGCAGAGAGCTCGTAATTCTGTTATAGACAAGTTTTAATCGGATTAGTGTGATAAAGGTTTATTAGTGTGCCACTGGTTTTAATCAGAACAAGTTGAAACTATGATACAGTGATAGTAGCTTTCCATAATTGTCGCAGTATCTTTCTGCTATTGTGATAGTATCTTTGTGTGCATGCGGTAGTATCCTGTTGTAGTATCTTCTGCTACTATTCAACAGATTTATGAGCTAAATTATGTGATATGAGTAACTTAAATGTTGAAAATTATTTAGTGATTTCATTGCAATAGTTGATTAGGATTGAGTTTGATTTTTGTTATTTTGTTTTAATACAGGTCATTGATGTTCTTCATTTAGGGAGGCCAAATGTTTCCAAGGTATGATATTAGTTTTTGTCACTTGTATTTTTCTGTCTATCTCCAATTTCGTTTGTTGAGTGTTAATTAAAGTCTTGATTTGCTGTATGTATGGTGAATCCGATTTGTTGTCTATGTCCAACTATGGCACTATGAGAATTCTATGTCGACTGTGTTTGTGTAATTGCTTTTTTTTTGTCATTGTCTTTGTTTGCTTTTTTCGATTACATTTAGTAACTTTCTACAACTGTTATAGTGTTTTTACCATTCTATGTTAGTAGTTTTTAACATGATGTCAGTAGCTTTTGTATTGTATGATCACTACTAGAAAAAGGTTCTAAGGTGACGAAATATTTATAATTCGTCACCTAAGTGAACACTTTACTGACAAAACCAGTTTCGTCACCTAAGTACACGTTTTCGTCATTTAAGTCAGGTGAGGTGACGAAATGTGATTTCGTCATCCATTTCGTCACTTTAGATCTCAGGTAGGTGACGAAAACCATTTTCGTCATTTAAGTAAATATGTAAGGTGACGAAACTTATTTTCGTCACAAAAGGGTTCTCTCTTGCGTGACGAAAATATGTTTCGTCATGTAAGTAACAGGATAGGTGACGAAAAAATATTTCGTCACTTAAGTGTTCTCTCTTAGGTGACGAAATATGTTTTCGTCACTAAAGTGTCTCTCTAAGGTGACGAAATAATTTTTCGTCACTAAAGTTGCTATCTTAGGTGACGAAATAATTTTTCGTCATGTAACAGGTTACTATGGTGACGAAATATTTCGTCACCTTACTGAACTTGCTTTTAATTAAACGCCGATCGACCGGACGGATCGAGCCCTTATCGTTGTCCGATGGAGCTTGATTTTTGCCCACCCACGTAATTCGTTATGCTGGTCATATCTGACGGTCGGTTTTCAGTTCCTCTTCTCCGATCACCAAACTCACGATATATGTACTAATGTTGTATAACTTTTTTATACAAGTGTTGAGTTTAAGTTTTGTTTTGAAGACAACGTATACGTAGAGGCCTCAAACGCAAAAAAGTCGTGAAATAAGATATGACCGGAACGGTGAAATATGTCAACCCGTGAAAAATGAAGATATTCCGGTAAAATTTCGGTGCCGGTTGTTCCGGTCAACGAATTTTTCTCTTATTTCTACCTAATGGTAGCCCTATCCCGGGTATTTATTTTTTACCAAATTTTTATAGCCCCGTAAGCGTCTCGTCGATTGGAAACTATTCTCAGTTGAAGGTCCGGTCAGATTACGTGATTTGGAGGGTCGAATAGCCGTTTCCGTCCGTTTAGGGGTTTGACCGCGCCGATTGACCGGACGGATCGAGCCCTTATCGTTGTCCGATGGAGCTTAATTTTTGCCCACCCACGTAATTCGTTATGCTGGTCATATCTGACGGTCGGTTTTCAGTTCCTCTTCTCCGATCACCAAAATCATGATATATGTACTAATGTTGTATAACTTTTTTATACAAGTGTTGAGTTTAAGTTTTGTTTTGAAGACAACATATACGTAGAGGCCTCAAACGCAAAAAAGTCGTGAAATAAGATATTACTGGAACGGTGAAATACATCAACCCGTGAAAAATGAAGATATTCCGGTAAAATTTCGGTGCCGGTTGTTCCGGTCAACGAATTTTTCTCTTATTTCTACCTAGTGGTAGCCCTATCCCGGGTATTTATTTTTTACCAAATTTTTATAGCCCCGTAAGCGTCTCGTCGATTGGAAACTATTCTCAGTTGAAGGTCCGGCCAGATTACGTGATTTGGAGGGTCGAATAGCCGTTTCCGTCCGTTTAGGGGTTTGACCGCGCCGATTGACCGGACGGATCGAGCCCTTATCTTTGTCCGATGGAGCTTAATTTTTGCCCACCCACGTAATTCGTTATGCTGGTCATATCTGACGGTCGGTTTTCAGTTCCTCTTCTCCGATCACCAAACTCACGATATATGTACTAATGTTGTATAACTTTTTTATACGAGTGTTGAGTTTAAGTTTCGTTTTGAAGACAACGTATACGTAGAGGCCTCAAACGTAAAAAAGTCGTGAAATAAGATATGACCGGAACGGTGAAATACGTCAACCCGTGAAAAATGAAGATATTCCGGTAAAATTTCGGTGCCGGTTGTTCCGGTCAACGAATTTTTCTCTTATTTCTACCTAGTGGTAGCCCTATCCCGGGTATTTATTTTTTACCAAATTTTTATAGCCCCGTAAGCGTCTCGTCGATTGGAAACTATTCTCAGTTGAAGGTCCGGTCAGATTACGTGATTTGGAGGGTCGAATAGCCGTTTCCGTCCGTTTAGGGGTTTGACCGCGCCGATTGACCGGACGGATCGAGCCCTTATCATTGTCCGATGGAGCTTAATTTTTTCCCACCCACGTAATTCGTTATGCTGGTCATATCTGACGGTCGGTTTTCAGTTCCTCTTCTCCGATCACCAAACTCACGATATATGTACTAATGTTGTATAACTTTTTGATCAATGTACTTAAATACAAAAATGAAAAAAAATCATAAAATAAAAATTCAACCGTCTGATATGATCAATGTACTTAAATACAGAAATGAAAAAAAATCCACCAGTTTTCGAAAACATTTAGGTCTCGATCCACGCGGTCAACATTAAATTAACGCCACTTATTACACGAAAACGCTCTTACCTACCCCTATATGACCTAGTTTGACTGATTCTTTCACATACAAAACTCTCACATTGATGAGATGTAACAAGTCATGTAAAAATTTGGGTACGTTCACCTCTCGACGATAGAGCTCCACATAGAGAAACAAAAGCGTATATAGGGTTGACCACTTGTATCGGGGACCAAACGTTACCGGAAATATGTGATTTTTCAACCATAGTCGTATTTCACCATAACGATGACATCCTATTTCACAAGATTTTTGAAAATATTGCTTCTTCCCTATTTAACAAGATCACATTCTATCAAAACTTTTTCTTTTTAGGAAAAAAGAAAAATAAATATTTTTGGTTCACTGAGACGACGAAAGTTCATGTTTTCGTCACCTAACTACTTAATATTTGGCGGGTCGAACTTCCGCCAATTTTTTGGGCCAAATTTTGTATTTCCCTTGAGTGACGAAATAGCCACGTTTGTGGGCTTAGTATCAAGTCCCATACTTGATCAATCTTGCTCTTCCTCCCTAAATCGATCAAGAGTTGTCTCCTCCACATCGCCGTCTCCTCCCTTGCTCCATTGACCCCAATTGGCCTCTCCTGTGCCCACATCGCCGTCTCCTCCTCCACATCGCCTTCTCCTCCCGTATCGCAGTCTCCCCGCGTCCCCTTCTGCACCGTCTTAAGGAGCGGCCCCAAAATTGGGCAGACTTCGTATGCTCGTGTTGCAGAACGATTGAAGCGCGCGCCATATTCCTCGTCTCTCTCAACTGTTCAATTGAAGACTCGCCAAACTGCTCCAGGTTTGATCTCCTCTCTCTCTCTCTCTCTCTCTCTCTCTCATCTTCAACCCATATCTGCCTTCTTTTTTTCTCGATCTGAAATTGAGTAAAGATTGATTGCTTAGAGAATTGTTTATGGGTTGTATGGCTTGTATGTATTTGATTGATTGATTATGGATTCAGTGTCTGGGTAGCTTGATTTACTATGAATTGCTGCTTCAGGATATTCTTCGTCTTCTTACATTGTGGTTCAACCACGGAGCTACTGCAGAAGTTCAAATGGCGCTACAAAAAGGGTTTGCACATGTTAATAATAATACATGGCTGGTGGTTTTACCCCAAATAATTGCCAGGATACATTCTAATAATCATGCTGTACGGGAACTCATACAGTCGCTCTTGGTGCGAATTGGACAAAGTCATCCACAGGTATGCTTTGGATGTCTGTTATTTGTGCTGAAGGAAAATATAAGGAGTAAATACTTGTGACACCCTGTAGTTTATACCTAAAATCAGTTTTGTCCCTCACTTTTTTTTTTAAACTGGTATACCCCTATACTTTGAATTCTCGACTGATTTGCCCTTGTCGTCAATTGACCGTTAAAAAAGACTGTTAAGTTGCTGAGATGACCGATTTGCCCCCATCTCTTCTTTTTCACTCTCCTCCTCTCCCTCTCCTCCGCCGCCCTTGACCACCACACCCTCCTCCTCTCCCCCCTCCCCTCCGCCCCCTCTCTCTCTCCCAACCCGAATCCTTTTCAGAAACATCCGAACCCGACTCCGACCCATCTTCCCTCTCCCTCCCTCTCTACCACCTCGACGCCCTCTCCTCCAACAGAGAAAGAGAGAACGAAACAGCTGGGGTGAAGATGGACAGGGACATGTACGGCCAGCCAAGAGAGTCGTCTCATGTGCAACAGAATGGAAGTACTTGGAACACCCAAAATGCACCCCAGGTGAACTGAAATGGGGCCATAAGAGCAAGGCAGTGTAGCAATATAACCGTTATCCAAGTCACAACATCAATGAAGCGCCATTCCCTCCCAAAAACCACTCTTCTCATTCTCTGATTCATCATTGACACTGCTCTGCACGCGAGCCCGTATCTGCTCTCTAATATCAGTATGTTTGAAACGAGTAAGAACTACTCCAGACACATACAGAATTGAAGGAAAGCAATCGAAACCACCAAATTAAAACATTTGGAGCAGTTCTTGATTATTACAATTCAATGAGTCCTTTAAGTACTAGTCTTAACTTTCAGTAATCTGTTACGTACCTAGCTATATCTCCTAGCTAGTTAGTTGAACTGAATACGAGTTAGCATGCAGTTATAACTGTCATAACAGAATTTGACAACTGCATAACTTGATGACCTTGACGTGAGAAATTACTCTCTTTTGTTTGCTAGCTTACATACATACCCTATCGTCAACATATTAACTTAATTAAACTTCCGTTGATATAGAACTAGAGCAGAGAAAGCCAGTTGGAGAAAACATAGCCTGCATGTAGAGAAAAGCAAGTGATATGAAACTATGTACCCGGCCGGCGCCGTATGAATATTCTTGGAAATGCTCACCAGAGTTCTCTCTCTGCTCTATCGTTATACTATGACTCATACATATACTTATGCAATTCGATCAAATCGATCAACTTCAGTTTCTACATATATATAGGGTAACATGAACAAGTAAATAATGTTAACTGTTATCAAGTAAATAATGTTCTATATCAAATCGCCAGAGACTAAAGATACCACAGAAGGGAAGTACTTGAAGCTTGCTTAGTTGCTTTCGTTTTTGAATTCTTACGTAGCTTGGTTACATTGCAGGAAACGTTGAGCGAGACCGAGGAGGAATCTAGGAGAAAGATGGAGGAGTTGAGGCTTAGGCGAGGGAGGTGAGGGAGTTGAAGCGGAGGGAGTCGTGGCGGAGGCGGAGGCTGAAGAGTTGGGAGGGGGTTTGGTTGGAGGAGAGGGCATCAAGGTGGTAGAGAGGGAGGGAGAGGGAAGATGGGTCAGAGGAGAGGGAGAGGAGAGTGAAAAAGAAGAGATGGGGGCAAATCAGTCATCTCAGCAACTTAACAGTCTTCTTTAACGGTCAATTGACGACAAGGGCAAATCAGACGAGAATTCAAAGTATAGGGGTATACCAGTTTAAAAAAAAAAGTGAGGGACAAAACTATTTTAGGTATAAACTATAGGGTGTCACAAGCATTTACTCTAAAATATAAATATATGAATTTGGTTATTAGTTGTGTTTTTTTTGCTCCGGATTATGATCATTTGCCACTCATAGCTAAAGTGGAAGTATTTGAGTATGCCCTGCACAATACAGAGGGAAATGACCTTTCAAGGGTATGATTCTTACGAAATGCATATTTTTCCGATATATTCATCAGTATGTTTCTTTCAATACCTTGAGGTTGCTGGGAAGATGACTAGAGCTACTTTTGATAGGTTCTTTGGCTTAAAAGTCGCACTTCAGAGGTATGGCTGGAGAGGAGGACAAACTACACGAGAAGTTTGGCAGTCATGAGCATGGTATATATTTTCCTTGTACTACCTTATATATATCTGCCTTACATTTGTTGTTGGATTTAAACAAATTTATTAGTTCCTTAACCTTAATAAGATGGATCCGAAAGCCATCTGATTGGTAAAACTTCTACTTGTCATAGTAAATATTTATTGATTAAACCTCTCTCTCCATCTCTCTACAGGTCGGTTACCTTCTTGGCCTTGGTGATCGTCATCCAAGCAATCTTATACTGCACCGCTATAGGTAAGTATGGTCGGTAATTAAGCAGTTCTCATTATTGGATATAACTTTTGGCATCTCATATGCTATTGTACAGTGGGAAGATCTTGCACATCGACTCTGGGGATTGCTTTGAAGCGTCTATGAACCGCGAAAAGTTTCCTGAGAAGGTAATGTGGCCGCATTTCAAGTGTCTCATGTTTGATTTCTTACATTTATTTCATTCTACAATATTTTTCTCGTGTGTATATTTACAAATCATGGCACGTCTTCAACAATGTGAGCAGTTTCTCTTCATCAAATTCAGCGTATGCCAGCCGGCAGTCCCACCGCAGGAGCAGCCCAATGATGATGATCATGATGATGGAGGCATTGATTCAATTGACACTTCATAGTCATTAGCTAGTTTATTTTCCAGTATATATATTTTGTATGATCAAGTACTACTCTTGATGAGTTTGTATATATATAAACTTGATTATATATATATATATATATATATATATATAAATTTTTGTTATTGTCCAGATACTTTGTCCAGGTTTTTTTTCTTTTTTTGTTAATATTAATTGTGATTTTTACTGCCTAAATTTAATAAAAATAAATACCACTAAGGTGATGAAAGCTACACTTTCGTGGCCTTAGCCCGAGCAAACTGGGCTGACGAAAGTTTAACTTTCGTCAGTTAAGTAGATGGGTGACGAACATATTTTCGTCAGCTAAGTACAAGGGTGACGAAAATATTTTCGTCACCTGAGCAGACGAGTGACGAAAATATTTTCGTCAGCTCAATAGACGGGTGACGAAAATATTTTCGTCACCTGAGTAGACGAGTGACGAAAATATTTTCGTCAACTCAATAGACGGGTGACGAAAATATTTTCGTCAATTTAGTAGATGGGTGACGAAAATGGTTTCGTCATCTTAGTAACGACTAAGATGACGAAAATAATATTTTCATCACCTAAGTTCTCTAATCACCGGCCTTAGATGACGACTCTGAGGTGACGAAATTTTCGTTAGCTAAGTGTTTACATGACGACAGAAGCTCTGAGGTGACGAAAAAATTTCGTCAGCTAAGAGCTTTTTTGTAGTAGTGGATAGTATATGTTCAACATAGTTATAGTATATTTTTATGTCTATGTTAGTATTTTTTTGACAATGTAGTAGTATTTTTCTATGTCTGTGTTATTTAGTATCTTTTTAACAGTGTATTAGTATATTTCTACGTCTGTGTTATTTAGTATCTTTTTAACAGTGTATTAGTATCTTTCTACGTCTGTGTTAGTATCTTTTCAACATTAGGGTAGTTTTCTCATTGTGTGATAGTATCTTTTCAACATTGGGGTAGTATCTTTTCAACATTAGGGTAGTATCTTTTCAATGCGATGTCAATAGCTTCTATTTTCGTTTCAAATACTAATATTTGTTTGTTTCTTTGTTCTTGCAGATTTTTTCCCTTTCATTTGTAATATTAGATTTCGAAAATCATGTAAAATTGGATATTGAACCCTCCTTAGAGATCATTCGGTCAACCAAGAAAATCATGCTCAAGGTGGAGAAATTGAGCATCACCATAAATAATAATAGTACATTTACACAACTATTGTAGTATATATCCGGAACTAAAGTAGTAGCTTTATGTAACTACAAAAGTAGCTTTTTACATAATTATCATTGTAGAAGGCTTCGTACTTTTTGTACCATTAAATTTGTTATATTCTCTCGATTGCAGTAGCTTTTGTTACTGGACAATATCTTTTGTTATGTTTGGTAGTAGTTTTTGTTTTGCTTGGTAGTAACTTGTGTTGTTAGCGACACTATCTTATGTGACCTCATTGAAGGTCGTTAAAAATCTCATCATAGAAGTTTTTGTTGGTGGCCGTAGTATATTACATTGGTGGCAGTAGTAGTTTTTTCGCTGGCGGTAGTATCTTTTGTTGGTGACAGTAGTAACTTTTTTAGCTGACAGTAGTATCTTTTGTTGTCAGTTATAGTAGCTTTTGTGGTCGCCTGAATCATCACCTGAGGTTGGCCGGAAACTTAGCCGGAGGTCGGCCAGAGACTTTACCGGAAAAGAGAGCGGTTGTTGACTTTTTAGATTTGTGGCATTTTTGTAAATATAAGAGAATCTAATTTTTTTTTTTATTGGATGACAGTGTGTAATTTTGTTGAACTTCAATACCTAATACAAAACTCTATTTTAGGGTGGGTGGACTTATATGGGTAAAAATGTTTGGGTAGATCTATATAGAAGAAAATGTCTCAAAATGGATTTCTATGTAATTGACCCTATCGTTTAAGTTTTTAACTAAGCTTGCAATCAACTCAAGAAATCTCCCTCGACAAGCTTCTCTTCTTTAGGGATATAGAATATAGAAAAGAATATAGAATCATAAGTAAATCATAAAGAATAAATTGTAGGATATAGATTCAGATAAGATTTAGGATACAAATTCAGGTAGACTAATTAGGACTCGAGTAAGAAACTAAGTCCGGTCACCCCCAATGATTGGCCTAACGTTTACCAAATTAAGAATGTAATTATTTATGTATGCGTACTCATGATTGTGACCGATCCAAATTAAGAATGCTCGAGAACACGATTAGAGAAATCATTGATTAGTGTCGTGTCACTGAGCTGGTTTGGCCATAGCTATGAGTTTTATGGATTGGAGGCCATTACCGATCATTCTGAGCTCAATACTTCATTTTCCTGACTCGAGTAGGAGTTTGGCGGGATACCAAGGAGACCGAGTTGGGTCGAGAGGCCCAACATCCTCCCAACAATAAGGCCCATCTACTTGCCCGATATAGTAATATGCCAATGATTAACAAAGGCGCGGACGGCACGTCGTATAGGAAGTATCGCTCGTCTTCGTCTTCCTCGATTCTCCTGTCTCCGATTTTCTCCTTTCTTCGTTTCTCTGCACAATTCCAGGTACTACTTTTTTTTTTAATTTCTGAAATTAAAACAAAAATCAAGTTCAATTGATCATTCAGTTTTCAAATTCAATTTTGTTCTGTGAGAAATTTCTGTATAATTTGAAGGTTTTGATGGGTGATTTTGGGGGTTGATTTTAGGGTTTGATCAATGAATCGGGAAGTGCAGCTGGAACCAGTAGTAGTAGGGGAACGGGAACCGAATGATCCTAGTGACTTGGACCCTCTGCTACAGAGCAGCCACGACGACGACAACGAGTCGTCGGCTCCGGCGAGCTCCAGTGAGATTAGAAATGAAGACATTGAGAATGGCTCCTCTGTTGCTTGTTGTCGCATTTGCCTCGAAAGCGATTCCGAAGCAGGTTGAAGCGATTTCGGGGTTTAAAGATGTCACATTTTGGTCTGATCATGTTGTTATTGTGTTTGTTTTGTTGGTGAAAGATTGTGTCTTGTTGATGTTTTGATACAACAAGATGTAATGTTTCACCCCGAAGATATAAGAGCAGAAATGAGTGTGATTATGGTTATATTTTATATGTTTATTGAGGCTATAAGATTCTTTGTAGGTATTAAGTTTAGCTGAATTCAGGGTTGAATAGAAGTTTCGCCTATACCGTGGTCAATGGTTATGTATCTCTAGCACTCGTTGCTTCATAGGCAGATGCAAAGGTTTTATTGCTTACTTTCGACCTTCGTAATTTTACAGGTGATGAGTTGATATCACCGTGCTTGTGCAAAGGCACCCAGCAGTTTGTGCACACATCCTGTCTTGATCACTGGCGCTCGGTTAAGGTAAATAACCTTTCTCTTTAGAGTATGTCATTTTGTGACTCTTTTCTCACTAGCAATTCAATGTTGTAATTGCCTGAACTTAATTCCCCTGGAACTTTGCTTTTTCTCTTTCTAGGAAGGATTTGCTTTCTCGCACTGCACCACTTGCAAAGCCCAATTTCATCTTCGAGTTGAATCGTATGAGGACAGCACTTGGCGTAAAATAAAGTTCAGAATTTTTGTGGCAAGGGATGTTATACTTGTATTTGTGGCTGTACAAACAGTAAGTGATAGTCTTTTGCATTATGTTACATGAAATGGTTTATACTGGATTGTATCAATCTATTACTTTCATATACTGTCAAGATTCTTATGATAAGCATGCTTCTTTACTTTCCAGGTAATTGCCACAATTGGTGGCTTTGCATATCTGATGGACAAAGATGGTGGCTTCAGGAATTCCTTCAGTGATGGTTGGGATCGTATCTTGTCAAAGCACCCTATACCATTTTACTATTGCATAGGTAGACTCTTACATATAAAAACTGTTGTTTAAAAATAATGTGGTGTAGTTTTCCTTGCTTCATTGAAATGTGTCAATAATGTGGTGCTCACAAGTCTCTAGTATCTAATTAACCACTCTGGGTTGAGTTGTTTATGTTCTAAATGCTCATTTATCAGAAATAGTCATATTAAAGGAAATTGTTATACTTCATATTCTGCATCATAAGTGGCAGACTGGTAGATCTTGAGGGGAAGTAGGGGTTTCTGACAAGAATTAAGACAATCATGATATTAGTTTCTTTCCATACACATACAACAACCCCTGTGTTTGAAGTAATATTTTGGATATTGCTGAGTACTATCAACAATAACTGTGTTCTGAAGACCTTAATGTCCATTATTCTTTGTGCTACTGCCACCTAATGCTTATGGCAAACCCTCTCATGCACAAGCACTTCTCTTCCTTTTGTCATTTCATCCTTATTAATACTCGAATCTGTGGAAGCTAATTGTCAGCTATATTACTCATCAGCAGTGTCAAGGTTCTGTTTCTAGTAGTTTTGTATGAGCAGGGTTATGATTTTGCATTTGTTCTTAATCTCTTGCCGCTATTGACTTGTACTGAATTGCTGCTTTATGTACTTGTTACCAGGTGTCATTGCCTTTTTTGTGCTGCTTGGATTTTTTGGGCTTATACAACACTGTTCATCCTTCAATAGCAATGACCCACGGATGGCTGGCTGCCAGAACTGTTGTTATGGATGGGGAATATTGGATTGTTTCCCTGCGTCTATGGAGGCATGCTTTGCCCTGGTTATAGTTTTTGTTGTGATCTTTGCTATTCTTGGCATAGCTTACGGTTTCCTGGCTGCTACTATGGCTATTCAGAGAATCTGGCAGAGACATTACCATATCCTGACCAAAAGGGAACTCACAAAGGTTAGTTGCACACAGTGATTAGTTTTTCATGAACTTAGAAGTATTCTTATCATCTGAAAACTATTTTGGATAATGTATCATTCAGAAAACGAAGAGTTCTTATAATTTCAACGTTTTGCAGGAGTACGTAGTGGAGGATCTTCATGGTTGTTATACCCCACCAAAGTTGGATCCCGAACATGAAGAGCGTCTGAAAATGCTCAAGTTACTGTAGTGATAGACGAGGAGTTTCAATTTGCCTTTCGAGTGTTTAATGTATCAGAATTTGACATCCCTGATGTATACTTATGCTCGGTAAGAGTAACATTATAAAGGAACATCTCTCCAAAAAAAAAAAAAAACATTATAAAGGAGCAGACAAGGGAAAGGATAGTCTCACTTGTATTCATTAAAATGTCATCCTGCTCTAGGAAACTGATCAACAGTGGTCATAAATGACGTTTTTGGGAGAGAAGTGTCCTATAGTAACCGCAAGGCTGTAAATTGTGTTGGTCTCGTCAAAATCTGGAAAATGATATTCAAGCCTCAAACTAGTTGTACAATTTTGAGGCGTAGCTCGTTCTACTGCTTTAATTTTTACATAGTTGTACATTATAGTGTATCATCTGAAATGTAATTTCGTAGCAGGAACAAAGTTGGAGATATTTACACTTTACACAACTTCAGTTGAGCAGTGTTGCCAAGCCCGTGGCAATGGTACATTTGGGCTGACCATGGCACATCTAAAACAACCGTCGTGGAATATGTTGTCGGCAAAGAGTTCAGATTAGTAAACTGATTGTCGCCAACAAGTTTTCTCTTGGGACAAAACCATGTACATTTGCTGTAAGATTGATTTTTGCACATCCAAGCGTAGGAAGAGAGATTCAAATATGGACTTCCTATGCATGTACTACACATCTTTTTTAGTTGGAGTATCTTTTCCATTACATTCTTGAGGTTCTGATTCATCTTGGCCACTGACAAAAATAAGATGATCACCGTCTCTAATCACCTCTATATCGTCGATTTCAGCTCCTCCATCTTTGCACAGAACTTTAGCCGGAGTGAGACCAAATTTCTTGGCACCAACCTCCAGTAACTCCTCAAAACTGTCAGGAAGTAATACAAGTTTCCCTGAAACTTCACCCTTTTCAGGGCAACTAATTGTCACTCTAGCAGGGTTAGGATTATTCCCAGTACCCTTAGGAATGGTTTCGGTGGTTTTCCTGACAGAGAAGAACAAATCCTTCTCCCCTGTGTGTGCAGCTGACATCATCCCGAAAAGTGAGTTATGAAAGTTGTTAGTCCTACGCCTTGGGCGGCTTCGACCCAATGATCCCCCATCTGGTACTATAAATGAGCCTTCCTGGGAGGCAGGATGGATGTTTGGCTCACTTGTAAATCTCCCAAGGAAGCGAATTCCAGTCTTTTGCTCAGTAGGAATGCTTATAACAGATTGATCTTTGGTCTCTTTTCTCGATTGAAAAAGGCTTTTTATCTCTTCATGTCCTTGCTGGTCAGCTAGAGTTCTTGCAGTCCAGCCATGGAGGTCTGGCTTGTCGATATCAGCCCCCTTTTCCAAAAGGAATTTCACAATTTCAATGTTGTCTTCGGACACTGCGACATGGAGAGCCGTGGTTCCATTGCCTCTAGGAGTTGTGACATCACCTCCATGTCGAACTATTTCTTTGAGCAAGTCCAACCTGTTTTCCTCAGTAGCAATGCAAGCGAAATGACCAACATCCCCAGCATTCAAAGTTGCACCATTGTCTACGAGCAATTTCGCAATCGTTTCATGATCCTTCTGTATCGCCTCCCACAGTGGTACATTTCCCTCCGAGTCTGTAAATCATAGAACACAGTTAAGTTCTTTGTTCAATCTCCAGCAAGTGGAAACATTACATGTTCATCAGTTCATGTTAGCATTGCAATCGATTTCATGTGGTGAACATAGATAAGCAACTCTTTCAACAACAGAAGGCATTATGCATCGACTTCTTTCACCCTAAACAATACGAATTAACAACTTATATGTCGGCAGTGTAGGAAAATCATGTCACAAAGCTTAGTTCTTACACAAAGATCTATTTGCACAACCACGAGATTGAATCACAATCAAGAAGTAACATCAAAGCTTTCCCTATGAAGATGTATCTTTCATCCTTGCAATCTTGCTTGCATGTTGTGATAAAATATAGAGGACGGGGGATTCCATCTTTAAGATAATACTAAATAAACTGGGATGAGATAACCATGCCAGATCCCCAGTAGACTCAAATAGGCTTTATATTACTAACCAAGCAAGCACTGGCGGAGGTACATCGAGACCAAGGGGTGCCATGGCACCCCCCAGATTTATGATTTTATCTGAATTTGGTGTTTGGAGTCTAGCTAGTTTAGAAGTTTTAACTATGCTGGCACCCCCAGTCCTCTAGATTGGTTTGATTTACTAATAAAAATAATAAAAACTTTCTCTTTCTAGGAAAATTAGCTGTTTAGTCCAATAAAGAATAATAAAAGCTTTATATTAACCTATTCCTAATACAATTATACTTCTACCTCACCCCACCAATTAACATTGTCTTCTATAAATAATCAAACTCATAGCAGCATATTCGCACAAATATGTTCAAAATCAGTTGAGAGACTACAAATACATCATCCTGATATGCAACGAATAAGATTCGATGCAACTAAAACAATAAAGTTTGATTATTGATTATTGATGACTCGATTATATGAATATGCTGCTATGAAATTGATTATTGATGACTCGATTATTGATGACTTTCGCAATATGCAGGAGCGACGAGTCCATTTTTAATGTATAACCCTATTTAAAAACTTTATTATATTATAAATTATGTTTTTTTTTTAATAACCTCTTTTATATCGGCCCCCCTCACTTGTATTTCCTGGTTCCGCCTCTGCAAGCAAGAAGTGAGGCACAGATGCATGCCTCCCGCGCACTCATGTGTATTAAAAGGCATGAAGAAGCTGTTTTTGGATCATGTTATCAAGTCAACTGGTTTTTCTAACATATATTATGATGATGACTATGATCTATTATACTATAATAAAATTAACATAATGAAGCAAATAATTGAGTGATATAGTTGGTAGTTTGATTAGGAAAGTCAACACTCAACAGACATGATATGCTAACTTACTCTTAAGGGAAAGAAAAACTGGAGTCATGTATGAGAAGGGAACAAAATCAGGTAATCAAGTTAGGCCAATTCCCAATGGTCAACACTTGGGGCTTGGATCCCACACACAATAAGAAAATGCACTAAAAGAAATGTATGAATAATCACAGCTGCAAGCCTGCAACATGACTAAGAAAAACTGAATCTGTTCTGGAATTTCATACCAATAAAATAGTTCTGAATTATGTATCTTATTGGACTCTAAAAAAAAACCATGCAACTGATCACTGATGCAAGCAACATCCCTAAAAGTCCACAAACTGGACTACTTCACTACAAGGCAAAGTTCTCTAAATTGATAAGATCTCTTGTGTTTAATATATGAATTTATTAAACCAAATGCATATAATATGATCAACCTTCTTACTGATGAAGTCAATAATGATGGTTTAACTTAACTATAATAGCCCTTGGTCTTACCTCTACTGTTAGGAAGTGCTCCATAGTCCAATAGTAGAAGCACACAGTTCTCACTTCCTTGGTTTGCAGCTATATGCTGGTTTTACACAGAAAATGTGAGAGCTGATGTTAGAAAATCATATTCAGAATTTTGTGTACTAGGGAAAAGTAAAACCAGTAACACAAGATTTCACAAACCAGAGCTGTTCTTCCATTGTTGTCAGATTCATTCGGATCCAAACCCCGTCTCAACAACTGATGCAACAGCAAGTCATCTCCTCTCATTGCTGCAAAGCATAGACTGAGAGGTAGATCCAATCTACCACGAGCTAGCATGTTCTCAGTCTCCAACAAAACTCCCTCCATATATGGATCCTTGGATGTCTCTTTCAAACGCTGCCCCATTGAGAAAGTGTAGCATGTCAAAATCCATTCAAAATATAAACCAAGGAAATTTTAAGAGGTTATATCATGTTAACAAACCTCGAGGAGGTTATTCATTATTATAGTTCCATCTCCAACATTAGCTTGAACTATGCTTAAAAATTTGGTTCTGTTGAGCCGGAGTAGCTGACTCAATCTTTTGGTCCTAACTGTAAAGAGCTGTGGCCTATAACAAAGTACCCCAATTTCACCAATGAGATCACCTTTTTTGGCCTCACCAATGACCTGCAATTAGTTAAAATAGGAATTCAGACTCCTCACCATCAAGGAAGCCAAATCTATTAAAAGGTGGAAACATGTTCACCATGATCAGATTGGAGTTTACCTGTTCAACTCCATTCTTGAGTACCACTATTTCCTGTTAAGAAATTCAAACAATAAATACATTATTCAGAAAGTAAACTAGAATAGAATGAATAGGAGAGCAAATAATGCGTGTGAAATTGAAAAAAGGAAAACAAAAGATCAATTATTACCGCAGCACCAGTTACAAGTATGTAGAAATCTGTAGGTGCTTCATTCTGCAATATTATGTCTTCTTTGGGAGGAAAGTACTCGGCTTTCATCTCTGAGACCTTTGGATTAAGAAGGGAAAAAAGAAGAATCAGCTGAACATCTAACAGAACATATTAAAAAGTTCACTGTAAGACAGGCATTCAATGGAAATTTGTCGAACGGTTTGAACTTACCAACTGAAAAAGCAAGTCATTTGAAACCCCACGAAACAAGTACACCTTATCGACAAGAGAGTAAAACAGATAATGTGAGATACTTGAGCGGATGGCTTTAGGAAGTGAATCAAGAGTCTCTTGTTGCTGGAGTCCCTCTGCATCTGTCCTGAACTTCAGACACAAATGAGCAAGCATCTGATCCTGCAGGCGAACAGGCAGTTGGTTCCTCTGTGCAAAACTGGAGGCAGCTTGTATGGTATCCCTCTGTGATAAAATGATGAATTGTGAGTTCACATTTTGTTTATTTTCTTCTACCAAATCTAAAAAGAAAGCAATTGAGTTTACTAACAAATTTTCGTGTTCGACTAGTCCCATGGACAACCAAGTTGGTCATATTTCCAATCAAGTATGATGTCAATCCAAGGTTGAAAAGCATGTAGAATATGTCAAAGATCATCTCCCTTGTATTGACAGGATGCAAATCTCCATAGCCAACTGTTGTGAGTGTAGTGATAGACCAATAAACTGAAGTCACGTATCGAATCCATATACTTTGATGAAGAAAGTCTTCCATTGATTTTCCAATCCAGGTGTTACTGGGGTCGCGGTAACGCGCTGCAAGAAGGTAATAGAAGCATCCAGCACTGTGAACCGCAAAAAGGGTAACCTACAGAAAGATCATCCGAATCCCATTAAGATGGCACTGCATAAGAATTGCAATTTCTTCAGTATAACAACCCAAAATCATCAGAATTACTTACACAAATAAGCTTTGCACAACGAACCCAAAAGTAGTTATAGTTCCTATCTTTCTCCATTCTGTTAAAACAGAATCAAGCACAATTAGTACACAGGAAATATGCACTTTCCAATCCGCGGCTACATTTAAGAAAACCCTGTACCTGGAAAATAGAGCACTAACTCTTCTAAGACGCCAAAGCCGGAGCATGTTGAAAAAGCCATAAGACCTGAAAGGTTTAGGGGAGATCTTCCTAGCAAGTTCAGAAGGAATTGTGGAAATGACATCAAAGATCAACCAAGTACTTGCGTACTTCCAAGCAATCTGCTTTTGATCGTCAACAAGTAGATATGTAGCCTTATCCAGGTAAGCCACAAAGAATGTAAGAACAATATCTATAGCAAAGAAGCCATTGACAATGTTGTCAATAATGGCGAGGGGTCCTTGTGGTTTCTTAAGAAAGCCAAATTCGAAGGGGGAGACCCAAGCAGTGTAGATGACCAAAACAACAAGAAATGTCTCCCAAATCCTGCAAGAAACAATTCAATCAGAACCGATTTTAGCAATAAGAGACTTCCATTTTACTCGCAGAACACAGGTACAGGTGTTAACTAATGCAGAATTCAAAACATCATGTCATGGTTCGCTGACAAGCCGAAACGAAGCTTGACTTCGTTTCCTTTTGCACCTAATTCAGAATTTGCCAAGAAATCAACAAATGAAACCTAGCTGATTGCTTTCCATTCAAGTCAAAAAGAGTGATTTTGAGGCCTCCACCTCTGACTTGAAAAACCCTTCTCTTTTATATCAAAGCCAAACAAGAACTCAGAATGTCATATAAATGACGAATTTGATATGTCAGTTTCAGTTTGGAATAGCAGTCACAGAGCTGGTTCAATCTCATATGAAAAAAGCAAACCCTGAAAGAAATGCAAGCAAGAATGAAACTTTTGACCCCTAGAATTTTACAGTGAAATGCTTTTTATTAAGCACCACGTTATCACAGACCATTAACACGTACACCTTTAAAGAAAAATAAATTAAAATCTGCAAAAGGCAAAAGCAGAAACAAATGAATCCTTTTGATTACTGAAAAAGGCAATCCTGAAGATTCAACGTCGTATTTTCTCACCGGAAAACGATAACAATGGTAGAATCAACAAGAAAGCAGAGTTACAAAGAGACTGTAACTCCAAAAAAACGAAAACAAGAAGACAAATATGACCACAGAAAAACAAAGCACCAGTTGTAATGCTTTCACTATAACCACGAAAGCATGCATATAACAGTCACCGAGTTTTCAATGCCGATCGTCTCCAAAAACAAAAACCCAGAAGAAGAGGAAACCATTAAAAATTAATCCCAGTAAACTAGTGTAGTCAAACCAATTATGCAGCCACCAACCTTGAAATATATTACTACAGAGAAAACTACTTAATAACAAACCAAATATAAATGGATTCCTTTCTCGACGCAAGTGTTCGGATTGAAAACAAAGGCGTACCTGTAACGCCGGTCGTACGGCGAGACTATAAACCTGCCGAGCTTGACTCTCCGGTTACTAGACCTGGCGCCGAGAGAGGGCAGTATTCCGGTGGAGAGACTGTAGTGGCTGCCGTCTCTAGACAAGTCCAGCTGTTCTTGGCCGCACATTGAAACACCACTGAACGCCATTGCAAACTTGGTTTTTGTCTCTTGGGATTGTTGTTGTTTCTAGCTAGCTTTGAGTTTAGAGAAACAAGAGAGAGCTAGCTGTGTCTCCTCTGGGGTTTAAAGCCCCCAGAGATCGCTATAAATAAGGTGCTTGGTCTCTCCTAGAGAGTCCTTGAAATATTTTAATTTTGCTATATATATAATAATACGGGGGAGCTTATAGGACGTTTGGTTCGGGCTCGGCTACGATCGATCACACGGTCACGTCTGAGCTCGGTGCCAACATAGACATGGTTTTTTACGGTTGGTTTCCATATCGGACCCGGGTGCCTAATAGGTATTTTGATGGTGTTTTTACTGTTTTGACCCTATGATTTAGAGTTTTGGGGACTTTTGTCTGCACCGCCGAATGCCCTTGTCCGTCCAATAAACAATTGAGAGTTGAAAGTTGGGGTGGCAAAGGAGAGAATTGTGTGTGTAGGATGGGGCTGACCGGGTGACGTAAGGTTTGCATGATTAATGAGGCTTTCAATGGGCTAAGGTTGTTGTAACGGAGGACGGGGGTGACATAACCATTTTAGGGCACCTGCATCTGCATGTAGAGACATGTCTACAAAGGCCAAGCGCCTACTAGCTAGAGAGAGCATGGGTTATACGTCTCAATGCTATAGTCACATATTGGAAATTTCAAGAAACTAGCTATATATATATACACACATACGAAAACGATGTGGAGTGAACGTCTGCATCGTCTTTAAAGTGCGGACGTCCCTCCGTTCGCCATCGTCCGGCGCCGACGACGACCCATCTCTACCCGGGCGGACTCCAGCAGCGTCTCCGATCACTTTCCCTCTCCGGCGAGTCAGTCGAATTCCAGTTTTCCGGCGAGATCGATCTTGTTTGAAGTTTTAGGTGATCTCGCAAGAAAACTGGAACTCGGCGGACTCGCCGGGGAGGGAAAGTGACGGGGGACGCTGCTGGAGTCAGCCCGGGTGGAGGCGCGCTATCGTCGGCGTCAGACGGTGGCGAACGGAAGGACGTCCGCTCTTCCGCTCCACATCCGGCATGTATATATATATATAAATATATATATATATATGGGAAGACAATTGTGCATAAATAACTTTATTTATGTCAATTACTTGAATGAGTTGAATCCATGATGAGGTGAAACAGTTGAGTTTAAAACTAGGAGAACGAGCAGTCGTGAGTGGTGACTATATATTTGGGAAAACATGCCTGCGATTCCATTTACGACTGCTCTAAGAACAATATAGAGAAGTATATATAATTTCCTTGATGAGTAGGATTATTAACTTGGCATATATATATGCAATGTAACAGAGTGCTGTCCTCGTCCAAGCAAAGTACAATATGATGAATTTTTCTCTTACCAAAAAAGTACAATATGATGAATTTAATACATAAGAATTAACTTGGATGCATCTATATAAAATTCGGATTTTTTTTTGATAATATATATAATTCAGATTTCATTGTGAATAGATGAGTCAAAATCCTCCGAGTGAGAGATAAGAATAATCATTCTTTAATAAGAATAAGCATTCTGTGTTTTGCTAGGGTTTCCAAAGCTATCGATGGAATTTAACAGAAATGACAAGAATGATCGAGTTGGAGAAATAGTACTGCTCGCCCATCCGAGCAGTAATACTTCGGTATTATCTCTCAGACTTGGTTTAGTCATTTGGTTCTATATACTAGAATGAACTGGTGCTTTATGTGATTATCCTAGATTCCGAAAACAGTAAAGCTGATGTGTCTCTACCAAAAACCTCTGGAATCTTCATGCTTCTTGTACTTGCATGCAAATAACTTCGGATTATTTATCTATCAAAGAATGCAGATCATCACCTTAATGTTAAAGCTTCAAATTCATCAATTATATTTTATATAAGAACTTATCCATCCATAATAAGATCTAGCTTATTATAAGAATCGAACGACTCAAGTAGAGATTTATACAACTAATTAAATCAAATTGTCGTGGACAATTATGCTAGATTTATTTTAATATCTCCATTATTAGCCAAATTACTCGTCATCTCATGTGGAGGCCATGGAAGTTTGTCGTCTGCGTGCATCGATCACTTTCAGATCTTCAATCGAGTTGATTAAAATTGATTAATTTCGTCAACTTTGATATAGATATATCTAATCGATTTTTTAACATATCTCAAGTTGTAATTTTGCATTTCTCCATATTGTTTAGCAATGCCAGTATGCATATTCATCGATGACATATTGGAATACTAGTGTTGAGATATCAATCTCACATCGGGAATATAAGACCTTACATGAGGGTTTATAAAGGTTTATGTATCTCTATCTATTGCTAATTGGTTTTAGATGTGAACCTCAGATTACTTTATTATGGTATCATAGCAGGCTATCTATTCCATATGTGAAGTCCAATGGTCACACGCACTTCATGTCACCAAATGTGTAACGGCCACACGAATTCCACGTCACCCCAAATGTTGTCCACGTGTTAGACTTGAAAATTTGTTACACATGCAGAGACGTGTTGTCGTGTTGAGACTACTTTATGAAGCAGACCATCGAATGCTTAATAAAATTAGATCAAAGTCATCCGGATGTGGTAACTAAATAAAATTTTCCACATACAGACTATATTTTCACTTGTTTGTTCTTAAAATAATAGAAATGGTTGAGTTTCCTGTTCTGGTAAGAAGGATATCTATCTATATTAAGAATCAACGTAGAAAGTCTAGCAGGCAGATCCAGATTGTTGTTCTTAATTCTTAGATGGTGAGCTCTGCCGCCATATCGATCTCTCTAGCTAAAATAAGGGTCGTGGTCGGAGACGAAGAAGAACATGACCATTTATGGAACCAGCATGGGTGCATCGTATGCTAGAATAAGAGAACCCTCCACTCCTCTCCAGGTAAGTCCAACGCACGCACGAAATAGAATTAGAATGGTTGACTTCGTATATATATGCCATTGATGATGAACACCCTAGCTAGCCAGTTGTTGGTTATTTGGTTAGGCGATCGATCTGTAGTGATGGAGTACTAGCTAAAAGTTGAAGCTGACAATTCATTAATTTCTTCTTTTGTTAATATTGTTTTCAATTAATTAAAAACGAGAAAAGCAAAATACTTATATATTTGATTCCGCAAATTATTTTATGGAAATGATTCTTTGTGTTCTGTTACAAAAATATAAATTATTCTTACTATATCCTTAGTTCTTGATTCCTACTTACTCATCCAAAGAGGATATCATCATAATTAATATTAAATCTCGATAATGTAGAAAAGTTCAGGTTTCTCAACTGTAATACGAACTTACATATAATTTGTTAACTCGTAACTAGATTGTCAAAATGACGAGAAATCATTGTAAAATATAATAAGATGGAATGCAGAAAATAATTAACATGCCAAAATCGATGTCTTAGAATTCGTGTATAGAAGATTCAATATTTACCGGTACTTAAAGCATGTGTTACATAATTAGTATATATTAGGGTACACATGTTTCACTATTTACTTTCCCTATGATATTAGCTTTGCTATATATATAGCTCCAAGTCTCCAACTCTAACATCTTCATCAAGAGCCTACCATGCCCACCAACTATCAAAGCAATATTTGAGTACTCGTTGATTCAACTTTTCTCTTTAAATCTTTTATTAATTCTGCACTTTAATACTTTTGAAGGCACATATGTAAGCAAAAGTATAAAACCTAGCTATTCAAAACTAATACAAAATTCTCTAACACCGTTGCCAGTGCGACACGTCTAGTACCTTGTGATTTCATGTCGATCATCACAGTGTGTGAAATAAACAATCTTTTTGGTTTTTTTTCTTTTCAAGTGATCGAAGGAATTCATTGACATAGCTATGACTCTGATAAGAAATTAAACAAGAAACTCATTGATTAACGACGATCGAAGTGAAAAGCACTACCGCCAGCCATTGGAATTGGACATCCGAATTTAACATATATACACCATTTAAAATCAAGAGGTGGTAGATGGGTGTGGTAGGTAGATGAAATTTAATTGTGAAAATCACGAATATAATGGTGCTTCCATGAAGTTGTTGATGATTACCAAAAAGATGAACGGGTTCCCATTTTTGACCAGCACAGAAATAAAGTGATCGATTGTCATGTTTTGTCTCAATTGTGTTCAAGAAAAGGCAAATCGACTCTGCCCTACCATTTCTTAGGGAAATATATTGAATCGGTGAGGTACTATATATGTTCCAAAGATTCAATACATGTATTTCTGTACAACACATACGCATATATACAAGTACGTGGTTATATGCAAATCAATCGTCTCCAACTAATGCGATACGTACTTTACTTGTTCATGTATTAACAACAAAAGATTTAGGTGATTCTCCTTTTAAATACATGAAGCAAATGCAAAAACAAAAAAAAACTAGAGCACATACGATTTTAAAACGAATACACTGCAGGTTGATTCCAATTCACTTTCATCAGGTCTGATCTTCATAACTCCTAACTAATTATTCCTGAACTTCTAGATTAGGGTTGAAGAAGAAAGCTTATTGTTAAACTTAATCAATCGCTTAGAAGCATTTCTCAACTATTACATCATCTGGTGTTTGTTAAGAGTGAAATAGGTGTTAGGTTTATGCAAGGGCACTCTTGTCATTCTCATATCTAGCCGTATGTAGTCTTATATATACTTGTTGTAACCTCATTTTCCTTCATCAATGAACAACACAATGTAGCCTCAAAACCTTTCTTGCTTTCTTTACATTTTCTGCAATTTACTTTCAATAAACCATGATTTATAGCGGTGTTTGAAATTGTTCCAAAATGTTATATTACATCATCCATGACAGCATATTGATTTCATGGTAGAAGATAGTTGTATCTGTTAAATCAATGTGGACAAAGCAGGCAGAAAAGGCCGGAAAGGAAGCAAAATTTATTAAGGGTACGTTTTTAGATTGGGAAATTCGTCTGAATGGTATACGAATTTTTGTTCCTTATAAATTTTGGTATATCAAGTTTTGAAAATATCATAATGGTATCTCATGTTTCTATCCCGACCTAAGATTGATATATATAGCCATTAAGATGACCAATTTACCCTTAAGTTCTCTTTTTTTTTCTTAGTTTTTTAATTTTTTTTTCATATTCAATAAATATTAATTAGAATAGGTTTTAGAATTTGATGATTTGAATTGGCCTTTATAAACTTAAAGAAGATTAAAGAGGGGAAACATACAGAAATTTAATGTTTGTTGTTTCCGCTGACACTCAAGGATCTTGTTGTTCTCGTTGACATTAAATGATGATTGAGATTTTTTTTTTTTTCTACATTCCTAAAAATATAAAAAACCAAAAAAAGAAATTTGGAATATGAAAACAAAGAAGAAAAACTAAGAAAAAAAAAGAATTTAAGGGTAAATTTGTCATTTTTATCAGGGGTAAACTAGTAATCTTAATGGCTATATATACCAATCTTAAATCGGGATGGAAACATGAGATACCAATATGATATTTTTAAAACTTGATATACCAAAATTTATAAACAGCAAAAGTTTGTATATCATTCAAACGAATTTCTCTTTTAGATTCCCTTTCGGAATAGACAGATAAAGGCAGAAGCTAGGGCAAAATTTAATAAGTTTGATAATTGGGTCGAAAGAACACAAAGAAGTATCTACCTGGTCCCAGTTTGATCGATCTCATGGGTCCGCGGTTCGCTTTGAACAAGTTTCAAAGCGTTTTGGTTGTCTTTCCGTGAAGGAGTCTAAACCCAGTACCGCAGTTTTGCTTTGCATCTCTGTAGGCACACGGGTTTTAACTGGACCAGTCTTTTCTGGACAACCACTGCTTAATTATTTGAAGGTTCGCATATATGCATTATTTCCATGCTAGGGTTTCAAACTTGACTGGTATCTCTTGAGGAAAAATGGACTGCAATATAGACCGTTCTTATTTTTAACGTGTGTGCGGGCAGTAGTACGTCCTGTAATTACCTCTGTCAATCTGTCATTGAAGAAATGATGATCAGGGTAGATGATTTCTTTCTTGAAGCCTATTCTTTCTTCCCCAATAGAAAAGGTTCTGTTTTATATTAAAAAGCATTATGATTAATTATTTAATCATCTTATTTTTGTGTATGTAATTATATTCTAATTAACTCAAAGCACAAACACAGTAGAGTTAGAAATATTTGTGTATGTATATATATTATGAAGGCTAGGGGAGGCATGCAGGTGCTGCAGCAGATCATAGATATGACCTTAAGGGTACTGTGCACTATGCATGCATGAGTACTGAAATTCAAAGAGAGCGAGCGCGCAGTGCTAGATTGTCCATAGTTAGGTTGGAACAACCGAGCATGCATATAGTTATGTCTAGCTAGCTAGATTCGAATGAATTTCAATTATGAGAATCGGCCGACCATGTGTATTGCATTGCGTAGATTCATGCCTTGTAAATTTTAAAGTCAGTTAGGTACTAGCTAGAGGCCCCTTCCCCCATCATAAGTTAGGCTTCGTAAGTCAGAACGTTTAAAAACTATGATAGAACAGAAAAGCTAGCTCTTCATGAATCATAATTGGTCTGCTTTGTTTCCCGACTTTCCCCGAGTCTGGAGGTTTATTAGGTTTCACAAATCAATCCCGGCGGCTAAAAATACGGTCGCCGGCGACGGCTGTAGCTTCTCTATAACCCCTTTTGTGTACTGTTGGGTAAATTAGATTAGTGTTAAAGTCTGACTTGTAAGCTAAATTACAACATAAGCTTGGTCAGTGATGGAGAATTGGGTCGGTGGTTGAGTCGCTGAAAGTGAAAGGGGGATAGGCCTAGAAATTTGGAAGAAGCAAAACCCAGTCAGCTCATGGAGCCCTGTAGAGGTCCTAGAAATGGCGACCAACAACCAGATGAAAAGGAGTGACATGCCGATTGGGGACCTAACTTGGGACCCTTTGCAAAGCTCCAATAGAGGGAATCAATGATTAAATGTCTCCCACCACCTTAATAATTCATATTCATTTGAGTCAAAACCTTGCATAAATATCTGAGAAGCATTATTGGAGATGGGGGAGATTCTGGGTTACTATATATATTAGCCAGCCCTTCTGTTAGGTTTAATTTATAGAAAATGGACCCAAAAAATTGACAAAAGCTTTGCTACAGAAGATTAACGTCTTGCATTCCAACTTGGGGAATGGGGAGGGAGTCGTATCAGTTATCCCTGTGGGAATTCTTCAACGTCTTAAATTTCTCTGCATGTGGGATTGTGGTCTCGAAATTTTGGAGAGCGGACCACCCAAGTTGCATGCAGTGAGATAAGTTTAAGTTAGCTTCTTCAATTAACCAACATTCATGTAACCACTGCAACTCATGATCACCATCACACTGATGCTTCAGTTACTTGCGAATGACTTTCGACTGCTTGGCTGATAGCTTGGGTTCGTATATAGATAGCAATTCTTCTATTCATGCATGTGGTATTCGTTTTGGATTTGGATGACATGAGACATATATATATATATATATATATATATATATATATATATATATATATATATTCTGAGGTGTGGATGTCCGTATTTATTCTTACGGTGCTGATTTTCACTTTACACTTATTTTTCAATCGAATTTTCATATCTCCACCGTCTAGTCTTTAGATACTAATGTATAAATCATCTCTGTAAAATTTCAGCCAATTTGGTTATCATTAAGGCACTCAAACTCGATTAAAACAATGAATGAACATAATTCTGTCGAACTTGAATCATTCATGTTTATAACAGAAAAATACAATTTTGAGTGCTTTAATGATACTAAATTGGCTGAAATTTTGCAGAGATGATCTATACATTAGTATCTGAATACTAGACGGTGGAGATGTGAAAATTCGATTGAAAAGTGAGTGTAAAGTGAAAATCCATACCGTAAGAATAAATGTGGACATTCGCAGCTGAGAAGCTCTGTACACACACATGTCTAGCCAACCTTGATATTTTGTGATGAACTATTGGAAACTATGCTGGAGCAACAACTGCTTGATAGACACAAAATTGGTCGAAAGAGAAGATTGTGGATTTAGTGACTTTCGGTGTTCATCAAAAACCTGAACAGGGATACAATTAATTAAGGCTTTCTGTCAAGATTTCGAAGTTGTACGTGATTCCAAAACAAGCAAGTGATGCCTTTAGCATTGATGTTCAAGCTTTAACTTAATTAACTGTCACATTCTTGCACCGACTCTCTGTATGAGTTACGCACAATTTGCCTCGGGGTTTCTATTCTCACCATGAACAACTTCGACCTTCTTCTCGCAACTGGATTAGCTTTTCTTTTTAATTCATCATTCCGAAATCTGGATTGAGAGATGCAAATATAAATGGCCGATAACATACAAGGATCACTTAAACGGAAAATTTTGTTATACCGTGCTTGTTGAGATACAAAAACCAAATTTGAAACCAATCACCCCCTGCTGGACTCCCCTCGTTGAACAATGTCTTATTTAATGATAGATATGCTATACCGTTCGATACAGGAGACAAACCACACTTAAACAAGGTGAGTAGTAGTCCGGATATACAGAGCTATATAGTATCAAATAAGGCCTACAATATTTGATCGTATGGTCCATGAAGGGCCCAAATAGTCCTCTAGGGCCGAAGTTCTACATTTCTAGTGATATTGGTGGCCTAGGAAATTAATGGAAGGACACCTGCTTAGGTCTGTTTTTGGGCCTCATTCTATTCTATAGGCAATTCGGCTGTGTAGTTCTCTCTGTTATTCAGGCCTAGCTATTTGGGTCGCCCCTTGCATCTTCTGGCCTTCTAATGAGATCCCATCCAGACAAGTCAAGTCTCGGCGGACATCCCTCCCACATGGCACTCGAGTTGAAAACAAAGCAACGTTGTTCTCAGCTTCCAAGTTGAGCGGCTGAGAGACTTGTGCCAATGACTCATTTAGCATCGCTCAAAATTGGCAAGTTCGATCCCTAGCTACTACCTCGGCAGTGATTGAGAAGTAACTTTGTATTATCTGCCGGATTCATTTTAGGGTTTTACAGCTCCAAAACGAACACGAAGATAGATAACGAAAGCCGAATCAGAGAACAAAAAACGTGCGCGCATGTCGTATTCACCAACAGAAAAACGAAGGGCCAAGGTTGTTCTAAATCTTCAGACTTTGAATAGACTGATATGAAGATGTACAAACCGACCGACTTTCTGCTGTTTTAGGACGGAGACAAACGGACGATTCAGATGAAGGACAGAGACGACAGAGCATCTGGGGAATCTTCGCTCTTATATATGTATCAACGATGCTACTGTTTTGTACCAATTTTGAATCTTACTTTGGCCTCTTTCCTCCAAACTAGGAAAGGTCAGTCGGGGGAAAACGTCAAGAGAACGAGATCAAGGTTTCGGGGAAGCTCCAATTTTCGGTTTTCATGATCGTCCACGTCAACTTATTCATTATGGCATTTGCATCTGCATGTGATATTTTCATCTCTTGCTGTACGTCTTAGCTGGGTTGAGAAATGTATGTATCATTTGCCGGCGGTTGTTATGCCGCTTGAGTATAGTTTGACGACGTACTCCTTCATATTCAATGATAGCATGGTACATGCGTCGGAGAAAATTTGTAGATTATACTTCAAATTGTAAACTAATTTCATATTGTTCAAGTAGTGATTCAATGGCATATACTCGGATATACCAAGTCGTGCATGAATTACATATATACTCGAGTCCATGGAAGACTTGTTTATATAAGGAGTAAATACTTGTGACACCCTGTAGTTTACACCTAAAATCAGTTTTGTCCCTCACTTTTTTTTTTAAACTGGTATACCCCTATACTTTGAATTCTCGACTGATTTGCCCTTTTTTCAGCTGATTATGACTGTGAATAGGGGTATACCAGTTTAAAAAAAGGGTAACTCAGTCGAGAATTCAAAGTATAGGGGTATACCAGTTTAAAAAAAAAAGTGAGGGACAAAACTGATTTTAGGTGTAAACTACAAGGTGTCACAAGCATTTACTCCTTTATATAATAATCGAGAGGATTCACAAGCCATTTTATTCATCACATACCTCATTTATTTTTCTGTTACCATAATTTAATTTAATTTATAAACTACCCATTCATCATTGGCTCTCCATAGATGAGATATGTGTGAATAAAAGGAAATTAATGCTCTAAAAGTGTGTGAGAACAGCACCATCTTGAGCGAAAACATCAACATATATGATATGCGTAAATCTTTAAATATTTGATAAAACATCATTTCCACACAAGTGACACAACGAGATTTCTTGTTTTTGCATGGTATTCATAACAAGAATTCTAAAATACAATATTACTACAAATCAACAATAAGACCGATCTTAAAACAAAAAATTCTTATATACATGAGGTTGCAAATACCCGGTTTATTCATAGCTGTTGATACACACAGGTATGTGTAACTACACATGGTGTACGTATATCGAAGACTCCGCAATCTCACAGAGGCGAACAGTAAAAAAAAAAGTGAAAAAATGAAAAAAGGAGGCTATTACGGTCCATTCCCTATTCCATAGGCATCTAAGACCAAATCTAAACGGAGACCGGATTAACCGGTAGTGAAAAGTTCATTCAAAACTCAAAAAACCGAAGTGGGCCCCTGCTCACACGTGCCCGGAGTTATTTATTGTACGAACACGTGTTGGTCCTTATCCACTTTTCCCACACTTCCCCTTTAAATTCGCAACCTGCAAACTGGCACATTACTCCAACCCCAACGCAAACGTTCATTTGAAGAAGCTCTCTCTCTCTCTCTCTCTCTCTCTCTCATCTCTTTTCTCTCTCTTAAAATGGCCACCAATCTCATCCACTTCCGTCCATCCCTCACCGCCCCGTGCGCCGCCGCAAACCGGAAGCCCGACCCGGCCCGCACCTCCAAGTGGTGGAGCCCCCTCTTCGGCTGGTCCGCCGAACCGGATTACATTGACTCCACCAACTCCAAATCCACCGAGCCGGCCGGACAGGAGTCCAAGCCGCCGCCGCCGCCGCTATCCCGGTTCGCACCGGGCTGCTTCACGGAGGAGAAGGCCAAGAAGCTCCGGCTCAAGACCATCGAAACGGAGACGTTTCACGACGCCATGTACCACTCCTCCATCGCCACCAGACTCGCCTCCGATTTCAAGAACCGGTCCGATCTCTGAGCCGGCCGCGTCAATAACGCCTGGATAATTAGGATCGGATCGAAGGGAGCCCCAGATCATCTGTTTTATATTTTTTATTTTTTATAAAGTAGATTTAAAGGGGTTGAACTTGTGAAAGATGGTGATGGCATTAATTTTTATGTTATGCTTTCATTTTGTTTATTGAGTTAATTGCGTGATTAAGCTGGTTAATAATATGTAATTATTGATTTTGTATATACTATATATCTCTATGCTTTGCATCTATATTGGATCTGACGACGAATGATGTGACCTAATTAGTTATATTAATCTCTAATTAGTGAGCGACCTATGCAAGCTTATCAGAGCTAGGGTTTATCAGAGGTTAGGATTTGATATGGGGTTTTAGTAATATGCCTATGTAAATCACAATGTAGCTCATGAAATGTCCGTGACTTGATGATGGGGACACCTTGCGACAACCAACCCTAGCCAGATGTTTGGAATCGGCAGGACTACGAATCAGAGGTAAAATCTCACTTGACGCAAGAGTGTTCCAACAGATTTTCGGTAGAACAAACTGTTGCTAGACATCCGCATCAATTAGATTGCTATCAGTTAGAAAAGGGGTTAACTGTCCAAATAGTAATAGTATGCCAAGGTTCGGCTACGGTATGTCAACATTCATAACTAAGATCACCGAAGAGATTAACACAACAATTTCGACTGTGTTTTTATTGTAATCAGTAAAACAGTCTTGAAAACTTGTTGAGAGCTAGTGAAAAGGAAAAGAAATGTACTAGTAAATACTTAATAATAACTGGGTACAATCTGGAAATCATCCAGAGACAATATCAAAATTGTATTAGTATACTCTGGGAGCCATTGAAGCATTGAGCTGCAAAGAATCCGCAAACCAATTCCAAGTTGTTGAAGACATGTGTACGCTACCTCATATCTCAACTATGTGTGCAAATTTTACTTGCTCTCAATTAAAAAGATCCGTCCTGAAAAAGTCTGTTAAGGATCAACAACAGAATACAAAGAAAATAAAAGACGAGACATAGAGTTGCAAAAAGTTAATAACAGTGGAAGATTCTTGAGTAGAAATTTACATGAACATAACTCTGATACCGTATTATTTTGAATGAGAACTTTTGCTTAAACATGGTTAAATCAAAGGATTAATTCAGAATACCTGAATGCTAATTCTCCCTGGGAACCACAAGAGGATGCAGTGAAGAACTCTAACTTGCAAGCAGAAAAGAAAAAATGAGGTACTCCGTACTCTACTATCTATTTAACTGACAACTCGAAATCTCATATCCAGTACCATACTACCAATACAAATTTGAGCTTGTGATTCAAACAAATTTTCTAAAACAAATTCCCCTAAGTCCTAACATCTTATTCCTCAAATGAAACATCTCAGACGAAACCTGATAACTAATGAACAATTGTGACAAAATAAAGAAAGCGGATGAAAACATCACCCAACAATACAAAGAGTTGTATTTATCTTCCCCTTTTGCTCTCAGCCATCGTAAACTGCCTGTGCATGTCTACACACAGTCTTAAAGATCAATCCTCCCTTTCCCTATGAAGTATGAACTACTACCGGAACTTCCAATGCTCATTAGTAAGACAGAAACCAGATGAGCACATATACACAACGAGTGTCAACTACAGAAAGAAACATGCTTTATCACGCTCTTTTCCATTCAGACATCGTAAACTCTCTGTGCTAACATTTACGCACTCTTAAACATCTGCAACAAAGCAGTTGTGCCTCTCCCTAAGTCCGGTTACACTTCTTATTCTACAGCCTCTCATTGCAAATGCATCCCCTAACAATCCAAATTCGCTGAGTCAAAATACTAAAATAAATAAACAGTTAGTATGTGCTAATCATTTCCAACTTCTAACATCCTCAACCATTCAAATGCAAAGATCAATACTTGCGCATTCTTAACCAAGCATAGTAATTTCTTAGCAGAATGTGACCAAGTATAACAATCGCAACGAATTTGATATCTCAACAAAAGGATACACCAAATAAGTGCCATGAGCAAATGCCCCAGCCAGCACAGAAATAAACAGACGGTCCCTTAGAACCGGTTGTTTCCGCAGCGTGAGCCGAACTGACCAAGAAAACACAAAAACCAAGATGTCAAACACGAACAACATCACAAAACCGAACCACGAAAAAAACCGAGCAGAATTGGCGAAACTTACTGAGGGGAAGAACGGGGGCGTAGATGAGAGGAATCAGGAACTTAATTTGATCGGACTTGTTTCTCTTCCTTATTGCATCAGGCTGCCTTCCAAATACAACAAACCGATTATTGAGATGAAAACAGAACATAGAGATAATTTATGGGTGGGTTTGGAAGGACTTACTGATTAGAAGGATCGGAAGAGGAGGGCCAGGTGGCCATGGCTTGAGATCTGGAGCGAGGGAGGGTTAGGGGGTCCAATTGGTTCAGGTTCTTCGCCTTCAAAACCAGAATCGGGTCGTCTGTGGTCTCTCTCTTTCTCTCTCTCTATTCCCGGGTTTATGCGCCCATTGTTTTTCTCTTCTCTCATAATCAAAGTGTAGATACGTCCGGATACGCCACCGGGATACGTACAGATACGTGGTACGATTTTGTAATATACCCTGATATGCGGGGGGACAAAGAAAGTTTAAGTCCTAAATATTTTTTTTGACACAATACATATTTTTGTGACGATCTTTCTGGCTATGGTAAGATTTTTAACTCCTTAACATAAACATTGTTATATTTATAAATATTAGTTAAAAACAATTTACACTTGCTAGATATGTGTGTATTGAATGAGTTAATCAGTTAATCTATAAAAGAGATGATCTCAACAACATATGAAAGAGAAACAATAACTTTCATGTATTCTCCCGTAACTTGGTACCTTTATGAAGTGCTTGAAAACTTGAAGAGGTATGGACACCACAGACCCAAACGTATTTATGCCATTGGCCATAATCGAGTATCAAGTGTCAAGAGGGCGGCGCAACAGCTACAGTAAAAAATCGAGAGTAGCTACAGCACCCTCAATTTCCATCCGTTTTTCAAGACTCGAAATCTAATTTTTCATTATGCACTCGTTGATGGTAAAAATCCAAAACATAACACCTCTTATCATGTTTGATTCAACAAAACTAACCGACATAACATTTATAACAATCTTTTTCCTATTTTCTCAAATTTGGAAAAATACCTTAGAGATCCAAACTTTCAAAATTCAAAAAGGGGTGAAAATATATCTCTACACCCCCTTTTATACTCACCCCACACCTCAACGGGCGAGATAGTCGCGTCAATTTACGCGCTCCCAGCCTTTTATAACTAGTCCCCTCCGCCTCCCTCTACCTACCTCTAAACCCCAAATCGCCGTCTCTATTTCTCACTTCGCCGCCGCTTCACCGATCATGGTACCTCTCTCTCACTCTCTCTTCTCGAACATGCCTTAGGGTTTTGGCTCTGGATCGTCTTTGTTTGTGCTTTTGTTTTTGGGAATTAGGGTTTAGTGTTGATCGATTGGATTCTGATGATTTTCGATTTTGATTGTGTAGGCTTTGCCAAACCAACAGACTGTGGATTATCCGAGCTTCAAGCTCGTCATTGTCGGCGACGGAGGCACCGGTAATTTTTTTTTGATCTTCTAAGTTGTTACTGCTCTCGTTTTTTCTGTAAATTTTAGATCTTTTGGAGTTTCGTTCTGATAGGATTGAAGTAGGTTTGATCAATTTGATCTAATTTGTTACCGCTCTCGTTTTTCTGTAAATTTTGGTTTGATTTTATCAGTGTTTATTTTTACTGTAAGCCGATGAGTTTTGGATTTGGCTGATTGGTGTGTGCATTGCGCAGGAAAAACTACTTTCGTGAAGAGGCATCTTACCGGAGAGTTTGAGAAGAAATATGAACGTAAGAGTCGCGTTCTGAATTTTTGAAAGTTAGATTTCTCTTTTGGTGTCAATTTGTCTCCGTTGTTTGGATTTTGGGTTTTATGTTGATGGTTTTTTTTTTTTTTTGGGAGACAGCAACTATTGGTGTGGAGGTTCATCCTCTAGACTTCTTCACAAACTGTGGAAAGATCCGGTTTTACTGCTGGGATACTGCTGGGCAAGAGAAATTCGGTGGCCTTCGAGATGGTTACTAGTAAGTGGTCTACCAATATGTTGATTGTTGATATCTGATTTAGAAGAATGCAATCGACTTTGAGTATGGTAGTTGTCTAGAATCTTTTTACTTGGTATCTTGATTGTTGACAATTTGGGTGGGAGAATGTAATGAGTTCATATGAAAACAAGAAAGTAAATCATTAGGTAAGATGTGTTCACTTTGCTTTCTCATCTTCTTTGAACAGAACATAGGTTCATTACCAGTGCTTGTCTCTGTGGTATCTGGCTATGCGTCTTTATTTGTCATGATTTGGTTTTATTGTTTGTTTGTAAGAACTAATAAGGGTCATCTTTATTTTTCCTTGTTATCTAAATCCCTTTTTTTAATTTTTTATTATTATTTATTTTGCAGCATCCATGGGCAATGTGCAATCATTATGTTCGACGTCACTGCAAGGTTGACATACAAGAATGTTCCTACATGGCACCGTGATCTTTGCCGGTGAGTTGAATGAATCTAGAGATTGAAATCTATTCTTGTTTTTGTTGTCTTGTTTACCCACCTGCTGACAAATTGTTACATTTGTCTCTTAAAATATCAGGGTTTGTGAGAACATACCCATTGTCCTCTGCGGGAACAAGGTTGATGTGAAGAACAGGCAGGTTAAAGCTAAGCAGGTGACCTTCCATAGGAAGAAGAACTTGCAGTACTATGAGATATCTGCAAAGAGCAACTACAATTTCGAGAAACCTTTCCTCTACCTGGCCAGGAAGCTTGCAGGGTATTTAACTATAGACTCATTTTGTTTTAGTGATGTACAAGCTTGGACATCATAATTAATATTATTATTGCCTTCATTTCAGTGACGCCAATCTTCATTTCGTCGAGTCTCCGGCTCTTGCTCCCCCAGAAGTCCAGATTGACATGGCTACTCAACTACAGTAAGACCCTATTCATTCATGAATTTGCTATATGATTTTCTCCTACGTTTATAGATGTATCGAGGCTAAGTTAGTTATATGATCATTACCGAAAAAAGTTAGTTATGTATGGACATTAGAATGAAAATTTGGCATAGAAGTATATCATTTCACTTTGGTGTTTGTTGATATTATTTCAGGCATGAGGCTGAGCTTAATGCAGCAGCTGCCCAACCTCTTCCCGATGATGATGATGATGCATTCGACAACTAGTCCTTGTTAGGAAGTCTTTGCTTCATTCAATCTCCATTGTTTCTTTTTGGGATCCTTTTGGAAATTTCTGCCATATAAGCAGGATTTGGATTTAATTCTCTTATGTATTGAATACAGTGGATCGTTTTAGTTAAGATGTTACTTTGGCTAATGTTATTTATCGTTTGTGAAATTTTGTTACTGGTTTTATCTTATGAGTGCTCTCTATGTCCTGTTCAAATTTGCTGCATCCCAAATGAGCAGTTCTAAGATTGCTTGTTGCACAGCTTTAATCTCTTTGCCTCATTTGCTGTCAGCGTTTGCGCTTGGCTTTCTTCATTTTAGTTGTCGGCATGAATCCGTTATAGAGCAATACGGACTGGGCCTTTAATGGATTTTGAATACTGCAGTAGTTGCGTTGTGCTAATGGGCTTATGGGATTGGGGTCTTCCCTGCACACAAAAAAGATGAATGGGGAGGGACGAGCAAGGAATAACCAACTTAGATATAGAAGTATAGAACAGTGTTGCTGGAGGTGAGCTGAACCCCTGTGCAACATCATAACTGGTTACAATGTCGACGGTGCCTGGTAATCCGAAGATTGTTCTGCTCCATTGTAGAAAAAGAACAGTGTTTCTGGAGGTGAGGATTAACCCTGCAGCGTCACAGCAATTTCAATATTGACCGTGATGAATAAAGATTGCATCTGCTCCATTGTGGAAATAAAACAGTATTGGTGGAGGTGAGGCTTAACTCGCGGCAATATGACAGATGATTAGAGTGTCGACGCCGAGTATGATAAGACGGAGATTAGGTCTGCAAAGGTTGATTGCTTAATGACCCGACTGAGATCAGGAACATGATTGTCTGAGCTTAGTTGATGATTGATGTTGATTTTCCATTTTTCCTAGTACTGTTTTGAACTTTTGATGTTGCAATAACAAGTGCATTTGCTATGGTAGTACTTTCGGGTCTGTCTTCATGTCACAAGTTAGTTAGGACTCGAAAGGGGTTTTGTGTTTTTGGTTTGTTTGTGTAGCAGGGATGTGTTAATTGTGTTTGTGCTATTTGTAAACCAGGAACAAGAAAACATCAGTTAACTGTCTCAGACAGTCCACAATCATGAGAACCATAACATGTGAAGTCCACATGGCCAAAGAGATACATACATGTTCTCTGGTTTTCTTGAGAAATTTTTCTGGTAAAACCGTAAAAGGGTAGAAATATCATCGTTGAAAATCCACATAAAATGTAAAATTTAAACTCTTCTCATTGCATTAAACATAATTTACTAATTAATCACTGATTGCACTTCATTTTCACCTTTTTAGTTGAAATTGAGACTTGTATCAATACTTTGTTAGTCAACTGCCTTGTCACCAAACCTAATGATCCGATCCTCTTGGTTTTGGGGAGCACCAAGCACAAAGGCACAAAAGGCACAGAGGCAAGGACCCAAAGAAAAAGCCACTTGCTGGGTCTTAGGAGCTGAAGGCGCAAGCAAGCATAGTGAATAGTACGCGTGCTTGTGCTTGTGCTTCATTGAAACGACAATAGTGGCTTCCCGGTCTCACCCTAGTGTGTTTTCCCAATTGCAGAAGGACTAGTCCTTTTCCATGTCTCTTCCAAGCAACTACTCGAAACAGAACCGACCCTCTTATATGGGGATTCCACTGGGTAATACTGGGACATCTACATCATTCCAACCGGGACTCGCTATAGAACAGTGGAAGGGGGGCATGCATGTGAATTGTGAAAGCTGCTAGTCTTAGCCTAACTTTGCCACCATGTCTCTCTTGTCCATCATGACCTCGACACTGTCCAAAACTTCAGGGAGGCTCTATATCCCTATCTATGATCAAGTTCCACAAGGTCCTCAAAGACATTGAAGCTCAGTAGATAACACATATATTCCTAAACGACTAAGTAAAGAAGCGGGGGTGGCCCTTTGGAGTTAGTAAATCGTCGAATTTGAAATGAAGGTGGCTTTCGATGTCGGTAGGTGGTCGGATTGTTTGGCTTCATAAGATATGTGATATCAATGTGTGGCTTTAGGCAATGTGGGCTATCAGAAGCAGCACTAGTAGCACAAGCAGGTCCACAAGGAATGTGATATCGGTTTCAAAGCTAAGTAGAAGCTGCTGCCGCTGCAAACTGCATAAAGCCCTCTTCCTCTCATGAGTCATATCTTTTCGAAAAGTCTGTCTCCTAGCAATCAATTCTCTGTCTTGCTTTCTCTTGGTGAAATGGTTCCATCCGGACTTTCTTTTTCTGTTTTATATATTGCTTGCTATATTCTGTATAATCTATCATTGCCCTCTTCAATTTTTATTTATGTCTAGATATATACCCTAATAAAATACTCAACCCATTTGTACATTTTTTTTGACAGAGTTGATAAACTTTAGTAATCGGACATTGGAAAAGTGAAATACTGTGTACGTATATGCATTTACCTACCTGTCTATGTTAGTCCTGGCTAGGTGATATGTTTGAGTGCAATAGTGAATGACGATTGCGACTCATCGTCACTTGGCCCATCATATGAGTAGATATGAAATTCAAATAGATGAAGGGAGGGAGGGAGCATAAGTATTTAACTGCCAAAGCTAGCTGGGCCTCATCTGCTTCAATACTCATGTATATATTCTTCCATGGTAGGGCAAGGAGTGGCATGAATGATGATGATCACAGATCACACTTGGAGGGAGAGGAAGGAATTCATATCATTCATTTGTAGCATTAGTCAGGCTAAGGCGAAGGGTGGCCTGCACTCGAAGTAACTACACAGTATATAACAGTACTTCATTTTCATGTAAACTTGGATCAGAGCAGGACATGTTCTGCAATGCCAGCTTGTGCTTACGCGTAACGGGACTGGCATGAATAGAGGAGGGTACCAAGCAACTGTCACTGTCTATGGCTATATGTATATGCATATATATAATTCTAGCTCCTCCTTCCTCGTCTTCGTCTTCATCTCCATCTTCATCTTCATCCTCATCCTCCTCCTCCTATTGTTCAGTTATAATATAGCCAGACCTGAATCAATGCCACCATTGGTGATCACAGTGGCTTATTTCACCTCCCCTACCCCTCTGTCTTTGCTTAAATTAATTGGGATTGATCAATGATCCGATGGCATTCTGGATTTCCAATTTTCCACATATATATGCTTTAACATTCTTTCAATTTCAAGTCACTCTTAGACACTTAGAAAGGCCAATGACTTTTAGTCTTCATTAAATATTGTTTGCTTAGATAGCTGTTGAGATTAAGTTACCCTTTTTCTAAGATGAGGAGGCCATTTCCCGAAAGGCCAATTTGGGATTGCATGCCATTTTACAACTAATTATTTCACATTTGTGTTCATAATTTTGGACACCATTCCCAAATTTGAATTGTAAGCTGAACATTATGTAACTAGGCAATTATTATAACATTTTCCTTAATATTTTACGGGTATGCGAGGGAGCCTTGAAGCTAACTTAAATATAATATCTAGCTAGATGTGTTCATGAATATTTACTTTGAAGAATTTCAAAAGCGTGGTGATGATATTTCCATATCTTTGGAATGACTTGCCCTTGCTGTGGTAATGAGTAGCAATGGTCTCTATTCTTGTGAGAATCCTGCAAAAGCTGGTGATGGATAAACTTATAATTGTGATTCCCCTTTTATTACTTTCTGGTTTTCTTCATAACAAATTTTACTGATGATTTTCACTTGATCGATCATTAGAACAAAGAAACTATATCAACGTAGCATATATAGTTTAGACAGAATTATACACCCAATTCTGGCCAAGAAGGATTAACTAGTAAAGTTAATTCAATTATATGAAATGAAAGGAATAGTCTAAGCTAATATTCTAGGGTTTGTGTCACATGATTGACAGTAAACATTCCTCCAACATATTCCTAATCTGTACACGGTGAAAATAAACATTTCCTTGTGCCATGCAATAACATGTGCCTCGATCTCACTCCCTCTCTTTTGAATATCCAAACCAAGAAAAGTAGAATCATATTGTCTAGAGAGGAGATTATAACTAAGCAGTAAACTAATCATAGGGTGGCAATCAAGGGTTTGTGAAGCTTACAAATTAGAAGACATGGTTGTTGGGAAGAGACATCGATGGACAAAGATGGTTTTATAGAGACAAAACATACATATGACATTTTTCTTGATGGAACTGTGGCGCTTTGTGCTTCCAATTGTTACTTGTTGTTGTTATGCATGGACATCAATAAACTTATATACAAGCTAGTTCATCTCATTGGCGATGAGAATCGATCGAAGGAAATTAAAAGAGAGAAAAGTCTCTCGGGAAGGTAGAAAGAAATTAAAAGGTATTGAAATGGACATCACAGATAGCAGCAGCAACAGTACTCTAGGGTTTGTAAGTGATCGATAAAGTGGGGAAAAATTGACCCTTGAATCACGAGGGTTCGATAAGAGTAAGAGTAGTACGGACCTGAGACCTCTCTACTTGCCTGTGATTCTGTGATTCTTTACTGCCAGAGGTTGTTATCTCTTCGATCGATCATACTCGAAGTTGAAGACAAAACCTCACCTGCCATTGCCCGGTTTGCTTGCTTTGTTATATATATGCAGTGATGCATGAGATTAATTCGATCGATGTGGTTTTCCAACACTGCCCTTGTCGGCTTCGTTATGCTTAGGGTTTCCATTACTACGTTCTTTTCCTGCTGAAAAACCCTGTCTTAGGCTCTTAGCTCTTCATTATCTGTATTTAGCCCTAGCTAGTTAGGTGTGACATTGTTGTTTCTAACACTCTTATCAGACAAACTTCAAATCAATGACTATCTGATTTGAACCAAGACAAACAAAATCCAAACATTGCATGTTGTTGTTTGGGTAGAGTAGCTAGAGACCTAGAGTGGTAGATATGGATGTGTCTTTGTCCATCCTTTTCGAATAATTCATCAACACTAACCCTAAGATGGATCAAATTTAGATTTATTAATGATTAATTACTCTTCGTTTGCTTCATAAGACGATGCATGCATATCTTTATGTATTTGCCACAAATGTCGATAGTTAGATTACAACAGAGCCTGAATAATATCTCGTTGTACCAGGCGTACGAAACTAAAAACCTATAAAAACTGTATGCTGGTCTCAAACTTGTAAGGTATGGAAGTCGAACTTGAGAGTTTCATACTACCTGACCAAATTCACCACATCATCACGAGTTATCTAACTTTAGTTAATCTCTCATTTTCCTGATGTTGATTTTTGATGGAATCAAATTTGTCAACCAGCAAATTTGATATCCACCCATATCTCTGTCTCCTCTATCTCTCTTTCCTATCTCCTCTCTCCTCTTTTTTTTTTTTTTTTTTTTGATTGGATGGTCGTTTTGGTGACATAATTAGGATTAGCAAAAAGAAGTGTCATGAAGGGTGATATGGTAATTTAAGGGATGCTGAAGCTGCCAAAAGCGAAAAGCCTGAGTTGATGTAACGAAATGGCTTTCGTATGCGGACAAAGTTTAAGAGAAAGTCAATGATTGGTCGACACGTGGTGGGAAAAGTATTTGACATGGATGGTGATGCAGCCGGCGCCTTGGAGGCTCTCTCACCGTTGATTGCGTGGACGAAAACACGTTATTCATAGATCATGTGACGCAATATATCTTTTTGAAATTAGAATTTGTCAAAAAAAATTATAAGCTCCCATTTCAAGCTTCATAATCATGGCAACTAGGGTTTTATGCAAATTTACTCTAGGTCTTAGTTTAGTTCCAATTTGTTACAATCCACGAAAAGGCGGCGAGCAAAAATATCAAGAGAAAAGAAACAAATAAGAAAACAAGGGTAACCGTTTTAGTTATTAATAAATCAATACGTTACACATTAGAATATTTTATAATTTGTTGTCACCATGAATGAGTGGCAATATGCATGAACTTGACATATGGTTTAGTAGTCGCTTTAATAGATGTCAGGGTTAGCACTGCATTAATTCTTTGACAATGGAATATGAGCAAAACTACACTCAAATTTTGATATAGAAAGTGTACCGTACGAAATATGATTTTATGTGTTTATGAACTTGGATTGTACACATATTCCTGTTTTCTTTCGGTTATTCTTGACCTCATTATTACAAAGAAAGAGAAGTCAGAAAAACAAAAACAAAATATTGATTTACATCATTTTCCCATCAAGTCAATTCAAAGAGCGGAAATTCTCTAACCAACTGATCATATAAAGTGATGAAAACTCAACATAAATTTTTTCCCTTTTACAAAACTACAAGGACAGAAAGCAAGAAAAGGATTGATGAATTACATCATTTTCCCTACAAATCAACTTAAAGAGAACAAAAACTCATTCAAAGTGATCTAATGAACTCACCACAAAATCACAAATAGTGCTATTTTTGCAAAAAGCATGCGTATGCGCATGCCTCTTTAATTTGATAGTGATCAAAAACAAGTCCACTTTGATTGATTAGACCATCTTTCTATCTAAACTAACCCCAAGCGCGCGTAATCAAATCAAATATTGTGATTACCCTTTGGCATAATTACTTGGATGAAAAACTCTAAAGATCACCAGGTCTCTCTCATTCAAATCGCATTCGGATTTGGCATGAGTACCTATGGATACTCCAATTAAGCTTCTCATAATTGAGGTCAAAACCTCAATTTGTTATAAGATAATAACCAACTTATTCAAGAGGTAATGTCCATATATGCAATGACATGTGTATTATTAGCAGCATATCATTATCCTTGTTTGTAGGATGAATATAGGGAGCGGTGGCTTATGATTATAAGAGAAAAGATTATAAGATATGGTGGGGATGGGATTTGTAATCTAATCATATGTGCAAGATCCCATCTTTTGCTCTTTGTAACTTGTCTTTACCAACTAAATCTTTTTTATCACCTTCTTCTAAAGGCTCTTCTTATCTATCTTGTAGCTAGGAGAAAGGAGGGAAAAAAAAAAAACAATTGGTTGCATAGCTTCAATTATTGTCAATAATTTTCATGGCATGCACTTGCTCCAAAGTTTATCAATAAATCTAGTTCAATCATTTATATGCAGTGATATAGTACTGCATGAGATAGAATTTAGAGAGAACGGAATGTCCAAACATATAATTCAATTATGGAATTGTCTATTTGTTTTTTCTTGCACGAGTTATTATTAGTAAGTTTGGAGCTATTTGAGTGTTTTTTTTTTAAATTACGTTTGTTCATATTTTCTTCATGATATGTGTAAAATTGAAAGAATATTTTTTAATTATAATAATTCTAAATTTAGTACCATTTGATCTAGCGGCATAACCTCTTCAATTCATAAAGTTGTAATATTTAAGTTGTTTACCTGATAAAAAATAATAATAATTCAAAGAACAAACGATTAGAACTAAGTCGCCAATATCATTTTTGCTTCTCAATTAGAAAACATGCATGTTCTGAGTTTTCATTTCAGGTTTACGTGAAGAAAATAGTTACTGAACACTTGTAATAAGTTTTGATTCCGGTTTCAGCTGTCGTAGAGGTTCCGGTTGTAATTTTATTTTCTTCTAGAAAAATGCTGGTAATTTGCATCGAGGAACCACGTACAAAGGCACAACCTCGATAGTACTCATAACAGAAAAAAGAAAAAACCACGAACTAGTAGATAAACTTTGTTCTCACATTGTGAAATATGCATATACATCCATCTTTCATGAAGTGACAGCACAAAGCTATAAACATAATGGGACACAACCATATTGATTGATCTCTGCTTCTTCTGGTTTTTCTGCTGGGTGCCATTCAGATTTCAGATCCTTGTATAGGTTGGAAATCAAGAAAGGAAAAATGCATTTACGAAACAAGTTTTGCAAGCAAAGGTACCTCTCCAGTTAGCTGCAGCCTTTCCTTGTTGGATTATTACTTTGTTCATTTTCGAAAACTCCAGGCCTCGTTTAAGTGATTGCTTATTCTGCTTTGTCCTTTTGGGATTTTGATTGTGCAGTGTGAAAATTATGGTTGCAAGTATACCTATAGCTTCTGATCGATTCTGTTATTGCCCTACTAGTTTTTAAAGTTTGATCTGTATGATTGTATCACCTCTCTGCATATCTAACTAAAGTTAGACAGTGAACATGCCTTGAAGGACGAGTTCAGATCTTTCTTGAAAGATTCAATTCGATGCTCTTGCTTAAGAATTTCGATTCTCTCACACAGGCTGACACACACTTACTCTTCTATATAAGCTTTTTGATTAAACTTGATGTACAATGATTGACGACTCTTATTTACTCCCTGGTCGATTCTTAGCTCCAATTAATATATACTGCTTGTTTAGTTGTGTTATATTGTTAACTAAACGTACTCTCCAAACATACAATATAACGTACGTTCTTTTATCATTCACATTCATATTTAATTTAGCTTTACAAACGGAAACCATTTCTTCATTTATATACATGACAAGTCTGAACTCTTAACTAATCATCTTTAAAATAAAATAAGTTAAAAAAATTGAAAAAAATACTCTTAACTAATTATCATGATCGACTTGTACAAAATAACACAAGTATCGTGTGTGCTCTTGCCCCTTATATAGTGTATACAATGTTTCTAGACATTCATATCGATCACTTAATGCATACGTGTCTATTTTAGCATATTATTTGCGAGATCATCATTATACGTATATTATAATACCACAAACACATGTATCGCGTTTGCCCTTGTCTCCTCACCTCATATAATCTTTTAAGACATTCACACTAGTTCATACATAACTACATAACTCGACATCACATTCAAGAAATTTTTATAGATCGCCAATTCGATACTTAATACAACATTTTCGAATTGCACAAGTTATGGTAAACTATGTGTCATGTTGTCTTTATTCAGCATATACATTGCATATATATCGGTAGACACACATCGTTCCTACACAATCAATTAACTTTGTATTTTTTGTATAATTGGTGATGGTCAAATTAATTAGAGGTTAATGTGAACGGTTACTTTGTCGAATTTTGGGGCATGAAGAATTGAAGATGATGAACTTGGTGGCCAGCATATATGTCGAAGTGTTACAGTTGAGTTTGTGTTTTAAATCCGTAGGGACCCTTTGAAGGGCACATGGGCCAACATGTCTTGGGTCTATTAGGACAGGATTAGGGGAGGGTGCCTTTGCGTGGGTACCCCATTGTTTGGGTCAACTAGAGCATATTTCCCCACCCAAACCGCACAAAAGAAACCCTAAAATAGACAGCCTTGTTTCCATGTGCTCAAATTTAAGAGCAACAAAACCAACACCTTCTTTGTGTTGTGCTCCCTTTCTCCTCTCATCTATCTCATCTCTCTCTTTCTCCTTGAGTTCCCCTAACACTCCCAAATCATCTTCCTGGGAACAAGGAAGAAGTTAGGAAAGGAACTATACCACTTCAATTTCTATGAACATTAATCCCTACATATATCCTTCCCCCTTCAAGCAACCACCATGGTTAATTATTTACAAGTAGCTATCTACCCTTGCTTGATCCATCATTCCATCAATATATATTTGAGTCATGTTGATTTATCTATATCGATCGGTCATATTCTAGTGATTAGCACATATGTATTTGCGGTGGATTAATTGTGTTATTCTTTATGATTTGTTATCGATAATATTTAGGGTTGTCCAGACTTTCATGTTTGTTAGTTCTAACGTATGACGACCGCTCATATTTTTAAGTTTGTAAGTTGTAACGTATGAAAATATACATATATATTATACATTATATTAACGGTGACTAAAAGTTCTATTTATAATACGACAACTTCCAGTGCGTGCTAGGTTGAAAGCTATAAATATAGGCGTTGATCGAATCGGTTACCATTAAATATTCCAGTGTGGAAAAATGAATTATAAATTGACTTAGTTATCAATAATGGTTAAGATACCTCAAATTTTAATGTTTGTAACGTATGTATATACATGTGTGTTTATATTCAGTAATGATCGTCTAAAAGTCTTCTCTTTATAATACTACAAATTCTCTAATTAGTGTAATATGAGGCGCTAAGTTAGAAACTATAGACATAGGTGTAGAATTGCTTCATCACTCATTATTTCAATTTCAACGTCAAAAGATGAATTATGGGTTTAAGGAACATGGGTTATTAGCATTGTATATAAATTATGGAGTTGACTCAATATTTTTAATTTTTTTTCTAAATTATGTCCATAATACAAAAATGTGGTGTTTATTGAGACAACTAATATAAGCAATAATGTAATTGAACATCCAACATTTCTTTCCATGTCTCCATCAGGTTTACTGATTTGGGCAAATTAAGACTTGGTAATGACACGTACGTTAAGCATATATATAGTTAGATATATAGTTTCATTATCAAACTAGAGCGTTATACATCAATAAAATGTAATGGGTTGAATACTATGTTACTATGTATAGTGAATTGCCAAATGCAATAAGGTAAACCATGGTGCTTTCTATTATGAAGCTTTTGATCCATTTATAAGTTGTAATTAACTTGCTAGAGTTCCAACTTCCAAATAATAAAGCTAGGGAGGTTGGAATTTGAAACCAATTTAACTTGGGGTAGCAAGAGAGTCATCCTAGTTATGGGTAAAGCTTATATTTTAACTAGTCCATATATTAATTAGATTTTGATTAGCTTATGTCAATATAAAATGATAATCGAAATTCTCATAAAGCTGCTGGGAACATTCTTACATTAGAATGTTCATCACCATGCCCACTACATTATTCAACAACAAAAAAATTTGGTTTTTCGAAAAAGAAAAAGCTATGATATTTTCAATAAAATCAGAAAATAAATAATTTTGAAAATGTAGTTGTGGGATATAATAATACTAAGAAGAAAAGACAAGGGTAACATTGTCCTCAAAGAATTAACAGAAAATGTTATTAACAAAATCCTCCTCTCCCTTCTCGATCGTTGACCCTTTAGAATTCCAATGGCGGCCCCTACGCCGTTGGCCTTGCTTTGCTTCTCTCTCTCTCTCTCCCTCCTAAAAATTAAAAACCCACCTCCTCTTCTCTCTCTCTCTCACTCTCTTCCTAGTATTAAAACCAAGACACACTTCTAGTAACAGACGCAAGACTAAGGAGAGCTAAGAAGAGATAGAGAGAGAGAGAGGGAGAGGGTAGTGATCATCAACATGGAGCTATTGTCCTGGATCAAGTTTGTGTCTTTGTGTTTCATTCTTGGAGTGTTTGGTCTGAGGATTCTGGTGCTGCTTTGGTGGAGGCCCAGAAGAATTGAGGAGCATTTTGCAAGGCAAGGGATCAGAGGACCTCCTTATCAGTTCTTCATTGGAAATGTGAAAGAGCTTGTGGGGATGATGATCAAGGCCTCTGCTCATACCATGCCTTCTTCCTGTCACAATATTCTCCCCAGAGTCCTCCCTTTTTACCATCACTGGAAAAAAATCTATGGTAATTATCCTCCCTCCCTCTCTCTCTCTCTCATCACATGGTTTTCATTGTTTTATAACCTGAACAAAGCAGAAGAAGAAACCAAGTTTTCACAACTGGGTTTTCAATTTCTTGGTTTGGTATTGCATTCATGTGTCTGTTAAGCCTTCTTCTTCTCTCTTTGGTTTCTGTGTATGAGAAAAAGAAGAACTGCAGAAAGATAGTCTTGAAGTTGAATGATTAAAGTGGTAGTGATGGGTATGGTAGCTAGCTTGTAGCTGCTATGCATGATTGTTCCTTTATCTTGGTTTGAGATGGTGATCAGAATTTGAGGCTTTTTAGAAAAGGCTCATTTTTAGTTTTGGGTACTTCTTCTTAGCCTTTTTCAGGCTGCTTTTTCTGAGCTTTTTGGATGCTTGATGTTGAAGTTCAGATTTTGTTCTTTTCCACAGCTAGCTATCTGTTTTTTTTTTCTTCCCCCTTCTTCTCCTTCTCCTTCTCTCCCTCTCTCTCTCTCTCTCTCTCTCTCTCTCTCTCTCTCTCTCCCCCCTTGTGTAATCCACCACTCTTCTTCAAGAAAATGGTGGTAAACTCCATTTCAGACAAGTTAATTTTGAGGTTGGTTTCAACTTTTTTTTTTTTTGCCGGGAGAGTAAGGCTTTCATTTACTTTTCAGTTTTTGATTGTCGTCCTCTTTCGTTTGTTTTCATTTGGGGGGCTTGGAGTCCCCAAATGAAAGCCTTTGTATGTATGCATCTGTTTGGTATTGCTATATAGCTTGTTCTTGATCGAGTTGTCTTCTTCCTTCTTCTACTTTCTTTTGTTTTTGCTGCTCTCTCTCTTCCCCCATTGTAGGGTCTACGTACACTATCCATTCCATGCTTATAACTAACTAATTGTACAATTAGCTAATCATAAACCTTGTTTAAAACAGGTGCATCATTTCTTGTGTGGTTCGGACCAACAGTTCGTCTCACCGTCTCCGACCCCGATCTCATCCGAGAAGTGTTCACTTCTAAGTCGGAATTCTATGAGAAAAATGAGGCTCACCCTCTTGTGAAGCAACTTGAAGGCGACGGCCTCTTGAGCCTCAAAGGTGAGAAATGGGCTCACCACAGAAAGATCATCACCCCTACATTTCATATGGAGAATCTCAAGGTATGCAACTCTCATGAAGTTCATCTCTTTATTAATTGTGACATGTAATAATTCCAATCTCATTCATTTTGATGATCAATGATTTTTCAGTTACTCATACCTGTCATGGCAACGAGTATGGTGGACATGATGGACAAATGGTTAGCAATGTCGTCCGACTCTGGTGAGGTTGAGATTGAAGTTTCCGAATCGTTCCAAACCCTAACCGAAGACATTATTACCCGAACTGCATTTGGTACCAGCTATGAAGACGGCAAAGCCATTTTCCGGCTACAAGCTGAGCAAGTGCTCTTCGTAGCCGAGGCCTTTCAAAAAGTCTTCATCCCCGGTCATAGGTATGTTACCTTACACGAAAAAATGAAAGTTACCGTCTGTCATGTTATGTCGTTAAATGTGACTAACAATTTAATCTTTTTTAGATTTCTACCCACGAGGCGTAACATAAACTCGTGGAAATTGGACAAGGAAATCAGGAAAAAGCTCATGGAGCTGATCGATTTGAGGAGGGAGAATTCGATGAAGAACGTGAACGGAAAATGTTCCAAGGATTTACTAGGGCTTATGATTCAGGCCTCGGATTCTGCTTCATCCTCATCATCCGACATTGACCCCATTACTGTGAACGACATTGTGGAAGAGTGCAAGGCCTTCTTCTTTGCTGGCAGCCAAACCACATCCAATTTGCTGACGTGGACGACGGTTCTCTTGGCAATGCACCCACAGTGGCAGCTGCAGGCACGTGCCGAGGTGCTCAGGGTGTGTGGATCACGTGACATACCCACCAAAGACGATGTCGTAAAGCTCAAGACGGTAAGCAAACATTAGGACAAAAATCATGTCTTGTCTCTTTACCTCCATGTTTGTTTCCTCAACAAAAAAACAGACTGCCACCTTTTTTTATGTGTCTTAAGCACGTAAGGGTATTTCAAGCATTCCACAATTGTTAAGTGACATCGGAAATTATTGTCTGCAGCTCAATATGATCCTCAATGAGTCCTTGAGGTTGTACCCGCCCACGGTCGCGACGATCCGACGGTCAAGGACGGATGTGGAGCTCGGGGGATACAAGATCCCTCGTGGGACCGAGCTTTTGATCCCAATTTTGGCTGTTCATCATGATCAAGCCTTATGGGGAAATGACGTGAATGAGTTCAACCCGGCCAGGTTTGCGGACGGGGTGGCTCGGGCCGCCAAGCATCCGGTGGCATTCATTCCTTTCGGGCTCGGAAACCGCACGTGCATTGGGCAAAATCTAGCGCTCTTGCAGGCGAAACTAGCCCTCGCCATCATCCTTCAACGGTTCTCGTTTAAGATGTCTCCCACTTATCAACACGCACCAACGGTCCTGATGATGCTTTACCCTCAATATGGTGCACCCGTCATCTTTCAACGTCTCCCCCAAGATCAAGGAAAAGATCAAGCGTCTTGATCTAGCTCTACTCCTATGCATACCAATCCTTTGTGTGTGAGTGCGGGTATAGGATCCCAAAGTAATTGACTGAAATACCCATTTGGTCGATTTACTCAATTTGGTTTTTTTATTTTCTTCAGTCTATTTTTCTTTTTATGCTGGGTTTTCATACAACTATAGGAGCTAAAGAGGCATATATCTTAAGAGTAATAAGTTGAATTCCCTTTAACCTAGCGTTACCTACTGACCTCCTTATGAACATGACCATGATGGTTTTTTACCGAAGGAAAGGTATTAACCTTGGCATGCAAGCTTTCTTTTCTCAGTCTAGGAATTAATTAGTAAATTGCTAACAAGTAGAGGTAGCTAGCTTCTTCTTCTATCTTTCTCTCGTTTGTATGTAATGTATATTCTGTTCTGTTGCTACAAAGTTTTGTACCATCATCAGTTTCTATCAATGAATCTTTAATTTAATTGGTTGCATCAATCGTTTCTAATTTTGCTAATAAATTCCGAACCAAAACGATTAAAATAGAAAGGCCGAGATTGATCAAAACATGAATCGACTAGTTTATTATATCATTTCTTACGCATGATCAATTCTGATTTTTGAAGATTGAAGTGTTTAGTTGATTAGAAACCAAGTTGTTGGTTGGAACCCAAGAAAGAAAATGTTGCAATGTTGGTGACATAAACTATATATGCGTACATCAACATTTGCTTATTATATATATGGCTCACACTCTAGCTCACTCTAAAGCAGCTGTCTATATATCTACAATATACGCTCTTATACATGGCTGCAAGTTAAACATTCAAAACCCAATGTATAAAACTCTAATGTATATAGGTTTCTAATACCATTTAGGGCAACAACTATTATGATCTTGATGCATACAATTTAAACCATTGTTCTCTCACATTGCAACAAGTTTTGGTAATTTTCAACACATAATAACAAGGGGTGCTCAAAGTTATATATTATAAGAATGAATGTATTCTTGGTTAGATTAGATTATGGTATTGTACTAGCAGAAGCAATAGTATACTAAAGCAAGGAGGAGTGACACATGCTGTACCCAAGGCATGAGATGTTGTGTTAACTAAGAATAAAAGCAAAGGTGAAAGTGAATCCAGCATGCAAATACACTTTTTTGATACATTCTTCTTTTCTGGGTTTTAGGGCTTTTTGAGTTTTGATATTGTTAGTTTAATTTGTAAGATTTGTTTGTGTTGAGAAATGTAATGGTAACAACCTTTCTTTCTTGCTTTTGGGGATCTCCTCATGCTCTTGGAAGGTAGCTAAGTTTTTGGGTTTTTTGATGGTCCCCAAAGTAGGATGTGGTTTGGCCTTTGGAGCTACAAATCAAATCTCCCCTCTTCTATTTCAATTTCTATTTTGGTGTATTTTAGCTTTTGTTAAAGCCTTAAAGGAATCAAGAGCATGCCAAGAAGCATGTGATCTCATCACTCATCCCTAATTTCCTTATCTCATAACCCTCGATTCGACATCTACTCAGCTCATGAATGAAACAACTTATTTAGACTTACATACAAAAGATCAGTGATCATTTTCGTAACACAAATGCAACAAGAATGAGATAACAGATAGTTGTATATAACAAGTGATAAGATAGCAGATATAAATTCGACATGTTAGTCCTTCTCGCACTCGCTTTCCATGAGGGGCATGGTGTAGAATATGTATGGGGGCATTAATGGTGATTATAACCTGATTATTCTTCCTTATCACGAAGCATGATTAATTATCTAGAACAAAGTGCTAGCTAGCTCTACAAGGACCATAACCATTATCATGTATTGCGCATTCCTTAATCTTGGGTGAAGTGTTCTTTGCTTTGCTTTGCTTTCTATCTGAAAATCTGAATAGAAGAGTGAGAGATGGGGCATGAGGAAGAGCTAGAATTGCCTTTACGATACTCCAATCACATAAAACTAAGAATATAATGTTTTCACGTACCCATGATTCTCCTCCCCATTGTTTAATCTGCAACACACTTCCCCTCATATATAGTAATCCATGTCCTAATCTTGGCCCTTATATTTCTAATTTACAAAGCATGCTTCTAACATTAACATCTAGGCAATGTCTCCCTCATCGAGCTAGATGACAAACCCAGCCTCTCCAATGGATCCATCTCAAAAGGTCAAGCTAGCTAGCAGCTCCATGGTTTTGAAAATATATACAAGACAACAATGCAGAAAAACTTAGAGTAAAGTTGAGGTTATTTTGAACCTCGTTTTCTTTTTGTGCAAGTAGCTAGCCGTTTGAACCCTAAGAACTGCAAGCAGATTATATATATCTGTCAGGAACAAGAAAAATTGATCTGTCTCAGAAATTGAAATGGGTTTTTTGTCCCCTGCCCTCTTCACCCAGATTAAGAAATATGAGTTTAATAGATCCCTAGAAAATGGTTTAAGATGGAGCTAGGGTTGTGGCAGAGTCGTATCTATTCTATAGTTTTTCCCTAATATAATGAATCAAAACCAGCTAGCTAGCTGAGTTTATATTAACGTAAATCCCCTCACTAATGTCTCCCAAATTTGCAGCCATGCCAAAGCAATTGAGCTGGCTCATGTAATGTCTGCCCTTGATTAATGCAACGCTGTCGGTCTGTCATAGACCAACGGCCTCCTATGCCCTTCTGTATTTCTCTTCTGCATTATATGATTGGCCATTGCTAGCTCTTTCTTTATGTTCTACATATCATCCATATCTCACTGTTTTGCCCTATCTTTACCTACCATTTGATTACTGGGATTGCTCAGAAGTCTCTGTTAGTTGTATTGGAAATATGACAGATATGTAACAAATCCATTTTTAATAGAGCATGATGAACCATGAATGTCCCCTCCTGCTGATGCATCAAATTTTTCAGTGCAACGGTGAAATCATGTGACAATGTTGATATGTAATCCGCGATCAATAATTAACACACTTGACATGTTGTTTAACGATTACGTGCTTGTTTTATGATCACTCGCTAGGGTCATCATATTACAAGACTAGGAACGAATCGATCCCAAACAAACGAAAAGTCGAAAACTAGTTGATTGAACTCTCACCCCAATCGTTTAGAACACAGCAAACACATGTTTACTAGAGAATGGCACGAAGTAAGATCACAACACCAGAAAATGGGAAATGAAAACAATAAATGGTGTATTACAGCTTAGGTGTAGGGGAAGGGGAGCTCATAAATATATATATAGAAATGACAACAACTTGATAGTTTTTTCGAATGCCATGTTATGTGTCGATATTGGGGATATTAGTACAGATGAGGACCAAAATGTATCTGTCAAACCAAAATTGTGAAAGAAGCTAGCTCATAGTAATAGCTCTGCATCTGCATCATCATATAGTAATAGTAGCCACACCTAAAACATTGTTGAGGAGAGGAGGTGGGAGTGGTACTGGTACTACCCCTATAGGTTAAGGTCCTTGAGGACCATCAAGGAGGATTAGCCCAAACAAGACCTGGACATCTCTGTCTATATCTTTCTCTCTCTTTCTTTGAGTGTCTGAGTTTTAGAGGAGGAGCACAATCACATGGGAATCCCAATCATGGAGGAGAAGAGAGTGAGACAATAGCAGGGAGGATCTGGTGGGAGCCAAATAAATGCAGCACCACCCCCATACTCATTTTTTTTTGCTGATCCAAAAGAGCCTTTCTTGCTAGAAATTTAAGAAAGGAATGACACCTGGGAACCCTGTTGCTCATTCCAGTGACAACAACACCTGTGTGATTGCCCCTTTGCTTCTCTTGAAGATTCTGATGGAGAAGAGCCAAAACTAAATTCAGGACGCGTCTGTAAACTTGAAGAGTGCCATGTGGTTATCTGTATAGTCAAACACGTTTTGTGATTAAGATAGTGGTTATACCAAGCATATATAACTTGTGAATCATACTCAAGATATGTACCTGTAATTTGTTAGAAATAGAGATTGACTTGTCCAAAAAAATAAGGAAAACAAATGCCCTGGTGCAGCTTCTAAGAAAAACAAAAACAAAAAGTGATAGAAAAGATACTAAGAATCCCCAAAGTTTGATTAAGATTGATTTCTGGACAAGTTTTCTTCCCCAAAGTTTTCTTCCAGGTCATACCAGTACCATGAAGATGAGACTCATTATGAATCTAAGAAAGTGGGTTTTCAATCCAATATTGCATAGATGAAAGCCCAAGAATCTTATATTCCGTACTGTACAAGAAATATATATAAAGCCCAAAAGATGGTAATTTCACTTGCAAGCATTCTTCTTGCTGGTTTAAATCATACAAGGTTCCAGACTTCCAGCTTTCAATTGAAGTTTAAAGCTCCATCTGTCAAAATGCATACCAACTTAAGACGCTTACAGTTGGTTTCAATAACAATTAAGCTGTAGTATCAGAAAGGAGAAAAGAATATTCGTCTGAAATTCCACTGAATTATTCTGTTGCATTCTCTGAAATCTTCCCTAGTACGAAAAACAATAAAATCAGGCTTCAGAATTCTACTGGATTATCCAAAGAATGTCAAGGAGGAATGTTCATGTGAACAAACAAAATATTAGCTGAATTATTTGAGTTGCCAAAGCAATAAGATTTTGCTGATGCAGTTCAATGAACTATATGCTTATGATCCTGAAATAGTTGCATCAGATTGAACAAACTAGTGAGTAACGAGTAGAGCTGATACCAGTACTGCAATCCTCCAATCTTGCCAAAGTAAGCAAAAGCCTTGTCACAGACTTACAGTTGGGTGACTAACATCATCACAGCTTTATGCTTGGTTTCATGAGGATTGACCAAACATATATATATTTCCCATAGAACAATTCTGCAGCAGAACCCGTAAAATCTGAAACTCAGGGCTGCGTAACTCAAGATTTGCAGCCACAACAGACAGAAGGGATATGTATACAACTTGAGATGGAGGAATGGAAAGACTTTCTGAGATCATTCAAGCCAAAAGGAACATGCACAAGAAGTAAAATTTTCATTTGTCCATCAGTCCGTGTAGCTCAGGCTCAATAACAATATTATCTTGAGGTTTATTCCCATACCAATTTACTTTATTCCCATACTCTGCTCACTGGTTCAAATGAATAACTATATAAATATACAATCACCAAAGCTTCTTGCAGCAGATGAGAGGGACCAAAGGAGCAATGCAACATAACCAGGCAGATAAGTTTAAAAGGAAACGTATAATGAATAGGCAGAAGGACATTCAGTGGTGCACACAGTCCGGACATGAAATCTTCTTACTACTGAAACTTGGATAGTTCGCAATTTGGCTAGTGATTATTTTGACAGCAAATTACATATTCTTGCTGATCACTGTAAGATGCAACATGTATGCTATCAAGTGAGTTACCATGCAATGAAAGTAACACATTTTCCAACTCTGCAGTTATGATCCATTGATTATACATCTCCCAACAAGAATGTTTAGAGCTAACAATCTGAACAATGTCCAGCCCACAAGTTGCTCAAGTAAGCATCATAGAGGCATGTGTGCAGATGTGCATGCATAAAAATGTGTAGATTATACTTATCGCATCTTTTGCAGAAGTTACATGTAAAAGTCTGAGTTCCAAATTTCAGAGTCACCAACGAGTATGTTGCATCGTAGGTAGGCCTATGAGCAAGTAGAGATGATTGAGTCTTTCCTTTATCTCAAAATCTGATTGAAGTACTGACTCTAAGTCTTAAAGTTGAAAATAACGAAAAACATCAAGTTTTTCATACTATACATTTGTGAAGTCTATCAGCAGAAGAACTTAATCCAAGGTAAGGTTTCTTGCTACTTCACTTCATTTTAGACATGGTTTTGTATTGACTGAATCAAGATATTGCCCTTGTATGCAGTTACAGTATCCAGACTATGTAAGAAAGACACCAATAATGAAAGGGAAGGGTGAACATTTTACGTTGATAAAGGGGTATTTGCATGCCATAAAATGAAAAGCAATATGAAACGCAAACTGTGTTCACAAGATGAATTTCTAACAGAATGAGACTCAGACAGAAACCAGCAAGTCAAATCAGATATACATGAATGAGCTGAAGCAGAGGTTTGAAATAAAACCTTTCAGGCATCCACAACTCAGGTCATCCCGTGTCAGCCAGAAGATTTTTGTCTTACAACCTTCAGCAAAACAGACATCTAAGGCTCACAGGTTGCCTGAAATGGAAGAATGCAGAACCAAGTGCAATACAGCATCATAAGCCATCCTGTAACTGTGAGAAAGCTGGCAAGCCCCAACATCAACTTTGGAGACTTGAAAGTAAGGGGACAAGCCTCCTACTTCGGCCCTGGAAAACGCAGGGGAAGCATAAATAATTGTCCACAAATGAAATGGCATACTTCCAAGTGATAGGTGGCAATCAAGTCATGTACTCATATGAACTATGGAACATATATATCATGACAAGAACATCTAAGAGAACGCTGCAAGCTTTATAAATAAAACAGAGGACCAAAAATAAAATAAACATAGGCAAATCAAACTGACTAGTTGATTATTTGCAGGAAAACATCCATACTATCTTAAGAAGTTACATATATAGGCAACTTCCTATAGTAAACATATAATTAATCTCATAATCATGATATTGCTTTTAGTACAACCAAGAAGGACAAACAGAAGAGAATGATTGATACTCAAAGATGTCTTTGATAAGATGCGTACTTAAAAAGGTTTGTACTACATAGAGTTTAAACTTTGATCTGAACCGCTATGTGTTTTAACTAAATACAAAAGGATATGAAAACAACTCGTCTTGTTTCTTATTGTACAGCCAGGTCATTATGAAAATCATTCATCAGATTCTACACCTAGAAGGAAGACAAGAATCACAAGACATAATTCTAGTTTTCCTGTCATCTAATATGAATGTTGTTATCTGCAGAAATTAAGTTTCTAAGCTCCATTAAATGTTCATCATTCGATATATGAAGCGAAAGACGAAGATTTGTCACCAATTCTTCTTGTTCCCAGCTTAAAGGTCCTGATGCATGCAATGCCTCTATCGTGCAATGGTAGGCTTGCAGCTCTAACCTATGGATCTCAGCTGCCAATTCTTTCTTTGTGGGAAGGACAGAGTTTCCTTCCTCATATCCCAAGTGACAAACAGATTCAGCATCACAAAACTGGTCTTTGAAATCTCCAGTAGAACCAGAGGAAACATGATGAGGTGACTTATAGGGATCTTTGCTACCGATGCTACAACTACCTACTGAGCACGTAACAGTATCAACATCATCTGACTTCAAGTTAATGGAAAACAAACACCCAGCATTACCACTCGGTTTCCTCTTTACTAAATCAACCTCAGACAATACAGTTGTTCTGTTATTAAGAGAAGCACATATTTCTTTTCCGCCCAGCATCCGACTTGGCAAAGCAACATCTACATGTTCAGCTATCCTAGATAAGTTGCTAGCAATGACTCTTTGACACCTGCCTTCTCTCTCAACTGCTCGAAACTTCTCAGTAGCACCACCATATGCTTCATCTTGCAAGTGTGATGATCCTCTCTTCAGATTCTGAGACGATGCAGTGTGGGATTTCTTGAAACTGACTTTCTGAGCTTTTAGACTCAAGATTGCACCTTGCTTTCCATTATCATATTGACTTGCACCCTGAGTGCCAGAAAGTGAAGAAGACATTAGCACATGAAAGCAACCTAGACAACAACTAGTGAAAAGTGTATTCCATAGCCATTATAACAGATTAAAGTAAAGTAAAAATTCAAAGTGAAACGCCTAAATATTAGATTCAAATAAAGAATAGATATTGGATGAAACATTGATATCACAAGAACATCTTTAACACTACTAAGTATTTTGCTCACAAAGCTGCAATATGTAACATGAAGAAACTGTGAAGCAAACAGTTCAGAAGATATTACCTTTCCAACCACAACCCATTTGTCATCTTGCCAGAACTGTCTAACTCGAACTTCCAGTTTCCCAACCTTATTTTCCCGGCAGGATCCAACTATCCTGACCAAAAAGTCCTTGTTTCCTAAAACCTCAGAAATGGTTGCCATTTTCCATGAGAAATTGTCAAAAACCTCCACAATATCACCAGGAACCCAACTCTCTGTAACTTCCACTGGAGGAGGGCAAGGCCTAATTGCTGTTCTGTGTACCCTCTCCACAACAGTCTCATCATTAGCAGCCTCTACTCCATATCTAACAGTATATTTGTGGCCGTCACGGCAGATGATCTCGGCACACCACCAAGATCCTGAAGGCACCTCCTTTTTCCTCAGGACTTCCACACTGCTCCCTTTTTTGAATCTCATGATGCTAATTATACAACCGCCACAATTCTCGATCACAATCCTGCTCCTGAACAAGAGAACAAACTTAATACACAAGGCAAAAGTCACAATACAAGAGTCTCAGTTTTGAAATGAGATGATAACACTCTTAAAATCTCACAAGGAACAGTACAGAGGATCCAAGGTGATCAAATGAGTAATATAACGATAAAAAGGAACATCCACATTTTGGGGAACATTACAAACAAATTAACATCTCTCACAGACTCACATCTATGTCTTATCAGGGAATCATTTAAAGTTCCAATTTTTATCCACCAAACACTACATAAAATCTAAAAACTTGAAGAATTCCATTACTTTTAAAATCAGAATTTTTTTTGAAAAGGATCAGAAATCTAAATCAAGCTGCCAAAACATATGCTCTGCTTGGCTGCTGACAAAATGCAAGAAGATAAAAAGCACCATACTTACAATTCCTAAGTTTCTCATTGATTAAGACCTCAAAAAACTCAAATTAGCACTCAACTGAGCTCAAGACAACTCCATGGTTTAGTTTCATCCACCAAATTTCATCTACCATACAAGCAAAATAAACAAAAACCCAATCTTTTTCTTCTTGTTTCCACCGTTTTCTCAGCAAATAAGGAGTTGGGTCATAGAAAACAGATTGACCCAATAAGAAAAATCAAACTTTTCTGCAAATTTGTAATCTTCATGATGAAGAAATGAACTGAATAATTAAGATGGAAGGAATCAAAGCACGGATATTGATCATGTATTGTAAATGCAGAGAGAGATACAAAGAAACGTAAAACAAAGAGTTAAACTGACCTTTAATGTCAATTCAGAGAGAGATTGGCTATCAGAAATGAAGTTTGAAGTCTGTGATGATGATGATTCTTCTTCTTCTTCTTGTGTTTGTTTTAGTTTTTTTTGGTTTTTTGATAATAATTATTAATTGTGTGAGTATTTAAAAGGTCCAAATATTTAGCTTAATAAGCAACGAATATGGCATGGTTTCCAATCTTCCATGCCAAGTTGCCATCTATGCAAGAATAGCTTGGTGAGGTGTACCTTAACTGTAACATCTTATGATAAATTATGGGTGTGCACACTATGACACACAGAACTTGACTTCGGTCATAACCTTTTATCATTTTAAGGTGATCATAACTAATGAATATGAGACATGTGTCTATTTTGAAAGATTTGACTGTAATTTAAGGACATAATATGAGGATTTTGGATATTTAACATGTTTGTTTATAATTATTGTTGACACTTGTTGATCTTTCATTGGTTTTTGTCACCCATAAATGACCATAGCTGACCACCCAAGTTATTTCCTGGCACATATCCCTCTTTCTTCTCTATTTCGTTTGCTACATAAAAAAGAGATTTATTGTTTTAGTACTTTAGATTATATAGTTTGTGGTTTTTCATTTGATAATGCAAGTTAAAAACTGAATCATGCGTGAATCAAAAAAAGTATTATTCTCTCTCCTCTTACTAAAGATAATGCAAGTTAAAGCAAATAAGATAAACCATTTTGAGCACGAGTTATCCATTTTCACAAAAACTTATTTGTTTCAAGTTATATTTGTATATATCTTGCATATTCACGAGCTAATTGGTATTCGGATGTCTTGTGATCTCTTGTGCAATTGCATTGTCTTGTGTAACAAGTTGAGATGTGGATCACTAATGACTTATTGAGTAATCCGGTAGAAGTTTGAAGTTTGGGGTTGGATTGTAGAAATCTCATGGCTTTCACCAAAAACCAGAAACAAGACAGTAAATTCGTTTGGAATGTTTTTCATAGAAAAAGGTTCATGCTTGGGGAGGTGGAGCCAGAAGAATCGGTTACCCTACTAAAAAAGATGATAAGGTAGTGAGGCAGTGTAATAAGTTGGTCATGCATTTCTTCTTTCAAATGAAAGCTATTCAAAGTTTCAAATGAGTGAACGATATTGTTTTAGGTAGTTTTTCCTTAAAAAAGAAGAACAAGAAAAGAAATTCCAAGCACAAGTCTTACAACAAATACTTGAGTATCCTCCTAACCTCAACCTACTAAAAATAAAAAATAAAAAATAATAATAATAAAAAACAAAAAACATGTCTACACATTTTTGACCATCCCTTCACCCAAATCCCACCCTTCAAAGGTCACAAATATGCATGAGTTGCAGTTGGTCCTTATTCGTCAAATTCATCTCAAATTTTTGTTCTTTAAAATTGGGAATTACATTAGCATAGGTTCCTAATATATTGGATTTCTTTGTCAAGTGTGGAAAATTTATCTTTGTACACGTGAGTTTTTGTATTCTAAAGACCAATTTAGCAAGACCTTCTAATCTCCCATACGGTCAAGTTGTCATACTTTGAATTCGACTAATTACTAGCTAGTGATTTTGATTTTTGATTCATGAACTCTGAACATGTCAACACGCACATTGCAATAAGAAATGAGATAGAGATTAGAAAGAGATAATTAAACTAATGAGATCGATGAGAGCCGAATTATCTTCATCAAACTAAGTAGCTAGCTAGTTGTCATTTTAATTCATCATAGATAACAAAAATTAGAGTCCTTTTCCCGATCCCTATCGCCAGAACCACATCTTGTTGGGCAATATATGTAAGATATTAGGATAGCCACCATGAAAGTTTTGGATTATCTTAACAAATTAAGTTCTGGATTATCCTAGTATTTCACAATGAGATATGATTCTGGTGTGAAGTGTCTTATGTGAGCACTTTATCATATTCTTTTGGATGACATGATGAAACTAATTAGGTACATACGTATATATGATATGCATATATAAGATGTTATCTTCGTAGTCACGTTAATATGTAAAACAATCTTATGATGTTAGTTGGCTGCCTTCATTTTGATTCATATATATAAGAGGCAGCAATAGCATAGCTAACCACGAAAAATTATCAGAAACCCTAAAGTATTTTAGCATGCAACAACTCCAACTCGATCTGTCTTTATCTACCTTGCCCTCCAATTAATCAATCGTTCATCATTATGTCGATTAAGGTAATCGAATATTAAACGTAGAAGATGTGTATACTCTTGGATTAGTACTATACGTACGTACATTTCCTCTCAAATACATGTATAATATATATGTATACGTAAATGTATAGCATCGATGATCGATCCCTTGCTGGATATATGGCTTCTTGCTTTGATAAAATCAAGTTGTAGTGTCGTCGTGATATAGATATTGATGTGTTGCTTGGAAGCAAAAGACAGCAGCATCACGATTTTGAAAGCTGTTATTGGAACAATATTATTGCTTACTAAATATGTCATCTTTGTATTGCTGTCATGCTTGTCTTTGTTTACTTAGAGATGATAAAGAGGACCGCCCGAACTTTATTCTGTTTTGCATGATACTCCATAGCCAGCAAGCATTTCTTGCTATTGCCTCGCAAAGTAGGAAGGTCGAAGAATAAACCAATAACGAATTAGTTAAACAAGACTGGCATGGTGCACGCATGCATTTGTTGCTTGTGGAGGTGTGGAATCATGCATATATTGAAATGTGAAACTGGTTGATGGATTATACGATATAGTTTGGCATGCTTACTCCATATGTTAGGCCCCGACCGAACCCAAAAAAACAGAAGAAAAAATAGAGAAGAGGGCTCACTGACTTGCTGGATTAACTTGCCAATTGCATGACATATTGACTTTTGAGACACAATGTTTTCTTGAAATTCTCATAAAGCAAAAACTGGAAACCATAGCAACTTAGCAGATCAATGCATCTCAGAGGAGACAGGAAAAGAAAGCAAGAGAATATAGGAAAATTGTTAAGTTTACGTACGTATAAATATCTGCATCTATATATGCTTAGAACTTAGCTGGATGAGAGAAGATCCAAAGTGAAAAACCACAGAGGAACAAAACAAGGGGAATTAGGTGAATGACATTCTCTCCTGAAGGATTGTGATGATGCAGACAATTTTCCTTTGTGGTGACGTGATCTGAATTTGTATCATACACAGGCAAGTCATCAAGGGAGGCAACTGCCGTGTTATTCAGAAGCGGAGAGCCTAGAGACAAGGATGCAGGCGAGGCTCGCGTAGTGCTTGATGATCGATGCATTCTTGCCTTCTTGGTGCTTTTAGTGGCTTACAGTGTACAGAGAGGTATGCTGGGGAGAACTAAAGGCAAGAGGCCGTGTTCTATCAGATCTTATAGTAGGGGAAAAGGTAAACTGATACTATATGTACAATGGAGCTTTGCCAACATTGTTAGGAAGCCTGGAAATCAAGGATAACAGCTTTGCTTGCAGAGCCAAAAATGCATTTGAGTGCCGTGAATTTGGCCTTTGGTTGAAAATAAAATACCAAATTCTAAGGTTCCCATGGTCTTACAAAGATGTCAACTCAGTTTTTTGAAGCAGCTTCCGGTGTGATCAAAGGTATGCACGTCATTATCACCATGTGCATTTGATGCCAAGAAGTGATTGAGCTATATTTTAGTAGAAGAATTTAGTTTCGAAGAGCAGATAATACTACGAGCTAGGCTGTCATGTGTAACACACTGGAAAAGGAAAAACTAAAGCAGGATGTAGTTTCGACATGGTGGACAAGTCGCAGCAGACCCTTGATTCAAGCCATTGTCAACAATTTAACTTTAACGGGAGTTTAACATAAAATCATATGCTCATCAGCCGGAATTTGTGTCAAAAGTCATTGATCTAAGGTTGAAATTCAAAATGACCATAGCCACCAATCACTACTTAGGTCTCATGTACTACATACCGTACCTCAAAGAAGCCAGAAGTAGAATTTAGTTGAACACCAATGAGATAGATTTGATCACGGTGAAAAAAGAACTTGCTCAGCAGTTGCATAATTTGACCAACAGTCAACTGAAGCTGACAGGTAATGTTGAATGATCATTTTAGCAAGCAATTCTCAATATGTTTACAGATACATTTTGGAAGAGGACATTGTAAAGACAAATCTTAGGAAGCTGACATAACTTATCTAATAAATAACAAAATTTAAAACACACGAGTTTGGCGGAATCGCTGCAAATCCTGGAAAACTCCCACATAACTTTTACAGATAGCTTGCAAGTCTGATTCCTTCGGACAATCCAGACTTCCTGCATATGCTGGTGGGAATGAACCTTGCCTCTAGTCACTCTATGAAATATCTATTTCTGAAAGGTGGGAGTAGCTGTCCAGAGTACTGTTTAATCTCGCTACTAAACTCAACTTCCATCAAACGATGATTTTCCTTGTTGCGCTTCATTGAGAAAGAACCATTCAGATTGTCCCCTTCAGTCACACGGATTGGAGGGTTCAAGAGGAAAACCTGTTCAACAAAACAAGGGCTAAGCACATAAGTACTAAAGAGTATAGCAGAATATATTCATGCACATGCTCCAAGTAATTTGTCATGCTTTTGCTCAACATTTTGACCAAAGAAAAGAAACAAATACAGTCTGCTCTGTATAAAATGAAGGGAACAGATATCATCACACACAACATTGCACTTATATGAACAAGTTATGAAGTGTGAAGTACTTATTTTTTGTCCACTGGCCTATCAATTTTCAGTCCCAAATATAAGCATTTGACTGCAGTGATAAAGAGTTAGCCATAATGTTGAGATTTCTTTTGATTTCTGCAAAAAATATTTCCCGTCTGCATATTGATTTCTTGACAAGAAATTAAACTATTGGGAAAAGGTTTCGAGAATAACAAACCTGTTGGCCCCAGTGCGTTCCATTATCTACACTAGGAGCAGTGGTCAACTCAACTTCATTCTGGGCTGGAACCTCCTTGCGTCCCTGGTACACCATAACATGTTATAGTAAGCATACAAATGTTCAGCAACCCTGACATTCGAGAAGATAAAGGTGTAGTGAAGATTAACTTACTCGAAAATGAACATCAAACCATCCTGCGAACCCACATAGCCTTGTGTTGGGAGGAGTTACTGTAGATGAAAAGTTTGATCTTACTTCAAGGATGTCACTTACAGAGGCAGTTAAACAATCAATCTCTCTTAGTATTGCGGCTGTCCCTATAACTTGGTTGGGATGAAGGTTGTTCCACAATGACGTCTACAAAAATTCAACAGAGTCAATTTAAGATGCTAACACTTCGAACAAGCATGCTTTAAATTCATATGTAAGTAAAGGGAATGATGAACAAGATGCCTAATATTTACAACGCTCTGGTAGTTAAGGGTCGAGATACCGCTGGTCAATCCCTTGCTCTATAATGAATAGGTAATGTGGCAGAATAATCATGACTGGAACAGGGTTTCAGGATTTTTTTTTCCTTTAGTTAAAGACCAATGTGCATCTTTGAATCAAACATTTTAAGAGGCAGAGTTTGGAAGGTCAAAGATATGAAGTTTTGCGACAATTTTTTTGTCCTTTAGTAATTTAAAATAAAATTGATAAATAAATGTTGCATAATAGTGCACATCATAAGATAAAATTTTATCCACAAACTTATCAACACTCAATGACCTGAAGATAGTATTTCTTTTGCTCTTCAGAGAATGGTTTCGTTAGAGCACCCATATCAACACCATAATAAGATTGTGTTTCATCTGTGAAACGATACCACTCTTCCATCGATGACTCGTAATCATTTTGCTTTTGATCACCTAAGCCAGACCTAATAGGTGCCACCCACATCCGAGCATGACTAGGATACCTGAACAACCAGAATTCAATTCCAAATTACATCGTAGAATCATCAGAAAAGTGTACAAACATTGTTCAATCAATTTATTAAATCAGAGGGAACAAGCTTGAAATAAATTTCCCATCATAGTTCAATTCCACTTCCAGATTACAGGACAGGTAAAAACAGAGATGAGGAATTTGGTCAAAACAGGAAACCCTATTGTTTAAAAGGACAAGCAAAAGATGCGAGCTTTACTGTAAATTATATCATATGACCTGTGGTGTTGCTAATTGGCTGCAGTTAACAACTGCTAAGCAGATGTGAGTGATCCTTTTTAATAGAAAGATTTGACTGTGTAATTCCGGACAAACAGAATCCCATTGCAATACCACATATTAGCTAAACCCAAGAAACAACTACAGAAGTGTCCTTCCAGAACACTGTTTTGCTTGGGGGTGAAATTGGCACCCCCCCCCCCTTCTCACTATTTTTCATGTGGTTTCAGCACACATGTGCAAGAAAATAGAACAAAAGGGGGAGTGGTTTGCAAGAAACTATGGGTGCTTTTACAAAGTTACTACAGTTGACAATGAGAGAAGTGTGGGCTATCTAACATCGCAGATAAAACACTCTCCCTTACAAAAGAACCAACCCTACACTGTACATTCATACAATTGAGGTTTCAATCTAAACAACCAGAGGGAAATTGGCATTTGACAAAACCAACCAAAATTTTCAACATGAAAAGCAAGGGAACACTTACATGACTCCAGTTGGTTTCAACCATCGGTCACGGGCACATATAACAGAGTCAAACATCGACTCACGCAGTAGGAAATATCCCATCCACTCCGAAATTATCACATCAACTGCACGCCAGTACATAAATCACATACACATGACATCAATGATAAATATAGACTCCAAAACTCAACTCAGAAAACCTCATATGTGCAAACCTTTCTCTGGAAGTTGAACATCCTCCATAGAGCCCTGAATCACCTCAACCACATCTTGCACATTATTCGCTTTCACAAGCTCGCGCGCATGTTCAGCCATGTTAGTGGCTTCCACCGCATACACCTTCCTCGCACCAGCTTGCGCAGACCAAATTGCGAGAATGCCACTCCCGGTTCCCACATCCAACACAACCTTCACCACATTTTAACCACATTAACCCCAAAACTTTCACACTCCCAACAAAACAATCATCCATCAAAACAACAATACCCTAGTGAAAAAAAAAAAAAAAAAACTTTTAACTTTCACAGTAAAGTTCATTCCTTTCAAACTTGTTAACATGAAATTCAACCCCAAAGTCCATGCTTTCAATAAACCCAACAAGCTACTATCAAGTCAATGCTTACTGGGTAAAAAGATTGAACCTTTAAGTAGTAAAGTTGAGAGCTTTACCTTGCCACTGAAGTGGTGCTTGTTCTTGAAGACGGCGTGGTAGTAAGCGTCCATGCGGACACGATCGGAGAGCATCTCCTTCTGGTGGTAGAGGAAGGCGTAGGTGCAGAAGTAATTGGCAAAGTCGACGCCTTTATCCACCGAAGCGCGGCCATTGCTGGTGGCGCCAGTTTGGTCTGAAACGACGCCGTTTGTGTAGCTCCCCATGTAAGAGAGTTGGGTCTAGTGTGGTTAAGAGGGGTCAATGGTGTGAAAGACAGAACACGAAAATGAGAGAGGAGGTTTTTGGGGGTTTAGGGCAACGTAGTAGATGATCTTATGTAGTCGGGTCCATGGTGTGTACTGCCTCTCTTACTCTATATTTAAACTATGTAGGTCCAGTAATCTTTAGGGCCAATTTGATATTCATGTGACTTAAAAAAAAAAACTGTTGTTGTTATATTGTGAAAATAATCAACTATGAATTAAAACAGTTTTATGTCTGGTAAATATTGGTTTTAAAAGTGTTGTCAAGATAAAATTTATTAATTTTTAATGTTTTTAGTGATAGCTGCTTTTAAAAGTAACATTCAGGTTGTTTCTAAAAGTTGTTGTCAGTGACCTGTAATTTTCAAAAAAAATTGTTTTTCTTTCATTTACCAAACACTATAAAATCTAAAAGTTCGGATAGAAGTTGATTTTTTAAAAAAGCGAAGTTGTACTAAACTAGGCCTTAGACTCCATGGATTAACTTCTTCTATGTTCTAAAAAACAAAACAAAAAACTTCTTCTATGTTCTCACTTAGGACTACGTTGCTGCACCTAAGGCCTAGGGAAGCCCGTAGACTGCTGGGTCTTTGAGCACAATTATAAAAAAAGAAGGGATGTGAAATCCACACACCCTAAATTGAAATCCACACACAATTTTTTCTTTTTTGGTAAGTTAAATTTTATTTTTTAGTGACTTAAACTTTGTCTTTTTGTGAATGTGTTAAAAAAGAATGTGTTAACCAAAAAAAGAAAAAGAATATGTAGATATCAATTTAGAATGTATGGATTTTACAACCCAAAAAGAAGACCAAACTGCTCCAACCATATGAAAGCAGAAACAAAAGCCCAATAGGCAAGCCCGAAAACTGCCGCCGAAGCCCAACCAGGCAACAACTGACCTAATTAGAATCCAGTTCGGAATAGAAGTCCGAACAGCGTTTGGTTTAGGACTTAAGGCACCCTTTAACTATAAATATATAAAAGTCCGAAGACAGAACCAACTTCATCTCCCAAACTCACAAAGGAAAACGAATCTATGTCCCCTATCGTCAGACCCAGAATTCTGGTTCGCCATTGCTGCGCTCTACAGAAGCACAAGAGGCACAGGAGTGATGGATGCGTCATGATGAAGAAGAAGAAGAAGCAGAAGCAGACAACGGAGAAGTCGGAGCTGGAGGAACAAGAGGCTAATAAGACCCTCTACTTATGTTTCCATGAAGAACACTAGGATGAAAGCTTCAGTTTTGTTGTTCGCACCATCACTTTATCCGATTTGTTCGATCGTGAAGAAGAAGAAGAATTGCAATTACGGCAAGTGGCTTACAAGGACGGTCCGGATTTAATCGGTTGCTGTGTTTTCCGCTCCCAAATCGTAATCGCCGGCGGCGTGGACCCCAACTTGGCTGCTGCCGGCTATGAGTGGGTAAGTTCTGAACTTTGGAATAGGAATGTTTATAGCTTTGGGTGGTTGATGACAATAGAATCAGGAAGATGGATGCGAGTTTACATAAAGGGAAATATGAGCCTATGATGATGGAGTTAGATGGGAAACTGTACGCTCTATCCTATAGATTGGTGGCTGATCCTCCCTCGTTTGAGGTATTTGACCCTGAAATAGGCAAACGGGAAGGTTTGCCGCAACCTCCATTTTTCCAACCTAACTCTCCATATTACAAACATGTTGACTTCTCTTATGTAACTTCCGGCACCAAGATGTTTGTGTCCCAAGAACAATGTCCGGTGTTCTGCTTTGACGTGGCTCACCCGGACAGAGAATGGAGACTAGTCCCTACTATGTGCAGCGGCGGCCCTCTTCCCTTTTCTGGCCCAGCTTTAGTCCTGGACCTGCCGGAGCAAAATGACATCAACAACAAGAAGCTCATTTTCGGTTATAATTTTGGTACTCGGCGGTTAGGAGTTTATGTTATTTGCTTGGAGGATAATCAGGATTCCATGACACATATTGGAAATGTGAAGCTGCCAATGTCAATGTTGCCTTACGAATTTGGTGCCCCAGGACTGTGTGATCTTGTCCACATTGGAGGTCAGAAGGGCTGCATTATTCTCACCCGCTATAACCCTCCTTCCGATGTAACGCCTAAATATAAGCCGGGGACTCATAAGACGCTGGGGATGGCCATAGCACTTCAATATGACCTTGATATCACCAAGGTGGACAGGGACAAGACGAATTGTTTTACTATCCAATTCATGACTCCTCGCATCTTCAATTACCATACCAACCCATCCACTTTTCCTCAACTTCCAACTGTTGGTTGCTTTCTACTGTAACAACTTACAAGTTTGCTGCATTGCTAGAAATGTATAGTTAGGATTGTGATATATGTGGTATAGAAATGTATGTGAGGATTGTGAGCAATTAATCATCAATACTTAGGAACTTTGATACTCGTAAGAAACCCATTGATGATGCAGCTATTGATGAATCATGATATGTGTATGTGTATACTTTGAGAAATCAGATAACCTTAGTTTTCTTAGTATTGATGGTGTTTTTTGTCATGGTTATCAGCTTAGTGCTTTTCTCCCACCTTCGCTTTCCAATTCTCACTCTTAGTGTATTTATCTCTTCCCCCTCATCCAACAAAAGGAATTTAGCCGTTACAAGATGCTATAACATATTAGTACCTGCAAGTTCATCTAATTTGTTTGTAACAACAAGCCTTAACCTCACTTGATTTTTCTATTATGTACAGAATGACCCTAAGGTTTTATCATTTTGATACGAATCTAAACCTTTGGAATGTTGCACATTGTTGTTTTTTGATAGTGATAATATGATACTAATCCTCTTACTAATCAGGCGTTAATTCGGGTCAGGGCTGCAATGCCTGTTCTCATCCCTTTATCATAAACTAATTTTAGTGCTGTTGGTTTCTTCGATTCACCTCTATGATCCGTGAACCTCAAAACTATTATTCATATGCAGATTAATTCCAGGACTCGGTCCTGCAGTCTTGTTACTATGGAAACTAGCCTTGTTAGTATTATATGATTCAGTCAGTGTTGAAATGAATATTTCAATGAAACTCTGTCTGTCTCGAGCACCATTAAGGCCAAGTTAAGTGGTACTTCAGCACCAAGTGTTGTCTTAGATCACTTGCTGGTTTAATTTCATTAGTTTAAAGAAATTGAATGAGTCAAGAATTATAAAAACTGATCACTAATATGCATGTCTATATCACTATATGGTCAATGACCAGGTCAGATGTGAATATGGCTATTTGATTTCACATAAGGATTTCTTATATATTTCTGCAAAATATTTCCAAACAATTGGCATTAGATATAAAAATGAAAATCAGACAAGTAATTAGGTGAATTTCTTGTTGGTTTCTTTGGCTCCATTTTGATTCATGAGTAGAAAACACACTGACCCACATAATTTAAACTTTCAACTCTTGGCTGATCTGTAGATGGAAACACTTCTACCCTTTGATTAAATAATGCAAAGCATGTTAGACCCTAGCCATTGAAGGAAGCTATTAAATTTTGAAAAAGAGAAACATGTTAGGAGAGAAGAAGTTTCATTACTCTATCTCTCTCTCTCTCTTAACCTGAAATCAGAATATGCAACTTTGATATGATGGAGGACAAGAAAGCCAACATAATAGCTGCTTCATCAGTGATCATCCTCATCATCTTCATCATCGTTGCTCGCGTGTGTCTCAAGCTTTCTAGTACTTTCTATCTCATTTGTGGTGCAGGAGTTGCTGTGATCATTGCTGTGTTTGCATGGCTCCTAATCCGACATCACTACAATTACAGGCGAAAACAGATGGAATCTCAGTACAAATCCGAAGGCCGTGAGCTGAGGATAGAGTACAGCTTTCTAAGAAAAGTAGCTGGAGTTCCTACAAAGTTTAGGTACAATGAGCTAGATGAAGCTACAGACAACTTCAAGGCATTGCTTGGCCAAGGGGCTTCTGCTAAAGTGTTCAAAGGGATTCTCAGTGATGGCACTCCTGTTGCAGTGAAAAGGCTTGATGTGGAGGAGCGCGGCGACAGGGAATTCAAGTCAGAAGTGTCTGCAATAGCTAGTCTACAACATGTGAATCTTGTGAGGCTTGTTGGATATTGCTGTGTTAATCCTGCAGGACCTCGGTTCCTTGTGTATGACTTCATCTCAAATGGGTCATTGGATGGTTGGATTTTTAATAAAAAGGTAAGGCCTAATCACCGAGGAGGGTGCTTGTCTTGGGATTTAAGGTACAGAGTTGCTATTGATGTTGCCAGGGCACTTTCTTATCTGCATCATGATTGCAGGAAAAGGGTTTTACACCTAGATGTTAAGCCGGAAAATATTCTCTTGGATGAGAATTTCCGAGCAATTGTGGCAGATTTTGGTTTGTCAAAACTAATGGGAAGAGATGAGAGTAATGTCATGACAACAATAAGGGGCACTAGAGGGTACTTGGCTCCTGAATGGCTTTTGGAGCATGGAATTTCAGAGAAGTCGGATACTTATAGCTATGGAATGGTTCTTCTTGAGATGATTGGAGGCAGAAGAAATGTAAGCTTTATCGAAAAGGGTACTCATAACGGGTCTAATAAGAAATGGCAATACTTCCCCAAAACTGTGAATGAGAAAATGAGAGAAGGTAAGCTCATGGAGACTGTTGATCAGAGACTATTAGATGGTGGAGGCATTGATGAAAGGGAATTGAAAAGGCTTGTTCATGTAGCCATTTGGTGCATACAAGAGAGGGCTAGTCTTAGGCCTTCAATGTCTCATGTGGTTGAAATGCTTGAAAAGGGTTTAGTTGTGGAGCAGCCTCCAGATACCCAAATGACCATTGTAGATTTCTTGACACTTGATGCAGAAGAATCACAGTCACAGATCAATGGTCATCACAGGCCAGACATTGTTGCCGCCTTGGCAGCTCAACAAGTAGATAGGAATAATGAAAACTTATCCTCAGCTTACTCATATGCAACTTCAATGTCTGATATAACACCAAGATAGCTCAACTCCATTATGGCCTTCTTGCTTAAATATCTGTTCTTTTAGGCATATACCAATTTTTTTTCCTCCTTTGGTAAATTTCTGCAGCTTGTAACATATATGAGATTTTTTCCTGTATGCCCAAAATTGATTAAATGTATTATCATAGAATCTGATTAGTCTTAGGCTTTGCTTGTAGAAACTGTTTCTGCAAAACCTTAAATGACCATTCCTCACCTCGTTGAATCTTTCACAACTACTTTTTGTGCATCCTAGCAACCACTCAAAGACAGAGACTTTGATCAAGTGGATCAAACTTTCATCAAGTTGATCATTTATTCATTATGGACGTTTGAAAGAGATCTTCATTTCAAAAGTACAAGTTTTACCATTTCCCAACTTCTAGATTTTCAGGTACCTACTAGGTAGAATCACAACAAGAACAGTTACCCTGTCAATGTTTTTTTTTTTTTTGGTTAATACCCTGTCACTGTTGAGTGTTTTACCAACTAATTATTTCTAGAAATTATCATCCACCAAGCAAAAAATATAGTAATGTCTAGAAATTGGAGGAGAATACAAGGGTACTTCAGTCAAATTATATGATAAGGTCAAGAAATTGGGGACCACCCTTAATACAGAGAACCTATGTCCCTCAACCTATGTGCTCAGACTGGAATTTCTGTTCTTCACTGATACATGACACGTGGCAGATATCTATAGTGTCATCAAGGATGGAGTAGAATCCATCAAAGATCATGATCCAACGGTTAAAGTTTCTCTTCATTTTATTTTTTTGGACAAATGGTTTCTCTTCATTTGAATACTATAACAACAAGAAACGACATCAAATAAAACGACAAACAAAAATTTGGGGGAAGCAGAGAGAAAACAGTGAGAGAGAAAGAAGAGTAGAGAGGAGGGTTGAAAGATCAGCCCACCAAAGCTAACTGAGGTCTGTAACAATGGTGCAAAACCCTAAAACCCAGATTTTCAGTTATTGTCTCTGCTCAATTTCATTTTGGTTTATCATATCAGTTGTACCCATGTTTCAAAGATACTATCTGTATGATTCTACACTTTCATATTGGTTTGCTCTGTGTTAAATTTTGAAGCTTTAGTTTATGAGTATTGGGTGCTCAAGTGTTACCATTTTTGGTTTATAGCTTCAATTATGAAGCTTTATGTTTCAGATGGTATCAAGGTAGAACCTTTATGATTTTGGTTTTTCAATTTTGACATTTCTAGTTCTGGTCTCTGGGTTAAGGAGGTGTGAACAATGTTAAACACTTCAATCATAGCTGGGATCTCAAATTGGTAGTTCAATATAAGACATGGGCCTCATTTTAGGTGATCAAATGATTGACATGAGTCATTGAAGCACCATTCGGCACATATGACACTTGGGAAAGCTAAATTCCCAGCTTTGGAAACAGTTACATGATGTTGTTTGTATTAGCACTTTGGTATTAGATTATGGTTATTTTAGTTCAGTGGAGAGGAAGATGCCAAAGATTAGGCGTAAACTCTTTAAGGTGTTCTAGGAATATGGCCTCACTGTTTTTCCAAATCCTTGTGTTATAAGTTAGGACTGTTTGTTTGAGCTATCCACAAGTTAAGTTCCTTTTCTCTTTGTGCTGTTAATGTCAAGATATTTTTTAAGCTGTAGGGTTAGTTCCAACATGTTAACTGTAATTTACATGTTTGAACCTTGTGGTTTTGAAGTTAAAAAGCTAAAGCAACTGTAGGTTTGAAAAAAAAAAAACCAGATTCTGACTGGTTTTTCAGTGACTGACAAACAAACTGTTACTAATGTGGTTGCTATTCTGTGTAAGTCCTAATAATGGATAGAGATATATCATAACCAAAAGTGTTAACATGTATTTATGTGACCACCTACATAGCCTTCCCGTAGTTCCTAGATCACCTAGGCGGCTAGGTTTATAGGTGTGGTTGAGGTGATACATTAGATTACTGATTTAGCTATAAACGGGAATTAGCTGATATTCTGAAATTTCTTGTGTTTTGTCATTGCAGGTTCTGTGCTCCTTCATCTTTACATTTTCTGTAGTAGGAGTGTGGTTGGTGCTATTTTCGCAGAGGGTGCCTAATATGAGCTTTACGTCTCCATCTGTCGGTTCTGGTTAGTCTGTTTCTCATTCTTAATGTTAATTTGGTTAATTGGTTTGGTGAAGTGGTCTCAATAATGGGTTTCCCACTGAAAATGAGCATAACTTTCATTGCCTTGTTAAGAATAGTGTAGCTTGCCTTTCTAGTTATCAATCTGTCTAGGTATTCTATGTTGGTATTTAGCAGGTTTGGTGAATTATTTGATTAGAAATGACATTCTATTGGTTCTCTTTATTGTCCATCCTTTTCTTATTTACTAAATTGTAATCTGTTTTCAGGTGGTAGAACTGTTAGAAGGGCATTTGAGTTTGGAAGAACCTATGTAGTCCGACCTAAAGGAAAACACCAGGCCACTGTAGTTTGGCTACATGGCCTTGGTGACAATGGCTCAAGGTGGTTCTTGTCCCCACTGCTTTTGTAACCTATTTTGAAGAAAGTTGACATTATTCAATTCATGCAGTTTTTTATTTCATTGACTTTCTTTAATTGTATTTTTTTATTTCATACTAGATTTATTATTTTTTCGTTCATATAACTTTAATGCTTGGATTTTTGTTTTAAGCTGAACTCTTTTTTGTTTTGCAGCTGGTCCCAGCTCTTGGAGTCCCTCCCTCTTCCAAATGTAAGAAGGAATACATCTACACTATTGGTAGTTGAATGTTCTCATGCTAACTAAAATATTGTGAGGCAGATTAAATGGATATGTCCAACCGCTCCTACTCAACCAATTTCAGTTTTTGGTGGTTTTCCTTCCACTGCTTGTAAGATTCATATTTCCTTATACTCGTATGTAGCCTTATGTATTAATCTTGGAATGGCATCTTGTTTGAAGACAAATCATTGTAACATTACCACCACTCATTAGCGACACAAAAAGAAGATTTTCAGTTGAAATTAAGTGAATCTTCATTACTTCACAAGTACCCTGAATCGCTTGTCTGATATAAACAGGGTTTGATGTTGGAGAACTTTCAGAAGATGCTCCAGATGATATAGAGGGCTTGGATGCTTCAGCAGCACATGTAGCTAATTTGCTGTCAACAGAGCCAGATGACAGTAGGTGTCCTCTTGCTGGGTTTCATTTATAGTCTGTTTGAGCTTTTATGTTGTGAACATCTAGAGAAGCCTTGGACATTTCAGATCCTCGAGATCTTTCAGTTGTCTTATAAAGATAACTTCAGATGAATATTCCCCCACCTTATGCTTTTGAACTATTTGGTATAGCTTTACATTCAGTGAATCACAAGTTTCTTTCTGGTGCAGTTAAGCTTGGAGTTGGAGGTTTTAGTATGGGTGCAGCTACAGCTCTATACTCAGCCACATGCTTTGCTATAAAGAAATACGGGGATGGTACTCCATACCCGTCCAATCTGAGTGCAGTTGTTGGACTCAGTGGATGGCTTCCATGTTCCAAGTTTGGCTTCTCACACTACTCCTCATCTCAGTTTAACCCCTCTATCTTCTTTTGCAGTCAGTTACAAGTCCTCTTCCTTTTCAGGACCTTGAGTAAGAAGTTTGAAGAAGCAAGTGAAGCTGCAAGGCGTGCTGCCTCCTTTCCACTTTTGTTATGCCATGGAAAAGGTGTTTTGCATATCTCATGTATATATATCATGAGTCTTATTTGTTTCATCAATACCAGTTTAGTTGTTTGCCCACGTTCACAGTGCTCTTCCAATATGCACACCACAACATTTGATTGATATCAAGTATGATGTGCTGCAGGTGATGATGTGGTACCTTATAAGTTCGGTGAGCAATCTTCACGAGCTCTGAGTTCAACTGGATTTCAGGAAGTAACGTTCAAATCATACAATGGGTATGTGGTCTGAGATTTTGTTGAAAAGCTGTTAACTTTGGTTCTATCAAGGAGCTATAGATTGTTCTGTTCTAAATTGCAGGCTTGGTCATTACACAATTCCTGAAGAGATGGATGAGGTTTGTACTTGGCTAAGTTCAAAGTTGGGGCTTGAAGGAACTTCTTCATAGTTTGCTTCCATGAAAAATCTCAAACAACATCAAGAGGCAAAAACTGAAGGGAAGAAGATGTAAGAAACATGAATTTTTTTAGTGGTTTGGTAGCAGAGTTATGACCTATATGTCCTCTAAGGCTTGTTATTATTGTTTGGCTGGTGGATAAAATCCATATTCGTATGTAATAAGATATTCATTATTTGGATCATAAGACATATCGTTTTAACATAGCCGGTAAGTGCTTTCTTTTCCTTGCTGAAATTTCAAATGACAGAAAAAGTATGCAGGGTAGCAGGATATTAGTTCTTGGTAAACCAAATCTAAACTGAAGATTTAGTATTTTCCAATTTTGGTTCCATTTCGAGTGGAGTCGAGACTCCATATGTATCAGAGCTTCATAGTGGTTAAGTTTCTCACTTTGTCGGGGTGATTCAGCTGAAACTTACATACCATGCGATCTGTGTAATTGATTCACTGATTCTCATTCTTTGGTCTATTGCTATCCCTGTTTCACCCTTCTCTTCTTTCTTCTGGGTTCGGTGCATTTTATTGAGGGCGCCTGGGGCCAACGGGGAGGCAATCACTTTATTTGTAGAAGTAAGAAAACGAAAAGGAAGAAAAAATAAAGTTGCAGAAAACGAAATTCAGATTGAAAACAGAGGGAGATGTTTCACTAGCCAAAACAACTCCCCTTCAAACTTCAAAGCTTTCATATCCACAAATCGTGAAGTACAACAAACTATCTTCTTCAGATTCCATAGTTCCAAAAAGTAGTTGAAAACTTGAAATGGTACAAAAAATAATTCAAAAAAAAAAAGCAAATCGGATGAACACTTGAGCATACAAACATCAATACAATTCAGGCAGCTTTGATTCTGCAAACAGGAGGTTCCTCGTGAGCCATCCAGGTTAGGAAGACATGGAGAAGAATGACGGGCCTAACAACCCTATGCGGGATTGATACTTTCCTCTTTTCCGATAAAAATTGCGGTTTTATATTTCATGTATGGGCTTCTTTAACAAAAGTCACGTCCCCGCATCCAGACATTGGTGATACTGCAGCCAAGGGTGACAGCAGACGTTTTTCTTGATCGTCATCAACCTCTGTTGACACGCGAGGCGTGGTGACTGTTAAAGATTCAGTACCATCTTCTTCTGAACACAACCAGATAAAAAAAATTTAAAAAAAGCAACACAAAATGTTAGGGACGCTCCAAATGTTAAATGTTGAAGCAACTAGAGACACTCCAATCTTATCAAATAAAGCTAGGGGCACTGATATTGAGTTGAAAATACCACCTGACTCATGGTGGTATTCAGGAGTCTGTTTAACAGTAGTCACTTGAAGGCTTTCTGGAAGAAGACAGCTGCACAAAGAACCTAAAATTCCAACCAAAACATGGACATAACAGAATCTTCAGTATTGATTCAAGCAAGGGAGGCACACATGTGAGTGCTAGTGTCTATGAAAATGACCAATCCCCAAAATATGAAATGAAATAAAGGCAAATCAAACCATTGAAATCAAAACTCTGATGCATGATATCATTTTGCACATTTAAACATCATTCAGTACACCAAAAATGGGTGAATTTCTTTCCAGCAAAGATGTATTACTAAATGCTTTGGATTTAAGACCATTGTTCTGAACAACTAGAACACTGCAGTAATCAAACATATTCTCCAAATAACACATCCAGCGCATGAATAAATCAAGTACCAGAAGTCCATAGTATAAATTCTCTTTACCTAGTCGAGCAAGCCGATTCACCCATCCAGGAATTCGTCTTTCTGTCAACCTACATGCTATGTCATCTGTAAAATGGTTGCAATTCTTGGAAATGAGGTGATATGTATCCCCATGATACTCCGCAGCGACATTCTCAATAAATGTCCGAAATTCAGTGGGAGACATGTTTATACGACCAAGTGAAATAGAGCATCGGTAAATGAAACCCGGGCAGGCCTTTGGTTCCACTTCAAAAACTCCACTAACTGGGAAGTCATGAGCTCCAAAACCATACTCTTTACCATGAACTGTTCACAAGGAAAAAGACATTATGGTTAAAGAGTATCTATCACAGAGAATCAAAGGCTACTGATCAGTCAATTTAATTTTCAAACAGAGGATTCTAGCTTCTCTTTGATTTGTAAGACCTGCTCCCATAATAACATATTTCCAGACAACACACTAACTTATGTGTTTGCACCTTTTAGAAATCCAAACACGATAAACTGATTCATCTATCACTAAATCAAAACCTATATCTTCTTGTACAATCCCACACTCACCCACAAACGCATATCCATTACATTAAACCCAACAATTCTTTCATCAAACATACCCTAAACATAAAAGTCACACCAAGTTTCCCCACTCAACACCATCCCTAACCACAATGACTTCAAATTTAACTTCCTGCTGAAACAAACGATGGCAATAGTAGGCTACTACAGATTTAAGCTAGCAAACAATGCAAATTCCGAAATCACAACACAACAAAAGCATGTTTCTTCAAGTACAGCATACATTTCATTATAAACCAGAACAATATTACAAAAGATCAAGTCCCAAATCCAAGACAACACATTAGATCATTCCTTTAAAGTACCAATCTTGAAAACCTACATACCCCAAAACAAATTCACATTCATCACAACTACGAAAACCCAGAAAACCCAATAACCAGAAACCAACACAGAACCAAACCCAGATCACCAAAACAATGAAGAACCAAGAAACATAAAAAAAAAAAGAAAAAAAAAGAGATGAGATTTGAGCCAAGAACAGACCTTCAATACCGGAGTGGAATATTCCAAGACCGAACCAAACTGAGTAATTGTTCATAGGGGTGAGGTCGTAGATGTTCAAGACCACCGGAGTGTCGTACCTCCTGTCGTTCCGATCAATCCCACCGCCCGAACTGGAGGTGCTCTCGGCCCCCATTTTCCTCCACAAATCTATTCTAAATTGCAAAACAGACCCAGATTCCTAATTTGTTGTCATTACCAGTCCATCGAGGGCGTTTGAGTTCAGAGACAGGAACAGAGATAGATCGGTAGAGAGGAAAGGTTGAAAAGGTTTGGGACTTTTGAGGAATTTAATTTTAATGATTAATTGAGAGACTGAGTGGAGAAACATGACCAACATTAATTAAACTCCTGGCTGTCATTTAAAGCTTTTATTCACGTGCTATTTTCATTTTTTTTTTACGTTCTAGATTATTAAAAGTAGAAAAATTACACAGTAACATATAACCAAATTAAAAACATAAAAACTCTATTTTTAATATTTTTCTGTATAAATTAAAACATAAGCCTATGTTTATTAGATCTGATCTAGATTTTTATAGGCAAAATAACTAAAATACTCATTTCTTCAAATAAATTTACTAAAAATGACACGATAGTAGCACGTCTATTTTCTACACGGTAATAACATCTTCCTATACGGCAATAGCACTTCTCTCGTCGATACGGTAGTAGCACTTTCCTACACGGCAGTAGCACGTCTCTCGTCTACACGGTAATAGCACGTTTTCGGTCAACACAGCAGTAGCACGTCTCATGTCGACACGACATAGCACGTCTCCGGTCGACACGACATAGCACGTCTCCGATCGACACGACATAGCACGTCTCCGGTCGACACAACAGTAGCACATTCCTACACGGTAATATCACATCTGTCGTCGACACAGCAATAGCACGTCTCTCGTCGACACGATAGTAGCACTTTCCCATACGACAGTAGCACGGCTCCGATCGACACGGCAGTAGCACGTCTCTCGTCGACACTACAATAGCACGTCTGCGGTCGACACAACAGTAGCACGTCTCATGTCGACACGGTTGTAGCACGTCTCATGTCGACACGGCAGTAGCACGTCTCTCGTTGACACTGTAGTAACACCTTCCTACACGGCAATAACACGTCTCTGATCGACACGGTAGTAGCACGTCTCTCGTCAACACGGTAGTAACACGTCTCTTATCAACACGACAGTAGCATGTCTACGCTTGACACGGCAGTAATATGTCTTCAATCGATAAGGTAGTAATACATCTCTCGTCGACACGGCAGTAACACGTCTATAGTAACAGTAGAATATGTAGTGAAGGGTAGTTTGGTAAAATATGTAGTGATAGATGACACGTGAACATTAGTTTGCCTTAATTTGTTAACTTTTTGTCCTTGAATGTATAAAATAATATGTAAAGAATGTATTTGTAAACTGAAATTTAATAGTTTATTACTAAAGGTATATGGACCTGGTAATAACAGCTTGTTTAAATAGTAATCAAACTATGAATGAAGTGTTTACTTTTATCATTATAGAGAGAAAAAGAACAGACTTTGCAAAGCAAATATATAATTTAAGTTTGATTTTCAGAAAATTACATTTCTTTCACTCTCTGATCCACACTACTAGCAAGGAAGGAGCAGATTCCATGCCAGAAGCAGACCATCTTCCATATGATTCCTTTCAATTAATCCACCCGAGTCCAAGAGCACCGGCACTTAACCACGCACATTGCTTTAATCAGAATTTCAATCATCAGCAAGCAACTGACAGCTGCTGATTACAGAACTTTAGCAAACTTACTTTCCAAACCATAAATGAAAAATAATTTCGCCGCCTCTACATTCATCTGCAATCAGGGCTGGTTGTTGTCCGGTGTTGTCCGTCGCCTTTGCCGGAGACGTGCGCTCTGCCTCCTAGTAGGGGCCGAGCCACCATCTGAGGAGTCATTGTCCGCTTCCCTTGAAGAAGAAGCAGCTTCACCCTCATAGCTTTCTCCCCAAAGTCTGGTAGCTCTCCTTCTCATACTAATTTGTGCTCTAGTTCTAGTGGTAGGAGACCAACTGCTGCTCCTTGAGCTGGACCCAGATGTAGGTCGATAAATTCTAACTAGAAAGAATACAGTTAGCCATCCTCCTCCATCATGTTCAACTGCCAAGCTGCTGTCATCACCCCTATCCTCTCCAGTTGAAGATTGGAGTGTGCTGAGCAGATCACCAATGTCCCTCTGCCGCTCCAAACTACTCCAGGCACGTTGTCGCTCTGGGTCTGCCTCTGACGGGCGTGTTTGCGGGTGCTCCAGCCTTGCATGCTTCCTGAGATCTGTATAGGTTCCACTAAAACTACAAGTCTCACCAGAACAGTTTCTCAATTTTGCGTTCATGAAGCAACGAGCAGGCTCCACAATTATCCAATCTTTTACCTCCCCACGGCAGAGTGGGCACACAAGCTTGGGCTGTTCCAGGTGTTCACAAGATATGGGAATCATGGGTGGGGGCTCTTCCTCAGATATATCAGTCTGCACATCAGTAATTATTGATTCAGAAGTTTCAAAAGGAGGCAACAGATTATCTGAAAGCAGAGTTTCTTCTTGTGGCAATATCTCTGGTGGATCTTCTTCTGAAAATGACTTGCAGAACTGATCTAGACAGTTTGAATGGCGGTAGCTTGTGTCACACATGTAAGGGCGGCACCCCCTCTCAAAAGATGAACATATGAGGAGAACTGCATTGTGTGGATGTTCCAAACAAACTGGGCACCTAGCTTCTTCCCACTCTTTCACATTTTCTTCAGTTTCTGAAGGAATTTTGAGTGAGGGACGCTTAGTATGACTGGAGCTGCATGGATAAGGAGATGCTCTGTACCTCTCACGAGACACAGAACGGTCCCTTCTTTCCTTAGGCATTTTGAGCTATCAGAGATACTGCACCCTCTTCCCAGACGATAGTGGCAGGTTGAAACTAAAAAAGACCAAATCATAACATCAGCAACACAGATAACAATCTGCTTGACACAGATTACAAACAACACTTGAAGTGCATACTGAGCATGAGCAACAAGAATATCCATTACACGTAAACAAGGAGAGTCAAAACAATAACAAAATAGAAGATAAAATGTATCCAAGGCCCTAGAAATAAACAAAAAAACACACATTTGACAATTTGTAGTTTAACAATAAAGAAGTTCCAAAATGCATAAAAGGATAAAGACTGAAAACGTTTACTTCACAATGAATTGGTTGATATTCCAAAGAGCATTCACATCCCAAGCCTTTGCATACTTTCTATGAAGCAACAAATCAAAACCAAGCCTCAAGAGCACTTCTACAAAGAAGCTAACCACTACCATTCGAGAACCAACACAAAGGAAAACCTCAAATATAAAGTACAGTGATTCAATGTATCTCTTCCATTTGACACCCAGAAAACCAAGCCACCTGCAATGCAGTTCCGATGACCATACAATTATCATTTTAAATCCAGGTAATTCCCAGCTCTTCCTTTTTCGATCGAGGAAATCACACAGTTTCACAACAAAAAGGACTGAAACTAGACAAATCTTCATCAAACCTCACAAGTTCATTACACACAGGACCTCAATTCGATACTCAACAATTAGTCACAGCTCAAACACAAATGGTGAGAAAACTACCCAGTAATCATCAACAAGTCAATAAACAAACAAACAAACAAACCCTTATCACCCAAACCATAAACAATGAAGCAAAATCAAACCTTTATTCTCATTTTCCACAATCCACCACCAAACAAGCCAAACCCAAAACCCAATTTCACCAAAAACCAAAACTAACAGAAAACCCAAAACGCTGAAACCCCCAATTTCATCCCAAAAGCCCAAACTTGAAACAAAACCCACAAAAACCAATCCCAGAAGTACTCGAATCGAGACAATACCCAGATCCAGGAACAATCGGAAGTCAGAATCAGGTGAGAGAATTACCGGATTATAAAAGTTTCAAACTTTCGGAGGAACCCTAAGCTTGAATCATCCGATTGAATTAGGGATTTTGACTCGGCGACGACTCTAGAAAAGCGCTATAGAAAAAAAAAAGAAAAAAAAAGCAGCTGCTGGGGATTATTGGTTTCAGCTGGAGAAGGCGGCAGGTTTTTCTCTTTCTTCGTTCTAGGGTAACTGAATGAGAGCTGAGCAGCTACCCCAAAGAGAAAACAAGAGAAAGAATTTGTGGAAGGATGGAGGGCTATATATATATATATATATATATATAATATAATCATATATTCATGCCATGTCTGACTCGAACATCGTGGTCGGTCTTAGGGTGCTGACGTGGACCACTCATCTTCCATCTTTTTTGTATTTATTTATTTACTTTTGTTTGGAAATTTGAATAATTATTGGAAATTTTGAGATTTGTGATTACATTGGGATATGATAATTGATTACCAAATCTAAACGTGAATTTAAATTTTGAACGGAGTAAATTATTAATGTGTAAGATTGCTGTATTTGAAGATTGAATAAAAACTAGTGGTACTAATCCAAATCCAATAATAATTAGGACCTCTCATCCAATTGCTAATATGAGGGGAACAACACTATATAAACGCCTCAAACTCAAATCTCAACCCCCTATGACTTTCCGATTTGCTATCGTCGTCGTCGCCGAATAAATTAGAATTAAGACAAGTGACGAATCTGGTCGACGATGATCTCCCATATGAAAGGGGTTGCGGTGTTATGGGCTCCAAGATTGTTTTCGCCAGCGGTTTGAAACCTAATCCCAATCCGGAAGGACCATTCGGCCCTGATGCCAGCACAGATGCTTATGCCTTGATGACCCCAACCAAGGAATAGTCAAGATGCCCGGGGAGTTAAACGGAGGGAAGCAAAACCCGTTGATGGCTGAGTTTGGCGGCAAAGTCTATGTACTGTCCCTTAACGAGTACAACAATTTTGTTTCATTTGAGGTATTTGACCCCCATTATTCCATCTAGGGGGAAACAATGTCTGCCTTGTCACCCCCGGTACGAGAGAACCTGAAAAAAAAGTATGAAGCAGATGACCGTGGGATGATTTATACTGTACAAGGTGCTGCCATACCATTTCAATTCGAATTCGATATCTCCAAGGTGGACAAGGACAGGAAGAATTGTTTCACTGTCCAATTCCAGCCTCCTCGCATTTTCGAATATCATCTACGTCCAGACTCTACCTTTCCGCCCCCACACACTTGGTTACTTTGTGCTCTAATCACTTTAACTTAATCGTTTGTGTTATGCTTATCTTCTGCACTCTTCTATTCTGTGTGCTACTTTAATTTGGAGCTGCTCTACCTTGTTGAGACGTTTTGATTTTGTGTGCAGTGGAAAAATCAGGGAGCTATAATTTTCTGGTAGCCGTTACTATTTGTTGTTCTGCTAATTGAGTGTAAAGGATATCGTTATTCATAAGAATAGACAACATGTAGATAATAGGGTGACAAATTCAATGGTTATATTTCTTTGAAAATGACCAAGATCATATTTAGAAGTAATTTCACTAGACATATGTTTCGGGCAACTCAAAAAAGGTATAATGCAGATATAAACAGAGGCTTGGTTTCCACTTTGTAGCATATTCTTACACTTTGCTTTGCTAATCAAGTATCCCTTCCTGTAGAATTTCAATTTAGATCTGTTCCCAAAATCATAAATGGCATCACCTTAATGCTAATTCTTCTCAAACGAACCATGTTTTTTCGTTGCATGTTTCTTAGACACAAAGATCCCTGGCTCATCTTCCTACGCAAAATCATTGCAATCCCAAACGCAAAAAGACATGACCTTCATTTGAGGAGCAAATGGTGATTGACGTATAAGAACTGATTGGTGGCAAACGTTAATAAGCTAGCTAGGTTGGTTTGTGCAATGATAGCCAGCCTTTCTTTAGGGCCACAATCACAAAGAACAAGGAAAGCTAAGAGAAAGGACCATCACAGTACAGCAAGGAAATCTTTTGATAATTCAATGTCCATCAAGTGTAGGCCATTTTTCAAATGCCTCTTTGAGACAGTCAAATTTTCCTACCAGAACTCAGATTAGGAGTGTTTACAGTTATTGTGCAACAGTGCATGACCATTGCAAATCCTCAAAGAAACTATCAGCTCATCACTGCAGGCAGCAATCTTGTTCTACCTTAGGACGAATCCAACTACTGAAGCTCGTTCTTTAACGTACTTCAGCATCCTACATGTAACACTACCCCTTACCCTCTCGCAAATCGGTGACTGCAAAAATTTCACCCAGCTTGACAATCTCTAATGCTCTAAGCACATGACAGTGGACGGCAAAAATTATCCATGTCTCAGCATGTGCACTTCCTGCTGTTCAGCCTGCTCCTGAAATATGTACACTAAGTGATCTAATGATGTATAGTCGCTAGTACCAGAGACAGTGGCAGTTATGTGGCTCTGCTCAGCTCAAGTGGTGTCACTTGATGTTCATAGCAGCAGCCATTGCACGTAACTCCTTTGAGACTTCTAAGAATGGTGGCCTAGATTCCGGATCAGATGACCAGCATCTCTCCATTAGTGATCTCCATGTTGGATCACACCAGCTTGGTATTTCAGGACGGAGACTACCCTTGATTATACCACCTGAAAACAGAATAAGGTGTTTTGAAGTTTCAAACAAAAGTGATCACTCAAGCAAGAATACCTAGTTTTCAAAAGGAAATGGGATGTTACCTATTATTTCCTCTGAGCGCAAGTTTGCATATGGCTCCTCACCAGTCAATAGTTCCCACATAACTATTCCAAATGAATACACATCAACCTAGATACAAAGACATGAGTGTTCAATAAAAACCAGTATACTAATTGATAGAAGACAAAACCTAAATCAACACTCACTGATCTTTAAACTATGAACATTGTTTACCTTCTCTGTCACCAGATTATTCTTGCTGTTGCTGTTCAAAAGTTCTGGAGCCATCCATGGTACAGTGCCTCGTACTCCACCAGAGACGAGTGTCCTCTGCTTGATTTTTGATAATCCCAGATCACCAATCTGAACAAATTCAAGTGAAATCTCAACACTAGGGGACAAATTACATGGAGGCAAAGACAACAGTAGGAATATTATGATAAAGAAACAAGAAGCCTTCTTCTCGGTTGGATACCTTGCATACTGGTCTCTGAGGATCCCTCATATTCACCAGAAAGTTATGTGATTTTAAATCAAAATGGACAATGCTCTTCTCGTGAAGATATTCCATACCAAAGGCTGCATCCATTGCTAATATTATTCGCTTCCTACGATCAATAGTCCTGTAAAGCAATAAGAATGAAACATGACCGAATAATTAGCCTGCCTCCCTTTGCAGTCAGATTTTTCCAAGAAAGTATGATAGGAGGGAAGAGTGTGATAACTAAAGTCTATTCAATAAGAACATAGAACGTGCACTATATTTGTAAATGTTAGTTGTATTACAGAGCAACTAATGACTATTTCCACACTTTAAATGACAGCACAACATTCAAGCTCTCAACAAATCAAGAATTACAAACCTAAACTACTGAAATTTTAGGAAGACTCTAGTGTACCCAGTGAGATAATTGAACTTTCATCAAACTACAGTGGAAATCCAATGAATTCAAATTCATTTGTTACCACTTTCATTTTAAATGGTATAGATTATGTCACGTTGATATTAAAGATTGTTTATCCTTGCACTCTCAAATCCTCAGGTTTTGTTTACCATTACATGATCTAAGGCTAAGCTATGCAGAAAACATAATAAGTATATAACAATTAGACTATAGTAGAAATCCAATGAATTGAAAACAATTTGCTATCACTTTGCATTTTAAGTGATAAAGATTATCCTCAGGTTGATTTTAAAGATTATTTATCACGACTCAAATCCTCAGGTTTTGCTTATCATTATTCATTACATGTGCTAAGCTATGGAGAATACATAATTCAAGTATACCATATACATAATAATTAGCACACTGCATTGTTAAGAATCTGGAAACTAATCAATTTCTTGTATGCATATACCAGAAAGAATAAGGAGGTAATAATCATCTTAGTTTATGAAGACAGGATATTATTCATCTTACCGGTCTTTCCTTCGCAGAACTTGTCTTAAGGAGCCATTCACCATGTATTCTGTCACCGTTGCCAAATTTTTCACTGGCCCATCTGTCACTACACCATAGAATGCCACAATGTTTGGATGGTGAAGTTGATCTAAAATGTGAGCTTCTTTCCAAAAGTCAGCAAGCTGCAGAGAAGTGAACAACAGTAAGAGTAGGTACAAAACAAACAAGTGTACATCCCCAACTACAGTAGTGATATTTCCTCGAAAGAGTTTACCCATAGCAACAGTTTATTCCGTTCCTAGTAATACAAATAACTATGTAATTCACAATCAATTAACAAACAGAAATTTGAACAATTGAACTGTGGGAGGAAAAATATAAGAGTGTTACCAATCTATCCTCCAATACCCCATCTGTAAAGCAACTTGGCTTGATCCTTTTTATGGCAACATTAGATCCCTTCCATTTCCCATGGTAAACGGTTCCATATGTGCCCGAACCAAGCTCTTTTATGAACTCAAGGTCAGAGTTTTTTATAGACTGAAAAGGTCGAACACAACGACATTCAATCATATATAATAATCTTCCATTGACCCTCCACAGGCTTATCAAAGCAGAACATGTATAGGTTCCAGTGGTTACCTGCAGCTCTCGAGTGGCTAGATGAGTATAAAATGCAGCCAGATCATTGGAGGTTCCAACAATTACTTTAGAGCAACTAAGACTTTCTCCATGGTTGGCCTAACAAGACAGAACCAAACATCAAAAGCTGACTCCCTATAGACAAATACTAAAGCTAGTAAAACCTACAAAACAGATTGCTTTCATTCTGTTTGTTTCTTAGAGTTGAATGAGATAAGATGTTTTCAAGTAATTACCTTTTCAGTAGAGCTTAAACTAGATGGAGAGTCCTGTCGATCCTCCTCAACATGCTCACTGCCTTTGTCTATCTTAGCTGAATTCTGGAATGAAGGATTAGATGCAACTCCATTTGATTCCTTGACTTGAGAACTCGAGATAAACTGTGCATCCATGATATCCATCGGTTTTGATTGAGGTTTTAGCAAGGCATCAGAAGTCACCACACAACTAGCATGGGAAGAGAGCTGAGGACCTTCCACTTCTTTGGACAGTGAAAGATCACGCAAAGATCTATTCACTGAACATGTTACTCCATTCCATAAATCTTGTATGTTATTACTGCCATTTTTGGAATTGCCTAAAGAATTGTTAACTGTTTCCTCACCAGGCGACTTATTATCAATGGTGCCTGAGGTGTTAGGAGCGTTCACCATGTCTTTTAGGCATGTCTCATTGTCAAGATCTCTATGAATAGGCTCACATTTGCTGGTCACTCCATGAACATTTTCATATGAAGTCTGATATTGACCTTCACACTTCCCAAAACCAGATACAGTTAAGAGATTTTCCTGAGTGTCCATATTCCTCACAGATGGATACAAATTCTCAGTAAAATCACAGTTCACTACTGATTGACCACCCACTCTAGTAAACTCACCATAATAACCTAAGCAATTTTCCTCAAGATTCAAATTCATATGCTGTAAAAGTCCAGGACCGTTCTGTTTACTGCCCTTCTGGGCACTATGTTGGACACCACTCAAGGACCTGTCTTTGATTGAGCTAGATTTCCTCATCGTCACCCTATCAGCATAATGCGGCAATGAATAGGGATGATACAGTCTCAGAGCCTTACCCTCCTTTGACATACTCATATGCGGCCTGATCACAAGGCAGCATTTCCTTGTCGAAACCCTCCCATTCAATCTAACAATTCTATGGTTCCCCTTCTCAGCTATGTTGCTCCTATGATTCCTAACACAAAAAGGAATACACTGCTGATGTCTAGCTTCTTCCCCACTAAACCTATGGTTCCTGATGCTGCTACTCAACCCGTCACACACCCTATCGCCGGCATACAAGGGAATCATAGTTTCACCACAACAATGACAACTCAAACCATTCTTCACTAAACTACCATTACCAATCCCAGCCACCCCATTCTTCCCCATATCCTTCTTAACATGAAAACCATTACTCCCCGGCTTCATCACACCGGAGCAATTCACCGGCTCCAAACCCTGCATTGCCAACACTGACTGATCAGCCACTCCAACCCCATTACACAAAACCTTCCCCAAAGCTTGATCACCCCTCAAATTCCCATCTCTGGGTTTCAATGGACTGGTCCTACCCACTGAAAACTGAGCCACATTGTCACAATACGACTCTAAATCTGTAAGCAAGGGTTCATATGCTTCACATTGCTTAGTCTCACCAAGCTCCACCTCACTCTCACTAGCACGGCCCAAACCCGAATCCGGACCCGGACCCGATTGCTTGGCCACCTGCTTCAATACAATTCTCCTCAGAGAATCTTGTTTCTTAACCGCCGCCGCCGCCGCCTTCACATCCTCCGACCGGGTCCGGGTGTCTGACCCGACCCGGTGACCCGACCTGGCTCCGTTAGCGCTACAAACGAAGAGCTTGAGTCTGACGGACATACCGCAGCTCTCGAGCTTGTCGAAGGCGTCGACCATGTGGCGGACGTCTTCGTCGGAGTCTAGGCGTCCGAGCGGCGCTGCGGCGGCGGCGGCGGGGCCCGATTCGGAGTAGGGGAGCTGGTACCTGATGACGAAGGAGGCAATGCCGGGGGAGAGGCCGGAGATCTTGGAGAGGAGCTTGGAGAGGCTGACGGGGCGGTCGACGGTGACGATCTTGGCGTCGCCGCCGGCGTAGTGGAGGAGGCCGGAGGGAGGGCGGAGGTGGAAGGCGCCGTTGAAGCGGCAGACAAGCTTGAGGTGGGTGCGGTGGTGGTTGGTGGGCCTAGTGGGCTGGGCGGCGTGGTGGTGGTGGTTGGTGGTGGTGGTGGTGGGGTTTTTACGGCGAGAGAGAGGTGGCTCTTTCATGGAGATCATGAGGGAGTGGTTGTTGGGGTGTGTAGAAGAAGACGGAGCAGAGTTTGTTACACTTTGTATGGGAGTGTGACGAGGGTGATAATACAATTTTGGGTTTGAGTTGGCTTGTAATTTCGAGATTGCCACTCACAAGTACCAGCTTCAGCTTGAGAGTTGTTGTTTTTTTATTGGTGGGATTCTTGTGAATGATATGCCTTTTTAGACCCGTCAGTAGTATAATTCCAATTCGTGAAGATAATTTTTTTTTTTGAAGAATTTGAGCTACATACCTTATTGGGATGAAGTTAAATAAGTTAGTAACTTATCCAACTCCAAACACCAAAAGTCACAGTTATAAGTCATCTACAGTATTCAAGACTCGAACATACATATTTATCTTTGAAATTACTCTATAGAAGCACTACTGAGATGTCGAGAATATCATACTTTTAGTCTCTAATATTTTCTCTTTATCAGATTAGATTTTTCTTAACAAGATATAAAACAGAGTGAATAATTAGGTCGTATAATTAAGTGTGGGAGGTATTAAAGAAGCAGTAAATGGTCAGGATTTTTTTGTAGGCTAAAGTACGTTTAACATCGTACTATGGTAAATCAACTCCTAATCACATTATTTATGAAATATGAGACCTTACAAGAGTATCACATGTCAAAACTCACTTTACGAATACTTCTTTTACATTCTTTGATAGTTTATTATATTATCTAGAAAAATTATTATTTATACCCGAAATTATTATTTATACAAAATTACATACGGATGGGATTGAATCACTGACCCTCTCCTAAAATATCGATGTTTGAAGCTATTTAATCAGATAAGACAGCCCGAAAATGGAGAGGCACTTGCAGTCGGATAAACCACGGGGCAGTTATATATGTTAGCAACGCATGCAAGGGCATAAACGTAAAAGAGCAATGAAAGCTTCCGTCTTCTTCGTAGTATGACTTGGCGCGGTGCCTGTTGTCTATCCATACAACAACATCAACCTCCCTTTTTGTCTTTTAGTCCAATTCGGATTTAGAGAACCCTGCGCTCTAAACAACACGTGGCACATTATTAGCATAGCAGCTTCACATTTTGGAGCTCTATAGTTGACGAGCCAAAATAAACCACACTATCAATCTTAACACTGTTTTTTTTTCTCTACTAATTTTGTTACCGTCACATATCTCTGATGACTGCTCAAATCCTTATTTGAATGATGTAATGGCTCTCAAGAATGTAGATCATGTGTGAGAGATTGCTGACAAGTGTTTAGATCAACGTGTAAATCAACACACTAGCCAAAAGTGAATACAGGGACAGGACACATTGCAAAAATATGAAAAATTGAAAATGCAAACGAAGGATGAGAAATCATCAAGTCTGGATAGTAGGTAGGATTACAAATTAAAGTAGCACACATAATAGAATAGTGCATGCGGAAGATGAGCATGACACAATCGATCAAGTTAAACTGATTAGAGCACAAAGCAACCAAGTGTGCGTAACATAGAGTCTAGACCTGCATGATATTCGAAATTAACAGTAGTCTGGAAACTAACACTTAAACCCTTCATCTTGTCCTTGTCCGCCTTATCGAATCCGCATTCAAATTGAAATGGTACGGCAGCACCGAGTGCTCTACCCGTTAGACATATAAAATTTAATGATAATAATAATCGTTGAATAATTCAAGCAACACGTAGACCTGACAAATTGGATAAGTGGCTCATGAGTCGACAAAGTTGGAAAGCCGTCGGAAATGACACGTAGCAACGTGGGAATGGTCGGCCGACAACAAAACCTTAAATCTTGATCAAAATCAATTATTAAGTGTCGATCGATGATCAAATATCGATTAAATTAAATTGATTAAAAAAAGTCGGACATGCCCAAAGTAACTGGGTTTACAAGTGATGGCTCGCCAGAAGTGAGGCGATCTAGATAGTGGACTTCACATGGAATCTAGATAGTGAACTTCGCATGGAATCTAGATAACGAACTTCACGTGAAATCAAGAAACGGACTTCGCGTAGAAGTAAAAGGCGAGGCGAAATGGACTTCGCATAGAAGTAAACAAAGGCAAGGTGAAATGGACTTCGCCTAGATGTACATGAAGACGAGGCGAGATGGCTCCATGCGCGTAGATGTACGTCACCAGAACTCCCCGCTTGTATGGAAGTCAAGACTCCTCGCACGATCCTTCCGTGTCAGCGAGATGACCCGCCCCTTACTAAGGATCCTGGTCAAAGCAGGATATTCAATCTAAATCAATTATACCTTATTGGGCATATTTAAATCTTAAGATTTGATTGATTTGATTATGTTAAAATTGACAAGTAAATCAATCAGTCAAGATTCATTGATTCGATTATTACCATTAATGAAATATTATTGATTCAGTATCTTCATTACATGTCATAAGCGGAGGTATGTTAACACTATAAATATCATCTCTCATACCAAGAGGAGGGGGAGCAAAAAAAGGCAACGAACCAGAGAAACAGAAAAACTACTTCCGCGAGCTTGGATTTCTCTCAAAACCCTTGAAGAATCATTAAGCTGTCAAATAGCCGATTCTTCATCAACCCAAAGTCTGGAAGTTGTCAAAATCCCTCGAAGAACTATCAAGCTCCCAAAATAGTCGGTTCTTCACCAAATCCAAATCTCAAATACTTGTTACATGATAAACCCGCGTAACTTCTTACATCTCAAGAACAAGTGTTTGTCACCCTTGAGTTAAACATGTATTCGGAGATAGAATCAGAGGAGTTCACAAAGATTGTAACCCGCATTCATATTGATAAAAATTATATTATTCTTTATACACGTGTTGTTCTGTTATTTGTTACAAATTTTGTCGTGTTTACACACTCATAACAGGCATACTTGCTAGATACTCACTGATAAGATCTCTCCCTCTCATACGGGTGTCAGGATCTATCTCTCTCATAGGGGTGGTGACAAAGCAGACATTGTTTTCCCCCTAGATGTAAGAAATGACAGTCCTCCGATCGGGAAGGGAGCACACCAGCCGGCACATTCATCTTGTGTATTTCGCTGATATCTTCCTCGTTTTCATCCAAGGACAAAAGATGAACTACTATACTGCTCCGGCTCTGGAGGTAGTTATGTTTAGCCGAAAAGAGCAACTTTTTGTTACTGTGTTCTGTCTGTGGCAAGTCCACCACTAGAGCTTGGCACATGCTGGGGACTCTCCTCCATTCTGGGTCACGGGCCGCAAGGTCAAAGCACCAAATGGAGCGGTCCTAATCAGCGTGGTATTCGTAATCTTGGCTAGACATAAACAATTTGGTTCCGGCTATTACACATGAGAAGGTGAAGCCATAATTAGGGTAGCGCGGCAGAACTGACCAAGTACCCTGTACGGGGTCAAACACCTCAAAAGAAACAAAATTGTCAACCGCCTTACAGGACAGTACATAGAGTTTGCCGGCAAACTCAGCCATGAAAGGACTTTCCTTGGCTCCGTTCATAGCCCCGGGCATCTTGACTATCCCTTGTTTGGGGTATGGACATCAAAGGCATAACCATCTGTGCTGGAATTAGGGCCGAACGGTGGTCTGCGACGAAACGGATCCATGTTGGGTTTCAAGACGCTGCCGAAGACAATCTTGGACTCCAAAACACCGCAACCCACTTCACCTGGGAGATCTTTGTCGGCCAGATTCGCCACTTTTCTTAATTGTTTCACCGACGACGACAACGGCGGTGCCAGCAAATCGGAAAGATTGATGGAACGAACAACACAAGAACTAACCCAAGGCTGATACCTCGCAGTAGGGATGTGTTTGGACGTTTTGTAAGCTTCAAAGCTACAAACGAATAAAAGACTTATCAGCATATTCGTTGTCCATCAGCTTCAACCCGCAACCGCGTAGAGGCAGGATTTGCTCTCCGTCTTCACCGTAGCTTTTCATAGTGTTTATCTGTTTGCTCTCAAGTATGTTGATTGTAGGCAGGATTTGCTCTCCTTCCTCTTCACCGTAGCTTCCCATGGTGTTCATCTGTTTGCTCTCAAGTATGATGATGATACGGCTGCAGCTTTGAGTTTGAGGCTTAAGTGTTTGGCGTTTATATAAACATGTTCTTCTTCCTCACACAGTTGGATTTACACTAATTCTTATTGGATTTGGATCGGAGTTTTTGGATGTAAAATAGGAACATGGATGGTTAGGATTAGAAAAATAATATAAAAATATAATGATCAAACATATATATTGTTATGAACGGTTAAGATTGCGTTGTGTAAATACACATCGTGCATACAAGAATTTCCAGTAAAATAGTTGGTCGCAAACAAAAACTCGGGCCAGTTGCTTTATAATTCAAACGTATTTGTTACATTTTTTTGTTTGGTTTTGTTTTTACATTTTCTTTTTGTTTCAATTTCTTCTATAATATCTGATGACTACTTCCACCATTTGGTATCGTATGTATAAAAGTTGATAGTTTGGTGGTACTTTTGTCAAACCATCCGTTAAACATGAACATGTAACGTGCATATGGTTACTTTAAGGAGCAAACCGTCCAAATAATATCTCATCATCTAAACAATTCTAGAAAAGTTTTTTTTTTTCGTTTTTTTTTGGTTAGTCATTCAAGTATCTATAGGCTTATGTATATTAGGTTTAGGAGTCTTAAGTTATGTTGTATCAACAGCCCATATTCTCTATAAATAGGAGCTGTAGGGGGTTTTCTAAGGTTAAGACAAAGAGCGCAGAAAAATGAAAGCAAAAGGGTGATAAAGAGATCTAGCATGAAGTTGGGGATTAGCATAAGAATTTTAATATGTCCTCGTAATAGTTGTTATTTTCTATAGTACTAGTGAATCTCTCAAAAGAGATCACAAAATGGACTAGGCTAGGGTTTTTGGCTCAACCGCTATAAAATTGTTGTGTGTTATGTGTCTGTTTTCAAGTTCATCTTTGCCATAAAATCTAAGTAAATATCCAGGGGCTAACCACAATATAATGATATACACTATTTCCAAGACTAGTGAGAGTGAATATTTACAAGCTTACTTTACATCAAAGCTTATTAACTTTCTTAACATAAATCAAAACTCAACTATTCAAATTTAAAATAGAAATGCAGGAAGATCTGAAAATCACCCTTTGGAGAGCTTATGCAAAAAGTTTCGACCTCGAAACGATTGAGTAGCTACTTACCCCTGTATTTGTCATCTTCACCGGTCTCGAGCTAATGGTGATATTTTGAGTGACAGATATCTATGTTTGAAGTTGGGCTGTGCCTATTTTCCCCGGCCTTTGGGCCTCCCTATTTCTGCATATATCTGCCTCAGTGCCTCTGATCTTAGAATCACTACCAATCCTTTCATCTACAATCACAGGTTTCACTTTCTTTTTCCATGAGGAATTCATATAAGGTGTCCAAACATCACCAATCAACTTGTAACACAGAGAGCCACTTCAATCTGTTCCGTGACTGATCAGGAAATTCACTTGGTGGTTTGGCAGGTTTGTTCAAAGTGAAGATCTCCTTCATTCTCAAAAGACATGATAAGCTTAAAGAAACAAAAGGTGCAAGAGTTCACAGATGATAAAGTAGACTTATACTGTTATACATGAAAGTGATTATGATCCATTACAACAAGCTAAAGAACTAACACTATATTCTGCCTTTACAACTCAATTGTATCCCTTCCCCAAACAGTTAAGACATCGCTGTACCCTGCAATTCATGAGAAAAAATCACAATCATTTATAGGGGTAAAGTTTGCCTCCTCCCTAAAATGTCAATCTTTTTTGGTAGAGTTTGCTTCAACATATAACCAAATTTGACCCAAAATCTAACATGAAAGAAGTAACTGACCTATTTCCATCACAGGTTGGGCAGAGACAAGGGTTTATGGCTACTGGGTCATACAGAGGCGACCATTGAATGGTGGCGTTCCCTTGGCATAGCTTGCATATGTAAAACCCTTTCCCTTTACAAACCCCACAAGGCAGAGCAGTCTTTTTCTAAACCCACCAAACAAAACAATCAAATTTCAGAGAGCAATTAACAATAGGAGAAGAAAGTATGAATCTTTGAAGTTGAGAGAGTTGGGGTTTTGGTTTTCATACCCTTTTGGACTCGACGGCCACACGTATGGCTCCAATCGTGGCGGTGGAAGCGAGATTGAGGGTCAGAAATCCGGCAAATATTACGGCGGCGGCTTTTCCCACCGTCTGCAATGGTTTCGGAATCATTGGTGGAGTTTCTGTCTTTGTGAAGCTAAGGTGGACCTGCTCGTCAGAACTGAACAAGTAGCTGAAGGATACTGAGGCCTGTTGTTTTGCACAAACGGGTCCAGTTCATTACAGATGGCTCGACCCGACCCGGCTCATGTACTTAGTGCGTGTGTTACTTGTGTCGCGATGTGGCGTTCTATAGTGCTTTGAGTTAGGTCATTCCGGATCATGTGAGTATTTCTTGTAATGTTTTATACTTAATTATTCAGAGTTTATTAACATTCGGATCCAAAAATCGTTAGATTAGTTCATTATTATTAAAAGCAAAGTTCAAGGAGATAAGTGCTAAGTGATTACAGAAGATATGGTTAGCTTGTAATTAGCCTAGTTTTCAGCCTTTACTTGATTAGGCTTGTAGCTTCCTAATATAGTTAGGGTTGTTCTTGTATATATACTGTGTAATATGGCATAGCCGAACCATCAATACAACAGTAGCAAAAATAAACTTCTTTATGGTATCAGTAACACAATTTGATCCTAGACCTAAAACCTAAAACCAAAATCCCGAGCAGATTCCATGGCAGGAGGTAAAAATACAGAAGAGAAGCCTCACACTGATTCCTCTTAGAGAATACCTGAACCATGGGAGAACTCCAATCATGCCCTTTACTTACACCATTTAGATCAACCCGGAGCTGTTCTTGTTACACAGCCCTTGATGGAGGATAATTTTTCTGAGTGGACTCAATCAATGAACATGTCACTTAAAATCAAGAACAAGCTTAGGTTTTTCTTGGAACTCAAACCAAACCTCTTGTTAACCTCGATGAGAAGCAACAATGGGAGCGGTGTGACACACTTGTCAAGACATGGCTCATAGCCTCCATGTCAAAACCAATTTCTGGTAGTGTCAAGAATTGCAAGACATCTCGTGACGTCTGGACCGATCTCCAGGAAAGGTTTGGTCAAACCAATATTGTTCAACTTTTTAATGTTGAGAATGAAATTCATGCTTGCCTACAGGGTTCCGATTCAGTCACCACATAGTTCACAAAGTTGTAAAGCTTGTGGGATGAAAGAGATGTTCTATGTGAGATGGAGTCTTGCACGTGTGCAGGAGGAGTTAAGATGGTGGAGTACATCAAGAATCAAAAGACCATGAAGTTTCTCATGGGGTTGAATGAAGGGTATGATACTCTTCGTAGTAACATAGTGGCCATCGATCCCTTACCGGTAGTGAACAAAGCTTATGTCATGGCTTTACGCCATGAAAAGCAGGCATCAGTTACTCTAGGCAACAAAACTTTGGTGCAGCCAGAAGGAGCTGTGTTTGTCGTGAAAACAGTGCGGAGGGAGAAACCAGCGTTGAAGATGGAAAGAGGTGTGCCAAATGCAATAAGAAGTATTACACAACTCAAAATTGTCGAGCACATCTCAAATGTTCTTATTGCAATTGGAAAGGGCACAATTATGAACATTGTCGTAGGCGCAAGGCTGATTTGTCTCAAAGCAATAATGTGATCTCGGGGCATGACGGAACAGCCGGGGCTCCTTGCTTCCTTTTTTCTCAAGAAGTCTGCCAGCAGCTCGTTGGGATGTTGAGTAAGCATGATGCTGCCTCCACCAACCATATTGGTAAAACTTCTTCTCATCAGGACCTCTCAGGTAAAGCCTTGCATTTTAATTCACACAATATGGCTAGCACATGGATATTCGATAGCGGGGCAAGTAATCACATTGCTTGTAACCCATAACTCCTTACTGCCATGAATCATGTCTCAAATCGGTATGTTAAACTACCAGATGGAACCACAACAAAAGTAACTCATGTTGGGCAGATGATTTTTAACCCTCAGCTTATCTTTCACAATGTGTTATGTGTACCCATGTTTTACTTGAACCTCATATCCATTAGCAAGTTAACACATGACTCCCTTTGTTTATCCATCTTTCTCAAAAATGCTTGTTTCATATAGGACCTACAATCAGGGAAGATGATTGGGATGGGTGTTGAGAGGGAATGATTATACTGCCTTGACCAAGCAAAGCAAGTGACATGCAACTCGATGATCCGTACGTCCCCAAGCCTCTGGCATCAGAGACTAGGTCATCCGTCCAGTAGGGTATCAACATTGTTTTCTTTTGTTTCCAATAAGTCTTGTGACACAGACACATGTTTAATTTGCCCTCTGGCCAAACATACCAAAACTCCTTCTCTTTTAAGCTCTATTTTGAGTCAATTTCCTTTTGAATTAATTCATGTAGACTATGATAAACATGTCAAAATAGTTAGGAGTGATAATGGTCATGAGTTTAAGATTCCTAGTTTTTATTCGTCGAAGGGAATCATTTATCAAACAAGTTGTGTCAACACACCCCAACAAAATGGTGTTGTTGAACGTAAACATCGTCATTTGCTTAATGTAGCTAGAGCTCTCCTCTTCCAGGCACATTTGCCGAAATCTTTCTAGGGAGATGCCATCCTTACAGCTGCATATCTCATCAATCGCACTCCAACGCCTTTCTTGAATGGAAAGAGTCCTTTTGAAAGACTATTCAACAAGGTACCTTCATATACAACCTCAAAGTCTTTGGCTGTTTATGTTTTGCTTCTACTCATCCTCTCAAACCCACCAAATTTGATCATAGAGCAAAACAGTGCGTCTTTGTTGGTTATCCACACGGTCAGAAGGTTTATCGGGTATATGACCTAGAGGACGAGAAATTTTTTGTGTCTCGGGATGTATTATATCATGAAGAGTCTTTTCCTTTTCGGGATAAACATTCAGTGTTACCTACTTCAAATGGGAGTCCAACTTCTAGAGTTTCTGCGTCAACACCACTTTTCCCGCCTACTTCACATCCAAGTCTTGATCTCTATGATGACTCCTCACCAACTGGTATTCCTATCGAAACACATGCTGAGCTTTCTGACTCCTCTCCAACTCAAACTTTTCCACCACCAGATAATCATCCTACACCGCAACCTCCTTTATCCTCATCATCACCAATGCTGCTCGATCCTCCAGTACTCGATATCACGTCTTCTAAACAGCCAAGACGTTATTCACAGCCCACAAGAACTCCAACATTCTTGCAAGACTTTCATGTGGAGGCAACCCTTCCCTCTCGGTCTACCTTGTCATCTTCACTGGACACAGGTACCTCTCATTTCTTAGCCAATGTTTTGTGTTATGATCGTTTATCACCTAACCATCGAGCCTGTACTGCTACCTGAATGGCGCATTGCCATGCAACAAGAGATCAAAGCTCTCCAAAGCAATCACACCTGGAGCTTAGTTCCTTTGCCTGCACACAAACGTCCTATAGGCTACAAATGGGTGTACAAGATTAAACTTAATCCAGATGAGACGATTGAGCGTTACAAGGCACGGCTTGTTGCTAAGGGGTACAATCAAATTGAAGGGATAGATTACAAAGAGACTTTTGCACCAGTTGCGAAATTAACCACCGTCCACGTTCTCTTGAGTCTTGCTGCCATACGAGGTTGGTATTTACATCAACTGGACGTCAATAATGCATTCTTGCATGGTGATCTTTTAGAGGAAGTCTACATGACGCTTCCACCTGGCTTAGGACGAAAAGGGGAGAATAAAGTTTGTAAATTGCATAAAAGTCTCTATGGTCTAAAATAAGCAAGCAGACAGTGGTTCATTAAGCTTTCCACAACATTGAAGGTAGCCAGTTTTAAACAATCATGGGCAGACTACTCGTTATTCATCCGAGCACAATCTGGAAAATTTACGATGCTACTTGTGTATGTCGATGACGTGATTCTAGCCGGGAATGATTTGAAAGATATAAATGCTACCAAAGCTTTTCTCTCCAACAGATTTAAACTCAAAGATTTGGGGCACCTCAAGTACTTCCTTGGAATTGAAGTAGCACGTTCAAAACATGGTATGGCACTTTGCCAATGCAAATACACACTTGAAGTCCTTGAAGATAGTGGCTTTCTTGCAGCCAAACCGTCCCATTTTCCAGTTGATCAGAATTTGTTCTTGACTAGAGCTGATGGTGAGTTATTTCCTAAGCCCTCGCAGTATCGAAGGTTAGTAGGTCGTTTAATATATCTGACTATTACAAGGCTAGATTTAGTGTATGCAGTCCACATTCTTAGTCAATTCATGGACAAGCCACGACGACCACACCTTGATGCAGCACACCAAGTGCTTTGGTGCATAAAGTAGACTCCAGGTCAAGGGATATTTCTACCAGTAGCAGGAAAGGCAGAACTTACAGCCTATTGTGATGCAGATTGGGCGAGATGTAAGGATACACGTCGATCACTCACAGGATACTGTGTTATGCTTGGTAAATGGTAATGCACCTATTTCCTAGAGAACGAAGAAACAAAGCACTGTTTCACGAAGTAGTGTTGAAGCCGAGTACCGCTCTATGGCAGTAGCATGTTGCGAGGTGACGTGGTTACATAGCCTACTCAATGACTTGGGAGCAAATCAGAAGAGTCCAGCAAGGTTGTTTTGTGATAACCAAGCAGCAATATACATTGCTACAAATCCGGTGTTTCACGACAGAACGAAACATATTGATATTGATTGTCATATGGTTAGAGAGAAATTACAAAGAGGTGTGATCAAACCTCTTCATATCGGCACCAAAGAACATTTAGCAGATCTTTTCACGAAGCCTTTAAGCTCAACACAGTTTGGAGCTTTGTTTGACAAGTTGAGTGTGATTAATATTCATTCCAACTTGAAGGGGAGTATTAAAAGCAAAGATCAAGGAGATAAGTGCTAAGTGATTACAGAAGATATGGTTAGCTTGTAATTAGCCTAGTTTTCAGCCTTTACTCGATTAGGCTTGTAGTTTCCTAATATAGTTAGGGTTGTTCTTGTATATATATTGTGTAATATGGCATAGCCGAACCATCAAAGCAGCAGCAAACATAAACTTCTTTAATTATGAATAAAATATTATAACAATGTTTAATCTAACAACTTCTGACTACTCTAAAACAGCGTATATGTGACTGATGTTTACTTTTGTCCATGAGACTATGAACAACGTTTGTTGCAGGGTGATTGATGTTTACTTTTGTCCATAAGATTATAAACAACGTAAGATTCTATGTTACAGACTGTAGTCAATTTGCTTGAGACTATAAAAGTTTATCTCCAATGTGGGAGGCTATGACCTAATTATTTTAATCCAAAAGGAAGTTGACCATTACAGTTGTGAGAAAATGAAACTTGATAGTAACAATGCTAGAGCAAAGATCCACGCACATAACCTTAGCTAAACACCAAAGGAACACTTCTTTGGATTTTAGATTCTTAATCTGTTTTCATTCACTTTGGACTCCGGTTGATTGTTAGAACAAAGTTCGTCTTTTACTGCATTTCACTCCATAAAAGCCGTACTCCAAAGAATTGCACGCTCATAATTTACTTACCTTGGCATTTTGAAATTAGTGTATTAGTATAGTTTCAGCTTATATATTTTGTTGAGCATGAAAATACTGAGAGCTGCGTCTGTTTTCCTTTGTATATTCTTATGCTTCTTTGTTTGCTCATCTTATGCATCAGACACCCTTATGCATGGTCAGCGCATGCAGAAGGATGAAACCTTGATTTCTGATGGTGGAATGTTTGAGCTAGGCTTTTTCTACCCCTCGGATTCTGAAGGATACTTGGGAATCTGGTTGAACAATGACATAAAGAAAAGGCCAGTTTGGGTGGCAAACAGAGATGACCGTCTTATGGATCCCAATGCAAGTCTCTACTTCAAGCCTTATGGATTGGTGATCAGTGATAGTAGAAATTCACCGTATGTTTTCGCTTATGGAGCAACTGCAACAGATAACAGGACAAGCGCAAGGATTCTTGACTCGGGAAACTTAATCCTGATGCAAGGAGGAAAGACTGTGTGGCAGAGCTTTGATAACCTGGTAGATACATTTCTTCCTGGAATGAAATTGGGGGTGGTTAACATAACCAATGCTCAGTTGAAGTGTATGTTTCTTGTATCATGGAGAAGCGTACATGACCCTACAAGTGGTTATCTTGGTGTAAGTTTGGATAACAGCACAACTCAAGTCACTGTCTGGCGCGCATATGGTAAAGAGAAACAGATTGGCTACTGGGATGGCCATAATTTCAGATTTGTTTTCAAAACCAAGTTAGATAATTACAATGTCAGCTATGTATTGAACAGCGAGGAGCGTTATCTTACTTACAGCAACAAAGATAGTAATGTATATTCATGGTTTGCATTGGCTTCGGATGGAAAGATCCAGGAGTTCATAATGGTAGGACAGAAGATTTCGGTTGTGAGTCATTCGGTATGTGGTGACTGCTGGTTGGTGTCATCAAGAGAAAAGAAGCTGTTGCTGGTTGTCAAAGTTGTGGCTCCCTTGACTTCCTTCATTTTGATCTTGATCTTGTTCCTGTATGTTCTATGGAGAAAGCGCTACTATTTAGGTACGTTAACCAAACCGTATATTGAACTGAAATATAGTAACTTTGCGAAAATAAAATTTTGAGAGTACTATTGCACTGACTTGTCTCCTATAAACAACAGGAATTTGCAGATTCTCTATTGGCAGGACACACAGTATGAAGCTATTATTGTCACAGTTGAGTTCAGATGATAGTGGTAGCAGTTCACCTGTTTTAGAAAGTGGAAAGACGAAGGATCATGTTTTGCCAATGCTTAGCTTTCCTTGTATCGTGGCGTCCACAAATAATTTCTCAGCTGCTAACAAGCTTGGAGAAGGAGGTTATGGGCCTGTTTATAAGGTGTTTGTTACCTTAATACCTTGTACTGCTGAGTTATTAAGTCATATTCATGTCAACGTTTTGTTGTTTCTTCCGCTTGGATCAACGGTTTACATATTGTCTCACATATGTGATAAAGTTATGTATGCAACTCAGATTTGATCTAAAGTTTCAGTGAAGTGATTGTATCTTCTTTTTGTACCAGGGTAACTTACTGCAACATGACATTGCGGTAAAAAGGCTTTCCAAAAGATCTGGACAAGGAGTGGTGGAGTTCAAGAATGAGGTGCAGTTAATCTCTCAGCTGCAGCACAGAAATCTTGTTAAGATTTTGGGCTGTTGCACTCAACGTGAAGAAAAAATATTAATATACGAGTATATGTCCAACAGAAGTTTGGATTCCTTCATTTTTGGTTTGTATTCTAACTGTGCTCATTTCCTCCTTTCAATTTAGTTATCAGTACTTTTCTCATTTTTGTCACATTGCTACTGATGCAGATCCAATTAAGCGAAGACAACTGAAGTGGACACAGCGCAAACACATAATCGAAGGGATTGCTCAAGGGCTGCTTTATCTTCACAAGTACTCTCGACTAAGAATTATTCATCGGGACCTCAAAACAAGCAACATCTTATTGGATGCTTATATGAACCCCAAGATATCAGACTTTGGCTTGGCTAGAATTTTATCTGGGAATGAATGTGGAGCTGAAACAAAGCGGATTGTTGGAACATTGTAAGTAACTCCATATATTCTAAAACTAAATTAACAAAATATGATGAGTAGACTAATGCTGACATAAAATTATTTGATAAATCTCTTATATGTTTTATCTTTTTATTGAAAGCAGTGGTTATATGTCTCCCGAGTATGTACTGCAAGGCCTTTTGTCAACAAAATCGGATGTATTCAGCTTTGGAGTCATTGTGTTGGAGATTATAAGTGGCATGAAGAATGCAACCTTTTCTGAGTCAGATTGTTCTTTGAACTTGCTAGGACATGTAAGTAACAATGCATATCTGGCTCTCATTGTAGAATTTTTATGTTCTTGTTCCCTATTTTATTCTACAGTTAAAAATCTGAAACTGTTTGTAGGCCTGGAATTTGTGGATATCTGGACGATGCGAGGAGTTGTTAGATCCAACATTAGCTGATACAAGTTCAAGGGATGGCTGTGTACTCTGCATCCAGGTAGGTCTTTTATGCGTTCAAGATTGTGCTGAAGATAGACCAAACATGTCAGAAGTTGTTACAATGTTGAGCAATGAAGGAGCTAGTTTACCAATGCCAAAGCAGCCTATGTATTCTAACTTGATGTCTGAGGTAGATAAAGCATTAAGAAGTGGAGTCCCTTCCGAGAATCTTTTGACATATTCATCAGTAGTAGCAAGATAGCAGTTAGACTACTTGTAACTCGTCTTGTTGAGAAAGCATCAAAATATAAGATGAGCTACTTTGTATAAGCTACTTTTATGTCTTGGATAAGCATACACTGCTATACGTTTCCAGTTTATAGGTATTGATTTTCATCTAAGGATACAACAAACACTACTGTACCTCCATCCTAGTCTTACAGCCCATGCCAACTGGAGCTTCTTGGGCTGCAGATGGTTACTATTGAGTTCGTGGAGTCTGATTCCACCATAGCTCTAACTACGGCAAGAGCAAGTTGTGGTGTTTCCTAATTCAATCAGGAATAGAAATCTTTTGGTAAACCACACTGTATGTGAGGCCTATTAAAACTCTATTAGAACTAACTACAGGGAGGATTAACAGATAACATGATGTTATTACTGTTACAGTTGAGTTTTGACAGTTCAAATATTAGAAAACTTCGAAAAAAGAAAAAATGGATTTTGAGTTGCGAAAGATTATAAAGGTATATACAAACCAACACATAGCTGGAAGACAAAATGACTGTTGGCTTGCACCCCATGACTAGGAGCTGCCCATTTTGATATGTCTCACGCAATAACTATATCCAAGACATAACAAGATCAAATGCAGTTCAGAGTATCCATATCCTTCCTGAAAATCTATTCTCTTACACTGAAACTGATGCATATCAACAAATTTATAAAAAAATTTGTCAAGAAACCACTGGATTCATACATATTTTGGATTCATAGTTGTGTATATATACATTGTGATGTGGGGTTGTCAGATTGGCCATGTTTTGCTCAGGGTTATGAATGATCTGTTACATTATTGGAGGAGTGGAAGTTCTGTTTAGTCAGGGCTATATGATATTGCTGGTTTCCATCTCCTCATTTTGTTCATCTGTCTTCATGAACTCCCTTTTTTATGTCAATCCCTTGATCAACTGCTCTATCTAGTTTTGTAGTTTATGTTTAAGTAATTTGGACCCGATTGAAGTTTTGATATTTCCATTTTCTTACATAGCCTTTGCTGGATACATGATTACAGAAATGAATGAAAATTTATCTTTTTCCTCTTTCATTATGATCATTTGCAATGATGACTAATATTTTGGCACCATCCAAGATCCTATAATTCAATCCAACTTTCATGCAATACAGAACATAACCAAATAAGTAAACAGGAAAATTAAATGTCTACCAACCTGTTTCCTAAGAGATTTTTGGTTCTTTCAAAGAAAATGAAATAAAACAACAAAACCAAAGTTGTTGGATATCTTTGAGAGTGAGGGGAGAAGAATGTATGGGGCAAGTGATGGGGCTTTGAGTCTTCCTATACATATGCCATCCTGCAACCCTGCAATTCTTGCCAAGTCTGTTGCCTGAAACTGAAACCAAAAACTGAAAGAGATAAGATCCTACCGAGAAAAGTGAAGAATTGAAAGACAGAGTTATAGAAAGGGATGGCATTTGGTTTTAGGATATGAAAATGTGCAGAGGGAAAAATTCAATGTGTTTCTGAAAAGTCTAAAGTCCAATCAAATAGGCAAGATTTGGTGTCACTTGATCAATCAAACCCGTATTGCTTTTCTCTCATTTCTTGGAGAGAAGTTTTGTGATCAGTAGTAATATGAAATGATCTGCGCTCATTAAGGTCCCACAAGATCAGCACCATGGTCTATGGAATGGGGCAGTGAGCAACAACAAGTCCAGAATCACAGTGATTGGGTGATCTTTGTTGTCTGATCTAAAGCTGAAAAGTGGGAATATGATGCCTTTACATGGTGGGGGGGGATTTGATGAAACCCAAGATTTGTGCATGGTTAATTGGGATATAAACTAAACACAAGAATTAGTGCTCTTTCAATAATCATTGAAAGGATCTCACGGTAAATCAATTTAAAGTAACAAATAAACATAATGTTGTGAAACAGTAATAGTGGCTGGTCGATTGAGATAAAAGTAAGAGTATCATAAAATGAGGTAATTAATTTAAGTTTTTGCAATACTTTGGGTCCCCTACACTACAGTCTCTCTAAATGGGTTCACATGCTTGGCAAGAATATCATAAAAGAAGAAGCACCAAAGAATGAGGTGGATATGAATTTGGGGCACGGGTTTTCGGTGCACCCACCCACCTCCGGCCCACCAGGCCTTTTTTCCTCCGGATTCATGTGGGCCACGTTTTGTCCCCTAAATTCACCGAAACCACGTTTTCTCACTTTTTAAAGTAACCACCCTTCATTCTTTACGGTGGCAATTTTGACTGGCCGATGAACCGAGACCGAGACCGAGATAAAAAGAAAAAGAGGCACGACATGTCGTTTATGTTAAGCGTGGGTTTGGATCTTTAGCACTTTTTACGACGGTGATTTCTTGAGAAACGGAGTGTTAGGAGCTTTTAACCTACCCTTTTTGACTGCGTCTATGGAAATTCTCATGTATTCTGGGAAAATATCGAAACTGCCACAGAGCGTAAGTAGCCTTGTAGAAAATTGAAGATTTGGTTGTGGATCGAAGTAATACATTTGTTCATGTTTCAAATCTTAAAGTTCATGAAGTACGTATATCGGTAAATTGAAGAAAACTCTCGTATACCATATGGACGACGGATATGTCATTGATTAGACTTGGATGGTTGATTCTTGATACGTATATGAATCACTTCATGTACTGATGTACGTTGATATGATATTCGATGGTTTGTAAATCATATTTGGGTAGCTTACTCTATCTAGTAAAGAACTCTATATGCACGATTCACAAACAAGTACTAGTGCGATTCTAAGACAGAAATATCATATGTATTGTTCCATGGAAGACTTTTACATATAACAAGTTGACAAGGTGCTAAACTACACCATTGAAAAATCAAAAATCTGGGCAAGATAAGATAGAAAACTGGGTTATAAGTTACAATGCTTAGTTTTGGATCTTTTATATGATGAAAGATGCGTCACCATATTCATCTTGGAAGCCACTTTCGAAAACAAAGCATAGTGGTTGTGTCAGCTGAGACGAGCGTGCCTAGAATATCCATCAACCCTAAAAGCTCTTTATTTTGGTTGCAGTATCTTTTGCTTGGTTGAGTTCAGCTGTAGTAATCCGGAACAAAAATCCAGTACGGACTGCACCACTTTCTGTGCACCTAAAAGTGTTTCGTTTCTGTGTGCAGATTAAAATAATTTTAGCACCAAAATAGCAAATCCTCTAAATCGATCATTTCTACTTCTTTTGGAAGAGCTAGTCTCACATGATTCATCCATACAGATAAAACGATGGCGTTTTCTGCAGAAGTTTGTAGTAGTAGAGGCATATATAGTATATACTATACGCGAGCAAATTTACCTTCAGTTACCTCTTTTTTAGTTACTATAATAATTGTTCATGTGTTATAATTTTGCTTAACTATCCTACAATTCCTAAAAACAAGGTTTGAAAACTCGTTAGGCGCTCTTAAAGCGGGAAGGCTTGGAGCGCCTAGAAACCACTTAAACTGGTTGGCGGCCTTATTTTAAGACACTACGTATAGTCAGCTAGAGTTTGAAAACTCGTTAGACGCTAATATGATGAATGATTGGCTTAGAGCGCTTAGGCAGCGGCTGCCTTGTTTAGAACACTATCTAGAAGTAGTACGTGCATACTCACTGGTTACATACCAAAACAAAATTCACTATCTCTATTAGTAAAAGAAAAGACTGTAAGAGTTTGTAACTTTCTTTGACCAAACAAAGTAGCTAGCTAGCTTATTGGGTGCTAAATCCCACAAGCTGCTCTCTTATAAAAACCCTTCTCATAAAGCAAAGCAACAGAACTTCACAAAACACATATACATGCTTTCTCCTCCGCATTTTCTCCAAACACTTCTACAATGGCAGCCATAACAAGCACTGAATCATCCGACTATGACAGTAGCTCTTCCTCCATAACCATACCCGACTCTAGCCGTAGCTGGATGAGCAACCTCAGCTTCAGCAGCCGGCGCCGGAGCTCCGTCTCCGTCTGTTCCTCCGCCACTTCTGAGGCCTCCCAAGCACACAAGCCCCACAAGGCCAACCAAGCTGCATGGGAAGCCATGAGGCGCCTCCGGAGCTCCAAAGGCCGAGTGGGACTCGACCATTTCCGCCTCCTGGGCCGCCTCGGCAGCGGTGACATAGGTAATGTGTACCTTTGCCAGATAAGGAACCCCACCGCAGCCGTGGCGGGGTTGCAGCCTAAGCAGCCGCAGTGCTTCTACGCCATGAAAGTTGTGGACAGAGAAGCGCTTGCTATAAGGAACAAACTGCATAGAGCTGAGATGGAGAAGGAGATTTTGGACATGCTTGACCATCCATTTTTGCCAACTCTCTATGCGGACTTTGATGCTTCTCACTACTCTTGCTTGGTCATGGAGTTTTGCCCAGGCGGCGACTTGTATGCTGCCCGTCAGCGCCTGCCCGGAAAGCGCTTCAGCCTCTCATCTGCTAGGTAACTAATCTTGTCTAAAACTACCTCGTTTTAAATTTTCAGATATAGATTAAAGCTATGTTATTTTAAGCATTCCTTTAGCTCGAAACACATCTAAACTTTTCTCCAAAAAAAAGAAAAAAGAAATACATCTAAACTAGTAGTGAATTACTAATAATTAGTAAACTTTTGCTTGTTCCAATTAAATTTGTGATTTTATGCTAATATTGTGCTCATTTTGAAAATGACAGGTTTTATGCTGCTGAGACACTGCTAGCTCTCGAGTATCTACATATGATGGGCATTGTTTACAGAGATTTGAAGCCTGAAAATGTGCTGGTTAGAGAGGACGGTCACATAATGCTTTCAGATTTTGATCTGTCTCTCAAATGCGACGTCGTTCCGAAGTTGATGAGGCGTAAATTGGACTTGGAATCCAGCACTGAAAAGATCGTAAAGAGCTCATCTATGCCATCTTGTGCAGCTCCCATGCAGCCTGTCCTCTCTTGCATTTTCTCAGCCTCTAAGAAAAAGAGAGCCACAGTCACAACAATTACAGAACATGTTGGTGATAGTGATGATCATGATGATGCTCAAGGTGTTAATCAACTAGTACTTGACCCGGAATTGGTAGCAGAGCCTATCAATGCTCGTTCTAAGTCATTTGTTGGGACACACGAGTACTTAGCACCAGAGGTAATCTCAGGACAAGGCCATGGGAGTGCAGTGGATTGGTGGACATTTGGGGTGTTCTTGTATGAAATGTTATATGGGAGAACACCTTTCAAAGGTGAAAACAATGAGAAAACCCTCATCAACATTCTTAAGCAGCCATTGAGCTTTCCAAAGCTAGTGCTTAATGATAATAGGGTTACTAACAGTAGCAGCAGCAAAGAGTTTGAGGCAGAAATGGCCAAAGTGCAAGACCTTATAAGCAAGCTTTTGGTGAAGAATCCCAAGAAGAGAATAGGAAGCTTGAAGGGTTCAGTTGAGATCAAAAGGCATGAGTTCTTTAAGGGGGTGAATTGGGCTTTGATTAGATCAGTTAGGCCTCCTCAAGTTCCTGCTAGCCATGATCATTTGCATAAGATTAGGACTAGTAGTAATAGTAGAGGTCATAATTTACCTAAGTTGAGCAAGAAAGAGAGGGATGAACCATATCAGATCCCTCATCATCATATTGACTATTTCTAATTGCTTGGATATATTCATGTATTGTGAATGTAAATACCTAGGTAAAACAGATAGTATGCAAATTACTTATCATCATGCTAGCTTGACAACAAAGAGTTGAGAATTTATTTCCTATATGTTTTCCCACTAATTATATATTAATGAGGAGCTTTATGTTTTCTTTTGGACCAAGTGATAGATTCTTTGTCTATGTATTGTATGATATAGAAAAGTAAAAGAGAGATGGATGATACCCATAATTGTCCCAATGTGAATTTCATGAGAACTCCATGAAGTCATGTGAGTACAATAATTACTCTTGTCAATTGTCATGATGGAAAAAAAAAAACCTATAATAAAAAGAAATTGAAATGATCTTTTTCTATAAAAATTGAAATGGTATGCTTTATGCATATGGGCAACTTTGATGACCACTCCTCACATTCACATGCTCTTTCTTCACCAAGAAAAGAACTAAAGAAACCATCATGCATGCTTCATTTGCTTCTTTTTGTTCTTCTAATGTTTTTGTTCATTCATGAAGGAAAAAAAAAAGGTCATATTCTCCTTTGAACCTTTATTCATAGTTGAGAGATTCCAATATCAAGTAGCCCATTCCATCGAATTCAAATGATCCTTTTGTTTTGTAGTGAGATCCAAAAGATCCTTTACTATAATATCAAAACCTTGCTATATATATGCATATGAATCAAAGTTTTCATGATGGGGGTGTGATATTATTTGTATATATATGCAGGCACTGACCCAACTCAAGCATGCGTAGTAGAAACTAAAGCGCATTTGATCATTACAGTTCTTGTGTATCAGTTTAATCATAATCTGCAACGTCGTCGAGTACTGGTACAGTCTTTTATATATAAGGATTTTTACATGTCTACGATCACAGTAAGATGTCAGTACTCAGTTTACTTATGGCTTTCGATAGCTAGGGTGGAGGAAGTCAATGATATATTTGCATGAAAGGTCAACAGAGGTTTCAAGAGCTTCCTGTATTTGATGAAAACTCCAACTGTTCGACCCAGTTTTTGCAGAAGCACGCGTGAGGCTTCTTCTTCTTCACCACTCTCCACTCATAACGTACGAAAGAGATATACGTACATACGTACGAAGGTATCCATCTGAAACCAAAACGATTAACAATTCCATGAACATATGGTCGCTTAGCATTTTAGCTTTTCGATGACATGAACAGAAATGATGTAGCTTATTTTTCAGTTACAATATTAATCCAAGAATATTTGCTATCACACATGATTAGTCCGATCGTTTTACCTTCGATTGGAAGGTATTATGATGTGGGACTAAATTTTTTAACCGATACTAACCAACAACAGAGTGTTATACTGTAATCAGTATCATACATTTTAGGCAATTTTGATTGTAATTATTAATAACAATTATCATGTTTTGTTATTAGTTCGGATGTAGAGCATCATCAGATCAGATCAGTTGTCATCTCGATCGAGTGTGTTAAAAAGCATATGATGAACAGAGGATCCTAATACTAATTTGATATAGATTTTGATACATAATAGACTAATAGTCCTTGTTCCACTAACACTATTGTAGTTGGTTTTTGTTAATGTCTAGGGCTACATGGATTTTACTCTTAGAACTTCCATCATGTTTCGGAGATCAAATTTTCACTTGTTACAATATCACAACCTCAGTGAGACACAATATCTACCCAGATTTGTTTTTGGGTCCATACAAATTGGGTTCTCTATGGGCAATCGTTTAGAGCAAAGGCCTTTTGGGGTCTTGGGGCTGAGTTGATTGAAAGTTCGAGAGAGAAAAGAGAGAGAGAGTTGGTAGAATAAGATAACTGCTCAGCCTTATTTCAACGAGGTAAAGTCAGATATTCTCCACCAAAAAAAAGTAACCTGCACAAACCACTACCCAGCAGTGGCTACTTGCCATTTGCCAAGAGTCTCAAGAGACTCGGACATTGTATAACCATGAAACCACTAGCTACCCCATATATAGTAGCCACTGCTCACCCACTCAAAGGCAAAACCATGAACTCCTATATGTAGAAACTATCTACCAAGAATTACAGTAACATAAATATGGAACTGATATATTTGTGTACCAATGCCAAAAATCCTTAGATATTGTTCTGAAAATAAACACATTATTATTTGAGTTGAGTTGAGTGCCACTGACCACTGTGGATCAGCTGCAACAGATGCAGGTCGATCTATGAAACGTGTTATAATCTCAGCAACACCTTGAGCACACGTGCCCCGATCTCAGTAGCAGTTCGAGGCTAGGTGCCTGAAACCAGAGCTTGCTTAAAGCGCCACCCATGGTTTTGGGGCAGCTTTGTCCTATACCAGTTGCAGTTTCCTCTCTTTCTTGAAACCGAAACCGACTTGCACAAAAGATGGAGTTCTACCTGATAAAATACTATGCTAATTTGAAAAAATGAGTCATATATTACTTGTGTATTAAAGAATCTCATGTCAGTTCTGTAAACACCAATGGATAATAGAGCAGGATCTCTCATCTCTATGCTCTTCACCTGATCGGTGAGCATTTGTTTTTACTGTTGTGACCTCTATGCATCCAAACTTTCCCTGACAAAACCATGGGCATTTGGGGAATCTAAAGCAACAGAACAAAACCGACCATTCTTTGAAAACAAGTGACTCGGATACCAGAATTCATTGAAAAACCATCTACTCTCTCCCAACACCTGGACCTCTCTCTCAGTTCAAATCCCTTATAAATATCCACCCATGCATCACTTTACCATTCATCCAAAGCTTTCAGAAAACCCAGCCAGCTTCTCAAAGTTCATACCAGCTCTTCTATCTTCTAGCATTCCATTTATACATCTACTTCTACTAGTACTCTTACAATGGCAAAGAATGTGCCTCAATCTCCCATGGAGAAACACAGCCTGACTTCATTTGACCAGCAGTTGGCTAAGCGGTGTTCTCATGGTATGTTCTTGTTTTCCTGCTGGCTGCAGCCTCACCTTTTTTACCAACTTGATTCTTACATGATGCATTTACATGTATATATATATATATGGTTATATATAATTCATATTGGTATGAGGGTTTGAGAGCCATGTGGTAATTCATGATGTTTTACATATCTGTTGCCTTGAGCCTGTAAAAAGTTAGTTAAATAGTTACAAAAACTGATATCAGATATGCTTATTATGAGCTTAAGATTTTGTATTTGATCATGGTTCACTTTTTGCCCAAGAGCACATAAAGGGCCTTGTTCTTGATCAAAATCATCAAATGGATAAAGTATAGGACCACCCTTTCAATAGCTAATACTTTACTATACTCATAGTCTTTGTATCCCAATAATTTTATTTATTTTCTGAAGAAAAGTAAAACTATGATGAGAAAAACACTAGCTAGCTGGCCTAAAATTTCTTCTGGAAGTTTAATCTCTACTCTTTTAATGTATCAGAGGGTGTAAAAGCTGGAGTTAAGGCAGCTGTTGTTGCTACCATTGCCAGTGCAATTCCAACTGTAAGTTTTCTTTGGCTCAATTTACTTTATGTATACTAGTATCTGAATCTATATGTATGAAAGGGGGAGCTATGACACCTAAAACTAATTATGAAGATTATGCTCTATATGCAGTTTGCTAGTGTGAGAATGCTGCCTTGGGCAAAAGCCAATCTCAATCCCACTGCTCAGGCTCTCATAATCTCCACAGGTTGATTATCAATCCTTGTCTTCTGTCATGATCTTCGTAAAAAGTTTCTTTCTTTATGTATCATCATGAGTAGTATTTATGTATTGATGGAATTTTTGTTGATTACTATGGCAGCGGCTGGAATGGCATATTTCATAGTGGCTGACAAGACTATTTTGGCAACCGCAAGGAGGAACTCCTTCCACCGAGGCCCTAACTATGAAGCATGAATTCCTAGCACTAATTTGAGTTCAAATTACTGTTCTTGTTGCTGCTGCTGTTCTTATGTGAATCCATCCTCTTGATTATAAATAAGTAGAGATGGTATTTCATTGTAGTAGCAGAAGAAAAAATCTATGTACTCAGTTATCAACCTATTATATAATGCACTTTTCTTCCATTTCAGCTGGTTCAATTTCTATCCAAGCTTAATAATAGAGACATTTATCTGCATAAATGATCAAAAATGGCATTGCAATTAAACACCTGCATTGTATCACCCCTTCAAGGCATCTTTCACCAATTGTCATTACATGAACAAGAACCATCTCTAATCTCTTGCAATAATATCCCTATTGAAGATCTTGGATATCAGTTTTGTAGCTGAATGACAGTTTCTACATACTCGAAGATTCTTTTGTGATGATCAAACCCAAAGCAATGGCCAATTTCTCACTATGATGACTCAAAAACCCCTTCCTTCCATATGCCTTGCTTTTCTTTTAGTCCGGTGTAGTTAATTATTTTGATTTAGTGCTACATGGATTTTATATACTCTTAGAGCATGTCCCCTTGCTAACATCAAAGTTCTAATATCTTGTACAACTTTGAAAGTGATGAGCTACGTCTATTGTTTACCTTCGGAAGTTGTGTTTATGTGGTCGAGGCGAAGCTAGGTATGTCAACAACATTGAGTGCCTAGCTCTGCGGCCACATTGTCTTTTTCATGAGTAGAAGTGTAGAACCCGGCATTTGTGACAAGAGTTAGGACCAACAGTAGTGTTCGACATTTATCAACTTCAAAAAATTGACCCGCCATTTGGTTTGTCCATCAATTGAAACTTATGAAGCAGGTTTAACTTCTCGTAGAGCGAGTACAAATCATAGATAGGTAGTGACCATAATGCTCTCTTCGTCCCCTGTCGTCTACTCTCATATAGAGATCATCCAACCTCACTTGATTATATAGATTATAAAGCAAAGGGTAGATCACTTGTCACACTAGAGGGTTTAGTGTAGAACGCTATTATCTATGTTTACAGATATGTAACTAAACAATCTATTGCAGTAAAATTATAAATGAGGTTCAATTTAGGGAGAACATCCTCCCAAAAAAGTTATCGTAGGATTTTTAGCAATTGATTCTCATTACTTTCTGTTTACAAGATATACAATATATATAGAAGTAGTATAGCTAATGATACTGCTATTACAAATCAGTAGTAAAGAGGGAATAAACTACATTTATAGCAGTAACAAAACTGATATACAATCACAACAAATCATAGCATCCTAATCATAGCTTGATTTAAGGAAGAGATTGATTCGTTCTAACAGGATTAGATTTACTGATTTAGTTAGTTGAGTTATGTTTTACATCTATATATATTGTATTACATTGATATGTTTATTTAGATTCTTTTTTGTATTATAGCTATGAATCTTGTTTTATATAAACATGCATTCGAGGGGTAAGAACCAATCGTCCCCCTTGTGTCTTATGAATATCAATCTATACATCTCTCTTGTACCGTCAAGTTTTTTTAATAGTGAAAAATCATGTCCCGCCCGATTTCAATTTTGTGAATCCGTTTGAATGTCGAGGAAGAGTCATTGTAGAGCCTCATTGCCAACATTTCGTCATAACACTACTTTTCGCAATTCTCGGAGATTCTTATATATAGAGAAATTTGAGGAGAAGATTAAATTTACGATCAAAGAGGGTCGAGTAAGTTCTTTTTTTTTTCTTTTTTTTTTTTAAGGTTGGACACCGTAACTCGCCAAGGCCCATTTGGCCCAGGCCCGCCTAGCACCCTAACTCAGGAAAGCATAAATACTCGCATGTCAACCTAACAGGCCTCACAGGCCACGCTCTCCCCTCACACAAACCAATTGCGAAACTCAGGATTGAGGGAGCGAGAATGTAACACTGTTGGCGCTGTTAGTGGATCTATGTACCAAATCGGCAACCTTTTGACAACCCAAACGTCACCTTTTCTGGCTCGCTCCTTCAGTGAGACTCCAAACCGCTTCCAACCTCCCAATTTCATCTTCTCAATCTTGGACGACATCAGAAAGGGGCCAGCTTGAAAAGAATTAGGGGTTTTTTGGAAAAGATTTGATGGGAGCCGACGAACAACTGCTTGGGAAAAATGGGGATTAGGGTAGCGTTTGGGATTAGGGTTTGGGAATTGCGGCTTTGAAGCGAAAAGGGTTTCTTCAAAGACCAAATTTTTATGTGTCCGTTTTGCCCCTCTAGAAAATGTAAAACAACTGCTGCAAAGTAATTATTCCATAAAAGCCTTAAAATGCCTATGAACTATGAAGTTTCTATTTGTTTGTAGCTCAAAGTGACTATTCACTCTTGATTATGACATAGACAACTAGGAGAAATGCATGTTTATTCAAATTCTAATGACAATGCTAGTACCAAAATGATGTTAAGAAAGTAAATTTTAGAACGTACCCTGGTAGAATTGGGAAAAGGGCATATGAAAATATGAGCTCAGGCTGAGAGACTCAGATTTGCTGTTTGAAGTTTCAGTTGTATTGAAGATCTCTACAGAAAACTCACTAGAAGAAATTAGCTCACAAGGACCAGTTTCTCAAAATTAACATCCATGTTGACCTTTTTCTTCTAACCCAATCCATCCCTGTCCTGCGAGACAAGGATCGGACACCATTAAGACTTTTAATATGTCCAACGGAAATGAATGTGGTGCCGGGAAGAATGGAGGAACTGGAAGTTGTTGCTGAAATGTACAATGAGCCTTCGATCCATGATTGTTTCTTGGTAAAAGGAAATGCTTCTCAAGCCTAGGGACCTTGCTGTGGTCTTAGGTGCTGGTCCCAATCAGTACCTATCAAACCAGCCCAGAAGAAACCAACGCATTCATTAATTTCGCCAGGAAAATGGTGTTCAAGCAACGTAAGATGCTCTTCAGGCGTCCAGGTTTTCAAGCCCAAATTCTTTCTATGATCATTGGCATGTTTGACAAAGTTCGTCATTAGTAGAAGGACTCCAACAGCTGAGTTCTCATATCGGCCTCGTCCAGCAGCCTCACCATCATCTTGCCCAAAGTCATATACCAGCTTCAGAATCGGGTTCTCAGATATTGCAGTATTTATCATCCTCGTATAGTTTTTGTCCTTATTCAACTTTCTATACTCAGATCTCCAATCTAAGGCCTCTGTTTTTGTTTCTGTTTGCTCCTCAGAATAGTGATTACGCAGATACTCCACTGCATTCTTTAAAAATGACAATATGGCGAAGGCACAACGGAAGAACGGGAGGCACAACAGAGTTTCAAATAGTCTTGGTTTGTGTGAGTAGTTAACAAAAGTTAAAATCTTGATTCTGTTGTGCTAATGAATTTAATGATTTTGATTGATAATTGAATATTAAAATCTTGATTTTTCTGTGATATGATTCTTGATGAGTATGAGTTTGATTGTTCAATTCAAAATGGTTTATGATTCAGTTAGTATAGGTTATCTGATTTGGTGGTGTTAGCTAGGCTGTGCAGAATAGCCTTAGAATTTAAAGGATAGGCTATTAGATTTGGAAGAAGATGCTGTGCAGCATCATCTAGTCATGATATAGATTTCTGCAACTTGTGAAGTTCAAATCTTTTTCTATTTATGCAGCATCCCAGCTAAAGATTGTGAATGTTGTAGTGATTTGCATCTGGTACTTGTACTATTTGGATTTCGTGGCCTGTAATTAAGTGTTTGTTTATGTTTTGGTGAATGGAAAAGTACTGGAAGACTTTGCATCTTCTATAGAATTGACCCAGTTTTCTTTGTTAAATCTTTTTGTGTAAATTTCTGGTGAATTTGGTTAGTGTTAATGGTGGTGTTGATATTTGAATTTGGTCAGCTCGTAATGAAGAGTACTGGTGTTGCTGAAACTTGAATGTTATGTTTTCTTTTTTCTTTTCTGAATTAGAGCTGTGTTGACTTGAACTTTGTTGTTTAGCAGTATGTCTATTTACTTTTACTTGAACTCTGTTGTTTGTTTGCCTACAGTGATACTGGTGTCCAACTCTTAAGCAGAGTGCAGAGTGGCTTAGGGGTAGTGCCTGGATCTCTCAATGCTGAACAAATTGAGATCGTCGATAAATTTGTAAGAATTCCGCCACCCTCCAATACCCGAAATGAAAACATATGCGGCGTCAAATATGTTGTGAAGCTGTTTTATGATCTTATAGTGGAGGTCTGCAGTCCGAATGGCCTTGAAGAGGACAAGGAGAACATCAAGGGGGATTATAAAAGTGTCTTACTAAGTCTGAGGTATATACTTCACAATCAGAGCCAACCAGTTCAGGACGCAAGACTATTTGAAACTCTGTTGTGCCTCCCGTTCTTCCGTTGTGCCTTCGCCATATTGCCATTTTTAAAGAATGCAGTGGAGTATCTGCGTAATCACTATTCTGAGGAGCAAACAGAAACAAAAACAGAGGCCTTAGATTGGAGATCTGAGTATAGAAAGTTGAATAAGGACAAAAACTATACGAGGATGATAAATACTGCAATATCTGAGAACCCGATTCTGAAGCTGGTATATGACTTTGGGCAAGATGATGGTGAGGCTGCTGGACGAGGCCTCGATATGAGAACTCAGCTGTTGGAGTCCTTCTACTAATGACGAACTTTGTCAAACATGCCAATGATCATAGAAAGAATTTGGGCTTGAAAACCTGGACGCCTGAAGAGCATCTTACGTTGCTTGAACACCATTTTCCTGGCGAAATTAATGAATGCGTTGGTTTCTTCTGGGCTGGTTTGATAGGTACTGATTGGGACCAGCACCTAAGACCACAGCAAGGTCCCTAGGCTTGAGAAGCATTTCCTTTTACCAAGAAACAATCATGGATCGAAGGCTCATTGTACATTTCAGCAACAACTTCCAGTTCCTCCATTCTTTCCGGCACCACATTCATTTCCGTTGGACATATTGAAAGTCTTAATGGTGTCCGATCCTTGTCTCGCAGGACAGGGATGGATTGGGTTAGAAGAAAAAGGTCAACATGGATGTTAATTTTGAGAAACTGGTCCTTGTGAGCTAATTTCTTCTAGTGAGTTTTCTGTAGAGATCTTAAATACAACTGAAACTTCAAACAGCAAATCTGAGTCTCTCAGCCTGAGCTCATATTTTCATATGCCCTTTTCCCAATTCTACCAGGGTACGTTCTAAAATTTACTTTCTTAACATCATTTTGGTACTAGCATTGTCATTAGAATTTGAATAAACATGCATTTCTCCTAGTTGTCCATGTCATAATCAAGAGTGAACAGTCACTTTGAGCTACAAACAAATAGAAACTTCATAGTTCATAGGCATTTGAAGACTTTTATGGAATAATTACTTTGCAGCAGTTGTTTACATTTTCTAGAGGGGATATAAATCATATAATGAGGAAAGGAGTTCCCTGCTCGTCCAAATAGTTTAGTTAGATAAACAAGAATTGCTAACTACAAAGAAGATATCGCTAGCAATAGATGGTTTCTGTAGCACTGAAGTAAAGTGCCCAATTTTTCTCTCTTTCTAAGAAGACTCGTGTAAACCATGAAAATTTCAAAATGTAGAAGGTAGAAAGTTTCCTGAGGACTCGCTTCAAAGAGGGTTTTTTTTGTTTTATTTTTTATTTTTAGACATTTTCCAATGAAGAGACAGAGAGAGGACAATGGCCACCCCTGACTCCTACTGGTAGTTTTGACCATGAGTCCCCACCGACCATGCAGTTACGGTGGTATGGTCTTTGCTCAACCTCCATATGTCATGCACAGCTGATATGCTTCCTTCTAAAACAAACTGAAGCAACATCTTAGTCCATATTTTTTCTCCTACGTCTGTATAAGTGATCGAAACTTCGTGAAGTTGCTTGATTTGTTGCAGGTTTATATAGGAGGAGGATGGTGGTTCGTCATGCTGCTCGTCACCATTCAGGTCGAGCTGAGGCGCTTCAATATTAGGATCAACCAGGTGCAGTTATGGCACTTCAAAATTAGGATCAAGCTGACTAAGTCGTTCCTAGGCATTATTCAACATTCCTCGATAGACACTATATTCTAGACATTATATAGTTGAGATGTGAAAATGCAACCTGAAAATGATCGAAATAAGGGGGTCCACACTTAATTTGCCATGTTCGCCTGAAGATGCTGCATCTATTCAATTTCTGGGTTCGGTTACTTATAATACAAACAATTCTCACGTCTAGTAGGCAGTTGATTAACTTGTTTCTGTCTTTATAATACACGTTTAAGCATTGAAAACGTGATTCCACAATTGACTCAAGAAAAAGATAGCATTCACAAGCGATTTCATTTCCATGGTTTTCAATATCCTGACTAAAATCCACCAAACACGAAAGGATAGGATAACAAAAGCTTTACAGAATTGAGAGGAAATAATGATGTGTTGTCAATTGTGAATAGTCATGCCCGTTCAAACAGCTTTTTCAATCAAATAAAGACATTGAAAGAAATTCACATGTTGGATGATTAAGGTTTCCAGCTAGTGCCATCAATCTGGAAAAAGAAATATCAATCCACATATGATAATGTTATTGATCAAAATAATAAGAGTGAAAGACATGAGTATATTCAAAAATTCGAAAGCCACGGCTATTTTCTATTGGTTATGACTATCGGTTTGGGAATTGGGATGTGGAGTTTATGGAGGATTCTCCAAAACCAAAAGTGTCTATTATTGAAGGGAGATGGCCTCATCCCCTCTTCCTTTTGAGAATAGTCATGTATGGAGGATAAAGATTGAAGGGGGCACTGTCTAGGGTTTTTTTTTAAATCATGGTGGAATATTCATCATGTCTGGTGAAAATGTGGCGATTAGGATTCTCTCTTATCGAATCCCAGGTCAACACGCAAGCATCTTTGCACCACATCAGCTCGTAGGGACTCTGTATGTCAGCAAATGTGCCTTGTAGCTAATGCCAGGGTCACTCTTGGACAGAGGGCATGTAACATGTATGCATGCATGAATGAATCTGTTGCCGTAGCAATATATTCTGGTTCTTGAAGAAGCTTGTGATGGGTTTGCAAGTTATAATACGCTTCTTCCTCCTTTTCATCCTGTATCCACATGGGAGGTAGATTGGATGGCTGACCCTAGTTGGCAAAACATAATTTGGTGAATTTCCTACCTGCTGGCTTTATAGTAGTAGAGATATGCTTCAATAAACAGTCTTCAGCTGTTAAAAATCTGGTGATGAATGAATTGAGGTCCCGTTTGGGAGGCTTCCCAACGATACCTGCAACTCTGCAAGAGCAAACTCAACTCCCAAATAGGGCGAAACAAATCCCTTCAGCCAAGGGATTGCATTCCTTTCATAAAAGCTAATTCCAGAAAACAAACATGGCCTGTATATTAGTTTGCAGTAAACAAAGGCTGTATATATTAAAGTCCTTTTAAAAAAAGGCTGTATAAAGCAAGAACTATTTCTGGCAAAGAAAAATGCATAGACTAGATTAAAGTTAATTTGCATTCAGAGTTATGTTGCAGTTGCTCAATAGAAAAAAAAGGCTAGAAGACCTTACTTCCTATGTGGCACTTTTGTGATATACCAGGTTCTCCAGCTCATTCTGCATAACCAGCGTCGGTCGGTCCGCCGCGATTCTTATTCCAAGTAAACTGACTGAAAGCATTCCTTTTTCCTTAAAGAGAGTGGAACTGCATGGAAGGCTAAGATTTGCTACCCCATACCTATTTGCTTTCTTCATTTCAAGATTGATCTCCCAAACATGTGTCCATCACCACCTGGTAGAGGACCCAGTTAGTCACCTCACAAATCACATTTGAGTTTATACATTCTTAGGACACTAAACAAATACATGAACAGTTTACACAAATTAATGTTTGTATATACATAAAGGAGATATTAGTCTTATTCAAAAAAAAAGAGGGAGAGGAAATATTTAGTCTTCTTACTACTTTTCAAGTTCCTGCCTCTCTATCTTGTATGAAATAAGTATCATCTAAGACTTACAATATATGATATCCTACAATATATTGATCGAAAGTTCTAAATCCATATGAAATAAAGAATTGGATGATTAGCTACATTTTATACATTAATGGTTAAAGGAAGGTAACCAAGCAATGTGATGTGAATCTTCGAATGGCATTTCAATTATTGCTGAAAGGCAAAAAGCAACCTAGACAAGGTTAAAAGAATTTCGTAATGGATGTGCATTTGGAGGAATTGATTCTAAGTGAAAAACTAGTAGTAGAAAAGTTCCTCTTTACCTCCATTCAGTGGCCCTTTCTAACATGACCCACATCTACATGAACTACTTAGGGAAGGTGTATGCACAAACTGGATGAGAAGCACTCTTGGCGTGTGACATGTGTGTGTATGCACATAAATATAAGCTTCCCACATGAAAACATATGAGAATTAGAGATGTGAAAGAAAGAAAAAAAAGACTAACCCTGCAGCACCATATCTTTCGACGAAAATTATACAGCGCACCCGGGTGTATCCACCGTCCATTTTGACCCGCCAAAAAAAAAAAATTAACGGTGGAGATGACAGTGCGCCGCGCACCCGGGTGCGCCGAATAGGCTCCCATCTTTCGATCACAATACATAACAGAGCTAAAATGGATCCATCATAATAATTGATGTAATGAATACACATTACCTGCAACAAACTGGTGACCAGATAAACCACATCATATCTTCCGATCAACAGATGATCATATGACAAGGGACGTATTAAGTATTACAAGATGGTGATCAGATAACTTACGCGATCAGATTGCAGTCCCTTTGACATAAAACAGGGAAGATATATTCTCTGGGCCTCCTTCAACTTCCAAGTAGCAACTTCCCCTCATAACACCTTCATACACAAATGTTGTGGATATACTGAGAACAAGAGGAATAATAGTTCCAAGTGTATTTTTGGCAATAATGCATGAAGAATATTGTAAAGATGAGGCAGGGGTGGGGGGTCGGTCACATGTGGAATTTTATTGGGAAAATTGTGTTGTGTGTATGCATCATGCATGAACTCAACTGGCTAGTTCTGCCCGCCACCTTTAGAAACCCATGCTACTTGCCACCCTGCTCTTCTAACTCTCAACAGTAGTAAAAGAAACCCAAGTAACTAGTTGAGTGAAGAATCCTAAAATATACATGAAGAAACAATCTTAAGGAATCCTCTATGCATATTAAGGAAAACCTATCTGAAAGCCAGAGAATAAAACCGGAACATCCATGGCCCCCACACATCTAGCCTTGAACAACTAGTATATAAACCGTCCAAGCCGAACAACAAGAACACCAACTCATCGACAAAGTAGTATTCTTCTACAACAGGCACAGTTCAAGCAGAGCTACTACAGTCCCAATTCTTTTGTATTCCAAGTCCTTTTCAGGTGATCTCTAGCTCCTTCCTTCTACTTTGTGTTCTGGAATTCAGATATGGAGACTCCTAAAGCTGTTATTATTGAAACACTATATGAACTTCAGGCCAGGGCCCAGGTTTATGCAGAATATCTTTCTTCATTCATGGAACAGTACTGATGAGCTAGTAGAATTAGCATCCCTTACCATATATTAATAATTGTCTTTAGACTTCCTTGGATATCTCAGCTATCACAAAACAATACATCTTCTCTAGTTAAGCTGTCATCTTGTTGCTGATGAAGCCTCTCAATAAATTTCTAATCACACAAAACGAAAATATTTAAAATGTTGGTTTATCATGCTAAATCTCATGATGATTGCAAACACAGGAAGAATGAGCTGGGCAGGAGGAGACTGGATGTGTGGCGCATGCCAGCACTTGAATTTTAAAAAGAGGGAAGCATGCCAACGATGCGGGTACCCTAAGTATGGTGGTCCTGATCCCTCAACATATGGATGCAACAGAACAGAAGTCTTGGCAGGGGACTGGTTTTGCAACTGTGGAGCTCACAACTATGCACAGAGACCAAATTGCTTCAGATGTGCTGCATTGAAAAATGACTACTGTGGTGGGTACAACATGATGGCTCCCGATGGCAGTGCACCACCAGGATGGAAAGCTGGTGACTGGATTTGCACTAGGTAACTTCACATCTAGTAATAGATAATATGTGTATTATTTTGCATGCAAAGTCTCTAGATAAAATAGAACCTAATGCTAGACTAGAACATACTCACTTAGCAGTTGCCACTGAAAATGCATGTTGCGAGATAACTAGCCTCCAATCTTTCACCATATTTTGCTATAAGCCTATAACTATAGCACTCTCCTTTAACTTAAATTTTACATTTAACTTAAAGGATCTGTACGTATAGTGCTAGAGAATACTTTCATTTTACATTTACTTATGGCATTTTGATTGGAAACAGAGTCGGATGTGGAATGCACAATTATGCTAACCGGCAAGAATGTTATAAATGCAAAACTCCAAAGGACTACGGTATGTACTAATCTTCCTAAGTCATTGGTTTCCCAACACAAAATAAGTGGCTCTGAACATGATTGTAAATGTTGCTTGGTTGCAGGTCTGTAATACAGAATTCAGATGCTGACGTTTAAGGAAATGAGGCGTAGAAGACTCTTATACTCAGATCCTTCTCAAACTCTGTCTATTAATTTCCCCCCACTATAAATAAACTTAGGTGGTCATGGTTGAAGGCACATTTTCTCAAGTATAGCCAATCAATCATACAACTGTTTTAGGGAGGGTTTCCAATTATGTTGCAAGGTGCAACTGAATTAGGCAATTTCTTCTGCTCTCTGTCTTTTATTAATGGAGTTACTTAGTTTTCTGTACCTCTATCAACTCTCACTCAGGCTTTGTGTGTGTGGGTGGGGAACATACGTTCTTGGTAATGCAATACTACTTTACGACATGGTCCAACCCTCAGAGGGGTTACAAAGATCATCGGAAAAATTGAAGTCTAAATCGTGGACCGTTAACTAGAGCTCTAGATTCAAACCAAGAAGAAAATAGCCCAGAAAAGGAAAACAGATATTGGATTCAAGGAATCTCTGAGTTGTTTGTTTATATGACAGGGCCTTCTCTCGCTGCAATAATTTACAATCCCTTTAAGCATGAAATATCCGAGCAACCAATAATTATGCAGATAAGAACCAGATGCTGCGATTCAATAAAGCATAGATGCATATATCAGAAGTTCAAAGCAAGTCAAATTCAACTTTTCCCTCCATACCTCTAGCATTTCATTTGATGGCAAACAAAGCACACAAACTCACCCTAAACTGAACATCATGCGCAATAGCTAGAAAAGATTTGTCATTGGATTCCACCTTCATAATGCCCTTTCTAAATTTGGATGAAACTGATAGAAGTTTCAAATCCCAACTGGCCTAAAACTTCATGAGCATATTAATAGGTTTTCCTTCATTGACCTATAATTCATCAGAGCTGTATATCATTGTCGAAATGGACTCATCGATACGTTATGGTTTGTTATATCCTTACACTCCATTACTTAGCTTTCGTAAGATTTTGGATTTCTAGTGCCGCAAGTATAACTCATCAAAGTAAACACATGTAATATTGAGATCAAGGCAATGACTTTGAAAACTGATAAACAGAAAATGTCAACTTGGAGCATCCCACATAGCCTAAAGAGTGCATGCAAAAGGGAAATTGAACACAGAACATAGAAATAACTAAACTTTAGAAGTGATCAAACAATAATAGGTTTTGCCAATGGAATGAAATCAAAATTTTCTGGGATCCGATCGCAATATCGATCGCTTCACATGTTAATGGAAGAATTGGTAAATGAACCTGCTGTATGGAGGTCTGGAAGAGGAGACCGCCGGCGCCGAGATTGGAGTGGCGTGGAGACGGTGGTGGACGGAGTACAGGTGATCGGTGGAGAGAGTTCATCTGCAGTGGGGACTGGGGAGGGGGCTTGCTTGGGAGTTGGGACAAACAACTTTGACTTACCGTAAACAATAATACCACTCTCATGATATTGTCTTCTGATTGTTTTTCATCTTTTATCGATCATTGGTTGATTTGTTACTCTTCTTTACCTAAGTCGCTTGACGCATCGATTAGTCATCAAAATTGGGTTTCTTTGAACCGATTATGCTTCTTGTGATTATAAGAACCATACGAAACCTACCAACATTTACTGAAGTTATATTTTGATTTGTTCTTGGTAAGAGTGTAAAAACGTGTCTCCGATTCATTAATCTCTACACCTAAAGGCTATTTGGTTTGTAAAGGTTGTAAACGTGTATAGTTGGCACAAGTTCATAACTTTCTTGCATCTTAATATTTCGAGCTATGTGGCAACGAACTCTATGACAATCATTAAGACTGTTAGGTTAGCTTGAGTGCTATGTTGCACGGACACTTCATTAGGGTGGAGTGTCGGAGTGTCGGACACTCTGACACGCAGACACGGCGCCCGACTTGGCAAAATACGTGTCGAAAAATGTTGACTTTTTCGACACGTTTCGGACACGTTGACTGACACGCCACATCATCATTAATCAATTTTTTTTAATTGAAAAAAAAAAAAGAATGGGAACCAAAACCTAAATAAAGTTACTGTTCACTTTTAAAAGCAAGCTACTGCCCAGTTTTGTCATTAACCTACTGCAAATTTGATTTTCTTTAATGTTATGTTTTAAGTTAGAGGTCTGCTACTTCTAATATTATTAATTATGCACTTCTATCATTTGCATTTGACTCTCTTTAATGTTATTTTTTATGGTTATGCAAAGAATTAAATTTAAAATATTATTTTTGGTAATGTAATGTATATTGTAGTATATTTTTATTTATTAAAAATAATAAATATATAATTTTATTTGTCGTGTCCAAAGAGTATTGGATATTCAGTTTTTGAGTTTTTCCGTGTCGGCGTGTCGCACCATGTCGTGTCGCCATGTCCGTTTCCGTGCAACATAGCTTGAGTGTAACCAAATAGAATACTAAAACATATATGGTTAGAATCCGACCCTTCTTCTTTCATTTATTCATTATTTCCACTTGGTCCTTTGACAGTTACGGCTTTAGTGGCATAATTGTTTGTAAGTTGTAACGTATGTCTTAAATGCATTTCGTTATTCAAATATTTATCGAGAAAAGAACCAATCTACTAGTGCTCTTGCTAACTTGAGTATCAGTTATGATGGTCTAACGTAGTGGGACATGCCCTCCAAATTTTATTCGCTCTTATGGCTATTCTGTTTTGGGGCTACATACTTTTCAATTTTGTTAAGATTCACTTTCTTCTTGTATTTAACTTCTTTCATATGGTCTCGTTCGAGTAGTTTGATTGTTTAAAAAAAAAAATCTCTACTTTATTGTATGTTAAAGTTCAACATGAACTTTTATGTAGCAACATAGTAAAGGTCGAGCCAAACACAAACCTTGAACTTAAGTTCGATCAAAACCTTCTTGATCATGTTCAACTCGACTCGAGTTTATCCTAATCCAAAACGGAAATCCAATAAAACAAAAGAAACCTAGGAGAAGACACACGTGCAAAGCAAGTACAAAGGATGACCCCACAGTTCCAGTTCGTAACCGCTTTCGTATGATAGCGCCTAGAAAAACGTTTAACTAAAAAAATTTACAAAGCCGTAAATCCCAGCAGTTTTTTTTACCCCGAAATCTCGGGGTTTTGGGACGCGTCAGGGTTTAATGCGCAGCTCTTTCTTAGTGGTAGTGGGTACGACTCAGAGTCACCGATTTCGCTTCTCATCTTAACCAAAACAACTTAGGGTTTTAGATCCTTGGCGGCTAGGGTTTTGATAAAGTTTGCTTCTTTATTCTTTCATATATAAAGGGTTGTGTGTGCCCAAATTCCAATTTTGGTTGTCTGTTTTTATCCACAATTCTCATCAGGGTTTGAAGTTTTCTTGTTAAAGTTTGGTTCTTTGTGACTTTTGCAGAATTGGGTGTTGTTGATCAGACCCTGCTTGTTGTTTTGATCATCCATCTGGTCAGTTCTTTTGATTCTTCACTGCAAATGCTACTTTGATGGTTGTATAGGAGTTTGAGGCTTTTAAGCATTGTGTAAAGATTGTTAATTTGATATAGCATTATTGATTCTAGGTGGTTTGGAAGCCTAAGTATTTTTTATTTGATTTGATTACAGAGGCAAGATTTAGAGTGGTTTGTTGGATATGAATTATTCTGATCAAACATCGTTTATGCCGGTCCAATCGCTATATGTTGGAGGCAGTGATGCTGTTAATTGCTGGCCTCCTATTGGTATGAACAATGAAGATCAGCATTCTCAGTTTGAGCAGCAAGGTCCACCCTTTAAGAGGCCTAGAAATTCCGAGGAGCCCCAATCGAATCCAATGCCATATCCACCAATGAACAATGCTAGATTGCCCCCGTCGAATGCTCCGGTTAATAGAGGAGCAAACAACATATTTTACAAGACTCGTCTGTGTGCAAATTTTAAGAATGGTTCGTGTAGGAATGGTGAGAATTGCAACTATGCACATGGCATTGACGACATTCGCCAGCCGCCTCCCAATTGGCAAGAGCTTGTTACCGTGCGTGACGAGGATAGGCCATTAACTGGTAATTGGGAGGATGATCAGAAGATAATTCACAGGATGAAGCTCTGCAAGAAGTTTAATAATGGGGAGGAGTGTCCATATGGAGACAGGTGTAGCTTTCGTCATGAAGAACCAGTGAAGTTTAGGGAGGATTCAAGTAGGTATAGGGAGAATGCAGCAATCAGCATTGGGACAACAGGAGCACCGATGCCACATGCGAGTAGCACTAGTTTGGAGGAGAATAGGCCAAACACTGGTATAAATTCCTTCCTAGTAAATCCGAAGCCATATTGGAAGACTAAGATTTGTAATAAGTGGGAGCAAACAGGAAAGTGTCCGTTTGGCGAGAAGTGTCACTTTGCTCATGGGCAAGCAGGTATTTGCTAGTCTCTTGTAATCTTGAATTTAGCATTGTCACTATGTGCTTATTGATCCTCTGCTTAATATGATTAACTCTAACCCTGAACAGGCATTCCTAGTTACATTCATATCAAAATTAAACCTAGATTGACTCTGAATTTGGCACTGGCCTCTAGACATTGGTGAACCTTCCTGGAACAGAACTGTAATACTGTTGGACCGAGTGAATCTCAGTTTCTAAACCTAAATCTGTGTTTGCTAAATGCTTGTACTTGAATCTCTCCGTTTGTGTATTGTGTTTTTCTGTGGTACGTTGCATTTAGAAGTTAAACCTTCACTTGGTGTATACATTATCATGCTCATGGAGTTCTTCTCTGAGCGTGTTTGTGACATATTTCCATGCTTGTGAGATGAATTGGAATTTGGCTTTAGGATATGCTCTCATACTTTGTTTGGCCCTTTGGTTGCTAATATCACGTAAGATTGGACTCTTGATCTCAGAGTTACAAGCACCTGGTATGCGGGTTGAAGCAGAACTGATGGCAAGTGCTCCCATTTCAACGAAACCACAAGCTGTTCCTATTAATGAATCATCTACACTTGCAATGGCAGCAATGCCTGCTGCTGTAAACGAAGAAGTGCAGGGTAAGAAGTGCGGATTTAAATGGAGAGGATCCATGAAGATCAAGCAAATCAATCGCATATATGGTGACTGGCTTGATGATGTCCCGCTGGTTGAGAGCTGAGTTCAAGTTCATATCTTAGCATTGCTGCCAAGTTTTGAAATATTTGTGGTCCTATTGAGGTCAATAGGTTTTATGTTTCATATTCTGGTTTCCTATTGTGTCATAGTTTTGTTGCAAAACTTGCCATTGTTTTACAACATCAAATAAGCGAGTTTCTTGATTGTGGTAAATGTGATTGTACTGTTCCAAATCAGCAGTAAAATACCTATATTTTTACATACATTTTTTCATGTTATTCCAAATCAGCAGTAAAATATCTATACCATTGTACCAATACAATGTGGTATGTTTTGTACTCCAAACTCTTGGATGCTGCATTCTTGTGTACTGTATAACGAGGACAGAAGTTTGTTCCCCACACCGAATCACGTCGGTGTTGAAAGCATTAAAATTTCACATTTGTGACATCAAAAATAGATGTGATTCAATAGGGTAAATCTGGTTAGGAAATGCAAATTTTGATTCTGTGGCTGCAAGTCTGGCAAGGCAGCCGCAGCCATGGGGTCTCAATCAGGACAGTTGTCGATACACCAGAGTCCTTAGTCACCACCTACCTCTGTTGGCTTTCTCCCAAAAAAATTAGACAAATCAATCACCCAATGGAAACATGGTCAAGCTATCTCTCTTCTCTTCTTGCTCACTTCATCTCCTAGCTCTATCCAAAAAGCTTGTTCTCCCCAGTTTCACAAGAAGAACCCTTTGCTCAATTCCCACCACCATGTCCATAAAACTCCAGTCCCATGCCTTTGCTGGCAATCCTCTGAGATCCAAGACCCCAAAACCCAGTGACCCTTTTTCGCCAACCCAAGCCCTTGAGACCCTCAAGACTCAACTTTTGGACAATACCCACTTGCCCTCTTGTTCACCAAGCTTCAAGGTCCTGCCTTTCAGAAAGGGAAGGCCTTTGGCCTCAACCAATGGTGGGATCAGTGATTTGAAGCCAAATTGGTATCTGGGTTGGATCAGTTTGGCTGATTGTAAGGGATTGTTGGGTAATTGTGGGGTTGAGTTGAGTGGTGATTCACTTGTGTATCTGGGTTCAAGGCCTGAGGAGGATGTGGTTTATTGGGCTGTTGATGTGTCTAAGGAGGATGGTGTGGTTCCTGAATTGGGTGGGAAGCAGTTGTGTTTTGTTGAACTCAGAACGCTTATGGTGGCTACTGATTGGGCTGATGAAAGGGCTATGGCAGAGCTTGCCGTTGCTGGTCATGTAAGTGCTTGTGGTTAATGCTTTCGGGTTTGATTATTGATGCAAATGTTGGTGTTGAGTGTTGACATAATAGAATAGACATTTCCATTGAAGTTTGATCTTGTTTTGATTGTTTTCGAATATAGTTTGAAATGTATTGTATGGTTTTTGTGGGGGTGATCAGGCCAGGGCTTTGCTTGAATGGCATAGTGCAGCACTGTTTTGTGGACATTGTGGAGAAAAGACAGTCCCCAAAGAAGCTGGGAGACGTAAGCAGTGTTCTAGTGAGCTGTGCAGAAAGCGAGTTTATCCTCGTGTTGATCCGGTGTGAATTTGCTTCTATCATAGATTTCAATTAGTAACTGCTTCAATTCCTTATATAGTTGTCTTATACATTTGCCATTTTAACAGGTTGTCATAATGTTAGTGATTGATAAAGAAAATGACCGTGCTCTGTTAAGTAGGCAATCTCGATTTGTACCTAGAATGTGGAGTTGCTTGGCTGGATTTATAGAGGTTAGTGTCTTGGCCAATTTGAGGACCATTTGGGGGTTAAAAAGCAGTTTCATTAGTTTCGATCTTTTTGTTGTCCTTAGCCAGGAGAAAGCTTAGAAGAAGCGGTGAAGCGAGAAACATGGGAGGAGACTGGTATTGAAGTAGGAGAAGTTGTCTATCATAGCTCTCAACCATGGCCTGGTGGGTACATTGCAAACTTTGTTTCAGCATTATGCATATCTTCTTTAGCTCTGTATCGATTTATCGAGTTCTTAATTTGGCTTGTCTCCAGTTGGACCAAGTAGCATGCCATGCCAGTTGATGGTTGGTTTCTTTGCATATGCCAAATCACTTGATATAAATGTCGACAATGAAGAGTTGGAAGGTACGTAGGATATAATATATTGTTGCATTTAATCATTTATAATAAAGCCCTGTTATAGTATAAGACTGTAAGCTGCCGTGTCTTTATAATCAACTTTTCCTCCTGTGGAAAATAAATAAATTTGGTGTGATTTCTGTTTTTCCCATGAGAAACAATTTAGTGATAAAGATTATGAACTATTTCAGTCTTTTTATCGTGACCTAAAAAGAAAGCCGTCTTAGTGATAGAACTGGGAGCATCTGCAAGATTTTTGTTGATAAAAATGATATGCTACATTGTACTCGTATTAGATTAGATGAAGTTCTCATCATCTTCTTACACTTATGTTTGACTAGACGCCCAGTGGCACAGTAGAGAAGATGTCAAAAAAGCTTTAACGTGTGCTGAATACGAGAAGGCACAGAAAACAGCGGTAGAGAAGGTTGAGCAGATGTGCAGGGGTGTTGAGAAAGGACAGAACTTGTCTGCCGACTTCAATGTGGAAAGCGGTGAACTTGCTTCCATGTTTATACCGGGGCCATTTGCAATTGCCCATCACCTCATATCTTCTTGGGTTTATCAGGATGCACCAGACAGTGTCAAAGCACATTCAAAACAACCTTGTGGTTCTAATTCGAATTTGTAGTCGTGATTCACTTCATCCATATTTCGAATTCCTGGATTAGTTCTCTTTTGATTGTGAACTAAGCTCCAGGTTACATTCAGGTTATTTAATGTCTGAATTTTGCTTTTCCTTCTTGAGATTATTCCTACCATTCCATCCTTGCAACAATATATTGTTTAATTTTTGATTGATCACATTACTCTTCCAGATGTAACGTCTGTGTATATAACTACCTGTATAACTGTATATGTTTTGAATCTTATAAATGCAAAAGTAATTTATTTAATATACTTGTAAATTTCATTGTATGAGCAGGGAAGCTAGACAAATCATAACATATTGTACAAACACAGAATAACCCGACTCACAGTCATTGAATCTTGATCAACTTCAGGTGTGTTGCTTTTCAAGTCCTTCATTCTTTGATTACTCCAGTTGATTTTCAAGATCTAAATGCTTCTGTGGAGAGAGGGAGAAGCATAGCTTGGTCTATGGACACAAAGCCATCACCAATGACAGCAAGATTTTATATAGATGTTTGGATCTGCTGGTCATTTTGCTATCTTCATCCACCATTTCCTGTGCCCCTTGCCCATTTTATGGTTGACCTGGCCAAGGCATCCATGGGATCAATACATTTCTTAAGAAGAGGATCATCATGTGGCAGAACACCCTGCAATTCATCAGCAGCGATGATGACAATGTTCACTCCCCTCACCAACAGAACCTGCACCGCTATTCTTAACAGATTGCGTGCCCCTTCCATGTCCCTTCTCTTCAATGCCTCGATTGCAGGAATCACGACATGTTCCATTGTTGCTTTGTCTGGTTCAACAACCTCAAAGCCCTGTGCATTTTCCATTCAAACAAAGAAAACTGTTCCAGTGACACCCATTTTTGAACAAAGTATTTATGTGCTGGTTAGTATCACTTAAGGTCCATGCTCATTGCTTCTACACAACTTTGATGAATGTAAACAAGCTTATATGGTATAAGGATTACACAATCACTAGACTCGAAAACTCTAGCTGTAGAAATGCAGGCGAAGAGAAACACATAGGCCATGCCTCACCCTGCACCAGAAGCCAAAGACTCTTCACATCATGAACTGATGAACATCATGTTAGACGACAACTAGACCCGAAATATGTTAGAATTAGTATACAATGCAACTCATGCTAGGAAGCTTGGTTCATATAAGTGGCTTCTAAATGTGTACCTGATTTCTTAGCTTCTGCTGGTAAAAACCAGCTGTTAAAGTTGCATCAACAGCAAGCACCCCAATCCTCACATTACTCCCAGCTTCGAGTGGCTTCATCTTTGCTTCTCTGAGCTCTCTAGCAACACACTCACCAACATGAAGGAAGCTCAGAGAACAGTCCTGAGAAATCTGTTCATGCCAAGCATGAGACAGATGGCATGGCATGACTATGCATTGAGCCCCAGAGTTCTCTAGGAATGCCCTTTTTCGACACAAGCTGTCAATGATGGCCCAATTGTTGCTTGAATATTTGATCTCAGTAGATTTTCTCCTGAGTGATTGAAACAAACTGCGAATCGGAAGCCCTTTGTATTGTGTTGTATCACTGCACACAACGAAAGGAGGGCATTCACCTCCATCTTTCAAACTCCACCAAACAAGCTTCTCCAAGAAAAGTAGGCTAGAATATACAGACACTCCTCCTATGATTCCCACAGTGTTTGGTTGGCTTAGTACAAAATTAGAGACTTGACGCTTTTTTAGAGCCATGCCTTTCTTGGGTTGATCAGACAGATTTCCATTCCCATTTCCACCTTTTCCATTAGTTTGTAGAACTGAGGATACTTGTACAGCTATAGATGGACTTGATTTGGTTCTGTTTCGGGTTCTGTTTTCGCTTAGAACACCGAGAAGAAGAGTTGGACGATTTTGGGTGTGGAAGAACATTGTCAAGCTAGTCCTGCACTAATCAAGACCGCATAAGCATATTTCTACTTCTACAAGAATACATGGTGTTGCTTGTAGAAAAAGAAACCCAAGAACACAAGGATCTAAAGAATCTATGGAAGATTTTCAGACCCCAGATCCTTTACTCAAAAGCTACACTAAACTAGTGCAGCACAGTATTACAAACTAAATACCAAAACCCTTAAGAAGAATTCATTGCTATAAGTGAGAATTGTGATTAGGCATTTCCAGACCACAAGGGGAGTTAAGAACCTTTGGAGGGCTTTTATATATGGAAATAATCAAAGTGAAGGTCCAATCACGCATAATTACAAGGAATCTTCACACAATTTTCTTGTCAGGTTTTGCCAACATTGCTTCATTCTCAGCCGTTGAAGAAACAATGTTATAATATAATGCAACTGAAGAAATCTGAATGCCAAAATATCTACGTGGTGACTTTTAGTTACCACCTTGGACTTGTATATATCTATCTGTTAATTCTGATCAGGATTGCAGTGTGACCCAGACTTCACTGTGGATTACTTCTAGGATGGTGAGTGCTCAACTAATTGTCAGGAGTAAACTTGGGTAGACTTGAACGCACCCAGAAGTACAATATGACACCTCTCGTTTTCACTGTTGTTAGGTAGTGTAAACGGCGCGATCATTTGTTTAATTCTTTAAATATTTTGAAGTAATTTATCAAACATCTTGCTTGCCAATTTTAATAGTATTGTCACTCATGAAACTACTCAAGTGATTTAATTGATGTCGTGATTATCAATCATAAATCGGATAAAAACCATGAATTGGACATCATGTAGTTTCTAGAGAATTGAACCGGTTGAACACTTAACGTGTTCACTGCAGCACCCATGGACTGGATCCACCATTGCATCCTCCAATCTTCGATCTTGAATCTCCATAGGATCTCCATACGGTTCACTATTGTTGTTGGTATTGGTTGCTTATGAAGAAGCAACAAAAAGTCTTTTTCAATCTATATCAACCAGTGAGTACTAAACTCATCATGCATGACATACAGTCATACACCATTGGTCGTGCTCCAATTATTGGAACTTCGATTTGAACTCAGCAAAACACAGATCGACAGGCAGATACATATGTCTTCTTCCAAGTCCATTCACCTGGGCCGGCCTAGTTTACAAATCAATTCTTTGCCTCACCACATGTACCATAATATAGTGGTTCTTGCAAGTTGGTTCTGAGGATTCTTCATCACCAGTCAGATCAGTGACACATTTCATCTGGATTCCATTGGTTGAGATAACAATAACAATCATAACATTTTAACTTATTATTCTCATTTTCATGTTCCTTTTAACTTATTGGTCTATTTTTTGTGTTGTTATCGTATCCAATTCAGATGGCCAAAATGTTAAGCGCATGAATGTACCGGAGCTCACAAGAGAGCGGCTACATCATCATGCCGGAATGTAAAACAATGTAACGTGTTAACCTTGGCATGTCGGAAAAACAAGTTTCGCTCCTTAAGAAAAACACAAAATATCTCTTCCCCTCCAATTTTTGCCATTTATGGTATTGAACACCAGCCAAAATATCTTCCTGGTTTGTCCAGATGAAGATTCTGGCAATCTCCATGAAAGAATTGATTTCTGAAGGGACCTACCCCTTGGCTAGTTTGTGGCTTGAGTTTAAGATGAAGGAAGGTGAGAGTTGATTATCTGGTTTATGATTCTTCCCTGTTTTAATCCAGCTATTAACTGTTGAGAAAGGGACTGATTTATACAAACTGGAAACGTTAAACTTATCCTCTTCATCATCCTTATCATCACTCACTGCTCAATAGAATCATATGCTCAATAGAATCTATTTTACTGTACTTGGTTACTTGCTGAGAATTGCATTATTTTCAATAATTAAACGTTTTTAACTATTCTAAATCAGCATGGTCATTTGCACGGGTTTTTAAAGGCGAGGACATCCTCACGAAACGGTCTACAAAACAACACCTCTGCATATGACTTTTAATTGATGTAAACACTCCCGTTCGGTATCATTTTTGTGACACTGTTTTCTGTTTTATGAATTCAAAAACGATGTGATTCATGTTCGGTGGGATGAACTCAAAAAGCAGGGGAAATAGATTTGAGGAAACGATTCCTATGGCTAGCTAGAAAAGAATGCATGTAATATAAGGAATAATTATGGGAAGAAACATAATTACAATTAGATTTTGTCTCTGCTTTAATGATATGGCTTTCCTTACAGATAATTTATTTTATGATACAATGATTTATCAGTTATATATAATTCGAACTCATGTTGTTTAGAATGCTGGTTCCGCCCATTTCATATATATGATAAACAAAATCGGGGATTTGGTTCTTGTTCTATATCATTCATGTCTCTGTTTTTATTCTCATAGCAATGAATATAGAATTAGAGAAACTTTAAATATACATCTCTAATCTCGTAATACACATCTCTATTATTTTATATTTCACATCAGATTTTATATGTATGTTTAATTACAAAAACATACATCAATTATTAAAGAAAAAAAAAACTTCATCTTCCGTAAAACCTATAACTCTTCTCCACTATTATTATACATCAAAATAAAAGAAATAAAAATCTTTTCTGTAAAATTCATCACTTGAATTTCGATTATTGTCGTAATTACATGTACTATTTACTGATTCATTTGAGTTTTTTTTTATCAACTTTAGTTTTTATCTTGTAGAATAAAAACTAGTTTTTATCTTGCAGACTAAAAACTAGTTTTTATGCTATTGTACTTCTACTAGTTTATTAACTTTGAAAAAATTATGTATGTTCAATATAATTTTTTTCCCAAATTATAGCCAATGGATGTCATATTAGAGATTTGGAGTTCGAATACAATATTACTCTTTTGATTTAAATTTAAAAATATCAAGAAAAAATTTCTAACCCGATCAAAAAATATAATAGAAAATGAAAGAGAATACGTAAAGAGAGTTTTGAATAATAAATATATAGTAATTATATTAAATAACATATTATTATTAGTTTTAGATATTGAGGATATTTTAGGCAGTTTGAGATGTGTATTTAGTATAATATTGAAATGAAAAGTAGTGTATTAAGAAATTAAAGGTGTGTATTTAAAATTACTCATAAAATTAATAATCGATACAAACAAAATAATCAGTCGTTCATTATTACTTAGAAATATTGAAGATTATGTCCTCTCTTCGAATTAAAAAAAAGAAGAAGGAAGAAGTCCTGGATTGTACAAGCAGAGTGCTAGATATGTTTTTAATATTTCACGTTTATTTGTACCTAATGACTCCAATCTTGTGATGGAATGGGGGTCCAACCCATGTGAAGCAGACATGGCTTATTTCACAGATTTGGACCAACAAGAAAGTCTCTGGCGTGACGGATGTTCCAAACTGCACAAATTCTTCCTCATTCTTAACCCCCTAAACCTTAACCGGTTGGAAACCGATGACTGTCTAAAAGGCCGGGCCAGGCCAGGCCGGGCCCATATTCCACTGACCCGCCCAATCCAAAAATACACCTCTCTGACTTGGATACAGCGCAGAGTATTAAACCATCCCTCCTCAACGAATCAAAGACCTCCACGAAAGCAGCGTAGAAAAGCAATTCACTGCCGCGTACCCACCGGATCATTTTCTTCAGTCTTCTTCTTCAGCACTGAGGGTTTTACTTTTACCTGGAGAGAAAATGGCTGCCTTCTTTCAGAGACTCGCCAAGGCCACCCCAACCGCCTTCCGCTTTCCGATCGGAGCTCTCGCGGCTGTCTACTACCACTCGTCGGCCGATCCAGTAAGATTCTCTCGCCGATTTCGCCTAGGTTTTTAGTCCTGTTTCATCACAATGTAGTGTAGCTCAGTGGCTTCTGTGTGTGGAGTAGTGGATTAGGTTTTGGTGATCTTAATCTTTGATTTTGATTTTTTTAGTGTTGATTCTGGAATGTAGAGTTGAGTTAACTAAAGTGATTAGGATAGTAGTGTATCTGATTTGTGAGGTTCGTTGAGATTCTTTGGAGCTTGTAGAGATTTTCGTTTCGATAAGAGTAGTGTGTTTGGTAAGATAATAGGTATAGCTTCGCTGTTGAAAGAGTGATATTTAACAATAATACAGGAGATGAAGTGTTCCTTTGGGTTAGCATTTGATAGACATGTATCCATTACGTTTACGATGTCTGTTGGATTATGTCTGTCAATTAGGTCTGTCCTTCATTGATTATTGGATGATTGCATTCCCATTTTTTTTTCGATGTTTGTTGTCAACTAAGTTTAATCAACTGGGGAGTCGAGGGAAACATGTTATGACGTTGTTTATGTGTATCGTAAAACCTGTGTGTGATACATTGACAAGCTACATTTCGGCTAAATGTTAGTCATTTGATATGAGCCAAAGTAGCAAGTTGTTTGTGAGTAAGTCTGCTCTTCGGTACTGAGAGTTGAATACTCTTATTTCTTTCACAGGTTTATCTAGATGAAATCAAAGAAGAACAGACTGGTCCAAAAGTTGGTGAGTCTCTCTTTTCCCAAACACTTGAGAGGAAATTTGAGTGGACTTTTTAAGAGTATATATTTAGCTTAAAGGTTTTCATCTTGAAGTATTTGCAACTAGTCGTATCAAGCATGAATCCTGGACATATGCCATGTGTCCAGTTTTGTCACCCCTAATTCATACTGAGTAATTGTTTTTAATGTGTTTCTCCAGCACTTAATCCGAATAAATGGACAGAATTTAAGCTGCAAGACACGGCAAGAGTTAGCCACAATACTCAATTGTTCAGGTATAATCTTCTAGTCTCTCTCAAATCATCAATCACTCTATACCTTATTGTTTAATGTTTGATATTTCCTCCTAGTTTCTCTGTGATGCTTTCTCTTTAACATCCTCCCCCATTAAAAGCTTATGGTCAAAAATAACATGTGGGCAACACATAGCATACAGGTGATTAATATGGAAACGGGCATCATACATGCTAACATGAATAGAATGTGTCAGTTTGTCAGATCCTTAATTTACTTACACAACAGTGATGAAAGTTTTATTTTGATCAGAGGTGCACTATAAAGAGGAATGTTTTCAACTTTCTCTTAGATCTGCAAATAGTATGAGCATATTCAACACAAATGTTCTTATACAAATTATCTTTATTCTCCAAAATTTGCAGATTTACATTTGACCCAACCGCCAAGTTAGGTTTAGATGTGGCTTCATGCCTCATTACAAGGTATACTCCTGCTTTGTCATAATCCTCTTAATTCATTGGAAGTTATTCATCATATCTAATCTCTTTTGATGTCGTCCTGTTGACCCTAGGGCTCCAATTGGACAAGATGCTGAAGGGAAACCAAAATTTGTCACACGCCCGTAAGTCTTTCTTTCCAAACGTCAATTTTCTCAGAACTTTATTATGTACCATTTGAAGTCCATTAACTATGCCGTTTACTTGAATCCATTTATAAGAGTTCTGGATTTCACTTTTCACTTTGGTGGTTGTTCTCAAATTTTATTTCCATAACATCAGAAACTTATTTGGCGTGCCTATATATCCAGGTATACTCCTATATCAGATCCAGATTCCAAGGGATACTTTGACTTATTGATTAAGGTATGCTGTCTATGGTGGTCACTTACGCTGCTTTGCTGTGTGTTTAATGATTTATTGATTAATGGGTGTGATTTCAAGTTTCTTTCCTTTCATCGGAATTGTGTGTAGGTGTATCCAGAAGGGAAAATGAGCCAGCATTTTGCAAGCTTAAAACCAGGCGATGTACTCGAAGTGAAGGGGTAATCTATTTTTACCAGTGAAATGGGTAGTAGAGGATAAAGTTGTCTTATAATCAGGTGTTTCTGTTTCTTTCAGGCCTATTGAAAAGCTGAGATATATTCCCAACATGAAGAAACATATTGGCATGGTAAGAGCAAGTCAGTCATTTGTCGGTTATAATTACTTAGAATTCTGTAGGTCACCTCTCATGTGTTTCTTATTATTGGCCTATTTCATCCAGATTGCAGGTGGTTCTGGTATCACTCCAATGCTTCAGATCATTGAGGCTATACTTAAAAATCCTGATGACACAACCAAGGTGAGTCTAACTACAGTTTTCTTCACAATTTGATATTTGGCGCACATGTGTGACTGTCATTTTTTTATGGTCAATCTCAATCAAATGAACTATTCACTATACCCTCCTGAACATTATGTCTGATTGAGAATATTAAACTTTGATGATGACATAGGTGTCACTGCTTTATGCTAATGTGTCTCCAGATGACATACTGCTTAAACAGAAACTTGACCTACTTGCAGCTGCCCACCCTAATTTGAAGGTACCATTTGCCTCATTTTAGAATTACTATTGCCATTCCAAATTTGATATTTTTCTCACACAATGTGACTGTATTCTATGGGGAAAAATCAGGTCTATTACACAGTTGATAATCCTACAAAGAGTTGGAATGGAGGGAAAGGCTTCATATCAAAGGACATGGCAGTTAAAGGGTTACCTGGTCCCACTGAAGATACTCTCATCCTTGTAAGTGTTATTTGGGAGAGTTGCTCGTCTACTTGTTGCATATAGTATTGTAGGTCTTTCTAGTGAGGACTTTTAAGTTGAGGACTAGTTGAAGACTTTTCGGTTTATGGTTTAAAAAACCCATTTTTCAATCATATTTTGACATATCATCCGTTCAATTTTTATGTTCATATGAGTAGATCATTTATACAAATTTTCAGCCAAATTGGTGTTCGTTAAGATAACAAACTAGATCAAATTAATGGACGAACCAAATCTGTCAAATATGAACCGTTCAAGTTCATAATTGATAAATCACACTTATGAATGCCTTGACAATTTTCAATATAGCTGAAAATTTGGATAAATGATCTACTCATAAATACTTATAAATTGAACGGTTAAGATGTGGATATAAGATTGAAATGTGGGATAAGCCGAAAAGTCCTCAACTTAAGGGTCCTCATTAGAAGGGCTTCCTAGTATTGTATAACTATGTACAGCTTAGAATATTACGAAAAAAGTATTTTTCTAGTTCAATATTTGCTCAAACTCATCGACCAACATTCATTTTAACTTGTCCACTCGTGCAGGTATGCGGTCCTCCTGGGATGATGGAACACATATCTGGAGGCAAGGCTAAAGACTGGTCACAAGGAGAGGTAAGAAAGACATCGTGTTGTTTTAATGGCGAATGCCTGACCATTTCTTTCTTCCTGCTTTGTAGTCTGATAAGTTCTTTCTTTGCTTTATTGCAGCTCTCTGGCATACTAAAAGAACTTGGCTACACAGAAGAAATGGTTTACAAATTTTGAAAAGTAGCAGAGGCCGTTTAGGTTTTGAAGCGATTAGCCGATTACTAGGAACAGTTTGCTGCCAATAAGATGTTTTCATAGGAAGCATAACAATTTCTATATGGAGTTTATACCCATTTAAATGGAATCCTAGTGTGCATAGGAATCTGCTACTTTTGCATGATGAGATGACTTGGTTCACTGTATTTGTATTCTTGCAAATACAAATTGTTACAGGATGGCAACTTGACTATAAAACCTGATTCAACACTGGTTTTATTGATTCGGAATATAAACACTGATTATATTTTGTGGAGTTTAAACACCTTTTAAAGAATAATCCAATATAAAAATAAAAAATCCAGTATGAGAGTATGATCTGGGAAACTGTTCTGGTTCGATCCTCCCGATTGTAACGATTAGTTTGTATTGGGCTGTTAGTTTGCATTGGGTTTGGCCCAACAACGCTAATCACTAAACTTCTCAGGCTCTCACTCGCTGTCTCTGTTACCTATCCGATCGTGGCCAATTCTGGTTTTGCAATGGATGATGAAGATTTGCTAAAGCGAAACACCGATTGCGTCCATTTCATGGCTACTCCTCCCGCCTGCGACAAGGTTCGTCATCCATCTCATATCAGATTACCCTACAATTTCTAGGTTTAGAGTTTCTGAAAATGGCTGCCTTTGCGTTTCAGGGTTTTTACATGTTGCATTGTTGTAATGCTCAAGCAATTTCGTCATTGTTTGCTTTTGAATGTTTATTTGGGTGTGAATATACCATTTGAGCTTTGTGCTATGTTTGGATAGTGACATTGGTGATGGTGATGTTTGTGACTTAGGGACTTGAATGTGAGTTTCGACACAGCAAGATTGCGAGGCTCAATCCGAAAGTTTGCTGGTACTGGTTGGCTGGGGATTGTCTTAATCTCTCCTCTGCTTTTAGGCATCCTCTAAGCTTCACATTACCTTCTCTTGTTATATGAAACGAATTCCGGACGTATTGATGACTGAATTGCAGTGTGTAATGATCTGCTGAAGTGCTAAACTTCCTTGTGACATATTGTTTCTAGTACCGTTTTGGGATAGAAGTATTAGGAATACTAGATGGTTGACATCTGACCAAGTGAAAACTAATACTTAATCGCATTGAGGTTTTACATCTGTATTTTTCTTTTTTGGAATAGTCTAGTGGAGATTTTATCAATTCATGGTGGATTTAGACCTTTAGTGGCTGTTTGTAATCCCTTGGTCATTTGATTACTTATTGAATAGTTGTGTTTGAAGCCGTTGGAGGAGGGGCATGAAGCAGCACCATCAGAGTCCGCCCCATCTTCCATATCTGCAAACAAGAGCAACGTTCCTTGTTACTTTTACTTGAAGGGGATGTGCAGCAAAGGTGATAGCTGCACGTTCTTGCATGACATTGAAGGTAGTGCATCAACTAGGAAATGTTCGAACACAGCCTCTACATGTACTGAAGCACTTTCTTCAGAAAACAAGGCATCCGTAGTAAATGAAACAGCATCAGCACCAACAGTTGGACTCCACAACCCTTTGGGACCTGTGACAAAGACAACATTTGATACAAGATTCCATCCTAAGCAGGATCTTGATGATTGGGAACAACCACAGAAAAGTGTTTCTCATGTTTCTGAATATGGGGATGAAGAGGTTGAGGAAATTAGATCAAACCCCTTGCTTCTTCCAGCTGAAGGCTCTATTCATAGCAAATCTCCAGTATTCACTGATCAGAGTTCAGAGGAGAGAGCAGATGACCTTATTGTGCAAGATGAATGGTGGGAATCATCTCCGGACTTTGATGTTATTGTCGATGATTTGGGTGGTGAGGTGAGCCCTGAGTACTTTCCCACACTAGATGGAGAGCACTGGGAACTAAATAAGGAGTGGCATGATTATGACAATCCAGATGACTATGATCCCATGCGTCCTGGTGCTGAACTTTTATATGAAAACCAAATTTACGACTCTTATGATTGTCTAGATACCAGGTACCTTTTTGGTAATGAGAGAAGTATTCATGGCTATGCAGAAAATAGAATGTTGGATTCCATATTGTCCTGCAAGAAGAAGCTTATGCCAATTGAAGATGACCGGGAGGGTTTGGATCTTAGAAATCACCTGAGAAGACGAAGAGTGATTGATGATTGTTCAGTTTCTGGATTATCAAGAATGCATGAATCACTTCAGTTAATTGGTAGAAGGCAAGAATGGCCTCAAAGGCATGATACGGGTCGGCCTGAGAGATTGGCATCAGAAGTAGTAAACAGAACTCATGACACACGCAAGGAGAATGAAAGTGTTTAACAGTGCTGGAATTCAACGTCGTCCACATAAGCGTTCGCAGCAGCACAGATCTCGGAAACTTCGGGAAAGAAGGCTGGCTCAGCCACAGTTTCCTTTATCTGAATTCACAAGGAATCCAGTACCAAGGGAGAAGAGATCATCTAAAGAGGATTTAACTGTCTTTACAGGACCCAAGTCCCTTGCTCAGATTAAAGAAGAGAAGAAGAAAGCAGGAGATAATGGAGGTGGTATTAGGAAATCGAGATGTGTGCAGAGAACTCGAGATGACTTCCAGGGCCCTAAACCTTTCACTGAAATACTAAAAGAGAAGAAAAAGATAGCTGACAGGAGTGGTTCTGGCAGCAACTGAAGAAAATGTTGTTTGTGACCATTACTAGGTAGAATTAGATTTGTAGAAGTACTTGGTAGATGAAGATTGTGCGTGCGCGCACGCCTTTTTGCAGAATCTTACCTGCATTTTGCGGAGACCTTTTTCAAGGGAGAAGAATATAATGCACTTGAAAATTAGCTTCCTTACATTCCAGGGTGCTAGAAACTTGTTTGGGAGGACATCAGTTGAGCCTCCGCCTGCTCCCTAACATCTTAGTTACTATCAGAAGCCTAACATTAGCCATGACAGACTTATACTCCCGAAAAGGACTTGAAGCCACTGAAAGGAAGCTCGTTTTGATTTTTGTACAGGAGAGCCATGTTTCACGGGTATCGTTTATGCTCATATTTCATATTTGGTTTCTTTTCTCGCCTATATCTGGGAGTAACATTGACTAGTTCTGAGCTTGTGATGCATGATGTTCTCGTTTAACTTGTGTGTGTTTTGTTCTACTTCTAGTCTTGGTACTATAATGGTTCGCCAAATGAGAACATGAAAGAGAATCAGACATTGATAATGTCTTCAAGTCAGTGTTGTTTAATCACAGCACAGCTAATTGACAGAGGAACCAGTCCGAACACATTCTTTCTTTTGACCGAGTCAAACCCGCATTCTCTTAGAAGCTTTAGGACATGAAGATTGACCAAGAAGGTCAGAGAACAAAAGACTCATTTTTACATGTGGTTATTTTGTGGGTTTTATGTAAACCTGACCCAAGCCCGCCTAATGGTCCACACGCCTCCACAAAGTAAATGACTACATCACTAAATTTATATATTTATTTATCCTAATTTTTGGATACTTACCTATTAGTTTGATGCCCTCATTTACAAAAAAGACGATCTAATGTAACTGTTATAGCTTGTTTGTTCATATTTCTAGCCTCGTTTTTGGGCATTTCATAACTCTAGTAGTGTTGTTCTAGATTTAAAAGTTATATTCAGGTCTATTCGTCTCACATTTGTAAGTAAGAAGTACCCACAAATAACTTCAAAATGCATTGTTAATTATACTCGTAAACAATTCCTCTATTTCAATAAAAAATCATTTCACTATTAGCCACAAGGTCCACCTAGCTAGGAAAGACTATATTAACATGTATTTATGTTACTCAGCTTAAAACGAAACACTTTTGATAATCAAATTATTCTTCAAAACCGAAATTCCCTTGATCTTTTGAAACTTTACTAAACTACGAATAATTCTTCATCTTATTCATCCAAATTTCATACTCTCTTTCTCTCGATAACTTGTTCCAACCAAAACACCAATAAAGTCAACACACAAGGGAAGAAATAATCGAAGCCACAACCTCCATGGTAACTGGCAAAACTCAACACACCCACAATAAAAACGACACAAACACATCCAAAACGACACCACATAGTCACTTTTTCTCTTTCCAATTTCCTCTGCTCTCTATAATATAAAAGCCTTTGAGTCCTTATTATACCTCTCTCAGCTCACATTCACCACTTCAAATCCTTCTCAAAAATCCTCCATAAAATTCTCTAGAATTCTTCACCCTCATCATCACCACCACCGATCTCAACAACTCAGGATCTGACCACCGGCGATCGGAAAATAGAAATCGTTCATGGCGGAATTGCAGAGGTCCGAGAGCACCTTCAGGAGGCAAGGATCGTCCGGTTTGATTTGGGATGATAAATTTCTACAGAGGGCTTTGAATCAAGTCGAGGCCGAGAAGCAAGCCGAAGCAGCCGCCGCCGCCGCCGCCGGTCAAGGCCAGAGCGGCTCAGACGGGCCTGGGGCTTCTGAGGGAGGAGCTGGAGGAGGAGGAGGAGGAGGAGGGAGGGGGTATCGGACGGTGAAGGTTGCGCCGCCGATGATGGACCCGCCGTCGCCGAAGGTGTCAGGGTGTTGCGGAGTGTTTGGGAAGCCGGCGGCGTCGAAGCGGCCCAGATCGAACAAGCGGAGGTCAAAGTAGGTGTGGTTGTTCTTGCTCCAATTTTAAATTAGTTTTAAGAACAAAAAATGAAATTAAACACTGCATGTTTTGAATTTTCGATCTTTTTTTTTTGTGAGTGATTGTAATGTTAATGATAAAAATGTATAATTCTAAATACTTTTGGGTGGTGTTTTGGTGGTGGGTGAGCTATTATGATTAGTGTTGCATTTCATTGTTCATGTTCATTATTAGTGTGTCAATTATTCAATTTACATTCCATTTCTCCCTGAGTTTCGAATTTCCAAAAAATTTAGATGATAGTTTGGAGTTTGATCTAGCTTCCTAGCTAATATTCAACTAGGATCATGTTTTTATGATTGCTCAATATTTTCCATAACGTAATGATGAGGTTGTTGATAAGTAAATTACTCCACTATGGTATTGTCTACCCTTTTCGCTACAAAAACTGTTGTTCTAATCTGAGTCGGTTAGCGAGGCTGAGTTTCAAACCCTTTTTAAGTCGATGAAAATTTCGACACAGCTAATATCGGATTATTCCGAAATTTAGTTATGTTGCTGATTTCCCAAGTGAGGTAGTTTGAAATTGGGTTCTTCTTCTTCAATCATTTGTGTTTAGCCTTTCCTTCCATGACCTTTCTTAGAGAGTGGGAACTGTAAGATTGATCTATTCAACCAAGTTGTGCTGGTTTTTATATTTTCCTGAAAACCAAATACCATTATTGACTTGTTTCCAATGTGGGTTAGTTTGAAAGTTTCCAATTACATAACAACCACTGTGGCCCTTTAGGTTCAGGACAGCGCATACCATTCCGCGTTTAGCATCTAGCTCCCCATTTTTTTCGTCGATACAAGACCATAGTATTATTTTATACAATAATGTCAGAAACCTGGCGTGTGCTGGTTGGTTTATTTAGTTGGTATTTTGGTAAGTGCCTGCTTTGTTTTCATCTGGAATATTTTGTTTTATATCTTTGCCGGCCGAAATATTCTAATGATTGGTTGCCTCCGGGGTTTATTTTAGAGTTAATTTTGATACGAGTACAACAGGGAAGCATAGTTTTATGCTTTGGTTTAGATTTAGGTCATCATCGATACAGTGCCTTCAAAACAATGACAATCTAAAAACTGAGCGGACTCTTGTAGTGTTGATTAGTGAAAAATCGGAATGGTGAGCTGACGTCTATTGCCTTGACGGAACTGAATGGTGTTTTTTAAAACATTGATACTTGTAGTGTATGATCTTGTTCGAAGAATGCTCTAGACTTGTTAGTATCTTGGAGAATGATCATCTCTTCTTCATATATGAAACTCATACATTAGCAATTTGGTGTTGTTGGTCCCGGCAAAATTATTGAAGGATTGGGATGAAGACAGCTAATAAAGCTATCAGCTAATTCGTCCTCTAATCCAAAATTTCTTGGTTTTCATTTCAAAGCCAATGAATATTGAATAGAGTGAACCGTGAGCCAGTGACGATTTTTGGATTATTCTCAAGTGGACAGGTAAGGATAGGATAAGAGGTGCACCCTCATATTACTAACTCTTTTCCTTTGTTTTTTTTGTTGTTGTTGTGATTTCAATTTTGTGGCCTCTCCCTTCGTGTATCAATGTGTATGAACAATGAAGAACATCAATGGAAGAGTGAAAATGGATTCAATCTGTATCCTATCACCAAGTAACCGTATTAAGCCAATCCAGCATGATACATGATCGAGGAAGGTCAAGACCAAACCGCCAACTCTACCTTTTAAGTCGTACCTGCCCCACCTTTTCTTTCCTCCTTCTCTTGATCGCTACTGATCGAGATCTTCCATGACTTCAGGCCTCGTTAACAAACTGTGTATGACCGATTAACATGAGACTCGCTCTCTAAAATGATAGTCATATACGTAAATTTTATTTATAAATCATAGAATGAAACGTACAAAGCGTTTCGTAATGATTTTACAATGAAAGTTTGACAGAATTTAATAAACTAATATGTGTTCGAATATTACAACATGAGATAACTCTACATGTTGAGATACGTCGATCTGTAGAGAAATCTTCACTGCTTAGGAGTCAACTTTGTAGGTAGGATAATAAAAAACAAAACTAAACCCGACCACCCTATGATGCTTTGGACAAATACCAGAAAAGCCGTCTTAACTTGGCCAATTGGCAATTAGCAGCCTCAACAGAACCCCATTCTTCTTGCTTGGACAAATTCAAGAAAGCCAACAATCCAATATAGGAGGAAATTAGGACCAGAAAGGAAGGGTCAGACCAAACTGTCAACCCATTCTTGACTTGCAAGTCTTACCTCTCCTTTCTGTTTCTATCCTCACGACTTCTTCACTTCTTCTGCCTCTCCTCAGATTCTGTATAAACCTGATGATTAATGATTGCTTTACATTTTAGTTCTTTCTTCGTTTATGCTCTGGAATAAACATGTATAACACTGCTCATACTACCGAGTAGGATGTAGTGATGTATCTCCCATTCTCATGTAATCGAATTCTTGCGATGATTGAATTGTTTGAAGAAAGCCAAAATTAAGAAGTAAAACATGATAGACAAAACCAAAATGCAAAGCAAATTTATAGTATTGAGGTTAAAACATAAAATTTGTTGACGTTAATAAGAAATACATCATTACATTTGATTGTTTCTGTAAAGAAATTTTTATATTTCCATTTGTCCTTTTTCTTGAATTTCTATAAACAATTTTTTATCTTATACACAACCAATGCATTTTCAATAACGTCGCGTGGGTACGCACACGTTACTTCGAGATAAATTACGTGGATCATAACTACTGCAACGACTGAGACCCGAACCACCAATAAACAATAAATTGAGGTTTTTCTCCACCCAAGTCACCCATCACCAGTGTTGTGATGGTTCCAATACCCAAACTGAGTTAAACGAAGATATCCAAAATCTATAACACTAAAGCAGAGAAAATATGTTCCGTTAGTGAACGAATATGAGGATGACTATTAGGTATTCTATATTAAGGAGACCCTGTTTAATTTCTTTCAATACCTCACAAATAATAGATGTGTCAAAGGGAATAACTCCATTCATTTTGGTCTATGCGTCTAAAAACAGAAACTGAGGATAATATATACCTGAGAACCATGACGATCAAACAATTGTTTTACTCATTTTCATGATCATTTCACTTTTTTCACATCACATGCACTGTGTCTGTCTGTGGGTTAATCACATATTAATCACTTGCTTCAAACAAGTGCAATCACCTAAGCTTCCAATGATCCGAGTGGCCCAAATTTTAATTTCCATTTTGCGGAAAACCAGCCTAAAAGGCCCACCTAAGAGAAGGTTCAAAGAGTATAAACACAACGGTGTTGATTAACTAATCAAGTGCAAATTCATGTATGTCTCATAATGTAATATGATATTATGCACACTATAAGAACACAATAATGACTAAATTTACAGACAAGACTCAAACCGCAGCTTTCTGGATTTTGGTTCTGAACAACAAAATGCATAGCTTCTCCATTGAGAAATATAGGAAGCAACCTGTCGAATGCGTCACAAACGACCCGAAACCTGATCCCACGATGCAATGCCATGCCGGTCCATACGTTTTATCAAACTCCTGCACATGAAACGTTAACGTAATTAATCTATCTATTAAAACTGAGTACAAAATGTTGGATAAAATGTTTTAAAGAAAGAAATTGAGATATATATGTTATATGTTATATCTTATATATTCTATTAGAGTCTTCAGATCCAAGATCCAAAATTTCTGTGTTCTGAAGGGGTCAGACGACAGTGCGTGACCCCAATAATGATAGACAAAGAGAAAGAGAGACATCGTGCTGTGTTTTCAGAATTCAACACCAAGAATAAGATCTGGGTCAGTGCATTGTCTTCCTCACACATTCAATATTGTTCCCAAGTGGGGTTGTTCTATTCGATCGATCCTACATCGTCAATCATCAATAACAGAAAGAAGAGAAACTCCAAAAAGAAACTACAGGAAGCAAGAATACAATCGTGTATATCCAAAGTTCCAGAATCCAGACACATGTCTCTTGGCCTCTCAAGGACTCATCCCCATCAACAATTATAGTATGAAATCAATCGAATAATTTAGACATAGTCAAACCCTCGAAGAGAGCTAATATCTAATATCGCGGAATCTCGTTTGATTAAGATAACGAAAAGCTAGCTAATTAACAACATTGGTGTACCTTTTTGAGGTTGTAAGCCATGTGTTTGGGGCTAAACTTCTCCAAAGTGTCGTAGGTTCTTCTGGCGCTGCGGAAGGCATGGACTTGCATGAAGCCAGGCATGTCTGAAACCAAGACCTTCACTTGCAGAAACGAAGCGACTGATGCCAAGTTGCTTTCGACATGAGAAACCGACTTTCTTGAAGCTTCCACCATCACTACAACTTTCTTATCTGGTTCTTCTCTTTGACTCTGATCATCAGCATGCTCCAACTGATCTACTACTATTTCTTGACGTGTTTTCGACTTCCTGGATAAACTGAACCAGCTACGTAAAACCGGGTACTTATCTACCATGTCAGGCTTAGAATCCGGCTTCAGGTGACGTCCGGGGCTGGGTTTGTACGAGGACATGAAACCCTTCTTCTGCCTCTTGTCATGGTCATGAAAGGGGGTGTTCATTTCTGAGCTCTCTTTCTTTAGTTGAGTGCTTGTTGTGGTACAAAACTATATAATGAGGAAATAGGGACTGGAATCATGGCCACAAAGGAAACGGGGGTATAAATTGATTGATTAATAGTTGATTAAGACGGTAACATAGTTTATAGAAGCAAACCATGTGTGCTTGCCTGTAATCATGGATATTTATATCTTCCATGAATCCATGATCAATTAGTTTGGTAACTTCTTTGAATAAGAGAGTGACAAGACAATCGACTCGTCTGTCGTTTTTGAGTTGTACCATATTCTATCCATGATGATGGTTTAGTTAAAATTCTTATTCACTACGTTATGCATGATTAATGGTGTTAGTGCATGTGCTGATCTCAAACTGAGACGTATATCTTAATTTCGAGAATTGTTAGCTAGCAACGATTTATCTAATGCAAGAGTTTCGCTAAAGAAAATGTCGCTAGCTTTCCTCGCATACCAATACACTTTCTCATCCTGCGAACTAATTCTTTCTTTAATTTGGTTAAAAACTAGGCTGGATTAGCACATTGAATCAGATCAAACACTTTCTTTTCGTTACATGAGCTGCATGTAAAACTAATATATATGTCAATCCTGTGTGCTTGATTCATTGTGTGGTGAACTTGACATAGATCCAAGCAAGCTAGAACCTATTTTGTTGTTGTTGCCTAAAATCAATAATGGAAATGATGGTATAATTGCTGTTTGCGGGCAATATTTGTCTGCCATGGTTTTCGATTTCCAGACAGACCAGGAGAGGACCCCCAGACCCTCACTACCTTCCACCGCTTATTTTGTTGGGGTAGCCAACAAAAAGGGTTGCTGTCTTTGATTTGCTTCTCTTATATATTTAGAATCGGAGAGTATATATATCTACCTATAGAGAATTGATAACATTATAGAGGAGTAGGACAGCACAAGTTTTGTATAGATTTGTAGCTAGCTCCTATACTCATATACAATTTGGCTATGTTCTGTAACCACCATTGTAATTTTTAAAGTTCTTTTCTTCAAATCAGAATCTTCACCGAACCAGCATGAAGAAGAAAAGAGTTGAAACGATAAGAAGCTTTACACAAAGAATTATTATGTTTGATTAATATGGATTGTTCAATAATCTGAAGATTAGGAAGCCGAAATCCTTTGTTTTCAATTTAGTCAATGGAACTTTGCTGAGCATCTTCATGACCTAACATGTGCTCCAACTTATTTTCCTCTATTATTTTGTTATAAGTCGATCCGGAAGACGAAATAATTAGAAAATTATATGAGAAAATGTATTATGTGATTTTGCCTATGATATTCATAACAGTATGTCCCGTTGTCCTTGTAGACTCAAAATTTTGGCAAGCTCTGTGCCACAGAAACCTTCATGTACCCAAAAACCCTAAGAAAATACTGAAATAGGAGCTTATTCCACATTAAATGTCACATACAAATTTGTGAGGTGCATATGCAGAAGCATGTTTGTTATGGTATTGATGGAGGTGATGGATGCGTCTGTGATTTAGTTGCTTATCTTCATCATAATATTGATAATAATACACTCTCCATTCTCCAAGTGGGGTTTGAAGTTACAAGCTCTAAGGTGACCCCCAGTCCCCCAGTTTCGAAAGGACAAATTCTGTAGGCTAAAACCTCAGCACCAAACCTTTCACTGGGTAGGGGGAGGGTCGTTTTTCATACTTAGTTAAAGCAAGCAGATTATATATCCCTCTCTCATACATATTCTCATATTTGTGTGACAATGAGAGTATGAGAGGCCTTGAGGGCAGCGCCTGAGATGTGAGCTGTTTGTGAATTTAATCTGGGTTTCTTATGTAATCCACAACCACTCACCAAATATCTGAGATTTGTACGTAGCAGATGATTCAAATCCACAGAACATGGCGGGCGAGGCATAGCCATATGTGCACCAAATTAACCATTCTTATACTACAATAAATCGATCCGTGATATATATTTCTCCCTGGAAATACACTATATGAATCGATCCTGAGTGACCTAGGAGAGATAAGGCAAATGAATCATCAGACCTAAAGCTATAACTAGAAAGAGTAGATAGGATGTTGCATAGTCAATATTATAGCTAAAATTAGGTAAAAGGAATAATGTTATTAGCTGCAAAGTTCGCTATGCTGTAACTAATACGAGGAATTATGGAATGGAAAAGAGTTTAATATCATTTTCCTTGAGAGGAAAAAAATGGAGGAAGAACAAAAGCAAGTATTACATTTTATTTTTGGGAAATAATAATTGAATGAAAACTTCATATTTGATCCGCCTTTATATCTATCGTCTGGTGTTGTTAGATGTCACTCATCAGGTCATCATGGCATTCATCTTCAGCCATTTGCTATCTTCTCTTCTAGTTCCTTTGTTAATCTTCATGAAATTATAGCATATATGTAGGTTTAATGTTTTAGAAATGGTGGTTGAAGAGCTTAATTGCAGCTCATCTGCCTCTTAATTAGTGAATTATGTAGCTAAAGCTAGCTCTTCTTTACAATTAGTCAACAAATTAAGCCTATATACAGATTGTAAGGAGAGAAGTAGAGACCACCTTAAACTCTAAAGATCTTTAGCGTTATAAGACCAAATGCGCAGTGCCTCAGTTCCTTACCTCTTAGTTTCTCATCCTTTTCCCTTGATGACAGAATTTTTTCATGCGAAAATTGCAGAAATGGGAGTTCCTTGCAGCCCAAAACAGTGGTTATATATATATATACGTCTGAGATATACTGCTCATTGTTTTGGACTGAAGGGAGCTCCTAATTATTCTCTTTTCATTCATTCCAACTCCTCGATCATCTTTCATCTCATTTCTAGAGGCAAATGGTTACTGTAAGGCTTGTCGGATTAAGAACCTCCTTCCTAAGGCCTCTTTTGAATTAGAAACCGTCTTCGCTAATAACTTCTTCCGCAGTAGTGGTTTTGCCAACGAAAACTCGTCGGCATTGATCACTTGGTTTTACCATGTTCTATTTAGTTTCTCTTATTTTACTTTCATTATTACCTCCAGTGCCTAATGATCTTCAAACCCTGCAAATCTTGAAAAAGGCCAAACATTTCTCTGGACTAATGGAGGAACACCAAGAACAAGGCGTACTTTTGATCGGTGTTGCATAATCATAGTGAGCCTCGCTCTTGTCCTCTTCTCCTCTTATTCTAGCCCATTGTTCATTTCAACTTATAGATTGCTAAGAGCACTATGTCTTATATCTTTGCAAAATGCATATAATCTCCCATGAACCAACTTTACGAGTCTACCATGCATTTGATGCATGTTTAGGGAAAGCTGATATTGTGGTTTCCATATATGGTTTACTCTTATTCATCTCAAAATCACCGGGGAGTTATTTACAGGCCAAGAAGTAGTAACTAACTAGCTAACTACTTCTATCTAAGTATTGCTTAAATCAAGCACAGGGAAGATAGTCCTCCTTCATGTGTATAGCATTAGAACGCATGCAGGTCATGGTTTGCTGTTGAGGCTTCATGTGTGCTATTGCTTCTTGTTGTTGCTGCTGCACATTGCATTTCACACGTGTGCAAGACCTTAGAGGTTGATGATCTCCTACTAGGGGTATCACAGGGAGGTTGTCACAGTTACAGATCTCGATCATGGTGCCATCTGGGTCGTGGAAGAACAGCTGATCAACGTTGATTCCTCCTTCCTCTACGCTGCTCGTCACGTATTCGATCCCCATCTCCTTCAACTTGTTCTCCACTCTGATCATGCTCTCACACTGCAGATTTATGTCATTCTAGCCGTCAAACACAAATGATTATTACATTACATTAACTAGTAATAATAATTTGATCATTGACATATATTCGATAATCAGATTCATGCAGCCATAGATTAGTCCATTCGATGTATACATTTATATGGTGATAGATTTAATTTGTGTATATAATGTAGCAATGTAATACTGTATTGAAAATGACCGTTTTCATCCATTATAAAAGAGAGAGCTAGAGACCTGGAAAGAAATGTGGTTATCTTTGGGGTTAATGTGGCTGATCTTGGGCAGCGTCTCAGGGTCTTCAGCTTGGAGAAGATGAATGCCAATGCCATAGTTGAATAACCTACATACATATGATCAACAAAACCAAGCAGATATAGCATCAAAACACGAAACAATACACAATAGGTCAATAGTTATGCAATAGCTTTTAACAATGGGGGATGTTAGCTATCATACCATGCACCATTGAAGTCTAGGGAGTCAGGCCTCCTGACGGGAAAGAAGCCAAGAACATTCTGGTAGAAATCGAGGGATTTCTCGAGCGACCTGCAAACAAGTGAGATGTGATTCAAGGACTTCAATTGCAGAGGATTGCCCGTTCTTTCTTTCATGCTTGGTTTTCCTTGATGTTTAGCTTCAGCTACAATTCCACAAAACACAATTCCACAGAGACTAGAACTTGGGACACCTTGCTATATATGCTTCAAAACCAACAACAGATTCGATAGCAGAAATGGAAGATGATGATTTATAATTAGCAATGCATAGATAGAACAGAGCCAGAAATAAGGGTTTGTATATATAGAGCTGCATGTAATAGTTTTAGATAATGATGTCGATTACACGTAGGTTCCACGTTGATGACTCATTTCGTAAGATTGGCATTGTCTCCTTCGTTTCTTGACACGTAATGTTGTGCTGCAACAAACTTTTGCCTCTTTGGTTTTTTGGATTTACTTGCCTAAATTTCAGAGAAAATTAGATGATTCTTCACCTTTCTGCTTATTGTTTTACCTTTTTGATTCAAGGTTGGTAATGAAAAACCTGAAGCTAAAATTGGGGTAGGTAATTTTTTTTCGATAGATTGGGTCGGTAGTTAGTTTGATACTCCGGTGTAAACTTTGGCACAGCATTGATATATTGATGCTTCATATCATGTTACTCAGGATCTGGTTAGTGATATCAAGGTAAAAGTACAAGAATTGTTGTGGTAAATGTCTAAATCTCTAGCCAAAAACCTTAATTAGCTGGATCATGTGAATTTGTATATCAGATCAGGCTAATAAGCTGATAGAAAGTAAGGCAAACCCAAATTCGGGTTCCTCTTCTGTTACCCTCGGTATCTTCCAAACCAAACTACATGGCAAACTATTGAAAATTGATTTAGAAACTGCAATAGAATAAGCTAGATACCTGAAAATCAGTAGAGAATAAGAAGCAAACATCAAATTGAAAAAGATCGAGCAAGGACCAAGGACCATAGAACAATGCCAGACAACATTTTCAACTCTGGAAGCTTCCAACCATCATTGTCCTGCAGTTCCTTAATAGATGAAGATGAACCCTTAAAAGGAAATGTTCTTGGAAGATGCAATGAAGGAATTAGAAGACTATTGAAGATGCACGGCACCTCTCTGAATTTGCAACTGTCAAACTCACCAGCGGCCCAAATGTCTCCAAACCAAAAAAAACAAAAAAACCCAAGCGTGCGAACGTAGTGCACCCAATAGCTCATTTACAACAACACAAAATATTGGAGAAAGGAAATCTGAAAGAGAAACGTAAACAAAAACTGAATTTCATAATGCCAAACCAATGCCGGAATCTCTCCCTACTGAAAGATGGACTCATACCAGAAACAAAGGCATCATTTCTATCCAGAAAATTCAACATTTTTACACAACTAATGCTCACTGGAATCAACATCCAAAACTACATCCCAACCAGTCCTCTCCAGGTTTATAAAGAACTCTGTGGTACTATCAAGTGTATCAAAAGAATGTGTATGTAAAATCGAAACCTGACTGATTGGAAGACAATAATCGCTCCACTACTGATGTGACAGTCTGTCCATGGTTGAGTTAGCAGCTCTTGGTCTAGGTCAGTATAGTTTATCACTAAAATCTGAGGAGGCATTATCTGTACGCAGCGCATCATGTTGTTTCCTAAATATCCCAATTATGATGTATGGAAATATAACCATGCCTGCCATAAACAGCGTGAACTGCAACAACATGAATAAAGTTATACAGTTGCCACAAGTACTAAACTGTTTATCTACATGAACATAATAAAAATTAGTCTTGGGATGTACCAGAAGAGGAAGGGTTAAGAATCCCCATATTGGCCACAGAGCAAAGCAGAACCTGCCAAAGAACCAATCAATAAGTCAGAAGCAGCAATGTAAACATAACACCTAAAGAATGTAGAAGGTAACTGAATAACAGGTTTTCTTACAGGCAAAAGGAAATGGCGCCAAGTAGAGTCACATATGGCAGAGCAGATATACTTGCTAACTCCCATTTTTCATCAAATCGCCCGACACTCCATGCTGATATACTTGTGTAACAGAAGATGATTATATTCAAAACCACGCCCACCATCCCTATGTACAACGGCAATCTACAAGATAGATGAAATAGAATTGAAAAAATGCAACTTTAAAAGTCATTTTTCTTTATAATTTAAATGTCATTGAGTCTCAGCAAATAACACACTATCTAAGTCTTGAGGAACTAGTAATTTGATTCAAGTAAAGCTTACACCTTACAGCAATCCAAATGCGGCAAAAACATGAAAGACATAATGTAAATCTTAAGCAATGCATGAATAACTTGACCATAAAACAAGAATTGGGATTAGAAATGATTACCTAGCATAAACTTCCTATACTTACTAGCCTTGTGAACAGTCAAAATTTTACCTTACTACACATAAACTTACTATACAATGAAGAATAAGGCAAAAGCTATGAGTCAGCTGTATTCTATGAACGACGAATAAGCATATTGCTAGCATTGTGCAGGGAATCAACTTAAAGTAACTACTTTGCAAGGAACAGAGTGTACATTGTTCAATTTTTCCTAACCAAATCATGCTAACTGAGATTAAAGAAGAACAAAGCAAAATGACTTTTAAGCTCTGTCAATGCATGTAGGAGAAATCAGGTAACTCAGTAGTCAGTACAATTATGTACCACCAACACTATCACTAATCTTTAGTTTACCAAAAAATTATTATACTTGCTAATGAAACAATAACAAGTAGTACAGATTATATGTGAGCATACCAGACCAACATAAAACTGAATACCTTCTTATTCGGTCATCATGCCACAAGAGAAATATCAAGTTGGACTTCGAATCACCCAAGTACATAATGCCTGCTGCCGAGACAAGCCAAATCACATTCTCCGCAATCTCTCTCTTTGACCAAACCCTAGGACTCGAACCTGACGAGCTATGCATCATAGAGCACGCATCATCCTCAAGATCATCACCACTCGACGCATAGCCCTGGCTATGCCTCTGCCTCATATATCCACCAGTTGGTGTTGTGCTACCCGACATAGTTACACACAACACAATCACACTAACAACACCACAGAACCACTCCAATTGCTAAACCCAACTCGAAAAATTCACAATTCTACACACACAAAAAAAATGTACTAACACTCTTGTCCTGTTCTACTGATCCTTCTAAACCTCTAATATCAATCCTAACCCACAATGTGTTTCAATCTCCTCTATCACAATCTTCGAAAATCGAATTCAAAAAAACGAAAAATTGGTGTCACTAAAACAAAAGAATTCGGAATGCTCATCAAAGCAAACAATCTCAAACAACCAATAATGAATCAGAAGCTCAATTTCCCGCAAAACCATCTCGAGATTCGAACAGAGAAACCAAAAAAGACTCAAAGACTCAAACAAGAATTTCAGAACAAACCCATCTTCAGAACTGAAAATCCTCGGCCACCCAATAACGAACGCCCCAATTTCTTCAGACCCAGTTTGCCCCTCTCCAAAACCCAGAACCCAATTTCGTCGGTTTCTCCGGTGACACCAATCCCCAAGAAGCAGCGGAGAAAAGCAGAGCAAGGGCAGTTTAGTCTTTTCAGGTATTATCGGAGAAATGGGTTTTAGGAAGAAGAGAAGGAAGTGAGGATGTGATGCGTTTCGTGCGCGTTGGGAAGAATTTGTTAAGGGAAGAAGGAACCTTCCAATTCTGCCATTTTAATTTTTGGTTCGTCTTCTTTCTTTTGCTTTGTAATTATGCTTCCTTTGGAATTTTATTTCTTTTTTGGTAACGTGTTAATAAAATCTTGATTTTGAAATGGTGACCGGTGTGTGTGAGGTGACCTTCCATGTTTGGTCCGATTTTTTCTTTAGTCTCATTGTTAATGTAAGTCGAAATCAAGCAGTCGGACCACTAAATTTGTCCGACTACCAATCTCGTAATGTAACAAGAACTCTTTGGATATTTTAAATTTTGAACGTGACACTTTTCTTGTTGTTGTCCGATATAAATAAAAGTCAGACATATTACCTGGTATGAGTATGACTAACAGACTTTTGGACTCGTGAAATTTGGAGATGGAATGGGATGGTTTATAGGCGTAGAAACTTGGCGAGGAGGGATTGGGGGAGACGAGTAAAGTCAGAGGTTTTGGTTCTAATTGACTTGCTTTGGTTGGCGCTGCTGCTTTGCCTGCTTGGAAAGCAAAGCTTACCCTACAATTTACGGCACAGCAAAGAGAAAGGAAGGGAGGCTATGAATATTACCTTAGACGACACTAAAAGAGAATATCGGCCTCTCACTCTATAATATATATATATATATATATATATATATATATATATTCTGGTAGTAAATAGGGTTGGGGTACTCATGGTCCAGAAGTCCAGATGTGCATCTGCCAACCTGGGAAGTTAGAGTAATTGCTCTCCCACTCCTCAGTTTCGGGGGTCAATGCTAATATAGATTTGTGATTTCTTTATGGAAGACAGAGCAGCCGGTTGCGGCGGTCTCCGGCCGAGTTTGGGTCGCCGGTGAGAGAAGAGAAATGAGAGAACACGGCCAGACCAGGAGTCGTTGAATCAAGACCCGCGCAGTCTTTAGGTTTTTCTTTTAATTTTTTTTAAAGGTGGGCCGACTAGCCTGCGTAGGCCCAATCAAGCTAGTGACCGCCTAGCGGTGCCAAAAGTCCACCTAGCCCGCGAAAGGCCCAGTTCTACATTCTTTTTTTTTTTTTGGAACATGTGAAGCGCACAGCTAGCCATGACTAGCTTTCAAAACCCCACAAAAGAACTCAACCATGCCTTTGTCCCCCAAGTTGGAAAAGACTTCTTTCAACTTCCACATCCCATTCATTCCTCATCAAAAAGGAAAAGTAGTCTCATCATTCTCGACTAAGTGCTCAGAATAATTGGTTTCAGTTTCTCTGCATATCACATATATAGCACACTACTGAAAATTTCAAACCAGAGCTCGTGCTATGCAACAGTACTCCAAGATAATGAAAACCCTGGTGAGGAAAATAATGAAGTTGCTAATGTGAATGGACTTGTTTATCATGAAGTTATTTTTGCTCTGTGATGGAGACTGAATGAGAGCAAAAGATGGATAAGGTTGAACTATGCACCTCTGCATGCTTTTCAGGAATACACAAGAGTCTTACATAAGCAGTTTTTGTATGATTTCAAATATTCCAAGTACAAGTTAAACATGTAAAGGGAGAAAAATTGGTCACAATGCCAAACATCTATGATCTATCAATTCACATGCAGGACTAGTTCAGAAGTCTTGTTATTCCCCATCACAAGATTGTGAGCTAGGGATTAACAATAATAGAGGATTAGTAAACTCAATCAAATACGTAGCTATCTCCTTAATACGTGTTCAAAGATTGGTTAGTGGAACTAAGTAATCCTCTTGCTTTGGAGATTAGGAGTAATCCCAATCATGAGACTAAAAAAAGAGCAACACGTTAAACAAGTATGAGCTAATGGTCTTGTTTTGGTTAGTATAATAACAAGTTAAAGCAACTAGCCAAAAAGGTTGGACAAATGGTTAGGAGCTTAGGACATGACTTAGGTGCACATCCCTTCTAGAAATGGTTGAAAGATTAAATGTGTGAATTCGAAAATTCAACGACCATTTTGTGTGGTGCTTAATAATTTTATTTTTATGTATAATTTTATTTTTATGTAACACAATACTCGTTTTATTCTTTGTTTTGATAAATATAATCATTTTATTTGGCTTGACTTATAAATTGATAAGATTTTATAACTATTTGGTTTATTGGAATAAGAGGATTTATATACTCTGGTGATCATAATCTTATCACAGGAAGAAGATCTATCGTATCCATGGCCGTGATCATCACCCATCAAGAATTGGAGGACTAAATGTCATGAATTTTAGTGACCAAGTTACCCTTTGTGGAGCAGGGAGGCAGATGATAGTATGATCAGTATGATGTGCAGTGGTTCAAACAAAAACACAGTACTGGGAAATCTTGTATATTAATGGCATTTGGCACTTGATGGGGTTGTGTTGTGATTTGTGAAGCTGTGGGACCAATGGGGCACCTCCTTTTTTTTTCTTTTTTTTTGAGTCTTTGTCCATATTCTTCTCTTTTAGGGCAACCAAATATATAAAAGACTTGAAACCTTTAACATGAGCTTTCAACCCTCGCTCACACATTTCCCACTCTCTCTTTCCTCAGACTCAAACAACAGCTATCTTCCAATTCTTTGGTTGTGGACTGTTTTGGTTCAGTTTTGTTTCATGAAACAAGTCATTCATTCAAAGCCTCTCTCTTTCTTTGACCCTTTAATGGTTTAGGTTGGGTTTGCTTTTCTTGTTTATTGAACACACCCTTGTGCTTGGTGGGTTGTGCCCTTCAGGTGAGAAAAATGGGGGCCCTAAACTCCACTGAAGATTAAATGGTGAGAGGGATCTCCATCTATTGCTTCAGTGCTCTCTTTGCCCCCTAATTTTGTGCTGTCTAGCATTTCATGGTTTTGGCCTTTTGGGTTTCCTTTCTTTTCTTCTTTTTATTGTAAAGATAAGATCTTTGGGTTTCTGATTATTCCCCTTGGATGCCTTGGCTTGTGAACTTTCAAGGCTTATCAGTGTGGGGTTTTGAGGTGATGATTTGAACAATGTTGGGTTTGTCTTGTTTCCAACTGAGGGTTGACTCTGGTTCAGTGGCTCTGTGTCTGTAATGGTTAGAGCTTGTGATTCTGAAGCTGGGTATAGGTCAACTATAAGCTATTTTCAGAGGGTTTTCCTGACTACTGGAGGTGAATAGGGGACATGTTTAGGTTACTTGGAGAATCAATCTCTAATTGTAGGTTGTAGAGAATTTCAAGATTTGGGGTCATATTGCAAGTTCAGCTTTGGTGGTGGTGTTGATGGTTTTTGTTGGCTTCTGATGAACGAACCAGACTGGGCGTATGTTGAACAAAGCAGTAGGTCATTATGATTGAAAGAGAAAGGTATTAGATTCTTGAGGTGGAGTTTTTGTGGTAAATTGGGTCTTGCTGGTGTTAAAGGAAGAAAACATGGACAGAAGAAGAATGATACAGCCTCCATTGGTAACTTCTTTGTCAACTTTTTCTGCTGTTGGAATGTCTTGCTTCCTATAATCATATCATAATCTGTTTAATGCAAGGGAATTATGAATATATAAATGGCTTTGATTTCCTTTATTTCAAGCTTACATCTTCAAAATCGTTGATTTTCATGTCTCGTGAGTGTGTATGTTAATTGTGTCAAGTCATTTCTACTGATTTTGTCTAGATGAGGAAAGACTAAGGAGAGCTACTCGAGCGCCCCCCAGAGTTTACTTTTAGTTCAAAATGTAGACTTTACCTTTCTTCCTGAATACAATTTAGTTATTCTATCAAACTTAGCTTGAAGATATCTCCTGTCCAAGAATCTATGATGAAGTTATTTTTTAAGAAGTCAATAGATGGTCATTAAGGTCATCTGCTCTCCTTCAATCCCGAAAGACTGTTCCTTGCCTGTCAAATGAGGATGAAAATTTATAGGCATGATGGTTCAGTTCCGTTTGAGGGAGGAAAGAAAATTGAGTATGCTGGACTGGTTCCAATTTGCAACTACAACCTGAATTTCCTTTAGTGATGCACTCATCTGAATGGTTTTCCTAGGCCATGAGAGGTATAGGAAACGCTAAATGAGGAGTAGTCGGACATCAAGATCACAAAAGAGACAATCATCAAGATCAAGTGGATGTAAATTTTGGCTTCAAGCTAAATGAAACTTTGCACTTATTTTTTTGTCTCTTGTTGGTTTCCAGGTTTGTATGAGCTGTTGACAGTTGGTTTTAGGTAAAGATTCATATGTGGTGTTTAAACATATAGGTTTCGAACAGATGGACTGGTAGAAATATGCTTGTTTCAGTTTGAAACTTTCTTTTATGAACTGTCATGGCATTCTGTTTGGTAACTGCTATTGCTCTAGTTTCATATGCCTTGAAAATTGGCTGCAAACCCTTTCATAACATTAGAGTAACAGTTTGCACAAGTATTTGAAAGGAGTTCTAATTTCCCCCCAGTCATGATAGACTAACAGTCTTAAGCACTAATCCGCACAAGTTTTTATCTGCCTAATTAGAAATAATGATAGAATTATTCACAAGTAATTAATTATTACACATGTACCTTTCCAGGTGGATAGCACAGCATGTTTATGCAGAGTTGATGCTGGACTTAAAACTGTTGCTGGAGCAAAAAAGTATGTACCTGGGGCAAAGCTTTGTCTTCAACCAGACATTAAAGCATCCATTCATCCAACTAGAAGTAAGCCTGGACGTGGTGAGAGTAGCCGTAATCAATCCCCTCTTCTTCCTAGACTCCCTGATGATCTTGCTATTGCTTGCCTAATTCGGGTTCCAAGAGTGGAGCATCGCAAGCTGCGCCTAGTTTGCAAAAGATGGTATCGTCTTTTGGCTGGCAACTTCTTTTATTCTCTACGTAAGAGCATTGGCATTGCTGAAGAATGGATATACTTGATTAAAAGAGATCGAGATGGGAAAATATCTTGGCATGCCTTTGACCCCGTATACCAGCTTTGGCAGTCCCTTCCTCCTGTCCCTAAGGAATATTCTGAAGCCCTTGGATTTGGTTGTGCTGTACTTGGTGGCTGTCACCTCTATATGTTTGGAGGAAAAGACCCTCGAAAGGGATCAATGAGACGAGTCATTTTTTACAGTGCCAGGACTAATAAATGGCATCGTGCCCCAGATATGCTTCGCAGACGACACTTTTTTGGCTCATGTGTTATAAATAACTGCCTCTATGTTGCTGGTGGAGAGAATGAGGGGGTGCATAGGTCCTTGAGATCAGCAGAAGTCTATGATCCTAACAAGAATAGATGGTCCTTCATTTCAGATATGAGCACTGCAATGGTGCCTTTCATCGGGGTTGTTTACGAAGGCAAATGGTTCTTGAAGGGGCTAGGGTCTCATCGACAAGTACTGAGTGAGGTCTATCAACCGGAAAATGACAGCTGGGACTCAGTGTATGATGGGATGGTTGCAGGCTGGAGAAACCCAAGTGCTTCTTTAAATGGGCATCTCTATGCTTTGGAGTGCAAGGATGGCTGCAAACTCAGAGTCTACGATGAAGCAACTGATTCTTGGAGCAAGCATATCGACAGTAAGATACATTTGGGTAACTCTAGGGCCTTAGAGGCAGCTTCCCTGGTTCCCCTTAACGGTAAACTTTGCATCATCCGAAATAATATGAGTATTTCACTCGTTGATGTTTCGAAATCAAATGATGCTGGTGGAGCAAGTGCTGAACATCTATGGGAAACTCTAGCGGGCAAAGGGCAGTTCAGGACTATGGTCACAAATCTGTGGTCAAGCCTTGCTGGCAGAAACCGCCTGAAAAGTCACATAGTTCACTGCCAGGTTCTTCAAGCTTAGAACTGTAAATTGCACTGAAAACCAAAGGTGCTTTCTTTGGTTTATATGCTTTTGGATTAACGGACCATATATTTTATATGTAGAGAAAGCCCAAGGATCGCCATATTATATGGTACACACATATAACATGGCGATCTTTGCTGGATGGTCAAGGATGTTTGTTTTGTGTACTTTCTTTTGTTATAAACATCTACATTGAAACACAGGTTATTAATTCCATCCTTTTTTGTTGCATTGCTGCAAGTAATGTTCAACAAATTTAATCAACAATGTTCTCACAACTGTTGTCATGAATGAGAGCACAAAAATATTACATTGATAGAATACATTAGTTCTTTGCATTACAGTGCTTAGGAGAGCCCCTAATGCAAGTTATTTGCTCGTCTTGTCTAATTTTCATCGCTACAAAAAAATATATTACAACATCACCTGATGGTAACAGACTAAAAAGAACAGCACTCCCTACGTATTCATAACATACAGGCAGGTGCTTGTGCATTACGTGTTACCCTGCATCAGATCGTGAGAGGAATGATCTTGCCAACAATAAGCACTTTTCCTTCTGCTTTTTGTATTCGTTGTATCGCAGAAAGAAATAACTGAGATAATCGAACTCAATTGGGGAAAACTTTGCCTGCACGTTATCAACTCGAATATGAATAAAGATGAATTTGATAGATGGTTGCTGTGGAGGAGCCTAACTTGAGAAACAGGGATGTTACCTGGATTAATCCCCATAAAGCCCAGTACAAGTGCGAAGCTAACATATATGTATTTGCCTCAACATATAGAGCTTCAAGATCTTTGTCCGATACCTGTTGGTGTTAAGACAATGGAAAAGTTTACCAAACTTGAATATGCTGAAACCTTTATAACAAATGGCACAGTGGATCTGAGAAAAATATAATCAACAACCACCCCATATGATTGTTTTCACTAACATATTTGAGAATATAATATATGTGTGTGTGATGTACCTCTTGTGGTTTTTCAGGTCCCAAATAATGCCTGAAGAAATGGTATTGTTCTTCCTTGGTTGGGTATCTGCATTTAAAACACGTGCGAAGGTAATCTTCTGCAGCTAACAAAATAGTATAAATAAGTGAGAGAGAGAGAGAGAGAGTGGGAGAAACATACAAGCTGTAGTCACATTCATAGCCTGCATATTCATTGAAGTGATTACCGATGTCAAAGCCTCTGTAATTGTATGATCCATACTCAAAATCAATGAAGTAGAGTTTCTCTGGATAATCATCAGACGAGAACTGTAAGTAGACTAAAAAGCAGAAAAGAATATATACTAGTTCATTTTACAAGTTAAGAAAATTATTCTTGAGCCAAATAAGCTGACAAACACATGGAATCTATTTGGTGCCTATGGAACTTTTGTTCATTCGCAAAGCATAAGATGCTCATAATTTAAAGCAACAAGACCAGAAATAACTCTTACAAACAATAGAAGGTAATACAATTTGCGGGAGTCAGCAATGGGAAAGGCTAAAAAGAAGAGCACATAGTAGAATACCTTCTTCGTCATTCACCATTATATTTCCAGAAAGCAAGTCATTGTGACAAAAAACCACAGGAGCATTAAAATGGCTAGTCAATTCCTGTTCCATTATCAGCGGAGGCATCTTGGATTAAATACCACTAGTGCACAGTACAATCACCGCAACAAGAACAACCAAGTAACAATAATAGTGAGAGATACCTTGAGCTCAACGAGTTCATTGTGAACTTCACTAAATGAAATGGTTTCGTAGATCTTCTGCTTCTCGCTGTCATCAAATTCAAGAGCAGAGGCTGCAACGAGGCAACTCAACAATGAGAAAATTGCACATATGAACTGAATTTAAAGTTAAGCAATTGTCAACCAGCCAACAACCAGACCACTTCTAGAGCAGAACACAAAGACTGGTAACTGATCTTCAAACAACAGATACCTTTCTCGTAGAACTTGAAAATGTCGGTCCACAGCTGAGGTTCCTTAGAACCTGGAATTTCCACATGATGGAACCGGCGTAGTTCCTTGGCAATATCAGCAGCCAGCTTTGGAATTCTCATGTCTGCCGAGATGGGAAGAATTTAAGATCATGTCAATAGACTGATTCAGTTCACCAAGAACCCTGAAAATGCATATGATTTATTTCAATGAAATGATATCCTCGTCTTGAATTTTGTACACCACTTTAAACTGAAGAGAATGCCTCCAAAAACATTTTTGAGAATGATTTCAGTTCAATTTTTTACATATTTGCTTCGCATCGGAACTTCTTTCATTAAATGGATGCTACTTATCAAAGATATATACATCACCTACCTAATGGGGCGAGTGTACGTGCATTTATAAACGACTGCACCATTCCATTTCCAAAAACTGCAAGCAAACTCGCACCAAACCCTGCAGCCGAGAGGTACTTGATTGCCTGAACAGATACACAGCAATCAATTACAAAAATGAACCACACACAAAACTAACCAACCGAAACACAGCACACAGTTACACCTTCAGCGTATACAACTAATCTCAGCAAACATTATCGACACGAAAAATACTCCCAACAGCTATAAATGCTCACAAAAACTACCTGCAATTCGCGCTCGCGATTGATCACATAACCAGTGTTAGGTCCATACAGCCTCACGGTCACCGAAACCTCATTTGCATCATCCTCCTTCACAGTAGCCTTCAGTACTACATCAATCAACAAACACAACCTCAATCAAAAACTAACAGCGGATCGCAATTTTCACATGAACCCATTCCAATTCATCAAACACACAAAAACCAAAACACTCACAGAGATTCGTGATGCCGCCAGAAACCGTCTCAACGGAGAAGCGAGAATCGTCCAAATCCGACCATTCCTTGAACAGATCCTTGCACAGCTTACTGAAAATCCAAACAAATCACAATCATATCAATCCGAATCACGCCGTTTAATTTTTTTCTCCGGCGACAAAAATTGAAAACGAAGCACCGGAAAATGTAGAGTGAGAAACGGACGTGACGAGCGGCGTGATTTGGGGGAGAGGGAGGGAAGGGTCGACGGATTGAGAAGAAGAGCGGATTTGGATGTGAGAGTTATCTGGAGCTTCAGCTACTTCTTCGGCGTTCCAGATGTTCTTCACTGCTCCCATTTTCCCGTTTAGTAGTTGAAGAAAGAGCCTCGCGATTTTCCAGGTTATATATAAGAGTTCCGGTTTCGTGGAAATGACGGATGTGCCCCCCTGCTCGGATTAGACGGGGGGGACTTTTCCTATTTTCTTGGCCATCGTCGCCGTCTTCTTTATTTTTTATTTTTCCTTACACACTTCTTTGTTGCTTCTAAATAATTTGGCAGTCAATGACTTCTGCGTGAGTTGGAAAATCTTGCTTGTATTAGAAGGAACTAATTAGGGTTGTAATAGGGATAACTTGTATGAATCGGTAATCAGATTTTGATAATATTACTTACGAGTACAACATTTTTTTTAATAATTATGTAATATTATTTTTTCCTAACTTTGTTCTTTGTTTAATTCATATATCATTTGGGTCACTATCGCTACCACAGACACTAGCTTGTAGTTTATTAATCCAACCTTGACTTTATGGAGATTAGCAAATGTGTTAATAACAAGAAGGTTTTGTTTAGGGATTTCCTTCTTTTTATATAGCATAAATAACAAAAAGTAGATAAGTATTATATGAAGCAAATGTGACATGACGACAAGTGCCCTATTTGCATTGTCAACGTCCAAGGGTGATGAAAATGAACCAAGTGTTGAAGTGTGGTTGGTACACGTTTTGTTGAAGTTTACGGCCCATTTATTGTAAACGACTTGAAAAATGACAAGGATTTGGTTGGTGAAAACGAAAAGAGGTTGATTTGGCATTCCTTTTCGGTCTCTCGCAAATCAAATCAAAATCAAAAGATTCATCCACGATTTTGCTCGGAGTAAACATTGTCCGAAGTTCCAATATGGTGAATTGAATCGATTATTCAGAGCATCTCACGTTTATAATATAATACATGTAATGTATTACGTAACCATAATAAAGATTTGAAGATAGAAACATAATAATTTTGTAAATTGACGAAAAGACAATGTTGAAAACCAAAACAAATGCAACCAAAACTTGAATTCTATACGTAATGTGTCATGAACTTTTACAGTTTTTGACACCATCCAACAATTTCTACGCAAACCGTCCTGGCATATTTATATATCTTAGGTGTTGAAGTCTTAGAATAAGTGACGAAGTTGACTTCTAAAAGAGGGTTCTTTCTTCGCAATAAAGTCCTAAAAAAATGCAGAAAGCCTAGCAAGAGACCAGACATCTATGTTGCACGAACACTCCACCCTAGTGGAGTGTCAGAGTGTTCGACACGCCGACACGACAAAATACATGTCCGAAAAAGTTGACTTTTTGGACACGTCTTAGACACGTTGACCGGCCCCGACACGGCATTGTGACACGCCACGTCAACGTTTCCGACTTAAAAAAAAACTTTGTTTCAGACTAGGAGGTCGTCGGAAAATCTCAGAACTTCTACTCTTCAATTCTCCCTCCTCAAAGCTCATCGTGGACAAACAAAGACATAGATAGGTTCTCCAAGTCGAGGTGAAGCTACCAACACCATCCATGCCTGTCGTTGTGGCCGAATTCGAAAAATCGCCAACGAACCCATAAAAGCTTCTTCTTCTTCGAATTTCTCTTTCCTCAGCTTCCCATGGAAATCCAATACTAAAGTGACGTCGGGGAGGACGAGACGAAGCTATCTATACCAATCGTGCTCGTCATCGTGGCCGAAATCCGAAGATCGTCGGCAAATCCATATTTTCTTCCTTTGCTTCGTTTCTCTCTCGCTGGAACTCCTCTTCGTAATCCAACATCACAGCCACTTTGGGGACGACGTGATAAAGTCGTAGCCACCGGTTGAGGCCGGGAGATGGCCGAACGACAGAGAACTCCTCCGAGCTCCTCCTTTGCAGAGCAACTCAAGACTGAGTCGGTCTGGGCTCGAACTGATTGAGTCCAAACTGATCCACATTCGTATATACTCCAAAATATACGACCTAGATCTTGCGGTCTAATAAATCCAACGGTCCATATCAAGCCACCTTAAAAATCTATTTTTAATAAAATTATAGATAATACAAACTTTCAAAAATCATTAAAAATAGCTCCGAAAAATCCTACGAACTCATAACGACATCTAGATTAATCCTATGGGCTCAAAAGACAAAATTTGACAAACTAAAAATTTGAATAATTTTTGAAAGCCACAAAAAAAAATTAAAGAATAATAAAATCGAAATAAAAATAGCTCGAAAATAATTTTCCTTTTAAAAAATAGAAAATTAAAATTCCAAGATATTACAGATAATTTGAAGGAAACCTAAGATTTTCGCTATTCAAATAGTCGCAAGAAGTAGAAAGCCCTTCGTTTGTTTCAGTGTGTGGCTTTTGTCTGTTTCAGTGTGTGATTTCATGCTATGGTTATGATATTATGTGTGCAAATAAAGGAATTTCTGAAATCAAATTGTGTGGTTTGAAATTTCTATGAAAGACATCAATGTTTTCTTTCCTGATGTTGAGCTCAAACTGATTGCAGACATCTTCTTTGTTGCTCAAACTGTTTATTCTATATTCAATCAATTCCTCAAACTGATTACTTATTTCTTATGGTTATGAAATAGATTGAATTTAGAACTTTATTTGGTAATGTAATGAATTTATTTCATATTTTAGTATATTTTTTATTTATTAAAAATACATAAATATATAATTCTGTTTGCCGTGTCGGAAACTCAGTTTTTGAGTTTTGTCGTGTCGGCGTATCGTGTCGCCGTGTCCGTGTTCGTGCAACATAACGCAGGCACTGGTACACCTCAATGTGATTATGTGGGAGTTTCATTTTTTATTCGATTTGTATGATTGTGTATTGGAAATTCATAATGGCTTTGTGGCTTTTGGTTTGTGTACGTTTACTGGTTGAGGAATAAAGTAGATTGTTTTGATGTTGAGGAATTGTGAAGATGAAATGAAAATTTTGGCCATTTCAATCTAGTTTTCGTATATCGTCCACCTTTAGGTCGGCATCGATTGAGATGAAAAGGGTTGGTAAGCGTACCGCGGCTTAGGCCATGACTCTTCATGACATTTAAAATGACATTGGTTGTTACGTATTAATTTAAGAAAAAAAGGACGGAGAAAAATTATAAAGCAATAAGGCTGAGTTTTCGTTTAAGCCCAACTATTTACTGGACTCCAATCCAAATCCAATAATAATTAGGACCTGTCATCCAATTGTTATTAGGAAATGTAAATCCGTGTGATGAAGAACAAACATGTTTATATATAAACCATCATCGTACTTGAGAGCAAACAGAGAAATACCATGTCCGAAAAATCGTCGAACCCATAAAGCTACTATTTGAGCCAAATGACATTTTTGTCCAAGTAATAATACTTTACTGGACTGTAAAATGTCAGAGTAAATGTTAATTACTTTCTTGGTCCACGTCATAACCGGCGAGCCCAATTTGTCCAAGTTTATAAGTTTTAGCTCGCCAGTAAGGCCACAAGAGCTAGATGACAAAGCCCGCGCGTAATTTTTACTTCGCTCGGACTACAGATCTCGCGTATGTAGTGACTTCGCGTGTAGGCGAGGCGGAAGACATCAAGGCAAGTGAGTGAACTGGATTCGCCGGTAAGACTTCTCGAGGAAGCCACAGGCGGAATCCGTGCGCACCACATTAATCGTTGAGGACTTCTACAAGTTTTTGACATACTTCAGGCCAATCCCTATGACCCTTTTAATATAAAAAACTCTTCTAAATCCCGCGAGCTAGAAAAGCCTGCGAGATGGAGTCAGTAGTCCATGTAGAATGCGCGAATTAGACATGTGTCATATGTTGATTAGTCCGCATGGGCTAAGCCTTATCCTCGTGGGATTAGGGTTTCAAAGGTTATCTTTCTTTTGCCGTAGTCAGGCTACTATATAAAGGACTAAAGGTTTACAGACAGAAGGACAATCAACTCTCTTAACAAACACAAAAACAAACTGCAAACCAGTTACCCCTTTCGAGTTACCTCGAAACTCTAACCCTAAGCACGCCGCCGCCTAGGATTCCTCAGAGCCCTTCCGGATTCTATCCCGATTTCCTTATAGTTTGCTCTGCTCGCGACACAGTGAGTATCGAACCGCATTGTGCTCGTAATCTCTCGTCCATGAGGTGGCACCTGGAAAACCCCTTGCCTGATCAAGAAGTTAAGCGCACACATCAAACCCTTTCCTCGTCTGCACGCCCGCAACAACCCCCGACTTTTGTTCGCTATCTACCTCTGCTCCGCGCGCTGAGGATCGTGACCAAAACAGCTACGGTGAAGAGCATGAGTGTGTTAAGTCTCTAAACATTTGTAGCTTTGAAACTTACAAAAAGTCCATCCCTCCTCAGTGGTGGAACCAAGTAGTAGGCTGTTAAGGCTATAGCCTTACCCAAAATTCTGTGAGATAAATATAAGCTATGTATTAGCGTATTTGTAGATATCTAACATGAGTTCAGTTAGTAATGTATTTTTCTTGTTACCCATTTATTTACGGGTTCGAGTCCTTTTGGAAGCAGTAATGCTTAATTTATTATTGAAATCTGATACTTTTTTCTTTCTGTTTCAATTTTTTTTACCCATTAGTTCTTTCTTTTTCGTTGTTTTCCTTCTCATTTCAACGTCATTTATGAGATTACTTAAAACTTTCTTAACTTCCCCATAAATTAGCCCAACCTAGTATTACTTCCTGGTCCGCCACTGTCCCTCCTGCGGGGTACGAGCCCGGGGAGTTTTCTTATGTTGTTCGTTCCATCAATCTTTTCGATTTGCTGTCGTCGTCGTCACTGGATAAATTAGAATTAAGATAAGTGGTGAATCTGGTCGACGATGATCTCCTATATGAAGGGGGTTGCGGTGTTTTGGGCTCCAAGATTGTTTTCGCCAGCGGCTTGAAACCCAACTCCGATCCGGTTTTCGGATTCCCATTCGGCCCTCTTGCCACCACAGATGCATATGCCTTTGATGTCCATGACCCTAGCCAAGGAATAGGCAAGATTCCCACTTTGAACGGAGGGAAGCATAAACCGTTGATGACTGAGTTTGCCGGCAAACTCTATGTACCGTCCCTTAAGGAGTATAACACTTTCGTTTCATTTGAGGTATTTGACCCCCAGCAGGGTACTTGGTCACGTCTACCAAAATATCCTAATCATGGCCTCCTCTACTCTTATGCAATAGTCGGAACCAAATTGTTTATGTCTACCCCAGTGCCAGAGGGCGACGAAAACTACTACCGCTACTGCCTTAAACATGACCCCTCAATTCGCTGCTTTGACCTTTCGGCCAGTGACCCAGAATGGAGGAGTCCCCAGCATGTGCCAAGGCGGCCCTTTCCCGTTTACAGGCCAAGCTCTAGTGGTCTACTAGCCGCAGCCAGAACACAGTAACAAAAAGTTGCTCTTTTCGGTTAAAGATGGTGGCTTTTTCCGGAATAGTCTAGTAGTTCATCTTATGTCCTTGGATGAAAACCAGGAAGGTATCAGTGAAATAATGGAGATGAAGCTACCAGCTGCTGCGCTCCCTCAACAACTGGGTGACTGTCATTTGTTCCATCTAGGGGGAAACAATGTGTGCCTTGTCAACACCTGTATCAGAAAACCTGCTTATGAAGAGTATAAAGAAAATAGGCTTGTGATGATTTATACTGTACAAGGTGCTGCCATACCATTTCAATTCGAATTTGATATCTCCAAGGTCGACAAGGACAGGAAGAATTGTTTCACTGTCCAATTCCAGCATCCTCGCATTTTCGAATATCATATGCGTCCAGACTCTACCTTTCCGCCTCTTACCCTTGGTTGCTTTGTGCTCTAATCACTTTAACTTGCTTCATCTTCTGCACTACTCTATTTTGTGTGCTACTTTAATTTGTAATCCTACCTTTTATCCAGACTTGATGATTTCTCATCAATCTCTTGCATTCATTTTGTTGCAATGTATCCTATGCCATAAGGGAAAATTGTAACATGCATTCTCCTTAACTTCTTCTTCTGGGAAAATTATTTCGTTTGATCCAACATATGTTTTTCTCTTGTTTCGTTATTTGTCGGAATATTTGATCCTTCAATTCAATTATCAACTGCACATGTATATAAATGTCCCTCAGGATGGAATCTAAAGCGAAATAATTGGGCTCAAACGAAATAATTGGCCTGTTATTTTTCATCATTTAAACAGTTAAATCTTCTTTTTTAAAAGGAAACAGTTTAAATTGTTTTTCGATGATGAAATAAAGTACAAACACAATTACAAAAAAAAAAACTATTAAAATTGAAAGCAGTAGAGACAGAAAGAGGGAGACTTTGATTCCGGCTTGCAACGGGTGTCAAATGGCCAAAGTTTGCAACCGCGTCGACAAGAAAATTTGTTTCTTATTAAATATGTCAAACTCAAGTGAATCAAAGAAAGGAGCTAGACGTCGAATGTATTTATTAGATTAGATGATTATTCTTCTCTGTTCGAAAGCCAAAGACCAAATCATTTTACACAAAAATTGTTGAAAAAAAATATTATTTGAAATTCAAATAGTTTGTTTTTGTTTACAAAATTCAAATACTTGTTTAATCTTCTCAGTCAAAACATATTGAAATGGCTTAATCAAAACAAAATGTGATTATGAATCCTTGGGGAACACCAAGTCACCAACAGACACTTGAACTGTATTTAGCATTACATGATCACAAATGTCCATTATACCCTCCATTATATCCTCCAGGCCGTCTACCTTACCAATAATCAAACTCCACCCGCATTCAAAACGCGTGTAGACTACAACACCCAAACGTCGAAGATATTTTCCAAAAGCAGCATTAGGCCCTCACCCTACGTCAACGTCTCCCTACAACTCCCACTCAAATCTCCGCACGTCACATAACACAGGACCTCCCCGACATAAACTCGAAACATTTAGGCTATTTTCGTCATCCGAAAAATCCCAGCCTTCTCAGGCGTCCCCTGCCTCAAAACCACGCGCGCTATTTCTTCCACTCTCCCACGTGATATTTTTTGTGATTAATCAAAACAGCTTACGAGTCGAACTTACAGCAAATAATAATAATGGTGGACAAAAGAGTATGATTAAGACCGGTTTACATGTCATGTTCCTTGATGCAAGATTAACATAATAAACAATACCGAATGTAGGGCTGAGCCTCACGAAGTTACTAATGAATTTTGTTCTGTAATACAAGTAAAATTACTAACGACTTTCATTTATCTAGGGAAGCTCTTCTTATGAAGATCCTTAAATTGAGAACTTTTCAGTTTATCCTATATTTCGATTTTATATTCACATCTTGACCGTTCAGTTTATAGGTATTTATGAATATATCAATTCTCTAAATTTTCAGATATATTGAAAATTGTTAAGATATTTATAAGTATGATTTATTAATTATGAACTTGAAACAGTTCATGTTTTTGACAGATTTGGTTCGTCCATTAATTTGATCTAGTTTGTTATTTTAATAAACACTAATTTAACTGAAAATTTTTATAAATGATCTACTCATAAAAACTGAACGGATGATAAAATGTAATAAAAAATAAATATTTTAAAATATAAATCGAAAAATCTTCAACTAATTTTAACTTAAGAATTCTCATCCGAATGACTCCTATTTATCTAGTATACCGAAATTACTAGTAACTTTATTCTGAAGTTATTAGTACAAAGCCTTACCCCGTAAGGCTGAGACTCCCATTGGTTGCTAGGTCCTTTGTTTTTCAGAATCTCAATTAGGGTTTTGCAGGTATTTTAATGGGGGAGAAGGACAAAAACAAAGCTTTAAAAAAAAATAGCACTTTTTCCCTCTCTCTCCACCCCAAGTCATTTTCACCAATACGTCGAGACCATTAAACCAAACCCACACCCACCACCACCTCACTCTCTCGGTCTCTCTCAGTTCGTACATCTTCCCCTAAAACCCTTTCAATTTCTCTCTCACATTATATATATAAACCCAGACCCATCATCTTCTTCACCCCCAAATCTCAACAAAGCCCAGAAAGAAAGCTCTCAGCTTTCTACCAGCTTTGTTTTTGGTCTCTCCCATTTTTAAAGCTTTGCATTCTTGATTTTTCCGGTGTGATCATGAGCCTGAGGACCATGTCTTGGGCCGAAGCGGTCACCGAGTCGACCCGGAACCAGACTCGCCGCCCTCTGAACTCCGCCTCCTACGTCCCTCCGCATCTCCGCTACTCCGGCGGCGGAGGAGGCGGCGGTTACGCCTCGTACGGCCGAGGATTTGGTGAGCCGGCTCAGTACGGTGGTTGTCGCGGCGGCGGCCGGACCGGTCCGTTTCAAGGTGGAGGTCGAGGTGGTTATCGTGGAGGCGGCCGGAGTCGGGGTTTGGCGCCGCCGCCGCCGCCGAGGCCGGCGGTGCATGACGACGTGTGCGAGAAGCTCGAGCAGGTGAGAGTGAGTGAGGGCGGTGACGTCAGCAATGCGGGTATCAATTTCGATGCTTACGAGGATATTCCGGTGGAGGCGAGCGGGGACGACGTGCCGGCGGCGGCGGGGAGTTTCGAGGAGATTGATTTGGGGGAGTGCTTGAACAACAACGTCAAGAGGTGTAGGTACGTGAAGCCGACGCCGGTGCAGCGCCACGCGATTCCGATAGCCATGGCCGGAAGGGACCTGATGGCGTGTGCTCAGACTGGGTCCGGAAAGACGGCGGCTTTTTGCTTCCCGATCATCAGTGGAGTGTTGAATGTGTCTCAGGGGAGGTCTCAGAGTGATGATGGGTGGACTGTGTTTCCGTTTGCACTGATTTTGTCTCCGACGAGAGAGCTGGCTAGTCAGGTTTGTGTTTGTTTTTGCGGGTTTAAGGTACATTGTGGTTTTGGTCTTAACATGTTATGGTTTTGATGGTGTTGAATGCTCTTGCTGCAGATATATGAGGAAGCTAAGAAGTTTGCTTATCAGAGTGGGGTGAAGGTGTCTGTTGTTTATGGTGGGGCGCCGATGACTCAGCAGGTTTGTGTCTCTTTTCCGGTGATTCTATGGGGTTTCAAGTGTTGCATTTCGTCACTAGACTATGCTCTGTTCGTGGTTTGTTGCTCTGTGCTTGTCGTCGAACTTGGTATTTGCTAATCCAATTCAGTTACTGGTGGTGTTCATTTTGAACTTGGTCTATGCTAATCCAATTCAGTTACTGTGAGTTGTAATGTTATTTTCGAGACTTTGTTGCTTGCCGTAAGGTTGACAAGGATAGATGGTGTTCATTTTGATTAATATTCGCTGTGCTTCTCATTTACATTTCTCCTTTTGCACACTGAGTTATGATATCTGCTTGTAAGATAGCAGATAGGCCGATGCAATATGACTGCATGGTGTTCATCTAGTGCACTACATTTGTCCAGTTTACAGAAGTAATGAACTCATGAAGCATTATTTCCTAATATCTGATTTATAGACATGCAACTATTGTTTATCGGTACCTGATGCCTGCATTTACTGTGCAGCTTCGTGATCTGGAGAGAGGAGTTGACATCCTAGTTGCTACTCCAGGGCGCTTGGTGGACATGATTGAAAGGTCACGAGTTTCCCTCAAGATGATCAAGTACTTGGCACTAGATGAGGCTGATAGGATGTTGGACATGGGATTTGAACCTCAAATAAGGAAGATTGTTCAACGGATGGACATGCCACCCCCAGGTGCCAGGCAAACATTACTGTTCAGTGCAACATTCCCTGATGAAATACAGGTGGGTAAATGTTAATGCTTTAAAATGTGTTTCTATATGGATTATTATATTCAAATGAAAAGCGTGTCACCTAGCTGAGGAATCTGTTAAGCTGAAAGTTTTGTCATTTTTTGTTTGTGGTGGTACATGTTGAAATAAGCCGTTTGCATAGGGTGCATATGTTTTGGGATAACTTTGAGGGACCTATTACTTTTGTTAATAAGCATCAACACCAAATCTGCCTTTTATGAACTTTCTCAGGAAAATACTATATGTTCTCTATGTCTTTCTTATCATTTACATTTCTTGCAGAGGCTTGCTGCAGATTTCCTGAAGAACTACATATTTCTGACTGTTGGGAAAGTCGGGTCAAGCACTGATCTTATAGCACAAAAGGTTGAGTTTGTCAGGGATATGGACAAAATTCAGCATTTATGCGGTCTTCTTAAGAACCAGAGGGATAATGGAACTCATGGAAAGGTATGATTTCAACATGTTACCATTGAATTTGTAGTAGTTAGTATTGATTTGGTAATGACAGATCTGTTATGATTAAGAAAGGCATATATTTATTCTGAACTATTGCTACATATTGTTTGTGTTTCAGCTTGCTTTAACCTTGGTGTTTGTTGAAACCAAGAAAGGAGCAAATCAGTTGGAGAACTGGTTGTCCAGGAATGGATTCCCTGCAATAGCAATACATGGTGACAAAGTGCAAATGGTTAGAATCTCATATTTGAGTTATCGCTGTATTTCCATCTACCATTTTATTCCTTTCCCCTACCTGCAATCATATGTTGCTTGTCAAATTTGTAGGAGAGGGAACGAGCATTGAGATTGTTCAAATGTGGCACAACTCCAATACTGGTAGCGACAGATGTTGCTTCACGAGGTTTAGATATCCCTCATGTTGCCCATGTCATCAATTTTGACTTTCCGAAGAGCATTGATGATTATGTTCACAGAATTGGTCGGACTGGACGTGCTGGTAAATCTGGTCTTGCAACTGCTTTCTTCAGTGAAAAGAACCAGCCACTTGCAAAGTCTCTAGCAGAGTTGATGAAGGAATCAAAGCAGGAGGTTCCTAACTGGCTTAATGATTATGCTAAACAATCATTGCCTTGTGGTGGAGATCAGAGCCAAAGGTATGGTGGTAGCGGTAACTTTGGTGGATATGACTTCCGTAGGAGTGAGAATCATTATGGTTCAGGTAGTTATGGTTATGGTGATTCTTCTGTGGGTGTGGATGTGGCTGCTGCTACTTTTCATGATGCTTCGGGATCATATGCTGCTGCTGCTGATTCATCTGGATATGGAGAAAATTTTGGGAATTCTTATGTAGATGAGCCTGCTGCTTCCTATAATGGTCGTTCTTATAATGGGGGTGAAACAGATGCTGCTGTTACTGCTGGTTCATTGAGCTTTGGAAATTATGAGAATATTGTTGCTGGTGGGTGGGAATAGATCCGCAGGATTGTCATGTTAACAGTAATGAGTGATATTTATAGATAATGGTGAAAAAAATAGTTTTGGAAGAGTGGGGACTAACTACAAGTAGGAGGATTTCAACCTATTATCTTTTGGGAAATGGTCTAATACAAGTACTTAAAAGCATTGCTGAACTAACTTGCCTCTTGACCTTCATAGAATCAAGAAGCTAGTTTCATTTTGTGTTAGGATGTGATCCTTTTGTAATGAACCTAATCTCGCAGTATGTATTTTGTCAGCATGCTTTCACAATATCAATGGAAAGTTATCAAGTTAGGATTTGTACGATCCTCTCTGATCTCTTCGTTTCCCTTCTATTCATTGTGAATCTACATGTTTATGATGATAAGTTGAAAAATGCAATAGAATGAATTGACCAAAACTATTACTGTACATGTTTGGGGGCCAATATTAAGCTCAGCAGCTGTATACAAACCTTGCTTGATGAACTCAAATCCATTCAAAATTGCAAATTCTTGTTTTTCAGCAAGTCTTAGATTTCTTCCTGATTCTCGATCTCAGCGAGTATCCTCTTGCAAGCTTCGTAGCACATGAAGGATATCCCAGCAGCAGGAACCAGCTTCATGCAGCTTGGCCCTAACCCTCTGTACAAACCAGCGAGTCCTTCACTTTCAAATATGCTACAAAGAGCATGAAGTATGTGTTTGTATTGTCTCCCATTGACCTGCATTTGCTTCCGAGCAACCTCAAGTGGGAAAGTTGCGCTGCTTGAAAATGCAGCAGATGCTGATCCGATCAACAGCGTCATTACATTTCCGATTTCCTCCTTCTTAGAAGCCTTCTTGTAAGCTTTTGAGAGTGTATCATAAGCGAAATAGTTGGAGGCAGCATATGGGATTACTCCTATTAGACTTGGTGTAAGGCCTCTGTACAGCTCTCCAGGTCCTCCCTCTTTGACAATCTTGGAAAATGCATAGAAAAAGTTCTTGTACACTCCTCTCTGCAATCAAAGTAAACAAATTGTCTGAGTAATGTATCAAGTGTAAGAAAACAAGCTAATGAATAAAACTAGTCCTTCCTTCTTTCAGGCCATGTATTATTGAGTTTACCTGGACAGTTAATCGTGTTTTTAACAGCTCAAGAGGGTATGTACACAAGGTTGAGGTAAATCCAGCAAGGCAGCAAGGGCGCCTGCGATTGATGAAGCAGGAATAGGGACTTTCAGCTCTTCCCCTGGTCGAGTCAAGTACTTGTTCACCATATCAAACACAAATAACTGCACAAAGTATCCATCAGCAAACATAAATTAGCATGTTTTCTAAAGTTTTTGGATCAATGATCAAGGACTAGAGTTGTGCGACTTGTAGCTCTAGTGGTTAAGAGTTCAGCAAAACCTACCTCTATACCCTTGCTTGGCGCAACGCGAATGACATTAACCAAATTGCCTCTATACAAGCCTTGCCATCCATCAGCTCCCATGATGGATTGAAATACTGCACTGGATGAGTTGCCACAGCTCCCCACCATTAAGTTGGTCCTTATGGTCTCCAATGGTGCAACTGCTGTCCTTGACACAACACCTGCTATGGCTCCACTCAGCAGCCTTCTTAGTGATGCATTACCAATCTTGATTTTCATTCCAAAACCATGTATTTTGTTCTTCATCTTGTTCATGGTCACAACCTCTGCTTCTTCTTCAATCTCTAGTACTTCTTCCATCACCAACTCTTCAACTCCACTGTCCCGAAAACCCAAATCCGGCACAGGCACATATCTCATGTATGTGGAACTCAGTAGTTTTGTGGTGCAGTCCATCCTAAGATTCTGTGGATTTGGTGAAATACCAAATCCCATTCCCATTGCCACTTGACCAATACTTGCAAATAAGCCACGATAAGCGTTCTCCAGAGGACTCCACTGAATCCTGATCCCAGAACAAAACAGCACAAGGTCTTCACTTGCATGTTCAAGCAATCTTCTTCGATCCATCCAGAACCAGTTTTGTTTATATGATAACTGCCAAGATGAAATTTCAAGCAGAAGAAGAGTTGCTTGGATTAGAGGGTAGGCACATATAAGCAAAAGGATTTATCTTTTCTGAAACAAGAGAGCTTAAATCCAACTACTATGGTGATCTGTGATACATAGAGATTTTTGCATGGCCATGATGAAAGTATCTAAAAGGCAACGTCTGTGGTTTATGAGAAAGAGCTCTGTGAACTCTACAAACTACAAATATGATCTGATTATATCTCCTCTAAATTGCAAATGGGGTTTATTCTGAATTTTTGTGGTACGTGGTTAGTCTAGTTTATTGCGTTTTACAATGCTTTAGTTAGATTTTGTCAAGACAAAGTAACGCTTCTTGGCACTCTGAAAGCCACGAGGAGATTTCGGTGGTTGAGATTTGTTTTGCGGCATAAGTAGGAATGGATAAACGTTCTGCTTCGAAATCTCCATGGAGAATAAACTACAGGTGGATGTGTTGCATACACTTATAAATCATATCTCCAAGAACACAAACAATAACGGTAAAATAGCACCAGCTATACAACAGGTCAAAATCAATCACGTCGGTATAGTTGGCTGCTTAAGACATACAAAGATAGCCAGAGAGTAGAAATGCTTTCTTCTGAACAACTAGTCTTACATAATAATCTTTGATACACAACAATAATTAAACTAGTTGAATCTCCTTCAAAACTTCCACATTGTATCACTGCCATGACTAAGAATTTCATTTTCTGCCTTTGTTTGAAGATCCCTTGTTAAATGGCTTTTTAGATCCCTTGTCAAATGACTTTGAAGAGCCCTTGTTAAATGGCTTCTTAGTAAGGTTTTTCCTTGCTTTCAACTGGCCAGGGGTTCCTGAAGACTTCTCCGGTCTGTTGTTTCGCTTCTTATCTTTCTTCACATTATACATGTTAACAGCCTGTGTCACAGAATTTCACTCATAAGTATATAATTTAGTTCACTCATAATTTAGTTCACTAATTCTCTGGAACGCATTGCCAACAAAAGAGAAGCAAACCTTGTTGACATTGAGCATCTCATGGGAGTTCTTAGAAATTAGCTTGTTCAGAATTTTATCAGTTTGTTCCTGTTCTTGGGTGTGTATTCCTTTTCCTCCTATAACTGGTAAAAACTGAAAGTGGAAACAGAAAAAAAATGACTGAACAATTGATCCATTTACAATGACGAGCACCCCATAAGTAAATGCTAGGAGCAGATTAGAAGGCATACCTTGCGATACTTTCCTTTATGTTTACCAGGTTTTTCACCGGGCAATTTTTTGTCAAATTTTCCACCACTGGCTGTTGCTGTTGCTGCAATTCCAGCTACACTCCCAAGTTCATCTTTAGTAACCTTTTGGGGTGCAGCCTGGGTTCCTGTTATAGGCAACCTTGTTGCAGCTAGTTGAACATGACTGCGGAAAGAGTTTCATTAAGGTCTTATATCCAAATGTTCTCTCTCATATTAAGATCACTGAAACTTGGCTGATGTGTGAGCTTCCAGTATTAAGGCTAGCTAATTGTTTCTAACTTTATATAATAAATTTAGTTGTTTCTCAAAGTGGATGTCCATATAGCTACGTGATTTACTATGTGGACCTATGATGAACTATCTATGATTTGAACAACATAGAGAAGTGAAAGGGAATACCTTGGCAAAGCACCAACTTTTGCAGCTTGCTTCAAGTTCTGCAACCTATTTTTGTCTTGCTTTTCAACACGACTCTTTTTAGCTTCGCGTCTTTTAGCAAAAGGATCCTCCCCTGGCACTGCAAAGAAAAGTGACAATTATGAGAAAGAAGATCAATTTGAGGTCATATTGACAAAACATAGATTCATAAGACCTATATGAAGCCAGTCAAAGGAATTTTTATGATGTGCTATCTTCAACATCAAAATAAAGTAAGCAGTAAATTTCTCATTCTATAGCAACAAGATCTGAAGTAATTACCATCAGTCATCTTTGCCTCAATGATTGGTACATCATCCTCATCATTTGCACGATCATATCCATAACGACGTTTCCAAGTTTCACTGGACTCATCATACGCGATCTTATCTTTCTTACGGTTCTTTATACCTGCAAGAAAAATTAAAACCACAATCCAGTTCAAAACCGTAAACCAGACTAGATTGATGAGAGAGAGAGAGAGATTAAAGAACACAAAACTGACTCCTTTCACAAAACTGCAATGACTGACCTTTCTTTTGGGCAAATACCTCCCATTTTGTAGGAGGTTTAGGCTTTGGAATCTGTCAACAACAAATGAAAATGTGATTGCCAATCCAATTTAAGCTAATATAAAACAATACTAAGTAGTAAGTTGTTACTCAAAGAAACCAGGCACAGTTTTTAATAGAGCATATACATGCTTATCATGGAAATCTGAGCCAATATCCCTTTCAACAGGCCAACATTCTACTCAACCAAGTAGGGACAGAGAACCATCAGCGCATCAGGGGTATTGATAAGTAATCAAGTCTCTTAGACTCCGAGTTATTTGCCATTGAACAGAAAATGTACCCTTGCTTACCATGAACCAACATTCCACTTATTTTCTAGTTAAAGAGTACGAAGCATTATGCAACATCCAATGTTCAAGAGAAAAAAAACCCTAATTTCTCATCTTGTAACAACAAGCAAGGTGTTTTCATGCCATATAATAAAACGGTTACCAGCTAAAAAACCCATATTTTCATACTGTATACAGACAAACAAGAGTTGGACCTTTACAACCTCAAAGGCATCGATCACTTACATGCTTCTCTCTGGGCAGTCTAGTTGTTGGAGCAGGCAACTTCACAAGGGTACCCTCAATGTCTTCAGTTGAAGGCAAATTGAATAGATTATTCGCAATAGCTTGAACTAACTCCGTTCCTTTTGCAATACATTCCTTCACTAAATCCTCCCTAAAAATAAATAAAAGCAACAAAATTACTCACCGAACAAAACCATCTCACATCAAATCAAACAACCAAACTCTTGTACATTTTCAATACTGCACAACCAAACATGCTAGCCTATGAGCATAGTATCAATTTCAATATCAAACTCCTACCCAAAACCAATACCCCAAAATCCAAACAATCCCTATACATAAAAATCCAAACTTTATCAAAATTCAAGGGAAAATGGATAAACCCAGTTTGTAGATTAAGCTTGAAAGAATCAACTTTGAGTTCAATAACCATTTTTATATAATTTTTATACACCACTAAAACAAAAACAATAAAAACTCGAAAAAATCAAACAAACCTGGAAGAAGGGTTGGAGGGAAATTGGTGATGAAGGTCAACAGCCATAAGATTACCCAAGTCGATCTGAAACGCCGTCGTCTCGGTCTCCATCTCTACAAACTCTGTTTTGATTTAGCAGCTCAGAACTTGAAAGCTGCAGAAGAAAAGAGAGAACAAAACAGAGGCTTTCCAAGGGTTTATGTAACTCCAGCCGAACGGCGCCGTTTTGTTGCCCTATATCTTATTGGGCTTAAGATTATAAAAAGACCGTTGGGCTTACAACTGCCGCCGGCCCAAGAAGCGTCAAAAGCTTTTGGTTCAACAACCGTCGTCTACATTTCAACGAAAACCAATTTGGGACTTTTGGGGGAAACCAAAATCCCTAGACTCCATGAAATCACAGTGACTCGATCACAATCTCCAGAAACCGATCACTACCCAGAAGACCCTTCTTCAGATCCATCTCACCCGTAAGTTCAATTTCCTCAATTTCCTCAAAGTTTTGATCTTTTTTTGTGCCCTAGTTTTTGTGGATTTGGGATTTGATTTGGGGTTTGGTCTTCTCAGAAATCTGAGATGGACGGCAACAAAGACGACGCTTTGAAATGCTTCAGAATCGGGAAGGTAGCTTTGAACGGCGGAGATCGCACCCGGGCTCTGAAATTCTTAGCCAAAGCTCGCCGGCTCGATCCGTCGCTACCGATCGACGATCTGTTATCGTCGGTGGAGAAAGACTCCGATCCTCCGCCGCCTAATGGCGCCAAAACCGCCGACGCGCCGGCCGGGTCGGGTCTGGGTATGCATCCGCTCCGTCAAAGGACAGCTTCCGGGTCGGGGTCCGGGTCGTCTTCGTCGTCGGCGAGTGGGTACACGGCGGAGCAGGTGACGATTGTGAAGGAATTGAAGAAGAAGAAGGATTACTATGAGATTTTGGGAGTGGAGAGGAGTTGTAGTGTTGAAGATGTTCGAAAAGCTTACAGGAAGCTATCTTTGAAGGTTCATCCGGATAAGAACAAGGCCCCCGGTGCCGAGGAAGCTTTTAAATCGGTTTCGAAGGCGTTTCAGTGTCTGAGCAATGCGGAGAGTAGGAAGAAGTATGATGTTTCGGGGTCGGATGAGCCGGTTTACGAGAGGAGGCGTGCTCCTAGGCACGGCGGAGGAGGGAATGGGTTCTTTTATGCGGGTGGTGATGTTGATGCGGATGAGATTTTTAGGAACTTCTTTTTCGGGGGAGGAATGGCTCCGGCGACTACACAGTTCCGGGGGTTCAGTTTCGGGCAAGGAATGGGGGGAGCGAGGCCTGCTGAGTATGGCTCTGGTGGGTTCAATGCTAGGACTCTAATTCAGTTGCTGCCTGTGTTGCTTATTTTGCTTCTCAACTTCATGCCGTCTTCAGAGCCTGTTTACTCATTGTCGAGGAATTATCCTTATGAGTACCGGTTTACCACGGAAAGGGGTGTGAATTTTTATGTCAAGTCAACCAAGTTTGAGCAAGATTACCCGTCAGGTAGCGCAGACCGTGCTAGGCTTGATCAGCAGGTTGAGAGAGATTATTTTAGTGTTCTGTCGCAGAATTGTCGGCTAGAATTGCAGCGTCGCCAGTGGGGATTTGTACGTGAAACACCACATTGTGATATGTTGAAGCAGTTTGAGGCGGCAACTTGATGTCTTGAACTGAAGGTCCAATTTCTGCTGCTATCTTTTGCTTTAGATGATACAGATTTCTATCTGGTCTTGATGAAATGTGCAATAAATGTTTCTCTGCTATTTTACTTTTGACACTATATGCTTGAACACCCAGTGTTCTATGAGTTCTGTTTATTACAAATGCTGCTATTGATGGTAATATGCAGAACTGGTGTTTTATATGTGATCAACTATCAATATATACATGTTAATAAAATGGCTCTTGCTGGATTTCATAAAAGAATTTCCATTTGGTAAATAAAGCATATAACTTGATAGATGTTTCGTTATATGAAAATGTCAAAGCATCAATTGTGGAGAATATATTACTTTGAAGAGAAGCAGCTATGTTCCATTCTTTCGTGGAGTTCTGGTGAAGTATAGTATTTTTGAGTCATTACATTTTTCATTGTTGGACAATGTATTGCTGCATTTGACAACTTTCTGTTTGCTACTTTGATGGCTCTTTTAGTTTACTAAAAAACTTGGACACGACAAAACTGTATGCTTTAAGTGTGATCTGTGTGAATATTTAGTATTGGATAGAGATTTGCTTTTGCTGATTGGAAGTGATTCAGGATCAGACGATTCCACATCAAGAGATAAATTGATCCATAAAAGAGAATGGATACTTATAAACACGTATTCTAAATACTAATAGAGTAGAGCTAATTTAAAATCTACTAACGTGAGGATAATGTTCCTCCAAATCAGTCCAGACTTCAACTCTTGAGTTTCCTTTTAAATTCAATAGTTGTGGATCTGAAAATATCACACTGTTTAGTCATCTGAATTTGGGTGTTCCTTTCTTGCAGATTGTTCACTGAGTACCAATCTCTCCATCTATCCTTGTAGCATAATGCATAAGCCGAAGAGATGAAGGATAGTAGCTACAAATATGTGTGTTTTACATCGTACATCCGGACAACGTCTGCAGCCTCCACCAGTTTTCTGTTCTTTAGTCAGATATAAGCACAATGACCATAAAATTGTCCGAGATTCAACTCATCATCAGCTAGTATTAAAGCTTTGCAATTGTTAATGTTGCATATATATCTTGTTCAATACATACTCTTCCATATATGCATGTGGATCTAGGTATTTTTGTTCCGGTAGTCACATTCAATCCTTTGATGTATGATATGACAATTTTAGAATAACTAAATGAAAGATTGATCTGTATCTATTTCAATTCAATAAAAAAAAAAAAGTATTTCACCATGTATAAGTCCTCGATCATACGTATTGATAGCATTACTTAATGCTTGTATGATCCTTGTAACATTACTTGGAAGGAAGGTGATGAATTTTTTTTTCTTTTTTCTTTGAATAAGATGGTGATCAATATTTAAGTTTGAGGGATTTGAAAAACTTATCTTCATGTTTGGTTTCCTTATTTTTGTTCATGAAAGAGTCATTACCAACGTGAAGCCAACTTCGTCACGGACCTCCGAGCTGACTTTGCTCATTCTCACCCTGCTTCTTCCATCTTGTTCCACCGCCTTCTTCTCCTTGTGGTGTCCTCAACGTTTCACCCTGCTTCTTCCATCTTGTTCCACCGCCTTCTTCTCCTTGCGGTGTCCTCAATATTTCATTTAGATCAGCTGAGAGAGTGAGTTATGTCCGTTTTTTCTGATTTGAAAAAAAACGAATAAAAAAAAAAACTGAGAGCCTCCCTCGCATGTCTGTCTTCAACTTATCTCGGAAATAAAAAACTAGAACAGACTAGCTTCTTGTTTGTTTGGGTTCTCCATGTCGGCTGCCACGTCATCTTACTGGTGCTACAGATGTAGCAGCTTCGTTACGGTTTCCGCAGCCGCCGGCGACTCACCAGTGGTGTGTCCAGACTGCGGCCAACAACGGTGGAGTTCAGCGATTGTGGAGCATAACGGTGGCGGTGGGGGTGACCGACCGCTGAACGATATAAACGGAATGGAACGTTCGGCGGTGGAGTCATTGCCAAAGATCGAGGTCAACGATCAGCGAACGGCGGTGGAGTCATTGCCGACGATGGAGGTATGCGCCGTGTGCATAGAAGCATTGGAACTGGGAGATGAAACTAGAGAGACACCTTGCAAGCACACATACCACTCTCGTTGCATCCGGCAGTGGCTTGCGCACCACACATCGTGTCCAATATGCCGGCACCAGCTGCAGACGGACTCTCCGGCGGTGGGGAGGTTAGCCGACGGCGGTAGGGAGCGTCCGGTTGTTAACACAGAGATGCACGGCGGGAGAAGAAGACGCAGAGGTGGAGTCAGGCGGTTTGTTGGAGGCTTGTTGTCTTGTTACAACTGTACTATTAACAGTCTTGGGGCTGTGCAATGGGAACAGCTTTAGTTTTTGGTGTTGTTTCTGGATTCAATTGCTGTGAATATTGAGGGGAAGAATGAATTCAAATCTGCCGATGGTTTCGAGCGCATGAATTTGTCAAAGTCGCAAGGCACATTGTTTGAGCTTGATTTAGACCATGTTTCAATCTTAATTATCTCCGTGACTCATCTAAGTTATCTGTACTCTTCAAATTTGGGCTTGTTACGAAGAAAGCAAAACTTGTGTTAATGTACTTTATGGTGATTAAGATTTACGAACTGAACTTATTTATGTTCTAGTATGAGGCTGGCTGATTTAAACAGAAAATTCTAGTATACCAAGCAACTAAATGATCATGTAGTGACTATTTACTCATTCAAAAGCTTATATGTGTCATATAATTAGACATATTTACAATAGTCACGTGGTATGATAGACAAACCTAATTTAAACATGCAAACTTAAGTCCAAGAGATATACAATCTCTCCGACTAGGACTTTACTTTGACCTAAACACACCAATATATGTCTCGATAGCTAGTTTTTTTTTTAACTCGTATCAAATTGAAATGCCATTATCCTTGGTTAATATGAAGTGCATGTAATGTGAAATACAAGTATGTCTACATGCCAACCGACTATTCAAAAATACAAGCAAGGAGGAAATGTAATCTCTAATCTCTTGGTCAAAACCAATACGAGTACAGTCTTCACTCTGATTCTCTATCACCCCTTGCTTAAGAAAAAGATGTGTGTACCTTGCCATGCCTCTAAACTTGTATTTCTAATCCTTCGAGGTAATGACCAACAATCCCAGAGCTCCTATGATAATGTACTGCAAGAACCAAAACACAAAGTAGATATGAAACTAGCTTCTATCAAAGAAGTGGTGTTGCATTTCAAAAAAATCCCAAGCTTGTGGGCCGTAGATGCCTGAGAAATATTGAGGGTATTGAAATTTTATTCAAATGAGCAACTGTGAAGAACTTTTTCTAGTTAGGGATATACACATGCGAGAAGCCATTCTAAATTCCAATAAAGGCATACCTTGATTATAGGCTTTTCTGTCATGATAATTGTCACCCAACCAACATAAGGCAAAAACCTTCAGAAAAGCGAAAATAAAATAAAATACAATACATCTAGAAAATGAAAGCTCACTCGTTTAGCATGAATTGCGTGTATGTACAGATTACACAGTATTCACGAATACCAGATATGCATATGGGTAATGGATCCATGATAGACAGTAGACATATTCTTCTTGATATCAAACCTCCGGTATCAAAGATAAGTGAAAGCCAATGCTTTTAAACTTAACCAGGCTCAGTGAGAGAGGCAGAGAACCCCCATAAGTATTAATCTCCTAATTATGACTCAAACCGTGATAGAAGCCATTAATTTTAACATACACCGAACCATCTGAATAGATACTTTCGCCATATTGAAATGTATGCCGAACAACTATAGTAAACCAGCTTTATACTAGTTTGTGTTTGAGAATTACAGGTGCATCAGATATGTAAGGCATACAAAATTAGACTTGCACACATGATTAGAGCTATCTGACTATTTAACATGTTATCATCTCCAGCTGTCAATGTACGTTTCAGTTTCCTGTGAAAACTTCACCTAACAGCTCAGAACAAAGTAAAACAAGATAAAAGACATACCCGGCAGCTTTCCCCATGATATGGTGTTTTTGCAACCAACGCTGGCCTGGAGCATAAAGGATTCTATCATCATCAGGATTATTGTCCCCTACAAAAGCAAACCAACACCACAGTTAGTTCCATACATGTATGATAACGAAACAAAACCTGAAATTCTGAATCAAGTTAAACATCTTAAGGTATTTCTATGCCATAATGTAATGACTTCAACATTTCTTTCATTTTCACTTGCTTATAAATTGCTTAAAAACAGTGGAACAATAGAATGGAATACAATTGATTTGATAAGTCTGTCTACATGAAAATGTGGTACCTTTTGTGAGGACATAATCTTCTCCGGTGTCTCTCCGCTCATGAACCTACCAGAAAGGATTAGTAAGACAAAATATAATCATAAGATGACAGTCATATGCAGTTGTATGATGTCACAGGGTTCTGGTTTCTGAAAATGTAGGCAAGCCATTGGTTTATCTGTAAAAGTTGAATGGAACTAAAAAAGAAAAGAGAGGGAGGCAGGGAGGGAGGGAGAAGGTAACCTATCATTTTACCTTAATTACTCGATGAACAATTGGAATTGGACGTCCCTGGAGAGCAAGTAAAAGTTATCTCAGCACAAGTATAGACAAAATAATATACATAGGCCGGTAGCAGAATGCAAAAGGTACTTATAAGATAACCTCCAGAGTGAATGATCAAATAACAAACATTTATCATATATTGAGTAAAGGAGTAAAATCAGAAAAGGGAGCATACATCCACTTTAAACACCACAATTTCTCCTGCACGAATAGGATCCTTGTTCATATGCAGGAGCAAAATGTCACCCTGAATAATATCCGAAGGTCAAGCCAGCAAACAAACGAATAGGAGTAAAAGAAACCACATATGTTTTTGGCATTTTGCACATTCAATGGTGAATAACAGATAGTCAGGTCCAAAACTCAAAACGAAAAGCAAAGATAAGTCTGTATAAGTTAAACCCAAGAACCAAAGAAAGACTCACATTACTAAACACCATTCAGACACCTTTTTAGCTAAAAGAGTAATCACATTGCAACTAACATAACTAATATTAACCAAGTTTGATCCTCTTAAATACACTATTTCATACAATGTGTACTTCTCAGTCTTTCAATTCTTACAACTACAAAACACAGTAACTATTCAAATACAGTAAAACTGTTTTTTTTTCCACAAAGAGACTGACAAACTCACCCTAGAAAACCCAGGTTCCATGCTTTCAGAGAGCACAACCACCACAGGTGATTCACTCCCAGTCACCAACATCAGCCCTTTCCATATTATCAGCGCCGAAGTGACAATCAAGCCTGAAAATGTATAGAAAACTCGTAAAGGTGCTATCTTTGAATCTGAAGCAGATAAAGTTGAAGACTTTGAAATGATTTGTATTGGTACTGACCGAGATTGATGGCTTGGGTGAGAGCTTGCCTGATCTGAATGGATTTTATGGAGTCCACGGTGTCCCCGAACCAACCCATTTGTTTAAGCAATGTGAGAAATTGAGAGCTGCAGAGTGGCCTGGTTTCAGAGTTGGAAGAACTTGGTGGTGGTGATATGAGGGTTCAAGATGAAGAAGAAAATGGGGATATTACGCGCTACAGTTTTACTTTTCTGTAGTTGGGAAGTACTGAATCAAGTTTAAACTATAAAGTCCTCCAGTTCTGAAAAAAAGAAAAAAAATAGGCTCTGTATCTTGTTTTGGAGTTTGGACAGTACTGATGTTTCACATTGTTAGTCAATTTCTTTTTATGGAATTGGACATTTGCCTAGTATATCATTCACAATGCACTAATCAGTAAAGTGATTATGTTGTTGGATTACACAAAGTGAAAAGTGTTTTGATCTACTAACGTGTTTCGATTTACCTATCAAGAGTATTAGACATGTAGCATAAAATCAAACAAGACTATAGGAGACATGTAGAATAAGAATCGAATTAGAAAATCATGTAAGTAGCTACTTTGACTGTTATTTTGACACATATACTGATATCTTTAACTTGATTACTACATGATATTTTATTTATCTATTTATTTGGAACAAAACTAAGTTATGAATCAAAAACAACAAGAATAAACAAACTCGTTGAGATGTTATTTTGTATCCATCAACTTCAAACACGTATTGAGGGAAGCTAATTTCGTGGCCAATGTTTTGGCTAACATAGAACATAGGGTTGAGAATTGTCATTTCTGGGAGGAGTGTGTTCCTCCAGAAACATCTTTTGCCCTTGTCTTCGACAATGTAAACTTTAAGTGTCGGTGAAACACCTCTATTTAATAGATTTTTTTCTCATAAAAAAACAAGAATAAACAAACTCAGTACGTACGTCATTCATAAACCAAAAACGGTCGCCCCAAACATAATAGTTATCAAACTAAATCAAATCCTTACATGAGACGGTACGAGCATCATGGCATAGCCTATACTCCGGTCATTGATTATCAAACTAAAGAGTATCTAGAGATCGATTACTAATAATCAGATATGATCACATTCATTCCAGGTAAACACAAGAAAAGTAGTCCACCAAAAAGCAAATTAATTACTAATAAAGGGACTGGCAAACTTTTGTTGCTTTGGGCCGGGGCAACCCGTCTTTAACAAAACGAATCAGGGCAAGGAAAACGACGTCGGTCCATCAAACTCTTCTATAAATATCCCTCCCACGACAAACGCATTTCTCCTTCTTAAACCCTAATCCAGTCCCCGCTTCCTCGCATCGAAAACCCTAGCCTCCTCCTCAACCCCAACACAATGGTACCCTCTCTCTCTCTTTCTCGCTTCAAGATTGCAATTCACTTTCTGGGTTTTTGATTAATCTCTTTGTTTTTGCTTGATTTCAATTGCAGACCGGAGAAGCAGTGAACCCTAAAGCTTACCCCTTGGCCGATGGCCAGCTCACCATCACCATTCTCGACCTGGTTCAGCAAGCCTTCAACTTCAAGCAGCTCAAAAAGGGCGCCAATGAAGGTTCGACCCAGATTCTTGTTTAAAGTTTGAGTCTTTGATTTTATGTTGTGTTTACGAGTTTAAGGGTTTTATAGAAGGTTTGATGATTTGTCTTTGTTGGGGGTTTTTTTGCAGCTACTAAGACCCTGAACAGAGGTATTGCTGAGTTTATTGTGATGGCTGCCGATACCGAGCCGCTGGAGATCCTTCTTCATCTTCCCCTGTTGGCTGAAGATAAGGTAATCCTGATTCCATTGCTTTGATGTTGATTACTGTTGCTGTGAGGATTGCTAAATTTGTTTGTATAGTTTATGATTGGATATGGCATGTGGGTTATGTTTATCGTGTGTGGTATACTAAGACATGGTATTTGTACAGTTAGTGGACTAAGTTTTGGATTTAGTGTTATATTATGGTGTATGGTTCTTTTTCGTGTTACTTAAAAGAGTTGTTTACTGATTATGTGGAAAAGCTAAGGGAAAACAATGAGTTTGGTTATGTTTTTGTTAGTGCAAGGACATGTGCTGTGTTATATTTGGACTCGAAACAGTTCCATTCTAATTTTATGGTTTGTTTTGTAGATAAACTATGCATATCCAACTTCCATTTTATTTGTTATCATGTCAGTTGTCTTGATGTTGGTTTGAACAAATGCAAGCTTTTTGATGTGCTTCTATCTTATTAGTTGTGAATATTAAAACCATCCTGCAGACAATTTAGCAACGATAGCTAAGCATTCCAGTTTATGAAACTCTGGATCATAAATTAATATTGAAAACATTATACTTGAATTCACAGAATGTGCCCTATGTGTTTGTGCCTTCAAAGCAAGCTCTTGGACGAGCCTGTGGTGTGTCAAGACCTGTCATTGCTTGTTCTGTGACGACAAATGAGGGCAGCCAAATGAAAGTCCAAATACAACAGCTCAAGGTATATCCATCTTACTGGTTTATGTCGACAGTTTGTTATACTTTTGCTTTGTTTGAATTTGATCCTGTCTGCTGCATTCTGAATGTTATTACACGTGAATTGCAGGATGCCATTGAGAAGCTCCTTATCTAAATCAATATCGGAGCGTGGTTTGGTGTGATTCGGTGTGATGGGCCTCTCAAACTATAGTAGTTGCTACTTCAGAGGCTTGGACTGAGGAGTTGTACTACTAGGAAAATGTTTAGTGTTGACTTGTATTGAAGTTTTATTTCTATTGAAATTCCAAGCAGCCAACTCTAAACTCTATTTGCAAGTATAAGCTATTGTAACAACTTGCATAATATGAATTGAGTTATTTGCTTTTATTTTCGTGTTTAATTTATTTCCATGGTGAGTGGTTATTATAATTTTGATGGAAAGAGTGTTGCAACTTTAAGACCGGATCTCTTACTCTTGTCATAAAAGTGGTTAGATGATATTTTTCTGGACCTTTTACCTTTTGATTTTACCTTTTTCAATAATATCTTATCATTCGATTTTGATACACATTGCGGTTAGGAACTTAGGAGGATTGATACAAGGATCAGTAAAACAGGACAAGAGTGTCGGTACCTTTTCTCTTTTTTTTTTCTTTTTTTTTTGAGAACGGACTGTTGGTACATTTTTTGTGTGTAGAATTGTGGATTTTTCAAGTTGGGTTTTTAGCTATTGGAGTGGTGTTGCTAGCGTGATTGTGTTGTGTGACACTATGTCGGGTAGCACAACACCAACTGGTGGATATATGAGGCAGAGGCATAGCAAGGGCGCGTCGAGTGGAGATAATCTTGAGGATGATGCGTGCTCGATGATGCATAGCTCGTCAGGTTCGAGTCCGAGGGTTTGGTCAAAGAGTAGTGATAGTGTTGGTGGTACATGATTGTACTGAGTTAACTGATTTCTCTCATACATGCTTTGAGAGAGCTTTAAACACTTTTTGCTTTGCTGTTCTTTGATCTCAATTGGCAAGATTTGGTTATGAAAAATTGAACAATGTACTCTATTCCTTGCAAAGTAGTTACTTTAAGTTGATCCCCTGCACAATGCTTGCAATGTGTTTATTCATGTATGTTCATAGAATACAGCTGACTCAAACAAACATAACAGAAAACATAAAATTGAAGACATTTGACGAACTTCCTAACAAAGGTGAGCCTGGTCTCCGCTTCCAGAGCCAGTTGCACCTGCGTCATTGATGCGATCAGCAATTCTTTTAAGTATTTCGGAGCGTTCAAGTAGTATATCTTCTAGACTCTGGGTTAATTCTTTCAGACGCGCCAAGGCTTCTTGACGGTGGAGTGGTTCTTTAGATTGGCGGAAACATTCTTCTAGACGGCGGAGTCCATCTTTGAATTCGCGGATGTCTTCAACTACGAGACTGTGTTCCTCTATTACTTGAGTACGGTACGGTGGAGTGCTTCTTCCAGTTCAACTATGATGTCTTCAGTCTCTCTTCGAGGATTCTCAATTTCATTTGACGTCGACATTGTTCTTCTTAACTTGTCGTCCTTGATTTCCTGCCCTACGTTACACAAGTCAAGTTTATATATATAGGGGGATGTTATACCACAGGTATTTCCAGCATCAAAAGGAAATCATTTCCTAATACAACTAGAATAAGGAAACACCATGTTCGCACTGGGTAGGATCCTAAAGCCATCAAAAGCGAATCATTCCTAATACCATTAGAATAAGGAAATTTTGAAAGAAATATAGCACACTCCATGTAATTGAGGGAAACTTACATATTAGCCATGCCTTATTAGATTATGATTACTATGATTTTGTACACGAATAAGGAATGTTGTTATATTGCTAGCATCTATAGCCTAAACAAACAAGAACAAACTATCTATAAGTAAGAGCGAGCTGATTAGCTGAAACCCTAAACCCTATAAGTAGATCATAATTTCTGTGCTATTTTGGTAGGATAAGGAAAGAAAAAGATAGCCTGTTATTTTCTCATTTTAGTGGTCAACAGATAGATGAATCAAGTGAAGGACTCACCGAGCTTATAACACCATCTGATGCATTACGTACTTCTGTTTAGACCACAATGAAAGGGAAAGAAGAAGAAGTACGTGGCAAAGATGAGGGATTCTGGTAAAAATGTGGCAAGAGATATTCGGATTCCATCTGCAACAACCCGTTTAACATATTCAAGTCAGAGACACAAATGCAAGCTCACAGCCGCACAAATTCAAGCTCAGAGACACAACCACACCAACAACCCCTTAAAACCTTAGACTATTTGAGCACCTAGAGGAACAAATCCAGCATATTCCAGTATGATATTTTAAAATTATGAATGGCACTATTAAGCTTCATCATCAGTTCATCACTGAAGACCACAGCAGGGGGCGTCTTCGTACTACTGAAAGTCGTCATCCTCATCATCTGAAAATTGGGGAGCATCTTCACTTGCAGTATCAGGAACAACAAACAGATGGAAGGTTCTTCGCCCATCCTTGGATTGCAGCAGCAGCAACGGACTGAGGACCCTTCGATTCCTTCAATTCTTTCACTTCAAGGCTCAATTCATCCAACTCAAAAGTAACTTGGCGGTAACAGCATCGAGCCCGGCCAAGATCAGAAGTGAATTTCTTAAATTTGCCTGCATGGTGCCCCAGCTTCTTCAACGGCACCGATTTGCTTGACGGGATCTCTAGCGGTTCGGGGCCAGCCCATCAGTTGAAGAAGTTGGGGCACTATGCAGGCAAAATTAAGAAATTCACTTCTGATCTTGGGGGCCACCTCGCTCTTCTAGAAATTCAATTTTGAAAGCGCTTACATTACATTGAGATAGGATAATCTAACAAATCTAGTGTTCTGATTTCGTCATACACAGAAACAAAACAATACGAACAAGCTATAAAATAGGGCCGAGTATGGAAGAACACCTTTACACTCACCAGTCACCGTTTCAAAATCAAGATTTTATTTAACCGAAAAGAAATAAAATTCCGCCAACAAGGTTTGACACAACTGGTAACGACGGTTTGCGGTGGAAACTCATCCAAGTTCAATCTCCGCTATCAATAGGCTTTGTTGGTTCGCAATCTGTAAATTCTTATTTGAAAATACATATCTGGAGTCTCATGTGACATGTACGTGTACATGTACGTGTCAACCGTTAATCTTTCAAAATTAAAATTATAAATTTACTTTGATAATGATAATGTAACGTAACCAAATTCTCATCTAAACGTTTTGTAACAACAACCAAATAAGCAAAGGAACGAAGACGAAGCAAAAGTTAAAATGGCAGAATTGGAAGGTTCCTTCTTCCCTTGCACGTTATCGACTCCACTGCTTCTTGGGGATTTCTGTCACCGGAGAAACAGATGAAATTGGGTTCTGGGTTTTGGAGTGTGTCAAAAATCAAAATTTATGTATGTATGCTCGACTATGTATCAAAGTTCACATGTTACGGACAAGATGTGGTCGTGCCGGAGTGGTTATCGGGCATGACTAGAAATCATGTGGGCTTTGCCCGCGCAGGTTCGAATCCTGCCGACCACGCTTTTTTTCAGCCTTCTCTCTATTTTCTTGCAAATAGAAATATTAGTACGGTAAAAGATCATGAATAATCAAATGTTACAAGTATCTAATACAAGCCTTCATCATGAGGGACTTGAGAATGTGTCTCACTGTTTTGTTTCACAGAGTCTATATCAGACATGTTCTCTCTCAAAAACTTCATTTCTAATCCTAGGAACTTTGCCATTCTACATATCTCTTCAGACCGGCAGTGAGATTTATCACCTGACGAAAACCCGTGGAGATACAAAGAGCCATCAGCATCACCATTATCCAACCAACTATATCCCACTTCCTTTCTCACTCCCCTATCTCTCATCTGTCTTCTTATTTTTGCCACCATTTCCCAGTCCCCTTTCTCTGCATACAAGTTGGACAGCAACACATAAGAACCTGATTCAGTTGGCTCCATTCGCATTAAAGCGTCTGCTACTCTCTCAGCCATCTCCACATTCCCGTGTATTGTGCAAGCCCCGAGCAAGCTTTGCAACAAAGAAAAACTCGGCTGTCCAGACATCTGACTCGTCAACTCCTCTGCTTCCTCCAGCTTTCCTGCCCGGCCTAACATGTCCACCATACAAGCATAATGTTGAGGAGATGGTTCTATCTGATAATCTTGGATCATTGATTCAAAGAAATGGCGGCCCATGTCAACTGATCCCTTTCTGCTACATGCGCTTAGTACGGAAAGAAATGTGATCGAGTCAGGTTTCACCCCTTCTTTATCCATCTGGTAGAACAATTCGACCACCGAGTCATAGTCTCCATGGTCAGCATATGCAGATATTATTGCTGTCCAAGCAAACTGCGTTCTGTGAGGGGTCTCGCTGAAAACTCTTTGCGACTCACAAATGCTTCCTCGCTTTGCATACATATCAAGGAGCACACCTGCTGTAATCGGGTCAGTAACTGATCCAAGTTTTATCAAAAAGGAGTGGCAGCGCTGGCCATACTTCAGAGAAATGTCATGAGCATCACCAATTGCACTCAACACACTACCAAATGTGTAGTTGTTGGGCGTGGACTCCATAATTGCTGACAAGAATGTCCTCAGTGCATCCTGACACAGCCTGTTCTGAGCATAGCCTGAGATCAAAGCATTCCATGAAATGATTTCTCTGAAGTCTAACTCCTCAAAAACCTTGACAGAATCATCCATGGACTCAAACTTAGCATACATGGTGATAAAGCTATTGCAGACATTATGCTTCAACAAAAATCCAGTCTTTCTGCAAAACCCATGAATCATAAGGCCTTCTTCCACCAACTTTCTGTTTGATATTGCATGGATTAGTCCAACAAATGTAACTTCATTTGGATATACTCCATCCAACCTCATCTTGTTAAATAAAGAGATGGCATTCTCTTCGTCCATAGAAATCATTGTAGTCCAGGAAATTACATTGTGATTCTTCAGGTGCTGAAACACCAATCCTGCATCTTCATTGACACCACTCTTTGAATATGTTGAGATCAACACGTTCCCAACTGAAACATGACTTTCATATCCTGATTTCACTGTCAAACCATGTATCTGTCTCCCGAGTCTTAAGTTCTTCTCATGACCACAAGCTGAAACAGCACTAGTAAATGAAACATGATCTAGTTTCATCCCTTCTCTCACCATTTCAATGAACAGTATAATTGCCTCAAGGCCATGATTTCTCTCTTGAGAGTAACCTGATAGTATTGCATTCCATGAAACCACATCCCTCTTCCGCATTTCATCAAACACATTCCTAGCTTCTCTCAAACGTCTCCACCTCGAATACATACTTACAAGCGCATTCCCAACAAAAACTTCACAATCCAACCCAGACTTAAACACGAGAGAATGCAGTTGCAATCCAAAGAGAAAATCCTCATACTCCCCACAAAACGCAAGAACTGTACAATAAGTCACAGGATCCAAAGCAATCCCATTCGAATGCATCCTGCGAGAAAAACTCAATGCCCCCTCACTCGTCCGAAACCCCGAAAGAACAGTATTCCAAGAAACTATATCAGTGTAACACATACCATCAAAGATACACATTGCACGATCAAACCTCCCAGCCTTATTGTACATACTCATCAATGAATTAGAAACCGTAACATGGGAAATAAACCCAGACGACACCGCAAAGCCGTGGATTTGGCATCCGGGTTTCGGGTCTCCTTGGCAAGCCTTGACAGCAAGGGTAACAGTAACTTCATCAATGTTACGAGGATACGAACAATGTTGAAATTGCTTAGTAAAAATGTCGAGGGCAGTAGCAGAAAGGTTCCTGTGCATATAGTTGAGCATAGAGCGGTTAACTGCGGCAGCATCTGGTTGGGGAATTTCGTCGAACAGGTGGTGTTCATGGTTAAAAGAACGGAATTTTGAGTAGATTGTGTAGGTTGTAAGTTGGGGCTTGCGTATTCGTTGAAGGGTTTTGAAATTCAATTGGCGGGTAATCATGAGAAACTAATAGGAAGCTGGTTTTGGGTTCGGAAACGAGCATTTCTGATCAGGCAAACATTGAGAGAAACGAGCGCGATAGTCTTAAACCCTCTCAAAACTCTGTTTTCAAAAGTCTTAAACCCTCTCTAAACGGTGCGGTCCCAATCCCAAAAGGCCCCAATACTCACTCCAAACTCAAAATATGATACTCGTATATTGTAATCTTGTATAATGGTTTAGGGTTTAGGGTTTTAGAATGGTATATGATCGAACTTTTTTTTCTTCTTCTAATTAATTGATGATTATCCATCGTCTACCTGTACAGAATATGAAAGAGCACCAGTAAATGAATATATGATGGTCCTTGATATATATATATATGGTAGGTGATTGGTCCTCCTCTAGATATTATTGTATAGCAACATGAACCACAAGGCAGAAGAGAGTTTGGTACAAGGCTACAAAGTTACAACCATGCATATACTAGCTTGTGTATGATTATTTGAAATGGTGGAGACCATTTGCATATAGTTGTTAAAGGGAATCTCGCATGCCATGTTTTTCCAGGCTGCCAAACTTATCTGGGTTTATTTGTATATGATTATGGCTTCTGTAATTAGTCAGGTTTTGATTCATTTTTATACTAAGTCAGAGATCGATGATGGTTGAAGTTGAATATGCAAGTTTGATTTGGTCTTAGTCTAACCCGCTCTAGTAGCTGTTTCCACCAGAGAGAGATTAAAAATTATATGTAAACTATATCTCAGATCTGGTATTTGATCAATAATTACAATTATGTAAGAGTCAGACACCAATTATCTAATCAAAGCTAAAACTCTTTCATGAATTAAGAAAGCTTACTCCCATTTAGAAGCAAGCTTCAACTCATGTGTTTCAATTAATCGAGTATCTTAATTTTACTTGTAAATCGACATAATATGCTTAAAAGGTTCTTATTATGTAATTTGTTCAAGAATATTTTTAAAAACAAAAAATTAATCATGTATATCAAAATCAGGGCCTTGGAAAAACTGTTAGTTGAGATGTTTGATCAAATTAATATGCTAAATAATTCTAGTGTTTGTATATACTTTGGCAATCACATATTTTCTAGGCTGTCACGTTTGTGCCCAAATATCATTTCTTCTTCTTTGTCTTGAGTATTAATATAGTCTACACTCTACACTATAGTTGAGTTCTCCAGCTCATTCCACCCAAGCCTCACCCCCCATACCTTACTTCCTTATCCCATATATTTCCTCATCCCACCACCACCACCTTCATCTTCTTCATCATCACAATGGCAGCTTCCACACATTCCCTCCCTCTCCTCCTCCTCCTTGCCGTCGTCGTCTTCCACGCCGAAGCCCAAACCGCTCCCGCCCCGGCCCCATCCGGCCCACTAAACTTCACCGGCATCCTAGACAAAGCTGGCCAATACACCACCTTCCTCCGCCTCCTCTCCCAAACCCAAGTCGCCACCCAAATCCAAAGCCAGCTCAACTCCACCACTGAGGGACTCACCGTCTTTGCCCCCACCGATAACGCCTTCACAAACCTCAAGGCCGGAACCCTAAACGACCTCTCCTCCCAACAACAAGTCCAGCTCGTTCTCTACCATGTTCTCCCCAAGTACTACACTCTCGCAAGTCTCCTAACAGTCTCAAACCCCGTGAGGACTCAGTCCTCCTCCCAAAACGGCGGCGGATCTTATGGGCTGAACTTCACCGGATCCGGAGGGAACCAAGTGAACGTGTCAAGTGGGGCGGTGACTACTCAGATCAACAATGCATTGAGGCAGCAGTTTCCGTTGGCTGTGTACCAACTTGACAAGGTGTTGTTGCCTAATGACATGTTCGCCGAGGCGTCTCCGGCTCCTACTGCGGCGAAAACTCCGGCCGGAAGCACCAACACGACGAAAGGGACGGTGGCCGCGGAGCCGTCTACGGATGGGACTAGTGGTTCGAGCAAGACGAGTGTGGGATTGTTCGTGGGATTGGCTCTAGGGCTGGCCTTGTTTTTCATGGGGAGCAGCTAGTAATATAAGCAGTACTATTTTTGTGCAGTGTGATTTGTACCGATCGATTGACCACAATCTTCATGTACTTCTTGATTATTCCTCTTTGGTTTTAGCATATTTTAATTTTTGTTGAAGGAGATTGTTTGATTGTTAATTATGACTTGTGAATTTTCGCTTTTGATCATCACAACCAGTGACGGAACTAAGAATCAAAAATGGGTAGGGGCCGAGGGCTGTTTTTTTTTTTTCGTGGCGGAACCCTAAAGTTGGATCATAGTTTCAATTCATCAATCTAATATTCTAATTAACCTAACGAATAGTTACAGAAAAACTGGCTTTTCCTACTGCATGCATAACTGGAAGTTGAGGAGCTCTGAGCTATCTGCTATCATATACTTCAAACTGTTGGAAACTTGATCACCATGCCACCATCCTTCTAGCTTCCTCGGTTCTTCCGAATCATCGGGTTATATATGTTAGAGAAATGGAGGGAATCCTGGACTGTCATCCCTTCTCAATAGTCACACATACAAATATTTAAGTTCAGTCCCACACGTAAATTATGAACACAAGCCAATCAGCCTATGAAAAAAAATCAAGAGAAAAGGAAATAGTTGAAAGTTGTGGTTATAGCATAACACGAAATGCACCTTAAGCTTAGCAAGATTGTGGGGGCAGAAAAAGCACTTATAGAGGCTTGTGTTATATACATAGCTAAGGTAGGTTCATCTATACAAGACTATGGATCACATTAACCAGCTTCACAAATCACAACCAAAGTAACCAGCATGCCAGAATCCAGATGAAATTAAAAGACGAGTCATCTTAGATCAACATCTATCATTTAATCTTATTAGATAATTTCAACAACAACAAAAATCTTATTCCATGCATCATTGTCGTACAAGTACTGAACCGTTCGGTAAAGAAAATATAAGAACCCCCTTTCTCTAAAAACAAAAACAACATATGCTTTCAAGCTCTCAAAACATCACCACACTGAACTTCCCCATCGTGACGAGCAATACATACCAGCATAACGAATGATGGTATATCTGCATTTATTTAAATTTTAGGGAGTGTCACTCATTTGTTCACCCTAAGGAGACTCTTACAAGCACAGACACTATATCAACCTTCTCCCGTGCTTAATCTTGATTTTATTGAACACCATGAGAGATGGAAAATAAAAAAGCACACCAGTTGGGCCGGGCGAAGTTTGATAGCTTAGTCTGAGCAACAACCAAGCAGGATCAAATACTTGACTGGCCACCTTAGTCTGAACAATATGCCTGGCAACATCCAGATTCCTTCCTGCCATATGAGTCTTAAAACCAAGTAACAAATTCATCAGGTACTGGACTCCGGCAAGTGGGGCACTGATGCTTGATCTCCAGCCACTGCATAATGCAACAGTGATGAAACAAGTGCAGGCAAGGCAAACGACTAGGTTTACTAAGGTTAACGTCGTCCGTACATATAGCACATGTTGCACGTCTCGTAGCTTCCAAATGATCATGTATTCTCTGTTTTGCACTCTTGTCACAAGTATCATGCAAAATCTTTATCCCATCAATTGCTTTGACGAAAATTCTATGGTTGGGAGGCACTAAGATGGGTGTCCCTGGGTTCTGAACAATTTGAAGTATACGTTCCTCAACTTCAAGCCGCACTGCAGTTTCTGATGAAGGAAATTCAATGTCGATAACCTGCTTGATCTTACGCATTGAAGGAGATTGCATAATACTAGTAGCATCCTCCGTACGTAGCTCGGAAGGAGTGATCTTAATGACCCTTTCACGCTGGAGGAAGTTGTATTCTTCTTTAATAGGACCAAATACATGTAAGGTTTGCTTGTAAAATAGAAATTGGATAATGAGCTCATCTACCAGTGGCATCACGGCCCCTTCATTACTAATCCACCATCCAATCGCGCCATCAAAATAAGGCTGGATGTTCATAACTGCAGGGACTATTTGGGGTGAGCTCAGCCCAGTACTTCACTACTAAGCTTGCTTCTAGGAATATCCTAGGCGCGGTGATTAGAACCTGCTTTAACACATACACAACAAAGCTAAGAAATCAAACGATCAATGGAATGCAACAAAAAGAAGTATTACAACTTAATTGTAAAACTGAAACATATAACACAAATTTTCAACTGATTTACACACAACAGATTCAAACTTTGGTGGATAACAGTTGTGTGTGTGGAGGAGACATTTAGACAAGTTTGAAATTGTGTTAGTTAAGGTAAGTCAAGCTAGTCTAGGATCTAAACGAACACTGAATAACAACAATTCTCAGCTTCCTGGAAAAGACTACTGAACTTCCACGGTGCCGGAGGCTAAGTTATTTCTTGATCTATCTTTTCTATTATGGATCTTTGTGAAAGGGGACCGCAGGCACTGAATGAAATAAGTGGGGATCTTTCTTCCCCCTTGTTGATCTATCTTTCCTATTACCAAGAACTTCGTTGCGCGAAAAGGAATTCAACCATCCTACCACTTTGAGCCTAAAGAGAAGAGAGTTCTGTTGCATATATGCATAGGCTGCAGACTGAAGACTCCCTGCAACTTCCGTGGTTCTCAGGCCGTATTACATAACAAGAAATTAAAGATGAGTAAACCAACAGACACAGTTGGGAATCCGCCATGGAGATCGAGAACGTCCACTTTAGATCCAGCAGTTTGCACAACAAATATAAATCTATATCTTCAAACCGCGCAGATGTTGTTGTATAAATAGAGAAAATCTATATCCCAAAATATATACCTAGATCTTCAAAGTAGGGAACACGGAGAGAGTGGATTCTGAACCGGCGACCTGTATGCAGCGGAGACTCTTTCGGACTTCAAACATAGCCTTCAGACGGATTGTGACTTTCAATATCTGAACAACAGTACGGATCAGACCAAAATAAAATAAAAAGAAACAACAGAAAGGAAAACTGGCAGGAGTTTGATATGGCCTTTGAGGAGAGGAAACTGCGTATTACCGTCCAGGAGATCCCGAATGTAAGCACTCCGCCGCGGAGAGAAGGTTCAAGGTAGATAGGTATGAACGCGTCCTCAATGACTTTTATAAAAGTAGGTGTGAACCACAATAACTTTTTTTATATTATTATTATTATTATCGTAGAAAAAGCCGTCCCGAATGCGACGGGCAGGGGCTTATAATTTCCGGTGGCTTTATACTCTATACAAAGTATGATAGGGGTAGGAAAATAGGAGAAGATATACAATCTAGTTGTCTATTAAATACATGAACAAGAACCGAAAGGGTTTGAGTTTGTCTTAGTTACGTACCATGTGCAACATTTTTGCTATCGTTATAGAAGTTTTTAAGAAGACTAGGTGGCCATATCTTCCTTATTAGGAGTTGTTTACATTTTTGAATTTTGAGTATCACTGTACCAGTATATGAGAATGTACAGTCGCAGTTGCATGATCTTAAAGAATTATAGTCTCTGTGACTATTCTTCCAGCCCATACGTCACTATTGTTGATCACTTTCTACTGTGTCATGAATTTCACTCTTACATATGGATTCAAACGTAAAACAGAAAATGATGGTTGACAAATATTGTTGATCACTTTCTACTGTGACATGCATATTTCTCCTAGTACTAGTAAACATTAAAAATGAACACTTTTAAATTGGTGAAATCATGATCTATATATTACTTATATATTATTATGGTGGTCAATTGTGGGTGCTTGAGGTTAGTATCCATATTAATAGATGAAACATTGTAAACTTGATTTGTGTTCTGATCTTGTGTGTTTGCAATGTTGTAGTTTGTTTTTGAAAAATGTATAGATGGGCTCGGCCGTTTGGAATGAAACATTAGTAGATGTATTTTGTGACTTATGTATATCAAGTGATGAGATGGAGATGGAGATGGATTATGCAGAAGAAGAAAATCATGGTCATGTTGCACAAGAAAATGAAGCAATAAGAAAAGAAATTGCTCAAAGTTTGACGAGAGCACGTGGTACCACAAATTTTTAAATATGTCAAGATATTTTTGTTGATACATATGAACAAAGTATTTTGATATGTTCATATCATGAATGTTTTGATGTGTTAAACAATCTTTCGTTGCTACTTCATGCTACTTTAAGACATTGTGTGCAAGTTATTAATGTTATTATCGGTAATGTTTTGATGTGTTAAGATACTTTTTGTTTTATACTTCATGTCAAATTATTCAATATTTATCATATAATCATCATGATTAATAAAAACAGTTAGTAAATATTGATTTATATGGACAAAGTTAAATAAACCATAGATAAATTATAGTATAAGAAGATAGTTTTAGTTTCATGTCCAAAATGGTCATTATGTAAATTAGAAGCATTTTTAGTTTTAAGTTTACCAAACACATTCCACTGCTTTTAACACTAATAACACATATTATAAGTCAGTTTACCAAACACTTATATAGACTTTGCTTTTCAGTCACTTATTCTCATGACAGCTTATAAGTCAACTTTTCTTATAAGCCCAATTGCACCAAACACACCCGTAGTTTCGCTTCTTGGCCAAAAACAGACGAAAAGACTGATATGCTCGTTTGAGCATGTCTATCAACTATGCATATAATTTATCTATTTTTTTAAAAAAAATATTAATAATTTCATTAAACGAAAATATAATATCACAACTACGAGGGATGTCAGAGGTGGAAATAAATTCATCACTCTCCTCCCTACTTACCCGAAACACTAACAATTACAGTAGACAAGAACCGATAGTAAGGATGACAATAATCTCCAATGGGTAGGCAAGGTCGGTCCAGAGGAATTTAAGGCCTGGTGCGAGAAAAAAAATTGGGCCCTTATAATATATTTTTTTTTCAAAGAGACGTCATAAAATCAGATATTTTCCTTCTTTAAGTAAGTTGGAGAAAATATCAATAAAGAAATATTTGTGCAGGGGCTTTAACTTAATTAGAACAACGTGAATTCCACGTATTTGAATTTGATCAATAACAACAAACATTCTTTGTAAACAAAATTACCCAAATCTTAGAAACATGGAGCTCGAAAGCATTATTTGTAAAAAAAAAAACTAATTTAATATTCCTATGATTTTAACATCATAAGACGCAAAATCAAAAGGATTTAACTAATTGCATATCATTTTCAAATTTGAAATACTAAAAAATTCCATGGCTCTTTAGATTTGGTAATAAACTAAAAATAAAGTAACCTAATTGTGTTGAACAATATTGTTACTGTGCGAAAAAACATATAATATTCCTTAGACGAAAGGAAAGTCATTCTCCCATTAATGCCGACCTTTATAATTATTACTGTTGTGTTTATCATTGCTGATACCCGAAAAATCTTGCATTTTGCCACGCTACAATTTATTATGCAATTCATGCAAATTCCTATAATCTTAGGATTTTAACACGCCAAGCAAATAAGTCCATTGATGTGGACACAAGCCACATCCACGCATCTTTGGGGCTTGTAGAAAGTGTGTGTGTGATGTGGAAGGTTACAGAGGCACATGACGCTCGTTCATCAGTTTAACGTTGTTGATAATTTCGATCTTGGACCCGAAATTCAAGCTCGACGACCTAAATCGATGACGAATCGGTGAATACAAGAGAATTTGATTATCTATTCCCAAAACCATTTATCCAAAAGCCCAATATTCACTCCCCTAAAAGCCCAAACTTCTTTTATGTATAGAGAAAAGACCCAAATGTTCACTTTTTCTTCTTCTCGATCTTTTCTCTGACTTTCTCTCCCCGCAACAGCCTAAAAGCAGAGACTGGCAACCTTATACAACAGAGAAACTCCATTCATTCCCAGTCCAAGGAAGAAGAATGTATGTGACTGGTTCCAAGACAGCTCTTTCATCATTGGATGACGAAATCGTGGGATTTAAGCTACTTGGCCCGCCTCGTTCCAGGATTTCCGTCTCCACAGCCGTCCTCGCAGCGCCCCTACAGTGAGTCGTCTATTCCATCTCTCAAGGTCAACTTCTCTCTGCCAACTTTTAAGGCTAAGATCATGTGTTTGAGAAGAACAATCATTTTACACAGTGGATTAGGCATCTCGACCCATCGCAAAACCCACCAGATAAACTCTATAAGAAAAGAGTTATGGGAACTGCAAGGGGGGGGGGGGGGGTAATCAGAGGAAACCCATAAAAACGCCCAGAAACAACTTTCATGCCCTCAAGCATTCAAGCCCTCAACCTCCAAGTACCAAATCCAATCTTTAATCACCATTCAAAGCAGCCACCTTCAATCTCTATTTTTTCCAGAAATCCCTCACCCAGAAACCCCCCAAATTATCTCACCGCAGTGTGTTTCTAGCTCCTACACCATGCTTCACGCTATCAAGCTCCTTTTGATTTCTACTTGATCTGAATCACATACAAAGTCTTCCCAATAATCGAATTATTGGATTGATTTTGGCCTAGTCGTATTTTATTTCAAAAAAGACCCTCACAATCATCTAATAACAAAAGCTATATTATTATAGTATATATAAATGACAGTATAAATATGTTAATTTATTACCTAATCCTAGCCCCAAATCATGTGTTTTAAATCTGGGGTGGTAATTATAGTCATAGGTTCATAGCACAATTAAAAAATCTGGCCTTTTAAAAACAGATAAAAGGCTAGGATGTAAGAAATAAAAAAAATACACCTCGAAAAAAACAAGAAAAAATAAAATTGTGTGTCCGCTCTGTCCCTGGGCCCCATGCGGTCGCACGGGCTGCACTGTCGTAAGGCTGGGCCTGCGGGTAGGGTACCCACGGGTATTCGACCCTAACGAGTAAGATATACGAGGATAAACGGGTAACAGGGATGAGTATTCCCTGTATTTGGATTCTTAAATCGGGTATGAGGCGGGTATGATATTTTGATATTTGTCTTCATCCCCACTCATTAAAGATGAAAATATTATTATATATAATTATATAATTTATTATATATATTTATATATAATTTATAAATAGATATTTATGTAAAAAAATAATTCTCTTAATAAATATTTAATGGAACTTCGATTTTATTATATAGTTTTATTCTCTTAATGAAATTTTACACCAAAAAGATTATTTATTAAAGTAATACATAACAAATCCAAAGTCAAATCTCATACGAGCAAACCCTATTGTGGATATTTTTGTCGAATGCATAGACATTTATTTACCGATATTGTTCTTTTTAAGTAAGACTTGTATTTATTTTTATTCGATTGAAACATGAAACTTATTTATTTTTGGTATTTGATTTTAATTTCATACTTCTATATTTTGTATTTAAAAAAATTTAATTCAATACATAATTGTTAACGGGGATCGGCGCGGTCTGGAAATGTAATTCCTAAAGGGTACGGGTACGGGTATAGGTACGGAGAATCCCCATTATCTAATTACGGGGATGAGAAATGTAAAATGGTATGGGTATGGTATTTTAATCCCTTTATCCTACCCTACCCATTGTCATCCCTAACCGATAGAGTTTAACCGTAATATAACATAATCCTATATAATTGATAAGACTGATATCGCTTGTTTAAGCATCTCTAACAACTCAAGTATAATTTATCTATTTTAAATAATGAAATCACAAAATCTCTCAATTCTAACCGTTCTTCTATTCTATTGTACACGAAATTAAATGTTTTTTTCTGTATAATTTATGAATCTATATCTATATAAATATTATATATTTATTCAAATTAAACCTCAAATTTAATGTTAAATGTTTTTATGTAAAAAATTTCATTTGAAAAGAACATGAAGTTTGAGGATTTAACTTCGACTTAATAAGGTTGTTAAGAGAGTGAAACTTAGGATTTCCTCTGGCATAGAACATGAGATTGAGAGAGTGAAACCTAGGGTTTCCTCTGGCATAGCACATGAGAAGTGCGACGGCAGCAAGGGTGACAATTTTCGGCGCGTCCTCTAATCGGCGGCGGCGGTTCTAGAATCGACTTTAGTGGCTGTGCCTTGAACCGGTGTCTTCGGTCGTGGGTTTCGAGGCGGTGTTCTTCGACAGCTGTTGGGTTTGGTTTGGATCCGAATTAGCTCCTCGATCACTAAGCTTTAATCTAAGAACCTCATATTAGGCTTTGATCGGTGGTGCGGTGGCAGGGTAACGGTGGTTCCGAATTTGACGAGATCTAATTCCGGTCTGAGGAAAGGCAGTTGTGGGCGGTGCAATCTGGTCTGGTTGCGCTACTTCGGTGGAGGGGACTTCTCTGCCTTATAACCGGTTAATTTTGGGGAGGGGCGGATTGAGGGCAGTGGATTTGACCAGTTGGACGAGGCTCTGACCGGCTTGGTTGAGTGGCGCTTCGTCTAGGCTCGTCAAGAGGTCAGGCTGACGCAGGTTGATGGTGGTGTGGTGGAGTCACAGTCGACCGCCGAAATCAGCTGCGGCATAGAATAGTGTGGAGTTTTTGGGTGCCCATAGCAGATGGACTTGGGTCCTTTGGGCCTGAGCTTTTTGGGCATAGATACGTTAGGCATAAGTTCATGGTTCTAAGGTTTTTATATCACAATTAAGTCAAATAATACTTAAGTTCATGGTTTTAAGGTTCTTGGATCTCGATCAAGTCAGATGATTTTGACAGTTCTGATTTATTGATTGCAGTGCATATTTTAGGGTTTATAATATTATGATGGATTATATTTATATTGTATTCCTACAATTCGGTGATTAATAAAATAGCTTATCGCCCTTATTCAAAAAATTTGTTAAATGTTTTGATTTTATGACGTTTTTCCATTTTTAGAGAAGGGATAATGAATTTTATAAGGCAAACATTAATTTTTAGTGATTTGTAGATGAATATATAAAGTTTAAGAATTCTATATATATATATATATATATATTAAGAATATGTTTCTCTCTCTTCCTATTTTTTGTAAAATAGAGGATGTTTTACATAAACTGTTGGAGCCAAAAAAAGAATGATGTTTTTCCTCTAAAATAAAGATAATTCTAGTTCTATATAAGCTGTTAGGATGATCTTATGGCATGCTTCCAAAATGGGCAGTTGGACCGATCCGGCTCTAATGACCCATATGCTACTTGATTTTGGGTTTGTCTTACATGTAAACTAGGCACGGCTGACCCTATCAACATATTAGAAGCCCAAGCCTAATTTGAAGTCAATTTCCAACAACTATCGTTCACACTAGTCAATCACCGCGCCTCGCTGCTAGCTAGGCTTGTTGTCTTGTTGCTCTCAACTTCCATTCCTTCAAACCCATGCCTGTCAAGAATAACACGAACCCCGGGATGAATACCATAGAACGATGAATTTCAATCACCATTAACCCCAAAGCCCTCAAACCTTATGATCAAACACTCTTCCATTTTCCCACTAATCAACTATGGATGTCTTAATAATAGATAATACTCAATCCCCATCTCATGCAAGTGTGCCACAACCCAATTTCCTCTTCATGGCTTTGTCAAAGCTTTCTATTGTTCTTTTTGAAGCCCGCCACAAGTCCTGGAGAAAAACCCGACATACCCATTATTAACAGATGTGCAAGCCTAAAAGACACGACAAAATATTGAAGAGCACGATTGTTACGTCCCGATCCATAATTTTTACATTTATTACTGACATAGTGGTAATAAGAATTTTACCGTGTTCGTCATTAAGTGTAAAATATAATTGATCCCCAGAGAGGTATAGAGGACGATTATTTTGTGGGATTATTCTAAGAAAGAAATTTTGACGACGGTAAAAAAATAGTAATTTTTGCTAGTAAAAAGTAATTTTATTGGGGTATTATCTTGGGGTGTTAAATTTTTGGATTTGGGTTTATTAGGGGACTTGGACCCGGATCGGGCCAAGCCCATTTTCTTTTTTTTTTCCTTCTCTTTCCTCGCCCGCGCGCCCTCTCTCTCTCCCTCTCCCCGACCCGTTTCTGCCCTGTTTCTGCCCGAGCCCGACCGCCGCTGTCCGGCCGCCCCAGCCCGCCGCACCGGTCCCAAACGGTCGGTCTCCGACCCAGCTGTCGTTCTAGACCGGTGGCAGCCCCTCTAGCGACGCCGATCGGGAGAAAAACACGCCGGAAGCTCCGGCTACTCGAAGTTTCTTTTCAATAGAACTCCTTCCTCCGACCGCCATAACCGGCGAGCCGTAGCTCAAAAGAAAGCCCTCCTCCCGTGCTTCAATCCCTCCAAAGGGCTCGCTCCATCTCGAGCTAGGTAAGGAGAAATCGATATTTGAATTTCTATGGTTTTATTGTGTGTTTGTGTTCGATTGACGTGGTTAGACTCAGAATTGGAGTTTGTGGTAGTTAGGAATGTTATAGAGGAGGTTGAGAGGAATGTGCTGCCAAATTTTGGTGAGCATCAGAGGTAGCCGTAGTTGGTCGCCGGCCGCCGCTGCCGGCGGAGCCGCCGAGAAAATGTTTTTGGTGGGGAAAAATGTGAGGAGTTTAATGGAATAAGTTTTAGAATTTTTAGAGGAGTTTTGGATAAGTTTAAGAATTGTTGAAGTTTGGTATTTTTTACGGATTATTAAGTTAGAATCCGGCCATTGGATTTTATTTGGTGGAAGGTGATTTTGAGGATGTCGGTAAAATTTGTGGAGTTTTGAGGTTAGCAGTTGATTTAAGATTTTGGAGTGTTAGGCTTGGTTGAGCGCGCAAAACATATTTATTTATGCATGTTTTGTTGTAAGCGTCGGTATTTTATTTAAGGTTTTATTTATTTGGAGCAGGACGTGAGGAGGCTCGAGTGGTAGAGACCTCCGACTGACATCAGGCTTAGGCCAAACCTGTGAATGGACCTTTGTTTTAAATGATTGTGTTCGAAATGCTTTATCATTTTGAATGATTTTCTGTTGTTGGATATTTCCCGAAATTGAGAATTTCGATGATTATACTCTTATATGAGAATAGTATGTATATGATTAAATGCTAGCTAGCTATACGTGATTTCCCCTATACCGAGGTACAATTCCGGTAAGGGTGACGTGAGCGTTAGACGCGAGCTTCGTAGCCCTGTGCGATTTTCTAATTTCTTATTTAATTATTCATAGATTTCGTACAAGGAGTAAACACGTATATATATACCACTCAGCCGCTGTCCCCCAGCCTGAGGTACAATTCCAGTGTGGGGTGACGTGAGCGTTAGACGCAAGCGTAGTAGCTTTGTATGATATCTACTTTATTCAAGTTGTTCATAAATATCGTACAAAGAGTTAGGCGAGTGTGCATACATACTATATATATAATATCCTGGCCTAAGAGGCAATTTCTTAAAGTTTAGGAGTCTACCCAGGCTGGACCCCCGTTCATAATCTTTACAGTGGAACTCTTGTTTTTGCCGCTGATGAAGCGTTTTCTTGAAAAGCATTTTTAGGGAAATATTTATTTGTTGTCGGAATCGTTTTGTCCACTCACTCTGACGTGTTGAATATTTTCCTCTAGGCTCTTCGTTTTTAAAAATGCCCAGTCTGCAGAGTTCGCGTGAGGTCTAGCGGGAGACGTCGAGGCATAGTCACTCATCTATCAGCTACATTTCGCCAGTAGGTTACCTGTTTAATCTACTAGGGGTTTGTTAGCTTGCGTTGTATTTTATTTTATTTTTTAGTAGCTCTGAATACTTTTGGAATTCTTCTGTGTAATTTATATTCTAGCTACTTTTAGGTTGTAGCGGAGGATTTAATTTGGAGTAAAAATATGGTTCATAAATTCTTATAAGTTAGGGTTGTCCATTTTCGAAGGAGGTTTGCCGAGTCTTCGGTAAATTTTCCTTTGAGCTGATCCATGCAGGACTCAACTCGGGTTTCGGGGTGAAATTCGGGGCGGGTCTTGACAGTTGGCATCAGAGCTCTAGATTTCATTTTCTGTCTCCTATTCACTATCGTATTTGCCTAAGTAGACATAGTGTCTATAGAGTGATGATCCGACCGCGGCGGATTCATCAACAGTTTCTGCTTTTGACGCTATCTGTTATTGGGTATGTGTGATAGTTTATGTTAGTCTTGTTTATAGACTACAAAAAAGTCTTCCTCCTCAGGTACTATGCCTCCTAGACGCCGACCCCGTGTGGCTACCTCGACCAACGCCATTGAGGGTGAGGAAATGAGAGGTTTAGCGGATTCTATTGGGGCTATGTTAAGAGGTGTTCTGGTTAGGGTTCAGCCCCCTCGATCTGTGAAGAAGAGAAATGTTGCTGATGCAGGGGCAGTAGAGTTCAAGGGTGCCAATGAACCCCGTGATGCTTACTCTTGGGTGGACAAGATGAAGATGGCTTTCGAGATCACAGAACTGCCATAAGAAAAGAAAGTGAAGATGTCAGTTTTTCTTTTCTGGACGATTTAGCTCATCATTGGTGGACTATCGCCAGGAGAAATAATGATGGTGCTCAGACTATGACTTGAGAGCAGTTTAAGGCGCTCTTCTTGGGTCAGTATTTCAATTTGGGTTTCGGGGTGAAATTCGGGGCGGGTCTTGACAACGATCTAATTCAATGTCTCTCGCTGTTGGAGTGATTCCCACATCAAGGGACTCACACAGAGCAGTTATCTTCGTGGATGAAGAGGTATTATAAATAACACGCATTAAGGGGCACAAACATTTTTTTCTATCAGTTTAATGACAGATTTGTAAATAGCACGTGTCACCATAATGAATAGTGCTACTTCTTTAATGGTGTTATATATAGATATTTCATATCAAAAGAAAAAAAAACTATTGTTCACGTTGATGTGCTTAAAACACATTAAGGATCTTGTCCAAAAAAAAAACACATTAAGGATCAGTAGATCCATCAACTATAACAGTATATCAATCTAGACAACAACAATAACCAATCAAATCATACTGTTTCTACCTATCTCGTCTCGAGGTCCCGAGGCGGGAAGGGGTCGCGAGCCGGGACGAGGTTGAATTCTTATCTTACATCCGGAACCTGCACAAGTAACCGCGTCAGGAAGTCAGGACTGGGGTGGCCCAGTCTTTGACTCTCCGATGCTTAAGTTAGCTTTGAGCACTTGTGATGTACGAGAGTAAGAGTTTAGAGTTTGTGAATATGTGTGTACCTTGTATGGGAGTTTGTGCCTGTTTTATAAGCCAAGGTTGGACACTTTGGCCTTAGTCTCTGATGTGGGATTACTTGCTATCTTTTGGAGTGTCTCCCCTTTTGGGGGTGTTTTACCGCTTTTACCGCTAGAGTGACTTTGACACCGCCTTAGTCTCTGATGTGGGATTACAAGCGGTTTGTTACCGGCCCTTCACTCTTTGGATGTCCGTGAAGGGTTCACCAGGGCTATCTCGACCGGGTTTTTGTACTTTATTCTCGGCTCAGCCAAATATTTTGGCTATGTACTAACACATACAAAATCCACAACCAAATTCAAAATCGCCATCTCAAAAAATTAATTCACACTTGTGTGACAAACCACCTAAACTGATAAGTAACCACACTGACAAACCCAACTGGCACTCTCTCTAATGAGCTCTCCTTGATCCCTTCCTTCAGCCATCAATTCTGTCACCAAATCATCACCATATTTCTAGCCGTAATCAAAATATGTTCTCGAGAATTTCATAAACGCCCGGTCGGCGGGAGGTGTTTTGGGATCCATGGGGGAAGCTCATGGGTCAAGGATTGAGTTTAATCTCCTTCATGTATGATGTTTTGTCTCATCTGTCTTTACTGTAAAACTGATTCGACTCTTGTTACTGTTTGGATTCTACCAAGAAGAATAATTCGAATGTATGAAAGTTACTGAAGTTGTTTTTAACTTTCTCACTTAACTTTGTTTTTCATTTAATAGTGTGTTTGGGGGAGGAAAAAAAATTACGGAATTCAATTCTCTCGTTTGGCATTATAAAATAAGAAATTTCAAATTTCTTTGGAAAAAATTTAAAAAAATTGTTTAAATTCCTCATTTGAATTTCTGCCAAAATATGTATCAATATGTATCATTTTGGAATTTATGCGGAAATCTGCTCTAACTTTTTATAAGTTTCCAAAAAAATCAAAATTTTAATTTCTAATATTTTATTTTATTCAATTTTTTTAAAATCTATTACACATCTAAAATTCTAGATGGATTCAACCAAATAATAAAATTTGATATTAACGAAATTTTAATTCATGGAGTTTCAAATTTCATCGTTTCCAAATTTATCAAGAATTTAGGTAAGAAACATCCAAACGAAGCGTTAACTCACGTATCTAAATAATAAAAGTTCACTTCAAACTTGAGTTCAGTAAAAGAAGATTAAGGGAGAAAAAAACATAGTTGTATGTGGTAAACACAATTACACGACACATTTGTGATTTTCCTTTTTCGTGATAAAACCAGCAGCGAAACCGAACACTACCTACGACCGTCATCAGACCGTCAAGATTTACACATAATTAAGTGGACCACTTTCAAGATTTACACATAACTTATTCTTTACCGATACATTATTCTTTCGTAATAGTTTTTTTCACAAAGAAATGCGAGATCATTTATTTTGCTAGATCATTACAACTGCCATGCATACGTGAGCATGTTAGGATTTCTTAATCTTAACATTTTAATCTTTCAATTACTAAACCGTTTTCCATCAACCATAAGTCCATAACCCCCTAAATTCTAGCCACACCCTACGGTAAATCAAGACAATTCACCAATCTCTCATTATGGTAACAACACCCATTAAATATGACTAGCTTTTTATCTGTGCATTTGCACGGGCTCACAATTTCTTAATAATGCAGTTATTCTCTCCAGCATAAAACCCACTATTCACTTTTCTCTCTTTATTTTATTTATTTTGTTTTTTTTTAATTTTTTATTTACCATATTAACTTTTGTTTTTACTGATCTGAATCAACTTAATAAGATTAGTATTGACAGAACATAATTTAATAATTTAAAGACTGAGTTAAAAGGAGCAGAGATTAGATCTGTGTTTAACATCAAAATCGTGTCAGGAAGAACAATCTGTACGCGGCGAAATCTGATTGGCCCAGCAGTCCAATCACTGTTTTTTTTTTTTTGATTGGGGGGGTTAGCCTTTGTTAGATTAGGTAACACACACACCCATGCAGGGTATCCCAGCACAGCCGGACTAATCCCTGCATCGCCACGGGGCATGAAAGCGAACACCACACACCAGGCACACTTGCCTAGCACGGGCCACCGCCGGCTGGCCACCAAGGCCTTAATGGGGATTCGAATACCAGACCTCTTGGTTAGAGAAGACAGTGCTTTCCACCCCACCGTTTCCCCGGTGGTTCAGTCCAATCACTGTTTTAATAGATAATACTCAATCCCCATCTCATGCAAGTGTCTTAATAATAGATACTCATACTTAATAGATACTCATACTGAATCCCCATCAATCCCCATCTCATGCAAGTGTGTTAACAATAGATACTCATACTGAATCCCCATCAATCCCCATCTCATGCAAGTGTGTTCACAATAGATACTCATGCTGAATCCCCATCAATCCCCATCTCATGCAAGTGTGTTCACACTAGATACTCATACTCAATCCCCATCAATCCCCATCTCATGCAGAAGTGACCGCGTCAGGAAGTCAGGACCTGGCTGCCCAGTCAATTACTCTGAAAACGTACAGTTGAAATTGATTAATAAAGCCACCAAGAGAGCTGTCATGGACCGAGGTTAACATCAAAATCGTGTCAGGAAGAACAATCTGGAAGTGTCTTAATAATAGGTAACACTCTTCGATTTGCGGCGAAATCTGATTGGCCCAGCAGTCCAATCAGCTTTAACCCCATCAAATATTCCCAACCATTTTTAAAATCCCAAATTTCAGTTCGCACAATCATATTATAAATACCCGACTCCCACTACCTTCCCTCCTCACACTCAAATCCCCTTCTTTTCTTTTCTCTTCTTCTTCTTCTTCTCCATTGTCCTAAATTTTTTACCACCATTAAACCCACAAAGCCTCCAACCAATTTGGGCACCAAGATCCACTCCCACCCACAACTTGTAACTGGTAAAGTTTCTGTCTCTCTGTGATTTTTGAAGTTAAAGTTGTGTAATTTCCTTGATCTCAGTTGGGTATCAATGAATTGGTCACTCATTTGTAGACCCAGATCTCCTGCTTATCACATTAAAGCTTTTGGTTTTATGGTCAATGTGGGGTTTGCAGTTTATGGCTTTATGCTTAATGGTTTTACGGGGCCGGTTCTGTTGCGGACCTTTGACTTGCGGACCATTTACGGACTTTTAAAACGTGTTCGTTAGATTACATGAGCGGCCTACAAGTTGATGAGTACAACTATTTCCCGTGTGGTCACATGCAGCTGAACAATCCTCCCCCTCTCTCTCTTCAGGGCATCAGAGCTCCCAACCCCCAGCTAGACCTCCTCCAACCGCGCCGGCCACCGCTGCTGACCTCACTCCCATGGCCAGAAGAATCGAAGAGAGAGAAAGCTAGGGTTAGGAGGAAGGAGAAAGGGAAGAGAGAGAAAGAAGGGGAGGAGCAGAGGAAGGGGAGGAGGGAGTAGAGTGATCAGAGGGAGAGGAGGAGGAGGAAGAGGAAGAGGAATGAGAGAGAGGATTTGCTTGCGGCGGAGGAGGAGGAGAGGGGTTTGGGGTTGAGAGAGGAGAGGCGGTGTTTGGAGGGAGTGGCGGAGGAGGGGGTGAAAGGGTAAAGTGGGTATTGGCGGGAAGTGGTGGGAGTGGTGGAGGTGAAGGTGGTGGGGCGTTGAGGGAGAGAGAGGCGGTGGGGCGGTGGTGGTGGTGGTGGTGGTGATCGGCCATTTTGGGATTTTGGTGGTGTTTGGGTTAGGAGCTCTGATGCGCTGAAGAGAGAGAGGGGGGGGAGATTGTGTTCAGCTGTATGTGACCACACGGGAAGGAGTTGTACTCATCAACTTGTAGGCCGCTCATGTAATCAAACGTACACGTTTTGAAAGTTCGTAAATGGTCCGCAAGTCAGAGGTCCGCAACAGAACCGGCCCCATGGTTTTACTTCTGTGGAAAGTTTGAACTTTTTTCAATTTGATATAAGCAGTGTCTCTGTCTCTAAGTCACGTCATCAGACCGTCACACCCTTCTCTTCTCTTCTTCTTCTTCTTCTTCTTCTGATCTTCTTTACTAAGTATCTCACAAGATCTGGAATTCGATCACTCGATATGCAGACGTGCTTCATGGCCGGTGATTCACCTCCCAGCCCCGCCGTCGCCGGACGTGATAACGCGGTCGGCATAAGTGGAAAGAGCTCACCTGTTGGGGCCGTCGCCGGAGGCGGAGATGAGATTTGCAAGAACGGGCAGAGTCCACCTCCTTGCGCTGTCGGAGTCGAGTGCCTGCTGGAGGATCCATCTGTCCCTGTCGCCGCCACCGAAGATAAGATCACAGTGAGTGCTGCTGTCACCGGACGATCCAACGGCGAACCTCACCGCCCAAATCCGACCATCCACGTCCCCCCGTGGCCAACGGCTGAGATGTACTCCTTCTCCTCTTACCCCCTCAGCGGCGTCTCCGTCACCTCTGACGTCACCAGTCCCAACAGCCCCTACCATCTCAACGAGGCGCTCACCACTCCCCTGTCCAACAACGAAGGGTCGGATCCGGACCCGGAGTTTGATCTGGCCCCGGGCTCTCCTGTGGATGTCTATTCTGTTGACCAATTCCGAATGTACGAGTTCACGGTGCGGCGGTGCGCACGTGGCAGGGCACATGACTGGACGGACTGTCCTTATGCTCATCCGGGCGAGAATGCCCGGCGCCGTGACCCGAGGAAGTTCCATTACTCGGGTTCGGCCTGCCCCGACTTCCGAAAGGGTCACTGTAAGAAAGGAGATTCCTGCGAGTTTTCCCATGGAGTTTTCGAGTGCTGGCTGCACCCGGCGAGGTATCGGACTCAGCGGTGTAAGGATGGAACTAGCTGCGAGAGGAGAGTGTGCTTCTTTGCGCACACGCCGGATCAGCTTAGGGTTTTGCCGCAGCAGAGTCCTTGCGGGTCAAACTCGCCGCCGATGTCTCCGATGACTCGGTCGGTGAGCCGGTCGCTGGGTTCGGGCTCGGTGAGTGAAATGGTGGCGTCGCTGAGGAAGGTCAAGTCTCTGCCCACTTCATGGAATGTTCAAGTCGGGTCAGTTGGATCAGTCGGGTCGCCCGGGTTTGTTTCTCCTCGCGGGTCGATGCTTCGAACTGGTGATGCGGAGGAAGGTCATCTGCTTACAGGCAGCCGCTTTGGTGTCGGTAGGAGCGACATAACCCCAATGAACGATGACTTCCGGATGTACATTGGGAATGCTGAGTCTCAAACTGGTAATTATCCACCTCCCTTGGAGATGAGTGGGGACAATTCTCATTTGGTTCGACTACTGGAGCAGCACTTGAGGTCGAATTGCTTTGTTATATTGTTTGTGACCTGGGAAATATTAGGCATTGTGTTTGAGATTATCTACCAGGAGTCTCACATAATGCCCTACTTCGTTATTTGGATTGTTTGTGTCACGATTGTCATGTATGCGGAGCGCCGACTAGCTATGATAGAAGGTGGCATGGCCAATCGAGAGCAGTTTGCTGTTTACTTAAGATGTTTCTCATTCTTACTTCTTGAGCTGCTCCAGTGTTGGGGGATCGATCAGGGCAACTATGTGATCGTTTTGAAGATCATCCTCAAGGTCACAGGTGCGGTTATTGGTTGGTGGGTGGTGGGAGTACTTCAATCCTACATGGATGCATTCGGTATGCATCTGCCACTTCGCCGTCGTGATGATTAAACTTATAGGTAAATTGATCTTTTTCACTCATTTAGGTCTAAAACTTCGGTAGTTATTCTCTCTTCAAAATTTGGTTGTTGTTTTGTTATTTTGATATGACTACTTATTTGCTTTAGATGATTCATAGGTCTACCTATTCAATAGCTCTTTGACTCCGAATATGATACATATGTTTCTGTTTGTTTTTCATTTATACATGCTACTATAGTTTTCAGTTTTTCACAATCCAGTGTACCATGTATGCAACATCCTACTATAGCTTTCATGATCCATTATGCTCTTTGTGTTTCAATCTTTGATTTCATGGCTCAAGTTAGCTGGATAAATGTTCCCGTGCCATATTATCCTTGATAAAATGTAGTTACTTGAAAATTTCAAAGGACGAGTTGTAGAGACATTTTGACTTTGTATGAAGCTAGGCAGCTGTTTCCATTTCATATGTATGGTGGAGCTCTTGTGAATTATGGTCTTTTAACTTGTTGCTGCCCCCTTTTTTCCCTTTCTTCTTTGGATATGGCACAGGAATCATCATCATTTGATTGCATTGTTTGTTCGGATACGTATTTTTGGCTAGTTTGATGACATTACGTGTCCTTGATATGCTTTCAAATAAATAACTTGAGTAATGTTTTTCCCTTGTTACTTTTGTGAATTTCTAGTGTGACATGAATTTGCTTATGCTATTGGCTGAAGCTGGTTTGAACGTCTAGTTTGTTCTTAATCTAAGAGAATAGGTAAAATACTGATAATGGAGTGCTAATTGTTACCTTCTCATAATCATTTTGATATGACTACTTATTTGCTTTAGATGATACATAGGTCTACCTATTCAATAGCTCTTTGACTCCGAATATGATGCATATGTTTCTGTTTGTTTTTCATTTATACAAGCTACTATAGTTTTCAGTTTTTCACAATCCAGTGTACTGTGTATACAACATGCTACTATAGCTTTCACGATCCATTATGCTCTTTGGGTTTCAATCTTTGATTTCATGGCTCTAACTAGCTGGATACATGTTCCCATGCCATATTATCCTTGATAAACATGTAGTTACTTGAAAATTTCAAAGGCCGAGTTGTAGAGGCGGCTGATTTTCCATTTCATATGCATGGTGGAGCTCTTGTGAATTATGGTCTTTTAACTTGTTGCAGCTCCCTTTTTTCCCTTTCTTCTTTGGATATGGCATGGGAATCATCGTAATTTGATTGCATTGTTTGTTCAGATACGCATTTTTGGCTAGTTTGATGACATTACGTGTCCTTGATATGCTTTCAAATAAATAACTTGAGTAATGTTTTTCCCATGTTACCTTTGTGAATTTCTAGTGACATATGCATTTGCTTATGCTACCGGCTGAAGCTGGTTTGAACCTATAGTTCGTTCTTAATCTAAGAGAATAGGTAAGATACTGATAATGGAGAGCTAATTGTTACCTTCTCATAATCATTTTGAGAGAGCACTTGGAACTTGACTTGAACCTTGCAACTGAGGAAGGTCTGAACACTACTAGTGTAGAGCTAATTGAAAATCTACTTGCTGGTGTCATGTGCAGTGTTGCACCAAATCAGTGCAGGTGCTACATATTGCTTTTGAAATCTTGTATAATGTCATCTAAAATTGGGTTACTCTCTCTTGCAGATGGGGAGACAGGTAGCAGGAAATGAGGGACTATACATTACAAGGGAGTAATACGAGTAATTTGCCCCTCCCCAAACCCAATGACTCTGTATAATTCTGTTTTTGGTATATGAGAATACCACTCATGTCTTTATATATATATTATTTTTTTATCAAATGAGTGTATCAGATGCTCGGCCGATCATGGTCTGGAGTCAGAACTGCTTGTAATAGTTTCTAAAATGGGTGCTTTTTGGGTATATGTTCTTTTGTGATGATAAGCTTATTGATAGTATTTTTTGCTTGGAAAAGTTCTTCGGAAATTAGCAAATATAAGCAGTTGGATCAAATCTTCAATCTAATCTATCAATGTTGAATTTCATGAGCTTCTTTTAGAGTCTGCAAAGGGTTAAGTTAATGGTCATGTTTTGATCCATGCATAAGTAAACGGAAAACCTCCAAGAGAATTCTGCGGCTGTTGCAGACTTGCTAGAGGCTCAATGTGCGTCCAGCTCCTTTGTTCTCCATCCCCGTAGTCTGCTCCTTTGTTCTCCATCCCCGTAGTCTGCTCCTTTGTTCTCCCTATCGTTTCATGTAGTATTGGGCCAGGACCTGTAGTTGGGTATTGGGCCGTAGTTCTCCATACACAGTGCACCGGTGCATTAGCAATATCAGTAAAATTAGCAAATCTGCACCCACCTCGTTGTCCCACTACAGCAACAAAAACTGCAGGAAACCAAGTGGCTTTCTTTATATACAACTGCATCAGACATTGGAGGGGTGAAATCAAGTGTTTCTGGATTTGGAACAGACCAATATGATGGAAACGATGACAAAGAAAAGTCTCAGATTGCCAATTTCTTCAATAGGTTTTTCTTGCTCATTAACATGGGAACTTAAATGGCTGTCACTACATACATTCATACAAGATCGAAGTTATCTATCTCTTGTCAATTGATATCATGTTAGACGACCGCTACTGATATCTGCACACGAGTAAAAATGTGCATACACAAATGATCTTTGTTGGCATTGCAGCAAACAGTAAAAATGGGCATATACAGTAAGGTGAAACAGTGAAAAGGTGAGTACACAAATGATCTTCGCCGATTCCTTCCTTGGAATATACAAGACCATTGCAATCTTTGCTTCTATACAGACATAGGCGAGTACTTTTTCAATTTTCAGCTTTCAAATTATCAAAGATCAATGGTGATATTTATATAAGAGACTCTTGATGTATGTGCAGGGCATAGTTGCATTAGCAATATCAGTAAAATTTCCACAGCTGCGCCCACCTCATTGTGACATAACTGCTGCCAACAACAACTGCAAACAAGCCAATGAGTTCCAAATGGGATTTCTTTACTCGGCTTTATATATGATTGCATTAGGGATTGGCGGGCTGAAATCAAGTGTTTCAGGATTTGGAACTGATCAATTTGATGACAAAGATGACAGAGACAAAGCGCAGATGGCCTATTTCTTCAATAGATTTTTCTTTTTCATTAGCACTGGCAGTCACAGTCCTTGTTTACATACAACACCAAGTGGACAGAAGCTTGGTTCTACCGGTTGAAGTATGAACTCACAGTTACCAAAACTCGAACTTTTCAATTGAGTAAATTCTTTCTTACACCAGATATACCGATGAAGGTGATATTGCAGTAACGAATGCTTCTAATCCACATTAGACAGGCGCCAACAAACTAGACCATCAAATCAAATATGCATGATATATCGATTATCGATAAACTCTAAACTTTATATATGATTATTAGCTTGCTTTTTTTCTTTTGTTCTTCTTTGTTGCATGAATCAACTTCTGATTTGTTGCTGCAAAGAAACAGCACCCAAACCTTAATTTGCATGCCAGATGTAATTAAAAGACTAAGAGTCATCATAGAGATCGACAAACATTCATCTAACCTTAAATCACCTAATTAACTAAAACCAATGGTCTAAAAGGCGCTAGGCGCTAGGCTAGCGGCGACCCATGGCCTAGCACTTGGACAGCCTAGGTGGGGACTAGGCGATTTGTATTTTTTAAGATTTATTAATTAATTTTTTTATGTAATTTAATATTTTAAAACGGTCAAATATGGATAAATTATTTAACATAAATCTAATCAGACCCATTTATAAAATAAATTATAGTTCTCATAAAAGTGAGCAACAACAACAATAAACATATACACCTCTAATTTTAAACACACTATTAACTCTTATACTCTCATACTCCATACAAATCCACAATAAAACAATCCAACCACAAAAAGAAAACAAAATTAGCCGGAGAGCTTAGCAACCTAGGTGAGCAAGGCGGCATTTAGGCGGGCGCCTAATCGCTCACAACCTGACACAAAGGCCTGGAAGAAAAGCGAGACGACTTGTTGCAGCCTAGAGCCTAGGAGGGGCTTTTAGAAGCTTGACTAAAACCTGTTATCTGCATAATATCTTTGAACTGATAATATTAAAAGTTTCGAAGCTTCTACCTTTTGAACAATTGGCAACTTATACATCATTTCATGGTATGCGAAAAAAACAATGATAACTAAAGAGAGCATATACTACTTTTAGTGATTTAGTGGAATAGAAGATACTAGCTAGTCTGGGGAGAGGTGTGGCTGTAGGGACTGGCCTCAGATCTCCATCTGGTTTTGTTTGCCATTTCTTTCCTACCTTCTTGTGGTGCTCACTACTTTTAAAATGGCCGGTGGATTTGATATTATCATAAAAATTCCCAAATGCAGTAGTAGTTCTTAGATGCACTGCATATCATAATTAGTGTTCTAATAAGCACGTAGAGATCACATGGAGCCACAGTGGACAATCTCCCACTGGACCATTCCTGCATCAATTTGTCAACTCTGATGTGTGACCCTACGATGTATATGGTTTTAGTGAACACAATTAGCTAAAATGCAGAACACTTTTGAGTTGGTTTCAACTTTTCAAGAGAATTATGCAGCAGCAGATTGGCTAGCTGGAATTAAATTGCATGACAATGAGAACCATCAAAAACAATTTTAGCATGAGGACATTGTATTCACCGTTAATCCTTATGATCACAAACTACCTGCAGACAAGAATGCTTTCATTTCTGCACTTGATTCACTTCATGACTAGTTCAAGGTTTCGATTCAAAGAAGCTAACACAAAATGCGCCTTACGCTTAGCAAGATTGTGGGGGCAGAGAAAGCACTTATAGAGGCTTGTGTTTATACATAGCTAAGGTAGGTTCATCTATATAATTCTATGGATCACATTAACCAGCTACACAAATCACAATCAAAGTAAACCTTCTACTATATATTATTCGAATCAAAACAATTTCAATCAGTCAAGAAACCTGCTTCCACTTATGGTTGGGATAAGGCTAATCTGGATCTAGCTAAAAAAAGCTTTATCCTAAGTCCTAACACACAGCAATCAGTCTCTTCACTTAAGCTAGTAGTGGAGACTAACTTTTCATGTGTCTGCATTACACTCTGCCTATAAAAGCGAGGAAAGCTCCTGCCAAACCCAAGAAAGTTGTGGGTTCTCTAGTTTTATATACCAGCTAGCTACAACTGCTTCCTTGTCATATTTCCTGGCCAGTTGAAACATGGTTGGTAATCTAGCTCTCTTTCATTAACTGAAACTGAAATAGAATTTCTTCCTGGGGATTTTAACCATACTGAAACTAAAGACAATCACATTGCTGTCTGTTTTGATCTTCAGGAGGAGAAAATGAGTTGGACTGCGGCCGATGCTGTGGACTACAAAGGGTTTCCTGCTGATAAGTCCAGAACTGGTGGTTGGGTTTCCGCGGCTCTTATACTAGGTATGTATTTTCTTATCTTTCAGTTGATTTGGTTAACAGGTTTGATCAACACAAGTAGGTGGTTCATGCAAAAGTGATGGAGGTTTGGCAGACTTGCATTAATCTAATGCATGCGTTAGTGGTTAAATAATATTTCACAAGCATATTCAAATGGTAGTAGTGTTTAACATGTATAATTACTCTTAGCTTTTGATGAAACACTCATGTGTCATCATTCGCCAACCTAAAGCAGGTGCTAATTAGTTTCTTGATCAAAATGATTTGTTATAGGAATTGAAATATGTGAAAGGCTATCAACTATGGGAATAGCAGTGAACCTGGTGACATACCTAGTTGGGACAATGCATTTGCCAAGCTCAACTTCAGCAAATATTGTCACAGACTTTGCAGGCACATCCTTCCTTCTCTGTTTGCTAGGAGGATTCTTAGCCGATTCCTTCCTTGGCAGATACAGGACCATTGCAATCTTTGCTTCAATACAGACATTGGTGAGAACTTTTTCAATTTTCAGCTTTCAATTTATCAAAGATCAATGATGATCTTTATATAAGAGACTCTTGATGTATGTGCAGGGCATAGTTGCATTAGCAATATCAGTAAAATTGCCACAACTGCGCCCACCTCATTGTGACATAACTGCTGCCAACAACAACTGCAAACAAGCCAATGAGTTCCAAATGGGATTTCTTTACTTGGCTTTATATATGATTGCATTAGGGATTGGCGGGCTGAAATCAAGTGTTTCAGGATTTGGAACTGATCAATTTGATGACAAAGATGACAAAGAGAAAGCGCAGATGGCCTATTTCTTTAATAGATTTTTCTTTTTCATTAGCACTGGAACCTTGACGGCAGTCACAGTCCTTGTTTACATACAAGACCAAGTGGACAGAAGCTTGGCCTATGGAATATGTTCCATTTCAATGTTCATAGCCATCTTGGTGTTTTTCTCGGGGACTAAAAGATACAGATATAAGAAAAGCACAGGAAGTCCCATAGTTCAGATTTTTCAGGTTATTGTGGCTGCTGTAAGGAAGAGAAAGATGCCACTTCCATTCGACATTGCCTTTTTGTATGAGAATTATCCTGAAGCTACAAGAATTGGTCACACTGATCAGTTCCGGTAAGTTTAATTTGGTAACTAAACTAGGCTATCCATGTTTAAGTTTCTACATTTACATTTGCTATCCATGTAACTCATTATTGTATAGTGTTGATACTCATCCGGTTCAATTTTCGGTTAGTTTCTTGGACAAGGCAGCTATTGTGGCAGAAGAAGATTTTGAGAGAAATGCACCTGCAGGTTCTCTTCCGAACCCATGGAAGTTATGCTCAGTTACAAGAGTGGAGGAGGTGAAAATGATGGTGAAACTACTTCCAATATGGGCCACAACCATCATGTTTTGGACAGCATATGCACAGATGCTCACCTTTTCAGTAGAACAAGCATCTACCATGGAAAGGTCCATTGGAAAGTTTCAAATCCCGGCTGGCTCTCTCACAGTCTTCTTTGTGTTAGCCATATTGATCACACTCGCTGTTAATGACCGTCTCATTATGCCTGTTTGGAAGAAATGGAAAGGCCAACCAGGTAAATATACTGGAAGGAAAAGATGATCAATTTGTCCAAAAGCATTGTGGTATTACTAATGTTAAATAACACCACTTTGAACTGAATATAACAAACCTTAGAACCCCAAGTACTCGATGCCTTGCAATAGAAGTACCAAAATGTTAAACTTACGCACAGAACCTATGATCTTCCTTATAATAGATTCTGTTTATGTTTCTAATGTCTTTCTTTCTACAACAGGTTTCACCAATCTACAGAGAATTGCAATTGGCCTTGTCCTATCGACTCTGGGAATGGCAGCAGCAGCACTAACTGAGAAGAAGCGGTTATCTGTGGCTAAAGGCATGAAAACTATGAGTACAGGTGCTCTTCCTATTAGTGTGTACTGGTTAATCCCACAGTTCTTCCTTGTGGGTTCTGGTGAAGCTTTCATCTACACTGGCCAGCTCGATTTCTTCATAACTCAATCACCAAAAGGAATGAAAACTATGAGCACAGGGCTCTTCCTGAGCACCTTAGCACTAGGCTTCTTTGTCAGTAGCTTCTTGGTTTCGATCGTGAGGAGGTTCACTGGAAGCAAAGATGGGCAAGGGTGGCTTGCAGACAATATCAACTATGGAAGGCTGGACTGTTTCTATGGACTTTTGAGCGTTTTAAGTGTCATAAATTTTGTAGCATATCTTGTTTGTGCAAGGTGGTACAAGCCAAGAAAACCTACCAAACCATCTAATGGTTCCTCTGCTGAGGATAAGTGTTAGCTAAACAAAGGGTCTGGTGTGGTATCTGTTTTATAACTTCTATTGTGCTTGATTACCTTAATGAAAATAGTGGTTTGAGTTTGGGTCCCTTGAAAGAGAAATGGATGAAATTTCCCAAAGGATTAATGGCATGCATGCATCAATACTTGGTGATGTGATGTTACTCTTAGACAACAGGAATCTTTTATGCTTGGAAAAAGTCCTGCCTACTTTAGTTGAAGATCACAAATCCCCAACCAGTTCCAAGGGGGGATGCATAGACCTTTTCCTTGGCTTTTGGAATAAGCTTAGAGTCATAAACTGTCTTTAGTTGCTTCTTTTTTCCACTTTAAATAGAAGATGAATATTACTGTGCCAGTGTTCATGGTTCCCAGTGTTGGCTATTAAGCATATAGCTAGTCAGAGGCTATCTAATAGTGTGTGTGACTGGGTTTTCTTGTAGATCCTTTCTTGATACAACTTTGAATGGCTATAGAGAAATAACAATGGCTAGGATTTGGAAAGTTTAACGCCTTCAGATCATTGCCGTTAAATTTCGCCGTGATAAGAGGGAGGAGAAGCATATGCATCATGAACATTCAACTCTATTTCAAACTGGTAATAAGACCCAAAATGCAAGCATCAAAAGTGGAGACTTTGTGTAAAGTAACGGATAAAAAGGAGAATGCTTCTCATGTCTGAGTCCTACATTACCGGTAGCTTTGAAAAGAGTGGTCCTAAATATAGGGTATCTGGCACTAATGCATCAGTTAACTTACCATATATCTAACTGCTGTAACAGCTAAGATTCAAAGTAAAGAGTAGTCCAAAATATGGGCATCTAATGCATCAGTTAAACTTACCATATGGATGAAAACTGTTAGCAGAACACGGATGTCTCCCTTCAAGAAAGTATAGAGCTCTTTCGCTATTGCTCAGGACAAGCATTATGCAACATGTATTGTAAAATGTCGGAGAAGAAACTTACCGCTTTGTACTCTTGAACTCAAATCAGAGACAGAACAAGGAAATCCAAGGAATGCTGGACCTCTATGTTCAACTTAACCTGAATTCAACAAGCATCTTGCTAAGCTACCAAAACACACACAATTACTACAATTACTATAGGGGTAATGCTTCTCCAGCTCATTAATGTTTCTGGTAGGCCAGTCAGAGTGCCAGACCGCTTGTCTTGATGAATATGACTTGAAGCATACAGGGACATGAGATAAAGAAAATGACATATAAACATGGAAAGCAAGGCACAATAAATTCAATGGCCAACATAAGTAGAATACCCGGGGAATGTAATTCAGATAGAATATAAAGATACAATAAGTTCATGTCCTCTACCTGAATTCAATAATAATCTCAAAAACATTTATAACCTCCTAATCACAATGATAAATTGCCACAAGGCACCATCATGATCAACATCAGACACCCCCACTAACCCGAAATTGACCACAGCTAAGTTGGGAGCTATCAACTGTAAAGCGAAATGACAGAAAATGAAGAGTAATACATAAACATCTAACACCACATACCCAAAACAATAAGCTTGCTAAGTGAGTCTAAATAAGCAACACCCCACTTGGTACATTGTTTCACCATTGCTCTTTCTCAATTCTCCTGGATCTAATAAATCCCCTATTTCCTTCTCTCCGGCAACACAATGGTGGAGCTGACAATTAGTAAAAGGAAACCTCAATCCTGAATTTCGCTCTTCTTCCCATCCTCACCTCTCTCCTCCAACAGCTTCCCTGCCTCCACATTGTCCTGCTGCGCCTTCTTCTGCGCCTCGGCAGCCTTAAGCGCCTGCAATTTCGCGTGATTGTAATAGGCCACCCCGAAAAACGCAATCAGATACCCAATCAAGTTAATCGGCGTCACTGTATCCTTAATCACCGACCACGAAAACGCAATCAACAGCCAATCCTTCACAACACCAGCCACATTCATAGTCAAAGCCGAGGTCTTCCCCACCAGCAGAAACACAGCCAAATTCAGCGCAAACGCACACAGCGAATTCGTGCCGAAAATCACGAAATCGAAATGAAAGCTAGAAGTCTCCTTCAAAACCGGAAACTCCACAACGATCCAAGGGATGCACAGAAACACAAAGCAGCATGGCGCAACGTAGTACAAAGAAGTGATCGGATTCAAGCTGATACCTTTGGCATTGAGCAAGATCTGGATCAGGACCAGCCTCGTGGCCTCGAAAACGACCGCAAGAAGCTGCAAACTGACTCCCCACGAGTTGAACTTGGCCTCGCCGTAAGCCGCAATCGCGACGCCGAAGGAGATCGAGAGCATGTTGACCATGGTGTCCGATTTGAACGGATCTTTCTTGATTAGGATTCCGATCGAGTACACGGCGACCGGCATGAGAGCCTTGAGCATCTGGATGAAGGAGACGGAGAGGAAAATGTATGCGGAGTTGGAGAACCAGAGCGAGAGAGCGTAGAGAGCTCCGATGGGGACGACGGATTTCAGGTAGAGGTCACGTGACATGGAGACTGGCTCGACGAGCTTGAAGACCTTGACCAGGATGTAAGCGAGGGAGGAGCAGAAGGCCATGTGGATCATGGTGAGGGAGATCGGGAAGGGCCAGTTGTAGAGCTTGCGGTCGAGGATGTACTTGTTGTAGACGATGACGGTGAAGCTGAGGAAGATCCAGATGGCGACGTAGGCGTAGGAGATGAGGACCTTCTTCACCACACCGTCGGAGAGCGCCATTGTTGGGTTGAGATTTGGATCTGCTGCAAATGGGAGAGAAACCCTAACGAGGTGAGTTAAATAAGAAAGGAGGAGACTTTGGAAGGGATCGAATCCCAATGCGGTGGTGAAGTGAGGAAGGGAAAGGAGGTGGAGACTGGGTAGTAGTCTTTTGAGTGGGGTTGGGGCTTTGTGATGGGCTTTTAGGTTGGACTCTTTCTTTTGGTAAGGAAGAAGAAGAAGAAGAAGAAGACTAGTTGTGGCTAGATTTTGTCTGTACCACGTTTTGAGGGAAGGGGTTTTCTTTCTTTTTCATGAGTTTCTTGCATCATTCCTTACCTGATTTTACGCGTCGGAAAATGCCGATTTTCGGATTGTAACACATGCATTTGCGACACGTTTACTTGTTTAGACTGAGAAAAATGATTCGGACACATACGAGACATTTATTGATACATAAGGTTGTGAGAACCAACGTGATGGTTCATGGTAAGGATGTATGACCGAACGTATTTTATTTTATTTTATTTTGTGTACCAAACGGTTTTCTTATTTAATTTAACAATAATTGAGGCATTTTTATTTGATTTACTTCCATTGATAAAGACATGGTAACTATAAATTATTAAATATCTTTAATCTTGTAATGGAATAATGGTGGTTTAATGACCAAAGAGGGTGATTAATTAAGATCGCAATTAAGGGTCAGACCAAAAATAAATAAATCGCAATTAAGGGCGGAGACTCGGAAGGAAAATGTGACAGTTTGTCTATAAGCAATGAGGCCCCTTGCGTACGTTGGAGGAGTTCCACATGTGACTTTAGAATCACACTTCCCAGTGGTGGTGCTACATTGCCAAATGTTTAGAGTCTTTGTTTGCTTGTGCATTATGGGCTTTCAATTCGCTAATTGCGTGTTGATCACTTAATCTAGAGCTGGCCCAAAACTTCCATCCACAGCTTGATAGTTACAAGAGATGCCTAACTTGTCCACACATTGCCTAACATGGGTTTCAAATTTTGAATTAGCCTTTTTAGGATGTCCATATGATAGAGTGATGTATTGGAACATCGATGATTATTAAATTTGTTATAGCAAAATCTAAGCGGAAATTTTACAAACTATACCTCAAATAAAGGTAATTCAAAAGTTCAATACACCATATTTGAAAACTAATATATTGGTACTCAAACAATGTAATATAAATCACTTTTAGTATTTGTTGTCAATGAGAGCTTAATTTTGTACTTTTAAAGAGGTATTTTCGTCTCTTTAGTTGATACATTTTTCTTTACGACGAAGATTTTTTTGCTGCCATTCTCTTCTAAAAGTACTGGATCTTGCTGGGGTCTGACGAGATTTGACAGCCAGAGACCCAGAGTACGTCTTTCTTTTATATCCTAGTGAACCTGATGCCCCATTAAAATGGGTGACATGAACTTATTTCAATATTTGGATTCATAGATTTTGCTACTTGTGCTTCTTCTGCAACTACTTTTCTTAATTACTAACCTAAACACCAATCTCTGCCAGAGCCAATGAGTTCTAACAGAGGGGATTCTTGGGTCAAGTTCTCCATCGGGTTGGATTGGAAACTTGGAATGCAGATCAGAAAATTGAGAATTGTTTGGAAAATTGGGAATTTTGTTTACTGAAGAAACAACAAAGTTTTGTGACTAGTTGAAATCTGGATTCTAAACTTTTGGGGAGTTTTAATTATTAGAGAACTAATGCAAGTACAAGAATAAAACAATAAAAAACAAGAAGAGGAAGGTTTACTTTGCAACAATTTTGTGTCTGATTAAAGAGATATATAGATGAGAACATGTGCTCATATGTGATTGTGTGCAGCGGAGGAAGAGGGAGAGAGGGAAAAGGTCGAGAAAAATAAAAAGATGTAATTGCCCATGAAACAATTTTTGTAGCAGTTGACTTGACACTGTTAGAGACATAATGTATCAAATTTATGTCAGCTTTACATGTTGGGGTACCAATATTATAGTTTTGCAATGTCATATACCATAGTGATGAATGGATGTTATATAGGGTATCATTGATATAATTTCCTCAATAACTAATTTCAATTTACCTCCATCAATTTTAGATCGATTATCATGTTAGTCCGTTTTCTTTCAATTTCATCAAAAACACTCATCGACTCCTAATTTTCATCAGCCGTGTCCAAACATCTGTTCTTCATCCAATTTATCCGTCAAGTGATGACGTGACATCAAGAAGAAAGTTAAATTCCGAAAATAACATTTATGATCATTTCCCCCCATATAGATACACATCTCCGTTCTCATCACATCCTTGGTGATTTTGGTGAGATTAAATGCAATTTGTCTATTTTGTTTTTTATTTTTTTAAGCGCAACGACTTTAAATTTGGCTTTATTTTTAATGTTACGTCATCACATGACGGAGAAATTGAATGGAAAACGAATGTTTAGACACGGCTTATGAAAATTAGAAGTCGAGTGGTGTTTTTAATGAAATTGAAAGAAAAATAACTAACATGATCGATCAACCTAAATTAATGAGAGTAAACTGAAATTAGTCATTCTTAAAATCGTGGATTAATAAGATCATGTTTGATCTAAAATCAGTGTACTGCCTAACTATATCGAACTGGTCTAATTGTAAGTAAATGAACGCCTAACTAACTTATTGCTTCTTTCCTAAAGTACTTTCCAATAACAAGGTTTTGCATTTTGCCTCAAAATAAACAATTAGCGAAATGAGGTATCTTTTGCCTTTGTGGAAAGATTACACAACTCATGTAACTTTCAAATTTATGGGAAAGCTTTCTAGTAAAGCAATGGACAAATCATGATTCGAACGAAGTGGCATGACTGTTCAAGTAAACTGCTTTTCTAAGCACAGGTGTTATGTCTCTAATCTCTCTGAATTAAACTAAGCAATGCCTAATCTCTCTGTTATCTCCCACATGCTCAAAGAATTTCTATCATCTTGTTTCTCAGCTGATCAGCTCAGTCCAGCTTATTACCCAAAAAAAAAAGCTCAGTCCAGCTTTCTCTGAATCTCTGGCCACAGATTCACAACCAGCCTGGTCAAAAAAATTGATTCCAGTTGAACAGTGATGGACTAATGGAGTCACCACAAAAGTAAGAGACTCTAAGTCGCTCACTCCTAAAAGTACAGTGTCTCTGTCTCTCTCTCTCTCTCTCTGTCTGTCTCACAGTGTCTCTCACATTCTTCTCCAAATCTCATCGAGCTAATTATTTCATTCACCCACTAACCCAAATCCACTTAAATAATACAACCCCAGATTGATTCTTTCTTTCTTTCATTCATTCCGTGAACTCCACCAGCCATTTTTGTGTGTGCGACTTCTTCTTCTTCTTTTTTCTTCAAAAAAAAAAGCTGAGCACAGATCCCCTAAGAAAGTTTCCATCTTTGTCAAGAAATGAAACCCACAACTCCAAAAGCTTCAATCTTTGCTCTGTTTCTTGCTGATTGAGCTCTTTCTGGGTTCTGGGTCTTGTGCTCCAATGGAAACCAGCAAGACCCAGAAGAGAAAGAAGTGGTTTTTACCACTGGTGCTGTCTCTGCTCCTCTCCACTTTCCTCATCTTCATCACTGTCTTCACTTCTTCAAGCTCAACTGCTTCAAGACTCTACAAGACCCACGTCAGAAACGACGTCCCACACTTCGTGGAGTCAAACTCAAAGCTCAAGGTTTCTGATACTAACAAGGACCCAATACCCAGGTTGGCTTACTTGATCTCCGGCTCAATGGGGGACTGTGAGAGCTTGAAGAGGACACTCAAGGCTCTGTACCATCCGAGGAATCAGTATGCTGTGCACTTGGACCTTGAGGCTTTGCCGGAGGAGAGGTTGGAGCTGGTGAGGTTTGTGAGGAGTGAGCCCATGTTTGAGAAGCTTGGGAATGTGAGAGTTGTGGTGAGGGCTAATTTGGTGACTTACAGAGGGCCAACAATGGTGAGCAATACGCTTCATGCCGCGGCGATTTTGCTAAAGGAAGGTGGAGAGTGGGATTGGTTTATCAATTTGAGTGCTTCTGATTATCCTTTGGTGACCCAAGATGGTAAGTCCCTGGGAATTTGAGTTAGCTATGTGTCATTTTTTCACGTTTTCGGATTGTTTTGTTGCAAGTTGTTTAGAGCATCAGGTGTTTCGGTTTTCTTAAAGTAGTTTAGAATTGGGGAATTGATGTAGTTCTTGTTTGTTCTGTTTCTTTAATTGGAGTGGGAAATGGTTTGTGCTTGTTATGGATTGCCTTAATGCACAAATCTATGCATTGGATTTCTTGGTTACAGCTTGTTTTGGTAACTGCAAAAGCAATATTCATAACTCAACTATTAATTCTGCTTTTCTAATTACAGAAGCAATTAGATATTGATTTCTGTATACTGCTTTATTTACAGAATAGATGATGGAAAAGGTGTTTGCTCTGTCTAGCTTAATTTATGACCTCTGACATTCATGACAGTTAAGGAAGTGTTACTTACTATGCTGATTTCATCATCCACCCTGTCATTTTCAATATATCTGTTACTAACTATATTTGGTAAAATAAGGGTCAATTACAGATTCCTAAGTTCATGTGTTTGTTTTTTCTGCACTACAGATATGCTTCATGTATTGTCATCCATTCCAAGAACTCTCAACTTCATAGAGCATACCAGTGACATCGGCTGGAAGGAGTATGTGGCCCGTTGCCTCTTTGTTTAGTAATATTCTTTCTTTTTGTTTAACTTTGAAGAGTAGGAAAATTAGGCCATGCAGAGTTATATATAGCTCCTAAAGGGTTTCCCATGTAACCCCTCAGGTATCAGAGGGCAAAACCGATTATAATTGACCCAGGGCTGTATAGTGTACAAAAGTCAGATGTATTCTGGGTGCCAGAGAAAAGGAGTGTTCCAAGTGCATATAAGCTGTTTACAGGTGAAAATCTCTGCTTCTGTTGCTTCTCATTCTTGTTTTATCTATCTGCCTACTGTATGATTACTGCTGTTCAACAAGATATAATGTCATAGTCTTTTACAGAAGGACTAGATGAACAGCTAAGTTAGGTGATGTGCGTAGATAAACATGAGATCAGTCTCCAAGTATGATTTAGGCCAATACCAAAGTAGTTTTATGAAACTGTTTGGAAATAGAACTATTATTTGCAGTTATGCAAAGATTAAACAATTATTTGGTCCGTGTCTAGTCGGTCAGTTTATGCCTTGCATTTGGATTTCATAACAAAAAGTGTCTGGTTATACTGTTCTGCAAGATAAGTTGCATGACTACTCCTTTCTGCTAGTTCCCAAATATTAGTCAGGAAAAGGGTGTCATTGTTTTTCTTTCCTTTTTTCTTTATCTCGTTTTCTTTATGTATTGATTGCCTACTTGGAATATATGAGGCAAGATTAAAATTTATTGTCACTTGGCAGTTGGCACTTGAACGAGTATCTACTGAATCTGCACACTGCCTTAGTTTTCTTGTCATCTTTCCTTTATAAAAAGGATTTGAATAGATTTATTCAACTAGGATAATGTGGCCCTCCATTCATTACCTAATACCTGATTCCATATTCTGCTCAATAATTCCTCAGGTTCTGCTTGGATGATGCTCTCCCGTCCTTTTGTGGAATACATGGTATGGGGGTGGGACAACCTCCCAAGGATAGTCCTCATGTATTATGCCAACTTTCTTTCTTCACCAGAAGGGTATTTCCACACAGTCATCTGTAATGCTGAGGAGTTTCAAAACACTACTGTGAGCCATGATCTTCACTTCATATCATGGGACAACCCCCCGAAACAACACCCACATTTCCTCACCAATGATGACTACAAGCGCATGGTAGACAGCAATGCCCCGTTCGCCAGGAAATTTGGCAGGAATGAGTCCGTTCTCAGCAAGATCGACTCTGAGCTTTTAGGCTGCAATGCTGATGGGTATGTACCAGGAGGATGGTTTGGTACTGGAACAAGTGGAAATGCTACCATTCCGGATTACACAATAAAAAATGTGACCACTCTTAGGCCAGGTCCAGGTGCGGAAAGAGTTAAACGTCTCATCACTGGTTTGATATCTGCAGAAGACTTTCATGCGAAACAATGCGCCTGATATCTGAAGAGTCCAGATAAACGATTATTCTAATCCTATACCTAGTAGGCGGAAATGGCAGACAATTGATCTTAATAATGGTTCACATGGCAGATAGCAGGTTATAGAAACTTAGTGGGAATGAGAATTATCACCTTCCCAGCATATATATGATTATATTCATTACCTCATCTCAATATTGAGTGCGATGTTCTTTTAGTTCAAAAGCTGAAAGTGCTGTAATGTATCATTTAGTTTACATATTGAGAAGGGTCATAAATGCTTGCATGTTTGATTTACTTGAAGCAAAAATTTCACCAACACACTTTTGTTTCATATCCGTCGGTTCTTTGATCAGAAGAGAAAGAGAACACCGCAACCGTATGTTTAATAGTTGCTTCCTGTATTTGTTCTATGCTTCCTGCAAAAGTTCAATTAAAGACAGTTCTCTGCTGCATTATTCAATTTACGCTATATCCTGAGGCAAAAGAATTAAGTGATCATGTAAGGAAGGAAATCATCGGATCATACATCCTCCAAATTCTCCATTTTACAAAACGAGTTTAGCATCTCAAGCATTTGCTGTGCTTGTGGAGGACAAAGATCACCAACAATGAACTCATCAGCCATTCCATTTACCTCTATCACACTGGAACCGGGTTTCTTCTTCATTCCACCTTCTGAGATCATATCTCGGACTCTCTTTGCCTCGAATTCCAAGCCAGCTTCCTTGTACATAATATAGGAAAGAACATGAATACCGCAATCGACTACTCCCATATCAGCGAGCTTTTTCCAAATTTTGTCCCCAACTTCAACATTCCCATGAACTCTACAAGCACCTAGTAACGCCCCCCACACGTTGGCATCCCCTCTTCCTAGTCCTCCCATCTTGTCCTCTATAAACTTCTCAGCTTCCTCTATCATGCCAGCTCTGGCCAAAAGGTCCACAACACAAGCATAATGCTGAAGCCTGGGCTTAACCCCATAAAGGGTACTCATTTGATCAAACAATTCAAGTCCCTTGTCTACCATTTTCACATGCCTGCAAGCCGAGAGAACAGCAACAAATGTAGTCTCTGTCGGTTGAATCTTATCTCCAATCATTTTATCAAACAGCTCCATCGACTTCCTTGCATCCCCATTCATTGCAACCCCGTTTATCATAGCATTCCACGCTCTCGCATCCTTATCCGCCATGCCCTCAAAAACCTCCATAGCTGCTTCCACATACCCACATTTCGAGTACATATCAACCAACGCAGTTGCCAATATCACATTCGACTCAAGCCTGCGCCTCTTAGCATACGAGTGCACCCACAACCCTTGCGCCACCTCACCCAAATGAGCTGCGGCAGTGAGAACACTAACAAGAACAGCCTCGTTCGGCCTCGTCCCCGCTTCCTGCATCTGCCTAAACAAACAAATCACCTCTCTAAATTCACTCACTCGAGAATACGCAGCCATCATCGCGCTCCATGACACAGCATTTCTCTCGGGCATTTCATCGAACATCTTCCGTGCATTCTCCAAATCCCCAATCTTCCCATACCCATCCACCATCGCCGTCCACACCACCACATCTTTCTCATGACTTTTATCAAACACCAATCTCGCCGAACCAATCTCAACACTCCCCGAGTAAAACTCTATCAGCCCCGAAACGACAAACGGGTCGTCTCCGAACCCGAATTTAACAACATGGGCATGAACCAACCGACCCGTTAGCCCGGAATCATGATCTATCAACATCACGCAAGCTTTGATCAACGGCGGGAATGTAAAATTATTAGCAAAAATCCCACAATTAAACAGGTCTATATAACACATAATCGCGGCCAGCGGCGCGTGGTAATGCGCGTGGGCTCTGATCATGGTGTTGTACATGAAAGTGTTGCGGTGGTGGTGGTTGAAGATGGAGCAAGCGTAGGAGAACCAGGGAGCGTGTTTTGCGGCAGCGGAGAGGAGCGGCGCAACGGCGTAGGGGTTTTCGGGTCGGGTGGAGGTGAGGAGGTGGGCGTGGATTTGCTTGAGTTGGTTTAGGGTTTTGCATTTTTGGCAGAGGAGAATGAGATCGGTGGTTATAACGGCTTTTTGAATCATCTGACAAAACAAAATGGCGGGTATGTGTTAGGACCATTTGTGTCGTACCCTTGGGCCTATGTGTTGATTTACGAGGCTGTTACTTGGAGTCCGGTCGGGTCCTTCAGTTATCAGGTATTTAACAACTATAAAAGGCAAACTTCTTTTTTTTCTTTTTGTAATATCTATCCAATATGTATCTTTAACTTATTTTCCTTTTAATTCTATGTAATATTTCCCTTCACAGACCTCGGTTCTAACAACTGGTATCAGAGCCGGTTCCGATGTTGAATATGCAAACTCCCACTATTTTCATCCCAGCCTCGTTAATCCACCGCTGTCGCCGCCACCACACTGTTCACCTCATTTCATTCCACCATTTCAGTCACCCTCAGTTCCAGCTTTCATTCCCAATCCTGCGGCAGTGCAAATCATCGATGCAGTGCAAACAATGGATGAATGCTTCAACGACTTCAGGGCGGATATTGGTAAGGCTCAGGAGCGACTCTGTGAACATGGCCGTCGGATCAAGGAACTTCGCTCGAAGGTTTCAAGTGTTGCAACCACTCCCGGTCCACGGTATGCTCCGGAAGACCCGACTCTTCCACGCCCCTGGAGAGGTTTGATTGATGGTTCAACAGGTTCATTGTATTACTGGAATACTGAATCTAACCAAACCCAGTATGAGAGGCCATGTCAGCCAATTTTCGATGTTCCGGAGCCACAGGAGGTCTTCTTCGAGGAGATCAGCCTCGCCTCACCAAATCCCAACAGCGACGACGACGTTGTTGGGCATTTTCATGTCTAACGCCTCTGATCCTTTCCAAGCCAAATATGTAACGCCTCCGATCATTATATTATCGTATGCAGTGTGTGCATGATGTATTAGAGCGACAAATTTCAAACCAAATTTAGCTTACAAAATAAGAATATTTTATAAAATCTATTTTTAGCTTACTAAATTTTCCTACCATAAGTCAAGTCCTTTTTAAAAAAAAAAAAAAAAAAATTTTTATTAATAACTCACACACCCTATATATGTTGTGAGGTTTGAACCTATGACCTCAAAGTTGTCAGTTAAACATTTTAACCAACCAAGTCACAGCTCACAGACCATAATTAAGTTAAATCCTTAGCCAAATTAATAGTATTTTGGCCTAAATAACAGTGTTCTAAAACTCGGTCAACTCGGCCGAGTACTCGGCGAGTACTCGGTACTCGGCTAGTCACCGTGGCGATTTTGGCCTACTCAGTGCCTCTAGTCGGCCAGCAGAAAATCGGTCGAGTACTCGGTCCAACTCGGTCAACTCGGTCCAACTCGGTCAACTCGGTCAGCCGAAAAAAAAGAAAAGAGGCAAACGACGTCGTTTTGTCTTGAAACCCTAATAACTCGACTAGTAGTCTCTCGCTCCGACGCTCAGTCAGTCGCTCATCTCGCTCCAGTCGCTCTCCCTCACCTCGCCGGCTCGCCCTCTCCGCCCTCTTCTCTCGCCCAGTCCGCCTCTTCTTGCCCTCCCCGCCCTCTTCTGTCGCCCAGTCCGCCTCCTCTCGCCTCGCCGGCTCGCCCTCCCCGTCCTCTTCTCTCGCCCAGTCCGCCTCCTCTCGCCCTCCCCGCCCTCTTATCTCGCCCAGTCCGCCTCCTCTCACCCTCCCCGCCCTCTTCTCTCGCCCAGTCCGCCTCCTCTCGCCCTCCTCTTTGTTTCTGACTTTCTGGTAAGATTTTGTTTCTGGTAAAGTTTGAATCCTTGGCTTTGGTTTTTGGCTTTGCATATTTGGGTCATGGATTTTATTGATCTGTTGAGTTGTTGGCTTGTTGCTGCTTGGACTGAGATAGGAATTGCCGAATTGGATTTTGATATGTCACATTGTGTTCTTGTTCAGTTGTTCTGTGTTCTGTGTCACAACAATATCTGCATATTGCTATTGTTCTGTTGAGCATATTGTTCTGTATAAGTGTATAACTGTATAAGAGGAGTTCGGTTCTGTTATTGTGTATTTGTGTTGGTATGTCACAACAGCATATGTGTTCTTGTTGTGCTAGTGAAGCTAATATGGCACAAGGATGGATTGTTGAAGGTGGTGATGATGATGTTGTTTCGGATCTTCCTAGTGAAAGGGTTGGAGAGGAATCGGGAGTGGATGGTGGCTTAGAGCCTAGGAGAGGTCCTAGAATCCAAGAAATTAGGGAACTTGATGAGGATGATTTGAGGATGATTTTATATCCGATGATGAAGAGGAAATAGATGACTTGAGTTTTGATTTTGAGTCGGATTCGGAGGGAGTACAAGATGGATATGGAGAAGAAGAATTTGAGGCATATATAGTTACATATGCTTGGGATTGTTTGCAAGAATTGAATTTGGTTTGCTTTTATTACTTATGTTATTGTAATGGACTAATGGTTGTTTTTATTTTTTAGACATTATTATCTCTTAAATATTGTAATATTTTATGGACTATTTTTATTATTTTAGACATTATATATTAGATTATATGTTTTAAAAATAAAAAAAAAATCCAGAAATTAGAATCCGAGTACTCCCCGAGTACTCGGCCGAGTACTCCTCTACTCGCTACTCATCGGCCGGCCGACCGACTACCGAGTAGCGAGTTTTAGAACCTTGCTAAATAAGCACTTCCACAGTAAGCTAAATCCTTAAGTAAAGTCATTTCTTTTTATTTTGTCATTTATTTATTTAATTCAATAATTAATCATGAAATTTTTTTATATAAATATATTCGATATGAGGCTCATATGAAAGATCTCGTCGAGATCGTTGCAATGATATAAAATTTTGTTAGTAACAAATTTTCAATTTAGATGCTAGTGAAATTAGAAGAACAAAATCTAAAGTTTGAATAAAATAATACCTAGTTTTAGCCTATACCAATTCCATAAGCCAAATTTGGCTTACAAAATAGCTCAAGCTAAATTTTTTTACCATGGGAATTGTAATTAGGCTTATGTTGGGAGTAATATAGACTAAATTTGGCTTTTTAGCTTATAGTGGGAGATGGGTCTTAGAGATCGATAGGTGTACATTATGCATCTTTTTTTTTCTTTCTTTTTGGTCGTGAACAAATATTCAATAAAGCCCAAGAGGGCAAAGAGAACAGACCAGGCACGGGGCCCAGCAAATGGAACAAGCTAGCTTTCATAGTTACAAAGCCCAACTAAAGGCACGACTAGATAAACCTAATAGAAAAAAAAAACGAAGAAAGAGAATGATTCATTTCCTAAATTTGCAGCAAACATTCCTTCTCCAAATTAACATTGTCATAAATATTTCATGTGCTCCAACGAGAAGAAAATTATTAATATATCTTCATTATATGGATGACTTTCTATTTTTAGTCATCATTTTCATAAGAAGACAAAAATTAAGTCACTAAAGACAAAATTTAAGTTACCACAAATAAAAAGTGAGAGTATGAATTACAATTTGGGGAGTGTGAATTTCACTTCCCTTGTTATAATTAATAAAAATGTAGCATATTTTATTGTTGTAATAAATACCGAAATCTTCAAAATAGAGAAATTGTTGGAGTTTGAACATATATTTTTTTGGAGATTTTGGCTTTGTTTTCCCATTTTAAACAATTTTTTTGGAAACTATAGGAGATGCTCTAAATGCATTAGAATGTGCTTAAATCCATTTGGAGTTAAAACAAACTTAAATTCTGCAACCCTGCAACGTTTTCTCTCTACGCATGCCACCAACCAAGTTTGAAGGCCTCCCTTCCTCCTTGCCTAACTTCATCGATATGTCGATCGAAGACGTCACCAAATCCTTTACCATATCCTTTGCTTTGGCGAAGAAGATACCATTGATCTCTTAAGATCTGGAAGCAAACATCGAGCCATCTAATCATACTTGCTTGCTCGCCCGCTCACCCAAACTCCAGCAAAACTACCTGCGCTTCAGGGAAGTCTTGTTTCTCGAAAGTAAGTTCCAAATTCAATCTTGTGAGGAGAGCCTCTTCCTCATCAGTTCAAAACAAAGTGATCTAGGGAGGGCCATGGAATTTTCATCATGCTCTAGTGGTTTTACAAGAATATGATGGTGTGGATTCAGTTGAGGATGTTCTGATGACGATGCTATATGTCTGGGTGAGCATTATGAAGATCCCGACATCATACAATACAAAGCTTATGATCAAAGACACTGTTGCTGATGCTGGTGAGTATGTTGACACTGATCATAAGCTTTTTCACAATGAGAAGAAAGCTTGTGTGTTTGTTTCTCATGATATACCGTAGCCATTCATCCTCAAAAAGAAACTCAAGTTAGATGTGAAGGTGGAAAAGGAAATTCACTTCTTTTTTGAGAACATGGCGCCGATCTGTGTACACTACAACATGATCTATCATGTTGAAGGACATTGCCCTCTGATGGGAAAGCAAGCTATAAAAGCCATTCAGAAATATAAGAGAAACACAATAGAGCCGAGTTTGCAGTTGCCAACCGTAAAAATGGCACCACAAGTTTTGAGGAATGTACTGAACACGAATTTTCGTTTCCAAAGTGGTATATCAAACCCATTGATCAAACCTCTCTCTCAAGCCGCAACAACAAGCAAACCTAGGAGCCCAATCATTGCGAAAAAGAAGTTGTTTCCAGAGACAAAGCTTACAAATGTGCTGATTTCTAAAGCCACTGCTTAGACAAGTACAACATACAACACTAATGGAAGTGAAAGCACTTCTTATCCAGCTAGAAAGTTCTGCCTAAAGGTGATTGAAGCTAATGAGACCGAGATGGAAACTGAGCTAACTTTGAAAGAAAGAGAGGCCATCTCGTGTCCTGTGAAAATGTTGTGCCTTGAGTTGGGTCAGACTTAAGAGAATGAGATGGAAGCAGAGGCCGCTATGAAAGTGGGCACGACCTCTAATCGAGTTACTATGACAGAAGGAGAGGCTACAGTAACATAGTGAATGATGTTGTTATTGTGAATGTAAGTAATCCAAATGCAGGTTATGTTTTGGACTCTACTGTCACAGAAGAAGCTGCCTTGACAACTCTTGTTAAGGCTGGACGACCAGCAAAGGTGTAGAAAAAAGAAATCAGCCTCTATCCCTTACAACTTCCCTGACCAAGCTTATGAATCCTCTGCCCTCTTTATTCAAATCTCATTTTCATGAGGTGCCTCTAAAGAAGTTTAAGATGCCTCAATTCACATCGATTTTGAATGCGAAATCTCTCGGTCTGGTGGGTGCCTCAGGTTATCTGCTGATTCTCTCGGTTTGGTGGGTGCCCTAGAGAGCAAGTAACCCTTCGTGCAACCTTAAAGAAGAAACGAGGTTGTCCTATTGGATCTTGGAATAAAAAGTCTTCTAAAACGACTGACAAGAAAGCTACCAGCACGGTGGAGAGCATCTTCGAGTCCTTCCTACAACCTCCCAGCCCATCCACCAAGGGCAAGGACAAAATTTAATTTTATACAAGTTTTGAGACTTTGAATAATTGCTGAGGTGTTCCCGACTTAGTTTTCTTTTCATCTATTTCTTTGCTCTGTTTTTTTGTTTAGAAATAAGTGAATGAGATTTTATAATGAATGATATTAGCATACCAAGTAGAGGCAGAGTCAGAAATCATAATCGAGGGAGGCCAATATAAAAAAGTTAAAAAATTTCAGATAAACTTAATGGCGAAATTTACTATGATAGAAAAAAAATCTTAAGCTAAATTATACATCAATTGACTTGTCCCTCCTGCATATCGTAAAAGTCATTGTTGAGAATTTTTGAGAATTATTGCTTCGGTATTAGAATTGGGTTATAATAAAGGTACTGATGTGTTAGCTTTAGATTCAGTACCTTTTGTTTTGAAAAACCCATGAATCGTCGATTGTTTGATCATATTGATGGATGTAAGAACAAACGAGAGAGAGAGAGAGCCGAACATCTTTTTTTGATACAAATACGCTGTCATGAGTTTGGTCTTTATAGAGTGATCTATTTAAATTAATTTATAGGGTAAATGCATAATAATATAAGAAATATCACCAAATTAACTACTTTCTTTAAGAAAACTTTTTAATATCGAGCAACTAAAACTTTGGGGTTGGGGAGCCAATACCTGCGGTTTAACAAAAGTTTGGTTAAATTGAGCCAAGTGTTGATTGATTAAAACATATAACTTGAGATTTGGAGGGGTGTCATGTCACCCTTTGGTCCTTGAATGCCTCCGCACATAATGCCAAGTCCTTAACTTGCCTAAATTTTTGACAAGGGAAGACATGTATCTACATTATTCTGGCTTTTGATTAATGAAATTTGCCGTAAAGGCTCTTCCATAAAAGAAAATTCATAAATTTTGCATAATTTACGAGAATCCACGGATTATAAAAAATCAAACAAAATCATTTAAAATCTAGATTGAACACACCATGTAGTTTCGGTAAGGGAAAATTTTAAGAATAATTCATGACAAATGATCCATTCTCAATTTTAGTGTTTCAAGTTTCAAAATAATCAAAATGGTACATGACGTTTAAAAGATGACACATTTTTAGTACATGCCGTTAATAACACCGTTAACTTTATGTAATTTCTCATTTTTCAAATGGTGGTTTCGAGTTTTCTCCATTCTCTCTTTCTTTATATTATGTTTTTTCTTTCTATTTATACACCTTTTTTTTGGGTGAATAGTTTTTTTCTATTTATATACTTTTTTAATCTTGTAAGTGCTCAAACCATATATTCTCAAAGATTTATTTAATCAAATCATCTTCCAACTTCCTCCCATAGTCCTACATCGATCGCCATTTTTATGTATGCTGGGTTTGAACGGGGACGAATAAGAGAGACAACAATTTATTTTATTTATTTTTGTTAGAAAGACAACAATTTTTGTTCCTTTCTTATTTCCCTCTCCTTATTAATTGTTAATTTGATTATTAATTTTAATAATTTATTACTTCTAAATTAAGGAGTGACAGATTTGTTCCTCAATTTTTGTTCCTTTATGTATGCTGGGTTTGAACGGGGACGAATAAGAGAGACAACAATTTATTTTATTTATTTTTGTTAGAAAGACAACAATTTTTGTTCCTTTCTTATTTCCCTCTCCTTATTAATTGTTAATTTGATTATTAATTTTAATAATTTATTACTTCTAAATTAAGGAGTGACATATTTGTTCCTCAAAATGTAATAGAAAATAAGTTAGATAATGGAGAATGTAACGATATGTACATATTTTCAGTTGAGATTACAAATTCATGTACTGTTATGATTGTTTTAAAACTCGAAACACTAAAATTAAAAGTGAACCATTTGTCATGTATTGTTCTTAAATTTTCTCTTTAGTTAAATTATCAATGAACTGGACAGCTAGTTTTACAAATAAAAAACAAAACATTTGCTAAACAACCATTATTATTATTATCTATTTTTAAAATGAGTCAAGCTCCGATAATTGTTAACCACATTCACAGTAGATGGAATGCAGAGGTAAGCGGCCTTTGGGCGGGGCTTATAACCACATTACTAGAAAGGGGGGCATTGGATTTGCTTTTCGGAATGAGTTTGGGGTGATGGCTGCTGGAGGAGCTTGTCCACTAGATGGATTACTTTCAGCGGAACACGCAGAGGTGTTAGCTTGCAGGCATGCAGTTGATTTTGCTGTGAAACATGGTTTTACTCAAGTTATTCTGGAAATTGATGCGCAAGAGGTGCGCAGGAAACTGATCTCGAGTTCTTCCTTCAACACCTCTGTTTTGGGTCCAATATATGATGACTAGCGCTGCATATTTGAAGTGCAACGTTGCTGGAAAATCAACCATATCAGCAGGAATATTGGGTAATGATGCTGTTGCTCTTTGCTTAGCTGTCTATGCTAGTTCTCTAGTTCTCAGTTCCTTCTTTCCTTCAAGCTGCAGTTGAAGTTGAAACTTGTATGCATTAATCTTCCCTTAATCTTTTGATCTTTTTATATTCAATAAAGAGTTGGCTCCTTTGATTCAAAAAAAAAAAAAAAAAACTAAGCGGCCATTATAAATCAAAATTAATGTAGGAAATGAAGTGATCGGACTGTTGGTCTTACCGAATAATCTAGGATATTGTTAATTGGTCTCTCTGTCTTTCGCTTTCAATAGATATCTTCTATAAATTAGCTTTTTTTTTCTTTTTCTTTTGATGTAATTTCTTTCACGGTCTCGATTTACGAAAGGAGTTGAAATCGAACGGTCACTCGTAATTATGGCAAAATGGAGTGCCAGGAAGGCATCCTATATATATAAAGGAAGCCAGGAAGGCATCCTATATCTTACTTGGATCCTTTTGCTTTTTGGTCTTTGGAAATTCTACTTGGACGTAGCGCATGCCTTGCTAAAGAAGCTCTTCAACACTAAGTAAACTAATAGCGGGGAACTGGGAAGGTCGCCGTCTCTGATTAATCTTTTGCTAGCTCTTTATCTTTCACTCTTTCACTGTAAACAAAACGATATCCTATCCTTCAACTCTTCAAGGCCAAGTAATAATCAAAATGAGCTACATGGCTAGATGGAGCTGATGATCAAACTAGTCAGTACAAGTTGATATAGCACGCAGAAGCAAGAAAGAGTTGTACGCAAGAATTATTTTAGGTAATGGATACGAAGAGTAGCAAGGCCAAGAAAGAAGTGGCAGGAAGGAGTTTGATTGATTCGGTCTTCTCTTGGTCTATCAGAGATGTTCTCAATAAAGATCATTACAAAGACCAGGTTTGCCTCTTCTGCCAGTTGTGCAGCTAGCCTCAATATTGTCAATCTTCATTTCATTTCGTTTCCTTCTATTGGATTTCCATCATCGTTTTTGGTAAATGATTGAAATATATGCTTGTGCGACGATTAACTTTCTTGGTTGAACATATTGCTTTCAGTTTATGCCGAGTATAGGTTTGATATGTTGTGATTTGTGAAGTGTGTTCTTAATCTTGATATGCTTATATTGCTTATATATTGATTTGTGGAGATGTTTGTGCTTGTTTCTCACCCCAAAAAAAAGAAGAAAAAGTTAGAGAGGCTGGTAGCAGCGCAATCTTAATTTTGCCTACATCCTTCTACGACGATCAATGTTAATTCTTGTACCTTTGTAACGGTTTCTGCACATTAAGCTATTGTTATTTCCGTTACTAAAAGAGATAGTGTCAGCAACAACTGTTTATCTGCCTTTGACATTTGCATTTTATGAGTGACTCGCAGGTAACTAGGATTCCTGACACGTTCTCGACGGTAACAAGTTACATGAAAGCATTTGCTCCTTCACTTCTTGAAGAAACACATGAAGAATTACTCTCAAGCATGATGTCCTTGTCTCGGGCACCTTCTTGTGAAATTCTGAAAGTTGAACCTTGCAAGTATCATCAACCTCCAAAAGACTTGTTTTACCAAATTACATTTAACGAGAGCAAAGGAGAAAATGATAAAGAAGCATATCAGCCAGATGGTGGTGATATCATTGCCTTGTCCGATGTGAGACCAAAATACATTGATGATTTGAACAGATCCCGAAATTCCTATCTTATTGCTTATGTTATTGGATCAAGCCGAGGAAGTTCGCTTAAAATACTGGCATCGAAGTCAATCAATGGAGGAGCGTCAGGAATCAGACAGAGTAAAAGTGGTAGACTAGTTGCAGTTTACCTCATGAACATGACCACAAACATACGTGTGTGGAATGCTCTGAACTCAGAATTAAGTGCAAATACAAATCTGCTTAAAAATGTTCTGCAAGTGCAACCAGCAAATTCATTACAGGTATTCTTCTGAACGTTTCGCTTTACTTTAACATCACTACCTAACTTTAATGTTTCAGACTTTCAGATCAGCACATGCATGTTGCATTCTCAATGTTAATACTACTTGAGAAAATTGGAAATATTATTACAACGACTCTCACTGATATCTATTTTATGTTTGTTTATTAGGGTCAGAATTCTTGCACAATTTGTTTTTCCAAAGAAAACTGCTGCCCTGCGATTTCTGCTAGATGGCCTAGAATGTGTTCTGATTTAAATAGTTCCCAAGAGGCTGCAGTTTTGAATTGTATCAGTTTGAGCAGGTGCCATCACAACAATACAGTCGAGCTAATATGGGGTCCTCCAGGGACTGGAAAAACAAAGACAGTTGGTCTGTCACTCTTTGCTCTTTTTCAGTTAAAGTGCAGAACTCTAACATGCGCTCCCACCAATATTGCTGTCTTAGAAGTGACATCACGGCTGCTGAGATTGGTTAAACAGTCATTGGAATATGGCAAGTATGGACTTGGAGATATCATTCTATTTGGGAGTAGGGGGAGATTGAAGATCGATAGTAATGATGACCTTCAAGAGGTATTTCTTGATCATCGTGAGGTTATTCTGTCAAAATGTTTTGCCCCCTTGTCAGGTTGGCAATATTGGCTAGAGTCTATGATAGATTTGCTTGAGCATCCAAATAAACAATACACATTGTATTTGGAATCAATGAGGAGAAGATACGATTATAAACAAAATTCTGGTGATAGGAGCTCGGCAATTGGTGATGACAATAATTATTTGACGTTTGAGCAGATGGTGAAGGAGATACAGTACTCACTGTATTTAAAAAAGAGAAGGGAAAAATACAATGGGGATAGTACAAACTCATCGAGTGATGATCACAATGGTGAATTGACGTTTGAGGAGTTTGTGAAGGAAAAAGAGTTACAACTGCATTTGAAAAAGGGACGGGAAAGATGCCACAATGATGGTAAAGATAGTAAAGATAGTAATAGCACGAACTCATCAAGTGATGATGACATTGATGTTTTGACGTTTGAGGAGTTTCTGAAGGACAAACATAATTACATTTGTGAGAATCTGAAGCTGTGTATGGAAAATATGTACACTCACTTGCCAACTTCTTGCATTTCATTAGATGTGGTGAAGGACATGATTAGAGCTATTGAATTGCTCAAGTCAATTAAATCTTTATTATATCAGGGGCTTGACATTGCTAGTGAAAGGTTTGAATTGGTCGTGGACAAGTGCGTTAATATTCTGAGGTCACTTCGTGCCTTTTCTGTTCCAACTTCTAATGGTGGCCAGACAATAAGGAAGTTGTGTTTGGAAAATGTGTGCTTAATATTTTGTACTGCATCAACCTCAGCAAAACTGCACACGGAAGGAATCAAGCCACTTGAACTGTTAGTCATTGATGAAGCTGCTCAGCTTAAAGAATGTGAATCGGCAATCCCTTTACAACTACCTGGCCTTCGACATGCTATTCTCATAGGAGATGAAAGGCAACTTCCTGCTATGGTTAAAAGCAAGGTTTCTTCTTTGTCCTTTCCTGCTGTTCAGTTCTTCACATTTATTTGCAGTATCTTATCTTTTTATATAGTATTAAGATATCGATAAATGAATACATATGACTTGTCAAATAGATCGCAGAGAATGCTGGTTTCGGGAGAAGCTTGTTCGAAAGACTAGTCCTGTTGGGACATGAGAAGCACCTTCTCGATGTCCAGTATAGGATGCATCCGTCAATCAGCTTATTTCCGAAAAAAGAGTTTTACGATAATAGGATATTGGATGGTCCAAATGTCAACGCAGTAAGCTATGAGAAATGCTTCCTTGAGGGAAGAATGTTTGGATCCTACTCCTTCATAAATATAGCTGACGGAAAAGAAGAATTTTATCGTGGACACAGTTCGAGAAATATGGTTGAGGTTGCTGTGGTCTATCATATAGTTCTTGGCCTTTACAAAGGTTGGCTGTTTTAAGATATGTCTGGCTTTTCTTTTTAAGGTTGTTCTTGGATAGATAGATATACAAATGTTCAGTTCCCTTATTAGTTTTCTTAATTTTGTTTTCGTACCCCCAGAATTCACTCAAACGAGGAAGAAGGTTAGTATTGGGATAATATCACCTTATAAAGCCCAAGTCAATGCAATTGAAGAGAGAGTCAGAGAATACAGTACAAATCATTTAGCTGGAACTGATTTCTCTGTAAGCGTGCGGTCTGTTGATGGATTCCAAGGTGGTGAGGAGGACGTGATAATCATTTCCACTGTTAGATGTAATGGGAATGGATCAATTGGTTTCCTCTCAAATCTTCAAAGAACAAACGTGTTACTAACACGGGCAAGGTATCAAGTCTACACTACATACAGTTGCATTATTATCATTGTTATAGCAAGATTGTTGATGGATGGTGCATGCAGCTATAGATATGTAATAATGCAGATATATGCTTGTCTGTATAATTGGTTGTTTCTGCATATGTAGGCACTGTCTTTGGATATTGGGGAATGGACCGACCCTGTTTAACAGCAACTCCATTTGGAAGAAGCTAATCATGGATGCCAAGAATCGCAATTGTTTTTACAACGCTGATGAAGACAACAACTTGTCTGGTGCTATTGCGTCTGCCCTTGTGGATCTTGACCAAGTTCAAGTTTTATTCAATTCTGATTCTCTGCTGTTCAGAAATGCAAAGTGGAAGGTACATAGTCATCAAATTAATTTCCATGGCCTACAATAGTACTGTTCTATACTTCAGTTTCACCTGTATTCCCTAATTTTGTATTCTTACTTCCTTCTTTGCTTTATTTTTAATTTTTAGTTTTTTTCTTCTGTATGTTCATTGGTGTTATTGTATCCTTATTTAGTATACATGCACTTGTACAGGTTTACTTTGCCAATGAATTTAAGAACTCCATCGCAAAGTTTAGGGACCCTGAAATTCGTCGGGAAGTGGCTTCTCTACTGCGAAAGCTTTCAAGTGGTTGGCACCAATCTCATGAGGCGAAAGTCTATGGTGGGACTTCTTGTCAGCTGTTAGAGAAGTATAAAGTTGATGGGATCCGGAATTTGATTTGGAGTGTGGACATTCTCCAAGAGAATTCACAATGTATACAGATTATACAAGTTTGGGATATTGTGCCACATTCTGATGTACCAGAACTTGCAAAGCGTCTTAACATCATTTTTGGGTGTTACACAGAGGACAAGGTTAATCGCTGCAAACAAAGAAGTCTGGACGGGTATGTTTGTATTATAAACTCATATACTTGTCTGCGTTTTGTTTAAACATTACTGCAGGTATTTTACGAATCTGGTTTATATAATCCATTCTTTATCAATTGCTATAGGGACAAAGTTGTTCCAATTACATGGCCACTTGAATATTCAATCCCTACAAGCAGTGGCTGTGAATCTGATCCTCTGGAGTTCCTTTCAACACCATTATCTTGTCTCAGTCTGGGGGACGACCCAGCTGAAAATTCAACTGCATTTTATACGAGGTGTGTGATTGCATATGTTTTTGTTGATAAAATTGCATATGTTGATTATGCAAACTTTTAAAGTAGTTATATATTACTCGGACTATCTCAGCTCCTGCCTTATGCCTTGTGTTTTTCTATTTTGAACTTCAGAATATGCAATGATATATATACACAGTTCTCTAATCTCAATGATCGTTGCAATTCTTTGTCAGAAATAACGCATTCAACAACAGAGGAAAGAACTCAAAGAAGGCCACCCGATCGAAAGGAAGGTGGTAACTAAATGAGATGAGGTACAGTTCCACATCTTCTCTCCATCGCAAAATGCTTTCTTTTGGAAATATTTTTCATATCCAAGCAGTATCTGATTTGAAATTTGTTAAATTCTGAATTTCAGAAGAGGACGTTATATGCAAAGCAGGCCAAAAGCAGTGGAACATCTTGATTATGTCTCACATGGATGTTGTAATCCTTTAGTTTAGGGAAAATGCCCATTTAGTACTAATTTGAACCCCTCATTCCCCATTCCAATGATAATCTTTTTCATTAGCCCATTCCAATATAAGGTAACTTTTTTTATGCCCAAATGCACAAATCTTTATTAAAGTCTTAATAAACCATATTATTTTAAGACTATTTTGCCCTCATCCTTTAAACATGCATTGAGAGAGAAAATAAAAGAGAAAATACTTGGTCGGAATCTCACCGGACTCCGACTCCGGTCACCGGCCGCCGGACTCCGGTCACCGGAATTTTCCCAACCGCCTGAATTTTCAATTACTGACCCCCAGTAATCGGTTACTGGCCAGTTATTGACACCTAGTAACCAGTTACTGACACCCAGTAACCAGTTACTGACACCCTGTAACCAATTACTGACCCCTAGTAATCGGTTACTGACCAGTTATTGACACCCAATAACCAGTTACTGACCCCCAGTAACCAGTTACTGACACCCAGTAACCAATTACTGACCCCCAGTAATCGGTTACTGACCAGTTATTAACACCCAATAACCAGTTACTGACCCCCAGTAACCAGTTACTGACTCTCACTAACCAGTTACTGACACCCAGTAACTGACTTATTACTCTCTAATATACATGTTTGTTGTCTTCCCGTTGATAGATACATCAATAACTGGGCACCCACCTTCACCGAAGAGAACAAGTTGCAGTCCCGAAGAGCCAGCGAAGTTGATGAAGCCGGAGCCGGCGAAGTTGATGAAGCCGGATCCGAAGAGCAGAGCCTAGTCGTCGGTGGACCAGATCCAGTGGGATGGTCGGATTTGATCGTTGTGACAAGAATGGAAGGTGATGGTACCTACTCCTCACCGTACCTACTCCTCCCTCATCAAAACTGCTTCACCTCCCTCACCACGCACCCGACGCCTTCAATCTGGCCATGGAGGCCGAGAGAAGACCGACGACGGCCGAGCGCCGAGAGAAGACCGACGACAGCCGAGCGCTGACCGACAACAGCCAAGCGCTAACCGACGAGCGCTGAGCGCCGAGAGACCAGCGGCGACCGACGAGCGCCTAGAGACGAGCGGAGGTCGGAGGAGAGCGGCGCGCTCATCAGGATGTGGCGGACAGACGTCCCTCCACGGAAGAGGTCGTCAGAGATGGTGGAGGCAAGGATGAGGTCGCCGACGAAGGATCTGTGTGTGTGTGTGTGAGAGAGAGAGAGAGAGAGAGAGAGAGAGAGAGAGAGAGAGAGAGAAGAGAAAGAGAAAGAGAAAAATATGAGATTTGTGTGGGTTTAATTCTATAGAGGGTAATAATGTCTTTTGCATAAGAATCATTGAAATGGACTAACAGAAAAGATTTACATTGAAGTGGGTATTAAAATCCCTGTTTTTGTTCATTTGGGCATTTTCCCTTTAGTTTATCTAATAATATTTTGGCAGAAGTAGATTTCATGTGATGTTAATGTGTTAGATATTGCAATATTTGAAACAATTATTTGAATACGAACTGCTTTTCAAATGGACATCTGATGGGCTGGGCTAAAGAGCAATTTTAATAACTTCCTTAAATTTTGAATTTTCTTTTGGGTAAAAGTTATAAATGGTCCCCGTGATTTGGGGTCATGACTATGTTTGCTCTCGTAGTTTAAAAATGTCTAATTTTAGTCCTCGTGTTTTATATATTGATTAAATGTGGTTTAATTATAACATTTCGTATAACACCGTTAGTGAAGTTCTCACATGTTTGTCACAGAGTTTATGTTGTCTTTTACCTTTAAATCTAATAACCCACTAGTGAGGTTCTCATATGTTCATCACGTGCTCAAATTTTACATTTTCACCGTAATAATACAGTCATATACTCCCAACGGGTCCAAACATTAGACCATCTCCAGTAAGAGATGGTTATAATTTAGTCATAAAAAATATTATTTTTTATTCATTGATTACTAAACCATATCTAGTAAGAAAGACCAAATTTTAGCCATTTCTAATATTTTATGGTTTCACATTATATTTTAACATATAATGTCACTTTTATTACAAATATATTGTTACTTTTACAACAAATATGTCGTCACATTAATTCTTAAGTAAACTTTTAAGACCAAATTAAATATTTTGCATTGTTTGTGAATATATTAACACAATAAGATATCAGTCATTTATTACATATTTAATTAATTACTTAACATTAATTTTGAGTCGAGAGAATTTACCCGTTGCAATGAGACGAGAATAAAACCATCTAATAGAAAATTAATAATTATTATAATTAGGGTCATCATCAATCAACCCACATATAAACTATAATTTTTTAATTTGATTTAAGACCGTACTTTGTTTTGGCCTGGTTAACCAACGGGCTATGTTTAGCCCTTTGCAAATTTGTCGTTGGAGACCAAACTAAGGCAGAATTTAGGATTTGACCCTATAGCCTCTGTTACCTTAGGCTTATACGGGGGTTTTACCCGCAACCTTTCTTCTTCCTCTTCTCTTCCTCTTCTTCTCTTCCTCTTCTTCTTCCCCTACCTCAATCGCATTTTCCCGCCTTTTCACTTTTCTATCTCCTAGGGTTTCGCCCCAGCCTCCCAACCGGCGCCGGTTCCAGAACGGAATTCAAATCCACGGCAATGACGCCGAAGCAGCTCCTCTCGGTTATCGAATCGGCTCTACTCGGCCCGCTGCCGCCAAGTCCATCGCAGAGAGTGGAGCTCATGCACGCCATTCGAAGCTCTCTCCCGTCGCTCCAGTCACTCCTCTCATATCCGGTACGATTCTATATTGTTATAGAAGAAGAATCGCAGAGATTTTGTAGTTAACGAGCTCAGTGTAGCTTTGTTCTTGTTGATTTTGACGTTGATTGTTGCTGCAATTTGTTCCCTGTAGCCTCCGAAGCTGTCGGACCGAGCTCAAGTTCAGTCCAAAGAAGTTAGGCTTCCGAATGCGCCGCCGATTTTGCTTGATGACCAGGACGTCCAGATTGTATGTAACCCTAAGCCCTCTCGTGTTTCGTATGCTTGTTTTGTGAGAATTAGGTGAACATAAGCTTTGTGTATGTGAATCGGAGAAAGATAGGTACTTGAAAGTAGTTCTATTATGAAATTTGCTACAATGTGGTCAGTATTTGGGTGTATTTTAGTGAATACATACGCCTTCCATACACTCCATCATGTATTGAGTCAGCCTTACAGTTCGACATCTGGTTCTTATGCCTAGTTGAGCGCTCAACGTGGTTGGACAACTTAGAATACCAACATTTGGATTTCGTAGTTTTTGACTCATATAGCATATGATATTGTGGTATTTCATTTTCTTTGAATCTTTTTCAAACAAAGATTGGGCTTCTTTTTATCATAAATCGATACTGCAACTTCCTAATGCATTTGGATTAAAAAAGACTATTGATGATATTGTTTCAGGTTGTCGAGTTTTAGCCTGGTCTTTATGCTTCTTTATATCAGATTTTTCTACTCGGGGTAATGCAAATTTGCTTCACCATTTATATTTCTGGACAACTGCTGATAATATTATTCCTACTGTCGTAGGCTTTGAAGTTAAGTGATGACCTCCATCTCAATGAGATTGATTGTGTACGTTTGATTGTCTCTGCAAATCAAGAGGTAAATTTTGGCTTTTTCATTATATTCAATTGACCTCTAAAGCTATAATATACATGTTGGACATCCAAATTCATTATGTGTCGCTTTTCTTTTTTATTCATAGTGGGGCTTAATGGGAAGAGAGCCACTAGAAATTTTGCGCCTTGCAACAGGGCTCTGGTACACTGAGAGAAGAGATCTATTAACAGCTCTCTATACACTTTTAAGGGTATCTCCCTCCTGTCCTACTTCTCATTCTAAATCCTTTTAGTTGTTGCTTTGTTCAATAGTTTCTTGCCAACATACTATTTCTTTCACAGGCTGTTGTGCTTGATCAAGGACTTGAAGCTGATGTTGTATCTGACATTCAAAAATATTTGGAAAATCTTATCAAGAATGGGCTTCGACAGTGGTTGATCTCTCTTATAAAGGTTTGGAATGGTTTTCCCTCTAAACTTTGTCTTGGGTTTTAAATATTCTGTCAAGTATTTGTTAATTTTGGAAGCTTACAGAGTGTCTTATGATTCACTCAGGCTTGTTTCTGTGATCTAGTCCAATCTGCTTGTCAAAATATTGATAGTACCATAAGACCAAGATATTTTACTCTATTTTTACTTCAGTTGAAAGCAATTTAGGAAACATATTGACAACTGAGAGGATTTTTATGTTACCAATTACTTTGCATGTTTTTGTATTGCTCAGATCATCAAAGAAAACTTATTGTTACTCTTCTCCCAATCTTCTTTCATGACTTCACAAAAGTATTTATCATTTTTCAGAAAGAAATCTTCTATCAATGATACGTTAATATGGAAGCAACTCTAAATTTGTCTCCAATGTCACTATGATTAGTCTCTTTTCATTTAGTTCAAAATTACTGTCATTGTTTGATGTACCTTTGAGGAATTTAATTGGGTTTCATTGTAGGAACTTAATCGAGAAGAACCAGCTGGCCTTGGTGGGCCTCATTCTGAACGTTATGTTCTTGACTCTAGAGGTGCTCTTGTTGTAAGACAAGCTGTTGTTTCCCGGGAAAGGCTCATACTTGGACATTGCCTCGTTCTTTCTATTCTGGTTGTGCGGACAAGTAAGCAACATTTTTATGGGTTTGTTGTTACTTATTACAGTACAGCATTGCTTATTTTCAAAATCGGGAGAGTTGACTCCACAGTTGGGATGCTCCATTTTTATGCTAAATGCAGCTTAATTCATGCTTATAATGATAGAGCTTGAACTTTTTTAGATTACATATTGCATACTGGACTACAAAATTTGGATGCATTTTGATTGACTCATCATTTTATTCTTGTGTGTTGAAGTGGAAATCTATTATTAACTATATATAGCTTTTATTGGAATCATATGCATTATATGCTTGTTTAAACTACACCAAGGATATTTTTAGTATTAAGCAATGACTCAGTTCATGTTAATATCCCCTTTTGTTATATCTTGCTTGCAGGTCCAAAGGATGTAAAGGACATGTTCCTCATTTATAAAGATAGTACTTCTGAACTTAGTGGGAATAGTGACACAATAAAACGCCAGGCATGTTCCATCCTTTATGTTGAATGATTTACTTTTGCTTATTGTATATTTGTGATGTTGGCTTGGAAAATAGTGGAGAGATAAGCCTACTTCTCTTCTCGTGAAGACGAGTTTTATGTAAATCTATTTATTAGGTTAAGTATCTTTTTGTCCATTTGTGTTTGCTAATCATATATTTCACATTTTTGCAGATTACATTCAGTCTTCTTTTTTCTCTCGTGATTGCTTTCGTATCAGATGCTCTGAGTGCAGCACCTGATAAAGCATCTGTCCTGTCCCAGGATGCCTCTTTCAGACATGAATTTCATGAAATTGTAAGACAAAAAAGTTTGTGGTTTTCTTCTTCTTAGTGTTTGTGAACTTTCTGACCTGGATTTAGAAATTGCTGCTAATCATCTGAGCTTCAGGTAATGGCAGCCGGAAATGATCCAACTGTTGAGGGCTTTGTTGGTACCATAAGGCTTGCTTGGGCTGTACACTTGATGTTAATACAAGACGCTCTTACCGGAAGGGATGCTATTTCAAGTGCTTCCTCGAGTGATTTGGGTTATCTACAGTCGTGCTTGGAAGTGGTTTTTTCAAAGAACGTTTTCCAGTTTATATTAGATGAAATTCTTAAAAGTGCAGCATATGAGGTTGGTTCTTATGCTCTGAATCTCTGTTTTTTTAAATAGTTAAGGCTTAACCTGTTGCTTCTTCCTTGTGTCACTCAAATCCAAGTATACAAGTGTCAAATAAGTAACATCAGGTACCTTAATGAGTCATTTGGTATGGAGTTGGCAACATATTTCAGTTCTTATCTGTAGTTTTTGTTTAGTGAATTATAATGAATCGGTTTGGATATTATAGGAAATTCGGTACACATATGAATTAGTTCTAATGTCTTGCATATCCAAGATCATGCATGTGGCATGCCACATGTGTATTACAGGAGTTGATAAGATCACAATAGGTACTTAGATTTACAATCAAAAATCCAATTTTATTTAATTTATCAATTGCGGCAATTGCTCCCAAGTTGTAATTGCCTGGTTTATTCAATGCTTATGAAAAAAAAAAAGTTGGTTTTCTATGCTTGGTTAATTGGCCGTTTGAGGCCTTGTAGGGAATTGTTACTTTCTCTAGTGGATGGTGTCAAATGGGATCAATCTACAGTATTGATTTTCTGAAATTGTTTTCCTTTTGAATATAAACAACCCTATATTGTTTTTTATTAACATTCTGTAATGATTGGTGTAACATGTGCAGAATGATGATGAGGATATAAGCTATATGTACAACGCCTATCTTCACAAGTTGATCACCTGCTTCTTATCTCATCCAATTGCCAGAGACAAGGTTAGATTCGAAATAGTCAATCTATTCAATTACCTTGTCCTAACTTTGTATTTGTATTATTATTATTATTTTTCTACTTCTTTCCAGTATTCAGTTTTCTCTTTTGACTTCTTACAGGTCAAAGAATCAAAGGAGAGGGCTATGAGCATGCTTAGTCCATATCGTTTGGTTGGATCACATGATTTTTCGCATGATAGTAACCAAACTTCACAATCCTCTGAAAGTGGTCCTCTGCCATTCATCTCTCTTTTGGAGTTTGTGAGTGGAATTTATCAGGTAAGCTTGAACTGAAAGTTAAATCTGAGGGGTGAGGAACTTTTTAGTTTTATATAATTTATTAATTCTTAGTAAGGTTGAAGGTTTATATACTTGTGTCTTTTTTTTCTTTTAAATCGTCCTTCTCTCTGGCTCTTTGTTTTTGCTTATCGGTTTATAATTACTTTCTTTGATAATAATATTTTCCAGAAGGAACCAGAGTTGTTATCTGGCAATGATGTCTTGTGGACATTTGTGAACTTTGCTGGAGAGGACCATACAAATTTTCAAACCCTCGTGGCTTTCTTGAATATGCTGAGTACCTTGGTATGTAGACCACTTTAAGCTGGTTAATACTTGTAAGCATGGCTTACATAATAGTTTGATGTCCATGAATTGACTATCATTTCAGGCTTCTAGTCAAGAAGGTGCTGCAAAGGTTTTTGAGTTACTTCAGGGCAAAGTGTTTCGTTCTGTTGGGTGGAGCACTTTGTTTGATAGCTTATCAATTTATGACGAGAAGTTTAAACAGTCCCTTCAAACTGCTGGTGCCATGCTACCAGAACTCCCAGAGGGTGATGCAAAAGCACTTGTCTCTTATTTGAAAGTCCTTCAAAAGGTTTGTGAGTGCAAGCTTTTCTGAGTTGGTGAAAATAAGCAACACAAAGTTTGTGACTTGTTTCTAACTTGTCTCTTTGGTCATGTTTAGTTTACTTCTAATTCTAGCCTACCAACATGAACTTGTATATTCTTGTTAGGTTGATACCTAATATCTCTCTGCGCAGAGGATAACAATGATACATCAAAATCTTCTCATTGATTTATGTTGAAAGGAATAATTTGTTTCTATATCTGCAGGTTGTGGAAAATGGAAATCCCCTTGAACGAAATAATTGGTTTCCTGATATTGAGCCTTTATTTAAGCTTCTTGGTTATGAGAATGTGCCTCCTTATCTAAAGGTAAAGTGCTGTATTGAATTGCTGTCCAGTATAGCATTATGGCTTATTTGGTTTCTGTTAGAAGCTTGTAGAATTTCACTTCACTGTTATTGATATAATTTACTGTAACTGTTGCAGGGTGCCTTGCGTAATGCAATAACAACTTTTGTATATGTGTCTCCTGTCCTAAAAGATACAGTCTGGAGTTATCTTGAGCAGTATGATCTCCCTGTGGTTGTTGAATCTCATGTTGGGAAGAGTGCACAGCCCATGGCTGCACAGGTTGGTTTTTAGACTTTGCCTGAACCGGTTTGGTTATTCTATAAAGCCTTTTCTTCTCGCAACATATCGATAAGCTCTTAGATTTACGCTGGTCTGAGGAAGTCTTAAGTATTGGTTCACATCTTGTAAAGGACCCAATTGTATCTTCTTACTTGATAAATTCCTAATGTACTATATTGACACAGTGACACTAGTCGGATTCTCTGTTTTAAGGCTAGGTTTCAGGTAGCTAGTCTGGCAGTAAGTTTGATGAAATTCTCATGTATGTTACAGGTATATGACATGCAATTTGAGCTCAATGAAATAGAAGCAAGGAGAGAGCAATACCCTTCAACAATATCCTTCCTTAACCTGTTAAATGCTCTTATATCTGAAGAAAGAGACTTGAGTGATAGAGGGCGCAGGTAACCATTTCTGATTTTTTAAATGTTCCTTTGGAATTTTGACCTCTACTTTGTTTTAAAATGTTTTGTTTTGAAATTTTGAATAGTGATGAGGAGTTTCTCTGTTTTGCAGATTCATTGGAATTTTCAGGTTCATTTATGATCATGTTTTTAGGCCATTCCCTCAAAGAGCCTACGCCGATCCTTATGAGAAATGGGAATTGGTAGTTGCATGTCTTCAGCACTTTCATATGTGAGTATATCCTATATTTAATTTTAGAAACTTGTCTTTATGATTTTGGAGTCTATAAGTTTCAGATATGTTAATCTCAGCGTTTTGTTACCTAAGCCAAAATCATTTGATTGGGAGATGAGTATAGTTTTTGAATTCATGTTGTAGAATTTGGATTTAAATAGAATATGGAAGATTTTTTTTTATATTTTTTTTTATCTCATATGAATCAATGTGTGCAGGATGTTGAGTCGGTATGACATCAGTGAAGAGGATATTGATGGTGTCATTGACCAATATCAGCTTTCAACAGTAACACAATCTTCATTCCAGATGCAGCTACCCATTCTAGAATTGCTAAAAGTACGTTGTTATCATGTGCATTTGTTCATATGTTCTCCTCATTGGTTTTCTTAATAGTCATGCATTTGCTGTTGATTCTGCTGTATTTTTTTAAGTATCACTTCTGGTAGGATTTATTGATCTTCCTTCTCCTTCCTGGACTTCTCTTTGCTTTTACTTAATATGTTTGCTTATTTCTATAATATCAGTTCTATCCTATGACTGCAGAAGCACTCAGATGTATATTAAACCTATGCAAGTTAATTTAAGAATTCATGAATACTAGAAGGACTCCAACCAATCAAACAACTATTTCTCCTTCTAACTTGGCCATAAGCTTGCTGATAATTGTGAAATTCCAGTCTTCATGAGTAATTCTTGTCACTGTAGAATGTGCATGCGTTCTTGTTGTTCAAGTTAGTATCTTGGCAGCAAAAGGAAACCATTTTACTCTAACTACTTGTTACAGGACTTCATGAGTGGAAAATCTGTTTTCCGGAACATCATGGGTATCCTTTTGCCTGGTGTCAATACCATCATAACTGAACGGGTAAATCAAGTGTACGGGAAACTCTTAGAGAAGGCTGTGCAACTGTCACTGGAGATAATAATCCTTGTCTTGGAGAAGGATTTGCTTCTTTCTGATTTCTGGCGTCCTCTTTACCAGGTAGGTACCATGCAGATTCATCAGCTATTTTAGTCTCTAGTATATTCCCTATAATCTTTGTTACACGAACCTGGGCAGACTTTCATCTAGGCTGAGTTATACCTTTATTTGAATCTGTGAATCATTATAATGTCCCTGGCATCTGTGACTTTCACCAACCTTCCACCTTCCTGGGTGTACAGTTTCTTAACTGTGGATAGTTCATTCACATGTGTTGTTCTCCTTCACGGGTGTCAGATTTGATCTTAGGTTTTGCTAGTGTCAAGTGGCTTAGGTTGATTTAACCATCACAATTAGCATTCTTCAATAAATTTTGGGTCTTGAACAAATTGTAGAAAGTGATACTCAGATGCTTATTTCTGTAAAAGTTTCACTAGAGAGAAAATTGGCATGGCGATTTATGTCAACCCGAGTGAAACACTTTGTCCGCAGAATCACAAAATGAACTGTATCTTTACTAAAGAAACATGCATGCAAAAGTAGATAATAATTTAAAAAGAGAAAAAACTTCACATTTATGTTAACCTGTTGTCATGTCCTGATATTTGAAGCTGAGATAATGGATGCCCTACAACCATTTCCATGCCAGCAGTACATAAATTTGGTTCATAGATTTACTTTGCATAAGAGAGAACTAAGGTGCTTTTTGTTCTTTTGACCGGGTGCTACCATGGAGTTCCATGCCAAATTCTTTCAAGGATGCTAGTGTCATTAAACTAACTAGCTCCTTTCTTGATTTTCTTTTTGCAGCCTCTGGATGTTATACTCTCTCAAGATCATAATCAAATTGTAGCTTTATTGGAATATGTCAGATATGATTTTCGACCACAGATTCAGCAGTGTTCTGTCAAAATCATGAGTACATTAAGGCAATTCATTTTCTGAAATTCTTTTATTTACTTTGCTCTAGCAATCTAATAGTTTGGTGACCCCAAATGTCATTCTAATTATTCTTTTTTGTGTGTGACAGTTCTCGAATGGTTGGGCTGGTACAATTACTGCTAAAGTCAAATGCTGCAAGCTATTTGATTGAGGATTATGCAGCCTGCCTAGAATTACGATCAGAGGATTCTCAGGTCATAGAGAACACTAGTGATGATCCAGGTGTACTGATATTGCAGGTTAGCTGGTACTTCTGTTATTACTGTCTCCTTTCTGTTAACTATTACAACTTATTATACCCATGTATTTTTTCTACATTTTGTACAGCTTCTAATTGACAATATCAGTCGGCCAGCCCCCAATATCACCCATTTGCTACTCAAATTTGATCTTGACAGTCCTATTGAGCATTCTGTGCTACAACCAAAATTTCATTACAGGTATAGTTGCTTTTATGTTACCCCAACAGTTTATCTATTTGTTTTTATTTCTGCTCCATGAGTTCTGCTGTTAAATGTTATTTCAGTTGCTTGAAGGTTATCCTTGAGATCTTGGAGAAGCTTTCAAAGCCTGATGTGAATATGCTGCTTCACGAATTTGGTTTTCAGGTAAGATTAGATAATCACTACCTACACAGAAATTTTTTCCACTTTCTTCAAACAAATTTATTGACACTTTTCCTTTGCAGCTCCTTTATAAATTGTGCGTGGATCCACTAACATGTGATCCTACGATGGATCTGTTGAGTAGTAAGAAGTATCAATTTTTTGTAAAGGTACCTCTTCAAATTTTTTTTTTATTATTATTTTTTTATAAAAGATGTTGATATGTCTGTTTAGTTCCATTTTTTTTGCCATTCGCACATGTGTCTAATATGAAGTTCCTTTATCATTGCAGCACCTAGATACGATTGGGGTTGCCCCACTTCCTAAAAGGAAGAACAACCAGGCCCTACGCGTCAGTTCCCTTCATCAGGTTGCTTCTGTAGTTATTATTCATAGAATTTGCATGTTTTAGTGAGAGCCACACATAGATGAACTCATGGATATTATAGGGATTGTTTTGATTTTACAATGCATATTGAATATTGCCTGTCATTGTTGTACTTCAGTGGCTGTCATATTCCAAGTTCCAACTATGTTAGATGCCTCTCAATTCTATATGTTATCAACACCAAAGCTTCATTGTTCTTATCTTAACTGCATTGCTCCTGAGCCTGCTCATGCATCCGTAGTTAACTATTGTTCATAATTGCAAATCCTATATATGGTTCATATTGATTAATTAAAATCTTTTATTTAACTGGTCACAGAGAGCTTGGCTGTTGAAATTATTTGCAATCGAACTTCATGTTGGTGATGTCAATAAATCCACTCACCTAGAAACATCTCGCAGCATCCTTGCGCATCTTTTTGGGCAAGAAACTTTCGAAAATGGATTTGATCACCCCATTTCTCATTTGTCTTCTCCTCAAGATAGTGTTGAGCATGCTGGAGCCCAAAGGAAGAGTAAGGTATTGTTCATTGCTTATATTCTCAAGACTTTTCTTTTCCGTCCAAATGAATAACCTGCTATACCTTTGAGCTATAATTGACAGTCTTTGACTTGTCTCTATTTAATCATTAGTTGATATTGTATATTACTTAAGGTATTGTTGAGCATTTAAAGTTTGAAATCGTGCATGATATGCTGTGGTCTCAATGCACAAAATGTTTGAGTTTCTCCTGTCATTGCCGATTTGTTTTCGGTTGGATGCCTCATTGTAATACTGGCTCAATAATAGGCTTTTTATATCAGTTCTTCTGAAGAAGTTCTTCATGAGTAGTCTTCTGGAAGTTTCCAAGTTTTCAATTTCTTCAACAATAGGGGTTCTTGGTCCATGGGATAGTATAAAAGTAATAACATTGTTATATTTTCTTGACTTTACCTTACTTCTATTGTTGGGATGACGTTCAGGTGTTGGAGTTGCTTGAAGTGGTTCAGTTTAGATCCCCGGATACAAACACGAAGCTTTCTGAGATTGTTTCCAATACGAAATATGATTTGTTGGTAATCTTTTGTTCCTAGCAACCTTGTATCTTTGACTTGCCAGTAAAATTCTGGTCCTAATATGCCTTTTTGTTTCATTTGTACTGCATTAATGAATATGATTCCTAGGCAGAGGATGTAGTTGGTAATCCTAGAACTTCTGGAAAGAGTGGTGTCCATTACTATTCAGAGCGTGGTGATCGATTAATAGACCTTGCTTCATTCCGTGATAAACTTTGGCAGGTTGGTTGCCGTAATTAAGTCCCAGATGTGTAATTTTCATCCAATTGAATACATAACATATGATCCTTGTGCATATCTTTTTCCTCAGAAATTCAATGCTGTTTATCCCCACTTGAGTAGCATTGGCAGTGAAGCAGAGCTGTACGATGCAAAAGAAACAATACAACAGTTGTTGAGATGGGGATGGAAGAACAATAAGAATGTTGAGGAGCAAGCTGCTCAACTTCATATGTTAACTGCCTGGTCGCAACTTGTTGAGGTCTGTTTGTTTCTATTGTACGCAGTAGTTCATTTGACAAGTTTCCCTTTGGGTTTTAAGCACTTCAGTTTTTGTTAAAATTGTCATTTTCCTCCTCTAAATCGTTTGTCTAGATCTCTGCTTCCCGAAGAATATCATCACTTGGACATCAACCTGAACTTTTGTATCAGTATGTCCAATTCAACGCCTTCCTTTTGTTTTTTTTTGTTTTTAAATTATTTTCAATGATGTCCATAACTTCTATTGTCTTGTCATAAACAGGATTCTTGTAGCTGCTCTGACTGCTTCTGCTTCTCCAGACTGTTCATTGAAATTGGCATTTTTGTTGTGCCAGGTATGTTATTTTGTTCTCATTGATCGGACAATGTTGCTGAAATTTGAATTCTTGTTTATGTCTAATTAAATAAGATTTATATAGGTTGCACTGACATGCATGGCAAAGTTACGAGATGAAAGATTTTTATTTCCTGGTGGCTTTAGTTCTGATAATCAAGCATGTCTTGATATTATCATGGCAAAACAATTACCAAATGCGGCTTGTAATTCAATCCTGTTTAGGCTCATATCGGCAATTCTTAGACAAGAATCATCAGAAGCTTTAAGGAGACGGTATGAAGCTTGTCTGAGATTGGTGTTGTTCCTGTGCTTATCTCAATTTCTGAGTCACCATCTGACCAATGATCATTGTCTTCAGGCAATATGCACTGCTCCTTAGCTATTTTCAGTATTGTCAACATATGCTTGATCCAGATATCCCATCAATAGTTCTGCAATTTTTGTTGCTTGACGAACAAGAGGGTGAAGATCTGGATATCCAGAAGGTCTGTAGTTTCATAATTTAAATATGAAGTTTGTAAGGTTCTTACATGATTATCTGACAGAACTCAGTAATGGTGGCACTGTTTATGTTATTTCCTCAGATCAATCAAGAACAAACCGAACTTGCTCGTGCAAATTTCTCTATTTTAAGAAAAGAAGCTCAATCTATTTTGGATTTGGTAAGTTTTTATTCTTTTCCTAATTGTTTTTGCATACGTTATCTGAGGACATGCTAGTAGTTTGATTGGATTATGGACTATGTAAGTAAGATGTGGCTGGAGTAGTAACTGCAAAAGTGGCCAGGTAAGATGGGCCATTTTAGCTGAAATGGGCTTGAACATAAGGAGCCCATTCGAGATGCTTCTATAAGATTGAGCAACTCATTTTTCAACTAGTTTTCAGACATAAATTATCTCCTTTCCTAATGTTGTTTTAGTGCATCTCGACTTCAGTATTATACACTTCCGAAAATCATGCACACCATAGTATAATTCTTGCTGTTTTCCAGGATCTTTCATTACAATCAATTTGAATTTTACAATGAAAATGCTCCCTTATGTCCCTCATATTCTTTTTTTTGTTTGTGAATCTTCAGGTAATAAAAGATGCTACTCATGGAAGTGAACTTGGGAAAACGATTTCACTTTATGTTTTGGATGCAATGATCTGTGTAGATCATGATAGATTTTTCCTGGGACAACTTCAAAGCAGGGGCTTCCTAAGATCTTGTCTTACAAACATCAGCAGCTTATCTTATCAGGTGCTTGTTCAATCAACTGAGTCAACTACTAAGTCAACTTGTCGGCTAGACAAGAATTAAAAATCAAGTATATTAGTAGATAAGAGTTAAAGCACGCTGTGCTTGGGGTTGGGAGCTGGTAATCAGCACATCAATTCTACTATGTTTCCTGATACTTATGGGCTTAGCTGTTATAAATGTTTAAGCACTATGCTTTGCCAATTTTGCAAGTTCAGACAAAGAGTGACTCATTAAATTTCACCATCCAGGCTTTTAAAATCTTTTCCTTATTCCTCTACCATTGTGCTGAGTTATACACACTCTATTGCTCTGCTCTAATTTTTTTTAAATTATTCTAGGCAGTTTTGTTTTTGAGAGTTGGATGCCATCAGCACTACTAAAGGTTTTTCCATTCTCCTTGGTTAAGGACAGTGTAATAGGAAAAAAAGCTATGCTTCTTTTGAGAGTGTAAAATCCTAGGAGCAAGTAACATTTATCCCACGCCAAATTTGGTATATAACTCGCAAATATTTAAAATCTCCTCTATGTTTGCTGTAATTATTATTTTTCGTTTTTTGGTGTGGGTTATCTAGGTTAATAATACTTTTAAAACTGTTTTGGGCATCTCCGTGTTACCACTTTTAATTACTTTGGGACTTTACGTATATTACCTTTTCTTTCTAGGATGGTGTGCATTCTCGAGACTCAATGCAGCGAGCTCAAACTCTGGAGGCTGAGCTTGCTTTGCTTTTGAGAATAAGCCACAATTATGGGAAATCTGGAGCTCAGGTTATCTTCTCAATGGGGACTTTGGAGCATATTGCTTCATGCAAGGCAGTCAACTTCTTCGTAAGTATTGCTAATGTAGTTCGTGCAATTTCTTGCATCCCATTCACCTAATTCATACTACTAGCAGGGAAGTTTGCGATGGGTTGACTCTAGGAATCAAAGAGATGTTTCTGTGGATATCAACAAGCAAAGGATGATCGTAACCCCTATTCTGAGATTGGTGTTTTCTCTGTTGTCTCTAGTTGATACATCTGAATTTTATGAGGTCAGCCATCATCCTTTTTGTTTAACCAGAAATTTTGGTTTTCCTTTCAAAAGTTATGGAGTTTCTGCCCTGTTGTCCAAGAATTCTTGTCTAATCATGATTTCATCTGTTAAAAAGTCCATTTTCTGTCGGATTTAAGTATGATGTGGGAATTGAAGATTTCCACCTAATATTGTAGTTATTGTCTAAGTTCTAGAAAAAGCTTAATCAAATTCAGTCTGCAAGTCCTGTCAAATACTTGGTCCAAAAGAATTTATTAATATCAGATCATCATAAATGTAATGAAGTTTTAAAGCAACCTGTATCGCTTTATGAAGCACAGAAAAGCAATGATAGGAAGTATAAAAAACTACATGGATATCACACTTTGTTTTATTACAAATCCATACATTGTTTGCTTATAGGATCTTATAACTTGACTTTTATAACTCTTGTTTTGGAAGTTAATATTAGGCACACCATATGCAGCCTCTTGTTTCTTTATACCATGCAACACATATCTCTTATTCCTATATTGTCCTTAAAGCTGTCAGTCAGTCTTCTCTCTTTGTTTCCTATGTTTACTTTCCCCTTGTGTTGCATTCCAGAGATATCATTTGTTTACAATTTGGATGTATAATAGGTGAAGAATAAAGTTGTTCGGGAAGTCATAGATTTTGTCAAGGGACATAGATCACTTTTTGATCATGTTCTTCGGGAAGATGTCTCCCAAGCTGATGAGTTGGTGATGGAGCAGATAAACCTTGTTGTTGGTATACTGAGCAAGGTATGAATATTAAGTGTGTTTTTGTTTGCATAAGATTTGTTACACAAGAGGCGGTCAATTTCCCTTTCTATAAGTCAGCTTCAATAATACGTCTCCCCAACTTGCTTTTTCAATCATAAAATGGTCAAGAAAGAGGTTCTGACAGTCTCCTGCTGGATCTGTAAAATGTGTTGTATACTTGTATGCTGTCCTGCTGTTTTTGTCCACTCTTTGAAAAAGTATGATGCTTTAAATTTTCTCCCTTTATAGGTTTGGCCTTATGAAGAGAGTGACGAATCTGGCTTTGTTCAAGGGCTTTTTTGTTTGATGCATGCTCTTTTCTCTCGTGACTGTGAGACTCTGAGTTCTGCTCAATCAGTTCGATCTGTTGAGGTTTGCACTAACTACTTCTAGTTCAGATACTGACTTTACCATTCCTGAAGTAGTTTTTGATATTTTCTTGGCAACTGAACAGAATCGCAGGAAGACAGAGCTTAACTCATTTCGGATATGCTTCAGCCTCAGTTCATATCTATATTTTCTCGTCTCAAAGAAGTCATTTAGACTGCAGGTATGTTTGGTTGGGCTGATGTAAATGATTTTAACTATGAATCCCCACAACATAGATCTGTTAATAAGCCTCTTGCCAACTGGCTTTCTTACAGGTCTCAGACATGCCTCCTGACTACAATGCTGCCGTTTCCTTGCAACAGCCGACATTGAGTTTGCTTGGATCTTTTCTCACTTCTTTAACAAATGCTCTTGAAAGAGCTGCTGAGGAAAAATCGATACTTCTTAATAGGGTAAATTGGAAGAAAACAACTCTTTTGCGGTCTTGCTTCACATATGCAATATAATTAACGATTATGTATAAACTGCAGATTCGAGACATAAATGAAGTATCAAGACAGGAGGTGGATGAAATTATCAATATGTATGCTCGGCAAGTATATGTTTCATCATCTGACAATATACAGAAAAGGTACTCCCTAACTTTGTTGAAAAAGTAGACCAATCTAATGTGAAGGTTTTTCTAGGTTTGTTTCTCAGAGAATCTGGTTCAGCTGTGGTGCAGTATTACTTTAATGTGAAATTGAATACCTTTTTTTTTTTTTATAGTTTTTAAGCAATAGTGAACAGGAAATACAAGTAATAGCGGGTGTAAAAAGGAAAAAAGAAATAGTAACAATGAAAGCCTAGTTCAGTGCTCTATTTGTATTTCAGTTTCCCTGGCAAAACAAGCTAATAATATTGTGTGACGAACATACTTTTTTTTAAGCAATGGTGAACAGGAAATACAAATAATAGCTGGTGAAATTAAACGAACAATAGTAACAATCAAAGCCTAGTTCAGCACTGAATTTGTATTTCAGTTTCCCTGGCAGAAGTAAGAAGCTAATTTCATAAAGATAGCCATGTTCTATGTCATTGACCATTAAATCACATACTCTCTGGAGTAGTCTCCTTTTTAAAAAAAAAAAAAAAGAAAAAAAAAAGAATCATGAAGTGTCTATTTCCTAATTGATTCATTGATTTTATAGGAGGTATATTGCGATGGTGGAAATGTGCCACGTTGTCGGGAATAGAGATCAGTTAATAACTATATTACTTCCACTAGTGGAACATGTGCTGAATGTCTTCCTAAGCCATTTTCAGGACAGGTATGAATCTCATCTTCTTCCCCCTCCCCTGCCTTATCTTTTCCTAGAGAAGGGTTGCTGGTGGGAGTATATGTAGAGCCTTGTAAGAGATTGTATAATTGTCAGACCACAAATGAAAAAAGAGATCATATTTATGTAAATATTCACATATGGGCTTCAGTTCCAACCTTTAATTATTTGTGATCGGGAAGGCTGCTGCCTCCTGGTACTAATGATTCATGACTATTTGACTTCATCTGTGTTGAAAGTATAATTGGTATTCATTGGCAACTTTCTTTGGTTAATCCTACTTTTCTTTGCAGCTCTTTGGCATCTGATCCACCTCGCTCTTTCAAGACAATTACATCCGGTGCCACCTCCGGCCCAGCACAAGACATATCTTTGTTGTGCGGAAATCTTATTTCGACTTTAGAAAGACTCGAGTTACTTAGTGAGGTATGCGTCTAACTACTTGGCTTGCTTGACATTACACTTGGTAGTCTCGTCTATTTTCTTTTTCTTTCGCTACCACTGAAGGATGGTAAAAGCTGTTACAACCTTGGTTTAAAGGCATTTTATTTTTGTTCTAGTATCCTCTTGCTCTTTAGCCTTTAGAATGTCCCGGTCGTTTATATGCTTCTGGAAATCTTAACATATTCTTTTATGATATATATATATATATATATATATTTTTTTTTTTTTTCAGGACAAAATAGGCCACAATCTTAAATTGTTTAGAAGATTAGTGACTTCTCTCAAGGAAATGACGATCCAGAAGTTGTCCTCCTGAAAATATTCTTCGCATATGTAACATGTTACTTGATCCAAAATCACATTAATGTACTGTAATATCATTATAGTTGTATATGAAGATTCTGTCTAGGTATGTGGTGATTTTGCATGTTCTGTAGGCGCCACTTATCTCGGCTTTAGCAGTGTAGGCGGTGTTGGAGCTTGGGAGTAATGCGGCTTTGTAATTTTATGCACATCAGTACAAATCCAATTCGAGCAACAGGATTAGTTGGATTTACTGCACAGATTAGTTGGAATCATCAAAGCATACGAATTATTCATGGGGTGATAGTGATAGATTAATTAAAGTCGTTTCTTCTAAAACTGGTTCATTGTGTGGAACTGTGGATGGCTCTAATATGTAACTTTTTACCTTTGCCAACTATGCCGAGAACAGAGCTTTGAGCACCATTTTTGTTAGTTTGGCCTTGGAGGTGGGTTATATTTGGTTGATTAACAACCATTTCAGCAATAACACTACAGCTCTAGCGATCTGTATTGAAATCTTGTGCTTATAATAATAAATTGGCATTCGAGTGTTATAGTGCGCAAATCTGGCCAGAGTTTGAGTCAATTTTTGCTGGTCTCTTTAGTACTTCATTCATTTACACTAGGGGAACTTGCAAAGTAAAAATTGACATTACCTATTTATGGCCCAATTGCAATTGACAAGTGTCACTCATGTGAAAACACTACATGTCTACATGAATAATAAACCCAGAATTAACCCACACATTTAGTTGGCATGAGGTATATAAGTACTCGTAGCTTAAAGAGGAGAAGACCTTGCCATTCAGTTACAAATTTTATCGATTTTCCTAAACTTCCCAATCCAAACAAAAAACGTGGAAATAGTTTTCAATTCTATTAACCGTTTGACATTGATACAGAACAAGTAGACGAGCCTATTGTGACCCCCTCATTAGAAAAGAGGAGGTGAAATCTTGAGAGCAGTATATATTGAAGAAGTGAGCCTTAATCTTGTACACATGTAGTCATGTATAATCTGTGCGCTTGAGGCTCACACAAAGTAATTCCAACAACATAGCTTTAGTCCAGCCAAGCAAATTACATCTCTTTTGTATTTCATCATCGCCATCACCACTAGGTTACCCTAATTCAAGGTAAATACGGCCGGCTCTGTAATCCGGCATGGCTGCCAATCATTTCATTCACATATTTGTGTGATTTTTGATTACTTGGAGTTTGCAGGTTGCCAAATTGAAGATGTTCTGGCGATTATTTGGGACATTTCTAGCGATTGTTTTGTTTTCTCTCGTTGACTCGAGTTTTTAATGCCTGCAGTGCTGGCTAGTTTACTTTCTTTTGTTTCCTTTTTCGACCTGATTGGTATATAAAGTTGCTTAAACTTGCCTGTAGTAGTAGGAAATCCGAGTCCTAGTAGAAATAGGAAACTAGCATTTGTCTAAACTGGATTGTGAATTCCTGTCCAAGTTGGTTTCCTAATTGTTTCAGCAGTATATATGTCAGAATGTCCCTGTGGCCATGCCATTCATTTATTCATTCTGAATTACGGCATTAGCTTAGTAGCTGAGCACTGCGTCCCTGCAATTCCTTTCTTCTTTCTTCAAGTATGACATCTCCCACCATCCATTATCACTCTCATTGCAATTTGATGTGCTTCTCGGCCCAGATTCCACCAACTGATGATGATGATGTGCTTAATATCGAATTCTTGTTTCACCGCGTAATGAGACACACTCTTACACCACATAGAGATACTCAAGAAATTTGGACGGTTTCCCAGTCAACAAAGGTCATTACAGTCCGTCCTTCCGAGCTAAACAAGGTCCATTCTACGATCATGCACTTTGTTGAAACCCATTTTCCTGCCGAAGACAAAGTGCAGCTCCCCGGAATTGTGGCAGCAATAGTTCATAGTATTCGAAACTCCATTCCCTCGGTTCCTAATGGTTACATTCAAGTGCAACGACTTCAAGGGACTGAAATTGTGCACCATGTTGATGATGAAGTGACTAAAGCGTACCTGCATAATCGTTTCGAAGCTACGAAACATGGGACGTGTGCTATTTGTTTGGATGACTTTGAGGTTGCACGTCACACCAGTCGATTGCCTTGCTTGCATGTTTTTCATGGACCTTGCATTGTGAAGTGGCTGAAGATTGATCTACATTGTCCCCTTTGCCGATATTCTGTGACCCCTGAACTAGCACCATGGTTTAATGCATAATACATAGTTAGCTTTTTGCAGCAGAGAATCGGAATGTTACCATCAGGCATTTGAGCTCGTGTGGTTCAGAAATTTCTCATTTGTAGTTGTAAATTGTTGGTCATGACATTGGGAGACAGATAAAAACAATGAAATGCTATTGACACTTTCTATTCTTTCTGGTACACAACAATGTATATGCAACTAGGAGGTGACCTAGAATGACCTCTCTCAAGTTGGTGAACTAGTTTGGTTTGAATGATTAGAATTTCGAAATATAATGTGACATGGTGAACAACCAGCTCAGATTTGGAAACAAGGGCTTGGATGAACTACTCCAAAGGCAATGCCGTAGGCATTTCTGCAGCTAGAAGTTACATTCTGTCCAGCCATAGCAGATCGAAGGTATATCGACTTCATCAATATTTCTGTGCAAGGAACCGAGAGACTGCAATTCAGATTGATGGCGATATTCGTACTCGACGTTCCATAGAAGTTTTTGAAGGAGACATCACTTACGTGAACACCAGTGGGCTATAACCATAAATAGTAGTACACACAAATATAAGCTTATTAACACAATGCTTGGTAGTTTTACTAAAATCATGAAGCGCTAATGGCTAGTGAGTTTAGTTACCAGTTCCTCGCAGGCACCCCTAACTTTGCAGTAGTTCTGATCGATAATGATGGGGTTCTTAACAGAGTCCAGGAAGAAATCTTCGAATTTGACCCCTCGAACATTACCCTGGCCAACCTCCATGTATTTACAAGAAGAAAATGTTACTTCCTAACACTTGATTTGTTTTCCAAATTGAGAAATCGAGGTTTCGATGTATTGATGTGATACCTGCCATGTCTTGATCCGAGCTCCGTTCGTAGTTCCTTGGAGGGTGACCTTGCTGACATGAACGTTCTCTACCTGAACCACATTCCCGGATTTCCCTAAGCTTCCAATGCTGTTTCCAAACAGAGGAGGGAAACGTGTTTGTTCACTAAATTATGCGCATGTATAATTGTATATGCATCACTTTTGTATTGTTTACTGCTGAGTGTTACCTTATTCCATGACCAGGGCCACATTTAATATATGAGATGGCTATATTGGATATATGGTCTCCAATTGATATGCAATCATCACCTAGTAACAGAAATTCATATTCTGATTATAGTGAAAAACTTGAAGTTAATTTGACATAAAATTAGCAAAATGTCATGTGTATTATACCAGAGGCTATGATGGTGTTGTTGATAATGACATTGTGAGATGCATGAATGTGAATCCCATCAGTGTTGGGACTATTTCCTGGAGCCTCAATCATAAGATTCTCAATCTTGATTCCATCACATCCCTCTATTAAGATATGGGATTGGGAGCTGTTTATGAAGTGAATATTGTTTTAGCCCACGATCCTCAGCGTGCTGAGCCGAGGTAAATAGCGATCCAAAGAGGATGGAGAGTTGCGGGCGTGCCACCTCGCGAACGAGGAAAAGGTTGAGTGAGTGCGCAGGCTTGACTTCTTGATCAGGCGAGCGGAGTTCCAGGTGCCACCTCAGATGAGGAATTTACAGCACAAGCGATCGATACTCACGGCGGGGTGAGCAGAGCAACAATATGGAAGTTTCCGAGGATCGGGGGCGAGTTCCGGAGAGCTCTGAAGGGTTCTAGGCGGCGAGGCGCTTAGAAACAGGGCTTCGAAGAGGCTTCGAAGGGATAACGGCTCCTGGGAGTGCTGAAGGTTTTGACGAGGTCGAGAGGGTTTTCAACTAGGTTGAAAGTTGTTTTGTGTTGTATTTGAGTATTGTTTGTTGTGTAGCGTCAGTTCTGTAAGCCGTGGGGCTTCTTTATATAGAATTACCCAGGGCCACAGGTATTGGCCCAAAGCATGTCAAAGACTTGTAGGAGTCTTCAACGATAAATGTGGTGTAGGCGATGTTAATCACTTCGTGATGTGATTATCCTTTGGCGAAGTCACTAACTGCCTACTATGTAGAGGAGTAGAACCAATCTCATGAAGATATGGATGTAGGCGATGCATGCAAATCCAATTAAGGAGTAGAGTCCTTAACCACCAATACAACCAAACTCAAGAAGATGTAGACGTAAGCTCCCCATGCTTAAACCAAGATAAGGATCCTTAATGAACCCCTCCCCATGCAATCATGCATGGACGTGGACGTGTGCACATGCATGATAGCCCTTTAAGTAATCAAGGAGTATATATTGCTTCCTTATCCATTTGAGGTATTGTAGGCGAGGTCTTCTCTTGCTAGCTCAATCGATATGTGTTTGTATATATACCAAGCGGAGCCCGCCTCTCCCCTTTTTTCACGCGAACTGTCTTCGCATGTAAGCATAGTTAACATATGTGATTAATGGATAACATTTTAACCAATGCAAACTCATTGACATGCACGGAGCCATCCTTTAATTAACATCAAATTAGCTCGCGGCCCTTGATATTTATCTCTTAGGCGAACTCCTTCGCATACAAATTTCTTCGCATGCAACCTCGCGTCCCTTGGTCCAGCTCGCATGGGCTTCTGGCGGGCCATCACTCGTAAACCCATTATTTCGGGCTCGCCGGTATGACGTGGACCATAAATTTAACTAATATTCACTAAGACAATTACTGTCCAGTAAAATATTAATTTGGGTGTAAACAAATATCTCTAAGCCAAATATTCTTGCATGACAGAACCTTCAAAGCCTGCAAATTATAACCAAAATTATATCTCCTATATCATACATATACCTTTATATATATATATATATATATATATAGTCCGAATCTAGAGAATACCTCCTTCAACTCTTAAAGTGAGGATGTTTTTAGTTCTAACATGTATTTTGACAATCAAAGCCACATATTCCCTAGTTACTAACCCACATATGAATCCTACAAAAAATTAGCCAAAATGAAAAACGTTTAACCATTTGATTAGTACAATATTTGTTTTAATTTTATCGAACGGCTTATAATTGTTTACATCAATTTGAATGACCAAATAATTATAGAATTAGTTGAAATTTTATAGACATATTTATTGCATATGAATCTAGAGGATCAACAGTTAAGATTGTTAAAAGAAGTCATCTACTAATATAAAATAGTAGAAATCCTCAAATTCTTAAAGTAAGGACGTCCTCTTTAGATCCTCATATATATATTTACAAAATTTCAACTAATTCTATAATCATTTGGTTATTTAAATTGACGTAAACAATTGTAGGTCATTAGATAAAATTAAAATGAATATTGTGTTAATCAAATGGTTAAATGTTTTTCATTTATTTTGATTAATTTTTTGTAGGATTCATATATATATACCTCTCAATATTCGATGTATCGGATACAAAATAATCAAATTTTTTCGATGATACGAGACTAGCTACTTACTGTTGGAGCCAGTGAAGTGCATCCCTCCTGAAAATGAAGGTTTCAGCAGATGGTATCAGAAACTAACTAATTAAGCACAATCCAGAAATAGTTGTTGCTTTTGTTTTTGTTTTCGAAATTGAAGTTTAAGTACCAGTTTGGGATGATATCTGCAAGATTGACTCCACCAGCCGCTTCCTCTTCCATTAATAGTACCAGGGCCAGCAATTTCGAGTCCATTAACACCACGAAAAGCTAGCCATTGACCTGGATCAAAGTCCCTCCATGATTCAGGTGACTCTGGTGCCAAAAGTCTCCCTAATATCTATATATGTCAATTAATCACCAGTAACAGAATCATTTTTGCTAAGAAATCGTAAATCCAGCAGTGGAACACAGACTATATTAGAAAAAATAGTCGACGTACCAAAAACTTGATCCTTTGGGATTTGCATGGACCATCGAAAGTGATTGGACTTAACAGAAATCTCATTCTAGGAATGATTAGAGTTGAGTTTTCTGCTTCGATTCTGAGCTACATGTTGCATTCCATGCCTCCCAGAATGCCTTCAAAAGTTCAAAGTCTCAGAAAATATAGTTCAGATTTTAAATATAAATCCAAATAACTTGAATGTATATTTGACTGGTGAGTAATAAAAGTAGTACCAGGGCACTGTCTGTGTGTCGACCACTGACAGCTCCATAGTCCAAGACATTAAAAGTAGCCCTTGTTGTGTTTGCATGTTCATGTTCTGAAGATGCAGTAATCACATAAACTATCCCAAGAAAAACTAGAAAAAGATAGCCCCCCTGCAATTGCATCGATCAATTCAAATGAAAAAGGACAAAATTCCACAAAAAAAATATTGAATCACTTATTCTTGTTTTCACAATTGTTGTGAAACAGATTTAGAATCCTCAAGAATACTCGCTTCCTCTGAATAATCCTACTCATTAAGGTAAGAACTTAACACTTGAACTTGACCTCCATCTAAAAAAGACTTGAATTTGACCCTGACTAATAAAAATTCCTCTTTCATTTTAGGAAACTATGACATGAGAATACTAGATTTGGAAAATGATAATGATCAGAACCAAGAGATCTGAGAAAATCAAATAAGCTGGAGTGGGAAGTAAATAAAAATAAAAATAATAGCTTTCCCTCACCATGGCATTTGTGGAATTAGACACCACCAAAAGCAAGCTGCAAACTTTATTTTACCTGCAACAAAATAAAGAAGAAAACCCATCAGAAAATAGCAATTGATATTGTCCCCGATAACAACAGCATTCTAAATTTATTGATTTCTCTATCAAAAATGCAGCCTAATTAGTAATGCTGGCAGTTATGATTCTGAGAAATGAAAAACGTTTAAGCAACTTAATATACCAATCAGATCTATTCCTTACCCCCTTCAAATTCCAAATAGATCTCGACAGATATATATTTTAGAGATCAAAGAACTCACAGACGCTACCAGATGATTTCTCAGTGAGGTTTTTATAAAAAGTTAACTGCTGTAAAATTTCTCAGGCAATGAGAAACTTTGGTGAGCAAAGCTTATTTGGTTTCGAAATGCCAAGGTACTCTCTTGGAACTTGAGGCATGTTCTATGACAAGCTTACTAATATGCAGAGGATATGGTTGACTGTGTAGACTCCTATGTTCCATAGCCAAGGATTTGTGAAACCTTGATTTCTAATATTTTAATGATATCTAACCAGACCTATGAAGGAGAAGAGAATGAACAAGAACTGAACCCTTTTTCATGAAGTAATATAATAACGATTGAAATCCATGTTAATAGAGAATTAATAACCTGATATATCTAATTATGCAGTACTCTTGGAAGTTAGAAAACTTCATGTATCAACTTACCGTGTATAAGTTACTAATACGAAAGCAATTATGTTGTGAAAGATGTTTACACAATCCCACACTCAACATGATGTAGACTGTAGAAAAGAAATTAGTTGGATGATCTACTTAGATTAAGAAAAAATAAAATAAAAGATGCTTCATTTGAGTTTATAATTTTAGTTATGGTACAGATAAGTCACACAAGTCATCAGTCACAAAACAAGGAGGAACAAGCTGATTCTTGCCCAGTTCTAAGACTTTTGTGAAAAAGAAGAAAATTTTGGTTAAAAATTGTATGGCTAGGTACAGTATATATGATTATGGTTTCTCAGCAGGTCCTTCTAGTCTTATGTAGTCATACATGACTCCTTGGAGAGGTGTGCCCCCTCTTGTCTGAGTAAGATAGATTGTGTTGCTTCCTTTGTGTAGTAAAGTGCTTGGTACCTTGATACTCCAGAACCAGTATAAACCATGGATTCCATGTCTTGCTATAGCATTATCGTCACCTATTAGCCCTGTCGAAAAAAGAGGTGGCTTGGCATTCGCATTGTTAACTCGAACTTCCAACTCTGCATAAGTGGCAGATGCCAATGCCAGTTGAAGTGTGTAGATTCCGGGATTGACAGCATTGAGTTCAAACTGTATCTGCCATGTAGTTCCTACATACTTGTTATTTCCTACACTTCTAGTCACTTGAGCATAGAACCAGTCGTCACCGTAATTGTTAGCACCAATATTGTAGATGAGGTCCTTGTGAGGGTAAAGCTCATAATAACGTGACCACAAACCGTATTGCCTAAACTTGTCCAACTCACTTCCCTTGTACAACTTGTTCATCAGAGTTGGATATGGATCCGGTATGTAGAACTCGGCAGCTGAGCGATCAGGGATGCCGATTTCCCACAATGTAGGACCGATTCTCGGAGGTTTGTAAGTAATACTAGCCAATTCTATCTTACTTCCCGGCTTAATTATAATGTCAACTTCATATTTGTAGTCCCCAACTATCCCTGGAACAGATGCATACAAATTATAGTGCCCGGGTCTAACATGTTCAATGAAGAAATTGCCTTTTGCATCAGTTTGAGTCCAAAATTGGTATCCCTTGCTTTCCCTTTGCCATGATCCAACTTCTCCGGGTGCAGCCAATCCAACATAAGCCGAACTTGCCACCGGAATCCCTGGAATGTATGGATCATTTACTAGTAATTGGCCTGAAACCGATCCACGTTGATTTGAAGAAGGATAGTCTTGAGAACTAATGAAATTGTATGGCCAACTTTTAACTTCTTCAAGCATTTGATCTTTGGCATTGTTCCATAATGTACGGATCATTGAAGAACTATGTGAGCTTGGAGCTGCCGAGTTAAGATAGACAAACACAGGTCCGAAAACCTTCTTCCATGCCTCACCTTCTTGAAACTTCAGCCCAACTTCTTTTCCAACATAATGAGAACAAGAAAACACAGTCATGGAAGTTGGTCCAACGTGGGAGGTGAGGTCCTGCTTGAAAGGACCAGCTATACGAGACTCATCACTAGGTGTGATCATCCAAAATCCCACCGGTGGTGCCATAGAAATCCAACCATGCACCTTGATATCTTTGTCCTCAGCCGAGTACTGGTACTTATCATCTACCTCCCCTGCAAATTCAGGACTGCTGGTCTCATTGTTCATGAGAACAGCTTCCTTATATGCAAGTGGCTTACCGCGTGCTCGGTCCTGGGCTGTTGGCATGAACCTTTGCCTAGTGTCCGATACCGCCATGTAGCGAAACTTGGCTCCTAGAAGCTTGAAGGCCACTCTAAGGGTCTCCATGCGCCCTCCTGGCCACCCTTGAAGCCGCTCGAAGATGGCGTAGGTATAGAAACCGGTACGTCCTTGCTGCAAAATGTACCTTTTGTCAATGTTCATCGGAACTGTCACGCCGTTATCGCCGCGGTGGAGGCTGGCATTGTATGTGGTGATGAAAGATATTTCTACTTGGTCCGGACTCTGCGTGATCACTTTAAACTGTGTCCCCGGTAGTTTGTTCTGTGTGTGTACTGTCTCTGCGACGTTATCCCAAACCACATCCCAGTACCCTCTATCACCTTCGACATTGTTAATTTCAAGCAAGTTGTCAATTCCTCCATAACTTATTGCAATAACATCCCCACCAGGATTAGAAAAAGTTATCTGAACAAGCTTATTGTCCAACACAACTCCATTTTTGACCATCTTGATCTCGACCGCATTTTCTTGACTTGGTAGTCCATGACTTCCTGGTGATCTTGCCGCAGTGCCATCAACAAAGCTAGAACAACAAAGAACAATCCCCGTTAATAATAACGCCTTCAGATTCCTCATTGATCTTCTCACTTTTCAAACTACTTTCTCGATTTTTAGATATCTCCGATGACACGAATTTCGATCACATAGGTGATGGATGATGGATATATATCCCACCTTTTTGGTGGAGGAGAGAAAAGCACGGAGTGTTTCTATTAAAGAAAATAGATGTACATAGAAATTAATTGGATAGATAATTAGTCATTCATGCATGGCCACTAATTATAATTAGTCACATTTGTAGTCATTATGCATGGCTATGATCCACTACTTAATTAATAGCGCTGGCTAAAAAAGCCATTCAATAACAAGTTTTTGTAGAAAACAAAACCAGCTAGAGCGAGTTTGAGAGCTTGATACCGAACGATATAACATATCTATCATTAAAAGAGAGGGGGTTCAGCATGGGGTGGTTGGTTTTAAATTTGACATGCATGTGTTTCCGGTAGGCATGCTATAACATCAGGTATAACATAATTTTCCTACTCACAATCGATTTTGTGGCTAATCGGTCTCATTTAGAGAAATTATGCTATATCTGACGTTATAGCATGCCTGCTGGAAACACGGGCCAAATTTGTAACCAGGGCCGGTCCTGAAGAATTCAAGGCCCAGTGCGGGAAAAAAAATTGTGCCCCTTATATAATTTTTTTTTCAAAAATACCAATTTTTTTTTTGGGTTTAGAACCTAACCAAGTGCAATGCTAGGAGGCTTATCCCCACACTTGAAATTTTTTATTGATATGCTAAAAGATGGTACTATGGGGAGGACATAAAACAAATACCCCTCAAAAGAAAAGAAATACAAGGATTAGATTGATTGAGGAGAGTAGACAATCTCATGACATTTTCACATCATGCTTTTTGCTTCTAGAATTATAAAGCACAAATACATGAGAATAAACGAAATCAACAAGATAACCAACCACCAGTCAAGTTAGACAAGAATAAGTATCAACCTGCAACTCTTCTGAAATGACTCATTCTTGCATTTTTAGAAGCAAAATCATCAACTATATGTTCAACATCAATAGCTTTCAACATATTCTTTTCAATACTCAATATTGTTAATCCATTCAACCTATCTTGAGTCATAGTTGTCCGCAAATAAGATTTTATCAACTTTAATTTTGAAAAACTCATTTCCGCAGATGCCACAGTAATAGGTACAGTCAATAAAACCCTATAAGCAAGTGCAATGCTAGGAGGTTCATCCCCACACTTGAAATTTTTTATTGATATGCTAAAAGATGGTACTATGGGGGAGGGGAGACATAAAACCAATACCCCTCAAAAGAAAAGAAATACAAAGATTAGATTGATTGAGGAGAGTAGAACATCTCATGACATTTTCACATCATACTCTTTGCTTCTAGAATTATAAAGCACAAATACAAGAGAATAAACGAAATCAACAAGATAACCAACCACCAGTCAAGTTAGACAAGAATAAGTATCAACCTGCAACTCTTCTGAAATGACTCCTTCTTGCATTTTTAGAAGCAAAATCATCAACTATATGTTCAATAGCTTTCAACATATTCTTTTCAATACTCAATATTGCTAATCCATTCAACCTATCTTGAGTCATAGCTAGTTATCCGGAAATAAGATTTTATCAACTTTAATTTTGAAAAACTCATTTCCGCAGATGCCACAGTAATAGGTACAATCAATAAATAAGCAACCAAAATATTTGGAAACATATCCATCTTCTTTGCAAACTCCATAACTTTAATGGAGTTCCATGGATTTCCATATTGATACGCTTCACTTGGTAGCATCTCCTGCAATATTTATAATTCTGAAAGTAAACGTTTTGCATCAATATCACAGTCCTCACCATGTGTCAAAGCATTTTTAAGTTTCAAACAACAATTTTTCATTCCTTCATCATCCAATAAATAAAATCAACCGTGATGCATCAAACAAGAAGCCAAATATAGATTCAAAAAGTTCCATTTGTTCAAATATAATCTTCAATTGAGAAATTGTCATATCAACTAAAACAAGAAAGTAGTATGTTCTAAAAATTTCTTGAGCAGATTGATGTTCTCTTTCTGTATCAGCATTTTCATCAAAATGTCTCTTTCTTATAGCCTTACGTTTTACCTGAAACACTAGTTCAATTCTCATTTCATCAGCAATCTCTTTAGCATCAATCATAGCAGAAGTAAACCCATTTTCTCTATATTTTTCAAAAAATGAAACCAATCCTTTCAAACTTTCAATAACTACATCAAGAAGCATATCTTCAGATTGAAAGTTTTTGCTCACCAAGTTTATTTTGTACAAAATTTCATGCCAAATAACCAAACTCAAAATAAACTCAAAACTTGAAAATTCACTTGATACTAATTTCTCGGCACCCCAACTTATCTTTGAATCATCAGAAACTTCAACTAATTTGATTAAAGCATCTTTTATTTTGGGAGCTTGACTTTTTATTGCTTTTACACTTTCGAATGATCATGACCTGATGAACACAGAACAACTTATAGAGAGAGCAGACAAAAGATTTTTGGTTCTGGAGAATATCAATCGTCAATCTAGCTTTTTTATTGCTGCAACAAATCTTCTCCATAATTGAGGCAATGGGTAATTGAATCGAAGAAGAATTAGGAGATTAAGATTTAAGAGTGGAGAGAGAAGAACAGAGATTAAAGAGAACTGGAGAAGACTGCCGACACAGAGAAACAGAGAAAGAGGAGAAGAGAGATGGAACGGCTGGAACCTTTAATTCAGTTTTTTTTTTAATACATAACAAATGGAAAAAAAAAATAATTGGGTCCCATCAGCCTTGGGCCTAATGCGAGGGCACTGCTTGCACTGGGCCAGGGCCGAGCCTGAACAGACGTTTACACAATGATGTAGATTGTAGAAAACAAATTAATTAGTTGTCTCATCTGCTGCTTAGATTAAAAAAGAGAAAATGCTTCATTAAAATTTATAATTTTAGTTATGGTGCAGATAAGTCACGCAAGTCATCAGTCACAAAAACAAGGAGGAATTAACAAGCTGATTCTTGCCCAGTTCTAAGTCTATGTGAAAAAGAAAAAAGAAATGTGGTCAAAAATTGTATGGTTAGCTACAGTATGATTATGGTTTCTCAGAAGGTCCTTCTAGTCTTAGTGCACATGACTCCTTGGAAAGGTGAAGTGCCCCCTCTCGACTGAGTAAGATAGATTGTGTTGCTTCCTTCGCGTAGTAAAATGCTCGGAACATTAATACTCCAGAACCAGTATAAACCATGGATTCCATGTCTTGCTATAGCATTATCGTCACCTATTAGCCCTGTCGAAAAAAGAGGTCGCTCGGCATTCAAATGGTTAAGTCGAACTTGCAACTCTGCATAAGTGGCCGATGCCAATACCAGCTGAAGTGTATAGTTTCCGGGATTGACCACATTGTCAAGTTCAAACCGTATCTGCCTACATACCGGCCATTTCCTACACTTCTAGTCACTTGAGCATAGAACCAGTCGTCACCGTAATTGTTAGCACCAACATTGTAGATGAGGTCCTTGTGAGGGTAAAGCTCATAATAACGTGACCACAAACCGTATTGCCTAAACTTGTCCAACTCACTTCCCTTGTACAACTTGTTCATCAGAGTTGGATATGGATCCGGTATGTAGAACTCGGCAGCTGAGCGATCAGGGATGCCGATTTCCCACAATGTAGGACCGATTCTCGGAGGTTTGTAAGTAATGCTAGCCAATTCGATCTTACTTCCTGGCTCAATTGTAATGTCAAACTCATATTTGTAGTCTCCAACTATACCTGGACAGATGCATACAGACTATAGTGCCCGGGTCTAACATTTTCAATGTTAAAATATCCCTTTTCATCGGTTTGAGTCCAATATTGGTATCCCTTGCTTTCCCTCTGCCATAATCCAACTTCTCCAGGTGCAGCCAATCCCACGTAAGCCGAATTCGCCCTCTGAAGCCCCTTAACGTATCGATCATGTACTAGTAACTGGCCTGAAACCGATCCACGTTGATTTGAAGAAGGATAGTCTTGAGAACTAATGAAATTGTATGGCCAACTTTTAACTTCTTCAAGCATTTGATCTTTGACATTGTTCCATAATGCACGGATCATTGAAGAACTATGTGAGCTTGGAGCTGCCGAGTTAAGATGGACAAACACAGGTCCGAAAACCTTCTTCCATGCCTCACCTTCTTGAAACTTCAGCCCAACTTCTTTTCCAACATAATGAGAACAAGAAAACAGTCATGGAAGTTGGTCCAACGTGGGAGGTGAGGTCCTGCTTGAAAGGACCAGCTATACGAGACTCATCACTAGGTGTGATCATCCACAATCCCACAGGTGGTGCCATAGAAATCCAACCATGCACCTTGATATCTTTGTCCTCGGCCGAGTACTGATATTTATCATCTACTTCCCCTACAAATTCAGGACTACTTGCCTCCTTGCTCAAGAGAACAGCTTCTCTAAATGCAAGTGGCCTACCGCGTGCTCGGTCCTTGGCTGTGGGCTCACCTTTGCCTAGTGACCGATAGTGCCATGTAGCGAAAGTTGGCTTGTTTAAGCTTGTAAGCCACTCTAAGGGTCTCCATGTCCCCTCCTGGCCACCCTTCAAGACGCTCGAAGATGGCATAGGTATAGAACCCCGAACGTCCTCGCTGCATTATGTACCTTTTATCAACATTCACCGGAACTGTCACCCCCCAGTGGAGGTTTGCATTGTACTTGGTGGTGAAAGAAATTTCAACTTGGTCCGGCCTTGCCGTGATCACTTTAAACCGTGTTCCCTGTACTTGTTCTGTGTGTTTTTCGCCTCTCCAGGCGTATTCCAAACCACATCCCAGTACCCTCTGTTACCTTCCTCATTCTTGGTTTCAAGCAAGTTGTCAATTCCTCCATACCTTATTCCAGTAACATCCCCACCAGGCCTTGAAAAAGTGACTTGCACAAGCTTATTATCCAGCACAACTCCACCTTTTACCATCTTGATCTCCACCGCATCTTGTCTTGGTAGTCCATAACCTCTTGGTGATCTTGCCACAACATCAACAAAGCAAAAACAACACAGAACAATCCCCACTAATAATAATCTCCCTAGATTGCCCCCCCCCCCACCCGATTTCCTCATCGATCTTCTGACTTATCGAACTACTTTCTCGTTTTGTAAATCTCCGATGACACGAATCCCGATCATAGAGGTACTTATAGAGCACACAATGTCACAATATGAACCATCTAGTACAACCCCAATACTATCAGGAATAGGAACAAGCCTAACAAACCCATTACCTGAACGAACTAGGAAAACCCCACTACTCTAGAGTCAATCCTAGCAACACATTTGATCCAACGGCTCACAAACAACTTCTCCCCATAAAATTCCCCACAGATTTCACCAACCGTTGACACCACCGGACTTTCCCTCTTTCCCCAAAATCTAAGAGCAAAACTCTGCAACAAATCAAATCCCAAAACCCTAATTTTCCCGAAATCAAATTTCCACCGGAAAATTAAAAACCCATAAAGGAACCCACTTTCCGATACCCATTTCCGATCTAGAAATGGCCAATGCTTGGAAACGAGAGAAACCCATCAGACCCATCTTCCTTTTCTGCTCCGCCGCTCTCTTCCTCCTCTTCTTCTTCTTCATCTTCCTCACCCTCCAAAACCCTAGCTCCTCCCTAAACCCTAACCCCATTGTTTTGAGCCCATTCCGCGGACCAATCCAGCCCTTCAATTGCGATCTATGCCCCCAATCCCACCCAGTCATCGCCAACGTCGTCGAGGGCCTCAAGTACCCATTCCTATACTCCCTCGCCGATTTGGGGAACTTGCCGGAAAAGCCCCACAAGAACATCGTGAGAATGCTGAAGGGAAAGCCTTTCCGGCGACCCGATATCTCGGAGACGATTCAGGAGGTTTTGGGGAGGTTGAGGAGTGAAGGGAATAAGGGGAATGGGGTTGTGGTGGACGTTGGGGGCAATGTGGGCATTGCCAGCTTTGCTGCTGCGGTGATGGGTTTTCGGGTTTATGCTTTCGAGCCGGTTTTGGAGAATCTGCAGAGGATTTGTGATGGGATTTACTTGAATCGTGTTAGGGATTTGGTCACTGTGTTTGAGGCTGCTGCGTCGGACCGCCTTGGGAATATTACCTTCCATAAGGTAGTATGTTTCTGTTGGTTTTCTTTATATCAAAATTTTTTGTTGAGTGAATTTATGGATGCTTAGTTTGATAGTTTTTGAGGAAATGGTTTAGGCGATTGGATAGGTTAAACTTCATTTTGGGTTTAGACTTGATCACTTTGCAAGAAATTGTAGCAGAACAAGTACCTGCAAGTCTAGAACAGATCACATTCGTATTGGCTTGTTGCTTTTACTCTTCTTTGCAGAGTTGAATTTTAGTCAGATTTGGTTTGATTCGAATCTAAGTATAGTGAACACTAGAATTGAAATGTGAGAGTGCATAGGATTGTAATCAATATGATTTGGATCAATATGGTTGTAAGGATTGTGCATTGGCTGCAGTAGCGTGTGCTTACTTGTGAGACTGAGAATATAAAGATGCAATATATGAGGCTTATCCTGGCATAAGTTAACTTGATGCTCTTTCTTTAGTTTGCCGGTAATAGATAATTGTAGATATGCTATTGAAATTTTCAATTAATAATGTGTTGCTAATGTAAATCCTTCTTATGTTACCAGTTGGTCGGTCGTCTGGATAATAGTGCTGTTTCAGCCACTGGTGCAAAGTTGGCTTTTAAGTCTAATGAGGAGATAGCAGTTCAAGTAAGGACTGTCCCTCTCGATGATGTAATTCCAGAATCTGAACCTGTTCTTCTGCTCAAAATTGATGTTCAAGGCTGGGAATATCATGTGCTGAAAGGAGCTAAGAAGTTACTTTCAAGAGCTGCAAGTGAAGCACCATATCTTATTTATGAGGAAGACGAGCGTCTGTTGGAAGCCAGTAATACCACTAAAGTAGAGATCCGAAAGTTCCTTTCTAGTGTGGGTTACCGTCACTGCATGCAGCATGGCACAGATGCACACTGCACCAAGGAGGGTTAACACACTATCGTATCTCAAGTTTTGCTACAAGAAACAGATCCAAATGATAGTTAAAACTATCCTGTGACAGATTACTCAAACACGGTTCTCTCAGATATTCAATGGTCTTTCAGATATCACAATACCAACATGAGAAACTGCATTCTAAATGGTGGAAATCTGTAATATATCTAACTCCATGTCTGGTGGTTGGAGACAATCTTTTAATTGTTATGTGGAAAGACATTGTAAGGTGTACTGGTGCAAAAGAAGCTGTTTGTTGAGATTCACCAGATTCCTTGTGGCTGGCTTCTCGCTAGTTTTTGGTTTCATATCTAGGAGGTGCCTCTGAGGCTATTCACTGTGAAATTCTGTTTTTTCGTTGCTTGTTCTTACTGATGTGTTATGTTTCATCGAGGATGTTGACTTCACTATCTGTAACAGCTGCTAGCAGGCACAAAAAAATTCCTCCCTTTCAAATATATAGACATGTTCTTCCTTGGGACAAGTTGAGTAGGCAACAGATTACACATCAATTCAGTACATTCTTCATCTTTATTTGGACTTTGAATAATTGAACAAAGCTGAGTAGCAAACTATATAAGGTGAAGGCATTCCTTTGAAGATATCAATCATATACAGATATCTTATAGAACTGAATATTCAAAAGAATTCGGGTAAAGTCTGAGCTGGTGACTGTCACAGGAGTAAGGTATGCTAAATTTGAGTTGACGAAAAAAGCATGCCGTCACCTGCATGAAGGAACCGTAAACATGTAAATTCCAGAATATAGAACCCCAATTGTTGAACCCTATCAATGCAAATAGCATTCTAGTTACTGATCTGTGCATGCCTCAAAAGGGTAGTGTCTCTGCTATCAGAGCCTCAATTCGGCAGCTGTAACCGCAACGCTCCAGCCATGAAGATTATTTTGGCCCACTGGTTTGGGAAGGGCCAGCTCTCTCCACCATGATATCATACAGTTGCTTCCCATTCTGCTCGTCACAGAACACCACATATCAAATCTTTGTATTATTTTACATACAATCACTGTATGTCCACGCAATTCACATCATTTCGCAAGACAAACCATTCGGGTACTCTACATTTTCAATTTTGTAAATCCCTCTTTATTTTCTATATAATTTGATGCCAAAACCAGAATTGTTCTTCATCCAAAACCTTGATCAGTTTCTAGCATAGGCCTATAAACTTTGAACTTCACAGACACAGAGGCTTGGTACTTAAATACTTACAAATATCACAGGAAAGAAATGGACTTGTCCTTCTGGCTTTGTTTGAGTCTCTTTGAAATACACCAGAATAGGAAAATTTGGCCACCAAAGCTCCCAGTTCACAAATGATGAGTATCTACATTCAGTAAATAAGTGAATGAGCTTATCCTTTAATTAAATCCAAAAGGTTAGTAGATAGAGCTTGCTTACTTCCAACGGTTTTTACCACCCACGAAGACATTCTCACCCGAATTCTCAAGCTCCTCCCCTACTTTTACTTCCTAAATAAACAATGAGTGAACAGGCATCATATCAGTACTAGATCTCCTAGTAAACCCTTACTGATGAAAGTCATCACTTTATTTCAGAAAACTAAGAAGGTTGAGTGAACAAACCAGAGCCTCCTCATCGAAGACAAATCTAACTCTAGTAGTCTGGAAGAAGAACACCAGAACAAAATAATTAGCCACTTCTCAAACATGAACATTTCAACTTGGCTACTAAATTTCTGGCAACAGTAGCTTGTACTCCAATCATTACAGTACAGTGATTTACCTGAAACAATAAGAGTAATCCAAGGAGACCAACAGGCGCAGCTGGTAAAAGATTGTTTGTATAAGCTAACCCACCAGATAGACCTGTTTCAGTTAACATACTCAACATTATATATAATGATTCTATAAAGTTTGTTTATAGAAAAGTAGAGTTTGTAGTCAGCTATCCAATACACGGTCCTAAAAACAAATTAGTCGCAAAAATTATGATAGAACAAACTTCAGGCTCCCATGAAATCCAAAGCAGTGAGTCTGATGCTAGTAAAGTTCATTAAACAATTAACTCAGCTCATAGAGTTTAGTAAACCACTAAATAGTGATAAGAAAACTCTGCAAGCGAAACTAGAACCGGAAATCAAGAGTAAGTAACATGTACCTAGTAGCACAATTGGAATCCGGTAATCTGGCTCAGGTATCACAGTCTCTCTGGTGGTCTTGACTTTCCTTCCAAACTATCAAACATGAAAATTGGCATCAACATTGGCACACAGAATCTGATCACTATCAAAATCCAAACACCAACCAATCAAAGTTCTTGCTTCCCACCCAATTAAATTTTTTTTTAATCACTTTAACACCTCTCATATTGCCAAAGAAACACATGCTAACTCAATTAGTCAATTTCAGGCAACAAAAACCAAACCCAATACTTGAAATATACAAGGGTGAAGTAACAAACCACTGAGGTCACCACAAGTGAGCCACCATAATTTTTCCTCAGCAAACTATGATCAAGTAACAGATTGCCATTACCAAGACTCCTGAAGCTGCTAACAAACCCACCAAGTTCTTTATCTGTTTGAAGAAACACACAATCAATTTGCCATTCTATTCACAAACAGTAAAAACACCAAACCTACGTTTTGGAGAGAGAAAACAAGGAGCTGACAAGAGAGCGCTTGCCATTTCCTTCAAGTCGGAAAACAAGTTCGCTGCTCTTGTTTCTCAAGGGCAGGAAATGCTTCCAGACTCTGCCAGTGAATTTACCTATATGACCTCCTCTGCTGTAAAAGACTAATTTGAGAAAAGGGGCATTGCGGTCTTTGGGAGGGTAGATAAGGCTTATCTTGTACAACGTGCAGTCGTCACCACCAACTATTAAAACCACTTTCAGTCTCAGTTGAGCTCACAGATCAGTGGTTGTACTAAAACCTCTAGAGGTCTAGAAAACTCATCGAAATGGCAACTTGTTCTTCTCTTTGCCTAACACCAGTTTGTTCGTTCAAGTCCTCAAACAAACCAGGTAACTCTATCTCTCTCACTCGTTCACTCTCTGGGTTATATTTTTTTTGTGTTTGATTCTGAATATAATCTGGGTTGTTAATTTGATTGTGTAGGAGTTTTAATTGGGAATTCGGGAGGTGGTAAAGTTCTTCGGGTCAATGAAGCGTTTCAGAACTCAAAAGCTGCAAAGACTCAATCTTGGGAGATCAAGGTGATACATTTTATCAAAACCCAGTTTAGCCTTTGTTCAAATCTCTCAATATTGAGAATTGTTGTAAAACTCAGAATGGATATTGGATGTTACCCCTTGAAGGTTGTTTTTCTTCCATTGAATTCACTTTGGTTTTGTCTTGCAGGCAACAGATGGTAAACAAACCACCAAGATCAATAGCATAGTCTGTAGTGATTGTGAAGGAAATGGTAAGTAATCAACATGTTGTCAACTCTATGTTATGCTATGTATAGTCACTTGATGCATTAGAATCAAATCTCCGAATATGAGCATGCATGATTTTCAACTAGTCTGCAACTTTTTACTCTTTTGTTAGCATCCGCATCGGAGGATTTGAGCTGACCTATTGATTCAATTCATCAAAACAGGTGCTAAAGCTTGTTCTCAATGCAAAGGTACTGGAGTTAATTCTGTAGACCACTTCAACGGACAGTTCAAAGCCGGTGGGCTATGTTGGCTTTGCAGGTAGCCTTCTTCGCCCCTACCATGCTTAGTGTTAGTATTACACCCACAAGTGTTACATATATTAAGTACTAACATGTATTCACCATCAAGGTTTCCATCAAAGAGCGAATTGAGCTAAGCTATCCTATTGGAGATATCTTAAAGCTTAAACATCCATTGGATTTATCTTCTGAACCCTCGGTTTCTTTACAAGTTTGTGCTTGTTTCTGAATATATGTGCTACATATCTCGCAGGGGTAAAAGGGATATTCTGTGTGGAGAATGCAACGGTGCTGGGTTCCTTGGAGGATTCATGAGCACACACGACGCCTAGAAAGGACAGAAATCCTATCATAAAATACCAAAGGAATGTTCAGTGTGTTGTACTATGGATATGTAAGAGAACCAGTTCCTTTGGTTAGAGATTGTAATGTTTTACATATTGTTAAAGAACAGCCCAACTGTTATTTGGGTCAAGTATGTTGGCAGCAGGTTCTATTCTTCATTACTGCATTTTTGTTGAATTACAAGTATGGAACAAATTTTACAAGTGAAGTGAATTATCAATTATCTGCTAAATAAAAAAATTAATAAAAAACACGCGCCAGGTAGGGGTCGAAGACTTTCTGTCTAGGAAACAAACGCTCTATCTAGGGCTGGGCTCTGGCCCAAACCCGGGTAGTATTTGTTAGGCCCGGGCTCGGACCGGTTGTGTTATATCCGGGCCGGGCTTTAGAGCAAAAAAATCAAGGCCCGGCAAAACCCGGACTGGGCCGGGCCGGGCCGGACCGGTTTTCGGGCCCAAAATCACAGAATCACAGATTCCCTGTTTTCTTTAAAAAATGACAGAATTTTACAGAAATGTAAACGCACCTCTACAAATCAGCACCTGCTGCATCAAAAATCCCTAAACTGCATTCTCAGCTCTCACCACACACACAAGCTTACAATTATACATCAAAGATTCAAAGTTTCAAGTGTTCAAGCTTGAAGGCACCAAACTGAAGTTCAAAAAAATTGAAACTGAAAAAAAGAAACAAACCAAAGAACCAAATTGTTCAGGTCACAGTTTTAAACTTAAACAAGATGAACCAAATTGGCAAAGTGTCAACACCCAACATTCAACAAGATGAAAATTTAAACGTTTAAAACAAAAAAGACATGCATCAAGCTCTTGGCCTCTTGCTAATTGATGTAGGCTTGTAGCTCCACCCTCCACACATCCAAAACAAAAGTACAAAACTCAGCGACTCCTTCAGCGTTTTCCTTTAAGAAGAGTCACAAATTCACAAATTTCATCACAAATTCACAATTAGGCAGCAAGTAACTAGTAAGATATCAATATTTCCAACCTAGTGACTCACTCACAAACTCACTCACAAGACGAGTCAAGGAAGAAATACTAATGTATACCTTTTGTTTTGTTTGATGCAAGAGTCATTTTTAAAACTTTTGTTGATTTGGGTTTAGAGGTTCCAACATCAACAGTAGCTTGACTTGATGGAGTTGCGGTAGCACTTGTTTTAGCTACTTTTGCAGCTTTCAAGAATTTTGAGGTTCTAGCTGGCTTAGCTGCCACAACTTGAGCAACTTCATCTTCATCATCTTCGACACACACACACACAGTGTTATGCAATTTCATCATTTCATGCCATATCCACACAAATCCAATTCAACTATTAGCTTAACATGCCATAACGAGTAACACTAATTAGAGTATCAGATTATATTAACTCAGAAAACACACAAACAAGGCCAAAAGTGCCCTAATCGATCACTCAATCTTCCATTCACAGGAATCACAGCTCCCTCCTATCCAAAAGTTTAAAAATGAGAACGAAAATGAATGAACAGAGGAGTAGGAGGAGGAGAGATAGCTCACCTGGAGAGTGGAGACGCGAAGCCGAGATTGAGAGGTGCACAGTCACACACAGTGACGCGAAACAGAGATTGAGAGGCGCGGTGAGGAAGAGAGGGGTGAGGACGTGAGGCGTAGGCGGCGGGCGTCGCAGGCGAGGCGATGTCGAAATGAGGTGGAGACGAGTCGAGAGGACTCAGAGTCTCAGTCTCAGAGAGTCAGAGTAAGGACTTTAGGGTTTGAGACTTTGAGAGAGTGGCCGAGTGGGTGTTTACAAAAAAAAAGTCTAAATCGTGTGTGGTTGACTCTATTGTAGTAATATAGAACATAAAATTGTCCAATAATTAACTGACACTTAGGAAAGTCGGGCTTTCGGGCTTAGCCCGATTGAGCAAACATACGGCCCGGGACCGGCCCGGCATCAAATAAGTTTGGGCCCGTAATAAAGCCCTGCCCGGCCCGACCGGTCCGACCGGTCCGGTTCGGTTTTTTTTCTCCATCCGGTTTTTTTGCCCAGCCCTAGCTCTATCCACTGAGCTACAGGCGCTTGAATGGCTGATAATTTCACATTTATTTATTTATACTGTTGACAGTGATAATAAACCGAGTGTAAGAAATTGATGTTAACCAGGGGAAAAATCATATATAACACATACGCATGAGCTCATATTAACAACTGATGATGATATTGTTGATCAAAATAACAAAAAAAGAAAATACAGTTCAATGATTTTCTTCTCATTCGTCATATCAGAGTTGCTATAGCTTGTTCTCAATGCAAACGTAGCCTTGCCTTTGTTTAATTTTCGTTTCTCACACCACACGAATTTTCATGCCTAACACGTAGACAACATTTTGGTGACGTAGAGTACGTGTGGCCATTGGGCTTCACACGTGGACGTGGGTAGCCCGTTCTGATACCATGATAAAGTAATTTGGGGTTCACATCCAAAACCAATTGACAATGGATAGAATGACACAAACTCATATAAATCCACAGACAATGTCTCATATTCCCAATGTAGGATTGATATCTCAACATTAACATTGTTGGTCCATGTATGGTAATACTAGAGGATAATATTTGAGTTATGATTCATGTATGGTAATTTTTGAGGAAAGTATTTGAGTTATGATTGCAATTGGAATCATTTAATGAAAATTAGCACATGATTGATGGTTTATTAGTTGGATAAAATCAAATCTCACTGAATCCTTGGCTAGAAAAAGGAATTCATAAATATAGAGGCGTGATAGGATGAAGCTTATTTACATAATGAACAATTGTTTTTCTGTAGCAAAGTGACTGTATCCAATGTCTCCAAGGTCAAAGCTTACAACATCAAGTGTGCGCTAATAGAAACACAAGATCACAACAGCAGCAGCAGCAACAACAACGCTATCATGACAATATTAGACGGAGAATTTCTCCTGAATGTTTGAATGATTTCTCGGTTTCTTCCAAGCAATGGTTCTTTTCCTCCCTCGTCCAGCTCTGATACACAATGCAATAAATATAGAGTCAGATCAAGCCAACAGATGCAGACAAGAAATGTTTTGCAATCAAAACGCAAGGAATTTACCTCCGCAACTTTGTTCAATTTCTCCCTTACGTTCTGCAACAATTGAGAAAGTTCACCATCCCATTTATAGAATTCTAAATCTTTCTTGTCGAGGATCATTTCAGCCACCTGAAGTAAGGGAAGAGCAAAAGAACATCAGTTAAAAACTTAAACTGAAAGACAACCAGATGCAGTTTGAGATCCCTTATTCTTTACTGCACATAACTACATCTTTTATCTACAATTAACTATCATGTTATGAAAGTCGAAAGCTAACCCTGTGGCAATCAAAACCTGTTTCCCTAAAGTCACAAACATATCACCCAGTCCCCTCGATCAGACTGAACCAGGTCCACAAACTTAAATACGATATACCCATATGAATTAAATGGTAGTTCAAACAATATGACGCATTAGTTGTATACCTTTTTCCCAATCATTCGACCACCAGCTGAATGAGCAAAGTATATATTGTAGAAGTGGCAGAGAAATGCTTGAGGATCCTTCTCGGACAATTCCTTAAGATACTCAGCATAGGTGATACCAGGAGCAGAAGGTTCTGGTATAGCATGACCTTGCTCCTTGAACCACTCCAAATCTTTGGCCAACTTTTCAGACCTTTCCAATCCAGTATCTCTAAACTCAGCATCTACATCCAAAAGACCACATAACAATATAACACATTAGAGCTCAGTATAGTAACAGTACAGGACACAAACACAGAATATCAGATGTTTGGCAAGATAACAATGTCATCACAATTAACACAGAACATGTTTCCAAAACAAGTAGCATGTCCAATACTTCAGGCAACGACCATATTTCCCAAGTAATAAAAGGACTAAACGGAAAGCCTGATTGATCCTTTGATTATACAATACAACCCAAGTGCTATATGTATGATAGCAAGACCGATGCAGCATTTTAACATAACGTTATTTGATAAAGACACATTAACATACACAGATCGAAATTAACAGGAACAAAAATTCTGTCTCACAACATCTGCAACTTATTGAAAGCAACTGATAGCTCGTGAACTCTAACTCATTGGTAGACCTATTCCAGTATCACTATGTGAAGATTGTACATAAACAATAGTGATCAGTCAAAACTTCTCGATGCACAATCACACACTCCCAAGTATTTTTAACTGTCAAAACTTAAAAGCACATAAAAAAGCTTCTACCAACTCACAAGAAGGGAAGGGAGCCCTGTCAACAATCCCTTCAAGCGTATCATACACCAGCTTGCTATCCACCAGAAACTTCAAGTACCCCTCCACCGTTGGGTCCCACTTAGCCACCGCCTTCTCCTGAGGTTCCTTGACCTCCTTCTCACCCTCCTTAGCCTGGTCTCTCGTATGCAGCTTCATCGCCACAAATCTCATCTCCTCCACAAACCCCTTTCCCTCTCCCGGGTACCTCTTCTTCGGCGGCATCTCCGCCGTCGTCGCCGACACCACTCCGGCGACGGACTTCATGGGTAGCCTGGCGGTCATCTTGGGAAACGATACCGTGAAACTTTTGGGCAAGAAATCTGACGACAGTAGCTTGAACTTGAACTGGGATTCGTTGAAGAGGGACTGGGATTGGGAGATTGGGGTTAAAGAAGCCATTACTTCAATACCGAAAAGAGTAAGAAAGAGAGACTTCTGTAGCGTGTACGGAGATTTCTCGAATTAAAATAAAGAGTGTTTTATGGGGGTGGCTTAAGGAGCTGCGTCACGTACTCTTCAAGGCAAAGCCATGGAGTATTGTATTGGAATTATTGAAGTGAGATGATGGTGGAGTATGGGGGTGTCTGTGATTTGTATTGTATCTAAGAATTTTCAATGTTTGGATTGGATAGAGGGTGTGGTTTTGAGTTTGAGCTTTCTGTGTTTTAATGGTTTAGTTTACTGGTGGGATAGAGACGACCGGAGAGGGTCAGGGGGGTGAACGGCGTCGTTTTGGGAGTTGTGGGTTGGAGTGTTTTTTGTGGATGGGGGAGTTTGTTGTGGAGGAGTGTGGAACAGTCTTCTGACTCGATTCTGTGCTTGGTTCGAAAATGAAATAGAGAGATTGGATGTCGTTTTCTCTGGTTTGTAAACGCTTGTCCCTCGTCGTCGTGGAAAAGAAAAATGCTTACCGACTGGGGGTCATTTTAAATAGAGGTTGCTAGATTTGTTTGAATGGTTTGATTTTTTCTTTTTTACCTTTTCTGAGTTTTAGAACTGGGCCCAAAACTCTTTGAAGCTTTTGTGCGTGTTTTCCTCAGGATCTCCCCTGTAGTACTATTGGCTTGCTGCGAGGATGATAGCCTGCTGCGGTGACATGTTGTTTGTGATCTGGAGCCATGAACTTTAATGTGGATTTGGTAGCATGACGGGTGAACAAAATACATGAAAGAGCATGCAAAGATGACCTTGCGCGGAGGCTGAAGCCTTAAAGCAAAGGCGAGATGACTTCTCATCAAAGTAACAATCCTAAGGCGAGGCGAGGTGACTTCGCGAAGAAGGGGAAGTTCAGGCGAGGCGAGGCGAGGTGACTTCACGAAGAAGAGGAAGTCCAAGCAAGGCGAGGCGAGTTGACTTCGTGAAGCAGAGGAAGTCTAGGCGAGATGGCGAGGTGACTTCGCGAAGAAGGGGAAGTCTAGGCGAGGCGAGGCGAGGTGACTTCGCGAAGAAGAGGAAGTCCAGGTGAGACGAGTTGAGGTGAGGCGAGGCGAGGCGAGGCGAGGCGAGTTGACTTCGCGAAGAATAGGAAGTCCAGGCGAGGCGAGATGACTTCCAGGCGAGGTGAGATGACTTCCAGGCGAGGCGAGGCTAGGTGACTTCGCGAAGAAGGGGATCGCGCGGCCCGCATGCACGCGTGAAGTAATAAGAGCTCCATATGGACTTTAGTGTTGATTTGGTAGCATGACAGATGAACAAAATACATGAAAGAGCTTGCAATGTGGCATGAGGCGTGGAAACTAGAAGCACATGAGTTGCAGAAGATAAGATTTTCCTATGGCTAAGGGTTTGTTGCAAGGTACTCTACTGCAGTGAGGAGAAAAAAAGGATCTGGTGGTATTTGATGGGTTTAGGGCTGTATAGAGCTTGAAAATGGTTTTGTATTGGAGACTAGGGATGTTTGGCTTGATGCTTGAGGCTTGCTTATGTTATCTAGGATGTATTGCTTGGGGGTTGCTTGTTCTCTGCCTCCCCATTCCCCTTTTTCTTGCAGCAACTAAAGCCTTTATTTATAGGCTGGAGGGGGTGAGGCTAATACACAGGTTTATGAGACAAGTTTGCTGGACAATCAAGGAGATGTATCATGTTGAGTTCAAATATACAAAACACTGTAGTGACCACAAAATTAAGAGGTGATGCGTGAACTTGGAATTGGAGCAGCATATTTTAAGGAAAAGTTGTTGTTATCTATTGATAGATGTGTATATTGGAATAGCTGCGGGGTAAAAGCAAGGATGATGGAGACTTGTACTTAACGTGGAGGACAAAATTACTGCGGGGTAATTGGATATCTAGGGATAACTATTGCGGTGAAAGTATTAGGCTATATTTGGTCTTATGGGTTTAGGTTCTCATTTTTGCATGCCCGTTAAACAATTTAGGTTGTTGGGCTTGGATTTTGGTCCCAAGTCCAAAATCGCCAACAAACGAAATCGAGAGTGAGCCTCATGTACTTCCGTTGCCTTCCACACCACACCAAAACTTGTAAGCCCCAAGAGCGTGACATATGGCTTGGGTCCACATGCGTGGCATGAATACTATAATATGTAACTTTTGCATTTCGAATGCGATTTACATGTGCATTTCTTTATTGAGCTTAAAATATCCAGTAAGCATGAATATTGATTTTTTGGGTCTCAACACCGACTTAACCTACAATATATTTTGTTGATAATCAATCTCGACTTTAAAGAAAATAAAACATAACGAGTAGTTATTTATAACCAGCATTGTTTTATGTATAAGGTATTACTATTAACACACATCTTTTTGTTATTAACACATCTCATCTAATTTCATATCCGCATATTTTTTATTTTATTTACACCATTTAAATTTGATTGATGATTGATTTTCATCGTATAAAAGTTTTGTTAATAGCAAAAAAGGCACCCTTGTGTATAATCCATATCACAACAGGTAACGTTGGCATTATGTGTGAGTCTATGATCAGTAGTTTCATTTTGTAGGAGAGTAAAATGTGATTTAATTGTTTCAAGCCCGAGTGATATGATTATATGGTGATGGGTTAGAATTATTATATAACTATTTTTGGAGAAGATATTGATAAAAACGACGCTTTGGCCGAGTGGTTAAGGCGTGTGCCTGCTAAGTACATGGGGTTTCCCCGCGAGAGTTCGAATCTCTCAGGCGTCGATTTTTTTTTGACATTTTTATGCATGGGCTCTACTACAATGGGCTTTAAATCTTTAATAGCCCAATAACAGCACAGCACAACGGCACGACCCATTCATATCTGGCCCAAAATAATAGTTTCTCTCTTAAACTCAATTATTCATTTTGTTTACTTTGGGAACCAGTAAATTGTTATTGATTCATCCAAAGTGAGTCTATATAGTATTCATCAAAAGTGATGTACATGTAGACAAGGCTTTGATACAGTTGAAGGTATGATTCACCTCTACACATTTATTTTCTATTAATACAATCACCCCTTTTTTGTGTTTAGTTAAACTTGGAGCACACTTTCCTAATCTCTCCATCAGCACCAGTTTTCACATCAATGCTGCTCATTTTGATCATGGCTTTTGGGAACTCAAGGTCAAATCTAAACCCTAGCAATCCCCTTATGCTTCCGGCATAGTTTTGCAGTATGTTGCGCGTCGTAGCATCACCCAAGAGCCTCTGATCCGACTCGAGAACTGCATTGCCATCCCTCACATTCTTGAAGAAATTTGCATCAAACTTGCTCTGGCTACCTTTATCCAGTGCCACACGTTTGGATCCATCGCCATCTTTGGGGCAGAGAGCTTGGAGTTGTGCTAGAGATGCTTGGCTAATGGTTGGGTCGGAATTTCCGGTAGCTGTGAAGTTGTACAGGCGGTACCTGAAAAACAAGCAGTCTGTTTGGCCAATGGTATGTGCCCCTGCATGACAATAATTCAATCTCCTTAACTAAATAGCATTTTTGTACACATAAATGACCAACTTTGAGGACAATTTGAAAGTAAGATGCGTAGATAATGATCTACTACCATTAACACTGTCTATTTGAAATTTTACTAAACATAAGTTGTCAAGCACCTTGTTACCTGATCAGTACCAAACTAGCCGTAGCTCTTTGGTGTAGTTACTTGTAATAAAGAGTCTTACCAACTAAAGTTACAAGATCGTGATCGCCAAGGCCTTTAGCAGCAAATTTCTGCCTTTGGACGGCAATGGAATCCAGAGGAGATGGTAAATTCGATGCCTGAGAAGACGAAGAGATCCTGCCGTCTCTTCTTCCGGTAGGTACTCTCCAACTTGGACCGTCACTCTGAAATAGAAGCCATAGATGCTTTTAGTAGTGTTTTATAACACAGTTATTTGGACCAGTGAAGCCTACAGAGTTATGTTACCAAGTCAACAGAATCACGAGCAGCCAATGCAACTATATCAGCACATGAAACAATTCCAGGGCACGAGGCCTCTAGTTGTGCCTTTGCATCATCAATAACTTCAAATCCTCTCAACCCCAGATTCGGCAATGCATTTCTCTCCGCGGAGGTGCCCGTAATCAAAATTGAAGCATCACAACCCTGCAACACAACACAAGCATCAATAAAAAAGAATACAAACCAACTCCAAAATGTACGGAATTAACAAATTTATAATTACAAAACCTGGACAAAGCAATCATGGAAGTGAAGCCTAAGCAAGCCAGCTGCAATAGTAGGATCTTTGTTGTAGTATGACTCAACCGTGGACCGGACAATGTCCTCGGCTTTCGGACATGAAGAGGAGTAAAACCCGGTTTTCAGTTGACCTTTCACAGGCAAGATCATCACCAGAATGACAAAGAAAACTGACTCTTTCATATCTGCAATGAACAAGGAAAACACCAAACTCAATTGGGTGTCACTAGCTAGTTTACTCTTCACTATATACCAAAACATGAAGCACTAGTCTGTTTATAAATGATTTTAGGCCTGCAAATCCTTTCATTAGTGGAACGTGTGGGGCTGTACACAAACTTTTATAAGTGGATTTCACTGTATATATGCTTGTTGTATATGAATCTGAGCTAATGGACTAATTGAATAGGCCTCTCTGGTTTTCTTTGATTCTTTAGCTTTATCCCTCCACTCGTTGACATTTGTGGTTTCAAGTGCTTTCGGCTTTTCTCCTTGATTTGGTTTCACATATGCTTTCGCTTTCCTACTTTCGCATGGAAACGTTTGCATGCAAATTGTTAGGAAACGTTTTCTACTTTCAAACGTTTGCTTTCGTTTGATCTGATTTAGTGCTGCACTTTCGAGTGCCTTAATCAGATTAGTTCATGATTCATCAAGTGCAGCACTTGTATACGTCACAGTAATGTGAGTGGAAGGAACAAAGAGATATGGATTGAAACAGGCTAGGGAACCATTTTATTAGCGAAACAAAATCTCACAACAGCTGGAGTTCAACTTCATGCATCTGTTATGGAGTTAGAATCATCTATTCGATCCATACGACTACAAACTTGCTTTTAACAGTTGTTTAATCATTATTAGATTTTGGTAACTATATATATCTTGATCAAGTAACCGACATCGTTAGCTCCAGAACCAAATCCAGATCAAGAACAAGGGCTTTCAATTTTTCGATGAGAGCATTACTGCTATTAGGCCAAAGAGATTATTATACAGAACTTATCAAATTAGGCCTCGATCGATCTCAAAGACTTGTAGCTTTCTTTAGGGTTGATGGAGTACAAATATATTATAGCAACTCCTTTTCTGATTCATTTGTTCCTAGCTTGTTTCCTTTTTTCCTTCTTTTTTTTTTCCTGAAACCTTATGTTGATCGATGGAGGCATGAGTAGTATGTGACAGCATAACATTCAATTCCCATAGAGTTAGGTATCCAATATGAATGTACATACATATTCTACGTTACTATCGTGTATATAGGTCTAAAACTCAGCCAAAACCAACACCAAACACCTACATCTTAGTTGTACGAGACCATTACAAATGAGACCAAACATGCTACCTCTACTCAACATGATCACCACCATTGTGATACTCCTGCTCGTTAGGGTTTCTTGGACCTCTGCCGGTTCGTGGCCTTTTCCGGTACCTGGGACATGTCACCTTTCCTTGGACTTGTTAGGTCCTTGCTTTCCTGTACATCCTTCAAAACCTACACCAGCTTGCTGTGAAGCTGCTGCGTCCCTCGGCAATAAAATAACTCAGATGAACCTATGTTACTGTTTAAAGGATTTACAGACGAATGGGATTCTCAACATAACTCCACTTGGTATTCTCCTCTCCTCCTGTCATGTTTCTGTAAAGCTTGCGCCGGTACCTATCCGGAAGACATGGACTGCACCAAGTAAGCTAAATATATACTCTCATTTCTCTCTTCCATCATACATATCATAATTCTACATTAGAAAAAGAAAAGACTGAGATATTTACATAATGTTTATTATGTTTTTCACAGGTATGTACTTGAAGGAGATTCAACAGTAGGCTCTTACTGGGCATTGGTAGGAGATCCAAGAGATCCAAGCATAGGCCTTCACTGGGAATTGAGAGTTCGGGTTCCGAAGTTTATGAACTCGTCTGTTGAATAAGATTGCTTGTTTTAGTTAGTGCTAGTTACATGGCTGTTGCCTACTGCATGGACGCACTTGGTGCCATTCTCTTAGTTTCTTAAGCAAAAGTTGTTGATCATATAGACACTATATAGGTTATGATATGTCATATGAAAGGAAGCCTAATAAGCTAATAGGCCAAAGAGATTATTATACACAACTTTATCAAATTCTACTGAATTCATTACATCTAAGATTATGGATTTTACATTGGTGTTAGTATATAAAGTATGCATTGCAGAATGACAAAAATAGAAAAGAGGGACAAACTAGTCCCCTGTTTCATTTGCATAGCCTAACTACTTAGCAAGCTGTTCCAGAACAGTAACCTTTTTCCAGGCATCTTCTTCTAAACCACTTAATTGCAGTGGTGGCAATGAAAATGCACTCACAGTGGAACTTCCACTTCTAATTTCTTTCAAAGCTCGCAACGCTGATATAGTGCTTTTCATGTACAAGCTCTCGATGTACTCTATCTCTGCAATTTCCTTGTTCACTCTGCTAAGTCCATCACTCTTGGAAGTTGAGGGACCATCATCAGATGCTTCATTTGAAGTTGGCGGTTCACACATTGCAAACAGCTGATCAAGCGTGCACTCGCACTCCTTCACAAGCTTGTAGAGCAAGTCAGTAGTGAAGAAAGGTTGTTGCAGGACCTTCTGAATAAAGGGCAAGCGCATAAGAGCACCAGTTCTTTTGTCGTACTTCTTGAGTATCTTTACCAGTCCTGTAAAAAGAATTCAATGAAGCTTTCAATACCAAAGATTTCAAATAACAGTAGACTACAAGTACCAAAAGGCTCTAAGATCCACCAAATATAAATTCTAGGGACCAAACTACATCGTTTCTACCCAAAGGAAGGCATCAAACATTTACATTGTATAAATAAATATTCCATTACAAGGCAGACAAATATAAGTAGAATACATATCTCCTTCGATAAAATTATGCATGTTAGCCAACAACTTTCTGAGTAGACCAAACTTCTTTGATAAAGAAAACTAAACAATATAATGTTCTGCAGAACTGGTCCATACGGACCAGACCATACCAATCTCTCTAGTGCCCCTAAGTAGCTATAATTCTGCTACATGTTGACACAAGAGAGCAAGGAGCTATTGAGCTAATATGAAGACATGAAGTTATTGTTACTACCAAAGCACAAATCTTTGTTTCTTATTAACATGTTCCTCAAAGCCTTAATGCGAAATTGCAGGTAACAAGGCTCTCGCCACAAGTTTAAGAACCCAATATAAGAACCTGAATGCCTCATTATATAACTCAAGCACGTACAACGCTAACAAAACCATTTACTACTCCACTGCAAAGGTTTGGTATCGAAAAAAAAGAAGATCAATACCTGTATAGTTCAGGGCACTGTAATTCTCCAACAAAACCATCTCTCCATGGAAATCCACTATCTCCTTGCGTATCTTCATAACCTCTTCAGTCGAATGCTTCGCTTTCGCCACACTGTCTTGTATTTCCTGCAATTCATAAACACAAACAATAAGCAACTATCCCAACATCACACTAGCTTTAACCAATGCGCAAGTCAGTATTCGTTCACGGTGTTTATTTTACACTGACGGAATATACTTCCGCCAAGAAAAGCACCCGCCTGAGTGGTGCGAACCAGCTCAAAGTGACAGGTGGCAGCCTCTCACGCACATGAAGAAGTAACGTGCGGCTGAGGAAACGCCAAAATCAGTAACTGCCGTCGTGTTAAACGGAGATCACAGATTTCATGCTCGGTTTCCGCAGGCTCATTCATAATCATAGAATACACGACGTCGTTTTCTTAGTAGTCTAGATGAGAAATCTTCAAAATTCATTTCTAAATTTAGAAAACGACAAATTTTCCGAGAAGAAACTAACTCTGTTAGGACGAATCGTACCTTCAGTCTAATGATATACTCTTCTTCTTTCTCGACGAAGAAGGAATTGAACTTCTCGAGCTCGTCCTCGAGGAGCTGAATGAAATTGATCTCCTCGGACGACATGTCGTCCGGAGGAGCGTCGCCGTCGAGCCTGGGGCGCTTGGCGGGGCGGGTGGAGGCGTCCTTGGGCTCGATGAGCTTGAGGCGCTTCTTGAGCTCCTTGTAGGAGAGGAACTTGTCGCGCCATTCCGGCAGGGTCTCGTCGATCTGGCTGCTTAAACTCTTGCCGAACTTCATGTTGAGAAACGGCTCGTCGTTTAGAGAGAGTGTGTGAGGAGGGAGGGAGTGAGGGAGAGAGAGAGAAGGGGAAGGGGAGGGAAGGAGGGGGATATAACGGGAAGGAGGGAATATTCGAGGGGTAATTGTTGGAATATCCTCTTCCTCTTTGAGTTTCTAAATAGGAATTATTCCCTTTTCTTACCTCACAGGTCATCAATGAACTCCAGATATAGAGAGAGAACTGGAAATATTTTTGTTTTTATTATTTTATTTTATTTGGAAACTTTTACATGCTTTGGAGAATGGACACGTCGGCCTGTCTGGCTTGCTTTTGGAGTGACTGACTGGCTCCAAGGAGCTACTGAGCTGGCTCGTGCCAAACGGGTTTTTAATTAAAATTCTATGTTCACGATGAATCATGTAATAAAACCGACTATAAGTTTGTTAATTTGAGAAACTTCATATAAAAGTGGAATTAGTGTGGTATGCATGTAAAAAGACAACATTGACCAATCCTGGACGTTGGGCTTTTTTACTATTTCGGGCTTTTGATGCGCAGGAGATTCGGATCTTCCTTTCGGATATTCTTCCCTACCTTGAAATCAGGAGTCTCAACTCTCACTCAAGGAAGTTGGAAACTTCAACTTCGCTCTCGATCTTGTTCTTTTCATCTAACTCCACCAATTAATTTGTTTCCCCTCGCCAAAATCATGTTCTTCCTTTATTCTTCACTTGGGGAGAACATGTTTGAAGAAGATTAATTACTTGTTAGATTCGGGTATCTAAAACATTCGTTGTCATTTTTATCGGATGTATAAGTTACAGTCAAATCTAACGACTTAACAATCATTTTTTTGATATTAACATCATGCATTTTGAAAACAAAGTAATAAATAAGCAACAATTAAACACTGTACTAGGTGGACTCAAGTTAGATATTGTTAGCCGGTTTGACTTATTATGATGTGTTCAAATTAATTAGTAGCTCACAGAGTTAGGGTATCTAACTGTTTTGTAACCTAGCTGTATAGTCATGGATAATAATCGAAGTCCATGAGCATATTCTTCATTAGGTTCCTTTGTGCTTCCAGATCTAGGTTGGCAGTCTTGTCAACTACGTACTCTTTCATCAATTTCCCCACCCAAAAGAGAACCTCCATTTTATGGCGCTGCATAAATCCGGAGAACAATATACTAAATGACTAGCATACTATCCATCTCAATCTTTTACATATTTGATTAATACCAAATCATAAGCATGACATGCAAGTCAATTCTCTCTTTCGGGTTAGCTGGTGTTTTAAAATTATGAGATTTGCCTTGGCTGCTTCGTGGTAATGATATTATTATTAACAAAAAGAAGCATATACCTTATGAAAAAAGGTATACAAATCTTCATGTTGCAATTAATAATTAGTTTACTAATTAAATAGCATTACCACCATATCTTCAACCTTAATCTTGCATGCGTATCTATGCTGGTCTTAATCCCTGGTTCATCGAGCACATTGAACTTCTGGGTTGAACTTCTGGGTTTTTTATTTAGAATATTAGATATCTCACGTCGAGCAATGGCATCTATCCACAAGATTTTCCTGGATATTCCTAGTGACGGTGTTTTTAAATCATGAAATGTGTTTGAAGTTTCATCAAGGACTTGAAAATTTAATGAGTATGGGTGTGCAGGATACGGCTGCCAATATTTGATTATTATGCTTCCATTTCTTCACATTACATCGCTGTTGTTTAGGATCAGAAGCCCAAGAGATAATTAATTTGATGATTGAACCCTAAACCCTGCACCACTCTTGGGCTTCTGCTTCAGGCCTTCAACCAAAGTGAACCACGGAAACTTTTTTTTTTTTTTTTTACAAATCCTTTGTATTTCATATAAGAGAAATTTATTTTAAATACACACCTCTAATCTCTTAATACACACCCATATTATTTTATATTTGACATCATATTTTGTAGGTATGTTTAATTACAAAAACATCCATCAATTATTAAGGAAAAAAAAAGAAAAAGGAAAAAACTTCTTCTTCCGTAAAACCTAATTATTCTCTATTATTATTACGCATCAAAAGAAAATAAATAAAAATTTATTCTCCAAAATTTATCACCTAAATTTCAACTACAATGGTAATCACATATACTATTTACCGATTCATTTAGTTTTTTTTATCAACTTTAGTTTTTATCTTGCAGACTAAAAACTAGTTTTTATGTTATTGTACTTTTACTAGTTTCTTAACTTTGAAAAAATTATGCATGTTCAATAATTTTTTTCTTCAAATTATAGCTGATTAATGTCATACTGTAGATTTGGTAATATAATATTACTCTTTTGATTATAAATTGAAAAATATCAAGAAAAAATTTATAACCCGATGAAAAAAATATAATAGAAAATAAAAGATAATACGTAAAGAGAGTTGTGATAGTAAATATATAATAATTATATTAAATAACAAATTATTATTAGTTTTAGATATTGAGGGTATTTTAAGCGCAAAGCTGATGAAATGTAGCAATGTACTATCTCCATCCATGACGTGCTTGAGGCTGGACAACGAGAGCTCCCACATCGGAATATGGCAGAAGCGTGCAGGTCGACGCTCGGATCATTCAAATTGGGTCATGACTGTCCAACTTGGAAAGAAGAATATTAAACCTGATGATAGTATCAACAACCAGCAGATATATGCATCACACCCATCAATTTCTTCAGAGTCTCCAGCATCATCACCATTGGAGACGCCTAAGCTAATAGCAGATGCTTATGAAATGAATGAAGAGGAGAAATTATCATTGCAGATGATAGAGGAGCTGCTTCGTTAACAGAAATTGATATATACTTGTAGTACGTACGTATATCATATATATGTGTACTCAATCAAATTACAAATTTATTACGTTTACATATGCACTTGTTGCATGTAATGGAAGCTGTCGAATTGGTTTCATATGAAGAAATACTGTTCAATTCTGTGTAAGCTCATGTGACTAAATTTAAACCGTTGGATTTTTTTTCAATAGTCGAGATTTTAAGAGGGCTTGGCGGACATGTCATCATGTCATGTGTCTAGGCGGAAAGTCTGTGTGGCCTGGTCTCACGCCAAAGGAGTCAATGCAAGAAGTGTATGTACATAACATAATCTTAACCCTTCATAACAATTCGTATGTTTGACCACCATGTTATCATATTATTTTTTTTAATCATAATTATGTATGTGAAAATACTTTTATCCTAAATGTACACGGTCGGATGTTTTTAACGGTCGAAATTTTACGTATGCCGTGTCTAGGCGGTAACCTCTGCCGCCTGGTCCTACGCAAGCAAGGGGTCCCCACCTTTTAAAAAACCTCAGGCATAATGTGTTCTGGCGTCAGCCCAATTAACTGGGCCTAATCATCCGGTTATCCACCTACCCGGCCCACAAACTCTTCCTCGGTCCCACCTACCATTCAACGGTTAAACTACCAGTCTCACACAGAGCGCGAAAATCAGTACCGCGCTCCAAAACCTTATCAATTTCTCTCTCTTTCTCACACACATTCTCTAATGCAATCACATCTTCCAGTCCAACTCGGACGACTCGACTCAGCGCAACTCGGTCTTCTCCGCCGCAATGCTGAAAGGGAAGCTCAAGCTCCCGGACAAGGCGCGCCGCGTGTTCCCGGACCGCCTCGGCAGCCTGGTCGCGGGGTTCGATGAGAAGGCGGAGGAAGATGGAGCGTCCGATTTGGTTTTTGAGTCGGGGGAGGAGCTGGAGACGATCCAGCCCAACGGGTACGGGTCGAGTGGTGGAGAGAGCGGGGTCGAGGATTTTGAGGAGGAGAGAGTGGAGCGGGTTGAACCGGATTTGAGAGTCCGGCAGCCCAAACCCGAGAGAGATGGGCCGGGTTCGGTAATGGCGGCAATTGCGGCCGATGAGAGAAGGTCTGATCTTGAGTATGAGGTGAGAGAGAAATTGATGTTGAAAATTTTGGTGCATTTTGATATAATTAGTAATAGTTGTAATGTTTTTGTAATTAGGGTTTCATATGCTTCAGAAAGATTAAAAAATTAAAACTCTAGGGGTTAGAGAAAAGAAATGAATTGTTTCATGGTATGATATGGTTGAAGGTACTAGTCTGGAAGAATAGAACTTGAAGGAGAGTAGTACCAGACTGCGCTTGCAAACTGTGTAGCTTTATTGATTCGACCTACATTTTGCAGATTCGATATTTATATCATTATGGTTTTCAGATTATCCTACTTATTCTTTATTTGTCAAGGTTGTTGAAGCCTTGAGTTGTAATCTTTTTTGTTGATTAGGTTAATCAGCCGGAGGTAAATTTGGAAAAGTTACAAAGAATAGCCAGTTTAGGTCTTCCTGATGGAGGAGGTTTGCGGGCGACAACCTGGAAGGTATTGGATCTCTGCATTGTTGTTCTACCAGATTCTTACATTATGCAAAATTAATTTGATTACCATATGTGCACTTTTATTTGTTTTTTAGGTATATGACTATGTACGCATATACTTAAGCCAATGTGTGTGTAAATTCCTTTTGGGATCAGTAGAGGCTCTAACAAGAGGTCTTTCGGACTTTATAAACCTCTGAATCTTCAATTGTAGTAATAAAAGCCTAAGGTATGGCAGTATGTTGCCGTAAAGGTTGTCATCACACCCAAAACTCTTAGTTGATTACCGCCATCTAGAATGGATTAGCTGTTGCATTGAGCACAGGAGCAGCTGTTTGTTAAATCTCTTCAAATGTGTTTTGTAGCTAAAAGCTGAATAAAGATTGAGGGCAAAAATCCATGAATAGTAGACAGCACAAGTATAACATATACAGTCACTGAACCTTACGATTGGGTAGACGTGTATCCTACCCTTTTTCTTCTCCTCTTTCCATGTTCATACTTTCAATGAAGAGAATCCTGAACTTGATTTTTAGTCAGTTCCCCTTCCTTTGTTGGATCAGATTGGAATAATATTTCTTAGGAGAGTTTTGATATAAAAACGATAATTTTACACTTCACTTACTATTGTCTAATGATAATTTATGGATAAGGACAGAGGTAGATACTTCACTTTACACAATTTCACAAGCTGAACTTTATAAAAAGGCTTTTTCTTTCTTTTTTTGAACTTTTGATGTATTGATTGTCCCTTACATTTCATGCATGCAGCTGCTCCTGGGTTATCTACCTCCTTCTCATGATTTATGGGAAAAAGAGCTGACAGAAAATCGACGAAAATATGCTAAACTCAAAGAGGAGCTCCTTTTGAGTCCTGTAAGATGCTCACCGAGTTTCATGCTATCGAACTATATAAGTATATATTTGAGTTGCATTATTTTTGGTAAGTGATTTTTATGTACTAATCAAAATCTTGAATCTAGACAGTCAGAACTCGCAAGGAAAAAAGGTGGTGCCATGAGTTTTTGTGACCCGCCTGCTGACAGTGCTATTGATGGACCACTGAAGAGACGTGAAATTTCCCCGGAAGACCACCCTTTAAGCCTTGGTAAGGCTTGTGTTTGGCATCAGTACTTTCAGGTAAACTGTCTTCTCATATAAAGGTTATTATAAATTGCCTACCATGTGTATAATAATGTGAGGCTTATCATGCTGCACTCTGTTTATAGCATACAGAGATTGCCGAGCAGATAGACCGTGATTTACCACGCACACACCCAGATTTGAAATTCTTCTCAGGGGAATCATCATTCAGTAGGAAACACAGGGTATGTGATCCACACACCAATTGTCTTTCTTTTCTTGATTTGATATCCTTTGTACAGGCATCATTCAAGCTAGACCATATATCAAATGTACTGCTTACTCTTGTTAGTTTCTCTGTTTGTTTCACTTGTCCAACTAAATGCACTGACCGGATGCTCTGTATATTTCAATTTTTCAGGAAGCACTGAGAAATATTCTACTCCTATTTGCAAAACTAAATCCAGCAATCCGTTATGTGCAAGGCATGAATGAGGTCCTGGCACCACTATACTATGTGTTCATCACTGACCCTAATGAACAAAATGCTGTAAGTGACCTCCCGGCAGTTTGTCAAATTTTTTATTAGATGTCCATTGGCTTATAGAAGTTTAGCATGCATCTTATTGGCTAAAAGTTAAAGGCTAAGTTAAATTGGACTAGTAGAGTATTTTTGATCTTTTGAGGTTTTAGTACTCATCTTAGTACAAGAGAAATGAAGTGATGGTTCCATTTGCAGGCAAATGCAGAAGCAGATAGTTTTTCTTGCTTTGTTCGACTCTTGAGTGACTCAGTGGATCACTTTTGTGAACAACTGGATAACAGTGCAGTAGGCATACTCGCCACACTTTCTCGCTTGTCAGACTTACTGAAAGCCAATGATGAAGAACTCTGGAGGCATCTTGAGTGCACCACACAGGTGATATATCATATTTTAGATGCATGTATCAAGCTTTATCAATGCAACATTTTTCTTGCAAAGTTCTCCAAGTTTTTTTTATTTTAACAGCTTGGGATGAGTCTGACAGCTTATAATATATGCCTTCTTTGAGCAGGTGAAACCACAATACTATGCATTCAGATGGATCACATTACTACTCACACAGGAATTCAATTTCCAATGCATCATGAGAATTTGGGATTCACTGTTGGGTAATCCTTTTGGTGTACAGGTATGGTCTCTGCTCTCTGCTCAAGCTCTCTCGCGCGCGCGCGCACACACACGCACGCACGCACACAAATACGTGTATGAATAAATACTGATCTGTGGTAAGACAACTCCACAGGATATGCTCCTGAAAATTTGTTGCGCAATGCTGTTATGCATGAAAAGCAGACTAATGAGTGGTGATTTTGTGGCGAACTTAAAGCTCCTGCAGCACTACCCTGAAATTAACATAGAACACCTCCTCCGGGTAGCTCGAGATATTAGCTCCAAATCGTCTTCCTATCGCTTGTCTTTGTCCCTGTAAATAAATCCTTAAGCTGTACATGTTTTGTTGTATCTCAACATGGTCTGTAATGATGAGCAAAGTGCTGTTGCCAGAGCTAATTTGAACCCAGAATTTTCAATTGCATATGAAGAGTTTTGTGCAATTCATTTGTCCCAACCAGCCTTGAACTTGGTCAAAGTGATCAATGGTGGCTACCCTGTGAGGCCAACTCACAATCAGCTGCAGAAAATTCTAATATGTGCAATTCGGCACGTTAGATAGAAACCCACATGCAGTGATGGACCAGAATTGCTGGGATTAGTACAAGTTGTCATGGTATAACAAACAAACAAACTACTTAAAGATGTGACCGACTGAGGGTTCTCAGAAGCGTTGGTCATCTTCCCTTGGGAATAGAAGAACGGCGCTTTCCGCCGTGTTGACCGACACTGACCAGTTGATCTCGACCTGATACCTAATGCTTTGGCCTCTCCTGGTTAGCAATCTAGACCTTTTCATCCAGCCGCCGATGAACTTTTGAGAGCCTCCAGAAGATCAAAAGAAAACAAAAGACTTGAAAAACTTATGAAATGTGACAGTTCGGCACTTTGGCATATAATCTCAGTTTTCCATGACATGATTATGTTAGCAGATAATAGGGTTGCTCACCTGTTCCACAATTGGACAGATAATGCACATATAATCTCCATTGACATTTTATATTCTTGAACTCCATTCAACGCATAGAACACTAGGAAATATATATTGCATTCTCACATTGCTTCCTATTCTTTAAAGGAAATGACACCTCAATCTCTCATCTGCCATTCAATTCGTAGTAATTGACTCTGAATTTGTTCCTGGTCTTCTTCCTTCTTGCGTTCAAATTAAGAAACTCCTTTGTCTTGGGTTTCTGAATGCTCATGCATGCCAGCACTGCAGCTACGGTATACATTTGTGATTGCTTGACAAAGATTGAGACTTGAATTGAGAGATCATGGCGCAAACAGTGCTGCTGCATGGAGTTCTTCATGCAACGATTTTCGAAGTCGATAAGTTGAAGGCTGGAGGTTGCTGCACCTTCTTATGCAAGGTACATATATTATACAGTGTTCTGTTCTTGCTGTTTTTTTCTTTTTGGTTCGGTTTCTATTATTGAATTTTGAGTTTTGAGGTAAACATGGCCAATCTAAGAAAATGGACTAATGTTTCATACTTCTGTAGAGATTTCCAGACTTCAAGTCACAGTTTTCTGTTTCCTGTATTTATTTTCTAGCTAATTAATATCCTCCAAAGACTGTGCGGCTATCCTTGGTCCTTCTTGGTGGCTAGTATATCTTTCATGATATTTCAACCTTTAGTTACTAATACCAATAAATCCAATTACATTAATTATCTCTATGTTGTTGCTACGAACAAATCCAACTTGAGTAATGAATGTGATAATTTTGAATCACTGTAGCTGTTTGAAGAGTCAGTTGGGCTTGGGAAAGGTTGCAGACCCTATGCAACCATTGATTTGGAAAAGGCAAGAGTCGGGAGAACTAGACTGCTGGAAGAAACAACCACAAATCCACAGTGGAATGAAGCCTTTCACATTTACTGTGCTCATATGGCTTCTAATGTTGTTTTCTCCATCAAAGAATATAATCCAATTGGGGCCAATGTCATTGGAAAAGCCTATTTGCCAGCAACTGAACTCCTCAATGGGGAAGAAGTAGACAGATGGCTTAAGATCACAACGCATCATCACGGTGGACCTTTACATGGAGGTTCTAAAATCCGTGTGAAACTGAGGTTTTATCCTGTAACAGGAAACTGTAATTGGTCTCATGGAATTAAGAGTCCTAAATATCCCGGAGTACCCTACACATTTTTCCCACAGAGAAATGGCTGCAGGGTTACCCTGTACCAAGATGCTCATGTTCCTGACAATTTCATCCCTGATATTCCTTTAGCTGGAGGCAAGTGTTACGAACCTCATCGGTGTTGGGAAGATATTTTTCATGCAATTTATAATGCTAAGCACTTGATTTATATTGCTGGTTGGTCTGTGTATGCTAAAATCACATTAGTAAGGGACACAATGAGGCCGAAGATAGTAGATGGAGACTTGACTCTGGGAGAGCTTCTTAAGAAAAAAGCGAAGGAAGGAGTGAAGATCTTAATGCTTGTTTGGGATGATAGAACTTCTGTAAAGGTACTAAAGAGAGATGGCTTGATGGGTACTCATGATGAAGATACCGAAAGTTACTTCAAAGATACCGGAGTTCACTGCGTGTTGTGTCCCCGAAACCCTGACAATGGGCAAAGCATTGTTCAAGATATAGAGGTTGGAACAATGTTCACTCATCACCAGAAGATTGTTGTGGTGGACAGTGAATTGCCAAATGGAGCACCAGGGAAGAGGAGGATTGTGAGCTTCATTGGCGGCATTGATCTTTGTGATGGGAGATATGACACTCAATTTCATCCCCTTTTCAGGACTTTAGGCACAATCAACCATGATGATCTCCATCAACCCAACTTTAATGGTGCCTCAATCGCGAAAGGCGGACCAAGAGAGCCTTGGCATGACATACATTGTAGGCTAGAAGGGCCAATTGCTTGGGATGTTTTGTTCAACTTTGAGCAAAGGTGGAGAATGCAAGGTGTGAAGGACTTGCTTTTTCAACTCAGAGATTTTGATGAGACCTTCATACCTCCATCTCCGGTTATGTATCCTGAAGATCATGACACATGGAATGTTCAATTGTTCCGATCCATTGATGGAGGAGCTGCATTTGGATTTCCCAACTCTCCTAAAGATGCTGCCATGGCTGGTCTAGTCAGTGGCAGAGATCATGTGATTGACAGAAGCATTCAGGATGCATATATCAATGCCATTCGTCGAGCAAAGAGTTTTATCTACATTGAAAATCAGTACTTTCTCGGAAGCTCTTTCAGCTGGCAGTCGGATAATAAAGATCTCAAAGTTGAGGAGGTTGGCGCTTTGCATCTTATTCCAAAAGAACTGTCACTAAAGATTGTTAGCAAAATTGAAGCTGGAGAAAGATTTACCGTCTACATTGTCATGCCTATGTGGCCAGAGGGTGTTCCAGAAAGCCAATCTGTTCAGGCAATACTGCATTGGCAGAAGTTGACGATGGAGATGATGTACAAGGACATAACACAAGCTCTCAAGAAAAAGGGCTTTGATGCAAATCCGAAGGAGTATTTGACATTCTTCTGCCTTGGAAATCGTGAGAAGAAGCGAAGCGGAGAATATGAACCTCTTGAGAAACCAGGAAATGGTACGAATTACAGTAGAGCTCAGCAATCTCGGCGGTTCATGATCTACGTGCATGCCAAGTGTATGATAGGTAAACCTACTTGTCACATTCTTCTCATTTTGAGCTCTTATGTTGTCAAACTTGCAAAAAAATTATACTAGACATTGTCATGTACTAACTAAAGTTTTTGAAATGCCTGCATTTTGCAGTTGATGATGAATACATAATCATTGGATCCGCCAACATAAATCAGAGATCAATGGACGGCGCCAGAGATACCGAAATTGCCATGGGAGCTTACCAACCATATCACCTATCGACCAATGTACCTGCCAGGGGCCAAATCCATGGCCTCAGAATGGCATTGTGGTATGAACACTTGGGGTTGCTCGACAACACCTTTCTTGAGCCTGAGAGTGTGGAATGTGTGAGAAAGGTGAACCAGATTGCCGAAAAGCTATGGAACCTATATATAAGTGAAACCTTAGAGGGTGACTTGCCAGGACATTTGTTACCCTATCCCGTAAAAATTACAGAGAATGGAGAGGTCACTGAGCTACCTGGGGTTGAATTTTTTCCAGACACCAAGGCTAAAGTTCTTGGAACCAGATCTGACTTGATTCCTTCAATCATCACTACTTAAAATCCTACATTTCATTTCTAGCTCCTGTACTTATTTCCCAATTTTTTCTCTGTAAATGAATTCAGTGAATAAAACACATATGTTTGTTTCTTCCCTTCCTAAACTTCCTTCTTTTTCCAGTTGACCAGGAGTTAGCTAGTGTTCAACATCACTGATAAGAAATTTCAGAAGCCATTATTTGGATTTGATGAGACAGATTGCAAGGTCCTTTCACATCTTTCAAAAGCCCTGTTGGGAATTACATGTCAACACTAAGATTATCAATCAATTCCTTTTTCAATTATTTGGATTTGAAATTTTCTTTTGGAACCAAAAGCATTAAAACTTTAAGGTAGTCTAGTCACCATTGTTAGACTACCAAGTCCCAACTGGCAAAATTAGTATTCAACTGTACTCAGACTTATCTGTACTTATTAGTTGTTGTTAACAAACCATTGCTTTCAGAAGAAGTGATGATGTGCAAGACTTGCTCTCATATTCTTCCCAATCATACTTTTTTATCTTCTCAATTCTGCCAAAATGTCCCAGTTTGATATCACCTAGTTCCTTATCTTACTCAACCCTCTATTATATACAATATTTTGAACCAGTTATATATGTTGCCTATATCTTCTAATCTGTTCTAGAACTCAGCCAACATCTAACCACAATCAAAGGCCATACTGCCCCTTATTGGCTATCCAGAACCTAACAAAGGCCACAACTGAAATTGTGAAGCTCTATAAGCCTCTAATCCATTGGTCCCCTAGTCAATTTCCTATCTAACTAGATCTAACCTTCAAAAACTCCAATCTTTTTGGCATGGAACGGCCTGACAAAGGCTAGCTGCGTATATTCAAAGAAAAACCCACCAATAATTGATCACAACTTGTACCGTTCTGTTACTAACTTCATCTGGGTAAAACTCATATTACCCATTGATCAGAAAACATAGGGATATTTGAATCCTAGGTACATATTTCAAACTGGACTGTAGTACGTTCAGGTTATGCAACAAAGCTAACTGATCAAGAACGAATTCATACGATTAGTGGATTAGTACTGTACGAATTCATTTGTAGCGCGCTAAATTTTAATTACGTGATCAATTATTACGAGACGGGTTTTTATACGAGAATTATCTCCATAAAACTTGGGGTATCCTGCAAGTAGAAGCTACCAGTCTCCTTTCATACAGACCGTGAAAAAGAATGAGAAAAAAGTAATGGTGAGCTGAGGTAAGAGCTTAGTTAGTCCCTCTCTTCCTCCCCAAACAAGAAAGCAATGAGATCAGCACGAACCCTTTTCTTTGCCGTGCTGTACACAACACAGAGAGGGACAGAGTTAGCCAGGTAAAAATTATAAAAACACACACATTCGAAACTATTCAAATCCTTGCATACCTCACATAGTGACCCTTTTGGTTTTTTTTTTTTTTTTTTTTACTCTTACACCAGATCAAAGTGCAAAAGGCCATGACCAAAGATGATCGAAACTTTGGTAATAATAAAATAAACCCCATATGGCTCATAATATTCAATATCATATTTCTTCATTCACATGTAGTAGTTGTAGTTCCCACTCTGCCACCACCATAACTATTTATCCACCTTCATATTTCTTAGTCCTCCCTCGTTCATGTAAAGACTGCCTCTCTCTCTTCTTTACTCGCTTCTTATTTTCAACCACCTTCTTCATCAAAATTCTAATTCTTGAGTTTCAAACTTTGGAATAGAAGACCATGTCTTCCATGTTAGGCTCACAGGGCGTGGTATTGGCGACTGCCATGGCCGTCTCCGGCACTGTCCTCCTCCTCGCTTTTCGCCTTCAGAAACCGACTGATCACCACCAAATTTCTCAGTCCTCCCCCCAAATTCTACGATCTTGTATCTCTTCTGGTACGCATAGCACTCTAACCTAACTTTGTTTCATAATTAGCATTAGTTACATACGTATATATGGTTTCTGATTCTTTTTCTTGTTGGGTTTCGCAGAGAAGAAGAGGAAGACCAAGAAGAAGAGAGTGCACTTTGCAGAGGACGTGGTGGATCCAACTGGGGATGGAGAAGAGTTCAGAAGGCAGATCATAGCTGCTTCTTCTTCCTCCTCCTCCTCGTCATCATCAGCATCAGCATCACTGAACTTCAAGAAGGCTAGTGGAGGTGCTCAGAAATATAAAGGAATGCCAGCAAACCGAGTGGCTCTCTATAATGGAATGCTCAGGGATCGTGTAGTTCATCATCGATTGGCCTACTCCCACTGATCATCGATCATCATTCTCTCTGTATATTTTGGGGTTAAATTTGATTAGTTGTGTACAATTAAAGATTAGTCTTTTGTTAAAGTTTGTAAATTATTTTTCTTTTCTGAGGTTACAAGGAATATTCGGAATTGTAAGGAAATGGTGGGTTTTGGTAGCTCTTGCGGTTTTAATGTTTGTTATAACATGATTAGGTGCATGATATGGTTGCTCCTTCAATAGAAAAACTCTTGTTCATATTCACATCTTGTTGGAATTTAGTTTTCGGGGGTTGAAATCAATATAAAGAGTAAAGGGTGAATCCCTTTTAATTTCCCTTCTTCTTTCTTTTTTTTTTTGTGGAAAACGCCCGTATCAGTAACTATGATTTTACATATAAACAATTCCTCAACATATTGTTCATTCGCGACATAATATCTTCTACCGAATGAGATGGCCTATTCTTTCTTACAAACAAACATGTGTTTATACTTGGATTTAATATGATTGCTCGACATGACGTTCATTAGATCGGATCGTTGTAGCGCCGTATAGTTGGGGACGACGAAATAGTAATTCGATTAAGACCTTAGAAAAGGGAAAGCAAAAGCTTGTAAAATTATAGGTTGAGAAATGATGAGAAGTATAATCCAAGTTGGTCTTGTTGAGCATTTGGCAGCCCTTGACATGTCACACGCCTGTGTATGGAAGCATCCATGCGTAGTGTGACAAAGCCATGTGCTAGGATGCTTCCTCTAGCTCTCAACCCACCGCTGAGACCACTCTTTTCTTTAGCAAATTAATGCTGCACATAGACAAATCAACTACACTTGTACATTTGACCTCATAAAACCTTGGATGGGATGTGTGAAGTATGCACCAAGACTGATGTTAATTGGATGGGAAGTGTGAACTATATATATATTTCTTTTTTGTGACAATTAATCGGATTTGACACAATGACTGATGTTTCTGGGATCTGAAAACACTTGATCCAAAATATTAAACTCATGAAACACTACTAGTATATCAGCATGACATTTTGTAAAACAAATTAAGTTGCAGGTTTGTTCTTGCTTCTTCTTTTCTCGTTTTTTCTGAACAAAACCTTTTGTACATGAGAGAGATGGCAAAAGGGAGTGGAGACAAGTAAACAAAGGAAAAACATGATTATTGGCAACTGAAAATTTTGTTGGGCATTTCGATTTGGAAACACAAACATTTATAAATATGTGGACCTATATGTGTCTCGCTGTTTCTGCATTCTCTTGAAAAAAGCTCGAGGGCATCAATATTTTCAGAAAATATATATGTTGCTTGTGGGGGTACTCGATCATGGTGCGACCCATATGTCATTTGTTTTCCTTATTATTTTTCTGCTAAGACAAATTATAGTTTAGCTATTTTCCTATGTCGGGGTGTGCACAAAAGGTTGGATAAATGATATATCTATGTGTTAAAGATTGATTCCATAGTATTTGTTTGGGGCTGCTATATAGCTAGAATAATGCCCAACAATAGTGAAATATAATTTATGATCATATAAACTTGTTTGCTAGCCCTACCTAGCTATGTCATGATCGACCACTTGATCATATAAATGTTTAATTATTCGACAAGAAATGATGTCACAAGCCACGAGAAAGTTTTGGCCATTGGCCTGATGCATAAGCCAATTGTACTTCGCTTAGTTGCAACAGATCACTAAGAAAAAGTCTAATCAATCAAAAACCTATCTAACATGAGGTTAGAGAGTTTGATGAATAGTAACTGATGAAAACAATTGAATTGAATGATAGTTTGATGGAGTTGAAAGGGGTGCGTATGCTTTTAGATATATATATGTTAAATTTCATGTGATATCTATAAATTTTAAGGATTCATGTTGCCACTTCAAACCACTCATGTGGTAATTAGCATTGTAATTAGCATAAATACCATGTACTTGAGTAGGTTACAATATTACATGCATCTCATAGCTTCACGTGTACAACAAGAAATGAAATGAAATGAAATGAAATGAAATGAGATGGTCCAAAATTCATTTTGGGAAAAAGGGTAAACTTGAAAAACATTTACATCAAGCTTAGCAAGGAGAACGTACGTTTGGATAGATGTCTTGCTTCTTTGGAATGGTTAGACACATGGGATCAGTTTGATTGTTGTACTCTTCCCAGGACTTGCTCAGATCATAACCCACTGCTCATGTCTTTCTCAAAGTTATCAGGGCCACACTATAGTCTTTTCCGGTTTAAGAAGATGTGGTTGGATCATGAAAATTTCAAGGAGTTTGTTAAGAATTGTTGGACTAGTGCCTCTTCTTATGGCTGCCCATTCTCCATTTTACAGCATAAATTACGTGTTCTACGGAAAGCCCTTCGGCGTTGGAATTGGGAGGTGTTTGGTGATGTTCATCGTAGGGTGGAAAAAGACCTTGAAGCTTTAGCGAAAGTTCAAGAAGATATTGCTGCTACTGGTGGCACGGATGATGATTTTGCAAAAGAGAATGAGCTACAAGCAAACTTATCAGAATCTCTTCGTGTGCAAGAAAGTTTTTGGAAAGAGAAAGCACGGTTGAAGTGGTTATCAGAGGGTGATCGTAATTCTGCTTTTTTTCATGCAATGTGTAGAACACGTCGCAATCGCTCTTCTATCACTCTTCTTCGGGATGGCGATCAGGTTTTTGATAACCCTCACTCTATCCAAGATCATATTGTTAATTATTATATGGATCTTTTTGCAAAACATGCAGATTATCAGGATTCTGGTTTGGTGTCTCGGGTGATTCCCTCTATGGTCACTGAAGAGGAAAATGCGTCCCTTACTTCTGTTCCCTTGCCAGAAGAGATTTGGGGAGCAGTTAAATCAATGGACCTTGATAGCGCTCCAGGGCCAGATGGATTTAATGGGCACTTCTTTGTTTCTTGTTAGGATACTGTGGGTGTAGAAGTGATCAAAGCAGTGCAATATTTTTTTACACATGGTCAGTTATCTGCTTCTTTTAATTCAGGGCTTATTATTCTTATTCCAAAGGTGGATCATGCCGACTCCATCAAGCAATTTCGTCCTATTGCTCTTACCAACTTTGTTTTCAAGATTATTCCAAAGATTCTTGCACTTCGATTGTCTTCAATTGCATCTCGTATTGTGTCTCCTCAGCAACATGCTTTTGTTGTTGGCAGAAAAATATCAGACTGTATCTTGGTGACTTCTGAGTGTTTCAATCTTTTGGACTCAAAATGTTATGGTGGAAATGTAGCAATTAAAGCAGATATCACCAAGGCGTTTGATACACTCTCATGGGACTTTCTTTTACATGTTCTCCAAGCCTTCGGTTTTCATGAAAGTTTTGTGCAATGGGTCCAAGCTTTATTATTATCTGCCAGGCTTTCTTTGCTCATTAATGGTAGAACCTATGGTTATTTTTCTTGTGGGCGAGGTGTGAGGCAAGGTGACCCACTCTCTCCTTTACTGTTTTGTTTGGCGGAGGAGGTTCTAAGCCGTGGTATTTCAATGCTTGTATCTTCTGGGCAGGTGAAACGTATCCACTCTCCTAGAGGTACTCTGTCTCCTTCCCATGTATTGTTTGCAGATGATATTATTGTTTTCTGTAGGGGGAGTCGTCAAAATCTTTTGAGGGTAATGAGTTTCTTTGATGAATACGGTAGTGTTTCTGGCCAGATTATTAACAAGGACAAGTCCCAAGTTTTTATTGGGGAACATATGCACCGTCGTCGTCACTCTATCTATGATTGCTTGGGTATTCCTTTAGGTACTGCTCCATTCATGTACTTGGGTGCCCCAATCTTTCATGGAAAGCCTCGTGTTGCTCATTTTCAAGCTATTGTTGACAAAGTCAGATTGAAGCTTTCAAGTTGGGTGGGTTCATTTTTATCTATGGCTGGGCGTCTCCAACTTATAAAGTCTGTAATATATAGCATGTTTGTCTACACTTTTCAAGTGTATGAATGGCCAGTGTCCTTATTACGAAAAGTTGAGAGATGGTGTCGAAACTTCCTTTGGTCTGGTGATATTGATAAACGTGGAATTCCTCTGGTCTCTTGGACGTCTTGTTGTGCACCAATTGATGAAGGAGGTTTGGGGCTTAAGAAACTTGATGTGCTAAATAGCTCTCTTTTGCTCAAGTGTTGTTGGGAAATTTTTACCTCATCTTCTGAAGGTTGTTGCTTTATTCGACATCGTTTTTCAAAGCGTCGTTCTTATGCTCCATCTTCTATATGGCCTGGAGTGCGCAAGTTTTGGGGGTTAGTGAAGAATAACACTCGGTGGTTGATTGGTACAGGTGACAAAATCTCTTTTTGGAGAGACAATTTTTTGGGCAGACCTCTCATTGAATTTTTTGGTAATCATGGTGCTTTGAATGATAATTCTTCCTTGGTCTCAGACTATATTGATAATGGTTCTTGGGTTTTGCCTCCTCTTTTACAACTCAACCTTCCGGCAGTGTGCAATTTGATCTGTCAAGTTCCCATTTCCATAAATCCTTCAATGGAGGACAAATTGATTTGGCAAGCTTCTTCTACCGGTGAACTTACTGCTAAGCATGCCTTTCTCTTTCTGCAACAAGCATCTCCGGTAGTGCCATGGGGTAAGCCTTTATGGTCTAAATTTATTTTGCCTCGTATGTCTTTACATGCTTGGAAGGTTATGAGAGGTACAGTAATTTCAGATGATCTTTTGCAACGTAGAGGAGTAGCATTGGCTTCACGGTGTGAATTTTGTGGTAATAGTACTGAATCTCTAGATCACATCTTTCTCCATTGTTCTTTTGCTGCATTAGTGTGGAATCACTTCATGTACATTTTTGAAATTGGACTTGTTCCAAACACAATTGCTGAGGTTTTTAGTTTGGGTTTAGCCATGGACAGAAGTCCTCAGCTTAAAGAACTTTGGTTAATATGTTTCACTTCTATTCTCTGGTATATCTGGCATGCAAGAAATCAGATCAGGTTTGAGAGCAGGACATTTTCAGTTGCTGGGGTTTGTCGCCTAGTTTCAGGGCATATCCAAGCTTCTAGTAGATTAGCAACTGGTCACATGCATAACACAATTCGTGATTTGTGTATCTTGAAAAGCTTTGGTGCCTGTTGTCGATCGAGGCGTATTCCTAGAATGGTTGAGGTCATTTGGCATCCCCCTTCCATTGGATGGATTAAGATAAATTCAGATGGTGCTTGGAAGCATGAAGAGGGTATTGGAGGTTTCGGCGCTGTTTTTCGCGATTATAATGGTCATTTTGTTGGAGCTTTTGCTTCCAATATTGATATTCCTAGTTCTGTTGCGGCAGAGGTAATGGCAGTGATCACAGCTATAGAGCTTGCTTGGGTTCGTGATTGGAAGCACGTTTGGTTGGAGGTAGATTCTTCTACTGTACTCGACTATATCCGTACTCCTTCACTTGTGCCTTGGCAACTTCGAGTTAGGTGGTTGAATTGCCTATACAGGATCTCTACAATGACTTTTAAATCTTCTCACATTTTCAGAGAAGGAAATAGGGTAGCAGATGCTCTAGCTAATCATGGAACATCTCTGTCTGAGCAGATATGGTGGGATGTGCCTCCTTCGTTTATCTTGTCCTATTATGAGCGGGTTTTTTTGGGAATGCCAAATTTTAGGCTTCGGTAATTCTTTTGTTTTCCTATATTGTTTTTCTCTCTTGGTATTAGATGTTTTTTTTTATACTAGCTATATGGCTGGCATTGGCCTAGTCCTCCGGCTTATTGTATTTTTTTCTTATTTTTTCAATAAATTTTCGTAGGGGGACGAGTTTTGTCTCTCTACGCTTACCCAAAAAAAAAAAAAAACGTACGGGACAATATATAATCGGGACCAATCTAGCTAGCTGTCTGAATAGAACGAACGTTCCTGTAAATTGAGCTCAATGTGATATATCAGTCCGTACATACGTATCAGAACTATGTATGGATTATATGTAATATGAGCACGCAAGAATCCTACTTAATTTTCAGTACTTGTGCATGTATGCAAGTGTTTCAATTCGAGTGGAACAAGTCATGTGAGGTTCTATACTTCCAGGTCCCTCTAACCTTGGCCTCCGGATTGAATTGTTTGTTTCAACTATTAGACCGAGTTTGGCATAAAGCAAAATTAACAACTTAGAGTTCGACTCGTGTCTTTCATCTATAGTGCTTTGAAAGCTCAGCTGAAAAAAAAAAAAACTACGTACAAATCGACGTTTTATGAGAGAGATAGATATCGGTGTTTAGAACCGGGATTGTTCAATATAAGATGGGGGGAAACCAAATGAACACGTACCACAAGAAAATGGGTCAAAGTCTTCCACTGAGTAGCTGCCGCTAAAATGCAAAGTTAGGTTTTCCGAATCTGAGAAACACGTTGGTTTCGAACAAATAAGAAGAAAGCTAGGTGTGTGATCGATGAGCTGAGCTAGCCAGGTGAACCAGCAAGTCAGCAATATCTTGCTCCACTACTAATCCCCACTAACTACGACAAGTAGTAGTGCTAACTAGTTCTGTACTGCACACAGTTCTAAATCGAATTAGGGTTTCGTGAGCAGAGACCAGAGAACAGCACCAATTATATGCAGCAGAAATCACAATCACAATGATATATTGTATGCATTAGAAGTGGAAGATGTTTGAGCCCAGTGGGCATTTTCGGTCCAAGACTCGAGAAAGGCTTGGATATCATTTGGGCCAACGCCTGTGGCCTTTTTTAGCCCATAAAGGGTAGCGAGGTTTGGCAGCACGTGACGTGGCTTTTATCCAAAAGATTCTGATACCTTGCGAGATGCGGTGTCTACGCGGGATCCTTATCTCCAGTTCGCATGGGACTCTATAGTTCTTGCGAGGATGGGTTGAAATGACTAATAACACCCTCTGGATAAGGTCGCTTAGTGTTTGAGTTCGTTTGCTACACGACAAATGAAATGCAGCGAGGCAGGGAACGAAACCTAAGCGAGATAGGTTTGACACGTGTTGCATGGAGCGCACGACTGGCGAGTTAAACGTATCCTTGTGGGATTCTAATTGCAGAGTCCGCATTGGATTGTGAGTAGTCTCCACGAGTTGCTTACGGATAGATATATAAGGGAGCTCCATGTTCTATCAAAAGACACACAATCAATCAATCAATCAACAAATCTCTCTCAAACAGACGTACACAGTCGAAACCTTCGAGTCTTCTCGAAACCCTAACGTTCTAAGCGCACCCCGCTTTAGATCCCGGAGCCCGTCAGGACTCGTTTCCAACTTCCCAATTGTTGCTCTGCTCGCTCTCACAGTGAGTATCGATCGACAGGTGATTCAGAAGAGTAAGCTCGGAAATATTTCCTCATCAGGTGACACCGGAGCCCTCATTCGCCTGGTCAAGAAGTCAGGACGCGCACCGTTCTCTTTCCTCATCCGTGAGGTGGCACGCCCCGCACACACCAGTTTTACATTTGTTCCCTCTCTACCCTTCGCTGAGGACGTGGGCCAAAACATTGGCACGCCCAGTGGGACAGGGAGTTTATTTTTCCAGCAATCATTGGGAAGTTTGACAACTCCCCCTACCGGAGACCTTCGCTTTCTTGCTTGAAACATAAGGCTCCACAATACAAGCCCCATAACAGCGCGGCTTGCAGATCTCTCGCTAAAGAAGAGATTCTCAATCGGTTCGGCAACCCCGACCTTACTAAGTCCACAATGGCAAACTCACAACCAATCCCAGAGGCGGGACCTGCTCTGTCCACAGAGGAGGTCCGCAGAATGTTCGAAGAACTGAGGAGCGATTTCAAGAATGAGATCGGCGCGCTCAGAAGAGAGTGCGGCTTGAAGGCTGAAGAAACTCAGCAAATCGTCCAGGACCTCTCTGCGCAGGTCGCTAAGGACAAGGAGATCTGGCTCGCAAACCAGGAAAACCACGCCAAGCTCAGCGAGGAGTTCAACTATGTGGTTGGCACAATCAGGGAGGACAAGGACATAATGTCCGGCTCTCTGCAAAGGATCCAGACTGAACTGGATCAGAGCAAGGTGGCCTTTACAAAGGCCCTAGAAGCCCAAACCCATCGTCTGAATGACCATGACACCAAGCTGCAGCAGCAGCAGGACGCTTCCTTCTTCGGGAGCAAGAACAGCATGGAAAAGCTCGAAGACTACAAAGAGCGCCATGATACCCTGAGTACAGGGGTCCTGCAGATGGAAGACTGGATTCGGGCCCAAGCGCCGAAGAATCACGCTCTGAACTCCACCAGTTCAAGCGCAGCGGAGGGCTCGAGGTATATCCCGCCAAATGAACGTCCTAGGGCAAATCCGAGGGTCGGGGGCCAGAAGGCTCCCCAATTCACACTGGGGGCCAGCTCATCAAGGACACCACCCCGTCTACCCTCGCCATGCAGCCCTAGGATCACACTCAAGGGCACCGATGCTCTTGCGCCGCAAGGAATGGGGACACCAGACGACCCGATCGTGGCTTATTCCAGTTCGACTCATAAAAACGTCGGACAGGCCCCTAGTTTCTCCGCATGGCATGGCCATGACCAGGGGGCAGATTCTGCACCAGTAACGGCGGCCGACTGGCGCCAACTCATCTCAAGCATTGTCAAGGAGCACACCGGAAAGGGTGATGCTAGCTTGCACTACCGTGACCCCTATCCAGATAGCGTGGCACAATATCCCTTCCCCCACGGGTTCAAGAACATCGTCTTCACCACATTCTCTGGGGAGACAAGGGAAGATGCAGCAACTCACATGGCCCGTTTCAAGGTCCAATGCGGCCAATACGGGAATAATGATATGCTGAAGCTCAAGCTCTTCGGGACTTCTCTGTCCGGAGCCGCCTTCACCTGGTATTCCAGACTGAAGCCAGGGTCAATTCCAGACTGGCCCACCATGGAACGTCTCTTCCGGGAGACATACGGCACAATTGAGCCCGAAGTCGGCCTCGACTCCCTCACGCAGATGAGCCAGCAGATCATGGAGTCCGGAGTGTCTTTCCTCCAGCGCTTCAAGATCCAGCAGGCCAAATGCGATTACCTGCTGCCTGAGCAGGAAGCCATCAAATTGGCTATCCGGGGTCTGGAGCACCGCCAGCGGCTGAAGCACCATGGAGAGCGTTTCAGCTCCATGGGCGACCTAATCAACAAGGTTGGCAGCTATGAGCTCATCCTGAACGAGCTGGACGATAAGGCCAACGCTTCCAAGGGAACCTATGCGCCAGGGAAGAACCGGATCGTGGGGGCACTCAGCATGCAAACCCCTGCTCACGATCCCTACTATCCAAGGCCGGATCCAGCCCATGCAGATCAGGACTTGGACGACATTGGCGCGGTAGAGCTGACTGGCAAGCAAGTGGCTCACAAACTGAAGAACCTGAAGATGACCCGCGAGCCGATCACCATCCAGTCCTTCGCTTGGACCAAACCAGAATATGAGTCGTACACTTACGACGCCAAGAACGCCCATTTGGTCTTCAATGACCTAATCGAGGCGAAGTACGTGCGCCTGGACCACAAAATTCCGCCTAAGGAGGAGCTGAAGGACAAGAAATACTGTGCCTTCCACAACGTCTACAATCATGACACCAAGGATTGTGTCAAGCTCCGAGACCAGCTGCAGACTTGGTTAAACTCAGGCGAGCTGAGGATGAAAGCACCGGGTAGCACGGCCTCATTGGTCGATGTAGACCCTTTCCCGCCCGTAGTAGGTATGGTCGAGGTCAACTGGGCTGACCAAGCCCAGGACGACGAGCGACGTCGCGCGCCTAAAAGGGGCCGCGAGGAAGGAGACGATAATACCCGCCAGCCGCGCCGCCAGTACACCTACAATGAAAGTCTGGCACACGAGGTCTTAGAAGATCTCAGAGAGGCTGGACTCGTCACACTCCGCTCCTTGTCATACAGCGAGTATAGGGACGGACGCGTCCATTGCAGTTTCCATGACAGTTGGGGGCACAGGACCTGCGAATGTCGCCAGCTCCGAGACCAGATCCAAGACTGGCTTGACCTTGGATACATCTGCTTCAAGGACGAGGGCGGCTTTACAATCGCAACTGCTGGTTTCGCTTGGCCTCGCGTCGGCCAGCGAATGATCACACTAGACCTGTCACCAAATGCAGGACCATCCGATCCGCCAGGCCGAAACCGCAAACGGCCGGCAAACAACTACATGCTCCCGGATAACCAGACGAGGAGCACAAACGACCCAGCTCGACAGTTGGTCGCAAGACTCGAACCAGACCGCCCCTCCTACAAGGATAAGGGCAAAGCAATCATGAGGGACGATAAACCGTCTCCCGCCAAAGGTTCCCAGCCTACGAGCCCCAGGACTCGCGAAGAGCTGGAGAAAAGGATAGCGCGTCTCGAGACATACGTTGCCGCGCATTGGGCAGCCGCAATACCTCCATCCCCTGCCGCCAGCGAGATGGACATGTCAGAATCCAGCAGTGGAAGTCACAGCAGCGGCGCCCCAAGCCCTCGTGACGGCGTCTTAACCAACCCTTACATTCCCCCGACGTCTAAATCAGCGATCAAGGAAGGGGTCTGGTACACGCAGCAAGGGGGCAAGGCGGTGACCATCAGCAAGTCCAAGAAGCGCAAGCTCCAGAAGCGGTACGGCAGCATCCTACGCGCCTTACGGGCTGTCGACGAGGGCGCTATACGCCCCTCGCAGCTCGCACAGACGCCTGAGCGGATGTGGCGGGAAGCAGAAGGTCTGCGCGCAGTCCTTCAGATGCCGCCAGTCGCACCTCCAAGGATCTGCGAGCAGTTCAGTGACGATCCTGCGCCCAAGCCAAATGTTTTCTGCCGACTCACGGTTCCACCAAAGCCGGATTCGCAACCTCCCAGGCGCAGGCAATCACCACCACCTGAACAAAGAAGGGATCCGCAGCCTCCTAGACGCAGGCCATCCCCAGCACCTGAAAGGAGAAGAGACCAGCAGCCTTCCAGACGCAGGCCGTCACCCGTGCCTGACAGGAGGAGGGATCCACAGCCTGCTAGGCCCAATCCATCACCGGAGCCTACCAGGAGGAGGGATCAGCAGCCTTCCAAACGTAGGCCGTCACCGGAGCCCGATCAAGGCAAGGCTCCACCTACCGGCCCTAGGCGAAAGTTGTTCATGACTCCGGACGCAGAGTCTAAACGTGAGCCGCCTCAGCCCTCACGACGACAAGACCGTCAAAATCCAGAGGCTGACGCCAGAAGGGAGCCACCATCGCCACAACAGCCTCGGCCACGGCGTACCCCGGAACCCGAGACTAGGATGGTTCCCCGAGTATCTGCCCTGCAGCAGTTAGGGAAAGAAGACAGCGGTAAGGCTCCTGCGGCAGCAGACAGGCAGCCAGCCAGGGATCCTCAGCCTTCACCCAAGCCAGTATGGCGTCCGCGGCAAGCTCAGGCTTCAGAGCCACCAGCAGAGACACCGGCACCCTCCAGTCCTAACCTCGCCGAGCAAATGGCCCAACGTTTCCGCGAGAATGAGGAAGCCGACGAGGCACACTCAGAACCTCGGCTCAACCTAGAGGAAGAGCAAGACGAAGAGCAGGCTGAGTCATTCACCTGCAATATGATAGAAGTCTCCGGATGGAATGCTGATGAAGGGCTCAGCCGAGAAGCAGACGCCTTTGCGGTTCTCGAAGGGGAACATGGGGTCATTGACACACCTCTAGTCCCAGTCTCCGAACAATTCTCGTTTCAGGTCGGGATGGTGTTCTTCATTTCGGAACGATACGCCCTTCCACCAAACACAACCTGCAGTGCGGCGGACATCACCATCGTCAGCGAGGATGACAGCATACCCCCGCCATGCAGCAGCGAAATGGGCCCAGTACTGGCCCCGGCCGATGGCACTCCGCAAGAAGAAAGTTCGAGTAGCTTCGCACCACGGCCAACCATGACCTTTTCTACGCCAACCCTGGACATGGCCACCCACATGCGACCACTGTATATCACAGCAGAGGTCCAAGGGAAGCTGATCAACAAGGTCATGATCGACACCGGTGCCGCGGTTAATGTCGTCACAACCCGCACCATGGGGCTCCTCGACATCCCGCGCTCAATGATCCAGACAACGTCCTTAACGGTGAAAAACTTTACGGGACAAGTGTCCAGGACCCTAGGTTTGTTGTTCCTACGGGTCAAGGTCGGGCCAGCATCGCGGGTCTATACCTTTTTCGTTGCCGAGTGCGTCTCCTCTTACAGCATGATCCTCGGCCGCGACTGGATCCACAGAAGTTTTTGCGTGCCTTCCTCCATGCACCAAGAACTCATGATCTGGGACACCGAGAAATGCGAGTCAGTCATCATCAAGGCCGACCCGCGGCCTTTCTCCATTTCCGCCAACCTCAACGATGCCCGGTACTATAATACGGACTTGGGCCCGTTGGATGTTCAAGGCGTCGATCACAAGGGCCGCCCATACGGAGTCACGGCCTCCAATCTAACGCGATGGGGACTTACCCAGGCGAAGGACGATCTGCAACGTCCTCACACCATTGCGACTCTCACACCCCATTTCGATGGATAGTGCCCTTTCCGAGGAGGCACGCGAGGCTGGCGAGTCCTTGTGCGAAAGACTCCTTTCGTACTGGGCAGAACGCGAAGCCTACGACAAGGTCGCGACTATGGAATATGTCGATGAAGTGGTGGATTATTCCGATACCAAGGAAGAAGTTATTCAGATAGCTCCTGCTGCCTTGGACGACACTCCACCTCAAGTCTGCGACCCCACTTTACAAGTTGATGTAGGGACTGCAGAAAAGCCCTTACTTATTTCCATCAGTGCAAAGTTGGCGGAGGAAGAAAAGGAAGCCCTCCTTGACCTATTACGCGAATACAGGGATTGCTTCGCCGACAAGTACGAAGATATGCCAGGCTTGTCCCCAGACTTGGTCTGCCACCGGTTGCCAACCTATCCCGACCGGCGCCCAGTTCGGCAGGACGGCCGCTTCATGCGAACTGAAACCCAGATCGTGGTTAAAGAAGAGATCGAAAGCATGCACCGATCGGGAATCATTCGCGTAGCCAAATATAACGAGTGGTTGTCTAACGTCGTCCCCGTCCGCAAGAAAAATGGCAAAATGCGTGTCTGTGTTGATTACCGAGATCTAAACAACGCAACACCAAAAGACATATACCCCATGCCTGTGGCTGACCTACTTATTGATGCCGCCGCAGGGCACGAGGTGTTATCCTTTATGGACGGCACGGCCGGGTACCATCAAATCCCCGTCGCCGAGGAGGATCGACACAAGACCGCCTTCCGTTGCCCTGGTTTCGCTGGCGCGTTCGAGTATGTTGTCATGCCCTTCGGCCTTAAGAACGCGGGGGCAACATACCAGCGCGCCATGAACCTCATCTTCCACGACATCTTGGGCAAGTTGATTGAAGTCTACATCGACGATGTGGTAGTCAAAACCAAATCGCGAGCAACCCACGTGGAAGACCTCCGGCAGGTGTTCACACGGATGCGCAAACATAACCTCAAGATGAACCCCGCCAAGTGCGTTTTCTTCGCGGAGGCCGGTGATTTCCTTGGCTTCCTCGTACATCAAAGGGGCATCGAGATCCCAAAGGATAAAGCACAGGCGGTCATCACCGCTTCGCCTCCCACTACCAAGAAGGAGCTACAACAGCTACTAGGGCGAATCAACTTTCTCCGCCGCTTCATATCAAACGCGGCAGGGAAGGTCCAACCCTTTTCCCCTTTACTTAAGCTCCAGGGGGCAACCGAGTTCGTATGGGAACCACAACATCAACAGGCCTTTGATCGAATCAAGGACTACCTTACGAACCCACCTGTCCTAATCCCGCCTCGCGACGGCGCCCCGCTCAAACTTTATATCGCCGCCGCCGATCTATCCATCGGTGGACTCCTGGCCCAGGATGATGAAAACGGGGTAGAACATGCCGTCTATTACCTCAGCAGGGTGTTAACAGACTGTGAGACACGCTACTCGCCCATGGAGAAGTTATGTCTCGCTCTCTACTTTGCAGGATGCAAGCTGCGCCATTACATGCTTGCCTTTACCACGGTCGTCATCGCTCAATCCGACTTGGTCAAATACATGCTTTCTCGCCCTATCTTGCGGGGACGCATCGGCAAGTGGATCCTCGCCATGTCCGAATTCTCGTTGCAATATGTTCCGCAAAAGGCAGTAAAAGGACAGGCAATAGCGGATTTTCTTGCCCATCACCCACCATCAGAGCTCACAGCGTTTCGCGAGTTGGACTTCGCCACAGTGACACTCGCTCCTTGGACCTTGTACTTTGATGGTTCACGGACTGATACAGCAGCCGGAGCCGGAATAGCCATCGCCAATCCTGCTGGAGATCGCTTCTCCTACTCGTTCCAGCTCGACTTCAAATGCACCAACAACCAGGCCGAGTACGAAGCACTAATCATCGGCTTAGAGATCTTGTTGGACTTAGGAGTCCGCGAGGTCCAGATCTTTGGTGATTCTTTGTTGGTCGTTAACCAGCTTGTGGAAAAGTTCAAGTGTTTAAGCTTGTCAATTGAGCCATACCTGCGCAAGGCATTCGAGGAACTGGATCGATTCGACGACGTGTACATCGAACACATACCACGTGAATTTAACTTCGCTGCCAACGAGCTCGCCCAGATAGCGTCTGGCCTCAGCCTGAGAGACGGAGTGCGCGAACGCCTGCTCAAGGTCGAACGCCGCACTCTTCCCTCTTTCATCGCCAGGGGGCAATTTCGGGACGCCATCCCAGAAGTTGCAGCCTTGGACCCCATCGACGAGGATTGGCGGCTACCATTCATCGCTTACCTCCAGAACCCTAACGATGCTGCTCATTCCAGGCAAATCCGTTTCCTCGCCTTAAACTTTGTACTACGCAATGGCGAACTCCGGCGGCGTGGGGAAGACGGCAACGACTTCCGCTGTGTATACGGAAACGAAGCTAAACGTCTCATGCGCGAAGTCCATTGTGGCGTTTGCGGCTCGCACCAGGCCGGGCCCAAAATGCGATGGCTGATCTGCCGCCATGGATACTACTGGCCAACAATGCTGAAAGATTGTATTGCCTTCGCCAGAGGTTGCCAAGACTGCCAAGCTCACGGACCAGTGCAACATATTCCTAACATCCCATTGCAGCCTATCATCAAACCTTGGCCGTGTCGCGGATGGGCAATGGATTTCGTGGGCATCATTCATCCCCATTCCTCTGAGCAGCACAAGTTCATTATCGTTGCCACCGATTTCTTTACCAAATGGGTCGAGGCCGAACCACTCAAAGTCGCCTCTGCTAACTCGGTGCGCAACTTCATTTTCCGCAACATCATCTCACGCTTTGGTATCCCGGAGTGCATCGTTACGGACAGGGGGGCAGCTTTCATGGCCGATTCAGTTGTTACGTACTTAAACGATTACGGCATCAAGCTTCTACACTCCACGCCATACTATGCACAGTCCAATGGCCAAGCGGAGGCTAGTAATAAGGTTATCCTCGGCATCCTCCGCAAGATGTTGGAGTTGAACCCGCGCGTCTGGCACCAGGAACTCTACCACACTTTGTGGGCCTACCGCACCTCCAAGCGAGGCCCAACGGATACCACACCGTACGCTCTCATGTACGGTCACGACGCCGTCCTTCCCCTTGAGATCAATATCGCTTCGCTCCGCGTCCAGGAACAGCATCAACTACTTGGCGAGGATTACGTCCAAGCCATGTGGCAGGAGCTTGAAGATTTAGACGAGCATCGTGTCGCCGCCTTCAACAACCTTGTCCTGGAAAAACAGCGCATCGCCCGCTCCTATGATAAAATCACGCGCGGGCAGAGCTATGCTGAGGGCCAGAAGGTGTGGCGAGCAGTCCTCCCGCTTGGGGACAAAACAGATGGTCGGGGCAAGTGGTCCGCTCGCTGGGATGGACCCTTTATTATTCACCGAATACTTCCCAAGGGGGCATACCACTTGCGCGACTTGGACGGTACTATTCATCGCAACCCTATTAATGGCCGCTTCCTCAAGCGCCATATTGCGGGGGTCTGGGAACGCGAGGATCCTACACCTCCACCAGATCCCGCCACCACAGTCAATAGTGCTACGCGCCATCGCGTACTCGCTCCGCCGCCTAACACTAGGGGGCAACTCGGGACAGAAGACTAATAGAATACATTGTAACGTACCAGCCTAAAAAGGCCTGTATTAGATTGGGGCCTATTCCAGAGGCCCTAAAAATTTCTATTGTTTTCTTTATTCTCTGTAAACGTGCAAAGTCTAAACACAAAGACTAGTACAAGATTGGGGCCTATTCCAGAGGCCTAAAAAATAAATTCATTTATTTTTGCCCTTTTTGACTTTGTTCAATACATGTTTCGAATTATGGCTTTGCGGCCAAAGCAATTACATTGATCAGAAAAGGTAAATTAGACTATGTTTACATTTCAAAAAAACATAGATCTACAGATACTGGAAGCCTCGTCCCGGCTCGCTTGGCTAAAGAGAAGTCTGCCGCGGCGTCCTTCGCTCAAAGTTGACGAACGCCTCGCAGCTTTAAACCAGCCAAAACCCTGACGCCGGCCTGGACCCAACAGAAAGTGTTGGGAAGCTACAGGTCCAGCGGGTCAAGATCCCTCATGCTACCACCAGTCTTCCGTTTGAAGGGCCGGCAGAGCCAGACGCACTGATAGAACAGCAGGCGCAAGGCAGAGGGTACCCGACCTTTGGTCAGGCCAAACAAAGGCTTGGCCTGAGAGTAGATTCTCAGAATCACTCTAGGCCTGAGAGTAGATTTTCAGAATCAGCAAAGAAGGGGAATATATGGTTGAGGGCTTTGCTCTAAGCAGGGACAGAAGGATGAACAGAAGGGAATAAGAAATCATGGTGAGGGGGCAGAAGACTTCACTGATACTTCACCCCGGCCAAACGTTTCTTTTTATAGGCGGAAGGGGCGATTGTGCGCTTGACAGTTGTCCCCCATGCAATATTTGCTCCGAGATACGGGCTTTGGAGATAAGGTCAGACGCGTTTTTCAATAATGATTGCCCGCGTTCCGAGCGAGTAGTTACATTGGAAACCGTCGCTGAATCTCGGAAAAGGATTTTTTCCCCGACAGTTATTACAGAACAGTTGGCAAAGAGCGGGAAATTTCAACTTTGATATTATCATTAAAGTTCGTACATAAGGGGGCAAATACAGTTAAACCTACGCACGCCTACAAACCCTATACAACTCTAAGAGCATGCCTTCTAAGGCTATCTCTTCTTCATAGGCTTGGGCTTGAACTTCTTCAGCAGCGGCCACGGCCGAGTCCAAAGCCTCCTGGGCCTCCTCCGCGGCCTGCAAACGAGCTTCCACTTCCAAAGCGCGGGCCAAGTCTTGGCGAGCCCGAGCAAGTTGAGCCTGCAGCTCTGCTATCTGAGCCTCCAGGGCTTCCACTCGCCGAGCATGGCCAGCACTTGGATTCTCTGAAGACGCTCCAGGAATGCCAGCCTCACCAAGCTCGGCCAAGAGGTTCGCCATCTGGTTGTCCAAGTTGCGGCGAGCTTGCTCACGAAAGGCCGATTGAGCACCGATATCCAAAACTCGGCGAGCCTGCGACTCGACAGCATCGGCCAACTCCAGCGCTTGGTCCAGAACAGGATTGCCGCCAGCGAGGTGTCGATCCAGAGCTTCATGGGCCTCGCGAATACGTCCTACCAAGTCAAAGACGTTCGGGCGAGAGCCGTGATGGAACAACCCATGAAGGAAAGACCGAGCTAAGCGGATGGGTTCTGGATCAGTAGGTGGAGTAGTTCGGGCCCAAAGACGAGCGGCCCGGGTACTGAAGGAAGAAGACTCCTCGCCAGGTTTCCTTGTTGGGACCGGAGTGACTGGTTCAACTTCGGCAGCCGCTTCAATTTCTGGAGAGGGTGGCGGAGTGCCATGAGCTGTCTCTATCTCCACCAAGGGGGCAGTAAAGGCCTTTGTTGGAACCGCCGGAGGCACTTCACCGGTATGACCCGCGCGGCCCAATCGCAGAGGAGGAGCCCAAAGTATCAGTTGAAGGCCTTCGGGCGGAGTCGCTAAGGGGGCAGTAGGATCAGAGACTTGGTTGGACTGGTCGAGGGCTGCATTTTCAACCAGAGCCAAGGATGGTTCTGGGATTGGACCAGCTTCGCCAGAAGCGGCGGTTGGAGAGGAGGGCTGTATGACTTCCTCGCTAGCTTTGTCGGCCCCCTCGATGACCGTAGTAGTCTCCTCCGCAGCCGCTTCGACAGTCTCCTCAAAGGTCACCTCCTCGCTAGATTCAGCAGACTCTTCGGCAACCGTTTCCGCGCCTGCCACTGCAAATTCCTCAATGACCATTTCTTCGCCGGCTTCGGCAGTTACCTCGAAATCCATCTCCGCGCTTGCCTCAGTAACCCTCTGCAGGGCCAAATCCACGCTGAATGGTTCTGGAGATGGGACATCCGTTGTCTCGGGCTCCTCTTCTACGACAGCGAGGCGAGGTCGAGTGCGGCGAACCTGTCAAAAGCAAAGTTAGCGAGTTGTTGACTGGCTTAGGAAAATTTAATTCAAAGTGGTCCGCTTACCGGGTCGCTTACCAAGCCATACTCTCGCTGGTACTGCACGTCCTCCAGCAAGTCCTCTTCGTCCTCGATAGGACGCTTCCGCGAGCTCTCGCCGTTCGTTGGCCGAGGAACGACAGGAGCAGCCTCGCTGTCGTGGCCCGCCACAGTTTCCCTCCGGACAGGTGCCTTTCCTCTGGCAACTTCGGACCTGTCAACGTTTCTCCGACGGGAGGTAGACTGAGAAGAGAAAAAGAGGATTAGAGAAGAGCATTTTATCAACATGTCAAAAGAAGTTCAAAATTTACACATTTAGTGACATACCGAAGGTGTGGGATCGCGTTCTCGAATGACGATCCCCGTCGGGCGGCGAGCAGTAGGAACTGGCGGAGGCGCGAGCCTAGTTCTTGTCGCAGCCCCTGAACTCCTTTCCGCATGGTCGCGCTGGCCATCGAGGATGGTGCGGTCTGACTCGCCCAAAGTATCGTAAAGAGGACGAAAGACGGCAGCGAAGACAGCGTCGTCTGGGAACTCCCAATGATTGTCAGACAAGGACCGCCACCAAGCGAGGTAAGCAGGGTCAGTACCCAGTGAAGGCTCGATCTCCAGCAGGTTGGGAGAAAGAGGGTAGAGATTTTGCAGCGGGGTGACCCGATCAGACTCGCCAATCTTCCTCCACGAGGTGTACTTGTTGACTGAATGGAGAAGCGGGTAAGGAATCCCTTGATGAAAACCAAGTTGCCTTGCGAAGTGATTGGGAGCATATAGCTCGAAGCCTTGCTCATCCTCAGCGAGTTGGAGGTCGCAGCATGAGGTTGCTCTTACGAAGGCAGTCCTCGCATCGTTGTCAGACTCTTGGCGGGGGAAGAAACCCGTCGATAGGACCTCAGGGTGGCGCCGGCGAACCATCATATCTATAGTCGGAGGTGGCTCGATGTGGTTGTAAAGGATGGACAGGCTAGCGAAGAAGGACAGAGGGGTCCGATTCGCGTCATTCCTGCACACTGCGAAGCCAAGCAGCCGATCTTCAGGCAGGATTTCCACCGGGGCTCGCCGGAAGAGCGGAAAGTACAACTGCGTCCACAGGTCCAGGATCCACAGAGGGCCGCCAGAAAGGTGAAAGGGCCTCAGCGACAGCAGATGCAGGGTCCGGTAGAGTGCGCCTAATACGGGTTGCCCTAACCCGACTTCAATCCCATTGTATAGCGCTTCAGCCAACTTGGTCCATCTCCCGGTTGGTTTGTGAGCGCTGCCGCAGAAGACAAACTTGTCAAGCCAGTACTCCAAGAAAGCGATGCCTCCTTCATGCGGCTCCGCGTGGCCCATGTAAAATTTCCGCCATGCCCCGTATGAAATTCTCAGGGCGCGGCGGGCTCCCAAATTGCAGGCGTATGGGAACTCGGTCGACGCAAAGTCGCCTGGCACATACGGCTTTGCGTGGATCGGCAGCCCGGTGATGGCGAGGATGTCCAGCAGAGTGATGCCCATCTGCCCGAAAGGGAAGTCGAAGGTGTTGGTGGCGCTGTTCCACAAACAGGCCATGGCAGCGATAGGCGCTCGATCGGTGTGAGAGGGCAGCGAGAAGCTCAAGGCAATGGCCTCATGAATGCCAGTGGCCTCCCAGATCGTCTGGTCGGTCTGGAGGCGCTCCTCGTACCACGTTCGCTCCTCCGCGGTTGCGCTGGGCCACTCCCCGACCCGGACATTTACATGGGAACGGGCTTGCCAGGTGGAGAAGTTTCCCGGTTCGCGCCGTTGAGCCAGGATTGGCCGACGCACGGAGGAGTTGTAATGGTTAAGGTCGGCGTCGGACAAGGGCTTTGAAGGAGTCGGGCCAAGCAGAGCCGCCCCTGTGTCAAGGAAATAGATTGGTGTTCCTTGAGGCGGGTTGGTGGCGAAGCGGCGAGCAAGGCTGGTCGACCAAGAGGTCGCCGCCGTAAGGTTCAGGTTCGGGTCATTGGCAAAAGGTTTAGGAGGCATTGTTTCCGGCTAAAGTCTGTCTGGTGCTGGGGTTTGGCTGTTTGCAGAAGGCGGAGATTGTTTTGAAAGCGATGGTAAGATGTGGGGACCCGCGTCGAGGTTTATAAAGGAGACGAACCGTAACGTCCCTTTCAATCAATGGTCGCAACGAAAAGACGCAATGACGACCGAAACGTCAGCGCGTTTCAAAATTCGAAAAGCCGTAATGATGAAGGGAAGCGATAGCGCCGAAGCGTCAGCACCTTTTGAAATACGAGTTCCCATAAAAAAGCTTAAATAGGCCTTTTCGCTTATCCGTTGCGAAACGGATTAAACTCAAGGCCTAGGGGGCAATGTTTGAGCCCAGTGGGCATTTTCGGTCCAAGACTCGAGAAAGGCTTGGATATCATTTGGGCCAACGCCTGTGGCCTTTTTTAGCCCATAAAGGGTAGCGAGGTTTGGCAGCACGTGACGTGGCTTTTATCCAGAAGATTCTGATACCTTGCGAGATGCGGTGTCTACGCGGGATCCTTATCTCCAGTTCGCATGGGACTCTATAGTTCTTGCGAGGATGGGTTGAAATGACTAATAACACCCTCTGGATAAGGTCGCTTAGTGTTTGAGTTCGTTTGCTACACGACAAATGAAATGCAGCGAGGCAGGGAACGAAACCTAAGCGAGATAGGTTTGACACGTGTTGCATGGAGCGCACGACTGGCGAGTTAAACGTATCCTTGTGGGATTCTAATTGCAGAGTCCGCATTGGATTGTGAGTAGTCTCCACGAGTTGCTTACGGATAGATATATAAGGGAGCTCCATGTTCTATCAAAAGACACACAATCAATCAATCAATCAACAAATCTCTCTCAAACAGACGTACACAGTCGAAACCTTCGAGTCTTCTCGAAACCCTAACGTTCTAAGCGCACCCCGCTTTAGATCCCGGAGCCCGTCAGGACTCGTTTCCAACTTCCCAATTGTTGCTCTGCTCGCTCTCACAGTGAGTATCGATCGACAGGTGATTCAGAAGAGTAAGCTCGGAAATATTTCCTCATCAGGTGACACCGGAGCCCTCATTCGCCTGGTCAAGAAGTCAGGACGCGCACCGTTCTCTTTCCTCATCCGTGAGGTGGCACGCCCCGCACACACCAGTTTTACATTTGTTCCCTCTCTACCCTTCGCTGAGGACGTGGGCCAAAACAGAAGATGACCAATTATACATTCATAATAGTCCATTCACTGATCATGAGCAACTCAGTGAAAAAGGAGCATGACATCTGCAAATCCCATATAGCCAGTTAGCCAGATGCTTCTTTGGATTCACTTTCTTCATGGAGAGATTCATCAGCAGCTTTATAACATTTCTCACCAAACAGAAGCATTTCCTCCATTACTTTAGTCAACAAAAGAGACCATGCTTTTTGCCTTTAACCCTTCTTTTTGTTTGTGCATATATATTAGTGGTAATTCCCAATATATCTAAATGGACTATTTACAATTTACCTGCATGATTAAATATTTAAAACTCGAGTCATAACATTATTATTTGTATAACAACCTAAAACATCTATTGTTTTAATCTTAAATTAAATCGTAGCATGTTAGCGAGCACGTTATGACTTAATTGAAGTTTGACATCGGCTATGAAAAAATATAATTGTAAAAAGTCATTGACTAAAATAGAAATATGATTAAGAAAGTCACACCACAAATGTGTCCTCATCTTACCTCATCCTTGCCTTCCATAATGCGCTTTAAAAATAGATGATGAACTAGAAAGCAGAGTAGAGATGCACTTTCATATTCATTCCAATTCAAACCAAACCAATAGCATGCCGACACATTTGATTTAATTAGTAGGACTAATTTTAGTTTACCTCTATCAACTTTAGGTCGATCATCATGTTAGTCCTTTTTATTTCAATTTCATTAAAAAACACCCCTCTCAACTCCCAATTTTCATCAGCCGTGTCCAAATCTTCGTTCTCCATATAATTCATCTGTCAAGTGATGACGTGGCATCATGAAAAAAGTCAAATTCCAAAAAAAATAACCTTTCTGACCATTTTTCCCCTCTATATCGATACACATCTCTGTACCCATCACAACCTCCTAACCTTAATGATTTTAGTGAGATTGAATGTAATTTGTCTATTTTGTCCTTTTTCTGTGGTAGAGACTTCAAATTTGGTTTTATTCTTAATGCAAGTCATTCCATGACGGGATAATTGGATGAAAAATGTATGTTTGGATACGGGTGATGAAAATTAAAAGTTGAGAGATGTTTTTAATGAAATTAAAAGAAAATAGACTAACATGATGATCGACCTAAAGTTAATGGGGGTAAACTAAAATTAGTCCTAATTAATATAAATGACTTCATCATTTGAGCACATCAAGGGTGTAGTAAAGGTACAAACGCTTCTTCGAATTCGATCCTCTTGCCTAAACATGGAATCAAATTCATTTCTACCCACCAATAAAGTAATAAGTTTCGTTGAAGATAAGGGTTGATGAGCTAGCAGCATGTACAAGATTGGTTATAATCAATTAGGCAAGATTGGTTAGTACGTACATTCATGTTTATAATCAATTAGGCTAAAGCAACCAAATTGTACTTAATTAGTGGCGATGACGTTGAGGTTTAAGGTTAAATATATGTTTGAGATCCCTTAACATAACTTTTTACAGCAATTATAGTCACTAATCACCATCCTTAGATTCCGGATACCAAACGCATCAGTTTATATTTAGCAGACCAAATTTTTACCTTCAATGGAGACATCCTAGTTATAGTCAACAATCCTTGTCACTTTAGGAGGGTGACATAATTATCCATCTTCTTATGTGACATTTCACCAAACTACGAAGAATCATCGATATACTATTCATCCCGTTTTGACGTAAAGCAATGGGAGATAAAACTCCAAATGTTTCTCTTCTGATCAATCCTTGTCACCTTAGGTAGATAAAATAAGTCTCCTCTGATCTAATCGTAACCTGAAACCCAAAAAAAGAAAAGAAAAAAATAATCTAATCCTATCTATTTTCTTACCACTTGGGCTTATACCAACACCCCAATGGGCTTCAGATTCAACTCATGAGTCCATCAATGAGGATGATTTGGGCCTCATGGTCCTGATTTAAGCCCAAGTTAGACCTGCAAAATAGAACCAGCACATTTACACTGCCGCAGTGAAGAAGAAGAAAGACGAAGAAGAAGAACAGAGAGACGGGTCAATTCAATTCTTACACAGCAAAACGCCGCCGTTTGCAATCAGGTACTTCTCCTCCGTAGAAGTTTAGAAACTCTGTTTTGACATACTATCTATGTTAGTAACTGATGAGGCTCAGTTGTCATAACTAGGGTTTTCTGGTACAAGCTCATTGATAAGGTTGTAAAGTTCTATATCGTATGCATATGAAGTTACCCAATTGAAATTGATAGTAAAGTTTGAATCTTGAGACGGTGGCGTTGCCCAGTTGCATTTCACCTGTTTTGGATGAATAAAGCATGGATTTTTGATCCAATATCTGCATTTTTGTTTGGTTTTGATTTGGATTTTAGGAATTTTGTGTAGCTTGTGATTTTGATTTGGTTCTCATTTGCAATTAGAACATGGAATTTGACACCTTTTGATGTTCATGATATGGAGTTATGAAACACACATTAGAATTGGTTTATTGGTGATTGATGCTATGTAGGAAACTAAGATAGTTAATGATTGCTTTACTAGCTGGCTGTTCGATTGGAAAGTGGAAACTAGTCTTTGTCTTCCCATTAAGCTGAGACTGATGGGCTCTTTTTATTTTGATATTCAGTAGCCATGAAGGTGCGATCATCGGTGAAGAAGATGTGTGAGTTTTGCAAGACAATTAAGCGCCGTGGACGTGTATATGTGTATTGCACAGCCAATCCCAAGCATAAGCAGAGACAGGGCTTTTCCACATTTGCTTATCAAGGCAGTGCTGCTCCCATGTATGTGCTTTTTCATGCTTTGGATCTCTTTTTATATATGCTATGTTTATTTGTTACTTTTCTGTGTTTATAGGTTTCAAAAGAATAGTCTCGTTCAAAACTTACATTTTAAGCTCCAACATATTGTGTAAGAAATGTTAGGGCAACTTTAGTTCCTCACTCTCAGTCTTCCATACAGCAGGGATATGTTTGCCTCTTATGTAGTTGTTCACATAGTTTGCTGGGTTGTTTTGTCCGGTTATTTCTTGGTATTATGTTGACTTAGGTATGCTAGTTTAGCAGACAGAAATTACCCATTGTTGGATTCCCCTTTATTTTGGCAGGCTTGTGCAAGGTGCTGTGGAGGGCTTACCTTGGTTTAGGACTTGAATATCTCCATTTTAAAATGCTCATAGACATGAGTCACTTGGCAATGGTTCTAACTTTTAAGTCACTAATCTGGTGTGAAGAAAGAAAGTTTTAGAGCCAAGGACTTAACTAACTGCTTTGTCGTGTTTAAACTCATCATCTGATTTGTCCCGTCTCTTACACTATGGCAACTATCTTGCCTGCTGATGCCTAGTTTTTCATACTCATAGCTTTATATGAAATCTTTTTCGTTGAAGAACTTTGTGATGTCAGGTTATAAGCTTTATGATTTTAGCCATACATTTGAGGACTTTAATGCGTTAGAACTTTGTTAGTAAGAGTTGTTATAGAGGTTCTATCATTTCTTCTTGTGGCCCTGTTTGTGGGTTTTCTTTGTCCACATATTCCCATTCCCTCCTCTTAGGTCTAAGTTTGTTGATATGAGTCTGCATGCACGCACACATGCTCACACACAATCTCACGAATGCTCTACACACTATCCCCTTTTCAAATGATTATTGTATTCATGAGGGGAAGCCACTCCATTAACAATTTGATAGTTTGGTTTGATAAAACTACTGACTGATATATATATATATATATATATATATATATAGATAGATGTTTCACATGAAAATCTGTTCTCTCACTTGCATAAGAAATGAGCCAACAAATCTAACTGACAGTTGAACATTGTAATCAATTTCAGGTCCACACCGACTATTGTCACCAAGCAGGAGATCAACTTTGGTCAGAGCTCTCACGTAGGTCTGGCATCTCTGATTCCCAGAAAGAACGAGATGTCATTGCCCTCCCCAACCCTCGGATGGAGGGTCGGTTTGGCATCACTGCTATTCAAAAAGATCACTTAGCTTCAGAACCTTAAACCAAGAAGAAACACAAATTCGATCTCTGTCTTTTCGACTCTTTTTTGGTTATGCTCGGCAATGTATTCAAATTTTTCCTTTCTCTTATGTTACAGCATTCAATCTTGTGACTATGGAATAATTTCGTCTCCCTAACTGTGGACTAGTTGTAGTCAAGATTTATCGGCAGCGACCATGGGTCATTGCCGTGTTATCATTTACATATTTTCCTATCATATACAGAGATCTCCCGAATCATGGAGATGCAATCATACAAGTCTCTATGTCACCAATTAATGTAATGTCACCTTAGAAATTGCCCTCTCACCAATCTCTAACCGAACCCGGAAAACGAAACTCTCCAAAACGCAGCGTTTCGAAGTCCAAACGCCGTCGCTTTCAAGCTTTTCATTTCAGTGGTTTTAGACTTTTAGCTTTATGTCACGTCCCGCTTTCGGGAGTGTCATCATGGGCGACACTGGTTGTCAAGCTGCATGGATATGCGGGGTTGCGCTCCAAGATCAAGGAGTGTAGGGGCATACGTGCAGTCCCTTTGGAGTTCAGGCAGGCCGACCCGGTTGAGTTTGGGGAGCTTGTCGCTGGTCGAGGACTTAACGCTGAAGAGGGGACTAGGCCATCCCTACACAAACTGGTCGGGGTCTGGAGCCGATCCCCTGACGAGCCCAAGGCAGGGCGAAACCAGTCGTTGCCTCGGTTGATAAGGCTGGCTCCCTGGCATGGGAGCGCCGCATGGGCCAAGTGTGGTGGCCGAAGGGCTAGGCCCGTGACAAATGGTATCAGAGCCGCCTCGGCAATTGTCATCCGTTGGTCGCCAAGCGCTCACGCGTGTCGTCGCGTTCCCAGAGTGGAGTCCCCGTGGGGAAGGGGTCGAGTAGGCAGGGTGCCTCAGAGGTTGGGGTTCGGATTGTGAAGATAGGCCTAAGTGGCAGAGGTGCTGCGGGGAGGTAATCTTACAGTCCGGCGCGGAGCATTGTTGAGCGGTCCATGGGGAAACCTCCCTTCGTCCTTCGGCATTGTGGTGCGTCGTGGGAAAGCGTGCCGCATGGGGAAGCCGTGTACGAGGACGTACACCTTGTTTTGGTGGGGGAGAGTGTCACGTCCCGCTTTCGGGAGTGTCATCATGGGCGACACTGGTTGTCAAGCTGCATGGATATGCGGGGTTGCGCTCCAAGATCAAGGAGTGTAGGGGCATACGTGCAGTCCCTTTGGAGTTCAAGCAGGCCGACCCGGTTGAGTTTGGGGAGCTTGTCGCTGGTCGAGGACTTAACGCTGAAGAGGGGACTAGGCCATCCCTACACAAACTGGTCGGGGTCTGGAGCCGATCCCCTGACGAGCCCAAGGCAGGGCGAAACCAGTCGTTGCCTCGGTTGATAAGGCTGGCTCCCTGGCATGGGAGCGCCGCATGGGCCAAGTGTGGTGGCCGAAGGGCTAGGCCCGTGACATTTAGCTCACTAGCCCAACGCAGCACACTGATCAAGCAAGGGGGTTAAAGAAGAAACGAAAGCTTTTGCTTATTTAATAATCCAAAAGCACCGAATCGCGAAAAAGCGATTCCCCAGAAGCACAAATTTATGTTCCCTGGAAAATTGGAAACCCTAAAAATTGAGGCTTTCAATTTTGGGCGTTTGTGATTCTGGAGACTGGGTTTGAGGTTTTGGATGATTCCGGCGACTTCATGGTGACGCTCAACGGTTCCATATCGGCTTGGATCCATCAATTGCTTGCTTGCATGGGGTAAGTCGCCGTTTTCCGATTTGAAATTTTGGCTTCTTAGTTATGCTATTTATGGAAAGTTTTCCAGGGTTTTAAGGCAGTGGAAGATGGACTTGCTAAATTTAGGAGAGAATTTCAGATCAAAATGAGAAATTTATTATTGGGTTTTAGAAAGTTTAAGTCTTTAATCTTTGTTTGTGTAAAAATGGCAAAGAACATGCCACTGACACTAAGTTATGTGTTTGGAAGAAGCAATTAAGAGGTGGACTAATTGATGTGTTTACTATTGAGCTTCTTTTTTTTGGAAATGGTTTGAGTGAGAGACAAGGGAAGCTGGATTAGTTGTTTAGATATGGAAAATGGTTACTGAGGTATGAAATAGTGTGGTGTATTTGTTGGTGGAAATTGGGGTTACATATGGTTTAACCCGGTTTTTAACAGAGCAGTGGTTGTTTTGGATGCTGCACTAAACCCACACCGATTATTGCTGTCGACGAGCCTTCAAAGGGATTGAAAATTCAAGGGCGAGCGGTGAAGAAACCTGGCTTATCGGATGATTTTTGGAGCAGCAGCACGTACGACTTGGACAACAGCGCTTTGCAGTCCCAGAGAAGCATCTCATCTATCAGCACATTACACCAGACACTTCTCCAGGGGAGCAGCATTGGTAGCACGAGCAGCCAACCTGACTTTGTAAATCAAGGCAAGTTTCTTTTGTGTTATTTTGGTATGGCGATTCCGACTTTGAGTTTGCTCAGTGTCACTTATTGAACTTCATATGTGTTTGTGTTGTGTTGAAGTAATCTAAACCAAAGTCCCAAACTTGTTTTCGTATCATTGCCCTGTTGTCCCATGTCTTTGTTACTACACCATAAGAACTTAACAAACCAAAGTCCAAAACTTTCCACCACTACGCTGCGAACCTTACAAGTATAAAAATTGCAACCTTACACACGATATTTATGTGCAATAAAACTTAGTTGTATTTTCATACGGTTTTGTGGGATATTCAGAGTGGATATATACTTCCCCGCCTCTTTTCACTCTAAAATGTTTGGCCCCACCAAATTGGTCAGTTGGCCTAGAGGCTGGACTCAGAGAGTAGTGGTCTGGGTTGAGAGAATCTGTGAACAAGTGCATAAAAGGAGTCATTGTAAGAGCAACATGGAGAGTAACTATTAACCTATCCCATAGACATGGTAAAATGGGTTCTGCAAATGGAAGGTGTCACAAACTAATAACAGCTCAAATCATGGATGATTTGATTGTGAAATGGTAAACCCAAACATTAGTTGATCATGCACACTTCCATACTTGTGAGTGCATAGATTGTTAGTATACAACATGAACACTTCTTTAACTGCAGGTCTTGTTCTCTGGAACCAAACTAGGCTTGAGTGGACTGGAAGTGGCAAGCCTAAGAATGAAGCTCTAAGAAGTCGGGAAAACAGATTAAGGTAGGTCACTTTTTTTTTTTGGCAGTAACTTCATGTTGTAATCCAATCCGGAGTTTGTACCTTTTCCACAACTCCTGTTCCTATCTATTAACCCGAAGTTCTGACCTATGACAGCTGAAATCATTTTCAAAGTAGCTTGTTTGTGTATTCTAGATATATTAGTCATGTGCCTATTGATTTAATTCCCCACTAGTTAATGTAGATTGCAAATTCTGATGAATTATATTAGCTTTTACAAATTCATGAAGGGGTGAAAATCCAAAAAGTGTGTCTATCTGTTGCTGATATCATATGGCCGTGGCTTGTTTTTTAATTTGTATTCCACAAACTATGTCATTGCAGTTGGAATTCAACTTATGAGAGATTGGTTGGACCCAAACAGAGACAGCCTTTTCCCCAGCGTGTTCCTTTGTCTGTAAGTCCTCCTTTTGCTTTGGTTGCTCTTTGTTTTGCTTAAACTGGACGTACTTCTTTGTTGAATTGCATTTATCCCAGTTCATCTAGGTAAAAATGCTAATAGTGTTTATTTTGGCAGGAAATGATAGAATTCCTAGTCGAAGAATGGGAGCAGGAGGGGTTGTACGATTAAGCGATCATCAGAATCTGCATTTTAATGTCAGGAAGATGGTTCGTCTTTGTAAATCTCAGAGGCTGGCATGTATAGCTGGGGCAAAGGAAAAATGAAAGCTACGAAGATACATCTTTTTAGTATAATTGTAATATTACACTAATATTTTCGTCTTGTTTTGCCCCCCTTTTGAAATTGTATGCACCATGGATCTGTTGAACATGCTCCGTGCCACGCTTAGCTGAATCATACAGAAGCAGTTGCCTTTGCTTTTGTGAATACCAAAGTTAAGAGGTTCTACAATATACAATGTTGCTGTTTGTAACCTATCTCTCTCTTTCTGCTCTTTTTCTTTCTGGTTTCTATGAGTTTCTCTAGCTTTGTGAGATACTTTCATTACTGTGTTCCGAAAATGGTTGGTTATCTACTAGGTTGGCATTTTTAATGTCAGGAAATCAGATATTTTGTTAAATTTGTGTCACAACTCACTAGGAGAACCCTTCAGACAAAACCAGTAATATATATTTTTTGGAATTAATGAAAGGGGTAGACCTATTAGAAAAGCCTAAACAGACTCAATTACAATTAAATTAAGGTAAATACCCATTCAGTCTAATCTATATAAAATGGGTAAAAGAGGGTAATCTTAAAAAAAAAAAAAAAAAAAAGTTTACATCAAACCCTAAACTATTAGGCTATTAGCACAGCTGCCGCCGTCTTTAGTGACCAAGAGGTCATGAGATGTGTCAAAATGAAGAAAAGATGACCGATAATCCGCTGCCAAGAAATTCTAACAACACAAGTCGTGTCAAAACCGAAGGAAATGGAGATGAAAGAGAGAAACCCACACCACACAATATACACATACAGAAACCTATGTTCATTCGATTTTCGCTGCACAAGAATGATACCTGCTGCCAATTTGTTAACATGTTACTTAGATTCTAGAATTTGTCCAAGGAAATCAAGCATTAAGAAGCACGTACAGCACCCCTATACTGATTCAATGAAACTTAGAATTGGTGTTGAACATTCATATGCATCCAAATATGTCAAAATAAGCATTCACTGTATCCACACTTGGACACGTACTTGGCTATGTCATCATCTGATGGATACCCTCTTTAACATTAAGTAACACGTACGCATGTAAAGAATTTCTCTCAGAACTCAAATATATATATATGGAGTTTGATCAGATGCATTATGTCAAATACCAAGACTAATACATTTGGTCGACTAATACATGCATTTGGTCGACTAATACATTTGGTCGTCTAATACGTTTCCGTATATTACTTATCTTAACAGATGCATTATGTCAAATACCATACCACTCTAACTTGAACCTTTTCGTGGAAAATGCTAAGCAATTAAGCATCCAAGATGGGTTTGTATCTAATATCTATCCCCAAAATTAACAATTGCTTACTTCTTGGCATGGGAAAACATCTTGTAATTCACTCGTAGCTGGCATATACTTGTCTCGTGGCTTTGAGAGCAGTGCCACCAACTCATAGCTAGGGTTTAATTTACAGCGACTTGCTGCACTTGCGTCGTTGGTTTTAGTTCTACGCTCATATTAGAATAGCTCAACTTGATCATTATCGAATCAATCACATTCTGTCTCTTAAAACGTCCAATAACCACTTGGTGTCTTGGTGATTACGTAAAGAGTTCTGTTTTGTATACTAGGGTTTCTACATGCATTCCAAGAAAAACCAAACAATACGTACAAGGGTACGCGAGAATTCGTACTCTCTTTTACGACAAGTAAAAAAAATAATTGTGGAAACCCTAGTTTCCCCGTAATGGCATAGAAGAATGACTTCGATTGGGAACCCTAGTTTTAGTGGAAGATGCATAAACTCAGAGATTTGAATAATGTCGTTGAAATTTTCGAAGTTGCATACATAAATTAAGTCGAATGAAGCAAGTGGGGGTGGGGGTGGGGGTGAGTGATCCAATGTTTCTAGCCTGTATAATATGCATGATTCTGTTCTGGTCAAGTTTTTCAGTCTCCAACCCACACTTGGCTAGCATTAGCTATAGGACAATTTTAGATATCATGCTTCTCAAGCCAGCAGCCGATTCATCATAATATCATATGTTACTGTACATGAACGAATGGATGAATATGCAGATCAATCAAATTTGGAACCTAAAAGCAAGCGTGTATACGGATTTTATACGGATTTTACGCACTAAATTGTACTTATACCATTAATATGTAAATTTTCAAATCGTCATTTATATATTATAAAAATATATTTTATTCGACCTCGTATCCTCATCTCCGTTGGAAATATTTAAAACTATTTTTTTGGATTTCAATTTTGTTAACGGTATTAGAATACATGTATGATAATACGACGTGGATAACCGAATCAAAATATTACATATTAGTTGCTCAGTTCACTTGCATCTTGGCGTATAGAAGAATTTTCGTAGATATGTAGTTCGCTTCCAACTGATTAAACTTTTATTCTTATATTTTAGCTAAACAATCAACATCCTCAAGTTTGATCATTAAGTAAAACCATCGATTCATACATTTGAATACGACTAAATTGCAAGTAGCAATCTTCGAATTCGTATACTCTTGTTGCTCACACGCATGTCTCATTTTGGATAGTGGGATTAGGTTTGTACACTTTTATGCACGGGATGGGAATCATGATCGAGTTGTATGTCTCCAACTCAGAACATATAAAATCATGAGGATCCTCATGTTTATAATAAACGGTTTACCTTACTTGCATTTTATAATTTCGCTGATACATACTGAGATCGATTCAATGTACAGAATGGGCACAATGGACCAGCAAAACCTTAAGGTTCTGGAAATTCTCAGAAACTAATAAGAAAGGATCAAGTGGCCGGATGGACATATATAGATAAGTTTGTTAACTGATACTTGATTTTGTTCCGGTTGGCTTTCAGCTGTCTGTGGCTATACATGACCCTCTTGAATTCCAGTTGCCAAATTATTCCGTCTATAATTCTTCTCAACCTTTTATACTGGCAGCTACAATGTATATCCTCCTTCAATGAATGGTTTATACTACTCCCATGTTATAAATGTTTTTGAGTACTCCAACCCTGATATGGAAGTAGTGTTGAGTGACACGGTCGAGTGATGAACTGATCGATGATCGATTGATGGCTTACAGGAGTAATATATAGCATAGTAGTTTGGTCTTTTAGCTATTCAACCTAGTTATCTTGTTATATAAACTTTTGTAATCTATGATTTACGATCAATGAAAATAGTCACAATATAGCCTCAAAATGTTTTTACTCTCCTTTTATAATTTCTGCATTTTCATTTCAATAAATCTATAATTCCTATTAAATAGTCGATCGATGGCCGAAGCTAACATATGTCAGTGTACAAGGATGAGGTAAGTGAATGCATATGCAATAAGACGTTAACCACAAGAATTCGGAAGAAGGAGAATCAAGGAACAGGTCGGTGAACAATATAAATATAGAGAGAGAGACGAAATGGTCAGTTGCTTGGCGTAGACTTGAACCAAAAAGTAATTGAAATAGTGACTTTCAATTATAGAGGAAGCAATCGAATGAAAACCCACAAAGGAAAAGCCAATTCTTGTATCACGTCCGAAACCTCTAGAGGTTTTCGAAAGCGAGATCCATTGATTGTCACCCACAATAGTTTCCAAAACCATCTCTATAACACACTTAAGTCTAAAATGTTGATCGTATTTTCATTCATTATTTGGAGCCACATATATATATATATATATATATATATATATATATATATATGAATCGAACCTACATGATTAGAAGATGAATATTAAGTTTGAAAAAATTGCAAATTCATGCACATATCCTAAAGAGTCACACCACTATGCTTTGTCCAAGAGAAGAGAACCCAAATGAGGAGGAGGGAGTATGACATTTTTTGGGTCCCTTTGCCTCTATTCTAAACCGTGTTTAAGATTCATTCCTAGTCTTACCAAAACATATCATATCATTTTGTGTATATATAAGATGCTTCGTATAATTGTATACATGCATTGTTTGAATCCGACTCTCTATGCTGTTGGCCATTGTAGGAAACAAATTTTGACCACTTCCTAGTCCCAAGTGAATGAACGTATTGAATTTTTGAATTTGAACCCCAAATCAGTCCGCATTTTGACTTGTATATTTGTGTGTACGGCCGGTCTGGTCGAATTACGGGCAACTTCATGGACTTCTTCAACATTTACACGCTAACATTAAGCCAACGTCGACATTGTATACAACACCACCCATTACGACAGAAAAATGTCTGAATTTTTTTTGTTAATTTACATCGGATTCTTATTACATAATATGAAAAATATACTTAACACCTTCAGAAAAAAAAAAAAAAAAAACCCCCTAAACTCAACACTACCCATTCTCGTCTTTGTATTAAAGAGGGAGCAGAAGCTTGATACCTTAAATTTTATCACACTAGTGAATTTAGACATCTCACAATCGTTTGGGACAAACGTATTAAAGTGTGTCTAATTCGAAATTGTATATATAGTTAACGTTAATCTACCCCGGCCTTTGTCAACGAGTGACAAATTTCTTAATGATAAGATTGACCTTCATGGATTACAGTGGTTTTGCCCATAGCTCATTTTAAACAGTATTAAGCTCTCATTAGTCACCCTATTCAAGTCATTATTATGTAGATACTAATCAAGTAATTAATTGTTGGACTGATTCTGTTTCAGCTGGAGATCACAATTTAACAACCACTTGTCTTCTACATTTTATACAAACGCGGTTTTCTTCATGAATGAATTGAACCTGCCCAAATAATCTTGAACAATAATAAAGCAAAAGTAGAGTAGAGATTTCCCCAAATTGCAAATAATTATTTCCCATTTGCTGTCGCTAATTGTGGATTATTATAGTTAACCAAGTTGATTAAGAAAGGAAAGTAAAGCTACTACAAAAGTTGGAATCTCTAATCTAAACCCCTTTGTTTCTATATATATCCAAACCAGGAAATTAAAGCACACAGCTTCACTAACAATCTGTATTAGCTAGCTGTGTCGACCAGTTTCATTCATCATTTAATCAAAACCCAAGCAGCAGATGATCACCTATTTAATCTTTTATCTCAATCCCATTTGGGTAATATGAAATTGTCACTTGTTATTAGAACAATGACATGCTAACCAAAATGTGTGATCCCATCTATAAAAGTTTGTTGGATTCTCAATTCTATGGGGTTGATGGACCACAGTGTTTTGATTCAATGAATGGAGATTAACAAATCGAACTTGGTAAATTGAAAGTTTACCAGTCATATATGCATACAATTCGATGATCCATTGGAAAAGATCATCCAATTTTATAAAATGACTCAAAACTACCAACCATTCGACCACAACATGAATGCTGCATTTCATTTTGACACAATGCATGAATCTTGTGCTTAACTATTTTCCACTTATGAATATATATAAACTCCAAGCTCTTTATACAGTCTTAACAGCAACGCCTAGATTTTAATCGAGTTCAATGGACGTAAAAAACACCAAAGCATATACAGTTGGTTAAATGAATGCATATTTCTTGGGGATTTGTTGCCGGTTCTTAAAAAAAAAAAAAAAAAAAAAAACTTTTGTTCATCTTCATGTACTTACTTTTAACAGTTGATGCAAAAATCGCAGATATGAAAAAAGAACTTTTGTTTACCTTCATGTACTAACTTTCAAACGCAAAGTTAATGTGACCATATGTGTTTATCAAATAATTAGAGAAAAATCAAAATGTCATTCGCGTGATTAGGAAAAGATTTCGTTTGCATTCATATCTTACATTACATTGTTTAAAACATCTATTCATAACATGCAAAACTTTATATCTTGTCTATTTAGTCGGTAAAATCTTCAAAAGTAACAATAACCATTTTGAAATTTCATATCGAATCACATACATTTATCTTACTATTCAGTTTGAATTACGTCAAGATTCACGTTACATTTATCATATAAATTACAGTAAATTGACTAATCAACTCCGTAATTAGCATGACTGTGTTTAATGCTGGGTAAATGTACGAAAGATTACATACTAAACCCTCGGCGCCATATTTAATATCTCACTTATTACATTCACGAATCAAACGATATGAAATACCAAAAATTGTAGGTTCTATTTTATGTTTCATCCTAAAATAAAAATGAAAAGAATTCTTGCTGGTTTCCAGTTGGTTGTACTTGAGGGGTAAGGGAGGTGGTTATAGTTGGGAAGACCGGTTTTGGGGAAGGATACATTGCATTTGAATCTGCATGTAGGGAGATGTATGTGAGAGTGACACCTTTATATTTCCCTCTTCCCAATATATAAGCTTTTGTCATAGACACATATCACACCATCCCATTCAACCTCTTCTCTCATGCCTTCATTTCCTTCTCTTCCATCTTTTTTTTCCCCTATTCGTTTAGGGTTGTTTCTCTAATGCTCTGTACCCTCTTCACAATCTCAACGCTTTTCATCTTCAGCTCTCTTCTACAGTTTGGACTCTCCTCGGTTGTTAGAAACTCGGTTGTTAGAAAGCTGCAGTCATGCCTACCCTTGTTAATTACAGTGGTACGTTTCTGGGTTCCGCTTTTCGTATCTGTGTTATTGGTCTGGTTTTGTTTGACCTTGATCTAGTTTTGAAGGATTGCTGTTCATGTTTTGATCTTTTGTTGTCATTTCATGTTGAGTTATATGTCTGTGGTCTATAATTGATTGGTGTTCTGTTAATTGGAGAATGCTTAGATTCAATGCCTGGTTTTGATATTCAAATTCATATGTTTGTTGAAGATCATCATCTGCCATTAGCAATTTGATCCTTGGATGAGCTGTTTGAATTGGGTTGTAATGAAAATAAAAAAAGCCTATGCCTTTGTGTAGATTTGTGGAAATTAGATCGCTGAGAAATTTAAAGCAATGATATTTAGGGAAGAAAAAAAAGTTAATAGGATTGGATGTCAGTGATACATTGATACATTGAATGGTTAAAGGTGTTATCTTTAGATCTAATTCGTGTTGAATAGTGAATCTATTTTGATTGGATGTTATGATCTAACTGGTTTTGAGCACAGCTCTGGATTTTATGCTGAATTTTTCGTTTTTTGGGTGTTTTCAGGTGACGATGAGTTCTACTCCGGGGGTTCATGCTACTCATCATGCCCCATGGATTTGGGTTGCCTGTTGTCAGTTGGCTCCAATGCATACCCTCCTAGCAAGCGGGCTCGCATCAGTTCCCAATTTAGTTTTGGAGGGAGCAATTTTGAGCAAGAGAAGAAAGCTTCGATTGAAGTTCTCCCTGAGGAATGCCTCTTTGAGATCTTCAGGCGCCTGCACGGCGGCAAAGAGAGGATCACATGTGCCTCTGTTTCCAAGAAGTGGCTTATGCTCCTAAGCAGCATCCGCCCATCTGAGAAGGAGATCCCTAAATCAGATGACACTGAAATGACCACAGGCGATGAGGATCAAGAAGAAACTGATGGTTTCCTTACAAGATCTTTGGAAGGGAAGAAAGCAACAGATGTGAGACTTGCTGCTATTGCTGTTGGAACCAGTAGCCGTGGAGGACTTGGGAAGTTGTCAATTCGAGGTAGCAATTCATTTCGTGGGGTTACCAACCTTGGCCTGTCAGCAGTTGCTCGGGGATGCTCCTCTCTTAAGGCTCTTTCTTTGTGGAATGTCTCTTCTATTGGTGATGAAGGATTGATTGAGATAGCTAAAGGCTGCCCTTTGCTAGAGAAGCTTGATCTTTGCCAGTGCCCTTCAATTTCGAGCAAAGGTTTGATTGCAATTGCAGAAAACTGCCCAAATTTGACTGCTTTGAATATTGTGTCGTGTCCCCAGATCGGAAATGAGGGCTTGCAAGCGATTGGAAAGTCATGCTCCAAGCTGCAGTCGATAGCTATCAGGGACTGTGTTCTTGTTGGGGATCATGGAGTATCTAGTTTGTTATCATCAGCATCTTCTGTTCTGACGAAGGTAAAGCTTCAGGCTTTGAATATCACAGATTTCTCGCTTGCAGTAATTGGGCATTATGGCAAGGCTGTTACAAGTTTAGTTCTCAGTGGTCTCCAGAATGTCAGTGAGAGAGGTTTTTGGGTCATGGGTAATGCTCAAGCTCTGAAGAGTCTGATCTCATTAACAATCACTTCCTGCCGAGGAACAACAGATGTCAGTCTTGAAGCCATTGGCAAGGGCTGCACAAATTTGAAGCAGATGTGCCTTCGCAAGTGCTGCTTTGTATCAGACAATGGACTGCTTGCTTTTTCCAAAGCAGTAGGATCACTTGAGAGCCTGCAACTGGAGGAGTGTAACAGGGTTACCCAATCAGGGATTATTGCTGCCTTGTCAAATTGTGGAGCAAAGCTGAGGTCTCTTACCCTAGTAAAGTGCATGGGAATCAAGGATATAGTTGCAGGAGAACCTATGTCCTCTCCTTGCACATCTCTTCGATCGTTGTCCATTAGAAACTGTCCTGGCTTTGGTAGTGCTAGCCTGGCTGTGGTAGGAAAGCTGTGCCCTCAGCTTCGCACCGTAGACCTGAGTGGTCTCTATGCAATGACAGATGCTGGGATTCTCTCGCTTCTAGAGAGCTTGGAGGATGGACTTGTCAAACTGAATCTTAGTGGCTGCGTCAATTTGACAGATGAAGTTGCTGTGGCAGTGGCTAGGTTACACAGGGAAACCCTGGAGGTTCTTAATCTTGATGGGTGTAGGAAGATCACTGATGCAAGCTTGGAAGCAATCGCAGCCAACTGCTTGTTTCTTCGTGAGCTAGATGTATCAAAGAGTGGAATCACGGATTCTGGCCTTGCTGTCCTCTCTTGTGCTGAGCAGGTTGCTTTACAAGTGCTCTCCGTATCTGGTTGTTCTGAAGTATCAAACAAGAGCCTTTCTTCCCTGAAAAGGATGGGACAGAGCCTATTGGGATTGAATCTCCAACACTGTACTGCGATTAGCAACAGATCCGTTGAGCTGCTTATAGAGAGCTTATGGAGATGCGATATCCTGGCGTAATCAGGAACAGAACAACTCACCAATTTGCTGAAGCAGAGTAGTGAATATGCAGTTGGTGTCCAGAAATCCAAAATCTCTGGTTTAGCTCGTGAAAAAGTAGATCTAAAAGTTCATACAGTTGATTCGCACGGGTGGCAACGTTCAGCATACAACATTTTTGGCCCATATGTGGTGGCGCTGCTGGTGGTTCAGTGACTTGGTTGTTTTCAGGTTACTTTGGCAACATTTCATCATCCACTTTTTTCAGGCTTCAAAGTAAAGCCTGTGTTTTAGCCTCATCAAACTTGAGGCTGCCTCTTCCATGCCCATGGTTCCCTGAAATACAATCACCAAGCTCTGATCTAAGGTTTCCACTTGCATACCGGGTCCTCCTTTTGTCTTGCTGGATGGTCTGCTTTTCCTGGTGTTTTTAAGCTCGGTCCGGCATTCCTCAGGGGTGTCTGATTAAGCTTTCTTTTCATTTTCAGTCTTATGGAAGTCAGCTATCTGAGATTTGTGTTCTTTCTTTTCATATAGGTTCTTGCCATGTTTGTGGAACTTTGTTTTTCTTCCATGGAGCACTATAGTGTGGTTGCTTTGTGCTGTTTATGAGTTTGGGTTCCTCTTACTTTTGGACTTGGGTGTGGTGGCAAGTGAATCTGCCATGACAACCTTGTGTAGGGGTTGTTCTTTTTCCCACCCAAAGTCCTAGTTATGCAGGTTTCTCCTTTCTTTATGAATTGTACTCTGCGATTACCAGTAATGAAATCAGTCCTTTTCTCAAAGTGGTTTGCTTATCTCTCATACATGAATACAGAATTGGACATTGGTGATTGGATCTGTTTTACAAGAATGCTTGGATCTTAAACTTTCCATTGGCCGATAAAGTTCTGGTGATCTGCAACAATAGACCTTGGTTTTGCTGGTGTTGAGAAAACCTACTAGTAACTATCTAAACTAAAATCTGAAAGAAAGTAGAGAAGATAGTCCAATCCAAATCCGATGATAATTAGGACTCTAATCCAACTGTTATTAGGTTGATGAAGAACAACATGTTTATTATATAAACGAAACCTAAGCGTCAAAGCCGTAGCCGTATCATCATCGTCCTTCAGAGCAACCAGAGAGCCACCATGACCCAAAAAAAATTAAACCCAGGAAGCCAAGCAGGGAAAGGAGATCAAAGCCGTAAGCGTATCAATACGGGCACAGGTAGCGAGGTGGAGATGAAGCCTCTGGGTGGGTGCGGCGCCGGGTTGAAGGACCAAGAGTCTCTATTCCTTTATCACATGCATCTTATGTTATTGCGGGCACCAAATTGTTTATGTCTTCCAGATTGGTTGAGCCTACCGTAGACAGCTCGATTTGCTGCTTTGATTTTGCGGCCCGAGACCCCGAATGGAGGAGAGTCCCCAGCTTGGGCGGCTATTTACCAATTGCAGGCCAAGCTCTAGCGGTGGAATTGCCGCAGCCAGAACACAGTAACAAAAGGTTACTTTTTTCGGCTAGAGTTGCAGTATAGTAGTTCATCTTATGTCCTTGGATGAAAACCAGGAAACTATCAGTGAAATTTTTCAGATGAATCTGCCGGATGAGCTCCCTCATCAACCATGGCCAAATGACTGTCATTTCTTCCATCTAGGGGGAAACAATGTCTTCCTTGTCACCACCGCTGTTGTTGGAGAATGCCCAAATGAGTCTGGGGTTTATACCGGTGGTGCCGTACTGTTTCAATTCGAATTTGATATCTCCAAGGTGGACAAGGACAGGAAGAATTGTTTCAGTGTCCAATTCCAGCCTCCTCGCATTTTCGAATACCATACCTCTCCAGACTGTATGTCACCACCAATCACTGTTGGTTGCTTTCTGCTCTAAATTTTTTTAATTTGATTGTCTCATCTTATGTACTGTAATGTGTGCTACTTTAAGTTGTACTACAACTATTTATCCAGATTTTGTTCTTCGGCTTGTTTGATTTATCATCCATTATTTTGTTGCAATGTGTCCTACGCCATAATAGAATTGCATATTCCAAGAATGGTAATATGCATTCTGATTCTTTCTGTCTTATGGTTCGACATATGCTTATTCTGCCTTGATCCTTCAATTATCAACTGTGCATATATATAATTGTCCCGCAGGATGGAATTGAAAACAGTCATATATGCATCCAAGGATTCAATTGCAGTAATGTCATTTTTAATCTATCGTCAGGTCATGTCTTAAGGCGAAGGCATCTTGGCTTGAAGGTCAGTATTATCTCTACATTTTTTAACCTTGTTGGAGTGTGTTAATTCTGTTCTGAAGGGGTTGAATTATATATATTCAAATTACTTTTTCAGCTTAAGATTTAGGAGGATGTTTGCATTAGTCTTTGATTGTTGTGCCGGTCGAGTTTTGTTTACGCCCCATTTTTTAGTTCGATGAAGGGATATGACTATTGCCTGGGTGCATGAATTCTGTAAGTGGATTTGTGGTCACAGGGAATATTAATCTGGAGTACCAGTAATGTGTATGTCTAGGGTAAGGAGTCTTTAAGCCCCTGTTCCGTGTGGGATGTAAGACGTTGGCTATATTTAGAGGTCAGACAGTTTCATCTGGACTCGAATAGTCCTGTCTGGAAACGAAATGGTAGAAAATGCGTAAGGAGGAAAGCTGTGTTAATCGTTCACTATTCCGACCGGATAAGGTTGTGGAGTTATCATTGCGTGTCATCCAATAACAGATTTCTGCTCCTGCTCTACTGAGCAAGTAGCTAGCTTGAATGTCCTCAAGAGTTGTTGTCATGAATAACCAAAAAACTGTAGGTGTTAAATTCAAGCATCTAACATTGTTGAAATAACAAGCTGCCTATCCAGATGTTCTCCAAACACTAACATTGTTGAAATAACAAGCTGCCTATCCAGATGTTAATCCCACAAAGTTTGCTGAGATAACAAGATCTCAGTTCATCCATTTCCATTGGTAGCTACATTGCAATAGTTCTAGTTTTATTCATGGGCAACAGTCAGAAAAGATTTAGGTTTGTGTTTGTGTAACTATAGTTGGGTTTGTGTTTGTCAAACATTTTCATGGGGATGTGGGTGTTTAAAAGTACATTCCATTTGCACCATGTACTTACGAATGGAATTGCATCTTCAAGTATGGGTGGCTAACAACAAACGCAATACAGAGAACCATATAGTCTATATCTTTATAAGTAGAATCATACTTGAATCAGCATGATTGTCTGGTATGGGGCTTCTATCAAAAACATCGCACACTAGTTATAGGTCCTGTTGTTCATCCTATGATATTCAAGTAGTTGTAAGCCCTTTATTCATCCATCAAAATTCTGGTAATTTGTTTCTTATTGCAGTGTCCGAATACATATTCAAAACTAGCTCTTAACTTCATAAGTATCACTGGTATTTTCCGTTTGTCCAACTAATAGAAAAGGTAGAAGTGAAATTTTCTTTTTACCTTTTACAATGATGTAAATGGTTGACTCTGCTAACAGAGTTGTGCATATGGTGTCATTTAGTATAGCATAGGCATATGTGGTTTGGGTAAACTGCAATTGGAATTCGAAGAGTTGTGTAACGTGTGGTGTGAGAGAGTTTATGTACCATACTGGAAATCTAATTGCAGAAATATAACCAGAAAGATTAATTATAAAAGACCTCCTGAATTATAAGGTTATTTTCAATTTGATACACAACTATCAAATTCTTTCGTTTTAGTACCTCAAGTTTGCTGCCGTTATAAAAAGCTTATGGAGATGCGATATCCTTGCGTAATCAGGAACAGAACAACTCACCAATTTGCTGAAGCAGAGTAGTGAATATGCAGTTGGTGTCCAGAAATCCAAAAACTCTGGTTTAGCTCGTCAAAAAGTAAATCCAAGTGTTCATACAGTCGGATCGCACGGGTAGCGACGTTTAGCATACAACATTTTTGGCCCATACGCCGTGGCACTGCTGGTGGTTCAGTGGCTTGGTTGTTTTCAGGGGACTTTGGCAACATTTCATCATCCACTTTTTTCAGGCTTCATAGTAATGCCTGTTTTTTGGCCTCATCAAACATGAGGCTGCCTCTTCCATGCCCATGATTCCCTGAAATACAATCACCAAGCTCTGATCTAAGGTTTCCACTTGCATACCGGGTCCTCCTTTTGTCTTGCTGGAATGTCTGCTTTACCTGGTTGTTTTAAGCTCTGTCCTGCATTCCTCTTGAGGGGTGTTTGATTAAGCTTTCTTTTCATTTACAGTCTTATGGAAGTCAGTTATCTGAGATTAGTGTGTTCTTTCTTTTCATTTAGGTTCTTGCCATGTTTGGAACTTTGTTATTCTTCCAAGGAGCACTATAGTGTGGTTGCTTTGAGCTGTTTATGAGTTTGAGTTCCTCTTACTTTTGGACTTTGGCGTGGTGGCAAGTGATTTCGATCAATCTGCCATGACAACCTTGTTTAGGGGTTGTTCTTTTTCCCACCCAAAGTCCTAGTTATGCAGGTTTCTCCTTTCTTTATGAATTGTACTCTGCAATTACCAGTAATGAAATCAGTCATTTTCCCAAGGTGGTTTGCTTATCTCTCATACATGAATACATAACTGGACATTGGTGATTAGATCTGTATTACAAGAATGCTTGGATTTTAAACTATCCATTTACCAAAAAAAAAAAGTTCTGGTGCTCTGCAACAAGACCTTGGTTTTGCTGGTGTTGAGAAAACCTACCAGTAACTATCTAAACTAAATTCTAAAAGTAACAAAATTGGAGTAGAGAAGATAGGACAGCAGGGCCAAGGGTGTTGTAGTGGAAGATATACTCAAATGATGGTGAAAGAGAAATTCTCTCCTGTAATAAGTAATAACTATCCATACTAAAATCTGAAGCCCAAAATTCTTTAGGGTAGAGAAGATGTGATAGCAGGGCCAAGAGTGATGGTTGTTTGAACATATCAAGTAGGGTTAGGAAGGTATACTGAAATAATGGTAAAAGCAACCAAATGAAGTTAGATGGCAATGAGATGAAACTTGCATCAAAGGGTGTATGTTGTTTACAGAGAGGACATGGGTGTTTGATTGAGGTGGGAGAAAATGTCAGGGTGATGCAACTACCACTGAATGCAGTAACAGTAAGGCCTTTGAATTTGATAGCTGATGGAAATGAATGAACATTATGCAGAGCCATCTCTTTCTGAATCTAAGGAGAGATGGCATATATGTCACTGTTGATTGTGTTATCATGAATGAATTGACCATTTGTCCATATGTATAACAGTGTCCTATGAATTGTGGCAAATGTCCGCTATGCAAAGGCTAATGTCCTAGACTACAAGGGGGACTGGTAGCGCACTAATGTTGTCTCATCTCCATGTGGTTTTTCTGAGCCATGTTACAACTGTCCCTGGGGTACAGATTCTCCTCCCCCTCCAATTTCAAGTTTTCAACCATGCCATTCTTATGATCTTACCCAGAAAAAGAGAAATAAGCTGTGATTAGAAAAATAAAGTGATAGTACCCGTCTAATTCTAATGCGGCGGTACTAGAATTTTCACTCAGATGTTGTGATAGGTTGTGGATGGAGTTTACATGATTTAGCTTTTCTCAATTTCTCATCATACATAGTGTATGACTGTGACACATATAATGCATATATATTTACACTTGCACAGATTAAATGACAGTTGAAACATAACTTGTTGTGTCCTATACTAGTTCATGAGAGAGTGAGGTATTGGAAGCAATTAAAGCATTGCATTATCAAATGAAGAAAAAACAGTAAAGTGTTGATTATGTCTAAACTATCCTGTGGACAGGTGGATGTGACCTGATTTAGTAATAGAAATGGAATTCAAGGTCACTTTACCTTTCTTAAGTTTAGGTGATTATACATTTATGCATTAGATTTTGATCAAAGCGATTTATGGAAGTAATTTCTAGTAAGTCTAATTTCATATGAAATGTAGTTCATGTATCACAACAATCTAAAATCAGAGTGATTCAAATACCATGTATTAACTATTCTTTGTATGATTACTATGATCATGATTAAGCAAATTGTTCGTTCACTACCTGGGCAGAGTAATACTAATACACAGTCGAATAACAAAAATATAAACTCTCCTCGGCAGAAAGAGCAGAAAGAGGTATCTCTTGTTGTCCTGGAAGCATGGGCTGTTTAAAAGAAGAGTCATGGGTTCTATTCCATAGTACAAAATTCCCTCCCTCATCAAATTGATCACAGTGACTTTTAGTAATCATTCCGATTAAGACAATCTCGAACCACAGTTGATCATGCTCATTTCCTAAGCTTAGTATTTACTCCGAGATTTGAGTGCTGTATAGCATATTCCAATCACGTAAAGATACAAAGATGACACTTCAAATCATGCAGAAAAGAGTGGAAGACCATATGTGGTTTATAGAAAAACAAAAGCAAAGTGGAATAATTGAACAGGTAAAAGCTGTGGCTTTGTATGGTGACAAAGTACAGAGAGAGCAATCTCTATCCAATAATGTCAAGTTTGCAATATAAAAATCAGGTCAGCAAAGAAACGATTCAAAAAAGAAGAAGCAAAACTCGTAAACTTAAGTCACTCACACAGAAACCACAAGAGTCAGATATAACTGACAGTTTATAGCTCCCAAAAGAAAAAGCTTCAAAACCCAGAAGCCATTCAAGTCCAGAGACCCTCTTATTAAACTACTGTGAGTCTTGGATTCACTGCATTACTCATCACAAGCCACACAAGAAAGCTCATCAGGCATCATCAAGACCAAAGGTCCAATGCCATAGCTGATCTCAAGGTTTGCTAGACTGGTAATGATGGCTGCTGTTCTGATGATGCTCATCTTCTCTCTCACATTCCTTTCTTCCAATTCAGGTAACTGAAACAACCCCCATTTTAGTTTAAACATGTTTGCTAATGTCCACCTTGGTATCTCTAAATTAAACCTTTTATATTTCTTTCTTTCTTTTTCTGGGATTTTATTTCTATAGGTGAGCCAATGTTGCCAAGAGATGAGCATGGTGATCATGAGCAGCAGTTGAAGAATGAAATGAAGATGGCATTAGGTTCGAGGCCGCCGCGGTGTGTTAACAAGTGCATGAGTTGCAGGCCTTGTACAGCCACACTTGTGGTTCCTCCACACCACAAGAGGAACAATCTCAAGGCCACACCATATCACTATGAGGGAGATGAGACCTATTATCTTCTCTCATGGAAATGCAGATGCAGGAATAAGCTGTTCCAACCTTGAATGATGATTTTGGCTTCAATTATAGACCTATGAATTATGATCATGTGTGTTGCTAAATTTGTATGTACTTGTTGGTAGCAGCTATGAGTGGACATCATATTATAGATCACCCCCCTTTACATAGTTTGAATCTAAAAAGTCAGTTCATGGATTTGTCTTCATAAGTGAGAATAATGAGTCGCTCCCATGGAGAAGCTCTCTTTTTGCGCTTGTATTGACAAAAGGTTCATCTCTATATATGGCTACTTTGCTGTTCCCTTGTAAATGTTTTTATTTTCTGGGTTCAGAAGCGGTTCTACAGTAATATGACTCGAACGATGAACGGATAGTCTGATCATTTCAATCGAATGCTTGGTGGTCCGAAGTCATGAAAGTGCAGTGACGAAAAGCTTGGGGTCGTGGAAAGCTATGACTATATTGCTGGATTAAGTGAACAATCTTTATGATAATACATTCTGGGAAGAACTTCCGCATACTAAATACAAGGTAACGAGTACCTGCGGATATTTACTACAACATTCTTGGCAGACCAAAACTTTACAAATACAGTGGATTAAAGGACACACTAGCTAGTATATGACTTGAGGGGAATTGCCCCCCTTGGGTGACCTGTGTGTGGATTTGCGTCACACCCAAGGAATTATGGATCAGCAAGTCGTCGTTCTAAGTATATTGGAACTGGCCATACCGTCTTTCGGTTTCCATATAATGTCATCTAACTTGGCACAGAAATTTTTGTAAAACTGCAAAACAGATCCACAGGCATGTAATTTCAATATGTTGTGTAAGGGGGAGAAACAATGTAAGAATCTTTTGAGTTCATGAATCTGAATAATCGAGTAGAAATCTGACCTTGTGATATTCAAGAGTATCACCAGCTGCCTTTCGAACATCTACCATGAAAAGGGATGGTGCAACTTCGAAAATCTACATAAGGTAGGATAACGACCATGTTAAACAATGGCGGAATCAATTCAAGGCTTCCTCCGGAAAGATACTTAAAGTATGAAATATGCATGCAGATAACGCTTAATACCTCAAGGACAACTGCAAATTGTCCAGCATTATTTGCAGATATCCCTTCAAGTCTTGTCTGATGCAAAATTAAAAACAACATTAGAACACGTCTTATAAAAGTTGATATAGATTTAAACAACTTTCAGGTAGCATCATATGTAATACATATTGGCTTCCAGTACACAACAAGGTAGTCAAACCAGTTATACTACAACCTCAAATCCTCTCATTAATCATCGTATAAGATTCGGGAAGATGAATTATATACACTGATAAGTAATGGTAAAATTACAAAACATACCTTGAAATTACGTGTATGGACCTTGAGACTCATTGATTCTGCAACAGCTTCAACATTTGAAATTATAACTTTAGCTGGTTTGCGGGATACAAAACGAGTTTGTCTTTTTATATAATCCTGCAGGAGAAGACTTTAGAGAAAGAGAATTCCAGTACCGATAGATTTTGCAACACTACATCACATTTCTTGCATGTTTTTGGGAATCAACCTATACTATAGGTCCTATAGAGAGCTTTTACAAAACTATGTGAGCAACACTGACAAACCAGAAAAAGAGAGATCCGATAAATCTGCAGGAATACAAAGAAACAATTCTTTGTACTTCTAACATAGTAACATTTTTCTATAAAAAGGTTAGTTACAAAGAAGCAAAATGTGATCATTCAAACTTTCTACCAAAAGAGTAAGTTATGGATAGTCCCACAAATACTTGTGGAACTATGAAACAATATTCGGCAAGGGTCATTCTCGAAGATATATGCAGACAGACGTAAAGTATACGACTATACCTGTCTCCTGTCAAACAGAGCAGATAAATTTAGCCCTTGAGAGAGGGTAATCATCTCAAATGCATTCATTAATAAAGGACCGCCGTCTTTATTATCTGTTCTTTCTTCTGCATATTGGTCCTGTGAAATACCAACAGTTGACACAGACTTTCTTAGTTAGCAATCAAATAGATTTTAAAATGCATAAATAATGGCAATTATAAAGTTCCTCAAAGAAAATGTAGAACAAAAGAAACGGTCAACCAACCTCAATGTCCTCAAAGACTGCACGAACATCATCTAAACTGACTTCCTCATTTTCTCTATATTCAACAGGCGCATAATTTTTTCTAAACCATGGATCCTTTCTGATTCCTTCAATCCGAATACGCTACATTAGCAAGAGAACTAGTTAAGAAAGCAAAGGGAAACCATAACCCTGACTCCCCAATGCAGATATGGTTTTCTTAGTCCTTTTTCTTGTTTCACAATTGACATTATAACTAAGTTGGCTATAATATTTAAATAATCATGATGATTTTCCCCAAACAAAATATATATGATATGAAATTACTAGTATAAACCTTAACATCAATTGGCGCAGACAATACTCAAATTGCATATGGTGAAAGAATATACTCACGGTTTTAGGATCGGGATCAAGTATTTTATGTATTAATGAATTTGCCCCTGGAGAGAACCAGAACGGGCAGGAGAACTCTGCTGCATTAATCTACAGACAAGACAAAAGAAGCGTTAAAACTATATTAAATATTATAATTATGATAGTCTACACAGAAAGATTTGTTCAAGTGATGGTGAGGTGTGAAGATTCTCCAATGGATGCTATATGCATAAAAGTGATCCTGAAGTCTATATAAAGCGACTCAGAAAGGAAAAAGAGACGGGGGAAAATAGGAAGTTCCCTTGTGCTAGGCATGGTGTGCAATTCCAAACTTATATGCATCCAAGGAATGCATATTAATTCCAGTAAGTTCAACATACCTTTTTATATAAGGTAGCAAGGTTTGTCTCATCAAATGGGAGGTATCCAGCCATCAGAACATAAAGGATGACCCCACACGACCAAACATCAGCAGCTGCACCATCATAACCTTTACTGCCCAGCACCTGTTTGCCAATGATACATAACATAATCAGCAATATATTAGTTTCGTCTTCCCCCCTCCCTCCCTCCATTTCTCACACATTCAGCATAATTTAAAGGGGAGCAATGAAGAGCTTTGTCTTTAAAAGTGAAGGGCTTTGATGTTAGGAAAATATATATAACTTGTGAGACAACAAAGAAACCCTAGAAAGTCATAGATGTGTGTTGCATAACCAATCATGATAACATGGTTGTAACTGGAAATCAAATTTTGCTCTGTAAAGCTATCTATGAGCTGTAAAGATGTCGGCTAGGAAACTAGGAAGTATAAATACATACATGTCCAAGTAACCCTAATTTGGTGAGAAACAATAATTTAATAAAGAAGAAGCAACCTAGACTCCTAGATCCACAATGAGTAAGACGTCCAAAGAATGTTCTCGCCTTACTACGCCTCCAACTACTTAGGCCAGGGTATTGAGACAATATTTTCTAGCCTCCTGTATTTCTTCTCTTCCATCTGATTTCTATAATTACTGTTTTTGGCTATAATCTAAGAAACATCATTTCCATCTTATCAATTTTGTAAAAATGCAGAATCAAAATGTGTAAAAGATCTACCTCAGGGGCGACATAGTTTGGGGTTCCACATGTTGTGAAAAGAAGACCATCCCCCTGCTCAGGATATAGGCAAAACAGGAACGCCAACGAGAGATTAAAAAGGATAAAGAAATAAGAGCATGTGCATCAAAGTAACTTCTCATATGTTATTGAATGCAAACATAATTAGATAAGGCTTACTTGCTGGGGCAATGCACTAAGTCCAAAATCAGAAACTTTCAAATTTCCATAAGCATCAAGGAGAAGATTTTCTGGCTGTAAACGCAAATCACAAGGAAAACAAAGAGCGAATCAGTAATCTGCCACTTCAGCAAAATCACAGAACCAAGTGAAAATTACTGACAAACTGAATGTTGAGTTGCACCTTCAGGTCTCTATGGTAAACACCCTTGCTGTGACAATGAGACACTGCATCTACCAGCTGCTGAAAGTATTTCCTTGATTCATTTTCACGAAGCTTTCCTTGATGAACCTATGAATCAAAACAATCGTCAAAAGTCTCAGTCAGTAGTGAATTAGCCATGATGAAGGTCCCAAATTTCAAGCATAGAAGAAACCTCACAATTTTGTCAAACAACTCTCCTCCAGTTACAAACTCGAGAATTATATATATCTTAGTCCGGCCAGCCAAAACCTAGAATTTCAGAACAATAAATCAGTCATTTCAGCTGCGATGATGACAACAAGAGCACACATCAGCTTCAAAATATTACGAAATCGGGAGATTGATTACCTCATGCAACCGCACTATATTGGGATGCCTGACAATCTTCATTATCGATATCTCTCTCTTAATCTAAAAACACACAATTCATCACACCTTTATAAACATCTTATATAAACAAACGATTGTAGCTTGAACTCAAACCGATTCCGAATTCCATACCGCATTAAATTAGAGCAAGATAATGGAGAAAGTGAGTACCTGATCAACCATTTTGTGCTTGAGAATGGTGCCTTTAGCCAAGACCTTCATGGCAACACTCTCGCCGGTCTCGGCGTTCCTTGCGAACTTGACCTTGGCGAAGGTTCCTTCGCCGATCGTTCGCCCAACCTCATACTTGCCTACATTTCTGGTCACCTTCTTCTTCATCATCGTCTTTCCTAATCTCTCATTGACCTCTCCAATTCTCCCAAGCTCAAAAAAGCTCCCAAACCTCAACAAGCTTCAATTTCACTGCCAAAAAACGGAGAAATCAAGAAATCGAAAGATGAAGGAATCGGAAACCGGCGATTGAAATCTGAAAGCGAGAGCATAAGGCCGACATACTTACCGGGAAATGCGAATATTCCGGTCGCCGGAGAAGCGAGGCACGTGCGAAGGGGAACCTTTCTGAAGCCGGATTGAGGTGATTCTAGGGGTCTCTGGGCTCCGACGAAGCTGTGAAGCTCTAAGATGGGAAGAGAGAGGAGGAGAGGAGTCCAAATTTAAGCGCTGAGATTTTGTGATGGCCTCCAGATGACGTGACGGGTCATTTATCTTCCTATATTATTTTGCGTAACGCAATAAATAATAGTATTATTGGCAATAATATTTCATAAATCATATTCGTAGAACGCGAGATTTAGCTGCTGAGTAAAACATTGTTAGTATGATAAATTAGGGATCCGCTCCTTTAAAGTGTGTAAGTTATGAAGTTGATGAAGTTTATAAAATCTCAAGTCTCTATATAATTTAAAGGCTTAAAAATATTTAAGTTAAAAATATGTAGTGTTTAGATCATTTATGTATTTATATATGATTTTTATTCCAGTGCGTCTATTACCATTCTAAAAACCACTTTATTCACCTCACGTTCTCTTTGCACCCCACTTATATATTTTTAATTGTAAGTTTACTTTGTTCATCCACTTACAATACCTAAAATATCATTTTCTCAATTCTACTTTGTTCAACCTACATTATATTTTCAATCATTTGTAATACACACAATATCAGACTATTTCAATATAAATTGAACTCTAAAAAGAAAAAGAAATTGAAGAAAACCATATATAACATTAATATTATTTAATCTGAAAGTATAAGTTCGAGATAAGTAAAATCACCAACTGAAGAAAAAAAAATCGAGTAAAGTGATAAACAAAGCATCAACAAAGAAAACAAGAGAAAAAAAATACAAACAGTTCATCACCTCATATTCAGGTTACATACTAGCATCTTCATACTCTTTAGAACGACCGAATATGATAAATTATGGGTTATAGTTTATGAAGTACGTGTTCAGCGAAAAGAAAAACGAATTTGTAATTTGTAATTTGTGACAACTTATTATCTTTTATTGTAATTTTACATTAAGGTATTTTTATCTTTTAATAAATCAACAACATGTGGGGTGAGCAAAGTACTTTGCGGGGTGTCAATAGACGCACCATTTTTATTCTTTTTCTCTATCAACAAAAATGAAAGAAAATAAAATTGTTGCTCATCTTCATGAAACCTAGCAGGTAGAAAATAAGAAAACAGGTATGATAAGAAATTGAGAAGATCGGGGGCCATGACCAATAATAAAGCCGAAACAAAAAGGTAAAAATCATTGCAACCATCAAATTAAATCATTGCAGACTAACTAGGATCAAGCCCCTCTTCCATTAATTTATAGGCTTTGTAATTCATCCTCTATTGATTTCCATAGATTCATCGATCGGTTCCCGAAATTTTTCCTAGATTTTGGTTTATAAATATGTTGGAGTAATCCTAATTGTTCAAGAACTGCAATAATATTATATATGTGGAGTATGAAGGACTGAGAGCTAGCACTCATGTCGAATGAATCTTCAGAGAAATTATGAGATCATTCCTTATAACCCAAGGATAACTCTTCACGTTTTTGATGTGGGATTCCAAATAGCTCTAATCTAAGTCACACTTTTCCAACAATCTTCATCTGGTATGATTCGAGCCATCTCAAACTGTCTCACGATCTAAATTCCAACAGCTCAATCTCGATCACAACCATCTGAATCTTGTGATCCCAATCTAAACGGGAGCTCTACCAAATTGCAACTCGATCGTATAAGACAACAAGTCCCAAGCATCGCTTAGGCTCTAATACCACTTGTTATGCGGAAGCGGCATTTCTAGACTCGTGTTTATTTGGACCCTTGGGGCCCGTAGGCTGCTTCCGCATAACAGGAAGCACATATATGTTTCATAAAAGCAATAACAAGGATCAATGAAGGTTGAATAAATAAAGAAGGGAAAAAAAGGAATTAACCTCAATGTGGAAAAGAAATTCTAAATATTTTATTTATTGATGTTAGATAGTTTTGAGCCTTTAGATTATATAGAGGTTTAAGATTTTATGAACTTCACGAACTTTATAACTTGCTCACTTTAGAAGAGTCGGATCCATAAATTAGATAGATGATAGTTATTCACTTGTTGATTTAATGCAACCAACTTTTAGTTCTGAAAATATATTCACATAGTCTCAATCAAAAAAAAAAATATATATTCACATAGTCAGTAACTCGATGCATATATATAAAAATTATGTTCAGCTCTTAAATGATTTTCAGATAACCCTTTATTTTAAGTTGATTTACGTCTAAAAAAGAACGAATAAAGTTAATAAGAACCGAGACATGTCACATGTGTTTGCTTTGTTTCAATGTTAGCTTTATTTCGTTTCAATTTTATTAAAAAACTACACTACTCTTGTTTGTCGATGACTTTGAAGACATTAGTTACTTTATACTAGTTTTGGAAATTTGATAGAACTAATATAGTAATATGTGCATGAGATCTACTTTGTGAATATGACATCCACATCGTGGTCGATTTGTTAGGAATCTTGCTGTACTCTTCACTTTTTATTTGTTGGTTATACTTTTCTTGTGCATGTGTGTAGTAAATGATATACAATAAGCCAATTTTAAAAGGAACAGTGGAACACTAACAAGACGAGGGTGTAAAAACTACGAACTAGTTTTCAATTTGGGTTAATAGCCCAGCGTCATGGTTCTTGCTCATCAGAGTTCGGTTGCTTGGCGTCCGTGTCGTCAGTGTTTCTTGGTTACTTTTTGGATTTCACTGAGGTTTGCAACATTGAAGTTGTTTAGGTTTATTCTTAGGTGTCATTTTACGTGGCTTTCGTGGACGGATCGTGTTTATATTGTACTCCTACATTTATTTAATATAATAATTATTATTGACGTCCTTAATAAAAATAAAAATAAAAATTTATTCGTGTAGTTATGCTTCGTATCAAACCCAGCCAAATGAATGAACTCATAATCTATACCTATAACAAGCTTTTAAAAGACTATGACTAAGACCGCCTAGGCTCTAGCTCTAGGCTGTAACAAGCCGTCTTGCTTTTCTTCCAGGCATTTGTGTCAGGCTGTGGGCGATTAGGCGGCCGCCTAGCCCGCTTAGACATCGTCTTGTCTGCATTGGCTGCTAAGCTCTCTACCTAATTTTGTTTTCTTTTTGTGGTGAGATTATTATATTATGGGGAGTATAAGAGTTAATGATGTGTTTAAAATTAGAAATGTATATGTTTATTGTTGTTGTTGCTCATTTTAAAGGAAGTTATGCTAAATTTTAGCTATAATTTATTTTATAAATGAGTCTGACTAAATTTATGTTAAATAATTTATCTATATTTGACTGTTTTTAAATATTAAATTGAATAAAAATTATTAATTAATAAATCTTATAAAATACAAATCACCTAGTCCTCGCGTAATCCTCATTTAGAATATCCAGTTGCGGATTACCGCCCTTCTACTGCCTAGCACCTTTTAGAACATTGGCCATAACTTTTTCTAGCCATGCATAGTCAACATAACCAGGCTGAAAATGAAATACAACCACGATATCTAATGATCGTATTAATGTCTTTGTGATAAAATATTTTTGTATATCTTGACTTGTGAGATCTTATCTATTAATCTTTGTATACGTATTGATATGTTGTATTCGAAGATTTAACTTATGGTTTATTTTTCCCTTTTGTCAACCATTTCAATATATTGAGTTATACGTACTTTAATATTGTAACTTGTATATATGGTTTGTATTGCGTTTGAAAATGAGTACCATGATTATTTCATATATACATAATGTACCATTGTACCTCAATCTAGGATAGTCAAGTATGTATCATATATATATTGTGTATAGTTTACACATCGGGATGTAACATGATTACTTGAACCATCCATCTTATCGATCAATCAAGAACAAATATCTATTGTTTGCTCGACCAAGTCAGATTAAGAAAACAACCGAAAAATCAAATTGAACAAGTGAATTAGGAGGCTATGACACCTAATCGAGCCTATCCTAAATTGTGAGACTAAATTTATGTAAACAGAAGATGAGGATTATAAGCCGGAGATGGATCCATTTGATGCAATTAGTTTTATATTCTTTTGTACATGGAGTGCTTGGATGCTCTTCTTTATATAATTATTAGTCAAGTCGAAATTAACACACGTTTGTTAAGTTCAGTATTAGTAAACCACCGGGGAAACGGTGGGGTGGAAAGCACTGTCTTCTCTAACCAAGAGGTCTGGTGTTCGAATCCCCATTAAGGCCTTGGTGGCCAGCCGGCGGTGGCCCGTGCTAGGCAAGTGTGCCTGGTGTGTGGTGTTCGCTTTCATGCCCCGTGGCGATGCAGGGATTAGTCCGGCTGTGCTGGGATACCCTGCATGGGTGTGTGTTACCTAATCTAACAAAGGCTAACCCCCCAATCAAAAAAAAAAGTTCAGTATTAGTATATACGTAAACTTGTCTAATCAAACGATGAGATTGAAATCAATCTGATGTTTTGTTGGATTTGTGGCATTTCTCCAGCAAAAACATACAAAACCTAATTTTGTGGTTATTGGGGGTAGGAACCTAATCCGATCCTTATTGGACTGGGGAGTCTACATTATTAGCTTTGAGCCACATTTCCCTATTGTTTGTTTTCGAAAAATTGGGCTTGGTTTCTGTTTCGGATCAAGAGGGAGGATAGGTGTTGAGGATGAAAATAATAATAATTCGTTTAAGATTGTGCTTAAATCGACGTTTTTAGAATTCACAAAAACTCAAGTCTTTGTTAATCTTGACACCAATGACATTGATTTTTTTTTTATTGATTAATCAGGTACCCGGCCTTATCGGCTCATCGTCGAATCTGAAGTCATTATCCACACCAACCGAGCTGATAGAAGAGCAACAGTAACGTTTATAAGATAAGATGGAGGAACAAACTAACCAAAGAAAAACAAAAGATAATGTAGGACAAGCCTTAAATGGGCAGCTAGTGCATTATTGAAATCTAAATTTTAGGAATGCAGATGAATAAGATTCTCATCAAGTCCATTTCCTCAATTTTGTTGGATGATCTCATTGGAAAGATATTGATCTTCTCCAATGGCGCCCACGGATAGAATACATGAGCTGAAGTTGAGGTTAATATGCTAATCAACAGTGTAATGTTATAAAACATGTGGTTGTCTCAGTTAAGCTTGAAAATATAGTCTTCTTGAGGCTTACATTTCAATGCCCACAGCTATGTGCTATGAGTAACTCTCATAGCACTCTCTCTCACTCCATTTATTTGCTTTATATCTCTTTCAATTTTATACTAATTGAAGCTACATCCAATATTCCAATCTACAACAGGGTTTTAAAAAAATCTCTCACTACCCTACCACCCTTATCTTTGGACTTCGTCTTTATCGAATTTATCTTTGGACTTCGTCTTTATCGAATAGTAATCTTAAGTTCTTAACTGTGGTTTTCCAGTACTCGATCTGATATGCTAGTTAGATGAGGGCCGATTGTTGGGCACCTCTCATTCTGTGGGAGAGAACATTGATTTCCAGCGTGTGTGTGTACACACACACAAATTAACGATAAGGTATGTAGCGGTGATTTTTGACTTCATTTAAACTTGTTAAGTTTTTCCCGAAAACACTATTCGAAAGCGAGAGTTTTTATCTTCATGGTTGACAACAACTGATGCAAGGGTGCGGTTATTCTTACCCCCATTAAATATTTTGTTCACCTCACATTTTAATTTTAAACTAAATATTCCAATATTAACCCATTAATCAAGAATTTTTGTGAAAATATAATATTAAACTAAAATCTATAAAATCCAAACAACAACAATAATCTACATCTTTACATCGGAAAAAAAAACAATTATCTACATCTTTCAAATCAGATTTGAAAATCACTAATCTTCAATAGAGTGGTTATACAATGTGGTGAGATTGTTTGTTCTTATTTTTATTTTATTTATGACTTCAAATATAGTCTTTCATATATATATATATATATATATATATATATTCATAATCGTATAGAATGAACTCGAGGAGAACATATATAGGATGTGGTTTGAGAAGAATGAAGGTTTGTATCAAATATATTGATGAGGTATTTGTATATATTTTTAAATTTTATCAGATTCAAGAAAATAAAAGAAAGAAAATAAAAACCACAAAATTTAAGGGCAAAATTGAAACATTAAATAAAATATAAGGCGTGGAGTGAACTGACTATTTAATGGGGGTGAAAATAGCCGCACCCCTAATGCAATTTGGTTTCATTTGCCAAATACATGGATCTAGGTATCGGCAAACAAGTTAAGCATGCAGATGTCATATAATTAAGAACCTCGTTTGTCTCAATATAATTAACTTTGAAGAAATATCATCGTCACATCTGTATAATACTGTGTGTATTATACATAACGATTGTGTATATATATGTAGTATATATACAATCGTTATAACTTATCTATGACAATTATAAATTATACATTTCATATTATCACCATTTATAGAAGAGGGGCATATAAGTACAACAAGACTGTAGCTACACAACTAAACAATTAGGTAGATTATCATGGACACTAGTAATATAGATTTCATGTATAGTAGACAAAATATTACCAATTAACCATAAATTAGTCAGGGATACCATGATAATATGATATGAGATACTAACGTATAGTGAAGTATTAGAAATTTTGATAAATGACCAAATTTAAGTACTCAAATTCATTTTTAACCGTGTGTTTTTATAAAAAGTTGATAAATGACCATATTAAGGGATTAAAAGTCTCAATTTCCCTTATTAAATCTTTAATTTGTATAATCTAATACCTTTCATCTTTTGTGTATATTCTTCTTCTTCTTCTTTCATTCTCATCTAAAGCTTAACAATGTAGAATTGCAGAACCACCCCCCTCTCCACAACCCTCTTTCGATTCCCTCCTCCACTCCAAGTCTCCAATCGTGCCTTTCCCAATAGATTTTCTATTGAAGCACGTCTCTCATATTCCTTCAAATGTTCCTTTCAATTTGAAGCTTTAAGATGTTAGAGTCGGGGAACCTAGCTAGTGTCCAAATCTATAATTCACCGAAATCAACCCGTCCCTGGTAGGTGATGAGAATAAATCAAGATCGATATACTTAAATTATATTCAATGTAAAAGAAGACAGGGTTCATCAAGAATAAAAATAAAGAATATCAAATTTTGGCAATAGGTTACACAAAATATTAATAAGGGTGATTTAGATTTTTAATCCTTTTATATGGTCATTTATTAACTTTTTACAAATAACGGTTAAAAATCAATTTATCAAAATTTCTCCATAAGTATATAATATGATCGTATACACACAGAAATATTGTATATGCATGAAATGAAAACTGCTAACGTACAAAACAACATATCTATACGATTCTAACGTACGTCTTGTATACACACAACTTACAACACTTGGATCTCATACGGTCGACATGCATGAATGAATCTTCTATAGTTTTTGGTTCCGAATACTGGAAAGGTTTCCATATATGCATGCATGAATCTCTGCATGGATAGAACTATATAGAAGACCATGCATGCATCATGCCCAGTGGCCCAGTATAATGCAAGTGCAAACGATTAACCGGTCACTTTCCGATCAGTGAAAAAACTCTGTGAAGTACTTCTATTTCTATCACCTAGAGAGCACTTCAATCATTCACGTTACGACGGAGACCGATCGATCGCAAATTTGCCCAGAAACAAACAAGAAACGCCGAAGTAACATTGAACAGAAGCATTCAGAGAAGAAACATCTTAATCATAAATAAATAAAAAAATGAAGAAGCTACCCTCGACGGGAGTCGAGTTGAGCCACTCCGCGACAGAATGAAACTCGCCGGCCGATGGTGGGATCCGTTTGAAAATCTCCCAGAAGGAAAGACATGCACCATCAGTCTCCGACACGTGACGTGACGTCATGCTGACGATCTCAGAGCTCACCTGCTCCGTTGAGTTCCCCCCGGTGGGGGCCCGCCCGTGTGATGCAAGTCATGCAACCAAGTCTGTCTTCGTTTGCGAGTAGCTCAGATCTCTAGTGGCAAAGTCGTGAATTTGAGTGACATGTTGGACATTTACGTAGTCTAAGGCGGGAAAGACCCCGCCATTGGCGCCAGGGAATGCCAGTTGTTACGTCCAGGAGGATGGGGTTCGATCTAGCCGTTGATTCACGCGTGAGCTCGACGGTTTGGATTTTAATGGGCCCCATGGAGACATGGCGCCCTCTTTTGAAAGTTGGGCTTGTTTCTGGTGTTGGGTGCTACCGTGCTAGTACCTTGATACGGAGAAGCCAACTTCAGTTTGGTAGGCCGTGTTTGGCAAGTGAAAAATGCCTTTTTGGGAAATTAGGTCAAGGCCATTAGGAAGAGGATACTTGTAACTAAAACATGATTGCATTTTTGTTTGTTTTAGTTCGTTACAGTTGTCGTTCTAATGTAATTAGACTAAACTCTTTCAAGCAATATATTTTTAAGCACATGATGACATTGATATATCTAAGCTATGTCGATAATGATAAAACACATGACAAGGTCAGTATGTCATTAGGTTAGATATTTCTCAGTTTAATTCATTAAACTTGTCGTTATAATGTGATTATGTTTAATCATGTATAAAAGCAACGCTACTTAGCACATAATAACACTAAAATAACTAGAGATATTCTAATTGAAATTGAAGCGATCATGTTTTTTGTTGGCATAAATTTAAGATACTTTCACCCTGTTGTATTTGCTAAAGAATCGAGATATATATACATATAGTATTGTGTAATTTTGTTACAAACAATTTTGAATGAAGAGGGGAACTATATATCGTGTATCAAATTAAAGAGATTATTTTGACCATGTTTCAAAAGAAAAGTGTCAAAAATAAGATTTAGAGTAATTTTGTTACCTTAGCTAGTGTGTTGTGTTGACCAAACAAAGAAAACATTGGAAGAAAATTTGAACTTATCAACCATCGATATCTTCAAAATAAATAAATAAAACATGCAGTTCTTACGAGCAAGATGAAGACAAATACAATTTTTTGTTATATCTCTTAAAATAAGTCAACGACGTACTTCAAATTTTAACACTTACTTATTTTAGTAACTTATAGTAGAACCAGACACAATAAAATGTATCGACAAGAGGTGTGATGACTCATTTTTTCCGTATTTGTACCGATTACTTGCATTAGCTAGAGAGAATGAAGGAGGCACATCACATGTGTTCATAACGAAGTATTGAACTTTTCTCACGCCGAGTCTCCATCTGACCAAACAATCACCAAACAAGCAGAAGACCCTTTTCGACTTTTCGCGCCAGCACCACACCACTCTGCCAAACACGCCCTTCCCAACAACCCTCCCACCAATGCTCCACACTGAACCAACGGCTCAGATCTAATCCCGGGAGAAGACCTTCCCTCCTCTATAAAATATCCGAACGCCTCTGCTTCTCTTCCATCCTCAACTCACTCACAAACCTATTTCTCTCTCTCTCTGAAATTTTCTAGGGTTTTAGAGGAGTCTGAGATCCGGGGTTTCTCAGGCCCATAATCATGCTTCTACGTAGCTCATCGTCGCCGATACTCAACTCATGGCTCCCCCACTCCAAAGTCGACTCGGGTCTCGGGTCGTCACCCGAGCCCGAAATGGTGCCCCAAATCCCCAGGACCTGCTCCATTTCCCTCTCCTCCAATGGCTCAAGATCTCCTCTCTCGAGCTCTCGTAACGCGAAGCAGCAGCTCGTCACTACTCTCACGCGCCGCGGCTCCGACGCCGACCTCGGCGACCATCGCAGACCGTCGTTCGCGAACACGTTGAACGGGTTCGAGGAGAGTGAAGAGGAGGAGAGAGAAGCATCCGAAGTATCCGGCGGCGGATACGGTGGAGGAGGAGTGAGGAGGACGAGGGAGAATATTGGGTTGTTGAGCGTTTTTGGTGGGGGTGGGGCTGGCGGTGGAAATATCTGCGGCGGTAATGGCGGAGGAGGAGGAGGAGGTGGCGGATCGGACGGTGGAGATTCTATGAGCGCCGCCGAGATGCATTATCAGAATATGATCCAGGCTGATCCTGGAAATCCTCTGCTTCTTAGCAACTATGCTAAGTTTCTCAAAGAGGTAAAAGTTTCCAGAGATTGATTTTTTTTTTTTTACTGAATTTGTGGTTTGATTAGGTAAATTTACGTTAAAGTTACTAATTTCTGATGGATTTAAGTAATTTTTATCAATTGTATGCATAGTTTTGAACCTAAAAGACCCCATGCATCTGTTAATGATTTTAGTAAGCTTATGAATATGTGACAATGTTTTTGGTAAAAGATTACATTAACTATGTATCTTTGTATGATTTTACTATCATATTAAGTTTTGTGGTGCTAAATTTGTGATTCACTATCATATTAAGTTTTGTGGTGCTAAATTTGTGGTTTTGGTAAAAATTTACAGGTCGTTGGAAATTTAGAGAAAGCAGAAGAGTACTGTGGGAGAGCGATTTTGGCTGACCCAAATGATGGAGGTATGTTATCCATGTACGCGGATTTGGTATGGCAGCTTCAGAAGGATGCTGCCAGAGCCGAGACTTACTTTGATCAAGCTGTTAAAGCTTCACCTGATGATTGGTAAGAGCTATGTTCGTGTATTAATTGATGAATTGGAGTAATAGAAGCTCTGCTTTCTGATATAGTTTTTGACTTGGTTTTATTGTATTGATGGTGCAGTTATGTTCAAGCATCTTATGCTCATTTCCTTTGGGATTCTGAGGAAGATGAGGAGGAGGAGGAGAAGGAAGTGAAAGAAGGCAGCAACCGCGCACCAGCACACAAGTTGGTTCACGGAGTTCCATCTTCACCGCCTCCTTTGGCTGCTGCTGCTTAGATCTGTCGGCAGTCCTGACCTTTTGTGCATAACTACTAGTAAACCTTTGTAGTAAAACCATTTTGGCTAAGGCTGGGCTCGGGTCGGGCCGATTCGGGCTTTTATGAAAACCCAGCCCGGAACCTGAAATTTCGGGCCGGGTCCGGGCCGGGCTTTTTGAGCAAGTGAAACCGAATGAGACCGGCCCGATCAGTTTTTTCGGGCTTTTCGGGCTTTTTTTCGGGCCTAAAAGGGAGTATTACCTGTTTTTAGTAAAAACTACCATAAAAATACTTTTTACTACCTATGATGTAATATAGTTAAAAAATTTACTATATTACATCATTTTAGCTGTATATTACATCATTTTAGCTGTTTAAATCCAAAGTTAATGCAACAAATTAGTGAAGTTACATACAATCGGTCTTGATTGGTTCAAATCCCAAAGTTACATACAACATGATACTCTTCCAAGTTCTAACCATAATCCAAAATACTTCATGTGTTCTTCATCACTTCTTAACAACATCCATCATCAATCTTGCAATTTGGTGCTTCCGTTTGTCTATCTACTGAGCCTTATGAAATCAAAACAAAGAATATGATCAAACATATGCAACAACAACAACAACAACAACATCATCATAACAACAGCCAAACCAACCTTCCACCAAAAGATGACAAAAACAATGCCAATTGGACTAAGAACAACAAGTATTTCACAGAGATTTGATTTTCTTTATGAAACAACATTAGCAAACAAAACACAGTCTGTATTTGAATAATCTAGCATGTTTCGATCTGTATGTATGAATAGTCTACATTTGAATAATCTAGCAAGTTTCGGTCGCAAAGTAAATACCAAGTTACCAACACTGAAAAGTAGCAATATTATTGAGAGTCAACAGACATGTGGCTAACAGATTACCACTTCAATGGCATTATTATTGAATCTTAGTTATATACTGCATTATTAGTGAGATAAGACTGATCAGTACATTAAAGAAAGTCATTAGTGAGATACGACATTATTATTGAATCTTCACTCAGCAAACTTATTACTTTACAGAATTTAAATTGGAATACAAAATGACAAGGTGACTAACCTTATGCTCTGTTTTTGCTGGCTTTTCTCATTAAAGAAAGTCATTAGTGAGATACGACATTATTATTGAATCTTTACCGCCGCTTCCCTACAACCTTGTTGAGTCCACTTTATCCTCTCTCTCCCTTTAGCACCCCGGGTAGCTGGCTGCTCACCTTTTGTCCTTAACCTCCCTTCATACTCTTTGCACACACGATCCACATGTCTTTTGAGGGTGCTAGTACCATTAGCCGTGCTACAAGAAGCAAATTTTGTGCCGCAATGAACACATTCAGCTTTCTCTATCACATTAACTATAACCCTCTTACCATTCTTCATCCCGTATATTGTCTTCTTTATCTTCCTGAAGTGCAACCACACATACGATCTACCAGGAGGATTTTCAATTATTTCTATTTCAACATCATCACCTTCATCTTCATCATCTTCATCATCTTCAGCACGTTCTCTCACACGACGCTTCCTTTTCACATAGGATGAATGAGAGCCGGAACTGTCGGATGAATCGGAGCAGTTGAGTGAAATATGAGAAGAAGCCATAAATATCTGGAAATAAAAAACAAAGAAAACTGCTTCAGTTTGTAACATTCAGTAATTTGGACTACACAAGAGAGAACAAGAGAAACTATTGTGTCAATGCAAGATAACCAAAAATCCAAATCATGTTGCTGATATTCCTATATCTATGAGTATGACATGTGCATACCCTTCTAAATTCGATCAAAAATATGAACTCTTGCTTAGAAAATTACCATAAGAACATACACAAGAGTAGTAGCTAGATAATTTTATTGCATATATAGGGGGAAAAGCTACAGGGAACAACTTGAGATTCCAGCAGGTAAACGAAGCAAACAACATACATTAACAAATTACAAGCTAGCTAGCCGGGCTAAGCTTCCCTAGCATACAGTGCCAGAAAAACTCATTCTTAAGTCTTAACTAAAATCAAGAGAAGGACTACTGGTCTTCTACCTGCATTGACACAAAAAGGTCAACTACAATCGAAAGTTACTGGAAGGCTCCCTTGGGAACATAAACACACTTTAGGATTTGCAACGGAACTGACCGGATAGACATGAATGTTTATCACATTTGATCATGGTTTTACAGAACTTCGGAAATTGGCATAATTTTATTCTGGGAACACATGTGGTCGGACAAAGAGCTAGATTCTTTATAAAGCATAAGAGCCAGAGTTTTTGTCATATCATATGGTTACAAACTTATTTACAGATCGAGTCAAAAATAGACATTGATTTCCGAAAACAAGCTTCATCAAGCTCTGTCTGCTATATATCTTTCTAGTTATATATAGTATCAGTTGGCTTAAAACTGATTCCGAAAACTTCACCCCCTACAACAGAACTGCATCAACCGAGCTATCCACATTCAATACGGATACTCATGCATCTATTCTAATACAGCAATCTCATACATCAACTATAACAAGTGAAGAAGCACTCGATCTGCCTCCTGCTATGAACATAAATAACATCCAGACAAAGAGAATGAAAGAAACCCAAGTGAAATTTATACCTGAAGATGAAAAAGCTCAAACCCAGAAGATGAAAAAGCTCAGAAACCCCAACTTTGCATCACTCAACTCAAACCCATCCGGCTTCAGTCTTCATTGTAGGATTAGAGGCTTAGATCTGCTTCATCATCCCTTATTCTCCAATCCCTTAATGAGTTTTCAGTACGAAATCGAAGATTGCGACAGAAAGAACAAGGGTTTAAGAGAAGAGAAGTAGAGAACGAGAAAGACTGAAGCAGAACTACGGCCACAGACCGAAGTATAGGGTTCACTATGTTTTTAGGTTTTTTTTTTTTGGAATTACATCGACCAATAACATGCTGCCGCGTGGACAAATCTGGGTATTTCGGGCCTAATCAGGCTTTCGGGTTTAGGCTTGGACCGGACCCGAGACTGAACCGAACTAAAAGCAAACGGGCCGGTCCTTGGCTCGGACCGAACTCTCACATTCTAGACCGGCCCGAATCGGGCCCGATCGGGCTTTTTGGATCCTTTTTTCGGGCTTTTGGGCCCGAACGCCCAGCCTTAATTTTGGCTGCCTGCTCACTGCTGTGCTGAGATGAGCTGCAATTGACAGCTCTTGGTTTTGTTTTCCCCTTTTGTAGTCGGTCAGTCTTGTAAAAGAGACAAATTGTAACAAAAATAAGTGATGGAATAGATTTTTTTTCAAAGTAAAATCGTTCCAACTAATCTTTTCTTTGCAGAATTTGCATCTCTCTATTGATCGAAGCCATTAATAGTCGACATCTCAAACACGAAGACGAAAAGTTGTTTCCTTTGAGTTTTCAGGAACCACCGTTTAAAGGCCTATAGCTAATAATAGCAAATTGCTCTGTTTTCGAACCAAAAAATGAAAATCAGTTGATTCAACCTTGCTGTCTTCCCTTTATTTTCTAGGATCCAGAAAGTCTGAGCATGATTATTTATACCTATTGTCTCTCATACCCAGGGTTTTATGGATCTTTGAATCCCTCTTTCACACACCTTTTGTGTTAGGCTGTTTAGCCATGGCTTGCTCTGTATCTCCCTTACCAGTAATGTCCGGATCGTTAAAGAAGAAAGCAACACATGCCTTGCGAAACTCTTTTACCCGAAAGGGAAGGAGAAGCAGCAAGGTCATGTCTGTCGAAATTGCAGATGTGCATGATGTTGAAGAAGGTCAGGCTGTTGACAAGCTTCGTCAGGCGCTTATATTGGACGAGCTTCTTCCTAGCAAGCACGATGACTATCATATGATGCTTCGGTTTTTAAAGGCCAGGAAATTCGACATTGAGCAGACCAAGGAAATGTGGTCTCAAATGCTTGAATGGAGGAAGGAATTCGGAGCTGACACAATCAGAGATGACTTTGAATTCAAGGAACTCAATAAAGTCCTGGATTATTATCCCCAAGGACATCATGGGGTGGACAAAGAAGGAAGACCAGTCTATATTGAGAGACTGGGACTAGTTGATTCAACCAAGCTCATGCAGGTCACAACCATGGACAGGTATGTGAAATACCATGTTCAGGAATTCGAAAGAACATTTGATGTTAAATTCCCAGCTTGTTCGATTGCAGCGAAGAAGCACATTGATCAAAGTACAACTATTCTTGATGTTCAAGGAGTTGGACTTAAAAATTTCAACAAAGCTGCTAGGGAGCTTATTTTAAGCCTTCAGAAGATTGATGGTGACAACTATCCTGAGACCTTGAGCCGCATGTTTATAATCAATGCCGGTTCTGGTTTTAGAATGTTGTGGAGCACTGTCAAGTCTTTCCTTGATCCAAGGACAACGGCAAAGATTCATGTCCTTGGGAACAAGTACCAGAGCAATTTGCTTGAGATTATTGATGCTAGTGAGTTGCCAGAGTTTTTAGGAGGCAAATGTACTTGTGCTGATGAAGGTGGATGTATGCGTTCCGATAAGGGACCATGGAAGAATCCAGAGATAATGAGTATGGTCCAAAATGGTGATCATAAGTGTTCAAAGGAAACAGGGACTCAGGTGGCCGAAGACAAGAAGTCAGTGCATGTATCCGATGACGAATTTGTGTATTCTACGGGAAATTCCTCCCCATATTTGCCGAAAAATTTCCAAGAATATTTCAAGCATGAAGATTATACCCCTATGGTTGATAAAGCTATGGATACAACAAGTCACATTGTTGTGGGGAGTGTCAAATTTGACACATTTCCCACTTCTAAATCGGTAGATTGTCTCGACATGCCTGAGGCTTGCAAGCCTGCTGATGGGTTTAGTGCTCGATTTTTGGGTGCTATTATGGCATTTATCTTGAGCATAGTGGCTATTTTCCGGCTGCTAACAAGTAACGTGCCTAGGAAACTTGCTAATTCCACCTTCTACTCTAGTGCTGTCTGCCACGACGACACAATGCTGAAGAGCCGGGCGTCTTCTAAGTCTGCCAATGCCATTTCTGAAGCAGATTTCCAGTCCATCATTACACGCATTGCAGACTTGGAAGAGAGAGCCATTGTTTTGAGCACGAAACCAGTTACCATGCCACCTGAGAAGGAGGACTTGCTGAGTGCTGCTTTGAGCCGGGTTGATGCCTTGGAGCGAGAGCTTATGGCAACTACTAAGGCTCTCCAAGAGTCAATGTGTCGCCAAGATGAGCTCTTGGCATATATTGAGAAGAAGAAGAGGAAGAGGAAGAGGAGGTTTTTCAAGTTTCAATGCTGGTGAAAGGGTTCTTATTCGCACCCTTACGTAGTGTCTCATTTACCACATGTATATAATTGTACAAATTTGAAAAAAAATACAACTACTTTGTTTCATGATTCTGCATTGTATCATAGAATATTATGATTGTATATTTGTAAGCAGACATGTTTTTATTTGAGATGAATTGTCCCAAGCTTCTGTGGCATGAATTTTAAAACCAAATTATCAAAGGCTTTGGCAGGAACTGATGCAAAAGAAAAGCTTGTATGAGCCAGAAATTGGAGCATAATTTTTGGAAGTCTTTTTGCCTTATGTATTGTCTCTTGCACCTGTTTCTCTTTCAGTTGGAGACAAACTTCATCAAAATTGGAAGCATGTGATAAAATTGCCTATCCTTTCTTTTATAAGATTCCACATCTTTTATCTTCATCCTTACTAGTTAGGCCTATGTTCTCAGTCTTGTCTTTGGATTTCAGGTTCTGAGTTATTTGTCATTCTCAATAGAGTAAGCATATTTTTGGAAGTAGGCAGACAAAAGAGTTCCTACATTTTTTTTCACACAATATTAGTATTACACTTAATATAGACTTACACAGAGAGGGCTTCAGCATTTCTAACCATGGAAATGCAGAGCAAGTAAACGCACTAATGATGAGGCTCATAATATCCAGAACCAGCCTAGAACCGAACCGCTAACCAACCCGACTCCAAGGAACACAACCATTACAATTGCAGATAGTTCTGCTTCTGGAACTGGTACTAGTTTTGGTACTGTCATCATGATGGCACTTGTGAGGTAACCATTGGACAGTCCAAGCATAAATGTGAGAAAGATCATAGGGACTTCAGTTTTCAACCATGTTGGTCCATGGAGGCAAGCAGTGAAGATTGGATAGAATATGAGTCTGGTAACACATGCCCATGTTGCCTTTTTGATACTCTTCAGAAGGTAAATTGCAGTCAAGGATTTACCTACTAAATCTGCAAAGTTGTACACAGTGATCAGCAAAATGGGATACCAATCTTGAAGAAGCTTGGATTCCAGATTTTCAGCTATAAATCCTGGGAAAATTGATAGAGTCACTGTATATATTATGAACATCCCAAAAGCTGGCCCAGGAATATTTCGCGCCACAGCCCAAAATTTTGGCCTTGGCGAGCAGCAAAAGGATTGATCCTGCACAAGTCTGCAGTGTTCCTGCATGACTCTCAGCTTGTATAGCAAATTGGAGCAAAGGATGCAGCATAAGAGTATAATGATGCTGACGATAAAATACAAGTTGGCACTTGTTTTAAGTCCTTTTGGGGTCTGTGGAAGCATTGCCTTTGTTGAAATTCTCAGGACACAAATTATAACACCTGAAAACCAATATCTTTAATTAACATATCGGTAGGGGGAAAAGTTCAAATAGTAAATATTGGGGTTATAATTTGCATGGTACCTGAAGAAGCAGTGCCAGCAAAAACAGCCTGCATATACTTTTTGGGAAGCTTTCCTGCTGATCCCATTAAGCTTCCACCTACCAAGCCATCAGCTAAGCCACATATTACGACTGATGCAACTGTCACACCATAAGCTGCATCAGTACTATGACAACTTGCCCAATCTGTGATAGGAGCTGCGGTTAACGAGAGAATAAACATCGCAAAACCCAAGTTAAGTCTGAGCCTAGGGCTCATTCTCTCCCACCAGCAACCCCAAGTCATCATCACAACCAGAACTAGCACAGAAGAACTCATGTAAGCTACGGAGAAGACCTTCTCAACATGCTTGGTTGGATAGAGATAGCCAAAGTAATCGACAGCAGTGATGAATGCATTCCAAGGAAGCAAATTGCCTGCTCCAAGCAAGAAGTGAATAATGTAAGCAACCTTGTAAGCATCTCTTGGTTCATCTTGGAATTCAATGCCCTTCACTGCACTCTCCATTTTGTGAAACTCTTGGAATTGTGTTACTCTTGGTTGGAGACTTATTAAGGCACCATTTTAAGCGGGGAGCAAGTGAACTTAGGGAAGTGATTTCTGACAAGAAAGGAATCTCCAAGCTTTATTGATCAAAGCTCATGGGGTCAGCTAGCTAGGCTTTTTATAGCTCTGGTCAGGTTTGCTATATCAGCAAGTACTCTAAGAGAACAGAAATAGGTCAATAGGATTATAGGAGCTGATTACTGGAGCAAGCTGGAGCGTGCAGCCAGTTATTTGGTAATTGATTTTGATTGATGGATTTGATTCATGTAGAAAAATTATGCTGAGTAGGGACAAGGACAACAATGGATGGGTGGTGTTACATGTACTTTTGCTATTTATATATACACCATTAGAATTTGGGTGATTAGAAACAAGAATACTGAAGGTTTCCAGAAAAATTATGTTCCTTGATTGCTTTTATGTTTTACAACTTGAAAGAAAACTCACAACCTCCATAGTCATGAGATCTAATCTGGTTCCTCTACTCCGAATGAATTTCTTACCAAGTTGTACTCAACTGTCATCGATCTATCTCCAGAAGAATAATGAGTTAGATGATCAAGAATAATGAGTAAGAATAAACTTACTTTGTTTATTAATACAGTCCATTATTTACAGTCATGTGATGAGAATTCAAAAAGTTGCTTGGGACTTCGAATGCCTGCTATGATGCCCTCATTTCTTGTCAATGTTGACTAGAGCACCAAGGTAAAGATGAATTCACTGGAGGAGAGCCAACACCGGTTTCTGTCATGAAGTGTAGAACTAATTAGTGATGTTGTGAAATGATAAAAAAGAAGAGATGACCGATCGGCGTGCCCCAGCTGTCACATTACTCAGTTCATCTAGATTAGCAAGAACTTGATTCCGTTTCTACTGTCAGGAATTTGCATTAGTGACTACCATGTTACAGTTCCACTACTGCATTATTCTTGATGCTGCTGCATGTACGGCTACAGACGAAGCTCGATAATGAGGTTAATAGTACTACGTGATCAGTAACTATACTTATGAGATTAGGGAAGAAGTTAGTTAGAGCTTTGAGGATATGCTGTACCTAAAAAAGTGAAGTGCATGCTTTCTCAGATCAAAGACAATCAGTTTTGGAGGTATTATCAGGTGCTTGTCACTGCAGCCATTATTAAGGTCTTTGTGTAGTGTGTCATTGTACTTGTAGCTCCCTCTTAGAATTAGAGGCACCAGGTTTAGTGGTCTACATTAAAGCCTAGAAAGGCAAAATAAGGTATATAGCATAATTACTTTCAAGAAAAGGTATATAGCATAATGCCAATAATGTAAGTAAGCAGTAGTTTAGGGGAAACTTGGGTGCTGAGATCTAACTTCAGATTTGCCAAAAAGGGTATTCCTTTTGCTTTCTGATCAGATGGTTATAGTTACTTCAATGAGATAATGTACTAGGATGATATATACAACTTTAATCCTATATCAATCAAGCTGAAGCCAACCATGAACAATTTGGCTTGGATTTGGATTGGTATAGCATCCCCAACTGTATAGATGGGTGACATTGTATCATGGAGGATAGAGATTCAGTGCTTTGCAGCCAACTAGCTGGCCATAGTCATAGCCGCAGTGGACTGTTGGGCTAAATGGGCTTTGAAGGGACTTGGTGAGAATCGTCTGGTGGTCTCTACATGGAAGAGAGAAGATCTTCACATTACTTGGGCTAATAGTCTGTTGATTCCAGATAATTGATTTATAAACCCATCTTCCCCCTCGAAATCAAATTTCTGAATATCAAGAATCGATTCCATACAAGGAGCTTGATTCTTTAATGTGTTGCAGCAAACTCCACAAGGAACAAAACAAAAAAACCAGAGGGGAAGTAGTTGCCAAATCTCCGCTTCTCAATATCATCAACACCGTCGAAAACGGGAAAGAAACCAAGTCAAAAGCGGCGCGCTTAAAAAACCTGAGACTTCACTTTATACCAAATCCCCTTTCTCTTTACCTCACACTCTCAATGGACACCAACGCTGATGAAACGACGCCGTCTCGGGGCTTCTACGCGAGAGGCGCCGGAGGCAAACTCAAGAAGCCTCCGTCGCGCAAGCCGCCGACGACTCCTTACTCCCGTCCGCCGACGAACCAGGCCGTGCGGGGGAAGCGGGGCTGGCTCTCCAGCGTCGTTGATCCGGCTTATCGCCTCATCTCCGGCGGCGCCACCCGGCTGTTCACCTCTTTCTTCTCGCCGGCGAGTTCCGCAATTGCCTTAACAGAGCCCAATGTGCAGCGTCACGGTGCGTCCCCCGTTTCGGGTTTTGAGTTGGAATTTGGATTTGTTGATTTGAAATTGGATTCGATTAGGGATTGGTTTTGTGTGTGATTGATGGCATTGGTTGATTGATTGTTGTGAAGTTTCGATTACTGGTTTGGTTTCTGAGATTGTGAGCTGTTGTGTACAGATGATGAACAGGACGCAGAGATTGAACAGAATGCTGATGGAGACCTGCGCAATGGTGATTTAAATGTGAGGCTTTCGAGACTTTTTCATAGATAGAACCATAGATTAGGACTCTTTCGGTTCGTGCTTGCGACATTGTTTATCAGTATGTTGTTTTATCTGCTGAATCTTATGAATGTGATCCGTGTTTAGCCATGACATCGATAATATTTTGGTATTTTTGAAAGTCGACATTTTTATTGTATTTTGCTACACTTTTCATACGGTGATAGGCTTAAGGTAGTTGATAATGGTGGTTACTGTGTGCTTGTGTGGTATGTCAAGAAGCATGTAAGTGTGATTGTTCTCTGATTGGTTTAGAAACGCTTAGTTCTTTAATATGTGTGGCGGTATAAACAGCTATACTTAATTCCATCTGGTGCTCTGAGTGTTTGCTTATATCTATCTATTCTTCTCGTTGTTTATTTTTGCAGAATTGGGTGAGCAGAACTGAAACAGGAGGTCCTAGCAGAGTAGGGAGTAGTTCAAATGATGGTTCTGGTTTTCAAGGCCACAGTGTAGACGACAACAGAAACCTTTCTGCTGAGAGTGGGCTTTCTGAAATTGAGCAGCTACTGAAGGGGAAAAAGTTTTCTAGGCAAGTCTTGCATTTGGTTATCTTTTCTATCCTGTATTTATGTTTAAATGTATATTCACTTGATAATCTAGCCTGCAATCTTATTTCAAATGAATAATATTAGTCATATCTGACCTGAACTCACTACTCTATCAGGGATGAAGTCAATCGCCTGATGGAAATTATTCAATCAAAGGCTGTTGAGCATCCTACCATGGGGCACGGAAAGGAAAAACTAAGCACTACTGCTGGAGGAGAAGCCAAGGGGCCTGTAATTACTCATGCTGTTCCAAAAGCGTTATCTGGAGAAAATCGGGAAGATATGAGTAAAGCAATCTGGGGAACCTCAACCCCTCTACCCCAGTCAGTTGTGAGTGTCACTGTCAGCTTCTTTTCCAGATGATGACATATCACTAAATCATGAATTTTGTTAAGCATTTATCTATGTGCATTTGTTAAGTTGCATATTTTACCTCTTTCTTATGTAAAAGCATGAAGTGTTACCCCATAATGTTTGCTCAAATACATGTTCTAAATCATCTTTAGTCTTCTTTTTGATACATGAACTTGATGCGGTCCACTTGGATTATTTTATCTTAGTCAGTTTTACATATGCTCACATTTTCAGAGGCGAGAGGAGATTGGCGCTTCACCCTCACATATTCAGAGGCGAGACGAGATTGGCGCTTCACCTATTGAAATTGCAAAAGCATATATGGGAAGCAGAACATCAGATATTGATGATAGGGCAGTACTGCATAATAATGATGTTGCATCAACACCATTCATTCCAGCACCTTCCCCTAAGCCATCAACATGTTGGCCTGGTTCCATGGTACAAAATCAACCCGATTATTCAACCCCACAGAGTGAAAGAGGCAGATTTGGCCTTCATAATTTTCCCAGAACCCCCTATTCTAGAACCATCTTTTCAAAATCGAAGTCGGAGGCATGTTAAATGGCTTTTCCTGGTTTTGAGTTGTAAATTGTTGATTCCACTTACATTATTCAGATGGTAATCTTTCTTTTTTGCATACCAGCAGTTCAGTCCATTACAAGGTGGTGGTGATAAGGCCCAAAGAACATCATCCACTCCTTTTAAGCACCTGCAAACTCATGTATTTGGGCAGGTAAAATCTACATATGAAGGATGATCAGTTTCTGATTTAGCATGGGATGTTGCACTCATACGTTATTAACTTGATTGATGATGTTTCTTTCTTTACATTTTAGACTTCTGGGAAGCTAAAAGGTGACGCGTTGGATGGTGGCTATGGATCATCTGGAGGACCAATTCGCAGGACACGCCATAAAATAGCGACACAAACTCCCCCTAGAGGATCTCCTTATGTTCATTCATCTTTGATTGGAACTCCACATGTGGAAAATTCCCACATCCGCAAAGAATTTTTGCCTGCTGGCAAGAAGAATTTTGAACTTGGAGGAATAAGTGGCAACTCTCTGTTCCAGTCAATAGATAGAAAGTCTTCAAGCTCTCAAGTGGGTGTTCATCCACAGTCTAGTCAGTTAGCAAGGACAATTTTGGAGCACATTAACAGAAATTCACCCACTCCTAAAGATAAGTCAGAGGAGTTGAAGCTAGCGACTGGGTGGAAGAAACCCCCAACTTCTGATATTCCTTCTCTCAACCAGAATGGAGATGATAGCGTACCTTTAGGAAGGTTCAGTTCCGGTAAAGTCATAAATAATGATAACCAGAAAAAGCCTGCTCTGGAGAATGCTGACAAGTGGAACTCTCTGTTTAAGGTTCCACCTCCTAAGCCTACTGTAAAAGTTGCTGATGTTGTAAGCAATGGTCCATTTGGTGATGGGAATGCTGGAAAATCTCTAGCCAAGAGCACAGAGGTAGTGTTTGTCCTTTTTAAATGACTGTTGTTCAGTGTTTTAATAAACAGTGGTTGTTTTGGTTCATGGTGAATACAGTATGTGATAGCTAAAGAAACAACTTTGCAGGCTTTTCCACAGACTACCTTAACTGCTGTTGATTCAGAGGATCTAAATCAACCGAAGACGCTCCTCTTTCAACCTTCAGGGACTAAACGTGTTTTCCCGGCTATATCTGTTGACAAGTCTACCTTCGCATTTCCGGTGTCTACATCTTCTGTGGTGTTTACAGAACCACCCACACCGTCCATTATGCCAACTTTCTCAGCTAGTCCTGATCGTCAGCTAAAAGATGGAGATACAGCTGTTCCTACATACAGTTTTGGATCCAAGAAGTCTGATCGCCTGGTATTTTCATTCCCTTCTACCGGTGATGCGACCCAGATTGTTACTTCAGATATTAAGTTCAGCTTTGGATCAGATAAGCCAAGGCTGTCTTTCAAGATGCCATCTGCCATTAGTTAACAAGATATGTTAGGATGTTTCATCCTTTTTATTCTGTAGGGGTGTAATATTCTTATCAAGAGTTTGTCAAATATTGTATTTCAACCCATGCCTCGATGTAGCCTGGGCTTGGAGCGATGCGGGTAACCAGTTTAGTGAAGGTGATTTTTCCCAGTTTTCGGAAACTTTCACGCACATATCTTGACATACTACATGTAATTGATGGACTTGTGTTGTGCCTCTACTCAAAACATATGATAGTGGAAGGCAAATCACCCAGTCACTTGCATGAGTGCCATTGTGGATGCCTGTTCAGCTCATAGCTAGCACATGTCGTATAGAAAACCAGTTCCAGTGGGTTGTGAATGCATGTCAAAATAATTTGAGGTGCTACAAACACATCAAGTGATCACTACGCATGTCGTTAATTGTAGGAGTCAAAAGTCGGCTCTAAATTTGGATGTGTTCATCCAGAGATCCATGCTTTATTTATCTTTTCAAAAAAAAAAAATTCAGGCCCCCTATTAGTGACACCAGATGGTTAAAGATAAATAATAAGAACGAATTACAATTTTTAAGAAATAATTTGTGTGACCAGCTATGGTCACTTATGAGTGACAAACACCAATGAGAAATGGACAAGTGTCAACAATAATTATAAACAAACATGTCAAATACCCAAAACCTCTATGTTATGTCCTTAAATTACAGCTAATAAAACTTTTAAAATAGACACGTGTCTCATGTTCATTAGTTATGGTCACCTTAAAATGACAAGGCTTTGTCACCGAAATCAGGTTTTAATTTTTATTCGTCTATTCTAGGACCAGGAATTTAATCGAATGTGTGCAAAAAACCGATCAAACCGAACCGAAAATCCGGATCGGATAACCGAACCAAAATATTTGGGTTAAAATATGTAGTGAACCGATCTGAACCGGTTTAAATGAGATTTGATCTGGTTCAAGCTCTTAAACAAACCGAAAATAACCGAACCGACCCAAATTATATAATGTATACAATAGATATATAATTTATATACGTAAAACGCTATTATTATTGGTAGATTTCATCTATATTTACAGTGTACTCTCCCACACTTTAATAAAAGACAAAGATCCTAACATTAACATAATTTCTCATTCAACTCATTTCTCAGAGAAATCCGTTGGTGCAGAAAAGATTGGGAGTGCATTGGGGATTACTTGTTGTACTTTGAGTTTACAAAAAGAACATGTTACTCAAGTCAAAAACTTAAAGTTTAACTCTACAGTGAGAATTTAGATAGGCTAAAACTTTTTCAAATATGGGTCAAAACCGACCCGAACCGATCGAAAAATTCAAATGAGCCGAATATTCGGGTCAAAGGTTTTAAAATCTGGATTCAGTTGAAAAAAACCTTAAACCGAATAATTCATATTGATTTTGGTTTCGCTCTAAAATCGACCCGAACCAAAGATGTCCGGCCCTAGTGTATTCTACACATCAATGGTTTATGATGATATAATTTTTACATCTCACTCTACGGAAAAGTATAACATGAATAATGAATAACGTGTCACGATCTCATAGCACACATTTGGATATGGAGAATTTGTGATCCAACATTCAACAAAATTCAATTCCAGACACAGAACATGATGCCATGGGAATCGCATGTTGCCCAAAAATTTTCATAATAATGAACCAAACTTTAGTCCTTGTAAGGGGCCCTAATCAAGTTGAGTGATAGGGGTACATGCCCCACAGCAATCAAGTGTATCAATACGTTGGGAGGACACAAAACATTCCCAAGGGTAGAGTCGAGGAAAAGAAAACAGTAGTCCAAATTAAGTTGCAAACTTCAAAGCGAGAGTGAGGTAGGAGAAGCGAGAGTGCGGAAGGGAAGGGGGTGAAGTCAGATCTCAGAACTCAGAAGTCATAGAGCTGAGAAGACGACAGGACTGGAGAGGTGAAATGACATTAATTGGAAATGAGATTGAATGCGTTAACAGATATGAATTGACCTCTCAGATTCTAAATGTCAGAACGTGAACATGAGGGTGGGTCGTGTCGATCAGACCAGCAGCAGCAGAAGCCAGTAGAACCCTAGCTAGCTCGGCCGTATATTACTGCTGCATGCACCACCAAATCTGTAGTCGTATTTTTACTTTTTCTTTTACAGTCTTACCAAAAACAAGCAAAAATGAAAGTAAACTTGACAGCTAGTCGAATCAAGTTCATACACAGAACCCACTTCAAGATCCCCAGGACATTGCCTATCCTCCTCTCTCGTCTTGACAGCTAGTCGTCTTTTCTTTTCTGCTTCGAATCATTTCTAGAGCAAAGTTGAAACTCAACCATAGATATGCAAAAGGGTTTTGCTCTAATTACCTTTGGTAGGAGCAGAAGTGCTTTTGGAGGGGATGATGATTCTATCTAGAGGAAGGTATCGAAATGGGGATGGTGCATATATGCAGTGGAGGCAAGATTAATGGTGGTCCATGAATTCCTTTTCACTTTTCACAGAGGTCATGCATATATAGGTGTGTGTCTTTATGGGTTACAGTGGTCTATGCTTGGACTTGGACACACACAAAGGCTTTTCTTGGATATTTGCTGTCTTTAGTTTCTTTCTAAAAGAAAAAGGAAATTAGAGAATTACCTTTTCTTCTACTGCTCCAATGACATTACATGCATTCAACAAGACAGTGGTATTTGCATGTATGCTATGAGACTTGAATCAATCTAACGTAGTAAAAAAATTTGGAGCTGAAAATCTCACAAGGTAGAAATGAACTGCATGTAATCGATTTGTTAGTTAGACATAAGACTGAAATTTACAATTTTCTTTCAGATACAGTAGACATGAACGACTTCGCATAAATCTTCCATATCTTATGTGAGGAGCCTCTATTAACCAATGTATCTTATAATGTATTGAAAATGATGAGGATGAAATTACTTTTTATTTGATGTTTCACAATTCTTAAACTGTGGAAGCAAATCTGTATATTGAAATAATATTATTTGATCAAATAGCCCGAATATTAAAATTGACTGTAAATATAAATCGTAATGTTATTAGGAAAGCAAAACAAGCCTTGATGAATTAGAATGACAAAGTAATTGAAGTACATAGGGTATGCTTCACGTTAAAGTCGAGTAGAAACAATCCTCTAAGCATAACTGGTGACAGGTACTGAAAACATATGAAGAAGAGAAAGAAGAAGAATATGAATGTCCTTAAAACAACAAAGTGAGGGTCAAGGTACTAAGAACTTTGATATCCTTCGATCACTGCTTATGTGGCCAGAATCATCATGACGGTGATCATTTTAGTAGTGCAGCCCTCGACATAAGATGTTTTTCAGAGCCCTGCAATTTAGTTTCATAATGAAAAAGATCAAATCACATCCCTAAAATCTTGAACTCAATCTCAATCATAATTTTGTGAACTTAATACAAGTTAGAACGTACAGTGGAATTGTTATCCGAATTTTCAAATGAGTTCAACGATATTGAAAGGGAACTTGTGAATACTTCTTTCTATTGACACCACAAGAATATAGAGCAAAGGTCACACAAGAAGTGTGGCCCTTAGAAGTGTTGCAATCCACTCTTGTGTGGGAATTTTCCCCTCATCTTCACATTAACCCACACTTGCCACACATAATGAAGAATGCAACACCTCTTGTGTGGCCTTAATTTGCTCTATATTCTTGTCATGACTTTTTTTTAAGATGCATGCAGAAGAAGAGAAATGTACTGCAATTACCTACATTGTCCAGCTTAGCTTGATTGTTGGCCTCCAACATCAGCCCAAAATGAATATGAGGGAAGTGCGCCCACTAAAACGGAATTAGAAAGGGATTCAACTAATCAATCACAAACCTATTTCATAGCGGAAATGTTTCTAATTTGATTGCAGTCTATTTCCATCTACCTAGCTACTTACGTTTTTGGCAGCAGTGCTGAAAGCTTCTCTATGGCTAATATCAGGGTTATTGGCCTTGATCCTCTGAATCTCCTCCCTAAAAATAAACATCACAATTAACCTTGTAAATTATATCTAGCTGAGTTTAACATCAGAGAATAGCTAGCTAGTATGCATTGATAGTTACTTTATGAACTGATTATAAGCAGAGGGTACGCGCTGCCTCTTCTCCGGAGCTGAAAAAGAAGACCAAACAACTCAAAAAACTATTAGAGAAAAATTATAAAACTTAACACTCATTTTTGAGTAAATTTATTAACAGATCGATAACGAGAAATTAGCTATCTCACGAGAAATTGCAATGGAGTCTCTGGTTGCAATCTTCTTGTTGCCTTTGGATGATGAACCCGAATCAATCCGGTAATTCTGTGCGTTATGGTTGTGTTGTGCCTGAAGATTCATAAGAAAACTTCATAATTAATAAATAGAAAAGACAATTGATTATGAATGAGATTTCGTTTATTCCTTTAAGACAGATAATTAATTACATTATTGAATTAATTTAATTAAGGCTTTGTATTTTTGGGAGCAGTGAGAGGATGCAGGACAAGAAGGCTTAGCTATCTAGCAGCATCGACAGGACTGGTCCGACTGGAGATCAGTTAGACTACAATGGGATCCTAGTGTCATGTAAAAATGAAGCATATAAAACCCAGAAGAAGCTAGTCTGTTGTTGAAAAAAGTGCTTTCAGGATATGTAAAATAAGCTTATGTGAGGACACAGTAGAAGACAAAACCCTGAAAAGGATCATCAAAACCTAAGAAACCATAACCTTCATGTCAATCAAATCAAACCAAACATAAGAGAAAAGGAGCAGCTGGCTAGGGATTAGCTAGCTTTGAACTGCCTGGGTCAGGTCCTGACCCCTCTCTATCTCTAACTATGAAAAAGTAATCGTAGGTCTTCAGGGTATGGCGCTCATAGCTATTTAGGGTTTCACTGCTTTGAAATGCTCAATCTTGAAGTCGTCGATTTCCCAAAAAGGAAGTAAGAAATCAGAAAACCAGAACAGCCCTAGATTTCAGAGGGGCCTGGTTTAATTAGTCAATTGATTATTTTAGTTGAAATAGCTATAAGTCCTGTATAGGAACACACCTGGACATCTTGCCAGGACAGTGACTGACCGGCAGCGGCCATGTTCACGGACCACAGATTGGTGCAGTGCCCACATCGGACGGTCACGATGTCAAATAGACTGCTGCATGGAACACTCACCTGCACAATTAGATCATAAATATATAAACAATCAGAAAACCCAGATCAAGATTAATCGATGATTAATCAACTGATCGGAATGAGATAACTTCCCCAGAAAAAGAACAGAAAGGAGAAGAAGATCTTAGATCCATAGAGAAATTGGATGCTCAGCATGTAGGTTAATTATTCTGATAGATCATGACCAGGTATATCTTTGCTGTGAAATTTGAAACCCTAAAAATGTAGTTTCTAGGAAATTGATAAAAGCGAAGTGAGGAGAAGTACGTTGCTTTTGTGTTTTCGCCATCGGCAAAAGAAGCTGAGTTTGGACCAAAATAGACCCAGATAGTGCAATGTTTCTGAGTAAGAGAAAATAAAAGTCACTGCAGAGGTATCGGATTGAGGAAATCAAAGGCTGAGGGACTTGTCGTGATCAACCAAGTCCGTTTTCGTGTTAGTTTCAGAGAAAGAGATTTACTATATTTGCAACACAAATTAATTAACCAGTGAACTCTCTATCCATCTTTCTATCTAGCTCTCTCTCTCTCTCTCTCTCTCTCTCTCTCTCTCTCTCTCTCTCTCTTTCTTTCTGGTCTTAATTTGAACGCTAGCTAGCTGGTTTTTCAGGCCAGGAGTACCTTCTCAGGTTATGAGATGACTTTTCCATGACTGCACAAGAAAGAAAAAGTAAAGTCCATCGATGGAGACCTGACTATACATACAACTCCAAAACAAAAAAAACTCGGCAAACAATAAATTCAAAGAGGAGCTAGCTAGATTTCAGTGATCAGCAAGTACCACCAAAACCTGATCATGACAAATCAAGCTGAGATATGTGTGGGAAAGAGAAAACAAATGCACACCAGGAAAAAAAAAAACTTGATGAATGATAAAAGGGTGGGATTTGATGATAAAAGCTGAAAGCAAGCAGATCTTCTCAGCAATCTATCAAAGAAATTATGAAGAAAGAGGATACCGCGAGAACAATATTGCAAAAGTTGCAGGGGATGTAGCAGAGTTGCTCAGGTACAGCATCGATGCAGCTCGTCATGATGATGTCTTTCTTTGACAATTCAATTATGAAGAGGGGAGTCCTTTAACCAACAAGAACAAGAAACAAAGAAGAAGCTCTGGATTGCAAATTGCAATAGAAACACCAAAGACCCAAAGCAAAAGCTTCTTTTTGATATATCCTTGCTTTGATAATGGGTTGTGTTAATGTATAGCTAGCTTACGTATATAGAGGTTTCAGGATTTGCTAGAATTAATTTTTGGAGAGAGAGAGAGAGAGAGAGAGAGAGAGATTCCAAGGGAAGGAGTGATGAGGGAAAGAGATGGTACTACTGGCCAGGTATACTTACTATACTAAGATGATTAAAATTTAAATAACAAAAGTGGGTAAATGAGAGTGCCCAAGAGAAGCAAGAACTGCTGGGACCGAGAAAGGAAAAGAAATTGCTACGTTTTAATGTTTTATTGGACACCAATTGCGGTTCCACCGTTAGTTTTGCCAAGAGCTAATTTGAGAGAGGGTTAGGGTTTAGTTTGAAGAGGCCTAAACCAATACTTGTAGCGGAATTTTTTAGGGTATCTATTTGTTTGTGATACCTATATTTACTGATATGACAACAAATTTGTTGTCGTTTTGGTGAAGATAGTCAATACTTGGGTAATTTTTGTTTTGTTAGAGCTAATTACTCAACTTAAGACAATTTACAAGTTTATGAACAACTTACTGTTATTGTAATAACTTGGTTCAATTATATGTAAATGCCTCCACCTTTCATATTATTGTCTTATAATAACGATGTTAGAGGTATGCCTCAATTTCGTTTCAGCTAATCTGTCATTTGTTTTAGGAGGTTTTGGTTTTGATCCTCCTCCTTTGTTTCTTTTTTCTTTTATTAATAAAATAGAGTGGTAGGTGATTATTCGCCTATCCTCGATCATTTCTTTTAAAAAAAAATATGTAAATGTGTAAAACAAATGTAGTAGTTTTATTGTCAATGTTGTAAATTTTACTCATTTAATTTGTCATTTTTGTTCAATTAGTGAAAATAATGAGTGTATGGTATACATGTCAGTACCGTAGACAACCCGTACTTGTAGCATAGATCTACATGTCTGTATTATAATTTTCTTCTTATATGTACGTGTTTTTGAATTACACACACATATAAGATAGAAGAGTTATAATGTTTATATTATAACTGCATACAACCCGCCCTACGTGTATATAGCGAGGGTAAGCGAGCCATGCTCGTGTTGTTTAGTGTATGCATGGATTATAGAGAAATGCGTACTGATGATGCATTACATATCAGTGTATACATTACATGAAACAATTTTCCCCTAGGGAATACAGCAGTCTTGCTTTTAAAGAATAATTCATGAAACAAAGTTATACAAAACCTTACTTAATTACACCCTTAATTTGAAGCATTTGTAACTGTGTAGTACAATGTCATGGCCAGTTAATCTTATGCGTCTTTAGCTTGAAGAAACCCAAACCCTATATATTCCAAAGAACAATTAATTCGCAGGACCTATGCACTGTTTCCGGTTCATCTAAGGAAGATGTTGGGGTGGGGATCGATCATACTCCAAAACCATGACTTGAGTTACGGATCTAGCATCTTTAACAGATTCCCTCTAGTAAGTCCTTTAAATTGTTGATATTTGAAATATCTCATACTCTAAAATATATACACACACTCACATAGTACGACTTAAACTCTAATTAGTTTCGGCGAGATTCAAATATGGGTATGACGATTCAACACCTAAGATATATCTCGCCAACTCGATCACATGTAGTTGTTAGAAATCGATTAATATAAGATGATCAAAATAATTACTTTTGAAATGAAGGTGATTGCACCTTTTAAAACTAAAGTTATTGAATTCAAATGGAGAAAGGCTTAATCACTTGTACGTATATAGCAGTAATATACTCAAAAACAGATACATATGTCTGTGTATGAAAAAATTCGGCTTGTCTAGAAATAGGGGCGGACTCGGTCCTAACAGTTCGGTTTTAAGGCACTAACCAATAACCAAAACTGAGGCTTCAATTTTCTATTTTTTAAAACCGAAACCGATAAAATTATATAAAAAACCGCACTCATTGGTTAACCTAATATCGGTTCGGTTACGGTTATAAAACCTACTATCCATAATACTTTTCACACTTAACAAATAACATAAAAAAAAAAAAAATCAAAGTAGTAAACTATGAGTTCAATACTTCAAATAAATTATTTTAAGGGTTCAAACAAGTAATTGAAAGGAAAAGCTAGGAAATCTAAAGTCTATACATCATTTATTTGATGCCTCCAACATCCATAACAAAAAGGAAAATTGCATGGGAGAGAATTCGATTAATTAGACTTAGACACTTAGAAACCATCATATTATGTGTGTAAGCTTAAATATGTAACCCATAACCAATAAAAATATGACACCTAATGTAGAATTACATATTAATAATTAGATAAATATATATCGGTTCCGTTCGATTTAATCGGTTTTCTAGATGCACGGAACCACAAAATGACACCGCAATGCTCGGTTCTTTGCATCTTATGGAACTGATAGCCTCGGTTTCATCAATTTCGGTTTTTTGGTGTCGATTCGGTACGGTTTTGGCTGTTTAGGTGCCTAAAATCCACCCCTATCTGGAAGTATTTGCATGCTCTACAATTTGTTACTTTGTACATGCATTAGTCTGTCTTGCAAGATATAGAGCTGCTGGGTAGCCTTTAGCTTGTTGTATTCCATAGTATCGAAGTGGACAAAAACTCGAAAGATATCATAAGGACATGGGAAGAACATTATTAGAATCTAATTAATTGTCGATTTCGGCCGACTTCATAATACTGTGCAGTGGCTGTTTGGCTCGTGTCCCTTTCCTTGTCTCTTGTCTAATAAATAGCCATATGAGACGACATATATTTTCTCACCCTTATTTTTTGTTAAACCTAACTACATATCACCCCCTTTGCTTTTAAGATTAATGTTTTGAGTAGAGAAACTCTCAAATTAGTGATGCATCATCTCGATCAAGGGAAAGGAGAGTGCTTCTAAACCAGTTTAGTTATTGTTTCTCCACTAATGATATCTTTGTATAAAGATATTTATTTTCTTTTATTGAGATTACAACGTTTTCTCAAATACTTTATAGGTTCATAGACTAATTTGTGTTGGTAAATCATATCAGATTGCTTCATCGTATAAGATCTTGATTTTACTTAATACTTCATAAAAATCATTAATATATATGTCATTCAATTGAGTAATTGAGTGAGACTAGTGTATGGACACACACAAAACTAATCATCTAGTGTAATGTAACGTTCGCGCACGAACTCACCAATACTGTTTTAATTTTCCTCTTCTATAAAATAGACGTTACATATAAATGTCATATCTTTATAATCTAGGAGCAAGTGGGTTAGGGTTGCCCATCTTTTGGGGCGTCCGACTTGGACATTCCATACGAGACTATACGTAGTCAGGAGACATTGATCATGATGAGTAGTTCTAAGTATTCAAACTTCAAAAGACAAATGTATGTAACTAGCTAGCTCCCTCTTTGCATACATTTTGACGAGTTTAATTATAAGTGAGATCAATAACAAAATCAAGTTGGAAGTATTTGAAGTGGGGGAACCAAAAAGGTGAGACGACAAAATTATAAAAAGTAGTTCAGGCATGGAATTAGCAACTTAACACAAACGTCTATCCTTAATCGACCAACCATATATAGCTAGTAAAGGAACAAATAATGAGCGAGTGATTGATCAACTTTTCGAAGTTATGAAACCAACTATGACTATCAGGTTTTTTTAAAGTTAATCAGTTGTGCATGTAATTATATATCATATTTTTGTGATTGACCAACTTTGCATAGTTGCAACATCAGATCGGGACGATTGAGGGTTATCTTCATTTTAACTAGCTAGCTTCCCATGCCATCCTCTATCAATCTTATTCTTGCTTTTCTTTAAAAGTGGAAAACAAATAGGAAATGAGTGATGTTAAGTAATACGTACATGGTGTAGCTTTAGTCAAGTGAGAATTGAGATCCATAGCCACTGACTAGACGACTTTCTATAGTTGAGTCGCAACCCTACAAGTGAAAACGAGTGATGTTCATGAATATATACACTCGGTTTGATCCCTCAATTATTTTGTGATCAATTTCACTAGATGAGATAGAGAGATGGATAGCGAAGCTTTTCAAATTGCATATATGGCCACTATTCGATCACAATTACTTACCACAAAGATCCATATACACATTCAAAACACAAAATCTTAATTGGTTTATGCATACGGTTCGAGAATGGCTGTATCGTTCGAGACAATCCAGGTGGACCATTGTTCCATGAAGACGATGGTGATGGCTCGTCCCAGAAGGAGTTAGTTTCTTTCCTTTGGAAATTGAAAGAAATATATACATGAACGAACGTAGGTACAAGCATCAAAATGTATGTATGAACGTAGGTACTGCGTGCTGAAGTCATAGATGCCATTATTTACTGGAATTTAACTAGTTACAAAGAAAGATGGTTAAGTTAATTTGGACGGATAAATGATAGGAATCAAGGTTTATTGAATCGAAAGGCAGAGAAACGTAAAGGAAAACGTAGAAGAGGATTGAAGACTACATTGTTACTGTTGTATTGATGAAGCAAAGGAGGTTTACAACAATATATATGCAGAATGACAAGATGACTAAACTACCCTTTTACAATACAAATGTTTGCTACACTCTTAACAATAAAGATGGTTTAGTTTGGTCGATCATCTCAGAAAATTAGAGGTTCTGGCCTCCTCGATCTCTCATTTACTCGATTTCACTTCTCGTCCATGTTTGTTCCTCCTCTCCATTGCAAAATCTTCATAGTTTGCGTTTTTCTTGGCAGTCGATTAGGCACAAGTGACAAGTCCACCCGTAGGTCAGAGATAAGTAACATAACTTTGGCTAACACTCTTAACAGATCTACCAGTGACATCCACCATTGCTTCTACTTGAGCGATCATTTTCCAACTTAACCATCCGATTGCTATGTACATATTATGATTAGGCCCCCTACGTGCATCTGTAAACTTCCGATCCATTTCCAAAGAGATTCATTGCTTACACACAAGGAACAAGGTCCAAAACCCCTTTTCTAACAAATCTCCTTCTTTGACTCCTCAAAATTTACAGAAGGCTCTGATCTATTCTGCAAACGACCAAACATGGGCAATTGGGCATCTTCTGCTTGCCTGCTCCTTACATGTTTGACAACGAAACGAAATTTTCTCAATGATTTGAAGGGTCGGAGGTCTGGCTATGAATCAAGCAAGTTAGATACATAACAAGAGTAGAAGTACTCGTACAAAGGGGACCTACGTTCAAAGCAAAGAGTTAATACACACACGGCTGGGCACCCAGAAATAGCTAGACCAAAAAGCAGTACATGCGGGCAAGCTAGTACATTTTCATAAAAAAAACAATGTATACCCAACTCCATCTCTGATCGATCTGTAATGATCAAACAGAGAAGTAGTACCCTCAGAAAACTGCAACGCCGTACGTGTAGTCGGTCAAGTTTTCAGAGAAGCCATGAAAACGCTAGCCATGCTCTTCATGTGAAACCTCTCAATGCTGTTTGAGATGGTATAAGCATGGATATTTCATACACATGCATGATACATGAGCGAGCATAATGATGAGGACGATGGTGGCGGTGGCGGTGGTGGTGGTGGGTCTCACTGTGGGTGGCAGAGAGCGACTGCTCAGTTCAAACAGATGTGAAGCTGGAAAAAAAAAATCTCGACCTAATTTCCCTAAAGAAGAAGGCACTGTACATGTACGGCCTATCTAATTGAGTGCATATACGGTATGGGCTAGCCCTATTACTATATAGAGATGTGCAAGACTGCAAGCAGCTAGTTTTTCATTTAGCTTACCATGCAGTCAAAAATTAAGATCAAGAAACTCATATATTAGCTTAATTTTTAGGTTAAAGTCTCAGTGAAAGTACCATATACGTATACCTACGCCAACACGTAGAGTTGATGAGGCCAACAACGCACATGTCTCATGTTATATCCCTTTTACTCTATTAAATCGTGAGATTATAACACGAGAGAACTTCAATAAAATTGAGCGTTTATTAGGTTGAGAATTTGGAATTCTTTTTTTCTTTGCAAGAAATAGGTCATCACTCATATGATGAGTTCAATTTACAGGTGACTAGCTGTTTGTTGTGAGCAATAAATTGCTGGTCTAATTTTAGGGATTCAAATGTCATGCATTGTTACTCTATTAGAAAGACCTTCAAGCTTCTCTTGCCCCCATCTGAAAATAGATGGATCGTAAATTATCATTCGACTCTATAATTTGCAGCCCAATTCTCCAGTCTCATTCTTCCAGCCCACTGGCCTAGACTGTTAATTTCAAACATTTCATTATCATTTATTAATGTCAGCACTTAGCATATTTATTATTTTTCGTCCAAACATTAACAGTGACTGGTTGCCGCTGCCAAATAAATAATATAACCAATAAACACAGCTCTTGCCTTTTACTGGTTATGAAAAATTGAAAATTATTTCTTGTATTTTCGGGACTTTTTTTGTTTGTTTTGAAATTTGTTTAAAATGGGAATATATTGTCTTGTAGCCGCTCCATCTGGATTAAAGTAGGCGGTTTTGGATAATCTGATTTTTGTAACTATTACATAGTGAGACAGACCAAAGGATACCACCAAAGGTCCTAGTACTTGGTCTCAAAATTTTATAATAAAGCAAATCTAGTGGAGTTGATGTCACAACATCTTTATATAACTTTATACAAGTCTACTGAACAATCATATGTATAATGAGACCTATCAATATAACACAAAGTTTTGTTATCTAACACATTATAGAATACATCCGTCTCTTGAATTATGTTACAAAATATTACATAAAATTGTATCAATCAATAACGTGTAGATGAATCTCAAAATTATACACATGACGAGAATTGATAGGACGTCAGAGTCCAATGCAGTAGCCCCTTTCCGCTCTAGTCGAAACAAAAGATGTGGTTTTCGATTTTAACTCTGGAAGAGAGAAATTTTGAAATTCAAACACAAGCTCCATGGCTCTCTCACTCTCCCTTTACCATACTCATTGTATGGTTGTGAATCCAAACCAAATCGAGAAGCCCAAAATCTCAAGCGTCACAAGCCCCTGCCGGTGACTCACAGCCACCTAAAGTCAAACCCAACTAATTATAACCGACACAGTCCCGGGCCTTTATCAAGGACACATGTCACCCCCACAAAGCACCTTCACGGTTCAAAAATACCCAGCACCAGAATCACACAGACCAAAGCTCCTCTGGAACTACCTCGGTTTTGGAGAGAGAAAAACAAAGCACAAATGCTCTGATTCAACAACGTGTCTGTTTCAGTTGGCCTTTGCTCATATTTAGAGTACCCTCTTTTCCTCTTCCCCCAAATCCAAACCCTTTTTCTGTGATTAATTTTTTTTTATTCCCAAGAGCAAAGTAAGAAGCTTTATTACTCTGTTTCTTAAAGTTTCAATTTTTATTTTTTGGGTTAAATTGAATTGAAGTTGTTTGGTTTGATTGGATTGGAATTCGGTAGGTGAAAAGTGGAATGACAAGGTCAGTGGAGAAGGAGGAGGTTGTGTCCGTGGAGTTACCAGCTCCTTCGGGTTGGATTAAGAAGGTGATTTTGCTTCCTCTCTGTTCTGTTGAATTTTGGGGCTTTTCAAATGTTGAATTTAGTTGGTAACTTTTTTAGTGCAATTCGTGTTTGTTTGATGAAATATCACTAGGGGTTGTTTTGATTTTGTTTTTTTTGATGGATTATATGGTGGAATTTGATGATATGGTGAGTTGTGGTGTATTTAGGGTTTGTGGTGTTTTTTCAATTTGAGTTGAATTTTCAGTAATTGTGCTATTGTTGGGTTTTTTTTTTTCGTCTGTGTTCAATTAGATCAACAAGTGTTTGTCTTGAAAGGTTAACGTGGAAAACGCATAGTTTCGGTTATGTATTGGACTCTGCTTTGTGCATGGTTTTCTGCGTTGTGCATGTCTGGTGAACTGAATACTTCTATGATGGAGTTCATTTTGAAGTGTGGATTTTTAATAAGTTGGGATTTGGAGGTTCTGTGATTTCGATTGTGGATAGTCTTTTATAGAATACTATTTCTGATTTATCTAATTTGAAGTTTTGGGATCGGGTTAGTTGGCAGTAGTGTTGCAAAATTAGAGATGTTATCTGATATATTAGTGATACTAGAGTCTTGATTTGGGATAGTACCAGGCTTGAACTATAAGGTCTTTGTGTATTGATTTTTAGAAGTTTCACACACATTGAACTCTTGAGAAGTTGAGAGTAGGCTTAATATCTGCTAGTAAGGCCAAATAAATCTGGTTCCATTTCCAAAGAACCTGTCATGATTTTAACTGAGGTCAGAAAATCTTTCAGGAATCTACAATCTTATACTCCTCGCAACACTTTATTAATGTTTTTCCCCAACAGTGCATGCCATTTGATTATTCAATATCTTTCTGCTAGTGTGTTACGTAATATAACAAGTCTGTGCTGGTCTCTGTCCATATGCAGTTTGTGCCCAAGCAAAGTGGAACTCCTAAGAAAAATGAGATCATATTTACGGCTCCAACTGGAGAGGAGATCTCTAACAAAAGACAGCTGGAACAATACCTGAAGGCACACCCTGGTGGCCCTGCAGTATCAGAGTTTGATTGGGGCACTGGTGAGACCCCAAGGAGATCAGCTAGGATTAGTGAGAAGGTCAAGGTAACTCCATCCCCAGAAAGTGATCCCCCGAAGAAGCGAAGCAAAAAAACATCAGCTTCGAAGAAGGATAGCAAAGAAAAGGAAGCTGTTCCTGAAGGAACTGAGGAGGCAAAAGTTAATGAGGTGCAAGATGCTGATAAAGCTCTGAAGGATAACGACACAGAGATGGAAAAGGCTGATGTGAAGGAAGCTACTGAGGATAAAGTACAAGATGCAGAAGTGGGCAAGGAAGCTACTGAAGAAACTAAAGTTGAGAATGAACCCAAAATACCTGATGAAGGTGATAAGGGCAAGGAAACTACTGAAGTTGATGAAGGAACCAATGATGGGAAGGAATTTGAGGGTTCTGGTTCAGGAGAACAAGGAGGAAAAGTAGAAGAAAAGGTCGAGCAACCACCATCTGAAACACTGGAAAAGGAAGTGACCGGGGATCAGGGGAAAGCAGACATAGCTACTGGACCTGAAGACAAAATTGAAGGAGAAGGAGAGGAAAAAGAAAAACATAAAGAAACTGAAACTAAGGAGAAAGAAGCAACACAAGGGAAGGATGAGGAACATAAGAGTTCAGGTGTTCATGAGTCGGGCACGAAGATTGAAGCAGAAGTGACTGAAAATGGCAGCAACGGCAATGAGGCTGTGAAGGTTTAGCTTTGATGGCATGCTAAATCCGATTTCTCTTCCATCTTTCTGACCCCCTCCACATTTCTCTGAATATCTTTAGTTTCAGTGTTGTTAATTTTAGCTATCTGATTGTTCATTGAAACATCCAACAATATATCATTAGATTAGGCTGTACCATGTACCATCCTTCGTTGTGTATTAGAGAGAATGTAGTTGGCAGGGACCTCTGTAACATTATGGTGTAAAATACTGGTGATGTAATACTGTTATGCAGTGATATTAATAAGGTGGTTGACTCCACAATCTCTTGATTCTCTTGGGATGTAAATGAGCTTCATCCTTTCAAGCCTTTAAATTTATGGGGTGCTGTACATGTTTTTATCTTTAGGGTTGCTGTATCACTTGAAAATTTCTCAAACACAAATGACATGAATGTACTCTATCCCTCATGCAGATCTTGGTTGCAAGGTAATGCTAGCTCAGATAGAAATAAAACAGTGTGACGATTGGAAATCTCGTAGTATAGACACACAAGTGTTCGTATCAAGTACAGTTCTCCTCGAACAACAGAAAATGACTGAAGTACTGAGTCGTTTAATTTGGTACGTCTTCAATCTGAACAATTTTGATCGAACAAAGTTCGGCAAGGATTTCTACATGGTTTGACAGTCACCTGAACCAATCGTCAATCAATAAAAAAAAAGGAAGGTTAAACGCCGTAATTTCCTAGCCAATATTATCAACCTAGCTAATTGGATGGTTAACTATCAAGCTAGGTAACTTGCCACCCAATCCATCAATTTACACCTGTAATTTGTAGTTTTATGATATACAATATCTTATCCATGTCAATCAATTGAAAAATCAATTAATGGAGCATTGGTTGTCATATAATCTAGCTAATTGAATGAATCTTCAATTGATAGATCAAATTGGTGGTTTGCATCGATCACTACTGTATGCACATTATGCATGTTTTATGATCTGTTCATAAACATCAGTTCTTGCATGGAATATTAATGGAATCATTCTGTACGTACCAAGGTTTGATTAGTATACATGATAAATTTCCAGCCAAGGATGTAGTACTGTCAATCTTATCTAACTAATAAATCATCAATTATGTGCTCATTTTCACTATATACGAATCATTTACAATCATGACTCAAATATTTTCCTCTAAACTTCCATACATGGACAAAGAAGCCTAGAATTGCTCTATAAATACCGGGCTATGCGTTCAACATGGATCATAACCAAAGTTGAAAGCTAGAGATCAAGAGAGAGAGCTAGAATAGTAGTTAGCCATGGCATTCACAACATACAGCAGGGTTTCCATGATGATGCTACTAGCACTACTCATGCTAGCAACAACACCTCTTGCTCGTAAGGAAGGTGATGATCATGCAACGCCTCCCATTCAGCCTCTTCCATCGTCAGAAGGTTCGGGTTCTGCTCAGCCGGAGGATGTTGTCGACATAGGTCTATGTGCCATCCAATGTGCTGCTAGGTGCCTTGGTGGTAAGGCTAAGACATCCATGATAGCATCACCTGATAAGTTTAGCTTTCGCAAAATCTGGGGAAAAATTAACTTCCATAAGGCGATTTGTGTTAGTAAGTGCATGGTCGAGTGCGCCATTGACAATGCAAATGTGAAGCCGGAGCTCTGTCATTGTACTCTTGGATGTACTTATATGTCTGCTGCTAAAACAAAATTAACTAGTTCAGGTACGTATTGCAATTTCATTCTACTTTGGGATGTATAGAATTATTGGTAATTCTAAAGTTAAGTTTTTGATACATTTGAGCTGTATGCAGATGCAGATGCTCATACAGCTGAGAACAACTGCTACAACAAGTGCGAGGAGAGCTATCAAGGTTGAAAACTTTGGAGATCCAGTAGTATAGTCGATCAAGCAACTAGTTTGAATTGTTCCGTTTCAGAAAATAAATAGTTTGTTACAATAAGTATTAGTGACAAACGTGATCCAGTTTGATGTTTTGTATTTGGCTTTGTTAGTCTGTTCGTCGCTGTTATGAATTGATCATAATATTAATGTCATTAGTTCTAAACTTATATGTATTGTCATGTCTAAATTAATGTTATTAATGATGTTCTCTCATCCCTGCTTGACATAAACGTACTCTGACCAGATACATATATTTGAAACCAACATCCCGAGCAGTTCTTACCCTAATATTCATCAAAGAATGTGGAAGATGTTAGAGATCTAAACGATATGTGGTGTTGTAAACTTTGGCCGTGGAGACGTGGTATTGTACATACAGTTAGTTTGCTATGACTAAAATCCCTTAAAATCATAAAATGCTACAACATCCAAAGCAACAACCAGTAAAAGATCTCGTCGATTCTAAAGAGTATTACAGCTTCCCAGGATGCCGATCGAGTTTTGCAAATACTGGTGAGCAATGTATGTAAAAATGGGAAATTCCATGAGTTCAGTTCAAAAGAATGTATGAGAAAGGTGCACTCGTAATTGGTGAAATCTGCTGTAGCTGAAGCTCAACTGTGAGTACTGCTATTAACAGTTCTCTGTTTAAAGTCCCTTAACTGGCCAGCTAGCCCGGTTAGCGCTGTCCAATTCTCGATTGCAGTAGCAGACGACACAAAGTCAAGTTTGGACATCATTCTTTGCAACTGCAAGCCAGAAGTTTACATTAGCCATACGAGCAAACGAAAACCAGGTTTCAACTGGCCAAGAAAAATTTGTTCAAAGATGCAAATTAAATCTAACTAAAGATGCTATCACACTAGGTGTGACGGAGAAACTGGTATTTCAAATCCACCTAATCTGGTTGCAACAATTGATTGAATGGGATGATTGTTGGATTGATTGAATTCAAATTTGGTAGGTGAAAAGTGGAATGGCAAGGTCAGTGTTGAAGGAGGAGGTTTTGTCCATGGAATTACCAGCTCCTTCGGGTTGGATTATATAAGAAGGCGATTTTGCTTCCTCTTTGTTCTGTTGAATTTTAGGATTTTTCAAATGTTGAATTTAATTGGTGATCCATAACTTAAAGAATGTTCAGATCAGTTGCCATTCAAGTGTTGAAAGTATAGTTAAGTTAAATAGACACCCTTATACATATACTGAAAGAAAGGCCATCGCCGACGGTTCACATGAAGTGAGAAATTGAATTATCAGCTATTCGAATGGCTAGTCTTATTGGTTGCATTTTCTCTTAGTATAGATACACACATAAGTGTTCTATTAAGTACAATCCTCGAACAAAAGAAATTATAGGCAAAATGACTGAAGTACACAGAGTTGTTAGATGCGTCTTCAATCTGAACAAGTTAATTCGTCAAGTGATTTCTACATGGTTTGAGTGTTTGACAGTGTGACCTGAACAAGTTTGAAGGTGAAACTCGGTAATTTGCTAGCCAACATTATCAAGCTAGCTAGGTAACTTGCAACCGAATCCATCAATTTACAACTGTAATTTGTAGTGTCATGATGTCCATGTCAATCAATTGAAAAATTAATCAGAGGAGCATTGGTGGTCATATTATCTATCTAATTGATCGGAATCTTTAATTGATAGATCAAATTGGTGGTTCGAATTAATCACTATCGTATTGTATGTACATTATAAATGCAGGTATGTACATGATGCATGTTGTTTACTTTGTTCAATCATTAGTTCTTGCATGGAATATTAATAGAATCATTCTGAACGTAGCAAGGTTTGATTGGTATACATAATAAATTTACATCCAAGGATGTAGTAATGTGATCTTATCCAACTAATAAATCATCAATTATTGTGCTCATTTTCATAAACTGACTCGTTTACAATCATGACTGAAAAATTTTCTTGTAATATTGCCATACATGGACAAAGAAATCCTAGACCAGCAATGCTATATAAATACCGAGCTTTGTGTTCAAAATGGAACATCACCAAAGTTCATAGCTAAAGAATAGAGAGAGTGAGAGCTAAAGTCATAGTTAGACATGGCATTCGCAACAAACAATAGGGCTTCCATCATCACGCTGCTAGCACTACTCGTGATAGCAGCAGCATCAGCAGCTTTTGCTCGTAGTGTAGGTGATGATCACGCATCGTCTCCCATTCAGTCAGAAGGTTCTGCTAATAAGCCGGAGGATATAGTCGACATATAGGTCTATGTAAGGCGTTTTGTATGGCAAAATGCTTGGTCAAGTGCAGCATTGATCAGGCGAATGTGAAGCCAGAGCTCTATCATTGTGCTCTTGGATGTGCATATAAATCTTCTGCTGAAATAACATTTTCTGGTTCAGGTATATATATTGCAATTTTCATTATACTCTGAGAAGCTTTCCCATAAATTAAGTTGATTATCCTAATGTTACGTTTATGATATCCATGTTTGCTGAATGCAGATGCTCATGTAGATAACAACTATTTGGGTTCTTGCTACAACAAGTGCGAGGAGAGCTTTCAAGGTTGAAAACTTTGGAGATCTAGTAGTAGTCGATAAAGCATGCAACTAGTTTGAGTTGTTTCGTTTCAGAAAATAAATAATTTGTTACAATAAATAGTAGTAACAAATGTGATCCAGTTTGATGTCTAGCATTTAGCTTTGGTAGTGTTCTTCTTTGTTATGAATTGATCAATAATAGTAATGTTAATCGTTCTAAATTTATTGTCAATGTCTATATGCATGCATGTGTTATATATGATGTTCTCTCATCCCTATTTGACATATGTTTGAAACCAACATCCCAAGCATTTCTTACCCTAATATTCATCGAAGACATGTGGAAGATGTTAGAAATCTAAACGAAACTTTGTTCTTAGAGACAAGGTATTACATACAGAAAGTTTTTATTTTATTTTTTAGATTGAATTACATACAGATAGTTTGCTATGACTAAATGACTAAAATCCCTTCAATCATAAAATGCTACAACATCCATAGCAACAACCAGTAAGAGATCTCGTCGATTCTAAAGAGTAATAATTACAGCTGCCCAGGATGCCGAGTTTTGCAAATACAGGTGAGCAATGTATGCAAAAATGGGAAATTCCACTAGTTCAGTTGAAAAAAATTTATGAGATTGATGCACTCGTAATTGGTAGTGCTTAACGTAATCTGTTGTACCTGAAGCTCAACTGAGACTGCTATTAACAGTTCTCCTCTCATAGAAAAAGAAAATCATGTGAAAGCAAGTAATCATCTGTCTGTTTAAAGTCCCTTAAGCTGGCCACCTAGCCCGGTTAGTGCTGTCCATTTCTCGATTGCAGTAGCAGACGACACAAAGGCAAGTTTGGAGGACTCTACATCATTCTTTGCAACTGCAAGGTAAAAACTTACATAAGCCATATGAGCAACCGAAAACCAGGTTTCAACTGGCCAAGTAAAAATTTGTTCAAAGATGCAAAATCTAACTAAAGATGTTATCATACTAGGTGTGACGGTGAAACAGGTGTTTCATAGCCACCTAATCTGGCTGCAACATGTTCAAGTGCAGAATTTCATGGCACATCTCTAAGTACAATGACATTGAATAAGTTTGCCTGATGGAGCAACAGACCTGATGATATCAACGAAGCTAGTGAGGAATTAAATGCATCCACCTCAGTCTGCTCTTCAGGACTAGAGCTCAGCTGTTGAGAAGGCACACAGAAAAGTCAGAAAGCTATACATTCATAATCGAACAGAACAAAAAACAAACAAAGATGATAGTTTTTTTTATAAGAGATGATAATTACTTATATTAAAAGTTTCATAACTGAGGTCTCTATGCCAATTCACATTAACATTATTCATAAACAACACATTCATAATTCAGGTGTACTAATCGTATAAGGTAAGGAAGGACCTTATTCAAAGCTACATTGGCCTTCTTAACCCAATCTTTATCCCCGAGAACAGAACTAGCTGTTGACAAGTCATTACCATCGATGGCCTGGCCTACTTTGCTGAGCCTGAACACCAGTTCCTGCAGATCTCCTGCAACACATGATTTCATTGTTGTAAGGTTTGTGCGTATCACAAAACCATCATTGTGACTGAACTCCAGAAATCAGGTCAATACAATCAACTCCACATAGAACCACTGAATTACATACAATCACATAGTAATATAATTAAAAGAAATTTGATTAGAATGCATGCTTGAGATTTATAAGCTAAAGTCTGAAACTTCTGAATTGCTGATCTAATACCAAAATTTGTACCCAGAAATGATAGAATCATATCACTGATCATAACCCACAAGGCTACAATTCAATACAAGAAAAAGTAACAAAATTTGACCTGTTTCTTTTTTGGCAGAGCTGATGACTTGCTGTCTTTCAAGCCTCTTCTGCCTGTCTTTCTTAACCCTCTCCAAAAGCTCCACATCATCATCAGCTTCTAGAATTGCTGCATTGGACTTAAACCACTCTCCTCCTCCAACCACTGAAATTACAAGGCTGGTGGCAAAGCTGACGCCCAGGCCTCTCTTGGTCACAACCGGACCTCCTGGTCCAGATGATGATGAAGAAGAAGACTCACTCTGTGCTTTGCAAAACCTCAATTGTCTCCTGGTACTAACTTTCTGGGCATAGATCAATGTTGTTGAAGAGAGGAAGGTGCTAGAGGCTGTGGCCATTTCTTCAAAGAAAGATCGATTCTTTTCAGCTCAATTTTCTCTGCTATTTTTGGTGGGAAAATCCACAATCTCTTTTTTCTTTTTTTTTTTTTTTTTTTCATGATAAGGTTGCAGGGTCAGTCCTTCTCATCCAGTCAAATCTCTCCCCACTGCTCAGGGGTATTCAAGTAATTTGACTCAATCCCCATTTAACAAAATGCTCAGGGTTTAGGGGTTTAGCAGATCGAGTCGAGCAAACTAAAACAGAATGGCCGACGCGGCAGTGAACCGGAAGCGAGAAATGGACCCCACCGGGGAGGCGAAACGACTTGAGTTTCGACCTTGTCGAAAACGATGACGTCATTGCTACATTGGGTGTTGGATGGGCAGGGCTGCTTTTTGAATGGAGCGCTACATTGAGTGGGAGGACTGGGAATACATAGTCGGTGCGAAGATAGTGTCGTTTGATTTGGCAGAGGAGAAGTTTGAGGAGATGGTGCAATGCCCTGATCCTCTTGCTGAGTGTGAGGAGTGTTACTGCTCTGTGGGAATTGGGGTGATTGAAGACTGTCTCACTATTTGCATTGAGCCGAATGAGAGTGATTTGAGTATTTGGATGAAGAAGGAGTATGGAGTGAAAGAGTCTTGGAATGGCAACAAGCAGAGAGTTTGATTGTCCGGTAGTGGTCCCAAAGTTCAGTGTGCAAATCTATGGTTCTTGCAATGGCTTGATATGCTTGGAGGTTGACTACAACAAAATCATTTGGTGGAACCCTTGTACTGGGGACTCCAAGCTGTTACCAGAAGCTACACTTTTTTATGATTATCAGTGTGCAAGGTATTACGGATTTGGCTATGATTCAACGAGTAGTGATTACAAGGTCATAAGGGGGTATTATGAATTTAATCATGCAGCTAGTGAAGATGAAGCCATATTTGAGGTCTTTACACTAAAAACGGGCCATGCTGAGACTATTAACGAGTCCAATGGATACAGTCGATGGCAAAGTAGATTCCCAAACGTGGATCATAGCAGTTGGGTGTGCCTAAAGTAACTTTCTTCTCTGTTTATATAAATCAAAGCAATCTTTTTGCCCCTTTTGTTTATCATGTTATTTCACATTTACCAGAATAGCAAAATGATTTCTCTTTAAAGATTTAAACCAGCTATAAAGAGAACCATCTCATGTCAGATATGCAATAATAATCGAGCAGATTAGTGGGATCATATATATACTAACATCTATACGCGTAGTATTATCAGTACTGGTCGACTCTTACTTAATTGAATGGCTTTTAGATTCTTCTTTCTTAGAAAGAACTTAAAAACTAAGAAACAAAACCCAAAAGACATTAAGATAGTTGAGCTACGAAGTCTCTTGTCATCTAAGTAGATCATTCTGTGCTTCTTTCCAGAACGTCAGCTAGCTTTAGAGCGCGTACTATTTTTATGAAAAGAGTAGGAAGTGTAACTTCTCATGTGCATATGCCTGCGTAAGAAGCTAACTTCATTGCCGATGTTCTTGTTAATTTGGGTTACTCGGTTCAAAGATGCCGGTGTTGGGAGAGGGTTTATGGTTTCGCAATTCCTTTCGGCTTGCGATTTTGATCTCTTTAGTTTCACCACAGGACATTTTTGATGTTGCTTGTTCACTGTGGAAGCAAAATCTGGGGACCCAACTTGATATTACATTCTGTGGTCAAGCTGTGAAATTCTCTTTACTCGCTTTGAAAAGAGAATTCCTGTACGCGATTTCTTTTCATCTTCATTTCAAAAGTACCAATATATAAAAATCATCTTCGACTTTTACAGGAACCTTTTATTGGTTCCAATTATTCTGCTGTGATGCAAATGTCGACATGAACTCCAAGGGCTAAGGTTTGTCTTCCTTCCGATAACTCTCGAGGCGTCTCTATCATTACACACGAGGAAGAAGAAAAGAAAGGCAATAAATATTGACACATAATGGATCTTGCTTTTCCATATTTTTGTCCCAAATTATTAAAGTCGGTGGAAATATCTTTCTCCTCTGAGTTCAAGCTCAGGGCAGCTGATGATATTCCCTGAGCAAGTCGACTAGTGAAATAAGAAACATGAAGAGCTTCATATTTGCGGTCCTTCCAACTTCCATTAGATTCTTTGATCAAACTTTCCCCATCTCTAGCTAGATGCCCACTATGAAAGAATAGAAAGAAGATACAGAAATACTCGAATTGGAAAACAGAATTCTCATCAGTCCGGAAACACAAATGCTTTTGGCTTTTGTAATTTTGTTTAATGTAAAGTTCATTATAAAGTATACGATTAAAGTAATGTATGTTTTGTGAGTTCGTATTCAATTGGAACTCAAGAAAAGAAGTATTATTATAGTGAAATGTATGTTGCTTACTTGGCTCCAACGTTATACTGAAACTGATGCGATGAAGTAATCCAAAAGGAATGAAGGGAGTAATGCAGGACCAAGAGACTGAAAGAGGAAAGATCCAAGACGGTTTATCAAGGACAAGCGTTTTCTCCGCTCGCATTGAAACCGACGTATACTTTTAAATTCCATTTTTTGGACAATCAAATATTTGCTCCAAGAGAAAAAAGACAAAACAACTCTCGTGTTTTGTAACGGTGTGTTTGGATGCTGGTGAATTTTCAAAAATTTAATAAAAAATAAGGAATTTTAATTTCTTATGACTGCTTCTCTCATTTAAATTCTTATCCCGTGAAATTAGCAATTCCTATGGGAAAAATTCAACTGGAAAATAATCGTAGAATTTGAGAACTTAAATTTTCTACTTGAATTCTTCACAAAATATGTGTCATTTGTCAATTCTCTCAACTGAAGTTAGTCTAAATATAAATTCTTATCATTTTAAAACTCTACATCATGAAATCCAAACAATGTAATTCTCAATTAATGGAATTTAAATTCATGAAATTGTAATTCTTATGATTTTAAAATTTTTATGAAAATTAAAATTACTTCGTTCAAAACACAACGTAAATGATTCATGTCATTATGGCATTGTTCATGTCACATTCATGCCATTGTTCATGTATGGTTTTGGACTTTTGGTAAACCTAATATTGTTGGAAATAACATGAATGAAACCCACTACATGCAAATAGGTTTGCAACGAAACAATCTAACAAATCATATTAAGAAACAAGAAAGTAGGTGGTTTTGAAAAGCACACAAGACTAAAATATTTGTATTACGTTACGGTTCTTACGGTTCATTATTAGTTATCATTTTTATCGATAAAACATCATTTATTTATGAAATTTATGCTCCGTAAGTTTTAAGAAAGTTTGATTTTACCGTAAAAAGTGAAGTGGGTAAAGATCAAAGGCTTAAAGCAAGCGCGTGAGATTCCACCAATGAAAGCAGACACTTTGAATGAAGTTTCAAAACATGTCATCTTCCTATAGGCGGACTGAGAGTCAAGTGAGTTTCTATTAATCCCAAATCAATCAAGTGAAGTCAAGAAAAGGTTGAAGAGTCGATTCCATGGTGGGCAAAGCAGGAAAGAGCGAAAAACAAAACCGACCAAGTAGAGCAATCGTCACTTGCAGAACACACAAATAAATTCCAAGATTAAAACCAAACCAAACACTCCCCAAACCCAGTTTCTTTCTGAAATCTCTGATTGGTCGTTATTCACAAAGAAACAGAGAGATGCAAGAAAACCAGTAAGAGGGTCTTTGCCATTGTCTTATGGCATGCCTGAGGAAGAAGGAGCGCTGTCTATTCAAGGCTCTCACGCTGTCATTCTTGCCCTTTGTTTGGTCCAAAGTTGGGATCTTTAACCAAAGATTGAATCCTTTGTTGCTTCAGAGACCATGAGAATCAAAAGCTTCTGCCTTCTTGTACAGGTCTTCTTGGTCTTCTTCTCTCTAATTGGTAACTTCCCCATCCTTTTTGTCATTAGTTATTGTTGTTGAACTTATTTGGTTTCTGGGTTTCAATTGTTTTGTGATTTTGAACAGTGTATAGGTATGTGTGCTGAGTATAGTGGAAAAGTTGGTTTCTTTTGGCAGTTGGGTTTGCATGTTTTAGTGGATTGTTGACTTTGATTGCTTGATTATAGTTTGATATTTGTATTGTTGAATTTGTGTTGAGAAATGTTTGTAGAATTTGGAGGATCGGGTCTGTGTATCTGTGTTTTCAGTGAAAATTGATTGGTCTTTCCCTTTATTGGTCATCTGAAGTTCTTTGTTTTATTTCTTTTTCATTACTGAGAGATTTTGACCGCTAGGCTTGCTGATTTAAAATTGTGTTTCTTACTAATAAAGAAATTTGGAGCCTTGTTCTGTTATTGATTTGATAGATGATAGATTGGAGAATATTTAATGCAGGTCTTCATCTTATATTTATAAGCCACAGTCTATGCAAGATCAAAGCTTTTGTGGGTCTTACCAGATTTAATAGTTGCTCAGTCTGAGTTATGAACATTCAGTGAATGTTCCAGTTGACCTACCACATACTTTTGAAAGTTAGTATCGAAATATATAGATCATAACAGTCTTTTCAATACATAAGAATGTTAAAGGAGAAAAGTAAAACAAAGTCTTTTTGTTCGTTTGCTATTAAAGGAAAACTTTTAGTTTGGTGATCTTTACTTTAAGTAGTTAGCTTTGCTGAAATTGTACAACTGAAGAGATCTGAAAACCCTTCTCTTAATAGAAGGAGAACCTTGTGGAAGTGAAGTAAACTTAAGCTGGTTATTTGCATTGCTCTGTGGTCGAGTGGACTGATTTATGTTAGTATAAATGTCATATGTGGGACTTGGTATCTTGCTCTTATCTCTTATGACCGCATTACTGATGGTTGATGGGGTTGTTCTGTTCTTTCCAGCCACTGTGACTGTGCAAGCATTCACTGGAGCATACGGAATAAATTATGGAAGAATTGCAGATAACATTCCTTCTCCAGATAAAGTTGCTACACTTCTTAGAGCAGCAAAGATAAAGAATGTCAGGATATATGATGCTGATCACAGTGTTCTCAAGGCTTTTAGCGGGACTGGGCTTGATTTAGTGGTCGGGCTTCCAAATGGATACCTGAAAGATATGAGTGCCAATCAAGATCACGCACTGGATTGGGTTAAAGAAAATGTGCAGGCATTTCTTCCTGATACACACATCCGAGGGATTGCAGTGGGTAATGAAGTATTAGGTGGGGGTGATCTTGAAATGTGGGCAGCTCTTTTGGGTGCAGTTAAAAACATCTATAATGCAACAAAGATGCTAAAGTTAGACGATGTAGTTCAGATTACCACAGCACATTCACAGGCTGTTTTTTCTAATTCATACCCTCCCTCTTCCTGTATATTTAGGGATAATGTTAAGCAGCAGTACATGAAGCCACTTTTGCAGTTCTTCTCTGAAATTGGTTCTCCCTTCTGTCTGAATGCTTACCCGTTCCTTGCCTACATGAGTGATCCGGAGAATATTGATATCAACTATGCTCTTTTCCAGAAAACGCAAGGGATTTATGATCCAAAAAATGATCTTCATTATGACAATATGCTTGATGCTCAGATTGATGCAGCCTATTCAGCTTTGGAAGATGCTGGTTTGAAAAAGATGGAAGTTATTATTACAGAGACAGGATGGGCTTCCCGTGGAGATGGCAATGAAGCTGCTGCTACAGCAGAGAATGCAAGGACATATAACTATAACCTACGTAAAAGGCTAGCAAAGAAGAAAGGGACCCCTCTCCGGCCACATTTTGTAGTGAAGGCATACATATTTGCCATATTTAATGAGAACTTGAAATCCGGCCGAACTTCTGAGAGAAATTTTGGACTGTTCAAGCCTGATGGAACCATTTCATATGATATTGGGTTTCATGGACTTGTATCATCATCTGCAGATTCATTGCATTCATCTTTAAAGGTACTAGTTTCCTGACTCCCATGAATTATTTCTTTGAATGCTCTAATACTGTCTTGGAAATTGTATTGGCTTGATTTGTACTTTAAAGTCTTTCTATAGAGAAATGAATAAGATTGAAAATTGCATTACTTTTTCTCGGATTGTCACTACCCTTTGATTTTGGTCTGCCAGTGTCTAAACAGAGGAACTAGTAGAAGTGTTAGATTCAGAGGAAGCATATATAGGAAACCAAAGAATTGAAACAGCAGTACTTAGTTTTTCTGATCCTCCCTATATGCACAAATTTTTCTCTAAACCATGCTTTCAACTTAATAGCTCTTGTTAGCTTTGCACATTGTTGTTGAAAGCGCTTCCTCATCACATCTGTTTCTTTTGGGTTACTTCTTTATTACTATTACAGGATAGTAGAATTCAAGCCTGGTCTCAGTCCCAATACTTCCTATTACCAATCTCTGCGTTAGCATTGGTTCTGTTTCTTAGATGATGATTGAGCATGGCACCACTTGGAGTTGAGGGATCAGTTATCATGTCTTCTTCAAAATACAAACAACATAAAATGGATTCTGGAGATCTGAAAATATATGCTAGTTACTGCTTGTTAACTTTATCCATCTGAGGAAGTTTATATCAGTTTTGCTTCTTACAAGGTTTTTACTTGATATTATTCTTATTTTCTCCTCCCATGGTTCCCAACCGCTCATAGGTACTTTTTAGAGGGTTCATATCTCTGTTGGAAATAGATGATGATATGCATTTGAATTGAATTGTTCTTGTTTGTTGACAAGATTTTTGTTGTTTATCATTGAGCAACTACTAAGAAATGAATGTTGTTTATGGAGTAGAAACGGTCTTCGAACACAACTGAGGACATCAAATTACCGTTTTTATTTTCTTGGGTCAAGTCCACCAGATTGCATAGAAAAGTTGTATTGTTTTGTATAACTTTATGAAAAATCAGTAATTCCTTCCCAAAGATGATATAGAATTTTATTTTCTTCATATATTTTAAATCAAAAGTTGTATTGTCTTGAATAATATGTTCACCATGATTATATATGTAGACTGTTCAAGAACAAGTCATACAAATAAACAACAAGAAGGTTCTCATGTTTCCCATTATAATATTGCTTTACCAGGAGCCCTTTACTTATACTAAAGGAGTTCAGGATGCTTATTTGTTGGCAATAATACATAAGGTCTGATAGACTTGGTGAACAAATTTCACTTGGCCATTCAAAGTTACTGCAAATTCCATCCTGTGACCAGTAACCTATCACAAAGATGAAGAATTAAACTGCTGAAGAGCATATTAGTGTGATTAGTAACAGTAAAATCAGTAAGCTGTTATAACACTTGAACATTACCTTCATCTCTATGAATGCAGCCTTGAGCCTACATAAGACTGCCTCTTCAGATGTTAAACCAAGTCAGAATTATGACCGGATCCAATCTCTCTGGATTAATTGTGTCTTGTCTACAATGATAAATAATGTTGCAGTGTTGGACTAAATGATTTTCAGTTGTTGACTTCTGGCTGTACATGTTGATGCATGTTCATGTACAGCTGATTGGCCATTTCAAACTCTAACCAAGCTTTTCCCCACTTACACTATATATAAGCTCATACACGCAGAGAGCCAGAACACCACAATACAGTACCAAATAGCTTAAGCTAGGGGCAACCTGTGAACACTTCAAGTTTCATTGAGATCATGGGGCCTAAGATACTTAGTTCGACTACCTTTGTGTTCACAATTGTTATAGCTCTAGCAGCTATGCTGCAAACCGCAGAAGCTGAAACGCACACAGTGAGTTGGAGCAACACAGTTGGAGCCGACTTCTATACTTCCTGGGCTGCCAATCATACCTTCAAAGTTGGCGATGTTCTAGGTAATTATTTTCGAAACTATGATATTGATATAAGTATTAGTTTCGAGTATTAATTTCTTGTGATCTTTTGTTTGTGTATAGTGTTCGATTTCACAACAGGACGACATGATGTAGCTGAACTATCAAAGGATGCTTATGAAAAGTGCAACGTCACTGGCTTCATCAGCAGCCCCAAGAGCGAAGGACCGGCCAACTACACCCTCAGCGCCACCGGTGATCACTACTTCATCTGCCTCTTCTCTGAGCACTGTGACCAAGGAGGACAGAAGTTAACAATCGCTGTCACTGGCGATTCAGGCTCTGCGCCTACGCCTGCTCCTGCCCCTAGCAGTACTATTACTCCTCCTCCTTCCAAGTCTGAATCTCCTCCCCCTTCAACATCGCCACCACCGAGCACGTCAAGCACTACAGCACCACTGCCAGAGGGCTCGACAGGCAGCTCTTGTCATGTTCTCACCATTTCTACTGTGTTCATGTGTATTGCCATAGCTCTTTTCTGCCTCTTCTAGTCTCTAACTCCATGTATATATCAAGTTATCTCAGCTTGATACGTACTTATATCCATTTCTTTGGTTCAGCATGAATTATTTTGGAACAAGAGCTTGATCGATATAATTTATTTCCTTGATGGATTCATTTGGTGACGCGCTCAATTTCTAAGAGCTGCATAAATTTTACCAGGTCAACAAAAATATGACAAATTTTATTAAGAACAATATATATGGTGGTTCTGGTCTTAGGAAACTACTTTGAAACGTATGAACTTTATGCATACTAAGAAGTTTACGGTGTATACATAAAGGATATATAGCAGTGCTACCTCTACAAGGGACCAAAATCACCAAATGCCACAAACATTTATAAATTAAGGTCCTCCTGCCAGGGCCAAAACTGGCAGTGACTCTTAGTTCAAAAGAATTGAAATTTTGGTTACTGAAATAAAATCTTTTAGGGAAAATGAAATCCACACACTCCAAATTGTAATCCATACACTCATTTTCTATTTTAAGTAACTTAAATTTTGTTTTTACTCTTTAGTGATTTAAATCTTGTTTTCATATAAAAATGATTACTAAAAATAAAAAATAGGTGTGTGGATTACAATTGGGGGTGTGGATTTCACATCTCATGTTTTAACTTCAGCAACCATGCATATGAGTTATGTAAAAACACCTTAATTAAACACACTACTTGGTCACCTAATTATAAACTTTCGTCGACTAAGTACTGTGTTTTCTAGTAGTAACTTGCATAAAAGGGCCCCAAATACTGAAATTAAATAGCTTACATTAGTATGTGTTACTTGTCAAACATAACTAATATCGATGTTATATATTCAGATGATCATATGACCAATTTTGGATCTAGCTAGTGTAATGCACCACATAGATATATTGGCACAGCTATTGCAATTTCCGGCAAGCCGAATGTCAAACACAAAGCATATATAGGTAGGATGATAACTATGTGAAATTTGGCTGGGTGTCATCGAACCACTTCCTAAAGTCCAAGAGTTCTCCATGAATAAATTCTCAGACATTGCCACATCTAAAATCACAAACCATTTCTAGGCGAGCATAAGGATTGGAAGTTAACCAATTCTCAAACCATGAATATGAAGTATGTGGTCGTGCTTGTCATAGCAATTGCAGCAATGGCAGAAGCAGCAGAATACACTGTAGGAGACGACATGGGTTGGATGGTTCCTCCCACTCCTGACTATTATGCTACATGGGTTTCCAAGTATTACTTCGTTGAGAACGATACTCTAGGTAATTGTTCTTCCAATTTTTTTTTCTTTTAGTTTCTTGATGATCATATTGATGATATATACTTGTTTGTTTCTGCTTGCAGTGTTTAACTTTGAACAAGGAATGCATGACATCACTGTACTAACCAAGGAAGACTTCGACTCCTGCAACATGGCAAATCCTTTGTTTCAATCCCCAGAACCAGGTGAGATTATGGTTATGGCCAGCGACACATTTTACTTCACCTGCAGCTTCGGTCAGCACTGCGCTAAGGGCCAGAAGTTCGCCATTTACTTTGCCTCTGCACCTATGCCTCCCAGTCCAAGTCCATGTCCAAGTGAATCTGCTACTGCCGATCAAGCTAAGCAGTCCCGGAAGTTCAAGTTTGTATCGATGGGAAACTAGGAAGGTTTGGCCTGAAGGTGTAGCAGATCAGTCCTTGCTACCAAGAAGCCATGAGTCATGATCGTACCGTATCTGCTGTGGTGGATATCGATCATGTGATCTAGAAACCAAAAAATAAGATTATTATTGAATTACAATCGAATTTATTTGTACTACTCTTAATGAATATTTTCCTTCGTTTTGAATTAACGTGCGCGGTTGCTAGCATAAACTCTAAATACTTAATAAAACTTTATGCAAAAAGGATATTATTGATTGCCCACCTAGTTCCCTTGGTACTTTCATGTTTCATTTTTTTTTGGTTACATTCATGTTTCATATTTTTGTTATTATAAGTTTAAAATATGTTTTTTTAAGATAAAAAAAAAAATTATAAACAAAAGCCTCCAGGGCAACTCAAGTTTACAATGTCAAAGAGCAAAACTCTAAAAACCTCACTAGGACACTATCATATTCCCAAAATAAGAGTACATTACTATAATAACTAATATTAACAATAACATCCGTCATAAAATTTGCTTCATGAAAGACATGTTTAAAGCTAATAGAATCGAAACTAGTCGTCAACTCTCTGATGTGTTGAACTATCTTGATCAGGGTGGATCAAATCGACCATTCACCGCTTGAATTACTAGCTTGGATGAGTTTAAAATATGTTGGCAACATACTATTGTACAAGGGAGATTAGTCTGGCTTTGCAATGCAAGGCAAAGCAATATCAATCGAGTTCAAGATACCCTGCACGTAATCGGACACCTCCCGTGCGTCTTGAACTTTAGTTGTTTTGGACTTTAGTTACTCTTCTACCATGTTTATGGTTTGTTAATGCTTTTTGCATTTTTATTATTTTTAAGATGCATTGTTCTTACGTCCTCCCCTTTTTGTTGTTTTTACCTTTTTTTGATTGAATAAAATTCTTGTTTTGCCAAAAAAAAATCTGGCTTTGCAAAGAGATTAGTCTGGCTTTGCAATATTAAATGAAAGTTTAGGAACTCAGCAGACAGTTGCATAAGATCACAAATCCATCATCGGAGGATTTGTTTAATTTATAAACAAATCTTCAAGAAGTACTGTGAAAATTACCTAAATTGTAAAATTGACAAGATAAAACATGCGCCATGTTAGTCAAGGTAATTTGCATTGTTTACATATAATTGAAGAGGTACAATAACTGGCTAGTCGAAATAAAGATTAAGTAGGAACCAAGAAACAAATAGGCTAGGCTATAAACAACAAATAACAATAAGAAAGACATCGATCTCTGAATATGATCATAATCCTCTTGCTATGTACGACCAATTTGTTGATGATGATCACAAGTGCAAACAAGTATCTACAAACTGCTTACTTAGCTCTGATTCAATACAATCTGATATGGCACTTGAGCTTGTACCAGAGAAAAAATTGCTAGTATTCCCATCCAAACGGTCTGAATCTTCAAGCATGTATACGGGCTGCTGGTAGTAGTTTTCCACGTCAATCTTCCTTTTCTCAATTGATTCTATTCCTTCCCTTATTTGTTTCTCTAGCTCATTCAGCTCTCTCAAACTCATGCCATCCAACTCCAAACCCTTCAACCTCGAGCCATCCAAGTTTAGGGCTCTGTTTTCTTCCTGCTGTACCGCTGCTATTGCACTCAAACTATCAGATGATGAACTCGGCGCCTCATGTTGGCTCTTCTTTTCTAGAGACTCCATTACGGAGCCGCCGTCAAGTTCCTTCATGACTCTGTTCCTTCTTGAAAGAATGTGTTCCATGCTGGGGCTTGAGAACTGGTACATCTTTTTGGTGTTGGAGAAAATTATGACAGCAATCTCTGCACCGCATTGAACTGAAAATTTGCCTGCCTTGTTGAACAACCCCTTTCGGCGTTTGGAGAAGGTGACTTGCCTGCTACTAAGATGTTCGATCTTCTCTATCTTGGTTCTTCTTGGATAGGTCATGACCGTCTTTCTTGATCAGACTTGTGGAGAGGAAAAGATTAGGGTTCTCTAGGGTTTTGTTGGTATTGTTTTGGGTTTTGTTCCTAAACTACTATTCTTCTTATATAGAGCGATTAGCACCGCCACAATCAGGAAACAGTATCATAATAGCAAATGGATATTAACTGGATGCTATTACTTATTATATTTCTTTCGAATCTTATCCAAACAACTCTTCCTTTGATGATTAAGCAATAAGCAGAAAGTTTATCGCTTGGGGAGTCCTAGCTAGTTACGTGACCCAAAAACTAATTACGCGTCAGTGAAAAATAAGAAATTTACTTGGATAGTAATTAAGACGTCATTAATTAATTTCCAATTAAATTCTGTTTTGCATGATTTGATGAATTTGAAGGATATTTCTCGTTTTAGCTAACTTCGGTGACGAATCTTGTTTACCAAAATACCAAGATAACAAAATTTCCGGAGGACCTTAATTAATTATCTTCTAATTAAACGTAATCTATGGATTGAATACCTTTCCTAATCCATGGCGTATCTCCTAAACCAAAACCTAATCTCATATGGATTGGGAGCTAGTGTACGTTCAATATAAACCCTAATTAATTTGTATTCGGTTGAACGTGGATGAACTTGGATTCAAGGAGGGAAATTCCTTCCTATGTACCTTGACTACCTTCCTTCCCTTTATGAAAATGGCCCTTTGTTGTTTAAAGTAAAATCTTAACCTTAGCTTGTTCATAATCGTTTAACTATATATATCAGTTTATTAACATAACTTGTTTACAATTGACATGATTTACATCCACTCTAACTCATTGACCTAGCTCTATGTATGTATAAATTATAAATTGGCATCTACAGCACCATATATATATGTCACAGCTAGCAATTTCAGGGTGTCATACACAATGCATTGACAGTTGTTTGTGAAGTTTGGCGGGAGTCACTCAGCCGCCTGCTATCCCTAATATCCGAGAGGCCGGTCTCTCCCTCTTTAAATTCCAGGCACCGCTTTCAGTCCTCGATCATTAGCAATTTCATACACAGAATCTCAGTTAAGGACTGTGAAGCTAATCGATTAGATACTAAGATGGGAAAAAAAATGAATGCTTTGGTTGCTGTTATAACATTATCAGCAATATTCTTACGTAGAACAGAAGCTAATGAAACCGAACGTGAACTGATCTGGGCTATTCCTTCTGGCGGAGCCGCCGAGTTTGCAGCCTGGGCGGCAGAGCATCCCTTTACATTTACCAGTTTCGATACTTATGATAGTATAAAGGAGTGTTACTGGCTAGCATTTAGATTGATACCCCATTAAACAATTGCTTTTTAGGGTTCACGTACATCTGATTTTACATAGGCTTGTTTCTCATAAAACTTTGCACTTCCATCATTCGACATTTATGCAGATTACATGTACAATAGAAATCCACGATGATGATAATATTTGGTTGTTTCCTTTCTTGTATATGCAGCATTTAAATTTTCAACTGGAGAACAAGACCTGGTTGAAGTGACAAAGGAGGATTTCGACAGTTGTACTACAACAAATCCGATCATGAGAGAAACACATGCAGTTAATTTTGCGCCCAGTACTAGTACTCAACTCGGCACATATTATTTCACCTGCTCATTCGCCGGCCATTGCACCAAAGGGCAAAAGATTGCACTTACTTGGACTAATTATTCGGCAGCGGCACCAGCTCCATGTCCAAGCTAGTTCAACAGCAACCATTCACTCCGCTCGGCCACTTAAATTTCTATCCAAAAGAGTTAACAAGGACGGCAATAACTGATCGACCTTGGGGGTGTCATCTAATAAGTTGATTTCAAATTGTAAATCAAGATCTGCAGTCAAGAAACAATTCCTGTCAAAGAGTTGTAATAAGTACATTGAGACATTGTCCATGTATGTGACAGTATGTCGTTGGTATAGAAATGCAAAAACACGATGTTCATTCAGTTTAAACCTGAACATCTCTATAATTTCATCAATTCTCTACTAATTTCTTCATTAAATCATACATGCAACGTCAATGGCTTACATTAATTTATGTCGTGATATATTAAAACAAATATTTCTCAAATTGTGTAGTCATTTCACTCATTTGTAATGTGAAAATATATGATCGATTGAAATGATACACAACATCAAAGGATATGTACGTATAACGGGGTATGACTGTATGAGATATGAAACGATCAGTAAAAATTGAAGACAAGCAAGCTTATTGCTTTATCTGCACGTCTCCGGTACTAGTACTGTAGTACTATTCGTCTTTGAAGCTGAAAGAGATATGATCATGACCAAAAAAGATTATCATTATTGTAACGATACTGATCTTATCATGTGTACGAACAATGAAACAATTGGACAGGCACTGATCGAAATCAAGATCACTGGCATTCACTGACCGATCAAAGTGCCTATATATAACTCTTTGAAATCATCGAGGAACATTCTTTTGTTAGTCCGATCCAGAACCTTTCTCCTCTAGTCCAGACTCCAGAGCGCATTTTCTCTACGCAAAATTACATGAACGTAGGTTCACTGCTCGTAACCTTGTCTGAGTTTGTGCAGTTTTGAAGCCCTAAACACTATGTAACAAAAATGTCCTCACTTGAGTACACTTACACATACAGTTTCTACCAAGAACGAATAAGCGAATCCATCAAGTTTATTCCTTCCCCTAGCTCCTAGCTATGTACCTTACTGCGCTGTATGAAAATGCCCTTTGGCATATACGATTGTGTTCTGTCGTGTTAAGTCCTAATTAAGTTCGCCCGTGAGAATTATACTTAACCAATTCACTGAAATGTTGATAATCGTTTCATTAAATTAGTTTATTAACATAACTAAACCTTGTTGTACGTACGACTGACGTGATTATAACATAATCTAGTCTGCACATGTATAAGTTAAAATTGGCATCGGTGATATCACAGCTAGCAATTTCAAGGTGTCATAGACAATGCATATAGCACGATGAAATTTGGCGGGAGTCACTCAGCCGCTTGCTCTTCCAATATTCGAAGTGGCGATGTCACTCAGCCGCCTGCAGCTGTTTTCATGAAACCCGAGAGGTCTCCCCTCTATTTAGTCAGGCACCCCATTCAGTCCTCATCACCAATCTCTTTACACAGTAACACAACTAAGAACAGTGAAGCTAATTGGTTGAATACAGTGAAGCTAAGATGGGAAAAGCCATGAATGTTTTGGTTGCGGTTATAGCATTGGCAGCAATGTTCTTGCATAGAACAGAAGCTGATGAAATCGAGCACACATTGGTTTGGGCTATTCCTTCTGGCGGAGCCGGCGAGTATGCAACCTGGGCAGCGGAGCATCCCTTTGTACTTGATGGCCAGACTTACGATAGTATAAGTGAGTATTAATAGCTAGTTAAATTAATCCCCATTAATCAATTGCTTTTTAGGGTTCATGCATGTACATCTGAATTTACTTTCTCATAAAACTTTTTTTTTATTTAAATTAGGTTTTAAGCACTTCCATTGACTCTGCAGATTAATTACTTGTACTGTAGAGATTCACGATGATGATAATTCTTTGTTTGCTTCCTTTCTTGTACGTGCAGCATTTGAATTTGCAACAGGAGAACAAGACCTGGCTGCAGTGACAAAGGAGGATTTTGACAGTTGTACCACCACAAACCCGATATGGAAAAATTCATATGCAATAAACTATGCGCCTGGTTATGCCGGCACATACTATTTCACCAGCACATTCGCCGGCCATTGCACCAAAGGGCAAAAGATTGCCCTTACCTGGACTTCGGGGGCGGCACCTTCTCCATGTCCAAGTTCATCAGCAACCACTCACTCCGCTCTGCCACTTAAATTTCTCTCCAAAAGAGTTAACAAGCATAACAACAATTGATCGACCTTGGGGGTTCCATCTAATAAGTTGATTTCAAAGAATAAAGATCTGTTGTAATTTCTTTCTTTCTTTTTTTCCTGTCAAAAAGAGTTGTAATAAGCACAATACGAACATTGTACCATGTATGTCGTAAGCGTTGGTCTAGAAATCCAAAAACATTTTTCGGTTTACAGTACCTGAGCATATATCCCTTTATAGTTTCTTCAGTATTCTATTAATTTCTTCATTAAATCATACTGCTTAAGTTAATTAATGTCGTGTTATGTTAACAACTATTTCTCAAATTTTGAAGTTAGTTATATGTATAAATGTGAAAAATATATATGATTGAAAGGATAGGATACACAACATGATCAAACGATATATATGTATGTTCTCTTTTTTCTTTTCTTTTTAAAAAAAGATATATATGTATGTTCTATCATGTGTGCAACAATAAAATATTGGACTGGCAGTACTGATCGAAATCAAGACCACCGATAATCACTTACTACTCGTCAGGTTTACGGGCCGGCGACCACTGCAACTCCACATACACAAGCTCCTGCTCATGGTAGTGGTGCACTGGTGCTGCTCCTAGACCTAAAGCTCCGAGCCTGGAGCCAACCCTAATTGGTGCTTGATGGAATTGGGGCATGCACCGCAAAACTCGTAGTCGTTTAAGCTTCGTGATGCATTCCCTGCTCTTTTATATGTCTGCTGGTGTAATAGCTCGTTTTCATCTGTTGATCTGTTCCTTCTGGACTTATTCGCTGATCCACCCATCTATAGTTTGCCACATAAGATGTATAGATCTATATATCTTATGTGTTGCTTTGAATTTTCATTGTTAATGTTAATATTTTGTCACTCTATATGTTATAGATGCGCGCACGCAGTTACTCGTAAGCTTGTCTAATAGTTTCAGTTAAAAGGAATTCTGAAGCCCTCAACGCTGTCAGGCGAAATGTCTCTACTTGGTTTATAGATGCTTTGGTAGGGAAGCTAATTTTTTCGATTTACATGATCATGTTGCTCTAGCTCGTTCACCTATCACTATACATGAGCACAATTATGTCAAAGAATTGGTCCAGGGTGTCAAACACAATGCATTGACTTGATTACGCTAGCCTCTGATTCATGGTGTCAATTTATGAAGGAGAGACCTAGCATATATGTCAACTTATGCCACAGCTAGCAAATTTAGGGTGTCAAACACAATGCATTATTGACTTGCTTCTTTGTGAAATTTGGCGGGAGTCACTCCGCCAGCCGCTTGTTAATTTCCTAGGTCGTCTCTCCCACTATAAAGTCAGGTACTAACATCAGTCCTCATTACCAATTTCTTACACGGTACCACAATTAAGGAAGGTGAAGCTAATTGATTATATACTGAGATCAGTGAGATGGGGAAAGCCATGAATGTTTTGGTTGCTGTTATAGCATTGGCAGCAATATTCTTCCATAGCACAGAAGCTGAATACGAGCACGAATTGGTCTGGGCGATTCCTTCTGGCGGAGCCGCCGAGTATGCAACCTGGGCGGCGGCGCATCCTTTTGTACTTAATGGTGGTGCTGATTACGATAGTTTAAGTGAGTATTACTAGCTAGTTACCCCAGTAATCGATACACATCTTATTGAGCACGTATATTTCACGTACATAGGCATTAAACTTTTTTTTTAAGAAAAAGAAAAAGGATTTTGAGCACTTTCATTTATTCTGTAGATTACATATATACTGTAGAATCCACCATGATGATGATAATAATTTGGTTGTTTCCTTTATTGTACGTGCAGCATTTGATTTTGCAACAGGAGAACAAGACCTGGCTGAAGTGACAAAGGAGAATTTCGACAGTTGTACCACCACAAATCCGATAGAGAAATTTTCAGAGGCAGTTAATCTTGCGCCTGCTGTTCCCGGCACATATTATTACACCTGCACATTCGCCGGCCATTGCACCAAAGGGCAAAAGATCGCGGTTACCTGGACCAATACTACAGCGGCACCGGCACCGGCACCTGCTCCGTGTCCAATGTCATCAGCAAACACTTACTCCGCTCTGCCACTTAAATTTCTCTTCAAAAATGTTACCAAGGGCAACAACTAATGATCGATCTACCCTGGGGGTGCCACTTAATAAGTTGGTTTCAGATCATAAAGATCTGCAACCCTTTATTTCTGTATTTTCCTATCAAGAAGAGTTGAAATAAGTACTATATATTGTATGATGTATGTCGTTGGTCGAGATATCCAAACTCATGATGATCGCTCAGTTAATTTACACCTGAGCATCCCTTTAGTTACATGCATCAATTCGATCTCTACCAATTTCTTCATTAAATCGCCCATGCAAGTGATGCAACACCAATTGTGTACTACTTCAGTTCATTGTCATGTTATATTTAAACAAATCTATGGTCATTAATAATGTGAAACTATAAGACTGAAATGATACATAATGTCAACTGATACGTATGAGATATGAAATGTTTAGTCACTAATAAAGATAAGCTTATTGATTTTTCTGTACGTCTCCGTATTCCGTCTTTGAAGCTGGAGGAGTTGTTCTAGCAGTGGTGACCAAATAAGTTTTTGATTCATGTAATGACATTGATTCTAGCATGTAAACAACAAATGGAGCGGCACTGATCGAAATCGAGATCGCTGATAATCACTGTTTCATCAGAATAACCGGTGACCGCTGCCATGCACCTGCTCATGGTAGTGGTACGGTGCTGCTGCTGGACCTAAAGCTCCGACTCTAGAACAAACCCTAGTTGATGGAATAAGGCTACTTACAGTCCTACACCACAAAACTCGTCATCCTTTAAGCTTCATGATGCGTTCACCGTAGTGATAAATGGACCTATCACTATACGTATCCTTTTCCGACTAAGAATTTGCACCAGCATTATCACAGCTTCCAATTTCAGGGTGTCATACCCAATGCACACACCATGTATATATATACTTGGTTCTTTGTGAAATTTGGCATGACTTTCTCAACTGCTTTCCTAAAATCCAAGAGCTACCTACTCTCTTCTCTATAAATCCAGACACCATATTGCAGACCTCAACACCATTTTACTAATAAAAAAAAAAAAAAACACCATTTTACTAACAGGTAGAAGAATATCAGTCAGGTCAGGGAAAATAAGAACATCAAGAGATCATGGTGAAGATCATGAATGTTATAGTTGCTGTTATAGCATATGCAGCAATGTTACACAGAACAGAAGCCGAAGACTACACAGTTGGAGACGAATTGGGTTGGATTGTACCTCCGGATGGTGCCGTCGACACATATGCTGACTGGGCAGCCGAGCATACCCCCTTTGTTGTCAATGTTGATACTCTAAGTGAGTAGTACATCACCGAGTTAACTATCGATTAGATTTTAAGGGTTTACATATGTGTATGTGTGATGAACATGGTGATACTGATGTTATTTGTGTGCAGCATTTCAATTTCAGATGGGACAACAAGATGTGGCATCTGTGAATAAGGTGGATTTCGACAATTGCTTTACCACAAATCCTCTATGGGTGTCGTCGGCTCCGACCAAAGTTGTATTTGATCGACCAGGCACATTTTACTTCGTCGGAACCTTCAACGGCCACTGTGCCAAAGGCCAAAAGATGGCTGTTACATGGGTCAACTCCCAGCCATGACTACTCCTCTGCTCAGAATCGAAGTCCAAGTTTCATTTGCTGCTGCCGAAGCTAATAGTAATGTAAACCTTCTGCTTAAGTGTCTTTCTAAAAGAGTACTCAACAAACACGAATACAAAAAGAATATGTCTTTGACAACGAACGGGGTGCCATCTAAATAGTTAACTTCAAATTATAAAGAGGTCTGGATTTTTTCATTTCCTGTGCAAGAAGAGTTGCACTACATTCTAATATGTACAATGTACCGTGTATATGGTTGATCCACAAAACAAAATAACATGATGATCATTCAGCAACCAATTATTGTCTACGTGATGCAAATATGCTTATGTTGTTAATTAGAACCGGATGAAGAATCACACACACTCCATAGATAGTAATTAAATGGTTCCGGACCATATGACGACGTACTGATCTCTTTTAATGTTATTGGCTCAAGTGTTTTATGTTTATTTTTGGTTACTTGCAACTCATGCAAACATGTAGGAATTAGGAGACTAACGCAAACTCGAGTGTTATTAGGAAAAAAATATAGCCAATTTGTAGACTCTAACGTCCATATGTATGTTGCGTTCTGTTATTGACTCGTATGCAAATTCCTATCATAAACACCCATCACACACCAATTTGTATATATATATCACATTTACAAATTATGTTATACCAATGGTGAATATTAGGATCCATGACAGTTTGAATAGAAATACATTGGTGTGTGTATATACGTACGGTTTGGCAATTGGCTTTGGTAGATAGCTAGGTGCATGCGATGCATTGTGGCCCTTATTGAACACTTGCACGCATGTTGAAACATGAGAAACCTTACATGCACCATGCATATTTTATGAGATTCTTCTCACCATTAAACTCATCATTTTAACGTAATTTTAGGTCGTGCTCTAATTGACAAAACCAAATTTGGGAGAACAAAAAATATATAAATAAAATGAACCTATCACTATACGTATTAAGTTTTCCAACTAAGAATTTGCACCACCATATTACAGCTACTAATAACTAATTTCAGGGTGTCATTCACAATGCACATAACATGTCTACTACGTGCTTTGTGAATTTCGGCCGGACTACCTCAACTGCATGCTTTCCTATTACCCGAGAGCTACGTATACCTTCTCTATAAATTCAGACACCATATACAGACCTCATTACCAATTTTCCACACAGAGAAGAAAATCATTCAGGACAGGGAAAATAATAGGACAGCAAGAAATGGTGAAGATGATGATGAATCTTTTAGTTGCTGTTATAGCACTGGCAGCGATGTTACATAGAACAGAAGCCGAAGACTACACAGTCGGAGACGACTTGGGTACGTTGGACTATACCTCCTGACGGTGCCGATACTTATGCAGAGTGGGCTGCCGAGCATACCCCCCTTGTAGTTGACGAAGATACCATAAGTGAGTATAGTACTGGCTAGCCACTACTTCTCGAAGTTGACTGTCCATTAGCTTAATCTTTAGGGGTTTAGATATCATGATCATGGTGATAATAATGCTGTTATTTTGTGCAGCATTTGATTTTCCAGTAGGAGAACAAGACGTGGCTTTTGTGACTAAGCAGGATTTCTACTTGTGCACCACCACAAATCCGCTATGGCAGTCATCAGAGCCAGCTAAAGTTACACTTGTTCAAGAAGGCACATTTTACTTCATTGGCACCTTCGCCGGCCACTGCGCCAAAGGCCAAAAGATTGCCCTTAACTGGACCAATTCTCCAAGTTCATCTGCTGCTGCTGAAGCTAACAGTAATGCAAAGCTGCCGCTTAAGTTTCTTAATTTCCAAAAGAGTTAACAAACACGGCAACAAAAAGATTGTGTCTCTGACAATGGGGGTGCCATCTAATTGAGTTGCTAATTACTTTCTAGCTAACTAGTAATTCTACATAGCAATTATGTATGTTTAGTTTTATGTTTATTTTTCTTTCAATCAATAAGAGTTGTAATAAGAATAATATATGAATATGTTTAATTTTGTTTACACCCAAATTAATATTTTACTGGACAGTAATTGTCTATGTGAATATTAGTTAAATTCGTGGTCCACGTCACACCGGCGAGCCCGAGATAATAAGTTTACAAATGATGGCCCGTCAGCGGAGTCATGCGAGCTGAGTGACGTCATAGTTCGTATGGAGTAAGGACTCCGCCTCCACATGCTTGATTGAAGATGTGTCCGTGTCTTTGGCAGAGGCATGCATAAACTAGGAGTGTCCTCCTTGGGTTGTATTGCTTCGCGAGGGGGATATATCAAGTAGGATTCAAATTGCTCCGCGGGTTCCCTCGCCAACACCAAGACTTTGGGATATATATTGCTTTTCCTCTATTACAACCGGCGAGCTCGCGTGGTGCTTGATTGGATATATATATATATATCCTTAATTGCATTTAACAAGGAGTCTATATGCATACGAAGAATAGAGGTTGCATGCGAGATGGATTGTGTGTGAAGAGACTTTGCAGGCGGAGAAAGATTCTTGCATTTGAAGAGGTGGACTTTGCGTAGAAGATTGAAGCGAGGCGAGATGCCTTCGCGTGGAAATGACTAAGCCGCATATGTTGACTTCGCCAGGAAGCAAGAAGAAACAGAGAAGAGTCTGCATAGGAAATGACTAAGCCGCATATGTTGACTGAACAATTAAAGGAGCAATAGTCCTTGATTGATTGAGAGACCATGTCAGGAATGATTGAAGGGTTCAATGTTCCCATGCAATGCACGTGAAGGAAGAAAAGTGAGTAGTACCATGCAATGCACATGAAGGGTTCAATGTTCCCATGGATATGATGGTTCAATGACTCCACTCCTTAATTATAGCTGCATGGGTGAACAGTGGTGCACGTCAAAGTCGTCATGAGGTGTTCTAATTCAACTCTTCTACATAGTAGGCAGTTAGTGACTTCGCCAAAGGATAATCACATCACGAAGTGATTAACATTGCCTACACCACATTTATCGTTGAAGACTCCTACAAGTCTTTGACATGCTTTGGGCCAATACCTGTGGCCCTGGGTAATTCTATATAAAGAAGCCCCACGGCTTACAGAACTCTCGACACACAACAAACAATACTCAAATACAACACAAAACAACTTTCAACCTAGTTGAAAATCCTCTCAACCTCGTCGAAACCTTCAGCGCTCCCAGGAGCCATATCCCTTCGAAGTCTCTCCAAAGCCCTGTTTCTAAGCGCCTCGCCGCCTAGAACCCTTCAGAGCTCTCCGGAACTCGCCCCCGATCCTCGGAAACTTCCCTATTGTTGCTCTGCTCACCCTGCCGTGAGTATCGATCGCTTGTGCTGTAAAATTCCTCATCTGAGGTGGCACCTGGAACTCCGCTCGCCTGATCAAGAAGTCAAGCCTGCGCACTCACTCAACCTTTTCCTCGTCCGCGAGGTGGCACGCCCGCAATTCTCCATCCTCTTTGGATCGCTATTTACCTCGGCTCAGCACGCTGAGGATCGTGGGCCAAAACATTGGCACGCCCAGTGGGACCAGGAGCATAAGCGAGACACCATAGGGAAACCAGGGTGGTCTCTGACGTCACCTTCGTTGGGGTCAGAGAAAGAAAACAAGATACGATAATGGATTGGCACGACAATTCGATGGTTGCGATTATTGATAAACATTTTACGGCCTTCGATGAAAGATTCGCTGCCATCCAAAGGCGACTTGATGAAATGATAGCAGCAGCCATCAGCAAACACCAAGCCGAACAGGCGGTTGCCAAGGAGGTTGTTGAAGCAAGTGTTCCTCAGGAAACGGAGCTTGAAGATAGGACAGAACAGTCCATCTTAGAAGATGAAATTGGTTCGAACATTGATGATGGCGAACCACAAATTCATATGAAAGGTGTCCAAGAAGCCAGCTTCCCTATGCAAGACATATATGTGGACACAGGTCAGATGCATGGGGGGCACGGCGTAACTCGCCTTCTTTCTTTAATCCACCACCATGATCAAGGGCATGATCAACTCAAGTTTTGTCCTATTACTGGACATTATCAAGAAGCTGCCCCAGGTCATGACAAAATTAATTATACATGGTGTAGTGGTATACCTAGGCCAATCCGAGGCTTCACACTCCAATATAATTGGAGTCTATGCATGCAAGTTCAAAGGCCAAACTATGGCTTTAGTATTGTATGTGGAAAACGTTTTTACACCCAGAATTGCAAGTTTATTATACATGGGAGTAAAGTCGAGTATTCTCAGGGTCATCTCACTCTAGTCTGCAGCAGGGACTTGGTGGCATATAAACATGATGCTCATGGATTTCATATATTTGCATTAGAGGCAGAGGTGGATTCGCTGGACTATGATGACTCTAAATTTGATTTTGACACAGAGCCAATTTATGATGAATATGATGAAGACTATATGTTGGTGCGTCTGTCTCATAATCATATTTCACAAGAGTTCAATCCCAGTGAAGTTCTTGATATGGTCTTCTTCCATAAGCAATGCGTGGCTATACCTGATAAGACCATGCATTCTGACATGATAGTCGGTGACAAGGCAGATCTTTACACCATTTTGTCCGCCAGAATGCAATTGAAGATCATGCTTTGCCAAATAACAAAGATGCTTGGGGGGCAACAAGGCAGTCCCTACGAGCTACTTTCTTCAAATTTTCAGGTGGTTGACGCACAACATCTCTGCTCAACACTTGAAAATTTTCAACAGCGAGGTTCTCATGCCAGAAACATAACGGCGTCGAGGCTTGGAGTGAAGCATTGGTGGCCTCCCCCGTGGCCTTACGAAGGGTAACTAGCCATGCTATACTCTCTTCTTTCCTTTACTCTTAGCTTTACCTCAGTTTTTACTTCTGTTTTTCTTTCATTTTTCTTTCTTTCTCGCATTGAAAAAAGAAAATACAAAAAAAAAAAAAAATCAAATAGCAGAAAACAGCAAAAAGAGATCCTTGGTTTTGCTGAAATGCAAGACAACGTTTTTGCCTCCAAAAGGCTTGAACTTTATTTGAGGCCTATCCCTGAGGCCTGGAAACAATACCGCAGGCATTCCATATGCCTTGAATTGCTGCCAGCGAAGTCAAGTCAGAGAAGAAATTCCAATAGTTGCTGACAGTTGCAACATCCACTACCGAATAGTCAACTTCGCCGATTAAATTGGAATGCTCCAGGAAGCACCAACTGGCGAGCCATATATCAATGGAAAGCTCTGGATGTCTACTTTCCAGAGGAGTTTACGGTTCGTCATTTCGCCATTCCTGGAGAGAGTTATGGCAATTTGAATGCAGGCGGGTCAGGATACCAGACAGTCCACCTCGCCGATTCAGGAAGAACTTCGCTGGTTCAGCTGGAACGATCCAGGGCGACCTAGAAGGCGAGCCATATATCAATGGAAAGCTCTGGATGTCTACTTACCAGAGGAGTTTACGGTTCTTCATTTCGCCACTCCTGGAGAGAGTTATGGCAGATCGAATGCAGGCGGGTCAGGATACCAGACAGTCCACCTCGCCGATTCAAGAAGAACTTCGCTGGTTCAGCTGGAACGATCCAGGGCGACCTAGAAGGCGAGCCATATATCAATGGAAATCTCTGGATGTCTACTTTCCAGAGGAGTTTACGGTTCGTCATTTCGCCATTCCTGGAGAGAGTTATGGCAATTTGAATGCAGGCGGGTCAGGATACCAGACAGTCCACCTCGCCGATTCAGGAAGAACTTCGCCGGTTCAGCTGGAACGATCCAGGACGACCTAGAAGGCGAGCCCTATATCAATGGAAAGCTCTGGATGTCTACTTTCCAGAGGAGTTTACGGTTCGTCATTTCGCCATTCCTGAAGAGAGTTATGGCAGTTTGAATGCAGACAGGTCAGGATACGCGCGAAGTTACAATGTGCTTTTTCAATGTGTTTCATGACCTTGCAGCGAGCTTTCCTTCACTGGGGGGCATACTAACAACTCCTTCACTGGGGGGCATACTAACAACTCCTTCACTGGGGGGACATACTAAAGTTTTGATGTCCTTTATTCGTCGAACAGACATCAAAACTGGGGGGCACATTAGGGTAGATATGTGTTCCAGATATTTCAGACTTTAGACCCTTCTTGAGGTGTCTTGGTCATTATTTAGGCCAACACCTGTGGCCTCTAAAAAAAAAAATTTCAAGGCTATGCGATCGTTCGCCGACATGGTCTTTTTGTTTGACTCTCATTAGTTCACCCTGGGGGACAGCGAAGTCACTCCATGATCTGAATATCAAAAAGTTGGTTCGCCATCGCCAAGAGCTCAAGCGGAGGTCATTTTTTTGAATACAGTCAAAGTGCACGTTTACTCAAGGTACATCCATGGCGAGTCAACAAGTCCATGGCGAGTCAACAAGTTTTGGCCGCAAGGTGCATCCATGCGAAGAACATCCTCTCGAGGACATTATCTAGTCAAGGTGCATGCATGGTACTATGTTCTCTGAGTGGAGCAGGCGAAGCGTACGGCATCATTCATATATAGTCATTCAAGTCCAAGGTACCTATGTTAAGTGTATGGTCATCAATTGATTAATATGGTACTGGGCGAATCGTACAGCAACTTCGCTACAATGCTTTGTTACCGGGTACTTGAGTTTTAGAGCCTATTCACAGGCTTGTTTACTCACAGTCATTTGATGTATGAACCGAGCCAATACCAGTGGCTTTGGGGCAGCATGAAACATAAACCTCTTCAGTCATTCTTGACATTCATGACTTCGAGGCTGGGGGGCAATGTTTACACCCAAATTAATATTTTACTGGACAGTAATTGTCTATGTGAATATTAGTTAAATTCGTGGTCCACGTCACACCGGCGAGCCCGAGATAATAAGTTTACAAATGATGGCCCGTCAGCGGAGTCATGCGAGCTGAGTGACGTCATAGTTCGTATGGAGTAAGGACTCCGCCTCCACATGCTTGATTGAAGATGTGTCCGTGTCTTTGGCAGAGGCATGCATAAACTAGGAGTGTCCTCCTTGGGTTGTATTGCTTCGCGAGGGGGATATATCAAGTAGGATTCAAATTGCTCCGCGGGTTCCCTCGCCAACACCAAGACTTTGGGATATATATTGCTTTTCCTCTATTACAACCGGCGAGCTCGCGTGGTGCTTGATTGGATATATATATATATATCCTTAATTGCATTTAACAAGGAGTCTATATGCATACGAAGAATAGAGGTTGCATGCGAGATGGATTGTGTGTGAAGAGACTTTGCAGGCGGAGAAAGATTCTTGCATTTGAAGAGGTGGACTTTGCGTAGAAGATTGAAGCGAGGCGAGATGCCTTCGCGTGGAAATGACTAAGCCGCATATGTTGACTTCGCCAGGAAGCAAGAAGAAACAGAGAAGAGTCTGCATAGGAAATGACTAAGCCGCATATGTTGACTGAACAATTAAAGGAGCAATAGTCCTTGATTGATTGAGAGACCATGTCAGGAATGATTGAAGGGTTCAATGTTCCCATGCAATGCACGTGAAGGAAGAAAAGTGAGTAGTACCATGCAATGCACATGAAGGGTTCAATGTTCCCATGGATATGATGGTTCAATGACTCCACTCCTTAATTATAGCTGCATGGGTGAACAGTGGTGCACGTCAAAGTCGTCATGAGGTGTTCTAATTCAACTCTTCTACATAGTAGGCAGTTAGTGACTTCGCCAAAGGATAATCACATCACGAAGTGATTAACATTGCCTACACCACATTTATCGTTGAAGACTCCTACAAGTCTTTGACATGCTTTGGGCCAATACCTGTGGCCCTGGGTAATTCTATATAAAGAAGCCCCACGGCTTACAGAACTCTCGACACACAACAAACAATACTCAAATACAACACAAAACAACTTTCAACCTAGTTGAAAATCCTCTCAACCTCGTCGAAACCTTCAGCGCTCCCAGGAGCCATATCCCTTCGAAGTCTCTCCAAAGCCCTGTTTCTAAGCGCCTCGCCGCCTAGAACCCTTCAGAGCTCTCCGGAACTCGCCCCCGATCCTCGGAAACTTCCCTATTGTTGCTCTGCTCACCCTGCCGTGAGTATCGATCGCTTGTGCTGTAAAATTCCTCATCTGAGGTGGCACCTGGAACTCCGCTCGCCTGATCAAGAAGTCAAGCCTGCGCACTCACTCAACCTTTTCCTCGTCCGCGAGGTGGCACGCCCGCAATTCTCCATCCTCTTTGGATCGCTATTTACCTCGGCTCAGCACGCTGAGGATCGTGGGCCAAAACAAATTTAACATTTAGTTAGTTTGTCCTCCTTTGTCGTTTCTTTTTTTAAGACACCAAAACTAATGAAAGCTTGGGGAGTTTCTCTATATTATAGCTCACTCTTGTCCATGAAGATCGATGCTCTTCCACATCATCCTGAAAGGTAAGAATGTAAGATGCCTGATCAGTCTCCCCCCGTCCTCATCCGATACAAAATTGGCATGGCTGAAAAGATAACTAGTTTAGAAAGGGTTTAGATCATAGATTTCATGCGCTTGCACACACACAAAAAATGCAGACATACATGCAGTTAAAATGTGTCAACCCAGATTTGGATATGAACTTTGCTTAGGAAAAGCTAACTTGATTGAAAATATATAGAAGTGTTTAGAGAACTATGTACCTCCTTTGATGCAACCAAGGCCGATTACTCCACTAATGCGATGACCCAAGACGGAATTTGAGCTAGGACACGGCGTCGGCGTAGTCCGGCTTCCGGTTTGGGTTGTTCCGGGAGGGCCCCGGTGGCGATGAGGAGTGTGAGTGTGAGTATGGAGAAGAAGAGTAGAAGACGATGATGGAGCTGGGAGGATAATAAGGCCCGCTAACCACTCCTCGTTTTTTTCTTTTTTTATTGGAGGGACCCCCAGCCCACGTAAGGCCCGCTAACCCAGGTTCCGCCTAGCCACACTTGGGCTCCGCTTAGCCCGATTCGCTTTTATGTTCGGCCTAGACCCATTTTTTTCCATTTGGGCCTGTCTTTCATTTTATTCTGTAGGTTTTTTTTTAAAAGAGAAAAAAAATTACATTAAAAAGCCTTTAGGGCAACCAACATTTACAATGTCAAATAATAAGACTCTTGAAGCCTTCGAGGAACCTTATTATTCCAATACAAAGATGAATTACAATAATGCATAAAATTAGCTATGACATCGGCAGCAAATTTCGTTTCCCTGAAAACATGCTTAAAAATAATGAAATCAAAATAGTAGCAAGTGTTCTGATATCTTGCACTAATTTGATCTATCTCAAAGGTGGCTCAAAGCAGTCATTCACTGTGTCTATCACAAGTTTGGAATCTCCTTATTCTGTAGGTTATTTATTCTTGTTCTCCTCAACGTTGAATTCAGGGTATGGAATATGTGTATTTACAAATTTTCATTAATTTTTTTTTTTTGTTGAGAATGACAAATTTTCATTATCTAATATAGAGACAAAAAGAAACTATATGTTAACGAAAAACTTGATTCTTTAAGATAATGGCGAAGTGCGTATATTAGTTCATTATCATCATGAAAACTTGATTAACTTGCATGGTCAGCTTAACAATATTGTAAAACCTGAAGTTCTGTTGGATAGGGCAGCTGAAAGGATTGTCTTTCTAATCCGCATTAGTTTTAGAATCAATATTATGAGCATAGTGACCTCAAGGCCGGCATTTCTGTTTTATACATTAAATTCAAGCAGCAGTATTTCGAATTCTCTTTCTTTCTTTTTTTTCCGAAACAAAGCAGTACGTATATTAACGTTGATGTACCTTAGCAATATATACAATCAAAAATTGACTAATTTCTACTACATCTTTAGTATCGACTGATCATTGACCATCAGTCCTAGCTAGAAACAAGTTTGGATTATTTTGATAATCTCAACGCACACTTGTGTCTTGGTCTTGTAGCACTATTCACACAGCTTGCAATTGCTGGACGCGATACAACAATGCATATGACACATGAACTCTCTATGTGAAATTTGGCGGGTCTCGCTCAAACTCTTCCTATAATTCAAGACCTCCCCCTCTATATACTACTGCAACAATAACAATAACGTACAACAACACCCAGCAGCAGCAGTATCAGCAGACGATTACGATCAAGATGAAAACCATGAACGTGATAGTTGCTGTTCTCGCAGTGGCAGTAGTCTTGTTACATGGAGCAGAAGCTGTACTATACACAGTCGGAGACGACTTGGGATGGGCTATTCCTCCTGGTGGCGCTGCCACTTATGCCGCATGGGCTGCCGAGCATAGCTTTGTAGTTAACGATGAGCTAGGTGAGATATATCATATATGATCCAACGTCCATGATGGATGAATGTTCCATTACACTGTACTTGATCGTTGTTTGTTTGTTTTTGCAGAGTTCGACTTTGCAGAAGGTGAACAAGACCTGGCCCTACTAACCAAGGATGATTACGAGAGCTGTAACACGGCGGATCCCTTGTATGTGTTCCAGGAAGCAGTGACACTCCAGTTTCTCGCAAGCGACACATTCTATTTCACCTCCACCTTGGCCGGGCACTGCACCAAAGGCCAGAAGATTGCCATTTACATCGGCGCTGCCTTGCCTCCCAGTCCTAGTCCCGCTCCAGGTCCGTGTCCATATTCAACATATTCATCAAGTGCTAATGAAAAACGTCCCCAATCGACCAAATTCGTGTCTCACAGGATCATGGCCCGAGGAAACTAGTTTCTGCTTGTAACGCTAGCTCTATATATATGAATGGTATATCCATTACTGTCATATATCATTGAATAATAGAGGCACTTTGTATGGATGTGCTTGATTGTAATATGAAAATGCCAATAAGTTGATGATTAAGCACGAAGAGTTTGTGCGATTTGTTCTTCGGTCATCACCTGAGTTTTTATAGGTTACTTTTGATACGTGTAATTTTTGAAGATTCTATTCAAGATTAAATATAGGTATATTTAAGTACTTTGTGTTTGTGTGTGTATCAAACTGCAAGATATTTGAGATTCGATTAAGATGTCTATGGCCAAAAGAAAACTGGAGAACATATGGAGCCGGCCACATTGTTTGAAAACTGATTCGGATATTGAATTAAGTGGTCGATCACAGTAGCACGTAGGTGGGAAATGGGAATGAAAGTTCCTCAATATAAGAAATTGAGGGTACTCGTGAAATACATGCATGACAATGGTGACCTATACCAAACCAAATAACCAATTAAGAAAGATTCAAGTCATGCAACTTACTATGTTGTTCTAGAAGTCTTGTATCTTAAGGTAGTTACGAACTGAGGAGAGATACATTTGATCCATGTTTGATGTTTCTATTCATAAGTTGACTTAGTAATTAGTATTCATGCAATCGCGGTCGGTTTGAGGACGTATTATTAGTTATAATCATTTTTTTTTTCTGTTTCACCTACGACGCTGCCTTCATTTTTTTTTTCTATGTTGATTGTTGAAACACAATTGATTCTATGTTTTCATGACTTCATGCATAGATTATTTGTTTTTGTTTTTTTGAGATAAAGGAGAAATTTTCATTAATCAAAGATTATGACAACCAAACCGGTCAAGCATGAATAATCCGAAGGCCATACAAGCAGCTTACTAACTACGAATTGAAAAAACAACCTCAAAACCACCGTAAAAAAAGGTGGACATTAACAAACTAGGAAAAAAAAAAACCTCTAAACCTATGCAACCTTAAAGCAAAGCCGCTGTCTTGGTGAGTATGAGCTTAAGACTCAATGGTTTACATTTCCACTCAACATACCAGATAACCAACCCTGCTCCATCAGCAATACATGATAGAGGTTGTCACTCCACCGTTAACCCAACCAAGGCCAACCCAAAAAGGAGAGAAAATTACTTTTGTTTAAATTACTAACACGATTAATATTTCATTAATGTACAGGTACAGTACTAAGTGTTCCGATTATTTAAAAAGATTACGTACAAGCTAGTGTAACTGAACCCTATATATATTTTGGTATTTCTCTTGTTTCTAATGGAAGCGATTCAAAGTTCTAAACTTTTTCTTTTTTTCTTTTTTTATACGAAAACTTGTATGTACTTTCTCTTCGATCGAATTCATCAACATATGAATAGAACTATCATTAGACTAACTAGGTCTTAATCGATGAGAAATTTACAAACTCTGACCGTTTTGCAGATCAAAATAATTACAACGCCGGAAATGGTCAATTGTGCGTTACCCTAGCTAAAGATCTTGGCTCATTTCTATTAATTTTGTCATCTTTGTTGTCTGCATAAATCTAAAATCAGAAATTAATATAACAGAACACCTCAAAGTCACGGTTATCAGCTTTGTTTTCTAATCCCATCTGTCTAATTTTGTATAGAACAATAGCAATCGAATTTGTGCATGATTTGTGATTTCTGTTTTGATCAACAAAGGATACATGAATAATTGACCAAACGAAGGAAGACTTTTTCTATATATCTCATGATCAGCGTTTGCATCCTTCTCCTGCAATATTTGATTCCATCAACTCGTCCCACATCAATTTATAAATTGGTCAAACACAACAGAGTTCTAGACCTCCTTGAATGAATTTGGTCCAGTACGTACGTCTAGAATAGAGCAACAAGTACTACCTTTAGCTATGACAATTGTCAATCGCCAAAACTTCCCCAACAATTTCTTCCTCCTAATAACCTCTATAAAAACACCACCTCTCTATCCTAATATCTCACAGAAGCATTCTCTAACATAGACCAGTACAGGAGAAGGAAAAGAAAACCAAGATCAGGACCAGTACTCTTGCTAATAAGAAACAAACATGGGAAGTGAGCTCAAATATTTCGCCGTTCTAGCCATAACAGTGGCTGCCCTCCTTCACTCCACAGCAGCAGTAGAAAAACACGTCGTCGGAGATAAATTCGGATGGATTGTTCCTCCTGGAGGTCATTACGCTTATGAAGTCTGGGCTTCCGGGCACAAGTTCTCCGTCGGCGACATTCTTGGTACGTGCACGTAGCGGTACTGATCATCCAATACATGTACTTGCATATGTAATATGTGTAGCTTTACTGAACTTGTTTTTGTTTCTGTTGCTCAATTTTCAGAGTTCAACTTCACAACTGGTGATCAAGACGTAGCCAAGGTTACAAAAGAAGCTTTCGACAACTGCAATTCAACAAGCCCCATCGAGCTTAAGACAACTGGTCCGGCCAATTTCTCATTGGATACGATCGGGGAATACTATTTCATTGGAACCATGGACAAACACTGCAAGTTGGGACAAAAGCTAGCCATCAACGTGACTTCAACCACCTCTGCTCCGGCTCCTGCTCCTGCTCCGGCTACTCCTAGAGGTCCAGTGACTTACATCGTTGGTGAACAGTTGGGTTGGTTTGTGCCTGGTGAATATGCTTATTCTGCTTGGGCTTACGGCAAAACCTTCATGGTTGGAGACACATTAGGTATTTTATTACACTAAACTCTATGCTACATGAGTATCAAAAACTATATCTTTATTTGAAACTGTATTTACCTCGTGCTTTTGTTGGTTGTAGTTTTCAACTTCCTCAACGAGACACAAGATGTAGCTATTGTGACCAAGGCTGTATTTGATAACTGCACCACCAATAGCACCCTTGCTGTTTATAAATACAGTCCGGTGCACATCATCCTCAACACCACCGGTGAGCACTACTTCACATCCACCTACGACCGCCACTGCGAATTCGGACAGAAGCTAGCGATTAACGTGACCAGCAAGAGCACAGGAACGCCGTGCCCGTCTCCCTCGAGCTCCACAACGCATTCTACAACGCCTGCTCCTTCAAAGGCTCCGTCAGCTCATTCACCGGTCGCTTCTGGCCCATACACCTCCGCCGCCCCTTCCACCATCACTGGCAGTGGCTACTACCTTACCATCTTGTTCATTGGACTGGCTTTCTTCCATTGATTATATCCATGTCTTGATATTGTTTATTTGTAATCCATCAGTTCATTACGTACATACGTACAGTACCTATACTTTGTATATGAAAGGCTGTATTGAGCTTATTTGAATTAAAGATTCCTTTTTTCATGTATATATATGGATTTGGGACAAATTAAGCTATTTGATTCATGGCTTGTTGTCCATTTGTTCATCCTTGTAATATTTTCCTTTACTCAATATAAATAAGAGAAAATTACATAATAATACATTACCAAATTTAAAAACACAAAAAACCTTACTTTCTTTAATTTTCATACAGTTTAGGACATGAGTCCAGACCCAAAACCAATAACACCAAATTTTACTTATCAAATGACCAAAATACCATCCGAATATTCTTCTCTCCCACCAGATCCTCTCTCTCTCTCTCTCTCTCACACACACACACACCAATAGGAGCATTAGAGGTTGATTCAAGGCATACGAAGCTCAAAAAGCCAAAAACTGTCCGATTGGGGCTCCTTTTCTGGCAAACCCAGGTGGCGCCACCACCCCCATCTTGGAGCCTACATCTCGCTTAGCATATCCTCCAAACGGCAAAGCCCCATTCGAAGCATGGAAGGAGTGTCGAAGAGAGAAGGGTGGAACTCGAAGAGAGAAAATTTGGCTTCTCCATTTTTCGACGACATCCTCTCTCTCCTTGCCGGCGTCGGACAGTCCCTGATCTCCAAGAAGTTTGTGATTTTTGTGCAAAATTCAGATGTTGATTGATTTGACTGTGTAGGTTTTGCCGTCGCTGGAGAAGTGTTTCCGAGGTTGCTACTGAGAGCTTTGACTGTGCGAAATTCAGGATTATCACTCGGCTGCTACTGAGAGCTCTCTAAATCTCACCTAAGGTAAACAATAGCATCATTAGGAAGATCAAAAAGTTTCATCTGATTGGGATTGTTGAGTTCTAGGAATAGCTGGAAAATGAAGGTTGTTGATCTTTTATGGTCAACGTCTTCATGAGAGTGGAGGGTGATGTTTTGTAGTTCTAATTCAGTTTTTGATTAGTCTCTCTATCTCTTTTTCAGCATCAATGAAAGTAGCAAGAATAATATAAACAGTAGCAGTAGCAGCAGTGATTAGCGGCAATCATGTACCAGCGTCTTTGGACACTAAAGCACACCCTTCAATAGTGAATTCATCTTCAAGAAATAGAAAAAATTGATTTTTCTCCATCTCAAATTTAGTACCTACTCAAAAAAAAAAACTAGTAGACGACAGTAGCAGCTTTCGAGTTGACAATAGCAACGTCTAAATTGACAGTAGCAGCTTTGTTTAGTTCTGAAGAATTGTCGGAAAAAAAGTGTAACAACACCGACAATAGCACTTTTCTATCAGCAATAGGCAGTAGCACATCTCTACTCGGCAGTAGCACATATTCGTCAACACTAGCAGTAAATATGTAGTAAATGATAGTTTGGTAAAATAAACAGTGACAGATGACATGTGGACATTAAATTGTCATAGTTTGTTAATTTTTGTCCTTAAATGTGTAAATGATATATTTGTAAACTAAAATTTAGTCGGTAATTTTATAGTGATTTACACCCAACGTACAATCATGATCCTTAATTTATATTTCTGATTAATTTGGGTCGACTTTTGGTTCATTTGCATGTTGGCATAAGACAATTAAACTCCAAGTTGGATTAGAAAAGAATTAGTCCAGGCTAATTGTCAGTGACTTGACACGTTCAAAGAAACTACTCATGTTAGTCATATATGATCACATTACGGATTCGTCAATAATTAAGTTTCCTTTTTATTCAAAAAAAAAAAAGTCAAGTCAGATATGGCTGGACCGCTGGAGCTATAGGTCTCCTTGCTTGAAGTAAGGAATTAGAGATAATTAATTAATTAGTTATCAGACAACATACAAACGTGAAGGCACAAAATCAAAAATGCAAATTTTCATATAGTAAAACCCTAACCTATTGGCTAGTATATAATAAAAGAATAATTGTGGCGCTCAGTACCATTTGGTTTAGTGATATAGTCTCTCATTTAATAAGTGGAGGTTGTGAGTTCGATTTACGTAGTTGTAATTTACATAAAAAAAATCATGGCAATTGGATGTTAATATATGACGATGATCAAGCATAATTCCAGAGGTCCTTATAAAAACTAAAAAGAGGGAAGCATTTTCAAGTCAGACACAAGTATATATGACCATAACAAAGTAACAATGTTCTAATGAAATTGGCAAATATTATTTACATGCTGAAAATAAAGTCCGTAATGAACATGCATAGAACTGATAGAAGTGTTCATAGTCCATTATCCTGTCATGATCTTGACCTCTTGGGTATAATTAAGATGACACTCTTTAATGAAATTGTTTAATGAAATTGCAACGTTTCTTCTTTCTTTCTTTTTTGAATGGCATTTGTCTACATAGTCGACCGCCTCGCTTTTTGTTCTGGTTACCGATCGAACACTTACATCTTTAATATATAAGGTGTAAACCTCTTATGAAAATTTTCATTTTCTACTAAATTTATATCAATATATATATATACACACTTTCTTAGCTAAAGAGGTATTTATTTATTCTTATGGTGCATATTTTCACTTTAGATTCACTTTTCAATTGAATTTTCACATTGCCACCGTCTAGTCTTTAGATACTAATGTATAGATCATCTCTGTAAAATTTCAATCAATTTGGTTATCATTAAGGCACTCAAATTTAATTAAACCAATGGATGGACATAATTCTGTCGAACTTGAACCGTTCATGTTTATAACAGAAAAACGCAGTTTTGAGTGCCTTAATGATAACTAAATTGGTTAAAATTTTGTAGAGATGATCTATACATTAGTATCTAAAGACTAGACGGTGTATATATATGAAAATTCGATTGAAAAGTGAGTCTAAAGTGGAAATCTGCACCGTAAGAATAAATAAGAACATTTTTACCTGAGAAAGATTGTATACACACACAAATACACAGTTCCTTTCCAGAGTGGGATATCGCTTTGAAATTAATGTGTGGTGCTCCTCATTTCGCTCACCTTTAGGTCACATTTTCACATCTCCACCGTTCAGTGTCTAGAACATAATCTGTAGATAATTTATGTAAAATTTCATCCAATTTGGAGATCATTTGGATACCGAATTAGATTAAATGAATCAAATGAACAAAATTTGTCCAAATAAAACTGTCCCGTTCGTGTAAATCATAATTACAGAAGCTTAAATTATCTTCAAATGGAACCGTTCGTATAAATGTGATATATTTATTTATATGTATAATATGTATACGTAGCCCAACCGTATATATACACAACCTCATGCTAGACCTTGTCATCTGCATGCAGTCAATGCAAGACGTCAAGTGTAAAGCTCGATATAATTCGATATCATGTAGCTAGGGAAGCCCATGACATTGGATGCTTAATATGAAATGTCTTTTCTTATCATCGTTTTATTTTAGCTAATTTCTTGATGTTGAAATTAAGAGAAGAACAAGCTTTCTAGGATTGTTCTTCTAAGGCCACCCCTCTCGATACATTTGGTACATTTTTTCCCCATGAATTGGCCAAGTCCATCATATGCTTTTCCAAAGCATCATAAACGAACCCCACGTTGGTTTAATTTACAGCCTAAGTTTGACAAGTTCTATCTTCCACATACATAATTCAATGGAAACCTCTCTTTTTATGCTCATTCTGGAAATGTTCTTGGTAAATATTGGGGGGTCACTTTCACTAGCAGACGTCTTTCCTTTACTCTTTCTCATCATTTACTGTGTGGAATTAATATGACGAAGAACCTTTGCTAATATATCCAACGACCAGGACTTTCTCTCATTTTTTATTTAAATTTTGGATGACTAGTCAACGCAAAAGTCATCATATTTTAGTGTGTAGGTGAGATCGACCTGAGCTCTCTCCCAGCCTAGGGCCTCTTTCCGCGTGAAGAAAACCTAATTTCTACGCGTTGATACAGCCCACCCATGCAGACACGTGGCGTCCATCCAACGCCAGACAACGGCAGAAGCATGTCGACGTTGCAGGAGCCTTTCCCTATATATAGCTGAGAACGACGGAAACAAACCAAATTAACCCATTTTCAGTGCCTCCTATCTATCAGAAGCAAAACCAAAACAAACAGGGGCGACTTTAAAGAAGAACACAAAGCAAAAGCAATGGCAAGGAACTCGAACACGGCGGTTTTCGTAGCCCTAGTGGCAGCTTTGGTAATTAGCACGGCCTCGGCGGTGACTCATCAAGTCGGAGATGGTTTAGGCTGGAACGTCCTTCCCAGTGGAGCTGTGGCTTACAGTACATGGTCGTCTAACAACACCTTCAAAGCCGGTGACACTCTTGGTAAGCCCAAAAATGCCTCCTATATTGTTTTGTTCATGTTCAATATTATTATTCATTCCAGTTATCTGAAAGAAACTTAAACGTATCGTAATGACTAATCCTTTCACTTCTTGGATGGCTTTTCTAGTCTTTACATTTACAAGCGGATCACACGACGTCGCAGAAGTGACCAAGGTGTTTTGGCCCACCTCCTCAGCAGGGGGTGATGAGGGAACAAAAGTAAAAAGGTTGCGTGCGGGCGTGCCACCTCGCGGACGAGGAAAGAGAACGATGCGCGTTCTGACTTCTAACCAGGCGAAAGAGAGCTCCGGCGTCACCTTGCGGACAAGGAAATATTTACGAGCTTAATCTTCTAGTCACCTGTTGATCGATACTCACTGTAAGAGCGAGCAGAGCAACAATAGGGAAATCGGAGACGAGTCCTGACGGGCTCTGAGATCTAAGGCAGGGTGCGCTTAGAACGTAAGGGTTTCGAGGATGCTCGAAGGTTTGCAGTTGTATTGTTTGAGAGAGTTGTTGATTGATTGATTGTGTCCTTGTGAGATTCTGATTGTTGAGTCCGCATTGGATTGTGATTAAGTCTCCACGGGTTGCTTTCGGATGATTATATAAAGAAGCTTTACAGCTTACAGAAAGACACACAATCAATCAATCAACAACTCTCTCAAACAGTACCCTGCGGAATTCTTTGCCCAACTTTTCAAGTGGTTGACGCGGGACAACTCTGCTCAACGCTTGGACATGATCATCAGCAACAGTCTCACGTTGAAAACATGACAACGTCGAGACTTGGAGTGAAGCATTGGTGGCCTCCCCCCATGGCCTAACAAGGGATCACCAATCAAGCTATGATTTCTTCATCACTCCTAGCTTTTCATTCAGTTTTTACTTCCGTTTACTTTCAGTTTCTTTCTTTTTCGCCCATTGGAAAAAAGAAAAATACAAAAAAAAAATGAAATAGCAAAAACACCAAAAAGAGACCCTTAGTTTTGCTGAGATGCAAGACAGTGTTTTTGCCTACAAAAGGCTTAAACTTTATTTAAGGCCTATCCCTGAGGCCTGAAGACAATACAGTAGGCATTCCATATGCCTTGAATTGCTGCCAGCGAAGTCAAGTCAGAGAAGAAATTCCAATAGTTGCTGAAAGTTGCAACATCCACTACCGAACAGTCAGCTTCGCCGATTAAGCTGGAATGATCCAGGAAGAGCAGGCGAGCCCTATATCCATGGAAAGCTCTGGATGTCTACTTTCCAAAGGATTTTACGGTTCGTCATTTCGCCATTCCTGGAGAGAGTTATGGCGGTTTGAATAAAGACAGGTCAGGATACGCGCGAATTTGCAAAGTGTATTTTCAATGTGTTTTCATGACCTTGCAGCATGCTTTCCTTTACTGGGGGGCATCCATATAAGTTTTGTGTACCTTTATTCATACACTGGGATCTACTCAAGGTACTACAACTCCTTCACAAGGGGGCATACTAAAGTTTTGATGTCCTTTATTCGTCGAATAGACATCAAAACTGGGGGACACATATGGGATAAAGATGTGTTCCAAATACATATTTCAGACTTTAGACCCTTCTTGAGGCATCTTGGTCATTATTTAGGCCAACACATGTGGCCTCTCTAAAAAAAAAAAATTCAAGGCTATGCGATCGTTCGCCGACATGGTCTTGTTGTTTGACTCTCATTGGTTCATACTGGGGGCAACGAAGTCATTCCATAAGTTGGTTCGCCATCGCCAAGAGCTCAAGCGGAGGTCATTTTTTGAATCCAGTCAAAGTGCATGTTTACTCAAGGTACATCCCTTCGAGGTAAGTCCATGGCGAGTCAACAAGTTTTGGCCGCAAGGTGCATCCATGCGAGGAACATCCTCTCGAGGACATTATCTAGTCGAGGTGCATGCATGGTATTATGTTCTTTGAATGGAGCAGGCGAAGCGTACGGCATCATTCATAGTCATTCAAGTCCAAGGTACCTATGTTAAGTTTATGGTCATCAATTGATTAATATGGTACTGGGCGAATCGTACAGCAACTTCGCTACAATGCTTTGTTACCGGGTACTTGAGTTTTAGAGCCTATTCACAGGCTTGTTTACTCACAGTCATTTGATGTATGAACCGAGCCAATACCAGTGGCTTTGGGGCAGCATGAACATAAACCTCTTCAGTCATTCTTGACATTCATGACTTCGAGGCTGGGGGGCAATGTTTACACCCAAATTAATATTTTACTAGACAGTAATTGTCTTAGTGAATATTAATTAAATTAATGATTCACGTCATACCGGCGAGCCCGAAATATTGGGTTTACAAATGATGGCTCGCCAGCAGAGTCATGCGAGCTGAATGACGTCATAGTTTGCATGGAGTGAGGACTCCGCCTTCGCATGCTTGATTGAAGATGTGTACGTGTCTTTGGCAGAGGCATGCATAAATTAGGAGTGTCCTCCTTGGGTCGTATTGCTTCGCGAGGGGATATATCAAGTATGACTCAAATTGCTCCGCGGGCTACCTCGCCAACACCAAGACTTTGGGCATATGAAGATTTTTGGGGTATGTATTGCTACAACCGGCGAGCTCGCATAGGATTAAATGAGGTGGGCTCCGCGTGGTGCTTGATTAGATATATACCCTTTAATTGCGTAAAGGACTATGGTGCATGAGAGGGTCAGAGGTTTATATATTAATTAAGGATTATATTCCTTGATTATGGTTGAGTGCACATCCAGTGACGTACGTCCAAGTCTCCGCGAGGTGTTCAAACACTATCTCGCTACCTAGCTAGCAGAGTTATATTAAGAGGCAACTAATTAAGTCCAGCTAACTGCCTACGATGCAAAATTATCGTTGAAGACTTCTACAAGTCTTTGACATGCTTTGGGCCAATACATGTGGCCCTAAGTAATTCTATATAAAGAAGTTCTACGGCTTACACACGACACGACAACAATTACTCAAATACAACACAAAACAACTTTCAACCTAGTTGAAAACCCTCTCGACCTCGTCGAAACCTTCAGCGCTCCCAGGAGCCGATATCCTTTCGAAGCCTCTTCGAAGCCCTGTTTCTAAGCGCCTCGCCGCCTAGAACCCTTCAGAGCTCTCTGGAACTCGCCCCCGATCCTCGGAAACTTCCCTATTGTTGCTCTGCTCACCCCGCCGTGAGTATCGATCGCTTGTGCTGTAAATTCCTCATCTGAGGTGGCACCTGGAACTCTGCTCGCCTGATCAAGAAGTCAAGCCTGCGCACCCACTCAATTCTTTCCTCCTCCGCGAGGTGGCACGCCCGCACGTAACCGTTTTACTTTTGTTCCCTCTCTACCTCCAGCTGAGGACTTGGGCCAAAACAGAAACTTAAGAAAAGTAACAAATGTTGCCAAACTATTCGATCTCATATGTATAAGATTAGACATCAAAGAAAACGAAACAATTAATTAACATGCCTCACCATTTCTCATTTTCCCCTTCACACATGTAGCTTTCACGTTGATATAACATACCTAAGCATATGGACATCGACCAGAAAAAGAGGCTACCGAGTTAAGAAGGGAGAAAAGAAAAGACAACGATGAATTTATTGAACTTGAGGTTTGTAATACATAACATATATTATAGTTTTACGTCCTCATCACAACCTAGTCGGCTAGTCAACATTGTCATGACTCATGCTTAGATACATAAAATGAGGGGTGGTATTGAGCTATTCAACATCTCATCTATGATGAGATTTTTTTTTTTTCGGTAAGCCGTAGATTGGTCGGTTAAAGTGTTTAACTAATAATTTTTCAAATCTCATTAAACATATGTAGGGTGTGTGAGTTATTAATATAAAAAAAATCTATGATGAGAATCCATAGAGGTTCGAAGCTTCTGAAAGTATCACTGGGTTCTTTGCTTCCAGAACAACCACATGCAGCTACTCTTTAGAGAAAAGAAATATGTAGTCGATGTAAAATATGGTCTATAGTTTAACAGACGTTGTTTGATAGTATAAATTAAAGAAAGCAGTCAGCGTCAAACTTCTTCTAGATGTTGGCATCAGTAGTCGCCTATTTTGAAAGTAAGGAATTTGCTTGGTACGTACATATTGAAAAAAACTCAAGAACAATGGAGCAATTTTCTTCTGCTTGTGTATTGAGTGTTCTGTAACTTTACAAGGAGAAAGCGAATATATAGAAACTGAAAAAAAAATCTAACTGCTACAAACAGTTCTATCTAGTAAGCATGCCTAACTAGCTAAGCCATGCTTAGCCATTCTTGCTCCATACCGCAACATGCTGCAACATGCTGCAACTACAACTCCCATACTGCAACATGCTGCAACTTGCTCCATACTGCAACTATATGTTATTTCAATACTCCCCCTCAAGATGGATCAAGAAGGTTGATTGATCCAAGCATGCCTAGAATATTTTGAAATTGAGCTGAAGAGAGGGACTTAGTGAAAATATCAGCTAGCTGATCTTCACTTCTAGTGTAAACAGTTGCAATGACTTGAGATTGAACCTGATTTCTGATGTAATGACAGTCAACTTCAATGTGTTTTGTGCGTTCATGAAACACTGGATTGGAGGCAATATGCATTGCTGCTTGATTGTCACAATGCAGTGGCATAGCTGTAGACTGTAAAAAACCTAAATCACATAGAAGGCCTTTTAACCAAATCAGTTCACAAGCTGCTGAAGCCATTGCTCTATACTCAGCTTCAGCACTAGAACGAGCTACTACACTTTGTTTCTTACTTCTCCAAGTAACAATATTTCCTCCAACAAACGTGCAGTAACCAGTAGTGCTTTTTCGATCAAGGGCATTGCCAGCCCAGTCAGCATCCACAAATCCTACAATGCTGGTGTTTCCATTATTTTTTAAAATGATGCCCCTCCCAACAGAACCTTTTAAGTATCTCAAAATGCGTTTAACAATGCTCAAATGAAAATTGGTTGGAGCATGCATAAACTGACTGACAATACTTACAGCATAAGAGATGTCAGGTCGAGTTATTGTAAGGTATATCAGCTTCCCAACCAGTCTTTGATAATAGCTTAAATTGAAGAGGGGATCCCCAGGTGTGTCAAGCAGTATCCTGCTGTCAAGAGGTGTTCTGACAGGTTTGCTCTCTAGAATCTTAGTTTCTGTAAGGAGATCAAGAATGTACTTTCTTTGACTCAGAAATAAACCTTTATGAGAAGCAGCCATTTCAATCCCGAGAAAATATTTAAGAGCACTAAGATCTTTCATGGAAAACTTTGATTGAAATGATTGCTTGAGATTCATGATCTCCTCACTGCTGTCACCTGTAATGATCAGATCATCAACATAGATAAGCACAATAAGTTTTCCACTACTACCATTTCTCACAAACAATGAAGAATCTGCATTGCTTCTGCAGAATCCAACTTCCTCCAGCACTGAACTTAATTTAGCATACCATGCCCTAGGGGACTGTTTTAAACCATAAATAGCCTTGTGCAACCTGCACACCATATCAGATTCATGGAACTGAGAATGACCAGGTGAGAGTTTCATGTACACTTCTTCTTGGAGTTCTCCATGTAGAAATGCATTCTTTACATCCATTTGATGTAAAGACCAATTTTTGTTGACTGCAACAGATAACAATACTCTCACAGTGTTCATTTTCGCAACTGGTGCAAATGTTTCCTTGTAGTCCACTCCATAAGTTTGAGTGAATCCACGAGCAACAAGACGAGCCTTATGTCTCTCAATGGTTCCGTCTGCATTAAACTTGGTCTTGTAGATCCATCTGCTTCCAACTGCTTTCTTCCCTTTAGGGAGTTTCATCACACTCCAAGTCTTGTTTTCATCCAGAGCTGCAAGCTCATTGTCCATTGCTTGTTTCCAGACTTCATGTTGACTTGCATCTTCAAATGTTTGAGGCTCATGAGAATGATCAATGGCACTCAAGTAAGCATTATGAGTTGATGACAGTTTGCTATAACTCATATACTTACTAATAGGATACTTGGAAGTGTAAGACACAAAATCTTGCAGCTTAAGAGGAGGTTTCCTTGCTCGAGAAGGATTTCTTCTAGGTGGGACAGAAGATGGGGCATCTTGAACTTGCTCATTGGAGACTTCTCGTTCAATTTGAACTGCCTGCAAGTCATCATTTTCATTCTCATTTTCCTGAAGGAATTCCTGTTCACTGGTAAAGTTAGAAGGGGAAGGCTTGATGCAGAACTCATCTTCAATGCAAACAATAGGTAAAGGAAACAAATCATTGTAGTACTCCCCCTGACTCTTGACATCAAGGCTGTCTGGAAAAAAAGAACTTGACTCATCAAATTTCACATCTCTAGACACCATCAGTTTTCTTGTTGAAGGATTAAAACACTTGTATCCCTTCTGAGTAGATGAATATCCCAGGAAGACACACTTGACTGCTCTAGGATCAAGTTTGTTCCTTGTATTTGCTTGAATGTGCACATAACAGATGCAACCAAACACCTTTAAATGAGAGAGGTCAATTTTCCTGTTTTTCAAGACTTCAAGTGGTGACTTAGAGTTCAACACTCTACTAGGCAGCCTGTTGATCAGATAGGTGGCAGTGAGAACAGCTTGAGACCAGTATTTTTTAGGGATATTAGCATTAAACATAATAGCTCTTGTTTTCTCCAGCAGATCCCTATTTTTTCTTTCTGCTATTCCATTCTGTTGAGGTGTACCAACACAGCTTGTTTGATGAACAACACCATTGAAGCTTAAAAACTGTTTCATTTTATTAGACATATATTCTGAGCCATTGTCAGATCTTAAAGTTTGAATTTTTGAAGAAAACTGAGTGCTAACAAGCTGATAAAAATCTGTAAAAGCATTGAATGTTTCACTCTTGTGTTTCAAAAGGTACAGCCATGTAATCCTAGTAAAATCATCAATGAAGGTTACAAAATACCTAAAACCATCAAAGGATTCTAGAATCGGTCCCCAAATATCAGAGTGAACGATTTCAAAAGGCTTACAAGCTCTAGACACAGAAGAGTTAAAAGGTAATCTAGCAAATTTGGAGAGGTGACACACTTCACACTGCTTGCTTTCTTGGCTCAAAGTTGGAAACAAAATGGATAGAACTTTTTCTGATGGATGAGCTAAGTGTTGGTGCCAAATATGGTGATCTGAAGCATTACTGAAGCTAACTTGGAGGGCCTTTGGTTTCTTGGACAGGTAATAAAGGCCATTCAGAAAAAACCCTTCACCAATCTTCTTCTTGGTGGTGATATCCTGAAAAATCATTTTGTGAGGAGAAAAAATTGCTAGGCAATTTAGAGTTCTGGTGATTTTTCCAACTGATAATAATATATGGTGATCTGAAGCATTACTGAAGCTAACTTGGAGGGCCTTTGGTTTCTTGGACAGGTAATAAAGGCCATTCAGAAAAAACCCTTCACCAATCTTCTTCTTGGTGGTGATATCCTGAAAAATCATTTTGTGAGGAGAAAAAATTGCTAGGCAATTTAGAGTTCTGGTGATTTTTCCAACTGATAATAATTTGACAGGGAAAGATGGTACATATAAAGCATCAGATTTGATATCTGTGGATAAAAATTCTATTTTCCCTTTCCCTAACACAGAAGCACCTTTTCCATTTGCAACAGAGACATGTGATGTTAATTTTTCAAAATCATGCAGAAGATTAATATCATTTGTCATGTGATCTGTGGCTCCAGAATCTATTATCCAATAATCATGATCAGTATTTAAATCAAGAGCAGTTTTGAAGGCATTTAGGATACCTGAAATATCACCATCATTCACAGTACCAGCATCAGCAAGAAAGCCTACAAATTTTCCCAATAGTGCAGTGTGTGACTCAGTACCAAAAGGTTGCTCCTGCTTCCCTTGCTTCTGCTGTAAGTAAACTGCAAACTCATTGATTAATGCAGCTGGATTTGTTGTGAAATCCACAATGCTCTCAGAAGAAGAAGCAATGTTGGCCTTAGGAGGATTGTTGTTCCAGCTTTGAGATGAATTTTTGTTTTGAAATTTTAACTTCAGCTCTGGATGAAGAATCCAACACCTTTCTCTTGTGTGACCAATGCCACTGCGACCAATACTGCTACAGTGACTGCATTTCAGTTCTGGACGTCTTCCTCGATAAACTCTTTCCTCTTGAGATTTGTGGCTGGTAGCATAAGCTCTAGAGTCTGATAAGTTGGTAGAGACTTCCAACTTCATCACTTTCCTTCGCAGTTCTTCTCTCTGAACTGTGGCACACACCTGTTTGAAAGAGGGCAGATCTGAGTTCATGAGGATGTGACTTCTCAAATCTTCATACTCTGCACTCAAGTTTGCAAGCAGCTGAAAGATTTTATCTTCTTCAGCTCTCTTAGATAAAATAGCAGTATCTATGGTATGAGGTCGATAAAGATCTAACTCATTCCACATGCTTGTGAGACTTCCAAGGTACTGCACAAATGACTTCTCCTCCTGTTGAAGGTTAGCAATATCTCTCTTCAGTTGAAAAACTCTAGCAGAATTATTTTGATTTCCATACATCTCTTTAACATCTTTCCAAAGATGCATAGACGACTCAGAGTAATTGAAAATTTCAGCTATCTTAGGCTCCATAGAATTTAGAAGCCAAGACATGACAAGATGATCTTTACTCAGCCATGTATCATAAGTGGCTGAGTTGATTTCTGGCATTGAAATAACACCATTGACAAAACCAAGCTTGGATTTTCCTCCAAGAGCTAAAGTAACAGCTCTAGACCAAGAAAGATAGTTATACTCATTGAGTAAAACTGAACACAGACGAAGGTTGGGATTTCCCTCATCAGAACCACCAGACATGGTTGTACTGGTATGATTATCTGAGCTAAGAGGATTAACCTCAGACATAGAACTTTCAGTCATTCTGAAGGATGATAACGACTCAACTTTCACAGAGAAAATGAAGAAGATAAACAGAAACAGGACACTACGGTTCCTGCTCTGATACCATATTGAAAAAAACTCAAGAACAATGGAGCAATTTTCTTCTGCTTGTGTATTGAGTGTTCTGTAACTTTACAAGGAGAAAGCGAATATATAGAAACTGAAAAAAAAAATCTAACTGCTACAAACAGTTCTATCTAGTAAGCATGCCTAACTAGCTAAGCCATGCTTAGCCATTCTTGCTCCATACCGCAACATGCTGCAACATGCTGCAACTACAACTCCCATACTGCAACATGCTGCAACTTGCTCCATACTGCAACTATATGTTATTTCAATAGTACAGTACGTTTAAATCTAAGTCCAGCTAAAGCCTGGATTCTGTCATCATGGTCTCCATGTATAAGTACTCGTCATAAACCGACTCAAATGCAGCAACATTTCCACAGCAAGAAAACACAGAAATATTTGATTCGTATCAAACATGGTTAGTTCTCAACTAGGGTTGATTGGCTGCTCGCTTCTCGTTGTAGCAGTGGCCTCACTAAAGGGTGTCACTGCTGATAGCTACACCGTTGGAGAAGATTTAGGCTGGAATATTCCTCCGGCCGGTTCAGTTGCCTACTCCACCTGGGCCGCCTCGAAGCAATTTCAGCTCGGTAACGTAGTTGGTAAGTTACTAAATCTCGATCATTTCTTTTGAAGTGGTCATTTTGATTACTTGATATGAAAGTTGGTAACTAATATATATGCTTAACATTAATTTGTTGCAGTGTTTAAGTGGACCGGACCGCACACGGTGGCTGAAGTGACAGCGGCTGATTTTTCGAGCTGCACAAAGTCGAATCCGATTGCTCTCTATGATTCCAGCCCGGCAAGAATTACGTTGAGCTCGCTTAACGGTACTCGGTACTTCATCTGCACTGAGGACAATCACTGCAGCGTTTTAGGGCAGAAGGTGGCCATTACAATGGGAGGAACAAGTCAATCTGATAACAGTGATGACGATGATGACTGGTGGAGATGGAACAGTGCTTCTTCTCTCACCATTGGCACTGCCTTGTCTGCAGTCATCTCTACCGTAGTCATATTTTTCTTGAACTATATTTAATTATACCTTCATTATGTGACTGTTGTATTCCATCGGCCAAATTGGTTGGTTCTTCGATTCAATGTTTATAAATGATTCCCTTTCAATGTTTGGTCCAACTTGATATTCGCTAATAAACGAGTTTATGAACTGGTTAGCTAGCTAGAAGCCACCTAATGAATATTGATATGGAGCACGTACACGAATATTGAAATACATATGGCAGATTGATCCAGGCACAAAACCAATTAAGTGATTGAAATGTTGATTAAGGTTGAAAACTTTGGAGATCCAACAGTAGTCAATCAAATAACTAGTTTGAATTGTTTCGTGTCAGAAAATAAATAGTTTGTTACAATAAGTAGTAGTGACAAACATGATCCAGTTTGAAGTTTAATAATTAGTTTTGGAAGAGTGTTCGTCTTTGTTATGAATTGATCAATAATATTAATGTTGATCATTAACATTAAGGTTGGAACGTTCTGCTTTGCGTGCTTCACTTGAACTCGAAACAGTGGCAATCAGCTAGACAGCAGACCAGGATACAAGATGTGTATGAGTATCATAGGCAGGTTATTACGGAAGCTTGCAAATTCAAAGACCAAGTGTGCTTCGTTTCTTTGACTCGATCGTCTCCATTTTCTTCATTTTGACTATGTTTTCCTCACACGGCATATTTGTTGCAGGATAAGGTAAAATTCCCGGTTCAGGGCAGGCCACGGGTGCCTTTTCTCTCATTGGTAGCTGAAAATCTTCAAAATCATGAACCCGAGATTCCTCATAGGCTCATTGAAAAGAAAAGATTTAGAAAGAAAATATCAGGTCTGAGTCTGAGACCTGAATTAAGATGCAGTACGCGACTAACTGGTTCAAAATCACAGCTGGTAACTTATTCAAAGTTCATGATTTGCAGGGTCGATCACGCAACATGTTTTCATGCGTAAGTTGCCAAGTCCTGTATTACCATCGAGGCCTATAAATACCATCTGGCTTATCTAATTCTACGCATATAACTATATTTGAGTTCTAACTTCCAGCAATTGATCATCTATAGAGAAACTGAGATACAAGGTATAAGGAAATGGCAAGCTTTAGGGACACGAATACGAATACGAATATGCTAGCTTGCTTAAGCTTAATGGTTGTTATGGTGGGTTTGATGAAGGGTGCAACAGCAGTAGAATATGTAGTTGGTGACAGCTTAGGCTGGACTCTTCCACCAAACACCACCTTCTATTCAGATTGGGCTGCCTCCAAGACATTTCAGTTAGGTGATAGAGTTTGTAAGTCGTCTTACACTAATTAGTTTTATCAGCTTGGTTTTATGTCCGGTTTTTACTAATTGTTCTGTCTTCTGTATTGCAGTATTCAACTGGACTGGAAATCATAACGTGGCAGAAGCAACTAAGGAAGAATATGACAACTGCAGTGACCTGCAATCCTATTTTGGTAGTCCGGTGAGCGTGGAACTTACTTATGCTGGCTCTCACTACTATTTCTGCACCGTTGGCGACCACTGTGAGCAAGGCCAGAAGGTAACCATCACTGTAGGATCCTCCTCTCCAACATCTGCTCCTCTACCACCGCCTTCAGGCGCCCATGCTACTGTTGCATCTTTTCTACTCGGGCTCATCAGCTCCGCACTAGCCATTTCCTTCTTCACTTCCATGTGATGGATTCATGCAACTGATTCTTTGTCATCAAGTCTGCTATATATGTAATTACAATAAACTGATCCTCGATCATCAAGGATCATATACTCAGTAATAATGTAACATTATATTGCACAATTCTTTTGAATAAAATGGTATTGATGCCATCAAAGTATATATATTGCTAGCACAGTATGCTCTATGCTGCTGTAACTTTGCAATATGTATCCCAACTACAATGAACTGGTTCAAAAATCACAGCTGCGAGCTTATTCAACGTTCATGATTTGCAAGGGCACGCAACATGTTTTCATGCAATATTTCAACAAGGCAAACTGTTCAAAATTACGTGGCCAAGTCCTGTATTACCACCGAGGCCTATAAATATACACCAGCCGACTAGTCTCATTTCACTTCCAACTTCCAGCAATTGACATATCTTCTGTAGATAAACTTAGATACAAGGTAATGGTATAAGGAAATGGGAAGCTGCAGGGATACGAATATGATAGCTTGCTTATGCTTTGTGGTTGTTTTGCTGGGTTTGATGAAGGGTGAAACAGCAGCAGAATATTTAGTTGGTAACAGCTTGGGATGTACTCTTCCCCCCAACACCACCTTCTATTCCGATTGGGGTGCTTCTAAGACGTTTCAGTTAGCCAATGTAGTTAGTAAGTTCTTCGACACTAATTAGTTTTAAACTTTTAACAGCATGCTTTAACAGTATCCTAATGGTTCTGTCTCCTGTATTGCAGCATTCAAAGTGACTGGAAATCATACTGTATGAAGCAACCAAGGAACAATATGACAAACCGCAGTGACCTGATCGGCGGGATAAGTGATGTAATTCAAGAAATCGTGACTATTGATTCTGCTGGCTCTCGCTACTTCGTCTGTACCGTTGGTGAAAACGGTAAGCAAGGTATGAAGATGACCATCACTGTAGAATCCTCGACTTCAGCTCCCATGCTGCTGTTGCGTCCTTAGTACTAGTCATTTCCTTCTTCACTTTCATTCGATAAAAATCAATGTCAGCAATTCTGTCATAAAGTCTGCTTTGTAATATATTGATGTTCGATCCTCCAGTAACTTGGATATAGGAACTGCATCTCTCAGCTCTGTTTTAGTTTCGGTTGTAGTAGGGGTTTCGGTTGGAAAGTTTTTCCTTTTCTCTAAACAAAAATGGGATGTTGCCATCAAAGTGTAGTTAGCACAGTATGCTCTGTATTGCAGTGACTGCAATGTAAACATAACTGAAGAACACACTCGCTCAGACTCAAAAGCTAAACTAAACTACACATGGGTTACTGCCTGCCTAACGAGTTCAATTCCGTAGCATTCACTAATCACTACCCTCGTTAAAACCAACATATTCACTCCGCATAATTCTAAATTCTCCAGTTTGAGTCTCTCATATAAATGACCTTCATTTGCAAGGCCAAGACACAGCAAGCACTTCTGTTCTTTAGAGGGACTGAGGAAGAACAGTAGCACAGACACTTCTGCTCTTATTTCTACTGGTTCTCGCTACTCCATTGCTACTGTCGGTGGCAACTGCGAGCAAGGCCAGAAGGTCGTAATATTGGATCCCCCAATACCTCTACTGGACTACTTCTATTGCTGCTTCCCATCACACCAAAACACCATAAGGCTCTATGCTACTTCATCTCTAACCCATCATTGTTGTCCCTTTATTTGGGGTCACTCCAGACTAGTCTTTTCATACTTTCATCCATGTGAAGTCTTGGTCTTTCTTGTCAAGTGCAACAATAAATTGTCATATACATCAAAGTGTACCAATTTTTTGAAGGCACAACAATGCCCCACGCATGATCTTTTCTTGGTCACTCGGTATCAAACTTTTATATACAACCTCAGTGTCTTTTCTCAGACATACCAAATTTTTCACTGATCTTATTCATAGTCACATGTGAATTCAACAAACAGAAAACGCAAACTCAGGTACCTTCTCCTATGGAGAATAGTTATCCTACCTACACCAAACACCACAAGGAGATAATAGACCTCCCAGATCCAAGTCAGCCTGGCTTCCCCACAACATGGCGTGCAGTGTACACCATAAACCTAAACTATTTCTGACAACAAAGGATTTCTTTACAGACCTTCAGTGTTTGATTATTTTTAGAAGAATATAAAGTACGATAATGATCTTTAGATGCTGTACTTTCGTGGTCTGAAGATTAGATAATGACATAGCAAAGCTATAATCCACCATAAAACAAGATAAATAGCAAAGATTTCTCTTAGAGCCTATAACAGAATAAACGTCGATGACCATTCCAAAATCGAAAGGATTCAATCTCATTATTTAACATTTTAAGCTATAGGAACTGTCGGTCGATAACTAAACGAACCGAAGAAAAAAACAAAAAAAAACTTATAATAGTAGTTCGTTTGGTCCTGGAGAGAGGAAATTGTGGGGAAAAAACCAATGTTTTGCAGTGAAGTCCTCAAAAAGTGAAGTTCCTATGCTATCATATTAAACAGTACCGGATACTCCAATAGATTTTTATAACAATACTTGTTTCTATCATTTTCATTCAACTTACTGAAATTCTAAGTAATTCAATATTAGCTGATCTTAGTAGTTTCAGTCAGATATGCAGAAAGTTTCATGTTTCAACCTTAATCTATGTTACCTATGCATTGATCATATAGCATGAACTCATGAAAGGAGCAAGTAACAAGAACTTGTGAAATTTCACAATCAGAGCTACATAAGAAGAGAGTTCTCATAAAAGGATTGAACTTTAGAGCATATATACTACAAAAAGAAAAGAATGCCTACAAACCTGGCCCTGTAAATCGACCAGGAAACCGGTTGGGCTGGCCAGGTGGCTGGCTGAAAAATTGCCTATCCTCTTCATTGTTTCTAAAAGTTGCTTTGCGCTTCCTTAAAGTTGCCTCTAAACTCCGATCTTCACCCTCTGAATTCCACATGTTTGAAGTAGATTCCGAGGGATCATAAGCAGTCTTAGTAGGAAAGAAACAGAACTCCTTACTTATAGATGGTGAATAATTGTGGAGCTTTCCACCCTCTTGAGAATTACTCGAACCAATATCTTCCGTTTGACTGGCCAAGCTTCTATCAGTACATAAATGTGAGACAGGACCCAATCTCAAAGATAAATCATATCCTTCATCTCGTGGCTTCTCCTGGATGTCCATGACATCTATTTCGGGAATTCTGTGCGACACATTTTCAGCCCTCTGAGAGGTGAAAATGTGCTTCTTGGTAGGCTCCTGAATTGATGTAACTGGTGTACCAACATATATAGTTCTAGAATGTACATTCTCTGGGACCTGTAACTGTGGTGCTTCAGTTGGATAGCTAAATCCATGATACAATGGATATACTGAACCTAAGTTCAATTGGTTGTTGGTTGACATTGTGGTTATCTGGTTATGGCCACCAGGAACATTCTCAACTGAAAATGGGTAATGCCGAGGGCTACTCAGGTTACTACTCTGGTTGGCATGACTAAGGGATTCTGGGACCAAATGTGCAGAATTCACAGTTGAGGGTCTTGCAAAGTTCGATTGATTTCCCGGGTGATGTGGAGGAGAAAACGGAGGACGTCTTTCATCAGATGGTCTATCCAAAACCCTAGTGGGTGGAGAAGGTGGTTCTTGTGGTCTCGGCATGAGGTAACTCCTTGGATTACTGTGTCGTTGGCTTCTTGAAGCTCTTACAGCAACACAGCCCAAATTAAGCGCAGCTGGCAAAAGAGTCACCACAATACACATACGAAATCACACTTCTAGAGTATCCATTTTTGCACATAATTTCTGCTTGCAAAACTAAACTAAAGCTTCTACACTAAAAGTAACAACAACCCACAAAATGCAATACACAATGGTACCTTCAACACACGGCGGCAAAAGGTCCCCGGTTTCGTTGCCCTCCTCTCTTCGAATAATAGTGTTAATGGCATCATTTGCTCTATCCCACAGTGTATCGGAATTGATGTACTCAGCCTAAGCAATAAAACACTAACCAAAATGAGTAAAGAGCACAAATTGAGTAATATTTTTAACTGAAAACAAGTTCAATTGAAGAGAAGCACCTCTGAATTGGCTTTGGAGTACATGATTTCCTCTGCTCTGAAAACCACCATGGGCAGCTTCTCCTGCCACTCCTTGTTGTTCTTGGTTTTGGCGCTGTGAACCTCACTGACAGCCCTGAATCAAAACAAGGTGGGCAATCAACAAAATGTACGAAAGCAGAGACCTTTCCACAGAAACCCAACAAACCAAAATCAAAACATGGTGGGAAATCAACAAAATGTACAAAAGCAGATAACTTTGCAAAGAAAACCAACAAAGCATAGAAAACACAGAATCAAAACATGGTAAAATGTACAAAAGCAGAGACTTTTACACAGAAAACCAATAAACCAAAGAGAACCCATAAGAAGAAGAAACCTGAACATCTGCTGAATGATGGAGCCTCTCATGGGTTGGTGCCTATCGCTGTGCCAAGCTCGCCTGACGCACTCATAGGGCCTTGGACCTGGCCTTGGCATCTTAAACACAAAGCAGAGAGCAGCAAAGGGTTTATGGTCAGAAGGTGAAGAAAGGTTGAGTCTTTGGGGTGAGCTAGAGAGTCATGGAGCTTTAGGGAGTGATGGGTTTTAGTTTTGAAGTTGTGGGTTTGTCAGTATTTCTTCCCCACCTCCTTATTCATTCTCTAAGTTTGTGCAAAGGGACAGTTTTGGCTACATGGGGAGAGAGGAAGGGTAGCTTTCCAATGCTTTTGTTTCTTCTCCCAATAATTTTAGAGAAGAGTTTAACCATGATAGTGTCGTTTTTGATGTCCATCTTTTCTTAAGTTGAGTGATGGGGGTCACCCAAGAAGAGAGAGAGTGAGAGACTTGTTGTTATTGTGGCTATGTGGGTGGGTATCAAATTGTTGTGTGTTGCCTGTGAGTTTGTCCCTCACCATTTACCCATTTAGCAATTTGGCCCAGCTTGGCCAGACACCAAACATGAGCTTAGAATTGACACCCTAGCTATATCTTAGCAGATTCAAAATCATAATGCATTATGCATCTGTCATCCTCCTACAGAAATTTAAATGATGGTAACAAAATTTAGGTCAGATTTTAGTGTCAGAGATACCCCATTGGATGATGAGACAAACAAGATTTTGGTTCTAAGATCACCCTTTATTAGTCTTAAATTGTGAAGGCTACCTCTTATCCATTGCACTTGAGTAAATGTAGGACCTTCAAAATGCGATTGAAGAACTCATGAAGCTCAACTGTGTGCCGTAACCTCCCCCAGTGGTGGATTGGTGGTCCACCGCGATCCGTATACACCGTTGGATGCATTGATATCGTCAGAGGTGATGAGATTGACGCATCCAAACAGTACCTCTAGGTTTGCAGCTCATGGTGTTTATGTTGGTGTTAATATCTTAGCAGAAAATAATCAAAATATACAGAAATCTCACCCGCCATTATTTCATTCATAAATAGAACCTTTTTTTCTGCAGCAGCTACATTACTGTAAAGTGCAAGCACCCTTTGCGTTGAGTATTCACACCACCCTGCAATACATTGCCTGTCTTGTCCGTTCTTGAAAATGGCTCTACAGTAACTATTGTGCACACGGGTGTTCTGTAGCATGGACGATGCCGGTCGTGCTTTTATTGTGTTTGGAGTACGCTGCAAACAATGAGTAACGTAACAGCTTCCGGTTCAAAAGTTTGAAAGTGCACACTAGTTACTGTAGTACTGTAATTAAAAGTTTCAAAAGTTTGGTCGTACAGCCGTTTTCAAGTTGAAAGAAAGACAATGGCCACCGTGTGTAGCAGATAATAATTTCTGGCATTCTGCAGAGAAAGGAGAAGGAGCCAAAGTCGAAATTTGACTGTGGTCAAAGAAACTGGAGGGAGAAGCTTACCTGGTTTTGACACATGGTACTTGCAAATTGTTATAACTGCAAGTATTTTTGATGTTTCTCTTCAAAATAATTTGGCGTTTGCTTTGTCTCCAGCTGATTGCAAGCTGTGTACGTGGGTCTGTCTCAGTGATAAAGATGTTACTTCATTGCTTGGAATCCTGGGATCAATGTCAGAGACTCAGAGCAAATTTACGTAATCTGATTATGATATATCTTTTCAAATGACATGTATACATGATCAAGTTCAATGACCGGGGCTTTTCTCTGCCAAGAGATTAGTTCTCTGGGATTAGAGAGACTACATATATTTTAAACATTTCATGAACAACCTAATCCCAAGGATGATAGCTAGATGTTACTCACCTTAAGTATAGATGCAGATTTCATCTTCAAAAGGTAATTAAACAACTTCAGTCAATCAGAATTACATCATGTATTTACTCCACCGAGATTTCGATTCTCCTAACTCTCTTTGTTAGATTCACCAAGGATGTGCCATGTATGCAAGTGTATTCTTTTCCGTAACTTGATTTGGAGATTAGTTATGTAGCTTAGAGAGTATAAGAAACATCTCTCTTAACTTTTCATCAAACACTTTATGGATCTTATTGCTTTAACTCGGACAAAGAAGAAAAACAAATTAACAAAACTAAACATGTTTTACCTTATAGGGGATTCACATTCCATCTGATCGTGAACATGCACATGCCCTCGGCCCTCCTCCTCTTCTTATACATGGATCTCAATCTCAATGTAAATTTGGACACACTTGTTGTGGCGCAACTCAACAACATAATGTGTACTGTGTCGTTTTCGTAAAAGTGAAAGCTGGTGAGTGAGAATAAGCTCAATCCGCTCATGTCCGATCCAATCTAACAGTGAAGTCTATCAACATGTAGTTGTGACTTGTGACTAAACGTCTGAACCTACTCAATCACAAATATGTCATGAAAGATCATGAACCAGGCTTTCGGTTGCTACTCCGCGGAGTCACGGACCAAATAGAAAGTTACGTAGTTCTTCATGTTCATGTTTGAAAGTTTCAATATTCTGAAACACTATAAAACACTTGAATCAGTTTATAAAATTGAAGCATTAATGGTGATCGTTTTCAGACTGTTCACGAAACCCACCTGAGTCGACCATATATGCATTGCGGACTTGCGAGCCCACTAGGCCTGTAGGACATCTTCTTGACATGTGTGTTACTACAAACACAAAAGGAAACTATTACCTAATGAATTTGATTCTGACCGAAAGACTTCCCTTTACATTGGAATGAAAGGGTTTCTGGAAAACAATTGCTATTATGACTATCATCTTGCGTTCTTGCTTGCAGCTGCCATCAATGCTCAGCTTGTACCAGTCTCGTTGAACTAACATAAGCATAGTAAGTAGGGTTCATTCCTTGCGAACCAGGGTATTGGATACTTAAACACCAAATCGTGGAAATCGCTTACATCACACTAATCAAGGTTTGATATGTAGTTCAAGTAGTCGATCCGCACGTCTTTTAACGACGGTTTCGATCTAAAGTGTATCTTCCTTTTCTTTTCGATAAAGATCACCGATGTTGCAGATATTCCAGCTGGAACCTAGGCAGGGCCGGGCATGATTCCCAGCCATGATGGCTAGGGTTTGATAGTAGACACTGGAGGTTCCGTCTTCCTTGTCTCATTGTTTAGATACTACAGAAATACCAACTTGAGTTTGGGAAGAGTGCAATGAGAGAATTGTTGCGGCAATGATCGTAAAGCTGATAATCTTAGTGCTTTTGCGAAATAAATCATCATCTTCTTGCCTTGGCCGGAAATTACAGATCATGGCCAAAATGATCACCATGTAAATTCTCCAAATAAATGGGCATAAGAACTTGGAAGAAATTATAGGATGGAAGGTAAAGAACCATTCTCTAACAGTAAAGAAAAAAAACAATGATCTGAAAACAACTCCATTAATACTAAATCGATTACAACCGGCCAGTTATTGAGCAAAGGTCTGCTATTTTACAATCAATAGCTCAATTTCCATAGCAGTAAACGGTAAAGAAAATAAACTTCATAGTTCTACAAATCAATTAAATAGCAAAGATAAAAATCAAATGACATTAAAATTAAAGTAAATCGAGTAGTTTACAAGAACAATGAAGTGATCGGTCTTCACTCTCAAGAAATTCTCCATCTCAACAAATAGTCCTAATATTAACCTTGTGAATCTGTAAAGAAAGAAAAATATAGGTCAATATACATCACGTAATAATCTTATCCGTAATCTTATCAAATTTAAATAACCAACATTGTAATGTATTAGCTACAAGAAATATAGGGAATCCAATTACCTTAAATTGTTCCGGTCAATATTTGGGCAACAGAGAATGTGGGATGTGAGTAGCCACCAAACGCCAATGCCATGTAAAAGGCTTCGTAGATGTTCTCAACCAAATATGGAAATTTCAAACATAATTGAGTAAGAATTTCACTCGATATAAGATCCCGCTGTTCCAGACAAGAGATAAATTAGTATTGATTTATTAAAAAATAAAAAAGAAACACTACTTTAAATAATATTGCAGTTTAGTGTGGGTTTCTTGGGCTTAACCAAGGCCCAAACCCGTTTTATGTGGTGGCACGCGTCTTCTTAGACGAGTTCGACTGATGTTGTATTATGTACTAACACATTGAATCTTGGAACACATCAAAAAGATTCCCCTTCCTAGCAGGAAAAGATTCAAACATAAATTGGGCTCAATTAAATGGATCAACCTAACTCCATTAAAGCCCAAAATCAAAATTTACAGCACTGGTCTCTGGATTTGGGGTATTTTACTGCTGTACTGATTAAAGCTCAACACCTTCCTGGACCCTCACAAGACCTTTGAATTTTCATTACAGCGATCTCACAAATTGACCTCACTGTTTCACAGAGAGAGCGAAAAGCTCAGACTCTTGAGACCGCATCAGAAAATGACCTGATCTCTATCTCACTTCGCCGGAACCATGTCGAGCCCAAGATCACCGGCGCCGGCCACAGTCCAGGACTGCTGGGACTGCATGCTCCCGGGCCCGCCCAGCCGCAGCAACTTCGGATCCGCTGACGTCAGCCCCGCCGGTCTCCTCGCGTTCCCTTCCGGCAGCTCCATCTCCGTCGTCGACACCCGCTCAATGCAGCTCGTCGTCTCCCTCCCCATGCCTCCCCCCTCCTCCGCCACGTCATCCCTCTCCGCCTTCGTCACCTCCGTCCGGTGGACCCCGCTCCCTCTCGGCCGCGACCTCCTCTCCACCGAGCCTTCCAGCTCCCACCTCCTCCTAGCCGCCGGCGACCGCCAGGGCCGCATCGCGCTGCTCGACCTCCCCCTCAAGAGCCCCGTCCTCTGGTTCGACTCCGACGACCGCCTCGCCGTCCAGGACCTCTGCTGGGTCCAGGCCCGACCCGACTCCTACCTCCTCGCTGCGCTCTCCGGATTCTCCTCCCTCTCGCTCTTCTCCTCCTCCACCGGACGCTGCTTCTGGAAATACGACTCCGCGCCGGAGATTCTCTCCTGCGTCCGCCGCGATCCCTTCGATTCCCGCCATTTCTGCGTCGTCGGACTCAAAGGCTTCTTGCTCTCCGTCACCGTTTTAGGCGAGACGGAGGATGACGTCGTCATCAAGGAGCTTCAGATTCGGACCGAATCCAATGAGCTGCTGAAGCTGGAGAGGGAGCTGGCCGGCGGCGGAGGAGGAGTCGCCGGGAGCAGCACGTCGTCGGCTTCCGCGGCGTTCCCGCTCTACCCCGCGAGGTTTGCTTTCTCGCCGCAATGGAGGCACATTCTGTATGTGACGTTCCCCAGGGAGCTGGTGGTGTTTGATTTGCAGTACGAGACGCAGCTGTTTACAGCTGCATTGCCTCGTGGCTGTGGCAAGTTTATGGATGTGTTGCCGGATCCGAATAACGAGTTTCTTTACTGTGGTCATGTTGATGGGAGGCTCAGTACTTGGCGCCGAAAAGAGTATGTGCCCTTATTCGATTGTTATGATTATGCTGTGTTTGAATTTCGCTGATGCAATGACAATGTAGAAAGTTAGAATTGAAAGAGAAGCTAGCATTGATGTTCGTGTAGATTTACTGCTGATATGAGTGTGATTAGAGGTCTTATCAGTTGGGACTGTACTTATTATGCATGTTGTATTATACGCAGAGGAGAACAGGTGCACGAAATGTGTTCAATGGAAGAGTTGTTGCCCTCGCTTGGCACATCAGTACCTTCTCCTTCAGTTCTTGCTCTGGCCATCTCCCAATCAGATTCAACCTTGCAAAACATCGGCAAGCTATATTCTGATGCGCCGGATTCTCCTTTCTCCGCCGTGGAATTTGATAATCCTTTTGATTTTTGTGATGCACCTCTTGTTCTTTCTAAAACACATTTGGTTTCCATTTCGGATGATGGGAAAGTTTGGAACTGGCTCTTGACTGCTGAAGGTGAATACAATCACAAGGATGATAAAGACTTGGATGTGGTTTCTAATATCACTGAACTGTCGATTACTGGAACCAATACAAATAGTGTAGTTGCTTCGTCTGGAGGAGTTGAGATGGAAGCGAGTAAGAAATCTGAACAGAGCAATGGTGGCAGAAGTCAACATTCAAGTTCTACAATCAGCCATACAGAAATGTCTGTTAAGGTTGGTTCATAGATTATATTTTCCACTTTCATGGTAAATGGCTTTCACCTGTTGTTCTCTGTCTGGACAGTTTGTCATGTTGTATGAAATATGGATATGAATTTGATGATTAGATGGTAAATCCCTCCTTATATAATTTATGGGACCTAGGTATTGATTGTTCACACAACCTACCTTGCATCCCTCGCTAATGGCACCCACGACCACTGGCACACCCACAGTTCTTTTTCACACTGCTGTATAGTATATGTACGTTAATGATAGTATGTAGATCAAAGAAGACCCGGTTTATATGTATATAGTTTATAATTGTAAATTCAGTTCATCTAAGTACCTTTTCATTTCCCATTAATTGCAATGTTGCACCAATGGTTACAAAATCCTAACATCAGATATTGTTTTTGGGAAATGAAGAGCTATAACTTTAGATTTAAGAAATTGAAAATTATTTTTCTGTTTTTCTATTTCCTTGTTGTCATAGCCATTAAAAGTCAAGTGTCATGCTGCCAATTTATCTAGCGAAACGTTTAGATTTCAGATTTATGTATGCTTACAAAGCCAAATTATTGATGCAGATTAGCTTAGTAGGACAGCTTCAGCTTCTTTCTTCAGCAGTGACTATGCTAGCTGTACCTTCACCTTCTTCAACAGCTACTTTGGGCCGTGAGTTCATCCTCTCATAATTCTGAAACATATTTATTTATTTATGAGCTAGCAGATGGGATAAATTTTGATACCCTTTAAGTTTTTTTTGTAAAAGGTGGGGGAAACTTTCCTGTTGTAGCTGTTCCATTGGTTGCCTTGGGAACTCAGAGTGGGATAGTGGATATTGTTGATGTGTCTGCCAATGCTGTCGCTGCAAGTTTTTCTGTTCATAACGGGACTGTTAGGGGATTACGGTGGCTTGGAAACTCTAGATTGGTTTCATTTTCATACACTCAGGTATCTTGCATGAGAATTAAAATGTCATCAACTGTTTGAGGTGCATTGTAGTAGATTCCTAGCTTATCTGATTTGATTATTGGAATTGTCCTTGATTAATGCGGTTTTTCTATGCCATTTTTCTTTAAAGAAAAGACTACGGCAACCTTGATAATCTCTAGTTCCAATGAGAAGTCATTATACTCTCCGGTGTAGGTAACATAAACTTTTGTTGATTTAGGTAAGTGAAAAAACTGGAGGTTTTATCAACAGGCTAATTGTGACCTGTCTTAGAAGTGGCCTAAATAAACCATTTCGGGTTTTGCGAAAGCCTGAACGTGCACCCATAAGAGCTTTAAGGACTTCTTCCTCTGGAAGGTTTGTACCTGTGGATTATGAAATTACTATAAATCTATTTTAATTCAATAATGTTCTGTTAACTTTTGGTCTATTATGAATGGCTGCCTTCTTCAATCTAGTGTATTTTTTCCTTTCTTTCCCTGTACTTTCATTTGTGTGGGTCTATACATTTCAACTCCTGAGCGACTCACTGTAAAGTTTTTGCTTTGTTCCAGGTATCTTCTTATTTTGCTCCGTGATGCACCAGTAGAGGTTTGGGCTATGACAAAGACTCCTATAATGGTATATTTGTTAACAATTTTGATTCTTATTATCCATTACATGATCTAAACAGAAATTTACAAGTTTTAGGCCATTTTTGAAAGAACTCTCCATTTCTAGCCCATATGCATTTTTCAGCTTCTCCCAACTGTATAATTTTTTTATTTTTAAGGTGGGATTGGAGTCTAAGATTCCTGATCCCTCATCTTGGTATTTATTATTCTCCATATCTCATGTAGCTTAGATCACTAGCACTTCCCTTTACGGTTTTGGAATGGACTCTCCCAACAGTTCCACGCCCTCCTCAAAATGCACCTGCTAAGACATCAGGGGCATCAGATAGGCCATCATCTGATTCAAGTGAGCTCATTTACTTGCTAAGCTTTAAGTTTTCTAGTTGCTTGTATTGATAGATACTGTTCAAGAAACAAAAGTAATGGTTTTCTGTTTATACCGGAATGCAGAGGGCTCAGATGGATCCCAAGATGACACTTCCGAAAGCTTTGCTTTTGCACTAGCAAATGGTGCTCTTGGTGTTTTTGAGGTTCATGGGCGTAGGATTCGTGACTTCAGGTATTTATCTTTCAGTATGACTACTGCATTTTGAGTCCTGTATACTATTGCAGCTACACTCTTGACTTCTTGTTCCACCCTGGTTGGTCCTAATTGCTCAGTATCTCAGATGAAGAAGATTAAAATAATATATAATATCTAATATGCCTTTTAATAGTTTGTACAAGAATAATATCTTGTAAAGGTGCTTCTTGACTAATAAACTTGGTCTCTTGGTCTTTCAATGAGGTTTTGGATCTTTTCTGAATGGAAATGACAACAATTGGAGAAAGTGTTACGTATTGAATATTTTAGTATAATTTTATCACAAACTTTAATATACTATCATTTTATTCTCATAATGGATGTACTCATCTTTTGTTTCCTAGACCAAAATGGCCTTCTTCTTCATTTGTCTCATCTGATGGACTAATTACAGCAATGGCATACCGTTTGCCTCATGTGGTATGCATCACAGATTTTATACGAATTTTTTTTTGTATCAAATCTCAATTGTCCCTTGATTTCCATTCTGTGAATCAATTTTTAGGTTATGGGGGACAGGTCAGGAAATATTCGCTGGTGGGATGTAATAACTGGGCATTCTTCTTCATTTAACACTCATAAAGAAGGTATCCGCAGAATTAAGTTCTCACCTGTTGTTCCTGGAGACCGTAGTAGGGGGCGTGTTGCTGTACTATTTTATGACAATACATTTTCCGTATTTGATCTTGTAAGTGTGAATAAACTATATAACTATTCCTTGTCATATTCAATGTACATAAATGCAATTATATGCCACTTTTGGTTTCAGTATTGCTGGAATTCAGGGTAAAAGATATGGTTTTTTTTTTCTTGAAGGGTAAATTAGGAAGCATTTGACATATTTGAGGATATCCTTTATTCTTTTCTTTTTGGTTTTGTGGGTAGAGTGTACTAGCGGACTCTTATTGATTTCATCACTCATATACTGATTAATTATTTTGTTACCAGATACCATATGGTATCATAGGTGCTTTATTGAGTTCAATACTCATGCAGACTCTTGTTGACTTCCTAAAGTTTTCTTAAAATTCATAAGCATAATGTCTGTGTGTGTGTGTAGGCTTTTTCAGATACGGACCTCCTTATTTATTCAAAAGGTACGGATTTCCTTAATTGACATACTTTTCGATCATATTTTCTTATCTCAACCATTCATCTTTTAGGTATATATGAGTAGATCATCTCTACAAAATTTTAGCCAAATTGATAATCATCAAGGTAGTCAAAATTGTGAATTACACGAACGGTTCCTGTTGAACAGATTTGGTTCGTTCATTGTAATCATATAGTTTCGATACCTTAACGATTATCAATTTGGTTGAAAATTTGTAGAGATGATCTACTCATATATACCTACAATGTGAATGGTTAAGATGAGAAAATATGATATAAAAGTGGGTCAATTAAGAAAATCTGTACCTTAAGAATAAATAAGGATATTTGTACCTGATAATATATATATATATATATAGAGAGAGAGGCCGGATGTGGAGCGCATGTGCGCACTGGCTTAAAGTGCGCACGTCCCTCCGTTCGCCACCGTCCGGCGCTGACGACGGCGCCCCTCCACCCCAGCGTCCCCGATCACTTTCCCTCCCCGGCGAGTCCGCCAAATTCCAGTTTCCGGCGAGTTCAACTTTAATTGAAGTTTTGGGTGATCTCGCCGGAAAACTAGAAAAGAACGGACTCGCCGGGGAGGGAAAGTGGTTTGGGACACTGCTGGAGTCTTCTGGGGTGGAGGTGCGCCGGAGGTACGTGCACACTTTAAGGAGAGTGCGCACGTGCGCTCTCTATCGTTTTCGTGTGTGTGTGTGTATATATAGGGCCGATCAAGAGCGGACGTCCGCACGGCCCTTAAAGTGCGGATGTCCCTCCGTTCGGCTCCGACGGCGCGCCTCCATCTGAACGGACTCCAGCGGCGTCCCCGATCACTTTGCCTCCCTGGCGAGTCCACCGAATTCCAGTTTTCCGGTGAGATCGATCTTGTTTGAAGTTTTGGGTGATCTCGCCAGAAAACTGGAATTCGGTGGACTCGCCGGGGAGGGAAAGTGATCGGGGACGTTGCTGAAGTCCGCTCGGGTGGTGGCACGCCTTCATCGGAGCCGTCCGGTGGAGAACGGAGGGACGTCCGCACTTTAAGGCCAGTGCGGACATGCGCCTCTGATCCGGCCTCTCTCTCTATATATATTTTATATTGTGACTATACATTTGGTCTTATAGTTGCTTTTTAAGGATCTATTTTTATATGATATGACTAAGCTTTTGGTATTAACATAACCCACTGCCCCTTAATCCATAAATATAAGTGTTATTTTCTTAGTACAATCTTTGTCAAAATGAAGTGATTATCTGGTGTTAAGTTTTAGATGCTTTTTGTCATGCCCTAAATTGTTCGACATCTTTCTTATCATTTGTCCATAACTTAATTTGCAGGACTCTCCAGACCCTTTAGCTAATTCTCTCTTACACCCTCAATTTCCTGGAACCCTTGTTTTGGAACTTGATTGGTTGCCTTTGCGAACTGACAAGAACGATCCACTGTTATTGTGCATAGCTGGAGCTGATAGTAGCTTTCGCCTTGTTGAGATCAATATGTAAGAATTGTTGGCTTCATGAGTAATTATATAATGTCAACCTATTTAGTCATAATGGGTTTGGGACATGTTTATGATCTGTATGGGAATTGTCCCTTTCTGTGCATTTATAATTTTGCTCTTGTGCAGAGCTGATAAAAAACTTGGTTTTGCTCACCAGCCCAGATCTATAAAAGAAAGGTTCCATCCCATGCCTTTATGTTCTCCTATATTGCTTCCCACACCACATGCCCTGGTAATTACTATTCTGTATTTCTGTTTTCCTTATTAAATTGTACTAAAGCACTTTGTTATGTTCCGGTTGTTCCCCCCCCCCCCCCCCCCCCGAGAGTTAAGTTCCAGTTGTATTGAGTATTTGTTGATCATGCCTTTTACCATGGGATGGTTATGCTTGTATCATGATGGCAATAAATCCATTCAAGTTGACTCGGTGATCTTTAATTGAACAAAGGAAAATCGGTGCTTGAATTAATTTTTTTACTTAAAACCAATAGAATTTACTGAGAAAAGTTGAGTTGGACCAAATCAAACACCACATTTGGTTTCATTTCTTTGTCGAGAATTTAGTTGAAATTCAGTACTGACCCACCATAATTTTGTTCATCATTAATTGCAGGCACTACGGATGATCTTACAATTGGGCGTAAAGCCCTCCTGGTTTAATACTTGCAGTACATCTTTAGATAAGAGGCCTCATCTCATTCCGGGAACTCCAAAGTCCAGTGAGGATCTTCGCAGTTACATGATGGATGTACAAACTGTTGGTGACCCTGTGGTACCAGAGTTGCTGCTTAAAGTATTAGAACCTTATCGAAAAGAGGGTAGGTCTTCTCTCTAGTGAACATTTCTACTCATGTTGCAGCTCACATGTGGGTATTGTTGGTATGCTTTGCTCTAATATGTTCTTAATGATACATTTGCCAAAGGCTGCATACTGGATGATGAGAGGGCAAAATTATATGCAAAGGTGGTAAACAAAGGCTGTTCTGTGAGATTTGCCTTTGCTGCTGCAATTTTTGGTGAATCCTCTGAAGCTCTTTTCTGGCTGCAACTGCCACATGCCCTTAACTATTTGATGAACAAGTCCATAAATAAGTCTCCAGAGAAAGCCACTGTATCAGCATCAGTTCCAGAGCTTGATAATGCCTCTATGGTGACTAGGATAACATCAAAAGGAAAATCAGCGTCTGGAAGAGAAAAGAAAGATGCAACAGTAAGTCATAAGTTGAATATTCTTTATCAAGTTTTTGGGAAAAAACACCTCAGCTAGCACCCTTCTGGTCTAAAACATCTTTGCAAGTGATCTTCCATTGATAGAAGTTGCATCCCACATTAAATAAATTGGTCTTTGTGTTTACCAGAGCCAAGGGCAGCTCAGGTTGATGGCGTTTGAACAAGAAGAACTCTGGGCAAATGCAAGTGAACGCATTCCATGGCATGAGAAGCTAGAGGGAGAAGATGCTATTCAGAATCGCGTACACGAGTGAGTGCGATTCAATTGATTTTTTTCCTTAGTTGATTTTTTTTTTCCATATCATTCTCATTTCAATTGATTTTTTTTCCTTAGTTGTACCAGTTTACTTGATATAATTTGAACATATATTCTTGTTATAACTGCATATATTTACTTCAGATAAATAGGCCAGACTGAGTACAGGTAGCTCAATTTTGGCTGAGCTCTCTTTTCTTCTTTAAAGATTCAGTCCCAGGCTTGCGTAGAGTAGACTGTAGATGAGTATCCTGATCAAATTTTCAATCTTAATAATCTCAATGACTCATCTAGTTACTTGTACTTTTCAAATTTGGGCTTGTTAAGAACAATCAAAACTTCTTAATGTACTTTGCGGTGATATGGCTTTATGAAGTCAACTTATTTATGTTCTTGATAATCTAGGCTTGTGTCGGTTGGGAACTTAGAAGCTGCAGTCAGTTTATTGCTTTCCACTCCTCCTGAGAGCAAGTACTTCTCTGCTAATGCTTTACGTGCAGTTGCTCTCTCTTCTGTTGTGTCAAAGTCTCTTCTTGAACTGGCTGTTAAGGTGAGAGTGCTTCAAACTCACCTCATCGTCTGAAAATACATGTCGTAACTGAATAAAGTGGTTTAACTGTATAAAATTTGGGATTTTATCCCTACGATTTAGGTTGTTGCGGCCAACATGGTCAGGACTGACAGGTCACTGTCAGGTACTCATCTTCTCTGTGCTGTAGGAAGGTATCAAGAGGCGTGTTCCCAGGTATGTCTTTAAACAAATTTCTGTAATCAGGCTATGAAATTGTGGCTTTGACCTCAATTCCAGACATTCTTTTGTCAGATGATTACATGTATCAATTGTGGCTTGGATGCTGTAGAATCTTATCCGGGTTGTATTAGTGTTTGTATAGGGTGAAACTTTTATGACTACCTGTGCTTAGTCAGGATGTTTTGAGGGGGGGGGAAAGTATGAATCCAGTGGTCATGAATAGGTATTAGAGCTGGGGTGTTTTCTGGGTTTGGTTAGTTGTTTACCAAGGGGTGTAAATTTTCCCCGCTATACTTCATGCATTTAAGTGGTCTTCATACTATATTTCTTCTTTCACTAATTTTAATGTCATCTCTTGTGCAGTTACAAGACGTGGGGTGCTGGACAGATGCTGCTACTTTAGCTGCCACCCATTTGAAAGGATCTGATTATGCAAGGTGATTTCTCCTAGCTATATACATACACGTGTGTGTGTGAGTGGTTAATTTGAGAACACACTTTCACTATCTATGTATGGAATTATACATTCTTCATTCATGGAGATTGTCATTCATGATGTTAAAGAATCTTCTTTTGTTGTTCCAGGGTGTTGCTAAGATGGGCTACACATGTCCTCGGTGCCGAACACAACATATGGAGGTATGCCATGTCACCTTTTACAGTTTTCTTTTCAACCGTTTCTCAGACATGTTCTAAGCCTATCAATGATCCAAATGCAGGGCTCTGATTTTGTATGTTGCAGCTGGTGCAATGCAAGGGGCTTTGGCAGCACTCCGTGAGGTCCAACAACCTGACACTGCCGCTATGTTCATTCTTGCTTGCCGAGAAATTCACGCCAACATCATCTCTGATTTAGGAAACACTGACAATGAATCCAAATCTTCAATCAAGGACAAGCTTCCACACTTGCCTGGGTTGGGACCTGAGAATGAGGATGTCATTGCAGTGGGTGAATATTTTGGGCAATACCAGAGAAAGTTGGTGCATCTTTGCATGGACTCTCAGCCATATACTGAATGAACACCATTGTCTCGTCACTCGGTTGGAATCTGGTTATTCTATCTGTACTTTGTGTGAGAATAGGCAAACGTGTGCTGGGACTCACAGCAAAAGACAATCGAAGAAATCCCTTGATTTGAAGATGCTCTTATATTCGTGGGAAAATGCAATTTGGTATAACAATGTGATATGTTCGACAACGGAGAATGAGGGTCTAAAATCGAATTCATCTATTAAGACTGCAGCTGTTCTGTGAGATAAGCTCATGAAGCTTGCTTTTTGGTTGTGACCGTTACAGAGGCACTGTAAATGTAGACATGTATCTCAAAGTATAGACGGTTCCCATAGCAGATGATATGATTTAAAATTCTTTGCCAGCTATTTTCTGGCTTTGCTTCTAAAGACACTGTTGCCTTCCGCAAGTATTTCTCTTAAACCTAACAAGGGTCTTTCGTAAGCATCTCTCCTAGGGTAGACCGGTAGAGTGATATATGTTTGACTATCATGTATCTATAGATCCACGTATTTATTATCTATGTGAAGATACTCGTAGATTACTTTGTAATTTCATTTGATTGAATGGTATCAAAAGACAAGGAAAAGAAAACTGAGGTAATAGGTGACAGCGGGGGTTATCGTATCTGTAACTACTTTCATAATTACAAGAACGTGGTAACAAGAAAAATAGAAGTCAAACTTTCCTGGCAACAAACCCAAATCCTAGTTCTGAATGTGCAAACTAAAGCATGACAAGTAATTATTGGCTAGTAAGTGATCAAGACGTTCTGCTCATCTCCTTGAAAAGGCGCTTGATTTTGCAAGTGATAATGTCACCCACCTTCATAACTTGAGACTAGTCTGAAATTCCCCTCCCATGATCCTTAAAGTCTTCTCTCCTAAGCGTACATGTCAATCCAGCTCCCACAGTACAGATTGTCACTTTCGGAAGAGCCCTGCGGACTATCGCCTGCACAATGCTTCTTTCAGAGAGTGTGTCGCAAGTTTCACCTGTCATCGTATAGAACTGTTCATCTTCATTTAGTTCTTCGTAGTTTTGACGCACATCCTGGAACCCCTGTATTAATTCCCTCCTGATACCAATGTTTGCATCTTATTCTCAAGTCTTTTGCTTTTAGCATATGCTTCAATGTCAAGCTTCTCAAGGTAACTAGGTTGATCGGTAATGCGCTGCAGCTCCATTGCATCCTTATCATCATAAACATCTTTAACCATTTCTTGTGCAAGCAAATAGGATTCTGGATGGATTCTTGTACCATCCAACAGAGTACTAAAGGTGTTGCTAGTTCGGCTGTGAGTCAACCCATGCTGCCTAATATACAAGAAACCAACTGCATTCAGATATGCACTTGTACCAAAGCCCATGCAATGTAGCCAACTCCCTTCGAGTAAGTATGTTACCACTGCGTACCAATGACTGCTGCAGAGTTGCTGCCTTAATAGGTCCAAGTCCAGATATGAATTGCAAAGGTGCAAATAACCATTCATGGGTTGTAGTCAAATTTATGTCAAGGCCAACCTGGTTTGTAACATCTACCATGACCTGTTCAATCATCGCGTACTTCTCATCCAAGGTGAGGAAGTTATCAAAAGGAGAAGTGAGTGGTTTCCAAGATAAGATTTCTCTTCCTGGTCCGCATAGTGTGGCAACCATTGCAAGTAGATTTTGAAGATAACGGCCAAAGCCACAGCCCGCCTGACCATGCCTGACTGTCCAGGTAGCTGATCAACCGATATCTGAGAATTTTCATACAGGCAAGCCAAAGTTTCATTCCCATATACAACTCTTAGGCGCCTTGCCGGCCTTGGTACAGGTCTCTGATATGATTCGATGCCCAAAAGTTGTTCTCTCAGCAAAGAACAAGACACATTAGTTGCTCCTATTATAGCAATATCAGGTTGGTGATCATTCATGAACTTCAGAATACGCTGATCATCATGCTTCATACGCATACTAGTAGGTTCATCAAAGAATGGGGTCCATGTGAGATTCTCCCATCTGAGAGTCCCTATGTAAAGCACATCTAGCAGCTCCCCACATGAATCCAACATGACCAAAGTGGTTGCAGGTTCCCCAGGACCCCAACAGCAAGCCAAGACCCTAGGTGGTGCAGTTTGGTTCCGTTTATATGGCATTGCCTTAGAGACTCTATTCCACAAAGCCTTTCCACACAGCATAAGTAACCAGTTTTTCGCTCTACTCACCAACAAGGATCTTGCTTCTTTCTCCATTGAAGGCAGAAGAAAATTGCAAAGGGCGTCTTGCAATATTAACTTGCACTGCTCATTAGATTTACTAAGACAGTAGTTGCTTAAGTCGCTTATCAACTTGTTCAGACGTTCTTCGGGCAGCTTGATAGTAACTTGAACATGATTCTCCTCCTCGGCCTTTTGGACAAGTAACCATTGTGCATCCTCAAATCTATTCAATGGCTTTCTTTGACAATCCATATTCAAACCAGGTTTGATGCTCGAGACTGATACCTCAGCGAAATCAAAGTAGTTGCACCGGACATACTTCCTCACATCAGGATCACTACTGATATCAATAGCGGCCTGACCCTCACCTGCAGGGAAGTGCAAGTTAAACTTGGTGTTGACATCCTCCACCTCTCTCTCAGTCTCTGCAGCCACGAGTGACTTCATAATTGATTCAAAAAGCCGTGGAGTCTCATCATGCGTGAATCCTCGTCGAGACTCTTCCTCAAAGAGCTTGTTGTAGTGAATTTGCAAAGCCCTTTTCTGATTCTGAAACAGCAGCCACTTTCTGTGCAACTCCTGAACGCGCCAAAGTACCTTGTGCCACACTAAGTTTTCTTCTTCAGGTTGCTCAGGATCTTTCAATAAGCTAAGGCACTCCTCTTTTCGATAAATAGCAATAAAGGGAATAGTACTTGTATCCAATTTCTGTGAATGGTGCATCTGCAAAAACATGAAGATGTCATCCCTGCTTATGGGACCAAACACAGGTTCAAGTTGATTATGTATCCATGCACTCTCTTCATGTATGCTAATTCCTTACAGCATGCTTTGGTCGCCATCGTATATCTGGTGATCGACTGTGGATGGTTCCTTGTGCCCTTCTTCCATGTCGAAGTCTTCGACCAATACCCAGTTATCTTCGAGCGCCATGGTTTGGTGTCTGTAGAATTTTCTTTTTTCTTTTTGTTCACACAGAATTAGACGCAATATTAGAAGTTCTATGGTAAGGTCCCTTATATAGAGTATAGACTAGTGAAAACCTAACGGGACTAGAAAATCTAATCACCCTAGCCCTATTAGGTTTAGAAGTCCTTCCTGATTTAGACAAGGATCAGACGTATATAGTCCTTACAGTATCTGAAATTTTCTATCTCCAGCGCGTGTGGGCTAGCGTGTTCTCCTGCCTTTACCAATATCAGTAGTGTTCTTGTTCATCTGGTCAGTGATTGACCAAGTCAGTAATTCACCTGTTCACCATAATCTTTTAGTCAATTACATCAGGTGAACACTATTGTTTTCCTTAGTACATAGTATCTGAAAACACTACATTCATCAGTTACATGTCAGTGATATCACTGACCTACGAAAGGGGATGGAATTGTTTAACTAACAGCAACTACTGCACTTCACAAAAACAAAGAAAAAATATAACTCAAACACACTCATGGCACCCACCAAATGTGAATATATGTTTTAAGCTTCCAACGAGTTTAAAGCATCTCCCTTTCCCTTATCCCTACAACGACTGCAATGGATTGAAAATCAACATTGCTCAAATTGAATTGACAGGAGTGAGTGTACAGAATGTGTCCATGCTGTAATGGAAGTACGGAACACCCACTTAATGACTAAGAACACGCTGTAATGCAGATCTAGTCTTGAGAAACTTTTTCTTGAATTTGCACACTCCACATAAACAAATTTTCTGGTCATAAGGGCAGGGCTCTGGTTATATAGGCAGTGTTCCTATGTCAATCAGGGGTAGAAACTAGAAACTCAGATCTCCCCGGGGATGTCGATCAAAAGGGGACGAGGGATGGCAGAACGAAGCATTTCATAATCATATTGATAAGTATAACAGGGTAATCAGGCTACCATTTCACAAGCAAGTTTCTTCATTGGTGACAACAGACGTGTTGTAGACGCAACTCGGTTGAATTTTCAATCAAGGACTTGCTGAAGATTCAGAAAAGTGTCTTAAGTCCCAGAACTACTTGGTCCCTAATTTCGTCTTCTCAAGTAATATGACAAGCGGATAAGGCCATTCAGATATAAAAAACCCCCAAAACTGCCAGTGCCCATTAAAAGAATCTCTTGCGACAACGAGCAGATCCAAGCTCCTCATACTCAGCCTTGGTGACACACATTGCTTCAAAATCAGGACTTGATGCCAAAACTGAACCCCCTCGCCAAACACCTAGTATGGGGCTGGAGTAAACATGGCAAAACTTAAATAAAATGGAAGTAGGTAGATGAGTAGTGTTATGATTTAGGAGGAAACATACTCTTCTTGGGGAGTTATCTTCACTTGATACTCGTCAGGAACAAGAGGCCGCAGCTCCCTCTCTCTACAATATCAAATACAAAGATAATTTTGAATCTATGCTTTAGTATTGACTCCTATAAACTTAAATGGAAAGGAGATCAGTGCTTACAGTCTATCAGCAAGCCGAGGAAACAATGTGCTTCCACCAGTTAAAATGATGCTGGTGACAAAATTCAGTCACATTAATCAGTATTGAGAATGAATTCTACTTAAACAAAAAAATGCAAAGTTTTTCAGCTCACACCTTTCATAGAGTACAGGGTGAAGATGAGGATGACATGAACTGACAGCCCGAACAATGCATTCCGCTAGTCCAGCCTGATTCATTCCTGCAACAACAGATTCATTTATAACAGCTAACCAAAAAATTCAAATGCTTGGAAAGAAAGTGAGTGAAATATAACACAAACCCAAATCAGCAGGATGGAAGATCATCTCTGCCACAAGGAACCTTTCATTTGTCAAGTCAAATTCCTACACAAAAACACCGAACAGCTCAAAAAATAGACAAACCAACACAAACAATGCTCCCTAAACAGCAGACTTACATTCTTGCTCAAATCAATCTTCTTTCGGTCCTCCAACTTATCCGCAACTTCACCCCTATCTACATCCATCTTCTTGGCCACTTCTTGAACCGAATCACCGTCTCCGACGGCCAGGTACCTCTTTGCCTCTTCAGGGTCTTTAACATACCCTTGCGTATGCGTAACCCCATCAGGCAACACATATGTGCACCTGAAAGCATTGTCCTTCCCATGCTTCCTACACAACCCAAAACCAAAATCACCGCCAATTCAACAACCAACCCACCAAAATCACATCAAATCTTATCGTAAAGACACATTACTTTGCTATCTGTAAATCACGAGGAACGTTCATGGAGACGAAGCAGAGCTTCTCCTTCACATCATCAATAAGAAACGTTTCGTCCATAACATTCACGGACCGGTACGAAACAAGCTCCTTGAGGTAATTAGTCAACGCCTTTCCGCCGAGGTCAATCCTCTTCGCGGCGTAGTTGATCGGGAAGTTCTGGAACACCGGGACGGCGTGCGTGAACGAGAAGCCGCAATCCACGACGAGGCTGCATTGGGCCGTGATGGGCCGGCGGCTGGCCTCATAGAGGTGGGCCAGGGAGGGAGAGTGGGCCACGTAAAGCGCGGCGAAGTTGAAGTCCTCGAAGACGAGCTCGTCGGCGGCGCGTTGGATGGAGGGGAGAGTGAAGAGGGGTTCGGTTAACAGGAGGGAGGATTGGGCCGGGTTGACCCGGAGGACTTGGGTAAAGAGGTGGGCCCAGATCTCGCGCTGGAGGTCAGGGTTGATAAGGTAGCCGCGGTCGATGGGGCGGCGGACGGCGGCGGAGGTCAGGTCCATGGGCTCGGTCGGGGATGGGGTGACCCATTTTTTGGAGGAGAGAGGGCGGTAGACGCAGTTGGGGATTACGGCGGATGGGTCACGGTCGCCGCCGTGCCCAGCTTTGATTAGGCCGCCGCCGTTGTCTAGAACTACGACGCCGTTTTGGTGCATTTTTCAGGTGTAGAACTAAATGGCGCGAGAGGTTTTGGGTTTTGGGCTGTGCATTTATATTTATATAAAACAAAATTTATTCACTTTTCTCCTCAAACTGTTTTATTTAGGATAAAAAAATTTTATTAACACATCTCTTAATATTAGATACATGTCTTTTTATTTATACAAATTATATAAGATATTTTTTTATGTAAAATTATCAGAAAATACATTCATATCAAAAATTAAAAAAACTTAGTTGAAATAAAATATCTCGTTTAAGACATGCATATTACATATTTTACCTCTAACACTTTTTTTTAGCTGAAATCGAGTACCAATATTTTGACACCACATATGAATATTATGTAATGGTTCCTAAGAATCGACTAATTTAGTTTTACACAGGATTGTATACATTCTAGTGTTGAAGGTTCCGTTAAGGACTTTGGTCAATTTGATGATGTATTGTCTTGTTTTGTTTTGATTCTGTAGGCTTAAGAATTCTTGAAATCAGTTTGAGTAAGAGGCTCATTTAGAAGAAATTTTATCGAGGAAAACTGATGAGAGAAGATGTTAATAAAGGGAAATCTCTCGAGGAAGATCTTAACAAGGTAAAACCTTTTAGAGAAAAGTAAAAAGTTCCGAGAAAGATGTCAATGAGGTGAAACAGTACGAGGAAAGATAAAACTCATTAATGTAAACTTTTTTTAAAAAAAATAAATTGAGTAGCAGATCTAGAAAAGTATATGTATTTAGTGAATAAGTTATGTTTTTTTTAAATGAGGGTATTGTACGAAGTTTGGGTATGTGTATCTAGTAAAATGTTAAACAATAAAGTTAATAGGTGGTGTATGAAGTATGAGATGTCTATCTAGTAATTAGAAATATGTTAATAAAATTTATTTTTACGATATTGTCCATAAAATATTAAAATTTTGTAACCTTGTTGTATAAGAATTAGGAAATCCTATTAATACATGAATCTTTATAAGCTATCTATGATTCTATATATAGCAAATACAAAAGACCATCGTTAGAAAAATTAGAGAACTGTCCAAAGCAAAGCAGAAGAAAAAGAAAAGACTGGTTTCATAGGTTTGGAGTTGGTTGCCATGGACGCAAAGCAAGATAGGAAGATATTCGTGGGTGGGATAACGAGGGAGGTTGATGAAGATATCTTGGAGGAACACTTCAGCAGATATGGGATGGTAGAAGAGTGTGTTATCGTCCTAACCTAAAGAGTTTGGTTTTGTTACCTTCGCTGAAGCGTCTGTGGCTAAGAGTGTGTTAGAAGAAAGTCACTCAATTTTCGGTGAAAAGGTTAGTTCAAAGTTACTCGTATGTTAAATTTCATAGATTTTTGTGTTATGTTTCAAATGATTTTATTGAAAGATTTTTTGGTGGAAATATTTTGTTTACTGCAAACAACCAGAAAGAAAATAAAGTTTCAATAAGCTCTCATTGAAAGATTTAAAAAAAAAAAGAAACATCTAATAACCATTACTTACAAATCCTTCAGATCTTTCAAGTCAAGTTTTTTGCATAGTTTATTGATTTTCAAGCTCTTTCAAGTAAATAGATTTGGTTGCCATTGGAAAAACTTTCAAAACATTCTTTCGGGTTGCTTGCAGATTACAAAAATCTCTCATTGATTGTCATTATTACATGTAATCAAGTCATTATCAAACAACCTACATTTTTTTGAAAGAAACTTTTTTTACTTTCGGGTTGTATACGGTCAATAAAAACACCTGAAAATTACTTACAAATTCTACCTTATTTTGTGACAAGAATTTTGTGAAAGTTCATTATGGATTTTCGAATTTTGATATTGCAGGTCGATGTAAGACCGTCGGAACCAAAACGCCAGAGAAAACAATTTAATCAAGAAGAGCAACATGTTGAACAAATCAATCAAAAAGAGCACCATGATCAACATCAAGGTTACATCCCTAGAAAGATTTTTGTAGGGGGTTTACCTCGTGATCTAACCGAAGATGAATTCAAAGACTACTTTGCTGAGTTTGGTGCAATTCAAAGATCTAACCTTTCTAGGGTTTACCTCGTGATCCCTAGAAAGGTTACATCCCCAGAAAGATTTCAAGGACAGCAACACACCGAAAGGTTTCGGATTCATTACTTTTTCTAGAGATGATTATGTTGTGGATGTCTTGCGTAAACAGGAGAACAAGGTTCATGAACTGAAAGATAAGCAGGTGGAGGTAATGAGGGCTCGTCCCGAAGATAAAAGGAACAGGCATGGAATGTGGAGATGGCTTCATCGCGACGATCTTGCTTTCGGGCATGATCAGTTTATTTGCTATAATTGTGGAGGTGCTTATGGTTATGGACACCATCAAGGGTGCATGTATTGGCCAAATCCTTTTAATGGAGTGTGGAATATCATTAGGGTTATTCCCACCAATTGGATTGGTGGTGAATTAGCTGATCAAAGTGCTTGGGATGGTTATCATTCTCAACTTACTCATGTAACTCATTCAAGAGTTGCTGAACTTGCATAAAGAGCCTGAGCCATACAAGAAACAGATTATGGGGTTTTTTTTTTTTTCAATGATAATATAAATAAAATTCTGTTATGTTTTTCACATAAATGTGCGTTTACAGGTTCAGATGAGATGGGTTCAGCTTGGATGACAAGCAACTGTGTGAGGCCACAACTTGGGTTCTCACCAAATGACGGGTTGAGTTTCCAGATATCGATAGGCGAAACTGACCGGATATTATGAAGAGTGGCGTTGAATGTTTACACATGTTGCTAACAGCAACATTTCAATATACATGAAAAACACACTAGTTCTTGGCTGGAGTAAGTTTCTACCACTGTAGAAAGCTAGTCCATTGCCTAGAATTAGTCGACGAATGGGGCCCCAACAAGAACTTTTGAATGCCAACATTGTTTAGGTCATATCTGTTCATTAAGAAGACTCTCATTGAATGCTCAAGTACTTCATGATCTAAAAGCTGTGAGCAAATGAGATGTTGATTCTCTTCTAAAACTATTTAATTCCGTCTTCTGCTAGATTTTGTTTTCCTATTCTTGGCCGAAGAAGGCTGCTTAGATGGTACAGGTAGGAGTGTTCCCCCTTTGATGTCATCGGAGTTTGTCATGCCATTCAGTGTTTTCTGGGCTCCAATATAGACAGTAAGATCTCTAATCTGTGACCAACATTAATTAAACTTGTTAAGAAGCCAACATTTATAGAATAAGCGCACAACCAGAAACTTGATAGTGTATACCTGTTCTTCCAGATCAAGTATCTTCTCGTCTCTTAACCTCATTGTCATAGCTTCCCTAAAAGAACAAGTTGTTAAATATTCAGCACTTGGGGAGAAATATTTCACGCTATATAAGAACCACAATTTCTGGCTGGTCAATATAAGCACTATAATATATTCAAAAAGGACTCCAGTCCTGACGTTTTACCAATGGCTGGCACATAAGAAGAAATGAACAGACCAATTAAGGAGACCATTTCAGTCATATGCACAAGCTATCACCCCCATATGGCATATCTTAGACCATAATTCCAACTATGACAGATGCACATCTATCGATTGAGGAGACCAGGAGATTATGTACCTCTCTTCAGTTTCCTTATATTTTACACTCAAGGTTTGTTGCTCCTCGATGAGAGTTTGGTGGACCTAAGAACACAAACAAATCCATAAAAACAGGTGCGACATAATACATCACATAAAATAAACAGTCGGAAAAAGTTATGAAAATCACTGGAAGTCGAAATAATTTCCAAATGAGCCAATAACACTCACGTATTCAACAGCTTTTTTTTCCTCACGAGACTTCTCCAGTTTACTTTGAATATCCTGTATCTTTAAATTTATAGCCTTCTCCACTGCTTCTGACATTGAACTTTCAGTTTTACTTTTGGCCTCCATCAGTAGATTTTCATAGTACTGAATTCAATGAACAAAAAAGAAAACACAAAATTAAACCATGTTAATGATGTAACAGCACTTGTATGCATCTAGAAATATATATATATATATATATATATATATATATCATATTCTTAAATGATATTGTATACTTGTTATTCACCAACAGCCACATTTGTGGAGGAAAATAGGAACAGAAGGAACGGGTTATGTACAGGGAAGAAACCCTACCTGTCTTTGAGTCTCAAGCTGGCTTGCAAGAAGTCGATTATACTCATCTACAATCTGTTGTCAAATGCAATATAATATCCATATGTCACTGAAAAATATGAATAATACCAGCTAGAGTGAAATTAAGAACATAGAGTGCCTTAACTAATAAAAATGGAGTTAGATAACTGTAACCTCAAAACGCTCACTTCTAGTAATTTAAACATAAAAATTAGAAAATTATTGGTTCAGAAGAATCCTTCTTGAAGAAAATACGTACAGTTTCAACTTTGCTACTATAGAGGGCTCCACTAATTCCAGAATCCTCACTATATTCACAACTTTCACAATCTCCTCCCAAAGCTCTACAGTGAGAATTGACATCAGTTCCTAGCTTGCCATCAATTTTTGATTGGTTCAGGCGGTGAACATAAGCATCACCAACATAATCCCAGATCTGCTGGCTATTCAAGTCAAGAGAATAGCAGTGCTTTGTATCCTCATAGTGTCCAACAGCGTGTTTGCCTTCATTATATCTTTATTGAAGAAAAAATAAGTATCAATTACTCTACTGATCAAATACAGAAAATATTTAAACTATATTGCTTTATTCTTTAGAGGACCAAAGATATCAAAGCAAGAATAATAAAAAGTAAAAAACACTACAGCATATTTACCTTCCACACCCTACAAAACCACATATTACACAAACCCAAGGATTCTCCATTATTCCACAGACAGAGCAAGCTGGATTGTTATCCTGCTGTTGACACAATCGGCAAACCTGGTGGAAAATATATTAGCACTTTCTTCAACTTAATAGGATAATCAAATACCCTAATGTTGCCCGAGGCAAAATCTATGTTAGACAGCTCAAGGAGCCAATGCCAATTTAAGAAAAGTAGCTGACATTTCAAATCCTAATACCATACCCTTGTATAGAACTGTTTCATTCTAATTTGTGCAGGATATTGGGACAACTATACATGTCTTTCTTTTTACCAAAGAATTGCCAGAAAGGATGTTAGCACAGGTGCTTGTTTTGAAAATCTTAGGGGTTTCAAAACTCCTAAAAGAGTGGTAAGAAATGCTGCTTTTGAAGTATACTAACAAAGCGGACTGTTTAACCTACCAACATCACATTTGGGTAGTGAAAAAAATTCAACAATCTGCAAGGTCTGGAAAGTCAACTAATAACATATAACAGTACATCCAAGACATGATAGATAGATAAATTATGCAGCCAAAAATTTTCTCAACCAACTAATAACTAAAATAATCCTACACACATATGAAGTATTTCTGAAATAGAGAACCAGCTCACCTGGCATGATAAGTAAGTCCATTTCGAGATACAAGGACATTGAAATGAATGGTCACATAGTGTAGTTGCTATTCCACTACTGTCTGCGTCCAGTCGCTCTAACATTTTAAACAAAATACAATATCATCAGTTTGGGCACAACAGTATTTCACTACTCAAGAAATGAACAAAAACAAGTATAACTCATCTTCATCAAAGGGGAAGAACAAACAAAACTGTGACGTACCAAGGCAAACAGGGCAACTAGGCAATTCGGTGCATTTTTCCTCTGGAGGTGTCCCGGCTATTTGCGCTGAATCTGTGTAGTCCACTGAAGCCAGAAACAATATATGGCATACCTCAGCCTGAAGAAAAACACATATATCATTCAAAATCAGAGCACATGAGCTCAAGATGAACAATATATAAACAACAGACTAGTGAGAGCAAAGACTCATCGAACCTCGCCAGGCGAATACTTCTTCCCATTAAAACTGCCATAAAATTCATCTGCCTTCAACTCATTCATAAGCCTTATCACAACACTGTACCGATCTTCCATCGCATCGTTCCTAATCCAATTGAACACACACAAAGTCAGTCTATCTACTCGATTCTGAAGCAAACACAGCCACAGATATCAATAAAACCCTAATTCCAAACAAAAATGCATTCATCGAGCTTAATTTCAATTCCAAAACTCCAAAAGGTTCAGATTCTCTCAGTGAAACAAAGAAAACGCTACCTGATGAAGACGAGTTCGGCGACATGGTCGAGGCGCGACTCGCAGAAGCGGATGAAGTCGTTGAAGGAGATATAGTTCGGGACGGCGACGACGAAAAGGAGAGAGGACTCGGCGGCGCCGTGGCTCGGCAGCGAAGAAGAGGTTCCTCTTCTTCTTCGAAAGAGGTGCGCGATTCCTCGACGCTCGCCGAACCTAGGGTTTGATTGCGCGGCGGAGGCAGACTTGGCGGCGGAGATGGTGGTGAACTCGGCGTCTTCGAGGCTGACGGGGTGGTTGGTGTCCACTGAGTGGACTCGGAGGAAGAACATTGTGACTCGCTGAGTCGACTCGGCCGGAGAAGGAAGAGAAAGAGAGAGAGGCAACGGAGTTTGTGTGAAGCTGAGAGAGGTGGCGATCGGAATTAGGCGCTTTGGGGTTTCACGATTGGGATATTTGGTCTATATATATTTTCCGGAGTTGAATTTTCTATGAAAATGAGAAACAAATTAAACAAAATATTGGCTTTATTATTTTTGGCGGCCTGCGCGGTCAGGCCTGTGTGGGCCTAGACGGGTAAAGGGCTCCACCATTTAAAAACATCAAACTAAAAATAAAATAAAATAAAAACATAACCGGATTGGCTTTTAGCGGGCACGGTGGAGATGTGTTAGTTATGTCTAGGCGGTCTAGGCTTTCTGGTTTAGACGGGTTGAGGGCTCCATCATTTAAAAACATATGAATAAAAAATAAACAAAAAAATATAAAAAGAATTTGGATTTTGAGTGTGGTTATTGCCGTATCGAGACGTTTAAATTTTTTTATTATACCTCTAGTTCTTTTTACATATCTTTTTTACTTTTTAATATAAATATTTGCTTACTATACATCATTTTTAATTTCTAACATAACCTTAATTATTTATTGATATATATTTTAATAAATAATTAAGGTTATGTTAGAAATTAAAAGACCAATACAAAAATTAAAATACAAAAATCATATTTTTAATGAAATATTAAGGAGACGTAAAATTACAGCAAGGGACAATATCTCATAATCGGTTATTCTATAGAGTCTGAAGACATTAGCATTCAACTTAAAGATGAGGTGAACTGTTTGTATTTCTTTTTTTCTTCTCTTTTTTTCATTGTTGATCCTCCGTCTATCCCTTCACTTGTTGTTGATCCTCCGTCTATCCCTTCACTTGTTGTTGATCCTTCGTCTATCTCTTTTTTTCATATCTAGTCGCTCATTTATATTCGATTTTTTTTCATTACAGTCAGAGCTTTTTTCAAGTAATGGTCGTTTGATATTGTGTGTATTATATAAAATTAAAAAATATATATGTAGAGTGAGAAGAGAATGTAGGGTAAACAAAGTAAATGTGAATGGATAAACAAAATAATTTTTTTTCATCGCAATCGGAACTTTTTCCAAGTAATGGTCGTTTGATATTGTGTGTATTATATAAAATTAAAAAATATATATGTAGAGTGAGAATATAATGTATGGTAAACAAAGCAAATGTGAAATTGAAAAAAATATATGTAAGGTGAATAAAATAAAATTAGAAAATAGGTATTTTTGATATTATAAAGGGATAAACAAAATAAACTTATAATTAAAAATAAATAAATAAATAAAATGTAAAGAGAATACGGGATGAACAACATAGTACGTGGAGCGACAATAGACGCAGCCAGTATTAATTACAAAAACCACTACTCTAGAAGATTCAACGTACGAATAGACCCCCTGAAAACCGAAAGAATCAGTAAGCAAAACACATAACGCGCTTTATCTTCAGTACCTGTTAAAGACTCCTCCACCCTTTCGCTAAGCTCCTACGCCCCAAAATCACCGCCGCTCTCCGATCATACACACCTCATCTACGCCGTCCGATCATCCTCCCCAATACTCCAGTTCAGGTCAAGATCGATTCTTTTTCTTTGAAATCTCGAATCATCTAGAATCTTCAGTTCTTCACACCAATGGCGCCCAGCACGATCCGCAAGGCGATCGGCGCCGTCAAGGACCAGACCAGCATTAGCCTGGCGAAGGTCGCCGGCACCATCGCGCCGGACCTGGAAGTCCTGGTGGTCAAAGCCACCACGCACGACGAGGACCCCGCCGACGAGAAGTACATCCGGGAGATCGTCAGCCTTACGTCACAGTCGCGTGGTTACATAACGGCGGCGGTGGCGACGGTGTCGAAGCGTCTGAGCAAGACGCGCGACTGGATTGTGGCGCTGAAGGGGCTGATGCTGGTGCACCGGGTCCTGATCGACGGCCACGCGCTTTTCGCGGAGGAGATCGTGCACGCGGCGAGGAGAGGGGTGAGGGTTTTGAACATGCAGGGGTTTCGTGACGAGGCGCATTCGAATTCGTGGGATCATGCTTTGTTTGTGAAGAGCTTTGGTATGTATTTGGATGAGAAAGTAGAATTTGAGGTGGGGGAGAGGAATTCAAGGGGTGTGGATAACAAATATGAAGACGGAGGGAGGCGGTTTTCGGTTACTCCGGTAAAGGAGATGAAGCCGGAGAGAGTGCTGTTGAGGCTGAGTGATTTGCTGAGGGTTCTTGACAGAGTTTTGGCCTGCAGGCCGGCCGGGATGGCGAAGAGCAGTAGATTAGTAATCGTTGCGCTTTACGGGGTTGTGAAGGAGAGTTTTAGCTTGTACATTGAGATATGCGAGGCGCTGGGGGTGTTGTTGGACAGGTTTGGGGAGATGGAGTATGGGGAGTGTGGTAAGGCGTTTGATGTTTATGTTAATGCGGCGAAGATGATTGATGAGCTGTTGTTGTTTTATAACTGGTGTAAGGATGTGGGGATTGCGAGGACGTCTGAGTATCCGGAGGTGCTGAGGATAACTGATAAGCTGTTGGGGACACTTGAGGGTTACTTGAAGGAGAAGAAAAATGGGGGGAAGAGTAGTCCTGAGAGGGAGGAGAGGGTTTATGTTGAGGAGGAGGTGAAACAGGATATGAATGAGATCAAGGCTCTTCCTGCGCCAGAGAGTTTTACTCCTAGTCCTCCTCAGCCAGCACCTGTAGTGCAGCTGCCTAAGCCTGCTTTGCAGCCTCAGAGGGTGACTGATGAGTTGGTGAATTTGAGGGATGATGGAGTTACAGCTGATGAGCAAGGAAACAAGTTGGCTTTGGCATTGTTCTCTGGACCTCCGGTTACTAATCCGAATGGGTCCTGGGAAGAATTTGATTCAAATGAAGAGGCTGAAGTGACCTCGGCGTGGCAGACGCCGGCTGCTGAGAGCGGTAAAGCAGATTGGGAGTTGGCATTGGTTGAAACAGCTAGTAATCTGTCTAAGCAGAAGGCTGATTTGGCTGGTGGTTTTGATCCGTTGCTATTGAATGGAATGTATGATCAAGGGACTGTAAGGCAGCATGTGAGCACCTCACAATTGAGTGGTGGGAGTGCAAGTAGTGTGACAATGCCCTTGCCACCAAGCAAGAGTTCTATGTCAGTGCTCGCCCTGCCTGCTCCGGATGGGACAGTCCAAGCTGTGGGACAGCAAGATCCTTTTGCTGCCTCCCTTGCTGTACCACCTCCTTCATACGTTCAAATAGCTGACATGGAGAGGAAGCAACACTTGCTTACACAAGAACAGCTTCTTTGGCAGCAATATGGAAAAGATGGGATGCAAGGGCAGGTGAGTTTGGCCAAGCTTTCCGGCGGGTCTGGCTACTATGGTCCTCGACCGATGATGCCTTATGGGATGCCGCAGCCAGGAGGGTATTACTATTAAAATTGGTACTGGATCTTCTTCATCACATATTGCAAATACCTACATATAAGCCTTCGTGCAGAGATGCCTTGCTTTACTTCCTTTCTTTTGGGAAGATTTTTTGTACTACCTTACGTTGTCGACCTTTGTCTTTCTTTCTGTACTATGGACTTATGGAGTGTATGCACAGTATATGGAATTTTTTTCATTCCAGCTTGATTACTTATGGAATGAAAACATTCCAGCTTGATTGCTATAAGCTTAAGCATTCAGGTGTCAAATAATTACAGAAATCTGAGCATTTTGGCGTAGAAAAATTCGTGGATGTCAGGAGGTACAAAAATTTGTCACCAACATAAAGTGCATACACCAGTTATGGATTTTCTACTGCTCTGCACTAGAAATTGAAATAACAGTATGAACTAAACTACTTAGGGGCAGGCATGGACATGATTAGGGTCATCCCACGGCCCGTCCCGGACATTGCAGATGGGATGAGATCATGACAGACCTTATGTTTTTAAGACTTGATCCCACGTAAGTCCCGTCCGGGACGGGACGGGCCCAATCCCACACTATATGACCGTAACCATGCCACACTCCTACAAACAACTATACCAACCATTTGAACTAAGTTGCAGTCGCAATAGCTCACCTTTACTCAACAGGAAGGAGGAGACGGGTGAGGCGAGGCGAGGAGGAGACGGGTGAGGCGAGGCGAGGAGGAGACGGGCGAGGCGAGGAGGGCCCCGAGGTGAGGAGAAGGCGGGCGGTGAGGTTAGGCGGTGGAGGACTGGCCGAGGCGAGCCGAGCGGTGGAGGACTGGCCGAGGCGAGGCGGGCGATGGAGGAGTTCAAGGAGGCGGTTTGGCTGGATTGAGATTTTCGATTTCAAGCATCATCGAGTTCAAGGAGCGGCAGTTGATTTCATCTCGGCCTGAAAGAGTGAGACAGAAAGAGTGAAAGACTGCGACACTGCGTACATAGCGGTCTGATTAGGTTCAAAAATGTAAGGCTAAGATCAAAACATCTAAAAAACCAATGGCTCGGATTAGTCTATATTTTTACATGGGACGGGATGGGCCTGACGGACCTTAACTTTTTAGTCCAGCGTCTCGTCCCGTTATTTCTCTACAGGACGGGACGGGACGGGCCTTGTGTTTTTAGAATTAGATCCCGTCTCATCCCGTTAAATTTCAGGACGAGATCAAGATGGGACTGGGATTTAGGTTTTTTATGCCCACCCCTAGAATTACTGAAGGAACCAATGCCAACTTAAGAAAAGTATGAGAAATTTCAAAACCCAATAACATACGCTTGTATAGAACTGCTTCATTCTAATTTGTGCAATGAAATTGGGACAACTATAACATGTCTTTCCTTTTACCAAAGAATGACATCCAATAAGTATATCAAAAGGACACAGGTGCTTGTTTTGAAAATCTTGGGGTTTCAAACAAATGCTGCTTTTGATGTATACTAACAAAGCGGACTGTGTAACTGTAACCTACCAACATCACATTTGGGTAGTAAAAAAAGTTCAACAATCTGCAAGGTCTAGAAATTCAACTAATAAAGTTTAACATTACACCAAGACATGATAGAAACATTCTAACATAGCATACTATGCAGCCAAAAATTCTCTTAACCAACTAAGAAATAAAATAATTTTAAACATATATGACGTATTTCTGAAATAAAAAATCAGCTCACCTGCCATGATAAGCAAGTCCATTTTGAGATACAAGGACATTGAAGTGAAATGAAACAAAAACAAACAGTATATGGCACACCTCAGCCTGAAGAATACTTCTTCCCATTAAAACTGCCATAAAATTCAGCTCCGATCCCTTCATCTCATTCATAAGCCTGATCATAACACTGTACCGATCTTCTTTCACATCGTTTCTAATATGACTCGCGCTTATGCTTTATGAAACATGCTACGCAATCAAAACATGTCACCCTCTTAGGTTCTATCTTCTTTATTTAATAAATTTTTAATTGCTAAAATAAAAACATGCTATGCAATCTAACTACAAACATCCGTACTGGAGGTACAAAAATTCGTCACCAACATATTTTCTACTGCTCTTCAGTTTTGCACTAGAAATTGAAACGACAGTTAGCATGGCAAAACCTTCAGAAATCCTTGAAATGAAATACCAAATATTCAAAAATAAATAAATAAAATATAAGATAACACAGTTTTGCATCTCATCAGATAAAAGAAAAAGAAGAAGAAAATATGTTATCTGTTCGATAAACCCTAGCAGACTATAACCAACCTAAAATGGAGTAACAAATTTGTAACACGTGTCGGGCATCCGATTACATATTACAACCTCATTAGACGGAATTTTAACTACTTAATATACTACTAACATATAATTCGCTCGTTAATTAATCTCGTGTTGCCATTTTTCATTTAAGGTGACTAAATGGATTATGATAAACGAGTAAATTACGAAATTACGGAATGTTAATAGCAATACTACATTTTTACCTGTTAGTAAGACTTGTTTTTAAACAAAGGACGTTAGGCACATTTTTATTGATCTAACTTGAGAATATGTAACAATAAGATGAACACGATCCTCCCGCGAGGGTTACAAAAGAAATGAATCCTACAAAACTATCTAGTAGACACTAAGCAATCTTTAAGCTGAAGACCATGGGATGCCCGTGAGGGCTATGGAAGAAATAAATCATGCAAAACTACCTAGTAGACACTAAACAATCTCTATGCTGAAGATCATGGAATGAAGTACTCTGATCAATCGATATTACCCTGGTAGCAAACGAACCGAATAACTAGCCACCAAGACACAAGGAGGAAGGGACAAGTCCTCAACCTATCATATTTGACCACTTCCGGGACTACCCTATACAGAGGGGGCAACCCCAAAGCATCAAGATAACAAAATTAAAAGCTGAAACTAGTAAGTAAGAAAATACTCTAGACCCACAAGCAGCCCTAGTCTAAATTAAAAACAATAACAAAATAAATCATAATTAAAACTAGGGCTTAAAAAGAAACCATAGCCCCAACCTTCTGCCCTCAACCAAACCTAGAGATCTGACTCAGTGGGCGGGACCAATCTTTACGGCCCAAAACCATAACCTCGTAAGCACCACTTCCACGCCACCATTGATGCCAGATCAACACATGTCGTTGTCAACGTCCGTCCACACCGAGCAACGCCAAACGCCACCCACCACCACCTTGCACTAGAGCATCCAAATTCAGATCAGAAGTTGCACACTCTCATCACCTTGCAAACAGACACCGATCGAAAGGATCAAACCCAATCTGCATGCCGTCGAGTGCCACCACTCCCTGATCCAACCATGCAAAACCCTAGACAACGTTTGATTGTCGTTCGTAATCCCTGCTCGGACATAGTCTCTGACCGAAAGCATAAGAAACCAACCTTTCCTTATCTTGCACTCCGAGATGAGGACTTGTCTCATCAAACCCGTCCTGTTGAAGCCAGCATGCACCGACAGGCCAGAGGTCATCGCCGGCGACGAGATGCAACCAGGCAGGTACTCGACCATGGTCTCGCTCTCTCTAACGTTACGATGCAGGGAGAGAAGAGAGCGGCGCTCTTTTATGCTACTAACTTGTTAACGTAACTATTAGTAAAACTTAGTTTGGTATTGATGTGTGCATAATCAACTATATAAAATTAAAAAAAAATATTAAAAAAAAACTCATATGTCTAAAAAGTTAGTTGTCAAAAAAAAGAAAACTCAATTTAGTGTTTGGTAATCTTGTTTTCAATCCATGTTGTATATTTGAAAGTGGTTGATCCCTTTGCTTCTCTCATGTTACAATCCTTGTCCCGCTCAGCCCCCCTTGATCCTCGGTCTACAGAGACAAAATGTTGGACTGGTACCAACAATTCATCACGGAAAAAAAGACTCATTGGCCGAGATCATTGACTAAAACTACTCTAATACTAATGAAAATGCTAATATCATAAAACATGATTGACTTTTATGTATAGTTTCACTGGTTTTGGTTGTTCTATCTTGGGATTGTTGTTCTCCATTTTTAGTAGCTAGTTAATTTCTTACGCATGGTGCAATGACTATTGTTTTTTTAGTTTCTCTTTATGTTTCGTATGTATGAGTTGAGAACCAGTGATTGTTTGTAGAACAGGAGGTGGAAATGGTAGAAAGTTCAAATAAAGGGAGGAACGAAAACTAGTCGATTATGATGCTCCTCTGGAAGACTCGAGTGCGGAGGTCCTTACGGAAAAGGAGGAACATAATCCTTAGGTGGAGACAACCCGGAGGCAGACTATATTCATGAATGTTGCAGCCACATCAGGGTGATCTCCTCCAGATGACAAAGTAAACAGGAACAATGCTCGGGTATGTCGTAAGGCACGTTGTGTTTGGCTAAGTTCACAATTTAAAAAGGTCATGTTCGCATAGCTGTAGTATCAAAGATGTAGATGAAGGAAGCCAAAAATTAGATACAAAAGTAGAGTGAAGAGAGGAACATAGTTGGGTGAAACAATGATAGAATCGGATTGGACACTGATCATATATACAACGACACCTTAGCTCATGAATATATGATTTCACTCATATTTAAATTATAGACAAGGATTTAAGTGGCAAAATATACCGAGAACAGTTAGCAACCTTCCGATGCGTTGGGCATGTGACATGAAATTCAGAAATAAGGATATAATAGTTTTCCAGTCATTAATATCACAGAAACTTTAACATAGCAATCCAAGTGAAGTTGCATACCTGCTGAAGTATGGAGACTGCCTTGAAAAATGATGTGCGAGCATCAGTCAACATTCTGTAGCAAAAACTACATAATAATGTAATAAATGATCGGTAACACCCATGCCAGAAAGTATATCCGTATGATGATTTTAATTGTGACTAAACTCATATTGCTTTAATCCTAAATGCAAATGCAAGAGCAATTTGATAAAAGGGCTCATACAATGAAAAGGCTCATAAGTATGAAGGAAGATGAAAAGACTCTGATGGGCTTCATTTTAATATTGTTTAAGGGAATGTGGTATTCTGCGTTTTGCAGCCAACAATTTCTGCATTGAAAGAGACATGAATGTTGTGTATTCCAAATGAGTTAACCTACAACCAATATCATCAAAACTATTTTTTTTTAATTCCATTTTCTCGCCACTTTGTGTGTTGAAAGAGACGTACAAGGTAAAGATGAAGGTCATCTACACTCTCAAAACAAACCACAGTGAGACATACAAGTTTTCTTTGAACAAGTGAGATAGACAACTAAAAACCATTGATTAGTTGAAGACTCTTTCAACTCGAAGGCGCTCATACAATCTAATGCAAGAGCAATTTGATGAGGCATTTAGCAGTTTGGATATCGGTTGCCTAGAAGCCTTTCATTCTTTTCCAACAATTCATCACAGAAGAAATGACTCACTGAGCCGAAATCATTAACTACTACTAATCTAATTCTCAAAACAAACCACAGTGAGTAATACAAGTTTTCTTTGATCAAGTGAGATAGACAACTAAAAACCTTGATCAGTTGGAAGACTCTTTCAACTCGAAGGCGCTCATACAATCTAATGCAAGAGCAGTTTGATGAGGCATATAGCAATTTGGATATGTTGGTTGCCTAGATGTCTTTCATTCTTTTCCAACAATTCATCATGGAAGAAATGACTCACTGAGCTGAAATCACTAACTAATACTAATCTAATTCTAATAAAAATGTTAATAATTTAAAAAAATTGTCTTTTCTATATACATCTAACTATCTTAGCTGTAATAAAACTTAATTTACTATTTGGTAATCTTCTTTTTGAAATTGATACGGTCACATGCAGTGACCTACCTAGAAACTTTATTAAGAGAGGTCATATTTACATGTATAATTATTAATTTATAACTTGGATGACCTACATAGAAAAAAAAATTGGTCCCTCTAATATATTCATATAATGAATAATCAAGAAAATAAACACTATCATTAAAATGTAATAAGCAACTATAGGTGCGGAAATGAGAGAAAATAGATACAAAAAAAAACACAAACTAGCTAGAAAAAACTACATATTCTATTATATTAGAAAGGGCAAAATGAGGTGAATAACTTACTCTCTGTTATTTAAAAGTAAGAATATAAGAAATAGTTGGCTTGATGATCATGATGAGGAGGGTCAATTGACTCCTCTAATGTCCCATGTAGCTACGCCACTGGTCACATGTGTTTGGTAAAGTTTTGTATAAAAAAGCTTTAATTTTGTATGATGACGAAAACGGATCACTAACAGTGTTGGATAGATTGAAGAAATTTCACTACTGATCGAATAAGATTGCTAGATGAAAATGATCTCGCTCATTAACTTTATCATAATATGGCTAATCCATGTTGTATTCCAAGTACATAATTCAGAACAACAAGTTCACAAACATTGTGTTTGGATAAAGTAATTTCAATTTCTATAGAAATTTTAAAATTATGGGAATTACAATTCCATAAATTTAAATTCTATTAATTGATAATTTCGTTGTTTAGATTTCATGATGTAGAGTTTTAAAATAACAAAAATTTGTATTTAGACTAACCTCAGTCAAGGGAATTGACAAATGACACTTATTTTGTGAAGAATTCAAGTCCGAAATTTAAGCTTCCAAATTTCACGATTATTTTTCCCTAGAAATTGCTAACTCCACGAGATAAAAATCCAAACGGGGGAAACATTCCTAAGAAATTAAGAATTCCTTATTTTTGATTAAATTTTCGATAATTCACTCGCACCCAAACACATCACAAGATTGAAAAACCAATCCATGTAATTCAGTTTTAGCTTTGGGCAAACGGTTTTGGGTGTCTGAAATAATTAAGGAGCCCAACGTCCACTTATGTTGTCTATCATTTGTCTCAATTTCTATTATTGATGAGTGTGAACAACGTATGGAAGGAACACATTCCAGCTTGATTGCTACAAGTTTAAACGATCAAGTGCCAATTGTAGATATCTAAGCATTTTGGCGGATATCAATATAATTGTCGTCAAGTGTTTCTCATTGCAATCCACATTTTGAAATTGGGGTAAATGATGTGGTGTGTTGTTATAAACTTGCTGTGTAAACATGTGAAACAGCATTTGCTTTCGCGCACAAAAGGAAAAAAAATCACCCCACATAGAAGTGGAAAGAATTTCCCATGAAGACAGAAATCCAGCCACCGTAATAAAATCTCTCTTAAACTTGGGTGGCCGCCATACGTTAGGCTTGGCCGAAGCACAAATAAGGCTTGTCAAAACTAGGATCAGCACATATTTGATGCAAGGAACCAATTTCTTATTAAAAACAGGACATTACAATCTTAAATAAATTTCAATAAACATGTCTGATTTTAATTCCCAATCGAGAAACTAGAATCTGGATAAACTTCTAAACGAATGATTTAGACAAAAAGAAAAATATTGAACAGTCAGCCGCGAATCAAAGATACTAAAATCTTTTGCTGAACATTGTCTGATTTCGACGGCATTGCAGTCTTCAAAAATTAAAACTATAAACTCATACTTCTCCAATAATCCTAAATGAGGGAAATTGCCTCACACAACCTACTCTCCGATGCCACTATAACCAATTCTATTGGGTTAATTCAAGTATCCTAAATCTATAGATTCCTATATCCGTAACTTCCCATAAAACAAAAGAATAAAAACGGTGAGACCAGGAAATGGCACACGGATGGATAAATACACTCAGAAGTCTTGTTGGTGAAGGGATGCACAAGAAATTGTCACCTTTGAGGTTGATCCGAACCTGCTGCTCCAGAAGTGGTGCTAGGCCCAGCACCATTTTCAGTTGGAGGGGAGGTGCCCCATTTTCCTTCTGATTCTAATGGCTCAAGCACATGCACACCACCATCTGTAAGACCTAGTGCAAACTGATTGGGATCTGATGGGTGTGCCGCGACAACAAGAGGATACACTCTTAAGCTGTTACAATTTTGTTGTTAGATAGGTCATTCACACCACATAAAGGCCACAATTATCTTATCAGAAAAGGAAGTTTGGCAAAAGATATCGACAATGCCATATACAGACAAGAAGGCATTACCTTGGATTCGGAGGTAAATACGCAGCCGGTAATATTCGGCATCTCAATCTAAGGTTTGTAGCAGTGAGAACCCCCACACTTCCATCTTCGAAGCTAACATAAATTGACTGGCTATCACAGGAATAAGCAGCATGTGTGATTGGACCACTAGCTTCTCGAGGGAACCACTATATAAGAAACATCATTCCGCTAACATCAGTAACAGTAATCAAAGCATTAAACAACATGCCAAAAGAATATTTGCGGAGAGGGGGGGGGGGATTGAAAAGATAGACATTCACCTGCTTGAGGCATTCTAATTTTGGTGCTTCGTAAATGGCTATCTGTGTTTCATGAACTGCCAGCAAGTGTATCTGATCCAAGTGGAACTGAACCCGAGTATCAGCAAGAGGGGCAGCAGCTCGCCCATTTGGAATCTGAAGGAATTTACTAGCTTGCCTTTCCCATCCATCTGTGTTCCAAACACACAACTGCAGAGAACAGAAATGAAGGTGTTGACGACTTCCAAAAGCTAGTGAAGTTAATCATGCTTTCCTTGCTTAAGCAAGGAGATAGTAACCTCAGTGGAGAATGAGAAGCAAGAGCCGATAACAACAGACTTTGGCTGAGATATGGGACAAAGGCCGGATAGCCACATACCCACATCCAGGCAAGATGCATTTTGAAAAGGAAAAAAAAGGATTCCAGGCTGTTAAGGTTAAACTAATGGAATGGTATTAATGGTAGGTGTGAAATGCCACATAATTAGTTTGCATTTTGCAATGACGTAGACCTATAAACTATTTTGGAACTATCTCTAATCCTTTTGGTGTGGCTTATTGTGATAAAAGCTAATGATGTCACGTAGCAGTAACAGACTGAAATGCACAAACATACACAACCAAACAGTCTACATTCATACCTGAGAATCCGCTCCCGAGGATACAAGCACATTAAGAACATGTGAGAAGGCCAGGCCCGTTATTCTTTTCTGATGACCTTTTAGCTTAGTTTTAACCTGTACAAAGAGAGCACATCTACTTTGTTAATAGTTCCATATTGTGGCTATCATAACCAAGTAACAAATCTTCAGTTCAATTAATAAATACCTCATCAACCCGAACATTGTAAATTTGGATGGAAGAGTCTTCCATGCCTATGGCGATGATATTATTGTCTTGGGGATGAAATGCCAGATATGTGGCAGCTGGTGGTGGAGGCATGAATGTTGTCATTGTCTGCAAATCAGATAATGTAACAGCATTAAAACAAGACATACATTATATTGTCATTATCAATTACAATAGAGGAAAGTCGGGAAACAGAACACAGAACAGAAGATCATAAAAGCAAATATGATGATTTGGGAATCCTAAGCAAGCGAGCTACATCCAACTACAAGCAGATTGAGTATTCACAAGTTCAAGTGATTCTGTTACCAACACACCCCCCCCCCCCCCCCCCCCCCCAACACACACACACCAGGAGGTGGGAGGGGAGAGGTCAGATTTCTCTTAGCATGCAGTCAGATTATCATAACCCACCAACCAGCACACTTGACATGACAAATGAGAAATAATTGGGAAACCACCATACCTTAAAAGTCATCATATTGAACAGGGATATTTTCCCCCCTGAAGCTGACATAACATAAGAGTCGTTCTTTGAAAGGGCAAAGCATGGAACAGCATCTTCAGGGTTTGTATCACTTATATCATTAGTCATCAGTATACCACTTGCAGGTTGCCAGAGTTGTGGTACAATACTAGCTGTGGCCTACAAGAAACAAAACTCTTTGTGAATCACAAGCTTCAAGGCCACGCACAAAATATTATATGCAACAGGCAAATACACAATATTATATACCTTCCCTATCGCGGTTCGGTCATTTCGTTGCCATTTCCAAAGCTTGTGTACAGCATTAGATGATAATGCCAATATGGCAAGTCCTGAATTTGTGTAAATTAACCTAGAAACCTGCAATAACAATTATGTCAGGTTACACAATAAGTAATTTGAACAACTTAAGACAAAAAAGAGAGTCAATACCCTCATTGCAGTTAAATTATCAGGAAGCCTCAGAGACCGGCATTGTGATGCTTCATTGATTTCAGTCAGTTTCCAGATCCTGGATTTCTCTACTGACTCATCAACAATTCTAGGTTTCACATCAGCCAAACTTCGACTCTCATTGTTCTACACAAATACCCAAAAGAAAATAAATCATTGAACATAATAACACTTCTTTCTACCATTAAAACAAAAACAAAAATTTGCTTCAAAATCAGTTCATCTGGCTATAATACACATATTATGACCAGGTTCAAATACCAAGATTATCTACTTCCTCCATTAGTATTGGTTTATATGGATTTCTACTAATATTTGAGTCCCATCAGAGATAATCACTTACCAGTCCAACCATGGCTGGCACTGGAGCTGCTCGATCTCCAGTGCTTGTTCCAACAGTGATGTTAGGCGACCCAAATGTTCCTATTGCTGGGGCCTGCACATTAATGCAGATACACATTGTGAACACTACCAAAGTAGCTAAAGAATCTGAAGATATGCCCAAAAGAAAATTTACTTTCACAACAGCCACAGAGGCAGCTCTGGAAGCATCATATGTACGACTCTCCACTGATCTTAGCAACCTAATTCCATCTGAATTTGCTAGAATTTTAATGCCATTGTCATTTGTTGAGACAGCTAACAAAATTCCTTCTTTGTTAAATCTAATAGACGGAGAAGCCTGAAGAAATTTAAGACCAAGATTAGTTGCAGAAGAATGACTTTATTGAAAACGTAAATATATAAGCGTTATGTAATGCCTACCGGCAGTCCGCCATCTGCATCTGTGCTAGTCAAAAGGTTAACATTGTCCATGTCCCAGAATTTAACCATGAATTCATCACCAGTAGCCAGGAATCGATTCTTGGTGGTATCAAACTGCACCACCCCAACAGTCCGCTTCCCAAGACCATGGTAGGTACGCTTTACAGCTCCTTCACTTTCATTCCATTCCACCAAGTATGAATCACCTTCTTTATTTGTCCCACATGAGAACAGCCTGTGTTCAGAGATTATAGATAACAGTTTGTCAGAGTTTTATACATAAGAAAACTAAACATCACATCGCTAACAAGGGAGAAGACTCTGTAAAGCATTCAGAAATTATGCCTACCTTGTTCCATCAGCACTGTATGCCATAGTGGTAGATGAATGTCCTGGTGCATCATAGTCAACTCTTGAGCCCATATTATCATACAGCCATGCCTTTATTTTTCCATCAGTTGCTGTCGAGAAAATAAACTGGAAACAGAAATAAGGTCGGATATTAGAACTTGGACACAAAACTATCAATGCAATTTATTAAACATGGAACTTAAGTTACATTATATGAATAACTAAAACAACATGATTGTGTTAGAATCCCCCATTTCCAATTGTTTGTTCTATTATAATAATAATTTGTTTTTTGTCCCCATCTAGTAAAAGAAAATACTAACAAGGATCAATCACATATCTACACAAAAGTTTTATATTTATCTACTCATATCCTGAGTCCATATGCCTAGAGTAGCTTTCTACCATCTGTGCGACCCAAGGACTGGAAACTAGTGTGCACACATATACAGAGATGGACCCCAAAAAAGTAGCAAGTTCATCATCCTAAAATATTAACAAGGTGATAAATGACATGAACATTACCTGAATACTCTCCTTGTGATGCGGGCAAACAGAGTATACAGGGGCTTCATGGCCCTCAAATGTATGCTGCTTAGCCCCAGTTACAGCATCCCAAACCTGTAAAATATTGAATATATGTATAACTGCCATTGAACCTGCAGGAAAACTAAAGTAACAAAGTCACATACCTTAATAACCCTATCCTCGCCACAAGTCAGAACACAGAGCTGTTTGTTTGGATATGAGAAGGCAAGATCATTAACACTCCCAGCATGTGCCTCAATCTGAAATCAAGAAACGCCCTTTCATAAGTCAATCTTACCCATATAAATTAAGATATCTGGAAAAAGACATGGAAATAAAACTATCAACAACAAAAAAAATTATGAGATAACCAAATTCAAAGGATTGTTTGATGGACAAACCTCAAGGTGATTTCTTAAATCATCACCACCATGATAGGAGTATATGTGAACTATATGCTTAGAGTATGCAACACCTGTAGTATAAACCTGAGTTAACATTTTTAAATTCTTGAAAAAAATTACTCAGTAGGGTCAACAAAATGAGAATAAAGCAGCACATAAACAACACACCAACACTTACCAAAAAGAGTTCCATCAGGACTCCACACCACACGGTTAATCGATGCTGTATAATCATTGGCCAAAGTCGCCTATCGAACAATAAGAAGGCACATGTTCACTCACAAGAATGACTCCCAAAAGCATTCACATGATACTCGATTTCATTTAAATACAGAAAAGAAAATCAAACCTGCAGAGCCACTGAACATTGCGGAAGGTCCCAGGCTTTGAAGTTCCTAATAGCAATTCTTTCATGGCTTGGTAACTCATATATCATGACATCACCGATATCTGTTCCAACTGAAAGAACGGAATCATTTGTCAATAAACGGAAAGCTAAAATTGAACTTCGAAAGAAAAAAAACAAAAAGAATAATTTGCTCCGAGTTAGATTGGAGATCACCTCTCTCCCTGAATAGTTGCTTACCAAGTAGTAGAATCTGTTGCACTGGGTGGAAATCCATACTCTTCACAGCTGAACCTGGACTTATTGTCATTACTACATTCCTGGGCAAGTCATCAGTAGAGTATGAACTCTGACCATGGCTCTGGTTAGCATAGACACCGGGCAGAATAGTTACTGGCAGATTGTTTGCCTGTTGCAACAAATAAAGTTAATAGAAGACCAATCAAGATACATTTTTTGACATCAACTTGCCAATCACAGAACATCTAATGCAGGACTAGTGTGAATTGTACACTATTAATCCAAAATGTTACTGATACATTCTAAGTTCCTAATTGAAAAACTGAAAGAGGCTGCTCTCAGCCAAAATTTTAACCATCTCTAATCACCAGGTCATGTTTTAGCGCATTACACAGAAAACAAAGAGTTTCATGATGAATGAATATTGTCCAGAGAATGTACAGCAAGATGAAAACTTCAAATTTAGTAATCACTTCCACCAGGTGAATCAGAATATGATAATTAGCAGTTAAGATTTATACCTCATCTGATACTCCGAAAGGTCTTGGTCTCTTCAGCACATGTTCAGAATCTGCTGTTTGATAGTCCATAGCTAGGTTATTGGTAGGAGGAGTTCTAGGGCGCTTTAAAAGGGCTCCTATCATTTTAAACGTAATTTGTAATGAAAAGATATTAAAATCACTTGGAATATCAAACATACATATATCTATCTATATATATATATATATATATAGCTAAGCAAAAGCCCATGTTGAATTGAAAAACAATAGCAGAAACAGAACTGGTCATCAATATTTCAAACAAAGACAATGCACCCAAATAACCATGAAGAGTAATCAAATTTCCATGCTCTCATGCCAAGTGAACAGCAAACAAGTACATCAAATGTGTAGATGATACGAGGTTCTATTAGGTAGGGAAAAGATCAGTGATGAAACCCAAGAACGACAAAGAAAATATATATTCTGATGTTTTTTTTTTGACATGTGCAGAAAATCATGTAAAATTTAGAACACGCTAACAATGGACAAGGTTTCATATAGCTAGTCACTAATACAGCTCTAGAGACGGCCACAGTAATACCACAGTACCTGGATTGCTAGCTGCAGCCAAACCAATCGGCCCGGCGGAAGCAGAGGGATGAGGCACAGGTGATGGGTTGGCCATCCATCCAGCAAGAGATGTTGGAAGCGCAGCAGGTGTGGACTGAAAGGGCTACATGCATATACATTCAGAGTTAAACTTCCACTTGTAGATCACTTACTACCAGAGGAAATGTATGTTGTTGTTCAACTTACCCCATGAGGACCAAGTGGTGCGAAAGCCCCTGTCTTTGGGACTGCCCCCATCAAATGATTAGTAACTGGAGATGGAGCCCTGGCACCATTCGGTTGTCCACAGCTATGGTCTACAAACAGGGTCTTTATGTCAGGATTAGGCCTTGGATTCTTACAAAGCTGGTGCTGCCAGTTTAAGCTGCAAATGTAATGTCACAAAAGTTGAGAAATCAGGCCTAGTAATTTTAAAGCAAAGGAAAAATGTATCAAGTCTCAGAACTCTGAGGAATGAGCTTCTCAAGTACCTCTGATTGATAAGAGTCCGCAATCTCGAGTTCTTCAGGGTAGGAAACTGAAGTTTGTCACGAAACAATGGGTTAGCCTCAATCAACTTCTTCAGCTCAGCAAGCATTATACCCCTTGCAGACTTTGTATCCCCATACTTAGATAACTGTTCATTATCCCTGAAAAACCAATGCACGACCGAAAACAACAAATCGTCATACACAAAACACAGGGCAACAAAACAAACAATACTACAAGACAATACCTCCTCCTCACCTAAAGTTATCCAGAGTCAGTAGCTGTGTGATTTCCTTAAAAAGCTCTTCATTGAATGCCGCAAACACCTTCAAGTCCTTCACTAAAATATCCACAGCTTTTGCTCGGTCCCTCCTACATTAATCCAAAATTTTAATCAAACACAAAAACACATCCAAATAACTTTGAAACTCGAGTAAAGCTAATCAAAACAATACACAATTTCACACGAAAACTTAACCACCTACTTGTCCAAAGCTTCAAGATACTTCTGCTTGCGTATCTCAAAAAAGATCTTCATCGAGTATCGATTATCATCCACCTTGGTGAAGCCAGACAAGTACTTCTCCACCTCCTCCCACTCTCCATTCGTCACCATGTCCTCAAAATACCTCATATTAAAGAAAAAACCTGACTCTTGCTCCAACCTCCATAACACAATCACAGTAAAAATAATCATAATTCACACCACAACATAGTAAAAATAAATTAACCATGGAAAATTCACATACTTATGAACACTCTCTTTGAATTTCTCTTCATCCAGAAACTGAAGTATGAGAAAAACGAGCTCTCTGCTCAGCGAGGACATCTTCGTCTCTGCCAAGCCCTAATTCAGTCAAGGATCTAAAACCTCCGCGCTTCAATTTCACCAAAACGACGCCGCATAAACCCCTACGTATATCAATCAAAATCGAAATCAACAAAAAAAATCAAAAACCAAAAAATAAAAAATAAAAATAAAAATATCGAAGCGGTTCGGAGAATCGAAGCGAGAAATGAGAAGGAGGGAGAGGTTTACCTGGAATTGAAATCGACGGCTCAGATCGGAGCTTTTGTTTCTCGGTCTAGTTTCTCTCTCTAGCTTTCTGTGTTTTGGTGGTGAAGAGCTCAGGTATTTATACGGAGAAGAAAGAAGAAGAAGGGTTAGGGATTTGGGGTGAAGAGAGAGAGAGAGAGAGAGAGAGAGAGAGAGAGAATGGTAGCAGACAAATTAAATAGCGTGAGAGATAAAACGAGACGAGATGAACCGGGGGTGATAGATTATGTGATACGCGGCTGTACTTATTGATACGAGCGACGAGGGGTTATGAGGCGAGACGGGGAGAACGGGTGATAAGAACGTGTGCTTATACGGTTTTTGGTAACGCTAGATTTGGATTCATTTTCGCCTGGATATGCGGGTTTTTTCTGAGATAGTGAGTTCTTGTCAAATTTTAGTTACTACTGGTCTGATTTTTTACTATTACTGAGGTTAAATACATTGAATAGATATTTACCTTCCCCTTTGCTTTGCTTTGCTTTGCTTTGCACAGGCTAAAGAGATTCTCTTTTGTTGTTTGCTATGCAGGGGAACACCAAAGATTGTAAAGATTGTTATCAATGAATTTTTATTATACATTTATGTAATTTTTGACTATCCATGCTACTACATACAAATATTATGAATCAGCATTTTTCATATAGATAGTATGGTTGGTGACGTATAAGATATCTTTTCACTATATTGTTTGGGATGTCAATTGATTTGTTGTTGTTTTTCTAAGATGTCCGTAACTTTTTCTAGGTTTTTATACATTTATATCGTAACTTTATATTCAACTCGTGTTCTACAAATACATTATCGATTAAAAGGAAATGGGCAACAATATTTTCTATGGTATGAACTTACAATGGTGAAAATGTAAACTAGTTTTTTTTTTGTAAACTAGTTTATTTGCACGTGAATTATCTATGCTCTTATTTTCTTTTTCTTCTTGTTCTTTTTACTTTGATCATTTTTATCCGTATAGGTCTTTGTCGTTAACCAATTAGTATGTGTTATTATTTTTGTAAAAAAAAAAAAAGAGAGGCCATTATGCCCCAATTTTCCGTTGAAAGTTGGTAGGGTGGTTGCCCATTTTCTTTCTATTTATTTTTGTGGCCAATTTCTTTCTTTCATTTATTATCATTTTATATGGAAAGATTGGGACAATAAATTGTCATAAATGGCTAATGTAGTTACTGTTTACATTGTATTTATACAAGAGGTCACACACAATCAAATGTCACTTATATTATGAGATTATACGATAAGAATTTTAATTTTTAAACACTTGAATACATATTCGGATTTTAGCCTGACACCCAATTTTTTATTAAACTAAACTCTTTTTAACATAGTATGGAATGAAATCACAATTACATAAAAACAGTCCATCTTTACTTTAAATGTTACTTGGACGATTTATGTCACTTTCACCCAAAAAAAAAAATGTAAGTAGACCAACGTTTACTTGGTTCACACCGGTTGCCGGGTCATGGACTTTAATTTCCACCTCTTATTTATTTATTTATTGTTTTTAGTGTTGATAGTAGCTTTTGATTTTTGATTTTTGATTTATTTTTATTTTTGAAAAGGTACATGAACGCGTGCTGAACTGAAATGCTTGTTGTTAGGAATAAATAGAATTAAGTGCCAAAAAGGAAAAGTCTTCCAATGACTCACAATTTCTCGCTTATCGTATCGTATATCGCGAGATAATAAATTGTTGTCGTTTTCACGTGGGATGGTAACAACCACACGTCAACTCAGTCTGACGAAAGACATTTTAAACGGTTCTAATCAGATCACTTTGTATTTATCTAGAAAAAGGAGGGGTTACTATCCAATGCGTGCGCCTGCACTGATTATAAGGTGAGCGTCCTTGGAAAACCCACAATTTTGGTACTGTCATCGTTTACTTTCCACCGTATTAATAATTGGGTTCTCGAAATTCATTTCACAGTATGATTTTTACTAACTAGGAAATAATCCGAAATATTGTATCTCATTTTCTAAACGGTGATTAAAATTTACACATCTTGAATACCAATACACACCCTGATTCATATTTTATCGCGAAATTATCATAGTAAAAAGTGGGTCAAGGTATGTAGACTATAATTTACACATTATTAATTACACTCTTTTTCAAAAACATGGCTCGTAAATGTTTTACTTTCTTCATAGTTCTTATTGACTTGTTGATTTGTACATGAGAAGTTGATCTTTTATGTATAAATTTGCTTGCTAACATTGTAAGAACAATCAATCTAACATAAATTCCCTTTCGGCTTCTTTGCAGGCATCATGGATGAATAAGAGGGGTGATGTGCATCTTTTTGAAATGTATTAGTTAAAAAAATCAATGTGTCCAAGAACATAAGTAACGTACGATAAACAATTTAAACCGCCATTTGCATGTTGGATACATGATTGTACTTGACATTGGATACATGATTGACCACAACAGAGTATGCTAACCACTAAATAAGAGCATTACTTTCAATCTCGCATCCTTTCTATTCCAAAAGGCCGAAAAATAATATGGATTCTCAAAAGAGTAATGTTAGGTGAACCACCTTTTGATGAACCACTTAAACCCCACCTTATGTGGCAAGCTGACGTGACATATCCACGTCATCAATATAAGATTTCTAATAATTTAAATTTCTGTTTTTTATTATTAATTACAAAATCTCATTTTTCATTTTGTATTCTTTTTTCAATCTTATAATAAATTTTGTAATTAATAATAAAAAACAGAAATTTAAAATATTAGAAATCTTATATTGATGACATGGATATGTCACGTCAGCTTGCCACATAAGATGAGTTCTAGATGGTTCACCAAAAGGTGGTTCACATAGCATTACCCTTCTCAAAATTAACAATATGGTTTGACTCTAAGTTCAGAATTACAGGATGCAAGTGAATTATAGATGCACCAGCTATCAGAATTGGCTGGATTCAAAATCAGATACATGGATAGCAAAGACCAAGGTCGCTTTTACACAATTTGTCCATATAGCTAATGTCATTTTCCTTGGAATTTTCTTCGATGCTTCGGTATTGCATCGGTGGTACCTACAACCACAGCTACATGCTGCAGCTCTTGTTATGCATATATATGCTTGATCTGTACTGCTTTACTTATTTTGTTTTTGCTTTGTTTTCTTCAATCCTACTTTTCTTGATTAGACAAGAAAGTTGCTCTTGCTCATACTATCATAGTTAAGGCTCTGATAAGAGAGTAGGTTGGAGTTGGTTCGACTCTTTCAAATCAATGTCAAAACCAATAAACTTGTAGTTACGTCTCCTTTTAGTAGTAGTATGCATCTATTTGAAAATGTACGAACTTAACAAAAATGTAATAGTAAGTTAATCGTGTCACATGACATGTTCGTTTAGTTATTTATGTTACCGTAAATATTTTAGACACAATTAGTTACCGTTAAAGATAAACTAAGGTCATGTTTGTTTCATAGATTTTAAGGGCAATGAAAGGATAGTGGTTACTTTCATTTGTTTGGAAGGCACAAACTCAGGAAACACTTTCCTAACAAACAGGAAAATAGAAAGGAAATCAGTTCCACTCAAAACCCATGGGATTGATTTTCCTCTCTCACTTCCCAGCATTTATTACAATTTTTCCGGACAACATTACCCCAGCCCAAATATACTATTGCCAATTTTACCCATGTGAATTCCTTATTCGTCTCTCTTTATTATTACTAAGAATTCGATCTCGGACATAGTCTGGCATTTTCTTTTGCTGGATGTAGATATGCTAGAATTATTATAGTGAATATTACGAATCCTAGAATTCTGGAAATGAGGTTTCCTGATTGATTTGCAAGACTTATCTGATTGAAGTTTCCATGTTTGGTTGGATTACTGCTAAAACTAATTAATTTTGGATGAGCATGAGAACCCTAGTCGTGAAAGATGAGAATTCTAATTGAATTAATTGGGATAATTACAGTGGATAAGATCATTTCCTTTTCCAGGTGCAACTCGATCAACTTCAAAGCATTGCCATATAATTTGTTTGCTGAAATTTGGATGAGCATGAGGACCTTATTAGTTATGAAGGATGATAAATTTTTAGACGTTACAGGAGGACCACGTGGCAATATGACGTGGTCATACATTCCAATCAAATATTGACATGTGGATTTATTACAACTAAAATATAAACTAAGATTTTCTATTTTTTGTGAAATGACTTTCATGGGTCTTTGTTAAGTTTGGACTAAGGTTTAGGGTTTAGGGTTTGGGGTTAGGGTTTAGGGTTTATTAGGGTCTAGGATTTAGAGTTTATAAAAGCAACAACAAACCCAAAATTGTCTTTAACAAAATAACTGATGTAATTTAATCTTAATAAAATTCATGTCACATATTTGATTGGAATGTAAGACCACGTCATACTGTCATGTGATCCTCTCGTAGAGCTGAAAAATTTCTGATAGAAGAGTCCTAGTGTTGGTAGAATTTTTTTCCTGATGACAGGTCACAACTTGTATACAAACATTATTCAAAAATTTATTCGTGAGTCATATATATATATATATATATATATGTATGAAACTGAATCAATTAATCCTTAATTTCAATTGTTATTACTCAATGTGGAGGTTGTGATCGGTTGTGGTTCAAGCAAAATGGAGGCGACTATGAAGAGACGAAGTTCGGAGTCAGGTATGTATGATTTATATTACCTACAGTTTTTGATCTTTACATGTCTGAAATTTGTGTTCTGGATCTTCATCTTCGCATGCTTGAAAATCCCGGCAAAACTCTTGCACAAAGATTGGTGTACGTTTGAATTTTTGTGATTATTTTAAAATACAAGGGTATTATCGAGACATTGATATAATTTTACTTTCCTTCCTGCACCAACCAAACACCGAAAAGAAAATCAAATGACAGGAAGTTTACTTTTCCACCCTCATGAGAAAGACAATGAAATTAATTTCTTTTCCATGAACCAAACGAGACCTAAACGTGTCGTGTGAGGACTTTCAAGGTAGTGTGTTCTTTCAACTCGCATCTTTTGAAAGCATGGCTTAAATCGTTCGCAACACTTGACGGTGACTGATGTACGTGTGCTCCGGGTTGGTGTAGTCGCCACAACTTTCAAAGTCAATCACAGGGACATGCATGCTCCTATTATAAATGAAACATAGGCCAAGACCAAGACCACCAGTTTATAGAATGGACTACTGAATGGATTTATACATCAAAAAGCTGACCAACCATGATGCCTAATTTGCTTGGTTCCTCCATCCCAAATAACAACGTAGTGCACTAGAAATTCAGGCGGCCAAGATTTGTTAATAATCTAGGGCGGCACAAAAGTCAGAACCAATTTAGCCACCCTTTTGAGAAACTCCAAATTTCCGACCTATTTGGTTTAATCCACACTGTCTTGGTAAGTTTTTATTTGGTTCATATAACTCAATTCATAGCTATGAATCTATGATACATTCAAAACTAAGATTGTAATCATCTATATTTTTTGAATTGTATTAAATCACCGTTCAAACTTTGTCAAAAGGTCCCATAATGTTTTGTAGATCTTTGTTTTTCATACAAGTTAAGAAGCACGTTTGTGTGATGCGATTAGCCAAATATATTATCACTTTTGCTATGGCGTAAGATTGTACTTGGTTTCCTACTCTCTTTATGAGACATGCATTAGAACTTCATTAACTTTAGGCATTGTTATAGGTAGGAATCGTTCAATTCACTGACTTAATTACAACTTGAATCTTGAAATTAGCTATAAACAGCGGTTGGAGGACTATTTCAATTCCATTTCATCACAAAAAAACGGTGGTTCTTCAAGAATTGATCTCAACTTTGCCAATGAGTTATCTCCTGATCTTAGTGTTTGTTAGGAAATCTAGCCAGTTAGAGTGCCAAGTTGATGAGAAAATTAGTTCACTTTCGAATTTGATAGTATGAGAGGGTTAAACTAGCTTGTTTGTGGCCTATTAGGTCATCCTGCGGGAAAATATTTAAGAACACCTAGCAAACTTTTTAAACTCGGCCAACAAATTTATAAAATATCTAAATACACCTAGCGAGTTTCGTTGGGCTCTATTTAATTAAGCCCAACACAAGTCATAAACTTAACCTAACATACACAAACATTAAGGTTTGAGAACGGCCGCACCGGAGTTTATTACAAAGCTACCAAATTTTGTCCATATCCACTGTTGGGAAAATTCTCCTATACAGATGTGTATGCTATGCATACAACCATTTTAGGCAAAATTTCTTCAAAACATCTGCTCAGTCTCAAACTCAAGAATTTCTGCCATCCTAGGCTTTGCCGTCCTCCTTTGCTCTCTTGTACCTGCGGACACTGGAGGTATATGTCTCTATCTTATTGGTTTCATTGTCCTTCTAAGAGTTTTTACGAGTTTGATTTCTTAATTTAGGATTTGAATTTCTGAAATGCATATTAGACCCTGAATTATCTAAGAGAGATTTGGTTGCTGTTTCATAAAATGTTAGATAGGCTCTTGAACTGATGTCGTATGGTGTGAGCAAACAAACTATGATAGACATGGTTTTACTTGATCGATTTGTTGGGTTTAAAACATACGATCGATGTATTTGAATATTTGCCAAAGGGCTTTCAATTTCCCTTTATCAGATGACATGGTGGGTTTTCAAGAATCTCACTTACAGTCACTTTGAGTTATGATAAAGCAAACCAGGTAGTATTACAATTTGTGCAAAAGTGAGGTACAATATTGTTTATCATCATGATTTAAAAACGTTTTCTCTATGCAGGTAGATCAAGATTGTTAGAGCTATGATTTTTGACATGACTAAACCTCGATGTGGTATTAATTTCAGGAAGTTCTCTTGATGCGTTTTGTAAATTGGGGTATAAGCACCACGTCCCGTTATGGATTTCGCGGTTTCTTTAATCAAGGCTTGATGGCAGCACCACCCGGCTATACTTTCAAAAAGAAAAGAAATATCCTTCACGGCATGGCACCACGATCTCTTCGTCCTAATTCCAGACGAACTCCACGCAACTTCTTTTATCTCTTACTGTTGATATTTGTGTCTGCATGTATGTTAGGATTCTATACAGATTACCGGAAAGTTACATACTTCTTGCGGCCACTTTGGGATACGCCGCCAGCTCCGTTCACATGGCTGCCACACTACTATGCAGAAAATGTAAGCATGGAACATCTCTGCCGCCTTCATGGCTGGTCCGTGCGTGCCACCCCACGCCGTATTTTCGATGCCATCATCTTCAGCAATGAGCTAGACTTGCTAGATATCAGGTTGCATGAGCTTTATCCATATGTCACAAAATTTGTAATCATTGAGGGAAATACTACTTTCACTGGAATCCCAAAACCTTGCTTCTTTACTTCAAATCGGAACAGGTTTGCCTTTGCTGAGGAAAAAGTTGTACACCATGTCTTTCCTGGCACAGCTCGAAGTGGAGGTTCACATGCAAACCCCTTCAAATATGAGAGAATGCAACGTGCAGCTATGGATGTGTTACTTCGACAGGCAGGGATTTCCTATGGCGATATCCTGATAATGGCGGATACTGATGAGATCCCTAGCACGAAGGTTTTGAAACTGTTGCAATGGTGTGATGGAATCCCTTCTGAATTGCATCTTGAGATGAAGCATTACCTGTACTCATTTGAGTTCCCCATGGACAGCATCTGGAAGACTGCAGCCACTATCTACAGCAAGGGTACCAGGTACACGCATTCGAGGCGAACTGATGACCTGCTCTCTGATGCAGGATGGCATTGCAGTTTTTGCTTTCGGCACATTGAGGAGTTTGTGTTCAAGATGAGTGCTTATAGCCACGCAGACCGTGTGTGGCGGAGAGATTTTCTGGATTACGGAAGAATACAGAAGCTCATTTGTCAAGGAGATGATCTTTTCGATATGTTGCCTGAAGGGTACACGTTCAAGGAAGTGATCAGCAAGATGGGATCGATTCCCAAATCAGCTTCTGCAATTAACCTTCCAGCTTATTTGATAAAGAATGCCGACAAGTTCAGGTTTCTTCTCCCTGGAGGCTGTATCAGAGAGGCTGGTAGCTCTTCTAACTTCGCTAAGGAAAGTAGTTAATCTGATCTTAGTGTTCTTTAGGACATCCAGATAGTTAACCTTCTCTTTATCTAGTTTCGGGTGAGGATCATTCTGTTTAGTGTTCAGGTACCATATACTAGCTAATTATGTCAGGAGACATAAAATATGGTGTTTAAGTCTGGTACTTTCGCAACAACAATGATTGTGATCTTTATGGACATTCTCATGGTTCCTTAACTTCAACCATTCTGCAGAATGCTACAACATGAATCAATCTTCTTCTAACATGCTTGGTAGTTCTTGTTCATCAAAATAAATTATTGCGAGAATATAAAATTGTGAAACTCACATATTCTCTGAGGTTCTTTTCTTGCCAAGGGAACCATTGTGGTTAAGACATCAGAGTCTGGAGACCTCTCTCAATACAATGACTTCTTCGAAAACTTGGTTTACAAGCCTCCAACTCCTCCTGTGTCTGTGTCTGATGATCAACATAGAAATCATATCCTTTCTCTCGGATTTGCTGAACTCACAGAACTCTATACTATTGTGATCCATATCTTCATCAAGAAGGTTAAGTTTCTGCATCCGCGATGGGAGCAAATCCTCATCCTTGAAGCCATCGCCATATACCAATTAAAGCCTCATCTCGGCACCTTGTATTAACATAAGGGTTGGACATGGCTTTGTGTGAATGAAGAGATATATTATTGCAGCAGATCATTGGGGTTATTAGGAACACATTAGGGACGTAAGCATAGCCGGTGTAAGTGTGTGTAAACTTAAGGAAATGCAAGCACAACATTGTTTCCTTGCTCAATCCTAAAGCCAAAGTCTTCTCCTGAAGTCGACACATTACACGTATATAAAGATGAACAGTGAAAGGAAAGCCTTTGCAAGCTACAAATTTACCTCCCAGAGGTGAGCTGCTACAAGTTCAAATGCTGCTACTTCTTTACTAGGTGCCATGGTAATTTACTATTTTGGATCATTTACATCAAGGAACTATTGTTCCCAGTAAGTTCTCCAATAATAATACTACGTATATAGTTTTGGGTAAAGTTCGTCTGCCAATGTGAAAGTGAAGATATGGAATTTATTCGTTGATGTCACATTCAGAAGCACTTTCTGCTTCAAAGTCCAGCACTTCGTGCATTTTCTTCTTCTGCTTTCAACGTCTATAAGGCATGGTTCCCCTCAATCAGTAACTTTAAAGTTGAAAAGGCAGCAAGAAGTTATTATTTTGAAACCTTAAAATTGGAAAAATCCTGGCATTTTATCTGAGAAACATAGAACAAGAATCTCACTTTGAGTAATGATAAAGCAAACAATATATAGGATAAAAGGGGATATATATTGGAGTGTTTGGAGTTCAGTGTTTCAAGGTCGGTTTGGTTTCTCACAATTCATAAAAGTCCTAATCTCATCAATTTTGCACCGTAGACTATCTGGATTTTCCAAAAAAACACCAAGATCAGAATTACTACTTTCCTTAGAAGAGTTAGAAGAGCTACCAGTCTATCTGATACATCCTCCAGGGAGAAGGAATCTAAATTTCTCCGCATTCTTTATCAAATAAGCTGGAAGGTGAACTGCAGAAGCTGATTTGGGTATTGATCCCATCTTCTTGATCAGGCCCTTGAATGTGTACTCTTCAGGCAACATATCGAAAAGATCGTCTCCTTGACAAATGAGCCTCTGTATTCTTCTGTAATCCAGAAAGCCTCTCCGCCTTACACGGTCTGCGTGGCTATAAGAATTCATCTTGAACACAAAGTCATCAATGTGCCGAAAGCAAAAACTACAATGCCATCCTGCATCAGAGAGCAGGTCATCAGTTTGCCGGATATGCTGGTACTTGGTATTTGGGGTGTAGATCTGAGCTGTAGCCCTCCAGCTGCTATAGTCCACTGGAAACTCAAACGAGTACATGTAGTGCTTCAGCTCAAGATGCATCTTATAAGGGATCCCATCACACCATTGCAATAGTTTCAAAGTCTGCGGACTAGGGATCTCATCAATGTCTGACATTATGATGACATCCCCATAGGAAATCCCTGCTTGCAGAAGTAAAGAATTCATAGCTACACGTTGCATGCTCTCAAGTTTGAAGGGGTCTGTATGTGAACCTCGGAGTAGAGTGGTGCCAGGAAAGACATAATGGACAATTTTTTCCTCAGAAAAGGCAAACCTGTTCCGATTTGAAGCAAAGAAGAGAGGTTTCGGGAATCCAGTGAAAGTAGTATTCGCCTCGATGATCAAAAACTTTGTGACATATGGATCAAGTTCATGCCACCTGATATCAAGCAAGTCTAATTCATTGCTGAAGATGATGGCATCAAATATACGGCGTGGGGCAGCACGCAGGGACCAGTCATGAAGACGGCAGAGATGGTCCAAACTTACATTTTCAGCATAGTAGTGTGGCAGCCGTATGAATGGAGCTGGAGGCTTATCCCAAAGTGGCCGGAAGAAATATGTAACTTTGATGTGATCTGTATAGAGTCCAAATATACATGCAGGCACAAATAACAACAATAATAGGCAAAAGAATTTGCGTGGAGTCGGTCTGAAAGAACAACGAAGAGATCGTGGTGCCATGCCGTGATGGAAGATTACAAGAGCTTTAGTCATGTTTGCCTCAACTCAACTACCAACACAATCACAGCTCTAACAACAACCATGATCATCTGCATATATAAAGTAAACAAAAACCAAGATAAATCACACAACTCACTTTTGTATAAACGTGAAATACTAGGATCCAGCTTTGGAGAAATACCCTAAAAAACAAGGAACATATTCTTACTCGGAAGAACAAGCAAATCAACAATTAGCTAGCATGTCTCCAGATAGACGGAAAAAAGATTCATGATTCCTGGACAGGATTCTAAAAAAAGCCCGAAAACACAGAATCAAAAAAAAAAAAAAAATGCAATGTTGGTCATCATTCTGGTATCTAATGTATACACATCATTGTTGCCTATAAACTCTGGAATCAAGTCTCACTTTAACAAGCTTTATGGAACAGTTCCAAAACATAGTCCAAATTCATAAATAATAATAATAATAAGCTCTACTCTATCAAAACATATCAATTTGCTGAATCACTTCCCCTCAGGCCCCAGAATCCCTCAACAGATTCTTCCAATCGAATCAAAAGAACTAAACAATCAAAACAAACCTGATAATTTAATGCATCACCCAAAACTACAAAACTAAGCAATTAATAAATATTGTTCAAACTTTAAACTAATCGGGTTCAATTTCAAAGTCGTCAACGCAGCTTTGACTATATATATATATATATATATCATAAATATAGCTGGCAATTAAAAAGAAGAAGCTAAAGTTGAAGTTGGAAATGGAAGGAGGAGGTTGGATGCTTACCAGGCTGGGCTTGTTGAAGTGTAAGGAGGCCGTGGGAAAGAAAGCCAGAGAGTGGTACTGAGAGGACGACGATCACGTGCTTGTGCTCCCTCGGCCACGAGGGAAATGGAGACATGGGAAAGGGCAGGGGACACGTGTCGGTGGATGAGTTTGGGTGGTACGTGGCGAGGAGTGGTTGGTTGAGTTGAAAAGCGTCGGCAGTGACGGCGGTGATGAACTTGGTAGTCTCCGCCGGACGTGGCTGTTTGTTTCGATTGTAGTAGGATTTTTATGGCCGCGGACAAAATGACGTATTTGCCCTTGTGTGAGCTCAGTCCCTCGGTACATGAGGATTTTAAGCAGGGGCATAAATGTTTGTCTGTCATTGTCTAAGCTCCCTCTCTCTCTCTCTCTCCGCGCTTAATGTTTTTAATTTGGAACCAAATGTGGTGGTCAGACCATCCAATCAACAAGAGAGAGAGAGTTGATTAGATGGTCATAGATGATCACCAAATTTAGTGGTTAGCAAATTTGGTTCTCTTTAATTTTGATCGTTTTCGTATATGGCTATTTGGTTGAAAATGATATAGATGCTTAGGCCCACAAGGCATCAGGCCCCAGTTAGCACAATAAGTAGTTGGGTTACTGAAAGCCCAACTAATTGATCCCACAGCCAAGTCCAAAACAAATTAGATTTGTAACTCCTATCTAATTTGATAATTAGATGCCATTCTAGTCTTATGTAGCTCGTGGATTTTAGGTTTTTGCAATTAATTGAATGAAAGTTACCTCTTTCTTCAAGGAAAGAGCTTTCTTGTATTAAGGTTTTGTTACTTTAGTAACTTTGGCTCATTTTACCATGACAAGGCAAAGGAATCTAAGTTGCATACAAATTTAGATAAATATATAAACATGTTCCTATATTGCGGACTAAAGTTGATCCACATATCATACAACCGATGATTAATTAGCTAGGATAATGCTCTACATGAACTATATTTTACATCAGTTCCTCATATCCATGTACTACCTAGCTAGTTACTGCTAGACCAAAATAGTCAATTTTGAAATAGTGCTCTAATCCTTCATTAGTCTCCCCTCTTAAGCAGCTTGAGTCGTTGCACTGCCCACACGAATGTTCTGCATACCCAAAATGGCAAAGATGAGTACTAATCAATAAGATCGTATTATAGTTCATAATAAAAATTAGAGGGTGTTTTATTAATACCTCCAAGGCACATCTTGATCATGAGCAAGAAGCCAGTCTCCTTCCCTGTCTTGATAAGTGAGTATATAATTGTCTGAATCCATCTCACATCTGTCAAACATATGCATCAGGGTTCTTAGGAGTGTTTGGAAACTCTGGTGTTGGCTCAAGTCAATCTTTCTTGCTATCCCTACTCCCTCCATCTTCACCTTCACAAATGTTGAGCCGCCGCCATTGACCCTCACCGTCCGAGGACGACCACCACCGTCGCCTTGGATGTGAAAACAAGTCTCCTTCCTCCACGACTTAATAGGCGGCCAACCCACCAATTCATCTTCCTCATTTCTATCGGGAATAAAACCAAACATCATTAGTCGTTTATTCATGTTGAATTAATGCAAGAGAGTCGTCGAGATAAGAAAGTGAAAACCGAGAACTGTGTCTAGTAATATTACGTACTTGAGCATCATGGTGTAACGAGAACTGTGTCCGGTGTCGTCGTCGTCGTTTGGTTGGTTGTTCCAAAGCAACCAAGGCAGCTTTCGAGGCACGGCTGCTGAGGCAATGCTGGGATTAAAAGCTTCGGTGAAACTACGCTTCTTGTTCTTGTTGCTGCCGTCAGTAGGGTGGTAGAGAAAGTCGTTGATGTTCAAGTCGAGGCCACCTTTGACTGGGAAATCGTTATTGGCTGGAAGAGCGAGACCCAGCTGAAGCTCCATAGTAGAGATCGAGCAGCTAGTAAAACTCCAACAAGAACAAAACAAAGATTGCTCAATAAAATATATGTGGGAGCTAGAGTGAGACTTGGAGGCTTTCAGAGAGAGAGAGAGAGTTTGGGTTTTAAGGGATCTGGGTTTGTTGCTAAATAGTGAGACTAGGGTTTTAATATAGAGACTCGACCGAGCTCAAGGCGGTGAGGGAGGAGGTGGCTGGGGACATGGGACAGAGGGACACGGAAACAGAAGAGGGAGAGAAGAAGAAGGAGCTAGGTGGCTCTGGGGACATTGGACCAAGGTGTCCGTGTCATTGTTATACTTTTGGCCGACCCAGTTGCCCCGTTGTTAACTTCATTGTTTTCTGAACCAACCCAACAACAAAGCTATTTACTATATACAGCAATTCCAGCAGCTATTCACGTAACTGATCAGTGATCACGAGCAACATATTACCAACAACGAGCCAAGATTCCAAACTCCATCAAACTCCAAAAACAAAAACATGATCTAGTGACGATTTTAGTGGAAATATCCGATTGTTTATATTCGTCATGAACACACGTCATTTACCTCATTTTGCATATAAATAAGTTTAGAAATTACACTTTTAAACTAATTATGTCTAGATAATTAGACCACCTATGAAAAAGTGTATAATGAAGTTGATTTTAAAATTACGTGTCTCGGCTCTTTATACGGTAATAATATTATACAAATTAAAACTTTTTTTTACATGTTAGTGATGTTTGAACTCGTGACGTCAAAGTTTTCAGTTAAACACCTTAATCAACTTGCAACAGCTCACTGACAAATTAAAACTTAAAATTTAGAGTTTTGTAAGTCGTACAACATGTTAATGTTAATGTAACTTCTCTATTTGAGACGGATCGAGCTATTTGCTCTACTTAATTAAGATTATGTTTCATCATATACTTTTGTTGGCTTAACCGCATGCTTACATTTGCTCTTGAGAATACTAGTTACTTGATGTATAATTTTATGTACCAAACTATTACTTTGAATTTATTATGGTTTGTCCCGACACCAAACACTAGCTCTACTGATACCAATGTCTATGATTAGACACGAACTGATGATTTAAACTATTTGATATATGGAACATATGCAGACAGCTTCTTCCGTAATCAGCTGCTTACAAGAGACCGTATCTTTGGGAGGCTTCAACATTAATATATGTTACATTGTCAAAACATAGAAGATAAATAATACCATACGTGGCTTCCTCTTTGTCATTTAACATCATAGAATAATTCACAAATGGGTGCATGCAACGAACAACATATATGTTCGTGTTCGTGATGAATGTTCATCCTAAAGATAGAGGACACCTAAATTAACAGTACCAAGGCCAATTGGGATACAAAATTGACAAAACGTACACATATATGTTCCCTATGTGCTTTCGTTTTGGTTTGGGGGATGAATATGTACCAAGAAGCAGAAAGAAGATCGATGAATCGAAATACAATTAATATGGAATTGTGTACGGTCGTTTTCGAAGAGCTATACATTTGGCTTACAAAAACCCCAACAAACCACCATAAAAGAATTGCTTCATTTCAGTCTAGTCGTACTCTCGGCCCTCTCAGCCTCCATGATTGAAGAAGCAGAGAAGCAAAACTAGGGTCAGTCACCGGGGATGTCACGTGACTCGCCGGCAAAGCCGGACCAAGAAATGCCGCACGAGGTGACGAGACTAAGAAGATGCCACCCACATTCCAACAATGAAACCCTAAGAAGCTTGGCCGGACTGGCCAGCCCTGCCTGCAGATTAAACTAGTCTGATATCGATCGGATAGAGTTGTCTGTATGCATGCATGGAACTAACTATTGGTTTTAGGGTTCAGAGGAGCTTTGGTAGAGACCATGTGTCCGATGGTCCAGCTCACGAGGAGTGTACGTGTGGGTGTGTGACCACTACTGATTTGATTTTGATATCGATCGCTAGGGTTAAACGTTACACGATGAATGATGGGGTAAGAGAGTGAAAGGGAGTAGCGAAGACAGGTCCCCTTATTCTTGTCCGATATCCAATCCTTTCTTATCTCATTGTACCTGGACAGTGGACACATTTCACGGGTATGAACTGATCGAACATGAGTGTGACGATTAAAACTTGACGGTCGCCATAACCACTACTAGGACATTATTGCTTTTCATGAAATAGTTATCTTGTAAATGACGATTGTAATAGTAGAGTGAGGAGAAGCTAAGGGGGGACAAACGGACAACCTATATATTTTGTTCTATATAAAGTCAGATTTTGCTTTGTCTTATGATCGATCACGGCTTTGAAGTCGACGACAAGCAATCAAGGATTGAAAAGATTCATCTCCATTCAGATTTTTTGTTCTCCACCCCTTTCCTTTTGGCCGTAAATCCTCCACACGATCTAGTTCTTTATTTTATCTTTTAGACTTGAATATGTTGTAACGAGTGGTGTTTGCTCTCGTGCATCAAATTGTTTCAAGTTTACATTCATCGAAAGATAAAATGTGTCAAGTTCAAGGCCACTCAAACGACTAGTTTTCTATCATCTTGAACATGCAAACTACTCTCATAATCGGTGCAAGTTAATTTACCCGTAATGTTTAAAGTGTAAATACGACAATGAGATTTTACAAGTATAATATTTTAGAAATTTCAAAATGTGCTAATGCATGTGAATGATGTGATGCATCAATTCCTTAAACTAGTAATATTAGTCCTCAGAGTTGTAATAAGAGTCTTTAAAGTTGTAAAATTTTATAGTTACAACATTAGTAATCAAGTGTCTTTAAAGTGGTAAAATATGTACTTAAAGTAGTAATTGAGTCCTTCAAGTGATAAAAAAAAGTTGTTACGACTTTAAAGACTCATGTTACAACTTTGAGGACTCAATTACCACTTGAAGGATAAATGAGGACTAATGTTGTAACTAATTTTATTTTATTTTTACAAATTTAACGACTCATATTACAACTTTAAGGAATAATATTACTATTTTGAAGACTCATTTTACAACTTGAGGACAAAGTTGATGCATCACATGCATTAACACACTATATCCTTACCCAAGATTTTGTAGTGTTTTTGGTGAATTTGGTTATTAAGAAAATTAAACAGGTTTTGGTCGATCTTTTGCTTGGAAGGTGAACAAATGCTGCAGAAGGTCAAGAAAAGGCATCATATGTCAAGAAAAAACAAGTATAATTCGAACTTGTCAACCTAGTTTAATTATCATGTCTGGTTTAGTTTTGGTTATGCAACTAGGTCCAACTTCAACAAGACATTTACTTCTGCTGCACTCTGCAGGCCACAGCATAATTCAGAAAGAAAATTAGATACCTTGTTATAATTTCTTCCTGGCTACATATGATTCTGGTGGCTTCTTTTGGTAAGACTTTGAGTCCTTTGCTGTCGGTTTTAGATCGATAAGTAATTATATGACTGTTTCTTCTCAGCTTCAAAATCCAAACCCTGCAGTCCTGCACTGCATGATTTCCTCACTTTAATTACTATAAGCAACGAAGAAATTGATATCCTTTCCACTCTTTTCTGAGCTTGTCTTTGTTTGTTTGTGGGAAATAGACCAGAAACTAAATGCAAAGGGTATCTGGCAGTGTGACTTGAATTCCATTCAAGGTGATCATACCAACAAGGGCAGGATTTCTTGTTGTGTAATTAATATATTTCCGGCATAGATTGAATATCTGTAGGTGGCAAATGCCAGTGTGTGAATATCACATGTTGGGCCATTTTGGGCCATTTTGGGCCATAAACATCTATTGATTTCATGTTTCATCTTTTTTCTTTTTTTTTGTGTGTGGTAATTTAATGTTTCATCTATACATTTATATGCCCAATTGGCCCATACACACCAATTCAATTATTATGTTTCCGACCTTTTCAGTCCAAATTGTGTATCATACTATCATACACTGTTAGCAGTGAGTGTGAATCACTTGCAAGAGTGTTACCCTCCAGATAATTGAGCTAGAGCTTCTCAATTCATACATCCCTACGGTTGAATTCACTCTTTTTCTTAATCAATACAAATACAATGTAGCCTTTACGATTTCGTGCATTTTCTTTTTGCACGTACGTTCTTTGCATTTTTGCTTCAATAAACCATGATTTCTAACAATATCAATATACACAAATTTGATTGAAATTAATAAGTGTCTACTTATTTAACTTGTTGATAATTATACTGAAAAGAGAGAATCCAAGGAAGATACTCCATTTGTATCATTGAACCAAAAAGTTTGATTTTGAATTGTACGTCATGTAATGGTTTGATGTAACCGGGAACTATGGGGGATGATGAACTGGCCAAAAACAAGCTCATTTTGCAGAGGCAAGCAGGATTCAGGAGGTGGGGTTTTGATCAATACATTTGCTGGAATAATAAGGAAGGCTTTGCTTTTGCTTTGCAGCAAGGTACTGTGGGATATTGTGCATTATTAACTTATGTGATTCACGATAAAGGAGAAGAAAGGTGCTATATGATTGTGCAAATAATGGGGTCGATGGTGATGAAGGAATCGCAATCTGCATTCTGAAACCCCAACATATATGCCAGCTTAAAAGTGTGGCATAGTGCAGATTTTGAAATTCGTCCATTTGCAAAAGAAATAATTCACACGAAGAACTTCTGTTACACAAATTTAAAAGACAAAACATACAGCAATTTGTTTGTATATGTATTGACAGTAATATGATCTATCGGAATCGCCAATCCCGGACTATAATTTTGGGTTCAAAATTAAAACCTAGTAGATAGTTTCTTTTCTGAATTTGAATTTGGAAATAAAAAATTTCTTCATATATAAAATCAAATTCTGTAAGAATGCTCATCCGGCCTGTAATCATCCAACTTTATTTGTACATCTAAAAGTGCATTTATCTCATACAAGATCATGTGAGAATCACATAAAACGAATAATTTACTAGTTGATTCCTAAAGCATTCCATTCTTTTGAGAGAAAGACAGATACATACATATATATCGGAAATTGACAATACCGATCGATTTTGATTGCAGCCAGCTTTCATGGCCCTCCATAAAGGAAATCCACCATGAAATTTGAAGCACTATTAATCCTAACAATGGATTGTATGCCACTATGCCCGCACACAAGCTTGTCATTTTCTATCCCTCGTCGGATGAACTTGTTCATTAGTACGGAGAATCACAAGGCAAGAAATGGTGGACAACTTTACGTGCTGATAATGACCGAGAATTCAAGCAAAAATTTTGCCATAGAAGAGAGAGTAATATGCATTACTCCTATATTAGAACCAAAATGCGAAAGTTCTAACAATGCATGTTATGTATGAACAAATACGAGCTATTCGGTCTTGATCATCGTTTGCTAATTAAGTTAAAGTTTTTCATTTTCGGTCGTCGGAAACTGAGTTTGAAGCAGCTGATCGATGTGTTTCAAAAGGCAATGCATATGGGATCCAAGGTGTAAAGATTGAATCAATGGAACTTGATGAACGCTCTTCATATATGCCTAGTGAACGGCTATGCATCTTTCTGGGAAAAGCATCATATGATTAAGAAAGCTCCAAAACCCTTTTCAAAAAAAAAAAGTGAAAAAAATGAAAAAAGAAGAAAAAGGTACATGCATGTGAAGGGTGAAACCAAGCTTGGATTTGAGCCATGATTGTTTTGTTACTCGAATGAGACATTGATCCAACAATTTGCTGAATGCAATGCAAGGAACTGAAAAGGGAGCTATGATTATGAGCAAATAATTAAGATACATTTGGATTTTGGAAGAACAAGCTAATTGAGTGCATGTGGTACGTCTCTGTGGCGAGACTAAGTGACAGAAACATCATGTCATCATGCATCATTCAGTGATGCAGAATGAGATTTATCAGTGTCATTCTAGTCAGTGACACTGATAAAGAGATTTATGATCAGTCACCATTCTATTTAAATTTAAAAGTGGGAAGAATTATTTTTTAATAGAGCTGTTTTATTTTTAACCATTAGATGTAAATCTAATAGTGACTGACCATGTGAATACTACTCGAGCAATGGAAACTAATACATATAGGAAACACCTCATTTTTCACGCCAAAGGTGTAGATGGTGATCTTTCTCTCTAAATTCAATCTTTGTATATCAACTGATATGATGTGGATAGAATGTGAATTTAGGGCTTAAACCCTAAAGTTTCTAGTTCTAGTGGAAATTTAAACCCTAAAGTCACGTTGAGTTAAACTCTAAATTCACTGTGTTTATCCGTCTTATATATTCTGAAAGTTTGAGAACCTAAAATTCACTTGATCATATAGATTACAGATCCACTGAGTGAAATAGAGTTCATTGGTTCACACATTCACAGTAAAAAAGGGAAAAACCATAGTGAGATTTGGTGATATAAAGCTTGAAAAGTGGGGGGCGCCCGTGCGTCTCCAAAAGGAATCAACCATCTCCATCTGATAATATTCACATGCAATATTGCTCGTTATCCTCTGAACTGTAGTCCAGGTAAAACTGCAACGAAAATAATAGATGAACGCACTCAACTGAATCACCTGGCATAGTTACTGTTCTTTTCTACCAAGTATCTCACTTTCTCTGAAATCTGAGTAGTTATAGGAGAGCGTATTCGGCGCACCCGGAAATTTAACGGTGAGATCGCCGGTGAGATTACCGGGTGGGGCCGGACACGGGTGAGTGGACGGTGAGATCGGCCGGGTGCGCTCTATAATTTTCAGTAGTTATAGCTAGTAAGATTGAATTGGAAGTACGTACTTGCTCAAAGATGGAGAAGATAGAGCTTGGTAGCTTTTCCAGAAGAGCTGAGTGAACAAACGGGGTGTCAAGAAAAGCTAAAGTAGGGAGCGGGGAACTAAGAAAGTAAGAAAATCATAGGACCCTCTCATATACCAGTCCAGGCCCCATAAGTCACACATCAAATGCTCAATGTAGTCCTATACATGAATAAAACCATGCACGAGTTCCTAGCCCTCTGACCAGTCGGGTTCTTTACGTATGTATCTCTGTATATAATTATATATAGACCAACCCACTCATATTCACCTCCATTACTTTGTTTAGAGAGAAGGAGAGAGCTTTTGAGTAGCAGTAGTGTATATACAAAGAGTATTAATGGAAAACAAAAGAGTGAAAGCTTTGCAGCAAGAGCAACCCAGTAGTTGGAATAAGAAAAACCTGTGGAAGCCAGAGGAGGATTTGATTCTCAAGAAGTACGTGGAGACTCATGGTGAAGGAAACTGGGCAACTGTTTCCAAGCGATCAGGTTAGTTAAGTTAAGCTACTTACTGTACTTACTCATTTTTCATGCTATAGTATAGTTCTTCACCAGTGACAAACTATCGGGATCAGGTTTGAATCGGAGTGGAAAGAGCTGTAGGCTAAGGTGGAAGAACTACCTGAGACCCAACATCAAACGTGGAGATATGTCCGAGGAGGAGGAAGACCTCATTATCCGAATGCATAAGCTCCTTGGCAACCGGTAATCCTCTCCCAACGCTTTGTTTTGCTTCATAACTGCAACCCGAAAATATGTAGAAATGACAGTATTGTGAGGTTTTGTTGTTGATGAAATCTCATTACAAGTTTACCATTGGTTTGATTTGTTTGTAACCAACTATGTGTAGCTGGTCACTGATTGCTGGTCGGCTTCCCGGTCGAACGGACAATGAAGTGAAGAACTACTGGAATACCCATTTGAACAAGAACAACACCGGCTGCTGCTGCCCTGCACCGGCAACTGGAGGCCTGAGTGGCCGCAAAAGAAAAACCATTGGTCATGATAACTACTCGGACAATACTCATAAACATCAAGACAACTGCCGGTGTAGTAACAAAACGAGGAAAACCATCGGCAGTACTGAATCAACTAAGACCGAAAGCATGACTCGTGAAGAGGAACTGAAAGATGGAATTAGCAGCAAAGAGGACAATCCAAGTAGCAGTACTATCACGAGTACTATGACGGCAACAAGTTACCCATACTGGATGGGTGACTACACTAGTAACACAGATCAGAGCTTGAATTTCGACTACTCAGATATAGACCATCAATATTCGCCAAGCAGCAGCTGGATTCAGTGCTGCCTGCCTACAATTACAGGCAACATTGCAACATCAACGTCAACATTTGTGTTCGATGATGAGCCTTTCTTTGCCTACATGGATTCTTTTCTCTTGCTCGAAGCAGCATTTGGATGCACTACCGCTGCTGCTGCTGCTGCTACTGAGGGAATGCAATCATCAGTTACGATGCCATTTTCATCTGCTGATGATCCTCATTCCCCACATTTCTAGTTAATTCATAAGTGATGATGATGATGAAAGATTGAATCAACTTCTCATGATCATCATAGATGATTAAGCAGTTGCATCCACTATTATCTAGTGCTCTATGATTCCTCTGCAGTTAAATACTAATAAAATGATTGTAGATCGTATCCTCTTTTCCAACCTTCTCTAAGCAAAACTTCAGTGAACTCGCAACATGAGCTCATTTGGCAATAATTTAGAAATATGCAAATAAAAAATATATAGACACCAATAGATGAATGTATCATGAAGTGAACATATTGTATGTTTCAAAATCCGCAGACGCTGATACACAAGCTAATTGTCTTAACAATGCACCAATTATCTAGTGACGCCACAATAAGTGTTCCTATGGAGTTTATAGAGATCCTTGGTGAAGTAAAAGTCATTTACAATACCTCATCTAGTTCTTGTTGAGGGTACAACAAACCATCATCAACAGGTAGTGAGGGCGGAGTTCCAGGTGGAATGCAAGCATCACCATTCTCACCAGCACATATGCACAGAGCTTCTGCATCTCTCACAACGGCATCAAGATTTATCTGACCGCTCAGTTCATTGATGAACTTCAGTAGAGTGTCGAAGTCCATCTGCTCCCCAATTATCTTACTACGGTATCGCTTGAGTATCGCAACACACACATATAGGTGGAGGTGCTCAGATGGATAATGTGTCCACAGTACCTCCCATAATCTCAATGTCTTGTTGAATTCAAATTCCCTAGAGATATGTGATCAAACTCTGTTAGGGAAAATTGAGGAAAAGTAGAATACAGTAGAATTAAAAATGCAACATGTGATATCCTACATATTTGTCAAAGAGCAGAACAAACGTATTATTCATTACTGGAACCTAAATTATGACCTGTTATACAGGTTAAACGTGCATGAATCAACAGGCTTTTACAAGCATTAACAACAGCTGTAAAACATTAACCACATTGCACGTAAAACTATTTAACATCTAGCACTGAACATATTGAACCAGAGGCCAGAAGCCAGAAGGCTCTGCAATGTGGCCAATGGATGTTAGGACACAAGGTAGGTTGTGGTTTGGAAATATCCTCAAAATATAACACCATGAGCGCCAAAACAACACACACCACACACTTACATGAATGAATGGAGCACAACTAAAAATAATTCACTAGCAGATAAAAGAACTGACCTTTTAAACTGTATCAGAACCCAGCGGAAACAAAAGAAGTAATTCAAGCAGTCACGCTGTGTAAAGTAATTATGCAAGGGGCTATCTAACATCTCCACCAACTGCAAAAGAAAAGATATAGGATTAAATTCATAGAATAATGGCTGCCAGGCAAAGAAAATTGTAACCAAAAACTTCATTCAAGCATTTAAGAACCCAACAACACTGGCATCCCAATCTAAGGTGAGGGTAAACGAAAAAAGAAAAAAATGCTGCCACAAAGACAACAACAAAAATCATTATTTCATTGGCATCGGAAAGGATATACATGCCCATATATGTGTGTGTGTGTGTAGAGAGAGAGAGAGCAAGAGAGAGAGAGACCTTAGTTATGGCAAAAAGTTGAGAGTGCATGCCATTTTGGTCACGGTTAAAATTGGGCCCAAGGCGCTCCATCAGTTTAACAAAACACCAAAATGATTCTGACTCATCCCCCATTACAAACAATATTGGGGACAGAAGATCACTCATACCCTGCCAAACAAAATCATTGCTTCAATACAAAGTAATTTTATGCAGCCAACTGCAGTAAGTCATTAGAAGAAGTCATCACCTGACAGTAACCAAGATCGAAGTTGTAAAACGAGTATGTTAACAATATATCATGCAACAGATTCACGTTTGGATTATCATCCCCATCGTAAAAGGAGATAGATCTGTCAGTCCTCACCTAAAACAAATAGAGTTCATAGTTTTAGAATTGAAAATTGCATTGTAGTTATCTTTTGAAGTTGAGTCTAAGAATAAGTTATGGTTTCATCATACCACATCTTTGTCAATAAGGCCTTTTCTCTCTCGGAATTTTGTAAACCTTCTTGCCTGCTCTGGGGAGATACTCTACAGAGTACAAATGCATATGTTAAGCCACCTAATCAAGCTTAAGATAGTTGTGAACGTGGAGAGAGAAAGAACATCTCATCCCACATAGAACCATTGCAAAATGTTACATAGTTTAGACAAACATTTACACATGTCCCATAAAATATTCTTGCCTACAAGATTTAGCAGCACTTGTTAAATGCCTTTACACCAGCGAACCAAACTACAGGATAGAGACATATGTTTCTTCCATAAACACACCTATATTCAAGTGTTAATTCAATATTTTACATAATGGTGGTAGGATGGTATAGAAAAGAGGTAACCTTTCGACAGTGGACTATAAATGCTTTGCTCCTATTTTTTTAACTCAGCAAAGCATTTAAAAAATAGGAAAACTTTGGGGAAGGATGAACTATAAAGGTTACAATATATCTTTACAAACCTGCCATTGCTTCTTTACTGTCTCAAACTCTGCTTTCTTCATTGCCTTGAGATACTCCCTCTCTGCATATGTTGAATCATATGCATGATATCCCAGCAAGAATGGCCAGACCTAGGTTCATGATTAACAATACAATACTGAGAAGATGCAATATTATACAAAGTACTTAACTTATAATTTCCAAAATACAACAACATACAAACCTCTTTCCGTAGTTTGTGCTCAACTCCCCCATAAAATATTCTCTTTCTTAAAGCTTCTGAATCCATGATCCGCCCTTCAGAATCCACGAAGGTGCGCCACTGAAAAAAAAAAAATCAGGTTACACAAAGCAATATGAAAATTTTAGCACATTTCTAGCATCACCAGTACCATACTGTTAACTGTTTCTTTTAACCTGGTTCACCATAGTGCATTAGATAAACATATTAAAATAGTCAGAGGTAAAAGGATTGAGCCAATGGTTCACAGCAAGAGACTAATTTCCTATCAATATTAAGTAGTAACTATGTAATATCAAACTTCTGATAAACCTAGTATTACATATGGATGTCAATGTCATGATAAATTTTTGTCTTTATTTCTTATATAACACTCAAGAATTGCAACTACTAACTTTGCCTTGTTTCCATCTAGTGCATAAAAAGTAGATGGGTTGGGTTTACCTCATCAGACTCCAAAGGTGGCTGTCGTGGTTTTCCCCATACCAGTGAATTCTTGTCAAACTGCCAATTAAAATAACAGAAGAAAGAAAATAAACAACATTAAATCAATAGATGTAAAAATTAGAAAGAAATTAAAACCCTTGGCTAAGCTTAATCAAGTCTAAAGGGTCAAGACTCTGGTTTTATTACGTATTTTATAAAACATCACAGAAAACTGCCCTTTCGTTTGGAAAAAAAAACACAGAAAACTGCCTTGTGTTTAATTAGACTGGTAACAATTACAACAATGCTTACCAGAATGCATTACAATCAATACCAAGATGGAAGGTTTACCTCCAGTGGATCCTGGGGGACTGGACTTTTATCAGAGACTTTGTTTGAATCATCAGATACCTTTTGAGAGGAGTAATCAATGGAAGACAGGCTGTTACTTCTCCTTTGTATACCTCCATATCCATTACTATGGTTATCACGGAAGAGTTGCGAAGTTGTTTCTCGAGCAAATTTTGTCACAAGAGAAAACTTCTCCAGCACTTGAATTGAGACATCTCGTGCAGGATCATGATTCTTTTGCTTTTGCCTCTCATTATATTGAGAAATTGTATAATCATTTTGGACATCCTCACTTGTTCTATCCTGCTTTTCATCTAGAGACGTCTCGCCAACTAAGGAAGCTGTAGATGGCTCATTTCCAACAGAAAGCGCCCTCGGTATCTCCAAAGATGATAGAGTTTTCTGAAGAAGCCAATAAGTCATTAGAAAAAATTGCGGTTTCCAGCTTGGGTCAGACACTCAGACATCAAGTTTGTAAAATAGAGATTAAACCATAAGATCATCATACAGTTAATGTTCAACAAAAACTCTTGCTTAAAAATAGAGTAGAAAGGGACTACGGACCATGCCAGCCAACCAACACAATGTTAATAAGATATCATCAAAGAAAGATATGGTGCAACATAGAGATCCCCATGTTTTACTTTGTTAATCTAAGATAAATAAGACCAATATCTCCTAGATAAAAGGAGAAATAGATGTTCCATCTGATGTTTTATGCATCAATTAACACAAATTGATTGCCTTGTAAGTAAAATTTGTAAGCTAATTGCTGAAAGAAATTGCTGGTAGGAAGCATACCTGCAGAGGATTTTGAAAATCATTCACAAGAAATACATTAGCATCCTCGGCCGACCTGGAAAATTCAACCGATTAATGATTACAGATAATAGAATTTGGACACCACTTGAGTGCAAACAAGTAAATATCAGGGCAGCAGCCAATAGAAACAATGAAAACCTCTCACTCAATCTCACACGTGCCATTGTTGATTTGGCATAAGTTTACGCGAATTTTATTTGTAGTTCTATAAATGGATCTACTACACCATAGCATTAATACTTCCTCAAAAATATCTACAGCACCAAATACACCTACGAGCTACGATAGAGAAACCAAAAATGAAAAAGAATGATACAATATAATATCAATGGAAAGCAACCAACCTCACAATGAACACATGCTGCTTTATTGTAGCAAGGAACTCCTTGACTCCTCCATTGTAGAAGTACAGAGGGGGAAAAGCAAGTCCTGAAAAAAGGGAATATAGATATTTCTCTATTAGTTTCATGGTTAGCCCAAACATAGCTAGTATAGGTTATGCCCAAACGGTTCTTACAGTCCATCATATGAGAAATGAATGACCAATAAAGGACTAATAACTAAGGCTAAGGAATCTCAGGCTAGAGCATGCATTGGTTTCTTCTACTTAATATGGTCAGAGATTATATACCAACTACTACCTGCTAACCCCTCTGTGTACAAATTCACGAATTCCAAATTACGTGCAAGTTGTTTTACCAGTTGCCAAAACGATGATAATGTACTGCCATCCAAGTGCAGGAGTGTGGCGCCGAATGGACCGAACCTCTGTCAACGGCACTCCCCTTATAGTATATAGAATCCTATCTACACCAGCACAAGCAGACATCAAATTCAACAAAATTCCTAAACAATAACTAAATAATTGACAAACAAATCCAAGTTCAAAGCTCCAGAACCTTTCTCAGAAACCCTAGCATTGGTGTTTTGCCCCTTGTACGGAATCCACGTCTACAATTCACACCAAAACCAAAATCATCAACCAAAATTCTTCATAAAAACGAAAGAAACTAATCGTTTCGTAACCAAATGATCATAATCGAACAATTTTCATACCATAAAAAGTGAAGAGCCCTGCTTAATTAGCTTTAATCGTCCACTAATCCTCTCCGACGCGAGCATGGAGGGGTGGATGGTCACATTATCCTTCACATAAACCACCTCGGCGCCTTCGTGCTCGCTCGACGAGCTGTGCTTGCCGCTATCGCTTCGCATCATGCTCACCGAGCCCTAGCACCAAAATCAATTCCAATTGCGATCAGAATCGAATCGATTGTCTTCAGAAACAGTTGAGAAAACGATGAAATTCAAGTGTGCGTGATCGGAGAGAGAGATAGAGAGAGGCTTACGTGTTGCTGCGACGCCGCGTAATCGGCGTCGTCGGCGAGGTCCTGGAGCTCCGGTTCGTGCATCGCTTCCGATTTGCAGAGAGAGAGAAATGGGATTGGATTCGATTTTGCTTAGTAGCCAAGGCAATAGGGCCGCGTTGGAGAGAGAAGTAGGATATGGCGTGGTGTGGCCACGTAAGCTTTGTGGGGTAAAATGGGGGTTTAGTATTATTTTTTTCTCTCCTTAAAAAAGATGGACCTCTCCGACCCGCCCCGGCCCACGAAACCTCGATCCGCCTAGCCTCACCTCTTCTCCGCCTAAAACGCAGAAAGCCCAGTCCGACTAATTTTTTTTTTCTCCTTTTTTTTTTCTTTTCACCCAGCTTTATGCAGATATTGAAGTGTTGGGCCCAATTATTTTCTGAGAGTCCAGTTATTTACAAAGGCAAACCCAAACTGGTTAGGACATAGGATCATGACCAGCCCAATGAAAGTTTCTCTGATAGTAAACTCAGTTACTCGAGGATGATTCAGGGTGCTTTAGAAATTTAATCCTTAATTAGTAGGGTGGGGGGTAGCTAATTCTTAATAAAATTTATCCCTAATTAAATATTAAGTTAGAAGTCAATGCATGGTTCACTGGGGTTAAACTACTCTATAGGGTAAATTAACCTCTATACCTAGGCGACCTCCCTCTTGTGTTTGATAAAGGTCGACTGGCATAACTCCCAGCTGAGAGGAACAACAACCAGATCGATCTGATAGAGTTCGTGATCCACTTATAACTACATCAAAACAGTCTACGAAATCCTACTTAATTTGGCCATTAGCACAATATATAAATAAATAATAAGTTAATAATAGGTGTATATATATATATATATATATATATATATATATATATCCTTAGCCACTTGACCTTCTATGGATTATATAATCACCTTTAGGTCTTTGTCATCTTCGTATGGTTCAATACACAATACCCTCTCCTTTGCTCGAGCTTTTGTTTAACTTTTAAACCATGCCCCCCGTTCATTTCCTTAATTTGTTTGATCCATTCCATTGTACCATATAAATTTGTGTCTTCGTGTGGATGTGTGTAGCAGGAACTCTATCTACCAATTATTTTGAACATGAATATATGGACAATATCCCATAATGCATATATACATATACAACTATTTGATATATGATAGCTCTAACTCTTATATATGGTTTACTTGACTCTGCAACTCACTGCAGAATCTAGTAGGGTACGTATTCAGAATCAAACACAGATCCTCCTGTAAAAGTGAAAAACAAAAAAAAAACAACTAAATCCCACATGTATATATATATATATGTGTTAGCTCGCATATATATATATATATATATATATATATATATATATATAAATAAATCTACGTGCATAAAACGAGCTAACACACACACATATATAGTCTTTTTCAGGTGCGAACGTCCGCACCAATGGTTTTTAGTGCGGATTTCCATTTTTGCACCACTCTTAAATCGATTTTCCTCATCTCCACCGTCTATTATCTAGATAATATTATGTAAATCATCTCTGCAAAATTTCAGCCAATTTGGTTATCGTTAAGGCCCTCAAACTCGAAAAACAAATGGACGAACTGAATTCTTTCAAATATAAATCGTTCATGTTTATAACAGAAAGATGCAATTTTGAGGGCCTTAATGATTACCAAATTAGCTGAAATTTTGCAGAGATGATCTACACAATATTATCTAGATACTGGACGGTGGAGATGAGGAAATTCGATCGAAAAGTGGTGCAAAAATAGAAATCCACACCAAAACCATTGGTGCGGATGTCCACAGCTGAGAATGACTGTGTGTGTGTGTGTATATATATATAACGAAGCAATTAAAGTGTGAATGTTCTTTTTTGGCTCATTTTTTAGTCACGTATTAACATCCCATCATTCAGTTTTTAGAACCTAATATATAGATCACTTCTGTCAAGTTTCATCTAATTTGACGATCGTTTGAGTTTTCGCAATAGTGATTTACACGAATAGTTCTTGTTGGACAAATTTTAGTTTGTTCATACATTTCACGTATTTCGATACCTTAATGATTATCAAATTAGATGAAACTTGAGAAAAAAAAATAACATTCATACTTTAAATTTAAAACGAATCTTCGTTTTAAATAAAAATTATATATATATATATATATACACACGTATTCAAGTTGGAATAAAAATTATATATATATATATATATATATATATATACACACACGTATTCAAGTTGGAAAAGACATGCATTATTAGTTAGGAATTATATATAAGAGATGGATGGGAATGAGAAAAGCTGGACCTGGAAAAAAACGACGCTGGAAGGAAATGGGGGGTTAAATCGATAGATCGGATCAAATGGACAAAAGGGGGTTGAATCGTGTTAGCGAAGGGCGGGGCATTGTGTGTGTTGGTAGATGGTGTCAGTGATACACTGACAAACGAATGCATGCATTTCCATGCAATTGTCCCTAACCCTACTACACGTGCGCACAACACTCAGCCCTGACTCACACTCTGCTCCACACTGTGAAACACCAAGTTAACTTCCTTCCCTCCACCAATATTTTACCTCATGAGAGTTTTAACTTTTCATATGGTGTGAGCCAGACGGACGTACGTTCACAAACTCGATCGTTTTCTCACGTACAAGAATCGGATATGTTCGTCTTCACTTTGTCATTTCCGGTTACAATAACTGGTAGAATCACGACTTACTGCTTGATTTGTCATAGTATTATGCGGAACAATGAAAAGATTTACTGTAAACGAACGCTGTATAAGTAAAAACTCAATGTTTGCATATGAATAATACAGGTTTAAATACAAATCATTAAAGACGACAACCTATAAACTTTACATAACCTCTTCGACATAGACTTTACTTCATCGATCGGTCACTTCCTTTCATCATGTCCTACTATGACACTTCATTTTCATCAACTTCTCTTCCACATGCTTGTGTATGTTATGTTGAAAGCACCACTTTTCATTGTACATCGGCCACACCTCTTGATAAACCAACCCGCACTCCAAGTTGCTAGAAAAATCGATCCATGCATTGTGGTGAATCACATTGTAACAAAACTGAAGTGGCCGGATCGATCCACTAGTGTAAGGAATCAAAGGGCAGGTCATGTACGTAGTTGGGGTAGGTTCAAAATCAAATCAAACGAAACGACAAATAGTGAAAAATGATGAACCATAAAAGCATACAAAATATTAGTGGGAAAAATGATAATTAAAGTTTTGGGTTAAATTAACATGCACAAGTGAGTGCCAGCTGTGATTTTGATTTTGATTAAGCAAGACCCACTAATCACATGCAAAACGACGCCGTAGAAGTGTGGGTGTGCACAGGGCTTAACGTGCGCGCCTATTTGTACCAATGAGGAAGAGCCTCATTTGGGCCTGGGGATTATGCAAATCGTGTCCGCAAAACCAGCCCGACAAGGCGACCTCCGTCCCGGAAAATACGGGAGTCTACTGTCACAACTTCCCACGGTCCACGTGGGGCCCTCCACCCACATGCCGCCATGTGACCACCCCGTAATCCTTCGCTCCTTAACCCCTAATTTCTCTTTTTAATTTATATTATCTGCACTGCAATCCCTTAATTATTTGGTTAATTATCTGGTTTGGTTTCGCTGGGACCAGCCCCAGCCGCAGTGCAAACGCGTGCGTCACGCGCGGAGGCTTGATCCCGCGCTTTGGATCTAGACGTAAAGTTAATCAGTGACAACCTACATGGACATGGGCTAGAGCTGGCAAAGTTCTATTTATGCGTATAGAGAAAGATGTGTTTAAAAATTGGGATTGTTTAGTACAAATTGAAACATTATTGCTAGCTATATAGGCTTTTACGATCTATTTAAAATCGATCACGTAAAGTGATTTTTGTTTTTTTTAAATAACAAGTTTGTAGAAAGCTAGGTCGCACTAGCTTGCTAATCCAAGCTCATAAATTGAATACTTAATTGGTTGATATCCTCAACGGGAAATGTATAAGGTATACTATTATTCGATACTTAAAATTGATTTCATTTGTCAAACGGTCAAACTCATAACCCCTCATGGTGTGTCACAAATTATTTAGTATTATATGGCTAGCTAGTAATATCTTATAAAAGTCAAAAGAAAATGGACTATCTACATTGTATGACATGAGTATTGTTATCGAAATAGATCTTTTTTTTAAGGCTGAAATAATCTTTATTATGTTATGTTAATGTTTTGAACAAACCTAAATTATAATAATTTTGAGTATTGTTATCGAAATAAATCTTTATTATACTATATATGTCAATGTTTTGAACGTACAAACCTAAACTATAATATTTCTTTTGTCAAATTAAACTTTGATGGCTTTGTTCACTAGAGAATTCACAAGCATCAGTTAACTTTGTTATTCGTTCTACGCACAGAGACCCTATTGTGGCTTCCTCAAAATCTCTTGGTAAGACTAACGTGCTTGTTTTAGAAGCTTTTGTGCTCCGAGCTAGGTTACAAGCAATTTTACTTCATAACCTTTCTCACATCCAAACGAAGGAGATAACAAGACTCTTATTGATATTATTACTCGTAATTCTAGTACTCCTTGGAGGGTTACTGTTTTGATTCATGACATTAGTATTATGGCGCAGGCGCGCAGCAGTTCACATCGATCTATTACTTTTAAGCACGTTTGAAAGGAAGCAAATTTCGTTGCATACTCTTTAGCCAATTACGAACATTGTGTAGGAGCGTGTAATTGGTTGCATTCAGTGCACAAAATGTTATTCTTTTATGATTTTAATTTGTAATTATTTTTTATTTCATGTAAAAATACTATAATATTTTGAGGGACATAAAAGGACCTAATTGGAGCCGTCCTGATGAGGTTGTAGCCTTGTAGTTGTAGGTGTCAGTATTAATCTGACTTAACCAAAAGACTCCTAGTTAGCGTGTAATTAGTTGTCCTCCGATGTCATCTTACGCACGTCATTAGCCGGCGTCTGCAAACCAACATTCCCTATAGCGCGTGTAGCAACTCCTTTTACGTATTATAAAGGACAGATCTAAGACGGGTCCCATCGTCGTCCCCCACTAGGGTAACCGCCACCGTCAGATCCCGGCAAGCAAGTTGCATCATAGCCGCTTATAATTTAATACGATCGGTTTCGAATAGCTGGTAATTACTGGTGTAATTAAATTAAATTAATTAAATTGATTTTCCTTTTGAGGCGGTATAATCACTATAATGTGATCAAAGGTATTCAGTACTTTTGTAACCAAAAAAAAAAAAAGGTATTCAGTACTTTTAAATTAGGTTTTGAATGGAATGGGGGAAAAAGGTGGGGTTTCGTTCAGTACAGTAATCTGTGACTGCGAGTCTCAGAGGCCCAATATTCTTCTTGGGATTGATGGGGTAAAATAAAAAAAATATTTAAATAAATAAAACACAAAAAATGCGAAACCATCTAATTTCTACTATAAATACCACCCTTCTTCCTCTGCAAAACCTACATCTCTCACCCTCCTCTGGCCTCTCCCTCTCCTCTGCGCCCAACCTAACCCCAAACGGCCAAACCCCTCTGAACCACTCTCTTCTGTTTTGGGTTTGGTAAAGGTCTGGTCGATCTTCTTCTTCCCTTTGACATATTTCGAGGGCCCTTTTCTGTTTCTGATCAGATTACAAACTGTGCTAATTGGTGGAAGGTTCCAAAGCATCTTATTCCTCTAGATGGTGATCCTCTTTGTATTCTTCCACAGCTTTCTTGAACTGCATCTAGCATAAGAGATCTGATCTTTGCATTTGAGGCAAAGGTTGCTCTATATTTGGCTTGTGGTTCAATAAAGCTGTGGGAAGATACAAACAGTTTCAAGAAAACAAAGTCCTAGCACAATTCAGACGATTCAGTTCATTTATATGTTTTGGTACAGCTCTGGTCTCTCCTTTGTTAAGTTCTTTCAACCTTTTTTGGAACACAACACGATTTTTTCATCATATAATTGTTCTTGTTCATGATGATTAATTATAGTGAAGAAAACTTCTAGATGTTCTTGAAGGTGGTGATTTTCTGGGAATGGTGACTGTTTTGGGTAATCTTTAAACCCTAATCCTTCATCTGTTATTTCGTAGATTCATTTAGGCGCGCTCGCTACACAGATCTGATTGTTTCTGTTGATATTCGAGTCGGTTACATCTTGAACTTTTGACAAAAATCGAACATTAGAATTGTCAATTGTCTATGGCATTCACTTTTATGTTTTGTGTCTCATTTTCTCTCTGTGATGATAATGCATGTAGATGCAGTGGCCTCAGATAACATTCTGGATAAGTAGTGCTCTCTGATCCAGTTGTACTTGAAGATTGATGAACAGTACTTGACAATGTATGTTTGATTTTTATATAGTATGCTGTACATGATAGATTAGATTAATTCTTCTCCTCTGAAAGTTGTTTAGGTCTTGTTTTGAACTGTTTAGCTTTACAGTTTGCACATGTGATCTTCCCCTTAATTATTAGTGATTAAAGGATAATGAACCAAGATCAGTCTAACTTGGATTTGTTAATTTGTGCATCATTTTATACATGCCCAGCTAGATAAGCCGTTGCAATCATCGATCTGTGATCTAGCTACCTTATGCGCTAGTGTCGGATGATAAAGTGACACATTGTTCAGATAGTTCAGATTCCATTGGTGTCACCATCGATCTATCCTCATTGCGAACCCATGAATTTGTATGTATTTCTCGTCTGTTTTCAAGTTTTGTTCTACATGATAAATCTACGCATTTTGTTTTTAATTTCATTTGGTTCCGGTCGAGCCAAGTACCAAGGGCAACAGGCTAAGAAGAACTAGCTAGATGGTATAATTTCTGGTTCCTATTGAATGTTGCATGGACAACGGAGTTTTCGATCATTCCCCTTTCCTTGTTAGTATAACAATCTATACAAGGAGCATTGAATTTACAGTTAGGTGGAGATGTTGTGCTAGCTTGAATTTAGAGTTATGTCTTCACAACTACGGTAAGGTAATTCGATTTGAAAAAAGGGTGTTGATCCATGTTCTTCATTCGAATTAGAACATGTGCCTTTCAGGCTTGTTTTACATCCAATATCTTTCTGCGTAATAGGGACAAACCAAGCATTTTACCATGTGTGTAAGTGATGAATTGAATCTGGCATGGTCCTGAGGAAGTAAGCTGGATCGGCCAAGAATATTTATAGCTTGTCATATAAATCAAGAACTTGAATGATCGGCTGGATTTACAATGTGTGGTCTCACAGGGATTTGAATGCATCCGAAGAATAGAGCCAAAAACCCTTTTTTGTCACTCAAAATTAAAGACGTTGGTCACGTTGCACTTGCTTATATCATATAGGTCATATGATAATGATGCTCCACCTTAACTACTTTTTATGTAATGCATTGTCTTAATGTCTTCCACTAATCTAGCATTTGCTGTAAAACCGTGAGATCCTCTTGGTTTTCCTTTTGTGTTTTCATTGTTGATTATGTTGTCAGTGATATCTACTGCTTTTAGTGGCCTTTAGCTTTAAAATGTCAAGATCATTCGAATCATCATCGTCACGAGACCTTAATGTAGTGACTTTGTTGGTCAAGAAAGGCTCCATTTATCGATCGTTATATTGCACACTTTCACTTTGCCTATCTTTTCAACTTCGTTTGATCATGATAATGGTTGTCTACACGACTTGATGATTTGAAACAGTGGCGTTCTGAATGTATTAGCTATTACAAGGTTCTGGATTTCTCAAACAGTGATAAAATGGTTTACAGAAACAATCCCAAGTACTTTTTTTGAAGTTATTAATCGAACGAAAAGTACCGTATAAAGCGATTTCATGCGATCGAGTGCGTTTGTTTATATATAAGTGCCTATATACATACAATGCCGTGTTCTATAGTTGTAATGATGTATGTGCTTATATACTAGCTAGTATTATGTATACAGAGTAATGCTAGTATACAAGTCTCAGTTAGCAGATCGAGTAGTGTTCATAGGGTGTCCAAGAAGTTCATGGTTATAACTGGATTCGTTTAAACATGATGATGACCAAGAGAGGGCTTCTACCCAATTAGCAAAACCTAAGAGGTTGTTATTAATCTTACGTACTGAACATGAATGTCTAGTCCTGCTTACTTGTTTTTCTGTATATACTATTAGCTAGCATGACATAAATTCTATATCCAGATTACCAGATACACCGAAAAGAGTTGCCAAAATAATAGAGGCACAAGTTTCTAAATAACATTTGACTTTCTTTTTAATTAATTCTTAATAATACAGAAAAACTAGGGTTTTCTTTTTCTTGGCTAAGTCTTGGAACTCAGAAGACTGTTGAGAAAAGCTAGCTAGGCACGGGATTACCAAATTGCTTGCTTTACGATCTGTAAAAACTGTTGGGTCGTCACTTGTGAAGTCTGAACCACTTCTCTCATTTTCAGGAAAAACAAAACAAAAGTTAAGTGAGATCTGCTGGATTCAATCTGATACTTTTGACTCGAAGGCATTCAGGTCAGGAATTTAATCTCGATGGGAATTCCCGATAACTATTTATTTACTTCGAGATTTGTACTTTAAATCTCTTCCCAATTCTCAGTTGCTCTCTCTCCGCTGTGTATTGATGGCTGCCGGTAGCTGCTGCAGGATTCAGCGCTCTGTTTAGAGGTTAAGACTCTTACAGTTGCTGACAACTAGGTCAGTAAAGATCGATCATTTTATAACGTACGCTCAGTAAGAACAATTATTATTCATAATTTCATTTACAGCTCTAGGTCTGCATAGAGCTAAGCTCAGCTTTTAAATATTATGTGAAAGCATTGAAGGTGAAGCAAGCACAGAAGGAACAACTATGCATGCCTCCTTTGTCTGGTTTTTTTTTTTCTGATTCTGGTGGACCTAAAATTCAAACACCAGAATTTAAGATTCGTTTCAATTGTCGCATCACTCAGCTTTATGCCATCTTCTTCCTTTCTATTATGCGTGATTATTACATGTTTCGACAATTATAGTTCGATTCAGGAGTGTATGTATATGCCTTAAGTTAATTGCAGTGATTCTGGGTTGGTAAAAGAAAAGTTGCAGTGCTAGCTGAAGATACAGATACAGAATATGAATTATTACCCAAGTTTCACAGATAATAAATTTACAATTGAAGAAGATATGTAACTGGGGCAAGGAAATTGCTGACATTTAGTTTAATACATACTACCTAACTGCTGATGAACTCAGTTGTATGCATAAATTTGCTGAATTATGGACCTGGTTACTAAATCAGACTGAAAATTTGTCTGTCTACTTTACACACAGAGAGAGAGATAATCTGTAAAAGGAGTATTCCATTAATCTTACTAAATTGAAGAAAGGAGCTATTATTGAAGCCTCAACAACCCTTCCAACTACAAATAGTTAAACAAGTATATACTACTTGTTTCTTAATTCAGAGATGTGGTGATCTATCTGTTTCTTAATTCTCTGCAGAAACTTGTCTCTGGATTTTTGTAACTTCGATGTAAGAATTTAGTGACTGACAGAAAATTAAGAGGATATAACTTTTTACTGTTTTTGCATGATTTTGAAATTTTTGAGTCTTGGATTAGGGGAAGCATAATTGAGTAGATTCAGCTGTACAAGTACATCATAGCAAATACAATCACAGAATCATAAAAGTGAGTGACAATAGTGAGAGAGAGAGAGAGAGAGTAAAAAAAAAACAAATGGTGATGAGTATGGTTAAAAAAAACTGTCAGATAAGGACAAAGTTTAACCTTTTTCACAGAAATGTACGAGAAGATGTGGAAGGAAGCAAAATCAAAAGCCTAGCAGCAGGAATCAAAGTGTGTCATCATTGATAATATAAAGGAAAGATAGGAAGGGGAATCTTCTCTGAACCAAAACTCATTTTTCACCTCATTCATTGGATTGGAAGTCAGAATATATTTTCAACTGGAAATGGAAATTTCACCTAAATGTACCAGACAACAAGAAAAAAAACAACAGCATTTATAAAATTTACCATTCTGCATGGCTCAAACGTGTGCCAGTATATCTAACAAAGTTTTAGGAAGTTCTCCTATATTCTGTACTACTCATGGGTTTAAAAAGAGTAGTTCTGTCAAAAATTTGCAGACAATTATGGAAACTAACCCACATTTGTAATTCAGCAGCACCAGGACATAGTATTACTTAAAGAAAATGAAGAGACAAGCTTTTGTCATGGGGGGCCACATTAATACAGGTAATTACAGCCTAATTAAAGATGTAAATCTGCTCAAATTATGAGAGAATTGTGAGAAAAACATCCCTTGAATTAGATTAGAAATAAAAGAAAAGATTTTGACGAATCGGGTCTGAATTATATCAAAGAAAAGATGGAGAATTACCTGCAGATTGGAAAGTATGAAGTATTTAGATCCATACTTCATTTGCAGCCACATTGTGAGCAAATAATGAATAAAGGGGTGGAAAAATCCTGGGTTGTCATGTTGTCCCACAGCTTTCTTGAGCTCCCAAACATTGTGTTAATACTCTAGCAAGAGATTGCAGATTGTTAGCAGAGAATTGAAGTTCAAGAAAGCTGTGGAAAAGCATGACCAGGACTTGAGAATTACACACAGTTTTCTTCTAGCTTCAGATCTCACATCTCTCTTTCGATCTGAAGCCCACCAGCAGCAAGATCGATATATACTACTGAGTAGTAGGTAAGCTCAAAGAGAGATAGAATGAGAGAATGAGAGAGTTGGGAATGGCCATACCCATACAGGCATACAAAGTCTCACTCACAAGGACCACTCTAAGCTGCAATATATAATCTGTCTACCAATGAAGGCCAGCTTTATAGACAGAGAAAGGAGGAGAATGTGGAAAAATGGGTGGCCTGGGTCGGTAGTAAGTAGGGTTTTACCCATAAAATGCCTCACTTTCCCAGTGAGTGAGTGCGCAGTGGGGTACTTATATTATGTCGCAAGGCTAGGGTAAACAAGATTATACAATTAAGCACTATAGCTTTGATGAAGTAAAATGTATCATTTCCAAAAAGAAAAAGTAAAATGTATCTATTATGAAGAAAAAAAAATAGTTTCTAACATATTCTTAATTTTACATAATTAATCGTATATATTGTAGACTGGTCGAATTTTAACAGTCGAAAATGATAAATTGAATGGAAATTAAACTGTTTTTTCATAATAAGTTAAGAGAAAAACAGAAAATGGTACGAAGGCTAGAACAATGAATATTTGAAAACCATGTCTCCATCCTCTTCACATGTGTCCATGTGATCAAGATCTCTTTTTATTTATGGGTTGTTTATGGTCCCCCAATCCCTTATGAACATGTTTTTTTTTTTTTTCCTATATATGTTTATAAATATATATTACATATTCTAATAATTAAGTAAATAATACATGTACTCTCACTCGTGATGATAATGTAATTTTTCCAGATCATTTTAGGTATTATTTGCAGTACTGATCCAACTGTTCATGAGGTCATGCAGAATCAATATTACTACAGCAGATTGTATTATATGGCTCTCGATCGACTTCTAGTGACCCCATGAAAATACCCAATTCAAAAGACCATGATTTTAAAAAGTGAATTCGAAATGCAATATATATATACCTCAAAGCTAGCCTAGCCTTTTTGTATGCGTATATCATATTATGGTCGTTGCACAACAATGCAGGTATATAACAGTGGCTATGTTATGCAAGCAACCAAGAAAAATGAAAAGATATACAATATCTCTTATGTATAGAATACTTATGTTGTATTCAAAACCCTAATTTTCCAACCATATGATGTGGAGTTGCATAGTATGAAACTTTATATTTAGAGCTCAAGTGTCAATTCTTACCAGTTTATAACCAACCCGCTTGATGACTCTTTTGGTTTAGCCACATGCAACAAGAGATTAGTCTCTTCTCCGTAAAACGGGTTTCTAACTGTATTCTTCACTTGTTGCTTGATGCCTGTACTGTTATTGCTTCAACACCACCAACACCAACATGGTGTACCTCCTATGCTCCAGGCTTGTCTTGAGCTTAATTATTAATTAGTTATCAATGAGGGTACTGGTCATGGTGCTTGTAGGTCTCTATCGACAGATTGCATAGAGCCCGACATATGATGTAACGTGTTTTCTGACTATTGTTTTAGCAATTCAATTTCTTTTACTCAAAATAAAAAATAAAAAATAAATACCATTATTAACTTGACCAATATAAACTTCGAGGACCTCGTATTGTTCTACCATTTATTTTATGATGATGTCGTGGGACATCGATCATCCATGCTCAAATTTCATGCCGTTGGTGATGGGATAAGTTGCATCATGACATGGATCGAGTATGGAGGTGCTAGGATAACATATCCTATTCTGAATTATATGCAACATATATGATCACATCATGTGAGAGTGACACCACCGTCGATCGCGTTGAAATGGTGGCGACGGTGGTGGTTCTGTTTGTGCAGTTGGCCCGCACTACTCTCTCAAGTCTCAACCATCCCATGAATCCAAAAACAACTATAGCTATTGGTTTTACAAAGAAATTTCAGACCCCTACCCACCCGTTACACCTGTTAATTAATCAGTTTGTTTTCTTCTGTGGTGTACGAGTGCAAGTTGGCTGTAGGGCTTCTGAGTAGAAACAACAACAGAGTAAAATTATAAATTTTGTATCACTTACCGAACACATTTCAATAACACCAAAGTTTCTAAATATGGATACAAATTTACCGATTACCTTAGTGAAATGAGGTTGGACTGAAAGATGAAAGACGTAATATTAGCATTAACCACCTTGACGGGGAAGGATAAGAAGACAACGCTCTATAAGGAAACAGAGGACGTAAATTGACTTTGCTGGACTCGATTACTTATTTGTCTTAGAGAATTGATAACTATGTAAACGTTAGTTGGAAAGAAGCCAAGAAATACGTCGTTATTATCGACAATTACTTGTAGCAATGGCATCTTTTATCAATCATATATGTCTTCTCTCCTACGCTCCTAGCTACAATTTGGATGCTCATTTGATACCTTCGAGTATTCAAGTTCCTGGGTTTTCGATCAACAGAACCCTTACCATGGAAACCTGTGAATGCATGACTAGTATAACAAGATATATGGAGATTCATAGTATTACTGGTTAGCTACCTAGCAAAATTCAATGGAAGATCGAGTCGTTAATCCCAAAGGACTCGAAAGCAGTATATATGCATATAAGGATGACGACAGCGATTGAGATTGAAAGCAATGTACCATCTCTTTAGCTACTATGGCACTCAGTACTCTTTCACTGCTTGATGAGCTTTGAGATAAGGGCAAGAGCGAGAGGTGGGGCGCATTTGCATGTTTAGCACAAGTATTTTCATTTGCAGAACAACGTTTTGCGATTGATCTGGGATTCGGTTTCATTTTGAATTTTCAGCAGGTTATCGATATAGTAGTACATGTGGGAGAGACGTCTCTTTACAGTTGAGTAATAGTATTCACCACTGCCATTTGCTCATCGATTCGTGTCATTCATCTATCTGTTTTCTCTGGTACAGAAATGGGGCCAAAACAACACTATAAAGCCGAAGTCAGTGCTACCACTTTCAGTTTCACTGTTTTAGGGAGCTTGAGATCGATAGCTCGAAGAAAAAACCCAATTATTTGTCTTCTTTGTATACCATGTGCATTTGCATGTATGCTAACGACCCCAATATATCTCTCTGTTAATTCGTTCTCAAATTTTGTGGTTGCATGGTTGCACCTAAGGCTTTGAATACAGGACATTCGTAAAACGTTCAAACTGATCGGGTTTCTATCGTGCTACCTCCACTATGGCAATATGAAAGTGAAACGTATGTATGATGCAAACGTATGGTAAATATCAACTTCGTATGAGGGTTATTAGAAGTTACATATGTATAGGTTCAACTATTTACCCAGAATGAGTGGGTGCCTCCACACAAGCGTGTGTGCTGAACAGATGGAAGAGATGGAAGAGTGCGAGGACAAGAAGGGCAGAGAGAATGATAGGATGGTTCTGTTACTTATCATTGTAAGGTTGTGATAATGGAAGGGTCCCTCATCGAACTAGGCTCCAAATCAATGGCTGATTGATTGCTTTCGCAATCTTGTCCAACGATTAAGTCATATGATACATGACTAGTCGGGTGCACGAGAGCAGCAGCGGCAGCAGAAACAGCATCCTCAGTCGTAGCGCCTCTGCTAGCTAGTCTGATCGATTATATATTCACCGGGTACGGATACTAATCGATTGCCATATCATTATGCATTTCTGCTTGCGATGTCTAGTTTTATTTTTCACTCCCTCTGCACAATTTTACCTATTCACTGGCTGAGATTTGAATCACAACTTTACTTTGATTACTGTTAAGGAAACTTGCTTACTGTTACTCCGATCGACCTCTTATTTACTGGGTCGTTACATTAGACTTTAACGGCTTGCTTAATTTTTTGTGCATCACACTATTAAAGTTCTTTGAATTATTAAGGTAACACGTACTATAAATGTACTTTGTACGACAAGGCAGGTTCAAATGTTGTGCTAGTAGAATTGAATATTTCTTATAAATGAAACTATGTATTTATTTTGGGATTATCAAATTGAGTTGAATCCGAAAGTACAACCATGAAGGAGTACTACTCGTCTAGAAAAAAGGTATCCTGTTTTTATGCATCAACTTTGTTAATTATCCTACACATGCAATATTAAGATGTTTTCTAAGATGCTTGTAGATAAACCTGCATAAATGGTGATTAGGACAATACACAAATTAATGGTGTAATAACAATTTGATTCCTACTACTATAGTGAAATTGTTAAGCTTTCGTGCCAACAGAACTGAATCATTATCAAAGTAAACCTAGAATATATAGAAGTGGTATATAACGTGGGACATTAGGCAATTAATGGAAGAGATGGAGATAAGGTTTTTGGATTGGTACCCCGTGAGGAGCAAACGGACATGCCGACGATGCCGTAATCGAAGAGGGTAAGTAGATGCATGTGATTATGCCATGGAGGAGGAATAATAACCAGTACGAAGAAGAAGAAGAAGAAGAAGAAGAAGAAGAAGAAGAAGAAGAAGAAGAAGAAGAAGAAGAGGAAGAAGAAGAAGAAGAAGAACGGGACGGGGATGAGTCCTAAACAAACAGCCACAGCCAATAAAAATTCTAGTTCTGCAGGCAAGGGTTAGCCCTAGCTACCTTGTCTCTATTATGCAATTATGCATTGCCGTCTCACTCTTTGGTCATTGTCGTAGGGTCACTCAACAGCCTGTTCAGTCCAACAGCCTAGCCTCCTCGATCACCACCGTTATTACAGAGCTCGATCTCTTAGATCAAATATTACAGGCGCACAGTTGGATCTTAATTTCGGTATTTTAGGTCCTGGTCGGATCTTAATTTGATTCTCTCTGCTATATCTGTGTGGGTAAGCAAAGCTTCGAACCAGCAAGGAAACAGAGTGCCCACCACAGCAACAGTTAGAACAGTCTTATATATATATATGTGTATACAAATAGCTCCAAACCTCAATAATGATCCTTCACATGCAAGCATGCAGTATATTTTTTTCATTTCTTTCATTTGATAAACAAATCCATAACCCTACTGTATAATATACAGTCTTTTACCTAAAACGAGTTCGTTATTGGAGGAATAAAGGCTTTTCTAACTATGTATTATTTCCATATGGACAGTATAAATCGTTCAAATTGGAATAGTTTCTTCTTCAACTGTAAATATACGAAGAAGATTTTCAGAAAAAGTCGGTGTAGTACTGTAAATCCATTTAGTCGTATAAACAATGTAACTGATCGAGTACAGACTACGTACGGATGAATACAACATTACCCGGTAGTAAGATTACCGGCCACTTAATTTGCCAGATAGTATTTGATTCGGCTTTTTCGTATATGCAGAATAATCACTGTAGGAAAAACAGAAAAGTCTACTGTGCGCATTATAAGATCATTTGCCAGAAGATTAATATATAGGACATAGCTAGCTGTAAAGTATTGTAATTTTCCAATTCTACGTACTATACAGGTGTAAATGTGATTTTCAAACTGTAAAAAGAATATATATAGAGGTGATCTCGGATTGCAGGTTGCAGCTAGCTTAATTAGCTCTCAGTAAATGTGATTTTCAAACTGTAAAAAGAATATATAGGTGAACTCAGATTGCAGCTAGCTTAATTAGCTCTCTCTCTCTCTCTCTGATACGTTGATCTCTCTAAAATGAAATGAATATGCGCTTTTCCAGAACAATAATGGAGTGTTAGATCAATCAGTACTTACTGTCAAGACGAAGGAAGGCTGCTATATCTCTGCTGGCTGGCTATGTTGTACTTGTAGTACATACACTTATTTTTCATTTCCAAACAGTAACGATTCTCATTTCTCAGCCGTGAAAGAAAATTACAAGTTGAGAGAGATGCATGAAAAAGCTGAAAAGAAGTCTGCAGAGATGGGGTTCTCATGAGAAGTGAATTTTTTTTTTTTTTACAAATAAAAACCCTTATCAATCTGCAATTTTGCACTCTCTGTTAATATTCCACTATTATCAGTATTATGTAGAGAAAAGCTTAGCTTGAGTACGTAGCTTGGTGATTGAACTTGTCCATAATGTAGTCCAGAGCTAGTACTATAATTGGCGATAAGGTTTTCGTGTCCAATAGGAAATGCCTTGGATAAGTTTTATCCAAGTTTTATAAACACAAATGACATTTCTGTATTTTTACGCACAAAATATGGAGTTGAGATTTTGTTTATTTGCATACGGGTTCAAACTTGCTCATTGTGAGGTTGGACCATGCTTGTGATCTGACAGCTCCACGAGAGACTACGTTTTCTTTTATCAGCTAACTATTTTTCGAGGGATCAACTGGCCGGCAGGGCCTTTTACAGTCATGTCAGCAAATGTATATGTGAAACTGTAAAAATCCTCCTTCAAAATCATTTTCGACAATATATATATATATATATATATATATATATATATATATATATATATATACAGTTCATATTCAGAGCGAAACTTCACTTTGAAATTAAAGTGTGAAGTTCGTTATTTGACTTACTTTTCAGTCATATTTCCACATCTTCATCGTTCAATTTGTAGAACCTAATGCATAAATCACTTCTGACAAGTTTTATTGAATGTGATGATCATTTGAGTTTTTATAATTATTATTTACACAAACAGTTCTGAATAGACATATTTATGGTCCGTTCGTCGATTTAATCTAATTCGGTACCTTAACGATCATCAAATTCAATGAAACTCGGCATGAGTGATCTATGCATTATGTTCTACAAACTGAACAGTGAAGATGTGAAAATATAACCGAAAAATGAGTTAAATAAGAAACTTCACACTTTAATTTCAAAGTGAAGTTTCGCTCTGAATATGAACTATATATATATATATATATATATATATATATACACATTTTCTTCCGAGAGGAATACGAAAGAGTTTTAAGATTACAACGAAGAGTCTCTACGCAACCGACAAGTTAAAAAAGAGAAAAGCAAAGGAGCTAGCGCTTGTATATCACAAAATTTGGGCAGATATATTGTTCTGCATAGGTTCACTCGAGAGGCCCATTTGGTCTCACACCAAACATTTTTGATCTTGATACTTCCAAACGATTTGGGCCTGCTGTTACAGCTTAGTCAATCTTATCTTTGTTAATGGAGAATCAGATTCCTGAGATCGTTTCCCAGAAGTTATATATATGATCGTGACTAGGGCTGCCACTTGGTTTGGTAAATACCAAACCGATCGAAAACCGACCGAAAATTTATGATTTGGTAAACCGAATTTTGGTAATCGAAATCGAAAAAACCGAAACCGAGAAATACCGAAAAAGTTGGTTTGGTTTTTGGTAAATACCGAATTTACCGAAATTCTAATTATTTAAAGACTTATATTTCTAAAAACACACAGACTAATAATTTTATCTCACGTTTTCAATTGTATATACCATTTAGTAAAAAACAAGACAATGAATAGAAAAATTCAACTATACTTTGTAGCATTCGGGTCTCAATTAAAGCGATCCACTTTAATTCAATATTACTTGTTATATAAAAACGCTCTTACCTACCCGTCTTAGTCGATTCATCACATACACACATAGACAAACCCACTTAGATGACATGTAACCGCCCATGTAAAAATTTAGGAATGTTTTTACCTCTCTTGATGATAGGGCTCCCCATAAGAAGCACAAGCGTAAATAAGGTTAGCCGCCTTGATCAAGGCCAAAAAATTATCAAAAATACCTAATTTTTCTACCATAGTCGTATTTCACTATATTGATCACAATATAGTTCACAAGGTTTTTGAAAATTTTGCTTCCTCTTTGTAGTTGGTTCACAAAGATGTACATATATATACATATAACTTACTAAATAAGTTATACCACATTACCACGCATGTTGTGGTTCCAATAATTACAATTCATAAAATTAAAATTCGACCGTCTGATGTGATCATTATAGTATAATACAATTATGATAGAAAATTCAATTGTACTCAATAATGCTCGGGTCTTGATCAAAGCGGTCAACCATAATTTAACGTCACTTATTACACGAAAAAGCTTTTATTACCCTTATGTGACTTATTTTGGTCGACTCTTCCACACACATACTTTCACATAGATGACACATAACTTATTCATATAAAAATTTGGAAACATTTACATCCTGACTATTTCGGTAGAAAATTAAACCATACTCGATAATGTGTACTGAAATGACTATCTTTTGTATATGTATTATCAGACTCTAGAAACTTAAGTGATATTTAAATTTTATAGTTTTGTATTGTTTTGTTATATTTTGAAAATATATTTGTTGTGAAATTTGGTAATACCGAAAAACCGACATCCGAAGTTGGTAAGATTTATCTCATACCGAAGTTTTTGGTTTGGTAATTGAAAGTCATATTTCATTACCGAAAGCTTTGGTTTTGAAGTTGGTAACGCCCATTACCGATTCGAACCGACCGAGTGGCAGCCCTAATCGTGACACATGCCCTGCAACTAAAGCAAAGTATATATGCTATTGTCTATTTGTAAAGCAAAGGCTCAGCTTCCCCCAAAGAGTATGATCTTTCTTAATCAATATCATTCTTGGTAATTAGTGACCGATGCACCTGAACCTTATAACTACAGTAGCTGTTAGATCGTGATCCAAATATGGTGGCTGCATAAAAATTCCCATACCAATTGATCAGAAGCATACATAGTGATTGAGGCTTGAGCTTTTGCTTTTCTGAAAGCATAACGAAAGGAAATTCTAAATTGCACTCAAGTCATCGATCGAGACCATCTTTGATGATCTTTTTTGGGAAAAATGATTGAACAATGTCTCACCCTTAAGACAAGCAAAACTTTGGTATCTCACATTTCAAAAACCTCAAAACGGTATCTCACGTTTTTATCCCGACTGAAAAATAGTATATAGGAGTAATAGGACCGTGAGATCAGTTAAGTTTATACTTTTATACTGAATGACCAATTTGCCCCTCATTATTCTTTTTATTTTCTAATAAAAAATGTGAAAAAGATTATTATTATTATTATTGTTTATCTCTTATATTTTCTGCAAACTGAGCAATTGGCCCTAGAGCAGGATTCCCTAACCTGTCCGGCGACGAGCCTGTCGCCGTCATCGTACGTGCTTGAGTAGATCGTGGTGGTAGAGTGAAGCTGGGTTCGCAATCGAAGTTTCTTTTTTCGATCGAAGATTTGCGGTGGTAAGGCAAAGGTTGGGATCCTCATGGCGGCGGCTGGGTTTTGGTTCCATCTTCTCTGGTCTCGATGGTAGAGTTTGTTGGTGGCGCGTTCGCGGTGGTGGCTGGGCGTGGTGGCATGGCTGGACTCGTTCACGAGTTTGTGTTGTTCTGCAAGGTCGATGGGATGGCTTTGTGGTGGTGTGATCTGGTTTGCAGCCACTGGATCTGTTATGGATCAGACTTCGATTTGGGAAAGAACGTGGTGCAGGTTTCCGCGTGAGGACGACGACCGTACTTGGAGGACGGTGGTTCGGCGTATCAGGCGGGATGAGGAAGGCAAGACTTGGTCGGCGGCGGTGGTTGTCTCAATTTCTTGGATTAGGGTTTCAAGTTAGACATTTCTGGATTTATTGCTATAGTTTTATTTGAGTCTGGTTTTCAGATCTCAAATAAGTCCTTACTCTATCGAGTTTGTTGGATAGATGTCATCGTTTTTGATAGGTAATTGAATTCGGGTAGTTGGTTTGTTGTTACAAGAACCCAGATTTCAGCTGGCCTTTGGCCGCGTATTTTATCAGCCTGTGTTGAACGTGCCGGGAGATCCTGGGATGGCCCACCCAATGTTATTCTGTTGTGGTCAGATCTTGTCTCAGTAATTGCTATTTATGTTGGTCAAGTTAACTCGAGCGGCTGCCTAATTCGGTTTCTATTAGATCCATTGACATGTCAGTCTCTCCTCTTCGGAGTGAGGATAAGTAGTTTGAGGCTAGAGTTATTTGCTTGTAGTTGTAATCGTTTGGTGAGTGTTGTGATTATTTTGTATTTACAGTTTATTGAATAAAATTTGTTTTAATAAAAAAATAAAAATAAAAACTGAGCGATTGGCCAGCTGATCATCCAAAATCAGATGGATTTTTCTAAGTCGCATGATTAATAGCCTATACCTAGCCATATAGTCGAGCATATACAGTTAGTCATCCAAGTTCGTTCTCTTAAGGTACATGTGTGTTTATAACCCAACCACCCATGTATATATGCTTGACAAGCATTTGCTGTCCTACCACAATGATGAGGTAATGAAGGAATATATCAGTTCCTTAATTGAGACAAAGTCCAATGGAAGACGAAGTCTCAATGGAAGAAAGCATACTTTTCAAACCTCACATGGTGAAGAGAGAAGAGCTGAGATTCCCTCAACTGGGTCCTCGTCCTCTTCGTCATTCGGAAACACCGCCGGCAACGTTTTTTTACTGTTTCTGCTCAGCCGGAAGAAGGTGGTCAAGTCCATCCTGTCAACGCCGCGCTAGCGGTACGAGTATTCAGATCGGACGGTGTATAATGATAAGCCAGATAACACTTTTACACAACATTTCTACAACAACATTAAGAGAAAATTCAGATTCGAAAGATTGTGGTGATGGGTTCATTGGGTTTGTCGGCGGGGACGCGAAAATGGATGATTGGAGTTTGTTGGGTTTGTTTGATTCAGTCCGTGTTTGATTTGGCAGCATGAGGAGTAGGAGGAGGAGGAAGAAGAAACATAAGACGACAAAAAGAGAAAATCATTGTGTATGAAAATAGAAAATCAAAATTGAAATTGACGAAAATAGCCCTCCTAATATGTCTATCGTTAGTTTTCTTGACGGAGTTAATGGTTTCAGACTTCATTCTTTAGTCGGGGTAAGAAAGTGAGATACCGTTTTGAAATTTTTGAAAGTTGGGATACCAAAACTTTGCTTCTGTAAAAGATCAAACACTGTTTGGATCATTTTTCCATCTTTTTCTTTTACCTACCGCACCAGGGGCGTAGCTAAAGGGCGGGGGGGGGGGGGGGGGGGGGGCAGAAGGGTCATTTGACCTCTCTCAGTGTCTGAAAATCAAGCTCTAATAGGTTCATGTGTTAGAAACTCTTCTCATTTGACCTCTATATCCTTTTCTTTTTGGGTCTGAAGTTGACCTCTTACGTCAGAAAAACAAAGGAACAAACATAAAGATTAGTTTAAACATTGACCCAATTACCCACAATGTATAATTTACACCAACTGCGCAAAACTCTAGTTAATCGAAACAGTGTATTTTATAAACTTTTTTTTAAAATTTTCTCCTCGTATTCTCTATGTGCCGTTCTACTCTTGTTTTTTTTAAGAGGACACTATCATTTTTTTGTTCTATATAATTTAAAAACAACAAGTTGAAAGATGCTACTGTTTCTTTTGTATTTTGGTAGATTTATGAAACAAAACGGTGTCGATTCATTAAATTACTACTATAATTATATATAATTTATCTAAAAGAAAATTAACAAAAATGTATGTAATGACCATTTTGGCTTGTGATGAATGAAAATTGCACATGATTTATATTTGATTAAAAAAATCAATACATGCAATATATGTTACCTATTGAGATTTTGATAAAAAGAATCGTTGTTATATACAATAGATTATGACCCTCCTAATTATGATTTCTAGCTACACCACTGTACAACACGACACGAGTAGAAAACCTAATCAATGGTACTCGTTATATATATATGGTGCAACATACACATCATTTTGCTCCTTCCAGAAGGACATAGTTTGTTGAATTTTACACAGCCATGTCATAAACCTATTCGAAGGAGAGATTTGGATCAAATCATGAAATTATAAAAGGAGATGAAACAAAAACAATCGAGAGACAAACAATCGAGAAAATTCGAAAACAAAAAAGGCTCATCCTCTAATCAAATTAGAAGTCCTCAATCTTTATTTGGACGATGAAAAAACAATTTTATGACCAACAATATCAATGCTTCACTCATGCAAGCAACAAGTTATGTATTTTAGAATGAGCACGCATGAACATATTATCTGAACAAACAAACACTTAAGGGCCGGTTTAATATTGAGTTTTTGGGATTAAAATCACTTATAATCACAATTTTAGATAGATTTTCTGTTTGGTAAAATCTTAAAACATGCTTATTTAGAACTTTTTAGTTTAAATAACTATAATTTTATAAAACAGATTAGGGTTGCTTATTTAAAACTGAGTTTTTAAAAAATTGAGTTGTTAAAATACAATACCAAACTAAGTGGAAGTCTTAAGTTGAAAGAAAACGCGGCTACATAAACACACAAATCTCAGAGCTAGCTAGAGCTAACTAGTTAGGAATATAAGAATATGCAGAACACGTTGTGTAACAAGATGAACAAGAGACTAGGCAACAATCTTTATTAACCATGAATGATTGAGATGCCTAGCTACTCATAAACAAAGTCATCTTCTTTCCAAGAACCAAGAGACCAAGAAGACTCAAACAAGAGCACAATATAGTATAAAACTATGAATCATTGGAATTATTCATCAAAACATTGCCTTGGACTTTACTGTTTAGGTTGCCTCTCTGCAAGTCAACTTTGCAAATATTTCTTAATCTCAGCAGTCCTCACATGCTACATCATTTACAGTAAATAATAATAGTATTACCCAAAAAGAAGAAGTAAATAATAATAGTAATTGAATCTACAAAAAAGAAAAAAAGAAAAAAAAAGAAAAAAGAATTTTGTATGAATAATGATTTTCCACATTCATATATAGTTTATGATTCAGATCACGCGGTTTGTGGGATCAAAACCCTCCACCAAAAACCGCGTTAACCACAACTGAGGTGAGTGCTCAAGAAACCTTTTGATCTCTCACAATTACAACACTTTAGATTTTTATTAAACACGACAAAACCATCTTTGGCTTAACTTTGCTTCTTCCTCTTCTTCTTCTTCTTCTTCTTCTTCTTCTTCTTCTCCTAGCCTTCTTCTTCCCTCCTTCCTTCTCAAAGTCAAAGAAGAAGGAAATAAAATGGTGTTCACCACCTTACTGTTGCTAGCGCTTCTATTTCTTGCTGCCTTCTTTATATATTTCCCCAACCGCAAGCTTCTTGCATGGTTTCAGTCTTTCTTACCAATCCAAACGGTTTCTAAATCGACTGCAACGAAGAAAGAAGCCGTCGTTAGGTCAGTGATGACAACAAAAAGGGAGCAGGAGGATCCGGAGCTGAAGCGAGTGTTTGCTACGTTTGACAAGAACAGTGATGGGTTTATAACAAAGCAGGAGCTCAAGGAGTCGCTGAAGAACATCAGGGTGTTCATGAGTGACGAGGAAGTTGATGAAATGGTGAAGAAAGTGGACGCAAACGGAGACGGGCTGATCGACTTTTCCGAGTTCTGTTTGCTCTGCCAGGGTCAGTCCATACTTAGTGGAGAAGAAGAAGCTGGAAATGAGGTGGAGCAAGAGGAGGAGCTCAAGGAGGCTTTTGATGTGTTTGACAAGGACAAAGATGGGTTGATTTCTGTGGAGGAGTTGGGGGTGGTGTTGTGCTCTTTGGGTTTGAGAGAGGGGAATAGAGTTGAGGCTTGCAAGGAAATGGTGAAGAAGGTTGATAAGGATGGAGATGGTATGGTTAATTTTGATGAGTTCAAGATGATGATGAAAGGTGGGAGGCTTCTCACAGCTTTTTGATCAAGTCAGGCACTTGGTTCAAGTACTCCAATTAATCACACACACGCACCATTGTTGTATAGGAAACAAGAAACTGTTATGTTCTGGTTCATCAAGATTCTCAAGCTCCCTGCAGAAACTAGATTCACAATCCTCTCTAACCGACAATCCACTATTTTTTCCTTTAATTTCAGAATTGTATTTTTTCTTTTGCCTCTTGCTGTATGATCTCCAATCTTATGCAGTACTATGATTATGGGTTCTATTCAGTCTACCTTGATAATGTTACTTTTTCATTAAAGGCTTACCAACTAAATTGAGTAATTTATGCTCTGTATGTGTAGTTGCACACCAACTATTGTCAGAAATTTATTCATTTTAAGCCAATTCCAGCAACCCATCCTCTAGGTTTTACTTCTCTATGTGATTTCATGTGCTCAACTTTAAATTTCATGGCAAATAAATAAGATAAACCCAGCATCTCTGCTGGCATTTGCCTTGGAAAAAAGGGGAAAAGGAAAGAAGCAAAAGCTAGGTGTTTTGGTCAGTAGACCAACACACTTTCTGAAACTACCAAGCAATACAGAGAAGACGCATTCATCCTACAGCAACAGCCAGTTACAGGCCTGCAAGCATAAACATAAAAGGATACCAGTCAAAAGGTGATGCAACAGATTAACATGATCAAACTCATCTGTATGAGAGGTTGGTAATGATGCATTGAAGAGGAGACTTGGAATGTACAAGAGTTCGACCAGAGACATTCAACAATATTGACAAGAACTGAAAGCATATATTCTCATCATTTAAGTATAGAGGGGATACAATTGAATTACAAATATCACTCTATAAACTAGAAAACAACTCCAAATATAAATGCAGTGATGGGCCAAATGGCAACGCGTACAAATTCTTGACGATGTGTTTGATTGGAACTCTATCCGTGTCTTCATCAGTAGAGAAGAAAGCCGATACATAGCCGTTGTCCAGATAACACGGCCTAATGAAGCGCCTTCATATAAATTACAGCACCATACTGAAGCATATAATCTATTCTCAAAGAAATTTCAAATCATCTTTTTCTCCTGTCTAGAACACATCAGGGTGAAACTGCCCTGGAATGGAGCTGCTTTGCTGAGCTTGCTTCAGGTGCATCGTAAGTGCATAGTTGTTCACCTGTTGAGGTATAAAAAAAAACAGTAGTAATCAGAATACATGGAACTCATGAAGCAGCAGTATAGTTTAAGCAAGCAATGAGAGTGAAAAACAGGAAACAAATCCAAATGAACAAGTAGCAAGGGAATCATGTAGATGCCAGCTTTTACAAAACAGAGGACATGTTCTTTTCCCCTTGGGGAGGAAAAGTGAGATAATAACATTCTTGTAATTGAAACAGAGAGAAATCCCAAACTTCTACCGAAATGTAACATTGTACAAAGTTCTACCTCAAGAGTTCTCAGTTGTTCCTGGTACTGGGCCACCAGTTGCTTAAGATGCTGCAGTTCCTGCCCTCTGTCTTCACACTCTTTTTGACGTTCATGCTGAGTGGATACAGCTCGCTTCAGGATCGTGTTTTCCTGAATAAGAGCTTCCATTTGTTCCTTCAGCATCATATTTTCCTATATCAACACAAATCACAAGTACAGTGTTACACCCACAAATTTTAAAGAAAACAAAATGCGAAGTGGAATAATAGAGAACAAATTAATTATAAGATGTATAGAAACGATTAGAAGACATCAAACCTGTTGAAAGCTTTGGGCTGCCTCTGTGGATGCACGTGAACAGATGGATTTCTCCAAGACCTCAAGCACTCTTGAGGCACGAGCTTTAGCATCTTCCATATTGGAGGCACTCATCATCTCTCTAACAAAGAGCTCTACCCAGTCGGCTCCTTGCGAGGGCAGGTTATTTTGACCTGATAGATCATCGTTACCGGAACTTTCTCCATTTGCCGCTACTGCACCTGAAACAAAGTGATACTGTGAAAACTTGTTTCAAGATGAGCATAAACTTGTAAACTCGCTATACAAAAGAAGCGGTGAAAACAAATGTCACATAACAGAGACTCCAATTTAACTTCCTCTTCATGAAAGTTGCACGTACAAGAAAACATTGTACCACAATCAAAAACACATAACACCAATACGGTTATGTCGATATAAGTTAAAAGATGCCAAAAAGAACCTCTTCATACCTTGTGCCTGGGTTTGCACATTTGCAGCAGAACTCAAGCGCAGCTCATTCAAACTTCTGATAGCTGAATCCAAATTATCACCGCATTCTTCAAGTGCTTTCTCCAGAAGCTAGGACATTGACACAAATACAGTCAGTAACTTATAGTCTAAACTGCGTCGATACAATATACACATATGATCCAAAACTGAAGGATCAGGAAAACCTCTGTCAACAAAAAGGAAAGTAGCACATATACAAACCCACACGGCGCATTGATACAAGAAATGAAAACACCACGCCATTCTTCTTCGGCCCACCAATTCAACCGATAAATGTCTTCCTTGTTGCTAAATAACGAAGATCGCAATACAAAAATTGATAAACCGATTCAAATCAATAACGGAAAATCCAACCTGATTGTCCATATCCGGGAAAACGGCCGTGAGCTGGTCGAGAAGCGGCGACGAAGAATAAGAAGAAGCAGCAAACGACGACGTCCCGGTGAAGCGAACCGGAGACGACGACGAAGAAGAAGAAGAAGAAGAAAAGCGGATTCTCTTGGAGGAAACAGGAGGAGAAGTAGAGGACGGCAGCTGCTCTTCGAATATCGACGATCTCTTCCCGCACACTACGGCAGACATGTTTCGATCTCCCTCACGCTCTCTCTTCTTCTTCCTCCTCCGGCTCCTTCTTCCTTCTCATGCAGCGCACCGTTTCGATATCCCCCAAATTATTTACCGATCCAGATCGTACCCTAAACACTACTATTCACCCCGATTCGTCAAATTCTGTTACTCTTTTTTCTGTGTCTGAAACTCCTCGGGAAGCGAAGCGGGGTGTTATTGGGGGGATCGGTTGAGTGCTTTGGAGGTGTGACGGTGTTTTCTTTATCTTGTTGAGAGTCGTGTGGCGACTTTGGTCAAGGTATTGGTGCCGCCCTGCCTTGCAAGATTAGTTTATATTTGGGCCGGTGATTTTGAGATTGGAAATTTTGAGGTCATTGAGGCCCAACCCATGTTTAGAGCCCAACTCTTGAGAGAGTCGATATTTTACACCTTGTGGTGTTTTCGAATTTTCAACCGTTAGATTAACATGTTCATTGTATTAGACTAAGAGCATCTCTAACAGTTTTCTTATTTTCTTAAACTTCTCAATTTTGAGGAATATAGTGATGTTTTTAGGTCCAACAGTTTCTCCATCTCATTCCCCAAAATGGCGATGAAGAAGAAAAAGAAGTCTTCATTCCCCAAAATTAAATTCTTCACGTGCTCCAACGAATTTAAGACAACAATAAAATATTTTATTGGTAGTTTATTGTTACAATGAAATATATAATGTGTTTTGTTATAATTAATGATGATATATTATATTTTATTATTGTATTAAATGCCGAAATCTCTAAAATGAAGAAGCAGGTGGATTTTGATCATAATTTTTTTAGCGATTTTAGCTTTTGCTTCCTTATTTTAGAGAAATTTTGAGGAAACTCTTAGAGATGCTATAACCGTGTGGTGTTTGTAGCTTTTGTTTGGTCACAACTAGCTTCTTTATATCTTCAACTATTAAATGCTTTAATTGTTTAGAGAGAAAAAAAAACAGAGAACCAGTTAAAGAATTTAAAGAAGCTCTTTGCGATCAATTAAAGATTATACCCACAAAAATTGAAAGAGTACAAAGAAAGTGAAAATTATTCAATTCACAAACCGTGGGGTTTCACTAGCAGCTCAGATATCACCACAAACAACTAATTCCGGTGGCGTTGGCTTTTTATCTACCTACATAACTTTACCTCAAAGACCGTATGTTTGTGGTTACTAACCCTATTTGATGAGCGTTTCTCTTATTCTTGATATCCAACTCAAATAAACACTTTATTGATCCATAATACTTTTGTGATTCCGAAAACACATTTTATGAGATGGATTACGGTCTAAGTCTATTACTTGTGCTCTCAAATTGTGCTTTGGTTATTATAATTTTAGACTTTATGAAACATCACATTGTATTTAAATTTAGTGTGCTATCAGTTCCGTCCTACGGTTTTGCCTTGTGTTAGGAGGCAGAGATAGAATCATTTAAACAAACAAAATTGCAAATAATAGAATTGGGTCTGAAAACTGAAATGGACTGACCCAAAAAAGATGCTCTGTACCAAACTCCACTTGAAGCACTTGAAGTGATGATGAGCTTGTTCTGCAGTCACCCAGTTGGGTTTTGCCCTTTTCATATTCATGCGACCGGGAACCTATTCAACAACATCATTAGCTCCACATCAATCACGTATCAGGTAACGTTGTCACTTTTCAGTCTAAATTATATACCCCGATTGATGGTTCATCATCTTGTTCGGTTATAACTTAACGGGTTTTCAGATCTAAGAGAAGCTCACAGTACGCATGCATGAATGGTTTTGTGGTCACGTACACAAAATCGGAGAGGAATCAAAACACCGAGATGCACTTGAAAGCAAAGCTATTGTCTAAGTAAATTCGAAAAAGGGTTTGGGTATATTTGTAGTGCAGTGCTCTGAAGCATGTGGATCAATACCAGTAACCTTATGAACTTGAAACTTCGATCTTTCTCCTTACACCAATTATAGGGTTTGCTAAAAGCTTCATACATCTAAGATGATGGGATATCTTGTTTGCCCATATGATGACCTTGAGTGGGTTACACTAGTCAGCAGCCAGTGTCCTTAAATCTGTGGGGGGTCCTATACACTTAGTGGGGGCAATGGGCACAAGCACCTTTCCAACAAGGCCTTTGTCAAGTTGTAAAGCACAGTGGTGAGATAGAAGAACAGAGAGTTTTTGGTGTTTGATGTTTGATGTTTAGCAAAGATGGTTTTAAGGGAAACGAAAAACACTAAGAATAAGTATGCTAACACTCTTCATCTAAATGGAATATGATCTCTCTCTCTCTCTCTCATGTTGGGTACTGGTTTTCTTCACCCAAAGAAGCATCAAGTTCGTTTATATGTGTAGAATACAATTTTATTTTGTGGTTGGTTGACGAAATGACCTCTCAACAAAGCACTGTTTCTATCTTTTTCCATTAAAAATGCCCCCCTCATGAAGGAAAAAAACCTACCTATCCCATAGGAATATATCTGCACTGCCAATGTGAGAGAGAGACAGAGAGATGATCAGATTGCACTCAAATATGCTCTTGACTATATTTGTATTGGATTTGACCAGACAATAATACAAGCAAAGCAAGAATTGTTTAATTATCTAAGTAAGCAGCTTAATTGGGAAAGCTTTCAATTGTTAATTCTTACACACCAGAGTTTCCTTAATCGTTGGGGAAGAAGATCTTTCGGTCCGGTGCAATGGGATATGCACACTTCATCAATATGCAATAAAACTGAAAACCAGTCAGAGACTGATGTCTTCTGCGTCTGGAGTTCTGAGTTCTGACCACAGTCCTATGTCACTATGAAGTCTCAGTGACTCAGTCAAACTCTGATCACATAATTTTGCCAAAGGCAACAAAGTTTCCAACTTTTCCCATTAAGGCCATAAGTTTCTGTTTATTGAGTTTGTTCTCATACTAGTAAAACTTGTGTTTAAGTAAAACTGAGTCTGAGGAGGAATTTGATAGGACCATTAAGGATTTGGAATCAGAAGACTAAACTATGTACTGTAAATATTCTGATTAGCTATGTTTGCTGCTTCAATTAGGCCCCAAAAACTATGCTTTTTTCCTTGGTAAAGATTACATTATTGTAATAATACTGTCATGAAGTTACAAAATTGCATATGGTTTTCACCAAGTGCAATTCTGGGATAACTGACTATTTTTCTCCCATGATTGCTGAACTTGCAGGGTCCCTTTTGGGACTAAACTGACAAAATAGTTGTTGGATTGGTATCTTTTGGTAATTTTCTCAAGCAAAGCCAGAGAGCTACAAGAGGTTCCCATCCCCCACACAAAAGGTGGTGGCAAAAAAGTTCTTTTTGTACTCACTGCGATGATGGCGTTGATGATGATGATGCCTGCAATCTCAAACAGCAACACCACCAACACTCCCAAATTCCCACTCTCACTTTTTTCTTCTTCTCTCTTTTTTTCCTCTCTTATTGTTTTGTGAGTTCGTTGCTTATTGTACCCATAAGCAACAAGAGCCGTGGTGATCACAGTCTCTCTCTGGGTCTCTATGCATTTGTGGTGACATAATAAACCCACGAAAAGCTGAGAGCTTGGAAGAGAGAGAGAGGGAGAGCCACCATGGAGAAGAAGTGTGGGTGTTGGGCTGTTCTCAGACGCGGTGTTAGTGGTTCCTGCAAGTCCTCTGCTTCTAAAGATTCTGCTAACTCTATTCCTCGTACCAGTCTTGTGTATGATGCAGGTATATATCTATATGTATTACATATATTGATATATATTATCATAACATGTACATCTTGGCTTCATTCATTTCATTCTGGAATTTGGGTTTAAAGCTTTGTCTTCTGTAGATTGATCTAAGTTTCTATAAAATGCTCTATTTGAATGTTGCTGTGGATGTAACTGTAATTCTGTCTTCAGTTTGTCACAGACTTTGGTAGTGAAATCTCTCTGTGTCTGTCTTTTGTGAATTCCAAGTCAATTGAAGACAAGTTTCTCTGGGAAAGGTTTAATACTTTTGTTGTGTTTGTTTTATGAAGTTTGAAACTTTTGTTGTGTGTGACGGTCTCTGCAGTCTTAGTTGTACTGGGAAATCATGATCTAGTTTGTGACATGGAAACTACAGATCTCAAACTTGGGTTGTGTTAGAATCACTAATCTAGCATCAAATTTTCAATCTTTTGTGTTCTGGTGATAGTTCCTTCAGTGAATAAGTAGTAGTTGAAGAGTATGAGAGTGATTTTGTATCTGGTTTCCATGATGAGAGGCTTCTGGTTTCAGTCTTTTATGAACTGAATACCATGCTGCTTGATCATTAATTTCACCTGTATATGCTAAAAGTGAGCTTTAAGGTTTTACATCCTATAGTTTACTTATCTTCTAGCTCAATTTGTTTGTGAATAAGGTCAGTCATGTGGAAATATTGGTTTAAAACAAAAGTTGGACTTGATGTTCTCATTCATAGTGTTAAAATGTGGTGATAAAAAGACTTGTGCTTGAAGACTGTTGGCTAACACACATTTCATCCTTGCAGCAACTGAAACCAGGTATCTCAATGCTAGTAATAGAGACTTCTTGCCCCCTAATGAAGCACAACTATCCTCAGATACTCCCAATCCACCACCATCAGATGAGAAGCCTACTCGCCAGTTGCTCCAATTCAGTTTTCAGGAGCTGAAATCTGCAACCGGGAACTTCAGACCTGATAGCATTCTTGGGGAAGGTGGATTTGGATTCGTCTTCAAAGGATGGATAGAGGAAAATGGAACAGCACCAGCAAAGCCTGGATCAGGGATTACAGTAGCAGTTAAAAGCTTAAAGCCAGATGGTCTCCAAGGCCATAGAGAATGGGTGGTTAGTAGAAATATCTGGCTTGGGTTAGTAGGTTATTGTTGATAAAGGATTGTTGTTTAGGCAGTGAAAATTGGGAAATGACATGTGACCATTTGTTTGATGCAGGCTGAGGTCGACTTTCTAGGACAGCTCCACCATCCTAATCTTGTAAAGCTTATTGGGTACTGCATTGAAGATGATCAACGGTTGCTCGTTTATGAGTTTATGACTCGTGGGAGTCTTGAAAATCATCTCTTCAGAAGTGAGTATGAGTATATTCTTGTTCTATTTCTGCATAGTGGATAAACATGTGTGATCATATTAAAATTCAGTTGTAGTCTTTCACCACACCTGAGTACTTATGTGATCAGATGGGAACCAGACTAGTACTTTTGCACAACTGCATTGTTGAAATTTAGTAGATAAGCCTTCTAGTAACGATTTAATAATTTATGCCTCTATATGATTTAAGATAGATCTTTTTGAAAATTTTGAAGGGACTATACCTCTTCCATGGTCCAATAGGATTAAGATTGCACTTGGTGCAGCAAAAGGGTTGGCCTTTCTCCATAATGGTCCAGAACCAGTTATTTATAGAGATTTTAAGACGTCCAACATCCTGCTTGATTCGGTAAGTTCTTAATGTTACTGGTTAACAATGTTTATTCTTTTGCTTGAATGATTCAACAGATTGGGTTTTCTTTATAGGAATACACTGCAAAGCTTTCAGATTTTGGTTTGGCTAAAGCTGGGCCGCAAGGAGACAAAACACATGTTTCTACCAGGGTAGTTGGAACATATGGCTATGCTGCCCCAGAGTATGTAATGACTGGTAAGGAAGTTACTGATATCAAAAGAGATTTTGTTGCTCCCAAAGAAATTTGAGATCAAACAAGTAACAAATTTGTTTTCTTCATTTTCCCAGGACACTTGACCTCTAAAAGTGATGTTTACAGCTTCGGCGTAGTTTTACTTGAAATTTTAACAGGAAGAAGATCAATGGACAAGAAACGCCCAAGTGGGGAACAAAACCTTGTCTCTTGGGCTAGGCCATATTTAACTGACAAGCGAAAGCTTTTTCTTCTTGTGGATCCTCGCTTGGAATTGAACTACTCCATCAAGGCGGTACACAAAGTCTCACAGTTGGCTTATGACTGCCTTCATAGGGACCCCAAATCTCGGCCTACAATGGATGAAGTAGTGAGGGTTCTTACTCCATTGCAAGATCTCAATGACCTTGCTATCATGTCTCACCATGCTCGTTTATCTCAACAAGCAAGACGCAAGAAGAAACCCGATCATCATGGAAGTCAACAGCAGCTGGCCTTCACCCACTCTAAGAGCATCAGAGCTTCTCCATTGAATACTGGAAAGCAGCAACGTCGATGATGGCTTGGTCAACTCACTGCTAAATGGGGTTGTGTGAGGATTTTTTTTTGTGTTTGTGTAACTTTTGGGGTGCATGTAGAAGGGACACAATGGAAGAGGAATTAGATGCAGGTGATCCTTTTCTTCCATCCCATTTGCTTGCACTAGACAGCTAACCATGATCAATTTGGAACAATCTCCATAATTTGTCTATGTTTCTCATATCTATGATGTAATTAGATAAGACTGCTGATCATTTCAGAGATTGGTATTTGCAGCTACATGAATGCCACTATGCCAGTTCCTTTGAGGACCTGCACATATGCAATTTCATTTTCTTTCCATTATGTAGATTGCTGCTGTTACAAACAGAACATATGCCTTCCACAAAGATGAAAAGTATGCATTTATATAGATTCTGTGCATAAGTTTCTGACATAAGCATTTAACATCTTATTAGCCTCGACTTATTCCTAAGCAATTTGTACAAAGCATCAACTCAATCAGCTTTCCAATAACATGCAAGAGATATGGATCTCCCATAGCCATATATAGCAGCATCCCCCTAGCCTAGCCTCTAAAGAATATACCCTTCCATTTTTTCCGAAAGTGAACTTTAAACTTGCTTTATGAACAGTAGGGATCATTCTGTCTGAACCTCCATTATGCCATCTTCTAGGGAATCATTGCACAGTGGACATAATAACAGAAAAGAATTACCTACTTTTCATTCAACTCTGGAAAATTGTGAGTAACAAAGTAAAAAGATTTGGTTTCTGAAAAGGAGATTGTATTCAATCCAAGTACATTAGGTTCTAGTATTCAAGCAGCTAGAACTTCTGCAGTTCATTTACTCAACTCAACACATCAATTTGTAACATTTTTCTGTGAATCTGCTTCCTGGATATATAACAAAAACGAACACTCTGACTACAAAGAATGAACGAATTTGATCTCCTACATATAAGATGCATATATAATTCTGGAGTTTATCGTTGTTTTCTCATAAAAGAAAAAATTGATGTATAATTCTGCAGTCGATTCATGGTTCACAGAATCACATCAAATTTGATATGGCAGTAGCGACGCAATAAATTGCTTCTGGCCTCCACAAATCTTATATGTAGTCATTCAATTTCATCACAAGCTGTGTTCATCATGATCAGATCATAAGCTGCATTATTGATCGATTGCAGGGATAGCTTCTTCTTCGCTCATAATATATCATAGCCTCTTTTCCCGTTGATCATAAGCTATTAGCTGATAGATGCCGAACAAAACGAAGCTGCAGATACACATAATTTACAACAACAAAATCTAGCATTAGCAATCCTGAAAAAGAATAATCGTTTCCACGAAATCAATTATTACGTACAGTTTGATCAATTTATCGGTACCTGATCGCCATCTTTGATTCCAATGACTCTAATATATGCCTTGTAATCAAGTAGCTTCTTGCCATTGTAACATAAGCAAAAATGACCCCAGACATGCGACCTGCACATATTGATCCTTAGGAACTTGAATTTCCAACTAATTATAAATCAAAATTCATGAACAGGATATGATATATACCATGAAATCACTTCATCATCATTTGCTGAGTGATCAAAAACATCCTTCACGGCCTCTATTAGTTTGGCCACCTTTGCCATCCTTGAAACTTGCACGTCTAAAATTCAAGAAGCAGAGAGAAAGTTATAAATGATCAGAAACATACTCTAGTCTTGTTTCAATGGAAGACCACACATCTAGATACATACGTACATACGTATAAAGCATATGCAAGCATGCATGACATACATCTTATCTACGTACCGAAGGTAGAGCCGTCCAATTTGATAACAGAGAGGTTAAGAGGCTGCTGAGGCATCTTGTGGTAAGCAAAGCTCTTCTTGATAAGCAGCCGAGGCGAAATTGATGAGATTGAATGGGATGAGAGACGAGAGCGGAGTCTATCCGACTTCGTCCACAACTCATGCGGTTCACAAGTTTGCAACATCTCTGATGGCGAAACGTTACAATTGAAGTTAATGAACAAATGTTGATGATTGGTTTGGTACAATCAACTGCGAAGTTAAGAATGTTCTTCAGCCTGAACAAACAAGATGTTTATACCCTATGCACGAATTCGTTTCTAGTAACCATAAGAATGTTAATCTGTTGTAAGTTTTTTTTTTTTTTTTTTGAGGAGGAAATCTGTTGTAAGCTGATACACAAGAAAAACAAAAATAATCAGAACTAACCAAACTAATACTGTTTTGCATATGGAGCTGAGATGATCTAAGTGGTAAATCCCACCATTTTCTGAAGCCTAAATCCTCGGTACATCGTTAGATTGTTGTGCCATACATAGATTTCTATATGTGCTGAAAAGTCTGGCTCCTTCCAAAGGGTTAATTTGGGTGAAAACACGTATTTACCCACAAAAGAAGTAAAGAATGATCAATAACGTTAAAGGGATGGTTAATTACAGATGTGAAATGGTTGGATTACAGATCTATTCTTTAATGTTCCAGAAATGATGATTAACAATAAAATCAAACGCTCTTATATTTTCAGAAAGAGCCTATAAAATTAGTTAATTTGGAGATGTTTTTCCTACATACGCTGGTATTATACATAACATTGGACACATGGAACATCCAAGATTGTGAGTAAACAGTAATGTAGATTGATATTATCTTGAACGAAAGACAATTTTTGAATATTGTAGTAATGAATCTCTTGGTCAATTACTGACGAGGTGAACACTACTGTATAACCAATATTTGTTACTATAAAAAAAACATTATACAATGAGAGCTCAGCTGACAATAAAAAAAAAATTAATAGAGAGAGCAACTCACATTTTAAAGTTGAAAGTAGCTATCAACTAAAGTCCAAAGGGGAGAAGAAAAAAAATCAATAATTGCTTCTTTATCTGTATTTTGATGATTATTCCATGCATTTCATTTTCGTGGTGATATAATCATCAATTCGTAGATAAAAGAAACTCGATCATGCATATACCTCTAGCTACAAGAGATAGAAATAGTCGGTAATGTTTAACGTGCGCTACAAGTTGTATGATTTTATATGCCTTTTTACGTCTTCAACTAAACCTAATATGTAAGTACGTTGACATCTTTGACTGCAGTACTGGATCCTGGATCTTCAAAATTGAGTAGAAATACTTACAGAAATATAATGAAAGGGTTATTTGGTTCGATTTAAGTACATGCAATCTCGATCAGAAGTAACTGAAACATGCATGTCTTTCAACATTTCAACAACTGTAACGAAAATCTAAGAAAGTATTGATATTTCATGTGAGAGACAGAAAGTAAAGATTGCATATCTGTGGTTGATCGATTTCGACCAAATAATGCGCTTGCTTGGACCAGAAAGCAGATTAAAACATCAAATATATCATCAGCTGTGGCATATATAGCTCGGAAACAAGGAAGAAGAAGTGTTAGTACACTCGCTGTACATAAAAAGTTCCTGCATAAAATTGACATCAGTAAGTGATACTTGTGAAACTAGAGGTTACTGAATAAGCCAGCGAACAGATTAAACGAAATCAGTAACATATGGTTGATATGTAAGACAATTGAGCCACACACAATTTCATGTAGAAAGTGACATAAAATAGCAATACAAGCTAGCTAGCTGAAGCTAATATATATATATATATATATATATATATATATATATATATAAACTACGAACTGAAATCTAGCTATGAAGTAATAGAGGAACTAAAAGCAATCGAAAGGGTATGTAGAAGCAATTATTTAAGAAAGTGATATTGGCGCGGCTCAATCTGAGATCAATTTACGTGGCCTGCAGCAGCCATATGTTTGTAAATCTGTCTTCGGATTGAACCTCACCAACATCGCTTTCGATTCATCTCTACTGCTTCCTAACCCTGAACCATCGAATTGCTCCTTATATATGATTTCGAAAGGAGACTATATGCATAAAGGAGATGTACTCTTTAAGCACCATGAACCCGAAGCTAGCAGAAACAATCAAGATGTTCAAAACACTTTGTATTTCTTCTGCCTTTTAAGCTTGCAGGCAGGTCTCCTGGTACCACTTACCTAAAAAAAGGGAGAAAGTACTTGAATAAAGAATAATCAATCAAATTAATCAGGTCCCATGTCGATCGACCAAAAATTTAAAACAACAATAATCAGATTTTTTTAGGTAATGAAATAATTGATTAAGGTGGCTTCTAGCAGCTAGCTTAAGCTTGGTGGAGTTGGAGGCAATGTATATATATAGTGGATTTTGGGATTATGTATCTGGTGTTGAGTTGGGGCCAAGTAGTAGTGTTGTTGTTGGAGTGGGTCGATCTGTTGGAATCATGATTTATGACTATGTATATCCAAGAAAGTATTTAATAATTGCAGATTAATATATCAAATACTAATGCAAAGGGCAATATACCATTTTATATTTCAGTACTACATATATGAGAGCAAACACAAAATAGAAAAAAAAAAACCCATTTCCAAATGTGCATACATTGGTTCCTAGCTACCTAGCTATCTCAGCTATAGTTTGGTTATGGAACAAAACAGTGAGTCAAAAACCAAAGGCAGATCAGTTAGTAAACAAAGATAATGAAATGATATGAGGGTTGCTAAACATCAGTATATATAGCAGAATAAACATGCATATGCATATCTGTGACTATAGGAAATCATTTATCAGAGAGAGAGAGAGAGAGAGAGAGGGAGATAATGGAGGAGAGAATGAAGATGATGGAGAGGGAGAGAGAATGTATACTGGTAGGGTTTGCCTCGGGATGGGAAGAAGGAGAAGATGAGAAGGATGAAGATGATGGAAGATCAGGTGAGTGAAATGATTTCAATGGGGAGCAACATGCACTTACTTTAGGGTTTCTCAATTCCCTCATATATGCATGCTTAGTTTCTACTCAATATAAATCAAAACTAGCTAGCTACGCATGCACCTGAAAATATTCTCCACCGAAAATTCCCAAACAACTCCTTTTCATTCTACCTCTCTCTCTCTCTCTCTCTCTCTCTCTCTTTCTGCAACTATTAACTATATATTTGCCACACCTCCCCTTTTTTAATTTAAACCAAAGAATAACATGCTTGGCTTATTTGTACCCCTGTATATATAAAATTTTCCTTTCTATATATGGTAAACAGAAAGATTACAGTATGGCTTCTAGGGTAGGACAAAAAGTAGGTTTCAACTGAGTACGTTCTAGTACTCTCTCAAGTAGCTATAAGCCAAATCACAGTTTGTATTGCCCAAAACTAATTGATCTGGTACTAAAAGATGGGTCAAACTCTGTGTGTATGATCGAATCGAAGTCTTGGGAACATGAGTGCAGAATGTCAGCGAACGTATTTGTCTAGAAAACAAAGTTTCTGAATAGAAGGAAGGAATAGGTACGAAGTTGTTATCTTTCACACACGCACAAGCAGAAGCAAAAGGGAAACACAGGATGATCAAGTAGAATTAGATAAAGGATATAATTAGCAGCAGGAGAAGAAGCAAGTCTTACAACTCAAAGCGGAGACACCGGCGCCAAAGAAGCCCTGCCTTGTGGCCTTTGCTGCATTACCTCTAGGAGACACTTCCCTTGGTTTTCCCTACCATTGCTACCTCTTGCTTTCTCATTCCTTTTTTCCTTTCCACACTAAATAATAATTTGCTTTCCTCTTTTTTATTTTAGGGTTCTCTACTCAGTCTAAGTCTCCCTTCTTCTCTTTGAAGATTTTGGGGAACTGCAAATGAATAAGAAGGAAAAGACTAGGTCTCACACACTCTCACTCATTATTTAGGGCGATAAGTTCGCGTGCCGCTACGGCGCTACCCAAACAGATTCCCCCACGCCTTAAACCCTCACCGGCCATGCCATGAACTTCCCGTCTATCTTTTCTTCCGGCACCAGATCCTAGGAGATGTCAAAACTCAAAATCTAAATGGCCAAGTAATATCTTACGTGACACATATGATCTACCAATTTTATAGATTTTATTTGAAAACCTAAAACAAATATTACCGGTCCATAACTCCTTTATGAGCTTATAACATGTAGTTGCACCACTGTGTATACAAGAATTTTTAAAATGTGATGGATAAGATTCGTCAAGTTTCTCATGCTTCAGCTGATTTTGGATATTGCGTAGAGGAATTACACAGTGAAAATGAAGAGTAGACAATTCCAAGATCAGAATATATTTCTGGCCTGATGATCCTTTTGAGACTGACTGATAGTCCAGTCTAGTCTAGCTAATTGATTAAAGAGGGTAGACAAAGCGACACTCATAAGTGAGATTTCTTTCAGGCTAAGCAGGGGCCATGTTGTTGTGTGTTTGTCGTTGCTTGCTCGCTTCTCCTTTTTATTATAATCACCATTCTGCTCAGCAAAGCAAACATACTTTCCTTAACAGTGGTCATCAAACAGAATATTTGAACCAAACCCACACCACTTTTCTCTTCTCTGTTTGCTTCTTTTCAATCTCTTGCCTCCCACACGCCACTACCTTTTCCCCTTTCTTTTTTCTTGTGAAGTATCAAGTTTCCCTAGGGCTAGAATCACCAATTATGCATAGTCAGTCTACCACATAGAGTTGGCGAGAAGGTGCAAAATCTCTATCTTACAGTCTCGTAGTCTCTACCAGAGTGTTGGCATGAAAAGTGAGCATGAGAATGCGGTAAGCTAAGCTTTTTTGATGCATGATGACACTGATGGGTGTTTCAGTCATGCATGACATTTAGTCGGTTCTCATCTTTGTGAGGCAAGAAAGACCTACCTGACTAACCTGAGTACCGAGAGTTCATAACTTATAACATAACACTGGCCTTTTTACGGTGCAGAAGCTTCTTAAAGTGCATTTTCTCCAGCTATTCAAACTTCAAAAGTAAAATAAAACCATAAACTATAGTATGATGAAGTGACTGATCGACATTTGTCGGTACCAAGTATGTCATTACATTCATTCAACATTTCAACATCAAACTCTTAGCTGGAAGCTACCCAAAATAGATAATGGTATTACTGTCATCCCAGATTAGCATCTAGTAATCATCTACACCTTTTCTTTTCTGAAAGAATCATCTACATCTTTTCTTGTTTAAATATAACTGTTTATCCAGTCCGAAATGGTTTTTTTTTGGCTGCTTGATTAAGATTAAAATTTCATTTGAGATCAATTTCCTAAAATTCTTGATGCAGGGGAAGAGGGTTCATCAGTTCATAGTACTCAACAATATTCAATAGTGTTAACTTAGACTTAAAGGAAAGGTACTAAGTTGACCTAGTTGGTGTCCGGTACGTCTAAACTCTAGGTGAGATCTGAAGTTGAGCATATTTAGATTAAGTGACGAGCTGCATTATGATACATCTATAGCAAATGATCATTTGTTTATTTTGTGAAGTATCTGAAATTACAAATAAAAATTTGACAGCAGATGCAGGCAAGTCATTCCCAGTCACTGGAGAACCCACCTCCTCAATGAAGGAAGACACTTACACAGGACGCAGCCGCTTGCTTATATCCCTTTGAGTTTACAGTAAGCATACAAGCAGGACCCAAGAAAACCAAGAGATTGGCCAGCAACATTTAACTATAAGGAAAGCAGGGCAGTAGTTCACATGGAAAAATAGATTGTCAGTTATGAGCATTGCATAAATTACAGAACTACAGCTAAGTAGGAGTTCATTTATGCTTACCAAATTAAATGGAAGCCCTCCAAATAGTAACCAGCCAAGTCCAATAGTCAGAAGATCCTAAAATAAGATATGAAAAGGTTAAGCAGCAATTATGAGAGAATGGCACAAAAAACTGTATTAACTAGTACATTTCAAGAAACTGGACGTGCTTTAAACCTGCTCTACCCTTTTGGCCAGTTCAAGGTAAATCACTAAGTGCTGAAATGAAGGCCAGCACGTTTAGCACTTTCAAATTAACCCATTAACCATATGAACATGTTTCACAATGGTTGTGATATATATACCAACTAATTGTTCTCATCATCGGTTCTTCTAGCTTATGTGTTGTCAATACTTTTGGGGGTAGTAATGACAGATCAATGCAAAAAAGAGTGTGGCTCACTATGCACTTGATTAAGAGAAGTAACAAGTACATCCCTGCTTGAATACATGTGATGTGAAATACTAGCTTCATGAACTTTCAGAATGAAAAGCAATCACACTATGTCACCAGACTCAAGGAAACATCATTAGTATATGATTGTAATAATATCCCCAAGCTGCAAAAATATCTGTATATCATCCTAACTGAGGTCCGAAAGGAAACGTTACACACCTTCAGATTACCACAAATTGTCTGTGTGAGAGCTGAATTGAGGGTTGTATTCCAAAATACGCAATAGTTTATTGAAAAAGCCATAACACAGGAAAGAAGCATCACAGCCTGCAGAATTTAGCATGTGAAAAGTTCAACTCACAAATGTCAAAAGATTGGTGATGATAATGACCAGATACCCACAAGGCTCAATTTAAAGAAAGACTCGAAGCATTTTTAAGTTGGATATTCACAGGAGAGTATGGTAGTACATGTTTTTGCTTCTTAATCCCAAAGCATGAGGCATCAATAGGCATGTTGACAGTCCATATAAACCATTTATGAATTTGAACAGGAAATGAAAGTCAACAGTAAACATTCGATAGAATACAGGCAATATAGAATCACATAGAAAGCTATACATATGGAAGATAATGAGAGGGCGAGAGATAGTAGAGTTTTGAATAGTCCTCATTCAACGCAACCAGCTCAGAATGATAAATCTTCTAGTGAAAAAAGAAGCACCTGAAAACCAGGGGAGAATAGATCCGGGAAATTCATCATCCCTGTTAAATCACCTCTGATTGATGTCCAAAACAGCAAGACTGGTCCACATATTATTCCTATAATACACAAAACAGATTGCCAAACATTTTCAGATATGGCCTAATGTACATGCTCTAAGAAAAAAGAAGAATCACAAACTCAACAGCTAACTTTGTGTAGGATTCTTATCTCACCATTGCACCACATTAAGCCAAAGGTACTGAGACCACTGGACTTGCCTGCACAATCGAACCTATATTACACTTTGCATGTTCAGAATAACTAAGAATAGCTCAGACGTAAAAGATGAAATAGACAACAAAAGAATGAAAGAATTACCAATATGAGCTATAGAAGCAAGATATATTGCTGTACAGATGTTTGCAACAAACACAACAGCATAGCCATAGGCATCAAAAGACAAATCCCGAGCTCCAGCACAAAATGCACCCATAATAATTATCCCCACACTGATGAAGTCCTTGGATGCATTGCATTTACAAATGTGTTAGCCACACAGAGACCTTCAAGAAACTATACCCTAATTCACATCAATCCATTTTTAACTATGTACAGAAAATAACCAGTTAATCATTTAGACAATCACTAATGAAAAGAAGATGTATTGCATACCTGCCCAAAACACGATATGAATGTTTCTGCCCCGTCAAAAGATACTCAATGACCATTGTAAAAGCTATAGTGGTTCGTCTGAGGGTGGTGTACATGGGAACACTTATACCACGGACCGATTCCATTGTAACCAACTTCCATCAAAAGGAGTTATTAATATGCAAATTATATGGATCAAATTTCTAATACAGCCACAAAATGTGAAAGGTTTCACACTGTGTATGCTATACTTACCATGTAAAGCAAATAAGACACCGCTAGAGGAAGAGTATGAACCAACTTCTTCAATGGCACAAGGGTGACTGGATTGTTCGAAGTGCTATGTGGCTCAACTGTGAAAGAAATGATCTTCCAGCAATTCATTGCATACAGCAATGCACACGACGATATCATCTAAAACCAACATTCAGAAACCATGCCAAATACTATTCAACTGAAGTATAAGTTATCATACACATTTAGGAAAAAGAAAACAACTTTTAAGTAATATGCATCTGGTGTGATGATCATCAAATATCAAGGATATTTAGACTATGCATTCATGCCCTTTCAATAGTATAAAGTGATTGACCATGAAGCAATTCCCCACAAGCACACTCAATTTTAAAAATAAAATAAAATTGAACAAGATCTAAATCAACACTGTTGTAAAGAAGAGTATGGGGAAGCAGTAAATGGCTATAGCAACAATTCTATGGGGAGTGATCGATTGCAGAAAAATTCTTGCTAAAACAACGGGCTTTCTAGTTTACAAAACAAGGAGACTAGACTGCCCCTTAAAATAAACTCAACAAATGTGGTACAGCTACCTGAAAAAGAGTGATGACATTTGCAGATTGGAAATTGTATGAAGAGAGGGCTGCTTTATTGAACATTATCAAGAGAACTGTATTAAGAAGGAACAAGCATAAACATACATGTTACATTGAATAATCAGTGAGTCCGTGACCAATACACATAAAGGTAGATAGGATAAACCATACACATACTGAGATCAAATAGCACTGCGAAAGCAATGCTGAGAACCCCATAAAGAAACACAATTATAAGATCTTAAATCAGCAAAACTCGTTACCAACATGAAATGGGGAAATATAAGAAGAACACATTTTGATTGTTCAGAATTGATACACCCTTAAAGCCAGTTACACCAATGCAAAATAGATCTAATCCACATCAACAGTAGTCACTAATGACCACAAAGTCTCCTTTGTGTTCCATCATTCGTTCCCGCAATCACATCAGTTCATCCACTATCAAATCTTTTTATCTTCCCAGGCCCCTGGGCCGACCACATTATCTATTCAAGGATCCACCATATTACACACACTATGTACTCATCTTTTTTCTGTCATTCACATAGTTTTATTGATAAGTCCACAGAATAACAGTCTTTAACTCAAATAAGCATACATCATATACAATCTTTAATATAATGCTGGACCTCCTTCACGTAATTGTAACGTTAATGATCACAGAAATACTCAAACTTCAGAATTTTTGAAATATTTCCTCTACCAAAGACAAAAATCAAAGCAGATAAGTAAAATAGGAGCAAACTTAACACGGACACTCAGAAAACACAGAGACCAAAGATTGAGGTTAATTATTGAACAACAAAAGCTTTCACATGTAATGGAGGAAGGAATAAAAGAAACCTGCGGAGGCCATATAAGAAATGGCAGCATAAGCTCCTTTCTTGGTCATAGCCGGACCTTTCTGGTTCTTCTCTGACTCCATTGTGTACCCAAAAACGAGAGGGTTTGAGCTATTTAACGATCACCAAGAAGGTTTGAGGCTATTGAACAGTGGGGTGGTGGCAATGAAAGCCAGAAAGGGGAGGGAATATTAGTGATTTTCTTCTATATCTAGAGAGAGATTTCTGGCTAATAAACTAGGGGAAATAAAGGCCTATGACCAAAAGAATTCATTTGTTAATCAATATGATGGTTACATGTGTACATGTACGATTATGGTTTTCTTTTTCTTTTTTGAAATTTGTATGATTATGGTTTTCTTTCCCTAGCCTTTTTTTTATTTGACTTTCCCTAGCCTTTTGATGCACCCTTTTGATATTTCTAAAATAAAAAATAAATAAAAAACTCTTAAAGAAATCTATTTATTGATAACTATTATGGGGTAGTCCGATTTTATTTTTCATTTTTTAGACAACAACATCAAAATTAATAGATAAGGCCCACTACCATTTGGTCTAATGGCATTAGTCTCTCGTATGTAAGTGAGAGGTCGTGAGTTCAACTTATGATAAACTCGTTGTAGCATTTCAGTTGTTTGTATGATAAAAAAAAATTAATCGACATAAGCAATAACCCAACTCTTAACCAAGAATTGGTGCTTACTCTTTTTTCTTTAAGGTTTGGTGTGGTTGTCATAAAGCTTTGATTAACGAAACAATGAAGATATTGTGTTTAAACCCCTAATTGTAACAAAACAAGCTCCTAATGGATACAACCATGACCCCTAACAAAACAAGCTCTTAATGGATACAACTATAAGAACCTCTTCTAATGAAGACCCTTAAGTTGAGGAATTGTTGAAAACTTTTCGGCTTATCTCACTTTTCGATCTTATATTTACATCTTGACCCTTTAGTTTATAGGTATTTATGAGTAGATCATTTCTCTAAATTTTCAGCCATATTAAAATTGTTAAGGCATTTATATAAGTGTGATTTATCAATTATGAACTTGAACAGTTCATATTTGACAGATTTGGTTCGTCTATTAATTTGATCTAATTTGTTATCTTAACAAACATTAATTTGGCTGAAAATTTGTATAAATGATCTACTTATATAAACATAAAAACTGAACGGATGAGATGTTAAAATGTGATCGAAAAATGAGTTTTTTAAACCATAAATCGAAAAGTCATCAACTAGTTCTCAACTTAAAAGTCCTCACTATAATGGCTCCCTACAACTACAACCCCCTCATATTCATGATGTTTTGATTATTGTTTTGTGTAAGGTTTCAAATTCCTATAGCAATTAGTTTTTTTTACATTAATTGGGAATTCTCCAAAATATTTTAGATCTATCCTCATCCTTTTAGAAGTTCAATTAGCTAGCATCAAGATAATCACTCATTTTTATTTTCTTTTAAATCTTCAACTTCAAACTTATCTTTTATTAGGGGTAAAAATAAAATTCCATTAATGGAAACAAAAATTAGCTACTCCAAGCGGGACCCACGCGATAAAATAGTCCCCCACCCTCATATAATTTCCTTGGGCTACACGGACTCTGAAAACTAATAAAAAAGGGCACTTTGGGCTAATTCTGTTTACGGTCCACACACCCTTCCACCCAGCCCAAACCCTCTCTCTTCCTCTCTGCAAAACCCTAAAGCTTCCGCCGTCGCCGGAATCCCGAAGCCTCACGCCGCCGCATCGCCCAGCCTGGCTCTCGCTGCAATCTCGTCCATGGTAAAATTCCGAATCCCTAGCTTCCAATTTCTTCGATCAATCTTTTCAATTTCGTCTCTGGGTTTCTGCGATAGTCTGAAACTAGGGTTTATTGGGAGACTTCGAAAGTCGAGACCTTTCTATCGGTTTCGGATACCCTTTTGGCTGTTGTTGAAAAGCCCTCTGGTTTCGTTCGCGTCCGGCTGAGGACGGCGACGTAGGTGATGAGTCTTTGTGTGTGAGAATTGGGGGTTTAGGGTTTATGGGTTGGCTTTGTTTTATATGAAGGCGAACTGGGTTTTTGTTTTGTTTTCTATAGACTCTGTCTTCTTCATAGAGTCTTTTAGCCCTTTTTTTAGAGTTGTGTCTGTTTTTGGGCCCAACTGGTTGGTCTCTTGAAAAAAATAAAAAGAAGGTTTAGACTACAAAGAGAAAGAAAACTATGGGCTTGGCTCTCTAGTCCCCCAAAGAAGATGATGAAACTATATGCAAAGGAGCTTAGTTGCTCTGCACACACATTGTCTTGTAATTGGTTTTCAGATTCAGAATATATGCATGGCTGTTTAGTATGGATTGCATATTTGTGTTCTGGTAATCTCTACTATGATTCAAGTGTTTGTTACTTGCTATTGGTTATTTAACAACGCGCACACATCTATATATGCTTTGACAAGTTGCATAGTTGAAACAATCATAGCTTATAATTTCGCAGTACTATTTGTCTGCTACAGTGTGCTGAGTGATCTGATGTTCTTGAGTTGGTTGATTTAGTTTATTTTTTTGAAGTTTGGATTCTTTTTTCATGTTCTGATTTGTATTCGTTCTTATTATGCTTTCTTTTGTATTCGATTCTGTTTTTGTTTCATGCTAATGTTCTTTCTGTTTGCCAAAATGCAGGATTTTATAGCTGAAGAAAACATGATCATGCCTGATGAAAACAATATTGAGCTCGCCGCCTATGGAAACAATCATGAGGGGACAAATCATGACACAGAGCAGCCTAGCAATGGCTTTTGGGATCATATCACCCTGGAAACTGAAGAGCCAATTATGTCTCCTATTCAGCAAAACCCTGATGAAGTACAGAAGATGGCAATATCTGATCATGAAGAAAAGATCATAATCCAAACCCAAACTCATTATGAAGATCCGGAGACACCTTTCCCGGAATTTGAAAACAATAAGGCAATCTCCTATCCAAACAATGGCGCGGCTTCATATCCAAACAGTGGGGCAGACTCCAATCCGAACAATGAGGAGACAAATCATGAAACAAAGCCTAACAAGCGGAGGAAAAGGAAGTCCACGGTTTGGGAGCATTTCACTATACAAACTGAAAGTGCTGGATGTAGGCGGGCATACTGCAACCAATGCAAACGGAGCTATGCATATAGTAAGGGCTCAAAAGTATCAGGCACCAGCCACCTCAGGCGCCATGTTGAGAAAGGGTCTTGCGCTGCACTTCTCCGTAGCCAGGACAACAACCAATCTGAACCATCATCTTCAAAGGGTGCTACTAATTCATCAAAGCGTCATTACAAACGAGCTTCTAGCACACCACAGTTTATGTTTGATCAAGACCTCTGCCGCAATGACATTGCGAGAATGATCATCATGCATGACTACCCACTTCATATGGTTGAACATCCTGGTTTTGTGTCTTTTGTACAGAATCTTCAGCCGGAGTTCAACTTCAACATGATGACCTTTGATACTGTCCAAGGAGATTGCATTGCAGCTTATCAGACGGAAAGGCAAAGCCTCAGAAAGTTTATTCAGCAGGGCGTAGCTGGACGCATCTGCCTCTCTTTGGATATGTGGACTTCCTCTCAAGGGGTGGGGTATGTGTTTGTTACTGGGCACTTCATTGATGCTGACTGGAAGCTCCATAGGCGGTTGCTCAATGTTGTGATGGAAGCTTATCCTGACTCGGACACTGCTCTTAGCCATGCTGTTAAGGTTTGCCTTCATAATTGGAGTTTGGAGAGCAAGTTATTTTCCGTCACCTATAATGATCAGCCATTAATCATGAGTGAAGCGGTTTTTGAAAGTTTAAAGCTACATCTTCCCTCCAATGGTCAACTATTGGCTACCAACTGCCTCCCACGCACTCTGAGCAGTATTGCAAAAGAAGTACTGGGGAATTCCCATGATATAGTCAAGAAAATCCGAGACAGCATCAAGTATGTGACGACTTCAGAGCCCCATGAGGAAAAGTTTCTTGTGCTTAAGAAACAGCTTCAAGTCCCAAGTGAAAGGAACATATTTCTTGATGACCAAACTAAATGGAATACCACATATCAAATGTTGGTGTCCGCTAACGAGTTGAAGCAAGTTTTTTCTTGCTTCGATACATATGATGCCGAATTCAACAAACAAGCCCCCTCAATGGAAGATTGGAAGTTAGTTGAGACTCTCTGCACACATTTGAAGTCGATTTTTGATACAGCATACATCCTAGCTACGACGACTAACCCAACTGCAAGTATCTTCTTCCCTGAAGTGCGGAGGATTCAGGAAGAACTGTCAAAGCTTATAACCAGTGAGGATCCCTTTGTTAGTAACCTTGCTCGAACGATGCTAGAAAAAATTAATACGTACTGGAAGAATTGTAGCCTGACTTTGGCTATAGCAGTGGTCATGGATCCGAGGTACAAGATGAAGTATGTTGAGTTCACTTTCAAAAAAATTTATAGCGAAGAAGAAGCTCAAACATGTATCAAGATGGTTGATGATCGAATTCACGAGCTGTTTGAAGAATACTCTACAATGCCTTTGCCTCTGGCACCAAACTATGCAGAAGAATTTGATGTCTACATCATGAAGAATTTGAAGACAGAGCTGGATCAGTATTTAGCAGAGCCTCCGATTCGAGTCCATGAGTTTGATGTTCTAGCCTGGTGGAAACTAAATCAGATGATGTACCCAACTCTTTCACAGATGGCTCGTGACATGTTATCATTTCCGGTATCTACAGTTCCTTGTGACTCAGTTTTTGATACCAATGCAAAAGAGATGGATCAGTACAGGAGTTCCTTGCAAGCGGAGACGGTGGAAGCTCTTATATGTACAAAGGATTGGATGCAGTATGGATCCCATTAGGTCTCTAAGTAGTTCCATGCATAGACATGATACAGTCAGTACAATTCTCTGAAATTTCTAGTTTTTTTGAGGGATAGTTTTTACTAGCTTTCGATTTATATGCCGTTTCTGAAATGTGCATATGGTTTGATGGTTGATTTATAGAACTGTGATTCGATTCCAATGCTTTTTTCATCCCATTATATTCTAATCCTAGTAGGATTAAGTTTTGTTCAACATAAATAAACACTCCATGCCCATACATACGTATAAGAGAGTAATATACCCAATAGATCGATAATCTCAAAACACAACCAGTGCCGTATTTTGCCATAACATGGATTTGCAGGCAGATCATAAAAGAAAGAGGACAAATGAAGGGGAGAAAGTAAACAAGAGACCAAGAACCGGCCGCAGACCATAAAAGAAAGAGGGTAGACGAAGGGAAGAAAGAAAAGAAGAGACAAGGAACCGCGGCCGTCGACGAGACATTTCAGTTTCAGTGAAAAGATGTTGCCTCCGACGATCATCCTCAAAAAGAGAAAAGAAGAAAAGAAAAAAGAAGGCCTGATGTGGGGAACAGGGAAAGTTGGAGGAAAAGGAAGGTCGACCTTATCAAAGACGATAATATGTTTGATAGGTCAACTGAAGCTAGCGTCGACGACGAAGCTCGTAAGATTCACACCAAGCAGCGCCTCATGTCCGTTGTGGATGGTCTCATGTCTGTTGTAGATCGTGAAAGTAAGCCTGAAGATCTGATAACTTTGACCGAGGAGATTGAGTACTTTAACAAGATTCATGACAAGATTGTTGAGCTGAAACATAAGGTGGTTGAGCTGAAAAAGAGAAGCAAATTGGTCTGAGCTTCCTAATGAGCTTCTAGAGTCAATCTTGAAAAAGCTTATACCTTCTGAATTTGGCATCATTGGATTCAGACATATCCGAGAGTTTAAAGCCGTTTGTCAATCCTGGAGAGCCGCTGCAAAATCTTGTATCTCGTACGTTCCTTTACCACGGACTCCATGTCTCTTGCTTCACGGAGAAACACAAAATTCCATCCTGTTTGATCCTATTGGAAAGAAGAAGCACGAAATCAGGAACGTCCATGACTACACTCCTCGTGCCAGATGTGTTGGTTCATCATATGGGTGGATTGTCATGTTTTACGAAGACAATGAGTTGAAAGAATTTAAATCGAAAGCACATCTCTTTAACCCGATTTCAAGAGGCCGCATTTCAATCCCAGGCGATCAGAACCTTCCTAAATGCCCACCTGTTAAAGCTATTATTTCATCCAATCCCTCTTTCAACAAGAACTTTGTTGTGGTAGTGCAATTCGGATTCAGAGTAGCATACTTTAAACATGGAGACGAAGACACGTCCTGGAAGATGTTGAAAGTTGAAGTTGATGGTGCGGATTATAATGATGAGGATTATTATGGGGATACGGGTTTTGTGTTTCATGACTACCTTTTAGTGGCATTGGCAAATAGATTTACCAATGTTTGGAACTTCCAGAAATACCCTCCTTTACGTAGCTCTACGAAGAATTCATCTACTGCAAAGTATTTTACCTATTTGATGGAGTTGACGGGTGACATCTTACGACTAACAAAAGAGGGGGAAAACAGCAAGACTTTAAAGTTTGGTGTGGAAAAGCTAGAATTACTAAGGGGAAAATGGGAGAACCTACCAAGTTTAGGCGACCAAAGTCTATTCTTTTTTTACTTTTTTGGCGGACGGAGACAATGGCAACTAATGTGAAAAGAACTCCATCTAATTCGCAACGAGAGAATTGGATAAATTTGTAACATTGGATAAATATGCAATATACGACCGTGAAAAAGGAAAAATAGAAAACCTGGGTGAAACGTACCAACAATAGATTCAGGATTACTTGAATGTAATGTAAAGGTTAGGGTAGTATCAAAAGAACGAGTTGATCTCAAACTCTGTAGCACTGAACGAGGCTACTATCTCTAGAACCCTAGCATATATGTTTGAAGCACTCTTCTTCTTCAATTAATCTTACTGGTTCTTAAATTAAATTGCGGTTACTTACTTTTGTGTTACTTGGACTTTTTACCGTTTTGAATAACTGTTTACTATTAAGGACTATATAGTTGACTTTTTGTAAAAAAATTATTTTGGGAAAATTTCCTTAAAGAAGTCGTAGAGGACGTTAATACGAATTCATGGATATGCTATACGTTAAAAATGTAGTTCGTATGTAAAAGTTATGGTGTAAAATGTAAAGTTATTATTTTGGTTGGGGGTATTTAAAACGAGAACTTACCATTTGAGGTAAGGTAAAAATTTAGAATCACTCCCTCACTCTCTCTCTTCTCTCCCGCCTCTCTCCTCCGTCAGGATTCCCCACCTCCGTCCGCCACCGTCTAGCCGAGATAGGCTGCAAGGTGGGTATCAAATTGAAGCTTGGAGCATCCTCTACAAGTCTAGGTAGATGGTAGGTCATGTCGCACCGCCGTGAGAGAGCAAGCTCGCCGTGAAGTCATGACTGCATAGTGGCAGAGTCGTCACCGAAACTCCTTTTTTCGGCCACTATAACCGGAGCTGCTGGTCTCATTTTGAAGCTTTCCTCCTGTACAACTGTCACACCCCAATTTTCGAATGGAATTTTCAAAAATTTTGGCATGATATAACTTAAAATATTAACATCCCAACATGTTTTCAACAACAGCAACAACAGAAAACTCAATTACAGAATAGAAATTTCCTCAAAATCTATCACTGAATTAAGATTACATTTCCTTGTTTACATAACGTGCAAAACAAGAACATGAGAACAATCTCATGATTTTAAAAATGTCTACTCAAATCTAAAACTATACATAGTCTAACAAAAATAGGGAGAATCTTGTCACTACGCCTTCACTTCAACCCTGCTGATCCTCACCTGCAGGTCTAACCCCTACACCAAGAAATGGTGCACCGGGATTGAAAAACAAACCTGGTAAGCTAAAAAGCTCGTATGAGTAAACTCAAAAATAACTCCACATTTAATACATCTAACATACCACAAGTGAAATTTGATCAATAATTAGAAACCACACAATAACAAGAAATGTACCCATGAGTCCCAGATATTTAATAAATACCCCTCATGACCTACAACAACAATATGTGTACCCGTGGGTCTCAGAGACCATCAAGTATCTCCCATGACCTACACTGACATACAGACTAGAGCTATAATTCCTAACCGTAACCAATCACCCGGCCAAAGGCTTGGAACCCGGTTTGACTGTCCAAAACCAAAACCAAAACACAAAATAATAAATAGCATCTTAACCGTAACCAATCACCCAATTAAAGGCTTGGAACCCGGTTAGGCTATTTATCCAACAATCATCATATCACAACATTTTTATCAAAACACAAGATTCACATCATAAGATTATATCCTTCACAAGGCTATAATTATATGAACAATATAAATTATTCTATAAGAATAGCTTCTTACAAATTAATAGAATTATGATCATATGAGTCTTCAAATAACACATCAGAAAACTTGTTTTATCTTACCCATGAGCCGTTGGCGATCAAGCTCATATATTTTTAAAACCAATAAAAGTAAAATACTAAAATCACGTCATAATCATTAATCCTTATCATATAATCATAATTAAACGTGGTCCAAAATGAACTTTGGTGAGATTTACTCACCTCAATATTCCGTTGCGTTTTCGCAAAACACAAGAGCAAGCCAACTCAACAAAATCACAAATCACCTAAAATTACACCAACAAAACTTTAGTAAATTCTCAACAAGAATTAAAATACCTTTAACCCAAAGGTTGCCCAAAGAAGGGCAATCCTTCCTCAAAGACCTCCCAAGGTCATCGGACACTCAACAACAACCACTACTACCTCCAAGAATCAAACTTTCCAAGTTTCCGACCTAATGAACACCAAGAACCAACTTAGCACCTACAATGCAAAAACCTAATCAACACTCATTCTTCACACACAACAACACCCTAACAACTACAAGGACTAGCTAACGCAGCAGACAAGGCCTCTACCCTGCCCGGACATGCTCCCACGTGTTGCCACAGGCGGCGGCGAGTGAGCCTCACGCGCCTCCACCAAACTTCAAAATTTAGGAAAACTCAAAACATGAAACTTGTAGATTGAAGCAAGGTGAGTAACTTTAATACCTGGTGGTTCAACCCGTTCGGCCGGGATCGGCCGAAAAACGCCCTGCAACACCAACCCGGAAAACAAATTCCAAACCTACAAAACCGGTCCCAAAACTTGATTTCTAGATCACCAAATGGGTAAAAACATCTCTAGAAGAGAGAGGAGAGCAAGACTCACCTAAACTTGGCCGGAATTGGCGTCAAAATTGCCGACTTTCCGGCGGAACAGCAGCAGCTCCGCCGCTTCGTGGCAGCTTCTAGGCGGCGCGACGGTGAGCAAGGCTGCCCCAGCAGTGGAGAGGAGACCCGTGCCGACCCAATGTAACCGGCGGCGTCCAAATTGGTGGCCGGATGAGAGAGAAATCAGCTGGAGAAGAGAGAGTGCGGGGGAGCTCAGGAGAGAGAGGAAAATAACAGATTTTAGGTTTCCAAAATAACTCCCCTTACACTTTTCAACTTATAAACTTTCCAAACCCGGAAACTAACTTCTCCTAACCATAACTTCTTTATACGACGTATGTTTCATGCGTGTCATATGTCTACGAACTCGTATTGACGAGCTCTACAACTTTAAAGAAGGAAGTTTTCGAAGATAACTTACGAAAAATAAAGTCAACTTTTTTGTCCCTTAACATCAAAGCACTTAAAATAAACTCCCGAACTTCAACTTCGCATAAACCAATAAGAATTTCCGTAAATAATTATGAAAGTTGTTGTGCGTGTTAAGAGGAAAATTGTGTCAAATTTTGGTGAGCATTAGAGGTCGCCGGAGTTTGGCTGGCCGACCGCTGCTGCAGGCCGTGCCGCTCTTAGGGGTAGTTTTGCATGTTTTTGAGTTTGTTATAATGAGGGGAGTCAAATGGTGGGAAGTTTATAATTTTTGGAGAAGTTTTGGTTAGGTTTGAGATTTTTCAAAGATTGAAGATTTTGACGGTTGTTAGAATAAAAAAATCCGTCTGTTGGATTAGCATGAATTGAACTTTAAAAATTGTTTTAAAGCTATCGATGTTTGTGGTGAAGTTCGGGCCTTAATTTATTAAAGGTGGAGAAGTTGGGCAAGGAAGAAGAATATTTAGGCCCACTTTTATTTCTGGTATTTTTATTAAAGTATCGACTTAGTTTTGAGATTTAATTATATATATATTGTTCAGGACGTGAGGAGGATCGTGTGGAGGAAGCCTCGGATCTTCTGCAGGCATAGCCGAGTAATGTGAGTGGACTTTTGCTTTTAACATCATGCATGCACTAAAGTTTCCTTAATTTCAAAAGCATATTGGAGTTTTATTATTTTCTTTGGAATAATGAGTTCCAGTTGGGAACTATACTGTGCGCTATTGATTTATTATATTCTTGGGGAAGTGTTGTTCTTATTATTATTTTTTTATTATTTTACTTCACCATAAAAGGGTTGATATATATTTATTATATTTATTAGAGCGTTTAGCGTGAGACACTATTATAGTCTGAGAGACACCGATCGGTTTATATTTATTGTTAGCTAGCCTTTATTAGTGGTCTTCGCCATAGATGAGTAGAGCGCTTAGCGTGTGACGCTATTAGAGCCTGAGAGGCTCATCGTTAGGGTGAAATCTCTTCCCCATTTTTATGATTTATTGGAACCAATGAGATTAGTTCATCACTTTAATCCATAAATATTATTGGAAAAATTCAAGAGTGGCATGCATAAATGTTTCTCAACGGAAAAATTTTGGGAAAGCATAAACTTTGGTTTCATTGTTCCATATTTAAGTTAATACTATTGTTATTTATTTTTGTCCACTCACGCTAACGTTTTAAATGCTTCTTCCCTAGGCCTTTCGTTTTTAAATACATAGTCTGCAGAATTTGGTTCGACAAGTGTATGAGGCAAGTCATATTTTTTACCTCATCCAGTTTTCACTCGTAGGTTACCGGTTTAACCTACTTGTATATTTTCTCGTTTCCTTCAATTAGTTACTTTGATAACCATGAGATGTTGTATTAATTTATGGTTATGTGTGTTAAGAGAGTTTATGACTCAACTTAGAAGTGATTTTTGGTGTTGATGTTATGAGAGGTTAAATTATGAAATTGCTTTGAGATATTATTTTGTGATGTGGTGGTTGTTTATTTGGGGGAACGGGTGGTTCTAGGAGATGATGTTTGATTTGGTATTATAAGTGTTTGTTGGGAGTTGATTATTTTTAGGTAGGGTTGTCCATTTTTAAGAGAGGTTTTGCCAAAATATTGGTTTAATTTTCCTTGAGGCGAGTCTCGCAGGGTTTATCCCGGATTTCAAGGGGAAATCCGGAGTGGGTCATGACAAATTTTCTTCAATCTCCAAGGAACTAACAACATCCTTGATCATTCGATCACATAAACAATAAGTTCAATTCAACATGGAACCGTTGAACTTCTAACCATACAAATTTTGCAACAGGAAATACTATCTCTCAAACCCAATGTGTGCAAAGGTAGTTTTAAAGTCGTCTGCGTCTTATGTCCTCAAAACTCACATGTACAACTTCTGCTCGTCATCAACGTCATAAACTAATTTGATTTCTTTAAAAAAAAAAAGTCTTTAACTGTACAATCACTAAAAAAAAGTTTTTCTTTCGGCTTAATTGGTCATGGCAATCCACATCATCTCAATTTCTTACTTATGAAAACCTGTTTTTTTTTTTTTTTTCTGCCTTGTTAGCATTTCCAAATATGGTGACACATCATTGGGCTCACGACTCTGCAACCAAATAGAGAGAGCAAATTAAGCAAAACCACCATGTGGGCCCACAGTATTCGCTGGGCTACACACGTTTCGCACGTACCGCAATAAAAAGCGGAGGACAGAAGGTGTGGGCTGCCTTGTGGTCCGCTTCGCTTCAAACTTTTACATCGTAAGCAAAAAAATAAATAAATTAAAAATAAAAAATTATTGGACTCTCTTCAGGTCCAAATGCCCAAAAAAAAAAAAAAAACTAAAGCAACAGGAGCGAATTGAATTGAATTCATAGTCCTGTATTTCCAATCTGACCCCCAAAACCTTATCCCCCCCAGACCAAAAGTCCCAAGCACTTCTCTTTTTTTTGTTTTGTTTCACGGTCCAATTAGACTTCTCGGGTCTCAAGCCCAATCTCTCTCTCTTTCCTCCTCCCTCTCTGCAAAACCCTAGATCTCTCCCCGCTCCACCGGAGACCCGAGCTCCCAGCCCCGACGCCGATCTCCGGCCTCCGTCGATTTCCTTCTCTGGTAACAATTTCTACAACTCCCACAGGTTTTGTTTGCGCCTTGGACATTTTTGTTTGCGCTTTGGACATTTCTGCTTTTTTCAATGTCTGTGTGTTTGTAGAATTTCATGAAATCTCGTTGGTGGATTGAATTCTATGGTTTGTAGCCCGCAGCGGTGGATTTGGTTTCGCGAGAGAGATATGGAGTCTTGAGTTATTTTTTGTGTTTGTTTTAAGCTGGGGTCGTTTCATTTTTGATCAGGAAAGTTTGATTTTTGATTAGGAAGGTTTGTAGTTTGATCTGGGCTGTCCAGACTCCGATCAGATCTGGTTGAGTTTTTATTGTTTGTGTCAGTTTTAGCCCGTTTCTGGCCACGGCGTTGACCCGACCCATCTGAGATCCATGGTTAGTTGAAACTGTGAGAGTTCGATGCAAGACGGACTTTTAAGAATCGGATGGGACTGTGTTTTTTTCGATGAAATCTGATGGACTGTGTTAGATCTAGGTTGCTCAAACTGTTTGGTTGGGTTAATTTGTTGATGAACTTATATTGGGCCGTTTATGTCTGGTTGGGCCCAACTTGGGGGCATCTTATGTTTGTGTTATTTAGTTTTTACTTAACATGTGTAAAAACTCTATTGTACCCCTGACAGGAAAACTTGATGCTAATAAGGAAATTTTTCACAAAAAAGAAGCAATTTTTATTTTATTTTATTGTCTTGACGAGATAAGTGGCTTTTGTTGCTGACAGTAATTGAGATTTAACAGTTTGAATAAGTTGAGGACATAATGGATGACCTTTACAGAACTGTCTTTGTAACTGTGCCCATGAACTAGCAAAATGGCTTTCATTGTTGTCTTTTTTACATAAAAACGGAATCAGGAAGCTTGATATAAAGACGCTCAGACATGTACTTGAATATTTTGTAATCCTTTCCTGTTTTAGTACTGCACCAAAGAAAAAATATATATAATTTGGAGCATATAGTTATTTGTCTTTGATTGCTAAAGTGGGGTGGGATGTATATATCTTATTGTGCATATTTAGCTGGTTAAAGAAGGATGGGACATTGGATTGCGTGTCATACCATGCATATTGCATTCATATTATATTCAGTTTTCTTCTGAATACCAATTGTCTATAAGCATTTACAAGCAAATATGGTGTTTTAAATTTGGTTTAGTGTTTTACAAATAAAATTCAATTGTTTCTTGCTTGTTGCATTCCTTATGTGTATCGAATTATTCTCAGCATCTGTAGGCCCTGAACATTAGATACACTTTTTTCAATGGTTCTTCTTTGGTTTACCAGCTTTTGTATGCAACAGTTCCTATGTAGTATTGCTTTCGACTTTGTCACTGCTTACTGAATTTCAAATGGATATACTGAATGCAGGATTTGTATTCCTGAAGACAACATGGCCACCCCTGTTGAAGAGAAGCCGGTCACTCCTGTTCAAGAAAAAACCACTCCTGTAGAAGAGCCAGTTACTACTCCAGTTCAAGAGCCAAATAATACACCTGTTGAAAAGCCTGTGACTAATTCAGTTGAAGAGCATGTGACTAATCATGTTGAAGAGCCTGTGACTATTCCGGTTGAAGAGCCTGTGACTAATCCGGTTGAAGAGCCGGTGACTGCTACTGTTGAAGAGCCGGTGACTGCTACTGTTGAAGAGCCGGTGACTGCTACTGTTGAAGAGCCGGTGACTGCTACTGTTGAAAAGCCGGTGACTGCTACTGTTGAAGAGTCAGTGACTACTACAATTGAAGAGTCAGTGACAATGCAGGTTGATACTACTCCAGTGGATGAGTCGATGACTACTCCAGCTGATGAGAGAATGTCTACACCAATTGAAGAACCAGAAACTCTTCCAGTTGAAGAGCCAATGACTGCTCCTGTTAAAGAGCCGGTGCCTATTCAAGATGAAGAGCCGGTGCCTATTCAAGTTCAAGAGCCGGTGCCTACTCCAATGGACGAGCCAATGAGTACTCCTATTCAAGACAAGATGAACACTCAAGATGAAGGGAATATGCCAACACATGATGAGGAAAAAATGCTTAGTCTAACCCAGTTTGAAGAAAAGGCAGAAACTCCCTATGCAAACAATGAGGGAATCCACTATGCACCTGTTGACTTAACACCATATGCAAACAATGAGATGACACCGTATGTGAACCATGAGCTCACACACTATGCAAACCACGATGTACCCCTTGCCAACAATGAGCTGACCACCTATGAAAACACAGAGGGGACAAATCCAGAGGCACATCCTAACAAGCGGAGGAAAAAGAAGTCCCTAGTCTGGGAGCATTTCACCATTGAAAATGTGAGTCCTGGATGCAGGAGGGCATGTTGCAAGCAGTGCAAACAGAGTTTTGCATATAGTACTGGTTCGAAAGTAGCTGGTACCAGCCACCTCAAACGCCACATTGCTAAGGGTACTTGCCCGGCACTTCTGCGTAACCAGGACAAGAATCAGTCATCTCCATATACCCCAGCCACCAGGGGTGGCAGTACTGCTAATACACCAAAACGGCGTTACCGGACTGCTAACTCTCCCCAATTTCTGTTTGATCCAGACCGTTGCCGTCATGAGATTGCAAAGATGATAATCATGCACGACTACCCTCTGCATATGGTTGAACATCCTGGGTTTGTAACTTTTGTCCAGAATCTCCAGCCACATTTTAACATGGTGAGCTTCAATACTGTCCAAGGTGATTGTGTTGCAACTTACCCAACGGAAAAACAAAACCTTAACAAGTTTATCGAGGGCATACCTGGACGTGTCTGCCTTACCTTGGACATGTGGACTTCCTCTCAAAGCGTGGGTTATGTATTTATTACTGGGCACTTCATTGATGCTGACTGGAAGTTGCACAGGCGGCTGCTTAATGTTGTGATGGAACCGTACCCTGACTCAGATTCTGTGCTTAGCCATGCTGTCGCTGTTTGCCTTCATGACTGGAGTTTGGAAAGCAAGTTGTTTTCCATCACCTATGGTCACCCAGCGAATGAAGCAGCTCTTGAGAATTTAAGGCCTCTTCTCCCCATCAAGAACCCACTTATCCTCAATGGTCAATTATTGGTTGGGAATTGTGTTGCACGTACCTTGAGCAGTATTGCAAAAGAAGTGCTGGAGGCAGGGCGAGATGGAGTCAAAAAGGTCCGGGATAGTGTCAAGTATGTGAAGACATCAGAGTCCCATGAGGAAAAGTTTGTGGAGCTTAAGCAACAGCTTCAAGTCCCAAGTGAAAGGAGTATATCTCTTGATGACCAAACAAAATGGAATACTACATATCAAATGCTGGTGGCTGCTTCTGAGTTAAAGGAAGTGTTTTCTTGCTTGGATACATCGGATCCTGATTACAAACAAGCCCCCTCTATGGAAGATTGGAAGCAAGTTGAGACTCTCTGCACATACTTGAAACTGATCTTTGATGCATCGAACATCTTGACTACTACAACTAGCCCAACTGCAGTTACCTTCTTCCATGAAGTCTGGAGAATTCAGTCAGATCTGGCTCGTGCAATTACAACTGAGGATCCCTTTGTGAGCAATCTTGCTAAGAAAATGCAAGAAAGAATTGAAAAGTACTGGAAGAAATGTTGCCTGGCATTGGCAACAGCGGTGGTTATGGATCCTAGGTTCAAGATGAAGCTTGTTGAGTTCAGTTTCAACAAAGTTTATGGTGAAGAAGCTCCAACGTTTATCAAGATTGTTGATGATGGAATTCATGAGCTCTTTCATGAATATTTGACACTGCCTTTGCCTCTCACACCAGCTTATGCGGAAGAAGGAAATGCAGGAGGCAACACTAGGACAGAGGATTCCCAAGGACTAACAGACAATGGACTCACTGACTTTGATGTGTATATCATGGAGACTACTTGCCAACAGATGAAGTCAGAGCTTGATCAGTACTTGGAAGAGGCTCTGTTGCCTAGAGTCCACGAATTTGATGTGCTAGGCTGGTGGAAACTAAACAAGATGAAGTACCCAACTCTGTCAAAGATGGCCCGTGACATTTTGTCAATTCCTGTATCTACAGTTTCTTCCGATTCTGTTTTTGATACCACTGCCAAAGAGATGGATCAGTACAGGAGTTCTCTCCGACCAGAGACGTTGGAAGCTGTTATATGTGCAAAAGATTGGATGCAGTATGGATCGGCACAAGTTTCAAATACCGTTGTCGGGATGGAGTATTAGATCATAGGTTCTTATGGACAGACAATCTGTCAGGTGTCATGGTCGACGCCAGCCAGAAAGATGCATGCGGTAGGTTCTGTATCATTTTAATCTAGTTGCTTTCACCAATCGCCATTAGGTTATCTCTTGTACCAATTCTAGTGATTATATATGCTTGGACATGAACATTTAGTTTCCTAGTTTTAGATTCCTAATGTTATTAATGTTATGCAATTTCAAAGCTGAGCAGATGTAAGATTTGGTAAAAGGCTCGTTGAGTTGCCATTTGCTTTTGTCCCACGTATGTGAAATATCAATTAGCATTCTCCTCATACTCTGTGATTCTGCATTATATGATAGCATTATCCCCATGAATATGCTTGCTTTTCTGTTAGACTTTTTGATTTCATCTGTTTGATTATTTGGTTTATTAGTGATGTTAGTTTATAGAAATCTATGCGTGTTAGATTCTTAGTTACAGGAGTCGGCTACATTCAGGAGTCAAGCATTCTAATTTGAAGTGACAATAGGACATTAATATAAACGATTCATAGATTAGATATATCTCACAAGAATAGAAATGATGCAATGTCCTTCCCTCAAAGGAAGGAAGATGAATATAAATGACTAGGAAAAACCGAGGAAGTTCAAACAACTGTAATTTCCTACAGCTCAACCTCGACTAGTTGTACTCTTTTTCCCTCTGCAGGCATATGATCCAAGCTCAAAGACACCAACCCAGATGCCGAATCGTAGCTGAAATCAACCTCATTAGTCTCAACAAAGCAACTGCTGGGCTTGTTTGAAGAATACACACCGAACTTGCCACACCCTCTAACCTCCATGGAGACTAGTCTCTCCTCATATCTCAACTCTTCAATGGCTCCACCGGCATTGTACATGTTAACCAGTCCCAAAGGAGCGAAACTCACCCCCGGCGCCAAAACCTTCATGGGACTGACGGTGAAAATCTCGTGTTCAAGCACCTTGAGGGAGAGGGGCATAGCAGCATTGTGAGGCAATGTCACAACCTCCCCTGTCCGATTGCAATACACGACGCAGTCTCCATTCCAATTGGGATCAGTGACAGCCTCCCTAATGAGGTGAACATCACGGCCGCGAACATAACCGGTGATGGCCTCTGATTTCGTCTCGTGAAACGCATTCTTCTTCTCCAGTGAGCTCCATGCTGCACCTTGGCAGTTGTACACCCCAACTACACCTGTGTACTTATTCATGTTCCATATCTTCAACAGACTCACCCCATCCCGGGTCGGGTCAGTGAACAAGCAGTCACGGGTCGGCCTTCCTGGTAACCGGGCCCGGAGCACCGACCCGTCCGGCAATACTATCTTCTTCAACAGCTCAAAGTCATGCTTCCCAGGCGCATCACTATAAAAGAAAACCAAAATCCAAATTAATCAAAATCAAAATATAACAAAAACAAAAACAAATCCTTAACAAAACAAAAATAGTAGCTTACCTAACATAAACAGGTCCACCACTGATGGCTCTGGCCGACGCGTGGTACTCAGCCGCCGGATGAAGCGAGTGGAACATATCCCAATCCGGCTGCATAAACTCGCCGAGGAAAACGCTATTATACGCCACCGCCGCCACATGGATCGTATGCGACACCGGATCGCGCGGGTAGTAATCGTCGGAGGCTCTAACAACCGCCGTGTTTTTCGCACAGTACAACGCATCAGTATTATGGCTCATGCACGCTATGATCCCATTGTCTTCAAAGTTCCTCGCCACCGAGGCATCCAACGCCTGGTGGTACAACCGGGTCAGCTCGACCCGCCCGCCCAGCCCGGCTCCGAGCGTCTCCAGCACGCACTGCACGTCCACCTTAACCCCATCTACACCCGCAGACGCCAAGTAGCTGTGTAGCTCGTTGTAAAACTTGTACACGTGTCTCGGGTTTATTAACCCCAGACCTTGTAACCGTATCGCGTCCGTTTTCCACGCCGGGTCGTTCTCCAAGAGTCCCTTCGATAATTCCGGGTACTTCAGAACCGATCCGTACTCCTCCCCGGGTCGGACCCCGCCCCAGTAGCCAGTGATGGCGTGCCATACGTAGACGTATTTCAAACCGTATGTTTCCTTTGCTATGTTCACTATGTTCTTAATCCCATCCTCCTTGTTTTGAAACTTGGAATTCTCTTTGATTCCGGTGAGCCTCTGCAGCTCCCCGGCTTTGTTTTCATCGCCCGCGACGGACTGCCACCCGTCGTCGATGATGACGAACTTCGGCGGCGCGCCGGCGGCGGTTAACGACTTCAAACCGGCCTCAACTCCTTCCTGAGTCACGTCCTGGTAAAACGCGTCCCAAGTGCACCACCCGAAGTAGTCAATGATTCCGGGGAGCTTCTTCTCGTGACGTTGACGAAACGTCTTCAGGTGAGACTTAACGGCCCGGACAGCCTCCGTTATCGTCGCGAAAGGGTCGGTCCCGGCGTGAACAAACACCGAATGCGAAAACGACGCCGCTTCGGTGTCCACGTCACCGCTCTCCAAACAAAGCTCCAGCTCGTCTCTACTGTTGTTCCCCTGTAGGCTCGCTCGGAAGGGGCCTTCGATAAGAGGGAGGAACACGGCGTAGACGATCTCGTCCTCTTCGAGGTGGGACCCGGACGAGTTGATCTCGACCAATAGGAACTGAGTCTCGAGCGGGACGTCGGCGCCGGACTCGCCCATTTTCTGGGCCATCCACCAGAGCTTGAACCGGAAGCACGCCATGAAACGCACGCCGGTCTGTAATGCCCCGAGTGACGTCACGTGCCGGCTGTTGCTCTCGTCGAACTCTGCGCCGAGGAATACTCCTTCGGCCGGGCCAGACGCGGAGCCGGGCGTGACGGTGACATTGTCTGGTACTCCGGTCAGAATCGTCCTGTTTTTCACGACCAGATTACCGTCGGAGACTCGAACCGCGGGCTTAATCGTCATCGGGATCTCCTTCTCTTGCTCGTGTAATAGTTTTCTTGTAGGTAAAGGCTTCTCGCTTCTCTGCAAATTCCAACACAAGTCTGTAAATCTCTATTTCGAAAACAATTTCAATCTAAAATCTTTGAATGAGTTTGGTTAATTTTCACGTACCTGGAAGGCCAATAATGGAAATGCTCGATTGCAGGGATGTCTACGAATTCTGAAGCATGAAAAAGAAATCAAACTCAACGTCAGGTTTCCGTCATTCGAAACCAAAACTGAATTACTGAAACTGAAAATGAATTAATCAATAGAGGAGAATAGAATAGTACCAGAAGTGGTGTGAGTTTGCTTCAACAGGTTGATCCGGCTAGTCGGAGAGGAAAGGTTTGATTTGATGAGATGAATTGGTCGAGAGGTATTTATAAGACGAGTGAGAGGTGGAGACCTGTAACACAGATTCGACACCATTGCTTGTGAGCTCCAATCTCTGAAATCTGGATTTCAATATTATCACTCTGCTGCGGTTTGTAATAGAAATAGGGTCATTGGGGTCCAAGGAGCTTATCCATCGACGCTTTCAACGGTTTGACAGTTGAAATAGACGACGGATTGGAATTCCACGTCGGATCCACGTCCTACCAATCCAAATGCTTTAAACTAATAACACGTGCGTTTTCGAGTTTTTTCTTAAGAAAAAACATTGAACATTAGATATATGCTGATGTGTGTCCACGTACTTATTCTCCGGTGTTATCTGATAATGTCGGACCTATTACGGCGAAATGATTCTGCTTTGCTGATATGTCCGACCTATTAGGGCGATATGATTTTCCAATGTTTACATGGCAGTTAGATATTTCGACTTTCAAGGTTTTATTTTTGAGAATGTCTTTAGTACACGGCGTGTATCTTCACATACATACATAGATGGTTAAGATTAGAAGAAATAATATAGAAACATGGTGGTCAAACATATGAATTGTTATGAACGATTAAGATTGTGTCATGTAAATACACGTCGTGCATACAAGAATTTCCATTTATTTTTAGATAGTTATATATTAATTAGTTTCTAATGATTTATATTTTACATATGTCTTAAATTTATACGTGTTACGTCTCATATATTAAAAAAACAATCAAACGTTTTATATTATTTGGATTTGTCTTTGGTCAATATAGTTTCTAAACTGAAACATCTTTCTTAGTCACACGTTGCGTCAAGAGGGTGACATTTTTGTATTTTGACAAGTGATTAGGAGCTAATGAGCCTTGATTAACAACAATCATTGGTGAAACACGTATGCAAGCTTGATCATAGACCCCATTTCATTGTGAAAAGTTCAAATTGGTTTTGGCATGGAAATGTCGCAGGTTGATGAAGTGTGGCACACGTGTCGAGCCTTGTAGCAAATTGTTGTGTAGTTTAATTACTAGTGTAACGTAAATCAATTCAATTATTGGAAATGTGAATCATTCATACTGTTACGTCTGGGAATTGTTATTTGAATCGGGGCCGGGTGTAACGAAAATGAGATACGCAGTGATGTGATCATTGGAACAACAGTTGGCAACTTGATCATAACCTCTGTCATCGATCTGTATATTAGTTTGATACAGTCAAAAGCACTAGGTTTATACGCAATTATTTGTTCCTGATATGGATATCTGTAGTCGCAAAGATAATCTAATTAAGGTTGCTGATATACAGGGGTTACCACTTTTTGTAGAGTTTATTTATTTCGATTATAAGCTTTAGGCCTCATTTGGTTCACGAAACCTTGGCATAGCTTTCTTCCCTTGATACCAATGTCCGAAATGGTAGTTGACCTCCTCACGGAATATGTAAGCTTGCTTAAGAGTCTTGTTAGGATTCGGCTCTTCTAAAGCGAAGAGTCCGTGAAGTTAGTCTAAGTTTATAAAATTCACTCTTTATCTAATCTAAAGGTCCTGAGCAGGACATGTCACTCTTGGATTAATTTAGGTTAACCCATGGTTAACTTTAGTAAACTGCCATCAACTACGTAACAAAAAGAAAAAAGAAAAAAGGAGGGTTTTACGTCTTGTGCTATAACACGTACCCAACTGCTATCTTCCTTCTGCGCTGCTCTTTTGTTGTTCTGCGCGACAATGGAAACTCGTCCATGGTTACAAGAAGGCACAAATACAAGCAGGTTCCTCCTTTACAACGACTTCTTGATACTTTATTTGATATGTGATGAGTTTTGATTTTTCGTTAACTGAATTATTAAACTGAAGACATACAGTTTTGCTAATAAAGAATAATTAGGTTAGACTCTCTTGTTCTATATTTGTGAATTCCAGTATAGTATCTTATAGTTCTTATTTGTCTTCTTTTAATACTTATGAAGTGGGACGGATGACAATGCAAGAAATATTTTAGATGAGGGCATCAGTAAGTTTCTTGATTAGATTCCTCGAACAGCGATGCAATTTGATACCCTAGATGCTGCAATTGAATTTTGGAAGAACTACGGAGGCCGAACTAGTTTTGGGGTCCGAAAAATGTATGCAAACAAGAGTCGAAGAGATGGACAAATTACTACAGTCAGATATGCGTGCGCAAAAGAGGGTCATCGAGTACCAGATAAACGTGATCATCTAACAAAGACCCCTAGAGCAGAAACAAGAACAGAATGTCTTGTACGCTTGGGACTGCAAGCGTACTGCAATTCAATAGAGAAAGCAGCAAGTTTGAAGTTCATGATTTTGTGAGTGAGCATAACCATGTTCTGCATATTGAGGAAACATGTTTCATGTTCCAACTCAACGGAATCTAGCAGATGGCCAAACTGTTGTTCATATTGATTTTGTGACCGACTCTGGACTTAAGCCCACCAATTTTTCAGTCAACAAGTTGGTGGGAGGGAGAATTTGGGATACACTGAAAGAGATCAAAAAAATTACTTGAGAAGTAAGCGCCAAAAGAATATGGCCTATGGAGAAGCGGGGAGTCTCTTGGGATATTTGCACAACCAATCTTGTGAGAATCCCTCATTTCAATATGCTGCGCGGCTGGATAGTGAAGAACAGATTACAAATATTTTTTGGGCAGATACAAGAATGATTATTGCTTATGCTCATCTCGGAGATGTCATTACTTTCGACACCACATACAGTACTAATAAAGAATATAGGCCTTTTGGGGTATTTGCTGGCTTTAATCATCACAGAGAGACTGTAATATTTGGGGCTGCTCTCCTTTATGATGAGACCGCTGAATCTTTGAAGTGGTTGTTCCAGACATTCCTAGAAGCACATAAGCAAAAAAAGCCGAAGACTATATTTACAGACCAAGATCCGGCAATGGCAAAGGCACTGTTTGAGGTGCTTCCAGATACATTTCACGGATTATGTAGTTGGCATATAATGCAAAATGGAATTAAGCATTTGGGATACCTGATGAAGGAAGGCTCATATTATCTTACAGAATTTTCAGCATGCATGTATGAGCACGAGGAAGTGGAAGAATTTGAAGATGCTTGGAGTGCTATGCTAGACAGATATAATGTTTGCACCAATCCATGGTTGCTGAAGACATATGAAATTAATGAGAAATGGGCTAAATGTCACATGAAAGAGGTAAATAACTTCATATTGATCGATTGCATATCATATGATCAAACATGCATATGTGAGTTTATCATGTGTACTTAATTTATATTTTCCATTTTTTCTTATGAAGCAGGGTCAAGAAGTTGAACCACCAAAAAAGGCAAACAAGAACTCAACTGATAAGAATACATCAGTGTCTAGTAAGGATCAAACAGTACCTCAACAATCACAGGTGATAAAAGGATTTTGTACATTATGCACTTGAGGGTTTTTTTTTTTTTTTCTCGCTCTTGTCAAACAGGTTCAAGCTCAACCATCAAGAAAGAGTAACAGCAATCACTACCTCAAGAAAGAGAAATAAGAGAATCAAGAAGCTGGACCTTCAAGAAAGAGAAATAAGAAACCCTCTACTGAAAACCAATCATACCTCAAGAGTCTCAGGTAATAAAGATTTCATTATTGATATATGTCCTGTATATGTTTATGATGTACGCAACTGAACGTCATTTTTTGATTTTCATTCTTGTCATATAGGCTCAAGGAGCTCCACCATCAAGCAAGAGGAAGATTGAAGAAACAATTGTCCACTCGTTTAGATGGTTACCAAACAAAGCGAACTTCTATATATGTGCCGGAAATTAGATGATGATGGTTGTACCCCTGTTATTGTTTTTAGTTGCTATTAAAAGTTTCATGGATCTAGAGGAAAGTAATGTGCTCATGTTTGTATGGATTATTTAAATTTGAAATAATGTTTGATAATCAGTTTTGACAATTAGAGATGCTCATGTCCATGTCAATAAGTGCTCAAACTACAGATGAAAAATAAAATTAGTACAGATGAAAATCAGCTTTATGGCCTTTGTCAATTAATACCAAAATCATACTCCATGTTAACTTGAACAAAATCTGAAGTCAATATACAAAAATTGAGCTTGTCATTTCATCGAACACCTTATGTGCATCCCAAATGTAAAAAAAATCAAACAGCTGATTTCAAGGTTTAGAAACATCAAACGGTTCTCTTTCATAGTAAGCAGTGGGAAATTCAACTGATCCAAATCCCACAGTAAGTCTATTCCAAAATCGGCCAAATAGGTTTCGATTCCTGAACGATATCATCCTTAGTCCTTGATGAAGAGTAATGCCTGGGAACAGAGCATATGTTTTGAAAGTATGTATCCGGATACCAAATGTAGAAGACGTAAAACCCTTTTTTTTTTTTTTTTTTTACGTAGTTGACGGCAGTTTACCAAAGTTAATCATGGGTTAACTTAAATTAATCCAAGAGTGTGTCCTGCTCAGAACCTTTAGATTAGACAAAGAATGTGGATTTTATGGAACCCGGATCCTCTCCTCATAGAAGTCTTCCTAATATTTCCTCATAAGAAGATCTTGACCGTCCATTCTTAATCAACGGCCGAGATCTCTTCTACCTAACTAAAAACCCATTTTCTTATGTATTTCATCTCACTCTCTCTATCTATCTATTTCTCGTTCTTCGCTCTGTCTTACCGATCCTTACCGTCAAGAGACCTGCCGCTCCGGCGTCCTCCTCGGCCCGTCCTATGCGTCATATTTCTGGGTTTGTTTTCAATTTTTCATTTGTATTCATTGTTCGTTGATTGGTTGCGAGAACAAAACCCAGAAATTGAATCGAGAAGGGTTTTTCTTCATTTATTGGTGCAAAGGTCAAAAATTTAATGGTGGGTTTATGCTTTGCTTGTAAGCTGAGCAAACCCAAGTTCAGAATTGGAGTAGAGGACCTTTAAATCTGGCCTAAATTTCACGAATTGGAGTTAAACAAAAGATGCCCAGCAGTTGAAAGCATGAATTTTATTTTCACTCAATCAAAGCAAGGCCATCGTTCTTTCTCTTTCTTCTTTTTTCATCGGATTCAGTCGCGCGGTCACGCCGATTTCTAGAAACTTTCTTCTCAAAGTCGTCAACTTTCGATGGAGGACGTTGCGGCGGGTCTGGACGTTTTCTGGAAATAGAAAGAAGGACGAGAAATAGATAGATAGAGAGAGTGAGATGGAATACATAAAAAAATGGGTTTTTAGTTAGGTTAAAGAGATATTGGCCGTTGATTAAGAATTGACGATCAAGATCCTCTTATGAGGAAATATTAGGAAGACTTATATGAGGAGAGAATCCGGGTTCGATTTTATGAACTTAAGCTCCTCCTTGAATGCGTCTAGCTAACTCTGAAGAATATCACAATGCTGTTTTAGACAGCCAGATGAGATTAAAGCCTCCCGCTTCAGCAGCTCTATGAAGAATATCACAATGATGTTGACTAGATATATCAGTTTCTTGTCTATGATCCTAAATCATGTAACACATCATCACCATTCATTTCTATGTCCACTCTCTAAAACTCAGGGTCTAAGATTCAGACAGTTTCCAGCAGAAGAAACACCAGCCTCCCTGAATCTTCAAATCAATTTTGAAAATAATTCTAGAATTATATACCGGAAGATTTCATCATTAACAGCTTAAATAGAGATCTGAATGTAATGTTTGGTTGTGGATAATATTGATCACAGTTTAACTGCATACTGGAATCTCTGTACATTAACAAGCCTACAATCCTAGAATATAAAATTGTCACTCAAAATCTATATTTGCATTGATGTTTTTTCATGTCTGGAATGCATGCAACCTCATTTCCAAAATCCTTCAAAAATGGCAATAGAAACAGATACTGCATCTTTTCTCTCAATGAAAAGCAAACAGCTCCAAAGCATGGGAAATCGAATATAAATTATTGTCCAGTGAATGTTCAAAAGCAATAATGGCACTCTACAACAAGGAAACCGACTTCTGAACAACATGAAAAGTTCGATGGAGCAGAAATAAGCAGGCAATAAGTTGTAGCTAGGTTACCTGCACAGGTAGTGTTACACCAAGATAAATCTTGATGGCAAGTACTATACTTGGATTTCCATCCCACTGCATCTCCAACTCCGTAGTGATACTGTCATCAGGCAAAATTATTCAATGTCATTGTACTTAAGAGATGTGCCATGCATGAAATTCTGCACAAAATATGGTCATGTTGCAGCCAGATGATTACTTGCTTTCACATAATTAATTTGTTTTTCTCTATGAGAGGAGAACTGTTAATATCAGTCTCAGTTGAGCTTCAGCTACAACAGATTTCACTACCAATTACGAGTGCATCATACTCGTACATTCTTTTGAACTGAACTAGTGGAATTTCCCATTTTAGCATACATTGCTCACCAGTCACCAGTCTTTGCAAAACTCGGCATATCCTGGGCAGCTGTAACACTCTTAATTTAGAATCGACGGGATCTCTTACTGGTTGCTATGGATGTAGTTGCATTTCATGATATTAAGGGATTTTAGTCATAGCAAACTAACTGTATGTAAAATTAAACCATGTCTCCACGGACAAAGTTTTCAACACCACATTCGTTTAGATTTCGAACATCTTTTACATGTCTTTGATGAATATAGGGTAAGAAACTAAGAACTGCTCGGGATGTTGGTATCAAACATATATGTGTATCTGATCAGATTTATGACAATTAGGAATGACAGAACATCATATATAACACATACATGCATAGACATGACAATAAATTTATAACTAACATTAATATTATTGATCAATACATAACAAAGATGAAGATGAACACTACCAACGCTAAATACTAAACATCAAATTGGATCACGTTTGTCACTACCACTTATTGTATCAAATTATTTATTTTCTGAAACGAAACAATTTAAACTAGTTGCTTGATCGACTACTACACTGGATCTCCAAAGTTTTCAACCTTGATAGCTCTCCTCGCACTTGTTGTAGCAGTTGTTCCTAGTTGTATGAGCATCTGTATTCAGCATAAATGTATCAAAAACTTAATTTTAGAATGATCAATAGTTCAATACATCCCAAAGTAGAATGAAATTGCAATACGTACCTGAACTAGTTAATTTTGTTTTAGCAGCAGACATATAAGTACATCCAAGAGTACAATGATAGAGCTCCGGCTTCACATTTGCATTGTCAATGGCGCACTCGACCATGCACTTACTAACACAAATCGCCTTATGGAAGTTAATTTTTCCCCAGATTTTGCGAAAGCTAAACTTATCAGGTGATGCTATCATGGATGTCTTAGCCTTACCACCAAGGCACCTAGCAGCACATTGGATGGCACATAGACCTATGTCGACAACATCCTCCAGCTGAGCAGAACCCGAACCTTCTGACGATGGAAGAGGCTGAATGGGAGGCGTTGCATGATCATCACCTTCCTTACGAGCAAGAGCTGTTGTTGCTAGCACGAGTAGTGCTAGTAGCATCATCATGGAAACCCTACTGTATGTTGTGAATGCCATGGCTAACTACTATTCTAGCTCTCTCTCTTGATCTCTAGCTTTCAACTTTGGTTATGATCCATGTTGAACGCATAGCCCGGTATTTATAGAGCATTTCTAGGCTTCTTTGTCCATGTATGGAAGTTTAGAGGAAAATATTTGAGTCATGATTGTAAATGATTCGTATATAGTGAAAATGAGCACATAATTGATGATTTATTAGTTAGATAAGATTGACAGTACTACATCCTTGGCTGGAAATTTATCATGTATACTAATCAAACCTTGCTACGTACAGAATGATTCCATTAATATTGCATGCAAGAACTGATGTTTATGAACAGATCATAAAACATGCATAATGTACATACAGTAGTGATCGATGCAAACCACCAATTTGATCTATCAATTGAAGATTCATTCAATTAGCTAGATTATATGACAACCAATGCTCCATTAATTGATTGACATGGATAAGATATTGTATATCATGAAACTACAAATTACAGGTGTAAATTGATGGATTTGGGTGGCAAGTTACCTAGCTTGATAGTTAACCATCCAATTAGCTAGCTTGATAATATTGGCTAGGAAATTACGGCGTTTAACCTTCCTTTTTTATTGATTGACGATTGGTTCAGGTGACTGTCAAACCATGTAGAAATCCTTGCCGAACTTTGTTCGATCAAAATTGTTCAGATTGAAGACGTACCAAATTAAACGACGGGCCGGCTGAGGAGGAGGTTGAGGAAGAGGTGAGAGTGGAGAGAGAGAGAGAGAGTAAAAAGATTAAGTAAAACCGTAACAAGGGCTATTTTAGTTATTTTGGTCGATATTAATGTCATTTTGAAAGTTTAGGGATGAAACTGATTAAAAAAAAGATTAGGTATCAAACTGATTTTAGACCAAAAGTTCATAGTAAACTGAATTTATCTCTAATATAAACCTTGTGGGTAATACTGACATTTCCTCATGTAAACCGACTTAAGTGTTTTACATGAGGAACAAAAAGTCATCATTACCCCCAAGCATTTGACGTGTTTAAGGATAATATATGGCATCGTAAGACACTTTTCTGACGGTTTAGGGTTGATTCCGGCCATACCATTGCGTGTCTGGTACCCTATAGATTATGAATATGTGCTCGAAAATGTCGGAAACATGTGATAAGCTGCCGAAAACGCGTGTGAAACGTCCGGAAACACGTACATGAATAAACTGGATCTTGAGGGTAATAATGAAATGTCACATTTGTAGACTGACTTAAGTGCTTAACATGAGGGACAAAAAGTCATCATTAACCCCTGGTATCTGACAAATTTACACATACATATTTGGCCGTATAAGACCGTTTAGGTCGTTTTTGGCCCTCCCATTGCGTGCCCGGTGCCCTGTAGGTTAAGAATATGTGCTTAGAAACGCCAGAAACGCATGTTAAGCGGCCGGAAACGTCCGTAGATAAAATGAACCTTGGGGGCAATATTGGCTTCTCCTTTTATTTCAGCAACCCGCCAACTTAACCCATATTTTTTTACCGCGCTTGGGCGCGAAACTCCATCCCCAAAACTCGAACAAATCCAAAATTAGGGTTTTTCTCAGTCTCACTTCCTCGCGTCTCCCTCACCAGCTCATCCAATGTCGAGTTTCTCTGAGGAGCTCGAAGAAATCAAATCCTTAATCTCCTCAGGCACCAAATCAAACAAGTCACTCGGGTACTCGACTCTTTCACACCTCCAAGAACAGTCCTCCGACGACCACGCTTTGATTCAAACACTCTCTCTGAGCTCCCGGTGCCTTCTCCGTCGCATCGTCGCCGATGTTCACAGCGACGATGAAGAAATGTAAGGATTGTGATTCCGACTGATCTAGTCATCTGTTCATTTCCAATTAGCTTAATTTTGTTTCGATTTTTTCGATCTTGATTTGCAGCGCGACGCAGGCTTTGAAATGATTGGGGTTTATGATATACCATCCCGCAATTGTTGCCGCAATTATAGGTATCAAGTGTTTTGCTTTTAAATTTCAATGAACTTTTTTTTTTGATGTGATTGCTGACATGTTTTGAACTTCTGGATTCGTGTTTTCGCAGTGGATGATGTGAAGTTAGTTTTGGAGTCATTGGTTAGAGTAATTACAACTACGAAAATGAAGGTAACTTACCATTCAGTGGGATTTGATTTACTAGAAAACTTGACATTTTTCATGGTATATTAATCTGTTGATTTCGTAACTGCAGTCGGTTTGCAATTTAGGAGTGTGGTGCATATCTATGCAACAGCTGAGTGAATCACTTTTGTCTCCTCATTTCCATTCTCTCTTGCGCGCGGTAGTTCATGCCATTGACAATCTCATTGGTTCTCTGTCGACAACTTTTGAGGCTATTCAGGTATGGTCAGTACTCGCATACTCAGTTTACAGCAGTTTTCGCTAGTATCATGCATCATTTAAGGTTTTGATTGTATAATTGTTATGATTTTATGAGCTGTAAGGTTGTGGTTGTGTTATAGTAATACTGGCAAATGTTGTTTCCAGTACTTATTCTCTATGATGATGTGACAGGCTGTTATTAAGCTAGCAACTCTATTAAGTGAGAACATGAGAGAATTGTCTCATTTATGGGCGCCTCCAATATATAGAAGACTTCTTAGCTCTGATAAGAGAGACAGGGATATGTCTGAAAGGTGTTTATTGAAGATTAGATCTACAATCATACCTCCTCCGATAAGTCTCTCCAAGGTACCTCTTCTATTCTCTCTTCTTTTTTGTTATCGCTGTCTTCTGGTCCCGATGGTTAACCCATATCATGAAAACTCAACATAAGTTATTATTGCTAGCTAGATATTGATTATTCTATACCATTATACAAGTTCTGTTTTAACTACTACTTGCACTAGCTAGGTTTCTGGACTGATCTTGTTACTAATAGTATAACACAGATGGAGTTGTATATTGATTGTATATGCTTTCTTTGTTTCTTTTATCGGAGTTGGTATTTGAGATTGAGATTTTCTTGAACTCCTCACCTGTTGTAGCAGATTGATTTGGACAATTTTTTGCACCTATATAAACATATAAGACAAATGACTTGCTAGTTATGCTTTTCACGTCTTAGTTGCATACATAGCTAGCTAGTCTCTTAAATATTAGGGTTAATCAGTTTGAAGCCTAGTTCCCATATCAAGCAGCAGTGAGAGAATCTGTATTTAGCTTTAATTACAACTGGATCTTGAAGAGAGAAGATAGGAAAAACATTGCAAATACAAGTATTATCTTAATTTGGGTTTGATCTTTTAGCATTCAATCAACGTGAAACAATTTTTGTTTCGATCTCATTCTTATGAAGGTTCCATGTAATCCTCTAAAGAGAAAAGGAGTAGAACTACAAACGTCCTAAAGTGTTTAACTAGAGGTAGCAGTTGATAATACAAAAAATTTGACCTAGATTACCTGAAAACGGGATTTTCTTAGGGTAATCATGTGTCAAAGTGTACAGACATATAGGGATCGGAGATAAGGTTCTTCACTTCTATTGTGAAAGAGGGTCAGAATCTGTTCTATGCATTGTAAGCTCTTATTATTTTGTATTTAAGCCTAGTTTGGATGGTTGAGTGGATGACAAGGTTAACTTTGAGAGTTGCTATATGAAATTGTAGTTTACATGGATGATTCTGTTGTATGCAACATTTATTGTAATTCTTGTGTTCTCATCTTCCAAAAACAGGTGCTTGTCAAAGATTTAAAGACAGTTGCTCGCTGGGATGCACGATACGCTAACCAGTGGTATGAAGGTTCAAACTATTCGAGCATGGGGATGGTATATCCGTTTACTAGGGTCTCATGCCTTGAAAAACAGACATTTAATTAATGATATGCTGAAAATTCCTGAGAAAACATTTTCAGATCACGACTCACAAGTTCAGATTGCTTCCCAGGTACTTATAAAGAGTTCATGCTGTGTTGTTTTAAAATTAGGCAATATTTGCATTTAAATGATTTCACTTTTTTCTCACTCCTTTGAAGCATACACTTGTTTCAGAGTCATTTATAACTTGCAACAATTTGACATCATTTATAACTTGTTTCAGAGTCATTTATGTTCAGCAAAGTTATCAATCTGTCTCTGCTTCTTCAATGTCTAGGGTCCATGCATTACAAGTTCTGGCGATTTACAAGCCAGGGCTGTTGAAGTTTAACCCAGTTTACTAGCAGTAATAGTTTAACTGGTCTCAGAGTACCTTCAGATGCCATATTGTAGAGTAACATAGATATCTGATTACACAGGTTGCCTGGGAAGGTCTTATCGATGCTCTTATTCACCCACCAATGATATTTCCGTATACGACAAATGCTGCAAAAGAGGATGGTATGCAAAGAAAGGGAACCCAGGAAGTAAACAGTAGTGAAATCCTTAAAATTGGAACTTTTAAAAGCGTAAGGCTCATCATGACACCACTTATTGGCATCATGTTGAGTAACTCTGATGTATCTGTCCACTTGGCCTGCTTGAACACATGGTGCTATCTATTACATAAACTTGATACCTCTCTGAATGATTCTTCAATGATCAACCTTGTAGTGGACCCTATCTGTGAAGCAGCTTTTCAACTTGATCCTGATGGTAAGAGCTTCTGGGCTAGGGATGTGTGCATTAATTTGCTTGATGATTTCATATCAGCAAAATGTAAACCTCTAGACTATGACCCATGTAACCAGGTAAGCCAGCAGTTATCAGCCCAAACCTCTTTGAATGCTCCCGTCATATCTGGCAGTTGCTCATGGAAGCAGTATCCTATTAAATGGTTGTCATGGGATCTGAGTCTGTTGGACTTTCATTTAAAGATGATCTACGACTAGAACAGGGACAAGCATGGCCGATGGATCACTATTGTACCGATATTATCCCAACTTAATCACCTTTAAGGTGTTGGGTTTTAACCACAAAAGGCCTCGGTACAATTGGATATGATTCATCCACTTATAAGTTGTATTTTATTTGTCTATTTTCTGATGTGGGATCTTTCCTCTCCAACACTCCCCCTCACGTGCAACCTAATTTTTTAGGTCTGTACGTGGAATTCATTCAGTCCAATTCCCATATCGGAAATCGGTAATGCTTCAGTCCAAGGCCCATTGCAGGCACTTGGTATGGTATGAGCCAATCCGAATTTTTCCGATGGCAATTCGATGAACCCAAATCTAGGCTCATTATGCTGGGAGATTTTCTCCCGTTACGCTGGGAGACGTAATTGAAGAGAGACCCGCTCTGATATCAACTAGAACAGGGACAAGCATGGCCCATGGATCACTATTGTACCAATATTATCCAAACTTAACCACCTTTAAGGTGTTGGGTTTTAACCACAAAAGGTCTCGGTACAATTGGATATGATCCATCCACTTATAAATTGTACTTTATTTGTCCATTTTCTGATGTGGGATCTTTCCTCTCCAACACTACGGTCTCATCCTTCAATCATCAAAGAAAACTGTCTGCCATGATAACAGGGTTCCAGCTGATGAGGCTCCCTTGAGGTTATTTAGAGCTGTTTTGAAAGGAGTTGAACAGGAATTCAAGAGGTCATCCATCAATTATGATGATATTATGTTGTGTTTGAATGCAATACTGAAGTTCATAAGAAATATATGTGAAGAAGTAAGTCAGGATGGTTGTGACAGACATGGCTTGTATCATATATCACTTAAGTTTATAGAGGCTGTCACTGAGGAGATAGAACCTACTATAATAGGATCCCCTCTTTACAAGGTGGCATTGAACATCAAGTATTTTGAAAACCTGCAAATGGTTGCTGACATTGGATATGAAAATTCGGGTGTCTGCTCTATTGGTTATATGGAAATGGTTTCACGATGGTTTATTTAAGTGTACTTCACTTCTCTGTGGTGGTTCAGTCAAGCTTGAGTACATCAAAAGCCGACTACATTCGACGGGGAATGCAGAAATATATCAGGTATATGCTATCATCTTTTGATCCCCTGGAAACTCTCGTGATCGCTACTGAATTATTGTACAAGCACATTGGGCCAGGCTGCTTAACGATGTGGATAGCCATAGCAGAAGGTCTAAAAAGCTACATAAATGATGTGAAGGATCTTCAAAATGGACTCTGACAGCAAGAGTTATTATGCCATGAGCCATCTAATATCTTATCCATTGCTTGTATGCTCCTGTGCCCAGAAAGACATTATGTCATCAATGAGTGGAAGTCCCTCGGAAAACCCTTCCCTGCAGTTTAAGGCTGAGCTTGAACAAGTTGTCACATTATGGAAGCCCCTCTATAGTTCTATCATTACAGCACTATCTCGGTATACCACTGTTGGCAGTTTCTCTGAGGATCTAGTTCCTGTATTCGAGAGGTGCCTTGACAAGTATACTAGCATTCTTACATGTGCTAACGAGCTTCACTTAAACTTCAAGGATTTGGATTGTCATCTCATTTCCTTATTTGGTGATGCTTTATTGTGTATTCTGAAAAATTCCAGTTCCATAAGTTCAGATGGTAATACCAAGAGTGGCTATGATCACATGATCTCTGATGGCATTAAAGGCTGCTTGACTTTGGCAATTAGGTAAGTGCAAATGTTCTCAACTCTCAAGTAATCAACTGTGGTGATGATTAAGCTCTATTATATATGAAGAAAACTGTTTTTTCTGCATTTGTCAACAATTAGCCCAGTATCAAGTCTTAGAAATTCTTTTGGTAGAAGAAATGGATGTGGTTTTAGTTATATCTTATGGCGTCAAAATGGTTTAGAAATAAGATGTCTGAGCTATATTTTCAATTGTTTCTCCAAGTCACTGTTAGTGAAAGTGAGAAACCTTAATAGCTCTTGGACTGAATAAAATAATAGAATGCACATGATTATATGTATATAGATGCTTTGACTCCTCCTCTTTCACTTATCTTGTTTCATGTGTTATATACAGATGCATGAAGTTGTTGCAGACAAAGATAGGAACAGATGCACCGATTGGTCTTCCTGGGTATGTCAACCGAAACAAGTTTGTTTTTGTTTTATTTTTTTGGTACCATTCATGTTTGGGTTATTGGTTGTGAACTTCCAGTAATGTCAAATTCATGTGAAAGTTGCAGGTTATATTCTGAATTGGCACTATTCATCAGGTCCCTTCACTTGAAGCTGGATATCGTTTCCTTTTTTGAGGTCCGTACTTCTTAATATAATGTCATGTATTCATTTGCTCTGTGTCTAAATTCATTTTCTCTCAACTTGAAGCAATTTCAGTTGATAGTTGGCACTGGATAATGTGAAACCCATCTGCTCAAATTAGTTATTAAAAGAAAATGAGTATTCCTACGGTTCTTTTTATCGAAAGAACTAGACAATTTGAAAAACTGAATCCCATTGTGTGTAGGAATTTTCATTAATGTGGCCATCATAAGAAAGCTGTCCTTCATTTGTCTGAGAAAGTTGCTTTAATGGCTGATCTTTTGATGGGTTACTGCTCAACATACCGAAATCTCCAAATGTTTCATCTGCTCTGTATATCCTTATTAAATAAAAATGGATTTTTTTTTCCGGCTGTCAAGTATAGCTTGTCTTGTTTAACTCTGTTATTTTGTATTTGTACTAGCAGATGATATCCTGCCCAATGCTTGAGTGGCTGGGATACATGGAAACACAGGTTGAGGATACTAGTGAGCAATTTGAACTCCTATGGACCGAAATGCTTAAATGTTTCAGACGAAGTCAGCCTCCATTAGTCTTTGATTCTGCATTTCTCAAACTCCAGGCCTCCATCCTTGAGAAATCTCTTGATCACTCAAAACTGGCCATTTCAGAGCCAACCATCACCTTTTGGAACTCCACATATGGTGAACTAATCAACTTGGACTACCCCCAGACCTTGCTGCATGTCCTAGACAAGCTTTGGAGAAAGGGAAGCATAAACCTCCACAAGAGAATCCTACCTCTTCAAAGATGTCAGTCTAAATCGGAAGCCATTGTCAATAACACAACAGACAATAGAGGCTCTAAAAGAGTAGAACTAGTAGAGAACACCGTAGACAGCAAGCAGAAGGAAATGCCACATTCGATTTTGAAAAGGAAAAGGGTGGAACTGACCGAGCATCAGAAGGAAGTGAGACGAGCACAACGAGGAAGGGGGAGGGATTGTGGTGGACACGGCATTGGTATCCAGACTTATTCAACACTCGATTTTTCACAAGGGAACGAGGACTCACAAGGGAATGAGGATTCTCAAGACAGCGAAGATATCCGGAATCCTGAATGCATTTTGCAGATGTTGAGAAACAGATAGTTGGAAGTCCAAGAGTAACTTATGAGGAACCATCCAGCTTCTTCATAATAGTTTCCTGCAGACCCCTCGTTTTCACTTGCTAAGTAGACCTCTGTTTGATATCTAGCTAAGCCTGAATCCCAAATATTTGGGATGGGCATGTTATAATATGTATATTCTACGTAACACCATGTTGTACGTATATAGTATTATCCAAAAAACAAATGTTGTACGTGTATAGCTCATTTCTAGCAATCTTTGTCCTTTCTCCTCTTCTCCTCTACTCCTTTTGCAATTTTACAATTCGTACAAAATTCACGTTCTCACTATAACGGGTAGATCTAAATAGAATCCGTACAACCTCTTCATTGGAGTGACAAATAAAAAGAATCAAACTCTTGTTGGGAACATGACGCACCAAATCTCACCTAATAATAAACGTAGAACATGATCATATCATTTCAGATATAATAACACTAAATATGAAATGATATAATAACACTAAATATACAAGGTAACACGTGGTGGCTTGTGTTTCCGGAGATCATAACTCAAATTCCATTTCTTTGCCCAAACAAGACACTTATGTTCCGATTACAAAAACTAGATTTTTTTTTTCACAATTATTACCAAGAAAAATCATTATTATTTTTTGGCAAATCATCAAAATTTGAAAAATAATTAATAGGGCAGAGTTTTGACTTCCCAAGGTGAAAGCCCAAGTAGAGCAAAACCCAAACAAAATCGAAAAACCCAGCAAAAACAAAAGAAGCCTCATCAATCAGAACACCCTTCTCTCTCTCTCTCTCTAGAGTCGTATCCTTTTCCACACACTCCTCTCTCTCTCTCTCTGCAAATCACACACATTTTTAGCGAAGCAAACTCAAACAGGTGTCCCTTCTCCTCAAGATTTAGGGTTCCCAAAACCCCAATCGCCACCAGTTAGGGTTTCCGCCGGATTCGAATCTTCTAGATAAGGTCGATCGATTCCGATATGGCCTCCTCCTCCGCCGCTCCCAACCGCGACGGCTCCTCCTCCTCCTCGCCTGAGGACGACGCCGTTTTGTCCTCCACCCGCGCTTTTGCTCAGGAGGCCTTGCTGCAATTCCAGTCCGGCAAGTTCGATCAGTGCCTCACGGCGTTGCAGGAGTGCCTCAAGCGGAAGCCCGGCGATCCCAAAGTAATTGTCTTCAGAAATCCAATCTCTGATTTGTTTTTCGTCGATTTTCGTTGTTTGTTTGTTGTTTGGATTCGATTTTTGTTGGTTTCAGTGAAGTGATTGCTTGTTTTCGAGTCTGGTTTGTATCGGAATTTGAACTAGTCGAGTGTTTAGGCTAGGTTGAGTACAGAAATTTGAGTGATGAATGTCGGCTGCATCGAAATCTTGAGTTGATTGGTTTGCGTGGTGTTGGAATAGTTGCTTCGACAGGGTGAAATTGGTATTCTGCACTGATTTCATTCCCATGCGTGTTAAAGTTGGTCAAAATGTACTATCCTTGATCATGAAAGCATGATTAGCGAATAGTGTGAATGATTTATGAGGTTTGTGAAGAAAATTGACCTTTTAATTGTTTGGTTTGGCAAATGGAAATGAAGTATGGTATTGTTTGTTTATGCAATAAGTAGTTTATAGCAGTTTTAACATTCTTATAAGTATATTGGACTGAATTAATGCTTCTTGATTCTACACTTTGGTACAAGTGGCTTTTATTTATGTGCTTCTATAACCTCTCTTCATGCTACTTTTAACCTTAATGTTATTGTTATGGTTATCAGATATTGCATAATATCGGACTTGCAGAATTCTATAGAGATGGTTGTTCAGATCCTAAGAGGTTGCTTGAAGTACTCAATGACGTCAAGGTAACTCTTTTTCTTGACAGTGAGAAAGAAGATGGGTACACTCGAATTGTATTATTTAAGTGATTATTGCTGCATCCTCTTGTTTCTTCTACCCATTCATGTAGACCTTTTTGTTTTTAATTCACTACACGAACATACTATGGCATGGAACAGCTCCATGTCGTATTTAGTGTAGAAACTAGCATGGTGGAAGGTTTGTGAGAACTTTTTTACTAATCTATCGTTGTTGAACTCTTGATGTTAAAACTGAATGAATTTGTGGCCATGAAGTTGTTTTTTGTTTGCGGGGCATTGACAGTTTTTGAGGGCTGGGTATTTCTTTTTGTGCTCTTCAGTGTTTAACGGTTGAGCAACACTCTGTCTTAATGAAGGCAAAATTCTCTTTGATTAATTTTTTTATTTTGTTAGCATTTGTGCTATTATGTATTCTAGATTATGTGTGCTGTGTAGTTTGAATAAACTTATTACTTAGAACAATCTTTGTTTAGAGAGGAAATGAGTTTATAGGCGAAACACACCTGTCCATGTAAGCAGACCGTTACCAAGTACCACTGTCATGTAAGCAGAAAGCTAAAATTTCTGGCTATTGGTTTAGGGAATATGTTTTAAGGTGTTCAAATCAAATGTCCCTGTCAGTATGTGAAAGGAGAATATGGGTAACAAGTCATCCGCTATCCATCACCTTACTGAGAATTTAGATCGTAATATTCTCGAGATGGATATGGTCTATCATTACAAGTTAGAAACTGATGAATCAGAGGTGGATCATGGTTCTTGTAACTGTGGCCCCAGTTCTCCTAAAATCTTGTATAGAGTGGAATATTCGAAGCACCACAGTGCCATAGTAAATTGAGAGTTTAATATGATTGGGAGCCAGTTAAATTGGCTTTGCTTTGCTGTGGTAATACTAGGTTACAGTAACCTTATCAATATGATAGCTCATATATATATATATATATATATTTGTGGTTTATCGCTTTTGATACATGAGGTGAGCTTCAGGACCATGCAAGACCTGTTACTTTTCTATATTAACTTTTGTTTTTATTGGTATTGGTTCAGAAGCGAAGTGAAGAGCTTGCTCGAGCATCTGCGGAACAAGCAGACGTAAGCAATAATGGAGATAAATCATCTTCAGGTTTTAAAGGAAGTAGTACAACGGCACATCCACTTTCTGCTGTCTACATGGATGAATTTGACACTTACGTAGCGACCTTAAACATTGTATGCTACGCTACATACGTTTACTGTTTTATTTTTGCAATTATCAAAGAAAAAGGATCTTCTTTTTAACTTTCATTTCACGGCTGTTTCCTTATCAAAATTTGGTTTATGTAGGCAATTATCTGGTTCCATCTCCATGAATATGCAAAGGCATTGTCTGTTGTTGAACCACTATTTCAAAATAGAGGACCCATAGATGAGGTAAATTACTTTTTACCTAGAATTATATCGCTTCTTCAGTTGTATTGTTGTGTTAAAGTGCTTGTTTATTTGCAGAAAACTGCTCTCAATATTTGTCTTCTGTTGCTGGATGTGGGGCTAGCTTGCCATGATGCAAAGAAATCTGTTGTAAGTTCTAGTCCTAAATGTGTCATCAGTTGCTTCTGTAAAAAAATGTTCACAACATGGCCCTATTTTCTCATTCCTCCCGTAAGATTGACTATATATATGCATATGTTTCTGATGGAGGAGTTCAATCAATTTAAGTTTGCTTTTATGCCCTAGTTTGTTCTAGATGCACTATAAGCATCACCTTTAATACTTCGAGTGGTAATATCAGAAGCTGTGGCACATGGGACAGTAGTTTAAGTTGAGTACTGTGGGCATAGAATTGGGTGTGTGTGTTGCTTGGATGATAGCTTGTAGGCTAACAGCTAAACCTCTTTAGGATTTTGTCTTGGACTGGTGAGCCTAACAAATTGCCAGTGATTGGACTGAGTTCGGATCTGCACTCATTGACTGTTAGAATTTCGATGAAGCCGGGTAAACCACACACACACACACACACACATAAATAGTACATTTTTGTATATATGCACACATTTGGGAATCGATACCCTAAGATTTTCTGACATGAACTGCAGCTTGTGGTGTGTGGTTAGTTATTCAAGTTTCCTAGTTTGTCTTTGTTTTGCTTGTTGGTTCTAGGCTTGTATTCTGTTGATTTAATTCCCAACTGATTCTTGATGCAATTTCTTTTTCATTCAGGATGTTTTATTATATCTGGAGAGAGCTTTTGGTGTGAGTTGTATGAATCAGGGAGACAATGGAAGCAGTGTGTCGCAACAACCTCCAAACACAGTTGCCAAGTCTTCATTTCCTCCTAGTTCATCAGTCACAGATGCTCCTAATCTGGACTCAGACTCTAATACAAATGCATTGGATTCTGAGGAGACAGGCGAATTTGATAATGCTGTTTTCGACATGGATGTAGCACAGCCAACTGGTCTCTTATTGTCCAACGATGTTTCGAGGAACCCGGTTGACATATCTGTCTCTTCTGTTTATCTCAAGCTCAAGACACAACTTTACAAGGTTCGATTTCTACTTCTCACTCGGAACTTGAAGCAAGCTAAGAGAGAAGTGAAGCATGCTGTGAACATTGCACGTGGCAGAGACTTATCTATGGCTCTTCTCTTGAAGTCCCAGCTCGAATATGCTCGCGGTAATTACCGTAAAGCAATCAAGCTGTTAATGGCATCTAGCAACCGAACAGATACAAGGATCTCGAGCATGATCAACAATAATCTAGGATGCATCTATTATCAGCTTGGGAAATATCACACATCATCCGTATTCTTCTCCAACGCATTGCTTAATTGTTCATCTCTTCGGAAGGACAGTCCTGTAAATCTGTCAACTTGTTCACTGGATAATTCCCTCCTGATTGTATACAATTGTGGTATGCAGTACTTGTCTTGTGGAAAACCATTACTTGCTGCTCGCTGTTTCCAAAAAGCTGGTTTAATTTTCTACAATCGACCTCTGTTGTGGCTTCGGCTTGCTGAATGCTGTCTGATGGCTGTAGAGAAGGGACTAGTCAAAAACAGTCCGAGTGCATCAGAAGTCAGAGTTTATGTTATTGGCAAGGGAAAGTGGAGGCAACTTGTCATGCTGGATGGGGTTGAAAAGAATGGATCTGAAAAAGGTGATTTATTTTTGGGCAGTGATCAGCAGCCCAAGCTCTCAATGTCCCTTGCCCGGCACTGTCTCGCTAATGCCTTGTACTTACTGAACCATTCCGAATCAAGCTATTGTAAGAATTCTTTGCCATCTAATTTCTTCTTGGATGATAATGAGTTAGGCGAAGTGGCATCGTCCAAGACTTCCAACCACAAGAACTTGCACAACATCGATTCTGAGGCTTCTGTACTCTCTGTAGGCTTGGGTCAGGTTAGTGCAAATGGGGATGCAAAAGAGCAGAAGGCAGGAAGTACTCAGGAACTTGTGCAAAACTGCCTTTCTTCCTATGGAGAGATTCGTAAAAAGGAAAATCTGTTGCTCAAGCAAGCTCTTCTTGCTAATCAGGCATATGTGGAGTTGGAATTGGAGAATCCTCTGAAAGCCTTGTCAATTTCAAAGTCTCTCTTGGAAATTCCAGAATGTTCTAGAATTTACATATTTCTAGGTCATGTGTATGCGGCAGAGGCTCTTTGCTTGCTAAATAGGCCAAAGGATGCTGCTGAGCATTTGTTGACATATTTGTCTGGAGTTAATAATGTTGAATTGCCATTCACCGAAGATGACTTTGAACAATTGAAAGGGGTCAGGATTGTTGATTATGAAGAGGTGAATGGAGGGTCAGCGACTGCAAAACCTTCGGCCTCAGAAGATGCGTTAAGCTTTGCGTTCATCAAGCCAGAAGAGGCACTTGGAGCTCTGTACGTGAACTTTGCTGCCTTGTACGCCATGCAAGGTGAACTTGATCGGGCTCACCAGTTTGTTGCACAGGCATTGTCCATAGTACCAAACAATCCACAAGCTTCTTTGACTGCAGTTTATGTGGACCTCAAGCTTGGTAAGTCTCAAGATGCTCTTTCCAAGTTAAAACGGTGTAGTCGAATTACATTCCTTCCTAGCGGATTAACATTGAATAAAGCTTGTTGATGGTCCCGGTTGTATTGGTGGCCTCTCATAGCATTCGTCCCGCCTCCCAGTTCTAAGCTAGTGGGTAGATCAGCACTCCTCTCTCAGAGGATTTGTAACATATATATAGTTCCCCGATTCAGAAATAAATTTGTCAATTTTTTTTTCCTTAAAATTTTCATATCTTAGGGCATAGTGATTGGTGGTGTGGCTGTGTTTTTGTTAGTGCGGGATGCCCACCTTTGATATTTGAGATGTAGTTCTGATTTAGATTCTTGTTGTTTTAGTGGCTAATTTAGTTGGTCAAACATAGTCAGATGATAAGCTGTTTTAGTGAAAAGAACTGAAAATGTTATTTATTCTGGATTTCATATTCCAGGTCTTTTTCTTTTGCGATGTTTCTTGTACCATCTTGTGTTCCTGGACTGAATGTTGTATATGGAATTTGTTTGTTCATCCGCTTTGGTTGTTCTTAACTACATCTTGTTTCTTGGTTAATGGAAGTGTGGAATCTCAAATCCATGAGAATCTTAATACAGGCAAATAGGCAAATGCCCTTCTTTGAAACTATTGTTCTCGAGTACCAAACAGGCAAATAGTGACTCCTGAGAATGAACCATGGACTGAGAACGTTCATAAGCAAACAACCACAAGGAAAAACCTCCAAGGACGCCACGAGTCCACGACTAAGCCGATCCAAGTTAAAAGCCGAGAGAGCAGAGATGCTGGGAGAGGCAGACTATACCTCTAAATCTTTGGAGTCGTATTTGCATGACCAAGGGAACAAGTAACTGCATCAAGTAGGGGTGTGCTCATAGGACTTCATTGAAGTCAGCAAACCAAGCCATGATACGCTCTGGCAAAAAGTCCAATTATCTTTGTGGTGTTCCGGGATTAAAGAATAATTACTTCATTTTTTTTAACTCAATTTAGTGCAATCCTACACTACCGGACACGTAAGACATAATATAGAGTTTAGTGTCAATATGACTTTAAACTTGTTACCGATGCCCAATATCCTTGATCAGTTTGTGCTGATGACAATTTGCATAAACAAAAGTTATTACATCGATATAGTCATGGAGAATTGTAACCAAACAATCATAAAAACAGTAGCGGAGAATATCATGACGTCTGGTATAAAACAAACTAGCATTTCTGGGTTCCATTGATACAACTAGATCGAGGAAGGAACACACAACAGGACGAGCTAGATTTTTCTGTAATCTAGTTTGGGATAAGAGACTAATCATGTTCTCATGTAGCCTGTCATGCGCAATAGGTTAAGAATGGTCCCCTTCCTTGCTTTAAAACCCAGTTAATTGGGTACCTCTCAAATTCTTGGCAATTTCCTATTGTCCGTCTATAAGAGTCCTCTGGTATTCACCTGTCAATTTCTTCTTTCGGTTGATAATCCATCAAGGTAAATTAACAAATGTAGATCTAAAAAATCACCAAATTTCTCCAAAGAAGAAAAAATGAAGAAGAAGAAGAAGATGAAAATCGATCACTAAATATCAATCATATAGAGCATGTTATGTGGTGTCCACCTTGTTTCTTAAAGTTGCATGCAGAGTCCTGCAGTTGAATCATAGCTCTCTTTTTACTGTGCATTTGTAAACATGCAATAACAGTACTGCGCACTGATCGATTATCAAACCTGAATAGGTTGGCTTCCTTTGCCCAATGGAATCCATGTCAAACCAATGAAACCATCTTACATCTTTCTCTCCCCATTCATATTATGCTCAATATTGACCAAGAGATAAACCACCTTCTTATGTGTCTGCTAGCTGTTTCCTTAGTTACCCTATTTGCTTTTCTTTGCATTCGGCTTAAATTGAAGATAGATCCGTATATTACTCAGGTTTACTTGCTACTTAATTCATATCTTAGTAATGGCATACAATATATTCTTCTAAATTCAAAAAGATGCGGCTATTGCCACCCTAACAAAAAATATGGTACGTAGCGTGGAAACAGCAGCATCCATTCAAAAATAGCATATAATCTTCCTCTTCCTATCTTGGTGACTCGATCTTGTAACTCTTGTTACACTCCCCGGCCGTTAAGTTATACATTTTCCTTCTATACCTTTCTCGCCTATTGGCTAAGATCAAGTGTATACATTTCCCTTCAGAAACGAAAGAAAGAAAACAGAAAACACGCTTTCCCTCTCAACAGAAAAAAAAAAAATTCAAGCAAAATATGTCCACTATATATACTGCTGTAAATAAAATCATGGTCCGGCAACTTTTCTTCTTCTTTCTTATCAAAGAAAAAGCCAATGGATAAAAGTAACTGCCTTAATTTTCCATGCACCGATCGATCTCTTTTGTTTGATTTGTATACATAGGCCAGTTTTTCTCGCTCTCTCGATATATGCAGAGGCTTCCAGCTAGCCTTTCAGTCTTTCATAGATTTTCACAGATTCACTCTCAGTACCGTAAATATAATTGTTGGAATACGACATAAGATATGACAAAGCAACTTTGGTTGCTTCATTGATTGAGATAAAACACACATTCGAGATGGAATAATAACAATCCTCTCATAACTTAAAACAAATGGTTTACAATAATCTCACAACACAAATCATCTTCAATACCAGTTAATTAAATTAAACAAGAAAAGATTGTGGGAGAAGAAATGATAATAAGAGAAAAGAAGAAGTGAAGGCCGGCTTGATCGACATCCTTTCATGACGATTCCGTCCTCCATGAATCTACCATGCACGATCGACCTGCGATACAAAATCCCACATATAAATTAAATCCTGATGATCATAATGTGAGCGTTTAAGAAATGTAACTTTGAGAAATATTTGTGTTACAAGAGAAATAGCCATAGAAAAAAATTGTATCATTTTCTTTTTTGTGATATATTGTCACCCTAGCTAGGGATGTTCTTTTTTGTTGCTTCAAAGAGATCAAATTTCTTGTTTCGATATGATTAATCAAAGGACAAACCATTAGTTAATTCTGTCCTCCTTATCTTTTGTGCTCTTAAACAAAGAGAAGCTAAAATATTAGTTCTCATCCAATTTCCAAGACTAGGGAGTCAGAAGTCTTTTATCTCTGAGTCGTACTTGAATTATAAAAACTTGGAGCTAGGGTTAGGGTTTGGAGTTCAGTTATATTAATTAATGTACGTAGTTTCAATATATACTTACTTGATCTAGATAGAGCAGGTGAAACCAGGAGGAGGGCTCTTGCCACAAGTTACAAGGAGCTGAAGAGCAATAGGGACGAAGATGTTGAGGTTGAGAAGCTTGACTTTAAGAGCAGTGCACAAGCACACTGCAGCTTCAAGTTCCACAAGTCCTGAGAGCACAGGGCAGCACTCGTTCACGACGGGGTCACCTAGCCCAATGTGGACTAAGCCACCGAGGAGATCCACGCAGGCTCCGAGCTTCAGTGTGTCGATGGGGCAAGTGTCCTTAGGAGCTGGTGTGGGAGCTGGTTTTCCGGGTGGTGGTGGGCACGGTGTTCCCTTGCTCGGGGGCGGCTTGGTGGTGATCGGGGGAATCTCCACCGGTGGTTTCACAACCGGGGGAATCACCGGAGGGATTACCACTGGTGGTAATGTGATCGGTGGTTTCACAACTGGGGGAATCACTGGTGGGATTTCGATAGGTGGTTTTACGATTGGTGGGATTGTGATTGGTGGTTTGACAACGGGAGGTATGACGGGTGGGATTGTGACTGGTGGAACCTTGATTGGGGGAACATTAATAGGGCCTTTGGGGGGTTTAGGCTTGGTGTGCTTGGGAGGAGGCTTCTTTTTGCCGCAAGTAGGGCAACCGAGAATCGGTGCGGCGGAGGAAATGACGATGATGAAGATGAAGAAGAGAGCATTGAGCTTACTGGACTCCATCTTTGGATCTCTCTTTGGAAGAAAGAGAGAAGGGGATCACCGGTGTGGTACAGAGGTCTGTAGTGAAAAGAGGTGAGTTATATAGGAATCGAGAAGTGAACATTACAAGCAAACAAAAAAACCTTAGGGAAGCACATCACGTGAACATGGGGCTATATCAAGAAGCAAGTAGCTGCGATCAAAAGGCAGCTGCCAAAGTTTGCTAGTTGGCAACTATTATTCCTTAAATTGAAGGAGTCCAATCTGAAATTATTTGTGTTAAGTTGGTTCATAAGATTACTATTAGTGATGAATTACTATTAGCTTGTTACGTAAGATTACTATTTGTGTTATCAGTTAGTAACCGATATAGGAAATACGAGTAGTTGTGTCATTGTCTATTTCTATGATAACAAGCTACGTACGTACCTACATTTTAATGATGAATTTTCTGGCACCATGCATGTTCATGTTTTCAATTGCTCAATAACATTGCGGGGTTCGTATTTACTTTTATCAATCTCTGCGCGCTAGTTTGGTATATACCCAAAATGTTCATGTGAGTCGTCAGTGAGTGGTTTTAGTCCCACCAATTCGTAAGGGAAATGGCGAATCTATGTGCCATTTTATACTTTAGAGAGGACAATAATGCACTAAGTGAAAGGATATTGCAGCCGAAATTCACCACATGCATTAACAGCTAGCCAAGTACCAAATTAACAATCAAACATTTAGGGAAAACAGGAGTTCAAAAGGGGGAAATAAGAAGTACATGCTTGATTATTATGAAGTATATAGAGCCCACAGTATAAACAATTTAATAAGGGATGTTTGTAACTCTCTTTATCTTCACATGTTGAGGAGAGGGTTTATTTATATGAATTATGTCTAGGCATTACCATGTGCAATGACCAGAGTTCTACATCTTATACTTTTCTCTTTGGAGTTTAGAGTGTGGTGGCTAATTTTTAACTTCGGATTAACGAAGTATGGATGTATAGCTAGCGGTGAAAATGTGAACTGAGATTTCATTTCCTTGGTAAAAATAAATGTATGAGCAAGTTTAAACTCACAGATTATTACATTTTCTTTTCACCAATCTTCAAACTTGGTGTTTTGATGAACTTATATATTTGTTTCACAAACTTGTTGGGCTTAAACTCTGTTGCTGATCGACTATCGTGGGATCCATCTATGATTCTTTCTGTACTTGGGTGTTTTGTTTCAGTTCAGTTCCGTTTTATCACGTACTTCAGAAATTAAAGTTCTGGGGACTGAACTCTATATTACTTTTTGTACGCTCTTGGTCACTAATTGTCAGTAAAATTGGACCAGCTAGAAAGCCGATCACATTTACACGCGCGTTTCATCCATTCAAACATACACAGAAGGGGCTGAGAGCTTAATATACAGTGTGTGTGTCGGTGGTTGTGTGTAGGGGCTGTGTAGCTCTAAGGGAAGAACTGTACAGCTAGGCAAGCATGTGAAATCAGATCAATGGTGGTTGTGTGCCGAGAGAGAGAGAGAGAGGATCGACATATATCCATGGTGGTGGGGGACTGGGGGTGTAGAGAGACGCAGCGACGAATGAGAACCAGTGGGGGATCAAAGACAGAAAAGCAAGCTAGCTACAGCTACGTACAGGAGCAAACAACATCCATGAATGTGATACTATCTCTACATGATGATGAAATGAAAGAGCATGCATGAGGATCGATGATGGGTCAGAATTGAAAGGGTGTACGTTATACGGTGTGTCCGTGAGTGATGAATAAATTGAAGGACGACATATATGAAATGAGAGGCTGGGTCGTTTTGTATGCTTGTGCCCATCCGTGATTCTGCTTCCCTCATTAGGACGTGATTGGTCTCTGGCTCAGCCAGCTATGATCTAATTCACAACAGAAATTTATACGTATCTGGATTCTCTGCTTGGATTTAAGTTGTTTTGGTTTTTTTAGATGTCTTATAACCATTAGATAAAGTATGAATAACATAAGATGACATGGTAATCTTAGATTATACTCAATCTAATTGTTAGAAGTCATCGAGCAAATCCAACCAATATAAATCTAAGTAAATAAGCCAAATTCAATATATACTCCCCATTTTACAATCCACACTTCATTTTTCTATTTTTAGTTAAAGATTTCATAAAAAAAACAAAACGCATGTAAGTAAAGACAATGTTAAACTTATTATAAAAAGAAAGAAGAAGTGTGAATTGTAAAAAAAAGTGCAAATTTCAATATTCTATATTTATCCCAAAAAATAGAATGACACCACGACCAATATTGCAGTAGCAGTTAATTACTTGTTCCACAGAAGATTGATCACAGCTCAAACAGTTACAGAACGTACGTAATTGAAGTAAGAGAATTGCTAGCTTCAAGAAACAAAAGAGAATTGTAGACTCGGAATCTAGACTTGCTCTTCAAAAAAAAAATTTCAAGTACATGAATTTTGACTAAAATTGTGGAGTATAGCATTCTCTGATCTTCTTTATTTGTTGTTCTTTGTTTAACCAAAATCCAATATTGCATGTTCTTTTAATTTTTTTACTTAAAAGTTTCACCCTCAAATCATGATTTATATATATTAAAAACTCGACGAATCTATTAATTTTACAATTATTCAAACTTAGAAAACAAGAAATGTTATGTATGCATAGATAATATTAAGAATACTACTTGGGTTTTTGTCATGTAACTATGTAAGTAGTTCGATCGTATCACAGAAATATATGCTTAGTACCCCCATACATTGTTATTTGAAATGCATGAACATTGCTCTTGCTAGCTAATTAGTCCACAGATAGCAAATAATTAAGCCAGCTATTACACATATACACATGTAGCTGATCTCTTCATGGGATTTAGCGCTCTATATATATCTATACTAAGCCATCTTGCTGTCTCTAATTTCAATTATTTCCGAGAACAATAATCTACAATGTGAAACTAATCGCAGCTAGTTGCTTCAAGTGCTTCAATTACCCCGCTCGACACTCTCAATATTTCACCAAATCCATCAGAGACCCTCCATGCATTGCACCAATGTATTCTAACAATAAGTGATGAGTACGGGTGGAACTAGTTAGGTTAGTACGAGTATGAGAGTGAGTACTCCTGGCTTGCTCTTCCATTGGTGTTTGTCGCCTGTGGTGTCTCTACGTACGGCAGTAAATTTCTTTTGTGAAATAGTCGGTAGTTGAATGTATGCAATCTATATATCAAGTCATATGCAACGCAGTAAAAACTAATTAATGGCACTCGAATTAACTTCGATCCTGCATGCAAGTAGCTAGTTCACTCTACTTCCCCAGTTCCCCTTTGGAATTGTCGTAGAGATCGAGCAGTCTGAGCCATGCATGATCTGCTTGTTGCGGTTGGTTTGTTATCACATGCACGTAGCAAGTAGCAAGTAGCAAGTAGCAACTAGCTAGCTAGCAACTAATAGAAAAATAAAAACAGTTCGAGTCGAGCATAGGATCCATGTTTTGGTTAATTTGTATAGTATATGTTCTTTGTTAATCAAATTCATGCAATTGACAATTGTTCATATCGACGAGAATTGGAACAGAAGAGAGAATCTGATCTGCATGTCGTCAATAATAACACATGGTGGGCACGTTAAGAGATAGAGAAAGCTTTTATTTTACTTGTACCCTTCATATCAAAGATATGTTAATTAATCACCGTGAGCATATGTATACAATATCTTCCAAGAATTTCTCATCAAATCTTTTGAACGTGTTTTTTTACTCGATCATACTCAATCATTCAATAGTGTACACTCTTCTGATAAGTCCAAAAACGTACAACACACAGAGTAAAAGACTAAACCGTAAATAACATTGAGAATGGTGTGTGTATATATATACAAAAACAATGTGAAGCAGACGTCCGGACGTCCCTCCGTTCGCCATCGGATGACACCGACGACGGCATGCCTCCACCCCAGCAAACTTCAGCAGCGTTCCCGACCGCTTTCCTTCCCTGGCGAGTCCGCCGAATTCCAGTTTTCCAGCGAGATCGATCTTGTTTGAAGTTTTGGGTGATCTCGCCGGAAAACTGGAATTCGGCGGACTAGCCGGGGAGGAAAAATGGTCGGGGACGCTGCTGGAATCTGTTGGGATGGAGGCGCGCCGTTGTCGGCGTTGTACGGTGGTGAACGGAGGGACATCCGTACTAATTTTGATGCCGTTTGTAGCTTTTACATCAATTTTCATTGTTTTTAAATAATTTTGTTTTTGGACTTGTAAACTATATGTATCCTACTTGGCTGATCTTGTTTTTTTTTTTTTTTTCGTTTGTTTTTGAATCAAAAGAGCCAAGTGCCCTGCAGTCTTGTATCGTTCCATTCAAACATTACATTATTGAAAAATTCCACCACCCATAACCATCGTTCATGTCAATGATCCAGTAACCATCATATATTCTTTGTTTACTACTAAATTCATGACCTAAAGACCAGTATCAGCATTCCTTTATAACACCATATAGGTTAAATCTGAATCAATAATTAACACACTAGTGTTAAACAAAGTCCTTGTTGATGAAGGAAGGTTAGAACCAGATTTGGGATCCCCTTAACAGAAATCCCCTTCTTTTAGCAGACTATGGTCACCCTCTCAAGGTGATATCCCTCACATTCACAAGTCCACCAAGGAGTAATGCCGAGGGCGACATTTCTTTGAGACATACTCTCCTTTGTGACTGAGGATTATGCATATACTTAAAAACTGGAGTTAATTCACGAAGAAGCTTATGTATACCATATATGCATTTTTTCAGGCAATTACAGAACACCGAAAGAACAGTGAAAAAGACACTTTACAATTAGTTGGCAAAGCAGCTGCCAATTTTTTCTAATCAAACTTATCTACAGTGAGCCAGTCATTCGACTCTTCACCTTCTGAATCTTTCTCTTTCAACGTACCAGTCCTTTGATGGCCACTATCAATTGCGGAACTTCTATTCAGCCGAACCCAGTCATTTGATCCACTTGGTGAACATCCCCTAATGGCCTGAGCTGGTCTTAGGCCTGATGATCTACTAGAAATGTCACTCTCGTTACCCTCTAGATCGCTGAATGAGATATCATCTTCATGTTCAAGTTTCTTTGGGTCATCCACAAAAGTTACGGAACTAATACTTGCCTCTTCGGACCATTGCTCAGTGCTCTCTTCATCGTCGATTCTTAACCTTTCTGCTGTTTTTACAATCTCTGTCAAATCTATCTTTTCTAAAGATGAGACTTCCTCCCCTTGTGTCTTCCCAACCTGGGTGTCCTTTTCAGTTGAATCAAGAGTTGACTCCTCAGATACCTGTGTGTTCTTTTGAAGCTTGTGCAAAAGTGCATCTCTTGCTTCAACAATCTGCAAAGAAAGAAATTTTGCTTTCAACATAATGCGTGTTACTAGTATTGTTGGAAGCTACAAGGAAACCCAAAGTGAATCAAGCACTCTAATGGTCAGAGTCAGTTCACAGTGGCATATAACAGAAATCAATACAGCTCTGATTTCCAATACAAAGCAAAACACTAATAGCTCTATTCCCTATCTCATGTCTCCTTAACAAGATGATAGAGCATGTAGAATGGAAGATACAAATCATACAATACAGCACCAAAGAAAAGACCATGAGCTATAACACCCAACAAGGTTGCACAAGGGCAGCCGTAACGCAAATGATGCCCAATGTCGAGCTTTCACATGCAGTAAGAATTTCTATCATGGAACCTTCACATAGAAAACTAAATATGGCAACATGCATCTACACACACTGTAGTCGAATAAAGTTCATCACCAGCATCCCGGAAACCAAACAGAATCAAGGCTTTTTTTTTATCATGAATGTAAATCAGGATAGGCAAGAAACTTGCCTTGGGGGTCGACAGAAGCTCAAAATCATCTGCATTTAGTCTTGGCAGCAGCAACAGGAAATATATCATCCAAAATCGATCCTTGCACATCGAACCGCAAACTCTGACTCTTAATTCCACAAACTCCGGAACCAACTCTTCGACAGCGGAGGCATGCTCTCTCTGAGCACTGGACATGCTAAAATCTACCATTCAAACAAGCTCAAAATCAATCATCACAACATTGCTTAGCAAAAACAAATCATTACAATTTCATTTCCAACTTCATCGTCTCGAATTGTTCTAATTCTATAACAGACTCAAAATGCAACTAACTCTTAGCCTTTTAAACTCACAATTCACAACTTCAAGAACAATCAAACTAAATAGGAAAACCAAAACTGCAATCAAACTTGAAAGGATGAACTATACAGCACAGTTGTTCATGAGAAACTTTACCATGGTGATCCAGTGGTAGAGGAAAGCTGGTCCAACAGTCCGGAAGCTTCGAAATCTCAGCGACGAAGCCGAGAATCTCATCGGTGATCCCCGGCACGGAACCTCCGCCGTCGTCTTCCGAAGCTCGGTTCCGAACCGGCAGCAAGTTCGAAGCCAATTTGGAGATTCCGGCGACGGAGAGAAGCGAGAGGCCGGTCTTCAAGCTCCCGCCAAATTCCGCCAGATCGTTTCGGACTCCCAAGAGCGCCGGCGACGGCGGTGGAGAATCGGAGGAGGGAAGGGGCTTGGAGGAGAAGGATGACGGCGGAGGCGGAGCGAGGAAGGTGGCGACGCCGCGGAGTTGGCGGGTGAGGGTTTGGGAGAGAAACGACGAGTCGTTTTCCCCGTCGGGTTGGAGAGAGGTGAAGAGCCAAGACATTGTTTGGTGGGTTGGAAATGCGTTTCTGTTTGGTGCATTTGTTATTGTGGTATGAAATGTGAAGAAGAAAAAGAAGAAAAAGGGGGTTCTATTTGTATTTGGGTATTTGTTTGCTTTACTTAGGAGGAAGCTACTGGGTTTGGTTAAGTGTGTATGATAGGGGACTGAATGCTATGGGCAAGAAGACAGAATGGATGTGAGATCGACACATAACTACACCTGCTATACAGATAGATGTACGACATGAGTAAAGTTTTTAGTACGCATGATATATATGTATGTAGACGCTGTAATTTTGACTATTCATACGTGTTGACAGTAGATATACCGTCAAACATAAGTAATGACCTCGTAGACTGTATTCTGGCCACAGAGGGCCCCGCCCCTGACATACTTCCGGGCTACCTCGTCATGGTGAAAGATCATCGGTACCACATCCGGAAAGTTCTCCTCTAAGCTCCACAAGAAGACACCATGATAAGAGATATGCGCACTTTGTCCCACATCAGTAATATGTAAAAGATATAACCTTTTTTTAACTATAAAATGAAGGTTTTCCATATGTAAAAACGATGGATCTCTCTCTCTCAATCTCTACGCACTCCATGTTAGAGAACTCTTGTAACACTAAAGGCCTATTGGCCACGATAGTAGAATCATAAGTGGACGTAGTCATGTCTTCCGATGACATAGTAAACTACTATATGTCTTTGTGTCTCTTGCCAATGTTGTTTCTTGTTCATGTTCATGTTTCACCGTGCTTCTACATAGCCTACGAGATTATGCAAAAACAATACGTGAAGAATATTATGCATTTGTATTAAAATTATAAGATATTAATAACAACATTGTATGATGTATCTATATGTCGTATAATGAAGATTTCTATTGAAATTTTGAAGTTTTCAACGAGGAGAATTGATTATGAGGGTTGGGTGTTAATGTTAACAGGTGTCGCACGAGTCAAAACATGTCAACAATCGGTGTTATAACTTCAAAATTTGAATGGTTTGGCTTGCCATTGCATCCTAAGAGTGCCCAATCAATGAGGCAATGACATTACTGAAAACCCAATTTTTGTTTCAAGTTGTCCTGCTTAAATGATTAGAACGTGTTATAAACCTGAAATTGACATAATACCGATATAATTTTCTTTTAGGATAACCTTTTTGGCAACAAAATTTCGATTGCAGAAGGTTTTCTGGGTAAATACCTGATGGAGAAAAATGCACAAGATAAGGCCTATGCTAAGGAGGAACCAAAGACGGGAAGGGAAAGAAAAGTAACTGAAAGATGAAGAACAGTGTTGAGCTGCACGAATTACAAATAATTTCTATCATTTATATAGAATTATAGATCCTTATAAAGGATCATAGGAGGTAGGAAATACCGAAAAAGAAAGAAAGAAAAAAGAGAAGAATTCCTGCTTGATCCTCAACAACAACGAAGCAGGATAAAAGAATTTTCCTGTAGTCCGAACAACATCAAATGTAGATAGCTCAAAGTCCTCCCTCCGACTACTTATTAACAAAGAATATTAATCCTAGCTAACTACTGCACATAAGAAACATATGGTACATGTCTGGTCTGCCACTCCGAGTTTGTGATGCTATAACATCTAAAACCAACTTTTCTCATGTTCCTTTCTTTCCCGTATATGGATGTGTGTGTTTTCTTGGGCATACCATCTACAAAAGGCCCGTGTATGGGTTGTATGCTTGGACAGGTGCTCCATGAGGATTCCCAAAAGGATTTATAGATTGCGGTTGTTGTTGGCCCATCAGCATCATCTGTTGTTGTTGATACATGAAGGCCTGTTGCTGCTGGTTGGCCATTGCGGCCATCTGTACAGAGGGTGGTGCGGCCACTGTGTTGGATGCATAAAAAGGATCATGAATTGGTTGTTGCATCATGCCACCGTTCATGGGAACCTGCTCCCATGGGTTGTAGCTTACATTTTGATTGTTTCTTCTAATTGCATCATCATATAGGCTGTCTAGTGTAAGCAAGTCCAACCCTCCCGCCTTCACTCAACAGATAAAAGTCGTCATTAGTGTTATTGGTGGAAAAAGAAAAGGATAAAAAGTAACCCAAAAAGATATCAGAAACAAAATTATGTGTAATATAAAGGAAATTGACTATTAATTGCAATAGAGTAAATATTAAGATATCGAGAAATAAGGAGAGAAGTATACCAGTTTGCTAGCAGATGTAGCACTCTCATTTGAGCTTGGGGCTGTAACAAGTGCCAATTCCCAACCTGTTCCATTTGCTTGAGGTTGAGCCGTAGGTTGATCAGCTGTTAAAACAACAAAAAACAAATTTCGTTACTTTAGATGCATACGGAGGGTCTTTTTATCAAAGACGAACACAAGAAGCTTCATGCATATTTCTTGAATGACTTGCAAGAATTTATTTATTACATATCATGCAGAGACAGAGATGGGACACTTACAAACTGGAACAATAGCTAAAGCCATGGCATTCTTCTCATCTAATGCTGCAGTGTCTGGAACAGGATCGTTCAAACCCTAGCAACAAAAGAAAGCCAACCAAATTTAAAATTCAAAAACTTATAAGTTTGAAGCCTGCTAATCTACAATTCAAGAAAGAACAGAGAAAAGGATTATTTTGATAATATACCAGCAAATCAGGTGGTTCAACTACAGGTGCTACCACTTTTACTGGTTCAGGTGGAGGTGGTGAAGGTGGACGTGCCTCATCCTCTTGCGTCTTTTTGTACTCTATGGCTAAGACTTCCTTGGGGGCAGAAACAATCACCTGTCAAATTAAAGATTGAAGAAGGAATTATCACAAACTTTATCTATAAATAGAAACAATTATTACCAAGAAAATGAATATAAAGACAATAAAAGGAAATGTACCAAATCAAATATCAAGAGTGCTATAGTACCAGAACATTTCATAAAAGAGTTAACCTTAAAATTCATTGATGGGAAATATAAAAGGTGCAAGAGAATCAGTATTAACCATAAAATCAACATCCATAACTCCATTAACCAATACACTGTGATTTGTTAGGAACTGGTAATTACTTCAGTAAGGTCCATAAGTGTGCTCATTCACGTGATTTGTTATGACCTGTTTTCTTCCAAAATAACCAAGCTTACAAAAAGAGTATTTTTATACCTCCTTGCGAACTGTTGAGACACGGGGAGCTTCTCTGACGTACTCTTCCATGGCTTGTAGAAATGATGCTGGGGGCTACATTACAAACAAATTATTACCTCAGCATGAATAGTTGCAAGGAATGCAACATGTTGTGGAAGGCATTGCAAAGTAAAAAAGTCAACCTGCTCAATCTTAATAAACTTTTCTCCTCGCCCAATATCAAGATTCTTACATACTTCATAGAACTCTGACAGTCTCTGCCTGCAAAAATTCAGATGAAATGTAAGTGCCAATACATCGTCTAGCTCCACTGATTAAAACAGCTATTCCCAGGGTTACCTGCTGTCCTGCCCTCCGATATATATCCAGAGCCTTCAGAGCATCATGACGTTGCATCTCAAAGAACTGTCATAGTTATGAGCGACGTAAGATTAGCTTAGAGTGCAAACTTCTAACTGTTTAGTCAGAGATGCAAGGTTCATATCCTACCTTGTCAACCAAATTGACCGTTCCATCACTAATAGCTTGATAAATCTTGATGCTTTCTGAAGCAACCTATCGCATTAACAGAAGACAATTAGAAGAAAAGCAAACAGTTGCTTAGTAATATGCAAGAATTGTGGAAATTCTCATTAATTGCAAGCTTCACCTACCATTGAAAGTGCTAACTGGACCACAAAATTATGAACTGCTGCCCCTTGTGGCTGCAGAAAAGAAAAAGAAAAAGAAGTTTAACACATGATTAACATTAATGACAATAAGCTGGCATACTGTGGCAACAAGTACACAACATGTTTCATTATTGATGATTGAACATGTGGTGCAACCCAGATTTGTTTGAGCACAGAGCACCAGGACATGAACCCATTCATTCCGAGGGGTGGAATAAAAGAATTACCTGGCAACCAAGTACACGAAAAAGAAGCTGTTGTAGAGCAGGTAAATGCTCAAGCAATTCGACAGTGTCCAGATCCTTGGTCCTCTGCAACACAATGTTTAGGTGTGAATTAGCATAACAATTTATTAACGCGAATCACAGGCTATTTCAAGAGTAGAAATATTGCAAATAGAGAAACAGTGTATCGCTTTTCAAAATGCCATTCAGATAAGATAATAAAATTTGGACCTCGTACTTGCAGTGCATAAAAAAGTAACAGTAAAGCTTAATGGGAGAAAATGGATCAACAGAATTTAGAAAATTCAAAAAGCTATGGAATTGCAAAATAGCATATTGAGATGAAAGAGCTCATTCCCTATAAACAAAAGTTACGAATGGAAATCCAGCTCGAAGCTAAGAGAAAGAAGATATAGGGAGAAGAAAGTTTCTTACTGGGCGATCCATCTCAACATCATATTTCAACACACGACAACACTCCAATCTCTCCTCCAAAAACAACGCATAAGTACGGATCCAGGTTGAATAATCCCATGCTGCAAAGTGAAATGGTCAGCCTTTGATAGAGAAGTTATACACTAGTAAGTGAGTCAGAGGGAAGGGGAGGTACCATTTGGACTAGAATCATCTTTGAAATGAGACAAGTTAAGCATATGGTTTCTACTTCTACCATAATTCATGAGTTCTTCATGAAAGGTAGGGTCCACTTCCCTCAAAGCACGATGAATAACAATAAGAGTTTTCAATGCAACCTAAACACCAACCATTAATCAGTTTGTCAAATGCAACAAAAACAAGCATATTGTAATATGATATAACAGAAACACTGATCACCGAAACTCTGGTTCATGAGCTTCGAGCCAGTGAATGCTCATCATGTACACCGAATATTACCCCACCATGGACATGAAATCTAGAGCTTCTTCTTCTAGTTTCTTTTTCTTTTCACTTACTAACTTTGGGTAAGAATCACGATCAAGATGATTAAGTAAAAGATGACTTACCGCCCAGTTATGTGTCTTTGCTAACCTCCTAGCAAGACCGTGGATGCAATATGCAACATCAGCCCGAGGTCTTGTTGCAGAAACAGCAGAGAAAATAGCTTCAAAAAGAAAAAACACAAGAGATAGTCTCCGCATCAGTTCAGACGGACCAATTCTCTCTTCTAGTCACAGATCACAAGTAGAGTACAATATGCTACCATCTCGAGAAAGAACCTACCTCTGATGTATTTCTCCTTGGCCGGACGCTCAACATGATTAGTTGCCTTGACTATCGCAATGTCCAGTTCCTACAAGATCCAACCCCCAATTACAAAGACTGGATCAACCACAATCGAAAGAATCATCCAAACAACACCCCAGAATAAACTGTTAATACCTTGTAATCACTATTGACTTTTGCCAACGAAACTGTGGTGGTGTCCTTGAGGGATCCAAGCACTTTTCTTAAGCTCTTCTGCGTACCACCCCCTCCTGCCATCTTCTCTCCCCTCCTCTTATTTATATCTCAAAATCCTACATCCAAAACCGAACAAACTCAGCCATGGCTTCACAAAAACCTCCATAAATCCAAATCAAACTTCTCGAAAAACAAAATTCATCACAACATTACAACAACAAAATCACAGAAAACTCCAGCAAATGATACAAAAACCCTAACCCCTAACAAAATCCAGATCCATCAAATTCATAAGGAATTCACCAAAAGCTTCAAAAACCGAGTCGAATCACAATCCAACTCGCTCCTACTCTAACAAAACCCCAACAAAAACCACAAAACTGAGCTCAACTATTACAATAACAACGCCTCAGAAATCAGCTCTCACTGTACAGAATCAAAACGAAGCCAAATTTGCATAACAGAAAAGCTCGAATTCATAGATTGAAGCAAATATTGAAGCAAAATAAGAAGAAGCAGCTAGAAAATGAAACTGTTAAAGATCTTGAGCTCATGAAATTCACAATATTCTAGTAGCTGAAACAGCTCAGCCACCGTAGCGGAAAACAGTAGAGGTAGAGATCGGAGAGCTAGACTTACCTGAAACACCGATTGAGGAAGAGAGAGAAAGCAAGGGAGAATTGTAGAGAGAGAGAGGTGGTCAGAGTTTTAGAGAGAGAGAGAGATGAGAGAGGTGAAGAGATGACCAGAAAAAAAAATAAGTTCGGTGTGGGTGGCCCGTCGGCGTCTACGACTATTTTACTTGCAATTTAAACAAATTCAATTTTCTTTTCTTTTTTGTAATTTTTTAATTTTGAAATTTCCAATCTGTCAGAGAATACGGCTTTCCTTTTTGTAAGAGATTGGGAATTGTTCCTCTGCCACGCGGTCCTTCTGAGACGCTTTTACTCCTCCAGTGCTCGCTTTAATTACGCACACCTTTTTTTAATAGATTTGATTAATTAGGAAGTTTATAATAAATTACGGCCCAACGATCTTTTAAAATCTTTGTGATAGTTTAAAATCTGACTGAACAAGCTGATTAATAAATCCGATTACCTTTTCAATGTAAACGTAATCTCTATGGATATCTTAATCTTTTTGTTCTCGTGTGTGTTGAAAAATTTCTCTTTTTTTATTAGTAATTATGGTTCACAATATCTTAATCAAGACGAGTTTGATAACAAATTTATTTACTATTTAACGATCAAGATTTTTTCTCGGTGGGGTGGTCATCATTCTATCTGAGATTATGAACATGTCAATTATTAGTCACACACACTATATATCAATCTAAAAAAATAACCACGCCAATCTTTTATTTGTGTATTGACACTTATAAACATGTTGCATAGTGAAATCATCCACATTTCATCTTGCTTACAAAATTATTATTTGTATCAATAAAAATTCTTTATTCGAGTCGTATTAACTTCGGTCATATTTTTTTCCTTTTCCATTTTAACAATAGTACGAAAATATACAAAGAAAAGATGGTAGAATCACTAGACTATGACTTTGGAGTGGGTCTAGATGGATGGCTGGCATGAATCACTAGAATTATATGACCGCGGATGTTTCTAACAAACGAAGGAGTGTCGGTAGTGGATCTACTTTTCTGGGATTGGAAGAAGCAGTAATAACAAGGTTTACTTCAACATCACCTAATATTCTATTATATACAGATGGGTATAAAATTCTGGTCCAAGAACAAGAACAAGATGAAGAAGTCGCTTACAAACAAGAAAAGCTAATAAGGCCAGCTAAGTCTGTTTAAGAGCATCTTCAACAGTTTTTTTATTTATTTTTTAACTTCTCAATTTTAGAAATATATAGCTGTTTTTTAGGTCCAAATATGGATGAAGAAGAAAAAGAAGTTTTCATTCTCTAAATTCACAGCAAAGTCTTTATTCTTCAAAATTAAATTCTTCACATGCTCAAACGAATTTAAGACAACAATAAATATTTTATTGTGTAATTTATTGTTACAATGAAATATATAATGTTTTTTTGTTATAATTAATGATGATATATTTTATTTTATTTTTGTATTAAATGCCGAAATCTCTAAAATTGAGAAGCTGATGGATTTTGATCATAATTTTTTTTTAAAGATTTTAGGTTTTGTTTTTCCATTTTAGAGAAATTTTAGGAAAGCTGTTGGTGGAGATGCTCTAATGCCAATACTAAGTTGACATCCAAGCTTCTTCTTTTTCTTTTTTAGAAAAACGGGGTTTAGAACCCAGAGGCTCATCCACACGTCCACATTATTATTAATACTATTTTAACCTTCACTTAATTTGGATTATAATTATTAATGTTATTCTCATTATTTTTCTTTAATTAGTGGGTGATTAGATTGGGGATCCAAACCTTTTAGCTCAATTATCTTCATCCAGATCATATGCAAATGTAATTTAATTTTATCATATTCCAGCCATTATTATTGCCCATGATTCCATTTACTTTATAAGGACCACTCAGCATTTTACTTAATTTATTTTTGGTATTTTACATCTTGAATCCCCATCTCACAAGCCTGCAGGCATTATAATTGGAATTATTTTCCAATCAGGGGATACATAATTGACCAATCACCAACAAGAAAAGTAAGGAGCCAGAAAAGAGTTAAAGGAGCTCCTTGTATAAAAGTAATAAAACTAAAGAGCAACATACTAAAATTTGCCATATGAAAACATCAGGCTAAAGAACACAGGTGGGATTTCTAATTCTTCTATTTGGAAAATACCGACACACTATAATAAAGCACGTAACAAATGACGTTAATTCATACAACAATAGAATATTATTTGGTGTAACGAAATCAGAAAGAAATATGTATTTATAAAATGAAATATGTATATACATTTTGATCGACTTTTGTCTCCATTATATATTAGTGTGTATTTGTTGGATAGTTTTGACAGCATACGTTCATCTTTTTATAATTCATTTTCTTCTTACTGTCAGCACGCCACTGATTTAAAACATTTATGCAGAAAATATAGCAGGACAAGATCATTAGTCAGCTCAGATTCTAGTTTCTGAAACAAGCCATAATGCCATATGAATGACACCTTCCTACTTGGTTTTTCCTCATGAAAAAGACGTCCAAAATAATTGTATTGTAAATTATAAAACGACAACAAAATGACCCAGATGAGAAATAATACTTCTTATTTCATATCTGGGACTCTTTCATTTCTACTAAAGAAAACAAAATCCATGTCCTGGATTTCATAGCCATCCCACGATGATTCCAGCTAATAGTGGGTCTCCTGGTGCTGGTAGATTTTACTGTGTTTTCAGTACCAAGATCTTGTTGAACTATGAAAGGTGGTGGTAGATGACCTAAAGTACCAGTTTTGTACTATTACAAATCCGTGAAGCGTCGTCATTTGGTTTGGTTTTGTCGTATGGTCTTCGATGGCTGCTAGTTGCCAATTCAGAGTGTCCTAGGATGAACCAGAACCAACCATAGAGGAAGAATCAAAGGGAAAGTGCCAACAAAGAGGTCCAAAGTAGGGATTACCTTGACTAAAATAAGAGATACAAATCGAACTTTTTGAATAAATTTTGGTGGACTTCCTTTAAATCTTTACAAGACAGGATGCATATCCATGGAATGCTTCCTTGTCTTTATACAAAAGCTAGAAAATCGACATCAGGGCGATAGAGAAAGCAGGGATAGAAATGGGGATAAGAAAGAAGGGAAAGCGACCAAAGCTTACAGACAATGGTGGGGGGTTGATTCTATACTCATTGCAATTACAATTGATGAAATGAATAGTTTGGAAGGAAAATAGCTTCAAAATTTAGTGTTACAAGTTCTATACTACAAGACTGCCACTAAATATCTGCGGAGGTAACGAGTGTTTCAAAATTGGGAGGATCGGTGAAAGATGAATTTCAGGATCTCTTAACAACAGCTGTTGCGAAATAAGGATGGTGGTTGAACTCAAACGATACCTTCAGTGAGGGGTCAAGGGCTCCAGCTCGAGAGATTATGTTTAAGGCAATGCTATTGTGCTCGGCTACTTGCTCTAGCCTTCTTAGTTCGGCAGATTTCTCCGGGTTGTTGGAAAAACTACTCTTCACCTCCTTCACAATCTTCTGAGCATCTTTAAAGTGATCATACCTAGCTAGGTTCTGCAGAAAGGAAAAGATAACAGTAAGCCTCCAGATGAACCATAGGAAAAGAATGCAAAGTTGTCACAATATTCACTCACCAATAAACGAGCATGAGTAGTGGAATCCTTAAACAATGGGTATGAAACTTGATCAGGAATGCAAGCCTTTTGTAGGAGCTCAAAGTGCTGACTAAACCTCTGCCGACAAAAAAGATACATATTGTCATCCAAAATATAATTGACCAATAACTTCTCTATACTATTAGAGTAAACCAGATAATGGAGGTGTAGTCTTTTCGCCACCCATATTTACATTTAAACACTGTAATTAACCAAGTGTACTCAGACAACTTAACGTAAAGGAAAATATAAATGATATACCTCATGCTCAGTATTAAAAGGGGTTGGACTTTGTACCATCACCCGTTCATTCATCAGAGCAGCAAGCATCTGAAAGAAATTGGATTCATTTAACTCTGAATTCAACAATGGAGCAAAACATTTAGGATGGAGCTGATGATTTGAACTACACAACTTAGTTACCCCCACACATAACTGACATAAGATCCAAAGGAAGAAACCAAAATTTTTCACTTTGAATGGTGTTATGTGAAGTGACATTTCTTAATTGATTAACTAAGCAAAATTACCGTTGCAAGTCCTTCTGCAAGACATATTTGACATTGAAGAAACAAGATTGCAGGTGGAATCCTAATATCTCTTGCTGCATCTTTACCAGAATCCCTCTTCTTCTTTCCCTTTCGTTTACCTGATCAACAGAAGAACATAATTCATCATCAGATGGTGTTATAAGCTCAGTGAACGTCTGCATAGATCCCTTCACTCGATTCATCTATCCAAACAAAAGTTGACCACAAAGGCTATATATTTATTTCCCTATCCTACCAAAATAGCACAGAATATGATAATACTTATAATTAATAATGTTTCAATTAATCTGCTTGCTATTAAAAACTAGAGTTCCAACAGTGACAACGGAAGAATGACAGCCACTAAGTTATCATCAAATTCACTGGTGCCCATGCATATGTTGAACGAGTAACTAAAGTTCATTCATCTGAAAACTTCCTTAATGGAATTAACTTATGGAGTGTTAGCAAAATTACCACTGTCATTGCTCGCCGCCATTTTAAGAGACTTTTTCTCTAAACTCTTGATCAGGACAACATAGAGGTACCAATATACCATACAATATTCACTTTGGGAATATAGCTCCAATTCAAAACCTAAAATGAGAAATCGAGAAGCAATCCAGTACATTTGCTCCTCCACCCAAACAAGGATGTGTTGGACTACATTCATGCATGCATTCTGTCAAAATTCAATTGCATTTAATGATTAAGCAAGAACTTTAATATATATATATATATATATATATATATATTATGAAAGTAACTGTCTTAGAGATCAACATACCTCATCATTTGAAGAATTTGTGCTTTCCCCCAACTCCTTTCTAAAGACCATCTCTAGCTATAAGTTCACATAGAAAAAGATGTAAGCACACTAACCAACAGCACTGATAATCAGTACTCAAGTCAAAAGTTAACAAAATTGAAAATATGTGATGTCAAGGCAGCAAATGTAATAGACCCTATAAGTAGAAATAGTTGGAGTTAGAGATTGTCCTCCTAGTGAGCAAGACTGGTATTGACAGATAGTTGAAGACAGCAGCACACTGTTGGTATATGTTCAGATATATTACTTTGAGGGTTGCATAATCGTTTACAATGTGAATTTACTAAAGATATGTAGAAGACAACATAACTTATTCAACACAATGGCCATATACAACATAACTTATTCCTTGATCTCATTGGAGGTATGTGCTTTATAAGATGTTCACTTCAGATACAGAGAAAGTAGGAAAGACAACATATAGAATGTCTTTCTTTTAAAGATAGACGACAGACCTGTATGTAAACAACACGCCAATCTTGTAAAATCTTTCCAAGCTTACGCCTTTGCCATGCACTATTTGTACATAAAATTTTCAGCAAGTTGATTACTAACTGCAATACATAATGATTCACATGTTAGATGAAGCACCCAGAGAGATGTATAATACAGTAATAAATAGCTGAATATCATACAATAGCATTAGTTCATACCCCTTGATGCCCCATTCAGAACAAAATTTCTCAAATATTCAGTAGCATAACAAGAATCAAAATCAAACTATGATTACCCCAAAGAAAAATACAAAAACAGAAGAAGGCCTATAACATTCCAAATGTAATAATTGGCTTCACCTGTCCCAGGTGAACAATTGATTCATCTTTCTGCATATCATGGTTCCTTATAGAATTAGGTACAGCTGCAGCTCTGGTAATAACACCAAATACAGGATCCCGGCCATAGAATTTCCCATCTTCAACCAGCAGATGCTGCCAGTACTCATGGTCAGTGATTCAGAGAAATAACAGAACTGTAAAGATTAACGATGAAGAATACAATTTGGAGCAAAAAAAAAATTGCTTTGCTTCTCATAATGCAAGTGTTGTAGCCTTGTAGGATTTTAGATACTGGAATAGGTAGAGAACCAGGGGCTAAAGTTTTCTTAGAAAGGTAAAGATAAATGTGTGAAAAGCTATGTTACCGAAACCTTTCCTAAAGCCATCGTTACAGATACTGTATATACAATAAACAGAAACAAATGAAAGATTGAATAACAAACCTGAAGATGAGCTCTTGCTACTAAATCAGGCAAAGATTTTTGAAATTCAACCACAAAGTGCAGAACACTTTCTAAAGATGGTTCCAATGGGTAGGAGCATATGACATCCAGATCGTGAAGAAGTTTCATAAAATATTCAATAGCCTGGAATCACGAATTTTAAAAAAGAAAAAGAGTTAGAACAATGGCAGTAAGGTACAACTACCATCAGTAGCAATTATAGAATACTTACATTTTTCCAACTAAGAATTTTTATTGCGCGTGGTGGTGTTGGAGCAGATAATCTACAGTTTAAACTAGCATCAAATCCAATTGCTTGGCAGCCAGAAGCAGTAGTTTTCTCTTCTATACTGCCTTCATGAGTTCCAAGAGACTTAGATCTAAGAAAATCCGATGAGTTGAGCATGCATTGTAATTCTGATTTGCAGGAGGCTATATGCTTTCTCGCCAACTCCAAACCTCTCCCTTGAGGACGTCTCATGCAAGTAAGAACGTGATAGAAATGCTGCAAAATAAAGACGCCAGCTCTATTTAACTTCAACAAGATGGGGTGTACATATCTTTAAGTGCATGCATACATGCTTACAGATGATGCAGATGCATTTAAAATATATAAAAACACAGGGTAAGACCTTACGAAAACGTAAGCGGCATAACAAAGCTTTGCAGTAGGCTTCCTCCAATTCAAGATTATTTTGCAGTGGCACAAAGTCTGCAAACAAAAAACATAGCTAGTATATGTAACAAGCATAATTTTGTGAAATGTCTAACCATACATGCAGTCTGAAAAGGTTGCAACAGCTATGGAATACACATAACAAGCCACGCTGGGATAGAAATGCAATGGTAGGAAACAACGAGGCAATCATTACAATAAACTAAAACAGACCTAACAATGAATACAAATAGCAGTATGAAAATTAACATGAAGTATTGACATCCAAATATAGCATCAATACGAATGTGAATAGATATCTACCTTCTAACATTCTGCTTTTTGAGGATGGGACTTTACAAGCACGTAATTGGCGATTAACTGTTTCTTCAACAGCATTTAGCATTGATAAGCACTTATCATCTCCATCCCCATGCAAAGCCAGACCATATGACATTGTAAAGAGGTCTTCTTCCTGGGAACGAAAGGAGCTTGATTAAAATAGATATAAAACCTTTCTTTCACCGCAAGATACTAAATAACAACTAGGACTACATTTGTAACTGTGATTAATACAATTTCAGATTTAGACTAAAGTCATTGTCAACCAATCAGTTACTGGGATATAAAACTGTTCATGTGTAATTTACTGACCACATCAATTTATTATCTATCTGTTTCTGATTCAATCCTAGGAGCCGTAAATATTGATCATTAAGAAAACGTAGAACATAAGCAACTTCAAATCGATGGAAACACTGGAATGGTATAGGGGAAAAGAGCTGTTGGAGTACTTTACTTCATGAGTGCGTGCATCTGAGACAACTGAAATGACCGTCTTGCAGGTTACTCGTACAACTTTGCAATACGAATGCAGTAATGCATGTGAAGATGTCCTATCAGGCCTCATAAGATAGATGCAAGAGAAGACAGTTTGTGCCAATGAATGACCCTTGTGCCATGTTGCCTGCCATTCAAATTTTTAGATATAGAAATAAAGGCAACAAGATAGACTTATTAGACTGTAACACAAACACAAACAGCTTATGGCATGATTGACTTCAGACATACCTAGAATTTCAATTAAATGATGGAAGCTAAACAAAAATTTAAGAATCTATGAGAGAAGGTATAAATCAATTTCATAGCAGATTTTCACTGCAAAAAGAGTCCCAACAAGGAATTTTCACGTGGGAGTGATAAATGCCAGGAATTCATGTTTCTACCCCGTACCCTTCACATTTTAATTGTAAAAGTAAAATAAACTCAGTGCCTGATAATAATATGAAAGGGAGTACTTTGGATGTCATCAGAGAAGTAATGCCATACCTCACAGGCTAGAAGATGATCCATAATATCAATAGTGCACTGAACATCCACCGTGCTATCAGAGCTAATAGGAACTGGTGCCGCACCATCCTCAATTGCTTCGTCAACAGAGTAGTATTTACAAACGATACCCGAATCCATCTTCGGGTCCATTATCTAAAAAGTAACACATGAAGAAGTTGTCAAGTTTGACTCATGTCCAGGGCATCAATACCAGAGTCACATCTATACAATCCAATTCTGAATAAATTATTTAGTCTAAGACGAAGCGATGTTACGTATACTATTCTAAAGGAAATGCAGACAATGTGTTACCTCTAAAGCAGACATGGCGGCAAAAAGATTGAAATTATCTCCATGAATGAGCATACCATCTGGAAGATCTGTCAGCAAAGGCCATCGATAACATAGACAAATAAGAATGAGCACCAAAATCATAGTCTAGAATCCAAACAACTTCTTATACAATGTCTCCGATTTCGGATTATCACACAGGAAGCAAACATTTCACTTCTATACTACACATTCATGTTTCGAAATCCTAATCATCAAAAACGAAGCAATGAACATTTTACACGTTCTTCATTGATTTCAACTCAAGCTTCAGTGACCTAAACACTCCACGATTCATAATTTTCAAAGTCCAAATAACCGAGCAAGCTAATTTGCATGTGTGTAGAAATTCAAAGCTCGTAGCTATATAAACAAGCTAGGGATTCATCTCCGTCTACGAAACCGAAAACAGAGTAGCAGAGAGAATCTGGAAACTCAGCTTAGGGTAAAGTGAAACCACCGACCTTTACAGGCGGCGTTGAGGAGCGACGACACGTCGGCCCAGACGGAGTGATCGCCGGAGGGAATGGAGGAGCGTTCCGGTACGGGGAAGTCCATGGTAGCTTCGTCGGCCATCGGCGGTCCCGCCTCTTCTCTCTCTCTTCTTCTTCTTCTGGTTGTAGAGAGAGAGAGAGAGAGAGAGAGTAGTGTGGGGGTTTTGGTTTGCTTTGGCCACTTGCTAAACAGCAGGCGGGTCAATCAGTACGGGTCGGATCTTGTATTTTTTTGGGCTTTTTGTTCTAACGTATTGGGCCTTTCATTCTCACACAGATAATTAGGAAAGGAAAAAATTGTCCTAGTTGGATTAGTAATCTATATACTGCTCTAAAGTAAAAAACATCAATAAAAACAAAAGGTTGTTATAGTAAAAAATAAAATAAAAAATAAAACTAATTAAATAAAGAGATAAACAAAACAAATAAGTTTTTACTCTATCGAGTTTGTTTGATATATCTCATGGTTTCTGATAGGTATTTGAATTTGGGCAGCTGGTTCGTTGTTACAAGAACTCAAACTTCAGCCGGTCTTTGGCCGCACATATTATCAACATATGTTGAACGTGTCGGGAGATCCTAGGATGGCTCACCCAATGGTTTTTTGTTGTGGTCATATCATGTCCTAGTAATTGCTACCTATATTGGTCAAGTTAATTCGGGCGACTGCCCAATTCGGTTTTTATCAAATCCATTGACATGTCAGTCTCTCCTCTTCGAAGTGAGGACAAGTAGATTGAGGTGTTATTTGCTCATAGTTGTAATCTTTTGTTGGGTGCAGTGATTGTTTTGTAATTACAGTTTATTGAATGAAAGTTCGTTTAATAAAAAAAAGATGAACAAAACAAAACTGTATAATACGGTTAAATCAAATTAATTGCTCATACTTATTTTTAGGTAATCTTATTTTTCGTGCAAATGCACGGGTAAAAAGCTAGTCCATGTAAAAGCAAGGACTTGGCTCCTTTCAAATTGAAGACGACGCGAACACCTAATCGTAGCCAGCCATGAATCCACCCTACCGAAATTTTTTTTTATTTTTGATAAAAAAGAAGAAGAATATATTAGTGATGTGCTCATATTATTATCCTATATTTATATGCCTCATAATCTTTTTTTTTTTGCATTAAGTTTCCTTATTTGTGATTGATTTACATTATTTTAGTGTTCTTGTAGGTTTGTGTCGTAAAGAGAAGAAAATGAGCTAAAATACGCAAATAAGGATTGAAAGACCACTGCAATCCCAAGTTTCAGAATCTGCCTGTGCAAAACATCTAACTTTGCCGGATTACTGAGAATTACTCGGATCGAATCAGACTATGAGCCTTACAACTGCTCGTGTTATAGCATATGATCATGGTTTACAATACACTATCTTTCGTAGTTTCTTCTCCAGCAGTTTCAAGTCCAAGCATTTGGTAGTACAAACACTCCTGGGTAATAAACTTATACTTGAGTTTTATAAACTTTGTTTTTGAAATTTATATTAGGGACACCATAGGAAGCCTCTTGTTTCTTTCATCAAATACTTATCTCTTGTTCTTATATTAGTTATCACTTATCAGTCAGTCTTCTCTCTTTGTTTACTTTCCTCTTGTATTGCATTCCAGAGATGCCATTTTGTCAACAATTTGGATGTATAACAGGGGAAGAATAAACTTGTTCGGGAAGTCATAGATCTTGTCAAGGGACATCGATCACTTTTTGAGCATGTTCTTCGACAAGATGTCTCCCAAGCTTATGACTTAGTGATGGAGCAGAGAACCAGGGGCTAAAGTTTTCTTATAAGATACAGATAAATGTGTGAAAAGCTATGTTATCGAAACCTTTCCTAAAGCCATCGTTACAGATACTGTATATACAATAAACAGAAACAAATGAAAGATTGAATAACCAACCTGAAGATGAGCTCTTACTACTAAATCAGGCAAAGATTTTTGAAATTCAACCACAAAGTGCAGAACACTTTCTAAAGATGGTTCCAATGGGTAGGAACATATGACATCCAGATCGTGAAGAAGTTCCATAAAATATTCAATAGCCTGGCATCATGAATTTCAAAAAAGAAAAAGAATTAGAACAATGGAAGTAAGGTACACCTACCATCAGTAGCAATTAAAGAATACTTACCTTTTTCCAACTAAAAATTTTGATTGCGCGCGGTGGTGTTGGAGCAGATACTCTACAGTTTAAACTAGCATCAAATCCAATTGCTTGGCAACCAGAAGCAGTAGTGTTATCTTCTATACTTCCTTCATGAGTTCCAAGAGACTTAGATCTAAGAAAATCCGATGAGTTGAGCATGCATTGTAATTCTGATTTGCAGGAGGCTATATGCTTTCTCGCCAACTCCAAACCTCTCCCTTGAGGACGTCTCATGATCATGCAAGTAAGAACGTGATAGAAATGCTGCAAAATAAAGCCTCCAGATCTATTTAACTTCAACAAGATGGGGTATACATATCTTGAAGTGCATGCATACATGTTACAGATGATGCGGATGCATGTAAAATATAAACAAATCACAGGATAAGACCTTACGAAAACGTAAGCGGCATAACAAAGCCTTGCAGTAGGCTTCCTCCAATTCAAGATTATTTTGCAGTGGCACAAAGTCTGCAAACAAATAACATAGCTAGTATACGAAATAAGCGTAATTTTGTGAAATGTCTATACATACATGCAGTCTGAAACGGTAGCAACAGCTACACAAAACAAGCCACACACTGCGGATAAAAACGTAACGGTAGGAAACAAAGAGGCAATCATTGCAATAAACTAAAACAGAGCTAACAATGAATACAAATAGAAGTACGAAAATTAACACGAAGTGTTTTCTTGACATAGAAATATAGCATCAATACGAATGTGAATAGATATGTACCTTGACTACCTTCTAACACTGCATTTTGAGGATGGGGCTTTACAAGCACGTAATTGGCGATTAACTGTTTCTTCAACAGCATTTAGCATTGATAAGCGTTTATCATCTCCATCCCCATGCAAAGCCAGACCATATGACATTGTAAAGAGGTCTTCCTCTTCCTGGGAACGAAAGGTGCTTGATATATTAAAATAGATATAAAACCTATCTTTCATCGCAAGATACTAAATAACAACTAGGACTACATATATTCCACATTGATTTTAACTCAAGCTTCAGTCACTTAAACACTGCACGATTCATAACACACGAAAATGACGAAATCCTAGCATTTTCAAAGTCCAAATAACCGAGCAAGCTAACTTGCATCAGTGTAGAAATTCAAAGCTCGTAGCTACGTAAACAAGCCTGGGATTCGTCTCCGGCCGTCTACGAAACCAAAACAGAGTAAAGTGAAACAACGGACCATTACGCGCGGCGTTAAGGAGGAGCGGCGACACGTCGGCCCAGACAGAGTGATCACCGGAGGGAATGGAGGAGCGTTCCGGTAGGAGAAGGTCCACGGTAGCAAGCTTCGTCGGCCATCGGCGGTCCCGCCTCTTTCTCTCTTCTTTCTTCTTCTTATTGTTTTGGTTAGAGAGAGAGAGAGAGAGAGAGAGAGAGAGAGAGAGAGAGGTTTTGGTTTGCTTTGGCCACTTGGCAAACATCAGGCGGGTGAGGAGTGAGACTTTGGACGGGTCGGATCTCGTAGTTTTTCTGGGCTTTCTGTTCTAACGTATTGAGCCCTTCTTTCTCACACAGACAATTAGGAAAGGAAGGAATAGACAGTGTCCTAATTTGATTAGTAATCCATGATTACGTCTGACATTAGGGTTAGTGATATTCTAATCCTAGTAGGATTAAGTTTGTTCCATATAAATAAACACTCCGTGCCCATACATACGTATAAGAGAGTAATACACCATACACGCATAGATCGATAATCCCAAAACACAACCAGTGCCGTATTTTGACCTAACATGGATTTGCAGGCAGATCATAAAAGAAAGAGGACAAATGAAGGGGAGAAAATAAACAAGAGACCAAGAACGACCGCAGACCATAAAAGAAAGAGGGTAGACGAAGGGAAGAGAAAAAAGAAGAGACCACGAACGGCGGTCGTCGACGAGATGTTTCAGTTTCAGTCAAAAGATGTTTCCTCCGGCCGTCATCATCGAAAAGAGAAAAGAAAAAAAGAAAAAAGAAGAAGGCCTGACTTGGAGAAAAAGGAAAGTTGGAGGAAAAGGAAGGTCGACCTTATCAAAGACAATAATATGTTTGATAGGTCAACTGAAGCTAGCGTCGACAACGAAGCTCGTAAGATTCACGCCATGCAGCGCCTCATGTCCCTTGTAGATGGTGAAAGTAAGCACGAAAATCTGATAAGTTTGACCGATGAGATTGAGTACTTTAACAAGATTTACGACAAGATTGTTGAGCTGAAACAAAAGATCAGTAGTCTCAAAAAGAGAAGAAAAGCAAGGAGAAGAAAAGCAAATTGGTCTGAGCTTCCCAATGAGCTTCTACAGTTGATCTTGAAAAAGCTTATACCTTGTGAATTTGACATCGCTGGATTCAGACATATCCGAGAGTTTAAAGCCGTTTGTCAATCTTGGAGAGCCGCTGCAAAAGCATGTAGCTCATACGTGCCTTTGCCTCGTACTCCATGTCTCTTGCTTCATGGAATAACACAAAATTCCTTCTTGTTTGATCCCATTGGAAAGAAGAAGCACTTAATCAGGAATGTCCATGACTACTTTCCTAATGCCAAATGTGTTGGTTCATCATATGGGTGGATTGTCATGTTTTACAAAGACAATGAGTTGAAAGAATCTCAATCAAAAGCACATCTCTTTAACCCGATTACAAGAGGCCGCATTTCAATCCCAGGCGATCATCAGAACCTTCCTAACTGCCCACCTGTTAAAGCTATTATTTCATCCAATCCCTCTTTCAACAAGAACTTTGTTGTGGTAGTGCAATTCGGACAAAGACTGGCATACTATAAACATGGAGATGAAGACAAGTCCTGGAAGATGTTGAAAGTTGACGTTAAAGATGGTGTTGTTACAGGTGCGAATTATTATGGTGATCAGGGATTCGTGTTTCATAATGACCTTTTAGTGGCATCGGCCCGGACGGTTACCAATGTTTGGGACTTCAAGGAATACCCTCCTATACGACATAGCGTTGAAAAATCTTCATCTGATGAAAAATATTTTACCTATTTGATGGAGTCGTCATTGACGGGTGACATCTTACGTCTGATAAAAGAGGGGGAAAACAAGACTTTAAAGTTTGGTGTGGTAAAGCTAGATTTACAAGAAAGTAAAAAATGGGAGAATCTACCAAGTTTAGGCGACCAAACTTTATTCCTTTTTAGCCATTATTTGAGCGGATGGCAACTAATATCATTAACGAACCCAAATTTCTTAGGATGTGAAAAGAACTCCATCTACTTCGCAGCGACAGAATTAGATAAATATGCAACATTGGAGAAATATGTAAGATACGACCTTGAAAAAGGAAAAGTAAATAGCGTAAGTGAAGAAGGTACGATAATGTCGTTTAGTGAAGATGTACACATTAATTTACGTAGTGAACCTTTGTGGATTATTCCTAATCCATGGTGAAGTACATCGTTTTAATTTTTCACTATGTCATATGAAATTATTCACTATGTCATATGAAATTATTCACAGTCCAGCTGAGCATTAATTAATTCGATCTGAATTATTACAATCTTACTGTTGTAAATTTACGCTTGTTAAATACAAGCATGTTTGGCATCAGATAGTCAGAAATTGTATTGTTGTTGTTGTTGGTACGTGATGTTTCTTCAAGAAGGAATTCATCAGCAAACTTAAACTGTATGTGTGTTGATGATCTTTTGATTACCCAGACATATATGTTGCAACGTTTTCAATAACATACTCTTAGTAAATCAACAATAGATTCAGGATTACTTGAATGTGTAATGGTTAGGGATCGACTTCATGATCGATGCTCTTCTTTTTTATCCTTTTCTACAAGAATTAATCTATGAACTTAACTTAATTTTCTACTTTAAAACAGTGTGCCATCCATTCATGGGGCAATCACTATTGCATGATGTGGGTGCAAAAAAATTCGGGAATGAGATTTTTCAACAAAAATCTCACTCCTTTGATTCTTGAGAAACCTTGGACGCATCCATACGACGATCAATCAAGGGGGAAGAGGTACCTGCAAAAAAAAACACACTCCGATGCCCAATTCAATTTCGATTCAAGCAGGTACAATAAAAGAAATCGGTTCAATACTTGTTACGGTTGTTATCCATGATTGTTCCCCTTCATCATCCTCATCCTCCTCTTCCCATAAGCAATTGAATTTATAGATCTTTGATAACTTCGACCTCACTTTCACGTCATAGTTGGAGTAGTGGAAGGAGTTGTGTTTTCACGTTCTTCATAATCTCATAGTGCTTCACATTCTTTTCTTCCTATCTACTTGTTGGTCAATATGTGCTTCAACCATCAAGCCTAATTCATTAAGTGGGGGCCCAAGCCAATTTGATTCTTGAGAAACCTTGGATGCATCCATACGACGATCAATCAAGTGGGGGGGGGGGGAAGAGGTACCTGCAAAACAAAAAACACTCCGACGCCCAAGTCAATTTCGATTCAAGCAAGTACAATAAAAGAAATCGGTTCGATACTTGTTACCGTTGTTATCCATGATTGTTCCCCTTCATCATCTTCATCATCCTCCTCTTCCCATAAGCAATTGAATTTATAGACATTCGATAACTTCAACCTCACTTTCACGCCGTAGTGGGAGTAGTGGAAGGAGTTGTGTTTTCACGTTCTTTATAATCTCATTGTGCTTCACATTCTTTTCTTCTTATCTACTTGTTGGTCAATATGTGCTTCAACATCGGGCTTAATTCATTAAGTGGGGGCCCAAGCAAAAATTTTATACCCCCACACATGATTTGTCTTGAAAATCTCTGACAATATTATTTGCGTTATTAGTTTAGTTACTTCTTGCATTTTTTTTTCATTGGTCATCTAAAAGAGTCTTGCATTTTTTTTTCATTGGTCATCTAAAAGAGTTCGTAGATCTGGGTAAACTTTATGGCTTTTAATCGAATGCTAGCTGATGGTATGAGTTCGTTTTTCGTTTAATAATCTCTTCTTTTAAAAAAAAATTGTTTGTCCAGCTTAGCCAAATTAATTTGGAACAATGCACACTGACCCTAATTTTAAGAATTTTATTCTCACTAACAAAATCAGATTTTAAAATTCCAAAGAGCCAACTTAAATAATAGAAAAACAAATATATCCATAATGAATTAAATAAACTACAACAAATAAAAGTCAATCGATCTTCATATTCACTTGTTATTACTGATGCTGCGAAGCCATAAATAGTCTAAACCGGCCAATTCGGACATGTTTGTTCTTGTGAAGCTCTGAATTAGAGGCGAGATGAAGAAAAGGAGTTTCAAACGATGACACAACCAAGAAGAAAAAGAACACTGTTAGCGCTTAGATAAACAAAATCTAAAGATGATTTTTTTATTTGGTCGATAATCTAAAGATGATTTTTTGGTAAACATAGATTTATCATTTTTAGTTAGAGAAGTTGGGGAAGGGTTGAACCTACATGAGTTAGAGTTGGGTTAAGTGTATAATGAGGTTAGCAGCTGGTTGATGTTAGGCTGGGTACGCAACAAAATGCCAAATGTCAAAATTTGGTAGGGAAACAGAGAAGGTGATAGAGAAACGGAGACAGAGGATCAGCTGCCCATATTAGAAGGGGAATACAAAGACTCTTTACCGCTAGACGGGGCCAAATCTGGGAAGTTGAATATACAGCTTAAGTGGATGCCACAACCAATTTTCCGCGATTCTTGGTGGATCTCTGTTGTGTGGGCTGGAGTATATTGAGGTTGTATTATCCGGCGGGTGATGTATACCGGCCACCACAGAAAACTTGAACATTTGCACCTGTTTGTTGATTCCTAAACCCGTCATGTCCAGCACTTGAAGGATGTATATAACTGTTCCATAACACCTTTCAATCTCATAACAATTTAGTGAAGCTGTACAATGTAATGCATACCAGTCAGATTTATGGTGTATATTGGGGAACTCTTGCTTGGTCTGTTGAATTATCTAGTTCCTGCCTGTGTCTTAATCCCATATTGTATTTTTGGCTTCTTTGTGATCATTCAAGTATTTTTAGAGCAGATCTGTGGCTTCTGTGTCACTGTTGAAACCTGAGTTGATATTCAAAAGCTATAATATGAGCCCTAGAGGGCTTTTCTTTTTTTTAGGCTCCTTATTCTGCAGTGGTTTTATACCTTGGAAACCAAAAGTAATTAGTTTTTTGTTTTGGTTTCTTTCTTTGGATAAAAGATGTCAATATATAAACCTCAGGACAGATCAAAACTAGAATGGAGAGCAAGCTTCTGTAAACTATTAAATCAGCATTGGTCTCTCCTATAAACACGAGTGTAACCTGCACCACGTAGAAGAGCTAGGTTCTTTGATATGTCGATCATCAATAATTCGTCCGTGACTTGAATTATCAACTCCCTCCGCCTTGTTTGATTGCACCCCCAGGCCATAAGAAACAGCCAAAGTTCTGCCATCCTTGCTGCCACAGCTTCAACCTCAAACAGCTGCTCATGATCAGCATATATACCCCGCAGTAGACAAGGCCAAACCGATTCCCCACTACACAAGGCCACTCTATAGACTGAAACAACCCACACACAAAGTACCAGAACATATGCACATTGCACCAATAGCCTGACCCGAAAACACAAGTCAAAACTCCACTCCCTAACATCCCGGCCATAAGCAAGAAATAATCTCAAACCAATCCTATCGCCAACATGCCCTGCAAAATACATCCTAATAGTATATGCAGAGAGAAATGCAAGATCAAGTTCTCCAAGCCTGTGGGTGCCCTCATGCATATTACTGCTATGATACTTCTCCTCACATGCATGCTGCCATGAATCCCAAAAACCCAGCCTGCAAATCATGATAAAAACTATGACTCAGTTCGATTTCTTCTGGAATTCTTTCATCTGATACACTTGCATAATGAAACAAAGTTTGAACTAATTCCTATACATAAGTTTGGATGATCTTCTACATGTTTTGTACTCGGAAAGAAAGTAACAAACCTGCTGTATAACAAAGAATAACACAAAGCACCATAGCCTAACTAAACTCTTAATGTGATAACTTGAGGTTAAGCCTTCTGATCCAAACCGAGTGGAGCACCATATGAATCGAGTCAAAGGGCTTAGCAGGCCGGTTGATCTCAAAATGGATTCTCACTTTCATAACCCTCCGCTGCATCTTCATGTACTGTTTATCTGAAACTCCCTTCAAGATGGTCTTGATTTCTGGTATTGTACTCGACGGGATGAAAATCGAAAACTTGCTCCAATCGAGCACATCGTTAAAAGGCAATGTGTAATTGTCTGAAATGATCATCGGAACACATCCTGCTTGAAGCGATTCGATAATCCTAGGACTCGCCACTTCCCAGCCGCTAGGGCACAAGCAAAACTTGCTTTGTTCCATCATCTTATTATAGTCGGGGACCTTCTCGTACACCAGAATTTCATCGTCCTTATTTTCCCAGTGTTCAAATAGCATTGGTCTTATGTCTCCATGAGCTTTACCACCAGCGAAAAAGCTGAGTATTGAGCTGTTACTAGGGGGTTGGCCAAGGGTGAAAGAGTTGAGCTTCTCTTTGTCTAAAATGTTGTATTCTGGTACAGATATATCTCTCATCGGTTTGAATCCTTCAGAGGTGTTGGCATTGCATAGTACTCTCATGAAGTTCGCATAGAGCTCAGGATCATCTTTAGTAACACCTGGTGCCTGATAATACATTTCTGTTAGCCATATGCTATATGGAACTAGAGAGCACATCACCGGCCAATATAAGAAAAATGAATTGAAAACTATTGTATTTGCCTAACGATTTACAGAAAAATTAAGGTTTGGCAAGTATGTATGAGCTAAAAATTAATGGAAGATTTCAATATAGGTTGATATATGTCCCTCATTATTTGTGGACATTTACTTAAAAACCTATAGATATTGAAGAACATTCACTCTAAACCTATAGAAGAAATGGAGATTTGCTGTATACTCACCCAATCATGACAAGAGAGCATAAAGTATTCGGCTCCTTTGCTTCTATTCCAGTGCGGGTACCTGTCTGCTATGAGATTGACGTAATCTTTGACGACACGTACCATCCGACGACGATGCCAGTCGGTAACCGGCATGTAGATATACTTGACAATGTTAACCACACTTACAGGTATGAAATATGCATGAGCTTCATCATGATGCTGAGCCATGAAGGGGCTTTTCCCATTTCCCATTTCGTCGATAAAATGACCTTCGATGGAGTATATGCAATCCATTGGCCCGACATGGGTCAAGGGAAGTTGTCCTTCCTTGTATGTCCATACCTTAAACCTCTTCATCATCTCGATATGACTCCTGAGAATTGAATGTGAATGTGAGCACCAAAATTATGTTTCATAAAAAAAATCCACGTAATTTTAAAAACAAAATTGTGACTAGAATCCGATTAATTAGTACATTTCGATTTTAGATTTCAATTGCAAAACGATTGAAGATGAAAGGTTGAAAGTGCTAAACTGATCAAACGCATAAGCATTCCTGTATATGTTTCCCCTGGGAATGTATGATTCTTCTTTATCCGACGTATAATTCCGACTCCGGGCCGCTTTGTATATAGCTGCTCGTGCTTCAGCCAGACCTTTTTTTTCTCTAACACACTTTTTTCTTTCTAAACAAACAAAAACAAAAAAGAAACAATATTAAGAAAAAGAGAGTGACAGTATCTCGATCTATTATATGGTCGTAGTTCAAATGCGAAAAATAATCGCAAAAGGAACTAGCTATATGAAAGAAAATTAAGGTATTATCGTTGCCAAGAAACAAGAAGTGGATGCATCATGAATCATACTTTTTTGATCGGAACCATTGGTGGAGGGCTGCCAAGTTGCTGATTCTGTATTAAAACCTTCTGTGTCAAATCCTGTAGATCATTTAGAGCATCGGTTGCGGGTTTAAGGTTTATGATAGAAAGATTAGCAACTTGTGCAGGGATATTATTGAAGAAAATAACATCAGTGATATGGTAGTTCTGGTTTCGGAGTACGAGAGTGATCAAGTAGGTGGTGATCAGAAGAAGAAGAAGAATAGTTGGTACAAGTATATATGAGGGAGCTCGGAATTTTAAGGTCAAGGTTACCATGGCTAACGTATAAATGATGGAGTTTCTTTCAATCTCTGCTACTCATTCTTCTTCTTCTTCTTCTTCTTCTTCTTCTTCTTCTTCTTTAATCTGGGGGAGAATTTTTGGGAAGAGATGGAGAATGTACATGATGGTATATATGGATATTAATTACTACCTACCAATGAAAGGTTACCTTTTTATGGCTGGATTTCGGAATCTGTACATACTTGCCTTTTCCATATCTGTTATAATTTTTATTTGGATCTGCAATCCTGCTAATTAATGTTTTGATGTAATTCCTATTTTGGATACATGGTTCATGGTTGGATTTACAAGTTGTATTCGATAAATTATCTAAATCAAAATTCCTCTATTGATTTGCATACAAAACTTCCATTTGTTATTATTTTATAAAATTTTGGTTAATTTCTTTTTGTTAACCATGGGGTAAAATAAAATTTATGTTATTTTTATTTTTATAAGGAAGACAGTTGTGAAATTATCTAATGCATGTATTAGCATTTATTGGTATTTTTTTTTAATTTTGAAAAGTTTGAGTGATAATGCATTCACTATGTTAGTGGAAATAATTAAGTCCTTTTGATTGAAACATAAGAGAATAATTATCAATCAATTGCAAATGACGTTATTTTACAATTCCCACAGCAAGGCGCAACCAGAACTACGTGCAACAAGCCAACAACCCGTTTATTCTACCATCTTTCCTTCCCGACCTTTTAACAAAGAGCTTATTCTTGCCATATATAGATTAGTTTGATTTCTAAAATACCATTATGCGAAACAAATCAAAATTTCATTTGCTCAGGAATCTAATGAAGCACATGAAGTTGACACAAAAGGCATAATCCTGGGCGCATTTTAGAAGAAATTTGCCTCTTTCAATTCCAATAGCATCAAAAATGATTGATTTCTCATCATCTCATGTGGTGGCATTTGTATTGGATCACAATCTTCTTAAGCCTTGCTTATTATCTAGCTTTAATCTGCTTGAACTGCAAGTCATTTATCCACTGGCGTCATGTATTGCATGCCATATATGCCTTAATATGTGCATCAATCCACTTTGATATAATATGTAATCGCAGCATTTTTAAGTGCCTTATATGACACAACAAGCTAATATTTCGCATTTCTAAAAAAGTAGACCAAGCTATTTCTAAAAACAAGGAGAAAATTACGTACACATAAGTTCTTGTTCATCATGATCAAGTTTCAAGCTTAAAATTAAGTCGTCTCAACCACACTGAATGAAGTACCATATGAATCACATCAAATGGCTTAGCCGGCTTGTTGAGTACAAAATGCCTCTGCACTTTTAGAACCCTCCTCTGCATCTTTAGGTACTCCTCATTTGGAATTGCTTGTAAGATGGTCTTGATTTCTGGTATTTTCGCGACAGGAACTTGTATCGAAAATTGGCTCCAATCAAGTACATCACTGAAGGGTAATGAGTAGTTGTCAGAAATTAACACCGGAACACAACCTGCATACAATGCCTCCACAACCCTAGGGCTCGCCACTTCAAAACCACTAGGGCATAAGCAAAACTTGCTTTGTCCCATTAATTTGGTGTAGTTCATGCCCTTGGGAAGCTTCTCGTGGACTCGAACTTCGTTATCTTTGTCCTTCCAATGCTCGAGCAAGATAGGTCGGATCGGTCCATGCACTCTTCCGGCAAAGAATGCCAGAATTTGACGATTGTTCGGAGCCTGACCCAGATTCGGGGGACCAAGCTTTCCGGTAGGTACAAATATTTCAGGTAGTGGAACATCTCTCTTAGGCTGGAACCCTTCAGAGGTGTTGGCATTGCACAACACTCTAATGAAGTTCCTAAAAAGCTCCGGTTTGCCTACTGAAATCTCCGGTGCCTGAATCATAATTAGGATAAAAATCAGTGCGGGTTAATTTTTAAACGCAACATCAATACCACAAGGATTGGCAAAACATTTCTAAACGTTTTGAAATGAAGCAACATATATACCCAATCGTGACATGAAGCCATGAAATGGTCGGCACCTTTGCTCCTATTCCAATAGGGATACTTGTGTGCGACAACGCCAATGTAGTCCATGGCAATCTGTTGTAGACGATCACGGTGGTAGTCTTGTTTTTTAGTGATAGGCAAGTAAACATAATGAACAATGTTAGCTACACTAAATGGGAGGAAAAACATGTGTGCCTCATCAGGATGTGTAGCCCTAAATGGACTCCCCTCCCTTTCTATTTCATCTATGAAGTGCCCTTCAATGCCATATATATTATTCATAGGACCAAAATGGACCAAGGGTTGTTCTCCTTCCTCGTAGCTCCACATCTTGAACCTCTTCATCATTTCTAGGTGACTCCTAAAGATCATGCATAACTAATAATAATTAGAGCCCGAAATTAATTGACCCTTACTTATAAGAAATAAAGCATCTGAATTGGGTACGTAAAACTCAACTGGTGAAAAGCATAAGGGTTTTTGTAAATGCTTCCTCTTGGGATAAAACTCTCTTCTTTCTCCGATGAGTAGTTTTTCGACTGAATTGCTTCGAGAATCGATGCTCGTGCTTTAGCTAAATCTTCTTCAATTCTTTCCAAACTAGTCTTATCCTGGTAAAATAAAAGTAACACGTACTGTTGTTAAGAAATAATATCAGTTACAACTAATTAAACTGAATATAATTTGCTCACTTTGGTACTGTTAACCCTGTGCCTAATCCTTCGATACATGGAGCTGGTGAGAGCCTCATCTAAAGAAGCTACCTGTGTCGACGATGGAGTCGAGTAGTTACTGCTCTTTTCTGGACTAGTGAAAGGTTTGGTGAAAGAGGACACCAGAGAAATACTGAGATAGTTTCCAGACGATAAAGGTGTGAGAATTAGGAGGAAGAACAGAAGACAAAACAAGGTAATCAACAAAACAACGGCAGGGTGGCGAAAGCTTCCAGTCATGGCTAATATGGTTCGATCAGTTCTATATGAAACACACTCACTGACTCCTCTTAAAGAAGCCAGAGAGGATGAGTCGGTTACTGGATGAGGAGGAAGAAGAAGATCATTAGCTGCATTTCCCTGACTTCTATGGCTTCAGTAATTGTATACATGCATATAGAATCTGACTTATATCATCGGTTTGCATATGAAATAATTGACTATGAAGATTGCTGCAGATATCGATGAAATTCTGAAATAAACTTATGATGAGTATATTGCAAGTTGTCAGAAATATACATCAATTCATATGGATGGAAGTATACAAAATACCTCTTTCTTAAGATAAAAAATAAGGGAAAATTAAGTGTTTTTACTTTGAGCTACGTGCGTTAGCTAATTATCGGATTCGATCTTCATCCACAGTGAAGATTGAACCATATGGACCATGGGAGCGAGTTCTAATCCCAAAGGTATATATTTCGAGTTGGTCAAATTCGATCACTTGGATACTCTGATCAGGAATTGAAGTGAATTTCTTGGATCACAAACTTCTTGAGGTTGCTGCTTTTTGATTGAATTGAAAGTAATGTGCTGTTAAAAGTCCAACCAGATGAAGAAAACCCAGGCCATAAAAATATATAAAAACCAATGGATACTTTTGGAAACTTGCATTGGTTTGTGCTTCATACTATCATTCATACAGGTCATGATGGGTGGACGTTCTTCTTTGTTTTGTTGTATACTTAAATGGATTATAGCTCGATGAGTGAAGTTAGAGTGAATTAAGGCGAATAACTATACTGTAAAGTAGGGATATGCAATATATATGTCACATGAGTGATATGTGTGATATAAGCAATCTTCCGAAACTGTGTGTGATATATGTAAACTAACCTTTTAATTAAATTGGTAAGTTTAGGATCTATATATTAAGTAGACTGGTTTAATACAGAGGTAAACTAATATCGTGCTTTATTAAATATTGGTAGCTTAGCTTGATCTCAACTTCTCAAACTAGCTAGCTAGGTTACGATTGTAGGGGAAGTACGTGGTGGATCTATTGCTATATGAAGTTATCCTCCATCGTATTGTAGAACTTTTGAAACTCACCCACACAATGACGGAGTTAGGAATGCATGTTCAGAGGGGCCATATAAAGAATTAGTATGGAACTTCTTCATCGAAAGTTGATAAATAAACTAGATGGTAAAGCTAATTGAAGAAACCATGCATATGGAGTGTCATGGCACCCTTTGGTCTGGTTGTAGCTCCACCTATGCACCCACATCTTCATAACTAAGCTCATAGCTTGTGAAAATTAAAATGTACGTGTACGTGATCGTCCCATGTAAGCTCCTATTGACAATTCGATCCCAATTTATATATACCACGAAACAAAAAAGATTATGGGATAAGGATTATGTTTTCTATCTCTTAAGCATGCATTGGTATAGATCTTTGAGAGCGTCTAGAACTAGCTGGTTAGCTATATATACAAACACAATTGTTAATACTAACCATGGATCACAAACTAAGAAATATTGACTAAGCTATGCCAGAAGGGGAAATTTTACACGCGTGAATTAATGTGTTCAGCTCGGTCAAGTAACCCAATGTTAATTCGTCTCAGCTACACTGAGTGAAGTATCATGTGAATCACATCAAAGGCTTAGCCGGCTTGTTGAGTACAAAATGTCTCTGTACTTTCAAAACCCTTTTCTGCATCTTTAGGTACTCCTTATATGGAATCGCTTGTAAGATGGTCTTGATTTCTGGTATTTTCGCAACGGCAATGTTAACCGAAAATTGGCTCCAATTGAGAACATCGCTTAAGGGTAGTGTGTAGTTGTCAGATATTATCACCGGAACACACCCTGCGTAAATTGCCTCCACAACCCTTGGGGTTGCCACTTCAGTACCACTAGGGCACAAGCAAAACTTGCTATGTTCTATTAGTGCGGTGTAGTTCATGCTTTCGGGAACAGTCTCGTAGACTTGAACTTTGTTATCTTTGCCCTTCCAATGATGGAGCAAGATAGCTCGTATCAGTCCATGAGCACCACCGGCATAGAATGCCAGAATCCGGCGACTGCGTGGGGATTGATGTACCAAATTGGACGGGCCAGGCTCTCCAGATTGTAAAAAAACTTGAGGTAGTGAAACATCTCTTCTAGGTTCAAACCCTTCTGAGGTGTTGGCATTGCAAAGTACTCTAACAAAGTTCTTGTAAAGCTCCGAGTGACGTACTGAAATTTTCCGTCCCTGGTTGTGCATGAATTCCCAGATTCTTGTGGTTAACAGTCTGATATTTTAATTATGAGATTAAAGCTAGAGACTACAACAATTTTCTCGTATTTTAGTTATGAAATTCTCAAAAAGACCAACACCAACAAGATTAACAAATGAGGCAACGTACGTACCCAGTCATGACATGAAACCATAAAATGGTCAGCACCATTGGTTCTATTCCAGTACGGGTACTTATGTGCCATAACGGTTACGTAGTCCATGACAATCTGTTGTAGGCGATCAGGGTGGTAGTCCTCTCTAGTTATGATAGGCTCGTACACATAATCAACGATGAAGGCAACACTAAATGGGAGGAAGAACATGTGTGCCTCATCAGGATGTTTAGCCCTAAATGGGATCTCCTCCCTCTCTATTTCATCGATGAAATAACCTTCCATATCATATTTCCTCTTATACATCGGACCCAAATGCACTAATGGACGTTCTCCTTCCTTGTACCTCCAAATCTTGAACCTCTTCATCATCTCTATGTGGCTCCTGCAGATCATAATGCCATTATTTATCCTCTAATTCTCTTCTTTATAAAAAGATATAGAAAGATATTGATATATATATATATATATATGACTATATGTAGTTCCGATCCTTAACTGGTGAAATGCATAAGGATTTTTGTAAATGCTTCCTCTTGGGATAAAAGTCTCTTCTTTCTCTGAGGTATAGTTTTTAAACCGAATCGCATCGAGTATTGATGCTCTAGCTTTAGCTAAACCTTCTTCAAGTCTCTCCAAACTAGTCTTAATTATTTTGGCCTGGTTAGAAACGCAACACCAAATAAGTCAGGATTGAGAATATGTATTAAGATTGAGTGCGGCTATTGCCACCCCATCAAATACTTTGTTAATCTCACATTTTAATTTTAAACTAAATATTCCAATACTAATCTCATAATCAAGAATTTTTGTGAAAATATAATATTAAACTAAAATATATAAAATCCAAACAACAACAATTTCTACATCTTTATATCGGAAAACAAAAAATAATTCTCTACATCTTTCAAATCAGATTTGAAAATCACTTCAATCTTCAACTTGGTGGTTATACAATATGGTGAGATTGTTCGTTCTTATTTTTATTTTATTTATGGCTTCAAATATAGTCTTTCATATATATATATATATATATATATATTCATAATCGTAAAGAATGAACTCAAAAAGAGATCGAGGAGAACATATATAGGATGCGGTTTTTGAGAAAAATGGAGGTCTGCATCAAATATATTGATGAGATATTTGTATATATATATTTTTAGATTTTATCATATTCAGAAAAATAAAAGAAAGAAAATAAAAACCACAAAATTTAAGAGCATAATTGGAACATTAAAGGTAAAATATAAGACGTGAAGTGAACTGACCATTTAGTGAGGTGAAAATAGCCGCACCCTTAAGATTTTAAGACAAAATTTTGTATCTCAAATCTCATCTCCACTAGCTGATGAACTAATTGATAAGGCGATGAAAGAAAAGCACTACTAATTACGTACTGAAAATGGGATTATTTGCTCACTTTGGTACCATTAACGTCGTGCCTACTCCTTCGAATTGGATGCCTGGAGCCTGTGAGTAACTCATCTAAACAAACTTGCGGTGGGGTTATTGTGTAGTTGATGTGATCTGGATTGATGAAAGTTGTACTAGTGAGGAAGGAAAGGAAGGGAATTCTGATGAGATTGTTTTTGGCCAGTAAAGGTGCAAATATCAGGAGGAGGAGAACAAAAGCTAATATAATTAACAAATATAGTGCAGGGTATCGAAAGCTTCTGGTCATGGCTAATTTGGCTATTCAGCTCCGACCCCTAGATATCTATATCAAACACACACTGTATCTCTGTATCTTATTATAGCTAACTTATTGCATATAGCTAGCTTTAAGAAGCGAGAGTGGATCAGGAAATTTGGATGAGGAAGAAGATAAGCTGCTGCTGCTGCCGATGATGATCAGAATGTGATTAAGCAGAAGGTAGCTAGCTGGATCTGATGGAGGAGAGAAATATAGGAATGTTTCATTGGTCGAAACAAAAAAGAAAGAAAATAGATGTACGAGAGACAATTAAGGAAATTGGATGGAGAGAACAAAACGATAATCAAGTCATCCATGCATGGCCGCTGATATAATTGAGCGTTGTGGCTATAAAAGCTGTAAGCTGATATTTCAGTCATTCAAAGACAAGTTTGTAGAAAACCAAGTTAGACAGAGTTTAATTGAGAGACAGAAAGCCTCTCTTGTGAGTATTTATTTTGTAATCTCATTATTTTCATAGTGGAAGATATTGTTTCGTTTGTTATGTCATTCTGATGACACAAAGTGTGAGAAAAGTATCCTGGGATAAATTATCCAGTGACCTTGTATTAGGTGGTCTTAGTTGCCATCTTTCCCAGCAACATCGATCTTCCCTGATTTCTATGGCTGTAGTAATTGTCCAGGCATATAGTTCTTCTAGATATCGTACGTGGAACCCTCTTATCATTAACACAAACAAATTGTAATACATATTTGAAATACACACACACACACACACACACACACACACATATATATATATATATATGTATATAACAGATACTAATCTACGCAAAATAATCACACACAATATCCATAAGTAAACTGATAGAAAAGAAAAAGTTGCACTTTTTTTCTTCCCTCTAGCTTTCTTCTAAGGCTATCTTTTGAGACAAAGCTTAGTTACACAACTTTCTCTCAACAAATGAATAATGCCCCTACTCAATCACCATCATCTAAAGCATAGTTTGAAAAAAAAGATCAAGTTGCTTCACTGTATATATTACAGAGTAATAGTAGTGTTGATGTCACACCCCAAGGTGCTTCGCCAGTCTAGCATTACAAGTATGGCAGCATAATGAGCCAAAGCACCCATCACCACCAAAACATGAAAAATCTGATGGCTGTGACCTGCCAAATCGAAGCACCCCGGCCTCCACCTCTCGGGAATTCGAGTGATGTAAAATCCAGTCCCTGTCAAGTAGAAAACCGCCATGGCAACCTCATAAACCAGAGTGATATCACGCTTCGGATTGCCCCAATTCACAATGCTGGCATGGACCGCCGGCACAATCCCAAACAACCCCAATGAAGCAAACAGAAGAGCTCGAAAGGTTCGAAATTTGGTGCTAGACAGCTTCGGGGAGAACAGTGTGATGATGGTGCAGAGTCCCATTAGTGTGATGCCGCCGAGGTAGATGAATTGCCAGCGCGGGTCACATTGGAAGATGTAGTAAATCGGAGGGAAAAATGAGGTGATGATCATGGTGGTGATACCTGCATAGTCTATGCGCAAGAGCAAGACGTTCAAGGGGTTAGAGTGGCATGAAAACAGATGGCAAATGGTGCTCGAGAGAAGGCAGAACATAGAGCCAGATAAGAACACATAAAACGGCCATAGTGTCACGTTCAATCGATCACCGGGTAATGCAATGTTGTTCATTTCCTGAGATGTCAGTTCCTTCAAATCATGAACAAAGTTTGTTGTCTCCTGCTTATAAATTTTTAATATCAATTTTTTGAAATCAATAAGATGATGAAGAGTAGTGACAATTCATAGGATTAGCTAGAAGATGAGTTATTACCGCACTAAAATTATGGGAAACATTTGTAGCTGCACTAAATGTGGACCTGCATAGTATATCAAACACATACGAATCAGACATATATGAATGCTAGAGATCAAGCTTTTCTCAATTTTCACTTGACATAATTGAACCTAGATACATCAGTTAATTAAGATTTCCATTCTATTGATTGCAATTGCAAATATGGCAATGAATCTTATTTAAATGTTGTTGCTGGTTTCTACTTAAGGAAATATGATATGAAGTATACGGTTTGTTATGATACAAACCTAACCTTGACACATCAAAGTTGCAAAACATGTGAACACATCTTAGATATTCCCAAAGCTAAAGTAAACACTTTTAACAAGAAATTTTGCCTCTTGAAACGCATGATTGAAACGCACACACCATCAATCTTGAATGCCAAGAAACACATACCGTTGAGCACCTAGACTAGTTTTGTCTACAATTCTATTAGTTAGTTTTGTATTCTGATCCTAAAATTTCATTGATCTTTCATAGTTTATGTACATACAGTAGATAAATAGGAAGAAGAAGAAGAAAAAAATCACAATTTTGGTAAAAAATAATTAGAAATGCTCAAGAAACAAACCTGTTGAAGAAGCCAAGGAGATCCGATACCTGAGGCACTTCCCACAAATTCGCCATAGTCAAACCCACGAACAGAACAAACCCAATCAAATGCCTGCAAACAAGAATCAAATCGAACCTCTTAATCCATCAACACAAAATCAAGAAAGAAATCAAAAATTAAGAAACAGAATTAACAATATCGATCAACGATGATCATCACATACGTCCAAACGTTGAGAGTTTCATTATGCCAACGGAAAACGCTGAAGAGAGCTTCGAGAATAGGCCAATCAGCTCGGTAATAATTCAAAATGAACTCGTTCTCCTTCATATATTCCGGCAACTCCCAATACGACATCAGCTCGTATCGTTTCGACGACCCTCCAACGTTGCTGTTGTGTTTCCCTTTACCCTTCTTCTTCCTGATCCTTTTCTTCTTGCTGGTCTCGTAATTAGAAACAGAAGAGGAGGACGATGAAGAAGACGACTGGTAATAGAAACTTTCGTCATAATTTTGGGGTTGATGATCCAGTTTCATAGCTCCGGCAGCATTGTTCGACCGTCGTTTTGATCTCTTCCTGAAACTTACAGCAGCTCCTCCTCCTCCTTCCCCGGGACTCATGATGATTTAGGTTAAAAAAAATCACAAGGAGGGTGCAAGAGGTGGAGGGGGCTGAGGATTTTCAGAGATAGAGATCGATCAAGAATAATACCAACGAAGTTGTGGATGAAGAGCTTAAATTGGGGTTGGTATTAATTTAGTGCAGTTTAGAGGAGGAGAGACATGTACAACTGCTCCAACCGCAACCATTTAAAGATGAGAGACTGACTCGTCTCTCTCTCTCTCTCTTCATTCATTTTTGACATGCATGCTGTGCTTATTTCTGCTTTGTTTGTTTTTTTTTTGGGTAGCTTACCCGAAAACAAGGACTTATTATATCGTTGGTTGAGCTTCGTGCCTATAATTATTGATTGGGATTTTTGGTTTTGGGAAGGAGGGTTAGATACATTTTCGTAATAAAGACACACACACACACACCTAACTAACTCTCATCAAACTAATTAATCAAACACCCACTTTTTACATCCCTGTACGTCAACGTTTTTGATCCCATGCATCATGCATGGTTCTTAGCTCAAGTCACATCCAAACTTGTACTTATTGATGAGAAGGTCTGAAAATGTGCGATCATAAAGTACCCACCGACTTGTGATCGCTTATAGCTCAAGTTACATCCAAATTTGAGTCGGTGAACTATGATTTGGTTGGTTAAGTAGGTTAATCAAGTTATGGATTCAAATCTCACCAACATATATATGTAGCTAGGGTGCGTAAGTTTATAGTAATAAAAAAAATTAGAAAAAAAAAACATCCAAACTTGAGCTTAGTGATCGATCGAGAAGACCTGAAATTATAGGATAGCTTTGAATCCCATGAAACAATATTGGTGAACGAACTTTACCTCAAATGATCACGCAGGATATAGTAGTTGTGAAATGCAGGGTCTCCGATATACTGTTAGGTTAGGAAGCTCAGCCAACTATGAGAATCTTACATTACCATTAGTTGTTTATGGACTTGAAGATATGAACATGGTTTGGTTGCCCTTGAGAATACTTCAATGCTAGCGTTCCACACTTCAAAGTCGCAAATTTAGCCAATCAGGTACACCACATAACACACCTACCAAATATTGATGCATGATACATTAATGTATTGTGGCGAAGTATAAGCTTATGGTAATGTTTTGTTCGTATTTCAGATTGGGTCATGTACCTATATAGGTCTGCATAATGTATTGTTAGTTCTCCCACGTGGTACGTGACCCACACGAACAACCTAGCTTGATGAGGGTATGTGCCGTGTAGCCTTTGTTTCGAGCTATAGTCACCAGAGCAGCAGCACATACAGAAGAAGCCAATTTAAGAGCATAATGTTCAACTTTCATAAATCTACTCCATCATCAACGCTGTCCTCTTGTCACTATAACGGATGAAAACGTTACGTCGTGGACAATATGCGAGTTCTTAGACGAAAATGTGAACAATCCAAGATGCAGGAGTCACGCAGATGGGAGTGAAATTGGCTGTTTATTTCTAAACAAACGGCAACAAGCCATATTAGCCAGTGAAAACAACCAAGGATTTGCTTCGGTAGAGAGGGAAATATATGAATACAGGTATAGTGAGCTTTATGACTGAACCCCACCCCGCAGAGAAGGTTTAGTTTCGTGATGGAGAAGAAAAAAAAAATGCTTATGAAGACAGTATAGGAATGCACAGATCTAGTTCTTGACAACCTCTAATTTCTCCAAGGCACCTCGGATATCATCGCTGCCGCAACCTTCAGTTGTCTGAACAATGTTGGGGCTGTCAGTTGCTAGGACATCGGACAGAGGGTAGTTTCGGTTTGTGTGGAGTTGACTGATTGCATTGCTGCCAACTCCCTTCAGCACTAAACTTTTATGCAGCCCTCCAAGCAATCCTTCATAATCTGTATCTCCACATTCTCCAGCAACAACCACCATCTTTGATAACTCCACACCCCATCTTAGATATAAATACCTGAAGGATATGCACGTTTTAGAAATCACGTTTCATGATCAACTAAACAAATGTAGCAGAAAGTTCAAAGACCAGTTGTAAGCCTAGGCCCTTCACAGTGAGTAGTGTACCTGAGGGCTTGGGAACGAGATGCCGCCACTGGAATCACATTCAGTCTGGTACCATTTTGACAGTAAATTACATGGCACCTCAAAGCTTGAATCCTCAGCTGCTTCCGGAGCTCCTTCACAGGGGTAACCTACAAAAATTGAAAACAATAAGTTCTATAGCATACAGCCAACAGTACTATACGGTATCAGGAAATAGCTTTTAGAAACTACAGAACTTTATGTGCCTAATAAAACCCTAGATTTGAGATGCCACAAGCACAACATTACTTGTACGTGCCAAAGTTGAAGGTGGGGGACGTTTACCATGGCTGGCTGCTGCACTTTAAAAGCATAACAATAGTCGGTTGAAAGTTGTTCAGATGCAGTAACAATCTGTTCCTCACTTCCACCCTTCTTATCATTGGTTGATGTTGCCCAGCGTACCAATGTCTTCCTCAACCCTTCTCCACCCCAGCGATATTCAATGTGCGAGTGGTAATAAAAGTCGACTACAAATGGACGATCATCTAAATTAATAGATGGATAATAGAGATCACTGCCACTGTTGCAAATAAACGCATCAAAATCATTAGGGCCCAAGCCCCCAGAGACCAGAAACGAGCGTATCTCAGTTATGGTCAAGGATGTTGACAATATGTATCCTATAGATTCTTCTGTCCTTTCCTTTTCTGTAGCCTCAAAAATCTTTTTAGTGGTGTCAATCAGATCTGTAATGGTATCACAATCCACACAAATGACAATAAGATGTTTCCTCCTCCTCAACACTGGGAACTTGCCACTACTGTTATGGTCTGCTTTCTCTGAGAAACCAGCTTTCCGTGTGTCCCTTGAAATACCCTTTGACCATGCCAAAACAGCACTCTCTATTTTATTCTTTTTATCAATACTTCCTTCAGATTCTAAAGAACTCTCATTCACACTAATTCCACTCTTTTCTCCATCCATTGAGAACTTTAAGTTCAAAGATAAATCCTGTATATCTCTCAAGGAATCACTTGGGGAATCCGATTCTGAAGATTCTGCTCCATCATCACTTCTTTGCCACTGTGGATGCCTTGCTTTGCAGCTGGCTATTCGGGATAGATAAGTCTTGCAGTGCTCAGGCCATGAGTATAGGTGAATGTTCTTCAACCCGTTCTGACGACATCTTGCCCAGAGATGTTTATCTGCAACAAGCTTCAGTAGAGCATCGGCAATAGACTGCTGATTATGGGGATCAACAAGAAGACCATTGTCAAGGACCTGCAGAAATAGTTGAGTAAGTTTTGGAAATTTTCAACAATTGCATGTACAGTATGTATAAAACCTTCTATCAATGGTCATAACCAAAGAGTAGGTATACCTGTACAATATCAACAGGACCTCCATTTTTTGTGGCAACAATAGGTAAACCATAAGCAGCTGCCTGTACAACAACATAATAAAATTAAATGGTTTCTGAAAAACTAAAAATGAAATTGATTATAAACTAACTAATATGTCTATAACATCTGTTAAATATGATGAGCACCTCAATCAATGTTAGTCCAAATGGCTCGATGAAAGCTGGATTGATGAAAACACCCTGCACAAAAGGATCAGGATGAGATATTTAACCAGTAAAGGAGAAAGTAGTTCTACATGACACACTTGGAGTGGAGCAGATAAGTAGGACTAATAACAAACCAAATACATAGGCTCACATTATTAAATACCAGAAGCAGTTGTCCAAAAATATGGTATTAGAACATCTCCCATCATTTCTCAGGTAACAGCCAGAGGAGCAAAACTTTCATCAGGTTTAGTACAATAAGAAAAATAGAACTGAATGTAAACAATGTCGAACTCTAGAAATCAACAGTGACATCAGCGGAAATGGAAGCTTAGGGGGAAAATAAAACCCTAGGCAATAGAAAGAAACAAGCAAAGTCGAAAAACAGATGCATGTGAAATAATCCACACACAGAAAAAGTAATTACATAAATTGAAGCAACACAAAATGATCTTAGTGAAAGCTTTCTAGTAGGTTTCACTTTTTCCTATATATAGGTCACATGAATACCTTTGTTTTTGCTGCAAGACGATATATCTCAGGAACATCAGACTGCTTGTGGTGTTTGGGGTAAGCAACTTGCCCATACAAATCATGTTTGTCAATGAGCTTGAGAACTGAGAGAAGAACAGAAGCACTTGTGCTTGACATGTCATCAATTCCATCTCGATTTCCCATAATTAATGTCTGCGAAGTAAAGAGAAAAAAGCAACGGTCAAGAAATGGAATAGGCTGAAAAAAAGATAAAAAAAAAGACCAATAATACTGGTCAGATAAATCACACACACACAATGAAGAATAAACCACAAGAATTCCTAACTTACAAGATTAGCAAGCTCTCTTAATGGACGACATTCTCCAAATGCTTTGACCAAAGTTGTGATGTTCTTTTTTGGATCTGGTCTAGCAAGAGCGAGAATCATAGGCTTTCGGGGATTGGTAAAGAAGCGCATTATCTGCGTTACAACAAACAAATATCGGCATCCAGTCAATGCATAACATGTGAAAACATAATTTGTGACCCTGAATTTAAAACTTGCTTTGAAATTACTTATCAGCTATCTTTCTGGGAACCACCATAGTAGATGTGAAAAGAATAAATAATACCTCAGTCCAAATAGGTGGGTCTGCAGGAGTAGGATGATGGTCTTCATTTGCGTCTGTTTCACCATCCAGTGGTACAATATGATGGAACTCCATTCCAGGAGGAATTACCTGCAGAGAACTACACAATTGTAAGGTCTTACTCATATCATAAAGCTAGCAAGTAAATTAACAGAAACCAGCATGCATTCCAAAGAGAGGAACTCATGAATATATAGACTCTTCAAAAATTGCTGATCAGGGTGAAAAACGAAATCATATCCATCTCAATCTGGACAAGCATTTCAAGTTGTCCCTTAGGTCGGTTGCACAATGAAAAAGGAACCTCATTACTTACCACCATGCGGGGCATGAACCTGCCATAACAGCTCACATTACGCCTGATCCTGGCTCGTATTTTTCGCTCCAGTATAGGATCGAATCCATCATACAAGCGCCATTGCTCGTCAATCTCCTGTCTAGTGCTGGTAATAACTATTTCAGAGGCATCAAGGGATAACTCCTCGGCTTCTATACGACGCATTATTTTGTATGTGGCATTTATTTCATCCCTTGATGAACGGCCTTGTTTTAGAAGTTGCTCCAACTTATCTCTGCCAAGTGAGTGGCCAGTGAAAAGCATCGGTACATTTAAAGCACCAGATAGGAGGGCAGCAGAGTCACCTGCATCTGCATAGTGCCCATGGATGGCAACTGGCCAAACTGGCTTCCCACCACCAACTTGTTCACCCAAAACTTTGGACATTTGTATTACATGGTTCAATGCACCATCAACAAATTCGGGAATGTGTGGCCAGAGGTTCTCTTTTGGGATGTATTTATCTTTGGGACCGAATGGTATACGAATGATGTAAGAACCACTGCTCTCTCCTGTCTCTTCCTCGAAACCTTCTGCACTTAATGGAGTTAGCATCTCTGTGGGCTCTCCATAACTCCAATCTACGTCAGGTGATGACACTTGTCTAGTTAGCAGATCAACTCGATACACTCCTGGCATGCTACCCAAAGCCCTTGCAAGTTCCACTACATATTTAACCTATAAAGATCATATAAACCCAAGATTCAGGAAACTGGAGGTGATTATATTATCAAACAATGAAGATGTAATGCACTTAATTAACATCAATTTAAACACTAAGAACCAACTATTACCTGGCCACCAGTATCAGAGTCACGACCGAGCTCCATATTTTCACCCCGGATTAGACCATGAAGACTGCAATTGCATAATATTTGTCAGGAAAACTAAAAATAGAATACTCAAAATGCAGAAGCAAATATCAGGTTTGTCACCATCAGGCCAAATTCAGTTGCTTATGAAGTTCCCTGAGCAGCCAGGCAAACTATCATTTCAATGCTTCTATGACATACTGTAGGCGTGACTGAATTAAACACTACTAGGTGTACTATGCTAAACAAACCACGCTGAAGTTATGTTCACCTTATTAAGACGATATATAACTTCTTCCCCTTCTGCTGACTTATAAAAGTCTCCATTGCGTCAACAGAGTTAATCCTCGGCAGCCTGCCTCTGACACTATCACCATGAGTCGATACATCCGTCACTACATCTCCCTTCTCTCCCTCGGATAACTCCTCTGACATATCAGCAGTAGCTTCCCTGCGTCCCCTTTCTCTTTCTAGACGCCGCTTCGTCATCCTCTGAGCTTCCTTTTCCTCAAGCTGCCAAACAACACAGTATAAGCACACGAATCATGATTCAAGCAAAACGATCACATCCTTAACTCTCTTTATTTTCAAATCTAACCGAAATCATCACATTACACTAGCTTGTCAGCATTCTATCAAAAGCAGAAACAATCCAATTCAATTTCTAACAGTAAATAAGAACTCCGATCAAGTTTCAACCTCCTTCACACAAAAAATTAACGATCTTTAGATCATACACTGCTCTGAATCGAAGCGAAAAACTATTCGAAAACCAATACATCTCAAAAAAAGAAAAGAAAAAAAAGAAAAGAAAACTAACCTGCTTCTTCTGGCGAGCCAAGTTCCAAATCCGCCAGCACAGATTCTCCAACCTGGTGTTCCTCTCCTGCGGACTCCTCGTCGCCGCGGCCTGAAATTACCAAAACGCCACCACAAGCTCAGCAAATCGAATCTTCCAGAATTCAATAGAACAAAAACGAAGCAAGTACTACTTACGCGAACCCAAGAGCGGTGGAGATCGGTCTCATCGAAGCCGGTGATGACCTCCTCGACGAAGTACCTCGTCGGACTGAAGTGGCCTCTCTCCCGGAGCAGCAGTGAAGACTTGGCGTCGTCGACGAGGCCGGGGCCGACGTCGAGAATCGCCTCCAGGTAACTGTTTATCCAGTCGTTACCGGCCGTTCTGGTACCCTCCGGCATCGTCGGAGCTCGAATTCAGACCAAATCTTGGCCTGAGTGTACGATCGGTTTTGGCTGATTATATGAGAATTTGGATGTAGAGAAAAAGAGGAGCTCTCTGGAGTGTCGGAGAGTGAAAATTAAGAAGAAGAGGAGGAGGGTCTGATTTATGCATGTGATTGTGGGGTGGTGGCGGTTTTGCGCTTGAAACGGTTAATAGTCAAGTTTTTTTTACCTCTCTGTCAAATCAGTCGTAAAGCTCGACTAATTGACCTTGGTCAGTCAAAATTCTTATATGCACGACGTGTATTTACATGACACAATCTTAACCGTTTATAACAATTTATACGTTTGACCACCATATTTCTATATTATTTCTTTTAATCCTGGTTATTTATGTATGTACACACCGCCATGTACTGAATATGTTATTTAGTTAAAGAGACAAAAATTGGTAATGGGAAATTTAAGTTTTATTTATTTTTTAATAACGGAGAAAAGTAAAACTTATTCCCTTGAGGTTTTTTCAAATTATTCTGATTTTTCTTCAATTGGGTTAGAGATATTCTCTTAATGAAAGAAACGTTAATGATATTTTAGATGTGATGAGTGGATTTATAAAAATAAAAAGATGCTAACCACAATATCTAAAATGTCGGGGATGAATCTTTAAGAAAAAAGTTGAAAAGGCTGCGTTGCGATAAGCATTACATTTTGAGAATTTAAACCATTCGAGAAACACTCGGTATGTATGTAATGTTTTAAGGAAATTGCATTTTAGTTTTCAACTATTTTACTTGTTTAGTCAGTTTATTTTACCATATACTAGTCTCTCATTCGTGCATCTGCACGTAGATAAAAATAAATAAAAATTTTGGCACTTTATATCTCAGTCGTTATGTGTTCAAATCTATAACCCCTCATTCCAAAGCAAATTGATTCCCTTGTATGTGTTTTCTCCTCCTTCAAATGTATAGAATAATTGAAAAAAAAAACTTTAAATTTGAAAAAAAAAAATCCTAATCAAACCTGCTGCAGATTGTAAACACCTATCTCTGCCGTTTCCACCCTGTAACTATGGTCGAATTGCATGTATCAACTTATATTTGCAAATGGGAGCAGTTGAATAGCAGTCCTAATTTAACTGCTCCATCATTCATGAGATCAAATTACCACTACCATATCTAATACCACCACATGCATTCCTTATTTTTCTCCACTGTAATCTCATATATTTCTGATTTTAGTTAATCTCTTCTATTTGTTTTACCGTAGTATCATTCTTACATATATATATATATATATATTTATATTTGCTATGTTTCTGCAACAAATGAATTATTTAGGGAATTCAAAAAATTGGTGAAGCTTGACACTAAAAGAGCGTATGGCTTTCTAAATAATAGAGATAATAGAAGTTGCTTAGATTTTCATTGTTAGTATTGTACAAACTTTTAATATCAGTTACTTGGTAGAATATGGTAAAATTTGGTAAGATGTTACATTCAATTAGAGGTGGCAAGGTAAATGGTATTAGGTAGTAGTGTGCTGGTAATACTAGTATTTGGGAGGGTAGTTTGGTCCAAAAGGCTTTTGGTCCGGACAAGTGGCAGGAAACTTTGGAGAGTAGATGCCTTCTTCCTCATACAACCGCGAGTGTGGATCCACACGTCGACTAATGATGAAATGATTGAGTAAAAAAGCGAAAGAGCTTTTAAATCAATCAATTTAAAATACCCGACATCTGGGGAATCTTCGGGTAATATGCTTTGCGAGCTGTAGTTTTACAAATTTACCCCTTTATTTTCTTGTCAAGATTACCATAGTCACACAGTCAAAAAAAAACTAATTACACAGAGGATGATGATCCAAATTAGAGCTCTTGAGGTTAGCAGAGAATCCTGAGATTCGAGAAATTAAGTGAAATATAGTGAGAAATTCAATTAAAATCACATTGAATAAGAATTTGATTCTTTTCGATATAACTAAAGAATATCTGATTAGTCAAATTTTACGCTTAAAATTCATTCCTTACAAAACAAAACAAAACAAAACAAAACACAAACTCATTTAGAATAAATCATATCCAGGTGCTCACATCCAATCCGAAGATGGGTAGGCAAAGCTTAGTGCTCAATGAATATAATTATCATCAAAGACGAATCTTTCTATCCTTTGATCATCTAAACAGATGTTAATCACCAATTGGAACACCACACAAAATCCCAGACACCTACGATTCTGTTGTATTATTATATAATTTCATATAACAATATTTGAGTGAAGGATATATGAATGAATTGAGTCACCTCTTTCAGCGGAATCATCTTTCTTGGCTTGACATCTCCATCCAAGATAACAAATATAATTGCTTAGAATCCCAGAAGACTGTTGTATGATTCCAGAGAGATCTCTGTTTGTTTTGCAAGAATGGTACACGTCTACTTCAAATTCCACATTGGTGCCAACAAGGTAGGCCTTGCAGAACATGACTCATTTGGGTGGCTTTATTTGCTTACACACGATGCATGTTACTTGCATGCATTTTAGGTTTCAGGTAAACATGTAATCAAGAAGAAAAGCAACAATTTCAAGGTATACGACCGTGTCAAAAACTCTAAATCGTGTTTTATATGCACCGGAATGATTATATTACATATTAATCTTTGTTGTTTGTTGATGTCACTCGAGTTTAACTTTATTTCTAAACGAGATAATCTCATACGAGGATAAAAGATAAATTAAATTTGTTTTTAAAAAGGTTAAATCTATGGTTGAATTTACCCATGTTTGATCTCATCGATGTTGACGTAGAAGGAGACCTTCCACTTGTAGCTTTAGGCTCTTTTGCATGAAAATGCTAGATAGGAAAGTTTAGTACGACTGTCTAATCTTTGGATGGCAATTCGGCTCTTTCCTAGCTAGTTCAACTCAAACCCATCCACACATGAAAGCAAATTGGATAAGGAATCACAGGCCCATATGATACCCTAGCACTCTGCTAAGCTTGCTCAAAGGATTTTCAGATCAATTTCCATCTCCAATTTTAACAACAGGGAAGGAAAATGAAAATGTTTACAAAACTAAGCCTTCTAATTTCCAGTACTATAATAGCAATAGGAACAACATCATAAGCATTTCTGATCAGTAACAACGATGTCACATATACACTTTACTGTTGAATCTGTTGAAGGAAGGCATCATAACTAACGAAAATTATAAAGTGCACCCGGGGAAAGTCCGCGTCAAATGAACGGCGGAGATGGACGGGTGCGCTGAATACGCTCTTCATAACTAAGTACTATCTCAAAGGGAAAGTACATCTTCTGAACAGTTTTGATCTTGCAAGTGATAACATCACCCGTCTTCAGCTTTTTATTCAAGCCTCTACTACGCCTTCCATCATCTGAATAGTCTTCTCTCCGAAGCGTACCCACCAATCCAACTTCAGTAACACAATTAGCACCAACAAAAGACACCGAGTACACTCTTGCCTGCACAGTTCGTCCTTCACAAATGGCATCATCAGTTAAACCAGTAGCCAGATGAAAGACCTCATCAACACTTGGTTCTTCCCACTCTTTCCTCGGATCCTGAAAACCCTGTATTAATTCTTTCCTTATATCACACAAAGTTTGCATCTTATCCTCAAGTTGCTTGCTTCTAGCATATGCTTCAATGTCAAGCCTTTGAAGCTAACCAGGTCGGTCCCTAATGCACTGTAAAGCATCCTTATCATTATAAACCTCTTTCGCCAATTCCTGAGCAAGAGTATATGATTCTGGATGTATTCTTGTATCATCGAACAGAGCAGTAAATTGGTTGCTACTGCTGCTACTAGGCCGAACACGCAAGAAACCGACTGCATTATCAAACACCTTTTCACCAAGATGGTGCAATGTAACAAGCTCCCTCCGTTCAGATAGTGCGCATCCAGATGTTACCAACGACTGCTGCAAATGTGCTGCCTTTCTAGGTCCAAGTCCGGAAATGAATTGCAAAGGTGCAAAAAACCATTGATGGTTTATAGCCAAATTTATGTCTAGGCCTACTTGGTTTGTAACATCTACCATGACCTGTTCAATCATCTTGTACTTCTCGTCCGGGGTGAGAACATCTTCAAAAGGGGAACTGAGCAATTTCCAAGATAGAATGGCTCTTTCAGGCCCACAGAGTGTGGCAACCATTGCTAGTGGATTTTGAAGATAACGCCCGAGAGCCACTGCCCGCTTGACAGTACCTGATGATATATAACATATAAGAAAGAAGATACAATCATCTCCATGACATTATTACGTAAGATCCACAAGAGAGAACTATTAATACTTACCTGATTGCCCAGGTAGCTGATTGGAAGAAGTCTGAGAATTTTCATACAGGCGACCCAAAGATTCATCCCCAAAAACAATCCTGGAGGGACCAATAGCTCCAGTTCCAGTACTCAGTTTTTCTTTTACCTGATAATAACAAGAGTCAAATAAAGGTAGAAGCAGTAAACATGTTAACTGAAGTAACATATCCTCAAAACCACAAACTAATAGCCAAATAACATGCATGATTACTGTAGTAACACTTACCGAAAGCATGTACTGTCTTATGAGAACACAAGACATCTTAACAGCTCCAATAACCACAACACTTGGTTGGTGATCAGCCACAAACTTCCAAACCCGTTTTTTTTCATCATAAGTACCCAGCCTATCAACAGTATAGTTGCCATCTCCAGTGTAGTAAGACTCCCAGGAAAAAGGACTTATACAAAGCACATCTAGCAGTTCCCCATATGAATCTAACATCACTAAAGTAGTTTCAGCTTCACCCCAACAGCAAGCCATGACCGTCGAGGCAGCAGAAGCTTCATCTGACTTAATCTTATCTTTCTTATGTTGATATGCCGGAGTCATAGAGACTTTATTCCAAAGAACGTTTCCATATTCCATCAGTAACCAGCTTTTTGCTCTACTGGTCAACAAGGATCTTGCTTCTTTCTCCATTAGAGGTAGAAGGAAATCATATATAGCGTCCTGCAATATCAATTTCCGCTGCTCATTCCATAGTTGTGCAGATTTACTAACACTGGCTCTATTAAAGGAAGAAATCAGGCACATGATCTCTTGTACCAATGGAATAATTCTAGCGGCTAATCTAGAGTAATTGATGGATCATGGAGTTATTCTGGCAATCATATTGGAGTAACTCATGGATCGTGACTATGTGTAAATAGTTGATAGTTGATTACACTTTTATAGCTTTCCTAGTATAGCTCTACATTCTCCTTGTATATAAAAGTTGTTGTATCATTTGAAGATCAGATACAGAAATATATTATATTCACACTTTCTTATGGTATCAGAGCACCGATCTTGGTGACTCACCCATCTTCCGCAAACACATCAAACACTATCAAAACTAGAACATCACCAAATCAACGTTATGGCCTACACAGAAGGACACACTGTCCAAAGACACACAAACAAACATGACGTACCTACTTATCCTACATCATTCCAACGCATAGTCACACCTACTTGCAATATTTCACATACTGATCCTCATTCGACGTTATATTGGATCGTGGACAGTGGAGCAACGGACCATGTTTCTTATCTATCACCTACTCACAACAAAATTACCGCATCTCATGATTTTGTTGGTCTACCTAATGGTGGGAAAGCCGCCATTGAAAGCATTGGAACTATAAAGTTGTCAACTGATTTGAACCTTGATGGTGTTCTTCATGTGCCTAAATTCCGAGTAAATTTGATATCTGTGAGTAAATTGACTCGGGCATTGAAATGTATTGTGATTTTTTATCCGGATTTTTGTGTTGTGCAGGACGTGGATACGAGGAGGACGATTGGACTGGGCAAGCATTTTAACGGACTCTACTACCTCACACCAAGACAAAACCCTCACCTAGCCCACCATGTTACTCGTACCTCAGACCTTTGGCATCAAAGACTTGGGCACCCATCATCCTCACCCCTCCATTTCTTGTCCCAAACCATTCCCGAAATTATGTTTGATCCCCAACATGTATGTGATATTTGTCCTTTAGCAAAGCAATCTCGTTTATGTTTTCCATCAAGTTCCATAAAAACGGTTGCACCTTTTGATTTGATTCATTGTGACATTTGGGGTCCACATAAAACTCACACCCATTCTGGTGCTCGTTATTTTCTCACCATTGTTGATGACTTTTCTCGTTTTACTTGGGTCCATCTCATGCGATTTAAGTCTGACACACAACCATTGATCAAATCTTTCTTCTCTTGGGTCAAAACTCAATTCAATCGTGACATCAAAATCCTTCGTTCTGATAATGGAAAGGAATTTATATCACTACGTTCCTTTCTTGACGAACGTGGTACAATTTTTCAACATACTTGCGTCTACACTCCTCAACAAAATGGAGTTGTTGAACGCAAACATCGTCATCTTTTAAATGTGGGTCGAGCTCTTCGTTTTCAAGCCAATCTACCTTTAAAGTTTTGGGGAGAAAGTGTTTCTACTGCTTGTTATCTTATAAACCGACTCCCTACACCTCTTCTTTCCCACAAATCACCATACGAGCTCTTACATGGGACTTCACCTACTTACTCTCACCTTCGAGTTTTCGGTAGCTTATGCTATGCCACCAACCTCAACCCCAAACACAAATTCGACAAACGTGCACATCCTTGCATCTTTTTTGGGTATCCTCTTGGACAAAAAGGCTATCGAGTATATGATCTTGAGAAAAAGAATTTTTTCACCTCTCGAGATGTTGTCTTTTATGAAAACATTTTTCCTTATTCTGCACTTCCTAAAGAGGACCAAGAGGATTATCCAATTCTTCCAATCAACCCAACCCAGCAATTTCAGCCCAACCACCAGGTCCATTCCCCTCAACCCATCCACATAACACCAACTCCTTCTCTCTCCTTACCAGCAACAACTGATCAGGACACCCGACCAACCCAACCTCCTTCGTCGCCGGCGCTCCCTCACATCCAGCCATCGCCGGCGTCGCCCCGAATCCATCCACTGCCGGTGTCACCCTCATCGGCGCCTCCCACTCCGCCGGCCACACCGCTGGATCCAACCTCTGTGAACCCAGAAAATCTCACCGGAGACATCTCAGCCCTCACTGATGGGCTCCCGTCGCCGGCGTCGACCCAACCTCCACCACTCGACCCCACTTCTGTCACCGCTGATCTCTCACCACCTCCATCCATCACTCCTTCCCGACCTCCTCAAACCCATCAACGTCGATCTCCAAACTCGCCCTCCACCAATCCAGAACCCGCCACCTTACCGGACCCACCATCCTCTTCGCCCAATTGGCCTGTTGAGCAAACCCAAAATCCCATCCCCGACACTCTGACATCACCACCACCTGAGGTATTACGTCGATCTGATCGAACCCGCCACCCACCACCATACCTCAATGACTACCACACCAATCATGCCGTTTTGCTTGGCCCAGTCGTCGGTCTCTCCACCACGTCCGGCACTCGTTATCCCCTGCAGAGGTACATCTCTTATTCTGGTTTGTCCACTGGCTATCGATCATTTGTTAACAATATATCTCAATTAGTGGAACCAGCTACTTATGAACAGGCCAGCCATGATCCTCAATGGGTTACAGCAATGAATAATGAGATTCAGGCTCTTGAAGACAATAGAACATGGTCACTGGTCCCTTTGCCTCACGGTCAGCGTCCAATCGGCTGTAAATGGGTCTTCAAGATCAAGTACAATTCTGACGGTACAGTTGAACGATACAAGGCGCGGCTTGTTGCCAAGGGATTCAATCAGAGAGAGGGGATCGATTACAAGGACACTTTTGCTCCGGTGGCCAAATTGATTACTGTACGTTGTTTGTTGGCTGTTGCTGCTGTTCGGCACTGGCCCTTACACCAGATGGACGTCCAAAATGCGTTCTTACATGGAGACCTCACTGAGGAGGTGTATATGATGCCACCACCAGGTTATCGTCGACAGGGGGAGAAATTAGTTTGTCGACTTCACAAGTCCTTATACGGCCTTAAACAAGCATCCCGCAGCTGGTTTCAAAGGTTCTCATCCTCTATTCAAGAATTTGGCTTCCAACAGTCTCGTGCTGACTATTCGTTGTTTACTCAGGTTTGTGGCAATTCAATTACTGTGGTGTTGCTTTATGTGGATGACATGATTATCACAGGAAACAATGAAGAGGCCATTTTAAATCTCAAGCAATTCCTTCATAGTCGTTTCAAAATTAAAGACCTTGGACCTTTGAAATATTTTTTGGGCATAGAAGTCGCACGTTCCAAGGCAGGGATTACAATATGTCAACGGAAATACACATTAGACATTTTGGAGGAAGCCGGATTGTTAGGAGTGAAGCCTGCAACAGTACCTATGGAGCTTGACTTGGTATTAATGACAGAGGGAAGTGATGCTCTCAAAGATCCAACCAGATTTCGACGTTTGATTGGGAAACTAATTTATTTGACAATCACCAGGCCAGATATCACATTTGCAGTCAATACACTCAGTCAATTCATGCAAGAACCAAAGTTACATCATCATAAGGCAGCCCTTCGTCTTCTCCATTATCTAAAATCTGTTCCTGGCCAAGGGTTATTCTTTTCATCACAGAATTCACTTCGTTTGATTGGGTACTGTGATGCAGATTGGGCTAGATGTCCACTCACACGTCGCTCTGTGACAGGTTTTTGCATATTTCTTGGACAATCACTCATCTCATGGAAAAGTAAGAAACAGGTCACTGTTTCTAGATCTTCAGCTGAAGCTGAATACCGTTCGATGGCTGCATCTGCTTGTGAGCTTTCTTGGCTTAGATACTTGTTGACTGACTTGCATGTGATTCATCCTCAACCAGCAATATTATTCTGCGATAATCAAGCTGCTTTACACATAGCAGCGAATCCGGTTTATCACGAGAGAACAAAGCATATTGAGTTGGATTGTCATACTGTTCGGGAAAGACTTCAAAAAGGAGAACTCAAAACGGCTTATGTACCTACTGGGAATCAAATAGCTGATATGTTTACTAAGCCGTTACGTGCACCTGCCTTCTACGCACATCTTAGCAAGTTGAGTGTCATTGATATCCACACTCCAACTTGAGGGGGAGTATTAAAGGAAGAAATCAGGCACATGATCTCTTGTACCAATGGAATAATTCTAGCGGCTAATCTAGAGTAATTGATGGATCATGGAGTTATTCTGGCAATCATATTGGAGTAACTCATGGATCGTGACTATGTGTAAATAGTTGATAGTTGATTACACTTTTATAGCTTTCCTAGTATAGCTCTACATTCTCCTTGTATATAAAAGTTGTTGTATCATTTGAAGATCAGATACAGAAATATATTATATTCACACTTTCTTAGGCTCTAAGGTAGAACTTCTCAAAGTCGCTTAACAACTTATTTGGTCCGTCTTCAGGCAGCTCAAAAGTAACACTAATAAGATCATTCTTTTCAGCCTTCTGAAGAAGCAACCTTTGTGCATCGTCAAACCTGTGCAGTGGCTTTCTTTGAACAATAGAATCTATTGCATTTCCATCAGGTGTTTTTGGATGTGTTGACAACTCAAGACTATCCAAGTACTTGCTTCGGACATAGTTTCTCATAAGTGGCTCACAACTTATCTCAAGAGCAGCCTGCAGGAATAAACCAATGGAAAGCATTGATCAAACTACTTCTACACAAGATGTATCTATACCAACTGCTAGGATGTCAAAAAACAACCTCAGAAAACCTGTGATGAAACCTCAAATCAATTAAGAAAGGGTTTGAAAAGGCCTAAAACATAAAAAGAGAAGCCAATATCGCAAAACCAGCTTGAGCATATGACAAAGCAGCTCGAGCAGACAATGTTGCTGTCAGCTCAAGCCATTTATGGTATTCAAACTTTGTTTCACATTATAAGATATCTTTTTAAGATGAAGATGCTAGAACAAGCATTACTAAAAACATAAAAAGCATACCATATGCCTAACTCCTTTGAGGACGGTTTGAGTCGTCTCAAACTCTGCACATGTAAAGTCGGATGCCATCTCTTCAGGTGTCTCCTCAGGATCCATTCTCTAGTTCAATTAAATTACATACAGTGAACCTAATGTCAGTCTCTGGTTAGCCAAAACATATCTGAAAGTGCATGCAAGGAAAAGAAAACTCAATTACCATTGTACTGTCTAGTGACACCTCGAATCCGAACACCTCAGAGCTGTTACCGAATTTACTTGCAAATTTCCATAGGCCAGCCTTTCTGCATTTACTATAAATCGATTCTTCTGTCTTGAGCCTCTTACATTGTCCCCCACCCAAATGTATCTGAACCCCCACAGGGAAATGTAATTCAAACTTGGTGTGAACATCATCAACCTCTGTCTCTGATTCTGCACTCTTTAGTGACTTTACAATTGATTCAAAATGCTGATGAATTAAAGTCAGTCTGGTCTCGTCATGTATACACCGAGATTCTTCCTCAAATCGCTCATCATACAACAATCGCAAATCACTTTTCCGTTTCTGAAGCAAAAGCCAGTCTCTGTGCAAATCTCGAATTGCCCATAGTACCTACATACACATAGCAAAGTCGAGCAGGCAACATTCAACATATATCTTTGCGTGTTCGTTTCTCAATCACATGACATGTTTTAGACATTAACATTTACAGTGTCATTAAAAGTACCTTGTGCCACTTAAGATGCAAATGTGCTTTCTCAATTTCATCCTGCTTATGTTGATCATCATATCCAATGTGTTCTGGATCCTGCAATAGACTTACACACTCCTCTTTCCGATACAAAGCAATAAACGGAATCTGCAAGCAACAAACACAATAAATCAATCGAGTTAACTAACACCCGAATCCCCTGCTTAAAGTATATAAAACAACGTACTCTTCTAACTTACATCCAACTTCTGCTCATGGTGAATCTCCAAAAATCTTCTGATGTCATCCTTGCGAGAGAGAGAGAGAGGGAGAGAGAGAGAGGAAGACAGAGACGGCGTTATGGTTTTGGTTACCTTCTGCTGGCGCTGTAGTGACTGATGCCTGGTGGAAGCTGACGGATTTTAGGAGAGAAGTGATCGGAGGATGAAATCGCCGTTCGATTTTTTGGTACCGATTTTGGCATTGGAGTGGTTTCTTCTTCTTCAGGCTTTTATATAGTTCTCGGGTTTGAAATCTCTTAGTGGACTCCCGCTTACAAATGGGGCCCGATACGGATAACTAGTCTGTTTCATTGATCCAGTGGGCCTCCGCCACTGCTTTTTTGTAAGACCTGTGATTTCAAGCCCAAATAGGCGTTATTTTGCATTTCTTCTGCATATTTTTTTTTTAATTTTCAAAGGTTTTAAACTATTTTTGAAGATGCGAATGTTAAATTTCATTCAAATACTATGCAATTAGGAGATATAAATATGGCAGGGATCAAAAGGACAATCCAAAACGTGGTGTGATAGTCAGGAAACAAAAATGCAATTGTTAGTTGTTACTTGTTAGCTAAAATTCAGTATGGTATTGAGTTTTGAGAATTAAAATTACTTACAATCATCATTTTAAATAGATTTTATGTTTGATAAAATCTTAAAACGTGTTTATCTATACATTTTTAATTTAAATAACCACGATTGTATAAAACAAGTTGAGGGTTGCTTATTTAAAACTGAGTTTTTAAAAAATTTAGTTTTTAAACCACAATATCAAACTAAGCCTAAGATGTTTTATATTTGTAATCTCACGAACTCGGATCCTCTCCTAATGAGAGGCTTCCTAATATTGCTTAATAAACGAATCTGAGTCATCCAATATGAATGGATGCTCAGGATTGCTCTTACATCATCTCTCTATTCTCAACTTACAACAATTTACATATGAGAGTTTTATAAAAATGGAAGTAAAAGAAAATGACAATGACTGAAACACCCCTGGGTTGGTGAACTCGCCGCAGGATCCTCTGTAGCTTCCCAACGGTCAACATTGAGCACTTGTCCAAATTTGAGGTTAAATTTATTTCTAGAATTTTTGGACTGTTCAATAAATGATTTTATTCAATAAAATGATTTTATTAATGCCAAACTCACATAGACGGCCATCAGAATCCACCATCTTCCTTGTTTGGTGTTTCAACTTTCAAGGCCGGTCTTTGTTTCTATTTATGTGATCATCAGTTTTGGTTTCAGCTTATAGCTTTAGCTTGCTCTTAGCCGCCTTCTATATATTCTCTCTGTTCAGATTTGGTTTTCTTATTCAGATGCTCTTTCCCTTTTTTCCTATAGTACTGATTGGACTGTTTTTGAAGCTCTTGTCTTGGTATTTGTATAGAGCTTATGTGGATGTTGGGTTTCTGAGTCTGGCAGGGTTTTGATTTTTCTGAATTGGGTTTCAAGCAGTTGAGTTAAAGATTGGAGCTTTTTGTTCTTTGTGGTTTTTGGGCAGCTGGGTTTGTATTGGTTTTGTTGTTTTGATCACTGGGAGCTTTTCTTCAATCATATGGAGACTTCTTGAAGGTTTCATCTAGTGTATTGTGAACTGAGGTTCAAGATTGCTGATATTGAGTGGATGGTTTTGTATTAGACTTGGTTGTATGAAGCAATTTGAAGTGATGACGTTGCTGATCAAGAAGAAAGCTAGCAGTGACTTTTGATCAGCTCCTGTTTTGTTTTGATTTCGCGTCAGTTGTAGAGTTTGGTTGGATTTGGAAGTGATGGTCAAAAAACACTGATGTTGCATATATAGAGGGTTTGGAATAGTTGAACTTAGAATTAGTTATATTTGGGATTTATGTATTTGGAAGTTGGAACTACATAAAGTTCCTGGGGAATGTGAAAAGGTCTGTTGTGTGGTGAGAAGAAGAATTGAAGAATACAGAGATGCTTCTTTATCATTTCGTAGAGAAAATGAAGATTGCGCATATTATTTCGATAAGGATGGCAGTAACTATATTGAGTTTGTTGCTGTTGGTACAAGTGCTAGCAATCCCTGCCTCCGGATTAGTCTTACAGTCAAAGGTTTGTAAGGATCAGTTTGCCCATATGAGTTCTAATGGTCAGGACTTGTTTTACATAAATGGGAATTCAGTAGAGAAAGCTTTATTCTGTGATGCTCTTCAGACATACTATGCAAATGGTTGCATTTTGGAGGGCTACCTTGGAAGCAGATATTGTGGATCGGTCCTTTCACTAGGTATGCTCTAATGATCAGTGTTGGCTCTGTTTTCTTTGTTTCTATGGTGCTGTTGGAAAACCACAGTTGTAATTCAAGTAGAACTTTTTTGGAAATTTATCAAGTGTTGCTGCTTTGCAGTTGATTTCCCCTTCAAAACAGGAAGAAAACTTATGCAAAAGGAGTTGAGAGATGAATCCACTTTCCATCGTGGAGAAGACAAGAACACTTTTGAATCTTTGTCCACGACCAAAAAAGTTGGAATAGCATCAGGTGGAGCGTTATTGGTGTGTTGTGTTTTCCTTTGCCCCTGCTTTTATAAGAAAAGGAGAGAAGCTTCTCACAATGTTCTTGCTAAGGACGTGAATTCAAGTAAGTCTCTTACATCTCAACCGTGTAGTGAAACTTTTAACTCTAGGTTGTCATTGAATAGCCTGACCAAATGCTCCAGTGTACCGTTTGAATGCATTCAATCAAATATTAGATTAACAGTTCTCTCCGACTTGTCCATACTGTTATAGCATTATGTTTACAGCTCTGCAGACTGTTGCACTTCTGTGTCCATCTTAAATTAGTTGTTTCCTTAATATGACTTTTTTGGTTGTTCTTTTCATATATTGTCACACTGAAATTGATTATCCTCTTGCAGTGGATACTTCAGCTTCTTCTTTTGAAGTGAATCATGCCGTTGAAAAGATGCCGGCCAGTCCACATCGTGTACCACCTAGTCCTAGATATACAAACTCTCCAAAACTAAGTAGACTTGGGTCTGTACATCTCAATTTGAGTCAGATTGCCAGGGCAACCCACAACTTCTCAAAATCGCATCTTATAGGTGAAGGTGGTTTTGGAACTGTCTACAAAGCTCGGCTAGCTGATGGCCAAGTTGTTTCTATAAAACGCGCAAAGAAGGTATGGACATTTATAATCTGGAAACTTTGTTGTGGATATTAGTGAAAAGCTGATGATTATGAATGGAAATACCATCCAAGGTGACATCCTAGCTAGTAAAACACTGAGATCACCACTTGGGAATTTGCAGTTGTTCATGATTCACACTTTTTGTTAATAGTAGTATGGAATTCGAGGCTTGCATTGTAGTCTTTTTCTCCTTATCTTTTGTTACAAAGTTACTAAATTAGATTGACTGAATGGTTTTCTTTTTCTCTTTTATTCCCGTCTAAATGAACACGTAAACTTTATCATAGGAACTCTTTGAGAATTTGCAAACCGAATTCAGTAGCGAAGTTGAACTTCTGGCCAAAATTGATCATCGGAATCTTGTAAAGCTACTAGGTTATGTGGATGAAGGAAATGAACGATTGATCATCACAGAGTTTGTGCCGAATGGTAATCTTAGAGAACATCTGGATGGTAAGCTACTGGTACATAAAAATAAGTAACTTCAACATTGGAAGTAATGGTATCATGGTATCATAAATAATAGTGTTGCTACACTGACAGGTCTACTTGGGAAAACCCTGGAGTTCAACCAGCGACTTGAAATTGCCATTGATGTTGCTCATGCCCTTACTTATCTTCATCTATACACAGGTAATAACATCATTCATTGTATATTACTGATGTGCACTTGCCAACTAATTTGTTCCCTAAGCTGTTATTCATCTCAAAAACAGAAAAGCCAATCATCCATCGAGACGTGAAATCATCCAACATTCTTCTGACAGAAAGTATGAGAGCCAAAGTTGCTGATTTTGGATTTGCCAGGCTTGGCCCGATGGATACTGATCGAACACACATTTCAACTAAAGTGAAAGGAACTGTTGGCTACCTAGACCCGGAGTATATGAAAACATATCAACTCACTGCCAAAAGTGATGTCTACTCGTTTGGGATATTACTTATAGAAATCGTGACAGGTCGCCGTCCAGTGGAGTTGAAGAGACCAGTCGAAGAGCGTGTCACTATCAGATGGGTAAGGATCCTGTATTCCCTTCCCTTCCCTTGATTAGTAATTGATTTTGCAGCACAGCTTTAGAAGTAGAATATAAAACAACAAAGCGCAGCTCAACTCTGATACTAATATGCACATCTTATTTAACAATATGCAGGCATTTAAAAAGTTAAACGAATTACGTACGATGGAATTGATTGATCCTGCAATAGAGGAAGCTGTAGATGCAGACGTGCTGATGAAAATATTTGATCTGGCAATCCAGTGTGCAGCTCCAGTTCGAGTTGATCGGCCAGACATGAAAGCAGTGGGAGAGCAGCTGTGGACAATAAGGGCAGACTACCTTAAAAGTCTCAAGAGAGGGTAGTAATGTCGCAAGAGGCATCCCCCCCCCCCCCCCCTCCCTCTGATTCAATCAGAGCTGTGAATTCAACTGCCCTGTAAAATGTATATGTTCGCGGACACAGTTTGGTTTGCATTTTTGCCTTTTTCTCAGCATCATTCTTAACTTCGGAACATTTAGATACTTGAATGTTGAGTATATTGGCATCTGATAAGATTGTGATTGACAGATGGAAAGATTGATTTCATTTCTGTTTCTTGGACTCTTTGAATAACCATCAGCATAATAGTAAAACCATCATATATTCCCAGAACCAAGGTGTGCATTGTAAGGTAAATTGGATCAGTTCAAATTTTGTAACCAAGATCTGGAATTTCTAGAACAGGAGATTCCAATACAGTGAATGTATAGATCATCTGAGCTTTGAAGTGTTCCGCAATGTACAAATTTCACTAGAGAAACTTCGTTCTGTTATACCTAGTTAACAATAATGTTGTTTGCTAGCATTATATAAACTACTGGTCTTTAGCAGCTCTTGACCTCTGGACTCTGATGAAGGAATTGATAATTAATGGTACAAACTTGTCATGATTTCGTAACCTAGACAAGGGAACTGTAGCTCGAATAAGGCCATCTACAATACCTTTTCGTCAAGGAAAACTAAGTTCTAGGCTGAGATTTCCTAAAAGAGTTTACTCGAAGGGGGCAGCCGAAATCTTAATCTTTTCGACTTGCTACTTACCAGCATAGGGTGCATGCCAAATATATGTTCTGGCATGAAGTCGTGCCTTGTCAATATGCCTACTATAGGAGATATCTGCAAATGAGCAGGATAACAAACAATTAGTATGAGAGGTCGGAGAAAGAGTAAATAGTAAGAGCGAGGACTATATATAAGAATGTTAGATACTGAGCACATATGGCGCCAAGTGGCATGAGGATAATATAATTGGAGGCACTGGTTGCCAAGTATTTATCCTAGTTAGCCAAAGCTGGATCTAGATAACATGATCAATTACTCTAGTAAAACCAGTGGTAGAGGGATTGATAATTTGATATATAACTAGGGTAGACAGTGGCAGTTCATGTACGGAACATGGATGTCATGTGAACTACAAAAACTTTAAAAGGATGCACAATGAAAAAGTTGATACTACATAATACCATATTTTGTAGTTTCTTAGACTATGAGACACAGAGAGGATGAAATCACGTACGGAGGGCATCTTTGGTATCACTAGCAGGTGCCTTAAACCAACTTGTCGGAAAAGTATGAGAGCCTTTGCTAGTGACATTGTCTCCACAACAGTATAAGGTGACGCATTAGTAAATGGATGCAAGTCTATGTACATTTCCATCTCCTCCTCCGTCAATTCTATATCTTCTATCTTGTCACCATTTCCTAAACCCCTCTTTGCAAAATCCTCTGAGGAGAACTGTTCAAATGCATCTGTAGTCGTCCGCACTGGGGTAGACACAAAAGCTTTCTTCTTCAACAATTCAATAAGATGGGCACGGAGGACCAAACCAAACAAAATAGGAGGTTCAGGTGGAGGAGACTCATCAATCACAGGGAAACCATTATGCCCTGTGGTTCTAAGAACATGTACTATATTACCAACTTTCTCAATGCCATTGAAGAGTTGAAGTGGTCCCGTCACTATGTCACTTACTGTCAGCTGCCTCATATATGGTTCAGCATGACCCTTTAAATATGGAAGACCCTTGGCTTTCATAATGAGATCATATATGTTGCTATTGAAAACATCTGCCGTGGTCTTGGAAACAAGTAGAACTAGCATTACCAATGGTAGTAATAACAGATTATTGGTCAGCTCCAGAATAATTACACACAAAGACACGGTCATCCTCATGGTTCCACCAAGCAAAGAAGCAGCCCCCAGCACAGCATACAGGCCATGATTGAGATTTGTGTATGAACCCATCAACATTCCAACAAAGCGCCCATATGATGCACCAGTCACAATAACAGGTACAAACAAACCAGCAGGAACAACCACCCCATAGCTAAAGATACTTAAGCAAAAGCAGGTGATCAGAAATATCAAAACTGATGAGTATTGAAACTCGGAATCAGTGTTCTTGCTGAAAAGATTTCTGATAGCATCATCATTTGTGTTGAATATGAGGCTGGCAAGGTCATTATAGTGACCTGGAGGACACTGGAACTTCTTGTAGTTACCGGACCTTCCAATTGTAGGACATGCTTCTGATGCATCGGCTGGGCAAGGTCGGCAAGATGCAAGCCATGGCAATCCAAAGAGAAGAGAAGATGTGAAAATGGAAACTGAGCAAGCAAGAAGGACTTTATACATGATGCCTTTCCTGGAAACAGAAAATCAAGAAAACATCAAGAAAAGTGCAAAGCAAACTATGGTGTTCAAAACTTCAAATCACTGTAATATGCAAGACATCACAAAGAAGCATACTCATGGATGAGATTGTAAATTCGGAGAACTTTTGTTAATAGATAATTGTATAAGCTCCCCAATATACCACCTACAAATGCAAGGGCAAGCACAGGAGGCACATCTTTTAGGTGATAAGACATATTTGATGAATATACATCAAACATTATCAGGCCTCCTGTACCAAATAACCCGCATTTTCCACTTAAGCAGAAATCAATCCAAGCTTGAAGCACTATTGCAATTACAGCTGTCGTGAAAAAAGCTCTCCACAAAAGGGCACCTCGCCACCTACAGAAATAACATTGGTTATATTCAATCATTTTAAATATTCTTCACAAAAAGCTAATCACTCCAGTTCAATCTATTCATCTAATTAGATAAACTACATATAGTTCAGTCTAAAATGTAGTCTCAACATCATGTAAGGCCTAGCATGCAAAACAAGCTTGATTTTACTTGAGTATTAGAGACATTAATTTTAATCGCTCATAAGCAAACAGAAAAAACATGTACCAAGATGCCATCTCTTCAAGAGCAAACAGCAGGCCGCCAACAGGTGAACGGAAAGAGGCAGCAATCCCAGCAGCTGATCCACAAGTAACAAGATCCCTACGGTCTCGATCATTCTTAAAGTACCGTAGCCACTTCCATGTTAAACCATACTTCTTTGATCCACCCTGACCCAACAACGCCGCAACACAGGCACCAGTATGCACCATTGGCCCTGCCTTCCCAATTAGAAGCGAAGATGACACAGCCGTAATACTCCCAATTATCTGATCATCCACCAAAAGTCCAAAACCAAAAACTATCACTACGAAACTTCCGAAATTCATGAACAATAGTTACTAAACAACTACTCATCAATGTATCGAATTCATGTTCAATGTATCGAATTTGAGACATGAAATATTCCCAGCTATATTAAGCAAAAGGAACACAGTTTGCAATGTCACCTTAACAATCAAAGTCCGAATTGAGAATATCCCCGGAGCGTCAACTCCGTTGAGGTAAGCCTTCACCTCCGGTATGCCGGATCCGGCGGCCGCCGGCGCCACTAAAGAAGTGATGGTAGACGCAAACACAGTGAGCGCCAAATTATAAACGAAGAACACAACGAACGCCATCCAATACCTAATTCAAAATCCCCAAATTATCATTCAAAATTCGAAAAATCCAAACCAAATAAGTAAGCGAAATTGTTCGGAGTAGTAACACTAGTATTACCTCCCCTCGAGCATCATGTTGGAGGTGATGACGAACTTGACGCCGGCGATGTTCTCGACGGCGAGGTTGTTGCAGAAGCCGATCATTCCGACGACGAGTCCGACGAGGAAGCAGATGAACCACTTCATGAAGATGTACTGGAAGACGTCGACGGCGTCGTGGCTTCTCCAGTCCTGCTTGAAGAACTCGTTCTCCAAAATCTCGTAGTCGAGGCTCTCGATTGGCGATACATTGGCGCCGACGAGGGCCACCTGAGAAGTGTTGTTGAGAGCGAACCGGTGGTAGTTGTTGCGGTGGTGGTGGTGGAGGGGAATTAACGGCGCCGTGATCGATTCCACGTCCTCGCCGTGGAGGCTTCCGTTACCGCTCATTGTTTCCGTTACGGAAGAGAGAGAGTGTTCAATGCCGGAGAAGCATCGGAGAGTGTGTTTTTGAGGAGAAATTGGCACTGTTTTTCTAGTATTGTTGAGAAATTGGCTACCTGTGCTTGCTTCCTAATAGTAACAGGGACTTCCGTATTGCATTGGATTGGATTCATTCAGTGTAGGATTTTGACAATTATTCTCTCTACCTCAAATTAGCTAAACATTTCGGATAATCAACGGTAAATTTTCGAAAGGCGTTTGTGTAGTGTTCGTGTAGTGTTCTTATATAATTCATTATAGATTGTTGTATTTGTTCAAACAGTGTCAACTAGCAAACCTTATACACCTTGTAACTACTAACTAAAAATACATATTCTTCTGTTACAATCTCTAAATACTTTCTAGAATTACATAAATAAACATTATTCGAGAGCGTAATCATCAATAAAAATTGTTATACTTTATAGACCACGTAATTGTTAATTTCGCATTAGGGAAGATTATTTGGTCAACAATCAAAAAGGGAATAACATTCACAGAATTAGTTATTTGTCTAATTTGTACCAAAAAACAAAAAATTATATTATAGCTAGTTGATAATGATTGACTAGGATTGTGTTTTCAATTACACTATACAACAAAAATACTACTAGCTAGTATCATGGTAGTTTAGACATGGAGTTTCCTCATTATTGCATGGTATGATCCAGGCTGTGTATTAATCGCTATTGGTATGCTGGTGAAGCCTTCTCTTTCTAATCCCAAAACTGATGTTAACTCAGCACTAATCTCTTGTTTGGACCAGTAATTCCAACTCCTCCTCCCGCCTATCTCCTTGTTTCCAAAACGAAGACCATAATTAAATGGTAATTAACTGCTTAATTACAGCTGATTAGTTATTTCTTACCGTTTTTTCTTCACAAAACCAAGTAATCAACTTCTTCTCCAAAAAACAAAAAAAAACAAGTAATCAACAACAATTTGAACACGCAAATGTCACGTGCGTCACGCGCGTGATGCGAATCGTGAATTTTAACTTCGATCACACGGGAAGGGAAGCTCCTATGTAGTTGTCCTCATCTGCTTTTGTGGACGCGCGTGTAGGGTAGGGAAACTTCGCTCGTGGGGACCCCCACTTTGCAACGCGACACGTGCTGCCTGATGGTCAACCGGAGCCGCAAAAAGTGGGTAAGTACTTTTAATCATAGAACTTGATAGACCCAAAGGAAGCAGGCCCATTTATAAGGCTCAAACGAGGTAGCCCAGAAGAAGCTCTCAAGTCCAGCAGCCCAAACTATATATATATATATATATGATTTTCTCAGCTACAAACGTCTGCATCAATGGTTTTGGTGCGGATTTTTATTTTTCCACCACTTTTTAATCGAATTTTCTCATCTCCACCGTTTAGTATCTAGATAATATTGTGTAGATTATCTCTGTAAAATTTCAGCCAATTTGGTAATCGTTAAGAATCTCAAACTCGAAAAACAAATGAACGGGCTGAATTATGTCAAACACGAACCGTTCATCTTTATAAAAAAAAGACGCAATTTTGAGGGCCTTAAACATTACCAAATTGGCGGAAATTTTGCAGAGATGATCTACACAATATTATCTAGATACTAGACGGTGGAGATGAGGAAATTCGATCGAAAAGTGGTGCAAAAATGAAAATCCGCAACAAAACCATTGGTGTGTAGCCGATAAGTCCTATATATATATGTGTGTGTGTGTGTGTGTGACGTAGTGACTTGGTGAGGGATAGATGAAACAATTGCAGAAAACAAAGAGTGAAAGGTAAACTGGGAGAGCATACATTAACTATGCTGAAAGGTAATCGAGGAGCGAATGATGCAAAGACTAGGGCCTTGAACAAATGTAAATATACTGACTAGTGAGGGATCGATGAACCCTAGCCTTACATTCCTAGTGCGCAATTGAGCAACATGTAGTTGTCCTCATCAAGCTGACAGAATCCACGTGACAGCGAATGGGTAGAGATGCAAGTGTTTTGATCAGTAGTACAAGCTTTGACTATGAACTTGCACCAAGTAAGACTACATCCTCCGGATGGTGGATGGCTGCCGGGAGAATCCCACAACAATGCCAAGTGGTGATCGTCGTCCTCTCTGATTTGGTACAAGTAAGGGTTGAATCTACGGCCAGTATATGATTTTGGTAGTGGCTGGAAATTCCAAGCAATCACAGTTCCATCGTTAGGGAGTCCCTGAACTGGCTCATGCAGCCATTGACCCTTTTCGAGATCAAATACATACACTCCACCAACCTCTTCCTCCAAAATCTTCTGCTTGCCCTTTAGATCCCTCTTCTTGTTGGCTGCTATGACCTCTGAGTTGAGCTTGGGACTCCGAGTGCCTAGAGAAAACAAGTATCGATCGTAAAGCACAACCCCAGGCGACCACTAACCCTCAAAGTCGTCATCAAGTGAACCCTCGCCCCACTTGCCTGATTCCAAATCGAACGAAAGCATGATATTGGTTCTTGATTCGGTATAGACATAGAGTTTTTTCTTAGTAAGAGCAAGGAGACGTTGGCTGTGTAAAAATTCCTGTGACAAATAAGGGCTCCAGCCTTGTGGCGGTACCGGCAGCTGCTCCCATTCACCTAAACGGAACCGGTACTGTCTTTCTCCCACCGAATATATATAACCACCGGGGCCAACTGCTGCTCCCCCATTTTTAGGATCCGCAAGTTCACCAAATCCTTCCTGCCATTTCATTTCCTTCACTCCCAAATCCACGCTTATATGACGATATCCAACATGCGGATCATAATATCCACTGATCAGGTATAGACGGGAGTTTAAGACAGCAACGTTGCTCGTAAGCAGACCCGCATCGGGAAGAGAGAGTCGTCTGACTCTATCTCTTTCTGATTCACATCCAATCACCTCGTCAGACGATTCAATCGGCGACGACTTCTCCTCAATCACGTACCAGTAACTATTACGCCTTAATCCCATCACCCTCGCGTAGATCGGCCTGTCCTTGCTGCTGCTGATTGCCCCTGTTGATGCCATCGATTTCTCTCTTTCTTTCGAGTGGTGGAACAAATTAGGGTTTTGTGTGTTCTGTTTCTTCAGATGTTTGGAGGCTTTAGGTTTTGATCGCACTGTATTTAAAGGGGTTTAGGGTTTAGGTTATTTTGACGGAAATGGAAATCTTATATCTTGCTTATTATGCATTCAATTGCCTTTTCGATCACTCTCTTTGTAAGTAGTTCCACAGTAACTTCAGAAAAGAATACTGCACAGCTTTGCACAATTGCACTCCCAAAAATATTGAAAATTAATTGGTACGTAAGAAGATACAAGACAATGAAGACCTATTGCAATGCTCTTACACAAGAATAAGATTCTTCTTCAGATGCTTGACAAATTCTGTAGCTTGAGACGAATACATTATACACGCACCAGCTATAGATCGACATAAAATGGACGAAATTAATCACACTTTGTATAGTTTATTTTCCACGTATACTCTCTTGTCCATTGACAATGATAAACATACTATTTTGATGTGTAAATTTTTGTATTTGGAAGAAGGATAACACCGAAAAAGTAAAGACACGCAAACGAAAGTAGCGTGAAACAAAACCTCGCAAGTCTAGGTTCCAAAGAAATGGTATATGCATGTTATCAATCCTTATTTTTGTCATACGACTCACCCTTGTATATTTGCTCAATTTTCATTTCTTTTGGGTTAATAAATTGCTCAATTTTCACTTTAAACTTGTGTCGAGTTCTACTTCTCGATTATCCGATGAATCAAATCTCTCATTCTCTCATCACAATCACATATTCACGTTGCAATCTACCAAACTTGCGGATACCAACCGGCACAACCGCCAAAATTCCAATCTTTTCACTACCAATACATTTCACAATCTCACCCTATGCTTCACTACCTCACTGTGATAAGTAAATGTTAGGACCCATCCCGAATTTCACCTTGAAACCCGAAATAAGTTTTACGGGGTCCACCTCCAAGGAAAATTTACCAAAGCATTCAGCAAACCTCCATTGAAAATAGACAACTCTAACCTGGAAAATTAAATAACTACTCTCTTAAAACAAGCTAACCACTCTCCATTTCAACCCATAGATATCCAAATATATATTATAACATAGGTCTTAGCACACCACCAAAAATAATATACAATAATCCCAAGAGTATTCAGAGCTACTAAAACCAACAGAAACATAAAAATACCCTAGTAGGTTAAACATGTAACCTACTGTAAAAAGTGGCTAAGAGATGAGTAACTATGCCTCGTTGTCTCCTACTAGATCCAACACGAACTCTATAGACTTGACATTTTTAAAACGAATGACTCGTGAGAAAACATTCGGAAACGTTAGAGTGAGTGGACAAAAATAAATAAAGAAAATATTTATCAATATTTATGCTTTCCCAAATTTAATTTTCAAAGAAAACCGAATGCATGCTTCAAGTGAGAAATCATTTATCTCATAAATATCGATCATCTTCAACTCAAAACTATATATCAATATATGTATGTATTTACACTTGCCCATACTCCCTATATAAATTAATAGATTTAAAATAATTTATATATGGCTACTAAGCTCGCGTCCAACGCTCACGTCACGCCTTAATGCGGTGATACACTACGCCATTAAGGTGGACAAACGAGTGTATAAATATGTGTTCATACCCTCTATATGAATTAAACACTCATATAGGCTACTACGCTTGCGTCCAAAACTCACGTCATACCATAATGCGGATATATACTACGTTATTAAGGTAGACATACACATATGACTAGTTAGCATTTATATACATACTCTCCTCATAAAAACATTTATAATTTACCGAAAATCTCATTTTCGGTAACTCTCCAAAATAAATAAAATCGTCAAATAAAAATGACGTCAAAAGCTCCAACAAATTAAATTACTCAAAAGTAAACAATTTTATGCATTTTAATTAAAACAAAAGTCAATCACAAATTAGGCCTATGTCTGATGTCAGTCAAATACCTCTTCTGTCGTGCCTCCTCACGTCCTGTTCTAAAAACATAATTAAATCCTCAACTATAATCCCAAGCTTTTATAAAAATGTGAGCTTCGCACGCTCATCCATGCTTAACGTCCTTATTCTTAAATTCGCTTCAAACTATACTTCATCATAATTACCGACATCCTTACTACCACTCTCTTCAGTCCTAACAATAAATAACCATTAGCTGCATTATATTCCATTAACCGCCAAAATCCTCTAATCTTAGAAAAATCCAAAACATATCCAAAACTCCTCCAAAAATTCCAAACTACACATCAATAAACTCCCCTTAAGAAAACACATCTAAAACTATGAAAATCCCCTTAACAGCGGCGGCCGGCGGCTGAATCCGGTGACCTCCAATGCCTACCAAAATTTGACAGCATCTTACTCTCAATCTACTCTACAATTTTCCTAGCTAGCATAAGAACCAATTCCAAGCCTAGATAGGGTAATCGAACAGAAATAAGAAATAAGCTCTAGAATTTCAACTCCACATTTCTCCTTACCTAGCTCAAGAGGGAGGAAGTTTTTTTGGAGAGATTGCTGCACGGGAAGAGGGCTTCCAAACAAGCCAAGTCGCTCTGGCTATGATGGCTGAAAGAGGGAGTTCCGGTGAGAAGACAATCGGGCTTCCAAGGTGGATTTCCTCCTTTTTGCGGCGTTGCAGCGTCGCTCACCAGCCTAGGAAGACGGCTGAGAGGACGGGGGACTAAGCTGGACCGGTGCGGCGTCTCCTCTTGGCCGGACGACGGCGATGCGGCTCGGGGAGTTTCCAGCAGAGGGAGAGGGAGAGGGAGAGAGAGAGAGAATCGGGAGGGAGGAAAGAGAAAAAAAAATACTGGGCTTGGCCCAACCGGTCCAACACCACATATACAACCCAACTTTAAAATTTAACATTCTAAAATAATACCTTAATAAAACTTATATTTTTACTAGCTATAATTACTATTTTTACCGTCGATAATTATTTCCACTACGAATAATTTTTCCATAATAATCGTTCCTAAACACTCTTCTAAAGGACCTTTAATACTATATACTCATTTACGAAGACGGTAAAAATTCTTATTAAAATTAAACTAATAAATAAAATAAAAATTTAAGAATCGAAATGAGATACAAATAATTTCCTACTTTTCTTTCTTTTGGCCAAAAAAACCCACATATTTCCAATACACCAAAAATGCAAAAAGAAAATGACAAAATAAGACCCCATAGTGATTATAGTGATTAGTGATTTAGTTATCTGCATGTGGTTCTATATTCTTTTCCAATTTCTCCTTTGTTTCCTTGAATAGTCTTGTCGGCAATCCCAATCCCAATCCCAATCCCAATCCCAATCCCCTCTATCTCTCTCGTTTTCCGAGCCCACCACCTATTTCTCCGCCCAAAATCTCCACCACCACCACCACACTTTGTTTTCACCAAATCAAACTTCCCGAAAAAATGGGCTTCGTTTTCGGCTTGGTAATCGGCATCGTCGTCGGCCTCGCCTTAGTCGTCGGCCTCGTCAAGCTTGAGAACCGCCGCTCCAAGCTCCGGTCTCAGCTGGCCACCACCGTCGCCGCCTTCGCCAGAATGACCGTCGAAGATTCCAGAAAGCTCCTCCCTCCTGACTACTACCCTTCTTGGGTCGTCTTCTCTCAGCGCCAGAAGGTTTGGTTTCTCCTTCACTCTCTCTCTCTAGAACCCACTTGTCTCAGCTCAAAGTTTTCATTTTTCTCTTTTGGGTTTTCGTTTTTTCAGCTCAAGTGGCTCAATTCTCACCTCACAAAGATCTGGCCGTATGTTAATGAGGTAATTCCATCTGGGCTTTCGTTCTTGATGTTAAAGTTTGTGTCTTTTTTTTTTGACTCCGATATTGAATTGGGTTTGTGAATGTAGGCAGCTTCTGAGCTGATCAAGGCTTCAGTGGAGCCGATTCTGGAGCAGTATACGCCGGTCATATTGTCCTCCATCAAGTTTTCGAAGTTCACTCTCGGCACTGTGGCACCTCAGTTTACAGGTCAGTTGAGCTCAATGCAGTACTTAAAAGTTTGTTTCGGTTTATGGCCATCATGATCATGTCATGTGATCACAAGTATTCGACTGTAATTGAATCATATACGTAATGTGTATTTAAGTGGTTTCTATGTTTAGAAGTTCTAGTCACATTATGTGTAATCAGGTTATCTTCATGTGGATTATACAGTATGAATGGTTGTAGATTACAGTTTCCGGTTTGTTATGTTCTTTAATGTTATTAAAGGGAAGCTTTGAGGTTGACGTTTCACAAAGATTTCATTAATGTTCTTATGAGCCGGTGCTATGTTCAGGTGTTTCTGTAATTGAAGGTGGAGGTGACAGTATCACTATGGAGTTGGAGATGCAGTGGGATGGAAACCCAAGTATAATACTTGCCATCAAGACTTTGCTTGGTGTAGCACTACCTGTGCAGGTAACCTAGAACTTTAAATTTTCACATTGTTCAGAAGTTGGTTTCCTCGTCGTAGAGTGCTGTTATTGTTTTTGAACTTTCACTGGACAATAATTTGTATTTGATTTGTAGGTGAAAGACATTGGATTCACTGGGGTATTCAGGCTTATATTTAAGCCTCTGGTTGACGAGTTCCCATGCTTTGGAGCTGTTTGCTTTTCCTTGAGAGAAAAGGTGCAGTACCTGTTTCTAGTGCCATTTTTGAAAGATTTTGGAGATGAGTTGCATGCATGTCAGACATGAAAAAGTATCAATGCAAATATAGATTTCGAGTGACAATTTTATATTCTAGGATTGTAGGCTTGTTACAGAGGTTCCAGTATGCTGTTAAACTTTGATCAATATTATCCACAACCAAACATTACATTCAGATCTCTATCTAAGCTGTTAATGATGAAATCTTCCAGTACATAATTCTAGACATATTTGGTCTTTGTATGCAATGTTTTTCTTCTTGAACTTTAAATAAAATTATTTAGCCTGAATTATTATTATTATTAATATTTTTTAAACAAAACAAATCTTAAATTTCTTCTTGACTGAAAAAAGGAAGTGAATCTGGAAAAACAGTATTCTGCATGGAGATGTTATGGTAACGGGGCTCATAGGATGGTCCAGCTCACTCTCTCTTACCCATACATGTAGGCCCATGCATAATTGACTTCTGATTTAGCAAATCTTTTTCTTTATTGTAGAAAAATTTGGACTTTAAGCTGAAAGTTGTGGGCGGTGACATATCTACAATACCTGGGCTCCAAGATCAACTTGAGGTATGGAAAAGATCCATCACTTCGCTCCACAATTCCAATATGTACTCATGCCTGATCTTTAATATACATGTAGCACGGTCACTTTTTGAATACTTTACATGATGATTTGAGAGTAAAGTTTCATATGTAATGTTCTGCTCATAGTTTAGATTTGAAGTTTTATTAATAACAATAACAATGTTTGTGAGTTTTCGGGAAAAAAATGTGTGTAGTCTTAACAATATTAGAGTAGGTAGATCTTATTTAATATATGCAGCATCTTTTATGGTTTAATCAAGAGACATGTTCTTTTTTATACAGGGGACAATACGCGATGCCATTGAAGATTCAATTACATGGCCTGTTCGGAAGGTTATTCCCATTTTGCCTGGGGATTACAGGTACAGCAGATAGAGAATAATTACTTCTCCCAATAGAGGGGAATGCATTTTTTCTCTCATGAGCTGTCCATTCCGTATAAGCATGAGGGGAGGGATGGAGAATTTCCTTTCATTTATTGCATGGTTCCTGTTTGTAATGTTGTTGTTTTCTCTTCTACTTGACTTATAGTGACTTGGAGTTAAAGCCAGTTGGAATACTAGAGGTGAAGCTTGTGCAGGCAAAGGAGTTGACAAATAAAGATATTGTAGGAAAATCAGACCCGTACGCCTTGTTGTATGTTCGACCTTTAAAAGACAGAATGAAGAAAAGCAGAACAATTGTAATTATTCTGCTCCTCTTATTTATCAATGCATTCAGGCTTTCTTGTCTAAGGATGTCCTTATTTATTCTTACGGTGCAGATTTCCACTTTAGACTCACTTTTCAATCAAATTTTCACATCCCCACCGTCTAGTCTTTAGATACTAATGTATAGATCATCTTTGCAAAATTTCCACCAATTTGGTTATCATTAAGGCACTCAAAACTGCGTTTTTCTGTTATAAACATGAACAGTTCAAGTCCAATGGATGAACATAATTCTGTTGAACTTGAACTGTTCATGTTTATAACAGAAAAACACAGTTTTGAGTGTCTTAATGATAACCAAATTAGCTGAAATTTTGCAAAGATGATCTATACATTAGTATCTAAAGACTAGACGGTGGAGATATGAAAATTCGATTGAAAAATGAGTCTAAAGTGGAAATCCGCACCGTAAGAATAAATAAGGAGACCCCTTTAGCCAAGAAAACTTGTGTGTGTGTGTATATATATTCATTTCATTTTCTTTGTAGTTGGTTTTGGAAGAACGATAACATGTTTCTCTTAATCAACAGAACAATGATTTGAGTCCAATCTGGAATGAACACTTTGAATTTGTTGTTGAAGATGAATCCACTCAACATTTGGTGGTTAAAGTTTTTGACGATGAGGGCATTGGGGCATCCGAGCTCATTGGTTGTGCTCATGTACAATTAAGTGAACTTCAGCCGGGTAAAGTGAAGGATGTGTGGTTGAAGCTGGTTAAAAGTTTGGAAGTCCAAAGAGATAATAAAAACCGTGGGCAGGTCAGAATAATTTTGTCCTTTGAATCATTTCCTAGTAGCATGATACACTATTGGTTGTACCTCTTCTTCTCCTTTTGAATTCGTCACTTGGAGCTAGCAGTTTACACCTATTTTATGGTTCTGTGGTTTGACTTTTGAAATTAGATGATCATGTTATTCTTTGGTCCCACTAAGTACTTGAAATAGACTAACATGAAAGAAAATGTGTAGTTTAAGAGTATCTTATCGATTTCCTTCCTGTTTTAGGTACATTTGGAGCTGCTATATGTTCCGTATGGCATGGACAATGGCTTTGTCAACCCATTTACTCCCAACTTCTCAATGACCTCTTTGGAAAAAGTACTTAAAAGTGGGGCAAATGGAATAGATGCTACCGAGAGTGAAAAGGAAGCCGCACAGAAGAAAAAGGAGGTTATAATTAGAGGTGTGCTTTCTGTAACTGTAATATCTGCCGAAGACTTGCCACCTGTTGATCTCATGGGCAAAGCTGATCCTTATGTGGTTCTCACCTTGAAGAAATCAGAAACGAGAAACAAAACTAGGGTAGGTTTTGAATTGCCATACCTTATCAGCTTACGAAAGTATTATTGATTCCCATAAAGCTTGTTCTTGTTTCAGTTTCCTTAAAGTTTGTTGTTCTCTCAGGTCGTCAATGAGAGTTTGAATCCTGTTTGGAATCAAACTTTTGACTTTGTTGTTGAGGATGGATTGCATGACATGCTCATTCTTGAAGTCTATGATCATGATACTTTCGGGAAGGTACTATTTTTCCTTTGTTTGTCATTTGTTGGCCACGCATTTCCATCTGGAAGCACCCTTAAATGGTTATTTGTCTACTACTAACTAGGTCTTATCTGTAACTTGTACAGGATTATATGGGAAGATGCATCTTGACACTCACTAGGGTCATATTAGAAGGGGAATACAAAGACTCGTTACTACTAGACGGGGCCAAATCTGGGAAGTTGAATATACAGCTCAAATGGATGCCACAACCAATTTTCCGCGATTCTTGATGGATCTCTGTTGTGTGGCCTGGAGTCTATTGAGGTTGTATTATCCGGCGGGTGATGTATACAAGACCACCACAGAAAACTTGAACATTTGAACATGTTTGTTGATTCGTAAACCCAGCATGTGAAGCACTTGAAGGATGTAGATAACTGTTCCATAACACCTCTCATAACAATTTAGTGAAGCTGTACAATGGAATGCATACCAGTCGGACTCATGGTGTGGATGGGGGGCACTCTCGCTTGGTCTGTTGGATTATCTAGTTCCTGCCTCTCTATTATTCCCATGTTGTATATTTTGGCTTCTTTGTGATCATTCCAGTATTTCTAGTGCAAATCTGTGGATTAGACCTCTGTGTCACTTGTCGAAACCTGAGTTAATAGCATCGGAAGCTATAACACAACGGATTTGAGAAATTCGACATTGGATGTGGTGAGCCCTAATAGGTAGGGATTTGTTCGAGTTCTGGGGATGGAGGTAATAAAGGATGTGAGTTATTTGTAGCTGTAACAAAATAAAAACTAATAAATAAAAGATATATCGGAAAATATGCGGTAAATATTCATAATGCAATTTTACTGTGGCAATCACATATTCACATTTAGATGTGTCGACTCAAATCCTACTCGTATTTGCAGGCGTCTCTTAGGCTTGCGATCAGTGCATTGAGGAGTTAGCGAGATGCATTCAAGGAGGAGCGCGATTTGTCGAGCATTTGGCACCCTCTAAATCAGATTGCAACTATATAAAGTATATCACAAACCAGCTGGAATGTGGCATTTCCTTCTGCTTGCTGTCTATGGTGTTCTCTACTAGTTCTACTCTTTTAGAGCCTCTATTGTGTGTTGTATTATTGACTGTGAATCTTGGTGGAGCAGCAATGGCTTCAGATTTAGATTGACATCGTTCCCTTTCTACAGAGCTTGTATAGGAAATGTAACAAAGTCTAGGGGTAGTCCAAGTTGATTTAGGAGTGGGAGTTCCAGGAGGTGATGGTTGGCTCTGAAATGGACAGTTTTGAGTACTACGCATCATTACAAAACACACAGCCATCTTAAACAAACTCTTCTCTATGTCATTGTTTGTTTCAATTTTTTTCTTCTTTCTGAATATGTACTTGTGGGAGTAATTTACTTCTTGACAAGGAATTAGCGTTCTGAAAATAAATCCATGCATTCAAAACAATTAATCAATAACAGTTGGCGATCATGTTGCTTATTCAATACATACAAAGTTCAGGCGATACAAAATTCTTTTAAATCACTTAGAAATCTTGTACAATATATCCCAGTGCCTCTGCCCTCCCTCTCTTCAATGATTAATATCAAGCCATTGTCACTGGTGTCTGGTTCCATGTCTGAGTGTTTAATAAGCTGCTCGATCGATATATTTCCTAGCAAAATGCTTCTTCAGTTTTCGCCTCCTGTGATTTGTACCCCTGCATTTCCAAAACTCGAGTGTGTCATGTGGATTACAAATTTACAATCATCAACTCTAAATTTCATAAATAGCCCAAGTTGAACAACAAATTAACTTCGAATTGCCAAATCATCAAGTTAAAATTGGAGTGGTGGGATACAAGAATACATCATTTCATGTTACTTTTGCACCAGAAATATACATGTATGACTACTCACCAGTACTGATTATGCAATACAAATGCATCAGTTGCCATTTTCTTCCCGTCATCATTGCGGTTCCAGTGGTACAGTGCATGAGTCCTGTTTTGAATCTCCAGGGTCAAATGCCCATAGCTCGCTTCTCGGAATGCAGAATATTGTGGTTGTGGATCTCTAAACCTATCGAAACCATGGAACAATACTTATTAGACAAGAATTAAACAGCTATAGAAGAACTTCACAAGTAATTATCTTGCAGTTCGCCTCACCATTACTTACCAGAGCAAACACATCATAATTAAAGAAGTATAACTCCAATGTACTTACTTTCCAGCAAGACCTTCTTGGTTTCCTCCATCTCCAACTGTTATGTAGACAGGAGCAGACTTGTCTGATATGGGATACTGGTCACCACTTGACACGTTGTAGTGTATATTGGAGATTCTATACTGCCAAGAATGAAAGAAAAAAGGACATGAATCTCATTCATTATAAAAATGAATAGATTGTTGGACCCCAAGAAAGATCGTACAATGAGATGACTAAAGATAAGGGTAAAGAAGCCATACAGATCTTTCATATGCATGGACATGTCCAGCAAATATTACGTCAACTTTGTACTGAACAAACCAACTCTCAAATGCTGCTCGCATGCTTTCGCCTTCCATGTAATGTGCATCATTACTATTGTAGATTGGAACATGCATAAGGACTATCAGCCAAGGTGTCTTTTCCCTATCAACCCTGTTCAATTCTTCTCGCAGCCACATCCATTGAGGTGTGTATTTCACTGATGACAAAATTATTAACATTTTTGTAAGAGAAACAATACAAAGAAGGAAACATAAATCCTTTGCAAATATATAGGTGTTGGAAGTAATTACCAAATGGAGAATAACTGGAAAGTACTATTATATGAGCTGAGGCACGTCTGATAGCATACCAAAGAGGATTGCTACTTTTTGAGGCGTAATAAGGAGTAGCGAACCGCTGAAGATAGTTTTTGAATGGAGTAACTTCCCCCTGGATATGTAAAAAGCTAATAGTTAATAGTAACATTTTCCAAGTTAAAACTAAGAAAAAGATGGAGGAGTTTTCAAGCAGAATGAGTTGTGTATAAGGACCAAGAGAATGAGTTTTCGAACATTTTCCAGTATTCATGTATGCTTACACAGCATAGAGAATCTAGACAACTCAAGAGAAGAATGTTTAAGGACCATATACTCATCAAATAACTAATCTGGATATGGTTTGACTGAGAGGATGTTGAAGTTAGAACCCTTAGAGAAGTATCTACTTATAATTTAAACAATGCAGCAACAGTGTGTTGTTGAATGGTTTTTGGGCCTTTCTCTAATTTCAAAAATGAGACGATAAAACTTAACCATAAAACATCAGCTATGATGAGATGATTACAGAATGCAAAGGTTATGAAAAGCACTCAAAAACTTCGAGGCTCACCTACCACACAATCAGAGCAAAGGACATAGTATGAACAAGATATTACTTTGTTAAGAGATCAGGTGTATAAATATGCCCAATGTTAGACAATGAACACTGTTAATAATATGCAAGATTGAAAAGATAACTCAGACAGTTCTCTTGATATACCAGATAGGGCATGTAATCAATTTCATGATTGCCAGCAGACCAAATCCATGGTTGATATGCAGTACTCTGCTCAGCAAATCGCCCCCATGTATCCCACCTTATACCAATATCATTATACTGATATCTGTCAGCATAAGAAATATCCCCAAGAAATAAGACAGTCTGCCCTCCACTGTGCATGTAATGCTCAAGAGTTGAAAGGGAGTTAAATGTCTGACCCAAATCACCTGCAACATACAATAAGCTATTTATTAATAGAAGCAGAAAGGATATAGGTGTAAACAATTACTAAGGTAAAATTGCAGTTAGGATGAGATTGGCAGAGATCACCCTAAATGAATGGCAAGCAGAAACATGACACAACAATTATTAAAATGGAGAATGACTTGAAACCAACTTTTCAGTAATATTTCCAGATCGAAAACAACTCACCTATAATTCCAAACTTATAAGGAGCATCTGGACCAACCTTTGGCGGTGTTATAAACCAAAACTCTCGAGCAGAATCGCCACTACCAATTTTGTAGTAGTACTTTGTGTCATGCTGAAAACAAGAAATTACTGATGCTTTATGGAAATGTAAGAACATACAAAAAATCTATAACACCTGATGAAATATTAATTTGGCGAATCGGAGTATGATAATAATTATGTAACTTAACAATACAACATATCTTGTATTAACATATCATAAAGAAAGATTAAGTTATGACAGTCATACTTAATAGGGAACTACTTCACAAAATGAAGATATATACCTCCAGGCCATCAACATGACAGTGGTGGATGTATCCAGATTTGTATTCATAGAAAGTGTAGTTTGTTATAGTCCCCTCTGCAGAAAACTCGTACTTATTCTCTGATGTGCCATATTCCACTTTACTTGTCCCAGGCTCATCAGCCGTAACCCATGAGATGATCACAGCCTTTCCATCGTAGTCTCCTTGCGTGATATGCACCTGCAAAGAAGGTGTGAAGTATTCAAGAACATCAAAACTCAAACCAAAGAGAAATGCAGACAAGGTGCTGATACAAAGCAGTCAATTATACGACTCAAAAACTGATATAACATAAGAGTCAATCCATCTACTATTATTGTTATCATTAGTATCTAGAGTATGCCTAATAAACTACACCACTTTTGAGAAAAAAAAAAAAACAAGCCTTGATCGAATCAGAAACCACTAAATTAACTCGCAAACTTAGTTATGCACACTGATCACTCACTTGCTGTGGAGCATTGTGACCCTTTGGAACAGCAAACACACTATGATCAAGCGGAATATCAACCGATGGATACTCTGACCGAACAAAATTACTAGTGATTCCTGCATTCCCATATCTCAAACAGCTCGAAAACACCAAACAACTAACAACAAACTGAACCAGCATGGATTCCATCCTAGCCACCCCTGCCATGGTTGTTCCTTCACAGCATCACAGTACAGCTAGAACTGCATAAATAAATTAAAATTTCAAAAAATAAAACCAAAATTGAGCATCAGCATACATTCAATCTGAATTTGACTTCACAAATTAAGCAACCCAACAACACTAAATTTGTTCATAGCAATACAAACTGATAAAGCATCAAACTTTATATAAACAAATGGAATATAAGCAGATTCTGGATTCAAAGATATCAACTTTAAGAGAAGAAGGGACTGAAACAACACACAAAATTTCCAAATTGGGAGCAAAAATTTTGGGTGATCAAAAAATGAAGTGAGAACAAGTTTGAGCTGGGAAACAAGAACAATCATTGATAAAATTCAATGTGTGAAATTACCAGGAAACCAAACTGAGCTGGGTACCTGAAAAGAGAGAGAGAGAGAGAGAGGGATGGAATATCCAGAAGCTATGAAGAATCAGTTGGGGAGGAGAAGAGGCGTGAGTTAACAGCATCATCCGGTGAGCTGACGTGGTTCTGGGGGTAAGGATTCTCTGCGGTTGCGTCGAAATGGGGAGTGCTTAGCTGGCCGGGTTTGATTTGTTGGATTGTGGAGTGGGGCCCAGGTGGGTATGGTGGGTAGTCAGATCAATGTGATTAGGGAATGGGGGTTTGATTTTGTTTTTTTGTTAGCCCACAGTTCTTCGAAATTGATTTCTTGATTTATGGATTGATAGATTTTCTTTTTCTTCGATTTCATTTCGATAGTCCGAATCATGTTGATGTGGAGTTTGATCGTCTTGAAATAACTAGCGTGAAAATTTCTTACTCTACTATAGTTGCGTGAAAAACGTGTGTAAAGTATGACATTTTAACAACGGGTAAGAATGTTCTTAAGTAAATCGGTGATAATGAGTCTCGTTAAACATGTTTTTTTACACATGATTAACCCTAAGAGAGCCTCTTTTGTATTTTCTACTGTTTGTGTACAACAACTAAAACCCTACACTATTTGCCAAATGCTAATCAAACTTGAGTAAACACAAGCTAGAGATGTTTATATTGATCAACTTCAACTCTTGGGCCAGGAGGGCTCGCATCTCATAGGCCAAGATAAAACATTATCAACTCGTGCTTGTATAAGGGGAAACCCAAACCCAAACCCAATAGAAATAAGAGCAACTTGTTTCTTGTAGTTGTGTACATGAAAGGTATTAGAATATGCTGAATGCTGAAAAATCATAGGCTACTTTTGTTATATATAGAGATACATAAACTAGTGGACTACCCAATATGATCATAAGTGGTGAGTTGGGGCCGCATCTTTGATTAATTAGCCAGAAACAAAACATTAGAATACATTGTAGCTTATATGCTTCTAGTTATGCGACATTAAATCCTAACATGCACTTTGGACCAACCCTTATGAATAATAACTAACCGTGTTCCAAAATCTAACCTACATTCAACTCAGTTAATAGTATACACATGATCGATAAAAGTTGAAAAACATAATCAATTATATAGCGTGCGTTACGTAAAAAATTTAACAAAGATATACGTATCTAATATCGATTTTTATAAAATACGAGAATTTCATGCCTCACAAATTCTAACCTCACCGCTCATGCATTATCAACGCATATAACATGAGTTCCATCGATAAAACACATGTAACATGAGGTATGATTGGAGATGATCATGACAAGCGTTGGCAAAGTTGTAAGAATTCACACCTCATCTCTCAACCACTGAAATTGTCACCAAGATCACCTAAACTCAGACCCACATTGTTCTTTGAGTCATCACACGTTTCACATCCTCTTGAGTCTCGATCACCCAAATTTCTCATATTATTATCTTCCAAACATATTTGATCACAATCTACTCAGCATACAATTTTTGTTATTTTTGTAAAGATGATATTTATAGGTTAATTCAACTTTTAAACGATTATAAACAAGAATTTACATTATCAAAAATTTACAAATAAGAAAAAGAGTTTAGACATACATATACATACTAATCGGATACAAGTATTTTTCCTCATTAAATAGTGGAGCTTATACGACATTCATAATTAAGCCTATCAAAATAAAGTAACAAAAAAAGCTGTGACATTGTGGACATCCAGCTCTAAACACATATAGAGATTACCATTGTATCGACAAAAAAAAAAAAAAAAAACGTGGTTAACCTTGTACCAAATGTTATGACTAATTTTTACCAAGAATGGACAACAAAGTTACTTCTTTAAACTTTTGCAAGCCTCCTGATGTCACTCCATTTCTCCAGAAACCAATTCCAACTTTTCAACAAGGATTTGCTCTTTCTGCAAAGACCGTTTGGTTCATGCCTTAAAAACCCGAACTTTACATCAAAAACCTCATAAAAGCCTCGATCTTTCTTGAAGATTTGTGTTTAGATAGACATGGAAGAAGACCAACCAAAGCAAGACAACCCACGAGTCCTCAAAGTCCTCGAAGCTCTGAAACAAGCCTCCCAGGAGCTCCAGACTCCCGACTCGGCCGAGTCCAACTCGTCCGCCATCAACGCCCTCCTCGAGCTTGAGACCGAGTCCGACTCGCTCCTCTCCCGCGACCCACATCTCTCCACTCTCTCCCACCACCTCGCCACCCTCAAAACCCTCGTCGCTTCTCTCCGGAAATCCACCCACCACCACTCCCTACGCTCCTTCCTGACTCGCCGCGCGTCAACTCAGTCGCTGAGTCGACTCGCCGGCTCGATCGAGTCCGAAATCCAAGCCTGGATCGACCGCGAGAGCCTCGACACGTTAACAAAAGCTCTGAAACAACAAGACAACGAGGAGGAGCTGATCAAGCTGCTGTCCCAGTTCGAGGTCCGAGTTTTACGGGGCTTCGACCGCGAGCTGCAGGACTTGGTGTTGAAGACAAGAGTGTTCAACTTGATTGAGTCTTGTCTCTCCGATTCGAACAGCTCCAACCGTGTTAGGGAACACTGCGCATTTGTTATCGTTGCTCTGATCAAGTTCAACAAGGATGTCTTTGTCGGTCAAGTACTAATGGGCGCAACCATAAAAGCATTGCTGACAATGGCTTCGCCTAACTCGATTAGAGTTTTATGTAGTTTGGTTAGGATTATCAAGTCTCCGTTGGTGGATGAGATTGAGTTTAATAGGCAGATACCAAAGATTATAAGTCTATTGAATTGGGATGATAGTGAGATGAGAGTGATGGGATTTGTTTGTGTGCTTGAGATTGGTTACTTCGGGCGCAAGGAAGCGATTGATGCAATGTTGGAGGAAGGTTTGGTGGAGAAGCTTGTGGAGTTGCAGAGGTCCGAGCTTGGTGGGGATATGATGGAACTTGAAATGTGTGACGAGGAAGGCGAAAACAAGAAGGGAGAAAAAGAGAAGAGGTTGCTGGAGAGGCGGCCGTTTTCGAGCTGTGTGGCGAGGTTTGCTGTGCAGTTGGAGGTGGGTGAGGGATTGAGGCAGAGAGAGAGGAGGGCGTTTAAGCAGCAGATATTGGTGAGAGTTAGAGAAGCATCCATTTCTGATGCAGAGGCTGCTACTATTATTGCTGAGGTTTTGTGGGGGTCTTCACCTTAGAACAAGATTGTGTTGTGATTAGAAATTGGGGAAATGGGTAGAAACTAGATCCTTTTGTGTTTGCCAATTTCAAAAGTTCTAGACAGTGATCAACATCAAAGCCGTTGAATTAGCCGGCAGTTTGTAGTTATACAACATGGATGTGGTTCAAACTTGTAAAAAAGACTAGTGATTTATACATTTAGTTGTCTTTGTATACAAATAGTGCAAAGAAATTGATGAATCATTTGGAAGTTTTGATGAAGAGATGCACATTCTGCTTCTAGTTTCTCAAAGATGTGAAATGGCAGGCCTTGTGGGTTTTGCAGGATTTTAGCGTCATAGTTGAAGCTGCAGGTTTAGTGGACTTCCAAAGGAATGAAGGGCATCTTAGCCTCTGTATTTGGCATATGCTTGTGGTGGTTTAGAGAATATCTGAATAAGATTGCATGATGCTGATATTGCTACCTAACCTAGACAACACAAAATGTAAACTAATCATGCATAAGAAACCAATTTGTTCACGTCATACGTGTATATGAAATTGGTATATTAAGAGAGACAGGTGGAGATCTTGGTCAAGTAATCGCGAGCTAATTTGGTCTTAATTTGTATATGATTATTGTTTTCTTACAACAAACCCCTAAATCCCTAATGCAGGCAACTCTGAGTCTGCTTCTGGTAATATTAATATTAGTGTTAAGTAACTTGAAGTTGAAGGTGTGAATTATCTCACTGAGGATTCCTGAAAATACCTGGGGATGGATGGCTTATCTTGCGGGACAAAATACCTGGGGATGGATGGCTTATCTTGCGGGACACGTAAAGTTTTGCTTATATCATGAAGAATATATCTACCTAAACCCTGTTGTTTAACAAAACATAATGTAAGTCATCACGAATATTCAACTGTTGAGAAACATGAACCAAACTGGTTACCTCCTACTTCTATTTAGCTTATTTTGTTGCCACAAAAACGATTGTAACTATACACTTCGCTGCCTCTATCCTGCTCTGAGTACATATAACCTCCGCCTACAACGGCCAAAAAATAGATATGGCTTGTGAGCATTTCTGTGCTACAGTTCTGATGTTGTAATCTTCCCAAAGGAAGAAAGAGATATGGTGACAAAACTTATCCAGTCTCCCCTGATTCAGCCTCCCCTAATTCAGTTTCCACTAATTCATTACTTGAATTTGCAACGCCCTTTCTCCGTAGGAGGGTCCAAAAAATTGTGAAAGCAGCGACCAGACCAAACGGCAGACTATCACTGCTGCTTGTCTTAATGCTTACCTTCCCCATCCTGCGGCTATTTAGATTAGCATTAACCGACAACTTCAAATTTCGGCCCAGCCGGGACTCAGACCGTAAATTTCCACCCAACACCATATCTTTATTGAAAGCAAGGATCGACATTGTCAGGGTGACAAAGTCATTTCTCACCGGGTAGTCTCTACCTCGTAAAGTAGTTTCCAGAGAGCCACCATATGCGACTTGTTCAAGATCCACCTTCAATTTGCTTACATTCATCATTTGGCCTGCATTCACTAGAAACTTCAACCTCTTCCCAATTGAAACTGATTCTTCAAGCTTGGCACCAAAGTAATACTTGTTCCCAAAAGATGTCAAAGCGACTCCACCATCAAAGACATCCTCCCACAGCTTCTTCTGATTTGCTCGCTTCTTGTTGCTGTGAAAAGTATAGATGGTATCTTTACCAGCAGATTGAACATCAAGACCTACAGAATGTACAGTTCCCCTGGAGTTTGTGTAAGCTGCAGCACACTCTGACTGAATGCTAAAATCTTGCTTATCCTTGCTCATCTGCCCCATGACAGAGGTAAAGAGTTCCTTATTTATTCGCGCAGCTGATTCCAAGCTTATACCATCAAAGCCCACATCATTATCCCATCCCTGGGGATCAAGAACAGGTCTCACAATCCACTGATCACTTGCAACAAGGCAACGGTATCTGTGTACAGGGTGATTACAGCCAAAACTTAAAGGGATTTCCATATCTGGTAATAAAACAGCCTCCTCTGGTGAGACCTGCTGACTCTCAGAGTTATCATCACTTGCCAAATTTTTTTCATTGGAAAGCTTACTTTCCATCTGCCTACGGTACTCTTCTTTCAACTGTTTCTTCAGAAAAAGGGTCTCCCGGTAATCCAATTCATTGAGATAGTCTGTTTTCTGTGATTTTGTCAACCTCTCAAACTGGGCTTTTGTCAGGATTCGGATTGCAGGTAATTGATCGTACTCATCTTCTTCCTCCATGTCTGAAAACAAGCTGTCATCTACTTCATTTTCCACTCCGCCTGGAACAATAGGATGATGTAGAAGAGATGAGAGGAGATGGGGAAGAGACGGCACATAGGCAGCAGCCGGGGGACCCAGTTCTATGCTGTCGTTAAATTTCAAGAGGGAATTAACATCACCTAGAACTTTTGTACAAATGCATAGTAACCAAAACTGAGATTTCCAAACCTGACCATTTGGAAGTATCTTTTCCCCCATGAAATTTGTCTTGCAATGAGAATGATTCTCAACAAAAAGTACTGGGTTTTCAAGTCTGGAGTCTGACACTGCCTGATGTATATAGTGCTGCACCATATCTATGCTTCGCCTTGCAAGTGCTTCATAGCTGATAGGGTACCCGTCTGGTCCATCTGGAAGGGCTGAGGAAGAATGAGTCATAACCAGAATGGTGCTAAACCAAATTGCACGCCCAAAAACTTCAGTAATTAGCCTTAAAAGGGGGAGATCACTATAGCTTTTATCAATGAGATCAAGGCGCTCGAAGAACAAAACAATGTCAGGTGGACTTTTTCTAATAAATCTCTTTACAGAGAGCATAATCTTCTTATTTCGGCGCAAGTTACTTGTACATACCCCTGGCAAAAAACCAGGGGTATCAATAACAGTTACTCTAATCCCATTCACGGTTCCCACAACCTCCCGAATGTGCTTTGTGCCGGGTCGAAAAGCATTGGTTACCGCTTTTGTTTGATCAAATATAGAATTAATTGTAGCACTCTTCCCCACTCCTGTTTTCCCAAGGACAAGGATTCTCAAAGAAAAATCCAAATCAGGCGGGCCAGCTGCTTCTTGTTCTGCTGTCATCACTCTGTTTCCATCACCTCTGAGATTAACTCCTTTCAAATCCGACTTTTCTGTTCGTATCACAGTTGCTAGGTGAATTCGATAAAGAACCTTCTCCACCATGAGGTTATCTTTTGATAGACCAAGCTGCCGGAGGAGTTGCAAGAACTTGGCTTGCAGATCATCAATTTTTGCCAAAGGATCCTTCTTTTTCTTAACAGAGCCACTATGCGATTGATCAGAATTTTCAACTACAACATGCTGTGGGGAAGGGCTAGACTGATTTTCCTGATCCCTATTCAACGAGTTGGAAGCTTCATTTGGGATGGGCGGGGCTACCAAAGTGGAAGAATCAGAAGCACCTGAAAGTCACAAACAATTAGCCCTTGCCTAGTCAAATAACTCATACATAGAGTTTGGTTTACAGTTTCAGCATCAAGAGTTGATAAACTGGATCACTGGCATTAAGCCATTACAACTACGATTCGTTGAATATGTAAATCAGATTACTAAAAGATGCTGTTAAAACATTTACATGAAACTACAAACATTGCTTCATTAAACTGTATTCTTTCAAGTAGAAGTCATATACACTGATGCGATTCTTCATAGTCAAACTAAACAACCAATCTTAAAGTATAAGATGGAAGGTACTACCTTGGTCAGTAAGCACTTCATTAGTCGAACGCCCCACACTGAAGAAACTATCACTTCCTGATAACGGGGAGACCACTGACTTGGATACCAGCTGAGAAAGAACCCAATCTCTAAAACCCTGCATCCTTGCTGCAAAACATTCACAACCCACTAGCACACATCAGAACCAATCAAACTCATACTACACATTCTACTGCAATAAGCAAACCAAAACAAAATCATAACTCCACAACTCCAATGGCAACATTCACCAACTATATAAGCACATAAAAGTCAAAATTCAACACAAACCATAAACTTCACCAAAAAAACAGGGTGGGTAAATTGGTTAGTTTCTTAGCCATTAAAACCTAAGGGGTATCTATCCAATTGAGTATTGAAGAAAAATCAGGAACCAAAAACAAAAAAGATTCAAACTTTATTACTGCTTGTGATTTCAGAGCCCAATAATTTCTCGCAAGTTTAAGAATTTACAGATGAAATTGATGAAGAAGAAGTAGAGAGTTACCTGGGATGTACAAAATTTGGGGGATCTAGCTGCAGGTACTATGAGCTTTGGAGATGGAGGAGAATCAGAAACCCTGGAATGGGGAGTTGAGCCAGCAAGGCTTCTAGGGATTCGGAAATTGGGGACTGAGAGACGAAAAGGGGGCGACAAAATAAAGGCCAGGTGTGAGAGGTTGGGGGAAGAAGAAGAAGAGGATGATGATGATGATGATGATGATGATGATGAGTTTGATGAAAGATGACCGTATGGTGATAAAGAAAAAGACAGAAATTTGACTGGAAATTCTTGTATGCACGACGTGTATTTACACGATAGAATCTTAACCGTTCATAACAATTCATATGTTTGACCACCATGTTTTTATATTATTTCTTCTAATCCTGACCATCCATGTATGTATGTAAAGATACACGCCGTGTACTAAAGATTCTCTCAAATTTGACACCAAATAGCAAAGAAATTAATATGACGTACAAGATATAAAAAACAAATCAAATATTTTGGTTTTTGTAAAGAAAAAAAAATCAAATATTTGGCCTTTTCTGGTATTACTCTTGTATTACCTGCACACCCAAGCAAAAACATATACACACGGATGATGAGAGATAAGTGAATCTAACGATCAAAAATAAATACATGATACGTTTTAAGTTATTTTTATTTTTAATTTTTTATTTAAGTACTTATCTCTAAAGACCGAAAATAAATACATGATACGTTTTAAGTTGTTTTTATTTGAGTGCATATGATTGAGATGCATTTATCTCTCACATACTGTTAAAATTGTCGGGCCCTTAAATGAGCAGACATGTTACGTATAAGATGGAATAGTTCATAACCAATGAGGCATATATAATAAGAAGATATGTATGCTCACCTAAGTGAAAACTTTTGAGGGACAAGTGAGTGCTGCAAAAATGCAACAACTTTAAGTTGTTATAATTTATTCTTTTTAGTCAGTCGTGCATGTAGTTGAGATGTATTTGTCTCTTGCAATGCCTTAAAATTGTTCCTCATGCCATTTGTGCAAAATAGAGGAAAATTTGATTCCGTAACATTGAACATTGAACATGAGGACAGCCTTTTTCGGGCATTCGAGCTCGTTTAGACCTCAAAAGGACATAATCCAGATACCGACTAAGGTGCTTACATTCCCGCTGCGCAATTGAGCAACTGGTCAGTCCAGACATCAAGAGGACATAATCCATTTGACAACGAATCGGCATAGAAGCACGAACTTTTACATTGATTGGACGTACTTTGATCGGAAGTATCAGGATCAGGATCAGGAAAAACAGCATTGAGTATGAACTTAGACCAGATGAGTAAGCACCGAGGCCCACGAGATTCAGGATCGGGGTATTGACGCTCCCACAACAAAGCCAACTTGCGGTCGTTTTGTTGTCCGATTTGAAGCAAGTATGGAGAGTAATATGGGCCAATGTCATCCACTCCTGGTCTTGCCATATAACTACGGGGAAGGACAGTTCCGTCGGTTCGGAGACCTTCAACTGGTTCTTCGAGCCATTCACGCTTCTTCATGTCGAATACATAAACTCCAGGGACCACAACCTGCTGAACCCTATCACGCCTCGCGGAAACTGCCTGTGAGGGATTTTGACTACAAAAGGAAAATAAATAGTCGCCGTAAAGCACCACGCCGGCGGACCAAAGACCCGAGAAGTGGCCGTAGTCCTCGTCCCATTTGTCTATCGTCAGATCATATGAAAGCATGAGATTGGAATAATTCCGGCCCATACCTTTGATGTAGATGAAAAGCTTTGTTTCTGTAAGTGCAAGAAGACGTGGGTGGTTGGTGCGGTACTTCTCGGGTAGGCGGCTCAGCGGAGGCGGAGTAGGCAGCTTCTTAAGAATCCCTTTCTCAGGAGACAATTGGTATTGATGGCATCCTACCGAATAAATCAAACCGTCATGGCCAACAGCTGCTACACCATATTGTTCTTCTATATATTTCCCACCATCAAGCACCCATTCACTTTTTCCAAATTCCAAGTGCTTAAATCCAGCAGAGTCCTCCCCTTCAATCTTCTCCGTATCGATATCTCCACCAATCAGGTATAGATGAGAATTTAAGACGGCAAGGCTGTTATAGCGCAATTCTGTATCGGGAATGGAGAATCGTCTGATTACATCACCTTCAGATCTACATTCCATCAGTATGTCATTGTTGCCGTCAGATTTACATTCCATCAGTATGCCGTTGTTGCCGTCCTCTTCGTCATTGTCAGATGAGGACGAAGACGTGGACGACGAGGATGCTGATTCAGTTGATGAGGACAAGGACAAGGAGGACGACGACGATGAATCGGCCTCCGTACGTTTATCCTCAATCACGTACCAGCAATTTTGCTTGTCCTCCCCGCAGCACGCTACCCTTACGTAGATCGGTCGGTCTCTGCATCTTTCGTCTCCGATTGCCATTATTGCTAGCAAGGTTTGGTTGTTCTGTTTCTCTTTGGCGTCGTGAAAGAAGGAGAGGCTTAACAATTTATATAAGGCTAGGGTTAGCTGTTTTTCCTATTCTTTATAGGCAGCTTGTACGTTTATGATTTTTTTATTATATTTTTATAATCCTTTATTATTTAGGAAAATTATTTCTTCGGTGGAGCAGGATATGGCACGAAATATTGAGATTGAAATAGGATTTTTGTCTACTGCATAATCCCTTATTAACCAAGAAATCAAATCAAAAAGATATATTGGATTGATTTCTTTCCCTAAATTAATAGGACGCCACTAATTCCTTTTATGCTTTCCGTTTCAAATTCAATTTTAGCACAACTGGTGAGCAAGACGTACGTGGCGTTACAAGGAATTATTCATCTTCTTTAATTAATTAATTCTATATTAACTAGCCTCTGAACATGTGCTTTGTACATATCAATTTTTTTTTTAAAAGAAACAGAAATAATCTGTGACTATGCGTATGCGAAAGGGCCGTAGGATTTTCTGGTCTACTATATATATCCTAGGAGGCACAGAAGCGCCGGACCACTCGCGCGTCCCTCTTCTGAAGCGGAAGCACTCGGAAGCGCCCGGAGGCGCGTTGGCGGACATGGCATTCTCTCACTCTTAAGGTTTTTCTCTCACTGTACGTCTAGGTTTAACAGATGGAAGAAGACATTGATGTGGTGAAGTTGGTAGCTCAATTTATCTATTACTTAATAACTTATTAATTTATCAAAATATTATTTAATTTCTTAAATATTGTTTTATTTTTTTGAACAAAAATAATATTGTTGTACATCATTTAATATATACTAGATTGTCAAATTTATTACGTATAAATTATTCAATATACTACTTTATTTGACGTATTTATTTATTCAACATATTATATAAGTTAGTTCGATGTACTATAATAGTCCATTTGATGAACGTTAAACAAACAGATTTTGATGCACCATCAGAAAATCACACCAGTAGTTCTTATCATGTTAAGAAAAGTTCAAGATGAGATTCAAGGGGTGACCTTAATTTCAAGAAGAAAACGGTTACTTGACTCATTTTTATGAAGTCCTCATAAATGAAAAATAAATTATATGTATTACGGAATTATTATGCTAATCGTTCCAATCATTGACACAATTATATGATTATGCGTAGGGTGTTCCTAGGTGTTTTTCAAGTTAGCTAGGTTGTTTTGCATAGTTCGATTTTTACATCGCCCACAAGGATGAATTATGTTCATGTTGTTCTCCTACACTTTATTTGATAAATAGAATGACATTAAGCAATAGGTGAGTCCCCTCATCAAGAACAGTGTGTCCATTTGACAGTGAACTGACATAGAAGTGAGGATCCACAGTAGCGGGACCAATAGTAATAGGATTGAGTATGAATTTGGACCAAAACAGCAAACACTGAGGCAGACCAGATTCTGGATTTGGGCGTTCAGACTCCCACAGCAAAGCCAACTTGTGATCGTTTTCCTTTCCGACTTGAAACAGGTATTGAGTGTAACCGGGACCAGTCTCATACATGTCTGGTTCACTCTCGTAGTCATGTGTCTCGTAAACACCGGGGAGCACGGTTCCGTCAGTTGGCAGACCCTTAACTGGTTCGGGAAGCCATTTACGCTGTTGAATATCAAATACATATATTCCCGGAACCACCTCCTGAACCGGCTGCATACTCATGGTAGCGGGAGGCAACTTGGGATTCTGAGTACCGAAAGCAAACAGGTAGCGGTCGTCGTACCCGAGATATCGTCGTAGCCCTCGTCCCACTTGCCCTGTCCCCAAATCATATGAAAACATGAGATTGGGTGTATTCAGGCTCACAGTGACATAGATGAGAAGTGTACTCTTTGTAAGAGCAAGAAGATGAGACTGGTACGGCACGTGATTGCTTTCCGGGATCAGGCAAGCCGGAACAGGCAACTGTTTAAGAATGCGAGTTTCAGGAGACAGTCGGTATTGGTTACATCCCACCGAGTAAATAAAACCATCATGGCCAAAAGCTGCTGCACCGAACTGTGCATGTAGCAATTTCCCACCACCAAGCACCCATTGAGGAGTTTGCCCTAATTCAAATTGCTTGTACCCGATATTTTCCTCATCTTCATTCTTCAATCAGATATATATATATGAGAGCCTAAGACGGCAAGGCTTGTAGAGCGGACGTCTGAATCGGGAACAGAGATTCGTCTGATGTAATCAGATTCAGAGTAACACAACAGGCCTTTCTTGTCGTCGTTGTTGCCTTCCTCGTCGGATGTAATAAAAAGAGCTTCGTCAGGTTTCTCCTCAATCACGTTCCAGCAATTTCGAGGCTTGTACTTCCCCCTGCACGCTACCCTTACGTAGATCGGCCGGTCTCTGCAGCTTTCGTCTCCGATTGTCATTGCCATTGCCATATCAATAACTTGAATATTGCTAGGTTTTGTTCGATTCTCTGTTTTCTCTTTGGTGTGAAAGATGGAAGCTTAACCTTGCATCCTCCTCTTTATATAGGGTTAGACATCCTATTCTCTATTTGGGCTTATTGGGCTCGAGGGTGTGTTGCTGTTTTAGGCTGCTAGATGGATCTGGGCCACTGAAGTGCCTTGGGCCCATTTGGCTGATCTACTCCTTCTGGGCCAATTGTTTCGGTATATGCTTGAAATAAGACATTGATGCAATATATACCTTGTGAATGAAGCTTTTTTAGTTGCTATTGGATACACACAACACATTAGAGGAAAAATGATCTATTATAAATACTTGAATAGGCAGGTAAAAAAATTCACATCATATCAATTTCAAGAAACCAATACAATTTTGACCTTGATTACTTCCCAAATGCAAGACTGCCCCTAAAATTCAGGCTCACTTTGCTCCATCTGAGAATCATAAATTACTCACCACTCTAAAGCCTCAAAGGTGTCCTCAGGGCGCAACTAGCTGCCGAGAATAGCAACTCGATGACAAACTGTTTAAGCTAAGCAAAACAGGCAGGAAGCTGTTCGTTTTCTAATTAACACTCTTTCCTGCTCAGCATATTATGCAGACCCCTGTTTCTCACTCGCTTTGTAAAATAGCATTTTCTGTACATAAAACATCATGTAGCCTTGTGCAGCCCTCACAATGTCCTCGTTAACTTGTGTGATCCAAGCATCATCACACTTGTACCAGTTATTACTTAATCGCAAGTAGGTCACATAGTGGCCAGCATCCAGCTTGCCTCTGTGAGTTACGACAGCAAACAACTCAAATTCTGAACATAACTCATTCGGAGCTTCTGGCTCATCCCCATCCAAAGGAAGAATCCTATTCCCAAATCGATTCCTTAATATGGAAGAAGAAAGATATGGTGCCATGTCCAAAGAAAATGGAAACTGCAGATAACGGTCAACCTTCCTTGACATCTTTCGTGTTGAAGAATGCTCAAATCTTTTGATATGGAAGCAAGAAACCAAAGGAAGCTTCCTAATGGACATTTGCTTTAGAGACTCCTGTCTCACCTGACACTGCTTGCAAAAAAATTTCTGATCAGTGCCCAATCTCTCAGGTCTTGTAAAACGGTCCAGGCATCCGACAAGGGTAGACATGCCACAGTTCTGGCCAGAATTCACGCAATCTGCAATGCCATTGCAAGAATGATTTGACTTTGTGGAAACCTTCTTGGCAGAACCTGGTTCCAGATCCAGTGAGATGTCTACGCATGGATCAAATGTTGTTGACGTAAAACCACAAGCCATACACATGACATCAGATCGCAAGATGCCAGAGAAAACTCTATGAGCCACACAACAATCTCCAGTGCCTGCAGTACAAAAGAAATGAAGATTTATCAGAAAGGCATTTAAACTTTCCTATATCTAAGAAGAATAGCACTCTCCACATGAGACAAGTAAACATCATGGACAAAAGATATCCCGCAAGCAACAACATGAATACCCCAACTACCAACAGGTGCTGGAGACATAATCTACGCCGTTTATCAACTTAAAGGAATCGTCCAATTCTTTAGGTTTTCAATCCACTTTGTAATTTGACCCTAAACCTGGCAAAAGGTTGAGTTTTAGTGAGAATTGTGAAAGGTGATAATGCCCTAGATAAACCCAAGACAACTAAGTGAAGGTACACTTACTGGAGTGAAGCGGATAACACCATAAAGCCAGCAGGCAGAGGGTGAAAATAAGCCCTAAACTGTGAGCAGAGGGTCAACTCCTAGGGCAAAAGCAAGGTACCTAGACTCACATCCTGCATTTAGATGTCAAAGCCACCTTAAATTCTCAACAGTATTCTGAGTCACTCCAACTAAAAAGAAATAACAAATATACAAAAGCTAGGGATGGCAATTGCTCACAGAGAACTCTAAGTCAATATATTGCAAATGACACAATGTTTGTCGTCCCTTTATGTTCTAGAAGGCCATCATCAACTTTTTATCTGACATAAGAGAAATTTTTTGCAACAAGTGCCCTTAAGTCATCTAAATGTTCCACTAGTTTGCATAAAACTGCTACATATAAACTTAAACGCAGATACACCATGTTCAGAGCTGGCTGAAGAGGAAGTTAGAACATCTACAAACAACTAAAAAATGTTTGTAAACTTGAAAGTAATTACAGTTATCTACTGTTTGTGTAAATCTGTAAATCTATCTCAAAATAAAAGCAAATTAGACCAAAAAAATATGAGCTATACTATTCAACCGAGATACCAATTATCTTGAAAGCATTTTATAAACAGTATCTAATGCTGTTTCATATAGAGAGACACACAGCCCCGACTAATTCAAAATCAACAATGGAGTTCAGTAGTGGCCAAACATCTAATTAAACCTGAACTGTACAGCAATGACCAGAGAAGAGCTACATGTCTGATGTCCCCTTGCTCAAATTCCTCTGGTTAACTAGACATGTCACTTCAACTTTAACTAGACATGTGATGAAAAAACAATTCTCCACAATGATTCACGAACACAATGCCGAAATTTGATTTGCTAGTTGTATCCTATCCCACCTGAAGCATGCAGAGATAAATCACAAGAAGAAGCCTAATTAGAGGTTTGGATTCAAAAAAAGAGTAAACCTTGGCTCTCGGCTTTCCTCCCCTCCTTTTCGACCTTCTCATGAATCCCATCCAGCGTCGAAATGAAGAACTCATGCGCATCCTGCTGCTCATAGCTCGCCAAATTCGCGGCGTATTGCCACCAACTACAGTAAAACCAAACGAAACAAGGTCAGTAAACTATAAAACAAACAAATCCGAACCAAACAAAACCACAAGGTAAGAAAAATAAACAATTTTACACTTAAATAAATTACAATGTGAATAAAAAGCAAAACTACAGCATACATTTCATATAAGGCTACCCACATTGTAATGTAGAGCTTTCACAGACCTGTACAACGGCTTGTAATCGATCCGACGCCGTTTGCGGATATTCTCCGGCGCGTGGATCACGCCGGAGGAGGACGCCGTGGCGGTCTGAGCAAGGACCACGGCGGCGTCGAAGTCGCAGTCGTAGACCTGGTCCCTGCACGCGCAGCAGAATAGCTCGGCGCGGTCGACGTCGACGGCGATCTCGTGCCCCAGAGGCATCGACGCGGCTTGCACCGCCGCGTGGGAGCGTCCGGACGGCGCGTGGCAGTGGACCGCGGCGCAGGCGACGCAGGCGTAGATGCGCGAGTGGGAGGGATCGGCACAGGCGGCACATCGGGGGAGCTCGTCGGGATCGCGGCGAATCGAGGCGCGGCCGCCGGGGGGGTTGATTCGGAGGCAGTCCTGTAAGGCGCGGAAGGGTTTGGAGCCGTTTTTGGATTTAAAGGAGGCGAGGTGAGGGCAGGGGTGGGGCGAAGGGTGGCCGTTGATATCGACGACATGGACGGCGATGATGGCGGTGGCGGAGAGTGGGGTGAGAATGGCGGTGGTGGCAACCCTAGGCTTGGAGAACATAAGGGTCATGGATGGGGGGAGATGAAGAGAAACCAACGGCTGGGATTTGGTTTTAGTGATGATGAGGACTGAACCTGTGTTCAACAAGTTTAGCTCTCAAGCAGGACCCAACCAACAGATTTTGTATTTTGTTTTCAATAGGAAAGTGAAAAGAAAAAAAATGGAGTAATCTTTCCTTTTTACTTCTGGTGAATAACAAAAAGTGAAAAGGAAAAATTACTTTATTTATGGAAATTCGTTTGGTTTTTCAAATATCAATTAGAGGTAGATATCGCTAAAGACTCTCTGGTCTTTTGGATGTCAAAATTCGAGTTGCAAATCATCATGGATGTCGAATTTAAGGCTTTAAGATAGTCGAAATAGAAATATATTTCATTACATTACAACGAAGTCTCGAGTTTTAATATAACATGTAAAATAACTTTACAAAAATAAATAAGACTTATCCGGATGCCAACATTTCTAAAGTACCGTGCCTTGAACTTGAAGCGTATGAGGTCTCGTTCCCTCTCCACCAACAACAAGTTGAAGCTTCCCAGTTACAATCCTCAGTTGCTATGCCATGGGTTGTATATTTTAGAAGGCCAATCACAACGGACACATCATCTGAATGGATATTCATGCTTTCGCGATCACGATCGGCAACTAACTTGCAGCATAGATGCTTTATAGCAGCAATGGACCTCGACTGGCTTTTGTAGATGTTCTTATGCAGGTAATACAAACCTCGAAAGGTCTTGCTCTTGTTCCGCTCTATCATATCTGCAACAGTATCGGTAACATAACTGTAGGCTATCTTTGTTTCTTCATTAGGCTTGTAAAGTTTGCGTGGCTTTTTTAGAGTAATACACCTAAAAACTATGTCTCTAAGGTCCTACTTATAGACTCACAATTAGTCCGAATTACAATAAGATTTAGAACCATAGCATGAATCCTAAACCATTACTTCTAAGGATAAACTTCAAGAATCCTAGATACACTAGAATAACATACCCAAAGCCTTCAGAAGTAAAGAATCCAAAACAGACAAGGAATCAGGTTTTATCCGCAACCCTAACAATATGTATCGGTATTCTTACTTCTCTTAGGAGTACATAAATTAGGTTTAAGACCAGTCAAAGATACTCTCCTAAATCGAATCAGGAAGATTTCTCCTTTGTCTCTTCTCTTCTAGTAATATATTATTTACATGGAGTCAGAAGTAAAAACACTTTGTTCAAACAATGGTTAAGGCGGGGATGATGATGGCTTGCCAATGAAGTAATGTTTGGCCGGACCTAAAGAAGTATATATGGTGGAAAGTGATGGACTCAAGCTGTAAGCATACCAAGAGAGGCTTGGCTTTACCTAAAGAGTTTAAGTCACGGATTTCAGAGAATGGTGAAGAAATGAATCTTGATCGGAATGTATTGGCATTGTATTGTTCCAAAGATAAGAGATTTAAAGCTGTCGTTTTGACTCATGAGCATGTTAGCTTTGATACAGCTATTCATAAAGAGAGTTTATGTACGTGGTACGCGTTCAGACATGTCTCACCAAAGAGACGTGGTAAGTCTTTTCCTACATTGTTTCATCCCCTGCTCAGCTCATGTGTCTTCTAAACAGTCCTAGGCCTTTGCCATTTTTCTCTTTTCCTATGTGATACCTTATTACTCCTTGCAAAACAAGGATGCCTTCATTCTTTATTTAACAACAAAAAGGATAATTTATTCACTTCGTCCTGTTACTAACGAAAATCAAAACATTCCAGCTAATAATTAAACCCCTTAATAACAAGGAAACCCATGCTTATTATCACTGAAAATCCCAATCCGTAACTCATAAGGAAAAACCAAAGCCTACTCGGACAAGGATTTAGTAGAGTTGCCGGAACTCATATTTAGCAACCCACTCCCTCACACTCTGCTCAATCCACTCCACTCTTTTCTTTCTTCATTCTTTCAGAGAAACCATGCCGAAGAGAAACAGATCCTCGTCTGCTTCGTCCATCTCCATGCCTTCTTCACTCCTAAACGCGCTTAGGGTTCCGGCCACGCGCAGCAGCAAGATCAGAACCTCCGATCTTGTTCAACAAAACCACCCCAAAACGACGTCGTCGCCTCTGTTCTGCAGAAAAACCTGTTTGTCAAGAAGAAAGAGGATCAAAAACAGGATGAGATCAATGGAAGACATAATGCGAGACGACAGGTCGTTGCTTCCCGGCGTCGGTTTGGTTTTGGGGAGGCCGAGTCCGGTTCACGGCGGGAGCGATCTTTCATGGACTGCTAAAGTCCGACATGAAACACAACAAGGCTCATTACGTCAAGCTGACGCAAGCCCTGCATGTCATGCACGAGTGTTTCGCACCGTCTATGGACCCCGTGTCGCACAAGGACGTGGCGGAGGACGTCATCTTCAACGAGGAAAGGGAGTTCTACACGGTGGTTTTGGAGAAAGGAGACAATGTGGCGACGGTGGCGAATGTGAGGGTTCATAATGACGTGGCGGAGGCGCCGCTGGTGGCGACGGGGTTTGAGTATCAGAGGCAAGGGATGTGTAAGGTGTTGATGGGTGAGATTGAGAAGTGGCTTAGGGAGTGTGGGGTTGAGAGGCTTGTGTTGCCTTCGGTGCAATCCGCGTTGAAGACATGGACGAGTAGTTCGATGGGGTTTGAGACTATGACTGAGGATGAGAAAGCTGATCTTCTCATTGATTATGACTACTTATTGGATTTTCAAGACACAGTTATGTGCCAGAAGCAACTGGTCTTGAAGAAGAACAAGAAGAAGAAGAAGAAGAATGTGAAATGTCATAGTGGGTCTAGCAGTGATGGCTCTACAATATCTCATGAGGATCAAGGCTCAAAGGTAGCCATGAGTACATTTATCTGTGGACGATGATTGATGAAGCTGATGAGCAAAGCTCAAACCAAGAGTCCAAGACATCAATTGTAATTATAGGAATGTGATAGGCTACTTTGGTTTTGTATGCTTCTGATGAAGTGTAATTTCAATTGTACAGAAAATTCAATTCAATATAATATTCCACATTTCATCGCTCTGTCTAATTTGGTTCTGTTTGCTTTTAAGTACTATGTTCTTGATTTTTACTGTGCTTTCTTTCTCAACAAAGCTTCATTAAACACAGCTATGTCAAAAGTTGGATGGGACTGATTTTTAGTTTAGATATGTAGCTGAATAGGGCTGAGATGGTGATGTAATTGACTGTATATGAGTTGCTTTCTTGAAACAATTGGTTTATAGTTTTTGTTGACAATTCTGCAGAAACTTAAGAGCATCATAACCTAGATTGAAAGTTTCAACCAATGTAGGAAGATATTGCTTTCAAGCTAAGCCACTACATGTACTATTTTCTGGTAATCAGCAAAATGTGTAAAAGCCTAATCTGAAGCAACCAATACTGGGACAGAAAAATTATAACATGGTCACTTCAATACCATCCTCTCTATATATATGATCTTCCAAAATCCTAGAAAAGAATCAGAACCTTACTGAACACCGGAGCTTGTCTACAATAATATACAGATTACAACCATTTTGGGGCTTCTGAGGACAAAGAATGATAATATTAGACAGCTAGCGTTTTCCTGTACATAGCATTCTAGCAGGGGGGACTTCAGTAATGAATAGAAGAAGACACAAACTGATCATTAGATTATACTTGTAAATGAGGATGTCAGGATGTAAGGGATGTTTGCGAGAGGACCACGTTGGCAGGCAAGGTCGTGAATGTCTTTGACAATGTCGAAAACAGCCTCCGGTTGTGCTAGTTTAAGCGCATTCTCGGACATTCTTTTGAGTTCATCCGGCTTAGTGCTGAACCATTCTGCCACAATCCTGGCTGTTTCCTTGGGACTTCTGGTGAAGACACCAGCACCATTGTCTACCACGTAAGGCACGTTGCCCTTTTCCTGAGGTTGTCAATTAGTTAGTACTGGCTACATTAACCAATTTGTCTAAGAAAATGCATAAATCCAAGAGAGAAGAGATAATGTCACTAACTTGTCCAGGAATGTAGTCATTGAGAATAATAGGAAGCCCTCTGATCAATGCCTCCGCAATTGTGCCTGGACCAGCCTACAAAAGATTGGAATAAGATAAACTCATTAGTCCCCAGATATGAAAAATGTTAGAAATTTTTTAGATTCGAACCAGATAAACTTGGTAACAGTTTACCTTCGTTATGATGCAGTCACAAGATCCCATCCATTTCTCCATCTGTGTCTCAAATCCTCTAATCTGCAAGTTTGAAAGATGTAAATGTGTTTTCCCCAATGCCCAAGTGAGTCAAAGTTTTATACACAGCAGGTCTCAACAAGCAAAGCTAGCTAGCTAGGACAATTTACCTTGACTGGGATGTTCCACTCATCAGATTCAAGTGTGGCGACAAGGTTTTTATTGCGGCCGCATATAATGATCAGCTGTCCAATTGGTTTTCCCAGTTCTTTATCAAAGAGGGATTCTCCCAGAGCTCTTGCAGTTTCCTTTACAGGCCCCATTCCTTCACCACCTCCCATCAGCAATACTGCAGGCAACTCAGGGTCCATTTCAAGTTCTTCTCTGAGTTGATCCTGTAGAAGCGAGAATTAGTTAAAGGCACAATTAAGAAAACTAGTCACTTTAATACAATGCACCATAATACAAACATAATCTCATCAGCAAAGAACCTTGGAGATTACTGCTCGGGCAAAAGAGGGCCTGATGGGCAAGCCAAAAACGCGTATTTGGGACTCTTCAAGGCCATCAACTAGGGCTCTTTTAGCTACCTCCTGCGATGGACAGTAACACCTATTGACCCCCGGATGAAACCTGCATGATGATCTTACAATGTTAGATACTGTAAGGTTTCCTAACAAGGCTAAGTAGCAAAGTAGCATACATGAAACAAACATTCTGATTAAACTGACCATGTAGGATGGCAAGTGTTGAGATCAGTAATCACTGTCACAAAAATCACTTTCTTCTGAAGTCCTTGCCATTTGAGAACCCATAGAGGAATATGTTGCATCAAAGGATGAACACTAATAATGATATCTGGCTTGTACTCCATTAGACCAGCCTCCACCTCCCTTCAATCACACTACATCACCATTAGTATTAACAAATCCCACTAGCTATACTGAAAACATGTAAGTCAAACCAGAATCAGGTTCTCCGGCTAGAACAATACTTATTGCATTTCAAAAAGAGACAACCATATACGTTCACAAGATTATTTAATCTCTCACAACTGATTAGGAAACAAGTGGATGATTAAGAATCATTTTAAGGAAGAAAAAAAATAGAAACTTGAAGCATAAGTAATCAAAGTGGTAAAGCGACCCTTGAATTGAATACAACTTTGGTGGGATATTTGTGACAAAACCAAAAGTATCCAGTAAACAATCACTGCTGAATTATCTAAAGGTTTGAGGCTTCCTTGAAAGCGAAAAGTGGAAGAAAGTTAAATATTTTACTTGGCATAGTAGGCTGCAATGGCAGCAAGATAGACACTGTGAATCCATCTAGGAGAGGTACTGTGAAATGCAACCTTCCATAGCTGAACATGTTTCACCATGAACTTGTAAGATCTCTCCATATCATTTAGAGGCCAACCCGTGTACTCTTTCCACACATCCTTCACAAACACCTGAGGCATCACATAAACCAACTCATTAAGCAAAGAAATTACAGAAACAACACAAAACCCAGAAAAATTCAAGAACAAAGAATCAATCTTTAAAGCTATTACGCATAGAAAGCTCAAAACTTTGAACCAAAATCACTATATCATACATCCAAAAAGTCAAGCTATAAGATTTCAGCTCTCCAAAAGTTCAAAACTTTGGAATCAAAACCGTTACATCATTCACCAAAATCTCATATAAAGCAAACAAAACCCAAGAAAACCCAGATGTGAAACTCAAAACCCAATTCAGAACCATACCCTGTATTCATCTCCAAACTCCAACCGAAACGCATCCTTAATCGCCTCCGCGGAAGCTCTGTGTCCGCCGCCGGTGTCACTCATCAGAATCAAAACGTTCTTGGTCCTCTCAGCTCCAATTTGCACAAGCTCCATAGTCCCCTCATCATCATAGTAATCGTCGTCCCTCTCAACTTCTCTGTGGTGATGATGGTGGTGGTTATGACCGTTATTGTTCTTGAGATAACTGCTCAGGTAAGAAACCCCTCCGACCCTCTCAAACACTTTCTCCGTTATTGACTTTCTCGGCGACGCCACCGACATCATCGTACTCCGGTGATCTTCAAACCACCACAGGCAGACGACGAGGAAGAAACTCAAGAAACCCAGATGGAGATAAAGGCCGGAGGTTCTTTCCCGCCACCGGAAATGGGGTTTCTCCGGCGGATGAGAAACAGAGGAGAAACAGGGGAGAGATTTAGCAACGGCTTTTTGTCTCTCAAAGGTATTTTTAGCAACGAAATCTGTTTTTTTAGGCGGGTGAAGATTTAGGGAGGTTGAACTGAGTTGGCAAAATGGGGAGAGACTATATTGGAGATTGGATGCTAGAATTATGCTTTGGAATTTCTGGGGTTTATGGGGAATTTTCTGGCCGTCAGATGCTGATGTGAATTTTCGGTTGGAATGTTCGGAGAGGAAGATACGAATCTTTAACAAGGTTTGTGACCTTGCAGCAGTGTTTGTGAATTATTAATGGTTCTTGTTATGGTGGAGTTTTGCTATGGGGGGCTTTGAGTTTTAGGTAATTTGCTTAGTTGTGGATTTTGGAGTATAGTTGGCGCCTCTCTGGCTTCAAAAGACTTAGTAATGGTTGGTTGGAGTTTGGGGGGCCTCATATGCAAGGCAAGAAAAAGAAAGGGTTTTGGAGGAGTTGCATCATCATGGTCATAATCAAGCTGCATATATATGCAGTTGCATAGCTGTGAATGTGATTAGTCAAGCATTGGTGTGTGCGTGATCAATCATTATCAACAACCTTATTCTAAGTTATCAAACTAAACTATAGATATTTGCTTTGAGATTAACCCTATAGTTATGAGTTTTTCGATGATCGATCATTGTTGATCCACATAATGAAAGTTTTGAGTTCAGATTCTTCATTTTCGAAGGCTTTAACTTTTTTTCTAGCTCTCTCACACTTAATATTGCATCCTATGTTAGGAATTTGGTACTTCAGGACGTGCACTCAAACATATGCATGCCTATTAGCCTTTGCTAATCAAGGAAAAGGGGTTGAAAGCAGAAAATTGAAAACGAAGGAGGGTGGAATACGAATTTAAGATAGAACCTAGGTAGGTAAGAATTGACGTGCAGCAGTGAATAACAGAGGAAGATTATTACTTTAAGCTAGGAGGATATGCGAGGTGCAATAGAAAGCAGAGTTGGTAATGATATTCAGATACCATTAAGTTTTGGATAAATGAATATGATGCATAGTTTTCTGAGTTTTCCTCATCATCTTTTTACCCAATTTCTGAAAATGATGTGACGCATGAATAGGATAGGAATATAGGATTATGAGATCAAAAGAGCAGAAAGGTACTTGCAGGACCAAATTAATGGGAAACAAGTAATGTTTGATGATTAAGGGGAGCCAAACAATGTGTGTTATAGTATTCCAAAATATATTCCAAACCAATAGTCATAAAATTTGCTCAATAAGTTGAGCACACGCAACTAATTTACAATCTATTGATTTCCTAACTTTGAAGTTTCAATTAAGAGAATGGAACCCATGTTTGTGTGTGGCAACAAAATCTATTTAATTTACCTAATCTTCCAAATGTTTTCTCTCAGGTCAATAATTCTTGGTCTTCCTGGAGAGAGGTTGAAGTATGAAAGTCAAATGCAGTTGACAACACATTTGATATTGTAAATGGGCCACAACCAAATAATTCTGTGTTTTTCTTTCATAAAAAAGATTAATAAATGTCATGAAATTTCATTCTGGAAAATACCCAGCAAGAGCAAAATCTATGTATTTTCACAGTTCACATCAGATGAGGTTTACTGGTGTCCAAACATGTTCTGCTTGAAGTTAAAAGGACTTTCACCATATCTCAGAAAGGACTATCCAGTTTTTGCTTGAGGCCAAAACAAGTAGTTTCTGATGACTGGTTCAGAAGATCCTCTAGAAGATGAATTAAGATGGCAAAAGGAAGAAGTTGATAATGATGAAATATGATGCTTCCTAGCTGGTTCCTTCCGCAAAGAGTCAAAACAGTACTTGATTCTTCGAGGTAAAATGCAGAGAGTATTATGACAATTTTGATTCATACTTATTCCCTTGGTGTAGTTACCACTCTCTATATATGTCTGAATGACTACATTATGTTTCATTGGAGTTGTTTTTGTGTTCTTGTGTTCTCTTGTGTTAGTTTAGCAGGGTGGACTTAGCTAATTGGTAAGATTTTGCTGGTTTAACCTCATGAGATCTCTTTTGATGCTTTCACTCAGAAGAAGAATGACTTGGTAGTGAAATTGCTACATATTTAAACTAACGGATTGCTGTTCTTGACTTTGATTTTCATGGAGCTGTGGTGGTGTTTGAGGTGCCTTTTTGTGTATGGGACTGGGACTTGTGCAGTAGCAACAACAGCTCCCTTTCATGAGAACGCCAAGTCATCTCACCTCGCCTGACCCTTTGAAATCTCAGTTATTAAACTCTTCGATTGTATAAACCTATAACAATGTAAATGTGGTACTCCATAACCAATACATAGAGTTCAACCAAAAGATAAAAGAGAGAATTCTACTCCCTCATTAAGAGCTGATAGTTGCTCTATTAGAAGACTTGTCAATATCTTTCAGGATAAGCTGCTTCAATCTAAATGGCATAAAAACCTTACCCGCAAACTGAGACCCAAACGCACCCAAAGCTAGCACTTCTGCCTTTTTCTTGTTCTGCAGCAGATGTTTCAGTTCAGGCTCCATCACATGCTCTTCATTCAACAAATCTGGGATCTTCTCCAAATCAGCTTGGCTATCTTCATGGTGGGTATGTTCATCTCGCTGACATCTCTCGGCTAGATTCCCAACCACTTAGTGTACCAGGGCAATTTGTTTGGCCCATCACCACAACCCCATACAATCTGCAAGTTCCTTGGATCGCAATCCAGAAGGCAAAACAATGGAAGTTTCAACTCCTTTGACACCTTTTTGGAGAAATGTACGAGTGTATGACTGCAGAGGTGGGGAAGCGTGCTCCGGCGATGAGGATACATGGATAGTCATTGCAAAAATCTTGAATCAATTTAGCAAACACGTCATAATCTTGCACCAGTAATACGAACAAGGCTCCATGATTCTTCATATCATGAGTCTGATGCATGTGTAAGAGGATTGATGGATGTACCGCATATGCTCGTATTACTGCAAAGGTATTCATTTCCATGCATCTTGAAAGAAAAGAGGCCTCCAACAGTACCTGGGGGAGACATGCAGTCGGAGTCAAGAATGTTGAGCATGGGTTGAGCGCATCCGAGATGTATTCCACAGCTGAGTCTAACACGGATTGTTCCCCAACGAGGTTGCGACAGGAGAAGTAAATCTGTTTTAGGCTATAGTATTTATCCATCTTATGAAAGTCAATGATAAGATCAAGAACATGAAGCAGAACTTGTTTACTATTCTCCTTGTTGTGACTTTTGGAGTGGTCCAGTGGTGCTTCGTCACTAATTGCAATTTTTTCCTTCAAAGCTTCGAGTCTCTTCAGAACTTCCGAGGGAGGGAGGTCACCATAGTCCTCCTCTGAGGACGAGCTAGGCAGCTCCAGCAATTCGGTGTGCATTGAGCTATAGATTTTCATCAACCGGAGGAGGGCGTCTTTGTCTGGTGTTTCAAAGCTGTGAAGCTGCTCACGAGTTTCACCATTGAAGCTTGGGACGTTAACCATTGTTAGAAAATCAAGAAGCTGAGATGCTTGTGGTCATTTAACCCACAAAACAAATATCTTTTAGGATTGTGAAATCCGATCAACACACCCCAAATTGAAATCCACACACCATTTTTTTCGTTTTTTTGGTTAACACATTCACAAAAATACATAGTTTAAGTCACTAAAAACCAAAATTTAAGTTACCAAAAAAGTTAAAAAAAATATGTGAATTTCACATTTTATGTTTAATTTTATAAATATAATTTAAATGATAATTTTACCCTCATATTTAACGGAAAAGTTAATGAAAGTATCAAACTGTCTAATTAAACATAATTTGGGGTACAAAAATGTCCTTTTTAATTGTCTAATTGGTCATACATCAGATCGGAGGAATTTACCCGAAAATAAACAACCGGGTTATACAGTTTTGTGATTTCCTAATTCCTGTAGGATTAATATATCTCCCGCTCCATTCGGGAATACAGCTAGGTATCTCTATATATTACGTGGGAGTTCCACTAACCAATTACTCTGACTACAATAACTTCATCAAAAGTTCAAAAGCTATTTCTTTCTTACTCGTCCCTCGATCAGCTTCTGTAATCCTTGTTCTTATAAATTCCATTGAAGAGTTGGTAGAATGCCGCCCCCTCCTTCGGCACCTGTTTATGATAATAATAATTATTATTATTATTATTATCCACCGCGTAGTGATCAGAATATAACAATCAGACCCACAATAATGATCACTGCAGTAATCTTTGTTATTTTCATCCTACCATTAATTTTGGTCTCGCGCAGCAGGCAGTGCCTCTTGGATTGTTTGTACGTAATAGCTTCGCCGCTTCGTTTAATCCTACTTGCCCTCCGACCCCTCATTCTATGGCTGAGACCTCGTCGAACGGATCGTCAAGCCCCACAAGACATAGAAACAGGCATAGGTGACGGTGACGGGGGTTTACCAAGCGCAACTGCTACACCACAAGCAGCTGCACAGCCACCAGAGACGACGGATGATCCGAGCAGGTTTTATGAAATAAAAAGTAGCCAGATGGATGGTGTCTGCTGTATTTGCCTGGGGGAGTTTGAGGAAGGAATTGAGCGGGCAGAGCTTCACATGTGTAAGCATAGTTATCACCGTGACTGCATTGATCTGTGGCTACCTAAACCATGCCCACTTTGTCGTCAAGACCCATTTCAATGTAAGAGAGAATGGTCCACGTTTCAGAGACCAGCCACATATATATAGAATTATATTGCTTTGAATTAAACTTTGAGAGGCCGATTCAAGTTTGCACTTATTACTTAGTAAGTATGCATTTAAGTTCCTAAAAAATGAATCCTGGTAGAGCTAGGAGATTTTAGAGAGAGGAGGGAAAGTAGTGAAAATATAAATCCGCCCACCGTGGGTTCGCCACAAGGTTAAGAGCCTTGCGCTCTACCAACTGAGCTAGACGGGCACATACCATCATCAAATGATTTACAAGAGTTTCTCACAAAAGTGTAACAAGCTTGATCAGATCACGCAAGTACCATCAAGTGAAAACACCAAAAACCCTTCTGCCATGTCTTCTTTCATGATCCCTGCTATATATGAGAAGCAACTCAATCGAACAACATGCATGTCTCTAGCAACAGAAGGAATTCCAAAGAGGACTCTCTAATACATCGGATTCATGGATTCATGTTATGAAACAAGTAAACTATATTGTTTTTTTGTTTGATTTTTTGCTCAAATGTTCTTAATTTAATGAGAGAGATTCACGCAAATACACAAATGTTATAAGAATTAAAACTTGCCAAATAAAATTATAATTCATTTTGGATATAGGTTTGAATTCAAATACCCATTGTTTTTGTAAAACCGACGGTACACTCGTTGTTTTAACAAAACCACTCGTTCTCGAACCTTCATGTTCGCCTATAAATGAGAATCTAATCAGTTTTATGATATGTGCGCAACATCTTGGGTCCTCTATAAACTGATATAGATGGAGAAATCTTTCGAGGCGTACAAGTGTCTCGATGAAGAGCAAGATGAGCGAGTAGTTAGAAAGATTGATAACAAGAATAATTTACATTCATCGGATCAATGATCTACCAGAAATGCGGTTTAGAGGTATATCGATCAATATCCTCATTTGATTAATTATTGTTTTCTCCATAATGATGTGAAAAGTTAGGTATAGAGATAAAAGAATTTATATAATATATACATACATACATATATATGTATGAATGATGATTTGTTCTAATGTATTTTTCGCATTACAAATTATACAGGAAACGCTTCCGAATAAGCAGTTTTGGAAGCATTTTCTCATTCAGCACCCAGATAAGAACAAATCTGCAAGTGCTGAATCATCATAGTGATAGGTCCAGGACTCCAGGTTAACTCCATCTTGGACAATGTCATTGTGGTGATGCACGACAGTAGATGATAGCTCGCATTGCCAATATCCAGTTCATATCCCCAGGCTTTTTTTGCACGGTAGTCATCCGTGTAATTTACAGGTTGTAAACGATGAGATCCACATCATGCTCATCCTTACCAGCCCTTGATGAACCACCCCTTTCACTCATAACGGGGAGAAACGGTATCCCATCTCGACGTTTTTGGTATCTCTCACTCTGAATTAACATTCAACACAAGAGGAGCATCGACTGCATTAACTGACACCAGAGATGTCGCAAGAGGAGCAAATACAGGCGTAGCTGACACCGGAGGAGCCACGGCTAATTTTCAACTTTTATTTGATTGCATTAACACATATGTAACTAATTTCTTTTTTTCTTTTTTATATATCAAATGAAGTGCAATTTTCAATTTGTATATTTTACCCATATTGTCAAATAGATTATCCAAATACAAACACGAAATGACACTAAGAAGCGAAAAATATTTTCTTAATGTTAGATACTCGATATAAGCATCATTAATTAATTTATTTTCGTACATTTTGAAACTTTTATCAAAGAAAGTTTAACCCAGATTATTTTGAAATCCTGGCTACGTCCTGCTCTTATAACAACACAATAAATGTCTGATATGATCTCCTCATGATCTCAGTTCCATATGTCTCTTACCCAGTCTCCATTGGAACTTTGAACTTTGAACATTGACATGTATCACTTTAGTCAATGCCATTAGGTAGTTGTAGAAAAACAAAATTAATTTTCATCTTCTTTTGGAAATTCTTGTATGCACGACGTGTATTTACACGACACAATCTTAACCGTTCATAACAATTCATATGTTTGACCACCATGTTTCTATATTATTTCTTCTAATCCTGACCATCCATGTATGTATGTGAAGATACACGCCGTGTACTAAAGATACTCTCATCTTCTTTATCCGATAGAAAAAAAAAATAAGAAGAAGAAAGAAAATGACTTGGGTTATCGAAGCCCCGACCCAATTGTGGCCCAAACCCAGTCTTTCCTTTTCAGCCCCGTTTTTATAACTTTCGTGTCTAAACGACCCTTTGCATCTTCCTCCTCTTTTATCCTTATTTCCAGAAGGCCCCAACTTCTAGGGTTTCCATCCATTGCAGTATCACACCTTGCACCACCCCCTCTGCAGGTAAAACCCTTTCTTCTCTCTCCCAAAACCCAAAAAGTTCAATTCTTTGCTGGTAACAATTCAATTTCATGTAACTAGTCAATCAGTAAATGGTCTACTAATCAAAGTCAGGGTCTTGGACTTTTGATATTCATGTCTATCTGGGAAAAAGGTGCTTGCTTTGTTGAATTGTGTATTTGAGGATCATCTGGGTTTGGATTGTTGACTTTGTTTGGGTTGACCCACCATGGGAATACATTGAATGTCTCCATTTGGTATGTAAGGTTGATCAAAGATGATAACCCATGTGCAAGAATTATGTTCTGAATTGTGACAGGTCTCTAGTGTGTGCTCCCATTAAGGTTTTGAACTGGGTTTTGCTTTGTGTATGTAATGAAATTGTGTTTATATCTATGTATATATATTAGCATTGTAGTTGCTTTTAACTTATTTGCTTAATGACTGCATTGTTAGATTACAGAATTAACTGGCATTTGCAAATATGGCCGTAGTACATACATATGGTTATTAGATTGTAGTAATCTTGTATTGTTTTGAAAACTGAATTATGAATGTCATATATTTTTATCTGAGTTTCTCATTCTTTTGTTTATATGGTTGGAGTTCAGTGTGATGGTGAGGGCAAAACTTATCTTAATCTGCCAGTGGGGTGGCGAATTTGTCAAGAAGGATGATGGAACCATGTGCTATACTGGAGGGGATGCGCATGCTGTAGATATCAATCATGAAACCTTATTTGATGATCTCAAGTTGAAGTTAGCTGAAATATGCAATTTAGAGTATAAATCTTTGTCCATCAAGTATTTTCTACCAGGAAATAGGCGAACTCTCATCACGTTATCCAGTGATAGGGACCTGAAAAGGATGTATGAGTTCCATGGTAATGCGGTAACTGGTGATGTTTTTGTCATAGGAAAAGCTGGCTTCGATGCTGATGAAGCCTTAAACACACCAAGAAGGTATCGTCTTTGTTATTTGTTTACCTGCATCTAAATTACTGAAATTTACTGCTAAACCAGTTTGATTAAAGAGGGACATTGATATCACGATTTCCTTTAGAAAAAAGTGATGGCAATGCCCTCTATGCTGTATGATGAAGAACATTGACTGGTAACTGTGGCATGTTGCAAAAATTTGCTTGCATTGATAGCATACGCCATGACTTAATGGTTTGCAGGGCATGTGGGTTAAAATTGGCAGACTCTGTGACTCCTACTGCTGCCTCCAGTACTTCAGCTGTTGTTTTTCACGCTGATGCTAATCGTCCTGTTGCAGCTAATTCACCAATTGCACCTAGTAATGTTAATACCACAGTTGTTCCTGCTGCTTCAAATATTACTCCAGATGTCCCTTCCCTTCTTCCTATTCCACAACAAGCAGGATCTGTTGTATATGACAAAGAACAGACTCAAAGCCCAAGTGGATTGACTCATACTGCTCACATTTCCCCTTCCTTTACTGATCATGCAGATGCTACTACTTCAATTCCAACCGGTTCCATTTCTCTTGCTGCTGATGCAAGTGTCCACAGGTTGGACATAATTGATATGGACTGCACCCCTGCTGATTCCGTTAAGAAACGAAGGCGCACTGCTGCATGGAAAATTGGTCCAGATGGCCCTACCATTGTTTCTATCAATGAGGATATTGGGGATGAAAGAAATTCTGTGTCCAAGAAGAAGAATACTCTCAACTTTAAAACTGCTCCAGAAACTGATAATGAGGATCAGGAAGAGGATATCGTGCCGTGTAATAGCATTGACCATAATCAGGACATTCTAGGCCCGTCAAATGATGTTCTGTCTGAAGAGTTGGTCACATTGTGGAAGGATGGTATCACTGGAGTTGGACATGAGTTCCCAAGTGTTCAGGAATTTCGCGATGTACTGCAAAAATATGCCATTGCTCATCGTTTTATGTATAAGTTTAAGAAAAATGACACTAACCGTGCAAGTTGCATATGTATAGCTGAAGCCTGTTCTTGGAGAATTCAAGCATCCTGGGACTCATCTTTGGAAAAGTTTGTGGTAAAGAAGATGGAGAAAAGGCATACATGTGAAAGGGAGGCCTGGAAGTTTTATCATCCGAAAAAAAATTGGTTAGTTAGTATCATTAAAGACATATTAACTGATAATCCACATCTGAAGCCGAAAGAAATTGTCAGTAGCATTCTTCAGGATTTTGGAATTACGGTGAACTCTACTCAAGTACGGCGTGGAATTGAAGATGCAAGGGAACAACTTATGGGTTCTTATAAAGAAGCTTATAACCAGTTACCTTGGTTTTGTGAGAAAATGGCAGAGGCAAATCCTGGTAGTAATATTAGGCTTTTCACTGGTGAGGATAAGAGATTTCAGCGTCTCTTTGAATGCTTTCATGCATCAAGACATGGGTTTGAGAATGGTTGCCGACCTATTCTTTTTCTTGATTCTATGTCCTTAAGATCAAAATTCCATGAGACATTTATTGCAGCTACTGCTTTGGATGGGGATGATGGTGCATTCCCAGTTGCATTTGCAATAGTAGACACTGAGAATGATGATAACTGGCGTTGGTTTCTGGAGCAATTAAGATCATCTGTTTCGACCACACAGTCCATAACTATTGTCTTTGATAGAGAGAAAGGACTGAAGAAATTAGTGACTGAGGTATTTGAGAATGCTCATTATGGCTACTCTATGCACCACCTTCTAAGAAGCTTCAAGAAAAACTTAAGGCCGCCTTTTCATAAAGATGGGAAGGGTTCTTTGCTAACTTGTTTCATGGCTGCCGCCCAGTCACTCCGACTTGATGGTTTTAAGTATTTTATGGATCAAATTAAACTGGTTTCATCACAAGGTTATGACTGGGTCGTCCAGATTGAACAAGAATGTTGGACAAATGTATTTTTCAAAGGTGAGCACTACAATCATATTAATGTCGTCATTGCAGAGACATACGCCAACTGGATAGAGGAAATGCGAGCATTGCCCATTATACGGAAGATAGAAGTGTTAAGCTCTAAGCTGATGGAATTGTTAAACACTCGTCGAACTGATTCAAGCACTTGGTCTACACAGCTTACTCCATCCAAGGAGGAAAAACTGCAAGAAAAGATTCTACAAGCAAGTCGCCTTAAAGTATTATTTTCAACTGATACTCTTTTTGAGGTTCACAATGATTCCGTCAATGTTGTGGATCTCAACAAAAGGGAGTGTAGTTGTCTGGATTGGAAATCAACTGGGCTACCTTGCTGCCATGCTATTGCTGTTCTCAACTGCACAGGTAGGAATGCGTATGATTTTTGTTCAAGATACTATAAAGTTGACAACTATCATACAACTTATTCGGAATCCATAACCCCTGTGGTGGTGCCTTTCAAGCCTTTGGATGGTGATAAAATTGAATCGGAAGCTGAGAATGTACTTCCTCCATCCATCTCCAGACCACAAAGCCATGATAAGGAAAACCAGAAGAAAACAAAAGGTGTGGCCAAAAGGGAAGTGTTTTGCTCAAACTGCAAGGAAACGGGACATAATAAAACTACATGCAAGGCAGGCTCTTAGGTTTCCATTTGCAAGTTACCTGAGAACTGGTGTACTCTTTCTTCATCTTCTGAGGCTCAGTTTTCTTGCGAGTCCATGTACAGTGTTGTTCAAACAGATATATTAGGTTTATGGTTTGACTACAGATAATTATTTGTTTTTGAGTCTAGTTAAAACTTAAAACAATTTATAGCGTTTGAATTTCTTGATGAAATGTGTAATCGCAATACTGTATGCACACACCTGTGACCTGTTACAGACTTTCAGGAAGGAGGTTACAGTACATACGATGAACATGTGAATATGAAAATTGAAATTCTAATGTTCATAGGCAACCAGAAATTGATATGAACTAGATTTTGTTACTTGCAATACTGCAAAAAAGTCACTTCCTCTATTCTGCCAGGAATTTCCAACAGTCAGTAAGTACTGAATACAACCTGCATTAACAGTTCCAATGTTTCCATCTAGCTGTGGATCTTCTAATCTAGATTCTAGACAATCAGTATCGAGCTATTAATGGTGCAAAGTTAACATCTTTACAAAATAATACTGTCCTCTGTAAACTTCAACTTCGGAGCACACAACAATGAGCAGGGCAGGGCACAAAAATATCTCTGAAACTTGTAACATGCTCACAGCTCACACAGTCAGCACGCCAACATGGCCGCAGATAAAAGTTGCTGACTTGCCAGAGAGTTTATAAGGATGACATGAACTCTCAAGAAACACATTTCTGCCTGAGGGATCCTTGCAAATTCCACGTATCAACTTCTCTAAACCTGCTCTCTTAAATCCTCGATCTTGGGCAACAACCCAACACACAAAGGACAGGGAGGGTCACATCTTTCTTCAAAACTTGTTTTCTGCTCCAAACATTCAGTATGATAAACATGGCCGCAAACTAACACTGCAACAACAGAGACTTCAGTAGAAGACAACGTGGTCCCAAGGAATAAAGGTTTGCGCCTCAATGGCTTTTGACAAATCCCACATAACATCTTCATTGGATCAGCTGAGGCAGCATCCATTACCAAGTAACTGGACCTAATTCTGGCTGGCCGGAAAAAGGGTTTTTCCTTGATTTCTGGGAAAAAAAATTAAAAGAAAAATTAATGCAAGCAAACTGTGACCAAATTGTAGATGTTATGCTACTGAAGAAATGAAGATTCAAAAGGAGGACAGCAGAAAAGAGACCTGAGTGACATCCAGAGTCAGAGCTGCATTGAGTAGCCAACTTATAAGAGAGCTTTTCTTCACGTGAAGGAGTACCTTTTCCACGAGAAGTTGATGCAGTGGCAACATGGCCCGAGTTACGCCGAGAGTATTGATGGGCATAGTAATGACGTGAACGTTTAAAAAACATTGATCGGCCAACGCTCTGATGATGTTGTGCAGCAGAAGGGTGGGCATGTAGTAGCTTCAAAGAAGTACCGGAAGTATCCAGTACAGAAGACAGAGGCCTTAGATGTTTACCAGAATCAACCGAGTGCAATTGTTTCTGAACAAGTAGAATTAAAAAAGTAATAATAACTATTTCTCTCCCAGTATGAATTAGGAAAACACTGAGCAATTTCTACTAAACAATATCAATCGGATCATTATAGATGAGAGATTATCTATAATGTAGCATACAAAAGTACCACAATAACAACTCTGTAGCAGGAACCAAATGACTATATGAATAAGAAAGGAAAAGATTGCTAACCTCTTCCGACACTAATTCCATTCCTGAAGAACATGAAATGATGTCTGCAATACCCCAAATAAAAACCTGATTATTAGAATTTCACTTACTGGCATAAATGCCATTCATCTTAAAGTGAGTATCAACTCATAATCTGAAACATAAATCAATTCTTACACCAGACACGAATGCAATATCTGAAAACACTTTAAAATTGAAAAAACCTCAACCATCAGAGGTTTTGGCCTAATCAAAATCGTTACATACAGACAGAACATAATATCAAAATTGAGCAAGACATTCTGAACCTTCACCAAATGGAGGGTTTAAGGAACCGGATCATTTCACACCAAAAGCAAACTTGTAATTGTAATACCAATATCCAACAGGGAAACAGATACAGAACCCCATTACTTCAGTAATTGATGAACTAGAAACACAACCATACTCGAATCCTAAAAAGAAGAAAACCCATCAACCCAAATGAGCCTAGTACCCAAGAAACCAAAGAAACAGCACCACACCAATCACACAACATCAAGAAAGATCAAAACTTGATCAAGAAACCAACACCATTCACCCCTCAAGAAACCAAACTGGGCCCAATTTGAGCAAGAACCACAAAACAAAGACACAGCACACATAATTGAGTGAATGCCATATCAAAGAAACAAGCTTTACCTAATGTTTCAACAAAAAGTAGCTTCCTTTTCATCTGGGTTCTTCGTTTTCAGAGCATTGTCAACACACAAAGGAAAACGTAAAGAAAACAAAGAGAGAATTGAGGGTGTTACCCGAAGGAGGAGGATGAGGAGAAAAGGGTGGGGTGTGATCATCATCGGAGCGTGGCCTCTTCTTCCCCATAAGTGTTGTTGATGAAAATCTGATTCTAGTTGGATCTGTGGCTTTGCGGTCTCAGCGGACACTGTTGCTTTTGCGGAGCGCACGGTCCCCAAAATGTAGCAATCAAAGCAAAACCATGAAGGGAGGAAGATAGCAGTGTGTGTGTCGTTTTGGTCAGGTTGTGGTGAACAGAGGAAGCCAACACGTGCTTGAGATTTATAGGGAGGAAGGAAATATGGAGAGTCATCATTTCTATGTTTCCATAACCTTTTATCTTAATCTCGATTAATTACTTGTTTTTTCATTCACGGTAGACCAATATTTGAGCTTACTAAGAGCGTTAATACTTGGTCATAAGAACGTAGAACTCCTATGCAATTGAGAAATGTAAAAGTTGTATCACTAAAACGTTGTGTGTTAATTTTTTGTGAGGACTGAATGAATATATAAGATTTTGTTTTATGTGTATGTTAATAGAGACTGTTACAATGAATCGATACAAAAGCGTTAAGGTACATCAATGTTTAAGTTGCTAACCAGAGTTTCAGTGGTGTGATCCGGTGTAGATCAGCCCAACATATGCCTCTGCTTTTCAGTTTTCACAATTTCACAACTGAAAACAATATGTAATCTACTTCCTTCTTCTAAATACTAGGTGGATTTGGTCCTAAATTTTGGTTTAAGGGTATGGGCTGAGTTTTGGCCCTTTGCTAACTATTGGCCTCATATAATGGCACGGTCCAACCCAACAACATATAGTCTCATGCATTCAATGACAAAGAACCACAATTAGCTAAGTTACAATTTCATCACAAGATCAAAAATCATTTATGAACTGCCCTTTTGGATGCCCACATTACACCTCACAATGACAACATTATACCAAGCAAAAACACAACTACATTAATCTTACTAACACGGTAAGACGATTGCCTTATCCACGTTTCTTTTGGAATCTCAACAAATACGAAGACATACCGATTACGTTAACAATAATTCACAATGTAATCAAAACATAAGCATTCTCAAGGCCTCCATCATAGCAAAGCCCATTGCGCTTCATGGACATACTCCTCACGTAATCAGAACATCAATTGTGGGCCAATAATTCATTGGATCATGAATGACATAGATAAACTGATAGTGATATTCTATCAAACAGGAATCTCACATGCTAGCTAAAAATAACAAAAATTCGAATCACAAAAGAAAAAGAAATAAAAAAGAAAAAAAGAGAAGGATAGAATAGAAGTGTACAGAAGGAAAAGACAATTGGGGCACGAAATAAATGCGTCTCGAATACGTTCTCTTTGCTAAGTTATCCTCTATCTAGATCATAGAATAAGCTCCTCTTCATCTTCTTCACATTTAAAGAAAGGCTAAGTCGGTCATTTTACCACATCAAGCTACACAGACAACGACACATGTCAGTGTTGTTCTGGAGATGTCGTTTTTGGCATTGTTATGTTGTCCCCGTTAGCAACTTCCTTGGCCTAAGGAAAGGTATGGTGTCAAATTATGGCAAATCTCACAAATTCCATTAATTTGGTCTATTAGATTATATTAGATTAGATTAGTGTTAATTGCCATACATCAAGAAATGTGGGTGTTTAGGTATGTCAACAAGTACAGGCCATTGAAATTTGAATTTGTGAGTAATAACTATTACGTGGTTTTTAGATGGACTGACCTGTCACTAAATAATCTTTATAAGATACATAAATAATATAAACAAAATAATCAATAAGATATGTTTCTCTTGTCTAATATAACTTGATTATAAAGCAAATGCTTACATGTTTGTATGATATGACACAAACACGGTATTGAAAACTTTGAAATTTACTTGTAACATACATATAGAAAATCAAACACAACAGTTGTTAGACAATATATATTCTTTCAATACAAGTAGTGAGAGATCGAGATATTGAGTTAGAATCAAACTAAAAAACTTGCTCAATCATCCCCAATGTAAAAAAAAAAAAAGTTTTTAAAACGACATATAGGTATATACTAAATGCTTTAACTTTCATATTATATGTACAAAATCGAATTTATAAACTTTCTTCTTATATTCGTCACGGTGTCTTTAGGAACATATTTAGGATCTCAATAGATTTGTTCTATGGACTAGGCATGATTTTCTTGGAATGGGAAACAAGATAATGCAAAAAAGATTTGACTGAGTGAGGTGGCATTCTTACTTAAAACCCCAAAATATTACCAATATTAACTCTAATTTCTAAATTTTCACCATTTTCCTTTAAAAAAAATAAAAATCTGGTGAGTCAGTCCTATTCTTTCTCTTACTCTATAGCTATCATGTCACTCTCTTATATATAAACCCACATCACCCACATCACAAACCTCCTCGTATTCACTCAAACACAAAACACAACACTCCCAACCAAACTCTGTGTCTTCCTTTAGTTTTTGTTTCTCTTTCGGTTCGGTCGTGTTCGGCGTAGCTCTATGGGGGCGAGTATACTCCCAGATCTCGGGACCGAGATTCTGATTCCGTTCTGCGCGGTGGTCGGAATCGTCTTCTCTCTGCTCCAGTGGGTCTACGTGTCACGCGTTCAGCTCTCGCCGGCGAGAGACTCCAATTCTAACTCCGCCGGAAAAAATGGCTACAACGATTACCTTATTGAGGAGGAAGAGGGTGTTAACGACAACAACGTTGTTCAGAAGTGCGCCGAAATCCAGAACGCTATCTCCGAAGGTCCATGTTGTTCTAACTCTGTCTTTGAATTTTATGTCTGCTTAGACCTAACGTTAGTTACATATCTGTTTCTCAAAGCTTTGAGCTTGTGTAGTTTACTAAAACAGAGCTCTCAAATTTTGAGTTTTTTTTTTCATGGAGTTTTTGATGTATGTTGCTGCTGATTTTAGCTTTGTGGGTTTGTTGAATTGGTCTAAATTTTGATTTATATACTTAAAGTTTTGAGCTTTGGGAGAAACAGAGTCTTTCATATTTTGGTGGAAACAGAGTGTTGTAAAGTTCGAGTCTTTTTGTGTCTGCTTAAATCCAACGACGTCGTTTTCGTTTGAATATGAGTTCACAGATCGAAGATGGTGCCCTATACTGGAACCACCGAATGATTTTATTTTATTTTAATTTTTATGAAGGACCACCTGTTATATTTTACTGTGATATTTTCTATGGTCTTAATATTATAGCATTATCTGGATATCAACATTGATTCATCATGTTGTCTTTTGTACATAAATTTATTTGATTGAGTGTTAAGGTAACAACTTCAAATTACAATAATTTTTTGGTCAAAAGATAGTCTGTTTTAGGTTCTACTAACATCTTGATGATTCTATGATACAGGAGCAACATCATTTCTTTTCACCGAATATAAATATGTTGGTGCTTTCATGGTGGCATTTGCAATCTTGATATTCGTTTTCCTTGGCTCTGTGGAGGGATTTAGCACTAGTGGCCATAAATGTGCTAATGACGAAACAAAGATGTGCAAACCTGCTCTTGCAACTGCCATATTCAGCACTGTTTCCTTTTTGCTTGGTGCTATAACTTCAGTGGTTTCTGGATTCCTTGGTATGAAGATTGCTACTTATGCAAATGCCAGAACTACTTTGGAGGCAAGAAAAGGTGTTGGGAAGGCTTTTATAGTTGCATTTAGATCAGGTGCTGTCATGGGATTTCTCCTTGCTGCAAATGGTTTATTGGTTCTTTACATTGTGATCCTCGTCTTTAAGATGTACTATGGTGAGGACTGGGGTGGTCTTTTTGAGTCCGTAACCGGTTATGGTCTTGGTGGATCCTCCATGGCTCTCTTTGGCAGAGTTGGAGGAGGCATCTATACCAAAGCTGCTGATGTTGGTGCTGATCTTGTTGGCAAAGTTGAAATGAATATTCCTGAGGATGACCCAAGGAACCCAGCTGTAAGGCTTACCTTCTGTTAGATCTGTTAGATTATTTACTAAAGATTGGAAATTTGCTCTTTATTCACTTCCAGAACTTGTTTCATTGTACAGGTGATTGCTGATAATGTTGGTGACAATGTTGGGGATATTGCCGGAATGGGATCTGATCTCTTTGGATCCTATGCTGAGTCATCATGTGCTGCTCTTGTTGTTGCTTCAATTTCCTCATTCGGGATCAATCATGAGTTCACTGCAATGTTATATCCTCTCATTGTCAGTTCCATTGGTATCATTGTTTGTCTGATCACCACCCTTTTCGCAACTGATTTCTTTGAGATCAAGGCTGTAAAGGAAATTGAGCCAGCATTGAAGAGGCAACTCATTATTTCCACAGCACTGATGACTGTTGGAGTTGCAATTGTTACATGGATTTCTGTTCCTTCATCCTTCACCATCTTCAATTTTGGAACACAGAAACTTGTTAAGAACTGGTATGCTCTGTTTCTTTCTCTGTTAAATTATTGTCATCAATGATCTGTTAAATCTTTACGTCTATGGCCTTAAATTTAATTTTAGTTTAGGCCATGTGAAAACATAATAGGATCACTTTTGCTACATCATGCATATGGAAAACCTAGCATTTTATATCTGATACTTATATTAGGTCCCATGAATGTTTAGTTATTGTTCAGTCTCTTGCTACTGAATTTATTTTGCAGGCAGCTGTTCTTATGTGTGTGTGTGGGTTTGTGGGCTGGACTTATCATCGGATTTGTAACAGAGTATTATACCAGTAATGCGTACAGGTAACTTTATACTTACTACCGTTTCCCTATAAATGGTCTTAATTGTCTCTTCATCTAACTCCCTGTTGCAGCCCTGTGCAAGATGTTGCTGATTCGTGCCGGACAGGAGCTGCTACCAATGTCATTTTTGGCCTGGCATTGGGATACAAATCTGTCATTATTCCTATTTTTGCCATTGCCATTAGTATTTATGTTAGTTTTAGCTTTGCCGCTATGTATGGTATAGCTATAGCTGCCCTTGGAATGCTTAGCACCATAGCAACTGGATTGGCCATTGATGCATATGGTCCAATCAGTGACAATGCCGGAGGTATTGCTGAGATGGCTGGCATGAGCTACAGAATCAGAGAGAGAACTGATGCTCTTGATGCTGCAGGAAACACCACAGCTGCTATTGGAAAGGTTTGAACTCTCTCTCACATTTCCAGCTGCTTCTTTAGTGTTTCTGAATTGTACATTGTTTTTCAAGTTTTGAACGATCATCAAAATTTGGATGATGAGTTGTATGTGCTTCTATGTATAGGGTTTTGCAATCGGCTCCGCTGCTCTTGTTTCCCTTGCTCTATTTGGTGCCTTTGTGAGCCGTGCTGGAATTGCAACAGTTGATGTGTTGACTCCAAAAGTGTTTATTGGTTTGATTGTGGGTGCAATGCTTCCCTACTGGTTCTCTGCCATGACAATGAAGAGTGTGGGAAGTGCTGCTCTAAAGATGGTTGAAGAAGTACGCAGGCAATTCAACACCATCCCTGGCCTCATGGAAGGTACTGCCAAGCCTGACTATGCTACGTGTGTTAAGATCTCTACTGATGCTTCCATCAAGGAAATGATCCCACCTGGTGCCCTTGTCATGCTTACACCCCTCATTGTCGGTATCTTTTTTGGTGTGGAGACTCTCTCTGGTGTCCTTGCTGGATCCCTTGTCTCTGGTGTTCAGGTAAATTCTTCAGCACTATCTGGATTATAAGCTTTTGCTGATGCTATTGCATATGATAACCTGTGAACTAAACACATTCACATTTACAGATCGCTATCTCTGCATCCAACACCGGTGGTGCTTGGGACAATGCCAAGAAGTATATTGAGGTAAGCAATCTCCTGCTTTTTTTTTTTTTTTTTTGAATGATAACAATCTCCTGCTTGTGGTAAACATAATCTAGTTTTGCTATATAGCCTACTTTTGTCCAAATTTTATCGATCGTTGTAGGCTGGAGCTTCTGAACACGCAATGAGTCTTGGTCCCAAGGGTTCAGATCCACACAAAGCAGCTGTCATTGGTGACACTGTTGGAGACCCTCTCAAGGACACATCTGGCCCATCTCTCAACATCCTCATCAAGCTCATGGCCGTTGAGTCCCTTGTCTTTGCACCTTTCTTCGCCACACACGGTGGCCTCCTTTTCAAGCTCTAAATAAAAACCCAAGATATCAGACAAGCGAGAAGTAGTCCAAGCTCTCCTCTCCCCATCAAGTGCCGCATTTCACCCCAATTCTCCGACGTTATCAAGCTCACCTCCATCAAGCCGATCCTTTCACCTTGTCACCTTATTAGTCTGTAGGACATGTTTTAGCCTTTTCAGTAGTTTCTGAGATTAGACTTGACGGGAAGCCTGAAAATTTTCCCCCTTTGTCTTAGGGGTTGATGTAACGTGGAATGGTGATTGAAATTGATAATGATGATGATGATGATGATATATGAAACCTCTTGACTGTTGCATTTCCCAGGATATTAAAAACAAAATAAAAAAAATTTACTAGTTCAATTATATATTTGTGGTAAGTGGAACTTTTTTCCTTCTCTTTACACACTATTTGGTTTCTGCATTCATTTCTGCTACATGATTATGACTTTGGCTTCCGGTTTAAACGCCTTCATTGCTTGCGCTGGCGGAGCCAGCCTTATTTCACCTGGCCTTTTTGAGTTTTTGAGGGGTAAAAAAAAACTACTTCATATATATGTATGTATAAACGTAATTATCATCCTCAATTGAAGTTACTATGTGTGAGAAGTTGCGATTGTCTCTAAAAATTGATACAGACTACCAAATTAATTATAATACTATTGTAGTTAATTAGAACAGATATTTAATGGTTTTGAATTTGGATCTTTTTTTAAGCAAAGAATATGCTGCATGCAATATGCGCAATATATGTTAGCACTATTAATTAGAACAGATAATGTAAGTTGATAAAACAAATAATATTTAAAAAGTAAAAACCCTGGAGCTCTAGGATTTTTTGGCCATTACAAAATAAAACCCTGGAGTTCAAACAAAGCTTCCCAAATTTCCAAGCCCCCCATTTTTGAAAACACAATCAGAAAATATGAGCTGTACAAAACTCATATAAACCCCTCTCCTCTTTTCTCCTTCAACATCTCACTGGGTCTGAGAAATCTTCAGACCTCTTCTTCTTCTTCTTCTCCAATTTCCACAATGCCACCTCTCTCTCTCCACCCTTTCCCTCCAAAACTCATCCCCACTCCCTCTCTCCTCTTCAACCCCCAAACCCCCAACCTTTACCCCCAAAGCTCCCACCTTTATTATCAAACCCCCAATTCAACCCCAAAACGACGCCGTTTTGGTCCCCGTCCCCTCCAAATCAAATCCCTAGACGCCGCCCAGGTCTTCGACTACGAATCCAAGCTCGCCGCCCAGTTCCGCTCCTCCCAAACCCTCACAATCGCCGTCATCGGCTTCGGCAACTTCGGCCAGTTCCTCGCCAAAACCCTAACCCGCCAAGGCCACACCGTCCTCGCCCACTCCCGCTCCGACCACTCCGCCGCCGCCGCCAAACTCGGCGTCTCCTTCTTCCCCGACCCCCACGACCTCTGCGAGCAGCACCCCCACGTCATCCTCCTCTGCACCTCCATCATCTCCGCCGCCGCCGTCCTCTACTCCCTCCCCGTCCAGCGCCTCCGCCGCAGCACCCTCTTCGTCGACGTCCTCTCCGTCAAGGAATTCTCCAAAGCTCTGTTCTTGAATTCGCTTCCGCCCTACTTCGATTTGATCTGCACTCACCCCATGTTCGGCCCCGAAAGCGCCAAAGAGAGCTGGAATGAGCTGCATTTCGTGTTCGAAAAGGTCCGAATCGGAGAAGAAGGCTCCAGGGCTGAAAGGTGTGAGAAGTTCTTGAGCATTTTCGAGAGGGAAGGGTGTAAGATGGTGGAGATGAGCTGCGCAGAGCATGATAAGTATGCCGCGGGATCACAGTTTATTACTCACACTGTTGGGAGGGTGCTGGGGATGCTGAGGCTGGAGTTGACGCCGATTAATACCAAAGGGTATGAGACATTGTTGGATTTGGTGGAGAATACTGCAGGGGACAGCTTTGATTTGTATTACGGGTTGTTTGTGTATAATAAGAATGCGCTGGATATGCTGGAGAGGCTGGACTCGGCTTTCGAGGCTTTGAAGGCGCAGCTTTTCGGGAGTCTGCATGATGTTGTGAGGAACCAGTTGTTTGGCAATGCCGGGAAGGTGAGGCCGTTGCTGCAGGAGAATGTGAATCAGAATGGAGCTGCATTGGTGCGTTCTTCAATTGCTGGGAGGTAAGATCTTAATGCATCGTCCTCTGTTAGGTTATTAGATAGTGGAATGTGTTGGTTCAGTGACTAATTGTAACGAAATGTATTCATTGTAATGTTTAGACCCCTCAAAGTACATGTTCCGGATAGCTCTGGTGACGACAATTTGATGCTCAGGGTTGGAATTGTTGGTTTTGGCAACTTTGGTCAGTTCCTTGCCAAAACCATTGTACGCCAAGGTCACAAGGTTCTAGCCTATTCACGGTCAGACTACTCTGTTGTTGCTCGACAGTTGGGTGTTTCTTACTTCTCGGATGCGGATGATTTTTGTGAGGAGCATCCAGAAGTAATAATCCTCTGCACATCGATTCTCTCCACCGAGAAAGTTCTGATGTCACTCCCGCTTCAGAGGTTGAAGCGGAGTACTTTGTTTGTTGATGTTCTATCTGTGAAGGAATTTCCGAGAAGCCTGTTTCTTCATAGGTTGCCTCCATATTTTGATATTCTCTGCACACATCCTATGTTTGGACCAGAAAGTGGGAAAAATGGGTGGAATGGTCTTGCTTTTGTTTATGATAGGGTCAGGATTGGAAATGAAGAATCAAGGGTGTCAAGGTGTGATCAATTTCTTGATATTTTTGCTCAAGAAGGGTGTCGTATGGTGGAAATGTCATGCGAAGAGCATGATAAGCATGCTGCAGGGTCACAATTCATTACACACACTATGGGAAGAATTTTGGAAAAGTTGGGTTTGGAGTCGACGCGGGTCAATACAAAAGGTTACAAGACTTTGTTGAATTTGGTTGAGAATACAGCAGGAGATAGCTTTGATCTCTATTATGGATTGTTCATGTACAATGCAAATGCAATGGAGCAGCTAAAGAGGCTGGACAATGCTTTTGAAGCATTAAAAAAACAGCTTTTTGGGCGTTTGCATGGTGTTTCACGGAAGCAGATTTTCGAGAATGAAGATGATTCTCAAGTTATTTAGGAGCAACATTTGTTGCCAACACCATCAGAGAATGAATCCGCATCTACATCTTCTTTGGAGGCTCTCAACATATATTCATAACAACTAAAACCACCTTTGCACCTAATTTGTAAGTGGATTTTGCTTTTTGACTGTTAGCTTTTTCTTTGAGAATATACTGTACTTACTTGATCTGCTCATAAATTAGTGATGGAAAATGAATATTTGAAATCCTGAAGGCATCTATTAAATTGTATTTTTTTTGAATTGCTTTATAGTATGGCTAGCAGGGGAGTTGTCTCCAAGGCAATCCTAGCATCATTACAAGTGTTATAAACTTGTAACTTATAACAACATTATGGAATTAGAAAGTAACTGAACTGAGGCTTCCACTTTTCCGGATGCGTTACCTATTCACCTCTTGTTCATTGGTTTTATTAGTTGCATGGCAGCTTTGAGGAGATCACAAATCTTCTTTTAATGGAGAGCAAATGGAATATTTGAATTGTATCGATGAATTAATCAACAATTATTTGGTTTGTAGGTTCCAGTTGGATGAGCTTTATGATCACTGCACCTGATGGGAATCAATCAGTGAAGACATTGCTGCCACTCTGCAAGCCGCTTGAAGTTGGTTCCACAACAAGCTTTATCTGAAGTGACTTCTGGAGCACGCTGTGGTTCAAGTTGTTCAAGAGATTGATAGAGGAAGAGATGGTGGGATTCGTTGTTCTTGAGAAATACTGGACAGCTGAGTTATTAAGGGGAATGCATTGCTTGAAAAGGCGATTGACTATGGATCGGTAAGAAGACATTGCCATCATCCAAAGTCGTGATGTGTTTAATCTGTTGGAGGTTTTTGGCTTTCCCACCATCTTTGGTACTGACTATTTGGTGATGTTGTATCTTTATTAGAGTAGTAGACGTGGAGCTCGATTTTGGTGTCAACTGTCAAGGGATGCTCCTGTATGTATTGTTTCTCGCTCTCTGTTTACATCTATGAATAAGATTTTCCTGTTTAAATTTTTTTGGTGTCTATATACATCTTTAGCTTCATCATGATCTTTCTTAATGTTATACTTCCCCGTATCTAGTTTCAATTCTTCATCCAATTAGAACGAAATTTAGATAAAATAAAAGAAAACAAAAATAACAAAATCTGCTTAGGAATCATGCCTCCATCATCTCGGTAATACAACTTGAAGGTATTCATCTTGGGGTACAAGCCATAAGAGATAACATGATGCCACCATACTTTCAGTAATACAAATTTAAACTTCAGGTACGTTCATAACTCATAAGTCATAAGAGATACATACTGAAGGTTATATTATTGCTGCTTCGATTGGTCTTCTTCCCTGCTGGTGGTATTCGAAAAAGATGTCACCGTAGTTTTTCATCTTTTTGTACAACCTTGGCCGTGACTCATTGATGAGGCAATCAAAGGGTTCAATCTCTGTCTCTGAATCTGGGAAACAGAACACAGCGAAAGAAATCCTCTCCTTTTCTCCATTTATCACTACCTTGTGCACTGGGCTCTTGAACAGTCCATTAGTCATTATCTATGAATCACAAAGACCAGGTTTTGATGGCAGTTAGATAGTCATAACCAAAACATCGAGATTCAAAGATATTTAGAATCTTAGTTACCTCTACTTGATCACCAACATTAATGAGAAGCGCCTCAGGAACAATGGGAGCCCTAAACCATTGATCATCTTTCAGAAATTGAAGACCTTCCACCTCTTTGTCTTGCAAGAGAATGGTGATTATTGAACTATCTGAATGTGGCTTGAATCCGAGGACGCAATCAGGCCTTGAACACGGAGGATAGAAGTTAAACCTAGCCTCCATTTTCCTTTGTTCTCCATACTTGTCCATAAAGCAATCTTCCTCCAAATTCAATGACCTCGCCATGCTCTTAAGGAGAGTTTCTGTTATGACCTGTGACCTACTGGTAAATTGGTCTAGGGTATCCCTGCAGAGCACATCATTAGAAGGATTAATAACCATCTTTCAATCACTTGATAAATAGGGGAACTCTGAGTTCTGACCATAGATGTTACCTAAAAGATATGGGATTTTCAGGCCAAAACTTGTACTTGCGCTGGTCTGGTGGATATACAGTAAGGTATAGTCTGTCAGTCCAATCAAGTGTTTGCTGCTCTGAAAGTACAATGTCATTCCCGTATCCTTCAACATCGTTGACTGCCCTCAGATATTTCTGCTTCTCTTCCATTGGAATTGCGAAAAACTGTTTTGTGATTTCACGGACTTCGTCAAGGAATTCAGCTGTCATTCCATGGTTTATTACCTACAAAACAGTCGAACACAATAAGCAGCCTCAAACTGTTATACATAAAAAGTCTACCATCACAGAATTTGGTATTAGTTCTATTTTTCAAACTTCTAAGAGTTCCTCAAGTTGTTTGAATTCATACATGAAAGCAACACCCTGTAATAAGAGCTGATCTGAGTTTGTCGAGTTCTTCCACACCTTCTGAGTAAGGTGTAAGGAGACCAAGATCAATCACCGGAATATCCATCAACTCAACAGAAGGATCCGGAAGTGGGATTCCATCTTTGAGAATGTAGTTCTGTGGTACTAGTATTTCTACTTCAGTGAGTTGCTCTTGCACAGTTTTGGTTGGTAATAACTCAAACTTTGCAGGAGTGGAATATTCAGCCATGTCTTTCTTTCTGTGTGGATTCTGTGAAGGGTTTTTGTAGATTTAGCTGCAAGTGCCTCGCTGCTTCAATGATAAGCAAATGACACAAGTATGTCCTTGTTGATGAATTCAGAGAGGGAGATAGAGGGTAATTTTATAGGCCAGTATAAAAGGGTCACTTCTGGAATACGCCAGCTAGTGTAGGGTTCTGAAATGTTAGCTAGTCATGACACAGCTTATGAACTATGCATGTACGTCATCATATGAACTATGCATGTCATCATCTTTGGGTTCTTGTTTTCTTTTCCTGAAACCTCCATATAATTGAGGCATGGGGTAATTGTGTTGCTTTTTTTTCAATATTTATTGTGCATGAAATTCTAAAAATCAAAAGTTTATTCATAAAGATTTAATGGTCTTTCTAGGAGCAATGTTCATTCTAAGAATTACTATAGGATAAAAAATTAAGTTTGTGTCATTTTTTAAGCAAGATTATGCCATTGTTAGAGAGTAATTAAAAATGGATTCAACTTTTTAGTTAATAAAACTTGACCATTCAAAGTGTGATTTCTGGCTACGCCACTGTTTATGGAATACGCCAGCTAGTGTATGGTTCTGAAATGTTGGCTTTGTTGTCCACACTTGCTAGTCATGACACAACTTATGAACTATGCATGTACGTCATCATATGAACTATGCATGTCATCATCTTTAGGTTCTTGTTTCTTTTCCTGAAACCTCCATATAATTGAGGCATGGGGTAATTGTGTTGCTTTTTGAAAGTGAAACCTCCTTGAGGTATGTTTTTATGTGAATAATTGAGTTACTTTTTTGTTTTTTATTCTTTTGTTTTCTCTTGTTGTCCAATGAATCAATAATGGAGCTTTGTTTAGATTGGCTTCAGTCAGGGATTACATGCAGAACCAATTTAGGGTTATTTTTCCACTCAAAACTTAATGTTCCTCCCAAATCTATGATATTTGATATTTCTCGAGTCAAAGAAAGTTAAGATATTACCCCTGTATGATACACCAAGCTATAAAAATGGATATATGGTGGAAAATATAGGCATATTGGCAGATATGAAACCTTGGATGGATGACCAGAACTTATAGACAGTGATTATGATATAAAGATTTGAACACTAATACAGCAAGTTAGCAACCATGAAGCTAAGTACTAGGATTGCATTTCCGGATTTCCCTAATCATTTCTGTGATGCCATAGCAGCAGGGTCTGTATATGTGTAAAACCTTAATGGAATGCATCAACCAATTAACAAACCTTCATGGAGGATGCTGTAGCATATCTCTAAAAGCTTCATGGATTGCAACAAATCCGATGATGAAACCTTCATGGAAGAGATTATTGTTGCATTGCCAATAAAAAAGGGTCACTTCTGGTAGAGCGGCGTAGCTAGGGGTGGTCAAGAGGGTTCAATTGAACCCTCTCACATTTTTAAAGTTTTTTTTAGTCTTTATGAGTATTAAATATCAATGAAATGTAACTTAAATTGACCATTCTCTTCTTAAATATTTTTCAACATTAAGGAAATGATCGAAATACAAGTTTATACTATAAAAATACTCAATTCAATTAATAGAAATCGTGTGAAGGATTTCTTACCTTACTAATATACATGTACTTTAGTGCTTTAAATTTCATGTACGATTTTTCTTTTCTTTACCGTGCATTGATATTATCTCTGCAAAAAAAAAAAAAACACATTTTTTTTTTCAATATTTATTGTGCATGAAATTCTAAAAATCAAAAGTTTATTCATAAAGATTTAATGGTCTTTCTAGGAGCAATGTTCATTCTAAGAATTGCTATAGGATAAAAAATTAAGTTTGTGTCATTTTTTAAGCAAGATTATGTCATTATTAGAGAGTATTTAAAAATGGATTCAACTTTTTAGTTAATAAAACTTGACCATTCAAAGTGTGATTTCTGGCTACGCCACTGTTTATGAAATACGCCAGCTAGTGTATGGTTCTGAAATGTTGGCTAGTTGTTGTCCACACTTGCTAGTCATGACACAACTTATGAACTATGCATGTCATCATCTTTAGGTTCTTGTTTCTTTTCCTGAAACCTCCATATAATTGAGGCATGGGGTAATTGTGTTGCTTTTTGAAAGTGAAACCTCCTTGAGGTATGTTTTTATGTGAATAATTTTACTTTTTTTTTTATTCTTTTGTTTTCTCTTGTTGTTCAATGAATCAATAATGGAGCTTTGTTTAGATTGGTTTCAGTCAGGGATTACATGCAGAACCAATTTAGGGTTATTTTTCCACTCAAAACTTAATGTTCCTCCCAAATCTATGATATTTGATATTTCTCGAGTCAAAGAAAGTTAAGATATTACCCCTGTATGACACACCAAGCTATAAAAATGGATATATGGTGGAAAATACAGGCATATTGGCAGATATGAAACCTTGGATGGATGACCAGAACTTATAGACAGTGATTATGATATAAAGATTTGAACTCTAATACAGCAAGTTAGCAACCATGAAGCGGAGTACTTTGTTTGTTGATGTTCTATCTGTGAAGGAATTTCCGAGAAGCCTGTTTCTTCATAGGTTGCCTCCATATTTTGATATTCTCTGCACACATCCTATGTTTGGACCAGAAAGTGGGAAAAATGGGTGGAATGGTCTTGCTTTTGTTTATGATAGGGTCAGGATTGGAAATGAAGAATCAAGGGTGTCAAGGTGTGATCAATTTCTTGATATTTTTGCTCAAGAAGGGTGTCGTATGGTGGAAATGTCATGCGAAGAGCATGATAAGCATGCTGCAGGGTCACAATTCATTACACACACTATGGGAAGAATTTTGGAAAAGTTGGGTTTGGAGTCGACGCGGGTCAATACAAAAGGTTACAAGACTTTGTTGAATTTGGTTGAGAATACAGCAGGAGATAGCTTTGATCTCTATTATGGATTGTTCATGTACAATGCAAATGCAATGGAGCAGCTAAAGAGGCTGGACAATGCTTTTGAAGCATTAAAAAAACAGCTTTTTGGGCGTTTGCATGGTGTTTCACGGAAGCAGATTTTTGAGAATGAAGATGATTCTCAAGTTATTTAGGAGCAACATTTGTTGCCAACACCATCAGAGAATGAATCCGCATCTACATCTTCTTTGGAGGCTCTCAACATATATTCATAACAACTAAAACCACCTTTGCACCTAATTTGTAAGTGGATTTTGCTTTTTGACTGTTAGCTTTTTCTTTGAGAATATACTGTACTTACTTGATCTGCTCATAAATTAGTGATGGAAAATGAATATTTGAAATCCTGAAGGCATCTATTAAATTGTATTTTTTTGAATTGCTTTATAGTATGGCTAGCAGGGGAGTTGTCTCCAAGGCAATCCTGGCATCATTACAAGTGTTATAAACTTGTAACTTATAACAACATTATGGAATTAGAAAGTAACTGAACTGAGGCTTCCACTTTTCCGGATGCGTTACCTATTCACCTCTTGTTCATTGGTTTTATTAGTTGCACGGCAGCTTTGAGGAGATCACAAATCTTCTTTTAATGGAGAGCAAATGGAATATTTGAATTGTGTCGATGAATTAATCAACAATTATTTGGTTTGTAGGTTCCAGTTGGATGAGCTTTATGATCACTTCACCTGATGGGAATCAATCAGTGAAGGCATTGCTGCCAGTCTGCAAGCCGCTTGAAGTTGGTTCCACAACAAGCTTTATCTGAAGTGACTTCTGGAGCACGCTGTGGTTCAAGTTGTTCAAGAGATTGATAGAGGAAGAGATGGTGGGATTCGTTGTTCTTGAGAAATACTGGACAGCTGAGTTATTAAGGGGAATGCATTGCTTGAAAAGGCGATTGACTATGGATCGGTAAGAAGACATTGCCATCATCCAAAGTCGTGATGTGTTTAATCTGTTGGAGGTTTTTGGCTTTCCCACTATTTGGTGAGGTTGTATCTTTATTAGAGTAGTAGACGTGGAGCTCGATTTTGGTGTCAACTGTCAAGGGATGCTCCTGTATGTATTGTTTCTCGCTCTCTGTTTACATCTGAGTTTGTCAAGTTCTTCCACACCTTCTGAGTAAGGTGTAAGGAGACCAAGATCAATCACCGGAATATCCATCAACTCAACAGAAGGATCTGGAAGTGGGATTCCATCTTTGAGAATGTAATTCTGTGATACTAGTATTTCTACTTCAGTGAGTTGCTCTTGCACAGTTTTGGTTGCTAATAACTCAAACTTTTTAGGAGTGGAAGATTCAGCCATGTCTTTCTTTCTGTGTGGATTCTGTGAAGGGTTTTTGTAGATTTAGCTGCAAGTGCTTCGCTGCTTCAATGATAAGCAAATGACACAAGTATTTCCTTGTTGATGAATTCAGAGAGGGAGATAGAGGGTAATTTTATAGGCCAATAAAAAAGGGTCACTTCTGGAATACGCCAGCTAGTGTAGGGTTCTGAAATGTTGGCTAATTCTCGTCCACACTAGCTAGTCATGACTCAGCTTATGAACTATGCGTGTCATCATCTTTGGGTTCTTGTTTTCTTTTCCTGAAACCTCCATATAATTGAGGCATGGGGTAATTGTGTTGCTTTTTGAAAGTGAAACCTCCTTGAGGTATGTTTTTATGTGAATAATTGAGTTACTTTTTTGTTTTTTATTCTTTTGTTTTCTCTTGTTGTCCAATGAATCAATAATGGAGCTTTGTTTAGATTGGCTTCAGTCAGGGATTACATGCAGAACCAATTTAGGGTTATTTTTCCACTCAAAACTTAATGTTCCTCCCAAATCTATGATATTTGATATTTCTCGAGTCAAAGAAAGTTAAGATATTACCCCTGTATGATACACCAAGCTATAAAAATGGATATATGGTGGAAGATACAGGCATATTGGCAGATATGAAACCTTGGATGGATGACCAGAACTTATAGATATAAAGATTGGACCCTTAGAACACTAATACAGCAAGTTAGCAACCATGAAGCTCAGTACTAGGCTTGCATTTCCGGATTTCCCTAAACATTTGTGTGATGTATATTCGAAAGAAATGACTTCTGTTTACGTGTGAGCTTGGAAAGTTATAGCAGCAGGGTCTGTTGATTGTTAAAAGTAATCCTCAGATGATCTATTACTTGCTGTAGTGTATATGTAAAAACTTAATGGATTGCATCAACCAATTAACACACCTTCATGGAGGATGCTGTAGCATATCTGTAAAAGCTTCATGGAAGAGATTATTGTTGCATTGGTTTTTCTTGTGCAATAGTGCACAACTGCGTTATTTAAGTAGGATGCGTTGCGGGAAGAAGCAATTAGCCATGGATCGGTAAGAAGACATAGGTCCTGTATACATTGTTTCCTGTACTTCCAATAATGATCTTTCTTTATTTTATGCTTCTCCGATTCTATCTTCATCCCTTTAGAAGTTAGAACCAAATTAAGATAAAATAGATGAAAATGAAATGAAAATAACAAAATTTTCTTAGGAATCATGCCACCATCTTCTCAGTAATACAATTCATCTTTTGGTACAAGCCATAAGAGATACATAATCAGAGGTCATATTAAAGCTGCTTCAATTGCTCTTCTTCCCTGCTGGTAGTATTGCAAATAGAAGCCAAGGTAGTTTTTCAGATTTTTATACAACCTTGGCCTTGACTCATTGATGAGGTTTTCAAAGGGTCCAATCTCCGTCTCTGAATCCGGAAGACAGAACACAGCCAAAGAAATCCTCTCCTTCTCTGCATTTGTCACTACCTTGTGCACCGGGCTCTTGAACAGTCCATTGCTCAATATCTGTGCATCAAAATGAAAAAATTTTGATGGCAATTAATTTTGAAGCCAAAGTATTGAGATACAAAGACATTTGAAGCTTTAATTACCTCCGCTTGATCACCTACATTAATGAGAAGAGCCTCGGGAACAATTGGAGCTCTAAACCATTGATCATCTTTCAGAAATTGAAGACCTTCCACTTCTTTATCTTGCAACAGAAGGGTGATTAGTGTTCCATCTGCATGTGGCTTGACACCGAGTACGCGATCGGGCCTTGAACATGGAGGATAGAAGCAGAACCTAGCCTGCATTTCCCTTTGTTCTCCATACTTGTCCAGAAAGCAATTTTCCTCCAAATTCAATGACCGCGCCATGCCCTTAAGGACAGTTTCTGTTATCACCTGTAACTGACTGATATACTGGTCTAGAGTATCCCTGCATTGTAAATCACTAATAGGATCAATAACCATCTTTTGATTCCTTGATAAAAAGTTCGGTTCTAAGTTCTGATCAAATATGTGAGCACGTTACCTAAAAGAAATGGGATTTTCAGGCCAAAACTTTAGCTTGCGCAGGTCTGGTGGATAAACATTAAGGTATAGTCTGTCTGTCCAATCAAGTGTTTGCTCCTCTGATAAAACCATGTCATTCCCATATCCTTCAACATCGTCGGCTGGCCTCAAATATTTATGCTTCTCTTCCAGTGGCATTGCAAAGAATTGTTTCGTGACTTCACGGACTTTGTCAAGGAATTCTGGAGTCATTCCATGGTTTATTACCTGGAAATCACAATAAGCAGCCTCAAAAATGTTATACATTGCAAATCTACCATCATAGAACTTCAGATTTAGTGTCTTCTGACTTCTAGGAGTTTCTCAGTTGTTTGAATTCATACCTGAAAGCAACCCCATTTGGTTAGAGCTGATCTTAGTTTGTCGAATTCTTCTTCACTGATTGAGGAAGGTGTGAGGAGACCAAGATCAATTACTGGAACATCCATCATGTCAACAGAAGCATCTGGAAGTGGGATTCCATCTTTGAGAATATATTTTTGTGATGGTACTAGTAGTTCACCTTCAGCGAGTTGCTCTTGCACAGTTCTGGTTGCAAATAACTCGAGCTTGGCTGGAGAGGAAGACTCAGCCATGTCTTTCTTCCTGTGGATTTTGTAAAGGGTGTTTGTAGATTTAGCTGCAAATTTCTCAGCGTTTTTATGGTAAGCAAATGGCTGAAGAGCTTTTTTCCACTAGACTTGATATAATAATAGCCTATGATTATTCACAGAATTACTATAATAGCCTATGAGCTGTGGGATTGATTAGTGATCCCAGAATTAATATAATAGCCTATGTTTAGACATTTTAGTTAGAAGTATGAAGTCTTGATCTATAGTGTTTCAAGTGGTACTTCTCCTCTCTCATAGCATTCATAGTTGACATCTCCATAATTTTAACAACTATTGTGAAATTTCAGATCCATTTGGAATTAGTGTGCTCACAGGCCGTAGCAGTTGCCTTTGTAGGGTATGTCTTCTTATACAAAGGTTATTCTTATACAAAGATTTGAACACTAAAATAGCAACTATGAACCTAATAACTAGTATTGCATTTCCCTAATCAATTTTTGTCATGCATATAAATTTGAAAGAAATGACTTCAGTTTATGTGTGAGCTTATAATGTTATAGCAACAGGGTCTGTTGGCTGTTAAGTGGACAACTGAGTTAGTGAAGTCAAATGCATTGCATGAAGAAGCAATATTGATGATGGATCAGTAAGAAGACACTTTCATTATCCAAAGTTGTCAGGACTCATTCTGAATTTCATTTTGAAACCCGAAGTAAGTCATGTGGGGATCACCTCCAAGGAAAATTTACCGAAGAACTCTGCAAACCTCCCTTGAAAATGGACAACCCTAACCCGGAAAAATTACAGAACCACCCTCTTAACCAATATATCAATCTTCAACTCAACCCAAATAACCGAATAAAATAATACACAAATATTTTTCCGAAAGTATTCGGAGCTACTAAAAGAAAATCAACAAAAGCTGACAAAATCCTAGCAGATTAAACATATAACCTACTGGCGAAAAGTAGCGGAAAGATGAGTGACTATACCTCGTCGCCTCCTTCTAGACCCCACCCGAACTCTGCAGACTTGGCATTTTTAAAAAGAATGGCCCATGGGAAAATATTCAATTACGTCAAAGTGAGTGGACAAAAGTAAATTTGACAAAACAATAATATTTCCAAAACAAAAAAAAATACTTTCATGGAAAGCGTTTTGCATGCGACAACTTAAAAACTTAACTAAAAAATTCTTAACTGGTGTCTAGTCTAGCTAGACTCCTAAACTTTATAAAATGGTCTCTCAGGCTATAATTATATATATCAGTATGTATTTACACTCGTCATATTCCTTGTACGAAATCTATGAACAAATATATACGAAAAATAGAAAGTCATACAAGGCTACGACGTTGGCGTCTAACGCTCACGTAACCTCATAATGAAATTTTATCTCATTATGGAGGAAAAACACGTATAGCTAGCTAGCGTTTATTTATATACATACTATTCTCATAAACATCTATATATGAGTATAATCACCGAAATTCTCAATTTTGGTTATTTTTTAACAAAAGGAAATTATTCAACAATAAAACATTTCAAGCACATTATTTAAAACAAAGGTCCACTCACAAGTTAGGCCTAAGCTTGATGTCGGTCAAATTCCTCTTCCGCTCGAGCCTCCTCGTGTCCTGCTCCAAAAACATAATTGTTTTTGCACAATCCCGCCTGGGGTTAGCAAAAGCTGATAGTGGGTTATCCTCCTCCCGTCCTGCAATAACAAAGAGGACCGGGATGTTCCGATCTTTCTTCCTCCGAAGCTTAAGTCAGTATATTGATGAATAAGGTGAAGCAATTAATGATCATACATGATTAAGCTGGTGGCTGTGCCATACTTATGGCCCAGGGTGGGTTCCTTTTACTTGAAAACTGATGTGGGACAATTGTCTTTGCTGTTATTTCAAATACCCAGCTCCCTTATGCCTTCTGGAATCGCTCCCGGCCCAATGCTGATACCGAGGTCGGGCCTGGCCCATCTTACACACCGACGGAAACCTTAGGGTGGCCTCGGTTGTCTTGGCCGTGGCGGGATGTTTGCTGGTTTACGGGCTTGGGAGGTTGTTTTATACACAATCGACTACAAGTCCCCCCAAGTTCTCGTTCAAGACATATCTTGAGTGGGGACTTTGTTAAAATAAGCCCGTAGACCAGTGTACTATTTCAGATGGGTCCCACCATAGTCCCTCCAAGTCCGGACTCATGACGTGGGTTGAACGGGTATTCTTTTCTGAATATCTTCGCACAGGACTGACATTACCGGGCGAGCTGTGGAGTCCGCTCCGCGCATGGAGTTCGCTCCGTGCACAAGGACTGAAATTGTCACGCGAGCTGAGGAGTTCGCTCCGCGCATAAGGACTAAAATTGTAACGCGAGTTGAGGAGGATGGGTCTTCCCACAGACGGCGCCAAATGTTTCTGTACAATCCCGCGTGGGTTAGCATAAGCTGATGGTGGGTTATCCTCCTTCCATCCTACAATAACAAAGGGGACCGAGATATTCCGGTCTTTCCTCCTCTGAAGCTTAAGTCAGTATATTGATGAATAGGGTGAAGCAGTTAATGATCATACCTGATTAAGCTGGTGGCTGGGCCATACTTATGGCCCAGGGTGGGTTCCTTTTACTTGAAAACCGATGTAGGACAATTGCCTTTGCTGCTATTTCAAATACCCAGCTCCCTTATGCCTTCTAGAATCGTTCCTAGCCCAATGCTAATATCAAGGTTGGGCCTGGCCCATCCTACACACCGACGGGAACCCTAGGGTGGCCTCAGCTGTCTTAGCCGTGGCGGGATGCTTGCTGGTTTACGGGTTTGGGAGGTTGTTTTATGCACAACCGACTACAATAATTAAATCCTTAATTAAAATACCGACGCTTAAAGAAAATATGCATAATTAAATATGAGTTTTGCGCGCTCAACCATGCCTATAGCCCTAAATCTTAATTTTGCCGCAAACTAAATTTCACCACAAATACCGACATCCTGAAAATCACCTTCCACCTTCCTAACCATAAATAATCCAATGGGCGGATTCTAACTTATTAATCCGCCAAAAATACTAAATTTTAAAAATTCTCAAACCTATCCAAAACTCCTCCAAAAATTCTAAAATTCATACAAATAAACTCCTCTTAAAATTTCCCATAAAAAACACTTTTTCAGTGGCAGCCGGCGGCCAGCTCCGGCGACCTCCAATGCCCACCAAAATTTTGACAGCACCTTCCTCTCAACCTCCTGTACAACTTTCCTAACTAGCACAAACACCAATTTCAAGCCCAACTATGCCAATCGAACGGAAACATATATAAAAGCCCTAGAAATTCAAATACCGATTTCTTCTTACCCAAGCCGAATCGGGACGAAACCTTCTGAGGGATTGAAGCACGGAAGGAGAGCTTTCCAACGGGCCAAGGATCACTAGCTATGGCGGCAAGAGGAGGAAGTTCCGGCGATGGGAAGCTGCGAGCAACCGGAGCCTTCGGGCGAGTTTCCTTCCGATCGGCGACACTATGGGCTCGGTCACCTACCCAGAAATGAAGAGGAGATAATGGTGGTTCGATCGGGACCTGTGCGGCGGTCCAGGGCGGCCGGACGGTGGCGAACGGGCGGCTGGAAACTTTTCCGGGCGGAGGGAGAGGGAGAGAGAAGCGGGAGGGAGGAGAGAGAAGAGAGAAAAAGACTTTGGGCTTTTGCCCCATCCGATCCAAACCAAGAATATGACCCAATTCCAAAAAATTTAACACCTAAAAATAATACCTCAATAAAACTTACGTTTTACTAGCTAAAATTTATCATTTTTACCGTCGTCACATTTTCTTCCTTCGAATAAAATCCTTCGAAATAATTGTCCCCCACAACCTCTCTGGAGATCAATTAAATTATAAACTTAATGACGAATATGGTAAAACTCTTATTACCACTATGCTAGTATTAATTAAGGTAAAATTTAAGGGTTGAGACGTGACAAAAGTTGTTAGGAAAGCTCCTGTAAGTATTGTTTCCCACACTTTCAATGATTTTTCTGTCGTAAGTTTAATAAGCTCCCCGATTCTTTCTCATCCCATTAGAAGTTATAACGAGATTAAAAATAGAAAAAAATGAAAACAACAAAATTTGCTTAGGAATCATGTCACCATTTCCATAAGTAATACAACTTTATTCATCTTTAACTTGCTACAAGACATAATAGATTCATATTCAGAGATTATCTTTGTGCTGCTTCAATTGGTCTTCTTCCCTGCAGGAAGTATTCGAAATAGATCTCAACGTAGTTTTTCAGCTTTTTGTACAACCTTGGCCTTGACTCATTGATGAAGCTTTCAAAGGGTTCAATCTCTGTCTCTGAATCCGGGACACAGAACACAGCCACAGAAATCCTCTCCTTTTCTCCATTTATCACTACCTTGTGCACAGGGCTCTTGAACAGTCCATTAGTCAATATCTGTGCATCACAAAGACCAGATTTTGATGGCAGTTAGTTGATCTTAGCTAAAACAATTGAGATACAAAGACATTTAAAGCTTTATTTACCTCTATTTGATCACCAACAACAATGAGAAGCCCCTCAGGAACAATGGGAGCCCTAAACCATTGATCATCTTTCATAAATTGAAGACCTTCCACTTCTTTATCTTGCAAAATAATGGTGATTATTGAACTATCTGAATGTGGCTTGATACCAAGGACACAATCAGGCCTTGAACATGGAGGATATAAGTTAAACCTAGCATCCATTTTCCTTTGTTCTCCATACTTGTTCAGAAAGCAATCTTCCTCCAAATTTAATGACTGCGCCATTCCCTTTAGGACAGTTTCTGTTATCACCTGTGACTTACTGGTATATTGGTCTAGAGTATCCCTGTAGTTTACATCATTTATAGCATCAATAACCATCTTTTGGTTGCTTGATTTTTGGTCAGTTCTAAGTTCTGATTTCTGATTATACATGTTACCTGAAAGATTTGGGATTTTCAGGCCACAACTTGAGCTTGCGCTGGTCTGGTGGATATGCAGTAAGGTATAGTCTGTCAGTCCAATCAAGTGTTTCCTGCTCTGAAACAACCATGTCATTCCCATATCCTTCAAAATCATCAACTGGCCTCAAATATTTCTGCTTCTCTTCCACTGGCATTGCGAAAAACTGCTTGGTGATTTCACGGACTTTGTCAAGGAATTCAAGAGTCATTCCATGGTTTATTACCTGAAAAACACAATAAGCAGCCTCAAACATGTTATACTTAGCAAGCCTACCATCTAACTAACTTGGTATCGGAATATCATCCATTGTCCTAACTACTAACAAATTCACTTCTTGTTGTTTAAGTTCAAACCTGAAAGCAACCGATTGTGGTAAGAGCTGATCTGAGTTTGTCAAGTTCTTCCACACTGATTGAGGAAGGGATGATGAGACCAAGATCAATAATTGGAACATCCATCAACTCAAGAGAAGCATTCGGATATGGGATTTCATCCTTGAGAATATATTTCGGGGGTGGTGCCAGTAGTTCTCCTTCAGTGAGTTGCTCTTGCACAGTTTTGGTAGCTAAAAACTCGACCTTGGCAGGAGTGGAAGATTGATCAGCCATGTCTTTCTTTCTGTGTGGATTTTGTAAAGGGTTTCGTGCTTTATTGTGTTAAGATGAGAAGGGGATTATGATTGGGATAGGCTTCTATGCTGTATCCACGTTAGTCTTTACATTGTGTCAATAGGAAAATCATGCCACGTTAGTCTTTACATGCTGTATCCAAGTTAGTCTTTGAACGTCAGCATGAAGAGGAAAAAGCCAAAGAAGTGGGAGGCTAAACAGATGATCCATGAAAATCGATAAGACTCATGCCTGTGGTCTGTGATATTAGTTGGTACGAGTGTCTGTGCGTCGGTTTTTATTTCGTGTCTTGGTTTTTATCTAATTGTTCATCCTTTTTACATTGCATTTTCACAGTTCTTTGTTCATTCCAAGTTTCCAACATTCATCTTCAAATCAACACTAACTGAACATAAAAACGAAGTAACACAGATGATTCACATGCATAACTACAAGTCTACAACGGTCGGTCGACTTCTTGCCGGAGAAGATGGAGGACTGGGCCTTACTTGGGCTAGGAGGAGCTTTGGGCCGGCTAGGCGGAACCTTATTTAATTGGGTCTAGGCAGGATGGTTGGCCCACCTTTAAATTGTTAAAAAAAAATAATAATAAAATAAAATAAAATGACTAAAGGAGTATGACTAAAACTGACGACTGCGGGTCTTTGATCGACGTCTCTTGGTCTGGCCGTTTTCTATCGTCTCTCATCTCTCTCTGCGACCCAGACTTGGCCGGAGACCGCCGTCACCGGCTGCTCTTTATGCTTAAGGTAACCTTATAAGCTTCAATATAAGTATCCTTTCTTCATATAAGGATTTTGTAGTTTTTGCTATTTTGGAATTCTGTGTGTGTAGCAATAAGTAGTGCAGGCCTGCAGGGTAGTTCCTTTCTTCCTTCACCTTGTTGTTGTATATAACCAAGTGTGTAGTTAATATGTCTGGCAAACATTAGTCTGATATAAAGATTTGAACACTAAAACAGCAACTATGAAGCTAAGGTACCAGGACTGCATTTCCCTAATCATTTTATGTCATATAAATACATTTGAAAGAAATCACTTCAATTTATGTGTGAGCTTAGAAAGTTGTAGCAGCAGCGTCTGTTTGAATTGTTAACGGTAGTCCTCGGATGATCTATTCCTTGCTGTAGCATATCTATAAAACCTTCATTGATTGCAACAGAACCAATTGATGGAACCTACATGGATGAGATTGTGACAACGGTTGTTCCTGAGCAATATTGAAGTCGAATGCATTGCATGAAGTAGAAATTGAAAGATGGATCGATGAGAAGACATTGCCATCATCCAAAGCAGCTCCTGTATGTGTTCTTTCCCTCATTTTGTTTACATCAATATAAATAAGATCCTGCCAACAATTTTTGGTGTTTAGTTTATATCTTTTACTTGGTATGAATGACGATCTTTATTAATATCATGCTTCAAAAATTCTATCTTCATCCGATTAGAACTTTAGAAGTTAAAACCAAGTTAAGATAAAATAGAAGAAAACTTAAATAACAGTATCTGCTTAGGAATCATGCCACCATCTTCTCAGCAATACAACTTTATTCGTCTATTGGTACAAGCCATAAGAGATACATAACCAGAGGTTATATTATTGCTGCTTCAATTGGTCTTCTTCCCTGCTGGTAGTACTCGAAATAGATGCCAACGTAGTTCTTCAGCTTTTTGTACAACCTTGGCCTTGACTCATTGATGAGGCTTTCAAAGGGTTCAATCTCTGTCTCTGAATCCGGGACACAGAACACAGCCAAGGATATCCTCTCCTTTTCTGCATTTGTTACAACCTTGTGCAGTGGACTCTTGAACAGTCCATTGCTCAATATCTGTGCATCAAAATGAACAGGTTTTAATGGCAATTAGTTACAGTCAAAACCATTGAGATACAAGCACATTTGAAGCTCTGGTTACCTCAGCTTGATCACCAACATTAATGAGAAGCGCCTCCGGAACAATGGGAGCCCTATACCATTGGTCATCTTTCATAAATTGAAGACCTTCCACTTCTTTATCTTGCAACAGAAGGGTTATTAATGTTCCATCTGCATGTGGCTTGGTACCGAGTACGCAATCAGGCCTAGAACATGGAGGATAGAAGTTGAACCTAGCATCCATTTTCCTTTGTTCTCCATACTTGTTCAGAAAGCAATCTTCCTCCAAATTCAATGACCGCGCCATGCCCTTAAGGACAGTTTCAGTTATCACCTGTAACTTACTGGTATATTGGGCTAGAGTATCCCTGCAGTGTACATCAGTAATAGGATCAATAACCATCTATTGATTGCTTGATAAAAAGTTGAGTTCTAAGTTCTGATCATATATGCTAGTATGTTACCTGAAAGATTTGGGATTTTCAGGCCAAAACTTTAGCTTGCGCTTGTCTGGTGGATATACTGTAACGTATAGTCTGTCGGTCCAATCAAGTGTTTGCTGCTCTGAAAATACCATGTCATTCCCATATCCTTCAATATTGTCGACTGGCCTCAAATATTTCTTCTTCTCTTCCACTGGCATTGCAAAAAACTGTTTCGTGATTTCACGGACTTGGTCAAGGAATTCAGGAGTCATTCCATGGTTAACTACCTGGAAAACACAATATGCATCCTCAAAAAAGTTATACATATATAGCAACTAGCAAGTCCACCATCACAAACTTGGTAGTAGATCTATTGCTCTAGCTTCTAAGAGTTTCTCAAGTTGTTTGGATTCATACCTGAAAGCAACCCCATTTGTTTAAAGCTGATCTGAGTTTGTCAAATTCTTCCATACTGATTGAGGGTGGTGTGAGGAGACCGAGATCAATAACTGGAACATCCATGTACTCAACAGAAGCATCTGGAAGTGGAACTCCATCTTTGAGAATATATTTCGGTGGGGGTACCAGTACTTCTCCTTCAATGAGTTGCTCTTGGACAGTTTTGGTTGCTAATAACTCGAACTGGGCAGGAGCGGAAGCCATGTCTTTCTTACTGTGGATTTTGTGAAGGGTTTTGGTAGATTTAGCTGCAAATTGCTGAGTGCTTTATGATAAGCAAATGACAGAAGAATTGGACTTTATTGTATTAAGATCAGAAACAAGAATTAGAGTCTATCCTAATTTAATATGCTTTCATGTGGGTAGCAGTCAAAGTATGCAACTATGCATTCTTCCCGGTGTAATAAAATTACAGATATTTCTGGTTCACGCAATTCTTTATAGGAAAAAAGATCATCAATATTACAGAAAATATCAAGACTATATTAAACTGTGAACAACATGGTCATTTTAACTACCAAAAGTATCAACATGCAGCTAGGTTAGTGCTCCTGATGCAGTGAAGATGTAATTTATTGGCTTGAAGAAATTAAGACAATATTTCCCTTCAGTGGGATTAATTAGTTATATGATGGATGAAAGAAGATACCAGAATTAATATAATAGCCTTGGATTATGATCACAGGGATGGTCTTGTTTGAAAACTTTCCTAGTGCGTTCACAACATAGTTCTACATGATAAATATACATACTAGAGAGAAGTGAAACTCAAATCTTCAATGTTTCAACCCCTAATTCTCCTCTCTGAGTGCACTCATAGTTGATATAGGCATAGTTCTTGACATTTTTGTATGACCTTGGCCTTGTCTCATCTATTAGTTTCTCCACTGGACCAATCTCAGTTTCAGGATCTGGTGCATTATACAAGGCCACAGAGAGCCTCATTCTTTCTGGATTTGTCACCACTCTGTGCACTGGGCTTTTGAATATGCCATTACTCATAATCTGCATCATGAATTCACACTATGAAAAACTATATATTACGAAATTTCAGAAATTTGAAAGCAACTAAACACATTAGAGTGATAAGTAAATCTTTTTACCTGCATTTGAGCACCAAGATTAACAACAATGGCAGCTGGCACAATGGGGACTCTAACCCATATACCATCCACCAAAACTTGAAGACCTTCTACTTCTTTGTCCTGCAACAGAATAGTCATTCCTGACCCATCTATATGAGGCTTCAAACCAAACACCTTATTGGCTCTTGAACACCTCGGATAGAAGTTGAATCTTGCTCTCATCTGAGCTTTTTCTCCAAGCAGCTTATCTAAAAAGCTGTTCTCTTCTAAATTCAGAGATTTTTCCATGGCCTTGAACAGAACATGCATAATGAACTTTACCTTTGTTGCATATTCATGCAGAACCTCTCTGCACAAAAGATGTTAGTAGTCAATGAGTTCACTAAAAGAAAATCATGTAGCACAATATGTAGTCAATGTTTGAAGTTGATGTACCGAAAATCATTTGGATTTTCTGGCCAGAGATCAAGCCTTCTTTGTTCTTCAGGGAATACTTGAAGAATTAGGCGGTACAACCAATCAAGAACTTGCTTCTCTGAGACAATTACATCTTCCCCATATCCTTCTTGGCCACCATAAATTTCTCTCGAGTATTTTTGCTTCTTTTCCACTGGAAGTTCAAAGAATTGTGTCGCAACTTCGCGTACCTTGTCAAGAAAGGAACTTGAAATCCCATGACCTATGGCCTAAAAATCCAAGTAGGAGAAAAACAAGTACAACAGATTAAGACAATGCACAAAGAAAGATACAGAAAACTTATGCTATAGTAATTTACCTAACATGTTCACTTGATGAACAATACTCTAGTAAAAGTAAGGTAAAATCATATATAACCTGGAAGCATCCTGATAAGCTTAGAGCTGATCTGAGTTTGTTCAGTTCGATCTCTGCTTCCTTAGTACCAAATGATGATGAGGAGAAGAGACTGATATCAATGATGGGGATTTGACCTGATTCTGGGGAAGACTCTATACCTCCAAACTTGCTTTCTTTAACAATATATTCAGCGGGTGGTTCATCACCTTTGATGGACAGTTCTTCAACACTCATGGATTACTGCACTTTGCCAAACAACTATACTGGGAAGTTTCTGATCTGTGTAATGTGATAATTGAGCCAAGGTTTGACTCAATCCACCACACAATATATATGTGGCATATATAAGGGTTGGGTTTTAGGGGTTTCCTAGTAATCGAGCTACTCTGAAGTGTATATAGTTTGATGTGCTATGTAATTTAAAATGAAATGCAATTATAGTTTTGGATATACAAAATAAAATAATCTGTAATTAAATGGAGAAAATATTATCATAGTTGTACAACAGAAAATAAATAGCCTATGATTAAGATCACAGGGGCTGTACTTATTTGAAAAGTTTCATAGTGTTTACACAATTTATTTATACATGCATGATGAAGGCATAGATAAATGAAATTCAGATCTTCAATGTTTCAAGTGCAACTTCTCCTTTCTGATAGCATTCATAGTTGATACGACCATAATTCTTGACATTTTTGTATAACCTTGGCCTTGTCTCATCTATCAATTTCTCCACTGGACTAATCTCAGTTTCAGGATCAGGTTCATTAAACAAGGCCACAGATAGTCTCATTCTATCTGGATTTGTCACAACCCTGTGCATTGGGCTCTTGAAGATACCATTACTCATAATCTGCAGTAAAAATTTATAAAGTATTAAAATTCGGGTACGAAGTTTCAGATTGGATCTGAAAGCAATTAAACAAAATGGAAAGATAAGTAACTTTTTTATTGTGTTACCTGCATTTGATCACCAAGATTAATAACTATTGCATGAGGCACAATGGGGACTCTAACCCATTTTCCATCTACCAAAACTTGAAGACCTTCTACTTCTTTGTCCTGCAACAGAACAGTCATTCCTGACCCATCTGTATGAGGCTTCAAACCAAACACCTTATCGGCTCTTGAACACCGCGGATAGAAGTTGAATTTTGCTCTCATCTGAGCTTTTTCTCCAAGCAGCTTATCTAAAAAGCTGTTCTCTTCTAAATTCAGAGATTTTTCCATGGCCTTGAACAGAACATGCATAATGAACTTTACCTGTGTTGCATATTCATGCAGAACCTCTCTGCACCAAAGATGTTAGTAGTCAATGAGTTCACTAAAAGAAAACCATGTAGCACAATATGTAGTCAATGTTTGAAGTTAATGTACCGAAAATCAGTTGGATTTTCTGGCCAGAGATCAAGCCTTCTTTGATCTTCAGGGAGTACTTGAAGAACTAGGCGGTAAGACCAATCAAGAACTTGCTTCTCTGAGACAATTACATCCTCCCCATATCCTTCTTCGCCACCATAAATTTCCCTCGAGTATTTTTGCTTCTCTTCCACTGGAAGTTCAAAGAATTGTGTTGCAACTTCGCGTACCTTGTCCAGAAAGGAACTTGAAATCCCATGACTGATTGCCTGAAAACCCAAGTAGGATAAAAACCAAGTTCAACAGATTAAGACAATGCACTAAGAAAGAAGAGACAAGTTATGATACTGGCATATATATATATATATATATATATATATATATATATATATATATATATATTATTTTTATTTTACATGTACTTGAACAAAAATTACAATGTTATAAATCAAATTACAACTTTGAGAACAAATTTACGAAATTTATTTAAACTATTTATATGAAGTTAAACAAAATTACAACTATGAGAACAATTTGTTCAAAAACTTGTAAAATAGTTGTACATTTTGTAATTACAATTATTAGAACAAGATTACAAACAATACGACTCAGCATTACCTCTTTGACTACAAATATGTTGTCTCATTTGTAAATGTAGGTATCACATACGTGTAGATACCATAGAATTTCCCAAGAAGAGATAAATATAGCTTATGCTATAGTAATATATATCTAAAATTAATGTTCACCTGGTCACTTGATGAACACTACTCTAGTAAAATTTAGGTGAAACTATATATACTAACCTCTTACTCGTGTATCTGCACGAGATCAAAAAATAGAAGAAATTTTATTTGAACTGCTCCACCTAACGTGAGTTTTTGTAGATAACCGCCCCATCAAAAGTGGGATGAAACTTCCACAGGTTTTTTTTTTCTCCTCATCCTTTTTTTATTTTTTTATTTGAATTCTAATAATGTTTTACGATTAAGCCTAATAACTTTGTTTTTTTTTTCTTAAAGATATTTTTGTCACCTTGGTTTTTTGGGTAATTCAAAAAAAGCTACACCTGGCTTTTTAATAGTACAGATAACCTGGAAGCAGGCTGATGAGCTGAGAGCTGATCTGAGTTTGTTTAGTTCGATCTCTGCTTCCTTAGTGCCAATTGATGATTGGGAGAAGAGACTGACATCAATGGTGGGGACTTGACCCAATTCTGGTGAGGACTCAATGGCTCCAAACTTGCTTTCTGTGACAATATATTCAGCTGGTGGTTCATCACCTTTGATGGACATTTCTTGGAAACTCATACGGACAACTTCACTATGCCAAACAACGTGATTGGGAAAGTTTCAGATATGTTTTTCATCACACAAGAGGTGGCATAAAAGGTTCTGGGTTTAGGGGTTTGTAGATGCATAAAATTTAATGAGAAGAATAATAATTATTAAATTATTCATACAACGCATGAGTCTGACAAATTGCATATGTGACTTATGAGTCAGCAAAGTTGAAAAGTCTTAGGAATTAACACGTGGTGGCGTGTGAATGGTCGGTCGACAACAAAATCATCAATCCTGACTAAAATCAAATATTAAATGTCAATCGATAATCAGACATCAATCAAATTAAGTCGATTATTGAAAAGGAAGTCGGAATTTAATCAAATTGGTGAAATACATCATCGGTCATAATTAAATCGATCAATTATGATTGATTGATTGATTTAATTATGGTAAAGTGAATAATTGAATCAATCGATCAAAAATGATTGGTTTAAAAATTGAAATTTGTTTAGTCATTTTGGTTTGAAGTCGACATCTGTTTAGCCCTTGTGGTTTTATTTTAATCTGAATAATCCTTAAAGTCACAATTTTTCATCTAAATAGTTCTTATGGTTTTATTTTAATCTGAATAGTCCTCAAAATCATGATTTTTCATCCAAATAGTCATTCTGACAATTTTCTCAATTAAAAGTCATAAAGACTATTTGGATGAAAATTCATGACTTTAAGGACTATTCAGATTAAAATAAAATCATAAGAACTAAACAAATATCGACTTTAAACCACAAAGACTATATAATATTTTACCCTTGATTTAATTATGTCATTAAGAAAATACAATTAAAGTTGTGACTTCAATGCATTCCATTTAAAGAGGAGCATCGACACTATAAATACCCCCTCTCATATCAAGAGGAGGACTTTCGGATAAGAAAGAAAAATTACCCCCGAGAGCTCAGAATTCTCTCAAAACCCTTGAAGAATCATCAAGCTGCCAAATAATTGACATCTTCACCAACTATAAGACGAAGAGCAACCACCACATGGAACTGCTCGTGGCCTAAACTCGATCAACGTCAAGCCTCTACGGCCCTTGATCAACCCTCGTCTTTAAGCATTTCAACAAATCAAAACTTCTACCAATTTCTTCAACAAGCTCATGGAGAATCAACAAGCACCAAACACACGTGTCGATTCATCCGCTATCAAGTCGAAGAACTTTCACCACGTGACACCTCTCTCGGCCCAAATTTGATCAAGATCAAGCCTCTATGACCCTTGGTCAACTTCTTTCTACAAATTGTCAACACGATAAGAAGTTTAAACTACAACAGTTCAATTCAAGATCAAGTGCTCGTCACCTTTGGATCAAATCAACGTCGGAGATCGAATCAGAGGACATTCTTGTTAAAAGAACACCCACATAGATTGTAACCCACAAATTCAATCAACACAAATATATTATTTTGTATATGTGTCTTTTTGTTATTCGTTAGAAGATTTACAAAATTGGCACGCCCAGTAGGACCATCTCTGCCTTTCATCACTTTCTCTGACGATCTCATCATCCTCATCACATGGAAAAGATGGCGCAAATCAAATTGACAAACAAGACCAACAAGGTAGCTACTATGAAAATCTGTAGAAACCTTGGCCGTCATGCTGCTCATAGTGAGTCATTTCAACTCGCTACATTCGATTTTCATGCCTTGAAGTCGTTTCAGCCGATCACCGCCTTGACGACAATGGGGGCAAACCTCATTAAGCAAAGACATTCAACGTCATCCGGGAACTCAAGGAAACCTTCTCCCTCACTCGTGGTCGAAGTTGATTCCGAGATAGGTCACACATGGAATTGCCTCTTGACTTTAAAAATGAAGCGATTCTAGAAGACGACCCTTGCACTATGCAAGTCATGGTGATTGGAGTCACAACGGTGGAAGAACAAGCAACCCAAATAGCTTAGTTAACTAAAGCGGTGGAGAAGCTCCAAAAGACCATTGAAGAGAAGGACGTAGAAATTGCATCGCTCATGGAGAAGCTATAACTTCACCATGATAATGACTCATAGAACAACATGCATGGCAATAAGAAAGACACTTGTGGTTGATCATCTTCCGAACATAAAGGAGAATCAAATTCTATTCTAGCTTCATTATTAGTTCGACAACTTCAAGACATGATTGCTAACACAATCAAAGCTCAATATGGTGGTTTCGACAACTTCAAGACATGATTGCTAACACAAACAAAGCTCAATATGGTGGTTTGTCTCGAGATACACTAACGTATTCCAAGCCTTACACCAAGCGGCTAGACAATTTGAGGATGCCAACTGGCTACCAACCTCTCAAATTTCAACAATTTGATGGCAAAGGTAACCCTAAGCAACACATCACACATTTCATCGAAACATGCAACAACGCTGGACCGTTGGTGATCATTTTGTGAAGCAATTTGTTCGCTCACTCCGATGGTCCTTGATCAACACTCTTCTTCAAGCCTTTCAACAAATCAAAACTTCTACCAAGTTTTTCAACAAGCTTGTGGAGAATCAACAAGCACCAAACACACGTGTCGATTCATCCGCTATCAAGCCGATGAACGTTCACCACGTGACACCTCTCGCGGCCCAAATTCGACCAAGATCAAGCCTCTACGGCCCTTGGTCAACTTCCTTCTACAAATCGTCAACACGATAAAAAGTTCAAACTACAACAGTTCAATTTAAGATCAAGTGCTCGTCACCCTTGGATCAAATCAACGTCGAAAATCGAATCAAGGGACATTCTTGTTAAAAGAATACCCACAGAGATTGTAACCCGCAAATTCAATCAATACAAATATATTATTTTGTACACATGTCTTTCTGTTATAAGAATTTTCGTGTTTAGAGGGTTCTCTAGTAATTACACTAGAATACGTATACCACTCATCTACAACTCATCTAATATGGTTCACAAGTGATCCAATATGCATGCAGTACAATTGTGGAAAGATGAGTGCCTAGCCAATTTGGGGAGAAGTATCCTAAATATTTGACACATAATGCAATTAAAATGGAAAGAAGTGATGTATCAGATGTACAAAATAAGATATTACGTACTTAAATGGAGGGAACATTATCTTTTAACATGAATCAAGAAACAATGAAAGTTAGGTGAATGAAGGCCATGCATCAATGACCAATTCTCATAAAGAGCACAAACTAAAACTTTTATAATCGAGAGGGCGTCAATCTATTAATGTAAAGTGAAAGTTACATTATATTGCAACACGACTCAGCAAGAACCTCTGCTTACGTCATAAGCGAGCCATCAATTCCAAGTTTTTAGATAGATTGTTTGTACTTGAAGTTTGATCAGGTACGTATTTTGGGAAAAACGCTTCCTAACCTCTTTGTAGAATCACAGATGCATGATTAAAAAATGTTATGACAGATTGGAAATACCCTTTAGAGAGAACATACTTGATCAAATATGCCACCGAGTTTTAACTATCAAAGTTGTCAGAAAGGGTTGGTGCTTCTTGATGCTGTACAAATGTAATTTCTCATTCTGCCGGAGAATGTTAGAATTGGCTTGAACAAATAAGGACAGTGTTTCATCAGTGAAATTGATTAGCTTTTATTGATACGATTGAATGATTGATAAATACCAAGAAATGATAACAGGGGTTGTAGTTACTTCAAAGTTTCATAGTTTTGACACAATCAAATAAACACAGAAAAGAAAACTTATATCTTCATTGTTTCAAGTGCTATTTGTCCTCTCTGATAGCATTGGTAGTTGATGAGACCATAATTCTTGACATTCTTGTACAGTCTTGGCCTTGCCTCATCTATCAGTTTCTCCACTGGACCAATCTCACTTTCAGGATCTGGTTCGTTAAACAAGGCCACAGACAACCTCATCCTTTCTGTATTGGTCACAGCCCTGTGCATTGGACTCTTGAATATACCATTACTCATAATCTGCAGCAGGAATACATATATAAAACCAAAACTGATTCTGAAATGTCATATTGGATTTGAGAACATAGAAGTACATTGAAGTAGTAATAGGTATATATACCTGCATCTGATCACCAAGGTTAACAACTATAGCATCAGGCACAATGGGGACTCTAACCCATTTGCCATCCACCAAAACTTGAAGACCTTCTGCTTCTTTGTCTTGCAACAGAAGTGTTATTCCTGATCCATCTATCTGTATGTGGTTTTGCACCAAGCACCTGATCAGGTCTTGAACACTTAGGATAGAAGTTGAATCTTACTGTCATCAGAGCTTGTTCACCAAACAGCTGATCTGCAAAGCTGTTCTCTTCTAAATTCATCGATTTTGCCATGGCCTTAAACAGAACAGCTGTCATGAGATTTAACTTTGTTGCATATTCATGTAACACCTCTCTGCAGAAAATCAACAATGTAATTGAAAGACCAAAACAAAATGTCTACAATGCATATATTCATGTAACAATATTTAAAGTTGAATTACCGAAAGTTGTTTGGATTTTCTGGCCAAAGATCTAGGCATCTTTGATCTTCTGGAAATGTTAGAAGAGTAAGACGGTACGCCCAGTCAAGAACTTGCTCCTCTGAGACTTTGACCTCATGAGCATATCCTTCAGTTCGATGAGCTACTTTGAAGTGCTTTTTCTTCTCTTCCACTGGATTCTTTTGCTTCTCTTCCTCTGGAAGTGCAAAGAAATTTGTTGCCGCTTCGCGTAACTTGTCAAGAAAGCTACTTGAAATGCCATGACCAATTGCCTGATAACCAAACAAATGAGAAAAACAACTTCAACAACCCAACAAAATGATGCACAACAATATCTTAGAAAGGAATACAATATATTGGAACATTTAGATAATGATATCAACCTGGAAGCAGCCTGATGAGCTGAGTGCTGATCTAAGTTTCTCAAGTTCAATCTGCGCTTTCGCAGAATCCTGTGATGATGTGGAGAAGAGACTGATATCAACGATAGGGATTTGGCCTACTTCTGGAGAAGACTCTATAGCTCCAAAGATGCCTTCCTTAACAATATATTCCGGGGGTGGTTCAACACCTTTGATAGACATTTCTCGGACACTCATGGACAACTTCACTGAGGCAGTATCATCATCAAGTAGAGCCATGTTTCTCTTTGATACTCCAATGGGGTGGATAAGGAATCATAATAGGTTTTACAAGCATCATGTACGTCTTCCCCAATAATGGTTTATTTTTACAGATAGTCTACTAGGATTTATAAAATACATAAATAAAAAACAATTACTTAAGACTCAAAGTATAGCCTACTAGGATTAATAAAATCTAGAAATAAATAATAATTATTCAAGACTCGAAGTATAGTAATCATAGAGCTCACTAAAGGAAAAATGAAACCAGAAAATTAAGCTGACCATTTCTTCTCTTGTAATTATTGCAGAAACCAATCCAACCAGGTTGGCATCTATATTAGCCCGTATGCAAGCTTTTGTAATTGGTTACACACCTCACCTCACCTCATTTTCATACATGATTAACTTAGTAATTAAATAAAATAACCATCCTTATACGGCAATGATTCATCACAGTAAACAACAGGTGTCAATACAAAACAAGCCTTACTGTATTTAACTTCTTTCAAATGGGAGCTAGCTGATTTTTACTGTTTCAAGTGCTATCTCTCCTCTCTGATAGCATTCATAGTTGATACGACCATAATTCTTGACAGTTTTATATAACCTTGGCCTTGTCTCATCTATCAGTTTCTCCACAGGACTAATTTCAGTTTCAGGATCAGGTTCATTAAACAAGGCCACAGATAGTCTCATTCTGTCTGGATTTGTCACAACCCTGTGCATTGGGCTCTTGAAGATACCATTACTCATAATCTGCAGCAGGAATGTCATATTGGATTTGAATAACAAAGAAGTACATTGAAGTAGTAATTGGTATATATACCTGCATCTGATCACCAAGGTTAACAACTATAGCATGAGGCACAATGGGGACTCTAACCCATTTCCCATCTACCAAGACCTGAAGACCTTCAACTTCTTTGTCTTGCAACAGAACTGTCATTCCTGACCTATCTGTATGTGGCTTGACACCAAGGACCTGATCGGATCTTGAACACCGCGGATAGAAGTTGAATCTTGCTTGCATCAGAGCTCCCTCTCCAAACAAGTGATCTGAAAAGCTGTTCTCCTCCAAATTCAACGATTTGGCCATGGCCTTAAATAGCACACCAATCATATACTTTACCTTTGTTGCATATTCATGTACAACCTCTCTGCACAAAAGTATTTTAGTGTTCTATTCAATGACTTTACTAAAAGAAAATTCTCGTAGCGCATTATCTAGTCAATGTTTGAAGTTATGTACCCAAAGTCAGTTGGATTTTTTGGCCAAAGATTAAGCCTTCTTTGATCTTCAGGGAATACTCTTAGTGTTAGTCTATAGGACCAATCGAGAACTTGCTTCTCTGAGACAATGACATCATTCCCATACCCTTCAGAGCCACCATGAACAGATCTGGAGTACTTTTCCTTCTCTTCCACTGGAAGTTCAAAGAATTGTGTCGCAGCTTCGCGAACCTTGTCCAGAAAGGAACTTGATATCCCATGACCAATTGCCTGACAACCACAGAAATTAGAAAACCAGGTTCATCAAATCAACACAATGCACAGACATAAATAACTCATCATATAATTATTTTACTTAGAATCTTTTACTCATTTAGATAGAAATACATCATATAAACAGCATATATGTGTAACCTGAATGCAGCCTGATGAGCTGAGAGCTGTTCTAAGTTTGTCAAGTTCGATCTTCGCTTGCTTAGAATCAAGTGATGATGGGGAGAAGAGACTGACATCAATGATTGGGATTTGACCCAATTCTGGTGAAGACTCTATAGCTCCAAACTTGCTATCTTTAACAATATATTCAGGGGGTGGTTCATCACCTTTCATGGACATCTCTTGGACACTCATGGACAACTTCAATGAATCATTACCAGCATGAAGGGGAGCCATGTTTGTCTCTGCTATTCCAATGGAGTTGATCTAAGAATTGAAGATGAGATTTTATAACCAAAGTTTGTTCTCCAATGATGTATTTGCCCTATAGTTTATTTGGCCTGGTCAATAATTATTGGTGGTGGTGGTGGTGGTTGGGGGGGGGGGGGGGGGGGGGGAGCTTTACTTCTTTGTTTTTTAGGTAACTTGGATGAACTTCCGGCAATTTGGTCTCCTCTTTGGATATTCTAATTGTCACATTTTACACGAAATGACTATGTTATTGTCTGTTGGTCGGAATCGAGGGGTTTTACATGAAATATTATACTATATATGTAAATTTTGTTTCTAGCATCATATATTCATTTGTGTGTCGAATGATTCATGTTAGAACTCAGAACGTATTTTTCTTCTAACTATTAAGAATAGATTGATGTTAATTCTATTAAGCGTTGAAGGAATCGATAATGGATATGAGAGTTTCATTTCGGGTCTTACTAGATATTCATCTATGTTACGGGATCACAAAACGTTTCCTTCTCTTACCGATCTAAGAAAAGATTGATGTTAACTCTAATTAACGTCGGCAGAATCAAACAATTAACTTGATGTTAACGTAAAAGTTCCATTTTGGTTCTTACCAACTCGATGATGGTTAAACTTTTGAAAGCTTTCGAGGGTAAAAGAATGAAAGATACACCAGAGACCAAACAATTAACTTGAGGTTCCAAAACCATGGGAATTGGGGTCCTTCAAGTCCATAGGTCCCACCAAAACCCCAAATTTTCCAAAACAAATCCAGAACCACAAACCCAATCTCTCTCGTGGCGCAAAATGCCCCAGTTACTATTCCAGTAGCCCATTTCTTCACTCTTCTTCTTCTCCAATGGTCTGACCAGTCCCACCCTTCAAGTACCCACCAAGCTTTCAGACCAAAGCTCCCACCTTTCACCTCCCCAACCTCATTTCCACCACACCCAAATGGCCAAACTCACTCTCCGAGCAGAAAGCTCTCACCTTTTCTACTCACAGCCCTCATCTTTCATCTCAGCACCAAAACGCCGTCGTTTGCTGAGCTTCCCTCCGAAACCCAGCTTGAAAGTCCGAGTCTTTTGCAGCATTAAGGAGAAGGAGAGCGTCAAGAGAGTCAATGGGCTCCCCGGCGATGAGGTGGTACACCAGGCCGGGTCGGGTTCGGATTCTGAAGGCGAGTCGGGTCAGAAAAGTGGGTCTGTGGGGTTTGATTTGGACTGGCCTCCCTGGAAGAACATACCTCAGAGATATAAGCTCATTGGCACAACTTCATTGGCCTTTGTTATATGTAACATGGATAAGGTATATTAATGGCTTTGGTTATAAGTAGTAGTCTTGAATTTTTCAAGTTGAGTTTTGGGGGTAGTGCTGGGTTTGACATAGAGTTTGGGTTGTTGGTTTTGTATGCATGCAGTTTTGGTTGAAGAAAGTTAGCAACTTTAGTATCTATTTGGTATAATGTGAGTTATTGAATGCTAGACTACTATAGGTAGATTACAATGATAACCTTAGTGCTTCGGAATGAAAGTGCCAATAAGCTTAAATATGGTAGTAGCAGAACTGCAGAAGTATAACATCCAAGCTTTGAGCTTGGACAATAGGGAATAGATGACTTGCATGTTATGTAGTTATCATTTAGGAAAAACACATTTTGACGGTTATTGACTTACTTATTGATGAATGGGTTAGTTAGGAACTGAGGATGAGGAGTTACGAGTTGTGTCTACTACATATGGGAATGAGTAAGATTTTGATCTGGTCTATTTGTAATTGACAGGTGAACTTGAGTATTGCTATAATCCCAATGTCGCATCAATTTGGTTGGAGTTCGTCTGTGGCTGGATTGGTTCAGTCGTCCTTCTTTTGGGGGTATGCTCTGAGTCAATTGCCTGGGGGATGGCTTGCCAAGATATTTGGTGGGAGGTTTGTTTACTGAATCTCTAGAAGTTTGAAATATTTTCCGAATTTAGAATTAATTACCATGTTGCAGCAAATGTTCAATGATGAAAATTTCCACTTTCATGACATCAATCTCATGCTCCTTTTATTGTCTTCTCCTAATGCAGAAAAGTGCTTGAGATTGGAGTATTAACTTGGTCATTGGCTACAGCACTTGTCCCTTTCGTTGCTGGATTTACTCCTGGTTTAGTTGTGTCAAGAATTTTGGTATGCTAATCGACTGCCAATTATATTGCTAATTTTTTTTGAATGAGTCCTATTTTGCTGAGCACTATAGATACATATATATATATATATATAGCATTTAAAACTGTTTGTAATCTGTAATGCTTATTTATTACAGAAGTATTTTTACTGAAATATCACATTTACGCTTTTTTCTGCTTAATGCTCAACCTATTGTTGGTTTTAGACTTTTACTGTACTATAATTTTCTGTTACTTATTGAGGGCTCTTTTTCTTCCAAGTACAGGTAGGAATTGGAGAAGGTGTTTCCCCATCTGCTGCAACTGACCTTATTGCCAGGCATGTTTGACATTTATTTATTGTAATCAGGCATGTTTTGACGTTATAGAAACACAATCTTTGGTAAACTATATTGCAAGGCTTAATACATACATACATATATATATATATATAGGCTTTCTCTGCTACACACGTCTGCATTTATTCTTACGGTGCGGATTTCCACTTTACACTCACTTTTCAATCGAATTTTCACATCTCCACCGTCTAGTCTTTAGATACTAATGTATAGATCATCTCTGCAAAATTTCACCCAATTTGGTTATCATTAAGGCACTTAAACTTGATTAAACCAATGGATGAACATAATTCTGTCGAACTTGAACCGTTCATGTTTATAACAGAAAAACGCAGTTTTGAGTGCTTTAATGATAACCAAATTGGCTGAAATTTTGTAGAGATGATCTATACATTAGTATCTAAAGACTAGACGGTGGAGATGTGAAAATTCGATTGAAAAGTGAATGTAAAGTGGAAATCCGCACCGTAAGAATAAATGCGGACATCCGCACCTGAGAAAGCCTGTGTGTGTGTATATATATATATGCGTATTCTGCTTGGTGTAATTTGTTTACTACAGAGAACTCAACTGAACTCACTTTTATTTCATGCAGAACAATACCTTTGGAAGAGCGGTCACGAGCCGTAGCATTTGTGTTTGGTGGGTTGAGTGTAGGCAGTGTTGCAGGGTATGTACTGTTGTATATAACCAAGTATATAAGAGTTTATTTATTTTATTCGAAAACCAGTTAGTATGATTTGCAAACGTATTTTGATACAAAGAACTGACCACTAAAATAGCAACTGCACAGCTAAGTACTAGAATTTCATTTCCCTGGTTTTTTTTTCCCGTGGTCTATAGTTGAAAGAAATGACTTCAATTTATGTGTGAGATTAGAAAGTTATAGCAGCCGGGTATGTTGATTGTTAACGTAATCCTCAAATGATCTATCCTTGCTGTAGCATATCTGTTAAACCTTCCGGACTGCAATAAATCGAATGATACTATCTCATCTCCATCCTGACATCATAAATTTTAATGCATTGTAAAAAGAAGGTTTTTTACTAAATTTTTTTTTCGTTCTAAATTTGATACAGTTACACAAAGATACATATATGTCTGTATTTATTGTGTGCTCTATATTTATTAATGTTAAACTCATTGCAGGTTTCTTCTAGCTCCTCCACTTATCCAAAATCTTGGCTGGGAATCTGTCTTTTACATATTTTCCCTTTTGGGGATAGGTTGGTAAGTAGCTGTCTCAAATTCACAAAATTGATGACCTTACACTATGAATACCTGTTTGTGCAATATTCCAGGAATCCTTGTTTTATTGATTATTTTTCGAAAACAAGGAAGAAAAAAATAGTCTTGTTATTACTGTCCACTGAATAGAACGATTTCTGCCAAGTACCAACCGTGCTTCTCCGTTTCTTTTTTGGGTTCTAAACTTGGCCATTTCGATATTCATGCTCTTTTCTTGTGTCAACTTAATACTGTTATGGTGAAGTTTCGCAGAAATATGGCCTTAAATTGATGTTCTCTCCCACTATATGTATCTTGCAGGTATGTGGGGTTTCAGTTTCTTGAAGGACAAGCCTCATGGGTTGGTGAGTCAACTCTACCCAAGCATTCGATTTATTTTCTTCATCATCCTTGTTTCTTTGGAAAAATATAGCTTTACTTTTTTCTGATGTAAAAAACAAACAGATGACTTGGTATTCTGAATTCCTTTTAGTATGAAGGAGCTGTTTCATTCTTTCTTTGATAATAACACCAAGTAATTTTATTTTATCATGGAAAATGTGAAGGCTTCATAAAACTCATTCTTTAACTGCATACTGCACCTTTAGTACTAGATCTCAATCTTGCATGATGAAAACTCTTCTTTATAAACAACAAAATGGTTGTAGGGTCCCGGTCAGACTTGAAAACAGCGCAGAACACTTCTCCAAAAGAGTTGGCTGACTCGTTGAAGGTATTATTCTTTTTCTGTTGTGCAACTCAGGACATTACAGTGTGCAAGACATGGTTGTTTGTTGAACATTCAGTGTTAAGAGTTTCTGCAATGAAGATTATGATTCTGTGGCTTCAGTTTAGAGCCAGATTTTGGATGGCATTACCACCAAGGCACAAACATTGTGATTTGTGAATAGTTTACTCTAAAAAAGAAAAAGAAAAAACAAAATAACATCCTGAATTAAAACCTTTTGAGCATAGAAAATCAGATTACATAATCGTTTTATAATCTTTTTCCATTTGGGGCAACACTCATGAGCTGTTTATGATTTTTTTTACTCTTTATAGTTTGATACGTTTTCTTGCATAAGCAGTATGCTACGGAACTCTTTTTACTATTTATTAATGAGTATACAAATGCCTTTGATAAAAATTGAACTTCATTAACTGATGAGTTCTGATTGTAAAGATTGGTGTTGATAGACGTTTTCAGAAATAACATAATTGTATTGATTTACACATTACTATCAAGTCTTACTATAGGTTTTATCTTCTCACCAAGTATAGCTATTATTATAGGGTCTTGCTTTCTTACTTGCTTTCATTTGGTAGGATGTACCGTGGAAGGAATTTTTCCGAAGTGAAGCTGTTTGGGCAATGATATATGCTCATTTTTGTGGAAGTTGGGGTCATTACACATGCCTAGCATGGCTGCCTACCTATTTTAGGTAATTGATGCAGTCCATACGTGAACTTTGTTCCAAAAATAATATGGCTGTATGGTCTTCTTTTCTCATCAATGTGACTCTTTAACTATTGTCTACTCCATTCTTTTTATATTTGATTTGAGCGATTGTGAGTTTAAATAGCACTTCCCACAAATGGTGACCTGAGACATAGTGTCCTAGTTCTCTCAGTTTTTCTTTGACATTATTGTTCATCAGGATAAGGACCTCTTATCTAAGAAAAGTGTTCTCTTCCTGCTCATTCACGCTAATGCAACTGTCACAACTTAATATTTCGTGTTATGTATACATGTGATCATGAAGAAGCTAAACTTTCAAGAAACATGCTATGCAGTGAGGAGCTGAACCTGAATTTGACCGAAGCGGCTTGGGTGAGTATTTACTTTATTTTAACTCTTAGCAACTGAAGAAAGAATTGTCATTCCTGCCTGCAAATTCTTGATATGTGGTGTCATATCCCCACTATGGATACAGAGAGTAATTATCTTCTGTGAGAATATGGGATATTATAATGCAAATGCCTTGGCGTCACTCAGTTTATTCGCCAGTAAAATGTCATTGGTTTACTCACTTAGGTATTTGGACTAGCAGTAGAATTATCCTACATAATTGCATAATGGGAATTAATAAAGAAAATGAATAGAACAGTTACTACTATACATCATTAGCATTGTATTCTGCACTAGGTAATGTCAATTAATACCATTTACTTGTGTCATCATTATTCAGTTTTTTTATAGCAATGGATTTATATTTGTTTCAGGTCTCTATCCTTCCACCCTTGGCATCAATATTTGTGAATACCATTGCATCCCAAATTGCTGATAACTTGATTTCTAATGGAGTTCAAACCACTACGGTATGGAGATTGCAAAGATGTTTACTTTGTTCTGTAAGATGGTATCAGAAAAACTCATAGGAAACTGTGTCAGCATTTTTATAGTTGGTGGTTGTGCTTTCTTTTTCACTTTTATTTTATATTACTTCTAAAACACATAAGGAGCTCATAACTGTGATATTCTTACTTTTACTTGATTAGTTTACTCATTAAATAATTATGCTTGACTTTCGGTCGTAATGTTTCTGATGACCTTGTTTTGCACATGTAGGTCCGAAAAATTTGCCAAACAATTGCCTTTTTGTCTCCTGCAGCTTGTATGACTCTTTCTTCTCTTGATCTAGGATTGCCCCATTGGGAAGTTGTGGGGATACTCACTGCTGGTTTAGCCCTTTCGAGCTTTGCAATTTCAGGTACAGAACTATTTGAAACAAGGGCCTTAATCTGGAGGAAAGTGGATTACTTATTTGTCATTCCCAACTAACATCATTAAATTTGTGCAGGACTTTATTGTACTCATCAAGATATATCACCTGAATATGCAAGCATACTTTTGGTATGTTGTCACAGAGTCCAAATTTCTTTCTTTTTTTGCAGGATGCTATTATGCATCCAATCATTCTTGCTGAGCATGATAGATTTAAACCAGCTCCTCCAATTAATCCATATTAACAATGTTATCTGTAATTCTGTATCATATGCAGCTTTATTTAGTGATATCATTTTGATGTAATTTCGTGAAAAGTACTCATTAACAAGTCTAGCCCTTCTATTTAAGCTCTTGAATACTATAGGAACCATAATAATCAATTTGGTCTAGGTCTGGCAACATGTGTGGTAATATGGTATGCTTAGTAGACCGAAAGGCTAAATGTGGATAAACTGCATCTAGCTTCAGACTTGAATATTAAAGAACCGTAGTATTCATTTTGGTCTAGGTCTGGCAACATGGCTGATAATATGGTATCAGTAGTGGGCCAAAAGACTGAACATGGATAAACTGCATCTAGTTTCATACTTGATAATTAAGGATGTTACTGCAAACTTTATCTGCACATTTTAAATTCACAGATTTAAGATTTCTTATAAATCTATTTTGGGATGCTAAGTTGAGATATTTTACTCAGGGTATTACCAATACTGTTGGGGCAGTGCCTGGAATAGTAGGTGTTGCCCTCACTGGCTATCTACTTGATTCAACTCATTCATGGAGTGTAAGTGCCTGTTTTATTACACTTCAACTCCTTTATCTCTATCAATAGCATATTTCCTTCAATTGTTTACCCCCCAGGATGTTTATCTTTCAACCTACTTTGTATTATGCAGATGTCATTGTTCATTCCATCAATATTTTTCTACTTGACTGGTACAATTGTTTGGTTGGCGTTTGCCAGCAGTAAGCCTCAGACCTTTGCGAAGAGAGATTGACCTTTTTATGCTATGGTTTGTTTCTCTTGAATGAAGCTTCCAAATTGAGGGAATCTTCTTTCAGTGCATTACTAGTTTCTCCAGGCGGTATTCAACTTAGTAGTCACTATTTGGCTGCATTCTGTACATCTAGAATGAAATCTACACGTATGTATAATCATCTCTCATTTAATAGGCCTTTTTTTGTTACCAGGCTCGGTGTTCATAGTTGGCCACCAAATGATGTATCAAAGTATCAAACATAAATGAAATGTGATAATGTACAGCTGTATAAGGCTTCAGCGTATATAAAAGATTTCAAAAGGTCAAAGTTTTGAACCTCACGGTATTGCCTTCTTCCCATCAATAACCTGTAGGGGATAAATACACATTCCTCAGTATTCACTGAAAACTCATAATTTATCTTAATTTGAAATAAGAGAGCGAAAAATGGACATTATCAAATGGTCAAACTTTTGAACCTCACGGTATTGCCTTCTTCCTATCAATAACCTGTAGTGTGGATTCTGAATCTGCTTCTTTCCCGGCTCAAGTTCGAGTGTAGTGCGCACATTCTTCCTATTAATGATCAAATCCTTATCGTAAATTCTCTTGAATGATTGGATGATCTGCCATCGGCGTCTTCTTTTCGTAAGATATTGGGCCACCTTTGATAGGTAATCCGAATATCTTCAGCACATCCTCATTGGTGATGGAACTCTCCTTTTGACCGAACATGAAGACTTCCTTAGTTATATCTCAATGTCGGAGAAGAAGCGCTGTATCTAATTCCGATTTATTGATGCGTTTGTACGTAGTCTTTTCATCATAAACTGGCCTAATTATCGGCCAGAAGACCGTAGTCTTCAACAACTCCCAAGCCTAGCTATGCTGAAATGAATTCTCTATAAAATAGTTTAAATGTATAAGATTTGTAGCCGAGACACATATGAAACAAAGAGTCATCAAGTCACCTTCAGCTCATAGTGCGCGTATGTGGTATCAGTGAGGTTTGTGTTTAACTGTAGTGAAGATTAAGTTTCTCTATTTTCTTGTATGCTCATGTTTAGTTGCTTGCCTTATGGTTGTGATGCTATACTTATTGTATCTTATTCCTGAAGAACAAGTTGCAGGGGTACAAACCTTGTTGATCTTGCAAGAAGTAAGTGATCAGATGAAATTAGAGACCGTATGGAATAAAGTAGGTTACGTATCTACATAACTTAGTTATTATTTTTCTAAATGTGTTTATACTGTGAGCTCACTATTTTTCTAGTAACAACCATGCTATTAAAAATAATGAGTCACATTTGATAGGTAATCTGAATATCTTGACCTCTCCTTTTAGCTGAACATGAAGGCTTCACATCCTAATGTCCGAAAAGAAACACAATATCCAATTTTGATTTACCGATGCGCTTCACTTCATAAAATAACCTAATCATCGACCATAAGACTGTAGTCTTCAACAACTCTCAAACCTCTGCTGGAATCAGTTATCCATAAAATAGTTTAAAAACTCGCACGTCGATTTTAATAATAGTTTAAAAACTATCGTCTCACTAATAACGAGTAATAAACAATGGACTAAAGTGGCTTTGAAGTTGGCAGACCTAAAAGATCTCAATCTTATTTGTTTTTCTTAAAGAGTTGTCTATTTTAAAAATAGTTCAAAAACTCACATGTCGAGTGTTTTGAGGTATTCTTTTTATCGTCTCCCTAATAACCAGTAATAAACCATGGATGAAGTTGGCAGACCTAAAAGATCTTTATATGATTTGTTTTTCTTAAAGACTTGTCGATTTTCAAAATAGTTTAAAACTCGCACGTCTTTTTTTATGATAGTTTAAAAACTCGCACGTCGAGTTTTCTGTTATCGTTTCACTAATAACTAGTAATAAACAGTAGATAAAAGTGGCTATATATGAAGTTAACAGACCTAAAAGATCTCAATATGATTTGTTTTTCTTAAAGACTTGTCGATTTAAAAAATAGTTTAAAAACTCGCACATCGATTTTAATAATAGTTCAAAAACTCGCACGTCGAATCTTTTATTATCATCTCACTAATAACCAGTAAAAAACCATGAATAAAAATGACTATAAAGTTGACCTAAAAGATCTTAATCTGATTTGCACCATTCTTATTAAGGCTGTTTAGCCAAATTGTTAAGGTTGTTTAGCCAAATTGTTACTTTACATTTCACCTGAATGTTAATTTGTTATCTTAGTTTTCATTTCAGCCAATTTGTTATCCTAAATTTTTATAATTCGCCGCCAATTTGCTACCCTAACTATCATTTCTGCTAATTTGCTACCTTATGTTTTTAAAATTAACCAACTTAATTGCTACATTTTTGACATTTTATTTTGTTTATTTCTTCATCCAAACACTAATAATTAATTCTGAAAATCGAAGGTTAAAGTTGGTCGATATTGAACTTTTGATAAGTAATTGGTTAATCTTGAAAGCCTAAAGTAGTAAATTTGATGGAAGTGTAGTAAATTGACTAATTATGAAAAGCTAATGTAGCAAATTGGCTGAAATGAAAGTTAGGGTAGAAAATTGACACCAAGATGAAAGTTAGAGTAACAAATTGACAATTATGTTTTTTTATAATAGTTCATAGTGAGACAATAACAAGGTTTTGAGGTTTTGACATGCATATTGCATATAAAGATTTAAGCTAATTAGGAGTTATGGTGGTCCAATGCCTTTGAATAGAGTGAATTGATTACCCTCGAGACTCACTACTGATATTTTGAGAACCTCTCCTCAAGAAACATAACCATGCTTGGTAATTAATTAGGAGGTACCAGGTACGTTGCATGGTAATAAAGTTCTTTTGTTGATACACGATAGGATTTTAGAATCTTGAATTGATATGGTGCTTAATTAATTTGATTGATGGATATTGTTCTCGATCTATAGAAACTTAAAGGATACATAAAACGATCTTGAATCTTCAGTAAGGTAGTTCAAAATGTTATCCCGATCGAAAAGAAATCAAAACCGTGGCTGTCTCAAATCATATATATTAACTGCTAGAACAAGAATCTTGATCAGAAACTAAAACGTATTTGACTGATATAGATCAAGATTGATCGAGTTTTTATTCATCGTGATCATACAACTCATCACACCTTAATTGACCTAGAATCTTGCTGGGGGAGCAGGAGCTCCTTGGCGAGCACAAATGTTCTCGAGCAAGGGAGGGAAGAAAGGAGTGAGAGGAAACATTTTGGGCAAACAGCTGTCCTCAACGGCAACGAAGGCCTTGCAACAGTCGGCACTAATGCTTCCGAATTGCAGGCTGGCAACGGATTGCAATATTCCCATAACACATCCGTTGACGCCGGTGAGAGATGACCAACACTTGAGCACATCCGGCGCAGTTCCTGGTGGAAATAGGCCTCCTGGAATGGAAGGAGGACTCAGCAGCAACTGCGCATTCGCCATCCTCGATTGCGCTAGCAAGGCCATGAGCAGTGACACTAGTAGCAACGAAGATAATGCTTCCATTTTCATGATTGCCATGGCTCTATTGGGATTTTAGACTAGCAAGCTCGTTTCAGACTTGGAGTACTGAATACTTGATGTAGGAATTGGAGGCAGACAATACGAACTATATATACAAGCTTCACAAATGAGGGTAACTGACCAAGGTTCAAAATAAGGTTTGACTTGCATATCGTACATAAAGATACACGTTAATTAGGAGTTATGGTGCATGGTCCTGGTTTTGGTATGCACTAAAATGCATGTATACGTTATGAAATGAAATGCATGTATACGTTTTGAAATGATGAAATGCATGTATACGTTTAGTAAAGAATAAACCTAATTGTGTTTTAGGATTTTCTAATTCGACATCTATATACTCAATTGAAGACTTCAGAGGTTTTAGGGCTTGTGGGGATGGGAGGGTTTGGGAATGTGAGGGATGTGTATGATTGGGCAGGGTTGAAATTGGAGGTGGATGAGACTAAGTATGAGTTTTGGACCTGTTATGAGATTAAGTGTGAGAGTGAGGATCCTGAAGGGAAATGGGGTGAGGTACTCTGAAGTGTCCAAGTTTGTGACTTTTCGACCTGGGAATCTGCCTTAGGATGGATTCAAATGTGGTGAATTTTCTGATATAATTTGTATGATTTGATGCTTCTGTTAAGTGACAATACAATGCGGGTTTGTGAAGATTTTTTGATTGTATGAGTTTTTATTGAGTAATATACTTTGTATGAATAAAGTTTTTGGATTTGGTGCATATTGTGGATGCTGCATTATGTGTTTGTATGATCATGTTCGAATGAGTTGATTCGGATTGCGTACAAGGATTGCGTTCAATTCTGGATTCTATGTTGAGTTCTGAATGCTTATGTTGATGTGCTGGGATCAAATGTGTTTTGAATTTTGAAGTCATTTTATGGAATGGGAATGTGGATATTTGTTTCTGGTTGCTCTGATAGTTTCCAGATTAAGATTGATAATCTGAGGTTCAATGATGATTCCACTAGTGAATCCGCCACCTTCAGCCTGTTCAAATGCTTAATTTTTTCCATTAGCGAAGATTGAGTACACCTCTAGCTTCGATCCATGTTGAGTTTTAGTTTTTATGCAATTGAGTGAGCCTTTGTTGACGAGCTCGGCAGTAATTGTACGTGGATATCAAATATGTTTACAATTTGAAGTAATTAATTAAGGCTAGAGGCTTCTGATCTTATGAAATGGTTTTGTGGATGTGTATTGTGGATTTGTGGTAGCTCTAATCAGGTTTAGTGATGGGTTTTACTTGGCAAATTACTCAGCTCTTCAAATATCTTGTCATTAGTGAAGATAGAGTATAGCTTTAGCTTATCGATGCTATTATGCACATCATTGATCCGTCTTGCCCAAAATTGTAATAGAGATCCCAATCACATCCTGTCAAACATCAAATATTTGAGTCATTTTTATTTTTTAGAATCATCTTAAAATTGTAATTATAAAGTAAATAAAATTTTGATTATTTTCCAAAAACGGATTGCTATTTCCCAAAGCGGATTACCATCCGAGAATCTGGACCCCCAAGATTCGGTTAGATTCCACATCATAGAACCCTAACCTGACCCAAACTCCAGTTGGGTTCAAACTTAACCGGAGTAGACCCTTTTAACCGCAACTCAGAAAACCCTTGACACACTATCACAGTAACACTCTCCTCTGAGATTTTAGGATTGTGGGTTCGCTCTCTGAGCTTGGTTCTGCAGCAAAGATGGTATCTTTGTGCTCCTCTGACAAGAACAGCTTCTGGGTCGGCTCTGTTTTGGAAGCTATGGTGGTCAACACTGTTCTTGCTGCTCACAACTCTCTTGCTCTGTGGCTCTTGGCGGTATATATACATCTAATCCCAGTCAATGTTGCTCTTTTTTTGCAGTGATTTTTGGGTTTTCTGAGTTGGGTTTGAGGGTTGGAGTGTTAAAGGTTCATGCTTTGTGTTGGGATTTTTTGCTGTTTGAGATTTTGGGCAGGTTTTAGTACTGAGCTGAAGGTTTTGGGTTTTTGGAATTAGGGATTGTGGTAGTGTAATTAGGGTTTGAAATTCTGAAAATTGGGATTTCATAAGTTGGGGTGGAATTTGTGGTATGTGAGTTTTGTATGTGGGCTACAGAATACTATAAGGCTTTCTTGTGTTTGATCTGTAGATTTCTGGGTTGATTTAAGACAATTTGTGCTCTATGTGTTTGTGTGGCTTTCAGGTTAGGGTGTTGTTTGAAACTACTAGTGATTTCAAAACCGGGCTACAGAATGTGGGTTGTTCTGTACATCCTTGTTTCATATATGCATGAATTGAGTGTTGTATTCAAATGAGTTTTTGTTGTGTCTCTCTGGTTTGAAATAAATATGCTAATATAAGAGTTCTTTGGTGTTTGTTAGTACTAATTCCTGGACGTTTACTTTGGAGATTCTACTGCTCTTGTTCTCTAGAATTGTTTCGGCTTTGCAATATTGTCTTTGTGTGATGTACTGTTTTCTTTGAATTCATAACGTTATTGAATGCTACCACTCCTTTTTCTGTTCTTAATCTTAGAATTTTAAAGGCAAAAAGGACCTATGAGAACAGAGGATTGGTGTAGCCATCTCAGCTCCTCAGATATTGAATTTGAAATGAACATCAGCCACTTGGTCCTACATGTCTATTTGTACCAGATCTGCCATGGACCAAACTTTGGGTAGTTGTAGTTCAGAGCTAAAGTTTATTTGATTTATTACATTCTTGAGTCATGGAAACAGCGTTGATGTTTCGTTATGCGTCCTATCTTCAAATCTGATTTACAACTCCAATTCTTGCGACTCAGTATGTTATCTACTGTTGAAAGCAATTCATGAAATTTTGACTTATACAGTTTATATCCCTGAGAGTAACATGTATTTGAATGCCCAAGTCGTTTAGATTAGGGTCTTCATGGGATCATATGAGTTTGATCTAATAGTTAATCTTTCTTGTTGTATGGTATGGCACTAACATTTTTTGAGGTTGTCTCAGGCAGGATCCGTGATGAATGACATCAATGTGTCTCCAAAATTGTCTGCAGTCACCGGAAGGTAATGGAAATCTTATTTGTCCATCTTTTATGTGCTCTTGACCTTCATGGGTACATTCAATTGAGTGGGTTTGTGTTACTCCCTTCTGCAGCTTTCCTTTTGAAGAACTTTTCAAATTGCAAAAACCTGGTCCAGAAAACAAAGATGCCAGCGACACTGAGGATGACGAGGAAGATGATGATGATGATGATGTGCCTGGGGAGGAAGATGATGCATCAGATGAGGACTTCTCAGGCGAAGAAGGGGAAGATGCGGACCCTGAGGATGAGCCTGAAGCCAATGGTGATGGAGGAAGTGATGACGATGATGAGGAGGGCGAGGATGATGATGATGGTGACGGTGATGATGATGAGGATGCAGAGGAGGAAGAAGAGGAAGAAGAGGAGGAGGAGGAGGTTCCCCAGCCTCCTGCTAAAAAGAGGAAGTGAGAAGTAGTTTGTATCGTCATGTGTCCTAGTTTCTTTATGGTTTAGGTCAGGAGTTATGGAGTAGTGATTTGAGAGTGATATTTGTAGGACCTCTTTGATGTGGTATTATTGACATTCTTCTGATGTGTTCAATGGTTGTTACCTTCCTATTATCAGACTTTGTTAATGGACCTTAGTAGGCATTGGCAAGACTTGTTTTATGTTCTGGCAAAGCCATCCCCATAATCTCATTCTATTGCTTCACTCTCTTTTCGACCCTTAGCTAATAATATGAACTATTGGCGTGCTAAGAAAATGGGATAATAGGTGGCTTATTCTGCTGAAAACGTTGCCATCAATACCTTTCTGACTGAGGTTTCATCCAGAAATATGAAGCTTCAACCGAACTAGGCCGCCCTTCCCGATCCAAAACCAATATAATATCACATTCCATGATGTGAGTTTCCATTTTCTAACTTATTATTAGTTATATAACTTATATTGCGTTACAAGCTAAAAATATGTCTTTTAGAGGCATGCCACATTAGGAGATAATGAAGTAGAATATCCATGGACGTTCTTGCATTCGGCAGCAACCTTCTTGCCAGGAACAGAGGAAGTTAAGTCGATGTGATCCATTACAATGTTCTCGCAACCAATATGATCGTCGCAGTCCAAAGTAATGGCTATCTCCAGCTACAGATCCATGAAAGTCACGAAACGTCACGTCGCTCACTTGTAATGCGCTGCCTTGGTCACCCAGAGTTCCAAATCCAGCAGTGGAATGATCAGAATACTTCTGGTCTATAATGATAGGGTTCTTGGCTTCTTGAATTGTGATATGCTCAAAAATGATGTTCTTAGCATACCCTGATCCGGCCTAATTTTTACACACACACAAATAAGAAAACAAATCACATTGAATTGCGATATTAACTAAAAAATTTGGCAAGAAGGTGCAAAGAAAATAAATCACAATAGAAGTTTTGTCACTCTTACTTGCCATGTCTTGATTCTTGCTCCATTTTGTGTTCCCTTGAAGGTGCAGTTTCTGACTTGCACATCTTCCACCGTGCTATAAGAACCATCCTCACCAAGACTTCCGATACTACATTTTGTACAAATATTGGAAATGAGAAGAAGAAAGATGAGATTCAGTGAGCAAGAGACAGTGCTGTGTATAGGGTTTAGGGTTCATGGTAGAGATGTTAATTCCATCAGTGTTTGGACTTTCATCTGGAGCCCTGATAAGGATATCAGAAATTTGGACATCATTGCAGCTGGTGATGGTTCTATGGTTTTTCGCACTATTAATATGCGTAATATTACTCAACCGAAGACCATCACAACTGTCAAAATGGAGAGCCTGCAGTAATATCACCAATGAATAATTCAATATTTGGTTCTAAATTGATAAAGAAACAACAAAATGGAACTGAATATTGCACTAGCTAGACATGAACATGACTAATACATATTGTCAGGTTAAGAAGACACTGTTAATCTCACTTACAGTTGGTCGTTTGCAATTTGTTTTGCTGCAAACTTCCCACCAAACCTGACCTTGACCATCAATTTGACCTCCTCCATTGATTATCAGACCTTGAACTTGATCAAACTGAACCCATCTGCCCTTGTCTCCCCAACCATTCGTATCATTTGGCGCGACAATGTTCCCATTTAGCTGTTTTACACAGATTTTAAGATGATCGGTACAACTTTTAGCCCAAAATAACTGAACATAATGCAATGATCGTTTTTTTTTGTTGTACAACAGCAAGTCAGCACCTGAAAATGAGCAATTTTTTTTTGTTATATGCTATTATACCTGAAAATTGACACTTGCAGCCTTGCAAGGCCCTTTAAACTCAACAGAACTGAGCAGGAAAGTGTTATCCTTTGGTATGATAAGGGTAGGGATGTCTTGAGTGGATCCACAAACCTCTTCCCATGCTTTCAGAAAGGCCTTTCAGCAAAATAAACAGACGAAATCGTGATGAAATTACAAGGAGAAGTAATAACAAAATATATTTATTAGCCAATTAAACTGTGTTTATATGTCATACATACTTGTGTGTTATCAAATTGGCCATTCGCAATAGCACCATAATCCATCACATTGAATTTGCTTTTTCCATCTGCTTCCGGAAATGGCTGTCAACAAACCAAAATTGCAGAGAATCAAGATGCATCAAATAAAATTTAACAGAAGTAGATTAATCAGAATAACATGAGCTTTGCTAGCGAAATCATTGATTGGTAATTTATATACTTGTAAATCATCACTGGTTTGGCGATTTGAGAGAGGACGATACTCATTGAATCTATATGGTGTTGCAAAAACATCACCATATTTCTTATTATTGAATGAATTTATTATCAAACTCACAGCATCCACATAATATAACCATCTCGTAGTGTTGCCTACATCAAACTTGTGATCCCAGTTGTGCGTGGTTGGATTCATAGATAAATACACAGTGCATTCTCATATGTAACTGCTTTCCTAAATGGACAAGATTAAGATCATACAGATAGATAACATTCTGGGTTAATTTGGTGAGAATTATAACACCATTTCTTGGCTGATTTGACGCAGTTGCCTAAACGTTATGGAAATGTTAATATGTTATATGTTTCGGTTAATTTATTGAGAACAAATATTGCCTATGAGAGTCTGCGTGCAACTAAACCAAATAATATTTTATTTTTCTTTTTTTAAAATGTTGATGGTATATATCACCAAATAATCACAAGGGCAATGATATTGAGATGTCAAGTGTCATGAACTAAATCTGTTGTTTGAACTAAATCACTAAATAAAGCTTTTTGTGAAACTAAATATTCTCTTATCATTCTCACTGCTTAAATTATATTCGCCAGACCAGAAACTAGGTTCGTCATGATCATATGTTAGTTCCAGCTAGCAATAAGATTTTATTTTTGTTGGGTCTTCTTAATAATTTCGGTCGATCCTATATATTGTTATATTTAGTAATCCAAATCATAATCCATCAGCCAATAGGGATATGAATCGTAGTCGATTGCTGATAGAGATATGTTGTATTGATAGAATGAAAACAATCATCAAGACATCAACTACGACATATTAAATGTATGACATACATACTTTAAACGTTGTAAAAAAAAATGGTTGATGAAATATTTGAAGCATCATAGATTCATAGTTAACTGCTGCATGTATATACATTTATAGCTGCATGTTTTGTCTCATCAATCTCATGTATTTTCTAAAAACAAAGCTTACAATAAAGAAAATCGAGTACGTTTCGTCTTCATTCTACAAAACCCACTATCAATTTTGAAAGAAAATTAAGAATAAAAAAAATAAAAAAATTATATTACAATAAAACTGTTATAATATAGTTAATGGACAGAAGAAGAAGAATAGCTTAAAAAATTTTCATTTTCATTTTCAAAAAAAGCTTAGAAATTTTTGGCTAGTACTGAAAATCCATAGCCAAATCCATAGTCAAACCATGGCCGGCTTCCCAGAAAAACCCTAGAAATCCAAATCCCCCTCGGAATCTTCCTCTTCCTCTCCCTCTATTCCATATTCCACGGTCAACCACAACCCAATGCGCAATTGACCCTTAGCCCAAAGCTCGCGACTTTTTTTGCTGCTCTGAAAATGTCGTCGGAGATCGAGGTCGTCGACGAGACCCGCCCCGATCACGAATCTTCGGCGGCGGCCGGGTCGGGAAATTCAGGCGGAGAAGCTAATGGGGTTATTGGGGAGGAGAGTCTCCGGAACGACGTGTACACGGCGGCGGCGTACGGCGATTTGGAGAAGCTTCAGAGATTGGTGGAGTGTGAGGGTTGCTCGCTTTCCGAGACCGATGGGCTCGGCTACTACGCGCTCCAGTGGGCCGCGCTTAACAACCGAACTGCCGTCGCTCAGTATATAATAGAGGTTGTTCTTCTCACTTTTTTTTTTTTTGATCAAAAAGGTTGTTGAATTAAACATTGAGAATGATTTTGATGATTCATTTTTTAAGCTTTTAATGCTACTTAGCTGGTTAAAAAAAAGTTATCTTTTTTAAACATATTTGGTTTCTTTGGTGCCATTTTGTTAGTGTTATATTGTTTAGAAGGGGAGAAATGTAATGTGAAAGTGTGGAAGTGATGCTGGTTTGTTTTTATGGCAGCACGGAGGAGATGTGAATGCCAAGGATAACGCGGGGCAGACGGCATTGCACTGGAGTGCGGTGCGGGGTGCTATCCAGGTTGCGGAGCTCTTACTCCAAGAGGGTGCTCGGGTGAATGCCGGGGATATGTATGGCTATCAGGTTAGTTTTACTTTTTGTGGTTTTCCTTCGGACAGAAGCATCTACTTGTGTGTTTTGTTTAGTTATTGTGAGGGCAATAGGTGGATTTGTATCTGTGAGTTTTAAGTAGTTCTTAAGCTGTAGAATTTGTGGTTAAGTTATGCTATGCTTTGGGCTATAAGCTTAGTCGTGAAGGATGTATTGCCATGAGGATTGGTTGGTGAGACTTTTCATCTGTGGGAAGAGACACTTTTTTAGGTTCTGTGGGCAAGGGAATGATACTTTTGATACAAAGACTAGGAATGCTTGTTATATGAACTAAAGTTAGTGGAAAACATAAAGGCATTATGAACTTGTAATAAAGTGATTTTGTGGAACCACAGAAGACAAAACACAATCTTAAGAACCTGCAACTGCTAGATGGAGGCTCATAACCATTTCAAAGTGAAAGCTAGTATGCACTACAGAGTGAGTGATATTGCAATATTGCATATTGATGCTTCAAAATGTCTTCAAGCAAGTTGAAATCATCAGAAGGCCAAGGTCTTGCTCACCGAGTTTTGAACCTTGCAAGAGTGAAAATTTGGAATAGGCTTTTACTGATACGACTATAGTTTAGTGTTTAGTTGAAAATGGACAGGGCGATTTCTTATTATCCTGCACGGCTCTTTTTACTGACAGAAAAGCATTTTATTGCCCATATCGACTCATAAATTGGCTGAAACATGTTTGTCTCACTAGTCAAATTTGATATGATCGCAGACTACACATGTGGCGGCCCAATACGGTCAGACTGCTTTCCTATATCATATTGTTTCGAAATGGAATGCCGACCCTGATGTTCCTGATAATGATGGAAGAAGCCCTTTGCACTGGTATGTATTGACTTCATGTTCTTAATCATTTATTAAACTATCTTTAGTTTATTCTATTTATTAGAATCTAATACATTCACTATGACATTATTACCTCTTCAAGTAAAACTTGTTATTCATGATTGTCTTCAACCTAATAGTTTTCCTAATGTATCACATATGATTGGTAAAAGCATTTGAATGATTTACTTTTCATTCTAGTTTCTACCTTTTGTTGTTTGAAAACCATTGTCGGCAAGTTCTTTTCTTTTCTGTACAGTTAATAACATCGCTGAAATTCTGGATAGTAGATTGATTATATGTTCTCATTGCTCAAATTTAATGTCAGTTTGGTCTGTGTCTTTGTTGCATATATTTTGACAAAGACTTTGCATTCCTCTGTCCTACTGACAAAGCTTGTTTAGCCAGTTTCATCTAGTCTGGTAGCCTTGTAACATATCAATCTTTTCTTTCTTGGGTTTAGGGCTGCTTATAAAGGTTTTGCTGATTGTATACGTCTTCTTTTGTTTCTGGATGCATATAGAGGGCGCCAAGATAAAGAGGGTAAGTTTAGCCTCTGTTCCATTATTGTTTGTGTAATTCACCTATTGTGCAATAGTTATTTATTTTGTTTTATCTGTGTAACTTCAGGTTGCACTCCTCTACATTGGGCTGCGATCAGGGGTAACTTGGAGGCATGCACGGTGTTGGTACAAGCTGGGAAAAAGGAGGACTTGATGGTTACTGATAATACTGGCCTTACACCAGCCCAACTTGCTTCTGATAAAAACCACAGACAAGTTGCTTTTTTCCTTGTAGGTGTTCTATAACCATAACTCTTTTAAAATTGGTTAGTAATGTTACATATATGTTCATTGACTTCATCTTTCAAATCCCCTCTCATGTTGAGGGTCTACATCTCGTACGATAAATAACGTGAAGATTATATGTTAATGATTTCCCTCATTTTTCTTGTTTAAAATTTACTGATCAATATCTAACGAATGGCATACATTAGTAATGTTGTTTTCTACTTCCAAATATGGTTCTTCTATCTTCTGCGCCTTTCATAGAAGTTGCTAGTATGTGTGTGTTTGTAGTTTGGTGCTTCTTCCGTGTTTGAGACATATATACACCTATTGAGCGTTGTGTTGTTTGATATTAATGGTTTTACATATTTGAGTTCTGCTAAGGAACTAGAAAGGATAACTGACAGAATAGAAAGAACTTACATGCTCTGGAAAATATGATTTTGCAGGGGAATGCTCGAAGGTTGCTTGACAAACGTTGTGATGGGAATAGTCGTCTAGGTCAACTAACAAAGCTAGGACTTGCACCAGCACTTTGGTGTGTAATCTTTGTGCTCCTTGTGACCTATAGTCATTCTGTTATCATGGGTATCTACTCTAAGCTCTATATTAAATTTCTATTTGTGCCTATGCTGTCATGATTATACTAACTTGCAATCCCTGTTTAACTTGGTTGTAGCTCCAAATCTGCCAAAGTTAACAGCCGGCTCAGTTTTTATTGCATGGCTTGGAGTTTTCCTAGCAACTGCAGGGCTGGTTATGTTCTATCGGTGTAGCAGGTATGGCACATAGATTTCTGAGTTCTGATGCTAATTGCATGCCTTATCAGTGGCTTGGATATCATGTTAGACGTAATAGTTCCCTTTCAAAATGGCTGGTGTATTATCACTGTCCTTTTCTGATGGGCTGCATACCACATTCTCTTTTCTTCTTCTATCACCATGCATATTTATGGTTTACTGCGTAGAGTGGAGTACTGGCGTCTAATTAAACTTTTGGTTGATTCTGTTTATTGCAGTAAAGATCCCGGTTACATCCGAATGAATATCCATGATTCACAAAATATGAAAGATGATGTGCGTACTATCTTCTTTTCTCCCCGCGCACTTGCTAGCAATAATTTTTTGTCCATGCAACTTATGTATAATAGTCCTGGCTTCTTTAATACTATAAGAAACAATAATTATATTGCACTCCCTGTCTAGAGTTGGTAAAGGTTATGTAAAGATGCTGACTTTTTAAAAATATTGTTTTTAATCAGGAACCCCTTCTTAAGATTGAGATAAATAATCCGGCCTTGCTAGCTGGTAACTGGTCTCAGCTCTGTGCAACTTGCAAGGTGCCATAGAGTACTGATTTTTTGTAGCTTATATACAATCATCTCACGTAGTTCTTATATTATTCGCTAACATGATTTGTTGACATTGTCATCAGATTGTCAGGCCTCTTCGTGCAAAGCATTGTTCTACTTGTGACCGTTGTGTTGAACAATTTGACCACCATTGCCCTTGGGTATCCAATTGCATTGGCAAGGTGCATAACTTAATGAGTTTTTATTTTTTGTTTTCTTATTTGGAATTAGTTTTCAATTAATGAGATTCAACTAGCTTTTTTCTTATCGTTGTACAGAAAAACAAATGGGATTTCTTTATATTCCTTGTTCTTGAAGTTTTGGCGATGTTGGCTACTGGAGGAGTCACTGTTACGAGTATGTACCAATTTCTGACTATTGAAGTTTCTCCTGCTTAAACATTTTGTGTACAATCATTTTGTTGTGACATCTTCTAAAAGAAATTGCTTTAATTACTGCAGGAATTTGGAGTGATCCACTCGGTCCATCTTCATTTGGAGCATGGCTTAATCATGTTGGTACAAATCATTTTGGTGCTATATCGTTTTTGATTGTTGATTTCTTCCTCTTCTTTGGTGTGGCCGTTCTGACTGTTGTACAAGCTTCTCAAGTAAGTCTTCTATTAATTATAAAATAAATAACTAAAAGCAAAATGATCCAAAAGTGTTCTCGCACCAGTATATATGGCGGGATTCAATTTTGTACTTTCTAAGTGTTCCTTTTGTCACAGATTGCGCGAAATATTACAACTAATGAAATGGCAAATGCAATGCGCTATAACTACCTTAGAGGGCCAGGGGGTCGCTTCAGAAACCCATATGATCATGGGATGAAGAAGAACTGCTCAGATTTCTTGATCAAGGGCTACAATGAAGATGTGGAATTGATTGAAGACTCAGCTCGTGATGAGGGAACAGGAATGAGGCACATGACTAATTCAACCTTGCAAAATGGCGATTCCCATTCTCACCACACAAATGGCAATGGCCATGTTGTGATCAACGTAAATTCAAATGCATCTGCACATCAAGGTCATGTTCATTCTGCCCATTGCAGCCATGGCAATCATGGTAAACCAAAAACTGATAATGTACCCTTAGGCTTGGGTCTTGGCCTTGGACGGAATGCTTCCCGACCTGCTGGGTCTTAGTGATAGTAGTCTCCTTGGCCTGATTGTAGCTGAAAATGTGTTCTGTATGATAATCATACCTCAGTTACAGCTTTTGTAATTTAATTGTTTATTGCTCCTTATACGAAAGTTGCTCCACATTTGTTGAAGCCAGTCTTTTTCAGTTTTGATCAGTCACTTAAAGAATTGTGGTTGTGAATAACAGAGCTCTTGTATATTGGTAGGTTGAAAACCCTGGTTACTATTCCTTTTGCTCAATAGAAAGATTTAGCACTTTCTTGAAGATTTTAGTCTCTATGATTATGTTGAGGCTTAATGTTAAGGTCATGATTTTGACACCAATGACCTCATGTTTCATCAAACTTGCAAGCTTCTGTTTGAAGCTATTTCTGAGACCTGAAGTCATGTACTCAGGTGGTAGTATTATGAAAACGGAGGGCTTCTGCTAACCCACCTATGAAGCTTTAGTCATTTTCCAAACTGATGCTTGTTATACAACTGAATTGAAATGTATCCAACTATCCAAGCGCAGTGTTCACTGCACTATTCCACCAAACACTAACTTATGGGTTGAAAATGGCATTGCTAATCAATCATGCAGGTAATTATTTACTAATTGAGCAACTTGTTTCTTGCTAGTTTCTCTTGTTGTTACCATCATTGTTCATGATCATTTCCTTGATTCTCTAATTATTCCAATACTTTGTTGCAACTTTTTTCTTCTTCTTAAATTACTTTGTTGCAGCTTGCATATCGTGGTGCAGAAAGGAAAAGCATTTCTTTTCTTGTAACAAAATTCTTCTTTTCTTCCTCATCACTTATGTTGCTGCTCACGTTTCACTCCGCCCTATTAAATAACAAGCATGAAGACATGTTTAGTTACTAGAAAGAGTCTGTGGCACGTAATACGTTCGACCTACTAATTACGATTTATAATTAATAAAAATTAAGTTAAAATGTGACCACGTGATAAATTCGAATTCGATTATGTGTTTTTGACCATACTATTATCTTCATTGATCGAACGTGCCCGATTGCCGTCAGAACAGAACCCAAAACGCCGCCGTTTCGTGATAAAGGTCGTTCCCCCGTTCCACGCGGCAACGCCTTTGCTTTTTCCCGCCGAATAATAAACCGGGAATGGGAATGTCGCTCTCTAGCGGGACCCACCTCACCCCCCACCACCGGAGAAAGTCTCGGTTGTTATCTCTCTCTCATCGTCACCATCTCGTCATCCCTTGTTTTCAGCACTAGCAGAGCCGTTCAGTAGAAAAAGTGTGACGCAACCAACCAATACACGTGGCATATATATCCTCTCTCCCTCTCTCCACCACCTCACTTTATCTTCTTCTTCTTCTTCTTCTCTCGCCCCACTCCTCACTCACAGTCTCTCTCTCTCTCTGATCGATCGGTCCGGTGAGCCTTCTTTCTCTGCAACGCTTTAGTTTTCCGGTCATATAATTTGAATCCAATTCCAGAATCGAGAACCGATCGTTGTTCTCTATCTCATAGAATTTCTATGATGCTTTTCAGCTTTCAGTTTTGTTTTTTTTTAGTATAGCTGTATAGAAATGAAAACAGTAGATTTTGATGTATGCAGAAAGCAACGAATATATGTGGTTAGATTATATTTTTTTTAATATATGGTGTTTAACGTGTTCCTTTAAATATCAGATATCATTGATGATGCTTGGAGTTCATGAGAGCCTTCTCTGGAGCTAGAATGGGATGTAATGTTGTTATTCCTCGGCGCGATTCGCTAGGCTAGTTGATAATCTGGTTCATTTTGTTTTGATATATGATGGGGAGTGTATGCTCTAGGAAGAGAGAGCAATCGGTAATTGAGGAAGAAGTAGCTCGTAGAGTAGTGTCTGGGAGGTATTGTAGAAGTAGCAGCTCGAAATGGCTAGAAGCGGCGTCTTTTCGCTGTCGCAATGTGGAGCATGCTCCAGGAGTAGCAGGCATTTGCCCTTCTCTATTGGAGTTGTGCATTTCCAAAATATGCCAGGTATTAAGCTTGAGCTTGTGTAAAGTGTGTAATCGTGTAATATCTAGTGGCGGTTTGGATTCTTTTGGTTTTATGTTTTGATTTCTTGTGTAGGATATTGAAAAATATAGTTCATTCTCAATGCTGCCGAGGGATGTGAGTCAGCAGGTGTTTAACGAATTGGTCTGTTCACAATCTCTCAGTGATGTTTCTCTCCAGGCTTTTAGAGATTGTGCTCTTGAGGTAAATGTGTGCTAGTTGATGGTCATAAGTTTAAGATATGGGAGAGCGTGTTGTTTACTAATTTTGTGTATGTGATTACAGGATATTGGTTTGGGCGAATACCCTTGTGTGGAAGATAGTTGGATGGATGCCATCTGTTCACAAGGCTCATCTCTACTATCTATTGATATTTCAGGTTCTGAGGTGACAGACTCTGGGTTGGCTCTTTTAAAAGACTGCTTGAACCTCCAATCATTAACTTATAATTACTGTCACCTTGTTTCAGAACATGGACTTAAGCACATCAGCGGTAATTCCTTTGTTCTTAAGTCTTGTTTTATGTTTACTAACTGGTTTTCATTTATCTTTTTCCTTTTGCTAATGAACACTTGTGCACTTAGATAGAGTTTTGTATGAGCTGACTTTCCATATTGGGTTTCTTTTGTTGCCTAATGAAGATTACTTCTGTCCTCGTCTGTAGGTCTTTTAAATTTGAAAAGCTTGAGTTTTAGAAGGAGCAGTGCAATTACTGCTGATGGGATGCGCGCTTTCTCCAGCCTTTATAACTTAGAAAAGTTGCATTTGGAGAGGTGTCCAGAGATTCATGGTGGCTTTGATCATCTTAAAGGTTTAACCTGCCTTTTATTGTCTCTATTTGGTTTTTATCTTCTGGTCAAAATATGATATTATGTCTAGCTGACCAAACAAACCTTCTCATCATATTCACTTAAGTGAACACTCAGATATGTCGACCCTTTTATATGACTTGGATTTTTTTCTCAACTCACCTGATTTATGATTATGCAGGTTTGACAAAACTGAAGTCTCTTAATGTTAGATGTTGTAAATGCATCACAGATTCAGACTTAAAGTCCATCTCAGGTACATTTTGTTATAAGTCATTGTTTTCCTGTGTAACAATGGTCATTTCATGATCATGTTGCTGGCAATATACTGGTTACAGTTGTCCTTTGTTGAGTGAAAGAGGAGGCTGCGCAAATTTCATTTTCAAGGAATCTCCAGATTAGAATTTGTTTGACTATTATTTTTCATGTTTCTTAATTGCACAATGTCACTTTTCCATAAACTAATCTCGACACTCTTTCCCAGGGCTTACAACCCTAAATGAATTACAGTTATCCAACTGCAACATTACTGATTCTGGAATCTCTTATTTGAAAGGTACTCCATATCTTTTCTAATTGTTATATTGGTGCCTAAACATTTAAATTGTCCTCTCCTTAATTTTTGTGTTTTACCTGCATCTAGTGTTGGACCCGTGTAAGGACAGATATATATATATATATATATATATATATATATATATATATATATCTGTCCCTCATTGGAAGGGCCCTATATATATCTGTCCTTACACGGGTCCAACACTAGATGCAGAACAGAAGCAGTTTCTGCGGCTGTACAAATTGAAATAACACACACACACACACACACACACACACACACACACATATATATATATATAGATATATATATATATCTGTCCCTCATTGGAAGGGCCCTATATATATCTGTCCTTACATGGGTCCAACGCTAGATGCAGAACAGAAGTAGTTTCTGCGGCTGTACAAATTGAAATAATACAATGAATTTCAACAATATAGTCTCTATAGCATAGGTATTCAGCAGGTAGCGCCACTATCCTACAGTTAATCACACACACACACAGATATATATATATATGTGTGTGTGTGTGTGTGTGTGTGTGTGTGTTATATCAATTTGTACAGCCACAGAAACTGCTTCTGTTCCCTTCCCTTTTTATATAGAAAAAAGGATCTGGCACTTGGAGTGGCATTGTGATACTGATTACTGTCTTTACTCGAGTCTATCAAATTTTGGGATTGTTTGGGTTTATCCCTTGTATATTTTGTTTTCCCTGATGTCTCCTGAGATTCGAGTGCTTGGTTTCTTATCTGTGCAGCAGGCTTGCACAAGCTTAATATGTTGAACTTAGAGGGATGCAATGTTACTTCTGCATGTTTGAAATCTATTTCAGGTTAGCTCTCTGATGATTAACTTTAACACTACCCTACCAAAAAGAAGTGAGGATTCGAAGACTCTTCTATAATGTTGTGTAAAACTAACGAGTTCTGGTGCAGCTCTTGTTGCCCTGGCTTACTTGAATCTCAACAGATGCAATGTATCAGATGAAGGATGTGATAAGTTTTCTGGTGAGTAATTATAGGATGTTGGGGGCCAAGTGGATCATTTATCCAACAGGTGCTTGATTTATTATCGTTTTCAATTGGCTGGATTAGGTGGTAATTTTAACTTTGTCAAACCAATGACTCTTTACAGACCTTACAAATTTGAAGGTTCTGAGCCTGGGATTCAACAGAATCACAGATGCATGTTTGGTGCATCTAAAAGGTCTCTCTCTCTCTCTCTCATGCAAGAGATAATTCTTCTCATATTTATAGTTGGCATAGATAAATGACTAACCAGTATCATTTCTAGGTTTGACAAATTTGGAGAGCTTGAACCTGGATTCTTGTAAGATTGGTGACCAGGGGCTTGCGAATTTGTCAGGTCTGTATATTGTTTACATCTGGCTTTTGTTTCAAAAATTTCAATTGGAATGGAAAAGGGATCGGTGCATCATTTGAACACTAGCATATTAGGAATGTGAGTTTTTATTTAAGGAACTGTTATCTTTATCTACAATTCAATGTGCATTTGAAAGGAAGAAGATATAGTGTAGTTCTTGGAGCTCATTACATTCCAAACATTATGTATAACTTTAACAAGCACTAAACTTCATGGTGATAAGTTGTAATCTTTGTTATTGAACGTCCCCTCCAGCTTATTTGAGTTCCTTATGTATGCAGGTCTGGTACTCCTAAAGAACTTAGAGTTGTCTGATACTGACGTTGGAAGCAATGGGATTCGTCATCTCTCAGGTAAGGACAGTATCCTGCTTGCGGTTGGCTGTATCGTTGTTTTAATTGTTATGCGACTTTATGGGTCATATTAGCTATAAGCTATTGAAGGTTTTTCTTTTTGAGATCAGTTCAGCTCTATAGTGGCTTCCTGTTAGCACACAGCTCATGCATTTCTTTGTTTTATTGTGCATATGGATGTCTTTTTTTGCTTCCAAGGATTGTTTTCATTTTAGCAGTCTGAAAAATTCCTCTTTCGACTCATCCACTTGTAGAATTTCAGATTATTAAGGTGTTATTTCCCAGATGCTTTGCTTCTATAGCATTAGTTGATTAATTTGAGTGTCCGGCTGTTGTACTTCCAGGGTTAAAGAATCTGGAGAAATTAAACTTGTCATTCACCCAGGTAACTGACAGTAGTCTGCAAAAGTTAAATGGGCTGACATCTCTCAAATGGCTTAATCTGGATGCTCGTCAAATTACTGATGCTGGACTTGCAGCTATTACAGGTATGGATATTGATGTACTTTATTTTGCAGTTCCTTTGGATGCCATAATTTGCAAAGCTACTAGTTTGTTTAGTTGAACCAACATGTTTGTGTGCTTGTGCAAAATCTTTGTTGGCTGCAAAGCATTAATTCTGGAATTATTCTCCGTGCATGTGATTGCCTAATACATTTAGCCTAGAAGGGTAGATTTCTAGCCGTTCCAATTTCAATTCATTTAAGCACTTTGTATTTCATGTCATGTAGCTTATGCTTAGGATTGTAAAGCTCAGCCCTTGAGCTTATAACTTTGTCATTTGTTGACAAAGCTTTAGATTTAAGCTAATCGTTCAGTCAAATTCTTCTAAAAAGCAAACATCAGACATATTTGGCATCAATGATCCTACGTTCTGAATCACTTGCTATAGCTCTGCTTGCTTCCCTATATTTTTGATTGAAGCTTCAGACCTCTTGTTCCAGTATTTCATGTTTTCACTGCTGCAGGTCTTACAAAATTGACGCATCTGGATCTCTTTGGTGCTCGGATATCAGACTCTGGAGCAAACACATTAAAACGTATGTTATATGTTATGATTTTCATTTCAATTATAGAAGTTCTCATTCCCTTGTCTGTGAATGTACTTCTGTGTCTTCTTTCCTTGACTGAGGTCTTGAGCCTAGGGAACCTTACTCTTAACAAAACAAGTGAAAAACTCAAAACCCTATTTGGAAACCCTGGAGGTAGGAATAGAGTATTTCAGCAATCAAGTTTGCTCATAATTCAGTTCGATAAAAATTGACAGTGCCTCTGAGCGAAGTTTTATTTTACATGTTTACTTGCTTCTGCAACTTGGTAATCTTGTATTTTTGAAGTTAGAGTTTATGTGTTTTTGTGCAAACAGACTTCAAGAACCTGCAGTCTCTTGAAATATGTGGTGGAGAATTGACTGATGCTGGTGTGAAGAATCTGAAAGATCTTGTCTGTCTGAGATGGCTAAATTTGTCGCAGAACCGCAGCTTGACAGATAAATCTTTGGAAGTGATTTCTGGTATACATCGCTGTATTTTTGGTGGATATTTGTCGCAACTCTTGTCACATTCATTGATCTTCTCACATTCATTTTCCTCTGACAGGTTTAACTGCATTGGTGTCATTAAACATTTCAAATTCACGCATTACCGACGAGGGATTGCATTATTTAAAGCCTTTGAAGAATCTTCGTTCCTTAACCTTGGAGTCCAGTATGGTGACAGCATCTGAAATTAGGAACCTCCAGTCTATTGCCCTCCCTAATTTAGTAAGCTTTCGACCAGAATAGATTGAAGGCCGGAAGCTTTGTCCATTTCGGATAGCATCGTGTACAGGCTAATAATTACATATAGAAATATGAAGGGCGAGAATCTCTGTATGGGTAAAAACATTTTGGTTATTGTACATATGACTTATGTCTGTCTTGGAGAGTATCCCTTGATGCAATTGTAAATTTGTAATTGTAATAAAAATAGAATAAGCACTACCTGTTCTTTTCTGGTTTCATTTCTAAGGGTTGTGTTCACATGGTCCGTCACTGACCAAGAGATTCATAGTCGGTCACTATTAGACTAACATTTAAACTCTAATAAAAAATAATTATCTTCATCTTTAGATTTAAATTTAATGGTAACTTTCTATTCAAAAAAAAATCTAAAGATAATTAACTACGAATCTTTTGGTCAAAACTTGAGTTCAGATCAAAATTTTACAGCAGCAACAAGATTGAATTCAGATCTAATTGGCAATGCAAAGAAAAACGAAATACATATCCCAAAACTTGAGTTCTGAATTCAGATCGATAGAGTGAATAAAACTATGTACTTCACCATGGGTTAGGAACAATAATCCACAAAGGTTCAGAACACCAATATAAATTTACATCTTCACCAAACGACTTTATAATGACACTTTCTTCACCCATGCTTTCTACTTTTCCTTTTTCAAGGTTATATATTGCATACCTGTTCAATTCTCTCGTTCGTAAGTAGATCGAGTTCTTTTCACATCCTAAGAAACACTGGTTCGGCAAGGACATTAGCTGCCATTCGTTGAACTGGGTATACAAGAATAAACTTTGGTCGCCTAAACTCTGCAGAATCTCCCATTTGTTTTCTGCTTAGTTTAGCGTTTCCACACGAAAGTTTATAGTCTCGTACTTATGCTTGTCTCCGCCCCTTTTTCCGAGACGCAAGATCTCACCCGTCAATGACTTGGTTAAATAGGTAACTCGATTTCTTGCAGGAGGTTCTTCATCAATAGGGCTAGGGCTACGTTGTAAAGGAGGGTATTCCTTGAAGTCCCAAACAGCAGTACAACTCTTGTCCGATGATGCCCGTTCAATAAAGGAACAAACATATGATGCTGATGATGATTATATTGTCATTTACAAGTGCAACATTCACACAGGAGAATGTTCCAAGATGAAGATGGATAAACCATTTTCTGGGAAAGCATTACAAATTATGCTCCTATGGTGGCCCACACCAGCTCCTAGAATACGTTGCCATAAGGCAGAGATCCCCAGTGAGCAAGTAATTCAGTAGAGAAGGTTTCCAAACCAATGTTTCCCGTTTTCAACATGTCTTTGTTAGAAATTCTATTAGAATTTGTGGTTTGTTTCTTGCTGTGGAAGTGTTTAGTGTGTAGTGGATTAGAACAAGGTGTTTAGGACAATAGTATTAGGAGCTAGAAGGTGGGAGAAGGAGGTTTAGTAACTAAGACAATGGTATTAGAAGGGTTTAAGTGGAGATGGAAGACACAAAACAGAGGATAAGTTGAAGTTTGATAGCTTGCTTCACAGTTCATTTCATGTTTGTTAAGTGTGTCCGGTTGTTGTTACTTCCAGGGTTAAAGAATCTGGAGAAATTAAACTTGTCTTTCACACATGTAACTGGCAGTAGTCTGCAAAAGTTAAATGGACTCACATCTCTCAAATCGCTTAATCTGGATGCTCGTCAAATTACTGATGCTGGAGTTTGAGCTATTACTTTACAGGCATGGATTTTTATGTACTTTATTTCCTTTGGAAGCCAGAATTTGCAAAGCTACTAGTTTGTTTGTTTATTCATGAGGGTTGGTTCAACGTGAATGTTAGAATTTAGTGTAAGATGACCAAAAACATATAAATTAAGTACAAGTCCTTCCCCTGAAAGACACTGCCCAAAAAATATAATATGAAGTTACAAGCCACACTAACATCAAGGTAGATGCTTGATGTTTCAATTACAAGTACTAATGCTCTAGCAGAAACTGTAAAGTCATGTTGTTGATGAAGGCTTCACTAACTAAAAAGAAGATCTGCAACTTCACCTCCACCCTCTAACGTGTAAAGAAAAGGAAAAAGTGTTTGTTTTATCTGAACTACCACAAATCAATAACTGGATCTAAGAGACTATTCACTGTATGTAACTACGAAGTTCCATGGCTGAAAGCCAGAAACTGGAGAGGAAAGTACCAAGAAAACCTGCAGAAGAGGCAAACCAGTTGAATGGTCAATTGCTAAAACTATGTGTCTACATGAATTTGATGAACGAATTCAACTATGTATGTCACATGAGAGCGAAAACTCATGCCTTACCTCAATATGAAATACTACATGCTCCATGGAGCAGCAAAATGTATCTATTCAGTGCTGTCTGATAAAGCATTCTCCAAAGCAGAATGAAGTTTTGAAACTCTCCGCCGAAGTAATGGCTCTAAACGAAATGATGGAATTCCACTTTGCCACTTCTTAGCTTCATACATCTCATTCCATGCTTGTATTATCTCATCAATCTTGAACCCTAGACCTGTAACAACAGAAAGTGAGCATAATGCCTGAAATACCTATATATGAAGTTTCAAGTGAAATGGTTTGAATTGTGGTCACCTTCCGATGCATTATCGTTTGAAGAGTGGTTTTTGACCATAACAGCTATATCAGTTGAAGATGCCCCAGCAAGTCCAAACTTCTCAACTGCAACGTCCAAGCATTCATGCCATACAGGTAACCCCAATTTGAACTCCACAATGGATCGCTCATAGAGCATGGTGCCCCACAGAAGGTTTATCTGAGACCTCATGTTTGTAGCTTGTTCTGCAGCTTCATTTGCTGATATGTCTTTGACAATCCCATCCAAACCCATTTTCTGCAACTGGATTTTACTACTAGTTGGACTGGAGAGTTCACTCAACCGTTGCTCTTCTGCTTCCTCCCACAGCTGCATGCCCTTTTCCATGTTGTCTTCGGCATTGTTATAAAGTCTTAGAACCTCTGTAGAGGGCCAAGTCTCCAAATCAACACTGCTGCTAATTGCATAATACCAAGAAAGTTTAGCTTGTTCAAACTGCTGCTGCGCAAGGGCCAAATAACCTTCATAGAAATCGGGTTTGATGTGCAACGCTTCTTCATATCTCTTTCCAGCTTCCATGTATTCTTTCTGTGCCCATTCATATGCAGCTTTAATGGTTGAAAAGATAGACTCTTTGGTAGAATCTTCTGCGATATATACCTTCTTCCTTGCCCTGGCCATGTGAACATTTCCCCAATTGAACAATGCCAAAGCTCCCATTTCCTGGAACTTCTCTCCTGCAATGTCGAAAATGTCTTGAGCTTCTTCACTAGTAACTGTCTCCTCCATAGCCTCAGAGTAAAACTTCATCCCAAGTTCATGAAGATCCAAGTATGCATCAGATTCAAGCCCAGCATAGTTCTTGAACAGCTGAGCAAAATCAATAATCCAATCCTCAATGCAAGGTGACCCCTTCATGTCCTTTTGTTTTACCATGGTACCATTCTCAGCTCCATAGTTAAGCTTGTCCCCTTCAATTCTCAGTTTCTCAAAGAATGGATCCTGATCAGGACTAACTTCTACTATGTAAAGCCTGACAGACCCTTCCGATTCTGCTGATTCTTCAGCCCATCTCAGCTCTTCATTAGTAGTGATGGTGACCAAATCACCTTCCTGGTCTCTATATTTAATAAGAACTGCTTTTGATCTTGGAAACCGATTGCTGATCACCTCTCTTAGTTGGAGGAGGGTACAATTTACTGGCAACTGAGCCCATCTTATATCCTCTCCCAACACCAATTTCACACATCTTTTCGGCACTTCTTCCATTGTAGTGATCTTATCCTCCACAACTACCTTCACATATGCCTTCTTTTCCTCAGATATTTCCACATCCTTATCTTCCTCACCTATATCCACAGACTTCATCTCCTCAGCTATATCCACAGACTTCATTTCTTCAGTTATTTCTACAGCCTTCTTCTCCTCAATCTTGTCTTCAGTATTCCCACTAGTATTGTCCTCATGAACTTTCTTGTCTTCATCTTTGTTCCCTTTCTTCTTCCGACTCTTTGATTTTGTTGCTTTCCTTGGCAGCACATTGTGACTTGGTTCTACATAATCAGGAGGCAACTCAATCACCGTTTCATTCACCCTCAATCCCTTCTTCTCTAGCACATCTTTCACTCTTTCTGCAACCTCCAATGCCATGATATTGTTTGGTTCCATGTCCAACACGGTACCAACATCTCTAAGAGCCAAATCCAACCTATTCAAAGCCTCATAACACTTTGCCCTCTTCAGCAGTGCCTTACTATACTTGGGTGTAACTTCAAGAGCCAAATTACACTCATTAATAGCCCTGGGATACTCACTCAGCCCCATCTGCATATAACAAGCCGCCATATTACTCCGAAGATAGGACACATCGATGTGATTTCTCGGAAGCAATTTGAGAGCTTTCTCATACTTCAACATAGCTCCTTCATGATCCCTTTTCTGAAACAACTTATTCCCCTCATCTTTCAATTCATGAGACATTGCAATGAAAACTTCTGTATCCTTATCTTGGGTTTTCGGACTATTGTCACTACTTTGGCTTGGCTTTGGACTATCACCTGAACTTTTCTTCTTCTTCCCACTTTGCTTCCCCATCATGCACTCAACAACTCATACAAAATAAGAACCTAACCAAAAGCCTAATCTTGCTATAAAACTACCTCCTCCAATCAACTCTATAAAGAATAAACACAACTAATTCAAATCAAACCCTTTTTATACAATCCAAGCCAAACACACAACTCAACATACAAAAAGCAAAGCTCTTTCCCCAAAGAAACCAATTCCAACTTCTGTGGGCTCAGATTTGCTTTCAAAGAAGTTCAATTTCTACAACTACTCCCTTCAACTGGGTTTTCTTTCATCAAGCAAATCAGCATAAATCCAAGCCACCACAAACTCAAAACACAAAACACGAATCAAACCAAATGAACCAACCCACCTTCCCTCTAAACCAGGATTTGTTACTGCCTAATCTGGTTATAACCAAATCCCAATTCAGAGAGAGACCACCACAACCCCCCAGAACCAATTCAGCTAAACAGAAAAAAGCAACAAGGTTTGAGCAAAACAGAATCCAGGGTCTGTCTTAAACAGAAAAACCAACAAAGATTTTTGGTGACAGAGAAACTTATCTGGAAGAAGCTTCGGATATTACAGCGGAAACAAAGGAACAGATAGAGCGAAAATATGGTGAAGCAGAAAATATGGTGAAGCAGAAATGGAAGCAAAGAAAGAACTTCCTAAAATGTGCGTTGGCTCCTTTGTAAGATTTCCCCACTGCTTAACGTAAACGCCACAAAAGCATACGAAGAAGAATCTGATAATTTGATTTTTCTTACTTTCAGAAATATTATAAAAGATTTTGTTTCCGTGAATTCCAAGTTTCTTGGGGCCGTTCGATTAGATATCTGTGGATCTTTGTTAGCTATAAGTCTATAACTTCCATAAACATCTGTCTCTGAGCTGCTTTGCTAGCTGGGGCACATATGTAGTGCTTTGGTGTTCGGTATAGTATTGGACAAAAGCTTCAGTTTTATGGTTAGTTTATTCGGTTTTCTTTTAGTTTTGGTTTTGATTTTTTAAATTTTAGATTTGTGAAAAGTTTATACACAACATCGTTTTATTACTTTTATCGAATCATGACAAAGTTTGTTATACTTATACATTCAAAGCGTTGAGTTGTTCAGCAATTCACATAAGTATCGCGTATAAATTCACTAGTTACTTCATAATGAAACGAGTCTGGATTTTAATGTATTAAATTTGTGAAAAATTTACACATCACATCGTTTTATTAGTTTTATCTAATCAAGACAAAGATTGTTATACTTATATATTTAAAGCGTACGTATCACTTATAAATTCGCTTGTTATTTCAGAATGAAACGAGTTTGGATTATAATGCATAAAAATAGGAGTGCATATCTAAACTTAATCTTAATAGTAAAATTACAGAAATATCACCTTATATTTTAGAATACAAATATCACCTTTTGTTGTTAAGTATCTGACGGCAGATTAAGAAATAAGAAACACAAACGAAAATTCCCAACAAAAACTTGAAGTAGTGGAAGCCAGGGAGGGGTTCTAATGAGGACCACTAAGTTAAGGACTAGTTAAGGACTTCTTCGTTTCACCCATTTTTCGATCGCATATTCACATCTCGACCGTCTAGTTTGTAGATATATATGAGTGATCATCTCTACAAAATTTTCATCCAAATTGAAAATCGTTAAGGCATTCATAAATATGATTTACCAATTATAAACTTGAACGGCTCTTGTTTGACAGATTTGGATTGTCCATTGATTTGATTTAGTTTGATCCCTTAATGATCACCAATTTTGCTGAAAATTTGTGGAAGTGATCTACTTATATAGACCTAAAATTTGAACGATTGAGATGGAAAAATGTAATTGAAAAGTGGGTGTAATAAACGATTAATGAGAAAGTCCTCAACTAGTCCTTAACTTAGTGGTCATCATTAGAACCCCTCCCAGTGGAAGCCATTCTCTTCTGTCTGTTTGGAAAAAAAAAATGTATATATCAGTGGACAACGTCAACTTGTTGACTATGGTGTGGGGACACAGATGCGGTGATGACAATGTGCTGACCAATGAGAAAAGAGGGTGTGCCCTACGTGGCGGGGGATAGCGCATGTGAACAAAAAAGTAACGAACTTCGTGGCGGGACCCAATCAACTGCCAATCACAAAGCACAAGGCGCGTGAAGGCGGCAACCGCCCACCACCAAACCGCTGGGGTTAGTAGACAGCCTGTTGTTGTTTGGCGAAAGCTAAAAGCCCAAAAGCACTTTTAGATCTAGAGGAGCTTTTGCGACGGCGTGATATCAAAGTATGAGCCACCGCCGGCTTAAATGCCTAATGTTCTTCTTCGGTTTTGTTATGTATTAATCAAAGTTTAGTTGCTGTGTTACCCAAAGTTGGACGAGATTCCAAAACTCTTAGGTAAGCACATCTCATTAGAGGGTTTTCCATTCCCATAACTGTTCCTTGATCATTCGCTCCAACTTTTTCAATCTCAATCCTTCGTTCTCCACTAGGTCGATCAGATTCTCATCACTCATGTCATCTAGATCAGATCCCTAGGTTCTCAAGGTAGTAGTGGTTTGGATGAGTTGCATGTCAAGAATAATCAATAATGGTATAATTCAACTCCTGTAATTCGGATGTGCACAATATGGTAAACAAAGCCCTAAAGAATTGCAAGATTGGAATGGTGGGATCTGCAGTCTGCTGCTGCTAATGCAAATTGTTTTCTGTCCCAGGTGAACAATTGATTCATCTTTCTGCATATCATGGCTCCTTATAGAATCAGCTACAGCTGCGGCTCTGGTAATAACACCAAAGACAGGATCCCGACCATAGAGTTTCCCATCATGCATTATAGTGTTGTTGGATTAGATCCTGGAATAGGGCCTCGTTTGGTTGCAATGTGGAGCAACCAGAAGCGCTAGTGTTATCTCTTCTATACTTCCTTCGTGAGTTCCAAGAGACTTAGATCTAAGGAACTCCGGTTGTTTTTCTATATGCACCCGACCCGACCCGACCCGACCCAATCTCACACTCCACACCAGCCACGTCATCCCTGTCACGTGTCGTCATTTCATTGGCAGCTTAGCGTGGACGTTGTTATACAGCTCCGGCTTACTTCTTCTTCTTCGTCTTTCTCCATTGACGAAGCTTTTGATACCTTCAAATTCTGAATGCCTCTGTTCCCAGAATTGAAGAATTAGAGTCATGAAGGTATTACTGGTTCATTTTTTAGTTAATACTACTTATGCCCATTTCTTACTTTGACAGTTTCACGTTATAGTACTCGACCTCTTCAGTAGTCCTCAAGTTACTAATCACATTGATCTCATACTATACTTCCTTCACTTTACCTTATAAATTTTACGACATGGGTTCAAATCGCCCCATAAAGTCAATTAACTCTATTCTTTACCATATAGCAAAGTAATCTTTTTCTCAACTCGTTTATAATACCACGCAATAATTTATTGCTACCGCATGGTATGTTCGACATACAAAACTATATGACGAGTTAAACAGGTAGCTTAACATGGTCAAAACAAGTTAGAGAGGGTTTCTTATCCATTCCATCCTACTTACCATCCCTTAACACGGTTGCTTGTTTCCTCTTCCATGTTCTCTAGCTTTTCTGATCAACATTAATATGATCACTCTTATTTGGTTTTGTGAGGAAAGGAAATCACTCCCATATATCCTTTATCTGATAAACCAGCTCCCACATAGGGACTGCACCTTGGAGAGTCTAAGGTGCTTTATACATATATGGACTTTTGATCAGCTACGTACCTCTCCGCACGTGTCTTTACTCATTTATTTATAAAAGTAAGTTGTCCAGCTAGTAGTGGTACTACCTAGTTCAATACATGAAATTTATGACGATAGTAACTAGTTACCTATCACTACCTATGTAGTAGTGATCTCCTTTCCACGGTTGTTAAAGTTGTGCAATTCTTATAGGCAAAGTGACATTCACATTGTTCCTGCGGAATTAAGTAGAGCCAAGTACTCACTTATGGCTTCACCTTCTTTGGTAACTTCAATGTCATAGTCAGTGAAAGCATCTCCTTGTGCTAGTTCTTCAGCAAGTTCGCTTTCCATTTCTGCATCACGCTCTGATGCATTAGTAGATGTTGAAGGACCTCCGACTTGACCATTTTGATTATCAAGCATTGAAGCAAGAGAATTTGCAATGTCAGTAGCAGCTTCAGATTGGCTATTGTTGTTAGCATCAACTGCAGGGATTGCCTCAGATTGGCCAGCAGCATCTGTAGGGTTTGGTGCCTGTCCTGAGAGCAGTTGACGGATTGCTTGGTCCATTGTCCCTCCACCCTGCAAAGCCTCGACCGCTGAATACAAAGTTCAAACATCATAGAGATCTCAGCTAGCTTCCTCACAAACATAAACCAAATACAAAAAACATATGTTTTAAGTACCTAATGATCTGTCAAAGCCCATGCGCACAAGAGCTTCAACTGAAGCATCTACTGCTTGGCGCTGTCGCTCATTTTTCCTTGATTCAAGGTGTTGCTGCAAGTAAATATATTTAGAAGGGTTCATTCTCTAAATAAAATTCATAGTTCAGACAAAAATGTTCAAGTCACCTGAATGGAAGAATTGGTCTCTGGATTTGTCAATTCATCTAATGCCTTCTCACTGTCATTCTCATTTCTTCGAAGTGCTTCAGCAGCAAGTTCCTTTTCAAATCTGCAGAGTCAAGAAACTCTTAGGATGACTAACAACTGTATAGAGCTTATGTATTCAGACCTAATGTAAATGGACAGATCTGCAGGTGATCTCTACTTTTGAAACAACTGTTATATTAGCTTTCTTACCCAATGGAGACCAGTTGGTTCAATTTCTCCATATCCACAGCCTTCTTCCGGGGTGTGGTACCATACTTCTTTTGATCCCTGCCAATTAGTTGAGCTAATTAAAAGCACAGACAGAGGGATCCAAAGTAAATTCAATATAAGTTGGACACTCACATAATTTCATTACGCCGCCGAATATCATCTTCCCGTTTTTGGGCTCTCTTTGCTTTCTGCTCAACAAGAAAATCAACAGCACTGGAGACATCTTGATTGCTCATCCTCAATGCCCTTTTTGCATCTCTTTCTCTAAAGCCCATACTCATCACAAGAGAAAGGGATTCATCCGGCACCTGAAGCTGGAATCCAAAACCAAAATTACATGTTAATTGGAGTTTGTTGAAACTACTGGTTTCACTCAGAAAACTATATCAGCATACTGTGTTTGACAAAGTCTGGAAAACGAAAATCCATCTTTTATTGTTCTTTTTTCCATTTGTGCACCTTGCATATATATATATAAAGACAAGACTTGATTGTAAATTTAAGTACAATTTGAAGTTGGACCTCCAAACTCCTACAAGAGAGGCAAAAATTCAGTGCATTATATTCCCCTTCCCAATTACCTGGGTGAACTTTTCTTGTGCAGAGGTCAACACCTTCATTGACTTATCAACCTGTCCACTGTGATATGCCACCACCCCTTCCAGCAGCTCCAGTCTCAAATATCTATGATGAGAATCAAAAAAATAAGCATACTTGCATAGTATATATACACATTTGGATATGTAGTAAAAGTACTCACAGTGCACGCTCTGGATAGTGACCTGCCTGAAGGAGCCTAACACGGGAAGAGTCCTTCCCATGAGCTCGTTCAAGTCCTTGTCTGGCTTTCTCAAGGCGAATTCCTGCCACTGAGAGCCAGTTGATGTCTCTAAGCATGAAATAACACCAAACCATATCGATTTGCAGTATGGAAGGATTGTCAACCAACTGAAAACAAACACACAGCCAACATTATACACTCATTTTAAATGAATGGACACTCAATATAGTCTAACTGTAAAAGTTACATGCATACATGAACTTTATAGTAAAACAATGTCATCCATAAAGTAACCCCACTCACCTCAATAACCTTCGGATCACACAGAGAGAAAGCTTCCTACAAGAATGAAACAAAAAAATTCCACAAAGATTAGGCGGCATTCTTAATCACTGGAAACATATTCAAAGCTGCTATAACAAGCCACGTAACGTGCTCAATACAATCAAAACTATCAGCTGCAAAATGGCCCCGGAAACTAACCTCCCCCATGGTGAGCACTTCCAATGCATCTTGGTAATTTTGTGCTTTAATCAGTTGCTTTGCATTGGTATGAAGCATCAGTCCCATCATGATTGCCCTGTCAAACAATAGTTCAAATCTTACTTCCAACTTAAAATTTGATAGCATCCCCTAAATTTCTCATAAAAGCATCCAACTTAACAACAGAAACTACCAAAACCTAATTTAAACCATACCGTTGATCAGTCTCCGACCCCATTTGCACTTTCTTCCCACTCTGATCTTCCAGTACTATATTGAAATCTTCAATCGGCAATGACCCATCCGCGTGCCTTTTGGACAACGCAGTCGCTGCAGCCCTACAAATTCAACACACACACACTGGTTAAACCAAAACATAGTTATATACTAACCAAAACACAAAAGTCTGAAACACACATTGCCCTGCATATCAATCCCACACTTCTGATACCAAAAGTTCATAGATACTACTTTCTCACTAAAAAAACACCACACTTCCACAAACCAAAATACAATCCAAACCAACTAACATGACCAAATTCTTAATAAAGTTCAATGCTTTGATCAAAACCAAACAGACCCACATCACCAAACCAACTAAGACACTCAAAACTTTCACAAAGCTCAAACCTTTGATCAAAAATCAAACAAACCCAACACCAAACTTACTTGACTCTCGCGAGTCTCTGAGCCCGTTCAGTCTCAGCCATCAACTCCTGACCCAAAGACTTACCCTCCTGAGCACAAACCCTGCTCGCCAGAATCTTGGCGTTGTTCTTAACACCCAACTGGGTCAAACTCTCGCTGCCGTCGCCGTCTTTCAAAACCCTTCCGGCGCAAATCAAATTGATCGAGCCCGGCTCGCAGTTTGATCGCTTTGCAACCTCTTCTCTCAACATCGGCACCGTCCAGCTGTCCAATTCGAGCTCCAACAAACCGACCCATGTTCCCGCAATCTTCACTTTCGCCATCTCAGTCCAATTTGAAACAAGACTGAAAATGTAAAGATTGGATTTTTATATATATATAGATAGGTCGATTGCTTCTTCATCAAGACTTGAACTTCTAAGTGGATTTTGTGTCAGACTGAACAGCCTCACTGCTAAAGGTTACTTTGGTAATGTGTTCAAAATTCTTAATTTAAAAAAAAAAACTCAGTTTTTAAAAAGCAATCTTGAACCTAATTTTTAAAATCATGGTTTTTCAAACTAAGGTTTTTAGTCAAATTACTACCATACATTTCATTTTGGTATCAATTTGCTACCTTAGTTTTTAAAATTAGCCAACTTGGTATATTTTTGCCATTTTATTTTGTTTATTTTTTCATCCAAACATGAATTAATTATGAAAATTAAAAGTTAAAGTTTGTTGATATTAAAATTTTGATAAGTAAATTGATTAATCTTTAAAACCTAAAGTAACAAATTTGATCGAATGGTAACAAATTGACATATTTAATAGTTATAGTTGCAAATTGACTAATTATAAAAAGTTAAGGTAGTAAATTAGCTGAAATAAAAATTAAGATAGTAAACTGATACTCAAATAAAAATTAATGTAGAAAATTGACAATTAAATAAGCACCTTATCAGATTTTATCAAACATAAAATTTATTTAAAACTTAATACTAAATTAGGCCGAAATAATTTTATTAAAAAATTAAATAAAATAAGAAGAAATGGGCCTAAGCGGGCTAGGCGGAGCCCCGAATATGCCGGCGGTTTCTTGGGTAGTGGGCCTACTCGGGTGGTGGGTCCCACTTTATTAAAGAGAAATTTGATGCAACTCTCTCTCACTTGAAATGGTGGGAAACACTTCACACTCCCACAGTGACCAAACCCCTCCACCGGCAATGGCTGACGTCAGAGGCGGCGGAGCAGCCAAGAACACCGCCAAGCGCGGCGGCAAGCCGAAGAATAACAAGAACCGCGACCTCGATCAACGCAAACTCCTCGGCCTCGTGACCTCCGCCACCTCACTCGCCTACTCCTTCCTCTCCCGAAACGACCTCCTCCTCCTCCCTTCCCAAACCCTAACCCTAGAAACCCTCCTCTCCTCCGCCTCCTCCGCCCTCTCTACTCTCTCATCTCTTCCTCCTCCTCCGCCGCCGCCTCAACCGCAACCGCCGCCGACTCAAGCATGCTGGTTCCGCCGCTTCCTCTTCGACACCACAGCCGGTGCCGACTCGCGGTGGCGCCACGCCTTCCGCATGTCCGAGCACTCCTTCTCGATCCTTCTCTCCATCCTCTCCCCGTTCCTGACCGCCGCAATCCCTTCAATTCCGCCGAATTACGCTCTCGCCGCAGCAGTTTACCGCCTCGCCCACGGCGCCGGCTACAAGGCCGTCGGCCGCCGCTTCGGGATGGACTCGGCGGCGACCTGCCGGGCGTTCTACGCCGTCTGCAAGTCGGTGAATGATAAATTGGGGAACTTGTTCGAGTTCCGGTCCGATATGGCTCGGATTGTCGCCGGATTCGGGTGGATTTCTCTGCCGAATTGCTGCGGCGTGTTAGGGTTTGGGAGATTTGGTATCGATAGTGCAATGTTGGGGCCGAATGCAGCGCTGCTGGTTCAGGCATTGGTGGATTCCGAGGGGAGGTTTCTGGATGTGTCGGCTGGCTGGCCGAGCACAATGAAACCGGAAGCGATTTTCCGGCAGAGTAAGCTGTATTTGGGTGTGGAGGAGACCAGGGAGTTGCTGAATGGTCCTGCTCATGAGCTCAGTGACGGCAATGTGCTTCCTCAGTACATACTGGGGGAGTCCTGCTTTCCTCTGTTGCCTTGGCTTTTGACACCTTATGTGAGATCAAATGCGGAAGATGAGAGTTTTGGTGTGTCGGAGAAGGCGTTTAACTCGGCGCATAGCCGTGCAATGGGACTGGTTGGGACGGCATTTGCGAGGGTTCGGGTTAGGTGGCAGCTGCTGAGTAGGGAGTGGAAGGAGGAGTGTAGGGAGTTTTTGCCGTTTGTGGTGGTGACTGGTTGTCTGCTGAATAATTTTCTGATGAAGTGTAGTGAGCCGCAGCCGGATGTCAATGTGGAGTGCTTGGAGGAGCTTCCAGTGTTTGAAGGAGAAATGGATGCGAGTGGCGAGAGGATTAGGGATGCGCTTGCCACGCACTTGAGCCGGGTAAGCATAAGAAGATGAACTCTATTGTTGCCTCTTGCTATAATCAGTTAGTTTGGAGAAAATTTGTGCTTTTTGGATCACCTTGATTTGATCTTGCTTCCACTGCATATGTATGCGAGCATATGACATGCATATGTGATTTTGAATGTAAATACAGAATGTGGATCAGTAATGTCGAGGTTTCTTTGTCTTTCTATGGTATGCTAATGAAATTCTCATCTTTCTGTGATGATATATGCTTACTTAGTTGGCATAAATCTACTTGCCATTTCAGATAAATGTTCAAAGTATGAATAAGTTCAATAACTGATGCTGAAGTAGAAATGTTACATATATTCAAATTGCATAGGCTACTTGATTTTGGGAACAAGAACAGCATTTATTAAGAACATGAGACTAATACTGTATCTCGTAGTATCAGACAATTTGTTCATAAATGGTGAGGATGATCTTAAAGAGCATAGGTTTCGACTGATTTAGCTAAACGGTTACTATCACCCATCTGACATAGTAAATCTGAAATTGAAATTAGTGTTCTGTATGTAACATCAGCCTGCTGTTATTTATATACTATCTCAATCACACAGCAGACAGATTCTAAGTACAGCCTTCAACTTTTATCAAGATTAGAGCCATATATGGCATTGATAAGGAGAGAGGTTTTCAGGGGTTCGGGTCTGAGCTTAGGAGCAGGTTTTAGTTGCACAGTTTAAGAAGCAGGTTAGGAGTCCCCTGAGGCCGGACTCTACAGGTTCACCTCCACGGTTCTGTAAAACTTTGACAAACTCACTCGCACTTAGATCACCATCACCGTTTGCATCAAATACATGGAAGATTATGTCAATCACATTGTCTGTAACATTGATGCCACATACCTGTGTAGATAAGTTGATCGTTAGTATCCATATGAAAGAAGCTAATCAGAAGTAACAGATAGATTGGTAGGTGAGAATGTACCTTGGAAGCTGCTCTCTGGAGATCTGATTTTGTCAAAACCCCATTAACCTCGCCGTAGCTGAAAATGGCCAAAGAGAAAGACTGCAGATTCTTGCGTAGCTCTGCAAAGTCTTTAAATTCCTTGTATGTGATTTGTATGTTGTTAAGACGTGGGGCGTTGTTAAGATCGTCAACACGATCAAGCAACTTGTACAAGTCACTGAGATCAGCAGATGCAACCAAGGACAAGGCAAAATCTTTAGCTGTTATAGTTCCTTTTGCTTTGTAGTCATAATGAGCAAACTCCAAGCGCAACATCTATCAAATACATGAAGAAGAGGGATCAGACCGACTGAGTTATCGCAATCATAATATGACTGGGAGAGCCTGGGAGAATTATAACTTACTTCCTCGTGTAAATCCCTGAAAAACTGAACAAATCTTTCATGCTTAAGGCCCTCTTTGCCATCTTTGCCGAAGAAGTACTCGAGTATGCCTCCCTCTTCTATGCCAACTCTAACCCTGTGGCCGTCCTTGGTTTTATTGTTGTGACTTCGCATCAATTCCATCACTCTGTTAAACTCTGCCTTATCAATGTCTCTGTTAATCCATGTAACAAGTCAGATCAAGCTTTTCAACCTTGTCCTGCAAACCAAGATCTTAGAAATGGATTCCAATCGACGAATTGAATAATATTTAAGTTACTCACCCACTGTCGTCAAGATCGAACATTTTAAACGCCACAGTAAAACTCATTTCAGGAATGCTGAGGAGAGTGACGAAAAAAATGTACCTAATGTTCATAATGAAATTTGGTTTTGTATGAGTATGCTGCTGGTTGTATTTGATCCTTGATTTGGGATCAGATAGGCGAAAGCCGATAGGTATGTGTAAAACAATAAGATGAGTACTACTCACTCTTGAAATGAAATGAGGCCATCACCATCAGTGTCGAAAAGCATGAAGAACTTAGAAGGAGCACACTGCAATTCTCCTGGATCATTCTCCCCTTGTAGAGAGCCTTCTCGAACACGATTTGAATCATAGGGAGGAAACACAGGGACAACAGCTCGCATCAAGTCCCCAGGAGTCATGAAGCATTCTCCACTAGAGGTTTTAACTGATGCAAAGTAATTGAAGATCTAAAAACACAAACAAAGTTGCAAGAGAGTGGTTGTTAGTACTTAGTAGAATATATGTCTGATAACAATCATAACATTATCTTCGATACATTCATGCATATTCTTATACCTTTTCATGGGTACTTCTCTCTCTCAACTTTTTTTCATACGTAAAGAACTTCTTTCTCCTAAATGTATCTGAAATAAGATCTATTAGTACACATCGTAGGTCTCATAATCTAGAGAGGAAAAAAAATATTGTGAATGAAAAATTTAAGGTATTGTACTTGAAAATAGGGACTTGACTTGTTCTGGGTCCTCGATTTGCCATGCTGCCTCCTCTTTGGCATCAGCAAAACAAACAGATGGATTTCGATCCGAGGAAGAAGAAGACCAATAAGAACAGCCTATGCTTGACCCCAGAATCAGAGCAGCTGAAGAAAGTGACCTCTGAATCAAATTAAATGTACCACCCTTACTAGAGGAGCCTGATGATCTACCCTGGTGATTGTACTCTTTGTTGCAGCCAGATGATGGAGAAGACGAAGATGGGGATGATGAGGGTTGGGATTTACTGAACAATGTGCGAGAGCTGAGTCGTTGAACACCCAAAACAATCCCTGAGGATCTTCTTGAAGATGCCCAAGAAAACATAATATGAATCTCGATCTCAACCTGCTGTATCTCTATATGCTATGATTTAGATACTTAGCAATGGCGTTTCAACTAGTTCTAAGAATTCTTAATGAAATGGGAGAGAGATTGATCAATTCTTTGTGACAGGGAGAATGAGTGGAGGTTATAATGCGAGTGAGAGAGAATGGTCCGGAAATGAATCAATTTCCAGTGAAGATGTGTGCGGTTAGTTTTGGAGCGGGAAAAGTGGTAGCTAAAACCTTTGACTGAATCTTTTCCTAACGGTTTTTTCAAAAGTTCGTTGATGGTTCTTTGTGTTTGTTTTGCATCAAATGGCACAAACTCACTCATGGAGTTAGGATTTCACGGAAGCATTTTCCAATTATGACGTAGAGATCCCACCATTACTATTTGGATGCGGAGATCTCTTACATGTGACTGAAAATATGTCGAGTTTTTATAATGTATGGCTATAATTAAGACAATAAAGTAAAATTTAACAAGTTTCGTTCATTTCAATGAGATAGAACTAAGTACTTTCTGAATTCTCGAATTAGAATGAAGTCCGACTTAATTACCTAAAACGATGAGTGGTGCCTATGATTTCTAGTTGAACAATGTAGTGATAGAAAACTTTCGACTCTCACGTACCTTAGTGAACAAAGGTATGCGCGATTTGTATCGTACAAAACTAAAACTAATTGTATCGTATCCAATCATTTAAAACCTTAAATGATCTTTTTTGATGGAATATATCGTTTTCTTGGATTCCATTTGTATAGTAGAAACCTTCCTAGCTAATAGTTGGTGGATACAACTTAATGTACTATTTAGCATTTGTAGTGGTCCTATAGGGTGGTTGTCATTTTCCTTTCCCAAGTTCTGGACAAAGTTCATGTGAAGTGAAGTGACCTAGCTACGTTCTCTTCAACTTGCTTTTGTTTGATGACATTGAACCAAAGTGGAAGTAGGTTACCAATCTAATATTGCTCAACTGCCCCATTGATTTTGGGTCCCTTTTTCACTTTGGGTCTCTAATTGACTTCAACCACCAGTATAGTACAAACTACAAAGTCATCTAACAACAGTAACGTACTCTAGTTCTTGCTACAATCCCAACTCATGCTTGGTTTCCCCAACTACCATCCAAATTTTCCACATTGAGAAAAATCTGTCGGGTACGTCTCCCTTACAAGCCAAATCAATATCATCTTACCCACCACATTCAATTTTTATATTTATCATCATCTTCTTCTTTCTTGTATCTCTTCCAATCTCCAAACACAGCCTCACATAGTCACAGTAGCTAGAGCTATGGACTGGTTCGCATGGCTCTCGAAAACCAGCCTTGAACCGAACCTTGTCTACGAGTACGGCATCATTTTCTCCCGCAACGAGCTTCAAATGGAGGACGTTGCTTTCTTCAACCATGAGTTCCTGCTGAGCATGGGAGTCTCTGTGGCCAAGCACAGGCTGGAGATACTCAAGCTTGCCAAGAAGGAGGGTCATCATCACCCTAGGACAATTTCAAGGCTCGGTTTAGCGCTCCTCAAAACCAAGAAATGCTTCAGCAAGTACTTTACAAGACTGGCTTCCCATGAAACCGACATGTCGTCGTCGTCTCCCAAGTATGTGGCTGATCAGCCTGAGAAGTATCAGGAGCATTGGAGAGGAAGTCTGCTGAGGAAACCGGAGGTCAGACCTCGGAGCATTGCGCTGTCGGGGCCGCTGGATTTGAGGACTCATGAGAAGTTGATGATGGTTCCTAACCCTAGGAGCCTGAAGCTATCAGGACCGCTGGACTCAAAGCTCAACGAGAGGCTCATGTACACAGCAAATAGGAGCCCCAGGCTCACTTCTACGGTGAGTGACAAGTTAATGGTTGCAACAAATAGGAGCCCAAAGGCAGCTGGACCGTTGGATGGAAGATCATACGATACACTGATGGTGTCCACGAATAGGAGCCCCAAGCTGTCTGGACCTCTTGATGGAAGAGTCACACCGTATGAGAAGGAAAACGTCGATTTTGATGACCATTCACTATGGACGTCAATGTTTCAGGATATGAAACCCACTTGATCATTATATTGTGCTTAATTTTGGGTTGGTCATATATGCTTTCCTTGATGTGTTTTGTATTCCAAGGAGCACTCACTGAACATTTTTCTTCAGATTGGACTCTCTTATTTGGTGTGTGACTGTGTGTGTTATAATGTTACTCATATATTGTAATTTGTTTACCATTGAGTACTGTGCTATGGGTTGAGCTACTAATCTACTATCAGCCTAGCTAATACATGCATACATTAGTTGATGCTGCTACTATGCAAAACACAATATGTTCCACTGTTACTAGCTAGTACTTAACGAGACTTCATACATAGCTGCTCTGTTTGCTCATATATTCTAGTGGCAAGAACTAACAATTATTCTTATTCAATGGTATATCATCGAGTATATATATATAGACACATTCGAGACTTTAAGGTCTAAATTAAGAAGCGCTCGATCATATATATTCACGATCCGTATATACGTTTGAATCATCAAGAGTAAAACCTACCCCATTTTCGGTCATCTATAGACTCTGGATGAAAGCTAGCTAGGTATTGTAGATATGGATGGAATCCCATGACTAACTAATTACTAAACTGAGACTCATGCAATTGGTGATCATGCATAATGATCTAGCGACCTGCTTTGCTCTTTGTGTTGGCTGTCAAGAGCAACTGCAACTTCTCCGATCATATGCAGGTAGTGATCGATTGAACCTCTTTCTCTGTGTCAACAACTACTAATTAAGGTTTTAAGGTCATAATGGAAATAGAGAGATGACTTCAGACTCGTTCTAACAAACTGATGAAGAAAATCAATGAGCCCCTGGCCTCCATCATTTATCTGATTTAAGCTAGCTAGCTAGCTAGCTACCTCTCCCACCCGATTGATTGTTACTACTTATTTAGGGTAGCAACAGTGCGAACTGCTTCTTATTTCTAACACATCCTCTTAATTTCACTTCGCTCCCTGATCTGATACGTTTAACGTTTTCATGAGTCTAGACGTTAAACCGAGAATCTGAACGGCCTTACCGAAATCTTCCAGCGTCATCACTTGGCCTAGAGTGATGTTAGTTTGGTTAAGCAGTACGTTTCTTGTTTCTTTGCTTAGTTTCCTTCCTTTTGTAAAAATTCTCTTTTTCTTTAAATTTCTGCCAAAAAAAGAGAGTACATATTCGTGATTGTTCTAGGATGTTCTGTATCCTTCTAGGATATTCCTTATGTGTGTCTTAGCCTTTTGCCAATATGATATGTAAGATATTCCTTATGTGTGTCTTAGCCTTTTGCCAATATGATATGTAGTTAGAATATGACTATGTGTTCATTATCATTACCATATTAGTATTTTGTAATTCCCTATATAAAGAACTTATATCAATGAATAAGATGATAATTGTCTCTTCTCTTAATAGATCTTTTTGTCTTTACGGTTTATACTTCATAGTGATCACGTACTTCATCCAACATATCTTGCCAAAATAAAAATAAAAGAAAGTAATGTCATAAACTATGATTTAGAGCTGCTTAAGTAACCCTATACTAAGCCTCTCCATCTTTCACATGCAGTTGGCACCAAAGAGAAAACAGAAGAACAAAACCTAGCGATATTCAAGTTCTTGATATGGCAATGGCAATCGGAGACGAAAGCTGCAGAGACCGGCCGATCTACGTAAGGGTAGCGTGCTGCGGGAAGTACAAGCCTCGAAATTGCTGGTACGTGATTGAGGAGAAACCTTGGAATGACGAAGCTCTTTTTATTACATACGACGAGGAAGGCAACAACGACGACAGGAAGGCCTGTTGTGTTACTCTGAATCTGATTACATCAGATGAATCTCTGTTCCCGATTCAGACGTCCGCTCTACAAGCCTTGCCGTCTTAGGCTCTCATATATATCTGATCGGCGGAGATATCCATACAGCAATGAAGAATGAAGATAAGGAAAATATCGAGTACAAGCACTTTGAATTAGGGCAAAATCCTCAATGGGTGCTTGGTGGTGGGAAATTGCTACATGCACAATTCGGTGCAGCAGTTGGCCATGATGGTTTTATTTACTCGGTGGGATGTAACCAATACCGACTGTCTCCTGACACTGGCATTCTTAAACAGTTGCCTGTTCCGGCTAGCCTGATCCGGGAAAGCAATTACGCGCCATACCAGTCCCATCTTCTTGCTCTTACAAAGAGTAAAGTTTTCATCTATGTCACTGTGAGCCTGAATGCACCCAATCTCATGCTTTCATATGATTTGGGGACAGGCAAGTTGGACGAGGGCTACGAGGACATCTCGGGTAAATGGTCTGCCGGAGTAGTACTTTACGACGACCGCTACCTGTTTACTTTCAGAATCCCAAGTTGCCTCATTGTTTGCTGTTTTGGTCCAAATTCATACTCAATCCTATTACTATTGGTGCCGCTACTGTGGATCCTCACTTCTATGTCAGTTCACTGTCAAATGGACTCGCTGTTCTTGATGAGGGGACTCACCTATAGCTTAATTGCGCAGCAGGAATGTAAACTCAATTACATGCATTCCTATCTTATTACATGGATTTAGATGAGGGTTTTTTCTTTCATTTTGTGATGTAGCTGATACACAACTTCTGCATGATTGTGCCATAATCACGCCTCATTTTGTGTTGCATTATCTCTGGATACTATACCTTGATCTTGTTTAATTTGCACTCGAGCTAGTAATGGAAATGGATTCTACCCGAACTTGATGCACTTGGCCTTACTCTAATCTGATTATTTTTCTCGTTTTGGTTTAAAGATTAGACTTGCATTCAGTCTACTAATGATGTATTTCTCTCGGACAAAATATTAGCAGAGATTTCAAGTTCAGCTACCTCATCTCCCATTGAATACCAGAAACATATAAATATATATAAACAACAAGAGCCCAAGAGGATCCAGTTGACCACATCAGCCGCACCATTCTATACATGAACGATACCAACAGAGATGTGCTTCAGTATGAAAGCTGTTGAACATACAGTGACTACCGCTCAATGATCTTAGTTACTGGTATTCTGAGGTAGTCTGAAGGAACCACCGGCATACAGCATTTCATAAACAGGCTTTATCCTAGCAGACAGAACAACGCTCAAGATTGTGCCAACACCGCATACGCCTGCAAGAACAAGGAAGGTAAGCCTAAAGCAATCTGGACCTGAGCAGGAGACGTTTGTTCCATGGAGATAGTTGAGACCGTGCTGCTTTGCTGCCTCGTTATCGTATATGTATCCTGCTAGGAGACCTGAAAATAGAAATGCGCCTAGAGGATTCCCTAGCGACATGAAGTTGTAGAATAAGCCAAAATGCCTCAATCCAAAGAGTTCAGAGACAGTCGGGATCATGATTGAAAATTGGACACCATAGCAGATCCCAAGCAGTGCAGTCGCAGCATAAAGAGTTCCGCTGATAGCAGAAGCAAACAGCAGATAGATAAAGATCATTAAAATTTGAGTGCAAGTCATCCAAAATGTCCGCGGAATTGTTTTCGTCCTGAAAAGAGAAGATATTCATATTATGTCGGCTAGCTAATGTAAAATAATAATGTGGGATGGGGACATCAATATGCAAGGATGAATGTTACTTACTTGACAAAATGTTCAGAAACAACTCCTCCGCCGAGACGACCCACGAAATTGCCAAAGCTGAAGAGAGACAACAAAATCGTGGTATCATGTGTTCCTTGTGCAATGCCTATTTGAGCTAAATTATTCAGAACAGTAACCCCAGTACCAACACCTACAAAATAAACCAAAAACAGAAGCCAGAAGTCGGCCTTGATCACAGCTTCAGTAAACTTGAAATCTTCCCCTCTTTTGGGTCTTCTCTTTCTCTTCACTGCCCCCTCACCCACTGCAAGAAGCATAGCTATGTCAGTCGAAGAATCATTCCCTTCACGAAAACTCCCCAGGCTTGCTGTTGATATAGATGGCTTCAGCAGTGGTTCACTTTCATCTGCATTGTTGTCCCCATTATCCAAATTACCAGAAGAGCTGACTCTTTTGGGATACAATGTCATTTTCAAAGGGATTGCGAGCGGGGCCATGAGAAGTACAACCATTATGGTAATAAAACTATAGGTAATAGGAGCACTCAAGGAAAAGGAGTCATCCAATATTGTAGTTGTGAGCACATATAAACCAACCATCACACTTGCGGCTTGGATGAAGAGAAAATGACTGCGCTCCGCTGAGTCTTCACAAGAAGCTGGAGTACAAGGCCTAACAAAATACATCATAACAAAACACAGTGCAGGAACCCCGAGTGTAAGGAAGAGTAGAAGCCTAGAAGATGAATTACGAAGCAGTACACTATAAATCTCTGTAAACACAGCAGCACTGAGACCCCCATAACCTTTCAGAATGCCCGCAACAGTGCCACGACTAACAGGAAAGTTCCTCATATTGGTCACAAGAACAGCCGTGGTAAGCCAAGCACTACTATTAGTAGCAACACAAAGAGCAATCCATAACTGCAACATAAACCATGCTTCATGATCATAAATCTAATCAAAATCAAGAAAAACCATTTCCACCACTAATAACCATTCAATTGGAAAACCAAATCCAAAGAAAACTGTCAACCATTTCCACCACCAATATCTTATCTCATCCGAATTCCATAACTTCACAAAGATTAACCAGTCTAACATTCACATCACCAATCCATAAACAAATTAGTACCCAATTCACAAACTCACCAATCTATTACTCCTCAACTTGAAAAACAAATTCCTAGCAGCCTCATTACATAACAAAAATCAAGATGCAGATCACTATCTACCAACTCAAATCTCAAAGCACTCAAATTAGCAAAACGACCAAAACTTTAAACCCAATCAACCCCACAAAAACAAATCTACCATCTCCAAAACCAGTACTCAATCACCAAATCTTAGTAGCTCAATAAAATCATGCAAATCACATAAAGATCAAAACTTTGAAGAAGAACAAGAACAAGAAGAGGAACAGAACATACCAACCAATAAGGTAAAGACAGAACAGTACGGCTAACAGCGAGCCAGAGCACACCGTAACCAAAGAAACAAGCGAACGCTCCAATCGAAAGTATCAACCAAGGTGGGAGCTTGTTGGAAATAATCCCAGGTACAAGTCCAACGTTTTCCCCAATATCATTAGCCACTCCGAGCATGGTCAACTGTCGCTGACTGAACCCCAGCACGGACTTGAGCGAGTGCGAATAAAGCGGGAAGTTGTAGGCGTTTCCGGCGGCTATTTGGACCCACACCGCCGCTCCTAACCCCACCCACGGCGGCCTTGTGCCTTCTTTAACGGTCACCATTTGTAACAGAAAAACCAGCTAATCGCTGAACTGGGGTTCGAGCTGGATTGAGAGAACCGAAGAGGTTGAAGCGAAGTGAAGGTGGTTTAGGATGTGGTCGAGTTTAAGGTGTGAGATACTGAGATGGCGACAGGACAAGGATGACTTGGCCTCTCCTTTGCCATTTGGACTTCCCGGCGGGTTTGGTCTCTTCCTTGTGAGCCTGGCTTTCTTGTTTGAGCTTGAAGCAGAGTCACGTGTCGGTGCACGTGATGTGGTGTTGTTTAAGGCCCGCTTGAGTTTTGTGGGGCCTGTTGGTTGATCATGTGGTCGGAAATCGAAAGTGGGGAAAGTGTGGGGCACGGCAAAAGGGTGAATGTGATGCCAGGGCCTAACACTCGTTGGGTAAATAGGACAAGGTCATTGGGTCACTGGATAAGTAAGTCAGTGCACTATTTATTATCATATGTCATTTACTTTCACCCGTTGAGTCAGGGTCACTGGGTCAGTTATATTAATGGCCTGGGTCTTCAATTTCTCTTACCTAACCAGAAAGTTGACCCAAAAAGAGACATGAGTCATTTACTATTCAAATGACCGATCACCGTGGAAGTTGGAAATGTTAGTTTTCTCTTACTGGGTCAAAAGGCTGAGCTGGTGCCATGGCAATATAGCACCGGTGGACTTGCTCAGGAATCCGAAGTCCGAGGGCAAAGCCCAAATGGGCCATGATATGCCACTCCATTTCCATACAGCAACTTCGTTAGTTTGTTATGAATCTCTGAAAGAAAAAAAGGCACGGCTAGCTAACCTAATTACTCTCTGAAACTAATTAGTTTACTGAAGCAGTTATGTAGGTATTGTTGATTTATATCACCGGCATTAATTAGCACCTTGAAATGAATGTTTCATCCCAAACTAATGACATCTCAAATGACGTACAGATGATAATGAGCGACCGGCCAATGAGAATACAGCGAGTTCTATCTAGCTACTTGACCATTTACAAACCCAGAAACAAATCCGACTCTGGATAATCTACATCTATTGTAGTCTGGAAGCAATTGCTAAGAGGTTCAGTGGAAGTTTCGTATAAACTTGACTTCAAGCGGATCGATCAGTAACCACGTTTAAATCGCAAGGTTCGACACGTCTGAAGCTCAGTTTTGATCGCCACCTACTGGTGTATCTCTGGCCGGAAGGAATTGCTATGCAGTTCACTACTGGAACTTGGATAACTTCACTCGATCGGTTAAATTCTAAACCGCGTTAATTAAACCGCAAAGTATGACGATTAATTCTGAGACCCATTTTTCATTTGCCACCTACTGATGATAAACGTAGCTATTGCTTTGTTTTATATCTCGATCTGGCCGGATTTCGTGTCCGAATTAATTCATTGTTTAGCCATTTTAGCCAACTGAGCATATATTCTCTATTTTCTTGTACTGGTTCTTCAGGTAGCTATTGTAATGCTTAATTGGCCGGTGATCATGTACGTCGGCCTGTAGTTAGCTTGAAAGATATAACTGTTATGGTTCATGGTTTATCTAGGGAGATGCAAATCATGCAATAGTGCATACAACGTTTTAATTGTTAGTTAGAAAATTGAAGAACAAGGGCGAATTGTCTACTAGATTACTACGAAACAATTTTAAAATCCACAATTGAAGATTAATCTGTCATATATAAACAAAATCAAATAATATATTACAAGTATTATTCTTATATCATAGTACAACTGAAACAAAAATTAAATTCAATAGAGTGCATCAATTTCTACAATGAATAGAAACAATTGTATAATAATTCTACTATATATATGTGGCCCATTTACTAACTACCGTCACCTTTTGGTAATTTCTGTCGGAGATCGATGGCCGAATGGAGACAGAGAGAGAAATGGTAAATTATGTTGAACGAAGAGAATACCAGAGGAAAGATGGTATGAAATGAACCCCTTATTTACTATGTATGAGCAACATATGACACAGAAACACAAACAAGTAGCTTAAAGTTCTATTGCGCACAGCACTTTGTATGCGCTTAATTATCTCCCTATGATTTTGGGGCTAGACAGGCTTGAGCATTTGGCTGAGACGCCGGAGGCCGACTAACCGGTGGATTTGAATTTGATCCACGTTCTGATTTTGGGGCTAGACAGGCTTGAGTATTTGGCTGAGACATGATGAATTGCTTTGTGATTTATTTTCTGTATACGTGAAGAATATCGATCTTACAACTTGTGGTTTATACCCAGGTCATACATGCCTCTATATATACAAGTTGAGGGAGTGAGTTGCTTGTATAATTTTGGGTCTGGGAAATTGAAGGGATGTTGTATGGGAGATTAGGGAGAACCTTACCATGAACGGATCAACTTAATTGATAAGTAAACATTGATTCAAAAATAATTCCTTCAGTAATTTCTGAAATCATATCGCTCAGCAAGAAAAAACAAATCTAAGTAAACATGAACTACGATAGCAACTTCATTTGTGTAGTTTACCAGAACTTATTGTTGAGAATTGGGGTATTGAAACATGTAACCCTAATGACGTCAAAGCAACACTATTGCCAATTAGTTTCGTTCTATGAAGAGTTTGTTATGGAATTGAACCAACCTTTCCTACCAACGAGTTTTGGGGTTTAATTTGAATGATACGTGATTGCTTCTGGGATTGCTCCTCCTAAATCTTCCTGGAAAACGAAAAGAAACTTTTGGCTAATTATAGTCTAACTTCACGGAGGTTTCTTTCTTGTATCAGTTGTATGTGCTTTCATATTACGAGTTTAATCTAAAATCTGATATGGCTCTGTAATCAAATGTTATTTGACTTTGAAGACCATCGAAGAAGATGAACAGAAATTAGGGATATATAGGTACGTGGATCAGAAGAGATATACATTAACAAATCAGAGAATAAATTATCAAACTCAACGGATCAGCAACAAATTCTGGTCGTTTAATCTTCTCTCACACCTCGATCGACCATGCAGGCAGTTTCTCATAATCTTCTTAGAAATTAACCATGGGATGTCTGCACAGGCAACACAGCAACGACCAGAAACAAATTAACCAGAGCTTGAGAGGGATTCAGTTCTGCGAAAATGAACCGATTTCAGAAAACTCCACCCTGAATGTACGTCGGCATTTGGGACCCTGTTGGCTTACGGGGAAATATATGAGCAGCACAGCATCATATTTTTTCAACGGTCGAAAATTTCTATCACTCTTTCCTTTATTTTTTTGGTCGGTATCTCTACTTTTATTTTTGTTGTCTATTTTAATTATTTTTTTTCCCCGTTTGCTCTTCTTCTACGGTAAAAGACCAACTAGTCTCTCTTTCGAAACTCAGCTCATTTTATGAACAATGTTATTGTCCACCCTTGTTGCTTCCCCATTGAGAATAGGTATTCCTTGGCTTCCCCATTGAACAATGTTATGGTTTTGCTGATGGAGCAGTCACACACACACATTGTATGCTCAATGGATTATTGAGGAGCAGGGCAAAATAAGCACTGTAATGGACCAGAATATCCTTTAGTACTAAGCTTAGCTGAGTTAGCTCTAGTAGGCAGCAGGTTGTTGCAGGCTCGCCACACACAAATTTGAATCCTGCCAGGGACTTTAGCATTCTACAGCTTTTTCCGAAGAGGTAAATTATTAACTGCAGAAGAAGAAGCAAGAGCATTTGGTATTACCATGTTTCTAGCTATCCAGTATGCAGACTTGACTGCAAAAGACCAACGTACTATTTTATTTTATTGGCTTGTTGGAAGCCTGGGTTCTTCTACATATTCATTCATTTACCGAGAGAGAGAGAGAGAGAGAGAGAGAGAGAGAGAGAGAGAGAGAGAAAGAGAGAGAGAGACGGACAGAAAAGAATAGGTATATTCCTTTGAGGTACTTGGGCTGTAATGAGTCATTGGTTGCTCGATGCAACATCTAGGGTCTACTTCCCCATCCCCCCACATAACCAGGTAGACATATATCCACACGTTGCTCTGTCCTTCTCCCTCGCAATAGGTCTTGCCCGCACATGAAGACTGATGCTACCTGCAGGTGTTCCAGTAATTTCACTACTGGCCATTGTTCAACTCTGTTAAGATACAGAAGCCATTGTCCACAATTCTCAAGGTATGTCATTGGCTGCACATGCAAATCCTATTGAAGTACAATAGGACTATGGCATACCTGAAAAACCAGAAATATGGCCACAATACCTCAGCTAATTAAGTCCAGAAATTACAAGTGCAGCCAATGAAGTACCTAAAACCAGCGATAAGGCTAGGACATACTTTCAGAATTGTGAACAATGGTCTGTCTGGTGGATTTAACTGATGTGATGCAAATATGTACTGAAGTAAGATATAGCTTAGTGAACATCCCAAAACATTCTCTCAACCAGCACTTCATTGAAATTAGCTTCTTAAATACTGATTTATGCGTGTAACTGATATATGGAAACATATATAGCTTACTGTACATTCCAAGACATCTCATCATCAATTCATCATCCGATGTACTTCACTATATTTAGACTACAAACTTGAAAGAATCCGAAATGGATAATCTCTCTAAGTTTTTTTTTAAATTTTTTTATTAATAAACTCAAACACCCTACATATATCAATGAGGTTTGAACTCATGACCTCAAAGTTGTTAGTTAATCTCTCTAAGTTGACACTGCATATATTACCCCAGTAAAATCAAAACCCATGCCACATGCCTTACTTCTTAGTTTCTTCGCCTCTTTGTATACTTAACCGCATTCCATAGCTTCAAGATGTAAGCAACTCCTTCAGCAAGAGTTGCTTTCCTTCCTGCTTTGAAATTCCAGAGCTCTAGTATCTTGTACCTCCCACTTGAGTTCAGTTCCAGTAAGGAAGTTGTCACCACATTATACTAGGAGGCCACGGGTTCGAGGGCCCTGTTCACTTCCTTTTTTTTGTTTAAATCTAACGAATAATTCATTCGCGCTAATAATCATCGGTTATATGTAAGGGGATTTGATAGCTCTTCTCAGACTTGCTACTCACAATTCACAAAATGGTGGAGTCAAAACTCGAACGCATTATGAATTAGAGTATTCTAAATTAGGCTGCTCGATCAATTTTACCAATTCACAAAATGGTGAAATCAAAACTCGAACGTATTCTGAATTAGGCTGCTCGATCAATTTTACCAAACGAGTAGCCTATTCATTTGTTCATATCAAATTTTTGGTTTTTGAAAAGATATTGTTTTATCATTATGTTAAAAATGGAAAGTTTATGGCATGCTTTGAGCTCAAGTTTCGCTGCCTTTATCCCATATCCAATCTATCACATATGATATGTTTTGCACAGGTGTATGTTTTCCTAAAGAAGGTGACAAGAAGGGTCACAACTTCTGCTAATCAAATTATGACGTACCGTTTCTCTTGAAGTTAGGATGTTCCAAAGGGATGATGCGTTTTCTAGATCCAAGAGAAACAATAGTGCAGTATGAATGACCAAGAAACGATAGCAATGTCAGACATATCTGAAAGAAAACAAGAAGATATATATAACAAAGACAAATAGTGCCAATATGTGTACATATTGTGACGAACTTCTAACTATCTTTTTCCTGAGGTAGCCCAAATACAGCTATGCCCAAATGTTGACAGGGCCTAACTAAGAAAGGAATCCCAAGTCCGAGGCAAAGCCGAAATGGGCCATAATTTGCCACTCCATTTCCATACAGCAACTTCGTTAGTTTGTTATGAATCTCTGAAAGAAAAAGAAGCACACGGCTAGCTAACCACAACTGATCGACTCCCTCTCTCTCAGACGCAAAACCATGACCGACGACGAGAACCAGAACCCTACTTTGGACCGTCCTGCCGAGCGTGGAGGGTGAACAACAGACGAAGCGCCGAAAGGAAGAATTCGACGAGCACGCTACTGGGAACAGTACAAGGCGGGACAAGGAGGCCTCAATGGTAGATGATGGATCCAATGATGGCTCAGCTTTGGTGCTGCAGCAAAAGGAAGACAAGGGTACCGGTGCCGAAGAAGACAGTGATACAGAAGAAGATAGCCCTAAAGAAGAAGATTATGATTCAGCAGATAGCTATATATAATCAGATTATAATGTTGGGCGGGCGTTACGATGGATTCTGTAAATGTTGTGTTGACAATGAAGTGATTGAAGTTTGCAAATGTTGTGGTAACAAGAATGCATGGAAGCACTGTGCGTGAAGAATGAAACGTTGTTTTCCATAATAATATTGCGATACGTGTGATACCAGTGGTGAGAGCTAGCCAGCAGCCGATATCGATCGACTGATAAGATGGAGATCCAGGTATGGTTTGATTTTGTTGTACTTTAATGAAAAACAGTTTATTTGCTGTGAAATTAGTTTACTGAAGCAGTTATGCAGGTATTGTTGTGCTGAAAATATGATTCAACCTTCTAAGCTAGCCATATATGGCAAGTTAGCAACTAAGAGAAATTGATCGGGTTGTGTCCGGGAGTAACTCTATACTGTTCATGTAGTTGTTAAGTCCCATTTACGGAACTTCCGCTAACAAATATGTCACTAAATCAAATGATACGTACTAAGTTTTGAAGTTTTGAAGCAGAATTCATTAGATTAATAAGAAACTGAAGGAAGAAAACAAAACCATTGAACTGATTGAAGGCCATAATATCTGGTAGGTTTTGGCCGTTGAAAATATCTACTTAGAGTGCAAATTAGGCCATAACAGAATTAGGCTGCTCAACCTTAACTAGTTCTCCATTTCAAATTAACATCTCAACAAGAGGATTAAGATAGCAAGATATTATATTGTTAAGAGAACTACTAGCTTGCTTAATAACAGCTGTGATCATAGGATTTGGGACTTAGGAGTTTGGTTGCTGTTATATTGTTCTTTATGTGAGCCAAATGCTTCTCACTAATTGACATTATTTCATCACATAGGTATATATTCATGCACATGAGGAGACAGTAGATTAGATAAACCTCACGTCGGCTTGGATTTTCTCTTAAACGGGACAAAATTTCATTTTAGTGTTCTTTAATATAGTTATAGGTCATCTCAAAATAGAAGACATAACTTTATGTTTATAGGAAGAATTCATTACATGAGAGGTCAAAGTCTTATAGTGATTGCTATGATCAAATTTCAAGATTCAGATTTATGATTCTCTGTTCATCAACTCACATTATAAATTTGAGCATAATATTGTTTAATTTTATTGATTGTATGTTCGATAAAAATACGAGACAAAGTTGTACACCGACAAAAAGTCGTAATGCGAAATAACTGAATTGTGATGAATACGATTTACCAAACTCTCAAAATTGCTATTCTCAATTTTCTCCTTTTTCTTAGAAACCCATACCTCATACCCTACATGTCTTCAACCTTATCCCATTTCTACATCTGAAGTGACCAAATGAACAAAGCAACAAACGAGATAACCATTTCCTTCCTCTATTAACACCCCTTGTGTGAGGATACATGCACATGAAGCATGATCGTATATGAGCTTCCCCACATCCATCCAAACCATTCAGGTCTTTTCAGTATCGGGTTCTTTTTTTTTTTCCTCCAATTACTGACTCAGCAACCATTAAGCAATTCCGGCATGGTAGAGCAGATTTGAAATATTTTGAACCTAACAATGTGATTTGGTAGTGGTGTTTGATCCATTGCAGGAATTTTTCAGAACATGAGGCAGAGAATATAAGTAGATCGACCTCCAATTTCAACTGAATCAATAATTTGATTAGAGAAAAGTTGGAGTTAGATTAGGATCTGACACGAAATTGTCGAGTATGTGTCTACCCACCAAATACCAATCTTAGCTGCTGACACCAATAATCTAACCATAACAATGCTGCTCATTAGGTACTTAAGTCACTGTTTTCTTCTTAAGCAAGGATGTGGTTTATGCTTAAAATATTAGGGGTGAATCTCATGATGGTTCTAACACTATTGCTGATCGTCACGTTGGTACTTAAATTATCTTATTTTAATACCGGTAAAGTAGTCTGAGGTTCACATCTAAAACCAATTGACAATGAGTGAAATGACCTAATCTCTTATAAACTGCATGCAATATCTCATATTCCCGATGTGATATTTATATCTCAACACGCCCCAACATGTGTGATGAATTTTCAAGCCTAACACGTGGACAACATTTGGGGTGACGTGGAGTTCGAGAGCTCCATATATCCATATATGTGAATATGAGTAGACTAACGGCTGCTAGTTCAGTCGACCGAGAAAAACTACAAAGTACTAGTTAGAATATCATTCTAGATAATATTCTGACTAAATCGTGATAAAGAAACACCCTAAATAAGAATTTGATTGATTCATGATAAAGAAATACGTAAATAACGGGTTTAAAAAATAATTCTTTTAGTGTTTTATGTAACATTTCAGTCGACTCATCATGATATGTAAAAGAGATATCGAAAATGTCAGAAACTCAAAATCGGACAATGGTGAGTAAGATGAAGAGACAAATGGGAAACAAAAGCCTAAAAGGCAGCTAGTTGACTAGCTCCACGTCCCGGCCTATACGTAGCTTTCGCTTTCATGGTCGACCTTATCCTCTTCTTCTTCTTCTTCTTCTTCTTCCTCTTCTTCCTCCCCACAGGGCCAAAGTCAGTTTCTTGGCTAATGCGGCCATCCCATGAATGCGATACAGTTGAAAAGAAGGGCTGCCATTGCAACATTATGGGTCCTCGACCCTCGACCTTCATTTTCGTCTTTGGCAAGATAGGGACTTTTCCAGTCCTTAGCAACTTGTTACTCTCTGATACCGACTGGGAATAATTTCCCCATTTTGAAAATTATCATTTCACTTTTATGTTCCAAATTAGACAATAAGAAGGATTCAGATTTAGATTGATACCCAAAAAAATTTTGAAAGCTCGAATCTGCTTTTTTAAAAAAGAATATCTAAAAGTAATCGAGCTGGTGATAAGGAGAGGGGGTCCTAGTGAAGAAGATATTATAGTTTGATCAACAGTGGAGAAAGTAAATTCCGATCAGGTGCTCGGATTCATTCTTGCTTCATGATCAATGCTTTAGCCTCAGGTGCCCGGCATCAACAGAAAAAGGTTGACGGTGACCGGAATCTTAATTATTCAAATTTTAATTCCATTTAATTTGGTTAATTAGATTCAGTCCGGTACTCCATTGAGGTCAAACCAATTTCGCAGTTCTTGGCTTCAATTTTAGAACACAAACCTGCACAAGATAGAAATAATGAAATTAGATAAACGGAAAAGGAATAAATATCAGGTGGAAGAAATAACCATTCACCTCAATAAAACCGGAATATGGTAACGGAGACGAACTAAACGGATCGATAAGTACAAGGAATGGTACTCAAATTCCGGCAACTCGTAGCGATGTGATTGAATTGGGTGGATGAGAACCCAGATTAAACAGGTGACCCCAATTGAAACGAATGGATTTGGATCTGAATTTAAGTTTGGGGATCAAATTAAGTTGCTCAAGTCGAAGTTAAGAGTCCCGGATTGGATTGGAGAGGCCATTAACAATGGCGCGCCAAAAAGATACATATAATTTTCGCATTCTATATATACAGAAAGGGCCTAGGTTTCTTCATCATACACTAGTCCTCTATAGCAGTCACCGGAGGACACACAAAAACCAAGTCCGTTCCGAATCATACCATTCCACATCAGATCACAGTCGCCGGATTCCGCCGCGTGCGGCGTCGATTCGCCGGAAAATCAGGATCCGAGAGCTTCACTTTGTTCAAAATTTTGTTTACCGATCGGAATCACTCGCTGCACTTCGACATGGCGGAGAGCCGGCTGGGCCGGGGGCGGAAGTCGGCGCGGCGGCGCTGGCTGTGGGAGGAGGGACGGATGAGAGCGGCCAAGGCGCGTTTCACGATCTCGCCTTCGACGCCGCCGATCCTGACGAGCGAGTTCGTCATCGCCGATCTGCGCGCGTTGAGGCGGTTCTGCGAGTACGGCACGGCGGAGGATGAGGAGCTCGCCGACGTGTTCTTGTGTAGGCTGCAGCGGAAGGAGCCTGGGTGAGAAGTAGGGGAGCACATACAGGTCCGCTTGGTGGTGTTGATCTGCTTCTTCATCGCGCTCCGGTGGTGGCTGCCGGAGCCGTGCGGCGAGACGGAGATGGAGCGGCTAGGGGAGGTAGGGCGGTCGAGCAGGGAGAATCGGACGGACTGGGCGGAAGGGGAGGGCCTGGCGAGGCTCACGCGCGGGGGAGAGGCGGCGCGTGTGAAGAAACCGCCGGCGGTGCGGGAGGAGAAGCTGGATGTGGAGGAGGCGAAGCCGGTGGAGGCGGAGGAGTGGGAGGTGTAGAATCTTCCGGAGAGTGAGGGTGAGGCGGTGGACCGGAGGACCGGTCCGGTTGCTGACGACTTTCTAGAAGCTGTTGCAGCCATTTTCAGTTGAGACTTGAGACTTAGAGAGAGAGTGAAGGGAGTTTTTAGAGAAAACGAGAGAGAGGGTTTTTTGTTTGTTTTCGATCAAGCTGCGTTTTGCTAACCAAATTGGCAAACCTAGCTTCACTCGAGCAATGTATTTATAGTGAAGGGAGACGAGAACTTGGCGAAAATATCGCGAGAATTATTCAGACGTTACAGTATTTGCTTAATGAGATTTGCATTCCTGTCCTCCCTCATTTCCTTATTTGATTTCGAATTTTCTTGTGGTCCTGTTTCCTTGTTTATTAATCAATTAATATAGCTATAAATTGTAATTAGTATATTTTTACCATTTATATAGAGGTAATCATTTTCATTTCATTAATATTTTTTTTACCAATCATTTGTTTTCAACATTTTAATCATGATTCAATGATCCGTTTACATACTTAGAAATATTATATAAATGTAATCATTAACATTTTATGTACGTAATCGTCTTTTGAATGTCAATATTAGAAAATTTATATGGTAATATAATCATATGTAACATGTTTGGGATGCTTAAATCTTAAAATAAATTGAATTTGGTAGCATATATGGTAGTTACAAGCAAAACTAAAATTAAAAGAATATCTATGATAGCATGTGATTGTTCTATGGCCATAATCATTGTGGAACCACCAATTTAGATTCAATTAATCAGAATATTATAAAGGGGATGATTTCTTCCCTTATAGAAAACCCTCTGATCAAATGCAAAGCACCTGCCTAATTAGAGACTGCCTCTTCTCTAATATACACACTAATTTAACTATGAGTATTTATAAGACAAGTCCTCGATTGCAAATATGGAATAGTACAGGGACTGAACCGTGAAGTAGAGCAAACGGTTAGAGGGTTGGTTAAGGTGAAACTGGCGCGCTTCCATTGAGGTGGGGGGACAAGTGGCGCTTCACAAGCAGTGTGTCATTCTGCATTCCAAGCTACGTGTCGTCCACCAAAACGGCCAGAACGGGTAGCTATGGACCTAAACCATTAGCCTGGTTTTAGCTTTAAAAATCTCTGATTTTACTTAATTAATCCAATCGGATTAAGAAACCGAGATACCGGTGGACACGTAGCTAGGTCATTTGGTAGCAAGGTGGGCTGTGGGCCAGAGTGAGAGAGCCCAATCCAGAAGGGGATGCTTGACGAAGTCGTGGTGGGGAGGCAGTAGGAGGTCAACAAATGGAAGCATTTGGCTCCAAAATTGAAATCAAAGGGCGGGAGAGAGTGGGGACAAAGAATACCAAAGACGGTTTTGGCACGCTTTAGGACTTCTGGAACGTTACACACTCCATGCACCCATTTTCCAACTATTATGTTTATATTCCTTTTCCATTGTGTGATGGATATAGTGACTACCTAAGTTAGTTAGTGTCTCTTGTTACGGACCGGCGACACTTAGATTAATGTGTTCGATAAATTGTTTTTTTAAAATAAATAAAAAATTGTTGTGTAAAAGTTAAATGATCGTCAACAATAATAATATATATCCTTAGTTCTAATTATTTCGATTGTAATAGTTCATTTCTCCTTGCGATCGTATATGTGTGTTTATGACTTTATGTTACATTTATCGTCACTTCTTCTTTTTACTTTCATTCAAATACAGAAATGTCATATCTGTGCTATTTTTGTAGGCTTTTTCTTTTAGGTGCAGGAAGCTTTTTCTTTTTATCCAAACTACATAAATAATTGGATTTCTTGGTCGCAAAGGTGATAGAAGCACCAAACATGAAACATTTTCATTCCATGCTTTACCTTTTTGCCTTTCTTCGACAGTCTTAATTTGTTACTAATATCTTCACTTATTGTAATACTAAACCCATGAGTATGGAAGAGAGGTAAAAGATGATCATCCTATATATAGCTTCCTTGGCACTAAAGACAGAGAATGTTGTGAAAATTTATATAGGGGATCCAGCTGATATTATTCACATATCTTAAAGTATATATAATCATGTAACTCGTACAATATTCTTGATCGAAACATTGGCCTGCAGCTAAACAAGAACCCAATGCAAATACCATGATCGCCACAATTTATGCGCCATAGTTTCACGATTAATTTAGGTCGCTTTTCTAACACATTCATAATCAAAGGAAATATACGTATATTTTTTAAAAAAAATATATACTGACAAAAATTAGACGATATCAGCTCTTCTGTAGCAGTCTGTTAGGTAACAAAACACTAACTCAACCCCGAAAGGAACCGCTACAATCGGGAACCCACTGTCTGTCCTTTATCAGACATATACGTAATTTCTTCAAGAACCTCTGCATTATTCTTGGCACTTAGGCTGAAGTTGAATAAGATACCCAAGCAATTACTAATCTCGCTCATTATGTTACTAAATAATCATACATTTTTTCATGATTAAGTAGCTTTTGGCACAACCCCACACAACCCACCATGCATGACTATAATCAAAGCACAAACATACTCATATAGGTTTGATTTGGATAATGTGTGACGTGGGAGTCCATGATATAGTGTATGCAAAGATAGAAACAAAACGATGACAGTAGGGCAAATGATATAGTACATTAAATTGAAAGCCCCATACCCCAATCGATGTTTAGATTCTCAAATGGGGTAGTTGAAGTTGTTGCACGTATCTTTACGTCGATCATATCTCTTATGAATAATATTGGTATACAAAATTAAGACAAGAAATATCAAAGGTGGTGTGGTAGCTTCGATCCAAGCTTTAGTACTACTCATTCCAATTATTTGGATCGATCCACCTCTTACATTATTGATGGTGTTGCTCACAGTGATTAGATAGAATGAGATCATTTCGATCATCACTTGCGCAACCCAGTTATATATAGCTCTTTGATGAATTAATTACTTGATCAACTTAATTTGATTATTTGAGTTTTGGTTTGCTTAATTAGAAACTTAATTTCCACGTCCTGTAGCTTAATCAACAAGCAAATATATGTAGTAGTATATATCTTGATTAGTTGGGTAGGCAGCTCATCCAACTCCTAGAATCTCTTTGGGAAAAAAGAAAAGAAATCTCACTGTACAATTACAGTAGCAGCGGTTTCTTTGTCTTTTAAAGATGAAGTCATGTTGGTGGCATGGACGATCAACTAGAATTATCAAGAAAGAGACATTTCATGCGTCTAAGCTTTTGCAACATTGCATGTTACTACTTGTTAGAGGTTGGTTTAGGTTCTCTGTATGCTGTAATCGTGTATTGATATCTAGGGTTACATCAGTATCATATTATTGAAGCTCGAATTCTAAACCTAATATATAATAGTTGCTTAATTTGCTTGCAAATTAATCTACCCGCCTTTTCCACAATCTTGCGGTTCTGCCCGAAACCCTAAAGAGATTTCTGGTAGCTCGCAGGTTCCAATCTTAGGTCACTCTTGTCAAGTTTAGGGTTTCGATCTTCTGGTTTCCATATACGAGTTGAACAGATTGAGAACAGGTCAAGTAATCAAGCAGTGATTAGCTACTTCTTCCAAGAAGTATCCAATATCGAACATAGCCATCAAGCTTGGCCGCAATAGATGATGTGAATCTTCTTGTTTCATATATACTTAATTAGCTCGTACGTAATTAGTAGAGACTAGGAATATATGACAAATAGGAGCAGTGAGAAGAATAGTCAGCCAAAGTTGTTCATCTGGGTCAACCATTTCAAGCTTTAGCTAGCCAAGCCTCTCTCCATCACCCTTAATTATTTTCCAATTCCATCGTATAATTTTCTTCCTTCGCAGGTCAATCATGTCACTGGTGTGACAAGTATCATCTACATATAATATCCAAGCAGTAGTACACTCTAGAAATCAAGACATCCTAAACGCGTATAACTAAATTACAATATGACTCCATATAACAACATTGTGATCTTTTATAACTAGATAACCATTGCCATTAACTTAACTTATACCCCATGAGATATTTATGTCGATCAGTTGATCAAAAAATGTAACTCTTTCGTATTCCGGAGTTTGATACATCTTTACAGTTATTTTTGCGAACGATAATACAATGTTTATAAAAGATTAGATAATTGACAGAGATATTCGAAGATGGTCGCTTGTGAATTTTTCAGACAGTTACTTAAGATATCCCGATCAATATTGCTTACCTATGATGTTGAATTGTATCTAGTCCACACTAGATTACAAGTTTAATGTAAAAAAATTTATGGTCATTAGTAATCAGTCAATAAGTGATTTCGTGGAAGTCACTGCAAAGCAATTCCAAAATAGAGAGAGGGATGTTTCCCTGCACCTTGCTATTGTCTATTCCATTGCTTTTTCAAGTTTGAACCAGCTAGTATGAATTGCATGATTGGAGATCACAAATGGAAATAGTCCTAGCTCCCAAACGGTAGGGGGTCGCACATGCAAAACATAGCGGCTAGCTGGACCTGAATTTTACATGGTCCATTAGATTTATGTCAAGTGTGCTGCAAACCAGTACTGCAAACGATGCTTCATGATCTTCTTCTTGTTCTTGCTTCTGAACTTTCCCAGGTCAAGGGTCAAAACTCCCGAGCACAAGCACTTGGGTTTGAATCCTTAATTGGTTTGATTTTGACCTGATTTGCTTCTAGTTAATTTCTTTGAGTAGAGGACCAGTCACCAAGTCCATGGCTACTATTCGATCTTGTGCCTCTGTTGAAGGGATCCCCATATCAATTTAGGTCTTTTGCCCTGAAAGTTAAAACTACTGCGAACCAACCAAGTGTGTGTTAGTTAATGTGTGTCTTATTGATTTTAATTTGGGTTCAATTACATAGCAATCAAATCAGATAGCTGGAAAAAGAAAAAAAAAATCCGACCTACCGGATTCGAACCAGTGACCTAAGGATATCTGATGGTTATGCCAACTACAGTCCTCCGCTCTACCAACTGAGCTAAGGTCGGTTTGTTGTTATTGGGGACCTTTTTATGTATTAACAATAGGTTGTTGATAGTTGATCATCACCATTGATTCCAAGACTAAATTAATCATATCTTAGTACTGACTGGGTCTCCATGATCATCCAAAATCTTTTGCTAAATGATGTCATAGTGTTTCATTGTTAAAATGCATCTGTGTTGTACATTGTATTGTTTTGATTATCTGTGGCTGCAAGGCTGGGATTGGATCAAATTTGCCATGATTGTTTATGATTATATGGCATTTGAAGGTTTGATGACGACAGGTGCAGAACAACTCCAGCCTCCATTGTTGCTTGTCTCAGACATTATTTGTGGCATAATGATGAACAAGCCACTAATAATATGCTCAAAGTTTGAGCCAGATAACTAACCGCAGTTCTGTTGTTTGGCAACTCAAATACAGAATGATGATCATATTAGCATATACAGAATGATGATCATATAAGAACAGGACTAAATTAACATATAGTTAACTAATCTCTAATTTCGTACACTTTATACTACATATATACACAGTACTTCTCTTACATGCACACACCAGAAAACTATGGATCTAATAACCTAGTTGGTTCAGAGGAAAACTGATAAAGTTAAAAAAATATCGAAATTCCATTATTCTGATCGAGAATCTGCAATCCCATTTCTGCTGTTACTCATCAAGCAAAACCTGCTAGCCTTTGGCTGGAACTTTCTCCTTCTTTGAAGATCCTGACTCGAGGACGGCTTGATAGCTTGGAGAAGGATTTCTTTGATCGAATTTGGTTTTACAACATCTTTTGCAGCTCTACTACTGCTAACTATAGCCTTCTTATTATTCACAGTGCTTCTGTGCAAACTGCACCTGAAAGAACCTGGATGTTTTGAGGGTGAACATAGACATGTACGACGGTTCAAGGAGGTTTTGTGTGATTTTGAGGCCATTGGAATATTGGTATCCAAGTTTCAACTATAATATCTGTTGGAGTGTGATTTTGTTTCTCTGGTTTCTAAATCAAACTCATTAGGGGCTTTAATTTATATAGGCTTTGATATGGATTGTTTTAGTGTTAATTTGTATTGATTACCTCAATATCCTTTTGCTTAACAGACCATAGTTTCTCTCATCAAATGTCAAAATCAGATTTACCATTCAATCGATTGATTGAAGTTACTTGTAAGTAACTTCAACTTATTGTCCTTTTATAGACAAACAAAACTTAATTTGGAAAAGATGAGATGTGCTCTTTGGATTGGTTTATGCAGAAGAGGTTATTGTTTTGGTATCTATCTTCCACAGTTAATTCAATACCTTCATTCTCAAACTTAAGTTTCTGCAATGGTCCAGGCTAGCTGCACAGTAAGCAGATAAGATAAACATGAGATTGCAAGTTTAGTATTTACTGTATGGATTATTCATCATTCACTCGATCGAAGAACTTCAATTCACACATATGATGTTGATTGACACTAAAAACAACATTATCTACAGTTTTGGTTTGAAGTGGGCGTCTGTTTAGTCCTTGTGGTTTGAAATCGACATTTGTTTAGACCTCATGGTTTTATTTTAATCTGAATAGTTCTTAAAGTCATAATTTTCCATCCTATTCAGATTAAAATAAAACTATAAGGACTATTTAGATGAAAAATCGTGACTTTAAGGACTATTTAGATTAAAAGAAAATCATAATGACTAAACAGATGCCGACTTTAAATCACAATGACTACAATATTTTACCTTTTTGTTTCTCTACTCATCTTTTTGGACTAGAAGTCTTTCACATTTGGAGCACGTATGATCCTAATTTATATTATCTGGATTTGAAGGCTAAGAATCTGATACAGATCATAGGTCAATGGTTGTATGATTTTTACCTCGTAGTTGTCATGTTCGATTGATGTACCGGGTGGCTAAGATTGGTTTGATTTTGAAGTTAGCAGCTTTCCAAATAAACAGTTTGTCGTTTCGTCTACCATTTCAGCTGGCAAGCTAACTCTAGCTGTACATTTTGAGTTTTTACAGAAGAAGTTTCACTCTAGCTGTACATTTTGAGATTTTACAGAAGTAGTTTCAGTTTAGCTCACAAAAGAAATGGCAGTTCATGAAGAACACTCTGTCCTTCTGGGCTTTAGTAGGAAAATGGGAAATAAAAATCCGACCTACCGGATTCGAACCAGTGACCTAAGGATATCTGATGGGTGTTCCAACTACAGTCCTCCGCTCTACCAACTGAGTTAAGGTCGGTTATTGTTAGCTTGTACTTTTTTATGAAACATGTCCTATTTTAGCCCTGAATCCATTATTCTTCTCCTCGAATGCTATAAGCAAGACAGTCACCATGAATGCAGAATGCTAGAACATTGAACGTTGCTTGGATGTTGCACTTGAAGGTGATTCAAGCAATGGAAGGTGATATTTGGGGCAACAGATAGTCACACTTGGACAATGAAAATAATTCACCTGGATTCTAAGACATGTAAGTTTGCTTTGTTTGATTGTTGTAGGCAACATCTTTCTTTTCCTTTGTTGAGATTACACAACATACAGTAATTGTATTGATCTTTGGGAAAAAAGAAAAAAAAAACAAGATATGCCATATGTATGAAGCTATAGTTAGCAAAAAAACTATATTTCACAAAGTGTCTTCCGCCGATGTCTATCTATACATTCCTCGTCTTCTTTGCATTTTAAGTTGAGAAGCATAGAAACAACACCTCTGACCTCAATCTGCTGCGAGAAATACAGTTCTGGAAATGAGAATGATGCTACTGCGCACTGATGGCTTGAGATCACTTGGGGATTTTGGGGGATTTCTTTTTCTTCTGTATATCTAGACAAGCATTACAACTTTCCTACTTAGGGTCACAAACTCGGCATGTCAATGAAGAGCCAAAAATGGTTTATGCTAGTATGACTCTATTGTGTATCCAAATCTCCTAGCAGAATTTTCATGGAGTACGAGCAAAATCCATATGTTTCCTATCCATTATATGCACCCCCATAGTGTGAACTGCCATGACTTGCACTGCCATGGTTTCCACCTGCTAAGTTTTTACTGCCCTGATTTGCACTGCCAAGATTTGAACCTCCAAAGTTTGCACTTTGATTGCTTATAGTGTCTACCGTTTTAGTATACACACGATGTCGTCGCTCCCGGGAGTAGATCACCCAGAAGATCATAGACAACATTACAGCTAAGGCCACCATCAACAAGCCAATGTAGATCCATTTACTATGTAGTACCAGACCGGGACAATGGTCTGTAAACATGTCCGTGAATGTTTTCTTCACAATTGTGCAGTCTGCAAAATCAGCAAAGTATGGACCGTACCGATACAGTCCGTAGCTCGCATTTACAAAAGCTGTCATTTGGTCGAAATAAGAAGGACTCAGCCGCCCTGTTGATTCACACTGGCCAGAATCACCTACCTGACACACGTATTTCCCCCATTCCTGCATATAGTTGAAACATAAAGCTTTTAAGTCACTTGCTTTCATATAATGCTACTTCATAGAGTGTAACACAGCATAGACTCATAAATTGTTAAAATCCTAAATGTTAGCTAGGAGGACTTGTTAGTTATTACCTCGGATACTTTTTGCATTTCCACTTCACCAGGAGCACAAGTCCGATTAGATTGATCTTCGTTGTAGGGGTTGCAGACTTGCGGTAATAAAGGACCAGATTGATTGAAACTCAATGGAGTACCGCCATCACCAGAATTAGGATCACTATTTGCCATATTGACGATTTTATTAACCACTCCAATAGCAGCGTAGTTTGCCATCTTTGTGTCATTCAACATGCCTTGGACTACATCTTGATCCACACATGGAAGGAAGTCATCCAAAGAAGTATAAGCAGTTGGTTTCTTTTGAACCCACTCATCCATGGAGACACATGCATCTGCAAACACACTGCATATATGCACATAGCAAAATATCAGTCTCTGATATGGACACAACTTCCTTACAAGAGTACATTACTTTGAGGATATCAATCAATTTCATGTAGCAGCTGGAATATTATAGATTTTCTAGAATCCGCATTCAAATCCAAACACATCTAGTATAGAATGGAGCTGAAATTAACATATATATATATATATATATATATATGTTGCACTGCAGGCTAAAGTGTGACTTCAATTAATATAGAGAGGTATAACTTGGAAACGAGGTCGATCAGTTAAGTGGTACATACTTATGGATGAGGAGAAATGCACCACACAAGATGAATGTACAAGTAACAAGAATCCACCCAACAATCACCAAGCTGCATCAAATTGCAAACTGTTTGTTAAAACAATGTTCAGAGTAGTTAACTGCTTCAAAGACTTGATCTGCTTTGGAAAAATGATTGCCAATCAATTTTATAGGTATCTGACTTACCAGTATACAAGAAATCGCTTACCGCACATGGAAAGTACTGCAACAAGTAAACCAAATAAACACAGAAGCAATCATTAAGGCCTAATTATACCTTTAAAACCTTTTACATCTAATCAAAAGAATATAACAGACTTACCAAATCCAATAAAGACTAGAAGGAGCATAACAGTAGCGAAAAGCAGGAGCGCCACCTTCCTGTAGAAGATTGTGACAGATACATGTTATACAGATTAATCAAGGTGAGTAGTAAAAGTTCAGAAGTTTCAAGAGATCAAGGGAATGTAGTTACATGTCATGCAAGACTTGTCTTGACTTCTTTGCAGTCGAATCAGTTTTTTCAGAAACAACATCGGCAACTTTCTTTACTTTCCCCGTACCCTCGTCAATTTTGCGCTGTATATCTTGCGGAAGAACTATGGCGTCCAGTCCAATCTTCTTCGATGAGTCCAGATAATCTGTTACATTCCTGAGGTTTTGGGCAGTTACATCTGCCTCATTCGCAATGTAATCCAATGTCTTTCTTGTACTGTTGTAGAACTTTCCCTGACCCGTGTACAGCACAATGCATCCAGCACTACAACAAATTAACCATATGAACATTAAATCCAAGCCAACATCAAACCGATCGGTAGTTCGGTACTAGTACAATTGGCATGAAAATCAGGTGTGTGTGTGTGTGTGTGTGTGTGTGTAAACAAAGAGAGTTAGAGAGTTACATTGCCATGAGGGTGAAGACAATGAGGGTGACAAGAAAGACGCAGTAGGCTATTCTAGAATAGCCATAAGGCGGTTTTTTACGACAGCAGTAACAGATACAGATGACGCACAAGGCTATCCCGAAGATCACGAACCACACAAGAGCAAAAATGAAGAAAGGAACCGCGGTAAAAGCAACTGACTACAGCAAAGTTCGATCAATAACCAATTAGCTAGTGTATGAAAAATATATCAATTTCATGAGAAACATATTCAACCATATATATCAGCTAAACCCAACAATAGAGGTTAATATATATTTGGCTTATATATAGATGTTCAACAAGTATATATATCATCAGCACACACATAACCTACATTTTGTATAGAGAAACAAAAAATAAATAAAGCTTTCACATAAACCTACATTTTGAGGAAAGGACCAGAAGAACAATTGGGAACATTCACATAAACCTACATTGGTGCTTCTTAAAACAACAGAATATATACTCAGAATCAGAACAACAGAAACCAAAATAACAAAGACAAAACAAGAAAATGAATCAAAATAATTAAGAGAATACAAAACTCACAGCCAAATAATGCTCGTTGGTTATATTCCATCCCCCATTGTACTTCTTCCAGTGATCTAGAGGGTCTCTTCTCTGTGTCCTTTTCTTAGCCAATAATAAAACTTCTTCATCTCCTTCTCCTTGATCTCCGTCGCCGCCATCTCCGTCTCCTTCTTCAAGAGACCTCCTCCTTCCCCATGTGATTATCCCACCATCGTTTAATTCTTCTCCCTCTTCACCATTAACAAAAAAAAAAAGATTCAATTTTTACAAGAGCTAGCAATGCAAAAATTCGTATCAAATTAACATTTCATGTTGTAAAAAAAGGACAAATCATGTCTAACACAGCAAGTGATGATGACATGCATGCAAAAACAAAACGAAAGCCTAGCCCATTTTACCTGTGTGAGGAAGTTGATGGCTGGTGTCGTCTGCAGAAGCTGAAACAACAAAGACGAAGGAGGAGATGGCTAGGATCACAAAAAAGACCAAATGTTTCGACGGCATTATTGATCTAATGCCGAAGAACATCATGGTGGGTTTTGAATTTCTGGGCTTCCCCTATACTCGTCCTTGTAGTTCTTGTGGCTATTTGACGGGAGAACTTTGGTGGAGACACAAGGACCCATAACCATGGTGCGAGACAAGAGGTTAATTATAACACAGATTTTCAACTAACGCATACATAGTTGCGAACAAACAGATAGTTTGCTATAAAAGCCCTAAGATACTATCGGGTTCGATATTTAAGGAATCACAGAGGAGAATGACTTGGTTTTCATAATGTATGAATCTCATTACATATGTTCTAGCTGTCCGCGCATCTATTTTTGTCAATCACTTTCAAGCTAGATCTCATTTCTTGATTTTGGAAATAATAATCTGATTCATAACGTTTGTTTATGTAGGGAATGAATCGTTTTATTTAAAAGGCAATTAAGGAGAATATATTTTAAAAGAAAAATCTGAGTGAGATTACTCGTATGGATATGTTGTTGGCTAAAATGGAGAAAAAGTTTGAGATCGAATTATGGCATGCCAACCAAAATGATTGGCACTATTGGGTTCTATATGTTGGTTCGGGTCCAAGTGTGATTGCTTGCTTGCGATAAGAATCTGATTCCCATGGCTATGCTTAATTGCTTATGGAAGAGAGGTTAGCAATTCTCATGGTCACGTCTATTTATGGAGTGATCGAGGTTATGTTGTACACGCTAAGCTTATTCATGCAAGACTAGCGTCGACATGACAAGTGAGGCTAAATGGTGGGAATGACCAAACCTATGCAAGCGAATGGTGCCTCCAAGATGTACATGCATGCTTTTCTAACTACGTGAGAACTGAGAAACAAATCCAGAAGGTTTTTTCCCAAAATGAAAAAATTGTCCAAATTCGTGGTTTTCGATCAAAATTACATTTTCTTATTTTCTCAACATTATATATAGAAAATTCGATATGCTTGTGAACCGTCATCAGTTGGAACATGTCTTTAAAATCATGCTCTCTACCAATGGTGAGATTACATGATAATGAGAATTTCAATAAATATGGGTGTCAACAAGGTTTTGCGTCCTACGAATGCATGCCACAATAGCATGCCACAAATGCCAAACCATGTCGAGACTACTTTTATTCGAACTTTTCCCAGATGTTAATAGTCGTGTAAGGCGTGTAAAGCTTGTGGATGGTGGAAGGAAGTCTTCACAAAACCAAACAACAATAAACTTGAACTGGGTTTTTTTATGTACAGGAGAGTCGAACTGAGTTCACAATCCTGGTGGCTGGTGCCATAGTGTTTGACTGGTCCAAATGAATCAAACCCCCTTTTCACACATTGTTTTAACTATAATTGCAGTCAAAGTCCAGCAAGTTCCATTGGTCGATCATTAGGGTTCCCTAGTCTTGCAGACATTTCAAAATGATAATCTACAGTGCCTCACGAACAGATTGTACCACATTCAATTGTATAACATTGTTGAAATGCATATAATAGTGTTGTTTGGGCCACGATCCTCAAACAAGTTAATTCTGGGTGTAAACATTGTCCCCCAACCTCGAAGTTATGAATGTCAAGAATAACTGAAGAGGTTTATGTTCATGTTGCTCCAAAGCCACTGGTATTAGCTCGGGTTATACATAAAATGAGTGTGAGTAAACAAACCTATGAATAGGCTCTAAAACTCAAGCCCCTGGCAACAAAGCATTGTAGCGAAACCATCATTTAATTCAAGGACCAAGACACCTCAAGAAAGGTCTAAAGTCTGAAATATCTGGAACACATATCTACTCCAATGTGTCCCTCAGTTTTGATGTTTGTTTGATGATACTTGAGAAGAATGGAAGACATTAAAACTTTAGTATGCCCCCCAGTGAGGGAGTTGTAGTACCGTGCATCATTGAAGTTAGCGAACACCAAAAAAGGTCTTAGATCGGTCGTGAGTAGATCCCGGTGTATGAATAAAGGTACACAAAACTTGTATGGATGCCCCCCCCAACAAAGGAAAGCATGCTGCAAGGTCACGAAAACACATTGCAAATTCGCACGTATCTTGACCTGTTTGCATTAGAACTGTCATAACTCTAGGAATGTCAGAATGGCGAACCGTAAAATCCTCTGAAAAATAAACATCCAGGGCTTTCTGTTGATATAAGGCTCGCTTGCTAGTTCTTCTTGGATCATTCCAGTAAATCTGCGAAGTTGACTGTCCAGTAGTGTTGTTGCATCGTTCAGCATTGCAAACATTTCTTCAATTCTTCTCTGACACTGACTTCGCTGGCAGTAACCCTAAGGCATGTGGACAAGCATGTTGTCTTCAAGCCTTAGGGATATGTCTCTAAGTAAAGTTTAAGCCTTTTGCAAGCAAAAACGTTGTCTTGCATTTCAGCAAAACTAAGGATCTCTTTTTATATTTTCTGCTATTTGATTTTTTTGTATTTTCTTTTTTCAATGCGAGAAAGAAAGAAAATGAAAGAAAACGAAAGTAAAAGATGAAGTAAAATCTAGGAGCAAAGATTTGAAGGGATCATGACATGATTAATTACCCTTCGTAAGGCCACGGAGAAGGCCACCCATGCTTCAGTCCAAGCCTCAACGCCATTATATTTCCGGCATGAGACTCTTGCTTCTGAAAACTTCCAAGTGCTAAGCAAAGACATTTCACGTCAACAAATTGAAGATTCAAAAACAGTAACTCGTAGGGACTGCCTTGTTGGCAAATCATGATCTTCAATTGCGTCCTTATGAGCAAAATGGTGTAAAAATCTGCTTTGTCACCGACTATCATGTCATAATGCATGGTCTTAATTATCAGATATAGCCACGCATTGATTATGGAAGATGATGACCACTTGCTGGTCTCAATTTACCATATCAAGAGCTTTACTGAGATTGAACTTTTGTGAAATATGATTATGATCAGACAGATGCACCAACATATAGTCTTCATCATATTCATCATGAATTAGCTCTGTGTCAAAATCACATGCAGAATCAACAAAGGTCGGTGTCTCGACCTTCTTTGCAACCATATTCATACATGGGACATATATGTACTTCGTACATAAACCAAAGTCACCTCTAGGCTTCTGAACTTGCATATAAAAACTCCAATGGTATTGGATAATGAAGCCACGTAATGGCTTTGCAAGAACACATTGGTTGGCTATACTTGAGGAAACGTCTAGAAGCTAATTGACAAAGTAGACTTCCACCTATTCATTCACCAAGACGCCCAACAGCTTTATGAACTTGCTTCTCTCTATGTTAATTAAAGAATGAAGGCGAGCTACACCTTGCCCCTATGAGCCTAACTTGTGTCCACATATACGTCTCGCATAAGAAAGCAGACTCCTTGGTCACCTGTCATGGGAAATTGTGGTTTGCCATCAGTGTCCGAACCGAATTCTTCTTCTAAGATAGACTGTAAAGTCATACCTTCAAGTTCATCTTTCTGAGGAACACTGTAAATTTTTGAGATAGGATGATTGTCCATAATCTCAATGGCCTCGACCTCAGGTTCTTCATCATCGATTGACAAGGTAATTTCTTCTTTGGACGTAGGTTCGTCCAAAGGAAAATCTTCGTCATTAAATTGGCTGTTAGGCAGTTCAATCTTTTTGGCAAGGACATGCTCGTCGACTGTAGCACAGGTCATCTTCAAGGCGTTCGTGGTTTTCCCCAGCTCTTTTTGGGTTTGTTGGAAGGACTATTCAAATATGTCCTTGTTTTCCCTAATGTCACCTGTGAACGTGTTGAACTCCTCACTGAGTACTGCGAGGTTTTCCTGGTCAATATTCCAGAGGACTCTATGCTTTTTGACCTGTTCAGCGAGGTTTGCGACGCTCTGTTGAGTGGTGCCGGCTTTTTTTCTCCAAACGAAGAACGACATGTTCTGTATCCGAGGTCTGGGTTGTCAAACCTTCGATCTAGCCTTTTAGCTCCTCGAACATCTGGCGGATTTGCTCCGCAGGTAAAGTAGATCTTGAGTCTTGGCTTGGTTGTGGACCTACCATTGTGGTTTTGCTGAAGTATGGGTTCCCAAACTGAGCAAAAACATATTCTTTGGTGAGAGATCGACAAGTAGCGCTGTTATGGGGCTTGTACCGTGTTGACTTATGCTTGATACAAGAAATATGAGGTTTCTTGTACGGTGATTCACCTGGTTTCTCAATGGTGAATAAGATGTTGTACTCTAGGTCCCACTGGGCATGCCAATGTTTTGACCACGATCCTCAACAAGGGAAGAGAGGTAACTTAACAGTATCAAAAGTAATCGAGGGTTGCAGGCGTGCCACCGCGCGGGCGCAGAATGTGAACTGTGTGTGTGCTTGACTTCTAATCAAACGAAAGGGGGTTCTGGTGCCACCTCACGGACGAGGAATTACGAATAGCTCACTTATTCACTTTGCAATCGATACTCACTATGAATAGCGAGCAGAGCAACTAAATGGAAAAGTAACCAGGGGCGAGACCGAACGGGCTCTGTAAACTAAGGCGAGATGCGCTAGCGTTAGGGTTTCGAGAAGCTCGAAAAGTTTTTGTTGTAGTTATATGATTTGATTGTGTGTGTAGAAAATCCTCGAACTCCTTTATATAGAGCTATTTTAGGGCCACATCTATTGACCCAAAGCATGTTAAAGAGTTGTAAAAGTCTTCAACGTTGAGACATTGTAGGCGAGAAGGATCATCACCTTTGATATGATTCTGCTAGACGATGCCAACACATTTGTGGATATGCATGAAACTTGGCGTGATCGATCATAGACTCCTTGTTGAATGTAATTAAGGATGTAGCTAGCTGGTCTTCTTAACTTTTTATTCCACGTCCAACAATGAATAATTATCCAATAAGCAACATGGATAAGTTAGCTACTTGATAACTATTAGTATCTCATGCAAACTTTGTTTGTAGCACGCGAACTCCGCACTTCGCTTGCATAGAGGACTTCGCAAGCAATTAAGTATTTGACCGAGTCAACCCACATCTCCTAGTCTTTTTACGTAAGATCTCCTACGTGAAGTTTTCTACGCGAAGTCATCTCGAGCGTGAACTGTACATCTAGCTCGCATAACTTTGTCGGCGGGCCATCACTTATAAACCTAATTATTTTGAATTCGCCGGTGTGACGTGGATCATGAATTTAATTAATATTCACTTAGACATTTACTGCTCAGTAAAATATTAATTCTTGGTGTAAACAAGTGCAGAAGTTTATTGTATTTGTTCAAGCAAAACCAACGTAGGTAAGTGTAGAGCATATGATCACAAGAAGAGCCTCATCAAATTCATGATCACGGTGATTTAAAATCTCAGATATAGTATGAATCAAACGAGTTATAAAATTGTACTAGAACAATAACTTGGAACTGGGAACCACGTGAACGCATTAAGACAAAACACCCCGACCAAGTGATTAATCAACTAAATTAAACTTCATTTTCGAGATGAATAATCAATTAATTTAAGTAAAGCATTTGAATTTCAGTTAAAATGAAATGGGAGAGAATTGTAGTGGCAAATTGAATACCAAGTTTGAGTAATCTGTTGTTTATGCTAACAGCTAGCTGGTTAGCTTAGCCTCTAACACAGAGGAGATCTATGAGGAATGCTTTTTCTTCTACTGATCATGTTAGAGGACATGTCTTGATCATCGTCTGAAACTTTGTGAGCTGATCTTGAGCAGTACACGTAACTGTAATTGAGTCCGCTTCTCTTCTTTCGGACAATCTGATCACGATTTGTGTATGCCATGCTCATGCTCATGTTTTCGGAGCCTGATGATGACGAACAGCTCATTGGATCGTCGCAGTCCACAATTGTCGAATGGAGAGTTTGATCACTGGTCATGTCCTGATCATCAGACTCGGACTGGAGTGGAACTAAGAAGTCTGGACTCAGTTGGAGTGTTTCACATTTCTTCAGGTAAGGAGAGAGCCCCCTCTTCAGTGTAACCACATAATCCACCTGAAATTATTCATAATAAGTCAAATTCAATCATAATTGAAGTCTTTTTCATAGTTGTACATATGGCAAATTCAAGTGTTTTATGCATGCATGTCTAGATGTTTACCTTGCACCCAAGTGAGCAATGGATATAAGGTTCTTGAAGACTTCTGTCACAAGAAGTACAATAGTTTCCGGAACCCTTGAATTGCCTATTCTGAGGTCTCTTTTTGATGAACACAACTTTGGCATTATTTATGGTATATGACTGAAAATCAAAGAGACACTACATTAGCGAACTGAATTGCCACTTAACAATACTGAATTAGAAATGGAATTGGAATCGGAATTGGAATTTGTATAGCAACAGTCATGTAACGAACCTGAACATTATTGCAGTCGACGAGCTTTTGAAGGTCTTCCAATCTTACAACATCGTGGTAAACATAGCGACGAATTTGAAGGAGCCTATGACAACGATGAGAAGGCAGACAATGGGGGCATATACTGGTGCAGCAATCCAAACAGTAAACGTTCTTTTCGTTCTTCTTTGCAGTTTCATGAAAGGAGCAAGCTGTAAAGAACTTCTGAGTGTAGAGGGCTTCCAACCATGCAGGCTTCTGAATTCCCTGAATTACATTCACCAATTCAATCAGAACCAGAATTATCAAACAATTATATATATGATCCACAAAGACAATGAGAATTATGGAATAGAGAAGACAGAGAGGGACAGAGACAAACCATGATCACATAAACACTTCAAAGCAAGTGTCCGGCTTGAGCTTTTATCAAGACAATGGTGTGAGCAGAAGGGAAAAGAGAAAGAGAGGGACTGAGGGATATGGTGATAAGAGTATTTATGGAGCTTCACAAGAGAGGAAAGATTTATATATTTATTCCTTGGGAGAGGTACACTAACATTTTGTCAATAGGGGGGCTTGTAACATGAGAGAGAGAGATAGAGATACATACATATATATGTATATATATATATATATATATATATATATATATATAAAAGGAAGTAAGATATGAGGGGAACGTGGGCGCTGTTTCCGTGTCTCCCATTTCTCTAAAACCTGTATAAACTAATGCTGATCATCTCCTTGGCTGTAGAGCTCTAATGCTAAACTAACCAAGTTCTTCTTGAAGGAGGTGCCTCTGTGACTCACCATTTTTATTTTTTCACCTTTTCTTTCATTGATTCTCATCTCTTAGAATTGGTGAAATCAGTTGGAACTAGCCACTTGTTGCAGATCACTTTGAAATGGGAAACCGAAAAAGAAAAAGAAATCGAAATAGATGATCGGCTTGATATTTCTGTGTGGCCATCTTGATAGCTGAAAATTTTGCATTCCACCCAGTAGTCACTGAAAGTGAACTTTAACACCAGACTTCTGGCAATTCCAAAACCTTGAGTTTGATCCAAAAAGCTTGAGTTTCTCATCCCAATAAGTCGGCCAGGTTAGTTAAAAAACCAACTATACTGTGTCGGTGTATTTATGTGCATCCCTTATTCTAGCCTGCTGCTTTTGATGTCATTTATGTAGCTTTCATGACTTCAAACCTAAGCAATCAGAGCCTACAGCAAAGTAAAGCTTGATAGAGAACAAAAGGGTACAGAGCTGCAGTGTTACACCCAAGGTAAAAGGTAAAAAGTAAACCTAACATGTAGGGTTTTACCGTATTCGTGATTGAAGGATCAAAATTTCGGTTTCAGATAATATCAGTATGTCAAAAGATTATGCAGCTGTCACCACTCATTGGTTTTGTTTGATACCTGAACTGTGAGGCTTGTGACTCAGGTGGTAAGAAGGTTGAAGAACATTGTGCTTAGGAATATTGCTACTGTAACTCTTACGACTTCAACAGAGAAAAGCAAGTGAGGGAACTATAGTGTTGGCTAAGAACAGTCTTTTAGTGTCATATGCCTTGCATCTGATAGAGCCAAAACAAGACATGTACGAGAAAAAACCCGGTTTTTAGGGAATGAAACATGTCAACATTAATCAATCAACAACTCCACTAATCTCAAGTCCTCTCTGCTTTAATAATAATGTGGTTTTGTAACAAACATTTCACAGACAAGCACAACTCATTGGGCACTAGTCTCCCATACTAATGACCTAATTAATCAGAGGCTCCATTGCTAATTTTGAGGAAGACCTTGCTTAATGCGCCTCTGAGCTTCATCCAAGAGTTATCTTGGGCTTTACAATGCTAACAGTATTTTTAATCTTGTATTTTCCCTTTTATACCCTTCAGCTCTACCATTCAATTTCGAGTTTTTACAAGCTGACATCTTTTTTTACCATATTAGTCAACAGTTCTCTATCATCAATTGATGCTGCAAAGCACTTCTAAGTAGTTCATCTTCTCTGTAAAGTTCAACTCCTACATGTCGAGCTATGAAGCATAAGAGGATTTAGCATAAGACAAGCTCTAAACAACTTTGTTCAGACATTAACTTATATTACAGGCTCTAGGCAGCCAAGTGCATAAGCTATTACCTATTTTCACCTCCGGTCAAACTGAAGCATGTAATTTTTGACCCTTCTTAAAATTCTTTTGAGGAGGTTTGTTTTTTCCCTTGCTGGTTTCTTTGTTTCTCTCTTCTGAATTCTACTGTCATGAGAAAACCCGAAGACTAGTCTCATAGAATAATGTTCACTACAATTGGACAATCTATTTTTTCCATAGAATGAGAAAGACAAACAAAAACACAAAGCTACCACAGATCCTACAGTGTGTACATAAACTCTATTTATTCGAAACGAGATCAGAACTTTTATATTTATCAGTAATACAGAAAAAAAGTAAAAAGATAACTCTTTGATCACAGTGCTGCAAAGAACAGGTTCATGATCTTTAGCACCAATATGACCAATGAAATTCATATAACATGCACGTGTACACTAAATAAAAACACACTAACAAATATCTATCTTTAGCTATAACCAAATTGAAGAGAGGAAAGAAAAACAGAATCAAAGAAGAGGAGGATGGGCAACCCTCACGTGCCATGAAAAGCAGAATGGTATTATAGTAAGCAAGAAGCTCACGTGCAAGGGATCCAAAGACTGGGTTTCAAATAGAAACCCAAGTAAACTTGTAGTGTTCAAAAGCTCAAGCGTGTTGGAAGTTGGAACTGACCCAAATTATTCATCTTTACTCATACAAACACTTCAAAGTTGTAGGTGGTGGTCAATGGTCAAAGATCCAGAGAGAAAGAGGTGATGTGGATGTGAATATTGTTAGAAGAACAAATAGGGTTTGCAGAGTCAGCGGATGAGCCGCACGAGGGGATCTCCCTGCCCCTCTGCTAAGGCCTCTGTGTAGTCTGAGGCTCACTCCATTCTGCTATATCAAAAAGGGTTTCTTTAATGCCCTATTATATATGCATACCCTTAGTTTTAAGGGTTAAGCCACATGCAGAGCCTTTTTCCAAAGATTAAAGACTGGACAAGGCTACACCTGCATCATGATATGTAGTAGTACACTAGTTCTAGTAATCTAGTTCCACGCAAGTAAAAAAGAATTCTTTTCATCGTGCTTAGAAAAATTTAAACGTTTAGGTGAAATCTTGACCTAAAATATGGACTATAAAGTTTAAACAAAGGCTCAAGGAAATGTGGCTTGAACTGGTCCTTTTCTTCCTCTTCTTATTCATGCATTTTTTATTGTTCTTGTTTGGTAGCCTGGGTAATTGCAGCTATGGTTAAACTATTGTGTATGAGTCCCCTATATCAATACATTACACTCCAAGATTTTCAGTCGCCGACTGGTAGAGTACAGGTTTATGAATTTAGTTGTATATCGACTCTGAGTATCTGTCTTTATGCCATAATCAACTCAGCTTAATTCAGATTAAAATCACCCATTCATCTGTCATCACTAACCAGTAACCACTAACAGAATTCATGATAATGTTAAGCACTAAAGTACTATCATTAATGAAGTGCTTCTTATTCATGTTTCATAATAATACTTTACATCTACCCAGATTTTCCACCTTTTCAGGTTTTGTTTTCTTCTTTTTAGACGTGTATACAATTATATTACAGACTATACAGCAAATTAACAAGAAATATGATAAATGCATGTAATGGAGATATGATATTCAAATGGCTCAAACCTAGTATCAAGGTTTCTGAGCTGAAAACATGATGAAGGATTGCTGAACTTTGCTCGAGTAGTTCGTGAGACCACATGATGTACACAAGTCCCGTATCTCTTCCTCCGTTAAGTAGCTGTAGCCCTGAGCAATCCTCTGTCACAAAAATAACACCTTAAGATCCATATTTATGGTCTATAATGCCATTCACATATTTCTAATAAAACCCATGCTCCAAAGTCTGCAAACACTATAGTAACCAAACAATGCTATATCAAAACCAGGATTAGTTTTTATTGTACTATTGAGAAGTTTCTACAGAATAAGGAAATGAATGTGGGTACTATGCACAATTGTTCGTAATAGATAAAGAGGCATGTGAGTAACATTCAGTCAGGAAGACAGTTAATATGCCTGAACCATATAATAACAATCAACAATTATAACTGCTGTTTACTTATTTACTAAATGTGAAATCTCCAACTTGAAATAAGAACTCCTCAGACAAACCAACTCCTAGTTGGATATATATCTTCCCATGAAAACTCCCTATTGAAGATCAACATAGCCAGGTTTTACATTGAGACTAAACCAGAGTAGATGAACATTTGCAAAGTCTTATTTCACATTCAAAGACTATGCCCAACATGAAGATTAATAAAAACCAACTTGAGAAAAGTCTATGATTGTAATGTTAAACCCATCCAAAGACTCTCCCAAGTACGAATGACCACATTTGGTAATTATTGTATAACTATTACCTCTCTGAAAGGCCTGATATACCAGGGAGTGGTTGGAGTATACCGCAGAAAAGTGGTTCCAACAAAGACACCGCCATTTCGTAGTACACGAGTGATTTCAGCAACCTGGAAATATATGTGAAATAAGACGGTAAATGGATTAGTTACAAAAGTTTCATCCCATCTGTACAAATGGTTTAATTGAACAAAATTGAGAGATTTGAGAGATCATAAAGTTCAGATGCAAAAGAAAGCTCTGCCAGAAAACATGGGATATATATGCACCCACTTGCTAACACCAAACCGTAAGATTACTGATTCCAAATATTTGACCAGAAGATATAGTAATATCACACTATTATAATTGCAGTATGTTCTGCACCAACTAGGCCACTAGACCATGGACTATCCATGAGAGTTCATGTTACCATATGCATGGATAGAGGCCTAGTGCACTATAGCCTGTTGTGAGGAACAAGGGTTAAAGGCTCCAAGTTTTTCTCAAAGTTCCACATATCACATCTCATATTGCTTTCAAGTAAATAGAGGATTGCATAACTCTCTTTCATCCTACTGAGTAAACATAAAATCCTAAAGAGGAAGTAACTTAAAGGAAAAATAGAAGTAAACAAGTCAAACTACACTTACAGCATTTGAAGGAGAGGGCCAGCAATGCAGTGCTGCACCAGCATGGACAGCATCGACTGAACCTGATGCAAATGGGAGCCTCGAAACATCTGCCCTTACAAGAGCAAGATTCCTGCACTTATTCCAACAATTAATAACAAGCTAAGTTAGAATAGACCAATACAGTTCTCTCTTTTCTTATACCAGTATAGCAACGAGAAACTAACCAGTAAAGAAGAAAAAAGGCAGACAAAACTCACGTAGCCATAAGAGTAGCATCTCTTTTGAGGAAATCATAGCACTGTCTAAGCATATTTTCTGAAAAATCAAGCGCCACAACTCCAGAATAAGAACCTGATTTCGCAAATTTCCTTGAAAACAAACCACTCCCACAGCTCACATCCACCAGAAGACCACCTTCCGAGGGTTTAAAGTAGTCCTGAGCCATTTTAAACTGCATAGCACATAAAAGCATCATGTAACTCGTAAAGTGTACACAAACAGAACTTAGATAACAGACACTATATGCATTTAGTACACATTAACCAAATGACACATACCTCTTCATCAGGACCTGGAAATCCACTACTACTAAAATTCTGGCGCCAACCTCTCTCATACAAAAATGACACAAGAGGGCTCCTAAACAACTCAGTCCTAGCAGGATTGACCTCAACATACTGCTTCAACCCAGCAGTAACAGTAAGGTCCAAGTAAATGTCCTTGCTGGAATACGACTTGTCGCATTTCCTGCACTTGAAACCTGACCTGTATATTGCTTCCCTACCAAAAACCCACAAAAACCAAAACAATTATAAACACCACACAAAAAGCCTCAGCCTTTTTCATCTCAACTATTCAGAACTGGGAATCAAGCATAGTACTCACAAGTTCAAACCAGTTGGGCCTTTGCGTATGAGCGGTTCATAGCAAACTGGGCATGACAGAAACTCAATGCCTGAGCTTTGACTTTTCTGGGTGCTTGAGCTCTGCTCCTAAAGGTCAAAACTTTATGAAGCAAAATTGAAATTTGACCAAATGGGTTCCTAAAGATTCAAACTTTATGAACCAAAGTTGAGCTTAGAGTAGAGAAAAGGTAGTACCTGTTGTAGAGTGATTGTAGTGGCGCGAATGGGGAGAGAGTGGAAGCGGAGACGAGGAGGAGAGAGATGGGAATTGTGGTGGAGGCGAGGGTGTTTTGGGGATAGAAATGTTTGGTGGAGGGAGGAGGGAGCCGTCGTGGCCATGAAGATTTGCTTCTGTGCTTTGGTTTGTTCTTGTTTGTGTTTCTGGTTTTGAGATTAGGGGAGAGTAATAGTTCCATACGTTTGTGACTGTATGCAAAGTGTGTTCTGTTTTGTTGTTTTGCTTTGGCTTTTGGTGAGAGTGAGTGACGAGTTGGAAGTGTATGGAGACGGTGGCAGTTACGAAAGTATAATATGCTCCTCATATTATCAGCATTGCAATATATCGCGTCGCAAAAAGAGTTTATATACTAGAAACTATTGCCTGGCTAACTAGAACCTCTTGTGCAAATCAAGACTAAACTCTGCGTTAAGATGAGAGGAAAGATAGTGAATCTTTTTTTATTGATTCTCTTATACGTGTTCTTAAGCAAAAACATTAATTGGTTTAGTAGATTGTCATCGTTTTGTTTAGTTTTCATTCGGATAGCAAAAAAAATCAAGAGATTCAATGAAGCATGAAAGATATCTTGCTAAATATCTTGTCCAAATTTACATAGTTATTCTTGAAATTGATGTGGACTCCATAACACAATGTTCTTTTTTTTTTTTGAAGAGACTCGTAACACAATGTTTTGAGTAGGTTTTCATTCTCACAAGTCACAACATAACTTAAAAACATAGGATCTGGAACGGGAATGAGTGATGTCCCTTGCATTGTTCTCACTCCTATTAAACAGGGCATATATATGACATCCTCACAGCTTTTCGGTTACAATAGGAATAAATAGCTTACATTCAAGAAAAACAAGAAAATAAAACATTGGGATATAACTCTCCCAAATTTATTATACCGTATACAACTTTTTGGCACACCAATGAACATGCTAGCTAGTGGTCTTCAAGGTTTCTTAGCAGAAAAGATGATGAAAGATTGCTCAACTTTGCTGGTGTAGTTTATGAGACCGCATGATGTACACAAGTCCTCAATTTCTTCCTCCGTAAAATAGCTCCCTCTGGGAAGAATCCTCTGCCAAATAAACCAACTTAGAATTTGAATGAATACAAGCTTCACCTGCACAGATCCTTATCAAAAAAGCTCATAATAGTTCAACACCAAGAGCTCTCCATCCTGCCAAGATTGAAATCACTGACCAGTAATGTACTAATGTATGAGAATGCATATTACCTCATTGAGTGGCTTGAACATCCAGGAAGAACTAGACCGCAGAAATGTGGTTCCAACAAAGATGCCACCACTTCGTAATACACGAGTGATTTCAGCAACCTGAGAAATGTATGAGAACTAAATAAAAAAAGAACCATATATGAACGCGCAATTAACTTTGAAGGCAAAAATCACTTACAGCATTAGAAGGAGATGGCCAGCAGTGCAATGCAGCGCCGGCATGGACAGCATCAACTGAACATGATGTGAATGGAAGCCTAGAAGCGTCGGCCCTCACAAGAACGAGATCACTGCACTTGTTAAAATTGTACTTGCATTTGTTAGGATAGACATCTAATTTTTTTTCTTTTCTCGTGTAAGAACTGGAGTGAGAGCAGCAAACAAACTTACGTAGCCAAAGGAGTATCAGGGTCTCTCATAAGATAATCATAGCACTGGAGAAGCATATTTTCAGAAAAATCAAGTGCCACAACTCCAGAATATGACCCAGATTTGGCAAATCTTATCGCAAACAAACCACTCCCACAGCTAACATCCACTACAACACCGCCTTCAGCGGATTTAAAGTAGTCCTGAGCCATTTTAAACTGTGTGCAAGAAATAAAAAGCATCATGTAACTTTCAGTCTTACATGTACAGTAAGTGTACACATACATATAGAAGAACATTGGCTATATTAATAGGCAAGTATAAAGAGCTGAAGCAATATTAAGAAAAATATTGATCATGAAGTTAAGCAGTTAAGAGAACATACTTCTTCATCAGGACCAGGGAAGCCATATCGTTTGAAACACTGACGATAACCTTTTTCATAGATGAATGACATGATAATACTCCTAAATAGCTCGGTCCCAATTGGTTTCGCTTCAACGTACTTCTTCAATCCAGCAGTAACAGTGAGATCCAAGTAGTTCTTTTTACTGGAATAAGACTTGTAGCATTTCTTGCACTCGAACGATGACCTGCAAATTGCTTGCCTGCCAAGAAAAAAAGAAAAAAAAAGAAGAGAAACAAACTATGTAAGCATCATATACAATTAAGCACAATGACTTTGCCTTGTTCGGTAATATATCAACTACTAACTACTGATTTGAGTACTCACAGGATTAGACCAGGAGGGCCTACTCGTGTAAGTGGTTCATAGCAAACCGGGCAGGATAACAACTCAACCTCTGCGCTCTGCTTTTGAACATTCCAAAATTTAAATGCTCTAAATTAGTACTAATATGTAACAGAAAATGCAAGTGATAGGAGAATATCAGAAGGCCGTACCGATTCGTTGAGAGATGAGGGAGCCATCACCATGAAGTTTGATTGATTAATTGCTATAGCTAGTTGCTGCTAAGGTCCTACACTTTGGCAATGAGAAAGGAGTGTGATCAAGTAGTGTATATATCTACGAAGCAGCATTAGTGTTTTCAACAAACACAACCACAACAACCGTAGCCGCAACCACAGATATTAAAAATATATATGTATATCAAACACAACCACCTCAGTAACTACGAGTCTCCGCAACAATAAACACCAGCACGTAGTGCAAGGAGCTAGAGTTCTTGAATGACAACGGAAATGAGGTCCCAATTTTAATTCATTTGTCTTACTATAAACAATAATAACAATTCGAATTGCAGGGTTGAAGATCTTTAATTTGAGTGTCCTAGGAGTGAAAAATCATTGCTCGTTACTTTTCTGGAGTAGTTAGTGTAGACGCATAAAATTTAATGAGAATAATAATCATTAAATTATTCATACAACGCATGAGCTTGACAAATTACATAAGTCGTGGCTCGTGAGTCAGCAAAGTTGAAAAATCTTCAGAAATGACACGTGGCGGCGTGTGAATGGTCGGTCGATAACAAAATCATTAATCCCGACTAAAATCAAATATTAAATGTCAATCGATAATCAGACATCAATCAAATCTTCAGAAATGACACGTAGCGGCGTATGTAATTTGTCAGGCCCATACGTTGTATGAATAATTTAATGATTATTGTTCTTATTAAATTTTATGCGTCTAAAGTTAAAAGGAAGTAAATTTTAGGATCATGTGTAGTATAGTGTGAAGCTTTGCATATGAAATTTCGTGGGTGTGAAGCTTTGTGATAACATTTTCCGTGTGAAGCTCTATGCCAAGCTCTTTTGTGTGAAGCTCTATGCCAAGCTCTGACGTCTGAAAATGCATGTTTATCTTGTATACGGATCCTCTCCTCTAATCTGTGATTTTGTCCAACTGCTCACTCTTCCAATTCCTCTTCATTGAAAGCCATCAGAGATTGACCCAGAGAAGCATATGTGAACCCAAAATGCAGATCCTCGGGTTCGAGGGATGAAGAATAAGCTAGATAATTAAAGAGGATAAAATCAACCAAGAGACTATGTTCTGGGTCACATAGCAAACAAGCATCTAATATTGATCCATGTACAGAGAAATGGTAGTTAAATGGCTCAAACCTAGTCTTCGATTCTGGTTTCTGAGAACTTAACTCGTGGTTTCTGAGCACTACTCTGTACCATATAGAGAAGCTTAAGGAGCAACTAGAGGATGAGGATCGGTATCAGTGAAGTCCTGAGCTATTTCATCATGAACTAGTTAATGATTCGTTCTTTTATTTGCTTCTATTAAGTTTGGTAGACACCATATTTGAGTTACTAACATTTCATTAACATAGCCTACCAACATTAGAGGCAAAAATCAGTCGAACAAAACTAGAACATGGAATTGATGTGATGTTGTGTGGTAATCCACCTTGGATTGTTCTGATTACTGTCCAAGGTTGGATGCATTAATCCACCATGAAAACCATGGATCACATTTCGGTACGAGAATAAGAAAGCATACAATCATGGTTTAAGTGAGAAAACTTCAGCATGATTGTCCTTGATTACTTTTGGTATGAATAAGAACAAGTAGATATCTACCTCTCTGAAAGGCTTGAATATCCAAGGAGTGGAAGGACTATTACGGCTCATAACTCTTTAGAGATTGGACCCATAATTTCCTATTACGGCTCATTTTGAAAACTCGAGGTCGAATTTTCTGTCTGCAGGGCACCATTAGAGCTTCAAATGGAGAATCAAGTAAATGTCACCTATCCTCCATACATATCTCTCTCACACATTTACAGCTTCCTTGAAAGTTGCAACATGTTAAACAGCGACAAGCGTGGCCCGTGGATCACATTGTACCGATACTGTCCCAACTTAACCACCTTTAAGGTGTTGGGTTTTAATCACAAAAGGCCTCGGTACAATTGGATAAGATCCATTCACATATAAGTTATATTTTATTTGTCACTTTTCTGATGTGGGATCTATTCCTCTCCAATACTTCTAATACGCCCCCTCACGTGCAACCTGACTCAAGGTCCGCACGTGGAATGAATCGGGACGGAACGAACCAAGGGACACTTGGTGACAATCCAATCGGAACATTCCGATGGTGAGATAAGAAGCCGGAACCGAGCGAGAGAATAGAATCTCGGACCGGATGAGAGAATGAACCTAAATCGGGCCCATGAGAATTGGAGAAGTAATTGGAAAGGGACCCGCTCTGATACCATGTTAAACAGCGACAAGCGTGGCCCGTGGATCACATTGTACCGATACTGTCCCAACTTAACCACCTTTAAGGTGTTGGGTTTTAATCACAAAAGGCCTCGGTACAATTGGATAAGATCAATCCACATATAAGTTATATTTTATTTGTCACTTTTCTGATGTGGGATCTATTCCTCTCCAATACTTCTAATACAACACTCTTCTCAAAACATATGCTCATGCTCTTTCTGGGTTTGGGCTATCCATTTAGCCTGTTTTGAATTCTAGAAAAAGTAAAAAGCATATCATATCAAACTCAACTCTGCTTCCATTGGCAATAAGAGTAACAATAATCACAGAGGGATAATGCTAGCTCCAAAATACTACTAATATATCTCACTGAGTTCTAACAATAATCGCCGCAAGGGATCAAGCAAGCTCAACAATACTATTACTATGTCTCTTACTCGAGCAATCAAGCCTATAGATAACTGACATAATGTACAGACACCTCTTAAGATTCACTGAAACATGGAATCTCTAGGCACCCTTGTCTTGCACTTGGAATCCCCCTGTGCCTTCCATAAACTGCTTGGTATACACACGATGCCTTCGTTCCCTTGCGTAGATTACCCAGAAGATCAATGATAACATGACAGCAGCAGATACCATTACCAGCCCAATGTAGATCCAGCTGCTATATTTCTGAAGGCTAGGACAATTCCTGTTACTTATGTTGGAGAATGTGTCCCTGACAAACGTGCAGTCTTGCAGATCAACCAAGAATGGACCATAACGATACAAACCATAAGTCACATTCACTGCAGCTTCCATTTGGTTATAGAAGATGGGAGTCAACCGTCCAGGGGTTATACAGATGCCTGCCGTATTAATCTCACACACATAACTCTTCCACACCTGCTCAAAACAAAGTTCAGTACGTTACTACTTTTACTAGTCCTGTAGATACTGAATAAAGCATACTTCAATAACAGTACCTGTGTGGCATTTTGCAGCTCCACCTCACCAAGGGCACACTTTCGATCAGTGAGATCAGCGTTGTATGGGTTGCAAAGAACAGGTAATAGAGGGCCAGACTGATTGAAATATATCGGTCCAAGTTGGGGTGGTGGATTGTTAAGATTTGAGATATTGTTGATGACCTTGTCTACCATGCTCGAAAGTTTGTAGGTTACATCCTTGGTGCGTGATGAGGTCTCTTGGGCAGTAGCATTGTCAACACAAGGGAGTACATCATCTAAAGCAGTATGGGCAGTGGGGTGCTCAACCCATTCATCCATGGAAACACATGCATCTGCAACCACACTACACACATACAAAAACAAGTTAGATGGTAAGAAAATGGAACAGTCATGAGTTCCACAAGTTATTTCATCCATTCAAAGTTCAAAGAGGTGTACTTCCTTTTCTAGTACCAATGTCAACAACCCCACTGTATGCAAGTATAACGCAAAAATGAACTTGGATACAGTTATTAAAGCACGTACAGAAGGGAACAGCTTAAAAAAATGACTTCAACGTGTTATTTTCCTTGAATCTAGTGCAGTTTTCTAGGTGGACTGAATATCTAAGAGCAGCCTTTCTATCCAACCAAACACGCTCGAAAGACTTGAAATGCTCCTCTTTTTTTATCTCTCTTTAAAAGAGACATATTTAAGTGAGCTAAAAGCATAAGTGATAAGCCCCTGATATGTTTATATAAAAACTCTTTGACGAAATTTTATATCCTCATTCGGAGTGTATCCAAACGAGGTAGTATCTACAACAGTCTCTGACAGAACTTATTCCACACATAAATATCTCTTCATACTCAACAACTGTCAAATAATTTGAATACTTCAATTTGTTTGCACTTTACACATGTACAAGGAAATGAAGCCCTATCTGATTTCAACAGTTAAGCATGTCCAACTTCAAACATGATACATATGCATGAAGATGCATCTACGCAGCTAAACTAGAAGGTACTAATATACTTAGTTGGAGTCTATGACATTAGCCTCTAAAAGAACATGTTAAAAGAAGAACAGAATAATATTATCTCCCAGAATCATTTATGTATCAGAATTTTATCTAATAGGTCTGACGACTATAGAGAATCTAAAACCATAACAAAGTCATTTAGTTATATGTAACAGGATGAAATTAACATCTAAAAATAAAGGGCAACATGAAAATCCAATAAAGATGTAAACTAATATTAGATGTAATCTTAGCCAATATTACTTACTTATGGGCGAGAAGAAATATACCACACAAAATGAATGTGCCCGCAACAAGAATCCATCCAAAAATCACCAAGCTGCATAAAGTTTGCAAGTGTTTGTTTGATAAATGTTTAAGGTGCATTATATAAGAGATGAAATTAAAAAGAAAAGTTTCAAGGTATTCACTTACAAGTATACACAAGCCTGCATCCCCAAAATTGAGAATACTGAAACAAGTATTAAGAAAAGAGAATGATTTGATGCTAATAGTCAGATCTCCAAAATCTTTACCGCTGATCAAAAGAAAAGAGAAGTACTTACAAAATCCTATAAAAGCCAAACAGAGCATAACAGCAGCAATGACAATGAGAGCCAGTCTTCTGTGAAACATAGCAAAAGATAAATGTTATCCAAGGCATTGTGGTCAAAGTCCAAGGATCAATAACTTGTAGGATTTACTTACATGCTATCAAGTCCATCGTCTATACGTTTCGAATTCTTTTCAGTTGTATTAGAGAGTTTAGTGGCAGCAGAGTTGAGTTTTGTTATAGTTGTGTCAATGTTACTCTGAACATCTGATGGCAGAAAGACGGAGTCAACTCCAATCTGCTTAGCTGCACCAAGATAACCTGACAAATTCCGGAGGCTCTCAACAGTTGTATCTGCCTGACTCACAACATAATTGAGTGTCTTTGTTGTACTGCTGTGGAATTTTGCCTGACCAGTGTACAGCACAATGCATCCAACACTAGAATGACCATAAAGCATTGAAAGAAACCATCAGTTCATATGAACTCAGACATTACTCCCCTGTGTATGAGAGAGAGCAAGAGAGAACTTACATTGCTGCGACAGTGAAGAAAATCAGCAATATGAGAGAGAGCGCATAGGCTGTTCTAGAATAACCATAAGGCTCTCTTGGGCAACAGCAGTAACAGAAACATATAAGCGTCAAGCTCACCCCAAAGATCACGAACCACAGACCAGCAACAACAAAGAAAGGAACCGCAGTCCAAGCAACAGACTACACCACAAATTAACCATCACCATTAAAACATACACCAAATAACAAATTCAACACATTTATTTCAAAAAATCACAAACATAAAAAAAAAAGAGCAGGATATGAGAAACAAAAGACCCCACACAATATCAGCAAAACCCAACAAAATCAATCAGTTCATAATTGGTCCTAGACATCCACAACATATCTAAAGGAAACGAACAATTCGGTTACACATGTAAATTCCAAGTCTTTATCTTTCTACACAATTATTCATAAATCAAAGTGAAGCCCAAATGACAAAACCAAAACCAGCAAACAACCCAGAAATGAAACAAAAACAAAAATTGCAACAACTCACAGCCCAGTAATGATCATTGCTGATATTCCAACCACCAGTGTACTTGTGAAAATCATCAAGAGGGTCCTTCCTACGAGTCCTCTCCTCCGCCAGAATTAGAGACGAGTTCTGCATATTCTCATCCACAAGAGACCTTCTTGTGTCCAATCCCACCACACCTCTCTCAACACCACCACCAGCACCACCACCATCTGCACCAAGTCAACAAAATTCAAAAACAAACACACAAATAAGCGAAACACACTAAGAAAATTACACTATGAACAAGAACATAAGCGAAACACTTCAAAAAAGTACCTTTGCCTCGAAATGTGTGAGAAATGTGAGTGTTTCCGGCAGTGAGAGCGATGAAGAGGAATAGGGTGAGGCAAAGGAGCAGTTTTTTGGAGGTGAAGGTTGACATTTTGGGTTCTGGGTTGAAGAGAGTGAAAGGGTAGAAGAAGGAAGAGGGGAACGTGAAGAAGGTAAAGCGGAACTGAGGAAAGCCACGTTTGTTGGTTTGGTTTTGGAAAGGGAAGCGTCTGTTTGTGTTTAAGCGAGTGCGATAGAAACAGAGTGGCACAAAGCGTCTGTTTAGTCGGTCAAGACTGCTATCCATATTCTCTGTCGGTATTTCTGTCCTTACAATAATGCCCTTTTATATTTTTTTTTCTTAATTCATTTTTTCAATTTTTCAAATTTCAAGTTACTATTTTTCTATTTTATTTGAATTTATTTTCGATTTTTTAAGATGATTTATACTCTGCCTTTCCTTTTAAGTTGTAGAATTGAGTTGTCTATTTATGTGCGGATTTGTTGGTTACGGTCTTTTACATTTACATTCGAAGTTATACTTTGATTTGGTTTGTAATACTACTTATGAGAAATTTCATCTTTTAAAAAATAAGACCTTAGACCTACTAAACATCAGCCATACCCTTTTTGAAGAGTTGTGGTACTTTGATGGAAAAGTGACGTATGACAAAAAGAACGAAGATTATAGATGTTTCATATAAAATTTTGAGAAAAACGTGTATTTTAAATTACCATATTATATTTGCTTTACATGAAAATTCTTTTCCTAGTTACTAAACATCTATATGGGCAAGTAAAGCAAATATTGCATACAAATACCGTTTGGTCTTTCACCATTCTTGCCGTGTATTTATAGATAATTTGTTGGGAAATACATGATTATTTGTGGTGGATGAGAAATTAATTAATGGAGTAGTAGTGCTAATTAAGATATATTGGTCACCATTAGTTGAAATCATGATTGGTTTGAAGCTACATCTAGACTATCTTAGTGAAGAAGATATTTGAAACGCGTGACTATTATCTTGACCTTCTACTTGATTACGAGTACTAAAGCCTTGTACGTTAATGTAGCAAGATATTTGATTTATATGGTAAAACAAAAGCCAAAATGAAAGCAACGAATTGTGGTCACCAAATGGTCTTTTGTAGGGTTCTTTACATGACCATTCATACTACACCAGTACATGACGAACTTATTCACTTTTAGGATCATATGTATAGCCTATTTTGTCTATATTTATGTGTAGCCATTTTGTATGGCATGTGGATTGTTGCATCGAACAATAACTATCACATGAAATATGACATATGAGAATTGCGTGTAAAATAGTGGTTGAGTTGGATGAATGATAAATAATCTTATCACTTAAAACTTCTGATATGACTCATTTAATCTTTCAATCTATTTGTTTGTTAAAATAAAATTCAATACACACAAATGCATTAGGGATCACGATCGAGTCATTGCAAATTAGTTGTTCCTTGTATCATGAGATTTTGAAAAGAGGTGTTTTGTGAAGACTTGAAGAGCTAAATTGGGTGAAACGTCCCTTCTTTCAAACAGTTGTTATGAATCCTTAATCATCATATATATTTGATTTAAGTCATTTAACAAAACAAATTAACAGATAAGTGAGTGGAGCTTTTGGTCATTTGGTAACGCTATTTATAGGTCCCATCACTCCCATGCACTATTTCCTCTTCCATTGAGGTAATTCCTTTATTTCCTTGTTCTGTATGGAAGTTATAAAATCTTTCCAGAACTAAACTGTCCTTCTATTATTCTTTGGTAAGTATGGGTTTATATAGCTAGTTTCCTTTTGAAGATGGAATATTTATTTACTAACACTTTTTTTTTGAGAAGAAATTTCATTAATAATAAAGAAAATTACAGCACAATGGAACGATCGGTTATGATGCATACACCACAACACACATTCCTAACAAGATCCATAGTTACGGGTCCGTCACTAAAAGCAACATCCATGAGCCGAAAGGGCCCAACCCCTAACCAAATTTGACGCTCAACATGAGCTACCAAAGCCTGAGAGTCACGATACAACCTTGTCACCAACAATAAACCGAGCCAAATATCCTTCTTCAACACCGTGTCTAAAGACCACCAGACCACGTGCAAAGGTAATCCACCCACATGTTGACAACCAGCCAGCACCGAGATAAACCATAATCCCCAGGTATGACGCCACCAAAGTAGCACACTAACCAAACCAACACACCCTAACCCTCGCTCAAAAGAGGAGAGACTTATTAAACCTAGCCAAAACCAAAAACCAGAAAACTCTACCACAACTAAACAATATAAAACTAGCAAAATAAAAGACTTCATCAAAAACATAGTAAATACCAAAATTGGGTCTGTGGCCCAAATCAAGGACATCAGGTCCAAAGCAAGAGAAAGGTCCATCGGCCAACCAACTCTGGCCCACATCAACCGCTGCATCACCTCCCCGCCATCGAACCCACCACATGGCCCCAACCTTCGGTCTCTGGACGATCACCGTCGCCATCAAACCGCCTGCCGGCTGAAGTAGTGATCACCCACCCCTTTTGGCTAGATCCAGATCTATCAGCCACACCAGAGCCTCCACAAGGCCCCATCGTCGGCATTGGAATCTGTTCTCCCCCATACCACCCACCATCCTCCCTTGACAGATCACGCTTCAACTCAGAAACGAGTCTGCCACTCACCCCATCACACCACCAAAACCATCTCATCCTCCATCGACGACGATTGATCGCCGCCCCGCTCCAGACCGGAACCCCGGCCACTGCGATCTCGCTCCACTGCCAAACTGCCGCCCCATATGCAGCCACCCACACAAACCAAGAAGACCCACCGTGGAAGCCTCCAAACTTCTGCCTCAAACCACCAGACTCGCTCACAAACCATGCATCCCGTCCGGCAGCCCCAAACGAACGTTGACGAGACCAGAGGCCATCCCCAACGCCTCGGAGCCGCCGGACAGGCAAAGGAAAAACCAAAGTTGCGATCTAGGTTTATAGCGCGTAGAGGCGCGTTCCGCAGTCCGTCCTCTAACTATCCAAATGTGCCGTTGTTAATCAACTATTTATTTACTAACACTTAACTCGTTAGGAGTTGGAGAATTAGCCAAAGACGGAGAGACTAACGATTAAATTACAAAAGCATTAACAAAAAAAAAAACAAGATTCAAATTGAGTTGATAATTTTCAACCATTGTTCTTTCGAATTACATTCGAAATACTCGTGTATATTCTAAGAGTTGAAAACAAAACAACATAACTTTAAAATAATATTTCACACCATTAAATTTACATCCAACGTTATAAGGTAATATGTACCGCCAACTACGTACACCGTAATCTTATTTCTTACGTTCTAACCTAAAATGGACAAAAAGAAGATCTCCTGTGTGGGTCCCACGTGGTCAATTTGCCCTATTTTTTTTTACCATTCCAAATCAGCCCGAGAGTAGAAAGCACACGGTGAAAATCCCAAAAAGACATCAGGCAGGGTAAATATACAAGAGGTAAAAAAGTTCTATAACTTTATTATTACAGGGTTTCGTGACACCACCCAATATTTTTCCCTCCCTCGAGTCATCATCATCGTCCTTCATTTTACTGATACACACCGACGACCGCCACCGCCACCGCCGAAGACGACACGGACGCCGAGACCGTTCTCGTCTCCGGAGGGCTAAATACGACAATTCAAGCTTAAAGTTTTGGTCTTTTGGCGAACCAGGTACAGCTTCTTGAATCTTGATCGTGGCCGAATTGGGGTTTTCGTTTTCCGGTTCTAGGTGGGTGAGTCGGGTTTTCGGGCGGGTTCGGGTCTGGTTATTATTGGGTGCTTGGTGGATACGAGTTTTGCGGTTGCTGGTTGCGAAAGTTTGAGTCTTTATTATGTGTGTATGTTTTTGTTGGGTCTGCAAGAAACCCTAGGATTCTTGGGGTTTGGTGATGTGAGGTTCTTGAGAGATTGCATGTTTTTGAATTGGGAATTGAGTTGGTTCAGTTGAAGAGGGTTTTGTTGTTTTTGGGTGGGGGTTTTTGGTTGATTATTGGGTTGAGAAGAGTTTGATGTTTTATGGTGAGGGGACTAGTGGTGATGGATTGTGGATGCAAGTATGCATTGTGAACTTATGGTTGGTTGCGAACTTGCGATTTCGTGCAGCTTTATATGTCATACACAATGTCATTGTGTGCAGTTTTGTGTTGTGTTTCATATTTGCAGACTTGGAATTGAGTTTAGTTCTGTCGGTGCAGAATAGTTAGGACGAGTTTTTTTATTGAAATTTGTGTTTACAATATCGGTTTAGATTTTGGAGAATCATACATGGGGGAGAAAAGGAAGTGCAATGATTATGACTTGTATGTACTCTTGCCTCTTTGTAGGGATCGGTGTGACCTGAGAAGAATGGGAAGTAATGGCGGTGAAGATATTCTGATGAGTGAGCCCACGATAGAGATAAAAGTAAAGACATTGGATTCACAAACTTATACTCTCAAAGTGGATAAAGAGGTAAGTACTCTTGCTAGTTCCAGAATAGTTCAATAATTCCTGTGAGGACATGCCGGTATTAATATGTTCTGTTGAAGCTTTCTAAATATCTTGTTTTATGAACTGCAGATGCCAGTTCCTATTTTGAAAGAACAGATTGCCACTGTTACTGGTGTGCTGTCAGAGCAACAGCGGCTAATATGCAGAGGAAAAGTTCTCAAGGATGATCAGCTTCTCTCCGCCTATCGTATCCTATTCTTTTGTTGTTTTCAATGTTTTGATTGGTAGAAGTTGAAGTTTTGAAACTCTGTGCTGTCTTTGTTACTTAAGAGTGCTTTATCCCTTCGTCCTTCAAGATACATAGCTAGTATAATATGTCACCAATCAATCTGGGATATTAACTATGCGCGGCTATAAGTTACTGCTTAAGATGGATTTAATATCAATTTATTGAGTCAAGCTCATGTGCCCCTTCCTACTTTTAAATAAATTTCACTCACCAGATTTTGATATGAAGCATTTCAAATCATTTTCTTAACATGATTTAGATGTTGAGGATGGCCACACCTTACATTTGGTTGTCAGACAACCTATTCCACCGTCATCTGAGGGACTAGCGGATCATTCAGGTTGATATCACTCGTATAATGATATTCTTTAAATGTTTCTTTTGACGATATATGATTGGCCACATCTTCTATGGAAATTGTGGTATAAGCTTTCGACATGCTAACAAAGCTTTGTTTCTCTTTTCAATCTATTGGTACAATTGTTAAATCTCACAGCTGTTTTTTGCATGCTTTCACTGGTTTTAGCAACTGATCCTGCTTCAAGTACAAGCCGTGGTCGATCGAGTGTCTTCATTGAAAGTTTCAGTTTGCCTGTTGGGGGGGATGTTCAACCAGATTATAGTCGGGTGAGTACTAACTAAATGATTTATGTTCCCACGTGTCGAATTATGTCTAATTATGATGGTTTTTTTTTATTTTTTTATTTTTATCCTGCTGGTGTGTAGTTTCTCTCTGCTGTTCTGGGCTCTGTCAGAATTCCAAATATTGCAAGTGCCAGTGAAGGGGTTGATGTCATGGTAAACGTTAAAACTTTAAAAACTCAAGCTAAGCCTTATATGACTCAAAGTATGCCTGTAAATGCACACTTATTCGGGTCTGGTAGGTGCCGAAGAAAAAAATTTAGCCATGCTTCTTTGCATTGTTTGATGTTGGAAGGAAAAGAGAAATTGCAATGGCCTCTTGAATGTCAATCTACGTTCATATACCACCTTTTGTCGAATGTCAATTACTTCTCTGTACTTGTATCTTAAATTTGGTACATGGATGGTTGATATGCTGCAGGTTCCTCCTGGGACAAATAGACCAGAAAGGACATCAGGTTTGAGTGGTTTGTTTGGTTTAACCCAACTTCTTTCTGAGCAAACTACCGCAAGGGCTCAACCTGATGGATCAAATGACACTTTTGGTCAGTCCGCGGCATTTTCATTGGGGAATCTGCCACCTCTGGCAAGTTTAAAGTTCCAACTTTATTCTATCATTTTATTTTATGCCTGCTTTTATGTTTAGTATTTGGATCTGTATGAATCGACTTTTCTGCTAAATTTTTGGTCCTTTTAGGTGATTCCTGATTCGTTGAATACTTTATCTCGGTATCTGAGTCATATAAGGCGCGACTTTCAGGCAATTGGTGAGTATTCTCCATAGGTCTTTTGATAATATTATGTTTTTTTTTTTTTTTCATCTATGCTTCTGGTTTTCTATAATTGCTTTTACTGATTCACTAACAGCCAGAGATGGAGGACACAGTCAAGCAGCTATTCATAGGAATGACGGAAGTTCGAATTCGTCGTCTGGTTCTGGAATAAGACGAGAGGGCCCCCCCTCACCTGCATCATTGGCAGAAGTCATCCGTACTGCTAGACTATTACTCATTGAACAAGTTGGAGACTCTCTACTTGTGCGTTCTCAAGTGTAATTGTAAATTTTCTATATATTGTCGCAAGTATATAATTTGGCCTTTCAAATTCGATAGTGTGCTAGTAGCTTGATTTTATCTGGTGTCCTCATAATTTAGCTACAAGCTTACGTCTCTTTGATTTTATTCTGTTAAACAAAAAGACATAGTGATTTTTCATGCTACATCATCTTTGCAGCAACTTGCAAGCCAGTTGGAGAATCAAGCAAATGTGATGGATCACTCAGCAAGGAGGCGAATCCAAGCCAATTCATTGAGTACCGGAGCCGTGATTAATAATTTAGGTGCCTGTTTACTTGAACTTGGCCGTACAATGATGACAGTGCAAATGGGCCTAACACCGGTATCATCTGAATCCAAATTTGCTTTCTGACTCATCAAATTCCTTTCGAGTATTATCTGATATGTGTAATTTTTATTTTTGGCTCATCTCTCATACAGTCTGATGCTGTGGTTAATGCTGGACCTGCAGTTTTCATATCCCCGACGGGTCCTAACCCTATAATGGTTCAGGTATTTTTCTACACCTAAATCAGAGATTGAAATCTCTCTTCTGAAGTTTGTTTATCTGTACTGATTGAGACTGAATGATACTTGGCCAGCCTCTTCCATTTCAATCAGGAATGAGTGTAGGTGCCATGCCCATGGGAGCTGTGCAGCCTGGTTCTGGTCTACTCAATGGATTCGGTTCTGGTTTTCATCCAAGGCGTATTGATATACAAATACGAAGAGGTACCTGTTATACATTCCATGTTCTGTTTACTTCTTGTTTGATGTAAAATATATGCCCGTGTATAAGTATTATTTACTTTCACAATAAGGTTCACCAACGACCACTGCCAATGTCAATCGAGAGGAGCAACTTGATCTTCAGCAACCTTTACAAAGAAACTCAGCACCAAGTTCAGGTGGTGAAAATCCTGCCAATCAAACAGCGCCAAGTGTGTCAGATAGTTCAGCTTCTGCTGGAGATTTGGGTGTAAGGCCAAGGGTAGTGCCAACCAGGACCATAGTTGCCAGTCACCTACCATCGGAGTCTGCTGGTAGTCCATTTGGGTTATACTATCCATTTCTTGGAAGGTCTCAAAATGTAGCTTCTGGAAATGTGAATGGTGAGCAAGTATCTCAAGCATCTGGTGATCGTCATCCTGCCGGCCTTCATACTGATCGGCAATCTTCAGAAAATATTACAGATCCTGCAAGAGAGGGTAATATTTCCATTTTTTCTTTCTGTTGAGTATAACAAAATCATAAACCAAGTGCACCAACTGGATTGAGTTTGTCTCTTCTACATTAGTTATCCAAGACTCTGAGGTAGCTATACTAGTTGAAATACTTACACTGGCTGTGTCTTGCAGGATCAACTCCCTATGTAAGGCAACCAGATCCCCCCATTGGACGAAGTGTTAGTATCAACCTTTTTTCATCTGGTGGAACCCAAAACAATCAAGAATCTGAGAGACAGGTCCCAAGCGGTATTTTAAATATACTAAGGGCTCTCTTTCCTGGTGATGAAATTCGTGTAGAAGATGGCAGTGTACAAGGAATGAATTCTAGTTCTGTATCAGATCAGGCAAGGACACCTAGTGGTGTTGCTGTTGCTCCAGAAGCTGAACCAAGGGTTACCGAAGAAGGATTATTTTTGTCTAATTTGCTTCATCAAGTAATGCCATTGATATCTCAAGCAGCAACTAGAGAGCCTGGTCATGTACCTGCAGAAGCGGAAAATTTTTCTGAGCACACAACGGCCCAAGACTCTTCCACCGTGGTATGCATGTTACACCATCTATCATTTACTGGCCTTCTTTGCTTCATGTTTCAACAGGCTTTGGGTTTCTATTTCAGTTAGCATTTTTCCCCATCATATGGCCAAAGAAAAAAATACATTTTGTAAATCTTGATTTTAGGCTAAAGTAAAACGTCTGAATGTTCCAAAATTTAAATAATAGAGAACTTGAAGTCATCATGTATTTGTTTTGCAGACGGAAAATTCCAATGTTGGGACATCACGTCGGCATAGTCAGAGTGATTGTGACGAGCCTCCTAGTTCAAAACGTCAAAAGGTGCTGTTCTTGAAAATCTTATCCATTTTTTGTTTTGATTCTCTCTTTCTGTGTTAACTGATGCTTCTAAGGTTGCCATACGTTATATTCATACTGTCTTACTAAAATAAATTCCCCTCATTTTAAAGTCGGTAGTGGAAGCATACAGCATACAATTAACGATTACTACCAAGTCATGGCTTCTTATAATTCGTAGTGAATGTCCTACATAGCATAACTTAAAGATGTCACATAGTGAACTTTAGTTCAAGAATCAAAGTTCAAGAGAGATCGTCCTTTGTGGGAACAATAATCTTACACCGCAGCATAAGGAAATATATAATGAAGTTTAAGAGTTTCTCCTAGATCTTGTGAACTGACAGTATTGGCTTCTTAAAATGCAGAAGGAGTAGATTATCTTGTCTAAACAGTTATCCATGGTGAAAAGTGACCAGTTGTCTTCATTTACAATCAATCATGTACTTCTGCTGCCGGCAAATGATGCATGGCGTTACTCGTTGTGTCAATATCGGGTTTTTATTTTTTATTTTTTATATATATTTTTTTTACATCTCAAGCAAGATTGTAGAACTTTTGAGTTATGATTTGCTCTTGGGACGTGATTTTGGGATATATAAATATGAAAGAGTTATTTTGACTTGAAATTATGAGTCTGAATTTTATCTTTGGGGGTGATTCATGTGAGGTTTTTGAATTATCTTGTATATCCCTTGTAGTAGATCAGCAGGTGGCTGATTGGATGATATTATTGTGAAAATTTGCTTGAAACATTAAGATTAATTCCTTATATAACTATACACAATTCAAATATCCTAAAACGAATGAATACAATTACTCATATATCATAGTAGTAGCTAGCGTTTACCTGGTCAGCTATTGAAACAACATGTAACACCCGTGATGATATGAAGAAAGGTTATGAGCTGATGATGGATATAAACCTTTATTAGGTTAGTCTTTGTAGTCTCAAATAACATCTAACATTTTCTCATTGGATCCGGATTCTCTATGTCTTATAACTATTAGATGAAATAAGAATGATATAAGGAAGACATAGTGGTTCTAGATTGTACTCGATCCAATAATTAGAAGTCATCCAAAAGTACAATCCATTCTGGCCCAAGAGAAAAACCCGCTTAAACTGGGGCCCAAACCGACCCGAATTACCGCCCTTATAATTTGTAGGAGAAGCAAAATCGCAGCTGGTGCATCTTAGGGTTTAGAGCTTGTCTGCCGCCGAAACTCACCTTCGTCTCTCCGAGCAATCAATCATGGCCGAACAGGTTCTCTCTCTCTCTCTCTCTCTCTCTACTCTTCGGTTTAGGGTTTAGTTGCTCTCACTAACAGTGTGATTTGGTTTCAGACCGAGAAAGCTTTTCTGAAGCAGCCCAAGGTGTTCTTGAGGTGAATTTCTCAGCTTCAAAATCAAGATTCGGTTTTTATTCAATTTGATCATGATTTTTGTTCTTAAGGTTATGGTTTGGTTTTTAGCTCGAAGAAAACCGGGAAGGGAAAGAGACCTGGAAAAGGAGGCAACCGGTTCTGGAAGAGCATCGGGCTCGGCTTCAAGACCCCGAGGGATGCCATCGAAGGTATTGCACTCTCGATTTTGATGTGAAATGTAGTAGTGTGTGTATGAACATTGTGTTTTATTTGAGTTTTTGATTTGTTTATGGCAATTTGATCGATTCGTTTCAGTACAAAAATGTGTGATCGCATTGCTCTTTGTTATTGGATGGTTTGAATTCTCGTAGAATTGCGAAAAGTGTGTTTAGTATAGCCTTGATGATCTAAGATGTTCCTAGCTGAACTAGGGAAATGTGGGAGTAGAATTTCTCTTGGAGGAGTTGAGTAATTGGATGATGAGCATTTAGCTGTTTTTGCTGATATGGATTCGATATTTTTGTGGATCTAAGAGGGACATACATTGATAAGAAATGCCCATTCACTGGAAATGTCTCTATCAGGGGACGTATCTTAGCTGGTACTTGCCACAGTGCTAAGATGAATAAAACCATTATTGTTCGACGGAATTACCTGCATTATATCAAAAAGTATCAAAGGTGTGGTATTGGATTTCATTTCTCTTGATTTCTATAAGTTATGTTTTCATTGTGGTAAAGTAGAGGATGCTCTTTTATGGAATACTGAAATATTCTGTTTCGTATCATGCTTCAGATATGAGAAGAGGCACTCGAACATTGCTGCACATGTGTCTCCATGCTTCCGTGTGAAAGAAGGAGACCATGTCATCATCGGGCAGTGCAGGTCAAATTTCTAAGCTGCTACTACTCTTGATGGAGTGTTCTAATATGTGTGCATTGCTCATCGTTTATTTGTTTGTCTATGTTTAGGCCATTGTCCAAGACCAAGAGGTTCAATGTGCTGAAGGTGATTCCTGCTGGATCGTCTTCAGCTTTTGGAAAGAAGGCTTTCACTGGAAGTTAAATCCAGTTCTCTTGGTAGGGTGATGTTGTAGATGGTTTAGGGTGAACTGATTATGGACTTTGAGAAGACTATTAATGGTGCTTCCCATTGTGTTCTTGTTAAAACTTTTGATTATTATTTAGTGTTAAAACTTTTGATTATTATTTAGATTTTGGAATTTTGGAGATCAAACTAGCAGTGTTATATATCTTGTGTCGTTTTTAGTCAGGATCAAAACTGCGCATGTTATCTTAATTCTTATTAGTTCTTCGCCACTTGTCTGTATGATTCTGCCGGCAAATCTTTTTTTTTAGTGTAATGAAAAGTTGAAAACAGAAAACAAAACTCTTAACGTGATGGATTCTTGAAAACCAGGGTTTAAAACTTGTTGAAAAACAGTAAGTTGGAGTAATGCTATCGAGCATAATCTAGCTACAGCTATATGTATTAATCAAACCGCTGTGTCAAACAAGAAAATGGTGATTGATCCCCAACCACTTAACAAGGGAAGATCCATGTAAAACGTGCAAGCAAGGCAATCATCCATGCAAACAACCTGATCGTTGCCAACAACAACCTGATCGTTGCCAACGTAGCTCTAAAATTTCAATTCATTGACAAGAGCACTTTCATACTATCAATTCATTCACTTCTAACTAGAAATGATATGTTATTGTTCTGTTTGAAACCACAAGTGAATTTGTGGGGGACAACAATTGGGCCACGTATGAGTCTCACTTGTGTGTTGTGTCATCTGCAAGATCAAGATTCTCCTTCAACCAACACTTACCAACAACCAATTAAAGTTTTCCCAGAAAACAGAGTACGTCTCCTAGGCTCAAACCGACAGCAAAATTAAATTCCATTTCTTCACTGTATTCACATTTGCAAAAGAATTTTACCTAGAAACTGTAAATATAGAATTAGTGGACAAGTTACTGGAAAGAATAGTGGGTGCTTCATATTATTGTGGAAAAACCTTTTAAATGGGCAAAGGGCAATAACAATGGTGTAAATGAAATGACCCAGAACAGCAAATTATCTCTGTGCTTGATGAACAAGGAGTAGAGTTTCCATATAAGAGAAGAAGATAAATTCTGGAGATTTGTTCTGGGAAAAAAGAGAAAAAAAAATCTTAGGTCATTGTCTTGCATGATCACTTTCACATTGAACATACCTTTCCGTTCACTTCAAACTTTTGGGGGGCAATTATTGTTGATTAAATAAAACAAAGGTTCATCAATTGTGTTTGAAATCTATTGGATTTGATCTCTTTCATGCTACATAAGTTAAAATTTATATTCCTAACCACAATGAAGCATATGTGCCTGCTTATATCTTTGAATACTAGAGAGTATATTTAGTACACGGCGTGTATCTTCACATACATGGATGGTCAGGATCAGAAGAAATAATATAGAAACATGGTGGTCAAACATATGAATTGTTATGAACGGTTAAGATTGTGTCGACGTCGTGCATACAAGAATTTCCATGAATACTATCCTAACCACATCCTTGTTATGTTAATAAGTATACGTAATCTTTTTCCATTACATTTCTTTGAAAATATCACACACCCTACCCAGTAACCACACATGACCTAATTCCTCTGATATGATTATTGGTAGTTTATCACTAAGATAAATAAACCTATGGTTTTAGTGGTTGTGACATTTCAAAAAGTGGAACCCTTTTTGGTGTTGGTGATCTTAGTCAAACACAATATAGATATTAATCAACACCAAAACTTGGCATCTTTACCATCTCTAAATGTTGAGACAAGAAACAGGCAAGAAAATACAGTCCCAGTTTTAGCTTACCTCATCTGTAAGCAAAAAGCAAGACCAAAAAAATTCTTCTTCTTTTTTCAGTAATAATAATAATATTATTATTATTTTTGGTTACAAGAATAATAATATTATAGAACCCAACAAACTGATTTTCAGCCACATTTTCACAGAAAATTCTGGAATCTCCATTCTTTCATCTTTCTCTCTGATAAATACTCAAATAGTCAATAGTCTAAAACAGAGGCCCCCATTTCCCACTCACATATTCCCAGAATCTTCTTCTCTCCACAAGTTTATATTTCCTCTGTTTCTCTCTGTTTCTACTATTTGATTCCCTCTACAACTTTGCTGAGAATTCAAGCACTGAAAATAGCACCAACATTATAATCTTTGATCTCAAAGCACAAAGGCATGTGTTTGAATGATGCAGAAATGGGAAACATGGAGAACAACAAGGAGGAATCTATGGTGATGAGCTCCGATCAGCAGAGCACCGTGTTGAATTCGTTTCAGGTGAGAATTCAATCAATTTTGTGTTCTTTGATGGCTTAGCTTTGTTGGGTTGTTGTCAAGTTTGGAACTTTTTAGGACCCATTTGGTTGAAATTGAGTTCTGGGATTTGGGTCTCTTATTTGGTTCATGATTGACATTACTCATGATTCTGAACTTTACTATAGTAATTGGTTTTTACTGTATCAGATATGAAAGTTTTCAGCTTGATTAATAATTGTACTGTTTTCACATGTTAAACTGTTAAAGACCAATCCTTTTTAGTAAGCTGCAATTTAATTGGCTTGCTGTGAATGATTGGGAATTTGGAAGGTGAACTTTTACCAAATAAATGTGTTTATTTATGATCAAACTATGATATATCGAGGTTCGTATTCCTGTGTGGGACAGTTTCTATTCTTTGTGCTTCGATTTCAGTTTATCTGAAAGTAGTTACAGAATAGGGAAAAAGAGAATGATTGATGTTTCATACTCTTTTTCTTTTTATATAATGACTTTGTTTTTAGCAATTCATTTCCACCCTTTTGTGAACATCCTGATTTGGTTGATGGTTAGGTGCTATTTAAATTTTGTTCTTTAATCCGAGGTTTATTTATGGTTGGTTTGTCCTGCAGAAGTTTAGATATTAGTTGGGGAAAAGTTTGAGTTCCGTAAGTTAATTGTTCTTGAGACTTATCTCTGATTTAAGTTTTGTTATTTTGTTAATCTTTCAGCTGGAAAGCATATCTGAGGATTCAGTAGTTGTTGATCGAAAACAGAACATGTTACACTTTGTCCCTGCCCTTCGGTCAGGAGAGTGGTCTGATATTGGAGATCGCTCCCATATGGAAGATACTCATATATGCATTGGTGACTTGGCTAAGAAATTTGGTTATAATGTACTCAATGACGAAGCTATCTCCTTCTATGGCGTAAGTTCATTTACCTTCTTCTGTGTACTACACTTCGCAGTATGGCAATGCTTCTTTGCTTTCCATTCTAAGTCATGGTCTGAATGATGCGATGCCAATTTAAACAAACAGGTATTTGATGGTCATGGGGGAAAAGATGCAGCGCAATTTGTTCGTGACAACTTGCCAAGAGTTATTGTTGAGGATTCTGACTTTCCGGTAGAGCTTGAAAAGGTAATAACAAGGTCATTTGTTGAGACAGATGCTGCATTTGCAAAAACTTGCTCTGTTCGGTCTTCCCTTGCTTCTGGCACAACTGCACTCACTGCAATGATATTTGGGAGGTAAGAAACTCTTTGTTCCAGTGTTCATAGGCTGCATTTACTTCATGTCGTCTTACAAGCAATATATTGAACAAATCTGCTAGTCTTGGTGCTTGTGCTTTAAGTATAGAAAAGGAAGTAACCGGCCCATTCATGGGGTGTTACATTGGAATTGAATTACTTCATTTACATCTACTCTTTGTTGGCCCCTTCTCACGTCTAAGTTCTTGATACTGCTTAGTTTGTTTTCGTCAGACTTTTGTTAGGTTTGTTGTTCCTTATAAAAAAAAAAACGTTATTGTTGGACAGGTCTTTGCTTGTGGCGAATGCCGGAGATTGTAGGGCTATATTGTCACGAAATGGAGCAGCTATAGAAATGTCAAAAGATCATAGACCCTGCTGCACAAAAGAAAGGATGAGGATTGAGTCTTTGGGTGGATATGTTGATGATGGTTATCTGAATGGTCAGTTAGGGGTTACCCGCGCATTAGGTGACTGGCATCTTGAAGGATTGAAGGATGAAGGTGAAAGGGGAGGACCCTTGAGTGCTGAGCCAGAACTTAAATTGACAACACTAACCAAGGATGATGAATTTTTAATCATTGGTAGTGATGGAATATGGGATGTCTTCACCAACCAAAATGCTGTAGACTTTGCTCGAAGGAAACTCCAAGAGCACAATGATGTGAAGCTGTGTTGCAAGCAAATCGTAGAGGAGGCAATAAAACGTGGTGCAACCGACAATTTGACACTTGTTATGGTGAGTTTCCACTTGGAGCCACCTCCACATGTGGTAGTCGAAAGGCCTAGAGTCAGACGTAGTATTTCTGCTGAGGGACTACAAAATCTTCAGTTCTTCTTAGATCGATAGATGAACTAGTGTGCTCCATTTGTTGATGTTTCTGGTGATGGGCAAAGGTTAAAACTTAGAATTGATCAATAAGAACTTAGGCTTCTGTATATATATCCAGGGACTGCAGCCTTGCTTCCTCTATATCTGGTGCTTCAGTTGGTTCTACAGAAGATGAGAAGGATGCAGAAGACATTCGTATTACCAAGTTTTGGGATAACAGTCTGTACACTAAAAGAACATAATGGAGATCAAACTTTGAGGGAAGGAATTGCGTTGCATATGAGAGGTGGCTAAGGCAGTTCTCAGTTGCTTATAAATTGTTCTGTAACTGTACTTTTAGCTTTGAATTTGGACACTTCTTTTCCTTTCCAACATTTTGGTTGTTTACCCTTTGTATTCTTCCTTCAACGATTTTATCATAAGTGCACAAAGATTCATCAAACTGATACTCACACTTCAAGAATACACTAAAACAAAAGTTTCGGTCTATTACTTCTCAATCATTGTGTCTATGCTGTACAGTAATCTTACAAGAATTTCTGTCTATTACTTCTCAATCATTGTGTGTCTATGATACGCCAAAACCATATTTTCCCGCTCAACTTCTCTTTAATCTCAGTTCTAGCAATGCGTATCAAAAACAAAGTGGCGCAAAATATAGCAACAATTAGCATCAAGAAAACGCTGTTCCATCCCCTTGTTGAAATGTAGCCTGCCAAAAGAGGACCAAGAGCTGCTCCAACGGACCCCGTACCATCTATGATTGCGGTTACAGTAGCCAAGGCACGAGAATTGCCTCTGATTAAGGTCTGAGTGCCGAGATCAGCAGCAACAGCTGTTGTGATGAGCGCATATGGACCATTCACCAGCAATCCGGCAATAAACATCAGAACAATGTTGGCAAACATAGATAAGCTTCCATATGCCCTGTAGAGAACAAGGGCTGGGACTGAAAGTAACAAAAATGCAATCGATGTAACAGCCCGAGCTTCAAGCATATCTGATATCAATCCCGCTAGAATTCCACCAAGGACTCCTCCAATATCGAATATTGTAGAAAGGTTTCCAGCAGTTTTGTGTGACAGATGCACCCCAGCAACAGCTACAAGGTAAAACAGAAGTCATGATTAATATGACGAGTTCAAAATAACACCCAACTACAATACGTAAATTGAAATCTATTAGTTATGAACACTGATTTCTTTTATTCTATTCGGCATTTCATACAACACGTGCATCTTTCTTGTGATCCTAAGCACAGACATTGCCAAAATAATTCAGTTTATCATACAAGAGCATCAGAGTCAAAGAATTACCTGTGTGCCTTATGTAGAAAGGCAACCAGTACAGGAAAGTATAAGACACCAGCTTCGAAAAGAAGAGGCAGAACGCAAATGGCGCAACCCCCGGCAACCTCCACGCCTCCAAAAACCCAATCGCAGTCAAAGTTTCCGCCCCAGCACCAACATCAGCATCTACAATTTCCCCTCTAAGTAATCCAGCTTCTTCTGATTCCACCTCCTCCACATTCACCACCCCATTAATCTCCACATTCATCTCAACCTCTTCCTTCCCTGGCACCTCAAACCCCAAGTCCTCTGGCCTCACAGGAAGAAACAAAAACACCAAACCCCCCACCAATATCACCAAAACTCCAGGCACAACAAATGACCAACCCCATCCAAATTCCAAAACCCCGGAAGCAATAACCGATCCCACAATGTTCCCAACCGAAGTATGTGAACTCCACACACCCATTATCAACCCCCTTTTAGTCTTCCCAAACCAATTCCCCACAACTGCCACAACACAAGGCCACCCTATTGACTGAAACAACCCACACACAACTTGCACACCCACAAAGTACCACAACAAATGCACATTACACCAATATCCTAACCCGAAAAGACAAGTCAAAACTCCACTCCCTAACATCCCATAAGCAAGAAACAACCTCAAATCAATCCTATCACCAACATGCCCTGCAAAATACATTCCAATAGAATATGCAGAGAGAAATGCAAGATCAAGTTCTCCGAGCCTGTGAGTGCCCTCAGGGCCATTAAAGGGAGCCCAACCCGTGTCGAAAGAGCTCGAATTGGACTGGAGTTTGGGGCCAAGAACACTCTTGACGATGCTGGGGGGCTTCCTGGAGGCGTGGAAGGAAGCATAGGCAAGGAAGGTGATGACCAGGACTGAGATTTGGTGGAAAGCTAGGGTTTTGTTTGGGGGTTTTAGGGTTGGGAAGAAATTGAGAGCTGGAGCTAATTGGGTTTTGGATTCCATGCTCAAATTGAGCTAAAAGTGGAAACTTTAATTATACAGAACAAAAAGATGGAGTCTTTGAGTTGCAGAGAGGAACCATTTGCTGTGAAGAAGAAAAAGAACTCAATTTGTACCTGAATTGATGAACCCAGTTGTTGATTGAGGCAGAGGAGAAGGAAAGGATGGATCTTTGATTAGGGTTTTGGGGGTTGATTTATGGGATTGAGAAAGATTTATGTACAGAAGAATATAAAAGGGGGATTTTGGATCTGTAAATGAAGAGGAAGGCCACCAGATTCAAAAGAAAATGAGGGCCTTCCTGGTGAAGGGTGAGATGTCTGAAGCAACCTGTATTACCTAATTATAATAAGACAAACGGAGGAAGTAGTTTTCTTTTGTTTTTGGGTCAAAAATGGAGGGAAAGGATGTTGGGTTGCACTTGTACCTTTATGACAATTCCTGTGGTTTCCTTTGGGCCTTCTGGTCTCTTTATTAGTTCCGCTTATTGTGGGCTTCTTCAGAGGAGGTAATTGATCGGAGTCCAATTATTATTTTTTATTTTTGATGTGAAATTCACGCATCATAAATTGTAATTTTTTTCTCTTAATACACTAAGAGCAATGTTCTAAAAATCTCTGCTTAGAGCCGATTACTCTCTACCCTTGGCGCTAAGCGGTGCTTTACCGTTTTTGTCTAGAGAGCAAGAAAACTGATTAATCCCCGATTAACCTGCCTAGACGCTAGTCACCAGCTGTCCGCTCGACTAGCATCTAGCGTTTTTTAGAATATTGACTGAGGGTATCACTACAAAGTACACACGTATGAATATAACATTATGTTCTTAATAATGCATGATTTCGTAGACATGCATCTATAGTTTTAACTTTTAAGAAATGTCATATCGACACTTTACATACTCGTTTTGAAGATCATAGTCAAAGATACTTCAGTTTCAGAAGATTGATAAACTTGACATTTAAAACGGTTATAACTTATATTTTCGGTACCGTATACAAGTTTGTGTTTGTTTTGCAAAATTGTTCTAATTAAGCTGCTAGATGGGTTCTCAGACGTTTTGTCATAGTCCCTCTACAAAGTTGCTTGATCATCTAGCAGTATATATAATATGTTCGTTCTTAGCTTTGCTTGATGGTTAATTAGGACAGCCAAAGATCACTTATACAAATTGAATCTTGTTAATCACCAACAGTACTGCTCTGTTTCTTTTGTTCTTAGTCGTCTAAGGATGTTGTATTGCTGCATGCATACAATGTTAAGCCTAAGAGACGAATCAAATACATAACTAGCGGGGTTTTATTACACATACATTAACAGACTCCAAACACAAGATCGACTCCCCTAGCTTCACTATCTAGGATCTCATCGACCCAACTAGGAATTGATAACACACAAACGATACCAAAGAAGTCACATATAGAGACTTAATTATTCAGCTAGCCAGTACACCACAAGTAGTATACGTAGTCTAGCGCCAGATCAGTGACCACCATGTCCTCCGTGTCCTCCTCCTCCTCCTCCTCCTCCATGTCCTCCTCCTCCTCCTGGCCCTCCGTGTCCTCCTCCTCCTCCTGGCCCTCCGTGGCCTCCTCCTCCTCCTGGTCCTCCTTGGCCGCCTCCTCCTGGTCCTCCATGCCCTCCTCCCGGAGCTCCTTGATGACCATGACCATGTTGAGGGCCGCCTCCCGGACCTCCCGGACCTCCTGGACCTCCTCCGTGGTGTGGTGGTCCGCCGTGATGATCACCGTGATGCATCTTCGAATTCTTGGTGAGACTACTAGCTTGTATAAACAAAAAGAAAGTAGTTCTTGATGTGGCGAACTGTTGAAGAGTTTAAGCTAGTAGGAGTTGATTTTATAGGAGAAAGGTGTCGGTAACGGGCTCTATATGATTTAAGACGTGTCGACATTATCTTCAGAATGGCACATGCTTCGTGTTGTAATAGGTGCCACATAATATCTAATAATCAAATATACAATTATTTCGATTCACATATTATCCATACAAGGATAAACTTATTTAGCTTGTTTTGGTGGAATGGTAGCTCAGGATATTTGCACACAATGAAAGCTAGCTAGCATGTTAATCGTGCACTGTGGTTGTTTTTTTTTTCTTTCTCTTCTGAGTATTTGTGTGGTAATGCTTCATGCATTGTAAGAACCACAAGATCATAACTGAGTGCGTACTTGAACTAGGGCAGCATGGAACTTTAAATTCCGTTTTCTCTTTCTCTTTTGAGCAATAACTTTAACTTTGCGTAGATCGATCACAGAAACTAGTTTTTGCTGCAATTGTAAATAGTTAAATTCTTGGTGAGCTAAGGAAAAGGAGATAAGAACAACGTACGTGAGGCTTGTCAATGGGACCTTGCAAGAATTATTGCTCGTGAAAAGCCATGAGTTCGTATATGGAGGATTTGACGGAAGAAAGGTTACAAACAGAAGCTCACGAATGCATCGAGAAAATCTAGCTGTTGAAATTTTGTACAGAATATATAAGACATTAAGGCCTGCTTTAATCTTCGATCTCTTTCACGATCTTCTTCTTATTGTGTTTATGAATTCCTATTCTTATACACTTACGGTGTTATAACTATAAGGCTTACTATATATGGAAGTCATTCATCCGTATGTGTTGGGTAACTTACTAGAGATGCTTTGTTTTCTGCCCGTAGGTTTTTGTTTTAGCCAATTCATCGCTCCAACTGTGAGATTGGTCTGAACAAAGGATAATTTACCCATGTGTTGAGGCAACTGTGAGATGGATGCGTTTGCCTCTTGGTTATTACAGTTTGTTAAGAGCAATCGAGCAAATGCAGCTTGTATATGTGTGGTTAATTATCTGTGAAGGAATGAGTGATGAAATCCTAATAAAGATTGATGAAATTGGGGAGATTGACTTAATTAGTTTGTAAGTTAAGGTTGGTCAAGAGGACAAACTGACCATATTTTCTGATTATTCATCACATCTAGATCGATAAAAGAAGAAGTTTTACACAAGCGGATTATACATAAACCACAAAGCAAGTACACTCTTCTTATTATACATACTAGCTTCTTACCCGTGCATCTGCACGGGGATCAAAAAATGGAAGAAAGTGTACTTAAACTGCTCCACTTTATGTAGGATGAATCTGTTAATCCTATCATTTTGTAGATAACTGCTCCCCAAAAAGTGGGATAAAACTACCACATACTTTTTTTTCTTTTTTTTTCAGTGGTGTTTTACGGTTAAACCCATAGTAACTATTATTTTTATTGTTTGAGAATTTTCTGCTACCTTGGTTTTTTGGTCAATTGAAAAAAAGGCCTCACCAAAGACACCAAAGCCATGCCTGGCTTTCTAATAGTATAGATATGATCAGCCTTCTTTTGGATACATACATAGGCATCATATTTTAGTCATTACATAACGATGAGATCAATGGCCGCAAAGCAGTAAACCCAGCAACTCAGAACTACAAGCGCAGCTAGATCACACTACAGGCACAAAGATAAATAGAAAACAACTTGCTGAGACTAGCTTCGTGGCCTCATGATGACTAGTTCGGTTCATGGGTGGTGGTGACCGTGGTGCGGGTCATGTGGCTTGTGTGGATCATGAGGAGGTGCATGGGGTCCCGGAGGAGGTGCATGGGGTTCCGGAGGAGGTGCATGGGGTCCCGGAGGAGGTGCATGAGGCCCCGGAGGAGGAGCATGGCCATGGGGCGGAGGAGGCTCGTGGTGCCCCGGACCTGGGGGTGGTGCGTGAACGTGGCCGCCGTGTGGTGGTGGTGGATGGTCTGGCATTTTTTCTTAAACGATTCAACTCTGAAATGTAAGGGTTTGATTTATAGGGTTGAGTACGTATGGGGGCGGCAATTCGTGGCGAAAAGATGGAAGCTAGGTATGGTGATATATCCGGGCAAGCAATGGCCGAGGGAAACGTGTCCTCCTCATCTTGAAAATATCAGAACTGCTAGTCATATCAGTGTTCGTTCTTGTTAGGTTTTACCTACAATTCATATCTATGGCGCTTTCAGATCGTGATCCGATATTCTTACCACACCTACAAGTGTTAGGTTTATCATCAGAACTCTCTAGCAAATGAGAGAAAGTCTTCACTAGGATGGTCGGCATATCGATCTGCAGTACATTGTTGATCTTTACACATCATAAACTTGCTTAAAACTTATACACATCATGATGATACATTAGATATCAAATGCTGTAGATATCTAATCCACCGGCCCGTTCCACTAAACACCATCTCTTAGCTACGCTAGGTGGCATTTTCTACCAATTACACCAGTGACAGTTACCACTACTCGCTCGATCAGTAAAGGTAAGTAAATCTTTGGTATGATGTAACTGAAAAGTAAAATGACAAAAGCTTTCTGAAATGGCAATGGTACGTACCACAGACTCCCCTTTCCGATCGACAGAGCACTGTAGCAATAATGCCAGAAAAATAACGATTAGGCATTCAGGCCACCATTGTCCTTTACCTTGGTGATTTGAAGCTTACTTTCATGGCGTCTACTGTTACTTGTATATATACCAGACACGTTCCTTTTACATTATCTACATCTTTTATGCATGCTTATATTATGGTTGAGTGGAATAGACCTCCTATTTTAGGCATATATATAACTCCAAATGAGTGAGAATCCCAGTCCAAATCGTGAAGTGTTTGTCTCTTTGTTCCTGTAATGTGATGAGTGATAGATTTGCCGATCGAGTGTAGAGGTTTATCATTTTGTGAAGAGCATCCTGGGCAACACCAAAACATAAAGGTTTGGGCCAGATTGAGCTTGGGTTAGAGATCCACTATTTTAGGCTTGGGTGTTGTTCTAGTTCTGGCCATTCCCAATTGCCAAGCCCACATTCAAATTTTTAATGAGAGAAAATCAACGATCCATTCCAACTTGTTACAAAACATTTTCATTGTATTTTCAAAATTTTACACAAGGACTTTGCCGTTTTTGCACATGCACTTCTATGTTTCTGGTTGGTTTTGAACATTCACTGACCTCTATATTCTGTTTTCACAAGCTTTTAGCTCCAAATTTAGATTTCATCATAAAAAAGAAATGCAAAATGGAAAACCATATCATATTTGAGATGTAAGTTCATAAAAAAAAATGTATACTTAAAGTTCAAGCATTGCCACAAGATCCCAATGTCACCATTCCCACCAAGATGACAATTTTTCTTAGATATCAAGTTATATTTTATCCTTACCCTAAATTCGTGATCACTCATTAACTAGTGATTTTGTTTCTAACAATAGTAAGTCAATCCTTAAGCATGAATTTAGGTTTCAACCTCCCATTCATTTCTCTATCTCTCTCTCTTTTCATCTCAATCTCTTTCCCCTACCTATTTAAACCAATAATTTACAACTGTCACTCAAAATTTTAGATAATAGTAAACACACAAAAATGCCTCAGTCGTTCTCAACTGTTTTAGAAGCCCCCAAAAATTAAGGGTGTTGCTAGATGTACCCGGCAAACTTCTTAAAATTATCCTGTATTTTCCAATTTTACCCTTGTTATAATAAACCCAGCAAACATCATCTCTAACACCACGTTGAGACCAGAAAGAGAACTAATATGGGAGAGGAAATCAGGAGGAGCTTTCCCATGATCTAAGTATAGAATCTTGAAAAGATTTGATGTACGGGATATTGGAACCGATTGCCTTCAAAAAAAAAATTCCAATTCAATGATCATCCCATTACATATATCTCACCCATATCAATACAGGTATGGAACTTCGATCATCTTAAAACATATAATTGTAGAATATATTTCAGGTAATGGAGAAGAAGAACAAAATCGGCTAAAAGTCTCTTAATCAAAGATTGACACTGCAAATGAATAGATGACTACGCAATTAATCACAAAATTTCAATTCAACTCAAAGGCTCAAAGCAAAGCAACGATAAGATGGTATGACCCAGATCCCACTTTAGCCTCCTAAATAGGATGTTGTGTTTGCGCAGTCGTTGCCACATCTCTTCTTCTTAATTTAATGCCTCTGATCCGACTTTAAGAGAAGAATTTGTGTTTGCTGGGTTTATTATAAAAAGGACAAAACTGAAAAATATATGATAATTTTTAATTACTGGGTCTACTAAATAGTTTGCTGGTACATCTAGCAACGCTCAAAATTAAAAGCCATTTCTTTACCTCCCTCAAATCATACGGTAGAGTCCACAAAACCATCGAATTTGAAATAAACAAACACCTCTCTTTCTCTGACCCTTCCTTCCTTTCTCACTTGCCTTTCTGCTTCAATTATCATCCCCTTCCTTTCTCAACTTCTTCTTCTTCTTCTTCTTCTTGAAATGGGTTCGAGCTCTAGTCGACTGGGTTCGCGCCCATCTCGTCCCCGACCCAATCGCTCCATCCTCTCCTCTCTCGTCTGCGGCGGCTGTTCCTCACGTGCCACTATCGAGGTACCCTCTTTGTTCTTGTTGGGTTTCGTTTTGTTTGTGCAAATTTGGATTAAAGATTCGATTTTTATTGGGTTTTGATGGGTTATATGATTTGGGTTTTGGTCGTTTGGTGTAAAGATCGGTGCTTTTTGGTGTGGTTCAGAAACCCAATGATGAATTTGGGTTTGTTTCTTGAATTTGATGAGCTGGTGGTGACTTTGTGATTGATGGTTTTGTTGTTGCTTGGTCAATTTGAGTTTGTGTTTATCATGTATCTGTGAAGTTGTATATCTAATTCGTATGTCTGTGGCTGATGAGAAATAGTTCAATTAGGACCATTTGTTGATCATCAGGTCAATCATCTAATGTATTGTTCGCATTATGTGTTCTATGGTCTGTAGAATTGTTTAGGATTGTTTAATGATCATGAATGAAGAAGAAACAATGTTACACCGATCATTTTGAGGGCCTTAGAAGGCCCTGAAATTGGTTGGAGAAGTGTTAGATTAAAATGTTGCTAGTGTTGTAATGTTTTGTTGCATTGGTTGAGTAGTTGGTATTATAGATTATGATGGGTACTGATATGCTTAGGTGGCTTTCCTGTAGATGGAAGATCATCAAGCTGAGTGCCTGGTGAGACACGTAGAGCATTGTGATCGGGGTAATAATCCAGTTCGGAACTCCACAGACGTGTCCTCGTTGATCTCCAGTACAGGGGCAGGGTTTAACTTCCCCAATACTGAAATTGGATCCTCATCTCAAAGCGTTGCTCCGGAAGATCAGGGTACTTACTTTGAAGAAGGTTTAAGAAGTTTTGGCACAAGTAACCAAGGGAAGTGCTTGTCCAGGAGTAAGGAGCTCATTTCTCATCCGGTAAGTGCTGGTTGTAATCATGATGAATCTAGTAGGGATAATAGTACTGCAGCTAGTACTTCGTTTAAAGAACAACAATCTTCCCACCGAGTCTCTGTGAATAGTTCAGCTAACATGGATGCAGTCAATGGCTCCGCAGACAAGAATGCATCTCAGGCCCGTCCTGTGGTTATGCGTCCAAGTAGTTCGTCTCCACAAGGGATTGGGAATTCCCGTTCTGATAACATGTCCGTTGAGAATCATGTGGCTGAAGTAATGGCTGTCCATAATACTAATGCTGATGCTGATTCTGATCATGTTTCTGATATACCATTACCTTTTCCCTCACGCGGAAATGATACCCTTCGGGAGGCAATACCTTCTGGCTTAGGATTCCTTATGTCCAACAGGGAACAAAGCCGGGAAGATGGAAGTGTAGTTCATGTTGATGTCATGAGCATTTCTTCGAACTTTTTGTCCAGTAGTAATGGTGACACAAGTAACCGTGAGTCCAGAAGGAATGGTAGGCGTCTTTTTTGGGATGCATTTTCAAGACGCAGTTCGAGAAGGTTTATTGATTCGCCAACCATACTTTTATCTACTGATGACACTGAGGATCTAGGATTTCATGACAGATGGCTACTTGGATTGAGTGGTGATTTTCTTGATGAACGGAGTGGAGCTGATTCTGGTCATCAGGTGAATAGAACTCCTAACTTGAGTGAACGGCGCCGACACTCTAGATCTGAGGTGATCTTCTAAAACTTTAAAAGGCTCTTGTGATGTTGTTTCAATCATCTGAGTTAACTTGGATCTGAAAATTGATACTTTGGTTCCATTGACTTGAGGGACCTTGTGTTATATGGAATAATATGTAGGCGTCTGTTCATGTATAACATTATAGTGATATATTGTGTTATGTAATCATGCACTAATAGTACTTCTATTTAACTTTACAACATGTTAAATATAGATGTTGTCACCCAAAAAAAAACACACACACTTGTTATAGGGCAGAAAATCCTATATATAGTAACTAACAGCTTGTTCTTATGCTCCCCACCTAATAATTATATTTATGCTTTTGCTCCACACTCTTTACAGGTCTGGGAAAGGCTTCGTGGTGGCCTTGATGGTAATGGTCACCGCAATACTACTTGTCCTACAGGAATTCACCCCAGAGGCATGTGCTCATGTGGTTCATTCTTGATGACGGAAGAGTCTAGTGCTCGGGCAAGTATATCGAGAATTGTGATACTTGCTGAAGCTCTATTCGAGGTAATTTTCTTTCCTCAGGCTTCAGTTTCTCCTATTCTTTGAGATTGAGATAATGCATATTAGTTCAAAAGCTGCTTGCATGTTTTGGGCTATAACAATGAAGCTTCAAATACTCTTGTCTTGGGTCTGCTTTCATTTCAAAAGGTCAAGTCTTCTATGGTCGCATGCATCTGGTTAGGTAGATTGTGCCACTGTTGGTGACTAATGAGTGAAAACATTTATAAAGATTGTTTCTCTTTCACCAATTTAAGTTGAATGGCTCGGTATATATTTCAGCTGGCGCGTATTAACCTCAGTGTGTAAATTTCTGGCCTGGTTAAATGAATGACACATGTTTCGAGCAGGCATTGTGGAAGTTGAAGCCATTTATGTATGTGTTGTTGTCACTGCACTTACTGTCAATTGATAGAGTACCTATATCTGGATGTCATCATTCATGGCACTAATTAAACTTACAAGTTGATAAATTTATATTCTTAGGGAAGTGATATTCACAATCTCATCATACCTCATTGCTTTCCAGACTGGCTTCTGTTCTGTGGGAACACGTCCATGTGTTTTTCTACTTTTTGGTTACATACTTTGTATTAGCTTAGAGCATCTCTTATACTTCTAATCCTTTCGAATATGCTTCCGCATTCGAAGAATTTAGTTTAACATCCTTCGAACGTTACAGTTTTTAATCTGTCTGCACTTTGGAGATACAAATGGATAGCATCAGTGGAGCTCCGTCACATAATTTTGTAACAATTTTGGGTCCAATTTGCAGGTTTTGGATGAAATTCATCGCCAACCCGTGTCACTTCCACTGTCTGTGGTCTCAGTCCCTGCCCCAGCATCTGTTGTTGACTCATTTCCTCTTAAGAGTCACACTACGCTTGACAAATTGAAGCATGGGGATAATGTTGAACAGTAAGTTATATTTATTTGATTTTTTTTCTTATTTATTTGTCAAGTGTGCATTAAGCATCTGTCAGTGTTTGATCATGGTGAGTAAATAATTGACAGGTGCTACATCTGCCTCGCTGAGTATGAGGAAGGGGACAAAATTCGAGTTCTGCCTTGCCACCATGAGTATCACATGTCATGTGTGGATAAGTGGCTCAAAGAGATACATGGGTATGCTTATTGCCATCCCCTGCTTATATTTTCATCATTATCCTTCGTTTTCCCCTGTTTCATGCTGAAAGTCTTTTGGTTTCTTATCCTGCTGCCTTCTTCTCTTACAGAGTTTGTCCACTTTGTCGAGGAGATGTCCGTGAAGGTTTGAATGACTGCTCTGTATCTGACTCGATATCTTCTATTTGATATGAAATGTACATATGAATCTGTAAATATTGATGGTCCTTCGCATCCACGGGCAAATACTAACTCATTTGTGCTCAGTGCTAACTTGCATATGAATTTTCCAAGTCAATCCTCATGATGCGGATTTGTTGTACTAGTACAGAGATTAAGAAATATTAGATATTTAGATCAATGTTTATTTTACGCATCCTTGACATTTCTTTAACTTAGAGCCTTGAGAATGCAGAATCTTTCAACAAGCTAGTCAGCAACACATTCTGCACAAAATGGAAGCACTTGAATAAATTACCAACCCTTACTTTAGGAGAGCAACAGGGAGAAATTACATCGCCTACTTTACAAGTCAAACATAGAGTGAGTTACTTGGCTAGCCGAGCTCTTCCAGAATCCATAAGCATTTTCTCAATAAAAATACATAATCTGTAAACAGAGACCATTACTCCCCTAAAACATTACCCAGAATATAGTAGTGCCTGGGTGTTATCAATAGCCATGTCCAGGGATCCAGAAGGGCACGTGATTCTGACTGTTTTGACCAATTCACCTCTCTTTTGTCATGTTATCTGCACGTCTCATTTTCTGTCTTTGACCAATTCTCATATCTTTTTCCCAGTGTCATACCGAAGTTGATTCTCTGCAGATTTTTGTCACCTATCTTCATGTCTCTCTTGGCTGTCATTTATATATATGAGGTAAGCTCTCATTTTCACTCTAAAAAATGAATCCGAATAAACATAGTCTCTCTGGTTGGCCTTCAATGTGTCCCAATAAATTTTCACTCTCAACCTCTTGTTCAAAAAACAATCCGAAACATAGTGTCTCTGAATGTTCTTCTGGTTGGCTGTCAATGAGTCTTGCGAATATTCTAGCATACGAGGATAAATTCAATGAATGTGAAAAACAAATGATAGATGCCATAAAGAAATTGCAGGTGGAGCATGATGCAACTGTGAAAAATGTTACTGAGTTGCATTTTTCACTGAGTTGACTGAGTGTTCTGCAACTCAGTAACATTTTTCACAGTTGCATCATGCTCCACCTGCAATTTCTTTATGGCATCTATCATTTGTTTTTCACATTCATTGAATTTATCCTCGTATGCTAGAATATTCGCAAGACTCATTGACAGCCAACCAGAAGAACATTCAGAGACACTATGTTTCGGATTGTTTTTTGAACAAGAGGTTGAGAGTGAAAATTTATTGGGACACATTGAAGGCCAACCAGAGAGACTATGTTTATTCGGATTCATTTTTTAGAGTGAAAATGAGAGCTTACCTCATATATATAAATGACAGCCAAGAGAGACATGAAGATAGGTGACAAAAATCTGCAGAGAATCAGCTTCGGTATGGCAAGATATGAGAATTGGTCAAAAACAGGAAATGAGGCGTGCAGATGACATGACAAAAGAGAGGTGTGACAAAAGAGAGGTGACAAAAGAGAGGTGAATTGGTCAAAACAGTCAGAACATTAACCAGTAGTGCCTGGGTGTTATCAATAGCCATGTCCAGGGACCCAGAAGGGGTTCTGGTTCTGGTCTTGCGTAAAAGATGGTTTAGATCTCAGCTTGCTGGCATTGCTTCCATTAGCAGTAATGTGATCATCACAGAAAGGATTGGTTTCATGGAACTTTGAAGTGCCACTGCCATAATACGAATGATCACCGTTAGCAAAGAGATTCGGCTGACAATTTTCATCATCATCATCTTGGAATGTTGTCCACCGAGCCGAGTTCATGCCATGTTTCTCTCTAGCTGCTTTCCTCAAGCTCTCCATTTCCCCTACATGGTCCTTGAATTCTTTCTTCACCACATCCAAAACGACATCTCCATACCGATCACACCACGACCTGAAGCATCAAAACAAAGGAGATCAAAAGTGTGACAATTTAGCTGATTCTAGGCTCAAAAGGTGAATGGTTTTGGAATTGATCTTACTTGGGAAAGAACTTCTTTAGCTCAGCCTTGTCGACTGGAAGTTTAGTCGAAATTTCTTCAATTTGGTCATTCCTGATCAAGTCCATGAATCAAACTCATATATTCATAAAAGAAAGATTGTTTTTCAACACCAATGCTTATACAACAAATCACCATAAGTAGAATAGAAAGGCTTACGAAAATTTAAGATTTGGATTTGATGTGCAAAGCTCGGTCTGAATTCTTGACAGCTCCTTCTTTATCTTGTCCCCTACAACCTGCACATAATGAAAGTGACCAAGATTCAGTTTCAGCTCAATTTTCGAATATCAACTCAAGTTCTAAGAAACCAAATTAACAATGTCAAACCTTATCAATGAAGAAATCAGAAGGAGAGCCATCTGAGAGCAGCTTCCTCTTGATAAGCTTAGTGTCTGGCCCTTCACCCATTGGGCTTGCCACAAGCCTCACATGAACTTCATCATCTGATCTCTCATTAAGAGGCAGAGGAGTTGTCTCATCCTCTGACTCATTCCTCTTCCACTTCTTCAACCCATCAAACCCCCATTTCTTCTTAGCCGATTTTGAAGGTGTTTGTTGTTCTTTCTCGACACAATTATCATCACCATTTCCATCTTTCTGTTCTTTCTGAAACAAATTCCTAAACGGTTTCCTCTTTGTCCTATCCGAGCCACCGCTCTCTTTCACGGGAGGCAAACTCTCCGGCATGAGAATCGAGCTTGTTTCATGCTTGGAGTTGTTAGCCAAATCAAAAATGCTCCTCTCTTCTCTGTTCTTACCTTGTTTGTAAGGCGAGACAAACCCCAAAACCGAAGCTACTCCTTTGATTTGCTTCATTGCTGAGCCATGCTTCCCTTTGTTGCTCTTCGAATTCGATCCCTCTTTGTTTGTCAAGTTTTTGTCATCCTTTAAGTCGATGACAGACCACTCCTCTGCATTCTCTTTCGCCTCTTTAACTGGTGCCCCAGAAACAATAACATCTCTGGCCTCAATCTCAGCTCCTTGCACTGCCAATCTCTGCAGCAATGGCCTTTTTGAAGAATGGTACTCATCTTCAGATATGCATTTGGCATACAACAGCTCCTACAAGGTTAATTAACCCCTGTTAATCTCAATAGATCGCGGCAGCAAGAACAATTTGAAACTTACAATACCCCTTCGCGTATTTTTAACAATGAATAAAGAAAGAAAGAAAGAGAGATCTTAGATTGGTTACCTGCAAGAAAAGCAGCTTATCTCTCAAGATCACCGGCTGCTCATGCTCTGCCGGAGCAGCGATGAGGGTGTCAAGCAAATGGGATCGAAAAGCTGAGACCTCAGTCTCAGCCAAAATGCCTTCTTTGTGAAGACCCATCAAGTTGAGAATCTGGTGGAAAGAGTCTTGCTGCCACTTGAGATTATCCGACTGAAGCTTCGACAGCTTGTGTTCCGCTGATGTTAAGCGGCGTTTCTTGAAGCTGAAGGGAAGGATGGTCTTGCATAAAGAGGTGACAGACTCATGGAGAGAGTAGTACGTGGGTGCGTAAGAGGACACCATTCTTGATACTCTGGGATCTTGATGATGTGAACTTGTGAAGGATTGCTAAAAGGGTTAGAGAGAGAGAGAGAGAGAGAGAGAGAGAGAGAGAGAGAGAGAGCGTTTGTATAAGATGACAGAGCTGTGAATCTGGTTTTTGGTGAGCTTAGTGAGTGAGAGAGGGTAGTTTTGAATTTGGGGAGAAGGAAAACGGTCACTAGGAACTAGCCGTTGAGAGAAGAGTCTTTTGAAACCCACATGGTGGCAAAAATAATGAAAAGATGCAGTGAGGAGACGTCGTCGTTTTGGTGCTTGTTGCTTGGGAATTGGCAATGATATTCACTATTAAAGTAAAGAGACGTTTCCCTCTGCTAATGCCTAATGGTATCAGTAAATACGAAAGGATTTGGTAAATTTTTGTGTTTCTTGTCCCTAATTTGAATCTCGCTCACTGTCATATCCTTTCGTAGTTTTTTTTAATATTGTAGTCATTTTTCTTGCAAACAGAAGTTTGAAACGCATTGCACGATTTTGCCTACTTAATTGACGTACATGTAGCAAATTCGAATCCAACGGTACCAAAAAAAATAAAATAATCGTGCAATATGTCTCAATCTTTTGTTTGCAATAGCGAGCAATGTACATGTCACATATGAAAACTTTAAGATGTTTTGGACTCTTGTTTATCACTCACTCCATAAGTCTCCAACCACAAAGAAAAGAATACAGAAGTAATCAGAACATGTCTTAAAAGCTTGATTATATTAACACAACCCAGCAAATGAAATCAATCAAGTCAGATATTTGCCCTTTGATAACAACATAATGGTGCTCTCCAGCTTCACAGTACAGAAAGGTGCGAGCTTTTAACCAAATTAGGATATGATAGGGAAAAGATGAACTATAAATATATATATATATATATATATACACACACACATATGTTTTTTTAGATGCGGATGTCTGCATTTATTCTTATGGTGCGGATTTTCACTTTATACTCACTTTTCAATCGAAATTTCACATTTACACTCACTTTTCAATCAAATTTTCACATCTCCACCGTCTAGTCTTTAGATACTAATGTATAGATCATCTCTGCAAAATTTCAGCCAATTTGATTATCATTAAGGCACTCAAACTCGATTAAAACAATGGATAAACATAATTCTGTCGAACTTGAATAGTTCATGTTTATAACAAAAAAATTTAGTTTTGAGTGCCGTAATGATAACCAAATTGGCTGAAATTTTACAGAGATGATCTATACATTAGTATCTAAGTACTAGACGGTGGAGATGTGAAAATTCGATTGAAAAGTGAGTATAAAGTGGAAATCCGCACCGTAAGAATAAATGTGGACGTCCGCAGCTGAGAAGCTATGTATGAGGGATGTGGGATTACACTTAGGACCCTTCCTCTAAGGGATCACTTTTTTGGACATATATAAAGGATGAAAGATTACATCAACTTTTCGATCACAAAATCACACCAACTTTTAGATCAAATGGAATTGAGACCAAGACAGCAAGGCAATCCCATTCCCATATGTTCAAATCTTTGGGCCACTAGTCACATGTGAGGTGCATTATCTTAAATTCAATTTCAGGAGGTGGGGGGAAAAGAATTGACAGATTGTGACACTCAATGGAATTACATTCATTCACTTGCATTTCCTTCAAAACTCATGTCTATTATTTGTTCATTCTTATGGTTAAAGTCTTACGAAAGTAGATAAGAAAGGTCTACAAATGTCCCTTCTGTTATGGAATGGGGATTATTGAATGATGTCTTTTCTGATATGTTGATTTATACCTAACAACATTGCAAAATGCTGTTATACTCTCATTTTAGTTAGATTAAGCTTTAGTACTTCAATATTTTCAGTTCCCCATATTTGATTTGCATGGTGAAGAATATGATGTTGCAAAAATGTGTTTATGTGTGTTACATTTGATCTCTACTATGAAGCACCCTGAAACTACCGACCATATGTATACATAATTTCACTCACACAAAGAGTTCCTCATTCCTCACTAGACTTTCATCAACAACATCATATGACAGATACAAGGCAATGCTCCATAAAGGAACATCCTGACCCACACCAACCCTACAACTGCAAGCTCATTACAGATAATCAACACAAATCAAAGAGAAGTAAATTTACTGGGACACTAAATCTATCCCCATTCTGCAACAAGGGCAATGAGCATTCTTCTCTAGCCATGGGACCATGCAGCCAGAATGGAACCTATGAGCACAAGGCAGATGCACCAGGGTCTCACCAGGCCTGAACCTCTCAAGGCAAACAGCGCACTCATCTTGGTCAGATGACTTCCAGCTCAACTTGGCCCAGCTGAACTTCCTTGACCCAGTCTTAGTAGTAGTCTGCTTCGATCCATACACTTCTCTGTGCAACTCCCTAAGAATCATGGTAGATCTTCCATCATCCACACAACTACTTCTCAATGATCCTTCCTTGCTATTTAGCCTATACCCAATTCATCATTTGTATGAGAAAACTAACCCAGCTTGATAGCTAATTTACATGCTTTGAAAGTTGGGTGTAAGTAATCAATCACCTTTTGGGTTGTGTTTTTCTCTGTGTTCTCAATCTTTCATCTAGTCTCTCCTTGGCCACTCTAGCTTCCACTCCTAGCTTCTCATCCATGTATGAAGCCTGATTCAGCTTGCTTCTTTGCTATGATATTCAAAAACAATTAACAATCAAATAATCACCCAAAAATGAGGAAAAAACGAGTATTAGACACAGTAGTTAATTTGATTAATTACCAGAGAAAACGTTGAGGTTTGGTGAGTTTCATTGTTGCTAGCATACAGGCAAAAAGATGAGCGTCTGGTGCAGCCATTTGTATTAGCCGGACTTGGTGATTCACCGCTCTGATGGACTCGTCTCCTTCGAGCACATTCCACACCAGGAAGCATCCCCGCCATTGCAGCTAAGGTGTAACTAGTATATACTAGCTTTTTAACCGTAACAACTTAAATATACACTGTCGGCGTTAGAATCGAAGTATGATATGTATACATGTTTTTCTCCTATTTATAAACAACCAGTCTCTTCAGATATGAGAAGCTAGCTGCCTGAAATGATGTTCTAAGAGAGGAAGAAGACAATTGTGAACGATTCAGAAAGCTTGGTGGGAGACAAAAGAGGGGCCATACCATTGATGGTAGCTAAAACCTATCTGAATCAATCACGTCGATCTTCAACCTCTGTTCATCTCTCTCTCTCTATCAATCTCTCCCTCTCTCTCTGTTCTCAGTTATGGGTGTGAGAAACCGAGAGAAGAAAAGTGAAAAGAGGGTGAGGAACAAGGTGGGAAAGGGAATGGAAAGAGTGAGGAAGTTTCAATTGAGCTGATTAAAGAATCAGAATTGTTGTAATTCTGACCAGAAAAGAAGCACTAATTTGTGTACACAAGGGTGAGCCACGTGGCCTACCAAATTGATTTAGGCCCTTACGTTGTGCTACAATTCAGTGTGACTGGTAATTCTTGGTTTTCAGCTTCATTGCTTCTCATGATTCTGGTTTCTTTGGTGGGAAAGCTGCTAGTTTTATATATAGTTCACATTTTCATGATGGAAGAGATTATGGTAAATCCATAATTCTTCTTCCTTTTCTTGATGGAAGAGATTACTATTCAATTTTATATCATTAAAACGGTAATGTATAAATATGAGAATATCAAATTGTTATTGTATTTGTCAGCTAAACATGTGAAAGTGCGATATTTGCATTTAGAATCCTTGAAAAGGTGTTTTCTCACGCTTAGGAGCCGTTGGTAGATAATAAACTTTGTATCGATTGTATAAATGTTAATTTTAGTTTTCACCCATGTAAAAAAAAGAAAATCTTAATCAATACATTTTTAGGCGATGAGTTAATTTGTTAACTAGTCTTCATCTCTCTATACTATATTACACGTGCGTCAACGCGTGTGACGCGCTTGTTTATCGTATAATGTTTTATATCAAAACCACATTTTAGATTACTATATATATTTCCATATGTGGTAGTGAATTTTGAGATTAGGTGACAGCTGTTTAGTATAGTCTACATATTTAGGAATCCATAGTCCCAACAATGATCACTATCATTTGAGATGCTAATTAAGTAGGAGCATGTTAGCAGAATAAGGAAGGATTCTCAGGATCACATAATTTCATTATCAAATTGGTAACCTTACACGGTTACACTAATCAATAAGATACATCCATTTTCTATCAAAAACAATAAGATACTCATTCATACCTTCTATACACGTCATCACAAAACTAATTGGGCTTAACTACAAGCCCAATTCTTGTTTAAAAAAAAGTATGTGCCCAATTGTTACTTGTATAATAAGCAACATACAGCCCTGCCCATATCTGACTTGAAATTTTCATAATAAACTATTCAATTTACATTTTTGCTTAATTTGGGTGAAAGAGAGATCACCTCCGAGCATCCTTCACCCGTCATTTTCTCCAAACCCTCCCAATTACTACTCCTCAAAACCACGACCACCACCAAAAACAACACCAGCCATCATCTGTCATTAGCAGGAAAGTAAAAATGGGAAATTGATTTATTTTCTTTTTCAAACAGATATGGAATATAATATGTTTTGATATTTCTATGTGGGTGTTTGGGTCATATTAGAAATTAAATGATGGAGTCAAGTATATTAATTTTTATTGTAATGTTTGGTAAGTCATTATAATGATGTCATGCCTCGACCCTTAAATTTTACCCTATTTACTAACAGGAAGTAAATAAGAGTTTTACCGTTTTCGTCATTAAGTTTGTAATTTAATTATTCCCCAGAGAGGTTGTAGAAGACTATTATTTTGAAGGATTTATTCGAAGGAAGAAAATGTGACGGTAGTAAAAATGGTAATTTTAGCTAGTAAAATGTAATTTTATTGGAGTATTATTTTTGGGGTGTTGAATTTTTGGAAAGAGTATATTTGGTGGTGTTGGACTGGATTGGGCCAAGCCCAATTTTCTTCTCCTCTCTCTTTTCTCTCTCCTCCCTCCTGATTCTTTCTCCCTCTCCCTCTGCCCGGAAAAGTTTCCCGAGCCCGACCGCCGCCGTTCACCTCCGCACTGGTCCCAAAAGGTCGGCCTCCGACCTAGCTCTTATTCTAGACCGGTGAGAGGCTCCCTAGCGTCGCCGATCGAGAGGAAAGCTCGCCGGAAGTTCTTGTTGTCCAAGTGTTCCCATCGCCGACACTCCCTCCTCCGGCCGTCATAGTCGGCGATCCTTGGCTTAAAAGAAAGCCCTCATCCCGTGCTTTCATCCCTCCAAAGGGCTCCCTCCATCTCGAGCTACGTAAGGAGAAACCAGAAATGGAAATTCTAGAGCTTTTTATGTGTTTCCGTTCGTTTGACATAGTTAGCCTTGGAATTGTGATTTGTGCTAGTTAGGAAATTTGTAGAATGTGCTATTAAATTTTGGTAGGCATTGGAGGTCGCTGGAGCTGACCACCGCTGAAAAAATGTTTTTAGTGGGGAATTTTATGAGGAGTTTAATGAAATGAGTTTTAGAATTTTTGGTGGAGTTTTGGATAGGTTTGGGAATTTTTGAAGTTTGGTATTTTTAACGGATTAATAAGTTAGAATCCGGTCATTGGATTACTTATGGTGGAAGGTGATTTTGAGAATGTCGGCAAAAATTGTGGAGATTTGTGATTGGCAGTGAAAATTAAGATTTAGGGCGATAGACATGGTTGAGCGCGCGAAGCTCATATTTAATTATGCCGATTTTCTTTAAGCGTCGGTATTTTATTTAAAGATTTATTTATGTTTTTGGAACAAGACGTGAGGAGGCCCGAGCGGAAGAAACCTCCGACTGACATCAGACTTAGGCATAATCTGTGAGTGGACCTTTGTTTTAAATAATATGCTTGAAATGTTTTATTGTTGAATAATTTCCTTTTGTTGGAAAATAACCGAAATTGAGAATTTAAGTGATTTTACTCATATATATATATATGTTTATGAGAATAGTATGTATATAAATAAATGCTAGCTAGCTATACGTGATTTTCTCCCATAATGAGGTACAATTCCAGTATGGGGTGACGTGAGCGTTAGACGCCAGCGTCGTAGCCTTGTATGACTTTTTATTCTTCGTATTCATTCATAGAATTCGTACAAGGAATCAGCACATATATATATATATATATATCCACTCGTGCGATTCCTCCATAATGAGGTAAAATGTCATTATGAGGTGACGTGAGCGTTAGATGCCAGCGTCGTAGCCTTGTATGACTATCTACTTTTCAAGCTTATTCATAGATAGCGTACAAGGAATAGACGAGTGTAAATACATACTGATTTATATAATAATCCTAGCCTGAGAGACCTTTTTCTTAAAGTTTGGGAGTCTAGCGAGGCTAGACATCAGTTCTAAATTTTTAAGTTAAGCTTTTAAGCTGTCGCTGGTAAAGCATTTTCAATGAAAGTATTTTTGAGGAAATATTCATGTTTTGTTGAAATTATTTTTGTCCACTCACTCTGACGTATTTGAATATTTTTCCCTGGGCCCTTTGTTTTAAAATGTCCAGTCTGCAGTGTTCGGGTGAGGTCTAGAAGGAGGAGACGAGACATAGTCACCCATCTTTCCGCTACATTTTGCCAGTAGGTTAACTGTTTAATCTACTAGGAGATTGTCAGCTTCCGTTGTTTTTAAATTTTTAGTAGCTCTGAATACTGTTAGGATTTTTGTATAACTTTTCTGGATATTTATGGGTTGTAGCGGATGATGTTAATTTGAGTTAAAAAGGTGGTTATATATTTTTTTTTCCGGGTTAGGGTTGTCCATTTTCGAGGGAGGTTCACCGAGTTCTTCAGTATATTTTTCCTTAGAGGTGGTCTCCGCAGGACTTACTTCGGGTTTCATGGTGAAATTCGGGGCGGGTCCTGACAAATGAAATACAAAGTTATATTTTTCAATAATGTCCCTTAATAATTTCCAAATACGTACAACATTTAAATTTATGAGAGAATAATTTATGTAATTATGGCTTTGACAGTGGGAATGAAATTGAAATACCACCCTTTAACAAAGTAATTGAATTTAGGTTTTATGAGGGAGTCAATTTCCGGTCAAATCTATTTTTTTTTCTTTTCCTGTCTCTATGTATAACCAATCAACCCCTTGGAATTACAGATTTGCTGCATTTAAAGCTAACCTCCTAAACAGTGAGAGCGGCCGCAAGCAAAGCCTCTATCCTATCCGGCGGTGAGCCCTTTCGCCGTCGTCGAACGGGTCCTAATCAACCCCTCGTGGGTCTAACATTGACAAGGCTCTTCAATTGTTTAGAGAAGTCGCGAATTGCAAGGTAGGAGAAGAGAGAAGGAGATTGATCTGATGGCTAGGTTTCAGGGATTTCCTCTCTGGTTTTGGTCGGCGGAGTGGGTTAAGGGTGAGATCGTGGACACGGTTGGCAGGGGATGTTATGGTGTCGTCGCCGGGTCCTAACTGTCGTCGTGGTTTTGTTCGGATCTAGGGTGGAGCTTCTAGATCTGAGATGGGACAAATCTGTGATGGTGGTGAAGACTAGGCATGGGCTCGTATGGCCATGGAGCTAGGCGAAAGATGGGTGGCGGTCCGTCGAAGCAGGTGCAGCAGAGCATGTGGTGGAGGGCTTGATGGAGGGTTTTAAGCCAGGTTGGGCTGGAGGCTAGGTCTCTCTCGTGTTGGCTTGAGTCTTGGGCTCATTTTAGGCCTAATTATTTGGGTCCACTCTTGGCTTGGGTCTTGGGCCAAGTCTTTTCCTTTTTGTTTCTATTTGTTCTAGTTTTATTCTAGTTTTCTAAGCCCATTGTTTTGGGCCTCTAAGGTTTTAAATTAGTGTTTGATAGTTTCGTTCCAATAATTTCCTTATGTAGGTTTCAGGAATCCTAAGTAGGTTGTTTGATAGTAAAAACTTCGGACGCATCGCAATTGAGCTCCTTGGCAACAGAAATTTTCATGCAAAAATTATCTCTATGTAGGGTAAGCTAATACTTTGCTAGGCTCATCTTAGATGGGCAGAAATGTTTCAATGTAATGGTATGTGAATCACTTTCGGGGTCTGTATCAGTGTGATTCTGGCTTGTGACTATTAATACAATGGGTTATAAACCCGTTTTTGTTTTAACAAAAATCAAAACCTTGGAATGGAAAACCACATTAATTCTTTTCCCATATATACCATGGTTTCCTGCCAACCAAACGGGACATGAGTGCACTAAAATATCATCCGGAAACCAAAAACCAAATGCAACGTTAGATCATCTGAAACATATCGCAATTCACAATATTATCCTATTTCTTTTGTAGTGCAATCAGTTAGCATGTGGTAGCTTTATAGAAAAAGCATTGAGAGAAGTTCAAGGATTACGAAATCAATAGCACATTAATATGAAACAAAATGAAACTGGAAATCGTTAATCAGATTGTCGGAACTTAAACAAGACATAGACGGCCACGTTTGTAAAGTGGATAAGATTAGATTAGGACTTTGAAACGGATTAGACTAGATTAGATAGGAGATGTCAACTCCTAACCAGTTTCAACTCTCGCGTTTGTGTAATTGGATATTTAACCAGATAACTAAAAGAATTGGAAAAAAAAAAAACAGAGCAATGGCCATGGACTCGTCATCTTCTACCTTTTCAATCTCAACCTAGCCATGGCTGCCTTAGCAATGCCTCCCTCATAACCGTTTCCGCTTTGTACTCGGCTATCTCATTCATATCCGCCGCAAGACGTGGTCTCGCCTAACACCGAAGTGGAGGGCGATGAAGATTCAAATTGGACAAGACGATCAAGAGTAGCAGCCAAGGTTTGGGTTTAGACCGACGGCGAGATCAGGAAAACAACGCCGTCCAGGTCACCCTTGGACGAGACAGGAGATGATTAATCTTGTCTAGCTTGTATCTCCTGGCAAACAAACACCGCCGACATGTATAAGATCTATACAACACAACTCATACAAAGGACCCTCATATTCACTGAAAAAAAAAATTACCACCAAGATCGACAATGCTATCACGAACTCAGCCGATCGATGTAACTACAACAATGGAGAGAGACCTGATCCAAGCAGTTTCAAAACTAAGTGCCCAAAGGGATTATAGAGCTAGGGCTTCAGTGCATCACTTCATACAAAGAGTGACTGTAGAGAGCGAGAGAGGGATTTACATATCAATAACCCTCTTGTTCTCAACAATCATCTCTTTGTATAAAGAAATATATAAACCCTAATCTGGCTGATAAAGACAACTGCCTTGCAGTTTGCCTTTGTGAATACCTACAGTGTAACTAAGGCTTTGACTGATGTAGGTATTTCTAAGAGGTGTCTGCGCACTTTCCAAGCAACTGAGGTAAAAAAAATCCTAGTGAAAACTAATTGGGCCTAACTACAAGCCCAATTATTGTTAAAAAAAAAAAGGATGAGCCCAATTGTTACTTGTATAATAAGCAACATACAGCCCTGTCCATGTCTGACTTGAAATTTTCATAATAAACTATTAAGTTTACATTTTTGCTTAATTTGGGTGAAAGAGCGATAACCTCTGAGCATCCCCACGAATCCGGGCCTTCACAAAATATTCACCCGTCATTTCCTCCAAACCCTCCCAATTACTACACCTCAAAACCACGACCACCACCACCAAAAACAACACCCGCCTCCATCCCTCAACTTGAAAATACCATTGTACTATTGCATCCATGCCATCACCAACGTCACCGGTAATAGAGACCGGAAAATGGACCTACGGATAGTGACGCCGGGCCCAACTTCTCCTAGCGACCTCAGGAAAAAGCTACGTTCTTCTCTTTGCATTCTCCCGTGCTTCAAAGATAATAAATCTCACCACCAACACAACCACAGCCACGGCTCCATCACCGCCCCCACGACCCCACATGGCTACAGCGCCAGCGGCCACAACCAGGATGACTTAGGCCTCCTACGTCCCTCCGACGCCTCCCTCTCCACCCCGAAATCGGCGCGCTCTCAACACCACCATGAGTTCTCCGAGCTCAAGGACAAGTGTCGCAAGGCCATTGGCCGCATGGGGCGCCACAGTAGTGGGAGGAGGCACTCCGGGGACTTCAAATACGACGAGCTGAGTTACGCCCTCAACTTTGATCATGAGGACCCTAACGAAGATGACGACGGCCTTCCTCTCAGGAACTTCTCGGCGAGGTTGCCACATTCCCCGCCAAAGGAGTCCGCGGAGGCCGCTTCTCCGGCGTCCAAGGAGATAACCGCTTGTAGCTAATTTAATCTCCGCCTGAGGGATTGGAGGAGTATTAATTCGTTATTAATTGATCGACTAGGATAATTGTGTTTCACTGTTTATACAATATTAATTGGTGCTGTATATAAACGTACATTACGTAACCCTTCTTGATCTGCATGTTAAAAATCTCTGTAAATTATTCACTGAAAATGTTCTTCTGGTGAGGTTATCATTGCATAATTAGTTACCTCTTATATGCGATTGTGATTTAAGCCATGTTTCGATTCATGTTTGGTTTTAGGCACGGTTTAAGAGATTTGGTGTAGACAATTCGCAAGAAGAGATCCTTAACAAGGGATGTATCCCCTAGAACATTAGTTAATTAGCAGGTCTTTTCAACATGCATCCTGTCCGGCAGCAAAGTCACGCTTCAAGTCTCCAAAACTAGGGCTTTTGGATGCAAGACACCGTACAAATTTCGTCATGGGTGATGATGAACTATCAGTGCTATTGCATATTAGAAATTTTCGATGCGACGGAGCCAAGATTGTAGTTATCTGGTGAAGTGGGTGGTAGTTGCTCGACTACAAAATGAAGAAGCAGTGCTGCCCTTCATTTTGATTATATGGACTCCCATGAGTCCCATCTTAATTTGTTGGCATTACTGAGTATGGTGTAACTAAAAATATGGGCTTCCATTATGCCATGCATCCTTCCTAAAAAGAAAACTAGGCATCCTTCCTAAAAAGAAAACTGATTACTAGAGATAATGTGGCTAAACCTTAATCAGAGATTTTGAGTCCCACAAACACAAATCCCCCACGCAACACCTATCTAATTGACTCAAATTAAGTCACAATCTTGCATGAAACCTAGTGATAATTAAACCTAACGGTCAAGATCCCAAGTGATAAACCTATCTAATTATAATAGAAGTAGCATATACAAGAATAAGTTGAGTAATAACCTAGTTAAGTAATATAAATACCCTAAATTTGGACCATAAACTAGAGGTAGTTAGCATATGATGCATAGCCTTCATTGGTCTAAGAAGGCTTTTCATGTCATGCAAAATAAAACCCGAAACTCGATCAACTCCAGAGTTCTTCCAGGCTACAAGGAGCTCCTGCTTTTGGATGCAAGACACTACTGTACAGGTTGCTCAAGGGTGATCATGAACTATCAAAGCTCTTGCTTCTCATATTACAAACTTCCGATGCGAGAAAACGAAGATTAGAGTTAACTGGTGGTATTAGCTGAGGAAGTGGGTGCATGGTAGTTGTTCACCTTATCATGTGCCTTTGATTCTGATAATATGGGCTTCCATCACTGTTGGCATTACTGGGTATGGTGAAACTAATAGGTATGACATCATTAATGCAGCTATACAATATAATTGAGGTTCAAAGACTCCTAATGTCCAGCGTTTAGTATTTAATTTGAGTTCTTATTTTATAACCAACCTTTGACGATTCTGGGTGATTCTTCTTCTGCCTTTTGTTCTTTTCTCAGATTCTGGGTGATTAATTCTCTTCAGATTCTGGCCTACCTTCACAGAAACAACCTAAGAAAGTGAGAGTTGGATGCTAATTTTGTTGTGCAACCGACCTTAACTACCTTTCTTAACTTTCAGTCTATCAAAACTAACTTTCCAAGTTTCTCAATAAAGAAGTAGAACGCGTAATGACGTTTTGGGCTTAATCTAAGGATTAACTATATGATTTGGTTATCAATTATAAAACTTCAAGTAGAACAGTGTTGTCTCCCATTCTCACTCGAAGAAGTGTTGCTTCTCGGGGCATTTTGTATTCTCTGGTTAAATACTATTCAAAACAAACAAGTCATCTCCCAACAAAGTTTGCTGGGTATTGTTTATGTCTTTGCCCTTTTCTAACGGAGTTTGTTTATTAATTGTCACTTTTTGCTAACAAAAGGGTTGAGCATTCAAATTTCAAATGATCTTCTTTCCTTTTTCAATCAGATCAAGGGTTGCATTGGACCCCAAATGATATACCTGAACAAATAGGCTAGGATGTTTCTTGGTGATGAAGGTGAGTGTGAGATATTTCTAGTGCACTTCCTCTCTCTGTCTTTGCCATATAGCGTTTCTTCTCTTGCCACCCCAATCCTCAAATGAACTATTATATATATCCATCTTTTAGATAAGGAGCCAAGTATGAACATATTCAAGTCGGTTTGTTCACAAAGACAGGAGTTGTTTTTGAGTCAAAACAAATCGCATTTTGTAGCTTGTCTATTAGCTTGTCTCGACGAACACAACACGCAATAACATAGCAAATTAAAAATTACATTTTTCAAAACATCTTCTAAATTAAAAAAGAAACTCATCCCAAAATAAAATTTATAACCTATACGTTATTTTGATGTCACGACAAATATATCATTATAAAAGTTCCATAATTTTAGGTATACCATTAATATTAGTGCTATGAATAAAGTTTCAGCACTTGCCAAACCAGTTCTCAATCTTTTTCTTTGGTAAAACCCTTTACATCTTTCATCATAAACTCATAACCATCACAATAAATAGTTGGATAGCTTTGCAAAATACTTGTGGCTCATGAATTATGATCCAAAATCACACCATCATCACACCAAACACACATCAGCTCAGACCCTAATGAACATTTGCCCTCATGAACAGTGTCTCAATCCAATCTTGACATCACCCCCAAAAAAGAAAATTGACTATAAAAGATAATGTGACCAAACCTTAAAACAAAAAGGATTTCAGTCCCACAAACTTGTCACCATCTGAGAATCAAGACCTTCCTCCCCAAGTTCTTGACACACACAAACCCCCCACACAACACTTTTTTGACTCCAAATCACAATCTTGCATGAAACCATCCACGTGCCTTGTCCTCAGTCCTCAGTCCTCACCCACCACCCTCCTCCTCCTCCTCCTCCTCCTCCTCCTCCCCTCTCCTCCCTTCTCTTCTCTCAAACCCAAAACAAAACAAAGAACAAAGCTTTCTAAAAACCTAAAAGCCCAAAACTCTGCAATTCTCCTTCTTTCTATTCTCTCACGTTCACACTTTCTATTTCTCGCTTCCTTTTTTTCCCGAGAAAAATTTCAGACCCACCTCCAGAAATCTTGTAGATGATTTAAAAATTTGATCTTTAGAGACAAAACCCAAAAGTGACGAGGCCCCGAGGGGGACGCTTGTCACTGTCACAGCTTGATCACCGACTTAGAGTCGGTTCTATCTCTCTTTCATTCTACGACGCCGTTTCAATCAGGTACTCTCTATCTGTTTCTCTCTTTGTGTATTGCAAATTTGATATCTCTGTGTTTAGCTTAGCCCTGTTTTTGGTGTAAACATGTGAAATTTAAGACTAGTTTGGTGGAATATGACTTGGGTTGGTAGTGATATTAAGATTGTGGAAGCAAAGATGTGAGCTTTATTGTGTTTGATCCTCTGTTTTTAGTGTTTAGGATTGGAAAAATTTACAGGGCTTTGATTCGAATTTTGTGTATTGGTTTTCTAGATATGGCGTTTGATCAAAATTCGGTTCCCCAAGATTTGAGGCCTTTAAATGTAGCGAGGTCTGTGTCTGAGGAGCCCCGCATTGCATTGGCTACTTCAGCTGGGTTTATACCCAATTTGGCTAAAGGTAGTAGTCCTATGTATTACCCTGTGCCGGTTTCGGAGGCGGGGTATGTTGGTTTAGGGTATGGGAATCCGGTTCAGGGTGTGGCCACATGGGGGCCGAGGATGCCTGTGACGGTGGGGCATCAGGGTGTCAGCCCTGCGATGGGAGTTGGAATCGGTTACAGTCCTAATTTGGGGAGTAGGGCTGTTGGGAATGCTGTTGATCTTGTGAGCTCTCCTGCTACAGCTGGAGCTGGGCCTTATGTGTGTAGTCCGAATATGGGGAATATGGTTGTTGGTAATGGTATGGATCAGGGTGTTAGTGATATGTCAGCTCGTTTTGGTTATAGTACCAATATAGGCAGTAAGGGCAATGTTGCTGATCAGTCAGGTAGTGATTCAATGTCTGGGTATGCTTATAGCCCTAATATGGGAAATCGGAGTGATCAAGCCAGTGATGACGGTGGAGATGATTCTGTGTCGGGGAAGAAAATAAAGCTGCTGTGCAGTTTTGGCGGCAAGATTTTTCCCAGACCAAGTGATGGGATGTTGAGATATGTTGGAGGACATACAAGGATTATTAGTGTTCGGAGAGATGTGAACCTGAACGAGCTAGTGCAGAAAATGGTGGATTCGTATGGGCAGTCTGTGGTTATCAAGTATCAGCTACCCGACGAGGATCTTGATGCACTGGTGTCAGTTTCATGTGCTGATGATCTTGACAATATGAAGGATGAGTATGAGAAGTTGGTGGAGAAATCTCCAGATGGGTCGGCAAAATTGAGGGTATTTCTTTTTTCTGCTTCAGACCTTGATGCATATGGTTCTGTAAAGTTTGGGGATTTAAATGAGAGTGGCCAGAGATATGTTGATGCTGTGAATGGGATTTCAGATGGGGTTGGTAGTGGTATCATGAGGAGGGAGAGTATAACAAGTGCAACTTCAACTCAAAATTCGGATTATAGTGGAAATGATGTTGTTGATAGTTCAGTTCCTAGCCAGGGGGACAAGTTATCCCCTAAAGGAGATTTGACTAACTCTCAGGACACTGGTACAAGATTGGGTTTTCCAGATCCAAATCCTGCAGTTTATGAGGTTTTTACTATTCCATCAGGCATTAATGTGGTTAAGACTGGGCCTCCCCAAACATCATATTCTCCCCCTGAGGTTGAGTTTGAAAGGACTGCTCCTGTTACAGTAACACAGCAGCAACTGGGGTTGCAGCAACCTGGAATTGACATTCAGTCAACTTGTCCGTATCTGCAAGCTTATGTTAGCCCTCGCCAGCTTCCTCCCCATATGGGATTCCCAAACAATCACCTGTTTGGGACTGCTGGTCCTGTCTATACCCAACAGCAATTCCGTGATAGCAGTGCTAGCATGACCTCACATCATTTTGTTCCTGCTGTGCATATGACAACGAGTCCATCTTCTCATGTTAATATGAGACCAAATGTACTTCAGCCATTGATGCAACCCCAACAAACTCGATTGGATCATCATTATGTGGATGAAAGTGCCTTTTGTCCCAGGGTTGTCCAGCTTCCCGCTGAACAAAGCTATAACACTTATCAGGTTCAGGTCCCCTCACCAGCACCAGGAGGTGCTTATGGTTGGCATCAGATTCCACCACAGGAGCATGTGATGTATCGTGATGGTTTGGTATCGCACCAACAGGTAATGTATTCTGAGAAATCCAACAGGTTGGAAGACTGCTTTATGTGTCAGAAGGCTTTGCCTCATGCACATTCTGACCCGGTACCAGTACAGGGTCAACGCGATGGTGGTGCGAGCTCTGTATCTGATTCAGATTCAAATTACCAAGGTCTCCTTCTTGAGGAAAACTGGAGACCTCAGCCAACAAACAGGGTGTTGGTAAGTGGAGCATTGGGGGAAAGTAATTTAGGGCAGGGAGTTGATATTCGACCCAGAGTCCAAGGCCTAGTAGATCCTCTTGGAACATCACATTCAGATGCCACAAGGATAGTGCAGAATTCTGAGTGCATATATGAGGAGAGAAATTATCTTCAGCAAGCGGATCATCCAATGATTTCAGCTCCCCAGGGCGTCATGAGGAGGGCTGCCCCAGCCCAGTATCATGTTAAACTTGAAGATTTGGTTAAAACTCCAGTTAATCAAGAAGTACCACTTACCGAAGCCCTGCCTGTTCAAATGTCAGACCTGGTTCGCGAGTCTCCACAAGTATACTCTAATAAATTTCCAAAAGAAGAAAGTGTTTGTCAGATGATGGAAACATTCAGGATAAGCCCGTCTGAGGTTTATGTTAATAATGAGCATTCTAAGTCACCTATTGAAACACCTAGAAGGGAAGACAGCTATGATCAACAACCACCACAACTTGCAGGAATGGAGTTACCTGTAGAGAATACCTTAGACAAGAATCAGTTTATTCCAACTGAAGTACTAGCTTCTTACACTACTGGAGCCCCACAAGTCCATACTACACAGCCAGTAGAAATCAATGAAACACCACAACCACCTGTGTGGGCAAATCCTGAATCTTATCAGCAATCAAGAATTGGATTCCCTGTGGATTCTCATGCATTCCATTATGGAAACCCTGTTGTGTCCACCCCTATACCTACCAGATCTCAACCTCCTGCTGAAAGGAGAAACAAGAACTTGAGATTGCAGCCCAACATGGTACATACTGATGTTGAAGTTGTTACCTCAAGTGGTAACATGCAATCTTCTTTCTCTCCACCTATGAGAACAGTTGATGTCCAAGACTCTTCAAACTCACTATTCAGCGATCAGGATCCTTGGAATTTGCGCCATGACACTCATCTTCCGCCTCCTATACCTACCAAAATACAATTGAAAAAGGAACCCTGTACAAATAGAGATCTCTTTGGTGGCAATGGTGCAGAACTAAATACAGAAATGCAATTGGAGGATGGAGATCAGCCACTAGGTAATTTGAACAAGGATCTTAGTCCAGATCATGCCCAGTCTTCCAAAGGTCAGGCATAGGTCTTTCTATATTTTTCTTTATTCATTTATTAGTTGGTTGATTGGAGATCATAATAATTGTCTTATTTCTTTTGGCCATAGGATCAGCAGAGGAACAGATTAAGCAAGACCTTCAAGCTGTTGCTGAGGGTGTAGCTGCCTCAGTTTTTAAGTCATCTTCATTGTCAAATCTGGGTTTTAATGACAAAAATGAGTCTGCATATGATTCCAACCATGATGAAGGTCAAATCAGCGTTTCAAGTCTGCAGCATAGCGTTGAGGTAGTTTTAGGAATTTATCTGTTTTTGAGGATGTGCATTAATATTTCACTTACATTTCTGAATTTCGCACTCATGCATAACATTTAATTCCAGTCTTTCTCTAACCACAGCTTTCTAATTTTTGTTTTCTGTTTCAGGATGTCAAGACCAAATGTCCAGAGAAGCCAAATTTTGGGTTTCCAGTATCAGATGGCATTGGCCGGCTGCAGGTTAATACTTGTGTTCTATGTTTCCTAAATGTGATCTGCTGTTATTAAATTGTGCCATGGATGTGATTTCTTACTGTTTTTGGTAGATTATTAAGAATGATGACCTTGAAGAGCTCAGAGAATTAGGTTCTGGAACCTTTGGTACAGTCTATCATGGAAAGTGGAGGGGCACTGATGTTGCAATCAAACGAATCAACGATAGGTGTTTTGCTGGGAAGCCTTCAGAACAGGAGCGCATGGTTTGTCTTCTCAGTCACATGTTTTCATAATTTACTAATTTTATTCATTAATGTATCACTTACTGGGCTCTGTATTTTGGTTTATGTAATTTATCAGAGAAACGATTTCTGGAATGAGGCCATCAATCTGGCTGACTTGCACCACCCAAATGTGGTAGCTTTTTATGGTGTTGTACTTGATGGCCCGGGAGGTTCTGTGGCAACCGTGACAGAGTTTATGGTTAATGGTTCCCTTAGAAATGCATTGCAGAAGAATGAGAAGTAATGGCTTTGTTTCGTGTGATTAATTTTTAATGGATGCAATAGTCCGCATTTAGTTGCCATTATAATAAGGAGCTGACTCAAAGGTAAATAACACAGGAGTCTGGACAATCGCAAACGCCTATTGATTGCAATGGATGTGGCATTTGGAATGGAGTACCTGCATGGAAAGAATATAGTGCACTTTGATTTGAAAAGTGACAATTTACTTGTCAATCTTCGAGATCCACACCGCCCGATTTGCAAGGCAAGTGACTGGAGCACTCTTCCTCACATTCAAATTGGTTTTATTTGCAGCAAAAATTTCTACATGCCATTCAAACAGTGATCTAGTAACATAATCTAATAGTGTATTTATGAGACGGCATTCACATTTAACTGAAAACTAATATTCACATGTCTGCTTCTATTAGGTTGGTGATTTGGGCCTATCAAAGGTGAAATGTCAGACACTGATCTCCGGTGGCGTGCGAGGAACACTTCCTTGGATGGCACCTGAACTTTTGAATGGTAGTAGTAGCCTTGTCTCTGAGAAGGTTTGTGTTGTCATTTTTCCTTTTAACTGTTGAAATATGTTATGACACATGGTTGTCCCCTAGGCAGTTTTATTGACCTCTTTTCTCTTTGGGAACATTAGGTTGATGTGTTTTCTTTTGGTATCGTACTGTGGGAGCTCCTCACTGGAGAAGAACCATACGGGGACTTGCACTATGGGGCTATCATAGGTGATCTACCGCTTAATAACTTTTTATTTTTGTAAACATCCTTGATTCCTATATATGATTTACTGGTAGTGAGAGATATTGAAAGCGAGCTGTTCACATGTAATTGCAGGCGGTATTGTGAGCAATACATTGCGGCCACCAATCCCTGAGTCTTGTGATCCAGAGTGGAAATCATTGATGGAGAGATGCTGGTCAGCAGAGCCATCTGAGAGACTGAATTTCACCGAGATTGCAAACCAATTACGTGCTATGGCTGCAAAGATTCCTCCTAAAGTACAAGGCCAAGCACGGCAGCAACCACCCTCGACGCAGCCTCAGGTTCAAAAGTGATATCCATGCCAGACATTGCCTGATCATCTCAGCTGTCTATCCCCCTTGTTCTGGGCTATTGGAGGATGTCTTTGTTTTAATGTGATAGGAAAGATTTGTTTCACTGTTTTACAGAAGTTTACAGATCTTATAAGTTGTCAACTTTGTTAGGTTATGACGGTTTACCTTTGAATCAAGTGTTTTCTATCACGTTTCAACATAAATATACAAGAATATGAGGATTGGATTGGTTGTATGCTCTTTCTGTTTTGGTTTCATCGCTTTGTTCAACACCAGAACCCAATTTTCGCAAATGGAATTAACTCCCTAACATAGTTTTTGTATGGAATTTCTTTTCATTTATCACACGCAGAAGGTTTGTTTCTTTAGTCAAGCAACTGCACAAAACTTGGTGCTTGGAAATTCGAGTGCTTAAGAAAAGCAACTGCTTAACTGATGACACCAAAACTTCATGGTATTTTACGTACCAAAAACAGAAATCCCAGAGCGTATACGACACCGCGTAGCACCTGAACCAGGAATTCTCATTTTGTTATCTTTCCTTACCCGCGTAGGTTTGGGAAGTTTCCTACCAAGGTATATACAACTTAACAAAGAAAACAATTCCCCATGTACATTTAAGGTCCTTCCATCCCAAGAAAACGTTACCATACTTCATGAGCGAACACCCTTCAACCTCTTGAGCGAGAGTAATGGTCATGATCAAGGAGAAGTAGAGATGGATGCATTCGAAGAAGAAGCCCCAGCTTGTCGTCATGGCTGTTTCGGGGTTTTCAAGTTTCCGTGGAAGCAAAGCAGCAGCGAGAATGAAGACAAGCTTCTGTTGGGAGGATTTAACAGTAGCACTAAGGAGGTGACATGGTGGAGGAAGAAGCTGAACAAGGCTAGGGAGTCAATGGTGGTTTATGGAGGGCCAGAGTGGAAGAATTTGGTTAGGAAGATTGGTGCATATTGCAGGGGGTGTAGGATGCAAAAAGTTAGCTTGTGGAAGAAACAGAAGCCGAAAAATAGGTTCCACTATGATATGGATTGCTATAATCTCAATTTTGATAATGATAGTGATGGTAGAGATGGGGAGAATCCGGTTGCGTATTTTGCAGCAAGGTTTGCAGCTCCTTCGAGTTTTATATCTAAGCGTCCGGTTGTTGATCATCAATAGTTGATGTATATGCTTCTGTAGAATCTGAAGGCTATATTAGAATTAGGCCGGTTCTCATTCTATATTTTCTTTATTTGTTGAATGATTGAGTTCTGTATGTGATACATAACAGTGTAGTATTCTCTCGGTTGTAAATATAGGATGAAAATTTCCAATTCAAATCAAGGGCATGCCGGTATTGGATACAAGGCTGTGAAACATCTATAAACTATATTATAACCATTCTCATCCATAGAAACCAAAGACAGAAAGCAAACATTGAAATGTAGAGGTTTTTAGCTTACAAAAACTCTATCTAGACCCAAATACAGCCTCCTTTGAGTTTGTTCCTGAACTTCCTGTTACATACTAAACATTTGATGAGATGGTGGTGGTACTAGAATGGTTGCCACACTTGGAAGTGATTGAGAGCATGAGGCGGCAGCACCATAGAGGCATAGACTGGCCTAAGGTTTTACTGTACTAGAAATAAACTTAAAACTAAATATCTCCTTGGAGCCCATTTCTGATGCTAGAATTCCATCTTTCCATTAGTTAAAAGTGTCGGTTACTTGAGTCGTTGACTGTTGCCATCCCCTGCATTACTTTTCATAACAATGGGGAAAAGATTTATATACAAGGTCTAGATAAAAAACCTGAACAGCAACAACAACAATTAAGTGTGCAATTTTTCTACCTCTTGCGCTTGCTCTTCAAAACAGAAGTTGTGGAGAGGTTGCTGTGCCAATTCCTTTTTCTTTGATTAATGAACCAGTTATTGATCTGCTTCAATTGCAACCCTGTTTCCTGCACCAGCCTCACTTTGTCTTCCTCCTATTTGTAGCAAAAGAAAAAGAGGGTTAATTTCTTATTAAGCTGTAAAAGGGGATTGATTATTATATACAAGGTTGGACGTGTAAACTCACAGTTGGGTAAGGCCATTTGGAATGTGTTTGCCACCAAGCTTTCAACACAGAAGTGGTGTCACCAGGAAGTTTCCCTGCTCTTCTCTTACGCAGAATTTCCTCTCGAATGTCAACAATCTTTTCCTTGTAACCCTGAGAATATGCACCACATGTTATACACCACCTAGAATCTTGCATTAACAGTACACAAATGTGTAGTGTGGATCAAACTATACCTGTTTCAATTCATGCTTCAATTCTTGCCTTACACGCTCCATCAGAGACCTCTCACTTTCAGTTGGCACGAGAGGACCAAATCCCATGTTGTCATGTCCATCTAGACTTGCATCATATGAGCTAATGTCACCGTCAAATTGTTCATCATCATCGGACATTGTAGCCCCTGTGCCCTCAACCGTTGACACACCTGTGTTTTCACATCATAATTAAACCGTTACTAACTAATTCATTCATAAACTCTAAACACTAATCTGCTGTAGAACGCATAATAGTATAAAGATCAAACAAGAAGTGAAAACCTATATATAGGCACTATTCAAACAAGAATCTATTGAAAAGAGACTTTAAGTTACTGTAACTAATTGCACGCCTTGCTTCTCTTTTTTATGAGAGATAAAAATCATAACTCATATGGTGTCTATGATCTTAGCACTCAAAAACAGAACCATAACAGTGATAAAAAGTTGTATGATTTGAATTCCAAGCACAAGAACAAAAAAAAAAGTTACTCTTTTTCACCAAAGTAAATTCTTGGAGAAAATTACCTGTCAAGCTTTGTAGAGATTGCTCAAGCTCCCAACAAGCCATGACTGCTTCCATGGCATGAACTCGAACATGTTGCTGCAGTTGTTCTTTGAAGGAACACAGCAACAGAACATAGTTTGTCTACAAACACCAAACAAAGCACTGATCTTCAGCATCAAAACCTCAAAATCTTTGTCCAAAATTAAGATTACAAACAATTTGAAGGGCTAAACTATAAAGGGGTCACAAATTTGAAGACTTGTACGACCAAAAACGTTGTCATAGATTGAAGTGAAACTAAGTTTAAGTCTCTAACCATGAACAAGTCAAGTTCTTTCTCATCCATGACTCCGAACTCGCCGTTGGCTCTCACCGCCGAGTACTTGTCCACCACGCGCTGCGACTGCACGAGCTGCTCGTCGATCTTCGGCAGCTGGTCGACCGGCGTGGCGATCCTCAGGCACGACACGTGTGCGGAGACCAACTGTTCGTACAGAGGGTGTCCCACTATGTCGGCTTTGAACCTCCCGCTCTCGCCCTCCAGCTCGTCCTCCCCGTCGCTTTTCCCGGACGGCGAGGAGCGGAACGGCGGCGCGTTGAGCCACGTGGGGGCGAGTTGAGGGGGTTGTTGGGTGTCCGGGAAGGAGCCGTGGAAGGCCATTTCGTGAGGGGTTTGGTGGTGGAAAGCCATGTTTGGGACTTCGAGGGGTTTTGTGTTTGAGCTGAAAAGAGAAGCGCTTTTTCTAGTTCACGAGGAAAACGCAAAGCTCTTTTTTGGGAGAGAGAGAGAGGGAAGAGAAGACTTTGGTTCCTGAGTTGAGAGAGTGATGATGATGATGACTGGCTGACGCCGGTACCGAGGAGGAGGGAGGCAGAAGGATCGGACGGTCGAGATAGGTCGACACGTGGCGGAGATGACATCGGTAATAAGACAAAGATTGATAATTGATGAGTTTCTTTAGATTCTACTGTTGCTGTTGTAGACTTGTGGGTCAGTTTTTCAGGGGCACCATTGTCCTGTGTCTGATTAGATTTCTCGGTTATGTGTTTCTCAATGTGATGTTACTTACCTACCGATAGAGCCATATGTGCTGTGTTTGTAATATGACGGTGAAATGCCATACGCATGAAAGATTTATTGTAGTTACAACATCTACCAAGGCTATTCACATGTGATCGATTCTCATTTGTGTTTTTTAACTCGTTTATATGACATTGTGCGATTCTCATTTTACTTGCATTACCAAGCCTATTTATGATAAACCGCATGTACGTCGAGTTTCTTTTATATATGGAAGATATTTGATGTCTGAAACATGGAGGTTAGAGAACCCGTGAGTGGAACTAATTGCCCTAAGAGTTGGAGTTTTTACATGTTTTTCCTCATTAGATGCATGTTGCTTTTAGATGGTAGAAAGAAGATGGGATGGATGAGCAGGATGAGGATAATGCAGGAGCTGTGCAAGTGGTGGCTACTGGCTAGCTAGAAAGGGCAAGACATGCACAGTGGAACCAGATGTGTCTCAATAGGAACGGTATTGGGCAACACGATATAGATGTATTTAGTTTTTGTATTGTTGCAGGAAGTTTCTATTACCAGTTTTATGATTCAGAGAGACGACATTTCACCCTCTGGTATATGCATTTTAAAATCGTTGGAAGAGATAAGAGAAGTGCTGGAGAAGAAAAGTGAAAGAAAAGAAAGGAGGAACAACTTTTGTGCTTTAACTAGGGCTGTCACTCGGTCGGTTCGAATCGGTAATGGACGTTACCAACTTCAAAACCAAAGCTTTCGGTAATGAAATATGACTTTCAATTACCAAACCAAAAACTTCGGTATAAGATAAATCTTATCAACTTCGGATGTCGGTTTTTCGGTATTACCAAACTTCACAACAAATATATTTTCAAAATATAACAAAACAATACAAAACTATAAAATTTAAATATCACTTGAGTTTCTAGAGTCTGATAATATATATACAAAACCGAGGGTTATTGCTGTCGGAAATGTTTCATTATTACCGACGGTATCGTTGTTCCCCTCGTAAATAATTATACCATTTTCCGGCGACTTAAAGTGTCGTCGAAACTAAAATACGCGCCAACATTTCCCGCCACTCTATTGTTTGATCGAGGAAGTGCAAGCAGGGTTGAACACTTTGATTCAGATCCAAACGTTATCGAGTATGGTTTAATTTTCTACTGAAATAGTCAGGATGTAAATGTTTCCAAATTTTTATATGAACAAGTTATGTGTCATCTATGTGAAAGTATGTGTGTGGAAGAGTCGACCAAAATAAGTCACATAAGGGAAGTAAAAGCTTTTTCGTGTAATAAGTGACGTTAAATTATGGTTGACCGCTTTAACCAAGACCCGAGCATTATTGAGTACAATTGAATTTTCTATCATAATTGTATTATACTATAATGATCACATCAGACGGTCGAATTTTAATTTTGTGAATTGTAATCATTGGAACCACAACATGTCTGGTAATGTGGTATAACTTATTTAGTAAGTTATATGCATATATACAACTTTGTGAACCAACTACAAAGAGGAAGCAAAATTTTCAAAAACCTTGTGAACTATGATGTGATCAATATAGTGAAATACGACTATGGTAGAAAAATTAGGTATTTTTGATAATGTTTTGGCCTTGATCAAGGCTGCTAACCCTATTTACGCTTGTGCTTCCTATGGGGAGCCTTATCATCAAGAGAGGTAAAAATATTCCTAAATTTTTACATGGGCGGTTACATGTCATCTAAGTGGGTTTGTCTATGTGTGTGTGTGATGAATCGACTAAAACGGATAGGTAAGAGCTTTTTTATATAACAAGTAACATTGAATTAAAGTTGATCGCTTTAATTGAGACCTGAATGCTACCAAGTATAGTTGAATTTTTCTATTCATTGTTTTGTTTTTTACTAAATGGTATATACAATTGAAAACGTGAGATAAGATTATAAGTCTTTAAATAATTAGAATTTCGGTAAATTCGGTATTTACCAAAAATCAAACCAACTTTTTCGGTATTTCTCGGTTTCGATTTTTTTAATTTCGATTACCAAAATTCGGTTTACCAAATCATAAATTTTTGGTCGGTTTTCGATCGATTTGGTATTTACCAAACCAAGTGGCAGCCCTTAGCTTTAACCCTTGTGATACGCTGTACGCTGAAGCAACAGAAGGCTTTATAGAACCAGACAAGAGTGCGAATATCATAACAAATCTACACTGTACATGCCAATGTGGAAGGACAGAAGAGCAGCACTTCAGGGTTTCGTTAGTTAGATTAGGGGTTCGCTAAGCAAGGTTAATCTTCGACATCAACCATTGAAGTTTGAATGACATAGCTAGGGTTCTGAACTCTGAAGTCGTTAGAGGTATTTAAGGGTGGTACTCTGATCACAGCACAGGGACGAAGACGAATACAGTTAACACCAAACTCTCCGATCAAGGAATGGTTTCCAGGTCCTCTCTGGTTTTCCTGTGTTCTTTCTCGTCGTCGTCAGTCCCGGCCCTACACTCCACAGCGACGACGTCGACACCGTACCGGAGACAGGTGTCGGCCCCTAGTTTCATGGACCACTTGGAAAACCACGCCTCGACAATCAGAGAATCATGTTCGTACAGCTGTGAGAAAAGCGGTGGTCCCACCACCGCTGTTCCTCTGCAGTCAGTCGTAACAGTGGTCTCGGCTGGCGGCTGACCTTTCACGCGCGCCTGCAACGGTGGTGGGTCCCACCCACCCACCCCCACCCCCGGGTCTAGGGGGTCTCAGCTAAACGGCGTTGGGCTCCGCTTCAAAGAGACTCAAAGATGGAAGAGGATTTGGGAGTTAAAGCCCACAGCGGCTTGGTTTTGATACAAGCCCATGACAGGAAGGCCCAAACATATGAACGTGAGAAGTCTGCATATTATTTACAGAAATAATTAAAAGCTAACAGCTTGAGGCACAAAGCCACCCTTGGAGCAAAGTAGCAAACTGTTACCGTGTTATGACACGGCCAGTTTGCCGGTCCGGTAAAGGCAGAACACCCTTCGGCTCAATCGTGATACACTGGTCCCAAACATGGCTATATGGCACATAAACCAGCCGCGCACTTTACATGCTTCAAGCAATCTTCTGGGGCATACAAAAGCTTAGGACTGTTCAGATGCTCACTATGATCATATCACATTCAGTAGCTGAATCAGTAAATCTGGCACTGACATTGTAGTTGGGTCCGGTAGATTGTGCAGAGATTGTGTCAATGTGAATAGAATAGGTGCAGGGTGTAGGATGTATGCATTAATCGGCAGATAAGTGACGAAGGATAATGCAGACAGCCAAAATGCTATTTCTGAAAATGCAACCCTGTTGGAATTCTGACTATAGCAGAAACCTATCTCATATTGAGGAGAACCTCGATCAAACTAGAAATTTCTTAACAGAAGAAAGATCATAACGAAAGACAATGAGTTTTGACAACAATTAGTTTACATTCTAAAGCATGCACAAATTTCTGAAAGTTTTTCCTATCAGTCTATCTAACATTGTGACACAGATGAACTTGGTAATACATGTACTGTTCCGTATGTTCGAGAGGATTAGACTGAGTTAGATTTCTGCATGAAAAGTTAACAGTGCCAGTACTTGCTCAAAAGCATAAGATGTATGAAGCATGTCAAACAACTTGAACTGTGTATAAAACAAAATCTTCATTTCCGATACAAGATTTACAGTCTCCAATATTCAAGAATCCCCTCATGAAACACAGTGATCAGTGTGATACAGCGAGCAATAGCAACAATTTCAAACATTTACATTATACGCAATGTTGAATGTACATAACTTACTAAATTGTTAAGGAAGACTAGGAGGAGAAAAGGAAGGCTTTGCAACTTTGAGCTCACCACAGTCACTGATATACACAGTCTTGAGCGGCTTATTCCACAGCGCCCGTGCCTGCATTGCTCTATCGTCTCCGATAAACGTTGCAAAATCGTTGAACTTCTGTATTCTCTCCGACGGTCTGTACGTGGGTATAGCTGCTATAGCCGTCACAACATCCATACCTTCAGACACCCAAAAATCAAAAACATACAATTCAAGTTAGTCAAACATTACCGATTCATTAACATATCCTAAATCAGTTACTAAAATTGAGGATTATAACTTGCATCCATTTATTAATGTAACAAATTACCTTCAAGTACTGAGCCGAACACAATGTTCTTGTGATCGAGCTGAGGACATGGGCCGGGGCCAGTAATGATGGAGAACTCAACATTCCGGTAATCCGGGTCGAGCTTGATGTCATCGTCGTCGTCATTCTCCGATAAGCTAAGCGAGAGAAGCCCCGGTCTGGAGTGAGTCAACTCAAACGCCTTGGACTCAACAGTCTCGGTGTTCCGGGCGATGAGGCCAATGGGCCGCCGCACGTCGCCGGGTTTATCGCCCTGGTGGCCGGCGAGGAAGAATTGACCGGGGAAGAGTTTATGGACGGTTGTGCCCTTGTAGGCGGCGGAGGTGACCATGGCCTTGAAGTTGGCGACGGTGATGGGGACGAGGTGGCCGTAGAGGCCGAGGACGACCCGGCCCAGATAAACCGGGTCGGGGCAGAGGACGGGTTGCTCGGAGGACCAGCGGAAGTAGGTGGGGCAGAGGTTGAAGTCCATGAATACGCGGTCGGTGACGGTGGTATCCGGCGGCGGCGCGGCGGCGGAGACGGCGGAGGAAGGGAGGATGAGTGAGGTGGAGGAGAGGAGGAGGGAGCGTCGGGTTAAAGAGAGGGAATTGGGCTTGGGTTTCGGGTGGAGAAGAGGCGGAGGAGTGGGTGGTGGTGTTATTGTAGAGTAGCCCATGAAGGCTGAGGTTTTGAGATTTTGAGTTCAAAGTTTGGATCTTTGGGATTTTGGGGATATGAGACACTGAGCTTGAGCTAAGCCACAGAGAAGGAACGTGGGGCCTATAGGTAGTTAATAGTTGTTAACTTCTGACAGGTGGCAAGATTTGGAGGTAAAGTTGTTAGCAATGTATAAGGTCACTATTACCCCCAACTGGGTAAAACCCACCATTCAAGGTAAAACTTGAACTTGTATATATAAGATTCGGCTGCTATACACATTTATAATATACATCAAGCTGTGAGTCGTCTGATAATTTAGCAATTCAAAATTCAAGACGATCGGACTTTTCACAGCCTGATGTATGCTATATACATACGTATAGTAGAAAAGTCCGTATATATAACAGAGTAGCATAGTGCAGAAGTTGGGAATGGAAGTTAAAGTTTTGGATCTTTAATAGGGTTAAACTCACCATTGATGGTAAAACTACTTTTAAACCCAGGTAATAGAATGATATTTGAAAGGTGATAATTCAGACCTGGTGAGGATTTTATGAGCTTGTTGATGTGGCCAAGGTGATATGAAATTTACCATTAAGTTAAAATGTGGTGAAAAAATGCAGATGACTCGAGCCTTTCCAAACCAGAATGAAGATGAGAAGCTGGTAATCGAGCTCTGCTTCTGGGTTGCTCTGCTTCCACCTTATTTGCGTTAGTGACAGTAAGAAGAGAAGAAGGCACCTTCTGCAGTCTGGAACTCTAGATGGCATCGAAAAAAAAAATTTGAGATATAGAAAGATGGTACATAACTATATTACCAAATTCCGAAAATTGTATCCTAGAAATGACAGGAAAGCATGCACATCACTGTTTCGATTTCGAGGGACATGAAAGTTTAACAATGTTCATTGATCTATGTAGAAAGAGATAGGTGCAAAATTCCAACACTGTGTGTGTGTCTAAATGATCTGTTCCATTGATTTGCCCATGCCCAATTTCCATTACAAATTTTCAGAACGATCCTTACACATGTAAAATCATCTGAGCTGATAATACTAAAATCGATCTCTTGTTCTTGTTTCCTTACCAAAATATTCCCACCTGATCTAAATCATGATGATGGAACTCAAAAATCTCTAACTCGTTTATCATAAAGCCTTTAGAATTCGATACTTTTGTGACTTGGATTATGTTTTTAATTAAAATCATGCTTTACTATTATGGCATGGAAGAATTTCAATAATGGAGTATTGACAGGTTTTGGCATGCCATGAACCTTTTATTTTAATTTACTTTCTCCTTTTATCCGGCCTAGAAGAAACTATACAGGGTACTAATAAATCATATATCTTGCTCCTAGCTTTCTGTCAGGCAGAAATGACATGCTTTGGTTCCATGGTTTCCCTGAAGAGAGGAAAGTTTCATCATATAAATCAGTGACCAAAATATATAATTTGCTTGGTACAGAAAAAATTAAGAATATATGATTGTTAGCTTCTCAATCCTGACCTCTTTTCTTCTAGCTGTGGCGCTGTGCTGTGCTGAGCTCTCTCTCTTTGTGTACTTGGCATGAAATGGTGCACTCAAGTCTTCTTTGTTCCATGGTGTTGAGCCATCGAGAAGTCTGGGGCAGTTTTCTGGGGAAAGAAATATTCGACTGTTGACGGCAAGCGTTGGCCTTCGCCTTATGCATTGCACAACTGCAGTTACGGTGGTATGGTCTTTGCTCAACCTCCATGTCATGCACTGATATGCTTCCTTCTAAAACAAACTGAAGCATCATCTTAGTTGCCATATTTTCTCTCCTATGTCTATGTATAAGTGATCGAAACTTCGTGAAGTTGCTTGATTTGTTGTTGGCTTATATAGGAGGAGGATGGTGGTTCTTAAAGGAAGTGTGGGGAGAAACAAGAGTAGGGTATTTGTTGGTGTTTGTTACCGGTGAAGCCGAGAGAAGTTTTTTGCCATCTATTCACAAAAGCATTTTTGTTATAGTTGATTTTGTTTTCAAGTGGTCTTGTCAAGTTAGTTAATAGCAACAAAGCAATAAGAGAGGATCAAGGGAAGTAGGTTGGCTTGGTTTAGCATAGGTTACTCCACAGTCCACAATAACGTCTTTTTAACTACCTTGTTATCAATTTTTATGTTTAATGTTGTACTCAGATGACTGTTTTTGCAGCCAGAGCTTGATTTTAGTTTGGTGTCCTCTTCCTCTTGTTTATGATTCTGCTACTGAATTGGAGTACAAGACTCTCCTCAGTAATTTCTTAGGAAGACATACCATCAGCAAATCTGTGCTTCTTTCTTTCTTCATTTGTTTGCGAAATTGAGTCGTAACTAGTACACTCGGTTGCGTTTCTATATTATAGGAGGTGCCTATGTATGTGAACCATGTCTGTGCTTTTATATTCGTCGACTATTATGGACACAATGAAACAGCAAGAGTGGAAGCTCAAATTCTTAGCCTTAGAAGTGATCACTTGGTCATATAGCATTATAGCAGATTAACTGTTAACAATGCTACACAATATACAAGCATATGAAATGACTGGGAGAAACACTAATGAGTTTGATGCTGCTCATCACCATTCAGGTCAAGCTCGGGGGCTTCAATATTAGGATCAACCAGGTGAAGCTCTGGTGCTTCAAAATCAGGATCAAGCTGACGAAGTCGTTCATAGGCATTATTCAACATTCCTTGAATTTTAGCCCGAATTGCCCTCTCCCTCTCAAGTTCAGCATATACTTCCTCCAGTTCCTCTATAATGCTGGAGGTTGAAGTCTCATTTACCCAAAAGGTTCCCAATCCACGAACTGGCTGTTTTGGCTTCACACCGAGTACCTCCTTTAAAATCTCAATCCCAACCTCAGGAGATATGGGCAACTCTTTGATTGGAATAACCGGATGCTTCTCTGCCAACTCTTTCAGATAGGCCTCCTCTTTCAGAATCATCTTATCCTTCAAAATAGTAAAGAATATGTTTAAAATAGGAAACCCAATACTGAAATATCAATAATGTGCAGTATGAAGACATTCTCACATTTGCTGACTTTTCATCAATAACGTGTAACAGGAGAGATGAGTAATGAAATTTCAAACATACGTATTGTTCTTGCGCTTTATGACTGATCCATTCATTACTCCCCTTTTTGAGATGAGTCACTCTGAAGGTCTCGATTGCTGGAAACTTCGAACCCTCCTAAGTTCAACAAAAGAAACGAGACAAAATTTCAACTTTGAACCAACTATATGCACTGCTACTCAAAGGATGACCATAAACTGCCAGTTATGATTTACCTGAACTTTATCCTGAAAATATAGACCATGAGGACGAGAACCTCCACAGTGCTCATACTCCTTTCCAGCTCGATTTTTCGCATTGGTTTCGCTTTTCTTCTGCAATAGGTTAAAAAGTTTGAAAAGGTGTATAGGAGAACTGATGACATATAACCCTGATCCAAAATCTTAAAGGCTAGTAATTTCAAAGTTATTAACATTATCATACCTTAAACTTTTCCTCTGAGAAATGTTTACACAAACACTTCCACTGAGCTGGATCATTTCTAGCTATCATTGCCTTGGGGGGTTTATCGAGTGCCTCTTCAAGGGACCTCATCCTTTTGTAGTGCTTGTGCAACTCACACTTAAACTCCCTATACACCTTACCCATAAGCTTATTCAGGTAATGTATAATTGATGGGCGCTGTACATCAACGTCAAAGTTCACCTAATACCATCACCTTAAGAATTTAGTTATAGTACAACTTTAAATGAATGAATAAAAACCGCATCATAACTAAAAAGAATAATAAACTCACTTCGACTTCCTTTCTGAGGTTATGTTTCACGTCCCTGGAAATCTTGGTCCACGTCTCATGCACCATCGGGCACTTCTCCCTGACAATCCTCCCACACTCATTAGACAAAAGGCTTGAGACGCCTTTGTCAGTCGGCCTTCCATGCTCAGGATCAAGATTGACAGCAATCTTATTCCCTGTTCTTTTCCTAATTTGCTCCGCTTTAGAGCCTGTGGATGGCCCTCGTTTCCCATTCTTCCTCCTTTTGCTTTCTTTTGTTATTGGCACTACATCTTCTGATTGTGTCCAACCTATATAGAGAGACATAGTCAGTAGTAATAACAGCTGAGTGAACTAGTTGTCTACGTAATCATGCCTTTTACTGTTATGCTTATTCAGTCACCGATAAGAAAAGATCATACATTCTCTTTCCAGTTTCTTTTACACATGAAGATTTCTTTTAGTGATGACCGTATACCTTCGATAGTTTTGACTCATTATTCACTTGAACATTCAATGCTTCAAGTTTCATTACTATACCGGTCTAGAGTTAAAAATTAACTTCCAAATGTGCAATTCTGTACCAGCTCATGTGCACTATCTCCAATAATAACATGTTTAAACCAACTATAGCAGACACTTGTACATACCATTACCAGTTGAAGATGATATTGTCACTAGTGTCACCTCCTCATTTTCAGCCTGAGTTCCGCGACTGCTCCTCCTCGGAGCAATGTGCTGATTAACAGGCTCAGCAGTCTGAGCAGCCGTGCACTTAGTCCTCTTCCGGGGTTTCTTACTGGCCGTCTGAGCAGCCATGGACTCCTTTCGGGGTCTCTTCTTGCTCGCAACCGCATCTATCTACTTGTATAAACACACAAAAACAGCAAAGAAAATTAACTACATTACAATTTAGGAAGCTACTTGTTCTTCATATCAAAACAATCGCAATTGACATGAAAATTGAGCTGTTTAATAACAATTCTGTGACAATTATTCATAGTGCGGTGAACAAATCAGCTAGAAAAATCAACAGAGGATGCTGCATTTACAGAAATTAAAATACTTTACACTGTAATTGATCATAAATTAAGCCAAATCTTCATCACTAAAGTAATAACATTCCACCTTCTTTAGTTTGAGATCATCGGAGAGACCGCCGCCGGTGACCGCCGATTTATCGGGTTCCGAGTCGTTGGGAGGAGAAGCGGTGGCGGCCACGGTGACGACGGCGGATTCGATGGCGCTGGGCCCCTCTTCAGCTTCCATAAGAGAGAGAGAGAGAGAGTCGGAAACAGAATCACGGCGGGAATTGAGGCCTGGAAATTTAACCGACGACGACGGCGATCAGAGTAGTGGGGACTTTTGGCCACCGTGTTGGTCTATATTCCCAAAATTAAAATTAAATCCACTATATATTTTCATTTCCCTAATGCAGTATGTAAAGTCCAAATTACCCTCGAGGTAGCGTCAGTGACGGCCTTGGTTGTAGTGTAGTTTTTTTTTTTTGGATAATTTGGTTGTAGTGTAGTAGTGATTAATTCTTGTTCATCAAAGACTGAATCTTTTTCATAGAAAGATTATAAATTTTGTCCCGGATTTGTCCCTCGTATAAAAATGGCCATGCATTGGCTATACAAGAAAAGAAAGAACGGAGAAGATGTATCAGTTGGAATTAGTAACAGTGTTTTACTTGCATGATCCAAATAAGATCCAATTTCCTAAGCATTTTATTCTAGCTCAACCCTAATCCTAAGGAAGCGCCGAGAGGAGGATGTGGAGAAGAGGAAGAGAGTTTGGAGTTTGGTGATGATATGCCAAGGGAGTTGTCTGTCCATGACTGTTTGATTGGGAAGGAGATGGGGTTTCGAAATGCGTTGGAGCAAGAGGCGGCATTGGACTTGTGGAGAGCGCAGTTGCAGTTTTTGTGGTACGGCCGGCGCTCGATTCCGGTGTCTCTGATGGAAAGACTTCCTTCGAACATCACTCCTCCCGAGTTAGTCATTATTCCGGTGTCTCTGAGCGCAGTTGATTCTTTTGCATGGTTTCTAAGGCTTTTATATAGTAAATGGATAGAATGTATGATAATCAAGACACAGATTAAAACAAAAGGGACGTTATTTACCTAACTTGTTTAGAAGGGATGCTCATTTGTACATTATGGAAGGCTTTGGCGGGTGAAACTAGGCAGCTTAACTAACAAAGTTTTTGTCTCTTGGCTCTAGCATCACTTTCTGGTGATACAAGTAAAGAGATCACGAGGAAACCTAATGTAGTTTAGTGCTTTGATTATTATATTAGCTTGGACTACTTAGGTTTGAGGTGATGGGTGTTTAGTTATTACCATTGTTTTTGTTTGTTTCAACTCTTATTTCTCACTTCTTTGATTGGATACCCTCTTGTCATAACTTGTGTGAACTTTGAGAGCTGAGAATTATATTGAAGTGTGACATTCACTTTTAGCAGTTGTATATCTTTGCCTAGTACTGAATGTTAGAGAATCTGCAGTGTTCGAGTTGATTAGCTGGCTGCAACATGCAATTAGATCTTACTTGGTGCATTGTGTGGTTTGTTATGTAGTTGATTGCTGATGAGATTCATTCTGTTTCCAGATTTTGCTACCATCTTGACAGATGATAGGAGAGATAGAATTCCATCGTATGATTATTTCTGTGATCAGAAATGCTGTAATGTATAGACGCCAATGTCGGTCAAATCCTCCAGTCATTTACGTATGTCTTTGCCAAGGGACACATGTGGATCTGGAGCATAAGATAGTAGAATAAGCTGGAGCATTATAAGACCTCTAGCTCCTTTGGGATTACCAATAAGACAAAACAACTCAATATAGTTTTCAGTTTTAATTTTTACCTTTCCACTTTTTTTTTTGGGTGTCATTTTCATTTTCTGTTATACCTCTCTCTCTCTCTCTCTCTCTCTCTCTCTCTCTCTAAACAAAGACATGAATAGAAAAAAAAAACCATCTTTCGGGAATACCTACCAAGTACCAACTACATTTGATGGCATCTATGTTTCTGAGAAAGAGAGAGGACGGGTTTGTTTCAACAATCTTCATTGCATCGTAGTTAACAATTCTTGTTGACCAAAGTAAAATTGTAGGAGGAAAAGAAAAGGAAACTCCTACTTTGAAAGTATCATGTGTGTTCAAAAAGTAATTGTTCCTTGGCTCAAATTTAATTTGTTTGTACTGAATTGAGGTAAAAAAGTAGGTTGTTGTAATTTGTAACATAATCAAAGAAAACTGAATGAGGAAAGAATGCTATGCATTTATGAACTTAGAAAGACTGAGATTGTATAAATCTGTAGTTTTGCATCTTCAGATGTACTAATGAAATGTGACAGTGTTTACAGGACCTCAACATTTACATGCGTGAAGTAAAAAAGCTCACAAGCACCAATTCTGGAAATGAGTTAAACTCAAGCACTGGTGCTGGGCCACAAGAATAAGAGAAACGAAAACTTCAAAATTGCTTCCCAGTTCCTGACCTTTTACTTCTAACTCGGAGGTAATCATATCGAGGTATCTGTCTATTGTCTGTGGGATAAACAATCAACCGCATCCACCCTTTCTCTGTTTTCGTTGGTTGATGTACATGTGTTGCTGGAGCCAGAATGCTTAGAAGATTTGGATGTTGTGGCTAAGCACAAAGAGCTATCTGTCCATGACTTTTTTGTGGGGAACGAAAAGCTCCTTTGCTGAGAACAAGAATTCGAGCAAGGACCACCCTTGGACTTGTGCAGTGCACAGTTGCAGTTTTTATGGTATGGCCTTCGCTCCACTTCTGTGTCCTTCATTGATAGGCTTCCTTCAAACACACACTGAAACATCAAACCGGAAACTCCCAAGGTAGTCATTCTCTTCTCTGTTCTTTGATAAGTGTTGTATAGTTTGTGTGAAATGATGAGTGAACAGTAGAGTACTAATGTTTCTATGGAGGGTTTGTGTGTGTTGAAACTTGTGTGTGCTTTCTAAAACATTTATATAGAGAAGGGGATCAATATATGATAAATGGTGCAAAGGAGAAATCAAGAAACTATTTTGTGCTATTTCTCTCACGTACTCTTGTTTAACTCGAGACAGGTTAAGTTGGTACAGTGTTCCTGCTAAATTACCAAACAAAACAAGCGTTTTGTTCTAGGGAAACTTTTCCACAGAGGGAGAGAGAAGAAAAGTATTACTTAGTTTTAGTCAAGTTTGGCTTTAGTACTGAGTTAGTCCGGTTTTTGGCTGTAGCATAGATTGATACACAGAGAGGCGTTATTCACCTAACTAGTTTGATGGGAAAGGGATTCTCATTTCATTATTATGCATCTTGGCGGTTGATTCTATGTAACTAACAAAGTTTTGGCTCTAGCATCGCCTTTATGGGAAGCAAGTGGTTGAACTTTGGCATTTGTACTGCGAAATGTTTATGAAACATTAGGATTTTTCATAGTGTTTCATACCAACTGATATGTCTTCACTTATAACCAGAAGGCTGGACTTCTGAATTTAGACTATTTAGATGGAAAACAGAGTGTTGAATTGCTGGACGAACCTTCACTAGAATTACCATTTGTTCCTGTTCCTAGAGTTGACCAACTCACTAATTTACATTTGATGATTCAGGCGAATAGGGTCTGTGATCTTGAAATTTCAGTAGACATAAGAAATCTGAATGATTGGAATGCTGAAGATTTTTACACTACCTTTGTCTCTGTTTCGATTTTTCAGATCATAAAATGGTTTCCAAATTAGAAACCTAAATCATTTTTAGTCTTGTCTTTACTTTGTTTTATGTTGTTTTCAGCTTCCCTTACCTCATGCGGCGCCTTCTACTGAATAGAAAAAAAAATTAGATAATATATCAACCATTTCATCGGGAGAACCTACCTACTACCTTGATGGTATCAATGTGTCTGAAACAGCAGTACTACATGTACATCAATCTTCTTTGTAGCGTAGTTAAATGCATTCTGTTATTCAAAACAAAACATTTTGGAGGAAAAGAAAATGAAACTCGCTCCTTTTTGATCCTTTTCTTGTCTACCCTGTGACGATATAATTTTTTTTAGAAAATTTAAACTGCTGCCTGCACTTTGTCCATATTACACACGTACTTGTACTGCCTTTGGAATTCATCTTTTTTTCCTCTGTGTCATGCACATTAATCTTGATTCCATCTTGGCAAATTTGAAGGAAGCTATATTTTGGTTTGAATAGATAAAAGCTTTGCCCACTCATTTACTAACGACTTCTAGAGGGAAACATAGTTAGTACTGATATGATGTTAACACTGGATTGCACAATGCGAAGAGAGGAAAGTAGAATGAGGAAGAGAATGGTAATGCAATTAAATAAGCCTTTTCTGTGCAGGTTCAGTTGTATTAAAGAATAGTGACAGTGTTCACAGGAACTCGGTAGAATTTACATGGACAAAGCTAGAGAAATTAGCCCAGAAGTACTCAAAATGAATTGATCTTGAGTACTAGTACTACTGGGGAACCAGACTAAGAGAAACGAATAACTCAAAATTGCTTCTCAGTTCCTGACCCTTTTCATATAACTCAGCCTAACCGTATCAAGCCTCTATCTCTTGCATGTGGGACAAGCAATGAACCTCATTCACAGTATCTCTGTTTCCGGTGGACATGGAAGTGTTAGCTAGAAAAGAATGCTGAGAAGAGAGCTTTGAAGTTGTTGCAATGCATATGGAATTGTCAGCCCATGACTGTTTCTTGGGGAAGGAAATGTTTCTTTGTTGAGGACAAGCATTGGAACCAGCACTGCCCTTGGACCTGTGCAGCGCACAATTGCAGTTCTTATGGTATGGCCTTCGCTCAATTTCAGTGTCCTGCATAGATAGACTTCCTTCAAACACACACTGAAAGATCATACCGGAAATCCTCATAGTAGCCATTCTCTTCTGTTCTCCTCTTTAGAGTCAATATGTTGTAATTGTGTTTGTCTGAAGCAATGAGGAGCAGTATAGGTGTGTTGAAACTTTATTGTGTTCCTCTAAGGTTTTATATACAGTTGGGGATTACTGTATGATAAAGAGGTATAGGAGAAATCAAGAAAGAGTTTCGTGCCATTTCTCCTACGTATTCGTGTTAAAACTCAAGACAAGTCAAATTTGTTTGGTTTGAGGTTCTTGACAAAAGTGGAAAGAAGAATAAAACAACAACCGTTTTTCTCTAGAGAAATTTTTCAAAGAGAGGGTACTGAGAACAAAGAATTAGGTTTGGCCTTTTCTTTTATGGCTTGGCTTTTGTCCTAATAACAGCATAGATTAATCCACTAATACGTTATTTACCTACCTAGATAGGTAGTTAGAGAAGGGCTACCTATTTTGTTTCTGGGCATGCTGGGCGGTTAGATCTATGAAACCAAATACCCCAAGTATCATTTCTTGTTATTCAAGGGAAAGACACTTAGTGATCACTCACGTCAAAATGTAGTCTGGTTTTCTGCTTCCATTATTGTACTAGTTTGCGCTTTGCACTAATTTGTGTTAAGAGTATTCATCTCTAGTTTCTACCACTGTTTTGTTTTTCTCTAGCTGTTCTCATTTATACTTCAAGTTATAGAAACTTTTCAATTTTGCCAAGATTGAACTTTGGCATTTAGTACTGATAAGAAAAACTGAAAGGTAAGATTAATCTTTATGTTGTCTTGTCAAGGTAGTTATGCAACACGAATTAGTTTTTCTTGAGAAACTCAGCTTCTCAAAAACGTTAAGAGAGGGAGCGAGTAGAGACAAATCGGTTTTCATGATTTAGCATTTAGCGATCATTGTAATTGTGGGGGGTTTTAGCATAGCTTTCTCCACAATAACGTCTTTTAACTAACCTTGCTACCAGTCTCGGTTTCATAGCATATTGTCTTCTCTCTTTTGTTTTTAGCAAGCATCACTCTGTTACTGTATTCACTTGTTAGAACTTATACTGATTTAGGAGGACATGCTATATGGTGTTTAACGGTAATTCTTTATGCATAAATTACTAATGATCGACAACGACTTGCTGCATTCAAATTTTAAACTTTTTTGGTTATCCATGTCTGCAGAAAGGCTTAATATATCCAGCAGCTTAGTGAAACTATTGAGTCCATCTTTTTACAGCTACTGTGGTTTAGAGATTGCCAACTGGAATGCTAGAGGTCATTTTTACCAGTTATTTCATGTTAAGAACAGACACAAGTGCATAATCTCAAATATACGATTTCTGTCTTTACTTATGGTTTTGGAGAAACAAAATTGAACGTTGTGGTTAATCTTTTTTCCCCATTTAACGGCGTTTTCATCTTCTCTTTCCTTTTGTCTCTTACCATTGTCCTCTCTTTGTACTCTTCATTGGAAAATGAAAAAAAATAAAAAATAAAAAACCTCTTTGAAACGAAATGATATCAGTTAGTACTGAATGATGTTAACATAGTAAATTGTAGACTGTAGTCAATGTACCCTGGTAGAATTGGGAAAAGGGTATATGCAAGTAGGAGATCAGACAGAGAGACTCAGATTTGCTGTGTGAAGCTTCAGTTTTATTTAAGTAATATGACAATAATCTCTACAGAAATCTCAGTAGAATTTACATGGATGAAGCTAGAAGAAGTTAGCTCACAAGGACCAGTTTCTCAAAATTAACTTTTATCTTAAGTACTGGTGCTGGAGCTCGAGGATAAGAGAAACGTAAAATTCAAAATTGCTTCCTAGTTCCTGACCTTTTTCTTTTAACTCAGGCACAGTCGTATCAAACCTGTATCCCTCATCTGTGAGACAAGGATTGGACACCATTAATACTTTCCTTATTTCCGACGGAGTGAGACAAGGATTGGACACCATTAAGTCTTTCCATATTTCCGACGGAAATGGATGTGGCGCCGGGTGGAGTGGAGGATTTGGAAATTGTTGCTGACATGCACAATGAGCCATCGATCCATGAATGTTTCTTAGGAAAGGAAAGGTTACTTTGTTGAGGACAGACATTGGAACAAGCACCCCTCTTAGACTTGTGTAGTGCACAGTTGCAATTTTTATGGTACGGTCTCCGTTCAATTTCTGTGTCCCGCATTGATAGGCTTCCTTCAAACACACACTGAAACATCATGCCAGAAGCTCCGAAGGTAGTCATCCTCTTCTATTCTCTTCTTTAGAATGTGTTGAATAAGTGAGCAGTGTACTAGTTGTGTGAGTTGAGTGTTGAAAATTTAGTGGTTTCTGAATCATTTATATAGAGAAGGGTATATATGTATGATAAATGGGGCGTGGGAGAAATCAAAGAGATCATTTTGTACGGTTTGTGGTTCTGTTTTTTGCCAAATTGAAGAAGACTAATTAATAATAACGTTTGTTTCTAAGGCTCTCTGGTTTTTGCACTGAGGGAGGGGGAGAGAGAAAAGACTAGTCGTATTGGCTTCTTGTTCCTGGCTGTGTCTTTGTCTTTGGCTTAAATATTTAAGTATTAGTGGGTTTCTACGCTTTAGTAATAGCTTAGATTGATCCACAAAGACGTTATGTACCTAACTGGGTAGTTAGGAGAGGCTGCATAACTATAATATATGCTTGGCGGTTAACTCTATGCAGCTAACTGATATAGGTCTTGGTCGAGCATCAATTATTCGCTATATAAGTAAAAGACACCCACGATTAACCATGTTAAAACGTACTATGGTTTGTTTATAATTCATATTTGGGTTGAGATAATGAACCTTAGTTTTAACCACAATTTTGTTCGTCTCCGTTCTCTTGCATGGTTCCTAACTTCCTATTGCTTGGAAATTTTGAGATTTTCTGAAAATCATGCTTGGCTTGTTACATGTTGGGTTGAATTCATCATCGAATTGAGGGATTAACTTAACTTTGAATAAGAATTACGTTTGTGCTTGGCTTATTATTGCCCAATTGAAGTTTCCTATGGTCTTTTCAGATATTAATGATATCTTATCAAGGCAGTTATTCAACAAGACAATATATAGTTTTTCTTGAAATATTCAGCTTCCCTCCCTCAAGTTTGTCCCCTACTTGAAAGTTGAAAGAGAAATGGATTTGCATAGTTTCCACTTTTCTCCGTAATAACGTTTTTTAACCAACCTTCTTTTATCTTGTCTTTGGTGAGAATCATTCTGTTACTTGTTCAGCTACAAGGTACAAGTCATGTTAGGGAGATATAAAATATGGTGTTTAACTTTGGCATTTTTACAACAATAATCACTGTGATTTGTATGGACATTCTCATGGTTCTTTGACTTCAACTTTTATGCAGAATGCTACAACATCGATCAGTCTTCTTTTAACGTGCTTGGCAATTCTTGTTCATCAAAATAAAATAGTAAGAGAATATAAACATGAAACTCCTTGGCTTTGACTACACTATTAAAACTACTGCTGCCTGCATTTTGTCCATATGCAGATGAACTTAAACTTTGATTCAATGAAATTTCTACGTTTTTTTTTTTGCCATGTAAAACTACACATTGATGATTTTGATCTTGGTACACAACAATGGGAAGCTAGACTGTGGATAAATTTTTTTCCTAACTAATGACTTAAGAATTATGCAGTGATATTGCTGAAATGAAGTTAGGAAGTTATATTAATGATCAAGAAAAGGAAATGCAGTTATAGACAGTCAACACTTTTAGGTGTATAAGTTTGTGTATGCTACTTCTGTAGTATTATTATTTACAGAAAACGTAGAACGTACATGAATGAAGTTGGAAGAAACTAGCCCACAAGCACTACTTCTCAAGACTAATTGATCTTGAGTGCAAGTGCTGGGGCACCAGAATAAGAGAAACAGAAAATTTAAAATTGCTTTTCAGTTCCGAACCTTTTTTTTTTTTTCTTCCAATTCACCCGAAACAAGCAGTCTCTATCTATGTGTCGAGGAATGAGTCTCAGTCATGCTTTCTCTGTTTCCAGTTCTGGACATGGACGTGTTGCCTGGAAGAGACTGCTGAGAAGAAGAGAATTTGGAAGTTGCTATTGACATGCATAAGGAGCCATCCGTCCATAACTGTTTCTTGGGGAAGGAAATGTTCCTTTGTTGACAAGCATTGTGGCAAACACCCCCTTTTGACTTGTGCAGCGCACAGTTGCAGTTCTTATGGTATGGCCTGCGCTCAATTTCTGTGTCCTTCATTGAGAGACTTCCTTCAAACACACACTGGAAAATCACGCCAGAAACTCCCAAGGTAGTCATTCTCTTCTAGTTCTTCTCTTTGGAATGAATATTTTGATATTGAGGCAGTGAGCAGTGTAAGTGTTTGTGTATATGCAAGTGTTGAGTGTACTGAAACTTGTGTGTGCTTTCTGAATCATTTATATAGATGTGATGTTGAAGCGTTGTAGGGGAAATCAAGAAATAAGTTTGTGCGATTCTGCCTTTTCCTTGTTCAACTCAAGAGTCAAGACAAGTATTCTTTTTCGACATAGAAAGAGGGAGAAAGAAAAGAGGAGTACTCGGCTCGGCTTTTTGTTTTGTTGCTTGGTTTTGGAGTCTAAGTTTCAATGAGGTTTTAGGCTTTTAGTTAGCTTAGATTGATCCATGGAGTCGTTATTTACCTAACAAACTAGTTAGAAGAGTCCCCATATATTTATTTTTAAGCATCCTCCACGGTTCTTTCTATGCAACCAACTTGACATAGGTCTTGTTCAAGCATCTGTTTTCGTTACACAACAGACTCACTATGTCTGTTGTGGAAACCCAACATAGTTTTGTTCCTTCATTAGTTTGCACCAAAAAGTGATGAGATGCTGGATTTTTGGTTTTCAGTACAAAGTGTTCTGTTTGTCTTCTACATGTCTAGGTTCTGGATCTTTTGTTTCTCCAAGTTTTCCAAAACTGTTGAATTTTCCTACCCTTTTCCATTATCATGGAGAGATTAACTATGATTAATATGTTTAAGCTAATTTCATTGAGCTTTTGCAATTGATACTTGTAGGACATACATATGTGCTGAAGAGATAGGTCTGCTGTGTGCTTTAAGGTTGAGACTTTTGAGTTTGTTAAGTTTATGTCCATATGTCCCCTTACAGCTTCAAAGAACATACGAGTGTGTTCGTTCAGACACAGCGTGTTTTTGCAACTCTCTTTCATTTTATCATGTAATTAAGCTGTCATAATCAGGTTTATTCGCCACAATTAGAGCCTTAATCAAAGTAATTCCCCAAAATCCAAGGTCTGATCAATTACAGGCTCAGCTGCAATCAAGGAGTAAAATATCCAAAATATCCTCGAAATTTCTGTTTTTTATAATTACTGATATTAATTTTCAAATTTTTCCGATATTTTATATTTAGTCTATTTTTGGTAAAATTTTCATCGATATTCAATTATGTCGATATATCCATTGAGATTTCTTTTTTTCGAACTATCGAAATTTCCATAATCGTCCATAATTTACTTCTTGGCTGCAATGCTCAGCTTGATACAAGGTTTACTGGTTATAACTTATAAGCCTGGTCAACAATGGATTCATGTGATTTTGCGTAGCAGTCATTGTTTATGGATTTGATATCACTCATCACTCCTGTTATGTTTAGTGCTTCGTGTTACATTTACATGTATTATAAAGAGTGCTAAAACTAATACGGTCTGGCCTTTTGTTTTATGGCTTGGCTTTTTGTTAGAAACTGGAGGCCTTTTGTTATAACGTCTGAACTCGAGTTTCTGACAACCATATGGATGATCTTAACAAGCAAAATTCTAATTATTTAAATGAGGAAGAAAAAGAATATGCAATTCTGAACTCGAGTCATACTCTAGTTTGTTCCGGTTCCATTGCATCGAAGAAAGGTGACCAATCTTTACAGGAAAGTAAGTAAAATTTACATGGGTGAAGCTTGAAGAAACTAGCCCACAAGCAACCACTCCTCAAAATTAATTTATCGAGGACTTGTGCTGGGGCAGAAGAATATGAGAAACTAAAAGTTTTAAAACTGCTTCTCAGTTCCTAACCTTTTTCTTCCATATCACCAGTAACTGTTTGAAGCTTCTGAAAGGTTTCTTGTCTATTGTCTATGTGTCAAGGAATGAACTCCATTCCCATTTTCTCTGTTTTCACTGGACATGGATGTGTTGCCGGGAAGACAATGCTGAGAAGACAATTTGGAAGTTGCTGCTGACATGCATAAGGAGCTATCTGTCCATGATTGTTTCTTGGGGAAGGAAATGTTCCTTTGTGCACATGCATTGGAGAAAGCACCGCCCTTGGACTTGTGGAGCGCACAGTTGCAGTTCTTATGGTATGGCCTGCGCTCAATTTCCGTGTCCAGTATTGACAGGCTTCCTTCAAACACACACCGGAACACCATACCAGAAACTACAAAGGTAGTCATTGTCTCTCTTTTCTCTACTTTAGAATGAAGAAATTTTTTGATCTTGTGTTATGTGTGAGGCAGTGAGCAGTATAAGTGTTTGTGTATGGGTGAATGCTCGAGTGTGTTGGAGCTTGTGTGTGCTTTCTGAATCATTTATATAGTGATGTGATAAATTGGTGTAGGGGAAATCAAGAAATAAGTTTGGACTCGAGGCAAATTCTTCTTCTTTTTTTCTTTTTCCGACATAGAAAGAGGGAGGGAGAAAAGAGAGTACTCGGCTCGGCGTTTTGTTTTGTTGCTTGGCTTTGGAGTCTAATTAGTAACAATGCGGTTTTAGGCTTTCAGTTAGCTTAGGTTGATCCGAGGGTCGTTATATACCTAACAAACTAGTTAGGAGAAGCATCCTCAACGTTTCTTTCTATGCAACTAACTGACATAGGTCTTGTTCAAGCATCTGTTTTCGTTACAGAAGTAACAGACTCACTATGTCTCTTGTGGAAACCCAACATAGGTTTTGTTCTTTCATTAATATATTAGTTTGCAGTTTGCATCAAAAAGTGACGAGATGCTGTTTGTTTTCTACTTGTCTAACTTCTCGATCTTTCTTGCATTCCAATTTTCCATTATTATTTAAAATCAAGTTAAAAACTTCATATAACTGATTAACAAATTTCACTGTACTTCGGCATGTTCTTACTTCTAGCAAATAGAAGCACTGAAGAACTGTATAGTGTTTCATACAATTGATCTATGTCCTTTTGTACCGAGTTAGAATGACATATATGATTATAGATTCATTCAGTAAGAGTGTTTCATCTCTCTCTCTCTCTCTCTTTCTCTCTCCCAGTGCTTTTGGGAATGCATATTGTGAGTGTGAATCACAATCATTTTCTGACTTAGTACTGAGAGAGACAGCAACCGACTGTTGCAATGTGATGCTATGTCACATTACCTTCCTGTCAGTTTAAGCGCCAGTATAGATAAAGACTTTCTGCGTTCGAATTTTCCATTTTCTTGGCAACATGCATGTTTGCATAAGGATGAATTTTTTCTATAAAAATTTGTATTACGCTTCAGTGGTTGCTTTATGCAGTCAATCCTAATATATTTCACTTCGGTTTTTCATCTTGCTGCATTATGAACTTGTGATTGCTCAACATACTTTGCCACTTGCTTTTGCTAGGCTATGACAGGGGATTATTGCCTTGTCTTTATGTTCTTGTTTCCATTGAAACAAGAGACATTACTCTGTTTTCCCTTTCTTGGTGAATCACAAATAGCCAGCACTGGTTGTTTCTGATTATTTACTCTCTCTTTTTTTTTTCTTTTTTTTTTTGTCGAATCTTAGTGTGTCTCAGATTGTTTCGTATTATGTTTCTTTACAATCTGTAACAATTTTTCTTAGAAAGAAAAATTGACAAGGAGATCAAACAGAACAGAAACAATGTAGTAGTGGGTCCCACACCGGCTTTGCGTCCCTACAATGATGAGGTGCTCCCCACCCCAGAAAATTAATATGCAGTGAAGGAGACAGAGATGTTGTTCATCATAATCTTAGATTCTTAGAGAACCATTGCCAGCATCGATCTTAGCTTAGTTAGCATTCTTGTTCAGGTTGCTATAATATATGTGTACGTACAAAAAAAACAAAGGAAAATTTTCTTTCTTTCTTTAAAGAGTAGAGAATTCAAAGAACTCCTGCTTGGATTCTGTCCAACAAATGTACTCAAGTTGCCTGTGTAAAACTAATTAAGGCCAAACTGATGAGATAAGAAGCTAGACTTTTAGATTTCCTTAGCTCAAATGCCAATGAGTTTTGCATTCTGCATTGTGCTAGTGCTGAAATGGTATCAACTGATCGAGTAGATTGTGGAATGTAACAAAAGTGAGGTAGAATATGAGGAAGAGAAGGGCATATGCACTTAGTGAACTGAGACAGTCAGGCTGACTATAAGTCGGTTGTATATATGCAGTTGTATAACTTGTAGTGATGTAGAAACTGGCCATTGTGGCTTTTTGACAATGGTTAATTACATGAAACTAAACTCTGAAGGATTTACATGGGGGAAAGCTAGAAAAACGCACCAATTCCTCAAGATCAAATTTATCTCGAGATTCAGTATTGGGACAGTAGAAGAGGAGAAATGAAAAGTTTAAAATTGCTTCTCAGTTCCTAACCTTTTTCTTCTAACTCATCCGTAACCGTATCAAAAGCTTCTGAAAGAGGTCTGCTTATCATCTGTGTGACAAGCAATGAGCCTCATTCATGCTTTCTCTGTTTACAGTGGATGTAGATGAGTTTCCAGGAAGAGAATGCTGTAAACACAATTTGGAAGTTGCTGCTGCCATGGACAATGAGCCATCCGTCCAGGACTGCTTCTTAGGGAAGGAAATGGTTCTTTGTTGAGAGCAAGTGTTGGAGCAAACTCCCCCTTTGGACTTGTGTAGCGCACAATTGCAATTCTTGTGGTATGGCCTTCGCTCAATTATAGTGTCATGCATTGATATGCTACCTTCAAGCGCACACTGAAACATCATCCCAGATGCTCCCAAGGTATTCATTCTCTTATCTTCTTCTCTTAAACTGAAGATGTTGTATGAGTGTTTGTGTGAGGTAATGAGCAGCGTCAGTGTTTGTTTGACTGAATTGAACATTTTAGTGTCATTAAGTCATTTATATAGAAAGAGATCAATCTGATGTATGCTACTGCAGTGTGGGAGAAATCAAGAAAAAAGTATGTGATACTTCTCCTACCTATTTTGGTATGATATGAGATTCTTGCCAAAGTCGAAAGAAGACCAAGATAAACGGTTTATTCTAGGACAGTTCAGCTTTGAGAATGGAGTATAGTTTTTTTACAGAAAGAGAGAAAAGATAGGTACTAGGCTCCCTTTTGTTATTCGGCTTGGCGTTGGTATCTGAGGATACAGTATAATAGCATAGATTGATCCGCAGAACGTTATTTACCTAACTAACTACTTACAAAAGCTGCGCAATTTTTTTATTAATCATCCTTGGAGGTTATAAGTTCTATGCAACTAACTAACTAACATAGGTCTTGTTCAAGCATCAAGGTTCGTTAATCAAGTAAAACAAGCCAATGTGATGCGCCTTTTGGCTTTTGTTGTTTGTTTATCACTGTTTTCATAGTTCTTGCAGTGCACACCCTTTCTGTTATTACTAAGAATCAGATAGATTCTAGGAACTTTTTCTTTCGGTCTGAAAAACTGAATATTTGGTAGAGGATTTTCTACTTCTAGCACATTTATATATGAAGCCATAGATTGCATACAACTCATATTTCCCCATTTGAATTCACTAACAGTTCGTCATCGAAAAAAAAAAACTCATTAAAAGTTTGACCATTGAATTTGAACTTTTCATTTTTGTTCTGTTATATTTCCATATTGGTTGCTTTCACTGAACTTTTGTCTTGTCCTTCTTCTCTTTTGAGTGGTTATCAGACTTAATTTAGTATTACAACTTTGATCAATTTCACTGTCACTTTTCTCTAGTTTTGAGAAAATCTGTTACATGATACTTAGAATGCATTATGTTCAGGTGTCAATGAATATACCATGATGCTTTCCACAGTGAATATAATGTTCACCGTTTCTTCTTTGAGAAGACGTAGTGTTGCCAATTTCTTTTATCTAGCTACTTTTAGATCCATAAGTGAACCCCCTCACAAATTTCATGTGTAATAGTTTAACTTGTTGGGACTATAATCTGACAATATCTTTTGTAACAGTGAGTTGCTTGGTTTTAGAACTAAACTGCTTTGGACATAAAATTAGTGAGAGCTGTACTGTTATAAAGTAGGGGATCAGTTTCTCAGTCTGACTAGGAGAGCAACAGTGAGAATGGATGTTACTTTTGCTGGACTTTTCCTCTTGTTTCAGCAAGTTGCACTCAGAGAGAATACTACATGAAATCGATATACCACAGCGGAACTTATATTGAGTTTTGTGTCTCCCATGGTTTTACTGTATTCACATTCTCCCACTTTCTTTGAAAGTACATTATACTATGTAAGAAATAACACTAGCAAGTGATATCTGAAATCACTATATATGCTAAGAGGATATGCAGAAAGTATTCCGAAACGCTTCTCAGCCACCATCTTGGTGACACTATTGGTTAACCTTAGTACATTTTGAAACCAGCAACTATCTGAGATATATTTCTGATATCCGGCAAGAAAAATATAGGAAGAGAGGGAAGTGTCGCAAGGAAACCCGAAAAATCATATATTTCATCTTCTGTTTCCTGCTTCCCTCATCTCTTTTCTATCTCCTATCATTGAAATAGCAGAAATGAAAACTTCATCAAAGTCATCTGGATAATCTACACAATTGATGGTATCATGTCTCTACGAGGAACAGAAAAATATTGCATTGTGCAGGGGCATTAGTATGGGTCCCACATCATTTTATGAGATTAAAATATTTCAAAAAAAAATCCTTTTATATATATTTTGCCTAGAGAATAAAAGACTAAAAAAAAAATCCTGCTTCTTGTCCATATACACACATACCTACGTTCTTATATATGAAAACTCTGCTTATTTTTTTTGTCCAATGTAGCACTAAATCATGATGTTTTTTATCTTGGAATCTTTGTGCATCACAAGAAAAGCTAACATTTTTTTAAGAACAGAAAACAATGCCCTCTAATGAGTAATGACTTGGCTCAAATACTACTATGATAATGCCTTTGCATCTGATGATGTTAACATGTAATGTACCAGAAGAATGTAGATGTAGAATTAATGGGAAGGGATGTGCGTAACTACGTATGCAATTATGAACTCAGACAGAGTCAGATTCTGAGGTTGTACAAATCTTTGTATGAAGCTTAAGTTGTATTAGTCTTTACAGGAAACTCAGTAGATTTTACAAGGATGAAGCTACGAAAAATTATCCCACAAGCACCAAAGTCCTCAAAGCTAATTGATATCGAGTACTATTGCTGGGGCTTAAGAAGAAGAGAAACAAGAAATGTAATATTGCTTCGCAATTCCTGACCTTTTTCCTTCTAACTCATCCGTAATCGTATCAACAAGCCTCTGAAACTTCTTTATATTGTCTATGTGACAAGGACTGAACTCCATACACAATTTCTCTGTTTCCGGTTGACTTATTGGATGTGTCTCCAGGATGAGATGAGACTTTGGACGTTGCTGCTGACATGCATAAGGACCCATCTGTCCATGATTGTTTCTTGGGGAAGGAAATGTTCCTTTGAGGACAAGCATTTGAGCAGGCACCCCCTTTCGGCCTGTGCAGCGCACAGTTGCAGTTTTTATGGTATGGCCTTCGCTCAATTTCGGTGTCCTGCATTGACAAGCTTCCTTCAAAAACACACTGGAACACCATCCCTGAAATCCCCAAGGTAGTCATTCTCTTCTCTTTGATGTCTTTAAAGTTTAGAATAGGAGAGCTTGTGTTTGTGTTTTAGACTTTGAGGCAGTGACAAGTGAGCGGAGCAGTACTTGTGTCTTAGGGTGGTGAGTGTTTGTTGAGTGTGTTGAAACTTGTGTGTGCTTTCCAAATCATTTATATGAGAAGGAGCTTAATGTAGGATATGGTGTGGGAGAAATCAAGAAATATTGTTTATGCTATTTCTCCTATATACTCTTGTTAAACGCGAGACTAGTTTGTTATATTCATGCCAAAGTGTTGTAGAAGACTAAGACGACAAACGGTTTTTACGAGGGCAGTTCAGCTTTGTGAGGAGGGAGAGAGAAAAGAGAAGCATCAGCTTGGCTCTTTGTTTTGCAGCTTGGCTTTGGAATCTAAGTATTCGTTAGTGGAGCTTTTTGTTTTTGTTTAGCATAGATCAATCCGCAGGGAAGTTATTTACCTAACTAATATAACTAACTAGTTAGGAGATCCATTTTTATATTGAGCATGCTCTACGGTTAGTTCTAAGCAACTAACTTACAGAGCTCTGTGTCAAGCATCAGTTCTCGTTATGCAACTAAAGGAATCTCTCCTAACACAGTATGTCTAAGTAGCTGTAAAAGTGTAAATTGTAATTTCATATTGCTTGGTGAAATTGAAACTCATACACCTGATATTTACCTCATCTCATACAGATTAAACATGATCTTTATATGTCGAACAAACTGTAAATTTAAGGGCTCGATAAACATATAGCTTCCAATTTCTGACTTATAGAGCGTTGCTTCGACTAGAACTCTCGTGTCTGATCGGTTTAAGTGACTGTCAGCGTTAGTAAGCCTTCATTTTCTCTTTTTTTTGGCCAAGGATCTTATGAATATGGCATATAACCAAGAATGTTAATTAGCTTCCAACTGCAATTGTTTGGGGGTGATCCAATTGTAATGTTCTGATATAACCCCTTGTAACTTTCCATTGTGAATGTATGTTATGAACTCAGACAGTCACTCTATCAGGTCTTGTAAGTTTGTTGTATGAAGGTTCAGCTGTATTGAACTATTACATAGAAACGTAACAAGCTTTTATTACATTGAAATTAAGCTACGTTCTAAAAGTTACACGGAAAAGGTTAGCTCACAATAAGCACCATTTCCTCAAAATTAATTATTCTTCAGCTAAGCAACGTATAAACAAATGAGGTGGCTTGGCAGGAGAGAAACATATATTCCAAAAAGTCTGTGCCAAAAGGAGAATGTGCTCACAAGTTTGCTCAAAGATGACAAGACCTCATTCTTGTACTTCAAGACTAAGCTTTGTGGTCTTCAGAATTCAGATTGTTTCAAGTTTCCATTGATTCTGCCAATTACTATGGCACGTGATGAATGAAGTGAATACAAGACATTTGCCTTAGCAAAGAGAATGGTGCATCGAAACTGAAATTACGATGAAGGCATGGCAGACGTCTACAATATCTGAATCGTTAAGGAGTGGTGATTGCTGTCATGCTATATGAGATATGTAGAGTGCTAAGTGATGATGCATAATTATATATGGAGGGCACCAGTACCATATTTCTTGGCATACCTCTTGTGTCATAAATCAGTGGAGGTTTGCAAACATGAAATGCATGCATGACTACACTTTGAGAGGGAAAAATACTGGAGTACTGGACCAACCTACTAGCCAAGTTTTAATCATTAAGGCGTTAGTTTCTCCAATTTTGCAAAAGCTGCATGATCTAGCAGCAACAAAGTTTGTGTTGCTTTATAACAAAAGGACATGCAGGGGGGGCTTCAAACCTCGTGTTGGCAGCAACGATTTTGAAAGAAGAAGTCACGGCGCAATTAATGTTACATCCAAAGCGAGAAGGTGGAAGAGAGACTGCAGCTTTCTAAAAGTTTCTAGCTTGGGGCATGAAGATTTGTGACAACTCATTATAGCATTCGCAGCTACAATACAGAAGCAAATAACCTATTTGAGGTTTAATTATAGCTTTTTGCCGACAATCTTTCAAGACCAGTATGTGGTTTTGAAATCTCATAGTTAATTTAAATGCCAATTACATCGGCATTGAGGAGAGCATACTTTGCAATGGAGGCATAGCTACATCATCTCCTAGTTGTCCACCAAGAACAGGAGCGTATGTCTAATCACGCATAGAGGCACCATCATTGTTCTTACTTGGGGGGCTACGAAGTATGCATGCCTATTACAATTTACAAACAACTTTTGAGTTGTTCATAGAGCACGATGAGTTGGAGCTAACACAAAGACAGAGATTTGGCATTCGCCGGAAGAAATAATATGGAGGACGCTCTAATATCTTTTGGAGGAATGAATATAGAGTTGACGACAGTTCAAGAAGAGTACATCTTTGGCAAAACGTTCAAAGCAACAACACAAGTCTTGTTGTGTCTGATCACCACAAGGAGCTTGTAGAATCATGGAGCCAAATTAATGCAAGCATACAAGGATGTAAGTTCAACTCTACAGTCAGCTCAATTACATCAGGTGCTACGAAGGAAAGCATATATCTGAGGCTCAAAGTTCAAGTTTAATCGGCTTATGTTCATCCCAACACTTAACCAAGTAGTGGTTTACATTCGCCACATCCAATTAAACTGGGGGCTACACTACACACATTCTGCCAATTATTTTTTAAAACTTTTCGAGTTTTGATTTATTTTTCCATTCTTAGAAACCGATCCCTGCGGTTTTAAATTTTATCTAATGTTTTCTGGGACATTTGACTTGCTTATTAGGCTTATTAGCAGTAGCAGTTGTCAGGAGACATGGTTTCTTGAGGGCAGTTTACCGAGCAGCTCCACACTTTCTAGAAGTCCAAATCAAGCATCCATGGCTTTATAAATGTTCTACTAATTCCAAGGATGAATTTCAGACATTCCACTGCTCAGAAATCACAAGGAAATCGCATGGAAATCATTATCCAAGTCAGCCCCTTCAATGAGGGAAATCTGGAAATTTTCAGATCTGGCTTCCTCTGAGGCATCTTCGTGGCTCATTCACGCCTTCTTGCTATCTGTTCGCCCTACACAATTTTTATCCATGATATGGGACTACAACTCTGTAAAATAATCATGCCATTAGCTGCTTTGAAGCATGAGTTATGAGCTCAAGAAGTCAGCCAGAAAATAAGCAAAAGCTGGAAATTTCAGAATCAGCTTTCCTGGAGCTATTTTGTGAGACAATTCACGCCATCTTCCAAGGTTCTTTTTGCTGTTTTCTCTACTATATATTCAAGCACATATTTTTTTTTACATTTTCAGCTCAAGAACCGATCAGAAAAATCATCCGGACATGGCGTAAATGGTGCCTAAAGTTGGTATCCTGAGCAGCAAAATTTCACTATGCTTTTTGTGGAGTTGGTTTCTTGGCTTCTTGGAAGTTTCTCATGAAGGAGTTGGTTCAATTCTGCTGCCACGACATCATACATCCATCATAAAAACAATCAGTAAGTGGTTCACAAAAGCTTATTCAATTCATCTGAAGTTGGCTTCATGAAATGTGCCTACTTTGAGGCTAAGTTCTATTCGGTTATTGTTAAGACCAATACCAGTGGTCTTTCTACCTTGTTTAAGCAAGCATGGGGGGGGGGGGGCTTCTCCTCTGTGTTAAGATGTCGATATTGAGCTTAAGGCATAATCTGATCAGAATGTGTTTTACCATTTTCGAAGTCCAGGTATTCATGTTGAGTGCGTTGATTATCATATTAGTGATTAATTGTACTTCTCTGTGAATCGTTTGGAAACCTCTGCTTACTGTCATTCAAAGACCTATCTCTGAGGTTTGTTTCTACATTCGCTTGAGCTAAGTGTTTTCTTAATTTGGTGTTTGTTAATTAAGCCAGTAAGTGGCTTTCGTCGTTACAAATGCAACATTGGAGGCATAGGTCTTTTCAGTCAAGACGCATGGCTTTTCCTTCAAGACGTGAGGTGCTATGTTTTAGGGTAAATTTACACCCCCTAGATTTGTAAATTGTTGAACCAGTTATGTGATTCGTCGTGGATATGATCGAGTATCTTTGAAGATATTCGTTATCAAGGTTAAGCCAAGCCTACTTGAAGATCAAGCTATTTTGGTGTAAATCCGGGATATTATCGATATATCATGGATCCGGTAATTAGTGGAGGATTGCTTGGTTACCAAGATTGAGTTAGAATGAAGGATTTGCATTCAAGAAGGAGTCTTAGACGTGTGCCATGCTAGTAAGGAAGGTTTTGTTACCTTTGTGATTAAGGAAGACATATGGTGTTATCTAAGAAGGAAGTTAATCATCCTTGATTCTTTATTTTTCAAGAGAAGCCTAATACGAGCATAATCTTTGGTCATATGAGGATTACATTCTTTAATTGCGTTTGAGTGCATAAAGGTGATATACATGCACGTCCGAGTTGGAAGAGTCATAAAGCAACATCGAGAAGATCTCCAAAAATCATATTGAGGTAAATATTTTTACCTAGACATCATATCTGATCTGATACGCGAACCGATACATGCGGTTCAATTCAATAAATATATTTCTTTCCCATTGGGTAATTACTGGCTGAATATTTGCCTTAGTATGCAAGTCATTCGCGAACCCTAGCCGCTCAGTTCCATATATAAGGAGGTTCTAAGCGAATGACGACACCCCTGACAATTCAACAAAACTGCATCACTGCAAATTGGACGCCGCACAGGAGCACCCAATCTACCAAAAAGCCTCTCTATGGAGCACCACCAAAGCCTCATCGCGAGCAAATCCCACTCCACTCACCAGCCTCATCCCGAGCAAAAAGTCCACCCCCAATTCATAAAGCCTCATCGTGAGCACAAGTCCGCCCCATTGTTAAGGAGCAATCCTTAGCAAATATCCCTTTAATTTTCGTTGTTTAAGCACCCTAAGAGCAATCTTAGGTTTGGTAAAAGGCCCCAGCAATTGCTTGGAGCAGAAGTCAGAAGAAAGAGCGCACAACAACAGATCAAGAAGGTTACGCTGAACCCAGAAGCTTTGGCACGCCAGCATCTCAAAAACACCAGCCAAACACTAACATCTGTCCGGTGAGAAATGAGCCCCATTTTCCATTTCTCAGTCTCAGTTAGAGGATTTGGATGAAGAGAATTTGGAAGGAACTGTCGCTGATATGCGCAGGGACTGTCCCTCCATGATTGTTTCTAGGAGAACGAAATATTGTTCCTTCGCTGAGGACAAGCATTGGAGCAACCACCACTCTTGGACTTGTGCAGTGCACAATTGCAGTTCTTATGGTATGGTCTTCGTTCAATCTCAGTGTCCTGCATCGATACGCATTCTTCAAACACACACTTGAACATCATACCAGAAACTCCGGAGGTACTCATTCTCTGCAAATACAGGATATTCTTTAGGGAGAATATCTTGTACCTTGTGTGAGTCTCTAACTTTTGCTGAAACCATATTTTGCTTTCTAAATCGCTTATATAGAGAAGGGATCAGTATATGATAACTAGAGTATAGGAGAAATCAAAGAACTAAATCTCTGCTGCCACGTACTCTTGTTGAACACAAGAGTAGTTTGGTATGATATGTGGTTCTTCCCAAACTTTAAAACTAGACTTGGGACAAGCAGAATAGCTTTGTGAACAAGGCTCTAAACTGTGCATACACAGAAGAGAGACATTTAGATTTGTTTCTTGTTTTGTGGCTTGACTTTGGAAACTAAGGATTATTGGAGGTTTAGGCCTTTACAAATAGCTTAGGCTATTCCGCAAAGACGTTATTTACCTGACTATATATGTAGATAGATACAGTTCAAGAGCTGCCGATTTTATATTCATGCATCTCTGACGGTTAAATCTATGCAACTAAACTCTCTCTAGATCTAAGTCAAGCATCAATTTTTCGTTATACAAGTAAAAGACACACTATCATGAGGTAATAAACGACATAATGGGGTAAATCTCTTAGGTCTGTCATTAGCTTGACATATTTATATGTTTAGCGGTTTCATTACTCTATTAACTTTGAACAGCACTTGGTGTTAAAATATTGAATCTTCAGGTTAAAATACCAAGTAATTTCTATGTCCATGTAGTTTTTCTATTGCATAGCCTTTTCAGTATTATGTTATATAAATTGCTTCTGGAAGACTAGAACCTATGAGATGGAGTTGGACTGCTTAATGTTTCAAACAATTGATTCCTTATCTCTAATTGAAGCAGTCTTTGTCCAGATATAGCTTCATGTAGGCTGAGTTTCTTTATTGCAGAAATAGACATGTTAAAGAGTAAAACAGGACATGACTCTACTGGGGAGGCCCCTTTGAAGTAGTTAGTCCTAACTACAGTAGGAAGTTCATTCATGCATTTCTTAATACCAGTGTTTGCCCTGCTGCTATGGGAATTGGTTCTAATTCCGGCCGACTTAATCGCAGAAAATTCAAAATGAAGTGACTGAAATATGAAACTGTTTTCACACGACATACACGTATTGATAAACCTTCAATGTAGATGAGTCGAATGGTTGTGGTGAATGATGACGTACAGGGAAGTTAACATTTGAAGTACCCAGGGAAAAGGGAATGTTATCTGAGGCCTTAGTATGGGCTGCAGTACTCAACAACTCATTACCTTCCTTAATTCGTTTCCTCCTCTATGACTATAGTAAGTGATCATTATTCGAGTCCTTGTGCCTATGAGATCTAGCTCTACTGTAGGCAAGTGATTCGTCCAATGGTGATCATGTGTCTAGGTTTTCTTGTTTTAGGCAAGAAAAATCTCAATATTGATCTTCTTCTGAATTCCGCATTGTGAATTGATGCACAATTGCACAAATTCCTCGCTCTTTACTTATTGTACTGAAAATAATGCAAATTCATAAGGTTTTGATGGTGGTGAGAATCATATGACTGTAGAAGTGCCAGGATCAGTGCTAATGGTCCTTAATTCACAGATCAATGTCATCAGCTGGTTTCATATGCCTATATGATCTCGATGGACATCTCTATGTCGAATTAGGCAAGAACCAATATCTCAATGTCGATGTTTCTAATTTCCGCATAGTAGATCGACTAATGAATTCATCTTTATTTCGGTGTTGTAAATGCAAATGCAGAAGGAAAATTTTCTGTGGCAAGGATCAAATCCGCCAGTACTCTAAGCAAACTGTCTGTTACACCCTTTTGTGTTGCAACTCGTGTTTAAGTTTCCGGCCATTGAAATTGAACAAACTCTTAGTCAATGATGTTTTCCTAACCTATATTGGCCTTGATTTTGGCACCACATGAACTTGGGAACTTTGGAACCAAGAAATCCTTGGCAGCTTCTTAACCCGTAGCTTGTGTTTTCATCAATGTACTCTTTTCTTGGTACAAGTTAGTTACAATTACAAAGACACACACTACAATTAGAGATTGAGTAGTGCATAGTTTATTGCCAGTTTTTGTTTCTATCCGATATGGAAAAATTCTATAATTGATGAAGGATAAAGTGTAAAGACAAGAGATAGCAAGAGAATTATCATCTTATTCATTGATAGGTGTCCTTTATATAGGGAATTACACAATACTAATATGGTAAAGATATGAATATATAGATCTAGTCAAACTACATATCCTAATGACATAAGGCCAAGGCACACGTAAAGAATGTATAGAAAGATATAGAATATCCTCGAACACTCCCCTTTGTGTCGCACGCTGATATGCCGATGGTGCTGATATGTTGCCTCATCAAAAACCTCGTCACGTCACAAAAACCCTGTGGGAGAAAAACTGAACCTTGATCGTAGGAGAAAAAGAGTACAACGCACCATTCACATTTGATAGTGACATGTATGTATGTGCTAGACTCCCCCTGAAGTTCGCACCTCCCCCTGATCTTTACATCAATTATAAGGCTCTTCCTGATTTTTACTAATCACGGAAGTTTTAACAACTTAGCATGTCCATGCTATTTAACATGTCTTCAAATGTGGCATTAGGTAATGATTAACTAAATCATACATATTGTCCTCAAACATGATCTTTTACACTTTAGAACTTGAGGAGAAAGCCGCTTGTGAACTCAAAACATAAGTTCGTGCAGAAAATTGGATTTCCGTGCAGCATGACCTTCAGTTATTAGAACAGCTGTAACTTCCTTTAGGAAATACGTATGAATAAACCGTAAATGGTTTTGGAAACCAGACTAATTTATCTTTCCAACCATATATTGCACACATTCTAGTTCGTCAGGAGCTGTTCACAAAGTCCAGTCAAAATTCACTTTTTTGCCAAAGTCAGATTTGTCCTACGTTACGAAAACGGTCATAACTCACTCAATATGATAGCTATGATGAAATGGTTGATGTCCTTGGAAAGTAGACATATAGACCTTTCCAATGGTACCAATTTCACCATTTTCCAGTGAGTGAAATTTCATGTAGGTCCCGTGAAAGTTGACCTATGAAACTTGGCATATTCTGATTTCGCTATTGATGTGTCTTTCTTATGTAGGGATAGAATAAGCCTCAACCTTTCATACCATTAAGTATTGAAAAAGGAGTTACTGCCATTACATTGGTATTACGTGGGATCATAACTACACTTAGCTTTTACAACTTTTCATAGCAAATGAGATGTCAAGTCTTTCGTATTGTGTTGAGTACATTGATGTTTCTTATTGTACTTAGATGGGAACTCCATCTCTTAACACATATTTGTCATCTTGCTTTAGACAAAACAATGGATCTCTCTTTAGAGCAAAGACTTTGACTAATCATGGGAGTATATGTAGGCCTCACTAGTTATAGAGTGTCTAAGCCGATTAATGGAAAATCATCATCAATACAGTTATCGAGTACATTTTCGAGACCGTGTCTTCCCAAGATCTTTTTCTTCGGTTGTTGATATATATGGGCATCTATTGATCCATCAAGAGTCCATGTAAATCCGAAATAAACACGCAAAGGCATAATTCACCATATCCCTGCTTCTAAATCAAGTAGAGTCCATATGCGTTTCAATACCTTTAACAAACGCATGCTCCTGTGGTCTGGAGCCACTTGATTCGGAAGAATGAAGTCTATTTAAGACTTTCATGTATATCTTTGATCCCATAGAGATGTTATTATGACCACATTCATAGGCTGCATGTTCAGTTATTCGGAAACTACCAAACTGACAAAGTAGTGGAGTTCAATGACATCCATTACGAGAGCATATCTCATCGTAGTCGATCTCAGTGCGTGTTAGTGAGAGACCTTGCGCCATAAGGTGAGTCTAAGCTCTTGTTCTCATTACGCTATCTAACAAAGACACAGTTGATAGGGTTTAGCTTGCGGTGTCGACATCACCTGTCCAAAGACCTATCTCTTTGTTAATGTCGGATCACATCTTTCTATTAGGCCAATCAACTAAGTTGATAACCATCAACGAAAGGTGATTCGATAGTTGACTCATTATCACACGTCCCCATGTACACTAGTGTAATACTTGTAGAGATCTCTATATAGATTGGATTTGACATTGAGGCGTCCCCCAACGATAATCACAATTCAAACTTCATGAGATGAATTTGAGTATCATTGATCAATGGATCAGGTTGTGCCAAGCTCGCTTTCTTCCTAGTGCAAGAAAGTATCGAACCTAAGGGCCTCCTTCCTTTTGGGGAGCCACACGGCCTTATGACACCAATTTTTCCACTATATGGCGTCACCATTTCACCATCTATGGTGATGGCGTCAAGACCAACACCTTTTGGTCGCCCTATGTCCTTTTGTAAGACATCAATCCTTGCAGACATATTTGCAACATGTGATCTCGTCACTTTAACACTTTAAGAATTTGGGATCAAAATGAGACTTAGTGTGGACAAACCACGTCGTTCCACTTGAACACTTGTGTTCTTATCTCCCCCTAACGGCGGGAATATTGTCTCATCAAAATGACAATTCGCAATTTAGTGATGAATGAGATCGCCTGACAAGGTTTCTACATATGTGGATTATAGGTGGAGGTTCATATCCAATCGAAACTTATTCATCTCAAATGATCCATCATTGTGCCCAGTGGCATTGCGATTTGGCACCTAGAAATAACATCTAGCCGAGCTCAAAGATTGGAGATCCGTTTCAATCCTGTCGAGCTTAAGGATTGCAATTTCGTGTCAATCCTAGTACACAGTCACGAGTTGTAGTACAACAGTATTCAATGATGGTGGGTCGTAAATGAAAGGTTCCACATATACTAAGCGAAGATTCGCCTGAGGCATCTAGTACGTCAAAACTCAAAAGGAGTAGAATGTTACATTGCTCTTGCATACAAAACCAAGTTGTTATGAGACTCGATAGAGGTCAGAAACAATTCTTTAATGGTTTTTCCTTCAGATTGATCAAGCACAATATGAAAAAGCCGTGAATTGATCAAACACAATTCGAAAAAAAGGCCTCGGATTGATCAAACACAATCCGGTGATATGTCGAGGTTGATCATACACAACTCGGACAAGGAAACAAGAGTGATCAAACACACTCTTGACCTGTGAATAAAATTCTGGAATTTTTGGTACCTGCACGCATAAAATCTCAAGCATAGAATGAAGATGGAGAAGGGAGAAAGAATTTTATCCCCCCGAGTTATGCCAAAGTAAATAACTGTAATATTAAAACTTACTTGCTAGTTTGCCAAATAAACTACGTTTATAGGAGCTCTAATGAGTTTGAGTCGATTGCAGGCTTCAACCGAGGGTTGGGAACCTTTCTGCCTTTCCTTGGAAGACGAGCAATATTGAAATCTTTGGTTTCTAGAGGCTGCTGAGAGGAGAAACACGTTTTGCCTACTTTTACTTCGAATTTGGGACTGAAAATTTTACATAATGAGAAGCTTTGGATGGGGAAGCTGCTGTCAAAAATTCAGGTTGATCGGAGCAAGGGAAGGTGGTGAACCGGTGGTCGATAGCGGCGGCGGTCTGGAATCTTCTGAGGGCCGGTTCAGAGACTTTCCAACCGGTTCTCATGGTGAGGCCGGCGGCGTTGGATCCAGGACGGAGAGATCTTTCTGGGGATGTAAAATTCCGGCGGAGGGAAGTAGGAATTTTGGTCAGAAATCGAGAAAAACAAGGCCGATTTTAGGGTTTTGGAAAACAAATGGTGGGCTATTGGATCTAGGGTTAGAAAAAAGTGCATGATAACGTGATGAAGGATAAAGTGTAGAGACAAGAGATAGCAAGAGAATCATCATCTTATTTATTGATAGGTGTCTTTTATATATGGAATTACACAATACCAATATAGTAAGGATATGAATACATAGATCTAGTCAAACTACATATTCTAATGGCATAAGGTCAAGGCACACATAAAGAATATCTAGAAAGATATAAAATATCTAGAAAGATATAGAATATCCTAGAACAATAATATGTTAATGCATGTGAATGATGTGATACATCAACTTTGTAAATTGAGTCATCAAACTAGAATATTAGTCCTCAGAGTTGTAATATGAGTCCTTAAAATTGTAAAATTTTCTAGTTACAACATTAGTCATCATATGTCCTTAAAGTAGTAAAATATGTGTTTAAAGTGGTAATTGAGTCCTTAAAAAAAATTGTAAAATTTTCTAGTTACAACATTAGTCATCATATGTCCTTAAAGTAGTAAAATATGTGTTTAAAGTGGTAATTAAGTCCTTAAAGTGATTAAAAAAATTGATACAACTTTGAGGACTCATATTATCACTTTAAGGACAAATGAAGACTAATGTTGTAACTAATTTTTTTTACAACTTAGACTCATATTACAATTTTGAGGACTAATATTACTATTGTGATGACTAATATTACTATTGTGATAACTCATTTTACAACTTGAGGACAAAATTGATGCATAACACACCTTACCCTTACCCAACCATATGGACACACCTTACCCAACCATATGGACACACCTTACCCTTACCCAGCCATATGGAGTGCGTACCTATCTCTCTATCTATTCGATGTGACCAGCTTCATCGGAGGTAATTCAAATTCAAACCTTTTGAACGAGAAAAATATATATCTTCTATATATGTGCTTTTACTCGATCTTTCTCTTTTTGGTATAATAATATTATGAAAGACTGATTTGGGAGCTGCGTTGAACATGGTAGAGCCGACCATGAACCCATCCAACCAAGAATACGTGTGTGAGTAATGTTTTCCAGATCAATGCATCTGCCAGCAAACACTCAAAGGCTAGCTGTGTCCACTATGATGTGATTCTCGATCCGAAGTTCCAAACTTAAATAATGATCACCATTTGGTCCATTATTCCCAATACAAATCTACATGAACCGATGATAAACACGGACTTGAAAGAATTCCCGGACAAAATCCGATGACATCTCGGAAACGCATCTGTGACCCCATAGAGAAAGGAAATGAAGCTCAAATAATGTGACCCTTCTTATTAAACAACTAATATTTGATTGAGCATTTTGTAAATATCTTTTGAATAGTAACTCCTGAATCCCCAATTTGGTTTTGAAGGAAAACGAGGAAGACGAAGACCCAGAATCTGAAAACCATACTCGATGTCAAGTTAAGGTCAGACAATCAAACTGAAAATGAAGCAAAGATTGAAATTAAAAAACCCTTTTGCATGATTTCACTTTCTAATTACAAAGATGAAAGGATTTGATCAATAACATCATTGCATCACCAGATGAACAGAGTAGCTCAAAAACATGGCCTTAATTCTCAGATCTTGTAACCCTGATCGAGTGTCAAACAACATCAGATCCAAATTTACAAAACTCCCAACATTGTAAAGTCTCTCAATAGTTATTCATACACAAAGATCATGTACAACTTTACCTTTTATGCTAAAATCATATTCGTCACCATCTAAATTAAGAGCAAAACAACTCAAATTGTACACATCAAACCTTAAAGAAGACAATATCTTCTTCCTCTTCCTCCTCCTCAAACGCACTCAACCGATCGAACGACCCCACCGATCCCACCGAACCCAACCGGTGATGCCTCACTGCTGCCGCAGCCGGTGACGTAGAAGGCGAGGAATGGCCTGAACAACAAGAACCATTCGCCACCACCAAACCCAAGTTCCCTTCGCTCCATGCCCGCCTCAAGGGATACGACACGCTTTTACTCTTCTGCCCTCCATGCGTGCATTGCTGCTGCTGCTGCCTGTACTTCTTGTTCTCCGACCTGTTATGCAAAGCGCATCCGCAGTTGCGGTGGTAGGGCCGCCTCTCCTTCCCTACGTCGCTGCCGGAAATGCACCCCTCGTATGCCCCACACCGGAACAACCCGTCAGCTCCAGCAGCAGCCATGTCTACGAACGTCCGTTTGAATATCGATCAAACAGACAGCAAAACACCACTGTGAAGGGTGTTGATGGTGATCTCTGAAAAGCTAGCTTTTGTAATCTAGAAGCAATGGAAACGGTGAAGGTATATATATAGAGAAAGAGAGAGCGAGAAAGTAGTTGTCAGGTAGCGATAGCAGCTGGCTAGGGCAGTAAAATAAGCGTTGAAGGCGTGTCTTGTGGGAGACGAATTAGGTTAAAACATAACAAACTCTTTCATTGTTCTTCTGCAACGTAGACACACGTGATGACGTATGAGGCTTTGGCAGTGTCCATCTGGTCGGGTTTGATCGAGTTAGAGACCTATATAATCGTAATCGAGTTATTTTAGGAAATTATTTAGGCTATCATAGAAAGAGTTAGGAGAGAAAGTTAGGGGAGCTAGTGAAGTTACCAACAAAATTGGTCTTGGGTTGCCCTAAGACTCTACAACAACTATTTGTGTACACTCTTTTGTTGGTGTGTGTTTGGTATATGCCCTAGTTTGTTCTCACAATTTATCACTAGGAAGTTTATAGCGATTATCGGATTGATTAGAGAAGAACAAATTTTTCTTGGGGTTACTTGTTGATGATCATTTGAGAACACCTTGTTGCTTGAAGAGGAAGAAATTAAAGCGTATTTACATTCACATTAGGAGCAGGTAAGATGGATTTCTTGTTGATCTAAACATTTCAAACATCTTAACAAATACTTTGTATGTGAAATATGATCATAAAAATATAATCATAACGAAACCTCTCGAACAACCCAAATTTACCACATAAGCTTGAAGATGGTGATGATTCCGATCCTTTCGGTTGTTCCTTGTATGAAATAAAATGAAAAGATTGTTTACCTAAAAAATGGGAAGATCTATACCCTCTAGCTTTGTAACAAAAAAATTCAGATGCATATTTTGGTGCCTTGTAGATTTGATTCCACACCAACACCACCACCTGCGGAGTATATGGATCGGAAATGAAACGGTGGTGTTGCTTGTGCTAGCTCGTGCTTCAGAATTATAGCAAACCTCCATTACTAAACGTAATTTGTTTACTCAAAGGGGGCAAGAAATGATTTAACTATGTATCAATGTGGTTTTGCTTGGTTTAGTGAGCTTGTTGTCAGGTCATGAACTTAGAAAACTACTATACTATACTACACATTTGGAATCTCATGCATGTAACCGAGTGTTGGTACACATGACACATGCACCAGAGAAGTAACAAATGTAAGGTCGTCATGTGAGACCAGTGGCCTAGCTAGAACCAAGCAAACCCATGTGAGTCTGTGCGGTAAGGGCTGCACTTTCGGCACTCATTTGATCGGTGCACAATGCAATTCATCTGCTCCACGTATATACCGAATGCATGTAACAATGGTTAGAATTCATATGTGTCTTCTACTATGAGTCTTCTACGCTGTTCTAAACTATTTAAACTTTAAAGTCGAGAATCGTTACATTAGTTCATTGTGTGAAACATATCAAAAAATACAAAAACAGTTAGCTAGTGACTAAAACAATTCTCGATTCTGAAGTTTCAATACTATATTTCAAGATTGGTCGAGTTTAGAAGCTGTAAAACAATTCTCGATTCCAAAGTTTCAATACTACATTTCGAGATGGATCGAGTTAATAGGCGGTAAGTCATTAATGGGAATGCATGCTACAGCAGTCAACAATGCTGCAGATTAAAGTTGCCAGCAGTCGCGCGTTTAAACTTTCCAGTGAATAAAGTCGTCGGCAACCATGCACAGTGGTTAAAAAGGGCCCGGATTCTGGTCCTCATTTCTTCTTCGTCTTCTTTACACCTTTCGACTATAGAATCTTTAAAACCATAAATGGCAGCCAGAGCCAGCAAAGAAAATGTTATGAAAATAAAAGGGCCCTAAAGATACCATTACCGACTAAGTATATATATCTCAACGGACACCAAGTACCAGACTCCATAATGGCATTGCACCCACATTCCCATATCTAATATCCAGCTCGGAACTGGTCCACTTCTCCACTGCCTCATCTATCTCTGTTTCTTTAGTTCTATTCTATTATTAAGACATTTGATTCCACATTAAATATCTAAAAATAGAAATCGGGTTCGGTTCGGGGTTCGCCCGTCTCGAGTTGGGTTAAGCAGAGTAGGCCTCGGGTGTGTTGATATATATGGGCCGCTATTGGACTGGAATCAATGAAACTTTTTTTGGATTAGTGCAACCGAATAACACGACGGTGGTACACAATGCCATTTTAACCATCTATATCCATTCATGTGTGGAGTCCATCATGCATCTGTACTAATGTTAGCTAATCTAGTCATGAATCAACGGTGGATCTAGGATTTTAGGTTGGGGTGGGTTAAAAAAAAAATCTTAAAGTTTTTTAATTTTTTTTCTTCTATATTTTACATATCACATTTTAGATTAAAAACATATCAAATAATCACGTAGTTAACTGATCATTAAGAAATCAATGTTATAACATTTTATAGAAATTCGATAACAAAAATTAAAGATAAAAGAACATACATACTCAAATTGAACTCTACGCTCTTGAATATAAGCAAAATATAATAACTAAACACACAATCATCGCTCTAACAATACAATAAACTAGTGTATAATCACTAAACCTAACTAAACAAAAAAACACAATCTAATAACTATGAATCAAACGTTGGTACTATTACAACTATATATATATATATACATATCATTAGAGTTAGTCATCTATAATAAAGTAAGTAAACAATTGAGATTAGAATTAGAATATCAATAGAAATACAGTGCGATGGGATATCGAGACTATCAAGGCATTAATTAATTGATATTTAAGAACTAGGTCATATGACACATACAAGACTCCGAGAGGATGACCGATATAACTAAGAATCATATCTACAGATTAAAGAGAGAAAACTTGGCACTTGGCTTAGAATTAGTAGGCAAGCAATTGAGATTAGAATTAGAATATCAATAGAAATACAATGATGAGATGATGGGATATTGAGACTAAATTTGATCAAGGCATTAATCAATTAAGATTTGATAACGAGGTCATATGACATGTACAAGACTCTAAAATGATGACCGATATAACTAAGAATCATACCTGCAGATTAAAGAGATAAAGCTCGGCACTTGGCTTATAATTAATAAGAAAACAATTGCGATTATAATTATAATATCAATAGAAATACAGTAAGATGAGATGATGGGATATTGAGACTATCAAGAATCAATTGAGATTTGAGATGATGAGATATTGGGACTAAATTTGATCAAGACATTAATCAATTGAGATTTGAGAACTACGTTATATGACACGTACAAGACCCTGCAAGAGGATGACCAATATAACTAAGAATCATACATGCAGATTAAAATAAACAATATATATGTAATCAGATAAAAAAAATTATCTGATATTCTGATTAAGAATCATGCTTGGCACTTGGCTTAGCTGCTTCGGCAGAAGACAATGGAGACGTATACAACGACAAAGAAAAAGAAATAAAGAGAAGAAAGTTGACCTAAAATATACTAAAAGAGCAACTGCTTTTAATAAAATAAACAATATATATGTAATCAAATAAAAAAAATCATATGGACTAAGTTCAATTACATAAAGAAATTTTAGGTGGGCTGGTTTTCATAATTTAACTTTTTTTAATTATAAATATGCAACATAGTCATGTTTTCTCAAAATCTGGGGTAAATTGTTATCCACCGTAACCCGTGTGTAGGTACGTCTTTGTCATCAACATTGCATGTATAGATACATACTGAATACCTTCTCATTATATCCAAAATGGTAACCACTCTTGGGACTTGGCCAAAGTGGTAACGGATTTTGAGGATTTAATTAGAACTAGAGTCGGTTAGGGATCCACTTGCTCTTATGTAATAACATATTTCGGAGCTAGGTTCGAGTGTGAGCACGTCCAGTTCAGGATCTTTCTCGAGACAGCTACGCGTTTCGGTTCCGACAGGTTTGGATTTGCCCGTGCCGACTTGCACCACGGGCCAAGTAGAGTAGGGACCCGAGGTGCTTTTTATAGGCTGCTCTAGGCCCATTTTAAACTTGGGCCACAATCAGATTTTGTCATTTGTTTTATTAAAATAGGAACTAGTATTGGGCCTCAAGCAAGTGAGACCAAACACAAACGTACACACAGAATATACCGATATCCAACTTACATATCACCGTCCACGTCGCCTAAGTGGAGTAGTCATCGACGGCCCAGATAGCAGCACCGCACGTCTGGGCAAAACTGCGCGGCGATGAAGATCGAGAGAGAAGGTCGGTCGGTCCAAACACCACAAGCGAAGGAGTCGCTTTGTATCTCTCTGTTTGAACGCAAAAAGCGCAGCCATGGCTGGAGGAAGAGGACGAGGACGAAGAAGACCAAACAACAACAACAACAGCAACGAGGTTACTAGGAACAGAAGAAGATCATCGTCTGGCCGAGGTGGTGATCTGTTTGTCGAGGGCGGTCTTTTGTCTGATTGGTCTTTACCTCAAACCCCAATAACAGGTCTCTCAGCTTTGTTTCTTCCTATGATTCCTCATTAATCTGTGCTACCTCTGTGTTTGGTTTTACACACAAAAATTGAAAACAAAACAAATGGAAGCTTTAGGTTAATTTTTATGTGGTAAAATAATAAGGAATGAAGAATTTGAGCTTGGAGAGGTGAATATTGTGTAATTTACTGAACTGGGTAGGCGTTGGTTTCATTTCATGGTGTCAGATTGTGAGAAAGTTTAGATTTTTATTTTGATCTGAATTTGGTTTTGGTTTTTGAGTTGCAGGGAGGAATCCGAGTTCGGATAAAAAGAAATCCGGGTCGAAATCAGGAGGGAAAGCAGGTTCTGATTCTAAAAGTGGGTCTCTAAAATCAAATGTCAATGCTATAGGATACCGCTACCCTTCTCCTGAGCTTCAGGTGTGTTTTGTTGGCTCAAAGATTCATCTTTTATTAATTGCAGTTCGTTTCATAATGCAAACCGGAGTTAGACTGATATGAGAGTGAAACTGGTTTGTTCCAGTGTTGTAATTAAGAAGTGTACTCGAAGTACATTGTAATGCTAACTGGTCACTGGGAGCGATCCTATATGTTCAGTTCTGTCCCCACTTTTGACAATGTGGATAACTTTGATAATGCATATAGTGTTGGTGAAAGATCGACTCAGCAATTTGATATTTCCATTGATTAGTTTGGATATGTTTTGTTTTATTCAACAGGAGGGTTTCACTTCAAAGTTCCGTGTTAAGGGTGATGCTGAGGATGACAATATGGACGTGTCGAGCCCTATGGTTTTAGTTGATCTCAGTGATACCCAAATTTCAGCTCATGCAGACCAGACACCAGCTTCAGAGCCCCAAGATGTGAAATTTACGTACTACTATGGTTCAAGTTTTGTGTTAGGTGAAAGCTCTCATAGAGGATTGGGGTTCTCTGAAGAACTTGAGGAAACCCCAAGTGGGGTTGAAACTTCCTCAAAACAAATGGAAGAGCCGGAAGACATGTGTTTTGGATCATTGTCTTCTGAGAAGGATGCCAACCAGGGAATTGATTATGAAGATGGTGATGATATGGCCGAAGATCTGCCGACAGAGGTGATGTCTTCTGATGAAAATGAAGGTTTTCTGTCGTTTGGAGGGATTAGATTGTACACCCAAGATATATCTGATGCAGAAAGCGAGGAAGATGAAAATGGGGCGTCATTGTATGAAGGAAACTCGGAGTCTTCTGAAAGTGGAGATTCTGAAGATAGTTATTCAGATATTGATGATGAGGTTGCAGAAGATTATTTAGAGGGAATAGGTGGGAGTGACAACATTTTACGTTCCAAATGGTTGCTAGAACAACAATTGGATATGTCTGATACAGATAGTTCTTCGAGTAGTGACTTTGATGAGACTGTTGAGAAGTTGGGTGGAATCGCTCTTCAGGAGGCATCTAGGGAATATGGTAAGAGAAATGCCCGTTCACAAAAGAAACACAATGTGACCGAAGGATATGCTCAACCTTTGGCTATAGATGACCTAATGCTTGTAAAGGATCCCAGAATTCGTTCCGCAAAAAAGAAGCCTGTCACTAGGTTTCCTCAGTCTTGGCCTTCGGAAAGGAGCAAATATTCGAGAAATATTCCTGGTAAAGATTACTTAGATATGATGCACTGTATGTTTTGCTGCATATGTACATGCATGAACAGAATATGATAGTGTTCTGCCTGAGCCCCAAATTCAAAATTAGTTCATTTGTTTCTTTCATTGTTCATATGGAGTATTTCAAAATAGTTTTGAGGATGGAATATTATGTAAAGTGGATACGTAGGAATTCATTGGAATGACTGATAATTTTCCCTCATGTATCATAACATGGTTGATAAACATTCGAGGGACCTTTTGTATGTCAGAGGCAGATATTCTCTATGATATTGTGTTTCTTTCCAGTGGATTATCTTCCATGCCTTCAGCTCACATTTTTATGCTTCAATTGACTTACCAATCAGGTACTAAGAAAAAACATCGTAAGGAAATGATGGCTGTGAAACGTCGAGACAGAATGCTGCACCGAGGTGTTGACCTTGAGCAAATAAATTTGGTAAAACTCTTTTTATTTTTTTGTAATGGTGCATACAACTTAAATTCATTTTGTTACAATTACTCACTATCAGAAACCAAAGACTACCTTTCAGCTCAACTTATTTATTTTATTTTTTTGTAGAAACTAGAGCAGATTGTTTTGGATGGAGTAAATATGTTCTCTTTTCATCCTATGCATTTACGGGATTGTTCGCAGGTATGGAATTTTGATCCATCACTTTGATTTACAGTTTGATACTTTTTTTTCTGTAGTTTCATCATTGCCACTTCCTACAAGATTGAATAGGTTTTAATTGACTACAGAGCTTAGTGAAATATATATTCGCGTTTGAGCTAGTGAGGTGCTTTGATTTTGATAATTGAAATTGGGTTAACTCTCAACTCTCTCCCCTCTCTATTCATACAAAAGCTCTGGTGATTAGAAATTTGGTTAGTATGAAACCCGGGCAATAGATGTGATGTGAATTGTGCTTCGTGATGATTGATGTATCAATTTTCAATACACCAAATGAAAGTGTTTGTTTAATCTATATCTACAGTCCAGGAGTATTGGCCATTTTTAATGTACTTCTTGTGAATCTGTTAGGTGCAACGATTAGCAGCAATCTATCAACTAAAGAGTTCCTGCCAAGGTTCTGGCAAAAAGAGGTACATGAGTTCCTTTTCTGGATTACACATAGATAACATGAGATTGATGTGTTCTTTTTTTTACCTCCTAGATTTGTAACGTTGATGCGGACACAACACACAGGCATGCCGTCAGCAATCAATAAAATTTGTCTGGAAAAGGTTATTCGTTACTTCCATTCCCACCAATATGTATTGTATTTTTGGCTCTACAAATCTCTGTTGTTGTCGTGAATAGTGTTACTGAGGTACTGTATGATTTATTACTGTATTTCAGTTGATTGGAGCTGGCATGGAGGATGATGATTTTTCGGTTGTTGAGCCTACTGGTGACAAAAAGAAGTCGGTGAGAATCAGAAAAGGGTCTGGTTTAAAGGGACCAGAATCTAAACAAACCACCCAAAGAAAGACAACGAAGGTCTCAGCCAAACATGGCAGCAGCAAAGCCTTTGAACAAAAAAGTAGTAGGAAAGTGGATTCATTTGCTGATAAACCAATATTATTTGTATCAAGTGGGGTGATGCAATCACAGACTGAGATCACAACTATTGATTCCGTGGCATCACAGACTGAGATCATCACTATCAAGTCAACAATAGACGCAAGTTCTAAGAATGTGGATGCTGTTGGCTCAGCTGATTTCCGCTCGTTTGAGGTACACACCAAGGGTTTTGGATCAAAGATGTTGGCTAAGATGGGATTTATTGAAGGTGGTGGATTGGGGAAAGACGGACAAGGTAGGGCAGAGCCTATTGAAGCAGTCCAGCGTCCTAAATCACTTGGATTGGGTGTAGAATTTTCCAACACCATTGGTGTCCAGGTCATTAATACCCCATCAGGACAGAACCCAGCAAAGAACACACCAGCAAAACATAACTCAGCAAAGAGCATGCCGGCAAAGAACAACCCTCAAACTGAGAGGAACAAACCTCAAACTGAGAGAGTGGGATCTTTTGAAAGGCATACTAAAGGATTTGGATCAAAGATGATGGCAAGGATGGGGTTTGTTGAAGGAACGGGATTAGGGAAGGATTCACAAGGCATTGTCAACCCTCTGGCTGCAGTCAGGCTACCAAAATCCAGGGGGATAGGGGCCTAAGGTCAGGATGTTAATGTTCGTGAAATTGAATACTCATTAGTTAGAGTTTAATTCAAGTACTCATTTTCTTTCATGTAGCTCATTTTGCATATACCTTGTTAATTTGTCATCAACATTTAACTTGTATTTCACTCCCTACAGATCTGTACATTAATTTGGTGTTGTTGGAAATAAAACATATGGTACAGAGTGACCATCTAAGGACACAATGTGTCTTTCCTTTTTCCTGATTTGCAATTCTGGAGTTGTTATATAGGCATTCAATCTCCTCTACATTGTTGTTTTTGACAGCCATTCTTTCAAGCACACTTATGATGCACCAAATTCATGATTGGACTATTGTGTATGAATGGCATGGCTTTATGATGAATCATTGAATAGGGCTCATAATCTGATATCAGCTTTCAAAGGAATGTGTTAAACACTGGAGGGGTTAGATTCACAGTTACGATCTCAAATTCAAAATGCATAATGTATCTTTCAATTCAAATGTGTAATATACAAGTATTAGATCTCGAAGAAAGAAAAATTGTGAAATGAGCAATGCTCATCCGTTGACCATCCCTGCCTATACGTTATGCCACTAATGGAAATAGAATGCTTAAATTAGTGAGTAGTGACTACAATGTACAAAGTGGCATTTTACAAACTTGTGTTGCGCAAAGTGGTGACTGAAGCATTCAAAGAATCAAAGGAAGTGACTTAGGAACAAAGAAATCAAACAAAGATAGATCTGAACCACATGGCCTAAGACATCACCAATGGAAGGGTAAATTGCTATAGTAGAGCATACGTAAATCTTCCGTCCTACACATTTTAGAGCTTAAAGCTTCGAACTTAGAATCTATATGTCGTGTGTGTTTTTCGAGTTGTTAAATTTTTTTTCTTTTAATAATAATCTTAATCCTAAACAATAAAAATGTTTATTTTTCTTATCTCCAAAAAATAAATAAATGAACGTTTGGTGGAGGGTCTCTTGTTGGGAAACAAATAACAAATCTAGGAAAACGACATAAAAAAAAATGAGAAAAATCGAAGCAAAACCTTATATGAGTCCAGATCTGGCATTCTATACGTTGTATAAGGGCATTTAGGAGAAAGAAAAAACAAAACTTGTGGCACTTTCTTGAAGAACAACCATCCATATATAACACCCCAAGTCTAAAACAGAGGCCATTGCCTACCCCAAAATTCCTCGCTCTATTTTGGCCCCTTCCTGCCCGAAAATCCCAAACCCAATAGATTTCTGAACCTTCAAGGAGATCTCTGCTGTTTCACTCACACCCTTTGCCCCCCACTTGTCCATGTCTTACACTCTGCTACAGGTCAGTTAGATCCTCAAAGATTCAAACTTTAAGTTCTTATTGCAATTGAAATTACATAAAGATCGAAACTTTAAGTTTATTTTGATGTTTATTTCTGCAATTCTAGATCTTTAATGCTGTGGTAGTTTTAGTATTGATTTAAATTTTTGTAACTGAAACTTTAATTGGGATCAAATTATTGTATTAAAGTTTGGGACTTTGGCTCATTCTGTGTTCTGGGTGTTACAGATCTGACGTAAAACCTTTGAAGAATGGAGCTTTCTCATAGATTTAGGATCTGGGCTTTCACCATTTTGGTGGTATTTCAATCTGTGTATGGATTTTATCTTCCGGGTAGTTATCCTCACAAGTATGCTGTAGGGGATGACTTGTTTGTGAAAGTGAATTCTCTGACTTCCATTGACACCGAAATTCCGTTTAGCTATTACAGTTTGCCATTTTGTGAGCCCCCAAATGGTATTAAAGACAGTGCTGAGAATCTCGGTGAGCTCCTCATGGGGGATCGCATTGAGAATTCTCCGTATAAGTTTAAGATGCACACCAATGAGTCGGAGATCTTTATGTGCAAGTCCGGTCCGCTGAATGCAGATCAGTTCAAGCTCTTGAAGAAGAGGATCGATGAGATGTATCAGGTCAATTTGATTTTGGACAATTTGCCTGCGATCCGGTACACTCAGAAGGAGGGTTTTCTGTTGAGGTGGACGGGGTATCCGGTTGGGATCAAGGTTAAGGATGTGTACTATGTGTTTAACCATTTGAAGTTTAAGGTGCTTGTGCATAAGTATGAGGAGCCCAACGTGGCGCGCGTGATGGGTACTGGTGATGGGGCAGAGGTGATCCCAACAGTTGCAAAGACGGATTCAGATGTGCCCGGGTGGATCATAGTAGGGTTTGAGGTGATACCTTGCAGTTTCATGCATAATGCGGATGCTGTGAAGAATTTGAAAATTTATGACAAGTACCCTACTGCTATTAAATGTGATCCAACGACTGTGGCAATGTCTGTCGATGAAAAGAAGCCAATTGTCTTCTCGTATGAGGTTGAATTTGAGGAGAGTGACATCAAGTGGCCCTCGAGGTGGGATGCTTATTTGAAGATGGAGGGATCTAAGGTCCATTGGTTCTCCATTCTGAATTCTCTGATGGTGATTACTTTCCTTGCTGGTATTGTCCTTGTGATCTTTTTGAGGACTGTTAGGCGGGACCTGACACGGTATGAAGAGCTAGACAAGGAGGCTCAAGCACAGATGAATGAGGAGTTGTCTGGCTGGAAGCTTGTTGTTGGGGATGTTTTCCGTGCTCCAGACCATCCTGCCCTGCTGTGCATAATGGTTGGTGATGGGGTTCAGATCCTCGGGATGGCAGTGGTTACCATATTGTTTGCCGCACTTGGGTTCATGTCCCCTGCTTCCCGCGGGACACTTATTACAGGTATGCTGTTTTTCTACATGATCCTTGGTATTGCTGCTGGTTATGTTGCTGTTCGTCTTTGGAGGACAATTGGCTGTGGAGATAAAACAGGATGGGTTTCAGTCTCATGGAAGGTTTCTTGTTTCTTTCCTGGAATCGCCTTTTTGATTCTGACGACCCTGAACTTCCTATTGTGGGGTAGTCACAGCACAGGAGCCATTCCATTTTCTCTGTTTGTTGTTCTCATCTTGCTCTGGTTCTGCATTTCTGTTCCCCTTACTTTAATTGGTGGATACCTCGGGGCCAAGGCACCTCACATTGAGTTCCCTGTTCGTACCAACCAAATCGGCAGGGAAATCCCTGCACAGAAATACCCATCCTGGCTGTTGGTTCTTGGAGCTGGTACCCTCCCCTTTGGCACCCTATTCATTGAGCTCTTCTTCATCATGTCTAGCATTTGGATGGGACGTGTCTATTATGTATTCGGGTTCCTCTTCATCGTATTGATCCTTCTGGTTGTGGTTTGTGCTGAGGTGTCTCTAGTTCTGACCTACATGCACCTCTGTGTGGAGGATTGGAAATGGTGGTGGAAGTCCTTCTTTGCCTCTGGTTCTGTTGCCATATACATTTTCTTGTACTCCGTAAACTACCTAGTATTTGATCTCAAGAGCTTAAGTGGGCCTGTCTCTGCCACTCTCTACCTGGGATATTCCCTCTTCATGGTCATCGCAATCATGCTTGCCACAGGCACGGTTGGGTTCCTTTCTTCATTCTGGTTTGTGCATTACCTCTTCTCCTCAGTGAAGCTGGACTGAAGAACTAAAGAACTTTTGCCACTCAAAAATTGGCACTTAAAAGAGTAGTGGTGATCATCATGCAGGGAAGAAAGAGTCTACAGATGTTCCTATCGTCTTTTACTTTTCATTTAATTCTGTTAGAAAACTTAGTTCATGTATTAACAATAATTCCTCCAGTTTTGCGTAATTCTTTGATAGATGATATATCATGGCTTATAGTTTGATCCTCAAGTTAAATTGATGTTAGTTGGCTTGTGTGATATTATCATTATGTACTTGATTAAACGCAGCCTCGTGCTGTTTATTGTTTATGCATTCCATACTCCTTCAGTTGAGATGAATGCCGCGTAGCTTATTTGTTTAGCAGAGGGTTGCAATGTCTGGATCACCCAAACTATTTCTCGATACCTGACCGAAAGCTATAAACTATGGTTCTTTGATCCAGATAAGGTACAACATTCTCTGTTGGGAAAAGCTACTTCAACCCACCTGTGGCTCCCACCTAGTTTATATGGTCAGGACAAAACTGTGCCACTGTAGTGATTAGTGTCAAAACCTTAGCTCCTTCAGTGCCTTGTGAATAGAACAAAGAGAGGGAACTAGTGGTGTCAGTTTTTCTTGGCTTCAGCCTCTTAAACTTGGTCCCCAAAACTCCTTTCTCCTAGTCTGGTTCATGGTTACACAGAGATCATAAGAATGATGCTCACTTCGCTCTCTCATATTCAATCCACCAATGTCTATTCCACTCCATCAATCTTTCCCATCTCTCCTCCCCTTCTCTCTTCTTCATCTTCTTCCTTTTTGTCACTTGAGCCATCTTCTCACCGTCTCGCTCTGCATGTCTACAGCAATGACCGTTTGAGGATCACCCACAAGTCCAATGTTTGTGAATAAAGAAGAAGACAGATATTCAGCTTGTATTTGACAGTAGTAACCTTTCCCGGACAACAATACTAATTGTGTGTTTACTGTTTTGATTTTGGTAGGGACTGAAGTTGAGTTGTTCTTTAAAGGAGCCTCCTTTGAAGGTCATGATTTCCGGTGCACCGGCTTCTGGGAAAGGAACGCAGTGTGAATTGATTGTCAAGAAGGTAACCATTTTCATAGGGATTGTAATTGGAGACTAAGAAACCAAGGATATTGCTAGGCTTGATATATGCATCGTTTATAACTTGCTAGCTTCCTCTTGGTTCTTCAGTTTGGATTGGTACACATATCAACAGGGGACCTTCTAAGAGCTGAAGTGTCATCTGGGACTGAGATTGGGAACAAAGCCAAAGAGTTCATGAACGCTGGCAAGTTGGTTCCTGATGAAATCGTCACAGCTGTATGTACTCCATGACTTCTAATTATTCAATCCTTTATCTAATTGGTAACATTTTGTACTCTCTTGTGTAGATGGTGACGTCACGATTATCACGCCAAGATGCAAAAGAAAAAGGGTGGCTTCTGGATGGATATCCGCGAAGTTTTAGCCAAGCGCAAAGTCTGCAAAGTTTGAAGATCATACCAGATGTTTACATTGTCTTAGATGTATGTGAGTTTTATCTATTAGCTGAATTTGTATGTATATAACTCTAGCTGAATTTGTAAGTATAGAACACTAGACACATGGACCATAGTTTCATAATGCATTTAAAGAAAATTATTTGTATGGAAACGAAAACTTCTGCTGCTGCTATGGTACTACTACCCACATTTTCATTTGGGAAATGGCTTGGAACTTTTGTAAAGGAAGTATATTTTGGTATAAGCACTTCATATTTTGGGTCTAGCTACTGCTTACATCCAAATTGCTTCAAAAAGAATTGATCTTTACATAGGTGTTATTTCTCAATACTCAGGTTCCTGATGAAATTCTAATCGACAGATGTGTTGGAAGGAGGCTAGACCCAGTTACGAAAAAGATTTACCATATCAGAAATTTCCCACCAGAGACTGAGCAAATTAAAGCAAGACTTACTACCCGGCCTGATGACACCGAGGAAAAAGTATGTATGATTTGGCATCTTACATTTTGCTCTCATGTTATTTATACAAGTTATCATAGGTTATTCTCTCATATGCATATGCAAAGTGACAAAGTGACAAGTAAATCAATTTCTGGTTTTCATGTAGGTGAAGGCACGTCTTGAAATATACAAGAAAAATGCAGATGCAATTTTATCCACTTACTCAAACATAATGAAAAGGGTAACTTAGTTACTGTTCTCATTTTCCCTTTTATCTGTACTGTATGAATATGTGTAAACAGCTCTCTTGAATTCACAGATTGATGGAAACCATCCTAAAGAAGTAATTTTTGGAGAAATAGACTCTATTCTGACTCAAGTGCTGAATGATAAAGAAAAGAAGAGGAAATTAGGTAAGCCTTTTCTGGATCTAAGTACACTTTATGAGTTTTCCCTAAACTAGATGATTAAATTTTAGAGGGATGGTGTTGAATCTTGTTATGAGGTATTATAAAACTTATCTGGATATGAGTTGTTCTCATATACCAATGCAACTTTTTTTTTTCTCCTCACTCTTTCTTGATTCAAATATGAAAACTTACTTTGATTTGGGTATTTGTCAAATTTCAGGGAGTAGCTTAAGTCAGTCATCTTCGGTCCAGGTGCCTTTTCTATGGCTTACACTTTTCGCTGTCCAGATTATATTCAAGTTTTGATCAATAATTTATGTGTCTCCTGTTGTATTTTGGTTTTGGAAATTGACAGGATAACTGGAGGGGAATTCCTACTAAATTGAATAACATCCCACACTCTAGAGACATAAGGAACTATTTTTATGATGATGTACTGCAAGCGACCAAAAGATCTATAAATGATGGAGGAATTCGATTGAAGGTTTGCTTTTGTTTCCATTTAAGATGCTTAAGTGTTATGTATTCATGTGTTTACATGTCTGCCTACATGTCAGAATATTGTGTATACATAATACATCTCTTTGTCAAATCCTCTGGTTACTCATGTCATGGTGGCTGGATTCATTTAGCTTAATGTGTCTTTCCAAATTTTCAGGTGGAGATTAATATTCCAGAGCTGAACCCAGAAATGGTAAGGGGCCCTTGCCTTAATCTGCTTAAACTTTTTTGGAGTTAACTAAATCTTATGATGCACAGGATGTTTATCGAATAGGTACCTTAATGGAACTGGTTCGAACTCTAGCTCTTTCATTTGCTGATGATGGGAAATCTGTCAAGGTAATTTAATCCTGGTTGCTCTGACTTAGACTAGTGGTTAATGGTTATGTGAACTTTGCCTGGCATCAAAAAAAATTATTGTCAGGTTTGTGTTCAAGGCTCTATGGGGGAAGGTGCCCTTGCTGGAATGCCATTGCAACTTGCTGGTACTCGACAGATCTTAGAGTACATGGACTGGGGTGAATACGGGGCTATGGGAACGTTTATCAAGATCGGTGCTATAGGTATAAAAAAAGTGATATGTGTCACATCGGATGTAGAGTCAAGTTTCTATTATGGTAGCTATAGACAATGATCATCCTTGATTCCCTGTTAAATGATTTAATTACAATATCCTATTTGTCACAACACTGTCTTTGCATCAATGATGATGTTGGGTACACTAGAGATTCAATCCTTATCTTGACAGCAGTTGATATACTTGATGTGAAATAGTACAGCATTCAAAATCAATGTTCTCCAAGGATGTCTGTATGCCATGGCCTTAGCTTCTCTTTTTGCAAGTGCAGGTGCCAAACATGTAGATGAGACCGATGACCTGTTTATCTTAGTAGCCCCTCAGAATGCTGTCGGGAATTGTATTATTGAGGTATATTGAGTTTATGTTTCACCATCACATTTGGAGAACAATAGTACTTCACATTCTTTATTCTACCTGCTTTTCTATTAAAAGTCCTTTGATTTCAGGACCTGCAAGCTATGACTGATGCTGCTGGGGACCGACCAGTAATTCTTATCAATCCTAGGCTCAAGGTCTAGTTTCTACTTTGCATATGAATGGGTTATATTGGATTTTGATGAAATGATGTTCTGTTAGAGTTGAAATGCTCAAGATAAATCTGTATGTACCTCAGAATAAGCTGCCAGTGCTCATAGTGAAGTTTTGATATCCATACTCCCATCTTCTTACAATATGATTTAACTTGAATCTAGAAACATCAAATTGTTCTAATCTTCTGTTCTGTGTTGTAAACTGACCAATCTTTGGCCTTACTTGCATCAATATAATGCCCCTTTGCTCACTCGCATAAATTTGGCACATATTGATGACTTTTTTTTACTTCTTTTTTTTCTTTCAAATTTCAGGATCTGCCTGCTTCAAGTGGAATTATGCAAGTAAGTCAAGAACTTACGAGTTGGAGTTAACTTTAACTTAATACAAGCCATTCAGTTCCTAAACTAGTTTATCTTTCAAAGACCATGGGTCGTGACAAGAGGTTGAAGTATGCTGCAACATTCGAAAATTGCTATTTGTTCCGGCTTCTCTACTATGCAGGAACCCAATATCCAATTATGGGTGCTCTCAGGTAAAGCTTTTAGCGAGCTGCTTCTTCACTACTTCCTTTTGATTTTTATACACACTTTCGCAATTAAAAGAGATGATACAGAATAAATCAATGTTTTAGTTAGCTATAACAAAGAAAAATAGGTGGATTGTTATACATCTTCTGCAACATGTCATGCCTAGAATGTTGACGCATGACCTCTATAGTGAGTGTTCTCACGTCTGTCGTCATGTTTTAGGATGGCTTACCCTTACCGTTATGAATTGTACAAGAGGGTGAATGACCCTTCTGGGAAGGAGAAGTATGTAATCTTGTCAACGTATCCTCAAAAGCCAACTATTGATGAAGTGAACGATGCTTTCGAAGGAAAGCCTAGGTAATTCTCATAATTGGTCACATTTGCCATTATCTTTGTTTTGCCTAAAGATGTCGACCCTGACCGTATTCTTTCATCGCATTGAACTTGTGCAGAAATGAAAATAAGAAAGCTGTGGGAATTTGGTAAGACATCAAGACACGTTTGTGTGATTACTTTTTGGAGAATTCACTTGTAAAAATTTGTCAGCACAAAATGTGTATATGTGACTCTCTCTTTTTTCTCACAGGGGATTCTTAAGTGGTATATTGCAAAACTGATGTCGGTCAATCCTTCCCATCGGATCCCTGGCTGTGTCTTTTTTTTTTTTGGTACCGAGTAAAGATCAAGAAACATGCTGTAAAGGCTCTCTGGCATCAGTAACTCTAATGCTGCAATCACGTACATAAGACAGCTTCTTATACATTTTTCTTCTTCTTAATTGCTTGCTGTATTTACATATTTTAAAGCATATAAAAGTCTCAATTACGTGCAGGATTGAATGTCATCAACAGCTCTCAGGTCTCTGTAGTCTTTGAATAAAAGATGATTAGAAAACAAAGTAGAACTTATCTGGGGTGTAGCAAAATTCTGGGATTTGTTTCAGAAAACTAAAAGCATGCTTCATGTCGAGTACATAGCATGCTTCATCTCTTTTCATGAGTACTTAAACAGCTTTAGATTCTTGACTATGATCAAAATGAAGAAAAACTGTGATGCTAGCTGACATGGGCTATAGCTAATATAGTGGACTAATGGAAACACAGAGATTTACATGCACTCTTTCCATTTCTAATTACAGTGATCTCATTTCTGGGAAGACTTCAACCAAACTCAAAGTTTTCATAGCCAGACAGTGATCCTCAATCCCACTACGTTTTGACACACCAAATCGTAATACACGGCTCAGAAAATCACACCTTTCTAGCCTCCAAGAGTAGGATATTTATATCTATATCCAGATTAATGACTCATGTCATTTCATTCCATGGTGGATTGGTCGTCTTGGAAAGTTCCTCCTTTGGAATTGGTAGTCTTTTTCACGAAAGACATCATCTAAGGTTGGACTGAGCACCACAAGATATAAATGGTTACACATCGACGTCCTTGAAAACTTGCATGTATCTTTGCCAAACTCAACCTAAATGCATCATCCATTTACTTGTCAAATGAATTAATCCTTTTCATTTTTGGCTAGGCAATATTAATCATGCAGTGGACTTTATATGCAGTTTTGGTGTTATTTCCACAAATATTATGTATTAAATGTCAATAATTAGTCGGTAACATATTAATTGTCTTTATTCATTTCAAGATTCACCTTCTACATCTCATTCTTGGTTTCGTCACTGCTTAGATCACAACATGAAAATATATGGTAACCTATGACGAACCCGTTCATGTCTCAAATCTAAAACAAAAGCTTCACCCTCACTGCCCACGACTCCGCCGGCCATCTCATGTCCCTAATTGCAGATTGTGAGATGCGGATGAAAGGAATTAACTATATACTTAATTAAGATCAGTTTAGAAGGTGAAATCTACATTATCACCCTTTTGAATGATTGTTGGTAAGCTTGCTTTGAATAACTGGTGAGGCAAAAATATTTGCTTCCCGATCGATTGGATCAACAATCACTTTATCAGTGTGGCCGTAATGTGGATATCATTGTCACTTTAAAAGAGAGCTTATTAGACACTTTAAAGAAAGCTTTTGATATATTTTGCTATGAACACTTTGGGGAAAGTTGGAGGCTGAAAATGTGGTGATCAATAAGTGGACAGAAACTTTCTTTCGTTGCTTGCGTTTAATTGATAGTTGTGGAATGTTATTCGAATACAAGTATAACACATGATGATCTTAGCCCACATTTCCCTTCATGTGATCTCATCCATCTTAATTTTACAATAACATTAACGGTAAGTATCAGAATGACTAATCTAACGGCTCTTAATATTATAGTTTTAAACTCAAAAATACTATAGAACTTTCAAAAATAAAGAATTATTTTAAACCGTGTTCGTACGTACATGCCCGGACTTGATGCGAGTCCAAAGAGCCGGTCGACTCAGGGCTTGTACGTCGAAGGGGCCCAGGAAAAAGTTGTAGATTTTTAAATGATCAACTGCAGTCAGTAATACACGGGAAATGACAACATATTGCTTTGATAAACAAATATATTGCTGTCAGAGACTCAGAGTTTTATTTTTCACACGAATTAAAGTAAAGGAAAAGTCCTAGGGGCCATAGAAGTTTGTTATAACCATATATACATATACTGTAACATGTTGTAAGTCAAGGAATTGAAAGTATAAAATACTGATAGTTAAATTTTAAGTTTAAAGTTTTAGTCCCCGAAAACCTTTATTAGTAAAAATAAAATAAGAATAATAATAATAAGATGCGAACTCTGATTTGAGGGCCCAATTTTGAGAGTTCGACTCAGGTCTGAAAATCTCAGGTCCGAACCTGCGTACGTACGTAAAAGAAAAACCTGTTTATTTTTCGTTCCCACTGAATTACTGCCCGTTAAGTATCTCACTTGTTACATGTGTTGTAGTTTGCAATAATGTTGATTTGTAACGATAGCAATCATGTATGTTTACGTACGAAATAGATTTATACTCAGCTGAGTTCAGCTGCTCAAAGATTTAAACATAATGATGGAGGATAATTCATGAGAAATATTTCCACATTACCAGATCTCTTTGCTTGATTCAAATAGATAAATACAGTATATCTCTCCTTAGTATCTGCTAAACTTATAATTTGTACTAACGAATATTCATTATTTGGATCTGATAAAAGTAACCTGTATTGAGTACCAATGGTAATAAATTTCTTAAGGATAGAATTCTTATGTGGCACAATTATCTTTCCATTTTGAATTTCTTTCCTTCTTGGTCATCCCCTTTATATACCAAAAATGCTTCATTTCTTCACTGCCAGTTTTCGAAAGCTTTGCTAGTTGATATTCTTTTGCTCTGTTTTGATTTGCAGGTATGTTATATTCTCCAGTCTTTGAGAACTATGTTTTCTTTTGGCTCTTTGATGTAGTAATTTTGAGTTTGTGATTTGGATACAATGTCTTTTATATTCTAGTTTTTAGCAATCAGACAATAATCCAATGTTGTCTGATTAGTTGGTAACATGAAACAAATTCCTTTTCTCTGCAACTACCTTTTGTTCTGAGGAAATGATAAACATAAATTACTATAAGATAGAATATAGGATTAAGATTAAGGTAGCTGTCAAGGCATTCTGGTGAAGTCTTGCATTCTCCATGTCTAAGGCTATTTTAATCACTAATGTTATACTTCAACATTTCAAAGTATACAGACTTTTCTGTGGAGTTTATTACTCTATTTTTTTTTATGAATATATTAATGTTACTTGTGATCTTACAGACAAATATATGATATATGAGTCAATGGTATACATTATGAAGTGTAAGCAATGTCTCACCCAAATTAAATTCCAAATTCCAAACACACCAGACAACATTTGAGAATCTTATTTGCATCATCAAATATGAAACCAAAGGGATGCAACCAAGTCAGTTCAATCCTTGCACAAAGTGGAGGTTACAACTCAAAAATCCACCATGAATGTGATAGAACTCATAAAGGTGAATTGAGACCTGTCTCTCTCTCAGCTCTAGTTTCATTATTATTCATCAATTTGATGCTAATTACATGGTCCAAGATTTCAATTCCCATTAGCACCCTTTTTACACATAACCAAAACTAATTAATTCCAATTAATGTATCTCCTTCTTCTTTTGTGGCTAAAGTGTATTACCAAGACATTAATATCTCATCCATTTTCTAGTTAAAATATTACCAAAGCAGGTTATTCTTGACAAATAGTTTACCAGAGAAAATGACACGAATGTATATTTTTTGGAAATGAATACATGCATATTAGGATAGGGCAGTTAGATCACCACAATATCATTGCATATTGACAAGTAATGGGCTAGAACGAGAGCGTTGCGCTCCCTCACATAACTTCCGCACTCTTGTAATATACGTATGTATTACAAGAGTGCGAATGTAGAATTGACTCTAAAATAACGGAGAAAGTCGGAAGAGAAAACACTAAATTAGATAGAGTAGTTTTTGTGTTTCTCTGCAAACTAAACAGTGTTCGTTAATATCTTAGATATTATTTCTGTCCCATTAGAGCGGCAGCAACCATGTGCGACGTTAATTTTCTAATCCCAACTTCCCAAGTCAACTGTAAATTTGATGTTTATAAAAGACCAGAAGCATTGTTGTTTGTGTCATCATATCTCAGACTCATCAGAGCCTCATTATTGCTTTGAGAGAACAAGGAGCTAAGCACCTCTCTGAAATGCCAGGTGGTTCTTTTGCTCCGGCCGGCGTGGCCAAGGACCGAGCAGGGCAATACCAAGGCAGGCTCACCGCATATGTCATCGTCGCCTGCATTGTTGCTGCCGTTGGTGGCTCACTTTTCGGTTATGACATCGGAATTTCAGGTACAAAGCCTCACATCTTTAGAATTTGTTGCTTTGATTCATGAGAACGTAATGATCCAATTCATAAAAGGTTTGTATTATGCCAAAGTTGAAATCATTTGGTTATGCAAGTCCATATTTTTATGATCATGGTCCTGAAGGAATGGATTGATATATGTCAGAACTGTCACAAATTATTTGGTTTGATTGTAACTCCCTGTAAAATTCTGGTTTTTTGATTTGTGAATAGGCGGGGTTACATCAATGGATGGATTTCTGGAAAAGTTCTTCAAAACAGTTTACAAGAAGAAGAAGCTTGCTCATGAAAACAATTACTGCAAGTATGACAACCAAGGTCTTTCAGCATTTACATCTTCACTCTACCTTGCTGGTTTAGTCTCATCTCTAGTGGCTTCTCCTATCACAAGAAATTACGGGCGCCGCGCAAGTATAATCTGTGGAGGAATCAGTTTCATTGTTGGAGCAACTCTAAATGCTGCAGCTGAAAATATCCTAATGCTCATCTTTGGTCGGATCATGCTTGGAGTTGGTATCGGATTTGGCAATCAGGTATATCACACATTGCTTACCTTGAACTCTTTTTGAGTAGATGTGACATTTTGTTGTTCAAACAAAGCTGATTTCCTTCTGCCTACTTGTGTTCTTGAAGGCTATTCCACTATATCTATCGGAGATGGCACCAACTCATCTCCGAGGAGGAGTGAACATGATGTTTCAGTTAGCAACAACTCTAGGAATTTTCACAGCAAACATGATAAACTATGGAACTTCAAAGCTCGAACCATGGGGGTGGAGGCTCTCTCTAGGCCTGGCATTAGGACCTGCTCTAGTGATGACAGTGGGAGGAATACTTCTTCCTGAGACACCTAATAGCATGATCGAACGAGGATCTAAAGACAAAGGAAGAAAGCTTCTCGAGAAAATCCGAGGAACGCAAGATGTGAATGCAGAGTTTCAGGACATGGTAGATGCAAGTGAGTTTGCTAATTCCATAAAGAATCCATTCAGGAACATACTCGAGAGAAGGAACAGACCTCAGTTGGTTATGGCAATCTTCATGCCTACATTTCAGATCCTAACCGGGATAAATTCGATTCTCTTCTACGCTCCAGTACTGTTTCAAAGTATGGGATTTGGGGGAGACGCATCTCTCTACTCATCAGCCTTGACTGGAGGTGTTCTTTGCTTATCTACAGTGGTATCTATAGCAACAGTTGACAGACTGGGTAGGAGATTTTTACTCATTAGTGGTGGAATAGTAATGATCATCTGCCAGGTAAAATTTTCATTTCTCAACATGAGATGCATTCTAGTTACTGCTGTCACAGCCTGGATTCCTAAACAAGTTTTATATTCTTGAACATGAAACAGGTCATAGTGGCAATAATCCTGGGGGTGAAATTTGGTGTGAATCAAGAACTATCGAAAGGGTACTCGATATTGGTAGTGGCGGTGGTTTGCCTCTTCGTGGTGGCTTTCGGGTGGTCATGGGGGCCGCTCGGCTGGACAGTTCCGAGTGAGATATTCCCACTGGAAACCAGATCAGCTGGACAGAGTATCACAGTGGCTGTGAACCTTTTCTTCACATTCGTCATAGCACAAGCTTTTCTTTCCATGCTATGCGCGTTCAAATTCGGGATCTTCCTGTTCTTTGCTGGGTGGATTACTGTCATGACCATCTTTGTTTTCGTATTCCTACCTGAAACGAAGGGAGTTCCTATTGAGGAGATGATACTCCTCTGGAGAAGGCACTGGTTCTGGAAGAAGATAGTGTCAGAATATGCCGACGAAGATAGCAGTGTGCCAAACAATTCAACAGTGTAGAGATGTTGTAGTCTGTAGAGTGTAATGAACGTATGTCTTATAAAGCAACCCTCTTTACAAAATTCCAATTTCGGATACACATTGAGCACAATTGGCAACTATATCAATCTAAGGAAATACATGAACTCAAAAGTTATTCAAAACAAGATCAATCTATCAAACATTTGATCAAAACTAGCAAGAAGCTAGTGGGTACTTAAACTACATTCCCCCTTTGCTATGAAAACTGAACTCGAAGTTTCCTGCAAGCAGATGACTCGAAGTTTACTGTATAAGTTTCCTTCAAGTTAGTCATCGAAGTTTCCTTCAGATGACTAACTTGAACTACATTTCCCCTATTCTGCAAAAACTGAACCCAAAGCTTCCTGCAAGCAGATCATTCCATCAAAATTTTGATCAAAACTACCCGGAAGTTAACTGTCCTTCGAATGACTAAACTACATTCCCCCTTCTCTGCAAAAAAAAACTAGACTCGATGCTAATTGTCATTCAGATGACCAACTCATGTACTACGTCTTCCTCCTTTGCTGCAAAAACTAGACAAAAAGCTCCTACATGCATGCCCCGTCTACCTAGACTCTTATTCAGTTATTCCAGTATAACCATGCCATGATCGACGATCACAGCTTCCCTCAAGACATTGCCAAGACTAAAAGGGATCTCTCCATAAGTACAGACCATCACCACAATGTCGGCTTCTATCAACCAAAAACACATTTGCAAGGAGGAAACAATTGCTCTAATAGATGTTATATGTAAAGCGAAATGATCAACAGCTCAACAGCACCAATAATTACTAAAAATCTGAACTTGTATTCCAATAAACCTCAAAGCTACATTATTTCTAACCTCAAAGCCTTAACAAATAGCCCCAACTACTGAACGCCTCTTCCAGCATATAACTTACCTAGCCATGGCCATGATCGAAGATCAAAGCTTCACTCCAGACATTGCCAAGACTAAAAGGGATCTCCATAGGTGCATACCATCAAACAAAACATACCACCACAATGTCAGCTTCTATCAGCAGCAAGGAACACAATCCCAGAAACGCATTCCAAGCAGGCAACAAGGCACTAAAATAACTTATATGTAAGGCGAGATGCTCAACAGCAGCAAGAAAGTACTAAAAATCTAAACTTTTATTCCAATAAAACTCAATGCTACATTATTTTTAACCATAAGCAGTAGATGAACACAAACAAACTCGAACCTTTACTCTATGATAACACATAGATACCCAGAACAACACATTACTTCTCCTCCCTCACTCTTTAAACCATGCCAGCATTATCATGTCAGACATTATCATACTAAAGCTCTATACAAAGTGAAACCATACTTCCCTAGTCCATTTTCTTCTTTCCATTCGTAAACTAGAAACCTTCTATTACTCGAATTGCCGCTATTCCTCTTGAAAAAATAAAGGACGCAATTGAGCCAAATCGAACACATCACCATCAGCTGCTGATTCCAATCCCTCCACACTTCGCGCCTCCACCGTCCGATCAAACATTCCTGATGATCAGCTTTCCGAGAGGCCAAAGTGTTTCACACCAAATCGAGACGAAGCAGACGGCGCAGATCGCTGGTCGCCGCACCGTTCTTAGCCAAAAAAGCCGGCAGCGGAACGGAGCTCGGCGGCGGAGAAGCATAATAAGCCCCCGATCCGGCGTAGATCGCATCCATCACCTTGAACTCTGCAACTCTGATCTGCTTCTGCACCGTCTCCGGGTCGGGTCCCAACCGGTCCGTGGATCCCAACACCAGATCCGTCTCCGCATACTCCACGCTCCTCGGCCTCCGATCGTCTCTCGCAGCAACTACGACGACTCTCTGATCGTTCGTCACCGGATTCAAAGGCTCGCCGCGCCTGAGGATCTTCACCTGTCCTATCACCAGGTCCTTCCCCGGAACCTTCGCCACCACACGATCGCCTCGGTGATTGGATTGAACGCCGACCGGACTCCGCTTCCGGCGGCGAGATTGGGAGCCATTGGAGCTAGGGTTAGAGAAATTGGGGCTCCGGCGCGTTGATCCGGAGCGAGGGGTCAAAGTCAAGGCTAGGGCTTCGTGGCGGAAACGACCTCGAAGACAATCCTGTGATCGGAGAATCGCCGTTCCCATTTTGATCGGAGAAAAATGGAATCGGAAATTTAATACAGAGCTTTTCTAATTTCTGAGATTTTTTTTTTTTTTGATCGTGGAAAATGCACCCAAATGCTTTGCACTCTTTGCCTTATGCGAGTGTGTATATTTATAGTTGAGGGTGTCAATAATTCACGTGACGGGGCGTGGGGTTATGCAACCGCCTTTGGCGCGTGAGTGGGGGTAAGATTCCTTTTTTGCTCCTTTGGGTTTTTGTTATTTACAAAGGGTATCCCTACAGTTGTCCTTTTCTTATGTGGTTGGTTTCTTGGAAATTGTCCATCTCGTGGGTAAAGTTGTAAATTTGAGGGAAAAGAGGGGCAAATGGTGTGTGATTTGTGACTCTAGTTGGCCACATGTATAGAGGAGAGTGGAGGAGACGGTTGTTCTTATCGACACGTGTCGTGTCGATAACGGAGTTTAGTACGGGCGGTTTTGAGATTGCAAACTGTGTATACGGCCCAACGCCAACGGATTTCTTGCAGCCTAGGGAACACTGGACCGATACCTTAATTTTGCATAACCTCCTAAACGGGTCACGCAACGCCGACCCATTTTATCAATTTAGCTAAGACGAAGCGTTTTACGTGCACTTTATATGATATGAGTAAGATACACGCACTGTATTAAATATTTTTTTAGGTTTGAGCCGTAAAACAAACAAAAAATTAATTTGAATGGATGTGAAATGATGAATCATATGAGAATTAACAAATTGGTCACAATGAGGAATGACTTGATCATTTTATTGTGGATTAGGTGTATTTAAGGAAGTGCGTTAAAGATTTAGAGACTTTATATCAAAAGTTAATAAGACATTTACAATATATGAAATTTAAGAAAATCATTATGGACGTGTCAAGTTCGTATAATTTAAAATTTACGATAAGAACATTGTATATCACAAGTGATACATAAAAATCATGTTAATGATGTTATGATATATTAAAATTTAGAATCAGTGTTACTAAAGAAATTAGATTTCAATAGTGGGTGAATAATAATATCATTTGAATATTACGGTCGGTATACATCAATTCAAAATACCCGTTTTTTTTTTTGAAAACGATAGCTAAAACGGCAGCCCTCACGCCATAACCATTAATGAAACCTCAGAATACAAGGGGGGACATCGTGCCTAAACCCCATAATGTAAGAACACCCAAAGTATTATACATGTCTACAAATACTATACATTCTAACAAGTACCATCTAGCAAAGAGTACATTATTAGCTACTCTATTTGCTTCTTAGGCCTGTAAAAAAATTAAGGGGAATTTGATGTTACACCCAAAATTATAGACCCATTTTAAATTACACCCACATGTTATACTCTTTTGAAATACACCCAACTTATTAATTAGGTTGATTTAGTAAAAATATTAATATTGTTTATCAAACAATAGAACTTGTTGTTGAAGGAAATTGCTGAAATGCCACCAACTGAACCATTGCAATTAACAAGCTGTTTGCCCGACTCGTTAAACATAATTACCCGGCAGCTGAAAACCCGGTTCCACAGACTACGCCCAAACTCTAAACCCTAAACCCTAGTCTAAACCCTAAACCCTAAATCCACAAACCCTAAACCCTAGTCTAAACCCTAAACCCTAGTCTAAACCCTAAACCCTAATCCCTAAACCCTAAACCCGGTTCCACAAACCCTAAACCCTAGTCTAAACCCTAAACCCTAAACCCTAATCCCTAATCCCTAAACCCTAGTCTAAACCCTAACCCTATTTAAAATAGAAGAAAGTCAAGAGCCACATTTAGGAATGTCTTCTCATTTAATCAGAAGGGAAAAATCTTCTCAAGAAAAAACAAAAAAAACGGAAGGGCAAAAGAGTCAAGGAAAAGAGGGATACAAATTCCAAAAATAAAAATAAAACATATAAGACAGGTTCAATAATAGGATTGAGTGTAAATTAAAATGAAATATAGTATGGGTTTATTTTAAAAGGGGTTTGATTTTTTGAGTTTTTATCTAATTTTCTTAAAAATTGCATGGTCGACGGTCCTCCTTGACACCCGATTAAGGAAGGGCGCCTTTCCACACAAAGTAAAAGCCGTTAACAACCAGTAACAGAAGGGCGTTCACGGAATTTCGCAGCGCATAATATAACCGGTCACCACCCGTTAGGGAAGGGTGTTTCGGGAAATTCGTACGCAATGTAGAACCAAGTTAAACCCCCGGTAAGAGAAGGGTGTTTTGGGGAATCTCCAACGCGAACTAAAACCCTCAGTCGTCGTCGAAGTCCCTCACTAAAATCTCAGTCCGTAAAACCACATCTCATCTTTCGCTCCGACGATCTCCTCACTCTCTCTGAAGCTCTCACAGTCCTACTACGAAAGGTAGCTCCTTCTTCTTTGATTTATTCAATAGTCCAGTTCTTGATCTGGTAATCTAGAGTTCCAATTCGATCATTATATATAGATTTATTGCACCTTGGTTAGTTCAATTTTATGCAATTTGAAGTTTACATCTTCAATTTCTCATAGTTTAACGCGTAGATTTTTTTAATTTTTCGTTATTTGGTTTAGATTTCGAATTTGCGTTAATTGTGGTTTGTGTATATTCGAGAACCAGATAAGGAAGAGATGCCTTTGTATGATTGTATGCTTCTGGCGAAGCCCCATGTAAAGAAGGAGGCTGTGATGGACCTAGTTGCTAGAGTAAGCAAGCATGTTTTCCGAAGAAATGGGGTTATTACAGACATCAAGTCCTTCGGCAATGTGCATTTGGGATATGGTATTAAGAAGCTTGATGGGAGATTTTATAAGGTCTGTTTTTGCTTTCTCTGGTATCTTACAGTAAATTTTCCGGTGCTGTTAGGTTGATTGGTGGTAGGTAGTTAATATGTTTCGGGCCTTTCCAGTCGTAACGATAGGAGGGCAAACCTGTTCGCTTAATGCATTGCATTATGTGTTTAATCTCATAAGGATAACCTTAAAGTTCAGTTTCTGCATCCTAGTTTTTTTTTTTTTTGATATGAAAGTAAATCAAATACAGTACATTACAGACAATTGCCTCTCAGGCAATCAGTTCCTAAATTATCAAATTGAATACATCGGGTGACTCTTCTCGGAAGGTTGTTTTGCCATAATCTTTATTTTGTGGTTTGGTGGTCTGTGCTTGCAATTGCATCTGCCGCAAAGTTTGTTTCTCTGTAAATGTGTTTAAAAGAGATGGTGCTGAAACCTTGTGCAATTTTCTTGATGTCTTGGACAATTTGCTGAATCCTCCAAGGTGGACTGATCTTCTCATTAACTGCATCAATGACCATTTTTGAATCCCCTTCTACTTGGACGTCAGTATAACCTTTGGCTTTAGCGTTGAGTAGGCTGTCTTGTAAGGCAGTAGCTTCTGCTATTGGAACTGAAGTGATGCCCAGGTTTCTTGAACTTGCAAAAACTGGGTTCCGTTCTGAATTTCTGAGAATTACTCCTGAAGCAGCAGAGTTATTTTCATCTTATATCCTAGTTGTCTTTAGTCAACAGGTAATACGCGAGGCCTTGAAACTAGAGACAGAGCCTATTTAGGCATACTTCTTTGCATTTTAGTCTTTAAGGTTGCAATGCTGATGTGGTTTTAGCACTTTTGGTTTTTTACTTTTTTGTTGGTTGATGTTATTTGCGATGTAGGCTAGAACCTACAAGTGGCAAATTCAGTGGACATGGTCTACTTTGTTTGCTTTATGTGGATAAAAGTAGGCACTCATGTATAACATATTATTTTGGTTTTACAATCTAATCCTGTAAGTTTTGAGATATCTGTCTTAGCTCAAATTGCTTAGCACTGAATAAGAAATTGGAGTCCCTTATATTCTGCTTCATGAGTCATATTATCATTGAAGAATTTTGAGTATCAATATTGAGTAGTCTGCATTGGTATGATGTGTGACCTTTAGAAGATAGATTTGGCAAAACTGTTCAAAGAGTCGATATTGTGTAAGAAATTTGAAATTCATACATAAAAGATTTGTTTTGAGGCTTGGGAGTCCTTAACCTATCATCTTTTTGGAACAGAAACAAGTGGTAAGAAATTCTAGGATTGACTATTACATTAGTTCTTTTTATGGGTAAGACTTCAATCATTCTCATGGTACAAGTTTGATGAGAAGGTTTGGGAATCAGTAGTGTTCCATACTAATTTAGCTATCCAAAGCTCCTATAAGATAGTATTATCAGTTGTATGGTAAGCTATAGCATAATGAAATGAGACTTGTGTGTTAAAGGGTTTAAGTTGGAAATGAAATCGGAATTATTATCCGGTCCATAGATTTGGTTGGAAATATGTGAAATGTTTCATGCAGCAATACAATCTATAAACTTTTCAGCATTTGTAGTGTTCTTTTTGTCTCTGTAACTATCTCCATTCTTATCTAGTTGGTATTGAATTACAAGTTCGCATCTCCTGTTGACCTGATAAGAATCTATCACTGAATCAATGCTGCGTATGGTATAGGGTCAACTGATGCAGATGACAATGATGGCTACACCTAACATGAACAAGGAGCTGCATTACCTGAACAAGGAAGATCGGTTGCTACGCTGGCTCTTGGTTAAACACCGAGACACACAGTATGGCATGGAATTCATTAGTGAACTGGATAGCAGAAATGAACTTAACCAATATCGTCAGAAAAGCATATTTGATATCACCGGAATAAATGATGATGATGATGATGATGATACTGATGTCGAGGACGAGGAGTCTGACGACGACGTTGATGAAAATGAGTTTGACCAGGAAGGAAGGCTGATTGATGGGTGATGGATGTGGAGGATTGAAATTTGTTTCTGTTTGTCATAAAGTTCTGTGGCAGCAACTGTTGTGAACTATGTTGGGTGAATATTGGCTCATCAACGTTTTAGGTGCTGTGGGCTTTTAATTTTCGTATCCTTGCCTGCGTGGTGCAGCTAAATTCTTTTTATTTTTTATCCTAGCTTCTATCCAAGATGAAATATAACATGTTTTCAGTTCATTTTTGCATTTCTTGAACTTGTGAGATCAAAAATGATACATGTCGAAGTGACTTAGAATTGAACTGAAAGAATGTACCTGATTCTCAAGCAAAAAATGAAAATAGCAAATACTTGACGCTTCGTATGAAAACAATAATAATAATAAGAGGTTCGTTAGGTGACGTGGCAAGAGGTGGGACCCTGTTAACGGCCTTGGTTTTCGATACGAACGAAGGGAGAGGGAGAAACCAAAAATAGTAGGGAGGGAAGGAAATGGAGAAGATAGCAAATAGAGAGCAGCAAAAAGAGGAGGCAATGTCGTCACCAGAGGCTCTCTCGTCTCTCCTCTCTTTCTCCAAATCCGCCATCGTCATCGTCATCGTCCTGGAAGGAACCTAGCTCGCTCCGTCCAAGATCAAGAAGAAGAAGCTCTTAAAAGCTTTCTTTCTTTGACGATGGCGGAGACGCCGACGACGTCGCATCACAGGAGGTCCTTGTCCGACTTAGGGGCCGTTTCGTTGGGCGGGTTCTTCGGAGGAGGAGGAGGAGCGTCGGCGTTTGAGTATTTCGGTTGGGTGTATCACTTGGGGATCAACTCCATCGGACATGAGTACTGTCATCTAAGGTTTCTCTTCATCCGAGGCAAGTATGTCGAGATGTACAAGCGTGATCCTCATGAACACCCCGGAATTGTAAGAACATCACTGATTCCTGAATTGTTAGATATTGTCCGGAAGTAGTTTGATCGGTAATGTAGTATTGCTTTTGGTGCTAGAAACCGATTAGGAGGGGCGTTGTTGGACCTACGCTGATGCTAGAGGAGGTTGGGCGTCGAAAAGTGTACTGTGGGGTATTGGCATTGTTTCCGTTCTTCATCTAATTTTGTTGATGATTTGACATTTGCAGCTCTCTTTAATTCGGTTTGGTTTTGTTGCCGTAGGATGTATATGTTCTGCGGTTTTACAATCGATTGGATGAATCAAAGAAGGGGGAAGTAAGTTTTAGTGCCAATTTATTAACTTGCTGGCTATGTTGTAATGTGATTATTTTACTTTGCTTATTACATATGATTACGTTTTTGTGTATTTGTTTGATTGTGGTTCTCGTGCACTACGATATAAAGTGCATCTGATTTTGATTTTTAGAGGATATATTAGTATGTCCTCTGACTTTTGACATTGCACTTCTGAAGATTGCTTGCGCTACTGCTGGAGAAGCCCAGAAATGGCTGGAGGCGTTTGACCAATCTAAGCAACAGGTACATGATTGTTCTTACTAAACTTCATGGCTAACTTGGTGCTGAAAAATAATAATAGAGATTTTATAATGTACCCTTTCATTCTATAGTTTTGAAGGGGTCAGTGTCTTGCATGTTTCATCCAGGTCCATGATTCATCTGTTTTTGACAGGCTGAGTACGAGCTGTTAAGAGGAGGTAGTGCCAGAAACAAACTGAGCATGGAAACCGAGTACGCTCATAATTCTTACATTGGTGATACATTTGCATTAGTTTTTCATACTAGCTGTTTTTGTTAGGCCATTAGTCAATGCCATTATTTGTACATTTTCGGCTGGGAGTTGAATTATCATACTGTGGGTGTGGAGGAAATTCAAGTTCTTCTATTTATTTCATTCAACTAAGTTGATTCCCCACATTCCTTGTCCTCTTTTTTTGTTTTGTTTCCTTTCAAAATGAAGTTCTGTTTCATGCTAAGGTTGACTGAAAATATTTTATAATATGGAAGGATCAATCTCGATGTCCATCGACCTAGAGTGAGGCGCTATGCAAGTGGATTGAAAAGGCTTATAAAAATTGGGCAAGGTGAGGTGCTATGTCATGGCTACTTTTTAAAAATCAATATGGACTTGACTCAGGGTAGCAAAGTGCAGAAATGATTGTTCACTTCACACTGCATACACATGTAAATTTGGGACCTTATTCAATGTGATTTGCTATGTTGAATGTTACCTGTATCCTTAGTTTCTAACGCTTTCTCATACCCGGTTTTATCTATATTTTCTCACGAAACTCTGTCTGTATAGAATAAACTGCAGAAAAAGGAGCATCTGAATTCTATTTACTAATACAATTTGGAATTGAAACATGCATCCAATGCTATATCGTAAGACATATACAGTCTTTCTCTTACAGGACCAGAAGTTCTTTTAAGCCAATCCTCAAACCGTGCAGACGGTGGTCCAGATGGATATTTTGAGAGGGATGGTGGAGATGCAATTGAAACATATCAGTGGAAGTGTGTACGAACAATTAATGGTATTCTTCTTGCCCTTGTATTTTTATCACTTCCTTTTGGTGAACTCTTAAAATTACTCTTGGTCATTCTTAACCACCCATGAAATCTTCTGATGTATCTCAATCATATTCCTTTTGATTTCAGGTGTTAGGATATTTGAAGATGTTGCTAACTCTGAGGTATCTCCTTGTATCTTTATACATGCATTTATGTGTGTTGAGTGCCTATCTGTTTGTTTTATACATGTGATATGATGCATCAGATGCAGAAATGTCTTTTCCGCCTCTCTGTTATACTCGTCTTTAAATTAATTGGTAGACGTTTACATCTCCTATAAAGAAAAAAAATAAAGAAACAAACTATCTGTATATTAGTTGAACTAGTTAGTACATGTTACTGACCCAGTGAATAGCTTCACCTCGCTGATTTTATTTAGATTTTATTCTTGGTAGAGTGGTAAAGGTGTTATTGTCAAGGCTGTTGGTGTTATCGAAGCAAGTGCAGATACTGCTTTCGAAGTGCTTTTAAACCTTGAGAAACGTCAGAGATATGAGTAAGTTGTATTACGTTTTATGTATTCTTTATTTATAGCTTTTGTGTCTCTAATAGATTTCTTTGCAGGTGGGATATGCTGACAGGAGACTTGGAGCTGCTAGATTCATACGATGGACACTACGATGTTGTCTATGGGACATTTGATCCCAGGTATCTTACTCGGTAATGATGTTAGACAAGAGTACCTCTTGCGTCTAACTTGACCCACTTACCCTTAATCCATTCCGCTTATTGTTATACCATCATTTCTCATCTCATGTTTTTGACATCCTATCTCATCCATTCAATGCTCATCTTGCATTTGTTTTGCTTGTTTGCAGAGACCATCTAGTTTAAGCATGCTAATCCTTAGCATATTAAATTACAAGTTGGTTCTTATGGCAATTTTCAGTTTAGATTTCATAATAGGCAAACAGAAGGATTAAATCTGCAAATATTTATAAATTTTTATTGCTTAATCTCTGAATGCAAAGCATTTGTAAATGAGGAACTGATTTTCTTGAAATATTTATAGATGAAGGTTGAACATACATATATACTGGAAAGCAATACTTTATTCAAGAGAAATGGATTTATGACACGAGAAAGTCAGTTCCTCATTCTATTTCTTTTGTCTTCATGAGGTTCTTATCAATTTCAATATGCTTTACAGGTGGCATTCCAAGCGGGATTTCATCTTTTCTAGACAATGGTTTCGTGGACAGGATGGAGCATATAGTAAGTGAATACAAGTTTTGCAGCATTATCAATGATCTGCTTCTCATCATAAAGTAATCTTCAGTTTATCTATTTTGGTGGCCTATTGATGCTTGGGTCACTTGCTCCTATCCATCCTAATAACATATTAGTTTAAAGTTTTATGACTCTAAATAAATAAATAAATAAAAAAGGGCATCGTGATTCCCTTTCTTCAGAGGATGAGTTATCATGACTCATGAGTAAGGAAAATATTTTTGACTAAGAAATAAAATTAGAAAAGGGTGGATGCATCATATAGCTAGGTCCTTAGCATGTGAAAATTTGCCTTCCAAATCGACAAACTTTGAATCCAAACTGTATGCTCGTTGAAGCAGATTTTAGTGCAGGTCAGAGAGCTACAGGTAGGAGGAGCTAGTTTTACAAATATGTAACGTGATGCAGTTAACAAAAGTCTCAAGTGACATTTTTAACTTTTCTACTCGAGTTGCTTGAAGGGATATGCCATAATGGTTTAATTTGCCTTAGTAATTTGATAAATATTCTGTTGTATTCTTTATGCAGCAATTTTGCATTTCCCAGCTGTTCATAAGAAGAAGCCTCCAAGATCTGGATATCGTCGCACAAAAATAAATCGTAAGAGATTTCACTTTTATCCAAAAAATTAAAAATTGATAACAATAGTTCAGCACAAAGAAAGTTTTGTTTATTGTAATTTTTGTTTTCCTATGCTATAATGAACTTCTGCCAACAATTCTTGTGAAAGGCTGTGTCTGACATGTCAGTTTAGTATCAATTAATTTCTGACTACTGTTTGGAATCTCAGCTCCTTCATCAAATTGATGTTCTTTTTGTGTTTTATTCTTATTGCAGCATCTACTTGGGAGATTAGAAATTTGAATTCATCCATGGGTTCAGATAGTCCGAGATGTCTTGTGACGCAAATGTTGGAGATGAATTCTACAGGCTGGGGCAGATGGAAGAAAAGTCACTGCTCAAAGTTTGAAAGGAGTGTACCTTATGCATTGTTATGTCAAGTAGGAGGTCAGGAAGTTAATTATATGCTCTTCTAATAATATGTATTGACTTAATCATTTGGATGTTCTAATTTGTGAGGTTATATGGTCCAACAATGAGGTAGATGTATGTTGTGCCCTTTCAGTTGCGTAGAGTGTAATTTTAGAGGGTGAAACAATTAGTTGGCTCAAATAGTAAGAGCTTAAAGCTTTGGAATCTATGGTAATTAAGCACACAACACCTAACATGGTCCCAAGTGTAAATCCTGCAATCAGAAGGTTGCTATTCATGTTGAATTAGTTGAGCTTTTTTTTTTTTTTTGGGGGGGGGGGGGGGGGTGGAGAGGGGCGTACACATGAGAATGTGAGATCACTGAGATGAGGCTATATAATTGATTATAAAATGATTGTTGGTTCACATCCTTGTAGTTTATGATTGTTAGCAACACTAAACAAACAAAACTTGGCATAAATCAAGTTATAAAGACTCCATTAGATATTCAAAGCTTCACTTCAGCAAACATACTGTGAGAAATTGTCCGTTTAATGGGTTCCAAATCCAAATAACTAGAATAGATATAGTACTTCATATTTTGCAAAGGTAACAGTGTTTCCCTTTTGTATTTTTTTTTTCTTCCATTCAGGTATGAAGGAATACATTGGAGCAAATCCTGCACTCAAATGTGCATCTTCTACTACCTTTGTCCAATCAAAGCTATCACCAGTTTCAAATGCCAACTACAATGAGTCAGACGTGAAGGATGAGTTTTACGATGCAATCTCTACAGACTCTTCATCTTCAGACAAAGAAGAAAGTGATGATGATGCACTTAACAACAAGGTTCTCCCTTCTCTTTTGTTAGGAACTGAGTTGGTGTTACAATTTAATGTAGCTCAGGTTTGCGTAGCACCTTTTGTCTTATTTAGATGTTAATACCCTCCCCATGTGTTTCTCAGGAAGCAAAACTGAAACTGAAGAAAATTTCAGGTACGCTACTTGTGACATACTCATGTAGTCAAAGACTGGTTTGAATTGTGGTTTCTCATATTCATACAATATCAGTGCTTAAATTACTCATTCTGTATACAGCTACAGATGCTAATAAGGAACTGGATTCTGAAGTGGCTCCTATCACGATTGATCTGAGTCAGTTCCCTTGTTCGTGTCCCAAAGGGAAGGATGATGCTGACACGAACTGCTGGTCAACTCCAAGCGGCAAGGGATTTATGATTAGAGGAAAGAACTACCTAAAGGACAATTCCAAGGTTAGTTTTTCATAGGTCTTTGTGGGATTTGGTTCCTCTGAATTTATGACTTTCGGTCCTCTTCTTCTGGTCATTGCTTAATTCCTATTTTCAGGTCACCGGAGGAGAACCCCTTCTTAATCTCATAGGAACAGATTGGTTCAAAGTTGATAAAGCCATGGATAATATTGCACTTCATCCCAGATGTCTTGTTCAGGTACAGGTTAACTTTTGATGTTCAAAATTTTCCTCTTTTGAAAAATTACATCACTGCCTGATGGTTTGGAAGCCTTTTTTGTTGCATACTGATAGTACAACTGCAGAAAGCACTACCAAGTTTTCCCTTTCATAGATTTTTAAGATTGTGTGTTTGAAAGCTTAGTTATGGAACATTTAAGCTTCTGAATGTTACCTTGTTCCTGTGCCTAAGCGTATTCATCTTGATTTTCAGTCAGAAGCTGGAAAGAAGCTTCCATTCGTACTAGTCATCAATCTCCAGGTACATGTCTGAATGCCTTCAGATCAAATCATATTTTTTCTCTGGTATGAGGGAGATTACTTGGCCCAATCTTGTCCTACTTTATATATTTAAGAAATACAATACTAAGGAAAAAAGCTCATAAATCCACCTTTTGTTCATGTGGGGTACCACTATTATATAGTCATTAAAGATGACTGTCATTTCCTGTTATTTCATATTTTCATGGTTGTCCACATTTACAGTTTTGATTATACAACTATTTGTCATTTGAAGGATTACAATCATTTCCAATTGTTTTGATGAGTAAAAATGTGCTTAAATCTTGTATTCAATTATCAAGGGACAAGGAGAATGGTATTTCATATTAATGGGTGAAAAAAGAAAGAATTTCTGAAACAGTAAGGTTACTGCTGAGATTTAGTTATTCTATCTCTGGTTTTTGGTTCATGATGCTGGTGTAGAGAATATTGGAAGACATACAATGGCTATATAATATTTGGTTTTTGTATTCAGGTTCCCGCAAAGCCAAACTATAGTTTGGTACTTTACTATGCTGCTGATAGACCTCCAAAGCCAGATTCGCTGTTTTCTAAATTTGTGGATGGGAATGACATGTTTCGCAACACAAGATTCAAGTTGATTCCCAGTATTGTTGAGGCATGTTGTGCTTGAAACTCATACATATCCAAATTCCTAGAGGCAATTATGTTGTTTACATTGGATGAAAAACTGTAGCTAATTGTGAACTAATTGTACAGGGATATTGGATGGTCAAGCGTGCTGTTGGAACCAAAGCTTGCCTGCTGGGAAAAGCTGTGACTTGCAAATATCTCAGACAAGACAATTTCTTAGAGGTAATTATATTATTTCTATCAGAATTCCTTCTAATATGTGGTGCATTCCAGGGTGCTTATACTATCCCAAACACTTGTGTTGATATATTTTGCTTCTTCTAATTTAATGAAACGATTTACTCATTGTTCAGATTGATGTTGACATTGGATCATCATCTGTGGCAAGGAGTGTCATCGGACTTGTCTTAGGATATGTCACGAGCATAGTTGTTGATCTTGCAATTTTGATAGAGGTTTGCGTCTTCCTGATTCTTACATTGTTGAAATTTACTGCTATCAAATTTTTGGTATGCTGTCTTTGATGAACCTTTGGTTATCACGTCTTCAGTATAAGTTTTGTGTACTGTCTCTGTGACTGCAGCCTTCAGGTTGTGTGCCACTATCAGCCAGCCTTCACTACACATGTTGTACTTGGCCTTTACAAATACCTAACTGCTAATAAATTTGCAGGCAAGGGAGGAGGAAGAGTTGCCAGAGTACATTCTTGGGACTGTTCGACTAAATCGTTTGAAGCTCGAGTCTGCTGTTCATCTGGAGGAGGCTGCTGTTCATCAGGAGGAGGAATGACATTATCTCAACGTCCTTAGTCAATTTTCGACCTCATCAGAGCTATTGATGGCTTCATGAGGGGTTCTCTTTTTTGCATTTTTCAGTTTTCGCCGGGGTTTTGTTTTCAATGTAGACTAAAATATTTAATTAAGCAGCTAAATGGCCAAAAGGGCCAAAATCGAGCAGTTTTACATAGTAATGCAGGATGGAAAGCCCACATATTTTCTTTTGCTTCCACTTGAATTCTTTATCCACATTCAGTTGGCAGATTCCAGGACCAAACATGAGCCTGGAACTTAGAATGTTTAAGTTAGGACAGCAGCTTAGAATAATTACGTCCTAATCGGCTAAATCAGTGTGTTCTCTACGTGACTGAAAAATTATAGCAACGTTTTTACATAGAAATTGTATAGACTTGTGGAATCAAATCATATATCATAACACTCATTGACATCCAAAAAAAAATATAAAACAATCAAGTATCGCATTAGCTGCAGAATACTCAAAACTTCGGCAGTTAAATACTCAAAGATAGCTGCAGAATAAACTTTAGCAGTCGCTCCCACTCTCCCATTAGCTGTGGTTCTTTGCTTAAGGAGAAGGTGGATAACCTAGAGATTGGTCACCACAGAATAAATTAGTAAATGGTATTATCCAGCAACTCTAGCAATAAAAAACTGACTCGAAAATAAACTTAGAATGTTTAAGTTAAAAAGGGTATTGTAGAAGTAAATTGACAATGGAATAGTCTACTCATTTCATTAACAATCGTTTTTATATAGAAGTCGATTACAATGGTAATTACACACACATAATGATGATATTCAATAATAATAATAACGTACATAATGATTAATTGAGTTGTTACGTCCGTTGATTAATAACTTCATAATTTACTTAATTTATTTTTCCTTCAACAGGTATAGTAATTTAGAACAATTGTTTATCTTAGTCTATTTCAACAAGGATAACAAAATTAGAAGGGTGCCTTAATTTCGCTATAATGACTTGACTAACTCTACCGACTCCCACTCATGCATACTTTAGGCATGATGAATGTCTTCCCTTTTGCATAATCCCTCTTGCTCATCATCTTATGCACAACTAACATTTTTGACTAGATGTTCCCTTAATCTAAAAGCTATGCCCTCATATACTCCAAATTTTCCCCAATTAACTTGCACACAGTGAACAGAAAATCTGTGATAATCCATGTATTATATATTGGGATAGTTACTGTACTTGCTACATGATTAGGTGATGAGGTATCAAATCAAACCTAAGCTCCTGCTCTTTTTGACTCATGTATAATGGGACTCCAATTCACTTGAATTCTCTTCTTATCAAGATGTGCTCTTCTCATCATCAAAAGGGATAAATGAATGAATTTGATGAACCTTGAATGACTCCATATATGTTGACATGAAAATCTCATGTTTTAAATTCTTTGGTAGAGTAGGGACTCTCCATTACATTACATGGTGGAAGGTGAAGGTCCATAGAAATGAAAAGACAGAAACGTTTACATCACATATTTTCAACAAGGATGTCACGAGATCGAGTACTTGAAATGCAGTACTGAAAGGGTTCCTCAGGGACTTGAAGAATTGTCACGGGGCCTCTATGAAGGATATATTGCAGGTCCCCTCTCGTGAATCATGATTGAACAGAGTGACTTGCAAGGGGCGTAGATATATGGCCGGAAGTTCTACAGTGCTCCGGAGCCTCCGGCGGTGGCCGAGGAATCACTGATCGACTGTTCAGGTCAAGAATAGGCTAACCTTTTATGCCTTTGAGGAGCGCAAAAGCGTAAAGGCTCAATTATACATGAAGAAAAAAGGCAACCACTTTTATCAGCAGAAACCTTGTCGTTTCACTCTTTTACCATCCTGCACCGGCTTCTGTCATTTCCAAAGCTCAATGAAATCCACAATCAGATTTTGTTCTTGTCCATGGATATTGCATGCACACGCACATCACCAAAAAGCTAGCGCCTTAATAGTTGTTCTAATCCTCTATGTCCTTTGTTCAAAGTTCACCCATGAGCATGAGCATGAGCATGAGCATGAGCGTAGGAGTTGACTGCCATTGTTGTAAACATAGAGCAGAAGGCTGATCTTCTTCATGCATGGCCATGAAGTCCATGAACATCCTAGCTAGCTCTTTGCACTACTGTAACCCTTCCTTTCCCGACAGTAATATTTATATAGTAATGTAAATTTTCAATTAAGTCCGCTGCTTGGTTACAATATGATCAAGTACAAAAACATGATCATATACAGTCGTTGAACAAGTTATGGAAACTAGATATTCATCCGAAAATTAAGTTTTTTGGTTGGCTTTTGATCAGATGTCAGCTTAAGACAAGAGATAGGCTATCCAGGTTTGGTTTCATTGCTGATAACTCTTGTCCTCCTTGTAACAATGCTAATGAAACAGCTGACCACCTCTTTAGTTATTGTGACTTTATTAAAAATGTTTGGAAGCTTTCCAATGTTGTGTCCCCAATTGATTAGGAAGAGGGTTTCCTTAATGTCCTTAAGAAAACTCTTTATTTCACAACCTTATGATGCTGGTTTATTTGCAAAAGTGATTACCACTTGCTAGCAGGTCTGGAAAACTATAAAGGACATTGTTTTTAGAGGAGTTGTTCATAATCCTCTATCAACAACCTTAGCAGCAGCTGTAATGATTTCAAGTCAGAATAATCTTAGCGAAAAAGTTACTAGGGTGTATTCTCGAAACCATTGTACCACTATCAAGTGGTAAGCACCTCCTAACTATTTTGTTAAGATTAACTTTGATGGATCAGTCATATGTAGTTCAACAGCTTGTGGCTTTATAATTTGTGATGACAATGAAATACCAGTTTTTGCTGCCTCTTGTCGCATTGGAAGTGCTTCAGTCCCAATTGTTGAAGCTATGGTGTTAAAAGAGAGCTTAATCAAAGCAAAAGAGAAAGACTTCACTAATGTTGACGTTGAAGGGGATTCCAAGTTGTTGATGCAGTGAATGGACGTTTTGAACCGCCTTGGAGATTAATCAAACTAGTGCAAGATATCAGAACATTAGCTGTTAGTTTTGATTCCATTACTTTTAAACATGTTTTTAGGGAAACAAACTTTATTGCCGATGTCATAGTTAATATTGGGCATTCTTGTAATTCGCCTATGTATTAGATTGATAAGGTTTTTCGTGAGGCTTTAAAAGACTTATTATTTGATATTGTAAACATTAGTTGCCTCTTCTTCTTATTGTAATTTATTTCTCTCTTAAAAAAAAAAAATTCTATTCAGCATAATCATGAAGTAATATTCCCAACAGTCCTACACCCTACACATTTTCATTGTAGCTGCATTATTAACAATCATAACTAAACCTTTACTTACAGTAACAACGGCCATAGAATAGTTTGACAGATAGAAAATAGAGAAAAATGCACCAACAGTGTCTGAACTCTTTAAGGACTGTAAATATGGTACCCAAACTTTCAAATGTATCAAAGTGATACCTGGACTTGGTTTTTTGTACTAATGTCGTACCTGTCGTCACTTTCCGTCACAGCTCTGTTAGTTCATGTCACATGTGACGCACGTGACTGAAAAAAGAGAGTAAATGACTGAGCTACCCCTTCGATAGAACACTCCATTTTTTCCCGCCAGAACAAGTTTTTGACCACTGAAATTGTAAACCCCTCATCCTCAGGAATATATAAATATAAGCATAAACCCCTCAAGTAAATAAAAAATTAGTCTCGCTTGCTTTCGATTCACTACCCAAAAACCAAGTCCAACTCATTTCTGCAACAATCTTTCAACCAATTTCAACTCCCGAGTCCTCTCGAAAATGTGTGGAGGTGCTATCATTTCCGGTTTCATTCCTCCGACGCGGTCCCGGCGAGTCACTGCCGACTTCCTCTGGCCCGATCTCAAGAAATCCAGCTCCGGGAAGAGATTCTCCTCCGGCGGCCGGCCTCTGAGGTCCGAAATCTTCGGATTGGACGACGATTTCGAGGCTGATTTCCAGGAATTCAAGGACGATTTTGATGTGGACGACGATGAGGATATGCTCGATTCCAAGCCCTTTGCTTTCTCCGCCGGAAAGCCCTCTCCTGCTGCTCGCGGTAAAAATCACCTCTCTTTTATTTCTGAGTTTTTTTTTACATCTGATTTTGTGGTGATTGAATGTTTCTGATGATTTGGTGGATGTGAAATTTTATAGCGATCTCCCTGTGTTAAGTGGTAAATCGAAGAGGAGAAAGATTAAGTGGTGCTTCCCTCCAAGTAGTAGACGAAAAAAAATCCCAGGTCTGATGAAGAAGATGGTTGGGTGGAGAAAAAGTCATTTATGTCCTCAATTTCCAACTCACATGACCCGCACGTGTTTATCAATGACGGAGCTGTGACGGAAAATGACGACAGGTACGACGTTGGTACAAAAATACAAGTCCAGGTATCACTTTGATACATTTAAAAGTTCGGGTACCATATTGACAGTCCTCCAAGAGTTCAGACACTGTTGGTGCATTTTTCCCTAAAAAATATTAAGTCCCATTCTTATTCAAGATTACTGTAACCAAATGATACGAGTTGTGGTGATTACCAAATAATTATTACTCTTATTGATTCTTAAATACATCTTAAGGACTCAAGCCAGTTGCTTGAGTTGAACAACTGAAAGAGACCATACAGAATACACCTTTAACCATTTCTTATATCTAAAACAAAGACATGGATACTATGATTGTCCCACATTGCCCAAATTCCAATTCCAATTTCCAGGTCTACTGCTTCTTATTGGATTCTTTCTTTCTGCTAAAAGAAAAAACAGATATGGCCCCTCTTGATTTAAGACCTTTATTCCCAATGGCCAACACCATCAAAATAATAACCAGAAGGGTCCCCATGATATTCTCACATCAAACTAATCAGAGTTACAGTCAATTCCCATTTCCCCTTCTTTATGTTATAAGCTTTTCTTTCTCTAGTTCCCATGCATGGTTCCCTCCCTCACCTTATTATAATCTGACACATTTTTCTTCTTCCTTTGGGGTCTGCAACTTTGTCCCTCTCCAAAAATGGAGGTTTCCCATTCCTTCTTCTCCCACTCGAATCTTCTTGTCTTGTTCATGTTTTTTGCAGCTGTTTCAGCAGCTGATCTTTATTCACAGACCCTTCTGAGCTTAAAATCTGAGCTCACTGATGACTATGATACCTTAAAAGACTGGTATGTGCCTCCTGGAGAAAACCCATCTCCAAAAATCTATGCTTGTTCTTGGCCTGGTGTCAAATGCAACAACAACTCTGTTACTGGTCTAGACCTCTCAATGAAGAGACTTTCAGGTTCAATCTCCGGCGACCGAGTCAACTTCAGTGTCTTCACTGATCTTCTTGATCTCAACCTGAGTTACAACTCATTTTCCGGCAAGCTCCCAGTGTCAATGTTCACCCTGGCCAACCTCACAAGCTTGGACATCAGCCGGAACAACTTCTCAGGCCAGTTCCCAGCTGGAGTCTCCGGTCTTAAAAATCTGGTTGTGTTTGATGCATTCAGCAACAGCTTCTCTGGGTCCCTGCCTGTTGAAGTGTCTCAACTTCAGAATCTCAAGATTCTCAATTTAGCTGGGAGCTACTTCAAGGGTCCAATCCCACAAGAATATGGTAATTTTCAAAGCCTTCAGTTTATTCATCTTGCAGGGAATATGCTCAATGGGAACATACCACCTGAATTGGGTAAGCTCAAAACAGTGACCCATATGGAGATTGGCTATAATACTTACCAGGGAGGCATCCCTTGGCAGTTGGGCAACATGAGCCACCTTCAGTATCTTGATATTGCTTATGCAAATCTCTCTGAGTCTATTCCAAGAGAGCTTGGGAATCTCACCAAGCTTGAGTCTCTTTTTCTCTTCAGAAACCAGCTAAGTGGATCAATACCAGTGGACTTCAGTAAGCTTCAATCTCTCACAAGCTTGGATCTTTCAGATAATCTGATTTCCGGACTGATCCCGGATAGTCTTCTAGAGTTGAAGAACCTGAAACTGTTGAGTCTTTTTTACAATGAGATGAGTGGTGTTGTTCCTGAAGGAATTGCTGAGCTTCCATCACTTGAGACTCTTCTTATATGGAACAACTTCTTCTCTGGGAATCTTCCACAGAATTTGGGGAGGAACTCTAATCTTATGTGGGTTGATGTGTCTACAAACAACTTCAATGGCAGCATTCCACCAGATATATGTGTCAAAGGTGTGTTGTTTAAGCTGATGCTGTTTTCGAATAACTTTAGTGGCAGTCTTGCACCATCTCTCTCCAATTGTTCTTCGCTTGTTCGTCTTCGGCTTGAAGATAACTCATTCTCAGGTGAGATCCCTTTGAGATTCAGCTATCTTCGTGATCTTTCATATGTAGATTTGTCCAAGAATAAACTTACTGGTGGGATTCCAATAGATATAGACCAAGCGCCCAAGCTTGAGTACTTTAATATGTCCAATAATCCTGAATTAGGGGGCACCATTCCTGCAGTAACATGGTCTTTGCCACTTCTTCAGAATTTCTCAGCGTCCTCGTGTAGTATCTTAGGCAATCTTCCTCCATTCGGAAGCTGTAAATCCATATCTGTCATTGAATTGAACATGAACAATATATCAGGGGCTATTTCAGAAAGTGTTTCTAACTGCCTAGCCCTTGAGAGAATTGATTTAGCCAACAATAACTTATCAGGTCATATACCTGAGGAGCTTGCAAGTCTTCCTGCTCTGCGTGTCCTAGACCTGTCACATAATAGTTTAAATGGACCAATACCTTCAAAGTTTGGTTCTTCTTCAAGCTTATCACTTCTAAATGTGTCTTTCAATGATATATCTGGGACAATTCCCTCTGGAAAGGTAGTGAGAACTATGGGAAGTAGTGCATTTGTGGGAAATTCAAGGCTATGCGGAGAACCTTTGAGATCATGTCCAGGTTCAGTGGCTATCTTTGGAAGCAGAGGCATTGGGAAGCTTATATGGGTCTTGCTACTGTGTGCAGGCATAGTTACGTTCCTTACTCTGTCAGTTCTAGGAGTACTTTATTTTCAAAAGGGCAGCAGAGGCCAGTGGAAGATGGTCTCATTTTCTGGACTTCCTCAATTCACGGCAAAAGATGTATTGAAGAGCTTTAATTCCATAGAATCCATGGATGATACATTGCCTCCAATATCAGCTTCAGTATGCAAAGCAGTTCTGCCAACAGGAATCACAGTTTCAGTGAAGAAGCTTGAATGGGATCCAAATATAGTGAAAGATATGCTGCCATTCATAACCCAAATTGGTAACGCAAGGCACAAGAATCTAATCCGATTGCTTGGATTTTGCTACAACAAGCATCTGGTATATCTCTTGTACGATTACTTGCCCAACGGAAGTTTATCAGAAAATCTGAGGGTGAAAAGGGAATGGGCAGCTAAGTACAAAATTATGGTGAGCATTGCAAGAGGGTTGTGCTTCCTTCACCATGAATGTCATCCTGCAATTGCTCATGGAGACTTGAGATCAAGTAATATAGTGTTCGATGAAAACATGGAACCACATCTGACTGAATTTGGACTCAAGTTGAACAAAACTTCAGGTACCGCAGAAACTTCCACAATGTATACAGGTATGCATTACAATACATCATCTCTCTACCAATTACTCATTTTCCTCCTTTGTTTCTAAAAGCAGTTGTTAAAGGTTTGTTATAAATTTTTGGACAGGTGCCACAAACAGTTCTGCTGAAGAACTATACAGAGATGTATACAGCTTTGGGGAGATCATGCTCGAAATCTTAACTAATGGCAAGTTGATGAATTCAGGAGCATCTTTACACAACAAGTCAAGGGAAATTGTTCTCAGAGATATAATCTATGAGCACGAAGTTGGTTCCAACACTTCAGTGCAGGAGGAGATAAAATGGGTGCTCGAGGTTGCTACACTCTGCACTAGGATCCGATCATCAGACCGACCATCCATGAAGGATACATTAAAGCTTTTACAGGCTCCATAAGCCACAGGAACTCAGGAAGAATAAACCCAACTTCAGATTAGTAGATTACCAATTATAACATATACTTATAGCTGATAAGAGTGGCAGTTTGTGTAGCTTTGCTTCTAGAAAAGATCATTAGAAATGTTTGTGCTGTATAATAGTGCCATGTATAATAGAAGTTTGTGTACCCTTCAAGCCATCTTTCATTAACAACGTTACATTATAAAGCTTGCTTGCAATCCAAGCTACCCAAGTAACTAAGCTTTGAAAATCTCATCATGCAAAGAATCAATTACACCTTGAAAACTACCAAACTGAGAACTCACCACATCTACTTCCACTCCAAGCATTCGTGCTCCGGTGGCCGTAATGGGCCCGTGCGCCGCCACGAGCAGCTTCGGGCATAAACTCTTGACACCCTCCCAGCGCAGCCCAATATTTTTGAAGCTCTTCAGTAACCCCTCCACCTCAGCAGTGCTAGTAAACACAATCGCATCCAAATTACCCGCCTTAATTCTCTCCACCACTAGGGCCGCACACTCCGACCCGGCCCAACGGGTTTCGTACGCATTGACCCGAACCGGATCCCAACCGCTTTCTCTGAGTTCCCGGAGAAAATCCGGCACCACCGGAGGCTCAGTCAGCCCCAACACCGCCGGAACCGGACATAAAATCCTCCGTCCGCCGCCTTCGCCAAGCGAGTGAACCAACGCGCTCGGCGTGGCGGTCTCCGGTACCAGAATCCTCACTCGGTGTGGACTGAGCTTGGAGACGAAGGCGTCGTCGATGAGCTCGGCGTCCCGGCCGAGCGCGGCGACAGTGAAGACGGCGCCGTGTGCTGAGAGGAGAGGAGGAGAGAGGCCGTCTGCGGCGGCGGAGAAGGCGGCGATGGCGGTGCGAGAAGGGAAGGCGACGGCGGAGAAGAGGTCGAGGGAGGGAGGCGTGAGGTGGGGCTTGAGAGCCGAGATGGTGGCGGGGGTGTGGTGGACGGTGAGTGTGGGAGAGGAGAGGGGAGTGAAGCCGGTGAGGGCGAGGAGGTGGCGGAGACGGGCGGCGTAGATTGGCGGAGTGGTGAATGCGACGGTGGGCGCAGCGGTGTTTGGTGTGGTCATTTTGAGTGTGATGAGGATCGAGCTACGTCGTTTTGTTGCATGATTGTATATATACGAGTATATGACAGTACTCTCTTTCCTTTTTTTTTTTTTTTAATCTTCTTTCGAGTATGATGATTTGAATTGAATTGAAGTTAAAAACGAGAAAGATGTTAACAAAATTAAACAGTTCGAGAAAATATAAAACTCTATAAGAAAAATCTCATCAATGTGAAACTCTTCAAATGTTTCAACAATGTAAAAAAATTTGTGAAAACCTTTCAAGACAATAGAATCCTGATCTCACACAATTATTCGTTGTCCTCGTGCAATTTGTACTCTTATATATATATAGTTTATATCCAGAGCGAAGCTTCATTTTAAAATTAAAGTGTGAAGTTCCTTATTTGATTCATTTTTCGGTCATATTTTCACATCTCCACCGTTCAGTTTGTAGAACCTAATGCATAGATCACTCCTGCCAAGTTTCACATTTTGCAAAAGTTCTTGTTTAGCTCTTTTTTTATCACATTTTTTTTATCATAACTAGCCAGTTTCTAAATATATATGAATGGGTTGACTGAAGAACTTATATGTTGGGTTGGAAAAAAAAAAAGAAGTTGTGGTGGAAATTTGGGATAGAAGTTTGGATGTGGTGAACGGTACTGAACATAAGGAAAGTTGGGTTGCGAGAAAGGCTGAAGCAAATGACCATTGATGATGGTGGCCGAAGATTTGAGTTGCAGTGGTGAAAAGGGTTGCAGCTGCGAAAAGTTGGTGATCACCGCCGTCAGAAACAAGCCCAGATTTGGGCTGATACTAGTTTGTTAGGATCAGAATCCATAAATCGTAACATAAGAAGTAAATTGCTAGGAAACTAAGAAAAATAACTAAACGAGATTCATATCATTCATCCATACAGAATCTACAACAATTTACAACTATATATAAATAGAGGTTATCTCCTATAATCAAAGGGAGTAACCGAGTAACTACCGACAACTTTCAATGTACTGAATAATTGAGTAAAGGTTTCTGCATATTTTGTGTAAAAGTCCACAACAGCACAACGATAGGAAACAAATAGTTCGAGTAAAAATCCATCCATAGCACCATTTCAAGATAATAATTATGAACAGATAATAGTTCGCGTAAATATCTCATTACTAGAATGTGTCAATTATTGTTTTGTTCTTTTCCATGAGGTTAGTTCATATGGAATCAAATCTTCGTTACACGAAAGCACAGCTTGTGCCATCAACTTCCCTAGCCAACCATGGTACAACAATCCCCTTGAACCAAGCCCTCCAAATAACCAGTACTTGCAAGTTTGATTTAGACCTATAATGTTATTGACACAACCCAACAGAGGAAGTGACCCATGAGGAGTGAGTGGTGGCATTGCTCTAAGGCCAGCTCTGGCTCCGATAAAGGTCCAATCTCTTACAACTGGATAAATGCGGCATACCTTTGGTAGAAGCTCTTTAAGGGCTTCTGCTGCTTCATCTGCAGATACATTTGGTGATGAATTTCTTGATTTCCATTCCCATGTTGAGCCCATATACAAACTACGAGGTCCTTGAACAGCAAGCCAAGCATCTGACAATATTGAGGGGCCAAAGCCTGGATACTCCCCTCTTCAACACAAAATTTTAGACAGATGAGTACCAGAAATAGAATACAGGATAATTGAGCATTTCACTGCTAAACCAAAAAAATCTAAGTAATTTAAACTGAGATATGAAATTCAACCGTCCAAAGTTATATTTTTAAAAAGAAAGCCTGTTAAGCATGGAGAAATGCTTTTACCCCATATTATCAGGAAGCTGCAGATGAGCAACAACACCTCTGCATGTCCTCAATGGAAGCCTCCCAGAGAGCTCAGGAAGCAGATCTGCTTTGGCTCCTAGACACACAATCACTGCCTGGTATTCCCCTGAAGTTAAATGTGATCATATACTAACAAAATAGAAAATATATAAGCTCTAAAACTGTAGAATCATTCAAAACTACTGCATTGCAACCAGACGTTTTCAGAATAACAGAGAAACACAGAAAGAAAAAGAGATGCCAAGAAACATCTATGATAGAAGCACCAACAAAATCGGGAACCACTTTGAATAACTTAATTCTTAAATGATGCACTGTAATGGCGCTGCCAAGTTCAGAAACAATACAAATGGGCTAAATTCAAGAGTGTTACTTATGAGGAAGAAAGACTCAACTCCCCATTAGAAGGATATCCTATGCTCCTCATATTGGATTTAGATAAAAGTTCCATTTTCATGCTTAGCAAGCTAAAGATCATTTTAGCAAATAATAAAAACCTAATTATATGATGTCTCTTCGAAAGATTTTAAGGTAAGAGGCACGTCTGAGTATCCCCTCAAGGCTCACCAATGCAAACGATCACTAGGAAAGAAGGTATAGTCCAAGTACCTTCCAATTGAAGCAGTTTTTGAATGGAGACCTTGTGCAAATGCAATTCCTTTACCCCGAAGCCAGAAGCACAAAGTTCTTTTACCAAAGTTTGACACGCTAAGAAGAGCGCCTGGGATTAATCACCACGAGAACAAACAGTCAGAAAAAGCATGAGTATTAACTCAAAAGGTAATAAAAGCGAAATGACGAGAATAAAGACAGTAATCATTCCTACCTCGAGATAGCGCTGAGGATGGACATTAACAGCTTGAGGCATATAGAAACAAGTATTGTAAGGTGAACAGATGCCGGGTACAAGATTTTGGGCAGCATCCTCGTCAATGCTTTCAATTCTGCAACCGGCGAGGCCATTCTGGGCATTCTAAAACAAAACACTAACATTAAACTAAACCTGAAATACTAAAATGTTGGAGGAGGAGAGATCATAAAATTGAGGAGAATTACATCTTTCACCACCATCATGTTCTTCATGCTCAAAGCTGGTCGTAAGATTCCCCTGAAAACTCGGAAATACAACCCACAAAAATTTCATGTGAATTTGCAAAATCAATTTTTTAAACGGTAGACCTCACAGTCCGGTTAGGCCCACGCCACGTGGACCGCCTAGCCCTACCACGTCTCCGCTAGGCCGGTGGAATTATTTTCTTTTTTACGTTTTTTTTAAATGGTGGGCCTCCTAACCCGTTAAGGCCCACCACACCTGACCGCCTAGCCCACATAAATAATTTTTCCTTTAAAAAAAAATGAATTTGGATATCTACCCGAAGGATACGTATCCGGATTTGGATACTCGTATCCGATACGTGCTACGTAGAGTGTACTAAGTACTAACCTTCTTCTGACAATCGGAGCAGCATCAGGCACGGCAGCCTCGGCCACGTTCAAGAGCCGCAGAGCCTCGTCCCAGCACTCGGCGGCGCGCCATAGGAGCTTGGCTTTGGGAGAGTAAGGATGAAGAAGACCGCCGGAGACGCCGGAAGCGCCGCCGCCGATTCCGACCTCATCGAAAACGTCGATGCGGAGATTCGAGTCCTTGGGACTCAGCTTCAGCAAGTTGTAAGCGACCGAGAGGCCGGCGAAGCCAGCGCCGAGGACGGCGTAGCGAAGACGAGGAGGAATCTGAGGCTGAGAGAAGAGGAAAGGAGAAGAAGAGGAAGCTGAGCTCACTTCAAGCGGTGGAGGCGCCCGCATTGGATTTTATGTCCGGCTCAAAGTTGGGGTTTTCTGGTTTTGGATAATATAAACCCGCGGTTTTTTTACTAAAGTGGGCCCGGATCCGCTCCATTTTAGGAGCCCACAACCTTTTGTTAATCTCTTTTACAGTTATGTTTTAGATCATTATCAACTAACAAATCCACTGCTAGTCTGCAGAGGATTTCCATCACAATGGTTCGCACTAGTTAAATTACACCAGCATAGAGAAATGTATCTGTAATTTGTAGGCAAAAGTGTTCAAGAAACTGTTTTTTGAAAACGATTACAAAGGCTTTATGATTTACGTAGAATCAGGCGTCTTTCTCCCTTGTATTCGACTTCATCTCTCTGGTGCATAATTATAAGAGCTCTTCTCACCTGCCATAGTTCATAAATCATATCAATGACAGGATCCTCACAATGCAGAATATGAAACTGCAAGGGAAATTCAAGTCGACATGTATTTGTTGGTTTTCAAACGGATACTCACAATGGACTCGTTCATCCCCATTCTTGTGAGCTCATCAACCAACTTTCGCTCCGAAATGTGGTTCCCGATGCCTACTCTTCTCTTGATATGAGATTCAGCTTGCTGTTTATAGGAGAAAAGTTGAATAACATTGGAAAACAGAGAATTATCACAAAAATAAAGAGACTGATGATTGTGGTTCTTGTTTGGTTTGGTTTGCTATTTTCTCTAGGTGGCTGTCAGACAGGTTCAAATTACCTTAATTTCATTTGCCATCTCGGGACTAATATTGACTTGTTGATAAATTCCAGACTTTGCTGCGTCCATTGTGGATACGGTAAAGAGTCTTACTGCTTCAGTCACATTCTCCTCAGTAGCAACATGGGATCTGTGTTCATAATGCACCAGATAATTAGTACCTGTTTTCCTGTTCCATTACAACTCGAAGTTTTTAGGACCAAACAGTATCACACTTACAGTTTCATTTTTGCAAGCGACTCACTCAACCTCACTATAGCTTCAAGTTGCCTTACAGTGATTGGTATTGCAGCAGCCGATCCCGTTTCATTTGCCTGCTGTCTCATGTCCTGTGAGAAAACCATGAAGGTAATGCCAGTCAGATTCTAAAACATCTATTTCATATATTTATGTCAGCACCATATAAGCATTGCAGCAAGCAAGGCTAATCTACTCAAAATGTTTAGTTAACAGCAAGAATACCTGTCTGATTTTGACGTAATGGTTCTGCAGGGATTTGCAAGCAGACTCTGACAAACGGGGATGACACTCGGTTCGACAGTATTGTAGGTACCTTCAAATGTTGCAAACAACAATATCAGCATTACATCAAACTCACTTGTAGAGCTACAAAGACATATAAGCATGGGTACCACATACCTCTTCAGCCAATTCTCTTCCTTCTCCTTAGAAACCTCCCTCTTGTCACCCACTGCTGCCCCGGCAGAGGCATGAACCTTTATTACATGGCTTGCAATTATCTGTCATTGAATTACTTAGTAAGGTATTTGAGAACCAAACAGTGCATTTAGGCCTATTAACTTGATGTTCAACTCTCGTTAATAAATGAGAACTGAGACACTAAAAGATGAAGTGCCTTGTGCCTAAAAACAAAGGAAATAAATTGCTGCCTTGCCGGGAAAAACTATACTTGCTTGAGTAAGACAAACTTAGCCAGATTTAGACACTACCTTGTCCTGGCTATACATCCTGATGTCTTTAACGATGAAGATCATATCAAATCTAGAAAGAATTGTTGTCTGCAGATCTATGTTATCCTGAGCGGTCTGCAAGAAGAAAAGAGAGTTATAAGTTCTCCATCTGAAGTCACCATTTCCATTTTAAACAATTGCAAGGTAGATGAGCATGACAATAGACCTTAAGATCATCATAACGTCCAGATGGAGGGTTAGCAGCTGCAAGAACAGAGGTTCTAGAATTAAGAACTGTCGTTATTCCTGCTTTGGCAATGGATATTGTTTGCTGCTCCATCGCTTCATGAATAGCAACCCTAAATCACATAGATGCAGGCTCTCAGAACTCAATAAAAAAACAAATTAAGAAGAATTAAAAATGATATGACATAGTACCCATTACCTATCCTCCGGTCTCATTTTATCAAACTCATCAATACAGACAACACCTCCATCCGCCAAAACCATGGCCCCTCCTTCAAGATAAAACTCTCGCTGGATTCGACAGATAGATTGAAATTAGGCAAGTTAAAAGGAAAATCTCCTCATATTGTACTTATATTAAACCCCAAATAACATACAGAGCTGTTATCTCTGATCACAGATGCTGTAAGACCAGCCGCAGATGAGCCTTTCCCGGAAGTATAAACAGCTATAGGAGCTGTCTTCTCAACAAACTTGAGAAACTACAAAAAAGAGTTAAATCAAATCAGGATGTCTCATTTGGGACGAAAGAATAGCACCAAAAATCTGTATGACTGTTTCACGAGCCTAGGGATATGGAACCAAGCTAAGAGCAGCAGTTTTTCCACTAAACTAAGGGGTAGAGAAGAAAAAATGTGCCAATAAATAAATATAACAGATAACCTGTGATTTAGCAGTAGATGGATCCCCCAAAAGCAAGACATTTATATCACCTCTTAGCTTCACACCATCAGGCAAATGCTGTTGATACACGATTTGGTTGTTAGCATCATAAACTACAGGAGTACTAAAAGGCAAAAAACTCAAAACATACCTTTCTTGATCCTCCAAAAAGAAGACAAGCCACGGCCTTCTTTACATCTTCGTGACCAAAGATAGAAGGGGCAATCTTTGAGCATATGTTTTTATATATATCAGGTTCTGCAGCAAATTTTTTAAATTCTTCTATCTGCAAGGTGAAAATAGAAAATCAAGACCATGCCATGTAGCACTACCATCTTATCTTAACGCTCTGCTCTGGCATATTTAGTTGGATCACACAGCCTAGTCCAATTAAAAAAACTCCAAAGAACACACTTGAGCTAATGACCACGATATAAAGACACGATACCTTGTAGTTAAGCCTCCTGGAGGCAAAGATTTGTTATCCAGTATGGCTTACAATCTATTATCCAATTTTCATTGAGCACATACTTCGTTAAATAATAACTACACATGATGCAGACACTTGCTATGTAGAGGATAAAGATTTCACAGAACAACATTTGCAATGATTTCAATCAATACCTCATCAGCTGTGAAAGCAGCAGGACCTCTTGAGTTGGCATCATTTGCTTCTTCAATTCCTACTACTCGGATGTAGGGCTGTCTAACAGCAACTGCTCCTTTGTGGCTGCATGAAAAGAAATAAAGTTCCAAGTAAAATTTAGTAACCAAACTTATCCAGAGTAGAGTGTTATCTCAGGTTTTGGCAAGCTTACTTGGTGGAAGAATTGGAAGCTTGATAGATGCTATAAATTCCCATGATTGTTAATCTTGTGCCAGGCACAATTGTCTGAACAAGATGGCGGTCCACAGATAGAAGCATATTTCTTGGAAGCTCTCCAGTAGGCACATCCTACAGTACCCATTAAAAATACAAAACCTATTAAACAAATGGAGATTCAACAAATCACATTAAACTTCTTTCCTTTTCCCAAAATTTAAGACAATCACCTCTGGATTCTCTTGCAATTTTAAGGTTTGCTGATCAACATACTTGCTCTTATCAGGAACCACAACCCATGGATCAAGTGGACAAGGTTCCTCTCCAGGCTGCAAGTTCCAATAACTTAAATTAAATTTCACAGTAGACACCAAAGCCGCACAAGAAAATGTAACAAAGAAAGGTAAATAGAGAGACATAGGGTTTATACAAACCTGAGGAATATGGTTACACGTGCGAGGGACAATTGCCCCACCAAGGCCTGGTCGACAAGGAACCCTTTGCACATTTTTACAGTTCTTACACATCACGATAACATAAGTCGCCTTCGCTTTGACCCTCGAAGCAGCTATCGTGATGCCAGATATCTTAATGAGCTTCGATATACTTTGTGCCTACCCATCAACAATAGTACAAAAACAAAATCATCAATCTAACCTCACTACGTTGCAATCATTAGCTTCAATCAGGTTTATATGCACTAAATTATCGTCTAAGACCGATTTAGTACATCTAAAATCTCATTTTCCCCAATTTTTCTAAACTTTTTCATGAGCTAAAACCGAAAAATTCAACAACAAAACGTATAAGAAGAAGAAAAGACTAACCCCAAGCTTGCGCATGGAAGTTGTATCTTCTCTGGAGGTCAACAAAATCTGAACATCCTCCGGCACCGGCTCTTCCAATTGGCCTTCACTTCCGGTCACTTTCGTCTTCAAATTCGCCAAAACCTGCCCGGCGGCGTTCTCAAACTGCAAATCCAAACCAGAATTTTTTCAAAATTAACGAAACTAACGAAATCGAAAAACCTAATCCCACGAGATCGGATCAGATCTCTTCTTTACCAGGGGCAAGTAATCGGCGGGGGCCGAGCGGAGCTTGGCGGGGAGATCGGAGTCGAAGTCGCCGAGATCCTCCATGTCGACGACGAGGTGCTTAGGGTTTTGGAGGAGGCTCTCTCTGTAAGGGAAGACATTCGTGCTTGACTGAGACTCGAAGTTTCGGAGAAACTCCTTGAATTTCTGGAGGACCGAGTGGCGGCTCGCGGCGGCGCTTCCGGGATCGTCGGTGTCACCGCCGAGCGACTGGGCTTGGTCGCTGTAGTACACCGCTCCTTCGTCCCACCCTGACATTTCTCGCTTTCTCTCTAACCCTCGCTTTCTCTCTCTAAAACAGACTAACCTGCTCTCACTTTCTCTCTCTCTCTCTCTCTCTACCCTCTGTGGTGTAATGAGAAAAGAGGCTTCTTTTTGGCGGGAAGGATTGGCGGGAAATGAGCGGTAGGGTTAAGAGTTATTGGGCCTTTGGCAAGCTATTTGGGCCTAGGGCTTCAGTTTTGGGCTTCAGTTATTGTGGTAGGTGTGGTGGTGCTAGTGAATCGATTTTACACAGTTTGTGGGATTGTCGCATAGCTCAGAAAGTGTGGAAGTATACCTAGTTAGCTGGAGTGGTGAAGCTATGGAAATTTTAGTCTTTAATGATCTCTTACATAAGGTGGCTACAGAGGGCATGAATAAAGAAATGGAGTTTTTTTGGCTTAGTTTGCTGGTGGATCTGGAAGTGTAGAAATGATACTATGCATGGTAAGGAGGGACTGAAGCCTGATATACTTGTTCATCGGTGTAGGGAATGGCAGTCAGTACTAGCTCATACTCAAAGCACTAACAAACCGAATACTGGTATTGTCTTAAAGGAGGCATCCCACATGTTAGTAATACTTCTAGTTCTATATTGTATTTTGATGGGGCTGTGAAAGGGTGAGAGTAAGAGCTCTGGTGTTAAACCAGAACATGGTCTTCTAGGTGCCTTATCAGTACCACTTCCTCTTTCTTTAAATTCAAAAGCCACTGAAACACTTGCTTTGTGGTATGGAATTGAGTATGGAAATAAGCTAGGAATAACAAATGTTGATATAAGAGGTGATGCTTTAAATGTGCTTAATGGCTTAAAGACTCGTGGTTGAGACTTCAACGAGATAGGAGGCGTTCTTGATGTAGTGAGGTTGATTATGACTAAATTTGAGATAGTTTCGTGGTTGATTATGACACATAGGCTTTGTCATTAGTAGTAATGTTTGATGTTTTGGGTTTTTTGGTATGAAGTTAATAAATTTCCATTTCAATCAAAAAAAATAAAAATAAACTGAGATCTTACACAGTAGGATTCTTTGGCATTTTTTTTACCTAGATCACCCGCAACTAGCCTATATAGATATGTGAAAAAGGGTGACGGGTTTCTGATATGATGGAATCTTTATGTATATAGAACTGTTCTCTGGTTAGGGTTCCTCTGTTTGACTACTCTTCTCTATGTACCCTTTCTTTTCCAAGTACCAAAGTGCGCCTTCCGCTGCATGCTCTGCTGCTGCTTTCTTGCTCATACGAGGTGCGCTATTGGCCTCCAAAAGCGTATCTGAAGCATCATCTATTTTTACTGTAACCTTGTAAATGAACCTGCAAAGTATACCAAGGAAGCATATAAGAAATTAGTACAGGATGTTCACTAGCACTAGCTATTCCTGCAAGGCTGCAACGTCAGACCAACTTAAAAACATTCGGTCTTTACACAAGCAGAGAAAGCAAAATGCAGAGTCCGGTAACCTTCTATCTTGGTTTTCAAATAACACTTTGATTTATACTAGAATTGATTATACTATGGGCTTACGATTTTAAGTGGCTTGGTCCTTCCTCTTGGCAACATTCAAATACGGGGGGTTCCCAATAGTTTGCAGCACAGGCTTCATACAGACGCGATTTTGCTGTTAAATTGTGTGGCACACCTGGAGAATTATTTTAGGGTCAGCAAACATGCAAAATGCTACTTTGATATTTAGTTAGCAGAAGGAGCATCAACAGTACATCTGGTTTTTGAGTTAGCATCAGAGCTACGATTGTTACAGGAATCATGGCTGTCCATTTTGACTGCTCCACGTGATACTGGGGATTGCCCTACACGCTTTACGCAGGAGAAACTACTGCTCGCTTCACTGATAGAATGCACACCCGAGTTGGAACTGCTGCTAGAAGGCTCTTGTACCTTTGAGTTCTCAAATCCAATTATATCAGGAGCTGTAACATCTATTGGTGTTTCATCATATCCGATAAGTTTGGCTTCCATCTTGCAGCTTGACTTTAAGACTTCCTCCAAAGTTAACTTAGACTTTGGTATATTGCCTTGAGCCTGCAATTCCGAAAATGAGACCCACAAACAGAAGTTAACTACAAAGCTTCTATGTAGAATAATTTTCCACTACCAATACCAAATGAAAATAAGTAAATTACAAAAGTTGTCGCATGCTGGCATTACAAGTCAAATGAATTCTAATAATATATGGATTTACCTTCAACTTTTCGAAAATTAATTGAGCAGAAATTTTAATAGCATCCTTTTTGTTCAAGCCAGTTGAGGAAGCAGTAGCAGAAACATTATTCCCCTTCACTGTTGCCTCAATTGAAAATGTTTTACCCTTCTTTGATGGAAGAAACTTAAGATCCCATGCATGAGCTTGGCAAAGTTCCCGTAGTTCCCTAACAGGACTAAGCTGAACGTTGGAGAAGCTCATGACCGGTTTCAGAAATGATAGCATTATATTCCAAACACAATTCAAGTCGAATCCTGTATCAAGAAGAATTGCACCAAGACAAGACTCTACCAAGTCGCCCAGAGCCTGAAGCAATAATTATAATCATAAGACACTATTGAAGAAGCATTACAAATACGTAATAGTGATAAACTGCGGATAAACTGATAACACATATTTGTAAATTTTCTTTCATAGGCAAGGTAGAACCTAAAGCACCTTAACCAACAATATAAAGGTAGAAGGGTAGCTGCATACCTTGGGGCATGTTGGCCCATCAACCAGACTACTATCTGATGCAGATGTCTCAACGAAGTTCACATAAGTCTTTATAGCCTTAGAAAGGGTACAGGAGTCAGAGACTAGAAACTTGTGGAAGGATTGAGCTACTGCAACAGTAGCAAATGCTTTATTATTCACAGAAATTGATCTCAAGTCTGTCATATGGCCAGGCTTTAACTTTGGATAAACCGAATACAGGTATGAGGTGATCAAGTAATCCAAGACAGCATCTCCAAGAAACTCCAATCTCTGATTTAAAGCATCAAGGAAACACAATTGAAGTAGGGAAGGAATCTACGTTTTTTCTAACACCATGAAACAAGAATGAATCCAGACAGCATACCTGATAGCAACCTCCTCCATTTTTGTTGTAAGAAGGATGTACAAATGCCTGTAACAGCAACCCTCTGTGGAGAAACTTATACCCTAATGAAGTTTCAAGGGCAGCAATGTCTATGCAAGCAGCAAGTGGAATGTATCTGCTACTTGCTATGCATACTTTAGTAACTTCTGATGCTTTGAATTCTACTTTTATGCCAATCCATCTGAGAAATGCAGTAGCAGCTTTAAAACCGCTGTCAACTATGAATGCTCCAACAAGGGCTTCAACAACATCAGCAATTGTTTTCTTATGTAACCAATGGTGACCCTTACTACATCTGACTTCACGATCATGTGAGTGTTTTACTGCACTGCATAAATCTTGAGAATCAATAGATCCTATTGTCTCCTGGTCACAAATATTATTGCAAGGACGGCCTAAAGCAAAGAACTGAGAGGGTTCAAATGGCTGATCCCGTATGTATACCTGAAAAAAAAAATTATTTAAATCCCATCATGGATAAAATTAAAATAAATAAAAATAAAACCAGGAAATGTTTCTAAATATTATTCTCATTTTACTTCTAAATGAAACAGAGTAGAACACGTAGCACAGATATCAAAGTACATTTTTGCGGTCACTAATTCCATAAATCCTACAAATTTATCTCACATTTTTTCTTTTGGTTCAGTTCATTGGAGGTAGCATGTTTGTCACCGATTATATATGTTGGAAAGGAACCCCCAGATAAACACAAGAATTAAGATCAGTGGATGTAGAATGTTTGGCACCTGTTATCTACGTCGGAAAGGAACCATTGATAAACATGAACTAGCATGTTTGTCACCTAGTATCTATGTCGGAAGGGAACCCTTATCAAACATGAGAACTAAAATCACTGGATAAATTATATTTTTGTGTAATAAGTTTGTGACCCATTCAGAGATATTCAAAGACCTGGAATTTTAAGTAGCATAGTAATTACAAGAAGTAGAAGCAAAAGGATATTAATATAAATGAAAATTAAGAAAATAAGAATCACTTTCAAAAAGGTAAACACAAAACAGTATGAAATTATACCTGTAAGTTGCTTCTAGTAGCTAGCTTCAGTAAATTGGAATTGTTTACCACATTTGAACGCTTCCTTGTTAGTTGACCTTCATCAAGCAATGCATGCAAAAGGAAAAAGTGCCGTCCGACTGCAAATTTGAGGAAAGCATCACCTAGTAGTTCAAGCCTTTCAAGGGAAAATCGCTCCTGGCACTTCTCAGTTGTGAGTGCTTCTAGAACCTTGAATGAAGATTGAAGTCATTATGAAGAATTGTTAGTGCAACAGGCAAAATTAGATGAATACAAATTTTGTCAGAGAATAATTATCGGAAAAATATCAGGAGAGCAGTCTTACTCTCTGGGCAGTAACCTCGGCTCCTTCAGGGAATGAAGTACATAATACATGCTTTAGTTCGATGGCGACAAGCAAGTTTTCCAGACGGTGCATGATTGATGGTAACAGAGACACTGAACTTCCGATGTCTTTTGAAAAGCCAATTACCTTCAGCTCACAAAGCTCAGGAGGCAGATATATAAAATACTCGTCTAGTTGTTGTGCTTCTGTTTTATAAGACATGGAAGTTTACATATTAATGACTTTTCGGGTGGCAACAGCATGCAGATTGATACATGAAAATTTTAGATGAGTTCAAAATAAAAATAAAAATATAAAAAGGCTGTTCATCATAAGGGAAATTGTAGAAGGAAAAGGGAACAGACTAAAAGTAGGGGTACAAGCTGGGCCTTGAAAGGAATAACTTCTGCCTACTGGATCAGACATACATCCACGTTCTATGATAGCAATCATACACAGATGATTTTATCTCACACTAACCTAAACAACATATGGGATTTGAAGAGGTTGTACCCCTATTTGTTGATTCAATAACGGATTGACATATTAGTGATATAACGAATGAAACTAACATTTTTTTCCTCTTGTAATTTTTTTTATTGTTCTACAGATAACCAAAAGTCTTTGCTTCATTTGTTTTCCAAAACAAAGACCATATTACTTCACAATAACGTAAACAATATACTAACTTCTGTTCTACAAATAACCAACAGTTTATGCTTAGTTTGTTTTCCTTTAGGAAAACAAAAAAGTCAGGGCAGCAAAAGTAATTAATAGATTGCCAAATCACAGTTCCACTCAATCATTGAGCATTATTTAAAAGATTATGCATGCATGTATTGATGTAAGTTATGTGCAGTCTGAAAAACAAAACCTACAATTTTAATACAGTTCAACTTAGAAATTACCTGAATCTTCTTGCCTACGATTGTGTAGCAAGTTGTGCAAAGAGAACACTGGTTTTGCACACAGAAGAGGTTGCTCAGGGTATATGAGAGAAATGTCAAACCTGCTCTCAACATTTAAAAAGAAAAGTTACATGATGAATAAGAATACCATAAAAACTCTTTCGACTCATTTTCTGCATATATTCCCAGTACATATTACAAGAAAACGTAGAAATTTAATGATATTGGATGAATAGTAATAAGTTACCTACTTCTTACTAAGATGATCCACATACATTAAAGGTTCCGGATCTTCTTTATATAGGCTGTAGGCATTTCTTTCTCCAGAAACATTAGTGATGAAGTAAAATGACTTCTTATATGAGACATAAACTATGCTATCCTCAACTTCACTAATGCTTGTATAACCAGATGCAAGTCGAATACCCGAAGATGTAATTTTACTGTCCATAGCGTGTCCCGGGCCCCGGAATACTGGAGAGGATAAACATTTTTTGATAATCCTCCAATCTATGCTTATCTTATCATTTTCACCCAAAGTTACCGGTAGCAATAGGTAGAAGGTTGATGAGCTCGATCCACTAAATTCGTACTTTCCCAGTGGAACAAATTCTGAAACAAATTCTGATCGGTCCAGAATGAACTTGAGGAACATTTCTTGAAAGTTTTGAGCCAGCAAGATCTGCAAACAAAATTCCTGTACACTGAGAGAGACTCAATCACAATTAATAGTATATTGAAACAACTGTCTTACCTCATCTTTGACAAATTCTGCAAATCCAGATGGCACCAACTTTGTCATCACAGATCTACCATGAGCGAGATGAAGATCAAGTTCCATTGATTCAGCCTCTGCTGGAAGAGGTGCCTTGACGAATAGACCAAAACTTCTATAGATTCTATCATTAGGATAAGGATCAAATTGTATATAGTAAGAGCTGAGAGTGACAAGATCCTCTGACTTATTCCATGACTCTTTTAGGACAGCAGGAACCAGCATTTCATGTAGTTCCCCTCGTGAGTCTTCATCTGGGACAAAAAGAGTCAAATGAATTCTTACTAGTAATAAGAATAAGAACAAGGGATACCAAAGTCTCAAAAGAGATTTGACATTTTCCAACCTTCTAAACTGTCAGAATCAGAAGAGTCTTGCAAAAGCTCCTCCACATTTGCATTGTCTTGCAGTGGCAAGAGATAGTCACTTAAGGCACCCAATTTATGCAATTCTTCAATGGCTTTTAGACAAGCATCTCTTTTGGCATCTTCCATTGAAAATTGTGGTGCACTGACAATTTGATGCATTGGAGCATTTGAAGGTAAAATTATATGGCAAATAGTTCCCTCCAAATCACCAAGAAAATAGAATTCTGGACTGGGGACATAGTACCTGCAATAAATAGATGCATCTTGACTCAATATATAAAGTTTCAAATTTGTATATATTTGTTCATGCTCATGAAGTCATACCCTTAAAACAAATGGATATAAAAACAAAACAAAAAATGGGATTCAAAGACATACTCATCATGTGGAAGCTTCGAACAATACTGGTGTAACAATGAGATGCTATATCCAGAAGTGATGGAAGCTCCAGAAGAAGCAACTTTATAGGTTTGTTCCTCCGGACTAATAAAAGTCTCACTGGATGTTCTGAAAGAAATCTCCATATTCATTCGATCTTCATCTTTTCTGAAGTTTTCTATTAAATCTAACTCTTTCTGACTACCACTGCAGCATAAGCAAAAATGGTTACTCTGACTGGGAGAAAGAAGATGAATCTAGCTAATGAGATATGATAAAACCAATAGATTTCAGAAAAGCACCTGTTTACCAAAAATACATATTCAGACTGAGGCATCCGTGCACGACCTCGTGACTGTATAAAGCTAGCAACAGTTTCTGGAAGATCAAATCGTATCACAAGGCTGCAAGTCTGAATATCTAGACCCTCTTCACCAACTTTAGTTGCAACCAATAGATTCAACTGCCAAAGCAACAAAGAAGAGGAATTAGTATGCAGCCCTGATCCACAGAGGATGGCATCTTGCATATGTCACTAATTATGTATAGAAAACCATGTGTGAGTGAGGTCCTACACTATCTTATACTGGAAGTCTATGTCATCTAAATTCGACAGGACAGATAGATGTCTTGACTTCACTCAACTCAACCACACCTCAATGAAAAAGGACGGATATACATGTACACTTTAGCTATCATCCAATTGAATCACACCTCAATGAACAATGAAAAAGGATGGATACATGTACACTTTAGCGATCATCCAAATGAAGGTCAACACCCATACAATAAATCCAAGCCCTGACACTAGCCACATCAATACATCAGACTTTACACAAAGTTTACCCTCACTTGTGATAGTGGTTCATCCTTGCACTTATATGTAAGAAGACAGATGGAAAGGGTTAGTCATTACCTCTCCAGACCGAAACTTATCAAGAGTGATCTGCATTGTTTTCCTTGACATACTCTTCAGTTTAGAGTGGACTCCTACAAGAAAATCGCACTTCCAAGATGCTAGATTCTTGAGGTTTTGTAGTATGTAGGACAAGGATCTTGCAGTAACAATCCTATTGACAAATATTATGCATTTCATATTCTGTTGCAACCTGAAACAAACAAATCCTTTTGAGCATGATTGCTATACATAATTCAGTAATCTCAGGCAACAGAAAGGCCATAAGTACAATTGTAGTAGATGTTTGAATCAAATTTGGTCATATGAGAAGTGATCAGTGCTCTTTGTGATTAAAACCGGTGGTATTAACTGCAGGCTTCTAATACGTGTGTTATTGTTTCATTAGCTTTCACGTGATGTATAGAATAAAATGATGGTCAGAGAAAATAGAGATGAACCCACAATTACCAACCTGGAGGATGAAAGAATTCCAATAAGACGTAAGACCTTACTTGAGAAAAACGGCTCCTTTAAGATATCTATACAAGATAGACCAGATGCTACAACATCTATAAACATACAATAAACTTCCATCATTAAGAGTACCATAGATGATGTCAACAATCCAAATATGAACTATCTGCTAATAATTTTTCATTAATGTGGAAACATACTAGAATACCTTTCACATAGTCAGTGCGAATGATGTCAGCTGCCTGAGCCAGATATTCAGCACACACAGTATCATCACTATTATTTCGCTCTGCCTCTATACCATTATTGCCTTCCTCTATTAATTCATTTCGTTCAAAGTGATCGCCACTCGAAAGAATATGTTTAGCCTTGGAGAAGGAAGAAAAGCAAAGGAAACAAAGGTCAAGTTTTGAAATAACAATAATAATTGAGCAACATGAGCTAAACATTCAATAAAGGAGGTCTCCTTTTTTGCTGTTTTGGACCATCAAGTAATATAAAATTCCCTAGATACAACTCATGGCCTACGTTATATAAGTCATTGGGATACTTTTTAACCATTACAAGATATATATATATATATATATATATATATATATATATATAGAGAGAGAGAGAGAGAGAGAGAGAACTGCATAAAAGGAATTCAAAGAATATCAAAGATAGATAAGTAAGCAATCTTTCTTTCCGTGAATAAGTAAGAACATTTCATGGGAATAAAGAGATCACAAATAGGAGAAATCACTAAAAAGATAAGAGTTAAATCTTTTTACTTGTAAAGCACCCCAGAGGCCAAGATTTTCCAAGCAAAACATTATGCTGTCATGCACTCTGTTTAATGTTTTCTTTGTACTCCTTAGACGTTGGTAGTCACTCGTCTTCTTACCAAGTTCCGCTATGCACTGTCAATGATATAGCAAGAGGCCCAATAAGAAGTAAAAGACTTGATAACAAGAAAAGGACCTGTCTTTTTTTCGGGGGCCTAACAAATAACAGAACTACATACCTGGCGTTTCACCTGCTCAAGTTTACTATAAAAAGTCATGAAGGGGCTGGATGTGCCACTAATAACAGGACTATAACTATTTACATGTATAACAGGAGAAACAACAGAACAATTCAATTCTGTCTTGTCTTCAACCGAATAAACCTACAAAAGGAGGGTGAAACTATAATAAGATATGGAAATCACAAGCACTTAGATAGTAAAACAGCATGAGTGCATGTCAAGACACTGTAGAAAGCTCCCCCAAAAGAAAAATGGGGTTCAAATTGAGCCACTCCTAGGGAATGGCTTTTCTTGAAATGACAATGTTCACTCCGTATTGAACTAAATTAATGATACTGAGGAGTTTAACAGAAAATGAATGTTGGCAGGATTCATTATCAACACATTGCTGGCAGATTCTTTATTATCTGAAAATTTCAAGATCCGATGATCATCTTACATATTTCAGAGCATTGGTTCTGATTTAGGGTTTTCTCGGAAACTTTGTGGTGTTGTTTTATGGTTTTGCATTGTTAATTGCAAGATTATAGGTGTCTTGTATAAATCTATTTCGCCTTCCATTAAGAAACAAAGAGGACGGAATTGGAAAACTTAGCCTTGGCCAACATACAAGCTTTATGGTTCCTACTCGCGTGTGTTCAAGTTCAATTAAAGAAATGAAGAGTACTTACCTTGGGGAAAATAAAGTAAAAATTTAGAGAAAAGGAAGAAGAATTTCAAACGCATATATATATATATATATATATATATCAGAAGTGAAAATCTCTGCAACCCACCTTAGCATCAAGTAAATTTTCAAGACTATTGATACTCTTTGATAAGTTCGCTTGACTAGAAGCGCCTGAAATAGTAAAGCATATACGTACAAATTAGGAATTGAAATGAGTAGCAACTAACAAGCCATAAGCATTCTAACATGGACAATAATAACTAGGAAACAAACAGTGTAAACTGTAAAGGATGACCATCAACCAGCATGGCAGTGATCCAAGAATATGCCATTATTAAAATAATAATAATAATAAAAACAACCTTTAGGTACATGTTTCATTCCAAAAATTTATGATATCTATGATTTGTAATATTTCTAGAATAACCGTAGCAAGCTAATGAGCATGTATCAAATACTTATACACCAATAATATATGCAACATGAATTGTCAATTAGTATGATCAGAGAACTGATGAATAAGAGGTGAAAGTTCATAATTGATTAGAAACTTTACCTTTACCTACAACTGGAGATGCAGTCATTCCAAATATACGAGGAAGTTTTGTGACATCACTCTTGCAGAACTACAGACAAAATATACAAGTTAACCTGTGTCAGCAAACAACACTGACTCTAACAGAAGAAACATATACAAGAAGTGCTAGTGTTTGAGAGCTCCTTACTCGCATAATTTCTGCATAAGGATGGTTGCTTGTGATTTGCGCATGATGACACTCATCAAAAATCAGCAATGCAATTATCTCCATCTTAATAATACGGTGGTACAAGTTACGCAGCAGTATTTGAGGAGTCATAACAAGAACCTGCATAAAATATCAGCAAAAGATGCAAATAAAATTCAAAATGATGAAGCGTCGAGAGAGCTGTATCTTTCCTTCTTTTCCATTTTTGTAAAGAAACAAAACGGTTTGAAAGCTGTAACAGAGTTGGTGGAAAAGAATATAATTTGTTTTCAATCTACATTTATTTACTGATTTTCTAAAAATAAGATGGGCCAAAAACAGCCCAGATTTTGAAGAGATCTAAATTAATTTGAAGGAAAATTCACTTGGTGAACTTGATGAGATGGTGTCTACTAGCATGTGTGTGCATGTGTGCATGTGTTAAATTCATTATAGAGACAAAAATGGTGAGTTACAAATTTACAGGTCAATCAATTAAACCTAATTACCTCATATTGTTCAATCTCTTTTTCCCAGTCTTGATGAGTTTTCAATTGCCTAGAGCTTCCACAATAGGTCCCAATCTTCAAATCAAGGGAATCTTCTATAACCCTCGCTTGCTACCAAATCAAAAAAATCCAGTTAAAATCCATGTCATGACCAAAATCAAACTATACATATTTCCAGACAAAGAATGTAATTCGAACCAAGAAAATGAAGGACAGTGAAGGTTGTCATACACAAAAATAAACTTCTTAATGTTTGAAAATTTGATACCCTGACTGAACAACCATATACGAAATAGGGTAATCAGCGCTGACAGTCAAAGAAAGAAAAAGTAACAGCATGATTATTAAGACAGCACGAAGTTTTGTGCATGTGTGTATTGAGTAAAAGAAACATCAAATCTTTCTTTACAGTTATCTTTTACTAATCTATTGATGTCTTTGTCAACACACACAACAGAGCCATTAGAGCTTTGAACTAATGCAACTTCTAAATAGTGTGTAGTAGGAACTCAAAATCAGAGACCATTGTCCGCGTTTGAGAAAATGCATAACTAAACACCGAAACCTGACTGTGCAATTCAGACCGCCAATCTCCCACAAGATTCAAGGCCTAAGGGATACATTGTTGAGGAACATGCAAAGCTAAAATCTAACTTCTACCTCAAACTTAAAAATCACCCGAAATTGAAACGTACTTGTCATGTTCCAAATCATAGAAAATCACATCACCTGCTGAACAAGCGCCACCGTAGGTGCAAGAAACACACATATGTTCTTCTGAGGTTTGAGTATCAAGTGGCGCAGCTCATACATGAGCAGCACCGCTATGTGAGTTTTTCCACAGCCAGTCTCCAGGTAGACAATAATATTCTCCTCCAAAGCTTTCTGACACAGCTCCAATTGATACCTTCAAAACCCACACAAACAAACCAATAAGCAAAACATAAAAACTCCACCTTTACTCAAATTTCCAAATGAACCTCAAAACCTACCATTTTTTTTCACTAAACAAACATAAAGACTCCACCTTTACTCAAAATTTCCAAATGAAACTCAAAACCCACCATTTCTAACACCAAATCAAACATAAAGACTCTACCTTTACTTCATTTTCTCCACATTTTCTCAAAGACCGAACCCAGAACAGGTGGTATGCACATAAAGAAGCAACCTTTACACCAAAATTGTAAACCCAAAAACCACAATGCAATAAAACAACTTACTTCCGAGCAATCCTCCTCGGATCCTTCTCCGGCCTCGGAGCTCCATGACCCGACTCCACAGCCCCACTCTCCGCTGGGGGAGGCGCGTCGCCCATACTGCTCCGCGTTGCGAGTGTGCTTCCTACTCTCTCTCTCTCTCGGTCACTGTGATTACTCGAGCAGAGAATTTTGGGTGGGTCCAAAGTTTGGAATTATAAGAAAACAGTTTATAATTTATTGTGTTTCTATAGAGTTGACTGTTGACTTGCTCAGAGAGACTGAGAGAGACACTCTTCTAAGTCTTCTTCTTCCTCTCCCGGGTTTCCTGGCCTTTTCAAAAGTTTCAAACAAAACCTTCGGGCAGGGTAGGCAGTGAAACTGTGAATTGTGGAAGGTGTTCTATGCAGTGTTAAATGAGAGAGCTTTGGATCTTATTTATATGTTAAAGAGAGCCGTGTTCTAAAACAATGTATCTGATTCTTATATAATTTTCATCTAAAAATAAACTATTTTACCTAATCTAGCTTCATTAAGCGTATTTGGTTAGGTGAATCGAGGAACCATCTTCAATCCGATAAGGTACCTAATATGCACTGATATGAGATTTAGATAATCGAGTTTCGAATCTAAAAAAATCTACGTCTCTTAAAAAAAATTGTCAATTTAACTGAAACAACGGTTAAATATCAGGTTATTTATTATGTCTCTGTAAAAGATTATCAATTTACAATGGCAATGAGTCATGTTTTTTTTTTCTTATGAGAAGCTCATTTCTTTTTTGATATTCTTAGGAGCTTTGCCTAAGTTAATATTGATGTTATGCTCAAAAAGTATGGATTGGTTTCGCTTCATGTGTCATCGATCGTGTTCTCGAGATCAGTGTCAGCATGGCTCGATTTATGATAATGTATCATTAGTAAAACCTTGTTGCAAATGAGAACTTATGTTTTCTTCACCCCACTTTTTAATTACGACTTCAATATGATGTTCTTTCAGGTTTTGTATTATGTGCAAACAAATTTTCGACAGACGTCCCTCTTAATCACATATGTTATCGTCATTTTTTTGAACAGATTTATTTTTGTTTTTGATACATCATTTCTTTTGAAGAATTGTAGATGAATAAAATATTGAAATATTTGTCAGTAAGTTGTGGTTTGGTTGGTTAAGATGTTTAACTGATAAATTTGAAGTCATGAGTTCAAAAGAAAAATAAAGATTGGAATACAAAGAAATTCTATGAACAATGATCAGAAAGTTAATTATTCCGCAACTTGTAAATATTTTCCCCTTTTCCCATTGGGCTGTGTCTTTTTCTCTTTAAGCCAACCAAAGGCCCAAAAGCCCTTCCCCTTATTTAGGAACAATCTAGATTTTCCACGTGGCACCAATTAAAAACCAGGACAATTATTAGAGAAAATCAGATCCAAATTAATTGGCAAACAGAAGGATATAGAAACCCTAGACTATAAAACCCCAAAAGTAGAAGGTTAACCTTGCAATCAAAGTCTGTATGATGAGAATATAAACACTTGGGTTGCCTAGACTGTAGGTGTGAAGAACTGCATCACTCTTTTCAGAGATAAGTTTTGTATTGGGTTGCCTAGACTGCATAACTCTTTATGCTTTTCTCATTTTCCATGATAACTGTTGATTATTGGATACTGTGTATGAGTAGCAAGAAATTCTTTATACTCTAATATCCAGACATTGATTTTTGTAGCAGAAAAAACACAATTAAACACGGGCTTCAAATGGCAAATCTGGACTTAAGAATTGTATCCACTGCAGAATTAAGCGTGAGAAGTGTAGAGGATATTGTTGGTGTCTCAGTGAGCAATGTTTTTGCCCAGATTGCACTAAAACTTCAACAAATCATGTTTGTTCTTGTTTTCATTGAGAAGTGATTAATGTACAGAATACTAAACATACAAAAAGCATCTACTAGAGAACCCACAGGAGTATGTACAATAGGTTGATAAATTGATATGCACTTGGGTTATCTGGTGCATTCTGTGTTATGGATGGGTTTACTTAAGCAGCAGTTGTGACTTTGTTACATAGGATTTCTGCATCTTGTTTTATCTTTCTGTTGAGTTTACTAAGGTATGCCATATGCTTTAAAACCTGCACATAGTATTCATAGAAAACCTCTTTCAAATACATATTCTACGGACACTGAGCAAGGTAAATCCTTACAAAAACCAACAGTAAAGAACAACTTAAGGGTACAAAGTGAATCATGCTTGCCCTAATTACATGCCAATGTCCATACATAAACTTGGCCTCCACCTGTAGCTCCTGCTAGCATCCCAACATTATAAGGGTGAGCAGCAAATCTACACGGAATTGCAGACACATATGGGCTGTTTAAAGTGAAGATTTTTGTTCTTTGAAAGGGACTGATAACATCGACTCCTCTGTTCTTATTTCCAACGAAGACATGCGCATCATCCCATCCCCAAATTACCCGAAATGGGACCAGAATGCGGTCGATACATATAGATCCCATTTTCCTCCCCTTCCTTAGAATCCATATTCCAAAATCCAACATTCCCAACCTTATTCCCTACCACAACCATTCTCAAACTACTACTTGGAAAGAACATCACATTCATAACATTCCCCGGCACAACCCGGGCTACATTCTCCTCCTTCAGACTCAATTCCTCCCCCTTCACATCACTCTCACCTCCATCCTCTTCTTTCTTAACCAAACCACAACCAACTCCACCAACTAAAGTAAACGCAACACTTGATTTCTCCTCCTCCTTGCAATCCCCGAATTCACTCTTAACTTCCGAACCCAACTGGGGTTTCTTGTCAACACCCAAAATGGTTTCAATCAACTCTCGATCCGACACACCGCTGTACACGTCCCTCCTACTAATAGGACCCAGTTTCCTCGGGTCACACTTGCGGTCCATGGATTCCAGAGTAGTCTTCAACATTGAGTCTGCTGCACCGAGGCCTTTCGCATCGGGCGGTAATCCCCTGGTGCGTAGAGAACGCCTAATAACAGTTGGGTCCTGCGTCTTGGGTTTCTTCTCCGAATTGACCTTGTACGATTTGGGTTCAATCCTAGAAACCATAAAATATTCAGGTTTCAATCAAATTATAGAAACAAAAATCGGGTTTTTGAGAGGAACTGTGAATTGTATATATAGAGTTACCTTGGGCGTTTGGTTGAGGCAGAGAGTTGGGTGGCCATGGATTGGAGCTTCAGAGAGGCCATCAATTCCTCGTTTCGGCGAATGTTCTCGAGCCTCTTCCGCTCGTAGTCTGTGACTTTCTGGGTCGCCATGAGAGAATTGTTGTTTTTTTTTTGGTTTGGAAAGTTTTAAGGCAGTTGTGTATATCTCTTAAAATCTCTAATTGGTCGCTGTAGGCGGCAAATAAACTGGCGGGAAAAAGAAAGTTTTATTGATTTTATGTTTTCGAAATAACTCGAGTCATTATTCATTATTTATGCAGTTTCTATGGCTTTGAAAAAGGGATGGCTTTGACTTTGGATGGAGTGTGATTCAGCGATTGCAATCCATTTTTTTGCCAATAACAAATGCTCAATCCCTTGGCGTTTAAAAACTGATTGGATCAATTGTCGTATCATTTTTTTTTCCATGCATGTTCGTTTTTTTACATATTCTTTGTGAAGGGAATTAAGTAGCTGATTGTTTAGCTAATTTTGGGGTGCATCATGAGGGATAATATTGGTGGGTCTCCTGCCTTTCATGTGCTTCAGCTACTTTTGTTCTTAATTTGTAGGGCTTACCAAATTTTCGCATTGCTCGAATTCGATATGCTTGATTCTCATTTGGGTTAGTGGTTACCTTAAGTAGATGTGGGCTTAGATTTTAATGGTATAAGTTTCATGGTTGTTGATGTTTTGGAGGTGTGTTCCATCTATTTGGTTGTTGCATTGTCTTCACATATATATGTTTGGTTGCTTCATTTGCTTATGCATACATATATATACATGTCATGTTTAAGTTATTGCTCTTTTCACTCACTCTTTACACATTTGTTTCAGCTCCTGTGCTCTTTTTGAGTATTTTCCCTGATTTGGTTCATGGAGAGATTTTGGTTCATGTCTCCCACTATTTTTGTACATTTTTTCTTTCTTTATATGAAATACAGAGGATTTGTGCTAAAAAAAAATCAAAATAACTCGTTTTTTCTTGATTTTGTGATTGTTTCCTACATTGGTGTTATTTTTTCTTTCTTTTTTATTACACACACTCGTTTGTTGCTATGTTCATTTTCATGCATGCGAGGTTAATGGAGTCTGTGTCTATAGCATATGTGTGTAAGGTTAATCGTGACTCTAAAAGCGTGGCTATATATCTTTCTTTTTTATTACACACACTCGTTTGTTTCTATGTTCATTTCCATGCATGCGAGGTTAATGGAGTCTGTGTCTATAGCATATGTGTGTAAGGTTAATCGTGACTCTAAAATCGTGGCTAGGTGCTTTAAGGAATATAGTAGGAGGGGTTTGTGTATGTGCCGCCAAGGGACTGTCGAGGGCCGCCAACAGCTACTTTAACCCGCCTTTACCTACCAAGGGACAGGCTTGACCTTCCAACACACACGTAGGGACCGCCTAGACCCGCCAAGGGGATGCCGAGACCCACCTAAGGCCGCGCCTTGACCCGCGAGGAGACCGCCGAGTGCCGCTAAGGGCCGCTTTGACCTGCTAAGGGACCAATTTGACCTTCCTAGACACACGTAGGGACCACTTAGACTCTCTTAGGAGTTGCCTAGACCCACTCAGAGGCCTTGACCTGCCAAGAGGAAGCCGAGACCCACCTAGGGCCGCCTTGACCCGCCAAGGGACCGCCGAGTGCCTCTAAGGGCCACTTTGACCTGTTAAGGGATTGCCTTAACCCACATAGACTTGTCACGCCCCGAACCTTAATTTTTACCTTAATTACTAGCATGGAGGTAATAAGAGTTTTTACCGTTTTCGTCACTAAGTGTGTAATTTAATTAGTCTCCAGAGTGGTGTTGAGGGACTAATATTTTGGAAGAATTATTCGGAGGAGAAAAATTTGACGACGGTAAAAATGGTAAATTTTAGCTAGTAAAAGGTAATTTTTATTGGGGTATTATTTTGGGGTGTTGAATTTTGGTTTGGGTTATAAGTGGTGTTGGACCGGGCCTTGTTTTTGGTCAAATCCCGGTTTGTTTTCTCTCTCTCTCCTCCCGGTTTCTCTCTCCCCGAGCCCCTCACTGCCGAAAGTTTTCCGGCCGTTCGTTCGCCGCCGTCCGACCGCCCCAGCCCGCCACACCGGTCCCAAACTGTCGGTCTCCGACCCAGTTGCAGTTTTAGACCGGTGGCAGCCTCCCTAGCGCCGCCGTGAAGGAGAAAAGCCCACCAGAAGGTCCGACTGCAGAAAGCGTTTCTTCGCCGGAACTCCTTCATCTGGTCGCCATAGCCGGCGAGCCTTGGCTCAAAAGGAAGCCCCCCTCTCGTGCTTCAATCCCTCCAAAGGGCTCCCTCCATCTTGAGCTAGGTAAAGAGAAATCAGAATTTGAAATTCTAAGGCTTTATTGTGTGTTTGTGTTCGATTGTTGTGGTTAGGCTTAGAATTGGAATTTGTGGTAGTTAGGAATGTTGTAGAGGAGGTTAAGAGAAAGGTGCTGCCAAATTTTGGTGAGCATCGGAGGTCGCCAGAGTTGGTCGCCCGCCGCCGGCGCCGAGAAAATGTTTTTGGTGGAGAATTTAATGAGGAGTTTAATGGAATGAGTTTTAGAATTTTTGGAGGAGTTTTGGATAGGTGTTGGAATTGTTTAAGTTTAGTGTTTTTGGCGGATTAATAAGTTAAAATCCGGCCATTGGATTATTTTTTATGATTAGGACGCTGGAAGGTGATTTTGAGGATGTCGGTATTTATGGAGATTTATGGTTGGCAGTGGAGTTAAGATTTAGGACGATAGGCATGGTTGAGCGCGAGAAGCTCATATTTAATTATGCCTATTTTCTTTAAGCGTCGGTGTTTTATTTAAGGAATTATTTATGTTTTGGAACAGAACGCGAGGAGGCTCGAGCAGAGGAGACCTCCGACCGACGTCAGGCTTAGGCCTAAGTTGTGAGTGGACCCTTGCTTTAAATAATGTGTTTGAATTGTTTTATTGTTGAATAATTTCCTTTGTTGGATTTTAACCGGAATTGAGAATTTCGGTGTTTATACTCATTTATTGACGTTTTTGAGAATAGTATGTATATAAGTGAACGCTAGCTAGCTATACGTGATTTTCCCCCATAATGAGGTACAATTCCATTATGGGGTGACGTGAGCGTTAGACGCGAGCATAGTAGCTTTGTACGACTTTCTACTTTTCAAGCTTATCCTATGTTTTCCCATTCATTCATAGAATTCGTACAAGGAGTCAGCACGTATATATATACCCACTCGGTCGTTTCCCCCATACTGAGAAAAAATGTTATTATAGGGTGACGTGCGCGTTAGACGCGAGCGTAGTAGCCTGGTATGACTATCTACTTTAAAGCTTATTCATAGATAGCATACATGGAGTAGACGAGTGTTAATACATACTGATATATATATATATATATATAATTTGAGTCTGAAAGGTTGTTTTTGTTTAAGATTTGGAGACTAGCCAGAACTAATCGTTTTCCTTGATAATTTTCTTGGGGAAATATTATTGCTTGTCGAGATTATTTTGTTCACTCACCCTGACGTGATCAAATATTTTCCCCTAGGCTTTTCCTTCGTTTTTAAATGCCCATTCTGCAGAGTTCGGGTGGGGTCTAGAAGAAGGCGACAAGGCATAATCACTCAGCTTTCCACTACTAGTCGCTAGTAGGTTGTCTGTTTGACCCACTAGGATTTTTAGTCAGCTTTCGTTGTTTTTCTTGTAGTAGCTCTGAATACTTTCGAAAAAATAACTGTGTATTATTTAATTCGGTTATTTGGATTAAGTTGAAGATTTATATTATTGGTTAAGAGAGTGTTCTTAAATTTTTCCGGGTTAGGGTTATCCATTTTCAAGGGAGATTTACTGAGTTATTCGGTACGTTTTCCTTAGAGGTGGTCCCCACAGGACTCACCTCGGGTTTCAGGGTGAAATTCGGGGTGGGTTTTGACAAGACCAGCTTCGGGGTCGCCTAAACCCGCCAAGGAGCTGCCGAGACACGTCTAAAAGGCCACCTATACCCGCTTAGGGACCATCTGGACCTGTTTAGGGACCACCTAGACCTGTTTAGGGACCACCTAAACCTGCTTAGGAACCACCTAGACCTGCTTAGAGGCCGCCTAGGGCCGTTAAGGGGCTGCCGAGACCCACTTAGGGCCGCCGAGGGGGAGCCTTGACCCGCCTAGGGTCGTCAAGACCTGTCTAGACCTACTTAGAACCCACGTAGGGACCACCTAGACCCGCTTAGGTTTAGTCTAGTCCTGCCAAGGGGCTGTCGAGACCCGCCCAGGGCCGCTAGTGGGCTGCCTAGACCCGTTGAGGGCCACCAAGGGGCCGCTTTGACCCGCCTTAACATGTCAACGGACCGCCTTGACCCGCCTTAACATGCCAAAGGGCCGCTTTGACCCGTCTTGACCCTCTTAAACCCACGTACAGACCGCCTTGACCCGCTTAGGAACCGCCTAGACCCGTTTAGGGACCACCTAGACCTGCTGAGAGACCACCTAGACTCGCTTAGAGGCCGCCAAGGGGGCGCATTGACCCACCAAGGGTCGTCAAGACCTGCATAGACCTGCTTAGAACCCGCGTAGGGACCGCTTAAACTAGCTTAGGTTTAGCCTAGACCCCCCAACAGACCGCCTTGACCCGCCTTGACATGCCAATAGGTCACTTTGATCTGCCTTGACCTGTCAAGGGACTGCCTTAACACGCCTAGGGCCGCCTTGACCGGCCCTGGCCTGCCTTGGGTCGTCTTGACCCTCCTAGGCCCTTCTAGGGTAGCCAAGGGGAATCAATGACTCGTCCAGAGCCGCAAAGGGGCTACATAAGGTTGTCAAGGGGCCGCCTTGACCTGCCTAGGGTAGCCAAGGTGCCTTCATGCGTCTAAGGCCGCTAAGGGGCCACCTTGACCCTCTAGGCCCTCCTAGGCCCGCCTAGGGCCACCAAGGGGCCACCTTAACAAGCCTTGACCCGGTTAGGGCTGCCAAGGGGCCGCGTTCACCCGTTTAAGACCGCTAAGGGGTCGCCTTGACCCGCTAAAAGGCTGCCTTGACCCTCCTAGACTCGCCTAAGGACGCCTTGACCCTCCTAAGGCCACCAAGGGGCCGCCATGACTCACCAAGACCCTCCTAGGCCCGTCTAGACCCTCATAGGCCCGCCTTGACCCATCTACGACCACCAAGGGGCAGCCTTGACCCGACTAGGGATGCCAAGGGGTCGCCTTCACCCGTCTAAGGCTGCAAAGGGGCCTCCAAGAGGCCGCCAACGGGTAGCCTTGACCCGCCTATGGCCGCGAAGGGGTCGTCTTGACCTTTCTAGGGTCGCTTTGGCCCGCCTTGACCCGTCTTAAACCACCTTGACCCGTCTTAACCCTCCAAGACCCGCCTATGGCCGCTTTGACCCTCCTAGGCCTTCCTAGGGCCACCAAGGGGACGCCATGAATCACCAAGGATTCTTCATAACCCTCATAGGCCCGTCTAGGACCGGAAAAGGCTACCTTGACCCTCGTAGGCCCACCTAGGGCTACCAAAGGGCCGCCATGGCTTGCAAAGGGGTCGCCATGACCCTCCTAGTCCCGTCTTAACCCACCTTGACTCGCTTTGGCCCGCCTTGACCCTCCTAGGCCCGCCTAGAGCCAAGGGGCGGCCTTGACCCTCCTACACCCGCCTTAACCCTCCTAGGCCCTCCATGACTCGCCAAGCGCTCGCCATGACCATCCTAGGCCCGTCTAAAGCCGCCAAGGGGCCGTTTTGACCCTCCTAGTGCCGCCAAGACCCGTCTAGGGGCGCCAAGGGGCCACCTTGACCCGTCTAAGGCCGCAAAGGGGCTTGACCCCGCCAAGGGGCTGCCTTAACCCTCCTAGACCCACTTAGGGTAGCCAAGGGGCAGTCATGACCCTTCTAGGGCCGTAAAGGGGCCGCCTTGACCCTCCTAGGGCCACCAAAGAGCCGCCTTGACACGCCTAGGGCCGCCATGAACCTCCTAGGGCCGTAAAGCGGTCGTCATGACCCGCTAAGGGGCTGTCTTGACCCACCTTGACCCGCATCGGGCAACCAAGGGGCGTCCATGACTAGCCAAGGGGTCGCCACGACCCTCCTAGGCCCATCTAGGGCCTCCAAAGACCGCCTTGACTCATCTAGGACCCCCTTAACCCGCCTTGACCCGCTCCTAGACCTGTCTTAACCCTCCTAGGCCTGCGAAGGGTCTTTAAGGGGTCGCCATGAACCTCATAGGCCCGTCTAGGGCCACCTTAACCCGCCTTGGATGCATTGGGCCGCCTTAACCCGCCTTGATCCTCCTCGGGGCTAGGACCGCCTAAGGCAGTTAAGGGCCATCCATAACCCGCCTTATGCTACCAAGGGGCCGCCAAGGGGCTGTCTTCACCCGTTTAAGGCCGCTAAGGGGCCGCCTTGACCAGCTAAGGGGCTGCCTTGACCCTCCTAAAGCAGCCAAAGGGCAGCCTTGAACAGCCTTAAGCCACCTAGACCCACCTTGGCCCATCTTGACCCTTTCCTAGACCCGTCTAGGGCAGCCAAAGGCTGCCTTAACTCGCCTTGGGCCGCCTTGACTCTCTAAGGAGTTGCCTTGACTCTCCTAGGCCTGCCTAGGGCCACCATGGGGCCGCCTTAACCCGCCATTGGGCCATCTTGGCCCGCCAAGGGGCTGTTTTGACCCTCTTAGACCCACCTTGACCCTCCTAGGTCCGCCTAGGGCCACCAAGGGGTCGATATGACTCGCCAAAGGGTCGCCATGACCCTCCTAGGCCCGTCTTAACCCGCCTTAACCCGCTTTGGCCCGTATTGGGCTGCCTTGACCCTCCTAGGGCAGCCAATGGGCCGCTGAAACCCACCTAGGGCAGCTAAGGGGCCGCCTTGAGCCGCCTTAACCAGCCTTGACCCTCCTTGGACTACCTTGAACCACCTTGAGCTCCTTGTCCTCCTTGAGCCATCTTGGCCCGCCTTGACCCTCTTAGGGCTACCAAGAGGCCGTCTTGACCCATCTAGGGCCCCCAAAGGGCGGCCAAAGGACCGTGTTCACCCGTCTAAGGTCGCCAAGGGGCCGCCTTGAACCGCCAAGGGGATGCCTTGACCCTCTTAGACCCGCCTTGACCCACCTAAGCCCGCCTAGGGCCGCCATGACTCGCCAATGGGTCGCCATGACCCTCCTAGGCCCATCTAGGGCCGTAAAGGGGCCGCCTTGACCCGCCTAGGGCAGCCAAGAAGCCGTTTTGACCTGCCAAGGGACTGCCTTGACATGACAAGAGGCCGCTTTGACCGGCCTTGACCGGCCAAGGGACCGCCTTGACACAACTTGACAAGCCGAGGGGTCACTTTGACCCACCTTGACATGCCAAAGAACCACCTTGGCCTTCCTAGACCCATGTAGGGACCACCTAGACCCGCTTGGGGACCATCTAAACCTGCTAAGAAACCACCTAGACCTGCTTAGAGGCTGCCGAGACCCACTTAGGGCCGCCAAGGGGCGCTTTGACCCGCCTAGGGACTGCCTAGACCTGCCTATATCTGTTTCGAAACCCACGTAGGGACTGCCTACACCCGGTTAGGGGTAACCTAGACCTACCTAGGTCGGCTAGTGGGCTGTCTTGACCCGCCAATGGGCCGTTTTGACCCGTCTTGACCTGCCAAGGGACTGCCTTAACCGCTTTGACTCGCCTTGACCCAAGTTGATAAGCTAAAGGGGCGCCTTGACCTGCCGAGAGCCACCAAGGGGCCGTTTTGACCCGCCTTGGCCTTCCTAAACCACCTAGGGACCACCTAGACCTGCTTAGAGGCCGCCTAGGGCCACTAAGGGGCTGTCGAGACCCATTTAGGGCCGCCAAAAGGCGCCTTGACCCGCCTAGGGCAGTCAAGACCTGCCTAGACCTACTTAGAACCCGCATAGGGACTGCCTAGACCCACTTAGGGGTAGCTTAGACCTGCCAAAAGACTGCCGAGACCCGCCTAGGATCGCTAATTGGGCGCCTTGAACCGCAGAGGGCCACTAAGGACCGCAAAGGGCTACCAAGGACCGCCAAGAGCCACTAAGGGATTGTCAAGGGCCGCTTTGACCCTCCTTGACCTGCGAAGGGACCGGCTTAACCTTCCTAGACACACTTAGGGACCACCTAGACCCGCCTAGACCCTCCTAAAGGTTGTCGAGACCCACTTAGGGCCGCCTTGACTCACCTAAGGGTGTCAGGATCCATATTGGAGCCCCCTAGAGCCACCAAGGGGTTGCCGAGACACGTCTAGGGACACCAAAGGGGTGCCTTGACCCGCCAAGGGGTAATTTAGACCTGCCAAGAGGCTACCAAGACCCGCCTAAGGCTGCTAATGGGACGCCTTGACCCGCCAAGGGGATGCCAAAACCCACATAGGGCCTCTAATGGGCAGCATTGACCCGTCGAGGGCCGCCAAGGACCGCCAAGGGACCGTCGAGGGCTGCTGAGGGCTACCTAGGGCCGCTTTGACCCGCCTTGAATTGCTAAGGGACCGGCTTGACCTTCCTAGACACACGTATGGACCATCTAGACCCGCTTAGGGGGCTACCTAGACCCGCCTAGGGGTTGCCGAGACCTACTAAGGGCCGCCAAGGGGGCGTCTTGACCCTCCTAGACCTACCAAAAGACCTCCTTGACCCACTGTTAGTACATAGCCAAAATACTTGGCTGAGCCGAGAATAAGGTACAAATACCCGGTCGAGATAGCCCTGATGAGCCCTTCATGGGAATCCAAAGAGTGAAGAGTCGGTAACAAACCGCTTGCCAAAATCACTCTAGCGACAAAACACCCCTAAAAGGGGAGACACTCCAAAGGATAGCAAGCAATCCCACATTAGAGACTAAGGCCAAGGTACCCAAGCTTGGCCTATAAAACAAGCTCAAGCTACCATAAAAGGTACACACTCTCTCTCTTTCACACTCCTCTACCTTGCAAGTGCTCAAAGTTAACTTAAGTATCGGAGAGTCGAAGACTGGGCCACCCCAGTCCCGACCCCGTGACGTTGTCACTTGTGCAGGTTCCGTGTGAAGGACCCAAGAATTCTACTTCGCTCCGCCTCATGACCCCTTCCCGGCTCGGGACGAAGCAGGTAGAAACACCCACCTATACCAACTTTGGGGCCGCCTAGACCCGCCAAGGGGCTGCCGAGACATGTCTAGGACTGCTAAGGGGCTGCCGAGACCCACTTAAGGAAGCCAAAGGGGCGCCTTGACCCGCCTAGGGCTGTCAAGACCTGCTTAAGACCCGCGTAGAGACCGCCTTGACCCGCCAAGTCCACAATATATCACATGAGGGTAGATAAACGTATTACTAATTTACTATTATGTATTAGTAGTAAACTTCATTCTATCTCAAAGAGAGGCCTAGTTTTCCTTTTCCTAAATTTACTAGGACAAATCTCATCATCTGAATGAAGCCCACGAATGCACAATACCCTCTTTACTTTCAATCGTATATTACAACAAAGTGAAAAAGAAGAAGAAGAAGAGTTTGTAAAACTATTATAAGCTAAGCTTCTCCTTAGCTCACCTCTATCTCCAGCTACTCCCTTTCGGTCCTTGATACCCTGGCCTCCTCATTCATACTACTGATAACTCCATCGTTTTTGTGATGAAGTGTTCTAGACGGTGTAGTTCTGCTGGATAGTTTTGATATCAAGCCCCTTCAACTTGACCACAGATTCGACGTGCCCCTTTAAGGTGTGGAGCTCCCTCAGCCTGCAGATGTATATGTAACATGTACAAAATCAATGAATGCAACTCTCAGGTATACTAGTTTATGTTCTTCAAATCAAGTCTTAACTGAGATTAATTTCTAATGTGATTGACAATTTCTCATTCCTCTATGTTTTTGTATAGATATACACGGAGGCGTTGGATTCATACAGAACATCTGAAAGAGAGACCTTTGAATTGATCTATTGAAGTTACAAGGAAGCATCAAGGTTAAAATGGATGCCCTTTTGATCAAACTCTCTTCAGCTGTAGCATTGATTGGAACGTGTACATTAGTGGTCCTAAAACTGGTCTGGTTATTAATTTTACCTAGCAACTTCTGCTCGTCTCTTGGCTTGCTCAGCTATCGATTGCTCATCCCCATGGTGGTTGCCGTGGAACAATTCCGGAGGAGACTGGAGACCAGAGAGTGTTCGTTGAGTTGCTGCCCACTGTGCCTCTCTCTCAGCCTTTCCATAGTCATTGTTTGTTGAGAAGGCAGTCTTGATAGGTAGTCAAAACACACACATTGCACAAAACAAGATTAAGTAGTCGTGAAAAAAGACAACAAAAAAGGATTTGAAAATGTCAAGACTAGCTAGAAACAAACCTTGTGTTGTACAACACTATCCCAAGCATGGCCACTCAATGCGTAACGGATTATGAACTTGAAGATGTCGAGAGGGAAGTAGGTGACAATGCTGTAGATCCAGATAACGCCTGCCCATCCCCATCCGACACCGTCGATTCTAGCAAAGCCCCAGCTACAATACACAGCAATGAGGGTAGCCACCTGTACAACATATGAAAATACCAAACTTAGGCAAGGCATAACTTAGGCAAGATAACGAGTTTCTGAAGCTAGCTAGTTTGAACATTATGGAACAAGGCAGAAATGAGCCACTAACCAACTGCGCTGCAAGAAAGGCACCCATCAGCATGGTACCGGGGCGTTCAAGAAAGGAGAAGCTCCTTGATCGGGTCACGAAGATGAGCGCTTGACTGAGAATGCTCACTTGGAGGTAGACAGCAGAGGTTAGCTGCGCCGCGTCGCCCCCAATATGTCGCACACCAAATACTCTCTGCAAACAGTTGATACTTCTATTAGGCTTGCTTTAAATAAAAGTTGTTAGTTCAGGTTTTTAGTGTGGCATTTTGAACTTACAGAGAAGAACTGAGTGCTGTGTGCAATCCAGAAGAAGACCACAGTCATGACAGCCATGTAAGTTCCGAGGACAATTCCAGTGGCAAAGATTTCCTTGAGCTTCCAGGAGTCAGGCAGAGGAGATGGCTTCACTCTATCCTTAGAGATGGTCATGATGGTGCCGTCGTTCAAGATTGCAATGACCAAGACCATGAATGGTGAGTAGTCAAACTTCCAGATGAGAGCAAGGAGCATGAATCCCACCACAATACGGATTGTGATGGAAACAGCATAAATGGTGTAGTTCTTCATCCTCTGGAAGATGGCTCTGCTTGTCAACACGGCGCTCACTATAACACTCAGGCCTGGCTCAGTTAGTACAATGTCTGAGGCACTCCTGGCTGCATCAGTTGCATCATCCACTGCAATGCCAATGTCTGCTCTCTTGAGAGCCGGGGCGTCATTCACACCATCTCCGGTCATACCACAGATGTGTTTCCTCTCCTGCAGCTTCTTGACAATCTCATACTTGTGCTCTGCATATATGCATGTCCAAATTGAATTAGTTTCTGACTTCTTTCTTTGATTATGCTCCATTAAAAGAAAAAACATATGCTTACCAGGGAAGACTCCAGCAAATCCATCAGCCTTTTCAATGAGCTCATCAACAGGAATTGTAGCAATGGACTCGTCCAAGCTTTGGCCAAGAAGGGTAGATGAAGGGTACATGTTGGTGCCCATGCCAAGCCTTCGGCCGGTCTCCTTTCCAATGGCAAGTTGGTCACCAGTGATCATCTTTACATTGACACCAAGCTCAAGAGCACGGCGGATAGTCTCGGCACTGTCATGCCTTGGTGGATCAAAGAGAGGCAATAGACCAACAAACTCCCATGGATCACCAGCACTTTCCTTGGTCTTCTCTGATACTGTCTGTAGATGAATAAAGAAAAAAGATAAATCCAGCAAATTCATCACAATGTGGATACAATGAACACCACTAAGTAATAGTTATGATGTCAAATTTATTCACCTGTCGTGCCACACCCAATGAACGAAGACCACGATCAGCATAGTTGTCAATGACTTCGTGGGCCTTCTTCCTCGCTTCTCCCTTAAGGTCACATAGGTCAATGATCTGGTGAATAGGCAAAACAGTTATATGTCAGTCTTGAAATTAAATGTAGCTACAGAAGTAAATCAATTGGTACAATAAGACTAGATCATATCTTACTTGCTCAGGAGCACCCTTGCTGCATCTGTGCCAATCCCCATTGCTATCAATGTAGGTGATTGCTGTGCGCTTTTCGACAGGGTTGAAGGGCAGGAAATGTACCTCAGTGATCCCTGCTCTTGCCTACAAAATTAAGGATATCACCAATATATCAATGTAAGTTGCAGTTGCTTCAATCACTACAATTCATAGGGTAGAAAAACACTAGGTTAATGGTGATGTGTGTACCTCCTTTGGGTCACCCAGCATCCCAACAATTGAAGCATCTATTGCGTCCTGGTTTTCGATCCTGGAAGCCCTGGCAGAGAGCAAGATCACTCCGTCTTTGTCCAAGTTCTTAGGGAACACCTGCAATTACAATGACATCAGAACAACTAAGCACTCACGTTATCAAGAGTATCGATCATGAGCACATAATGATAGTATTACTTTCTCACTAACCTCAATCAGACTCTTGTCGACAGTAAGCTTGTTGAGGGTGAGGGTTCCGGTCTTGTCGCTGCAAAGTACATCCATTCCTGCCATTTCCTCAATGGCTGTCATCCTCTTGGTGATGGCACCCTGCTGTGACAAGCGGTGAGACCCAATAGCCATGGTCACGGATAACACCGTTGGCATGGCAATGGGGATACCTCCAATCAGGAGCACCAACAGATTGTCAATACCATCTCTATATGCCCTGTGCTGAATGGGGTACATCACCAATATCTCAATCACCATTCCAACTCCAATGGAGCAGATGCAGAAGTTACCAATAGATGTCAACACCTGTTTACACAATACAATACGTCATACCAGTCCAAAAGTGTTCAAAGATTGAATCAAAATTCATGACATAAATTTGGTCACCAACCACTAAAACACCATCATACATACCTTTTGGAAGTGACCAACTTGGTTGGTGCTATCCACCAAGTGTGCTGCCTTGCCAAAGAAAGTGTGGACTCCAGTTGCGATAACAACAGCCTCAATCTCACCCTGCTTGCAAGTAGATCCAGAGAAGACCTCATCGCCGGGTTTTTTGGTAACCGGTAGGGATTCACCAGTGAGTGCAGCCTGGTCAATCTTTAAAGGATCACCTTCCAGGAGACGAGCATCAGCTGGGACTATGTCTCCCAACTTGATGCTGATGATATCCCCGGGTACCAAAATTTCTGCCTCTTTCTCACCCCATTTTCCATCCCTTAACACCTACATTCCAATTTCAGTTTAGTCCTAATAGAAATACATTTGTGCATTAATTGGGAAATTGTCTTCAATGCATGTACATTTCAAATTCAAATTAGTCCTAACTAAGAAACATGCATGCATTAAGATCCTTGATTAATATGAATATGGATATGAACCTTGGTCTTGGGGGCAAGACTAGCCATAAGAGCTGCGGCAGCATTGCCGGCATTGTTCTCTTCGATAAATGAGATAGTTGAGTTGATGAACAGAAGCACCACAATACCGACGAAGTCCGGCCAATCCGTAGGCTTTCCCTGTTCACATTTCATTGTCAAATACCATAACTTTCACGGCAAGAAATCGAAACTAACTACACGAAACAATATTCTAACTAGTTCCGGTTGCACTGCATACCCCTCCATTGGCCAAAGCAATGGCCATGATTGCAGCCAGCTCCATCACCCATGATAAGGGATTCCACATGAACCCTAGGAACTTGAGAACCTTGCTCTCCTTCTTTTCCTCAAGCTTATTCTTGCCGAAAACCTGAAGCCTTTTCGTTCCCTCATCTGTACTCAACCCTTGTTTCGAGCATTTCAGCTGCTCGAACACTTCCTCCACCGGGATTTTCTCCTGCATTACACAAATTTTTCACAACTCAATTAATCCGCAGCGGTGTCGATCCTCAACACAAAGTTCAAGTACTAAAATGCAGAAGCTTACAAGGTCGACATTCTCGTTTTTCACGTCCTCCAAGGAGATATCGGCCATGGTTGGATATGTTCTGAAGAAAAACGCCTAACAACAACTAACTTAGGCTCTTCTTCTTCTTCTTCTTCTTCTTCTTCTTCTTAGTCTTATTCTTATTCTTCTCTCATGCACCTCCCTTACAAGGCCTCCTCATCCGCCAAAGCCTGGCTTCTGAAGAGACTGGAGAGAGGGAGGTCGAGAGAATATGGAGATGAAAGGAAAAAGGATATGTAGATTGAGATTTGTCCGATTCTTCGGACCCTTATTATTAATATGTTCCAATGGCCTAAGGCTCTCTACTGCTGCAACCTTGTCTGGTTTTATACAAGAGGAAGACAATGGAATTGGAGGGTCACCGGATTCATCGGAAGCCGGAGGAGTTTGTTAGAGGTGTTTGTGGCTCTCATTCTTACATTATTATTGTGTTGTCATTTGCATGGATATAGGACTCGATCGTTTTTTCCGTACGTACAACCAACTCAGAGAGGCAATTTAACCATATTGGTTGAGACTATACTTGTTTTCGAACTAGGCAACCCAACAGTCATGTTGCATCTATAATAAGCTTTAGAAGATGTAGAAAAGACATTGATGAAAAGACAGACTTGTAGATGCAACACTCTTGGTGAATCTATAATCATATATGTCATTCTTACTCGGTACAAAAGGACATATATAGATCACTTCTATGAACACTACGTACAGTTCTTACTACAGTTCTTTAATGCAAATATTTTCCTTCTTTTGTTTTGTGACCAAAGATTATAGTAGCTTGAACAAGAATGCTAACAACTATTATGATGAACAACATCTCTCCTTTTCTGCATAGTAATTTTGTGGGGTGGGGAGCACCTCATGAATGTAACTAGGGACGTAACTGGTCAATTTTCTTTCTGAGAAAATTTGTTTTCTTTCTAAGAAAATTTGTTACAGATTTTGGCTCGAATTGGATGAAACTTGAAAATGTGGGGGAATACCAAATTTTTGATACTAGAATTGTTCAAAAGATGTCAGAAAATGTCTATAAGCATACCTAAACTAGAAAAATCTGGATGTTTAAAGATAGTGAAACTGGCCAGAAACTCGTGTGCTTTATAGCAACACGTTTTGGCTCAAATTGGATGAAATTTTCAAATGAATGGTAATACCTCATTTTTGATACTTGAATTGTTCAAAAGATGTCAGGAAATGTTTATAAGCATACCTAAACTAGAATAAGCCGGAATTCTAAAGAGAGTGAAACTGGCCAGAAACTTGTGTGCTATGTAGCTAGCCGTTTTGATTCGAATTGGATGAAACTTGAAAATGAGTGGTAATACCTCATTTTTGATACTAGAATTGTTCAAAAGATGTCAGGAAATGTTCATAAGCATACCTAAACTTGAAAAAGACGGATTTCTAAAGATAGTGAAACTGGTCAGAAACTCGTGTGCTATATAGCTAGACGTTTTGGCTCGAATTGGATGAAACTTGAAAATGAGTGGTAATACCTCATTTTTGATACTAGAATTGTTCAAAAGATGTAAGAAAATATTTCTAAGCAAACCAAAACAATAAAAAGCCGGATTGCTAAAGATAGTGAAACTGACCTGAAAGTCGTGTGCTATATAGCTAGACGTTTTGGCTCGAATTGGATGAAACTCAAAAATGAGTGGTAATACCTCATTTTTGATACTAGAATTGTTCAAAAGATGTCTGGAAATGTTTATACGTATACCTAAACTAGAAAAAGCCGGATTTCTAAAGATAGTGAAACTGGCTAGAAACTCATGTACTATATAGCTAGACGTTTTGGCTCGAATTAGATAAAACTTGAAAATAAGTGGTAATACCTCATTGTTGGTAGTAGAATTGTTCAATAGATGTCAGGAAATGTTTATAAGCGTAACTAAAATTGAAAAAGCCGGATTTCTAAAGATAGTGAAACTGGCAAGAAACTCCTGTGCTACGTAGCTAGACATTTTGGCTCGAATTGGATGAAAATTGAAAATGAGGGGTAATACCTCATTTTTGATACTAGGATTGTTCAAAAGATGTCAGGAAATGTTTATAAGCGTACCTAAACTAGAAAAAGCCGGATTTCTAAAGATAGTGAAACTGGCCAGAAACTCGTGTGCTATGTAACTAGACGTTTTGGCTCGAATTGGATGGAACTTGAAAATGTGTGGTAATACCTCATTGTTGATACTAGAATTGTTCAAAAGATGTCAGGAAATGTTTATAAGCGTAACTAAAATTGAAAAAGCCGGATTTCTAAAGATAGTGAAACTGGCCAAAAACTCGTTCGCTATATGGCTAGACCTATTGGTTCGAATTAGATGAAACTCAAAAATGAGGGGCAATACCTCATTTTTGATACTACAATTGTTTAAAAGATGTCAGGAAATATTTATAAGCATACCTAAACTTGAAAAAGCCGGATTTCTAAAGATAGTGAAACTGGCCAGAAACTCGTGTGCTATGTAGCTAGACGTTTTGGCTCGAATTGGATGAAACTTGAAAACGAGTGGTAATACCTCATTGTTGATACTAGAATTGTTCAAAAGATGTCAGGAAATGTTTATGAGCATACCTAAAATTGAAAAAGCCGGATTTCTAAAGATAGTGAAACTGGCCAGAAACTCGTGTGCTATGTAGCTAGACGTTTTGGCTCGAATTGGATGAAACTTGAAAACGACTGGTAATACCTCATTGTTGATACTAGAATTTTTCAAAAGATGTCAGGAAATGTTTATAAGCGTACCTAAACTTGAAAAAGCCGGATCCCAAAATATAATGAAACTGGCCAGAAACTCGTGTGCTATATAGCTAGACGTTTCGGCTCGAATTGGATAAAATTTGAAAATGAGGGGTAATACCTCATTTTTGATACTAGAATTGTTCAAAAGATGTCAGGAAATGTTTATAAGCGTACCTAAAATTGATAAAGCCGGATTTTTAAACATAGTGAAACTGGCCAGAAACTCGTGTGCTATATAGCTAGACCTATTGGTTCGACTCAGATGAAACTCAAAAATGAGGGGCAATACCTCATTTTTGATACTAGAATTCTGTAAAAGATGTCAGGAAATATTTATAAGCATGCCTAAACTTGAAAAAGCCGGATGTCTAAAGATAGTGAAACTGGCCAGAAACTCATGTGCTATGTAACAAAACGTTTTGGCTCGAATTGGATGAAACTTGAAAACGAGTGGTAATACCTCATTGTTGATATTAGAATTGTTCAAAAGATGTCAGGAAATGTTTATAAGCGTACCTAAACTTGAAAAAGCCGAATTTCTAAAGATAGTGAAACTAGCCAGAAACTCGTGTGCTATGTAGCTATACGTTTTGGTTCGAATTGGATGAAACTTGAAAACGAGTGGAAATACCTCATATTTGATACTATAATTGTTTAAAAGATGTCATGAAATGTTTATAAGTATACCTAAACTTGAAACCACCGGATTTCTAAAGATAGTGAAACTGGCCAGAAACTCCAGTGCTATATAACTAGACGTTTTGACTCGAATTGGATGAAATTTTAAAATGAGGGGTAATACCTCATTCTTGATACTAGAATTATTCAAAATATGTAAGGATATGTTTATATGCATACCTAAACTTGAAAAAGCCGGATGCCTAAAGATAGTGAAACTGGCCAGAAACTCTTGTGTTATATAGCTAGAAGTTTTGGCTCGAATTGGATAAAACTTTAAAATGAGGGGTAATACCTCATTTTTGATACTAGAATTGTTCAAAAGATGTCAGGAAATGTTTATAAGCATACCTAAACTTGAAAAAGCCAGATTTCTAAAGATAGTGAAACTGGCCAGAAACTCGTGTGCTATGTAGCTAGACGTTTTGGCGCGAATTGGATGGAACTTGAAAATGTGTGGTAATACCTCATTGTTGATACTAGAATTGTTCAAAAGATGTCAGGAAATGTTTATAAGCGTAACTAAAATTGAAAAAGCCGGATTTCTAAAGATAGTAAAACTGGCCAAAAACTCGTTTGCTATATGGCTAGACCTATTGGTTCGAATTAGATGAAACTCAAAAATGAGGGGTAATACCTCATTTTTGATACTAGAATTGTTCAAAAGATGTCAGGAAATGTTTATAAGCATACCTAAACTAGAAAAAGCCGGATTTCTAAAGAGAGTGAAACTGGCCAGAAACTCGTGTGATATGTAGCTAGACGTTTTGGCTCGAATTAGATGGAACTTGAAAATGTGTGGTAATACCTCATTGTTGATACTAGAATTGTTCAAAAGATGTCAGGAAATGTTTATAAGCGTAACTAAAATTGAAAAAGCCGGATTTCTAAAGATAGTGAAACTGGCCAAAAACTCGTTTGCTAAATGGCTAGACCTAGATGAAACTAGAATTGTTCAAAAGATGTCAGGAAATGTTTATAAGCATACTTAAACTTTAAAAAGCTGGATTTCTAATGATAGTGAAACTGGCCAGAAACTCGTGTGCTTTATAACTAGACGTTTTGGCTCGAATTGGATAAAACTTGAAAATGAGGGGTACTACCTAATTTTGATACTAGAATTGTTCAAAAGATTTCAGGAAATGTTTATAAGCATACCTAAACTTGAAAAAAGCCAGATTTCTAAAGATAGTGAAACTGGCCAGAAACTCGTGTGCTTTATAACTAGACGTTTTGGCTCGAATTGGATAAAACTTGAAAATGAGGGAAACACCTCATTTTTGATACTAGAATTGTTCAAAAGATGTCAGGAAATGTTTATAAGCGTACCTAAACTTGAAAAAGCCGGATTACTAAATATAGTGAAACTGGCTAGAAACTCGTGTGTTATATAGCTAGACGTTTTGGCTCGAATTGGATAAAACTTGAAAAGGAGGGTAATACCTCATTTTTGATACTAGAATTGTTCAAAAGATGTCAGGAAATGTTTATAAGCATACCTAAACTAGAAAAAGCCGGATTTCTAAAGATAGTGAAACTGGCCAGAAACTCGTGTGCTATGTAGCTAGACGTTTTGGCTCGAATTAGATGGAACTTGAAAATGTGTGGTAATACCTCATTGTTGATACTAGAATTGTTCAAAAGATGTCAGGAAATGTTTATAAGCGTAACTAAAATTGAAAAAGCCGGATTTCTAAAGATAGTGAAACTGGCCAAAAACTCGTTTGCTAAATGGCTAGACCTAGATGAAACTAGAATTGTTCAAAAGATGTCAGGAAATGTTTATAAGCATACTTAAACTTTAAAAAGCTGGATTTCTAATGATAGTGAAACTGGCCAGAAACTCGTGTGCTTTATAACTAGACGTTTTGGCTCGAATTGGATAAAACTTGAAAATGAGGGGTACTACCTAATTTTGATACTAGAATTGTTCAAAAGATTTCAGGAAATGTTTATAAGCATACCTAAACTTGAAAAAAGCCAGATTTCTAAAGATAGTGAAACTGGCCAGAAACTCGTGTGCTTTATAACTAGACGTTTTGGCTCGAATTGGATAAAACTTGAAAATGAGGGAAACACCTCATTTTTGATACTAGAATTGTTCAAAAGATGTCAGGAAATGTTTATAAGCGTACCTAAACTTGAAAAAGCCGGATTACTAAATATAGTGAAACTGGCTAGAAACTCGTGTGTTATATAGCTAGACGTTTTGGCTCGAATTGGATAAAACTTGAAAAGGAGGGTAATACCTCATTTTTGATACTAGAATTGTTCAAAAGATGTCAGGAAATGTTTATAAGCATACCTAAACTAGAAAAAGCCGGATTTCTAAAGATAGTGAAACTGGCCAGAAACTCGTGTGCTATGTAGCTAGACGTTTTGGCTCGAATTAGATGGAACTTGAAAATGTGTGGTAATACCTCATTGTTGATACTAGAATTGTTCAAAAGATGTCAGGAAATGTTTATAAGTGTAACTAAAATTGAAAAAGCCGGATTTCTAAAGATAGTGAAACTGGCCAAAAACTCGTTTGCTAAATGGCTAGACCTAGATGAAACTAGAATTGTTCAAAAGATGTCAGGAAATGTTTATAAGCATACTTAAACTTTAAAAAGCTGGATTTCTAATGATAGTGAAACTGGCCAGAAACTCGTGTGCTTTATAACTAGACGTTTTGGCTCGAATTGGATAAAACTTGAAAATGAGGGGTAATACCTAATTTTTGATACTAGAATTGTTCAAAAGATTTCAGGAAATGTTTATAAGCATACCTAAACTTGAAAAAGCCAGATTTCTAAAGATAGTGAAACTGGCCAGAAACTCGTGTGCTTTATAACTAGACGTTTTGGCTCGAATTGGATAAAACTTGAAAATGAGGGGAACACCTCATTTTTGATACTAGAATTGTTCAAAAGATGTCAGGAAATGTTTATAAGCGTACCTAAACTTGAAAAAGCCGGATTACTAAATATAGTGAAATTGGCTAGAAACTCGTGTGCTATATAGCTAGACGTTTTGGCTCGAATTGGATAAAACTTGAAAAGGAGGGTAATACCTCATTGTTGATACTAGAATTGTTCAAAAGATGTCAGGAAATGTTTATGAGCATACCTAAACTTGAAAAAGCCGGATTTCTAAAGATAGTGAAACTGGCCAGAAACTCGTGTGCTATGTAGCTAGACGTTTTGACTCGAATTGGATGAAACTTGAAAACGAGGGGAATACCTCATTTTTGATACTAGAATTGTTCAAAAGATGTCAGGAAATGTTTATAAGCGTACCTTAACTTGATAAAGCCGGATTTCTAAACATAGTGAAACTGGCCAGAACCTCGTGTGCTATATAGCTAGACCTATTGGTTCGAATTAGATGAAACACAAAAATGAGGGGCAATACCTCATTTTTGATTCTAGAATTGTGTAAAAGATGTCAGGAAATGTTTATAAGCATACCAAAACTTGAAAAAGCCGTATTTCTAAAGATAATGAAACTGGCCAGAAACTCATGTGCTATTTAACAAAACGTTTTGGCTCGAATTAGATGAAACTTGAAAACGAGTGGTAAGAACTCATTGTTGATACTAGAATTGTTCAAAAGATGTCAGGAAATGTTTATAAGTGTACCTAAACTTGAAAAAGCCAGAATTCTAAAGATAGTGAAACTGGTCAGAAACTCGTGTACTATGTAGCTTGACGTTTTGGCTCGAATTGGATGAAACTTGAAAACGAGTGGTAATACCTCATATTTGATACTAGAATTGTTTAAAAGATGTCATGAAATGTTTATAAGCATACCTAAACTTGAAACAGCCAGATTTCTAAAGATAGTGAAACTGGCCAGAAACTCCAGTGCTATATAACTAGACGTTTTGACTCGAATTGGATGAAAATTGAAAATGAGGGGTAATACCTAATTCTTGATACTAGAATTGTTCAAAAGATGTCAGGAAATGTTTATAAGCGTACCTAAACTAGAAAAAGCCGGATTTCTAAAGATAGTGAAACTGGCCAGAAACTCGTGTGCTATGTAACTAGACGTTTTGGCTCGAATTGGATGGAACTTGAAAATGTGTGGTAATACCTCATTGTTGATACTAGAATTGTTCAAAAGATGTCAGGAAATGTTTATAAGCGTAGCTAAAATTGAAAAAGCCGGATTTCTAAAGATAGTGAAACTGGCCAAAAACTCGTTCGCTATATGGCTAGACCTATTGGTTCGAATTAGATGAAACTCAAAAATGAGAGGCAATACCTCATTTTTGATACTACAATTGTTTAAAAGATGTCAGGAAATATTTATAAGCATACCTAAACTTGAAAAAGCCGGATTTCTAAAGATAGTGAAACTGGCCAGAAACTCGTGTGCTATGTAGCTAGACGTTTTGGCTCGAATTGGATGAAACTTGAAAACGAGTGGTAATACCTCATTGTTGATACTAGAATTGTTCAAAAGATGTCAGGAAATGTTTATGAGCATACCTAAAATTGAAAAAGCCGGATTTCTAAAGATAGTGAAACTGGCCAGAAACTCGTGTGCTATGTAGCTAGACGTTTTGGCTCGAATTGGATGAAACTTGAAAACGACTGGTAATACCTCATTGTTGATACTAGAATTTTTCAAAAGATGTCAGGAAATGTTTATAAGCATACCTAAACTTGAAAAAGCCGGATCCCAAAATATAATGAAACTGGCCAGAAACTCGTGTGCTATATAGCTAGACGTTTCGGCTCGAATTGGATAAAATTTGAAAATGAGGGGTAATACCTCATTTTTGATACTAGAATTGTTCAAAAGATGTCAGGAAATGTTTATAAGCGTACCTAAAATTGATAAAGCCGGATTTTTAAACATAGTAAAACTGGCCAGAAACTCGTGTGCTATATAGTTAGACCTATTGGTTCGACTTAGATGAAACTCAAAAATGAGGGGCAATACCTCATTTTTGATACTAGAATTCTGTAAAAGATGTCAGGAAATGTTAATAAGCATGCCTAAACTTGAAAAAGCCGGATTTCTAAAGATAGTGAAACTGGCCAGAAACTCATGTGCTATGTAACAAAACGTTTTGGCTCGAATTGGATGAAACTTGAAAACGAGTGGTAATACCTCATTGTTGATATTAGAATTGTTCAAAAGATGTCAGGAAATGTTTATAAGTGTACCTAAACTTGAAAAAGTCGAATTTCTAAAGATAGTGAAACTAGCCAGAAACTCGTGTGCTATGTAGCTATACGTTTTGGTTCGAATTGGATGAAACTTGAAAACGAGTGGAAATACCTCATATTTGATACTATAATTGTTTAAAAGATGTCATGAAATGTTTATAAGTATACCTAAACTTGAAACCACCGGATTTCTAAAGATAGTGAAACTGGCCAGAAACTCCAGTGCTATATAACTAGAGGTTTTGACTCGAATTGGATAAAATTTTAAAATGAGGGGTAATACCTCATTCTTGATACTAGAATTATTCAAAATATGTAAGGATATTTTATATGCGTACCTAAACTTGAAAAAGCCGGATGCCTAAAGATAGTGAAACTGGCCAGAAACTCTTGTGTTATATAGCCAGAAGTTTTGGCTCGAATTGGATAAAACTTTAAAATGAGGGATAATACCTCATTTTTGATACTAGAATTGTTCAAAAGATGTCAGGAAATGTTTATAAGCATACCTAAACTTGAAAAAGCCGGATTTCTACAAATAGTGAAACTGGCCAGAAACTCGTGTGCTATGTAGCTAGACGTTTTGGCGCGAATTGGATGGAACTTGAAAATGTGTGGTAATACCTCATTGTTGATACTAGAATTGTTCAAAAGATGTCAGGAAATGTTTATAAGCGTAACTAAAATTGAAAAAGCTAGATTTCTAAAGATAGTAAAACTGGCCAAAAACTCGTTTGCTATATGGCTAGACCTATTGGTTCGAATTAGATGAAACTCAAAAATGGGGGGTAATACCTCATTTTTGATAGTAGAATTGTTCAAAAGATGTCAGGAAATGTTTATAAGCATACCTAAACTAGAAAAAGCCAGATTTCTAAAGAGAGTGAAACTGGCCAGAAACTCGTGTGCTATGTAGCTAGACGTTTTGGCTCGAATTAGATGGAACTTGAAAATGTGTGGTAATACCTCATTGTTGATACTAGAATTGTTCAAAAGATGTCAGGAAATGTTTATAAGCGTAACTAAAATTGAAAAAGCCAGATTTCTAAAGTTAGTGAAACTGGCCAAAAACTCGTTTGCTAAATGGCTAGACCTAGATGAAACTAGAATTGTTCAAAAGATGTCAGGAAATGTTTATAAGCATACTTAAACTTTAAAAAGCTGGATTTCTAATGATAGTGAAACTGGCCAGAAACTCGTGTGCTTTATAACTAGACGTTTTGGCTCGAATTGGATAAAACTTGAAAATGAGGGGTAATACCTTATTTTTGATACTAGAATTGTTCAAAAGATTTCAAGAAATGTTTATAAGCATGCCTAAACTTGAAAAAAGCCAGATTTCTAAAGATAGTGAAACTGGCCAGAAACTCGTGTGCTTTATAACTAGACGTTTTGGCTCGAATTGGATAAAACTTGAAAATGAGGGGAACACCTCATTTTTGATACTAGAATTGTTCAAAAGATGCCAGGAAATGTTTATAAGCGTACCTAAACTTGAAAAAGCCGGATTACTAAATATAGTGAAACTGGCTAGAAACTCGTGTGCTATATAGCAAGACGTTTTGGCTCGAATTGGATAAAACTTGAAAAGGAGGGTAATACCTCATTGTTGATACTAGAATTGTTCAAAAGATGTCAGGAAATGTTTATAAGTGTAACTAAAATTGAAAAAGCCGGATTTCTAAAGATAGTGAAACTGGCCAAAAACTCGTTTGCTAAATGGCTAGACCTAGATGAAACTAGAATTGTTCAAAAGATGTCAGGAAATGTTTAGAAGCATACTTAAACTTTAAAAAGCTGGATTTCTAATGATAGTGAAACTGGCCAGAAACTCGTGTGCTTTATAACTAGACGTTTTGGCTCGAATTAGATAAAACTTGAAAATGAGGGGTAATACCTAATTTTTGATACTAGAATTGTTCAAAAGATTTCAGAAAATGTTTATAAGCATACCTAAACTTGAAAAAGCCAGATTTCTAAAGATAGTGAAACTGGCCAGAAACTCGTGTGCTTTATAACTAGACGTTTTGGCTCGAATTGGATAAAACTTGAAAATGAGGGGAACACCTCATTTTTGATACTAGAATTGTTCAAAAGATGTCAGGAAATGTTTATAAGCGTACCTAAACTTGAAAAAGCCGGATTACTAAATATAGTGAAACTGGCTAGAAACTCGTGTGCTATATAGCTAGACGTTTTGGCTCGAATTGGATAAAACTTGAAAAGGAGGGTAATACCTCATTGTTGATACTAGAATTGTTCAAAAGATGTCAGGAAATGTTTATGAGCATACCTAAACTTGAAAAAGTCGGATTTCTAAAGATAGTGAAACTGGCCAGAAACTCGTGTGCTATGTAGCTAGACGTTTTGACTCGAATTGGATGAAACTTGAAAACGAGGGGAATACCTCATTTTTGATACTAGAATTATTCAAAAGATGTCAGGAAATGTTTATAAGCGTACCTTAACTTGATAAAGCCGGATTTCTAAACATAGTGAAACTGGCCAGAAACTCGTGTGCTATATAGCTAGACCTATTGGTTCGAATTAGATGAAACACAAAAATGAGGGGCAATACCTCATTTTTGATTCTAGAATTGTGTAAAAGATGTCAGAAAATGTTTATAAGCATACCAAAACTTGAAAAAGCCGTATTTCTAAAGATAGTGAAACTGGCCAGAAACTCATGTGCTATTTAACAAAACGTTTTGGCTCGAATTAGATGAAACTTGAAAACGAGTGGTAAGAACTCATTGTTGATACTAGAATTGTTCAAAAGATGTCAGGAAATGTTTATAAGTGTACCTAAACTTGAAAAAGCCAGATTTCTAAAGATAGTGAAACTGGCCAGAAACTCGTGTGCTATGTAGCTATACGTTTTGGCTCGAATTGGATGAAACTTGAAAACGAGTGGAAATACCTCATATTTGATACTAGAATTGTTTAAAAGATGTCATGAAATGTTTATAAGTATACCTAAACTTGAAACAGCGGGATTTCTAAAGATAGTGAAACTGGCCAGAAACTCTAGTGCTATATAACTAGACGTTTTGACTCGAATTGGATGAAAATTGAAAATGAGTGGTAAGACCTCATTCTTGATACTAGAATTGTTCAAAAGATGTCAGGAAATGTTTATATGCGTACCTAAATTTGAAAAAGCCGGATGCCTAAAGATAGTGAAACTGGCGAGAAACTCTTGTGTTATATAGCTAGAAGTTTTGGCTCGAATTGGATAAAACTTTAAAATGAGGGGTAATACCTCATTTTTGATACTAGAATTGTTCAAAAGATATCAGGAAATGTTTATAAGCATACCTAAACTAGAAAAAGCGGGATTTCTAAAGATAGTGAAACTGGCCAGAAACTCGTGTGCTATGTAGCTAGACGTTTTGGCTCGAATTGGATGGAACTTGAAAATTTGTGGTAATACCTCATTGTTGATACTAGAATTGTTCAAAAGATGCCAGGAAATGTTTATAAGCGTAACTAAAATTGAAAAAGCCGGATTTCTAAAGATAGTAAAACTGGCCAAAAACTCGTTTGCTATATGGCTAGACCTATTGGTTCGAATTAGATAAAACTCAAAAATGAGGGGTAATACCTCATTTTTGATACTAGAATTGTTCAAAAGATGTCAGGAAATGTTTATAAGTATACCTAAACTAGAAAAAACCGGATTTCTAAAGATAGTGAAACTGGCCAGAAACTCGTGTGCTATGTAGCTAGACGTTTTGGCTCGAATTGGATGGAACTTGAAAATGTGTGGTAATACCTCATTGTTGATACTAGAATTGTTCAAAAGATGTCAGGAAATGTTTATAAGCGTAACTAAAATTGAAAAAGCCGGATTTCTAAAGAAAGTGAAACTGTCCAAAAACTCGTTTACTATATGGCTAGACCTATTGGTTCGAATTAGATGAAACTCAAAAATGAGGGGTAATACCTCATTTTTGATACTAGAATTGTTCAAAAGATGTCAGGAAATATTTATAAGCATACCTAAACTTGAAAAAGCCGGATTTCTAATGATTGTGAAACTGGCTAGAAACTCGTGTGCTTTATAACTAGACGTTTTGGCTCGAATTGGATAAAACTTGAAAATGAGGGGTAATACCTAATTTTTGATACTAGAATTGTTTTAAAAGATTTCAGGAAATGTTTATAAGCATACCTTAACTTGAAAAACCCGGATTTCTAAAGATAGTGAAACTGGCCAGAAACTTGTGTGCTTTATAACTAGACGTTTTGGCTCGAATTGGATAAAACTTGAAAAAGAGGGGAACACCTCATTTTTGATACTAGAATTGTTTAAAAGATGTCAGGAAATGTTTATAAGCGTACCTAAACTTGAAAAAGCTGGATGACTAAATATAGTGAAACTGGCCAGAAACTCGTGTGCTATATAGCTAGACGTTTTGGCTCGAATTGGATAAAACTTGAAAAGGAGGGTAATACCTCATTTTTGATACTAGAATTGTTCAAAAGATGTCAGAAAATGTTAAGCATACCTAAACTTGAAAAAGCTGGATTTCTAAAGATACTGAAACTGGCCAGAAACTCGTGTGCTATGTAGCTAGACGTTTTGGCTCGAATTGGATAAAACTTGAAAAGGAGGGTAATACGTCATTTTTGATACTAGAATTGTTCAAAAGATGTCAGAAAATGTTTATAAGCATACCTAAACTTGAAAAATCCGGATGACTAAATATAGTGAAACTGGCGAGAAACTCGTGTGCTATATAGCTTGACGTTTTGGCTCGAATTGGATAAAATTTGAAAATGAGGGGTAATACCTCATTTTTGATACTAGAATTGTTGAAAAGATGTCAGGAAATGTTTATAAGCGTACCTAAACTCGAAAAAGCCGGATGCCTAAATATAGTGAAACTGGCCAAAAACTCGTGTGCTATATAGCTAGACGTTTTGTCTCGAATTGGATAAAATTTGAAAATGAGGGGTAATACCTCATTTTTGATATAAGAATAGTTCAAAAGATGTCAGGAAATGTTTATAAGCGTACCTAAAATTGAAAAAGCCGGATTTCTAAAGATAGTGAAACTGGCTAGAAACTCGTGTGCTATATAGCTAGACCTATTGGTTCGAATTAGATGAAACTCAAAAATGAGGGGCAATACCTCATTTTTGATACTACAATTGTTCAATAGATATCAGGAAATGTATATAAGCATACCTAAACTTGAAACAGCCTGATTTCTAAAGATAGTGAAACTGGCCAGAAACTCGTGTGTTATATAGCTAGAGGTTTTGGCTGGAATTGGATGAAACTTTAAAATGAGGGGTAATACCTCATTTTTGATACTAGAATTGTTTAATATATGTCAGGAAATGTTTATAAGCATACCAAAACTAGAAAAAGCCGGATGTCTAACAATAGTTAAACTGGCCAGAAACTCGTGTGCTATATAGCTAAAGGTTTTGACTCGAATTGGATGAAACTTAAAAATAAGGGGTAATACCTCATTTTTGGTACTATTATTGTTCAAAAGATGTCAGGAAATGCCTATAAGAACATCCAAAATAGAAAAAGTCGGATGTCTAAAACTAGTGAAATTGGCCAGAAACTCGTATGCTATATAGCTAGATGTTTTGGCTCGAATTGGATGAAACTTAAAAATGAGGGGTAATACCTCATTTTTGATACTAGAATTGTTTAATAGATGTCAGGAAATATCTATAAGCATACCAAAACTAGAAAAAACCAGATGTCTAAAATAGTAAAACTGGCCAGAAACACGTGTTATATAATTAAAGGTTTTGGCTCGAATTGGATGAAACTTGTAAATGAGGGGTAATACCTCATTTTTGATACTAGAATTGTTTAAAAGATGTCAGGAAATGTCGATAAACATACCCAAACTAGAAAAAGCCGTATGTCTAAAAATAGTGAAACTGGCCAAAAATTCGTGTGTTATAATACTAGAGGTTTTAGCTCGAATTGGATGAAACTTGGGAATTCGTGTGTTATAATACTATAATTGTTCAAAAGATGTCTAGAATTGTCTATATGAACACCCAAACAAGAAAAGCCGGATGTCTAAAAAATGTGAAACTGGCTAGAAACTCGTGTGCTATATAGCTAGAGGTTTGGGGTGGAATTGGATGAAACTTGAAAATGAGGGGAAATACCTCATTTTTGATAATAGAATTGTTTAATAGATGTCAGGAAATATCTATAAGCATACCAAAACTAGAAAAAGCCGGATGTCTAAAAATAGTTAAACTGACCAGAAACTCGTGTGCTATAGCTAAAGGTTTTGGCTCAAAATGGATGAAACTTAAAAATGAGGGGTAATACCTCATTTTTGATACTAGATTTGTTTAAAAGATGTCAGGAAATATCTATAAGCATACCAAAACTAGAAAAAGCCGTATGTTTAAAAATAGTGAAACTGGCCAGAAACTCGTGTGCTATATAGATAGAGGTTATGGCTCGAATTGGATGAAACTTGTAAATGAGGGGTAATACCTCATTTTTGATACTAGAATTGTTTAAAAGATGTCAGGAAATGTCGATAAGCATACCAAAACTAGAAAAAGCCGTATGTTTAAAAATAGTGAAACTGGCCAGAAACTCGTGTGCTATATAGATAGAGGTTATGGCTCGAATTGGATGAAACTTGTAAATGAGGGGTAATACCTCATTTTTGATACTAGAATTGTTTAAAAGATGTCAGGAAATGTCGATAAGCATACCAAAACTAGAAAAAGCCGGATGCCTAAAAATAGAGAAACTGGCCAGAAACTCGTTTGCTATATAGCTAAAGGGTTTAGCTCGAATTGGATGAAACTTGAAAATGAGGGGTAAGACCTCATTTTTTATACAAGCATTTTTCAAAAGATGTCAGAAAATGTCTATAAGAACACCCAAACAAGAAAAAGCCGGATGTCTAAAAAATGTGAAACTGGCCAGAAACTCGTGTGCTATATAGCTAGAGGTTTTGGCTCGAATTGGATGAAACTTGTAAATGAGGAGTAATACCTCATTTTTGATACTAGAATTGTTTAAACGATGTCAGGAAATGTCGATAAGCATACCCAAACTAGAAAAAGCCGGATGTCTAAAAATAGTGATACTGGCCAAAAACTCGTGTGCTATATAGCTAGAGGTTTTGGCTCGAATTGGATGAAACTTGAAAATGAAGGGTATTACCTCTTTTTTTTTTTTACTAGAATTGTTGAAAAGATGTCAGGAAATGTCTATAAGAACACCTAAACTAGAAAAAGTCGGATGTCTAAAAATAGTGAAACTGGCCAGAAACTCGTGTGCTGTATAGGTAGAGGTTTTGGCTCGAATTGGATGAAACTTGTAAATGAGGGGTAATACCTCATTTTTGATACTAGAATTGTTTAAAAGATGTCAGGAAATGTCGATAAGCATACCCAAACTAGAAAAAGCTGGATGTCTAAAAATGGTGAAACTGCCCAGAAACTCGTTTATTATATAGGAAAAGGTTTTGGCTCGAATTGGATGAAACTTGTAAATGAGGAGTAAGACCTCATTTTTTGATACTAGAATTTTTCAAAAGATGTCAGGAAATGTCTATAAGAACACCCAAACAAGAAAAAGTCGGATGTTTAAAAAAAGTGAAACTGACCAGAAACTCGTGTGTTATATAGCTAGAGGTTTTGGCTGGAATTGGATGAAACTTGAAAATGAGGGGTAATACCTCATTTTTGATACTAGAATTGTTTAATAGATGTCAGGAAATGTCAATAAGCATACCAAAACTAGAAAAAGCTGTATGTCTAAAAATAGTTAAACTGGCCAGAAACTCGTGTGCTATATAGCTAAAGATTTTGACTCGAATTGGATGAAACTTGTAAATGAGGGGTAATACCTCATTTTTGATACTAGAATTGTTTAAAAGATGTCAGGAAATGTCGATAAGCATACCAAAACTAGAAAAATCCGGATGCCTAAAAATAGAGAAACTGGCCAGAAACTCGTTTGCTATATAGCTAAAGGGTTTAGCTCGAATTGGATGAAACTTGAAAATGAGGGGTAAGACCTCATTTTTTATACAAGCATTTTTCAAAAGATGTCAGAAAATGTCTATAAGAACACCCAAACAAGAAAAAGCCGGATGTCTAAAAAATGTGAAACTAGCCAGAAACTCGTGTGCTATATAGCTAGAGGTTTTGGCTCGAATTGGATGAAACTTGTAAATGAGGAGTAATACCTCATTTTTGATACTAGAATTGTTTAAACGATGTCAGGAAATGTCGATAAGCATACCCAAACTAGAAAAAGCCGGATGTCTAAAAATAGTGATACTGGCCAAAAACTCGTGTGCTATATAGCTAGAGGTTTTGGCTCGAATTGGATGAAACTTGAAAATGAAGGGTATTACCTCTTTTTTTTTATACTAGAATTGTTGAAAAGATGTCAGGAAATGTCTATAAGAACACCTAAACTAGAAAAAGTCGGATGTCTAAAAATAGTGAAACTGGCCAGAAACTCGTGTGCTGTATAGGTAGAGGTTTTGACTCGAATTGGATGAAACTTGTAAATGAGGGGTAATACCTCATTTTTGATACTAGAATTGTTTAAAAGATGTCAGGAAATGTCGATAAGCATACCCAAACTAGAAAAAGCTGGATGTCTAAAAATGGTGAAACTGCCCAGAAACTCGTTTGTTATATAGGAAGAGGTTTTGGCTCGAATTGGATGAAACTTGTAAATGAGGAGTAAGACCTCATTTTTTGATACTAGAATTTTTCAAAAGATGTCAGGAAATGTCTATAAGAACACCCAAACAAGAAAAAGTCGGATGTTTAAAAAAAGTGAAACTGACCAGAAACTCGTGTGTTATATAGCTAGAGGTTTTGGCTGGAATTGGATGAAACTTGAAAATGAGGGGTAATACCTCATTTTTGATACTAGAATTGTTTAATAGATGTCAGGAAATGTCTATAAGCATACCAAAACTAGAAAAAGCCGTATGTCTAAAAATAGTTAAACTGGCCAGAAACTCGTGTGCTATATAGCTAAAGATTTTGACTCGAATTGGATGAAACTTGTAAATGAGGGGTAATACCTTATTTTTGATACTATAATTGTTTAAAAGATGTCAGGAAATGTCGATAAGCATACCCAAACTAGTAAAAGGCGGATGTCTAAAAATAGTGATACTGGCTAAAAACTCGTGTGTTATATTACTAGTGGTTTTGGCTCGAATTGGATGAAACTTGGAAATGAGGAGTAAGACCTCATTTTTAATATTATAATTGTTCAAAAGATGTCAGGAATTGTCTATATGAACACCCAAATAAGAAAAAACCGGATGTCTAAAAAATGTGAAACTGGCCAGAAACTCGTGTGCTATATAGCTAGAGGTTTTGGGTGGAATTGGATGAAACTTGAAAATGAGGGGAATTACCTCATTTTTGATACTAGAATTATTTAATAGATGTCAGGAAATATCTATAAGCATACCAAAACTAGAAAAAGCCGGATTTCTAAAAATAGTTAAACTGGCCAGAAACTCGTGTGCTATAGCTAAAGGTTTTGGCTCAAAATGGTTGAAACTTAAAAATGAGGGGTAATACCTCATTTTTGATACTAGAATCGTTTTAAAGATGTCAGGAAATGTCTATAAGAACACCCAAACTAGAAAAAGCCGGATGTCTGAAAAAAGTGAAACTGACCAGAAACTCGTGTGCTATATAGCTAGAGGTTTTGGCTCGAATTGGATGAAACTTGAAAATGAGGGGTAATACCTCATTTTTTATACTAGAATTTTTCAATAGATATAGGGAAATGTAAGCATACCAAAACTAGAAAAAGCTGGATGTCTAATAATTGTGAAACTAGCCAGAAAGTCGTGTTCTATATAGCTAATGGTTTTGGCTCGAAATGGATGAAACTTAAAAATGAAGGGTAATACCTCATTTTTAATGCTAGAATTGTTCAGAAGATGTCAGGAAATGTCTATAAGGAAACCTAAATTAGAAAAAGTTGGATGTCTAAAACTAGTAAAACTGGCCAGAATCTCGTGTGCTATATATAGCTAGAGGTTTTGGCTCAAATTGGATGAAACTTGAAAATGAGGGGTAATACCTCATTTTTGATACTAGAATTGTTTAATAGATGTCAGGAAATGTCTATAAGAACACCAAAACTAGAAAACATCGGATGTTTAATATAGTGAAACTGGCCTGAAACTGGTGTGCTATATATAGCTAGAGGTTTTGACTCGAATTGGATAAAACTTGAAAATGAGGGGTAAACCTCATTTTTTATACTAGAATTGTTTTAAAGATGTTAGTAAATGTCTATAAGCATACCCAAACTAGAAAAAGCCGGATGTCTAAAAATAGAGAAACTAACCAGAAACTCGTGTGCTATATATAGCTAGAGGTTTTGGCTCGAATTGGATGAAACTCTAAAATGAGGGGTAATACCTCATTTTTGATACTAGAATTGTTCAAAAGATGTTAGGAAATGTCTATAAGAAAACCCAAACTAGAAAAAGACGGATGTCTAAAAATAGTAAAACTGGCCAGAAACTCGTGTGCTATATATAGCTAGAGGTTTTGGCTCGAATTGGATGAAACTTGAAAATGAGGTGTAATACCTCATTTTTGATACTAGAATTGTTCAAAAGCTGTCAGGAAATTTCTATAAGAACACCCAAACTAGAAAAAGCCAGATGTCTGAAAATATTGAAACTGGTCAGAAACTCGTGTGCTATATATAGCTAGAAGTTTTGGCTCGAATTGGATGAAACTTGAAAATGTGGGGTAATACCTCATTTTTGAAACTAGAATTGTTCAATACATGTTAGGAAATGTCTATAAGCACACAAAAACTAGAAAAAGCCGGATGTTTAAAAATAGAGAAACTGACCAGAAAGTCTTGTGCTATAACTAGAGGTTTTTGCTCAAATTGGATGAAACTTGAAAATGAGGGGTAATACCTCATTTTTGATACTAGAATTTTTCAAAATATGTCAATAAATGTCTATAAACATACCCAAACTAGAAAAATCCGGATGTTTAAAAATAGTTAAACTTGCCAGAAACATATATATGTGATGTGATTTGGTTGTCTAATATATTGATATATATATATATAGCTACAATTGTTTTGTCCTTGTGTAATAGCAAACTGAACTAGCTGTAGAGGGTCCAATATTGGTTTAGATTAGTTGTTAATGGTTTGATAGTTGAATTTGAATTTTCAAATTTTATTAGGTAAGGAGATCCTAGATTTGTTTGTCATTTAGCATGGATAAAAGCTGGATAACTTAGATAAAAATATTGATGAGTACCGAGAAGGGTTTAAACAATGTCTTAAATTCCTAGCGATATGCATGGAATCCTGAAATGATTATTTGTCCTTACGCAATTTGTCGCAACCTTAGCCCACAAACTAATGACGACTTAGAGATACATTTGATGCGCTACGGCGTTGATCTTTATTATGATATTTGGTGTGCACACGGTGAAGACACGGGTCCATCTATACAAGTTATTGATAATGAATGTTCAAATCATATTGATGTGGACTATGAACTTCCAGAAGTGCTTCAGATGTATAAAGATGCACACTGCCCCTTTTCTGATGGAGCATGAAGTTCAAACCCTGTAAGCATAGAGGAAGAGTAGAGGAGGCTGAAGTTCCTCTATATCCTGGGTGTAAGAAGATGTACACAAAATTATCAGCCACCCTCATATTGTACAAACTCAAAGCTGATAATGGCCTTGCTACTGAAGCATTTGATGAATTGCTTGAAATTTTCAAAGACATGCTTCCAGATGTTAATACTTTTCATGAATCTGACTACACAATAAAAAAAAAAAAAAGTTCACCATCGGACCCTCAACTCTTGTGGCAAGGCCAATGTGATGCCCAATTTATAAAAACTACCAATGTGATGCCTACACTTTATTTTTCGTATCAACGTGGGGGCTGAGACCATATTCCGTCACGGCACCGTCTGCTTGGTCACGTGGCTCACTAAAATCGGTCCCTCAACTCTTGTGGCAAGGCCAATGTGATGCCCAACTTATAAAAACTATCAATGTGATGCCTACACTTTAATTTTCGTATCAACGTGGGGTCTGAGGCCAAATTCCTTCACGACGTTGTCTGTTTGGTCATGTGTCTCGCACGTGGCTCACCAAAAAAAGGGCATAAAGGACATTTCGTGTGTTTTGTGCCGTCTCTTCCGATCGGCTTCGTCTACAGCCAACACAGACCCAAGATTCAAATTTCGTCAGACCCGCTCCGGAATTCGTCAGAACAGCTCTAGTCTCTTTTCAAATCTCAGGCCGACATCTTTCTCAGTTTCGGATTAGCATCGTGCTTCCATCTATTCGGCGCCTTCTGCTTCAAATCCCATTTTGCTGCTGACCTCTGCTTCGTCTTTTATTCAGACTGTTGTCGTCTTCCTCTATTCAGAAACTCAACATATTGTCCCAACCACAGAACAACGCCACCATCAGGGTCCACCTCCGCCTCCGGCGAGTACATCTCCCTCACCAAAGACGGCATCAAGGTTGATCTCGGCGCCCGCCGCCCCTGGAAGCCCATGTTCGACTACCGCTCTCTCAACTTCGCCCACAGCTTCGTCACCTCTGCTACAACGCCATCATTGTCCTCATCATCCCCACAGTCATCACCTTCGTCGTCCGCTAGCGACCAGATCAACCCTTACACCGCTAGCGACCAGATCGACCAAACAAGTGAAAATTCTATAAAATTGAGACGGCGCTGATTTGAGATCAATGACGGCGTCGCCGTCAGAGCCGAGGTCTCGCCGCTGGTCCCACTCGTCTTCTTCGTTGATGATCATCTTCTTCCTTATCGTCGACTTTGTCGTCTGAGTGTTGAGAGCGGAGGCGAGACAGCGGCTTACGGCGGATCTCGATGAGGCGGTCGCTGACTTGGTCGACGCTGCGCTTGTGGATGTAGAAGGCGGAGACGGACATGAGGGACGCGCTGACTAAGGCGGCCATGGCTTGGTTGAGAGCTGTGGTAGAAGAAGATGAAGATGAAGTTGAAGACGAAGCCGATCGGAAGAGATGGCACAAAACACACGAAATGTCCTTTATGCCCTTTTTTGGTGAGCCACGTGCGAGACACATGACCAAACACACAACGTCGTGAAGGAATTTGGCCTCAGACCCCACGTTGATACGAAAATTAAAGTGTAGGCATCACATTGATAGTTTTTATAAGTTGGGCATCACATTGGCCTTGCCACAAGAGTTGAGGGACCGATTTTAGTGAGCCACGTGACCAAGCAGACGGCGCCGTGACGGAATATGGTCTCAGCCCCCACGTTGATACGAAAAATAAAGTATAGGCATCACATTGGTAGTTTTTATAAGTTGGGCATCACATTGGTCTTGCCACAAGAGTTAAGGGACCGATGGTGAACTTTTCTCTAAAAAAATACTTCAAAGAATTTGATTTGGGGTATAGACACCCCCTAACATTTTTTGTACCAATATAGCATCAAAAGCTCGCGATTTTAATCAGTTTACTCGCGATCGAGCGATTTCAGACAAAATCTCTTACTATAGCACACGAAATTTGGGGCAGTTTAACTTTTTCTAGGCCACCATCGTTTTATATTTATTTGTGCTTATAAATACCTCTTAACAACTTATGAACCAATCTGACATCAAAAGCTCGCGGTTTATATCGGTTAACTTACGATAGAGCATTTTGAGACATAAACCCTTATTATAGCACACGAGTTTTTAGGCAGTTTAACTTTTCCTGAGCCATTGTTTTTTTTTTTACTTGTTTGTGCTTACAGACACCTCCTAATATCTTTTCAACCAATCTAGCATCAAAAGCTCACAGTTTAAATCAATTAACTCACAATTGAGTGATTTCAGACAAAATCCATCACTATAGCACACGAATTTTTAGGCAGTTTAAGTTTTTATGAGCCACTATTTTTTTTTCTCTTTGTTTGTGCTTATAGACACCTCGAAACATCTTTTCAACCAATCTTGCGCGGCTTAAATCAGTTAACTCGCGATCGAGGGATTTCAGCCGAAACCCGTTATTATAGCACACGAGTTTTGAGCTTGTTTAACTTTTTCTAGGACAGTGTATTTTTCTATTTGTTTATGCTTATAGACACCTTCTACCATCGTTTGAACCAATCTAGCATCAAAAGCTCGTGGTTAAAATCTCTTTACTCGCGATTAGGCGATTTCAGCCAAAACCTCTTACTATAGCACAGGAGTTTTGGGGCAGTTTTACTTTTTCTAGGCCACTGTTTTTTTTATTTGTTTGTGTTTATAGACACCCTCTAACATTTTTTGAAACAATCTAGCATCAAAAGCTCGAGGTTTATTTCAGTTTACTCGCGATAAAGCGATTTCAGCTAAAACTTCTTACTATAGCACATGAGTTTTGGGGTAGTTTAACTTTTTCTTGGCCACAATTTGTTTTCAATTTGTTTGTGTTTATTGACACCCTCTAACATTTTTTGTACCAATATAGCATCAAAAGCTAGCGATTTTAATCAGTTTACTCGCGATCGAGCGATTTCAGACCAAATCTCTTACTATAGCACACGAAATTTGAGGCAGTTTAACTTTTTCTTGGCCACCATCGTTTTATATTTATTTGTACTTATAAATACCTCTTAACAACTTATGAACCAATCTAACATTAAAAACTCGCGGTTTATATCAGTTTACTTACAATCGAGCATTTTGAGACAAAACCCCTTATTATCTAAAAATACCTTGCACTTTGTGCTCATCCATAATGTAACCTTGCACTTTGTGCTCATCCATAATGTAGTATGTTCTTATGAATTCCTTATTAGCCCGGGTCATTAACTCATATATAGAACCCACAGCAGGTTTCCGGCCCAGATACTTCCCTCAACACTTTGAGGAATGGCTCCGAGATGGCCACACTCTCTTCTGCTGCCCTCCAGAAATCGTTGTCCTCAATAAGGGAAATACATGAAATGCTGTATGTTTTATTTGCATAAGAGGAGTTAGGGCAGAACTCGGGGCTATTGAACATGTGCTTCAGCCTTGATCTTTTGCTTCAAGATGGTTTGCAATGATAGGAAGCTGGATGCCTGTTCTACTGAGGTCCTGTCCTCCAGTGATGAACCTTTTAATCAGATCGAGCATTGAGGCATTGTTGTATATGAAATTCGAGTTGGTTTGTACTTGTAGGAAGCATCTGTCACCCAATCTACCTTCGAGAACTCCTCTAAAATAAGATTCAATCACTGAGAGGCACAAGGTGACACGAAAATGGTTGTGTAGTTAAGTCATTCAACCACTAGACCACTGGTGCCATTTAATTATTCTGCTTAACCATCTTTAAGTTTATAAATGTACTTTTACATTATCCATGAAAGATTGAAAGTAATTTTCTACTCTTTTACTCATCAAACACACAAACCCTTAGAGCTACAGAAGAGAAACACACAAGACACCCAGACCAAAGCGGCAAGATTGGAATCAACGTAATTGCTAACATTACTGCACAAAGCACTAATTTTTGGCCAAAAACTTCATAGAATAAGCTACAAAACACTAAGCTACATAGAATAAGCAAACCTAAATTCATACATGCAAATGAAGTACATCAAATTAATGCATATCGTGCTTCAAACTGGACACAAGACCTCCAGCATAACATTCAGCAAAACTAGTCAACATCTAGCCAACCAGGGCCAAAATTCTCACCTCAAAAGCAACCTAAGCATGCTAGAAAGTCACCAATATGCTTATACTATAGTAGAACCAAAGTTCAGAATCCACCAATAAATCCTTTTGATTCACTTCAACATATCTTAATAACGCAAAGGGCAGCACAAGGTTCATATCAAATAGTTCCCTTGTTCTACATCAAATTCTAAACGAAAACACTTGTGTACTTGCAGACAATGGGAATCATGTAGTAAGCACCGCTAAACTATATTACTTTTTCGCTCAAACAGACTATAATGAACAGAACACAAATCAACACACAGACAATAAGTAAATCATCGAATTGCATAGACATGATGAGCTCACAATCATTCAAAAGAGGGTTCAACCCATTACTCAAAATACAAATTAAACTACAAGTCCATGAAGTGTTCCCGATTGATCAAACATAAAAGATTACCAAGTCTATCTCTCGATTTAAAATCATAAAACAGCGAAAAGCCCAGTTCCAAAGCAACACCCATCCAGCTTAGAATCCGAGCTTGGTGCGGCGCCAGTGCCTGCGCTTAGCGTTGTACCTGATAACACACAAAAACGACGCCGTATTACAACCTAGTAGGAATCCCAGTTCCTAAAACACAAAACACAGAAATACGACGCCGTATTGGATTGCTTACCTGATGGTGTTGTCGGTCCTCATGCGGATCCAGTGAGGGATGGGCCTGTTCTGCCTCATCTTCTTCCCCAGCTTCTTCTTGATGATGAAGGTCTTGTGCGACGGCTGCGAAATCAAACGGCGGAGATTACAGAAGCGAAAACGAAATCTGGAAGATCGAGATGAGAAAACAGAGAGATGAAGAGAGGTGGCGGAGATTTACCATTTTCGCAGAGGGAGGAGCTCTCTCGGCGACTTGGAGCAGCGCGGCTTGCAGACAAAACCCTAGCGAGTTAGAAACCCTAAATGCTTGAGGGTGAGGTATTTATACTGTAGGCCAATTGGTTTCTAATAGCACTTGGGCCTGTGAGAGGCTGTGGGTCTAGGCTGATTGTTTTTTCTAAGAAGGCCTTTGCAGTTTGTGTTAATTTCAACGCCCTGGCCCAATTGGTATTGGACCAAACAGTTTATGCGTCGATTATCTTTAATGGGCGCGTTTACTAACTTAATACGGAAAATGAATTTTAAATCAGAGACAAGTGAAATGGGAGAGAAAATAAATCGGCATTGATTTTGAATGGTTAATTCCTAAACATCTCCTCTTTTGTAATTATCAAATTCTTGAATATTCAGGAATTGGCTCATAATAAGAAGGTGTGACACACATCAATTCTGAATATTTCACGTGTTAGTAAACACAATTCTGATTTCTTTATTTGTTAGCAAAAACATGAACTTTTTCCTTTTAAAAAAACTAAATGTATGAATTTGATTAATTACCTCGTATTGATTTCTTTTCATTATATATAAGTAAACATATAAAAATTCTGGACTCAATGATCGAAAACAAATAAATTTGATTAGTGTCCAATGATCAAGTACAATGAACGATTGAAATGTACATGGACACATGATTCATTCAACATGACTAGTGTCATATTTATGATTCATATGACGTGTCTCGTCACTAAATCAACTAGAAAAGTCTTGGCTTGATGCTATTAGATCTAAATGTAAGGGTGTAAGAAAAAGAAATCAAGTTAAACTTGTAAGTAAATTTCTTTCACTATTAGAATAAAATTTCTCTAAATTTCTAACTAGCAACACGTAGTACAAAAAGATATAATATCATAAATTTAAGAAGCACTGGGGAAATTGGACAAAAGAAAGCGAAAATAAAATTACCAATATTTTAAATAGTTCAAGTGTTACGAACACTATTATCGTGTGCAAACGCCGTAACGGAACCGTTATCAAACACTGTAACGAACCGCCCAAACCCGCGCACGTATAACCCGCCAACCCGATTATCTACCTCGAATTTCCAATATTAACCTCAAGATCTCCGCCACGCACCAATATGCGCGTACAGCCAATCTCCCGCTTCTTCAACCTCCTCACCATCAATCCAAACACTATAAAACAAAACCCCTCTCATCTCTTGCCGTCTGTTCAGCGATTCGAAAATTCCCCAAAACCCTCGCGCTTTTCTCACTCACTCTCCTCCGACGTCGTTTCGAATCGGCGCGCTTCCGATAATCGCCCAATCCACGTCATCATCGGCTCCATTTCACCATGCCTCGCGCCACTTCGAAAAGAAAAGCGCCGCCGTCGACCTCCGCCTCCGTCACATCCTCCAACGTCGTTTCGACGCGTCCAGGTATCTCTCTCTCCCTCGCATTCCGATTCTGATTCCGAAAATCTGGAGCTCGTAGGCTTAATGGAGCCAAGAAGATGATTTCTTGTTCCTTTTGAATGAGCTGAGCTAAGTTGCGGTAGTAGCACATCATAGATTGCTTCTTTTGATATTTCTTGATCGCGTTTCAATCGGTTTAGAGTGATTCGATTGCAATGGCTTGGATTTTATGTACTGATTGTGAAGTTTGAATTGTCAAATCACTGTTTCGCCATGAACTTGTTGAGTGATAGGTTGTGAAGTAGATTCTTTGTGTTCATTGTATTGATGATGTACTTAGTAATGATCAGAATAATCTCGTATTCGTTTTCAAAAAATTTTCTTTCAGTCTTGAACTCTTGATGTGATGATTTGAGTAGTTATAATTCTTGTTTGGAATCGTGTTATAATGTGCAATTTGACATAGTTGGAATAGATTTTCTGTTATGTTGCATAGCTTCGGATGTTCTAATGTTAGTTAGCCGTAGGTAAAAGAGGCAAAAAGGATGTAGACAAGATAGGGAACCTATTTGATGTATACATCAACAAGAGCCTCGACATGATTGAGTAAGTCAGCGTACATGAAATTGATGCAGATTCAATATGAAAAAGGAAATGTATGCATTGGCAAAATGCTGACTGTCTTATGTTCGATTGAACAGCCCAGAAGGAATTGTGTCTCTTTGTTCGCATTTGGGAGTGGACCATACTGATGTCAGAATCCTGATGCTTGCTTGGTGAGTCACTGTCTTTGTTGATATGAAGCTATACTCCGATTTTATTTGTCTATAACCTCATTGACATTGATGATTTTATGTCTCAGGAAAATGAAAGCGGAAAAGCAAGGATACTTTTCCAGGGTAAGACAATGCTGTGTAATTTAAGCGGTCGTCTTGTTTCCAAGGGGTGTACATGGTTTGCTTGTAGCATATTGACTGTTTGTATTTGTGGGACATTGTCTTGTTAGTGGAATGTAATCAAATGAACTATTCCTGCGTACACAAACCACAGGATATACACCATACATATATGTATTTGTGGAATATGCTTTTAATATGTTGAATACATTTGAAGTTGAACTGCATGCGTATACAGACCATTATCTTTATGCATTTATACATAAGTACATACATATATATATATATATAGCTGATGTGGGATAGGAAAAAAAATTTAGATAGTCTGATGAACAAAAAAGAGATCTGCTTCATGCTCAGTTGCATAACAATGTAACATAGCTTTTGAAAGGCCTCTCTCATGGCCTACCTCTACTCTGGATACTTGGAAAGGCCAGTATCTATATGGTGAGTAAGGAAATGTTTGAGTGTAATAAGCCAGGTCCAAAAGTTGCTTTTCTAAAACTCAATAGAGTGAGAACGTGAATGCTCCCTGTCTTTACACCTTTTTGCTTAATAAAATTATGACCACTGCATTACCCTTGTACCCTTGAACTAGATTATGCTGTACATTTTTTTATCATTACTGCATGTCAGGTCAGCTTTTGGTTTTTCTGGTCTTTTTTTTCTTCTTTTGAATTTTAATTTTGGCTAATTCCTAATCAATGTTCCTCTTCGAATCAGGAAGAGTGGCGAAGAGGCTTGAAAGATTTGAACGCTGACACCATAGCTAAATTGAAGAAAGCACTCCCAGGTCTGGAAAAAGAGGTATTCAAAATTTTTGGTTTATTTCAATAGGTTCACCTGTGCTGTTATTGTGGTGATTTTTGGTACCTAATACTGGATCTTGCTTTTGTTAACGGTACTGATATTTCGTTTTGTGCCTTTGAAAAGTTGATGGCCACACCCAAATTTGAAGATTTCTATGCTTTTGCATTTCAATACTGCTTGACAGGTGAGCTTACTTTTTAAGTAGACATGCGTGTAGTTTAGTAAAACTGAACAACTTCTTTCCGGAGAAGTTCCTCTCTCACTCACACTTTCCTGAAATTTGTTAAACACTTACAGAAGACAGACAAAAGAGTGTTGATATCGAGACTGTGTGTGAATTACTGAATCTTGTGCTGGGTCCCAAATACCGTTCCCAGGTTGATATATTAACCAAGTATCTGAAGGTAGATAGATGCCAATGGCCCATTATCTATTATTTTCTAGTAATTTGACTAAATCATTTCTTTTCTACAACAATGATCAATAATCTGTCTTGTGATCGTTGGATTCAAAATTTTTGCAGGTCCAAAGTGAGTACAGGGCATTAAATGCTGATCAGTGGAGACATTTTTACCGTTTTTGCAAGGAGGTAAGCCATTATATTTCATTCATTCCTTTACGCTCTTAAAAGGCATTTTGTTTGGTTGGTGTAGGGCCCGGACATTGGTCCTGATTTAAAACTATGCAATCAGATGATGTATTTCTTTTCTTACAATCATCTTCATGATTTTGGAGGCTACACATGCATCTCTTGACTGCAAAGTTACAACACTGTTCATGTAAATAATCTGTGTGAAAGATGCACTTAAGAACAATATCTGATTAGGACCATAAGGAAATATAATAGTGAAATCCACCTGCATCGTTCATGGTATATAAGGTTTTTAGCTATCTCTGTACCTTGAGATTTTTCATTTGGAAGGGCGCATCTCTCAATTTCATTTGCTGAATCCAACACTTTGACTTGACACCATCAGTCTTATTCTAATGATTCTTTCCTTTTGACAGATAAGTTTCCCAGACCTCGAAGACTATGATTCTGATCAAGCATGGCCTGTGATAATTGATAATTTTGTTGAATGGATGAAAGAAAATAAGCAAAGCTAATTTGAGCATCTTTGGGGACAATGTGATCCCTTTTGTGAGAATACAAAACTAACTATAAGAAGGTAACAGATTCTTTTATTCCTTTCCTTCCCATTCATGGCTTGTACTAAATCACAGCTATTGAGTTATGAAGCTAGTATAATGTTTTATGCATGTCCTGCAGTTGTAATTGACTTTCTTCTGTTTGATCTATCTGCAGGGCTTGCGAAGAATTCAAACTTTTGATTTTACTAACAAATCATTCATGCTTGTCGTCGTTCTTTGTTTGGGACTTGTGGAGCTGCCTTTGCCTCTACTTCTGCCTTTTATGAGAAATGCTTCATTTTTCGTGATGAGGAAATTTTCAGTTTTAATCGTAATTGTATCATTGAATGGGGTTATCTGCTATGTTTTTGGCAATTAATGAATCGATACAAGACCTTTCTTGCAATTAATGAATTGATAAAGTCTAAACATGTACTGAAAATTTTGAAATTTGACAGACTTGAAATCCTTCTTATTGTTCATAAGCTGATATACTTGGTGAGTTTGTAGCCCGATCACGCCGGAATCTTGAGCACCAAGGAGGCCGTCCCCTTCTTCATTCATCAAAGGATCCATGACTTTGAAGCTGTAGTTTCAGAACAAATACACATAAGGAAACACTAATCAAGATTGAAAGAATACAAGTCTTGGATGGTAATTAGGTGAGGTTACATTACCTTGGGCCGAGATCTTCCAATTGCTATCATGAACGATGGCCCAAAAGAAGTACCCACGAAGCCCAAGAGCTTGAGCGAACCCTATCTTCGAGGTAGTTGTACAAACATCATCAAATGCAATCCAACTTGACCCGTTAAAAGAATATACCGATACAGTGTCGGCGTCATATACCACGGTGGCGCTCGACTCTTTGTTTAGGATCTCCAACTCATTGAAGCCAAGCGCCCCACCTCCCGGGCCTGGGCCAATAGCAATGGATCCAATGCCGTTCTGTTTAGGGTCTTTGAGCTCCCATGTCCGGCCGTAGAGCGGCAAGCCCATTACGAGCTTACTCGGGCTCATGCCACCGTTAATCCATGACCTAAGCCCGTAAACGGAGTTCACATTACTATTTGGGTCGAATAATGGTGCATTGGGCCCAGTAATATTGCTCCAAGCCCCGTGATAGTCGAAGCACATTACATTGGCCCAATCCAAGTACTTCTCCATGTACTTAATCGGATATGAGCGGATGACGGGATCCAAGAAGAACTCGGCGGAGAAGTAGACGGTGGCAGTGAGCAGTAGAGGAGAGCGATTTGTGGCATGGGCCTCTTTCTTGATCTCGCGGCGCCATTGTTTTAACAAGTGGCCCAAGGCCTTCATTTCTTTTGGGCTTTCAGGGTATTCCCAGTCCAGGTCCAGTCCATCAAACCCAAACTTACGTGCAACTTCTGTAGCCGAGTCAATGAAGTTTGACCGTGAGGACGGGTTTGAGACCATGCTAGCAAAGATGTCTGACAGTGCTTTGTCTCCGCCACCGCCACCTATGGACAGAAGGGTCTTCACAGGCGGAGTTTTGTGGCGGAGGACGGTGGTGAAGTTCGAGAGGAGCAAAGCCGTTTCATTTGAAAGCTCAAATTTAAATGTAACGTTGCTAGGCACTAGAAAGGCATAGTAGACGTGAGTAAAGAAGGAAGTGTTTATGGCTGAAGGTGGGAAATCATCTGTAGGTGGATAATAGCCTGATTTCACCGCCGGAGGGTTCTCCGATGAGGACTCTGCTGCGCTTTCGGTAGCGATCATCACTAAGCAACATAGAAGAAAAGGAATAAGATGCACAAAGCTGTTGAGGCTTGGCATTTCTTACACAAGAATGAATGAAATGTGGATTATTAGAGCTCAATCATGGCAATGAAGAGCTCAAGGCTATTTATCTTTTCAAAGTTTTGAAGTCTTTTCGCTGCATACAATTCGTGGTTAAACAAAAAGTTAAAAATAGTGATTACAAAGAGAAAAGTATAAGAATATTAAGCCGTCCGTTATGATTTATGCACAAGCAGCAGTTCTAAACTTTTAATTACGAGAGAACATAAATCATCGACTCTGTCTTACTTATTTGGAAATGGAATCTGAGAGGTCTAGTTGAACGACTTATGATTATGATCTGTTCTGGTCTGGGAAAATATGTTTATTCTATGTTTTCTTAATTTTCTTATAGTACAAACACTACTATATTATGATTTGTGTTTACTTTTAGTTTGGTGGACTATTTGGTTGTCCTGCATTTGATGTCTGGTTGTGAAGATGCACGCTAAAACGATGAAGACAGGAGTTGAGGAGTTGAGGAAGCTCCAAACGGTAACAGAAGGGCTTCACCAGCCAAATGTTGTCATGATTAAACTTAATGTATAGTTCATGCCATAATGTTAAGACAGAAGAATCAAAATTATCATACAGTGATACAGATCTCTTACGTGTTATGTTTCAGAAAGAACTGTCATCGGGGCACAATTTCGGACATTGTTGCATCATTCACTGAATATATTTCTTCCCTGAATGTGTGTATATGATCCTCATCTTCATCCTTCTGAACAGAGAAAGCAGGCTTTTTAGGACTAATGATGGCTGCACTTTCGCTCTTGAGCATTGAAGAAACCTCCAGCATGGTTGGTCTATCTACTGGATTTTCTTGGACACATAACAAGGCTACCCCAATGCATCTTAAGAGCTTGCAAGACGATGTCGAATCATCTAGTGTAGGATCTACAAAATCCATGCCTTGGCCTTCTTTCCACAACACATATGCCTGAAATGTCCGAGTTAATATTATACAATTCTAAATTCTTGCCCATATATATTATGCAAAACATAGAAAGCCTTTGTACGTATCGACTTACGTGATCTAGAAGGTTTAGATTTCCATCTATGCCATAAAAGCATGAACTTCTCTTGCCACTTATGATATGCAGAAGCAGAACACCGAAGCTGTAAACATCGAATTTCATGGAATAAATGCCTCTTCTTACATATTCAGGGGGAACATAGCCACTGCATTTCACATAAGAACTGTGAGTCTGTGATCGGTATGATATATGAAGCAGCATGTCTACTGAAAATGTAAAGTGCAATTCACTTACTATGTTCCTACAATGCGACCAGTGTTTGCCTCTAGTTCATTATTTCTGAAAGCTCTGGCTAGACCAAAATCTGATATTTTCGGGTTCATCTTATCATCTAACAAAATGTTGCTAGATTTCAGATCACGGTGAATTATTGTAGAGTTTGAGTATTCTTGGAGATATAGAAGCCCTTGAATTACCCCTTCAATGATGTGGACACGTTGCTCCCAATGCAAAAGATCGGATCTACTTGGATCTGTATGAAAGTAAACTGCCAACCATCAGATAGATAAAATGAGCTTAAATTGGTCTTGGCAGGCTTCTTTCAATCTTATGTGAGCGTCACTTCACCTTTGGACCTTCTGTAAGTGCTTGTTATGCATTTTAAGCTATAGAAATAATTCAGTGTGATTCAAATTTTCAAAGCAATGGAGAATGGAGATACCAAAGAGGTAGAGATCCAAGCTTTTGTTTGGCATGTACTCATATATCAGCATCTTTTCTTCCCTCTTGGTGCAATATCCCAGAACTCTAACTAGATTCACATGGTGCAGTGTTGCAGTAAGTGTGACCTCATTTTCGAACTCTTCAAGGCCTTGGTGTGAAGTTTTCGAAAGTCTTTTCACTGCTATTTGTTGGCCCTTCCTTAACGTACCCTAAAAAAAACAACACCAAATCATTAGCATATTCCTGCAGAACACTGACTTTCGACAGTAATATGAAGTAAAGATTCTGCGTTGGATTGCAGATTTTATATAATGATCGTCGATTCCTCATGGATGCTACCTTGTATACAGGTCCAAAGCCACCCTCTCCAAGCTTATTCTTACTCGAAAAGTTACTTGTAGCTGCTTTGATGGTTGCATAACTAAAAACTTGCAGATTAGGAGCATTGCTGTCAAAACTGTCTGTACCTGGAACTATATCTAATAGCCTATAAACTGATCTTTTGATGTTGCCTACAATCCCTAAGCAAAATCAGAACAAAGAACAAATTAGAAAATTTCTCTCCAAAATGGTTAGCCGGAGAACTAACATTGAAAATAACAGTGATTATATATTCACACGCAGTTTAAGAAGATTACCAATTGACTTAAGTACTCTCCTTTGCATGTAACACATTATTGTTCCCAGTAGGATAATAAACAAAGCAATCGTGGCCAGAACAATCACCAATAACTGTTTCTTGTTCTGTCGACCTCCTTCCTCTTCAGCTGTTAAGGAAACATGGTGGTGAGTCTGGTGACCTATATATTTTCTTATCAAAATGAAACATGCCGAATACCTGGAAGTTAATATCAAGTTATCAACCTACCTGCTGCCCTAGAGAGCACCCAATTGTCATCATTGCCGACTTGAAACACATTGTAGCCAAGAAGCCCCATCTCTTTAGCATACGAAACTTTCGTTTTGATAGCCTCCACATCATCAAAATCAAACCAACTTGACCGAATTGTTCAGTAGTTCATTACATAAGTCTCATTGTACATGGGAACTCCACCATATGTCTTAATGAACCATTTGATGTGCTTATAGGACATGGACCCGTCTATGGTAACCGCAGGACCTAACGCCGGTGCACCAACATTATTAACATAGTTACTGGGATTCAGAACAGTCCAGCCATAACCATGGTAAGGCAAGCCTAAAACCAACTTGCTAGCAGGTAGTCCTCTGTTTATCAAGTCCTGAACATGACTGTTCGTGTTAGTCCCATTTGATATTGGGTCATATAAAGCAGCATGAGGGTGTGTGTAGTTTTCCTTTTTAGGAAGATAGTAATCATATGACACAAGACGAACCCAATTCAAGTTCTTCCTAATAGAGTCGATCGGATAAGTTACAGTATCCACAACCTGCATATGATGAAGTGCCATTGTCAAGAGCAAACCTGGCTTTCCTGACTTGCTTGCTTCGGAATCCACTGCAGCGCGCCACTCATCTAGAAATGTTCCCAAAGATGTAGTGTGCATGACTGTTCTTGGTACAGCCCCTGTAAGGTCTAAGCCACCAAACTCATAAAGTCTAGCCGTTCTAATTGAGGATTCAATGAAAGATTTCCGGTGAGAAGACTGGTTCAGCATTGAAAACAAGACTGAATAGTCTTCTCCGCCACCCCAGATGGACAGCAAGGTTGTGATTTTTGAGTTTTTGAGCTTGACAACATTTGTGAAAGTGGAGAATGTCTGTTGGGTGGAGGAGTTGATTGAGAGCTGGTAAGAGCTAGAGTTTATATACGCAAAAGCACATATAAGGTGAGTGAACAATGTGGAATCTATGTCAGAGACAAGGAAAAATTCACCGGTGTAATGGTAACCGGCTTTGATCCATGTCTGAGTGTATGAACAATTGAAGTTCAAAGAAAAGAGAAGGAGGAGGAGGAGGAGAACTTTTGATAGATGGTATTGCATTTTCGACAACATCTAGCTTGTTTCAGAAACACAAGAATGAGAACCTTCACGTTAAATCTGATCAAGCTTCTAAAGGGCCCCGTCTTGGACCGCCAAGTCCCCGCCTAAGCTCTAGGCTGCAACAAGCCGCCTTGCTTTTCTTCCAGACATTTGTGTCAGACTATGGGCGATTAGACGGCCGCCTAGCCCGTCTAGGCTGCTAAGCTCTCTGGCTAATTTTGTTTTTCTTTTTGTGGTGAGATTGTTATATTATGAGGAATATGAGAGTATAAGAGTTAATTATGATGTGTTTAAAATTAAAAATGTGTATGTTTATTGTTGTTGTTACTCACTTTTACGGAAAGTTAATTATGCTAAATTTTAGCTATAATTTATTTTATAAATGAATGTGACTAGATTTTTATGTTGAATAATTTATCCATATTTGATCATTTTTAAATATTAAATTATATAAAAAATATATTTTTAATTAATAAATCTTAAAAAATACAAATCGCATATTTCCCATCTAATTCTCGCCTAAACTATCCAGATTCTAGGCTGCGAGTTACCGCCGCCTTTAGAACATTGAACCTGATGAAGAAATTTCGTAGGAAAGTGATGACAATTATAATAAAATAAAAAAAATTGAAGTCGGTAATGTGCTAATGCGCACATGGAAAAATACCAGACTTCATGCGGTGTATGAGCCAACAAGAAAGCTAAGTTGCCCCATGACAGATTAAAGAGAAATTAAAGTCTTATATTCATAGAAGACTTGTATACATAGAGAGTCGTGTCTTGATTCAGTACTGAAAGAATTCAGGTGATCAGTATACAGGTTCAGCAATAAAAACAAAACTGACTTGGAATGATCCTAAATCATTTCTTGTAACTTTATTAATTCTACAGCAAACGTCACAAGATTAGTGTCTTGTATATTTAACCGGATCATTAGCCATACTGCAATGCACGGCAAAGCTAGCTAGTACTGTTCCTGTTTTTATTGTGGGAGGCTATAACATATTTATAAGATCTTATATTACATATCAACAATGACTGCTCATCCCCATGTACTGAAAGCTGCAAAACAATACAAATATAGAGCTCGATCAGAAAACATATAATAGTTACTTAGTTAGCAAGGGAATGTTACCAATATGTAGCATTAATTACCTGTTTGAGAGAGAGTCCAGGTAGTTGTGTCAGCACCAGTATGCCAAGCAAAGTAACCAAGAAGAGACTTTCCTTTAGCATACGAAACCTTGGCGCCAATACTCTGCGTATCATCGTAACCAATCCAAGTCGTCCCATTGTAACAGTAGTTACTAACCACCGTCGCATTGTACACCGTCTGAAACCCTCGGCTGATCAAAACCCTTATCTGGTTGTAACCCTGGTCTCCGTTAGCTCCGATAGCCGAGCCATTAGCCGGAGCGAAAAATCCATGATTATTAGGGTTTAACAATCTCCAAGCGTACCCGTAAAACGGAAGACCAATGACTATCTTCTTGGTTGAGATTCCGGCTTTGTTGATCCACGACACAATTCCGGCGTCTCCGTTGATGAGACTGGTAGATCCACCGGAGTATAATGCAGCTGGCGGGTAAGTGTTGGTTTTACCTTCGGCGAAACTAGGACCGTAGTAATCGTACGTCATGACGTTGATCCAGTCCAGGCTGCTCGAAACAGCCTGGAACGGATAGTTTATGCTGTAGTAATCCGCATTGCGGAAGACTGCAGCGGTCAACAGCAACGCCGTCTTGCCGGAGGTGCTTGACTCGTTGGCCACCGCGGAGCGCCATTCCGTGAGGAGGCTGCCGAAGTTGGTCATCTCGGTGGCGGAGGAAGGGTATTCCCAGTCTAGGTCAAGGCCGTAGAAGGAGTAGTTTCTCGCTAATTTGATGGATGAGTCTATAAATGCTTTGCGACGAGTGGCCTGGCTGGCCATGGCGGCGAAGGTGGAGGGGCTGGAGTTTCCTCCGCCGATGGAGAGGAGTGTTTTGACGTTAGGGTTTTTCTGTTGGACTGTTTGAGTGAAAGTTGAGAACTGAGGCGAGTTTGCGGAGGAAATGGCGACTTGGTAAGTGGTGGGGTTGAGATCTGCGAAAGCACAGAAGAGGTGGGTGAAGAGGGTGGAGTTTATGGAGGAGACTGCTTGGCCGCTGTCCGGGAACCAGTAAGCGGCTTTAACGACGGTGGTTTGGGCGGCGGATACATTGAGGTGGTGGCAAAGGAATAAGAGGATGAGGGAGAAGAGAAATGGAAGAGTCATTGATTTGGAAGACATTGTATTAGTTGCAAGCAACTTAAGGAGGATGTACTAGATACGTACAATCCGTGGTTATATATAGCTGTGGATATATACGTTGGACAATTTCATGATTCAAAATCTGGATTTCAACTGTGATTTGTAGACTTCTGTGCATGCGGTTCATTGAGATAGAGAGGACCAAATTAGAAACTGGAGAAATGGCCCTCTTGACAAACTTTTACCCATTGGTAACAGCAGTGACTCGCATCACACATGTTGGATTAGAGTGTGACACCGGTTCTGTAATTCCGGAGAAACTATTCTGGTCCAAAATGTCAGCTTGGAATTATCCACTAGTAATTAGGATGACTAATGTATGTATGGAACATTTGAGACGTAAGAAAAGATATAATTCTCCAGAAGTAGAGTAAAACAATCTTCTGTACATCATTATATCTATACATTACTTATCAATCCTATGCATTTTTTTAGGGTTTAGGGTGATGAGTAACTTGTCTCCCGGCCCTATAGTTGACATCTTAATCGGGATTTAGATTGGAACTGATAAGCCTTAGACTCTGATGGAAGAGTCTCGGATATATTAGGCATCTGTCAAGGGTCTAATTCCTCTTCGCCCTATGCAACACGTTAGGGACATTTTATAGCCATTGACATCCCCACCAAAACAAACTAAGCTAACTAGTTTCAATTCCCAAGAGTATTGCTTTGGAGAAACTCTTTGATCATGCACGTATATATATCAACTCGTCAAACGAAAAATCTCTTATATGTACGAATTAGTAAAAAACAAAAAACTTTTCGAGTTTTCATATATATGATATAACGTAGAGTGTATGTCGTTTCATATTTTTTTTCTAAAATACTATGTGACTATTCCGTCTTATTGTTTCATACAGAAAACAATGTACATAGTTTCTAGACTAATGCCGTCTTAGTCATAAAACCCGGGTCACCACCGGTTCGGTCCAAGTCCGGTTCAGGTTCACACAGTTCCTGCCACCTGTTGCAAAACTCTTGCTTATCCACTAGGACCCACAGATGAATCGGACGGCTAAAACGCCACGTTGATCTTACAACAATTTGGTTGACCTCTTAATCTTGACCAGAGAGGTGATGCTAAGCTCGTTACTACACGCGCCACCACTCTCTTCCCTCTCCGCCTCTCTTCCCCGCCTCTTCTCCACGCGCGCTGCCATGGCCTCCACCTCAGCTCGAATCGCAGTTGTCGGCGACGTCGTAAGCATTTCTCTCTCTCTCTCTCACTCTGTTCTTCTCGGACTTTGAAAACCCTAGCAAATTTAGTAGATTTCTTACTCTTAACTCATTTTCAATTCGTGTTCTGGTGTATGAAGCATGATCAGTGGAATCTAGAAGAAGATACGAAAGCGCTTCGATTTCTGCAGGTATACATTTCGCTCTTTCTTCTTTGATTTTTTTTTTTTTCAGATTTTTTATTCTGATTTTTGGCGATATAGAAATATGTTTACAAGCTCAGCTAGAGTTAATCACAGTAGTTAAACTTGTATATATGGGTAGAAATCCTTATCAAAAGTTGGATATGATTTGAAGTGGTGAAAATTGGTTCTATTGTATGTAAAAATGTTGAGTTCATAGTTCATAGTGATTGAAATGCATACTTCTTGTAGTTTATTCATTTCAATTTGAAATCCTGCTGAGATCTTGTTGCAGTCGGAATGTTGTATATGCGAGGAATCTGATATAAGTTTGTGTTGTAATGCAGCCGGATTTGGTGCTTTTTACAGGCAGGTTCCACACTCCTTCACTATGCATCTACTTAATGTTTTTCATGCCTCTCGATTTGCATATCAGCACCTGCCTTGATTTTCTTGCCGTCCCCAAATGGTGAGCTAAGTAACTTTGATAAGTATATGAAAGAGCTTTGTCTAAGTACAATATAAGCACCAACTCTAATGAGCTAACATTGTGCCCTGATTTTATAATGACTTAAACCTAATTATGTTGAAAGAATATAACAACAAAAGAAGTTTAGCCTTGTCTGGGAGAAGCTGGATTTACCCCTTGTTTCTGTGCCAAGATGGCTGGTAATTTTTCTTGGGGTTATGTAAATCTCTATTTATCTTGATTTTGGGTCCTTTCTTTTCCTCCATTTTGTTTAGGTGATTTTGGTGAAGAGAACATTGAACTGGTTCGGAGTGTTGCTAATCTTGAATTTTCTAAAGCAGTTATTTTGGGAAACCATGATGCATGGCATACAAAGACGTTTTCAGGAAAGTATGTTTTTATATCCCCGGTTAAATGAGGTTTCTCCTGAATTTCCTTCTGTTCGTATACGTATTTCACACGGTTCATTCATTCTTAGTTTATGTTGACACGCCTTGTCATCAAATTGGAAGCGTAACTCTGAATATGGTGATTTTGATTGTCAGGACAAAAGACGGCGTTCAACTTCAGCTAGAATGGTGAGTTTCTCTTATCTTCATTATCGTCAAATGTTATAGATTACCTTTTGAATCACATATCATCAGTTAGGTAAATGAAAAGGTAGTTTTACTGTATGGTTGGGAGTCAAGAATGCCATCTACTTTCTCTATAAGTTTCACTTTTAGAAATTAGAGTCCCATACACTTTATGGTTAGTTAGTTACCAACTTGAGTAATCTAGTTCTAGATTGGCACCCATCATGTCATGTTAATCAGCATGGGTTTATAAATGTAAACCTGCTTCCAGTGATCTAAAAGCACATATTAAACCAATGTAAAGGCTTCTGATGATTATTTTAATAAATTTCAGCAGCATTCATTTGAAACTAGTCTGTGCATGATGATTGGTTTGTTGCTACTGTAAAAGACTTATCTAAGTGACAATATATATGTGATGTAATCAGTCTTGGCGAGGAGCATGTAGCTTATCGACGTTTGGACTATACTACAGTAAAACTGAGCATTGTTGGCGGACGACCTTTTTCTCATGGGGGAAACCAGTTATTTCGAATAAAGCTTCTGTCTGCAAGGTATGGATTGTTTATACTTTTGTAGCTTCTGTTGTTGACCCTAGAGTTTAAACAATTTGTCTTGCCTCCTACTATAGGTTTATTTAGCCACATGTATACATTCTCTGTAAAAAACTTTTATTTGTTAACACTGCCTGATTACATCTTTATACGGTTGTTTGTATGCTTCAAATGATTTGATTCAATTGTTCTCCTTAAATTACTTTCTGTTTTCCTTCCTTTCAGAGCTCTTTTGTCTCTATTGAAGAATATACAATGAGAAAGCTCTCAGTTTGTCTGTCAATATGTTATCAGTTAAATATATCACAATGCATTTACTCTTTACAATCTTCCCTTTAAAAAGAAAAACAAAACTGAATTTAAGACAACATAGTTGTGTCAGCTGGTTGAACCATTATTTCTTTCTGTATGATCTCTTAGATATGGAGTCCAAGACATGGATGGAAGTGCTAAGAGAATCTGCAAGGCAGCTTTGGGTGCTCCAGAGGACCATATGGTCATTATTCTTGCACACAATGGACCGACAGGTTAAGAGTCTGCTAAAATTAAACACCATGTGGACTTTTCAGACAAACATTTGGCTTCATGAAAACGTAAATGTCTGACATTGCTTTGGTTGCAGGTCTTGGTTCTAACTTGGATGACATATGTGGAAAAGACTGGGATTTTGGAGGTGGAGATCATGGTGATGCAGGTAATAATAAGCCTTTTGCTATAGGTATATATTTCAAATTCTCAGGCTGCCGACCCTATAAAGGGCACGATAGTGTAAACTCTTCACTATGAAGGCCGTTTGTTATTTTCCTGTCAACTTGATGGTTGTTTATCCGGTTGTGGAAATGAGATGAGTCCTTAACTACGTGGTATGTTCATCTGTGTAATAATGTAAACACCTGCTTCTTGTACAGATCTAGCACAAGCCCTATCCCTCCTAAAAGAGTCTGGCAAAATATGTGTTCCATTGGTAGTGTTTGGTCACATGCATAAACAACTAGCATATGGAAAAGGTCTTCGGAAAATGATTGTAGTTGGAGCTGACAATACTATATACCTGAACGCAGCCATTGTTCCTAGAGTGAAGAGACTAAATGATGAACAAGGAAGTAGCAAAGAAAGCTGTGTGAACAATGAACCCGGTCTTTCAACTCTGGAGTCCTGTGGCACCATTCGAGCCTTCACTTTGGTTGAGATTTTGGACGGGCGAGTAGATAAGATTGTTGAAACTTGGGTTTCTGTTGTGGGTGATAGAACAAAATTGGAAGAGGAGCACATATTATTCAGAAGTGGCAGTTAGATTCTTCATGGTTTAGATTGGTAAAAATTAGAGCTGCTTAAGTTAAAGTTAGGACTCCTCCCAACAATGGATACCTTTGAGGAACATGTATGATGGGTTGGTCAAGAATGTGTATCCTTTTGCAAAAGAACATTTTCCTTTCTTATTGATCAATCATCAAAATAAATTTCTTTAGGTGTTATTGTTGCTATTAACTTGAAGATTATTATCCATATCCTATATTTCATACACTTTGAAATTATATTATGTAAAGCAAGTAATAAGTAATAACATACAAGTGTTATTGTTTTTATTTGACAGCTTACCCATTGTATCATCATATTACTATTGAACTGAAATGGCAACACCATGCCCCAAGTTTCTTTTGCTTTCCTTTTTCCCTTGGTATCAACATGACCCAACTTCCAAGCAGTCTTGTAGCCTTTTTTGACCCATTACCCTTTTCTTAGTGCACATAATTCAGAATTGAGTAATCAACCTAGTCATTCTATTGGTTGAAATAAATCAGATTTTGAGCTTCTCTTATTGCATTTGCAGTTGTCCAACAAACAAAGCCTTGTCTGCATTTGCTCAAACTTGTAAAAGGAGACAGATCATTCTGGTTCATCTAAAACACTTGAGGATTGACACTTTATTCCTTTCAGTTTTCATGTTCATTTATTTGGTCCCCTAGCTTAAAAGCACAAAGGTCCCCAACTCAACCTCTTTCTTCATACTCTTAAATTAGTTTCAGACTTCATCCACTTATATTATAGATGGTGCTTGAGCAAATTACTGACTCCAACTCTTGCTATGTGATGGGTTAGTTTAGCGAAAGCGTCGTATGCATGTGTTGCTATTACTCAAGACCAGACTTAAAAAGTTTGAGTAAAACACAATGAAACTTAATCAATTTTACGACCGGACTTAAAAGTTTGAGTAAAACATCATGAAACTCGATCAATTTTACTTTTCTACTTAATACAAAATAAGTCTACATTAAGACATTCTACCATAATTTGTCTACTAATACAAAACCTTTTATCTACTAACATCATTGGACACAACTTTACGGTCTTTCATCCTACATTGTCACCTAAAGTAGTTTGTCCACTTACTAATTCTATAACAATGTGTCAAATTGTATTGGACCCAATTAGTCCTCGATAACATTGGATCTCTCATTAATCCAAATACAAGATCCACTAAATTCCAAACTTTACACTTGTATTTTTCCATATTAACAAACACAGATGCATTGCCACCGATGCTTTAGTGGCAGATGTGAAATGCACGACTTACTATAGTTTGTTAATCAAGGATTTAGATCTTAATCTAATAAATTAATCATATAAAAAATAAGGGTTAATTGGCCAATTTGGGCCAACAAGGGGGTTACTATTGACCAAGTCCACAACATTTGCTGAACAAAGCAAAATCAAGAATGTCAGTCTGACATTTCTGACCCTACATCACCTCTGCTATTCTTCCCTTTCTTCGAAGATCCTTGCAGCCTTTGACTGAATCTCACCCGTCCATTCATCCACTCCTTTTAAATCTTTCCATTTTTCCATTTACTACCCCCATCCACTTTTGGTTCTTCTAACAAGAACTAGTTCCGGCAGAGCTATTCTTTGGCCAATTTCAAAAAGAAAAAAAGAGCTATTCTTTGGCAAATCACATAAAATTTAGTAACTTTGATACCTTGAAGAAGAACATTATTGTACAAATGAAGTAAATTTCTGATATCTCAAGTAGTAGCAACAACCTAGCTCATTTAATGACTAGTTGTTATTCACGAACAAATTTATGAACATGACCATACCATGTTCTTCCGAAATTAATAGGTATTACTCCAAGCAAAGATCTCATTGATTTCCTAACATGGATTAGTGAATGTGATGAGCTCCATCCCTTTAATGCCTTACCAATATGAATGATTACTTCATCCCTTTTGATGGGAAAGTGAGGAGTTTGAACCATTTCTTTTTACCAAAGTAAAATCTTGGGCATATATGACATTTCAACCTCTCAACAGACAAGGGGCTGTGGTCATGGAGCTGTTAAAAATAGAGAGGAGATAGTTGTACCTGTACCTATCTCCATCATCAAGTATTCATCCTCGACATTCAACAACAACCTGCTCTTGTTTTTGCTTATACAAAAACAACAAACATCCTTGGGGAAAATAAAACAAAGTTTAATTGCATATGCCATTGCTATAGTTATATTCTGTTCCTGATTCTCTCTCAGCTAAAGCTAGCTCCCTCCTTGTTCCTTCTTGTTCCTCTCCAACACCATTTCACACACCTCATCTCCGCTTAGATCGGATCTCTTCTCTTCCCACCTTCACCACTTTCGCCTTTGATTTCATCTCACGCCACCTGTTCCATCTTCCCCAGTAAAATTCACACAAACCAAAAACCCCATTCACCCAAAAAAAAAAAATACAGAGTTTTCAACAATCATAACCAAAGAAAGAACCAAACTTTGGATTGGATAGCCAAAACAGGGGAGGACCCAATTGGGGTGTTTGATGCCTGAGCAATACCCAATTGTGGTTTGTGATATTTCAAACTGGGTGTGTTAAATGGGCAATGTAACGTCTGGTGTGGCTGCAAAGTTTGCGTTTTTTCCACCAGACCCGCCGACGTATCATGTGTCGAAAGACGAGGGAGGGAAGCTTGTGTTCTCTGGAGTCTCGGCTGATCAGAACATGGAGCCTCATTTGCTTCAGACCAAAGCCGGAAACAGAGTCGTGGCCACGTTTTGGAAGCACCCTTTTGCAAGGTTCACCATTCTTTACTCGCATGGCAATGCTGCGGATTTGGGTCAGATGCATGAGCTCTTCATTGAACTCAGGGCTCACCTAAGGGTTAATATTATGAGGTGAAATTTTTCATTCTCTTTTTTGTTTTGGAATGTTTGTGTATGTGTTTATGGATTGGATTGTTGATTATTATGCAATGAGTCTTTCCTTTTTTTTTTGAATGGATCGAATAGTCATTATCTGTTTTGATTCTGTTTATCTAAAGGATGATAATTTGGTTAAGTTGGTAATAAAAGTTTGAGAAATGCATTGTTGCATGTTTCCTCTGTTTTGTTGTTTATGGATTCATTTCATGTTCATAGTTTCAATTTAAGGCTGCCCGCTTTATAATCTTCCCTGCTTGTTTTGTTTACCCGTAAAGGAAAGGAAAAGAGAATTCTGTAATGCTAGTGTTATATGTACGATCTCAATTTGATGGCTTTTGTAACCAAAGAACAAAGATTCATTCTTTTCAATTTTTTGTTCCTGTGGGGATTGGGGGCTGGAAGAGATGCATTGGATATGAATGTTGTTAGACATTGAAATTACTGTGTAAGCATTTGTCGTTTAAAAATCTGAAAAGAGTCAGGACCTTAAGCTTTGTTTGTAATGCACAAGCTGATGTGCTGTGCTACAGTAAATATTTACCTTTCTGTATATTTACTTCACTTATTTTTCATTGGCAGCTACGATTATTCAGGATATGGAGCATCCAGTGGTAAGGTAAGAATTAGTAATATGTGGAAATCATCTATGATAGACTTGAACTTGCTTAGGAAACTCTGAGTGATGACAAGTGATGCTTATGTTGGTAATTGTCTAGCCATCTGAGTTCAACACCTATTACGACATCGAAGCTGTGTACAATTGCTTGAAGACCGAATATGGAGTAAAGCAAGAAGATTTGATACTTTACGGCCAATCTGTTGGAAGCGGACCAACACTGCACATGGGTTCTCGGTTAAAGAGACTGAGAGCTGTTGTTCTTCATAGTGCAATCCTCTCAGGCATACGAGTTTTATATAATATCAGAGTGACATTTTGGTTCGACATTTTCAAAGTAAGTTTAATTGTACACTTGGAATCTATCATTTTGGTGCTAGTCTTAATTTCTTAGATTTTGTATTGAAAAGCCTTGTCCAATGTGTGCAGAATATAGACAAAATACAGCATGTCACCTGTCCAGTTTTAGTTATACATGTAAGTACCTCGACCCTTCCTCGCATAATTTTCTTTTGTACTGTCAATTTAAAACATCTCCGGAGATAACATCTCTAAGACATGTACATCATATTGATAGACTTCATTTTTTCAAGGGTATCAAAATATCTAAATTTGATTCAGCTTCATAGAGTTGCTGAGAATGGCCTCCGCTAACTGATATGAAGTTATCCCTAGATGCCTAACTGACTGTTTTTCTCAACCAGAAATCTTTTTGTTATCAACTTGGCTGATAAAGTGCACATAGACTTGTTCATCTATACAGAACAAAAGTTTGTTAAACTCTAGCTAGCTCAGTTCATTCGCTTAATGTCTCATAGTTGCCGCTTAGAAAGGTAAAAGATTATTTTGCAAGAAAGGTAGTAAATATGTGACACGGTAACAACAAGAGCTTTGGATTGATTCTACTGATGGTTTCCTAGTCAAATATGAAAGCTTGGAAACAGACTCATAACTCCCCATTGGACGTGGCATACATATTTCATAAGGGAGTCTTCAATAGGTAATCTAACAAGTGAAAAACTAGTCAAAGAAAAAGTGAAAGAAACCATTTTTCTCTAGAAGGTTGGTAATTTATTAGGTTCTCCATTGTTCAACAAATAGTGGTTCCGATTATACTTAAACTAGGCATGAAGTCTGAACCAAAGTTTCTTTATCAAGAAATTGACTTTAGAACTGCTTTTCCACCTTTTGTTCACCATCGGATTGTTACTTTCATTCATTGATATGCTGCTATTACTGATACATGTTTAATAATGGACTTTGCAGGGAACAGAAGATGACATTGTCGATTTGTCCCATGGGAAGCGTCTATGGGAACTTTCCAAAGAAAAATACGACCCCTTATGGGTCAAGGGCGGAGGCCATTGCAACCTAGAAACGTATCCAGAGTACATTAAGCATTTGCGCAAGTTCATCAATGCAATGGAGAAACTCTCGCTCTCGAATCCATCGAAGAAAGAACTCACTGCTACCCCGAGTATGGAACTAAAACACAACAAGTGCTTGAGATTTTCCAAAAAATAGCGGGTGATTAATTTTTACGTCTTTTGAGAAGCATTAGGGAATTCGAAACAGAAAAATCCCACTGCTGTGTGATCCTATCTCCACTAATAGCTACAATTGCTTGTATCATGAACCGAGTGTTAGCTGAAGCTATGTTTTTCTTGGTAGATGAAAGGATAGGAATCATGCATAGAGTGTTTGATCTAGATAGCCATCTTGCAGTGCTTCCTTCCTGAGTTCTTATGTATCATTTAATAGAATGGAATTATGTAAAGAAGTCTATCATCAGTTTCAGAGGAGAGATACATGGGCTTGCTTTCAATGTACTTTATCGGCCCAACACAACCTATTCTTTTGATCATGAAAAGTATCCTTCGGCCCAAGACATGTTCCATTGCGTAGCTGTAATGAGAAACATTAAACGACATATCGCTAAAGACAAACGACAATCCTTCGGGTTAGGGGGAGGTGTGCTGTGTCTAGGAGGTGACACGTGCCGTGGGCCAAGACGGGCTTATTAGGGTGTCCTCTCTTTAAAAAAAAACTAAACGACAAAGAAATTTTTTGCGCTGTGTCTAGACGGTGACACGTGGTGTGGGCCAGACGGGTGTGGGGTCTACCCTTTGAAATGAAGAAAAAAAAAAAACGAAAAACGACACCATAAGAAGGTGATGCTTCGACTGAATCGAAATGGTGGTGCTTCGACTCGCCGCCGCCGCCGTGATCCACCGCCTCCCGACGCTCTACACCGGCGGATTCAATGGCATGCTTTGAGAATCACGCACAATCAGAACCAATGGAAGAATCGCAAGCTCAAATTTCCCATCTTGGTTTGGATATTGGAGGCAATATACTTTATCTTAATCTCTCTTAATCATCTGGGTCACTGTTGTTTTCTCAAAGGTTTGATCTTTTCTTTTTTGACAGGCTCTTTGGTTAAGCTGGTGTATTTTTCACAGAACAGTGAGGATGATTCTTCCAAGAGCAATGTACAAGTTTCTAAAGGAACTAAAGGTGCTGCTGTTATTGAAGGGAAGCTTCAGTTTGCGAAGTTTGAAACGGCTAAGATACATGATCGCATAGACTTCATTCAATCCAAGCAACCTCGCCTTACTGGTAGTACATGATATATATGTATGTTTATCAGTACTTTGAAGCTTTTCATATGTTAAGTAAGTGAGGATGTTGAAACTGGCTTGTTTGATTGTCTGCATGAGCTTATTGGATTTGAAAGTCGCTTCTTAATGCTTTCTGGTTTGCTTAAGAGCAATGAACATTCATTGTGAAACTAAAACTGTAAATAAAATTGAAACTTTGGCCAAATATGATCAGGGAGATGGTTCGAAATCCCTAAGCAAGCATGGATTATTAATTTTAAATCATATGATTAGGGAATGTAAAACAGAAAACTCCCACTGCTTGTATCATGAACCAGAGTGTCTGCCGTAGCTATCAAGCTTGGTGTTTTTCTTGGTAGATGAAAGGATAGGAGAGTGTTTGATCTAGATAGCCATCTTGCGGTGCTTCCTTCCTCAGTTCTTATGTTTAATAGAATGGAGAGATTATGTAAAGGACTGCCATCAGTTTCAGAGAAGAGATTACATGCTTGCTTTCATTTTACCTTATCGGCCCAACAAAACTTATTCTTCTTTGGATGATGAGAAGTATCATTCGGCCCAAGACATGTACTGAAGTACTGAACGTTGAAGACAAACGACAATTTGCGGGGCTAGGTTGGTACGATGTGGGTCTAGGAAAAGATTGAATAGGTTGGAGTGTTCTCTCACTCTGCCGTTGAAATCTTCAAAACGGTGATGATCCGAGTCACCGCGGCCGCACCACCGCTCCTCGATGCTCTACAATGGAGGATCATATGGTGGTTAGTTAATAGAGAGGCTCAACATAAGAAGCCGTCTAAATGCACTACTGAATGTGGTTATTGTGGATTCATACGTATACTCTTTAGCATTGTGCACCTGTTTTTCATGGCAACTTGTCTGTTGCGTAGTTTAGTTTATGGATGTGGTTTCGTTGGCTGAGGGTGAGGAGAAGCATTCTGTGTTATGGACTTATGGCTGGTTCGTTTGGTCAGCTACATATGGTTTCTCAGTCAAAGGAGCCAAACCTAGACAGCGACCAAGGGAGTGGTTTGCATACGAGTTGTCAAATTGGAAAACACGGTTTGTGTCGAGGGATTGAGAGAGGGCATGTAATGTCAATAGCTACATGTGAAAATCTTTTGAACCCTTATAATATATTAATTCGTGTTCACTGTGATTTAGATGACGATCGAGCTCAAAGCAATAACATACGTCGGTTGAGTCTTGTAAAGCAATTCAGATAATAACTTTTATAATCGATCAATAATTTTAAAGATGGGTATGTATTATATTGTTCCTACACATACCTCAAACACCTCAATTTTCATTATTTATGTATAGACCAGTAGCTTTAGTGTACTATTTGTATGTATAAGAGGTATAACAACCTTTGCAAAAAAGAAAATACAGGTAAAATACAAACCCCCATGTGACGTGTAGGACCCCTACTCGTCTCTCTCTGTTCCTGTGACCGACGTGTCGTATCCCGTGAATGCTGGGCCTATTTATTTTTTTGTTATTTTTATTCCCGGGTCTGGACCAACTCCTGAAGCGGGTCCCGAGACAACTGGGCTAGCCCAATAAGGATCAGAAACGTGGTATCGTCCTAGGCGCAAGTACAGGGTCCAGAGGGATGGCTGATCTGTCTCATATGACTAGTGTGTACTTTGGTTGGTTACAAAGGTCTTAGGTCAAGTCTGACTGCTTCAACCGAGCATCCCTCACTCGATTGTGCTAAACGTGAACCTCACTCTCCTCCTCTATTGTCAACATTCCATCAAAGTAAAATCATAGAAATAATGAGCATCTCCAAGTAAACTCCGCATTGTTCATTTTTTTAATTTGTGTATGCTACGTTTAGAAGGTTTTTTTTTCCTTTAAATTTTGAATTAAGATCTTTTCTTGTTGCAATTCAGTATATGTTGACACAATATGTTTGAGTCTCGTAAAAGTATGTTAGGCCGTAAATGAGACATACGTTATAAAGATTCTTTTGATAATAAAAGGTTCTTAGTTAGACCCCAAGTACAAAATATGTCTTAGCTTTCACAAAAATTGGATTAGTTTGATTACGGGTGTCACTCCTTGACATGTAATATTGAAGATAAAATCCAAGATCACCATCATGAAGACCAAATAGACTAAAGTTATGGTACTTCAAAAAGGAATGAAATGAAATCAGAGTAAACTTCCCAAAAAAAAGGAAAAAACAAGAATCAATCTCATTAAATTCCCAAGTAATCAGTGGGATTCTGTTTGCAATCCCCTGTTTTACCATTTCCTAACAAGTAACAAAACAGTGAAACACAACTCGACATCATCACCCATTGATATGGCTCTGGCTCTCGTAGCTTTGCATCCAGAAAGTTACCTCATTTTTTAGTTTGAAAAATTACATTGATGTAATAATATGAAATGAAGAGAATCTAATCGATGTGTAAATCATTTTTATATGGTAAAAATGATGATAGGGTTCCATTGACTTGTTGTTACCTTTGTTATCAAAAAACCTAAAGGTCTTCCCACTCTGAGTTTACCCTAATTATAAAAATGTCTGCAAGCAAGCTCTGTATTATATAATTCTGAAACCCCATTAGCAAAGTGAAGCCTTTTGTCTCTGTTGGGTTTTAGAAGATAAAGTAAAAGACAAGGTCGCAGAAGAAAGAGAACAATTCAGAGAGAGAAAGTAAGAGTTCCACAGCATCTAAAATACTCAGAATCACGATTTTTTGTTTTTGTTTTTGTTGGGTTGAATCCTTCACTCTGTTATGGCCATCACCATCATTGTCCATTTGTACAGCTTTTACTTCTACCCACATTCTCTTTCTCTCTCTAGCCACTTTCTCAGTTTTTGATCCCTCCCCATTTCTTATTGGCATGTTCAAAATAAAACCCAGAAAGCTGAGTTTGGTATTAAAAAGTTTGCAACTTTTGTTGTACTAGTTTCTGATATCTGTTTGTCTGGCTGTTGCTCTGTTTCTCGTTCTGGTGTGAAGTTTGGTGAGTCACAATGACTGTGGAGGATCAGAGGGACCGGTTTCCGGAGGGTATGAGAGTCCTGGCCGTCGACGACGACCCAACTTGTCTTAAATTCTTGGAGGGTTTGCTTCGCAAATGCAAGTATCATGGTACGAAAGTCTCTTTTCTTTTAGTGTTGTAAGTACCCTGTTCTTGAATTTTGAATCTCATTGTTTCTGTTCAGATAAGAGGTGGTACTTTGTTTATCTTAATAGCTAATCCACAGTCTCAATCTCTGTTCACACTTAGTTCATTCAAGTTTCTTCTTTTATGCTATTTTTTATACTTCAATTTTGCAAAATTCCCTTGTTTAATCTTGAAGTGGTATGCTGATATGTGTTCTGTGTTTGACAACATGGAGATGAAACTGTGAGAAATTTATTGTCATGAAGTTTGTGTTTTTATGTTGTGGTGTGGCCTTTTTCTATTTGAGCATTTTGTTTTGAGTGTGGACATTTGTTTCAAACTTGGGTTTTGTTTCTTTTTTTTGCAGTTACTACTACGAATCAGGCAATCAAGGCATTGGAAATGTTGAGGGAAAACAGAAATAAGTATGACCTTGTGATCAGTGATGTTAATATGCCTGACATGGATGGCTTTATGCTCCTTGAACTCTTGGGGCTTGAGATGGACTTACCTGTGATCAGTAAGTATGAACTTACTCATGATGTTTTGAGATTGTGTAATGTGTATGACTTCTGTAGTCTTGTTTTAGTACAAAAGTGGAAAATTTTGTAAAATTGTTTTAATTCGAAAACCTGACTGTGTATAGTGATTGTTCAAGGAGTGGGAGAGAAATGTGTTATTGACACCATTTTTGTGTCGTGCGACAGTGTTGTCAGGATATAGTGATGTGGAACTTGTAATGAAGGGAATAGATCATGGTGCTTGTGATTATATGTTGAAACCTGTTAGACTTGAAGAGCTCAAGAATATCTGGCAACATGTTGTCCGGAAAAAGAAGTCCGAGACCAAGGACCAAAAGAAGTCTTCCAATCAAGATAAGGCTAGCAATGGAACTGGAGAAGGTGTAAACGGGGCTTCACCAACAGGTAGCTCAGATCAGAATAGGAAACTGCACAAGAAAAGAAAGGATCAAAATCGAGATGAGGAAGAAGAAAGTGAAGATGATGAACATGATACTGAGGACTCTTTGAGTCAGAAGAAGCCACGGATAGTCTGGTCAGGGGATTTGCACAGAAAGTTTGTGGCAGCTGTAAATCAGTTGGGAGTCGAAAGTGAGTCTTCTGCTAATGTGCTGATTTTGTTGTATAGTAATTATCTTTACTGATGCTTTTTTCTGTCTGCCCCCTTCTTTTTTTATAATTTATATTCAGAAGCTGTTCCGAAAAAAATTCTTGATCTGATGGATGTTGAAGGACTCTCAAGGGAAAATGTGGCGAGCCATCTACAGGTACTCATCTTTCCTTGCTTTATTTTCAGAACAATTTTGCTAGTAAGTAAAATTGATTTTTCGAATGGCTGCTGACTGATCCAGAACTTTTTGTTGACACTCTTTCATTCTGTGATTCAGAAATATAGGCAATATCTTAAAAAACTAAGAGGAAAAGAGTCACCTTATGTGCGCATGGGTTTGCTAGATGGATTTAGAGATACACAATCCTTGAGATCAGGGAGAATGTCGAGTTCTACTTTATCAACATACACATCTGGTGGGTTGCTTCGTAGATTAAACTCCCCAGCTGGTTTAAGCACAGGAGGAATGACTTCTGCTGGTCTGGGCCAACCTGGTCACTCCCAAAACTTGAACAGCTATATTAATCCTTTTGCAAAGCTCCAGCCAACTGTGCCTCCAAACCAAAGTCCACATTTATTCCAAGGGACTCCAGCTTTATCAAAGTTCAATCCATTGCAGCAGAGCAAGTGCATCAACCACAATGGGAAGTCCTATCCTGACAATGATTCAGCAAATTACAGACTATCATCTACATTTCAGGATTCTGGAGTGTCTTCTAGCTCACTCCCTTCTGATTCCAATTTTGCGAGCAATCCTTTGGTGTTACAAGGCATCCCACAACAAACAAATAGTATGGGAGTGTTTGGCGGTCCGACTTCTGTTAAAGTATCATTTGACATTGGCATCTCTGGTTCCTCTAATTTTCTGGATTACAATCGGTGTAGTGAAAACATTCAGGGTGGTGCACAGTTATCCAGCTTTCCATCAAATGCTTTGCCAACGAGTGAGCCTTTTAATCGTGGTCAAATTCATACTAATAACTTGGGTGTTTGTTCTAGTAGGCCTCAAATTGGGAACACTCTGAATGATTTCTCTTCTGTAAGTGCACTCTCAGCTCTTGTTGACGAATTAAGAGGAAATGTAGAGAACCAAGAAGGCTTGATTGGTGATGTTGTACCAACACTGACTTACATGGCAAAGCAAAGGTGGGAAGAACATAAGCCAGGCTACATCCATGAGTCAAATCAAACTTTCAGCGCCATAACCTTCTCAGGTTCTACATTGGGTACTGATGGCCTCGTAAGCCACAAATTGGATCAAAATGATGCAGTATGCAATTATGAAAGGAATTCCTCTTTACATGACCGGTTAAATGGGGCTACTCCAATATTCGTGCAACCAAGTGAGGCTGGTAAGTCTTCCATGGAGACAAAGATGAAGCCAAATGAGGACTACTTCTTGGAGCAAACACACTCACCTAATGGCTTCCTTCAGAACAGTTATGAATCTTTTGATGATATAATGAGCACAATAATGAGAAGGGTATGATTAGCTACTTGTCTCAAGTCGTGTTGATGTGTTTTCTTATTTCTTCCAAGTCGTATTTAAATAGGTCTTAAATCCTACATCTTCAATACACCATCAAAATGTTCTGGTTTATTTTTGGATGCATGCATCGTGTTACTTCACTTTGTGTCACCTTCTTCTATATACCGAGTCATTAAGGTCCATTGATTTGCAAATTTCTATGTATTATGCTTGTACTTTCTCTCGTCCTCTTCAGCAGCATTTATAATATGAACGTGATTATGATATGCAGGAACAAAATGAGAATGTTGATACTATACTGGACGCAGAATTTGGGTTTGATGCACACTCCCTTGGCTCCTGTATGTGAGACATTGCTGTTGGTTACTAGATAAGAGAATTTTACCCTCTATTTCGAGGAACATCATTGTGTAATTTCATCTCGTGTAATTTTTACCTCTTCCCTTGGCAACTTCTTCTGTCCTTGCAAATGCAAATAGGAAAACTGTATCTTCCTCAATTCTTTCATTCTCTTTTCCCCTTTCCATGTTGAAGTAATACGCAAATGGCAGAATAAGTTGCCTACTTTTTATATATTCTCTGTTCACTTATCATTTCTTTTTATACAAACTGATTTAGGGTTCTTTTATTGGGAATGATGAAGCTTCTTAACAAATGGATCACATCACAATTTCTTGATACATAGGAGAGAAGAAGATAAACAATTTCCATTACATAAGTAAATTCCTAGTATTCATTCCCTTGTGAAACAAACAAAGCATTAACAATTTCAAATCATCAAAACACAAGTCATTTTCATGATGAAACAGGGTGTGATAATAACAAAGCATTACATTCAATCTAGTTCTGTAAGTGTAAGCTGAGCTCTCCGTTCTGCAGCTCTCTTCCTAACAAATATTCCCCACCTTAAAGCGGCTTTGAGCTTAAGCCATCCGACAACAGCTTTCCCCGAGCTTTTTCCATGCTCTTTGCTGACTGATTGACCTACATGAGGCTCATACTGTACACTATAGTTATAACAAGCATCATCAGAATGACCAAAACTAGACCCTGTTCCGATGCCGACTCCCATACTAAATGTCTTCATTAACAGTCTCTGCATGTCATCACTCTCCAACATTTCGGAACTCCTTATCCGGATCTCATCAGCAACATTGAAGTCCTCAAACCCGTTCCCATAATTTGGCCGTGACCAATCTGCTGAAAAATTTGATGTACCTCCAAGTGACATGTAACCTGTGGTGCTAGGTAATGCTGTTTGTGGGTTGCTGAATTTGACCAAAGATGTTTGATCAGGCCGCACAAATGGAACAAACTGAGGGACGACTGGTAGGTGGTTATTTTCTATTTGAATATGTTGGGAGAAATCAGAGTTATATTGCGGCCTGTTTTGAGTAGCTGCAGAATGGTGATCTAAGCCATTATTGTGGGAAGGTACCGCCACAGGTGCAGTCATAGCCATCATGTCATTGTATTCTACGACTTGATGCCAATTATCATATGCTCTCTTCATCAAAGTATCCACTGAAACCTGCATAACAAAATCTGAATAAGCGAACTGAGTCCAAATAGTACACAAATAAACATGTTTTTGAAGAGTTGATAACAAACCTTCTGACTGTGAGTAAGGGATTCTAAGGAGAAAAATTGCCCATCAGCGATGAGACCTCTGAGCTCATAAATATGGTTGAAGACAACACCCTTGGTTTGAGATTCATCAGTGTAGTAAACATAAAGCTTTCCACCCAAGACACAAGTTTTTGCATGCTCCACAGTGTTTTCCCACATCCTATTGGACATACCGCTCCCAAGGACCTGCATTCAGGAATATTGAAACAAGAAACAGGAGATGAAAAACAAAAACAAAGCCTACAGAACCAAGAGAAAAATAGTGATTAAAGTTGACCAAGTAGGATGTGATACTTACACTTCTTAATCTTTGCGGGTCTTTAACAAGAAGGCGGAGGAAGTCTTCAACTGTTACAATCTCAGCCTTAATCAGCTTCTTGTGTAGAGCTCCATCCTTTCCTATTCTATCTAATCTCCACACCTCATCATGCAAAGCCGGAGGGTAATGTTTCTTGTATACTTCAAGTTACAAAAAACGGTAGTATGGTCAAATCAAGCATTGCTTAAATATGATATGAATTGAGGAAATCAATACAAAAACTAACTCACATTCTCCCCTGTGATCTTTAACCAAAAAAGCATCTGTTTTAGCTTCACAAATACGAATTCCTTCACAGTTGCCAGGGGCAAGCTTAACTCCAAGCCTAAATTTCCTACTCCTTATCCAGCTAGAATTGTCTGTAAAAGTAAGCTCTCCAAATGTACCTACCCCTTCCTTAAGAATAACTTGTACATCCCCAGTCAGAAGAGGTCTTTTCCCCTCACGCTCCTTTACCTCATGGTTTTCAAAATGCTCTTTTGTCCAACCATCCTCAACTTCATCATTGAAGTCACCTTCCAGTACAACAATATTAAGCTTTGCAGATGCTTCTGGTCCTGTTTGTACAACACAGCCTTTACTTAAGTCTAGCAGCACAACATGAATTGCTGCTCCTTGCTCTCCTTCAACCTTTGCACCTGTGAATAGATGCGGTGGCATTCTTGTTTTAAATTGCAGTTGAAGATTTTTCTCTTCTGAGCCTAGTAGTCTGGGCGGTGGAGACCTGCCATATGTGAAGAATGTGAACAATATATCGCTAATTTTACCATATGGATGGAGACATCTATGTAAGGATATTGTGGTTGGAACGGTTGGAACAAACCTTCCAGGCAGTTCAACATGTTCTATTTTCGTCAAAGCACGCTCCAATTCCTCACTCACCTATTATTCAAAAGAGTTTCATAATTGATGAATGAATAACACAAAGTTTGGATAACAGAATCATTAAAAGGTTTAGCATAATGGTAATCTTCTCAAACACGATGAAGAGGGAAAAGATGAACATGATAGACTCCACTCAGTTGATAAGCATATTGAAGAGATTCAGCTAATAGCTTCAACCAAAACTCTCCTATAATCAGTAAAGAGTGAAACTTTGACTCACAATTCTGCGGAGCATAGGCTCCAAAGTTGAGGCAAGCCTTTGCAAGCTATCCACCTTCAGGGATTCCACAATGACACTGCAAATAAATGAAGCATGCATATAAACAATAGACATAAAATCTGACACTGAGACCTTGAACAGAGTTAACTCAACAATATGAAGAGTATAATGATGCACAATGGCACTAAAGTACTAAGCCTCACCATGTTAGTCCAATTTTTCGATCCTCCAAACACAGTTTCATATCAGATAAGTAGCTAAATCAACAACACTATCAAGCAATCAAATTATTTCAAATGCCACAGTCAATTCAATTATTCAAAATTCCAGCATACCATCAAAGCAATTGAGCTAATACTCACTGAACTGTGATGCAATCATCATCTAACATATTTAGTTATTATCACAAACATTTGATAATCCATATACACAAACTAAACCAACATTCAATTCCTCCTTGGGGCAAAGCATGATGATTGAGACAAAGAATAAATATGACTACGATACCCAAAATTACTAGTTCATACAAAGTAGTACACATTAAAAAAAAACCATAACACAAACAGGGACAGAGTGAAACAAACCTAGCCAAACCAGGCAGTTTCGGTCTCTTCGACTCATGACTGAGATGTTCTGTCTCATCATAAACCCCATCCACATCTTGACCTTGTTCATAGCCTCTCTTCTCGGCCCGCACGTTTCGTGAACTTTCCATTCCCGCCAACACTACAAGTCTGTTTGAAAATCTTTCCAAAAATAGAAACCCAAGATGGTTCTAGGAATCACCTGCACAACGGAAGCTTCATCGGAGAAGGACAACACATAAAGCCCCAAAAACGAAGTTATTGGTTTTTTTTGTTTTTGTCAAAGTTTCTGCGATCTGGGTATCAAGTGCAATAAGATGTCTAGGTTGGAAACATGGATCTGTTTGGAATAGTTTATATGATGGTGATCCAATCCGGGATTATATTAATGGGGAATTTGCATGTTAAAAAGGGTGTACAATTCAACATCACAGTCTCACAGCTGGGTTTGGTGTCTCTCTGTGTGAGTCTTGTGAGGACATGAATGTTGAAAGTCTGAAACCGCGTCTTTTGGTGCAACCCTCGTGCCATTAGCATCATCATTTCGTATTTCACGTTTTTTATATTTTTGCTAGAACAAAACAATTAATATTTAAGAATACGTACAAGACTGTGTAAAGAAAGTCAATGCTGCTCACCGGCGCCGACAGAGAAGACCTTTGGCTGATGTTGTTTTTACCTTTAGGTAAGAAATGTAGGAGACGCTCCTGGACCGAAGAGTCTGATTCACCAAGCTATCAAAGCAGTCAGAGACGATGTTGTTGTTTTGAAGCTTTTGAGTTACCTTAAGTCCGGACTCCGAAATGCTATTAAGAATGAGGTAATGAACAATGAAAATATATACACAGTCCTCTAGAGTGAAATCTTCAATTTTCTCTAATCATGGAGATGAGTTAGCCATATTAATGAGCCACAATTCATCTTTTCTTTACTTGTTTAAGTCAGATTTGAGTTGAAACAATATCTAATTAAGGAGATGAATCTGCCATACTAGCATACTTAACGAGCCATATATCTACTTTCCTTTCTTATGAAAATTGTATTTAAGATGAAGGAAAACAAGAATCTATAATTGCTCAATTTTCTATGATGGTCTAGGACTATAATAACACGGTAATCAAGGAGATGAATTAGCCACAGATTGAAAGTTCTTTCCTAATCCCCAGATCAAGAATTATGAAATAGTCATAAAGGTGAAGCTAAGTTGCCAACATAGTATTACATAACAATATATAAGCTACTGTGAGATAGTCATTAAGCAATACAACATTCCGACTACAATTGGAAGAGGGAGAGAGCGAAGAGAGCGAGATCACTCATGCTGTATCGGGGATACAACCGAAGCCATTTTTCTTGGTTGTATGTATAATACTGGGGAGAAACATGAAGAAGTAGATAAATCGAACGACTTGAAATTAATCATGTTTTACAAACTATTCCCCTTCCCAACCAACTTGACGGGCTCGTCTTTCCCACAAGGAAGTCACCTTTCTCTCCTTGATGAGCAATGCCTCGGCATGCTCTCTTGCCTCCTCACATGTTTCTGTTGCAGCATTGCACTTTTCTGCTTCTCTCTGGTACTGAATAGCCACCCTTTTAGCCTCAGCAAATGTAATGTTCATGTGTCGGGTGTGCTCAGCAGCAACAGCTTCCTGCAGTTTCAACTCTTCTGTCAGAAGGTCCACAAACTGCTTCTCCATCTCCTGCTTCACATCTGGGTCATTACTTCCGCAATCTGTTACATCAACATAATAGTGATCAAATCACCTCTATGATTCCTGATGATTAACTGGGGAAGCAAATCCAGTAAGCAGTGAAAGGAAGCTTTTATAACAACATTTCATGATGACCCTATTCCATATGAATATAATCTAATATGCATACATCCAATAATTTGAAGTAAACCAGAGAATGGTGTTCTCAACATTTCATAATCTATAATTCTATATACATACATCATATTCTTTTACACATCTTCTTTGATCGATAATAGGTTGCCACTGCTGAATATGTGTTTTATACAGTAAGGTTACCAGCATTCTTACAGTAAATGAAAAAAATAAAAATCATTAGTTAACTCATCAGAATGGAAATACAAGCAAAACTCTGCACTGCTGGAACTGAGATTTATAAGGTAGAAGACTTTTTGCGTTTTATTATAACATGCAAATGTAGGAGAAGTCCAAGCTCCACTCTCTCAACCGGAGCAAAACAAATATGGGAAAAGAGAAACAGAATAACACAACAAAGTTATAGATTACGATGTGTTCTAACCTGACACTGAGAGATTCGCCAATCCTGCAAACATATAACAAAAGCCAAAAGATGAAAATGTTAATATATGAGTAAAATCAACTCTCTGATTACAAGAAACTCAACTCATACAGCTTAACAACTGAAATAGAACTTTCCAAATCCAACATACCCAATCAGTACACACTAAGAAATGAAAGGAAAAAGAATAAAAAGAAGAAGTGCACCAAAAACAACTTGATGAACTACAGTCTAAAAATCAAGTGTGAGGAGGGCTTCACTGAGTTAACTCCAAGAGAATAACATTGACGGAAGTGACTTTCAGTATTCTATTATAGTAAAAGACCTAACAAAAAGTGAACAACCACTTGCACTCTAAGAAACAAAACGAGAAAGAGAGATGAAACGAGCGCAGTCAATGAAAATACAGTCTAATGAGAAGGTGGAGCACTTCACTCCTTGAAAATACCATTGACAGAAGTGACTTTCAGTATTCTAACAGAAAGTGAACAACCACTTCAGATAAATAAGCTCCTGATCATTGAAAACTGGCCAGTGGCCACACTAAGCATATATATGAGTAATTATCAACAGCACATATATGATATGCAGGTGCTGCTTATATTTTGATAGAAGAATTAAACTTTGCACATTTACATAAAGACTTAAAGGAGTCAAGATCTCAACTTTACTTGAAAAATGGACAAGAAACTACAAACAGAACTGAGCTTCACTATTATACATCCAATAAAGTAAAAAGCTTTAAACTCATAATGCAATACCAGCTGATAAATGTCACAAATGTATAGAAAGTTAGAAACAGAACCCAAAATTTCACTTCTTTAGCATAAAGACAGTAAATCTAAATCGGGCATCACATGAGCAGCTCCAAATCAAATACTAGAACTAACAAGGATCCGAACCCCAAATTCATGACATGGGTACACCCTTCAATCTCATTCCAATCAACAAAGAACCAAACTTTCCAGAAACCCAGAATCCAAAAATCAACAATCAGAATCAAAACCACAAGAAAACCCATTTACATGGAGATAAGATAGTTACCGGGAGCAATTTTGAGCAGGGACAAAGGAACAGGGCAATCACAATTACAAGTTGGGCAAGAAGATTTGGCATCACCCAACTTAACACCCTTCTTGAACCTCCAATAGAGAGCCGGCCCACAAACCGCTAAGGCTGAAACCACCGCAAACACCACCAGGCAACACCTCAAACAAGTGGCAGATCGCGGCCTTGTCATGTTTTGCTCTGTGGCTCTGAAATTCAGTGTGTTGCTGGCTTTTGTGGGAAAGTGAGATCTAGTGATCTAGTCAGGAATCTGTTATGACCGATTGTTCTGGTAAGTTTAACTCTGTTTCGTAGAGGTCTGTGGTTGCGCATTAATGAGCTGTAGTCATGAAAATAAGAAAAGAAAATGTTACTAGAGAAGTAGTGGTTTTGGCATGGTACTTGGAAAATCTAGTGAGATAGGTGAGACATTTGATATTGTGACATTGTTTAGAGCATCTCCTCTAATAGATTCTCTAAAATTTCTTTTGTGAAGTAAAACTCATTGCTTCAAGCAATTTTTCTTCTCCAACTCTAACATATTTCTTATTTTAGAGATTTCATGATCATTCTCCAAATCATTTTATAAAATTATAAAGTTTGCTTCAAATATAAGGAATTTGAGTTTCTCTCTTCTCATATTCCTTATTTTAGAGAAAATTTTAGAGAATCTAGTAAAGCAAAACACCCAAAATCTTCTCTAAAATTGAGAAAATATGGAAGCTGTTAGAGATGTTCATATAACATACTACATATGAGTTATGAATTTATAAGGAAATTGTTTTTGTTTTTTTCGAATTCTTTATTAAAATATTTTAAAATCCACCCATCTTCACATACTCGGTGAGATTCGAATTTATGTATTTTATTGTGCAAGTGTCAATTATGCTAACTAAACAACAAGCCACAAATCACCGATTTCACAAATATAGACATGTTGGTTTAGATTCTGGACACATCTTAAGAAAACTTGTTCTTTTTATTTTGTCTAATGAAACATTTAACTTTTCTTCATACTCACAAAAACTATTCATGCACGTTTAGTAGTCGGGATTACATTATGTCTCCTTATTTTTTAAAATTGTCTTGTACTTATGTGGGGTGTCTTAAGTTGAGCTAATATTAACCCATGTTTTGTGTTTCATCGGATTAGATGGTAGTTTGCTTGGTTTATAGCTTAGAATGATGGTGTTGTCTAAAGATGACTTATTTGAGTATCCACAATAACATCATATAAGAAGGCAAAATAAAAACAAAGTGTTATGTAAACTCATTTATTTTAGTACATAGTAACATTAAACACAATACTAACTAAACTAGACTCCTTATTTAATTAAGCTATATTTAGTCTCATGAATTACAAGAGTGAGAAACATACCGTGGAATCCCGAGAACATGTCTATATATAAAAACCCTCATATCGCAAATGATTGTCATCACAGTTTAATATTATACTAGCTAGAGTCTGAATATTTTGCAAGATTACCAGAATGATTATATACTTTGTTTAACTGGGTTTCGGAATTTCAACAAATCATATGCTTAAACTTTGCTAGCTGAAATCACGACCAAGTAGCAGTGGAGTATATATATGATCTTGAATTTAACACTCAGATACAGAAGTGAGAGGTGTTAGATTGAAACAGCTAGCTATATATCGTGGACGATCTCTCATTTTGGGATCGATGGAGCTGATGATATCAATTTAGCATCTAATTCTATAGCGTAAACTAAATAGTACGACCCATAACAAGAAAGAGCATATCGTGCTAATTAATTTGCAACATTGTCTAACATTTTGTTGCGATATTTCTACATAAACATCATGTTGTTTTGCCTCATGATCAAAAACTTTGTCAAACACAGAGTGATGTTTGTTCCCTGCAAAAATAATTGAAAAGGCTAAGTAACAAGTGTGCCATTATAAAGAATTTAAACGAACTAAAAAAGAAATGATCATACCAGCCTTTACTATGTTAATACCACGACCTAGGGTCTCTGTTGAAGTAAGATATGAAATGAATGTTGAAGTAGGATATGAAATGACTGAATCTTCAATGACATTTTCACCTAACAATAATCACACACGGCAAAATATCCAAATATTGCCTTTCAAATGACATTACTAATACAGCTTAACCACTGAAATAGAACTTCGCAAATTCAATACGATATCATGCAGGTGCTGCTTATATATTTGCCAAGATCTCAACTTTACTTGAAAAATGGATAAGAACCTACAAACAGAACCGAGTTTCATTTATAATAATGCAATACCAGCTGATAAGTGCCACAAATATATAGAAACAGAACCAAAATTTCACTTCTTTAGCAAGACAGTAAATCGGCATCACATGAACAGCTGCAAATCAAAAGCTAGCACCAACAAGGATCCAAACCCCAAACTGATGACATGGGTACTTTTCAATTTCATTACAATCAACAAAGAACCAAACTAATTTTCAAAGAGTCTCAATCAGTATCTGTAACTTCAGAACTAACAAGTAAAACAATTTGAGTATCATTCTGCTTTCAACAACAAAGAGTTCATTCTATTAACAGAGGAGATAGAAAACAACTAGATATAGCATCGACATAAGAACAAACACAAACTCCACAGACACAAATTACATAGAACTATTCCAAATAGAAATTTCTAAGCTATTTGTTCCACAAAACACACTAAAAAGCATAAATTAACAAACCAAATGAGACTCCTGGCCTAAATATTGCAAAAGGGGACCCAATTATTGATTCATACTAAAGTATATATACACAAATCCCCAATATGCTAATCCTATATCAGAAACACTCTACTTTCCAAACACGGACTTGATCCACCAGATACCCTTGGTGTCAACAGGTGCATCTTCTGGTGGACTCTCACTCTGTGGTGTCTTGTGGAGCTTGCTCACATCATACTCCTCATCCTTAGCCTTCTGTACTAGCTGGTTGTAAATCTCCTCATCCAGATGAGGCTTCCTGCACAATATCTGACCAAAACACACAAAACCAAAGTCACACACAGAAACAAACAACTACCCAATAAATCAAATAGAGAGATATTTACATACCCAAAGATAGTTTCTGCTAGGTTGGCCAATGAGAGCATACTGATAATCATCATCAATATACAAAACCCAGTAGTCCCCAGTGATAGGGATGATGGGCAGAAATGGAGGGACATAGAATCTGACTTTGAGCTTTGCCTCATCACTTGAAGGGTCAGCTTTGTAAGCAGTGCCTTCTATGAAGCTTCTAGACCCATTAGTCCAGGTCTCATTGAGCACATTGACAGTGCCATCTTCTTTGAGAGTGTAGGTTGCCCTTGTGTTCTCTCCATTCTTGGGCTGAAACCTTGATGGGAATGAAGCAATTTCATACCAGCGACCCATGTACCTCTGCACGTCTAGGCCTTTCACAACTTCCATGGTTTTCTTTGCCATATTTGTGTGATGTGGAATTGGGAGTAAGGGTTTTCTAGGGTTTATAAGTTGGGGGATTTTGAGGGCTCTTGTGATTCTTGATAAGGTATATAAGAGGTGGCAATAGCTTGTTGAAAAGGTTATTTGGGACGTGGAGGTTTGTGTACCTTACACGTGGTGCGGTGCAGATTGTGGAACTTGCTACGTAGGGAGACACTGAAATAATTCAGGGGTGTGTTGCCACCGGTTTTTGATCGTCTGGAGTCCTTCGGTTCATATTTCGTTCAACGAAAACGAAACATTTTCAGTACGTTTATGTGGTGGTTAAATATATAAATTATTATGAACGGTTAAGATTGTGTCATGTAAATACACGTCGTGCATACAAAAAATTTCATTTTTTGTACTAGTACATATATTTTATAAAATCGACAATAATAGTACGTGCATAATAAGCACATACTATTTCACGGTTCTTTGCATTATAAGCACTGTGTAGTTGACTATTCCACATTCTGCTCACTGTAGGTAAGATCCCAACCAGTTTAGACTAGTAGTAGTGTCACGTCCTAATCCAGTTTAGGCTAGGAGTAGTATCACAGTATGATTGGTGTTTTAAGTTAAGCATTAGTTTTTGAAGTCGTGTGTTTTGTGAAGCCTATAAAGTTGCTTGTCTACAACTTTACACATGAATGGGGTTGTTATCTGTGTAACTCGTGCATTCATTCAAATTAGTGATGATAATTTCACTATAAATGCTAGCTTATTTGTCTAGAACACATCAACCATATTCTTCAGGTAACTGATTATTCGACGTGTTCCATTCATGATAAAACTCAATGCTTTCATATATTGTATGATCTGAATGATGAATAAGAATAAGCAATGGCATATAGATTTATAGATAATAATGAGAATTTCGCAAACATGATATGGAACTTGTGTTTCCAAACAGAAACACAGTAGTAATCATACTATAACAGGAGGAGACACCTCTATCAATATCCAGTTTCCCTCCTTTGTTGATACAAAAGAAAATGAAGATCCACACATTTCTGGCAAGCCAACAATTGACAAATGACATGGGAATATTACAGTCATCAATTTGTCATCCTTCAACTTAAACACCGGGAATGCCATTACAGGTGTGCTGCTGCCACCAGAAGCTTACAGTATGGTACAACAAGAATTGGTCTTCTTTGCCTGCTTGTAGAACATCTGTTTGGACAAAAGAAAAAAACCCCATTGTCATCAGGCTATCACATTAGAAACAAAAACAGGGCCAAGCATTAAAATAGAAAAGTGGACAGTCTAACTTCTGTTGAAAAACATTTGACTGGGTTTCAGACTATACAATCTAAATCCAACCCTTTGAACAGGCAGAAATGTATTTTTGATAAACTGTGCATCCACAAATGCAACAGGAAATCAACTCGACCACATCCTTAGGTGCTTTATATCCACTCAATATATTGCACTCAATTTGAAAACCTAGGCACTGACTTATCCTCAAAATAGAAGATGTACGACCTTCAAAGTATAGCTACTTAACAATAAGAGCTTATGCAGATGATGCTATGCACTATGTCAGTGTATGCACTATGCACCAGCAACTGAAAAATAACACAACAATTTTTAGTACCTGTGATGCTGTGCTAAGATCCGAACTCTTTTCAACCAAGCTGTCCAGTTTCTCACCTCGTGCAAGTACACTATCAATAGTTTTATGCTGCACCAAAGAAAGGAACAAAAGAAAAGCCACGTCAGTAGTGTAAAAGGTGAACAATCTGATGCTGCATACGGTAGGTGGAGGTACTATAGCGTTTTTTTTTTGGTCAGAAGAAGATGAGTTAGAACATAAAAATGTCCCGGCTCTTATACAGGAATTGCTGAGCAGATATATCAAAAAATACTAAATAAAATGGATCAAGTGCTAGAAAGATCATAAAGACGGGCAACAATTAATGTGATCAAGAAGTAGCTGAAGGCACAAAACTCACGAGAATAATCTTTGTTTCATCCAATTCCCTCTGAATTTTCAACAACTTATCAGCTTCTGCAGGGTCCTGAAATTTGAAGATAAAGTACGTAAGAATAAAAAATGATTATGGACGTAGCTCATTAACTTCCATCTGCTTTATTTTCTTACCATTGCAGGCTATACATGATGAAAAAGAAAACAGATTTACAGACACACCTGGAATTTGGTTAGAGCCTCATTTAGGTAAGGCCAGGATTCAGTGCTGTCCTCTTGTGCAGTCGTCCAAGAATCACCAAATTTCTTCTGGTACTCATCTAACACCTGGAAATCATAGCAATTTATTCTTTATTAGATAAGCAAGATTAAATAAGTTCCGCAAATTTTCAACAATTCAAAGTATATTCAACCCTCAATGTCCCATCGGGTGTGGTCAGTTTCCTATTCGCAAAACTAGACATATTTGAAATCACAAAGCCTCAGTACTACATTACAAGTTAAACGGTGGACGGCCATTGAAACATGCTCCAAATTACCAAGTAAAAGCTTTAAATTTCAGTAGCTAGAACCCAATTAGACTGCTCCATTCACAGACTAATACAACCTAATCAAAAGCGAAACGAAACAACACAAAAGAAAATCAAGTTACCTGGTTAAGCAGCGAAAATGCACTCCTTACTGGATAGTGATCATCCATGAATCCCAATGCACAGAGACCATTGCTGTTGTAAGCATGCACTTTATACTCTAAAAAAAACACAAAAACAAAACCACACAAAACTCAGATTCCATAATCATTAATTTCATATTACAAATTTAATCACCGCAATTAATATCCATAAATACAAAATTGAAATGCAAAATTTGATTCAGATCGCAATCAAATCATAATCAAACGGACCTTCGTGCTTGACGGACTGGCGTTGACCTTGAGGGGTGCGTTTGGCGACGGTGCGGCCGACGAAGACGATGAACTCCTTGACGCTGGACCTCTGGAAGAAGCCGAAATGGCTGGTGTCGGAGGCGTTGGCCAGTATGACCGGGTCGGATCCTTCCGGGTTGCACTTGAGGACCAGCAGCGCCGTGACCTTCATCGTTTTCCGAGAGAGAATAGGTTTTCGAATTGAAATTTTTTGGGGGATTTCGAGGGATCGCGGAGAAGAAAAGGAGCAGCGAATAGGGGTTGGGATCTGGTGCTGCTTGCTTCTTATAGATTCGCTTTTCTTAAATTCTCGACGCTAAGTAGACAAAGTGAAAGGTTTGTTTTGTTCTATTCGGATTCAATGTGGGTCTGTCAAATGAGTCGTGTTTTGGTCCCAACAATAAGCCCAATTAAAAACGGACCCTCCGATTGGCGATTTGGTATGTTGCTACCTTGTTTGTCACGTAATGAAAAGAAAACGTATATATGTGTGTAAATGATCATACGTTGTAATGAAGCGAGACATGTACGAGTTACGAGTATTGGAACATTATGTCAACTCGGTTTGGAACAAGAAACTGATGAGTGAGGCAATGCAGGGCTTGAAAAGAAAAAAAATTAAAACCTCCAAAACCAATGCAGCCAAGTACAGAAAAGGGAGAGGTTTCCAAAAACCGTTGAGGCTTGGAAGGTTACGAATGCCTGCTGGTTTGCCGTGAAAGCTCGTACAAAACCAAACTCATCTCTCACTCTAACAAGAATAGCAAATACAGGAATTTTGACTTTACCAAATTACAAACTGGTTTTGGCCTTTAATAGCAAATCCTATACTTCTATTAATGCGATAAATGAGCGAAAGCAATTTAGCAAAGGCAAAAAACCAGAGACACCATAATATACTCTTTTTTTGGGGTAAATTTAATTCAATCACCTCTTACCTATTTTCCCTCAACCCCCACGATTTCTTTCTCTCTCATCTCATGCATTTGACATTCCCTTGAGAGTTTTCCTTGGCAAACTTGAAGGGGAATGTTGGAATCCTCCGGAAGTAAGTTGTCTCTCTTTTTCCTTCAATGTTGTTTATGATCTTATAGAGTTTGGATGTGAATCTGTGTTCCTTTATATCTGATCAAGATTTGTAATGTGTGACAGAATCAGGAGATATGATGAGAAGTTTGCTTCTTCTCATCTCCCTGTTGATCCATTCGGCATTAGGCCAGAAAGGAGGGCCAGCGCCTCCAAAAACCAAATGGTTGACGTTAAATGGTAAGAACAAACTTTGTGTCCGTTTATCTTTCCGGTACGTACGTTTTCATATTTGAGGCTATAAGTTTTTGACATGTATTTGTGAATGAAAACTTAACCTGCATGCAGGTGATCAGCCCCTGGTTGTAGCTCGTGGAGGGTACTCGGGTCTCTTTCCAGAATCGACCGAGTATGCTAACACGATGGCCAAGGACCTGAGTACGAATGGCGCAGCTAACTTGTGCAGTCTGCAGTTAACCAAAGATAGCACGGGACTATGCCTGTCAAACATTCTGTTGGATAGTGCAACATCGATAGCTGCCATACACCCTAAACGCAGTAGCACTTACACAGTTAATGGGAAGGAACTCAGTGGGTGGTTCGCTTTAGATTTCAATGCAAAGGAGCTAAAAAAAGTGCAAGGTAAGACTCGCAGAATAACTGATTCATTCCTTTGTTAAGAGCATTAAACATGTACCTTAAGAAGATGATAATAGAGAGCTCGCGATTCGCGAATAGTTAATACTAACATTTGTTGTTTAAGACTTTAAGGTGACTAATCATGATTGTTCTCCGATTCCTATACAGTGATGCAGAGCAACCCTGCCAGACCAGATCAATTTGATGGCCTTTTCCCTATATCGACGGTTGAAGATGTTTTAGATATGGAACCAGAACAGTTTTGGTTGCATGTTCCGGTATCTCTCTATCCTCTTAAGTTTATTTTCGAAGATTTTCTTCACTGAGTCTCTAATTCTAAGGTGGATTTTCTGTTGCAGTACGATGCATTTTATAACGAACACAAAATCAGTCCAGCAGCATATGTACAAAACTTTATCAGTGGATGGAGAGGCAATACAAATGTCAATTTCATCTCATCTCCTGAGATTGGTTTCTTGAAAACAATAGGTGGGAAGGTGGACAAAGTCAAGACCAAGCTCATTTTCGAGTTCCTAAGCCCCAATGAGACTGAACCAACAACCAGGCAAAACTACGGTGCATTGCTCAAGAATCTCGGAATGATCAAGTCACTTGCAGCTGGGATCCTTGTTCCAAAAGAATTCATATATCCGATTACCTCAAATAATTACTTGGATGCTCCCACTACTCTGGTGGCAGATGCTCACAAACAAGGGCTGGAAGTATACGCGACAGGCTTTGCAAACGACATTCCACTCCCTTACAATTATAGTATGGATGCAACAGCAGAAATCCAACAGTTTGTAGATAATAATGATCAATTTTCTGTTGATGGGGTGCTTACAGAATTCCCAAGCACAGCAACAGAAGCCATAGGTGAGACATCAGACTGCTCATTTCTAATAGCACTTGCTTCACATAGCTAGATTACACCACCTCATCAGAAATCAAGTGCACGTAAAGTATAGTCTATAAAGACCAACACCTTGTAACATTCCTGCTCTAACAACACCTCATGATCGACTTCCTGCTGCAGGATGCTTTTCACATAACAAGGACGGAAAGCCTTACAAAGGTAAAGGGTCTTAACTTTTGTTTGCCCAAGCTTATAGCTCAAGTGTTCGAGTGTTTTAAGTGCTGAGATAAGTTTCTTGACATTGCAGGAAGTCCATTGATCATAAGTAATAATGGAGCGAGTGGGGACTACCCTGGTTGCACCGACCTTGCTTATCAGCGCGCGATAGATGATGGGGCTGACATAATTGATTGCTCGGTCCAAATGTCAAGTGATGGAGTTGCCTTCTGCTTAGATAGCATAGATCTCAACTCAGGCACCAATGCATTGACTCAATTCATGACCAGGAGTGAGACTGTCCCTGAACTTCAATCTGAAACTGGAGTGTTCTCACCCCGGCTCACATGGGAAGAGATTCAGTCCTTGAAACGTAAGCTTCCTAAATTTTTACCTTTTAGAAGTACTTATCCTTGTATCTCCAACTATAATTTGTTGGGATAATTTCACCTAGCTAACTTCTGATAATCTCATTAAGGGTCCAACTTTGTTATTTCAGCCGAATTGAAAAGCCCCTTTGGAAACAGCCAAGGCCTGTATAGAAACCCAGCTAACAAGGATGCAGGAAAACTAGTGACTCTCACTGAATTCCTAGAGTTGGCCAAGAATAAGGCAACTACTGGAATTTTGATCAACATTCGGGTAAGCATTTCGAGACATTTCAGTCTTGTTCTCATTGTTGCACTACAATGTTTGATCTGAACCATAAATATAACCCATGTTCTTCTCAGAATGCACCTTACCTAGCATCAAAGGCCGGTCTGGACATTGTTGGTACTGTAACCTCTGCCTTGAAAAATGCCACACTCGACCAGCAATCGACTCAAAAGATCATGATCAAATCAGATGACACTTCAGTGCTGTCCAAATTCGCTGATGTGAAAACATACGAAAGAGTGTTTAGCATTGATGAGAAAATAGGTTCTATACCAAAGGAATCACTCGAAGAGATCAAGACGTTTGCAGATGGAGTAACTGTCAACAGAGATTCAGTTATTATCGCCAGGAATTTTTTCACCCAATATGAAACTAGCGTCATCAAGGACTTGAAGGCTGCCAATCTGTCGGTGTACATCCATTTCCTGAGAAACGAATTCAGCAGTCTCTGGCTTGATTATCTCTCAGACCCCATTACCGAAATAGCCACATATGCTCAAGGATCAAAGGTTAATGGAATTATGACTGATTTCCCACGAACTGCTAGCAAATATATAAGTAAGTTTTGCTGCTCAAGTTAACTTATTTCACTTGTCTGCTTCTTCTTGTTACATAAACCACTCAACAAGTTTCAAATTTTCCAGGATGTCCATGCACTGATACCACAAACCCCAACCCATATCCGATTTTCCCAGTTGAACCGGGAAATCTCATCAACACCTTGATAGCCCCGGAGAAATTGTCACCCCCAGAGGCTCCCCTCCCACCACTTGAAGCTAAAACCGTAGCTGACCCACCACTTCCTCCAGTGGCCGAGACCAAGCCCAACTCAGACCCCGAGTCAGGTTCAAACTCCGGCGACAAGCCTGCCACCGCCCCTGCACCTTCCGCAAAATCAAGTGCAATGGCCAATGCAGCAAACTGGGGTCTTTCTTTGCTAGCAATAATGGTGTTCAGCTTATTGTCTATGGGAAATTAAGTGTGCGACTCTTTTGGCGAAAATTATACAGCGCACCCGGGTGCGCGGCACACCCGTCCATCTCCGCCGTCCATTTTAAAAAAGTCAAAAGTCCGCGTCAAATGGACGGCGGAGATGGACGGGTGCGCGGCGCACGCGGGTGCGCTGAATACGCTCTCCTCTTTTGGTTGGTTTCTTGGTTCTGTTCTCTTTCCCCTAACCTGATCTCATATGCTCCATAATTCTTCTGCATCAAAGGAAACAAAAAAAAACCAAAACACATTGCATCAGTGTGTACAATATTATTAGTATAGTAAATCTCTCTCTCTCTCTGTGTCTCTCTCGTTATAGTATAGCAAATCATTGTTAAAACTGGTAATCTTTCCACACTAATCCAATCCAACATTATCAAATGGTAAAAAAGAAAAACCCCTCAAAAGTTACCACATCCATATGTTGTTTACCATTACTCAAAAGCAACACAGAGACAATTTTTGCCCTTCATTAAAGTACGGTGACGGAAAATAGCCTCCATCCTTTTTTCGGTAGCGAAAATGAAGTTTGTGGACCATGTTGATAGTCTTTTACGTCTAAGTATTATTTTGCCTGTACCACAAGAGTTTAAGAACCAATATTGCCAAAATTTGAATAATATAATGACGGCCCATACGTATTTTGTGTGACGGAGACTTGAGTAAGAGATAGGTATTGATAGACAAACACAACCAAGAGGAAGTCTTATATCTCACAAACAAATCAAATCACATGAAATTTGATAGACAAAAGGCATGAGAAAAAATTGAAGAACTATCAAGTATCGTAAACACATAATTTTGTTGGCGCGTGGTGGCGGGTTTCACTGCTTCCTGATCGATCTGTACGACCGACTTTCTGATAGACTAGTCCGGGTCACTTCATAGTTCATACTCATCAGACCCGGTCAAACTCCTCCCCAGCTTCCACGAAACTCACCCTCTTCATCATTCCATCCTTTTCTCATTCTATATTCTCCTTTCTCACCTAAAACCACCATTCTTTGACTCTCTCTCTCTCTCTCAAACCAAACACCAAGTCTTCGATTGCTTCCCATCTCCACCATGGACAAGACTTTCCAAGCCAACTGAATACTTCATTGTTGGGTAAATTTACAAGTAAATCAGTGCGTAACTTTTAAATTTAGTACTGCCTCTGCTCTTACTGTAGAGATGAGTTGATATTTTCTGAATACTTCATATTTTGTGAGGCATGTTATACCATATAGTATACGAATTTTCCCACTTGTTAAAGTTGGAACCTAAAATGCCTTGTTTTCTACTTGCCTGAGAAAGCAAAAAGCTTGTTCATTGTCTTGATTCCTTTCATTCGCCATGGATCTATTTTACAAAACCAGATGTGCAGAATAATTGTTGAAGTTTGTGCATCCTTCACTCACCAATCACCATTGCGCAGCTAGAAGCCTGTTAAGAGAGCTGTGAAGTGCTTTCTGTTCCTCATATTGTTGACTTGAACAAGTGGCTCTCATAATATCGTTCAGTTTTTCCTGAACAATTCTGAGCTCAGATCGCTGTTTTATCAAAGTCACTACGATGCCATTGCATGAGCCTACTGCCGGCATGCTTAATCTTGTCTCCAATCTGCTGACGCATGTTTCCAGTAGTAGGCATTGCCCATTCTTATATAAGAAACGAGTCATTAGAGGCAAGAACGCAAAAACACTGTGTTTGTGCATTTGGTTTATGTAAATGTCACTTTGTCTCGTGTTTTATTCCAATGGAGTTTGATTCTATCATTTCCTGTAATCGACACATCTCAAACTAAACTGCGTATTTGCTTGTGTTATCGTATGAGATTGAGACTGACTCACCAACAAGTGAACGTTAGTAACAATACCCCAATCTCTTATGAAAAAGCAGTTTGAACACATGCAACCAACTTGAGAAGCATAACGTACTAGTCTTACTCTTCATAACAGAGAGACAACAAAGAATGAAACAACTTAAACAAGTCAATAATATAACAAGTCTTGCAGTAATCTAAAGACAAAGAATAGGTATGTGTAAAGAAGGAAATCTCCTCATAACACATCCTTCGGAAAAAAAAAAAAAAAATCTCCTAATAGCACTGGGTGTAGCGTCTTTGCTTCAAGCAAGAGTACAAGATGGTCATGCTCTTAATCCCGGATACTTCCGCATCATCTCTCTGTGGCGGTCAAGATCTTTTTTAGTGAACCATTCACAGAAGAAACCCGGTTCCGATCGCGACTCTGGCTCGGGGTTTGTCTCTGAAGTTGTTTCTCCTCTTCTTGATTCTAAGTCCTTGACATCCCTTTGTTTACAGGGCCTTGAGGGCAACAAAGGGCCGTCGTAATAGAGGCACTTTAAGTTGCAGTAGCGGGTGGTGTACAACTTGCCACAGTTCCCACACATCTTCGGCTGGTTTTCCCCTGTTTCGGGTGGGCTGCTGCTGCTAATTCCACCTCTTAATGGCTTTGGTTCTTCTTCTTCTTCTTTGTGGATCCGACCTGTTTGTTTGTGGTTCAGTTGTTATATACCAAAAATCAGTCATCACACACAAAGCTATCATAAAAAAACCAATAGAATTGTTCATAGATCCGATGATCAACTAACCTAGCTATTGTAAGGAATATGAAAACCTAGCTGCAGATATCCATAAAGAAACGCACCATGTAAATGTACAAATACAAACATATGTTCAATAGGCTATCTATATATCTTTTGCTGCCATGTATTAAGAACAAACATACAAACTCAGAGAATTCTACCTATCATAATAATCAACAAATTCGGTAAACACAAACCAAATTTTAATATTTCCAACATAAACACGACTTACTTTCATGCAAATATCTGGAAGGGAAAAGGAAAGGAATCAAACGACTCTTATAGATCGATAACAGGATGAACCCTAAAACAGTAAAAGAAAAGAAAAAAAAAATTATATACACACACGCACACCAGTTGGAGCCAAAGGACGATCTTCTTCCGGTTTCGTGGTCATTCCTGTCGACGGTGTCAAAGAGGAATTTAGCTTTTGGATTTCCATCTTTCAAGTTTGTGTAACTGCAAGCGTAGATCTGTCAGAACGATTATTTTGATGAACAAGGGGATTATGGGTCCTATATATATTGACGTTCTTTTGCTTTTGGAATCCCAGATTTCATAAGCTAAATTAGGAAAAGAATAATACCCATATTTATTGTTGGTTTTGTTTTGGAATCAATTTGGGCTTTGGTGGCCCATATCAGATGCCAATTACAAGTTTGCTTAGTTGCCCATTTTTAAATTTTTATACTAGTAAAAATAATAATAATATCTTTATGATTTGGCTGAAAATTTGTATGGCTAATCTACACAAACCTAAAAACAGATGAGATGCTAAGATGTGATCGAAAAATAGGTCTTTCAAACCATAAACTGAAAAGTCATCAACTATTCCTCAACTTAAAAGTCTTCACTAGAATGTACTAGACAAATTATTTTTATTATATGTATTTGATTTGATTTTTATATTTTTATATTTCATAATTATTTTAAAACAATTAATTATTACATAATTATTAACGGAGATCTGAACGGGTATGGGAACGTAATCCCCAAAAAAAACGAGTATGGTGAATCCCCATTATCTAATTACGGAGAATGTGACGGATACGAAAATGAGGAATGAAAAAAATATAGGTATGACATTTTGATACCCTGCCCTACCCTTTGTCATCTCTAGTTTGGTCAAAAACATGGTTGGAGGTTGAAATTTATTAATTAATTTCATGTTTTGTTTTGGACAACTCTCTTGAGGGGTGTTTTGGTCAATGCACTTAGAGCTCGAAACGCAAGGCCATTTTGGTCATATAATAGAATTCAAGTACAATCTGACTGCATTTATGTTCTTCTTGCATAGTGTTTGTGTGTAAACAAGAACAGGTAAAAGAATCAAAAGTCTGATCGATCAAGCATGTCTACCAAGGTCATTCTCCTTGGGAACCTAGCTGGCAGCCTCAGATATGTCGCGTCTTCAATCTCGATAGGCAGATGTGTTGCCACTATGACGATGCCGCCTTTCTTTCTATGCTCTGCAATGATGTACTCGAGCAGCTTCACTCCGTCGGTATCCAATGCAACAGAGGGTTCGTCAAGCAACCAAATAGGCCTGTCGATTGCTAGCAACCTCGCGAGCTGGAGTCTCTTCCGCTGCCCCATTGAGAGCATTCTTGCCTTCTCTTTGGCCAATCTGCCAAGGCCCATCAGCTCCAGAGCAGGCAGGGAATTCCCCATCTTGCCTTCGAGGACTTCAAACCACTGGACATTGTCAAGGACTGTGAACTTCTCTTTGACTGCGTCTTTGAGGGAGAGCCAGTTGAGCTGGAGCTTGTACTGGTGGAAAACTCCCGAATCCGTGATGTCATGCCCGTTCCAGAGGACCTGGCCAGCAGAAGGCTTAGAAAAGCCAGCTAACATGCGCAGGAAGGTACTCTTGCCCGAGCCATTGGTGCCCATCAGCACAAGTGCTCCGCCATCATGAACTGTGGCATTTACATGACGCAAGATCTGCTGAGCATTCCTCATACAAGAGACGTTGTTGAGGAGAAGACGAGGGATAGGGGGCTTTCGCAAAGACATTGCAGTCTATCAACTGATAAGAAGCAAAAGCAGCATGATGAAACGCAAAATCAGTCCTAGAATGGAAAGCATAATGTTTAGGGGAAACGAAACATATAATGCACGAATCACTCATGTCATAGAACACAAATGGCAAAAACGTGAGCTATTTCTTTTTCGAATTCCACAATCATATATTAACTATTATCGCAAAGCACAAGCAAAGATCATAGAAGATTACAGCCCCACCCAAATACGAAATAGATGAAGATTGGTCCAATGAGGCATTTCGTCGAACCGGTTATGTGCATTATTCTACAGAGATGAATACTAAAATAACCGAAAGGGAAGTAATCAAAATAAGCTCTCAGCAAGTTAGTATAAAGCTCAATTACCAGTAAAATTGCAAACACTCCTGATTGAACATCAATCTCAAACACGCTAACAAGTTAACTCTTTCTGGTTTTCTCTGACCGAGTATGAAAAATACGATAGAAATGTGAACAGTACCAATCCAACAAATAACAGAAGCAGATTAAACTTGATAACCCATCAACAACAAGAAACACATTGTTCATTCTGTAAAATGAAATTAACAAAAAGGGTAGCGGCAGAGCTTTCATACCAGTTGGCAAAACACATAGTAATCACTCACCCCTATCACTGAAATCTTTTTCAAACCGAAATCTGCGTAGATAGAGCAATGTGTGTGCTTGGGTTGGACCTGCTTGTGTTTGCGTGTCACTGAGTCACTGTTGCGGTTTTGGGAGGAGGGAATTATTATTAGGGCTGCTATTAGTGCTTCACGTATTATTCTTTTATTAAGCCCAAACCCAAACGCTGCAATCATCTCGATTCTTTTCAACTTATGGTATGACATTGTTTCCGGTTAAGGAGTTCAGCGTACGAAGTGAATATACACGATATTATATCGGCCCGTTAAGAACCCGTCCGTGACCGCACGAACCTGACCCGTTGCCAGGCCTACTTTTAACCTTCGCTTCTGACTCACACTTCATCGGTTAAACTTTCTACACTCGGACTAGTGTGGAATATCCCCAAATTGGATGAAGAATGCTATATCACTAATGCGAGTTCTATACTGTGTTGATGAATCTCTTATGTCGCGCCTCACATCATAGGTAGGCGAGTCCCAATTTGGTCGGAAGCCTCATATCATAGGTAGGCAAGTCTCCGTAACACAATTAGGCTATGATATATTTCGTTGAGCTTGAGTACGGTTAACACATTTTAGTTAAGAAGCGCAGTAGAAAGACTCGGAACATCTCATGCTCTATAAGATATTCCGAAAGAGGTACAAATTTATCAAGCTTTGATATTAGCGTTGCTAAATCCCAAAATACATCAAGTCTTGACCATGAAAGTGTATCTCAACTATTTCCATCACTGTGTTCTTTACAAACTCTAAGATTTTTCAAAACATAGTCATAAGCATACACAATGCCGTAAATTTGATCACTCTCAACTTCTAATTTCAAACATGCAGCAAAGTATAGTAATTTTTGCAACAAACTCCAGATTATTAACCACTATTCTCCAAATAAAGATTGTTCTAACCAATTTTCCTCAACTGAAGTGAAACAAAAAGGGAAAGGATTAAAAACTGGAGGCTCAGATTAGCACATATAGGCCAGACAAGGGAAAAAGGGAAGCCGTCGTGGCTGCAACCAAACACGGTTGCCGGCGAAAAGGACAAAAGCGTCATTTCACCGGCCATCCGGGATCGCCACGCCAGAACAAACGGCCCCCCTAGAACCGCAATGCCCCTATTTCCCACACTCCGAAACTTCATCGTCACAGCCTCGTCGGGTTTAGGGTTTAGAGAGAAAGAGAGAGAAAGAGATACATATATATACACACACACACACACATTATGTGTGACACATTACAGAGAGAGATAGAGTGGTGGGGCCGGAACTCATCGGCTCCGGCGATGATCTTGAGTGATCGGCGGCGGAGCCTCGTTCTTTGATCGGAGTGTGGTTGAAGACCTAATTTTGGGGGATAGCCACATATTTATAGTCCGCCTCACTCAGCCCTGTTGGGTTTATTACCTTTTTGCCCCTCCTATAAATTTAGTGGGTCGCATAAGCGGATTGGCCCTGAGCGGGCTAGGCGGAAACTATGATGGTTGGGCCTAGGCAGGTTAAGCGGCCCACCTTCAAAACAATTTAGCTAAAAAGCGGGTCTTGGATTATTCAAAGCAATGACCTGCTCTTGCTTTTCGATGTGGTAAAGAAAAAAATACTACACGAAAAAATGGTGGCAAGCTGAGTCTATGATCCATGGCTTCAGAAAAATGGGGTAGAGGTTGGTTTTCTTCAAATGCATTTTACATGACTGCTCGACCCTTCTGATGGAGTACAGACTTATGCACAACTACCCCGCTCGAGCTAACAAAATAGGTGACCTGCAACACCGAAAAGTGAACTCGTAAAAATGCATCAGTTGGTAAACTAAGGGATTGGCGGATTGCCGTGTTTTGTGAAAAAGAATTGCAACGAAACACCAGACGATAGGAATATGCACCATTTCTAGCGAGCTGACTCTATGAAGAAGAAACTCGATCTCTGATTCTCTGTGTGGTTGCAAGGGTACGGAAACAAAGTATAGTCAACAACAAGTTGCATGTATAATATAAAATGAGGATCAACGAAGGGTATACAGAACTGAAATGTTCACCTTCTAAGTACTGATGTCTCAGAAGTTAGTGCATTCATTGAGCCCGGGTTCCCAATGTAGCTCAGGCTACCTTGTTGGACATTGCTAGTGCAACCCTGTCCACTGATATACGCATTCTGGAGGACATAGAGACAAGGATTACAAAGTTTTGAGTAAGATTTGTCATCTGACTTATGATCGAATACAAAGAACTACCGGTTCTTACCAATTCATATTTCATAAAACTATGGTGTAGAGACTCAACAACTTGCTTTGCTTCCATTCCCTCTTCATTATCACCGCATTTAGCCAATGGATGGAAACCAACAACTATGCGCCTATATGCAAAACGCATCACAGCAAGTTAGCGATGGGAAGTTATCCTAAACTTCACTCGGTTGAGCAATCAGTTCTTAAGATCATCTCTTTTATACCACAAGAATCAAATACTTGAACCAAGAATTAGAACAAGAAATCAAAATCTTTGAGTTGCATTGCCAAGATTATAGTAAATGTGAAACCAGAAATAATAGAAGTCATCAAATAGAAGTGTCCAATGTATCAATATTTGGAAGAACGTTTCTCATATTCCTTCCACCTTTTTTGGGTTTAGAAATCTTATGGATCACCAGGAATAGGAATTAACAAGAAATAGACAAGGCCATACAGTAGATTAATTTTACCAGTCACTATTGGTTGCCTCTAGTGTCCTTGTCAGCCAATGTAATTGATTGTATCCAAACTCACTTGATGTTTCCGAGATTAAAACCTTCCCCTTTGAAATAAGTTCGTAAGAAATAAGAATCAAGAAACTACATACATATATACAGATCAAGGATAGGTAACATATGAGAAGGATGAGGATGAGGCAGAAACAATTTACGGCTTGAAATGATTAAATGGACAATCGCCACCTATTAGTGAAACATGAATTACAGAAGGATATGACTAACATATGAACTGATCATGGATTACTATCAGGTAACTTTTTTTCTTCTTCCAAAGAGACAAAACATATGATCTAATAGTAACTTCAAACATACATAAAGCTGTCATGAACATCAGTGCTCAACATGAACAAGATGAAAGGAGCTAAGCCAATTGCAAAATGTAAATATGATTGAACTGATTAATTGAACAACAACCCAATGCGTACCTCAATTGACCCAGTATCCACACCAATGAGGTCTAAGGTTTTCTCATAAGGTAGTCTTATCTGCTTCTGGAAGTAACCCCCTCCATATCTGCCTGATACTGTAGTAGTATACCAGGGAACCTTCAGTGATGAAAAATGCAGGGTACCCTGTAAAAGAGTACATCCAGAGCTGTTGCTAACACTTAAAAACCAATGAAACTTTACTAGCAACTAGAATAGAGGATGCAGCTCAAAAAACAGAGAAGAAGAACACGACCTTACATTCTGCATGAGTGGATCATCCTTCCCAAGATCACTGATATCCACCACAAATTTTGCCTTGTACTTCTTTGCCACCCTCTCCATCTTTTACCAACAAGAAGGACCATAATTAAACCAGTAAAAAGGAAATCTTGAAAAGGCAATTAGTAGATGAAGAATGCGGTAAATGTCACTTTCAAGATATAGTAGTTCATAACCAAGAATCTAATACAAATGAACCACCAAAGCAAAGGTGACAAACTTATACGAATCAAAACCCACGAATAAATGCCTTCAGTTCTTGACCCCCATTGACATTAGACCAAGCATGGCAAAAGTTTAGCTTTTGTTTCTCACAAAGGTGCAGGAAAGATTCCTATGCAAACAGTGAGGAAACAGATGAAAATGAATGCTTATCCTTATCTTTATCCAATGTTCCCAACATTTCTACCCACCACCCAGTTTGGAACAGCCAACAACATTAGCAAACAATAAAGATCGTCACTTTATACAGTAAGAGACGAAACGAGCTATATACCCAACAAGAAAAAACTAAACACTACGTAAATCGAAATGCGCAAGAAGCATTGCGATTCCAAGAAAACTTTTACCAGTTTGAGAAGATGGGTCTGTTGCTTGAGAGGTCTGAACCCTCCTCTGACGCTGATGAAGTAAAGATCTCTGCTTTCACTTGTTCTGTGGAGGTACACAGAGTTCTGAGGCTGACCTAGTTGAAAGGCAAGGTAAAGACATAAGCAGAGACTCACTTGTGCCACTATAGTTGGAACCCATAATAGTTTCTTCTCCATTTCTATCACACTCCCTCTGTCTCTGACTCTCTGAGTGCTCAGTGTCCACTTATAGATTTGATCATCTTCTCATGAATGAAAACCTAAGACACCCCACAGTAGTATATACTTTTAAGTCTATATTATTATGATCATGTGCGTGTACAAAGACTAACGCGTCAGGAATAAGATACCCGAAACGACTGAACGCATCATTAGCTTTAAGTTGTGAGAACAATGAGATTGGTGTTATTGTTCTGAATGGGGCCAACATGTGTTGTTTTCTTCACTATTCGTCCCTGTCAGGTAGTCTGGATTTTCAGGGCTCTGCTGTTTGTTGAAGATGAAGTAAATTACTGTAAGCAGATTAACTGAAGGAATATGCTTCATTTTCAACATGTCATTGTGTATGTCATATATGTAGGTTATGGCCTTCCCCTTTTCTTTTCACCTGAGATATGTATGTACAAAGATTATTCTGACCAAGATATAAGAAAACTGCATTCCAAAGGCACCAGACATTGGGAAAGAGATGCTCTTATCAATATAATTTTTTTCTACACTAATCCGCAGTTTTAAAAGCTCATTTGTTCCTACAATGTGTAAAAAACACTATTTCCCTTTTATCCCGTAAGAAATAGGATGCTAAAGTACAGTATACATAAGATCTAAGTCATGCCACCATATCTCCAGTGCAGTAGACATATCTCAACACTTGAAAAAGTTTAGCCAGCAAGCTCTTCAAACTCAGTTTCTTCATCCTCAAAAGCCCGTTGCTTGCTTTCAGTCCAGGGTACCTGGCTTCAACCCGAACCATTAAGAATGCCAGATAGAACATTGGCAATACAATTAAGAATAGTCTCAAAAAGCAATCCTGTGCCACTATCAGTGACCAGTTCAATGTTACAATCACCAGTATATACAAATGAAAACATTACTAAGTATACAGTGGCAGCACGATTTTAAAATGAGAACAACTGCAGGGGTACCCCGCCTTTTGAGAAGTTTCTGGTTGAACGATTGCACCCTCAGGGAGCTAGATTGAACAACCTGGCATCATGTCAAGCCTAACTTCCCTCACAACACAGCAACTCGTCCCACTAATAGTGCTCCTCAATTTTAGACTTAGTTGCTGATCCATCTTCTTTTCCGAGCTGGCCGTTCTGGTTTGATCTCAGATTCCACCACAGGAGGGTCACTATTAGGGGAAGGCAGCACTTCGGTCTCAATCTTTTTGATTGTTGATGGTTCTTTTTCACTCGGCAATGGAAGCTTGAACCGCTCACTTCGTTTCTTCAACTTCTCAACGGTGTCCAGGTGACGGCCCTCCAATGTCGTGTCTGTATCTAATGGTTTTGCGTCACCATCCTTAATATCCTGATCACCAGCATTCTCCTCAGGCAATGGATGTTGGTTATCAACAGCCTCAACAGGTTTGGAAGAATCATCTGGAAGTTTACTGCCATCTGAGGATCCCCTATCAAGCTCTTTGAACTTTGAGGTAGAGGATGACTTACTTAAGATGCTGAAATCCCTCTCCTTCTGACTTGTCCATCGTTCCAATTTGGAGCGCCCCCTTTTTAAATCCTGCTGCTCATCATCAGAGGAAGCATCTTCCCTGTGCCTTTTAGAAGAGTGACCAACTCCTTGCTCACGGGTGCCTCTCAAGCCCTAAAAGGGCAAAATAAGCAATCATGAGAAGAGAGCCCAACTCAATCATCCATTATTATCAGCCAGGGTCATATACAAAATTACAAAAGCCAAAAAGGGATGATGAACAACTGGCAAAATGTGCATGGATTATCCGGGATTAGTGAAAAAGTTATCAGCTAGTAACATGTTGCTCTACTTGTATTGTTTATCCTACTGCCCTCCTGTACTACCCTCCTACTGCTCAAACCATAAACCTCATTTTAAGGGGAAATGATAGATATAGGCTGGCTCAAATGCAGCTAACATGTGTCCATTGTTAAGAAAAAAAGTATGTGCACTAGTCTCAGTAACAAAAATGTGCTTCTGGTCATGCAGAGGTTAAAGATGTGAAGATTTCAACAGCAGAAGACATCACAAATTAGGCGAAAACTAAGTTACTAATACAATCTTCCAATTTTGGTTTTTGTTTTTAATGTTCTTTTTTTTACAATGGAGAAAGGAAGAACTGAACCATCACTCAAGCTTGAAACATAAAAGAAAATAGTTCCAAACAGTCTATGCTACATATTGTCAGAGTTATGCATCATTAAGTATAAGATTCCATTGTTGTGAAAAAGAAAAAAGAAAAAACTGCGATTTGATTATATGTCATCCAAATCAAGCTTGCACCCTATCTACCTTATTTCTGAAGGAAAAAAAAATACAATAACTATTTGAAGAAAAAAACAAACAAATTATGCACGAGACCTGATGTCAAGAATGGTACATACCATCTCCTTGCTACGACCACTTTGGTCGTCTTGATGTCTTCTGGAAGTGATTGAAGTGCTGATATCAGCAATTTCAATTTCTTTATTCCTTCTTGAATTCTCTTTATGTTTTCTATCATGGACCTTTTGACTATCAGCACGTTCATTGCGAGTACTTGATCTCTCTTTTCCAGATCGTCTCTCATCAATATTCATTTGATTTCCCCGTGAATGAGCATCCTCTCGTCCCCTATGATGTGAACTTTCCTCCTCAACCCTACCCCTTCTTTTGGACTGCTCACCATGTCGCACAGTCTCTTTATTTTGGTGCTCCTTATCAGAGCTGCCTTTGTTTTCATCCTTTGCCCTAGCATGGCCTACCCATGCTTTGTCTTCTGAAACACGCCCACCCCTTGCAGAAACTCGTCCATCATCTCTTTCCCTCTTTGGTAAAATTTCTTCATGTGATTGCTTAAGCCTATGCCACTCCTCCCTTTCTCTTTGTCTGTCACCTCTCTCCCTCTGCAACCAGCTTTCATCTTTGTGCCTGACAGAGTGGTGGTCATCAGGATTATCCCTGACTTTCTGCTGGTCATCTCTTTTACGCTGATCTAAAACTTCATCCCTTTCACGCTTTCGGTGAGTGGTAGTATCTCTGTGGCCCTGTAGAAGTTCTTTATCTATTTGGTCCCTCCTCATGTATTCCTCATCTTTCCTTCTCTTGCCATGGTAATCATCTATATGTTCATACCTGCCCTTCAGACTGTCTTCTCTTTCCCTGGGTCGTGATCCCACATCCTTATCATAAAAGACCCTACAGCTGCCATTATCTAACTGCTTTCTTGACTGCATATACTCATCTTTGTCACTCCTCTCACTTTCACGAATCTTACTCCTGTGCCTGGATCCCATTTCATCACCACGTTCCCTCTTCCGTGGTTCTTCAGTTCTAATCCTTCTGCTATAAGGATCATCATCCCTCCTTTGCCATGCTCCATCAAGAATTTCCCTCTCTTTACGCCTATGAAGCGCATCATTTTTAAATTGTGAATGATGAACAGAGCTAGGATCCCAATCCCTATACGAATAAGAACCCTCCCTCCCTTTGAGTGACATTTGATTTCTATCCGGTTCCGGTCTACCATCACGGCTTTTTCTTTGGAATCCCTGTTCCTTTTCATCAAGGTGACTCTTGATGCCTGCAGAGTGAGATGAACGTCCTTGAATGACTTCCTCCTCAACCCCATCCCTCCACTTCTGATAATCCCTACTGCTTCCTGATCTTGCTTTGCTGTTGTCACTACTTCTTGCAGCCTTGGAGTCTTCACCATCATCAAGTTCTTCATCAGAAGATTGTTCAACTCGTGAAGTCAACTTTTGATGGTTTGGAACTCCATCATTTACATTCGCAGCCATTTCCTCTTTTTCCATTCCAGAGTTTTCATCACCCGGTAAAGGCTCATCTTGATCACCGCTTCTATGCTGAACATTTGACTCACGGGCAGCCCCATGTGAGACAGGAGATGAGATCAACGGACTTCGTCTGCCATCCACGCTTTCCACTGATCCTTCCTTTTGATTGTCAGGAAATTTCATGTCTCTTGTACTCCTAGGAGATCTGTCACGTGCTCTTCTCTGTGTACCCCTATTTTCTCCAAAACTACCACCAGTAGAACTGGGAGTCTGGTCCCCAGAACCAGCACGTTGGACTGGCCCTTCTGGATGGAAGGGCAAACTTTCAACGTCTTCTGGCACACTAACATTGAATGGCCTTTTCCTTCCAAGTGAATCACTCTTTCGATTATTGTGCGCGTGAGGAAAACCATTGGAGTAGGCCTTGTCATCCTGTCGAAGGTCTCCCTCACCAATGGCACTTCCACCCTCTTTGGAAGGATCAATTTCAGTTCCGTCTGGGATACCATTTCCTGCGGAGGAATCATCATCTAAAGAGTCCTGCAAGACAATCTGTTTAAGATACAGACCACTAGTTAGCTTCTATGACAAAACCTTAGATACGAGCACATAGGGACAGAATCAACACACTAAAGAATGATTTGATTAGTACTTCAATGACAGCATCTGAGTCACGCATTCGCTGTGGCCGGTTTTCACATGAGGGGAAACGTTCGCCATAACCACTTTCCACCTGTATTGCTCTTCCAGTTGGCTGGCATAAGATAAAATTACCCAATGAGATTTAAAACTAAGCTTTAATGATATACATAGTTACAAAATTAACACATGCTGTCAAAGCATGCAGATATCAAACAATATATTTATCTTGAAGACCAATATATCTATCTTGAAGAATATAAAACTGTAACAGGCAAGATATAGTTTGTAAGGAAGAAACTTGGAAGTCTATACATACAATAGGCGGACGCATGCGAGCAGATCCTTTTGCAAAATCACTTTGCCCGCCCTCTGACTTTCCCAGGTTTGTATTATCAGTAGGATACTCATGCATACCAGTTGCTGCTGCCAATTCTGGAGGCAGATCTGGATCATATTCCTGTGATGTAACTTTTCTATCAGTTCTATCAAAATTTGATTGCGGTGAAAAAACAATGCAAGAAAAGATGAAATGCATAGGTTCTCACAAGATGCATAACCTCTCCCTTACCTGTTCTGTTCGTCCACTTTCGTAGACACGGATTTTGCTTTGCATGGTGGACTCCAAACGAAGCTGTTCCTGCATATATTAAATATAGGAACAATTATAACCTTTGTTTATAAGATAGACAAAAAGATAATATGGATGTATTGTTACCAGCTGTTTGCAATAATCTCTCCAGCTATCATCATTTAATCCAAAGTTGAAATAGTCTGAAGTATCAGCACCAGGATATTTCCAAGGTTTTTCCTCAAAACCTTCAATGTCCACATCAAATATGGTCCTGAAAATCATCAAGCATTTTTACTTTAACAAAAAAAATAAAGAGCAGAAGTAATTTCCTGATACCAAAAGATGACAAGACACTTCAAAACAAATAAAAGACTGCTCATACAGTGTAATCTAGAATATAAAAATAATGAAGAAAATGTTATAACTTTCCAAATATGTAACCTAGAATGTAGATTTAAGCACTAGAAAACTTCATGATATCTTCCAACCGAGAACAAAAGAAATACACAACAGTGTGAAACTATCATGGAAGTCAGCAGAAAACAATCCAGTTCATCACATATATGGGTAACTTAAAACTTATCATGAATATTACTTGTGAGAAGGAAGTGTGAATTCAAGTCCACCCCCAAAACCGCGACCACCCATATTGTTGCCCCAGCCAGGTGTACCAATGCCGGAATGAAAATTTTTCTGCATCGGAGTACCATTTTTTAATCCAATTGGTCTCCAGTCACCTCTACCTCGACCAGGTGTTGGACCCATGTTTACAAGTGGACGAACTTGACCTGGGACTCCAGGACCAGAATTAGTCGGTCCAGGCATTGGCACAGCACCTGGTCTCACATACTGCATAAGATACAAAACAAACAAATTTAGCTACAAAAGCGTAGCATGTTTCTAATGTTGCATATTACATCATTTAACATATTTCTGATTCAAGTAAGAAACAATACAATTGCTTGCTCATGTATGATCATATCACATAATATATTACAAGTCAGACACATAAAACATTTCAAAATGATATCAAACCATCTACCCCACAACTAAAATCATGAAGACATATCAGAGCTAGAACATAGAATTGGCCAAAGAAAAAAAATTTGAAGTTGTAGAATAAGTCTAGAACTTCAAGAACTCCCACTTGGGAATTAGAGAGAGATAGAGAGAGAGAGAGAGAGAGAGAGAAAGAGGAATCAAGACATATTCAAGAATTCATTAGTTGGGCGCTAATTGTTTGAAGGGGAAGGGGAGCAGCCAAGACCTATTAGACCGACATAGCAAACAGTTGAATAGGTTTCCAAGATGCAAAAACATCATAACAAAGAAGTTATAGGATTAGGTAATCAATAATGGGACCTGAAGTAAAACAATCAAAACCACTTCATGAAGATAGAGCACTGAAGCAAAACTAGTTTATTCTATTCACATCTTCACTGGCAGTGAAGTTCACCTATCTAAGATTAAAAATTCAGAACAACTTGCACGATGCACTACTGTTTTCAGAGATTCAAGCAATATTCTTTCTTATTTAGACATGAAGTGTACAGCTAAGTACAGGATCACACAGTATATAATGTGGAATAGCTACACGACTCTGTGAAAGGAAAATGTGTATGACCAATGAGAGTGTATAGATTTGAAAGTCAGTAATCTTCCTGGAAATTCAGAAACCATTAACAACTGTAATAGATTAGCACTGTAATCCTCAATTCTTCAGCTCCGTATAGGCGCCTCAAGCCTCACTGTAGTTAAATATGCCACAGAAAGGCAACACTGAAGATCCATGGCATACAAGCCACTTACACTGGTGAAGAAATCTGAATATCAGAAGTTGCAAGGGTTGTATAATATCCAGGAGTTATCATTGATCAACATTGAGCTTGTGATTGATCAAGAAGAGTAGATACAAACAGCTTAAAACAAAAAATCAGCCAAGTAAAATTCAAGTTGCCAATAAAATTCAAGATTAAGCATCGAGTAAACCACTCTTTGTATTGACTTCCATTAAAATTTTCATGTAGCATACACTCTAGTAACTAAAACAATGCCAATCCAATTCCAAATTATTAATTTCACTAAACTAACTAACTATGACATTCACATTGTACAATGCAGGTAATTTACAGTTCTAACTTTCTCATCAAGCAAGGGGAGACGAGATTGCCCCATATACAAAAAAGCTCCCTACTTTTTAATCAATATATTAACACAGCTAAACTAACCTTAAACTGGGAATGAAATGGATGATACCCATGATTGCTATACCCAATTTTCGGCGCCACCATCGGACCTCCTCCTCCTCCACCACCTCTCCCAGCCTCCCCCGTCTCCTTCCTCTCGCCTTCCGCCGCCTGCTGCCCCTCTTCTCCCCACTCCGGCTCCTCCCCGGCATGATTGAGCTCACTCTCCGCCATGATAACCAGCCCGTCGTCATCATCCTCCTCGCCATTGCCTCTCTCCATCCCCATTGGGTTGTTATCATTCAACACAATCTGCAAGTCATCCTCACTATCATCACTGTCCCAATCATCGCCGCCGTCCTTTCTCGAACCTTCCGGGTTGTTATTCTCCGTATTCCTCACCGGCGCCGTCCCGGAGAGCCCCGGAATCACGGCATCCAATCCCATGCCGGGAATCTCATTAGTACTCTCCTCCTCCTCGATATCGAAATTCACCTCCTTTTCATTCAAATCCGAATCTTTAGTCTCCAATTTCACATCTCTCGCCTCCAAAACCCTAGAATCGGCGTTAGGAGCCGAATCGGGAGCTAGGGTTTGGGAATTGGGATTGGATTGAGGCGGAGCAGGGGGGAGGATCTCGTCGTCGGCGGGCTCGGTTTTGAGGTTGAAATCGATCGGACGGTGGAGAGGCTGCGGCGGCGGCGCTGCGGCGGAGGACGGCTGGGATGAGGACTGGAAGGATTGGAGGACGTCGGTGTAGAGATCTCCGAATTCATCGTCGTCTTCCATCTTAATAGAAAGATAGAGAGATAAAGGTGAAGAGGGAAAAGAGAGAGGAGGGTTTTGAGGTCTCTCTGCAAAAGCGAAGAAGAAGAGCAATGGCGGAAGAGAGCCCAATGTGTGTGTTTTGTGTTTATAGAAGAAAGAAGAGAACTTTGAAATGTTGCGTTTTATGTGCTCTCTTTTTTTTATTATAGAAAATTTCCGAATTTGTTTCGGGCAATTAAGACCACAACAATATCTTACATACACGACGTGTATCTACACTTACATATGTGAATGATTAAGATTATAAGACATAATATTTTTTTTAAACTTTTTTATTAATAACTCACACACCCTACATATGTCGTAAGGACTTTGAACATATGACCTCAAAGTTGTCAGTTAAACACTTTAACCAATCAAGTCACAGCTCACTGACAATTATAAGACATAATATAAAAATATGGTGATCAAACATATGAATTTTTATAGATTGTGTATTTGCACATCGTGCATACAAGAATTTTTCAAGTACGACTTGTTAAGGAGAATTTAAATTTTGTAATATTAACGTCATTTGGGTATTTTATTTGTTTTGTGTAGGGATTTTGTTTCCCTTTTTGTTGTGTGTTAGGGGTGGAAGTGGGAGATGTGGCAATGTTGCCAATGGAGGACTTTTAGAAATAGGTAGTGGCTATGGTGTGGCAATTTTGGTTGGGGGAGAATCCTTGGTTACTTACAATGATTTTTGGCTGTGTCTAACTTATATGTTTCATCTAATGCAATTTGTGATGTTGACAGAGAATTCTAGTGTATGTTAACTTAACGATAAATAAGGGTAAACAAACTACGGATGTAAATTATCTTGAGAAAAGACTAAACCAGTAGAAATCAAAATAGTTTACTTGATGTCACCTTACAATATGTTAATAAGCTATACACAAATTTTGTTCTCCACCAAGCAAGAGCACAACTCTTGATGACATGACTTTATATTACAAGCATGTGCATAACACTCTTCATTTAAACTCGTTGTCCCCCATATAGTATCTGTCATTCAGGTCGTATTGGTGTGCATAACTTCTCAACCATCATAATTTTGTTTTCTCAAATAAAGGTGGCTGTTCTCGAGCATTAATTAATAATGTTGCACAGGCACAGACACAGACATTGACACGGCGACACGGCAAATTAAAAAAAATATAAGATCCGACACGGCTTTGACAATGTAAATAATTAATATATTTATGTATTTTAATACATAAAATGCATACTAAAAACATGAGCTTGAGACTATATGCGGTTATCAGCAAATAGATGCTGCAATTGAATGAAGATTAGGAAATCCGGTGATTAATTTGAAGTGGAAAAATGAGATGAAGGAATATGGGAAGAGTAGAAATGAGAGATTAAGTTGTAGTTTACAAACTAGGTTAGACTATTAGAGTTTAAACATTGACTAGGAGAGATATATCATATATCAATACTCTTATTATTATTATTATTATTATTATTATCATTATTATTTCTGTTTAAAGACTGTGATAGTTTTTCTTTTGGGTTTATGTTTTCTTTTTAAATTGTAATTACTGACGTGACGTGTTGAATGATGACATAACGTGTCGGTTAAACCGTGTCGGAAAAGTCAACATTTTGTGACAAGTGTCCGTGCAACATACATATTTGTGAATTTACTTTTGTTGGGTTAAAAAATCCAAAAATGAAATTAACCCCAAAAGCACAGAGTTACCAAGCAACAGTAAAAAAGTGACTAGAAGAAACGAGATGGTGAATCACTCCATACATCATCACTGAAACTTGTGAAAGACTCGTGCTTTCCAAATCGGATCCCAAAATCAAAGAGAACAAGAAGAAGAATGATCGGAGTCGGGAAGATGAAGCAGTACTCCAACGTCCTCGACAGGCCTCTCAGCAAAGGAAAGCAAGAGGTCTTCTCTCTCTCTTTCTCTCTATAGCTCACACACTTTTGTTTCGTTATGCATCAAATTACTTGATCTGAACTAAATGGGTGTGAAATTAATGGATCTCTGTTTGTTGGGTACTCAAAGTCAGGGTAAAGATCGAAACTTTGTACTGAATTGACCTTAATTGGAGTGAAGGGGACCTGGATCTTTTCTCGGTTTGATTGAATGTCAGCGTGATTGTGATTTGGATTGTGTATTGATTTTGGGGTTTTGATGCTTGTTTCAGGTCAGTTTGAGTGCATTTGCGTTCTTGTTTTCGGAGCTTGTGCAGTACAATCAGACCCAAGTTGACAACATTGCGGAGCTAGAAAGAAGGTGATTCACATTCTTGGTATTTCGGTTTCGTCTGGCATGTGCTCATTTAGGTTCAAATATGGTTAGTTTAGGGGTTTCATTAGATTTCTTAGACAAATGTGAATGAATGGAAGTTCAGTTTATGCAGTATTCTCTAAGCTCTAGCATACTCTTTCACCTGAAAATGGGTTTTGGATGTTATTTTAGATTGCTGTGCTACTATAGTTTGGTAATTGAGTGCCAAATAATTCAATGAAAATCTTTAAGTGAAGAAAGTAAGGATATCGGGAATTGTTGTGACAGAAAGCAAAGACTTTCCTGTTCACTCTGCATCATCTTATTTTACAGTTCTAGTTTAGTAATTCTGTGCTTCAAATTTCAACATGATTTATGCACGATGGATCAGGCTGGAAGATGCAGGCTATGCTGTTGGAGCTCGAGTTCTGGAGCTTCTTTGCCATAGGGATAAGGTATGACTTCTAGTTCTTGAACTGAAATATGTTTGAATAACGGACTGTTTACTTCATTTTGGCAGTAACTAAGAAATAAAAGGCAGATTTCCATTTTTTGGGTTTATAAGATGTCATCTATCCATAGGTTGCTCCAGTCTAAATGAAACATGGGCTGTTTTGTGAACAAAATTCTAGGTTAAAGGAGATTGCACAAAATCGTTAATGCACTTCTGCATATTCTTGCACTACCGTCTTGCAATCTCACCATCATGTTTTGGAATCTAGAATTCTAATCATCTGTAATAAACTAAATGAGTTTATTGATTTAGTGTGATTTGTGGGTGTAGTCTGGGGGACTGCATGGGTGCTTAATTTGACACAAATGATGCTGATGATTCTGTCTTGCTATAGGGAAACAGAAGGGAGACACGATTATTGGGTATCCTATCTTTTGTGCATAGCACAGTATGGAAGGTGTTATTTGGAAAGGTGAATGTTTTTCGATTTCTTTAAACTCTATTTGCCATATTTGGGGCAAGTTTTATGGCTGAATTCCAAACACACAGACTTATTGTTGATTCACATATGCATATACGGGTGCATGTCTGTTTGACCTATGCACATGAAATTCTGTGATGTACTTAAACAGTTAAACCTAGTGTTAACCGGTTTTTGGTGCATGACAATTAGGTAGCTGACTCACTTGAGAAAGGCACTGAACATGAAGACGAATACATGATTAGTGAGAAGGAACTCCTTGTGAACAGGTAACAGTTTATGCAGTAAAATGAAGTCTTTGAAATAATACCATGTATCGTAAAATTTGTTTTTCGGTTTTCATTATCATCTTACCATCTTTTGATTGTAGATTTATTTCAATTCCAAAAGACATGGGAACCTTTAATTGTGGAGCCTTTGTTGCTGGAATTGTAAGGGTAAGTGCTACTCTCTTTCTTCATTATCAATTAATTCGTCCAGTTCTTATAAGGTCTCATGGTAATTGTCTTTTACTATGAAGGGTGTTTTGGAAGGTGCTGGTTTTCCAGCTGTGGTAACAGCTCATTTCGTACCAGTGGAAGGTCTGCAACGACCTCGGACAACCATTTTGATAAAATTTGCTGAAGAGGTGACTGTTAACTTTTTCTGAATTAGCATTCCATACACAAACATTGGAGTTTCAAATGCATAGGCAGTTGGATGCATTTCAGCTAGATTTGATGGGAGTGGATGTTTGAATTGTACGTCCATAGTCCATTGGCCCTGTACATGTGCAGGTCCATCAATTTTGATCTCGTTTGATGTTCCAACTGTGCAATATCTTTATATTTTTTTTACTCTATTTGGCCATATAGTAGCTTTGGTTTTGAGGTTCCACTTCTGTCTTGCTTTTGTATTCTGATGAATCTTTTTCTATTGCAAGGTACTACGAAGGGAAGCAAGGTTGGGTTGATGCTGAGTCCACAATCATCATATCTTACATCTAGCTTAAGATTCTCCTTATTATGATTGAAAGTGATCTCACATCTGGGTTGTCAAGCAAGTGACTTTTCACCTCGAATCATACTTGTGTTAGCTATTTCGCGATGCTGATTTGAAAGTAGCAACGATTGTAATTTGTACGCATGGCTGTGATCCAATGAGGAGAGAAGTAGAAAAAGAACAAGGAAAGATACAGTTACAGATGCGTATAATTTAGTTATTGGTAGGAACTTTGATTTATGGCCTTGTGGTTAAGCTGCAGAATGTGGATTAGTACTTCAATCGACCACAATATCTTATGTATTTAATCTGTGTTGTGGTGCGGAAGATTAGAATTGGCTTGTTACTGATATTTTTTATTTGCATCTGCTCAGCGACTGTTTTTAGAGCAAACAATAGTTGGTTTAACCAGCAGCTCAAACTGACATCAAGTAGCATGCTGCTTTCTTAACTTACAGCTGTGATCAGCAAGGATTTTCACTCCCCAAAAATATGTTACCTTGTCAAACACAAATTGGATGTTATTCCTTCTCAAATCTCAGAGGTAAAGACCTGCACCGGGCCTCAAAGAAATACAAAAAGGCTGACAACAATGGTGCCTAATCAGTGTACACCAGACGGAAAAAGATGCTTGGCTTCTATCCCTATATCCACCTCTCTATAATGTATCATAAGCATCAATGAACTGAGCTTCAGGGATACAATAAGTTGTTCAGAACTCAGCTTTGTCGAGGTCTTGCAACCTTATGTTCCCAGAGCAAGTAGTTGCAAAAAGCACATAAAAGAGGAGCAATGTTTAACACCTAACAGTAAATTTATACTACCAGTAAAACCATGGCAACATCTCCCAAATCCTAGTCACATTGTCAGCAGTATTCTCTGATACTGATCCTATCCCAGAGAAAATAGTGCACAAAACATAGATAGAGAATGAAGTAAGAAACTACAGAGTATGTTAGATTCATCAGCCACTTAGCAATAACAGTACCAACACTCTGAATTGGTGCATAAAACCGAATAAATTTCCAAAACATTATGGAACTTATAAACTTGGTGGACATAATTGCTAAAGGCCTGACACAGTAAACTTAGATAACCTGAAACAAGCACCAGATAGTTGAAAAAGTTCCCAAAGCAAAGACTTTATATAAACAAAACGCACACTGAGGAAAACAGTGACAGTTCCAGTTAGCACCTGTTGCTGAGAATGCGCAAATCCCTAAGAAAGAAAACAGAAATTGAATCATAGAAGACTTCTAATAGCTGCAAGCAGTTCAATATCCAGGAGAACAAAAGATAACAGCAGAAAATATAAAAAGAGCATACGGAAAACTTGCAACAGGCACACACTTGTACTCTAACGAAACTCAATAATTTTTATTAATATTTCATGTTCTATTTAGATTTTCAATGAGAATTATGTCCATCCTCAATACCAAGACCATACAAGACACCAGCATATTTCTCAGGAGACCCACTAAAGAAATTGTTTTTCAACTTCATGAAGGTAAAACTGGTGAGTAAACTATCAGAACCAGCTTGGTGAGAAATGCCAACTCTCTCCACATCTAACAGCTCCGCCAGCTTGTTCAACCCACCATGGAGGCTGTTGCAGAACCTCATCAGATGCTTGACATCATAAATTGTAGGGAAGTACAAATTGATCAATTCAAAGAACTTTGCCTGCAAGTCTGGAAGGTCTTTGCAGGTAAGCAGCTTGAGCAAGTAGCCGAAATCATATCCACTATGGAAGGTCACCCAAACCACATTTTCATTCAGCACAATACCAGAGGTCATCAACAGCTCACTGAACCTACGAGCATCGATACCCTTCTCATTGTTCTTCTTGAAATCCATTCCACTGTGGGCCAATAACTCAATCGATTCCGGAGCATACATATCCTCATTGAGATTAAAGTTGCAGAAATTGAACTGCCACACACAGTACTTGTCAGTTCCACAGGTGGGCAGGTTCCCATTCTCGTCCGAAAACGTGAGACCCAGCTGAATCAACTTCAACAGGTCCACATTGAGCTTCAGGGTCTGATAGTTATAATCAAAGCTGTTCTTGAAAGTGCCCAAAGCGCGCGAAACGATACCTGGAAACTCTGTATCCATAGCTATATAAGGGTATTCATCCACGATATTCCGAATCAACTCAAATTCCGCATCAAGATTATCATTCCAAACTTCCCTAATATGAACATCATCACTCTTCATCACAAAAGACATTTCTTTGATACAAATTGAAGCAGATAACAAAACCCAGAATGCCAAAAACCATAAATCTGCACAGGAATCCAATAAAACCCAAAATCAAAACACACCCATATCTGAAAACCCTAGAAAATCAATACCGCAAAATCAAAAACTTATAGAACTCACCTCCACAATTGACGACCTGGGCGTTTTAGAAATGCAACGATTGAAGCGAAAAGAGGGTTTCCCCTTGTGATTATGTTGAATGAGATTTGAGGGTTTTAAATTGAAAAGGGTTTTATGTCGTTTTGGGAAAGAACGCTGTAAAAAAGAGAGAAGCCTTTCCTTGCCTTTGGAACAGCAAGGAATAGCTACTAGTGAGGTGAATGGGGGAGAGAACCTAAGGAGCTTGGGGTTTATATATGCCCTAACTTTGACATTTCTTGCGCATTTTGCCCTTCATTTTCTCGTATAAACTTCGTATTTTCGTTTTCTCTAAGAGTCTCGAAATCTCTTCCAACATTGGAGAACGCTCTCCCGGAGAAGGGCAAGGTGTATTTAGTTTCCTTCTTGAGAGAGGAATCGTTTTGGTTGTGTGTTTCTTGGAACCATTCATTGCAATTCTGAAGTCATATTTTTGGATTTGGTTTCATTTGAGAAAATGGAGTGTCACCTTATTAAGGTCCTTGTTGTTTTATACATTCAGAAATGCAGCAAATGCCTCCTATTTGTGAATATTTACAAGTGAAAGATCCAGATAACTAAGGTCCAGTTCTTTCAACTCCCAATAGATTAGCTGAGGACTGAGGTCATGACTTCATTGCATACGCTGCAGATATCCTTTGCACACCACTGTTGTTAGGTTCATAATAGTCATCATCAGGAGCATTAATTTCATCTACATGATAGCAGTCATAATATCAGGATTCATTATTAGCACTAAAACTAGGTGCTGTTGTTGTTTTTGTTGGTCATAAATTATGGACCCTGCCAATGCTGCACAACATGCTACATTCATCATTTGGAGCAAATCCAAAATCAGTACTACATGATCCAGCCAAATTGGACAAGAATTCTCACAACCCTGCACCTAGGACAGAAATCTAATCGAACTATGACTAGCTAACATAACCCATATAGGAACCGTAATCAAGTTGACCCATCTACACTGAAAGTATGCCACACTGCCACAGGTCTCCTGTTGCCACTTTGAACAGCTATATAGAAACAATCAAAAGAACAGGATAATGGTGCTCAACACCCCTACATGAAGTATGACTCATGTGCTATTTATTATTTTGTTCCAGGCTAGAAGCATCATCAATACAATTTGAACAAATATTGTACATCAAATGATTATGCTTCTAACAAACAACAGCAACCAAATTGAGAGCATGTAAGATACCAAACTTTGCAAATTTCCATCAAAGATGAACTTCAAGTTACAACAAATTCAGGAAGAAAGACCATAAATCACATTACAAGTATGTCATTGACCTTACCATCAGTCAGTTTCGACCAAGTGGGAGAGATCGACAAGAATATGTCTCCTTAAACTTTTTTGTGCTCGAAGAAGTAAAAATCGAAGCATAAACTTCCTTAGTAGCATTAGCCGGGGCTACATCCACTGCCTTAAACTTCTTCACCGCAGGACCATTACTCCCACCCTTCACATTATCCCCACCATTTCCAACCTTCCCATTCCCCTCCACCTTCGCCAAATCCTTCTCCCCACCCTTCCCATCAATCCCATGCTTCGTACCACTTAACCTCGCAGCCTCCACACCCTCCTCCTCCCCATTCTTCACCTTCTTCACCTTCTTCACCCTCGTTTTCGCCTTCTCAGCCTCCATCCTCTCCCTCAGCGCCGCGACCTCCTCCTCATTCCCATTGATCACAATCTTATCCTCCTCCGAAAAACCCACATGACACACTAAACACGCGGAGGACTTCACCTCCTTCAACGCCTTGGCGCTCAACACATGCCCGCAGCTCCTCAGCGCCAGAAACTTACTCTTCCCATTGAACTCCAGCCCCGTAATCGGGCACTGAAACCTCGGCCCACTAACCGTCGCCTGAGACTCCAATTCCTTCCCGGAAATCGAAGCGAAATGCACAGGGATCATGTCCTTCAACCCCTTAATGTGTCCGAAAGCCTTCGGCACCTTCTTCCCCAACAATGCCTCAACCAAAGCCTCCTTGTTAAACACATTCCCGATCAAATCCACGACGCAAGGATCCTTCAACGGCTCATTCGAAAGCGCGCAGTTCAGAAACTTCGAGAGCCTCTGCTCGTAGGGGTCGACCTTGTCGGGCTTCTTCTCGGCGTACATGTTGAGGTAGCAGTCGCGTGACTCGGCACCGGTGGCGCCGCCATCGCCGCCGCCGCCGGGGGTTCTGATTCGGAGAAATAGGGTTGAAAGAGGGGGGATTTGGAGAGGGGTGGAGTCGAGCAAGGGTTTGCCGTTGAGGGTGAAGAAGAGGGAGGGGAGGGCTTGGGGGAAAAGAGAGAGCTTGAGGTGGTGGAGAGTTGGGGTTTGGATTGGGGATAGGGTTAGGGTTTGGGTTGGGATTTGGAGGTCTGGGGATTGGAGGAAGATTTGGAAGGATTGGGGATTGGGATTCATCGTGATGGGTTTGTGAGATTGGGAATTAGGGTTTTGAGGATTGCTGGGAATTTGGGGGTTTTATATGTTGTGATTGTCAGACTCAGATACAAGGCGAAGTCGGTGGTGCTGCTCGCGCTATTTTTCTTTTTATTTAAATAAGTGTATAAAAATTCTTATAATTTACACGACATAATTTTAATGGTTCGTAATAATTTATATGTTTTATCATTATATTTTTATATTATTTTCTCTAATCATCATTTATGTATGTATGTATGTGAAGATACATACGTCATATGTTTTTAAAGAAGATATACTAAAATAATAAAATATTAAAAGATAAAATAAAATCAAAAGACGTGAGTTTTATAATTCGAGAGTTACATCGTCCGTGATGGATTTGTGTTTTGATCTTGATTTAATTTGGAGACCCTTAACGAGTTTGATATGGACTGCTGAGGCACGTCAGAGTGCAACCATATATAGGTTTGTTGACTAAAAGTTTAAGTTGTGATCGAATATTGATTGGACTATTTAGTTGTGAAATTGTTGAGTCAACATATTTGACTAAGCAATCAAGTAAATTTTTTAGATGGTATCGATTGGAATGCATCGTTCTGACTAAACATTGTAGGCATCTTCATACATATATATATATATATATATATATATATATATATATGTGTTAAGAAAAAGAAAAAAATTGTATAAATCAAAGTCTCTATGTCAACCAATGTTTATCTTATTAAAGAGCAAGACTTAAAACTTCACTAGAAACTCTAAATTCCAACACATAGTGAAATGACTAGAAAGACAAGAATTAGTAGTAGTATCTATTACAAAATCAGCTTTGCGAAAGACATGCTTGAAGTTAAAAAGGACAAAACTAGTTGTAATCTAGATTATGCTCAGCATCACTAGCGGTCTAGCATCTTAATTTATATGTTTGACATGGTTAGATATGGTTTTTAATTAAGATATCATCACGAACCACGTGAATTGATTAACAATGATATTACAAGACAGTTGTTGTTAACCAGTTAATGTTAAACTGCCACAATTACCTAAATACATGACTCAAATGCAACAAATGTACAAAGTCGAATGAAAACTCAAATTCTTTTACCGAAAACATATGGGTGGAGGTATGTACGATCAACTTTTATGGTCATAATTACTTATTTCAAGGAAAGAGTAAACGATTCAATCACACGCTTGAACATGAAAAATATAACTTGAAAGAAGTAATGTGGCTTATGAAATTCAAAATTCTTATTAAAAATATTGTGAACAAAGGCTAGTATAAAGTCACATGATATGGTAAAATTGATCGAGCTATCATGTTAAGAGTTGAAATCTCAACTCCCACCAGATTTGTGGCCAATAGCTTTGAGGGAGCTTCTAGATTTATGCGCTTGCGAAGAAAGATTAATATAATTGTATGACTTTATTTGAGTATTCTCGTGGATGTGAGTCAGAATTATGACTAAGTGGTTGTGTTACTAACTTGTTAACATAACGCAAGCGAGTTGCTTGCTCATTCTTAATAAATAAATAAAACAAAAAAATCAAAAGGCTAGTATCAAAAAATATTTATAAAAAAACAGGATGAAGTGTAGGGTATGATAGTAAATTGATAGTAGGGTTTTAGGGTTTTCTTTTTTTTGGTCATAAATTTTTAGGGTTCTTCTCGTGAAGTTATAAGAGGCACGCGCCCTGGTCGCCTTCTTCACTTCTCCTACAAAAACTGTGCGGCTACTCAGATCTGTGCCTCCGTCGAACTCCGTCAAGGTCCGCCGTTTTCTCTCTGTCTTCATCACACTATAGTACGTAACGTTCATTACTGTATTTACTTACATCTCTGTTTCTGTGAACACTGAAAAATATGTATGAAACTGAGAAACATGTTTAGGAATATTTCAAAGTCTAAACTGTTAAATCTCATTGTGATTGAGGTTTTTGAGCACTAAAGTTAACACGTTCTGGGTTGCTTGTGCTGTCTTCGAACTGGGTGATGAGTTGGTTGGGAACTAGTAACAATTTGGATTAGTAACATAGAAACTGAGTCAGAAGTCATTATTGTTTGTATTGTTAGATTGTTGTTGTTATTAGTATTATTGGGTTTCGATTGTTAAGTTGTTACGAGGACTTTACCTCGTAATGGTTTCAGAGGTGTTTCACATTGTTTTTTGCTGTCATTCCACTGTGAACAGGTTATCTGAGATCAACAAACCGCAAGATGTCAGGGTACGTGGACAATTCTTTGTACTATTGTTTTCTCATTAAATGTAGTATGGAATACATAAAATTATACTTAGTCTTCCTTATAACACCGATTTTAAAATTGGCATCGTTATGTGAGACATGTGATGGTTCAGAGTCCTGGTTTGGGAACGACAAAGAGAATTTATGAACAATTTAATCCTGCACTTGTATTTTTTGTGAGAAAATAATCAGTTGCGTTATTATACCTGCATCTAGTTTCAGTCTATCATTAAAACCAGCGCATGCTAAGTCTAAAGGGCTAGTTTTGCTCCAACTATGGTTCTGACATAGGCTAGTTGTGTTCATTATGTATCTATGTTTTGGGATTGCACACAGAATGGCTGATGTTAGTATTGTCAATGTAGTTACCTTTCTAATATAGGCTTGTTGCTTTTGTTCTTTCACTCGGGTCAGTTCATCAGTTCAGCAGACGGGGTGTCTGAATGTAGTTTGCTGGCCTATTGTATTGGTCTGATATATGATAGTTGCTTTTTGTTCTGCATCTAGCATTCCATGTTGTCTTAAAGAGGAAAGGAAAACTGGAATTTTTTGCAAGTTGTGCAAAGTTATTACATTCCCTGTCAGTCCTTAAGATGTGAACTTGCACTTTAGAGCTATGATTTCTTTCTTGGTTTCTCAAGTTTGGATTTCACTGAGTGCTGTTATAGTTTTGATTGATATATGGCATGCATTTCTATGTTTAATTAACTCTCTCTTTTTTCATTGCTTATACAGAGATGAAGCTGAGGTTCCCGTTACTGCTGAGCCTGTGGCTGCTGCTCCAGCTCTAGGTGAGCCCATGGACCTCATGACAGCATTGCAACTTGTGCTTAGGAAGTCATTGGCTCATGGTGGGCTTACAAGGGGTCTACATGAAGCGGCCAAGGTCATTGAGAAGCATGCTGCACAGCTGTGCGTTTTGGCTGAGGACTGCGACCAGGCTGATTATGTGAAGCTTGTCAAGTCCCTGTGCGCAGAGCATAATGTTAACCTAATGACAATTCCTAGCGCCAAAACTCTTGGAGAATGGTCTGGGGTAAGTGGAAATATTCAGTTATTGCTTTAAAGTACTTGTTTCATGCATCCTTATTTTGCCATTTTATGTTCCAGATTAGTTATAAACAAATGCATTTATTTTTCACCTGATTTTCATTGCCAATAGATCTATGTGCCAACTTTTAATTATTACTTTCCTAGCTTATGTTGATTTGGATTCTCTCTTCTCACAGCTTTGCAAGATTGATTCTGAAGGAAAAGCAAGAAAGATTGTTGGTTGCTCTTGCGTTGTTGTCAAGGTAATACTACATTCATTTGAGTGTGTTAATTCAGTATATATCCGGTTGTTATCTCTCCAAGCTATTTCTCTTTTTATGGTTTTGTTTACTTACCTTGGGGTCTATTGTTTTACAGGATTTTGGTGAAGATACAGAAGGCCTTCATGTTGTTCAGGAGTATGTGAAGTCCCATTAAACCTGGAAGAGGTTGGAGGTTGGACATTGAGGCCCTTTTTACTAGGGGTGGTGTTTATTAGATAGTCATGGACCTTCCTTAGTATTGCATCTGTCCCAACTTATAACATGTTTTTCTGATGCTCAAACCATCATATTTTGGAGTGATAATTTTGTTATGGATTCATTACCAATCTTTGTTTCCCTTGGTATCTTGTTCATCTTTCATTTCCAAGCAGATGATTTGAGTTGGATAACTGGTCCTATCCCCTGATTTTAGCACATCAGTTATATTGTTGTAGTCCATGGAGTCATTGCAATTTGATTGATTAGGCAACATCCTGGATGGAATTGTGGCCCTTTGAGTCTGGCTGAAGCTACACCAGGAAATACTTGTGTAGCACATTAGCTTTCAACTACCCTTCTTGTAGATATCACTATGGTTCTGTGTTATCATGCTTTGGTATCTGTGAAATTCAGAACTACATTTGTAGTATACACCTACTACCCTCCCAATAATTTGGGGCAGGGTACCCCATTTGCAACATGTTGTAGAAGCTTTCGTTTCATCCACTGGTCCTAAAGAACACGCTCTTTTGCTGGATACCACATCTCATCCAGTTGGTTGAGCATTTCAAAAGTGTCACTTGGGTCTAACTTGAATATGGTTTTGGCGGTTTATGACTTATCATTTCTTTATGGGCATATTGTCCATGACAAGAGCTTCTTATCATTATTCTGTTATTCGTTTTAACTAACATAGAACTATGTGCCTCAAATCCCCCCTTCCATAGCTCTCGTCTGAACTATGTGTAGCGCCCACCATACTTTAGCTAATTGCTAGTTGCAACTGGCTTTGTTATGTACAAATTGGGACTGTTGAACCCAGAAACAAATATGTTTTGTAGGCTTTAGAGGAAGTGTGTACGTCCAAGGCAGTAGAGTCCTGTCATTGGACCCTTTTAGGAAGTTTAACTGCACTATGTATATGGAGGGTTTTGCGAACCGGTTGGTGCGGCATTCTTTTAATGGAAATGAGCTATTGCTATTTGCATGGCTGGTATTTCAAGACTGAAGCTGCGAACTTTGAAACCTACCTAGCCTAAATTTCATTTGAAACCTTCATCCATGGGAAATGTTACTGCCTGTAAAAAGGATCAACGATTTCAAAACCATTATCTTATTCACGAAATCTATCTTTCTTGCTCATGTGAAATTAACCTTTCTTGCTCATGTACATAATCCATATTGCTCTCACCTTTACTGCATTTTTTTTGTATCTTATTGTTCCATATGACTTTTACTTTTATAGTCACTAGGTAAATTAAAATGAATTGTGTAAAGTTAATTGCACGTAAATGAGATATTGAAGGCAATTAAAAGTCTATTGTATTCTTGTTTGAGTACACCTAAATTCGAAAGTCAAAAGTCAACACATCCATTGTTTTTTGGATATTATTTAACATGTTAAATCTCGAATTTTTACTTTTAACCTTATTTAGGGAGTTGGTTTTAAAATCCGCTCCCCACAAAACACGCTCCATCAGACCAGTTCACCAAGTTATGTTACAAAACTAATTACAATGATCTAGGTAAGTTGCAAAACGAAATACGATGATCTAGGTAAAAAGCTAATCACACCTAAGCCAAACTTTTTCTTCAGGGCTTAGAAAAGAGATAGAACATCTCATGGCCCTGCTCAGCTTTAGTAATAGTACTTTTTTCCTTTTCGGCATAAAATCTCAGCAGGTTTTCATATTCACTCTCTCCCTACTTGTAGTTTATATGCTTGTTGCTCCTGTATAGTTTCAATAATTATTCATGAATTTCTTGATGTCAATATGATTATTACTTTCTTCATAGTTTTTGAAGTAATGGGACTCAATATTAGGTAGTCATCAAGCGTGGTTTGTCTACTTCATATTTTCCCAGGTGCAGTACGACGACGACTACTGCTGCTACCACTGGTCTTGTTAGTCGCTCACGCAAAACAAACTCCGGTAGGTTCAAAAGTCCTAATCATCTGATATAATTTTTTCTTACCCTTCTTCATAATCAAGATGGAAATGGAAACGTTCGCTATCTGATATTCTCTATATATTATATGTCTATTCAATACTGATAAAGATCTTAAGTTAGTCAGAGTTCAACAACTTAGTTCTGTCACTTGGATTAATTAATCAATGGAGTCAAATTCTTGTGTTACAAGTTGCAATTGGAGGATGATATATACTGTTGGCTAGTCGCCAAATATAAATACAAAGGATGGCTCATAGTTTCTAAGTATAATAACCATGAAGCAGCCCATCCTTCAACCCCTAATCTATGTATCACAATCTCTCCAAAAAAATCTATGTATCACAAAGTGTACCAAAACAACAGTATTCATTTATATATAGAGGTTACAGAGTACTATTACATATAGCATATGAATATTGCAAACAATGGATACCTAGAATCCTAAAGGGAGAGACAAAGATTAAGCTTTACTTCGGAGAGAACAATGGCAATGGATGCATTAGTGCCACAAAGTTAACAAAGGCGCATGCGCAGTAATAGCCTACTTGTCAAACTTAGAACCACCTAACCACCTCCCTCCCTTGTCCCATTTCACTGGGATCAAGTGAGGCTCACCTTCCCCTTATATAAACAACACCACACATACATGACCTCACAAACCAAAACCCGAACTACACCAAATATAAATACCACCACAACCACAAACTCAGTCCTCACTCCTCACCTTCACTATCTCTCTATAATTTGACTTGTAAAGCTCAATTCTTATAGTTCTACTCAAGCTTCAAGCATTTCAAGAGTTCAGTTTTCCTTTGGTTTCTTAAATCTTTGACAAAGAAATATGGCTGGAACTGGTTTGTTTACAGAGATACTGGATGGAGAAGCTTACAAGTACTACTCTGATGGAGAATGGAAGAAATCATCTTCTGGTAAACTTGTTCCCATCATCAACCCAACTACAAGAAAGGTTCACTACAAGGTTCAAGGTGATTACTTCTTTTCTTTTTTTCTTTAACCATGTTTATGATTTTTCATGCTTTGGTTCATTTTTGCAAAGTGAATTACAAGTACCCTTTATCTGGTTAATTGGTTCAGCTTGTACACAAGAAGAGGTTAACAAGGTTATGGAATCAGCAAAAACTGCACAGAAGTTATGGGCCAAGACTCCGCTTTGGAAAAGAGCAGAGCTACTTCACAAGGCTGCTTCTATCCTCAAAGAACACAAAGCTCCAATTGCAGAGTGCTTGGTTAAAGAAATTGCTAAGCCTGCTAAAGATGCTGTTACAGAGGTGTCCATAAGCATAACCTTTATCTTTTGATTTTTCAGTGCTTTTTTATTTTCCTGTGAAAAGTTTGGATTAAAGTTCGGGTTTTGTGAAGGTTGTGAGGTCTGGAGATTTGATCTCTTACACTGCTGAAGAAGGGGTCAGGATTCTTGGTGAAGGGAAGTTCTTGATGTCTGATAGTTTTCCTGGAAATGAAAGAACCAAGTACTGCCTGACTTCCAAGGTATATTAATTTGTACTTTTTACTATTTTGGTTTGTGCTGTTTCTCAGTAGAGAAGCCAAATTCTTCTCTTTTACTGTTGAGTTAATGGGATTTTTCTAGGTAGGTTGTTTGATGATGTAAGCCTTTGAAGAAACAAATGATGATAGCCTCAGAAACAAAAGATGATGATAACGTTTGCCTCTCTCATCTTTCTTCAATTTCCCTTCTTGGAAAGAGGGACCCTTCAAATTCTAGAATTAAAATCATGTTCAATGTGCGTTATTTTCTGAAGTTAGATTATAATACAGAGTGATTCTCATAGCAGTATATAATGATCAAGTAGTAGCATATACTTTGTAGTAAATTTGCTCTCATGGCTAACTGTTCTGTATCATTACCCTCATCATTTCTGAGAAATTTTGCTGAATACAACTGAATTTCCATTTCAGATTCCACTTGGTGTTGTTCTAGCCATTCCGCCTTTTAACTATCCTGTCAACCTTGCCGTCTCAAAAATTGCTCCTGCACTGATTGCTGGAAATTCTCTTGTGCTCAAACCCCCAACTCAGGTATCAATTCAAGGATTTACACAATTATCCAGCTGTTCTTGATAGAATGTGTTAGGTTGTGTTTGTGAAGCTGCCTTTACAATGTCGATGGTGATCTCTCATGTTACACCTACTTTGGATCTAGGGTGCTGTTTCTGCCCTTCATATGGTACATTGTTTCCACTTGGCTGGTTTTCCCAAAGGCCTTGTCAGCTGTGTCACTGGAAAAGGTTCTGAGATAGGTGACTTCCTTACCATGCATCCTGGAGTCAATTGTATTAGGTAAAATCCCAACCTACCAATGTCTGATACTAAATTAGCTACACCCTTAATTTGGTTGTCTCGATACATATAGTTTCTTACCGATCAATTGCGGTTTCACAGCTTCACTGGTGGTGACACTGGTATTGCCATTTCAAAGAAGGCTGGCATGATCCCTCTTCAGATGGAGTTAGGAGGTAAAGATGCCTGCATTGTTCTTGAAGATGCTGACCTTGATTTGGTGGCCGCAAACATAATAAAAGGAGGTTTTTCCTACAGGTGATTCGAGTCATTTTTTTCTCTTTTGCTTACACATGTAAGCCACCATGAAAATGCTGAGTAGTTAGTCTTAACATGACACACACATCTTGTAACAGTGGTCAGAGATGTACTGCTGTCAAGGTTGTGCTGGTAATGGAATCTGTTGCGGATGCCCTGGTGGAGAAAGTGAAGGCCAAGGTGGCAAAGTTAACTGTCGGGCCACCTGAGGAGGACTGTGACATCACTCCAGTTGTGTCGGAATCATCTGCAAACTATATTGAAGGGTTGGTTATGGATGCAAAACAGAAAGAAGCAACATTTTGCCAGGAATACAAAAGAGAAGGGAACCTTATCTGGCCTTTGTTGTTAGATAATGTCAGACCTGATATGAGAATTGCTTGGGAAGAGCCATTCGGTCCGGTTTTGCCAGTCATTAGGATTAGTACTATTGAAGAAGGTATCCACCACTGCAATGCTAGCAATTTCGGACTACAGGTAATGCCATTTTATCATAACATGATGTGATCTAATTTATCATAACAATGTTCTTACATGAGTGATACATACAGGGCTGTGTGTTCACCAAAGACATCAACAAAGCAATGTTGATCAGTGATGCAATGGAGACAGGAACAGTTCAGATAAACTCGGCGCCTGCTCGCGGTCCAGATCACTTTCCATTTCAGGTGAGCACTTCAGAATCACACCCACCTAATTAGTATAGTTTGCTAACAAGGTCATCATATTAATACGGAACTTTGTGATGAATGACAGGGTATAAAGGACAGTGGAATTGGGTCACAGGGAATCACCAACAGCATCAACATGATGACCAAGATCAAGACCACTGTAATCAACTTACCAACCCCTTCTTACACCATGGGTTAGTAAGTTGTGTAAAATAAAGAAAGAATCATAGTATTCAGAGCTAGCTAGCTAATTAAAATTTCATTTAGCAGACCGATTAGTAAACTGTGTAAGTGTGAATTTTAGGCTGCAGACTGTAACATATTACGATCTTCTACGACGTAATGGAGTTGAGGAGAAAGATGAATAACTGGGATATTCTTTCCAAACCGCAAGCTGCATCATGTCTATTTAGCTCATGTTAAGCTCTTGCAAGAATTTGAGGCTTCTTTTCTGTACTAAATAGCTTTATATGTTACCCAACTATTTTGAAACATCAGTTAATAAGAAAAGGAATTTGTACTACTATGCCAAGTTTTGAACTTTATTGCTATTTGCTAAATTGCAAAATAGCTAAACCGAAATAAATAAATAAAAAAACAACCTTTGGGCCGGTACTTAACCTAAAAAGCCCACCTCGCACTCACTCGTCTCAGTCCTCACTAAAAAAGACAAAACTAGTTGTAATCTAGATTATGCATGGGCAACATCACTAGCAGTCTAGCATCTGAATATATATGTTCGACATGGTTAGTGTAGTTGGTAGTCGGTAAACTACCTCCCCTGCCCATAGACCAGTCATGAAGCTTGTAGACCGACGTCCAGGCTACCTCGCCATGGTGAAAGATCATCGGTACGACATCAGGAATGTGCTTCTCCAAGCTCCACAAGAAGGCACCATGAGAGTATAAATATGCATTCTGTCCCACATCAGAAATGTAATGTAAGAGGGAACTTTCCTTATCTATAAAAGGAAGGCTCCCCCTCTAGATATAGGAGATAGATAAAAGATAGTATTCTACCCCGCGGGATAGGGGATGAAAGATAGTATTCCACCATCCTGCCCTTATTCCACCCCGCACGTGATATGTACTCTTATACCCTGCGCGAGATCAATGTACTTAATGATAACTGATTCCAAGTGGACGTAGCCATGTCCCCAGAGGCATGGTGAACCACTATATGTCCTTGTGTTCACTGTTCATATTGTTCATACCCAATCAGCTTCGGCATATCCCGCCCGGGATTATGTTCAAGGATGAGAACGGTACCCGTTGAGACATACGGTTCAAGTTGTCCATTCTATTGAACCTCCTATGTCCACTCATTCGGCATCAATTATCACAGATAAGTCCCGTCCATTGGTCTGAAAATTCATAAATATTCTACTTGCAAGTCAACATGCATGTTTTTTGGCATTCCACCAAGAGAGAGGTATTCCACCGGGAGATAGGCAATCCACCGGGAGATAGGCATTCGACCAAGATTGAAAGATTGGCATTCCACCGAGAGATCGAGTATTACACAATTGCATGATCCATTGTGCTTTTCGATAATTATTATGCCATAATTGTGTTTGCAAATACTTATCGATCATTTGTTCATTGTGAAGGTGCAACAATCCTCGCCCGGCCGAGTAAGTTTTGAGGCCGGGGATCGGGAGGGGCATTTCTTATCTTCTAGGCGGACTCCTCAACTCGCCCTTGAAGAAGTCAAGAAGAGCAAGACCCGTTCAACACACGTCTTGAGTGCGGACTTGGGGGGACTGGGACTGGGTCCGTGTTGGGGGCATATGACTGGTCTATGGGCATTTTGTATATTAAGTCCCCACTCAAGAAGTGTCTTGAACGAGAACTTGGGGGGACTTGTAGTCGGTAGTCGGTAAACTACCTCCCCTGCCCATAGACCAGTCATGAAGCTTGTAGACCGACGTCCAGGCTACCTCGCCATGGTGAAAGATCATCGGTACAACATCAGGAATGTGCTTCTCCAAGCTCCACAAGAAGGCACCATGAGAGTATAAATGTGCATTCTGTCCCACATCGGAAATGTAATGTAAGAGGGAACATTCCTTATCTATAAAAGGAAGGCTCCCCCTCTAGATATAGGAGATAGATAAAAGATAGTATTCTACCCCGTGGGATAGGGGATGAAAGATAGTATTCCACCATCCTGCCCTTATTCCACCCCGCGCGTGATGGGTACTCTTGTACCCCGCGCGGGATCAATGTACTTAATGATAACTGATTCCAAGTGGACGTAGCCATGTCCCCCGAGGCATGGTGAACCACTATATGTCCTTGTGTTCACTGTTCATACCTCAATCAGCTTCGGCATATCCCGTCCGGGATTGTGCAGAAACAGTTAGATATGGTTTTTAGTTAAGATATCATCACGAACCACATGAATCAATTAACAATGATATTACACGACGGTTGTTATTGACCGATTGATGTTAAACTGCCACAATTACCTGAACTGCATGTCCCGATCCAGTCCTTAAAATTCACAGGATGAGATGGGACTTCATTTTGAAAATTAAAAGTCTGGCCCGCCCCGTTCTGTAGTTACCTTTCTAATATAGGCTTGTTGCTTTTGTTCTTTCACTCGGGTCAGTTCATTAGTTCAGCAGACGGGATGTCTGAATGTAGGTTGCTGGCCTATTGTATTGGTCTGATATACGATAGTTGATTTTGTTCTGCATCTAGCATTCCATGTTGTCTTAAAGAGGAAAGGAAAACTGGTTTTTTTAGCAAGTTGTGCAAAGTTATTACATTCCCGGCCTGTCAGTCCTTAAGATGTGAACTTGCACTTTAGAGCTATGATTTCTTTCTTGGTTTCTCCAAGTTTGGATTTCACCGAGTGCTGTTATAGTTTTGATTGATATATGGCATGCATTTCTATGTTTAATCTAACTCGGTCTTTTTTCATTGCTTATACAGAGATGAAGCTGAGGTTCCCGTTACTGCTGAGCCTGTGGTTGCTGCTCCAGCTCTAGGTGAGCCCATGGACCTCATGTCAGCATTGCAACTTGTGCTTAGGAAGTCATTGGCTCGTGGTGGGCTTACACGGGGACTACATGAAGCTGCCAAGGTCATTGAGAAGCATGCTGCACAGCTGTGCGTTTTGGCTGAGGACTGCGACCAGGCTGATTATGTGAAGCTTGTCAAGTCCCTGTGCGCAGAGCATAATGTTAACCTAATGACAATTCCTAGCGCCAAAACTCTTGGAGAATGGTCTGGGGTAAGTGGAAATATTCAGTTATTGCTTTAGAGTACTTGTTTCATGCATCCTTATTTTGCCATTTTATGTTCCAGATTAGTTATAAACAAATGTATTTATTTTTCATCTGATTTTCATTGCCAATAGATCTATGTGCCAACTTTTAATTATTACTTTCCTAGCTTATGTTGATTTGGATTCTCTCTTCTCACAGCTTTGCAAGATTGATTCTGAAGGAAAAGCAAGAAAGGTTGTTGGTTGCTCTTGCGTTGTTGTCAAGGTAATACTACATTCATTTGAGTGTGTTAATTCAGTATATATCCAGATGTTATCTCTCCAAGCTATTTCTCTTTTTATGGTTTTGTTTACTTACCTTGGGGTCTATTGTTTTACAGGATTTTGGTGAAGATACAGAAGGCCTTCATGTTGTTCAAGAGTATGTGAAGTCCCATTCAGCAGTCATCTCTTTGTTTAAACAAAATTTATATGAAAATGCCACTGAAGATTCAGTCATTTCATATCCTACTTCAACAGAGACCTAAGTCGTGGCATTGACATAGTAAAGGCTGGTATGGTTATTTCTTTTTTAGTTCATTTAAATTCTTTATAATGGCACACTTGTTACTTACCCTTTTTAATTATTTTTGCAGGTATCAAACATCACTTTGTGTTTGACAAAGTGATGGAATGAGAGAGATTTAGGAAAAAGCTTCATAACGAAATCTTGGATTTGAAAGGCAATATTCGGGTATTTTGCCGTGTGCAACCATTGTTAGGTGAAAATGTCACTGAAGATTCAGTCATTTCATATCTCACTTCAACAGAGACCCTAGGTGGTGGCATTGACATAGTAAAGGCTGGTATGGTAATTTCTTTTTTAATTCGTTCAAATTCTTTATAATGACACATTTGTTAATTAGCCCTTTCAATTATTTTTGCAGGGAACAAACATCACTTTGTGTTTGACAAAGTTTTTGATCGTGAGGCTACACAACATGATGTTTATGTAGAAATATCGCAACTTGTACAAAGTGTACTACTTGATGGATACAAAAGACACAGTCCGGATCAAAGGCGGACTTCCCTCCGTTATGCACCGTTCGGCGCTGATGGCGGCGCGTCTCCACCCCTGAAGGTTTGGGCAGCAACCTCCACCCAATATTTCAGACAAGATCGATCTTGTCAGAAAACTGGAATTCGACGGACTCACCGGTGAGAGAAAGTGATCGGAGACGCCTATGGAGTCCGCACGGGTGGAGACGCTGGACATTGAACACGTTTGTAATAAGTTGATTCAACGCCATGAAGAGTGTCAAGCTCTGCCAAGGAGTTTCTTAATTTGGAGTTGTCAGGCCTTGATCAGGGGGACTTGAAGGCCACTGAAAAGGAAGTTATTGAGGTAGAAAAGAAAGGCCAGCAGCTGCGCAAAGATTACGAAACCGCAAAGAGCCGCCTCAAAAAGAAAATCACCCAATCAAAGGATTCTCTTCAGCTTCAAAACAAGCTAGATGAAGAACTTAATCATGCAAGGATTAAAGGTGGAGAGCAAAACTCGACAAGGAGAGCTTAATGAGCTACTGGATTCTTTGAAGTCGTTTGGGCAGTAGCCCAGCTGTTAGAACTTTAGGCTTAGGCTTCTGATTTGTTTTCCTTTGTTTTGCTCTTCCCTCTCCCATTTTTGGTTCGCCCCCTGGCAGATGTGTTTATATCTTAAGAGTAACAGCAACGTGAAGCGAACCAAAAGAATTGAGATGAGAGTCATGAGACGTGTATATGAGATGGATGAAATGTTGGTTTAACAATGTACCAAGGTTAACTTAGAGCGATGAGATGCCAGATCTTATTATGGACAGATCATTGCACTTAACTAGTAACTGTTTCTATTCACAGATGAACTTTTTTTTTCAGATACAATACACAATAAGTTTTGGTGATTTGAATAACAAAATGTTAGACACTGTTTACGCTATAGAATTAGATGCGAAATCGATATCATCTGTTAGGATTAAGTTGGCTTATTTCATTTTGGGGTGATTGATTGATTGATAAAAGGGTTCGACTTTGGAATATATTTAGCAATATATGTAGCATTTGGTTGGTCGTATACAACTGACCTTGTTTCTTTTCTTTTCTTTTCTTTTCTGGAGAAGTATCTCATTATACACATGGAACAGTTGCCCCGAAAAAGAATAAAAAGAAAGGGTGAAACATCTTATGCTATGTGATTCCAAGTTCACGTTATCATTTTCAAAAATGATTCTTATAGGACTGTGTTTCAATATAGCTTAATTAGGAACTTGGGATTATGTACATAATTAATTTGACACATGCAAGCTGGATAAAATGTCTTTCTAAGGAGAAAAAACAAGATAATCATGTTTAATTTCAAGATTGCATTGGTATTAGTTGTAAAGAGAGACCTTATGACCTGAATATCAAAAAATGGAGATGTGATCGGTGAAAGACACGGACATATGCCTAAATCTTTAGTTTTCCCTTGTCAATTTAGTTGAATTTTGTTACTCGTTTGTTTCGTATTTTCTTTTATTTGTCACGATGATATATATCTTTTAAATTATTTGTCTTTAAATTACTGTTTGAAACATATGCGTAGTTTCTTTTATATATACATATATATATATATATATATATATATATGTTTAGACATCGATAGAACATACGATAATCACAATTTTTAGATTATACTTACAAAACACAAATGAATTCTTACTCCCACGTTCTCGATCCATAAAACTAACGAGTATAATTTCATATACAATACTAAAACACTAAAACAAGATGAACATCGCGAATACTAACAGATTTTAATGTCCCTCTCGTTGTGGTTAGATTAATCGTTCCATGATTAAGATTCCAATAGTTTCATAGCCAGGTACATTTAGTCGTACGTGATTTGATACAATGAACTTGGCTAGCTCATCATCAACCAAATTCACAACTCCATCGATCCCAAAATGAGAGATCGTCCACGATATATAGCTAGCTGTTTCAATCTAACACCTCTCACTTCTGTATCTGAGTGTTAAATTCAAGATCATATATATACTCCACTGCTACTTCGTCGTGATTTCAGCTTGCAAAGTTTGAGCATATGATTTGTTGAAATTCTGAAACCCAGTTAAACAATGTATATAATCATTCTGGTAATCTTGCAAAATATTCAGACTCCAGCTAGTATAATATTAAACTGTGATGACAAGTATTTGCGATATGAGGGTTTTTATATATATAGACATGTTCTCTGGATTCCACAAGATATGTTTCTAACTCTTGTATTCTGATACCAATGGAGACCGATGTGAAAGACATTAAGTAACTAATTAAGTACAAAGTAACATATTCTGGAATCAAATTGTTAGTCTTATTTCATAGTTTTATACAAAAGAGAGTAGCATTTCAGTACAAGTCTACACCAGAATGCGTATCATTTGGGAATGTAATAGAGTCTACGATAATATATCACTTTCCAAGTGCCAAAAGTATTACATATTATGCATCCAAACTCAAAATAATATGGTCGTTAACTTAAGGAGAGTGAAATTTGCACACCCTAAATTACAATTACACACCATATTCTACATTTTTATAATAAAATGTCTAAACTATCTATGTTTTAATCTCTTCAAGTTGTCAATAATATAGACAGTTTGAACATTTTCTTGTAAAAAAGTAAGATATGGTGTGTGGATTGTACTTTAAGGTGTGTAAATTTAACTCTCCTAACTTAATATATACAAATATTTCATCATTTCATATATGTTGAAATTGTAGATACAAAAACGATATTAGAAAATGTATGAGAAATGAAGAGTGTAGTGAGTTTATTGCATAATGGGGTTTAAGGGATATTTGTGTAAACGAATGTGCATATTTGAATCGACATTTGACTTCTTTGTGTATTGGTTTTATACATATAAAAAGCGTTCGGTAATAACTTTACTTTCAAAATCAAATATCACGGTACACATCAAAACACATGAAAGAAGATAAGACTAGTCTAAGAAAAAACCACATTATGAATTTGGTGTTGATATTATTGTTTTTTAAGGGAAGTGTTTGGATAAGACTCATAAGAGAATTTAAGCAGTTAGGCTCAAATCAAGCTTATAGTAAGAAGGTAACGCGCGTCCAGCACAACACGGTGGTCGTACTCAACACAGTAACACAACCATCGCAATCAGTTAACCCAAACACTCACCAACCAAAGGCCCTGATCATATGACACACTCAGAATTATAATCCCCACACTAAGCCTGTGTGCCCCACCCACACCATAACAAAACCCCTCCCTTCTATTTAACCCCTACTCCAAAACACAACACAAAATTTAAGAAACCCAGAAAACAAATACCGTAACAGTTCAGTTCAGGACTTGAAGTCCGTCTGTGAGAATTGAAATGAACTCTCTCCTAAACCCACAACAACAACAAGAACAACAACAACAGCCCAACACCACCACCTCCTCCGCCGTCCATGACCTCCAGCTCCACCACCACCACCGCCTCCACATGAATAACCCCCAAACGACGCCGTTCGACTCCTCCCACGACGACTTCCTCGAGCAAATGCTCTCCACTCTCGGAAACCCTTCCTCCTGCTCCTCCTGGGCCGACGAAACCCCTCCCCCTCCTCCTCCGCCGCACTCCTCAAACGACAACAGCAACAATGTCGTTTTCTCCTACGACGACTCCTCCAACCTCGCCTCCAAGTTCCGCAGCCACCAGATCAGCGCCGGCGCCGCAGCTGCCTCCAAATCCTCCCCGACTGCCTCGGCGGCTGCCGCCGCCGCCATGATGCTCCAGCACCAGCTCATGATGTCCCGCGGCGGCGGATCCTCCTCCAACTCCGGCTTCGCTCCGATGGGGCTTTCCTTGGGCAGCAACGGCGAGTTTGACAGCTCGCATAACGACGTTGACGGCTCGTCGTTTAAGTCTCCTAACCAGGTCAGTTTGTCAGCTTCTTAATATCTGAAACCGGATGGCATTAATGTAAACAATTCTACAATAACGGCGGCGGTTACAGGGCGGCGGTGACGGTGGTTCTTCTGTGCAGGCCTTGTTTAATGGCTTTACTGGATCTCTGTCTCCGAACCAGCCTCAGCATTTTCACCACCCTCAGGTATATATTGTTAATCACAATTCTCATCATTGTTCTTCTCTAATTAATCATGATTAGTTTCTAATGACGTTTTGATTAGGGTGGTGCGCTTCAAGCTCAGAACTATGGAGCTCAAGCACAAGGCATGACACAACCTCCGGCGAGCGCGGCGCAACCCAGGCCTAGAGTCAGGGCCAGGCGAGGTCAAGCCACTGACCCACACTCCATCGCTGAAAGAGTAAGTCATCGGTACATAATTAATTGATCGGAATAATTAATAGTGTTTCGAAGTATTGGAACTTTACGATCAGATAATAACAAAATTAGTTAGTCACGCGTTGATGGCCTTTGATATGTTTGTTGGTTTTCTGAGCAAGCAAACAGAACAGAGCAGAAGCACTAGCATTTTGTTTTCTGTTTTACATTTTTGTTCGTATTAGCTTGTATTTTTCTGAAAACGGATATTGTTGCAGTTACGAAGAGAGAGAATTGCAGAGAGAATGAAGGCCCTGCAGGAGCTGGTTCCAAATGCCAACAAGGTAAAATTAAAACTCCTTTAATTATTCATTTCCCGATCATACTTTGTAATTAATTATTTGATTAAAGAGCATAATTATGGGTCATCATCAATATTATTTGTTTAAAAATTTGAGAATTGAAGCTCCTCAGTTTCCACCTCCCCAGTGGGAAACCTCCGAATCTGTAACTGCAGATAATAATTCATGAAATATCATTTTGTTTTTAGGGTTTAGGGCACAAGCGTCAGATATCTATTAAGGGTTGTGTATTTTTTATTATAAGAAGCCGGAAATAGCAAAGTTGGTCCCCCGTACGACTCTAATTGCTTTCCTAAGTATACCTGGAATTTCTTAATAAATTGGGTAATCATAGTGTACAATACTTCATTACTACCAAGATTAAGTACCTTGATATAAGTATTTCTTATTTCTTCTTTTTCAAGATGATATGATGATGTTAATTAAATAAAATTTTGGATGTGGGTTTTTGGAATGACAGACAGATAAGGCTTCAATGCTGGATGAGATCATCGACTATGTAAAGTTCCTGCAGCTCCAAGTCAAGGTAATTTAGATGCTTTGCTCTTCCTTCCTCTAATTATTGGTTGTGCTTAATCCTTTTGATTATCTTTCCCTTATCTTTAATCCAAGACCCTCTTTCTAATAGCTTAAACTAAAGAAAAGGAAGGATTCCCTGGTTGACATTGTTTATTTGGATATGATAATCAAGTAAAGAATTAGCCTGTGTATTGTAAAGTGGGATCAATGTATGGGGAATATTAATTTTCTCTCTGTCACTTGTAGTATATATATTTACTGGTTTTATGCTCTCCTTTTGGGTTCAACAGGTTCTGAGCATGAGCAGGCTGGGTGGTGCTGGTGCTGTTGCTCCCCTCGTAGCTGATATGTCCTCTGAGGTAAAATTAACAAGTTCAAAAACCCTATCACCGCACTCATGACACACTATAAATCAAAATCCTAGTTTAACTTTAGTTGAAAAATGAGAATTACATCTGCATTTTCGCATTCAACTAAATATCCGAGATTTCAATACTCCGAAACACTATACAGCGGACTCACTGAACTTTCCATCACCATGAAACGAAAAAATTAAAGCAAGCACGCGTGCCCACTTTAGAGATTCCTCCTCTCACTCTCTTTTCTGAGCAGCTCAGCCTTTTCTCTTTTGGCTTGTCTTTTTCCTTTGCTTTCCTTTTCACACTCCGAAAGTTTATTCACGAAAATGTTTTAATTTCCTTTGGGTCGCTGTAGGGAGGCGGTGACTGTATTCAGACCAGCGGCAATGGCGGGACCCGCGGCCGGAGCAACCAAACGGCGTCATCGAACGACAGCATGACGGTGACGGAGCACCAGGTGGCCAAGCTGATGGAGGAGGACATGGGCTCCGCCATGCAGTACCTACAAGGCAAAGGCCTCTGCCTCATGCCTATTTCCTTGGCCACAGCTATCTCCACCGCCACGTGTCACACCAGGAACCCGCTGATGAATGGCAACAACAACAACAACAACCCTGTCATGGCATCCAACGGCGGGGAAGGACCGTCGTCTCCCAGCATGTCGGTGTTGACCGTCCAGTCAGCCACGATGGCCAGTAACGGCGGGGTTGACGGTTCCGGTAAAGACGCCGCCTCCGTCTCCAAGCCGTGAGAGTTTACTGAATCCACCCTAACGTGACGTGGACTCGAAGCAAAGTCTACTAAAATAAGGCCCTCTTTTCACCAGGGTGCTTTCTTAGCTTTTTTTTTGGTGCAAACGACGCCGTATTTGCGTAGACTTTGGCTCTATAAAAAGCTTAGCTAACCACCTCCTCCCAGATCCCTATGAAAATCCTGTTTTTTTTCATGATTTTTTGGGGTTTCTTTGTCTTTTTAATTGCTTTTGTTCTTTTGTCGCGTCTTAATTTATCTTTGATAATCATGATCATGCTGCTCTATTTATGAAATGATTAGTCTCTAAATAATAATAAAATGTGGGAATTATTAAAGCATCAAAAGGAGATCGAGGAGGGTTTGAGTTTTATCAAATTCTAATAAAAGGAGTCGGCAGCTAACTACAAAAGCTCTTGTGATAAGAGTTGTTTTAGGTTTTGGCTTTGTTTGCTAAAGTTTGAGTTGGTGGTTATAGACCATATATATATATCAATGCGGATCAGATTTCCGGTCAACTCAACGTCTTGTATTGTTCTTCTTGTTTTGGATGATTGATTTGGTACACTACTTTGACTACCGACTCCATTCACTTGCTTCAGTTGAAGTCCTTGAGGACGATGACACAGACAAAAGTTTATCTTGAATCCATTATCTCATAATCTTATTCCAATGTTTCATCTACAGTATCCATACATCATCAGTACACCTGGTCAGTTAGTTACTGAAATTATGGTCAATCATTTTGGATGTAAATACATTCAATGGTGGAGAGTATTATTGTAAAGTTAAGTTGTTTTATTTTCAACCGGTTGATTTATATCTAATGGTAGCTGATTATAAATCATTTAATCAGTAACTGACCAGGTGAACATGACTGCATCAGTAGATTAGTTCGATTTAGAGATAAACTGTATGTATCGAACGAAGTCTAGTTCACATGTCGATACATTACCGCAGAATGAGCTACTGCATCGCGAAACTAATCCAGGCTAATCTTTGATTAGCCAAATGAAAGATCGTGTAAGGTAAGCTTAAAACAATAATACATCAAAGGGAGAAAAAGAGAGTACAGTCGACCAAAAGGAAAGAGTTGCGTTTGAGTAATGAAATTCATAAAGGTGATGCGTTGCTGTTATTCATCTCCATAGTTGACAAACACAAAGGGACAGAGAACATCATAATTTAGTGTTCTTTGCTTTATAATTTATAAACTTCAGTAGGCAGCAGACTCTGTGGTCCATGTCATACCCCTATGAATTTCTAATCCTCAAACCGACGACAGGATGACGTAAGGACGACCGTCATCTTCTCTTCCAAGTCCCTGCTCTGCAAGTCAATTCCCATTCGCATGTAGAAAACTGGAAACAGAAACCAGAAGGGACTCTGGTAAAAATGTAGTAGCACTTCTGCAGTTCTGCTAAATGATACTGAGAGATGGCAAAAATGCACCTAACAGATTCAAAAGCACTACGGAAAGGACTTACACAGCTAGAGATTCCTATAACAATAGCTGAAAATGTAAGATGAACCTTATCAATCAGCAGAGGCAACAATCCCTTTAAGATATTCAAGTCAGAGACACGAATGCAAGCTCACGGCCGGCATTGTGATTTGGAGGCGATACTGGCGAGCATGAACTTCCAAGCTTGATTCTTTTCCAGATCTCCAACTCAATATCAAATGCACTTATTTCACATGGGAGTATTAAGACATGTAGTTCCACTACTTATTGTCAATCCCCTTCACAGGATCATTGAGGCATTGACTCTCCTATTCTAGTTCCATATTCTAAAGGTTGAAGATATTATTCTATATCTGCCCATAACTCCCAATAAGCCAGTCAACACACATATATCAGGGATCAAGATATAAACTATACCAGGACGCTGTTAGTTTGGACTTCGCTAATCAGTTCATATAGAATAAAACTCTATGAAATATAAAATGGGGGCATTGAATATTGTTGATGCATCATTTTCCAAAGTACTGGCAGAAGTTTACTATCTCTTTTCCCTCTATTTCTATCTGTCATGAAGAGACTTTTATGTATGATAGCAATGCGATTGCAGTGCACTGAAACATACAATATTGATGAAGGCCAAGAAAATAAATAAATATATATGCATGTCATCTACAGAAAAGGTGTCTCAGAACTGACATTAATCCTTGATGTAAATTTATAAAAGCAGACTACAACATCTCTAAGAAGATCTCATCTATGACTAGTATAGTGAGAATAAGTTCAGCCAACTCACACTTAATATGACACATGTGAAACCTTAGACTATCTGAAGAGCACCTAGAGGAACAAATCCAACATATACCAGTATGATTCTTTACAATTATGAATGCACCACCAATCTTCCTTCCTTCCTTACTCTTCATCTAATTGCAACCATGGTATTAGCACATACGTAGCCTCAATATTGACCCAGCTTAGGATCCAAAGGAAGTATCCATAGGCAACACATAACATAAACAAATATGCTATATGTACCAAAGCATATATGAACCAACCTAAAAGGGTCTCTGACTCCTTGAAAGCAAACACTAGCATGGACACAGGGTATCTTCACACAATAGCCTAGATATCTCTTATGTGTTGACCATCAAACCAAACAAGAAAAGAAGCACATCAACCACAAAATTCGTTTTTCACCCATTAATTATACAAGAAACATATCTTATCAAATCAAAATTGTCGTTGTTTCCAATTAGTTTCTTACTCCCACAAAATCTGGAGATGACAGTAACATCTCTGCAAGCCTTAATTCTGTTATACATCTTTTGCTCCAACTGAATAATGAATTCAGCATGCAGCCAGTAACTGGCCAGGAGGATTCCTTCCGCCTAGAGGGGCCAAACGAACAACTTATACCCCTGCCAAAATGCATAAACGCACTCACTCCAATTATTGCTAAAATCGTCTCACAAGTATTATATAAGGTGAGCCCCTAGATTTGGCTTCCACGTATTGTTATATCTAAAGAACACAGCAATGTTATGAAATGTTAAGTGCTGAAGTATACCACAATCTTAAAGCATAAGCAGACCATCCATAAAACTAGAATCGGAAACCAAATGTAGCTTTTATTTATATGCTTCTCTATCCATCACCAGTAAGTTTTAGACTTAAAAGTAGATACTTAAATGTACAATTACTACAAGACTATGATAGGTAATAAGAGCAAGCACATTCTGATTGCTGACCCCATAAAACCCAAAAAGTTCACAGAAACACAGTTTAACTAGTGCTGGGGGGCTTGAAAGTATAAGGTTGTGGAAGTGACAACGGACCTCTCCTCGATTCTTTATCATCCAAAAGCCTCTTCAGACTTCTGCTCTTGCAGTGCAGCGCATCAAAATGCTTCACCTGTAAAAACAAAACAACCCAATAACGTCAAACAAAGGGAGCATAAACCCAACTGCCCAAAAGGGTCATAAACCCTAATGCCCAAAAGGGTCATAAACCCTGATGCCAAAAATGATCATAAACCCTAAAGATTGAAGCTTTACCCAAGAAGCACGCAAGTTATTGACGAACTGATCCCTGGCGGGTTTGCACTGTGCTGGGTATAACAGACCTTTGGACCCAATTTCAGTCTGCTTCTTATCTGATTCTTTCTCCAAACAAGCATAGAACGCGTCTCGAGCCTAATCGAACCCATCAAATTTCAGATTGAACCCACAAAGAAGCCTCAAGATTTGAAATTTAAAGCAATTGAACGAATGAGTGAATGCAAAGACGGATTATCAAGACCTTATAGCAAGCTTGTCTTGAAGCAGAGAACACGTCGGTGTGAACCCCATCAGGGTTTCGTGTTGCTAAAGCTTCTTTGGCCATGGCTTCGCTTTGTTTCTTCTGCTAGTGTCTCTGATTTAGCAACTGTGAAATTGAAACAATGAAAGGGAGTTGGAGCTGGGTTGTATTGGTTGAAGTGAATAGGCGAAGTTTAGGCCCAATCATCACTCGGGGCCCAAAGAGATAACTTGAGAAACATTATTTTCTGTTATAGTTTTCGTTGTGTTAATGTTGATGGTGTGATTGGAGAAGGCAACATTGGTTTATGTGGAAGGGAACGGTTGCTGTGTACGCAGTACTCCCGGTATTGCTGCTGTCGCTTGACTTTGTTAAGCGGTCACTCGCTAACGACCGCGAGTCTCGCGTGGATCAGTTTTGTTTCCCTCTGCAAGGACTCTAATTATCTCTCCCTCAGCAACCGATCGAATTGGCAAACCGATCTGGAAACGGGGTTGTCGACTTAGCTCAGATCGATCTCCCAATCGCGTGCAAATGTATCTTCTGAACATTATCAAGGAGAGGAAAGGCGAGGCGAGACGAGGAGAGGTGAAGAGAGGAGAGGAGAGGTGAGGCGAGACGGGCGTGGAGAGGAGAGGCGAGGCGAGACGCGGAGAGAGAATTAGCGAGAGTCAACTTCTCCACGCGCCAAAACTTCTCCAATCAGCGCTTGACACGTGGCGCAGACACCCGCAGTACTCAACGAACTGCGTACATTCCAGAACACACCTATGTGGAATTGTGGATTCAAGTTTTCCTTAACAGTGTCCTAGTTGCTTTGCTCGGGTTTTACAAGCGAATTTCTCTGCAGATGTATGTTTGCTTGGACATATATGCATCTCTTATCTCATAATATATTGTACTGATGTTCAATGTGGATTTGGATTATCTGCTTAGATTTAAGTTGCTTATATTTGCTTGGATGTTTTATAACCATTAGATGGAGTAAGGATGATATAAGGATGACATGGTGATCTTAGATTGTACTCAATCAAATAGATATAAGTCATCCAAGCAAATTCAAACAACATAAATCAAAGTAGAGAAGTCAAATTTTTCAATGTGACAGTCGTGCTCCACACCTTCCATGTTTTAGTTGTTGAGCCATGCATTAGTCTTGAAGACCCGCTTCATGCTATTGAAAATGAAGTCTAGTTTCTTTTTTGAAGAACTAGTACTGTAATATATGTATGAATTTGAAATGTAAAGTAAATGAATATGGATTTTCTTGCTTGTTCTTCGTTTTTGTCGTTTAAACATGAAGTTATGTATTTATCAAGATACTTTTAATTGTATATTCACGATTTTCACATAAATAAACATGTTATTAAGAGTATTGATGGATTATAATAAACTTCTCGCACTTTGTTTAATCTGCATCACTTTCGTTGGACAGTGGATAGAGACAATAGGGTTTTTGGTATACTTTGTTCAATTGTATCACGACCTTTCACTCTTTTATGCAAGGAAGAAAAAATCGAAAGTTTCGGCAATATTTAGCCGAAATTTTCGTTTTTCTCACTCAACGACATATATTTCCCCTCCCAAGCATTTCTCGTTAGAAACTCCTGATATTTCCCGAAATTTTTGATATTTTTCGATATCTCCCAAGCATCGGTGCTATAGGAAAAAATTATACACCAAGAGAAAGAGGCAAAGGAAGCATGTCAAGGCATGAAGATGATTCTTTATCTCTCACTCTTGACTCATTTGGTGTGGGAGGAAGCAATAATGGACTATACCCTTACAACCAAAATCTGGCAATGCCTTATCTAGTATATACCATGCTTTATGGGGTGCAATCAAGTGATAACTCATGGTCACAGTTGGAAGGACAACTTTTCAATGATTATGGTTATGGCTAAGGTCAAGCGATGCCCAATCCCTACTATAACTTTCAGTATGGAAACCCACAGTCAGCTCCCCTTGACCCATATGGTTGGCATGTAAGTCAATACATGCAAAACTATAAAGGTGAGGTATCATTTAATGACTATTGTTTCTACCTCTCCCGAGATCACGGGAAGGGAGGTCGAATCCTTGGCCTCTAGGTCCTGTAACTGCATAAGCAACAACGCGTCACTAGTCGAGACTGCAGTTCGATCGCTACTTGTATAGTACGAGAGTATGGAGGGAATAGTGAACTTACATATTTTGGGAATTCGTGCTTGTTTTATAGGTTAGCACTAGGAGCTATGTTGTTAGTCCTCGATGTGGGACTGTTTGTGGTCCTATTCAATATCTCCCATTTCGGGGGGTGTTTAACAGTTATGAAGTGGTTCCAGTAAGTGTTTTGTTGCTGGACCTTCATTTGTTTGCCTGCTCATGGAGGTCTCGCCGGTGTTGTCTTGCCCGGAATGGCCTCTGGCGACCGGGTGGTTGTGCCACATTCTCGACATTGCCAAGTGTTCTTGGCTATATATTAAAAACTAATATTCACAATACACTGAAGACTACACAGAGAGACGATAAAGATAGCAAAAATTTTGTACCTCATAGATCTTCTACGTGGTTTTAAAGTACTCGTGTAATTTCATATGATATGTATCATATGTATAAAAGGCTTGATGGTCTAACCTCCTTTTGGGTTTCAAGCCATAAAAAAAAAGTTTAAGATAAATTTTTAAGAATTATTAACGGTTTAGTACTAACTTTTTCACATTAACTTATTACAACTCCATATAGATCAATGTTTATTCAAGGTTTTTATTTCAAATATAGTACATAAGATAGAAAACAAACATCTTTTAAAGTTTGGTTTAAAATTTTCTCTTTTTTTTCTTCAAATTTCCATCAATTCTCTAATTTTTTTAATGCAATCGATATTTCTGTCGAAATTTCCATATTTTGAAGGGTTGAAATTTCCGTAATCACCGAAATTTTCTTCCTTGATATCATGGTAATGGAAGAGGATATATTCAGTTTTTCACTCTCCCATCCAATTCCATTCTATCTCGTTCTCTTATTTTTGTTTCGAGAAAAAGGTTTGCCTCGATCTCTATCTCTATCTCGTATGTACATTATCATGTGTCAATTTCTACTGCACGAAACGATGTACATTATCCCTAATTTGCGCCGATATATAGTGCAAACCAAGTATTTCACATAATCTTTTGGAAGGAAGAGATTTTAAGGGGAGCTAATGTGCAGTTCTTATCCTGTCTCCTTTAGCTGACAGATCGAGTAGTCCAGCTTCGCAAGTTTGTCCTAGAATCCTAGCTGATATATATCAGAGACAACAAGGTCCACCACACAGGGAGAATCCGACGGCCGAAAGAGCACCGGTCAAATCAGTAAAGAGTAGGTCTTTTTTGACCGGCAGCTTAAAAATCCAGTCTCAGCCACAAAACCACTACACGTACCCTAACCCTAGTTTCATCAAACCAATCCCAAGTCGACACGTTACCCCTAACCTTAGCCATTTCGTTCTCGATCGATCTCCATCTCGGAGTCGGAGGCTTCAGCTATTCCTTTCACTATGGTGGATGTGACCTCGAATTATCTTTCGCTCCAAACAGTGGTACTCGTGCAAAGACAGGTCGCATTTACTACTATAACTGCCCCGGTCAATATCATTTACTAAGACTAGTTTAGTGAAACAAAGCTTGATAGGGATGCATGGGAAAGATTAACATAGTTGATTACGAATCAAAGTGATGGATTAGCTGCAAACCCTTAGTGTTAAAGCGAAAAGGGGAATTCAGATCTGGTTTTCAAACACAGGGTTTCTTTCTCCCTTTAGTCGAGAGGTAGCAGACGAACATAAGAGAGTGAGCTGGGGAAGATGGTAGAGAGTTCTAAAGGGGCTGACAGAAGAGAGTGAGCTCAGATTACACATTCGTAATGAGTAAATACTAAGTTTATCATCCTCATGTTACACATTTGTGTAATGTGTGCTCACTACTCTATCTGTCAGCTGCAGATCGACATGTTACACATTTTTGTTTAAATTTGTTAGGCTTTTGGGAGCGCAGCAACGAATGTTTATCTGTGATATGATCAGATTGGCAAGGTAACCTTTCGTTTCAACAAATCCCTTTTGTATATGTACTCCACATTCTACACCTTTTTTTCATTTCTACTCTTAAACTTTTAATTGAAAAACTTTTTGCTTAATAAACTGAAACAGGTTTGCCAGATCTATCAAGGTAAACCGTTTCAACAGTCGAAATCTCCTTTGTGTTACTCTTAATTATGTTTCATTTCTATGGTTGCTGATGTTTGAATATGTGATCTTTGCATTATTTGGTTTGTCTTAGTGGGTTAATTACCAGCCAATTTATGATAAATGAGAAGCGCATCTGAAAAATGTAAAGATAATAAATCTCTTTTCTTCCTGGGATTGTTTCGAAGGAAATCCGGCCATATTGTATGTTTCTGTAGTATTTGAGTTCAAGAAGAAATTGAATTATGGGATGCTCAATATATATACTTGATCTCACTGATGCTAGCTATTAAACAAAAGTAGGAGAGGTCGACATTTAAGCAACAACATGTAAATTACAGGAATGTGCAGCTAGCTCTCATAATCCACGTTATTTGCAAATTCCTATAATTTCAGTGAACATTTAAAACTGTTTGCGTTTCATGGATCTTATATTTCATGTCTAGCTATGTGGGTGCTAGACTTGCTTCTCTGGTACTAGAAGTATCAAGAATTGTTGCATGAAGAATTGTAGGCTCACCTCATTATTAGAGCACCATATATAAAATCTTTCTTCCCTAGCCTGGCCATCTATCTGTTGATCCAAAGCATTGGCAGACACAGCAAGAACAAAGCTTGATTAGGATCAAATATGGTCTCCTTTGTCACCTATCATTAGATTCAAAAGTGAAAATCTCCCTTAAAAGATGAACAAAAGTTGAAACAGAAAGGGTACGGTGAGATGACATAGATCCATTAGGTACATGTAAAAACTACTAAAGGTTTCATGCACAAGAAACTTTGATACATATATAAATGCTCCCAAACCTATTCTCCAGCAGATTGAGCAGCTGCTGACGGTGGTCTCCGGCCGATTCTAGGCCATGGAGTGCAGCCACAATCCGCCGGAGAGATGAGAGGTGAGAGAAGACGGCCAGAGAAGACGAGCAGCACTGGCAGTCTTAGGTTTGGTCCTTTTCGGTTTTATTTTTTAGTTTTTTAAAGATAGGCCAACCATTTTCTGTAGGCCCAAACCAACTAGAAACCGCCTCGCCCGCAACAAGCTGCTCCTAGCCCACTAAAGGCCCAATTCTCTCTTCTTCTCACTCACTCTCTCACTCACCAAGTTCAACACTTGAGGAGCTCAAAAACCCAGAAAGCTCCAATCTTTTCGAAAACCCAGAAAGCTCAAACCTTTCTCAAAGAACCCAGAAAGACTCCATTTTTATAAGAAACCCAGATGAGCAACAAGACGTTGCTGCTGGAGGTTTGCGCCAAAAAGGGGTGGGCTGCACCCAAGTACTGTATCACCAAGGAAGGCCCTGATCACGTTCCTCAGTTCTCCGCCACCTTTGTCGTCAATGACGTCAGCTTCGTCTCTCAGGGCTTCCTCGGGTCTAAGAAGGAAGCTGAGGCATCTGCTGCCGGAATGGCGCTGGAAAAGTTTCTTGGTTATCAAAGCCAACAGCCCATCAGCCCAAATGTCAAGTCTTTGTCTTCCCCAGGTAACAAGGTTTTACAAGGGTTTAAGCTTTTATTGATCAAGGAAGTTCTGTTGTGGAATTTTGACTGTTTGAATTTGTGATGCAGTGAAAGTTGGTTGTGTGAACAAAGTTGAGGGCAATCCCACATGGGTGAGTCTCAGTTTCCTCATAATTGGAGTTAAATTTTCCGACTTTAAGAGTTTAAGTTGAGGAGTTGTAAGATTAGCTTACAATATTGTTCATGATATGCTGTCTAATTAGAATATTTCGATATAATGTACTTTACAACTTTGAAAATTGGTATGCTTAGAAGCCTTGTTAGATAGAGCTCGAGGTTAATAAGATGTAGACTTGATTAATTGTTTTTGCTTTGCGTCCTGCAATGTACTGTTCTTTAATTGTTGAGTGTACAAGGATTCAGGATTGTGCAGTGTGTCTTGTTCATTTAGCAACTCCTCCTTACGAATTATATTTTGGTTGTTTACTTGGCTCGTTTTTGTTAAAAGGTTTTGAGTTAAGTGTTTTGAAGATTATCTTACATTATTGTTCATCATATGTCGTTAAATGGGTATTACAATGAAATGTACTTGACTGATATGCTTAGAGTATGATTAAGCCTTGTTAGATAGAGCTTAAGGTTAATAAGATGTAGTGTTGATTAATTGTTGTTTGAATCAGGATTCATGGTTGTGCAGTGCTGTCTTGTTTGATTAGTAACTCCACATTTTACTAATGAACTTTTGGTGGTTTACTTATCTCGTTTTTGCACTACTGTGTCCTGCAATTTTGACTCTTAAATGAACTGTTTGTGACTTTAGAGTAGGACTTGCTAGATAGAGCTTAAGGTTAATAAGATGTTGTGTTGATGAATTGTTGTTTGTATAAGGATTCCTGGTGCTACTGTATTTGTAGAGCTTCAGGTTAACTTTTGGTGGTTTACTTATCTCTATTTTGTGCTACTGTGTCCTGCAATTTTGACTCTTAAATGTACTGTTTGTGACTTTTTGATGGGGGATAAAGTAGTTGTCTTTCTCTTGCAGGGTGACACTAATATCACACCGAAGAAGAAGGGTGCAGATGAAGTGGAGCAGTTGTTGGCTCAGGAACGGAAGGTACGCTTTGAGTTATTTGGTTTTACTTGGTGGTTATGGTTGGATGAAGTCGCGAGCCTTTGAAACATGTTGTTTTATGATTAACCAGCAATGGCACAAGGAGAAGCTTCAGCTTGAGCTGAAGAACCTTGAATTGGCGAATGCAATTGATTCAACAATTTGAGAAGAAACTGCAACATATGGTAATCAGTACTCTGTTGATGTCAATGAATTCTGTATCTATTTGTGCGTGGGTAATCTAGTAGCTAGAATATGGTTGGCTGACATACTCTTGGCCACTATGTATAATATGAGCAACTTCTGTGCTTTTTCCTTTCAGAAAGAGACGGCAACAATGGAGCAGAAGAAAACTGAAAGGATGTTATCATTGGTAGAAGAGAAAAAGGTTTGTTGTCAGTTATCTTTTTGAAATTGTCAGATTTGGATGAATGAATCTCTTTGTTTGTTTGTTTGTTTCTTTTGGCAACTGACGAATGAATCTATGAATTCTTAAATTTGCTTATTGACTTGCAATTGCAGGGAGAAAATGAGAAACTCCATATGAAAGTGGCTGAACTGGAAAAGCAACTCCAGGCAGTGAGTGGATATGGAAGGGGGAAAGAAGATTATCGGTCTCTCCAACTCTTTCAGAAAGGAGCAAAGCTATAAAGATGAACTCGAGGAGACTCGTAAGGCGTTGATCAATGTATGTCAGTTTGTTCTTTCCATTTGGGTGGTTTGTCAAATATTTTATTATTCTAATATTATCTCTAAAATGTTTCCTTAGCTATACTTGTAGTTTATATTGGATTAATTTACTGATATTGATAAGCCTTAAACATATTGAAGCCTCTTGGCCTGATTTGTTGATTTGCTAATCTTAATATGCTCCGAATTGATGCCTTAAACATATTGGAATCTTCGGTTCTACAAACTGCCGGGATTGTTGCTCTTGACATTTTTACCTACCGATTTGGATCTTTGAAATGTAATTGTTATAATAATACCTGTAAAATGTTTCTTTAGCTATATTTGTACTTTATACTGGATTTGTTTACTGATTTTGATAAGCCTCAAACATACTGGATTAATTTACTGGCATTGTTACCTACCAATTAGGATCTTTAATATGTGATTGTTTTAATATTATCTCTAAAATGTTTCCCTAGCTATACTTGTAATTCATACTGGATTAATTTACTGATATTGATAAGCCTTAAACATATTGGAGCCTCTTGGCCAGATTTGTTGATTTGCTAATCTTAATATGCTCTGAATTAGTTCGGAAGTTTGGAAGAATTGTAGTGGAATTATAGTGTGTCGTCTGTATTTTGAGCAATACGGTGGAAAACCCAAGAATGTTTGAGTGATTTTTTCTGTGTTGTTCATCTTAGGGAGCATAATGTAGCTATCATTCTTGTGTTATCTTTGTTATTTGCAGGTATTACGTGATGGTTCAAAAGAGAATATTGGGGTTAAAAGATTGGGAGATCTTGAATGGGAAGCATTTCAAGTTGCAGCTAAAAGAGAGTATTTTGTAGAAGAAGAGGCAAATGGAAGGGCAAAGGAGTTGCATTTGTGGGTTGCAGGAAATCATTGACGAGGAAGATGAAAAGTTGAAGAAGTTAAAGGTGGAACTGGGTAATGAAGCATACGATACAGTGATAACTGCACTGTTGGAAATGAAGGAGTATAATCCGTTTGGTAGATATAAGGTAGAAGAGCTATGGAATTTCCAACAAGGTAGGAAGGCATCATTGATGGAGGGAATCCAATATCTTCTTAAGCAACTTGATTTGGTCAACACTAACAAGTGACGAAGAAACTGAAGCATGGATTAACACAGAGGTCGTCAGTCTTCAGCCTTGTAGTTGTTTCTTTTCTGTCTCTGTGAAGTTCATATGAATTGATGATCAAGCATACTAGCAATCATGTAAGTTATTAACCTCTCCTTGTAAAGATCAAATGGAGCTTTTAAATACTATATACACTGAGCTGGTATAATTCAGTACCAAGGTTCTACCTAATGCGAGTCCCCAAATGTTTAGAGAGGCAGCTGGGTTGTTTAGATACAATGTTGTAATCAGATTATTGAACGAGAAACCCATCCCGATTATATTCAGAATCCAGTTCAGTTTTGTTGGTCTGAATTCTGAAATGAGTGTTTTTTTTTTTGTCTCTGGTTCTGCTCATGCCTTTTTTTGCAAGATTTACTCTTTTCAATTTCTCAATAGGAGAATGACTTGATTAGTTTGAGATGCTTGATCATCAATTCATATGAACTTCACAGAGACAGAAAAGAAACTACTACAAGGCTGAAGACTATGACGACCTCTGTTAATCCATGCTTCAGTTTCTTTGTCGCTTGTTAGTGTTGACCAAATCAAGTTGCTTAAGAAGATATTGGACTCCCTCCATCAATGATGCCTTCCTACCTTGTTGGAAATTCCATAACTCTTATATATCTAATTTTGTTAAACTTGAACACAGGGTCATCCTTCTTGGTACGCTATTACATTCTGCAGGTGCCTCATAGAAAATGAAGTATATACGTCAACTGGGGAATGCCTTGTGTGTTACGGTGGAAGATTCATTTGATCTACCAACAGGATTCATTGAAATTGAGACCTCTCTGATTTCATCTGATCTTCTGCGACTTTACTCTAATTAAGTGACATACGTAAATAACAGTCCTAATCCAGTTTTCCAAGTGGTTGAATTAGTTCAATTTTAGTCAAATTCATCTACAAATGTCATTTTGGTTTTGCAACTTTTTCTTCTCCCTTACCCACTAGGAATCACTCTTGGACTTCCCCAGTGGGAATTGGAATGTTCAACCTTTACTAGTTTAGTTAATTCCCTTACCCATTCGGAAACTTAAACTTTCCCTTTCCTATTAGTAATAGAGAAAAATGCAGCAACAGTGCTTTTTACGTTCTATATATATTACGAGCATTTGGGTTAGGCTTGAACACATCATTTCTGCAGATCACAGAATTGAAAGTCCGAGTTGAAAACAATGTATCTCAAAGCTAACAAGCAAGCAGAGAAGTCACTGGGTGGTGGATGGAGATTTTTCCAACAAAAATCCAAACTCCAAAAGGCCTCTTATTACGAGGAGGTTAAATCGTGGGCAAAAGCCGGGGCAGCATACATCAAACATGCACATTGCAGAAAATCGAAGACTACTACTAGTACTGATGGCGATTATGAAGCCGCATTACATTATGTTGATGCTGCACAATGCTACAAGAAAGAGGCCATTGCTTGCTTAGAACAGGCAGCAACTTCCTTTTGTGAAATGGGATTGAATGGTTCTGCTGCTCTACGTTATCAAGAAATTGCGGAAATGTACGAATCTCTACTTGACTTTGAGAAGGCTGAAGAGTTCTTTGGAAAGGCAGCTGAGTTGTTCACAGAACCGATGAGTCGTGACCGCAGCAAGAGGAGAGCTGCTGGATGTGCTAATGATTACTGAATGAAACCTATCCCGAGCATATGTATTGGGAATTGTGAATACAGTTCAGTTTTTTTTGTGTGAAATTGAAAGTGGTGATTTTTTTTATCTACCGAACGAACATTAGTGATCGAAGTTTTTTTTGTTGTTGTTGTTGAGAGTATTAACGACGGTATCCTCAAAGGCTTTCTAAGTCTAGAGTCTAATCTGCATCGAGAGATTCTGTCAGAATGTTTCCTCCCCTCTGATCACTAAGAATAAATTGAGATTTAACTCCAATTAGCGTCGGCTGGGATTCAAACCTGGATATGGGGGTTCCACACCTAGGCTCTTACCAACTCGACCACCTGTGGTGGTTTATTAGTCTTCGAAGTTGAGACCTCTCTAATTTCGTGTGATATTATGGTGCAACAAAACACTGAAGTGATGTATATACGTACATGTCTACATGACAAAGTCATAAATCCTTATGTTTTGGCTGTCTTTATATCATCATATTACGATTTGAACAAACAAATTAAGAGCATCTTTAGTAATGCTAGCCATATTTGAGTTAAATTTTCGTCAAATTAGCTAAAATGTTATTTTGGCTAGCCACTTTAGAAATGTGTATGCATCAATGCTCTCTATTTTAACTAGTATTACATTAATATTATTCTTCAAATAAAGATTAAATAGTTTAAATGTATTTATATATCACATAAAATATCTTAAAATGAATGTAATAAATTATAGCAAGCTTTGACTAAAAGTTATAATAGTTCTCGAGTTTAGCTAATCTGCTAGAGCTCTTAAAATATCCAGAAAAGCTAAACACGCTTTCTAAAATAACTAAGGAGTCAAAATAAAAAGTCTGCTAAAAATGCTCTAAGCAATGACAGATGCGTAATTCACCTAATAACTAGAACCTTCATTTGTTATGATGACAGTTTTTCCATTATCACACTGTTTCCTGGGGAAATTGGTTTTGGGACTCATTGGTTAGTTAGTATTAATAGCATTGAAAAGAAAATTAATGCCGCATATTAACAGGTGGGAAAGATGAGAATTGACAAGGCAGCTAACATGGGAGAGAGTCTCATATTATTGAAAGCCAGAGATAAAACAACTGAATGAAAACTTGGAAAGTTGAACAGAGAAATCAGAAAATGTTACCATACACCGGTTTGTGAAGCATATGTTATACACTGATAATCAAGAGAAGGTATCAGATATATTAGACCATGTCCATGTTCTCTTCTACCAAATTTCCTAATACATTATACAAGTTTGTCATAGATTCCTTGCATTGCACCTGGGTCTCGTCTGTTTCACCAAATTATGAATGTTAAACTAATTAACTTAATTGGTTGTAATTAGCGGTAATCAAATCGCGGCGCCCGGAGTAATCATCAACCTTAACTCATACTGTGAATTGGCAAATTGGCACAGAAATGATTGAAAGTGCTGACTTCATATGCAGAACACTCCCCTTAATCATGCAAATTAAGACCATGAGACATGATTTCAATTTGAAGTTGGTGGTCGATCACTTGTGATATTAGTCTGATTTAACAATTAAACTACTAATCATACATCTATTAGTGACATTATTATAGAGACCATCAGTTCACCTTCCCCAGTTTCTCCACTAATGAGCAGCAGAAGAAACCCAAGAACAACAATGCTGTGTTTTTATGTCGAAACACAATGCTTTCCAAGAAGACAGTTCTACTAGCCAGGGCATGTGCACCACAAGAAAAATACCTTGAAATAACACCAAAGCCATGTGCCCCCATTTGATAATTCTGAATCCTGTGACTCTAATTTGGCTATTCTCTCTCAGTCGTAGTCGATACTCGGTGTCTTACATGATCATTTGTACAACCTAGTGGTTCATAGACAAAGACCTCTCTCAACTCTTGAGGCCCCTCCCATTGTTTCCGTTACATTAGATTAGAAAGCAATAGCATTTGGTACAGATAGTGTCAATTCCTCCATTTGAATGTGGACTAGTTTTTACCAATGAATCTTTGTTCTAACGAACGATAGTGAGTGCGTTTTTTTTATTTTTTGGTTCTAAATGTACCCAGTAAATCACTAAGTAGATTCACTTAATTACCCTTGTCATGTACCCAGTAAAGAAACACGAATGACAGCAAAGGAACTCGGAAGAAAATTCCCAACGTAGATATGGGTGAGACTGTGAGAGAGATGAAGGACAAAAATCTAATTGTTAGCATTTGGTAGCAGGTTTGGGGTTTTGGGTGTGTTGGATTTGGACTCCAACGGTTTCTTTAGACTATTTAAGTTGTGGTTTCAAGAATGGAAGTTATTTCCAGAGAAGGATTTTGTTCCAGAGAAGGATTTTGAAGTCAAGCAGGGAGAAATCTTACAGTAGAATAAAATGATTAGGTGTTTAGCCGAAGGTTAGAAACTCTGCAATCCAATTGCATGAATCCCTCCCTTCTCTATAAATTGGCATATATAATATATCCCCCAATCTCAATCAACATGAGCACCATCTTTCCCACAAAATCAATTGAGTTTTATTTTTTGGCGAACAAAATCAATTGAGTTTAAATCAGCATATACATATACCCAAGAGTCATCATCAGGAAAACAATTGGAATGCACCAAGCAATTTCAAGCGAAAGTATGGTTTTGATGGGTATTTGCTGGGTTTAACAAAGATAGGGTTATTATTGGAACATTGCTGGGTTTAGATAGATAATTTTGCTGGGTGTAAAGAGTTTGTTAGGTTTACATAGTCATTTGCTGGGTACATTTAACAATATTTTTTTTTTACGCTGAATAATCGAAGATATATAAATAAATCGTCTATAACTCTATTTTATTTATAAAAAAAAAAGGAGCGGGCTATAATGAGTTTAGATCGGACCTTGATAGTCTTTCATGATCAAGAAACAAGCTTCTCAGTTTTCCCTACATACTCTTTTTGCCTTTGAGAATCAAGTCGATTCTCCTTCAGATGAATTGGGTAAAAACAAGAACAGATCAAAAGGTAAAAAGTTTGATAAACACGACCGAGTCACAAGTAGCATGAAAAATCTCCAACAGTGGCTGCAATGGTGAAATGGAAGGTCTCTATCGGCCATGTTTGTTGAAGAACACACCTTGAATATTGGTAACAAAACAAAGGGGTGCAGGACAATAATTGAGCTCGCCAATATTTGAGAGATAACGATGGAATATCCATTCAATCAATCATGAATCATGCATGCAAAGGATAATAATTTGGCTCTCATCAGTCTTTTCCATCCTCATCTTTTTGAGTATCTCAGAAAAGTAGTGGTTTCTGGCGTGTATAGCAACCAGAGCAACCTACCCTTTTGCCTGAAACCGATAATATCTAGCAACTTTATAGGCACATAATTCCTAAACCATATATGGGAAATGAAATGAAACCTGCAATTATCACTTTGTTTTTGGCAAATTAAAGAGAAGCACAAGGATTTTCATAATTCACACAAGCACAAATCACTTCCAGAGTTTCAGTTATTCACACCAACAAAACAGAGAAACACAGAAAGCATAACAATCAAAAAGAGAATTCAGAGCTTCAATAGCCTTAATCGGCTTCAATTTCACACCCTAACAACAACAACAACAATAGTCACAATTCACAGAAACATTAACACTAAAGTCTAAAACAACGAGTACTCAAGCAGGGGCGGCCGAATTGGTCCAGACAATGTCTTTGAGCGCCGGTCTGAGCTCTTTACTACAGAACTGATTGTACTCCAGAGTATCACCGTTGTCTTTCTTCACCTCCACAACCAGAAACGACGGCGTCACAGCGAAAATCTCCGCCGCAATAGCCAACTTCCCTTTCCTACCGCTCTCCTCGCCCTGCAACCTCACCATGGAGTCACTCTTCTTCACCTTAAATTTGCCGGCTTTCCCCACCTCCTCCAGCTTCGATATGACACTGCTCGCCGACCGAGTCGTCGCAAATCTCAGCTCCTCTCTCTCCTCCCTCTTCTTCTCCTCAAACAGAGGAGACAAATCGAACCCTTCAGAGAGCGAAATGATATGAAACGCGTTCAGTGTCTCCATCTGCTTCGAAGTCTTCTCCGTAGTCTCATCGAACTCTTGCTCTTTCTTAGACTTGACCGTTTTCGGGATAGATTTTTTGAACCAAGACGAATCCATGATCTTCGCAATGGAGATTCTGGTACTCGGGTTCGGGTCCAGAAGCTTCGTGACTAGTCTTCTCGCCTCGGAAGAAAACCACGGCGGACATTTGAAGTCTCCTCTGTAAATCTTCCTATACATGGAGACCAAGTTGTCATCTTGAAACGGAAGAAACCCGGCGAGCAGGACATACAGGATTACTCCACATGACCAAAGATCCGCCTTAGCTCCGTCGTACCCTTTTTTCCCGATCACCTCCGGCGCCACGTAAGCCGGCGTGCCGCAAGTGGTGTGCAACAGCCCGTCTTGCTTTAAGTGCTCCGAGAAAGCACTCAACCCGAAATCAGTAACCTTTAAGTCACCGTCTTCATCTAACAGGAGATTCTCCGGCTTCAGATCGCGGTGGTAGACTCCTCGGCTGTGGCAGAAATCGACGGCTGAGATCAGCTGCTGGAAATAGACTCTGGCCACGTCCTCCTTCAACCGTCCTTTCGCTATCTTCGCGAAAAGCTCACCGCCGCGGACGAGATCCATGGCGAAGTAGATCTTGGACTTGCTCGCCATGACCTCATGAAGCTCGACGATGTTGGGGTGCTTCACCATCCTCATCACCGAGATTTCTCTCTTAATCTGCTCCATCATTCCGACCCTGATCACCTTCTCTTTCCCCACCACCTTCATCGCCATGGACTTTCCCGTCTTCAAGTTCCGGGCATGGTACACCTTCGCAAACGTGCCGTGGCCCAGCATGCGCCCCAGCTCGTACTTTCCGTGAAGCAAGGCGGAACCGCCGGACTTCTCATCAGCCATGATTTGCAAGTGCAACTAGAAATATGTATACAAAGAAATGAAACCAAAAAAAAAAAATGGAAGTGCTTTAAAAGCAAAGGTAACGTAAAGGGGAGAAAGCCGGGGCTGAAGGGGGCGAATAGGTCACCCGTCTTCAACGTGTTTCCGGTGGCAGTTTCTGCCGCCGATGCAGCGTTTGGCTCGTACACACAGCTCAGGCTTTCTCAACGATGCTCCTCTCATCTCTCTGCATTCCCTAAAACCCTTAATTGATATATAAGAGCTTTTGGAGATTTTCAGCTTCGGAAATTTTGGGTTATGAACAAAGAACCAGATGAGCTCTGTTGGTTTTTTTTCTTTCTCTCTGGTTTTTGCTTCTGCTTCCGTGTTTATCATAGTTTGGGTTATATAAAACTCTCCAGGTTCGAAATTACGGTTTTGACACTCGTCGTCGACGGTTCCATGCTCACGTCATTCTCGCTACGTGTCGAGACATTAAACGTATTTACGTTGGTCGGGACGTCACTGTTTCGGACACGTGTGAGGTTTCGGATACAGCGCATGCGGACGATGGGGTTATTACGATATTGACCCGGTTGGAGATTTTTGGCAGTGAAATATGTGGATGATGTCTGAATAATGATGATGATGATATGTAAACTACAATGTAAGATATAAGCAGTAAAATAGGGGAGTTGGTTAGGAATTTCGTATTTCAAGCGAGCCTAAAATGGTAATTACGTTATGAAATATCAAAAAAAAAAATTACGGTCCGTCAATCGGGTGGTAGACACGTGTGAGTAAGATTGATTAAGGGCCACGATGATTCTTACCTTGGCGGTTTGGTGATAAGAGCGATAGTGACCTAACATTTTAACATCCAGTAACAGAAAAAACAAGAAAAAATGATTTGTGTTATTTGGACCACGAGTTCATTATTTGCTATATTCAGGATACCAAGAAGTTGAGTTTTGTTATTGAAATAACGATGGTTATCTTACAATGATTAATTAAGAACTATTTCCACGTATATAAACACCACGGTTACAACTGTAGTTGTGAATCTGATTACGATGTGAGGTTGTTATTCTTATGAAAAACAACAATGGTGCATTGCTTTGCTGACTTGTAGGTAGCTTGCCGCTATTCTGAATCACTAGAAAATAGAAACTAAAAACATGCCCCGGAAAACCACTAGATGAAACTCGATCAGAAATGCTAAAGGACACAAGAGGATTGCTCTGCGATGCCTATTTATTTGTCTTGTACCAACAACTTGAATATTAAAAACTAATTTCTGGTAAATATTTCTGCCCACTTTATATATATAACAGTAATAACACTGTAGAGCATACCCCAATTATGGATATAGTAACAAAGCACTACTGAAATAATTTAAGTAAGAGTGTTTATCGTATGCGGCTCTTCTGTCTAAGAAGAGTCCAATATGAAGGTCCTGATTCGAGAAACTGCCAGGAACCTTTGCATGCAGGTTGGTAAACTTGGGCGGCTGAGCTCAGTGACTGAAGCAGCTTCAGAGAAAGTTGCAGTTGATCTGAGCCCGCCCACGGTTTAGAATGATCATGGCCGGCGGGGATTAGCTTGGTTAGTTAGTCACTGGGAGGGGGTCGTCACACAGTTCAACAAGATCTGAGGATGATCGATTAGAGGAAATATGAGTGGGTGAGTGTTGTTCAGCTGGTTCAGAATAACTGTAACTGTTTGATGGACAGTGGGAGGTCGGTGACACACGAAAACATGAGCAGGTGACATATATGCTTCGAGGCAGCTGTGCCTTTGTTTCTCTGTTTGTTTTTGTTTAACAAGTTGACTCTCCAACCCCACACCATGCCATACCATGAATACGTACTCCTCTCTAATTTGTTTTTAATTCCTGAAAAAGTTTATTTTGTAGTCGTCTGTCTATACATATATATATATACGTATATTCCGCTCTGCTCGAGTAATGATCGATCATCATTAATATCAGTCTTGAAATTTTGATGTTAAACGACTAAATTACAAATAAGTACTTCTTGATCAACCTGTTTTAAAAAGGTCGAAATTTAAAACCTGACTAACAACATCTGAAAAATTTACCTCAAACAGCAAAGATTAGAGAGCTTGAGTCTCAAATTAACTAGGACATCAACAACAAAATTTGTTTCACGAAACACATAATGAAAAAAGATGTCATCAAAGTAATTGGCAATTATTCCGATATCCTGGAGCATCTGAGCCGATTAAACCATTTGAATGGTGTAAACAAAGTAACAGACCTAGCTATTCGAAGGTGCATGCATCTTCAAATGAGTAGTCCGCAATGAGTTGAATTTGAAAACTCGATCATGTCATTATATTATTGGGAGCATAACTATTAGTTATACGACCTACTTTATATCCGACTAATTAATTTATATAGTATATATAGCGATAGAAATAACAATTCATGTAATTTGATCAAGAAAGAAATCAATATATCAGTACTTGCGGAGCATAGGTGGACCTAATTATACCAATAATACGTTATACATGATGGTTAAACCCTAATAATACCCTTGTAAACCCTACCAAAGGTCCTAACGCCCATTAAGAGACATTCTCTATGTCTAGGTTGGCGATCAATCATAACGCATATACATCATCATCATTGATATATAATGTACCTAGCTATAATATATATACAGAACTAGTTAAAGTGTACCACCTAGCATTATTCTAAAGAGAAACGGGATCCGGGTCGATCTAGAAGCTAGCTAGTTTAGAAAAATTGAGGACACGAGAAATTTAAGAACAAAACCTGAAATGCAAGAAACTAAGGAAAATATACGTACTCTAGGGCCTTGTTTGGTTCGCGAAAAAGAAAGTAATTCTTTTTTGTTTTTTTCACGGGATGAAAAAGAGAAGGGAAATGATGACTTTTCGTTCTGATTTTTAGTAACACTAGAAAAATCATCCAAAAAGTTAATTAGAATAATAAAATAATATATTATGAGTAATAAATGCAATGAAAATATATGGGAAAATGATTTCTATAAATTTTGGAAGGAACAACCTTCCCTCATATTTTTTCAACTTTCAAAAAAGTATTTTCTTTCCTACAATATTCTCAAACGCAAAAAATGAACAACTTTCATTTCTTAATAGTTACTTTCCGCGAACCTAACTATAATTAACAATCAATTTCTTACATGGTAATGATACAAGGTTGGTTAGCAATATCTTTCAAGAAAAATCGTGTACACAGAGGCTTTCGTATTATCGTATAAATATATAATATGCATGCATTCTTGTTTGCCCAGGCCAGTAGTAACATCAAATGATTCAAATCACATCACATTATGAGATTCGTTTCGTTTTGTTTCATTATTATTGATCGATCATTCGATCTGATCAATCAACATAATTGAACTACCAGCTGATAAGCATCTACAGGTATTTGGGATCGATCAAATACTCTCATGACTAGCAATCCACCGATCGATGCAGTCTTTCTTCGATATATCGATCACAAGCTAATTAAAGAATGAAGCTGGCAAGCTATATACGTACTTCTACCTGACGTATACATATATATATATTGGAAAAATATGGCTTAGATATGAGTTATTTGGAATCTCACATCAGAAACGTGAATAATCATCTTTAGGTTATAAAGAATGACACCACACACGCAAATATCAATACCTTTTGTATAAAACCTCATACTCGTTTCTCTACCGAAAAATGAGAAAAACATCAACATTATTGGACCGTATGTGTATGAGTACTTGTGGAGCCTGTAATATATACATATGTATCATCGGTAATATTGCTCGTGTAACCCCAAGTATATATACAACTTGGCCTGCGCGTGATGCCCCTAATATTCTTGATGAATGAGATATTGTTATTTTTTAAGATAAGATATGTAACTACAATTATTCTTGACCTTGCATCATCATGCATTATATTCCAATAATCGTGTACGCTCACCTTCGGCTTGATTGGCCAAATTAAGCTGACGCTTGGGAACGGTCCTCGTCGCTTTGACCCGTAGCCTAAGCATATTATATATTGTATTGATCAACTATATCGGTCAATACAATATATAATTAAGTACGTACCTGATTCAAAATTGTGCTATTAACTCGTCTTAATTCATCGTCAATTATATGCAGCCTTGAGAAGAGTACGAGACTATGAGATAGAGACCAAGCTAGTCTGCATGAGCCGTCATTATCATCGTGAGCGACCTTAAAATGCATTATTAAGCCTAACCATGAGTCTATGAGTTTCTTAATCATGTTTTTGGATCATTATTTAGACTTGTCCTTGTAGTCGATCTATATTCACTACCAAAAATAAGGCTTTAGGCGACGAAATGAAAAAAACCGGGCGACAAATTTTTTTTTCGTCGCCTAAGAGAAAACTTAGACGACGAAAAAAAAATCGTCGCCCAAGGAAAAAAAATCGTCGCCTAAAGTTCAACTTTAGGCGACGAAAATAAAATCGTCGCCTAAGGCTAAATTTCGTCGCCTAATATAGAAACTAGGGCGACGAAACAATATTTCGTCGCCTAAGATATTTACATCGTCGCCTAAGTTTTTTAATCCTTAGGCGACGAAACTCAAATATATCGTCGCCTAAGTATTTTATTTTTTTATTTTTACTTGGCCGACGAATTACCCTAATTTCGTCGGCCAAGAGTAATCCGAATAATTGAAATAAATAAAACACATTTAAATTTCATTGTACATGATTTTTTATTTTTACTCTTGGGCGACGAATTTAACAAATATCGTCGCCCAAGTATTATCTTGGCCGACGAATTACCCTAATTTCGTCGGCCAAGATAATCCGAATAATTAAAATAAATAAAACACATTTAAATTTCATTATACAGGATTTTTTATTTTTACTCTTGGGCGACGAATTTAACAAATATCGTCACCCAAGTATTATCTTGGCCGACGAATTACCCTAATTTCGTCGGCCAAGATAATCCGAATAATTAAAATAAATAAAACACATTTAAATTTCATTGTACAGGATTTTTTATTTGTACTCTTGGGCGACGAATTTAACAAATATCGTCGTCCAAGTATTATCTTGGCCGACGAATTACCCTAATTTCGTCGGCTAAGATAATCCGAATAATTAAAATAAATAAAGCACATTTAAATTGTAAGGAAATGTTTTTTATTTTTATAGCCCCGTCAGCGTCTCGTCGATTGGAAACTATTCTCAGTTGAAGGTCCGGCCAGTTTACGTGATTTGAAGGGTCGAATAGCCGTTTCCGTCCGTTTAGGGGTTTGACCGCGCCGATTGACCGGACGGATCGAGCCCTTATCTTTGTCAGATGGAGCTGAATTTTTGCCCACCTACGTAATTCGTTATGCTGGTCATATCTGACGGTCGGTTTTCAGTTCCTCTTCTCCGATCACCAAACTCACGTTATATGTACTAATGTTGTATAACTTTTTTATATAAGTGTTGAGTTTAAGTTTCGTTTTGAAGACAACGTATACGTAAAGGCCTCAAACGCAAAAAAGTTGTGAAATAAGATATGACCGAAACGGTGAAATACGTCAACCCGTGAAAAATGAAGATATTTCGGTAAAATTTCGGTGCCGGTTGTTCCGGTCAACGAATTTCTCTTATTTCTACCTAGTGGTAGCCCTATCCCGGGTATTTATTTTTTACCAAATTTTTATAGCCCCGTAAGAGTCTCGTCGATTGGAAACTATTCTCAGTTGAAGGTCCGGCCAGATTACGTGATTTGGAGGGTCGAATAGCCGTTTCCGTCCGTTTAGGGGTTTGACCGCGCCGATTGACCGGACGGATCGAGCCCTTGTCGTTGTCCGATGGAGCTGAATTTTTTCCCACCCACGTAATTTGTTATGCTGGTCATATCTGACGGTTGGTTTTCAGTTCCTCTTCTCCGATCACCAAAATCACGATATTCTGAATTTTATGATAGAACTCTTGGCCGACGATTTTCTTCATCTTGGGCGACGAGATTTATAGTGAAGAACATCGTCGCCCAAGTAGAGTATCTTAGGCGACGACTTCAAAAATCGTCGCCCAAGATTATCTTGGCCGATGATTTTCAAAAAACAGGGCGACGATTTTTACAGAATCGTCGCCCAAGAACGCCAATATAAAAGGCAAAAATTCGGAACCCTAACCATTCGCGCAGCCGCTCACAAATCCAAGCCCTCTCTCTCTCTCTCTGAAAATCCACCGAAGCCCTCTCTCTCTCCCTCTCTCCGACCCGACCCCGCAACCCGACGCCGACCCCGACCCCGGCCCCGACCCCGACCCCGACCCCGACCCCGGCGCTGACCCAGGCCCCGACCCCGACCCCGACCCACAATTTAAGGTATAACCCTAAAACCCTAAATTGGTTATGTTCATGAAAATTTTAATTGTTGTTGTTGTTGTTTGAAATTGTTTGAAATTATTATTTGAAATTGTTTGAAATTGTGAAATTGTTTGAAATTTGGGAGAAGTACAAAATTATTGTTGTGTTGTGAAATTGTTAGTGAAATTATTGTTGTTGTTGTAATTTAGGAAATTAATGGTAAATTAGGGTAAATTTGTGTAAATTATGGTAGGATTTTAGGGTAAATTATGGTAAATTGTGATGTAAATGATAATTGGAAAATATTAGGGTTTACGGTTTAGGGTTTAGGATTTGTGGAAATAATTTGTAAATATATTGTAAATGATTAAATAATTTTTGATTAAATAATTAAATAATATAAATTATAATTGTAAATATATTGTGGAAATTTTGTAAAAAATAATGGATTATTTTTGAGTAAGGATGTAAATATTCGTAAATTAATTTTTGTGATGTAATAATTCTGAATTAATGTAAATAATTTGTTATGTGAATTAAAAAAATAATAAATCCTATAATAACTATTACTTTTATTTGTGCTATTATTGTTGATAAATTTTTCGAAATTTATGGTTATTTTTTGTTAAATTAATTATAAGACGGTAAAATATTTTTAATAAATTTATGGTTATTTTAAACAGGATGGGCATGAGGAGAACTTCTGGACAACGTCCGGGTGCGAGGAGCCAATATTCCTCGAACGGTACATCAAACAACCCGCCGCAATCACCGTCGGTCGGGTTTCCGTGGCAGATGACGGCCCGACATGCGGCGCTTAGGGGTGGCGCGAGCAGCTCGCGTTCTGCTGGGCAGCCGGGTCCCGCAGCGACGGCCCCTCGTCATCCAGAGATACTTCCCCGGTCGCGATCTATCACCGCCCCCACACAGTCGTCCCCGACCGACGGTGAAGGCGGGTCATCCGGGGTCCCTACGGTGCCGTCCGGCCTCTTCCTTCCTCTGACGATACCGGCGATACCTCGCGTTGATGAGGAGGGTCGACCGATTCGGGAGCTGCTCCCGCATGTGGCACCGCACGAGGCGTTAGATTTCGAGTTTCTCCGTAGGCAGATGGACTGAATTTTTGTAATAAATTATTTATAAATTTATAAATTTGTGTTATTTTTAATTAAGTTTTAGTATTAGAAAAATTTAAAGAAATGCCGAAAAAAAAATTCCAGCAAAAATTAAAAAAACATTATTTATATATTTAAAAAAATTATTTAAATATTTTTTAAAAAAATTTAAATATATCTTAGGCGACGAAATTGCTAAATCGTCGGTCAAGGACTTACCATATAAGACGACGAAAAAAAATTATCGTCGCCTAAGATGTAGTGATCTTAGGCGACGAAATATTTAGTTTCGTCGTCCCAGGTTATAACATCTTAAGCGACGAAAAAATTTTTCGTCGGCCAAGGTGTTAAATCTTGGGCGACGAATATTTTTGGGCGACGATAAGTAGATCTTAGGCGATGAAATTAGTGTCGTCGCCTAAGAATTACTCTTAGGCGACGACGGACTGAATTTTCGTCGCCCAAGTTCTTGGCCGACGCACTTCTGGCGACGACGTCTTGGCCGACGACATGTCGTCGCCTAAGTACTTAGGCGACGAATTTTTTTAACAGGGCGACGATTTTTTTTCGTCGCCCAAGATCTATTTTCTGGTAGTGATTTAGAACAGTAGTAGAACAATCACCGGACAACTACCGATCAAGACTAGACCCTTCCACTGAGGAATCATTTTTTTGCTCAAATATAAGGAAAAACTCACACAATTATATCTGTTTTTTAATAAGTTTGAATGATTGAAATTAAAACAAAACTTAAACACTTTATGTCAAACCTTGACCATTCAACATCATTAAAAATAAATCAAAATTTTGAGTGACTTAACAACCATCAAATTTTTTAAAAATTTGTATATGTGATATACTCATACAGAACTAAAAATTGAATAATAGAAATGTAATTTTATTATCGGTAAGTTTGTCAAATACCCTATCCTAACTTAGATTTAAACAAAAAAAAGAGATATCTCAGTAGAATGACATGTTAACAAATAACTAAGGATGGGACTTAGCATGCAACTTCCTGCGGATGCCCAAAAGTGTCTTTTCTTCTAAAAAAATACAATTGTATACACTAAAACAATCTTTATGATCGAGGTCAAGAAGAACTGTGATGCAAATATGTGTGATTAATGGCATTGCACGAATAGTAGTTGAACAATTTAATACAGTTTAATTGATTAATGGCGTGAAGAACACTTTTCATGTGCTCGAAATTGAATTTGCATTCGATCTTGCTAGTTTATAGGTTTTCATATATAATTGTTTCATAAAATCTCAAAATAATGGATGGATAATGAGAGAAACAAGCTCCAAGATGAAGCCACGAAAAAAAAAGTCATGAACGGGCTGCTCGATCATTAGTTAAATCTTGACTAACCAAGTAGCTATTGAAAGTGTGACATTAATTTAGAAGAGGGAGAAGATAATACGGTGTGAGGCAAAATTGTTTCTATCTGGACTAATTAACGTGGATTAGTATTGCTGTCGATCTAGAATCTGCAGCCTCCATGGATTAGTACTGGTTGATTAAGCTTGATTTGGATGCCAGTGCCATATATACAACATAAGCTCTTGATCAACATATATCTTAGCTTACCGAATTAATTAAGTCTAACAAACCGAGATCAATGTGATAAAATAAGCGAGTTAATTAAAAGAAATCTATTAAATTAAGTTTTAAAATCTGAATTTTCTGGTGCTGATCGCGCGGTATATACAATCAAAATAGTTTGCTAGTAGTAGTGTCTTGTACTCTTGTGTATATTGTTTTAGTTTTGGAAAATTATATAGCGCACCCGGGTGCGCCGCGCACCCGGGTGTATCCACCGTCCATTTTGACCCACAAAAAAAAAAAAATTAACGGTAGAGATGACGGGTGCGCCGAATAGGCTCTCTTTAGTTTTGTCTGACGTCCATGGATTATGTATCTGTGGCTCCCCAAGGCATATTCATGTTATTGTGAGTCCCCAAAGTACTGTTGCTGATCGTCCAGAAATCTGATTTGAATTGAATAACATGTATGTTATCTCCTCATTTGGAATATATGCATCAATAACTCGATCGATCATGAATAATTTTGATCCTCCGGATCATCGATCTGAATTGAAGTACATTTTGTACAGCTAATGGTAAATTGGAGCGGTTTAGGGTTTAGTGACGGGACAGTGCATGAATGATTCAAAGATGGACGTGACAACCACAGCACTAGAGGTCCATAGTAAAACAAGCTTTACGTTCAACACCAGTAATAATACATATAAAGACAACCAATTTCAAATTATTGTGGCAGTCTGTGGATCTCCTGGTTTTTGCGATAATCAAGTTGATATTTGATTCCTCCTACTTACAGGAAATGAATAGTTAAACGATTCAATATCGACAAGGTGCGACGTCTGCTGGGTACGCAGTACATGGAGTGCTAAGAGTTCCTATTTGTCCCAATCAGAGCGTTACCTTTCTGAGAGCTGATCGAGGAGTAGTACGTTTAAGATCTAATAATCAACTCGATCAGCTCATGAATGAGTTAATTAGCTCTAATAATGAAACTAGGGTTTGGCTCTCAGAGGCAAACAAGAGAATGTCATCCACAAACTTTTGGATTTTGAATAGACCACAGCCAAGCATTCGAAGCAAGTAACTGATCTCAGACGTGACCTCTCTATATGTCTTTTACCACCACAAGCAAATACAAAATGAAAAAAAAAAAAAATCATTTTCGTCGGACGAGACCTCTGTGTCTTTTGCAGTTTTGCTACACACCAGGGCCGGCCCTGTGTGTCCGGAAGTTATAGGTGAAATTTTTTTCGAGGCTTTATAGTAGATGTTCGGTAAAAAGATTTAACATAATATATAAGGACCATTATATATATATATATACATATATTAAATGATATGAAAATAGTGACCAAGAGACCTGCGTGATTCGAAATCAGTACTAACCAAGAGACATGTTTACACTACTTACCACTAAACCAAATTTATCCCCATGTCACATATTTATACCATATAATTATATATATTGAGGCCCCCTTAAATTGGGGCCCTAGATCTGGGTCATGCTCTTCTTGACCCAAGACCGGCCCTGCTACACACACGTACAAAATAAAAATCATTTTCTTTACGAATTCATGAAATGAATCTTACATATTTCCTAACCCTAGCTAGCTAGCTAATTTAGTAAGCAAAAGGTAATACATAATATATAATTATAAATAATACAAACAACATATCATATCATCGTTAATTCGTCATGAGTGATGAATATGACATACATACATATATATATATATATATATATATATATATATATATATCGCAATAACGAAAATACTTGTGCCCAATTTTCCATATAAACTTTGAAGGTTCAAAAGCGAAGACAGAAATGATTGCTTCTTCATATCCATCATTCCATGTTTCTATAATATGATGGTGTGACATAGTTGACATTATAAAAGGTGTTAAACTGAAAGCTTACTGATCAGATAATGGTATTTAAAATCAAATAGAAAATGTGAAATTGAAAATCAATCAAGCACTAGCTCGGTGAGAATTCTATATGGAGGAATCGAAGGTCACAAGTCACTATAAAGTAGTCATTGTTTCTGGATGCATGGAGAGAAATTGTCATTAACAATATACCTTATCTATGTTCTTGAGTTGTTGTTTTAGATAAGCTATCAAATTTGGCCACTCGATTATTCAAGCTCCCTCCTCATTATTATTGATTTCAATTCATCAAGCTATATGCGATATGATGATAAAACCTAGCTAAAACCCATCTACAGACTTTTCTATCCTATAAGTTTCCAGAATAGTAATACGGGTTCGTCTTCAAATTCGCGGTCGTTCTTGCTTGCTGGATTAATGGGAATGAATTGGCTTGGACACTTGACTCAGACGACACCAAACTTTCTATCAGTAAACTTGAGTGGAGAATAGGGTGCGTACTTTCTAATTCGATCGATACTACTTGTTTTAGTTAATAGAAGATCGATAGAGGATTGATAAACCCTTCCCCTACATAATCCTTATCTAGCTTTAAGATAGTTTATTGATAAACTCTTCTATATCTTTTCTTTCTAATATTTCTGACAAGATAATCGGTCGAAATCCCAACTTGTATAACATACATCAAACCTTGAACTCAGAGACAAAGCCAAGATTTTAAAATAGGCTGGGCTATACTCGACTAAATTTTTTTAATACTTTTTTTGTTTATTACCTTTAGAAATTTTTTATTAGATTGTGTTTCTACCTGTCTGTTCCGAGGTCCCGAGCCGTGAAGGACTGGCGAGGCGGGGAACGGTAGAATCATTTGATCCTGCACTTGATACCTGCACAAGTAACAGCATCAGGAAGTCGGGACTGGGGTGGCCCAGTCTTCGACTCTCCGATGCTTAAGTTAGCTCTGGGCTACTTGCGTGTACGAGAGAGCGGGAATGAGTTATGTGTGTTTGATGGGAGCTTGTGCCTGTTTTATAGGCTAAGGTTGGGCACTTTGGCCTTAGTCTCCGATGTGGGATTACTTGTTAGTCTTTGTAGTGTATTTCCTTTTGGGGGTGTTTTGCCGCTAGAGTGATTTTGGCAAGCGGTTTGTTACCAGCCCTTCACTCCTTGGATATCCGTGAGGGGCTTACTAGAGCTATCTTGTCTGGAATGACCTTCAGTGACCGGGTAATTGCACCTTATTCTCGGCTCAGCAAAGTATTTTGGCTATGTACTAACAAGTCCCCAAGTCCCCAGTCCGAGAGAGCTCTTGGGTGGGGAGTTATTCTATAGATGCAGAGAATATGTTTTACCCGGGTGCTGGAGGCATGGTACCGAGTCCCCAAGTCCCCACGCGAGGGTCGCGAGGTGACGGGGGTGAAGTTCCGAGTTAGGTTGGTGAGGAAATGCGCTAATGGCGTTGCGTACCACTACGGGGCTACGCAGTTTGCGCTAGGTGGCGTGGCGGGCCGTTGCTGGGTGAGTCAGTGCGCTAGTTGGCGAGACTCTCGTGGCGTGGGGGGGCCGCTGCTGGGCGAGTCCGTCCGCGCTAGTTGGTGAGACTCTCGCGGCGTGGCGGGCCGCTGCTGGGCGAGTCAGTCCGCGCTAATTGGCAAGACTCTCGCGGGGTGGGGGGCCGTTGCTGGGCGAGTCAGTTCGCGCTAGTTGGCGAGACTCTCGCGGCGTGGGCGAGTCAGTCCGCGCTAGTTGGCGAGACTCTCGCGGCGTGGGGGGCCGCTGCTGGGCGAGTCAGTCCGCGCTACTTGGCGAGACTCTCGTGACGTGGGGGGCCGCTGCTGGGCGAGTCAGTCTGCGCTAGGTGGTGAGACTCTCACGGCGTGGGGGGCCGCTGCTGGGCGATTCAGTCCGTGCTAGTTGGCGAGACTCTCACGGCGTGGGGGGTCGCTGCTGGGCAAGTCAGTCCGCGCTAATTGGCGAGACTCTCGCGGCGTGAGGGGCCGCTGCTGGGCGAGTCCGTCCGCGCTAGGTGGCGAAACTCTCGCGGAGTGGGAGGCCGCTGCTGGGCGAGTCAGTCCGCGCTAGTTGGCGAGACTCTCGCGGCGTAGCGGGCCGCTGCGGGGCGAGTAAGTACGCGCTAGGTGGCGAGACTCTCGGGGCGTGGGGGGCCGCTGCTGGGCGAGTCAATCCGTGCTAGTTGGCGAGACTCTCACGGCGTGGGGGGTCGCTGCTGAGCGAGTCAGTCCGCGCTAATTGGCAAGACTCTCGCGACGTGGGGGGTCGCTGCTGGGCGAGTCAGTCCGCGCTAATTGACGAGACTCTCGCGGCGTGGGGGGCCGCTGCTGGGCGAGTCCGTCCGCTCTAGGTGGCGAAACTCTCGCGGAGTGGGGGGCCGCTGCTGGGCGAGTCAGTCCGCGCTAGTTGGCGAGACTCTCGCGGCGTGGCGGGCCGCTATGGGGCGAGTAAGTACGCGCTAGGTGGCGAGACTCTCGGGGTGTGGGGGGCCGCTGCTGGGCGAGTCAATCCGTGCTAGTTGGCGAGACTCTCACGGCGTGGGGGGTCGCTGCTGGGCGAGTCAGTCCGCGCTAATTGGCAAGACTCTCGCGGCGTGGGGGGCTGCTGCTGGGCGAGTCAGTCCGCGCTAGTTGGCGAGACTCTCGCGGCGTGGCGGGCCGCTGCGGGGCGAGTAAGTACACGCTAGGTGGCGAGACTCTCGGGGCGTGGGGGGCCGCTGCTGGGCGAGTCAGTCCGTGCTAGTTGGCGAGACTCTCGCGGCGTGGCGGGCCACTGTGGGGCGAGTAAGTTTGCGTTAGGTGGCGAGACTCTCAGGTGGCGGGCTGCTACCGGGCGAGTAAGTTCGCGCTAGGTGGCGAGACTCTCGCGCTCATGGTGTGGCGGGCCGCTGATGGGACAGTGTGGTCACCGCGACTGGCCTTGCTATTCTGATGGGCGTTCAGAATTTGTATCCTTCGACCGGGGGAGAGGCGTCCCGGGAGGCCGTGGAGGTTTTGGGTGTCCAGATCAATTCTGGGCGTAGGGCTGCTCAGGCGGTCTCGGAGAGAAGCATTCAGCCAGAGCCTAGAGTCATAGATATATAAATGCGTGTTGCCCAGAATATATGTGGCTGCTTGTGAGCTCTGCATTCAACCCTTGCTTGATTGTGGAAGGCGTGTAACTCAGTCTCAGGAAGGGGAGGTGTCGGGGGCAGGCTGTTGGGTTGCTGAGTTTTTGTGGCGGGAACCAGGAAGGGTAGGTGCTGGGGGCAAGCTGATTTTTTTTTAGGTACCCTTCTGTCGGGATAGAGGAGTCCCGGGTAGTCGGGATGGAGAGCTATGTGGGGGTGTCCGCCAGGGGAACTACTAGGGATGTCCCCACGCGATGTTTAAGAACTCTGGCGAGATCAGGGAATGCCGCGAGGAGCTGGCGAGGCGAGACCAGGGAGTCCGCGAGGGTCTGGCGAGGTCAGCGGAGTCCGCGAGGACTGGCTTGACCAGCGGAGTCCGCTAGGAGGGTCCGCGACAATATGAGTCCGTGAGGGGATGGCGGGACCTGCGGAGTCCGCGAAGGGATGGCGGGACCTGCGGAGTCCGCGAAGGGATGGCGGGACCTGCGGAGTCCGCGAAGGGTTGGCGGGACCTGCGGAGTCCGCGAATGGATGGCGGGACCTGCGGAGTTCGCGAAGGGGGTCGCGACAATGTGAGTCCGCGAAGGTTTCAGGAGAGTGGCACCGAGACATGGGTGGGCGTCCCCGGGAGAGAAATATCAAGTGGGTGCTAAAAGCGAAGGCATGTCCCGGGGGGAGGGTGCCGAGGCTGGGGTAGCGAGACCGAGAGCGTGTTCCCGCTTCGGCTGAGGGAAGCTGGGTGTCCAGATAAGTTTTTCTGGGCGCTGCTCTCCGGCGCGTGAGCCTTGGCCGGAGGTTGGGGTGGCCACGCTGGATTTATTGGAAGACAGTGTGCATGATGGCTGGGAATGTGAGCTACCTTGTTGTGGCACGCCCAAGCGAAGGAGAGAGAGTCAGATCTACTTTCTCTCTCCTCGAGATTTCTGGGCAGATGATGGCCATGGTGAGCGACGTGAGGGTTTTCACTTGAGGGGCCCTCCTCCTAGCGCCAATTGTTTCTACATGTCTGTTCCGAGGTCCCGAGCAGTGAAGGGCTGGCGAGGCGGGGAACGGTAGAATCCTTTGATCCTGCACTTGGTACCTGCACAAGTAACAACATCAGGAAGTCGGAACTGGGGTGGCCCAGTCTTCGACTCTCTGATGCTTAAGTTAGCTCTGGGCTACTTGCATGTACGAGAGAGCGGGAATGAGTTATGTGTGTTTGATGGGAGCTTATGCCTGTTTTATAGGCTAAGGTTGGGAACTTTGACCTTAGTCTCTGATGTGGGACTACTTGTTAGTCTTTGTAGTGTCTTCCCTTTTGGGGGGGGGTTTTGCCGCTAGAGTGATTTTGGCAAGCGGTTTGTTACCGGCCCTTCACTCCTTGGATATCCGTGAGGGGCTTACCAGGGTTATCTTGTCTGGAATGACCTTACGTGACCTGATAATTGTACCTTATTCTCGGCTCAACCAAGTATTTTGGCTATGTACTAACAGATTGTATTCTCATTTAAATTCCTACACCTATAATTTAAGATTTAAAAGGTAAGAATTAAATAAGGATATTGATAGATCTTCTTGGAGAAGAGACATTTTTTAGGAATGTTGATAGGAAAACGGCTTGTAATTGATGATTTGGCTAATTCATGCATAGACTTGCACTTACCTTCATTTCAAAATGGGTGGGCTATGATTCATAAAGTAGAGTTTATTTCAACCTAATTTATCTTATAAATGAAGAGCAACTAAAAATCTCTATAGGCAGCAGCCCAGATACCTTTCAACTATCATCTATCCATGTGCGTGAGTCGTCCGATCGTTTTAAATTTTAAATTACTAAACAATCAGACAGCTCACGACTTAATGTATGTCATACAAATATGTACAACAGCCGATCTATATTACTAGTTTCCGACTTTGAGTTGTTGCCTACTTATCCATGACAAGCAAGTATGAATATTTAGTGGAAAGGAGCGTGAAACTAACATATACATCCATAACTAACAAGCGGTCAGTAGTCGCTTGTCATTAGTATGTATATAGAAGGATAACTGAAGTTTTGAAATCTTTATATCGTGTCATTCATCAAAAGCATTGCCAAAATTATCATATACTTGCATTTTCCAATCAAAAACGTACATGGCAAAAATCACAGTTTACAAGTCTGTCGGGACTATCTAATGTTCTCTCTTTCGTCCAGGGAGCTCCGTTGTTTTCCATGTGCCGGAGAATGGGGATCTCCATCATCATGAAGCTTATAGAATTCATTTGATTGAGATCATCCTGAAATTGAAGACAAGTCCATCACGCATCGATCTCTCTGAGTCTTCTTCTACAATAATTGTTACTGGATATATTATGTGCTCTCCATCTCCACGCGTCACTGTAATGAAATCGACCTAATTTTGTTGCCAAAGCCACAAAGCATCCTTTGTTCTGTGAGTAGCGACATGTGTCTCCGCTCTCAAACCATAAAAACCAAAACCCAAAACCTAACGGTCTCGGCAATTTCGGTTTCTAGTCACTCCCTTCATATAACATCCTTGTGGAACGTTTGGTTTGATCCTTTGATGGGGATGGGAAACCTATATCTCATTTTTATGTTTAACTAGCGACAACTTCTGCTGACACTTGTTCGAAAGAAATGTCTTATCACTATGCTGTATACTATTTGGTAATGCACAATCTAAGCTGCGTTCATAGACAATTAACTTGTGGGTATGGAACTTGGGGATTTACTTTCAAAGCTCAGAAGTGGTTTAGCGTACCCATCTACTCTTGAAGGCCCAATGGCCCAAGTAAAACTGACAACAGATATAGCGAAGAATTGTAATGCCAACAGATCAGAGGCTTCTCGTTATAAGCTCCTGAGACAAAAAGTTGCCAGAAATATGGTAGTACATACACCTACTGCCTTCTTAACATATCTTTATGTTCTTGTTATCTGACAGATCAAGCTGTTTCTATATACAAATTCAGAGTAATCTGCTCTAGTCGAATTAGCATCAAAACTCGCATTAGTCAAAACAGATCTACCAAGAAATTGTCTACAACTTAAAAGTTGTCCACAACAAGGGCATGGTTAGTCATATCCTAAAACTAACAAATCACTGGGTATGAGTTTTCCATTTTTGTTTCAGTGACTGGAAACTTTTCTTCAGCTTGCTTTCGCCACATATAATTTGCTGCTTCAAGCCACCGAGGATGGACCAGAAACTTGTTCTGTTTCACTGCCCAGCGAGACTTTTCTGTTCCAGCATCTAATGCAACTACATGGGTCACCGTTGAATCCACTTCGGTTGAGCATATGGCTCCCAGATGCTCTGCCATCTTCCACAAGTGATGACTACTAGCCGGGACTTTTGAAGGAATTATACGGCTGAAAACAACTTTGCACCCTTTCAGAACTTCCTTCCTAACAATTTTCAGAACCTACAACAACACACATATCATATGAATATCATTGTCAATACTGATAGTAGAAGCAAAGCTCTCCAACAATATATATCAAACATAAGAAAGAAAGGAAAATAGTGAAACTTTAGTTGGTGGAATATTCACCTCCCTCACGTCTCTATCTACAAGATTGCCTCCCAGATCCTACAAGATAGTTGCCGACGGTTTAGTACACAACAATATCACATTATTTAATCAATAGAGAAGAGAAGATGCACTCACATAAAAGAATATCTTGTGGATTCGCTTAAGAAGATCGAGAACATTTGCAAGAGCTCCTTCAGGCTCACTCTCGTCAGTCTTCAACTCTGAAAGAGAGTCACATGTGAACCCAAATTGGGCACAACTAGATCTAAAGAAATGATATCTCTCCATCAAGATAAGATTGTCCTTGTGCTTGATCCATGCCTACAACAACAGATAGCAACATTGATAACCAATTAGAAGATTTAAAAAGTCACACGTCATTAAAATGATAGCTGGTGTATCTGAAACATAATTCAATTGTACTAAGTAATTGGACTTTTTAAGATATTCTATCATATCACCCAAGAAAGAAAGAAAGAACTGTTTCAGACACCATATCCAGAGTTTATTATGTTGCCAGTGTACTCGAACATAAAATTTACCATAACAAGTTCATTTTCTAAACATTTGTTTTGTAAACATATATATTATGTTAAATCATCAAGCATAAAGCTAGTTCAATGAGAGGCAACATAACCAGGTGGGCTTGACATGGGTCGAATGCTATTCTATCTAAACAAATTTGCTCCCTTTAACTGTTTAAACAAAATTTTAGTGATGCAAGGAAAAACTTACATTTTCTGTATCATCCAATATCAAAACAGCACTTTCTTGCCCAAGCACAATATCTAGACCCTTTTGATGTCTTTGGGTGCCATCATCACGCGATATCACTCGATCACCAAAGTACTCTTTTTTGGGATCAAGCAACTTGGCCATTTCCAGTGCATAGGCTCGCTCACCCATCGTATATATGTACATTTCAAATATTTCACTGGCTTCCTTCAAAAATGTCCTAATGAAAGGCCTTAACTTGGTCATCATACGCATAAAATCCAGTCTGAAGAGGCTGTCTTTCAAAACATCTGGAAGTATCATATTGCAAAAATCAAAAGATTCAGGTAAATACTATTTAGGGTAAATATACAAGTATCCAACTAGCAACCAAGAAATGTGTGAACAACAAACTGAAGCACCGTGCCACACAAGAAGAAAGACTTCAAAAGAACACATAAATACCTGGCAGAGAATCTGGTGGGCTCATTAAATATTCTTCCTTTGCCGTCACATGATTCAGCAGGGTGGTATTTAGTAGTGTATGATCAAGATCACGTACCAAATAAAGTTTCTTATTATTTAGCGATTTCTTAATGTCCGTGTTGCGTAACCGGTCGATTTCACCGTCATTAAGTCTTAATCCCTGCACAAGCAAATGTTTCACACTATATTACTGCCAATATCTGATAATGTAAAATAAGCTACGAATAAGGTACAATTCAACTGGAAATAGATACATGGAATGGGTACGTAAATTTCATCAGTAAATTCATTATAAAGATCAGGTGCTTAGGAAATCACAACAAGTCAGACTTTACTGATACAAATAATGTATGCATCCAATGGACATGTTAGTTTACTAACAATAAGTTTTTACTGAACGGTTCAGTATATCACAAATTACAGGTGACAGCTAATGGGAAAGAATAGTTTTTGTACAAACTAAATTATGGAAAACCATATGCATGTACACTTCTGATAAACCAAAGCATTCTAAAATCTCAAATTTCAACTAGTCATCCAGGGGAATACCTTGTGTATGTACCCAAATGTCACACCAGACTGCTCAATCAGCCTCTGGCCACAAAGAAAGCACATATCTCCAAAAGATCCAGGATGTGCACACAAATCATCCACTCCAGATGCTTCTGCACATAATTCCAAGAAATGATCGTGAACAGGACAAGAGTAACTGTATCCCCTCAGGTGGAGAAGTACCATGATAGATATGATTATAGTATCAAAAGCAATTAAAACTTGATGTTCATTAGTCCTGTGCCCAAAGCAATCAAAACTTGATAATCATTAGACATATACTCTCATGCTTTCTGAACCACACACACACACAAGCAAATACATTCATTTTTGTGGGGACGAATCCCAAACTAATACCCGAATACTTTCAACATTTACTTTTGGATAGTTTCAAGTCATGTTTTTCCCCAATAGTCTACTCTCAAAGAAAAAAAATTATTGTCTTCTTATGTTTTCTTAAGACTTTTCCTCTAGAACACTAAACTTTTTCATCACCATAACTCAAGCATGGTGAAGAATATATGTTCTAGAATGTAAGGTTCAAAGTTCCAACAAACAACATTTACATCAAAACAGACAAGGCAACAGCAAAAGCTTTGCATACAAATCAAAACGTCACGAGATCAAAATGTTACCTGAAATTTCTTCAGAGAGTGCTTGTGAAGTCGACGCATTGGCTTCTTCCAAGATTTCCACATTCTCTACCTTCCTCCGTTTTACCCTGCAATGCAAGTCACAAATCGTATCTCAATTCCTCCAAAGACAACCTCAACACACACATTTACACAAATTACAACATCTAATCAAAACTCACGCAGCATCGGACATGAATACAAAGAGAATTCACAAACCTGCTCTCACTTTCAACATCACTGGATTCACTGCCATCATCATCATCATCACCGGCTGCTGCTTTATATTCCTCATCCGGTGACGATTCCGAAGAGCCTGACTCCAGTTCCCTCTCAAGAAAGCCAGAAAATCCATCACTGCTGGAAGAGTGCACCGGAGACTCGGCAAGACTCATCTGAAATTGCTCAGGCAATCAAATACTCAAATACATTAACAAATTTGCACCACAAAAATCGACAATCAAAACAATCAAGATTTCTAATCAGAAGCAACAAAGAACGTAGAAAGATAGCAACTTATACTTTCAGAGCTGACCAAAAAATTCAACGAGATTGAAAAAAAAAACCCTAGAAATCGAATTTGCGGTGAGACAATGAAATCAAGAACGCTAGCGATTGGAAGAAGAAAAAAGGATGAGGATGAAGTAGTGAGAGTACCGTAGGAGAGTGTTGGAGAGCAAGACGATGTCGTTTTGTGAGAGAAACTGAAAGAGAGGTCGTCAAATTTTGAAGCTGTGGGAGAATAACACAGAAGAATTAGGAAGTGACTGAAAGCGGGTCTTTTTGTAGAAAACCGGGTTAGAATGAATAGAATCCAGAGTGAGACGACGTCGTTTTGGGATATTCTTTTTTCTCCAAAAAAGAAGAAGTAAAGTGTGATTCTAAACTCCTAAATTGCCATATGTAATCCACATGAAATCATGAATTAGAACTTGGTTACATATGACTTTGGTGATTACAAAATGTAATATCTTTACTCGAAGTTTCAAGTTTAAGTTTCTATGTAGAACGGTATAACTCAAAACATAGAGTTGAAGTCGTAATTGTTAAATTAGATTTGTATTGAGAAAAAATTATTAGTCACATACTTGCATTAAGTTTAGGGTAATTGAGGCACTTCGATCTCGTTAGGTTTACTTTTAAAACTAATAAGTTTCAATCTCAAAACTAATAAGTTTTGATATTTCTTTTCTCGTTACACATTTGAGCTCTCTTCATTATTATCTTTATCATCACCGTCATCGTCCTTCTTCCCTCTTCTCTTCTCTTCTTCTTAATTTACCATCGTAGTCTTCAAAATCACAAAACTCATTATCAGTTTGTGCAACTCAAAGCTCAAACAACTAAATTTGGGTCTAAAAGAATTTGGGTTTGCAACCGTCCTCAAGAATTTGGGTCTAAAAGAATTTAGTACGAGGTTTAGGTTCTATGTCTCTCTCGGTTTATTGTCACTCTTACTAATAATAATATAGAGAAGAGCGATAATACTCCAACCTAACAAGAGACCTAACCCGTTTTTTAAAACAAAAAAACAAAAAACAAAAAATTTGGGTTTGCATGAGGGTTAATCAACCAACTGCCATTTTCATTCATATTCGTAAAAGGTACATATGTAATGTGAAGTATTATTGTTCACAAACTCACAATTTCGTCCTAAGACTTGTTAGTATGACAGAATCAACAACGTCCCCAATATTTACATTAGATCAAGGGACCCAAAAAAGAAGAAGCAAATGAGCAGATTATTTCATATGATATATGGGTATATATACTTCTAGAATCCTTTCTTTTGTTTAGTGACATGAATATCAACTGGAGTGGCTCTTTCTCCTCCTTGCCAAGTTTCTTCAGCTCCTTCTTCTTCTTCTTCTTCTTCTGCTGCTACGTCATCTTCCACCCACTCCTCCGCCACCAACTTCTGCTGATAGTATCGGAACGCCACCACCAATATGAACGCTGCAACATTTTGAATTTCATAATGATATACATAATGTACATGTTTATCAAATGTCTGAAACATTTACCGGGGTTTGGATTTGCTTACCTGCCCAAATTCGCGCTCCGACTGAAGATAAGTTCCATACCAGTAGAAATATTGCAATGGTCACTGCTCTCTTGTGGGTGCAGGAGTCCCAAGCATCCCGAAATCGTCGAGCCCAAAATTTAGCTTCACATACCAACTCATTAGGACATCTGATAGCTAGATATCACTATGGCTAGCAAGAACATATATATTAGGCATCAGCTCATTTCAGCTGTCTTCTCATCTATTCACTACTCTACTAAAAGGAAGAATAGACCTATTGGGCCATATCATAAACCCATCAGATACCCCATTTAGCATTGTGGCCTCTCGACCAACCCCACTCAAAAATTGAAAATGACAGGCCGTGAATTATAACCCACGTTGGACGATTATGGTGAGGGACACTAAGACACGTTATACTGTTATTGGGTCAAACTGGGGGAGGAGAAAATAGATGTCGAATATCTAGTGGTAATTATGTAAAAATAAAAATATTTTACTCAGATTTGGAAAATGCGAAGAAACTTCTCATATGAAATTTCACTGGCATCCAATGTTCTAAAAATCGCTAGGCGCTAGTCGGGCGGATAATCAGTGACCAACGCCTAAGCGGGTTAATTAGGGATTAATCAGTTTTCTTGCTCTCTAGACGAAAACGGTAAAGCACCGCCTAGGCAGAGACTAATCCGCTCTAGGTGGGGATTTTTAGAACATTGTTTGCATCGGATTCATTATGTATTACTCGATCTCCAATCACTTTAATTTTATGCTCCTCCACGATGGCGCCTCAATGTTTTATCTTGTGATCCACCGTAATGTTAATTTTAGTTCAAGGACCCTACTGATCATGGGCATTAATGTATTGGGCCCATCAGATCCACACCGTTATATCAGTCAATGAATTATGATGGGCTAACTGGTACTACGTTGGGCCACATTAGGTAAAAAGATCTAAGTGCTGCAGCTAACTGTAACAGTGTAAAAATTGATGCAGTGAAATTGTGATAATGGCATGCATGATGAAGTAACAGAGAAAATGATTGCAAGGAATTTACCGTAGATTGTTATTTGGGTAGAATACAAAGAGCAGACTTTCGGTACGGTAAAAACTCCGAAAAAGCCTGTCATAGTTAGCACAACCAAGCAGGGGTGTCAGTAGTGTAAAAGTTAAAGAAGGTTCATACTGGGAGACACACAGAATTTTACACAGTGTTGTCTCACTGTTTTGGCTTTGGCTGCTGGGAAGAAGCTCCCCATTATTACGTTTACTGTTTCACTTTAATTATCTTACACTTCTCAATTAGAGTCGTTAGATTGAACATTATTTGCGAAATGTCCTTAAATACGACTCTAAGATGCTCTAAAACTTCAGCAATTTTCATCTCTATTCTAAATATAAATAAAAAAAGAGTAAAGAGAAAGTGGAACTTACCTACTTTGGCCATTGTCCAAATGGTTATGGAGCTGCCACACCTGGCCAAAACAAAGAGCAGCACTGCCAACTGCCAAAATTTACAATATGTATCATCATCTGTCTATATCCTTTTAATTTATTTGCAGAAAAAAAAAAAGAAGAGATAAGGAGTAAATGAATTTAGAAAAAAAGTAAGAGGAAGAAGAGAGAATCTTACCTTAATTGTGGTGGCAGGGTCACCAGAAAACAAAGCTTTAAACTTGAGCAGGAACTCATTCAAGTAAGGCAGGACCAGTTTGAGTAACCAAATTGCTTCTTCTTCACCCACCACAGTGTTTGCATTATCTATTTCATAAGCTCCCCTGACATTAAAATTTCCATAAAACAACGAAAAGAATCAGAAAGAGATCAACTTGGAAATGTATGCTAATATTAACATGTTCATAATAATGGTTGCAAAATCAAGAAATTTTACCTGCAGATTATGGACCTGAAGAGGAATTTGACAGCCAGATAAACAAGGCTCATATATGATATCACAGAAATGAAGCTGTAGACCAAGAATCAAAACAAGTATTAGAGCAGAATTTAAGCTGGAATAGAACATTTTTCAATTGCGATTTTGCTTGCCTGATATTTAGATCCTTCATGTAGGAGGATGATAGTATCACAAATGTTCCAATTCCAAATATAAAAACTGATCTTGATACATCTTTCCACATTACTAAATCCACTGCAACAACAACAAAAAAGCAGAAAAATGAATTCTTTGAATAAAAAGAAACTGAAGCAGAAGGTGGAATTCAATAAATTAGGAATGAAAACTCACCTAAACTTTGCAATTTGCTGTGTGTTTCTGGGAAGCTATGGTACTGATCATTTGAAGCTGCATCTAATTAGTACAAACAGAACAATCCAGGCTCAATTCCAAGTATAAGAAGAAAAAGAAACATAATTTACAAGAGAAGAAGAACTTACATGATGTATGTTTAGGGACATTTGAGTAGACTGCTGCACGTCTCATAACAGGAGACTGTTTTTTCAGATCAACGGAGATGGTTTCTGCCTTTTGATGAACATGTTGAATCTTTTTCACTTCTTGATTTCTTGATCTGCGGTCAAATTGGAACTTCTTAACTTCATTCACTACCTTCACTTCATTCACAACCTTGCTCAATTTCTCCTGAACCGGTGCTCTCTCTTGAACTGGAGCTTTTTCTTCAACAACTGGTGCTCTCTCTTGAACTGGAGCTTTTTCTTCAACTGGTGGTTTCTCTAGTACTGGTGCATTGATTTCCTTGACATCAACGCTTATCTTTTCAACTTCAACCTCAATTTCCTCATCCACCTCTTCCTCCAATTCATCTTCTTCATCTTCATCATGATCAGCAACATCATTCACCAATTCTGCTGAATCAGATTTCACCACATCCACATTGCTTGGGATCACCATTTCTTTGCACACACCAAACTCCTTGCAATTCTCATCAGATCCACACTCTCCAATCTCCTCCTCAACTGGGATTTTCTCAATCACCTCAACAGAATTCTCAACTCCCTTATCAAATTCATCTGGGGAGGCCTTATTCGACTCCGATTTCACCTTTCTCAACTGACTTGCATTGCTAGAAGAATCACTCCCCTTGATTGACTCTGATTTCACCTTCCTCAACTGACCCAAATTCTTCTCAGTTCCCTCATCCTTACCCAAATCACAGACACTTCTCACCGATTCAATCTTTGTCTTCCTACTCCCAACAGGGCTTGAAGCAACACCATTTTGACTCTCCTTGCTTCCCTCAGATCTAATCCTCCTCACAGACCTCACCTGAGTCGGACTGTTCTTGATCCCATCAACAGAAACATTCAACTCTTTACACTTCTCATCACAACTCTTCAACTCAGATTTGCCTGTATCAGAATTCCATGTCTTTCTCTTGCCATTGTTGAGAGACTGACCTCTCTTCAGCCTTGCGCGGGGAGTTAACGTTGTTGCAGCAACCCCATTACTACTACTCTCTTCAGAATTCTCCTCATCACCATTGAAGACCTTAATCCCACCTCTGACTTCATCAAGCTTCATCCTGCTCTCCCACACTGACCCTGCAACCACACTGTTCCCAGTTCTGAGTACTCCCGCTGCATCTGATCTCCTCCTACCCACATCCATTGCCTTTATATCTACCTTATTGGCAGGTAATTGTTCTCTCTGTTTCACTTTCTACCTAGCAATGAGTACAATGGGACATAGAGATAGTAAGAATTATGGAAGAGAAAGCTTTAAGCAGAAGAAATGGCGGTTGGTGGGGGGAAAAGCGTTGGGGATCCCTTTGCCTCCGGAAAAGCAAAGAGAGCAGAGAGTGCTGGAAAATTGTGCTATTTGTATGGAGTCACTGGCTAGACACTGTCGTGGTAACAAATATGTAATGATGTTACTCAACTATTTTCTTTGTTTTTACCATTTCACAATTTGAATTGGGTTTAGGGTTAGGGTATGTATGATTCAACTCTTAATCAAACTAGACTAATGCTTAACTATACGTGTGAGTGTTTCATTTAACGGTCGTATTATTCCTCTACACATTGACAACTATTTGTTTGCATTTGTCTTAATTTATAATCGTGTTTTTGTTTTGTTCATCTTATTACAGTTGGTTTATCTGCGTATTCATGACTTTGTAAGACATAACATTAGTTTGATCAAGTTGTAAGTTGTAACGATATTAGTACAGTAATCACACTCAAATGTTTATATATTGTGTGGCTTAAGAAAGTAAAAGTGAAAAAGTGAGATGAGCACGTATACGGTGTGGTTGAATGATTAGGGATATAAAGGGGTGTGTTAAGGATGATCTCTTTACTTTGTTCTTCTTCTTTTTTTCTGGGGAGGATGGCCGGAATTTGATTCCCTAATATAGCTTTTGTGTTGGAGGATCTCGCTCTATGAACACGATGACCGATGCAAACCAAAAAGTCATCAACCTCACCAAGCTTGCCTCACATGCAAATGGAAGATCAGAAACGTTTCCTAATTTCAGAGAGAGGTGGATTTTGGAAGGTAGCGTGTGGTGATTTTTGGGAGGTAGTTTCAGGTAATAATTGCATACACCTTCATCTCCAGCTTTTGTGTACAAGGTGTTAACGTGATCCTGTTCATCTTTGTTCCGTATATGCAAAGTTTGCTTCTTTTTCTTTTTTCCTTTTGCCCTTTTTCTTCTCTACTTGGATAGGTAGTGAAAGGCCAAAAGGGATATATGAGTATTAGGAAGCTTCATAGTTTGCTCATATATATGAGACTACTTGATTTATATATATATATATATATCAGCACCAGTGGGCATGGTTCTATATAGAACTAATTAAGGATTGACTGTATTGTTACTTTGTTAGCTATTGCCTATTAACATTGTAGTTTGCCCTAATTAGATGGGGTTTGTTTTTCTAAAACAATTTCACCAACATTATAATTGGAAGCTGCATGAGCATTGTTAGCTAATTGGTATAAATTAAGCCATTAAGTTATGGGAGCTAGGCTAGCAATGTAGTGCTACTTGATTATTGCTTTGCCAAGCATGATTAGGCTAATAGTATATAAGTGTAGCTTTGGTGACATGGCCTTATTCCCTCTAACTATCATAATGTTGTTAACGCATGCAGCCTAGCTTATTATACATAATTGGCACTTCCAATTATTACGTGAAAGACGCATATGGATAAACGCAAGCTATTATTTTAGCTGAAGAAGATCCAGATTTGGAATCATGCACTAGAATAATGCAATTGCATGAGGATCGGATCAGGATCGATCATACAATGAATTAATGTGAATAATAGATTGAAATCGACAAGGGCCCTGCGAATGATTAATTGGCTTTTGAGGAGGACTGATGTTGCTCATCGAGAAGGAATCCAACACCGGCAGCCTTCGCCCTGAAAAAACATGATTCACGTACACAATGATTTACGTCAAATAGAGATACACATATACAGAAACACTCACCGACACTACACACCTGCAAATCTGTTATTGCTATGAAGAATATAAAAGGTTAAAACTAACGACAAGAAAAGAAAAAGGAAGAGAAGCATACATATCATGTGAGTGGAAGAAGCCCTAAGCAAATTTGAATACAGTAATTCTGCAGTGTTTTCAACTCTTGCATCTATTTTTCAATGAGGCATATGTAATTGGGAAAACATTAAAAATTAATCAGAGGTCAGCCTCTGGGGATTTGGTTACAGAAAAAACTAATGGTAGAAAACCCATATAGAGAAAAATGACAGAATTGTTTTGGGATTGAAAGAGAGAAGGGAATCATATATAGTTAGCTGAGCTAGCTGTGCATAACAACATTATGAAATTCTGGGCAGGCTGAGAGGCCCTGCAGTCTTGTAACGTTGAAGGCACGTGAGGTGATTTGCTCGACGCACGAGGCACATATTGTTCCAACTCCATACACATTATATTACTGAGAATCCCACCACCCTGATCCAATAACAACCAGTTTAATCTTACTCTATAGTTTTGAAAATTGGACCATAACCAAACTTTCATACCCTGGTTTACTTTCATCCATGAGCTAAAAGAAAAAGAAAATTACCTTTATCAGCTTTTTCCTTTGAGGTAAAACTTAAAACCAATTATGAACACACTTTTAAGTTGTATTAAACAAAGCAACAGACTGGCGGATGGTAAATAGTAGATAACTAGATATGGCATAGCGTTAAAACTTTGAACCAAATAATTTGCAGCTATCAAAAGGGAGAAACGTGAGACCGAAGTCAAGTCTTTGATTACGTTATAATATAAGAGGGGAGCTACCTAACCACTTGACCTGCTTGTCTCAGGTTGCTCAAACTTGGAACCAGAAAGCGATTTAGTTATGCCTCCAGATCCATATCTTAATGTTAAAGTCGCAATCCTCATTGAAGATTAGGTATTTCTTGTATTTGTTAAACTCAAGTTTCACTGCTCTAGTCTTCAGGCTTCAGACGTCCAGCAGGATCAGATTCGCAAATTATTATGCTTTGTTGATTATATTAGTTGCGACTATCCTACGACGATGGCGATTGACTTAACGATTTGAAGCCGCTCATCTTCTGGATAACTCGTTGACACAGATAGGAATTAGGGGGACACAACAACGACCAACTCCAACAAACCAGTGATTGTTTGATATCAGGCAGATGAACACTGGTAAGGGTAGAACCTAGCTGCTCAACCATCATATCCGATTTCTGATCGATAAATAAAACATGGAGCTTTAGTAGTTCAGTTAGTTCTTCTAGCAACTAGATCATTTTCGAAGACAGGTTAACACAAGGATCATGCAATAAGTGACCATTATATACGCATCAATCCTCAACAAGTGACCCTGTCTAACTGTTCTGCATAGTCCATGACCAGTAAGGGATCAGTGCATGTTATATGACACTTGAATCTCTCCAAGTGATCTTCTACCATCCTGAAATCTATATCTTAAATCATGAATGAAGAAGTGACTGAAATAAAACTGAAATAACAAGCTTTCAAAACTGGGATTAATCTGTATAAAATTCCAAAAAGGCTGCAGGGATACTACAAAATTCCCTTCATTCTACTTACAGCAATAAAAGAAATTGGTGTGGTGGCTATTCTGGACAGTCGCATACTGAATCCTGAGGGACTGTCACGGTGGAAACTCGGTCTGCTTTATCTGAGATGTGCCAACATAAAACCACATTATAGTAAGAAATATCAGCAGTAACCACAGCGATAACAAAAGACCAAAGGTTGGGACAAGGTTACCTCTCGGAGGACAAAATTACACCTCGAAGCTCTTATTCTGTCACGTCATGACCCTTTACCTACAGCTTAGTACAAATACAACCTAGCTAATGTACATTCTATTTCTGAAATCTATAATTACGGTCTTTTCCCAGTTAGAGTTCTGCCCTAGATTTTAGCTAGCTAAGACAAGGAACACTTAACATTTGGAAACTGGACCATTTCATTTGACGTTGCTATTATGTATTGGGGTACGTAACACACGTTCTGATTGCTTGGAAGAACCCATCTTGACCTTCTCATTCTCTGCTGCTTTTTTCATTTCAAGCTCACTCTGCTTGCAATTTTCGTCATGGGACTTGACGAACATCTTGACAAAGTTCAGTAAGGTTGAAATAACTGCAGCGTACATTGAAATGGTTAGAAAAGTAATACCTGATTACAATGAAAGGAGATGGCTATCAACCGCCTCGATTGAAGTGGACTACTCTTTATAGACAAACAGAAAAACATAATCAGAAGAAGTTTTCCATAACTCAATAAACCGCTTCAAACATGGCATATGGTGTAATCCAAAAGAGAAATGCAGCAGTGCATTTTTTTTTCAGTTTTATGTAGGCTGACAGAGATAGTCCTTGTGTAGAACTTAAATTGATCAGATATGTTCATATAACGTGATTAAGAAAGCAAAAACATAGGCTATTGTGAATAAGCTTCTAAGTAAATGGTGGACACCTTGTTCAAAGGAGCATTTTGCAGGATCTTCTCCAAAATAAAGAATCAATGCATCCACATTCCTACCCTGTAAAATATCCATCCCCCGTGTAAGAAATACTTTTCTCAACATTGTAAGAGCTTAAAATAGCATACTTTGAAACAAACTTACCACGGTAGAATATAGTGAAGCCAAAGATCTCACCTCGGCTTCAGCAGAACGGAGGAACCCCTTTAGAGTCTGAAAGTTAGGACAAAAATTACAAGTCAGAACCTGAATGATGAGCCATTATCTATACTGTTGATCTGTACATTAGATTCTATTATCATATAGATCGTCAAAATAAAAACTATACAAGAGCATGTCAGTCATGGAGAGGCCAAAAAAGCAGTAATCTGTTCCATCTGTTTTCCGTTCTCATTGTGAGACCAGTGGCCGAATACATGCAATCATATACAAAGAAGTAAAGCTGCACAAAGAAAATGACACTGCAAAATGTACAACAAGTGATGACTCAAGAAAGAAAAAGTTTCTAAGAGATCAGACGCAGTGAGCATCTAAGCCATGTAAGTCCATACAACACCTGGAAAACATGAATGACTGTAACCAGGATCACCAAAATTGCAACCCAATATTAGTAAAATAACCAAGCTCAGATACCATATTCAAGACAATTCCAACATTTAGAATCACAAAGACAGATGATGGGAATGGCATATAGAGAATGGCATAAGCTCAAAATACTGAAACTGATTCAGCCATGGATGTTCGGAACTTAAACAAGTCCTTTACCACTATCATACAAATCGGTTGGCTCTTTGGGAAAATAAATACCTTACGGAAATTTTCTGATATAGGACCGTCGCTTTCAGAAGTAGATAGTTCCTGTACAACTTTCTCCAATCCTTTACTTACTGCTTGCATTTCCTCTGCCAAAAATTTCAATTGAATCTGTAGTGGATTAAATATTTCAGTCAATAGATACCATAAATATCCTGAAAATTATCATCCAAACACGACAGGAGTACCTTTGATGCAGGCTCTAAGCTGGCTAGGTCCTTACAGAAATCTAGTACCTCTGGTAGTTGGTCAGCAAGAACCTACAGTTTATCAAGTAAAATTCAATATAACAGAGTGTGATGCATATTATGCTTATTTAGAAGTATAATCAAACAAATATGATTGTGCATGGAGAGTTCCTCATAACAAGGGTATGCGTGTAGAAGCATCAGTCTACAACTCATTTTGTATATACTTCCATATGTGCCGATTTATACTAATACTCAACATGTATACGATAAGAACATAGCAACTGATGCACATGAACGCACAAAGACAACTTATAGGAATAAGTATCAAATTGTACCTTACAAAGATAATGCATGAGAGTCATCTTGTTGTTCCTTGCGCGAGTGTCAATGAGTTTAAGAAGACTATCCAGTCTAAATCCAATAGCAGCCCCTAATATAATATCGACCGTTAAACGCATTTATAAGGAATGGAAGTGATACTAAACAGCGGCACCAAAGTCTGTTGAATTTGTGATGTGTACAGATACACAAAATGCTAATGCAGAAGGTTCTTTCACAATTGACATGAACTCATGGAAAGAATATGAGATGAAGAAATATATATAGACCAAGAAGCTGCTTCCTGCAGTCTTACCCCGTGCTGTCCCTTGGTTCAAAGCATTCCCTAGGGAAAGAATTGTCTGCATAACTCTTTTCAACTTGACTGAATTTCTGATCTGATAAGAAGCATAAGCTATAAGCTAGATGAGCTTTAATATATGAATGATCACCATGAGTGGTTTGAAGGGACAAAAATCTAACTTACCTCTTCTGCTGCAGAGTTTACAACATTCAGGCTTTTCCTAAGGTCAGAAACCTACATGGCCATAATATAACACCTTAAGTATTATGTAAAACCCAAATCATATGACTGTTACGTGATATATTTGATATTTTACCTGGGAAGAGAACTGTATTTTGAAGGAAAAAACTCTGAGCTTAGATTCCACTCGAGGCACTTTCATCAACTCTAACAGGAACTGCCATCAACATTCAAAAATCAATATCATAGACATCCAGATTTGATGATACTCATACATGTGATTATAATCACAACCCATATCTAAAGGTATATCTATGTAGAATGGATGCACATGTTATATAGTGACGGATGTGAAGGATTGTGAGCCAAATCAACAACATAGTGCAAGGACGATATCCTACGAACCTGTTCACATTTTCCTAATTTCTCCTTGTCTCCCTTATATCCCTGAACATAAAATATAGAACCAATTATGAAATTGAAAGGAACAAATGGTTCTTGAGTATCAGTTTGAAGACCTACCTTAAGTAGCTCAATCTCCTCTTTAGTTGGACAAAACTTTATCAGGTTCTCGACCTGGTCTGGATCTAATGCTGTATCTTCCAGAGCAAGCACTGAATTCTGAGAATGTAACAAGGCAATAAGTTACGTTAGGATTTATTGATTTGATGATTTTGATCTATTTATTGGTTGAAAATTTATGTGGAACAAGTTCATCCACAATGATTAGAGAAGATAATGTTTGTAGAAGTATCATTAAGCTTACCATTAACTCATGCAATGGAACCTTCACCTTTGAAAGCATGATTTCACAATTGTACGCCCGTCTGTGGTCAATCTGCATTTAGCAAATAAAATGCTAAATATAGTTATGGAATTTCATTAAAATATAGCATAGAGATTCAAGCAAGAAACCAGAACACCTAGTCTAGCTCCAAAGTGACATGCATGAGAAGTAAAAAAAAGAGTCAGAATTGATAAATATAGTCCACGTCAAGTAACAAAATAAACAGAAGTGCATCAACTGATCTAAAGAAGAAAAATTTACCAGTTGTACTTTCTCAGATTTAGGAGCAACTGGACCTGGTGCAGTTCCTTTCTTGCCATGATCCGAAGTTGGAACTGCCGCAGAAAAAAGATTTTCAAGCTCTGACATGTCAATCTCTGGAGCCCTATCTCAAGAAAGTATTGATAAAAAGGATGTCAAAGTCAGGATGCAGCATGAATGATCAATATCTATGATATATAGATATCAAAATTTAGTTCATACTTAGTGTCTTCACTGGTTTTGTCAGCCTCAGCCCATAAGCTTCCCTGAACTGCTCTTGATAGTTTCAACCAGTGTAATGGCTTCAGTTTCTTTTGATTCTCCTTGAAACTCATGGTACGTGATAGACGGCTTTTTGCATTACTTGTGGAGCTAAGTGGTGGTGGTGGAGGAGTTCCCGGCTTGGGACCTCCTGGTGCTGGAGGAGGTGGGGCAGAAGGAACAGAGGTACCTATAGATTTCCCTAAAAGAGGAGGAGGAGGAGGGGGAGGGGCACTAGGTGGTGCTGGAACTGGAGATGAATTTGTAGTGCTCCCAGCTTGCCCTGAGTGAAGAGGAGGCGGTGGAGGTGGGGGAGGTCTAGAAGTAGCAGCAAGGTTATGTTTCAAAGGAGGAGTTGGAGGAGGAGGAGGTGGAGGAGGTCTAGAAGTAGCAGCAAGGTTCTCTTTCAAAGGAGGAGTTGGAGGAGGAGGAGGTGGAGGAGGTCTAGAAGTAGCAGCAAGGTTCTCTTTCAAAGGAGGAGTTGGAGGAGGAGGAGGTGGAGGAGGTCTAGAAGTAGCAGAAAGGTTCTCTTTCAAAGGAGGAGTTGGAGGAGGAGGAGGTGGAGGAGACTGCGATGATGAAGTAACTTTAGTAACTGGAGAAGAGGAGGGTGGTAACCTCCCAGGGCTAGACGGTTGGGATAGTGAATCTTTTGGTTTTGGAAGTGAAGTACGTTGAGGTTGAAGTGGGGGTGTTGTTACATCAGCAGTAGGTTGCACTGGAGGAGCTGCTGGAGGTGTTGGTGGTGCAACTGAAACACTTTGGGCTTTAGGGGAAACTGGAGTCGGCATACAAGGTTGGGGAATGGGTGGCTGAAATGCAGTATATGTATCTTGAGGTTTAGCTTCTTGCTTATTGAAAGGGGTATCTTGAGATTTCTTAGGTGAAGCTACACGGCTGAAGATCTCTTGAACTTGAACAAAAGCTTCCATTGGCGTTAACGTGGGAGGTTTGGACTTCTGCTGGGACACTAGATCAGATTGGTTAGGTGGCTGCCGTGCAGTATTAGTCTCTTGAGGTTTCACATCAGGTTTAGTCACAGTACTATCCGGAGATTCTGTAGGTGACGCCACTTGGCTCAAGACCTCCTGAACTTGAGCGAATGCTTTCATTGGCTTTGACTGAGGAGGTTGGGGTGTATGCTGGGTCACTAAATCACCTTGATCGGGTTGCTGCACATCTAGAGGTTTATCTTCCTGTTTACTGACACTTGTATCTGGAGCTCGCCTAGGTGAGGCTGAAGACTGCACCTCCGAGGGTATCTTCTTATCTTGTATCTGTTTAGGAATTCTTTCCTGCATTACATTTCTGTCACTCAGGGGAGAATCAGCATCCCACTTTTCATGGGGGATATTCGACGCACCTAACTGGTGAAGAACATTCAGTGCGGCATCTGCCTTGGGATCTAACCAATCAACATAACTAAAGATCTCTTGAACTTGAGAGAATGCTTCCATCGGAAGTCCCTCCTTATCCTCAAAGCATGAAAGACCACCAAGAATAATGGATGTGACAGCATCCATCTCTGAGAAAAGGATCTTCAACAGTACGACAGCCAAAAGTATGTCAGGAGCAAAAATAGAACTGATGAAGAAGTAGTGCATAACCAAAAAAACCAGTGACACACCTCTACTCTGAAGTCCTTTGGAAATTGATCCTTTACATCCCACAACATGTCTATTTCATCACGGTTCAGCATCAAGATGTTAGACCTAATAAAAGCTGTATTGAACATGACACGGAACATCATCTGTTCACGTTCCATGTCATCATGCAAGCTAATGCATTCAATCACAACATCACCTTGAATATGGCAATTAATATCAATTTTAACCAGTTCACATTCTGCCTGCAATATATTTGTGAATCAAAAGTAAAAAAAAAAAAAGAAAATTAGAAGTATTTATGCATAAAATATACATGGAAGTTGAAAAAGAATAAGAAATTGAATTTACCCAGCAGAGCAAAGCTAAGAAAATAATCCCAGAATAAAGATAAGTTTTACTTCTTAGTCAGTAACTATAACTTCATAAACCCAAACCACTGCATCTGTCACCCAGGACACACAACAAGGTATCCTCCCTCGAAGTGAAACAATTAAGTTTAGACCAAACATCATACCAATACAGTAAAACTGTCAGCAACATAAAAAGAACATAGTCTGTTTTAAAGATAGGTAGGTAGACATTCAGGATCTCAAAAACAAAGTACTGAACTGTCAGATATGTACTGAATCATATTTTCCCAACTCTATAGGGTTTTCCAACATGATCATACAGATCTAAATCTCACTTGGTCAGCAACAACCATCTCAGTAAATGATCTGCCTCATTAAATATGATGGCATAAGAAAATAGAGGCAAAAATGTAATGTATATTAAAGAATATAGAGACAATATTACCTGCTTGTAACCCCGGACGGTTTTGCTTCGTTTAGGAGTCGAGTACAAAACTTTGGAAGTTCGATCAGTAACAAGAAAAGGGTCTTGCCCATAGATGTGAAATATAGGACGGCAACCTCCTTCCCCATCAAAATTAGGAATAAATCTAAAAATGATGCAGTCCAAGGTAAGTGCTCGATCCAGAGGAGGCCATTCTAAGGCTACATTCCTCCTTGATACATACTGTAGATACCTAAGTTGAGAAGGAATTGGATTTAAGGCTGATAGCAAATGCAAAAGCTCGAGGGGAGCCTGCCTGTAAACCATGTCCAACGTCCTATGCTCACCAGTATAATGCTTCCTGTAAATCAAGAGTGCAGCCAGCATGAAGGCTAAAACTGGCCAACCTCCACGCTCACAATGCATCAAAAGCACGTTGTTGTGCCCAAGTCCTAACCAGCTTTCACTTGATCTAAGAAAGTGATGGATCAACTCCATCGTCAGGACAGGACAGCCTTCAAAGTGCCGAGGGTAATCCATTATGGTCATATCGTATTCAGACAAGATGCCAGCCATTTGGTTCTGTGCCGAACCATCATGAAAATTGAAGACCAAGAATGAAGCATCAGGTAAGTGCTCTTGCAGTTGACCAACTATCCCACCTATGTAAACCTTATAGTTTTCCTCCTTCCAAGCATCGGTAGTGAAACAGCAATCGAAAACTGTTTGTTGACAACTATAAGAACGTTAGTCTCTAATTATAAATTGCATCACTATGGTTCTTACAAGGAACAAGGTACAAAGCATCTATCTTAAAATCAACATGCTTCTGTATTTAGTGCCAATAACAAAACTCCAACCAAACTGTATCCAATATCCGACTCTCATTTAGCACAATAAAACAAAGAAAGGGATTGAGCTGCACAAAATCTGTTGCGCTAACGTGCATCCGTTTCCTTCCTCGTTAAAAAAGTCAGATTACAAATTGAGTATAAGACATCAGAGTTTCTCAAGTACTGAACATCTATCTCGAAATCCATTTCCTGATTCCCCCACATTTTCTAAGCAACAAATTAAGCACAATATACTCGCATAGCTCATTTCGCAATCAACCACACAATGTAGCCACTCCCAAACAATACCATCCAACCAAAAAAAAAAAAAACTCAACTACAATCATCATTTCCTCATAACAAACCGAAAATCAGTCACGAATTTACAGAGAATAAAGAACAAAACGCACCGTATACTCGCTCACAGATCTCAAACAGTCCATCCGGCGGTTTCCGATAGAACAATCTGCGCAACAACGCCATATCTCTCTGCCGTTCAAACCACTCTTCAAATTCCGGAGCTCACAATCAAAAATTCACCTCCGCACCTGAAATTTCCGATACAAATTCACATGCATGCATGGAGTTACACACACGCACATATAACAAATACACGCGAATCATGCACACGATTAATTTTCAGCTGAAAATTGAAAACTGCAACGTTACAAATCATGAAGGAATGAATTCTTACAGTTTCGGAGTGATGTAACAGAATTTTCCGATTGCTCTGTTTTGCAGTTTGTGTGCTTTGTGGTGTGGTGTATGAATTGGAATTGGATTGTGGAAGGAGAAGAGTGATGATGATGGTGATGAAGGATTTGGATTTTGTTCTGTTGCAGTTTTTTTGTTTTTGTTTTTTTTGTGTGTTTCTGTTTTTTGGTGCTGCTTTCTTCAGCAATCAGCAGCTGGAGATTTCACCGACCTGTTGGCTCTGTCAGCTCTCAGATGACGTGGATGCCGCCGGAAGTGGACATCTGTATCGGCGTCCCAGGCCAACGTGCCTCTCTTTTTCTTTCTCCTTTTTTGTTTCATTTTTCCTCTTTATCCGTTTTCTTTACTTTTTGACAATTCATGGTTTTTAATATTTTGTTTGGATTTTGAAGTGAGCAAAACTTATAGTGCCTTACAACTGCCTCATTAACGATGTGATAGGCACGTCAGTTTGGGGACAAGCGGAGCAGTTAGGGAATACAATGATGTTTATAAAAAAAATAAAAAAATTATCAAGTCGTAAATGAATTCACTGTTAAGAACTCGTACAAATTGTGTATTTTGATTAAGTCGAACATAGATAGATAGTAAGACGGACTAATGAGGATCAAATATAAAGAGTGGGTGCACAATTTGATATACTTAACCGCACAAAACTAGAGATACATCAAACACACTCGCTTCTTCTTATATTTGATCATCATTACACTACTATTCTGATTCAGGATCGGTTTAAGACGAGGATTGACGTGACCAAAACATACAAGTGCTTACAATACATCTTGGTATCTACCTTGGACTCACGTTCTCATGTCAATCACCATCCCCCAACTCCAAGTAAGGATTTTCTTTCATAATCTGAGTAAGAGGACTAACAAATCCAAATGGCTGCAATATGTTCTCATAGAGACAGGCCCAATCAAGTAAACAATATATAAATCTCTTATTAGCCCAACCCACGTCATCAACATTGTTAGGCTCAAACCTAGCAATTTGGTAAAGCTTGATTCTTCACCTTCACCATGAAACAGTAACACAACCAACTTGCCTTTTTTTTTTTTCCATTATTTTTTACCATATAGATTTTTCATGTAACAAGCGGCTGTGGAGAGTTGGGAAAATCTAGCCATACTATCGAAAGAGAGGCAATTTGGTCAGTGACGGATACAACTGGGCAGCATAACTAGTTGTGGTCCTTCTTTGCCCAGAAAGCTCTGTTCTTTCACATTCATTCAATTCCTACCTCTACTCCAAGTCTCAAAGTTGAAAGCTTTAAGACGATAGAGAGCTCTGAAGTGGGGGTCCTTGTGAACTGCAATTTCTGCTCATAATGGCTTGCAGACTTGCTGATTCTATGTTACTTTCCAAGGTGAGCTCATCTCAAAATCGTTTTGCTATTCTCTATTGAACCCATTTTTGATTATAAATACTGATTCTTTTGCTGGTTTTGGGTTTCAGGGCCCCTATCATAAGCCAATTCGAAGCCAGAGAATTGGAGCCCATTGTTCTTCAGGTCTGCCACTCTCGTTTTCTCTTTATGGGTTTCTCAGTTTCTTGATAAAGTTGGTATCTTTATTGTGTTTATGTGGTTTGTAGCTAAATTGGGATTTGGGTTCTCAGTTCATTGCAAATTCAGTTGCTGGTTGCATCTTCCAGAGCAATGAGCAATTGCATTTCACAAATTTTCCAATATGAATCAGGCATTACACACTCTTTTTTTCCTAGCTCAAAATGTCATTCTCTTAACATTGATCAACACAACCGACCTGGGTAAAAAATCATTTTCACAGTATTAGGATCCTTTTTTCGATAAGGAAGTGAATGAATCTCCTAAAATCTTCAGCCTTTTCTCCTTGTTATATTGAGTTAGACTCGATAGTTTGTGTAGACTGAAAGAATGAGAAAATCTGTGTATCTAACACTGCTGTTAAGCCTTGAAATATCGGCACTGTGGCTTGCATTAGACTTTAGATAGTGGCACTGCTTCTGGTGTAAACTCAATATTATTGGCACCTGAGAATGATTGTCATGATGAACAGGAATCTGCTATTTGAAATGGGACAAACTTCCCCAAAAGGAGATCAAGCGTCAAAAATGTTCTCATAGAAATCGAACGACCTTCATACAAGCAATTGCCGTTCCAGTTGCACCATCTTCACCAGACAGCACTGAGTACAGGAAACAATTATGTGAAAGTTATGGTTTCAGGCAAATTGGAGAACCACTCCCAGACAATGTTAAGCTAAAGGATATCATTGATAGCCTTCCAAAAAAGGTGCATGGCAGCATCAGAAATGATAATTCATCGTTTCTCCTTGTTTTTTTCATTGCAAATAACAATTTTTTTTTCCCGTAGTATCAAGGGAAGGTACAACTTGAATCAGCATTTTCTTTTCTGTTACTGCTTGTAATTGGCGGCTTTCCGTTGGTTCCACAAGCCTTGTGCTGACCATGATTTTTATTTATATATTTTAAGGTGTTTGAGATTGATGATGTGAAAGCATGGAAGTCAGTTCTAATATCTGCCACTTCCTATGCAATTGGGCTCTTTATGATTTCAAAAGCCCCATGGTATCTACTCCCTCTGGCATGGGTATGGACAGGGACTGCAGTTACTGGGGTTTGTTCAAAACACATCTCTTCATTCTATTGATTTCATTCCAGTATCTTTTTATTCTTTAACTACAACAGTGTATCTAAGGCAACTAATTCCTTCTTTTTCTTTTTCTTTTTCTTTTCCTTTCCTTCCCTTCCCAATTATAAAGTTTTTTGTTATAGGCCATGATTGTGCGCACAAATCATTCTCAAGAAACAAATTAGTGGAAGACATTGTTGGGACGCTAGCCTTTTTGCCGTTGATATATCCATACGAACCATGGAGGTTTAAGCACGATCGGCATCATGCAAAAACAAACATGTATGTGTGATTTTCCCAATAAATGCAATTATTTTAATATCTCATATAAGAACATATTTCTCATATAGGGACCCTTGATCCAAACATTAGAAAGTTAGAACCTGCAAGATTGCATAAGTTCCTGTACGTTCTACTGTCTTTCTAACTGCAAAACTCTTGAACTTTCCCTACACCTCATATACACAGGTTGGTTGAGGATACAGCGTGGCAGCCTATCCCAAAAGATGAGTTTGATTCATCCCCTTTGTTGCGCAAGGCACTTATTTATGCATATGGCCCAATTCGTCCTTGGATGTCAATAGCTCACTGGTATGTACTCGTAAAAGAAGAAACATAAATTGTATATGTATGTTTTTTGAACATTACAGCAAGAAATGATCTTTAGTGATTATTAATCTGGAAATGTGCAATAGACATGTCTAAACATTATTTAGCATCCTAATAGGTGGCTCGTCCATTTCAATTTGAAGAAGTTCAGAACTAGTGAAGTTAAAAGGGCGGCTATCAGTTTGGCTTGTGTTTTTGCGTTCATGGGGATTGGATGGCCACTAATTGTGTACAAGACAGGGATCATGGGATGGGTAAAGTTTTGGTTGATGCCATGGTTGGGCTACCACTTTTGGGTAAATTCTAGTCCCTGGTCTCCAGTCCTTTATCTGGATTAGTTTTAGTATTGGTGAACAATAATGAATAGCTTTTGGCAATTTATAATTTTTCTTTGAATTGTAGATGAGTACATTCACAATGGTTCATCATACAGCCCCTCATATACCTTTCAAGTCTGCGGATGAGTGGGATGCTGCTCAGGCTCAACTTAATGGAACAGTTCACTGTGACTACCCCTCATGGTACTGTATAATTGTCCTCTGGTTATCTTCCTTGTGCTATGTGGATTTATAATCTGATATGGAGACATTATGCATAGTAACATTCTGAACTCATTCCTTTGGTTTCTCAACAGGATCGAGATCCTATGCCATGATATCAATGTCCATATACCCCATCATATATCTCCAAGGATTCCAAGCTATAACTTAAGAGCAGCTCATAAGTCTATCCAAGAAAACTGGGGAAAGGTAAAGTGAACTTCATACTCTTTAGCTTAGCATGTGAAAGCATAAACATGTCCTCACTATGTATACAACTGTAAAAAGATTAAAGGTCAAAGAGATCACAAAGACATTGTAAAAAGAGGTCGTATTCTTTTCTCTCAACTTTCTTTTGTGTTTGTCATTAGCAGTATCTTAACGAGGCTACATGGAATTGGCGCTTGATGAAGACGATAATGACAGTGTGCCATGTATACAACAAGGAGGAGAATTATGTCCCCTTTGACCGACTTGCCCCTGAAGACTCTCTTCCGATTGCATTCCTCAAAAAAGTGATGCCTGATTATGCTTGATCCACATGTGACCCTTGTGGGGCGTCTCAGCCATTTTGGTCTCTTCTCTTTCACCCTTTTCTTTTTGGGTCAATTTAGGTATGCTTAAGCCATTTCTTACTTGTTCTTGCTTAAAATTTATGTCCCTTTCAATTGTTTCTGGTTATAATTTATAAATAGAGCAATTCATTGGAAGATATTTCCAGGAACAGAACAGAATAGCCTTGAACAGAGTTGATTTGTCCTCTTTTTTTTTCTCATGGAATAGAAATCCTCTAGACTTTGATTTGTTTTTTTTTTCTTTTCATTTTTGGTGCTTGTTTGCAATGAAATTGACAAAGTGGGTCAGAACCCCACTGAGGTCATGAATTAACCCATGGGGATCAGGGTAATGTTGGAGGGAACTAGTGTTGATCTTTATTATAAATGGCTGACAATGATTTCTCACAAAAATAATGATGCCTGGTACTAACACTAAAGCTTGAGATCAACAATCTGTAAAATTTAAAAAGTTCTTAAACAACAAGGTCATGTTAGCTACTCAGGTTAGTTATGTATCCTCTATTCTTCTCTATAGAATACTAACACAGGCTCACCCAACAAGAAAGTCAAATTGAATTCTTGTATCTTCATTCATGGTTTCTAAAACTGAAATGGGATTTCCTCCTACTTCATGCATTTTAAATTGAAACTCCGGACGATGAAACAGCAACCGAAGAAGTCGTGTTTGGTAAGCAGTTATTTTAAGTTTAGACATAAACAGAAACAGAGGAAGTGGTCAGAGGTTCATAAAATGCAGAAGGACCATAGTTGTTTGTTATTGTGGTTGTCATAGATTCAAAGTACCATTGATAACCAAAGTACCTGAAACTAAGGCTGCACCCAATAGCTTTATGCAAAGCTCTGCAGTTCATATATATCCATCCTAGCAGTTGCAACTGCTCACATGCAAAAGAGGGAAAAAGAGAGGTTCTGCCCAAAAGTGAAATCAAAGAGTGGAAGATAAACATGGTAGTAGATAAGCAATCAAATTTCATTTCTATCTGTATCTTTAAGCTTTAGTTCTTAAAGCAAACACTTTCATACTCTAATCTGTATTGAGAAAACCCTATACACCAGAAGAAGTCTGAAGCATTCTCTCTGAGTTAACTAAACCTACTATTGCTTCAACATCTACTGTAGTCTAAACAATACTAGGAAACTATGTATTGTATATGTCAGAAATGAAGGAAAAACACTCTTTAAGAACAACCACACTATAAGTTGAATCATCATATAATCGGCGCAGGCGGAGTCTCCCATGTATCAAACACATTATCCTCGCTATGAAGAGCAAAAAGCCGATCCCCTCCAATCGAAAAATCACAAATCGAACCTCCATAGCTTCTTCGAAACCTTGATGTCAAAACCCAATCAGGTCCACAGAACACTGAAATCGAATCATTCATGGACGAAAACAATTGCCCTTCATGTAATGCAAGCTTAGGGTAGCAAGGCTCATCAGGCATTTTCCCCTTCATGAGCTTACTCCTCGAGCTCCACCTAACACTCCCCCCAGAGTTTCTTATATCAATAAACCCCAAATCCTCATACTCATTCACAACACAGATTGCATTACTCTCTTCCATCGCTATCGCATCCCTAACCCTCTTCTCATCCACCATTACAGGAGCTCCCATATCGGACCAAGACCACACAATCTTCTTCTCTCGAAAATCCAACAGACTAATGTAACAGTTGTCTTTCCTAGGAAACAAAGTCGCCACCAGCAAACAGTTACTCCCATTCAGCCACTGCAACTTATCAGCTTCACCAAGAGACCACCCCAGCGGCTCGTAGAAGAAATCAGTCTGCTTCCCGGTTATCTGATCCCACACTCCAATCCCATACTCATTGCTCCTCCCTTTACAGCTCGAAAATATCTTATAATCCGAGCTGAAACTCAACGCTCCAGCGGTGTAACTCTTCACCTGATTCTCGTGACTCACCTGAAACTTGTCCCTCAGCTCCCCACTCGACGAGCTGAACAGCCCTATCCCGCCGTCGCCGCGGCCCATTCTCTCGCAAACACTCACGACTATGTTCTCGGAATCCAGCCATCCCACGTCATTGACTCTCTGATAGTCAAGACTAATAGGAGGGTGCTCATCCATCATCCAGTCATACACATGAACCATACAACCATGAGCAACACAGCACCCGCCATCCGGGCCAGCCCGGATGGCGGTTCCGTCGCCGGGCGCTTGCCCGGCAACGGTTCCAGAGAGCCTAAGCCTGTTGGCATCGAACGGTCCCCACTTGGCGGACCGTACGTGGTCCAACAGACCGTAATACAATGCCTCTCTGTATAGGAGCTTTTCGGACATATTGGTAGGGACGCAGAGTTCGTTAGTTCTGAGAAGATCGAGGAGCACAGCAAAGCAATCAGGGTTGCGGTCGATGAAGTACTCGTTGGTTGGATTGGTGTCGGTGTCGGATTGGAGGTTCCAGCTGTCGTCGAACATGGCGCCGAAGAGGGAGTTCCGGCCGGCATTGGCGAGAGTTGTCACGGTTGTTTCGAAGATTCTGGCTCCTACGTTCAATCTCACGCGGTTTTGCTGGTATCCCATGATCGAGTTTGAGATTTTGAGCTGCAAAATGAGGTAGAGGAGTCAATACATGAATAAAAATTGAAAGTCTGATGAGAGGTAACACAATATTCAAGAAAGATGATATAAAGGGTCTCTTCAGTACCTGTGTGTTTATATGGAGTTAGAAGTTTGAAGTATGAAGAAACAGAACACCATGGGAAACAAGCTGGGACTTTGATCAAGATGATGGGAGAATTTGATGGAATTGACAGAAATGAAGATCTGGGTCTTGAAGAGGACAAGTTGTGAGAGATGGGTTTTTTAATTTGCGGGATTTGGTGAAGGCGTTGAAGAATTGGAGCGGTTGGATTTCAAAAACCGGTCCTACTTTGCCTCTAATTTTTATGTTTATAGCCAACGAGGAGAAGCAAAGGTTGAACATAGCAGAGCTTTTGATGAAAACAATTCTCTGTGGTGGGGTCTAGCATAGCTTTGATGTTTCTGGGATCTCAGCCGTTGTTGAATAGTCAATGTCTGATTGAACGGCTGAATTAATAGTCAAGGTGTTTTGGAAAGTCAGCTGTGACCCAAAGAGAGAAAGCGTGTCTTGTGGGGAGAGGTGTCTCAAATGATGTGTTTTGTTCGTATGTCAAAACAATTTGAAGGTTCGGATGGAAATGAATGAAGACTTTGAGATCGAAGAGCGGAGAAGCAGCAGTCAGTAGCTCACGTTGGTTTTCATCTTCCAATCATCGCACTTATTTTGCCTAATCTTGTCCGTTTCCAACATATTTAATTTCATTTATAGGTGATGTGATTCCATGATTTTTATTCCATTTATTTTTGTTTGAAAGATATTTGACAGAATAGACATGAAATAAATAATTCGAAACCAAAACGGAAATAGAAATAAAAACTTATTTATTTATGCATAGAAAGAGTCATCGACCGTCGTCTTTAAAGCGAGAAAGCTCAAATAAACTCTTGAGGAAGTGAGTTAGAAGAATATCCATATAAGGTGAAATAGGTATAGTGAATTCACTTCATATGTAATGGCTTTCATGGCTCAATGATTTTGTGATTGAGGATATGTCTAGCTAGTTGATTATAGGATTGTGGTGCTCTTTTTCGCTTATTTAGATCGAGCAAGACGAAACGATAATAAACATTTTCGGTGCTAGTTTCTAAATCTTTATATTGAAAATCATTTACCTATCAAAAAAGGTTGCAATATGACTATAATAATAGTGAACTATCCACATATAGCAACTACTTAACCAGACAAACCCATCCCATTGTTTGTAGCTCCTAAACTCATTGTTACTATCTGCTCATGATAATGTAATCTTAAACTATTGTTAATCTAGTCTCAAAATGGAAAACATATCGTTAAGTTTGAGGGCCATCTCATATAATTTCAAATGGGGATTGCGGATCATATACGGCACATCATCACCTTGGTTCTGATAACTACTCGATTATAATACAAAGTGTTATTAGCAACTAGCTTGGTTTGGGGTGCATTTTTTACCATGTTTGTAACAACCCTTTAAAGGGTATGATGCACAAAGGTAACTTTTACTCCACGTTTGTGTGTTGCCATTTTGTGATTGATTTGATTGATTTCCACACTAAAGGTTTGAAGAAAGCTAAGTAAGACAATGCGATAAGAGGTGGAGTGGATTGTTATGAACTTATGATTTATGATTAAGCAAAGGGAATGTTTATGTGGAAATAGGAATCCCAACTTTTGATTCTTGTGTTTAAAGGGAATGTTGTCATTTGCTTCAGTTCAAAGTTCTAAAGAATCTACTAGCCCATGGTAGAAGCAACTTTCTCATTAGCCCAAGCTTGTACCAAAGTAAGGATTAGGCCCAGGCTTAGTGCAGGCCTTTAACACAAGCCAACATATGCTATGACCGAAATTGAAGCTGCTACCCACATCCACTACTGCACTTGTTCATTGGTCTCAACTCTCAAGCGTTTTTCCATGTCCTGCATAAGAAAACCAATTCAACTCAGAAATGTACAGTTCTCCATAAGCCAACAGTAGACGTTCGATCATTTTAACCTGATGAGGAAATCTTTCAAATGGTGTCCTAAGTTAAGCTCATTCATCATTTTGACATCTCAATTTTGAAAACTATGATAATGATACATCAACATTTAAACTTAATCTAACATTAGTTCCCTCCGTGATTGACACAATTTTGACAAAATTGTCTTTTTATGTTTTTCATCCCCAAATCTTTTCCCTTCACAAACATTTCTCTCCATATTAATGTTTATTTTCCGATCAGTATCAGAATTTGTGGTAAGTCATATGTTAGCTGCATACAAAAATTATAGATATTTAGAAATTATAATACATCATTGACTATTAAAATCTATCATTAAAAGTAGTTTCTGCAACCCACCGTGAGAGAAATAATCAACATTGATTAAAATGCATTTTGTGTCAAGTACAGAAGTTCATGAACTATGTTGCACGGACACGGACACGGCGACACGACACGGCGCAACACAGCGACACAGTATAACACAAAACTGAGTTTCCAACACGGTTTGGACATGACAAATAAAATAATATATTTATGTATTTTTAATACATAAAAAATATAAAAATTTTGAAATAAGTTCATTAGATTTCCAAAATCATGTTTTAAATTCAATCTTTTTTCTTTCTTTTTTGTCTATATTTAATCCATTGCATAAGCATATTGAAATAACATTAAAGAGAATCTAATGGGTAGGTATAGGTTGTAAAAAAAACTAGGCAGCAACTCAGTAACATAGCGGCCTTCTAACACCTAATAGACAAAAAAATTCAAATTATTCTATAATCCATCCAAACGTTTTAATTATTCGGTTATTCCATAATTCATCTAAACATCTCATTTAAAAAAAATTAATAATTGATGACGTGGCATGTCAAAGGCTGAGATGGCGTGTCGGTCAACGAGTCGAGACGTATCAAAAAAGTCAACATTATCGACACACCATGTGACGTGTCAGGCCATGTTGAGCGTGTTAGACACTATGACATTGTAGGGGTGTGAAGTATTCATGCAACATAGTTCATGAATCATATATACTTAATAGAACAATCAAAGATAACAAGATAATAGGACTCACATTCATAGTTGATATCTTCAGATCGAGAAACTCTAATTCAATTGATAAGGTTTGTGGAAGGAAAACATAAAGAGACAATTTTGCCCATAGAGAAAGTCCAACTTAACGGTGTTAATCACGAAAGAAACAAATATTGGGTTAAGTTTAAATGTTAAGATACCATTATCATAATTTCTAAAATTAAGATGTCAAAATGATAAATGAACTTACTTTGAGACATTATTTCTTCTAACCTGATAAGCCTGTCCCCTCTGCCCAGCCGCATACCCAACGGGCAGCGTCAAGCTTACACAACGGGCAAGGCCATTTATTACCCCCCCCCATTGGGCCTTATACAGGGTCAAGTCAAGACAAGTAGAGACACAAATCCCCTACAACCCTCCTCACGGTAGTCAGCGTACACCCACCTGTGCCAAAAATCTTGAGCTGCCCACACTCTGTAGGGTTTAATAGTTAATACTGCCTCCATCTCCCATTTTGCTTCCTCTTTTGCACTCAACTTTCCCCAAAACCCTAAAAGCTCCACACTTTCGATTCACGCATCCAAAACCCTAATCCCATCACCCCCTAAAAACCTCACCTTTACTCCCCGAAACCCTCCGATTTCGTCCCAAAATGGCCGACGTGTTCCGATCGGGTCAGTGCTCGGATCCGCAGCTCAAATCGGCCGACGACGGGGCCTCGCCGTTTCCGAGGATCGAGTTTCATCTCGCGAGGAAGCCGTTCAAGGGCTTCAACAATAATGACGGCAGTGACTTCCGGCCGGAGACGCTTAATCCGGGAACTAGCGGCGGCTCCGATTCACGTAGACCCGGTTCGGGTCAGGGCCATTCGGGTTCTGGCGCGAAGAAGAGTGACGGGTCGGAGTTTGTGGAAAACGGGTGGGATCCGGAGCTTAGTTTTCCCATCACTTTTCGGAGAATTGTGAGTTGTTAGTGCTGGTTTTGGTTTAAAGGTTTTAGCTTTAGCTTAGTTTGGTTTTCGAATTCGGAATCTTTTACTGTGTTTGAAGTTCTGAGCTTTATTTTTGTTTTAGGTTTCATGCTTTAACAATGCAATGCTTGACAGGAAGAGTGTTGTTTGAAATTTGCAGGGTGCCGGTTTGATAAACATGGGGAATACTTGTTATCTTAATTCGGTGTTGCAATGCCTGACGTATACTGAGCCTTTAGCTGCTTACTTGCAAAGTGGCAGGCATCGGAATTCGTGTGAGTGCTTAGCAAGACTTGGTTCTTGATGTGATTTTATGAATAATGCTGAATTCAGTTTGTAGCTTATTTGAGTGGTTTGTTTGTGCAGGTCATATAAAGAATGGTTTTTGTGCTTTGTGTGCCATTCAAGAACACGTCAGTCTTGCTCTGCAATCGACTAAGAGCATTTTGCCCAAGGCTCTTGTCTTCAACCTACAACGTATGCTTGAACTCTTGATTTACTTGTATTTGGTTGCATGTAGACTAGTCTCGTGCTTTATCAGAAAAGAATAGTCTATAGTTAAGTTTGCTCATGTAAATGAAGTACCAAAAAGACTATTTCAGATGACTAATTAAGTTAGCTATATGATAGGGACAATTCCTCTTTATTTTTAGTGTTGGAAACAAGTCCTCTTCAGTAAGAAATACAACATATATATTATCCCATATGCAAATCAGTCCAGTTGATCTCTTATAGGGTTGAGATATAGTTGGTTCAGTTTCCTGATTTGTAATTTGGATGTTGGATTCTTGTCAACATGATTAGGCATATCGCGAAACTTTCGGAAGTCCAGACAGGAGGATGCACATGAATACATGGTAAACTTGCTGGAATCCATGCATAAATGTTGTTTACCATCTGGTGTGCCAAGTGAATCCCCTAGTGCCTATGAGAAGAGTTTGGTACACAAGATCTTTGGTGGTCGCCTTCGAAGTCGGGTAAAGTCTTTGTTTAGACTCTCTTTTCTGGGATGGATTGTAATGGGTCAAGTTTATAACTTTTGAAGATACTGTAGGCCACAAATGTCCTATAACTAATGAATTATTTATAATTCCTACCGTCTTCTCTAATTTTTATGCATGTTATTTCTTCAGGTCAAATGTTTGCAGTGCTCGTATTGCTCTGACAAGTTAGATCCATTCCTAGATTTAAGTCTTGAAATAGTCAAGGCAAATTCTTTGAATAAAGCACTTGTGAACTTTACCGCCGAAGAACAGCTGGATGGTGGGGAAAGACAATATCAGTGCCAAAAATGCAATCACAAAGTTCGAGCTAGCAAACAGATGACCATCCACAAGCCGCCTAGTGTTCTCACCATCCATTTAAAGCGGTTTCGTGCGCATGACCCTGGACAAAAAATTAACAAAGAAGTTCAATTTGGGCCTACATTGGACCTGAGACCTTTTGTTAGTGGAGCATATGTAAGTACACTTTACCAGTTATGCGAACTTGGTTTCTTTTTAATTTTCAGTTACACTTCATACAGGCATAGTTATGCAATACTTATCACAGCGTGGTTCTAATTCCATCCACTTTTCTGTTCTACGCAGCCGGAAGGAGATTTGAAATATACTCTGTATGGGGTTCTAGTTCATTGTGGGGCTAGCACCTATTCTGGCCATTATTATTGCTTTGTTCGAACTTCAACTGGCATATGGCATTCTCTGGATGATAATAATGTAAGTTGATAATCTCAGATCCATTCGTCTGTACTGTTCTTGCACATGCTCTAGCTTTCTGATTAATGTTAGATGTGATATCAAATTAAGTGAGTTACTCAAATATAAGCACACACAATTAGCGCTTCAGTTTAGTTGAATATGTTTTATTAGACTCGAGAACTTTTCAGATCTCTGAGAGGATAATTCATTCTTATGTTTGAGTAGCTCACTTAATATTGAATACCCTATTAATGTAAGGAGAGAGCAGTGGTAAATACAGGATCTTATATTTCCTGTAAAGAAAAGATAAAGGTTTCCCCCAAGCTTATGCAATTATATGATGTAACAGGTTAGGCAAGTTCGTGAGATGACTGTTTTACAGCAGAAGGCTTACATGTTGTTCTATGTACGTGATAGAAGAAATATTATTCCGAGGAAGCCTGTTGATGTTGCTCAAAAGGAGTATTTCAAACAAAATGGTATTGGAAATAAAATTACTCCTCCTGACAACCATTTGCCGGAAGAACCTATTCGAAAAATTTCAGTTGCGAACAGATCAAGTGACCTAGCCTTTTCTAGAGCGCAAAAAGATGCATCAGCTATAGTCACAAGGGTTTCCCATTTGAAGGAAGCATCAGTTAATCCAAATAATGGCCACATAGTGACACAAAATATGGTGCATAAGGAGGCTATTTTAGAGTCGTCTTCAAAAGCGTCATTATCAGAGGGCTTGTTGGGACAAAATATGCCACCATGTAATCCGCTTCCAAGCAGCAAAACTGGCACGTCTGAATCTGCAAGTGGCAGGGCTTCAACAACTGATGCCAAAATTAATGAATGCAATGAGAAAGCAAATTCAAATGATAATGACAGTGTTTCGATTGTGATATCGCCAACTGTGAAGGACCCTGAAACCTTAAAGGCTTGTAAGCCTGTTCAAGATGAGATCTCTCAGAATGTAAGTGGATGCTACTAACCTTCCATGTCCATTGCTATCTCTAGATTTATTTACTTAAGCTTTTGCCTTGTGTTGTACTTGACATGTAACCTGTTTTCGCATGTAGAAGAATCATGCTTCCAGTGCTGGGAATTTGAGTGTGGCTTTATCCACAATTCCTAGTGGTTTACCATTGGAGAAACTGAATCCTGAAAAGCCATCTGATCCACCAAGCTCTAGAATCAGTCAGGTATTCATTTGTGTATCTATAGCTTAATGTTAGCTGTGCTTTCAACATTTGACTCCTATATGTTAGCTGTGCTTTTAACATTTCACTCCTATTCTTTTCCAGGCTGGAAGTTTTATCAATGAACGCGAGAAGGGTAGTGATTCTGGCCAGACCGTTGTAATTGCTGATTCAGCAAAATTGGTTGACTCATTAGTTTTGACAGATAGATCATTAGATGTTGAAGCGCCTGACCGCAAGCAACCTAAAGGATTGAAAAAGAAGCACATAAAGTGTAAGGTGGCAGGCATGCATATGCATCCATCCTTGCTTTCTAGGGCAGTCTTAAGGGTGCAGAAGAAGAAGCACAAAAGGAGTAAACACCCAACTTCAGGTCGTAAGAGCCATAGTAAGAAATACTTATCAGAAAACTGTTGTTCTTCATCTGATCAAGGACCATCTACATCTGAGAAAACCCAGACAGATTCCTTGGTTTCTGTCTGTTCAAAGAGAAAGAGAAACAAATCTGGCTTGAAAACGGATGAAGATGGAACTTCTGATAAGTACTTAGTGAATTCTCGTGGTGATTGTTCGATGGATATTAAAGATGTTGAGTTAAGAGGGAGCCTCATTCATAATGGAACAGTGCTTGCAAGTGATAAACTACAACAAAACGGTCTTGGCTCTTGCTCTGTTACACTGGAAAACGAAAGGGAGTCGAGGGTAACCGATGCTCCACAAAATTGTAAAAGAGACGAAATGCAAAATGGATGGAAGGGTGTACTGACTCAAGGTCCAGCTGAGACAATTGGTGAGTAGATGTCTTGAAACTACATGTGACTATAATGCTATGATGATCGTTACTGGCTTTTTTATGCATTTGAATTTGGCTTTTGCATGCATTTGATTCTGTCTTTTGCATGCATTAGATTCTGGCCTGCATGAATGGAATCATTGGTTACCTTGTTCTAACTTCATAAAGTATATTAAGCATGTGATTAAAGCTTAAATAGGCAGTTTGATGTTCAACATGCTCATGATTAGTTTCTCAGTAGTTTTGAATTTTTTACTTGTTGTGAATGTCAAGATTGGATACTGGTTCAACCTTGTACTTACTGATTTATTTGTTACTGATTGGTTTGTGATGCCCTGTAATTTGTTCATTGCAGTTGCACCTTGGGATGGAATAGAATTGCCTCAGTCTCATGTTGTAGAATCAAGCCACGCACCTCTCACCATCGGTTATATAGGAGATGAATGGTGAGTTGGAATGTGCCCTTGGTCTTTGGGTTACTGCTATGCGTAGAGCTTCTTAAACTCAAAAAATTTAGTAATATTTTAATGACTGGGATTGCTCAATCTATAGAGCTTGAGGGCCTGAAACTAAAGCAAGTACAACATTACAGTCCGGTACTAATGTATTATTACATCATTTTTCACTAACGTGATTTTCCAATGATTGCAGGGATGAAGAATATGATCGGGGAAAGAGAAAGAAGGTAAGGCAAGCAAAAATCAGCCCAGGAGGACCAAATCCTTTCCAAATACTGGCAAACAAGAAAGCACAATTGAAGAAGCCAAGGATACAAAGGTTTGATTCTGGAAATCGTCCAGTTAGGATATGAAGGGTCTGCTGTCCTGTGTCCTGTTTTCTGTAGCAGTTGAGACAAATTGTATGACGGAGAGCACGTTCTTGACATTTTTGGGTTTGCTGAGCCGAGGACTGTGTATCTTATTCCTGTGGGAGCGTTTCTCGTGCAGAGTTATTGCTTCAGCAGTTCAGCTGAAATATATTTTTCTACAAAGATATATTTATTTATTTATTTCTATCTTTAATGTTCATCTCCTATGAATCTGTGATTAGTGGGAGCATTTCTAACTGTTTAGTTTTAAAGTGTGCCCTGTAGCTTGTGAAACTTGGGTTCCAAATAATTCAATAAATAGAAGAGATTTGCACATTTACTGGGTGCAGCAAGATGTATCAATGTTTATCTGTTGAAGAGAAGAATTGTAGCAAATTTGTGCCTGAATAATTTTTTTGCAGCAACCGGAACAATCGATATGAAATTGAGAAGTGAAACTGAGATTGAAATGTAAATATAAATGTAACTCATAAGGGATTGAGAATGGAGCTGATTCAAGCTAACTTGCTTCTAAAGGTGACCTCTGATTCTGCAAATGCCAGCCTTGGCTGCAACAACTGGTGCCAACGAAGAAATGACTGCCTTTTCAAAAAAAAAAAAAATGAAGAAATGACTGCAACTAGAAAGCAAGTTCAAATGAGAATGATATGTGCAGTGTATCAATTATAATTTCAATCCACGTCAATCTTTCAGGCATCTTATACTGTTCAATATGAGAATGCACTAGCCTGCATATATGCAAGAAATGCAACTTGTAAACTCTTTAATGTCAATCATATTGCCAAACAGTGAACATTGCCTAAAGATTAAGTTTCCTGGCATGATTAATCTCTAATATCATAATATTATGGATCCTAATATTATGAAAGAATCTTATAGGAGGAAGCTTTAATATCAGTCACACTACTAGAAGTTAGGACTTATGTGACGAAATTGTTTCGTCGCTTAAGAGTGAAATTTCGTCGTATAAGTACTTAAGCGACGAAAATTTCGTCGCTTAAGAGTCGTCGCATAGGTGGTGTCGCATAAGTATCTAAGCGACGAAACATGTATTTTCGTCGCTTAGGTTAAACACTTAAGCGACGAACAAATATTTCGTCGCATAAGTGCCTCTTAAGCGACGAAAAAAAATTCGTCGCATAGACTTATGCGACGAACGTTTCTAACTTAAGCGACGAAATATTTCGTCACTTAAGTGTTTTCATTATATAAAAAAAAATTAATTAATTTAATTTGATTTTCATTTTTTGTAGTTTTTATTTTATTTTGCAGTTCGTCGCATAAGTTGGGTCTCATGCGACGAATTTTTATTTTGTAGCATAAGTCCTCACTTATGCGACGAATTTTTCAATTTCGTCGCATAAGTAAGAGAGGAAACCAGTTTCGTCTCATAAGTGCTCACTTAAGAGACGAAAAAAAATTTCGTCTCTTAAGTTGTTACTTAAGCGACGAATTTGAAAAATTTCGTCTCTTAAGCCTTTTATCCTAGTAGTGTCATATTCTAAATCACTATCCTCAATTAAGGCAAATCATTACCACAGGAGACTGGATAGAGGATTCTTCTTCCTTTGTAGATTATAGAATGAGAGAAATGATAGCAACACAAAAGACACACAAACACTTGCAGAAAGTCAATTTTATGCCCATGATGCTTTGACCAGAGGGACACATGCCCATGTGCAAATGGCATATTACTTGCTCTAAATCTTTGTCCATCAGAAGCAGGGTCCTCTAAACCTTCCAAAACCCTCATGTGAGTTAAGTTTAATTTAAGCAAAGTGTCTAAATCAGCATGACAAAGATTAATAATGTTTTCCATAAACTTCCATTATGCAGTCACAAAAACCACCTCAAATGCCCCAAGATTTACTCAATGATCAATACCATGTTCAAATCATCATGCTCTATCAATTTGAACTGTACTATTACCATTATCTGTATGTAGCTGTACATGATATGACTCACATGACAAAATTAATTTTTGTTATTCCAATTCTGTGTATGAATGATGCAGATGCTGATCTGGTAATAGTCATTCTTTCCTAATCTCTTGGATACTACTGACTATGGGACAATATCTTACCCCACTACATATTAATATTGGTGATCATGGGTTAGGGGATAAATCAGTTCTTTACTTTTAGCAAATGGGTGGGGGAGAGCCTTCTTTTCATATGTTTAGAGTCAACAAAACGCTACATCAGACCAAGAAATCTCAGCTAATCCTTTGATTTATGCTCACCACTGTTGTGAACAAAATTCCAACCAATCATGCCAGAATGTCTTGCAAAGAAAAAGGTTTGAAGATAAGAGAGTATAAGTCATTATGAGTAGCACAAAAAACTGAAAGAAGCATGAATGTGTTTGGATCATTATACTTCTATCACTTAAATCAAAGAGAAAAATGATGGTAGGAGTGTTTTGGAATCATGTTGGCTTCTTATTGTGATTCATGTGTTAGATATAATTTAACCGCTGTATTAAAATCATGTATGGATCTTCATAATCATCAAGATTTGTTCATTTTTCAGTTTCACTCAAGTCACTAAATGAATACTGTTACTTCCTAAATCGTCTAGTTATTCGATATCAGTTTGAGAAAAATGAACTTAGGAGGTGATGTGGTAATTGGTTGGACACCTTCAATAATGTACTCCAAGTTTTGTTGAATTAGTAGCAATTGGGAATATAATTAGTGGGAGAGGAAACAGAAGAAGAACACTAGAGAACTAAACAAATATTATTTGGCAATTCAATTCTTATATGAGATCTATAAAAGATCGCCAGTTGCAAATTGATCTCAATCAAAGAAAGCACTTCCAATTTGAGGTAAGAACACATAAGTGATCGACAACCTTCAATGAAGAATCATTGAATTCCAACCAACATAACAAAAGGTCACCAACCAAAATAGATTATACATTTCCACCATTAAACCTGTCTCATTTATGAATCTCAACTTCTGTCCACCCCAGTCTGCATTTTTTTTTTTACTTCTTTGTTTAGTTCTTCTTACCTTCCCCATATACCCTCCCTCCTCTTCTTATGTGCAAGTTTCTCAGACCAAACCTCTCCTTGTTTTCATATAAAAACACATATGATATACAGTAGTGTGTTTCAAGAAACTTTGCAACAAAACTAGAGCTTCTCATTTTCCAATTCTACACACAGACCAAAAGAGCTTCCTCCTTTGTGTTGTTTGTATCTGTTTTGCTTTCATGGAAGAACTGCCAAGCCACTACTCAACTTGAGCTTAGTTCACATCTTCTTCTCTGAAAAACACTAAAGAATTCAACAACCCATTTCTTCCATGCATGTTCTGCTCCACCCAATCTTGACATTTTTGAAGAGCTTTTTGGCCTAACAATCATCTTCAATGGAGCTGCACAGGCAAAGATAAGTGTGTTTTGAGATGGACCCAAAACCATTTATGATACTGTAATGCTGCTTGTGAAGCTCTGACAGTGAGAGCGGTGTTGAGTAGGTTAGTGCTTCGTTTGGACTCATTATATTTCCTTATCACACTTGTTACTTCTGTTCATTTTTTTACCAAATGGGGTTCAACTTCTTTGCTTCTCTACTGGTTCTTTCCCTGTTGTTCAAGCCATTTGCTTGTCAACAACCCAATACAGATGGGTTTTATGTCTCTCTATTCTTGCAAAAAATGGGGTTGTCATCTTCTTCTTCTTCTTCTTCTTCTTCTTCTTCTTCCTCACTTTACAACTTCTCTGCTCCTGTTTGTTCATGGCCTGGAGTGTTCTGTGATTTAGAAAATGAATATATCATTAACTTAGTTGCTTCTGGTTTAGAACTCTCTGGTTCTATTCCTGATACCACTGTTGGGAAGCTAACAAAGCTTCAATCTTTGGACCTTAGCAACAACAAAATCACTGCTTTGCCATCTGATTTGTGGAGCTTAGGCTCACTCAAGAACCTTAATCTATCTCATAACCAGATTTCTGGGTCCTTGCCTAACAACATTGGCAACTTTGGCCTACTTGAAAGCTTTGATATTTCAAGCAACAATTTTTCTGGTGAGATTCCTGCAGCTATAAGCTCACTTATCAGTCTGAGAGTTCTTAGGCTCAGTCAAAATGGGTTTGAAATGGGCATTCCTTCAGGGATTGTGGGTTGCCACTCTTTGGTTGAGATTGATCTTTCATCCAATAGATTGAATGGGTCTCTTCCTGATGGTTTTGGTGCTGCTTTTACTAAGCTGAAAAGCTTGAATCTTGCTGGAAATGAGATTCATGGCAGGGACTCTGATTTTGCAGAGATGAAATCCATTACTAGTCTTAACATTTCTGGGAATGTGTTCAAGGGTTCAGTGATGGGTGTGTTTATGGAGCTGTTGGAGGTGATTGACCTGAGCAAGAACCAGTTTGAAGGTCTCATTTCTCAGGTACAATTCAATGCTAGCTATAATTGGTCTCATTTGGTTTATTTAGACCTGTCTGAGAATCAGCTTGGTGGAGAAATTTTTCATAATGTGACTGGAGCCCAAAATCTCAAGCACCTAAATCTAGCACACAATAGATTTACCAGGCAGAAATTCCCTAGAGTTGAAATGTTTTCTGGTTTGGAATACCTTAATTTGTCGAAAACTAGTCTTACTGGTCATATTCCTCGTGAACTTTCTCAGTTGAGTACGTTGAGTACACTTGATCTTTCTGAGAACAATCTGATAGGTCAAATTCCATTACTGAGTCTAGAGAGTCTACAAGTTCTTGATGTTTCATTCAACAATTTGAGTGGAGAAGTCCCGGTTTCGCTGTTGGAAAAACTTCCTTGGATGGAGAGGTTCAACTTCTCTTACAATAACTTGACACTTTGTGCTTCTGATATCTCCACGGAAACCCTCCAGAAATCTTTCTTTGGTGCTACCAACAGCTGCCCCATTGCTGCAAACCCAACCCTTTTAAGAAGTCGAGTTGCTGAGGACAAGCACAAGGGACTAAAGCTTGCTTTGGCTTTGGCCCTCTCAATGGTGTGTCTGCTTGTTGGTTTGCTACTCCTAGCAGTTGGTTGCAGAAGGAAAACAAGAATGTGGGAAGTAAAGCCAACTTCATACAAGGAAGAACAAAATATATCAGGCCCCTTTTCCTTCCAGACTGACTCCACTACTTGGGTGGCAGATGTTAAGCAAGCAACGTCAGTCCTTGTAGTGATTTTTGAGAAGCCATTGCTGAACTTCACATTTGCAGACCTCTTATCAGCAACTTCAAATTTTGACCGTGGAACACTTCTGGCTGAAGGGAAGTTTGGACCTGTTTACAGAGGATTTCTGCCTGGTGGAATACATGTAGCAGTGAAAGTATTAGTGCATGGTTCTACATTGACAGACCAGGAAGCTGCAAGAGAGTTTGAGTATCTTGGTCGAATCAAGCACCCCAATCTTGTGCCATTGACTGGATACTGCTTAGCTGGGGAGCAAAGAATTGCTATCTATGATTACATGGAGAATGGGAACCTTCAGAACTTGCTTCATGACTTGCCGCTTGGTGTTCAAACAACTGAGGACTGGAGCACAGATACATGGGAAGAAAATGACAGGAATGGCATTCAACATGTTGGTTCTGAAGGGTTGTTAACAACTTGGAGATTCCGTCACAAGATTGCTCTAGGTGCAGCCCGAGCATTGGCATTTCTACACCATGGTTGCTCACCTCCAATTATTCATAGAGATGTTAAAGCTAGTAGTGTTTATCTAGATTATGACTTGGAGCCAAGGTTATCTGATTTTGGACTGGCCAAGATTTTTGGCAGTGGTTTAGATGAAGAGATCTCTCTTGGGTCACCTGGCTATGTGCCACCAGAGTTCTCTCAGACAGAATGTGATTCCCTAACACCAAAGTCTGATGTATATTGCTTTGGAGTTGTTCTTTTTGAGCTCATTACTGGGAAGAAACCAGCTGGTGATGATTATCCGGAGGACAAAGATGGAACTCTGGTGAGTTGGGTCAGAGGATTGGTTAGGAAGAACGAAGTGTCCAGCACTATTGATCCGAAAATTCGTGACACAGGGCGTGATGACCAAATGGAGGAAGCACTCAAGATAGGATATCTGTGCACAGCTGACCTTCCCTCAAAGCGACCAAGCATGCAGCAGATAGTTGGACTTCTTAAAGATATTGAGCCAACAGGTAACCAATGATGAACAAAGTTGAAAATGGAAAATGTGGGAGTTTTCTTCTTTACCTTCTCTTTCCTTAGTTGTTCTTGGACTTCTTTGTTACGAGTTCTTTTAGCTGCAATGGGGAATTTGTACAGCAGCCTTGGAAATTCTGTCTGGACTATCGATCATTTTGCATGTTCATTTTGCTTTCCCATTGTTGATGGCCTAAAAGCTTGATTTATATATACACCCCAGAGTTTAATTTCGTACTCGAAGGCTATATATCTTTCTTAAAATTTCTCAGTCATTTCAAACTCCAAGCTTGTTATGCATATCTTTTGTCTGTTAATACATGTATTCTTGGAGTGAAGCTTGTGCAAAGATGAATGTGCATGCAATCGTAGGGGACCTAATTATAAAGGCGACTCACAGAAAGTCAAGTGCTCTGGCCTCACCGCCTAAGCGCTGCCGGCAGTTAGTGATGTAATCATGTTATGGACCACATTTTGCAGCATCAACCAACCATGGCTTGAACTGTCTGTCTATATCTTAAAGTGAATAGGTACATTGTTAACACGGGATGTCCATTAACGAAGGTAAGAACCCGTGTTCAGGAAAGGTATAGTTTACTTACATACCAAAGTCCCAAACTCGTCTGCAGAATTTTGACTGCTGTAAGCCCAGTTATTACTGTGAACAATGTATGTAAAGCTTAAGTGAGAAAAGGATAACGAGAATCCAGCATAATTGAAGCTAGCATGCATTTCTGCTAACCTCATCATCAAAACTCAAAAAGTGAGATGGAGAAGACATACATCATAACTTGTAACGCATGCATTTCTTCCCGAAATTCTCATAGAGTAATAGAATCATCATATATAAAGAACAACATCATAGCTGAGCTGAAAATGAACATCATCACACACAATTTCCAGCTACATAGTTTAGACTTGAAGATTAAAATGCAGAAGAGTCAGTCTCCTGACTCTCATCATGATATACTAAGGTGGCCTCAAGATGTTAATGAGAGCCTTCATCACAGTCCACATGGAGCATCAATTTGTTCATTCAATCCAGCTGCCTAAGTAGGGAGTGGTCCAAAAACCAACCAAGTACCTGGAATATCTTTCTTCCTTAGCTTTTTAGGGTTGGTAATAGTTAGAAACTAAAGTCTATAGCTTGCAAAGAATACTTTTGGGGTAATTCCCAGAAGAGAAACACACTGACATGGGTTTTCCAAAATCTAACTCCATGGAATATGCCCTTCCTCAATTTGTTTCCCAAATTAATTTGCATCATAGCTACATATACATATTCACTTGCTTCATCCACTACTGCTAATCATCTTGCTAAGATAGCAAAACCCAACTAATAATTATTCTCTTCAGCTGTTTATGTCACCTTTTTTTTTGTCGATTCCTTTCACCATCTTTTTCACACTTGCATGAGCATGAATGCACGATTACACTTCTGTCTACTCTCATTTTTTTTTTACCAGAATATTTACAGTTTCTCAGAAATGTAGAATAGCATTTCTCTCCCAGAAAAAGAAAATAAATCTCAATCCAAGAATTTGGTTTTGGTGTGGGAATAAATTGATGGGTCCATTGGGCGTAGGATTCTGGTTCGGTCCAAGCCCAATATGGCATCTTTACACCAAGAGAGGAGTCGTGGACCGTTTAAATTGGGCACGTAATTTTGCTACCTGACCTATCATCAATATTTCATTATTTTGGCTTCCTGCACTAAAGAAGGAGATAACATCTCAACTCCAATGAGATCTAATTTATCATTACATTTTAGATTATAAACCAATCCTTTCGATTCAACTAAGTATCTCGCATCAATGTTAGTGCTTGTGTGTAGTGATTCATAGATCACAATCATACCAATGTTTTCCAGATAGTGTAAAACATGTTATAGAGCTCGAGAAAATTAAGAGTATTGATTGGTACGGTTCATAAATTTCACTATTCTTGAATTTGATTCATTATGAGTTCACGTTGGCACAGAGTTTATGTTGATCTTGTTTCGAGAGGGCAACAAGTTATTTACATAGCTTTTAAATTAGTCATGTAGATTCTTATTTTCACGATTACAAAAGGATAACATGCTACAAAATGAAACATTTTAAACTCTCATTCTTAGCTAATCTAAATAGAGCGACCAAGTTACTACAAAAAAATACAGCTAAACCAAACTAAAGAAAAAGAAACATAATGTCTTAAAGTCACAAGACGATAAACTAAGAAATTAATTTCACGATAAACATGCCGAAACATGCAACTATGAAATATAAATTTCATCACCAACCTCTTATTATTGGTTAGTATTCTTTTAAAATTCTTTTTATAATTTTGCAAAATAGGAGAAAATAAAGAAAAGGGAGGTTGGATAATTCCCACCTTTGCCCCAAAATTCTTTGCGGATAAGCTCACAAAAGGAGCTAAACCCTAGCATAGATCCAACGGTGGGGAATCCATCAGAGCTAACCTAACCAGGGTTAAACACACAAACCCTCAAAGGCCTTCGATTATATTGGCAGCCGCGGTCACAGTCTCCACCTTAAGTCGTCTACTTTCTCCTCCTCGCTATTTCCACACCACAGAGACAGAAGCTCCTCCTCCGTTTTCAGCCCAAAATGTCTGACGAGGAGCACCAGTTCGAATCCAAGGCCGACGCCGGAGCTTCCAAGACCTACCCTCAGCAAGCCGGAACCATCCGCAAGAACGGCTACATCGTCATCAAGGCCAGGCCTTGCAAGGTTTGCCTCCGATACTTGCTTTTCTGTTCGTAATCTGTTTCTAGGGTTTCAGAATCGTCTGGATTGTTCGTTTCGCTTCAGATCTTCCATGGATTTGTTCGTTTTTTTTTTTTGCTGGTTTTGATCTGTTCGCGTTTCGATTATCTGTTTGAGTTTGAGAAATTGATAGCTGATGATGTTGCGTAAGCGATATTTCTTGTGATTTTGCTTAGGGTTACGTGTTGAATAGACTACTGAGTTGTGATCAGGGAGGTTCTGTTGACTGGCGTGAAACCCTAGCGGATTCTGATACAGATTTAGAACTCGATTATGGTGATTTTCTTTGCGGTTTGACAGAGAATCGTTGCGGATCTAAATTGTTTTGATGTATAAGTCGCCGTTTACTGATTAGACTGAGATGTTGATGTTTGTGCCGTGTATTGTATATTTGTCTTTATAATGTTTAGGACTATGGCCTTATTTAGCTTACATAAACTCTGTCGCTGGATGAGAGGAACCCTAAGTTTTTTCTTGTTTTAACATGTTTCCCCTTTGCTTTTGTGTTATTCGATGGTATGAAGCCATGACTGCATAGATTATTTTGTCTGTTTTGTTGTAGATGTGCAGTGTCTACTTTGTTATGAGCCTAATTTGGTGCACTACTAATTGCATGTTTGCTTGATTGCTCTTAACAGGTTGTTGAAGTCTCCACCTCCAAGACTGGAAAGCACGGTCACGCTAAGTGCCACTTTGTTGCAATTGATATCTTCAATGGCAAGAAGCTTGAGGATATTGTCCCTTCATCCCACAATTGTGATGTAATCTTCTATCTGAGTTTGTTTTCTGTGCATTTATTTTCTGTTTATGCGTTTTGTTTTGTGCTATATTCTAGTTATTCATGTGTTTATTTTCTCGATTTCAGGTTCCTCATGTGAACCGTACTGACTACCAGCTCATTGATATCTCTGAAGATGGCTTTGTAAGTACTTAAGCTTTTTAGTATCAGATAGCGATAATGATCAAACAGGAGTTTAACATGTGTACATTTACATAGTAAACTTGTCTGAGAACTATGTTTACATTGATGAATGCCTTTGGAGCCCCAGAGTATTTCTGGTCCTGTTGATACGTTTACATTTAAACTGCTTGCAATACTTCTCTGCAAGCTTGACTCAACTAAAGTAGATATTGACATATGAAATGGATCGAGTGATGATTCTTGTAGCTGTCTGTTTTTCATTTGATGTAAACTAACCGAAGTTTCTGATGTCTTGTAGGTGAGTCTCTTGACTGAAAATGGAAACACCAAGGATGATCTGAGGCTTCCCACTGATGATGCTCTGCTCACTCAGGTTTGTTCTTGCTCGAGAGAATTTCCTTTCGATGGAATTGCTTTATCGTATGTGCTTTGTATTCGTTTATGTATCATATGACTAAACTCTCTCCTTCATTACATTTTTGTAGCTCAAGGATGGATTTGCCGAGGGCAAGGATCTTGTGGTGACTGTCATGTCTGCAATGGGAGAGGAGCAGATCTGTGCCCTTAAGGACATTGGTCCCAAGTAAACTTGATGCTATATCAGTAGCTGTCTCTGACGGCAAAGACCTGTGTTTTTTGTTTCATCTGTTGCTAACAGGGAGGTTTATCGACCATAAATCTGTGCAATGAACCTTTATTCAAATGGCATTTTAGTCTGCGGGGGTTTGTAATAGTGATAAGAAGTGAAGATGATTTAAAGCTGCAGGATCCCTTCTCAGAGGGAGCTTGCAGATCTATGAAACTATCTGTTTTTTTTCCAGTGAAAGGATGTTTTCATATTTTGTTTCGTGTTTTATATTAATGGGATCTGTTCTCTCATCTATTACTAGTCTGGAACTTGTTACAATTGCCAATCCTATATTACGGGCACAAGTTCTGATTGCCGATCATATTACAGGCATTCTTGATTTGCAGTGTGATGTTAGTGCCAAACCTGTATGGAGCTGTATTCTTTGATGCCTGAAATAAATCGACAGTTTGCCAACAAGGTTTGGTTGTATATTCTGATCCCAAATGGTAAAGGAACTGAAAATTGCCGTCAGATCAGATGTCTTGAAGTTCTGCATCCTAATTATGTATCTGAGGTCAACCATCTGGATTGCTTGATTATTTTGACAGAAAATCATCTCAACATAAAATTTGATTACGATTCCCTAAAGTTGAAGGCAATGCAACTGTTTTCAAATTGCTGCCTAAATATAGTGCAACACCACATTTCGATAATATTTTACCAATTTCGTTTAGAGAGAATCAAAAATAGAAAGGCGCAAACAATGAAACAAATAAACAACATATTATGAAGGATCTCAACTTCCAGAGGAGCTGCCATAGATGTAGCAGCCAAATCCCCAAAACGTGACGATCAAAGAGAGAATCTTCAAGCCGCTCATGGGATCGCTTAACAATATCACAGCTGCAATGCTTGTGAGTGGTACCCTAACAGCATTGAGAACACCAGCAAGAACGGTGGACGACAGAAAGAGCACAGCAGTAGCTCCTAACACCCCCAACTGGAAAGTGATCGTGCTCCAAATCAGAACTTGGTAGTATGAAGACTTACCACCCTCGAAACTTACAGCCTCAGATGCCATTCCCTGAAAATCCTTATTCCAAATCATCCCGAAGGTGGTAAACATAAACGCAAATAGGGAAACCCCAAGTTGTTGCTCCAGCACAACATGGAAGGACGTTCTACCAAGTAGCTTCACAAAAACCAGCTCTGAGAGAGCGAAAATGAGCCCATGGAGAGCAGATCCCAAAATATCCCACACGAAACCTAGAATGTATTGCTTCTCAGTGACATTCCCATATCTGTCTGAATCAGAATCCAATGCGATGATGGTCATAGCAGCAGTAATGATCACAATAGCATTTACTATCGAAGCATTTAGTCTGTTCTTCACCAGTATATATCCAAACAGTGCAGAAAATACAAGAGACGATGATGCGAGGAGAGAAGCTGTAGATGCTGGGAGGTAAGCATATGCATATGCATACATAAGATTGTCAGCAGCACTTAGGAAACCTAGCACACCATAAGATAATATAAGTGTTAAATTCAGTGGTGTAGGAGCGGTTTTGCGGATGAAGTATGTTGGCAGTAAGATCAAAGCAGTCAGAGGCCACCCTGCAACAGCCACCCATGAAATGATCCACTTGCTAGTTCCACCATTGGCAAAATAGATACGAGAGAGAAGGCTAGATGCAGGAAAAGCTACAAGCATGGCCGCACTGCTTAGAAGTAGAAGAATCCAATGCGAGATTGGCTTGCTTTTGTATTCTTCCCAAGCCATTGTCTTTAGGGCAGATATCCGGGCACACAGTGAAACAGGAGGTGAATCCTCCTCCACTCTTCCCCCCTCCATTCTCCCCCCTGATGTGAATAAACGATGGTGAGAAATTATTCATAATAGGCTTGGTTAAACGATTGAAGTTATGTTTTGGAGACGGTAAATCCAAACACTTTGTGATGATTTGAAGTTTGAACAATGCAAAATCATGGTTTAAAAAAAACTGTACTTCTCTTTTTCTTCTGTCAAGAGGAACAATACATAACGTGATTGTATCTGCAGTAAATCGAACACACAGTGATAGTCCATGATTGATATGATACTTGGCGAAATTAGGATGGAGCAAAACATAGAAAATGAGAAGAGGGGGGAAACACAGTTTCAACGTTTGGCATCAAATTCAGCTAAAGAGGGATAAACCATTACCTAATAAGAGTATAAGCTAAAAGCGTTCAAGGTTTCGGGTTTCGGAATACACACTAAAGAAATAATGTATCTTGTCGATACAAAACAGAAACCAAACCACATACAGAAAGAACTAAGAAGCAGAACAATGAGGAAACTACAGCAATAGCAAGATCAATGGAACATAGCAAACCAAATAAAAATGTCTAAACTCGCCGAACTAAACCAACTCTACAACAATCTAACTAGTTTCTAGACTTATGCCATAAAGTCTTTCACGAACCAACACAAGAACTTAACATTGAGAATGGAAAGTAGGTAGTTTCTTGTCTACTGTTTCAGAATCATGGTTGAACCGAAAGGAAACAACAGCCAAATAAGGTCAGTGGAACAAAGAAAAACGAAACAAAATCCCAAAAATCAAAATGAACTAAATCAAATCTCCATTGAAATAAGGATTTCGGTTTGGCTTTGAGGAACATATAGGAGAACTTAAACATAAAAAGTAAAGCGGGTAGTAGTTCACTACTTCACAGCTCTGAAAGCAATGCAGTGAAACAAGAGAGAACACACGAGGGGTTGTAGTTTCCGTAGGGCAAGTACCCAATTAGCTTCTCTAAGATTTCAAAACCACACACTACCTCAAATTCGATGAGATTCTCTACTTCCTTTCATAAACTTTCCGGCGACCAAATACCAATAAACATCAGGACACGACAAAAACTGAAAATCAACACTAACTGAAATTGATTCACTGATTCAGGAATCAAAAGACAACAAACCTGAGTCGAGCAGCGGCTGCATTAGAGAATAAGGTAGGTAAGAGCCTGTGATGCTGATCTTGAGGTCACAAAAGTAAAGCCAATGAAAACCAAATAGGTAACTGTAAATCTACGTTTAAACTCCAACAATTGATGAGGTAACTATAATTTACTCGTAGCTTTAGAGATTTTAGAGAGATTTGTGCAATTTGGGACTTGTGCTCTCAAAAGGCACGAATCGGACAAACAAAGAATAGAGAGACAGCCAAGGCTGACTAAACTTGTGGAATCTTCATGGCCATAGAACCATGTGGACATTTGGTAATCCTACTTATAATCCAACAGCCCAGCGTTTTGGGCAAAACTAGAATAAAGTGAAAAAGGCTGGCTTTTGTTTCAACCAGAACCATTGGAAACCAAAAGGCAAACAATCTTTGAGACCAAAATGTTGATAGAATCAAAATATGCATCATTTGAAGTCAAAATATGTATCATTCAGTAAAATTTCAATGATAAAGTCACAAATATGCATCATTTGAAGTTGATGCACAAACAATCTGTTTCAGAATCCTTGGACTTTGAAAAAGTTCAGTTTTGGACATATTCTCCATCCTCAAAGCAACCTTCTGGTAAATGAATGTGTTTGGGCAGCTGAGTCAGGGGATCATCACCGGCTAGGCCCTTGTAAGCCAAACCCAATGTGTACCCTAACGCACGAGAAACGGGAACAGCAACAGCATTTCCTATTTGCATATATCTGTAACAATTTCAAATATTAAGATAACAAAGCCTAAACTTATTCATGAATTAAACTTCGTCATAGCACAATACCTCTCTTTTATCGGACCAAAAAGCTTGTAATAGTCAGGAAATCCCTGAAGTCTCGCATTCTCCCGAACACTCAAAACCCGATCTTGTATAGGATGCAAAACCGCCTGCCATTACTAATTTGTTAGACTCCCAAATATAAGTGGATTCATTTGTTTTTTTTATTATACAAATGGAATGTACCTGATTATGCGGCTCTGCTCGGGTAACAACTGTGGATACAATCTCATCCCACCATAAACGTCGAAAGGGTCTACAAATATTAGACAGAATAAGGACAGCATGTCAACATTTATCATGATTTTGAAAAGGAAAAAGAATGTACTGTCTTTTACTTTTACCCCATTACAGTAATTTACTTTTCAGAAGATCACTAACAGACAAATAAACTCACTTCAGCTTCATAATTGTATAGTAAGAACCTAGTAAACTATGGTATTTTAGAATCTAATTCTTTTTTAGTACAAATGAACACAGACAACACACAATCTAGCTTATTAAATGAAAACTAAACAAAAAGGAAACTGAAAATGAAAAGAATAGTTCTTACTTTGTTGAAGTACCCCTCACGAATGTCATTGCATAATCAGGGACCTAATGTTCCAAGGTCATGTCATTCACACAATAAAGTCAAAACCCAAATATACAATCAGAAGTTTACAGAAGCATGGATTTATACTGTACTCTTGAAGAAATTCTGCTTACCAAAGGTTTCCCAGATTTTAAATAAACCCTCTCTACTGTTGGATCCCAATATACTTTATTATAATCACCAACAAGAACTCCAGGAAGATTCCTAAAGTTTGCACCCTAATCACAAAAATGTTAGTTCTAAAGCTTAACATCAAAGAATAAGTGGTCAAGCAATTATCAAAGAATAACAACAAACCTTTTCCTTAGGGACATGGCAAACACGTTCATGATCATCAACGTTCAATTTAAGAGGACGATGATCATAAAGAATCTCATTCAAAGACAAATTCTTCTTAGAATTCTCCAGTAAACCTGTATCAAGAAACAAATACTATTATCTTTTGTCCAAAAAGAATGAGAGCAGTATTTCAGAAAACAAAATGAGAGCAATTAGTTGAATTCTTCTATCTTAGTTGAATAGATAGCAAAAGTAAAACTCCAGGATTTTTGTGGCAAGACCCAAGCCAATGCAACTTTACCATCTTTGCTAAGCCTAATAAATTTTTGGAACTCAGTTTGGGGTTGCTTTCCATAAGGCATTTCGTCACGGATTTCAGCATTTTCAACCTAAATAAACCACAAAGACCAGAAAATAATCTAAGTAAACCAAAGATGGTTGAAGTGATAACTCAAAAATTGTTCACAAAACTGAAACTACACAAATAAGAGAATAATTACCTCTGGAAGATCAGAGAGTGCATCCTCCAACAAAAGCTTTCTTCCCAATGGATGATCGTGGCCTTCATTGTAAGCAACACAGCTTTGCTGCAATGTAGTACAAAATTCAAAGACAAAACTATTAGAAAACTGCAAGTATAATATCAGTACAAACAAATAAATTGAAAATTATAATGAAAGTTATACCTCCCATTTAGTAGGGATCTGACCCTTAAACACTACATCATGAGTTGGCAGTGGGAATTGAGGCAAGCTCTGCAACAGTCAAAAAAAAAGAAAATTGTCTCATGAGATGAGTACATAACTGTAAACTATATATTTATGTTTGTATAGTTACCTCAGTGGGAAGGGCCCCCCATAAGAATACCCTCATACGGAATTGAGGTAAACCGTATGCACCAGCACACATCATGCCCATCCGAGCTTGATAATTCATTTTAACAAGTCTCCCCAAGGCATAACGGCCCAAGAACCCATTAGCAAATTTCAAAAGGTCCACTACATTTTCCATTAATACATACTTAGGCTTAAGATAATCAACAATATCCATAAAAACAGTTAGCTGCATGTTTTTTTCATCCTCTAGAGGATTATTGTAGTTTCTAAACCTATTGAAACCGCTAATTCCTTGACATGGAGGACCACCACACACAACATCCACATCACCCTGTATAAAGAAGAAAAAAAGCACATAACATATATTACACTCAACTAAATCATCAAGATTTGTAAGAGAAAACTACAAACACTAGCTTGACAATAGAATATAAGAATTTAAACTCACAGGCAGTGGCAACAGTTTGGAGTGGTACACATGAGAAACAAATTCCCGTATACTTTCCTCACAACCCCTGGTGAACAATGTTAAGAACCAAAACACTAAACAGTTACAATAACATAAAAATGGTAAACAAAGAGAAGAAGCAATCATGGTGCAAAAGCATACGTTAGTAGCTCTAGGGGCTCCCAGGTGTCATACTCATCTTCATATCCTTTCCATTGAACCTACACAGACCAACAAATAAAATCTCGTTTCATTAGTGAAAAAATAACTTGAGCATGTTGACATTTATCATGATTTTGAAAAAGAAAAAGAATGTACTATCTTTTACTTTTACCCCATTACAGTACTTTACTTTTCAGAAGATCACTAACAGACAAATGAACTAATTTCAGCTTCATAATTGTATAGTAAGAACCTCAGTTAACTATGATATTTTGGAATCTAGTTTTTTTTTAGTACAAATGAACAGACAACACACAAACATGCAACATAAAATAGTTCAAATAACTTCTGCCGGGTCCTTGTAATTGGTAGCTTAGTACCTTAAACAACAATTTGTTCTCTTCTCCATTTTTGGCTTTTCCATAACGTATGCCAATAATTTTTTCAACTTCATAAACTTCTCCATCGGCATCATCCTCCTCCTCCGCCTCTGCGTCTTCCTCTTTGGCATCTTTTGATGTAAATGCACTGAAAGGTGTTTCTGACCCATCAGGTTCAACTATTTTAAAATGAACACATATTCCCTTCCACTTTTTCAGTAATGAGAGAAAATCATCAGCAGATTCTACCCGGACCTAAAATGGGGATGAGTTAGACAAGGAAGCATACAAAACTAAACGAACTGATGTAATATATATAACCAAAAAAATAACTGGACTGTGTTAAAACATACCTCAGTTTCTTCATGGTTCATCTTCAGACTTTTCAAAGCATGTTCATTCAAATCCACTGCCCATCTCTGTAAGATATAAACAAGAAAACATGATAAAATAATCAATATGGTCTGACCATATTTAATATATATTCAACCACAACAAATTAGAGTGTTAAAATTAGAAATGGGAACGCTATCTGAAGTTATAGAAGCAACAGGCACTCATATCACCTCAATGACAATTTGATGTGTTCATAAATGATTAGGAATTTCTGTTCCAACAAACATTTAACCAACTATGTTTCTTTTCATCCAATTATTTTGTGCCTTGTTCATCAAATATACAAGCTCATAAGAGAAGAAAAAAAGGTACATATATCAAGCATATAAACCCTACCGTAACAAGATTTAAGTTTGCCAGGTTTGCCCCAAGGCATAGGCCAGTGGACATCCCTCCACAACCAGAATACAAGTCAAGTACGGTTGCTTCTGGTTTGCCTTTTTCCACAACAGTGGAAGTTCGTGCAAGTTCCGAGTTAACAACATGAGAACTACTAATGTCAATCTCACTGGAAATCGTAGATGAGTTATCACTTCCAGCTTGAGTATTTTCTGCAAGTTCAAAACAAAAAAAATAAATAAACAGTATTTTAAGTAGATACTGGTGGGGATTGACTAAGAGAAACAATTACCAGGTGGGAAATTGACAAAGGTAGTATAGGGCAACAGATATTTCGTGTCACAATAGTAAGTGCAACTCTCAATCAGTTTGCACTTTTCATCAGGGTCAGTCTAAGAACAAAAACAAATTGATTAGCTTCCTCTATAAATATAAAGTCATTTATAGTAAAAAAGAAAAGGAAGAATGATGAAATATTAAACATACATCTAAACTGCATCTAACAATATTGACTTTTCCAAGAAGACATTCTAGCTCATTGTAGTTTGTAACTTCTGAATAGAAGACACGCTTTGAATCAATATGGTAGCAGCCTCCTATGGCCTGCAACAAGGAAGAGTATAACAAATTCAGCCTAAACAAATATCGACTGAGTTTGAACTTTGAAATAACTGAGAACCATACATAGATTTCAAATTTTCTTACCGTGTCTTTTGATCTATAGAACCATTGAGCATTAAAATAAAGTAGTCCATCAACGGCCTCGAACATCTCTGTAATTTTGCAAATATATGGCAGTTCGTCTTTCCCAGCCTTAACAAAAATGCAATATCTAGTCAGATATTAACTTGGAGAGAAAAGAGGAAGTCATGTTTCTGATAAACAGTGAAATAATGATTGGTGAATTATTCTAACATGCACACATATAGGTACATAATCAAATATTTTCATGTACTGAAAAAGAAAAACAAACAAGAGATACTTCAGACTCACTTTTACATGGGCATCATCATATAGGTCATAAACACATCCATCAACCTCTGCCTTTGTGAAGTGTCGACGAGCCTCAATAAACTCATCATCACTACAATAACATATAGCAGAATGTAAACAATCAAAACGAGAAGATCATGAATATCAAAACCGAAAAATACCAACTGGAGAATAAGAACACTTGTACTTACTCATCTGCGTTGTTGTTTGCCCCATATGGTAGCTTCTTCTGAAATAAACACAAACAATTTATGAGCTACATGTGAACATGATTGAGCAGTAAAAAAGTGAAAAGCTCACGAATCCAGAAAACTAACCTGAATCGCCGGCTTAGTATATCGCTGAGGCCATCTCCGGCGAGCCTCCTCCGGTTCCACCGGCTCCCCCAGAAACTTAGCCTCCGACATCTCCTCTCCCTCCTCCGATGACGCACAGTTTTCCTTGCTCTCTTTCACGTACTTCCTCGACTTCGGCTTAATCTCCTCTGCCACCATTGAAGCCATCTCACTGCTCTCCGAGATCTTCTCGACCGTCTCGGTACTCTCCATCGCCGACTCTTCGTCCTCCACCGCCACCACCACCGGCTGCTTCATCTTTGCGGACGAAGAAGAAGCAGCCGCCTTAGATTGCTTCGGCTTCGGCTTCGGCTTCGGCTTCGTTGCCGTCCCGATTTCAGTGCACGGCTGCAAACCGACGTCTTCCGGTTTCGGCGGCTTCCGCTTCTTCGAGGTGGAAGCAGACGCCGGAGCCGGAGATCGATTCGACTTCCGCTTGGTCGGCATTGAGAGTTGGAGAGGCGAATGGATTTGGAGGCGAGGAGAGAGAAGGAGTTTATGGAGAGAGGAGATGAGAATGGATTTTAATGGAGGATTTTGCGCGTGAGAGACTGGGGGAGTCGATAGTGGTGGGGCCGTGGATTTCACTCAAATTTGGGCGGGAAGTACGACTTTTCACTCAAATTTGAATTTTGGTGAATGTTTTTTGAAACGTTAGGCTCATTTATCGAGATTTGATTTCCCTTTTTTTCACTTGGGTAATTTTGTTTCCTTTTTATCTTGTTCCAAAAATACCATAAGTAAAGTTGGAATGTGTGGTGTAAAACCAAACACTCATTCAAGGGATACGGATGAATGTGGCTCACCCTTAACTTGTCTACATAACTCTTCATGTTGTTTGATTTGATTATAAGAACAAATTTGCCGCCCCCCTCTCGCCTTCTAAATTAATGTAATTTGTCTATTTTCTTGATAATGATGAAGTAGGATTTCCAAGGATATATGTGGCACTAATTTAGGGATTTAAATTTGTCAATCACGTTTTACTTAATTACTATAATGACCATCATCTAGATTTATGACACATATCTTTTTAAATTATTTTATTTTATTAATGATAAGATGGGCGGTAAATCTGCTTCTTTTGATTATTATTATTATTATTATCTCTACTATTATAAAGCCAAACGTTCATGAAATTCACCAAATTATGTTTTGCCTAAACTACCCTTAATTAGACAATAGACACAAATAAAAACAAAAGTTGTTATAATAAAAAACAAAATAAAAGGCAAAATAAAAGAGATAAACAAAACAAAACCGTATAATACGATTAAGGTAAATCAATTTAATCATTTATGTTTATTTTTAGGTGATTTGCACGGGTAAAATGCTAGTTATTATTAAGAAAAATACATGTGACATTAACCTATATAATGGACATTGGGGTGGTCAAAGTAGAAATGACAAGCATTATGATGGGCAAGTTAGAGATGGACGGCGAAATTGCACCCTGAGGTGAAAGAAATCATATGTTATTTCTTTTTATATTTGTTTGCAATTTCATATAAGTCAGATAATCAAACTTAAATTGGTATCTTGCTAGCATGACAAGCCTTGGCGACATCTCATTTAACCAAGCAAAACGGTTGCAACTCGTAAGTACCTTATCCATCTTAACAAAATAAAAAATAAAAACTAAAGCCCACTTCAAATAGCCCATACTCCACAAGACCAAGAGCTCGAGAGATTCCCTAGCCCACAAAATTAGGCACAAGTATCGTTTGTTTACACTTGAGGCCCAGGCCCAACACTCCAACCAAATACACTAAACTCTAATGGTGTGTTTGGATGTGGTGAATCCCGAGAATTTAATCAAAAATAATGAATTCTCAATTTCTTATGGTTTCCTTTATCTTGTGGAATTCGTAATTTCCACGAGAAAATAATCGTGGAATTTATGAGTTTAAATTTCTGACTTGAATTCAAATTCTCTTAATTGAGGTTAGTCTGAATTCAAATTATTATCATTTTAAAACTCTATATTATGAAATTCAAATAATAGAATTCTCAATTAATATAATTTAAATTCATGAAAATGTAATTCCCATGATTTTGAAATTTATATGGACATTAAAATTATCTTATCCAAACAAGGGGTGTGAAGTCCAGGCCCAACAATCCCAATCCTAATTGACCAGAGCACCCAAGAGCATGGGCACCTCACTCTTGTTACAAATACCTCCTTCGTAACCAGCTAACACATTCTCGCCCCGACCATCACAATCGCGACGTATGTCACACCATCGACACCAAAAACGCCGCATTAGGGTTCACCGACATTTGCACCACATCGCTAGCTTGCAAGTTATGTTGTTTCCACATGCTTATTCATTTATATTGTATTGGAGTCCTCGGTTCATATTATGCGTTAGATGGAAGAGCCTGTTTTTTAGCGATAGTATAAGAGTTGCCCAAAAGGCACGGCTTTACGCCCCTATCAAACTGAAATCGAGTCTAGTTTGGGTGAAAGAACACCCTCTTATAAAGTTGTATAGTTACGCACATGACTTGACTTGATTAAGCTCAACATACACCCCATTGAAGGAAACTGAACCAGAGCAACTCCAATAATAAGTGTTATTTGAAGGTGTTATTCTCATTTTAACACCCCTTATGACACTATTCATATTTCATTAATTTTCCATCTCCAATAATGAGGTGTTATATGAAGGTGTTATTTTCACTATTCCAACAATAAGATATTGTATCATATTGTACCAGCTCATAGAGGCTGGTCTTGGAAATGTCCTAAATATAAGATTTGAGATGACATTTGTGGCTATATTATTAAGACCAACACCTAATCTTTGTTGTTGTTAGAGATAGCTTTTTATATTTCAAGGGCTGGTCTTGGTTTTTAACTCCATTGTTGGAGTTACCCTTATTAAAATGTTAACACTCGCAAAGCATAACACTATCATTAAAAGTTGTCACCGACCCTCTTGCCTAAGACTTTCCAACTACATACCATAAAGAAGAAACTATCATAAGATAATTATCGATATATAACATCTAGCCCCAAAAATCTAGTAAACCATCTTGATTCGCAACGGAGAAGAACATCATTCCAAAACAATACAAAGAGGAACATCACTTTAAAACTGCCCTGAAAACCAGAATATGCAATTCGATCTTTCACCAAAACAATTACGGTCGACTAAAACTCAACCAGTCACCTAAACCAATAGTTTGGACTTTTAGTTCACTGAAACACTCTTTCTCATATCTTTTCTCTTAATCTAGCTAGTGTTTTTGTGATCTCTTGCATGAACACAAATATAGAGGCATGCCATTTTAATTTTAACACATGAAAAAAAAGATGCCCACTACATAGAATCATGGTATAAAATACAAAAAGAGAACTTTTATTAACACGTTTCTAATTATTAGATATACATATCATACTTTTTTTTTATTAAACGAAATTTCATTCAATAAACTGCAAACTGCACCCAACAAAAGGATTACAACTACGAGCAAATAACTCTAACCTCAATCTACTTGTCCTCACTCCGAAGAGGAGAAACTAACATGTCAATGGGTCAGATAAAACTGAATTAGGCAATCGCCCAAATTAACTTGACCAACATAGGTAACAATTACTGGGACATGATCTGACCACAACAGAAAACCATTGGGTGGGCCATCCCAGGATCTCCCGGCACGTTCAACACATGATGATAATATGTGCGACCAAAGACCGGCTGAAGTCTGGGTTCTTGTAACAACGAACCAGCTGCCCGAATTCAAATACCTATCAGAAACCATGACATCTATCCAACAAACTCAATAGAGTAAGAACTTATTTGAGATCTGAAAATCAGACCTTATTTTAAGCAGTAAATAACTTAAATATAGTAAAATAACATAACATAAAGCTAGTAAAATAACTGCCCTAAGTGGGCTGATTTCCTTAACCCAGGCCCAATGGATCAAACCTAACAGGAACCCAATCCTCCTTCTGGCCCAAACTCGTAGCTGCTCTGCCATGTCTCCTCACCACCGGCGTCGAGCCTCCAACGCCTCGCCGTCAGACCATCGATCGCCGGCGTCGAGCCTCTCAGTCCTTCCGCCACCGACCAAAACACCGAGATTATGCAACTGGATTTGGAGCCAAAAACCATATATTTGAATCGGCCAATAGCCGATTTGAAACGGCCCTCGCACCAATCTAATCGGCTAGCCTGATCGCCAATACCCACTTGACGCCGCTCCCTCCCTATGCAATCTCGATACCACTCTGATCCCAGCTCGCCTCGATGAGTCAACCACATTCTTCAACCAAGAAAGAGAGATCAAGATACCTTTCAATCTGATCTGCCGAGCCTAAGGCATCGATCCACCACAAAACACCCATCCTGCCACAACCACCATATGCCGGTTAGGCCAAAGGCCATTGCCGGCGCCATGGCGCAGCCGGATAGGCAACATGAGAAGAGGCGGCGTCCTCTAGGTTTTCTTAACGAGAGAGGGAACTTGTCATATACATATCATACTTAATACATCAACTATTAACTTTATTGTTTTAACTGTTTGTGTCAAGGGGCATTTTTATCCAAGTAATAATAATTTATTGGACTGTAAAATATCTAAGTAAATATTAATTATCTTCTTGTTCCATGTCACAATCGGCAAGCCTAATTTATCCAAGTTTACAAGTAATGTCTTGCCAGTAAGGCCGCGTGAGCTGAGTTATAAAGTTTGCGCGCGGAATGACTTCGCGCAAACTACAGATCTCGCGCACTTAGTAGACTTCGCGCGTAGGCGAGGCGGAGTACATCAAGGCAAGTGGGCGAACTGGCTCACGGGCAAGACTTCGCGAGGAAGCCACAGACAGAATATGAGGCGCTTATCATTGGACTAGAAATCTTGTTGGACTTAGGAGTCCGCGAGGTCCAGGTCTTTGGTGGCTCCTTATTGGTTGTTAATCCGTGCACACCATGTTGATCGTTGGGGACTTTCATTAGTCTTTGACATGCTTCGGGCCAATCACTGTGACCTTTTTAATATAAAAGTCCTTCTAAAGCCCGCGAGCTAGAAAGACCCGCGAGATGAAATCAATAACCCATGCGGAGTGTGCGAACTAGACATATGTCACAAGATGTTTGATCCGTGAGGGTTAACAGTGCCCTTGTGCTATTAGGGTTTCAGGAGTCCGACTTGAATTTTAAGTTATTTTTCTTCCGCCGCAAGTTGAGCTGCTATATAAAGAACTTAAGGGTTTACAGAAAAGGCTCTCTCTCAACATCTCTACAAACTCAATACAAAAAACACAATCAAATCTCTCAACAAATACAAACAGAACCTTTCAACCTAGTTGAAACCCCTTTCGAGCCTCTCGAAAACCATAACCCTAAGCGCACCGCCGCCTAGGTTTTCTCAGAGCCCTTCCTGGACTCGCCGCCGATTACCTTTGATTTCCCTATAATTGTTTTGCTCACGTCCTGCCGTGAGTATCGACTTGCTTGTGCTTGTAAATCCTTATCAGAGGTGGCAACTGGAAACCCTCTCCGCCTGATAGAAGTAAAGATCTCGCACCCCTACTAACTCTTTGCTCACCCGCGAGGTGGCACGCCCGCAACATCTTCCTTATTCTTTGTTCGCTAGTTACCTCTGCTCCGCGCGCTGAGGGTCGTGGCCAAAACATTAACATTTTACGGGATACACATACCCAAATTTTCTACAATACCCTTAATTTAAATACACAACTTATTTACTAAATACACAATTCATTCACTAAATACACATATTTTCTAGATCTAAAATAAAAATCACATTAATGAGATCTCTTGCGTCACGAGGGCACAATTTTACTTGAGATCTCTCTCATTGAGTCAGATCATTGGTAAGTAAACTAGAAAAGTACGTGTGTGTGTGTGTGTGTGTATAGCACCATCCTAAGTTTTAGTTTGGTGTTCAAATGTAAATGCTTTTGAACGATCTAACATGTGTGAACAGTAAAAAAATAAATTTTCCAACTTCAATTTGTACTATTTAATCAAACAACAAACCCTAAAATCTAAATTTTGTAGTAGATCAATTTTAATTAAAGATAAAGAAGTCATACATTGGTTAGGGGTTGAAAAATACTACTGGAATCCATTACGTTGTCTTTAATTTTTTCTTGAAACTATGGTTGTCGCTAGCTATTTGTGATTAGAGCTTGGTATCTTCATATACGTTCTCGTAGAGTATAATAATAGTCTTAAGCAAGATATTTTTTTTCAACTAGATTTCTTTACTTTTAATATAAATGTCTCTTTTGAAAATTTTATGTACATATAAAGTCTTATATAATTTATAAAAAAAAATGATGTGTATATAACATTTAAGGATGATAATAAAATTTCTTGTACAAATATATTCTAAAAAATAAAATAAAAGTCAGTAAATCACTAAACTAATAAAGAAAAGTACAGAAATGATATCTCGATGTCCGAGTCCAAACGGCAAGCAGTAGGAAACCGTCAAGTCAAGGAAACGAATGGTGATCCAGTCACCTGCTTCGACGGAGATATAAACGGTTACGCTTACACCGTCATTAAAAAAAAAAAGAGAGTAACCACCTGAGTCCACGGCAGTCAAAGACACATATATCCCTCTCCTTTAAAAAAAAAAACAAACATCTTCTTTCTCTCTCTTTTTCCGGTTACACTTGCACAGAATCCAATATATTTGTCGGTCCAATTTTCGGGCTTTTTTGCTTTGGACACTATAAAACCCCCACACCCAGTAACCAAAAACCGTTTCTGAAAAACTTTACTCTTTTAATTTCTATCTGCTCACTGTTAATTACATGGCTGAGCACGAGAGCCTCGAAGCTAAAATCACTGAGAACGATCAGTATGGAGGTTAGTCTTCTGTGATTTATAGTTTGCTATTTTGTGGTGTATGGTTGGATTTATTATAATTTAACTTTTTGTTGTTGTTGTTGATGTCACAGGTGTCGGGGTCAAGTCTGCGGCGGAGGGGATTGGTGACGCTTTAATTCAGGTTAGAATGATTGATCATGTCGACTTTATGAGCTCTTGATCTGTTTGATAATTTGCTTTCTGTTTGTGAAATTTATGTTTGCATGCGGTTTTGAACTGGCAGTATGTTTTAGTTATTGCGGATTCGAGTGGGTTTTATCATCAGGAGAGGAAATTATAGAATTCACGTGTGTAAGGTGCTAGTGGGATGGGTTAATTCGTCCGGGACGGATAGTAGAAAAGATTGTGATTACTGTTATGTTTTATAATTGAGCTCTTCCAGCAATTCGAATTGTTATTGCCTATGATGTTCGTGGTAGTAGTTTGGGACTAAGGAGGGTAAAGTTCTTATTTTATTTGATGGTGGGTTTATTCGCAACGAAAGACGGAAATGTAAGAAGAGGGTAAGACATTAAATTACATACTGAAGAGATTCTTTTGAGTGATATGACAGAAACTAATAGCTGAGAAACAAGAGGCAGAAAATCTAATATACTGCAACTCTGCAAGATACTTTTGAGTTTTGACCTATTAAATTAGTCCAGTATGTGGTTCTTTGCATAGTTTTTGTTTTTTGAAAGAGGGATGGAACTGATTCGAGGAAGCTATGCCCTCTCACGTTTGATCTGTTGTATATTATTTTCTTATATATTTGTTATTTCTGTGAATGATTTTTCTTTATTTCATAGGAGCAAATTGGGATAAGCCACCAGCAAGTTCTGGCAAGTGCATCATACCAGCATTCTCAGGGTCAGACACAAAACCTGCAACAGTTGATTTCTTGTCCAACTTCTTTGTCAGAACTGTCACCAACTTCTGTTACTCAATCCATTTCACCTGCTCCAAGCCCAGTTCTTCCAGAACAAAGACCGTCATTGCAGAAGGTCAATGGTTTATGTACGCTTGAGGAGGACAAACAACTTTCTTCTGATTTTAAGTATATATCGCCTGTTCCTTTTGTGAAAACATCCGCTTCGGATGGTTACAACTGGCGAAAGTATGGCCAGAAGCAAGTGAAGAGTCCTCCAGGTTCTCGAAGTTATTACAGGTGCACCTTTTCCGAATGTTCGGTCAAAAAGATTGAATCCTGCGATATTTCCGGTCATTTAATCGAAATTGTTTACAAAAGCCAACACACTCATGATCCCCCTCGGAGGAGTAACTGCACAAGGGAAATCAAGGTTGCATCTTCTGTTGAGTGTGTAGGCAATAATGCTGTAGAATATCCCTGCACAATAACGAATGATTCAGAGCTGTCCATGACTTCAAAAGAACCTATACAAGAAAACCCAGTTCCTGAAAGAAAACGACAGAGCTCAAGTGACTCTGATGGTAATGGTGATGTTATGGTGAATGAGGAGCATATCAATGATCCTGAAGCCAAGAAAAGGCAAGTTTTTTAAAACTCTTACCTTGTCCCCCTCTCTTATAATTATGTAACCAGGTTTAAAGGAGGCGAGGTGATATTTGTTGTAATAGTTTCGCCTTTTCATTTTAGATTGAAGAAAAGCAACTCAGAATATTCAGATTCTCTCTTGAAAGCTGGCAAGAAGCCTAAGTTTGTAGTGCATGCAGCGGGGGATGTGGGAATATCCGGTGATGGATATAGATGGCGCAAGTATGGGCAGAAGATGGTGAAGGGAAACCCTCATCCCAGGTGAATGCCATTTCTTTATCTGTTTTCTTTTGTTCTTTTGGTTTGGCCACATATTTTTGCATACATTTTTTTATACATAAATCTTCTTTACCATCTAGTGCATCTGGGTGATCTGGCTCTTAGATAGTGTTAAACTGGGATTGTGAGATATACTGTTACCTTTGAGGTGCTTGTAGGTTCTCTGAGATAGTCTTTGATAGAGTACCCCCTGTAAATGCGTTTTAGCATTGGTGGTCTACTTGAGAAGCCATCAGCTAGCTCAGTTTCCCATGCTTGTGCTTGCATATATTACTATTTCTATATGATCTGCTGAAGCTTCAATATGCAGGATTTATGTAAAAACTTTTACTTTTGTTCTTATCAACTTGCTTATATGTTTTTCATAGGAACTACTATAGATGCACTTCTGCTGGATGCCCTGTGCGGAAACACATTGAAACAGCCTTGGATAACACAAGTGGTGTCATAATAACATACAAGGGTATACATGATCATGACATGCCTGTTCCAAAGAAGCGGCATGGCACTCCCAGTGCTCCTCTTGTGGCCGCGGCTGCTCCTGCTTCCATGAACAATTTGCAGATTGTGCAAACTGATACAGGAGAACAACAGTCTTCAACCCAGCGGTCAGTGGAGAAGGGATCACACCAAGCTTCGACACAGTGGTCAGTAGACAAGGGAGGAGAATTGACCGGTGAGACCTTAGAACTTGGAGGCGAAAAGGCGATGGAATCAGCTCGAACTCTTTTGAGCATTGGATTTGAAATCAAACCCTGTTGAAAGTTCTTTTGCTGCCCATGGACTGGTCAGAACTCAAGAAGATCAATCAGCCTTTCTTAGAAAAAGAAAACAAGCAGCTGTATTTATGTTAAGATTAAGAATCACATTGGTAGGGTATTTTAACTTTTTTTTTTTTTTTCCCCCTTCACCTTTCTGCTGTTGTTTATAGTGCGCAGTTGTGTATATTTAGTATTGTATGTTCTGGAATCTTGTTTTAGTAGGCTAAATGGTAATGAAAAGCTAAAGAGATGAGAGGTATCTTTCCTGCTTTAAAATTTTACAGTTTTGAAAGCTAAAATGTTTGTATATTTCCCGATCGAATCAAACTTCAGAAAAAGAAAATATTGAAGCCCCGGGCTTCATCCAAGTTAGTGCATTAATTTACCGAGTTTAGTACACAATCATATTGAAGAAGAAGCTTTTGGTACAGAAGCCAGAAGAGGGATTCCTTGCCGGTGGGCATCTAGATCCGTACTTTATGTCCCACATCTCCGATGGTGAAGTTGTTGAGCAAAAACTGGAAACTTGTCTACTAATTGAGAGTCCGCATCGACTGTCCTAAGGGAACAAGGAGACATTGTGCACAGATCCTTCATTAAAGCCAACAGACCTTTCACTTTTGAGTTGTAGCTGTCCAACACATTATAAGTGAAGTAAGACTGAGGGAGCCAGATGCTGCAGCATTTGCATTGCTGCATTGCCCAGTAAATATGTAATTCGTTCCTGCAAATGCTGCATTGCCCAGTAAATATGCAATTCGCTCCTTATACCGATATATGGGTTAAACCGTTAAAGACAGTTAGTGAACCTTTTACTGTACAATTAGTTGTGTATTAGTTTCTGAAGGCTAGGAATAGAAGCCACACCGACAGCACAGTCACCAGTTTCATTTTAATCCACTTCAGTAATCTACTGTGCGTGAAAATCCATATTTGCTTCAGAATTCATTAATTACACACGAAACCATCTTCAACACTACCCTATACAAGAAGAGTATGAGTAGCTCTGAATCAGTCAATGTGGTTGGTAAACTGATGATTGAACCAGGGTGATCAAGACAGTCTTCATGAGTCTCTTTTTTTCTTTTTTCTTTTTTTATCTGGACAGTCTTCGTAAGTCTGAGGAGAAACTCAACTCATCTAGGGCAACTGACAAGTCTGATTCTATCCCATTCTCGGTTTTCTTTCCACTCTCTTCCTTGGTGCGATTCTCTTCCTTCCCTTCTGCGGCGTTAAGACAGTCCTGGAATCTGAAGCAGCTAACCAGATGGTCATTTGTAATTCCGGCGACTTGCATGAAAGAGTAGATGACAGTGGGACCCACACTACGGAATCCCCTTCTCACAAGATCTTTGCTAATCACATCTGCTTTTGGGGTTTTGGCCGGAACCTGCCGAGGGTAACGGAATCTGCTAACTATAGGCTTGTTATTCACAAAGCTCCAAATATACTTGTCGAAGGATCCAAACTCATCTATAACCTGGCATCAGTAAAACCTGCAGAAAGTTAGCTGCATACATAATCATAGCAATTAAAAAAAATGCAATCATGGGCGCAGTAAAAATGTTCATGGAGGGTAGTTAATGGTTAGAAAACTATCAAGACAAATAAGTGATTGGATCACTCTAATAAGGCAAGCTGGCTACTGAAGAAAAGGAATAATTAGGTTAAATGAGCATTTCTTGATTTGAGCTGTATGAATGGTAGAATCACTAATTGTCCTATATGTATGATACAAAGAACAGGGGAGTCAGGGCCACCATTCAACTACTTTTTTTCACCTAACCTACCTGATAAAATCATCACTAAGCACCCATTATATGGCAATTGATTGCATATGCAAATAATGTGGTCCATGGGTTTATATAACTAAACTGAGGTAGTGCTTCTAGATAGATGCACTAAATGAATCCCCCTAGAGCTACTATACTAATACAAATACTTGAAGAGTCAATTTCTGCTGAATAAGTTCACAACCTACAGTTTCGTAGTACTCATATGAGTTAGTCCGGTCAATCTTATAGAACAGGAGAAGAGGAAGTGAATAAATACCTTGGTCATTTGACGTGCATTTTCGAGGATAGCACGCAACTTTGATTCAGACAATAGGGAGCTTGCAACACTTCCCTGTGCCATTATCTTCTTCTCATTAAACTCTGCGACGTCAACAGGATCAAAATCTGCAAACACTTCCCTGCAAAATGAAGCTTGTTCATTAATAACATAGTGCAGAAAGGTCTTGAAGCAGGAAGGCGCCAACTTTCATAACTAACATTATTTTCGGGCAAGCCTAATGGTAAAAAAGAAAAAGAAGAAAAAAAAAGAGAGAGAAGAGAACGTCAAGATATATTACCTAAAGATGTGCCTTTTGCTTAGAATGAGAGGCCATGAAAGTTCAGCCAAAGCACCGGATAGGACAAGAAGCTCGAACAGTTTCCTGCATGTGGTCAGAAAGATCAAGCAAATGACTATGAAGTATAGTTCTAACCATGAACTCAATTCAATAAAATTGGATGGACATAATGCTGTTATTACATACTTGTCATCGTGTACCGGAAGCCCCCATTCTTCATCATGAAAAGCAACATAACATGGATCTGCTTCAATATATACAACACTGTTAGAATAAACGTATATGTAGAATCCAGGCAATGAAGAAAAAACTTAGTTGATTCTACGATACAAATTGCGTCTCTATTAACACAAGTCTAGCTATATTCAAAATTAATACAGTTATAAGCTTATTCCTACCAATGAGATATATCCAAGCCACGCAACCAATCTTACATCAATCAGGTTGGAATTTCAAATAAGGCATGGCACGCTTTTGAAACTACAACATACTAAAAGCTCCGATTTTGTAGACATCCCCTTCCTCTTTATTTAATATAGTTCAGACAAATATATATGCCAATGAATTCATGTTAGCAATGAGATCATAAACAATAACATTGAAGAAAGTAAACTGCATCCAATTGGGACATAAACTCAATTTGATCGCTTCTTCACTTATATTGAAGCCCTTCCTTCTATGGTACAAACTGCTTTGATTAACAAAGGAGGCAATACAAATTGCAATCTTTGTAATTTTGGTTTTAAAGTGATGCTGAACAACTTAAATCAATTACAGACCTACCTTATGCATAAAATTGGTTTGCCTACACACTGCTGAATTCTGCTAGTATAACACTTTCCCCAAGGTGCTTTTTCCATCAGTACATTCCAACATAATTTTCAAAAGCCATGGCCAACATGATGAATAATAATTTGTTTTACAAATCTGTATGTTATGTTTTAACAGCGATCAAAACGCCAAGTATAAGGATAGGTAAATCACTACAACAAACAAAGAATAAATAAGCATAATCCAGAAACATAATCGAAAAAGAAAAAGAAAAAGAAAACATAATCCAGAAGCAAAAGTTTTAACTTCAATTCAAAAAAGTATGACTAACCAGTATTTGGCGTCACCCAAGCACACCGTTTCTTTGACTGTGAACCACCAGGAGGAGAATCCAATCCACCATCAGAAACAACACTTCTTGGTTTAGAAACATACTGCTTCCTCCTACTCCCTACACTATTTGATCGAATAAGTCTACCAGTCGATGCTCTGCTATGGAATGAATCTGTAGAGGCGTCGGATGAACATGAAGCATTTAGTGAAAAATTAGACTGCAATAATTGCTCATGCCGACGAAGTACTGAGGGAACACTGAGAGAATGCAGCTGAGGAGAGGTAGAAAGCTTTGAAGATTGCTGGGTTTTCTTGTCTTCAGCTGATGTAAACTCCTCAACCATTTTCTCAGTCTTTCTCAGTGGCTTTGTAGCCGGTTTTCGTGCACTGAATGCCCCTCCCTTATTTCCAGCAGGTCCAAGCACCGACCGTGACTCTGAATTAGCCACATTGATAGACTTTACTCTTGGAGCTCCTGACATTGTATCACCTCTTTTATTCAGCACCAACTTCTACACAGAACTCAGCCTTGATTCCCATCCAGAATCCTCAAACAACAAAAAGAACTGCTTGAAAGCTGTAATTCAACCAGCTCCTGGGTTTGTTCTAGTCCACAATACTTCCCAACAACCCCTCAGATCATCTAAAACCCTTCTAGAAAATCCACCAAAACCCCTACTTTCACTTGCATTCACACCCACAAGCATATAAGCTATTCATTGACCTAGCTCTTCAAGTTCAAACACAGATCTTAACATTTCAACCACACCACCCCCTAAACTCACACCTCCACAAAACCTTTAGGGTCTGTACATTCACATTCAAATCCTCGAAATTCACCTCACCCCTTCCAAAACCCACATCCCAAAACCACTAAAACCCCCACTTCTCCAAACCCCAGATTCCACCTCACCCCAAAACCCCTAACAAAGTCAAGACTCAAGACCCAGATCACAATTCCACAAAACAATACCAAAGTTTGAAACTTTAGTTCAATCCAACCCTAGGGCTTCACACACCCAACTCACCTAATTCCCCAAACTGAGCTTACAAAAGAGCCTCCAATCTCAAAGCTTCCACATTTCCCACTTTGTGCTAAATCAAGAATCTAAAACTACCTAAAAACAAAGAAAAAGCAAAGTCCTTTGAGAAAAAAAAAATGAAACCTTGGGAGTGAGAGAGCTCACTGCAGCACCACAGAGCAAAACTGACACAAATGGCATGGTCTCTCTGCAATTCCCATACTTTGTTAACCCAGAAATCAATGCAATAAGAAAATGCGGGAAACTGGGTTTTGTGGGTATTGAAGTACAGAAGAAAAGAGAAAAGCTTTCGATCTCAGGAATTGAGGTTTCTTCTCTCAGAGTGAGAAAGAGAGAGAAGAAGAGACAGAATGAGCAAAAGACAGAGAGAAAAGAGTGAAAGCTTGTCTTTGTTTATTTAAGTTTATCAAGGGGTGACCTATAAACCCGTTTTGGTGTAACATATCACCGCCTATAGCCGGTCACCTTCATATGAACAAATTATTCCTAAGCTTATTTAGGATTGAATTAGTATTTTTTTCTGTTTGATGGGAAGAAGAAGAATAAGAATATCTGAATATGGGATTACATTGATAGACAATGTTTGGTTGCCGTTTTTGGAATCTAAATGGACTGCAAAACACTGCAAATATGGTATAGGACTGTCCTATTGTGCAATACTCTATAATTTTGATTCAACGCGTTTAAGGTGCAAATTATTCTTGAGCTTATTTAGGATTGGTGCATCTGGAAAACTAGTTTTGGTTTAGTATTTTTGGTTTTGTTTGGTAGGAAGAAGAAGAATAAGAATATGGGTGGTTCTAGTACTGATCAATTGATAGACGGAGTTTGGTTTACCATTTTTGGAATCTAAATGAATTGCAACACACTGCAAATAGGCATATATGGTAAAGGAATCTGTCTTATTGTACAGTACTATAACTCATATTAAACTCTTTAATATAAAAGAAAGATCTGCAGTTTTTATATTGTGATTCTTTTATACTTATTCTCATCGTCCTGAAAATAATAGTTTTCAGTAGGTAGCAGCCAGCAAACAAATGATTGAGTTATGGGATGGTTGAAGAAAATAAGCCACTGTCAAACAGAGTTACAATTCTACTGGTAAATGGACCGCTGCAACTCTGGAGAACCCTAATGGCTCGTATGAACATGGCAATGGCATATGGCAATCAAACACAAATGGACAATAAGTGGTTTAATTATTCCACTGCTTTGGTCTCTTTGTCTTCACTCTTCTACAAGAATCCTATACACCAATCCTTCATTTGATTAGAAGTCAAATACAGTAAGACTCTGAAGGATGGCTCTTCACACAGGAAAGCTATATCTAGAAATGTAAATTACTGTAAGTTTCATCATTAACTGTCACAAAGTTAATTTCTCTGTATGGTCACGATTAAAAAGATGTAAACACATAACTCTGAATCTCAGGCATACATAGAAACATCCACAGAGAAGGCAACGGAGAAAAGTCGACTTTAAGATTGAATTAGAAAGTCATCAAATACTTGCTAAAACAGGCAAATAATCTCAGGATTTTTGTATGTTGATACCAAACTACATTACAACAGCCATATATAGATGCTGAAGAAACTGCTGATTGGAACTGGCCTAAATTGGCTACATTTTGGGACTTGACATAGTCACAAGAAAATAACTGTATTCAGTCTTTTGGCTTCAGCAACTGCTTACAAAATCTGGAAATGACACCTGCAAGTACCCCACAGAAACCAACAGTTAGTGATGTATACTTCTAAAACTGTAGAGGATCTGTCATCTTGTTGACGTAAACAAAACAAAATTGTTCGAAATAGCATCCAGCCCCACCACTGGAAATATAGAAGAACCAGAACCTCAGATGACTTCTTACTATCCAAACTTGACATACTACCTTCTACCAAAGTTTTTGTTGTTCTTCTTTCTTCCCAAAATATGAAGAGATAAACGTGCTAAACAATATTTTTTCTAGTTCAGATATTAGATCAGAACCACGACTAATTCAATGCCAGTTGATGAACAACGCATTTCAATTGCAAAAGATGTCTAGAATATATTATCAGGAAGAAAAGAACATATTTTATCCTCAAAGAAAATATCCAATCAAAGATGGAACATAATAGAGAGCTGAACTTTTCCTACGGAATCTCAAGACCCTCAAAGCAACATCAAGAAACTCCAATAGGTCACCAACAAAGACATTTTACTTGCAAAAGATGTCTATTTTCAGGAATAAAACAACGTATTCTATCCTCAAAAGTGATATCCAATAAAAAAAACAAAACAAACTACACAGTTGCACTTAACCTATGGCATCCCAAGACCATAAAGCAAAGTAGGAAACTTTAACAAGTGATCTATCATGATAACAACAAAACAAGAATGTGAACTTGTGAAAGAAGGACCATGAGAAGAGACATACCCAAGTAGACCCCTGCCTTGCCATGTTCTAGGTGTCACCATTAAGTTCACTTGGGCACCTTGCCTTAGGACTATAACAGGTATAGCACAACCCTGATTAGTTTGAGCCTCAGAAGCAAGTTTCTGCAACAAATTGTTTCCATTTTCCACATTGCCAAACTTCACAATCTGATCTCCAAGTTGCAAACCATCCTCTGCCGCTGGCGATGCATCAGCTATCTCATCAACCAATGCAAAGGGTACACTCACATCCACATCCATGGCATTTGAATTAACATTGGTTGAAGAAGCCGATTCTCCAGAACTGACAACTGAATCACCCAGATCATCTGCCATTTCATCATTAACAAAAACATTACACAGAATACAATTGCCACACGTATGGCACCCGACAAAGCTGCACTGTTAAAACCACACGGATCTCACTACCTACCTGACGGTTTGAGGGATGATGATTTTGGAGCAAGCTTTGCCGAATGTAGAACTTGTATATTCCGGTCCAATTTCTCCGTAATCTCTTTATAATCATTTTTCAGCTCTATAAATTACAATAAACACCACAAAACAACCAAATGAATACTAATATCCAGTACCACCAAAAGTCACTAGCTACAGCTTAAGCAAGATACTAGTCACTTCAACCACAAGCAGTAAAAAAACCCACTATCAGATCAAGTCACTATCCAAAGTATCCATTACTAATCGAAAATACTAGAGTTATACACTCAACTATCAACATTATTCTCAGTAAAAAAAATAAAAAAATAAAAAAAATAATTCTTTTTCTTACAGCATAATTAATTAGTTCAATTCAGGTAAACATTACCAGCAAGACGACGTCGTTCGGCTCGTACAGCTGGGATGTCAATGTCCTCGCGAGGAAACCCCTGCAGATTAGACCAACACGAGCAATGAAATCCCTATCAATTCATCAAAATTGGAAACAATAAACAAGAAAGAATGAAAATTTAGGGATTTAGGGCGACCTCAAAGTTGAGGAGGTTGCCGGAAAGTCCAGGGCCGCCGGGCTGAGTAAGACGCTCGATGATTGCGTTCATCTCGGCCTCCAAAGCACTCCGCTTGTCCATCAGACCCAAAGTCTCCGCCTTTAGATTCGCCGCCACCATTTCTGTTTTCTCTCTGTAAATTTCTGGAGGCCTTTTCTTCTTCTTCTTCTTCTTCGTGTTCCTCAAGAATATGAACTACGCTTCTTAAATAACTGAGAGAGAGAGAGAGCAGTGGTGCTGATGAGGGCATTTTTGGTAGAACCAGAAACCCGGTGCACGTGCGTCGCGCGTGCTGTGTTCCTGGATATACAAAAGAACCGGGTCGAGGATGAGCCCAACCATTGTGAGTCTAGAAGCTCTGAACCCAAAACATTGTAAGTTTGGCCATTTGGGTTAAACATTGTGAGCTCTATGATTTGATTGTATAAACTCGCGTGGTTTTAGAGGTTTTATTTTTATTTTTATTTTTTTATGTTGTTTATTTAGTAATAAAAATGAAATTCACTTTGTTAACTTACTTAGTTTTGTTTAGATTCAAATATAAGGGTGAGTATGATGAGAAAGTTAGATCGAGAGTACTTGTTTCATTATGTTCAACTAACGAGTTTAAAATTAACTAAGTAAGGAATCAACTGACAATTCAAATATGACTCTGTTAGTACATAGTCAAAATACTTGGCTAAGCCGAGAATACGGTACAATTACCCTGTCGAGATAGCCCTGGTGGGCCCTTCACAGACATCCAAGGAAAGAAGGGCCGGTAACAAACCGCTTGCCAAAGTCACTCTAGCGGCAAAACACCCCCAAAAGAGGAGGCACTCCAAAGGAGGGCAAAGAGTCACACATTGGAAACAAGCTCAAGGTACACAAGCTTAGCCTATAAAACAAGTTCAAGGTACACACACCTATACTCTTAGATACTCTCTCACATACTCAGATATATATTCTCTCCTACTTTCATTCCTCTACCCGTACAAGTGCACATAGCTCACTTAAGCATCGGAGAGTCGAAGACTGGGCCACCCCAGTCCCGACCCCGTGACGCTGTCATTTGTGCAGGTACCGAGTGGAAGCCCCTCAAGAATTCTACTTCGTTCCGCCCCGCGACCACTTCCCGGCTTGGGACGTAACAGGTAGAAACAATTGGCGCTAGAAGGAAGGGGTCCTCAAGTGGAGACCCTCACGTCGCTCGCCATGGCATCTTCCCAGAAATCCCGAGGAGAGAGAAAGTAGATCTGACTTTCTCTCTCTCCTTCGCTCAGGCGTGCCACAGCAAGGTAGCTCACCTTCCCAGCGCGGCCTCCCCGACCTCCGGCCAAGGCCCACGCGCCGGTGAGCACCGCCCAGAAAAACTGATCTGGACACCAAGCTTCCCTCAGCCGAAGCGGGAAAGCACTCTTGGTCTCGCGACCCCAACATCGGCACCCTCCCCCCAGGACATGCCTTCGCTTTTGGCACCTCTTCCCGGCTCGGGACCTTGGGACGGAGCAGGTCCCGCCATCCATTCGCGGACTCCCGCCATCCATTCACGGACTCCGCTGGTCTCGTTATCCATTCGCGGACTTCCCAGATCCGCTGACTCCGCTGGTCCCGCCATCCATCCGCGGACTCCGCTGGTCCCGCCATCCATTCGCGGACTCCGTTGGTCCCGCTATCCATCCGCGGACTCCGCTGGTCCCGCCATCCATTCGCTGACTTCGCTGGTCAAGCCAGTCCTAGCGGACTCCGCTGACTTCGCCAGTCCCCGCGGACTCCGCTGACCTCGCCAACCCTCGCGGACTCCCCTGGTCTCGCCTCGCCAGCTCCTCGCGGCATTCCCTGATCTCGCCAGAGTTCTTAAACCTCACGTGGGGACATCCCTAGTAGTTCCCCTGGAGGACACCCCCACACAGCTCTCCATCCCGACCTCCCGGGACTCCTCTATCCCGACAGAAGGAAAAAAAAAAAAAACATGTGATTCCGCCCAGAGCTCCGGGAGCCTTTCTCACATGGCCCCCCCGAGTTCCCGAGTCCCCCTCCCTTGCTTACCATGCTCTCGGAACATGCCAGCACAAGTGACCCACTTCACACCCCTATCCCGGGGGGCCCCCTCCCGGGTCTCAGTGCCTCTCCCAAGACTGAGTTACACACATCCGCCTTTCTCCCTCCCGGGACCATCCATTTCTCACCGCGGACACCGCTTGCCACGCCAGACTCCGCGGACTCCTCTTGTCTCGCCATTCCTCGCAGACTCCATTGGTCTTGTCAGAGTCCCCGCGCACCGCGTTGCGGCTCTACACGGCTCCAGATAAGTCTTACTTCACATTATTCAATTAAGTTGTTATCATACAAATAGCATGACCACATGCATCACATTATATTCTCATGTACATGTTAAACACATACTTGTAAACCATGTGCAAACCACATACACTTGCTTCACATGATTACAAGCCAAATATTGCTGTACATTTATCTATATCAATCACAAGCTACACACACACCATGTGTAAACAGCCAGCATTCAAACATGCATCCTCTAGCTACACACGCCCTTAGCGCGACCTGTCCCGCCACCCCTTCCCGGCTCGGGACCTCGGGACGAGACAGGAAGACCCCTTATTCCTAGCCAACCCGACAGTAAAACTCTTACCCTAGAATTCCTACCAACACCACCAACATGTGAACAATCCCACACCCCACATAACCCGAAACAACGCCGCCACCACATACAAATCCAAAGACAAAGAACGCCACCAATTCATACCGTGAAACAGTGGATCCGCGTAGTGGCAATGAAGCTGGTTGCAAACAGCCAAGCGCTCGCGCCCACTCGATCGAGGGTGAAGTGGGACGCTTCCCAATCTGAGGTTTGTAGAACCACCGAAATTCTAAAACACAAATTGCAGCTCGCCCAATTTTCAGTTTGCAAAACACGAACTTCCCCCTCCAGCTATCCCCAACCCCATGCATACATTGACTCGCCAAGGCAACGGCCCGCAACGCTCAATGGCGAGTCTCCCCAATCAAGCGCGGACTGACTCGCCACGCAGCGGCCGCAACGCCACATAGGGACAGTCCCCAATCAAGCGCGGATTGACTCGCCAAGGCAACTGCCCGCAACGCTCAATGGCGAGTCTCCCCAATCAAGCGCGGACTGACTCGCCACGCAGCGGCCGCAACGCCACTTCGCGACAGTCCCCAAACAAGCGCGGGCTGACTCGCCACATAGCCTCAGTCCCCAATCAAGCGCGGACTGACTGGCCACTTCGCGACAGTCCCCAACCAAGCGCGGACTGACTCGCCACATAGCCTCAGTCCCCAATCAAGCGCGGACTGACTGGCCACTTCGCGACAGTCCCCAACCAAGCGCGGACTGACTCGCCACATAGCCTCAGTCCCCAATCAAGCGCGGACTGACTGGCCACTTCGCGACAGTCCCCAACCAAGCGCGGACTGACTCGCCACATAGCCTCAGTCCCCAATCAAGCGCGGACTGACTGGCCACTTCGCGACAGTCCCCAATCAAGCGCGGACTGACTGGCCACTTCGCGACAGTCCCCAATCAAGCGCGGACTGACTCCCCACATAGCCACAGTCCCCAACCAAGCGCGGACTGACTGGCCACCTCGCGACAGTCCCCAACCAAGCGCAGACTGACTCGCTAGAGCAACATTAAACTTTTCTTCTTGCCAACAGGTTTCCGGAACATCACCCCAGTCACCTTGCGACTCTCGCGTGGGGACTTGGGGACTCGGCACCATGCCTCCTACTCCCGGGTAAAACGTATCCTCGGCATCTCTAGAATAACTCCCCACCCAAGAACTCTCTTGGACTGGGGACTTGGGGACTTGTTAGTACATAGCCAAAATACTTGGCTAAGCCGAGAATACGGTACAATAACCCGGTCGAGATAGCCCTGGTGGGCCCTTCACAGACATCCAAAGAAGGAAGGGCCGGTAACAAACCGCTTGCCAAAGTCACTCTAACGGCAAAACACCCCCAAAAGAGGAGGCACTCCAAAGGAGGGCAAATAGTCCCACATTGGAAACAAGCTCAAGGTACACAAGCTTAGCCTATAAAACAAGCTCAAGGTACACACATCTATACTCTTAGATACTCTCTCACATACTCAGATATATACTCTCTCCTACTTTCATTCCTCTACCCGTACAAGTGCACATAGCTCACTTAAGCATCAGAGAGTCGAAGACTGGGCCACCCCAGTCCCGACCCCGTGACGTTGTCATTTGTGCAGGTACCGAGTGGAAGCCCTTCAAGAATTCTACTTCGTTCCGCCCCGCGACCACTTCCCGGCTCGGGACGTAACAGGTAGAAACAGACTCTAACTCATGTAATTAGGTCACGACAAGAAAGAGTTACAATCTAGTGATTTCAGTTTCATCAATTATCGAACGCTACTTGAAAACAAAACTGTATACCATGGAAAGTAAGAGGTAAGATAAAACTGAACTCGTAAAATACTTAACACGTCAACAAATTCGTGTTCAGTTGTTCGCCTACTCAATCTATTTCATATTCAGTTATTCTCACCTACCGTCAAATTCAAAATTCAAGAGTAGAGAATAGTAAGAAACTTAGCCTCATTTTTTCCCGTATTTGGATCTAAATCGAATGATAGTTGAGCACAATTGACTACAAAATTAATCGAGCTAACTGATCCACCAACCAAAACGCCCAAAATATGCGGGCCGAAAAGAAAAATCCAAATTTGATGAGCCCAAATACTGAGAGAAATAAAATTCAAAAAAAAAAAAAAAATCGCCGACTCATCAGTGGAACTGTGATAAATACAGAGAGAAGAAGACTCCAATGGTGGCCAGTGTCGTGTCATTGGCTTCTTCCTTCATCGCAGTCACTTCACCTTCATATTCCTCTTCGTTTTTATCCAAACTAAGGTCCGCGCCGAGTCTGCGACTCTCTTTTACGGTCTCGCCCTTGTGTTCTCGCAGAGGGAGGCACATGGCTCACACTCTCGGCCTCACTCAGATTTCTCCGGCCTTCGAAGCGCCTAAGGTTTTCGCTTCGTTTATTCAATTGTTTCAAATTTACAAGGCGAATCGTTTTAATTGGATTAGTTTATTCAATTGTTTCAAAATTTACGTGTTTTGATTGATCTTGAGGTTTATATTTGTAAAGGATCGATCTATTTTGATGATGTGGTTGACTATGTTATGAAGTAGAGGCTACGAGCGATTTGATTTTGATTGTAACTGGATTTGGATGTGTGATGTATTAAAGTTTGTGGTTGTTGTGGTGATTTATGAAGCTCACTTTCGCGACGAAAGAGATTGATGTGACGGAATGGAAGGGAGACCTGCTCGCTGTGGGCGTAACGGAGAAGGACTTGGCGAAAGACCAGAACTCGAAATTCGAGAATCCGATATTGAAGAAGCTGGATTCACATTTGGGTGGGGTGTTGGCCGAGGTCTCGACTGAGGAGGACTTCACTGGAAAGCCTGGCCAGTCTACGGTTGTTAGGCTTCCTGGTCTAGGATCGAAGAGGGTTGGATTGTTTGGGCTGGGACAATCTGCTACGTCTACACCAGCTTTCAAGGGTCTTGGGGAGGCTGCCGCAGCGGCAGCAAAGACTGCTCAAGCGAGAGATATTGCTATTGTGCTTGCTTCCTCGGAGGGGCTTTCTGCGAAATCTTGCACGGCTTCTGCAATAGCTTCGGGTACCATGATCTATAATTTTGTTTGCTCAGTTGGTGCTTGGTTTATGGTAATAGTTTTGATAAACACTGTGGAATCGCTTGACTTGTAGGAGCTGTGTTGGGGATCTATGAAGATAATAGGTATAAATCCGAGTCAAAGAAACCAGCTCTTAAGTCTGTGGACATTCTTGGCCTCGGAACTGGACCTGAACTAGAGAAGAAGCTCAAGTATGCTCAAGATGTTGCTTCTGGAATAATATTTGGGAAAGAGCTCGTGAATTCACCTGCCAATGTTCTCACACCTGGTTCGTTTTAGCTCTACTATCGCCATTTTTCTGGGTCATACTTGTAATACCCATGTTGATCGAGTTATATGTAGTATTGACAGTTTGTGATGATCTTTATGTTTTCAGGGAAATTAGCAGAAGAGGCCTCAAATATTGCTTCCTTATATAGTGATGTTCTCTCTGCAAAGATATTGAATGAAGAGCAATGCAAAGATCTGAAAATGGGTTCCTACTTGGCTGTGGCTGCAGCCTCAGCAAATCCTCCACATTTTATTCACTTGACCTACAAACCCCCTGGTGGGCCTGCTAAGCTTAAGTTAGCATTGGTGGGTAAAGGCTTGACCTTTGACAGGTGATTACATATTACTTAAAATTAGTATTTTTCCCTAGTTCGCACAAGTTGAATTATAGCATTGTCAGTACACAGTAGATGCCTGTAAATGTTGTAAAGTCCTATAATTGGTTTGGTATTTTTGGAAATAAAGTTCAGTTGACTCTCTTCTTCGTTTGTTACTTCACCGGCACTCATTCTTTATTGACTCCTATCTTTTATGTAAACAGTGGTGGCTACAACATCAAGACAGGACCTGGCTGTTCAATTGAGCTTATGAAATTTGATATGGGAGGTTCCGCAGCTGTATTAGGTGCAGCAAAAGCCATTGGTCAAATCAAACCTTCTGGTGTAGAGGTAAATTATCATTGTTATTGTTTTTCTGCTGTGGGGGAAATGCATACTCAACCTATTTGCAACATATTCTTCCTCAACTTTCAGTTTTCAACGATCAGTGGGCACCGTATGGATTAATAAATTGGTTTTATCATGCAGGTTCATTTCATTGTTGCAGCTTGTGAGAATATGATAAGTGGAACAGGTATGAGGCCTGGAGACATTGTGACAGCTTCCAATGGAAAGACCATTGAGGTATGGTTGTCAGAAGTGTCCCATCATATTATTGATACAAGGTTAGCAGTGATAGTAGTACAAGCACTAAAATGTTATGTTTGCTTCAATTTATGCTTGTAGGTCAATAACACTGATGCTGAAGGCAGACTGACTTTGGCAGACGCGTTGGTATATGCATGTAACCAAGGTGTTGACAAGGTATATCTCATAACTATCCCATTCTATCTGTAATCTCAGTCAATCAGTGTGAGTGTTAAATATCAGAGATTACCTGAAAAGGAATTTTATTCATAAACCACCCCACATCAACTGGTCTTTCTCTCTCCACATCATCTGCTACTTTGTTGAAGGCTTATTTGTTATTGTTTTGATTGTTGAATCTCCTTAGCCTTAAACTGCTTAGATGTATAAAACACAGATCTCTAGTGGTGCTAACACCTAATCTATTCTGCAGATTGTTGATCTAGCAACCTTGACTGGTGCCTGCATAGTTGCCCTTGGACCCTCTATAGCAGGTATACACGTTCTTAAAACCTTTCTAAATGCAACTCTTGTCTCCTATTGAGATAGCTGTTCAGTATAGTGAGGTTTTATGTAGTACTACAGTATACTAAACAAGTAGTTTTATTTAAATTAGGTTGATATATAGCTGTAACGAGACGTATTAGTTTGGTCATCCTTCCTTTCTTTCTTACCTGTATTTTGTGTTCAATATTTGAACTTGCTGATTATTTAAAACTTTCCTTTAGGTGTTTTCACACCCAGTGATGACCTCACAAAGGAGGTATTTGCAGCTTCAGAAATTAGTGGGGAGAAATTTTGGAGGATGCCGATGGAGGAGAGTTATTGGGAAACAATGAAATCAGGAGTAGCTGATATGGTCAACACTGGTGGTCGTCAAGGTGGTGCTATCAGTGCAGCTCTCTTCTTGAAACAGGTATATGATTATAATGTTCTATTTCTTGGTTTCTTTTGCACTTCTGTATCTGTTTTACTCATATACAATTCCTAAGTCAGAATGTGAGTGTGTTACCAGCAAAAGTTACCTATTTTCTTGGTTTTCTATAGAGTTTGACTTCAACTATGGTTTTGCAGTTTGTTGATGAAAAGGTTCAATGGATGCATATTGACATGGCTGGTCCTGTTTGGAGTGATAAGAAGCGCGCTGCAACAGGGTTTGCTGTTTCTACCCTGGTGGAGTGGGTTTTGAAGAACTCCTCCTAAGTGGTGAAAGAAGTGTTGGTGGGAAGGACACACCATTTACATGAGCTTACATAGCGTTGGAAGGAGAGAACATATGCCATCAGATGATGTGGTTATTAGGCGAGCGACTTCAATTTATGAATAAAATGTGCAGTAAAAGAAATGGGAAGGTTATGGGTCAAGGCATAGTCTTTATTTATGCTTTTCTGTGATGAACCAAATCTTTCTTCGAAAGTGTGCTCTTTTCTTCAGTTGTGTAATTTCCTTATTTATTTTTTTCGCAAAAACACCAAAAGATAAAGAAAGGATGAAAACCTTGGTGAGCAATTTCATTTTGTATGCCAAGAATCTGCAAAACCAGAGATCATCTTACTGATCTTAATCCTCTCTCACCACAATCGCTTACCTTTTTCCTAATTGATTCAGGAAACCCGTCCAAATATGTGATCATTTTTCAGGAGACACCTCATAACTAAACCAACAATTAAGTTTGACAAAATGAGAAATAAAATTGAAAAATCAACTTTGACAAAATGAGAAATAAAATTGCATTATTTAGGATAATGTCTCATAAGAGAAATAAGAGAAAAGAAAATGCCCAGGAACAAAAGGACAACACAGCTATGACGTGTGTCGTGGCTGCCAGAGTCAAAAACGCACTTTAAACATTTGCCCACTTTAAACATTTGACCATTCCTTCGTTTCTCAGTTCGGACATAATTGAGCTTCTCTCTCTTTCTCTCTACTCTTTTGCTTCTTCTTTTGCATTTTAATACTTCCACTTCTTCAAATCATTTTCTGTTTGCCGAATCTACAACCTGAGCTTACAAGAATGGAATATACCCTTTGTTATCTTTGGACCAACACACATGTATGATCATGTAGAAATCGAGAGATAGGGACAAGATGAGTGTTTTGACTGTGATGACCTTCAATCTACATGAAGACCCGAATGAAGATAGTTCTAATTCTTGGGAAAAGAGAAGAGATTTGTGCATAAGCGTTGTCACTAGTTATTCTCCAATGATTCTCTGTACTCAACAAGGTATGCATATTTGTATTGCTTCTATTGGCATATGGATCTTGGTTGTGGTTGTGATTTGATTGAAATGGTTCATTTGGGTTCTTTTTTCTTTGTGTTTTGGGGGTGGGTTTTTGTTGTTTTGGGATTTGGGGATTGGAAATGTCTTTGGTGAATGTGTTCTGGGTTAGAAGGGTTGATACTTTACTAAGCTGGGTTTTAGTTTAATTGTTGTCTTGGATTTCATGTCTCTGGATTGATTCTTTTCTGTATGTTTGATGATTGATCTCAGGAGCTAAATCACAACTGGATTATCTTCAACAGTGCTTGCCAGGTAATATTCTATCTAATGATTTAGATTTCTTGGTGTAGTATTAGGATGACCAAGATCATTTCACTGCTCCATTTTGAATGAATGGCTTGCTGGCATCCATTTTTGATTTTACAGAGCAATGATCTTAAGTTCGTGTAATATCAGCCTCTCCTCGACTTTAGTCTAAGCTTAAATTTGAGATTGGACTATTTGTACACGACTTAAGTGAATTCACTAACAGTAAACACGTTTATCTATTATCCGTCAGGTTATGATCAATTTGGGATATCAAGAAAAGGACCTGAAGACACTTCAGATGAACATTGCACCATCTTCTATGACAAGGAGAAGGTAGAGACTTCATCTGTTAACATCTTCCTAGTGTTGTTTTCTTGTTAGAGAACTTCCTTATGCCATTCGTTTTTACAATGAAGGTGGAGCTTCTTGAAGGTGGAACATTTTGGCTGTCAGATTCACCTTCTGTCCCTGGAAGCATGTCGTGGGGTGCCGAAGTTCCATGTATTGCTACATGGGTGATATCCTTACAACTTTACTTACTCCATAATTTTTCGTTATTGACTGCTTGAATTATTTTATGGAATAGTGCTGTATCGACTGTTTTCTTGACATGATGTCCACACATTTCAACTGAAAGGAGTTGAGCCCCCTGGATTTTCATTCCAGATAGTAAATACTAACATGGATGAATTCAGTCCTCGTGCACGGAGGCGGAGTGCTTTGCTTACATGGCAGCACATTGCATCCTTACCACCTAACTTGCCAGTTGTTTATTGTGGAGGGTTCAACACACAAAAGGAATCAACCACTGGTCGATTTCTTCTTGGGAGATCAAGGTAACAAAATCACCAGATTCCTTGTTGCCTTCTAGTGTTTTTTTGTTTGGTGGATAGGACTTCCGATTCTTGTTGTACTCCAAAATCTTCTTCTTTGTAGTAAATCTTTGTTATTGCCTTGATTCAGAGAGCATGGTGTGGTCGGTGATATGAGGGATGCATGGCCTAATGCCCGTGTGAGGAAAAATGCTTCTCTTATTCACACTTTTCATGGATTTAAAGGTAACGTACAATATATTGCAACTTGTAATGCTGCTGCTCACTGAGGTGTCTGAGCATGACCTATAATTATATAGTATGTGATGCTGTCAGGTGACAAACAAGGAGCTCTTGAATTCTTCAAGTTGGTTTTCAGAGCCTTGTGCCTTTGCTGGGATCGCCAAACACAGGATCTACACATAGATTGGATTCTTTTCAGAGGGAGATCTCTTGTTCCTGTTTTGTCTGAAGTGGTGAGTGATAACATTGATGGACATTATCCATCCTCCCACTATCCAGTGTTTGCCGAGTTTCTGCTTCCTCGTGCTGTGAGAATGGTTGACCCACCTGCTCAAGTGGAAAATTGATATGCATCTGTTTTTGACCACCACCTCCGTGATTTTCTCCTTGGAGCATTGATAAAGTTATGGGATTTAGAAGAATTTAAGCACTATTTGTTTAGAAGAATTTAAGCACTATTTGTTTACTTGACTTGCTGTTGAAAGATCTTCGCAGCGATAGAGTAATGGGATTTAGAAGAATTTAAGCGCTACTTGTTTACTCTGACTTGGTGTGCGAAGATCTTCATGTCTCTAAGGTGCATCGAAAGAGTTTGTGGTTCTCTTATCGAGTATTGGTTTATGTAATGTCACTTTGTCCTCGACTCTTCGGGTTTTATTAAATGGAGTTTTATTGAATTCCTTCTTTATCCTGAAACTGATGTCTCAAACTAAACTGTGTTTTCTCTCGTGTTATCGTATAAGATCGATTGAGCATCATTACAGCAAGTGTAGAAAAACTGAAGGCAAAACTTGCAGAATTTTTCTGATATTTCTTCTTGGTAATTAACAAGGTTACAAACCTTAACTATATATAGAAGAAGTTGGGAGAGAAACACACTTCATCACTCATACATTTCTTACACATAAAAGACTAACCTAAAGTAACAAGGCAACACAGCTTTGTGGCACTAAGACCAAAAACACCATGCTGTTTTAGGAGACCAGCAGTTGTATACAGCCCATAAGTAGATGTCATACACTTACACAATCTCACATCTCTAAAGTCAACTTAAACGAGATTAGTTCAAACTTTTACACAACAACTTTGATATACAAATAATGTAAAGTGTACAAGTAACATATAAACAGTAATAGGTAAGCCTGAAAGGAGACCACAACAGCCATGTATCCTCTGGATCTGGAAGACGACATCACCCATATATCTTTCGGATACAACCATACTTGCATACTACAGCCATACCCTACCTCCAATATTCCTTCAATAATAAGATTGAGACTGGGATATACCGCTCCAACAGGTGAACATTAGCAACAAGGTTTGTTAAGTTCCCACAGTAGTTGATAACAAGCAACACTTTGAAGAGCACCAGAGATGTCATGAAAAGCAGAAATAGCTGCCAGAACGTAATACTCTTGTATAAACCATGGACAGAAGCTAAAAACCAAGAAGACTGGGCCTTTAGCGGGTTAAGCGGAGCTTGTTGCGGGCTAGGCGGTTTCTAGTTGGTTGGGCCTAGAGAGGCTGGTTGGCCCACCTTTAAAAAATAAAATCTAAAACCTAAACCTAGCTTAGACTGACGCAATGCTGCGTCGAGTTCTCTGGCCGTCTTCTCTCATCACTCTCCGGCGGATCGCGGCGGCACTCCACGACCCAAAATCAGCCGGAGACGGCCGTCACCAGCTGCTCAATATTAATAAAGAATAGTATTGGAAGCATTTTTATATAGATCAATGAAACCTAATGACAAAGAGTACATTAAAATAATTAAGAAGGAAATCTCCTAATAGCGCTGGGTGTAGCGTCTTTGCTTCAAGCAAGAGTACAAGACGGTCATACTCCTGCTCTTGGATACTTGCGAAAGAGCTCTTTGAAGCGGTCTAGATGTTTTTGAGTGTAGCATTGGTTCGACTCAGCTGCCTCGAGGTTTGTCTCTGATCTTGTACTGTATGAATTGATACTGTAGGAATTCGGCAAAAACTTTGTTACAAAGCATTTTGCATATTGGAACTCCAGAAATAGTCCAAGAAATCTAGATGTAAGCAGTTATCCCCATCTTTCTTGATTTGAAAGAAACCACTAAGAACATTGGCATAAAGTTCAAACTGGTTTTTACATAACAGATTCACAAGTTCTGAAACAAATGCATAGAACGTGCTACAACGTACGTTGGAGCTTCAATTAAGCATGTGAGATCTAGCAAAGTTCTATGCAAATACATTTTTACGTATACTGAGATCGATCAATCTATCTAAATCTTTTCTGGTGAAAAAAGCACACAATGAAACTCAGTCTGACTCTAATTTTGGGTGAGATTCCACTTCCGAATTGATCTTGATCTCCGATGCATGGCGCATGGGCAGCGCTGGGGAAGGGTCCGAAGAAAATCGACAACTTAATCTAGGACAATAAGGCTTTGTATGTATATTGCGGCCACAGTTTGGACAATGCCTGTTATTTGCAGTATACTGTAAATGTGCTGGTGTCACATTTGGCTCTGCTTTCTCTTGTGATGTTGTCACAGTTGCCTCAGCCTTCTCTTCCCCTGCACAGATTGTTCGGGTCTCCGAATTCCCTTCTTCTTTTATGTTTCATTGTTAAATACAAAAAGTGAAACAAGGGAAATAACAAGCAGTGTATTTACATAATGGTTTTCACTTGTCTGGTAAATCATTCTATTTTTACGTTAACTGAGATCGCTTTACGAGTCTCTTCAGTTACTCAGAAACGTCTGTATTATATAATATCTGTGATCCTCTTCGGACAGATATACCAAAAGTTCAAAACCATGTCTTGAGTATATATATGTTGTTTAATGTGGTGAAGAATGGACCAAGTGTAATGGCAGCAAATATCAAAATCCAAGGATCAGATGACGAAAATACATAAAACAAATACAAGAACGGATGCGAATCCTCAATCACAAACCCTAAAACTAAATCAAACAAAAGCAAGCATACCAGCTAGATCCAAAGGGCGCTCTTCCTGTTGGGGGTGGTTTCCATGGCTGGCGGTGTCAAAGAGAGAAGGGTTTGGAAATTTTTCTTTCTTTCAAAGATTAGAGGTGATTGCGGGTATTTGTGATTTATGGGATATAATAAGTAAAAGTCAGGAGTCTTTAATAGGAATTGTGATTTGCGTTTTGCTTTTGGAGTTAATTCCATCCAGATTTACTTAGGAAGATCAAATATTATGTCAAATTAGGGAAACAATCTGTGTAGCCAAATATTGATGATGGAATCATACTTCACCCACTGGTTGGTCTGATTGTGACTCTGGTTCTCAGTAGTCACAGTGGCTAGGGTTGAGCTAGCAGGTATCATTGATCGAGGCCATGTCAGTGATTGCCTGTGGCTTTGGCACCGAGGTCTCGACACCATCGAGGCCAGTGATTGCCCCTCTCAGCACAACATATACTTCAATCTAGCTAATTCCAACATATGAGAATGAAACATGCAATCACGCCGCCTGTACACACAAATAATTTATATTTCTCCACCAAGAAGAAAGTAGAAAGAGTAGGATTAACCGTTAAAAAGTGCATTATTGTAAATCCAATTCATAAATATTACCAGAATATAAGAAATAAAAATGAATAGTTAAGTAGCAGAGAGTGACATTTAGCTTGTAATCCCCGTCAGTCCGTCACTGCAGTCCCAGCTCAAGTCTCCACCGTCAACGCAAAAGATCTAACGGCCACGACATAGCTCGCCCATCGTCTTTGTAATTCCCAAACCATTTGGAGCAGAGAGAGAGAAACGCTTTCTCGTTCTTCTCGTGCTTTTAAAGAAACCAAAAAAACCAACCACCTCGCTGTGAAATTCAGATTCAAAGAGAGAGAGAAAGAGAGAGGTGGATCTAGATCTTTCTCTTAAGAATAAGCAGAAGAAGCAGCCATGGCGAGAATACCTCTCGCTCTTCAGCTATGGATCTCTCTGTGCCTTTCGCTCCTTCTTCGTGCTCGGTGCTTCTACCTCCCTGGTGTCGCGCCTCAGGATTTTATGCACGTCAGTTTTCTTCGTCTCTTTTCTCTCTTTTGATTTTACTGCGTTTGAATCGATTTGTGCGTTGCGGTATCGTGTGTGGTTATGAGAATGTGGATGAGTTTGCATGGCGGTGGATTTCAGATTTCAGATCCGTGTGAGGTTTCGCGTGTTTCGGTGCTTGTGATTTTTGCGCGTTTTGATTTGGCGTTTGAGATCTTAGCTGCATTTCTGTATTGTTTGACTTGGAATTTGGTGAATCTGCGTTGGTTTCTTCATATATTGCGTGAATTATAGTGTGAAATTAATACGTTGATTCACAACAATGCCAGTAATACAAGCATATTCATAAGTCGTGACAGCATTCTGAATTTGATGAAATTTTAGTTTTCAGATTAATGATTCTATGGGAATAAGAAAACTCTGATGTCGTAACTCGTAATTTTTAAACTATTTTTTTAGTGATTTGAGTACGCATTTGCTAATATGGAGTCGATTTGATAATAGTTTCAGTTATATCCCGATGTCAGGGTGCTAAGTTTTAGATTCTCGGAGTTATATCATGTGGCAATGTGTTCTTTGGTTGTGTGTTTGTAAGATCATATGAGGTTTGCACATCAGAAGCAATTGATAAGTGTGTTAACGTTGTACTGACGAATGTACTCTGGTTAAAGCTAGATTGTTAGTTTTTTTTTGAATTGAAATTTGTTTAGTCCTTGTGGTTTGAAGTCAACATCTGTTTAGTCCTTGTGGTTTTATTTTAATCTGAATAGTCCTTAAAGTCACAACTTTTCATCCAAATAGTCCTTAAAGTCACAATTTTTCATCTAAATAGTCCTTAAAGTCAAAATTTTTCATCCAAATAGTCCTTCGTACAATTTTCTCAGTTAAAGGCCATAAGGACTATTTTGATGAAAAATCATGACTTTAAGGACTATTCAGATTAAAATAAAACCATTTAGACTATTTGGATGCAAAATCCTAACTTTAAGGACTATTCAGATTAAAATAAAACCATAAGGACTAAACAGATGTCGACTTCAAACCACAAGGACTATACAATATTTTACCCATTTTTTTTTGTCTGTTTTAGTTTTCAGTAGAAATAAGGATCATCATGGCATTGGCTCTGATGTTAGGCAGCGATATTGTAAGCAAGTAGAGGAAGAATAACTTTCTTGGATATGAGGTTTAGGGGGTTAATATGTGGTATTGTCATGTAGGTTTAGCAGACATCGATTCAGATGTTAACATTGTTGGTTATCGGACTATAGGTAAGGTCTAAGGGGTTGTCTGGGAATACGATAGGTAATTGGGACTGGGATAGAGGGTTAAGTGGATAATGTACTTGCGCCAAGTTCCAAAATGTACAGCTCAGGAAAACATAGAGAAAATATTTGAACTGCTCATATCTAGTGGATAATTTCCTTGTATTCATATTCCACGGATCTTCTTATGTGCAGGGAGATCCCTTGAATGTGAAGGTGAACAAACTAACCTCTACAAAAACTCAACTTCCTTACTCATTCTATTCCCTCCCATACTGTCAACCAGAGCGTATAATTGACAGTGCAGAGAATCTTGGGGAAGTTCTTCGTGGTGATCGCATTGAAAACTCTCCTTACGAGGTAAAATTCTAAGAATATTGCTTTTATGGTTGTGTGTTCTTTCTAATTGATTATTAAGAAACTTTGAATTTATTGTTTGTTGCAGTTCAAAATGCGAGAGCCACAAATGTGCAGTGTTGCATGTCGTATCATTCTTAATGCAAAGACTGCAAAGGAATTTAAGGAAAAGATAGATGATGAGTATCGGGTGAACATGTAAGGCTCTTTTTTAAAAGATCATCTTAATAAATTATATGGTCCTTCTGATGAGAAAAAAAGTTATTATTGAAACGAGTCTTCTATTAATGTGTCAATTGACAGGATTCTGGATAATCTCCCTCTGGTTGTTCCTATACCAAGGCATGATCAGGACAATTCCTTGGTGTATCAACATGGCTTTCATGTTGGTCTAAGAGGACAATATGCTGGGGTAAGTTTTAGTTCACTTAGCATGTGTCCTACACCTGATAGTGATGTGCTACTTACAAGCGTATCTTTATTTGTTTTTCTTTTTCTCTTTCTGTTCTCTTTCCATTCAAATACAGAACAAGGATGAAAAGCATTTCATCAACAATCACTTAACTTTTACGGTGAAGTATCACAAAGATCCAATGACAGAAGCTGCCAGGATTGTTGGGTTTGAGGTCAAACCTTTCAGGTAATTATTTGTTATTCTTTTTCCTTCATAGTTTAGTTGCTGTGAGCTATATTCCTTCTTCATTGCTTCTTCATGCCTGTATGATGCTAATGAATTATTTCTGTGCATCCAGTGTTAGGCATGAATATGAAGGTGACTGGAGTGGGAAGACACGTTTAACAACCTGTGATCCCCATGCAAAGCGCATGGTCACTAGCTCTGAATCTCCTCAAGAGGTTGACGATAAAAAGGAAATTATATTCTCATATGATGTTGATTTCCAGGTCAGTGATGTTGCCTATCTGTAACAAACCACAGCTTGTTACTATCTTGAGTTGGCTTTCAACCTTGTTCCTCTGGCTTTCTTATCTATTATTGCTTGACCTTGTAGGAGAGTGATGTGAAGTGGGCATCTCGCTGGGACACATATCTTCTGATGGCTGATGATCAAATCCACTGGTTCTCAATTGTTAATTCTCTAATGATTGTTCTTTTCTTATCGGGCATGGTAGCTATGATCATGTTGCGGACACTTTACCGGGATATCTCTAAGTACAACCAACTGGAGACCCAAGAAGAAGCCCAAGAAGAGACAGGATGGAAACTGGTCCATGGTGACGTGTTCAGACCTCCAGTAAACTCAGATCTACTGTGCGTGTATGTTGGCACAGGTGTTCAGTTCTTTGGGATGATTCTTGTCACTATGCTCTTTGCTGTGCTTGGATTCCTCTCCCCTTCAAATCGTGGTGGGCTGATGACTGCCATGCTCCTCCTCTGGGTCTTTATGGGTCTTTTTGGTGGATACGCTACAGTCCGTCTCCACAAGTTGTTTAAGGGAACAGAATGGAAGAAAATCACTCTCAAAACAGCCTTCATGTTCCCTGCAGTAGTGTTTTCCATTTTCTTTGTCTTGAATGCTCTTATCTGGGGTGAGAAGTCATCTGGGGCAGTGCCATTTGGAACCATGTTTGCTCTGGTATTTTTATGGTTCGGCATTTCAGTTCCACTTATATTTGTTGGTGCCTATGTGGGCTTTAGGAAGCCAGCGATTGAGGATCCTGTAAAAACCAACAAGATCCCTAGGCAAGTGCCAGAACAGGCTTGGTACATGAATCCAGTTTTCTCTATCCTAATTGGAGGCATACTGCCATTTGGTGCTGTCTTTATTGAGCTGTTCTTCATCCTTACCTCAATATGGTTGCATCAGTTCTATTACATATTTGGATTCCTATTCATCGTCTTCATTATCCTCGTCATCACTTGTGCGGAGATCACCATTGTGCTGTGCTACTTCCAGCTGTGTAGTGAAGACTACAATTGGTGGTGGAGATCCTATTTGACTTCAGGCTCATCAGCACTGTATCTTTTCCTATATGCTGCCTTTTACTTCTTCACTAAGCTTGACATCAAGAAGCCAGTGTCTGGAGCTTTGTACTTCGGGTATATGCTCATTGCTTCATATTCTTTCTTCGTACTGACCGGTACAATTGGTTTCTATGCATGCTTCTGGTTTACTAGGCTCATATATTCATCTGTGAAGATTGACTGATTAATATACCTGATACGAAAGAATTGGTTCACCTTGATGGCATTTCTAGAATGCCCTTGATGAGTTACCAATTGGGTTCAATTTTGAATCTCAGAGTCATAGAAATTCATATTCTTAGCCTCTCCATATACATGTTCTTTGTCAGTTCTAGTTCGTTTTTCTTATTCTTGTTATGTCTTGATTCTGTTCCACACGAGAGCACACATGGTGCGAGTTGTTAATGCAAATTCTGTTGAGGCTCAAACGCCTGTTCTAGAAATGAAAATGGATTCTTGTATCTACACTGCTGCTGTTGCTTTTTGCCTCATTTCTGTTAAACATTGTATCGGACATTCACCAAATTGTATACATGTTCTGTAGTGGAATGGACGAGGAAAACATCATTTAGATCTTCGCAATATTTGTTTGTGTAGCAAACAGCAGAAAAGGTTAAAGCATTTCCTAACATGATGAATGAGATGTGTTTGCTTATAAGCACAATCTATGCACTCTTTCAACAATGGACAAAAAAGATGACAATAAGTTACACACAGTAATGTTCACTTATTGAGTAAGAAAATTATAGTCAATCATCGTTGGATGTAAATCAAACGGTGAAGAACAAAACAATTTAACTTTAAAATAATACTTTCTATCATTATAATTAAATTTCACGGTGATTGAATATGATTTCTTTGGTTACTAAATAACAATGATTTTTAGCTATAAGAGAAATATGATTATTTAAATTTAACTGAGATGGTGTAGTATTTATGGTCCAAAACCCAAGCTCTTTAAGAGCAAGAATCAAAGGAGGCAGAGGTGAAGAGCTTTGGTGATAGCAGAATCTCCGATATCTTCAATACACAGAAACACAAGAACACCCACTAAACAATCCAAGACATTAAACAAGAAGCATATGCCTTCTTCTTCCTCCCATCTCATCTCACCCAAACTATAAACCCTAAATCCCCATTCTTTTCCAAATTCTATTCTTCCCATGGAAGTCGCTTCTCACTCCCCGCATTCTATACTCTGTATGCCATCTCTTCTCTCTTTCTCGTCTTTCTAAGCTTTCTTTTTCTTTCGAAATTAAAGATTAAAATCTTGGGCTCACTTTCTCAGGTTACAAACAATCGAGGTTGACATCGACGTCGTCTTTGTTGCCGGTGAGTTCTATTCGAATTTCCAAACTAGTTGTTTGATCAGAATTTGTAGCTGAACTTATTATTTGAGCTCATGAAACTTGAAATTTTGAACACTCTTCTATGTATTAGTGTGGAAATTGCTGAGACAGTTTATTTATAATGCAGCTCTTCACTCACAAGGGACTAACTGTCGGGTGCTCCCCGTGCAGACGTCCCGTTTTCGGAAAGCTAACTAGTTGTAAGTCAAGGCTGTTTCTCTGCATATAATCTTATGTTTGTTCAATTACATGCCGAATCGTGTGCCGTGTTGCCATCTCTTGCCTTTGCATGTTAGCCAGGATTATGATAGAAACAACTATTCCAGTCAGTATGATATATTGTGAGGATTGTGAAATCGCTTTGAATCTACTTATTTTGGTTGTAGATAGCATGGTAAATTCTTACACATGTATAATAATCCTATGGATTTGAAGGGACATGCTCGAGAATGTCTTGTATGGATTATATCAGCTCCTGCTTTTCACTAGCTCTTATATTCTCTGTTTTCTTTTAGATCATGTTATGATGCCTCTCTTTATCTCTTTTCTTACACAGCTGCTTGTCATAGCATTTTATGCATTGCAAAGAAGCCAGTTGGGCTGTCATGGTGTGACATTGATGCGAAAGAGGAGTTTGCTAGATCTTATAATGTCAGATTGCATAACCAGCGTAAATTGTCCAGGCATACAGTTGTACAATCTGGACTTGTTGGAACTGGAAGCCCTGATGCTGCCTTACCAGGTTTCTATGTTGAAACTTTTCTGTTGATACCCCTTTCTAATAGCAGCCTTAAAAATCTAACTAACTCATTCGTTGTTAAATTTTGACTTGCAGAAGTAAAAATTGTCTCAAAAGTTAGGGGGCTGTGCTTTTATGCCATTGCTGCCTTTAATGCTATTTATCTTTTTGCACTGATGGTAGTAGCCCATCCTTTCGTTCTGTTGTTCGATAGATATAGAAGGCGAGCTCATGCTTTTATTGCCAAAATTTGGGCCACATTTGCTGTTACTCCATTTCTCAATATCAAGTTTGAGGGACTGGAGAATTTGCCTCCTCCAGATGTTCCTGCTGTATATGTTTCCAACCACCAGAGCTTTTTAGACATATATGTTCTTCTCACTATTGGGAGACCCTATAAGTTTATTAGCAAGACTAGCATATTCCTCATTCCCATTATTGGGTGGGCTATGTTTCTAATTGGCGTCATTCCTTTAAGGCGCATGGACAGCAAAAGCCAATTGGTATTCCATTTCCTCTGTTCCACCTTCACTTGTGTTAGTTTATTTAATATTTTTTTTTCTGGTTAGATGACAGTGCTGTAACTATAATCGACATTGAAAACCATAATTCTGTTGGCTTTCTGCATACAGGAATGTCTTAAATGTTGCATATATCTTCTCAAGAAGGGGTCCTCTGTCTTTTTCTTCCCTGAGGGAACACGTAGTAAAGATGGAAAATTAGGGGATTTCAAGGTGAGATCTTTTGGGACTCCTGTTTTCCTTGGTGGCTATATGAACATGAATGGAAAGGAATGATTTTGGTTTTCTATTTTGTTTCTTAGGAAAGCTCATTTTAAATTACTTCACTTCTTATTGCCACAACTACTTCAAGTTGCTATTTATCATCAGTGGTTAGCTTCACTACATTTGGAAATTTCTTTTCATAGATAATTATGAAGATTCTGAAATGCATATTTTTCTCTTGTTGAAATACAGAAAGGTGCCTTCAGTCTTGCAGCAAAAACAAAGGTGCCAGTGGTGCCTATTACTCTTATAGGAACTGGGAACATAATGCCTGTGGGAAAGGAGGGTATCTTGAACACTGGACCTGTTAAAGTTGTTATACATAAGCCTATAGAAGGAAATGATACAGAAACACTGCGCAGAGAAAGTAGAAACGTAATTGCAGAAGCACTCAATTTTCAAGGCTGACATTTCTTCTGCCACTTGTCTGCTTGGTTCATATGGTTCTAGACCCAATCGTTTTCTGTGAATGGAAGAAACATAATCTGATAGGTATGAATCATTTGTCAAATTTCCTCTTTTCTTTCTAATGGTAGTAGTGTGTGCTCATGCCATAGTTACAGTTTCATTTCAATCATGACTCCACTTTCATCTTTCGTCTGTTTGATTGTCACCTGTTTACACTTTTAGGTCTGTGACACAGATTTCCTTCTTTGAAACAAATGAATTGCAATTAAATCTAATCTACTTAGGAACCTTATTCTTGCTCAAGTACATAATAGGAGGGTAACCTTAATAGTTGCTTTTGTGAATAATCTTGATCAGAATATTGCAAGGGATAGTAGTTCCTATTGCAGCTCTAGTTTGGAGCCCAGAAATACAAAAGGATATTTTGCTCATGTTAGTATACTTGTAGAGGATAGTATCCTTGAAACTCAGGCCACACGAGGATGGTCACTCGTTCTATGTTTGAAACCTAATCCCCTAGGTTCCCATGTGCTCTATGGTCCTAATTCAGTGCAGTCTCAGCTTTCGTCTCTTACTGAGAACATGCATGGTCTCTTCTACATATGTAGTGCATTAATTGGGAATGAAAATCATGCTTGCGAACTTGTTTTGTTTCTCTAGACAAGTATTCTGCTAGTAGTCTTTTCTCTTCCATTGTTTGGTTGTGAAAGCTTAACTGATATTAGGCGGTGAATGATGTCTGAAGCAAATTATAGCTTTTGACGTCTTCTTTTACTTGTGCTGTGTTTTGGCAGTGGAAACAAATAAAATTTGCACGAAAGAGTTATAAATCAGTGGGTTGCAGCTGTTCAATATCCCATATTTACAAACAAAGGCCAGCTCCCAGCTAGAAGCCGACGGTGGAACGGGGCCAGGTCCAGTTGTGGTGACTTTAACCTTCAATTTGTTTGATAATGAATAAAATGTATTAATTTTTTTTTTGTCGACATTTTTATTCTTGTTGTCATTTTCTTGTTTCCAACGCATGTTTTCAGTGCCCAATTGATCAAGTTGGAGAAAAAAAAGAAGATGGAAAATACAATGAAGGGGAGAGTTCTATGGTGGGATATAATGTGTCTTAGTGTCTTACCATATTTATAATGTGTGTGAATAACAGTAGCCTATGAGACTTGGCAATCAAATTTTGACGGAGGAAGCCTGGTTCAGTTGTTTGACTCTCCAATTCTATGTTATAAAATGGTGATCTACAATGCATCTTACCTTGTCTTATTCAGGTAGAACTATAGCAAATAGCATCGAAAGGATAATGCATCTTACCTTATCTTGTCCGAACTGACTTCAAAATGATACTAGTGTTTTTCTCCATCACTGTAACTGATTTTTGAAGTAGAGAATGCATTAGATGAACAACCAAATTCGGCTAGAAACATCGGGTAAATTTGGCAGCCAACACCCAATTCCGTCACGTTATTTTGGCTTATAGTGTCATCCGGAACAAGTGGTTACGTTTCTGAGAGTATCAACGACGGTATTATTAAAAATAAATTAGGATTTAAATTCAACTAACGTTGGAGGGATTCGAACCTCGGTATGAGGTTCTACGTTAGGATTTTATCAACTCGATCATCTGTTGTGGTTATTCTATCCGGTTACTTGTGCCAGTGTCATTTTCAAAAGTACACATGTAATTTCTGATCGGTATCATGATTACTTGGGTAAAACTTTTCATATGGAAATTATAATATCACGAATCAAGGAAAGTGAAATCCACATTCGTACTTCCTATTTATGAAAATGATGACCAAAAATAAAAAATGTGAGTGAATTTCAATGTAAGAAATGTGGATTTCATATCCATATATAGATACGATTGTGAGGTATATTTCCTCCTAGATTGGGATTACGGAATAATCTTTGAGTTCTTGACGAGTAGTTACTAATTACGACCACAAAACGTATGGCGTTATATACGATGGCGGTTAGAATTTGTAACCCGAGTCAGTTAACTAGTGAACTTTTCACTCATTGACTTAATTTGTTTCCTTTTTCAATTCTCTCCTTCGTGACTCCCTCCTTCCTTTTCTCTGTGCTCTCCACCCAGTTCTTCCTCAACTATATAAATCCCTCTCTCTCTCTCTATAGCTGTATCTATCTATCTCTATCTGTCTGTCTCGCCAATTGATACCGATTCTGTTCTCTGTAAGTTTTCTTTCTCATATTCTTTGATTTTTTGTGTGCAAAGATTGATGCTTTTGTAATGGATTATGGAGATTAGTTGAACTCTATTTGCATGTGTATTGGGCTTTTCGGATTGATTTGAATCACTTTGGTAACTTCTCCTTGTTTTCGGCTTGGTTTAGTTTGTTTCTGTGGAGAGAGAGAGAGAGAGAGAGAGAGAGAGAGAGCGCGCGCGAGGGTTCTTAAGCAAGTGGTCAACTTTAGGGCGCAATGGTTTTTTTGGTAATTTCTGGTTAGATTGGATTATGCTTGAAATGATTGAAATTAAGGAAATTTTGGTTTATTTGGAGATCTCCGAATGAAGTATATGACACAAGTAGAGAGTACTGGTTATGTTGTTTGATCTGATGTTATAAGTAGGTTTGTGAAGCATCGGGGCGGTAGTGTGCTTTGAGAAGTCGAAAACATGCAGTGAATTAGGGCTTTACTTTTTAAGTTCTAGATACATTACATGGAGATGAGAGATAACACAATTCCCGAGACTTGACTTGGTTGGTTTGATCCTTGTTGGCTTGCACTTGATGTGTATGTGTGTGTGTATGTTTTGCTTTGGCAGGTTGATTTATGTGTTTGAGTGCCAAAGATGTTTGACTGTGGCTACACGTCACAGTACGGTGGAGGGCAGAGAGACAAGTTCGTGAGGTACCAAATGCATCTTTTTTGCTTTTGGTATACAGCACGAATATGAAAGGGAACTAGTTTATATCTGTAGATTAATATTGGTGGTATTGATTACTGGACATTTCCTGGTCAGTGTCTAAACGGCATCTAATGTTGTGCTTGTTGGCACTCTTTATTTTAGGCTGGATGACTTGGACTCTCGATTATCGTCCTCTTCTGATACAGGAGTGAGAAGGTGTGGACTTAATATTGAAGGACTGACCCGGAGCGCTCCGACAAGGGATACGTCCTTTAAAAAAGGAATGAGAAAGGGGTCTGAAGGACTTAAGTCCATTGGTCGATCACTTGGATTTGGTGTTTCTCGTGCAGTGTTCCCGGAAGATCTTAATGTTTCTGACAAGAAGATATTTGACCCTCAGGACAAATTCCTCCTTTTTTGGAACAAACTTTTCGTCATATCATGTATTCTGGCAGTTTCTGTGGATCCTCTTTTTTTCTACCTTCCAGTTATCAATAATGCATCAAATTGTCTTGGTATAGACCGAAAGTTGGCTGTCATAGCAACCACATTACGAATGATTGTTGATGCTTTCTTCCTTCTTCACATGGCTCTCCAATTTCGGACAGCCTACATTGCTCCATCATCTCGGGTTTTTGGACGAGGTGAACTGGTGATTGACCCAGCAAGAATAGCCAAGCGATACTTACGGGGTTATTTCATCATTGATTTTCTTTTTGTACTACCTCTACCACAGGTAAGATTGAGTTACCAGGAATATTTTTTTTTTCATAGTTCTTTATGCCAGTCTTTCTTGTGATTTTAAAGGAACCCAAGGAATTTCACTGAGTTTTCTTAATTATTGTAAATGATTGGTGTGATAGTGTGTTCACATTGATAACTATTGTTGATGCTTTCTTTCTTATTTGTTTCAATGGGGGCAGATTGTAGTTTGGAGGTTTCTGCAGCGTTCTGGAGGTTCAGATGTGCTCGCTACAAAACAGGCTTTGCTTTTCATTGTCTTACTTCAGTACATTCCAAGACTTCTTCGAGTCTTGCCTTTAACCTCTGAGCTGAAAAGAACAGCTGGTGCTTTTGCTGAAACTGCTTGGGCCGGTGCTGCGTACTATTTGCTATTGTACTTGCTTGCTAGTCATGTAAGTACTTATTTGGAATATACTCTCGATTTTTTTTTTCTTTTTCTTTTGTTTTTTCTTCCTTGTTGACAAGCTCAATCTAACTAAATTTGATTCAGCCTGATCTGGTCTGTTAAGTTTTCAGTTCTATGTATTTACTTAACTAGCTGGAGGCACTTTTTCTAGGTCAAAGAAAATTACAAGATAAAAGAGACTAGCATTGTTATTAACAATGTATTTTTTTTCTTTTCTTCCTAGTATATGTATTCATGTCTGTTGGACTCATTTCCAAATGTGCTAGGCACTTGGTATTCTTGTAATCCAAATTCATTGAGCTGTGTCAACTTTAATATATCTTTTTGCTGTAGTTAATATATCTTTTGAATTACTGTTTACAGATTGTTGGGGCATTTTGGTATTTATTGGCTGTAGAACGCAATGATACATGCTGGCAGAAGGCTTGTACTGACATTGGCAATGCATGCGATAAAAGATTATTATACTGTGCGGATGAGAATCTGCCAGCAGCTGAGAACAAGATTTGGTCCAACATCAGTGGTATAATCCAGTCAAATTGCTCATCGGCTGATGATAATAAGTATTTTGATTTCGGAATCTACCAACAGGCTTTATCATCTAGAATTGTTTCATCTAAGAAGTTCATCTCTAAATACTGTTACTGTTTATGGTGGGGGTTGCAAAATTTAAGGTAATGATGTTTTCTTTGTTGTGGCAAACTGTTGGATAAAATAAGATCATTATTTAGATTGGATCATGTTTGGAGAAGTCTCTTACCTGCATTCAGTGAAAGTTCAAGCCCTTGCTTGTTCTCCATCCACTTTGACAAATGTGAGCTTGAAGCTGATTCTTAAATGACATTCTCTTTTTCTTTGTACAGTACACTTGGCCAGGGGCTCTCAACTAGCACCTACCCCGGAGAGGTTATATTTTCCATAGCGCTAGCTATATTTGGATTGATCCTCTTTGCACTTCTGATAGGAAATATGCAGGTAAACATTTAATTGATAGCTGATGTTTGTAATTTTAATCGAGTACTTTTGTAGATTAAATTGTCTGCTTGATATTACTGGCTGGTAATAAGTATATAAAACCAGAAGGTATAAGTTACTTTTTGAGACTTCCTAAGCTATAAGCATAATATTTACCAAGGTTAGATGAGTACCGGTAGTAACATGTCCTTAGCATAGGCACAGAAGTGGCATACTTCTTAGAAGTGCAGAAAGTTCTCTATAATGTTCCTTTAGTTCTATGTTTCCTTAAGTTAGATGGGAAGTTTTAGTTTATTGCATTAAAAAGTACATATATGAATAAGAAATATTGTTACTAAGGAGCAAAGGTCCTGCAGTAAAAGTTCACTAATGGTTTTAAACATGAAGTTGGGAGAGTCAAACTCTTGATAACTAGGTTTGGATCGGTAGTAAATACATGTTGGTTGTTTAAATGTGAACCGGTGTAGAAAGAAATTTTGTAGCATGCAAATCAGAATTTCATGTTATAGTGCTAATACTGAGTATGTGCTTCTTTGACAGACCTACCTTCAGTCTCTTACCATTCGACTTGAGGAGATGAGAGTCAAAAGGCGTGATTCAGAGCAGTGGATGCACCATCGCTTACTTCCACAAGACCTCCGGGAGCGAGTTAGGAGATATGATCAATATAAATGGTTGGAAACACGTGGAGTGGATGAGGAGAATTTGGTTCAGAGTCTACCAAAGGATCTCAGGAGAGATATCAAGCGGCACCTCTGTTTGGCGTTAGTGAGGAGGGTATGATTATTATTAATTCATTTGTACTTTGTCTACCTTTCTAGTGAGCAATTGCAGATTAATAGGTTATTCTCACCATGATCATTTGACAAACACCTGTAAAACAACTCATAAAAGCAGAAACATGTTTTCACGCCTCCCCCCCTTCCCTTTTCCCCTTATGTAGTTTGCTATGCATTTTTGTCATGTGCATCAGTGCGTCATCTTGTTTGTAATCACTTTGCTTGTTATTGTAGGTTCCTCTGTTTGAGAATATGGATGAGAGGTTGCTTGATGCCATCTGTGAGCGACTGAAACCAAGTTTGTTCACACAGAGTACCTACATAGTTCGAGAAGGAGATCCAGTTGATGAAATGCTTTTCATCATACGTGGTCGCCTTGAGAGTGTGACCACAGATGGTGGCAGGAGTGGTTTTTTCAACCGCAGTCTGCTAAAAGAAGGGGATTTCTGTGGGGAGGAGCTTCTAACCTGGGCACTGGATCCCAAATCTGGTTCAAACCTTCCTTCATCTACAAGGACTGTGAAGGCATTAGGAGAGGTCGAGGCTTTTGCCCTTATAGCTGAAGAGCTGAAATTTGTTGCCAGTCAGTTTAGGCGCCTTCATAGCAGGCAGGTTCAACACACCTTCCGTTTCTACTCGCAACAGTGGCGTACATGGGCTGCTTGCTTCATCCAAGCGGCATGGCGTCGCTATTCCAAGAGGAAAATCATGGAGCTTCGCCGGAAGGAAGAGGAAGAAGCAGAAACAGAAGCACTGGCAGGTGCCCGCCACAATGTTAGCATTGGTGCCACCTTTTTAGCTACCAGGTTTGCTGCAAATGCACTTCGCGGTGTTCATCGAAATAGGAATGCAAAGATTGCTCAGAGCGCTCGAGATTTGGTCAAATTACAAAAGCCTCCAGAGCCCGATTTTAGTGCTGAAGATGCAGATTGATGTATGATGTATTTATGACTCGTTGAAGATGCTGATTACTGTGTATTTCCTAGGTGGTCACTGTAAACATATACAAATTCTAGCTTGGCACAAATTGTAAGTTATCACTAGTGTGTTAATTATTTATTCAGGTTTAACATATAAGGTGTTATAAAGGAAAGCTGATAATGGTGTTTGGGTGATGGATTCAATAGTGCAAAGCATAAAAGCTTGGTTTTTGTCCGATTTCCTAACCTATAGAATAGGTATGATGGTTAACTGAACGGCTGGAACTTCATATTTGCTATTATTCAAGGCGCACCCGTTCATCTCCGCCGTCCATTTGACGCGGACTTTTGATTTTTTCAAAATGGACGGCGGAGATGGACGGGTGCGCTGTATAATTTTCAATTATTCAAAGCTAACTGCTATGATACCCTTCACTTTTCGTTTTTCAATCCCAAAACTACCTCTGATAATGTTGCAACATTGAATTGAAAATCCTGAAACATTACCTATGACCCCAAACTACCTTATCAAATCTCTAAAATCGAAACCCCCAAATTCCGAGAATAGGTGAGAGTGAGACGCGAAAACCTTACATTTAGTAGAGCTACACATTCCAATCCTCTTACGAGCTTATTGAAAAAAACAACAACAACAACTGATTCCAGACATGGCCTCGATCGATGATACCTAGCTAAACCTCAGCTACTCTGACTACTGAGAAGTGAGAACCAGAGTCACAATCAGAGCAACTAGTGGTGAAGTATGACTCGATCATCATATGGAACATCTTCTTCTAGGTCGAGCACAAGTCGTCGATGTACAAGTCACGCTTCTTTGCCACCAGATGACATGCCACAAAATGTTTCCGTTCAATTTCACCGGCATAGCCTGTCAACATTAGTAGAAGAAACATTGTATTGTATGAATGGACCGTTACAAGACTGCATGGCACTAGCTCTTTACCCAGAAACCAGAATTTCATATTGCTATTGTTCAAAAACAAAAGAATAAAATCAAGACCAGCGAAGTAGGATACTTATAGTTTACAAGTCCAATAACAAAATCATTCCAAGACGATGAAAACTGAAGTAAAAGCTACAAACGGCATCTAGATAAATTTAACCCGACAAGTCTTCGAACCCTTTCGAAAGAGTGCACAAGCATTGCGAAACTTCTCTTTCGAGTAGAAAAAAATCACCCGTATAAATCGTCATCTTCTTCAAAACTCTACCATTCTTCAATAAATACTTTGCCACTTCTTTCTCACCATTGCGTCCCCTGAAACCCCTTAAGACGATAGTCGACAACAAACAAACAGGTGCAGACTTTTCACACTGCCACCAAGGATGCTCCAAGTATCCTTTGTAGTATTCTTCATCCTCTGAAGTTGCTTCATTCTCAGAGTTTGGATTGTTCGCGAAATATCTGTCGTCGTGTGAGTCAAATTCGCGCTCTGGGTCACAGTCCACGTCCTGATAATCATTTTTTAAAATGAAGAAAATGAGGAAATTACAAGACCTGCTGTTGGTAAAATTCAGCATAAGTGTAAAGTATATCTTACTCCATTATGTTCCAAGACAAGACGTTCTAGATTAGGTGTTCTATGGAGAAGCTCTGCCAGCACTTCCCAGTGATGGCAGTCATGAAGAACCAGCTTCAAATGGATCAGATTATCAAAAGCAGGTATACAAGGAGCCTACAGGAAAGATCGATATAAATCAAACACAAATTAATGTAAAAATTAAACACTATGCATCACATTTAATTTCATATCAGAAATTGCCAAACAGAATTTCAGTTACAAACACTATCTTGGTAAAAGAGAAATGTAAAAAGAACCATATATAGGAGTTGAAAGAATGAAAAAAGGCGGAGTGCAAGAGATGTGTCTTTCCGCGATGGAACAAAATGTGCAGAAGCCTGTACTCAATTATTCAGTACATAAAATGGTATAAGATGATATAGTTCTATCTATCAGACATAGTGGAAAAGGAACAAGTTAAACATACTTACATCCAAAGAATGAACTGAAAGAGATGGATGTTGAACATTGGAAATTGCTGCCAGCAATGTGGTTGCACGGTCATCATAGTGCTCGTGTTCAATGGCATCATGGTGAGAGAAACTCAAAACGGCTTTCACCAGGGACTTCGCATTGTCAAGTACAATGCTCGGCAAAATATCCATTTTGAGGTTAAGGAATTCAAGCTTTGGGGCATTGATAGAGAAGTAGTACTCATAAGGGTTCTCAAAAGTCAGACCAGGGTCAATGTCTATTGTTAACCTCTTTAGTTCAGGCACAAAAAGCTTGAAAGTACCACTAATATCACTTGACAATCTTCCATCTATAGACACGTCTTCAAGTAAAGGGAAGAATGTAAAAAGCTTTTCCATAAAGTCCTTATCAGGACAATCGACTCTGATATGGATGACCTAGAGATTGGGGAAACACCCCGACTCAGGAGGAGCATAGATAAAACAATTTGATTTCAGATTCAATTTCAATACCACCAGTGTTTTGCACAGAAAGATAGTTTTAGGCAACTCAATCTTTTCTACCTTGTACCCCTGTAACCTAACACGAAGGTCAAGTTCAACAACATTACGGCGAATAGCAGTGAGGATCCAACCATCAATACGAGATAAATCCTCAGAAAAGCAGTGATAATGGAGACGAAATCTTTGAATGTCTGATGATTCACAGTAAAGCACACGATCAACAGATGACACAAACCCAGCATGAAGAGACCTACGTTCATCACAGCAGTAGTGTTCCAAGTCTAGATAGTGAACAGAAGCCCATATGTTCTTCCACCTTGTGGAGAGAATGCTCGTCCTCACAGCATGTTTGGTCTCCAAGAAGGAGAGCATGTGAGACAGAACTTTGTCTGGTAATTGACTGATCTTATCTTCACCATCTCCTCCTACTTTGAGCTTTGAATGTGAACCCATTTGTACCTGATCTCTTTTATACAATTGCAATCATTACAACTTTCACACAGACCCTCATATCACCCAAAATGAACTAAGCAAAATTCAACTGGTTCATCTATAATTGTTTGAGGGTAAATTACACCCCTAGATTTGTAGCGTATCAAACCAGTTATGTGGTTCGTCGTGGATATAATTGAGTATCTTAGGAGATATTCGCTATCAAGGCTAAATCGAACATAGTGCTATTTAAGGAAGGGTTTAATCACTTTTGATTCCTTCATTGCCAAGAAGTCTAGCCGTGCATGATATTTGATGTAATTAAGGATACATTCCTTATATGAATGATATGGCTAGTACTCGTCCAAGGCATGCAAGTCCAACTATATTTCAATAAGAATATTACTATCCTTAGTTGGATTGTAGGAGTACACGTCCAAGAAGACATTTCAAGAGCAATTATATTGCTTAGAGGACTCACGATGCTATCTAATCAATTAAGGTTTCCTTGCCTTAATTAGTTGTATTTGAAGATATCCACATCTAGAAGATCTACAAGAATCATATAATGAGGTAAATATTTTTACCTAAACATCGTATCTAGTCTGATACGCGAACCGATTCATACGGTTTAATTCAATAAATATCTTTTTTTCCCATTGGGTAATCAGTGGTGAAAGATTTGCCTTGGTCTGCAAGTTATTCACAAACCTATTCTCTATATAAAGAGGTTCTAGGCGAATGAGATAGGACCCCCCCCCCCCCCCCGATAATTCAACAAAACTCTGCATCACTGCAAATTGGACGTCTCCGCAGGAGCACCAAATCTACCAAAAAAGCCTCTCTAGGGAGCATCACCAAAGCCTCATCGCGAGCAAATCCCACTTCACTCATCAACCTCGTCCCAAGCAAAAAGTTCATCCGCAGTCCATAAAGCCTCATCGCGAGCAATAGTCCATCCCATTGTTAAGGAGCGATCCTTAGCAAATATCTTTACTTTTATCGTATTTTTTACTGAAGTAAATCCTCATGACCCGTCCTAGGTCGTTGTGAAGAACCCAGCAGTAGAACCGACCGTTTTTGCTCACATTTGCTTGAAGAGAAGTCAAGAGAAGCGCGCGAACCAGACAAGATCAAGACATGCACACTTCCTCAAGTTGTTGGCACGCTCGCATCAGACGGTTGTTCGAAGGACCTGAACAATAATTAGCAACAAAGACTATTCTTCTCCATAAACCAACAACACAATCACACAATGGACTATTGTTCTATTACGTACTTGTCAATTTTCATGGCAAGAAAGTAATGGTGAAGGATGTGGGAAAAAATACCTGAAAAAAGTGCAAGAGAATTTTCACGGCGGCGGCATTTCACTACTGCAACTGTCAACTGTCAAGTGTGAGAGGGAAGAGGCACCTCTAATTCGTTGAAGATTGATCTTTCGGGTCACCATGCCTAAAGACTGGTCATTTTGTTTTTGTATTAGGCTAACTGGCCTTTTTCGCTGGATCTATCGGGTCGCCCTCGAATTTGTTAAAGTTGTTACTGACAGTGTCATATGGTGTTCTGGGACCAGAGAATAACTACTCTTTAGCAAAATCATTTTCTTGTTTTTTTTTTTCCGATTTGTAACTCATATAATTGCTTGAAGAAATGTCGAAAGTGTGGATTTGTTTTACACTATTAGGCCTCATTTGGTTCACGTAAAGTAACTATCAGGAAATGAAAGTTGTTCTTTTTCCTGCGTTTGGGAACGCTGAAGGAAAGGAAATACTTTCCTGAAGGTTGGGAAAATGCTAGGGAAAGTGGTTCCTTCCAAAATTCATAGAAACTATTTTCTCATCTTTTTTCCTTGCATTTATTACTCACAAGTTATTATTTTATCATTTTAATCAACAACTTTTCGAATGATTTTCCTTGTGTTACCAAACATCGGAACGTAAAATCATTGGGAAATTTCATTTCCCTTCTATTTCCCTTGTGGGAAAGACAACGAAATTACTTTTTTTTTTTACGAACCAAACGAGACCTTAATGAAAAGATACATGTCATCTCAAGAGAGCCAACGTATGAATTTGATTACGTTTACGCTTCTTTCGCAATGAAATTATTATTGGGAATTTGGCTCCGGATGATTGCTATCGATGGTCGAATATCAATAGTAGTAGCTTCATGCAGACATAGACATCCGGCAATCCCTATTTATAACTTAAACCCTGCCCCGTCTTATTTCTTCTTAGCTAGTCATATAATGAGAATAGAACCATTTGTTTGTATGAAAAAAAAAATTACAAAGAATTCAAATAGAAGGTGACATATATGAAGTGCGGTAAGATCTATTTGCCGGGGTGAGTGTTGTCTTGATGAGAGACTCCTGTGGCAACTTTGGCCATATCAAGAGCAGATGCCTCCGGCTTCTTCTTGGAGTACAAGGTCAAGTATCCGAGGGTGACGACGATAGCAAACCCACCAACTGCCATTCTCATGGGGCAGAAGGGCGCTTTCGACCTTTGTTGAAGTACCTCGGTCGTATGCATCCCTTGGGATGCACCCTTCATCGCCTCCGATGAGCCTCCCGCCTTTAATTGTTCCGGTCCTGCCATTGCTGTGCTGCTTTCAATTTTGATGTCTCTAGGCTCTCTCGCTTTTCTTTCCTAACTTCAAAGTATGGAACCTTGTCAATAGTATGTTTCTTTCTTAATTTGTGTATCTTCAACTATGTCCACATTTAGTTTTGTGGGTATATACAATCGTAGTTTGATATATGGTAGATCACATTTTGCGGTAGTGTAAGAAGTCCTGGATATCAGGCAATGTGTAATGAAACAATGGTGTTAACTCTCCCTAAGACTTTTTCTATGAAGCAGCATCTGCCTGTGGCATCAATTTACCCATAAGCTGATTTTCAGGGTCAAGATCCTTTCATGCAATAGTACCATTTTAAGAAATCAAATCCAACAGGTATTTCATTTTAAGAAACTGTGATGTAAAAAAATTAGAGATATATAAACATACTAGAGAACCATTTCATATTCAGAATACAACCGAAAGAAAACTAAATATTTAACCCAAGTTCACATAGCTTTCTCTTCCTCACAATTTCCAGATCAAACACTCAAACCATCCCTACTACACCTACAACCCCAATCACAACAAAAGCCATAAACGCAACACCAATGAATACATGAGGTGCAGCACTGGTTGGCGCTGCTGCTGGCGCTGATGCTAGATTATTCATCTCTGGAGCAAGAGCGGGTGCCGGAGCAGGGGCTCCATGATCTTTATTAGGATGAGCATGAACCTTCACAGTTATCTTCAATCCCTTGTCACAGTTCTCCTTAACACCGCTAATGAAGTAGAACATACCAGCAGGGTTCAGAGTGACCTCCGTTACGTTAGCCTTGAGTGGATTTGATATGTCACAGCTCTCAAACGCCTCCTTTGTCACTTGCAGGACTGGAGGGTCGAAACTCTTGGATGTGCTCGTGTTCCATTCTGTGAAACGTCACAAAATGTTAACAACTCTAACAATGAAGAAGAAGAGTAAATACGAAATGTAAAAAGGATAGAAAGAAATTACTAAGAACATCGCCAGCGGTAAAATGGTGTCTGTGAGTCCACTTGGTCAAGTGATCGGAATTTTGGACTGTCCAACCATCGACCGTGACTTCTCTCGCTTCGGAGAGAGCAAACAGCAGGAAGAGTAGGGAGAGAGCTGGAAGGCAGATTGTCTTGGAAGCCATTGATGATGATGATTCAAGTTTGAAGTTTCAAGTTTCAAAGCAGAAGAAGGATGATGAGTAGGGTTTCGGTTACTATGTGGAGTTGGTTTTTATAGCAGTCAAGGGGTCTATGTTTGGAGGACCCGAAGCTGCTAATGACGGCCACGTACGCGTATCGAAATGAAACCTCCGAAAATTATACAGCGCACCCGGGTATATCCACCGTCCATTTTGACCCGTCACAAAAAAAAAAAATTAACGGTGGAGATGACGGGTGCGCCGAATAGGCTCCTATGAAACATCAGGGTTGGATGGTTCTCCTGGGCTGTAAATGTGAATTCAAACATTGTGCATTGAAGGAAAATGTTAAACGGCTATTCATTTTTCCAAGGAGTAGAACAGTCTTGGCTCATAAATTTATGAAAACATCGTTGTAGAAAATGTGATTGATATTCTACCTTTTCAACTGTGACTTTGACCTAAATGTGCATGAAACCCCAAGTTCTTTGATTTTTCCCTTATTTTGCAGCTAAATATGGGATGAAATACGAGTGATCTGTGCAAATTTGCAAACAAATTGAAGCCAGTGCCAGTCCTGCTTGTGTCTCTAAAAACCAGGGTCCCCTTGCTTGATTGATTTGAGAGTAGCATTAGATTGGTGAAATTAAAATCATTTATCTTAAGGGATTATGTTATATTGGATTATTGGTTCATGAACGAAATTTGTCCTCTTAAATGCCAATCCTTTTTCACTGATTCTATCATTATGGTAAATACTCTCCCCTTTTAGAGAAAGAAGATAAAATAAGGTTTCAGTTACAGATACAGATAATTGAACAACGGGTACAAGCATTTGGGACGTTGATGACGGCGGTAGATCAAGCTGTCGGTAACCCGGACGGAAAGTACATCCGGCAAGTACCAGGGTTCATACTCTCTTCCAAGAAAATGAAAACTACTAGCTCACTGGTCTATAGTGAGCTACATCACTAGAATACTGAAAGAAGACAGTAGTGTTGCATAGAGATAACAAATCATACAACAAATCTTTGGAAAACTCTAAATGATTTGATTCACCCAGTTTTTAAGGACACGAGTCAACTAATACAAAACAGATAAACCGAAGCGCAGCAAACACGGGTTCATAACAGTATGTGATATTTAAGCCAATCCACACAAAAGACACATCATGAACAATGAACTTATTTCAGGAGAGTCTTGACAATTGACTTCACATTCAGCTTTTTCAGGTCTGTGTAGGACTGCCCGCACCCAACAAACATGACCGGGGCTCCAGATATATAGACCATGGACAATGCAGCTCCAACCTACATTATGTATGTGTTCAGTTATTCAATTATCTAAGCAGCAAAAGAAATACAGGCACAACACGTTTAAATATCCAAAATCGTTTGAAATTTAGCAGTTTGCTTACCTTATCATCAATAGTATCAAACTTTGTGAGCAATATTCCATCTATCAATCTGGGGTTGGGTGAAGGTGATAGATCAGCCAGTTTCTGCAAGAACAGTGTAGGCGGCTTTAGTGAGAAAACAATGATACAGCAAAAAGCATAAACTGGGATAGATAATACTAAAACAAAAACTGGGATAGATGATACTAAAACAAATAACAAAATGAGAATGAATATAAAAATCAAACCTGATTAAACTTGGAAAGCTGATCAACAGCATCATTCCCAACCAGTGCCTCCCCAACAAACAAGACAAGATCTGGATTGTTCATGTATATAAGCTTTGACAGGGCCCTCATTAATGGTTCATTATCCTGAAAGGAACAATAGTAGATAACTTTAGAAAAATACAGCAACGGACTCGATAACAAAAGCAATTAAAAGAACTAGAAACAAACACAGCTATTATAGCACCATATATTTGCTCAACTATTGTAATAAGAACCAAATAACACAGTACCTGCATTCGACCAGCTGTATCAACTAGAACCACATCAGAGCCATTGACTTTGGCTTCCTGAATTGCTTCCTTTGCGACAACAGCAGGATCTTTCTCATATCCCTTCTCAAAAATAGGGATCTGAAACAGAAAAATTGGATACATGTTAGTCATTTCAACCAAGACAGTAATATAGTTAATTTTATCATCTCAAACTAAAATCCACCCAAGTGAATGTGAATGCCTCAATGTCATATACCTGGAGTCTACGTGCATGAGTACGCAGCTGCTCAACAGCCCCTGACCGAAATGTATCACAGGCAGCCATCATAACACTGACCTGATGCTGCTGGAGCCAATAGGCAACCTGGGAAGAGAAATTTGTCAATTAAACCATTTGGATGAAAAGGGATTCACTTATGACACTACAAGGATTCAGCTCAACCTTGGCCAAATTAGTAGATTTCCCCACTCCATTGACACCAACAAAAACAACTACATACGGCTTCCTCTGCTCCTTGGCAGCATGCACATCCCTCAGTATATCAATAGAGCGCCTAGGAGTTAGAATGCGAACAAGAGCTTCTTCCATTGCAGCCTGCAGTAATGTTTTCGCCCCTGATGTTAGTCTTCCAAGTTCCAAGTCATAAAAATTAGAAGAACCAAGCTAGTAGATGAAAAGGACTGAGTTGACTAACCTGGACTGTAGAAGATACTCTTGTAAATGAACCCAACTTTTTACCCTCAAGACTAGCTGCCACTGATTCACAGAGCTTCTCAGCTATCTCCTCAGCCTAAGTATGAAAAAGCACAGAAAACAAATTAGATGCTCCATAAACAAACTTCAGCATAAGGACAGGAATAATGCTAAAAGTCGAGAAGAACGTACCACATTCTTGGTCATGACCCTATCCTTGAGAGCTTTCAAAGCTGGTTCCAGATCCGACTTCTCCAAGTTTGCCTTGCCTGCAATACTGAATACAAACAAGAAAAATATGCATAAAAATGATGTAACAACCTAATAGATCGACTACATATTCATCAGGAAATAAGAAGTTTGAAATGTTAAGACATCTCAACCACAAGTATTCTCAGTTCTCACCCAGTCAACTATTGATTTTTCACATAACAGGTATCACAATTTCAAAAGCTCAGCTCGCTAACTTCAGACACATGACCGAACTGAGGCATACTTCCTCTCAGACTCATTATCTTATTCAATCACATTCTTAAAAAAAAATTGCAGCACTATTAGGCAACACAATACTAAGTACTAACAATAGTAAAGTATATAAATGTACCTCTGGAACATAGATGAAAACCACCCTTTCTTCTTTGAATCAGGCTTGCTTTCCTTTCCAACTTCCTCTTCCTCTTCAGCCTCACTTTCACTACTGTAATCCTCTTCCCGATCCATCATACTTTCACCGTGATCTGCTGCTACAGCCTCATAATTGTTATCTACATTCTCACCCGCAGTATCTGTAAAATCCAATTTTGACTCAGGCGACTCTTGAGGTGAATCATCCCAAACTCTATTTTTCTTGGTCATCTTCTTTTTTGGCTCAGCCTTCGAGCCCTTGCTATCAAGGGTAGCAGTTTTTTCTGTCTTCTTTCCAACCTTAGATCTAGACTTAAGCTTATTTACATCAAAAGCCCCAAGATTGGAACTAGTGTTCTCTTTTCCGTTAGCAGTACCAACTACATTAGATTCTTTGCTAACAACATGATTACCATTGGAGATTCCATTCTCCAATTTAAGGCCTTTCACAGCATTGCCATCCCCACCATCATTAGCCAAACCACCTTCATTACTTTTCTTGTCTCCTCCTAATCCAGCCTTCTGCACCTGCCCTTGCTTCCTACTATTACTCACAGCCTTCTGCACCTTCATTACTTTTCCGTTAGCAGTACCACCTGCTTGGACTTCTTCAATTCCTCAGCGCGAGCCTCAGCCTCCTTCCTCAGTTGTCGAAAAGTTTCATCAAAATCATTATACACTGTCCTCTTTGGATCATAAATCTCCGTGAAACTCTGCTTCACCATCGCAAGCAGATCATCCACATACAGGAGATGGAGGATCTTCTGGTAAACAGCAACAAACACGAGGCCAAGCTCATTATGGAAGGTCCATTTGAGCGTGTAAGCTGCCCCTGAAGCCGTATAATCAAACGATGCTGCACCTGATCGCTCCTCCAAAAGACAGGACCGGATCAAGGTATCGATCGGCGATCCTTTAAGAGCATTTCCAAGCTCTCTACAGGTCCAGAGGATTAATCCTCCTCTAGTAAATATCAGTAATTGTTCTAACATCTTCAATCAACTTCTGCAATCAAATAAATCAAAATTTCAATAGAGATTTGCATGATAACATTATTTTCAATTAAATTACAAAATCATATCATTTCAACATCATCATGCTTATTACAACCACACATTAACCAGATCAAATCAAACATCTTTCAATTATATAAACATTAACGCAATATTAAGATTCAAAATTTCCAATGGCCTTTCTTTCCATATTGTAATTCCTTTGCAAAAGATCATATCCAAAAAGAGATAAATGTTCAAGAAATTTGTAATCTAAATTCTAAATACCCAGAAATTCACACAAATCCATCGCCAGTGAAACCATCGATCTATGAAATAAAAAAATAAGGGAAAATCATATAATAAAACACAAACCTGTATCGGATTGGAGCTCTGAGAACGTTGTGAGTGGAGTTCAGAAAGCTAAAAAAAAAATGATCTGGAAGAGAATGAATGGAATTAAATTGGGGATTTTTATGAAGGTTTGGTTTTTATATATACGGGGGTTCTTGAATAAGGGTAGTTTCGGGAATTCGGGTGTTTTTAGTCTTCAATTTTGACTTGTTTCTTGGCTCTTGACTGCGGACACGCTTTTTGGAGTCTAAACGAGTAGACGGTTAACGGCAAGGATCAATCTTGGAACGGAGCAATTATGATAGGTGTTTCCGAGAAAGGATGGAGGAGTCTCTCTGGTTTTATATGTTTGTGGTTTGGGAATAATTCTATATGTTTGTATTGGTTCGTGTAATCGCGTCGATGTTGATCCGCGATCGAGTGCGTTTATTTTAACTAGGATTATGAGAGAGTCACTCATTATGCAATTGATGTTGTATATGGTGCATGGTTTGCTCTCAATCAGGTTAGACATTGCAGCATTAGCTACTCCCCCTGAGAGCACCGCTAGTACTGCTCTTCCATTCAGATAAACAATCACGATGTTGTCTGTATACCACTGCAAAAAGATAAATAAATAAATAAAGAGAGAAGGCTAGATCAAGGCCCAATAGAACTAGTGGACTCCGCGCTTGTGCAATTAAGAATCGTGCTTACCGACCAAGCCCGGTTACGTTTCCCTTTGGGCCACAACAAATATATATCTCTCTCCTCCGTTGCACCACTTTCAAGTCACCGTACGTGTCATCGGAGTTGAGTGTTTGCCACCAAGTGGTGTTCCGGATCCCCTCTTTGTTGCAGCATTGTGTGCCATTCGGCTAGGGTTGTGCCGTTGTGATGGATTTACTTCTTCTTTTAAAAAGGGTAATGTAGGTTGGCTTGCTAGGATGACATTATCCAATGTGAAACACCTAGAGCATTGCAATTCGGTGCGTCTCTCTCTCCCTCATTTTCTTAAACACCATGCTACTAAAGTCACATATAGACGATCTTATTTGGGTTTCCAGATTCCAAACTTGTGCTGCAGTCAGGCCCATACCTCAGGGGAGGCTTGAGAGGCCGCCGTCTCATGCACCACAAATTCGAGGGCATTAAAAGAAAAATTATATGTGTACATACATATAGTTTTCATAAAAATGTTAGATATTTTTTTCTTTCTCGGTTTCTCGGCGTTTATCATACTTGATCAATATTACAATATTTTATAAATTCATATTCAAGATTGTATATTTACTGTGTATATACGTATCTTGTAATCGATAAAATTTCTTTTTGCAACATTTTTTTTTATCGTATTACCGTTTGAAGACATCATTGTCAAGATTCACATTACATCTTCAAATCTCAAGTTAGCTGCAATAGTATTTAAAGGGATCTCAAGCAATATATACACGATCGAGTACCCTAGATGTATGCCCGACTGCTCTCACATCATCCAAGTCATGGTTTTAGATAGATATACTTAATATATCTTGATCGGATACGAACAACAAGAAGCTATGCTTCATATACAATAATATAAGCTAATAGTAATTATATTATATATATATATGGGTCAAAGCTAGCCGATGCCGTAGCCGTCGGGACCTGACCGATCAATATTAAATATTGCCTGATCTTAGGATCTAGCTTAGGATCTTTCTTGTTAGCTGTGATTATCCAATAATTAAGTGAATCTTCTATATATATAATCATGGTAATATTTGTCTCCGCTCACTCGGGTCAATTACCTTGATATATATAGTTTATGTTAAATAAACTAATTGATTGTTAGATCGAATGATTTGAACATCTTAACAACTTTGACTTGATCGAGATCGGCCATATATGGACATTCAACGATATTTCTTTCCAGCAGCAAGCCGGAACTGTTGGTCCGGTGACGGAAATTTATAATCACAAATCTATATATATGAATAGATTGGAGAAGCTTCCAGTCCAGTCACAAAAACAATAGCATCCAGTTAATTTCATTTTGAAATGAAAAAACTACTGCTATTATAACAGTTAGGAGCAACATACAGCAGCAAACCACTAATTCAAGCAACGCATACAGTAGTATGTATAGCAAATAGCACATCTCGGAAATCATGGGCATCGATCTTGAATCGATCTTGATCATGATGAATGCATGCATCTGAGCCAGACTTTATAGATAGAAGAACAACTATATTTATATACATATATTGAAGATGGATGCATGGGATAAGTCTGACTCGATCTGTCGACTCCATACTCGATCAATTGTCTGACCGACCGATTCTGGCATGGTGCTATAGTTATATTGCGTACCACTATTACTTTCGCACATAGCACAACACCCTGTAGTCAGTGAAAATCAAGCTCTCAAGTATTAGGATATAATGGTATTGTTCACGTCTAAATTTTGATTCATTGATGAACACCTTTACCTAAAAACTTTGGGATCCTTCATTACTTCAAGCCCTTGTTGGCAACAATTAGTGTTCGTTGTTAATGATCATTGTGTATATATCAATACACGGTTCTCAGCATTTCTCCTATCAATTAACTGGGTCGAGGTCTGAGTTAATCCTATCAATCATGCTCACACATGCACACGATTACAAATTCACGACATGAAAAGGTTCAAGAATTGCACCAGATCTATTTTGCATGGCCAATGCCACTGTGCCTGTCTTGATTGACACTTTAAGAAGTGGTACCAAAAGCAATTTCATGCATGTTTGATATGGCGGCATGCCTAGATGCCAAAGCAAAATTTATATGAATCCATCTTAACCTAAAAGCCAAAAGGAACGAGCTAGCTAGCTTGGACCGGTAGTAAGGGGTTGATCAAGTACAATAATGAAAGATGAGACTACTGACTACATTTCCAGGCTGGCCTTGAAATACTACTCTATAATTCTATTGAATGGTCAGACTCAGTACTTCTAGCATTCCATATGATCCAAGATTATATTGAAATTCTATGACAATTGAAACAAACATATCCTCAGATATTATTTGTTACAAATTTTTATATCTATTATATTTTCAGATATATGAAAACGAGCTAATTTATTTAAGAAAAAAACAGCTTACAACTAAATGTCTAAATGAGAAGCAACTGATCAAGTTTTGTCAATCATATATGTATAATGTGCAGAAAGATAGATTTGTTTCTATTAGCTAGCCAGCAATCGGGCTAGCTAGTGATTAGTTAATTGATCTATCTTAGTGGGTTAACTTAAAGAAGTATATAATTATAGATTTGTTGAACAAATTAACCAATTATGTCGGACCATTGATGTACAAGAAGTCCATTGATGGAAGGAACTCGATCGACCAAAACTTTCCAAAACTTTGCTGACGAGCAAAGCCTGAAACTAACCCATTAACCACCACATAGCTAGAATATTGCAAACTCGATCAATTACATATAACATATGGGTTGAAATTCATGAATAATGATGAAGATGAGAGTTGATATTATAATGGATAGAGACTTGGTGTTGGCTTTGTGCACTATTAAGGGTCTTTTTTGTCAGCTACATACATATTCGTGGAGTAGTAGTACTTGTCGTATACGATCAACGAATCAAACGACGCATACAGCAGGCCAGTTTTGGAGCATATAATAGAGAAAGACATGAAAGAAAGAACTTATATCTTCTAGGGGAACACCATGCATCTTCATCTATATGGTTTGAAACTTTGGATTTGGACCACAACCTCACACACTACTCGATCTGTTGAGTACATTGTCAAATTAAGCAGCGGCTGCAGTCACTTAGCTTCAAAGAAACATCTGCAAGTTTACAATATAAGCTATAACATTGACTCGAGGATTATAATACAGATTCAAAGAGATGTTGTTCCTCATCTCTTGTAATCTATCAGATGATGCCAAGCTTCTATTTTATATGTAGGCTCCGATTATGAAGGCGTTATGGAATGGTTGACATAGCTAGATGGGTTGTTTGAACGATATATATTTTATATCATACAGAACAGAACAGTACAACCATGCCTGTATACAGGTAGTCGATAGGAAAGTGCTATTAGCTAGCTAGCGAGACAGAAAGAGTCTTGTGAGGCATTTATGATGCAAGCGAGGACATAAACCAAAACCAACTAAAGCCTTCTATTGCATGTATAGATTGCTTTAATTTTAATCAGGATCTGCGAGGCAATACATGACCCAGCTCACCTCTCATGACTCTCTCTCTCTCTCAAAATCTGGACATATGCGCAGAGATTGAGATCGGAGAGAGAGAGTGAGAGGAAGCTAGCTGGTCCACCACCAAAGCAGCTACCTGCAACTTGCAGTTGTGTAGTATTGCAGTAACATACATCAGAGATCCCTACCGGTATATATAATTGAAGCTCCAGCTAGTTAACTTTCAGTATACCTCTATATATCTTTCTCCTTATTCTCAGGTATTCGATATCTCTCTGTGTCTGAGTCTGAAAGAGAGATACATAAATCTCTCTAACCTTCAAAGAGCGAGAGAGATCAGAGAGAAGCCACGCTTGAGAATAGTCGCAATGTCGTTAGTACACAGCAACAGTAGCACTGCCATTATGATCTTCTTTTACTCCATATTAGTGTTCATGTTGTCTCTAACAACCACCACCATCAATGTGGCAGCGACGGCGAAAGAGCAAGAGCTAGATCGAATTACAGCGCTGCCGGGACAACCGCCGGTTTCGTTCTCACAGTATTCTGGTTACGTCACCGTCAACAAGAAACATGGCCGTGCTCTCTTCTACTGGTTCACTGAAGCCACTGCTTCTCCTCATAACAAACCTCTCGTTCTTTGGCTCAATGGAGGTTAGTATATACTCAGTACTTGCTAGCTAACCGGTAATTACCATGCATGATTCCATGTCCTGTTTGATTACATTATCTATATATCCAGCTCAAGTTTCAAGTAAATATAATCATTTCCTTATCACTAGGTTATTTTTAGATCTTCTTGAGTTCTGGTATCTGGAAAATTGTAGGACATGAAATATACTAACCGTGAAACTTGCAGGACTCATTAAATCCGGCCTTGAATAATCGACCATTGTGTTTTCTCTATTACTTTGTTCATGCTATTCAACTGTTTATTTATGATTCTAGCTGATAGGTGAGTCTTTTATTATGTGTGAGTCAGTGAGTGATATAAGGGGGTTTCTCATTGATGCCAAAATGATGAACAAACTATTTTCTGGTCCTCCAAATTGAATGATCCATCAATTTGCAACCCACCTATTCTGTTGATCCTTAGTTGGTGCTCAATGCATGTTCGTTCATTATCTGTCGCACGTGTTGCCAAGATCCCCCACGTGCCGCCCCCCTAGCTAGCTTTACCATATCTCCATTGACATATAGTAAGGCGCACTTCAGTGGAAACTGAAAAGGTGAGCAGCGCCCAGAAACTGCCTAGCTTGCTCTTACGTACTGATAGAGAGAACTCACCAAAAGATAGATGCATCAGAAACTTATATGCATATATGGACTAAGTCTTTGTGTGTTCTCTTCCTCTTGAACTCTCTCCACCTCTCTGTGTCTCTATGTCTTTTTAGGGTTTTATTCCTTTTGCTTCTATTCAGAACTGTGCGTACGTAGTAGTCCCCAGTTTAAAAGTGTGTGGCTGCAGAAAACACAGTCGAATATTTCTCGTCATCTTTTCTGGTTAATTCTTTTGTCGTTGGTTCGTGGCCTGTATGGTATAGTTGTTGCTTGTTGGGTGTGATCGATACACCAAATTCCAACCACAACAAAACTACAAAAGTGAACCAACTTTTCCATTCCCACTACTACATTGAGTCTTTGAATCTGTGCATTTCATATTGTCCAAGCTTGTAAGAAAGGGTTTATCTCTCTGACGTCGTCTCTGTGTTCTTCCTTTCTGTCAATCACGCTTGCTCACAAGAGATGATGGTGATAAAGACGTCGCGTTTGTGGAGTTTTGCTTCTATGGAACTAGTGAAAGATACAAATCCATTATACATTGTTTCAAACTTGGAATCTCAAGCCTATATATTAGCACTTGCTTGCTAGATGATCACCATAGTTTAAATAGAGTGGATTAGGTGTTTCTCTTTTCAAAATAGTTGACTTATAGCCTCTTGATTTTACTGATATATTAAAAATTCTTGTATGCACGACATGCAATATGTGTTCTCATACAAACTCACTTTAACTCATTTTCACTATAGTGAGTTCATGTTGAATGACTTTGAAATAAAGAGTTTATTACATGTTTTTTTTAGGAAGAGAGTTTATTACATGTTACGTAATCAAATGAGTAAAGATTTCTTAGCTTGCACATCCAATGACCAAATAAACTTTCTTCTAGACCTTTTGATCAAAACTAACTAGTCACAAGTGTAGTTAACTATAATCTACGAATGTAAATGCTGCAGGACCAGGTTGTTCATCAGTGGCTTATGGAGCATCAGAAGAAATTGGCCCATTTCGGATAAATAGAACCGGTTCATCTCTTTATCTCAACAAATATTCATGGAACCGAGGTAAAATATATGCAACGAAAACCAAACCAATCAAAAGTTTCACTGGATTAGTACACAATACTATTACATACATGACATATAGATTCATTGTACTGAATTACATAAAAGTTTCACTGTTGTTACTGCTGCACTTGCAGAAGCGAATATTCTCTTTCTTGAATCTCCTGCTGGTGTCGGTTTCTCATATACAAACACAACCGCTGACCTTATTGATTCTGGGGACAAAAGGACAGGTAAAGAGATTGAAAACAACTTCTACATTTCTAAATATTACAACTATAAATATTTTCAAGCTTCAAATAATCCTCGATCACCTTATGTTATGTGGTTGTCACACACAGCTCAGGATGCTCTAACCTTTTTGCTCCAGTGGTTATCAAGATTTCCTCAATACAAATACAGAGAATTCTACATTTCCGGGGAGAGCTATGCAGGTACATCAGAGTTAGTTAGATTTATAATCATCGCAAAGGAACTGTAGTACTTACACAACACTATTGCATATATATGCAGGGCATTATGTTCCTCAGTTGGCCAAGGAAATTGTCAATTACAATAAAGCACATTCCCATCCCATTATCAATCTGAAGGGATTTATTGTAAGTTGACATCGATCATCGACTCGAATAGTAAATCCCAAAAAGAAATGTATGGTTTGGAGTTCATGCATGAACTTGATGATGACTTCAAAATACTAATGCAGGTGGGCAATGCTGTAACAGACAATTATTATGATAGCATTGGAACCGTGGCATATTGGTGGACACATTCTATAATATCTGATCACACCTACAGATCAATCCTCGACCACTGCAATTTCACAGCCGATAAATCAACAACACAATGCGATGACGCTGTAAATTATGCCATGAACCATGAATTTGGAGATATTGACCAGTACAGTATTTACACACCATTTTGCTTGACACAGATTAGTAACTCCACAAGGAATCTAAGGCTGAAAAACACTCTTCTGCGCCGACGTGGGTATGATCCGTGCTCTGAGAATTATGCAGAGAAGTACTATAATCGGCCAGATGTACAGAAGGCAATGCATGCAAATATTACTAAAATCCCATACAAGTGGACTGCTTGCAGGTCTATATGGAAATTCGATCTGGTTATCTTAAAAATACAATTTGAGGAAACTTGTTACTAAGTTTTGTATTGGCATGCAGCGATACTCTTATCAAGAATTGGAACGATTCAGAAGATTCCATGCTGCCTACATACAAGGAGCTGATGGCAGCTGGTCTAAAACTCTGGGTTTTCAGGTAACTCACATTTCATCTATTGTAAGTCATTTGGTGTTCTAGTATGTATATGTATTTAAACCTGGATGACCCTTAGAGTGCAACATTGTATATATTGATAGCAAGGAAACCAACAACTACTACTGGTAGCAATTGCCAGTTTGCCACAGCATGCATTGATCTAAAACTGAACTTGCCAGCAAAATTTTAAAGGACAAAATCACAAGCAGAAATAACATTTATATACCTTTCTGCTGATCTTATATGCAGCGGGGACACAGATTCAGTAGTACCAGTGACTGCTACTAGATTTTCTCTTAGTCATCTCAACCTTACTATCAAAACCCCATGGTATCCATGGTACACAGGAGGCCAGGTATTACTGAAAACGAAAACTCATGAGATCAATTTCATTTGTTTACCATAATATATTGTGAAATAGTCAGAGGTGAAGAAACTAATTAGTTGGAGACGTACACTTCTTTCATTCTAAGGTGGGAGGATGGACAGAAGTCTACCATGGCTTAACCTTTGCAACTATACGAGGTGCCGGCCACGAGGTTCCACTGTTTCAGCCAAAGAGAGCTTTCGTGCTTTTCCAATCATTTTTAGCAGGAAAACAATTGCCAAGACCTAATTGACATAGATGTTACTCAGAAATACAATTTGGGTGATGCTAGGCGCGCAATTAGTTTAGGAACCATTTATTCAAAATATATCTTACATATATGTATTCAATTTTAATTAATCTATATAGATCAAAGTGAATTGTGAATTTGAATTTGTTTTGTTATTACTATCAAATTCTACAATGCAAAGTACAATAAAATGTACGTATCTCTTCTGAAGGTCTCTTCTGAAGTTCTGATAAACAATATGCTTATTTTTTACAATCAAACAAATTTCGCATGCATGACGATAATCTCTTTAAGATCTATTTCGCTGTATGAACGTATATAACAAATTAACAATACACAAATCAATACCATAGTAATAAAGAAGACAAGAAATTAAACCACTAGTATAACATTAACACGTACCTCGTGCTCAATGTGGCCAATACCTCTCCCAATAAGAAGAAACTAAGAAAGCAACGTCAGAGACAAACATGAACATACACACATCCGATCCTCTCAATGTATAGGAAACTTCATTCCTTAGAACATCCTCAAAACTAATGTTTCAACCAAATTTCCATAATCTTTAAGGGAAATTAAGCTACCTTTCATACTAAAGACTCGAATCCAGTGCTGAAACCCAGTTCCAGTACTTGCGCGTGTAACACGTCTCAAATCAAAAAAACAATGATGCGTCGTTCGATTCTTGTGTAAAATATATGCCATGCTCCCATTCACAAACAACATAGTGAACAAACGGAAGACCTGATTCAAGTGTGTTGATTGTGTAATCTAGTGTCCACTGCTTTCTGTTGTAATCTTTCATTACCCATATATCAATTTTCTTACTTGACGTAGTATCCACAAGAGCAATAGATCCCCGCAAAGTAATCAAGTGTAAGCACATGTTCGAGTTTTGTAATATGGGAAGAGGAGTCAGGTTAAACGAAAGTAGGATGCATATTCCTTCTTTCGGATTTATATCGCATATATGTTCAACTCCCTTTCCCTTGAAACCACTGCACAACCAATGCATGTCTCCATGGGCGCACACATTGTTCATGCAATGAAGATTCCAATACGGAAGCACATATGGTATCTCTCGCCACAAGCTTGTCCTTAATACCAGCACCTCAGCTACCATGCGTACTTTATCATCATTATTCTCATCATCGCCGTCCTTATAATCGTAATCGTAATCATCGTCCTCGTCATCATGATCATCAGTAATTCTTGAAACGCGAATAATCTTGTGAAAAGCAAGGTTTATCATCATGTATGTGCTTGAAGCAAAACAAGTTGTTGAAAACAAAATGAACATTGTAATGATACTCGTCTGACATGGACAAAATCTCCGAGGCCTTAATTGTACCTGATCTGCCGTCGTATCTCAGTAATTCCAAGGCTGTTACTGTAATCGGTAAATCCGCGTTTATTCTTGGTATGGTACGTCGAACAGGACGCATAAGTAGAGGTGTTTCCGCAACAGCTTCTGTGGCAACATTTGACAGTGTCTTGGACGCGAGGCTGATTGACTTGGTAGAACAGTCGAATGTTTGAAACCAGTTCTTGGAGTCACATTCGAGGTGACAAAGTGGCCTGAGATGTAGTCTTTTAAGGATGTTGATGAGGATTTCCGGGGGGACGTCAGTCAACTCTGTCCTTCTACTCTGCTTGTACTTGTGGATTCTCTTGGTTTTCACCATCATCATGCATCCAGTTTAGTTTTGGAGTATAATGAAGGCCAGGGCTCCCCCTTCATATTGCACTATCTCTTCTCTTGTTGGATCCCGTTCACTGTCCCGTTTTGATTGGGATTGTAAAACCAAATACGTTCAGAAAAAGAAAAGAAAAAAAATAAACTACGGAATAAAAGCTATAGTAAGTACCCGATTAGGAATAGGTCAATGTCATGGTTAACGGAAGACTCTTCAGCTCCGCAAAATCGGTATAACCTTTTGGAGACATCAAACTCCCATGAACACTCAAGATTCGCCTACTGGCCCAGAACCCATACTCACTTCTAGTAGTTGGACATATTACACGATTGGCGGAAACACTTCTTGTGCCGTCTTGGTTTATGAAAAACAAAAACAGGCTCCCATTCACCACAAACAGCAAACAAACACTTAAACTCAAAACCTAAATCTTGAATTGAATGTACAGAAATACAGATAGCACTCCATGTTCTTCTCCATTCTATCTTAGGGTTAGGGTTTTTATTTCTTCGATCTCAAAGCTATATATATAAGGATCATTATATAGGGCATCATGGATTTTCCTATTACGTACGTTAGGGTTTTCTGCTTTGGGCCTTGGGTTGGTGAACTAAACAATTAATTCTTCAATATTAATTTGCTTTGATACGGAGTTTAGGGTTTATGGTTACCTTCCATTGGGGTTTAACGTTGGAGAGTCAATGAACCCTTTAAAAAAGAGAAAAAAAAAATTATGATCATGTCCTATGTTTAATATTTTTAAGGTTTGGTGGAGAAATCCAGTCCGGACACTGATGGCCTTCTTTAATGGGCTCAGACCCAAAGTAGCATAAAATCATGCAACTCTCATCTAGTCAATCTCTATGCCTTAATTTGCAATTTTGCGTGATCAAGGAGACTGAAATATTTTCATTTTATGTGGTTATTTTTCTTCTCTGTGTGACTCTGTCATCAAGCTGCCTATATATTCTACACAACACTCTCCAGTATCAGAAATCTTCCAATATGTCAAGGCAGACAAGGCTGGTAATGGAGTTTGACTGTTTCTAATCTTTTCCCCTCTGTGCATATCAAAGGGAAGCCATTCCACTTTGTTGTTTTTTATGATATAGAATTGAAGATTGATGTTAACCACCAAAAACATCAACTTATGTACACCCATCCCATACAATGAGACAATCGACAAGAAATGAAGCCAGACCTTGACCTCTCTTGCTAAACCACCCCCAATCTAATTACTCAAAAACCCTCACATTATACAGGACTAATGGGAAACATGGGTTTACAGGAAAACTTCTTCTCTTTCTCTCTTCTCGGTGAAAGATCAAATCTTTAAACAAATGGGGGGGTGGGGCCCACAAAAGTTGGTTTCATGGTCTTCTTCACCCCTGAGAATGTGTTTTAAGAGCAATTCCCAGCAAAGGAGGGTATTTTGCAGTGGACTTGGCTCCAACCTCTGGTCTGTTTGCATTTTACCAGAATGGTCCCAGCCTTGCATGGAAATGACTGAGCTTTCTGAGGGGCAAAAAAGGGAAATTGGGCATCTGGTATTGGATCTCATTAACTTCTGTGGTGCCTCCAACATCACTAAACAGAGGAAAAGGCTATGGAAGCATGCCATCATCAACTGTTACTGGCTAGGAAGGTAGGCAGGCGCTGAGAGAGAGAGAGAGAGAGCTGGTGTCACACAAAAAGTCCAGATTGTAGGTGGTGGATGGCATCTTCCTCCATTGATTGAGAGAATATGAATAGAATTACCAGCCTACCCTCCCCCAACATAGACAAGCCATTGATGAATTGATTTGTGCCAACTTTTGTGACTGGCATGAAGCCAAAATTGGGACTTGTTCTTCTTTTCTTATGAAAGCTGCGTGGGGTTAAAAACAGGAAAGATGATTGAGTGGGAGAGAGGAAGAGCAGCCTTGGAATCAAAGGAAAACCAGATGGAGGAGGGGGGCACTATGGTAAATAGGCATCGAATTGACCTGCTGGTGGTGTAATAACATATCACACCAGCACCGCCACCATCATCCAAAGCCTAAAAATAAGGTAAGAAGAGATTGTAGCTATAGCAACAACAACAACTGCAACAAACAGAACAGCAACATCCCCCGTATTCATTTTTATCTCTTTCTTTGCCTGCCTTTATTTTTTATCATCATCAGCCAAGGCAGAGACCCATCTTCAGTGCCTACTCTCATTTTCTCTCTCTAAAAACCTCTCTGTCTTTCTCTCACATCATCACAGAGAAAATTGCACATCCAAAGAAACCCTTCCCCATCAAAAACAAAGAGGAGTCCACACCCAACTCCTTCTCTCTCCCTCTCTAACTTCAATGGCCCAGCTGGACCAAAATTTATGTAGAAGAAAGAAAAACAAAAAAGGAGTGAAAGAAAGAGAGGAAAAGAAAGAGATGATAGTTGTCTTCAAATGTCCTCCTACCAAACCCACCACACCAGCCAGCTCTCCCCATAAAACTAACAACACCAACATCATGTCTGCCAGAAATGCCCTTCTGCAACCCCCCAAAAAATCCCATCTTCTTCATCACTGTCTTTCCAAACCAAGGATTTATATATTTTTCACCGAGTTATGTGGGCTCTTTTGGGTTTTTTCTTGTTGTCCTGGTCAGAGTTTCACAGAGAAAACAGGAAAGCAAGAAATTTCTCCTCCCTTACTTCTCTTCTCATATCCCCTTTATTATTTTCTTCCTTCCTTGTCCTTGTTGCTTCTCTCTTTCCTCTCCTTTTATTATTTCCTTCCTCTCCTTTTCATCACCCATTTCCTTGTGTCTCCCACCCTTTCTCTCTCTCCCTTTAATTCTTCGTTTCTGGGTTTTCTGTGAAAGTCCCTCTCTGATCTGATGAAGAAGATGAAAGGGGTTGTTCCTGTGGAGCATTCTTCGTATGCTCTGTATCAGGATTCCAGGGCCAAGTTTAAGCATCAGAGTCTTATGCAAGACTATGAGGAGCTCCAGAAGGTATATACTTTTTCTGGGTTTCATCAGATCTGTGTATGTTATTGTTTGTTTACCTGGGTTTTTGTAGATTCAGATGTTTATGTGATTGTTTTTGCTGTTGAGAAATTTGAGCTTATGCAGCTGGAATTGATCTAATGAGTAATCAGTGTTTTGGATCTTATTTGATTATTACGATCGTTTGTGTTCTCTTGTTACGATCTCTATTTGCTCTAGCTATGCAACTCTGCAATTATGTTACTTCTGTTTGTATATAAGTGAAGACCCTTAAAACTCAGCTAATTAAGTAGTAGTATTAGGCTTATTTGGAAGAGATTTGTACTAACCCAATTGTTTGTTTGGATTTATACGTGATTATGAGTAAAGTTGGCTCTCTACTGACCCTTCACCTCCTTTGGGTGGTATTTAGTCTATTATTTTAGGTCTGAATTTATATCAAGATATTTCCAAATTTCTGATTATTTTCTTGTCATTCTACAAAGTACAAACATTTGGTGGCTATTTATAATAATGTTATGTGTAAACCTCTTGCTGATTGTCATCATTTTAAGAAATGAAAATTTCATCAGATGCTAATAAGGATTGCAATTTGAACTATTGAGCTAATTGAGCTTGATTATGCAACTAAGGCCTCAGGTTCTTTCTTTGCAGGACACAGAGGCCATGAAGAACAGATTGGAGATGATGAAGCAGAAAAAGTCTGTCCTTACGGCCGAAGTCAGGTATAGCATATAGGTTCCACACCTTTCTATACTTTTTGATGTAGCATAGATTTGGAATGAAAAGAATGTATGGAAAGATATTGACTTGGTTGATGTTTATTTTATTGACTTTGCAGATTTCTAAGGAGAAGATACAAGTACTTGATCGGGAAGCAGTCCATGAACCCTAAACCGAAGCAGGACCTTGTGCAAACACACAATTTGAAAGTCCAGCGTAACAATGTTTCAAAGGGAAAGAATTACAGTAAGAAGGAATCTGCTTTGAGATATCCTGCTCCTGCAATGGATTTGAACCAAAGGGTACGAATTAATAGTGCAATCAATGTCACCTTGCAAAAATCTACTCCAAATTCTGACTTGAACCATAAGGCAAGGAATGTCAACTGGAAGGACACTACTCTGCATAACTCAAATCCAGTTATTGGTTTGAATCAGAAGGAAAGGATTCAGAGTGGGAAGGAATCAGTCAAGCGAAAAAATACTCCAGTTTTTGACTTGAACCAAGTTTCGGTAAACACATTGTAATCCTTCTAAATATTGTGCTTTTAAGTCCTGGTTTGATTTTTCAGTACAAGGAATGATGCTCTCCTTTGTTTCGTTCTGTCACAGCTAGAGGAAGAGGAGGAAATTCAAGCTAATTGTGAGCCATTGAGGACTGACGAGCCAAACAAAAGTATCCTTAGAGGGGGAATTGATGAGCAGCACAATGATATGAAGTTGCTGGTTTGCAGGACTATCGGAAATGGGTCGAACCGATCAGGAAAGAGGAAGATTACTTGGCAAGATCAGGTGGCCTTGAGGGTTTGATTACTTTCTTCTTGGAGAATTAGTACATTAAGAGGATCATATAGGGTTGAAAAGTTTGCCTAGCCTTGGCAGGCTATAGTTTAACTACACTATTCCTGTTTGATTTCTAGTTTCTTGCCCTTTTTAGTTTTACCTTTCGTCATTGTAAATTAAACATAGTTAACACATAATGAGAGTATATATAGATGAAATGGTGAAATTGTTTCTCAGGATTCAGAGCTTTGTACACTGCATTGTCGCTCGTCCAAGTTTTGTTCGTTTCTTTGTCCAGTTCTGAATCCTTAGCCTCTGGCTTTAGATGAATTGTACGAGCTTTAGATGAATTGTACGAGTCAACCACACATAATTTTGGTTAATTGGCCTCCTTTATAACGAGTTAGCTGTCAACAGTGTCTTCGATGAGGACAAGAGGTCAAGAAGAGGATTGGGTCAAGTTACAACCTTGATCAAGAATGTCACTGGGAACTTACTGTCATATGCATTCTACAAGAGCATTGAACCAACCGACTAAGCATGGAACAGAACAAGTCAGATCTACAAGTCAGATCTACAAAAGAATGTAGGAAAGGAATCTACAACTAAAATGTTGCTTGCTTATCAAAATTAACAAGGAATAACAAGCAGTCAGCAATGCCTTGGCCCCTGATATTTTCATCATCGATATGCCCTATTCGGTTAACTTTGCTTTGATCAACTTTTCACAAGCCTCCAATTTCCTCAAATTTTCTGCTGCCTCAGTAGCCCAGAATGATTCCACCGCAACTGAGGTTGTGATTGGCATGTTGGCAATTGCTTCTTTGGTCACATTAGTGGTTGGAACATTATTCTTTATAAATTACTCAAGCAGCCTACCAGCTTTTGTCTATTCACTAGTTCCCTGTGATGTCACGGCAACTGCGTTTGGAATGCTCACATTTGCTTCTTTGGTGTCATGAGTAGATTCCTGAAGATCCACAGTTTCTGCCTTCTCAGTAGCCACCAATGATGCCACAGGAATTGTGGTTGAAATGCTCGCATTTGCTTCTTTGATCACATTAGCGGCTGCAACACTAATCCCTGTATCTTGCTGAAGCCCTTTTACTGCTTCCTGCATAGCCCCGGATGATGAGACAGAATTTGTGGTGGGAGTGTTCACATTTGCTTCATTGGTGGTTTGCAATTTGTTCTTTCTTAGTTCCTTAAGCTTATCCATATGCTTCTTCCCGCTCCTATGTTTCTCCATCACCTTTGGATTGTTGCTACCAACTTTACAAATTTCACATAGGACCTGAAATCTTTTTGTTTTTGTTGGTTCTTCCTTTCTCTGCATCATGTGCACTGTTTTTACTTCTACATTGTTCCTTGAATCCTCTCCGCATTGGTCTTTCTGCACCGGCAGTTCCGCCTTTTTCTCTTCTGAAGTTTTCTCTTTTGAAATACCTGTATCTTTCTTGTCTGAACCATCACCGGCTTCATTATGGTCAAGCAAACCTTCTTTCTTGGCCCCTAATTGTGATCTTGCAGCAGCAGTGGTCTCTAAATCTTTAGGCTCAGAAAGTTTTGCACTACTCTTTGAAATTGGTGCATTGCTGGAGCTCTTTACTAGAATTTCAGCTCCAAGTCTCTTTTCGCTGGCCTTATGCCTCTTACCATTAAGGTGACCTTCAAATGTTTTCTCATCTATTACAGTAACTTGACACAGAGCACAACTCCATTCCTCCTTGGGTATCTTCTTCTTCTTCTTCACAGTATATTGATAAATCTCATTAGCACCCTCTGATGGTAGCTTTTTCCGCTTCAGTCCAGAAAGGTCTGGGTTGGGTTTAGCCTGCAGCAAAGCACTTATACACATAAGAGAACCATTTGATACTAAAGGCCTGGTTAATGTACAACTGAAATTGAACCACAGCTTCAAAAGGAAGGGTTTCATCCCCAAACAAGATAGACCAAAAGCTGCATGAGGGCAAGGGCAAGTTTCTAGAACGTTTGCGAAGAGAAGAGAGTATTTTCTTAGTTGGGTAGGTTAATCATTTGCCACAAGTGCATTCAAAAGAGTCTCTTATTCGTGTTTCAAACTCTACAAGCTGAAGATATTTTGCAAATTGCAAGGCTAAAAGAACTCAGAGATGAGTATAAAAGGTAATAGATAGCAGTAATATCTGACTACAGCATAAGGAAAATAAGATTTATCAGAATGAAACGGCATGAAACCACTGACAATGTGATGCCTGTAGAAGCTAATCATAGAACTTCAGTAAAGAATGTTACACAGCTAAATAAATTCTGGTCAAGTACAATTCTTAAAATCAATTTCTATATGATTTCAAAAATTCATGATCATGATCAAAACTCCACAATATTTGATAATTTCGCAAACTAGCTTTGCTCTCAAGACTATGATTTCGGCAAACTACATTACTTCTCATTAGATTGAAAATATATAACCAGCGGAATGCGAACAATCCGAAACTAATGCTGGGATGCAATTGACTATTCGCCTCGTCTTTAACCCTCGTTTATCATTTTCCAATCATGATTTCAAGTTGCCACTAACCACAAAGAAAAACGTCATATTTTAATCACTACTTGAGTGAAAATGTGACTGACTAACCAGAACGATCAACTTCTCATTGTTAAGCTCCGGACGACCAGCTGGCGCGGTCAACTCCTCGTTGACCTCCAAATTATCAGGCACAGGTTCCGGCAGCCGCGGCACCATCGCCAACGGCGAGCTACTCCGAGAGCTAAACCCGACGCGATGGTCGAAAGACTGGGCCTGCTGCATTGGGCCGAACGGGTCCTCAAACCCGAGACCGTCGCCTACGGCTTTCTTCATCGCGATCTCTCGCTCCATCATCAGCTCTCTCCTGACCTCAGCTTCAAGAACACGCCGCCGCGCCATCTCCGCCGCAAGAATCTCCTCCCTGATCCTGTCCTTCTCCATCTGCCTCTGCAGGGCGTCGCGGGCGTTGTTCGGGTGCAGGATCGGGTCATGGATCGTGAAATAATCCGGATTCGGAAAACCGGTCGGGTCAGGGCCCGAGCTCGGCGGCGGAGGAAGCGAGACGGCCCGGGATGGAAGAACCGATTGCCCTGAAAGAAAGATTGTTGTGAAGTGGAAATGTGATGAAAGAAATTGAAAAGAGTGAGTGGAGAATGTGGACCTCGGATTGTTCGCTCGGAGGAGAAGTAGCGGATGGTGGAGGAGGAAGAAGAAGGGCGGTCGTCTCCGGCTCGGAATTTGAATTCCATGGCGTCTAGTTAATTAAACGGAGCAAAGAATTGAGATTAGGAGGAAACCCTAAATTGTGAAGAATTCGAGAGAAAAATGAAACGTTTGGGACGAATAAGGAGAGGTTAGGATGGTTTCCTAAATTTGAGAGGGGAAATGGTGACGAAACGGCGGGTTCAATTATATATGCCGAAAGAAGAATAGTGTCTTGTGGGCCATATTTGAAATGCAGCCCCCATCAATTGTAGCAAGAATCAAAATTCTTATAGGCACCAAGATGCAAGTGAATCGGCCAACTAATATGTAATACTTTAATTTAGTTATCCATGTCGTATTATTATGCATGTATTCTAATATCGTTACCACAATTAAAACTCAAAAAAATTGTCCTAAGTGTTTTCAACACAGAATATGAGGATTTAAGGTCAAATAAGAGGAGATGTACTCTTATTATGAGCGTTTAATTTGATCGGATCAAAAATAAAAATAAAAGGGAAAAATTTAGGATCTATGGTCTTTATTAGATGTTCGCATACGACGATTTGATTACTTGCACATTAATGGTGCAAATGCACCTTGGTGCGTAGAATCAATCCGTTCCGAGAAATACACGATTTGGTTGTGGTTTAAGCCTTTGATCTAAACGGAACGACGCCCACCCTTGTTTTAGATAGCTCAATTTTTAGGTGTGTGTCCACATTGAACTCATTTGGAGTTTCAATTTTTTGGGGAGAACTAAAAGATAGTCTTAAAAAAAAGATCTCGTTATTCAGCCCAAAAAAAAAATTGCATTTTGTGTTGGTATAATTTCCGTACTTTCTTCTTCACATAATTAAAATGATATGATAATGAGCTCATTTCATAACCTTTTTCTCTAGTCTTACAAAAGAATCTTTCTTTTTTCTAAACTGCTGCATCTCATCACAATAAGGCCATCACCTTTGCCATTTTCTATACAAGTGTCTCCTATCCAAAAGCATATTTTTGGAACGATGAAAATCCCTCAGGTCCATGCAATTGCCGGCCAATTTGCCAAAGAAGAATGGGACGCAGCTGCATTTCCCGGGAATCATTAATATTCAACTAGGTTATAGCTTGTTCAATCTGAGTTTCTTTTTCTTTCCAATCAATAGAAAAAGTGGTACATTTAGAATGAACACTGACGTGAATATCATTGAATAGACTTATAGAAGAAGATAGAGAACATCAATGAAACCTTTTAAGTGGTTTTATACTCTGAAATTTCCATTGATAGCTAGCTAGCATAAGCGATATCTTTCAAGAAATTTTAGCAGTATCACATTCAAAGCCATTAGGCTTTGATCAAACCCGTTTCTTCTTTCGAAAACCATTTCTTTTATTTTATACCGATAGAAACTTAAATTTCTAAATTGCTTCCTTACACTTCTTTGCTTTGAGCCACCGACGGCCCACTAACCTGTATAAAGAGACGACACAGTGAAGGCCCAGACCAATAATCGAAAAGACCCGCCCCAAAACGACACACATATAAGCAAACGCGATTGTCTCTCACTCTCATAAACCGAAAGTTTTGGGAATTGCAGAGATGAGATAGAGGCTAGGTCAACTTTTCTGATTCAAATTCGCAGGAATCGTCGGTGCTGGATCTGATGGCGGAGGAGATCGAATCGGTAGAGGTCAGTTGTTTCAGTGGTTCGGCACGGCGGACAAGTCGGCGGCTCGATTCGTCGAGTTTCTAGGGTTTCTCGAAGACGGAACAGGTACAATTTCTGTTAGTCTATGTTCGCCTCGTTTAATATTTGGATTTCAACAGCAAAGAAGCTACTCTGATTGCGCTGATGCTCTATCATAAACTGTGGTTATTTGATGAATACGAGTCTCTACTTGTCTTAGATTCTCTGATTTTGATTATGATGCATTTGATGTTGCCCTTTCGTATGCATTTTTTGCTTAATACGACATTTTGGACACTAAAATTTTCACTAGAATAGGAGATCCGCACTAAGTTTTGCGAAAGGAGGATATTGTTGATAATATTTTAGGGTTAAGACTCCATGTTTGGCTGTGTGAAATTTATTACAGAGTACAGATTCGTTTGGACTCGATAAGGAGTTTCGCATTGCCATATATCAGTGAGGAACCTGAAGACATGTTGTGAGGTCAGAAACAGAAGATGGAGAGGTGAGGGTGAGGTTGAGATCTGAAATTGAGGTGAAAACCTCCAACCAAATGAACGGGGGAGAGACTGTTAGGTAAATTTATATGGTGACTGCTAAATAACTCCACAGTCCACACTGTTTGCTTAAATACCTTACAAGTCGAGCTGGGGCAGGGTGACACATGGGCTCCCATGTATGTAGCTGACAATAGTTTTATCCAGAAACATTCTGTGAAGCATACATTGAACCGTTTTAAAAAAAAAAAACAACAAAATTAGAGTAGGCAAATACGTTGATTGTATGTAGCAAATATGTGTGTTTAAGTATGTAGATGCGATCTCTGAATATATTTATTGATTAGTGCTGCATTATCTGATATGTTATTAAGCAAATACGTTGGCAACATCGGAAATTTTGATTATACCACTCGCTCTGAATAGGAATAAATGAGTTTTTTTGTTGATCAAGTTGGCTTATTATCACTTTGGTTGCTCTGTGGTCTGAAAACTAAGAGACAGAAAGCAACAACCTTCGGAGTCAGGTCTTTAAGGCAAAAACCTATAAGGATTTCTTGTGGTGCATTTTCTCTTCTGAGCTGCCTGGTCTACACCACCGAGCACTTGATCCACATTGGTTGGGCATGAAATCTCCTTGAAATGGCTATTAATTTGAGGAGGGGGCTTCCCTTTGATTTTGACTTGATCTGCATCAACATTAGTTCTGTCCCCCAAAACTCGCAATGATTTTTGGTTCATTCTTGGTGCTACCCCACGGCTTTTACCATCCCCTTTAAAAACACAAGCATCTCTGGGTTGTGCAGGAAATACTGTGTCCATGGCCAAATCTTGATGAATAGCACGAGAAATCCTTATGGGTTTTTGCCTTCAAGACCCAGAGATGCTTGTGTTTTTAAAGGGGATGGTAAAAGCCATGGGGTAGCACCAAGAATGAACCAAAAATCATTGCGTTCTAGGGGACAGAACTAATGTTGATGCAGATCAGGTAAAAATCAGAGGGAAGCCCCCGCCTCAAATTAATAGCCACATTTCAAGGAGATTTCATGCCCAACAAGTAGGAAACAATGTACAGAATACCAATGTGGATCAAGTGCTTGGTGGTGTAGACCAGGCAGCTCAGAATAGAAAATGTACCCCTAGAAGGAATGTAACTGATAAGGCAGTTAATGATGAAGCGAAGGATAGAAGCCAATCTGTGCAAGGTCCAAGGAAGGAGCGCAAGGCTTTCACTTCAACACTAACAGCTCGAAGCAAGGCTATGGCTTGTGGAATCATTAACAAGCCAAAAGACCAGATTGTGGATTTTGACACAGCTGATGTCAACGACGAATTAGAAGTTGTTGAGTATGTTGATGAATTATACCAGTTCTACAAACATGATGAGGATAACAGAATCACTCGAACAAGTACTGAATATAAAAAAAAACAAACAATAGAACGTCCCTAGAGGCATGAAACACTGACAGACGACAATCAAATACTATCAATAGGAAAAGAATCTCTGTGGAATTGATCATGAGCGCATTACTAAGAGTTTAACAGCCAAAAGGAAATTTACAGACAAGAAAAAGCAATCAGTAAAACATCATACACAACACCCCTAGAGGCACAAAATGCTGAGACACGACAATCAAATACTATTAATAGGAAAAGAGAGTTTTTACAATTGATCATGATTGCGGTACTAAGAGGTTAACAGCAGAAAGGAAATTTACGGACAATAAAATGCACTTAGTAAACCATTATACATGACAAACATACCCAAAAATCAAAGTTCACATCCTTGATATTTCTTTAATGCGCCTGAGTGTGTATATATAAAATAGAAGATAACGGTTCATATTAGTCAACTTAAGTGACTTGCAATGACATATGGTTAGTCATAACCTTTATTAATAACCAAAATGTACCTTTGGGGTAGATTATGGTATGCTGTGTTTTGCTCTTCTTTTCAACAACTTGTCAAGTTCCTGATCACCTATAGCAAACATAGGATGAAAAACTTTGAGAAAGGATAATTCACATCTATATCTCTTAGCAGTACAAAATTATCCACACATCTCTTACAATTTCTATGACTCACTAATAACATAGCTTTCATAATAACTGCACCGTTTAAAGAAAAGAAAAAAAAAGGAATTCATTACTGCATCTATCGATTCGTTATGAGAGGGTTTTCATAATCGAGTAATGCGCATTAAGCATCACAGATGATGAATCATCACAAACAAAACCGTAAGTTTCCAGCTGCCTGGAGCCAATAAGACAAATCTACTTTTGCAACTGCTTATACAAAATTGGTACTTAGATTTTCCACTTCAGTAACACGCCGATAACATTAAACATCAGACTCAATGATCATCAACAAACACGCTCACAATCAGTGACCGTAAATATAAACATAACTTAAACAACCATACACTGATCATCATTGTTAAATGTTAATTACGTTAAATACATGAAGGCAGGACGCATTCAGCATACCTCAATTAAATATCTTGGTTGTTTTGCTGCGACAAATCCCCAATTTTGGAGCCTATTATACGAAACCCTAACCTGCAATCATAGATCAAAATTGAATCGAAACACCGAACAATTACTAAATACAAAGGTAAAATCAGAACCCTCGCTAAACGATTACTAAATACAAAGGTAAACTCATATCGATCGAATCGGAAACCAGAGCGATACTTCGAACCTGAAACGGCACGCCGTATTGGAGCTCCGAGAGGCGAATCTCCGTCTTCTCGAACCGAAAACACGACGAGGCAACGGGCCTAGTCATGCGGCTCTCATCCATGAGAACCAGACGAGATCGCTTCCATCGTTGACGGTGATGTTGGCCAAACCCTAGAAATGAGATCTGTGAGGGATGAGAGAGAACAGTGAACACGAGCATAATAACGCTTTCGGAAATGTGGAATTACCTATTTACCCCCACACACGATTGGGCTTCTTTACCTTTTTTAATGTATGGCCCAAGCGGGCAACAAAAAGTACAAAACGGCCCAAGTCACTAGTTTTATTCCTTCCAACACAGCTCTACCTCTTATCTCTTTTACATCCTCACAAATTCAGAGATCAGAAATCTCAATCAAAGTCAAACGCAGACTCCCAAACACACACACAAACAGATAGTTTGGTTAAGATCTACAGCACCAAAATATCTCATAAAAATGCCGAGCCGCTGTGCGATCTGCTGCGAGATTTTGATCGCCATCCTGCTACCGCCGTTGGGGGTTTGCCTCAGACACGGCTGCTGCACCGTAAGTTTTCCTATCTCGTTCTGGTTTCTTGGACTGTAAGTTTGCGAGAAACTTGACGCTGAGTTTTGGTGGGTACTGTTTGAATTTGCAGGTTGAGTTTCTGATATGCTTGTTGTTGACTTGTCTGGGTTACATTCCGGGAATCATCTACGCGCTCTACGCAATCGTGTTCGTTGATCGTGATGAGTACTTTGACGAATACCGCCGTCCCCTCTATGCTCCTGCTCCTGCTCCTGCTCCTGCTTATAATTAGCTGGGTGAAATTGTTGTTCAGTAATTTAACTGTGTTTTATGGATTCGTATAATGGGATGATGCGTTTGCTTTTGTTTAGTGCTTCTTAATAAACTAATGTGAGTGTTTGTATTATGATTTGTTGGATTAGTTTTGTTGACGACTTGCATTTGAATATTGATGATTGAATGTAGCTGTTTTAGGTGGGTAATATTATATGTTAAGGTGACGAAGTAGCCATATCTAAGGTTTTAGCCTTTCTGTTCATTCTCAATTGTTTGCTGCTAAGAGGAATAGTTACCCAGTTTGATATCATGTACCATACATGAGAATTAGGGCTTTATTGAATTGGTATTTGGCTGCAAGATGAAGTACAGTGATGCAATGCGTAGTGGTTAGCTAAAAATCAGTTTTTGGTTTCAAGTTATATCCAGGAAGGAAGTGCAAGATTATTTAAGTGATGGGGGTATAAGAATCTTCAGAAGTATGCGGCCAAGAAGCACTTTTAGAATTTTAGACATGAACATTTACCTCTTGGCTCCAAGCTAGAGAGAGTCTCATTAAACAGCAAGATAAGCACATAAAAAGATGAAATGCTACCCTAAAATGCCCCAAGCTCATGTAAACTGCCCTCATGACTCTTTAATTAAAAGAAGAAAAACTCCAAAATCTTCGTTTTTGACCAAAAACCGTGGACTGTAGCACACGTTTTTGGGTTAAAAATGTATGTTCTTATTTGTTCACAAAAATTTTCTCACGATTAGGTTTAGATTTGTAAGCACTTCTTGAATTAACAGAACTAAAAAATCTCGAGCCGATTTTTTTATAAGATTTTTCAAAGTCAATATGAGGAGATGAAAAAAACGTGAATGCGAGTAAATATTGGGTATATGTAATGGAAAATTGGGGATTTTTGTCAAAAATTAGTAAGATTATGAACATCGAACCTCATGGAAGCTTACTGTTGAATTTTCTCCAACTTCAATTTTCTTTTTATTGAAAACTCATTTTCATAAAAAATCGTAGGCTATAGCACACGTCTTTTTTTTCTTTTTTGCTAAAATTTCATGTTTTTATATCATCACCAAAATCTCCTTATCTTTAAATTATAATTTTTCTTTCATTCTTGTACAGACGGTACTGAAAAATCTCGATTTTCTTATACGATTTTTTAGAGATAAAAATAAAAAAGAAGAGAAATAACGACGGGAAGACACGTGGCAGAGAGCGCGCAGATCAAGTATAAGACTCTTATCCCTACCGAACAAACCGCCAAAAATGGACCAAACCAGAAACGAAGACACCGACGAGTCACGGCCGGAGTCCGAGGCTGGCTGGGCCGAGTTGACCCACGAGTGCCTCGCCAACATCATCGCCCGCCTCTCCTTCCAGCACCGATGGCGTGCGATGCTCGTCTGCAAGTCATGGCTGCTCGCCTGCAAGGACCCGCATCTCAACTCTGGCTTCGTCCTCGAGCCCGAGTCAGTGCCCGAGTCGGCTCTGTGGTGGGACCCCGATTTAGGGAGGAAGGTCGATTCCATTCTCCGATCTGTTGCTGAATGGAGCCAGGGGTCGCTTAGGGAGATTCGCACCCGGAACTGCTCCAATGTGTCTCTCTCTTTCGTCGCCCAAAGGTATTGGAGACCAAAATTTCGTCACTTATTTGTATTCGTTGCTTGATTCATTTTCATTTGAATTTGGAATTTCTTTCAAAGTTTGGGTTTTTATGGAATGGGATGAGGAATTGAAAAGTGGGAAGCTTCTGGTTTTGGGGTTTTGGGTTTTGTTATTGATTGCAGTATGGTGAGCTCAAGGTTTAGATTTATGAGGCGTGAAAGTGAGTGCTTTATGTGTTTCTCATTTGTACATTTCAAATGTTGTTTGTTAAGTGCAGCTTTTCATGGACTGTTGTGGGTAATTAGATTTGGATCTGCCAATGTGATATGTGCGTGTAATTGTATTTTTCTAGGTGCCCAAACCTTGAGGTTCTTTCGATCAAGAGCTGCCCGAATGTGACTGATGCGTCTATGGCTGATATAGCGTTTCGGTGTCCCATGATTAAGGAACTTGACATCAGCTATTGCCATGAAATATCTCACGAGTCTCTGCTGTTGATTGGGAGGAATTGCCCTAATCTCACAATTGTTAAACGGAATGCGTTGAATTTGCTAGATCCCTCTGAACATGCCGGGATTGTTCCTGATGAGTATTTTAAAACTTGCCCTCAAGATGGGAATTCAGAGGCTGATGCAATTGGCAAATCTATGCAGAATCTGAAGCACCTTGAACTAAGGTTCTCCAAGGTAACGGCTAAAGGCCTTGGTTTGATAGCTGCAGGGTGTCTGAAACTGGAATACTTGGATGTGTTTGGGTGTGCAAACTTGACTAATCGTGATATCAACAATGCAACATCCGAGCTGAAGAACTTGAAGGAGATTAAAAAGCCAAATTTCTACATCCCTAGGTCGGTTTTCCATACAGAGAGGTATGGACATTGGAGGCTGTATGATGAGAGATTTCAAACAGATGTTTTCAGAATCTGATCTGCTATCTAAGCTTGGAATAGAACACATCTATAGGGCTTTAGCATCTATCAGTATTACCTAGTAGCTTCTTTTGTTAATATTTGCTTGATACTACCAATAATTCTGCTTGTGTTTTATTTATATATGCTGTGTATCAATACTGATGTACAACCATCACGCTTCCATGTTATATATAAGATGAAGAAATGCTAAACAATGTATCTGCTTTCGTTGTACATCATCTTTTGTATTGCATTCTTCGTTGAACTTGTTTGTGCTTTGCTTCCTACCTCCTACTTGGAATCTATGAGAATCATTTTCTTTGATTTTACACCATCATACATAATACAGTTGAATTCAAGTAGGCGAATTTGATAAGTACAATTGCTATTGAAAAGAGGCAGTAATCAACATTGGAAACTTTGTTGAAAACAAAGTTCCTGAGTTACAGGTTGAGTCCTAATTTATCTTCTGCAGAATCAGTACAGGCAATCAAAACAGAGCAAGTATGAACCATCCGATAGTAAGGCACCTGAATACCGCTGAGAATAATGAAGTGGGTGGTTTACCCGGAAAGAGGATGCTGCACTATGACTGGTTTTGGGACGGTTAAGGTCCGAGGCACCACCATATGTTCCCTTTCCTTTCTGGGAAACCTTCAAGTGATGAACTACATGCATTTTCCCATATGTTCTTTGATGGCCTTTCCCACTTGATTTGATCATTATATCATACACATCTGCACAACTTACATTAACATAATGAGAATACAATATAGGGATTAGCTCCCTTAAGCACTTCTGTCATTAAAGAGAAATATGTATACAAGTTCTTAGTTTCTTACCCGTAAGTTGCTTCTTCTGAGGTTCATGATCCCCAGATTTAGGTACTACAGAAGTGCTTTGGCATGCAGATAGTGCAAGCAGGCACAGAAAGACGAGGGTAGAAAACCACGTTGGTATTTCTCTTCTCATTTCCTCAGTTGGGTTCTAACTTCTGATCAGGACACTTAAAAAAGATTTCAGAGTTACTATTCGTAAGCACTGTGTATCAAAAAGCAAGAAAAAGCATCTATCTGGGTTTTCATGGCCTGTGTGGTAACGTGAGATTCTCAGCAAAGTAGAGGAAATCTTAAACCTCGCACATCTACTCTTGAAATGGAGAATTTATTCACCAAAAACATTGTCAGTCACTTTTTTTTTTTTTCCTTTAGTTTATGTATATACTATTTTATGATAATTCACTGCAGAGGATCGATGTAGTCAAGTTGTGTCGGGAAATTGCTATATAGTAAGCAGAAGAATCAAGAGAAACCTTGATCAAGGATTAGGATTATCCGACTTTGAAAAACTGCAAGGGAATGTGGTGCCTTGCTTTTTCTTAGACAAGATAACTTGCTTCTGATATAAACATGTCCAGGATTGGGTGCATGTTCCTACCATTAGTACAGTAAGTTATTCAATTATAATATAGACCACATGATCGAAAGCAAAGTGCTTCTCTCACTAAGCTGAGATATATACCCTGCCTGCCAACACAAATCTTATTACATGCACCTAGCTAAATCCATTCATTGCAGTCTAAAACTCTCTCACCAGAATTAATCTCACCATTATTATCAGGATAATATATGATAATCTCGCATGCATACATCTCTAGGGTACCACTGATCCTCCCTCCCCCTCCCCCCCCCCCCCTCTCTCTTTTGGATAGACTAGACTAGTTAGAGTAAGTTGAGTTGCTTGAGCAGCGAACACAATTATTTGTAAAAATAGAGCAAGGATCTTTCAGCTTTGGAATTTACTAGTTACTTGAATCTTTCAACTGTTACGATACAGGTGCAATATATTACAATTCCATAATTGATGGCTTGTATGTCCTCGATCATCAGAAGACAAACGAAGGTCGAGACGTACAGCTGATAGCAGTAGTTTGTAGTTTAAAGAGAGCTAATACCAGTAATATATAAACATACGAATCCTGACCTAGAACAGAAAGAGGAACAGGGATAAACACGGAAAATAACCGAGATTAATAGAAGGTATCCGAGTAGGAATGGCTGCTGATGGTAGTGATTTGGGTATTTTGGGAAGCCTGGGAAGCTTGGGAATCTTGGGAATAGAGACTTTACCAACCTTCCCACTCAAGTGAAACACACCAGGATTGTTATTTGCAGGGTGTAGCATTTTCTGACCAAGAACTGCACTAAGTGGATTCAAAGAACTTTCATGAGCTGAACTTGGAAGAGATTCAGAGAATAAAAGAAGAAGAATCAGTGCGAAAGAAAGCACAAATTTCATCCCAGCCATGTCTGCTCTAGCAAAATCTAGTTTCTTTTTTGGGTCGAAAGCAAGCAAAGTTTACTAAATTAATATGAAACACATACAATATATGGATTCTTATTTCTTTCATGGATAGAGAGGATTACGCGTATATAAGGTAGTAGCTCCATTGTTGACCATATCTAGAGGAAAAATATTAGCCACAAACGGTATTGTCATTTGAAGTGTTTAGACGTATCCAAGAGCAACTTGCTTGGAAGATACGAATTTTTTTTTTTCTATGCGTAACGTATAAATAGGACTGTGACGATTTTAGTCATTTATATATTAGGCTCAGTGATGTCTGCTTGGGTTTCTTTTATGGCCACATTGGCTGGGCTTTGTTGGGCTTGGGCAGTTTTTTTGCTTTTTAATTTTATTTTTCTGTTGGGTTCATATCTTTTTTCATGAAATTTGGCATTTTATTATCTTGCCGAGCGAGAGAGATCTCAGAAGAAAGAGACTCGGTGGTCCCTTAATTGAGATTTATATTTTATTAGCCGGGCTCTTCTTCTTTTTTGTTTTGGGCTTAATATAAGAAGGTGAGTAAATGGATAGACTGATTGTTTTGCTGAAGAAGGTGTGTTGGTTGAAAAGATCAGGCTGCTATTAGTATCTGTCGATGTTGTTGAGATTCAGTATGTCTCTAGAAAAGCTAATATGGTATCTGATTCTATTTCAAAGTTTGTAGCCCGATTGCAGAGGCGTTATTTGATCAGGGGTTGAGCTCGATTGACTCATAGATGTCATTACTTGTGACTTATTCGCGTAGGAGGGATGAGAGTGAAGAAGTTGCTTCCACCACCGATAATTTTCAAACGTTGTAATTCTATTTTCTTGTTTTGAATAAAATTCTGATGTTTCTTTCTCAAAAAGAAAGTGAGTGTACTAGGAGATTACTAGTATAATTTGCACTTTTTTTTTATAGATTTGTAGTAATTTTTACTAAACGGTTCTTTTTTTTATATTTATAACATTTTTATACTGCTTGCCGAGCTAATAAAAATTGACCTCTTTTGATAAAAAAGAAAAAATGATCTTTCCATTTACTTGAGTTTCTCGAATCTTTCAGTGTTACAATACAGGGCAAACATACAGTTCTAACGAATTACCTTGTTGACCAAAAAAGGGTTTCTGATTCTCAGAAGACGAATGAAGGCACAGCTGATAGCACTTCTCACAGACCTAACTGAAGTAATTAGCTAATCCTGGCCTACAACAGAAAGAGGAAAAGAGATAGACACTGCAAATAACCGAGACGAAGAGAAGGTATCTGAGTAGGAATGGCTGCTGATACTTTACGAGGTGGTCGAGGTAGTTTGGGAACGTTGGGAATTTTACCAACCTTCCTACTCAAGTGAAACACACTAGAATTGTTATTTGCAGGCTGTTGTGTTTTCTGACCAAGAACTGCACTAAGTGGATTCAAAGAACTTCCATGAGCTGAACTTGGAAGAGATTCAGAGAATAAAAGAAGGAAAACCAGTGTGAAAGAAAGCACAACTTTCATCCGAGCCATGTCTGCTCTAAGCAAAACGTAGTTTACTAAATGGATATGGAACACCAATTGGCTTTTTTTAGGAGGGGCTGAATGGATTATTTGGATAGAAGGATTACGTATATAAGGTAGTAGCTCCATTGTGGACCATTGTTCTGGTTGACAAGATATAGCTAGAGGAAAAATATGAGACCAGAAACGAAGTTGTCATTGAAATGTTTTATTCTTCATCCTAGACACGACACTAGAGTTAATTGCTTGAAACGTATAGAAAAGCATATATTCGGATAAGATAGGCTGCCTTGTTGGGTAGTGCTACGTCCAAACTAGTCTCATATACATCATCAGGGAACTGAAATTAAGAATTGGCTACTCATCAGAACTGCCTACTTTCTTCTTTATTTAGGGTATACTTCTTGGAGAAGGTTGAGTAGCAACAGAGAAGAACACATTAATTTGTAAAATAAAGCAGATAAAAGCAATGATCTTTCAAATTACTTGAATTACTGTAATCTTTCGGTGTTACAATAAAGGTGGAAAAGGGTTTCCCATTCTCAGAAGACGAATGAAAGTACAGCTGATAGCAGTTTTAACAGACCTAACACAAGTAATAAACTAATCCTGACCTAGAACAGAAAGAGGAAGAGGGATAAACACAGAAAATAACCGAGACCAAGAGAAGGTATCTGACTAGGAATGGCTGCTGATGCACGAGGTAATTTAGGTACTTTAGGAACTTTACGGATCAAGTTCATGTGAATCCCAAGCTTCCTATTCAAGTGAAACACGCTAAGATCATTATATGCGGGGTGTTGCATTTTCTGACCAAGAACCGGATTCAAAGAGGTTTCATGAGCTGAACTTGGAAGAGATTCAGAGAATAAAAGAAGAACAACGAGTGTGAGAGCAATCGCATATTTCATTGGGGTCATGTCTGGGCTAAGCAAAATGAAGTTTGATAAATGAATATGGATAGGAGGATTACTTATATAAGGTAGTAGCCGCATGGTGTACCGTGTTTTAATGTACACGCTTGAATACTCTGACTATAATGGCTAAGGCACAAGATGGAGAAGATGTCAATCAGACCAGAAAAAGATCAATTTTGACTAATTATATATCTAAGAGGGCCATCCAAAATACCACACTAAAGAGAAGCACTCAACGAATTGAAATTGGTGTACCTGCCTGAGAAACCAGTAGGAAAAACTTCAACTACACACAAGCGAGACTTTAATGACCAATTTCAAGCCAGCAACCTAGTATACTCGTCATGTACAGGTGAGAGGTTGAAAAGGTCAAGCCACCAAGTGAGAAAATATCCCATGCCTCAATTGGTCTATACCTGAGGAAATCAAAATATAGCTAACTCATAAGAAAGGAAGAGTTTAAAATATTGGAGACACCAGCACCAAGCTCTTATCTTCTTTGAATGGCACAGAAACAGATTTAATGTGATAGACTCCATTGTTTCTAGACCGTTGCACATACTCTTTCTGATGGGTTAGAGAAATCCAAGTGTACAAGTAAGCTAAATTAAAAGAAGTGGGTGACCTTCAGAGGTCTTAATATAAAATGTAATGATTTGGTCAGTGGAATAGCTTATCTAGTATTTCACGTTTGATCTTCTGCAGTGACATGGTAAGGCTCACTAGTTTGGCCAGTTCACCTATGACTCGATCCATGTATAACGCATATAGCCCATTTCTGCTTTCCAAAAGTTCCAATGCTTTACCAGCGTGAAGAACTGATGCCACCCACTCCTCGAAGAGCACTGCAATATCACAATTTTAAGTCATTACTCAGTTCTATATCTATGCATGCTCAGTAGGTGGTACCAATTAACAGTACAGAAAAAATCTATTTTCTGTGTCACAGGATGTCCGCATCATTTATAAAACATCTTGGTGCAAGGAAAGGTCCGATGTTCTAGGGGATGGTGAATATAGTTTGGAATGATCTGGGATTGTTAAAATACAGACAGGTTAAGTTCTCAAAGACAACTAGCAGTAAGACACATACCAATGTCAAAACCTTCATCCTTTGACCATACTGATAAGTAATCAGACACCAAAAACTCAATAAGCTGGATCCTGTAAGTTACATACTCTTAACATTAGTACATAGTAATCATAAGTAAAACTCATTCTGCTGGGAAGTGGAAAGAGATGTCCCGGTGAGGGATGTGCATGTTCTGTAGATACTTACAGTATGAACATGCATTGATGCATGTTTGTAAAAGCATCATCAAATGGATCTGAGAAAAGGAAATTCTCTGCCATAACGGAGACTCTCTGAGAAACTGCAAAAAGTGCACGTTGGCCCACGTAAGGATCAGTACCAAGTTTTCGGATCAAGTGCTGGACGAAGAACTGCCCGTCGGAGTTGGATTGTTTTGCTGCTGGAATAAACTAGTAACATAAATTATAAGAGATAGATACCAAAAACTGAAAGAGCATATTGGTAATGTTTGAATGATAGCATGCCAAGAATCTAATTTGAATAAAGAAGTTCAAAATCTGCAAGACCAGAAGACAGATCATTAAACCACAGACAACAGTTTACCATTGCCTTGCAAGGGGCAACACATCCTTGTAATCATACGTGTGATTAAGCTGCTGACAATTCCTTCTATGAGGTCTATATTCTTTGCAGTTGATAACAGATTCTTCAATGAAGCTTCAATATATAGACACGAGTTTCAGAATCAAGAATACAACTAAAAGAGCAAAAGTTCTGTATGCACAAATCCACAGTGTCTGCTCTAAATAAAGTAGAATGATAGATCAAAACAGGAAACTCTTTGATTTGAACTAGAAGAGAAACAAGCAATTTGCTTACCTAAAATAAAATCTACAGCTTGGTGTGACCAATTCAAAACGCTAGCCCCCTCCACCTGACATCCCGAAAGCCTGAGTTAGATAGAATTTGATTTATAGCAGCAGAATGCATAAGTAATCAACCTCTTTGGAACTTACCGGAGAACTGGTTTCGCAAAGCTCCACTAGAAAGTCAACCGAGGCTCTAAGCAACTCCATTTCATCTTCACTGTTCATGTCTGCACCAAAAACAAGTACCAGCCTCAAATCAATTCATACATAAACGCAAACACCTTACCCCTAATTCCATATTCTTATAACAGAAAATTAATTAAAATGCAACCATAGTTCACTCGAGTTCATCAAAATCAAACACACACCTGAGAATCGGTACCGCTGCGAAGAAGAAGAACCGGCGGTTCTCCTTCTCCTTTCCTTGAAACGCACTGCAATTTTTCAAAGCAATTGTTATTAAAAGTAAGTACACTATTGACATTCGGAGAAAGAAAAAGAAGAAGATGATGACGAATACTAACCGTGTCTGAGAAAACGGCGTCGCAAAACGTCATTGAACCTGCACTGAGAAGCCTCCGGCAGCCGATTAGGGCTCAGTTTCCCCAAATTATCGAAGAAATAGCACTTGCAGGATGCCGTTTGCGGAAACAAGTCGCACTGCGAAGAATCTGAAACCGAAAAAGCAGATCCATCAGATATGAAATCTCTAGAGATGAAGAGAGAGAGAGAGAGATTAGGACCTTCGGCTTCTTTAAGATCTTGCCGGAGTCTCAAGAGCTCTTGCTTCCGCTCCTTGGCCTGAAGGTCAATCAGCACAGCAGAGTCAACTAGGGCTCAATTTTGGTCAAAATTAGCCGAGAATTTAGAGTGAGGGTGAGAAAAGGACCTTTCGCTTCCATCGGAGAGCGTCGGAGTTTTGAGAAGGAGAAGTGTGCTTTTGGAGAAGCTTTGAGCGGAGAAGAGAGATGGCGGTGGCGATTCTCACCGACTCGTCGGGCGGCGCTGAGTTTGACATTGTCGTCTCTCCGGGAAATCTCGCGGGAGAATGTTTCTAAATTTCGAAAATGAAATAAAATAGTTTTGAAAGGTTGAGGAGTTTAGGCAGCGTTCGTTATGGTATTCAAAACGTGTTTTCTGCATTACAAATCCTAAAACAACGCAAGATTGCGTTCGGTGCAAGAGAATTTTTGTTTCAGGGAATTGGAAGTGGTATTTTTACTTGTAATTATGTCAGTCACTCTGCTCTTTATAAACAGATAGTTGCAGTAGCTGATTATGTTTGTTCTGATGGTTTGAATAAAAGTTCTGGTATTCATGTGTCAATGATTTAATGGTAGTTGATGTACAGAACAAATGATTTCATGGTTTAAGCTAAATGGTCCAATGTGGTTTATTGAACGGCTTCTGTTTGTTTTTAAATTTCTAATGAAAAGGCATACCATTCAGTTTGGTCATATTGATGTAGTGTTTCCATCTCTTTTAGTAGGTACTACAGATCATTACTGACATGGAAGAAAGTGACTCAGATAGTTCTTCAGAGCTAGATGAAACCACACAACACATGATAATTTGTATGAACACATAGACAAGGTTCCTTGCCATACATCAATCTTATCTGGAGCTGAATATGTGCAATAATTGTTGACTATTCATGTTTAACCACTCGTGTTTCTATGTTTATCATTTAATTTTGATTATTCACATATGTATGTTTCTTGAATATACTCTGAAGAAATAAGACAAAAACATTTTGACTAATAAGATTATGAACTAAATGCCACGTGGTGTTCCAGGTACAAATAATAATTATGCCCGTTATTTCGACTAGTGTAGTGTCCCTCTAACATGTGGATTAGTACCGAGATTAGCCTCTAACATGTGGATTAGTACCGAGATTAGCCATGATCATTTGGTCTAAAACATGTCACACAGTATTTACAAACACCTCATTAGAAACGATCAACTACAATATGAAATTCGTGACCGGTTTTTCGGTTAAGTACGTGATTAAGGCTTTCACCGTTCAAATGAGTTAACAGATTCCGAAAGCTGGTCTGATGATAGTAACGTGGATATGATCTGGTTTGTTCCTCAAATCCCAAAACCAAACAATTTGCAACTTGTGTTCTATGCATGAACACCAACAACTCAGAAGCTCACCTCCTAGATCAAGTATCAATTTATCACTAGACCAAGCATTTAGCCTTCCACAAACATCAAGCATCAATCGTTTCAATGTTGAACATTTTAAAAGAACAATAAAAAAAAGCATTCAACACTTCAAATCCAAATCCCAAAACCAGAACAAGTTCCATTATAGTGGAAGATAAAAGACAAGGCATGGCACTTATGAATTAGCCAAGCTCAGCAATGAGTAAAATAAACAAATAACTAATCAAGTACAAAACAAAAAATTGATAACAAAACTAATCAAAGTACATAACATCTGGATCTCTTCAGGGGGCAACTATCCTCCAGCGAGTTGGCACATTAGCCACAGCTAGAGAGCAAAATTCATGCCATTATGATTTGATTTCTTTCCTCACACTACTATGACCTCAGGAAATATACAACTCAAAAAAGAAAATTTAAAAATAACCTGTCCTGACTCCACCCTTATCTAATAGTACCGTCGTTCCACCCAAAAAAAAGGGTGAAGGGTAGGGCATTGGGATGAGGTGAAACAATAAACAATGGTCACTTAAACTGGAGTTGCTCCTGCAAAGATTGTTCCAGAACATCTAGAATAGACTCAGACATGCCTCAATATCAGATGCTTGTGAATCCAGCACAGCTTGCCCCGAAGGGCTAGAACCAATAACCTGCAGTCCTGCATTGAATATAGCTTTCTGATAGTAATCGTCATCCACCTCCTTCAAAATCTCTTTCACCACCTTAAAATCCAAAGCTCCAACTAAAATTAATTTTGCCAGAACTTCACCAAAATAACTCGGCGCTTTAGGCAGGTCAATGATGATATCACTCAGCAAAGACGCATATAGCAAACATCCGCTCCTTATGTCACTTGCTGTAAAGACCTTCTTAGAAAACAAATGCTCGAGAAGCTTCACAAGTGGTTCCACACAGGATGTACTTTTCTCCAGCGCAAGAGAGATAGCTTCTTTGACAACCTCAGGGTGGTAAGCTGGAGAATTTAGCTCCTCCACACACAGTAATGCTTCATCTAAAATTCGCACACTGAAATATTCCTCCAAAAGGGAAACTGTCTTTTTCCTAAGTTCATCCAGTTTCGACTTTGCAGCTGGAGCTTGTGGCTTTTCAACAGTCACCGAAGCAGTAGGAACAGGTCTAGCAGGCACAGCAACCTGAGCTACATACTCAGTGCCGAAAGAGTGGTTGGTCGGGCGAGCAGGAGGGGCACCAGTACCCTGCAACAAAAAAGCACTAGGCCGGCCACTAGTGGGGCCAGCACTACCCTGAGGTAACAGCCTTGTGTTCACAGACGTTGGCTTGCCACTAAATGGCATCTGGCCCCCACGCCCAGCTGGCTGCATACCAGAACCATCACCTCTTGGCATTGACCGATTCTTAGGCACCTCCCAATTGTCATTATCCATTCCAGGCATACCAGGCATCTTCCTAGTTCCTGGAATCCCAGGCATACCAGGCATCATACCCCCTAAACCAGGTCGGTTGTTGGGGAAGGGACCAGGGCTGGTACTCCCTTGAGTACCAGAAAAGTTGCCACGACCAGTTCTAGTGCTACCAGGACGTAATCCAAGATTCTTTTCTGCCTCTGTATGTATTTCACTGATGGTTTTAGCTTTCACCTGAAATCAAAGTCCAAAAGTTAATCATTGAAAGTTATGTGACACCAATATTTTAGCATACCACTCAAGTACAAATATCACAATACTTTACCTCCTCACGCCTGGGAACCCAGTTGTTGGAGCGCAAATCAATTACATCACGAACCATAAACCTCAGCCTTGGAGCCAACTGAGGGTTTGCTGCCAGTTCCTTCAATCGGTCAAAGTACCCCTTGTTTACATGACGTGCTTTTTGATTCTCATCAAGCTGTTTACCAATAGTGGTAAAAAAATGGCATATGGCCTCCACGTTTTCCTCAGCAGGACAAATTTTGGGGTCAGGTCCTAAGAGCTCCTGTTTCACATAACAAAAAACAATGAGCATGGTATCTAAGTAAATCACTGAAGATATAAGGACTAAGAAAGCAGGAAATCCAAGACGAACCACAACAATGTGATGGACAATCTTCTCAGGTACCATCTTCTGCTTCAGCAGCTCTCCAATTAAACGAATGTTTCCCAGAGTACGCATCTTAGCCAATCTTTCTTTATCCTTACGTTCCATCTCTTGCTCAGGGGCGGTCATCTGCCGCACTTCTTCCCTCAGTTTGTCAGCACCATCAAAAGCCTCTTGGCAAATGTTCAAAAGGACACGCTTGAAAGTGATTTCTTTTCCATCTGGTTCCTCTGGCGGGAACCGGGGAAGCCTTTCATTAAGATCGGAGCATAGAAGAGCATACATTGGGCAAAATGTAGGTTCCAGCACAGCTTTATCAAAGATCAATGTAATGACGTCCTGCATGAAAAAATTGTGAGTCGATTTTACAACAATACTAATGAAGAACCAACAAGAATACTGCTAATAAGGTCATATGATAATAACGGAAAAATGACAACCTTTAGGATATCAGCCGAGGTAATCCCAGAGTCCACTAGCTGTCCTTTAAGGAGATCAAACTTCTCCGGTGTCAGCTTGTTCAGTATCCTACATATAGAAACATAAAGTAGCATTCAAAAGAGTGATCCGGCAGCGGCAGGACTAAGCAGATAACACAAGACAAGTATTAAAGAGGTCATAGTGAACCAAGCATGCAGTAAGCAGAAGACATAATAATACAATATGCTGGCATTTCAGAATCAGAAGACATAGTTCAGTATACTGGTATGTCACAATATCTTACCCCTTCACAGTCTTCAGCACACGGTCCTTGTCAGATAGGGTACCCCTTCTAGCTGACCATGGGACCTCAGCTTTTACTATCCCTCCCTGAAATCATGAGAAACAAGGTTGAGTCATTAATGTCCTCATATGAAAGTAAGAGGCAGTACACAAGAAGAAATCTAACCATAAGCATCCAAGACCAATATGATATCAGCCACAATAGTCAAGTTCTAATGTGGAACTCAATTCAAAAGATAAACATATGAAATGAAACAATAAAATATTACCCCTTGGTTGGAAGGGTTTTGTGGCCTAGAATATTGTTGTTGATTTGGTTCCTGCTGTTTGTAATTACCAGGCTCCCTATTCTCCCGAGGTGTCTCAGGACGACGGTTGCGCCAATCCCGGTTGTCTGGCTCAGGATAATGAGCTGGTTGATTTGGCAACTGAAGAGAAAACAATAAATCTCATATGTAAAGCACACAACACAATATCATGAGCATTGAGCAAGAAGATCAATTAATCCGCAAGGCTATATCATTACTCTATAGCAACTACAGTTAACAACGCTAATGAAAGAAAAGAGATACTGAATTAACTTCAAAACTAGAAGAAAATGAAAGCAGGCGATATTCGTTGGAAATATACTCACTCTGGGTTCTTCATGGACCCAGGGTTGATTTTCAACAAGAAACTCAGCTTCAACTTCTTGTCTGACTCTTATAATTTCGTCAGGAACCTCAACAGCCTGTCAAGAAGAAGCAAATTAATCCCAAAATTCAGTGAAGTTCATACAATCTCCTGATGACTTATACATGGCATCACCTTTTCAATTAAAACTGTATTACAAAATTGAAATACCTCTCTAAGCTGCAAGAGCTGCTCTCTAGTGTACCTCACACGTTCACGACCCTCAAATCGCGAGTCTCCAGCCTGTCCAAAAAATAGTTTAGATATTTGACAAATATATAGTTTAATGAAGCACATATACAAAAAGAGCTCAAGCTACCAGTAGCAATACAGTTGTGGACCCCCAAGATGAAGCGTATCAAGATTTTTAATCAGCTAATTAAATGTGTGCAAGTCCTTTATGGGCAAACTAATCTAGCTGATTACCCATCTAAAGCTTACATATAGCTGTCCGTCTATATTTACAGCAGGTACACATACTAAGTGCCCCACCAAGAATTAAGACAATAACTAGTCAACCATACAATACTCAACATCATTCTGCTAGCTGATACTAAAGAAAGGCACAGCTTTAGTCAAAATCACTAAACAAAGACGAGTAAAAAACAGCAGAATCCAAATAAACACAAAAGCCTTAATCTTTAACCAATTGATTAACTGTGTGCAAGTCCTTTATGGGCAACCTAAACTCACGGATTGCTCACCTAAAGCCTACATATAGCTGTTCGTCCACTTTTTACAGCAAGGTACACATATCAAGTGCCCCGCCAAGAATTAGGACATTACTTTCTTGATCATCAATAATACATGGGGTAACAAAACCCTCAATATACCCCTCAGAATCTAACAAAAACAAGTCTTTCAAATACTTAATGACCAATTACAGGACCTAGTTCTCGTAACGCACACAATTTCTTGATATTCATCCAAACAGACAGAAGCATAAAAAAAAACCAATAAACAGATTAGGTAAACAAGCAGATTGCATATCGAATACGCAGATGGGCAGAAACTATATAGATCCAAATAAAGACAATCGATTCGGATGTGTGTATACCCTAATGGAGAAACCAGAGCCGGCACCGCCATGGGGGCGCAAGGTAGGGAGATCAGAAGAGAAGGAGCCGAAAGCAAGAGAAGAAGGCGCAGCGGAGGAAGAGGAGGAGGAGTCGAAGCGAGGACCAAGGTGTCTACCACGACCGCCACCAGGTCTCAAGCTCAACACCGATTGATCAGCCTGCTGCATACCTCGATCTGAATAAACTTGAATAGAGAAGAGAAAATCCGGAGTATAGGATTGAAATAAACAAACAAGGATTAAGTAAGACGCTGAATCTGATGGGATTGGGTTTTATATAGAGAAGAAGAGAAGGATTCCGGAACTGATTGGGTTTGGTTTTTGGGGTTTTCTCTCTTCCAAACTCGAAGAGAGAAATAAGAGAGTAAGGGGCGGTGGAGAAGCTAAAAAACCCTTGCGCTACGGATTTTTTTTTATTTTCGGAGTTTCCTTTTCTGTTATGTCTAGTTATAGTGTGATTACGTTAGTGTGCACTTGGCGTCCTTGGGTTAATAGTTTCCTTTTCTGTTGGACTCACCACTCACAAGTGTGGGCTTTTATGTTTTGTCCAAACTGCGGTTTGGTCTTTTTTAATTAGCTATGTATTCTACTGTGACCTCAGCTTTCAATCAGCCCAATTATCTGGGCCTATTAATTGATCCACACAGCTCTCTCCCCACCGTCTATGGCTGCCCGCTGCCGCCACCGTCGTTAGCCACGCACGGCCGTATATACTATATAGTGACCAACTGTTCTTGGTAGACGGATCAAGTTTTTTTTTTGAGAGAGAAATGAATGATTCATTAATCAAGGGATAAACATAAATTACAAACTAATGATAATAAAGAGTATGAGTCTCCAACTCAATCAAACTAGAAAGTGTGTGAGGAGACTTATAACTCACTAATCTATGGGCCGTAGACTCTACAACCGATAATAAAAATGCAACAAAGTTAACAAATCTAACACATCCACCACCTATAATCACTATCATTGTCGTCGCTGTTACCGCCAACAATCGAAAGGTGAGGAGAGATAAATCGGAACGATGATGCTCAAAAAAACTGATGTCAAACAAATCCCATTACACATATCATAAAGACACCCACGACCCAGAGGAAATGCTCATCCCAAATAACACCGTACAATCTACCATCAAAACTCAAACCATAAAGGAGATGAGGCTGACGAGAAAGGACCGAAAACCAAACCGAAGAACTAGAACCAGAATAAAAAAATGGGGGGTGATGAGCCCACACGTAAGCACCTATAATCTAATAAGTGCTCAATTGCACTTTAAACGTTCAGACACACAAGCTTCCATGAAAGTTCATAATGGTAGTTGTTGGGTTGTTTTGGTATTGAGTGACCACGAATGTGGAAAAATTAGAATTGATTGACACCAGTATGAGGAACTGAGTCCTCCCGTTATAGACAAAGCCAGTAGTATAATCCGCATAAGGATAGAATCGCACCACATGAGTAATATGGGTCCAAAAACTAGAACCCGGATTAACATAAAGCAGTAAAGTACAAGGTTATTAAAGATAATTACATCATGTAAGCCCTGAGCCCAAATCAAGGCTAAGGCCCAGACCCAGGTCCTCCTAACATGACATATCAAGTTTAACAAGTCATTTTCATAGATACATACTATGTTTTGTAAAAAACAAAAAACAAAAAACAAAAAAAAGACTACTAACCAGTGAGAGAGCTAGACTTTAGGATTGAGTTTTGTTAATGTGTAAAATGATCACAAGTGTTAAGTGAATTAACTATTTTCAAATGATAAAATACATGTAGAGGAAAGAGCTTGAGAGGTGCCATGGCCACTTTTGGCATGTGTATAGCTCCGCCTATGATACTAACAGAGTTTGACAGTGGTGAAGTTTGGTCGATAAAATGATCTACAAGGTTCATCAAATATTTTTTTTGGTAATGAAGGTATTGCAATTTCAGCAACCTTTCATGCAAGTCACTAACGTGCTGCATGAAATAAAGAGTCGATTAGTTGTAGGGATTTTTTTACCTTATGTATTCCAATTTTAAAGCTGGTTAAAATTAAAAGAAATAATAAAAATGTGATTGATCATCTTGACACCCGAACGCACATATTTTGTATAAAAAAGTTACTGATAGAGTTTCAATGTAGTGAAATTTGATGAAATGACAATCACAAAATATGTTCATCTTAATAATCAAATTTTTGTTCAAACCTTGATTTGATATGTTACACGATGTAAAGAGCCCAAATCTTTTGTGACCTTGTATAAAGTTTGGGATAAATTAGGTGGTGTTCTCGTAACTCTGAAAAGTCCTTGAATCCATACACGTGTGACCAAAGACCTCAAACTGCCACCTGGTTTGCCCTCTCATTCGATTCTGCACACGTTGACGCTTCATTCAGGCCCCCAACTGACTCTGGAAGCAACCCAACGTTTCGACCAACTTCCATCAACTTCCCAAAATCACCACACTCGAACCATCCAAATTACACACCTAAACCAAAGTAGCAAATTCGTAATTTCCGTATAATTCAGGTCCATCTTCCCAGCCCAAGCTACTTTCCTTTTCCCCGCCCTCTAGAACCCGACTCAAACCCTCCAGAACCATCTCACAGCTTCCATACTCTTCTCACCGTCTCAATACAACTCTCTCCATCTCTCTCGAACTATGCATTTACATCAATATATATAAACCCACTCTCCCTCCTCGTCCAAACCAACAAACGCAATTCTGAAAGCGATCAAAAACCAAAACACTCACAAACAAAAAAAAAACCTCTGTTTTCTTTAGTACTTTAGATTTTGAGCTTCAAGTGTATCATCAATGGCAGCCAAGACTGAAGGCAAGGCAATAGGCATCGACCTCGGCACCACCTACAGCTGCGTCGGTGTATGGCAAAACGACCGTGTCGAGATCATCGCCAACGACCAAGGCAACCGCACCACTCCCTCCTACGTGGCCTTCACCGACACCGAGAGGCTCATCGGCGATGCGGCCAAGAACCAAGTCGCGATGAACCCGCAGAACACCGTCTTCGACGCCAAGCGTCTGATCGGCCGGAGACTCTCCGACCCTTCTGTCCAGGCCGACATGAAGCTCTGGCCTTTCAAGGTCGTAGCCGGCCCCGGCGACAAGCCGATGATCGTGGTGACCTACAAAGGCGAAGAGAAGCAGTTCTCGGCGGAGGAGATATCGTCCATGGTGCTAACCAAGATGAAGGAGATTGCAGAGGCCTATTTGGGTCAGACTATCAAGAACGCCGTGGTGACTGTTCCGGCTTATTTCAACGACTCACAAAGACAGGCCACCAAGGACGCCGGAGTTATTTCGGGGTTGAATGTGATGAGAATCATCAACGAGCCGACGGCTGCTGCTATAGCTTATGGTCTGGACAAGAAGGCTTCAAGGAAAGGTGAGCAGAATGTGCTGATTTTCGATCTCGGCGGTGGTACTTTCGATGTGTCGATTTTGACTATTGAGGAGGGCATCTTCGAAGTCAAGGCTACTGCCGGTGACACTCATCTTGGCGGTGAGGATTTCGATAATCGGATGGTGAATCATTTCGTGGCGGAGTTTAAGAGAAAGAATAAGAAGGATATCAGTGGGAATGCTAGAGCTTTGAGGAGGCTGAGGACTGCCTGCGAGAGGGCCAAGAGGACTCTGTCTTCAACTTCTCAGACCACGATTGAGATTGATTCTCTTTACGAAGGGATTGATTTCTATTCGACAATCACAAGGGCAAGGTTTGAGGAGTTGAACATGGACTTGTTCAGGAAGTGTATGGAGCCTGTGGAGAAGTGCTTGAGAGATGCCAAGATTGACAAGAGCTTGATTCATGATGTTGTTTTGGTGGGAGGCTCGACTAGGATTCCCAAGGTTCAGCAGCTTCTGCAGGACTTTTTCAACGGGAAGGAGCTTTGCAAGAGTATTAATCCCGATGAGGCTGTGGCTTATGGCGCTGCGGTTCAGGCTGCGATTTTGAGCGGGGAGGGTGATCAGAAGGTGCAGGATCTTTTGTTGCTTGATGTCACTCCACTCAGTCTTGGGCTTGAAACTGCTGGTGGTGTCATGACCACTTTGATTCCGAGGAACACGACTATCCCGACTAAGAAAGAGCAGATCTTCTCTACTTATTCGGATAACCAGCCCGGGGTTTTGATTCAAGTTTATGAAGGAGAGAGAGCTAGGACAAGGGACAACAATCTTTTGGGGAAGTTCGAGCTCACTGGCATTCCACCAGCTCCCAGGGGTGTGCCTCAGATCAATGTGTGCTTCGATATTGATGCTAATGGTATATTGAATGTGTCTGCGGAGGACAAGACTGCTGGAGTGAAGAACAAGATCACGATTACCAACGACAAGGGAAGGCTGAGCAAGGAGGACATAGAAAAGATGGTGCAGGATGCTGAGAGGTACAAGGCGGAGGACGAGGAGGTTAAGAAGAAGGTGGATGCTAAGAATGCTTTGGAGAATTATGCTTACAATATGAGGAATACTATCAAGGATGACAAGATTGCTGGGAAATTGGACCCTTCAGATAAGCAAAGAATCGAGAAGGCTGTGGATGATGCTATTCAGTGGCTGGAGGGGAACCAATTGGCCGAGGTGGATGAGTTCGAGGACAAGCAGAAGGAGTTGGAGGGGATCTGCAATCCCATTATTTCTAAGATGTATCAGGGTGCTGGTGCTGGAGGAGGTATGCCACCTATGGGAGATGACATGCCTGGTGCTCATTCTAATGGTTCTGCAACTGGGGCTGGCCCAAAGATTGAAGAGGTTGATTAAGCTGAGAAATGTACAGGATGGGGTGGCTCTATTTGGCTTTTGGGTATATGAATATTGTAATGTTTCTTTTAGGTTGTAACATCTGAAGCATGGTTTATTTCTGTATTTGGGGTTTTGGAACTTAAAAGCTATGGTAGTATGTAATGCATGTATATTAGTTAATAAAAAAATTCAGTTTCTTCTGTAAGAATCAGTTTGAGTATCATATTCTAGTGCTCCTGCTTGATTTTGAGGACAACCAATGTTGATGTGCTAAGACTGAGTTGGGTAGTGCCAGCTCAATTTGGAATTAGATCTATACTGGCATGGTGATAACCATATAAGAACGTTATGAGACTTGGTATGTCAACCTTAATCTACTGACATAATTGTAACTCCTGCATGCTGATGTGTCGAGCAAACTTGATCTTCTGTCAGCAGGGCAATCTAAATTTACTGACCAAGTGATATGGCAAACTGGTACACCTAAACCCCAAATTACTTTTCTGCAATATTTAGCTTCTATCAAAATAAATCATCAAAAGTACTATATCATAATATTGAGATCATAAACTTCATCTAGGACCCAGTCAACTACACAAACGCCTCAGTTACCTCTTTCAGTGTAGGCGTACTGGATCGTAGATGAGAATAGGTGAGCACGAATTCTAATTTCGAAAGCCTGATTAGTGTTCATAACAGAAGTACATGCCTCTTCACTTCCTTCTGCCTCTCACCTCATTCCATTAATCTCAGTTCTTAAAATGAAATCAAATGAGTGCTATAATACGGAAAGGAGGTTTTATACAGAAAGAAGTGCATCCAGCTCAAAATTGCTGATAAACTTGAGGATTAGATCATCTTATAGAGTAAGCACAAAATTATAGATCAGGGTCACTGGCCAAGTTTCCTACATGTATCATAGTATCAAGTGAAAAACGAATGCTGCTGTATTGCTGTGCTACTTTGTTAAATAAAAGAAATCATGCCGTTGGGCTACCTTGCCAAATAAAAGAAATTATTCCCGCTTGCTACTCCTTCAGACCAATCGCTATAAGTAGCTCTTCTGCTTCCTCCAAATCTGCATACCTTTTTAGCGAAATCAAGCCCCCATTAAGACTCATGATTCGCCTAAAGAACAACTTACCCTCAATTGGACATTTGACAAGATTCTTGGTAACAACAGGTCCTCTCAGATCCAAAAACAATGTTAATGTGGCCGATTCATCATCATCTAGCAGGAAAGGTATGCCATGCTCCCATTCACAACAAACAGCTTCCGAAAACTTAAATTGAGGATCTAATTCAAGCACTTGAATACTGATGGAATAATGCAACATCCACTATTTTTTATTGTAGTCTTTCATCACCCATATCTCAATATTCGTACCTGATGTAGTATCCTCTAAAATTGATCAAGTGTAACTGGTTGCGCGTATTTTGTAGTATGTAGGGATTGGGAATCCAAAAGAACTCTTCTTTCTTGAAGTCGAAAGACAGTATATGTACTTGTCCTTGAATTCCTTCTCTTGTATAAGGATACAAGGGCCAATGCATATCTCCGTGTGCACATATATTCTCGAAGCGAAATAATGCTTTAGCCGGAGGTGAGGTTACCTGTCGCCATTCGCTTGTGCCGAGTACAAGCACTTGGGATACATGAAACTTTGGAATGAAAATATCTGTAACACGAAGAATCTTGTAGGTATTGGTTATACTATCGAATCCCATATGAGTCGAAATATACATTGCTTTGGAATTTGGACCACCAATTTGTTGAGCAGTACTGTGACTGGGTGGGAGCCTTAGAACTTCTCCCCGGAGCTGAGTGCATGATCTTTCCAATATTTGATGCAAAACAAGTTACAGAAAACAAATTCTAGACTGTAATGGGAGGGATTGGATGACTGCAAAATAAGTCTTGGATTCAGTTGTTGAGCACCTTGGGCACTGGAAGGGTCGTAATGAAGTGACTTTGCAGACACTCTCTTCAAAATTTCCACCACTAGTTCCATGGGTAGCTCCGTCAAATTCAACGTTGTATGGCTCTTCATATTGCTCCAAATCACAAGCTGCAACTTCAGGTCTCCCTTGTCCCCTGTATCTATTTATATACATAATTGTCTGTTAGCTTCTTCTTTCCTCATTGGGATTGGAAAGTAAAAGTGTAAAACACTACCCTATTGGGTCAAAAGGATCCGAGTTCAAAAAGGTCCTAGCTGTAAATGGGCCTTTAAAACTACGACCCAACAGTGAGCAAGGCCCAAAGTTCATCACCACTTTCTTCACGACTTCAAAAACAATTGGATAAGAAATCGCTCCAACGCAGTAGCGTGTTTTGAGCTTTTTCTAAGGCCATGGCTGGGATCACCACCAGCTTCGCATCCAAGCCTATCCTATCCAAAACGACGCCGTTTCATTCCTCACTCTCCTCCAAGCTCTTCGGCCTCCGCTTTAATCACGTTTATCTCATAAACTCGAGCTCTCTCTCCTCCTCCGCCGTTGGCAGCCCGGTCACCGCTCGTTTCGGCGGCGGCGGGTCCCGCAGGTCGAGCAATGACCGCCGGAGACAGCAGAGCGATGCCGAGGATGACGATAAGGCTCTTGATATCTCCTCTGTCAGGTTTTCAATTGATTTCTGATTAGTGTTGATTTTGTGTTGTGTGTATGCTTCAGTTGCTCGAAATTGAAATTTGAATTTGGTTATGGTTGGTTTCGGATAGGTCAGCTACGGTGAGGGTTATTGATCGGAAGCAAGAAATGGTTTGTGTTCTTTTTGCTGTACGTTGTTGTTTAGTTGCTGAGATATTGTTGAGGGGAAATGCAGTATGAAGGTGCTGAAATTGTGAACTCATTAACTTTAGGTTGGGGTGGTATCGAAGAGCGAGGCGATTCGTATGGCAGATGAGGCTGACCTTGACTTGGTATGCATTTTGCTACTACGTTTATTTAGCTCAATCAGCTAATGAGGTTTATATGTGTGAAATTTGGTTCTTCTGATGCAAGAGCATGAACTATTCTTTTGAGACTAATATCTTCTCCATTGTTGCAGGTAATTTTATCTCCAGATGCAGATCCCCCGGTTCTCAGGATTATGGATTACAAGTACGAAATTTTCTGTTAGCTATTATGTGAAGTCCATACTTCTCTTCATTTTGACCGATTCCTGTTTCATATTTCCGTTAGATGCTCAAGATGCCCTCATACCCCTTATACTTTTATACTATTGTGTGGAGGTAATAAATAGAAATGTTCAGCATTGTGGTTGTTGGGTATGTAATTTCATATTATGTAGTTTGTGATGGCATTGGTAAGTACTCTGTTCAGTAATGAAAAGTTGTACAATAATTTACAGTGAATAATATGACAATATGTTGCGTTGGTAATTAGAATGGGGAGATTAGGGCGTTTACTTCGTAGTTGGTTCTGTGTAGTAGACCCACATAATGGCCATAACATGACCTAAAATATGCAAGTTTTATTTTTATTTTTTTACCTTGAGTAGTAGACTAAACTATCTCTACCTTTTCCTTTCCTCAGTAAATATCGGTATCAACAACAAAAAAAGAAAAGAGTGTCGCAGAAGAAAAGTGCAGGCAAGGGTTTTCTCTATCTTGAGCATGATGTATTTCTTTCTGAATCATGCATAAGCATGACCTCGGATTATAGGAAAGATAGTGACTGAATTTGCTCCTACTTCTTTTAGCCAGTCGCATGGATTTGAAGGAGCTCAAAATGGGGTAAGGCACTGATTCTGCTATCTCTGTTTTATCTGCATGCAGTCTTGTTTCAATTGCTAATACTGGAAACAAATGAGAGATTTCTATTTGATTTGGGACTTTTGTGCAGTGTAACTAGCTCGGATTGTGATAATGTTATATTTGTTATCAGCATAACTCAGATTTTAGGTGTCTTTGTGTGATATTACCTGCTATGCTTTAAGTTTATTATCTACTAGGGGCCTTGATTTGAGACTCGAAGCAGATGTTGCATATCATTTGTATGTATAAGTTTGTTGACATTATTGTTATCTGTACAGTTACAACATTGATCAACATGATTATTCTGTACGTATGAGAGCCGCCCAGAAGTTTCTGAAAGATGGTGATAAGGTAGGTTGCTTAAATTTCTTAAGAAGGGCCTTCTTATATTATCAAAGGATATCAGTGTGTTACACTCTTATATTTCTCTGCTTTGATATTCATAACTATTTGCTGTAGGTCAAGGTTATTGTCAACTTGAAGGGTCGGGAGAATGAGTTCCGAAATATTGCTATCGATCTTCTCAAACGTTTTCAAAGTGAAGTTGGGGAGGTACTGATGCTTATCTATGCTTATAATCATGAACAGAGTTACATATAAGAGTTACATATAAAGACATAAATTGTTGCATGACTCAAGCAATGTCTTGATGTACCGGTTATTTATCTACAATTGTATGCTTGATGTGCAGCTTGCAACAGAGGAAGCGAAAAGCTTCAGCGACAGAAACATGTTTATAGTTTTAGTTCCAAACAAGGCTATTCTCCAGAAAGCTCAAGAGCCATCAAAGAAAAAGGAGAACCCTGCAGTGAATGTAGTATCATCAAGTGTCTGAATGGGCTTAAGGTTTCATGTAGGTTTAACAAATGTAAAATTCAGTGGCCATTTCAAAAGACAAAAAAGAAAAAAAGAATCCAGGGGACCATCACTGTTCTTCAAACTAGGTTGGATGGGTATGTCTGAGGTTGTGTATAGCATTAGTGTAATACATGTATTAGAGTATAACTGTCTTTTCAATCAAGAAGCAAGCAAAGTTTTGTAGACCGTACATTTGAAAATTTTAAAAGCTGTGTGTTTTGTTTGTCCACTTGATTATCAGGAGCAGAACAATCTCATGGAAACAATTAGGTTTTTAACCTTGTATGCATGCTTGCAAACAATGAGACCTTTTCTGGTTTGATTCTTTGAATTTGAGCAGCTTTCAAATTGGAATGTATAGAGGCTTTAAATTGCATCGACGACCAGTGTGTGTAAATTTCTCATGGTTTGTTGGCCAGTTATATAGATGTTCTGGTCTTGCGCTAACCTTTCTAGATGGCGAGGCTTGAACTCACTCACCTAACAATTTGAACTTGCTTAGGTTCTAAGTTCTTAGATCCCAAGTATGCTCTCATGTAGTTTTCTTAGTTTTTGAAAGCAACGGTTTGGCCATATTTTATGTTTTCCTGATTTGATCATCATGAAGGTTATGAGGATATATGCTTTGGATTATCCTCTAACGAAAAAGAATCATGTTCAAACTAAAAAATTATAGATGAATGAGGTATAATCCACTTCCATTTATGCATTTTATATAAAAGTCAGTTTCTAGGGACAACGTACATTAGACTGAATAGAGAAAAATTACAGGGAGTTGAGTAAACAAGGTGGAAGAGAAAAATTATCCAAAAAAAAAAAGGTGGTAGAGAAAAAAAGAAAAAAGAAAAGAGGGTAAGGGCAGGAGAGATGGTGAGTAGACAAACATAGCACAGAATCAATGGATTATAGTTGAAGAATGGAAGGAAGCAAGCTTAGCTTCAAGGCAATGGGGACCCTGCAACCAACAACTATAACATCCCTTATGTGGACACTTCAGCATTAGGTGACACCAAATATCCTATGCCACCCTCTACCTGGTTCCATTCATATAACACAAACTCCTCCTTCACCATCTCCATCACCATTTCTGCTTCCTTCTCACAGCTGACACACCCGCCATGGAAGCCAGCGCCGGACTTGTTGCCGGTTCTCACAACCGCAACGAACTCGTGGTCATTCATGGTCACGAAGAGGTACGTAACTAGTTTGATTAGCTACTGCAAAGAAAAGGTTATGATCTTATGACTACTTGTTTGTGAGACTAATATGTGATGTGCATGGTGCAGCACAAGCCTTTGAGGAACTTGGACGGCCAGGTTTGCGAGATATGTGGAGACGAGGTTGGACTGACGGTTGATGGAGACTTGTTTGTGGCTTGCAATGAGTGTGGATTCCCTGTGTGCAGGCCTTGCTATGAGTATGAGAGAAGAGAAGGCTCTCAGAACTGCCCTCAGTGCAAAACTAGATACAAGCGTCTCAAAGGAAGCCCCAGGGTAGAGGGAGATGATGATGAAGAGGATGTGGATGATATTGAGCATGAATTTAACATGAATGAAGATGATCAACACAATAAGGGTATCAAAAACAATGAGCAAATCGCCGAAGCAATGCTGCATGGAAAGATGAGCTATGGAAGAGGACCAGATGATGAGGAGAGTTCCCACTTCCCACCTGTGATTGCTGGTGTCAGATCCCGCCCGGTAAGTAATAAGCACCTAAGCTAGCTACTAGCTGTGTTCTTAACACAAGCACCACACTTATCAAATTTGTTTTATAGATATTCTTGTTCATTAACAGCTATATGCTGCTATTCAGGTTAGCGGCGACCTCACATACTTATCTCATGGCTATGGGGATCAGCCTTCTTCATTGCATAAACGAGTTCATCCATATCCAGCTTCTGAGCCTGGTATGTATAAATTTAAATGATCAAATTCTTTGTCAACAATACATCATGTATATATTGGACCAAGTACTTTTTCACTGATCCTCATCTTGCAAATGCAGGCAGTGAAAAATGGGATGACAGGAAAGATGGAGGGTGGAAAGAAAGAATGGATGATTGGAAATTGCAGCAAGGCAACCTGGGAGGGCCTGAACCTGATGACATGAACGACGCAGACATTTCAATGTAAATGCTTCATACAGAGATCACTGCATTTTTATGTTTACTTTTGAAGTAATATATGTATAAACTTTAATTGGTACTGCAGGATTGATGAAGCTAGGCAGCCACTGTCAAGGAAAGTATCAATTGCATCTAGCAAGATCAACCCTTATAGAATGATCATTGTAGCTCGGCTGTTTATATTGGCTGCATTCCTCCGGTATAGACTTATGAATCCGGTTCATGAAGCACTTGGTCTCTGGTTAACTTCTGTCATTTGTGAAATATGGTTTGCAATTTCATGGATCCTCGATCAGTTCCCTAAGTGGTACCCTATTGAGCGTGAGACCTACCTTGATCGCCTTTCACTCAGGTATACATATATATAAGCACTCATCACTAATGTGTGGAACAAACAAACTAAGCAGAACTTGCTATTCCAGTGTCATCTTCTGTCTAATTGGTTAATATCTGATTTTAAATTGATATGGTACTGATATTAAATTATTACATGTGTAACTAATGCAGGTATGAGAGGGAGGGTGAACCAAATATGCTCTCCCCTGTGGATGTATTTGTGAGTACTGTGGATCCCATGAAGGAACCTCCCCTTAATACAGCAAATACAGTCCTTTCTATCTTGGCCATGGACTATCCTGTTGAGAAAATCTCATGCTACATTTCTGATGATGGAGCTTCCATGCTAACCTTTGAGGCCTTGTCCGAAACAGCAGAATTTGCAAGGAAATGGGTACCCTTTTGCAAGAAATTTTCTATTGAGCCTCGAGCCCCTGAGATGTACTTCTGTGAGAAGATTGATTATCTCAAGGACAAAGTCCAGCCAACATTTGTCAAGGAGCGTCGAGCCATGAAGGTAAGTTTGTACTAATTGACCCCTTCAATCAAGGTTTAAGATCACAGAGGCTGATTATTTTTGTTGTGTTGGTGCAGAGAGAATATGAAGAGTTCAAGGTTAGGGTAAATGCTCTTGTGGCCAAAGCCACAAAGGTTCCTCCAGAAGGGTGGATAATGCAAGATGGGACACCATGGCCTGGAAACAATACTAAGGATCACCCTGGTATGATTCAGGTCTTTCTCGGTCACAGTGGAGGCCTTGATACTGAAGGAAATGAGCTCCCTCGTCTTGTATATGTGTCTCGTGAGAAGAGGCCTGGCTTTTCACATCACAAGAAGGCTGGTGCCATGAATGCCTTGGTAAAATTGAGTTCACTCTTCTCTTTTTCTTCTGTTTCATCACATTAAGCTCATAGTCTCTTAACAACTTCTATGCATACACATTCAGGTCCGCGTCTCTGGAGTGCTCACCAATGCTCCTTTCATGCTCAACTTGGATTGTGATCACTATGTTAACAACAGTAAGGCTGCAAGAGAGGCCATGTGCTTCTTGATGGACCCTCAAATTGGAAGGAAGGTTTGCTACGTCCAGTTTCCTCAAAGATTTGATGGCATTGATAGGAATGATCGTTATGCCAACAGGAACACAGTCTTCTTTGATGTAAGTCACTGCAGGAAATCAGCTTATCCCCATTTGATGAATTGAAGTGATATTCATTTTCACTTTGTCTTTCAGATTAACATGAAAGGTCTGGATGGGATCCAAGGTCCAGTGTATGTGGGAACAGGATGTGTTTTCCGGAGGCAAGCTTTGTATGGATATAATCCTCCAAAGGGTGCTAAGCGCCCAAAGATGGTAAGCTGTGATTGCTGCCCTTGTTTTGGACGCCGCAAGAAGCTTCCCAAGTACTCCAAGAATGATGCAAATGGAGATGGTGCAAACCTCCAACTACAAGGTGATCATTAGCATTCAGTGTTACTCACCAATTTGATACTTGCAGATACAAAATTTTATGGCCTAAAGTAAGACTTATGTTCATGTTGAGTAGGAATGGATGATGATAAAGAGGTATTGATGTCCCAAATGAATTTCGAAAAGAAATTCGGACAGTCGGCTATTTTCGTGACTTCAACTTTAATGGAACAAGGTGGTGTGCCTCCTTCCTCAAGCCCTGCGGCCATGCTTAAGGAAGCCATTCATGTTATCAGTTGTGGTTATGAAGACAAAACTGAATGGGGAATTGAGGTAAAAATCTAAACAATATTATTATCACAGTTTTGTTGAATGAATCTGCCTATAGTAGATCATCTTCATTCTTTACTGACTATAATTTCCACTTTTGCTTGTGCAGCTGGGTTGGATTTATGGATCTATCACAGAGGATATCTTGACAGGGTTTAAAATGCATTGCCGTGGTTGGAGGTCAATTTACTGTATGCCCAAGAGACCGGCATTCAAGGGTACAGCCCCCATCAACTTGTCAGATCGGCTCAACCAGGTTCTTCGTTGGGCACTAGGTTCCATTGAGATTTTCTTCAGTCGCCACAGTCCTCTCTTGTATGGCTACAAGGGAGGAAAGCTCAAATGGCTTGAGAGATTTGCTTATGTCAACACTACTGTCTACCCTTTCACCTCTCTTCCTCTTCTTGCCTATTGTATCCTCCCTGCCGTCTGCTTGCTCACCGATAAATTCATCATGCCACCGGTAACAACTTATAGTTATCTTTTACATTCAATCATAAGATAACATGATCAAGAAAATGTTTAGGGAAGCAAAAATTAAAATAATTTCACTTCAAGAAAGAGTAGATATATAGACTGTTATTATCTATGACACACTGAGAAGAAAGAGGTGTTTCCTGATACAAAATAATTTGATTCTAGAAATTTTGGCAAATGAATGTGGTAATCTGACCAAGTTTTATTTCATCCCAGATAAGCACTTTTGCAAGTCTCTTCTTCATTGCTTTGTTCATTTCAATCTTCGGCACGGGCATTCTTGAGCTGAGATGGAGTGGAGTGAGTATTGAAGAATGGTGGAGAAATGAGCAATTCTGGGTGATTGGTGGTGTGTCAGCTCATCTCTTTGCTGTTATCCAAGGTCTCCTGAAAGTTTTGGCTGGAATTGACACCAGCTTCACTGTCACAGCCAAGTCTTCAGATGATGAGGATTTCGGAGAGTTGTATGCATTTAAATGGACAACTCTACTAATCCCTCCAACTACTATCTTGATCATTAACCTTGTTGGAGTAGTAGCTGGTATTTCAGATGCCATAAACAACGGGTACGAATCATGGGGACCTCTATTTGGAAAGCTCTTCTTTGCCTTCTGGGTGATTGTCCATCTATATCCATTCCTTAAAGGTCTGATGGGGAGGCAGAACCGTACGCCTACAATTGTTGTCATATGGTCAGTGCTCCTGGCTTCTATCTTCTCCTTACTCTGGGTTCGAATCGACCCATTTGTGATGAAAACCAAGGGACCTACCACAAAGCAATGTGGAATCAATTGCTAAAATTACTTGTATCTATTGTCTTTCTTGAAATTTGCATCTCCAGATGATACACATAGCTTTACAAATTATGAAGTCTGAACCAATAGAAGGGAGATCCATCAGAGTGAATAAAGCTAGAGTATAAAGGATTTTGTAGCTTGAGTGCAATGTACACAGTTTTGTATTTGTAAGTGAATTGGAAAAGTTATGCTATTTTCCAATCAATTTCAACTTATGCATAAATTGCAGGGTTTTCTTCAGTTACTTATTCTGTTATAGTGATTAGACGACCAACTATAAGTATCTTACTTAAAAAAGAAAGGAGAACAAAACTTTACCAGTGAAGATAGACGGCAGACCAGATGCTTGCATCATGGTACACCTTAACCAGTGTTGAATAACTTCTTTTTCACCAGTAGTCTCCACAAGAACAAACACCGTCTTTGAAATGATGGAATCTATTAGCATCCCTAACTACAATAACTCTCTCTGTGATCATGGATATAAATTTAGTTGCATTATGGCAATCTAAACAAACCCGTAGATTCTTGATGATTCTGATTTCTGTTCCAGGTGCCGTAGAAATAAGGGCAAAAGCAATGGCCAACTTCTCACTATGAACATTCACCATTAGCTCCTTCTCTTCCTCCTCCACATCATGTAATGCAGTTCCTGTTTCAGTTTGAAATCCAGCCTCCCTCATCTTTCCTGTTAACTTGTCTAGCATCTTATAGATTGCTGTTGCTTGAGGATGGGAACGATCACCACAGGTGAAGACATGTTGGGTGTCACCAATCTCAAGAAGAGTGCATCCAGGAGTCTTTGCCAAATTTCTATGCTTGGCTACCTGCCGAACTGAAGCAGCTTTTGGAAAGTTGCCATCAGCTGATAATATATTAGAGAGCAAGACATAATATCCTGTATTATCTGGATCCAATTCAAGTAGCTTTTCAGAAGCCAAACGTGCGAGTTTGGTGTCTTTGTGTATCTTACATGCACCAAGCAAGGCTCCCCAAACAGCAGAGCCTGGCTCAACTGGCATTTTCTTTATAAATTCCAAGGCCTTCTCCAACTGTCCAGCTCTGCCAAAGATGTCAACCATGCAGGCGTAGTGCTCAGCTAAGGGCACAAACTTATGGTTATGAACCATTCTATGGAAGATATCATCTCCTTCTCTCACCAAACCAGCATGGCTGCAAGCATACAATACAGAGAGAAAAGAAACGCTGCTTGGGGGAATCCTGGAATCCAACATATCATTAAAGAGTTTCAATGCTTCATGGCCATCACCATGGAGGCCATAACCAGATATCATGGCATTCCAAGTGACTACATTTTTCTCAGGCATCATGTCGAATAGTTGCCTAGCTTCCACAATGCTCCCACACTTTGCATACATGTCAACTAAAGCAGTCAACACATAGATGTTAGACTCAAGATTCTTGCTCTTAATCAAACCATGAACCCATTTCCCAAGACTTAAAGCTCCAAGCTGAGCACAGGCAGAAAGAATAGTAGTAACAGTAGTAGGATTTGGACTGAACTCGGACATCATTTCTTGGAAAAGAGATATCGCAGTGTCTGTATGCCCATTTTGGGTATAACCGGATATCATGGCATTCCAAGACGCCAAAGTTCTCTTTGCAGACTCATCGAAAAGCTGCCTTGCCGAATCAATCTCATTCAGTCTACAGTACACAGTAACTAAAGCGGTCGAAACAGAAGGATGTGAAACAATGCCAGATTTCACACAGAAACTCTGAAGACAGCCACTGAGCTGCAGATGACCAAAAGGGCAAGACACAGGAACCAACCCCACAATGGTGCTCGAATTAACTTTCTCCCCATACCCAAGCAAATCCTTAAAAAGACCAACTGCCAACACTGTCTCATTATTACAAGTATACCCGGCAATCATCGCATTATAACATATCAAATCCGGCTCACCAATCATCCCAAACACCCTCCTGGCAGTCTCAAGCTCCCCACATTTCGAATACAACGAAACCAACCCAGTAAGCACATGGACATCATCATGAAACCCAGCTTTCACAGCCAAACACTGCACCCACATCCCTGCTTTCAGCTCCTGCAGCTCCGCCACCGCAGGAAGCAATGTCGCCAACGTAGTCGAATCAAAACCCGTCCCACACGCAACCATGTCTCTAAAAACACGCACCGCGTCAGCACCGTAACAATTCCTCATCAACCCCGAAACCATCGTGTTCCACAACACCGTATCCTTCTCAGGCATTTCGTCGAACACCTTCAGTGCGTACCCGACTCTCGAAAATTTGAAGTAGAAGTCGACCAAATTCGAACCCACGTACAAATTCGAACCAAGACCATCAATAACGGAATGCGCATGTAGCAAAGCGCCGTGTTTCTCGTCGTTAAACCCGGAAGCGGCGGACACGGCGAAAGCGTAGGTGTACTTGTCAGGGGAGAGAGTGGTGTTTTTTCTGAGGTGGGTGTAGAGAGAGACCGAAGACAAAGGAGAAGCGTTGGCGGCGAAACCTTTGATGAGGACGTTGAAGAGGAACAGGTCGGGTTTCGGGAAGGAGAAGACGAGGTCACGTGCGTGGCGTATGGCTTTGAGGTCGGAGAACTTGTGGGTGAGCTTGGTGATCGTGACGAGGTCGTTTTGGTAGCCATTGAGGATGATCTGGGTGTGGGTTTGGGTTAGGTGAGAGAGTGTGGTGGCATTTTTGAGGAGGCTGAGGAAGAAGTTCCGGTCTCGGTGTGCGTAGGAGCAGCTACTGCTGCTTACGTTTCTGCTAATCATGTGTGTTTTGTCTGATGAGTTTGAACACTGGCACGGCGGCAGTGTCATACGTACTGTGTTCTGTGTGTTTTCAATTATACAAGTTTTAGCGACGATGAATTCGTCGGAAATGGTTTTGGCGAAATCTTTCTTTTTTAGTCCAAATCACACGTCTCCTCGTAAAATTTAAGACGAAGAGACTAATCCATGTCGGGATCCTTGTTTGAATCCCCAAGTTATTAAAGTGGCCAATGTATAATTGGAGTCTAATGCAAGCCTGCAGTGCATAATTGGAGCAGTTCACTTGCGCCTTATGATCTCGCAACACCACACCACTGGTGCTGCTCTATTTGATAGGTTCAAGAGTTTAACTTATGGTAACCAAAACTTCGAGGGGCAATGGTTTTGAATTGATATGCAAGACAAAACAAGGAAAGCCATGATGGAGGGTTACATATATTTTCTATTTCATTTCCTTTGAACTTTTGCATCTACATTGACATTGAGTACTATGCTTCCTTTGCATTTTCTTTTCATTTGCGTAATACAAAAAGCTACTACCCGTGGAAAGCATGGAGCCAATGGCTCTTTGCTCAAAGAAGTGGAGTGGAGTATGATGATGACATGCCATGGCTGAAAACTAAATTTACATTCACAGAGAACCGAGGAGACGCTTTTATCTCCGCTTGAGTATGTTTCCCATCGGAATTGCTTGTATAATTAGCTTAGAGGCTAGTCAGGGTCAAGAAGGTGTCTTGGTTGCCAAAATTGGCTGCTGACAGTTCCCAAATCTTGTTTCATTTGTATGAGTTGCGTCTTAAGGCTGTATTCCTCGACCTGCTTGGAAGAAGATTCAGAAGTTAACAGAAGCCAATTATTAAATTAAAAACTAGAACACAGAATCAACTTGGACAGCACAAGAGTTCAATAGTTCAATATGCTACATGACTGTACTACTGAGCACAGAAGATAATGTAGATTTAACAGAAGCCAGAGGCTTGCCAAATGTCTAAGTTGCAGTGTTCAAATTCTGGTTTCTTTCAGAAAGACCTTGTTCAGATCCATGACCCTCTAGGAATAAGGTCAGCCCTGCTCCACCCCGAGTAAGCAAACATCTTACTATTGATCCCATCAATCATTCATATATACGGCTGATGAATACACTAGCTAGAATTCAAGATCTAATTGAAGACTGAGTTACTGAAGTATTTTCACTGTTTGTTGAAACATATGGCCACATAATTGTACCTGCATAGCTGCTGCTGAAGCCAGCAATGCTTCACATTCGTCAAGCATGGCTTTTTCTTGCGCTGCTACAACAGCAAGTTCTGAAACCAAACCATTTACGCCCTCCACCTGCTCAAATAAATATAAAGTTTCAAAAGATAATACCCACCAAAGACAAACTTTGGTTTCAGAAGATATGCAACCTCTAAATTGGTTGTTACTGCAACACATTGCATGTCAAGAAAGTATAGGAAACAAAAGGGCTAAGACATCACTACATGATTGTTGTAAAAGTACAAAATTATGAATCTCACCCTAGAGAGCAAAGAGCATATGGAGGATCCCATTGCCTGCATCACATCAACAGCAGAGCAAATAGCTACCTTCAAAGAGTCAATATCCGTCTGCAAAAGTATAGTATGCTTATACATAACTTTCAAACGAGAAAGTATAATTTAACTTCCTTGCGACAGATAACATACCCTTGCCCCTCCAGTTATTGGAAGACGTAGAGTGCTTGCCTCCAAATCTTCCATAGCCCCAGAAAAAGCAGCAATATGATCTCTTTCAAGTAAAGCCCAGTCATCAAGATAGTCCATCTGATCAATTGTGATTCATGCAAGGATGGAATCATATTAAAATTGAGACCGTTGACAGTAAACATAAGAATTCCAACATAAACCAAGATGAAAAATGGATCCAAGAGTTAACACTGAACCACTAACATATCCTAAGATATATGCCTGACATGATTTGCTATTTCCAACAAGAACCACTAGCTTAGCCCAGTTGCTCACTGATCATGATAAAGCTGCAAAGTATAGTTTTTTTTGGTTTCCTTCATCATCAACTCCCTCTTCCATTAGACAGATGGATATTCAAAGGAAGTGGTTCCCATTATTGGATAACATGGCCAGTTTCGTAGGGGATAAGCTACACGCTAATTCTTAGTCATTTATATTTGTGCACATTATATCGATGTGTTTACTTAGAATCAATGCGCCAAATGGAAATATTGACAAAAATGTTACCACTTTGTGCAAAAGAGGCATTACCTGACCATTCAATACAGACTTCAGCGTAAGCTCAAGATTTAACTGCTGGAGTTTGATTCTTTTCCTGATTACTGAATCCCACAAGCTTAGCGTAGTGTTCCACACATCCAATAGAGTTCTCTGCATCATCAATTTAATATCTTATTTAATTTGGCTTATCCTTTCATAAATAAACTCAAATTACATCTCTTACGAACTGATAGAACCTAGACCACGCAACACATCGATACTAACTGATAAAGCCAAGCAGTAATCTGTACAGACTAGACCACATGCTAACAGTCAGGACTCTCTTAACGTATAGCAAGACATGAAAAAATGATCACATATTATGATATGGATATAGTTAACAGAATGAGTTAGGCAGAAAGATATGCCTAAGAGTTTGCAAATTACACAGACAACCCACCTCTGCAGTTACTTTCTGAATATAAAGTACAGCCTCTGCCCTGGCATCAGTAAATCTCCACTGCAAAAATCTATTGTGTAGTAGCCGCAGCTGATGAGCATCTTCAACGTAAGCTGTACTCTTTTTCCCCTTGAAATCAGCAATGAAACTAAGCACAGAAGTTGCGCTGCTTGATTGACAAGAAGTACTCGAAACCCTTGTCTTTGATGGACTAACACCTCTAGAAGGAGGAGTAGACGGTCTTGAAGACCGAGATGGACTGGCACCTCTTGAAACAGAAGGTGAGAACATTGAGGTCTTACTAGGAGAGGACGGTCGCGAAAGGGATCTGACTTTAGGAGTTGCACTTGACAACCTTTCTGAAAGCCTATTAGAGACAAGCTTATGCAGTGAAGTCTCATCAACTGAATTCGATCTACCAAGTTCATGAGGTGCTGATAACATGGCAGCATCACCACCCGATTTCTGTACAGGCTTTCCCAGACCATCAGCCGCAGGCATTCGCCTTAGCATAGGTCCCCCAACTCCGGGAGCTGGTGTGGCAAGCTTAAGGATCCTAGGACCAAGATCCATATTTGTGTTTAATGAGTTGGAATTGGAATTTAAAGACAGTTTGCCACCGATTCTACTAGGCCATCGATGCTGATCTATCAATCTAGAATGCACACTATCCACAGGTTTCGAATTCTCTGATTGATCAGACACATTCTTCCCTCTAAGAGGGCTCCTTTTCCTCTCCGGTGTGAGCTTCCTCGGAGCTGTCTCCCCCTGTCTATGAGCCACATTGGACGAAGACCTCAAAGTCCGATCCGATAAAGCACTAGTCACAGGAGGCTTCTCCTTCTTACTAACACTAACAGGAATGGAAATCGTATCAGACTGAAACGAAACACTCAAGCTTCTCATCGTTGAAGGCCACAAACCCCCTTCAGGCAACCGACCATTTCTTCTAGACGAAACATCCGCTGCTGAATCCTTCACCGGCGTCGATGGAGACGGCAAAGGAGGCGTCGCCGGTCTCCTCCGGTCCGCGGACAGTGATCTCTTCGGCGCCGAAGATGATGACGACGGAGAACGCGGTGTTCTCGAAACGGTTGGAGATGAAGAACGTCCGACGGTTGAGCTAGGCCGGGAGGGCGTCGGTGACTTGTAGCGGGAGCTGACTTCCCGGATTCGAGGGCGGCGCGTGGCGGCGGCGATTGAAGAGGCTGCATTGTACTTTTCGGCGGGAACCAACGGTGGTCTAGGGATCTCCCTGCGGTCTGATTCACCTACATCCATCCACACCATCCAAATCAGACCACATTGATCGCGCCTTTCCTTCACTGACTCACACCCATTAAATCCTTCACTTACTTTCGATGAGGCTTCTAAACAAGATACTTTTGTCTGCAATAAATCTGCCACAAGGCCAAAAAAGTAAAGAGGCCGTCTGGAAAGAGCAAAATCAGAATTAAAAAAGAAAAAAAAAAAAAAGCATACATCTTTACAGAGACTCAGATCCAATTGGGAATAATCAGTTTCACAATTCATACAAAGAAGCCCGAATTCAGAAGAGGGTGGTGAGATTAGGGTACACAACAGCAAGCAATGTGGGCGCAGCGATTTACGGAAAGTGGTGTGAGAGACGGTTATGAGAAAAATTAGGGAGGTTAGTGGTTTTGATAACATACACAAAAACAAAAACTGTAGCGAAGGGCAGTGTGGTGTAGGGTAGGGGGGGTACCCTAGGAAAGGGCACAGACTGGCGAGTTGAGAGGGAGATGAGGATGTAAGATAAGAGAGAGAAAGAGAGAAAGGGAAAGGGAAAGGGAAAGGAGGTGTGTGTTGTGGGTGGACAAACTGGCTTTTAATTTCGTGGGTGGTCCTTTCTCACGGGACTGCCATGGTCGGTTGGGCTTGAAACGGGTCAACTCAGCTCTTTTCTTCGATCAATCTATCATAAGCACAGCTCTTCTTTCTCACTCACTCTCCAACTTCTTCCATAAAAGAAAAACAAGCACTAAAACTGCAATAATGCATGATCAATATCCTAACATCAACTCCTGCAAAGTTACTTACTTTACTAACATTCTTTTATGGGTTGTTGTTCAGTCTCTAAATTTTTGTGAAAGATTAAATAAGAATTACTTGATTCTGAGGACTTTGTTTGTGAGCTTAATATTATAAGCTTCAATTATTCGAAGGTTGCAGGTGGTAATGTTCTTGAAGGAGATGGGAAAAGACATGGAGCTCCACGTGGACGAAGGATCATTGTCCATCCCCATGAATTTACAGTGTAAAAAAAATTAGAAACCAGGGACAGAATTCAGAAGCAGATACGAATAAACAATTAACCCTAAAAACATCTTTATGTTGGAATTAACGATAAAAATACCAAATTTTGTTTTGACCCCATTGAAATAACTTTTTTTGCTTCAAGATTTAGGAACAAAAACCGATAAAATGCAGCAACAAATATATATGTAAAATTGAAGAGAAAATTGTATCCAAGGAGTGAGTGATCCATGACATTGAACGGGGTTTTGTCTCTGATGTTGAAGACACGTTTCAGTAGTGTTTCAGTGCAAATCTCTCCCTCCAAAAAACAAATTCATTGAATCTAAATTGCAATTGCAGAGATATATATTGAACCTCTACCTTAATTAGAAATGAAAAATTGATGATCCAGATCAACAAAAACCATAAAATCAGAAGCGAGGGAAATCCGAGACTCACCCAATGTTTCGAGTTTGAGCTCGTCGAGAAACCGAATTGCAAGGCGGCGCGGTGAGGCTGAGAGGTTTTCCGGTAACGGAGGGTGGGCTCTTGGCGGCGATCGGAGAGTCAAGGTTTTCCGGCGGGAGGGGTTTATTGATTTGTTTGAAGCAGAGAGGGGGGAATTAAGAAAAGCTTCAAAGGCTACGGTGGTTGATTTGAGGAAATAATTAAAGTTAAAGTGTGGGTTTTTTTGAAGACCAATTTAAAAGAGCAAAAAGGGAATTTTAAATTTTTGAATAAAATAAATTAAAAAATGGGGAAGAAACGGTTACAGTTTAGGAGGGACCGGGAAAGGACGTTGTTTTCGCGCCACCTCTTTGGCGCGTTGATAATGACATTATTAATCGAATTAATTGACTTTCTTTAACATCGGATGAACTTAATTACTGCGAGCATTTTAAAACCATAACATATCATCTCATGAATGGACAGATTAGATGAGTGTGTTATTAACTTGTTAACGTAACCGATGTTACTTTTAATAAAAAAAGAGTATATATAGTTGAAAATACATAGGGGATACAATTTCTATATATCGAACTAACCATATAGCTCAATTGGTACGATAATTATGTTTTAATCAATGGAACAGGTTTTAACATTTAGGGAAGTTGAATAACAGCCAACTAATGTATAATAATCAACCCTTGTAAGTTGTAACATAGTCCAATGTAGAACAGATCAATGGTCAAGGGAAGCCGATGGAATCATGGAAGGGAATTCTTTATTCATAAGTTAACTATCAGATTTTGGTCTTAATAATAAGTAGATTCCAGACCTACCGCAAGAGATAGTGACCAAGTAGAATTTCTGGTTAATCGCTTCCAACAATTTGCAGGGGAGGATGAGGTTGGTGAAAGCTAGAAAATAAGAATGGAGAAGACGATATAACACCGTACCAGCAAACAATTAATAGAATTCCATATCGAACGGTCCTCCTCAACTACATTAACCACAAAACTAAGCGAAGATTAATGCACTAATCTAAATATGAAACACTAATCAATATGGGCGGAGTCAGAAATCATAATTGAAGGGGGCCAATGCAAGAATGTTGAAAAATAAAGATAAACTGAATGACCGAAACTTCTTATATTATAACAAAGTTTTAAAACTGAATTATACATAAAAAAGAGAATCACCACTTCTAAATATTGTGAAAGTTATCAATAATCTGGTCTATGCTATAGAGAATCGCCACTTCTAAATAAGTGTTCTATTCAATTTTCTCACAAGAAGCAAACAGTTTGTTTTGTATGTTTCTTGTTGTCAAAACTTTAAGTTTCTGGGGAGAAATGTCTGGTAATTTCTTGTAACCTGCCAAAAGCCACAGGACGAATTATTACGTAGGAAAATTCTATGAAATTCATTAGTCTAAGAAAAGAGATCGTCGACACATTAGTTTTGATTCAAGCCAAGATAAAAGAAACATGCATCCACTGGTGAAGGGTGAGCAATCATCATTGTATGAACTAATCAAGTAGGTCTTTCCTTGGCCTTTATTTTCCCTCCACCACCACTTCAAAATTCTACATGATAAAAAGTGCTTCAAGTCAAAATTAGTTGTTTCTCCTTCTGTCAAAAGCAGCTTCTGCTAGCTTGTTATTCACAGTGTCATGCTTTAACTCGATCGATCCTCTCATCTTTCTGACCAAAAAAAGGGGGCCTTCCTAGCTTTCATCATTTGTTTAATTATTTGATGTGTTAGTTTCTCCCTAGATTGGCAGTTTGGCACTAACTAACCACGCATTATGCACTGGCACTAGTATCGCATCCCTGCTGCTGCTTTAAGCCGAAAGCTGGAAACCGCCCCATTTACACTGATGTGCAGCAACATTGATCCATCGGAAGTTCACAACAAAAGTTAGTAATAAAGTCATGGAATATATGAAGCAATGTTACCAGAAACGCGGAACGTTGCGATACGGAAACACCAGAGCATGAGATAGACTAGATGATCTTGGTAGATGAACTTGCACAATACTCTACAGCAATCACCACTTTATGTGACCAAGTGTTTAGTTGGGAAAAAGCATCGATTAGACACTTTAACTAGCAATTAAAACATGAATGATCAATCATACTCCAAAGTATTACAAAAATATCTCCGAATTATTCCTCTTTTGGGAACGTCTACATTTTTTGGCCCGACGACATCATGTAACGCAGATACTGTATCTAAAGAATTGTATTTTCTATAGGAGAAGTCCATTTTGATGGTTTGGACTGTGGACACATCATATGTAGTGGACACATCAACTATCTGCTTCAATCAGAGGTTAAAAGCCTAAATTGAACGCCTTCGTGAGTTTTCCCCATCTCTTCGGGCCTACAGTTTCCTCTGGCTTTGTTCTTTCTGTGAATTAATCAACGTTTTTCACCTCCAGATACAAACAATACACCAGAAACAACGTTCATATATAGCATATACTATTATCATGAAATCAATAGAGATTAAACTCACAGCTGGTTGAACATGCATGTCATTCCATGTTACAATTTAGAATGCTATTGAAAAATAGTATGTAGCGATTACAATATGAAATTAAATGGATAATGCAATATTGAAATGCAGACTCAGCCAAATCTTCTTCATGAATTAAAACTGAGAAAAGGACCAAATGATGAGGGCTCATGTGCTAGAATAGTAGAATATATAAGAATGGAATGCAATCATGGCGAATCGAACCCATGCATATGCCATGCCCAAAGCATGTCCCTACTCTTATTCCAACATGTACATCTCTTATTCCAGAGCTCTTCAAGGAAGAAAGACCAAAGGAAAATCTGATACTTGTTCCAACTTGTCACTATGTGTTTCCATCCCATGTGGGCAACAATGTCTACTTTATTGGTTCCACTAAACCACATGAGCAATCGTAATTATTCTGAACACAAATAATCCACATTGACCATGTTGTCGTTCTCGTAGTCATAATATATAAGAATATAATCACCGATTTTACTTGTGTTTGGTTTCTAGTTCACAATGGACACCTTGGCAGAGACCGCAGTTACAAGGAGGATGACCATGATGGGAACACAATGGCTCTCGAATCTGAATACAATGAACTTATGTGTTTGACGTGCATTAGAGAAAGAAACTATATTGCACATTCTAAACTTCTAGACTCAAAAGATGCATAACATGATAAATTGCAAATAGTTAGCTTTCTGAAGACAGTAAAATCTACATAGGGTCCTCGAACCTTACATGGTTTTCCAAAGTCAATGTGCTTGGAACCAGGAGGGCATCTGTCGATCAGTGCATCTTTGGTTTCGTTAAGGTAGGATAGACATCTCTATATCATCAAAGAGAAGGGTCATGGTGGCAATCACCCTCCTTTCAACAGCTCTTTTGCAACGACTCTCAAGTCTAGCATTGTAGGCTTGTCGCCGATGCAAAAGATAGTAACCCGTCAGATACCTCTCTGATGGACAGAAACTTACAATTCCATCATTTTTCTACTGAATGCATCAACGTGATTACTGTGTTGCAAATCCTGAATCCTCGACGGAATGAGATATCTCATCAAGCTGCAGAAGCATAACAACAGGAGGTTATTGTTGGTGGATTCCCAAAACAGTTATGTTATACAGTATTCACAATACTAACTCTTATTCTTCTCTAGCGTCATAAAAATCATGCAAGTATGTACCTCAGGTCCCAAGATCTTCAACATGGATGATTCAGCTTGTTTTGAAATGGCAAACGAAGTTGAAACCCTGAAGATGCTTCTAGTACTCCGAAAATCCAGCACTTTGAGCCTTACCCAAAATTGATTCTATGCCATCACTACACAATCCAAAATTCCTTGCCACTGCAAAACCAGCATGCATACCATCCACCGCTGCACTTACAATCCCTCCAGCATAACCTGCTCCTTCACCAACAGGGTAGAGACCTTTCAAAGTTGTGCTCTCATAAGTTTCAACACTGCGGGGAATCTGGATAGGAGAACTGGTCCTAGTCTGAAATAAATTTATAACAATTGTGTGAGATACTGACGTCAGTAAACTATTGTTCTTGGTGCTTATATAGATGCAAAATTTATCTTTGGCAACGAGGTCCAAAACATCAGTTACGTGTCATCCTCGTAGTATACAAAATAACTGAAAATGCAATAACAAATTTTTAGTAGCTGAATTACCTCCACTCCGTGAAGAAGGGCCTCTTTGGAGATAAAGCCTGGCAACTGAAGGTTCAAAATTTCAAGAAAACAAAAATCTATTAGTAATGAGTAGCACGTTAAGAATAAGTATAGGCATACAGGTGGTCAATGATAACAAGTAATGAGAAGTCGATACCTCTTTGTCAAATGCTGAGATTGACTGCTGCAAAGTCTCTGTTACATAATCAGGAAAGATCTTGTGAAGATTTGCTGCCTTCACTCCTAATCGATAACTTGACTGTGGCACAGACTTTACTGGAAAGACAAGCCAACCTTAGCTCTATGAGCATATAATATGATGCAAAATGACGAGATATGATATAACAATCTACCTGATAATTTATTGTCCATAAAATCTGTAACTGTCTGCACAGGCACCACGAAATTTCCACCTCCCATTCTTGCTGCTCTTTCCTCAAATTCTCTCTAAACAATTGCAGCATTAGAACATCTTTTGAAGTTTTAGGCTAATAATATGCTATTATGCCAGTTGAATTTATCAATGTGCATGGAGGAGATTGTGCAACCAGACTTGATCGATCTCTTATCACATTAGCAAAAGGGAAAAGAGACTATGGAAAAGATTTGGGTTCATAATGGCCAAAGAAAATGACAAAAAAGGTCCTTAAGCTAATCTTCAATTTGCAATCACTTGTAACAAAACCTGGACGGGCAAAACTCAGCACCAGTATAATCAATAAGGAGAGAATGGATCTAATAGAAAAGATACCTGAAATTCGACCCCTGCTAGAGGTCCATGGAGATTCAATGCCCCAAAATCTTTCGTTGAGACAGTCACAACGAGTGCAGCATTTGCCCACTTTGAGTCACGTCGAGAAAATGACATGCCATTGACACAGATTTCAGATGGATTTGTACTTGTCAGAACAACCTGCAGGTACCATTGTATTATATTACAGGTGAATCCATCATCTAATGATGAATCATTGCATTCTCATGCTTAATTCATAGACAACCATCCAACTAGCCATTTTGAAAGCCCATTAGTGTTTGGTTGTAAATATATGAAATTTTATCATTTGGTGTATAGAGAAGCGAAACAGCTATTAGGATCATCAAGAAACTCAAAAACAGAAAGAAGTACCTGACCACCGGGACACATACAGAAGGAATAGCAGCTTCGACTTGATGCATGCAAAGGTTCGCCCCCCTTCTCTCCACTTACATACTTTGCAACCTTGTAATCTGCCACTGGTACTTTACCGCGTCCTCTGCAAACCTCAGTTGCCAATCCAGAATACTGCATAGTAGAAAATTTAAAGTAAAAAAGAATGTACAGAGCCTCATTCAGAATTTCCAAATCAAGCTGAAAATGTAGCCAACCTGTAAGCTGTTTACAACTTCTTGAGGATGCTCAATCCGCAAGCCAACCTGTTCAGCAATATAAGCTTTTGTCAAGTTTTAAAAGTATTTACGAAGTTCAAGCACAAGAAACAATGGGATTTTACATTGATACTTGATATTTTAGCCACCAAAAGGTTGTTATACATGCACCAAAAAATAGATATGGAAAGATACCAGCTCCATGTTCAGTTCATCATATTTATTAACTATTTCATCTGGCAAAGACACCATACAAAATATCTTATTATTCTTACATTCACTGACCAACTACACTATAATTTATAATGATACTAATTATGCCACTGACTCACTACTTGTACATGCTTTGGTGTTGTGATCTTTGAACACAACTATAGTATCATAAGTCTCTGAAAGGTACGGTAGTGGTAGGAAGATTCATGAACACATTCATAACTTACATAGATACACGTATCTCTGAATATTCCAAATAGAAGGAAGTAAAATAACTCACAGCAAAATCTTTTGGGATCAACTCAATGTTATGAGACAGAAGTGTTTGATAAGTATCCCGCGCAGAATGTCCAACAGCCAGAACAACAGCATCATATTCGCATTTCTTGCTGCTAGACTGTAACCTGTCAGCTGAATCAGAAACTTTGACACCTACAACTTGTTCATTATCTACAAGGAGATCATCAACCCTTGTCCCAAACTTGATGGTAACCTGAGCATGTAAATAAACAATAACAGATGTTATATGATATGTAAGAAGGGAGACACACACACACACACACACAATAATGCAGATTTGATTTTGGAAAAAAATGTACATGTTACTCACACCAAGCTTTAGTAGATGTTGCCGGAAATTGCGAAGTAGTGGAACCAACTTATCCGTTCCCAAATGAGGCTTTCCATTAACCAAAATTGCTTCTGGAGCGCCAAATTGAACTAGAGTTTCCATAACCTGAGAAGAAAGGAAGGAGACCAAATGATACACTTGACAGCACATATAAATGGTTTAAATATCTAAAGTACAGAGAAGAGTTCTAACCGCCAAAACACTCCCACTGTTTCTTCCAATCCTAGTCACCAGCTTTCCATCACTCCAGGTACCTGCACCACCCTGCCATGAATAAGTCCTTGATAAATGACTCAATAGTAAAGATATATGTAAGAATGTATGTCTAGCAAATGATTCATCGAATGAGGAAAACAGCAAAGAGCAGACGGTGAATCAAGTTATAAGTATAACCTCTCCGAAGCAGAAATTGCTTTCTGTTTGCAAGATCTGGCGGACAGCCAAAGCACCAATGTCGCGCCCCCTCTGTTCAACAGGCTGACCTCTTTCTATTAGGGTGACATCTGCACCAAATTCCGCAAGAACAAGGGCAGCAAACAGACCAGAGGGTCCACTACCCACTACTGCGATTTTGGGTTTCCTAGCTGTCGAAAATGTGTAAGAGCCTTGAGATCCATTCAACATTGTATTCCCACTCCCTCCCGAAACTGAACTCTGATCTACTTCTTTCAAGTCATGTATAATACTAGTCAAATCTCCAGATTTCCTTGCTTGAGGCATGTGTTCTACCAGCCCAACCTTAGGCTCCAACTCCGAAATGAAGTCCCAAGCACGAGGCTCTAAACTCAATAGCTTATCAACATCCATCTCCACAATGTACACGAATTTCGGTTCTTTCAGCCTCTACATACAAAATCATAACATTACTTCTTAATCAACCAAAATTAATCCGAATCTTCTTCATCATCCTAAATAACAATTCCAGGAAAATAAAACTGAAGTGATGAATTAACCCTAGGCAAAATGTAAGTGACTATTTAACAGTTAACACACACCTTCCTTGCATCAAAAGATTTCCGAACCACCGTGAACGCCTCCGACGGCAGCATTGAAGCGACCTGTGAAAATTTCACGCATTAGTATCACTAGTTCACTACCGGCAGTCAACTGTGAATTTGACTAACCGGAAACTCGAGCACTTTGGCGATTTCCTCAAGCAAGCTCTGGGAGACGCCGAGGAAGTCCTTGCCGGGGTCTCCGTCAACCGGAACGCCGAGTTTGGAGAGCCTCCAGACGCCTTGGTATTTGTTCTTGACGTTGCCAACGATATCCTTGTGCTTCAATTTGAGCACCTTCCTCTCCGACGGGTACCTCTGCCTGCCGGACCTCTTGCCGCTGAATATTTTGAGAGGTTGGCGGCGGGGATGAGGGCTAGGGTTAGGGTTTGGAGGGCGGAGGAGATGGAGGTGGAGAGCGCCAAACTTGGAGGGAAGGAGTGACATTTCTTCAGAGGCTGCGGAGAAGTTGAGTCTCGCGCTTCTAGCTACTACTACTGAATTTGAGATAACACAGGGTGAAAAGTCAGTATTGCCCTCGCGTATTTAATTTATTTACAGATACGTTTCCGGACGTATGGTAGCGTATTCTTCCGTTTCCGGCCATACCAGCGCGTACGGTACGGTACCTTGTAGGTTATTAATGTGTGCTGAAGTTGTATACCAGACAACGCCGTTTTAGTATACAGGGTCGAACTGGGTCGCCTCCTTCATCAGATCTCAAACTGTCAGACATCTACCATTCATATTTGATATTTACAATAGCATCATTCTCATTCTACTGTAAAATGGTTTGCTTATTTTGATGTGAAGCATTGTACATTCATAAACAATAATCATACAGTCAATTTGAAGCTCTCCCCAAATCTTCCATCTACAAAACTTTAGAATGTTTCATTATTTAGCATAATTCTCCCACAATACAAGCAGACGGACTGGTGCCATAGGTGTGGATGGCCAAGATCTACACCCGATGTGCTGATGCTTGCAGCGAGTTAAACTTTCCCAGAGTGAGAAGCTAACTTCACCAACTGCCAGCATCTGCATCACGAGATTGGTACAAGTCATCTGGTCGCACAATGTTCACTTCTTCAAACTCATCATCATCTGAAAACAAAAACCGAGAATTTTTTCAAAATGTTGTCCCAAAACAGACATAAGATAAAGGAAAATACCATCTACACGATGCGCCTGTCAGTTAACTTACAAAGCACGTAAAAAATCCAAGTCTAAGGTCCTAAAGCAGTTAACGAACACATAAATTCCAGGCCTTTTTGAAAGAAAGAGAACTATTACAACAAACCAGTAGCAAGTGGTCTATACCATCAATAAAAAGATATCAGTACTTGGAGCTGTGGCTTAGACATAATTGATAGATATCAGAATACTAAAAATATTGATCAAGTTATTCATTCTTGTGTCCTCTTGCTCAAACAGAGAAGCAATTTTTCAATTGCCATTCACTTTTACATTTTACTATAATATCACTGCCATTCTAGAACTCTAATAACTATATGCTTTGACTCGGAGAAGTCAAACTTTACCAGAATATTTATAAAAATGACAAAGATAATGCATCTCAAAACTGAACACTGCTACCCCAATGGAAAGATGGACAATGTAAAGGCTAAAGAAACTGTGCATAAACCTCCTTTGTGGTTTGGACACACTGGTATTCAGTTTTCATCCATAACAACCACTGACAATTCCAAAGATCACAGCTAAGCATCCCCAAACACAAGCTTGGAGTGAACATAGGATCAGAAATTACAAAGTATCAAATCTTTGCTTACACATGGAATACAATTCAAGTTAACATGATGGCACGACTGAAAATTAGACCAATGCATATACCAGTACAAGGAGCTAAACCTAAACAACAGTTTTTTCGATGATTAAACCTAAAAAACAGTATTATATGAGTAAGATGCATAAAATTCAAGGACCAAAGAGCAAAAGGATAGGAGACCCAACCTTTTCTCAAGGTCAGTGCTACAACGCCATCATTTTCTACCTGAAAGAAAAGAAAAGAAAACCGATTATGGTAGAATGCTCAGTCAATCAGTGACTAATATTAGGTGACCGAAGAGGAATACAGTTGCAGTGATGAATACATAAACTCAAAGTGAGAGAGAGAGAGAGAGGAAATATGATAAGCAACTAACAGACATGTCATGTTTGTTTGGTACCTTCTGATCTGCCAATGTCTTTGAATCATCCAGTACTTCGCCAGTACTGACTAGGATCAAGCGCTGATCATTTACCGGTTGATCAACAAGATTTTGCAATTTCTGCTTAATATCTAAAATTGTCTCGGTTGGTTCACACTGGATAAAGTACGTTGTCTTACTACGCTTAACACGGATATACATGGCCTGGGAAAAGGAAGTCACTAATCAGGATATAGTTTCTCACCCAAATGAACAACATTTCACAGTCCAAAAACAAGACTTGCCGTGACCTTTACAGGCCATAGAAAATTTTCAACAGTCCTTTTTTTTTTCCAGAGTATAATTCAAAATAGATTACAAAAGATCGGTAATATAAATCTCCAACTGAATGTCAACTAGATGTTCACAACAATCTTGTATATAAGATCGTTCTGTAAAGAACAAAAACGCCCCTAGCAACTTAACTAACCTCAGCATCTCATTCTACTAACACATATCAACACTTTGAAACTTGAAAGCCAGAAAGAGTATATCATATACACACCATTGTTTGTTCAACCGTGAACACTATACGAGCACGAACCCGCTGCTGCCACCAAAACCCTGCTAAATCAAAAGGCAAATCCCATGTTATGAATCACAAGTTATGAATCAAAATCAAGTAATTCAACGATCAGATCTGCAACCTGAGAACGCGACGGCTTGATTTGCTGGCCTCAGTCTCCTCCGGCTAAACGAATCAAAGTTCTGGAGCTTCTGGAAGTCGAACTGATTTAGTTTTAGTCCATTTTAAAGTATTATTTTCCTTGATTTTAAACTGTGGGCCTCACAACTAGAAAGCCCAGTATACCTACAAACCGCCTAGACACATACCTTGTCCGCTAGCCTTCTTAAACCAACAAGCCCAATAGTTTCTTAATTTAGGTATTATTTTTTTATTTTTTTAAATATGGGCCTCACAACCCTCAAGGCCCAGTGTCCGTACAAACCGCCTAGACACGCATCTTCTCCGCCTAGCCTCACAAAATGCCCAATAGGTTTTATTTTTATTTATTTTTAAATGGTGGGCCTCAATACCCGAAAGGCCCAGTGCCTCTAGAAACCGCCTAGACACGCACCTTGTCCGCCTAGCCGCCTTAGGCCCAAGCGGCCCAATATTATTTTTATTTTAAAAAACAAAGTATTTTCGTTGTGAAACTACTGTAGTGGGTTTAACTGAGACTTCCACCAAATCGAACCAACCGTCATCGGCGCCACCATGGGCAACACATCCTCCATGCTCACTCAGTACGACATCGAAGAAGTTCAGCAACACTGCAACAACACATGTAACAAACCTGACAATCTCGCTGTTCCTTAATTTCATCAGTGGATCATGAACTACAAGGTTCACATTTGACTTTGATCTCTGTCTGTCCTATGTAGTTTCGCAACAGGAAATAGTTTCTCTGTATCAAAGGTTCTGTCAGCTAGATCGCAGCGGCGGAGGTTTCATCTCCTCCGACGAGTTCTTGTCCGTGCCTGAGTTTGCCGTCAATCCTCTCTCTCAGGTAAGTATATCCCCAAATAAAGGTGAAAGCTTTTGTGATCTGCGACTAGTAAAATTTCAAAGATTGAGGCTTTTACTGAATCTGATAATGGATCTAACTCATGTTGATATGTATTGAGTAGATGTTGATGTAAATTTTCTGTTGAAAATGGAGGATATGGATAATGTGCAATGTGATTCACATTGTGCAGAGATTGCTGAAGGTGTTGGATCGATTGAACTTCAAGGAATTTGTAGCATTCTTGTCAGCATTCAGTTCTCGCGCAAGCCTGGAGCAAAAAATCGAGTGTAATTTTTTGACAAGTGACTTTTAGAACTATATGATTGGTTAATTCCATTTTTTTTTTCTTTCTGAATTGCAGTTTGGTTTTTCCCTCTGTGTGTAGTTATCTTCAAGGTCTATGATGCTGATAACAATGGGAAAGTTACGTTCAATGATATGCTGGATGTTTTACGCGATTTGACAGGACAGTTCATATCTGAGCAACAGAGGGAGGTTGGTTATCATCCAAAAACAAATTCTGGCTATTTTAGTTCTTGCATGCATTGCTTGATTCTTATTTCAATTTAAGTTAGTAAAGCAGACAAATATTTCAATTTTAAGTTTTGAGCTTCATACATACTTAGATAGTTAGATTACATGGTTGCTGAATCTCACTAGAATGCATTATACAAGTATAAAAGCTCTGTACTGTTTCTGTTTAGATTGGAAAGGAAGCTGTTGTTTTGAACTTTTGAAGCTGTCAAATCTATAATAATCTTGTTTATTTTTTTCCAAGGGAGTCAGGTTTTGTTTCATACTTTCATGAATGGTTTAAAGTTTGGTTCTTATGCTAAACAGGGGAAAAAAATTACTGAACTAAAAGTAGTATTTCCTCTTTGTACCTTCTTGAAAGTAATTTCCATATAACATCCATATCACATTTCTTGGTGATCGAAACATTACTTCTATTTTATTTCATACAAATTGTATTGATTCTATACTTTTGTGGAACTTTCTGTATGTGTGTTTGATGTTGTTTGTATTTGTGTGCATTTTCCTACAGCAAGTATTGACCCATGTCCTCGAGGAATCAGGATATACAAAGGATTCTTCATTAACCATATCTGACTTTGTGAAGGTACTGTACCATTATAACTTATATGTTTCAGTTGATCCACATGATCATTGATACAAGTCACATGACAGTGACATATCTCTTCTTAGCTTGTTTCATCTTAGTGATTGCTTGATTAGTTGATTACTCTTAAATATCCCGATTAGTATAATTTGTATTGATGTTCCCCTCCTAGTAATGCTTTGAAAACAATGAATATAGATGTTGTTGATAAAGAGAGTTTCTGGAAGAAATGTTTTGCTAGGTGCACGGGACCATGGATTGAATTAATGGACATAAAACTTTGATTCCTCATTTTTGATGTCATCACACATGAATTTCAAGCCTATGACAGCAACTAGCTACTTTCAAAGTTCCAATAAAAAGTGATAGCTTGCCCTTGCACCATTCTAGGTTATAGACAGCGACAGAGAGATAGAGATGATTTATATGTGACAAACCTTAATGTAAGGTTTAACATCTCAAGAAGTAGGCAGGTCCTTTATTTTAATTATTTCAATTTGCATTTTTGCCGACCATTTTTTTATTCTTCTTGAACTTCCCAAGTGCTACAGTTTCAGAATTAGCACAGGTTGTACTGCAACTATCTTGAAATTTTCTACTTGTGACTTTTTACAGACACTTTGAATTATCCATCAACTGACCTTGCATTTCAACATACCTCATGTTATATTAGGCCCAGTTTGGTATTGAGTTTTGGGAATTAAAATCACTTATAATCACCCTTTTGAATAGATTTTCTGTTTGGTAAAATCTTAAAACGTGCTTATCTAAAACTTTTTAGTTCAAATAACCACGATTTAAAAAACAGGTTGGGGGTTGCTTGTTTAAAACTGAGTTTTTTAAAAATTGAGTTTTTAAACCACAATACCAAACTAAGCCTTAATGGATTGGACTTTTATTGAACAATCTGCTCTTGTTTGGATGTCTATTATATCATTCCTACATTACGTTAGATTCATGGAATAAGATGTGGAGGCATATATGTCCTTTACTGATGAGACAACGCTAATCCCTCATTGTTTTACAGATTCTTGGCAACTCTGCTTTGAAGATGGAGGTTGAGGTTCCTGTGGATTAGATTGGGACAAATCTCAAAGCTAAGTTGCTCATGTATGCGCTTTTAGCTTTCTCGTAAGTTATGTCAGAGCACTTAATTGTGAATGGTGTGATCATGTTGCCCATTGGTTTGTAGAACATTAGCACCATGCATGTGTTGGAAGCTATCACACAGCTTAGGGCCAATAGAATTATGTAGGATTGAGTGTTAGTTCAGCTTGTAGAATAAAGTAATTTATGCACAGACAGTAGTAGGTACCAGAATGCAAATAATTTAGTTTCTAGTTCAGCTTGTAGAGTAATGTGATTTGCGCACAGCTTCTGCCGTTGTCAAGAAAAAATGTTATCTTTCTTTTAAGGGGTGTTTTGAAATTACAACTCCATCAACCTGAGAATCAGATTGGATTGATTTGCTTGTGTTGAGGCTAATGTCATGTCAGTGATCTATCCTTTTAAGCATCATGCTATGACATTGGCACTCAGATCATGCTCATCTGTTTTGCGTAATCTTTCATCAGTTGCCACCTGGTGTATGATACCATTTGATGTGTCCTTGGAGTAATTTCATTTCTGTGTTGAGGTAAACTGTCATTTTCAACTTCATAGCATCATTTGAGTTTCCTTATCCTCAGAATCAACTTATTTGGAGTTTCAGTCTCCGGATTGCACCGCCCTCATCTTCGCAAGAGTCAAAGTATGTAGCAGGGACAAAATCAAATCAATGGCGTATGGATAGCAATCCATACATAGCACTCCGAACTTAAATGTCTTGTACGAACGAGTCCATAACCAGCTCTTCCCACCCCCCACCTCATTCATTACTTGAATCGTTTCCTTTTTTCTTTACTCAATTGTGTCCATCAAGGAGTATGTCAAGCACGCTTGTGCAATGTGGCTCCCCAAGAATATTAGAATATCATATGCCGGGATCCTGGCTCTTTCATGTGGTCAAATGACTGATTCAAGAAAATAATAATACTAGATGATTTAGACTGTCCATGTTGTGTAACATAGTAGAAAGCTTAAAAAAGACCAGAGCTTTGACAAATCCAGATTCCAGGTTGTGTTTACTATTACCATATTCCAGGGTGTGTTTACTACAACTGCATCACGTCCTCTGGATTCTCTCATTTATCACAATGATGGTTAAAATAGCGTAGTTGACTCATCCACAGCTCTATCCAAAAAGTTAAAAAAGGGAAAGCAAATAGTTGACGGGATACAATATATAAGAGATGGTCGGCCATCGGCGACAGGTCGACTACGGTTGCCAATTCCGGTAGGACCACATTTCTGATTTGTAGCCGTTAAAAACTGCCACTAACGACTTTTTGAAGACATCAAAAAATGGCCCTGGCCCCTGAGATAGCGGTTGCGGGAGAAAAGGAGCACGTGGGGCCCCACCTCGACATGATTAAGGAAATTGGATTAAGGCTCTGATGGCCATGCTGGAGCTGTAATACGAGGTAAGACGACCCCGTTTTGATCCTATGTGTTTTGGTTCATGTGTTCTGGGGGATAGGAAAAAAAAGGAAAGACAGTTTTGTTCTTCCTATTCATGCAATGCCTTCCTTCTGTTTCAGATAATGTTTCCAAATCAATGCTGCTCTTTAAGGAAAGCAAAGCAAACGTTAAGCTTGGTGATTAATAGACAGCCAAATATTTAATCTGTGGTATGTAATGCCTCTTCATTTGTTATTTCCTATTATTGTGTGCTATAGAATCATCTCCAATAGGAAGGAACTCAGAGCTTTCGTTGCTGTTTCTCATTTTTGTATTCATACTCATTGTAGATCCAAAAAAGTAAGATTTTGTTGGATTTTTTTCTTTATTGGAATCTTGTGTGTCTTTAAATTGTTCGTTTCTGGGCTTTGTCTTGTTCTTGTTGTTGTTGTTAAATATCTCACAAAGGTCGAATCTTTCGCAGCTGTTTTTGCTCTAGGAATCAAAGTTTAGGCCTTTCTGCAATTCCCTTCAGGTATATTATAATCCAGCTTTTTCATATGCTGATTTGATTTGAATAGTTGACTCAATGAATGTTGTATGTTAATTTTGAAGCAATGTTGATAGCTGATGAAATTGCAATTGATTATTGTTGCTAGAATTTGCTGCCACATTGAAGTCGAACTCAGATGGCGGATTCATTTGGGATGCCTGAGACTGATATAACAGCGCTAACCGAAGCGCTCAAGTCTCAGCAGCACCTTCTACAGAAGCTTTATGCTGATCTTGACCAGGAAAGAGAAGCTTCATCTACTGCAGCTGATGAAGCTCTATCAATGATACTGCGTTTGCAAGGTGAGAAGTCTGCAGTGAAGATGGAGGCCAATCAATACAAGAGACTGGCTGAGGAAAAGATTTGTCATGCTGAGGAAGCTCTAGCGATATTCGAGGATCTGATTTATCAGAAGGAAATGGAAATTGCTTCTTTGGAGTTTCAGCTTCAGGCTTATAGGTACAAACTCTTGAGCTTGGGTGTCAGTACTGAATTAGGCATCACTGAAAATGTGTATCCGGAAAACTTGTTGCAGCAAAGAGGTGATTGTGGGGAAGCTGGTGGAGTTAGTGGGACAATTCGAAGAATCAACTCTTTGCCTCCACTTGAGCTCAAAGATTTCCTTAACAAGAAATGCTCTATGGAAAGGGAGAGTGAATTTGTACCTAAAGAAAAACCTATGATACCAAAGCCAGAGTCTGCTATGAAAAAAAGAGACAAAAAGGTGGACAAGGAAGTTACTTTCCAGGGCCTTGATGCAGATAAGAAATCAAGAAATGCTTCCAGTGGCAACCTTAATTCGATCTGGGATCAGATTAAGAAGTTAGACGACCGAGTGAAAGAGATATCAGATTGTAAAGATTCTGGTGGTAGAGGTAAGTCTGTGATTTTGAAGGGTCCATCTAGGACATGTTCATTACCTCCAATTCCGAAAGTAACCACAACCACATCCCATGATACAGAAAGTGAAGATATTATTGCTACCCTTGATCATGTTAACAGTAACGAGAATGTGCAGGAAAGGGAGGCAATTACTAGTACTTCATGCTCAACTGGCGTCCATGATGTTTTTGAAGTTCCACAGAGCTATGAATGCAGTCCTAAAACTTTAGACAGTCCTAGCACATTTGACAGTCCTAAAGCTTTTGGAGGTGAGAAGAAAGAATTTACTGTCAAAGATGAGTTGATATGTGATGAGATTAGTGAAGTGCATGTTCAAGATGAGACAGCGAGAGTCAAGAAAATGTTTCACGGCAAGTTGCTGGAGAATAGAATGCTGAGTCGAACGACCACTGTGGACTCAACTGCAAGGGAGAGAGTGGCTGCTGCGGTTACTGAGAATCAAGCCAGATTTCAACAGTTGTGGAGGAGAATAGAGCGGCTTGAGGGGGAGAGAAGTTGTCTAAGGACTGAAATAAGTCATACAGGAGAAGAGGAGTTGAGGTTGTTCAGGGATATACGCGAGCAACTTACCTTAATTCGGTCTGAAATACATAGTTGGAAGCCTAAGCAACCTCCTCCAGAGGATGACGAGCCCTTACACATTATTCAAGAGGTATGATTTTGCCACCTTTTCCTTTACTGTACTTCTGCTGCAAGTTGATAAACATGTTTGATGATATATTGCGGTTTCTCAATTTTATTGAACAGGCTATGCTACACTTTTGGCTCTGATCAAGCAGTTAGTTGACACCAAAGGAATTCATGCCTCATCAGTTTTGAAAATTCCATATGCAGAAAAGGAATCCGTAAGAGCATCTCTGACTTTGTCTTGTGCAATGACTGGTGTGAATGAACAATAGGTTGATTCTTTGATTGATTTGATGTGAATACAGAATGTGAAATTTGCAGTGTGTACATTATGGACTAGGTGGTGACAAACAAATGTGTCTTCTTAGATTGTACAAGGAATGCTTTAATGTAAATTTTTAATTACTTCAACACTGAGATGCAGGTTGTAAGATTCCATTCTATTAGTTTCAATAGTACTTTCAGAAGATCTAACTTACTGGTGTTTAGTTGCAGAGGAAAACCGGAAATGTGTACTAAAATGTACCGTAATTTAGTAAAAATGGGGGACAGAAAATACTCAGAAAAAGGTGGTGATTTAGTAAAATGGAGGACAAACACTCAGAAAAAGGCGGTTTTGGAAATGTATTTGTATTTCTGTATTTTCATACTCTTCTGAATAATAACAACCTTTGTTTTCATTATCCTCTGCAGCAAACAAAGTGTTGCAGTTACTTTCCTTAGGAATTGCTCTAATGTATGAGTAGCTAGATATATATGGTTTCATAATGAGAATTTAAGCACCTCTAGTCTTATATATTATATATTATATAATATATATTATGTAATATATAATATATATTATATATCAAGGGTAGGCAGAAAGTGGACTGATGCCTTTCTCTCTGTGGACATATCTGGATATCAGTCTCTGTTTGTTGCCACAAACACAATACTAAATATTATAGAGTGATTATCTATGGTACGTAATCTTTCCCCTTTACACAGTACTCGAACTAGAGCCATATCTGTTCCCCTTATGCCTAGTTTTACTTTCTGTTGAATTCTCATCTCACTTCTCTAACTAAATAGTTACAAAAGGCACTGAAGTGTAGTCTAAACTACATAACATGTACAAATGAGAAACGGTTGCCACAAAATCCAATTGTAACAAACAAATGAATTCAATGATTAGTAAAGTATTTCAACAAATCTAGTTCTGTCACATTCCAAAATCAGAGAGAATCAACCTTGATGTCCACTTCTTCGATCAACAACGCTGATGAAGGATTGGATATGTACTCCTTCACCCGGCTCATTTCATGAGCAACATCCTGCATGTTTGGTCTCAGTGAAGGATTGTGCTGTGTGCACATAAGACCAATCTCAATCAACTCCAGAATGACATCCCCCCATATTTTGTTATAATGATTTGGCATCGAACGTGGGGCACACCTTTCTACTGCTTGTTGGACTATAGGTTCGAGCCTCTGGGGGTACTGAGATTTGATCCATTCCTGTAAGCTTGAACCTTTGTGAAAATCAACATCTGTTGGCCGCCTTCCAGTAACAATTTCTAACAGAAGCACCCCAAAGCTGAATACATCTCCCTCAGTCGAAGCACATTTTCCCATTCCATATTCTGCATATGGTGAAACATCAACGTGAATATTACTAGTAGAATGAACATTTCAATTTCGTTATTGTAGAAAAGTACATACCAGGAGCTATATAGCCAATGGATCCACATAACAAGCCATCTGCTGAGTTGAAGGATGTCGAGTCGGTCATGGGAATAGTCTCGTCTTCACCTTTGACCAGTCTTGCAATTCCAAAATCAGTAACCAAAGCTGTCATGTCATCATCTAGTAGAATGTTGCTTGGTTTGAGATCACAGTGTACAACTCTAACAGGAGAATGATGATGCAAATAGGCCACTCCTTCAGCTACATCACTGCCGATGCTCACCAGCTGAATTAGATTCAATCCACAATGGCTTGATGACGACGAGTAAAGATGCCTCTCGAGGCTCCCATTCGACATCAATGGCAGAACGAGAGCCTTAAAGTCTGGTCTACTGCAAGCAGTGATGATTCTAATCAAATTTCTGTGTCTGGTTCTCTTCAGGACCTGGCATTCCCTTTTAAAGCTTCCAGAAATCTCTTCTTCTGTCTTTAAATCCAAAACTTTGACAGCAATTAGTGTGTTATCATGAAGGACACCCTTGTAGACGTGCCCAAAACGGCCTGAACCAATCAGGCTTGAAGCATTGAATCCACCTGTGGCTTCAATGAGCTGCTCATATGAGATTCTTGGATACTTATGCTCTTCTTTCCCTTCTTCTTCATCATCATCTCTCAATTCCTCATCATTGAATATTCCAAGGTGCCTTCGGATTTTTGACCTGTGCATGAGGGGGTAACCAACTATGCAAAAAATGGGCGTGATGATTAATGACAGCAGGACTGAGATTATAGCCAAATGATGAGTATTCTTCTTGCAGCTTGGCATGCCTTTTATTGAGCCACAGAGGCCAGCATTTCCGAGGAAAGAGTCCGCGGTCAGCAAAGAAAAGACGCCTTTGTTTGATACATTTCCGGAGAAGTTGTTGAAAGAGAAGTTAAGTTCCTTGAGAGTCAAGGATTGCTCCAGAGATTCTGGTATTTCTCCAACCAACTGGTTTGAAGATACATCAAGTTTCTCCAGAAAAGGCAACTTTCCTATTGAGACCGGGACAGGACCTTGTAAGGAATTTGATGAAATGTTTAGGGACTCGAGGGCAATGCAGCTCCCAAGTTGCGATGGGATTGTGCCAGAAAGATTATTGGAAGACAGGTCTATTGCTAGCACCATGTCCATTTTACTAAGCTCCATTGGTACCTCTCCATGTAAGTGATTACTTGACAAGTTCAAGTACAACTTCAAGCTCCTTAACCCTGCAACTTCACTAGGAATCACCCCAGACATTTGATTGTGAGAAAGGTCTAGAATCTCTAAGTTGATGCACTTTCCTAGACTTGGTGGTATGGTCCCCGAGAGTTGATTCTCGTAGAGCATTAGCCTTCTTAACTGGGATAGGTTTTCGAAACTATCTGGGATCGAACCAGAAAGTTTGTTTCTCGATAAATCTAGAAGGCCTAGATGGAGAATGCCACCAAGTTCAGATGGAATCTCACCAGAGAGTGAATTATTCGACAGATATACCCGTTCCAGCTTTCTCATTAGGCATAGTTTGGAGGGGATGGTTCCATTCAAATGGTTACTAGACAAGTTCAAGAGGGTGAGGTTGACAAGGTTTGAAATGTGAGGAGGGATTGAACCATAAAGGAGATTATCATCTAAATGAACTTGAACAAGATTGGTCGAAAGATCACCAATAATAGGTGGTATCTCTCCCCCGAGATTATTCCCAGCTAATTCAAGCTCTTGAAAGTTAGAGGCATTAACTAGGGAGGTTAAAAAAGGTTCAAGGTTAGTGTTACCGTCATGGCTGACAAAGTCATTGTAGGACAAGTAGAGGTACTGCAACTGTGGCATTTTCGCTACAATCTCCGATGGCAGCTCCCCGCTTAGCATGTTGGACTCTATGTCAAGCCATTCGAGCTTCGAGGAGTTTGAAAGTGCTGCAGGAACCTGTCCAGCTAGATGATTGGACCAAAGTAGAAGAAACCTCAGTTTTTTCAGCTCACATCCTTTTGTTAAGGGGATTTTGCCGCTCAAAGAATTGTTAGACAAGTCTATGTACTGCAGAGAATTAGAAGAGTGATTGCAGAAAAGCGGCATTGGAATTTCACCCTCTAGTTTGTTGCTTCCCAGATCAAGATACACCAATCTATGAAGTAAACCAAGCTCAGCTGCAATGTTTCCTTCAAGAAGATTTGATGACAAGCTGAGTTCTGTAAGCAGAGAAAGAAAACCTAACTCTCTTGGAATGTGACCTTCAAAGAAGTTGCTTGACAAATCAAGAATGGTTAAGGAAGAAAGATTAGATAAAGCTGGTGAAATAGTGCCTCTTAAGGACTTTCCACTAAGATCAAGCTCCACAACTTGGTTTCTAGCATTGTTGCATCTGATGCCAGTCCAATTACAAAAATGAACATCGTCCAAATTAGAATTCCAGTCCTTTAGAGCACGGTGAGGGTCGGAAACAATCCCGGACATGAATGAAACCAACGATGCCTTTTCTCTCATTGCTTGAAGAGGATGAATATTTTCTAGGCTTGACGCCGCTGCGGCAACCGAGAAAACGATGATAAAACAGACAAAATTGAACATGAAAGTTTTATGGTGAAGAAAACCCATCACGATTATGAAACTTGTTGATCAAATGAGTACAACAAAGTGATGGGAAAATAGGGAGTGATGAAAATAGGAGAGGTTGGATTGCAATGAAGGAAAACATGCATGCACCAACTTAAATATATGAGATTAACACGATGATGCAGAGGGAATTAGATTATGATAATAGCAAGTTTGTGCCTAACTGCCGTTGAAGGAATTGGCGCCGCGCCGGTGATGTTTGACTGTTGAAATAGTGCCAATGGTAGTCGTACAAGTGTGAAATGGCAACATTACAAGTCAGCATCGTTAAAGCCGTACGTGGAGTAGTAATGCTCTACATGTCAGCATGATCACCATGCCTAACCATTTTCATCTTATAGCTGAATAATTAATTTGGATGATTATGTTGCTAATCAATTGATTAAGATGTGAGTGTCGAGATTTAGTGGATGATGTGCTGTGGATCGGATGTGGGTTTGGGGAAGAATGTTAAGAACTTAAAGATACATATGGATGATAAGCATGTTTCTATAGTTCTATTTTTTTTTTTAAGTAAAGACTGGTGCGGCTACGTGCAGGTCTTAACGAGATTATTAAGGCTTCAAAAAATGAGAAGTTTGAATATGACGAGATTATGATATCATGACACGTTTCACTCATATATCACATAACATCTAGTATATTTATTAATAAAAATAGATAATTTTGAATACTTATTTTATTTCTAATTTTAATCTAAAAAGTAAACATGTTATGTGACACAATGATTGAGCTAAAATTTTCGCATCAAAACTGATATCCGGAGGAGGTGCTTTGGTCAGTTTGGTGCATGTTGGTATATATGTCGGCTCAGCAGCTTCAGGTTGTGCATTTAGACATGGCACCACTATTCATTGATTGGTACCATAGCACTCAGATGGATACGTTGCACAATTAACATGCAACTAATTACTTAAACAGATAGAACACAACCAGTTCATAAAACCCGAACCCTAATTCGTAGTAAATTAGCATTTTTATTCTTAGTGTTTGTTTGCACACAAGTTTTAAAAAATGATTGTGGAGTTAGGTATAGTTTCAGAAAAAGCCTGATTTGATGATTAAGTAAATCTTTGTCACACTCAGGATGGCAATTATCTGTTCATATGCATCACCGACGGACCAATGGCTAAGCTGGTAATCGTTAAATTCTGGAAAAATAACACATTGCTTTACTGAGGAAGGACAAAGATACAAGTCCTAGAAAAGTTTCATACCGTCAGCTCAGTGCTTTAAAAATTACAACTAATTTAGTAAACTTACAAATTTAGTTAGATTTTGACAACGTACACAAAATTACAACTTTACTTACAAAACATTGACGTACGATTGATCAAATATGAAGCTATTGAACTGTTTATGTATCTAATAAGGAGAGTCGTTAGTAAAATAGTCGTGTCAGCTGATATGTCATTCGTCACGAGAAAACTGAATATAAGATAAAAATAGAGTTAATTTCAGTTTACCCCCCAAATCTTTGGTGACAAAATCAGTTCAGTCCTGTAACTTTTTTTTTAAATCAGTTCGCCCCTTCAACTTTGGTAAACATATCAGTTTTTTCCAATTTTTGATTTCCCCTTCAAAGATGACGTCAACGAACTGACACTGGGACCCATTTTTTACGAAATGTCTAAAATACCCTTATTTTATTTTATTTTCAAATTAATTAGAACTTAAAATAAAAGGAAATAAAAGTCATCTGGTTTCGGTTCGAGTGCAGACAACCCAATATGCTTTGCTATTATGTGTCTTCTTCCTCTCCTCCCCGATCTCAACTTCTTTCTTGTTTAAATATGGTAGGAGTATGTTTCGAGAGCAGTGATTGAAGATGGACAAAGGCTAGTGTTATTATTGAATCTCTCTCTCTCTCTCTCTCTCTCTCTCTCTCTCTCTCTCTCTCCATCATCTTCAAACCTTGCGAAACCCAGATTTACAAAAACCCAAATCTGGGCTGTTAAGGGTTAGAAGATCAACGCAAAGGTAGAGGAGATGGCTGGGGCAGATGTTTGGATACCCCGATTGGAGAATGGAGGAGAACCAAATTACGGTGAGTTACGGCTTTGAATTTTTGATTGTTGCAGATGATTTAGGGGGTTTACTGTTTAGGGTTTTAGTGTTGTTGATTATTGATTTCGGGATTCATATGCATCTAGGTATCTGATTTAGGTCGAGACTCAAAATTCTGGGTTTTTGATACCGCATATGGGACAGCTGTAGGTTTAGGTCGAGACGAAAAATTCTGGGTTTACCTATTGAAGTATATATTTACTTATTGAAGTATATTGGTTTACCTATTGAAGTATATTGGTTTACCTATTATAGTTGTTGGAAGCCTTTCATAATTGGGTTGGTAAGTATATATTTACGACACTGATTTTGTATTTTTTGTTTGTGATTGCAGTTGATTCTGATTTGTTTACGATTAAAGTGTATCATGGAGGACATTATGATCATATAGAGAAGAAGTACATAGGTGGAAGCATCAGTTACTACGATGATGTGGACAAGGACAAAATGAGCTTAACTGAGGTGTATGGGATGATGATGGGTATCAATCGTTCTTAAAGTGTATGTATGGGATGATGATGGGTATCAATCTGCCCACCCGCTGTTGATTGGCTCACAGGTAAGAAAATTTCCTATCAGCTTCTTCATCTTTTACCTTTACTCATATTTGACACTAATATTGTGAACTATTTTACACTTTGTAGATCCAAAAAGAAATCCAAAGCATTGGTGCAGAGCCCACTTTAACACTTTTTTGAAGTGTGATGTGTTGCTCAACAATCTTTGTGAGAGTTTTAATGCAGCAATTCTACCTGCAAGGTTAAAACCAGTTATTACTTGCTTTGAGGAAATTAGGGTAAGGATGATGAAAAGGATAGCTGTGAGAAAAGATAAGATGAGCAAAGTGTTGGACCCTATCTGCCCCAAGCCTAGGGTAATTCTCGAGAAAAACAAAGTTAAAGCTGTAACAGATTGCATCCCTCAAGGGACCGGAAGCACCAAAATTGAAGTTCAAAGCATTGGAGGTTCAAAGTATGTGGTGGATCTAGCCAAAAGGATGTGTGCTTGTAGGAGATGGGATCTAACTGGCATCCCTTGCAAGCATGCCATAGCTGCTATCAACTTCATGAGACAAAAGCCTGAAGAATTTGTGGATGCTTGTTACCTGACCAAGACTTACATGGCTACTTACTCCAACACAATCCAGCCTGTAAATGGGATGAGCTTGTGGATCCCAAGTGAAGAACCTGCCATCTTACCACCAGAATACAATAGGCAACCGGGTAGGCCGAAGACCAAAAGGGCAAAGAATGCTTCTGAGTTAGAGAATGATGGTCCTAAACTTGGAAGGGTGCAAAGATCTCTCAAGTGTAGCCGATGTGGAGTGTTGGGTCACAATATCACGACTTGTCATAGGCACCTTCCACCTAAGGAAAAGGCACTTAATACTAGCAAGAAGAGAAAGCTCAACAATGGTTCGACATCGTCATCGGCATCGGCATCGGCTTCTAAGGTACTTTATGCCTTTTAGATTTGTTAAGTGTTATTATTGAACTATGTATAGTTATCAAGGACTTCTCATACACTAACCAACACTATTGTTGCAGGCAAATGGTACCAAAGATCCGCCAAAGACAAAGAATGAATTGAGAGCTAAGGCAGCAAAGAGAGCTGAAGATGCAAAGGTTTACTGATGAATTGTGATTTAAGCATCAAAATATTTTTTGAGATTTTAAAATGTTGTGTCATATATTTGTGGTCATTAGTTGTAAATGCATTATCCATACCTATTACTGTTGCAGGAAAAGAGGGCTGCACAAAGGGCGGCAACACGTGCAACAAGTAAGACTGCACCGAGAGGAAGACCACCCAAAGCTGCTACAAACAGTGGTAAAGCAGCTTCAAGTAAGGCTAAAGATTCTGCACCGCAAGCTTCTCAAGCTTCATCAACAACTTCTGTCCGGATTCGGGACAATGCAAAGAATGGTAGAAAATAGGGTAATGTGGTTTCGATGTGTTATTAGCAAACATGGTTAGGTTTTAGAGATGCATAGCTGCTATTTTTGTGCAACCATGTCATGGGTTTCATGGTTGCTAGGTCTAATCTTTTGCATAGATGATTAGAGCTAGTCTTTTGTGCAGCCGAATCCAAACTGTTGGTTTTTGTTAGTTGGATGTAAACACACTAATATGCATCTATTTGGTTGCTACTTTAGGTAATTATGAACATGGTTGTATGTAGATTTTATGAAAAATTGATGGTTATTTTGTTCATATACAATATTTTTCTGAGATTTCACAAGATTTTTCTGGAGAATTTTGATGTTACAGCCTTATTTTGTGGTTGATTTTGTTTTGTTGTTAGGACCATTTTTTTTTTGCCAAATAAATGTATTTTTTTATTTTCTTTAATAATATCTTATCAAATTGACTATTTTACCCTTCAGTTTTGTGAAAATGGGTCCTGATGACGTCATATTTGGAGGAAAATTCAAAAATTAGACCAAACTGATGTGCTTACAAAAGTTAAAGGGGCAAACTGATTTTAAAAAAAGTTACAGGACTGAACTGATTTTGACATCAAAGATTTAAAGAGTAAACTGAATTTAATTCATAAAAATATTATAATTGGATGAATCTAAAGATTACGACCCTTTTTCTCACGATCCTCTCCTCATAAGAGATACTAATCTTAAATTTGGGTCTGTCTTCTGTATCACCCATCGTAAGAAAGCGACTGAGGCCTATATCTCAAAGAAACAAGTGCAAAAGCCCACATTTCCTCAAAATACAAAAACATCTAGAGGCATCTGGTTCTGATATTTAGGGCATCGTACATACTTGGCTCTGTCTACGGTAGCATGGTTCTTGAACTAGCTAGCTGGGTCCGGTTCCATTATCAGCCGTGGTGCCATCGATGGAAACACAATCTCTGCCAGCATTAAAGGTTGCAGAAGCCACAACTTCAGCGCGGAAGGTTGGGGCAATGTCTTGGTTTTCCCCATTTTGTTTGATCCTGAGTATAAATTTGGAGCAATGAACTAGAGTCTCGGTGTCGAGGCGGTTGTCAGTCACGTGGTCGTCGGACCAAACCGCAGCCAATTTCAGTTCGTCTCTCCGAACTTGCATCAGGAATGAGCCAGAGATAGGCCCGTCAGTTTCGACAGCTTCCCAAGAGGGAAATATATGGCCATCATTAGGGAGTCCCTGAACGGGTTTGGGGAGCCATTCACGGCGACCAATGTCTTCATCAGGACGCCGAACTGCAAAGGAAATCAGATACGAGTCTCTCACCACCACGGCGGTCGTGGACCTCATGCACCATGGCACACATGGATCGATCAACACCCAAGACTTGGATTTCAAATCACAGTAGCCTAATTCGCCCGTAGGGAGCGCACCCGAGTTCGAACTCGAAGGGTAGTGAGGGCGCAACATGAAAACCTTGGTCTCAGTACGAGCAAGCAAAACAGGACTAGGCGGACAAGGCTCAGCAACAAAAGAAGAAAGAAATCAAAGAATAGATGAACTCCCTTCCTTGTTGACATCTCGGGGATGGAAGCGTAGCATACGATCTCCTTGCCCCACCGCATAAATCCATTCGCCGTCGTCGGAAACCGCAGCGCCACACACACCCATAAATTTAAATTCGCTTTCATCAGGACTTTTACGGACCCATTGTTCCTCCCCCAACTCATCTGCTGCTCCTTCTCCGGCACTACCTCTCTCCTCGATCACATACCACCGATTCCGTAACTTGTCACGAACGTCCCATTTGACCATGCGTAGGTAGATCGGCGTATCCATTACTCTCTTTGTTTTGGCTAAGGGGACATCACGGTTCTGAAACCCTAATACTCTTAACTATTTATAGGAGACCAAAATTGACCCTCCCTTATCCATGTAGTGATAGGTTTACCGGTCGGAATAGGATTATGTTTTCCTTCTACATAATAGAATTATGTTGGTTTGGGTCAAGAGAAGGAATCTTGGTTTGGGTTTGGGTCTGTATCACCCAGCATAAACAAGCAACTGAGTATCTCAAACAACCAACTGGGCCTGTGTCTTCTTGATCTGCAAGCGAAGCCCTGTTATGTTTTTCTAAATATTTTCCTTAAAAATACAAAAGCATCTGGAAGAAATATCTTCGGAAATGGACAAGGAAAAGGTTTAAGCGAGGTTTCGTTTCTACTCTTTCACTTGTTGTTGGTGTTGCTATTCAATGGCTTCCACAGCCTCCTGCTCCTCCTCAATCTCTGCAACTGCAACTCACAGCTGGAGAAGACCTCCCAAACTCAACCCCACCAAGTCCCTCAAAACCCTCCACTTCCTCTTCAACTCAACCTCCAACTCCAACTCCAACTCCCTCTTCTTCAAGCCCTCACTCTCTTCCTCCACTCACTTCCCTCTCAGCCTCAAACCCTCTCCCGACCCACTTCAGTTCCACCCCCTCAACGACTCCGTGCAAGACAATCTCGTCGAGAATCTTGAGAATTCATTCATGTTTCAGGTACCCATCAGCGAACCAAGAATCTTCATCCAGGACCCACCATGGATTGCCTCACTTTTCTTGAAGGGCATGTTCAAGAAAGCCAATAAGGAACTGAAATTGGAGTCGAAAGAAATTGATAGGAGGAAGTACAATCTGCTGAGGAGGAGGCAGATTAAGGCGGAGACGGAGGCGTGGGAGAAGATGGTGGAGGAGTATAAGGACTTGGAGAGAGTAATGCGGGAGAAGAAGCTGGCGCCGAGCTTGCCGTATGTTAAGGCATTGTTTTTGGGGTGGTTTGAGCCTCTGAGAGAGGCCATTGCTAAAGAGCAGAAGGCGCAGCAGACTAAGAAGCACAAGCAGGCGTTTGCGCCACACATTGATTTGTTGCCGGCGGATAAGATGGCCCTGATTGTAATGCATAAGCTTATGGGGTTGGTGATGATGGGGAACCAAGATGGATGTGTTCAGGTGGTTCAGGCTGCTGTGCACATTGGTATGGCCATAGAGCAGGAGGTGAGTGAGTGTTGTTGGTTTGGTAATGAGCTTGTTTAGATTTTTAGTCAATGCAATTTAAGTGTGTTATCGGAGTTTCCCTGTTTGAACATTTTGAAACTCAAGTGAAGTTGGAATATGATATGAAGTTATGTTAACTGTACTGTAGGTTCGGATTCATAGCTTTTTGGAGAAGTCCAAAAGTCTACAGAGAAAGAAGACTTCGGTTGCTGATGAAGATGGTCTGAGCAAGGAGAAGGAGATACTGAGGAAACGTGTAAATGGTTTGATTAGAAGGAAAAGACTGGTGGAGGTGCAAAAACTGCTGAAAAAAGAAGATATGAAGCCCTGGGGAAGGGATACACAGGCTAAGGTTTGTTCAGTTGTTGCCTTCAGCGTTGTGTATTCTCTTAATGTGGCTAATCATTCCTTTATTGATTTTGAATTTAGATTTTCCTTAACTTTTGTGTAATGTCGTATTTCAGCTGGGAAGTCGTTTGATAGAACTATTAACAGAAACAGCTCATGTGCAACCTCCACTTGACCAGTTGGCAGATGATCCACCTGATGTGAGACCTGCATTTAGGCACAGATTAAAGGCTGCGGCTAAAAGTCCAGGGTAAGTCTTCAAACCATTAGTCTCCTTCAGCAGTTTATTTTTGAGAATTAGATAGCTATACTATAACCCATCATAGTTTCTTTAGGACTTGTTTAGATAGTATGAATTGCATTTTATTCCTTTGCAATAAGATGTCTTCCTTGGTCCTCACAGGCAGAAACTTGTAAAGAACTATGGAGTTATTGAATGTGATCCCCTAGTTCTTGCCGGACTCGATAAGACTGTAAGTTGAGATATCTCCCTCTGTTTCTTTTCATCTGTTCAGTTTACTCGAAATTAGTTGTGTCGTGATTTAGTGATTTACACATAACCTACTGTCAGTTTCTGGCTTATAAAGATAAATTTCCCCTGCTCACCTATTCTTTCCACATTCTTAAGGCATTGTTTTCTAATACGTTTCCACATGTTCTAGCTTCCATAATCCTACATGTGATGTCTAGTAACATGTAACTGCCATTTCTAAGCCTTCTGTATATGCCAAGTATGCATTGTATTGATCATGTCTAAATTCTCATTGCACTTGCGCCCTGTGCATTATTATATTGAACATATCTTTACTCTCATTGTGTCACAACCCTACTTTAACAGTAACTTTTTGCTTTGTTCATCACAGGCTAAACATATGTTGATTCCTTATGTGCCAATGTTGGTGCCTCCCAAAAGATGGAAAGGGTAAATAAAGGAAGTTTAATTACATATACCGCTGAGAAATTGTGTCAGATAAATTACAAGCCTGATCTCAGCTGTCTATGACATTTAGTCATTTTCAAATATTTCCAGGTACGACAAAGGTGGGCACTTGTTCCTACCTTCTTATGTCATGCGTACACATGGATCTAGGAAGCAGGTAGATACAATGAGAAATATTCCTGGAAGACAGATGCAGAAAGTATTTGAGGTACGTAACTATGGTACTAATTTCTGGTCCTTCAATATGTTCATTCTACAAAGCATAAAATGATATTTGCGTCTGATATGATGTGTGCACAGGCCCTTGATATGCTTGGAAGCACCAAATGGCGGATTAATAAAAAGGTTCTTAACGTGGTGGAGAGCATCTGGGCTAGAGGTGGCAACATTGCAGGCCTGGTTGATCGTGAAGATGTGAGGACTTATTTATCTCTTCCATAATAATACATTACATCTTTTCATTACTGTTTCCAGCATTTAATCAAACTCAGCATGATATTGTACAAATATTTTACTCCAGAGTCGCATTTTCCTGTAGGTTCCTGTACCAGAGAAACCACCATCTGAGGATCCAACAGAAATTCAGGAATGGAGATGGAGTGCGAGAAAAGCAAAGAAGCTTAACCAAGAGAGGCATTCTCAACGATGTGACACTGAACTTAAGCTCTCTGTAAGATCTCCTTCTGATTATATAAAATTTAAATGCTTCATCTTGTAATGTTGAGAACCTTTTTAAATGGCATTGATAGTTGATCCAGAGATTCCAGTCTCTACCCTAGTCAAAAATATAAGATTCTAACAACTCTAGCCTCTAATTTGTACACACAATACATACATGTGGCCAATGGGAGTGGATAACCAGGTCACACGTGTTTGGGTTGCATATTTATGAGAGGCTAAGCAATCATTTTAATGGAATCTGACAATATTTCAGTTTGCCAAAATAATAACAAGTCGACTGATTCTGGAATAGGTTGCACGCAGAATGAAGGACGAGGATGGCTTTTATTATCCCCACAATCTTGATTTTCGTGGCCGAGCATACCCAATGCATCCCCATTTGAATCATTTGAGTTCTGATCTATGTCGAGGTGTCCTTGAATTTGCTGAAGGGCGGCCTTTGGGGAAGTCCGGATTACGATGGCTGAAGATTCATTTAGCAAACTTGTATTCTGGTGGTGTTGAAAAGCTTTCATACGATGGGCGGATATCATTTGTGGATAACCACATTGATGATATATTTGATTCAGCAACAAACCCTGTCAATGGAAATCGTTGGTGGCTTACAGCTGAAGATCCTTTACAGTGCCTAGCTGCTTGTATCAATCTATCAGAAGCCTTAAATAGTCCTTCACCACATACTGTCATTTCTCATTTGCCCATCCATCAGGTAAAATGCTTCCTTGGGTTGTGGAGTAATAAAAGGGGGGTACTTTAGTTTATTCAAGTTAATCATGTGTATTCTTTTATCTACTATTCAAAGCCATATATATATATTTTTTTAAATATTTACAAAAATGATAAGTTTTTCAGGTAACTGGTAACATCTTTGCAATTTATGCATAACACCTAGATGTGAATCATACTTCAATTTATCATTTTATTTCATTTACTTTGGTTGTCTATTTTTCTTTGAAGAGTGCATTAACAGCAGTTTCTAAATCTTCTAGGATGGTTCATGCAATGGCTTACAGCATTATGCAGCCTTGGGAAGAGATACTGTACGTTCTTTATCCTGCTCATGTTCTGCTTGCTACATGCTTGCTTTTTATTATACACACATTATATTATGTATTTAATATTGTATATTATTTTGTTCCCATGATCAAACAGTTCAATTCGCTCTGTTGTTTACACCTTCCACTTTCTTGTTCATATGTTGTAAAGTGCTTGGTACTTTGCATTGCTGATGTTATTGATTTTGAATTGTTTTTATGTTTTCAGTTGGAAGCAGCTGCAGTCAACTTAGTTGCTGGAGAGAAACCTGCTGATGTATACACAGAAATAGCTGTGAGGTATAAAGTTCTAGCCCATGAGGCATGTGTCTCTCTAGCCCCTAACGTTATAGAAACTGCATTTGTGACTTATAGATGCACTCCTCAATACCACTTATTTTGACTTATCTTTGCATGTATATGTTGCCAGGGTACATGACATAATGAAAAGAGACAGCAATAAGGACCCAACTACCAGCCCAAATGCTTTATTGGCTAGAGTCTTAGTTGATCAGGTTGATCTTCCTCGGTTCTTCTGGACTTCAAATTGCAATATATTATAAAGTGTTTTCCTTCTTGGTCAATATATATATATGTCCACATGCCTATTTGTCAACTGACAATTTATGGTTTTGGAAGCTTTCAGATTGATCGGAAATTGGTGAAACAGACTGTGATGACTTCAGTATATGGTGTCACTTATGTTGGGGCGCGTGAACAGATAAAAAGAAGATTAGAGGAAAAAGGTCTTATCACTGATGATAGACTTTTATTCACCGCAGCTTGTTATGCGGCCAAAGTAAGCAACCAGAGACACCAAAACTCCTTGATATAATTATGGAACAACAACTAAGTGGAGAATTTCTTGGATTTCATTTAGGCAGTTGGATAATTGAGTAAATTTAACATGCTTGGTTTATCTATTTAACATGTTTGGTTTATAGATTATAGATTATTAGGTCATGGATCTTATTACACTTTCCTAACTACCTGAAGATTAACTATCAATCTAGTACAAGCTTACAGTGTTATACAATTTCAAATTTCACACGGTTATTTCTTAATATACACTCATCTAATTATTACCTCTTGTCTTCTTTTTTTTTTTTTTTTTTTTTTTTTAAAGGACTTCTTGTTATTCTCACGTATTAGGTAGTTTCTTACACAATAGAAATTTGTTCCTGATTTCTCCATAATATTTTTCCAGGTGACTCTGGCTGCCCTTGGAGAGATTTTCCAAGCTGCACGTGGCATAATGAGCTGGCTTGGTGATTGTGCCAAGGTGCTTATTCCTTCAATGATTTGGTCTCGAACTGATAGACCTGGCCTGCCTGGTAGATCTGAGAGTTAAGTTGTCATCTGAATTTTTTTCAGGTAATTGCTTCAGAAAATCAGCCTGTTCGTTGGACAACTCCTCTAGGTCTTCCTGTTGTGCAACCATACTGTAAAAGTGAACGCCATCTTGTAAGTTTTGACAGATTGTATTAAATTCACTTTTGACTATTGAAATGACCCCTTTCATGATGCTACGACTTAATTAAAATGACGATTTAGTAACTACTCTCCTTAAATTTGCAGATAAGAACTTCTCTTCAGGTTCTGGCCTTGCAGCGGGAGAGTAACTTGGTAAGCTTACATTACCATCTCTTTTCTTCCTGAGTTTGATTTTTTATTCATAATTTTTTTCAATCATTAAAGATCTGATACTTTGTCAACTCCAGGTAGATGTAAGGAAACAAAGAACGGCATTTCCCCCAAATTTTGTACACTCGCTTGACGGTTCACACATGATGATGACAGCTCTTGCCTGCAGGGATGCTGGCATACGCTTTGCAGGTTTGTCACTTAGTTTGTATCTTTGTATTAGACTAGATTTGACTATTTCAAGTAGATATTTCAAATGGAGGCATGTTAGTCATCAAAATGGTGTCAAATGTGTGTGTCAACAGAAAGATTCTTACAAATGTGGATTTTACTGTATATTGATGTTTGGAATTAAAAATGATTAGTTAGCTGGTAAGTGATCTCTGCTTCTCTCGTTTGCATCATATATCTCCACTTGTTTGCAAGAAACTAAAATGTAGATGCTATCTCCACTATAAATTTTTGATTAAATTTGTTTTTGATAATACTGTGAAATGGGCACTCATACCCATGCACCCAAATCTTGATTGTCGGTCTTAGTGTTAAACAGTGCTCAAAGTCAAAAGCTCAATCTAATGGTTCAGAAATTTGAGGTTTTTTAATTTTCCCAAAAGTACTCAATTTTTTTTGTTCAAAATATATTTGAGCTAACATCCTGCTTAAAGTTCTCTGTACCAAGATGATTAGATAGCAGACTAGAAAATAAAGTCTCTGGTTTTCAGTGGTTTAAAATCTGATAAATATGTTCTTCTCACATACATGTCAAACTATGTTATATTCTCATAGATGTTAAACCACGTGTGCAGGGGTGCATGACTCCTTCTGGACTCATGCATGTGATGTGGACCAAATGAATCTGATACTTCGGGAAAACTTTGTGGAGCTCTATAGCAAGCCGATACTTGAGAATGTGAGTGAATTGGCCTATTTCTTGAATTTTGTTTTTGTTCAACTATGGCTTTAATGCAACTAAGGAGTGAAGAAGATTTTAGAAAGAATAAAAGTGTTTAGTGAGAAACAAACTTTCAATAAAACAATTCACAAGTGCAACTATCATTGAGAAGCTACTTTCAATTTCTTCTTGAACTATTCTTTGACCTTTATACCATGATATCATGAAATGGTGAAAAGAACTTGCATTTAGAAAGTTCTTTACATCCTTTTAATGTATACATAACCACGAATCACGTTGTGTGATATTGCTTTCATACTCTTTACTTTTGATTTGCAACTCTTTTCCAGCAAATAAGAAAATTTATGAGCTGCCCTATCCTAAAATTATATTTTTGTTCTTAATTTCCATCGAGTGACTTTGTGATAACTCTGGTTGTTTTCAGTTGCTTAAAAGCTTCCAAGCAGCATATCCAGAGTTGACATTTCCTCCCCTCCCTGAAAGAGGTGACTTTGACTTGCAAGAGGTTCTAAAATCTCCATACTTTTTCAACTGAATCTTCATACATAAATGGCGATAACATGGGGATAGCAATCTCACTTGGACCATACATGTCAACTGCAAATGACCGAAAGCTTTATCAAGAGTTCATAAAGATATGGACATAACTGAAGAGGTTGCTTCTGAGAGAGCTGATAGGGAAATGTTTGATTTCCAATGCTCTGAAGCAAGTCTGTGATTGTGATGGGGTGATGATTATCTTCAGGGTTTATGATCTGGTTCCCTATTTTAGAGGCGAACGATGTACAGTAGAAGAGACAAGTTGGGAAGGCCACGGTTCAAGATCTCTCTTAAGTGGGAAATGTTTATGGAGGCTCGAGACATACAAGCTGGGAAGTGTGTCCTGGTCGGCCGTAGGAGCCAATTTAGCAAATTTCATACGAGTAATGCAAAATTCTTGTATTGGAATAGAAAGGGTAGAAAGGGATCGTAACATGTTATTTTGGGCATACCTGTATAATAGTGAATGGGAAATTCTTGCAATTTTTTGCGCAAGAAGTGTAAAGAAATGAAAGAATTGTATTGATGGTTCTTTACAAATGTAAACGTTTCAACTTGAAAACAAGATCATCTTGAAACAAGATCTTAAATGAGATGTGCGCTCCTTTGTTGGGATAGATTGTGTCCATGACTGAATTTATTTTACAAGCATTCTCTATCAGCCACAACAAGAAGAGAGTGCTTCAGGCCCTCAAAAGTAATCGTCTCATTTGGGTTTTGGCCACAATTCTAAGTTTCTAACCAGAACAAAGATTAACATCTGCTGCAACACTACTCAGTGCTCAAAGCTTCCACACAAGGCAGGACTGGCCGATGAAATAAATGAATAGTGTAGATTTATAAGACCACCTGTGGAGGCGGTATACAAAATGTTCAAAATGAATGACACCAGGTGTTGAGAGATTTCAAAAGCAAAACTGTGCAAGTAATATACATTAGCATCATCAACTTTACAATCCCATCTGCTTCATCCACAAGGACCACTTTACCGCCTCCAAATATTCATCATTTTTTCGTAATGCAGCAATCAGATTGATGTATGTAATCTTATCGGCCTCTACACCATTTTCTCTCATTTCCTTGAGCAAATAGACAGCATCTTCAACCATTCCTGCAATTCCATATGCCTTAATCAATGTGTTATAGCTGCACAGATCAGGTCCCAGTCCACATTCTTTCAATTCAGTCAGCACCCCAGCAACTTCATATATCCATCCTTGCTCTCCATAGATATTGATCATAGTGTTGTAGGTGTGATGGTCCGAACCACAGCTTGTCTCCTTCATTTTTTGCAAAACGCTTCTAAACTGCTCCATTTGGTTTTCTTTCCCATAAGCATCCAGCATACTATTGTAGGCTTCAAGGGAAATTGAAAATCCATTTAACTGCATCTCTCGTACTGCTGAAGACATGCTTTTGAAGTCTTTGTTTCTCCCATACGCAGCTATAATAGTATTGTAAGAGATTGTATCTACCAGATCCCATTTCTGGGCCATCAAGAACAACTTCTTAGCCTTCTTTAAGAGCTTTGCTTTCCCATATACATCAAGCATGACATTGACGGTTATGGTATTAGGTACAAACCCACGTTTAAGCATCTGATCAAACATCTCTGAGATCTCATCAATTGGCAAAGCGCGAGAACAGCAGTTTATGACACAGTTGTACATTTCCTGATCCCAAGTCACTCTGGTCTTCAGGATTCGATAGTACAGTTCTTTCAACTTATCAAGTCTGCCGCATTTTTGATAAATACGGAACATATCACGAAGCATATAGATGTCTGGAACTAGGCCCTCCTGTTTTTCCATTAAGTCCAGAACAGAGCAGGCATCTTCCAAAGAACCAGCTTTGACATACATTCTTACAGCAATACCATAAGCAATCATGTCCAAGACAATTCCTGAGGATTCCAACTCAAGATAAACTTTCTCCGCTTCAGAGAAGAGATCCATGATGCTGTAAATGTCAATCATTGTGCACATGATGTGCATGTTTGGCTTGCCATCATGTTTGGGCATTTGATTGTATATTGTCACAGCATTCTCAAGATGACCCAACTCTTTACATGAGCAAATTAACAAATGGTACAAATTATCTTCAAAAAGTGGATCCTTCCACTGCTTTTCCCTCAACACTTCCATAGTATCATCCACCAAGCCGTGCTTCACATAAGACATGACAAGACTCGAACAAGAAGTCCGGCTGACAAGAACATGTTGATATAAAGCACCTCTCAAAAGGAAAGGCACTTTATCAATCCTTCCAGCCTTCTCATATGCTTGCAGAAGAATACCAAAGGATTGATGAATATTGGCATCCTATCTTCTGCATATCATCGAGAGTTCTTATGGCCCCATTTTCATCCTCATGCTTGGCTTGCAGGTTTATTAATGTGTAAAGGTTAGACGAATTAGGCTTGTATCCCAAACGTTTGAGCTCTTTGTAGTACCAATATGCTTCCTTATAATTGTCAGTTCTACCCCAACCTTCAATCATGGAATGGTAAGTTGTATCATCAGGCTCTAATCCGATTTTCTTAATGCCTAGAAATAGGTGATGAGCAGCGTCCATTTTAGATGCCTTCCCATATCCGGTTATCAATGTATTATAAGCAACTATGTTTGGAGAAAACCCTGCTTCTTTCATGGAGACTACTCCTAGTTCAGCAGATTCCACTTTTCCCTGCTGACAATAAGCATTAATCACTACCAACCAGTTATCCAAATTCGGTATCACTCCATCTTCTTTCATTAAGCCAATGATCTCTTCTGCTCTGTCATACAGACTCATACGAGTATAAATTGTGATCATTGCCGAGTATGCAGATTGACAAACAATCCCAAAGTTCCTCATTCGAGAAAAAGTGAACTCCGCTTCCTCAACATTCCAGCCCTTCTGGTACAGCCCCATCAGCATACCAAATGTCGCAACATTTGGCTGGACTCCATATTCGAGCATCATTGCAAACCACTTAGCTCCTAACTCCACACGCCCCAACTTACTACATGCATAAATAAGGGTATTGAAGACCTGATAATTCAGTTCACACCCGAATTCAGTAACCATTTCCTGAATCAAATTCTCAGCTGCAACCCAATTTTCTCTCCTACCCAACACACGGAAAACCGAGTTAAAAGCACTAACGTTGCATTTGAGTTTCCCATTGATTCTTATCCACTCAAAAAACTTGAGAGTCTTGATATCACTAGACCTCTCTAGCCTTTTCAAAATATCATTACAATGCTCTAAGCTCATGTCAGACTTGATAACAGAGTAATCAACATCAAATTCACTATCATTCACAGACACATTCTCCAATTTCCTAACCCACTTACTCTTTCTTGAACTAGACCTCAAACCCACTTCTCTCTTACTCAATCTCTTTGTGCCACTAATCCCCTTCCCAATTTCATGTCTTGAGCAATCTGGGTTTTGCTCATTTAAACTCACATCCACATTCAACTCAGACTGGAACCGATTGACCTTAATAGCATTAACCCTGTTCAAAGAATTAGCAACAAGAGAAGAAGCTCTACTGTAGCAAAAAGAATTGAACTTTTTGGAGGAATCTAAAGTCTCCAAAGAAATGGGGAATTGCAGTGAGGCCATGAAAGAGAAGCAAAGCACTAACCCAGAATAGAGGAGAAGAAGGAAAAGCTCCAAACTTTGATCATCAACTTTGTTCAATGGAAGAAATGGGTGCTTCCCAAATTGTGGGTAGGTAGAAAAGGGCATATACCTTTGGATTTTTTTTTTTTTTTTTTTTTTTTTTGGCAACTATATACCTTTGGATTTGGGAGGTGGAGATAATGGAATTTGAAGCAGTGGAGGAAAGTGAGCCAATTTTTTACCAATGACCAGAAAATAAGAAGATTCTATTTATCTCCTTTAATTAAATGGACCGACTACAAGTAAATATAATTTTATCTTAATCTCGATCTCAATGTTTAATATTGAATCTAGATACTTACGATTTTGTGCAATTTTTTCTGTCTCCTGATTTCCAATCCCAATGAGGAAAGAAGAAGCTAACAGACCGTCTCCATTGCATTTTGTAAATATACATGGTGGGCTGGGAGACATGCATGAAGTCGTAGCTTCTGGTTTGGGACAATATGAAGAGCCACAGAAGGATCCGCCACAGAAAGTTGAATTTGATGGAGCTGCTACCCATGGAACTCGAGTGCCTGCAAAGTCAGTGTGTCGCATCCGATGCGTGTCTAAGATGTTGTTAAGCATAGTCGACTCCCCCTCTTTTGTTAAGCTGCACTCTACTTCGGTATTTGATCCAGATTCTCGTGTAACACCCGCTCCACCTCAATTCATCCTGCATTATGGCCTATCACGCTTTTATTCTGCCCGAGAAAACATACTATCCTCCTTTCAATCACTTCATTACGACCTTTCCAAAGGTGCTCAACTGAATCCAAGACTTATTTTGCAGTCATCTAATCCCACATATTACAGTCTACAGTTTGTGTGCTGTAACATGTTTTGCATCAAATACTTGAGCGATCATGCACTCAGCTTCTTGATCAATCCTCTTCGAGGAGAAGTTCTAAGCTCCCACCCAGTCACAGGATTGCTCAACAAATTTGTGGTCCATATTCCGAAGCAAGGGATGTTTCGACTGGTATGGGATTCGATAGTATAACAAATACCTACAAGATTCTTCGTGTTACAAATATTAGGAAAAGGTACGGAGGGAGATGCTGGGTAGTCCAAGTGCTTGTACTAGGCAGAAGCGAATGGCGACAGGTAACCTCAGCTCCACCTCCGGATATAACATTACGTTGCTACAAGAATGTATGTGCGCATGGAGATATGCATTGGCTCTTGTATCCTTTCAAGTTTTCGGAAGCTGTCTGTTGTGAATGGGAGCATGGCATACTTTTCACACATTCATCGGCCACAATAACATTGTTTTTGGATATGAGAGGACCTGTTGTTACCAAGACTCTTGTCAAATGTCCAATTGAGGGTTATTTGGTGCAAAGGCATATCATAAGTCTTCATGGGAGCTTGATTTCCCTGAAAAGCTTTGCAAATTTGGAGGAAGCAGAAGAGCCAGCTACTTATAGCGATGGTTTCAAGGAGTAGCAAGCGGGAAGAATTTCTTTTATTTGACAAGGCGGCATTAGTTTTTTACTTATTTCGATCAACTGTATTTGATTCAAGGTTTAATTAGAAGTTTTTTTTTTTTCTCGATGAAAGGTTTAATAAGTTCAATGGAGTTACAAGTTACAACTTTTAGATGGTGTAATATTTGACAACGTATAATATTTGCTTTCTCTGCAGATTAGATTTCATAAACCTCTTTTAGATGCTGTAATTCTAAACTTTAATCATTCCTGCCTTCCTGGTACATGAATAATTCTACAATATTTAATCGTCATAACTTTAGGCGATATCAAATTAAACCTCCCCCCCCCCCCCCCCCCCCCCCCCCCCCCGCATGTCAAAAATCTGTCAAAACAAATTTTTCCTCACGAATGAATAAATAGCCCAGCCATATACATAATACATTACCGTCATTAAGAAACCATGATCCTACGAAACCCAAATGCTACTGAAGGCTTCTTCAAGGGCTCTCTTCCTGCTTATCTTTGGACTCCATCCTCCTGCCCTTGGACCTCTCTCTGCTCGCAGCTGCATCATTTCTTCATCATCATATCCACGTGTATCATGCATCCCTCCGAGTGGCAGTGGTTGCGGGCCGCCCATGCCCAATGGTCGAGGTTGACCCGAAATTGTAGGTGCATATTGCCCCTGCATGCTAGTACCAAATCCTGCTTGAGAGCCTTGGTTCAGCGCCTATCAATGAGCACAAAAAATCAGTTCAGAAAACTCTGGTGTCCAGGAACAACTGGTACAATTAACAATAATGATCATTTACGTGGTGCACTATCAGTCTATGACTAACTCAAGAAAATTGATATTCTTACCACATCAGTGTCATTTTGTACAGGCTGACCCTTGCTTGCTGCTAGAGCTGCGGCTAGTTCTTCAGCCTATATGATTAATACCACCATCATTAGAACCTTGAAATAAATTTTCCAGATTATATTTCCCTACTTCCAGCATAGGAGCTAAATATATTTTTTTTTCTTTAGTTTTTGTTTTCAGTAGTATATAACAAATTACAAAAAACAACATCCCAAAACTTCACCACTTATAAGGGACGAAATCCACCGAGTAGAAACAGTAAAAGCAAAGTTAAAGCAACTGAGATTTTATTTATGGATTACCTTGCGGGCTCTATTAATCATTATTTGTTCAGCATTTTCTTCCTGGTACTGTGCAATTTTGGCTTCGATAGCAGGGACATCTATTCCTTCGATCAAGTTAAACGCTACCACCAAATAATTTTTCTTTTAGTCAGCCTAAACTTTTTGTTAATAATAAAAGTAGCTATTGAGCTGAAAAAAAAACTTACTCATATCCTCTACTTCCTCCAAGTAATCATTGTATTCTCTCAAGGAAGGAAAATCGTCTTCTCGTTTATTGAATCTAGACAATCCATTGTCTCCATCAGTGACGAATTAAATAAAGTGATGTCTCTATTGGCTAAAAGTACAACTGTATAAGTAATTAACAGTACATTACAAGACACAGCACTCATATACTGAATAAATCAATAAACCAAAGTGTCATCCCAGTTTATACATTCTACAATTTCAAAATAGTGATGCAAATCCCCTTTTCCCCTGATCTTCTTAACTCCTGTAGTGATTGCTTTGAAACTTAATAAATTATCAATTTAGCCTGTAGCAGGATTAAGAGGCAGTAGCAGTAATGTCCTTTTTAAATCCAAAAGACAAAATATTTTGATGAGTCCCACTATTCTACTCTTTCTACATAGTTATCTCTTAAAGGATTGTTGGGCTTGATTATGAGTGCAGGATTGTATAAATCAAGTTTCAACCTATTATTTTCAGCAATTGAAAAGTAATATAGTGCAATGCACCTAACAAAATGCTAGTGTCTTAATGCATGCGAGAAAAGCTGTACACATTTTGAACACTAGTTGCATAACCATTTGCGTACGGATGAAAAATGTTCCACAAGTGAGAGAGAGAGAGAGAGAGTTACATGCTTGCGATCCGTCTCCTGATACTTATCTCCCTGTTGTGGGAATTAGAGCTGCCAACCACCATTGTGCTGCCCCCAAAGCCTCCTCCCCTTTGCTCCTGTAACATTAAAAGCATCATAAGTTCCATACTACTACTCTACAACAATGCTATGAAGGGAATAATATATCTATTCTAAGACGAAATCTGAAGATGCTTACTCAGACCTTTATGAAACGGCTCTTAAAAAAGTAAGCCCTCAAATTCCAATCACCAAAGGGAAAATGTCTGCAAAATGAAATATCAAGTCAATTTTTATCCTTTAATACATATTTCATTATGGAAGAGTAATATACAACATACAATATAGTATATGAGCCAAAACATCAAGACAATTTCTTCAATCTCTATAAAGAGGTGAACCCAGTTGGGATGTTGTAAAACTAAAACCACGAAAAATACAAGAAAAAGAAGCTCCTTTCATGTTTGGGTACTTCCAGATCGATGTGAAGATTGGATTTTGCGAAGGAGAGAGAGATTGATACCTGGCTTGGTTTTGATGGTGAGCTCTAAGAGAGGGGGGAGAGGTTTCACAGAGACGAGGACGACGATAAGAAGAGGCACTGGATTGGTCTGGGCCGGGTCGGGTGGTGGAGACTAGTCGTGGAAGAGCCCAACATGTCCTTCATAAATAATAACTTTTTTAAATTTTTTTTTTTTATCTTTATACTACGAGTGGTTTCTGATTCTTCCAGCCTCAGATATTACAAGGTAATGCTTCTTTTATAAACTGCACCCTTTTCCATTTCAATTCGAAATTTTAAAATGTTTGAGTACTTGGAGTTGTTAGTGTTTGTCTCAATAATCTGTCTCACACTTGATTCAAACTTAATTAGGCTACAAGTATTTGATAAAATGTCTCAAATTAAGACGAGAATACATTATATACTCATCAATTTACTATTATTCCGTCGTATTAATTCGTGTCATATATTCTGCTTCCCATTGTAAGAAGTTATATACTCATCAATTTACTATTATTCCGTCGTATTAATTCGTGTCATATATTCTGCTTCCCATAGTAAGAAGGATTGAATTTTAGGCTGAATGGGAAAATCTCATCTTTGTTTACTTTTCATATTCAAATGGGAAAAGGAGTTTATATTGCATATTATAAATCCGGAGAGCATGCATGTCGATTTTAGTAATCTCATATGTGTTATATTGCATATTACAAACTGAAAACATTGCATTGCACTCCATGAACTTTTCCTAGGGGCTCGAGCACCGTATGCAAAGAGAATCCCTCTAAGAGTCACTGACAAGTTGTAATGATGGCATTGAGGATCCTGACAAGAAGTTTTTAATAAGTGCAAGAGCTAGCTTTGGTTTGTGCAGAGGGACTTCATGACCTGCTCCCCTCACTGATACAAATGTCAGCCCAGCATATTCTTGAGTCCAGCCTCCAACCTGTTTATTGGTTGTATTGATATGTAGGTGTCAGTGAATATTTTCTTAAAACAATGATGTAACATTGCAGATTTGTTTTTAAGGATTAAAAATATGGAAGGAAATTGCTAGAATAACCCGTTACCTGCCCCTCATCGTACCAGGCACACCAAGGTTTGACAGTTGGAAGCTTAAGGGAATCTATACTGTATCGGGTAGATGTAACTGGGATTACCGCATCTGTATCACCACTGCCGTAGTAGTAGGAGGTATTAAATTAGCAATAGTAAAGTGCTTAGCAACAGTTGACTTCAGGCATTTAAAGGAAATTTACTTGATAGCTGAAGTAGTTCATTCAATGACCATGTAATAAAATGCCCAAAGCAACTCCACATACCGGTTGGAGAAGTTTAATTTGTCTACCAGATATAACTCGTATATGCAGTCATGATGAATTTTATTAAATGAACATCTCAGAAAATCTAAAGAAGTAACAGATGTCCACAAGGTGTTGAAAGGAACCTGAACATCCATATACGAAGTCCCGAATGTATTAACTCCCGGTAGACATCCAGCACTGTCCTAGGAGAATCCTTCCAAGTAGTGTACACCACATCACTACAAATGCATAAGATGAGAGGGTCTTTAAAATCAAAAGAATAAATTCAGAAATATTCATTATAAGCAAGGCATATTTTATCAGCTTCGCCACCCCAGCTCAGACATGGAGAGACAGATAGAGATTGAGTTATACCTGCAGGTTCCCCATTTAGATGGTGCATGGTGTCGATCAACATGAAGAGCCTTCTGAACCTCAGGTAGATTGAAGTATACAACTGAGTGTTTCTCAGTGCAAGGATCATACTTTTCATTGATTCGGCCAGCCACCTATCAAATGGAATTTTAGTATTTTACATTTCATCAATATTGACAAAATAATTCAACTATTAGCGTCTCTAAAGCAGGAGTTGAAACCTCACTTCTAGGTTGGATACAGTCACTCGTAAAGCTAATAATTTACAACTCCAAAAAAACTATTTTTACTTTTCTTGCAATGTATAATTTTTAGCAAGTTTAGGATATTATATTTAAATATTAGCTGCAATGCCACAAACTAATTACTGAAAGTCTGAAACTAAGACCTGTAATCATACTCTTGTTCAAAGGAAACAAAATCGCATCTAATTAATGTAATGACACATAAGGAAATTCTTGATTCATTAAAAAAAAAAAAGGAAACAAACTCGCATCTGATGTAATAGACAATTAGCATGTCACTCACATGCATTCGTTTCAACAGCCGATTTGACTGGCTAACATTAGCGGGGCAAGACGGAGTGTAAATGCTGTAAGGGTCAATGTTTCCAAGTTCTGCACTAGCAATGTCAAGAATACTGTCGCATGAATTTGAGGTGTGTATGAATGACTGGAAGTCACAAAAAAGGTTAAGCGCCTTGTATGTTTGATCAGAAATCAAACCAGCTGACCACATAAACTGGAAAACCCCTAAGTGATCATGGTAATCATCCGTTAGAGCATTTCCCACCTGCATGGAAGATATATTTTTTTTCTTCTTATTTCCATGTGTTCAGAAACCATATACAACAACCAAGAATCTTTTCCATTGTAAAGCATAAAGTATATACCATATAGCCCTTCAGATTAATTCCTTTCTCCTTAGTTGCCAAGTTGTACTTCACAATTGCTTGGCTTAACTGAGGAACATAATGTCCTGGTAGACACGTTTAGATGGTTATAACCAGAACACCAGGTCACTAAGACAAGTCTATTGCATCTACTTAAGTTCCACTGCAATCAAGGAATGGAAACAGAGCGGCTTAAAGCAAAGAAGTTTTGTCTACCTGCATAGCTCTCTCCTGCGATGTAAAAGTCCCTTCCTTTGTACTGGGGATAGCGTTCAAGCCACTTCAATAGAAATGCCAGGGAGTCGCTCGCTAGAAAATAACAAGACTGTAATCTAACGCACATAAGCTAATAAAAACAGAATATATTATAACAAGCTACCAAGTAGTCAAAATAGTACCAGTCCTTTTATCTCCATTGGACACTAAATCAGAGGATGTGTTTGAATAAGAAAACCCAACTCCAACAGGTGAATCAAGAAACAGAATGTTAGCAACTGCAAAAAAGTAGAAGAGTTAGACATGCTTGCATATAATAGTTACTAACAAGTCATTTTATTGTTCCAAAATATATAATCCACAGTAACTGAAACTACCTATAGCTCACACATAAGAATTCATAAGTACAATACAACCCCAAAGTAACAAGAAAACCAAAACAAATACAATAAAATACAAACATTCACTAACACGTCCATGATAAGCTTATTTCAGTACCTTGATTCCAAGAGTAAGGATTCAAATACAGTGTCTTCCCATCAGCCTGAATATGAAATGGGCCAACTTCCTCTGCCATCCCATAAGCAATTGATGAACATCCCGGTCCTAAGAAATCAAAAAAAAAAACCAATTCAGATATCAATAAGCAGCATCAAATTAGCAAACCAATTCAAAACAGTACAAAAAGCTTAGAACTTTTTCAAAGCAGGACGGACCTCCATTGAGCCAAAGAACAAGGGGCTTAGAAGTAGGGTCCTCAGCAGCCTCAACAAACCAGTAGAAGAGAGCCCTCCCGGCATCTTCATTGACATTGACGTACCCAGCATAGTGTGCAAAGCTCACGTTGAAGTTCTGGCCCGGAAGCCCATGAACTTTATCCAATCGCTGTTGGGCAAGTGGGTCTGTGGGAACAGTGGCAAAAACACTACCCAGATGAAGATTGAGGAGGAATATGAGAACAAACGTCCATCTGGGTTTGAGCATTTTCGAAAGTTGAGAAAGAGATGGATGATCGGTCAATGAATAAAGTCGCAGGCTTTGCGAGTTTTAGCTGATAAATAGAACCACCATGGAATATCTGAAACTCTGACCTGTTTGATGGGTAAACAAATTGTGGACTGCAACAGTAAAGCAATCAATTTGTTTAAAAAGTTGAGAGCTTTTCTGTTTCCCAGAGCTAACTCTTGTTGAGCAAAGCCTAAAAATAGTAATTACCCGTGGTTATTATTTCCCTATAAATTTGGAGGGGTGGTTTGGATATTAAAGCAACTATCTTTCGTTGATGGTGTTTGTCAGTTGCTTGTAGAAGCAGGAAACTTGAGAAAGCCAACATGTCCAGTTGCCAATTAGGTTAGCTTTTGACTGATCATGTTAGTTTTTGTTTGTCAGTCTTCCCGTACTAAACAAGCATCCACATTTGTTTTTAGTATTGGCTGCTACAGAAATGTATACGTTAAGGTTTTTAACACATGCTGTCCACATTTAGAAATGGAATTATTGTTGTATGAATGATGTACAAGACTAGATAGGATGGACACAATCTATGCTTTAGTTCTGCACAAAAGGCCGATGTCCCATATAGTTGCATCTTCTTTACACACGAGTTAACACTGCACGACAACTTCCAACCTCTATGCTTCAGAGAGATCTACATTCTCATTGGCTGGATTTGTTGATCCAGGAGATGAATCTTGGATGCCATCGGTATCAGACGGTTTAGATTGATGCTTCGCTGCCGCCTGCAACACCCGGTTTTTGACATCTGATGATGAAGGAGATGTTGGTAGTCCAATGCCATTTGATTCCAATTGTCCAGCAGCCCACGAAAATGCCTGAGCTCCAACTTGTGCGGGAACAAGCAGCAGCCTTCATGAAACCATTGAGACCAGAATCCACAATCAGACAGCATTGAAACACTAGAACTATACAGAGTTTTTTCCCTATTGATACTACATTACTACTACCAGTTCACTTTCTTCCTACAAGGCTATAAGCATATAAGCATGCATCTTGATTTAGTGTTCTCATCTCTGTAGACAGCAGTTTTAAGTGACTATGCTCCACATCCTAGTTCTAGATAGGCCTCAACGATTTATGGAGTTGGCTTACCTCACATCTTGCTTAAAATCTTCAGCATTCTCATAAGATGCCACCCGCCGATAGATGGTCTGGTGAATTTAAAATGAAAAGAGCAATGAGAAAGGGAAAGATTCAGAGATTGTATGAATTTCTTTAAAGCAAGTTTCTTATTAACCAAATAAATGTCCAAAGCATGAATTATAACCATATGGTTTTCTTTTTCCAGACAACACAGGAAGGGGGAAGGAAACATATTGGGTGTCCCAGTTATCTTTTTCAAGTACTCTACGTACATTGCGATATGAAAGTAAGCAATAGAATAAAGCTAGGAAGATCATAATACCTGACCAAGGCCAACAACGCCAATCAGTTGTAATGTCTTTTCCCACTCTGAACACCCAAGAAAATAAGAAAGTCATGAATTTACCATCAATAGTAAATGCTGTAGCTAGTTGCTATAACTTTCCATAGAAAGAAGCTGAATCCATATCCTAAACAGTAGTATACACAAAGTGCATCTGATATATAACTTATAAACTTAAGGAGGATATACACACCTAGTAGTGCATACAGTCCCGCTATCAAACCCTGTACAGAAAGGTAGTTTAAAATATTAGTAAAGCATGGAACTGCATATGACAGAATAAATCATCTTTGTAAATGGCATATGGAACAAGAGATAAATTAAGCAGAAGCCTCTAGGAAACCCAACTTTAGCTCATGAACGGGCACTTAGGACAAGGTTCTCAAAGTGAAACTCAGATGCAAGTTCACAAAAAAGATTAATAGTCATCATGTGCAGAGTGCAATCCATCCAATGTGTTATCAATATTTTGAGAATATCTTGTGTCAAGGACATAACAAAACAAAATTGATGTTAACTATGGTGGAGATAATAATTAAGATATCAGACAAGCAATTTTTCTTACCACACCATACCCAAGAACTTGCGGTGGTGAAGGACTGATTTCCTCCAGAATAGCCTCAGCGTCCTGAAATGATACAATGCTTGTGATTATGTGAAATGAAAATCTAAAAAATTGTAATGTACCATTTACCAGAGAATAGAAAAATGAAAAATTAATTACACCAAGACATCAGCAAACTTGGTTCGTTTGCACTTCATAATAGTAAACCCTTTACTTTTGATTACAATATTATAGTAGTTTCCTATTCCACTTTTTTTCTATAGAGATAATGGTTACTGCAAACAATGTTGTATGTAAGCAAGAAACAAAATGGTTGTTGTCAAGGTGTTACACTGAATATTGCCATCTCTTAAGACATGAAATTAGAAGAACAAGCAGCATCCAAAAGTGATAACTACCTCATTGAGTATGGTAAGTGTTGTCTCAGGTTTGAGTTCTTTAATTCGAAGACCATCTTTCACCCAAGATCGAAAGCCACCTTGAACCAAGTAAGGTTTCTGTCAATTATTTAAACACCACCAGATTATTATCTACTGAGCATGTAGTTGTAAATTCTAAATACAACATAGCTATTTTCATATTTTCATAAGACCAGTCAATTTGTTATCCTGCAGAAAAGAGCATTAACTTGCCTTATGTCCCAGCTTTCTCAAGGATCTTGCAATTGCTTTGGAACGAGTACCATCAGCATCCATAATTATGACCTTAGACCTGTCCTACACAAAATATAAAACAAATAAACCTTATTATTCATTAATCAAGACAAATGCTGATCAGGGAGAAATTAGAAGGTAGTGAATGATATAGGAACCTGAAGAATCATGAATCATTAAAATTTCCCTAGTTTTGGGCATCAGACCTAGGTGTTGGATTCAGGATCTGAACTTATGAGAAATCTTCCCTGAAGAACGTCATAATTATAAAATAGACTGAAACTACTTACCTGAACAATCTTCAAGTTCCTAATAACAGCAGCAGTTAACGTGTCATCAAGATCTCTTCCATTCTTCAACAACTTCCCTACTGCGGCATCAATCTGAAAATTCATTGAATATTTTCAATTCAAAATTACAGGAAATGTGTGGAGCTAAGCTTTAGTAGCACATCATTCGAATTTTGAACTTTTGACATAACACTACTTAGCAACACAGATACTGTTCTTTTCTTTTAATTTATTAAAGCACCAGAATGCTTGTATAATACAATAGCTTCATTCACCAAATCATTACTTACCTCAGGTAGAGTCACATTTGCATAGCGATAGCGAGCTGCTCGTCTTAGATCAGGAATACCTTCTTTTTCTCTCAGAACCTTCGCACCAAAAAACAATAAATGAACAAGGGAATAAAGAACCGAAGCCAAATATTATTGGCAATTTGAAAAAGGGTAAACATTAAAGGAATACTCATATTACCTTTAGACAAAATCACTATATTTCAAAATGGGTGAGAAGATCTTTTTATTTTTTATTTTTTTTACCATATGCATTTGAATATCATATATTCATAGTTAACCACTGAACCCAAAAAAGAAGAAGAATAGAATAGTTTTTTCTTGGAAATTAAAAGAAATTCTGATTGTCTTAGCTTAGGTTGAGAGAAATAACAATTTATAATATCATCAGCTTGACAAAGTATAACGGTCATATCTTGCCTCGGGTCGGACATCAACGAGAACAGCATTCTCCTTCCCTGTCAAGAGCTCCAATGTAGATTGAGGAGATAAATCTCCAGAATAACCGCTGTATGTCCACACCAAATAAATGACCCTGCAGCATATCTGGTAAGAAATATAAGTTTCTCACACGACAATATATTTATATTTCTTAATGAACAAATAAACAGGAAACGCAAATGGAATAAGAAAAAAAGGATATCCATTACCATAAAGTGGCAGAGGTGCCAAGGAATACAACAAATGGAATAATCGGATCATTTGGATCCAAGCCAAGACTTTCCTCCAACCCCTCAACAGCAAGATAAACCTGCTTTCAATACATTAGCTTCATCTTATCCATGATTGAATGCATAATATTACCTAATTCTGGATCAACTACTTGCTAGCTTAATTAACATTAAGCACCACTGCACCACTATCGAAAGTGTGGCAGTTTGCAAAAAGGACATATTTAGTTACTAGTTTAAAATCTAGGCACAATTGTCTAGTGGAAGTCCCCAAGAACAACGATACCTGTTGAAAAGCATCCTTGGCAGGCCCCAAAAGCTCTGATGCTCTCTTTTCTGACAAATTTAGTGCATCACTGATGTCAGGAGGAAGAAAGGCCTTGAAAGATTGATAAGAGTTAACAGCGAAGGAAGCCCCATTTGCTAGAGTATCCTCCACCACAACAATTGTGTGTCTCAAAAGGTCAACAGCAATCACACTTCCTTTACTTGTGGTTTCCTTAAAGTCACTTGAAAAATTTGTCAGTTTAGTACTACTTAATTGTCCTGTTTGATCAACAGTCAAAGAAATTCCGCTAACAGCATTATCAACTGCTTCATTAACCCTTTCGACAACTGAGGATATTGACGAAGAGATTGTATCTAGTGAGCTTTTCAAAGCGTTTTCTCCCTTATCCACAGACGCACTGAAGGACTTTGTAACTCCATCAATAAGATCCTCAATACTAGGTTTCGCGCTGGACAATTGATCACTGTTCATGTCTGATACAGATGTGGAAGTTCCTTGTGTCAAATCAGTAGCTGATATGGTTTCCGGTTCTACTTGTGTATATAAAGTACCGGCATTCTCAGTGGACTGGTCAGTGAACTCCACGAGTCCCTCATCGGTGGTCAATAGGCTAGAATTCTCTACATATTTCAGTTCAAACCTTCCCAACGAATGCTGGTAATCTCCAGTCTCTCTAGAAGAACTCCACACATCTGAGTACTTGCAGCTAATATTGTCTGATTCATTTGAGCAGAAACTCCTGTTAACAAAATCCATGGGAATTGACTGCTCTGTGCTTTTCACAACATTACAGTACAAAGACTTTGTAGCATGAGCTTTAACGGAGTCTCTTTGGAAATGCATTGCATTTGACAATCTCCTATAGTCCACGACATATCTGGCCTCGAAATCCTTGTGGAAAGGAGAAATTGGATGCAAACCTCCATTTAACAAAACCTGTAACATCCACATATGCAAACATAAACTGGAAAGTTCATATACTTACAACTGTTAACACAGAAATGCGATGATCTCAAACAAAGCGATCATACTCCAATGCATGACACCATATCTTAGTTCACAATCTACTAAATGAAAATGAATCAAAATTCATTCAAGAGCAGCAGAAACTAAGCATTTGGGCATTAAAATTTAAGACCAAAGAACCATGCTTTGGATTTAAAATAAGGGTCACACTGTAAGTCCTGACCTGAGAATGAGAGGAGCAGCAGCTTGAGGTGGCTGAGCAAACAGGCAACATTGTAGTCATGTCAACTAATAATCAAGCATTCAGTTTCATCCTCTGCACCTGAAACACACAAATATATAAGTCAGAAAAGAAAAAAGAAAATAAAATAGCATTAAAATTTAAAGAGAAACTGAACCAAAACTCAAGAATGAATCTTTGAATGAAAATTGGAGAGTTTGAAGGAATATTAGCTCAGTAGATTGTACTTACTTTGAGGTTAAAAGCAATCTGAAAATGGGTTTTTCTTCTCCAGTGAAAGAAAGAGTGAAGAGATATGAGAGGATGATGATAATGAGGAAAATCGTGTGGCTTGTTCAATCCATTAGCTTCATCTTTGTTTGGCTCCTCTTTGCCTCCCGTATTCTTGTGGGGTCATGCTGACAAATGTTTTGGGCTTTTCTTCTTCCCGGTAAGCTAGCCCAAATATAAACTAGCACGACCGGCCCAATTGTTGTTGCATATTTTACTTTTCTAATTTTTAGCCATATATATATACCTCAATTAAAATTAATAATTGAGTTGGAATTCTGATAGATTTGAGAAAAATGTCGGTTTAGTCACATTTTTATTTGTAGAAATGTTCACTTAATTAGTAACTGATTAAACGAATTACGCTTCGTTAAGTAGCTTGACCATCATTGGCTATTAATTTTTCAACTGCTGACCAAGTAAATATCGTTGTTTTCTCATTGACATATATAAGATGTGTGAGTTATTAATAAAAAAAGTTATAAAAAAAACATCATTGTCTTATTTTATGAAATAATTAATTTATTATATATATAACGTTGGTATTTGTTACCGGATCCATTAAAATAGTGACAACTCCATCATGTGGTTCGTCTATGCATGTTTTGTACATGGATATTAGCATCTCGTTAAAACTTTTTGTTATGAAAATAAATATAAAAGATGAGACCGTCACTCAACCTCTTTGCATGTTATCTTACGAATCAAGTCACTCTTTATCGTGATTTATCTAAGCTTAAAACTCACTGCTAAATAAAATTATCAACCTTTTACTAAAATGTTTTTTTTTTAATTTACTAAAATGTTGCTTGGTCTTAAAACATTTCGTAAAGAAAAGACTAATGTATAATCTTTTATGTAGGTTCCGGTTGAAATATAATTGTGTTTGCAGTTTTTCCACACGAAGAAAATGTTTTCTTCATGGAAATTACGTACATGAAATTTACTACTTTTATCCTTTAATTTAAAAATGACTACTTTGCTGATGAAATAAGAAGAGTAAAAAGGAAAAGAAGATATAAATGTTCATCTTTGCTACCGTTTTTGGTCCTAACGTCATTCATATTTTCCGTTTTGTAAGAGACCGGAGAACTGGAGAAGAAGTGATATGAGTTTCCCGGAGTCGGCAGCGTCCAATTGACTCGTATCAATTTCTTCAGATCGAGATCTCGCAGCCATGGAATCGCCTAGTAATCTTCAATCCTCTATCCATCTGATCTCTCGCTCTTTATTTTTTGATCCTTCAATTTCAACATCTCGATTCTGTATACGTATTCGTAGAGCTTCTGCAAGATCATACGCTCTCAACATTTACGAGCTTATATATATATTGTTGCTTGCTTCAATTTTACATGCTATTGTTAGCTCCAACACTTCAGGATTTGCAAATCTCGCTTTGGAATTTGATATTTAGTTCTTAGTCTGGTAGCATAATCATGAGTAGGAGGAGTTGCTTTTCTAGATTGAATTTTGATTTTGATTTTTTTTTTTGAATTGTGACTGTTTCAGTTGGAGGTTTGAGGCAAACATCTGTGATAGTTGTTACATTGGAGACTGGTGAAGTGTATGTGATTGCGAGTCTGTCGTCTAGGCGTGACACTCAGGTTATATATGTTGATCCCACAACTGGAGCTCTTCGCTACAATGCGAAGCCAGGATTCGATGTTTTTAAATCCGAAAAGGATGCTCTGAATTACATTACAAATGGCTCGGAGTGGCTGTGTAGGAGCACGACCTATGCGCGTGCGATCTTGGGTTATGCTGCATTGGGCAGCTTTGGTTTGCTTCTTGTGGCTACCAAGTTGACTGCTACTGTTCCGAATCTGCCTGGCGGAGGGACTGTGTATACTGTGACCGAGAGCCAATGGATCAAGATTTTGCTTCAGAATCCGCAACCGCAGGGGAAAGGGGAAGTAAAGAATGTTAATGAATTGACTGATATGGACATTGATGGGAAGCATTACTTTTGTGAGGCAAGGGACATCACTAGGCCATTTCCCAGCCGACTGTGCTTGCGTGAACCTGACGATGAATTTGTTTGGAATGCTTGGTTCTCGATGCCTTTCAAAAACATTGGGCTCCCGCACCATTGTGTCACTCTGCTTCAGGTTTTACTTCGTTCTTGGTATCTTCATAGTCTGACCGTGCTTTCTCTTACATGACCTTTATTCTAAAGCATCAAAGTCACTGTTCTTGTCCAACTTTTAGTTCTACCTTTTGCTGTTCAACCAATTTCGTTTATTACAGTTATCTTCCTGATTTCCAGTCACAATAAATGCCAACACTACAACTAAAATAGATTGATTGTGGTTAAGATAGTTTATAGAATACCAGAATTTCATGTACAGTTTACCTGTTTGTACTGTTCTCTTACCTGATATTAATGTGTAGGGTTTTGCAGAATATCGAAATTTTGGATCCTCAGGGAATCTGGAAGGAGTTGTTGCTCTCATAGCTCGTCGAAGCAGGCTGCATCCTGGTACTCGGTACTTGGCTAGGGGATTAAATTCATGTTCTAGCACAGGTAGTACTTATCCATTAACAAATCGTTCACGGTGTTTCTGTACTATTGAATTTTTCTTATTTATTAGCATGATACAATTTTAGTCAGCTTATATTTTTGGCCTGGGTAGGTATGCTTTTCTGATGTTTGTTTCTTGAAAATGACAGGTAACGAGGTGGAGTGCGAGCAACTTGTATGGGTCCCTAAAAGGGCTGGCCAAACTGTTCCTTTCAACACGTATGTTTGGCGGCGGGGTACAATTCCAATCTGGTGGGGTGCAGAGTTAAAGATCACTGCTGCTGAAGCAGAAATATATGTTTCAGACCGCGATCCTTATAAAGGGAGCGCAGATTACTACCAGAGGTTGACTAAGAGGTACGATGCACGGAATTTAGATGTAGCTATTGGGGGGACTCAGAATAGAAAAGCACTGGTTCCAATTGTATGTATCAACTTGCTTAGGAATGGAGAAGGAAAGTCGGAATCCATTTTAGTACAGCATTTTGAGGAATCTTTAAACTACATCAGATCAACAGGAAAACCTCCCTATACTCGAATTCATCTAGTTAATTATGACTGGCATGCAAGTACAAAGTTAAAAGGCGAACAGCAAACTATTGAAGGATTATGGAAACATCTAAAAGCACCGACTGTATCTATAGGCATTTCTGAAGGAGATTATTTGCCTTCACGAGACAGAATTAAGGACTGCAGAGGAGAAATTATCTACAATGATGACTTTGAGGGAGCTTTCTGCCTAAGATCCCATCAAAATGGTGTAATACGTTTCAACTGCGCTGATTCTTTGGATAGAACAAATGCTGCAAGTTATTTTGGCTCTCTCCAGGTTTTTGTGGAGCAGTGTAGGAGGCTAGGTATATCACTTGACAGTGATTTGGCATTTGGTTATCAATCAATGACTAATTATGCCGGATATACAGCTCCTTTGCCACCAGGCTGGGAGAAGAGGTCGGATGCGGTAACAGGGAAAACATACTACATTGATCACAATACGAGGACCACAACATGGATGCATCCATGTCCTGATAAACCTTGGAAGAGATTTGATATGTCATTTGAGGAATTCAAGAGATCAACAATTTTATCTCCAGTGTCCCAGCTTGCAGATCTTTTTCTTCTTGCTGGTGATATTCATGCAACACTTTATACTGGTTCCAAGGCTATGCATAGCCAAATCCTCAGCATTTTCAATGAAGATGCTGGAAAGTTTAAACAATTTTCTGCAGCACAGAATATGAAAATAACTTTACAGAGGCGATACAAAAATGCAGTTGTAGACAGCTCTCGTCAAAAGCAACTGGAAATGTTCCTTGGAATGAGATTATTCAAGCATCTTCCATCAGTTTCTTTTCACCCTTTAAATGTATGTTATTCTGGACTCTCAGAATCAATTTTAGTGATACTCGCTCTTCTATTTCAGTTCTTCCATCAGTTTCTTTTCACCCCCTAAATGTATGTTATTTTGGACTCTCAGAATCAATTTTAGTGATACTCACTCTTCTATTTCAGTTTTACTGTTTCTTATTTTTCTGTTTTTATTTTCATCCTAGCATTGTCTGACATTCTGATAATTGCAGGTAGTCTCTCGACCGTCGGGTTTCTTACTTAAACCAGTTGCTAACATGTTTCCAAGTTCCAGTGGTGAAGCCAGTCTTCTGAGTTTCAGAAGAAAAGACCTAATCTGGGTACCCTTTATAGTTTTCATTGCAAGGTCTATTATGAGGAAAATCTTTTTAGTATCAATTCTTACTTGAAATAGTTTCTATCTCTCAGGTTTGCCCACAAGCTGCAGATGTGGTTGAACTTTTTATCTATCTAGGTGAGCCTTGCCATGTATGTCAGCTTCTTCTCACAGTATCTCATGGTGCAGATGACTCGACCTATCCATCAACAATTGATGTAAGGACGGGACGCTGTTTAGACGGGCTAAAACTGGTCTTGGAGGTCTGTAATCACGCTTCCTTTGCTCTTACAACTTTGAATTCGAAGTTGCCCCTCTGAACTTAGTTTGTATCATAAAGAGGATGAAGAATTGAGGATCTGTTAGAAATTTGAAATTTTAATACTGCTCTGTTTACTGATTGAACAAATAAATCATTGAATAATGAACTAATATATGACTATATGTTAAACAATAAACGAAGGTATAAGTTTGGTTTTGGTAGTTTTTGAAGAGGTAGTTTTGGTTAGTTCCTTTGCAAATGTACTTGGTGAAAGTTACATAACTTCTTCTACAGTTCTAATGTTTCATTGGATTATTATGACAGGGTGCTTCGATACCTCACTGTGTAAATGGAACAAACCTCATGATACCCATACCTGGGCCTATTAGTCCAGAGGATATGGCTGTAACAGGAGCTGGTTCACGCCTCCATGCTGAAGATATATCTACCCTTCCATTATTGTATGATTTTGAAGAATTGGAAGGAGAACTTGACTTCCTTACTCGTGTAGTTGCCCTTACATTTTATCCTGCTGCCTCGGGAAGAACCCCTATCACCCTTGGTGAGGTAAAAGAACCTCGCATAATTATTAAGGATTTGTCATAGTCTTTTGTTTGTGACCCTTCTTTTAAGGTATTATCATACACAATTTTGTTCTTAAGCTTCATACATGCACATGTCTGCAAGAATTTGATGCAGTATTTTTCTAAAGGGATGTAGTTCTGCAGCAATTTTAATTGGACCATATTCTTTTGTGAACTTTTATTTATTTTATCTTATTTATTATTATTATTATTATTATTATTATTTTGCAGATAGAAGTCCTTGGAGTTTCTCTTCCTTGGAAGGGTGCATTTAATAAAGAAGGCCCTGGTGCAAGATTACCTGAACAGGCTAAAATCTTCCAGAATGAAACCAAATCATCTCTTTCTCGTTCAAATACCAATCCATTTTATGGTGCTTCATCTAAGATTGTGCCACCACCAGTGCAACCAAGTGCATCCGCAAACAATTTGGTTGACTTGTTGACTGGAGAGATCATCCATTCAGAACACATTGCTCAGCCAGTGATAGGAAATGCTGTAGACAAGGGAGGTGACTTGCTTGATTTTTTAGACCAAGCTGTTGTTGAATATCATGGTGCTCAAAATGATCTTAAATTGTCTTCATCACACGATGGTAGATCTTCAGATAGCAGTTCCCAGCAGTACATTGATCGATTGAAATCACTTACTGGGCCATGTATGGTATGATACTGTTTCTTATCCACCTTTGAACTTGTAATTGTTTGTTAATTATTTCAATGGATTGGCCTAGCTGTTTGACCAGGCAACATAGTTGGAGGTCAAAACTAACCTGTACTTTGATAGCTCAAGCTAGCTTGACGACCCTATTGACAACCTATTATGTTTGCAGGAAAGAAAACTAGACTTCATGGAAGCGATGAAACTTGAAATTGAGCGGCTCCAGCTGAATATTTCTGCGGCTGAAAGGGATAGAGCTTTATTATCAATAGGAACTGATCCTGCTACTATAAATCCTAATGTTTTACTCGATGAACGTTACATGGGAAGATTGTGCAGAGTTGCGAACTCCCTTGCACATCTTGGACAAGCGTCCTTGGAAGACAAAATTACATCTGCTATTGGTCTTGAGACTACTGATGACAATGTTATAGATTTTTGGAATATAAGTAGACTTGGTGAGTGTTGTTACGGTGGCACGTGTGAGGTGCGTGCTGAAACTGATCCGCGTACAAGTAAATCCTTTTCGGGATCATCAGGTGGAGGGTCTCCTTCGATCTTGTTATGTTCTCAATGTCAAAGGAAAGTTTGTAAAGTTTGTTGTGCTGGGAGAGGAGCCCTTCTGGTTTCAGGCTATGGCTCAAGGGACGCCACAAATTATAATGGTGTGGTAAGGCAGGGGGGATCAAGCCATGGTACCCAGGTTGATATCACTACTAATCATTCAGTAGTGCTTGATGGTGTTGTTTGCAAACGATGCTGCAATGAGATTGTGCTTGATGCTTTGATATTGGACTACGTTAGGGTTTTGGTAAGCATGAGGAGAAGTTCCCGTGCAGATGCTGCTGCACATGAAGCCTTGAACCAGGTGACTGGATTTTCCTTAAACGATGGTCTTTCTGAGAGTAATCAGTCTTCTGAAAAGAGATCCATTAAATCTCTGCGACAAGTACTTGATGGAGAGGAATCTCTGGCTGAGTTTCCCTTCGCCAGCTTCTTAAACTCGGTATTGTTTCAAGCTTTTAGCTCATTCTATGTTCTTATTCCAGGCTGGTTACAATAAATATGCAACTTGTTCATAATCAAGTTCTTAGATTTTTGTCTTAATACAATGACTGGATTTGGTAGCATTAATCGTTATTATTACAAATATAGGTTGAAACGGCTACTGATTCAACACCACTCTTATCATTGCTTGCTCCTCTTGATTGTGGATCACGGCATTCTTACTGGAAAGCTCCTCCTAGTACAACCTGTGTTGAATTTATTATTGTTCTCGGTACCCTTTCTGATGTCAGTGGGGTTGCTTTGCTTATTAGTCCATGTGGTTACTCTGAGGCTGAAGCTCCCACGGTAAGTCTATTTCTATAGAGTGTCTTGTTTATTACAATGATGCCATCTTTGATATGTGTGCCTTATAGTAGGCCTCCTGTAGTCATGTTTCTTGCTTATTTACTTTAGACTAGGTTGGTTGCTTATGGTAAAGCTGGTTGTTCTATCTTTCTGTTGACTGAGATTTTTTTGATGAGAGATGTTACATAAAAAGCGATTATGGTGTTCTGCATTTCTGGCCTCTAGTTGTTAGTGGTGGATAAGGAATACTGGCATTCCATTTAGGACCGAAGCAAATTTCTTGTGGTGGTCTTTGACTTAGCAATATAGGGAAGTTCCCTTCAGTGAGATGAAGCCTAGTCTGGAGTTAGCACTGAATCTGATTGCTTTTTTCCCCTTGGGTTCTAGGTCATAGTGTGGGTGGATTGTTGGTTTTAAGTCCTTGTTTCCCACAGCGTTCTTGACCATTTTTTTGTATCTTTTTTCTTCATGCGGAACTTTGCACTTAATTATAATGAAAAAGAGTGATCTGTCGTGGCTTCATATGCTATAATAGTATATTGTATACATATATTTTGGGAATGCTGTCAGGTTTATAACATATCTTGATTTTTGTGACCCTTTTACTTCTGTAAATTCTGTGGACAAGTCAACCTAACCTGTTGTTGGTACAGGTGCAAATCTGGGCCAGCAATAAAATACACAAGGAAGAAAGGTCATGCATGGGAAAATGGGATGTGCAGTCCATGATCACGTCTTCCTCAGAATATTTTGGACCAGAAAAATTGGTTAGAGAAGATCAAGTGCCTAGGCATGTGAAGTTTGCATTTAAGAATCCAGTTCGATGTCGCATCATTTGGATAACCTTACGTCTTCAGCGACCTGGTTCCAGTTCTCTAAATTTTGAGAACTTGAATATGTTGTCTCTTGATGAAAATCCATTTGCAGAAGTAACTCGACGTGCCTCTTTTGGAGGAGCAGTTGAAAGAGAGCCCTGTCTTCATGCAAAAAGGATACTGGTAGTAGGAAGCCCAGTGAAAAAAGATCTAGCACGCACATCTTCACAAGGCTCTGATCAGATGAATATGAAAAGCTGGTTGGAGAGAGATCCACAATTAAATAGATTTAGGGTAAAAAGCATCACTTATCTTCTTTATTCTTTCTACGTTCTTGTCTCCTTACTCATTTACTGCTTGCAAATTTATGCATATTCGTGTTATATTCTTCCAGGTTCCAATTGAGGCTGAGAGGTTGTTGGATAATGATATAGTCTTGGAACAGTTCCTATCTACTGCTTCACCTTTGCTTGCTGGGTTTCGTCTTGATGCTTTTGGTGCAATAAAACCTTTGGTTACCCATTCGCCCTCTTCAAATTCACGCATATGGGATGTGTCAGCCACACTTATAGACGAGAGACACATCTCTCCTGCTGTGCTTTATATACAAGTATCTATTTTCCAGGTACTTACTAGACCTGTATTACTAATATATATTCGTCAGCTTCCTAGTGAAGATAATTAAGGTGGCTCAGTTAGGTACTATGTTTGTGTTTTAGTAAGCTGATTATCTACTCTCTGTATTTCAACTTTCATCTGAACTTTCAAAACATGCATTATCACAGGAACCCCACAACATGGTGACCGTCGCAGAATATAGGTTGCCAGAGGCTAAGCCTGGGACTGCTATGTACTTTGATTTCCCTAGAAAAATACAGACGCGCAGAATTACATTTAAACTTGTTGGAGATGTTACAGCATTTACTGACGACCCAACAGAACAGGATGATCCAGGTTCCAGAGGTCTACCAGTAGCAGCCGGATTGTCATTAGCCAATAGAATTAAGTTGTATTACTATGATGATCCCTACGAACTTGGAAAATGGGCAAGCCTTTCAGCAGTTTGAATTGAAATTTGGTTCACTTACACACGGAGGAAAGAAGAACCGGGTTTTGGATCATGGGTTATTGATTTTGATCGGTTTTGTGGGTAGTGTATTTTCTTACTTTTTGTTTGTTGTAATATTATCGTTCTTTGATGTAGTGATATCATTAGAAATAGGAAATCAGAAATGTATTCTTTGTGCAAGAATCTGGTGTGATTTTCTGGAGTTGATAATCTTCTGTTGCATTCAATTTAATGACAAGCATCTTGAGGTCCTCAACAGTTGGCCTCAGAGCAAAAGGTGATTAATTCATTGAGGTGCAAGCTACGGCCATTTTGATTGTTCTTTATTTCTGCATTATGTATGCTTCGCATGAAACATACAAATCTCATTTGACTGGATAATGAAATTTGAACAAAATCAAATAAAAAGATCCCCTGAGGTTATTCATTTATATTCAGTAGTACACATGCATCTTCAGTATTCAAAGACCACAGAAGTTCTTAACACAAACCCTGCTTGTAGTTAGAGCCAGTTGTGAAGCAAGGTATTCGAGATGATTCAGTGGCTTATATTTCAAAGGGTGTTGGTCATCGATCAACTCCTCGGGCACAGTTATGATCCCATTGTGGAATGTAGAGAGCAGAACTGAGTACCTCACTGCATTTTCGCTCATCGTCACTCTATGCAGACAAGGTTGGATTCTGTCATTGCTCCATACCTGAAACCCGTCCCCGGTCATGAAGATAAAAGAGTTGGGGGAGGCATCAAAGCCAATCCACTGATCACCATGCTTTGTTTTGACCTCCAAGCCATTTACATGGTTTTGATGTATAATGGTGGTGAGGTTGAGGTCTGTATGCTCCGAAAGAGCCTTGTGGGTTTTCTCCTTGTCAGCTGCATTGTATTTGTGAAGTCGAAGAACATAATCAGTGGAACCAATATGAGATTCACAGTACTTGTACACACCATAGTGCTCAAATATCATTCTTGTCACAGTCTGGTCTAGCCCCGTCACTAGCTTGGCATATGAATTTGCCGTCTCACTAACAAATTAAACCAACAACAAACTAGTAAGATATATATGAACTTGAAACTTGATAATATAAATTTGATTGGCATGTTACAGCAACATGCATGATGACCTAGGCTCGAAGTTTTGGCATTAGAACCTTGGTTTGCTTGATTTGATATCAAATGAAACACAGCAATACAGCATGCATGATCATCTAGCTATTTGTCATTGAATAAAAATATAAACATAGCATAGTATAATTCAGATAGACAAATACTTTATCAACTTAACTAAATAATCAGGAAGATCATATTAGTGTATGTACTGACCAGAAACGATGATTTCCATCGGGGCAGAAGAGTTTGGTGAACTTATGAGTAAGTAGCCCAGGGTTGGTTGGATCATCGATCCCCAAGCCTTCATGAACAGAATTAGGTGAATGGTAAAGTACAAGTTAAGTTTTCCTAAAACGATATATTTATTTTAGAATGAAATAAAATTAATTAACATGCGTTTGATTGTAGCGGAGATTTGTTTAAATACTGTCACCTTGAAATTTGTAAAATGGAAATGTACAAATGAGACTAAAATGCCCCTGAGTATTTCCAAAACCCAATCAAACCACGCACCAATCAGAGCCGTCGAACCCTAAGCATCACAGCCGTTGATCCTTGATACCACTTAGCACGCTTGCTCTATAAAACCCATCGTCTCTATTTGCGAACCCTAGCCGTGTCTCTGCTCACTCCCTCTGCCGCGCCGATCTCCTTCAATGGTCAGTCTCCTCCTTCTCCTTACTCAATTTCTTCATTTCGTTATCATTTTTAATTTTTATTTTGTTAATCAATGACTCTTCTATCAATTTAGGCTTTTCAATTTTTGATTTCCGTCTCTCTCAGTGTCAGTGTGTTAATCTCAATCTTAATATACAGCTGCAGTTTCATCTGTTAGAGTATTTTGGTTTTGTTTCAATTTAGGGATTATAGAAAGTGCATCGTTTTCGTTTGCTACTGTTTGTTTTGATCTGCCTCGTTAATGTGCATTGTAGCGTAATGTGCTTGCGAAATTGTTTGGTGATTCTGCTACTTTGGACTTGAATTGTGAAGCAAGTTTGTTTTAATTGTAAATTACAGGCTTTTGTCAAGTCTCAAAAGTCCAAGGCCTACTTCAAGAGGTTCCAAGTCAAGTACAAGAGAAGGCGAGGTATTTGATTCATTTGTGTTTCATTATCGATTGGCATTATATCCCATTTATGTGTTATTACAGTTATATGAACTATGTATTATTGTTTACAGAGGGGAAGACTGACTACCGGGCAAGAATTAGGCTCATCAATCAAGACAAGAACAAATACAACACACCCAAGTACCGGTTTGTTGTGAGATTTACAAACAAAGATATTGTTGCCCAGATTGTATCTGCCAGCATTGCTGGCGATTTGGTCCTTGCATCTGCCTATGCTCATGAGCTCCCACACTATGGGCTTCATTTTGGTCTCACAAACTATGCTGCAGGTATTCCCATCATTATTTGACTGTTTCCCTTCTCTATCTGCATTTGCTTGTTAGTTTTTCTTCCAATAGTAACAGTCTATATGAGCAGCTTACTGCACTGGACTTCTCTTGGCTCGTCGTGTCTTGAAGACTCTTGAGATGGATGCTGAGTATGAAGGCAATGTTGAGGTAATTTGAAGTGTCTTGTCTTTTTCTTGACTGTCTTGTACTCAACAACTTTTGCTTCATATGTTTTTTCTTGTTGTTGTACTAATCCAAATGGTTTCTGGTGTGCAGGCTACTGGTGAGGATTACTCTGTTGAGCCAACTGAGAGCAGAAGACCATTCCGTGCTCTTCTTGATGTTGGCTTAATTAGGACGACTACTGGAAACCGTGTGTTCGGTGCCCTGAAGGTATCGTAGCTTATTTCATATGGTGCTTTGTTCCAGAGTTAATATTTTATGGTGCTTTGTTCCAGACTAAATATATTTATTCACACAGAATCAAATATTACATTTGTAGATGTAGTACCCTTTTGTGCACCCTTCTATTCAGTAGCCTCTTCATTCTGTTATCTATTTATGCATTTCCTAGTCAATAGAAATTGATCTTGTATGTTGCTTTGTTCTGCACAAACTTTCTGCATACGGAATTGATTTTTACCATCTTGGCTTTAATATTGGTATAGGGAGCTTTGGATGGTGGTTTGGATATTCCACACAGTGAAAAGAGGTTTGCTGGTTTCTCCAAGGACAGCAAGCAGCTTGATGCTGAGGTCCATCACAAGTATATCTATGGTGGCCATGTTGCCGCATATATGAGGGTAAGAATAAAGAATCAAATGGCTATTCGAGGCTTGCTTTTGCTGATTCTTGTTTTCTGAAGTTCTTGATTATCTGTGTTCCAGACTTTGATGGAGGATGAACCAGAAAAGTATCAGACTCATTTCAGTGAATATCTCAAGAAGGGAATTGAAGCTGATAACATTGAAGAGGTTTACAAGAAAGTGCATGCCGCCATCAGGGCTGACCCTACAATGAAGAAGTCTTCAAAGCCACAACCCTTGGAACATAAGAGGTAAAAGTTGAATCACCTGTTTCGGTTGCGGATATGAACTTTGTTAACATGCAGTCGTGCATGATATTTAAATTTGTTGTGTTTGAAATTGTTCTTGCCCTATTCTCATCATTGCACAGCATGTTTCCTTGAGTTGAATCATCACGGGTGTCTAGCCTATTTTTAGATGCAACACAGTTGCAGTAAAAGTCATTAGTGTTGGAATTTGGCATCTCATGTGTCTTGCCTATGCTTTCCTCTTATGTGGTTCTGAAGTATAATATATACGATAGAAACTCATTTTAGCGTTGCTTTTTCACTTGTTGGAACAGGTGGAATCTCAAGAAGCTTACCTACGAGGAAAGGAAGAACAAATTGATTGAGAGACTGAATGCCTTCAACTCAGCTGCCCATGCCGAAGATGACGATGATGAGTGATCAAAGAGTTGTTTCCTTTAGCTCGTCTACCCTAAGCATGCAATGAGATTGAGTTATTATAAATTCACATAGGACTCCTTTTAAATTTTCTTCTCCAGAACATGGATTACTCTGGTCTTTTTCTTGTTTGGTGATGGAAGCTAGAAATCGACTACAGTTTTGACGGCTATTAATATATCTATTTTCTCGTCTTGTCTAAATCTGTAGTACTAGTTTTTGAAGTTTTTAAATAGCGAATTAGTGAAGGTGTCACATCGGTTTTTCCGAACAACAATTAAACTAGGCAAGTCTAATCTACAAAGAAACCAGAATGAGATTGGATAAGAATATAGCAACCGTGTCTGAGAATCTCACTGCTGCTCGCAACCGGAACTGGTTGAGAATGAAAGGCAGTAAATAGGGGATGTGAGCTACTATAGGGTCCACAACTAAGGGTACCTTATCTAGTTCCAGCCAATAGGATTCTATTTCCAGTTACATGTAAAGCTCCATAGCCTTGAAAAATGAAAACCATCCAAAAACAGATTTCCCCGATTGACTGAGAAGCGATGGCTCATTCTCTAACCTCACCTCCGGCTAATGCGACAACGCCAATGTCAGCAAGGACCAAGACCAACACCAATTTTCCGTCTTCTCTCAAAGTCAAGGCTTGCCATCAAGTTTCAGATGGCCCTAACAAACTTGTTCACCGCAGGTTAGTGTATAGTGACACGCATTGTATAGTGGCATTAGATATGTAGCACATAATGTTGTCGATGTGATGGTGCAGGGCTGCGGGTTTGGGTTTGGCCGGTGCTGTGCTCAGCTTCGTTGTAGGCGACCGGAGTGCAAATGCTGCTGCAAGAAGGCCGCCACCGCCTCCGGTTGACGAGAAAAAAGAGAAGAAGGATCCCAATGTGAGTGGTGTGCTTGCAAAAGTGTTGGCTAGCAAAAAGAGAAAGGAAGCCATGAAGGAAGCCGTGGCCAAGCTAAGAGAGAAAGGGAAGCCTGTTCAGGAGTAATCTGATTACTTCTTTTAGAAGTACTGTTTGTCATTGTTCAGAAGCTACAGAGATTTTCTTGAATGAAAGACGGACTTGTCTAGATTAATTAAACGTTGTGTTTGACGTAATTTGATTCATCTTCACGAGCTCTTTTTGTATGTATGTATGTATGTATGTTAGTGCCAAAACAGAGGTCTATCTTGGTATTTATTCCAGATCACAAAGAATAAAAATTTGAATGCGCAAGCAAATGCAAATTGATCTGTTCATAATGTTTTGATTTGCATGAGAAAATGAAAACCACTCTTTTTCCGGACACAGAGCAGAGTTGTAATTAAACTTGTAATGAATAAAATGCAATTCAACTAATCAACTCCTTAAGGAGATCAGAGCTCAAAAGAATTCTGGGGTTAGGGCCTCTAGACCCGCCTAGGGCCACCAAGGGGCCGCCTTGACCCATCTAGGGTCACCAAGGGGCCGCGTTTACCCATCTAATGCTGCCAATAGGCCGTCTTGACCCACCAAGGGGATGCCTAGACCCTCCTAGACTCGCCTAGGGCCTTCTTCACTTGCCTAGGGCTGCTAAGCGCCCGCCTTGGGCTGCCATGACCCCCCTAGGGAAGCCTTAACCTGCATAGGGCCGCTAAGGGGCCGCCTTAAACCGCCTAGGGCTGCCTTCACCCGTCTAAGGCCGCTAAAGGGCCGCCTTGACTCTCCTAGGGCCGCCATGTCCCATCTAGGGCCACCATGACCCGGCTAGTGCCGCCAAGGGGCCACATTCACCAATCTAAGGCCGTCAAGGGGCCGTCTTGACCCTCCTAGATACTCCTAGGGCCGCCAAAGGGCTGCCAAGGCCACCAAGGGGTCGCCTTAATCCGCCTAAGGCCACCAAGAGATTAGTAAAGTTGCTTTGTAAAGCTGTTGCAATTGTTGTTTTAAGAGTTATTAAGTGAATTTCCAAACTTGTGTTCTCTTCAATTCTTCTCATATTGAGATCGAGATTCTCAGTTTTCGAAGAAAATATGGTATTTCCCCTCATATCAAGTTTCACCAAATTCAAGCCGAAACCCCTTACTATACCATACGAGTTTCTGACCAATTTCACTTTTTTTTTGCCTCTGTATTTTTCCGTTCATGTGTGCTTACAGACACCTCCTAACACATATTGAACAATTCTAGCTTCAAAAATTCATGTTATTTATCAATTTACTCGCGATCGTGCTTAAATAACTCTCACGTGTCGTGTTTTGTAAAACTGTTGTAATTGTTGTTTAAAGAGGTATTGAGTGACTTTCTAAGATTATGTTATCAGGACCCGCCCCGAATTTCACCTCGAAACCCGAGATGAGTCCTGCGGGGACCACCTTCAAGGAAAATTTACCGAAGAACTCTGCAAACCTCCCTCGAAAATGGACAACCCTAACTTGGAAGAATTAAAGAACCACTTTTTTAACTCAAAATAAATCATCTGCTACAACCTAAAAGTAGCTAGAATAAGTTATACAGCAATCCCAACAGTATTCAGAGCTACTAAAAATAAAATAATACACAGCGGAATCTAACAAACCCCTAGTAGATTAAACAGGTAACCTACTGGCGAAATGTAGCGGATAGAAGGGTGAATATGCCTCGAGGTCTCCTTCTAGACCTCACGCGAACTCTGCAGACTGGGCATTTTTAAAAAGGAAGAGCCCAGGGGAAAATATTCAAAAACGACAGAGTGAGTGGACAAAACGATTCCGACAACAAATAAATATTTCCCTAAAAATGTTTTTAAAAAAACGCTTCATCAACGGCAAAAACAAAAACTCTACTGAAAAGATTCTGAACTGGGGTCTAGCCTGGTTAGACTCCCAAACTTTAAGAAATTGCCTCTCAAGTTAGGATATTATATATTTTAGTATGTATGTACACTCGCCTAACTCTTTGTACGATATCTATGAACAACTTGAAAAATAGATACCATACAAAGCTACTACGCTTGCGTCTAACGCTCACGTCTCCCCACACTGGAATTGTACCTCAGGATGGGGGAAGCACCCGAGTGGTATATATACGTATTGACTCCTTGTACGAAATCTATGAAAGAATACGAAAATAGAAAGCCATACATGGCTACGACGCTCGCGTCTAACGCTCACGTCACCTCATACTAGAATTGTACATCAGTATGGGGGAAATCACGTATAGCTAGCTAGCATTTAATCATATACATACTATTCTCATATAAGAGTATAATCACCGAAATTCTCAATTTCGGGAACTATCCAACAACAGAAAATCATTCAAAACGATAAAGCATTTAAAACACATTAATTAAAACAAATGTCAACTCACAGATTAGGCCTAAGCCTGATGTCGGTCGGAGGTCTCTTCCGCTCGAGCCTCCTCACGTCCTGTTCTAAATAAATAAAACCTTAAATAAAACACCGACGCTTACAGAAAAACATGCATAAATAAATATGCTTCGGGCGCTCAACCAAGCCTAACACTCCAAAATCTTGAATCCATTTCCAACCTCAAAACTCCATAAAAATTACTGATATCCTCAAAATCACCTTCCACCAAATAAAATCCAATGGCCGAATTCTAACTTAAAAATCCGCGAAAAATATCAAACTTCAACAATTCTCAAACCTATCCAAAACTCCTCCAAAAATTCTAAAACTTATTCCATTAAACTCCTCACATTTTCCCCCACCAAAAACATTTTCTCGGCGGCGGCTCCGCCGGCAGCGGTGGCCGGCGACCAAATCCGGCAACCTCCGATGCTCACCAAAATTTGACAGCATCTTCCTCTCAACCTCCTCTACAACATTCCTAACTATCACAAACTTCAATTCTAAGCATAACCATGTCAAACGAACGAAAACACACATAAAAGCCCTAGAATTTCAAATACCGATTTCTCCTTACCTAGCTTGAGATGGAGCGAGCCCTTTGGAGGGATTGAAGCACTGGAGGAGGGTTTTCTTTTGAGCCAAGGCTCGCCGGCTATGGCAACCGGAGGAAGGAGTTCCGGCGAGAAAACCTTTCCGACAGTCGAACCTTTCAGCGTTGATTCCTCCTTCACAGCGGCGCTAAGGAGGCTGTCCCCGGTCTAGAACGGCAGCTGGGTCGGAGACCGATCATTTGAGACCGGTGCGGCGGTCTGGAGCGGCCGGACGGCGGCGGACTGACGGCCGGAAAATATGACAGGGAGAGGGACTCGAGAGAGAGAGAGAGAGAGAGAGAGAGAGAGAGAGAGAGAGAGAGAGAGAGAGAGAGAGAGAGATAGAGAGAGAGAGAGAGAGGCTTTCGGGCTTTGACCAAAAACAAGGCCCAGTCCACTTATACACAACCCAGTCCACAACTTTAACACCCTAAAAATAATACTCCAATAAAATTACATTTTACTAGCAAAAATTACCATTTTTACCTTCGTCACAATTTCTTCCTTAGAATAATCCCACAAAATAATCGTCCATTACAACCTCTATGGGGATCAATTAAATTATACACTTAATGAAGAACACGGTAAAAACTCTTATTACCACTATGTTAGTAATTAAGGTAAAATTTATGGGTCGGGGCGTGACAATGGTCTCTATAATTCTTCTCATATTGACACCGAGAACTTTAGTTTTAAAAGAAAATGAGGTATTGTCTCTCATTTCAAGTTTCACTCAATTCGAGTCAAAACCCCTTGCTATAGCACGAGTTTCTGGCCAGTTTCATTTTTTTTTGGCCTCCGGCTTGTTCTGTTCGGGTGTGCTTACAGACACCTCCTAACATATATTGAACCATTGTAGCTTCAAAAATCCCTGTTATTTATCAATTTACTCACGATCGTGCTTAAATAACTCACACGTGTCGTGTTTTGTAAAGTTATTACAATTGTTATTTTAAGAGGTATTGAGTGACTTTCTAAGATTATGTTATCCTTAATTCTTCTCATATTGACACCGGCAACCTTAGTTTCAAAAGAAAATGAGGTATTGTCTCTCATTTCAAGTTTCACTTAATTCGAGCCAAAACCTCTTGCTGTAGCACACGAGTTTCTGGCTAGTTTCACTATTTTTTTGCCTCTAGCTTTTTCCGTTCATGTGTGCTTACTGACACCTCCTAACATATATTGAATCATTCTATCTTCAAAAATCTTTGTCTTTTATCAATTTACTCGCGGTCGGGCCTAAATAACTCACGCGTGTCGTGTTTTGTAAAGCTGTTAAAATTGTTGTTTTAATTAGTACTAAGTGATTTTATAAGATTTTGTTCTCTTCAATTCTTCCCATATATATTGACATTGGGAACGTTCGTTTCAAAATAAAATGAGGTATTTTCTCTTATTTCAAGCTTCACTCAATTTGAGTCATAACCTCTTGTTATAGCACACGAGTTACTGGCCTCTTTCACTTTTTTTTAGACTTTGGCTTTTTCCGTTCGGGTATGCTTACAAACACATTCTAACATATATTAAATCATTCTAGCTTCAAAAATTCATGTCTTTTATCAATTTACTCACGATCGGGCCTAAATAACTCACGCTTGTCGTGTTTTGTATAGCTGTTGAAATTGTTGTTTTAATTGGTATTGAGTGACTTTCCAAGATTTTGTTCTCTTCAATTCTTCTCATATTGACACCGGGAACCTTAGTTTTAAAAGAAAATGAGGTATTGTCTCTTATTTCAAGTTTCACCAAATTCAAGCCAAAACCTCTTGCTAGCACACGAATTTCTAGACAGTTTCACTTTTTTTTGCCTCCGGCTTTTACCGTTCGGATGTGCTTACAGACACCTCCTAACATATATTGAACCATTTTAGCTTCAAAAATTTATGTCTTTTATCAATTTACTCACGATCAGGCTTAAATAATTCAAGCGTGCAATGTTTTGTAAACCTGTTGAAATTGTTGTTTTAATTGGTATTGAGTGACTTTCCAAGATTGTGTTCTCTTCAATTCTTCTCATATTGACACCCGGGAACCATTGTTTCAAAATAAAATGAGGTATTGTCTCTCATTTCTAGTTTCACCCAATTCGAGCTAAAACCTCTTGCTATAACACACGAGTTTCTAACCAGTTTCACTTTTTTTTGCCTCCGGCTTTTTTCGTTTGGGTGTGCTTACAAACACCTCCTAACATATATTGAACCATTGTTGCTTCAAAAATCCATGTTATTTATCAATTTACTTGCGATCGTGCTTAAATGACTCACACGTGCCGTATTTTGTAAAGCTGTTGCAATTGTTTGTTTTAAGAGGTATTGAGTGACTTTCCAAGATTATGTTCTCTATAATTATTCTCATATTGACACCGGGAACCTTAGTTTCAAAAGAAAATGAGGTATTGTCTCTCATTTCAAGTTTCACTCAATTCGAGCCAAAACCCTTTGTTATAGCACACGAGTTTCTGGCCAGTTTCACTGTTTTTTTGCCACCGGCCTTTTCTGTTCGGGTGTGCTTACTGACACCTCCTAACATATATTGAATCATTCTATCTTCAAAAATCCATGTCTTTTATCAATTTACTTGCGATCGGGCCTAAATAACTCACGCGTGTCGTGTTTTGTACAACTTTTAAAATTGTTGTTTTAATTGGTACTTAGTGATTTTCCAAGATTTTGTTCTCTTCAATTCTACTCACATATATTGACACCAGGAGCGTTCGTTTCAAAAGAAAATGAGGTATTGTCTCTTATTTCAAGCTTCACTCAATTCGAGTCATAACCTCTTGTTATAGCACACGAGTTACTGGTCTCTCTCACTTTTTTTGAGACTCCGGCTTTTTCCGTTCAGGTATGCTTACATATATCTCCTAACATATATTAAATCATTCTAGCTTTAAAACTCCTTGTCTTTTATCAATTTATTCGCGATCGAGTCTAAATAACTCACGTGTGTCTTGTTTTGTAAAGCTGTTGAAATTGTTATTTTAATTGGTATTGAGTGACTTTTCCAAGATTGTGTTCTCTTCAATTCTTCTCATATTGACAACAGGAACCTTAGTTTTAAAAGAAAATGAGGTATTGTCTCTCATTTCAAGTTTCACCTAATTCGAGCCAAAACCTTTTGCTAGCCACGAGTTTCTTGTCAGTTTCACTTTTTTTTTCCTCCGGCTTTTTCCATTCGGGTGTGCTTACAGACACCTCATAATATATATTGAACAATTTTAGCTTCAAAAATCCATGTCTTTTATCAATTTACTCGCGATCGGGCTTAAATAATTCAGGCGTGCGCACTTTTTTTTGCCTCCGGCTTTTTTTGTTCGGGTGTGCTTATAGACACCTCCTAATATATACTGAACAATTTTAGCTTCAAAAATCCATGTATTTTATTAATTTACTCGCGATCATGCTTAAATAACTCAGTCGTGCGGTGTTTTGTAAACATGTTGAAATTGTTGTTTTTGAGACTCCGACTTTTTCCTTTTAGGTATGCTTACAAACACCTCCTAATATATATTAAACCATTCTAGCTTCAAAAATCCTTGTCTTTTATCAATTTATTCGCGATTGAGCCTAAATAACTCACGCGTGTCGTGTTTTGTAAAATTGTTGAAACTGTTGTTTTAATTGGTATTGAGTAACTTTCCAAGATTGTGTTCGCTTCAATTCTTCTCATATTGACACCAGAAACCTTAGTTTTAAAAGAAAATGAGGTATTGTCTCTCATTTCAAGTTTCACCTAATTCTATCCAAAACATTTTGCTAGCACACGAGTTTCTGGCTAGTTTCGCTTTTCTTTTTCCTCCGGCTTTTTCCTTTCGGGTGTGCTTACAGACACCTTCTAATATATATTGAACCATTTTAGCTTCAAAAATTCATATTTTTTATTAATTTACTCGCGATCAGGCTTAAATAACTTAAGCGTGTGGTGTTTTGTAAACATGTTGAAATTGTTGTTTTAATTGGTATTAAGTGACTTTCTAAGATTGTGTTCTCTTCAGTTCTTCTTATATTGACACCGGGAACCTTTGTTTCAAAAGAAAATGAGGTATTGTCCCTCATTTCTAGTTTCACCCAATTCGAGCAAAAACCTTTTGTTATAGCACACGAGTTTCTAGCCAGTTTCACATTCTTTTTTTTTGCCTCTGCCTTTTTCCGTTCGGGTGTGCTTACAGACAGTGGCGTAGCCACGGTAAGACGAGAAGGTTCATATGACCCCTCTAAGTTTTTGACCAAACCATGATTGGTGGGTATAATTAGAGGTTGTGCATGCATATATTATATTTTGATGTAATTTTTGACCCGAAAGGCAGCATGATATATATATATATATATATATATATATATATATATATATATCTCTCGTGACAGAATATTTGATAACGAAACCGGCCATCAAGAAAAAAAATATAACATATGAGGAATTGTCATGAACAGATTTAACTGTTTCGAGAAACTTGCTATTTTTCCATATTGTAATGATTTATGTTCTTAAACTATCTGAAGCATAAACAAATTCATGCAAGTTTTTTCATTTAATGATATTTTTGTTTAATATGATCTTCGCTATTTATATATATTTTGACCCTTCTAGTTGGTTTTTCTGGCTACGCCACTGCTTACAGACACCTCCTAACATATATTGAACCATTGTAGCATTAAAAATCCATGTTATTTATCAATTTACTCGCAATCGTGCTTAAATGACTCACATGTGTCGTGTTTTATAAAACTGTTGCAATTGTTGTTTTAAGAGGTATCGAGTGACTTTCTAAGATTATGTTCTCTTTAATTCTTCTCATATTGACACCGGAACCTTAGTTTCAAAAGAAAATGAGATATTGTCTCTCATTTCAAGTTTCACTCAATTGAAACTAAAACCTCTTGATATAACACACGTGTTTCAGGTCAGTTTCACTTCTTTTTGACCTCCGATTTTTTTGGTTCAAATGTGCTTACAGACACCTGCTTGGGCCGCTTGACCCTCCATGTCCATATCTCTCTGCTTGTTAAATGCTCTTAGCTTTTGGGGTTGCAGGATTAATACAAAAACGAACTGAAAACAAAAGAGAAACAGAGAGAGGGACGAACAAGATATACGTACAATTAGTTTTTTTTTTTCCCTTTTGAAGGTGGGACCCTCCTGCCCTGGCAGGTCCATTACTCTTCTATCCGCCTAGCCAGCGTCGGGCTCCACCTAGCCCGCGTAGGCCCATTTCCCAATTTTTTGGGCCCTTTTTGAGCTTTGCTACTTATGGGCCTGACCAAGTATGAGTGTGTGACAGTGACAGTTACGTTATGTTCCGACTTTGAACTAACTAAAGCTAACAGACGGTCTAACCAGAACAACGCACCAAACGAAAGTAAGCAACGACGAGAAGACGAAGAAGAAGATGATGCCCAGATGCTCCGTTCAATCCCCAGATGTTCAACTCTTTCAGACCTTAAATGGCCTTCAACAACTCGCCGAAACCCACCGTTTCAAGGTTCCCATCACTACCTTATCTCTTTTCCTTTCATCAAAAACTTCACTACACTACCGTGAAAAATCTGTCATTTCTTTGGATGTTAATGTGTGTTTAGGCTTTATTATGATTCAATGAATTTGAACTCAGTCTACTACCTTACCTAAATTTGATATCTTGCACAGAAATTCAAGACATCACTGTGAAAGATTTATCATTTATTTGCTTACTAATGCGAGTTTAAGCTTATTATGATTCTATTGACTTGAGCCATGAACTTGAACTCAGTGCATTTCCTAAATTTTCTTTCTTTAACAGAAATTCAATGACTTCATTGAAAAATATATGTCGTTTGTTTGGTTGCTATTGTGGGTTTTGGCTTTATTATGATTCGATGAACTTGAACAGAATCCTGGGAACTGTAGCTTATATAGATTAATGTGTTTGGTGATCTGTGAAAATGCAGGCCTGGTTATTAGATCAGTTTGGAGTACTCCACGATGGGAAGCAGCCTTATCCCGGAGCAATTACAACATGTATGTTTTCATCTATTAGTTTTGGGGTTTGGGTAAGCTTTAACTGAAGTTCTGGTTTCAATTTGGCAATGTTGCGGTGCTTATTGGGTTGTTTGATCGTTCTTGTTTTATAGTGAAGAAGCTAGCAAACAGTGGTGCAAAGATGGTGATTATAAGTAACTCCTCTAGACGAGCGTCTACAACATTGGAGAAATTGGGAAGCCTTGGGTTTGATCCTTCTCTCTTTGTAGGAGCCGTTACTAGTGGAGAGCTAACACATCAGAGCTTGCAAAGGTGAACCATCATGTATTCTTTCATATATCTATCTGTTTTCTTTTGAAAGTTAGAACTTGTTTTGGATATTCGTTGGTCTTATCATGATAGTGAAACCGGACAAACTTTGGTTTTCCCTTGAAGAAGTCATCTCTTACCAACTTGATGTGGTTCAGTTTATTAGCTGATAATAGTATTAGGACATACATCTACGCTTTCAAAAAAAGTTGTACCAGTAGGGCTGAATTGCATTTATATCAATGTGAAATATATCATTCTGGGAATCATCCACTGTGTATATATTTTACTTACATTAGTATATGTGAGAAAGATAACATTTTTCTTTGGTAATAATCACTTCACATTAGATTAAATAAAATTAATCTCTGTGGCTAAACTACATTCATGATCTTGTTGATGTATCTACTGGGGTTGTTGTAAGTACTGATCACTTATTCTGCATGCTACAATGAAACAGGAGAGATGATGCTTGGTTTGCAGCGCTAGGAAAGTGTTGCATTCATATGACTTGGAGCGGTCGTGGTGCAATATCTCTTGAGGTACAATGATTGTTAGAGATTGTTCTAGAAAAAAAAAAAAAAAATACAGGAAGTGGTATTGCACATACTGATAAAATGATTCTTGAATGTTCATTCTGCACTGTGAAACTGGGTTTGTCATTCTCTTGCAGGGCCTTGGATTACAAGTTGTCGAAAATTTTAAAGATGCTGACTTTATTTTGGCCCATGGCACTGAAGCCTTGGGGAATCCGTCTGGTGATGCAATTCCCATGAAACTGGAGGAACTTGAGAATATATTGGAACAATGTGCTGCTAAGCACATTCCTATGGTGGTGGCCAATCCTGATTTTGTGACTGTTGAGGCTAGAGCTTTGCGTGTAATGCCAGGTAAAACTAGCTGTTTTTACTGAGCACGTCCCTGTGGATACACTCACACAATTTAGAATGGCATATGTGAGTTAACATGTTGGACCTATATGCAGCCTGAATCCTGATATTGTTTGGTTTTATGGGCCTCATGGAAATAACGTATTTCATATTAGGGACTCTGGCTGCCAAATATGAAGAGCTGGGGGGTGAAGTGAAATGGATGGGCAAGCCTGATAAGGTGATCTAGTCACATTGGTTTGATTATCATGTGAACTTTTACCTTAAAACATATTTCTTTTGCACATGACCTACATTCTGGTTGTATCCCAAGTATCTAAATCAGCTCAAAATACCGAGCTTTTTTTGTAGTGATTATCTTAATCTAGTTTACACCTGTGTACACAGATCATCTATAAAGCAGCCATGGAGTTAGTTGGTGTTGACCCTATTGATTCTATTGCAGTGGGAGATTCTCTTCATCATGACATCAAGGGTGCAAATGCAGCTGCAGTTCAATCAGTTTTAATCACTGGTGGAATCCATGCAACTGAACTTGGACTTGGTAGTTTTGCAGACGTAGCAGATTTATCTTCTGTGCAAGCTCTTGCTTCCAAATATGATGCTTACCCATCATATGTGTTACCTGCGTTTACATGGTAGAATATCATCTAAGCATCGGAGTTTCTTGTCACACAAAATTTACAAAATTTTATATGATATATTGACAAATTCATGTGCTTATGACTCTGTAGTTGGCTTGGGATTCTTTAGTCCCTTTCATCAGCTCATGATATGATGTTCTTTGTTGTAAAGCTGAGTGGCTAAATGGGAAACTGTTCAGTTGATAATTCTATTATGTTATGAAACTAGAATTTGTTTTCAGCATATGGTTGAACCTGTTGTATTGAAGTGCGGCACATTATCTTTAGGATGGCCATACGGATCACAAGCATCACGATCTGGCATCATATATAGGACACTAGGACAACAGAGTTGAGAGACATCCGGCCGGGAACTAGTTAGGTAGCCAGTGGTTAGCAGCAAAGATAAAGCACCGGCAGGAGCCGAGGCATATACGATACTTGTTCAACCACAACAGGGTCATATGCTGAAAACAAGTGTTATTCATTGCAAGGCATTCTCATTCTATACGACTTTGGTACACAATGTGAAAGTGAAATGAGCCGAAAGGTGCTTTACAAATGTCATATCGAGTACCAGCTGTATATCATTGTATATATGAATATATATGATAGTCTTGGCAAAGAACCGAAAAGAACGTACATATAAACACATTAATCATTTAATTTTAATTTTAAATCTAACCATCAAGTATTAGTAATATTTAATGAATCGTATATGAAATTTCTGATAAATAACGAAAAAGAAAAATCTCGTAACATACCGTCGTTCTAATCGTCATACTCATTATCATTATCCTTTTTATCTTTTTCCTCTCACATGCACTTGTCAGCACGGTATTGATTGAGATCACAAATAATAGTTCTGAAACACAAACCCTCGGTTTCTTATAAAAAGCCGTCACCTTTTTAGACAACATGTACATTGAACCTCTATTAAAATTATGTAGTTATAGGAATTTATCTTTAAAAAGACTACAATTACTTATCATTATTTTCTCATATTAAGAAAAACATGTAAAATAACCTTATTTTGCATAATCTACTATCTTTCTAAATAAAGTGATGAGTTTATTAATGTTATACCGTCATTATCAGAACTAATTAGTATCATATTAGACATAATATCTTTACAAATGACACTATGGAGATCTACTACACAGGGCTACTATTTTGTTGCAAACCAAATAATTGTGATGAAGGGGGAAATAGATTTTGTAAACATGTGTCTGACCAAAACGGGTAATAGCAAAAACAGACGCACCCGACTTACTTCCAAAGTCAAGTCCCCTCCATAGCTATACACTCTTCCTAATAATCACACACCAACACCCAACACCCAACACCCAACGCACACACACACTCTCTCTCTCTAAAAGCATTAGTTATTAGCTAAACTTAGGGCTGACGTTCAGCTTCTCACTGCCTGCCATTACCCTAGACTCCAAGAATAGCAAAAACCCCAATCGATCCGATATCCAATCAATCAAACCAAAATGGAAGTCGGAGGTCAATCAGGAGACACAGTGATGTCAGAGGCGGGCCCCACCCAGCAGCAGCAGCAGGCAGCAGCTCAACCGGAGGCCATTCCGGCGACGCTGAGCCACGGCGGCAGATTCATCCAGTACAACATCTTCGGCAACGTTTTCGAGGTCACGGCCAAGTACAAGCCCCCCATCATGCCTATCGGCAAAGGCGCTTACGGCATCGTCTGGTCTGTCGTTTCTTTTCTCCTTCATTTCATTTCTGAAACAAAAAGATTGAATCTTTATGTATTCAATAAAAGAAAGATTGAATCTTTGGAAATGGAACAGCTCGGCTTTGAATTCGGAGACAAGCGAGCACGTGGCCATCAAGAAGATTGCGAATGCTTTCGACAACAAGATCGATGCAAAGAGGACTCTGAGGGAGATCAAGCTGCTCCGACATATGGATCATGAAAACGTTGTTGCCATTCGGGACATTATCCCCCCACCGCAGAGGAATGTCTTTAACGATGTTTACATTGCTTATGAGCTCATGGACACTGATCTCCATCAGATCATTCGATCCAATCAAGCTCTCTCTGAGGAGCATTGTCAGGTTCTGCTCTCTGTTTCTCATTCGATTTTGTAACATGTTGCATTTGCTGTGATATGTTGTCATGTTGTGTTTGCTGCGAAGTGTTGTAAAATATTAGTTCTTTCGCACTTGTTGTCTTGTTGATGTTTTTTTGTCAACAATAATGACAGTTGTGGAGCTGTTAATTGTTTTGTTTGATTGATTGGGGACTAATAGTTTTGGCTTGTAATCAAGTCATTCGTTCTTTTGTTTTCCCGAATTCTTTAAGCAAAACTTGAAGTTAGTAAATGAACTTCAAGCTTGTTCTTTTCTCGGCCGGTGCAGTTTGTTTTCCACGGGATGGTAGTTCCAGTTTTCTATTTTAAGAGATACAGAAGTAGGAGCTAGCTTCCTCAGGGTAATTTTGTGTTACATGTCAAAGTACCTAACACTTTAGAAATAGGCTGTCCCCACAAGCACCTGGTGATTACTAGATCATCCCACCAACAGGAAATGACAAGATACAAACTTGGAAGATTGTTTAGTTTGACATGAATAGGTCTAAAGAGAACTTTTTCTGTGAAAATAGAGGAGCCTTTTATTTCACTTTCTTCTATTTAGCTTCTTGTTTGTGGAACTTAAACGCTACTGCTTCTATGCTTATGTACTTCAATTTAAGATGTCTTGAGATAAGGTTTTCCTAATTTCAACATATTGATTGGCCTATGATCAAATAATTACTGTTTTTTTTTTCCACCTGTGCAGTATTTCTTATACCAGATCCTTCGTGGATTGAAATACATTCATTCCGCAAATGTTCTGCACAGGGACTTAAAGCCTAGCAATCTTCTCCTAAATGCTAACTGTGACTTAAAAATATGTGATTTTGGACTAGCTCGAGTCACCTCCGAGACTGATTTTATGACGGAGTATGTTGTTACACGATGGTACCGAGCGCCAGAACTATTATTAAACTCTTCCGATTACACTGCAGCTATTGATGTATGGTCAGTCGGTTGTATTTTCATGGAATTGATGGATCGAAAGCCATTGTTTCCTGGCAGAGATCATGTGCATCAGCTACGTCTGCTCATGGAGGTAATTTAATTTTGTGCCTTTGTATCTGATTTTAATGTCTTTAGTCATCTAGTATTGATTAGGACCAGCACTTTGTATCTGTAAGTTTTCATTAGATTTGACAGAAGATACTATTACACGATAAAATTAATTGCATAGAAAGAGTAATATGGAAATCATGATTCAGGGTCGTCATCAAACAACCTTGGTAGCATCCTTCCATATCAATATTGTTTTACATTCTGCACAATCAAATGACTAGGATCTTGAATGATACGCATAACATCTCTCACATCAATCTGGAATTGATGTTTAGTTTTTGGATTTTGAAATTTCAGTTTTCTCAAGTCTTATGTTTGTAGTGTAGATCTCTATGAATCAGTGTAATTAATCATCATAAACTCCTTGCAGCTGATTGGCACCCCATCAGAGGCTGAACTGGGATTTTTAAATGAAAATGCTAAGAGATACATTCGGCAACTTCCTTTCTACCACCGGCAGTCATTTACTGAGAAGTTTCCTCAAGTTCATCCATCAGCTATTGATCTTGTTGAAAAGATGTTGACATTTAATCCTACAATGAGAATTACTGGTAAAATTACCTTTTCTAGTGCTCTCTCTACATAAGAATCACTTTCTATGCTTCGTATGTTCTTTTTTGTCTCAGCATAACCAAGCCTTCTGCTTAGTGAGTTTTATTCGTATGTGGCAAATGTTGTGGATATACTGCATCTGTGTTATTTTTTGATTATTGAGGGCATCTTAGTGTATAGTAGGTTTGGGCTAGTATATTCTCCAACTAGATTTGCACATGTATTAGTGACTTTTCCACTTTCAATGATTGTGGTGTATGTTATGTTTTGATATGGATGTCATTTCTTCAGATTATTTTTCTCTTGATAAACTATATTAAAAATTTGATAAGAATGCAAAAGATATACTTAGGCCCATACCTTTTATGTTGTCATCCATGAAACCAACCCCTTTTTATCTCTCAACACATTATAGTTTTGTTTTATTTCACTTTGAAGATCTTGCTCATTCTCCAATGCTTTGCATCATCACCCATCAACATTTTAACTCCATATGGCATTTGGATAAGAGAAACTTCTGATGCAATTTCCCATGATTGGCTACACAAACTTTGGTTTGTAAATTGGCACTTCCACCATTCCTTCAGGGCAAGCTGTGGCTAAAAATGTATGCAAATGATTCTTAAGTCTCCCTCCTGTAGGGTTACCATATCATTGTTGCACTGATGTTTCTACCTGCCAAGGGCTACACTGGCCCTCTGATGGGTGATGACTAATGAAATTTAAAAAATTACAGTCATGTGCGTATTTTTAGGTTTAGAATGATTGGTGAAATTCTGATGAAAAGAACTTGTTAAATTGCCCGGGAAGCATATGTGACCAACATCTTAATCTCCTTTTTTGGTCTGATATGACATCGTTATTTCATATAAGCAGTTTTTGTTGCAATCTTGCATTCAGTTTAGCGTTGCTGCTCTCATTTTCTGTTTCAATTTTTTATACGTTGCAGTTGAAGATGCACTAGCTCATCCCTACTTAACTTCTCTCCACGACATCAGTGATGAACCTGTTTGCATGACTCCCTTCAGCTTTGACTTTGAGCAGCATGCACTGTCTGAGGAACAAATGAAAGAATTAATTTATCGAGAGGCTCTTGCATTTAACCCCGAGTATCAGCAGCATTGAAGAATCATATATTCCTCTTCATTTTGGTTTTCATTAGTGTGTTATCTACGTTCCATGTTCCATCTGTTTGGTGATAGGATTGAATTCTTCCTGTAAATATGTTCCATCCAAAAGTGGAAGGTATTTGATGGGCGTTATTTGATAACTGGGAAGTCTGGAACATGATAAACTGATAATGATGTTTGTATCAGAAAGCTTTCTGTTTATTTAGTTTTTGAATTAAGTACTGCTGGGATTAATAGTTCTTGAATTAAGCTTTGAAAGTGAATAACATCTCCTAGCTGTACTCCTAGTTTCATTTATCATCTATATTCGCCAGTGCACACCTTTAGGTGAAGGCTTAGTTTACGTACTATCCCTGGCATCATTCTGGCGAAATTGTCGGGAAAAGCCTCCAACAAAACATATAAAAGAGAAGTTGCTAACAAAATATTAATGGGATCCTCAAGTAACTAAATAAACAGCAAAATCATTGGGTACCTGGGTTCAAAAATACTGAGTTCTTACTATAAAACAACAAAATCATAATTGATAACCTTTGGTGAGCTGACATGAGTTCTCTCTCGCACATCAGGCTTTTATGACAGGTTACATCAATGCTTGTTGTACAACTGAGTGAGATGAATTAAATTAAGCAAACTACTGTACCAAAGGAAGCAAATCTCATTGGCCATAAGGCCTCAATATATCATGTGGATAAATAAGGGGGATTCTTACAGGCGAGAAGGGAAAAAAAAATAAGAGACAAGTGCAACTCATTCTAATCTCCTATTGTAGGAAGATACACAACAATAGGTCACATAATGGCACTAGCTCTTGACACTTTCAAAGAATCGCGAAAGTGGAACAGGGCCATGAGCCTCGTCACTGTCACTGTCACTGCTGCTAGAGTGCTTGGTTCTTGACTTGTGCTTCTTTTCCTTTTTTGTTCTCTTAGACCTGGACTTAGATCTTCTTGATTTTCTGTCATCTTCTTCACTACTGGAAGAATCTGACGATGAAGATGAGGAGCTAGACTCTGAAGATCTCCTTCTTGAATGCTGCAAAGAAAATGATTGAAATGAGAGTTCAGATTTTTGTTCTCTTGATAGATATTTTCAAATTTAAATTAGAAACTAGGACTCATGCTAATTGTCTCCAAAATCATCAATGAACTTAACATACTCAGAAAGAGAAAAGCAAGAAGCTAATAGGAGTGCAAATAACAATAGCTTAGAAAATAACAACCAAATAATTAATCACATCTCAGAAAATTGATCATCATGACACCCGGAGTTTACAAGAACTAAACAATAAGCAATAGCTCATTTTCAGATCCTTATCAGAATTTTACAAACTCAGTGAACTTCAGATGTTGTTTAAATGTCACCCGGTGACAAATATGTCAAATATATCTTTCCAATACTATATGTCATTATACTGATAATTCATGAAATTTACAAAATTAGAGGATACAACTCCTTTCACATCATGCAAAGACCAGTCCAGTAAAAGCAGAGCCAACTTCATGTAATCCTTTCTCAATTCACGTTTTTATCTTTTTAATGGAATGCACTATCGAAACACACAACCCACCATCACAGACATGAATGACACAACAATAAATAGTAGGAAATAAGCACCTTTCTCTTTCTGCTGCTGCTGCGTTTCTTTAAATCTTTATCCTTCTTATCTGCAAGGAAACATGCCGTTCAATAAAAGGAACAGTAAAAATAAAGGCAGAGGTTGATATTCGTATTCCCACTTTGACAACAACCTTTCTTGCGATCAGACTTGCTACTAGAGTGGTTTCTTCCATTGGCAAGCTTTCGAGCCCTCTCGGCATCCAGTTGAGCCCTGTATTCTCTCATCATTCTATCGGTATCTTTTTCCAGTTCCCCCTTTCTCAGTTCATCTTCCTAGTACATCAATACAGAACTCAGCATATATGATTATGAAGGAACACAATAGAATTTCAGAAAACGAAAAGGTAGTAGTTACTAAAGTCTACGAATAGAAAACTGATTCTTGCAGCTGACGTAAAAAGAAATAACTGAATCCTAAGAAGACTTCATTCTCAGTCATCCAAGTTATGAGGGCAAACATCTAGTTATTCTGGGTATTGCTGAGATATATTTCACAGCTAAGCTTTGTCATCTACAAGTAGTAACTATTACTAGAGGTCAGATGCAACTACTACTCCATCATGTAAATTGATTCCTGGATGAACTACATGTAAATTGATTCCTGGATGAACTAAAAAGATATGAAACCAGCAAGTGACAGAGCAGCAGAATTGTTACCTTTTGCTTCCTTTTATACTCCTCCCAGGTAACTGTGTGGGAAGTTTTGAGGCTAGCCAAACGAGCAGCATGCCACTCTGGTGAATGAAATGAACCATCCACCTGCGACAGTCCTCATCAGTAAAAGTATAGAAAAAAAAAACATACGTATTCGGAAAACGATACATCATTAGATTATTATAGCAAATTCAATAACAGAAACATCAAAACTTCATCATTAATCCATATCCACAGTAACAATGTTAATATACTACGACTTTTCAGACTTAATTTCAGACTACATCCCCAATTGAGAGCCGAAATCCAACTTAGGATGCTAGAGACACCCTCCACGTCCACATGAGTTTAAGAATGCAGCCATATCAATTAGACTAAGCTAACCTCATGATCAAGAAGCTAAAATGTAAACGGGGCATTCGTAATTCTCGTTCCAAATACCTAAAACATACTATTCGTGAATGAAACCATATCTAAAACAAGCCAATTAGCAAAGTGAAGTACACAACAGGTAAATAAAGCATCAAAATTTACAAATTAAACACAAGGAAATCAGTAAAGAGTGGATAAATTACAAAGTAGTGATTGAAAAACAAAGATTCAGGAAAAAAGAAAAAGATGGTATGAAAGGGTACAAACCATGCCGTCTTCGACCTCATCGGGGCCAGCAGAGCTGGATCCCAGCCTGGCTCTCTGCATAGCTTTGTAAGCTTGATTCTTCCCCATTTCGGATATCAACGCAAAATATCGAACCCAAACCCAGAAAGGACTAAGATTATACAACAAAGGACTAGAAGGAGGGTCCAAAAGACAAGGCCATAAAGTAGCAGTGAATTAGAGGAGAGGAACAAGAATTGGAATGAGAGCTAGATTGACAGACACCAACAACGTTAAGGTCAGACTTTGAGATATTAACCTCACGTGTCCGGATCTCATTCGTCACCCAGAATGTCCATTGAATCCTCGTACACTTGGGTCCGCCGCGCACAGAAGCCTTTTATGTCTGGGCCTTTCTGATGTTGTGGTTTGGGCTTAAACCTACATTGAGCTGGGGCATTCTTAGAAGCACAATAGCGCTCATGTAGGATTCTAGACTTTGTCTCATATCTTGTAGACTTGATTTTTCTTATTTGTTATTTGTCATTCCAATAACAAATACATACATGCATGTTTGGAGAATATTTGTCGGCACCGTGGTGTGGTGTTGTCTCGTCGGATTCATGCCCCCCTTCCACGGTCACATAGGACAATGCTTTGAGTAGACGTAGTCCTATAATACCATTATTTCCCAACTCTGGAGCTTATTCTCTGCGCACTATAATTCCATTATTTTATAAATGACCAGAGATAGATATGCTTCCTCTTCTTTCCCGCTCCTTATCTACTTTCTCCGTCCGTCATCACTGCTCGGTAAAATTGAAGTTTTACGTGCATGCTTACCGGCGATGAAGCTTTTACCAGCCAGGTCTAGGGTTTGTGAAAAGTTGGATCAATTACTTATTATTACTTGGTGCTCGATCTCCGTTCTGTGAGTGGCAGACTGGAGGCGACGATTCAGAGGGCACGACGCGTTTCGGGTTCTCGGGTACTGCGTGTACCACGGGTTCGCACTATTCCAGGCCCTTGTTCTCTCTATCTTGTACGGCCTCACTACTACTTTTGGCGGGTAATTCTTCGCCGACGCGCCAACGGCGTCGTTTCTAGCAATCTTTCGTTTTAACGTAACCATGAATCATTGAATCTTCGTAGCATGGAAAACGACTTGTAGCAATGCTGCTAATGCGAGTCATTTTCGATCAATCATGTTGTCAAAAGTGTTGAGACAAATAATAGGGGAGCATATATATTTTTGTTTAGTGGACTTCAATTTCATCATCTTCGCGTAACATGTCTTACAATATGGCTGCATAACCTATACACATGCAAACATACAAGTCTTCTTAGATTATCATCTAAAATTCTAACGCGCATTTTACATTATTTATGGGCATCTCTCATACTCCATCAGAGAACCAAACTCACTACAAGGACCCATGCCAGCAGGGGCGGAGCCAAGATTATATATTAAGGGAGGCCGAGTTATAAAGTGAAAATATATAGTATTCAAAAATTAAATAACTGTATATGAATATATACAATATCAAAAGGTAATTAACTTTTGTGTATTGGACAGTTTAAAAAAAAAGTTACTAAACTGAAAACAAAATATGAAATTTAGAATTCATTAAATACATAGAGAAATAACTGAAATAAGTTAATTAATTATAAAGTATTTGTACATAATAGAATGATAAAAAAGAAATTATTCATTATGGTGAGTTGATTAAATATGATATGACAAGAGTTGATTAAGGCAAGAGAAATAAATTGGATAAATTAAACTTAGTAACAAAAAATGGTGTTTATAGTTTAATAGGAAAGGAATAGGGGCCAAACCTCTAAATTAGAAAGTTTTTACATCTAATTATGTCAAATTCCTTAATTAGTAAAGCCTAATACACAAGTTCAAATAAATTAAGGGGGTGTCATGGCACCCCTTGGTCTCAATATAGTTCCGCCAGTGCATGCCAGTTAAGATTCGTGGAGATAAATTTATTGATTTCATCACCTATTATTGAAGAACAAATTTGAAGGCTAGTGAAGTACGAGTCAATAACAAGTACTTGATGGACTGATTAAACTCCCAACTACTTTTGTATCAATGTTGTTTTCAAATGCAGTGGCAAGACGCCATAGTTGTAGCAGCAGTGATCAATGGTAGCTTATATAGCTGGCCATCTGAAGGTCATAACAAGTAGTCCAATCCAAATCCAGAAGGCTAGGCTACCAATTACGTATAGCTTTTAATTCCCTTCATCCCAAAATAAGAAGAACATAACAACTTCAGAATGCAACTAGGCTATTGAATTGCGGGTTACATGAGTAACATGCTAAACGTGTATATAGTTGATACAAGGAAGTATTCATATGTGTGATGTTTTTATATCAAAATCGATCGCTAGCTCTTTTCTTGATAATGATCATATATTGGAATATTTAAAGCCTGATTGATTAAGCTGTATATATATGATCAAAAGGTAGATACAGAAATGGGGCTCATCATCATTAGATTTCCAATTGTTTATGTAAGTAAAGGACTTTAGGTTTGGTCAAAATACGAAGAAAGGGGCTTCTTTTCTGGTAAAGAAATTCAAAGTTTCAGTCTTTGTTACCAGGATTGCAGGTAACTAATTAATGGTAATGCGCGTGAGATTCAAATGTTCAAAGTCCTCAGAAATCACTGCTACTACATGACACCACCCCAGGTGAAGTGATAGGTGAGATGTCCTTTTTCTGGAAAAAACAAGCTCAAAAATCAAGAGTGTAAAGACTAAAGGAGCGTAGGAGAACGAGCAAAGCCTAAAAAATCAACCTTATTTTCGATTGGAGTGTGAAAACTGGAAAGTGAAAAGTAATCCTTTCCCCCCTAGCTAGCTCCTTTGTGTGTGTGTGTGTGATCAGTTTCACAGTTTTAACCACACAATGCCACAATGTGTAAACAGCTAAGAATCCACAGCCAGCAGTGACCAGTGTTGCAGTGATAATTGTAAGAGTCTTTTTCTCTACTCTCCCAGTGACACAAGCAGGAAGAAAAGCAAAGTCCAAATCTCAATAATATGAGCAAGCAATATGTTTTCCCTGTCAGACAATTTTAACCTCTTCTCTACTCTCCCAGATCTTCTTCAAGATCTCCTCTTTACCTTCCACAGTCTCATAATCATATTTACTCTGCACCTTTCTCAGATTTTCTCTTTCCTCTCCATAGGTGATAGGTGGTGTGGTGAGAAAATGAGTTATGGCCTAATGAGGGTTTGTCAAGTCTGAACTACCATTCTCTATGCTCCTCTTCACTTCACACCCACCACCATGTAGATTTTAGACCCTCTCTCCTTCTCTAAAACAAACCCAGAACATTCCCTCTGCATTTTCAGCTCCAAGAAGGCAAGAACCAATCACCAGCTATCATACTCTCTCTCTAACCATCTCAGTGTCTTTAAAGTTTCAAACTTGAGGTAAAAAGACACTTCCTTTTTCCAATGGCAGCTCTCACTCTCACTCTGTTCATCTTCCTCCTCCGCTTCACCGCCACCACTAGCCACCGCCACCTCCTCCACCAGCCCTTCTTCCCAGTTGAATCAAACCCGCCAACTCCATCACCATCTTCCTCTCCCCACCCCTCTCCAATTCCCAAAATGCCCTTCTCCTCCGCCTCATCCTCCTCCCCTACGCCGCCGGATAACAAGCCCTTCTTCCCCTCCATCAAACCCATACCGCCTCCTCCCTCCCCAACAGCCCTCACCTCCTTCCCCGCCAACATTTCCTCCATCCTCTTCCCCCAACCCTCCTCCACTTCCCCTCACCGCCACGTCATCGCCACCGCTGCCTCCGTCTCCATCGCCGCCGTCCTCATCATCGTCTCCGCCGCTGCATTTCTCCTCTACCGCCGCCGCCTAAAGCTCGACCCCACTTCCGGTGACGACAAGGCCTCCCGGACCGACAGCCTCCGCCTGTTCCCGCCAAACACCGTCACCTCCGACGGCGTTCACAACCAGCGTACCACACCCAACAGGACCACCGAGAACTTCCTCTACCTCGGCACATTATCCAACGCTCAAGCTACCGACGCCCACAGCGTCGCCACCACGAGCAATGCCCGCTCCAAGTTCGGCGTTTCTTCAAGCCGCTCCGGCTCGCCGTACCAGAAACTTGACTCGCCGGAGCTGACTCCGCTTCCGCCGCTTCCCAAGCACAACTTCAGGCGGAGCTACAAGCACGAGCTGGGTTCCGACGACGATGAAGAGGAAGATGAGTTCTTTTCTCCGAGAGGGTCGTCTGCGAGTCCCAAAAAGGTCACCGGAGTAAGATCAGATAGAGTGTTCAAGGCGGTAGAAGGCGAGAACTTGGGAAGCAGAAGCTTCAATTCAAGAACTGCATCATACCCATGTTCAAAATCTGCTTCTCCAGCAAGTTCTGTGTCCAACACTGTCTCGCCCCAGTTGAATATATCAAGTCCCACAAGCTTGAAATCAAACTCGCCGGACCCTGTAATCAATTTCATGGCTCCGTCTCGGCCTGCTACCATTCCGGTGGCTGTGTCCCGGTCGTTGTCTTCCTCGTCAACGTTTTCTGAGAGAGTTGTTCCCGCGAATGTGCAGAGTTCCCCTGACTTTTTGACACAGATGAAGCAGTCTCTGTTGAGAAATAACAGTGCTCCTAAGCGGTTTGTTCCGATAAGACTGCCTCCGCCACCTCCTCCGCCACCACCGCCGAGGTTTTGGGAAGGTCCGGTGAGTCCAGTGGTGAATGCAGGTCCACCTGCTCTTGTCACGCCTACCAGGGCGGGTGTGTTTCAGAATACGGGACCAGTTTTGGCTGGTGAACCATCAGAGAAGAATGGCATTGAGGAAAAAAACGAGGAAACTCCTAGGCCAAAGTTGAAGCCTTTACATTGGGACAAAGTTAGGGCCAGCTCAGACCGCGCTATGGTCTGGGATCAGTTAAAATCGAGCTCGTTTCAGTATGTGAATACCACACTTCTTTCCTTTTGTATTAGAAAGATGTTACATTGTACATGGAATCTTGCTTTTTAGTACATAAAGTGTGTACCTTTGCTTATACAGCTTGTTTTGATCTGCAGGTTGAATGAGGAAATGATCGAGACACTTTTTATGGTAAACAATTCAAGTTTGACACCAAAAGAAAATGCCCGGCGACAAATTCTGCCCTCTCTGAATCAGGAGAACCGTGTGCTGGATCCAAAGAAGTCTCAGAATATTGCAATTTTGTTAAGGGCGCTCAATGTTACCATTGATGAAGTCTGTGAAGCACTCTTGGAAGGTAATTAATCTAAACACTAAATAATACACTAGATGGGTACAAGTTTCTGTAAATGTGTGTGGCATGCCTTCCTTCATCCAGTTACTCAGTTTATCCAGTTTTAGTTTTTTGGTTTGGAATTAGTAATGCTGCATGTAGCAATAGTTTTAAGTTTCACAACCGATCTTGATGCATTACGTGTACCCAAGCTATTTTCGTGTTTTAGTATTAACTGAAACTTTCAAGCATCGCATTTGCTTTGTAACTCTAGTATCCTTCATAATTGCTAAATATGCAAGCAGGAAACTCGGATTCTCTCGGAACAGAACTTCTTGAAAGTTTATTAAAGATGGCTCCAACCAAAGACGAAGAGCTTAAGCTAAAAGAGTTCAAAGATGAATCACCTTTTAAGCTTGGCCCAGCTGAGAAATTTCTGAAGTCAGTGCTTGATGTACCTTATGCATTTAAGAGGGCGGATGCAATGCTGTACATTGCCAATTTTGATTCAGAAGTAGACTATCTTAAAAGGTCTTTTGATACATTGGAGGTAAATAACCACATGTTCTTCATTGTGCCCTATGTTGTAGCATTCAAAATAAAAACACCTCGGCCTATTGCCCAATCACAAGCTAGGGCCATTTTTCATATTTCTTCTTGGGTATTAACCATATTGAGTTCTCTGTTACACATGAAACAAGTCAAAAGTTGAATAGTAAAAGGGGCTATGTTTTACTTTTCTTCTTTAGTTTGAATTTGCTGTGTAAAGTTGCTGCATATTGACATTTTCTTTAGTGTATAATGCATTTAATCCTGTAACCCCAGGATTATTCTTAATCGCATGCTTTTCAACCTCCACATAACCAGAGATATACTTGACTAGTATTATGTCCATTCATAGATTTTTGCTGGCCAGTGCTGAGTTTTTTCATTTGATTATAATCCATGTTCCCCTACTGTGTCTTTTTGTCATCTCAAGTAATCTAAATTGCCTACTATCCTAAGTACAGTATAACAGTAATGCTTTGGTATTCTTCACATATACTTTCAGGCAGCTTGTGAAGAATTGAAGAACAGCAGAATGTTCTATAAGCTTCTCGAAGCAGTGCTCAAAACTGGGAACCGCATGAATGTTGGCACCACCCGTGGCGATGCTCATGCCTTCAAGCTCGACACACTCCTCAAGCTGGTAGATGTGAAGGGCACTGATGGAAAAACTACTCTGTTGCATTTTGTTGTACAGGAGATCATCAGAGCTGAAGGTTCTCGTCTCTCGGGCATGAATCACAATGAAACAGCTGAGTGCAGTCAACAATCTTCTTTCCGGGATGATGTTGAGTTTAGGAAGCTTGGCCTGCAAGTTGTTTCAGGATTGAGTGGGGAGCTCATTAATGTAAAGAAAGCTGCTGGTATGGATTCAGATGTACTGAGCAATGAAGTTGCCAAGATTGCTGGGGGAGTTGCAAAAATAGAAGATGTTGTAAAACTAATTGAAGGAAGTGCATTGAAGGAGAGTAGCCAGAAGTTCTTCGACTCCATGAGTGGGTTCTCGAACAAGGCAAGTGAAGAGATTGTGATGATTCAAGCTAGAGAGAAACTTGCATTCTGCATGGTAAAGGAAATAACAGAATATTTCCATGGGAACTCAGCTAAAGAAGAAGCTCATCCTTTTCGTATTTTCACGGTGGTGAGAGATTTTCTGTCCATTCTAGATCAGGCATGCAAGGTAGTTGGCAAAGTTAATGAAAGAACCATAGTCGGGTCAGCACGTCAATTTCCTATTGTCATGAATCCAACCCTGCCACCAGTTTTTCCCGGACCAAGTACAAAACAGCATTATGGTTCGTCGGATGATGAAACCTTGCCTTGATCATAGTTTTCAGTGCTTGGTTACATATGCATGATAATCTGCACGGGGGTCTGCTGGAGCTGATAAGTTTGATCATCTTTTTTGGTTCGGCACCTTTCTTGTACTTGCATATACAAACACAAGATTTTGGAATCATGTCTTGTGTAATATATAGAGGGAATTAGATCAGAAAATAATGTTGTAGTGGTGGCACAATTAATATGATCTAATGTACATCTGGTAGTCGTATGTAAGCTTGTGGTCAGTAACTGAATTTTTCCCTCCCTTCCCCTTATTGACATGATTGTTCAATGTATAATACATGGAGCAGAAACTCGAACCCCTATGTGGTGACCATCTATTCACAACTGCTTAACCGAACCCAAACATTCAAGGAACATTATTTGGAGATGGGAATGGATGAAAGAAGTGGAGATTTTAATAAGAACACAGAATGTGCATAACAAAATCTGTCCCGGCCAAGTTTACCCCAAGATTGACAACGCTTGACTAGAGCTGTTTAGCTGTTTGATTTTCACTAATAGCCTTCCTTGTATATTCATGACGCAGCAATATGGGAATTCTCTGCATCCATACGTTCAATCACCCGCAGTGCTTCCTCTTCTGTAGCGGGAACAACATTCCGAATCCGGACACCATCTTTTACAGCCTCAGGATGGATAGAAAATGTGAAGTAGAATTTGTTAGACACCTGTTCAATAGCAGAACATGAACCAAAGTCAAACTTGATACATATATTCCTAAACCAAGCCGAGCAGGTATGAAAGAGGAAATCTTCCCATTTTATCATGTACACATATTTGGGGTGTGTTTGTGGGAAGGCCTTCTGCAAAACCTAACTTGCAGCAATTTAATAACTAGTGTGCTCACCTCACTGGACCTCAGCTCAGGCTGTGTAACATGAGCAACAACTTCCACATTTATCAGAGGTTCAGAAAAGTTCTCAAGTTCCGTATATAGAACACAAGACTTCAAACGGAGGAAATTACCTACATCCACCTGCATCAACAAACATAAATATTACAATTCCACAATCATATATACCAACATGTGATCAAAACTTTGTACCCGACAGCCTATGAGTTTGAGAAATGACAACTCCTGCTATTGAAGTTTATCCATCACTGATACTAGTGGCTCCATGGTATTAGTTTCAGTTCGATGGAAGATGAAATGGTTTTCCAAACCATGATCACATAAGAAAGAAGACTCATAAGATTGCAGAGGAACTTTAGAAGTAATGTGTTCCAATAGTTGGCAAAGAGATTTCAATTGTAATATAAACAACTGGTTTAGAAAACCATACTGAATCTGATTAGCAAAATCATCCTAGACTCCTAACATAAGATTCCAAAAGAATTATATGTGCTTACTAACATAATATATTTAGAACAATAACCTCTAAGAAAATCTGCGAACCTAGTATTTCATCTTCACATGGCACTTCTGCTTACTCATACTGCAATGCAATGAATAAGATATGATAAGTTCACTCTTAAACTAATGTGTATATTCTGCATCCTCCTCTATGATACTTATGCAACAAAAAGTTTCAAAACGCTAAGATTCTTATAACACTGTTCATAGTAGCCAATTCAAGTTGAGTGGAAGAATTATATAGGTATTAGTCTGACCACTTACAGGTCTAACGAAATCAACATGATCAACTTCTAGAAAGTGCGGTGCTGCACCAGCAAAAGCATAAGTTGTTGCGAATGCCAGTTCAAATGCTCTTCGCATTAGAAATCCTCCAAAGATTCGACCATGGATGTTCCTTTGCTGTGGCTGGCAAATAAAAGAGTTCTGGAGGCAAGTATCCCTGATAAGAATGCTATCGCGGTCAACCAGTGCTGGCATATCACAGAAGACTCGACCTTCGGCTAACAAGGCATTGAGTCTGTTTTTGTCCTTATCCTCAATATCTAGTTTATGTTCTCCTCTCATCTTTTTCCTCATTTTATTCCTTGTATCTGCTGCTTCCCATAGCAACTTTTCTTTTTCAGTCTCGGGCGTGATTTGGTTAACAGGAGCTGATTTGCCAGTGTTAGAATCACGGGCCACAAATGTAAAGTTTGCTATAAGAGCAACAGAGTCTGATGAAGACGGAGTTCCTGCAAGTTGAGCTTTCCATAGTCAGAAGAAAATCCCAAAAAAATCATGATCTTGAGACCACATTATCAAAACCAGAAATATACAGTTCCAATAAATCTTAGTGTGCAGTACCAGCCGTGGATTGATTGACTTGGAGTTGAATCTCCATGGATGACTTGCCAACCCATGCGACAGCACCGACTAGATTCAAATCAATGTCATCTCGAATAGGCTTTTTCAGAACCATCTTGTCAACTGAAGCAGTCACCAACAGTAGAGGCCTTGTTGTGCCATCCTCATTGCAGCAATGCTGAATATGTGAAATGAAAAACATTAAGATAGCATTTCTAATAGCTGGTGCTACAAAATTTGATCTATCATACGAAATTTGAACTTGTAAAGCAATGAGCAATTCATGTAAAAGTAAGGAGTGTACCTTGTAAGCAATGGTTCCAGCAAGAGCGTCGAGATCCTCAAGCAACTTGCCGATCCGAACCCCATTCCAGGGATTGCGGTACTGCTCTCTGAGTTTAAAATCAGTTGAAAACTTGTAAAGAATACTAGTGCGGCTCTGCGCCGGAGTTCTGGTCACCAACTCACTCTGGGGAGTAGTAGAACCAGAGTCCCCTGGTCTATCGAAAATGTTAGACCTTGCTTCCCAGAGAGCATTGGTGACAGGCGAGTGGTACATTCCGGGCCATAAGCTGATTGGTTTTCTGATTGAAGACCCCGCGTCGATACTGTCCACGGTGGAAGCAGGTGGGATTGGCTCGTCTGAGAGTTGCCTATGTGGAATTGGGTGAAAAGGTTGAGGCTTTGGAGTGAGAGTCATGTATGAAGCAATTGGTTGAAGGGATGAACATGATTTGGAATTGCGAATTCTGAGGAGTAGTATCATCATGCTTCCGATTTAGATCAACATAAAGAGCTCCGCAACAACACAGGCTTAAACTGAATCCGATTCCGATTTAGCGCTGGCTTGGTATTTTCGTAGGTTTGTGTTTGGTTAATATTAGTTTTAAAAATGTCGTAAAGATAAAATTTATTAATTTATAATATTTTTAGTAACTGTTATTTTTAAAAGTAACATTCATAATGTTTTTAAAATCTGTTACAGTGACATATAATTTAACAAATAAAAACTGTTTTTTTTTATTTAACAAACACCGTAAAATTTAAAAAATTAAGATAGAAACTGATATTTTCTAAAAACTAAGCTGTACCAAATTAGCCAGGCATTTCTCTTCTGCTAAAAATGCCGTCTGTTTTCAAAAAGACAAAGAAAAAAAGTGAATTGAGCTTTTAGCGGGCTAGGGGGAAAGATGACGCGTCTAGGTGGTCTGGGCCATGGTGGGCTGTGACAGGCTAAACGTTTAAACCCGACCCGTAGAAAGGAGACCAAATATAAACCCTTGGGCTAGTGCTACTGTGCTAGTGAGGCGCTCTGAAGAAGCAGAAGAACCCTAAAGGTACGATCTCGAAAGCCTTCTTGTTCCCTAAAGCTTACACCTCCTCCTCCTTGTTGGTGTTTTCATCTTCCAGAATCTAGGTTTTTCTTCAACTCGCACTTTAGGGTTCTTGAATCTGAGCTAAACTATGAATAGGACCGATTTTCGAAGCTACATAATTGCGAGGAAAATGTGAAATTCTGGGAAAGGGGTTATAGAATTTGTTGAGTTTTGGGTTGTTGAGGTCTGCAATCATGATTTACCAGAATTTGTTGAGTTTCTCTATTGGTCTTCTGAACAAAGTGTCAGTCTTATTTGCTGAGTTCTATGCCAACTTGCTCGAATTTCATTGTCGGTTCCATTTAGACTCTGGGTTTTGTGTTGCCGGGATTGGTTCCTATTTTGAGCATTTCAGACATATGATATGCTCTTCAGTTTATATCTTTTGGCTGCAAATTCTATTCATTTGATTCTCTTTTTCCATATCGTTTGACTTTCTGTAACTATTGATATCATTCCTTTAGGTGAAGCAAGTTCAGAGTAATTGTGAAAATGAGCGGAGCAGGAGCAGAAAGAGGATCTGGAACCACAAAAACTCCAGCAGATTTTCTTAAATCAATTCGGGGGCGACCGGTTGTTGTTAAACTGAATTCTGGTGTTGACTATCGAGGTTTGTCTCTCTAATCAATTTTTTGATGTCTTACGTTTAGTATTCAACAATTGTTTTGAAACACAGATATGACTTCCTTCTAGAGGTTTCCTTGCAAAATGTGGTAGTTTGTTTTCTCCTTTGAGAGCTAGAAATTAGGTGTTGCTGTACCCAGTAACTTTTGCTCAGCTCTGATGCAGCAAACATGGGATGCCCATTTTGATGTCTTAAGCCTCTTGTGCAGGTATTCTGGCTTGTCTTGATGGGTATATTAATTTAGCCATGGAGCAAACGGAGGAATATGTCAATGGACAGCTGAAAAACAAGTATGGTGATGCTTTTATTCGTGGAAATAATGGTAAGTTTGCAGTAGTTGTGGTGTTATTTACTTCGTGTCGTTACCTTGGTGAGATAATTGAAACTCATTTTTTGCTTTCATGCAGTTCTCTACATCAGTACAACAAAGATGACAGTAGCAGATGGAGCATAGTATTGTGATTTTTTCAACCCAGGAAGATCATCTAATATCATGCCTTTTGCAATTATGTTAGTATGTAAGCTTAGGTCGGATTCAAATGAGAATGTACCTAGAACTTCTCTACTTGATACTTTGTTCAATGTGTTGTGGAATCCATGAAAGAAATCATCTGATGACTACTGCTAAATTGTGTTAAATTCAGTTTATATCCTTAAGGATGATGATCACTATGTTTCTTCAGTTCTTTTAAGAAAAAATGGTTTATGCTTTACAAAAGCTTTTCATGGCACCATTTGGATTCCATTTGGGTTTGGAAATCTTGTTTCGAATAGAACAGGGAGCAGTAGAGTATATGCCCTGCTAATCTATTGTGTCCATCAAACTCTCATGAATGTTGCTGGCTGTCTATCAAACTGAAATGATCAAAATCCATTTGAAATACCAGGGCTTGTGAGAACTGAATAGGGTGCTGAAATCCAATGGGTTACACTCCATGAGGAGTTGAATTAGACTTTAATTTAAAAGACCAAAACGAACAGCCTTGGATTCTTATTACATTTATTTTACCAGATTAGGATTTATTGTACATTTTGCTTGTTATACAGAAGGTCATAATAAACTTGACCGAGGACCAGAGATTAGCCACAGAGCATCCTTTGATGCTAGCACTTTACTCACCAACAGCTTCCACTTAGCCTCATCTTTCTTGGTCTGCTGCCGCATTTTCTCCTTCAAATGCCTGAAACCACAATTGCAAATTATTATTCCAAGCTTCTAAACCTCCAAAGGAGTTGCAGATGCAATTCTGGCATTGACAATAATTGACACAGACCATAACTTGGCGTAAAATAATGAAGCTATACAAGTATCTCATTTAAAAAACCATTTCATACAGCAGCACACGGCACGATCTACCAGCAGAACACTGAAGTACCAGAAGTACCAGGTACAACTACAACTGATATTTTTGTATCACACTCAGCCATTTATTTGTTAGAAAATTTGACTACTTAATATGATCTGATTAAGTTATCATCCTACCCACACAAAGGAACCTTGCATGCATCAGGCTGATTGCAAATACGAGAGTGCAGCTCAAGAAGCTGCCACATGCGTTTGCAGTGAACACAGCCACCAGGTACCCGGGTTTTACAGCTGGAAAAATGACGAACTAAAGTCTCAAGCCCCTTGCAAGCAGGAAAACCACAAGCAACCTGGCTTCCTTTAAACACTTTGTCACGGGGACCAATTGTCCTACATCCATCCTTGCATATATGAAGGAGGGCTTCCATCGCCTCATACAGTTGCAAGTATACTTTTTTCTCTTCTTTTTTCTTCAACCTCTCCTCTTTCCCCTGGCACAGAAAGTCAAATCTAAGAAACTGAAGTTAAAGGACTGAACTGCTCCCGAAAAGTGAAGAAACAATTATGTAAAATGATTCAACAGATACTTGGTGGAGGCATTCACAGTTATAAAATAGAATATTTGAAAAAGAGAGGAGAAACCAACTTACAGAATCTGCTTCAACAAGAAACTCTAGCAGCTCTTGTTCGAGTGCAGGATTAACTTTTTTCATCACTTTCCAGCCTTCAGTTGAAGATATGGCCTTAAAATCCTTCACAATCATACGTACACAGATCAAAGAGAGCCGTGGTGCATCACAGTTCCTTGCCAATTGAAGCACATCGACCACATTTTCTTTGGTAAGCCATCCCTGCTCAAGAAAGTATATACAAACTCTCTTCAGTGACGGAACTGAGTAGGAGTGCGACAAAACCAACATATGGAGAACATATTTCTTCATCTCTTCCTTTTCATAGCTGCATATGACAAAATGGAAATATGCTGTAAGAAATTTAGCTAAAATAAGGACTAACGAGCTGATCAAATAACGTAACTTGAACTTACCATGATGAGTAAAGAAAGCGAATGAATGTGTAGACAGCTTCATAAGGTACCCCAGGAATCTTGATGTATCTCATTCCATTTTGCACTTTTGATTGCTGTAGGAAATTACCTAGCACTGGTGATGCAAGAGTCTACACATTCAATAAAACACCCCACCAAAAGGAAGTTAAAATCTTTTAGCCTCATTATCCATATCCCACGAATCTCTGAACAATCCAATGACTTTAGGATTTATACGTAATAAACTTGTTAATATCATTCAATTTACTCACCAGTACACTCAAATGAACTGGAATACGTGAATTTCCCTCGGTTATAATATACGCATCAGCGCCACATCCTTCTTTGAAAAGCTTATCCCATGTATCTATTGTTTCCTTTGGGACAGAGCAACTCTCTGAAAGCCTTTTGATAGATTTGTTTCCTGCGTAGGCGTTAAGAGGAACAGGAGGTGGTTTTGGGATAGTATGGCTATAGGATACAGAAGAGGTCGGGTCTTCCAGCACAGGTATAATATCGGCAGGATTCTGTTCCTCAATATGTATATTGAAAGATCCACAAAATAATGACTCTCTTGCCGAGGTTGGCCAGGGCGAGTCAAGAGCAAGTGAAGCCATCATCTACTATGGTTTATCTAAACTAACTACAAAAACTATGAACAGAATATCTGCACAAAAAACAACATAATTTTTTAATTAAAGAATATTGCCTCTAATAATTGAAATGAGATTATAAGTGCACAAATCGTATTATGATGAAGCAGAGTATTCGAGCTAGTACATAATCTGACAAATGGTCTATTTATAAGGATGGCCTGAGTGGCATCTCATGGTTAGCTTATAACAGCAAAATCCACTCGTGAAGGAATGCCAACAACTTTCAATGGAAGAAACAAGCTAGAGATTTCATCACTTGACTTGAATACATGAAATTGGAAAAGAATCGATTCAGCAGCCTTTTTGACTTGTAGGCCAATCAAAAAGTTAACTAGGAATTAAAGGAAACTCTAGCAAGCCCAACTTTGAGGTTAAACTTCTTATGCACCCTTCTCAAACTGAAGGCACAGGAAATCCATATGCCCCCGAAGTCAGATTACTTGCAAAAATTATTATCAACATGGTAAATGGAAATTTGCGTGTTTATTTGAACTTATGTATTTAAGAATAAAGAAACAAATCTAAAAGCTTTAAACTGCAATCAGAATGCATGCTGGTTCTGTTCATATTATAGATAGTGTGCGTTTGCGTTTGTTGAGTTATGGATTGTATATTTGTATTCATACTGATGTGGAATGTACAACAGACCGAGTACACCAATACATTAGGACGTATAATCAGAGAACAATACTGGGAATATATGGGAGTCCGTTGATATAATTAATTATTGCACATTGCAGGAAGAAATCTAAACTCGCCCATGCAACAACTCTGATTAGATTATTACACCAAGACATAGACCTGATATCCTATTTCATATCTAAAATAATTTCCAAAAATAAATGGACAGATAATTAAAACCGGAAACTAAACCAGTTCTGGCAGCTTATTAAATAACCGGACATAGAGTCTACTAGTGTTTTTGGTTACCGAGAAAATACCTTTGCTGTCTCTCGGGGCAAACAAATGGAGATTTGCGCCGATCTTGATCACTGGAGAACCTCGATCATAGACTGAAACCAACAAATTCAGATAATGAAATTTTCTGAGAAATTCTTCATCCTGAAACGAAAAGGCTAAAGGCTCGAGATATTATATATCTCGAATGACAGATAATGAAATACGATGTGGTGCGATTATATATGTTGAATGCAAGATTATATATAAGATTGATCGGTTGGTATGAAATGCAAAGAAGTCGATCAGTTGAAATTGATCGACGAGGATGTGGTGTGCGAGAGATAATGAAATTGATTAGAGTCACGGTACCTGAACTGAAGATGAGATGATGATGAGAATGAGAGAGAGAGAGAGGAGTCGAACTGTTAGATGGGTGTGTTCGAGAGCTGAGAGGCACTGAGAGCAGAGAGAATGAGGATGGCGGAGAGCGACGTGTGCCTAAAATACGAGGGAAATGGGCCAAATGGCTGCTCACCTGAACACCACCATATATACGCGTCTCTCTCTCTCTCTCTCGTGAGATTTCTCTTCCATACATTTTCATCTTAATTTCTCTTCCATTTTTTGTTTTTCCGTTTCTTGTCTCGCGAGATGTTATACTTCCTTTTCTCAATTATCTCATTTTTGTGTTATTTCATGTTAATATTTCATCCATATATTAACATATTTGTCGAGATATTTAAGATTAGTGCCAAACATGCTAGCTTTTGGTATGAAATGTAACTAATAAATCATCATGACAACTAATTGTATGGGAGTAGTTAAAACTCTTAACGATGCCAACTTTTATTCCTTTTTTTTTTGGATACAAGGGAGCTAAAAGACCCAAACGAAGAAAAAAAAAAGAGCATTTACTGAAGTCAAGAACAGCATTAACAACTTATGTAGGAGGTTGCTGAAAATATTACGCTCCGAACTCAAAACCTAATCTGGACTTTGGTATGTATTGAGCAAGATTCCCATCAACTTAAGTTAGCTCACAGATGTGGAATGCTAGTCCACATATATATAATAGAACCTAATTGAGTAGCCACGTACTAAATTAGCTAATTAGCGGTTGATTAGTTACCTGAGATAAGAGAATGGAGCTAGCGATATGATAATATATATAAGAGACGGAGTGACTCTGTGTGTGTGCGTCGTGTGAGACTGACGGCGATTAGAGTTTGTGGGTGGAGATTGATGAGCAATGAGGGAGAGACGCGTGGATGAGTTGATAGAAAGACAGGAGCAGGAGCAGGAGCAGCAGAGAAGAACAGAGAAAGAACAAGTGGGAGGGACTTGGACGGCTACGGCTACGGCTACGGCTACGACCCTAGAAAGAACGAGACTGACTGAAAAAAGCCATAGAAAAAGGAAAGGGACGGTGATCCCATCCCCGTCGGAAAGCTGCCTTTGCTTGCTTGCGCCATCCCTCCTGACCCCACCCCTCTCCACTTCATAATTTTGTAGTAAAACTGGGCCAACTACTAATTACAATTGTGTGAGTATGTGTGTGTTATAGCCTTCAAGCCCAATCCCCCCTTCCCACATTTCAAGGAAAAGCCCGACCCAATTATCAAAAATTACGATACAATACACCATCAAGATACGGCATAAATAATCAACCTTAACAAAGAACAGCTATTCAACAAATAATAGAGACTTGATGATTGGTGCTTGTAGGTTATGTAGAGAATATGATCGAGCATTGTTCCAAGATGTTTATTGTAAAATGGAGTTCATGCTCTATATATGTTCCTCCATGTATTATATAATTTCATAAAGGAGTAAATACTTGTGACACCCTGTAGTTTACACCTAAAATCAGTTTTGTCCCTCACTTTTTTTTTTAAACTGGTATACCCCTATACTTTGAATTCTCGACTGATTTGCCCTTTTTCCAGCTGATTATGACTGTGAATAGGGGTATACCAGTTTAAAAAAAGGGTAAATCAGTCGAGAATTCAAAGTATAGAGGTATACCAGTTTAAAAAAAAAAAGTGAGGGACAAAACTGATTTTAGGTGTAAACTACAAGGTGTCACAAGCATTTACTCCTTTCATAAATGTTTAAGATTTGAATACATCCACACCAGCCGCATTTCAAAACAAAAACAAACAAAAACAGAGACCGGCTGTTGGAGAGGAAAGATCCCACATCAGAAAATGGACAAATAAAATACAACTTATAAGTGGATGGATCATATCCAATTGTACCGAGGCCTTTTGTGGTTAAAACCCAACACCTTAAAGGTGGTTAAGTTGGGATAATATCGGTACAATAGTGATCCATGGGCCATGCTTGTCCCTGTTCTAGTTGGTATCAGAGCGAGTCCCTCTTCAATTACGTCTCCCAGCGTAACGGGAGAAAATCTCCCAGCATAATGAGCCCAGATTTGGGTTCATCGAATTGCAATCGGAAAAATTCCGATTGGCCCATACCATACCAAGTGCCTGCAATGGGCCTTGGACTGAAGCATTACCGATTTCTGATGTGGGAATTGGACTGAATGAATTCCACGTGCAGACCTAAAAATTAGGTTGCACGTGAGGGGGAGTGTTGGAGAGGAAAGATCTCACATCAGAAAATGGACAAATAAAATACAACTTATAAGTGGATGGATCATATCCAATTGTACCGAAGCCTTTTGTGGTTAAAACCCAACACCTTAAAGGTGGTTAAGTTGAGATAATATCGGTACAATAGTGATCCATGGGCCATGTTTGTCCCTGTTCTGGTCCGGCTAGTAGCTACTCTTTAATTTGCATCCTTTTGGTTAATTTGCAACTATTTTCCGATTCATGCCTTACATGGCAAGCAGCTGCTGCCTTCGTCGTCCAAGGCATGCATAGTTAAGAAATAATTCATGTCAGTGTGTCATGATCTGATAGAGATTACCTGCGCGAATGAATCATTGTGCGCAGATCGAACACTAATTCTTCAGAGTCCAGTCCTCGCGGAGTACGTTGAAGAAAAATATATAATTAAACAAAAGCAAGTTTATCCTGATCGATTACATTTTATATTTATCTCATATATGTTGATCTCTCGGCTCTTTACCGGACCGACTTTATGGTCCTGCTGGTGTGCTCTGTGTGAGAAAATTAAAGCATAAAACAGAAAAAAGGATGACAAATTCCAATTCCAATTCCCTAGCTAGCTACTCCACAAGTATATATTTTATTGTTGGAAAATTGCAAGATGCAACAGCCTTTCATGGCCTTTATTGTTGACTAGACGCTATTGACCATATTCGATTCAGTGATCTAAAATCCCAGTTCACTACTTACATAAAAAGTGGCAATAACAAGAGCATAGGGTAGAGAAACAGAGGCAATGGCAAGCAGTGGCTACAGAGCTCACGTTTTAGCAATTCCTTATCCCGCTCAAGGCCACATAAACCCACTGCTCCAATTCTCCAAACGCCTAGCCTCCTCTAAGGGCCTCAAAGTGACTCTAGCCAACACCATCTTCATCGCCAACTCATTGAACCTACCCAAATCGGCAGGCTCCGTCCAACTTGAGACCATATCCGATGGGTATGATGACGGCGGCTTTGCCCTAGCTGAAAGCATCGCCCTATCTATCCCGGTTACAAGCCGTGGGTTCCAAATCCGTGGCCGAGATCATTACAAGGCACAAGGCAACACCAAACCCTATTGACTGCATAATTTATGACCCCTTCTTGCCTTGGGCTTTGGATGTAGCCAAAGATTTTGGTCTAGCCACGGCTGCCTTCTTTACTCAAACCTGCACCGTTAATTACACGTACTATCTTGAGCATCATCATCCTGGACTGCTTAGGAGTCCAGCTTCTTGTCCTAATAATCTTCCTCTCGGACTGCATATTCTTGAGCGTCAAGATATGCCGTCCTTCTTTTCTGTCCCGGGCTCGTATCCAGCTTACTTTGAGATGGTGTTGAACCAATTCTCTAATACCGACAAAGCTGATTTCACCTTCGCCAACACTTTCTACAAGTTAGAGGAAGAGGTACGGAAGTTACTAGCTAGATTTGTTCAGGAAATGAAAATATAGTAGCGTTTGATTTAATTTGATACGTATGGTAAGTCTGCAGGTGATGGATTCGATGTCTCAAGTTTGTCCAATGCTGACAATAGGGCCAACGATTCCATCTGCATACTTGGACAATAGCATCAGAGACGACAAGGATTATGGGGTTCATATGTTCAAGACAGACTACTCGGTTTGCACCGACTGGCTCAATACCAAGCCAGCAGGCTCCGTCGTGTACGTAGCCTTTGGTAGTATAGTCAATCTAAGTGACAAGCAGATGAAGGAACTTGCCTTGGGGTTGAAGGCAACCAACTTCCACTTCTTGTGGGTGGTCAGGGATTCAGAAGAGGCAAAGCTTCCCGATAAGTTCAAAGAAGAGACGGCCGAGAAAGGGTTGTTAGTGAGTTGGAGCCCTCAGCTGGAAGTGCTGTCACACAAAGCAATAGGGTGTTTTTTCACGCACGGAGGGTGGAATTCGACGATTGAAGCATTGAGCATGGGAGTGCCGATGGTTGTAATGCCACAGTGGACGGACCAGCCTACCAATTCGAAATTGGTTGAGGGTCTTTGGAAGGTTGGGGTTAGAGTGAAGGTTGATGAGAATAGTGGGTTGGTTGGGAGAGAAGAGGTTGAGTTGTGCGTTAGGAAGGTGATGGGGGAGGGAGAGATGGGGATTGAAATGAAAAGGAATGGTAAGAAGTGGAGGGAGCTGGCTATTGAGGCAGTGAGTGAGGGTGGCACCTCGGATAAGAATATTGATGAATTTGTATCCAGGTTGGCCAGCGTTTGATCTGTTCTCGCGCGCCGTTGATCGGAATCATCATCGGATCAGTGTATTGTTGTTTACAGTGATATGAATCATAATCAAACGATTACAGTTCCAAAAACTCTAGTTAGCTAGCTAGCCGGGATCCGTATATATCAATTATTGATTGCATATTTTTGTGATCTATGTAGGATCATAAATTATTGACGCTAATTGCAGAAAATAAAATGAAATAGTAAAGAAAAACGATGACTCTATAATTGTCTACATCTTGTATTTCTGATGATAAGGTAAACAGTACAACATATCTTTTATATAGGCAATAAGTATTACAAGTCAATGAAGTAACTACCCTTGCCCCCAAAAATATGAGACCAAATAATCCAGGCAACAACGAGTTCGAATAAACACGTTTCTCAATTATTTCGAGATTTGACGGATCTTCTTGCGGCAAAGATGAAAATCAACTTGAATGAGAAACATGCATGTACAGCTAGCAAACTTCCACGATCTACCCGTACTTGTAAACATAAGTAAGCAATGATGTCAATAACTTCATAGCTTCAAATGCAGTAGCTAGTGATCATCGATCACTTATTTCTGCTGACAGTAACAGCTTGATGATGATCATCAGCCATGCAAATGAGTCAAATGATCGACGTCCTTTTCTTCAAGCTCGATCGTTAAGCTTGAACAGCGTACATAAATATAACTAAGACACATGTATACTATAGGCAGCTGAAAGCCAGCATGCGGCCATATATTATATATGATCCATTTACTACCACATCAGTGACTTAGTAGTGAGAAACGTTGATCGGAAACGGACGAAAGGCCAATGATAGTTAGTAGCTACAGGCCGGCCTATCGTATTCTCCTCGGAAGGCAATATTCAATCCGACGAGAGAAATGATTTGTGATCGGTTTTGTCTTGCCTCGCCGCCTCGGGGCTATCCGACTGTCAACCCAAATCTACCAATCAAACCCTAATTAATTACACGGGCTATACGTCTACGTGTATCAACCCAATTCACCATTTCGCGTGATCTCTATGCTACTACTTAAACATTCATCTATCATTCCGAACTAGATAGCTAGCTACAACATTGCCCGCCTTCAATTGTGATCATCCATTATTGCCTCGCTTGTCAATTTGAGGGAAATGGAAATGAAAATGAAAACGCGAAATGCTGAGGCTCAACCACAGCAAAGTCACGTCCTTGTATTCCCGTTTCCTGTTCAGGGTCACATGAACCCAATGGTCCAATTCGCCAAGCGCCTTGTCTCCAAGGGTCTCAAGGTCACGGTAGTCACTATCATCTCCGCCACGCACCTCTTCCAAGCAGCACCCGAACGACTAAGCTCTTTGGGATTCGATGTCGAACTAATTTCTGACGGCTCTGAATTTGTTCACAGACCCGAATCCATTGACGAAACCACCGAGCGCAGAAGGATGATTAAAAAGACTTTAGCCGACCTCATCACCCGGATCCAGAACAAGAGCAAGAGCAAGAAGAAGAATGGTACTAGTGCTCCTCATAACGATGATCATGATGCTGATGATGCCAGCAGCAGCCACCCAGAACTGAAATTCTTGGTGTACCACTCAGCTATGCCATGGGCGTTGGATATAGCGCGACAACACGGCATAGATGGAGCTCCATTCTTCACAAACTCTGCTGCATACGTAGCCATCTACCAACACTTTCTTCAAGGAGCACTAAAGATTCCCTCAGAAAATGATCGGTTCACTACAACGTTATCACTTCCTTCCATGCCACCACTTTGTTTCGCCGATCTACCCTCATTTCTCCGTGATTTTGACTCCTATCCAGCTTACCTTCAACTTGCTCTCAGCCAATACTCCAATATCGGAACACTAAAATGGCTCTTCATTTGCACTTTCCATAAGTTGGAAGAGGAGGTAATTAGGTTATTTAACTTCATCGGTTCATCAATAAACATATGTAATCCTGTATATTTCGATCACAGCATTATTCATGTATGCAATCACGTAGTAAGAGATGATTTATTTATAATTAATTAGATGCACCACCAGTACGTACTGTAATTCCTTCTGCTAACATGCACGTAGGATTGATCTAATTAATTTCTATGCATAATTACTCCTATACGTTCACGTTGGTGATCGATTAGTGTTGCTAATATGTAGTAGTCTTCCTCCGTTAATTAGGTACTGGAATGGATGAGAAATCAAGAGTGGCCGGTCTGGACCATAGGACCAACGGTTCCATCAATGTTTTTGGACAAACAGTTGAAGGATGACAAGGAATATAGCCTCAGTATGTTCAAACCTAATGTGGAGCTTTGTATGGAGTGGCTAGATTCTAGAGAAATTAGCTCCGTCGTTTATGCATCATTTGGAAGCTTGGCCAGTCTAAAAAAGGATCAGATAGAGGAGCTAGCATGGGGACTGAGGGATATGAACTACAACTTCATGTGGGCGGTTAGAGAACCAGAAATGGAAAAACTTCCTAGTAATTTCTTAGAGGAGACATCAGAGAAGGGTTTGGTTGTGAGCTGGTGCCCTCAGCTACAAGTTCTGGCTCACAAAGCTGTGCGATGCTTTGTTACACATTGCGGATGGAATTCCGTTCTCGAAGCATTGAGCTGTGGAGTGCCAATGGTGACAATGCCACATTGGGCTGATCAAGCAACTAATGCCAAATTTGTTGCGGATGTGTGGAAAGTAGGAGTCAGAGTGAAGACGAATGAGAAGGGTATTGCTATAAAAGAAGAAATAACAAAGTGTATCCAGCAAGTTATGGAAGAGGAGAAGGGGATGAAGATGATAAAAGCTTCATTAAGGTGGAAAGAACTAGCTAAAGAGGCAGTCAATGTTGGAGGAAGTTCTGATAAGAACATTGAAGAATTTGTAGCAGGACTTAAGCAAATTTAATTCACTTTATATATATATATATATGTCATAAAATAATGAATTGCGCGATATTGAATTTAATCAGCTTCTCAGAGATAAAGTGGCATGGCTCACTCTCAATGGATGCTAAAAGTGTAAATACACTATATATGTATGTATTATAACTACAATCCTCTAAATAAGATACGTTTCACACGTCTCTAGGAACGAAAAAATCAGAATTTTCATACTATTTTTTGCTTCAACTCTAACAAATTCCATATTTTACAGATTACATACATATATAATTATTCCCCAAAATTTTCTCTATATCTGGATATTGGACATAGAAAAGCCGTTGAAGTTGCTCTAAGAGCCTCCTAATAGTAATTAAAACGTTTAAAACATGTACTTTATATTCTTTAAAAAATAAAAAGATAAACTTATTGTTTGAAAATTTATTTAGAAAGTACTTTGAATATTGTAGTTACAAATTAAATTTCGTAATTCCCACCTATTTCTTGCAGTGCCAAACAAAATATAAAATATGAACTAATAACGTTCAAATCACTTGGTACTGTCAGGTCATAATCACTCACCAATAAGTTTCTGATGTAGAATAAGAATAGGCTAAATTTAGACAGAAAAAAAATAAAAGGCAGGAAGCGGCGAATCATAAAAAAGAATGATTTAAAGATTGGTAATTCTCGTAACAAGAGGTTGCTAGCCGTTGGAATATTCAAGGAGATGTTTGGACTTTCTGGGTTGCTCTTACGAAATCTAATTTTCAGAAACAAATCTGATTTGAAGTGATTTTTTGCCAGAACTTCTATTTGGGACTCATAATACCTTTCCGAAATGGGAACGACAAGATCTACAATACTCACCTTATTGAGTCGTGTAATATTTAGGTCAAAAGATATCGTTTTATATATCCGATTCGGTATTTAATATTATTTTAGGTTTTTAGTTTATTTTAGATTTTGTTTTTATTTAACCTATGAGTTTTTAGGCTTGGTTGTTAGTTGCCATAGAGTTTAGTCTCTCCTATATAAGGAGTTTTTACCAGTTGTAATTGTCAGCTTTGATTAATAAAAAACCCTTGAGATTTTCTCAACCTTTCTAGTGAATTCCAAAAAATTTCATGTGGATTCGAAAAAACTAGACTTGTGGATTCAAGTCATTATTGGTGGATTCTAACGTTTATATTTCAGTCGCATCAGTTTCAATTATCGATGCTTTGTTCCAATAGAAGAACAACGTACACTCTACGACCAAATTTCGCTAATTAGGATATCCTATATATACCTCTTATCAACTTCTCGAAATTCATTGGTGAGCAAAGAATGAACTAATTATATTCCCTGGGGAAAAAGGATACAAATCATATATAAACAAACTAAAATTTTGGTTGCATGGAGACATTTAACTACCAGTTATAGAGCCAATTCCAACTAACATTCCTGGCCATACCATGTTACATCATTTCATTATAATCCCTGGCCTGCATCGATCCTCATGTCAGTACATAATATCTCAATCATCGATCTACGTAGAAATGTAGAGAGCCATATATACACACACACACACAGTTAATATATCTACGTTGATTGTATTTGTGAGGCAAAACAATTAAGATTCATATATAGATTGATCGAAGAAAGCAGATGGACAAGGTTCTTATTGATCGACCTACAGGTCCCGCAGCAGTAGTTCAGAATAGCAGTGCAGTTTCTGATCAGACTCAGATCTTAGTGTTCCCTTCTCCAGGTCAAGGTCATATGAGCCCAATGATACAATTCTCCAAGCGCCTTGCCTCTAAAGGTGTTAGGGTCACACTAGTCATCACAACCACTTCTAGCAACTCCATACAAACCCATGCAAATTCTTTCAAGGTTGAGGTTATTTCAGATGGCTCCGAACAAGGAGATAAAAAGTCTGAAACTATTGAAGAATGTCTTGAGCGTTTCAGAAGGGTAACCACACATACATTAACCGACCTCATCATCACCAAGATCAAGACCAGTACTCCTGATGCCTCCGAATCTGAATTCAAGCTCTTTGTTTACGATTCATCGATGCCTTGGCTTTCTGATATAGCGCAACAGCATGGCATAGCTTTTGCTCCATTTTTCACACAGTCCTGTGCAGTAACTGCAATCTACCATCAATTCCATCAAGGAGCATTCATGACTGAACCGTCAGCTACGGCGACAATGCTATTGCCGTGCTTGCCACCACTAGGAATCAAGGATGTACCTTCTTTTCTATACGACCATGCCAAATCTTACCCATCTTTGTTCAACTCTTCTAGGGATCAATTCTCTAATTTATCGGAAGCAAAATGCCTGTTGTGGAACACTTTCGATTTGTTGGAAGACGAGGTAACTACTTGATGATCCATTTGTATATTTTAATTAATCAGTGAGTAATTGTGTCAATTTAGGGCACGCGGGGGGCAGAGGAGTAGCCAGCATAGGGTGATCAGGAGTAATTGTGTCAATTTAGGGCACCCTTCTCAACTTGTTACTATGCTGCTGATTTGTTGAAATTTTCTTACTTTTCAATACATGTAGTATCATTACACACATAATTGATCCTCATGATAGCATAGAAAAATACAAACCAATTAACTTGCATTTTTTTCTAAATTCTTGACTCAAAAGAATACTATATATATATATATTTGTTGGCCTTACATCATATTATATTTTCCTTTTATTTTCTTCTTCTTATGCTCAGCCTTAGTATTATTTTTTTTTTTACCATGCATCATAAACATTTTGGGATTAAGTTATATATAGTATCATACACTATTTGCAATTTACTATAAATCTCACAACCTAGTTCTAGAATAATTTTCATGCTTAATATAAGCTATTTATATTTTTACCCTCCTATAAAGGATTTCTGGCTACACGCCGAGGCAGGGAAATTAATTTTATAACCATTTCTTCTTCTTCTTCTTTTTTTTGAAAGGGAATTTTATAATTAACCATAAAATTCTAAGCATCAATTCTTCTAAACTTGATAAGTTGATTGTTCTCTCTAGTCTATACTGCATGTTGATTAAATACAAACTTTTATTAGCTAGGTATTGGAATGGATGACAAGTACTCTGTCTCGGCGAATCATGACAATAGGGCCAACTATTCCATCGATGTTTTTAGACAAGAGGTTTGAGGATGATCAAGACTATAGTTTCAACCTTCACAGCCCTAATGTGGATGCATGCATGAAGTGGCTAGACTGCCAAGAAATTGGCTCAGTTGTTTATGTATCATTTGGAAGCTACGCTAGCCCTAGCAAGGATCAAATGGAGGAAATAGCATGGGGTCTGAAGAACAGCAACTACAACATCCTATGGGTGGTCAAACAATCGGAGAAGGAAAAGCTTCCTATCAATTTCGTGGAGGGGATATCAGAGAAAGGTCTTGTTGTGAGTTGGTGTTCACAACTACAAGTTTTGGCACACAAAGCTGTGGGATGCTTTGTTACACACTGTGGATGGAATTCGATACTAGAAGCATTGAGCTTGGGGGTACCAATGGTGGCAATGCCACAATGGTCTGATCAAACAACTAATGCCAAGTTTATTGAGGACGTATGGAAAACAGGAGTTAGGGTGAAAGTGAACGAAAAGTTAGGTGTTGCCGCAAGAGATGAAATAGCTTGGTGTATTACCAAAGTCATGGAAGAGGAGAGTGGGATGGAGATGAGAAAGGCTTCACTTAAGTGGAAGAGATTGGCTAAAGAAGCAGTCGATGAAGGAGGAAGCTCTGATAAGAACATGGATGAACTTGTTGCAAAACTTGAGTTATAATTTGATATATGCATGTAGCGTGCGTCCACGTATAATGAAAAATTCAATAAATGTAATTAAACCTAGCTACTGTTGAAAGTGTACGTGTTTCGGGAGTTTGTACAAGCTAGCCATCGATCTTATATGAAATAATTTGGATCGATCGATGTGATTTTTTTGTTTTCAATTTCAAAATGATTACGAAGAATTTATCAATCAATTTGACTTGACATCCCACAGTTGATATAAAGAAAGACACCAAGCGAGGCCCAAAACTGAGACCAAAAAGAAATAAACTAGGCCCAGACCAACGAGATCAACCCCTAATCACTACCAAGAATCAGTAGCGGATCGAATGGGGGACTTTGGTTATATATATATGTATAAAATTGCCGACATAGTTAGGTTTGAACTTTGAAACTAAGTTGGAACATGAAACCAATTTTCAAACAGGCACGAGCAACATGTTCAGCTAAATGATCTTCTCAAAAAAAAAAAAAACAAAAAAATATTGCCTTCGTTACAGACGAAACTCGGGGTGCTATATAATAGACGTACGTACAACGAGGCAGAGCTCTAATTTTATTTACACATGAAGCATGTGATCGAGTTTGTTCCGTGATAATCACCGAATCAACAAGAAGACATGCATAATCTTATTAATTTCAACATGAATGAATATAAACTTAGAAAAGCAGCGGATCAGGTAATTAACTAGTTATATATACGCATGGTTCTTGAGGGATCTTTAATTAATTTAAGGGATATATCATTAATACGCGGCTGAAATTAGTGCATATATATATAATGCGGCCAAGCATACGCATATGATCTCATTGAGCTTCGAACAAGCAAATATTCGATGGTATCCTCAAATACTGTTTTCATTTTCCTAGCCATCAAAAATAAATTATTTTAGCTAGCGTCGGCAAGATTCGAGTTTGTGTATGAATGTTCCACACCTAGCTAGGTTCTTTTTAACTCGATCACCTGTGTTGTTTATGAAGAAGATGATTTCCTTGTTCCCTCCGTCTTCACACTGCCACGATCAAACCTGCAATCTATACCGAGTTACAGACTATTTAATCCATTATCTGCAAGAGACACAACATTATATATTAATTGGTGCCAAATTAATTTAATTTGTTCATATATATATAAATGAAACTTACGCATTTTAATTTTAGAACGAAACTTCACTCTGAATATAAACTGTATATATATATATATAACTGAAACTTGCGCACTTCAATTTTCCTGTAAAATATATATGTCAACGGAAAATATATTAATTAAAGAAGATAAACAACCAGACAAGATTCTAGAAACCCAGAAAATGTTAGCTGCATTTAAAATTAAGAAGTTAAATTACTTCCATTAGCTAGCATATGTATGCATATGTTCATGTTGTTTAATATGCACCAATATATATATATATATATATATATATATATATATATATATTATATTGATGGATGTCACATACTATATATATATATATATATATATATATATATATATATGTGGCCCCGCTAGATAGGCACATATATACTGATTAATCTCTTTGTTCTTTAACTCATAGTTTCGTACCTATGCTGCCATATACGTACATATGCCCATGCATACACGAATATGACAAAACGTGTTCTATACTGAAAGGCCAGACTTTATTTGAGTTTTTCTCCATTTTAGGGACATATTCTCTACAAGAATCCCTAAAATCGGAATGAGGAAACAGATTATACCAAAGCCCTTAAATTTACATCAATCTCTAAAACATTTAAAGAAGGATTATGGATACTTTGAGAATGATTAAACCAGACATTCTAGAAGCTAGGCCGGAAAATTGACGCAACAATCTGATTTGTTATTTAGTTTTCTGTAAGAACATGCAACTATTAGTGAGTGGCTGGGCATAGATCTCGATCGTTTATGGATCTATCTAGCTATAGCTACTCAAAATATATATATATATAGATCCGGTGCGTGCATGTTGAACCGAATTTGCAGATCGATTGGCAACCAAATTAACCAGCTGAAACCGGATGTGATTATCACTTAATTTCCAACCAAATTAACTATATGAACTAATTAGTAATTATATGAAGATCGAGATCATTACTCAATACTCATCCATCGATCGTGGTACTGTATATATATATTTGTCTTTTTACCCTAGATCGAGATACAAATCCAACTGCTAATCAACACCCTATCTGACCAATCAATCAACGACCACTGCTCGATTAAACATTACATTTGCATATATGCCCTAGCCAGCTATATTTCTTCTCATTTAGTCTCAAGTAGACACTTATTAACTCCTTGTTAATTTGTTGCACATCTTCTATATATAATGCAGAGATCGACCATTAATTAGGCAAATAAGCAAAGAGAGAGCTACTATCATAGCATAGCTAGCTGCATTAAGGATGAAAATGGAGAGTAGGGAAATGGGCACTGCTGCTGCTGCTCTGCCTCAAAGCAGAAGCAGTTCTACAAGTAGTGCTCATGTTCTAGTGTTCCCGTATCCATTTCAAGGCCATATCTGCCCCATGGTTGAATTCTCCAAACGCCTAGCTTCAAAGGGTGTTAGGGTCACCGTCGTGATCACAACCATTTCTGCAGCCACCGTGGCCATGAAGCAGTTGCTAGCAGCTGAGTCCAGAAACAAGACCTCTTTCAGGGTTGAGATCATTTCTGATGGCTCCGAACACCTTCAAAAGTCGGAAAATAAAGACGAAGTTTTCAACAGGGTAGCTACGCAAAACTTATCCAACCTTATCACCGACATCAAGAACAAGAAGGATCTTGCCTCGGACAGTGATAGCAGTGATGAAGATGATGATGACTACCCACTCAAGTGCGTCATTTACCACTCAGCCATGCCATGGGTGCTAGACGTGGCTCGACAACACGGCATAGATGGAGCTCCATTTTTTACTTGTTCAGCTGCGGTTACTGCCATCTTTCATCATTTCTATGAAGGAGTGTTGAAGATTCCTTCAAAAGATTCTGCAGCTAGATCATCTAATCCCACAATGCTCATGCCTTCCATGCCTGGACCGCTAGGGTTCAATGATCTACCCTCGTTTCTATGCGACGTTGATGCCAACTCAAGTTTTCTTAACTCTACCTTGAACCAGTTCTCCAATATCGCGCAAGTAAAGTGGATCTTCTACAACACTTACGAGAAGTTGGAGGAACAGGTATAATCCATTTAAGTAATTGTGAGCTATATAAAAATTAAGGAGAAAATAACTGGGAATCTGGGATAATGCAAGTGCACATATGATCGAGTTACACAACATATATTTGTTTACTTTTCCATGGTTGCTGTTCTTGTGGTTTATAAAATTCATATGTATGCTATCTATGTCCAGGTACTTAAATGGGTGACAACTCTGGACTGGCCGGTTAAAACAATAGGACCAACAATTCCATCATCGTTTCTGGACAAACGATTGGAGGATGAGAAAGACTACAGTCTGAGCCTGTTCAAGCCTGATCATGTAGAGACTTGCATGAAGTGGCTAGACTCCAAGGAAACTGGCTCGGTGGTTTACGTATCGTTTGGAAGCTTGGCAAACCTAATGAAGGAGCAAATGGAAGAACTAGCATGGGGTTTGAACAATAGCAACTACCACTTCTTGTGGGTAATCAAAGAGTCAGAAAAGCAAAAGCTTCCGATCAATTTCTTCGAGGAGATATCAGAGAAGGGTCTTGTTGTGAGTTGGTGCTCCCAGCTGCAAGTCTTGGCTCACAAGGCCGTGGGGTGCTTTGTTACTCATTGCGGATGGAATTCGACACTCGAGGCATTGAGCTTGGGAGTGCCGATGGTGACATCGCCGCAGTTTGCTGATCAAACAACGAACGGTAAGTTTGTTGCAGATGTGTGGAAGGTAGGAGTGAGAGTAAAGGTGAATGAGAAAGGGTTTATAACGAAAGAAGAACTAGTAATGCGTGTTAAGCAGGTTATGGACAAGGAGGTAGGGGTGGAGATCAGAAAGGCTTCACAAATTTGGAAGAAGTTGGCTAAGGAGGCTGTGGATGAAGGAGGAAGTTCCGACAGAAACATTGAGGAGTTTGCAGCACAACTTCGATTACTGCCTTGATTCAAGTTGATATCAATTTCTACGTATTGCATGTATCGTCGACCTTTTTAATTGTTGTGCCTGCATTATTTGGCAATGTAATATCGTACTGAATTTGATGATCAAGGTTTATCGTATATTACTAAAGGCTGACATTGAAAGAAGTTGTAGGAATGAAAAATGGAAATCGAAAGCAGTTGCAGTTGCATTTGCAGAGAAAACTTGATTAAGTAAACAAACCCCCGGCCATGTGCTTAAGTTGATACAATAATTTGCGGAAGTTGACAGTTGATCGATAATTGTGAAAGATACTGAATTGAGTAATGGCCTAGTAGGCGAGAGTGAGTGAGTGAGATCATCTCTGTATTTTATCAAAATTCTTCTATTCATCAAGATGCAAGTGAACCGAGCAACTAATATCTTGATCCAGTACGTTATCCATATCGAATTTTTATGCATATATACTAATACCGTTAACAAAATTAAAACCTAAAAAAATTGTCCTAAATGTATCTAACACAGGAGGTGAGGATCTAAGGTTAAATATGAGATACTCTTATTATGAACAATTAATTTGATCAGATCAAAAACGAAAATAGAAAAAAAGAATTTAGGGTCTTTAGTCTTTATTTGATATTCGCATATACAACAATTTGAGGACTTGCGCATAAATGATGTAAATGCATATTGGTGCGTAGAATACCGGAGAATCCGCTCCGGTATTTCTTTTTGTTTCATTGCATATTGATACATCGGTGCAACTTGTGAGTAACTCTTTTGCTTATTTGTTCCAGAAACTCTTTTGTTTTGTTCTTTCACGAGAACATTTGGACATTTTGAAAGAAATGTGAAGTTTTTATAATCATTGTGGAGCAGTTGACTATATTTGTATGTAAATGTGATCATTGATGTTAGAAAATAGAAAAAAATGTGACTGTATTTCAGGAGGACATTGGGATATTTTGAAAGAAATGTGAAGTTTTTATAATCATGGACTAATTTTAGTTTACCCTCATCAACTTTAGGTCAATCATCATGTTAGTCTATTCTTTCAATTTCATCAAAAATACCCCTCGACTCCCAATTTTCATCAGCCGTGTCCAAACCTCCGTTCTCTATCCAATTCCTCCGTCAGGTGATGATCAAGAAGAAAGTCAAATTCCGAAAAAATAACTTTTCTAACCATTTTTTCTCTATATCAATACACATCTCCGTATCCATCACAACACCCTAACCTTATTGATTTTAGTGGGATTGAATGTAATTTGTCTATTTTGCCTTTTTTTGTGGGCTCAGCAACTTCAAATTTAGTTTTTTAATGCAAGTCATTACATGACAGAAGAATTAGATAAAAATGTATATTTAGATATGACTGATGAAAATTAAAAGTTGAGGGTGTTTTTAATGAAATTAAAAGAAAATAGACTAACATAATAATTGACCCAAAGTTAATAAGGGTAAACTAAAATTAGTCATATAATCATTGTGGAGCAGTTGACTGTATTTGTATGTAAATGTGATCATTGATGTTAGAAAATAGAAAGGGCCTGCACTGCAGGCATACAAATCTCTTTCTGGTTTCGGTTAAAAACCAGTGAAATGAAATTCGACCTCCAGAGACCAATTTAACGTTTTTCTTTGCTGGGAATATGACAATGAAACACAAGGTGCAGAACCAAGTTGGATAACATAAAACAATCAATTGTGACACAGCTTCAACTCAAACCAGGAAGCAAGCACGCACCAACTAGATCCACCAGACACAGCTTCAATTTCAGCTAATAACATATCAATCATCTTCAATTTCAATAAAAGATTGACTCACCCGATCATGTTCATGAGCCCACATCTTTTATAGGGCATATATTTCTTAGGCCAAGTAGAATATAGTTTCATAACCTCCATGAAGCCGAACAAAGAGGCCCCAATATGTATCTCTACTTTCATACATCTGCACTGATCCTGATTGTATAGCTCTACTAGCATTGTCTATTTTCTTTCTCTTGTTCTGGAATTGCTAGAAGACTCATCAAAACACTTGTGTATATATCTAACCATATTCACTGTTGCCATGACAAAAACAACTCGTAACAAGTGACAAAGCTACCATCTATATTCGCCCGCCTTCTTCCTCTGGGTTGTTTGCATCTTCACTCCGACTTCCTAACTTGACAATGTCTTCCACAAGAATTTTACCATCTGCACCACAGGTAAGAACATGAAACTGTAAGCAAGTCCAAAAGCAACCATACTACTACTTGAAAAAGGACTAAAGAAAAATGTAAACTAAAAGGTTGGCTAGTACAACAGCTTAATTAAATCCTCATCATCTTTCTGGCTTCACATGGATACAGAACAAACTGGAGGGACCTAAGCAAATAATTTCAAAAAGTATCTTTTCCAGTACAGCTTTGTTTCATATCACCAGATGTTCCTTCATTATACTAAAGATTTACAATCACGTCATTTCTTTACTAAAAGATGCCACAACAAAAAACAATCGGACTGACCTCTGTCTTTTGAGAGGTTGCCTATGAGTTCTTGGACACCCTCCTTGCCTAAAGTATTCTTCAGATAGTTTGCAGCAGCTGCAACCTCCTCAGCAGTTACTTTACCATCAAAATCCCTGCACACATAATTTAATGCTTATAAATTTTGCTACAGAACAAAATGCTAATACCATACATCAAATCTGAGCAATTTGATCACTCAAAAAACAGTTTAAATTAAAATCAATGACTGGATCAAATGGTGAAGGCAAACTAAAACATGTTTAGACAAATCTAAGTTGAAAGTAACGTGAAAATCTAACAAAGGCTGCTGTTAGTGTCTAAATATCTACACGTGTAAAACAAACAAAACAAACAATAAATAAATAAATAAAGAGGACAGCAAACTTTGGTTCATTTAAGTCTAACTGAATGATAACAACCTAGCTCAAGAGCAGAAGTTAGATTCACTAACTACCATAACTTTACGTATGCATGTTGCCCCATTTCTGGTTCACTCAGCATATGCATATCCAATATTATAAATGTGACATTATCCAGTATTGGCAAATGTACAGAATGGACGACTAATATTTGAACCAAAAATTTATGCTTCCATATAAGGAAATAGGATTTACATGATGATGGCAAGATGTGTCATGGCATATAAAAGAGATAAAAGAATTCAAGAAAGGCCAAAGAGGAAGCAAGTTGTATAACAACAATTCACCTGTCAAGAAGTTGGTAGCGGTCTCCAATTTGAGCATCCACATCATCGATTTCCTTTTCCAGATTTTGAAGCATTGAATCAACCTGAAATCCAGCAGAAGAAGAATTATTCATCAAGTGAAGAAAGACCAACACATCATAAACAGAATATCTGGAGTTGAACATCCGACCTTATCTATGAGAGCTGATGAAACATGATCAGCTTCCTCTTCAGCACCAGTAGTTTCAGTTTCATCTCGAGCAGCTCTATATGCCTTGAAGGCATCCTTTTCACTATCGGGACCATCCTTCTCCACCATGCTATTGTAAAGTTCAATCTGGAAACATCAGAGTACCCAAATTTCAAAAGAATATTCTAAGGACAATGAAGATTAGATTGAAACATAACATACATCAAAAAGTCAAAACATTCTGACTGAAAAATCATGTGAGGATGAAGTTGCATGCTTATAACATGTAGACAGAAATCTCGTAATTAAATGACACTGAAAAGTTGTTAATGTACACCTCTCCAAACCAGAAAAGCAGTAAAAACTATCACAGGAGAAATACTGAAATGGTTATAAAGTCAGAACATGAAACTGTGCATATAGTATAGTTTTGTTAATCACTTAATTGCAAGTAGTTAAACCTTCAAACATGCCTGCAAGATTATGGCAGGGGATGACTAGCATGCAGACACAAGGGAGGGTACAAAAGATAACTAATTTTGTCTTTAAAGATGCCTAATGAAGAGCAATTCAAGGTTTCAAATTACCTCCTTGCTTACAAGCCTCAGGAATTCTTCACGCTCTGTACTCACTGACTGAAATATTTAGTAGAAACATAGTTAAAATAAAGCGTAGATGACAATGCATGAAATCTCAAGAGAGCAGAACAGCAACTATATTCTTTGAGGGATACTAAGTTCAGTCCTTACAGATGCAGAAGCCAAAACAGCCAAAGCACAACTTAGTTCGCAGAGCTGCTCTTGCTTTTCTAGAGTCCTTTCCTTGGCTTGCTCTTGTGCTTCTCTTGCTGTTGGAACAGTCATCTCTTTCAACGCCACATCTTCTTGACTAGCCTTAGATTCCTTCATTCTGCGTAGCTCTTCTTCCTCCCGCTCTTCCTCCTCCTTCAATATTAGAGATTACAATCAATAAAGTTATTCAGTAAAACTAAAGGCTGAACAACTAACGACACAAGTGGACGGGGTACATCGTAACCACAATTCTTAAGTCAGATATTAGCATTATTTCAGTACTGCTTTCCTAAACATTAATATCAATCCATCCAATAATAGGTTCAGAGTGACGACAGCAGAAACCAAATAAGATGCATCAAAACTGGCTAATAGACTAATGAAATATAATGGGATATTAAACCCGCAGATCGAACTAACTCAAATAAGCATTTCAGCTGTGGTTCTCAAGCACCCAAAAAACTGTTTATAAGGGAATAAAAAGCAAAAATTCTAACCTTGATCATTTCTTCCTGCATCTCTAAGTACTCCAATTTCCTCCTCCTTTCAGAAACTGAATCTTCAGATGGCAGCGATGTAACATTAATAGTATCCACCACTTCATCAGGCATAGAAGTCAGTGTAGCTCGAACAGCTTCCTCTGGCTTCAATTTTCCAGACACGTAGAAAGCTCTGCATTGAGCATATCAAATAAAGAGTTAAAGACTGAGTTAGACCAGCTCGCCTCTCAAGATTAATATGAATGATCCAGGAAAAAAAATGTGAAGGGGGCTACTCATTATGGAGCTTAAGAATACCTGGAAAGGATCAAAAGCGAGGATGGCATGGAGTGATTAAGCGACAAATCCAACCAATCACGAAGCTACATAGAGAAAATAATGAAATCATGAGCATGCAGAAACCTTTATGATTACACTACTTATGGAACTGCAAAATGCTTCCAAACATGTCAACCATCTAAGCATAGTATACCTGCTGACGCATTTCTTCCACAGAACGCAATCCAAGCATACCCCGCTCCCTGCACTCCTCGCGGAGCTCAGCTTCTGAAAGTGACTCGACACCCTCCGCTTGAATTAACTTATCATCAGCTTTAATCCTGACATTAACGAAAGAAGAAAACAATATTTTGATAGACATTCCAACCCAAACCAAAAAGAATCTCTATTTGCTGATGGCTTTTAATGGAAAAGATGGTGAACTGTTGCCTGAGTTCATTTGTTACTTTCTCTTTCTGGTCACTATTAGCTATCTTAAGCACAATTAGGATAACAGCAATTTGGAGAGATTCATTATGTTCACAGGAAGAACTCTTTACTGAATTATTCGAGATAGTATAGTCACATCTCCAGACGACGATTAAATTTCATATGGTGACATAATTATGAAGAGTAAATGATTTTTACAAAATCAGTTTCCAGAGATATATATATCTTACCGACTGAGTCTTTTCCGGAGCATGTATCTCAAATATGCATCTGTACCGTAAGGGCTTATTCCCATATATTTGCACATATTGACTAAACGAGGCCTAAAAGCAACAGGAAACAGAAACAGTTAATAGCAGAATTACAACCCCATTACAAGTCAAGCAGTAATTAAATAGCATTAAAAGAAAACCTGCTGATGTTATCAAGGGTAAGTTCATCATTAAATAGCTTGGCAAACCCCAAAATCTCCTCATTAGAGACCCCTGCACCTGTTCTCAGCTGCAGTTGCAGATAGCGAAGTATATGAGCATAATGGAAAGGAGAAAGAACTTGGAAACTGAACTATTGAAACATGAGTCCTCACCCTGTTTAGAAACTCATCAAGATCTTCTGCTGTTTGTTTGATTTCTCCGCTCCTTGAGTTTTGAACTTCCTTTGCCATTTCTTTGGCCGTGTCTTGAAGGAACTTAGCATACTCAATTCTTGCCTTTAGCCTCCTTTTAATTGCTTCCTACACATTGAAAATTCAGTTGAACTCAAACATACTACTAATAAGAAAGGGGAAAACCACAAAAGTTTAGCAAAATGTATCATGGTAAGCTAAGTATGTTCAGCTTCACCACAGGTTGTTCCTTGACTAGTTAGGTCTCCAACTTTCCGAGAACAAGTTCTCAAGGGTAAAAGCCTATGTGAGACTGTGAAACTGGAAATTCACGGATAGGTAGTATCCTATGACCAAGCTTCAATCAGCATTAGACTTTCATACTAGAAAGTCCCACAACTGTTACAGATATACAGAAGGTTGCAACAAATTAAGATTTTCAGTACCTCTTCCTTCAATTTGTCTTGAAAGGTCGAAGGCAACATGTTGGGAAACAATTTGAGGAACACTGGCAGCAAGAACTCCATGAAAGGAACAATGATAAACACAGCGAACGGAACTAGCCGAAAGATATCAGCTGTGGTACGCGTCAGCTGTTGCCTCTCCCTTCTCGAAAGAGTCTTGCCACCGGCAAGCTTGAGCAGCAGTCTCGAACAGATCTTGACATCTTTGCCTAGCAGCTTAAAACCGAGCCAGTAATGCTGCAATGTTGAAACAATCTCCTTCTTCCAATGTGTAAGCTTATTTGCCCAATCCTCCCTGATGCGAAAATGAAATCAGTTATCTACCAAATCAACAATTACAATTATTAAACAATTAAAGTATGAAAAACAAAGATTAAAAATTAAAGAAAAGCGAACCTGCTCATGGAAGCCACAGCTCTGAGAGCAGGACCGATCCCCAAAAAAGTGGCCCAGACTTTCTTCAACATTTTGGAAATCTTTTGAGAATCCTGGAGCTTTTTGGCCTTGGCGGCCTTGGCAGTGGAGCTGAGGCCTTGCACGGCTTGATCGCAGTCCTCGGGAGAAGCTTGCTTTCTCTTCCCTTTGGTTTCGTCATCGTCCGGCGAGGGTTTGGCGGGCGCGGCGGCGGTGGTGACAGTACGGACGGAGTGAGCGATCCATCGAACGCCAAATGGGGGCCGGGAAAGAGAGTCGAATCGCCGGTGGAATTCCGGTTTGGAAATCGGAAACCTGTTGTGGTCATTGTTGGAGCTCCGATTGTGAAAATGGGCGAGGCACTGGGTTGTGCGGGAGGAGGAGGAAGTGACGTAGTCCTTGAGCAATCTGCTCCTCCTGAAAATCGCTCTGGAAGCCATTAACGAATTGACTCAGATTTCGCAGGAAGAAGAAGAAGGCATAATCGAAGGGAGGCGTGTAGAGTTTCGATGTTTCTAGAAGAGCGCGGTGAATTTGCAACACGAGAGAAAGAAATGGCGGTTCGATTTATACCGCGAGGCAGCTCTTGTGAATTTTTAGGGTTTAAGTTAGGGGTTTATGATTTTTCTGCAATAGAAATGATTAAAATGAACGACTTTCTGTCCGCCGTCAACATAGAAAACCAAAAACCATTTGGCCTCTCATTACAGGTTCCAGAATAAAAGAAAGGATATTCTCTTCATCACCAAACTTGGATATGGGATTGAAGGACGTGATAGTTATGACCCAGTTCTGTCCTTGTGATTCGTATATGTGGAGAAGCTAAGACGCAGCATCACAGGGTTTTTAGACGAACAGATTTACACTTTCAAACTCTTTGACATGAACTTGATGGAGGCAACACCCCATAAATCATACAATCGGGGTAAAGTTTATTTACATACCGTCCTAGGTAGCACCGTTTCCATATAAAAGTATCATGCAGCAACTCTGCGGAGGCTACTTTGCATGACAAAACATACATGATCATCACTATTATTAGTGTGGGTAAAACAGGGGATAAAATTTAATTCAAAGCTTAGATGCTGCTACATAATTCATTGTCTATCAGAGCCTCAACTCGAATGTAAAATTAAAACATCCCGATATTTTAATGTTCACTAACAAAAGAAAATAAGAAAACGGGAGGTTGCTGCAGAAACATGGAAACTCAAGATGAGTAGAAGCTCATTTCTTCTTGGCAGCATCACCAGCCTTGGTCTGCACATGACAATTACAAATATACATCAGAACAAGTTACTGAAAACCAGTAAAACCAATCACACTTGCCAAGCAGAAGAAAACAAATATGCTATGAACCAACCAGCAAAAACTAAAAAACAATATTTCTTACCTTCTTGACTCCACGGATCTTCTTGGCTCGGTTCTTCCTTTCCTTGATTTGCTTCCTTGACTTTGCCACCTTAGTGTCCAGTCCGTTCTGCACAAGTAGCCACATACAATGAGAGAGAGAGAGCGAGAGCGAGAGGGAGACAGATCAATGTGCCTTAAACTAATCAGATTCGATAAACAAGCCCCAAAAACCATGTGTATTCCCCGCCAAACCATATATAGATTTTTTGAATATCTCAGAATACATACGAAATGACTGAAAGACACTCATTAACCCATAACTACTGATATGTAGCAGAAGCATTAATAATACACATCTAATGCTCTCAATGAGCTACCAAAAGTCCTCATAGGGGAGATAATAGATAATCTAAATAGACTAATGAGCTGACTAAGAGTAGAAGATCCGCTCTTCGTAACCATGAGTCAAAAGTAAACTAACAGCCAAAAGGGCCTTTGTATTGAGCTCACACTACCTAGCTGACCATAGATGTTAACATAGTCTGAAAAAGAACGGCAAACACATGTAATGAACAAGAGGCAAGATGGAAAAGTTACCCTGATCAGCCTGTACTTTGGCTCAAACTTCTTGGCATTCTCTACAGAATCATAAATCAGGCCAAAACCAGTGGATTTACCCCCTCCAAAATGGGTGCGGAACTTGAAAACAAAGATGGCATTTGTATCCTTGACTTCGTACATCCTTGCCAGTTTCTCCTTCAGTTCAGCCTTCATTATGAGAAGAACAAAAACCAGATTAAATAAAGCTAGAGAAAGCATATACTGAAAAACTAGAAGAAAACGTGAGATCAGAAAAACATTATGATGGTATGAACATGAAGGCTAAAACAAAAAAGGGTTGTTAAACTGGAACTGAGCAACCAAATATCAAAATCAAAACTAAGCTTCAGTTCGGATTGATAACAACAATAGCAGTGCAACAAAAGCAATAGCAATAGTTTAAACTGCGCAAACACAAAATTACTGAATATCAATTCCAGTAATTTCCACAAAATCAAAACAGGGGAAGCAAACAATGTTAAACCTTGGAGACGTTTGGTCTTCCTGGATGCAAAACATCGATGACCTGTGAATTCAAGAGAAGAACATCAGACTAGACGGGATCTGCTATTCAATATATTTGGGTTGGAAATGAGGGATCTAGTTAAGCAAACAAGAGTAGACAAGTAGGAAGACTGACGAATTGCTTCCTGGAGAGAAGACGATTTGTCATGAACTTCCTGGTACGGACGGTCACGGCTTTGTTGTCGGCCATTGCTCTCCTCTCTTCTCTTCTCTTCTCTTCTCTCTTTCTGGCTGCGCCTCCTCTGCTCTTTGTTTCTCTTCACACTGGTTTAGGGTTTGTGGGATCAAATAGACATAGTGATGTACATTGGGCCAATCTTCGACTAAATGACCCAGACCCAGACCCAAACCCTTCCAAGTTTTACACAATAGCCCATTGCTCGTGGGCCTCTTTTGGAGAACACCTGCCCCATTTTCTTTTATGGGCCTTCTACAAAATTTAAAATTTGAGGTGCATGTCTTGTTACCGTTGGTATTCAAGGTGTCATTAGAATCAAAATTGAAGGGGATTTAAAGATCATAATTGAGTCTAATAACAACAAAATCAAGATTCGTTGAAGAAACAAGTTTGTTGTTCAAGAGTTTTCTTAGTGTTTCCAATCAATTACATTCACTCATGTTTTTGATGAACCGATACGATTGCAGATATCGGTCACTCCTATTAGCATGTTATTAGACGAGGATTGAAAAAACCCCTTCTCGTATCCTGTATGTTTACTCCATACATGGCAGTGCACCCCCCTCAACACTAATTACAAGGCTCGTGTTATATTTATTCTTTTTGACTGCAAAATATGGTGTTTATAGGGACGCATTCTGTTGCAATGATGTGTACATTATTATCTGTGTATGTAAACAAGTGATCTTTAAGAAAGCTTCTTCACACATGATGATGATGATACATAGAAAGAAACTGTTCCAGCTCCTTCACAAACATCAAATATGGGATAATTCAACTTTTATGCTGACCCAGATTCATGAGTCCAAGCCCCTCTCCAGTGCTTAGTACAACATTGCAACATGGATCCCCATCTACCCCAAAACTTTTCTCTCTTTGTTTCTGATGGAACTCAGTGTCTCCTCTTGTTATTTCCTGCATGTGATCGAATCATTATGAATTACATTCTTAAGAGCAACGGAGTACATGAGAGAAAAACTAAATGACAGACATATCTGGAGATACTAAGCTTTAGGATATACTTAATAGGGAGACATACCATGGAAGCTTAAAAGTATCTTTCCACCATCCCTGCTTTGTGCAGTTTGCAACTATCTTATCCAACTGTATAATTATCTCAGAGAATGTTGGCCTGCAATAAGGATCTGGATTCCAACATTCCTCAATCAACCTGTATACACATTAATGAAGTATATAGAGCATTATCATTCCTTTATCAAAAATAATGGGAAACAGGTTAAACATTATTGAGTTAGAAGAGATATCCCACATTGTCATATGCTTGATAAGAAATTACAATTTACAAGTGTTCAACAGCACCGGAGCACCCTCAACATTCAATATCTCAAGCCAGAGGTATGACTTTAGATAGAATGCATTATATTTGTACGAAAAGAATTGCATTGTTCTGAAAAAGAGAAATCCTTGTTTGTCCAAATGATGGGAGTGACTGAGATCATTTGTATCTGGCAAATGTACTGGTGATTTTATTCCATGAAGGATCCAACAAAATAATAGCAGATTATAATTTTATCTTCCTTCCAAGAAACAATTTGAAACCAAGAACAAATTAACCAGGACTTTCTAATCTGTTTTTGCAAAGAAAAGCATATACATATGATAAACAGGATACTAACTAAACATTCTCCAGGTGCCAGCGCGTGCACGGTCAACCTTTTTAATTATTGCATAGCTATTGTAATTCGTAAAAAAAAAAAAAATATTCATCGTTTCCCAATAATGTATACGAAGTAAACAAATTTTAACTGAGAAATTAGAAATCAAACTTACTCTTTTAGTGCAGAAGGATAAGTTTTTGACTTGGTTCTCATTGGCGGTCTTTTTCCTTCTAAACACATCATTCTCAAAGCCTCTTCAATAGGCTTGGGATGGAATGGATGTACACCCTCAATCATCTATGCCGATATAAAAACAAATGGGAAACAGGAAGTCAAGACTTTATGTACAACCAGTAGATAACTAAGAAATTAGTCCAGAAAAGAAACTCCACAAGGTAAAAAATAAACACCATCCGCAAAGTGCCCCAAAACTACCAGTTTTCTATAATTAGAATTAAAAGCCAATGCCTCAAAAGGGTTACATAAGTCATATATGTTGAACGTGCAATGAGCAGACAACACAAGCTGGATGAGACACCAATGAAATTTTTTTTTTGGCAATATGCATCAATGAAATTGAAAATTCATTCGAATTGCTAAACTGGCAATGTATAATTCTGAGAACATGACGACAGAAAGGAGATTACCTCATATAATATGAGACCGAAATAATATACATCCACACTTCTGTCAAAAATTTCATCTTTGTAAATCTCAGGTGCCACATAGAGACCTACAGAGCAGAAGAAAAATTATAACTCAAAACCATAATGAATATATTCAGATGAGGCTCAGTTACGCAACTTACTTGAATGACCATTGTCTGCCCAAGGCTGTGCCAGCTTTGCTTTGTCAGGAGAAATATTTGACAACCTTATCAACCCAAATCCAGTTATCTTCAAATGACCTCCATTATCAAGCAAAATATTTCTGGCACCTTACCAAAATTTCGAATATTAAAGAACAGCACATCCCAACAATAACAGACAGAATTCAACAGGCAATTGTTACAGAGATTAAATCAACTTTGGCAGTTGGTTGCCTTACTTTGGCTTTAAGTCACAGTGGATTATCGGGTCTGGTTTACATTCGTGAAGATAATTCATGCCCCTGATAATTAACAACAATAAGTAACAAAAATGTTAATATATGAATCATATGATAGACTAGCTGCAGAACAGCAGAAGCATTAGAAGGAACAACAAACTTGAGTAACTTAAACATACGACATGTGAGGATGTCTATTACAATGGGACCATAAGGCCATTTAAATAATGGCTGGAAAATACATCTCACATGCCTTGCAATGTCAACAGCAAATCTCAGTGCTTTTGATGGAGATAATCGTCCTTTCTTTTGAAGATAGCTTCCTAAGTCACCCTTAAAGATCACCATCCAAGAATAGTCAATTCATGGTTAAGATATATAAGTGGCTTATGCAAATGCGCTTGGGTGTGCAAAGAGAGGTATATCTTACTTTTGGATGATATTCTACAACAATCATCATGGGTATATTCTGCGTAACAGCACCAACAAACTGAACAACGTTTGGATGCCGAACCTTCTCTAGCAACGTCAATTCATTGTTGAAAGCATTTCTGAACAATTGAAAGAAAATTATCAAAAGGTATATCATAAAAACTGGTAGAAATCTACAATAGAAAGCTGTAACATGTAAAACAAATTCTTGATTGGCACAATCTTAGGTAAGTAAGGGGATCTGAGCACATACATGCTTTCAGGGTCTGAGTAGCTTTCCTTGTCTAGTATCTTTACAGAAACCTTTGTACCGTTCCACTTAGCCACTTGATACGTTCCCTGTCGAGGTAGATGGAAACCATATACATGATCAGGCATCAAGAAAACATGAACTTTGACATATCACTGTCTACTTGATAGGAGGCAATACATAAACTTGCAGGAGAGCAGGAATCTGAAAATAGTGGAGAAAAGGGGCAACCTTTGTGATTCCATCACTCTTCCGAACTTGAAGCTCTAATGGATTGAGCTCATACTCTGGAACTTCTCGAGGATTTGCAACAGTCATTGGCGTCTTCCTGGATTTCTAGAGTAATGGGACAAATACCAATTTGTTAATCTCCATGCATATGCAGGCAGCACGGAGTTTGAAATTAGAGAACAAAGTGTACCGGAATTTTGGCTCCCCGTGCCTTGAGAATGTTGTACACATCTGTATTCCCATAATACCTGGCGTCAGCAGCTGCCTGTCCACATATTGAGAACAGCATCGGATTTAAAACACCAAAAACGAACTCATAGATAATTCCAAACATTACAACAATTTTTGAAGGTTGAGCCTTTTTAACCAAACTACATATGATTGGTTTAACCAAGAATGAAAGAGAGAAAGAGGGAAAGAAGTAGTACGGTACTGCCCCAGCGATCGCGAGCATCGATGTTGGCCTTGCGGGTGAGCAAGAGCCTCGCAACGTCGACGTGGCCCTCGCAGGCGGCGATGTGCAGCGCCGTGCGGCCATCCAAGTCGATGCTGTTGACGTCAATGCCTTGATTGAGAAGGTCCTCGACTCCGCTGACGTCGCCGCGGCAGGCGAGGAAGAGCAACTGCATGGTCGAGTCGAGATTCTCCGGCACGGAGAGCTCGAGGTCGTCCTCGCTGGGGCAGCGGCGAATGGGGTCGAGAGAGGACTGGCGGCCGAAGCTGAAGCGGAGGTTGTTGCGGCGCGGGTCGAGGGAGGATTGGCGGCTGAACCGGCGGCTGAGGTTGCGGTGGAGGGAGCCGGTGGAGAACTGGCGGGAAATGCCACGCTTGAGTTGCGCCGCGATGTTCTCCATTTTGGCGCAAGCAGCTGGCTGTTGTTGTTGTTCGACACGATTGTGGTGATGCTAGAGACAGTGGATCATCATCGTCGTCGTTGTTTTGGCAACGGGTTCGGATCGAGAGCTGTAACGGGAGTGGGAGAAGCTCTCGATGCCGATAGAGAGAGAGAGAAGCGAAAAATGGAAGGAGGGCGTCAGAAAAGAAAACAAGGACGGAGAAGAGAGAGAGAAATGTGTCTTCTTTTTTAACTAACGGTGGTGTGCTCTCTGTCTCCAGTTTCCATACACTGGTGCGCAAAAGCCTCCTCCTCCTCTAGTTTTTTTTATTTTTTATAAATCCATTTCTGTAGTTTTCACACAGATAACGCGGCAAACGCCCATTTGGTGTAGTAACCGACGAGGGAAAAGTAAGAGCAGGTAGGTAGAGAGTACTGTGTCTTGATTTGGAGAAGAAAAAGTGGGAATTACGTTGAGAACGACAGGCTTGTTCTTATGGATGTGCAGAGATTGAATTATTTAGAAATGATGGAAGATTGGAAGGGAATGGGGTGATGAATCATGAGAGATCCAGAGCGTAAGTCAGTCCACTGTCCCACTTGCAGGTCAACCCGGCCGACATAGTTTTTTTCTTTTATACGAACAACAAGGATGAGCTTCCTTGGATGGGATTACCTAACTAATCACACACAAAATTTAAATGGTTTGATGGAATGAAGCCATGCTATTGCCATTTGATACGTATACACTACACAGATGGTAGATGAAGCCTTTGTCCTGCATCATAATATCATATAAGGGATATCAGATATGTCATTGCCATTTTGGTGGGTAATTAAGTTGAGGATAACGAGGGTTGGAAGGAATGACAAGGTATTGGTTGCGTGGATTCTCCGTCTCACATTTCACAAGTCCTTTATTGGTAGTTGCCGAGTATTTGGATCATATATTACATTGGTAAAAAGTGTCAATATCTAGAGAGTAAAGAGTATGTATCATCACGAGACCGACTGTTAGATACTTACGACTTACAAAAATGTAAGATCTTAAATCAACAGAGTTTTATTACTCTCGAGTAGCTTTTAAATCCAAATGTTAGTTGAGTTCCTATGTAACACACATACGGTTTATCATCATCATTTCATTAAATAGACACTATTGATTCTAATTCTAATAACGACAACATCTTAAAGAATTTTCGGAGAAATGTATCATTTAAAAGAAAAAAAACGAATTTCTCCTCGGACAATTTCTCTTTTGTGGCTAACACCATTTATTGGACCTACCACTCTACCAGACCACAGAGGCAGAGAGAGAGCCCAGAGTCCAAGACCCATCAAAATTCTATTGGGCTGGGACCACCGAAGAATTAAGAAGCTGACATGTAGTACCGGATGCGCAGACGTCTACTCATCATTTTGACGACTCTCTGATGGCGACAATCTCATCAGCTCCTCCTCCTCTTCCCTCTCTGTCTTCCTCTTCCCGCCTCTGCTTTGCCTCCCCCGAAACTCTCGCGTTTCCTCCTTCAAGTTCGCGATCCGTAAGTCACACCCACCACTTCAACAAGCTCATCGTCTCCGCTTCTTCTAGAAGCATCGACCGAACCCTCCCCGATAACAACGGCTCTCTCCCTCCTTCAACCCCCAAGTATATTGTTCATACATGCACTCATATTTTGTGTATTTATTGATTAGTGTGTTAGTATCTGTATCAATCTAAATTATTTGATATCGAGCAGGGGAGTGAGGAGGCATGCAATCTCAGTGTTCGTCGGGGACGAAAGCGGAATGATTAATCGGATTTCAGGGGTGTTTGCAAGGAGGGGATACAACATCGAGTCACTTGCTGTTGGCTTGAACAAGGACAAAGCCCTCTTCACCATTGTCGTTTCTGGCACCGATACCGTCTTACGCCAAGTCATTGAGCAGCTTCACAAGCTCGTCAATGTTCTCAAGGTTCGAAATCCCAAATGTATATGTTCTTCTCATTTCTGCACCATTTTCTGTTCAACTGTTTGTTTTACTCCTCTATTAATCTAATAATGTTTAGGTTGAGGATCTCTCTAGTGAACCTCAAGTAGAACGTGAGCTAATGCTTATCAAAGTAACTGCACATCCAGATTACCTTGCTGAGGTACTTACTTCCTTATGTTGTACATCGCAACCTTTCCTCAAAGTTTTGATATTTTTTCTGTTTCTAATGATTATCTGTCTTGTGATTGTTTCTGGTTTGCAGATCAGGTGGATAGTGAATATCTTTAGAGCTAAAATCGTGGATATCTCAGACCACTCAGTAACCATTGAGGTACTCATTTTTCTGCAGGCATGCCTTTTGAGAGCAAAAGAATCTCCATTATGTCATGGACTGAAAATGGTTCTTGCATTCGGATATTTATTGATCAAGTTTTGTGACTGAGTTACTAGGTTTTTTATGATGATACAGGTGACAGGAGATCCTGGGAAGATGGTTGCTCTTCAAAGAAATTTAAGCAAGTTTGGGATCAGGGAAATTGCCAGAACCGGAAAGGTGTGAACTTCAAAGACCATAGACATCAATTTTAGTTGTTATCTTCTACTTCTAATTAGTAATTAGTCACACATTTTTACTGATATATTTGATGTGTCAACATCTTTAATCTTTCCTGCTTGTAGATAGCTTTGAGGAGAGAAAAGTTGGGTGCTTCTGCTCCATTTTGGCGCTATTCAGCAGCTTCATATCCAGATCTTGAGAGAAAAGTGACTGTTGATGCTCTTGCAGGGGCTGAGAATAGTGTTGTCAATCCCGAATCTGATACATCTTCTGGGGTACATCCTTCCTCAGCCTATAGAAAGTTTCTGCTTTATATTTTATTTATTTATTTTGGTTTCCTCTACATTTTACAATGGGATTCTAGTATGAGGTTGCTCCTTTTCCCTCATAAATAGAGTGGAACTGTGGAAAAATAAAGTGGGACTTTATACTGTTTTGAATATATAACTTGTTATAACATTTCAATGTAATAAATAGGATTCATGTTGAACTATATTGTCTTGCGTGGAACCCCATATGGCACTAATCTGTAAAATTTAATAAGGTAGTATTGCCTAACCGTATCCATAGAGTATATGGCTAAACTAGGTGGATGCACACAATACCTATGCAGAAACAAAGAATGTCTTCAGACTTAACTGTATCTTATTCAAGACGTTATCAGACTTTAGCTTTTGTAGCTGTGTTATTTGCTTATCTCTGTCATGATTTCACTGCATGACTATACCACTTTTATCTTCATAATCAGTTATATGTTCTTATGGTATAACAGCAAGTCAGTTTTGACCCATAGATTGATCTATCTCTGTTTTGTTTCTGAAGGGTGATGTTTATCCTGTGGAGCCTTCTGGTACCGCTAGTGTCAATCAAATCCTTAATGCTAACTGGGGTGTTCTCAATGATGAAGATGTAAGTAAGAGATCTTATTACTGTTCCTAAATAGTTTTAGTTTTTTCTTTTCTCTCTTTCAGTTGGATGCAAGTCATACACCACAGCAATCACTGAATTGTGTTGAAATGTATTGAAACTGTTCACGAAAGTGTGGTCCACAAATACTAGATAATATTATTTTCTGAGAAGTTAGAATAGCTTACCCATCAAGTGTTTTTTTTATGAATGTAATTTGTATGCTCATTTCCTAATTTCTTTCATAAATTAAAGCCATTTTCTTTTTTGTATTGAGCTACTCTCTACAGACAAGTGGACTTCGATCACACACTTTATCCATGCTTGTAAACGATGTTCCTGGGGTTCTTTACATTATTACGGGCGTTTTTGCCAGAAGGGGTTATAACATTCAGGTATATCTTCTTACACTGTTATTATCTTCTTTTACTTCATCTTTATTTTTCTGCCCAGAAATTAAAAGGAAACATTGCATATATAAATAATGATCAAATGCGAAGCTAGACTAAAGTCTGGCCAGTTAGAGGAAAGCAGCCGCGTTTACTACAGTCGAGTGAAAAGTAGCAACTTCTTTAGGGTGAATGTTCTTGACATTTTGTATAGGATAAGGAAAAACTGAAACGCCAATTTGAATCATGATCAAGAATCTTGGAACACTTGTCTTAACTCTATTTAATCAAGTATAGTTTGACAATTTAGAATTAAGAGTCCAAAAATGTTGGACACTCCATTCAGAAAAGGTTTAATTTTGGCCGACATATTCTCCTTTCTATCTTCCATTCTATTTCAAGGGTTGGTTATCTATTTAACTAGGCTGATTTTTTTTTATCAGAGTTTGGCTGTCGGCCGTGCTGAAGTTGAGGGGCAATCTCGCATTACTACTGTTGTTCCTGCTACAGATGAATCAATTAGCAAGTTGGTGCAACAGCTTTATAAGCTTGTTGATGTACATGATGTGAGTATGATTAACTATCTTGTGTTAAAATATTAGCAAGGCTTATCTGTTGTGGACGATGTAATGTATGAATATAATGCTATGCTATCTAGTTCATGTATAACAATGCATTGTCTGCTCTACACCACACTCTTTGTGGCTTACTGGTGACTTGTTCAGGTTCGAGATCTTACCAACTTGCCATTTGCTGAGAGGGAATTGATGTTGATAAAAATAGCTGCCAATGCTGTTGCTCGGAGAGACGTACTTGACATTGGAAACATCTTTAGGGCCAAGGCAGTTGACGTTTCTGACCACACTATAACCCTTGAGGTGAATCAGCCCTTCTCAAAATCTAAATTAATTAGAACTATGATTTCTTATTGGAATTTCGGATCCCTGTTGAATGCTCCCAAAAAGATTTTCTCATGTTTGTGGTATTTTCAATAAAGATTCAACCACCATTAGCACTGATCATCTTGATTGATTTGTATTTATCCAGCTCACAGGAGACCTGAACAAGATGGTTGCACTGCAAAGATTGTTAGAACCCTATGTGATTTGTGAGGTTTGTCCTGAAATCTTAGTCTCATCTAATATTACTTTTAAGTTTTAATATAGGGTAGGCTGTTTTGTTTAATAGGGCTTCATTCCTGCTTTTCAATATGCATGATCGTGGTTATGTTTGTGGGTTTTGCAGGTTGCGCGTACTGGAAGAATTGCTCTGGTGCGTGAGTCAGGGGTCGATTCTAGATATCTCCGTGGATATTCTCTTCCTCTTTAGTTTGACGAGCTGCAAGGGTGAATGTGAGTGAGTTATAAATGCGTGCTAGGCAATATGCATATTTCTTGTACATGCATGTCACTGAGACATTGAGAGTAGAATTACGACATGCAGATTTATTGTGCTCAAAATTTTGTTGCAGATCAACTTTTATAGGTCATGTTATACTGTAGTCTTTATGTTTATTGTCATAATTATTTCCTGACACACGGTTAGCAACAGACTCTAGTCTAGACAGTTTCTAGTTTCTCCAGTTTGCCTGTATGTACAGCACAGCAGTTAATTATGGGGAAACTGCACCCACCAGTTAGCCAACGCGACCTATGAAGATGAAAATTATGGGGAAACTGCACCCACCAGTTAGCCAACGCGACCTGTGAAGATGAAAAACAGAGCTGCTACTAGAGCATTTGATCCTAGAGTAGGACTGTAGGAGACTCCAGCACGTACATATACTCCCCCATAATTTATATTGCCTGCTTGTTACATGGCAATTGACAATGGTAATGGTAATGTTGAGGCTCATGAGGAGTGATGTCTCTGTTCTCTGTTTTCTCAAACTGAGAAAGAAATGAAAGCTTTGCCTATATGCTTGGGATGAGAGCAGAAGAGAGGAATTCAGATGAAGCCGGATGAAGTTTTCATCCGTAATGCTAGAATCTACTACTATAACCAGATACTCTCGACCAGAAGTTAAATGGACAACACCGTACGGTATGGATCAGAATCCCTAAATCGTTGCATTTTCCTAAGCAGACATTGTTGCTTGTTCTTTGGTTTCTTATTCTAACAACAGACATCACCAATTTGTGGATAGAAAGATATCGGACATATATGAATTTCAGATTGAACATACATGGTCGTTGATAGACTCTTCCTGCGTATGTAATCTAGTTCAGCATATTCGAAGTAGTATAAAGGTTTCTGTGTCTGAGTGTGACATGAAGATAGTGGTAGCTAAGTTTAGACCATATATATAAACACCAGCTATATTCATCAACTTGATTTGAAAGTTCTCCAGAAGAATTAGCTTCCAGACCTTATTAATGTACTGGAGTACAAAGTGGGCATGTATACTTATACATCCATGAATACGATAATGATACAACTCGCGCAATACATCATTACAAGATAACTGGTAATAATACAACAAATATATTAAGGCTCACGAACAAGTTGGGAACAGAATTCGATCATTCCTGGGAGACAACAACAACTTGCTTCCCCACATTTCGACCTGCAAAGAGGCCAACCAAAGCCGATGGAGCGCTCTCAAGGCCTTCAACCATATCTTCTACGTACGTAACCTTCCCTTCTTTAATGTGAGGCAGAACCATTTCAAGAAACTTGTCATACAGATGATAATAACTAAAAGCAACAAAACCTTGCATCCGGACCTCTTTGGCGATCAGTGACGTTAAGTTGTGCACACCTTCAGGCTTTTCAAGGTTGTACTGTGAGATCATCCCGCAAACTGCAATTCGGCCACGGGATCTCATGTTCAATAGCACTGCATCAAGCATCTTTCCTCCAACATTCTCATAGTAAATATCGATACCTTCAGGGAAGTACCTGGTTTTAAAGCAAATGACACATATCAGACTAGGACTAGCTGTAAGAAAAGAAAGACAATGCGGGAAGTCCAGTATGTATATCTTTCTCTCTAAAGAATAATGACCTTTTCAAAGCTGCATCCAAGTTGGATTCCTCTTTATAATTGAAAGCCTCGTCAAACCCAAATGTGTTCTTCAGCAAGTCCACCTTAGTTACAGAAAGATATACTGTTAAAGCTGGAGAGAGTGGTAAAACTGTGATGCAAAAACTAATATATATCGTAGTTGGCATTGATAAGAAAATAGCAATGACTGACGGAAGACCTTTTCTTTGCTTCCAGCACTTCCAACAACATAGCAACCCATGAGTTTGGCAAATTGGCCAACAAGTTGACCTACTGCTCCAGATGCTGCCGAAACATAGACCGTCTCTCCTTTCTTAGGAGAGCAGATCTCATAGAGACCAGCAAAAGCAGTAATTCCAGGCATACCTGCAGAACAAAGATGAGCCTTAAGCATCAAGCCTGAAGCAGGCAGATATATATACAAGGATATTGGAAGTCATACCAAGAATTCCAGTATAGTAAGAGAGAGGAATAGAGGGGTCTTGGTGAATCTTAAAGAGAGACTGCGTTGCTGTGATAAGACTGTACTCTTCCCAGCCAGTAATCCCCCAAATGAAGTCGCCCTGCTCAAACTTTGGATCCCCAGATTCCAAAACTCTAGCCACTCCAAATCCGGTTATAGGCTGCACGTACATATAAATCAAATTTGAGTAACAACCATGGAACTGAAAAATAACAGAGTGAGAGAGTACTGACGGAACCGGGACGGAAAGTATCGACGTATGAAGTTTCGCGTTTGGTCATTCGGCCTCTCATGTAAGGATCGCAGGACAAGTAGAGATTCTTGACGAGCAGCCCTGTGGAACCTTGTGGCAGCTTCAGTGAGGTTGTAGAGGTCCTCAACTCCATGTCGGATTCTTTGGGGAAGCCGGTGACATAGTCTTTCAGTATCACCTGCGTGTTGCTCATCACTTGACACTCGCTCGCCATTGCTACTTGCTCTTCAGATCAAATTCCCCTCCAATGCTTTGGTCAAACTATAAACAACTTCGCCAAAACAAAAAGAAAACTATAAACAACTTTGCCAAAGGTGGGCTGGGCGAAACCTAGAAGAAGTGGGCCTATGCCTCAATGAATAAAATAAATCATCATGGAGCATGCCTCAATCATCATGTGGTATTCCTCATTTTCATGTGTCACTCTTTCTGGAAGCTTTTTAATTCTGTTGCCCTAAACTCATTTTCTAAGTGTTATATTCAGTTCCTGACCAAGGAAATTTTAGTCTTAGTTAATTAATCTTGGATGTAAATCTAATCACCTTTGAATGTAAATTTAATAGTGTGAAGTATTGTTTTTAAGTTAAGTTATTTTGTTTTCAATCATTAGATTTACATTAAACGGTGGTTGACCATGAGAAAAAACAAGTATGGTGTCATTTCAAACATTGGCGAGCGCATAAGTGCATTCATTTCTTCTTCTCAACATTAGATCGCAGTCACACACCCGTCTTTCTCTTCATACTTGATATTAATGTAAGTACCATCGTGAAAATCATACCACATTTATTAAGATCACACAGCTCTCGTCAATACACAACAGGCAATATCCGAAGCAGGCTAACCATATACCTGATACAAGTTCTTAACATACACCCAGGTGCACGTACTGCAGATGCCCTTCAACAACTTAACATAAAAACTAAACATTCGGACTTGATAAGTGGGATGGTTCTAGGCAGATTAGTAATCACTCCCTGGAAACTACAACCACCTGCTTTCCCACATTGCGGCCGGTTAGGAATAGATATTGGAGAACATTCACAACCTCAATTAAGAGAGTGATTTACTCAATCCCAGGTTCAATCACAAGAGTGATTTCATCCATTATTCCAAATAGATTTGGATAGTTTTGATTCTGTAATTATAGGCTTTATTCTTCCTTATTTCCTTCTGTAAATCTCAACCACTGTAGCCTATATTATGTACACAATGTAATCAGTTTTGATTAAGGGAAATACATTTCTACAATAGAATTTCATCATTCCTGGGAGACAACAACAACTTGCTTTCCTACATTTCGACCAGCAAAGAGTCCAACCAGAGCCGATGGTGCGCTCTCGAGGCCTTCAACTACATCTTCTACGTACGTAACCTTCCCTTCTTTAATGTGAGGCAGAACCATTTCAAGAAACTTGCCATACAGATGATAATAACTAAAAACATGAAAACCTTGCATCCGGACCTCTTTGGTGAGCAGAGACATTAAGTTATGTAAACCTTCAGACTTCTCCAGGTTGTACTGTGAGATCATCCCACACACTGCAATTCGGCCGCGGGATCTCATGTTCAATAGCACTGCATCAAGCATCTTTCCCCCAACATTCTCAAAGTAAATATCGATACCTTCAGGGAAGTACCTGTTGTTAAAGCAAATGACACATATCAGATTAGGACTAGTTGTAAGAAAACACCGACAATGCGGGAAGTCCTTGTAGTATATCACTATATCTGTAGAGAACAATGACCTTTTCAAAGCTGCATCCAAGTTAGATTCTTCTTTATAATTGAAAGCCTCGTCAAACCCCAAAGTGTTCTTCAGCAAATCAACCTGAAGTCACATAAATGATATACACTGTTAAATAAAAGCAGGTAAACAAGTAGATCGAAAATAGTGAAACCTGTAATATGAAAACTAATATCGTAGTTGGCACTGATAATCAAATATCAATGACTGAAGGATCACCTTTTCTTTACTTCCAGCACTACCAACAACATGGCAACCAATGAGTTTGGCAAATTGGCCGACTAGTTGACCTACTGCTCCAGATGCTGCGGAAACATAGACTGTCTCTCCTTTCTTTGGAGAGCAGATCTCATAAAGACCAGCAAAAGCAGTAATCCCAGGCATACCTGCATAACAGAAGGTATACAGTAGATGAGAGTTAAGCATCACGCCTGAAGCAGGCAGACATTTTCTGCTATAGTTAATTCTTTGATGCTGAAGCAATTTCCTTAATACTAGTAGCAGACGACACTAAGTTGAACACAGACAGGAATGTGGTCACTATAAGATGTCTTAGGATTGACATATATACTTTGGCATCATACTAGATCGATGTTACTTGTAGATTTGTAGGCAGCTGGACATTAAACTGAGCAGATAGAAAAGAAAAGTAGAAGAAGTTAACTAGTGCATTCTGAAGCAATTATCGAATACGTGCAACCAGTGACACAGTCATACAAAGATATTCAATGTTTAAAAGATACAAGAGAATTGAAGGCATATACCGAGAATTCCAGTATAGTAAGAGAGAGGAATATTGGGGTGTCGGTGAATCTTAAAAAGAGACTGGGTTGCAGTGATGAGACTGTACTCTTCCCAGCCAGTATGACCCCAAACCAGGTCGCCCTGCTCAAACTTTGGATCCCCAGATTCCAAAACTTTAGCCACTCCATATCCAGTTATAGGCTGCGCATATAAATTAAATATGAATAACAAGTACCACCATGAACTGTTAATTGAAAAATAACAGAGAGAGAGTACTGACGGAACCCGGATGGAAGGTGTCGACCCAGGAGGCAGTTTCGTGTTTGGTCATTCGGCTTCTTATGTAAGGATCACAGGACAAATAGAGATTCTTGACGAGAACCCCGGTGGAACCTTGTGGCAGCTTGAGTGAAATTGTAGAGGTCCTCAGCTCCATGTCGGATTCTTTAGGGAAGCCGGTGACATAGTCTTTGAATATCACCTGCTTGTTGCTCATCTCGCTCGCCATTCCTACTTGCTTGCTGTTGAGATCAAACTGCTCAATGCTTTGGTTGCCATTTCGATGAGTGATCAGCTGTTATTTACACACACAGATATGGACAAACGACAGGAATGCACCAAGATGTGGCAGTTTTATTTAATGTCCTCTTAGCGACTTTGCTTCCAAGCAGAGAAGCCAAGTCCATTTCGGACACACTCCATTCCAGTAATAGGGGTTCTCACACTTCACCCGACGACGTTGGTGCTTACGTTTCATTTGATGTCCCCTTAGCGACTTTGCTTCCAAGCAGAGAAGCCAAGTCCCATTTCGGACACACTCCATTCCAGTTAGGGGTTCTCACACTTCACCCGACGACGTTGGTGCTTACGTTTCATTTGATGTCCTCTTAGCGACTTTGCTTCCAAGCAGAGAAGCCAAGTCCATTTCGGACACACTCCATTCCAGTTAGGGGGTTCTCACACTTCACCCGACGACGTTGGTGCTTACGTCATCCCTCTACTTACTTACGAGGCCCGACCCGACCTAACCCAGCCCAGCGGCCCCAGCTGTATCTGATGCATTCACCTGCCAACTTACACATGCCCAATATGCCCCCAACAACAAAAACATAAAGAACTTTGCAGCAGAACACGAGTTTATTCCCTTGTCTTCTGTTCTATCAATCTCCTAGTATTAGTGGTATTCTTCATTTTCTTTTCAGCAACTACTGTAGGTTGCATTATGCGTTATTCTTTTGGAAGTTTTTTAATTGTTTTAATTTTATGTCTTATATTTTTCATTTATACATACAAGAATGTTGTCATTTCGAAAATTGGAGAATCCATAAGTGCATTCAAATCTTCTTCTCAATATTAGATCACACACGGCCTTTCTCTTCATACTTGATAATAGTATAAAACATGCTACATTTATTAGGATCAGACAGTTCTCCTCAACATAAAATGCAATATCCAAAGCAAGCTAACCATATACCTGATACAAAGTTCATTACATACACCAAGGTGCACTGCAGATGGGCTTAAACAACTTAACATAAAAGCAAATGACTCGGACTTCAGAAGTACAGATGGAGCCGGATTAGTAATCACTCCCTGGAAACTACAACAACCTGCTTTCCCACGTTGCGGCCAGCAAAGAGCCCAATTAGAGCCGCAGGAGCGTTCTCAAGGCCTTCAACTACATCTTCCACGTATGTAATCTTCCCTTCTTTTATGGCAGGCAACACTGTTTCAAGAAACTTTCCATACAGATGATAGTAACTGAACACCAGGAAGCCTTCCATGCGGACCTGCTTAACAATCAGAGACATCAAATTATGTATGCCTTCAGGCTTCTCCAAGTTGTACTGAGATATCATCCCACACACTGCTATTCGCCCTTTCAGCCTCATGTTTGGTAGCACTGCATCAAGCATCTTTCCCCCCACATTCTCAAAGTAAATGTCAATACCATCAGGAAAATACCTGCAGGTTAGCCAAAAACAACTTTAAACAAGATGTATATTCCCAAAATAAGGTACACATGCACAGCATGAGACCAGACACTTTGTTTTCCCCTTATTAATGCCTGTGGAGGGTTTGTACCTCCAAATCCAATATTGGAAAAACTAACCAGTCTAGTGTCACTATAATTAGAATAAACAGAGATCCTAGACAAAGAAAAAGCATTAAGCATATTTTGGATTCCGACTGCTAAGAGATATATTACATTCTCACCTTCTTAAAGCTGCATCCAGGTCAGGTTCGTCTTTATAGTTGAAAGCCTCATCAAATCCGAATTTGTTCTTCAGCAGATCAACCTGAGATCCCAGAAATTGTATATCCCCATATTAACACAGTAGATAATGGGGTACGAAGTATTTTGAATATCAGGATATTCAGATATAGAAGGACACCATACAGGTCATCAGGTTCAGTCTATGTAGTATTTACAGTATTAGAGGCATAGATGAGGCGAAAAAACAATAGAACTGCTTTAGATTGAGTGCAGCAGCTACAAGAAAAGGCTAAATTGATAACAACACTCCTCTATTTGTATGTAGATAATTGGTCACCATAATAGTACTTCCCAATAATAGTACATCTTCATCTTTGAATTCCAAGAATTTGGTACACATCACTCAAGAGACAATTTTTAAAAGACATCACTATAGACATACACATTTAACATAAATAATCATACAATTGAGTCAAAGATATGGTATCCCAACTAAAACATTCACTGATCTACGAGTACCAGTAACTAACCTTTTCCTTGCTTCCAGCACTCCCAACAACATAGCAACCTGTCAACTTTGCAAATTGGCCAACAAGCTGACCTACTGCTCCAGATGCGGCTGAAATGTAGACAGTCTCTCCTTTCTTAGGAGAGCAAACCTCAAAAAACCCAGCATAAGCAGTCATTCCAGGCATACCTACATAACATATGAATACGTCAGATGAGCCCAAACAACCAGTAGACTCCAACATGAGATCTCATGAGGTAACAATAAACAATATGCACAAAAAAATATTGACACAAGCTGTCAACTTGTGAGTATAGCATGAAACTTTTATGTTCTCTGCTCATACATGAAAAGGAGCTAATACAATCAGCTGCACAAAAAACTATTGCCCCAACTTAACTCAAGGGGTTAGGCCCTCAAGAGCTGCAAGGTAACTAATTGTGGCTAATCAAATCTATAAGTAACACAAACCAGTTTGTTAGTTACAAAAAAGTAGAAAGCAGGAGAAGTAGGCAATACCGAGAAGTCCAGTATAGTAAGAGAGAGGCACATCAGTGTGGTGAATTTTAAACAGAGACTCTGTGGCAGTGATGACACTATATTCTTCCCAGCCAGTATGACCCCAAACCAAGTCGCCTGGCTTAAACTTTGGATCCCCAGATTCCAGGACTTTAGCCACTCCATAACCAATTACAGTCTGCAACATTCCAAATTTTCATAAATTAGCTGTATATATGCAAATCTCTGAATAAAGCACACACATTTTTTTTAATTCCAAATTATCTCATGCATTACAATCCCAAACCTGGAATTAAAAATCTCTCATCCACATGACCCAAAGAAGCGAATTTACAGAAAACATGATAAATAAAAGGGATCTGCTAGAAGACACCTGGCCGGGGTTGAAGGATTGGACATAAGAGGGCCTCTCGTGTTTGGTCATACGGGCGCGCATGTAAGGATCGCAGGACAAGTATAGGTTCTTGACGACAAGGCCAGTCGACCCTTGTGGAAGCTTGAGTTTGGCTGTGGACGTCCTCAATTCCATGTCGGATTCTTTGGGGAACCCGGTGACATAGTCTTTGAATATCACCTGCTTGTTACTCACTTCTACTCCGTCACTCGCCATTTTCAGCTTCTCTCTTTTCTCTCTCTGTGTCTCTCTACAACCGTAACTGAAGAAGATAAGGGCGATACGAGCAATATATGCCAGGAAATATAGTAATTACTGTAATTTCTTACCTTATCATGATGTCACAGCCCAGCTCTCTCTGGAATTTTCTATTTAGAATCAAAAGAAACGGTTGGACAATAAATTTCTCATTTTTGTCACGTTCGGTTTCTTCAATGAGAATCACAGTACGTAGCAAGGGCCGACGACGACGTCCCTGCTTACGCCAACAGTTCATTGCCGTCCTCTTGCACTTTGTTGTTACCATTTCTGGGGTACATGTTTCATTTTTTGAATTGTAAATTGCAATTCAATACAAACACAAGGTCCAGCCATCCTTGGAGCCACAACTTCTTCACCAGATCAAGATGACAGTGACTATAATTTAAGCAGATCGAACGAGAAACATGTAGCCATCTTTCATGTATGAAAGGTCCAAATACTAAACTCTACTTGTGCAACCCTCAGACTACATTTTTTTTATCTTTGCCGAAATGCCGAAATATAAAAATAAATAAATTAAGTTTCAGTTTCTCATGTAAGGTTTAGTTTCAGTTTCATTGAGACAAATCCATGGATGCAACTAGTCATTCATTCTCGGGAAACAACAACCATCTGCTTTCCTACATTGCGGCCAGCAAAGAGGCCAAGCAGAGCCGATGGAGCATTCTCCAGGCCTTCAACAACATCTTCAACGTATGCAATCTTGCCTTCTTTTATGTAAGGCAGAACGAATTCGAGAAACTTGCCGTAGATAGGAAAGTATTTTGCAACCAGGAAGCCTTCCATGCGCAGCTGTTTAGACACCAGATACATTAAATTATGTACACCTTCAGGTTGCACCACGTTGTACTGTGAGATCATCCCACAAACTGAAATTTGCCCTCCAATCTTCATGTTCGGTAGCACTGCATCGAGCATCTTTCCCCCAACATTTTCAAAGTATATATCAATTCCTTCAGGAAAGTACCTGGTACTTATGAATATAAACAAAATTGAGCATTTATGAGACTGTATATGCATGTAAAGGCCAAAACATAACGGAAAATACTGTATGTGGGAACATTACGTCAAACACATGAGGTCTTTACCTACACAGAAAGTCCCACCTCAACTCTATTATATGTGACCTTTCAATTTCTTAAGTTTCTTGTATTTGCTCTCTGTTTCAAGAGATTGGGATGTTTTTACTGATTTCTGATTACTTTCTACTATTCAAGGAAGGGAAGGGACATACATGTTGAAATACTTCTTCTTTCTTTGAAGTAAGGGCCCTTGTAGTTAGTGCTATCAATGGATTCTGATAATAAACCATATACTACTAACCTTTTCAAAACTGCATCCAAGTTAGGTTCTTCTTTATAATTGAAGGCTTCGTCAAAGCCAAACTTGTTCTTCAGCAAATCAACCTTAACACAAAAATGGCATACATTATATTAGAAAGGCAACAGGAAACAAAACAAGTCAATTCAAATAATACAATTCCCATGACTCTAACAACGTCACAGGATGCAGCTTTCTGTGCATTAAACAGTGTGCGCTACAATTCCAAAGGGCATAAGAATTCTTCCATCATAGAAGGCAGCAAAACCACAGGAACTACTTCTGTCAGTGCCGCATGTTAAAAAACAAAACAAAACAAGTATATCTAAACTAAACAAGTCAATATGTTTTATCATGAGGATAATGTATACTGATGATGACTAATATTTGTACTTAAGCACAACCGGTTCAGTACTTGGCAAACAGTACATATATGTGTTTACATACAACTGGGTCGCATCTCCGGAATCTAACTAAAACAACATTGATATCTTTTCTAAGAAAAAGAATTGATATTGATCATTGCTACCTTGTCTTTGCTTCCAGTACTCCCTACAACATAGCACCCGGTCAACTTGGCAAATTGGCCAACAAGCTGACCGACCGCTCCTGATGCTGCTGAAACAGACTGTCTCTCCTTTCTTAGGAGAGCAGATCTTGTAGAAGCCAGCATAGGCAGTCATACCAGGCATACCTACATAAAGCAAACACATGTCATGAGTCTTGAGTGCATTAAGCAGGAGTAGTGCAGGACATACATTGTGCATTACAGGATTAAAAATGAAAGATAAAAATTGTTGGATTAATTACGATGGATTTCTCCAACTCATTTAAGTAGAGAACAATGCTAAAAGCCAGAAAAGTTACTGCATGACCAGTGTGTCCAAGATCATTTGATGCTGAATAAGTTTCTTTACTGCCACACTACAAAACTAAATTTGAAAAGCAATGCGGAATGTGGATCGTGGAACACCAGTTTTGGAGGAAAAAAGAATATGAGAATTAACAAAAGCCGTCAAGCGTAAATGTCTTTGTTAAAACAAATAAGGATTCGGCACAAGATAGACTAGTCTCACCGTTCAACATCTATAAGAAGAAGCCAATACAATCATTGACAGACAAAGATAATGCACAATTTTTAGTTTCCAGCAGAACTAATTTTTCAGAAGAAGAATTAAAAAAGGGTGGTAATAGCAATAGAAATAATAGGGTCAAGGGAGGGCATATATACCAAGAATTCCAGTATAGTAAGAGAGACGAGGCACATCGGTGGTGGGAATCTTAAACAACGACGGAACGGAAGTGATGAGACTACTCTTCCCAGCCAGTCATTCCCCAAATCAATTCGCCTTGCTTAAACTTTGCATCACCAGATTCCAAAACTTTAGCCACGCCAAAACCGCTGATAGGCTGCATATATTTTATACTAAATAAGAAAATGATTTCCAATATATTACATACTAAATATGACTTAATTGAATTGGGTAATTCTCAGAACAAAGCAGCGTTCTTTTTACTGTTTTCATTGGATGAGTGGGTTTTAACATATCATAGCCGCAAGGAAGATAAATTCTTTAAAACCCAACAAGCTTAAAGGTTTGACATTTGAATTGAAAAGACAATATATGACCTGGCCGGGGTTGAAGGGATCCAAGTAGAGGTTCTTCACCAGAACCCCGGTGGAGCCTTCTGGAAGCTTCAGTTTGGTGGTGGTACTGACGACGGCCATGTCTGATTCTTTTGGGAATACAGCCGACACGTACTCCTTCAATATCACCTGCGTGTTCTTCACTTCTGCCATTGCTCTCCAAATGCAAATGTACGAATGTGCCTGTGTAGCTACAACACTATTTATTCAACCAATCAATCAATGAATGCGGTCCAATGCGAAATGGCCAGTTCATTTCTTCTCTTTAAGGAGTCTATAGCTCTCAGTTCCTTTTTCTGTGTTTCACAGCAAGACACTTATGTTAAAACTGAAGCCGTTTCTCACTTTTGCTTTCCTTCTATCAGTTCGGTGCCAAACCACGGGAATTCCTTTCCATAGAAAAGTCTCTCTCTCTTTTTTATGAGGATTTGAGGGTTTGATGAGGCTAATTAATCTTGATAATAGTGATCGGTATTCGGTGGTGTGTGCATACGTTATCTTCGATTTCTCCAAGTTATTGTCTGCTACTTCCATTTTGAAATTGATGCATAATTAGTAATTGGACTGAAAATGGCACAAATTGTTTCCAAAATCCAATTGTGTATTGTAACCAAAAAAAAGTAATCCAATTGTGTATGGCATACTATATAATCGGTTACAACACAATCTTTATTCTCTCAAGGAATCGACATAGTATACAATACAATATATGCTTCCCAGTAAAGATCGACAAGGTAATTTATTTACTAGCTATCAAGGATGTGGATTGATGAAGGAAGCTCGTTGATCGATCTGGATATATTAAGTTTGAGGTGGTGCAACTGCAACTACTTGCTTCCCAAAGTTGCGACCAGTAAAGAGTCCAACCAGTGCTGCTGGACCATTCTCAAGCCCTTCAACAATGTCTTCCACATACACTATTTTACCTTCCCGGATGTAAGGCAGCACAAACTCATAGTACTTGGGCACAATGTGATCATAATCGCGATGCGTAAATCCATGTATGTTGAGCCTCTTGAATGCAATCTGGAGCAAGTTTTTAAGTGGCTCAAACTCTGGAAGGTTGTATTGTGAGATCATTCCACACACAGCAATGCGACCATGATCTTTCATGTTGAGCAGCACTGCGTCAAGCAATTTCCCACCCACATGCTCAAAGTAGACGTCAATTCCTTCAGGGAAGTACCTTCATATATCCCACGTACAGTTGATTATATTAGTTCAACCAAGAGCAATGTGCATATATATATACGTACAGATTGACTGGTCTGTACGCACATATACGTATAATTTTATTGTTTGTGCTTAATGAATCGAATTACCTTTTTAAAGCGGCATCTAAATCATTTTCCTCCTTGTAATTGAAAGCCTCATCAAACCCCAACTTGTTCTTTAGTAGATCGACCTAACCGATTCAAGAATTAGTACTGATCGATCATTAATATACAGAGACCGGCAGGCAATTAGTAATAGTGTATGAGTTAACAACTTGTGGACTAGCTAGCTAGCAAGGTACCTTTTGTTTAGATCCGGCAGATCCAACAACATAACAGCCAGCCAACTTGGCGAATTGTCCGATGAGCTGACCAACTGCACCAGATGCTGCAGAGACCAACACCTTGTCTCCTTTCTTAGGAGGACACACTTGAGAGAATCCAGCATAAGCAGTCTTACCAGCCATGCCTGCATGTAGAATGGATCGAGGTTGATCATAATTAATGACTTTCAATTGATCGAGCAATGAGATTAGCCAGTTTACTTACCAAGAAGTCCGGTATAGTAAGAAAGAGGGACATCAGTGTGGTGTATTTTAACGAGTGAGGTTTCAGAGACGACGTCTGTGATGAGGCTGTACTCTTCCCATGTGGTTAACCCCCACACCAGATCACCCTGTTTATACTCTGGATGACTCGAGTCCACAACTTGAGACACACCATATCCACGTATTGGCTGCATCAATGCATAGATACACATATGGTTAAAAAAATTAAAAATTAAAAAACAGTGATCGATCATGAGGAACTACCTACGTGCACTTGATATATATAGATGCAATATTTGTATTTGCAAATTAGACTTACAGATCCAGGAGTGCAATAGAGGTATTTGTTCATTTTCTGCTGAGATTTCATGATGAGGAACCGCATCATGGGATCGCAGGACAAGTAGAGGTTCTTGAGTAGAACAGCATTGACGGTGTCTGCTGGAACCTTCAGACTTACTGTGCTATCAGTGGTGACAAACATGTCCGACTCTTTGGGAAAACCAGACACATAGTCCTTCAATATCACCCGCTTGTTCCTCGCTACTACTTCACCTGCCATTGCTAGCTAGCAGGCTAAGCTATTAACAATCAACTTCCTTTCGTTTCCAGATAAGTAAGAAAGTTCTTGGCAGTATTGTAGTAATATCATTACGAACCCCGTAGCAAGGTCGATGTTATATTTATAACATATCGGTGAATAGTTCCCAGTGACTAGTCCAATATATATGTATGAATTCAATTTTGTTTCAAACTTATCTCATGACTTTTCTTGTGAGGATAGCTAGAGGATTTCGCGCCATCTATACTCAAGCTAGCTGGAAGACGTAATTGCTTACATGATCGATTGAGGGGAACAGATACGTGGGATGATCATCGACCGATCATTATACTTGGCAGACCAAGTTTTGACCATAAGTAACCAAATTAGTAACATTCAATTATGTTTTAACATTCAAATTATTCATGATTTAGCTACACTTATGCATGACATGATGCATTTTGGCATATTAGCCAGCAAGGGCTAGCTCTGTATTGAAGAAGTGAACTGTTGTGCTTATTCCAGTCACTAACAACATCCGATCGAATGCCACCACCTGCTACATGCTTGATAAACAGAGTTTATATATATTCGGAACCTCAATTAGTATGCGTTTTATCCCTAAACCTAAAATGGCGTGTCACTTGGCATTTGGACTTCTTCTGGGATATTCTTAAGTTTGGTTAGTCTATCATTTATTTTGATAGCTAAACCGCATGACGTTTTTGTTTGTTCCCTTTTCATTTTAGGCAAATAATTGTTTATATAGCGTGTGTCAATTTATTTTTATCAATATAATCTCATTAATTTATGAGATTACATCGAGTTCAAAACTTAGAGCAATCAGATCATTCCGAACTAGATACCCAGACAACTCTGTTTACTAGATCTCAATGTAATTTTGGTTGTAAAGATCATTCTCATAATTTTTACTTTGTGATCAATTTGAAAAACATTGCTGTTTGCACCCATTTTTGGTAAATCGGCCCTTGAAATCTTGGCCGATAGATAAGGAAAATTTGGTGCTTTATTAGCAATATCTCAATAGAATTTCATAATAAAATTCTATTAGATATTAACCTATGGAGAAGAAATTAAAAAGGAAGGAAATAATGGCGATTTATCATAATTGCCGATATACAATCGAGGAAGGAAATGACGGCGATTTATCATAATTGCCGATATATAATCGAGGAGGGAAATAACCGAGATGTAATTGCGTTTGAAGGCATTGATGACAATATTTCATAATCAGAGACAATCAATTCCAACGAAGCCGCAAGAAGAAAGAAATAAACGTGTGATTAAGGAGAAAACAATACGGAGCATATCTTTGATTCAGTCATTAAGACCGAAATATTTATTTTATTTAATTGTTTTCTCCTTCCTTAATTTTTGTGTTTACACTTGTATATATTCGACCCTCAGCCTCATTGTAAAGGGTCCCCGACCAACACAAACAACACTCAAATACAAACTCTATCAAATTCTCTACGAATTTCTACAATATCAATCTTTTTATCCATGTTCTAGCATAGTTCTCTTTTTCTTTATCGCTTTCTTTACATTCTGCGCTTTATTTTCATGTCATTTCTCTTCCGCCTCTTTAAATTCATGCAATTTAATTCCTCGCAATTACTTTCCGCTCTTTAATTTCTGCACTCTAACTTTCTAGCCATTTCATTCTCTTTAAATTTCATGCAAATTAGATTTTCGTTCTATTAATTTTCGCACTTTATTTCTCGCAAACTTATACAAAAATCACAACAAAAAGAGGAGCAACATCGGTGAAAACGCCGAAAGTCCTTGCAACAAAGGCAAGAGAACCCAAAGACCGAGACGGTTCCTTCCTCGGCCTACAATCGCTTGGAAGAAGTCAGATCAGGCGCAAAATTAATCAAAACCTCGCTTGGCCAACAGGCCGCTAGTTGGCACGCCCGCGCAAATTTTGAAGGACGGTTGTTCTCAAGACCCTCGGCCTCTCTTTTAGGCCGAGACAATTTTTTGAGCAAACATCTTTTGGCACGCCCAGTGGGACCCGAATGTATTAGGTGTTTTCACAAATGAGTTTCTATGAGCCGACTTTAAACAACTCAAGTTCAATTTATGGTGCTAATGGGAGATACAGCTATGCTGCGTTCACCAGTTTTGTTGATCTTAGTAGCCATGCCTCATGGGATTCGGAAACCAACACAACGCAACCTCACTCTGAATCAAAATCGGCTTGTGAAAAAGAAGTTAATTCTCCAATCTTTGACAAGGAGATCGATTATTCTATACATGGTGAGCCTAAATTTGATTCCAACGTTCAGCCTTTGTATGGTTAATTTATAAAGTGGTTGAGTTTGGTCCAAATCCATGAGCCCAAACAACCGGTAGGAGAGCAAACCTCAAAAAACTCAGACTTACTGGTGTGGCCAAAACAGTAGCTACTGATCGATTGTTTGTTATTAAGAATATGGTTAATTTTTCTGTTTGGAAAGGTTATATTAAGTATAGTTAACTGATTAAGAAAGTAGCATAGATCAAGCAAATAGCTAATTATCTATATATTAAGCAAAGGTACGTTTGTAGTCCGCTAGCTGCGGTGTACTACTAAACGACTTAATTGACGATAAAGCTAGCTAGATAGATTGATTTATAAAGTGGTTGAGTTTGGTCCAAATCCATGACAAATTATGTACCGAAAGAAATTACTTGTATGTATGACTTTAGAAAGAAACACAGCTTAATTAGCTATATATAAATAGTGCTTCTTAATTCAGTTATAATATTTAAGCAGATGATCGATCACTCCATCGAGTTAATTACAAGTGTATAGACTATAGGAGCGTACGAGCTTTCCATAATTAGGGACAACCTAATTAATTGGTTAACCACATGGCATGGGTATTTCTTCAGTTGCCAAGTTAGGAAGGGGCATACATACGTTAAGTAATTGATAGTGATTAAAACTTAATTTCCAATATAATTCTACTTTTAAGAAATTAAGATCGATGTGTTTAGTTAGGCTAGCTAAGAGGGATTAGTTAAACTAATCAGTACGCATGCATGGCACCCAATACAGTACAATTAAGTACAGAAATCACCATATATATATATAACGTTGTTTTTGTGAAGACGATCCTGTTGAGTTGGCATTAGTGCCTAAGTCGATTTTAGCAATTTTGATGATCTGTTCTTGTTGTTTTCCGCTGCAAATTTTGTCTAAACCTGTCCCAATTTGATATGTTCGACGTGTCGAATGAAGCTTTCAATTTCGTCGAGTTCTGTTTATCTATCATCAAATCATCTTTGCAATGGATTTTGCAATCTTTGGTGATCAACCTGAAGTTTCCCGTGAACCTGATTTCTATGGAGTAGGAGGACAAGTCCTCACCACAGATATGTGTTCTTAGGAGAAAAGTGGAAAAATTGGTATTACATTAAAAAAATTGACTTTATTCACAGTAATATATGGATAATTGAATCTGGTGCATCTGATCATATGACATTTGATAAGTATTTTTTTTAGTATGTCCCCATCTCCCATATCTAAAGTATCTAATGCAAATAGGGTGTCCGGCCTTCTCGGTCCTAGGTATTGGGTCAATTCAAGTTACTCTAACAATTGTGTTAAACAAAGTCTTTTATGTTTTTGCTCTATCACATCACTTATTGTCTGTTTTTGAATTGATTTCACAAAACAAATGCTCTGTAACCTTTTTTCCTATGTATGTTATCTTCCGAGACCTGTCATCTCAGGCGATAATGTGCAAGGGGAATTTGCGAGGGGAAACTGTTTCACTTGGATTGCATGTACAACTGGGAAGCAAGAGCACTGTCACCAACCGTTGCTCTGACATTGAGTTCTGATCGAGTAAAAGAAATTTGGCTATGACAACGCCGAATGGGTCATCCACCTTTTGGAGTCATGAAGAAGTCGATGCCATCTTTGTTTTTTTGGAATAAAAGAGTCAAGTCTCCATGTGAAACTTGTGTGTTTGCTAAGAGTCATAAGTCTAGTTATTCTCCTAGTTTTTCTTCTAAATCTGCATCATTCGAGTTGATTCATTCTGATGTATGGGGGCCTTCAAAGAATTTGATATTGACAAGAATGAAGTACTTTGTTTTGTTTATTGATGACTTTACAAGATTAACTTTGGTTGTGTTATTGAAAAAGAGGGATGTTGTGTTTTCGGCTTTCACCGCTTTTCATAGTCTCATCCGAACTCAGTATGATGCTTATGTGAAAATATTTCGATTTGACAATGGAGGAGAGTTTGTTAACCACTCTTTTCGAAACTATTTTCAGCAACATGAAATTGTTCATTAGACTACTTGTCCTCTTAGACACTAGAACATAATGGGGTATCTGAGAGAAAAAATTGACACCTCTTGGATATTGGAAGAGCTCTCTTACTCAGTGCCAATCTACCCAAATATCTATGGGGTGAAGCTGTGTTGTGTGTCTCTCACCTTATCGACCGTCTACCATCTGTAGCTCTTCAGAATCGGGTTCCCTTTGAGGTATTGTCTGAACATGTTACTATTTCATCTCTCAACAAACTTCTTGCTCGTGTCTTTGGTTGTATGGTCTATGTTCAACTTTACAAAAATCAGAGATCTAAGTTAGAGGCTTGTTCTCTTAAGTGTGTGTTTGTTGGATACAAATCCCATCAGAAAGGATATAAGTGCTACCATCCTCCGTCTCAACGATTCTATGTCACCATGTATGTCACATTTAATGAAGACTTGTGCTATTTTTCTCCTACGGTATCTCCGAGTGAGGAGGAGAAGCATGTTTTTTATGAAGATCAATTTGGAGAACTAGAAGATTGTGTAATTGTTGAAAGTAACCCCGCTGAAAAGGATCTTCGGCCTGTCACTGATCAGATCCAGAATTTGAAATCACAGTCGAAATCGTCAGCTTTCCGGTAAGACAGCAGCAGATCCGCCACTTCATGGCGGCCTCTAGGTGGTGAGACGGTGAGCGACGCTGTCCCAGGAGTAGAGATGAGACCCGTGCCGACTCAACGGGACCGGTGGCGTCCACTTTGGTGGCCGGACGAAGGAGAACCAAACCGGAGAAGAGAGAGGGCGAGAGGAGTTCGGGAGAGAGGAGAGAGAAAGTGAGACTGAATTTAGGTTTACAAAAATAACTCCTACATATTTTTCTACTTATACACTTTCCAAACCCAGAAACTAACTTTCTCTGATCATAACTTTCTCAAACGACATCTGTTTCACGCGTGTCATATGTCTACGAACTCGTATCATCAAATTCTACAACTTTGATAAAGGAAGTTTTCACAAATAACTAACAGAAAATAAAGTCAACTTTTGGCCTCTTAAAAGTCAAAGCATCTTAAATTTTACTCTCGAAACTTCAACTTCGCACAAACTAAAAAAATTTCACAATTAATCCCTTCATTAATTTCATAAATAAGACAAGAAAATTGATATAAAAATCTTGAATATTACAAAAGAACCATTGGATTGCAGAGTATCCTGATTAAGTTCCGACAAATAAATCTCATTATCAAAGGTTAGTTGGAAGATTAATTTACTTGTCGCGTACTAGACCTGATCTTGCTTATGCAGTTAGTCTGGTGAGTCAGTATATGCGAAATCCTAGTGAAGATCACATGAATGTTGTGATGAGAATCTTGAGATACTTAAAGTTTGCTCCTTAAAAAGGACTGGAGTTTCGTAAGTATGGACATTTGAGGACTAGTGGTTACACTAATGTGGACTGGGCAGGGAACATCACTGACAGGCGTTCTACTTCTTGTTATTTTACGTTTGTTGGTGGAAACTTAGTCAATTGGAGAAGAAAGAAACAAAATGTGGTGGCCCTTTCTTGTGTAGAAGCTGAGTACAGAGGTTTGGCTCAAGGAGTCTGTAAGTTGTTATGGTTGAGAAGTTTATTAAAGAGTTTAGGTTTCAAGCAGGAATGGTCAATGCCTCTTCACTGTGACAATACTGTTGCGGTTGAAATTGCACATAATCTTGTTCAGCATGATCGGACAAAGCATGTAGAAATTGAAAGACACTTCATCAAGGAAAAACTAGATGCTCGCATAATCTCGTTCCCATTTGTTCTTTCGAATGAGCAGCTAGCTGACATGCTTATCAAAGTTGTGTCGTCCAGGACGTTCAGTGACTCACTTGGCAAATTAGGCATTCAAGATTTGTATGCGCCAACTTGAGGAGAAGTGTTAACATGAGTCTCAACCCTAGTATATTAGGATTATGCATATTTTGTAATCAACTAGGATTATGTAAATCTTTAGGTGTAATTAGTTTCTTTCTAAGGTTAGAACTGTGCTTGTATATCTATCCGACTTGAGGTTTATTCAATATATCAGAAATTTTTTAACTTTTTGTGTCCTATTTGACTAAAACCTAGTTTAAAACATATGATAGTAAGAATATGTTTTAAACTAGGTTTTGATTCACCAAGAATATCTCTTCCGAGACAGGCCAGGAAGATGAAGTCCATAACTGCTTATTTTGTGGGCCGTTTGTCCAAAGCCGGCCTGATGAAGAATACATAGCTCTTAACATCATATGATCGATCAAGCCGATAAAACTAGAGGTTAAGGGTAGAGAATCATCATATATATGAACAAATTTAGCTTACTAAACAGGAAACAATGTATTACGTACTCAACGATAATTTCCTATAGTATGTTGTATCATCTTGCCAATACACATAAACGATAATTTTGTGACATAATCTGATGTAGGTAACAAAACCCTTAACATTTGTCATGTCAATCAATGTGTCATCGTGGATTACTCCACCTTGGAATCCTAGCTTCAACAAATTTGATCGTTTTGTCATTATGTAAGTGTATGATATACATCAAAGTACCATAGACTGATAGAAAACCCGTCAACCCCTTTCTTTTATAAGTACATGTACTTGCTGTTAATATCCTATAAGTACATGTACTTGCTGTAAATATTCTTCCTCTCGATCAATTCTCTTTCAACCATGTTAATATCCTCGATTCCTCGATCTGTCTAAATAATATGATATGAGATAATCAACAAAGCTTTTATTGAATTGTTGTGTGTGTATCGAGTACGGACATCGATTGATGTCTCTGCTTATATATGCCCTGTATATGGTGCGGATCGATCACTAAGGACTAGACTATACAGGCGTAAGGTGTAAAAACACATATGTGCCCGTAATCAATATGATCGACTACTTATAATTAGTTAGTGTTTCTGGGTTGGAGATACCTAATATTTTTTATTTAGGGATCCAAATTCAAATATACGTCTCCATCATCAATTTCGTTAACCTGCTTGAAAGCAACCCATGAGTCCAGATCGAATAAAATTGTTAGCTATAGCTAGCTAGCTGTATATGAATATGATCAAGTCGATCCAGTGTTTTCTACTTAATCAGAAAATGCCACTCGATCCGCTGAAAGGCGATGTTGTCCCTGCAGAAACATATATATTAGCCTGCATCAACATTAATTTGAAACACAAATATTAAGAAACAGATAATTTGATACACCAATAAATCAAAATGCGCTCTAGACTGTGAGATCGATCGAGATTTTTCAGCAAGGATGGATTGAGTAGACGTATAAACTTATCATATATTTCACATGTAATTATTCCGATCATGAAGTGTAATCCACAACAAACATTTACAGTACTACAGCTCGATCGATCAGTACGGCCAGCCAGAATACGTATTATCATGATCGAATATGTTCATGAGATGAGTACGTTGCATTGAAGTTGACCTATATTTTTTAATTGATCGCAGAAAGTTACTACATGATATATATGGACTTGATACATCTTGGTGTTTCAATACAAATTGGCGATAGAAGTTAGAAAGTAATGGCACCTAAGCTTGTATCTGCTATGTCTGTTGTTTTAACTTGTTTGGCAGCCTTGCCGTTCTTGTTTGAATCATCACATGCAGCTGGCGGTGCAACCTACAATGTGGTGAGCTACGGTGCGAGAGGAGATGGGAAAACAGACTCAACCAAAGCCTTCCTCAGGGCATGGTCCGCCGCATGCTTCTCTTCTAGAAGCGCCACTGTTTACGTTCCTCGTGGCACCTTCTTGTTGAAACCTGTAGTTTTCAGCGGCCCATGCAGAAGTAGCAGAATTGTGTTTCAGATGGGAGCGGGAACAAGTACTACTCTAGTTGCTCCTTCGAATTACTGGGAACTCGGAAACACCGGACATTGGATTTTGTTCATAAAGGTCACAGGCCTCTCTATCTACGGAGGTACAGTTGATGCTCGTGGTGCTGGATATTGGCATTGCCGGAGATATGGCAAGAGCTGCACAGCAGGAGCCAGGGTAATTACTTTTGTATTAGCTAGTTAATTAGCAGGGAATAATTATGAAACTATATATTATTAATATGGTCCATTTGCATGAAACGCATGCAGTCAGTATCGTTGTTTTGGTGTGGTAATGTGGTGGTGAGCGGGTTGAGGACCTTGAACAGCCAGACTATGCATATGGCAATTGACCACAGCAACAATGTACATGTTAAAAACGTGTGGATCAGAGCCCCAAGCGGTAGTCCTAACACAGACGGCATACACATTGAAGCTTCGACTGGGATAACCATTACTGCCAGCACCATAATGACCGGAGATGACTGCATATCACTTGGCTCCGGCGCAAGAAACGTGTGGATTGAACGCATAGCCTGTGGCCCTGGACATGGAATAAGGTACCCACACACACACACTTCTTCCTAATTCTTAGTTTTGTTCCATGGGCCTGCTTAAGTCCTCCCCTCTGTTTCTTAATTCCATTCCTGTATGGCAACTCAGATGCCGGCCAGTTTTAGGCCCTAAGCTCTATCTATATGGCAACTGATCAGATGCCGGCCAGTTTCAGTTCTTGAGTTTTACCTCCTAAAACCTAGCTAATTGATAAGTTCATTAAACCTCATGATATATGATCATCCAAATTAAATAAATTACATGGGTGGATGCAGCATTGGTAGTCTTGGTGGTTCTGTGAATGAAGATGGTGTGCAGAACGTGACAGTAACAAGTTCCGTCTTCACAAAAACGCAAAACGGCGTACGGATCAAATCATGGGCGAGAGCAAGCAATGGTTTTGCAAGAAACATTGTTTACCGCAACCTTATCATGAAAAATGTCGACAACCCCATCATCATCGATCAGAAATACTGCCCTGGTAACAAAGGTTGTCCTCGTCAGGTAATTAGTTAGTTGTTGATCGATTAGCCCATATCTAGTAGTGTACGTATTTTTCTTTCTCTGGATGTCTAAGCTTTGTTAATTTATAATGAATTGATGAACTTGCATGTGAAATTATGCAGAGCTCTGGCGTGAAGATTAGCAAAGTGACATACAAGAACATAAGGGGGTCATCAGGCACAAAAGTAGCCATGAACTTCTACTGCAGTCCAAGTAATCCGTGCTGGGGAATCAAGCTGCAAGATATAAGGCTCACTTATGGGAAAAAGGCGGCCACTTCCTCTTGTGCCAATATCGGTGGGAGCAAGAGTGGAGTGATCATACCAAGGAGTTGTTTTTGATCATCGTACGTTATATGTATATGTAATAATATATTGCATGTATATATGGCATGCAGTGAAAGTACTATATGACAGAGGTCCGGTATACGTACTTCGATCTTCTATTGCTTTCTTGCGTGTAATCTTTCAATGTAAAGTGCGTACGTACTATGAATTTCTATTGTCAATTTATTTCTCGTCCAAGAGATCGATTTTAACTAATTTCAGTAATTTGTATTGTTCATATTAATTTCAAGTGGATAATTATTTCTCTCGTTCAAGCAAAAAATTTTGTTTGGAGACCAGCAGGTCGTGTTAGTTAAGTAACTAGCTTTTCCATTTGCAAAGATGTTTCTACTTTCTAGAGTGGTTTACTTATATAAACAATTAAATCGTTTTGTAATATACGTTATCGATCGAGCAACACCTAATTACATATGGAACATCCGAACATGCATGAATTTGGCATGGGTATTGAAAATCTGAACGACATGATCATCGAGTATTGGATTAAAATAATTCGGTTGTTCCTTTTAGCTCCACTTGAAGATAGAATAGAACACATATACACACATACAGTCCTTATTAGGTCCAAATATTTTTATTTATTCAAAATATAAATATTTTGTCAATAGAACTACTTTTCGGTCATATTTTTCGATTAAAGTCAACTAGTATCTAGACATATATAACATGACCATCTCTGTAAAATTTCAGCTAAATTTGTGATCGTTAAAGTATAGAAACTATATGATTACAATGAACAAACTAAATATGTTCAACAAGAACCGTTCGTGAAATTCACAGTTTTGAATACCTTAATGATTATTAATTTGGCTGAAATTTTGATTAGATGATCTAATCATATATACCTAAAAGATGAATGGTTGAGATGAGAAAATATGATTAAAAAGTATGTCAATTAAGGAAATCTTTACATTTTTAATAAATAAAGAGGATTGTATCTGAAAAAGGCCTATATATACTTAGTTCGAAACCCTTTTCACGTACATAGATAGCTAAAAAACTAAAAAACTATCCGAACCGAATGGATTTTAGAAACTATAGTTTCGTGCGAATGGTCATTTCCCCTAAAAAAAAAATACCGGGTGATCGAGTATTCGAATTATTGACGAAGTTGATCGATGATGGTCTGAAGTTGATTGATACAATTAGTCGGATTGCAGTCACGAATTGAAAGAGCTGCTGGATATATTGATCTATAAATGTCGATCAGTTATTCAGTTAATTCTAGTTGACCGGTGTTCATGGCTGCCCGAGCTATAAGTACGGCGACTCCTCCGCCTGATACTCCTCCGGGGTTTCCTCCACGTGGCACATGCATATATGCATATTGGAAAACCGTACTACGCACTGCTAGCTTGCTTGCTTGCTTGGTAAGAAGGTCCGCAGGGACTAGTTAATTGTTAATTAGCTCATTCCCTACGCAAGCTGATCGATCATCTGCCCTTTCGATTTTTAATTATCAGTTTAAACTAACCACCCTGATAATGATCAAATGATTGTGCCAACGTAAACTAGCTAGTACGACATCCATCCTTTCTTCCTAACTACCTCCTAACTAACTAACATGCCCGCCGTCTTTCTCTCTCTGTACAATCTGTGTTGTTATATATAAGCTATCACATACATTCATATCAAAACCCAGAAAACGTACATGTACCTAATCCAACGACGTGCAGCTACAATAATACTTTTTCATCCATTGACTTTGCCTTTATCCATGATAAGCAGCCATCCTTCCTTTCCAAATTTAATTACTCTTAATAGAAAATGTAATGTAGTAGTAGTAGCTAGCATGGAATAACAAGTATTGATCGGAGCACTATAAAGACACCCGAATTGCCTCTCTTTTTTTCATATCCAAATCCACTTCATTCCTTCCTTACACGTACCTATTACTGATCCATATATATCGACCAGAAACATGGCACTGATCAATCGCTGCGGGGGTCTACTACTTATCTCCCTCTGCTTCTTCATGTTCGGGTTATCGGATGCAGCAGCAACTTATAATGTGATGAAATACGGTGCAAAAGCGGACGGCAAATCAGACTCAACCCAAGCGTTTGTCAAGACATGGGCAGCAGCATGCAGCTATAATCAGACAGCCACCATGTACGTCCCCAAAGGAAGGTTCTTGCTAAAAGCTGCAGTATTCAGAGGCCCTTGCAAGAGTAGAATTAAAGTTCAGATATACGGATCCCTGATTGCCCCAACTGATTATTGGGCTCTAGGAAACTCCGGCTACTGGATCCTATTCATTAAGGTCAATCGACTCGCAGTTTTCGGTGGTACGCTGGACGGCAAAGGAGCTGGATTTTGGGCTTGCAGGAAAGCCGGAAAGAGCTGCCCTGTTGGAGCTAGGGTATGAATCACGTACTCAGAATTAATCTATTACATGTTGGTATGCATGCTTAATCGATCAGTAACAAAGTGATAACTATATATGTATCCTATTTATATATGTGCAGTCGATAACGTTCAATTGGGCAAATGACGTTGTGATAAGTGGTTTAGTATCGATCAACAGTCAGCAAACTCATCTTGTGATCAACAGCTGCAACAATGTGGTGGTCAGAAACGTTAAGTTGGTTGCTCCGGCTGACAGCCCCAATACTGATGGCATTCATGTGCAGAGCTCAACTGGTGTTACTATCACCGGCGCAACCTTGCAAACCGGAGACGATTGTGTATCAATTGGAGCTGGCACCAAAAACCTCTACATGAGTAACATCAAGTGCGGCCCGGGACATGGCGTAAGGTACATTCTCGATCAAGTTAATTAAATCCCAATCAAAGTTGTTATTGGGCTTAATGGCAGTTAAGACTCAGTGATCCTGATTAACAATTAAATCCCAATTGATGATTTTCCATAATGATCGATAATGCAGCATTGGTAGTCTAGGCAAGGAAGAGAACGAAGCTGGGGTCCAAAATGTGACGTTAACGAATGCAGTTTTCAGTGGATCGGACAATGGAGTGCGAATAAAGACATGGGCCAGGCCCAGCAATGGGTTTGTGACCAACATTCTCTTCCAGAACATCATGATGAGGAATGTCGAGAACCCCATCATCATCGATCAGAACTACTGCCCAAATAACAACGGTTGCCCTAACCAGGTATTTAGTCAATCACCTGCTACTCGATCAGATATATAAATAGCAGCATTAACTTAGGAACGCCACGGATGGATGTATATATCTATCTGCAACTAATCTATGTAACGTGTGTGTACGTACAGACTTCTGGTGTAAAGATTAGTCAAGTGACATACAAGAACATACAAGGGACGTCGGCAACGGCGGAGGCAGTAACATTTGATTGCAGCCCAAGCAATCCGTGCAGAGGGATTCGATTGCAAGACATCAAGCTCACATACATGAATGAATTAGCCACATCTTCATGCAAGAACATCGATGGAACCAGCACGGGAGTACTCATGCCCCAGAGTTGCGTCACAAGTTGATTGTTTGTTTGAATATATATATATATATATATATATATATATATATATATATATAGCTGCTTCGTTTAGTACGTTATTAAGATTAGTAGGACATGGCGATGGGTGGGTGTGCTAACCAGATGGATATGCAGTTATTAGCTTCCATGGTTTTGTGTTGCAGTAAATCCCATATTGCGCGCCTTGGGAGGGATGTTTTAGTTTTCTGAAGTATAATGTTTACTTTGGCGCACTTGGCTAGGTCTAGTGTATATATAGTTTTTTGTATTTTTGGCTCTGGAGGTCTTGTGTACGTATAGTGTTGCAGTTATTTCTGATATCATCAGCATATATATGATTAATGTGGAAAGTCCTACGTATATCGTCTGAGCGAGCATTGGACTTGAACGTGGACTAATCTATAGAAAAAAGTTCACACAATAGTCTAGCAAGTATCCAGAACCTTTATATATATAACACACAGGCTGCTGTGTTCGTATCATGTCATTTGTATAGACTCGTACGTGTGTGATCGAGAGCCATGATATATATATATATATATATATATATATATATATATCTTTCTCAGGTGCGGAGGTCCGCAGTAATGGTTTTGATGCAGATTTCTATTTTTACATCACTTTTTGATCGAATTTCCCCATCTGCACCCGTGTGGTATCTAGATAATATTGTGTAGATCATCTCTGTAAAATTTCAGCAAATTTGGTAATTATTAAGGCCCTCAAACTCGAAAAACAAATTTACGGACTGAATTTTGTCAAACATGAACCGTTCATGTTTATAACAGAAAAACACAATTTTGAGAGCCTTAACGATTACCAAATTAGCTGAAATTTTACAGAGATGATCTACACAATATTATCTAGATACTAGACGGTGGAGATGAAGAAATTCGATGGAAAAATGGTGCAGCTGAGAATGGCTATATATATATATATATTAGTGTGTACTAATTCTCGTTTGACTTGAAACCACCCAGAAAATCCACTTAGTAGGTCAGCTGGTCAAGAAAGGATGCCTCGCCATGCCAATATAAAGCCACCAGTAGTCCAGATATATAGCTTAATTTGAAGCAAATATCAATCTGATATACATATATGTCATTTTCGTCTAACAAACTTTAGGTATATGTCAACTAGCTGTCTAGCTAGCTATAGAGTCGAGATGGATGGGGAGCCAGCTGCATGCAGTCAAATTTGATCATACATATCCATCCATATATGCATCTGGTAAGTAATATCGTGGTGAATACTCGATTACTGGCACAGGACTTGGACTCGTATGTATTTCGATCAGGGAGCCTTTAGTACGTGCCTCTCTTTGTGAAATGATAGATCTCGGAATCGAAAACACTTGAAAAAGGAAACACACATGGGCTATAGTTAAGCTAGGTCGATATATCACAATGATCAGAGTACGTACTTTGTTTATCTAATTTAATATACTTAATTGTTTTATTAGGCCCTCTATATTATTCTCAAAACAAAACGGGTCGTTGATGATGAGTTAGCTAGTTATGCTAGAAAGTTGTCCACACATTGCAGCGAGATTTTAGCGTATTTCTACCTGTGTAAAGAAACACTATTTTAGTCATCATACTCGAGGTAGATAGCAACAATTACAAGCGGATGTACAGCTCCAATGTTCCAGAGCTTGTTTATCAGAAACGTACAGTAACCTATCCACGTTGTTTATCAGAAATAATGGATGTGTATATCAACAGAACAGAAAATAAAGTACATTGGTTGATTTCTCTTCAACAGAATTTTAAAGAGTTGTTGAATCAAGCTTCACTTCAATTATAACCTACGTGGCAAGCCTGCTGTTAAAGAAGCATTCAACATCTAGTGCCGATATCTGCAAATTGAGAAAGTAATTATGAGTTCTTCCTTTCAGCAAAAAGCAGACAAATATACATACATTACGAACACGATCAAAATATGAAGGATAGCAGACATGTTAAATCTAGACGACATGTTTTAATTGTACAACAAAATTTGATAACTGTTGAGTTGCTTACGTCAAATCCATTTCATGCGTTGAGACTTCAACATATCTCCCTCTTTAGTGAATAATTATCAGACTTGAAACTGGTGGAATCGATTTTTGAGCTCTTAGACTGCAAAGAGACAAAGCCTGAATCAGTTGAAATCAAGGGAAACAAAAAACCTAATCACAAAGTCAATGAATGAATCATCAAAGAAAGCGATAACAGTCAAATTAATTTTGGTACCATATTAACTTACCGGGTGTTGTTCTTTATATTGATCAGGTACTGAAATCCTGATTGTTACTTGAGGGTTTAGGGCGGAGTGTTTATTGGTGATGGAGTAGATTGCAGATAATTGTATTAGTCGTGGACTGCATAAGACATAAGCAAAAGAAAAATATGCAGTAATAGTTTGTATCAAATCAATACAATGAGCAGGGATATAGCTAGTATATACTAGATGCGATTTTTATATTAGAAACGCAGATAGAAATTTAAGATGAAGGTCATTACTAATTGTGGTACACTAAAAGTACATATTGATAACATAGATGATCATATAAACCAATATATATGGGTATTATGAACTTATGGATGATAATCAATTTAATTAATAAGTTGAAATTGAAGTGTAATCTAACCATGGCAGAGGTATTTGGACACCGTCTTAGCTGCATACTCATCCATGTTTTTGACCCTTCCCCTTAGGTTTTAGCTTAGAAAGTTGAACATGCCATTAAACTTCAGACCTTCAGCATGATGTACTTTTTTGATTAATTGTGCTCAATCAATCGATACTTAACTACTTGAGCTGACATGACATTCTATTCAAGAAAAGTAAATGTTACGGTAACCCAATAATCACTAAATTTCAAAATTAACTTTATTCATCATGGATGGCCATCCTGATGGTACTTGTTATGAAATTTTAAAAATCTTTCACAACCTTTTGTTTTATTTTATGAAATTCTAAAAATCTTTCATGAACCTTTTGTTTTATTTTATTTTATTAGTGAGAGATTCTATGATTGAATAGACAAACAATGTCATATCAGTGAAAAATTGATTTTATTCTGTATTATTGTTATCTGTCACAGTTATGTCACAGACTACAAAGAGTAAAGAAGATTACCATATACGAGCAAGCAACAGTATTATTCTAGGACACAGGCCCTCTTGCTTTTGGATGAAAGATAGCGTCCTGATCAGTAGTGCTCTAAATCACAAACTTTACAAGTTTTAATTGGCTCAGATACCGTTTTATGAGTAGAGGACTAACATAAACTTGAAGACAATCAGTACCTAAACTATACTGATCAGAAAACTAATTAGTACCTTTACGTTATTCTCTTTCTCTTTATTTATTAGAAAACTATATTGATAAGAAGGAGCCCGTTCTATTAAGGACTATGTAGATGAGGACTTGGTGCGGTCATTCAATCTCCACCATTTGATTAAACTAGCGGTTCTCAATTTCAAGAACAACAAAAGGCTGAGCACACCTAATCAAACCCATCTCCTCATGCTCTATCTCTCTTCTCCCGCTGACTTTCATTCCTGATCACACCAGCTCCGAGTGCTTCATCCCGGCCTGGCCGAGGCAACGCGTGAGGGAGAAGGAGTCGGTGGCGCGGCGGAGGAGAGAGTAGGAGAAGCGGTGTGGCGGCTTGGAGTCGGCTTCCGGGGTGGTGCGCTTGTGGGTGATTTTGCGGAAGCAGACGAGGAGGGAGAAGGCGGTGGTGGCGGCGCCGGCGAGTGGGACGACGCGGCTGGACTTCGGCGGAAGAAATGACGGCGAGGGAGATGGAGTCTGGGTGATCAGGAATGAAAGTCAGCGGGAGAAGAGAGATAGAGCATGAGGAGATGGGTTTGATTGGGTGTGCTCAGCATTTTGTTGTTCTTGAAATTGAGAACCGCTAGTTTAATCTAATGATGGAGATTGAATGACCGCACCAAGTCCTCATCTACATAGTCCTTAATAGAACGGGCTCCTTGATAAGAAAACTAACTAAATTAAGTAGAAAACTCATATTAGTAACCCAAAGGTAGCATTTCAGCGATTCTGAGGGATTAGAGTATTGATCAGTACATTAGGCCAAACACAAAAAAGAAAGGAAGTTCTGTATTCAAAACCAAAATACAAAGCTCACAATGAAAAAAAAATTAAAAATTAAAAATAAAAACAACAACTTCCACACATTCAGAAAAGTTATAAACGCGAATCAAATCAGATCGGCAAATCAAATCAGTACACAACCTCCACTTACCAATCCTTGATTGCTTTCCAGAAGAACATCAGCTCCACCATATGCAAAGTTAACTTCATTTGTATAATCAGAAGCTGGTCCCAAAAATGGATGGATTAGTGGCAGCTTTGCATACTCCGTTGCAAAAGTTCATGAACAAATACACATCAAAATGACATGACAACACACTACACAGTTTCCATGCAATTAAAGTTCCACAATCTTCTGTCAAAAATCAAAACGCAAAAGAAATTCCACAACAAAACAAAAACCTACAAATTAAAATCCAACATAATACAATAAAGGTTGAATGAAAAAGAAATACACGGATTGGACTGAGATCAAGACGCAAAAGCATATCACCTTGATCGTTATCAAATTCAGTGGAAAATGCAAGAGAATATCATATCAGACTTGAAACTGGTGGAATCGATCCTTGAGGTCTCATATTGCAAAAACATAAAATCCGAATAAGTTGAAATCAAGGGAAACGAAAAACCTAATAAAAAATTCAATAAATGAATCAAGAAAGAAAGTGATGACAGATCAATACGATTCTTCAATGTTATAGAGACTGGGTGATCGGTAGGTGAATAAGAATGATTTAACAGTCAGATTGATTTTGCAACTATATAAACTTACCAGGTCTTGTTATTTATCTTGATCAGTACCGAAATTGTGATTGTTCTTAAGAGTGTTTAGGGCGGCGAAGTTTGTTGAGTCCGGAAGCTTTAAGATTGAGCGAAAAAAATATGACTTCAGCCTTTCACATCAATTTTTATATTTAGGGTTGTATGAAAAAATTGTAATTAAAACAAATCTGAAGGTACATATGGAATTCCATAACCAACAAAAAGGGATGCGACTGTTCACGTGAACAGTTCTTGTGATCAAGTTGCGTAGCGATCGATGAAATATATATATATATAGGCCGGATCAGAGGCGCACGTCCGCACCGACGAGGGCGCGCCTCCACCCCAGCAGACTCCAGTAGCGTCCCCGACCACTTTCCCTCACCGGCGAGTCTGCTGAATTTCAGTTTTCTGGCCAGATCACCTAAAACTTCAAACAACGTCGATTTGGTTGGAAAACTGGAATTCGGCGGACTCGCCGGGGATGGAAAGTAGTCGGGGACACTGCTGGAGTCCGCTAGGGTGGAGGCGCGCCCTCGCTGACGTCGTACGGCGGCGAACGAAGGAATGTCCGTACTTTAAGAGCCGTGCAGACGTTCGCTCTTTAAGAGCCGTGTGGACGTTCGCTCTCAAACGGCTCCATGTGTGTGTATATATATACACCGGTGGTTAAATATCTGATGCACCTTTTGCATTGTATGTACGCATTTATATACTTCACACAAACCTAACAAGTTTCTTCGAAAATTCCTCGATTTCATATCTTAATGGGATTGAAAAATCAATGTAGCATAGGCCATCAACATCACGGTGCAACACAAGCCCTTATCTCCAATTGTGGGGGGCACTTACTCCACCACTCACCCCATGCCATCTTTGCAATAGTTCTTTACAAGTATTAATCTCCGATATGTTGACAACAATATCTCCACTTATATTGGCAATATTGCTATAACATGTTTATACTCAAGGATAATGATTAATCAATATTCCCTTACAATTCACATGCATGCTTTTCCAACTTAATTATCCAGTACGTACTTCATCAACAAACTAGCTAAATCAACCAATATTTTGGTAGAATAACAGTGTTATCAACTTTAAGCAAATTAATTGACATTTTTTGCAATGAGCTATAATTTGTAATAAAAAATATAAATTAGGTGAACAAATCATACAGCGAGCCAACTTGTATAAATACTATTACTTTTTTTTTTTTGTCGTTGCAAAAGAAATAAATAAAGGAAGGATCTAAATCATTATCCCTAGATTCCTAGAAAGAAAAAGATGGACAAATAAAAGAAGGGGGGCATATATAATATCTAAGTTATTCAAGTATTTTGTAATTTTATTTCTTTATAAAATCTGATAATAAAAGTAGTAATGTTGTGGTTCGCACGATTGTTAGAGGTAGCATTGTCGTAATCCATGTATTAGAAGTAAGTGAAAAAAGAATATTCTTACTAAGATCGGTTGTTGCTTCTAAATTAAATATCATTATATGAGTGAAGGAGTATATATTTTTTCTTTTATCAAGAGTATGTTGAAGTTGAACTTAGTTAAGTAACGACTCTTTTACACCTCAGTATTGTGAAAATGAAGGTAAAAATCTCACTGAATTAGATACACAACTTACATTTTAAACAAAATTAAACAGAAATTATAATTTTGGTCAAGTGTTAATTTTGTATAAAAAGAAAATTGTAATTGAGTAATAGAATCTAACGGCAGATTAGAGTAAGATATTGAAGAGCATGAAAAAAGGTTAAAAAACATCATGTGTGTCAGTGTGTGGATGGCCCTGTCAGCAGTGGTTTGTCGTTGCCGTCTCATATATATTCTCTCCTTCTCCACATATAATTCATACATAATTGATAATTATTAGTTGGTGTACACTCCACATATTTATGTTGGTTCTGTCCTCTCTCACATACAACTGATATTCTCTCTCTCTCTCTCTCTAGCTTCAAACTTGCAGAGCCAGCAAAAGAGAGAAAGGCCGGTGCTTCGCTTCTGATCGATCTATAATCAGCACTCTCTTCTTTTGAAGCCTTGATTGGTATGTCTCTCTAGTTTTTTAGATTCTTCCGATACTAGCTTACTGGGTATTGATAAGGAGCTCATAATCAAGCTAGCTACTTTCTCATCTGCTGCTTCACCTGTTAGCTTGCCACCTGCTTTCTGGGGTTTTTCGCTTTGATTGCTGATATCATATATTTCAAATCAGTTTGGATAAGAATCAGCTTTTGAGATGCACTAGAAACAAAGTTGGAATTCCAACTAGCTAGGATGAGATCACGAGATTGAGATATATCTGCCCCTATGTGTTTCCAACAATCAATTTATCCAGGAACTGGGTAGATATTTTGTTTTTTAATTGGCATTAAACTTGCAGAATCCGGATCCTAAGTTTTGTTTCAGATTAACTGCTGGAATTGATAATATGGAGAGACAACGCAGTTTTCGAACAGCAAGGATAGAAAAACAAGTGAGTTTCAATGGGGCAATCGAGAAACAGCCTAGTTTTCGTGGGGCAATGGAGAAACAGAAGAGTTTTCGCGGACTTATGGAGAAGCAGAAGAGTTTTCGAATAGTAATGGAGAAGCAGCTGAGCTTCATTGGGGGCGGCAGTAGTGAAAGGAGGAAGAGCAAGGAGTCCCCTGGTAAAAGAGGTGACTCCCAACTCCACTTGGCAGCTCGAGCAGGGAATTTAGATAGAGTGAAAGAGATTGTTGGGAATTCTAATACTAGTAGTACTAGTAGTAGTGATGCAATTGGTTTATTGATGTCGAAGACAAACCATGAGGGAGAGACTCCCTTGTATGCCTCAGCAGAGAATGGTCATGCCATAGTTGTCAGGGAAATGTTGAAGCATATGGACCTTCAGTCCGCATCCATTGCAGCCAGAAATGGCTATGATCCATTCCACATTGCTGTAAGACAGGGCCATCTTGGTAAGGCACTAAGATATATAATACTACTGTCAATCCGACATATTACTATGCTTCAATTGCATGCGGAGTTACTTGGACATATAGAGCAATTAATTACATTTGGTTTCCTATTTTTTAGCACTTGCTATCACTTAGAGTATCAGAAATGGAATAGGTAGAAATGGAATCTTGATCATTTTTTTATTGCCGATTACCTTTTACTTCTTCTAATCCAGTCGAACTTGCTGCTTTCAGATGTGTTGAAAGAACTTCTGCAAGTGTTCCCCAACTTGGCTATGACCACAGACCTATCGAATTCGACTGCCTTGCACACAGCTGCTACTCAAGGGCACATTGAGATTGTAGATCTACTCTTGGAAACAGACTCAAATCTTGCTAAGATAGCCCGCAATAACGGTAAGACTGTGCTTCATTCAGCAGCAAGAATGGGGCACTTGGAAGTTGTCAAATCCCTACTAAGCAAGGATCCGACCGCTGCTTTTAGAACAGACCTCAAAGGCCAAACTGCGCTCCACATGGCTGTGAAAGGCCAGAATGAGGAGATTGTGCTGGAGTTGATAAAACGTGACCCCTCAGTTTTGGCTGTAGAAGATAACAAGGGAAACACAGCATTGCATATTGCTACACGAAAGGGTCGTCTTGAGGTAACTACACAATATTCCACTCTTTAGTTTCAACTTTATTTCTAGTCATATGAAATTGACACATCTACATCAATGATCAAGTTTCAAGAATGATAGAGTTTATTTCTATATGATAGTGATAAGGCCTATAATTACCATATGTGATTTCATTTGTATTTGTATAGAATCAATTGGGAAGTAGGCAAGTACCATAAGTTGGTAACCTAAATTTCTTTTCAGTATGCTCTCATATGGGATAATGTTATGTTATTTTAATCGCAATCAGTGAAGGAAACAATGCAGTATAAGCCAGCAGCTTTTCTAATCCGATTATGAAATAACATCAAATTCTGAAATGAAATGGAATAGCTGCTCCAATTTTAGTTTACATATATCTTACTGAAGTTTAGCTTAATGTAAATGTGTAATGTGATTGCAGAATGTACGTTGTCTATTGTCCATTGAGGGAATTAACATCAACGCAATTAACAAGGGTGGGGAGACTCCATTTGACATTGCAGAAAAGTTTGGAAGTTCTGAACTTGTGTCAGTGTTAAAGGAAGCAGGGGCCATAAATTCTGGAAAACCTTCAAATCCAGCTAAGCAGCTGAAGCAGACTGTGAGTGACATAAAGCACGACGTCCAGTCCCAACTCCAACAGACACGTCAAACTGGTGCTAGAGTCAACAATATTGCAAAGAAGTTGAAGAAGCTCCACATTAGCGGCCTTAACAATGCTATAAACTCCGCCACTGTAGTTGCTGTGCTCATTGCCACCGTAGCGTTCGCGGCCATCTTCACCGTTCCAGGCCAGTATGTAGAAGATCAAACACTGGGGTATACGCTTGGTCAAGCCCACATAGCAAAAAATGCAGCTTTCATCATCTTCTTCGTGTTTGACAGCCTTGCACTATTCATCTCCCTTGCTGTTGTGGTAGTGCAGACATCTGTCGTTGTGATTGAACAGAAGGCGAAAAAGCAGCTTGTTTTTGTGATAAACAAGCTCATGTGGCTGGCTTGCCTCTTCATTTCGATTGCTTTTATTTCCCTGACTTATGTAGTGGTGGGTTCACAGTCAAGGTGGCTTGCTGTGTATGCAACCGTTATAGGCAGTACAATCATGCTCACTACTATTGGTTCCATGTGCTACTGTGTCATCTTACACAGGATGGAGGAGTCCAAATTGAGGAACATTCGGAAAGCTGAGAGCAGGTCCCGTTCCTTCTCTACGTCTGTGGCATCAGATCATGAGATATTGAACAGTGAATATAAGAGGATGTATGCATTGTAAGAAGCTTCAAGCACAGTTGATTGATGCAAGTTGAGATTGGAGCCAGGCTCTTTGATAAGAAATCAAACACAAGGCTTCAGTTGGCAGGGTGACCAGTGTATTTAGGATACTAGACTGGGAGGAACTACGGTGGTGTTCTTGATTAACCAGTCACATTTCTGTTGTATGAACCAATGCACATGATGTAAATGAGGACATATGCAGAAATTTGTAGGAGCCTCTCGATTGAAGAGTATCATTCGGTTAAGCAACCAAATATAAGAAGATATCTGGTTCTTATTCTTGCCATTTCTTCATAATAACATTTTAAGAATGTCTTTGTTCTCGTCTGCACTTTCTATCTTTTTGAGTGAGAACATATACAACAACTAGTATCTACTAACAGGAAGAATGAGAGATGACGATAATATCACATACTTGTATATCCAGATTCTAGACGAACAAATTGGAATGAGAATCACAACATAAATGACCAGTTCAAATTTCACTACTTTCAGTTGGAGGCCTCTGGACGCTTTGATTCATCAGAATGATAATCCTTGTCAAAGAGAGGATCTACTTGACGACCTCTTCCACCTTCCTAGCTTCTCACGTCCCTGCAAAATAATAATGACATATTTAGAACTTAAACGAAGCTACATTATAGAATTAGTTCAGTGCAAAAAGGTCAATAGCTCAACTGGAGTGAAGCCTTCATGGTAGCAAAACAAAAGTGCAAAGCAGCAAAGCTAGTGCATGTGGTTTATCTCCATATACATAAATAGGCAACTGATATGTATCTGCATCATGTACAGAGTCTAATGTCTTTGATCAGTTTAACTAGAGCAACTTCTATACATACCTTGCGAGGTTTGACAGCTAGATCTGTTTTGGCCACGATCCTCAGCGTGCTGAGCCGAGGTAAATAGCGATCCAAAGAGGATGGAGAGTTGCGGACGTGCCACCTCGCGGACGAGGAAAAGGTTGAGTGAGTGCGCAGGCTTGACTTCTTGATCAGGCGAGCGGAGTTCCAGGTGCCACCTCAGATGAGGAATTTACAGCACAAGCGATCGATACTCACGGCGGGGTGAGCAGAGCAACAATAGGGAAGTTTCCGAGGATCGGGGCGAGTTCCGGAGAGCTCTGAAGGGTTCTAGGCGGCGAGGCGCTTAGAAATAGGGCTTCGAAGAGGCTTCGAAGGGATATCGGCTCCTGGGAGCGCTGAAGGTTTCGACGAGGTCGAGAGAGTTTTCAACTAGGTTGAAAGTTGTTTTGTGTTGTATTTGAGTAATTGTTGTTGTGTAAAGCTTCTGTAAGCCGTGGAGCTTCTTTATATAGAATTACTTAGGGCCACAGGTATTGGCCCAAAGCATGTCAAAGACTTGTAGGAGTCTTCAACGATAAGATTGCATCGTAGGCAGTCCTTATCAACTCTTTGTCGTTGCTCTTCTTGAAGGTGATAGAGTTGGTTTAGAATACATTCTTCTCACGAACGTATGCATGGATCACACATAGCTTAGGATGGTTGCATCCTCACTTGATTACTTCCCTCCATGCACTAATAGCAAAGTGATATATGCAGATATATACTCATCTATATGTATATAGACAGAATAATCCTTCATGTCCAGGACTCCTAGGCGAAGTCTCTGCTCCGCATATATATGGACTTCTAGGGAAGCCTCCTCCACCAAGCAATTAAACAGTTGACCGGTCAACTTGGATAACCCCCTTTGCAATTAAACATGTCTAAACGTGAAGTCCTTCCAGCTCGCATGTATCTCGAGCTCGCCTCATTGTTTTGCATTCCAGGCGGGGTCCGCCATCTTTTCCTTCTCGCCCCGCCTTATACTTCGCATGCAAATAGACTCCTTGTTGAATGCAATTAAGGATGCAACTAGCTAGCCTTCTTATCCTTCTGTTCCGCAAACTTGATAATGAGTAATTATCAAATGAGCAAAGCTGGTTACTTGATAACTATCACGTCCAATATATATACATCCCATGCAAACTTTGTCTGTAGCATGCGAACTCCGCACTTCACATGCGAGCCGTATCTTATGCAATTAGAGAATCATGCGGAGCCAATGTTGTTCAGTTCTACATTTGTATGCGAACTCTCTTCCTTTGTTTCTTGGCGAAGGCATCTCGCTTCGCGGAACCGAACACAACTCAAGGAGAAGACTCCTTAATTATACGTGCCTCCTTGTATCACACATCTTCTCATACGTCCAACTCGCGTGATATTGCAAGCGAGGCAACCCACCTTTAAACCCAACATTATTCGGGCTCGCCAGTATGACGTGGACCATGAATTTAATTAATATTCACTAAGACAATTACTGTCCAGTAAAATATTAATTTGGGTGTAAACATTGCCCCCCAGCCTCGAAGTCATGAATGTCAAGAATGACTGAAGAGGTTTATGTTTCATGCTGCCCCAAAGCCACTGGTATTGGCTCGGTTCATACATCAAATGACTGTGAGTAAACAAGCCTGTGAATAGGCTCTAAAACTCAAGTACCCGGTAACAAAGCATTGTAGCGAAGTTGCTGTACGATTCGCCCAGTACCATATTAATCAATTGATGACCATAAACTTAACATAGGTACCTTGGACTTGAATGACTATATATGAATGATGTCGTACGCTTCGCCTGCTCCACTCAGAGAACATAGTATCATGCATGCATCTCGACTAGATAATGTCCTCGAGAGGATGTTCTTCGCATGGATGCACCTTGCGGCCAAAACTTGTTGACTCGCCATGGACTTGTTGACTCGCCATGGACGTACCTTGAAGGGATGTACCTTGAGTAAACGTGCACTTTGACTGGATTCAAAAAATGACCTCCGCTTGAGCTCTTGGCGATGGCGAACCAACTTTTTGATATTCAGATCATGGAGTGACTTCGCTGCCCCCTAGTACGAACCAATGAGAGTCAAACAAAAAGACCATGTCAGCGAACGGCCCAGATTTACCTTGAAATGAATTTTTTTTTTTAGAGGCCCAGATTTGTCTGTTCGACGAATAAAGGACATCAAAACTTTAGTATGCCCCCCTGTGAAGGGGTTGTAGTACTTTGAGTAGATCCCAGTGTATGAATAAAGGTACACAAAACTTATATGGATGCCCCCCAGTAAAGGAAAGCATACTGCAAGGTCATGAAAACACATTGAAAATACACTTTGCAAATTCGCGCGTATCCTGACCTGTCTGCATTCAAACCGACATAACTCTCTCCAGGAATGGCGAAATGACGAACCGTAAAATCCTCTGGAAAATAGACATCCAGAGATTTCTAGTGATGTAAGGCTCGCCTGCTAGTTCTTCCTAGATCATTCCAGCTGAACCGGCGAAGTTCTTCCTGGATCATTCCAGCTTGATCGGCGAGGTGGACTGTCCGGTATCCTGACCCGCCTGCATTCAATCTGCCATAACTCTCTCCAGGAATGGCGAAATGACGAACCGTAAAATCCTCTGGAAAGTAGACATCCAGAGCTTTCCATTGATATAGGGCTCGCCTGCTGGTTCTTCCTAGATCATTCCAGGTTGATCGGCGAGGTGGACTGTCTGGTATCCTGACCTGCCTGTATTCGACCTGCCATAACTCTCTCCAGGAATGGCGAAATGATGAACCGTAAAATCCTCTGGAAAGTAGACATCCAGAGCTTTCCATTGATATATGGCTCGCCTGCTAGGTCGTCCTGGATCATTCCAGCTGAACCGGCGAAGTTCTTCCTGAATCGGCGAGGTGGACTGTCTGGCATCCTGACCCGCCTGCATTCAAATTGCCATAACTCTCTCCAGGAATGGCGAAATGATGAACCGTAAACTCCTCTGGAAAGTAGACATCCAGAGCTTTCCATTGATATATGGCTCGCTTTCTAGATCGTCCTGGATCATCCCAGCTGAACCGGCGAACTTCCTCCTGAATCGGCGAGGTGGACTGTCTGGTATCCTGACCCGCCTGCATTCAAATTGCCATAACTCTCTCCAGGAATAGCGAAATGACGAACCGTAAACTCCTCTGGAAAGTAGACATCCATATCTTTCCATTGATATATGGCTCGCTTTCTAGATCGTCCTGGATCATTCCAGCTGAACCGGCGAAGTTCTTCCTGAATCGGCGAGGTGGACTGTCTGGTATCCTGACCCGCCTGCATTCAAATTGCCATAACTCTCTCCAGGAATGGCGAAATGACGAACCGTAAACTCCTCTGGAAAGTAGACATCCAGGGCTTTCCATTGATATATGGCTCGCCTTCTAGGTCGTCCTGGATCGTTCCAGCTAAATCGGCGAAGTTGACTGTTCGGTAGTGGATGTTGCAACTTTCAGCAACTATTGGAATTTCTTCTCTGGCTTGACTTCGCTGGCAGCAATTCAAGGCATATGGAATGCCTGCGGTATTGTTTCCAGGCCTCAGGGATAGGCCTCAAATAAAGTTCAAGCCTTTTGGAGGCAAAAACGTTGTCTTGCATTTCAGCAAAACCAATAATCTCTTTTTGGTGTTTTCTGCTATTTGATTTTTTTTTTGTATTTTCTTTTTCAATGCAAGAAAGAAAGAAAAATGAAAGCAAACAAAAGTAAAAACTGAGGTAAAACTAAGAGTAAAGAAAAGAAGAAAGTATAGCATGGCTAGTTACCCTTCGTAAGGCCACGGGGGAGGCCACCAATGTTTCACTCCAAGCCTCGACGCCGTTATGTTTCCGGCATGAGAACCTCGCTGTTGAAAATTTTCAAGTGTTGAGCAGAGATGTTGTGCGTCAACCACCTGAAAATTTGAAGAAAGTAGCTCGTAGGGACTGCCTTGTTGCCCCCCAAGCATCTTTGTTATTTGGCAAAGCATGATCTTCAATTGCATTCTGGCGGACAAAATGGTGTAAAGATCTGCCTTGTCACCGACTATCATGTCAGAATGCATGGTCTTATCAGGTATAGCCACGCATTGCTTATGGAAGAAGACCATATCAAGCGCTTCACTGGGATTGAACTCTTGTGAAATATGATTATGAGACAGACGCACCAACATATAGTCTTCATCATATTCATCATAAATTGGCTCTGTGTCAAAATCAAATTTAGAGTCACCATAGTCCAGCGAATCCACCTCTGCCTCTAATGCAAATATATGAAATCCATGAGCATCATGTTTATATGCCACCAAGTCCCTACTGCAGACTAGAGTGAGATGACCCTGAGAATACTCGACTTTACACCCATGTATAATGAACTTGCAATTCTGGGTGTAAAAACGTTTTCCACATACAATACTAAAGCCATAGTTTGGCCTTTGAACTTGCATGCATAGACTCCAATTGTATTGGAGTGTGAAGCCTCAGATTGGCCTAGGTATACCACTACACCATGTATAATTAATTTTGTCATGACCTGGGGCAGCTTCTTGATAATGTCCAGTAATAAGACAAAACTTGAGTTGATCATGCCCTTGATCATGGTGGTGGATTAAAGAAAGAAGGCGAGTTACGCCGTGCCCCCCATGCATCTGACCTGTGTCCACATATATGTCTTGCATAGGGAAGCTGGCTTCTTGGACACCTTTCATATGAATTTGTGGTTCGCCATCATCAATGTTCGAACCAATTTCATCTTCTAAGATGGACTGTTCTGTCCTATCTTCAAGCTCCGTTTCCTGAGGAACAACGTCAGTCTTCGGGTCAGGATTATTATCCACAATCTTTGCGGCCTCAACCTCAGGTTCTTTGTCATTGATTGACAAAGGAATTTCTTCTTTGAATGTGGGCTCGTCCAAAGGAAAATCTTCGCCATTAGATTGGCTGTTAGGCAGTTCAATCTTTTTGGCAGGGACATGCTCGTCAACTGTAAGCTTCACATTTAGGCATTGTAAAGCCTTTTCGTTTTTTTCAGCAACCTCAGGCTCACAAAGTCGCTTGAGGATGGCATCCCATTTCTCTGTAAAGGCAACCCAACCAGCTTTTGCCTTTTCTTCAACAGCTTTTATAGCAGCCGTTTGTTTTCCTTTAGCAGCCTCTCTAGCAGCCGTTTCCTCTGCGTGTTGCTTGAGGATGGCAGCCATTCGTTCGGCATGTTTTCTCTCGATGGCTCTTGATTTTTCTTGGAAATCTTGGAAATCAAATGGCATCTCCGTTCGTCGATCCCAACGAAGGTGACGTCAGAGACCACCCTGGTTTCCCTATGGTGTCTCGCTTATACTCCTGGTCCCACCGGGTGTGCCAATGTTTTGGCCCACGATCCTCAGCGTGCTGAGCCGAGGTAAATAGCGATCCAAAGAGGATGGAGAGTTGCGGGCGTGCCACCTCGCGGACGAGGAAAAGGTTGAGTGAGTGCGCAGGCTTGACTTCTTGATCAGGCGAGCGGAGTTCCAGGTGCCACCTCAGATGAGGAATTTACAGCACAAGCGATCGATACTCACGGCGGGGTGAGCAGAGCAACAATAGGGAAGTTTCCGAGGATCGGGGCGAGTTCCGGAGAGCTCTGAAGGGTTCTAGGCGGCGAGGCGCTTAGAAATAGGGCTTCGAAGAGGCTTCGAAGGGATATCGGCTCCTGGGAGCGCTGAAGGTTTCGACGAGGTCGAGAGAGTTTTCAACTAGGTTGAAAGTTGTTTTGTGTTGTATTTGAGTAATTGTTGTTGTGTAAAGCTTCTGTAAGCCGTGGAGCTTCTTTATATAGAATTACTTAGGGCCACAGGTATTGGCCCAAAGCATGTCAAAGACTTGTAGGAGTCTTCAACGATAAGATTGCATCGTAGGCAGTCCTTATCAACTCTTTGTCGTTGCTCTTCTTGAAGGTGATAGAGTTGGTTTAGAATACATTCTTCTCACGAACGTATGCATGGATCACACATAGCTTAGGATGGTTGCATCCTCACTTGATTACTTCCCTCCATGCACTAATAGCAAAGTGATATATGCAGATATATACTCATCTATATGTATATAGACAGAATAATCCTTCATGTCCAGGACTCCTAGGCGAAGTCTCTGCTCCGCATATATATGGACTTCTAGGGAAGCCTCCTCCACCAAGCAATTAAACAGTTGACCGGTCAACTTGGATAACCCCCTTTGCAATTAAACATGTCTAAACGTGAAGTCCTTCCAGCTCGCATGTATCTCGAGCTCGCCTCATTGTTTTGCATTCCAGGCGGGGTCCGCCATCTTTTCCTTCTCGCCCCGCCTTATACTTCGCATGCAAATAGACTCCTTGTTGAATGCAATTAAGGATGCAACTAGCTAGCCTTCTTATCCTTCTGTTCCGCAAACTTGATAATGAGTAATTATCAAATGAGCAAAGCTGGTTACTTGATAACTATCACGTCCAATATATATACATCCCATGCAAACTTTGTCTGTAGCATGCGAACTCCGCACTTCACATGCGAGCCGTATCTTATGCAATTAGAGAATCATGCGGAGCCAATGTTGTTCAGTTCTACATTTGTATGCGAACTCTCTTCCTTTGTTTCTTGGCGAAGGCATCTCGCTTCGCGGAACCGAACACAACTCAAGGAGAAGACTCCTTAATTATACGTGCCTCCTTGTATCACACATCTTCTCATACGTCCAACTCGCGTGATATTGCAAGCGAGGCAACCCACCTTTAAACCCAACATTATTCGGGCTCGCCAGTATGACGTGGACCATGAATTTAATTAATATTCACTAAGACAATTACTGTCCAGTAAAATATTAATTTGGGTGTAAACAAGATCATTATCCAAGATGGAGATTGCTTTAAATCCCATGGGATGCAACACCTCTTCATAGCTGCACATTAAAATAACAAATAAAAAAGAATAATGAGTATATTCTTGTAAGCAGAAATCCGTATCATATGTACATGCTCCAAATCTTAGTATAAATGACAACGTAACTCAGAAAGAAAAAATAAAATAAAAGTTAGAAGAGATCCGGAGTAGGAACTTACTCTGCAACTGACACTTTGTATGGAGGATCATCGATCTGCCATAAAACAGCTCTAGTAAAACAGATCTATGCGAAGCTATATTGACAAAGGAAGATTGGAAAGATTGCAACTAATTACCCTAAACAAATGAATATTTAGAAGGAGATGAGCAGGTGTGTTTATTTCAATACCAGATTGATATGTTCGTATTGATTGAAAGGAATAGTATGCAAAGAAGAGACACACACAGAAAAGGAAAGATAGGAATAAGATTATTTTTATTACAGGAAACATTAGCGTTATGAGCTCTCCATCTGGTTTTAAGATATCCGCCATCTTTTGTGCCCACGCGGATCTCATCTCTGGTTCAATAGCGCAGAAGAACCTGTTCCAGTTAACAGGATCAATGAAGATATATTTCAATGGAAGGCAAAAAGAGTGAATTTGGGGCTAACTTACGTATAATCAAAAACGAGATCAAACAAATCAGTTGGATGCCAGGTAAAGAAGTCCGCCTTTAAGAAGGTAAAATGCATTGCGTTGGGAAGTGAGGAGAACAACTGCCATGACATGTAAAACAAAAGACCAATTCAGGGTGCATCCTAATCCTATCACAAATGATTCAGTGACAGCATAAAGGATACGAGAGACAAAGGGCAAGAGCAGTACCTGGAGGGCCTTGTTAATGGCATTGTGTGAAATGTCTAAACCAGTAACATGGCAATCGGGACATGCAAATGATGCAATCTCTACAACATCATAGCCCTGTCATCCAAATAGTTGTGTTGTGTTGATGAGTCACACAGTCACAGCAGCAAGCAAACAACATGTGATTGGAGAAAGGGAAGGAACATACAGTGCCGCATCCGGGAACAAGAGCCCTGCCCTTGGGAAGGCCACCCGAGTTGTGAAGATGAGCAATAACAGGCGTTGGGCGTCCTAAATCCCAAGGGGTCACACCTTGCTCCCAGCACTTGTCCCAGCCACCACCTAGAATATAATTCATTCGATCATATCACAAAAGAGAAATTTCAATAATAAGAAGAGAATAGGTAGTACCGGTAGAGTCGCGGTGCAAGAGTTGCTGAAGCTCTCTCTTCTTCATCATCATCCTCAATTGGTATTGGTACAGCTTAGGCCTCCTACTTATTAATGACGACGCAAATTGAGATAATTGATTCAGCAGAATTGCAGAAGCATGAATACAAGTATCTGTCCGCCGGAGAGAAATGAGATGAAGTAAAATCGTGCTCCACCATTCATCATCCTCTACCCATCTTAGATTCTTTGCGTGAGTGATACTTTTAAGTTGGACTTCATGTACAGGTAAAATGGTATTATCGCTCTTTAAAATGTCCATGTTCCCATCGGTGTCAGAATTTATGTCGGCTGTATACGACATAATTATAATACATCATTAATTATTAATATCCATTATAAAACTAGCTTTTACATCCTAAGAGAATCGTTAAAAACCCAATTACTTTTGTTTTTCGTTTAATATTTTTTTGCTGAAGGTCACTGAATGGAATTCTCTGTTTCCGAAATCCAAAACCAACGAAACAAGAGAGGAGCAATTAATGGGGGGTGGTAAAAGATGGGACGATATCTGGGTTTCTTCCGAGCACCCAAGTATTCGGTGTGCACTATCCGGGTTATCCTTCCTCCACGTCTCGAGCCATTGACACACTTGGCGGCACCCGAGCCATCCACAAGGTATCCTACGCCTCCCAACTTGCAATTCAGTTCGATTCTTACCGATGCTGCTTCTTGTCACTTGTGCATGCAGGCTCACAGTTCAGCCTCCAACAACAACAGGTTGGAGCTCCGGTTTCGGCATGACGACCCCTATTCGCATCCTGCATTTTAAGGGTGTTTCTCTTCTTTATTTCCCATGCCTGTCTCTTCTCTTTGTTTTGATACATTTGTTTACTAAGTGGTAAAAAATGAGAAAACAATAAGAAGTTACATTCTATTGATGTTCTGGGTTGGAACTTGTGTGAATTTTCTGGCAAGACGCTGCATGTTTAATTATATGTAGAATAATTTGAATCAGAAGCTTACTGTTCCTTTCGATATGGACCTTGTATCATGTAACATACTACATAGAGTACATTTGTTACCAGTGTTTAGTTCTTATTCCAGCTTATTATGTAAGATCTTAAGTAGCTGTGTCGTGTTCAAACTGACGTGTATTTTGTTTATCCCAGATGGATATGGAGCCAGTTCTTGCAATTGACTTTGGAATCACTGATATCCTAGTTGTTTGTGTCAGTATGCTATTTATTATGTTTATACAAGATTTATTTTGAAGTTCCATGCTTGAACTGCAGCTCATGTGTCTCCAGTCATGCAAAGAAAACAGTTTGATTGACACTTACGCTTCACACACACAAATTTAGTTATGAAACCGTGGTTTTATAAACATAATAAGTTATCCTTATGTATAGATTTCCATAAAGTTTTTTTTAGCTTTTATTTTTTACTCATTTTTCGCTCTAAAAATCGAAAATTACAGAAAGGTTATGGACTTTCTTATCCATGGCATGGAAATTATAAATGCTGAAAAGTCAACAGAGTTCCTCCAAAGTTGTGCATCTGTCGTACTTAACAATCTTACAGATTCCTAAGAGAACAAACTGGGAGGAATATATACCTCAAGATTCAGTTCAGTGGGAGTCACAGATGGCTGTGTCTGGCCTGTTTGATGAGCGGCCTGTGTGGCCAAAGGATTCAGTAACTGAACGATTGCTTAAAATGGGCTTCATATTTTCAGATCATATGCTGAGAAGGTTATCTACTTGTATACTCCCTATCTTCAATTCTGAGTCTTTGTTCTGTTGGTTGAGGTCATTCTCTTTTTGCAGGCTTCTTTCGAGAGTTGCATACTACTTTTCACGTGGACCATTTCTTAGGTTCTGGATAAAAAAAGGTTTTGATCCTCGGAAAGATCCTGATTCTCGCATGTGAGACTTATACTAGAGCAAGCTACTATTTAATATTTATCCTCTTTTGACTCCTGCATATAATCAAAAATCTTTCTTCAAGTGAAAATGCTTATTAATTTATTTTGTTTCAGATTTTTTATCAACGGAACTCTCTTGAAACTAGTTTCTGTTTTTGAAAACCAAGTCATGGGTCTTACAAAGTAGAAGAGAAGGGTGCTCGTAATTGTATCATAATGGGACATATTAAGCGCACACACACACATACGTACAGACTACAGAGACTATTAAATGCATAATTGAAATGATAGGACGTTTATCTTCATTTTTGCTTACTTTATTTTTTCTCAAGCAGATACCAGAAAATTGATTATCGAGTAAAACCACCATTACACGGTTATTGTGAGGCCAATTCAGCTAATCAGTAAGTTTATCTTTCAAGCTTTCCTATTGGTATCTTCCTTTTGGCTATCTTCACGTTTGCTTAATATATATAAAATAAACTCAGTTATTTCATTGATATCGTGATACAGTGTCTATCTTGGCCGTTCCTTCCTGTGAATTTTTCAGTATAATTTATTTTGTTTTTTCTTACCTTTTTGTTCATATACTTTGTGATAAAGGATCTTAAATACCATTCATACTGAATGCAATACTGATACAGTTGTCCAAAAACTTTCAGAAGCATCAGCAATCTTACTTTCCTACTCCGTATATAATCATAATTTTGGGTCCTGGATTTTATTCATGCTTACATATTTGTCTTCCAATATTTGGAGGATATTCATCATGGACCTTGCAATTGGATATGGTGCATTATTGATCTACATTCTATTTCCGAAGCAATCTTTTCTGGCTAGAAGCACTGAAGATCACATTTACTCATGCCATTCCGGTTCATGCAAATTATAACTTTTTTCCTTTGGGGCTCTTACACAGACTAAAGCATAAATGGAGTGATTTATGTGCATTTCGAGTGTTTCCTTACAAGTGCCATACAACATTGCAACTATTCGAACTTGATGATGATTACATTCATGAGCAGATAAGAAAGGCTCCAGCACAGACAACGTGCTCTGTAAGTTTATTGAATCAGGCTGTGCTGGCAGGTTGACTATTTCTATTTCCCCAATGTTTTCCAGCTTTGGTTTAACTGGGGAAATTTTTCTTATGCGTGTGCAGCCGGAGACAGGATGGTTTTCATATAACTTGCTTGAGAACTTGAAATATCGTGTTCAGGTGAGGTTCTTATCTGTATTCCCAAAACCGGGTGCAGAGCGCTTGCTTAAAGCTGCCACTGAAAGCTTTAGAAGGTCAAAGAAGATAGGCAATAAAGACAACTTAGTGCGTGATGAAATGGTCCAGCAACAAACCAATGCAGGTACAAGAGGAAAACTTCACTTGTTGCAGAGCTATTGCTTTCATTAGATTCTGTCATAATTACTGATATACTATTGAAGTAAGAGTATGCTTTTCTTGTTTCATCAATTTTCCATTATATTTTTCTTGATTATTCAAACTAGTTTGGGAGTTACTTATCAAGTATGTCTCCGTAGAACTTACAGGCGATGCAGCTGCTGAGGAACCCAACAATGTTGAAGGTGATGAGGAAGATGATATTGAGGTTGATAATGGTGAAGAAACATTAGATACATATGGTGGACATGATCTGGTATTAATCTTTCAATTATATTCTGTTAACTGTTATGTCTTTAAAATTATCCGTTACATTTTTTTTCCCCTTTATCTAACTTTCTTACAATTTAGATATACATCTTCTGCATCTTAATCGTTTAGTGGGGTGCTTCCGTTTGCTGACTTATATCATGTTAACTTGTTTGTAGGTTGAGGATGGTGAAATTTCTTTGCAGCCTCATTCATGTATCCTTTTATGGTTAAACTATAACATGCCTAGTTTCTCAATTCTTGTCTCTTTTTATACTGAAAATTGATATTCTTTGCATGATTTGAAACAAGAGAGCATATTGTTTTTGGAATTTTTCCATCCTTGTAGAAATAATTTAAAAGTTGAAATCACCAATGAACATGATTTGAACATAGATAATGAATGTTCATGTGCTCCCTTGTTTACAGTAGAAGGAAAGTGTAGCAATTGCTCAGTATTGTAAAAAAGAGTTTTGTGACATGCTTACTGTTCGAGAACTGTACAGAACCTGCAAACTTTGGATTTCCTATATATCTCTAGATCTTAACATGGACAACATCTCAAGAACTCATTTACAGGAGCTTTTTGGTAGTTTTCCATCCCCTGAAGCAAGGGGTGATAGAATACAAGATGCATACGCCAGTGATGAAGAATACCAGATTTATGAGCAAGATAGTGACGGCAACTTCTCTGACGAAAACTAGTGCTCATTACTAAGGTTCATTTTATCCTATGTACTTTCACATATTAAAATTGCAGGCATCATTTCTTTGTGCTTAATGCTGTTGGTTCTTTATGACTTGCTAGCGTGGTTCTTTCCCTTCATGGAATCCCAATTCGCAAGCGCTTATCTAGCTTTGGAGTTTTCTAACACTGAAATGATGATCATCAGTTGTTGCTGAGATATACCATCTACATGTGCTGAGTTTTCTAACACTGAAGCAATTTCTTTGGCAGCTCCTCAACATTTCAAATTTCGGCATACATGTTTCATGAGAAGGCCTTGGCTTGGAATTGATTGAACATTGATGACTATTTTTGGGGCAGCTATAATGTAAAATTAGAGACAAAACTCAACATAAACATTAATGTATAGGTAGATTAGTTAACAATGGTGATCAAAGTTTCTCATTTCTATTCTTGAGCAACTGTTTTATATGAGCTATAATATAAAGTTCTCAACTGAATGGTTGTATTTAACATTGATACACGATTGAAATTGAACTATGGTAAAAACAACTTGCAGAAAATAAGTGGAAGAGAGAGAGAGAGAGAGAGAGAGAGAGAGAGAGAGAGAGAGAGAGAGAGAGAGAGAGAGAGAGAGAGAGAGAGAGAGAGAGAGAGAGAGAATACAACAATGGTCCCTGAGTGGTAATAATCGATTTCCACCAGAAAAACCACCAGGGATTATCAGACTTGCTCTAATACGATCATACAAGAAAAGATGAATTAGTTAAACATGGAAGAGCTCATTCTTGTAGCAGAGATTCCAATCTGAATCCCTTGAAGCAAGCAGGCTGCCTCCATCAGTACTTATGGATTCGGCACATGATTGAGGAGGAATGTCTTCTATAACTTTTGCAGTAACTCCTGGTTCATCATCCAGTATATCAGCAGACCAGGAAGTATCGGTAAAAATCTGATCTCCCCTAACATTATTAGTGATTTCAGGGCTTTGACAGGTTTCTATGGGAAGGTCATTGCTGCAGCCATTGATATCTTCCTCTTCATCTGATAAACATCTGCAGCGATCATCTTCATCCATGTCATACATACGGCTCATCAAACCTTCTCTCCATGATATTCTAAGCTGGGATTGTGACACATACTCTAATGTGGAGTTGGGATGCCAGGAAGCCTGATCATCCAACAGTTCCTGTATTCTACTGATCGAATTACAAGTTGTGGTCAGACAATCAAATTGGAAACTTGAATCAATCTGATCCTCAATCAGTACCTGATGGTTTGGAGACAAGCTTGCCATCCGAATAGCTTCAGCCACTGAATTGAGTTCAGACTCATAGTGTTTCCTACGGTTGTCTGTATTAGACTGTGATAGGCCAGCATGTCCATCTGCACTCGAGTCTGATTGAGGTGTAAGAATAACATTGCCACTACTCATTGAAGCCATAGAAAACGGAGGATTCCCGACATCAAAATCATAAGTGCATTGTCTTTCATCTTTCAAGGGTAGAGCCTCACAACCAGGTGTACAAACTGGAGAAGACAAAACAGGCACATGCTCATTCAAGGGCTCCAAAAATTCTTGAAATTTAGGAACTCCACCTGGAGAAATGGAAGTGTTCCTCCTGCTACGGCAAGTACTACTTTCCAAGTTGTTATTGGGGGACACATCAGGATTCTGAAAACTAGTCTCAGAATACTCCTTGTGGTCCTCATCTTCCTCATTACATGGTGACAAAAGCCAATGCATTGAAGCTTCAGTAGGTAAGGGCACCAAAGAAGCATCAGGATCTCCAACCATTCCTTGGGCAGATCCATCATCATCCTCCACCACTTCCTCAAAACTGCACAAACCCTTCCCTTTCCCAAAGACTGAATCATTCTCTCCTACATTGAGGATTCCCCTAGGCCTGCACTTCCTCTTGGCAGTGATCCCCGACAGAACATGGCCGGCAGCATAACAAGCCAGCGAGGCTGATGACACGGCAGACGATCCAAATTGTATCTCTGGAGACACAGAGGCCTGAACAGGAGGAGTTGTACTATCACTTTTGTTAGAATTTTCTTCCACATTCCTGTCGACTTTGCATCCCAAACCTAACCCAGTAGGTTTCTTACACAAGGGTGTAAGAGTTCCATCACCAGCACCTGATTTAAGCTCATTGGACTGACCCGGATCAGAACCAGACTCAAAGGAACAACCTTTGGAGTTCAAAGCTGGACAAGCTTTAAACTTTTGGACATTCCTAGAACTAGGTATGTGATACAAGCAAGAAGAACTAGTCTTGAGTTTTGGTTTCTCTGGGTTTCTGGAGCGGTTCTCCTTGGGCCTCACAACAGGAGCTGATTTAGGGGTTTTGGAGAGATTTGTAGGCCTGGGGCGTATAGGGGTTTTTAAATTAGAAGAAGATGAATGAGAGAGAAAGAACCTGAGGCAACCTCGTGGGGCTTCGATGGAGATTGAAGATGAAGACGAAGCCTCGCTGCCGTGGTTGCTAGTGGTGCTGATGGCATTGAGATCCTGTAACGGGTTCCGAGTGCAATGCTCCTTTTTCTTCTTCTTCTTATTCGCCAGCGCCGGAGAGGGCTTCTTCCCGGCCTTTGACGACAACGATGGGTTCATAGCCTCACTCACTCTCTTTGTTGTGACTGCGAATGTAGGATCCTGCAGATCTAAATTCAAAACCAAAACGGAGGGGAAGGGGAAAGACACTTGCACTTTACCAAAACAACCCAAATGCTTGTTCACATATTTCCTGAAATGCCATCGTCTATAAATAGGCAGAGGCAACTAGAGGTGAAGTCTCAACTGTTCCATCCAAAACAAAAAGTAGATTCTCGACAACTGTTGTAGCGGTGATATTGTCGAGTGACATCATCACTGAGAACTGAGGAAGAGGGTGAGAGCATGGCAGTGACTGACTCCAAGAAGATTATCATCGACACTGATCCTGGGATCGGTGAGTCTTCTTCCTTGTTTGTTTCTTCTGACACTAACCAACTATCTGGATAATCTACAACATTCAAGCTTTACATACGGATTGCCCTGCATGTAGCTACCTTTGTTTTCAGATTTAGATAAACTAAATTTCATACTCTAAGCTGCTCTCTTTGAATCTACTCACCAACTCGATTTCGGATTGACCTTACATCATCCACGAAGTTGTCACGCTGATTCAGATCAAATAAAATGAATAAGATCAGAATTCTAATCATTTTTCGGACTTTATTGACTAAGTAACTGGAGAATACCAGCTTAGCTGAGCCACTCTGTGGGGGTGTTATTCTAAGTTTTGGCTAGCAATCCATTTTTGTATGTGTTTCATATTAGCCACAATCCTCATCAAGATTCTGCCTTTTCTGTTTTGATGATAAACTGTGGCTCTCTACCATTTATCATGCAGATGATGCCATGGCCATATTTGTGGCATTGAAGTCCCCGGAGGTGGAAGTGATTGGACTCACAACTATATATGGGAATGTTTATACAACTCTGGCCACAAGAAATGCCTTGCATTTGGTAAACTTATTGAGCTTTAGCTTTTGCTTCCTATACCATTCTTTATGTCTAGGATTAATCAGGCATTTGATTGTTGCTTTGCGTTTGGTTCAGTTGGAGTTTGCAGGGAGAACTGATATTCCCATGGCTGAAGGATCCCATGTCACAATAACTGTATCTTCTCATACTCCCTGGTCTTTCATTTTCAGTTAATTGTTATACATATATTTGTGTGATTGAAATTCCTAACTCGCCGATTGTTGCCACTTGTTTCTGTAAAGCAAGGTACAAAACTTCATATTGCTGATTTTGTTCATGGTACGGATGGACTTGGAAACCAAAACTTCCCTCCGCCAAAAGGAAAGCCAATTGAACAGTCTGCAGCAGCTTTTCTGGTGGAACAAGCAAACCTTTACCCTGGAAAAGTCACTGTGGTAGCATTGGGCCCGCTTACAAATATCGCACTGGTCAGAGTTTGATTCATTGCATGGTCTTCTCGATCTTCTGAACATTATTCTTAATCTTTTGTGACCGATTATCTCTTGATACAGGCTATACAACTAGATCCTGCATTTGCAAAGAACATTGGGCAGATTGTTCTTCTTGGTGGCTCTTTTGCAGTTAATGGGAATGTAAATCCAGCAGCAGAGGCCAACATAAGCAGGATAATATGTATTAGGTTCATTATTCACTGATATTTCAGCTCAACTTTTTTGTATTTAGCTGGCTATTAAATTTGGTTTATTATCTGTCTAATTCACAAGCTTGTGGAAAGAGTTGTAATCATCTAGGACCCCATAGTTCAGTGGATGTCCCCAAGGCTATAGTGTTATTATTGGGCTTAATCATATGTGCCTGAAGTTATTTTCTGATGAGACAAATCTTAAATAAGATGCTGATAATATGTTCTTGTATGCCCTTGTTCACCAGATATTTGGGGATCCAGATGCTGCAGATGTTGTATTTACAAGTGGAGCAGATGTTTTGGCCGTGGGCATAAATGTTACCCATCAAGTTGTCTTGACAGGTACCGTTTCTTGTTGAATCCTCCAGGAACAAATTTCTGGGTAGTTCCTATCTAGTATCATATCAAAGAAAGTATTTCAACTTGACAGGTCATGTCTCACCTTTTATGTGGTACTGTACTATATCTCTATGATTTCTATCTGTTTTCAAACATGTAGCCTTTGAGAGCACTTTGTCAATCAGTCATTAAAGCTCATTTGGAGTTCAGTTAGCGTGTATGTAAACTTCCACAAAATTCTCTTCCTTTTTCTTTTGTGGTTTGCCAGGAACTTCTAATTTTCCGCAAAATTTCTCTCTGAAAGCAATATGATTTTAATCAGTTGATTAATGGTTGTTAGAGAACTTGGTGATTGTAATTATTGTATTTTCTCCTTTTGTAATTTATTTATTGTATGTTCATTCTGACACATGAAGATGCTGATAGAGACAAGTTGGCAAAGTCAAATGGAAAATTCGCTCAGTACTTGTGCAAAATTTTAGAAGTGTACTTCTCTTACCATCGTGATGCATATAGCACAAAAGGTTGGTTGGCTTATTAACGTGGGTTGATGCAACTCGAAGCATTGGAAATAGTAACCATAAGCTTACTAATGGTAGTTTTACTATTTATCATGGTGTAGGAGTTTACCCTCATGATCCTGCAGCCCTTCTGGCAGCTGTTAATCCTTCACTTCTAACTTACACAGAGGGTGCTGTTAGAGTCCAGACAAGTGGCATCACAAGAGGGCTCACAATTTTGTATAACAAACAGAAAAGGTAAGTATCCTTCAATTTCATCGATTCCTATTTGGAGGCCCAATTTCATAAACAGAAATATGGTGGAAGTCAGCAAAAATATGTGAACTACAGATCAAAGTGGTTATTTAACCCTGAAAGAGCTGTATAGCAAGTTTATAGACAGAACAGGAGTCACAATGTATTGCCCATGCTAAGATTCTGCCTGTTTTAGCCAATGACTGTAGTATAAAATGTGGATGGAGGGATTGGATTACAGTAAAAGTGGATGTATACTTCTACCATAGGAAAACGTCTTATTATATTTCGTTAAGGTATATGAGCTTGAGACCTTCTTTGTGAAAGGAAGGTATTGAGACCAATTGTTATCCTGTCTGGCTATTTGCATAGTTTCGTATACTAGTAAGTTGAAAGCATGTTCATGTTTCCTACTTAGGCAGCACATTAACCTTCCTCCTGTTGAGCATATATATGGAAGTATTTTTGCAAAAGTATGTGTAATCTTATAATGTCGTGTTGATATTATTGCTGTTGACATAATCAGGTTTGGTGAGGTGACCGAGTGGTGTGATAAACCAACGGTGAAGGTAGCAGTTACAGTTGATGCTCCAACAGTGGTAAACTTGGTCATGGAACGGCTCATGGACTCTTGAATTACATCTTGAAGTAACCAATGTCTGAAGACTTGGCTTCAATTTCATTACACTGTATAACTTGGGCCGATGAACCGGTTTGTTAAGGGTTGTGGTTGAATGTTTTGCTTGTTACATAAGGCATCTTCAGGATAATAATCTATGATTCAGTCATCTGGGGAAACAAAAGAAACACTTTATGTAAATTTATTCCTTAATGTTGTTCATTAAGTCAGAGCCCTGTTCCTTCAAATTTAAGCAGAAGTTGTTTTTCTTTTATCATAACAAGAAATTCATTAAGCCACAAACGGGCAAAGAAAAACAGAAGCAACACTGAAGAGAAAAACACAACCAAACTATGCTAGCAGAACCAAGCAAAACAAATTAACAATAGAAAGGAGAGACGAGACCCAGTGGGACCGAGTCGAGGAGAAGAGACGCGGCGTCGTTTGATTCAGAGACTGACACGTAACAATTGCATCGACACCTTCCTTCCTTCCTTCCCTCTTCTATCTACTCTTGGACTGAGCGAAAGATAGAAATGGCGGTTGTTGGAGGAGTGATAGTGGACGAGAGTGTGCTGCTAGTAGAGAACTCAAGTGGGTTGGTACCAGATGCCCACTCTCTGCTCCGTAAGTTCCGCCATTCCACCATCCCTACGGTACACCTCCATCAACATTCATTCCACTGCCTATCTTATACTTGCCCATAACAATTTGTCTTACAAGCCTTTCTACTCTTTGCAGGCTATTTCTTACGGACCAGGCCTTGATCCTCATCAGGTACCTTTCCCCTTAGTATTCTCTTAATTCGACTATAATCTCACTACGCTGGTTCATTCTCATCATCAAATAACCAATTACTCATAAACCACCCACTGATTTGATTCAGGCATGTGTGTTGCTGCTGTCTTTTTCCTTACAGTTGCATGCACTAGTACTAGATTAAAAGCAACAAGTAGCATGCATGCTGTGTCCCTTTCCAGGATCCTACTATTCTTATCTCAACTATCTCTCTAACATTATACTACTGAGCAGAGCATGACACCCTGGTGGTTTCCTCTGAGAACAGCCAAAGAGGAGGCAACTCTGTCTTTGTTCCCTGTATTGTATCTCAAATATTCTGCCCATTATGTAACCAACCTTTTCTTTTCTGCTTTTTATAGGTCAAACTTCTGAAAGATATTGCAACGCAGTATTCTCTCCATTGCTTCATATTAGATGCATCCTCTATCGATGACGCCATTAATGAGGTCATACAAGCTTGGCGTGACATTGGAGGCAGTATTTTGTACCTAGTATCTGACAACAAGAAAGACATCTTTCCTGAACTAACCAAATGTGGTTGGCTGGTCGCTGTTATGAGTGAGTACTAGTTATGTCTGTTGTCACACTCAGTTGTGTGTGAATTGCAGCACTAGTTATTTTTATGTGTAGTCCAGGAAAAGTTGCATTACTATGTTGTCATTATAACATCTTTAGTGAGGGCGTGTTGAGGCTTTTGTATTTTAATTTCTGAGGTTTGAACATGTCTATTCGCGACAATATTCTCCTGTTGTTGGCTAAAGTTCAAACTATTTTTCTTTCAGAAGTTGAAGGCAGCAGTACATGTGAGAGTTCAAGCATGATGTACATAAACAAACTGCAGGAGTTGCCTTTGACTATATGCCAACTAAATAAGAAGGTTTCGTAGAGTAGCACTCATCCGTATTCTACTATTACAACTTTGGACTGGGGCAATGATAATTGCTTCTACAATATAATCTCTTTTACTTGGAAACGTATTATGCTTTCTACATGTCATCTTAATGCACCATTCTAGTCTTATGTGCTCTTGATCTCCTGCACAACCAGATGGGAAATGACTTCGGTTTTGAAGTTGTCTTATTAGTTAGAAATGAGTAGAGATTTGTAGGAGCAGTTTGACTCTATCTATGAAATAATGCTTTCCTCATATTGCTTCTAGGCTCTAATGTTTATGCTGCATGTGGCAAACAGGCAATTGGAAACAATGTTGTGACAGTTGGTTATATTATGAAGCCTTCTCGTGAAGAAGATTTTGCTAAGGTGAGCCCTCTGATAAATGAAGTAATCATTGTAGTAGAGAAGGAGATTTTAAAACAGAAAAGGAATATTCTACCTTTAAGCCTCACCTTATAACACCATTGACATGTGTAAGATAAACAGCCTCTTGAAACTGTTTAGATTTGTCGATACTTGATACTGCACGAAAGGCTTTGACTCTACTCTTGGCTTTTAAAGCACCGTGATTGCTGCTTCACAGTGTCTGGTTGTGTTATTTGTGGCTAGTAGTTGAATATGTTGTTTATGTCATGATAAAGTCTAGTAAAATATAGCATGTGTATGTGGTTAGATTTTGAAGCTTATAGGTATTTTGGTTTTTGCAGAGGGGTGCATTTCCTATGTGTCCGAATGAAAATGGGCTGATGTTCCTGCCCCTCACATTTGAACTCCCCCTATCATCTCAATTACAAGAAGTAGATGTACTTCTCCACAAAGCAACTGACGAAATTATGTATGTTGATTTGAAGAGCTCTTTACATTCCTCTAATATGATAACATACAGCAGGGGCATGCAGGAATTGCAAAGGTGACTTGTGATAATCTTTTTCTTTTCCCCATTGAGCATACTTGGTCTAGTACAAAAAAACATCTCAATGTTGATTAGACATAAAACTTAAACACAAATGTTTTGAAGTTTATAAAGTGTGCAGTAGACACAAAATTATGTAGCACTATCCCTTTGGTTTCTTTCTGATATCCTTTTGTTCTTACTCAGATATATGGATCATCACCAGGACCTCTGTGTGATTGACCCACTTAACTCTATTTATCCTGTATTGGATCGATTGAAAATCCAACAGATTCTACTTGCATTGGAGGATCTCAAAACTGGAAGTCGCCGTGCAATTAGGGGGCCCCATTATCTCAAGGTTCTTTTCCTCCATCTCATAATGGTTTCTCAGTATCTTAGCAATATATGTTTTGAAAAAGAAAAAGAACAAGAAAGTAATGTTTTTCGTTAGTGAACTTTAGTGTAATATACAGCATAACTCGTTGGGAGAAATCCTGCCGAATTAGTTTACTAAGTCACAAGCTACTAAGAACATGATGAATATTGAGTGGTTGCTGTTGTATATATATCTTTAACAAACAGTGATAAAAGAATGTTGAATGTGGCCTATCCTGATAGTATTTGTTGGTGTTAACTTATTGAGTCGACAGGGATTGATCATTTGTATAGTTTTAGGCGCTCTAATTGTTTGCTGATATTATGAGATACATAATTTATGGCATGAGGTGGACATCAAGTTGTCTAGAATGTTAGTTTTTTCTTAGATGTAGTTATATGTGGAGTGTTTTTATTGTTTATATCGAAATGTGCAGGTTGATGATTTTAACCAGTCTGGTTTAACTCAAATGCTATCTGAAGCTAAATTAGCTCTTCCAAGCATAGTAAAACCTCAAGTTTCTTGTGGTGTAGCCGATGCTCATAGTATGGTAATTTGTTTATTTTATTCCCTGTGCTATTAATCCAACATTTCGTGTCAATGCAATTCAAGCTTGATGATTAACTGTAAGAAATAGGGTTATCACTCATATAGTTGCACTATCTTCTTTTAACCTGCCTTACTATGTCTGATTGCATTTATATTCCCCCAACAGTCTAATGTTTATTGTATTCAACTGCTGCCAGTACCATTTGAATGTATGTATTATTCTATTTAATACAGATTCATAAGCTCTATCATACGGTATAAGTAATAAAGCTTAATCTTACACTACAGGCAATTGTCTTTAGAGTCGAAGATTTTAAGGATTTGACTGTTCCTCTTCCAGCAATTATACAGGTGAGCAAGAATCAGTCATAATTAGTTATCAATTGGTGAACTTGGTGTAGCGTCTATTCTAAGTTTGTTCAGTATAAGAATCCTGCTTACTCCAACCTAATGCTAAGTGATATATCAACATAATAAGTGTCCAAATCCAGGCATGGTTTATGAAACACTTCAATTCATGCTATTTTATGCTTTTTTATTGAAAATAAAAAGTGGAAATGGATGGAATTTCAGGAATATGTGGACCATTCCTCGACGCTCTACAAGTTTTATGTTTTGGGCGAGAAAGTTTACCATGCTGTTAAGAGCTCCACACCAAATGCAGATACCTTGATGAAATCATCCGGAAGTAATGAGCCAAAACCTTTAGTATTTGACAGGTGACGCATTTTTTCTTTTTTCCTTTTTTGACTTTTGGTCTTTTCCTTGTTGCTATGTTCAAGAGCCTGTATTCAGTGACTTGCATTGTGATGATTTTGTTTACAGCCTCAAATCCTTGCCTACTAGCAAACTGAATCCAAATTCTGTAGACAACAACAGCTCGAAGGCCACTGAGCACTGCATTGATCTTGAGCTGGTTACAAGTGCGGCTAATTTTCTTATGAGAAAGCTTGACCTCACCGTCTTTGGCTTTGATGTTGTGGTAAGTATCGAATTTAGGTTTGCTATCCTATTATAGAGACCTACAGTTTCACCAAATGAAGCTGAATGCGTATAGTGATTGTATCGATTGCGGAATATGTTGTGTGGATGCAGATCCAGGAAGGTACGGGTGATCATGTCATTGTAGATGTAAATTACCTTCCATCATTCAAGGAAGTAGCCAAGGAAGTTGCCATCCCCGCGTTTTGGGACGCTATTAAGAAGAAACATGAACTGAAAAAGTGATCATGGCAGGAAGGAGCATTGTGTAATAGTTGAACACTGAAGTTGTGTAGTCTGTTACAAACTCTTGCACTCTAAGCAATAAATAAAAGAGCATTAACATTTTATTTCCATCATCTAAAACTTCTCTTTCCTTCATATTAATGATGGATCAAGTAATAGAAGTGGATCAGTTATCAGTAGAGTGATGATGTAAATAATTAAAGCCCAGACAATTCCCCTAAAGGCCCAGTCCAAGGGAGAGTTGTTACAGTAGGGCAGTGGCAACAAGAGCAAGAGGGGCCCACGGAACCAAAATCCAAAGGGACCAATAAGAAGGACGGGCAATGAAACGGTATAAATAGTCCACAGTCGGAGGCAGCCTGAGCTCCGAGAAGTCCTCTCCACTGTCGTCTCCGCCCCGCCCCGGGCTCTCTCTCTCTCTCCGGTCACCAAGAGCAGAAGAAGAGAAGAGGAAGCACTCGACTAAGATTAAGATCGTTATAATAATGGCCCAAGGCGAACCCAGTCTCTCCGATTCTCTATTAGATCCATCTCTCTCCCGAAACACTTCATTCAGCCGCCTCAATGCCCAGGCCCCTGAGTTCGTCCCCAATCGGAGTCCCACCGCCGCATCCCCGCCTCCTCTGCCTCAGCCTCTCTACTCTCCGCCTCTCACTCCCGCTCCTTTCCATGTTCCGATCCAGGTCGTCCCTCCTCCTCCGCCTCCTCTCGTCCATCACCGTCATCACTTGCCCGTTCAGTACCATCACCATCCCTATTACGCTTCCGGATTTTCCGCAGACCAAGAGCAACCGCCGTCCGATGAGCAACCTCCGCCGGATCACGCTACCTCCTCCAAGTCTCACAAGCTTTCCGATGAAGCTACTTCCAAGATTCTGAATCAGGTTGCCGCCTTTGCCTTCACTTACTTCATCATCTCATGCTTTTAATTTCTCCTCCTTCATCATAACTGATTCCGTTTTAGACTTAATAGGAGATTTGAACTCTCTAGATAAGGAGATTTGAGATAGTGATCGCCGATACAAGAGAGTAATCACTTCCGATTTTTGACTAAAAAAGCAGAAGACCTAGGAGGAAACAGTTGGTCAAACTTCTATAGTAGTAGTGGAAACAACAGCGGTGAACTGATCATCTGTGATTAAACTGTCCTTTTCGATAGAGTAACCAGTACAATTCCAGGAGGATGTCTTATTAGTAAGATCAATTACTTTTTACCTTACCTCATATTCTTGTTGTTATTCTAACTTGCAGGTGGAGTATTATTTCAGCGATCTCAACTTAGCTACAACTGATCATCTTATGAGGTTCATAAGTAAAGACCCTGAAGGATTTGGTAAGTTACTAATCTGTTTGTTTTTTTCTTTGAAAAATGCTTATGATTTTAAATGTTAGTTTGATTCAGTTTTTGTGGGCACTGTTATATACTTAATCTCATGCTTACCTTTCAAGTTAAAGGGCAGAAATACTTCATTTGTTTGTGGGTGTTGCGAACCAGTTTTATATGCAAGGATGTATATTAACTCTGCATTGGAATTCGGTGGTTTGAGTTTTCATCACTATTAACTGTTTATTATTCATTCTGATATAGTGCCAATATCTGTTGTTGCATCTTTCAAGAAGATTAAGGCCCTCATAAATAGTCATTCCCAGCTTGCAACTGTTTTGCGGAACTCCTCAAAGCTTGTGAGTTCACTTACTTGTGCTCTGGCTTCATATCATGTTGTTGTCCTTAAGGGGTCTTCGTTTTGTCTCAAAGATTCGTTTTGAGTCACTGAATGATGCCCATAATCTGCAGGTAGTGCATGAAGATGGGAAGAAGGTCAGACGTCAGCATCCCCTGACTCAGTCAGATATGGAGGAGTTGCAAGTAGGTTTTATTTGTATTAGTCCTTGGTGCTATCTAGATTCATGATATGCTTTGGTGCCTTGTCTATGATGCTATTTTGGTCCTTTATGTCAAAAATTTTGTGAACTTATTATGAAAGATACTCACAATATCCTTTTCTGTGCTCTTTTGTTATGGAAGTTATATATTAGATCCTTGTTTATGTTGATAACTCTTGAGCTTTTGTGAAATTGAACTTTTTTCTCTTACCATCTAATGTTCATTCTGATATGTAGTCTCGCATTGTTGTTGCTGAAAATTTACCCGAGGATCATTGCCACCAAAACCTCATGAAAATTTTCTCTGCTGCTGGGAGGTACTAAGATAAGTTTCTTTAGGAACTTTTACTCAAATTCTTAATTTGGTGATCACAGATTCACAAACTGTTTCGCTGATCCTATAAGTGTATGTTCTTTGACAGTGTAAAAACAATTCGTACATGTCAGCCACAAACCTCAAATAATAATTCTTCCTCAGCATCCAGATCAGCAAAAGTGGATGGCATGCATTTCAGTAACAAGGTATACATACGCATTTATATATACATATATTTATGAAATGAAAAGGTACACATATGCATGCCTTGGTCTGGAGTAGCTTATGGATTGTAGTGTTAATTAGACTATCATTGGTTTTGCAACTAAGATTATTTTCCTAGTCCTACCCAAACATACTCCAAAACACCACTACATGCACTAACATTGCAGTGTCTGTATCAGTGTCCACGCTGTGAATTAGAAAGGTTCCTGACAGATTATTTATGGATATTTGATTTTTTGAAAACATACTTGATGCTCCATCTCAACGTTAATGCAATTGTTACTCTACCTTATGTTGAATTGCTCCTTTTATTATTACATATATACACTCTTAGATGTCAAAGTATGTGATATATAAGCTCCTTTCCTGTAGTTGCATGCGTTTGTGGAATATGAATCCCCTGAGCTGGCAGAGAAAGCTGTAAGTACTCGTATTTGATTCAACTTTAATATGGCTTTTCTATGCTCTTTAGAGAAGGTAAAAGTGCATTTCTATCATGCAGGTGGCTGAACTTAATGAAGAGGGGAACTGGAGGAGTGGTCTTAGAGTCCGGTTAATGCTTAGACGCCTGGTATGCCAAAATATGGTTCCATATTGCTGTAGTTCAGTTCCAGTTCCAAAAATAATCTTTTTGGTCAAAATGAAAAAGGAGTGGCAATATTGCTTCTGTAGTTCTTTTAAGTTCCTGAAATTTATGGTTAAGTTAACAGAAAGTGTTGGCTTATTGTTCAAATTCAAGAAAAAAGCTGGTTGTTTAAAATTTTCATTTTGTGCAGAATCTATTGACAATTAGGGTATGTAATTTTATGATCGAGTGCAGGCTTGTAATGTATGATTTCTTATAAAAAAAGTATGATTTCTTGTATATTTTTATGATCGACGAAACAGATTTAGAGATTAATAAGCATTACTTTAGTACTGCACGTAAGCATGTGCTGGGTTGATCCCATACTACTACTGAATGATCCTTGAAGTCGTTGAATCTAATTGGATCGAATAGTCGGTTGATGGATTTCTGTTTGTTTCTTTCAGTCAAAACCTGGTCAAGTGCGAGGGAAAAAGGGGCAGGATGGGGAAGTGCAATTAGAGGAAGAGGATGCTTCTGCACCTGAACAAATACATCATGCCAATGAGAAACAATCAGACGATACTTCCCGGCAGTTTGATGCTCATTCACATGAACAAGTAAGTGCAAACAGACTTGTAATTTACCCCTAATTGTTGTACATACTTATTTACATGGTAGAAATTGACGATTGTAATACACAAGCAAGAGAGCACTTTTGTTATGATGAAAATTTAAACCAAATTTTGCATCTGTGTGCATCAACAGATCTAACCTCTCTTTAAGGGGTTACCTTGTTATAAACACGCATCAATTCAAGACTTTATGGGCATCAATTTAAGACTTTAAGGGCATGGTGTTAGTGACATCAAGTTGAGGATGACAACTTTAATCCTTGTTCTTATTTGTGCCAGGGAGAGGAACATGGCAATGATAAGGAGAGCGGGCAAAGGAAAGCGCGTAATCGACAAGGAGGACGTGGTAGGGGACGTGGGCGGGGTCAATACCACCACAATAATCGAAATCATGTTGGGACTCCTCATAACAGTTCAATGGGTAGTAGCGAGCAGCCAGGAATAGGTGTCAGTGTAGCCAAACAGCCTCCTGGACCTCGTATGCCGGATGGGACAAGAGGATTTGCAATGGGTCGGGGGAGGCCAGTTACTGTTAATATTGCACAATGACTGCGCACTTGATAGAAGTTTTCTTGTTTTTACTTTTCTGTATGGGTGGCTGCAAGTATATGCTGGGGATGAGGAGCTATGTCTTCTCGTCTGTAGTTTGATGGCAAAGGTTTTTACAAGGGCTGTCAATCCAACGTGGTTTAAAGGTGACTTGTCAGTAGTATACGTTGAATTACTTTTCTGGCTGGTTTGTATTCAGGAGCAACTGTGATTTTACATTTCTTTCATTGTAGGTAAAGAAACATGAGGAACCATAATTACCTATAGATAAATGTGAGTGAAAAGATCTTGGAATAGAGCTGTTGATTACAATCTCTCTTTCTTCTATTAGCATGACACTCGCATTTGGTTGAGTTGTACCGTTTGGCGGGTGTGTTGAAATCCTAGGTCACAGAGATGCAAAGGACACAGAAAATTGTGTGCTCTGAAATGTAGCAATAGCATAAGTTGTTGTTATTGACGAAAATGAAAAAAAAAAAAATAGAGGTGGGAAGGCAGCATATGAGTCGTCACACTCGATAGGCATATGTACATTTCCGCAAGTAATGGCAGAGTCAGAAGCAGCAGTAGCACCACCGCCACCACCCACCCTTCCGAACCCTAACCACCCCCCTCCGCCACCGCCGCCAGCTCCGAATCCGATAGCGAGCTGCATCTCCTCCAAAATCAAAAGGCCTTCCGTCCGAGTGACGTCGGAGTACGACAGCGACTCGGCGGTGTTCTTCCACAAGGTGTCATGCAAGGTGTTGGACAGTCTGGGCAAGCTGAAGCTCTCCTTCAGCAACGACCACAGGGGCGACCTCTCTCCGCCTCACCTCTCCTTCATCTCTCGCTACCTCTCCCTCCACTACAACTTTGAAGATCAGTCCACTCTCCTCAACAGCTCCATCGATGTTGGTCCCCGTGTGCAGTTCCGTGCTTCCCATGATCTCAAGGCCCAACAAGGCGAGGTCTCAATGCTTGCCAAGCTCGCTGACCCTGGCTATGCTCTTCAACTCTCTTCCCATTTCCCTTCTGCTGGCTTGGTCAGTCCCTTCCCTTCACGCATGATTTTCCTCTCTAATCTCACCAACTAATTCTAACCTGACCAAGTATAGTCTTTGATGTGATTTCACTGTATCACAACTAGTTCCAATATTCCTTTAAGTAGTTCCCTATCTTCCTGTTGCTGCTGCCACAAAGATTCACTCATACTCCACCTGTTGATATTTTAGCTGCGCCAAGAGAATAGGATACATTGTTGCACCACATGACATGAAACAGTTTTTCTTGCAATTTTGCATGCCCAAATAGAATCATAGTAAATTATATTGCCTTGATTATGTTTCTGGTGCTGCAGCCTAAAGCTACCCTTAAGTTCCCCCTTGGTGAAGTTACTTTGGAGGAAAAAGAAGAGGAGGAGGCGAACAAAATATATTCTTTAGATGGCATTGTTAAAGCCCAACTTTTGAACGGCCTCTGCACTGCTCACTATGTACATGACGATTTGAAGTTACGATACTCATTCAAGGTACATACTTGTCGCCTTATTATTATTATTATTATTTTCACTTGCAAAACATGCTTGGATTTGTTGTGTTGATACGCAGTCCAGAAGACTTCTGCTTTCTACAATCATATTCTGTTTCTCTTGGTTGTACTATCTATTCTGTGGTTTCCTCTCGGCGAAAACTGTTGCTGACGGTTTTTAAATTTATTACAGGATGAGGAGATGTCTTTTATCCCATCTATTTCTCTGCCTTCAAATGCATTGTCATTTGCTTTTAAGCGTCGGTTTGGTCCTTCAGACAAGTTGAGGTTAGTAATCTCTTCCGTTTTTCTTTCTTCTCTGTAAGTGTGCAAATTTTATTCATTTGTTTTGGTTTTTGTTTGTTGAGTTCATGATTCACTTGCTTGGTGAGTGGTGGCAGATGTAAATACTTTTTCTTTTTCTTTTTTAACGCTAGATATGAATGTTATGTGAAACAAATATGATGCTTTCTTTTGTGCTTAGGAGATCCTATTCAGGTAGAGTTTGCCACTTATTATAACATGTTCTATGTCCTTTACTACTTGCCTAATATGGTAAATTTGTGTGTGCCCTTGTAATGTTGCAAAGCAAATCCTCTCTCCAATAATTAATCAGTTTGGCATGATGGATCAAGCATTTGAGACTAGAATTTGAAAATGGATGATTTGCAGTTTTGCACCCATCTGCCAAGCTATCTCGAGCAGATCTTGAGCAGTTGATGTATATAAAGTTAATTGTTAAAGACTATTCATCAAGCTGTTATGTACATAACAGTTCATTGGTTCAATTTAGATGACTTCATCTATGTCCTGTTTATCGGAAAGGTTTTAATGTGATGTTATGATGATTTCATCCAGTTACTGGTACAATTTTGATTCTGACTACTGGAGTGCGGTTTACAAGCACACATATGGCAAGGACCTAAAACTTAAAGCTGGTTATGATTCAGAGGTGCGCCTCGGCTGGGCATCTCTTTGGGTAAGTTCTTACAGATTTATTTTGTATTTTAAATCACATGGATATGTTACAACGTTGTAATAGGCTGAAATCATGAATGTTGAGGTTATCACACTCAGAGATACTTTTCTTATTTTTGTTCTTGGAGAAGGCTTGAGTTCACCACTTGGCACAAAAAGAGGCGTTTGTTGAACAGCCTGCAGTGTTTAATAAGAAAATTTGGAGGAACCGTAAGATTTATGTGGCGCTAGACAAGTCCTTTGCACGCAAACACACACACACACAAACTATTGCACAAGTCCTAGTGTATTCACAATGTGTGGCGTTATATTGTGAATTATGAAATCGCATTGGTCTTTATAATGATATTGTGCAATAGTTTGCTAATATTGTTAGAAAAACTGTGATTAAGAACTTTTGCTAGTATTTATGTAGAATTAAAACGTTTAGATTTCCATCACAGAAATCAGCAATGAGTTGGGAAACTGTCTGGTCTGATTGAGAAATTGAGTAGCTCACTCTGTGATAACATGATATTAATGAGAGTCCATCCTGTTTCAGGTTGGGGATGAAGCTGGCAAAGCAAAGACAGCTCCATTGAAGATGAAGGTTCAAGTCATGCTCCAAGTACCGCAAGATGACATTAGATCATCAGCCTTGATGTTCCGGGTTAAAAAGAGATGGGACATATAGTCTCGTTGTTGTAAAATTATTGATGGTGTTCCTTTTTTCCCTTTAATATATATACATACATTAAACTCTGGTTCTATTTCCCACAGTATAGATGTGATACAACTTCTGCCATTCTAACTATGTGTATCGCTGTGTAACGGGTTCAATTGTTTCATATTTATCAGTTAAGATTAAATTGATATTATGATAGTCAGTAGGTGGCAGGCAGATGGAAATGGGAAGAAGCAGTTAAATCACAAAAAGTCGTGTGCTTATTTGTGCTAGAATTATATTGTTTGACAGCTAGTTATATAACAAAGTAAAAGTTCATCAAGGAAGGGCCTTGGGGTCAATAACGAGAAAATGTTCCAGGCTGATAACGAACCATTTTCGATTGGCAAATGTGTAAATGAAGCTCTCAAAAGTTATTATACTTGGATTATCATCAACTGATGCCTCTAATGGAAGCCCTGCATTCCGCTTAGGATGATAAAGTGGAACAGAAATGAGGCAATGGTGGTTTAGGTTCCTGCAAGAGTTGCAAAATGAATCAACAAAGTAGGGATTCAAAGTAGGATTCATTGCGCACCATTTTGGCCGAATGATGCTGCATCTATTCAAGTTTTAGGTTCGGTTACTTATAATACAAGCAATTTTCATGTATAGTTGTTGATCAACTTGTTTCAGTCTTTGTAATACACGTTTAAGCATTGAAAATGTGGTTCGGTTAATTAAAAAGATAGCATTCACAAACGATTTCATTTCCATGGTTTTCAACATCCACGTCTACCAAAGACTAAAAGATAGGTAAACAAAAACTTTTCGGAATTGAGAGGAAATTCTTATGTTTTGTCAATTGTGGATAGTCATGCCCGTTCATACAGTTTTTTTTTTTTTTTTTTTTCAATCAAATTAAACATTGAAAGAAATTCACAAATCAAGGTTTCCAGCTAGTGCCATCTATCTGGAAAAAGAAATATCAATCCACATATGATAATGTTATTGATCACAATAATTAGGTTTCAAGCGATTCCTATCCCTTGCAATAATTTCCCTAAACTAATGAAGATTATGCTCTATATGCAGTTTGCTAGTGTGAGAATGCTACTTTGGGCAAAAGCTAATCTGAATCCCACTGCTCAGGCTCTCATAATCTCCACAGGTTGATTATCAATCCTTGCCTTCTGTCATGATCTTCATAAAAAGTTTCTCTTTATGTATCATCATGAGTAGTATATTTACGTATTGATGGAATTTATGTTGAATATTATGGCAGCGGCTGGAATGGCATATTTCATAGTGACTGACAAGACTGTTTTGGCAACCGCAAGGAGGAACTCCTTCCACCAAGGCTAGCTCTAACTATGAAGCATGAATTCCAATCACTAATTTGAGTTTAAATTACTGTTCTTGTTGTTGTTCTTATGTGAATCCATCCTCTTGATTATAAATAAGCAGAGATGGTATTTCATTGTAGTAGAAGTAAAAAATCTATGCACGCAGTTATCAACCTTTAATATAATATAATGCATTTTGTAAAACTTAATGAGCATCCAAGATCATTTCACAAGCATATAAACACAACACAATGATCAATACAGTACTGAAACATGAAACAAGAACTCACCATCTTTATCAATTCTAGGAATGTACTCACCATTCTAATCCATTCTAGCCATAGTGCTTAGAGCAGCAAAAAAAAACACAGCAACAAGATTGAGTAGCCTCTGCAATCCCAACGCCTTAGCACCTTGCTGCAACACACCTTAAGTCTTCTATTCGACTCAGATTTCAACTTCTTTCTATAGGGCAGAACCAAATGTTTCTTACTAAGTGAGTATGGACTCTAAAGCACCTGTATATAAAGCTAGAAAACCTCTTCCCATAAGCGAGTGATTCTAGCTGAATACTCCATCAAAGGAGTTTTGGTGTTATCATATCACAATCAACATAATGGATTTCTAATCAGATGAGTGATATACTCTCATCTAATAACAAGAAATATTCTCCTAATAAATTTCCTATTAAACATAAATGTATCTTTCAATTGTTTCTTAATATAGATTATATTAGGTCCAAACATATCTTACACATTTTTCTTCCATCTCAACTGTTTCAATTTCTATCCGATTTTTATAATAGAGACACTTATCTGCATAAATGATCAAAAATGACATTGCAATTTAACACCTGCGTATCAACCTTCAAGGCACATCTTCACCAATTGTCCTTACATGAACGTACAAGAACCATCTCTGAAATGGTGGAAGCGATTCCTATCTCTTGCAATAATTTCCCTATTGAAGATCTTGGATATTAGTTTTGTAGCTGAATGACAGTTTCCACATACTCGAAGATTCTTGGCAATTCGAATAGTCGTGCCTGGTTTTGTGCTGATCAAACCAAAAGCAATGGCCAATTTCTCACTATGATGACTCAAAACCCCTTCCTTCCATTCCTCATCCATATCATAGAGTACCTCAGATGTATCAGGCACAAAACCAACCATATCCAAAAGCCTATTCATTTCTTTCAACATCTCATAGATTTCTTCGCTTAAAGGATGCACTTTGTCACTAACAAGAAACTTGTGTTGATGACTCTAAAAGTAACTGGCTCGATCTACTCATGAATTCAACAACATATTTCTTCTTTTTATGTTATGTTTCTCAAATAGATTTATGTTTCTCAAATTGTTATCAGCAATAGTTTACAATATTTGAAGGAGAAATTTTATTCACACAATACTAAATGATAGATACACACCTCATGATTAACACACAACTTTTATACTTTTTTATTTTAACATTTTACTACAAACACAACCCTAAAGATCCCAAACTATCCTCATTTATAATACACCATAAATTTTCACTTAATACGTACAAATCTTTTTTCTTTTGGTGGAAATAAATTGTGAAGTAGATCTCATGAGACTAGCTTTATTCTAATACAAGAGAAGAAAAAAAAATTATGGCCATATTACTGTAGAGATCTCAGTATTTTTTCCTCGATGTAAGAGATTCAATAAATTGCATGGTGAAGTTGATACAATGGCTTTTCACTGTTGTTTTTTTTTTCTTTAGAATGCACTTGTTGGGTTATACATACTGATGCCAATACGAGATTACTGGTCATTGAGGACTTGACCAAGACAGTACGCGTATGCCAATTTTTCATATTTTTTTTATCACTACTAAATTAATAATGATGAGCACATTAGAAGAGTTTTAGATGTGGAACTATGAAAATAAAAGTATCTCTTTTAGTAATTTAACATACCTATTAAATATGATGTTGAGTGTATAAAACAAAGGGATCTGTAACTAGTATTTGGAGGTGTGTGAATAAAATTTCTCTCTTTGAAAAGGAAGATGATTCCTATGAGATAAAGAAAGATGAGCTCCATGAAAGGAGAAGAGCTGAAGAGGAGTCTTCTGACTATTCCTCTCTCAAGATTGTCAATTTTCATTAGTTTGAGAAAACTTGGTTAAAAATCATTTTGACTACATAAAAGAGGCCATTTGATAAGATAATTCTACTTTTAAACTAAGAAAACAAAGGAAACCAAGATAAAACTAAATCAGTTCTTCATGGATGTCCCAATCATAGAAGTTTACATCCCTTTTAAAAAAAATGCAATCTGCTACAAACATGAAAAACAGTTTTCTACGATAACTACCTATTATAACTGCTTACAACTGGGCTGAAAAGGCCTTAGTCCTACCTACGATTATGGGCTTAGCCCTGTACAAGAATCTACTACACTTATACTATGTGTCCACATATATATAAGAGAAGAGAAAGTATGTTCCATGTTAGGACCCAAGTCCATGAAGGGAAATTGAAATGATAAATTGTAGAGAATTGAAAGGAAAATAAGTTTTTTTTTATAGATCTTACAAAAGAGGAAGTCTGCCTTATAAAGTTGTTCGACTAATCAACCCTAGTTACCAGATAACTGGAGAACCCGACCCGAGTCCAAGTAACAGCCCACTTAGTTAAATCAACATATAGGCCCAAGACAATACAAGGGTACAACACAACGGTCCTAACATTCCATCATCATTTTTCAAAAGTTCTCCCACGCAATTTGATTTCGATTCTTCAAAACCCTAAAGCCCCAATATTTGGCTTAAACCTTAAATCCCTTATATACCCACCAACGCAGTTCGATTTATCGATCCATCGAAACCAAAATCCCCATATACCCCCAACACAGAAAGCCCCAATCTTAGGCCAAACCCTAAAGTTCTATCGATCGTAAACCGTAGAGGTAGAGATCATCTGAAGCGTTACCAAATGGGTAACCGGAAACGAGAGCATTTGAAGGCTTCAAAGATGGAAGAGGGAAGAGAGAAGATCTGGAGGGTTCAGAGATGGTGGAGGATTTGAAGGCTTCAAAGATGGTGGAGGGGTTGAAGGGGAAGAGAGAAAAAGATCTGAAGGGTTCAAAGATAATAAAGGGGAAGAGAGAAGAAGGTCTGAATCCTTTAAAGCGAAAACACGAAGATCAGAAGCCTTATAATGTAGCTGAGGTGGTTAAGCGGAGAAAGGAGAAGAAAAAGGCAGAGAAGATAAAGCAAAAAAGGGAGAAGGACAAGGGGGAGCCGCCAACAGAGGAGGAGGGAGAGCCGCGTGGTAGGACTCTCTTTCACTTTATTCAAACTTGCAGCCGGTTTGTTTTGATATGCAAAAGAGTGCATATTAGTTTTTCTAACGAAACTGTGAAGGTTTGGTACCATTCCCTAGACCCCTGTTTCAGGTAGTGGTTGCAGTAAGCCTACATTGCATTACCTACATTGTTTGCTTAACATTCAATCTGATTTATTTGATCTCACCTACATTGTTTGCTTAACATTCAATCTGACTTATTTGATCTTTGATTTGTTTAATCCCAATATAGTAAATTGTGTTTATGGTTGTTTCAGAAGTGTGGGTGAGTCTATGATCAACAGGTTCATCACTGGAGGGAGCCTTAAAATGCCCTTTTCTTCGAAACATATTGCTATTGTGGACAACCATGTGCGCTTACCCAATCCATCAAGGACTTAGCCAAAAAACAAGATGGCTATAGTTAGCATCATCGAACAACACAAGTCTTTGTGTTTGGAGTTCGTAAATGTGAAGAAATCAGCTGCTAGTGCCGACATGAACCATCTCATAAAGTGTCTTGATTATATTATCAAAGATTCAGAAGCCTATGGATCACATTTTGTTGTTCAAGGGATTGTTGTGTCACTTCATATACGGATGCAACTATGGAAAGTTAACTTTTGTGGACCACTCTGTGAGGTTTCTGAAGAAAATAATCAATGGCTTGCAAGGTTACAAATTGTACAGGCATGATATAAAGTATGACATACACACTATTATTAGGGGAAACCCACTGTTTGTCCAGGTGTATTTTTATCCTCATGGAAAGCCTCCTAAAGATGCTGCAATTGAGTTTTGGACAAAGTATGAAAATACTAGCGTAGGAGTATTAAATTTTATGATCAATTTCATAAAACATGCTGATGAGGAATGTGACAAATTGGGCTTTACGCACTTCACAAATGAAGAGAAAGAGGCTATGCCAGTAATTACTTGACTTTGAAAGTAACTGGCTCGATCTACTCATGAATTCAACAACAGATTTCTTCTTCTTATGCCATGTTTCTCAAATAGATTTATGTTTCTCAACTTGTTATCAACAATAAAATACAATATTTGAAGAGGAAAATGAGTCGTATGAGATAAAGAAAGATGAGCTCTATGAAAGGAGAAGAGCTGAAGATGAGTCTTCTGTTGTATCAAACACTTGAAATAAAAATATGAAAAAATAATAAAAAGAGGAGTCTCCGTTGATGAATTGAAAGGATCGAATAAGAATATAAAGAGTTTTGGTACAAAAATTATACAATAAAGCAATTACGAAGAAGAATGATGACAAGGACAATTATGACTAGTCCTCCCTCAAGATTGTCAATTTTCATTAGTTTGAGAAAACTTGGTTAAAAATCATTTTGACTACATAAAAGAGGTAATTTGATAAGATAATTTTACTTCTAAACTAAGAAAACAAAGGAAATCAAGATAAAATTAAATCAGTTCTTCATCCATATCTCAATCATAGAAGTTTACAACCCTTTTAAAAAAACTACAATATGCTACAAACATAAAAAACAGTTTCTTACGATAACTACCTACTATAACTGCTTACAACTGGGCCGAAAAGGCCTTAGTCCTACCTACAATTATGGGCTTAGCCCTGTATAAGAATCTACTACACTTATACTATGTGTCCACATATATATATATATATATATATATATATATATATATATATATAAGAGAAGAGAAAGTATGTTCCATGTTAGGACCCAAGTCCATGAAGGGAAATTGAAAGGATAAATTGTAGAGAATTGAAAGGAAAATAAGTTTTTTTTTTTTTATAGATCTTACAAAAGAGGAAGTCTGTCTTATAAAGTTGTTCGACTAATCAACCCTAGTTACCAGATAACTGGAGAACCCAACCCGAGTCCAAGTAACAGCCTACTTAGTTAAATCAACACATAGGCCCAAGACAATACAAGGGTACAACACAACGGTACTAACATTCCATCATCATTTTTCAAAAGTTCTCCCACACAGTTCGATTTCGATTCTTCAAAACCCTAAAGCCCTAATATTTGGCTTAAACCCTAATTCCTCATATAACCACCAACGCAGTTCGATTTATCAATCCATCGAAACCCAAATCCCCATATACTCACCAATGCAGAAAGCCCCAATCTTGGGTCAAACCCTATTCTGGTTCACCTTTCAATCCCTAAAGTTCTATTGATGGTAAACCATAGAGGTGGAGATCATCTGAAGCGTTACCAAATGGGTAACTGGAAACGGGAGCAGCTGAAGGCTTCAAAGATGGAAAAAAGGGTTGAAAGGGAAGAGAGAAGAAGATCTGAAGAATTCAAAGACAGTGGATGATCTGAAGGCTTTAAAGATGGTGGAGGGGTTGAAGAGCAGGAGAGAAGAAGATCTGAAGTGTTCAAAGATGGTAGAGGATCTGAAGGCATCAATGATGATGGAGGGGTTGAAGGGGAAGAGAAAAGAATAACTGAAGGGTTCAAAGATGGTGGATGATCTGAAGGCTTTAAAGATGGTGGAGGGGTTGAAGGGGAAGAGAGAAGAAGATTTGAAGGATTCAAAGATGGTGGAGGGGTTGAAGGAGAAGAGAGAAGATTTGAAGGGTTCAAAGATTGTGAAGGATATGAAGGCTTTAAAGATAGTGGAAGATCTGAAGGCTTCAAAGATGGTGGAGGGGTTGAAGTAGAAAAGAGAAAAAGATCTGAAGGGAGGATCTGAAGGCTTCAAAGATAATTGAGGGGTTGAAGGGGAAGAGAGAAGATCTAAAGGGTTCAAAGATGGTGGAGGATCTGAAGGGTTCAAAGATGGTGGAGGATCTTAAGGCTTCAAAGATGGTGTAGAGGTTGAAGGAGAAGAGAGAAGATCTGAAGGGTTTAAAGATGGTGGAGAATTTGAAGGCTTCAAAGATGGTGGAGGATCTGAAGGTTTCAAAGATGGTTGAGGGGTTAAAGGGGAAGAGAGAATATTTGAAAGGTTCAAAGATGGTGAAGGATATGAAGGTTTCAAAGATGTTAGAGTTGTTGAAGGAGAATAGAGAAGATCTGAAGGGTTCAAAGATGGTGGAGGATCTGAAGGTTTCAAAAATGGTGGAGTTGTTGAAAGGGAAGAGAGAAGATTTGAAGGGTTGAAAGATGGTGGAGGATTTGAAGGTTTCAAAGATGGTGGAAGATCTGAAGGTTTCAAAGAAGGTGGAGTTGTTGAAGGGGAAGAGAGAAGATCTGAGGGGTTCAAAGATGGTGGAATTGTTGATGGGGAAGAGAGAAGATGTAAGGGGTTCAAAAATGGTGGAAGATCTGAAGGCTTCAAAGATAGTAGAGTTGTTGAAGGAGAAGAGAGAAAATCTGAGGGGTTCAAAGATGGTGGAGGATCTGAAAGCTTCAAAGATAGTGGAAGGGTTGAAGGGAAAGAGAGAAGAAGATGTGAAAAGTTCAAAGATGGTGGAGGATCTTAAGACTTCAAAGATGGTGGAGGGGTTGAAGGGGAAGAGAGAAGAAGATTTGAAGGGTTCAAAGATGGTGGAAGATCTGAAGGCTTTAAAGATGGTGGAGAGGTTGAAGGGGAAGAGAGAAGAAGATCTGAAGGGTTTAAAGATGGTGAGGATCTGAAGGCTTCAAAGATGGTGGAGGGGTTGAAGGGGAAGAGAGAAGAAGATCTGAAATGTTCAAAGGTGGTGGAGGATCTGAAGACTTCAAAGATAGTGGAGGGATTGGAGGGGAAGAGGGAAGAATATCTGAAGGATTCAAAGATGGTGGAGGGGTTGAAGGAGAAGAGAGAAGATCTGAAGGTTTCAAAGATTGTGGAGGATATGAAGGCTTCAAAGATGGTAGAGGGGTTGAAGGGGAAGAGAGAAGAAAATCTGAAAGGTTTAAAGATGGTGGAGGATCTGAAGGCTTCAAAGATAGTGAAGGGGTTGAAGGGGAAGAGAGAAGAAGATTTGAAATGTTCAAATATTGTATACAAAATACGCGCTTTTTTTTTAATAAAAAATTCGTACGCACGCGTATTAACTAACTAGGCTAGTCATTAATTAATTATGAAAGAAAGGGTGATTATAGACCAGGGTCATTGTAATTATTCTTTGTATATTTTTCTTTTAAATTATTTGTTTTGGCCCACGTCCTCAGCGAAGGGTAGAGAGGGAACAAATGTAAAACTGGTGTGTGCGGGGCGTGCCACCTCACGGATGAGGAAAGAGAACGGTGCGCGTCCTGACTTCTTGACCAGGCGAATGAGGGCTCCGGTGTCACCTGATGAGGAAATATTTCCGAGCTTACTCTTCTGAATCACCTGTCGATCGATACTCACTGTGAGAGCGAGCAGAGCAACAATTGGGAAGTTGGAGACGAGTCCTGACGGGCTCCGGGATCTAAAGCGGGGTGCGCTTAGAACGTTAGGGTTTCGAGAAGACTCGAAGGTTTCGACTGTGTACGTCTGTTTGAGAGAGATTTGTTGATTGATTGATTGATTGTGTGTGTGAGAGAACATGGAGCTCCCTTATATATCTATCCGTAAGCAACTCGTGGAGACTACTCACAATCCAATGCGGACTCTGCAATTAGAATCCCACAAGGATACGTTTAACTCGCCAGTCGTGCGCTCCATGCAACACGTGTCAAACCTACCTCGCTTAGGTCTCGTTCCCTGCCTCGCTGCATTTCATTTGTCGTGTAGTAAGCGAACTCAAACACTAAGCGACCTTATCCAGAGGGTGTTATTAGTCATTTCAACCCATCCTCGCAAGAACTATAGAGTCCCATGCGAACTGGAGATAAGGATCCCGCGAGGACACCGAATTTCGCAAGGTATCAGAATCTTCTGGATAAGGTCACGTCACGTGCTGCCAAACCTCGCTACCCTTGATGGGCTAAAAAAGGCCACAGGCGTTGGCCCAAATGATATCCAAGCCTTTCTCGAGTCTTGGACCGAAAATGCCCACTGGGCTCAAACATTGCCCCCTAGGCCTTGAGTTTAATCTGTTTCGCAATGGATAAGCGAAAAGGCCTAATTAAGCTTTTTTATGGGAACTCGTATTTCAAAAGGTGCTGACGCTTCGGCGCTATCGCTTCCCTTCATCATTACGGCTTTTCGAATTTTGAAACGCGCTGACGTTTCGGTCGTCATTGCGTCTTTTCGTTGCGACCATTGATTGAAAGGGACGTTACGGTTCGTCTCCTTTATAAACCTCGACGCGGGTCCCCACATCTTACCATCGCTTTCAAAACAATCTCCGCCTTCTGCAAACAGCCAAACCCCAGCACCAAACAGACTTTAACCGGAAACAATGCCTCCTAAACCTTTTGCCAATGACCCGAACCTGAACCTTACGGCGGCGACCTCTTGGTCGACCAGCCTTGCTCGCCGCTTCGCCACCAACCCGCCTCAAGGAACACCAATCTATTTCCTTGATACAGGGGCGGCTCTGCTTGGCCCGACTCCTTCAAAGCCCTTGTCCGACGCCGACCTTAACCATTACAACTCCTCCGTGCGTCGGCCAATCTTGGCCCAACGGCGCGAACCGGGAAACTTTTCCACCTGGCAAGCCCGCTCTCATGTAAATGTCCGGGTCGGGGAGTGGCCCAGCGCCACCGCGGAGGAGCGAACGTGGTACGAGGAGCGCCTCCAGACCGATCAGACGATCTGGGAAGCCAGTGGCATCCATGAGGCCATCGCCTTGAGTTTCTCGCTGCCCTCTCACACCGATCGAGCGCCTATCGCTGCCATGGCCTGTTTGTGGAACAGCGCCACCAACACCTTTGACTTCCCTTTCGGGCAGATGGGCATTACTCTGCTGGACATCCTCGCCATCACCGGGCTGCCGATCCACGCCAAGCCGTATGTGCCAGGCGACTTTGCGTCGACCGAGTTCCCATACGCCTGCAATTTGGGAGCCCGCCGCGCCCTGAGAATTTCATACGGGGCATGGCGGAAATTTTACATGGGCCACGCGGAGCCGCATGAAGGAGGCATCGCTTTCTTGGAGTACTGGCTTGACAAGTTTGTCTTCTGCGGCAGCGCTCACAAACCAACCGGGAGATGGACCAAGTTGGCTGAAGCGCTATACAATGGGGTTGAAGTCGGGTTAGGGCAACCCGTATTAGGCGCACTCTACCGGACTCTGCATCTGCTGTCGCTGAAGCCTTTCCACCTTTCTGGCGGCCCTCTGTGGATCCTGGACCTATGGACGCAGCTGTACTTTCCGCTCTTCCGGCGAGCCCCGGTGGAATTCCTGCCTGAAGATCGGCTGCTTGGTTTTGCGGTGTGCAGGAATGACGCGAATCGGACCCCTCTGTCCTTCTTCGCTAGCCTGTCCATCCTTTACAACCACATCGAGCCACCACCGACTATGGATATGATGGTTCGCCGGCGCCACCCTGAGGTCCTATCGACGGGTTTCTTCCCCCGCCAAGAGTCTGACAACGATGCGAGGACTGCCTTCGTAAGAGCAACCTCATGCTGCGACCTCCAACTCGCTGAGGATGAGCAAGGCTTCGAGCTATATGCTCCCAATCACTTCGCAAGGCAACTTGGTTTTCATCAAGGGATTCCTTACCCGCTTCTCCATTCAGTCAACAAGTACACCTCGTGGAGGAAGATTGGCGAGTCTGATCGGGTCACCCCGCTGCAAAATCTCTACCCTCTTTCTCCCAACCTGCTGGAGATCGAGCCTTCACTGGGTACTGACCCTGCTTACCTCGCTTGGTGGCGGTCCTTGTCTGACAATCATTGGGAGTTCCCAGACGACGCTGTCTTCGCTGCCGTCTTTCGTCCCCTTTACGATACTTTGGGCGAATCAGACCGCACCATCCTCGATGGCCAGCGCGATCATGCGGAAAGGGGTTCTGGGGCTGCGACAAGAACTAGGCTCGCGCCTCCGCCAGTTCCTACTGCTCGCCGCCCGACGGGGATCGTCATTCGAGAACGCGATCCCACACCTTCGGTATGTCACTAAATGTGTAAATTTTGAACTTCTTTTGACATGTTAATAAAATGCTCTTCTCTAATCCTCTTTTTCTCTTCTCAGTCTACCTCCCGCCGGAGAAACGTTGACAGGTCCGAAGTTGCCAGAGGAAAGGCACCTGTCCGGAGGGAAACTGTAGCGGGCCACGACAGCGAGGCTGCTCCTGTCGTTCCTCGGCCAACGAGCGGCGAGAGCTCGCGGAAGCGTCCTATCGAGGACGAAGAGGACTTGCTGGAGGACGTGCAGTACCAGCGAGAGTATGGCTTGGTAAGCGACCCGGTAAGCGGACCACTTTGAATTAAATTTTCCTAAGCCAGTCAACAACTCGCTAACTTTGCTTTTGACAGGTTCGCCGCACTCGACCTCGCCTCGCTGTCGTAGAAGAGGCGCCCGAGACAACGGATGTCCCATCTCCAGAACCATTCAGCGTGGATTTGGCCCTGCAGAGGGTTACTGAGGCAAGCGCGGAGATGGATTTCGAGGTAACTGCCGAAGCCGGCGAAGAGATGGTCATTGAGGAATTTGCAGTGGCAGGCGCGGAAACGGTTGCCGAAGAGTCTGCTGAATCTAGCGAGGAGGTGACCTTTGAGGAGACTGTCGAAGCGGCTGCGGAGGAGACTACTACGGTCATCGAGGGGGCCGACAAAGCTAGCGAGGAAGTCATACAGCCCTCCTCTCCAACCGCCGCTTCTGGCGAAGCTGGTCCAATCCCAGAACCATCCTTGGCTCTGGTTGAAAATGCAGCCCTCGACCAGTCCAACCAAGTCTCTGATCCTACTGCCCCCTTGGCGACTCCGCCCGAAGGCCTTCAACTGATACTTTGGGCTCCTCCTCTGCGATTGGGCCGCGCGGGTCATACCGGTGAAGTGCCTCCGGCGGTTCCAACAAAGGCCTTTACTGCCCCCTTGGTGGGGATAGAGACAGCTCATGGCACTCCGCCACCCTCTCCAGAAATTGAAGCGGCTGCCGAAGTTGAACCAGTCACTCCGGTCCCAACAAGGAAACCTGGCGAGGAGTCTTCTTCCTTCAGTACCCGGGCCGCTCGTCTTTGGGCCCGAACTACTCCGCCTACTGATCCAGAACCCATCCGCTTAGCTCGGTCTTTCCTTCATGGGTTGTTCCATCACGGCTCTCGCCCGAACGTCTTTGACTTGGTAGGACGTATTCGCGAGGCCCATGAAGCTCTGGATCGACACCTCGCTGGCGGCAATCCTGTTCTGGACCAAGCGCTGGAGTTGGCCGATGCTGTCGAGTCGCAGGCTCGCCGAGTTTTGGATATCGGTGCTCAATCGGCCTTTCGTGAGCAAGCTCGCCGCAACTTGGACAACCAGATGGCGAACCTCTTGGCCGAGCTTGGTGAAGCTGGCATTCCTGGAGCGTCTTCAGAGAATCCAAGTGCTGGCCATGCTCGGCGAGTGGAAGCCCTGGAGGCTCAGATAGCAGAGCTGCAGGCTCAACTTGCTCGGGCTCGCCAAGACTTGGCCCGCGCTTTGGAAGTGGAAGCTCGTTTGCAGGCCGCGGAGGAGGCCCAGGAGGCTTTGGACTCGGCCGTGGCCGCTGCTGAAGAAGTTCAAGCCCAAGCCTATGAAGAAGAGATAGCCTTAGAAGGCATGCTCTTAGATTTGTATAGGGTTTGTAGGCGTGCGTAGGTTTAACTATATTTGCCCCCTCATGTACGAACTTTTAATAATAATATCAAAGTTGAAATTTTCCCGCCCTTTGCCAACTGTTCTGTAATAACTGTCGGGAAAAAAAATCCTTTTCCGAGATTTAGCGACGGTTTCCAATGTAACTACTCGCTCGGAACGCGGGCAATCATTATTGAAAAACGCGTCTGACCTTATCTCCAAAGCCCGTATCTCGGAGCAAATATTGCATGGGGGACAACTGTCAAGCGCACAATCGCCCCTTCCGCCTATAAAAAGAAACGTTTGGCCGGGGTGAAGTATCAGTGAAGTCTTCTGCCCCCTCACCATGATTTCTTATTCCCTTCTGTTCATCCTTCTGTCCCTGCTTAGAGCAAAGCCCTCAACCATATATTCCCCTTCTTTGCTGATTCTGAAAATCTACTCTCAGGCCTAGAGTGATTCTGAGAATCTACTCTCAGGCCAAGCCTTTGTTCGGCCTGACCAAAGGTCGGGTACCCTCTGCCTTGCGCCTGCTGTCCTATCAGTGCGTCTGGCTCTGCCGGCCCTTCAAACGGAAGACTGGTGGTAGCATGAGGGATCCTGACCCGCTGGACCTGTAGCTTCCCAACACTTTCTGTTGGGTCCAGGCCGGCGTCAGGGTTTTGGCTGATCTAAAGCTGCGAGGCGTTCGCCAACTTTGAGCGAAGGACGCCGCGGCAGACTTCTCTTTAGCCAAGCGAGCCGGGACGAGGCTCCAGTATCTGTAGATCTATGCTTTTTTGAAATGTAAACATAGTCTAATTTACCTTTTCTGATCAATGTAATTGCTTTGGCCGCAAAGCCATAATTCGAAACATGTATTGAACAAAGTCAAAAAGGGCAAAAATAAATGAATTTATTTTTTAGGCCTCTGGAATAGGCCCCAATCTTGTACTAGTCTTTGTGTTTAGACTTTGCACGTTTACAGAGAATAAAGAAAACAATAGAAATTTTTAGGGCCTCTGGAATAGGCCCCAATCTAATACTGGCCTTTTTAGGCTGGTACGTTACAATGTATTCTATTAGTCTTCTGTCCCGAGTTGCCCCCTAGTGTTAGGCGGCGGAGCGAGTACGCGATGGCGCGTAGCACTATTGACTGTGGTGGCGGGATCTGGTGGAGGTGTAGGATCCTCGCGTTCCCAGACCCCCGCAATGTGGCGCTTGAGGAAGCGGCCATTAATAGGGTTGCGATGAATAGTACCGTCCAAGTCGCGCAAGTGGTATGCCCCCTTGGGAAGTATTCGGTGAATAATAAAGGGTCCATCCCAGCGAGCGGACCACTTGCCCCGACCATCTGTTTTGTCCCCAAGCGGGAGGACTGCTCGCCACACCTTCTGGCCCTCAGCATAGCTCTGCCCGCGCGTGATTTTATCATAGGAGCGGGCGATGCGCTGTTTTTCCAGGACCAGGTTGTTGAAGGCGGCGACACGATGCTCGTCTAAATCTTCAAGCTCCTGCCACATGGCTTGGACGTAATCCTCGCCAAGTAGTTGATGCTGTTCCTGGATGCGGAGCGAAGCGATATTGATCTCAAGGGGAAGGACGGCGTCGTGACCGTACATGAGAGCGTACGGTGTGGTATCCGTTGGGCCTCGCTTGGAGGTGCGGTAGGCCCACAAAGTGTGGTAGAGTTCCTGGTGCCAGACGCGAGGGTTCAACTCCAACATCTTGCGGAGGATGCCAAGGATGACCTTATTACTAGCCTCCGCTTGGCCATTGGACTGAGCATAGTATGGTGTGGAGTGTAAAAGCTTGATGCCGTAATCGTTTAAGTACGTAACAACTGAATCGGCCATGAAAGCTGCCCCCCTGTCCGTAACGATGCACTCCGGGATACCAAAGCGTGAGATGATGTTGCGGAAAATGAAGTTGCGCACCGAGTTAGCAGAGGCGACTTTGAGTGGTTCGGCCTCGACCCATTTGGTAAAGAAATCGGTGGCAACGATAATGAACTTGTGCTGCTCAGAGGAATGAGGATGAATGATGCCCACGAAATCCATTGCCCATCCGCGACACGGCCAAGGTTTGATGATAGGCTGCAATGGGATGTTAGGAATATGTTGCACTGGTCCGTGAGCTTGGCAGTCTTGGCAACCTCTGGCGAAGGCAATACAATCTTTCAGCATTGTTGGCCAGTAGTATCCATGGCGGCGGATCAGCCATCGCATTTTGGGCCCGGCCTGGTGCGAGCCGCAAACGCCACAATGGACTTCGCGCATGAGACGTTTAGCTTCGTTTCCGTATACACAGCGGAAGTCGTTGCCGTCTTCCCCACGCCGCCGGAGTTCGCCATTGCGTAGTACAAAGTTTAAGGCGAGGAAACGGATTTGCCTGGAATGAGCAGCATCGTTAGGGTTCTGGAGGTAGGCGATGAATGGTAGCCGCCAATCCTCGTCGATGGGGTCCAAGGCTGCAACTTCTGGGATGGCGTCCCGAAATTGCCCCCTGGCGATGAAAGAGGGAAGAGTGCGGCGTTCGACCTTGAGCAGGCGTTCGCGCACTCCGTCTCTCAGGCTGAGGCCAGACGCTATCTGGGCGAGCTCGTTGGCAGCGAAGTTAAATTCACGTGGTATGTGTTCGATGTACACGTCGTCTAATCGATCCAGTACCTCGAATGCCTTGCGCAGGTATGGCTCAATTGACAAGCTTAAACATTTGAACTTTTCCACAAGCTGGTTAACGACCAACAAAGAATCACCAAAGATCTGGACCTCGCGGACTCCTAAGTCCAACAAGATCTCTAAGCCGATGATTAGTGCTTCGTACTCGGCCTGGTTGTTGGTGCATTTGAAGTCGAGCTGGAACGAATAGGAGAAGCGATCTCCAGCGGGGTTAGTGATGGCTATCCCGGCTCCGGCTGCTATGTCAGTCCGTGAACCATCAAAGTACAAGGTCCAAGGAGCGAGTGTCACTGTGGCGAAGTCCAACTCGCGAAACGCTGTGAGCTCTGATGGTGGGTGATGGGCAAGAAAATCCGCTATTGCCTGTCCTTTTACTGCCTTTTGCGGAACATATTGCAACGAGAATTCGGACATGGCGAGGATCCACTTGCCGATGCGTCCCCGCAGGATAGGGCGAGAAAGCATGTATTTGACCAGGTCGGATTGAGCGATGACGACCGTGGTAAAGGCAAGCATGTAATGGCGCAGCTTGCATCCTGCAAAGTAGAGGGCGAGACATAACTTCTCCATGGGCGAATAGCGTGTCTCACAGTCTGTTAAAACTCTGCTGAGGTAATAGACGGCATGTTCTACCCCGTTTTCATCATCCTGGGCCAGGAGTCCACCGATGGATAGATCGGCGGCGGCGATATAAAGTTTGAGCGGGGCGCCGTTGCGAGGCGGGATTAGGACAGGTGGGTTCGTGAGGTAGGCCTTGATTCGATCGAAGGCCTGTTGATGTTGTGGTTCCCATACGAACTCGGTTGCCCCCTGGAGCTTAAGTAAAGGGGAAAAGGGTTGGACCTTCCCTGCCGCGTTTGATATGAAGCGGCGGAGAAAGTTGATTCGCCCTAGTAGCTGTTGGAGCTCCTTCTTGGTAGTGGGGGGAGATGCGGTGATTACCGCTCGTGCCTTGTCCTTTGGGATTTCGATGCCCCTTTGATGCACAAGAAAGCCAAGGAAATCGCCGGCCTCCGCGAAGAAAACGCACTTGGCGGGATTCATCTTGAGGTTATGTCTGCGCATCCGTGTGAACACCTGCCGGAGATCTTCCACGTGGGTTGCTCGCGATTTGGTTTTGACTACCACATCGTCGATGTAGACTTCGATCAACTTGCCCAAGATGTCGTGGAAGATGAGGTTCATGGCGCGCTGGTACGTTGCCCCCGCGTTCTTAAGGCCGAAGGGCATGACAACGTATTCGAACGCGCCAGCGAAACCAGGGCAACGGAAGGCGGTTTTGTGTCGATCCTCCTCGGCGACAGGGATTTGATGATACCCGGCCGTGCCGTCCATAAAGGATAACACCTCGTGCCCTGCGGCGGCATCAATCAGTAGGTCAGCCACAGGCATGGGGTATATGTCCTTTGGTGTTGCGTTGTTTAGATCTCGGTAATCAACACAGACACGCATCTTGCCATTTTTCTTGCGGACGGGGACGACGTTAGACAACCACTCGTTATATTTGGCTACGCGAATGATTCCCGATCGGTGCATGCTTTCGATCTCTTCTTTAACCACGATCTGGGTTTCAGTTCGCATGAAGCGGCCGTCCTGCCGAACTGGGCGCCGGTCGGGATAGGTCGGCAACCGGTGGCAGACCAAGTCTGGGGACAAGCCTGGCATATCTTCGTACTTGTCGGCGAAGCAATCCCTGTATTCGCGTAATAGGTCAAGGAGGGCTTCCTTTTCTCCCTCCGCCAACTTTGCACTGATGGAAATAAGTAAGGGCTTTTCTGCAGTCCCTACATCAACTTGTAAAGTGGGGTCGCGGACTTGAGGTGGAGTGTCGTCCAAGGCAGCAGGAGCTAACTGAATAACTTCTTCCTTGGTATCGGAATAATCCACCACTTCATCGACATATTCCATAGTCGCGACCTTGTCGTAGGCTTCGCGTTCTGCCCAGTACGAAAGGAGTCTTTCGCACAAGGACTCGCCAGCCTCGCGTGCCTCCTCGGAAAGGGCACTATCCATCGAAATGGGGTGTGAGAGTCGCGATGGTGTAAGGACGTTGCAGATCGTCCTTCGCCTGGGTAAGTCCCCATCGCGTTAGATTGGAGGCCGTGACTCCGTATGGGCGGCCCTTGTGGTCGACGCCTTGAACATCCAACGGGCCCAAGTCTGTATTATAGTATCGGGCATCGTTGAGGTTGGCGGAAATGGAGAAAGGCCGCGGGTCGGCCTTGATGATGACTGACTCGCGTTTCTCGGTGTCCCAGATCATGAGTTCTTGGTGCATGGAGGAAGGCACGCAAAAACTTCTGTGGATCCAGTCGCGGCCGAGGATCATGCTGTAAGAGGAAACGCACTCGGCAACGAAAAAGGTATAAACCCGCGATGCTGGCCCGACCTTGACCCGTAGGAACAGCAAACCTAGGGTCCTGGACACCTGTCCTGTAAAGTTTTTCACCGTTAAGGACGTTGTCTGGATCATTGAGCGCGGGATGTCGAGGAGCCCCATGGTGCGGGTTGTGACGACATTAACCGCGGCACCGGTGTCGATCATGACCTTGTTGATCAGTTTCCCTTGGACCTCTGCTGTGATATACAGTGGTCGCATGTGGGTGGCCATGTCCAGGGTTGGCGTAGAAAAGGTCATGGTTGGCCGTGGTGCGAAGCTACTCGAACTTTCTTCTTGCGGAGTGCCATCGGCCGGGGCCAGTACTGGGCCCATTTCGCTGCTGCATGGCGGGGGTATGCTGTCATCCTCGCTGACGATGGTGATGTCCGCCGCACTGCAGGTTGTGTTTGGTGGAAGGGCGTATCGCTCCGAAATGAAGAACACCATCCCGACCTGAAACGAGAATTGTTCGGAGACTGGGACCAGAGGTGTGTCAATGACCCCATGTTCCCCTTCGAGAACTGCAAAGGCGTCTGCTTCTCGGCTGAGCCCTTCAGCAGCATCCCATCCGGAGACTTCTATCATATTGCAGGTGAATGACTCAGCCTGCTCTTCGTCTTGCTCTTCCTCTAGGTTGAGCCGAGGTTCTGAATGTGCCTCGTCGGCTTCCTCATTCTCGCGGAAACGTTGGGCCATTTGCTCGGCGAGGTTAGGACTGGAGGGTGCCGGTGTCTCTGCTGGTGGCTCTGAAGCCTGAGTTTGCCGCGGACGCCATACTGGCTTGGGTGAAGGCTGAGGATCCCTGGCTGGCTGCCTGTCTGCTGCCGCAGGAGCCTTACCGCTGTCTTCTTTCCCTAACTGCTGCAGGGCAGATACTCGGGGAACCATCCTAGTCTCGGGTTCCGGGGTACGCCGTGGCCGAGGCTGTTGTGGCGATGGTGGCTCCCTTCTGGCGTCAGCCTCTGGATTTTGACGTTCTTGTCGTCGTGAGGGCTGAGGCGGCTCGCGTTTAGACTCTGAGTCCGGAGTCATGAACAACTTTCGCCTAGGGCCGGTAGGTGGAGCCTTGCCTTGATCGGGCTCCGGTGACGGCCTACGTCTGGAAGGCTGCTGATCCCTCCTCCTGGTAGGCTCCGGTGATGGATTGGGCCTAGCAGGCTGTGGATCCCTCCTCCTGTCAGGCACGGGTGACGGCCTGCGTCTGGAAGGCTGCTGGTCTCTTCTCCTTTCAGGTGCTGGGGATGGCCTGCGTCTAGGAGGCTGTGGATCCCTTCTTTGTTCAGGTGGTGGTGATTGCCTGCGCCTGGGAGGTTGCGAATCCGGCTTTGGTGGAACCGTGAGTCGGCAGAAAACATTTGGCTTGGGCGCAGGATCGTCACTGAACTGCTCGCAGATCCTTGGAGGTGCGACTGGCGGCATTTGAAGGACTGCGCGCAGACCTTCTGCTTCCCGCCACATCCGCTCAGGCGTCTGTGCGAGCTGCGAGGGGCGTATAGCGCCCTCGTCGACAGCCCGTAAGGCGCGTAGGATGCTGCCGTACCGCTTCTGGAGCTTGCGCTTCTTGGACTTGCTGATGGTCACCGCCTTGCCCCCTTGCTGCGTGTACCAGACCCCTTCCTTGATCGCTGATTTAGACGTCGGGGGAATGTAAGGGTTGGTTAAGACGCCGTCACGAGGGCTTGGGGCGCCGCTGCTGTGACTTCCACTGCTGGATTCTGACATGTCCATCTCGCTGGCGGCAGGGGATGGAGGTATTGCGGCTGCCCAATGCGCGGCAACGTATGTCTCGAGACGCGCTATCCTTTTCTCCAGCTCTTCGCGAGTCCTGGGGCTCGTAGGCTGGGAACCTTTGGCGGGAGACGGTTTATCGTCCCTCATGATTGCTTTGCCCTTATCCTTGTAGGAGGGGCGGTCTGGTTCGAGTCTTGCGACCAACTGTCGAGCTGGGTCGTTTGTGCTCCTCGTCTGGTTATCCGGGAGCATGTAGTTGTTCGCCGGCCGTTTGCGGTTTCGGCCTGGCGGATCGGATGGTCCTGCATTTGGTGACAGGTCTAGTGTGATCATTCGCTGGCCGACGCGAGGCCAAGCGAAACCAGCAGTTGCGATTGTAAAGCCGCCTTCGTCCTTGAAGCAGATGTATCCAAGGTCAAGCCAGTCTTGGATCTGGTCTCGGAGCTGGCGACATTCGCAGGTCCTGTGCCCCCAACTGTCATGGAAACTGCAATGGACGCGTCCGTCCCTATACTCGCTGTATGGCAAGGAGCGGAGTGTGACGAGTCCAGCCTCTCTGAGATCTTCTAAGACCTCGTGTGCCAGACTTTCATTGTAGGTGTACTGGCGGCGCGGCTGGCGGGTATTATCGTCTCCTTCCTCGCGGCCCCTTTTAGGCGCGCGACGTCGCTCGTCGTCCTGGGCTTGGTCAGCCCAGTTGACCTCGACCATACCTACTACGGGCGGGAAAGGGTCTACATCGACCAATGAGGCCGTGCTACCCGGTGCCTTCATCCTCAGCTCGCCTGAGTTTAACCAAGTCTGCAGCTGGTCTCGGAGCTTGACACAATCCTTGGTGTCATGATTGTAGACGTTGTGGAAGGTACAGTATTTCTTGTCCTTCAGCTCCTCCTTAGGCGGAATTTTGTGGTCCAGGCGCACGTACTTCGCCTCGATTAGGTCATTGAAGACCAAATGGGCGTTCTTGGCGTCGTAAGTGTACGACTCATATTCTGGTTTGGTCCAAGCAAAGGACTGGATGGTGATCGGCTCGCGGGTCATCTTCAGGTTCTTCAGTTTGTGAGCCACTTGCTTGCCGGTCAGCTCTACCGCGCCAATGTCGTCCAAGTCCTGATCTGCATGGGCTGGCTCCGGCCTTTGATAGTAGGGATCGTGAGCAGGGGTTTGCATGCTGAGTGCCCCCACGATCCGGTTCTTCCCTGGCACATAGGTTCCCTTGGAAGCGTTGGCCTTATCGTCCAGCTCGTTCAGGATGAGCTCATAGCTGCCAACCTTGTTGATTAGGTCGCCCATGGAGCTGAAACGCTCTCCATGGTGCTTCAGCCGCTGGCGGTGCTCCAAACCCCGAATGGCCAACTTAATGGCTTCCTGCTCAGGCAGCAGGTAATCGCATTTGGCCTGCTGGATCTTGAAGCGTTGGAGGAAAGACACTCCGGACTCCATGATCTGCTGGCTCATTTGCGTGAGGGAGTCGAGGCCGACCTCGGGCTCAATTGTGCCATATGTCTCCCGGAAGAGACGTTCCATGGTGGGCCAGTCTGGAATTGACCCTGGCTTCAGTCTGGAATACCAGGTGAAGGCGGCTCCGGACAGAGAAGTCCCGAAGAGCTTGAGCTTCAGCATATCATCATTCCCGTATTGGCCGCATTGGACCTTGAAACGGGCCATGTGAGTTGCTGCGTCTTCCCTTGTCTCCCCAGAGAATGTGGTGAAGACGATGTTCTTGAACCCGTGGGGGAAAGGATATTGTGCCACGCTATCTGGATAGGGGTCACGGTAGTGCAAGCTAGCATCACCCTTTCCGGTGTGCTCCTTGACAATGCTTGAGATGAGTTGGCGCCAGTCGGCCGCCGTTACTGGTGCAGAATCTGCCCCCTGGTCATGGCCATGCCATGCGGAGAAACTAGGGGCCTGTCCGACGTTCTTATGAGTCGAACTGGAATAAGCCACGATCGGGTCGTCTGGTGTCCCCATTCCTTGCGGCGCAAGAGCATCGGTGCCCTTGAGTGTGATCCTAGGGCTGCATGGCGAGGGTAGACGGGGTGGTGTCCTTGATGAGCTGGCCCCCAGTGTGAATTGGGGAGCCTTCTGGCCCCCGACCCTCGGATTTGCCCTAGGACGTTCATTTGGCGGGATATACCTCGAGCCCTCCGCTGCGCTTGAACTGGTGGAGTTCAGAGCGTGATTCTTCGGCGCTTGGGCCCGAATCCAGTCTTCCATCTGCAGGACCCTTGTACTCAGGGTATCATGGCGCTCTTTGTAGTCTTCGAGCTTTTCCATGCTGTTCTTGCTCCCGAAGAAGGAAGCGTCCTGCTGCTGCTGCAGCTTGGTGTCATGGTCGTTCAGACGATGGGTTTGGGCTTCTAGGGCCTGTGTAAAGGCCACCTTGCTCTGATCCAGTTCAGTCTGGATCCTCTGCAGAGAGCCGGTCATTATGTCCTTGTCCTCCCTGATTGTGCCAACCACATAGTTGAACTCCTCGCTGAGCTTGGCGTGGTTTTCCTGGTTTGCGAGCCAGATCTCCTTGTCCTTAGCGACCTTCGCAGAGAGGTCTTGGACAATTTGCTGAGTTTCTTCAGCCTTCAAGCCGCACTCTCTCCTGAGCGCGCCGATCTCATTCTTGAAATCGCTCCTCAGTTCTTCGAACATTCTGCGGACCTCCTCTGTGGACAGAGCAGGTCCCGCCTCTGGGATTGGTTGTGAGTTTGCCATTGTGGACTTAGTAAGGTCGGGGTTGCCGAACCGATTGAGAATCTCTTCTTTAGCGAGAGATCTGCAAGCCGCGCTGTTATGGGGCTTGTATTGTGGAGCCTTGTGTTTCAAGCAAGAAAGCGAAGGTCTCCGGTAGGGGGAGTTGTCAAACTTCCCAATGATTGCTGGAAAAATAAACTCCCTGTCCCACTGGGCGTGCCAATGTTTTGGCCCACGTCCTCAGCGAAGGGTAGAGAGGGAACAAATGTAAAACTGGTGTGTGCGGGGCGTGCCACCTCACGGATGAGGAAAGAGAACGGTGCGCGTCCTGACTTCTTGACCAGGCGAATGAGGGCTCCGGTGTCACCTGATGAGGAAATATTTCCGAGCTTACTCTTCTGAATCACCTGTCGATCGATACTCACTGTGAGAGCGAGCAGAGCAACAATTGGGAAGTTGGAGACGAGTCCTGACGGGCTCCGGGATCTAAAGCGGGGTGCGCTTAGAACGTTAGGGTTTCGAGAAGACTCGAAGGTTTCGACTGTGTACGTCTGTTTGAGAGAGATTTGTTGATTGATTGATTGATTGTGTGTGTGAGAGAACATGGAGCTCCCTTATATATCTATCCGTAAGCAACTCGTGGAGACTACTCACAATCCAATGCGGACTCTGCAATTAGAATCCCACAAGGATACGTTTAACTCGCCAGTCGTGCGCTCCATGCAACACGTGTCAAACCTATCTCGCTTAGGTCTCGTTCCCTGCCTCGCTGCATTTCATTTGTCGTGTAGTAAGCGAACTCAAACACTAAGCGACCTTATCCAGAGGGTGTTATTAGTCATTTCAACCCATCCTCGCAAGAACTATAGAGTCCCATGCGAACTGGAGATAAGGATCCCGCGAGGACACCGAATTTCGCAAGGTATCAGAATCTTCTGGATAAGGTCACGTCACGTGCTGCCAAACCTCGCTACCCTTGATGGGCTAAAAAAGGCCACAGGCGTTGGCCCAAATGATATCCAAGCCTTTCTCGAGTCTTGGACCGAAAATGCCCACTGGGCTCAAACATTATTATATATATGTTCTTGCATGATTCAACTATTTATACAGGAAGACCAGCTCCACTCTAAATGTCATAATGTGTTACTGCCTAAGTTTACAGATAGGTCTTGCCGCAGTAGAATTGCCAACCTTTTTCATCTCAACCGATGCCGAGCCGAAGGTGGACGATATACGAAAACTATATCAAAATGGTCAGAATTTTCATAGCCACGTAATCAAAATTAACCTTTTATTGCTCATGTAAAATTGGAGTTTCTGTTTTTTTTTATCAAAAAAATCGACATTTCCTTACTCATGTACATTGTACCATGCTGCTCTCACTTTCATTGCATTTGTTGTTGTATTTCATTGTTCCATGATATGAAATATACACACACACACACAGTCGGGATCAGAGGAGGACATCCGCATGTCTTTAAAGTGCGGACGTTCCTCCGTTTGCCACCGTACGGCTCCGATGACGGTGCGCCTCCACCCCAGCGGCCTCCAGCAGCGTCCCCGATCACTCTCCCTCCCCGACAAGTCTGCCGAATTCCAGTTTTCCGATGAGATCGACTTTATTTGAAGTTTTGGGTGATCTCGCCGGAAAACTGGAAAAGAACGGACTCGCCGGGGAAAGAAAGTGATCGGGGACGCTGCTGGAGTCTTCTGGGGTGGAGGTGCGTCTTTGTCGGTGGAGAACGGAGGGACGTCCGCACTTTAAATGTTGTGCGGACGTCCTCTTTAGAACGGCTCCGTGTATGTGTGTGTGTATATATATATATATATTAGACACACCCGAACAAATTTAAATTTACTAATCACCTTTTACATGTGTCACCATTAATCTAAATAGTACTATAGGTTTTATATGTGAATAATATATGAAAGGTGATGGTAAGGCTGGATCTGATGCTGTACTGCAAAAGAACAAAACAAGTGGCTGGATCTTTGGTATGGTTTTGTCATCAACCTGGGATGCCATGTGCCTGTTTCTGAGTACCAGCTGAGAGCTGAGCTGAATCGAATCCAGTGCAAACCTATGCAACGTCCTTAACCACTCCAAATTCAGTAGAATCCATCAAGTTTACATTTCTCACTCTCCGACGACGCCAGAGCGTTACTGAAGTTGGTGTTTCTCGTGCATGGAGTAAATAGTATGGCACTGATATTGGACCCCCTTGATGCTCTCAGAACTACACAATCGTCGTATATTCATGTTCAAGATTGGCACAGGCACTGAGGGTAGAATAATGTGAGCATATACATAGAATACTCCAATATGTAACTGTTCGAGCGAGTTGTGTGGAGGTCAAAAATAAGAAGAATAAATAAATAAGATAAATAGAAAATAATAAGAATGAAAATAGCAAAAAGAAAGAGTGAAGGAGGCAGGCAGCAGTAGAGACATTGAGCCAAAAACACGAGAGAAGGGGAAACCTAAATCCCTATTCCTTATTCCATTTCGCAGGGAATTATCTAAAAGAAGAGAGAGAGACAGACACAAAGGAAAGGAAAAGGTTTGGAATGAGCAGCCTCATACCTTTGAGGCTTTTGTTGCCTCCTCTATCCCCCACCATTACTCTCCAATATCCTCCTTTTCAGTTACCCTCCTCCAAGTCCTCCTTCAAATCCTTCTCCTCCTCCTATCTGCCATGTGCCTGGAACACCACCTCTTCTCCCTCCAAACGCCGCAAGGTATATCTCTCTCTCTCTCTCTGTTTCTCCTTGCCTCTTGTATTATCAATAGGGTATTGTTGATTCCCATAATTAGATCTTTTGTGATGGAAGGAACAATACTTTTAAGTTGTTATCCTTACTTCCTGGAGGAATCCGTTATTCTTCAGTTACTTATTGATACAGTTGGGTCTCGTTTATGCGTTTCTGTGTTATTGAGGTTTTGTTCTTTGTTAATGTTCTTTTACTTTACACTGTTTGGTTATTGAAAGAATCAAAGCATGTGTCTTGCATCATCAGAATTCTTCTTTGTCTTCTTTTCAATCGCAAACCGAATAAAACGTCATTTCTTGTTTCTTTCAGTCTAAAGTTTAGACTGCTTCTCTTCCAGCTGCAGTTCTGCAGCCTTTCATAAGCTAATTGTATGAATCGGTACAACCTTTTTGAATTAAACCTTTAACCCTGAGCACCCAAACTTTTGGGGATCAAACAAGTAGCCAATGCAAGTCTTCACCACAACAAGGCTTTGCATTCATCGCTGCAAGTCTTTGCAGAGTTTAGTTGGTATCACATGTTTCACTATTAGCATAAAGCATAAGCCCTCTTTTACAATTTTTAAGGCTGGATTTCTTCTTCATTCTTATGATTGTGGTAAAGCCAACGATAACAACCAATAAGTAATGACACCTGTTTTTTTTGGATGAAAAGTAGTGGCACATGTTAAGAGTAGTGCTGAGCTCGAACTCGTGTTATCACCACTCTTTGTGGCAGTTGGTTTTCACTAATGATTTACTACCAGGGCTCTGTTTTTCTGTACTGGTATAGTGGCTTTGCGGACATATGGGAAGAGATCAAGATATAGAAAATCGATCAACTGAAGACAAGAGTGGCGTGCAAATGTTTGGTTCTGATGAAGAAATAGGCACCCAAATCCCTACTCAAGCTCAATCTATTGTTGAAGGATCGGCAGTTATGGTTTCAGAGTTTAGACCTGCAGCTGATGTGGATTATCTGCAGGTGTGTTACTACTCTTCTATTGGGCTTCATTTCATTTCGTATATATATATATATATATATATATATATGTATATATCTCTTTCTCTCCCATTTACTTTGTTTTTTATTTGTTCTTTTATGTAAGCATGGGTGGTCAGTGTGGCATTCATGATTCCTTCCCAAACGTTGTCGAATTTTATTGATGATGCCTACTCTAAACCAGTAACTCGCAACTATATGTATGACGTATAGACTCGGGGTGCATTGTGGAACTGTTCACACAAGAAGTGATATAGAAGAATTTGGTTTTAAAATTCTATCTAGCTAATCAATATTTGATTGATTTTTAAAACAAATTTAATTGGAGAAACCATGGTTTCAGTTCTACCACAGATCTTCATAGCTCTAGTTTGTGTTTCTAATTAACAAAATATCATACTGTATAAGAGACCGTCACGCATTTGTCTGTGGGTGCATACACATGTATTTGCTTCTAAATTTCTAAAGAATCTTCCCATGTTTAGACATAGAATGTTTAATTCTGCTGTTTACACAATCAAACATTTATATTCAGGTTTAAACATAGAGAAAAATCATCAACTTGATTTAGTACAAAGAAATCACAAATTTCATTGTTTATCAACTTGTTTACACAATAGTTAACATTTGAAATCACATTTCTTCCTTCATTGTCAAGCTTACAACATAATTTAGCTGAACCATAAACAATGCATCATAGTTTATATTTCAATGACACTAAGTATATACTTGTTCAATACTGACAGTTATTGTTCTAGAGACAATAAATGTAAAAGTTTGTCAATCTTCAGTTTCATATTTGTGCTCAAAGTTTAGTAAAAAAATAAATAATTTGGGGCCGAAAAGGTATTATTTAGGACAGTAGTTAAAATGGGGTTGCTTAGACATCTTTTGATAATCATTTCTGTGTGGTTTCTATACTAATGTGGACCTATTCTGGTTGTCTTGTATGCTATTATCTAAAGCTTTATAAAACCTATAGTACGTACTGACTTGTTACAAGCCAAAAGTCTGGGAATTAAGGGTAGTTCTGCATTCTAAATGGGTTCGTTAGATGGTTTGAAAATCTGTTTGGAATAATCTTTCTCTCTAGTTTCAACAGTCACAGTTCATATCATGGGAACGGTCGTTTAGCAGCTTCTACTAACTGGCCCATTTCTTGGAAGATATTACATGCTTTAAGTGTATTTTGTCACTTTGTTCTATCTTTAACTTCCAAGTTTATTATCAACTTGAATTACTCTCTGTCTAAATTTGCTGATACTTACAGTTTCTTTTGCGTGACACAATGTGCAGGAGTTATTAGCCATTCAGCAACAAGGGCCCAGATCAATTGGCTTTTTTGGGACCCGCAATATGGGATTCATGCATCAAGAACTTATTGAGATACTTAGTTATGCGATGGTTATCACTGTAAGAGCTGTAAATACGTGTTATTTTACATACTGGTGTAATGAGTTCTGAGTACCGACTGGAATATCTAATGTTCGATAATACTGATCAATACCCCTGTTTGTTTGTGAACTTTTCTTCGCAGAAAAATCACATTTATACATCAGGAGCATCTGGTACTAATGCAGCTGTTATCAGGGGTGCTTTAAGAGCAGAGAAGCCAGAACTGCTTACTGTAATCTTGCCTCAAAGCTTGAAAAAGCAACCTCCTGAGAGCCAGGAATTATTGTCGAAAGTAAGAATTTCTTGAAAAGATATTTCTGTAGAGCTTTTTATCTTTAATATTACTTATCTTGAAGCTTTTATAGAACTGCAGTTATCACTAGGTTTTTGCATCATGGTTTTTAGTATCCTTGTTATTTGTCTATGGCAACTCCTTTGACCTTTATAGAAGGTCTTGTGTGCTACGATCTTGACCTCTGGATCATTGACGAATCTTATTGCTGTGTATAAGAACAGAATTTAATACTCATATGGTAGTTGATAATCTTCTGAAATTTGCAGGTCAAGAATGTGATAGAGAAGCCTCACAATGATCATCTACCGCTGCTAGAAGCCAGCAGGTTGTTAGTAGCTCCGCTTTATATCTTTATTTATTCTTTAATGTTTCAGTTCCCTTTGTTTACAGTATTATATAGCTAAAGATCTATATTTTGTTCTATGCTGAAAATCCAGAAAGTATGACAAGATATCAATTTATAGAAAGTAGTTAATATTTAGCATCTCCCATCTTGAGGTGAAATGCCAAAGTTGCTCTTGCATCACCTAATAGACTTGGGCCTAGGTGGGGGAAACATGTGTTTGTGGAAGCGTGTTGTCCTTAATATATATATATATATATATATATATATATATATATCCAGCCCCCTTCCATTGAGGGATCCCTATTTTTGGCCACTTTCTAGGGATAGGGCATTACACCACTTCCCAATTGAATTTTTACATCTTCACCGTTCATATCTTAGGTCTATATGAGTAGATCACCTCTACAAAATTTCATATGATTTGGTGATCGTTAAGACTTTCAAAAGTTTGATTTAGTTTTAATGATTTTGAACGGTCCAGCTTATGTCAAACTAAAACCGTTGAAAGTCATTAAAACTAAATTGAACTTTTGAAAGCCTTAACGATCACCAAATCATATGAAATTTTGTAGAGGTGATCTACTCATATAGACCTAAGATATGAACGGTGGAGATGTAAAATTATAATCGGGAAGTTGGTGTAATGCCCTATCCCTATAAATGGCTTAAAATAGGGATCCCTCATTGGAAGGGCCCTGTATATATATCTTTCTGTCTTGACAGAAGCTGAAAGAGCTACTTGATGTCTAAGCTTGTAAATCACCAGTTCACCACTGCTCTATTTTCCATGATCAAATTTGAGCTTGTAGGTCAGCTTGAATTTTCGACCCAGACTTTGTCAAGACTGTTGAATTTAAAATTTGTCCAACAAGTAACTCCACATATTATCTTAAGCATCTACGTGTATGCTCAAGTGGGAAAATATACTTTGATGATGCATTATCTTGCAATACATCTATCTCTTACTCACTTTTTAGTCTGCTTACTTCTGTTGACCTCGGCAAATGAGCTATACTTACCGACTCTCATTTGTGACTTGATGTGAGGAGCACAAGTGCAGGAATGAGTTGCATTTTTTTCTTTTTTCCCTTTAGTCTCAGTCTTGGGAAGATTAAAATGATGCTTATGATCAAACTCCAGTATTGTTAGCTTTGAATGTTAGTAGCCGAGGCAGGGATATCTCTAATTAGTCCAAGTTTGCTGTTACGGATTCTTACTCGGGCTCTTGTTTTGAATATGCAGGTTGTGCAATATGGACATCATTTCACATGTACAGCAAGTAATATGCTTCGCGTTCCATGACAGTAAATTGTTAATGGAAACTTGTCAAGAGGCAAAAAATCTGCGGAAAATTGTGACGCTGTTCTACCTGGATTAAAACTATTGTTTTCTCTGTCCATACATTTTAGGAAGGGAGAGTTGGAGCGGGAGAGGGAGCTTATTTTTTGCTTGTAAAGAATTAGATGGAGTATATGGGTCAGATGGCATGATTTTGTAGAGGGATAGTGAGGGAGGTGGCCAATTTGCTTCTCTTTTCGTAATTGGAAAGAGCATATATTTTGTTGGTATATCTAATCTTGGAGGTGATGTTGGTGCATACCACACATTATGCATAATTATATGCCCGGTCTCAGGCTACAGCGGCAGATTGAAATTTAATGACATTCCTAGTGATTTGTCTCCAGGATCAATCAAAACTCGGGGAACAATGTAGTATTATATTGTACCAACCGTGTCATGCCTGCTAATCTCAGTTGGTGTCCATGCTGACTAGAATTATCTTTGCTACATGTTCACACTTTGATATACTGCTTTCTTCTCCTTGAGAGACAAACAGAAAACCTTGTTATACTCATTGACCATTCGATATTAGCATGCCATTGGCAGATGGATGGACAATCCTAAGCTAATTAGCTTGAGTTCTTGACCTAGTCAACAAAAAACAGATATGCTTCTTAATTCCGGCCAAACACAAACTAATCAGAACGATAACGATGATGATTGCATTTATCCGTTTTTTTTTATTTTTATTATTGGTCGCTTGTTCAAATTGTCCATAGACGCAAACACCATGGATTGCTGACTGGTAATATTTCTGGAGAAATTAAAGTGTAGTTATCAAGATTTAAGAAAGAAAGTCACCCCAAGAAACCCTTTAACAAGGATCTTCTTCTCCTGGAAGTTGCAATGATGGATGTGTGTGTGGGGGGAGTTCGATTTTGATTGGCCTTTTAAAAGTCAGCAACTCGCTAGCTAAATGACGTGTTGGACTGATCGACTAATTCCATGTAAACCCGCCCCTAGCTTAATCGTCAGTCAGTTGTGTTACAAGTAGACAATAACATAATGCCAGCAATAAGCATGCCGATTTAACCATCACAAATGACTAGTTCCGTAGTCCAACGTCTTAACAGTACAGAGATATGAATAAATATGTGCGTATATATATATACCTAGCTAGCTATATCATCGGCTTAATTGCTTGCTCGCTGCTCATTGGCCTCAAATTCGGAAGGAGATGCTAATTGCTGCTTGCTGGTTTAATTGGCAGCTGATCAATCCATTTTGGAATTGATAGATCAGATAATTAATATGGAGGGTCTGATCCCATTGGTGTTCAAGGCGATTAAGAGGAACAGAAGTCGGCAGCCACACACGAGGAGCCTCTCAATTCAAACCCCTTACTTCTTCGTCGACGATGACGACGACCGTCATCAACATACCAGTACTAGTACTGCTGCAGCAGCTTTGCATGGAAGCGCTACTCAAACCAATTACCTCTATATCACACCTCCTGCTGTTAATATCCTGCAGAATGCTACAACCGATCATCATCAGCACCTTCACCACCGACGACACAAATCTGTTTCTGTAGTTGGTGATCGGGGCTACTCATTTGGAATCGCAGATGAGGAGCTAGATAACAACAAGCAGATGGCAAAGGTTGATGATCATCAACGGCCAAAGCCACTTGTCCGGTTTAGGAGCCATAGATCATCCTTGTTCTCATGCATTTCTGGTGCTGTCTAGCTAGCTATATATATAAATATATATATAGCCCTGCAAAATTATTGTTATGTTTTTAAGTTCATTGCTGTAGTACGTGCTACTTTCATCTCGATCAATCTGTAATCCTCTGCTTGGTAATGAAATTCTGAAGAAAGTTCTTCTCAAATGGCCGGGTTGGTGAGGGCTCTCCCAGCAACTATATAATTAATAAATTAACTATGGATCAATATACGATCGAGTCAGAGAACCACTAGCTATCACATAAGTATTTTGTTTTTAAAAATACTTGTATATCGGTGTTGAATTATTAGGTTGGTTGAAAAATGGAAACCGATGGATACCAATCCACAGGACACGTTCATACTACCGATGTATTCAGTTCGCCTTATTCGGATGCAAGTAATCTCCCTGGTGTATACGTGTTGAGTTGGTGGTCATTTGTCAATCATAGAGAGTTTGGATGTACACATACATACATACTAATTCGGATGCAAGTATTATCTGCGGCCTGAGAAACTTACACACTCTACGGATGAACACAAATTAAGGAATTGAAGGTCGATAACATGTCTGAGGTCTAGTGATTAGAAGGTCTACAAACTCTTATATATCAATGGGATGTTAATTAACTAAGGAAATATAGAGCAACGTACTTTGCAACAGTTACATAAAATAAGGATGGATAATATGAATATATACATATTCGAACTTAGAAATAATGTAGATTAACTTGATAGTAAACATTGGATCGATCTTACAGATATACGGTACCAACAACTTAGAAAAACAAAAATCCCTGCGGTGATGGATGGGTCAAGGCCGGTAAGGATAATTGATCGATGAACCCCGAAGTGTGGAACTGTGTATTGAAGCAGGCTAGGCAGGAGAGAAAGCTGTTGCATGCATATCATATAGAATGACGATTCATGAATGTGTTTGTTGATGGTCATCTAATCATAACAACCAAATGAAGCAGATGTAATATGGAATAACTAGATGACCATAAACAAACATATCCACTGCTGCAAATCATAACTTAGCTTGAGACGATCCAATAGTTCAGTAACCAGAAGAAAAGCTCAATCAGCTGCTTATACATATATATGGTCGGTCTTAGCTGAGAGACTGAGGCTAGCTGCTAGCTCAGTGTTTAGGGTTTGAATGGGATTGAGATCCATCGATGGCCTCCTATTCTTGTAGAAAGAAGAATATACCAGCATCATTCCGCATATACTCGGAGGATATACCTAGAGATTGTTCTGATTCTTATTGCTTCTCTACCAGCTGACTACCTAATAGTCTTCTCTTCCAAATACTCACTCTGCTGTTCGTGCCAGTCTCATTTTGAATTTCCCATCCGGGTCTACTGTTTTCCAGTCCAGATACACCATCAAGGTCCGGCCCATGTACGAACCGAAGCCCGAAAAGCCCACTTTCTAACAGGCTGAAGGAGACACGTGTATTAATATATATATATATATATATATATATATATATATATATATATATATATATATTATACTGCAGTGGATCTATTTAGCCATCAATATCAAAGTATGATGGACAAACATAGCTATTACCAGGTAATCTCTATTTATAATAATGAACAACCATGCAGACGGAATCCAAACTTGAGTTCCATACATCAAAATGACAAAGACAAGTGACAAAATCAAGAACAAGAGAGCCTATATAACAAACATAATCTCTACTTTGGAATTACCATCAATAGAGATATATATAGAGATTAGAGAGAGGCAGAGAACTAAAAGACACACAAACATGGAGAGGTACTACTCCTGCCTTTCTATCTGCCTGCTGCTTGTCCTGGTGACGCCCACAGCCCATGGGGTGACTCCAGTCCCACATTTGAAGAGTGTTCGGCTTTGCAACCAGTGCTCCAAATGCGACTCCAGTAAATGCCCTCCAAGCGAATCCTACCCCCATATGACAGCCTTTGATGACACTCTTATTGCTGGTGCTTTACAGTCTGACTATGTGGATTTGCATGACAAAGGAGTTTATTCTGTGCCAGATGTCAAAGGTGGACAATCAACAAAATACAATGCTTATTTTGGCTGGAAATCCACTTCTGGTTCAGCTTCTGGATATCACAGGTACGCTCATCCTACTTTGATTTGTTATGTATCTGCAATTGAAGAAAAATAATATGAAGGAATCGCTTAGTAAACAAGTAGGCAATATGTGAACATAGAGAATAATTGTCTGATGCCTCAAGAGTCAAGACCCTCCACTTTTTCAGCAGTTCTCTTTCTCTGCAGCAGTTTCTATTAACCAAATAATGTAGTACTCTTAAGAAGTGTCCGTTACAAACTAAATGGAAGCTATGGCTAATTTTTCTCATTCTATAAATATTGCCAGTCCTAATGGAAGTGTGTTCTGATCAAAGTTTTTTCAATAAAACCAAATGACCCTTGCCCATGAGAGAGATGACCTGCAATCATCAACTAGTTGTTTGTGTCAAACTTTACAGGTTTAGCAACTACATGGACAAATGCTCAGGTGGGCAAACCTATCTCACCGTGGACAAGCATGGCAAAGTCAGCCTTCGATTATTGAAATCGCTGGAAACCTTAGCGGAAGCTGACTGGAAGTCTTATAATCCCCCTAAGAAACTAAATCACCGCGAGTTCCGTTTCTGGGTCTCTCGCAGTACAGGAAAATGCCTTACTGTTTTTGGAGGAAACAAAAAGAAACGAACTGTGGGTGTAGCCGACTGCAAGTTTAATGGCTCAAACCGTGGCCAGCTGTTTGCCTTCCGCTTTCATTACCACCAAGCCTTCTGTTGCTGTGGTGTTCACAATGAGTGATCTGAATCTAATGAATTTAAGGGCTCTATAGTCATCTAACCGTTGGCACAGTTCAAATATTATTATACAAACTGTACAATGTCATAGATACAATTAAGACATACAAATCATACTTCAATTCAAAAATAAGTCTTCTAATTCTGTGTGTCTGGCTTTGTACATACAAGTGCACATAGCCAAGCACAGATTTCTTGGAATGTTTGTATAAGAAGGCAATTCCCAAATAAAAAGCAGAATTACTTGGAATGTTTACTATCATGTGTCCATCCATGAACTCATAGTTTCGATATCAACTGTGGAAGTCCCACTAATTTATGAAAGATAGCAGTAGCACTAGCTAGTAACTAGTTTCTCATATCATTTTAATTTCAGATATAGGGGTCAGAAACTTATGAACAACAATAGCAACTAGAGGTGAAATTACCGTTTCAGTCTAGTATCATGGTTGGACATTGATAGGAATGGATGGAATTTCTTCCTGCCTATCTCCAATTCCATTCAAACAGGGTGGTTTGGCTGCTCCATAGTAAAAGAAAGCCATCACTTTTGAGAGTTCATCTCCACTTCGTATTTCTAGAAAAAATGACAAAAAGAAAGAGGTGTTGAAATCATGCTGCAAGGCAGAAACATAATCAAGAATGAAGCAGATGTGTTCCTGAAATGAAATTACCTTTCTCACGATACAATATCTTCCCAGCCTTGGTGAAAATGAGCTCAGGGTAGACAGACACTTGGAGAGCAGACACCAAGTCATGCTCAGTAACAGCATCAATTGCAACACACTGTTCAAGACAAAGTATATAATAGCAAGGATGATCAGTGTGGAGAATGACACAAGATGCATGGTAGTAAAATCACAGTGTAACTTCTAGACTTACTCTTGGTGAAGGAAGCCTGCAATTCCATATAATTTGTACAGCCTTCTCCAGTTCAGTGCGAATTCTTTCATTTTCTTTTGGTCTGAAGAGAGTAATGATCGTTAACAATTTTAAAACACAAAATGTATATAAACAGAAAAACAAGTAAAGAATCAAAAAGACAGAACCTTTTATAGCGATTATGGACAAGAATGACCAAGGGGCTAATGTCCTTGAAAACGGTATCTTCCCATTCTGAAGTCGTTACATCTTTGATGGGACGAATGTAATTATCATCTTGCCATACAATTTCGTCGTCACTATCGTCGTCGTCGTCATTCTCATTCTTCTTCCTGGGATTGTTCTTGATAGTAATCTTGTCAAAGAAATTATCCAACTTGAAACCCCGGCCGTCAGCATCGTCAGGCCATTCAGGATCATCCTCATCCACAACAAGAGGATAGTTGGCCAGAAGGTCCTGCACTTTCTTGCTCCTTTCACTAGGGTCTAGCTCCTCCTCCAAATCTGGGTTCTTATCTAACACTTGCCTGATCTTGTCTCTCCATTCACGTCTCTCTTCAGAATCCATCAAATAGGGGTCGCTCTTGCCACCTGAACTAGAGGCATATAATCTGGAAACCACTCTTTTCTTTCTTCTGACTGAACTGAACGGATGCGTTTGACAAGTAATCAATGAAGATTGGTTCGGTGTTGATGAGGAGAAGAGATACGGGAGCCTCAGCAGAGCCATTCCAGCACACAATCAGTGGCAGCAAATATCTAAAAGCACCAACAATTAACGATCAGTCCAATCCATGTAGCTGGAAACAAGTTCCATTGAAAAGAGAGAGAAAGCAAGCTTACCTCAACTAACTCTAATCGCAGCAGCAGCAGCAGATGAACATGGAATTGGAAAACCCGAGCTAAAACCCCAGATAAGGTAGCTGTGAGGAGTGTGAGCTCACACGCTGGTCTACTTTGTAAGTGGGCCCCCTCCTTCCAGCACATTACTAATAGGTAACCACAAATTACCCATTTTTCTTTGTTTCATTTTTGGTACCGGTAAATTATTATTTGTACGGTCCCCTCTAAGAGAGAATTTGAATTTGTAGGGAGTTGCTTTGACCACTCTACTCAACTGTTCATACTCCACACTGCTGCACACTAGGGCCCAATTCACATATGCAACAAGGGCGTTTCTATCCTTAGGCCCGATTCATTTATAACTGCGAAATTTATCCTTACAAACTGCTGAAACTAGCAAACTCTAAGGAAAGAATAACATGTAGCTACAACATGGATCAATCCGACATGTCTGTATTAGAGGCAAGTAGAGATGGAAGAAGCCATGTAAAGAATCCTTCATTAGTCTCTCCCTTCCATCTCTGCAATGAGTACTCCACCAACAGATCCCAGAGATCTCCTACTGTCCATTGCTGCTGCTGTATCCATTGGCTCACCTGCACCATAAAGTTAAAGACGATGAATATGCTATGCCGACGATTAAAGTCTTAACATGAGTTTTGTTGGTCAAGATTAATTCACAGCTTAACTTGGTTTGGAAAACTGAAGGCATTTGGTATAAGCAAGCACACCTCAAAACATAACAGCAAAGCACATTGCATATTTGTAAAATTTATTTATCTGTGCTTTAGGTTACAAAAAACAGTTGGTTCCTCAAATTGTTGGTACGAGTACGAAGTATCTATTTTAAGGGAAAACATGACGTTCACACTAAGCATTATGAATCAGTACCTGGTCAAGGTTTTCCAATGCCTTCATGCCAAAAGTGTAGTATGAAATGAAAGGTCTTCGTGCCTGAAACAAATGCAACCTCATTACAGTCGTTTTCAGCTAACTACTCCGTGATACTTTTATTTAAAAACAGATAAATCTTTAAAAATCTCATCTCCTCCCATAATTGTTACGAAGGCTAAAGACAAAACTACCTGAGATGCAGCAAGCCATTGAACTATGGTCTTCACTTCAGGATCTCCTCCAAAAGCACCACATCCCCAATTCCCAGTTGCAATCCCAATATCATCCACATAATCCAAAGACTGAATCTCAGTAGAATCGACTGAACAGAGTTCATTCTCACGAACTAATCTATTGTTCTCCCCATATCCCGATTGAGGAACAAAGCCACAGAAGGCCTTATTGGTCTCCCTGTTGAAATCAAAAAGGTAGATAAACTTCTGATTAAGGTTACACAAGGGAGAACCATATCTACATATAATAGTCCAACATATTCAAACTTCAGTTATCTCTCTATGGACATATCATACATAACGGCACAACCCATTAAATCATTGAACTCTGTCTACCATGTTTCAAACATCATGCCCTGGACTTCACTTGTGTTTCTCTGTAACTTGTCCGTGCGCAACACTTCTAAAGGGGACAGTACATTCATTTGAAGGTGCAGCTGGTTATCATGGCCAATAGCTAAATTACTAACCCATCTCAACCAAAATGCTTGTCCTAATTCTACAAGTTTGGCTTTTCTGGCCAGCTCTTTCAAACTTTCAGTTGACATTTTATTACCACTTTAAACTTTATATAGTAAGTGTGCAGTTACAGTAGTATTAACTAAAATATACATACCGGAGGAGTAACTCTTGTTTATACTGTTTCATCCCTGGGCTGCATAATGCGTCTATTGCAATAATCCTGGTTTTACGTCTTCCAAGAGAGTCTGAATCCCTTTCGTCCACATAGTCACCGGAAAATCGAAATGAAGAAGCATACCTACACCAATTTAAAAATATGGGTTAAATGCACCAACAGTGTCTGAACTCTTGGAGGACTGTCAATATGGTACCCGAACTTTTAAATGTATCAAAGTGATACCTAGACTTGTATTTTTGTACCAACGTCGTACCTGTCGTCATTTTCCGTCACAGCTCTGTTAGTTCATGTCACATGTGACGCACGTGACTGAAAAAAAGAGTGACGGAAAATGACGTGAACTAACAGAGCTGTGACGGAAAATGACGACAGGTACGACGTTGGTACAAAAATACAAGTCCAGGTATCACTTTGATACATTTAAAAGTTCGGGTACCATATTGACAGTCCTCCAGGAGTTCAGACACTGTTGGTGCATTTAACCCTAAAAATATATATAAATATCAGTCAGAAATTATTTCAACAGTGACCAAGTTAAACGGATGAAAATTACATATCTAAAGCTAATATGCTCAGGAATCAAGACATATCTCAGAAAACCATACAAACACTTTCAATAAGAAGAGTCAAGTGATTCACTAAATGCATCTGCAAATATGTATGAAGAACATAACATTTCTAAAAATATATATGTATGTGTATGCACATGTGCTTACAGTACACACCCTGTATAATTTGAAAATCTTTCTGCACCAACAATTTCTATAGCCTCATTATCTGCCATAGATGGCATGAACAGCATGCTAGCAATTAACTCGGGGTTGATCATGAAACGGATCTCTTCCTACGTCAGATGGTAATAACAAATAATATTAGGTGCTTCTGCAATCAGACATTGGCCCGCGTGAATCAAGAGAAGTAAAAAATAAAAAATAAAAAAATAAAAACTGGAAAATTGCAGGCATTTACTTGGGTGAATATATACGAGGAAGAAAAAGAATGTATAATCAGACCTGTACACAGCCCCTATGAAGAGCACCACCTCCTATATACTTGTTTGCAAAATCAACTTCCAGAGCTCCACTTGATTGATCTTCTATCAAGCCTGACCTGCGAACCTAGAATGACATCCGAAGGAAACTTAACAAGTTAGTTGTGATCACCTGAACTAAATTACAAAAAGATTTGTTAACAGAATTTACAACAATTCATCTGCATATAACTTGTGGCTTTGTATTAACCATCTATCATCTTTTTACCTCAAAACGGCAGAGTGGAATGACTGAATTGCTCCAAAACTCAGCCTTCGGATAAGAAATTCTTAGGGGAGTTTGTTCCAGAGGAAGTACTTTCCGTTCAAATGAGACAAAACCCATAGGCATGCGTGAAGTTATCCTTTCAAAGTAGTGTATAATGCACCATATCTTACTCTCCTGTTTTTGATTATAACTGTCATACAGAGCGCTGCAAATAAATATGAGGCAGTGTGTATGTTTCAGTATATAACACGAGAATGTATCTATTAGTAGTCGCAAACAAAATTGGGTGATTAGGTATCTTTTGAAATAGCACCGGAACATGTCTAGTAGAATAACTGAAATCCTTGCGTACCGCTAAATTTGTGAAAGAGAAAGTTCAAACAAAAACCAAGGAAAGAAAGTGTCACATACGCAAACAAATGATCAAAATTGATTGTTGGGAGATGTTTGGCACTTCTATCGGTGACTGGGAACAAACATAATAGAGAGCACCCAAGCAGAGCACTAATTAGTTCCTGAAATGCAACGTACACAATTTCAGCAAAACTGTACCACAATATATGATAAGAAGAAGAGGCAGAGAAAGCATACCTGGCTGAGGAGCACTAATCCGGGTTGTTGTGAATCAAGTAGACGAAGTCGGGCATCAGCATTTTGATAGTGAACTTGTAACAAAGAGGGCAACCCCAAAAGCAAATTTGCTAATGCGGGGAACACCTCTCCAAACCACTTGCCAGATTCCTCCCTGGACATGATCTGCAACCAACAACCCAAATTTAGTTCAAGGAAAGATTGTGCGATGCAATTAAAGAGTGCGGCTTACCTCATCGAAGAAGAGGGTGTATCCGTCTGCGGCACCAGGAGTGAGAGGATGAGAGGAGGAGGCCGAAAGAGAGCGCCTGAGGTCGGAGATGGCTGTGAATAGAACCTCCCCGGAATTGACACGACCCCTGCCCAAGTCCTTGAGTGTCTCCACCGCCTGTGATGGCCAGAAAAGACTCCAGCTCCGTGCCACCACCGGTAAGTAGCCTAGTATTGACTTCAACTCCTCCCTCTCTTCCATGCCATCTCCAATGGGGGAGTTCAACTGATTTTAAATGAAACGTGGCTTTTGCCTTTCAAAAAAATCATGCATTTTTATAAAGATGCCCTTGGAGTTGCGCCAGCGCTGCGTTGTCAAGAATCATAAAGGCCTCAAATTTTATAAAGATGCATCATTTTTCAGTTCCTATGCTCTATTGACAATGCAAAATCTGTGAACATTAATTGGTAGAAGAGAAGAGCAGCTAGCATAGTCCCTTGAACATTGGTAGAACCCAGACTCCCCAAGACTCTTCTGGACTCTGACTATTAAACTCGTGGTAGCAACTGATGGATCCCTCGTCTAGACTAAAGACGCGATAGGGTAAGGGTCTGCTCTCGGGCTCTGTATGACCATGCAGATCATAATTGGTGTAGTATATGGAATTTGGCTTACAACTCCCCGGAAAGTTTGAAGCCAACACAGACACTGAGTGAGACACACCCACAAACAAAGCCTCGTCTCCAATGCTCTCTACCTCTACTTGCTCCACAACCGATCCATCTTGGGCATCAAACACCACCTTGTAAACCTTGAACCTCTCACTGTATAAACCTGTCCTTTTTGAAAACTTACCCAGTCTTCGAACGTGCCACACATGCTCTCCAGAGGTCGATTCCACCAGATATGAATTATGGATCCATCCTCCTCCTTGGTACTCGCCTGTCCGGGTAGCTTGTTTTACTTTGGGCGGGCCATTTACATCAAATGACACGATTTTTTCCTGTGCTCCTCCAACTGCATACACTTGATTCCTATTATTGAAGACGTTGAAGGAAACAAATCCCAGTGATTACGGTTTAAGGTTATGATGATCTGTCAATACCTTTGCCTCCAAGGAAAAGATATATATATTGCCTTGTTAATCCTAGTTTACCTAGAATAGAACACCTTAGACGTGTATATATTGTAAGCTCTTCTCCAAGTATAATTGAGAATACAATTTCTTCACATATCAAACTCTTTTATGGTACCAGAGCATAACGATTCTGGGACATAACCTAAAATCCTAAACCAAAAACAATTCATCCAAACCCCTCATGGCAATAGAAGGTGAAGACTCGAAGAATTCGAAGCCGCAATCTTCGACTTCTCAGAGAATTCCCGATCCATGGGAGAATCCAAACCATCCACTTTTTCTCCATCACTCGGATCAACCTGGCGCAACTCTTGTGCAACAGCCGTTGATGGAAGACAACTACATCGAATGGGCTGAGTCAATAAGCATGGCTTTAGCCATCAAGAACAAGAAGGGTTTTATTGATGGAACTCTCTTGAAACCAACTATCAACCCCGATGAACAACAACAATGGACTCGCTGCGACATGCTCGTCAAGGGTTGGATGCGCAACAGCATGACAAAAGAAATTTCACGCAGTGTCATTCACTGCAAAGAAGCCAGAGGTATGTGGCTTGAATTGCAAGAAAGATTTTCTCATACTAACATGGTTCAATTGTTCAACATAGAGAATGCTATTCATGATTGTGAGCAAGGTGCAACTTCAGTCACCACGTTCTTCACCAAGCTTAAAGCTCTCTGGGATGAGAAAGATGCAGTCTGCTCTTTCCCTCCATGCAGTTGTGAAATGGCCACAGAAGTCAAGGCTTATTTGGAAACACAGAAGACCATGAAATTCTTGATGGGGCTGAATGAAGGTTTTGCAAATATCAGGAGTAACGTGATAGGGATGGATCCACTTCCAAGCTTAAACAAGGCATACGCCTTTGCCTTGCGTCATGAAAGACAGGCCGACGTTGCTGGGAAAACGAGCAGTGTTGCTGAAGGAACGGCTTTCCTTGTGCGCTCGTCCGAGTCTCATGAGCGCCTAGAAGGGCACGCTGGCACCACTGCCGTGACGGCACAGCAGCAAGAAGCAGTAGCGCACGCTGTGCGCGGGTCTGAGCTGCAGGGACGCTCCGAAGGGCGCGCTGGCACCACTGCCGTGACATCACAGCAGCAGGGAAACAACGGCACATGGCGGTCCCGGCAGCGATGCAGCAAGTGTGACCGTGACAATCACAGCACCAAGAATTGTCGTGCACATCTCACGTGCACATATTGCAATGGAAAAGGCCACACTTATGAATATTGCCGTAGAAGAAAAGCAGCAATGGGTGAGTCCTCTCAATTAAGGAGCAATCATGTGATGGTGCCGGGTGAATTCAGTGACGGCTTGAATGGGCTGCCCCTTTCTTCTGAGGAGTGTGATCAGCTCATGAACCTTCTCAACAAAGCTAAATCGGCAACTGTCAATCATGTTGGACTGCCGGGTAAAATCCAAAACTATGAAGAATTGTCTGGTAAGGTTGCCAAACTCACCTGCAATGGGCAAGAACCATTGTGGATCATTGATAGTGGTGCAAGTGATCACATAGTTTGTCATTCACGTTATCTTACTTCATCAAAACCTGTTTTTAATCGCACTGTTAGAATCCCTTCAGGTTCCTTAGCAAGTGTTACTCACATAGGCACAATTGCTTTCTCTCCTCAATTAGTCCTTCATAATGTTCTCTGTGTCCCATCCTTTTATTTAAACCTGATTTCTGTCAGCAAGTTAGCCCTTGATTCGTTCTTCATTACAATATTTCTGAGACAGCTTTGTGTCATACAGGACCTACGATCGGGGAAGACGATTGGGATGGGAACTGAGAGGGAGGGCATCTACTGCTTCAGTCCACCGCAGAAAGGAACATGCAATGTGGTTTCTAGCTCAGCATCATCATCAGTTTTGTGGCACCAAAGACTTGGACATCCATCCAGCAAAGTATTTTCGTTATTTCCATTTCTTTCGAACCAAGTTTGTGATTCCAATAAGTGTTCGGTGTGCCCCTTGGCCAAACAAACCAGACAACCTTTTCCCTTAAGTACTACTTTCAGCAATGCTTGTTTTGATTTAATCCATGTTGACATTTGGGGTGGGTATCATGTCCCTTCTCTTTCCGGTGCTAAGTATTTTTTGACTATTGTTGATGATTATTCTCGGGGCACATGGGTTTACCTCATGAAACACAAATCTGAAGCTCGTCCCTTACTTGTCAATTTCATTCTTCTTGTTGAAACTCAGTTTGAAACAAGGGTCAAAATTGTTCGTAGTGATAATGGACCGGAATTCAAAATGTCCGAATTTTATTCTTCTAAGGGAATTCTTCACCAAACCAGTTGCGTCAACACACCTCAACAAAATGGTGTGGCTGAACGCAAGCACAGGCACTTGCTCAACATTGCTCGGGCTCTTCTTTTCCAGGCTCAATTGCCTAAAACTTTTTGGGGGGAAGCTATCCTCACTGCTTCGTATTTAATCAACCGTACTCCTACTCCAATCCTTCACGGGAAAACACCTTTCGAAATGCTTTTCCATACAGTTCCTAACTATTCTCATTTACGAGTTTTTGGGTGTCAATGTTTTGCCTCTACTCATCCTTCACGTCCCAGTAAATTTGATCCTCGTTCTATTGCATGCATCTTTCTTGGATATCCGCATGGACAAAAAGGATATAAGGTTTATGACTTGAAGGCCAAGAAATCTTTCGTTTCCCGGGACGTAATCTTTCACGAAGATGTGTTCCCATATCCAGTCCACTCCAATATTCCCCCTCCACAAAATATGAGTCAATCTTCATCTCCACAATACCTTGATAATACAGAATCCAATCCCAATCCATCCCAAAGCACCATATCACCTTCCGCTTCCAATTCTGAACCACACACTGACTCAAACCCCATCCAAAGTACTTTGCTGGATGTTGGCGATAATGCGCCCCAGATTGAGCACTACCATGAAGTTTCAGCACCGCTCAGTCCTCAGCCGCGCGCCCCAGCGCCTCAGAGTGCACAACTGCGCGCACCCGTGCCGCCCAGTGCACCCCAGCGTGCCGAACCAGTGCCGTCCAGCGCCCCAGCGCACCCCAGTGTGCCTGCCATGCAGTCCAGCACTCCTGCCGCGCAAACCAGCCCTCTCGAGCCACCTGTGCGTCGCTCCTCACGTCCAACCAAGATACCAACCACATTGCAGGACTTTCATATTGAAGCATCCCTTCCCTCGCGTCCTGCTCAATCGTCTTCTCCGAGCAAGGTCAGTCCCTCTTGTACTCCTCATTCTATATCTAATGTCTTGTCCTATAACCGTCTCTCTACTAATCATCGAGCTTTTACCACTAATATGAGTTTGCATCGAGAGCCCCCTTCATTTTCCCAGGCAGTCCTTGATCCACAATGGCGTGCTGCCATGGAAACTGAAATTCAAGCCCTGCAAGATAACAAGACCTGGAGTTTAGTGACCCTTCCTTCTCACAAGCGACCGATTGGTTGCAAATGGGTGTACAAGATCAAATACAATCCAGATGGCAGCATTGAGCGATACAAAGCTAGACTCGTTGCTAAAGGATACAGTCAGATTGAAGGCATTGATTATCGGGAAACGTTTGCACCGGTGGCCAAGTTGACAACAGTGCGTGTCCTCTTAAGTCTTGCTTCACTACGTGGCTGGCATCTTCATCAGTTGGATGTCAACAATGCTTTCCTCAATGGCGATTTATATGAGGATGTTTACATGACTCTTCCTCCTGGTTTTGGACGAAAGGGGGAGACACGTGTTTGCAAGCTACACAAATCTCTTTATGGACTCAAGCAAGCCTCACGACAATGGTTCATTAAACTTTCTGGTGCTCTCAAAGGTGCAGGATTTCAGCAGTCATGGTCTGATTACTCATTATTCGTCCGAAAACACCAAGGCCGATTCATGGCTTTGTTAGTGTACGTGGATGATGTTATTTTGGCAGGTGATAGTCTTCAAGACATTACAGAAGTTAAGGGTTTTCTTTCAAGACAGTTCAAGCTAAAGGACATGGGAGTCTTAAAATACTTTCTTGGCATAGAAGTAGCAAGATCCAAACAGGGAGTTGTATTGTGTCAAAGAAAGTATGCCTTGGAGATTCTTGAAGACACAGGATTCTTGGGTGCCAAATCTGCCAAATTTCCAGTAGAGCACAATGCCGTGCTAACACAGGAAGAAGGAGAATTACTACAAGATCCCGCACAATACCGTAGACTTGTAGGAAGACTCATCTATCTTACCATCACAAGACCAGACCTTGTATATGCCGTACACATCTTGAGTCAATTTATGAGCAAGCCAAGACAGCCACATCTAGAAGCAGCACACAAAGTCTTACGATATGTTAAGCAGACTCCAGGTCAGGGAATACTTTTGCCTTCTAATGGTTACTTAGAATTAAATGCTTATTGTGATGCTGATTGGGCACGTTGCAAAGATACAAGAAGATCAGTTACTGGTTATTGCATATTTCTCGGCAAGGCACCGATATCATGGAAGACAAAGAAACAGGGAACAGTATCTCGATCAAGTGCAGAAGCAGAATACCGTTCTATGGCATCAACGTGTTGTGAGGTAACGTGGTTACAGAACATTTTGAGAGATTTGGGTGTTCAATATGTACAACCAGCTCGCTTATTTTGTGACAATCAAGCTGCTTTACACATAGCTTCTAATCCTGTCTTTCATGAGAGAACAAAGCACATAGAGATTGATTGCCATGTGGTGCGTGAAAAGATTCAGAGAGGACAAATCAAAACTGCACATATCGGCACCAAGGACCAACCAGCAGATTTGTTCACCAAGCCACTAAGTTCAAAACAGTTCAACGATTTGTTAATCAAGTTGGGTGTCATTAACATACACTCCAACTTGAGGGGGAGTATTGAAGACGTTGAAGGAAACAAATCCCAGTGATTACGGTTTAAGGTTATGATGATCTGTCAATACCTTTGCCTCCAAGGAAAAGATATATATATTGCCTTGTTAATCCTAGTTTACCTAGAATAGAACACCTTAGACGTGTATATATTGTAAGCTCTTCTCCAAGTATAATTGAGAATACAATTTCTTCACATATCAAACTCTTTTACCTATAAAACATGGCATCCCTGAGTCGGCTTATTCGTCTATCCACATAAGTCCACCTCTCTTCTCCTCCTTTGATGAACGCCAGCTTGCAACCCTGATAACCGTAGAGTACAATAACTACATAGTTATTCGGACTCGTATTGGGATCGGAGGACAAGACTACTTTTTCAATATACTCCTGGTACTTCTCCTTCAAATGTTCCCTTTGGTACTCGTCGGCCATCCTCGTCAATTTCAAAGGAGGGAGACGAATGGAGTCCACTGATTTCTGGAAAGCGTGTTTCAGAACAACGCGGAGACATTCACCTTCTAAATCTACCGAGGCCAACCAACCATGGCTAGAACCGCAACACCTCTTGCCATAAGCCACCGCAGAAGGGACATTGTCATATCTTGTAATTTTATCAGATACGGTGTATGCTTCCAAATTGGTCGCAGTACGTTCATTACGTTGCAAGAAAAGGGGCACTAAGTTGCGCCAGCGCTGCGTTGCATCATTATACTGTTGCGAAATAAAGGACCACTCTTTGCAGACCAGAGCAAGACGAAGATGGTCAACGGGGTCCATCAACTTGTCAAGAATCATAAAGGAAACATGCAGAGGAAGACTTGCCAGAAGGTCCTTCTCATTATGCCTCAAAGCCTCTATTCCCTCGTTCCTCAATTCCCCACTCACACAAACTTCTTCTATTATATCAGTTTTCAGCTTCTTCTTCGCCCCTGAACTTGAATCCCTGGACTCTCTTGCACGCTTTTTCTTGAGCACTGGGACTGGTTGGACCTCCTTTCTTGGCTTCTTCGCAATCGAACTAGCAAGCCTCTTATCCCTTTCACTCATCGACTCTGCCTCTTGTTTTTGGTTATCATTTTTGTGCTTTCCAACTACTAGAGCCATATCTCTTTCACGCTTTCGTGTTGTTTTTGCATTGTCATCGCGCGCACAAAAACAAGTGAGAATTAACGTGATTGATTTTGGCAATGAAGAGGCGGCTGTTATTTAAGGGGCTCCAAGAAACACGTTTCCTTCATCATCCAGGAAGATCCTCGGTAATATAATGTAATCCCACAAACCCTGGGTTTATTGTATCCTAGTTCATGTTGAATTCCCTGGCATGTTGCGGCTATTTACCAAACTCCACACCAACTCGACATAGAATTTCCAAACCCAGTAAAAGAGACGCACTAGTTCAGATCGCATGCACTTGATGAATTACCTAGGCCCAGCCCAATACTCCACCTAGCCCGCTTAGTTTTAGTTCTCCTTGACTTCTTTCTGTACAGTCACACTCGCTCACTTTTGCTCACTCTCCGAGATTGAGATGGCTTCTGCCTCAGCTTCCGCTTCAACCCGGTGGTTCGTTCAGTCACGGCTCCCTCCTCCTCGTAATAACGGGCTGCACCAGTTACCCAATACCCTCCTCTCTCTTTCTTCTTTTTCTTCTTCCAAAGGTAAAGCCTCCATCTTTTCTCAAGTTTTCATCTTTCTTAATAATTTATATTAACTAAAATGATTGATCCTCGCAGCAGTTGCAATTGCAATTTCAAATCCAACTGAGAGGAAGAGGTTAGCTCAAACCGCGGCTGTTCGGCATCTCGTGGGTTCCGTTGCCACCGCTCACGGTCTTCGTTTTGCAGTCGTCCGTCCCGGCCCTCTCTATTCTATTCTTATTACTCTTGGTTTGCATCATCATTCTTCATTGATTCTTGTTTCCAGGTTGTTGCACGGTTTAATGAGATTATCACAAAGCCACTGCTAGAGGGAGCTTTGATTACTTTCCACAATTATTCTGTTCAAGAAGAGGACATTGATGTATGTAGCTTAACTTTTCTTTTCTTTGTCTTGCCTTTACTTCATAACTTTTACTGACACCCCCATTGGCTGCCAACTATTTTTATTCTGCTGTTTTTACCCTCTAACAATCCTCTTCCATTGTAAAAACACAACTAAGAAATCTACTGAAATCCCGCATTTTCTGGACAACTTCTCTTTTTATGTCTCAACTTTATGTTGCTCTTGAATTCTACTTGCTGGCTCAGTAAAAACCCTGTCAGGCTCTCATCAGCACTACTACTACTTCTTAGCATTCGCAATTCAGAGACGTTAGGACGCATTTTTCACCCAAAGAATAACTATTCACCAACTTTATGCTTTGGTAGATTGTACATGATCTAATTATTCTTTTTCTTCCCTCTCAGGTGGTCTGGGTTCCTGGTAGCTTTGAAATTGGTGTAGTTGCACAAAAGCTTGGAAGTTCGGGGAGATATCATGCAGTTTTATGCATTGGAGCTGTGGTACAGTACCCATGCCAATTTTGTGCATCAAATATAATGTCTCTCCATGAGAGGTTCACACTTTACTATGCTGTATATGCATCTACTACCCTAATCTATAAACTGCTTGTTGTCAGTAGATAAGAGGTGATACAACCCACTATGATGCTGTTGCTAATTCAGCAGCTTCTGGAGTACTTTCAGCTGGCTTAAAGTCAGGTTTGTATCTGGTTTTCTTCGTTGCAGATTAGTTATGCTGTTGCTAGTTCAGGTTTGTATCTTTTCAAATCCTGAACTTCTTGTTTGGTTGGTCGTGTTGTTGATGTTGTATTGGTGTTTCTTTTTTCTTTTTCTTTTTTTTTTTTTGAGAAAATTGTATTGGTGTTTCTTTTTTCTATGTAATTCCATGAATAATTGTTCCTAATATATGCTTGTCATATGTTATTTTAGGTGTTCCGTGCATCTTTGGTGTGTTGACTTGTGATAATATGGAGCAGGTAAACTTTTCATTAAAGTGTTCATATGTAGCACTTTTTACTCTTTAAAGTTATCATCTTACCGGAGGGGGAACGATCTTACCATACCATTCATTACCGTTGCAGGCTTTAAATCGAGCTGGTGGTAAATCTGGAAATAAGGGTGCAGAGGCTGCCTTGACAGCTGTAAGTTTAACCAATTAGTTTCTATGCTTTCTTCCAACTAGTTTGGAACGAAGCATTATCCTATTCTTCCCGAATTTTTGCCATACAGTACATGTAGCATAAGCTAAAATCTATATTTATATATATATATATAGGTGATGTGAAGGATTGAAATAAAAGTATTACATTTAGAGTTGATTGAAATAATGTACATGTTTTCGTATAAAAGAACAATAAACACTCATAGTTAGAACCCTTGGATAAGATATTAATATTCTGGCTTTCTGAAATTTTACATGAAACAAAAGGGTATTGAGTAGGTACCATGCTGAGACAAGAATTTGTTGTTTCTTTTATACACAATTACTTGAGTCATTCCAGGTGTAATTTCATTTTTTTATTATGTGATAATTGGTATATCACTTTGACTTGTACTGCAGATTGAGATGGCGTCTTTGTTTGTACACCAATTGAAGTAGTGTATTGTTACTCTTGAGGAGAGAGGCAGGGAATGTTTTACTCGACCAGCATTTTCTGTAATGAATGTGCTTGGTGTTGTTCCTTTCTTGAACTGCTAGAGCCACTGTCCCAAACTTTGGCTATTTGTTGATTTTCTAAAGCCCTGCCAGATGAATCTTAATGCTGAAGCTGAAGAGAAACAAAAAGTGAGTATAAAGAGTTTTGAATAAAGTCTCTCTTGCTTCACACATTAGTTTTTGTGTTTCGATTTCACCCATTGGATGTGTCATAGCTACTTGAATAGTATTGGTGGCAGACTAGCTTATTTTTGTTTGTGTACATTTGCACAATTGCACCCGAACTTTCATAAGATACATAAGATGTTTAACAGTCCGACAGGTTTAACCTAGATGCTTACAATATCAATGCTTTTTGGTGAGGAGCCACTGGTTGACGGTTTCAATCCAGGACTTGCAGTGTTGCTTTGAGAGGGATGGGAAGAGCGGACTGATAAGCTCGACTCAATTCTGTCACTTTTACATTCCCTCCACACACAAAATATGAAGAATAAAATCCAAATTAGTGTTCTCCAATATGTTTCAAAGATCTCACTTTGCTTGGATGTGTATCAATGTGTATCTAATCATGTGTGAAGTCCAAATCAATACGTTTAGTTCCTACACATTTAACAAGGTTGTAAACTTTTAAAAACATATTTTGTTCTACCTCAGGAGGATGCATAAAAGCTGAGCCAATGCCTACCTTCAACCCCACTCATTCCAAAATCCTAATAGTCGCCATAACGCTTCAAGTTGAGTGACAGATATGCCCTCATTTTCTACTCCCTCCCCTACGGAGGTTTTCTTGGATACAAATAAATAACAAAAACAGAGTTTACTGAGTTAGCATTTCATGCAATCTTTCTCACAATAGCATATAATGCAGAAGGGTGTTAGGGTAAAAAGGTCATTTGCAGTTGGCATTTTGATGTAGAACAAGCTGTCGCTGCAGTATCTTTGTGCATCTGTTAACTATGAATCACTTTCAAGTCCTAGGAAACAGACAGCACAATCGAAAACAATAAATAAATAAACTACAAAAGGCATAAGAAGCTTAGAATCAAAGTTAACATACATAGCAGAAAAGATTGATATAAGGCATCCTTCATGTGTTTAGTGACATCTTCATTAGAAAAATGATATGCTGAGAAACCAAATGCTTGCCTCTTTCTTGCCTCTAGGTTCTAACCTCTGGCCATGAAGGAAGATTTCCTCCCTAGTCATGAGGTGGAAGAAAACAAAATATTCCCTACTCGTTCTGTCTATTTAATCTTAAGGCAGTTGGGAGGAAGGGAAGCAATACATGCCTTGAAAGATCAAGATATACATTAAACTGGCAACTTGTTCTTCTACATTGTCATGGTTATCTTGCAGGGTTGTCTTCCCTCCCTTGTTAATAGCACTACTCAAACAAAGCGTTTGGTTATCGTTGGATCAGATTACTATAATCACGAAAAACATTCACTGAAGATTCATTCTAGTGTTCCTCCAAGCTCGTTGATATCCAGTTCACAGCAAACTCAATCTCCCGCTATGTTGTTTCCTCCGGTTAATCAGGTTTAACTTCCTGCTTATATCCTGAAAATCCTACATAAGACAGTTTAACTGCCTGCTTTCACTAATCCTTTTCAACATCGTTTCCGATAATTATACAATGGCATTGATAAGACCGCTCTATTGCTTGTATAAGAAGGGATGTATTGTATCCACACTAATGCAATCATTTCCTTTTTTGACATGGTTTATGATAAGGCATCTCCAAATTACATTACATTTGTACAATATTAATTTATTCATACCAGAGTGTGGCAGCTATTGTGTTTGGGGATGGGCCAGAATCACAACTTCATCCATTGACAAAGAGAAGATCAGAAGCAGCCATACCAATCGCAGCGCGTTACAGACTTATTGATGCAGTTGTGAGCAACTGCATTAGCAGTAATATACACAGGATATATGCTCTAACACAATTTAACTCGACTTCTCTCAATTCCCACGTTTCCAGGGCTTATTCTGGACTTGGTTTTGGAAACGAGGGGTTTGTTGAAGTAATTGCAGCATATCAAGGCCCTGATAATAAAGGGTGGTTTCAGGTCTGCTAGTCGAGTTTTCTGTATTACCTATATAGTTACATTTAACTCTTCTGTCCTAAAACTTCTAATACCTTGATCTTAGGGAACTGCTGATGCTGTTAGAAGATGCCTGTGGCTGCTGGAAGAGTATCCAATGTCTGAGTTTTTGGTCCTTCCTGGTTACCATCTCTACAAAATGGACTACCAGGAACTGATCAAGGCTCATCGAAACAATAAGGCAGACATTACTATTGCAGCATCAGTTGCTAGGAGAATTCATGATCCTGGCTTTGGCTTTTTAGATGTGAATTCTGAGAATCAAGTTCTGGAATTCAGATTGAAGTTGGAGAGAGGGCCAATCGATATTCATTCAGTGAGTAATATTCATCACACTTCTTTCCACAAATAGTTCCTTTTATTGTATTCTGCAGGAAGAACCTTTATAATCTGAAACTTCAGGCGGAAGGCTCAAGAACATCCAACAATACTGCTCCAAGTAGCATCACAAGTATGGGAATCTATCTCATCAACAGAGATACATTGAAAAGGCTCCTAGAAGAACATTTTCCTGAGGCAAATGACATTAGGAGTGAAGTGATTCCGGGTGCCGTATCTCTTGGAATGAAGGTCTTGCCTATTATAAACATACAGGCTGTATATCCTGTGATATATGCAAATAAAATAGTTCTCTGTAGCCTTTGCTGCTTCAGAGTTAACGTTACTTGCACTAAAGATTCTTTTCTTTCTTTTAAGGTCAGGTTCAAGCTTATGCATTTGATGGATACTGGGAGGACATGAGGAATATTGGAGCATTCTACCAAGCAAATATGCAAACTACAAAGAGTACAGACGTGGGATATAAGTCGGTAACTTTCATAGGGGAAAAGGCTGAATATCCTAGTGTTTTCTTTATGTTAGGTTCGGATCCTTTTTGGACTAACACAGACCTCAACTTTGATTTCATACCAGCTTCTATGATAGAGAAAGTCCAATCCACACTTTGCGTCATTGTCTGCCTCCAACTCTTATAACTGATTCTGTCATAACAAATAGTGTAGTTGGAGATGGTTGCATTCTCAATGTAAGCACAAGCATTGATACAACTAATACATAAAGTATGATGGATTCTTGTTTTTTATTTTATGATGAATATAGTCTGCGATTAGACTGAACTTGGTATTGCATGTTTCCGGAACATACTTTTGGACTTGCACAAGAGTAGGGTTGCAGGATCAAAGGTACAGTAATTGGTATGAGGTCAACAATTGGAATCGGGGCAATAGTTGAGGATTCAGTGATCATGGGTTCATCTTTGTATCAAGTAAGAGTTCTATCTCTGCATATATTGTACTTGAAATCAAAATATCGTTCTTAATAAGTGCTCTGCAGTCATTCCACTCTTCTTTTTTACACTTCAAATCAAAATCATTGCCTACATTATTTTCGCTGGTTATTTGTGTGGCAATCTTATTAATACATGCATATTTTGCCATCAAAATCCTCTAGTCATGTTGTTGCTTCTGTTATATCTACAATGGCCATCTATTCACAGCCAAAGGCAGAAGATAGTGAAAACAGTAAAGTTACAGACATTCCCATCGGAATCGGTGAAGATACTCGAATAAGGAAGGCTATTGTAGACAAGAATGCAAGGATTGGCAAAAATGTAGTGGTATGAATCTTATATGCTAATAACACTTTGCATTCTCTAAGTAACAAGTATATGGTGTTCTCGCAAATAAGTTGAGACGCATTATGTACGCTGAGAGAAGTTGTGATTTCATCTGCAAGTTGAAAGAAGTAAATCAAATAACTATTTACCAAAGAATTATAACATGTAAAGTGTCCATTTTATGTGTTTATATGTAGAACAATCCTCAGTAGCACTACATATTATCATTCAGTTAATTGAACTGTGCAACCTCTGCTTCATCCATAGATGTATATGTCTGTACAGAAGCCAGCCAATGTAGGATTATTGATTTGCATATATATCAACTCTATTTAACTCAGCAGGCTAACTTGAGGCTTTTGATGACTATGGTTTTGTGCAGATCATTAACAAAGACAATGCCCAGGAAGGGGACAGAGAAGCTGATGGCTATGTTATTCGTGAGGGAATAGTAGTCGTTCTTCGAAGTGCTGTAATCCCGGATGGCACCGTTATCTGAGAATTCTAAAACAGTTTCCCATTCTCTCTTGCATACAAGAATTTCCCCAATAGTGAGATGAAATAAAACTTGTACATCTTTGCTTCATTCATATACATCATTGCCATTCTTTGTTGCGATAACCAGATAGCACAATACAAGATTGAAACAATTCAAAGGAATTATATTTTTGTCTGTTCTCTTTTTCTTTCTTTTTTTCTAAGAGAAATTTTATTAACACATTCCTAATTATTAGATACACATCACATACTTAATACACCACCTATTAACTTTCTTGTTTTAATATTTTATTAGATACACATACCCAAATTTCCTACAATATCCTCATTTAACATACATAACTTATTCACTAAATACACAACTCATTCACTACACATACTATTTTATATCGGTTACTCAGTTTATTCAAAATAAAAAATAAAAGATTCACATCACTAAGTTTTTTTCTCAAAATGTTTCATCTTTCCTCATACTGTTTCATCTCATTAACGTATTTCTTGAAGGTTTTTATTTTTTCTTTAAAGGGTTTCACCTAGTTAAGATCTTTCTCGAGGGATTTCTCTTTATTAACATCTTCTCTCATCAGTTTTCCTTGACAAATTATATTCCGAATGAGTCTCTTACTTAAATTGATTTCAAGATTTTTTGAGCCTACTGAATCAAAACAAAACAAGACAATACATCACCAAAGTCATTAACGGAACTTTCAGCATTAGAATGTTCAATCCTATGTAAAACTAAATTAATCAATTCTTGGGAACCATTGCATAATATTCATATGTGATGTCAAAATATTAGTACTCGATTCAAGCTAAAAATTAAAAAATGTTTAAAGTACAATAGTTAATATGAACATCTTAAACAATATATTTTATTTCAACTAAGTAACTTTACTTTTGATATGAATCTCTTTTTTTGATAATTTTGCATACCCACAAAGTCTTATATAATTTGTATAACAAAAGAGAGGTGTATATTTAGTATTTAGGGATGTGTTCTTTTGGAAAAATTTCACCAACAGTACACGAAGTTTCATCCATTCCTAACTTTCATACATCAAGTTTCATTTTTTTCAAATCTGTACATCAACTTTATAAACTGACTCACTATTCATACATGCTGTCAATGGGTCCGTTAAATATAGTGTTTTCAGTCAAAGTTTAGAGGGTAAATTCGTCACACTATGACTTCCCTCCATTTCACTATTCAACGCAGCAATTCTTCAAATTTCCCTCCAAAACCAAACCTGAGAACTACTCAAACTAGAGAATTACAACAAACTACTTAAACAAAAAATTTTAAAGAACAATGATCTGGGAATCAAAACGCTTTCATGAAATTGGCATCCAACAATAGGCTTCTACATCAAAAGATTCATCTGTTGCACAAAACACATGGTATTTGTAGAGTAACTAAAGTTCAGCAAAACACAACACAAATACCACCATCACCATAACAGATAGATAAAATAAATTACATGCCAAAATATATCATTTTGATATTCCTATTGACATCTATTAAGTATCAGCAGCCCTTCCCTTCCTTATGGCTTCCATAACCTTTTCCGCGGTTGGTTTTTAGGAGGTGGAATAGTTGTACTGTTTGAAGCACCTGAGGCAGCATGCCTTGCTGATTTTCTTTGATCGACTTTTGGGGAGTTTACTCGCATTGCAGGCCTCTTGTACCTCTTCTGTGAAGATGTAGGTGCAATAGGTGTAGTAGTGCTCTCCTGTGACATTATTTCCAAAAGCAAATGAATCTCACCAACAACAACATCACCATATCATCTCAGCTACACACCATAAAAATACTAAAAATTCATAGTATTCAGTACCTGAGTTGGCTGCACCATATTGATATGTTCAGATGGGATCTGTATGTCATTTGCAGCTCCAGATTCATCATGCATGGACACATTGACATTGACATTGAGATTGAGATTGACGTTGACATCAGAAGGTGGTTCATTTGCAGCTTGTTGTTGTGGTGGATCATTTGGTGCGAACTCAAAACATAATCAACAAAGAGGTTAGGCTCACAACTGTGGTTAATGAATATGGTTGGTTTCACTTGATCGAATTTGTTGTCTGTAGAAGAAAACAACAAAGGAGGCTTGTTTGATTGAAAATACCATATTGGTTAAACAGCACGTTTGGTAAGGGGGACTGTGTTACCCGGGCTTAGTTCCTTCAATAGTCCTTCATTCCTCAAGCCTGGCTTATGCTATGGAAGCCTTGACCCATGTTTGGTGCAAGCAGGACTCGATCCTCTCCCTCTTCAATTTCTTCTAAACTTCCCCATCTCCAATTTCAATTACTCTGGTTAAGACTGCTCCTTAATTTGGATTCCATCACTGGCAATTAGCAAGCTTGACTTGAATCGGATTGAGCAGCTCCTTCATTTGCAAGCAGGACTCATCAATTGAAATCATGATTGAACAAACAAAATGGAAAGGCCAGTACTCGAATCATTTTCCTGCAAATACCAGAGGGGTCATCAACAAACCATGACATGCACATTCCATAAACTCATCAAAAAACTGAAAACGTATATTAAAGAAGCTGACCACAAAATCAGACATGAACTTGTTGATCACCACAAAATCAATACAGACTAAAATCATTCAACTTTCACACCAAACCTACCACAGTCAAATCTTCAACAGAATAAGAAAAAATCAGCCACGAAACTGATCAATTCATAACAAAACAAGCTACCCAGACACCAAGTCTTCAATCAATCTGTAAATTAACTATAACCCATAAACAATTGCCAATAGATAATCAATCCTCAGTCAGTTTCCAGAATATACAGAAAGAAGGAGGAAGAAAAGGTTGAAGAACAGCGTGAACAACCTCTTCCTGGAAGAGAGAATGAGAAAGGAGGAGGAGAGAAATTGTTCATGGGCAGGAGCAGTCGAGCGAAAATAGAAGAGATGAACGCGTTAGAGTCCGATGAAATTTGATCGGTCTGTGTAAGAAGGTCAGCAGAATACCGGGGACTCCGTGTGACGAATTTACCCTCTAAACTTTGACGGAAAACACTATATTTAACGGACCCATTGACAGCATGTATGAATAGTGAGTCAGTTTATAAAGTTGATGTACAGATTTGAAAAAAATGAAACTTGATGTATGAAAGTTAGGAATGGATGAAACTTCGTGTACTGTTGGTGAAATTTTTCCTAAAATTTCTCTCTTTTTTAATCCGTCTTCATTATCTTACAAGCAATGTTAGATGAACCACCTAGAGGCTTTGAGGTCATGGTTGGTTAGGGTGTTTAACTGACAACTTTGAGGTCATGAGTTTAAATATGTAGGGTGTGTGAGTTATTAATAAAAAATTTAAAAATAAATAAATAAAACCACCTAGAGGCTAGAGGGACATATACACCACCCATCAAAGTGTTTCATCCAATGACTTAGATGTGTAACATCAACTTACGCATAAGTAGGCTCTAGGTGGGATGCGAAAATGTGAGATTCACCTGGCATTATTCAACTTTTAGCTTCAGATTCATACCTTGAATGCATGTGTGATGTGTAGGGCTGGCAATGGTACACAATTCCATTCCAACCAATTCCTATACCAACCGTACCAAATAATTTGGTATACCAGAAAGTCGGTACATGGTACACGGTACAGTATACCGTACCAACTTCAAAATACGGTACGGTAGGTGGTACAAGTTTTTCCTCTACCGTGGTATACCGTACCTACCGACTTATCCTATATTAAATTATTAAATATAAAATATATATATATATATATATCTGATCTATTCTCTCTTCTCTATTCGTCTCTTTTCTCGATCTGTTCTCTTCGCCGGCGGCCAAGGTACACCTTCTCTCCTTCTCACCTTCTCTCATCTTTGTTTTGCTCTGACGTAGACACGCAGTGACCCTCCTCTTTGTTTTGCCAGACATCGAGAAAATCGTGGTTCTCTACCGGAGTATCCCACTGCCCGATTCTCTGTAACGTCTTCGCCCAGGTTAGAACCCGAATCTCAATCGAGTTTTTGTTTCTTGTTTGAAGAAATAGAACCCAGTTCATCCGAATCTCAATCAATTTTCAGTTTTCTGTTTTGCTGTGTCCAATATATGAACAAATATGGTTATTATAGCTTTTGTTTGTTGATGAATGATGAGTTGTTGGGGTTTGTTTGTCTGTTTGATTTTGATATATCTACATGTTGATGAATGATGAGCTGTTGGAGTTTGTTTGATGAATGATGAGCTGTAGGAATTGTGGACTGAGATATGCCTATATTGATCAACTAATAGACAGATATTTTTTGGTTTTCTGTTTTGTGAACTTTGTAATTGATGTTTTATTCTTGTTTCATTGTAGGCTATGGATTCTTTTATGTCACAAAGTGATACTATGGGCTATTCAAGCTCAACACCATCATTTCCATCCAGTGCAAATGCAGAGACCACTGCCGGTTTACATGCTGCACCTCTGCCACCAATTGCACCATCAGTTCCATCCAGTGCAACTGAAGGGACTCATGAAGGCAGCCAGTCTCGGAAGAGAAAAGAGCCCTCAAACAAAAGCAAGATGTGGCAGTACTTTACCAGGTGCAAACTTCCTGATGGTCAAATTGATCCTAAATATTGCACCTGCAACTATTGTCACGAAAGAGTGTTGTGCCTCACAGAGAAGAACGGGACTAGCTCCATGCTGTATCATAGCAAGAGATGTGAGAAGCACCCCTGTTATCAAAAATCAAAGGAAAGTGATCCCACTCAGACGAGGCTGAGTCGAGATAATGTGAGTGGAGGCACTGGATACCGGAGGTGGAACAAGAAAAGGTGTGATGATAAGTGTATTGAGATGATCATCAAGGATGAGCTTCCATTTCGGTTTGTGGAGAGGGAGGGATTCAGGGCTTTATGCAATGAGTTGGAACCACAATGGACAGTCCTGGACAAGAAGCAAGTTGCTAAGGGCGTGCTAGAAAGGTTCAACACGGAGAAGTCTATGTTGTTGAGTCAGCTGAAGAGGAGTGACACAAGAGTCTCTATCACCACCGACACTTGGACATCGATTCAAAATATTAATTACATGGTGGTGACTGCGCATTTTTTGGACCACGATTGGGTGCTACACAAAAGGATCATTAACTTTTGCAATATTACTAGTCACAAAGGTGAGGACATTGGGAGAACACTTGAGCAGTGTTTGAGACAATGGGAGATCAACAAAGTGTTTACTATTACAGTAGACAATGCTAGTGCAAATGATGTGGCTGTCCAATATATGAAGAGGAGGCTTACTAGTTACCAGACCTTAATGTTTAAGGGAGAGTATCTACATTTAAGGTGTGCTTGTCACATTATCAACTTGATTGTGAAGGACGGTTTGAAGGAGTTAGAGACTGGGATTGCTGCCATTTGGAATTGTGCCAAATATGTGAGGAGTTCATCGCAAAGACTTGACAAGTTTAGGGAGTTTGCAATTCTGGAACAGTGCAAGGCAAATGCCAATGTCCCGTTAGATGTTATTACAAGATGGAACAGCACATATCTTATGCTTGAAGCTGCATTGAAGTATGAGTTGACGTTTAACCGAATGTGTGAAGAGGATGAGGGGTTCAAGAGTTACTTTGCGGACAAAGTTGGACCTCCAACTTCTGAAAATTGGAGGTATGCAGCAGCATTTTGTGTGTTTTTGAAGAAGTTTTATGTTGCAACCTTAAGACTTAGTGCTTGGAAATCAATCACTTCAAATGTATTGTTTGTGGAGATGATCACCTTGCAATGTGAGATCAACAAGGCTTGCATTTCAGAAGATCCTGTTATGAAGAAAGTCGCAGCCTCAATGAAGACAAAATTTGACAAGTATTGGGGCAGCTTTGAGTCTATCAACAAGATCGTTTTGATAGCGAATGTGTTGGACCCGAGGTACAAGCTTCAATGGGCTAAAATGGCTATGAAAAAGATTAATGCAAGCCCAATTACAATCCAGTCGATAGAAGAGGATTTAAAGAAAATCTTGATGAAGATGTATGAAGAGTATAAAGGTTGTGAGGGCATGGAGCAAGCTGAGCAGCCTCTCGAAGACGATTTAGAGTTGGATGGAGTTGCCTACGAGGACCTTGATGAAGTCAGTAAGGAGATAGCTAGAGAGAGGATGTCGGAGCAATCACAATGCATTCGGAATGAGGTTGATCAGTACTTAACGGATAGGCATGTCAGCCTTACGTGCAAGACTTTTGATGTTGGCAAGTGGTGGAAGGGAGTAGAAACAACTTATCCGATTTTATCCAAGCTAGCAAAAGACATACTTGATGTTCCATGCTCCACTGTGGCTTCGGAGAATGCTTTTAGCTTAGGGTCAAGAGTTGTAGATCCCTTCAGAGCTTCTTTGACATCAAAGACAGTTGAGGCCCTTGTTTGCACTTCTGATTGGTTAAGATGTGCACCTGCAAATTTCAACCTCTACGAGCCTCCAACAGAAGATGAGATGGTAATTTACCACGAACTGGAGGAGCTTGAGAGAGGTACATGTTTTGTTAAATTAAGTAGTTGTTATTATTATTATTATTATTATTATTGCTTTAGTTGAACCTGCTACTGAATAATTTGTTACTGAAATTGCATAATGTATAATGATCAGTTTGTGAAATCAGTTTGTGGTTGAGATCAGTTTGTTACTGAAATTGCATAAGGTACATGTTTTGTGAAATCAGTTTGTTGTTGAAAACTTGAAATCAGTTTGTTACTGAAATTGCATAATGTATAATGATCAGTTTGTGAAATTAGTTTGTGGTTGAGATTAGTTTGTTACTGAAATTGCATAAGTTACATGTTTTGTGAAATCAGTTTGTTGTTGAAATCAGTTTGTTACTGAAATTGCATGAGGTACATGTTTTGTGAAATCAGTTTGTTGTTGGTTACGTAATGGTGTTTTAGTTTGCGCTATATTGTTTTTATGACTTGTTATTGGATTTAATTATGTATCTATGTTATTATTGTAGAGAATGCTTTTACGCAAAACATTGAGGCAGGAAGGGGCGGCCCAAGTAGCAACAGCTCTGGTCAGACAAATGCTTAGGCATCATCACCATCACCACCACCTAACAGCAACACCATCACCACCTACAACATGTCAACATGTCCCGCTTTTAGACCTATCATTTCTTTTCTTCTTTTTTCAATCGTTTTGTGAATTTGTGACTTGTTAGTACTTTGGAAGTTTGAATATTTGGACTTTGGCATTCAGTTTGTGACTTTTTATTTGGTAATTTGGTTGAAGTTGTATAAGACTATGGATTTGTGTTGTGATTTGTTGTTACTTATTTGGATTGGGTCTTTAAATTTTTGGGCCATAAATATGTTGGTAGAAGCCCAGTACCAACCGTACCAACCAAGTACCAACCGTACCAAGTAGTTGGTATACCAACGTTATTGGTTGGTAGAAATGGTGGATTTTTCTTACCAATTATATATTGGTTGGTACATGGTACTAGGAAAATGTAATTGGTATACCTACCAATCCACCCCTAGTGATGTGTACAATTGATCCAAGAAAAGAAGGGGAAAAAAACGATGTATTTCAGTCTGGGCCGCTCAATTGTGGGCCGGATAGTCCGGAATGCGTTGGTGCAAATCTGTTATCCTCCCAACCAAAAATGAAGGAGACGAAGTAGAAGTAGCAGTAGAGCAGAAATGAAGGAGATGAAGTAGCAGGAGCAGCACAAGGTACCAGTCTCTTCCCAGAAAATAAATTCAATTCATTTCTTCCAGAATTAGTGAGCTTCCTGCTTGCCTCATGTGATTTTCTTTTTAATTTATTTCCAGAAGGATTGCAGACTTGTTTATGGCGGTTGTGGCTTCTCTTTAGTTCTGGGTTATCTTCTGTTTGCTTTTATATTCAAGTCGCTTAGAATACTCTTTCAAACTTGTTAGGTAAACATGCAAGGATTACTTAATGCCTTCTCTTATCAAATTCGTTTGAATCCCGAAATTCCTCACAAGCTTCCCACCACGAAGACTGGGCTCCTCACCCAGAAACCTGAGCTGGTTTTTCCAAGAAGAAATTGCCTCAATGCCATTAGTTCAGCCAGCGTTGATGCTCAGGGAGGAGAAGAAGAAGAAGCCAAAGGTACTATGGATTGGGAATTGGAGTTTCTTGGAGAGCTTGACAACAAGAAGAAAAACCAACCTACATCCAAGCTGCTTCAAGAAACTGAAGGCATGGATTGGTGTTTGAGGGCAAGAAAGACTGCTCTAAAATCGATTCAAGCCAAGGGCTGGTCTCACAGAATGGAAGATATGATTACCAAAAAGCGGAAGAAGAAAAAGAACAAGAAGAAACTGACGCCCAAAGAGAAAATGAATAAGAAAAGCAAGCAACTGCTACAAGATTTTGATTCAGATGAAGACTTTGATACACAAGATATAGATGCATTAGACGGTTCTATCGATTTAAGAAGAACTGTGAGTATGCTGGGAGGTGGGATGTTTGAAGAGAAAAAGGAGAAGACCATGGAAGATTTTGTTCAGAGGCTTTCCCAATTCTCAGGGCCATCTGATCGTAAGAAAGAAATCAACTTGAACAAAGCAATTGTTGAAGCACAAACTGCTGAACAAGTATTGGAGGTTACTGCAGAGACAATCATGGCTGTGGGGAAAGGTTTGAGTCCCTCACCCCTCTCTCCTTTGAACATTGCCACTGCTCTTCATCGAATTGCTAAGAACATGGAGAAAGTTTCGATGCTAGAGACACGTAGGTTGGCTTTCGCTCGTCAAAGAGAGATGTCTATGCTAGTAGGAATAGCAATGACAGCGTTACCAGAGTGTTCAGCTCAAGGTATCTCTAATATCTCGTGGGCATTGTCTAAGATAGGAGGTGAGCTCCTTTACTTGTCAGAAATGGATAGAGTTGCAGAAGTGGCCTTGACCAAGGTTGGGGAGTTTAATTCACAGAATGTCGCTAATATTGCGGGTGCTTTTGCTTCCATGAAGCACTCTGCTTCTGATCTTTTTCTCGAGTTATCCAAGAGGGCATCAGTTATAATTCACACTTTCCAAGAGCAAGAGCTTGCTCAGGTTTTGTGGGCTTTTGCTTCTGTACATGAGTCTGCTGAACCTTTGCTGAACTCTTTAGATAAGGTTTTCAAAGATGCAAACCAATTTATATGCTGCCCAAACAGAGAACAATCAAATCTCAGCCTAGAAAATGGCGTGGACAACATAGGAGATCTTGAAATCAATGGCATTGCACATTCTCCTGTGCTCAGTTTCAGTAGGGATCAGCTTGGGAACATAGCATGGTCTTATGCTGTTCTAGGACAAATGGACCGCGGTTTCTTTTCCAATGTGTGGAAAACTCTTTGCCAATTTGAAGAGCAAAGAATTTCGGAACAGTATAGGGAGGATATCATGTTTGCGTCTCAAGTTCATCTAGTAAACCAGTGCTTGAAGCTTGAGTACCCACATCTTCATTTATCTTTGGAGAGAGATCTTGAGGAGAAAATAGCACGTGCGGGTAAAACAAAGAGATTTAATCAGAAAATGACATCATCTTTTCAAAAGGAGGTCGCTCATCTTCTTGTTAGCACTGGCCTTGATTGGATCAAAGAGTATGTTGTGGACGGGTACACTTTGGATGCCGTAGTAATTGATAAGAAGATTGCTATGGAGATTGATGGCCCAACTCATTTCTCGCGAAATACTGGTGAGTATCCTGAACATAACAGTACTGCATGTATGTCTGTTTAGGTTCATTCGAGTCAAATAATTGCTCTTACACTCATGGTTAGAATCCAGATGATCACCTTTTGTTTTGTGCAGGGGTTCCCTTGGGACACACTATACTCAAACGCCGGTACATAACAGCTGCTGGTTGGAAAGTTGTGTCTCTGTCTCATCAAGAGGTGAGTTCTCACATTCATCGACAATTTAGGAGTTTATATTGTTGAGTGAGTTTGTGGTGAGCTGAGCATATGTGCACAGGTTAAAACTGCATAGCTTAACTTTCATTGAGATCGACACAATCACTGCATTAGTTGTTCATATTAGTACCAATAAAATTTGAAGTCCCAGATTCATCATTAGCAAATTTACGTGCATGGTTTTTTAACATAATAGTTTGTCTTTTATTGAAGTGGGAAGAACTTGAAGGTGGTTTTGAGCAGCTAGACTACCTAAGAGAAATTCTGAAGGAGCACCTTTAGACGTATGCGATACCAAGATCACAAAAGGGGAAGAGGTGATAGTGTGACGAAACAATGGCAGATATGTACATTTTGTTAGGCACCCTGTTAACATAACTATGGTTGTAACTTGTAAGCCTAACTATTGTAATGTCATGGCCTTGGAATTTTGGAAAATGATATGTAAGTTGAATCAAGTATATTGCGCCCCTGACTGGTGGTGTCAAACTTGAGTCGCCAGGACTCTGAACGTGTCTTCACCTCATAGTATCAATATATGATTATGTAGTTTCAATGAGACTATTGGTTGATTGAGAATGAGACAGCAAGTCATCTCGGTTACGTTAAACAGGTAATGACATACTCATCCGGAGTAACGAGGTATTCGGAAATATATAAAACCTTTTTGCCATATTTTGAAAAAGGGAAGGAAAAGAAAAACGAGAAAATAAAGGATATGCGATACGCGTAAGACGTGTGTAGGTGGGGTGTAGATAGCAATGGCAATTAATAGTCTCCGCTGGATATGGAAGTTAATGTTCATGAGAAAGGAGAGGAGAAGTTGAATAAGTAAGGATTGGATTCATAGTTGAAGCTGCTTGCTGGCTGCTGCTCTCAGTTTTGAGTCCTCCATCCATCGGTTGCAGGTAATCAATCCCAAATTTGGATTTAATTGGATCTCTGGCGCGCTTCTTACTTGATACTCTGATTGATCAAGATTAATTTTGATACCCTAGTTCTAGATCTGATGCATAACTCAAATTCTCAACTTCCAGAATCATCCATCATTTCTGTTCTTGCCCTTAATCAATGAAATCGTAACAAAAGCTTTCTGTTTTTAGAAGATCTGCATTCCTAGATGATTGATTTGTATGTATTCTCTCATTTGCTGAGCTGAGTTGCTAACCTGTTGAAGGTGTGCAAGGACCTAAACTAGTTCTTCGATGGCATCCTATGATGACGCAGAAAGAGTAGATCGGGGCATTAAGAAGGAGGAGAAACACGAACAAGAGGAAGGCGACGGATTCATTGATAAGATCAAGGATTTCATTCATGACATTGGCGAGAAGATCGAGGGAGCTATCGGATTTGGTAAACCCACTGCGGATGTGGCTGCAATTCACATCCCTTGCATTAATCTGGAGAAGGCAGAGATTGTGGTGGATGTGCTCATTAAGAACCCAAATCCGGTGCCCATTCCGCTCATTGACATTAACTACTTGATCGAGAGTAATGGAAGGAAACTCGTGTCCGGATTGATCCCGGACGCTGGAACAATTCATGCCCATGGGGAAGAGACTGTCAAAGTTCCTCTTCACTTGATTTACGATGACATCAAGAGCACCTACAACGATATCGAGCCTGGAAGCATTATTCCCTACAGGATCAAGGTTGATCTCATTGTGGATGTCCCTGTTCTCGGCAGGCTCACTCTCCCACTTGAGAAAACTGGAGAGATTCCCATCCCATACAAACCTGATGTTGATGTTGACAAAATCAAGTTTCAAAAGTTCTCCTTTGAAGAAACTGTTGCTGTGCTCCATTTGAAGCTCGAGAACATGAATGACTTTGACTTGGGCCTCAATGCTCTAGACTACGAGATTTGGCTCTCTGAGGTCAGCATTGGAGGCGCTGAGCTCTCCAAGTCTGCCAACCTTGAAAAGAAGGGTATCACTTTTGTTGACGTTCCTATTACCTTCAGGCCAAAGGATTTTGGCTCTGCGCTCTGGGATATGATTCGGGGTAAGGGTACTGGCTATACCATCAAAGGCCACATTGATGTTGACACTCCCTTTGGGGCCATGAAGTTACCCATTGTCAAGGAGGGGGGTACTACACGCCTTAAAAAGAGCAAGGATGACTGTGGTGATGATGACGATGATGAGGTATGTAATCTTCATACTGGATTTTGATTCTCCTGCTACATAGTATATGCATTGCATTTTTTACATAGTTGTAAAAGACAAATAATATTTCTTCTAGATTGATTACTTGAACCAAATCCTGAAACAAATATCTACAAACATGTAAGATCATAGAACAACTGTTGAAGACTTGAAGGGGCCATCACACCAATGTGGTTGGTGCAATGCGCTTGCCCTGGATAAATAAGAGTGGTGTGTATCAAGGATTAAACATTGGTACCTTATGTATTATCGTTCTGTATCATTAGTCGCAATGTACTCCTCCAACATACCTTTGCTATCAACTCCGCCCCTTTTAGCAACTATCAAAATCCTGCTGACAGATTATTAACATTGAATCTTGCAAAAGCCTGCTATTGATGTCATCCATTTCAAACTAAACTCTGTTAAGCCGCACTGTCTCATGCATTCGAAAATTATATACTCAAGCATCCTAATTATCTGATTGATAATGCAGTCTTATTCCTGTAATGAATTTCATAAACTTCTATTTGCAGGACTAGAGAGGGGGAGGGCTTCGGCTTCGGCTTCACCTGTCAAACTAATGGTTATTGTCCGTTGTCTGTTATTTGTTGATCTGTACCTAGTATTTAAGAAAATAATACTTACATATGCTCTTGAACTTGAAGTTTGAACTTCTGGTGGAAGGGAATTAAACCGTTTGCAAGAAAGGAAGTTTAACTTTCTTGGAAGGGAAAGTTATATGTTGTATTGTTGTAATAGATTATCCAGTGTCAGATGCTTTGTTCATTTTATTCTCTAGTTCTCAATGTTTCGGCATCATGATGATTAAGGGAGATGAATCACAACTCGGGAAATTTTCAAAGCTTTTTTTTATCTTAATATTTGTAAGCGACGACTGATTACCGTCAATGTTATCATCAGAGATGACCAAATATTAGGCAGGGTCTATTTTTCCTCTGTACAAAATTGAAGGATCAAAAGATTGAAGAGAGAGTTGATTGATCTGGAAATGATTTAAAGAATTTGGATGAGATGCAAGGTATACACAAAATGATTGAATCATAACAATCCGCGTAATGAAATGCAAGTTTTACAGATCGCTATTCATTATGAGCAAGGAGCGGAGTAGAGGCCGGTAAGGTGGAGAAGGAATCCGATACTTGAAATTCAATTCAAGGCAAAGGGGGTGGTACCTAGCTTGCTGTTGGAGGGAAGAAATGAAGGATGGGAAGCCCTCTAGCACTTGGCGTGGCTAAATGATACGGGCAGAAAGAATTAGAAGTTGATTAAGATGGAGATGCAATGAATTAGAGAGAAGAAGGTATGTATGTGTTTTGGCCCACGTCCTCAACGGAGGTAGAGAGGGAACAAAAGTAAAACGGTTGTGTGCGGGCGTGCCACCTCGCGGACGAGGAAAGAGAACGATGCGCGTTCTGACTTCTAACCAGGCGAAAGAGAGCTCCGGCGTCACCTCGCGGACGAGGAAATATTTACGAGCTTAACCTTCTAGTCACCTGTCGATCGATACTCACTGTTTAGAGCGAGCAGAGCAACAATAGGGAATCGGAGACTAGTCCTGACGGGCTCTGAGATCTAAGGCAGGGTGCGCTTAGAACGTAAGGGTTTCGAGGATGCTCGAAGATCTGCAGTTGTACTGTTTGTTTGTTGAGAGTTGTTGATTGATTGATTGTGTGTCTTCTGTAAGCTGTAATCTTTATATAATCATCCGTAAGCAACTCGTGGAGACTTAATCACAATCCAATGCGGACTCAACAATCAGAATCCCACAAGGATACAATCAATTCGCCAACCGTGCGCTCCATGCAACACGTGTCAAACCATCTTCGCTTAGGTCTCGTTCGCCGCCTCGCTATAGAGTCGTACGCAAACTCAAACGCTAAGCGAGCTTATCCCGAGGGTATCATCGTCCATTTCCAACTCTTCCTCGCCAGACACTGTAGAGTCCCACGCGAACTGGAAATAAGGATCCCGCGAGGACATCGAATCTCGCGGGGTATCGGAATCTTCTGGACAAGGTCTTCGTCACGTGCTACCAAACCTCGCCACCCTTCGTGGGTTAAAAAGGTCACAGGTATTGGCCCAAATGCTACCCAAAACCTATCTCGAGTCTTGGGCCGAAAATGCCCACTGGGCTCAAACATTGCCCCCTAGGCCTTGAGCTTAGCCCATTTCGCAACGGATAAGCGAAAAGGCCTAAATAAGCTTTTTATGGGAACTCGTATTTCAAAAGGTGCTGACGCCTCGACACCATCGCTTCCCTTCATCATTACGGCTTTTTGAATTTTGAAACGCGCTGACGTTTGAGTCGTCATTGCGTCTTTTCGTTGCGGCCATTGATTGACAGGGACGTTACGGTTCGTCTCCTTTATAAACCTCGATGCGGGTCCCCACATCTTACCATCGCTTTCAAATCAGCCTCTGCCTTCTGCAACCATCCAAACTCCAACACCGTTCTTACTCCAACCGGATACAATGGCACCCAAACCCGCTGCTAATGACCCGAACCTTAGCCTCACTGCGGCGACCTCCTGGTCGACCAGCCTTGCTCGCCGTTTCGCCACCAACCCGCCTCAAGGAACACCTATTTACTTCCTTGAAACAGGGGCAGCCCTGCTCGGTCCGACTCCATCACAGACTCCGTCCGCCGCTTATCTTAACCATTATACTGCCTCTGTGCGTCGACCAATCCTGGCCCAACGGCGTGAACCGGGAAACTTCTCCTCCTGGCAAGCCCGTTCTCATATAAACGTCCGGGTCGAGGAGTGGCCCAGCGCCACTGCCGAGGACCGGGCGTGGTACGCGGAACGCCTCCAGACCGACCAGACGATCTGGGAAGCAACCGGCATCCATGAAGCCATTGCTCTGAGTTTCTCACTGCCCCCTCATACCGACCGAGCGCCTATCGCTGCCATGGCCTGTTTATGGAACAGTGCCACTAATACCTTCGACTTCCCCTTCGGGCAGATGGGTATCACTCTGCTGGATATCCTCGCCATCACCGGGCTGCCGTTTCACGCAAAGCCGTACGCACCAGGCGACTTTACGTCGACCGAGTTCACACACGCCTGCAACCTAGGGGCCCGCCGCGCCCTGAGAGGTTCATATGGGGCGTGGAGGAAGTTTTACACTGGTCATGCGGAGCAGCATGAAGGAGGCATCGCCTTCCTGGAGTATTGGCTCGACAAGTTTATTTTCTGCGGCAGTGCTCACAAACCTACCGGGAAATGGACCAGGCTGGCCGAAGCACTGTACAATGGGGTTGAAGTCGGGCTAGGGCAACCTGTACTGGGCGCACTCTACCGGACCCTGCACCTGCTGTCCTTGAGGCCCTTCCATCTTTCTGGCGACCCTCTGTGGATCCTGGACCTGTGGACGCAGCTATACTTTCCGCTCTTCCGGCGAGCCCCGGTGGAATTCCTGCCCGAGGACCGGCTGCTTGGCTTTGTGGTGTGCAGGAACGCTGCGAATCGCACACCTCTGTCCTTCTTCGCCAGCCTTTCCATCCTCTACAACCACCTTGAGCCGCCTCCGACCATGGATATGATGGTTCGCCGGTGTCATCCTGAAGTCCTATCGACGGACTTCTTCCCCCGCCACGGCTCAGACAACGATGCCAAGACTGCCTTCGTGAGAGCAACTTCGTGTTGCGACCTTCAGCTCGCCGAGGATGAACAAGGCTTCGAGCTGTATGCCCCCAATCACTTCGCGAGGCAACTCGGTTTCCATCAGGGGATTCCGTATCCACTTCTCCACTCGGTCAACAAGTACACCTCATGGAGGAAAGTTGGCGAGTCCGACCGGGTCACCCCGCTGCAAAACATTTACCCTCTTTCTCCCAACTTGCTGGAGATCGAGCCTTCGCAGGGTGTCGACCCCGCCTACCTCGCTTGGTGGCGGTCCTTATCCGACAACCATTGGGAGTTCCCAGATGATGCGGTCTTCGCGGCCATCTTTCGTCCCTTATACGACATTCTGGGCGAATCAGACCGCAACATCCTCGATGCCCAGCGCGACCGAGCAAAGAAAGGTTCAGGGGCTGCGGCAAGAACTAGGCTCGCGCTCCCACCAGTTCCTGTTACTCGCCGCCCGACGGGGATCGTCATTCGAGAACGCGATCCCGGACTCGAGGTATGTCACTAAATGTATAAATTTCAAACCTCCTTTGACATATTGATAAAATGCTTCTTCCTAACCCTCTTGTTTACTTCTCAGTCTGCCCCCCGCCGGAGAACAATCGACAGGTCTGAAGGTGCCAGAGGAAAAACACCTGTCTGGAGGGAAACTGTGGCGGGCCACGACAGTGAGACTGCTCCTGTCGTTCCTCGATCATCGAGCGGTGAAAGCTCGCGAAAGCGTCCGATTGAGGACGAAGAAGACTTGCTCGAGGATGCGCGGTATCAGCGAGAGTATGGCTTGGTAAGCAACCCGGTAAGCGAACCATCTTCGGATTAAATTTTCCTAAGTCAGAACGACTCGCTAACTTTGCCTTTGATAGGTCCGCCGCACTCGTCCTCGCCTCGCTGTTGTTGAAGAGGCGCCAGTGATAACGGAAGTCCCGTCTCCATAACCACTCTTTGGAGAAGTACCCTTGGCCATCAAGGAAGTCGCTATGGCAAGCGCGGAGCCAGTCCTCGAAGAAGTTGGTGGGGCCAGCGAGGGGATCGCCCTCGAAGAAGCTACCGAAGCCAGCGAGGAGATGATCTTCGAAGAAGCTGTTGAAGCGGCCGCGGGGGAGATTGCCATGGCCATCGAGGGGGCTGGCATGGCTACTGAGGAAGTCACTGTGCAACCGTCTTCTCCAACCGCCGCTTCAGGCGAAACTGGTCCAATCCCAGAGCCCACCTTGGCTCCCATTAAAGATGCAGCTCTTGACTAGTCCACCCAGGTCTCCGATCCTACTGCCCCCTTGGCGTCTCCGCCCGAAGGCCTCCAATTGATACTTTGGGCCCCTCCTCTGCGATTGGGCCGAGCAGGTCGAACCAACGAAGTGCCTCCGGCGGTTCCAACAAAGGATCCTACTGCCCCCTTGGTGGAGACAGAAACAGCTCGTGGCACTCCGCCACCCTCTCCAGAAATTGAGGCGGCTGCCGAGGTTGAACCAACCACTCCGGCTCCAAAGAGAACACCTGGCGAGGAGTCTTCTTCCTTCGGCACCCGGGCCGCTCGTCTTTGGGCCTGAACTACTCCGTCTGCTGATCCGGAGCCCATCCGCCTAGCTCGTTCTTTCCTTCATGGGTTGCTGCACCACGGCTCTCGCTCGAACGTATTTGACTTGGTAGGACATGTTCGCGAGGCTCATGAAGCTCTGGATCGACATCTTACTGACGGCAATCCTGTTCTGGACCAAACGTTGGAGTTGGCCAACGCTGTCGAGTCGCAGGCTCGCCGAGTCCTGGATATCGGTGCTCAATCAGCTTCCCATGAGCAAGCTTGCCGAAACTTAGACAACCAGATGGCAAACCTCTTGGCCGAACTTGGTGACGTTGGCATCCCGGGAGCGTCTTCAGAGAATCCAAGTGCTGGCCATGCTCGACGAGTGGAGGCCCTGGAGGCTCAGATAGCAGAGCTGCAGGCTCAACTTGCTCAAGCTCGCCAAGACTTGGCCCGCGCCGTGGAAGTGGAGACCCGTTTGCAGGCCGCAGAGGAGGCCCAGGAAGCTTTGGGCTCGGCCATTGCTGCTGCCGAAGAAGTTCAAGCCCAGGCCTATGATGAAGAATTAGCCTTAGAAGGCATGCTCTTAGATTTGTATAGGATTTGTAGGCGTGCTTAATGATTTAACTTGTATTTGCCCCCTTGTGTATGAACTTTTATGATAATGTCAAAGTTGAATTTTTCCCGCTCTTTGCCAACTGTTACGTAATAACTGTCAGGAAAAAATCTTTTTCCGAGATTTGGTGAGGGTTTCCAATGTAACCACTCGCTTGGAACGCGGGTAGTGATTATGGAAAAACGCGTCTGACCTTATCTCCACAGCTCATATCTCGGAGCAAATACTGTGTAGAGGACAACTGTTGGACGTACAATCGCCCTTTCCGCCTATAAAAAGAAACGTTTGGCTGGGGTGAAGTATCAGTGAAGTTCTTTACCCTCTCACCATGATTTCTTATTCCCTACTGTTCATCCTTTTGTCCCTGCTTAGAGCAAAGCCCCCAACCATACATTCTCACTTTTAGTTTAAGTTGATTCTGAAAATCTACTCTCAGGCTGTGAGTGATTCTGAAAATCTACTCTCAGGCCAAGCCTTTGTTCGGCCTGACCAAAGGTTGGGTACCCTCTGCCTTGCGCCTGCTGTTCTATCAGCGCGTGAGGCTCTGCCGGCCCTTCAAATGAAGACCGGTGGTAGCATGAGGGATCCTTGACCCACTGGACCTCTAGCTCCCCAACACTTTATCTTAGGTCCAAGCGGATGTCAAGACTCATGCTGGCCTAAAGAAGCGAGACGCTTATCAACTTTGGGCGAAGGACGCAGCGGTAGCCCTTTCTTTAGCCTTGTGAGACATGCGGGACGGGTGGTTCCAGTATCTGTAGATCTATGCTTTTGAAAAGTAAACATAGTTTAAGTTCACCTTTCTGTCAATGTAATTGCTTTGGCCGCAAAGCCACAATTTGAAACATGTATTGAACAAAGTCAAAAAGGTAAAATAAATGAATTTATTTTTTAGGCCTCTGGAATAGGCCTCAATCTTATACTAGTCTTTGTGTCTAGACTTTGCACGTTTACAGAGAATGAAGAAAACAATAGAACTTTTTAGGGCCTCTGGAATAGGCCCCAATCTTATACTGGCCTTTTTAGGCTGGTACACTACAATGTACTCTATTAGTCTTCTGTCCCGGGTTGCCCCCTAGTGTTAGGCGGCGGAGTGAAGACGCGATGGCGCATAACACTATTGACTGTAGTGGCGGGATCCGGTGGAGGAGAAGGATCCTCGCGCTCCCAAACTCCTGCAATGTGACGCTTGAGGAAGCGGTCATTTATAGGGTTGCGATGAATAGTGTCATCCAAGTCGTGCAGGTGGTATGCCCCCTTGGGAAGTATTCGGTGAATAATAAAGGGTCCATCCCAGCGAGCGGACCACTTGCCCCAACCATCTGTTTTATCTCCAAGCGGGAGTACCGCACGCCACACCTTCTGGCCCTCAGCATAGCTCTTGCCGTGCGTAATCTTATCATAAGAGCGGGCGATGCGTTGTTTCTCGAGGACGAGATTGTTGAAAGCGGCGACGCGGTGCTCGTTCAGATCTTCAAGCTCCTGCCACATGGCTTGGACGTAATTCTCGCCAAGTAGTTGATGATGTTCCTGAACGCGGAGCGAAGCGATATTGATCTCAAGGGGCAGGACGGCATCGTGACCGTACATGAGAGCGTACGGGGTAGTATCTGTTGGGCCGCGCTTTGAGGTGCGGTAGGCCCACAATGTGTGGTAGAGTTCCTCGTGCCAGACGCGAGGGTTCAACTCCAACATTTTGCGGAGGATGCCAAGGATGACCTTATTACTAGCCTCCGCTTGGCCATTGGACTGGGCATAATATGGCGTGGAGTGTAGAAGCTTGATGCCGTAATCGTTTAAGTACGTAACAACTGAATCGGCCATGAAAGCTGCCCCCCTGTCCGTAACGATGCACTCTGGGATACCAAAGCGTGAGATGATATTGCGGAAAATGAAGTTGCGCACCGAGTTAGCGGAGGCGACTTTGAGAGGTTCGGCCTCGACCCATTTGGTAAAGAAATCGGTGGCAACAATTATGAACTTATGCTGCTCAAAGGAATGGGGATGAATGATGCTTATGAAATCCATAGCCCATCCGCGACACGGCCAAGGTTTGATGATAGGCTGCAGCGGGATGTTAGGGATATGTTGCACTGGTCCGTGAGCCTGACAATCTTGGCAACCTCTGGCGAAGGCAATACAGTCTTTCAGAATGGTTGGCCAGTAGTATCCATGGCGGCGGATCAGCCATCGCATTTTGGGCCCGGCCTGATGCGAGCCACAAACTCCGCAATGGACTTCACGCATGAGGCGTTTAGCTTTGTTCCCGTATACGCAGTGGAAGTCATTTCCGTCTTCCCCACGTCGCCGGAGTTCGCCATTGCGTAATACAAAGTTTAAGGCGAGGAAACAGATTTGCCTGGAGTGGGCGGCGTCATTGGGGTTCTGGAGGTAGGCGATAAATGGCAGCCGCCAATCCTCGTCAATGGGGTCCAGAGCAGCAACTTCGGGGATGGTGTCCTGAAATTGCCCCCTGGCGATGAAAGATGGAAGAGTACGGCGTTCGACCTTGAGCAAACGTTCGCGTACTCCGTCTCGTAGGCTGAGGCCAGACGCCACCTGGGCGAGCTCGTTGGCGGTGAAGTTAAATTCCCGTGTTCGATGTAAACGTCGTCAAATCGATCCAGTACCTCGAATGCCTTGCGCAGGTATGGCTCAATTGACAAGCTTAAACATTTGAACTTTTCTACCAGCTGGTTAACGACCAACAAAGAATCGCCAAAGATCTGAACTTCGCGGACTCCTAAGTCCAACAAAATTTCTAGGCCGATGATCAGTGCCTCGTACTCGACCTGGTTGTTGGTGCATTTGAAGTCGAGCTGGAACGAGTAGGAGAAGCAATCTCCAGCGGGATTGGCTATGGGTATCCCGGCTCAGGCTGCGATATCAGTCCGTGAACCATCAAAGTACAGAGTCCAGGGAGCGAGTGTAACGGTAGCGAAGTCCAACTCGCGAAACGCTATGAGCTCTGATGGTGGGTGATGGGCAAGAAAATCCGCTATTGCCTGTCCTTTTACTGCTTTTTGCGGAACATATTGCAACGAGAATTCGGACATGGCGAGGATCCACTTGCCGATGCGTCCCCGCAAGATAGGGTGAGAAAGCATGTATTTGACCAGGTCAGACTGAGCGATTACGACCGTGGTAAAGGCAAGCATATAGTGGCGCAGCTTGCAACCTGCAAAGTATAAGGCGACACATAACTTCTCCATGGGTGAGTAGCGTGTCTCACAGTCCGTTAAAACTCTGCTGAGGTAATAGACGGCGTGTTCTACTCCGTTTTTATCGTCCTGGGCCAGGAGTCCTCCGATAGATAAATCGGCGGCGGCAATATAAAGTTTAAGCGGGGTGCCGTCGCGAGGCGGGATCAGGACAGGTGGGTTCGTAAGGTAGTCCTTGATTCGATCGAAGGCCTGTTGATGTTGCGGTTCCCATACGAACTCGGTTGCCCCCTGGAGCTTAAGTAGAGGTGAAAAAGGTTGGACCTTCCCTGCCGAGTTTGATATGAAGCGGCGGAGAAAGTTGATTCGCCCTAGCAGCTGTTGGAGCTTCTTCTTGGTGGTGGGGGGTGAAGCGGTGATGACCGCCTGTGCCTTGTCCTTTGGGATCTCGATGCCTCTTTGATGCACTAGGAAACCAATGAAGTCCCCGACCTCCACGAAGAAAACACACTTGGCGGGGTTCATCTTGAGGTTATGTTTGCGCATCCGTGAGAACACCTGCCGTAAGTCTTCCACGTGGGTTGCTCGCGATTTGGTTTTGACTACCACATCGTCGATGTATACTTCGATCAGCTTTCCCAAGATGTCGTGGAAGATCAGGTTCATGGCTCGCTGGTACGTTGCCCCCGCGTTCTTGAGTCCGAAGGGCATGACGACGTATTCGAACGCGCCAGCAAAGCCAGGGCAGCGGAAAGCAGTCTTGTGTCGATCCTCCTCGGCTATGGGAATCTGATGGTACTCGGCCGTTCCATCCATGAAGGATAACACCTCGTGCCCCGCCGCGGCATCAATGAGCAGGTCGGCCACAGGCATGAGGTAGATGTCCTTCGGTGTTGCGTTGTTTAGATCTCGGTAATCAACACAGACACGCATCTTGCCATTTTTCTTGCGGACGGGGACGACGTTGGACAACCACTCGTTATATTTGGCCACGCGAATGATACCCGATCGGTGCATGCTTTCGATCTCTCCCTTGACGACGATCTGAGTTTCAGTTCGCATGAATCGGCCGTCCTGCCGGACTGGACGCCGGTCGGGATAGGTTGGTAACCGGTGGCAGACCAAGTCCTGGGACAAGCCGGGCATATCTTCGTATTTGTCGGCGAAGCAATCCCTGTACTCACGTAGTAGGGCAAGAAGAGCTTCCTTTTCGTCCTCCGCCAACTTAGCGCTGATGGAAATGAGTAAGGGCTTTTCTACAGTCCCTACATCAATTTGTAAAATGGGGTCGCGGACTTGGGGTGGTGTGTCGTCCAAAGCGGCAGGAGCTAACTGAATAACCTCCTCCTTGGTATCGGAATAATCCACCACTTCATCAACATATTCCATAGTCGCGACCTTGTCGTAGGCTTCGCTTTATGCCCAGTATGAAAGGAGTCTTTCGCACAAGGACTCGCCAGCCTCGCGTGCCTCCTCAGAAAAGGCACTATCCATCAAAATGGGGTGTGAGAGTCGCGATGGTGTGAGGACGTTGCAAATCGTCCTTCGCCTGGGTAAGTCCCCATCGCGTTAGATTGGAGGCCGTTACTCCGTATGGGCGGCCCTTGTGATCGACGCCTTGAACGTCCAACGGGCCCAAGTCCGAATTATAGTATCGGGCATCGTTGAGGTTGGCGGAAATAGAGAAAGGCCGCGGGTCGGCCTTGACGATGACTGCCTCATGTTTCTCGGTATCCCAGATCATGAGTTCTTGGTGCATTGAGGAAGGCACGCAAAAACTTCTGTGGATCCAATCTCGGCCAAGGATCATGCTGTAAGAGGAAACGCACTCGGCGACAAAAAAGGTGTAAACCCGCGATGTCGGCCCGACCTTGACCCGTAGAAACAGTAAGCCTAGGGTTCTGGACACCTGTCCTGTGAAGTTCTTCACTGTTAAGGACGTGGTCTGGATCATCGAGCGCGGGATGTCAAGGAGTTTCATGGTACGGGTTGTGACAACATTAACCGCGGCACCGGTATCCACCATGACCTTGTTGATCAGTTTCCCTTGGACTTCTGCTGTGATATACAGTGGCCGCATGTGGGTGGCCATGTCCAGAGTTGGCGTGGAGAAGGTTAGAGTTGGCATTTGGGTGAGGCTGCTCGAACTTTCCGCTTGTGGAGCGTCATCGGCTGGGGCCAGTACTGGGCCCATTTCGCTGCTGCATGGCGGGGGTACGCTGTCATCCTCGCTGCTGATGGTGATGTTCGCCGCGCTGCAGGTTGTGTTTGGTGGAAGAGCGTATCGTTCCGAAATGAAGAACACCATCCCAACCTGAAAAGAGAATTGTTCAGGAACTGGGACCAAAGGTGTGTCAATGATCCCGTGATCCCCTTCGAGCACTGCGAAGGCGTCTGCTTCGTGGCTAAACCCTTCATCAGCATCCCATCCTGAGACCTCGACCATATTGCAGGTGAAAGAGTCTGCCTGCTCCTCGTCCTGGTCTTCCTCTAGGTTGAGGCGCGGTTCTGAGTGCGTCTCGTCGGCCTCCTCGTTCTCACGGAAACGTTGGGCCATTTGTTCGGCGAGGTTGGGACTGGAGGGTGTCGCCGCTGGTGCCTCTGGTGCCTCTGGTTGCCGCGGACGCCATACTGGCTTGGTTGAAGGCTGATGGTCCCTGGCTGGCTGTTTGTATGCTGCCACAGGAGCCTTATCGTTGTCTTCCTTTGCCAACCGCTGCAAGGCAGATACTCGGGGAACCATCCGAGTTTCGGGTTCCGGGGTGCGCCGGGGCCGAGACTGTTGTGGCGGTGGCGGCTCCCTTCTTGCGTCAGCCTCTGGATTTTGACGTTCTTGGTGTCGTGAGGGCTGAGAGGGTTCACGTTTGGACTCTGAGTCCGGAGTCATGAATAACTTGCGCCGGGGGCCAGAAGGCGGAGCCTTGCGTTGCTCGGGCTCCGGTGATGGCCTGTGTCTGGGAGGCTGCTGATCCCTCCTCCTGGTAGGCTCTGGTGACGGGTTGGGCCTAGCAGGCTGTGGATCCCTCCTCCTTTCAGGTACGGGTGACGGCCTGCGCCTGGAAGGTTGCGGATCTCTTCTCCTCTCCGGTGTTGGGGATGGCCCACGCCTGGAAGGCTGATGATCCCTCCTTCTTTCAGGAGGTGGTGATGGCCTGCGCCTGGAACCATATAGTTATTCGCCATCTGGTCATCCGGAACCATATAGTTATTCGCCGGCCGCTTGCGGTTTCGGCCCGGCGGTTCGGGTGGTCCTGCATTTGGTGACAGGTCTAATGTGATCATTCGCTGGCCAACGCGAGGCCACGCGAAACCAGCAGTTGCGATCGTAAAGCCGCCCTCATCCTTAAAGCGGATGTATCCGAGGTCAAGCCAGTCTTGAACCTGGTCTCGGAGCTGACGACATTCGCTGGTCCTGTGTCCCCAGCTGTCATGGAATTTGCAATGAACTCGTCCCTCCTTATACTCGATGTAGGGCAAGGACCTGGCAACTGTGACTAGCCCGGCCTCTCTGAGATCTTCTAAGACCTCGTGTGCCAGACTTTCGTTATAGGTGTACTGACGACGCGGCTGGCGGGCACTGTCGTCTCCTTCGTCGCGACCCCTTTTGGGCGCTCGACGTCGTTCGTCGTCCTGGGCCTGATCAGCCCAGTTGACTTCGATCATGCTCACTACGGGCGGGAAAGGGTCTTCATCGACCAATGAGGCCATACTACCCGGTGTTTTCATCTTCAGCTCGCCTGAGTTCAACCATGTCTGCAGCTGGTCGCGGAGCTTGACACAATCCTTGGTGTCATGATTGTAGACGTTATGGAAGGCACAGTACTTCTTGTCCTTCAGCTCCTCCTTGGGCGGAATCTTGTGATCCAGGCGCACGTACCTCGCCTCGACTAGGTCGTTGAAGACCAAGTGGGCGTTTTTGGCATCGTAGGTGTACGATTCGTACTCCGGCTTGGTCCAGGCAAAGGACTGGATGGTGATCGGTTCGCGGGTCATCTTCAGGTTCTTCAGTTTGTGAGCGACCTGCTTGCCAGTCAGCTCTACCGCGCCAATATCTTCCAGATCTTGTTCCGCATGAACTGCCTCCGGCCTTTGATAGTATGGATCATGAGCGGGGGTCTGCATGCTGAGTGCCCCCACTATCCAATTCTTGCCTGGTACGTAAGTTCCCTTGGATGCGTTGGCCTTGTCGTCCAACTCGTTCAGGATGAGCTCGTAGCTACCGACCTTGTTGATTAGGTCGCCCATGGAGCTGAAACGCTCTCCATGATGCTTCAGCCGCTGGCGATGCTCTAACCCCCGGATAGCCAGCTTAATGGCTTCCTGCTCAGGCAGCAGGTAGTCACATTTAGCTTGCTGGATATTGAAGCGTTGGAGGAAGGATACCCCGGACTCCATGCTCTGCTGGCTCATCTGCGTGAGGGAGTCGAGGCCAACTTCGGGCTCAATTGTGCCATATGTCTCCCGGAAGAGGCGTTCCATGGTGGGCCAGTCTGGTATTGACCCCGGCTTCAATCTGGAATACCAGGTGAAAGCGGCCCCGGATAGAGAAGTCCCGAAGAGCTTGAGCTTGAGCATGTCATCATTCCCGTATTGGCCGCATTGGACCTTGAAACGGGCCATGTGAGTTGCTGCATCTTCCCTTGTCTCCCCAGAGAATGTGGTGAAGACGATGTTCTTAAACCCGTGGGGGAAGGGATATTGTGCCACGCTATCAGGATAGGGGTCACGATAGTGCAAGCTAGCGTCACCCTTTCCGGTGTGCTCCTTGACGATGCTTGAGATGAGGTGGCGCCAGTCGGCTGCCGTTACTGGTGCGGAATCTGCCCCTTGGTCGTGGCCATGCCATGCAGAGAGGCTAGGGGCCTGCCCGACGTTCTTAGGGGTCGAACTGGAATAGGCTACGATTGGGTCATCTGGTGTCCCAATTCCTTGCGAGGGGAAAACACCAGCGCCCCTGAGTGCGACTCCAGGGCTGCATGGCGAGGGTAGACGGGGTGGCGTCTTTGATGAACTGGCTCCCAATGTGAATTGGGGAGCTTTCTGAGCCCCGACCCTCGGATTTGCTCTAGGGCGCTCGTTAGGCGGGATATACCTGGAGCCCTCCGCTGCGCTTGAACTGGCATAGTTCATAGCGTGATTCTTTGGCGCCTGGGCCCGAATCCAGTCTTCCATCTGCAGGACCCTTGTGTTCAGGGTATCATGACGCTCTTTGTAGTCTTCGAGCTTTTCCATGCTGTTCTTGCTCCCGAAGAAGGAAGCGTTCTGCTGTTGCTGCAGCTTGGTGTCATGGTCGTTCAGGCGACGGGTTTGGACCTCCAAGGCTTTTGTAAAGGTCGTCTTGCTCTGATCCAGTTCTGTCTGGATCCTTTGCAGAGAGCCGGTCATTATGTCCTTGTCCTCCCTGATCGTGCCAACCACATAGTTAAACTCCTCGCTGAGCCTAGCGTGGTTCTCCTGGTTCGCGAGCCAGATCTCCTTGTCCTTAGCGACCTGCGCAGAGAGGTCCTGGACAGTTTGCTGGGTATCTTCGACTTTCAAGCCGAGCTCACTCCTGAGCGCGCCGATCTCATTCTTGAGATCGCTCCTTAGTTCTTCAAACATTTTGCGGACTTCCTCTGTGGACAGAGTAGGTCCTGCTTCTGGGATTGGTCGTGAATCCGTCATTGTAATCTTAATATGGTCGGGGTTGCCGAACCGAGTGAGAATCTCTTCTTTAGTGAGAGATCTGCAAGCCGCGCTGTTATGGGGCTTATATTGCGGAGCCTTATGTTTCAAACAAGAAATCGAAGGTCTCCGGTATGGGGAATCTTCTGACTTCCCAATGATGACTGGAAAAGAAAATTAAACTCCCTGTCCCACTGGACGTGCCAAATGTTTTGGCCCACGTCCTCAGCGGAGGTAGAGAGGGAACAAAAGTAAAACGGTTGTGTGCGGGCGTGCCACCTCGCGGACGAGGAAAGAGAACGATGCGCGTTCTAACTTCTAACCAGGCGAAAGAGAGCTCCGGCGTCACCTCGCGGACGAGGAAATATTTACGAGCTTAACCTTCTAGTCACCTGTCGATCGATACTCACTGTTTAGAGCGAGCAGAGCAACAATAGGGAATCGGAGACTAGTCCTGACGGGCTCTGAGATCTAAGGCAGGGTGCGCTTAGAACGTAAGGGTTTCGAGGATGCTCGAAGATCTGCAGTTGTACTGTTTGTTTGTTGAGAGTTGTTGATTGATTGATTGTGTGTCTTCTGTAAGCTGTAATCTTTATATAATCATCCGTAAGCAACTCGTGGAGACTTAATCACAATCCAATGCGGACTCAACAATCAGAATCCCACAAGGATACAATCAATTCGCCAACCGTGCGCTCCATGCAACACGTGTCAAACCATCTTCGCTTAGGTCTCGTTCGCCGCCTCGCTATAGAGTCGTACGCAAACTCAAACGCTAAGCGAGCTTATCCCGAGGGTATCATCGTCCATTTCCAACTCTTCCTCGCCAGACACTATAGAGTCCCACGCGAACTGGAAATAAGGATCCCGCAAGGACATCGAATCTCGCGGGGTATCAGAATCTTCTGGACAAGGTCTTCGTCACGTGCTACCAAACCTCGCCACCCTTCGTGGGTTAAAAAGGCCACAAGTATTGGCCCAAATGCTACCCAAAACCTATCTCGAGTCTTGAGCCGAAAATGCCCACTGGGCTCAAACAGTATGTCCACATGACATGCCACATGCCCGTGTGTCAAATTGCCAAGCATCCCCATCTCCATGGCGCCCCTCTTGTCACAAAAAATGCCCTCCCCACTTGACCAGTTGACCCCATTTCCCCTGCACTCCATTCTTTTCTTTTTTATTATTTCATTTATTTTTGGGCATCCTGCTTCCCCGGTAGAACAACAGGAAAATAAAATTTCATGTTTTATATTAACATGTCGGAGAAGAGGGCTTGAGGATTTAATTGCTCAAGTGGATTCACGATATGTAAATGTATGTGGGGAAGTTTTGTGATTTGTTTAAACATAAATTTGCAGTGATAAAGTAGCCGCAAGTTCTCCCAATTGATCATGGTGAAGGGAAGTCAGGGTTACAGTTGTCGTGATTAGACAAACAGTTTTCATTTATTGGTTTCAGTTTCTGGGTCACCAGCCACGTAGTGATGGTTTGTTTGAGCCGGCCACCGCCGTTGTTATTCTTGTCCACCGGCGGCCCTTGTGCATTCGGGTAAGAAGATTAACCTAAAGAATTATGAATTAAAAGTTGAGTATTCTTCTCAAAAAGAAATTGATAGTATAAATAATGAAAACACAGGCAGTCAAATAAATGAGGTCAAAAGAAAGAAATTACTTGGTTGCTTTTGTCTAAATTGGAATACAAGTCCCAAAAGTAAGATGCTGAAGTTGGGCTTTTTGTAGAGAGTAGAGAGAGAGAAGAAGAGTCTAGGGGTGAAGAACCTTGGGGGACACTTGCCTGATTTTCCAAAACCAGCAACTTGCATGTCAGCAGAGCCCCCCACTTGATTAAGAAATTCACTGAACCAAACCTCATTTCGCTCTTTCCCTCTCTCTACAGTCTACACATAACATAATAATAATAATAATGATGAACCAAGATGGATGGTAATAACTAATAATGATAACACAAATACACTGCAACAACCCAGAACCTATCAAATTTCATTTTTCTCATTCTTCTTCCTTGCCTTGCCTTGCCTTGATTCATCTTCTCTCTACGCCTTTCAAATTAAAGTTGCGCTTCATTGAACTTGGGACATCTTTCACTCTGACAAGAAAAGAGCCTTGGTGGCTGGAAATGCCTCGTTTGGAAATTCTCTTACCAAGATCAAACCCTACGCAATAACAACAGGTATCAACTCGATCTTCTGCCTTCTGCTAATTCTCTTTTTCTGTCCTTTGCTTTCCGAGAAGCTTGTTTCAGGGCACAAAGCATCGGCTGCATTTTAGGCTTGCTTGTCAATCTATTAGTTCCAGATCACCCTGCTTATTTGGTGCAGCAGCGTGAATCTGAGTTTATGATTTTGCTTTCGATGTTTGCATTTTGATTGGTTTTTTTTATCTCCAGTTGGCTTTACGGGGACGGCGTCTCATGGTTTCTGCATTAGGAATTGGTGACGTTTTCTTGTGATTTGAGGTTTGGATCTGGTTCACGTTCTGGTTTGAGGGTTGATCCATTGTGTTCTATCAGATTTGTATGAAACTGGCATTGTTTCAGGATTAGAGAAACTTTGAGTTTTGGTCTGAGTTGATACTTTGTTTGCTGAGATTTGATTTGCAAAGGACGATATAAATGAAATTTGAAGTTCCTGAAGTAGACGTAAGACTTTCAAAAGGCTTTATCGATTTGCAAGCCCATTCTTCAAGCTGCCTTGATATGGATGTCAAAGCAAGACCCCAAGGGGATGAGCATCAACATTATCATCAAAGGTCATCTTTGTATCATCGTTCACTATCACACGGCCGAGGTAGCGGCAAAAGACTGCTTCCAGCAAGCTACTTTAGCCTTGAGTCGTTGCTTTTGCTTGTATGCCTCACGGCCACTCTGCTCATTCTTCCTTTGATACTTCCACCGTTACCTCCCCCGCCTTTCATGCTGCTATTGCTTCCTATTGGCATTCTAGCAGTGCTTATGATCTTGGCTTTCATGCCTTCTAATGTCAGGGATTTGACTTATACATACGTGTAAGTAAACTAAAATGTTGTTTCTTCAGATTATTTATGCACATCTTCTCTAGTATTTTCTCTTTTGATCATCATACAATTTTGTAATCCTCTTCTCACCAAAATGTTCAATACAACCTGATCTGTTTAGCTGGAATTCCTGTATTCTAGAGTTATTACTTGGTGGACATTATATCCGCATTTCCCATTAGCTCCATGTTAGTAAGACATGACTGTAGATCACATCTTGCCTCCGTTGATCATTCTCATCAAAAAATCTAAAACCGCAGCAACGCGCGGGGACATTATCCAGTCTTGACAATATCTCAAACACTCGGGAAGCTGAGATGGGTGAAGGATTTAACCAAAGGGAGTGAAATTTGCACGCCCTTAAGTTATAATTCACACACCTAGCCCATTTTTTTTTGTAGAAATGTCTAAACTGTTTATGTTTTGAATCTTTTCAAGTTGTCTAAAACAGTCTCAAGTTGTCTAAAACAGAGACAGTTTAGACGACGTGCGTGAATTATAATTTAAGAAGCGTAAATTTCACTCAATTTTTTCAAATTGTTAGGTGAAACCCTTTTTTTGGGTCAAAAAAGGAGAATTTCATTCAGAAAAACCTTGCTCGGCCATGACTTGTCAGCGGGAGCTCATCAAGCCCAATAAGAATGCGGCCGTTATTTTAGCTGACCAGCCATGGTTAAGCCATAGTCAAGCAAGTTCAGGTGTTCATGTGACAAAAGAATGTCTAGATGACCCTCAAATTATCATGTAAACTAATTTTTAAAAAAGAAAGTATTTCGGGCTTTCCCATATAAAAAAAATAAGTATATTTGTGGTATGTAATTTTTATTTTTATTCATGGATGGTTCGAGAGAAATTTTTCAACACTACGGGAGGATCACGTGGCAGTATTACGTAGTCCTACATTCCAATCAAATATTGACACTTGGATTTTACTAAGAAAAAATTACATCAGTTATTTTGTCAAAAACAATTTTGGGTTTGTTGTTGCTTTTTAAACCTTAAATTATAAACTCTAAACCCTAAACCCTAGTACAAACTCAATAAAGACCCATAAAAGTTTTTCATAAAAAATAAAAAAATTTAATTTATATTTTAGTTGTAATAAATTTAAGTATCAATACTTAATAAAAATATATGATCACGACATAATAACACGTCCTCCTGAGACATCTAAATATTTCTGATGGTCCGATAGTCGAGCAGCTTTACAGAAGGCTCCACCAAGTGGTGAGTGCCCGTTTCATTATGCTGTTGCTACTTTCCAATTGAAGTTTGAACTTGTGGGCCGCAGCCCTTGTAAGATGGAGATTCACAAGAAAACAAAGAGGGGCAGACAAACGGATCGAATGTATATATATATATATATGATAATAGTAGGCAGATATACAAGACCATCATTTTTCAACTACTTAATTGCTGTATCTCAGAATATAGAATATAGATATCTAGAATTGTAGAGTATGTTCTGTAGCTGTGCAGTAATCTAAATTGCTTATACGCAAAAATGGGAAAATTGGCAAATCTCAGCTTCACATGTTCTTATCCATTACATATGCCAGATAGTGAGGGAAAATACAGAAGCGAAAACCAAACATTGGGGAGCATCTTGCTACACAATGTTCGGCGGCTGCAGAAAAAATGGAGGAAGATGGTGCTCCAGAAAAGCTAAGAGCTCTTTGCACTGGCTCACCCCTTCTAGGATCCCGCCTCCAAGCGTTCTCACAGCTTCAATAAGCTGCCCTCTCAGCCTCTGAGACAACAAACAGCCACCTGCCTTGACACACTCCCTATACAGTGGCAGGTAAGCAATTGTTGTCCTCAATGGGGCTGGAAGATCTCTTAAGCAGATAGGAGAGCCACCCCACTTTAAAATCCTAACAAGGTTCATGTAATGTTCTTGTTCCTGTCTTCTTCCATCCAAGAAAGCTTCCTCGGACCAGTGCTCTCTAAGAAAAGCCCTTAGCTCATGAGCTACACCCTCTTCATCGGACCGGGCAATATTGTCAGCAACAGCATAAGTAGCTGCAGGGTCTCCTAAGAAGTCAGAACGGAGAAGAAATGCAACACCATCGAGAGACCCACCACTTCGTTCACCAGCAGCCTTCAGAATCTCAATGCTTAGTGTTGCAAGAACATGCTGGGGAACATGAGGAAGGAGATACGCAGCAACTTCAACTTGGCTGCTAGATGTCGCAGCTGTCAGAGCAAGGCACAGCTCCATGTCACGGCAACCTCTTTTAACAAACCACTCAACTACCTGCATACAGCCCCTCTCTGCAGCTCTCATCAGAGGGCCCAAGAAGGCTATGGCATTACCCTCTTCCACAAGACATTCCATGGTACCAATCTTGCAGTAGTGGGATGCAAAACCCAATGCTAGGTCAACATCAACATCCAAACTGTTCCGTTGGGCGATCTAACAAAACAAAACCCAGATACCAAGATGAGACAAAAGATGCCATTGATGATATGTCATAAAGCAAATTTTCAACCAAGATCTTCTTATTAAATTTTCCCAAAAGCTGATACATATGCAGTTCATAGTACAAATGCACTCCAACATAATGCGAGCAACAATAAAACAATGTCTTTGTGGATGAATGTTTCAGTAGTCCAGGTCTACAAAAATATTGGTAGAAACACAAAACAAGGAAAATAATAGACCTGGAACTTGTTAAATAAAATCAAGGAAATGCCAAACCAAACAATAAGGAATAGATATTTAAGGTAAAAACATTTGCACAACTAACCATATAACAACGTAAACAATAACGATAATAAGCATTTTAATAGAAACTATAGGATATTTCAGACATTTATATGATCATTATAGAATATAATATTATTATATAATTAAGATCTATACAAGGCATTAGTGAGTTCTACTAGTGGATATGAGATAAGATATTTCATTGATTACAGAAAGACTGTAAGACTGTCATGTCTAGCAACAAATGTGTTTCTACTTGAAAACCGATATAAAAATATTGTATACACACACACACATATGCACTAATATAATAACTTCATTAAAGAGCTTTTGTTTCTACTCGCCCTTTCACATTCTAATTCTGTCTTGTTCTGTAAGAGAGAAAAACGTCTAACAATTCATTATATTACACTAAGAAACAACTTCACTAGGAATGACCGTAACCAATATATAATGGAGGTTAAGGGGAAAGAAGCTGATAAGGTGTCTAAATCACAAAGTTTCATAAAGACTTTCTGTTATAAGACTGCGCAAACAAAAGGAAACACCTACCGTTGCTAATCTAGACTAAGCCTATTATTCAGCTTCATGCAGATAAAAAGATTCTGCAGTGAACCCTTACTTCCATTTTTCTCTTGTGCAGAATTGGCAATCTCATGAACTAGCTCATGATAATGCCAACTTTTTCTCTAAGGTCACCCAATGGTGTGTTATAGTGATATACTATACAGCCATTTTTAGCTTGTGCAGAATTGGCAACCTCATGAACTAGCCCATGATAATGCCAACCTTTTCTCTAAGGTCACCCGATGGTGTGTTATAGTGATATACTGTACAGCCTTCTGGGTTCAAAAAGACTAATATGACAACCGTCACATCAAAGCACACGAGGAATAAATAAGATCCAAAAGCTTAGGCAACTTAAAATATCATGATGTTTAGATAAAATACAATATCACCTGCAATAAGATGCGCACAAGCTCTGTACTCCCAAAACGAGAGGCTTCAAGGAAACACTGATTAACATTGTCTGCACCCCCTTCTACCAGCATACCCAGAAGACCTTGAATTGCAGTTGCTGATATCCCAGATGCCCAGCCAGGGTAGAATGAAGTAGAGAAGAGAGTTAGGGGAAAGCAAGCAGCATCAAAGGCCTCCGTGAAGTCTTTCCCAGATAGCTGGTTACCAGCAATATCTAGAAATATCTTAAATGCAGATAACTGGAGTTGAATTTCAACACCTGAGCTGTTATTAACTCTATCTTTATTACCCTGACAACGAGAATGGAAGCCTATACATTTCAGAGCCCATTCGGTAAACTTTTGAACCTTAGCACCAGCCTCTGCCTTTAAGACCTCATCTCCATTGCATTCCTGGAGACGCTCGTGCAATCTATCAAAACAAAATGCAGAAATTAAGCAAAACAACAGGTCATTGCAAGGATAAGAGTAAAGATGCGCTTTGCAGGATAAATAATTCCATGATATATTCTTGCTTCAAGGAAATAAATAAGACAAAAAATAAAGTTTCCAAGGAATGACATTTGTAAGTCAACTATATAGCAACACAGAAGTTTTAAACATGGTTACCCAAATTTTCACATATGGCTCCTATTACATTACAGTAAATAGCAACACACGGTTTCAAGTTTCGCATTCACTATAGTTTTCCAGTAAAGGAGCCTGCGGGATTTGTAACAGAGAATTGATAACAGTGGAATTTAATCTGCTTGTAAAATTGATACACTTGGGGTTCTTACCTTTGGGCCATTAAAGTGACTGTATCTGCCAGACTCATTGTTCGGCTCTGACAAGCAGAGACACATGAAGCAAGAAATGAAGTCCTCAGGGCAGCTCTTGTAAAGTCATATGCACCGTTGACAATGATTTTCTTAATCAAGCCTGTTATCCCATAGAGCTCTTGTTGTGTGGTCAAAAACCAAATTGAATCCAGTGTAGTGCACAAGGCATCATTCAGAGTTTGTGGATCGGCTGACAGGATCAAACTCTCTGCAAGTTCCCAATCATGGGAACTCACAGCACTCTGAAACAAGCGGCCCAATTCAATCATGTCTTGTCTACTTAGCTTTTTCTCCTGCCAAGGTTTCTCTTTCTTCTCCGGGTTGGAATACATCATGGCAACTCGAGATTTGAGTTTCTTGGTACTGCAACTACAGGTAGTAGACATTCTGGACTCTTTCCTAACAAGGGGTCCGTCTCTTGAAAATACCACATTACTTCCTTCCGCATTGTCTGATGTAAAACCTTGAAGTCCATTCCTAGGACCAACAATTCCACTCTCTTCGGAGTCCATGTCCATATATATGGGGTCTTCGGAGTTAGTCTCATCCGCCACCGTTAACCTTAACAGATACCATATCTTTTTCCCTCGTCACCTTCTATAGACTATGCTACTCCTCTCTTCCCCTATTTACTTTGATTTAGTACAAATTAAAGATAAAAAAAATAAGCGGACAACCCTCTAAACTTACCTAGAAATTGCTGAAGATTCTAATACCATGACATACCAACTGGTTATCTTCCTCCTTGAGGCTCAAATCTCTCCTCCCTAAAATCCTCGATTATCCATACATGGTGGTACTGTGAAACAATCGAAATCAAGTTCAAATCCACCGATCGCCTTAATCAAATGTCGGAAACTCTGGAAAACCCTTGAAATCCTCCTTCTAGCGAATCCAAAGGGATTCCAGCAACATATCAAGGATCGAGAACCAACCCTACAACACCCAGAACCTCATTTATGAACAATTCACAAACACATACGAAGAAGAAGATGAAGAAGAAGAAATCACCTACCTATAACTTGAACAGAATCAGTTAACGATGAGAGGAAAATAGAGGAAAGTAAAAGGTGGGGGTATGGAAAATGAGTGCTTAAATAGTAAGAATCATAATAAATGAAGAAATAGGGTAGTCGCTACCTCTGATTAATTGTGGTGGAGAGGACAGCTACTCACAGAAGATAGCAAAAAAATACCCAGTGATTTTATTATATTAATTCTTCACTTCCTTTTATTTTATTTTTTTTGTCTAAGAGATTACTAAAAAAAAAAAAGTTAAACTATGACCATTAATCAACGATCTTACAAGATTAAGCTTAAAGGTCACGAATGACCCTCGTTATCATCCACTGCTCAAAATGTTGTTAAACAGCCAGACTTAGTCAAACAACAAATGTCAAATGACACATGAATCAGACTAACAAAAGACGACAAAAAAAAGCTATATTATCAGCAAATACCGAGTGCATTCACATTATTCACTAACCTACAAAAAAAGACACAAATGGTGTACCTCCTATGGGGTTGTTGGCATTGACGACGGCGTTATAGTGTCGAACCATGGTTTTTGGTTTCGATCCTTTAGGCTAGGCGGCGGCGAGGTGTTGGATGGTAGCGGCAACGCTCCATGGCAGCAAGTTGGCTGGCCAGATCGATCGGGTGGTCTGATTGGTGATTGGATCGTCATGGAGTCCTTTTACCCTACACTAGATGGAGCGTTGGCTCTTGGTGACGGCAGCGACAATCTAAATCTCTGTCACACCTCAATTTTCGAATAGAATTTTCAAAATTTTTGGCATGATATAACTTAAAATATTACAATCTCAAACATGTTTTCAATGACAACAACAACAACAAAATGCCACAACTAAGCTCAATCGTAGAAAAGTAAATATCCTACAACTCATCACTGTGTTAAATATTACATTTCTTTGTTTACATAAACTTGCAATTCCAGAATATGAAAATCATCTCATGAGTTTAATATTATCTACTAAGTTAACAAAACTATAAATAGTACAGCAAAAACCAAAAAGAACTCTGTCACTACACCACCGTCTCAACCCTGCTAGTCCTCACCTGCAGGTCTAACCCCTACACCAAGAATTGGTGCACCGGGATTGTAAATTAACAAACCTGGTAAGCTAAAAAGCTCGTATGAGTAAATTCAAATAGCACAATATTTCTCACATCTAGAAATTTCACAAAAATAATTTACATCAATGAATATATCCACAATTCTAACACTTTTTTAAATAACATGTACCCATGAGTCCTAGGTATTGATAAATACCCCTCATGACCTATAACAAAAAAATTGTGTACCCATGGGTCCCAGATACGATTAGGTATCCCCCGTGACGTACATCGACAGACGGCCTAGAGCTCTAATTCATAACTACAACCAATCATCCGGCCAAAGACTTGGAACCCGGTTGACTGTCCAATATCAAAACACAAAAATGATAAATAGCAACTTAACCGCAACCAATCACCCAACTAAAGGTTTGGAACCCAAGAGTAAGCATCAAGAGGTCCCTTGGCACCCTTGAACTCTACTGCCCCTACATCAAAAACATCTCTCTTCTTCACAAATCGAGGGGGCTGAACCTATCCAGAACATCTCTCAACATAGCCTCAATAGAATCCGCTAAACCTCTCACTTCCTCATCCTCATTGGCGTTAGTCGAGGTAGCCACACATGGTCGGCGTCTAGGAGGCATAGTACCTGAGGAGGAAGACATTTAGTAGTCTATAAACAAGACTAACAGAAACTACCACGTATACCCAATAACACATAGTATCAAAAGCAGAAACTGTCAATGAATCCGCCGCGGTCGGATCATCACTCTATAGACACTATGACTACTTAAGCAAATACGATAGTGAATAGGAAACAGAAAATGAAACCTAGAGCTCTGATACCAACTGTCAAGACCTGCCCCGAATTTCACCCCGAAACCCAAGATGAGTCATGTGGGGACCACCTTCAAGGAAAATTTACCGAAGACTCGGCAAACCTCCCTCGAAAATGGACAACCCTAACTTATAAGAATTTAAGAACCACCATTTTAATCCAAAATAAATAAATCCTCATCTACATTCCAAAAGTAGTCAGAATACAAATTACACAGAAGAATTCCAATAGTATTCAGAGCTACTAAAAATAAAATAAAATACAGCGAAAGCTAACAATCCCCTAGTAGATTAAACAGGTAACCTACTGGCGAAATGTAGCTGATAGATGGGTGACTATGTCTCGACGTCTCCTGCTAGACCTCACGCGAACTCTGCAGACTGGGCATTTTTAAAAACGAAGAGCCCAAGGAAAAATATTCAACACGTCAAAGTGAGTGGGCAAAACAATTCCGACAACAAATAAATATTTCCCCAAAAATGTTTTCATCAGCGGCAAAACACGAGCTCCACTGAAAAATTCTGAACTGGGGTCCAGCCTGGCTAGACTCCCAAACTTTAAGAAATTGTCTCTTAGGTCTGGATATTATATATATAGTATGTATGCTCACTCGCCTGACCCTTTGTACGATATCTATGAACAACTTGAAATAAGGTAAATATCATACAAAGCTATTATGCTTGCGTTTAACGCTCACATCACCCCACACTGGAATTGTACCTCGCGTATGGGGGAAAGCGGCCGAGTGGTAATATATACGTGCTTACTCCTTGTACAAAATCTTTGAATAATTAAATGCGAAATTAGAAAGTCGCACAGGGCTACGACGCTCGCGTCTAACGCTCACGTCACCCATACCGGAATTGTACCTCGCGTATGAGGGAAATCACGTATAGCTAGCTAGCATTTAATCATATACATATTATTCTCATATCAGAGTATAATCACCGAAATTCTCAATTTCGGGAAATATCCAACAACAGAAAATCATTCAAAACGATAAAGCATTTCGAACACAATATTTAAAACAAAGGTCCACTCACAGGTTAGGCCTAAGCCTGATGTCGGTCAGAGGTCTCTTCCGCTCGAGCCTCCTCACGTCCTGTTCCAAATAAATAAAACCTTAAATAAAACACCGACGCTAAAAGCAAAACATGCATAAATAAATATGCGTCGCGCGCTCAACCAAACCTAACACTCCAAAATCTTAAATCCACTGTCAACCTCAAAACTCCACAAATTTTACCGACATCCTCAAAAACACCTTCCACCAAATAAAATCCAATGGCCGGATTATAAATTAATAATCCGTCAAAAATACCAAACTTCAACAATTTTTGAACCTATCCAAAACCATCCAAAAATTCTAAAACTTACTCCATTAAACTCCTCACATTTTTCTCCACCAAAAACATTTTCTCGGCGGCTCCGCCGGCAGCGGCGGCCGGCGCCCTCCGATGATCACCAAAATTTGGCAGCATCTTCCTCTCAACCTCCTCTACAACATTCCTAACTGCCACAAACTCCAATTCTAAGCCTAACCAAGCCAATCGAGCACAAACACACAATAAAACCTTAGAATTTCACAAACTGATTTCTCCTTACCTAGCTCGAGATGGAGCGAGCCATTTGGAGGGATTGAAGCACTGGAGGAGGGCTTCCTTTTGAGCTACGGCTCGCCGGCTATGGGGGCCGGAGGAAGGAGTTTCGGCGAAAAGAAGCTTCGGGCAGCCGGAGCTTTCGGCGTCGATTCCTCCTTCACGGCGGCGCTAGGGAGGCTGCCACTGGTCTAGAACGGCAGCTGGGTCGGAGACCGACCGTTTGCGACTTGTGCGGCGGGCTGGGGCGGCCGGACGGCGGCGAACGAAGTCGGGAAAGAATCCGGGCAGAAATGGGCTCGGGAGCAGGAGCGGGAGAGAGAGAGAGAGAAGAAGAAGAAAAAAAAAATGGGCTTGGCCCGATCCGGGTCCAAGTCCCCTATTAAACCCAAATCCAAAAATTCAACACTCCAAAATAATACCCCAATAAAATTACCTTTTACTAGCAAAAATTATCATTTTTTACCGTCGTCAAAATTTCTTCCTTAGAATTATCTCACAAAATAATCGTCCCCTACACCTCTCTGGGGATCAATTATATTTTACGCTTAATGACGAACACGGTAAAATTCTTATTACCACTACGCCAGTAATAAAGGTAAAAATTATGGGTCAGGGCGTGACAAGTCAAATACTAAATTCACATCATAATCATTATCCTCATCAAATGACATAATTAAACTTGGTTCAAAAGTGAACCTTGGTGAGATTTACTCACCTCAATATTCCGCTGCGTTTCCGCAAAACACAAGAGCAAACCAACTAACAATTTCACAAAACACCTAAAAGTACACAATTAAAACCTTAGTAAATTCTCAACAAGGATATAAGTACCTTTAACCTAAAGGTTGCCCAAAGAAGGGCAATCATTCCTCCAAGACCTCCCAAGGTCATGGAACACTCAACAACAAACCAATACTATCACCAAGAACAAACTTTCCAAGTTCCCGACCTAACGAACACCAAGAACAAACTTAGAACCTCAGATGCAAAAACCTAACCAACACTTAGCCATCACACACAAATAACATCCTAGCAACTATAAGGACTAACTAACACAACAACCAAGACCTTTACCCTGCTCGGACGCGCCTCCACCAAACTTCAAAATTTGAGGAAACTCAAAACATGAAACTTGTAGATTGAAGCATGAAGAACAACTTTAATACCTGAGGTTTCAACCGATTCGGTCGGGGTCGGCCAGAAAACACCCCACAATACCAACCTGGAAATCAAAATCCAAACCTACAAAACTGGCCCCAAAACTTGATTTATAGATCACCAAAGGGTATAAACATCTCTAAAAGCGAAAGGAGAGTAAGACTCACCTAAACTTGGCCGGAATCGGCGTCGAAATCGTCGGCTTTCTGGCGAAGCAGCAACAGCTTTGCTGCTTCGTGGCGCCTTTCAGGCGGCGCGATGACGAGCAAGACTGCCCCAGTAGTGGAGAGGAGACCTGTGCCGACCCAACGGGACTGGCGGCGTCCAATTTGGTGGTCGGATGAAAGAGAAATCGGTTGGAGAAGAGAGAGTTCGGGAGAGCTCGAGAGGGGGAGAAGAGAGAAAGAAAAACTGATTTAGGTTTCCCAAAATATCTCTAACACAATTTTCTATTTATACACTTTCCAAACTCAGAAACTAACTTCCTCTGACCATAACTTCTTCATACGACAACCAATTTATGCGTGTCGCATATCTACGAACTCGTATTGACAAGCTCTACAACTTTCATGAAAGAAGTTTTTGCAAATAACTTAAGGTGACAAATTAGATCAAATTAATAGACGAACCAAATCAGTCAAACATGAACTGTTAAACTTCATAATTAGTAAATCACACTTATGAATGTCTTAACGATTTTCAATACGGCTGAAAATTTTCAAAAATGATCAACTCATAAATACCTATAAACTGAACGGTTAAGATGTTGTTATGTGGATATAAGATCGAAAAGTGGGATAAGCCGAAAGGTCATCAACTAGTCTGCAACTTAAGGGCCCTTATTAGAAGAGATCCCATTGTATTTGAGCCTGGGAAAACTCCCTCTGCGTAGGGCGGTTTTCTAATAAGTGCTGCTAGATGTTTCTTTCTATACATGGTAGTTTAAGATGCCGGTTACTAAACTTTAATATTTTGTAACGTATTAAATGTGAAATGTGTATTTAGCATCTTTATCAGGTGACTGGAAAAAATCTCGGTTTTCCTGCTCAATACACAAAGCATCTATTCGTTTTTTTTTTTTTTCTTAGAGAAGAAAGCATCTTCGTTGGGTAATATTATTAGTCGTGCGTGGTAAATCCAATACATATATGATTGACGGAGCAAGACAGTGATAGACGCGGCGAGGTGAGACGAAAGAGAAACAAACCCTAGGGAGGAAGAGGAATCGTGATTTGTTTAGATCAAGGTGCAAAGCAAAGCAGCAGGAAGAGGCGATGGATGAGCAGTATGACGTCATAGTGTTGGGAACTGGTCTCAAGGAATGCATCCTCAGCGGTCTTCTCTCCGTTGACGGCCTCAAGGTTTCACTTCTACTCACTCTCCTTGCCTCACAAATCGGGGAACCATGAGATCCGTTTGCAATCGCAATCGGGCAGATCTACTATTTAGTCACTTGAACTTCATTCGCATACACTTGAAACTTCAACTGCTTTTCATCCTATCTTAAACCTGTTAAAAGATGCATACAGCTGCCCGTCAATATGGATTTATTTTGAACGATCCGCAACCATTGTGGACTAAAATTTCCTTTCAAGTTGTCCTTTGTTTGTGCTTGAAACTTTACCCAAGTTTTCTTATACTGAATTCCTTATTATGTCCCATAATATTTGTTCAGGCCTCTTTTTTGAGTACATATTTACTGCCTGTTTCATGAATTGTTCGCACCTTTACTCTTCTCTTCTTTAGCTAAAGATCGCTTGGTGTTGATATAACCACTTGATACAGGTTCTACACATGGATAGGAATGACTATTATGGAGGAGAGTGCGCATCACTCAATCTTATTCAGGTCCCATTCTGCCACATGTTCCCTTTTATACTTGTATTCTGGTTTCTGTGTTATGTCTTGTTAAACTATTATCTTGCAGCTCTGGAAGAGGTTCAGGGGAGATGATAAGCCCCCAGCACAGTTGGGCTCTAGTAGGGATTATAATGTGGACATGGTCCCTAAGGTGCATTTTGTCTTTTATATTGCTTTGCATTGTGCTTTTGCCACAATCTACGGGTTACTTCTTATTTGCTTTAAGTTTTTCTAATCTGTTTTATTTTTCTATGTCTTAGTTTATGATGGCCAATGGAACTCTAGTGCGTGTCCTCATTCATACAGATGTTACCAAGTATTTGTCCTTCAAAGCTGTGGACGGCGGCTTTGTCTATAATAAAGGAAAAGTAAAATTTTGTTGACTTGCTGCACTTCTTGATTATTCTTGCACATTGATGTATAATTTTGGTCTGAACCCTTACAAGTGTTTATCCATTGCAATAGGTTCACAAGGTTCCAGCAAATGATATGGAGGCACTTAAATCTCCACTCATGGGGCTGTTTGAAAAGCGCCGTGCCCGCAAGTTCTTCATATATGTTCAAGATTATAATGAAAGTGATCCCAGAACACACGAGGGAATGGACTTAACAAGAGTGACAACTAGAGAACTGATAGCGTAAGTGCTTGGATGTTACCCTTTCTGAAATTAATTTCCGTGATGCGTTTGACAGGATTTTTAAAGGTGTATTCTTGTTGGACTATATTAAAAAGAATATTATTTTTTTTGAATCATCTGAGTGCATATTATTTGGTCGGAATAATATTTGATGGGTAAATTTAATTGACCAATGGCTACATTTATTGTGTAGTGTATATAGTTAATTACTTAAGAAAAGAGTTGATAACATACATGTAATGAACATGCTAAGCACCTGAAAACATTTGCTAATTCATGTGTGTTCAATGTTGCAACAGAAAATATGGTCTTGATGACAACACTATTGACTTCATTGGGCACGCATTAGCACTTCATAGAGATGATCGCTACCTGGATGAACCTGCACTGGATACTGTGAAGAGGATGAAGGTAAGTACTGGATTGAGATGAGTTGGTTTTTGTATCTCTAGACCTTTAGTTTTCGTGAATCAGTTGTTTCGTCATTGTCATTCACTTGATTATTCCCTATTGTTTTCTTCATAGCTTTATGCGGAATCTATTGCACGTTTTCAAGGAGGGTCTCCATACATTTATCCGTTGTATGGACTAGGAGAGCTTCCTCAGGTCTGTCACTTTATATTCTATTGTACGAGTATAACTGTCAGTGAAGGTCAGTAAAGATATTCATTTCTTTTCTGAGTGGGGCTTTATGCAGGCATTTGCAAGACTTAGTGCGGTGTATGGTGGCACTTATATGCTTAATAAACCTGAATGCAAGGTACTCCTACTGTCCTCATATTTTATGGATTTAACACTATGCTTCAACTATTGCATCCTTTTTTTTCTCTTTTACTCGACAATTGGAAATTGCTGTTCTCATGTTATCTAGTCTAGACACTGAGTTTTCTCCTGCCTGATCCCAGGTGGAGTTCAATGAGGAAGGGAAAGTTATTGGTGTTACATCTGAAGGTGAAACTGCTAAATGCACGAAAGTTGTTTGTGACCCTTCTTACTTGCCCAACAAGGTAAATTGGGTGATTCTTCTGAGTTTGCATAGAATTTGAGGTCCTTAGATTATCTTTGATAAGAAAGTAAACGTTTTGATGAATGAAAGTGCAAATAAGATGGACGACGAGTCTTCTGGAATTAAACAGAGTGAAGAAGCTGCAGATAGATTGATATTATAATCCCATCATACATATTGGTGGGATCAATATATTACCTCTACTGTTTGGAAATGCAAATGCTTCTATTAAATTGTTGGCTCGTGTATCTTCGCGTTTCTTCTATGTCAAGCTTGATGGGTTAAGTACAATGCTGTTATCTTGTACTTAAACTAAAGATTTGAAGTGTTTCAACAGGTCAGAAAGGTTGGTAAGGTTGCAAGGGCTATCGCCATAATGAGCCACCCGATCCCAAACACAAATGATTGTCATTCAGTGCAGGTTATCTTGCCTCAAAAGCAGTTGGGTCGCAGATCAGATATGTAAGTTTTCCTATAAACTGCAAGTAATGCTCTCATTTCTGTGATAATGTTGCTGTTCTCTTGAGTAAGTAGAACCGGAAATATTATTATTATTATATTTCTTATTCCCTTTTTTAGTTTTTCTTTTTATCATTCATTTGAGAGGGCCTTACTGGGTTAAAAGAACCAAGTAATCAAGATGTTCAATTGTCAGGAATAGTTATTGTTCTCTGTGTAGAATATGCTTAACAAGTCTGATTAGTTGAGCACTTGAGCATATGGACATATCATGGCTCTGTAAAGTCTGGACACCTCATAAACTCTTTGACTCCTATCTGAGGGTATGCTCAGTCTGATGTGATATTTTTTTTTCCTACTCAACATGGCTAGTTGGTAAGGTTTTTCTCAGTATAGATCTACCAACATACTTCCATGAATAGCTTGTTTTGTCCATGATAAAGAAACGTCTTTCTATATGTTTAAGGAAGATTGAAATTGTATAATTTGTGCGACACTAAAATGATAAATGGGCCCTATTTGTTTTAATTATGCTGTACTAGGGGTTTTTCATTTAGTCTGACTGTTAAAAGAGGTCCATGACAACATTTGTGTTATGCGTAAGTTTGTCCTACTACAACTACATGGCCAAAGTGCCTACGAAAAAAAAGAAGGTAAAGGTTGGCAAGTAGAAGAGGCCTTTTGGGATCTTATATACCGTAGACTATGACTCTTCTTCTCTCTCTGTCTCTCTCTCTCTCTCTCTCTCTCTGTATTATATTTCTTCAGGCTGCAGTCTGATGTTTTAATGAATGAAACAGGTATCTTTTCTGTTCCTCTTATTCTCACAATGTTGCTCCGAAGGGAAAGTTTATTGCGTTTGTGTCAACGGAAGCGGAAACTGATAATCCACAGACTGAGCTAAAGCCAGGAATTGACCTTTTAGGGCCTGTTGAAGAGATATTTTTTGATATATATGACAGATATGAGCCGGTCAATGAACCCGTTTTGGACAATTGCTTTATATCAACTGTGAGTCATGTTCAAGCCTTGGTTTCTATTTTCAAGTTTTATAAATGATGTACACTTGAGGAGTGCCTTTTAATGATCCACAGAGTTATGATGCAACAACACACTTTGAGTCCACTGTCATGGATGTGCTCAACATGTATACCTTGATAACAGGGAAGGTAAGAAATTCAATCATACTAGGGTGAATCAGTTCAGATGTGTTTTCCCGTCATTTAAATTCAAATGGAAATGCTTTACTACGCTAACTACTTTTGATTAACAAGCCCTTCTTTCTTTTCACTGGTGTCCGAGTGTGTTTTCTATCTAACAAGGGTTTAACTAGTTACCTGGAATGCTTGATCAGGTTCTTGATCTCAGTGTGGACCTAAGTGCTGCCAGTGCTGCAGAAGAATGAGTGAAGCTGCCTGTTCTGTTTGCAGCTACAATAGTCTTTTGTTCCAAGTACTGTGTGCTGGGCCCAGGTGGGGACTCTGGGGCTTTTTACTTTTAATCATAGACTCGTATGTAATGTAATGTTGGTTTCTGTTATTTAACATCCTTTGAAAGAAAAAGAAAAAAACTTGTACTGGAAAACATTTCTAGATTTGAACATGCACTTGTGGCAACTTTTCGGTTGTGGTTGTGTGGGGGCATTTAGATTTATGTGTCATATGGCATATACTCTCAAGAGATTTGTTACTTTCTCTCTGTCTAGGCTTGGCCTGCCCTTTGTTTTCTACTGAAGAAAAAAGCAAAGATATCCTGGGACTGTGTGTTCTAATATGTGGTATGAACTATGAAGTCATTCCATTAAGGATGTCTTCCAGAGGTTTACATTTAGGGTCGTATGCATGAGAAATTAGCACAACTAGAAAGGTTTTGCCTGTATGTTGCGTAACAAGCTGTGATATGCATTAGTTATTGATCACTAATAAACTTCCCAAGTAATCTTGTTCTCACTAATAAACTTCGAGAAGTAGCCTAGGAGCCACGGTGGCAGTAGTAATGGTTGTTATAATTGTGTTCTTGACTTTACATTACTGCTGACTGTATTGTTCTAAGAACAAAGTATGTTTGATCATAACATGCGTAGAACAAAATCCACAAGAAAATTAAGCAGCTCGCCGGTAGTGTATAGCTCTACAATACATGTTTAAAGGGCCAACTTACAAGAAAAACGGGCAGAGAGAAGGAAAGACAATTGTGCCATGGGAGAGGAAGAAGTGGCAAGGAGAACATAAATGAAAGGTTACTCGCATGTAGCTGCTTCTGGTTCCATCAAATGATTTTCAATCGATCATTCAGATGTTTTGGTGGATCCATCGATTGAATTTTTATACATGATCATTGGCGGGTGGCTGTTGATGAGGCTGAATTTCCCCCGCATGAACGGAAACTTGAGCCAATTCAAGTTTCCCCGATGTTGTGTTGGACACAGAAGTTGCCTCTTCTTTGTGCAATTTGTATTTGCTGCTATGACTGACTTTGCTAGAACCACTACTACTGCCATTGCCATTAGTAGCTGCCTTCCTCAAAGCCGCCTGGTGTTTTTTTGCCGATTTAGCCCACCCAACAAGTCCCTCTTGTACGTGTTCGTCGAATATTGCCTTCTTATAAGATGTTCCCATCTAACTCAATACACACAGGTACTCGATCATTAATAGCTACATACGTCTCTCTAAAATCTTCGAGGCTAATTATAAGTTCATTTATATATCCTTCAACATTACTCACCTGTGTGACAATTGCGTACAGTGGCAACGTACTGTAGCTGCAGACGAACTGGACAAATGCTCTGAGAATGGATATGATTCCCCATACATATATTAAGAAGAGAACAATAAACGTATCAGATCGAAATAGTTAATATGTATATATGTACACCATCTACAAACACACATCTTGACAAGTATTAGTAGCTTACCCGATTACAAGTCTTGGGATAACGTAACCAATTTTCCCCATCATGCAGGAATCAAATTTATATTGAATCTGCATGCAAGAGATCCATGGATCAATAACTCTAATACTAATCAGTACGTTATTATATACGTAAGTATAGATGTCATGCAGTTATATACCCATATCCAGAAGAAAAGTGCGAGTTCAAAAGAATTTTGGAACAAGATGATATGAATGAGTAAGAGAACTAATCGAGGCCTGTGGAACCAGAAGTGATCGTCTGAAGGTTGAACCACCAAGTCTCCTTCTACTGCAATGTGCTTCTCGGCAACATCATGGGCTAACTGGATTATTACATGCTCCAACTTGGTGCCAACAGCAAGTAAAAGCTGTATGTACGAGAGACGACAATTAGCAAGTAATTACCTTAATTATTTAGAGAAAAGATGTAATGTGTGCAAAGAGGGTGTGGCTTTTTAATAGTAGGGTATATCATTGATAAATTGTAAGTCGTAATTAAGCATATCTGTACTGTGCGTACGTGGTAGTGTAGTACGGAAACGTATCTATACAAATACAACACTCATGTAATAGTCAATAATCAGATTGGCATGCCTGCAGTTGAAGTAGAATAAGTGGTTTTAGAAAGCTTACAATGAACGGAACGAATGCTATCCAGAAATAGGCATGCCAACCTGTACGTATAAGATTGACATATGTGATATATGTTTAGTAACATATCTTAACGTACTAATTAGCTGCATGGTTTTGAAATCCCAGCTCTACGCAGGTTACAATCACGGATAAGATATATAGGTAGCTTACCAGCGACATTCAGCAACAAGAAAACAACTACAAATATCCAGAGGTACCAACTGAAAATCATTGTTAAAGAGTCAAAATAAAGCTAGTAATTAACTATGAGCGATTAGCTAGCTAGCAGCAGAGCAGCTAATTAAGAAATGGGAGAAATTAAGGGTAATCTATGATTATGAATATATCCATAATCTGAGCTAATATTGTAACGGATCACCTTATTCCAACGACTCTCTTGAAATCTGCCTCGAGGGCACGTACCATGTACTTGTGGAAATTAAAATTTGGATTTCCCTTGCAATGTGTCTGCATGAAAATATACACAGAACATGAAGTTTCTTCACGAAACAAATATGCAAGAATTAGAAAGGGCAACAAAGAAGCAAGAATTAGAAATAACAGCTAGCAACTAATTTATTTGTATGGCTTACCTTGATGAAGCCTAGTCGCATTGTCATATAATCTGTTTTGGTCACAGACCCGTAAAATTGCTTGAAAAATGCAATCTGAAAAAGGAGCAGGGTAGGAGGAAGATAATTAATCATGAATTGTATGTGTCCAGCACCACATAATGAAGGTCCCGTAATGGGATTTGTATTTTTCTCAAAATTAATGTATAGATAAGAAATCGTTTAACTAATGAGATTTAATTAAATGCAATCAAGCGTAATGATACAGCGTTTCCACCAGGAGATCTCTTCCACCAGTTCGTAGTGATCGAATCGCATAATGCTCGTTTCAACGATTATGAATTTGTGATCGAGCTTACAAGGTCTAATTCTTTCACTAATATATACATATATATATATAGATATTTCCCAAGCTAAATTGAAATGCATTTTGAACCTATTAAGAAGGCCATTGTGGTGCCAACTTTGGAGGTTCCTGGTCTGCATTTATCAGATACGCATTAGAGCCGTCTCAAGGCTATCTATAAGATCGATCTATCAGCTATCCAGTTTATTACTGATGAATGGAAAACTAATTATGTGATGAAAAAGAGACGCGTGCCGCCCGTAGTAGTTGCTCATAATCATAATCAATGAGATTGAGTACTCGATTGATCATTAGCTATATCCTTTAGCTAAACTTACTGATTTTGATTTTTTTTTTTTTTTTTCGGAAAACGGTCAGGTTACTTTCTGCTGAGTTTTAATAATAATAACTAATTAGTAGCTAATTGCAAGCGACTAAATTACTAGCATGACTCACCAACCAACCCAAAAAAGCTTGATTCTTTCCAATACCCAGAAAACGACCCCTGATAAATTCATGGTCTTGGACGGCAGTGAACTTCTCTGTCAAAACTGCAAGAGCGTTTATACAACATTATTCATATGCATATGTACACGAGCATATACTGTAGATCGAGGAGCGTTTATACCTTCTTCTGGATTGTACTCTTTTCTCACTATAGAATCTTCCCATTGCTTCCATTCACGTATCTACTCCGTTAGATTGAAATACCACAGGTTAATTACACGTCATTTATATCAGTGTGTGTTTATATACGTAACAATAATAAAGAAACAAAACACATGCGTTTTCGATCAAAAGCACAGGCAAGCTATATATCTAGCAGTCAAAGAATTCTTGGTGACATATATAAATATAAACGATAATAAAGCTAGGGCTTCAGAAGGTACCTTAATTCCTCCAAAAATAATGGTTAGAGCACAGAACGTTACATGCACCACAGCTAGCACAAATATGAAAATATGTAGATGATGCAACGCAGTCGTGGATAGCAACGGGACCTTCCCCTGCATAAATTAATCAGATCAGTATTCAGAACTAAAATTTACCTCAATATTCCAAGTTAGCACTTAATTTGAAACGTCCAGCTGATTTTTCAAACTGTGATAGATGTGACGTCGCACATAATAGATCGTTTCCGGTTGGCTACTTCTTTAAAATCAACAAGGGTGTCAAAAGTCGCACAAAAAATTCAATAATGGAGCGAGTACGTTAATTGGTTGAACAATACTGATAACTTCACAATAATACAGAAATTTAATATCAATATATAGGACTTACACATTGACCTAATCAATTACTACCTCTGAACAGGTGCCGGTGGAACCGGATTTAGAGGTCTCGGCGTCATCTGCAAGAAGCCGACGGGCAGTCCCGGCTGGAAAAAGCAGCAGATGCCGAGAATAGTAGTTACTAGTGAAGAAGCTGCTGGTCTGGAAATGGGCAGTCGTTGACGTTGACTCCGACTCTGCTTCATTACAAGGCAGCCAATGACTGGCCAGTTTCTTTGATATGCAGATCTTTTCTATAGGTCCTTGGAGCACCGTCAGCAGGAGTGATATAAACCCCAAAAGCATCAACTCTGCATATATATATATATATATATATATATATATATCACAATCAATCATCATAACTGATTAAGTAGCTAGGTATTCTTCAAACTCTCAATTCAGACCATTCAAAAAAAGAGAGAGAAAAGCGCGCTAGAAATAAAAGATTTAGAGGAGCACCTTCTTTGATCTTCTGCAAGGCCTCGAAGAGAGGTTTCTGGTTCTTTCTCTTGAGATACTGTACGAAGTGAAGGAAAACTTGTATAGTTAAAACATATATAAAAATTAAGCTAGAGATCGATCGTAGAGATTAATTTGAGAGCGGCACGGTGGAGCTATGAGATGGAGGTAGCTAGACATGCCTTGCCAGTGTAGTGAAGTAATCTCTCGACAGCTAAAGATATGAAGACTATAACAGAACACACAAAAGCCACCACCCATGTCGGTGTGTACTCCAATGTTGCCCCTCCTGCCATGATCGATCTTGTGTCGCCGGCGAGGATGTGGTGCGAGAGTGGCTGCCGGTACTGTTGGTCCTGCCTGCCTAGAAAGCACCAGAGATCGACTAGTACTCTGGTCGCTACCACTGCATGCTCTTTCTATCTGTCGATCTCTCCGTTGATCGATATATTTATAGCTAGTCCGTTTAATATTTGCTCTGTTTAATTACTGATATATTTTATGATTAAAACATGATGGAAGAAGGCTGAAAAAGACGTGGACGACGACGCCGGCCGATCGACGGGAAACGAGAAGAAGAATATGATATATGTAGAAGGACTTGGACCAAAATGATAGAAATGCTAGAATAATTAATATATGTTTGTGGTTCAAGTCGTGGCTGCGGTTGTGTGGCTGGTAGGGTTTATTAGGGCGCAGTCTTAATCTTGACGTACTGAGTCAGCTGTGAGTATTAATTCATCTGAAAATTAAGATAGAATAGAAATTGAATTTGGTGAATTGAAGTTCATTGATACAGAATCATTGAATATATAGACAGAAAAGGGAAAGTAAATTGCAGAAGGGGAATATATTGTAGGATGTTTTGTTGACTCACAGTCGCGGCCGGGCAATATAAGCCTGGCAAGCAGCAACCTAGCTACCTGCTTTCGGGACTTTTTCCAAGTCGTTTTACATGCACTAGCTACGTCTTGATGCTAATTGATATCAGCAACTTAAATGGAACGAGTTGGTCGATTGAACAATCTGCTATATATATACCACGTACAGCGCACGATGGTTTTTAGGCTTCTAGTAAGTGTAAAACAAGACGCGGCATATCATATGATACGTGAACAAGGTGGCTGCCAAATTAAGATGCTTCAATCTGCGCGCATCTGCCTGCAACCATACTACCTGGTCAACACAAACATGCGACGACTATTACCATATAGGCCAATAACTTGGTGTACTAATTTCAATTAGCTGTAAATTACGCGTTTACATGCATGTTTAATTTGTTTGTTTGTTGTAATTTGTAGATTGAAATCTTTACCATTATAAAGCCAAGCTCAAAACTTTACGAAATGTTGTCTTACCTATAATAACATTGAAACAAACACATCATGTCTATGTCTTACTAGAGTAAATTAGTAAACCAAACAAGATACAGTTATATGGATAATAATCAATTTTATTGGGTAAAAGTTGAAAAATGAACGTGGGAAATTTTCCTTTCCCCACTAGCTAACTTCTCAAAACAACAAAACAAAGCTATAGATGAGAAAAAAATAAAAAATTATTCTGACCTAGCGGCTATGCTAGTGTTTTAGTAGATATACATGCAAACACGAAAATATCTGCGACAAATAACAGAACAACACGTATACAAAGAATAATATAATTTTATCAATACGAATGCGGGTTACATTCTTTGTGAACTCCTCTGATTCTATCTCCGAATATAGGTTTAACTCAAGGGTGACAAACACTTGTTCTTGAGGGTTACGCGGGTTGATCACGTAACGAGTATTTGAGATTTGGATTTGGTGAAGAACTGGCTGTTTGGGGAGCTTGATAGTTCTTCAAGAGTTTTGGGAGACTTCTGAGCTCGCGGAGTAATTTCTCTCTCTCTAGTTCGCTGCCTTGTTTATGCTCCCTTCCTCTCGGTATGAGAGGGGGTATTTATAGTGTTAACATGCCTCCACTTATGACATGTAATAAAGATTTTGAATCAATAATATTTCCTTAATGATAATAATCAAATCAATAAATCTTGACTGATTGATTTACTTGCCAATTTTAACATAATCAAATCAATCAAATCTTAAGATTTAGATATGCCCAGATCGTTTTGGATTGAATGTCATGTTTTGACCAAGATATTTAGTAAGGGGCGGGCCATCTCGCGGATATGGAAGGAATGATGCGAGGAACCTTGATTTCCAAGCAAAAGGTGATTTCTGGTCCCACCTCGCAGACGACTTATCTTGAATGTACATCTCCGCATGCATGCGAACTCTGCCCTCTAGCTCATTCATGAAATTCCCTATGCGGGGCCGTCTCACCTCGCCTTTATGTAAATCTACGCGCGCGAAGTCATTTCGCCTCGCCTTCAAGTATATTTATGCGCGTGAAGTCGTTTCGCCTCGTCTCTGTTTACTTCTACGCGAAGTCCGTTTCGCCTCGCCTTTGTTTACTTCTATGCAAAGTCTGTTTCACCTCGCCTTCGTTTATCTCTACGCGAAGTTCTTTTCGTCTCGCCTCTGTTTACTTCTACGCGAAGTCCCTTTCACCTCGCCTTCGTTTTATCTCTACGCGAAGTTCAGTTCGCCTCGCCTTCATTTATTTCTATGCGAAGTCCAGTTCGCCTCGCTTTCATTTATTTTTACGTGAAGTGCAGTTCGCATGCGAACTCTACTATCTAGCTCGCCTGACCCGTGACAAACCATCACCAATTATTTTTGGGGATGTCCGACTTCTTTGTTTTGATAATTAATTTAATTTAATTGATATCTGATCATCAATCGACACTTGATAATTTATTTCAACCAGGGTTTAAGTTTTGTTGTCGGCCTACCATTTCCACGTTGCCACGTGTCATTTCAGACAGCTTTTACAATTTTGTCAACTCACGAGCCACGTATTTGCTTGGTTTATTCAACGACCATTATTATCGTTAAATTTTATATCTACAATACTCTTCTAAAAATTTCACTAGATCCATGGCGTTCCTTATTGCATCTTTGGTTACGGCTATTGAGGTCGCGTCCTCTCGACTCTTACTCATCGATTCTTCTCGTCTCAAGTTGGGGTGAGGAGAGGAGTGATTGTGCAAGATGACTATTCATATAAGCAATTGCACCCATGAATGGAAGGCAATTGCTGATTTGCTAATCAAATTGGTATTGTTAATTCACTATTTATTGAAAATCCACATGTCTAAATATGATTGAAACGTAGGACCACGTCAAACTGTCAAGTAGTTCTCCCGTAACATTTAAAAATTTCTCCAAAAATAGATAGAGGGCTCATTCGACCGCGTCTTAGTCGGGCAATAAGCCATGTGCTGGATTAATTTTGGGCCGATTAAGAGGCCAGACTTGCCTGTTGCGGTACACTTGTTTTAGTAAGTAAAATGTAATTTTTTACTAAAAAAAACCATTTTCTTATTTACATTTGTTATTTGTTATTTGTTATTAAGGAAGAGTCTTTGGCTCTTTGCTAGAGAGACGCTAGTAAAAGTAAGTAGACGAACCGCGTCTCCCGTCGCAGCCACGATTTATCGTTATCCTCCGACTCCAGTCCTCAGTACTTAACTCTCCTCCCAAAATCAACGGTTGCCGAAGGCCGCGGTTCTTAGTGCGATGCCTGCTATGAAGAAGGTGATTTCTCCTTTCTTTCTTGTTCTTTTCATCAATTCGCGACTCAACTAGTCAACTCGGATCCATAAATTTTTCCAGTTTTATTTCTTGATCCGAATGAAACTGATAATGTGACTTCATCTTTTCAATTTCTGTTATCTTTACTCGGATCTTCCTTTTCCAATATGCCTTCTGGCTGGTTCGTTATTATTGATTGAATTCTGATAAAATAATTCTAGATAATCTTGACAGAGTTTTGGTTTCCTTCTTGTTAGTGTTCGTGTGGCTTTGATCGGATATTAGAGTAGCTGTTTGCTAAGTAATGGTTGCTATACTGCTAGTATTTACTCCATTTTTCTTTTATGCTTATGAATTTTTGTGTTTTGTGCTCATCAGCATTCTGAGCGCAGTCACATTGGGAATGTATTCAACAAGTTGCTGAAGCAGATTGGAAGTCCTGTGGATTTTGAACTTCCAGATTGGCTCAATAAATGGAAACCGATGAACTACACTTTTATAAAGCGCAGTATCCTTTTATCTATGCAAGTTAATTTTTTACTCAACAGATCTATCATTTTTGTTTGGAACTTCACTGCAACTCAATGATTCGAGGCACTTTCTGCATATTTTTCTGATTTCTTGTTTAAAAGCATCCCTCTGATAGTCTTACTTAACTCATAAGTTCAACTGTATTGGTGCGTACTGTTTATGAAACACTCCATCTGCATTTCCATTTTATACATTAATCCATATTGAAGTACTTTCACTTCAGTTCTCTCTCTACTTTTTTAGTTTCTTTGACAATTTAAGATATATATCTCACTAAGAAGATTAAAAGACGACTTGAGGATGATGGAATATTCTGCTCATGTGGCCCATCATCACCAGGGTCTCCGAGTGTTTGTGGTAGAGATTGCCACTGTGGGTAAGGAAAATCTTGGTCAACAATGTCTATATACTTTGATGTTTCAACATGAATCCTCAAATATAGTCTCTCTACCTAATGTCAGATTTTTTAACTCTCATTTTGATATAAAGTTTGCTTACATGTAGTAAGTTCTGCTCATCTTTAGTCTTGGGCAGTGGTCCACTCTCTAGTGAGTGGTGCTTGTCTTTTGGACATTGCCTCTCACCAAGGTAGTATAGCTATTAGGCAGTGTCGGAATGCTTTCTTATTGAGAAATGCACACATCTACATTAATAGAGTGATGCACTTTGTGGGTCTCTTATTCTTATTTATTTAGTCTCTTTGTTGCATGTAATTAATGGATGAAGTAAGCATACGATACCTGTCTACTTAATCTCAGGCCTGAAACTTATGAATGTTCGCAGATTTAGGAAAAGATCCTCATTTTTCTATGTGATAGTATAGTTCACATTCAGGCTGAAATAAGTTGATTGTATTATTCTGCAGGATGCTACTGTCTAGCTGTTCCTCAGGCTGTAAATGTGGAAGTTCATGTCTGAACAAACCATTCCAGCACCGGCCTGTGAAGAAGATGAAGCTGGTCAAGGTATCTGTTTTATGTTGAAGTAATTAGATTGTGATACATTTTCTGAAAAGGGAATAATTCATATAAAGAAAGATTGCATAGATCGGAGAGTTCAACCATGGTAGTCTTCATTTTAAACATACAAACTAACGTTGAAGGATAAGAAGTTCTTTTTGTAAATAAATGACTGTCTGATCAAACGTTGGTCTCTTATGTTGGTGGATCTTTATTAAAACCCTTGCTTCCTGGGCAACTGATTAGGTGCTATGCCTTTTCAAAAAAGAAAAAAGAATAGAAATTAGGTGCTCTGCTACTACATTTGACTATTTGAACAATACTCATCCAGGATCTTCTGTGATAAACTTTTGAATATGAGAAGATTGATTATGGGCAAACCTATTTTCCACATAAGGGATTGACTGGGCTATTGCTTGTTGTGTTGCTTTGTTATAAATTTATCAATGGATAGTTTGTTCTATAACTTCTCTTCATTCTTAGTCACTTTTTGTATCCTGAGTTAAAGTAAGGTCTTTATTGTAGACTGAGAAATGTGGTTCTGGAATTGTGGCGGATGAAGACGTTAAGCAAGGAGAATTTGTGATAGAATACGTTGGAGAAGGTAACTATTATCTTAGTCATTTTTGCTTTCTCTTTGGGTAAACGTAGCTTGTTTTGTAGTTGAAAGTTATTAACCAATGCAGTTTCTTTCTTACAGTTATTGATGACAAAACATGTGAGGAAAGGCTCTGGAATATGAAACACCGTGGAGAAACAAACTTTTACTTATGTGAAATCAATCGAGATATGGTTATTGATGCCACGTACAAGGGAAACAAATCAAGATACATAAACCATAGCTGTTGTCCCAATACTGAGATGCAAAAATGGTCTTCTACTTGGCCTTCATACTGATTTAAACATTGTAATAGTTATATCATATCTTACATGACTTTTTGGCTATTGTTTTGTGAAGGATAATCGATGGTGAAACAAGAATAGGAATTTTTGCAACTTGCGACATAAAAAGGGGCGATCACCTCACCTATGATTATCAGTATGGACACCTACATAACCTTTGATTGAGTACTTCGATTAACTGTTGCATCTTTGGTTGAGAATCATATGTAAAAAATCATCAACTTGGATTTCGATTGTTTATAAATCTACTAGCTGTTACCTTTATATCACAGTCCAGTCTAACAATTTCAGCAGGTTCGTTCAATTTGGTGCAGATCAAGATTGCCATTGTGGTGCTGTTGGTTGTCGTGAAAAACTTGGTGTCCGACCTACCAAACCGAAGATGTCATCAGTTGCTGCATTGAAAATAGTAGCATGCCAGGTGGCAGTGTCCTCTCCCAAAGTAAAAGGAATGTTCTCTGCAAAAGATGTAAGTGTTGGTTTGCTTGTCGTTCTTCCAAATATTTTGGTCAATTATTTAACGGTTGTCTAATTATTGGTAGTATTCTCTTCCATAAAGGTCTTGTAATAAATGGTCTAAAGGGCATGCATGCGTTTATAATACGTGCTAAATTTGTGTTTAACTACTATGTTCTGCTGTGTGTGGGCATGCTAATGGCTAGTGTTTACTTCACACACGTTTGTAGATATAGAGTAATTACTTTGATGTGTTTAGGCACATGGTTTGGATCTTTCCAAATTGAATATACTTGATGAGATGACAAGATAGGAATACAGTCTAGACATTTCACAGAACTATTGTGATATGTGCTTTGAAACAAAGAAGAGGAAGGTAGAAACAATAGCGTGACACATACATTCTTTGATTTCTAAGTTAGTACTTAAAGTTCAGTTAGAATTTATCGAACGAGCCTCGCTTGAATTTTTTAAATACCAATAACTAAAAGCATAAAAATTGTAAGACGATGCTGGTAACTTGAGAGGTGACATTAGTATTTCTATTTAATGCATTTTTGGCTTTGTTAAGTTTTTGTTGCTGAAATGTCTTTTTTGTTTATTTATTTTATTTTATTTTTTTAAATATTTATTTTTTATTTTTCATTTGTGTGTGTGTGCGTGCATGATATGTTTTTGCAAATTTGGACTAATTGTGGGACTCTTTTCTGGTAAAGGTTTATCCAAATGGTGGTTTTCCTATAGGTGAGCTTTCCTCTATAACGGTAGTGTTTGCATAAAGTACATTATCAATATTGTCCGCTATTGTAGTGATTCAATGTTTCTGAAAAATAATGTCTGAACTCTTGTAACACGTTTTATCTTTTCTTTTAGGAAGTTCTCAACCTATCTGTAAGGACCATAGCCAAGGTGGTACTGCTTGTAATTGCATTGATGAAGTGATACGAATACGTCGTCCCATAAATGAGAGGTAATTTCAGGATGTCTAATAACCATACATTCTTAGGAATTGTTGTGCAATACCAGGAATTAGTAGTGTAAAACTGGTTCTACTCCTGGTTTTAGTCTCTCACTTCCAAAAGATGGCTGTGATTTCTTGTGAGCCCTTTGGTGCTTTCTAAGATTTCCTATCCTTTCTGTGGACGAGTTTGGTCCTTGTAATTTATGTCAGTTTTCATTTGATTCTCTGTTGTCATGTTGGTCTCACAGACAGTACTGCAGGGACCAAAGTCTAACCTAATCAAAATTAATGAGCATTATAAATGGCACTCACCATGCGCATAAGCCTCAAGTGACTATTCTGTCTTCAGAAAAAAAAAAAAACAAAATTCCTATTGATTGCTACTGTTAGCTAATTACAAGGCTAGAACTACAAAGTATGTGAAAGTGACCCAAACTAGAGGGTGCAGATGTATTTTCTCTTTAGTTCTTTCATATCAGATCAGTCTCTTGGTTTCCACACAATTGTGAGTTATTGGAAGTTATTTTGGCTTGTTCACAAATCCCAACTTTGTTATAACAAGGAACCATACATGGCCCTATGTGCTGTTAACTTAGTGCTTTGTCATATCAGAGCTTGTTCTTGCTTGGCTTACTTTAGTTAATTTACAAATTTAAGTAGCGTTAGAGGATCAAAAGTGATTAATGGTCGACTTAAATGTTGCTTTGTCACTTTCCTCTTGTTAAGGAACACTTACGTATTTTTTATGTATGATAATAATAATCTTGGTAATAGTATCTTATTTTTTAAATATGACTGATATTCTTCGCCTACGTGTTGGCCACAGTTGAAATAGAATAAATAATACCTGTGCTTGCTGAAATCATGGGTATAGTATAGTGGTCTTGGGAAATTTTTGATAAACAACCATACAAGGGGCCAAAATTGGAAAACAAAAATTGTATTTGTTTTCCACATATACAGGGGCAACAGTTGTTAAAGTCTGGGTTCTTGAAAAACTTATATGAAATCTGTAGGAGTGATACTGGGTATCATATCCCTGCTGTGGTGTCCGGCGTTCGAACTTTGGCTCAGGGATGCTAGTGTACTTCTGGCTAGATCAACAGAAGTTAACAGTGTCAATGTTTTGTTATGGCTCTCACAGACACCTATTGACCTCAAACAGATATTTACAAACTTTCATTGACTTATTTTCCATCGGAAAAGACTAGGTGAACTGAAGTCCTGCAGTTCACTTCTGAGTGTGTTAAAGTTATAATGACTCATTAACTGCTACTTTACATTTTAATTTCTTTCATAGGAGATTTCAGTCAAGTTTCAGTTTGCATTTGTCTTGTTGTAAAAGAATTTCATTTGCTCAGTAGTTCTTTTTTTATGTTTATACATTGCAGGTCATTCGGGGTCATCAAACGGTTTGATAATCATTCCAAAAAACATGCGGTAAGAGCTGTTGATCTTTGTAGATAAACTCCACAGTCATGTCATGTGTATGGTATTGTAAACTTAACAATTTGGAAATGGGCATGTGTATTTGGTCTCAGAGTATGTTTGAAGATGGATATGTGTTTTTGGTTGCAGATCATGTTTGAAGATGGTGGAATTGAAATCCTGGACATGTCGAAAGAAGAATGGGAATTTGTAACGTTGTGATAGCATGATGAGGTAAGTACATAATTTCTTTTTAACACTCATACATATAGATAACATAATATATATATATATATATATATTGTCTTTCTCAGGTAAGGATGCACTTATTTATTCTTACGGTGCGGATTTTCACTTTAGACTCACTTTTTAATCGAATTTTCACATCTCCATCATTTAGTCTTTAGATACTAATGTATAGATCATCTCTACAAATTTCAGCCAATTTGGTTATCATTAAGGCACTCAAAACTGCGTTTTTCTGTTATAAACATGAACGGTTCAAGATCGACAAAATTATGTTCATCCATCGGTTTAAGTTCCACCATTCATATCTTGAAGTAGAAATGGAGTTGTCATTACTTTGTTTTATTTTCATGGAGAGGTTGCAGTACTTATTTGCCACTGTGCAATGGGCCTTTCATGTTCCATTATTTGTTTTACATTACTGCTACTTGAAAGCCGAAAAGCAGTGTCTTGAACTATTGCTCATTTCTTTTCTGCATTACTACTTTCTTTCTGCAATGTTTGATTATATCTTTACTCTGGGATTGTTTTAATGGTTGAAGGATTATGTTCAAGCAAAGATGACTTGTGGTCGTCAGCAATTGTAACATGTAGAACAGTAAGTGCAGCCCTTTATGAGCCATCATGACTAAAAATTGCATTAAAGCGAATGCACGACTAGGTGACTAATATTTACCATTGTTCTGCCGCAGGGTCAGTAACCGGTAAAGTTAGTAACACTCGATTTACATTTCTACTGCTGTTCGATTAACCAAGGATCAATTCTTTGCAATGCATGTTGTAACAAATGTATGGGTGCACGTTTATATTCCAAACCATCCCCCTCCCCAAAGGAAAAAAAAAATGTACCGTATCAAATATATTCCCTTTTTTTCTTTCAAAGTTCAAGTGTAAACTGTTATTGTATAGTTGTATAAGCACACGGGGAATCAGTGGCTGGTGAAAACTATTTGGCTGGATAGACTGGAATAAGGTTATCCACTTATCCCTGCTTGTGAAAGGCAAGTTGAGAAGGACGAAGTGACATCAGCGTTTGCTATGTTATAATTTCTATTTTTTATTTTTTATTTTCATGAAGAAAATTGTCAAAGAAAAAAGGCTGAGTGGGCCGAGAATGGGTGAGTGGTGAGGAGCGAGTGGATGGTAGTAGGTATATGGTAGGTCTATTGTCACCAACCCAATCCAATTAGAAAAAAAAATAGAAAAAGGCATTTCACCATTTTTCGGGGTGCAGCGGGACCCTCTGGGGGTAGAGAAGGATGTGACAAATTTAGGGACCGGATCCTATATGTAAAACACGCAGATAATTGTATGAAGTAAAATATATAAAGCTGGCATTCCAATCCAATAATTGTTTGAAGTAAAACCCATGGGTTTATATACCCACCCAAAGTGTTTGTGGGTAAATACTCAGTGGGTAATACCTGTTATATTATGTGTTGAGTTTGGGTAATTACTTACTCATTTTTAAATGGGTAAAACTCTTACTCATTCATTATCCATTATGTATTTTATTATCTTATTATCAAAACACAAAAATAAAATTCTTCAACTCAATGAGCAATGAAATCCGATTTTCTCACAAAAGAATAATTAACCATGGGTACCCATACCGTGAGTTTTAATGTCAACCTTAAAAATATAGTGTGCATCCAATTTCAAATTCAATTTGGTTTTTCACCAAAAATATTAATAGACAGGCGATTAAGAACACTAATTCTGATCTAGCATAATCATTCTCCACGTCTTCTTTCTGTGTTTCTACCGTAAATCTAAAATCGAACCCATTATGAAGAATGAAAAGATGTGTGAATCAATGACAACGAAGACAAGCCAAGAGAAGGCCATATCGTTGTGGCCGGCGGTGACAGTGACAGTGACGCAACTTCGACAGTGGATGTGGAGGAGGTCCAGTTAATTGGAGTGAAAGAAGATGGATAATGAGATGATCGATTTTAATCTTGCATATGTAATAATGTTCATACTGTGAAAACGTTTATTCATATTTATTAGGATGCATGTATTTGTATCCTAGTGTAATCCAATTATCTTCTTCAAAAGAAAAAGAGTATTATTCCTATTGCAACACTTTTACCTTGGGTAAGAATGGTGACGTAAAGAAGGAACCGGGCCGTGGTTGGTGTAACTATTCGGGGTTGGTACGATACGAGGATGTATATAAATACATAAAAAAAAGGGAGGGAGATGGCACCACCAGTTTGTTCCTTTTGGATCTGAATCCAAAAAAATATCCGAGAGAGCGGAGAGGAGGCGACGTCGTGTGGTGTCGGTGAGTGTGAGCTGTAGTAGTGTGTAGGTCCTAGTCTCCAGTCTCATCTTAAATACAGGGAGTGAGGAGTGTTGGGCTGAAAAAAGAAAAAGAAAAATGAAGGTGATCGACAAAATCCTTGAGGCATCGGCGGATGAGAAGAAGGTGGTGTTCTCGTTCGAGTTCTTCCCTCCGAAGACGGCGGATGGGGTGGAGAACCTGCTGGAGAGGATGGATCGGATGGTGGCTCACAATCCGGCCTTCTGTGACATCACTTGGGGCGCCGGTGGCTCCACCGCCGATCTGACTCTTGACATCGCCAACAAAATGCAGAACGTCATCTGCGTGGAGAGCATGATGCATCTCACCTGCACCAACATGCCCGTGGACAAGATCGACCACGCCCTCCAGACCATCAAGTCCAACGGCCTCCAGAACGTTCTTGCTCTCCGCGGCGATCCACCCCACGGCCAGGACAAGTTTGTTCAGATCCAAGGCGGCTTTGCCTGCGCCCTCGACCTGGTACCGTTTCTTCTTGCCTTTGCTTTTGCTAATTATGACTCTTGCTAATCAATTATGACTCTTGCTAATTGTTCCTCAGGTCACTCATATCAGAGCCACGTATGGCGACTACTTTGGTATCACTGTTGCTGGTTATCCAGGTAATTTTTTTCTTCTGATCTAACTAGAGCCTCACCAATGCCAATGGTCAATGAACGTAACGTGTCTCCTCTCTTGATTTTATACAGAGGCACATCCAGATGCCATTGAAGCCAATGGCCTTGCCACTCCAGAATCCTATCAAAGTGAACTCGCTTATCTCAAGAGAAAGGTTGACGCTGGTGCTGATTTGATCGTCACTCAGTTATTCTACGATACTGATGTTTTCCTCAAATTCGTCAACGACTGTCGCCAAATCGGAATCACTTGTCCTATTGTTCCTGGAATCATGCCTATTAATAACTACAAAGGTTTCATTCGCATGACTGGTTTCTGCAAAACAAGGGTACTTGTCCCTTCTTTTCTATTCTATAAAGTATCATATGACAGTCCTAATTTGACCGATTGTGATTTTCTTTTCTACTGTTTTACCTCGGCTGATTCAGTACATCTTCACAATCTCCGTAGCAGATCCCATGCATTATTGGCTTCTTCTCCTTTACTGCCTTGTAAAATTCTATTAGATGAAACAACCTTTACTGCCTTGTAAAACTCTAGAAGATGAAACAAAATCTGTGAGGGATAAATGCTATATATTCCGCCATTTTAATGTCCTTGTTAAAAAGTGGTTTGGTTGTTTGTGTTGGACATGTCTGGATCCAGTCTACACATGATCATATGTCTGGCAAGTATAAGGTTTAGGGTTGTAGAGGATTGGGGTTTTGTACAGTGCTTTAGATTTCTAAAGATTGGGCTCTATGGCCGATAAGCGAGGGAAATGGGTCCAACACTGTCCCTTGATTCGTTGAGTCCTTGCCAATATTATGTACAATTATTAATCAGCTGTTGTCACACATTAGACACACACAAAGTATAATATGCACTGTTAGCAATACTATGTTCTATTTGTTCTTTTAATTTCATTCAGTGTTTTTTTTTTTTTTCTATTCTCTTTATATAAATTAATTGTTTGCTATCGATGATATATTGTAGATACCAGCTGAAGTCACTGCTGCCTTGGAACCTATTAAGGACAATGAAGAAGCTGTCAGAGCTTATGGAATTCACCTTGGAACAGAGATGTGCAAGAAGATTTTAGCTCATGGGATTAGGACATTGCATCTTTATACACTGAACATGGAGAAATCAGCATTGGCTATACTAATGGTTTGGTCACATACATTTATATTGTCTGACTTGATTTCTATACTTTACTTTAGAGTGTCAGTACTTACCCTATAATCTCCCCTCTGATTTGATTAATTTTGGCAGAATCTTGGTTTGATTGAAGAGGCTAAAATATCAAGGCCTTTACCTTGGAGACGCCCTGCAAATGTTTTTCGTGTTAAAGAAGATGTTCGTCCAATTTTCTGGTATAAACCACACCATACTGTTCTCCACCCTCTACTTCGCATAGAGAAACATAAATTAAAGAATTACATCTTTCTACTGTCTAATCATCCTCGCACTTGATGGTAGGGCTAATCGTCCTAAGAGCTACATATCAAGAACCATAGGCTGGGACCTGTACCCACATGGGCGGTGGGGTGATTCTCGTAATCCTTCGTATGGCGCACTAACTGATTACCAGGTACATAAGTCACTGAACTTTAGTCTTGGTGATTAGCTAGATTTATTAGTAGATTGCAAATAGGATTCTTGATTCGAATCAGATCGTATTTTGTATTCCTCTACATATAGAGGTTGTTCTGTGATGATTTTTTATGAAACTTATCAAAATTTGGAAACAGTTATATTCTTGAATTTCCCAGTGATGTTATCTCAAAGAAACATTTACTTGTAACAAAAATCCAATTCACTTTTTGCTTAGGAGTGTTGGCTTGAATTTTCCCATGATGTTATCTCAAAGAAACATTTACTTGTAACAAAATCCATTTCACTTTTTGCTTAGAGTTCTAGCCGTCACTTTTGCTGAAAGGCATGTCCTTTCAACTCTTATATTTCCCCTCTGCACTAGAGTTAGTTATGTATGACTTTAAGTCTCTTAACAGTTCATGCGACCACGTGCATGTGACAAGAAACTTGTTGAAGAATGGGTTGTTCCACTGAAAAATGTTGAAGATATTCATGAGGTGAATTTCCATCCACTTTATGTTTTTCTGGTTTTACACTGTCAAATTAGATATAAAATTGACATATTGCATTTGCTACAAAACAGAAATTTGAGAAATTCTGCCTCGGAAAGTTGAGAAGTAGCCCGTGGTCAGAACTAGATGGGCTTCAGCCAGAGACGAAGATCATAAATGAGAAGCTGGGGAAAATTAACACAAAGGGTTTCCTTACCATCAACAGCCAACCAGCAATAAATGGGGAAAGATCTGACTCACCAACTGTTGGTAAGTACAAACTTTTTTATGCATGCATGGTCATGGTCTTGATAAGTTTTAAAGTATGTGAATGTGTATCCAATTTCTGTTAAAGCCTTTTAAGACTTGATTGGATTTCATGAGAAGAGATTGATTTGAATTACTGAAACTCACCTAGTAATTATACTAGTGATAATCTTATGCTTTGGAGCCATATTTCTGCATTATATGGGTTCACTATGATCAAGTGGTAATTTTTCTCAGAATGGACAACATTGAGATGTTTATTCAATACTTGAAGTACCATTCTAGTGATTTTTGTTAAATCTTTAATCAATCCTTCGTACCTTTGTGGTATGATGCTGATTGTCTGATCTTATGGTTTGGGAAAGTCTCATATACCTCAAATTTCACTAGACAACATTGAGTTGAAAAGGTGATGATAAATCCCTGGGAAATTTAGTCTATGGTAGTGTGGGATCTTATAGGGTTTATATATTGAATCAATAGTCTGCGACCTTCATCAGACCTTTGTACCTTAGTCATGTGTAACTGATCTTGTGATTTTGGGAAATCTTCTATACTTCAAATTTTACGATTAAACTTCTCATCTGCATTGCGAATGTACTCTGTGAAATTGATAAAGATCATCATAGAAGCTTTTTAGTTTTAGCACGTTGAAGGTCAAATCTCCTTGCTTAAAGAGTACCAATTCCTCCCTGCTTCCCTCATATTATAAAGATGTACTTGAGAGTTTGTATTCTTCTTCATCCTCTAAATGGCTGCCCTCACCATGATTACACGAACACTAAATCTCAAAATGTTCAATGTATCTGACTTGTGATTCAGGATGGGGTGGGCCTGGAGGATATGTTTATCAGAAAGCCTATGTGGAGTTTTTCTGTTCCAAGGAGAAGTTGGGTACTCTTGTTGACAAATGCAAGGCACTTCCATCTCTGTCATACATGGCTGTCAACAGAGAAGGGAGTTGGATATCTAATATCGGTCAAACTGATGTGAATGCGGTAACATGGGGAGTCTTCCCAGCAAAGGAGATAATCCAACCGACTGTTGTGGATCCTGCTAGTTTTATGGTTTGGAAGGATGAGGCATTTGAAATCTGGTCTAGAGGATGGAGCCGCTTATACCCTGAGGGTGACTCATCTAGGAAATTACTTGAAGAGGTTTGCTTTCTTGAATCATCATTTATCTCTGCTGAAAGTCAGTAGCATACTGTAGTAATTTTGACACAATTAATACTTGCAGGTGCACAATAGCTACTTCTTGGTCAGCTTGGTAGATAATGACTACATCGATGGTGACCTTTTCGCTGTTTTTGCTGATTCCTAGAGGGGCTTGCTTGTTGTCACTTGCATCCCCCAGCCATTAGGCAGTTGCTTTCCTTGCAAGTCTGGTTTCATTTATTGTCAATGGGATGTGTAATAATAACTCATTGGGATTTTTATACCTCCCCTGCGGCCCTGCTTTACGATGCAAATTGCATCCGCGTTCTCTTGCTTATAACAAAGTTCATCAACGGAGTCTTCTAAATTGGTTTATTATGGATTTGGATTTGCAGCATTTGCTTATACCAAGTGGAATTTACGTTTTATTGAAATGTATTAGATCGATGGTCATTCTGTATTTAATTTAATTTGTTGGGTATGGTTTTCAAGATGCCATTGACAGAGTAGTTAACAGTTTAACACATTTGTGTAAAGTAATCACTGCCTCAGTGATTGGCACTCTCAGAAATCATTGTACAGTACACTTTGGACCTTTATTATGAATCTTAATAACAAATTTCCATTGCAAAAGATGCCTAAAGTTAATTGCTGAGGCCAGTCTATTCTGAGTAAAAAGTAAAATATCGACGATCATGAAAATTTCGATAGTTCAAAAAATAGAAATCTCGACAGATACATCGAGATAATATCAAATATTAATGGAAATTTTACTAAATTTTATCTAAAAGTTGTATATTCGACTAAAAATAGACTAAATATAAAATATTAGAAAAATATGAAAATTAATATCAGAAATTTCAAAAAAATATCAAGGATATTTTGGATATTTTACTCCTTGATTCCGAGTCTATTTGATGCTACCTAGACCAAAATGTAGCAGTTGGCTCTTTCTACTGATGCAGCCTGGAGGCTTGGGGTCACCTACAGTGATATCCTCTACAAGCCATTTCCGCTTTCTTTTCTTTTTTCTGCTTTCTTTGGGCTCCCATTTACCCTAAAAATAAAATATACGAGTAGAAAACCCCTCATAATAAGCCCCAAATCAGACGTTCTAGTAATAAGCAATGCCATTTCTTAACAAAACAGTTCTGAAGTACAATATGGTTCTTATGAATTCTTACAAATTGGCAACAAGAATATGAGACAGAGTAACAGCATTAAGTTCCAGCTTCCAGGTCTAATTAGGAGATATTTGCATGTTTTAGAGATCTGCAGATAATCACGCCTGCAGATGTCCGCATTATCTGCACCCCAAGCATAGCGCTACAAGCATCATCTGTCTTCAGATGAGGTTGCACCAGCTCCCATATCTTTTTCTTTTGAATCTGCCGAAAGTGATATAAGTTACAAAATGCAAGATGAAGTATATCAATTACAACTCTTACAAGAAAAGAAAAAAAAGCAAGATGAAGTATATCAATTACAACTCTTACAAGAAAAGAAAAAAAGCACAACTCTTCCGTAAAATTAAGTGCTCTTGGCCTGAGGAATATGCAATACCTGAAAGTTCTACAGCCAAATCACACCAAAGATGTGTGTGACAGTATCTCATACCTAAAATCAAAGGTCGGGAGGAGTTGGGAGAGGGATGGATACATAAGGTTGTGCAAACTGGCCTACTATGAATGAGAGTATCTAGAATAATATTGGGGAAAATATCTTAGCCCTTAAAAGATAAACAATTTGGCTAGGGAAAATGCCATGCACAAAAGAGAGATTGAGAAGGTTTACTTTCATTCTTGATGGGCTGGGGCTGAGGTCGGTGCTTTTGAGAGAGATCTCTTCTTATGGGTGCCTTGGGAGTCTTCCTAAGTGAACAGGCATTGCTGTAGGAGTTTACTTTGATAATGTAATTGCTTATCCAAATTTTATAATGGACATTATTTGGTAGGAATGTACTCCTAATATTGGCCTTCATGGCGTCGAGGATGTAGGCTCTGGTATATGTAATATAATTGATTCCCCACAAAAGAGAAGCAGGTCAGACTTTTCTAAGTAAATATTGTGAATGGTTTCAAGCTTGTGTTCATAATTAACCAGAGATAAAAATTGCATTCTGATCCAAATGTATCGTTTAAAGTTAGACTAAGGAGAACTTTCCTCGTATGGAAAGCCATGAAAGATATTGGAGAAGAAATTAGTCAAATTACTGTATTTGGCCTTATCTTTGATTTACTTGCCGGAAAGGGGAGGGTTCACCGGAATCGCTTTTACAGATGTCCCTTCTAGATCAAGGTGCATTTCAATATTAGGATGCTAGGAATAACGTATCAGAAAATATGTATTCGTATGGCAAATAGTCACTCTAAGGTGGCAGGTTATTATGTTCTAGAATTTATCTCATGAAGATAGTCATACAAATTTACAACGAGGAGCTGCTAGCAGCACAAACTATTTTAGATGTTTTAACCTAGTTGGGCTTCAATCTACAAAAGCTAAATTTCAAAAATCGTTTTCAAATACTGAAGGGTGAGAAAAGAAGCATCTGTATTTTTGGAAATAGGGAAAGTAAACACTACCTGGTTAGGTGTGGCAGGAGGAGGCTGATTTTGATGATCATTTCCAGAGCCAAACCATATCCTTTGGCCAGGAAGTGAACCCTCAGGAGGCTCAAGAAGCTCAACTTTTTCATGGGAGGCATCAGAAGCGGCCATTAGCATTCCACAAGACTTGACACCCCGCATGTTCCTGGGCTTCAGATTAGCAAGGACAACTACTTTTCTCTCCTGTGTCAAATAAACCATTTTGGTAATCAAAACATGTCTTTCGTAAGAAATTAACTTACAATACAACTTTAAAATAAACCACAGACCAGAAGTACTCCACTCTTTAAAGTTAAAAAAGAAATGAGCTCTGCACAAAAGCTCGTAACTAGAAGAAAGACCGACCCCTACAGGCAACAGAAACAGAAGCCCATAACGAAGACACCAGTCCACCTCCATATCTCTACTATCTTCAAAAAAAAAAATCCAAGTGAGTGAACGACCCAAATGACAGCCAAAACCCTGCTAACACTAAGCAGGGATAACAGGACGTTGACCTTTCCCAAACCATCCCTGCATCTGTCAACAGATTTATGGACCTGGAAGCTACTGAACAATGAAGAGAAACTCGGACAGTTTCCCTAAAGATCTCTATTTTCCAGACTCCGAAGTAAAAGTATATCAAACTTCAAACTTGAACAACTGCCCGGTAATAGAAATATTCTGTATAATAACTAGAAAGAGAAGTAGTTACTATTTTGAATTTGAAAAATGCAGTCACATAGTCTATATTTCTTACAGAGGGAGTTGTCGGAGTTGCTCACTCTCTCTCGCCTCCTACAGTTTGCATAAGCCACAAAACTATAATTTTGGTTGTAATTTTTGCTTTCCAAATCAGATCTGCTTTGTTCAAAGTGTAGATTAACTTATAATTTCTGTGATATTATCATTTTCCAGGAGCTTTTGTAAGGTAGATTCCATAAATATATATGAAACTGTTAATAAAGAATTAAGTAATGTGCAAACCTGAAGGTGATCAATAGGAATGTAATTGACAAGCCCACTGCAGATGATTCTGGGTTCAGGCTCTCCAATGTCAACCTCTTCCACGTAAAGAGAATCGGCTTCCTCATGCCTCCGTGCCCTGAGGATCAGCCCAACCCTTATGTCAAGCAGGTCGGCTGCATCCTTTATCTTTTTCTGTTCCTCATCAGCATCGCTTATCGCCTCTGCCTCTGTGGCCGAAGTGGCGGTGCAAAAACAGACCGCGCTTCTTGTTCTTGCTGATGGTAGTGGTTTGCTACAAATACTAGGACAACTATTCGCAGTGATCTGGTTGAAACGAGGAAAGGGGCGTGGAGATTTAGGAGACGGCCAGAGTAATATCACACGGGCGCCTATGCCCGCGCCGCATTTCAAAACATTTGCTGCCATTCTCTCTTCCTATCCGCACCACGGTACCTTGCTTGCCTTTTTATGTTTTTCCCTCTATATTCTGTTTTGTTTTGTTTTTATTTTTTGGAAAACAGGAAAGTGGCATGGTGATTTTTTTTAGAGTTAAATAATTGCATTTATAGCAATTTGGATACAAATACATATACAAGGAAGAGTTAAATGACCCCAAAAAAAAAGTAAGGAAGAGTTAAAAATGACAATCTACAATAACACAACCTAATATGAATGAAGAGAAACATAACATACTCACCGCTAACTAGATATGCTTCCTGTAATCTTCACGTATATACTTACTAATAGAAAAGGTGAAAAAAAGTCTTCACATCTCTTCTTAAATTTAATCTAAAACATATTTAGTAGAAAGAAAAAACAGTGACCTCATTAAAACCGTGTTCCCTCTTATCTAAGAAAAGAGTTTAGGGCCTACAAACATTTGATGATTGGATAGTTAATAAGATCACATCAATATGTTTTTTAAGCGAACACATGAACTCTTATGCCACTACACTAAGACATTGTTTGGTTCGTGAAAGGAAAAGTAGTTCCTTCATCTTTCTTATAAGAAAGGAAAATGAAATTTTATAAGAACTTTTTGTTATGATGTTTGGTAACACAAGCAAAGTTATCGGGAAAGTTGAAAATTATTATAATAAAATATTAGGTTATGAATAATAAGTGCAAGAATAGAAGGAAGGAAATAGTTCCTTGGATTTTGGAAGGAACTACTTCCCCCCCCCCCCCCCCACCACATTTTATCTTCAATCAGGATAGTGTTTCATTTCCTTATGTTTTCCCCAACGCATGAAATGAATAACTTTCTTTTCTTCATGTCTACTTTCTGCGAAACAAATGAGGCATAAGGGTGTGGGAAAGAGAAGATTTCATACTCATTCCCATTTTTTGTTTAAATTTGTGTTGACATTGTTTGATATTGTTTCTCATCTCTTTTGGTGAATCAAACTTTCTTCCAAAATCTTCATCGAAAAAAAAAAAATAATTCTTTCAAAATTGACCGCATAAACAAACTACAACCAACGAGTTGAACATAGAAGAACCGCGATCTCTAAGAAATCGGCCTCAACTGGAGCCAAAGAGCTCGTCAGACGAGACAAAACCTAAAGCTTAGATTCACCTTTGCCAAAATGAAAGAAAAGAGATCACTCTAACGACATAATCGTCATATTGAATTATTGATTGTTGGAAAGTAACGGGCTGTTGTGAATTCAACAGCCAGATGAGCTATACATTTGCAGCTTTAATAACCCCGTCGCTTTCCAGTCCCATATCCCACAGGGTCAAGTCTTTTTTTTTAAAATTTTTTTTTATTAAATAACTCGCACACCCTTACATATGTCAATGAAATTTGAACCTATGACCTCAAAGTTGTTAACTAAACACCTTAGCCAACCAGACCACACATCACCGGCATAGTCAAGTCAATCCGTAAGCTCTTTTGGCAGAGTCAAGGGTGTTAGAAAGGAGCATTGAGATTACAACAGGTCCTACTCCTCCTGGAACGGGAGTTATGGCTGACACCACCTTGATTGCCTCTGTATGGCAAACATCTCCTGTAATACGAAAACCGTGACGGCTACTGGGATCCTACATTTTACCACAATCAAATCCAATAACTATCATCACAACTCATGAGCAAGCAAGAATAAAAATCCATTAGGTATTTAATCAACCAAACCCAGACAATGAGACAAGATTTTATCCTTGTGGATCACTGTATATATGTATTGACATGAACAAACATGCTTATTGCTCCCATAAGCAAAACCTGATTGATAAATTAGACATTGGTTGTGGTTGTGAAGCTTACTTCATCATAATAAGATTGAAAAATACTTGATATATGTTCATTTTGTATTTCTTTTATTTTTGTTGTTTTTAATTTTTCTGTGAAAAAGACTATGCAACTAACACTGATTTTATCAACATATGATATTGCATCATCTCAGATCCAGATACAAATATGGCGGTTTACATGAAGACGCAAGACAACAACTTCAGTGGCTTTCTCATTAATCTGATGCATCATTTCCTAGAACAACCGTCTTAAATTGCAAAATTTTGAGCTCCCTTCTCAGTCTCTTATAGTCCACTTTTAGCGTCTCAATTATGGGAGTGAAAATTCATTACCACTTGACCTCAGCTAACTGAAACTCTTTGACAAAAAAAAAAATGCCCAGAACATTATTTACATTTGTTGCAAAACAGCAGCAACATCTGAGCTCCCCGTAAATTGGAAGTTAAAGTTAACTTGGGGTTTGAATGAGGGTTAATGTGAAGAATCTGACATACTAACTCAGACCAATTGTCAGGCAATCAGAGGGCAAGTAGGAAGAATAAATGAAGCTAAATACTGAGAATGGAGGAAGACGGAAAAACATTAAGACTGGCTTAAAAGAAGCATGTTATTCATAATTCTTTACTGTCAAAATGAGAGTAATGTAGAGTAATTTTTATTTGATAATACATTAATACCGTAGTAGTGTATGAATTGCACTCATATAGTCAGATTGAAGGATACAGGATGCTTGGCAAGAGAACATCATCTCATGTACTCCAATGTGAGTGCAATTCATACAATAAAGACTACGATATTATTAACCAGAAGTTACCGTACTACGGTCTTTGGTTCTTGGATTGAACTTGAAGAGACAGAGAGACTGATAAAGCTTTGAGATAAACTTTAAGGTGTGAATCTTTACGACTGAAAATACCCCTGTATATCCAAAAAAGTACACAAGCTTACAGAACTTACCTTAACTGGATTCGTCCCCATATCAACTACAACTGCCCCTGGCTTCAGCCAGTCCGGTTGGACTAAGTTTGGAGTCCCAACATCTGAGATGACAACATCAGCACGACGAGTAATTTCTTCTGGACTCTTGGTGAAGGAATGCAAAGTGCTAACGGTCGCGTGGTGCCTCTGTCCAGCACTAATGATCATCATTGAAAAATGAAACAAATTGTACAGTAAAGCAGATTAATTTGTGTCACCTGCAATAGCAACGAAGTTGATAACCCAACAATCTTGCTTCTCCCTATAACCACTGCATTCTTCCCAATAATCTCCACACCATATCGGAGCAACAATTCAATGCAAGCCTTGGGGGCACAAGGGATAAATAAGGGTTCCCTTCCCCGCATGGCAAGATTCCCCATGTTGAGGGGATGAAAGCCATCCACATCTTTTTCTGGACTAACAAAATTTATAATCTTTTACTCGTCTAAATGCTGTATCAGAGATTCAATTCAATGATTAGAATCACCCAAACATCACACAAAAAGAACTTTGACCTGTAAGGAGTAGTACCTGTGGAAGAGGGAGCTGCACAATTATACCATGCACCGAGGGGTTCCGGTTAAAAGATGAAACGACATCAATAAGTCGATCTTGAGTACAGTCTTGGGGCAGCTGAACAATAGAAGTCGCTATTCCGACTTGATTACAAGCTTTTAACTTGAGATTGACATAATTGTGTGAATCCTTTCTGTTACCCACCAAAACAACCGCCAATCCGGGCAGTCTTCCTGTGGCAGCCTTCAGTCTGCATATTTCAGCAGCTACTCTGGACCTTATGACTTTGGCGATTGGCTTTCCGTTCATTATTTCAGCCTGCGCGTTGGCTGCTGGTTTTGCAGCCAAAGCAATCGAAACCACTTGATCATTTGAACTGAATATCATTTTGGAGGAGGAGGAGGAGGAGCTATGCGCTTACCAGAAGACAGCGGGCGACCGAGACCGAGAGGGATCGACCATGACGATGAGAACGTCGTCGTCGAATACAAGCCTTGAGCTTTCGTTATCGTACCCAATCTGCGCCAGACCCCCATTATGCCCACTCGATCGAGTTTTTCAATAATCAATACCCTCCTACTACTCCACTAGCATAAATGTTCACCTGGGGTTAAGGACCCAGAAAACAATGTTATCACTCTCGGATATAAATCCAAAGAAAGACAGAACCATTGTCAAGTTTAGGTTTTTATCGATCGACTATAAATGTATACTGACTGAGCCTAATTAGTAAAGAAAATAACTTTGGTGACTAGTTCGGATCAGATTTGTTAATTGATTTGATCTAATTAAAAACATTTAAATGATTTAATGCGATCAGGTTTGTTAATTGATTTGATCTAATTAAAAATATTTAAGTGATTTATCGCGTTAGTTTTATTGAGAATTTGATGTACTCATAAAAATAAAAAAATTAAACACTCATATGTCAATGACCAAAAGTTCATTTAAAATGAGGTAAATTTCTTCTATAATACATGAGGTGTGACTACTTGGACATAATTTTCGAGTATCAGCACAGCTGACGTCGGGTGTGAGTCTGTCGAACCTTTCGAGGAACTCATCTCATGTTGTAGCTGTAGCTCTGATGTGGAAGACTCCATTGAAAGTTGCATACTTCATTTGTAACCAATAGGCAACGTATGTAAAGTAACTGAGATTCCACTAGTTGTATAGACTGTGTCTCGAGGGGTTGATGTCAAATCACTCTTAGTAGGCTTCTTGCTATGCCGACATCATCCCGCTTGGCTTAACAAGATCCTCCTTATTAGATGATTGTTTCGGTGCAGGCCGTGAGAGCTGTACCAAATCGAGGAAAATTATGAAATGAAAAATTTCATTAAAAAAAAAAAACAAGAATGAAGAACGTTAACCAACTTAGGAAGTAGTCCCATGAGATAACCATATCCAAGAAACCAATATCACAATAAGATTTTCAACAAGTCGAAGTCCACAATTTTTACATATACCGAAAATTTGTCATCCACATACCGTGTTCCTTTCAGATTTATTCCTATAATGATACCTCATGTTTTAAAGGACACCTTGGTACCTCTCATGTTTTAAAGGACACCTTGGTACCTTAAGTAATACATCAAGAACATTACCAAAATGAACCATGGTTAGCATGATTACATAGATGATCATTAGACTTAACTCATATTTAATAAATTTCAATTAAATGTCACACGACTTTCAATTAATGGGAGATAAAAGACAAATTTAATACATTAGAGCATATTTAGCAATGCTAGTCATTTTTGAATTAAATTTTAGTCAAATTAGCTAAAATGTCATTTTGGCTAGCCACTTTAGAAATACAGTTGTATCAATGCTCTCTATTTTAACTAGCATTACATCAACATTATTCTTCGAATAAAGATTAAATAGTTTAAATATATTTATATATCACGTAAAATATCTTACAAATAATGTATTAAATTATAGTTAGCATCATCTAAGTTATCTCGCTTTTTATATTTAGCTAGCGAGATAACTAGAAGTTATAATAGCTAAACTTTGGTTAGTCTGCTGGAGCTCTGAAAATATCAAAAAATCTAAACACGCTCTTTAAAATAGGTAAAAGCTAAAATAGAGAGTCTGCTAAAATTGCTCTTACATACCCTTTGGTTTGTCACCTACATACAAAAACAAGACGTTATGAGGACGACTTCACATTGCTGCATAAAATAGTACTACTCATTTATCGTAATCATATTCGCTTATTTTGTAAGCACATTAATTGTAATCTCTAACATAGGAATATGATAAGACTAACTAGCAAAAATTAAGCATCAATTGAATATACCTAATGTTCTGGGCATGATCTCTGAGGGGGGATCATCCAGATGCAGGGGCTTCCTCCCATAACCTGTCAATCAAGGAGAGAAAAGCGTCAGAAGGAAGACCGGGTACTCCGGCCTTCGACCCTCCGATGCCTAAGTCAGTGAGCAGATGCATGTAATAAATGAGTGAAGATGGAGATCGTGAGAATAAGAGGGGAGAGTGGTATTTATAGGGGTATGGTGGATGTACCCTAAAAATACCACTTTGCCCTTGCTTAGAGGGTGTATTACCATTATGCCCTCAAGGAATAGTGTGGGCTTCTTGGGATTAACCAAGGCCCAAGCCCGTTTTATATGGCGGCATGCGTCTTCTTAGACGAGTATGACTGATGTTGTACTATGTACTAACAAGTCCCCAAGTCCGCGGTCAAGAGACTCTCTTGGGTGGGGACTTTATCTGATACAATATCGGGAGTACGAGTCTCTTACTAGTGGCGACATATCTAGTCCCCAATCCCCCAAGTCCCCATGCAATGGAGGGGATGGATCGGCTCCCTCTGAGTGGGGTATGCCGTGTATCGCTATATATGATCGAGACATCGGGTTGTTGCTCCCATGTATTGTTTGGAGATGGCAGGGCGATCGGGGGTCGAAGTTGAGGTACCGCTGGCGAGCATCTCGCGAGGGCCACGGGTACCGGCATGTTGGTATGCCTTGGCGTTTTAGTAGCCTTTGATATGTACCAGCTATATGCTCAAGCTAGCTGAGTTATTCCAGCATATGTTCGAGGGAGAGATTGTGGTGGCATATTTTGTGGTTGCCTCTAGGTGAGTGCTAGAGTGCCTACGTACCCGTTTATGGGATCAAACCAGACGTAGTTCACCATTTCACCATCGAGGCAAGTGTGCCGTCGAGGAGTGGCGAAGAGTGGCGAGGGGTGCCGCTAGGGCATAATGATGTTGCCGATAGGGCTTGTGTAGAGCTGTCGAAAAGCTCGCTAGGGGGCGTAGCCAAGATGCCGATGGGAGGCAGGTGGTGCCAAAGTGTATCGAGAGTACGTCATGAGGCGTGTATAAGGCTGTTGCCTAAGTCCCCCAGTGCTGTGAGAGATTATGGTGGTGAGACACCGAAATGAGGACCGAGTTCATATTGAGCGGAATGAACTGCGCTAAGGGTGTGGCCGGTCGCTAGTGGGCGGGGCCGTTCGCGCTAGGTGGCGAGTTCGCGCCAAGGGCGAGATAAACTGCGCTAAGGGCATGGCGGGCCGTTATCGGGCGAGCCAGTTCGTGCCAAGGGCGAGTCAGTTCGCGCTTGGTTGGCGAGACTGTCGCGATGTGGCGAGTCAGTCCGCGCTTGGTTGGGGATTGTCTCTATGTGGCGAGTCAGTGCGCGCTTGATTGGCGACTGTCGCTATGTGGCGTTGCGGCCGCTGCGTGGCGAGTCAGTCCGCGCTTGGTTGGGGAGACTCGCTATTGAGCGTTGCAGGCCGTTGCCTTGGCGAGTCAGTCCGCGCTTGGTTAGGGACTGTCGCTATATGGCGAGTCAGTCCGCGCTTGATTGGCGACTGTTGCTATGTGGCGAGTCAGTCCGCGCTTGGTTGGGGACTGTCGCTATGTGGCGTTGCGGCCGCTGCGTGGCGAGTCAGTCCGCGCTTGGTTGGGGAGACTCGCCATTGAGCGTTGCGGGCCGTTGCCTTGGCGAGTCAGTCTGCGCTTGGTTGGGGACTGTCGCTATGTGGCGAGTCAGTCTGCGCTTGATTGGGGACTGTCGCGATGTGGCGAGTCAGTTCGCGCTTGGTTGGGGATTGTCGCTATGTGGCGTTGCGGCCGCTGCGTGGCGAGTCAGTTCGCGCTTGGTTGGGGAGACTCGCCATTAAGCGTTGCGGGCCGTTTCCTTGGCGAGTCAGTCCACGCTTGGTTGGGGACTGTCGCTATGTGGCGAGTCAATGTATGTATGTGGTTGGGGATAGCTGGAGGGGGGAGTTCGTGTTTTGCAAACTGAAAATTGGGCGAGCTGCAATTTGTGTTTTAGGGTTTCGGTGGTTTTACAAACCTCAGATTGGGGAGCGTCCCACTTCACCCTCGATCGAGTGGGCGCGAGCGCTTGGCTGTTTGCAACCAGCTTCATTGCCACTAAGCGGATCCACTGTTTCACGGTATGAAGTGGTGGCGTTCTTTGTCTTTGGATTTGTACGTGGTGGTGGGATTGTTCACATGTTTGTGATGTTGGTAGGAATTCTAGGGTGAGAGATTTTGTTGTCGGGCTGGCTAGGGTTAAGGGGTGGAGGGACGGGTCGCGCTAGTGGCGTGTGTAGCTAGAAAATGCATGTTTGAATGATGGCTGTTTACACATGCTGTGTGTAGCTTGAGATTGATATAGATAGATGTACAACAATGTTTGGTTTGTAATCATGTGAAGCAAGTGTATATGTAACATGTGATAGAGAGTGCATGTTTGCTAACTCCATGTCATGAGAACATATTATGATGCATGTGGCATGCTATTTGTATGATAACAACTTAATTGAATAGTGTGAAGACTTATCTGGAGCCGCGTAGAGCAGCTATAGTCATTGTAGAGAACTTGGAGTTGGCGAGACCAGTGGAGTCCGCGGGGTCTGGCATGGCGAGCGGTGTCCGCGGTGAGAAATGGATGGTCCCGGGAGGGAGGAAGAGAGGAAGGCGGATGTGTGATTCGGGTCACTTGTGCTGACACGTTCCGAGAGCATGGTAAGCAAGGGAGGGGGCCTCGGGAACTCGGGGGTCATGTGGGAAGGGCTCCCGGAGCTCTCGGCGGAGCCACTTGTTTCTTGTCACGAGATTCTTGGTCGGGACTATATCTTATGTCGGGACCAGACGCCGTGTTGGGAAGGTTTTTATTTTGTTTTTTTAGAGGAGTCCCGGAAAGTCGGGATGGAAAGCTGTGTGGGGGGAGTTCGCCAGGGGAACTACTAGGGATGTCGCCACGCGAGGTTTAAGAACTTTGGCGAGACCAGGGAATGCCGCGAGGAGCTGGTGAGGTGAGACCAGGGGAGTCTGCGAGGTCAGCGCAGTCCGCGAATGGATGGCGGGACCTGCGGAGTCCGCGAATGGATGGCGAGACCTGCGGAGTCCGCGCATGGATGGCGAGACCTGGGAAGTCCGCGAATGGATGGCGAGACCAGTGGAGTCCGTGGATGGATGGCGGGATCTGGGAAGTCCGCGAATGGATGGCGGGACCTGGGGAGTCCGCGAATGTTTCGGGAGAGCAGCACCGGGACATGGGCAGGCGTCCCCCGAGAGAGAAATATCAAGTGGGCGCCAAAAGCAAAGGCAATTGTTTCTACCTGCTCCGTCCCAAGGTCCCGAGCCGGGAAGAGGTGCCAAAAGCGAAGGCATGTCCCGGGGGGGGAGGGTGCCGAGATTGGGGTCGCGAGACCAAGTGCGCGTTCCCGCTTCGGCTGAAGGAAGCTGGGTGTCCAGATCAGTTTCTGGGCGCTGCTCTCCGGCGCGTGGGCCTTGGCCGGAGGTTGGGGTGGCCATGCTGGATTCATTGGAAGACTGTGCCTGATGGCTGTGAAGGTGAGCTACCTTGCTGTGGCACACCCAAGTGAAGGAGAGAGAGAATTCAGATCTACTTTCTCTCTCCTCGAGATTTCTGGGCAGATGATGGCCACGGCCATGGCGAGCGACGTGAGGGTCTCCACTTGAGGACCCCCTCCTTCTAGCGCCAATTGTTCTGGGCATGATCTCTGAGGGGGGATCATCCAGATGCAGGGGCTTCCTCCCATAACCTGTCAATCAAGGAGAGAAAAGCGTCAGAGGGAAGACCGGGTGCTCCGGCCTTCGACCCTCCGATGCCTAAATCAGTGAGCAGATGCAGGTAATAAAGGAGTGAAGATGGAGATCGTGAGAATGAGATGGGGAGAGTGGTATTTATAGGGGTATGGTGGATGCACCCTAAAAATACCACTTTGCCCTTGCTTAGATGGTGTATTACCATCATGCCCTCAAGGAATAATGTGGGCTTCTTGGGCTTAACCAAGACCCAAGCCCGTTTTATGTGGCGGCATGCATCTTCTTAGGCGAGTATGACTGATGTTGTACTATGTACTAACACCTAATAAAACCAGCCCCAGTCTACTAAGGACAAAAAGAAACCCTAGCTGAAGTGGCCCTAGCTAACTGAACCTACGAGTAAACTTTATTCCATCGTCGTTGCTGCTGACACTAGCGTTGCCAACGTTGTTGACACAAGCACCGTCGCTGCCATCGAAAACCCCATATGTGTGCACCACCGCCACTAACCATGGCTTCACACCAGCAACACCATTCTAAGACATCTCTGATGTTACATCAAGTGCAGGTCTAGAAGACAACCTAAATAAGAAACCACCATAGATTCCGTCGCCATTGGAGTTTCTAGCCTAGACGCATTGTTGCCTCCTATCCAACACCAATTTGACATAGATCGAAAATCCGATTCTTAGTAACGACTGATGCAGGAACTCCACACTTCCAATAAGCGCAAACCTTACTCCTAAAAGCGAGCAATCATTGTTGTTTAAAGAATAACACACGATGACCATCTTGAGAGGTCTATACCAACGTCATCTTGGTATTGTAAATCTCTCTTTTTATAATTAAAGAACAAGATTTTAGCATTCTTTCATTGCACCCATCAAGTAAGAAGATATTTATCTATTTTTATCAAAAAATAATTAATTCATTAGTGAAATTGTACAATTAATAGTTTAATCTAGGTAAGAAGATGTTTAAAGATTTAGGTTTTTATATATTCGATTTTATCATTTAATTTTTTTAAGATATAAAAATGTATTATTTCCATCTCATCACCTTCGTAATAAAAAAATTGATGACATGACAAGTGTCACGTCATTTGGTATTAGTATTTGATATAATTTTTTGGTGTCTCAAACATTTTCCAAGAGATAGTGTTTGACGATAAAACTCACCAACAAAACTTTTGTCAAAGGCGGCAGGGTTGAGAGCCATGTAGGAAAATGTTTTAGACATTCTATTTAATTCAATATAAAGGTTATCTCTATTTAATTCGATATAAAGGTTATCATATAAAAGTTATTTAAACATCTTTATCATCCCCAACATGTTTATTTGTAGTATATCTCTGAGTAGTCACTTCTTAATACCTGATACCAACCTTGTTATTTATTCCTCGACGATCTACCTGCATCTTCTACCGATGTGGGAGACGATTTATAATGATATCCAGTCTAGTGACTTCAGTCGCAAGTGTACGTATGAACCCCAATATCAAACATTCTTTCCATAAATTGGTCTGAATTACAATGACCGTTCGACCAACCACACCATATAAATTCGCTCATGTAATAGTCGGTTCTTCATATTATTTGAAAATAAATTTAATTTAATACACGTAATTTATGAGAAGATTTAAATTATTTCAGAGACAAAAAGAGTTTGAGGACCTACAGTATTGTAGATCAACAAAAAGATGAGATAATCAAAATTATAGTGCGATCATTCTTCAGTTTATAACAATTTATATTTTTAATTTTAGATTCATCATTTTCATGTGTATGCGGATATATATGTTAAATTTATATTTTTAATTATCATTCACAATGCGTAGATATATGCCGTACATATACGCCGTACACGAAATATACTGTCATTAGATAATCAAATATATAGTCCGATCTCTCTGACTCGTTTCTCATTCAGTTTGTTCCAATTTCTGTGCTTTTCAATGGAGAACCACAACGCGAAATTGGTCCCAAGCGGTGGACTCAAACCTAACCCCGGCGAACAAGAAGAGAACCCTACTCTTAATCGTTGCGGAGAAGAAGAAGAAGAAGTAAATACCGAATCGGCGGAGCCTCCTTCACCTAATGCCCCGCAGTCCTCAAGAACTCCCTTCACTAATCTCAGTCAGGTCGATGCTGATCTTGCTCTTGCTCGAACTCTCCAAGAACAGGTCCCTCAACTGTCTTTTGTAATTAGATTGTTTTCTTTACATTTTCTATGATGCCTCTCAAGTTGTATGAGGTTATATCTATCTGGTTGCATTTGTGCTGAATGGGGATGTGGGTATCAAAACCGATACAAATTTATGTATGTCTTATACCCCCTCACAGGCTTATTGTGGAGTGCCAACATATAATCATTTGTAGTGGATGATTCAGCCAGAGAACCTCTCATAACATTCTTGTTTTCTCAACCATTAGAGGAGCCTTGGTTATATGTTATGAATGCCCATTTTGTTTAAATTGCGGATGTCTTTCCTTGGTCAATCCTAATGTAAATGACATTCAACATCAACAATTTTTTACATGCTCTTGGTTATTTTGGAAATGTACTGTTCTGCTTATGGTCTGAGTTCTAATAAGCAGGAAAGGGCATACATGATGCTGAGAATGAACAATGAGGGAAGTGATTATGGCAGTTGGGAAGCTGGAAGTTATGTGCATGATGATGAGGATGATTTTCATGATGATACTGACGGAAATGATGATGATGAGCATTATGATGGAACTGATGCTGACAATGATGAAGAAGATGCATTTGATGTGCACGCTCATGATGATGCTGGAGACGATCATAACCCCAGTGTGGTATATGATCCTGCTGTTTTTTCAAGTGATGAAGCGTATGCAAGAGCCCTGCAGGATGCTGAAGATAGAGATATGGCAGCTAGACTGATGGCCTTTGCAGGGATTGATGACCGTGAGTGCTTCTTACTGCTGTAAATTTTTTAGTGCCTTTTATTTCATTGCTTTTGAACTTCTTGAACTGTTGCAATAATTTATGCTTCTGGTGTGTTCTTATGCTGTCAGGTGAAGCTGAGGACACAGAGGATCAGGGAGGTAACTCTCAGGTATTAGTTTCTTGCTAGCTATTCGTTGTCATAGTATCTGACATTTGTTAACAGAAGAAACAGCTCATACTGTGCTTGTCATATTTGTTGTTGTACAAACAATTTGATGTGTTTTATTCTTTTATATGGCAATTCTGCATCATTATTTAAGCAGGACATGAAGTTATCATCTAAGGATAAGTTCCTCTCATCTGAACCTTCTATTTAAGTTAGAGGTTTATACATTTCGTGACCCATTACACACAACCAGATTAGTGTATATGTTCTTTTGCAAACATAAGAAATTTTAATAATCTTTTTGTTTTATTGAAATTTCAGATAGTCAAGCTCCCTAAGGCATACTTGGTCTGAGATTGGAGCATTTTTCTTTCTATGTACCAAAAATCATTGTTTTTCTTTGACATTATGGATCCCCCCACAAGCTCTTCCTTTACTCCTCAGGAGTCAAATATTGTTTATGCGGAGAAATAGGGTTCCTTTCTGTGTGCAAGATGAAGTAGTGAAAATTTCAGACCCATTTGATTAAAAACTAAAGAGGTGATACAGAAATTAGAGATAAAGAAGAGAAGAGAGGACTGAGGAAGATAAGATGATAATAGATAGAACTAATACTAAAAGTTATTGTAATCGTATCTAGTTTTCACTTTGACAAAAGATCTATGCTCTCTTACTCCCCTTTTATCTCATCTCTTCTCATTCTCATCGTCAGCTGCCTCTCTCATTAAAAAGAAAAACACAGGAATAATGAACTGAAGATTGCCCTGAACTCGAAAGTGATTCATGTGAATGTATAATTTGACTAATTCAGTGTTCTTGAGCTATTTGATTATCTTGGTTTAACTAAAATGTGGACATATTGAGTTTCTCTTCACGTATATAATAGGATTAATTCGATGTGCAAGAATTTTGATATGCATTTGGTTTCTATATAACTTACAGGTTCTGACTGTAAGATTTCCTATCTCTGTAAATAATTAATGTGAATATGACCTTGGTACTTTGGCTGGTTTTATTATGTATTTTTTTAATTACTTTTCTATTTTTCAAAATTGTAGTGCATTACTAAATAAATAATGTCCTCCACAAGATTTTCTTATATCATGCCAGTAAATTCTCTTGTTTGATTAATTCATATCTGTGGGACTATTCCATCCTTCATATTCAGAAGACATGATCTAAGAGTTTTTCTTGTCATAATCTTAAGATATTTATTTGATATTTCTCTGGTCACTTATGCTCGACATCCGAGTTTGTGGCACGACTTTCCCCTACCTACCTTCTACTGTTGCTCGGGGGCAAGATCTTACTAGCAGAAGGATGGATAAGGGAGGAGATCAGTTGAATTTGCCCCTTTTTGTTTTCATATTTATATTGCATGTCAATTTTACAACTCACTGAGGCTTTTGGTCTTGCGTTAGCTTGTTTTTAAAATGGAAATTCCAGTATATTGCAATTGTTGGAAGCTTTGTCCTCTTCTTTAGGATAGTAGATGTTCTCTGATATGTCTGCTTTGAATCTATCTTCTGAAATTTGTTTTCTGTAAGGTTTTAGATCTTATCTGTTTTAAAATAAAATATATGCATCTCACCAAGTGTTGGATTGTAGGATGCATGGGAGGAGGTTGACCCAGATGAACTTTCATATGAGGTAAGCTGGCTCTGGATACTATTGCTTGCATTGGTGTATTTGTTTTTGTTCTGTTATGTGAACCTCACTTAACTATCTCAGGAGTTACTTGCGTTGGGTGAAGTTGTTGGAACAGAGAGCAGAGGACTTCCTGCTGATACAATTGCCTCATTGCCTTCAGTAAGCTACAAGATGGGAAATGGTCAGAATGGAAGCAATGAGTCGTAAGCACATGTTACTTGGTTTTACGCGCTTTTATAGAAGATGTGCTTGTTCCTTATTTTGCACTACTGTTTCAGGTGTGTCATTTGTCGGTTAGATTATGAGGATGGTGAAAGCTTGACAGTACTTTCTTGCACACACTCTTATCATTCTGAGTGCATAAATAATTGGTTGACAATAAACAAGGTATGCTTTTAAAGATTGCTTTATGCACTGTCAGTTCCGAGTTTAATTCATTAGTGAAATTGTATAATTGGTTAGTTCCTGTTGAAAAAGTTATATTTTTCCATGTATCTGATCTGAAATATTTACTTGGGAGATTTTATTTTTCTATTCTTAAACTTAGATTTCTTAAATAAATTGGTAGATTTTCCATTTCTGTTTCAAGTGCCACTTATGACTGACCTATACTTGTTTTCTACCATATGCTCTTGTTTGTTTGCTTCTTAAAATTCATTCAACCTGCTCCTTTGGATTGTTTTAGTTGTAAGAACTGTTCATGTTCGGCATTATTGAATTTGATTCTGCAGGCTACCCCTTCTGGATTTGACATTTATCAAATTTAGATGCAACTAGAAAACTTTTGGGCTGTTCAAATAAGCAGAGATCTTCACTTGGTCACCAGTGAGGCAATGACCATGAAATTTATGGTCACCTACCATTGGATTTAAGATCGTAGGTTGAGATAAATGAAACTATTTTCAAGTGTTTATATCTCAACCCAGTGAATGGCCATTAGTTTATTGATTACCTATTTTGACCAGATGAACAATACTCTTCAAATCAGTCTTGTTAGGAAGGGAAGAGGAGAAGGACAAAAGGTTTAGACTTTGGAGGGAGTGCAATGAATTCTAGTTTTTGATTTTATTAGTTCGAGAAAATCTGGGAAGAGAAAGTTTATGTTTCCAAAACACCACAATGATTGTTTTTAGTAAATTTGGAATATCTATCAGCCAAAGTGGGGAAGACTAAACGGGAAAGGTTCATGGGCATGGTGGCTGGCATTCCTATAGATAATGTTCTCCAGTTTTACATTCCTGAGCATGATTTGGCTCCAGATTGTACAAATTACTGTCAAGGAGTTCTACACTATCAAAATTGTAGTTGGTTATTTCAAGTTCTGGTCAAGCTGAGGAAATATGCACATTAGGGTATCTTCCACCTTGCACTTTGTTGTTTATCAAGTCCCAATTCATCCGCTAAGTTAGGGAAAGTAACCTTGATGGATAATGAAGAGTTCACTTCTACGTTCTAGAGTCTTTATGGGTGTCTTGGGTGAAGCTTAATTTAAGGCATTAACTATTCATTAATAATTAGACTTTTGGGGTTCCTACAAGTCGTTAGGAACCCCCCACCCCCCACCGCACGGATGTTCTCTAGGCCTAGAAAGCTTTGGAGGATACCACGTTGTCTCGATAAATACAAATAATGTCGGTTCTGTTCTAGTGTCATCTGTAGCTTTATAGAATCTACGTACTTTTGAATATCTGAATGAATAAGTTTGATTTGTTTTGCTATAAAAGGTCTCCTCTCAAGTGATCCGTGAGAAGTCTTGGTGTGATTCCCAAGAAATTGTTACGATGCCGAGAACCCTTCTGGTGTGACTCCAGATTTATCAATTTTATCTTTCCTTACTCTTCAATCCCAGGCTTTTGATCACAATCACATTTATCCCACTCACTGCATTCCTAAACTCCACCCTATAAGTCCTTAAGCACAGATACCCCTAGGTCTTCCGACCTTCTAGTCATTGCCAGATTTGGGATATTGTCATCATTCTGCTAAGTCAATTTCCAGGCTGAGGTTAAGTTTTAAATGAAAGTTTGGGAACTGATATATCATTCAAAGTGCATGATGTAACAAAATAAGCCTCATATGGTTATTATATGGGAATTGAACTCTTCTTCTTGGCCCTAGTCTTTTGAGTTAATCATTTTTGTGCTATAATTGGGCAAGCATGCTTGTGGGTAAGGGGTGCAATTCTTTTCATTGGAGATAAATCACATTTGTATGTTATTAAATTCTGGTGGTGCAGAGGTTATTAAACCAAAATCACATTTGGTTTTGTTTCTATTTTTATTTCTCTTTCTATTTTTAATATTCTATTATAATTCTTTTAAAAACTGAAATTTGCACTCCCAACTTTACAATCCACACTCATTTCCTCATTTAGTAAGCTAAATTTTGTTTATACTAAGGTGTTTTTTCTCTTTATAAAAGTTTTAACCAAAAAAGAAAATGAGTGTAGAAGGGGAGTGCAAATTTCAATTCTTTTTTCTTCTCTCTGGAAGTTATAAATTATTATTTATTGTTATTCTGTTGCAGGTCTGCCCAGTTTGCAGTGCTGAAGTCTCCACGTCCGGAAACAGCTAGCAGAACTTGTGGTCAATGTGCACAGCAAGGGTTATGATAGCCTTTGCATGTTATTCATATTGTATCTCTTCTGTTGTATACCATATTGTTCTTTCTGACCATCAAGAAATTTGTATTGTATGGGCTTCCTAGTTTTTGGAATGAAAAACATGGTGGCGAGGTCATGCTCCTGATACAAGATGAACATTATTTTCTGTTTACTGAAATTTGCAAGAATTTTCTTTGATACTTGGTAATCGTTTTGCAAGATTCGATAGATGTAAGGTACACTGATTGTGATCGTCTATTAAAAGAAAAAGGTTACGAATTTAAGGTATATGAAAGCTTAAAGGATATTAAGAGGTGTGTGTGTATATATATATATATATATTTTTTTTTTAAGACTAATTTCAGTTTACCTCTATAAATTTTAGGTCGATTATCATGTTAGTCATTATTCTTTTAATTTTATCAAAATACCCCTTCAATTCTTAATTTTCATTAGTCGTGTCTAAATCTTCGTTTTTCATTTAATTCTTTCGTCAAGTGATGATGTGGCATAAAAAAGAAAGTCAAATTCTGAAAAAAAACAATCTTTATGATTATTTTCCTCCCATATCGATATACATCTCCATACCAATCACAACTCTATAACCTTACTGATTTTGGTGTGATTGAATGTAATTTGTCTATTTTGACTTCAAATTTGGTTTCCTTCTTAATGCAAGTCATTACGTGACAAGAGAATTGGATGAAAAACAAATGTTTGGACACGGTTGATGAAAGTTAAAAGTTGAGGGGTGTTTTTGATGAAATTGAAAGAAAAATGACTAACATGATGATCGACCTAAAGTTGATGGGGGTAAACTGAAATTAGTCATTTTTTTGAACTAAAAGATAGTTTCATTGACAGAAATAGTTGCTTAACCAGCTTGCATATAATCCACAGTTAAGGCATTCAAAATGGAATTAAGAGGTCTACATAACCAAATACCAGATTGTGTATCCTCATAAGCTAGAGCAGCTAATCTATGAGCAATAAAGTTATAAGTTCTAGAAGTATGTGTAATCGAGACAGAAGAAAAAACCTTATAACAAGTTCTTTTATATCATCAATGAGACTTGTGTCAATCATCCCTTCATAGTGATTTGAATTCACTGCTGCTCTAGTTTCAGAACAGTTAGATTCCACCTGAATGTTCTTGTGCCCCCAAAGAATTTGGAAGGAGTAAACCCTCTTTGATGGCCTTGAGCTCAACCTGCTTTGCTGAGATAACATACAAAATTGGTTTTGCAAAAGCTGCAATAAAGTTACCATGATCATCTCTTACCACACCTCCAGTGCCTCATATCGTTTTTTGTGCAATATAGCTACCATCCACATTTAGTTTGACAAAGCCATGTTTTGGTGGCTTCCAGTTTTTTTTGCTTCGTTGCTATCTGTGTGCTTGAGGGTTTCCGAACAGCTTGGAACTCTAGTAGCCAGGAAAATGAGATTAAAACAATTTGAGCAGGATCTGAGATTTCTCATTCCAGAGCACATCATTCCTATGCCTCTAGATAGCAGCTAGAATCATAAGAAGTTTTTCAAAAGCATTTTGAGGCAAGTTAAGAGCAATCTCAAGCATCCACCATTTGAAGTTTGTGTGTTGGTGTGGAAAGTCACCGAAATTAAAAAAAGCTGCTGAAATAGCTTCTTTAGCATAAGGGCATAAGCAAAGGGTGTGCATTGTGGTTTCAAACCTGTGAGGACACACTATACAGCTCAAATCCCCGGTGAAGCCCTTTCTTTGCAGCCTATCTCTTGTAGGCAATATACAAGCTCTCCAGATAGTAATTTGGACTTTGTGTGGTACACATGCCTTCCAAATTCTTTTCCATAGTTCTTTACAAGGATCTCCATGAGAAGTTGAGGCTAATGCACTTCCCATAATAGATTCACGTGCCACTCAGTACGTTGAACTTTCAAAATTGACCTAAAATTCGTGTGTTATAATAAGAGATTTTGGCTGAAACGAAGCGAAACCCAATTTTGACCCAAAAAACTGTGTACTATAACAAGAGGTTTTAGGCTAATATCAAACAAGTCTCATATACACTAATCAGATTAAGATTTTTATGTTCCGTCTGCTCGAGAGGTATTTAGAAATGATGATTTGATAATTGTCACACCCCGGACCAGATGTTGGTGGTTTCCAAGCACCTAACACCGAATCTGAGGCGTGAGCGGGAAAAGTAAAAGAAAATAAAACAAATTCAAATATTTTTTCAAAAATTGGTAAAAACAAAGCAAATTGTAATAACGAAAAAAATTACAAAGGTAAAAATAGGTCTTGCGATCTAGCTCTCTTCTATACTCACGTACACGTCAGCTAATTAAGCGTCACAAATAGACTTCTAGAAAGACGTGTCGTATCTCGTAAGTACCTGAACAAAATTCTATAGGGGTGAGCTTACACTCAGTATGAACAAACCTTTTTAAGTTATTCTTAACTACATCGCAAAATCAAGTTATCAAGTAACAAACAATACTTTAAATATAAATAATAACAATTCAATGCATATATGCAAATGAACTTCCTTCACTCGACTGCTAACTTATTAGTCCATACATCAAAGACATATGAGTCTACACGTCCTATACCATGTAGATATCTCCAATATACGACCTAACAAATCAGTAATATCTCACCACCTGTACCTCTTTTGTTAGTCATCTTGTTATACTCATGGTCTCCAAACCCAAAACCCGATTAGATTGTTTTATCGACGTCCGCCGTCGATGGGGCCTGCATTCGCCTATTCATTCACTCGTGGGCCGGCATGGATTCATGGACTACCCATGAGGAAACTCAACTACACAAAATGTTGCCGGGCCGACCTCCTTCGCTATCTCGTATGGCCCTTCTTACGTTGGATCGAAGGCGGCCGTCTTGGTCATGATTTTCTTCATCACCCAGTCCCCCAGTCCCAACGTCCGGGTCCTGACCTTACTATTGTAATAGCGTGCAACTCGCTGCTTATAGACTTGGTTGTGCAAGTCTGCTCTCTCCCGCCTTTCCTCGATGAGGTCAATATTCAATTGGAGGCCTTCCTCATTGGTGGCAGCATCAAAGTTCTCGACCCTGCCGGAAGGTATTGATGTCTCGATCGGTAAGACAACCTCTGTGCTGAAAGCCATACAAAAGGGTGTTTCTCCCGTTGTTTCTGTTGCTGTGGTTTTGATTGCCCATAATACCTTCGACAACTTCTGTTCCCACAGACCATTGACATCATCCAGCTTCTTCTTTGAAAGTTTTTTAATGATTTTGTTAACTGCCTCCACCAAACCAATGGCCTGTGGTGCGCCATGGACGCGATGACCATCTTGGTGCCCATGTCCTTCATGAACTCAATCAGATAGTTATTGTTGAATTGCGTTCCATTGTTCGTGAATATGTCTCCGAGACACCGAATCTGCAATATATGTTTTTCATCAGGAAATTCTTCACACACTCGGTGGTTATTTTCCCGAGGGGCTATGCCTCCACCCACTTCGTGTTAGTAGTCAACGACCACTATCACATACTTGAATTGCCCGGGTGCCGTTTGCAATATCCCAATGAGGTCCAAGCCCCATTGCACGAAAGGCCATGGCAACAATAGGATTGCCAAGGCGATAGAAGGGGAATGCGTCCCATTGGCGTGCAGATGGCATTTACGGCACCGAGTCGACATCTTATCCTCCATGGCACCCATGTTGGGCCAGAAAAACTCTGCGTGAAGCGACTTGTGTGCCAATGACAGGGATCTAGAATGATTTCTGCATATTCCCTCTTGTATTTCCTCTATGATCGTTTGTCATTCCTCCTCTGTCACACACTTCAGGTTGGGAAAACTGCAACCTCTGCAGTATAGCTTCCCGTTCATAAGCGTGTACCTGGCGCATCTCGATTGAATCTTTCGTGCTTGCCGCCTGTCCTTCGGGCGCACCCCCTCTTTCATAAACTCTACTATGAGATCCATCCAAGTAGGCTCTTCGGGTCCCGCTTCAACCATGAATATCTCCGAGATGGTCTTACTTATACTCGGTTTCCCTAATATCTTGATCCTTGCTTCTTTCGGCCTTTCCCAGGCCCTCCGGTAGCTAGCCGAGCAAGGGTATCCGCATTACTATTTTATTTCCGCGGGATGTGAGAGAGAGGCCGACTCGAAGTGTTGCATGAAGGCTTTCGATAGTGCTTGGTAGGAGTTCAACTGGGGTTCCTTTGCATCGAAGCTCCCGTTGACCTGATTCACAACCAGCTGCGAGTCGCTAAACATTTCGACTCTCTCCACTCCGATATCCCAGGCAAGCTGTAACCCGCCAATCAATGCTTCATACTATGCAGCATTGTTTGAGGTCTTAAATTAGAACTCCAAGGCGTATTCATTTTTGAATCTATTAGGAGTTTCCAATATGATTCCCGCCCCACTTTTATGCCTCGTCACCGAGCCATCAACGAAAAGTTTCCAATGTGGTGACGGTAGGCCATTGTTGCCTTACCGGGCGTTGTCAGATGGCTCCCTTACAAATTCCAATGGCGCGAGCTTTTTCGACTCATCCACAGCCTTCATGGGCGTGAGCTCTGATATAAAGTCGGCTGCTCGCGGCCGATAATGGATTTTACCAGCCTCCCGCTGATCTCTGGATTTTGCATGATCTACCTCAGGGAGTGATTGGTATAAAGGGTTATTGAGTGTGCCTGAAAATAATGTCTGAGCCTTCTCGCCATCACGATAAGCGCCAAAGTTAGTTTTTCAACGCCCGGGTACCTGCTCTCGGTGGGAGTGAATCCCTTCCCAACGTAAAACACTGCATGCTCGACATCAGACTCCTTTCTTATTAACACTGAGCTGACTGCCGTCTGCGATGCTGTGATATATAAGCAAAGCATCTCGCCCGGTATCGGTTTTGATGAAACCAGAGCGGACGAGAGGTACGCCTTTATCTGTGTGAAAGCTTCTTCTTGCTCGGGTCCCCAGAGTATCTTTTTACAAAGCTGCTCCCGTAGCAGCCGAAAGAAGGGGGCACATTTATCTGTGAGTCGTGACACAAATCTCCCCAGAGAGACGATCTTCCCGGCCAACGACTGCACTTCATTGCACTCCGTTGGCCTTTCCATATCCAAGATGGCTCTGATCTTCTCCGGGTTGGCTTCTATTCCCCTCCCGCTGATTATGTGGCCCATGAATTTCCCTTTGACCACCCCGAATATGCAATTCTGAGGGTTCAATCTTATCCCATACCTCAGTATCACCTCGAAGACCTTTTCAGTCAAGACCCGCCCCGAATTTCACCCTGAAACCCGAGATGAACCCTGTGGGGACCACCCTAACTTATAAGAATTTAAGAACCACCTTTTTACTCCAAAATAAATCCTCCGCTACAACCCAAAAGTAGCAAGAATATAATACACAAAAATTCCAACAGTACTCAGAGCTACTAAAAATAAAATAATACACAGCGAAAGCTAACAAACCCTTAGTAGATTAAACAGGTAACCTACTGACGAAATATAGCGGATAGATGAGTGACTATGCCTCGACGTCTTCTTCTAGACCTCACGCGAACTCTGCAGACTGGGCATTTTTAAAAACGAAGAGCCCATGGGAAAATATTCAACACGTCAGAGTGAGTGGACAAAACGATTCCAACAACAAATAAATATTTCCTCAAAAATGCTTTCAAAGAAAACGCTTCATTAGCGGCAAAAACAAAAGCTCCACTGGAAAGATTCTGAACTGGGGTCCAGCCTGGCTATACTTCCAAACTTTAAGAAATTGCCTCTCAGGATAGGATATTATATATTTGTGTATGTATGTACACTCGCCTAACTCTTTGTACGATATCTATGAAAGACTTGAAAAATAGATGATGTGTTTTAAAATGTTACTCGCAAGCGCACGAATCAGTTGCAGCACAGATATGCAAGAGCGAGGTCGAACCCACAGGGAATGTATGAAAATAGGAAAAACTAATCGAATCCAAATTAATTTAACACTAACCTAGTTGAATGAAAGTTGATGGTGAAGTAGCTAAGACAAATAAAATAGATAAAAAATTACCTTGATGACGAAGTAACTAAAGCATCGGATTCCACCACATTACTTGATAAGTCTCTAAATATTATCTACTAATTCCCGAATTAGGAGTAGCAATCTAGAAATCAATCTATTGCTTTCTCAAGATTTAACAATGAAGCACACATGAAATATATCTAAAGTAGACTCTTCTTCGCTTCTTAATTATGAACATCAAAGCATCACATGTACGCAAACTTATTGAAACTACAAAAGATCAAAGTGTTTACAAAGCATCAAATGTGAAACAAGCTCATTTGAATGACAAGAGATCAAAGAAGTTCATATTAAATATTTTACAAAGCCAAGCATGGATTAATAAAACTGACTTCCAAACTACCAAAAATGCATGACATTAGAGGTGAAAAGAACAAGAATTTTATTAATGCATTTTGAAGCAAGAGTCATAGGCATGGATAACATAACTATGAGAATTGTAGATAATTAAAAGAAACTTATTTCATAATGTGGTTTCCTCCTTAACCTTAGTTAAGGAAATTAGCTAGACATAGTACAAATTGAAAACATATTTAAAACAATACAAAACATCATACAAAAAGTAGCTAAAGAAAGAGAAGAACTAAGAGCAACAATGTGTCTCTAATTCTCTACTCTCCCCTCCTCCCCTTTATTCACTTCAAGCAACTTCTATTTATAGGGCAACATAGATCTCCATTCCAACTCCATCTTCATGTGAATATGACTTTCATCCCTTCAACCTTCTCATGCTTGATGGCAACATTTTTCTTCACACATAAATGCTTTCAAACATCAATTCCTTTTCATCTACAACACATTTGCTTCTCTCATTTTTGATGTGCATGAGTACGTACACAAACTTTGAAGGAATGAGATTTAGTTCCTAGAAACATGCATGCTTGTTTCTTTGCCACCTTCTTTCATGGTATGTTGTCTTTGACAAATTCTTCATGCATCCCTTCCATTTGAATCAATAACATGTACGTACCTATGAATCAATGAGTAGAGTGAATTCAACAATTAACAGCTAAGGTAAATATTTTCAATGGAACACAATTAATGCAAAGGGAAAACATTCTACCAATTGTAGGCACATGCTATTAGAACAATGAGAACATGTGTTGCACTTGGTTATTTAATTAAAGGGAAAAGACTCATGTTAAAAACAAGGACTCAATTTACTATGAAAATAGATAGATTGTTTCCATAACTTTAACATTTTATTTATTTAGATGTAACATCTATAAGAACATAGAAACAAATTAAATAACTCAAACTAATTAAAACAAGTAACTAACACATATAAATCAGAGATAATAATATGATATAAAATGTGCTCATCAAATACCCCCAAACCTATATTTTGCTAGTCCTCGAGCAAAACAGGAAACAAAAATACAATTAACAATTTATTCACTTAGCTAGACCGACATGACAAATTCTGCTAAAGTACTTCAGAGTTTTAGTGTGCAAAGACAGAGGTTAGAATATTCTCAGAAAGTATCTTAACTCGAAGTTTGTATGAGTAACGCCAACACAAATACAACATTTCATATCTAAGTTAAATCCAAGTCAAATCTCTTTCTGAAAATTCGCTTCGACTTCAAATCTCACAGATAGTCACTCAAAATTGAAACGCTCAGAGATGGGCTATGTGTTTCACTCAATTCATATGTGAGGAAGAGTAATTATAGATGAATGCAAACGTCTCACATATGTGCATCAAGAAAATTTTGCTCTTTTTGGAAATAAATGTAAAATTGATCTCATGAAAGGATATCAGTTACCATTGAGAATGTCGAATCCCACACACCTTAGTTCTTTAATTTACTTTCCACATTCTGACCACATGTCTCCACAGAATTGAAAAAAGGCTTTATTTATGGTTGTAATGTAAGGCTAATGTAATAGCTAACAAAGAAAAAGAAGGATTTCAAGAATTCTTTGAGAACTATGTAGAGGTCTTCACATATGAACAAGGCATTGATCTAAATTTCTCAAACATAATATATATATATATATATTCTTTCTTTTCTTGTTTTTTTTTTCTTTTTTTTCTTTTTTTTTTGTTTTTTTTTTTTCCGTACTCTTTCCTATTGTGTGGAAGAATACAGATTTCTATCTTTTTTTTTTTGAAACAACAAAAAAAATGCCACAAAACTATCTCAACTCTAACAATAGTTCTCAAAAATAGGGTGTTGGATGTTTATTCAGTAGCTCGTACTCCTCAATTTGAGTAGGGAATGGTGAATGTGCTAAACAAAGAAACATATTTATTTAGGCTCAAAGGCTTTCTGGCAAATTGATATTCAATGGGAGCTAGGGCAAGAAAGGCTCAAGCTTATGTAATCAAACATGACCTAAATGATATCTGAGGATTAATGTGGTCATTAAGTCTCTTAAAAGAACTCAGGTGTAGTGATTCAAAGTAGATGTTGTTCTCGGTAACCGATCAAATGAAATGAATAATGAGATCATCGAAAAAATAATGTTTGAACAAAAGAGATCAGAATAGTGTATAACCCTCAGAAAAATAGGACACAGGCTCAAGTCTCACATGGGTTATAAGTCTCCATTGGTATTCATCTAGATTTCTAACTCAAATCTCACTCTTCAACGTCAAATTGTATCATGTGGCTCGTATCTCAATATACCCCAAGAGTAAGAACTTACTGAAAGAATTCTACCCTCCGACTATTAACACACTAAAATGCCAAGAACTCTCTCAGAATTCTTCACAATGAACTACACATATATATATATATATATATATATATTTTTTATTATTAATTTTTTTTGTTCTTTTTTTACACAAAAAGTAACCAAACTTTCGATATCCTACCCCCAAACCTAAATCGAACATTGTCCTCAATGTTACAAATGTAAAGCATGACAACATTAAATAAGATGGAGTAAGAGTAGGAAAGATAGTACCTTATTGACGCTTTTCCAATTTCCTTTGAAATCATTCCAACAGTGCAATGTAATTGATCAGTTATAAATGCACTTTCAATAGAAATTAAGAAAACCAAGCATGACTAACAAGAAAGACACTGACAAAAACAAAGAACATCTACAGCTACAAACACAAGACACAAAAAAGAGCATTAATCCTGATAAACAGGATCAGCGAGAAGTACCTCCTCAACTTCAGGGGTTTTCAACTCCAAAAACGGCTTCAACCTTTGACCATTAACTTTGAACATATCACCATTTTTTGGGTTTTCAATTTCAACAGCCCCATGAGAATAGACAGTACGAACAAGAAAAGGACCGGTCCAACGAGACCTTAACTTACCAGGAAACAAATGCAAACGAGAGTTATACAAGAGAACTTTTTGACCAGGTGTCAATGTTTTCCTCAAAATGTTCTTGTCATGAAACACCTTCATTCGGTCCTTGTATAATTTTGCAGAGTCATAAGCATCATTTCGAATTTCTTCCAGTTCATTGAGTTGGAGTTTCCTGTGAGAACCTGCCTTATCAAGAGAGAAGTTCAAACGTTTAATAGCCCAATAAGCTCTATGTTCTAACTCAACAGGTAGATGACATGCCTTACCATAAACAAGACGATAGGGAGACATTCCTATAGGGGTCTTGAATGCAGTACGGTATGCCCACAGTGCATCAGTGAGTCTCAAAGACCAATCTTTCCTAGTGGGGTTAACCGTTTTCTCAAGGATATGCTTGATTTCCCTATTGGAAACTTCAACTTGACCACTTGTCTGTGGGTGATAAGGGGTAGCAACTCTATGTGTAATGCCATATTGTTTCATTAAGTGCTGAAATGGCCTATTACAAAAGTGTTTTCCACCATCACTGATGATAGCACGAGGGGCACCAAAACGAGAAAAGATATTCTCTTTCAAAAATCCGATCACAACCTTGTGATCATTTGTTTTGCATGCTAAGGCTTCTACCCACTTAGACACATAATCAACTGCAACAAGGATGTACAAGTTTCCAAAAGAATTAGGAAATGGTCCCATAAAATCAATACCCCAAACATCAAAGAGTTCAACGATAAGAATTGGGTTCAAGGGCATCATGTTTCTCCTAGAAAGGCTTCCTAACTTTTGACATCGCTCACAGGCTTTGCAATACTCATGTGTATCGCGAAAAAGAGATGGCCAGTAGAATCCACATTGTAGGATCTTGGCAGTAGTTTTTTTGGAACTAAAATGGCCACCACATGCATGATCATGACAAAAGGAGATGATATTGGTTTGGTCACTATCAGGAACACATCTCCTAATTATCTGATCAGGACAATACTTAAACAAGTAAGGATCATCCCAAAAAAAGTATTTTACCAAGGCTAAGAATTTTGACTTATCTTGTTTGCTCCAATGAGATGGCATCTCACCAGTTACAAGATAATTCACGATATCGGCATACCATGGCAAATGAGACACATGCATCAGTTGTTCATCAGGGAAAGACTCGGTGATCGGAAAAGGATCCTCACTAGACTCAACAATCAATCTAGACAAATGGTCAGCAACAACATTTTCTGAACCTTTCTTATCTTTGATCTCAATATCAAACTCTTGTAGCAACAAAATCCAACGGATAAGACGAGGTTTAGCATCCTTCTTAGACAAAAGATACTTCAATGCAGCATGATCCGAATAGACAATGACCTTAGATCCTAAGAGATAAGACCTAAACTTGTCTAGCGCAAATACAACCGCCAGTAACTCCTTTTCAGTGGTGGAGTAATTGAGTTGTGCATCAGTGAGAGTCTTACTAGAATAGTAAATGACATGAGGAAGTTTATCGATTCGTTGTCCTAAGACAGCACCTATGGCATAATCAGATGCATCACACATGATTTCGAAAGGGACACTCCAGTCGGGAGGTCGAATGATGGGTGCAGAAGTCAAAAGTGACTTAAGCTTTTCAAAAGCATGGAGGCATTCATCAGTGAAGACAAATGGAGCGTCTTTGGCAAGTAAACTGCACAAAGGACGTGAGATTTTACTGAAGTCTTTGATGAACCTACGGTAAAAACCTGCGTGACCTAAGAATGACCGAATTTCCTTAACGGTCCGTGGGGGTGGAAGATTGGAAATCAAATCGACTTTGGCCTTGTCAACCTCTATGCCACTGGAGGAAATCACGTGTCCTAAAACAATTCCCTTTTTGACCATAAAATGACATTTCTCCCAATTCAAAACAAGATTTTTCTCCTTACAACGCATCAAGACAAGGGAAAGATGGTGTAAACACTCATCAAATGACGATCCAAACACGGAGAAATCATCCATGAATATTTCAAGGAAGCGCTCTACCATATCAGAAAAGATAGAGACCATACACCGCTGAAAAGTAGCAGGTGCATTGCATAACCCAAAGGGCATGCGACGGTAGGCAAAGGTTCCAAAAGGACAAGTGAAAGTGGTTTTCTCTTGATCCTCAGGTGCAATGGGGATTTGGTTATAACCGGAATAACCATCTAAGAAACAGTAGTATGCATGACCGGCTAACCTTTCCAACATTTGATCAATGAAAGGAAGAGGAAAATGATCTTTCCTCGTGACGGCATTTAACTTACGATAGTCAATGCACACACGCCAACCAGTTTGGATTTTTGTGGGAACCAACTCATTGTCATCATTCTTAACAACAGTGATGCCAGACTTCTTTGGGACAACTTGAACAGGACTCACCCATTGACTATCAGATATTGGGTAAATGACACCAACATCTAAAAGTTTCAACACTTCCGCTCTAACTACTTCCTTCATGGCAGGATTCAGACGTCTTTGACCTTCACGTGAAGTCTTAGCATTATCTTCAAGGTGAATCTTATGCATGACTACAGACGGGGAAATACCTTTGATATCTGCTATCGACCATCCTATGGCTTCCTTATGCTCCCTAAGAATTTGCAACAATTTTTCTTCTTGAGTACTACTCAAATCAGAAGCAATGATAACAGGCAATGACTCAAATGGACCTAAAAACGCATACTTGAGAGTATCAGGTAATTGTTTTAAGTCTAACTTTGGAGGCTTGACAATGGAAGGGATTGGTGGGGATGAAGACAAAGGAAGTGGTTCCACCTTCGATTTCCAATTGGCAGAATCTATAAGAGGGAAAGAATCTAACAAAGCATTGACCTCTTCAATAGATTTGTCAAAATCAAAATCAGCACCAAAATGAACTAGACATGACTCTAAGGGGTCCTTAATGCTAGACTGGTGGAAAGTGTCTGTCACTAAGTTGTCAATCAAATTGACCTCACCAACTTCGTCATTCTCTAAAGGCTGCTTGCTTATATTGAAAATGTTGAGATCTAAAGTCATGTTACCAAAGGAAATTGTCATCATACCACTCCGACAACTAATATTGGCATCACAAGTAGCTAGAAAAGGACGACCTAGAATGACTGGAATTTCATCACTTAGGTTAGAGACAGGCTGGGTATCTAAGATTATGAAATCGACAGGAAAGTAAAACTTGTCAACCTGAACCAAGACATCTTCAACAATACCTCTAGGATATTTCACCGATCGGTCTGCCAATTGTAATACCACACGAGTCGGTTTCATTCCCCCCAAACCCATTTGCGCATATACAGAATATGGCAACAAATTCACACTAGCCCCTAAATCTAGCAAAGCTCTCTTGAAATGATTATCTCCTATAGTACATGAAATGGTAGGATTACCAGGGTCCTTGTACTTGACAGGAGATTTCCGTTGAATGATTGAGCTCACTTGTTCTGTTAGAAAAGCTTTCTTTGGAACATTCGTTTTTCGTTTAAGGGTGCAAAGGTCTTTCAGAAACTTGGCATATGAGGGCACCTGCTGAATGGCATCTAAGAATGGAATGTTTATATTGACTCGCTTAAACACTTCTAAGATCTCACCAAACTGGGCACCTTTCTTAGGATTCACTAATCTCTGAGGAAATGGAGCTTTTGGGACATAATTCCTAACAGGCTGTTCAACTACAGGAAAAGTTTGGATTTTTGGGACACTCGAAGAGTGGATGTCAGAAGAGATTGGCACCTCTCCATCTTTGGATTTGTTGGTGGGAGCATCTTCATCTAAGTCGGGCATCTGAACTTTGTTATCAACCTGTTTGCCTGACCTAAGTGTGGCTATGGATTGGACTTGCTCATGGGAATTCAAAGAACTTGAAGGTTCACTAATCTGAAATTGTCCTTTTGGGTTAGGCAACGGCTGACTAGGAAACTTCCCTTTCTCTCTCTCACCAACAACAGTCGCTAACTGGCCTATTTGTTGTTCTAATTTCGAAATGGCTTGACCAGTAACTTGCATGAACTTTTGGAGGGATTCCTCCAAAGATGATTGTTGTGGCTGTGGTGCCGCAAATTGTGGATTGGATTGAGGAGCTGAATGATAAGGTTGATTAGGAGGGCGAAATTGATTATTCTGTGAATTTTGGTTCCCTCCGAAGTTTAATTGAGGTTGGGTTGTTCTCCAAGAAAAATTAGGGTGGTTCCGCCAATTTGGATTGTAGGGCTCAGAAAATGTAGTACCAAATGGTTTCCTGAAATTGTGCAAGGCATTGATTTGCTCAGGGTGGCTTTCAGAGTAGCCGCACATGGAAGGACATGTTTGAGCTGAATGCATTGGGCTTGCACAAAGAGAGCAACCTTCAAACTGGACTTGGTTGACTGAACTCATGGTTTTATCTAACGCTAACGCCTCAACCTTTCTTGACAGACTCTCAATCTTTATCTCTAAATCAGAGCCACTTCTCACCTCATACATTCCTCCTCGCTTGGGTTCCTTCACTTGTCTATCATATTGATTGGAAAAATCCCATTGCTGAGAATTTTCAGACAAGTTTTCGAGAAATTCATAGGCTTCATCGTCTCTCAAACTTAGAAATGCTCCTCCCTTCATTGACTCTATCATATGACGGTTTGACTGGGTCAGACCATTATAGAAATATTGTACCAGTCTCCATGTTTCAAAACCATGGTGGGGGCACCGCAAAATCAAATCTTTGAATCTTTCCCAAGATTCATAGAATTGTTCGTCATCTTTTTGCCTAAAGTCGGAAATGTTTCGCCTAAGGGAATTGGTTCTAGACATGGGAAAAAATTTAGACAGAAATTTTCTGACCAGTTCGTCCCAAGAGGTGATGGAACCTGGAGGTTGGGAATTCAACCATCCCTTCGCCTTATCTTTTAAAGAAAAGGGAAACAGACGCAAGCGAACAGACTCATCTGAAAAGTTCTGGAATTTGAAGGTGGCACATATGTCTAGAAATTCTTTGACATGCATGTACGGGTCCTCACGATCTAATCCACGAAAATTGGGCAATAGTTGAAGAATCTGAGGCTTCAACTCAAAATGAGCAGCAGTAGTGTTCGGTAACACTATGCATGATGGGGAATTTGTGGTGATGGGAGCAAAGTACTCCCTTAGAGTTTTGGTCTCTAAATTTTCTCCCATCGTGATCTGAGAATCAAGTTTCTCGATTCCTTTCCTAATTGTTCTCTCAATCTCAGGGTCGTAAGGCAACAACTCTAAACTGAGTGAACGACGACCAAACATAAACTACAACACTAATTTTTTATTTTATTTTTTAAAATTATTATTATTATTATTTTTTTTTTTTTTTTGCACACACAAATCTACAAGAAAATCTACTCAAAGCAACAATTAATTACAAGTCAGCTCCTACTCTCTTTTAGAGTGAATTAGAGGATGACCAGTTAAGGGCTGCCAAAAATGTAACCAGGTGAGTTCCGGGAAGATTGGAGGGGTCACAATGGTCCCACTTAAAACCCAATTCTTCTTAAACACCGAAGGTGTTTCCTTAAAAAACTTTTCTAGACATCACACTTTTGGAAGGTACTCACTGGAGTTACCAAAAATTTACACTATGCAAGAGGATCCTATGAGCTGTGTGAAAACCTAAACCAATGTCTAATAGATTTTACGATTAAATTTGGCTTGAGTTTTAACAAATGTAGGAGATGGTTAACCTAGATGGGCAAGGAATTGGTGATTAAATCAAATCCTTATGTCATTAAGGTGAGAATGCTACTAATTATTTAAATGCATAAAATGTTTAAAAAAAAATGAAAAAGAAAACACACAACAAGGAACAAAAGAAAATTAACAAAAGAAACCAAAAGTTGAGAAATTAGAAGTGACACACCCGAAAAAGTGGACAATGTTGTGTCAAGACCAATTTGTTTTTCGCTATAATCACTGCCTAGCAACAATAACTTTCACTTCCTTCAGTTTCCACTCTATTCCTCAAACTTTCGATCTTCTTCGGCTAGCTCTCCTTCTTTGACTCAAGAAAAGTACCTTGAAAATAAACTATTGTAAGAATAGTAAGAACAATAGTAGCCTAAAAAGTGCAAAATGATGTGAAATGAAGCTAGCTAATACTACTCTATGCAATAGATATATAAAACGTAAATGTAGCCTACAATTTTTTATTTTTTTTATTTTTTATGTTTGTTCCTATTCCTATGTTACCAAATTGAAATAAAATAGACAATAAGTGTAGGAAACGTAGGTTTGGAAAAACAAGAACACAAGAAACTATTTGTTTTCAATGCTATGCAAGTTGATATATATATATATATATATATATATATATATATATATACACATGTATATATGCATGTAACCAAAGTCAAAAGAGGCAAGCTTATATAGAAATAAAATACTACAATGAATATGCAAGTTGGTGTCTACGTAATTGATGCAGTTTTTTTTTAATTTTTTTATTTTATAATGAATGAAAAACTAAGCTATAACTAGTGGAAGAATTAAATCAACTTAAACAAAATTAGTTTTCCATTACAGTCCCCGGCAACGGCGCCAAAAACTTGATGTGTTTTAAAATGTTACTCGCAAGCGCACGAATCAGTTGCAGCACAGATATGCAAGAGCGAGGTCGAACCCACAGGGAATGTATGAAAATAGGAAAAACTAATCGAATCCAAATTAATTTAACACTAACCTAGTTGAATGAAAGTTGATGGTGAAGTAGCTAAGACAAATAAAATAGATAAAAAATTACCTTGATGACGAAGTAACTAAAGCATCGGATTCCACCACATTACTTGATAAGTCTCTAAATATTATCTACTAATTCCCGAATTAGGAGTAGCAATCTAGAAATCAATCTATTGCTTTCTCAAGATTTAACAATGAAGCACACATGAAATATATCTAAAGTAGACTCTTCTTCGCTTCTTAATTATGAACATCAAAGCATCACATGTACGCAAACTTATTGAAACTACAAAAGATCAAAGTGTTTACAAAGCATCAAATGTGAAACAAGCTCATTTGAATGACAAGAGATCAAAGAAGTTCATATTAAATATTTTACAAAGCCAAGCATGGATTAATAAAACTGACTTCCAAACTACCAAAAATGCATGACATTAGAGGTGAAAAGAACAAGAATTTTATTAATGCATTTTGAAGCAAGAGTCATAGGCATGGATAACATAACTATGAGAATTGTAGATAATTAAAAGAAACTTATTTCATAATGTGGTTTCCTCCTTAACCTTAGTTAAGGAAATTAGCTAGACATAGTACAAATTGAAAACATATTTAAAACAATACAAAACATCATACAAAAAGTAGCTAAAGAAAGAGAAGAACTAAGAGCAACAATGTGTCTCTAATTCTCTACTCTCCCCTCCTCCCCTTTATTCACTTCAAGCAACTTCTATTTATAGGGCAACATAGATCTCCATTCCAACTCCATCTTCATGTGAATATGACTTTCATCCCTTCAACCTTCTCATGCTTGATGGCAACATTTTTCTTCACACATAAATGCTTTCAAACATCAATTCCTTTTCATCTACAACACATTTGCTTCTCTCATTTTTGATGTGCATGAGTACGTACACAAACTTTGAAGGAATGAGATTTAGTTCCTAGAAACATGCATGCTTGTTTCTTTGCCACCTTCTTTCATGGTATGTTGTCTTTGACAAATTCTTCATGCATCCCTTCCATTTGAATCAATAACATGTACGTACCTATGAATCAATGAGTAGAGTGAATTCAACAATTAACAGCTAAGGTAAATATTTTCAATGGAACACAATTAATGCAAAGGGAAAACATTCTACCAATTGTAGGCACATGCTATTAGAACAATGAGAACATGTGTTGCACTTGGTTATTTAATTAAAGGGAAAAGACTCATGTTAAAAACAAGGACTCAATTTACTATGAAAATAGATAGATTGTTTCCATAACTTTAACATTTTATTTATTTAGATGTAACATCTATAAGAACATAGAAACAAATTAAATAACTCAAACTAATTAAAACAAGTAACTAACACATATAAATCAGAGATAATAATATGATATAAAATGTGCTCATCAATAGATACCATACAAAGCTACTACGCTTGCGTCTAACGCTCACGTCACGCCACACTGGAATTGTACCTCAGGCTAGGGGAAGGGCCCGAGTGGTATATATACGTGCTTACTCCTTGTACGAAATCTATGAATGAATACGAAAATAGAAAGTCGCACAGGGCTACGACGCTCGCTTCTAACGCTCACGTCACCCTATACCAGAATTGTACCTCGGTATGGGGGGAAATCACGTATAGCTAGCTAGCATTTAATCATATACATACTATTCTCATATAAGAGTATAATCACCGAAATTCTCAATTTCGGGAAATATCCAACAACAGAAAATCATTCAAAACGATAAAGCATTTCGAACACATTAAATAAAACAAAGGTCCACTCACAGATTAGGCCTAAGCCTGATGTCGGTCGGAGGTCTCTTCCGCTCGAGCCTCCTCACGTCCTATTCCAAATAAATAAAACCTTAAATAAAACACCGACGCTTACAGCAAAACATGCATAATTAAATATGCTTCGCGCGCTCAACCAAGCCTAACACTCCAAAATCTTAAATCCATTGCCAACCTCAAAACTCCACAAAAATTACCGACATCCTCAACATCACATTCCACCAAATAAAATCCAATGGCCGGATTCTAACTTACTAATCCGCCAAAAATACCAAACTTCAAAAATTCTCAAACCTATCCAAAACTCCTCCAAAAATTCTAAAACTTATTCCATTAAACTCCTCACATTTTTCCCCACCAGAAATATTTTCTCGGCGGCGGCCGGTGACCAACTCCGGCGACCTCCGATGCTCACCAAAATTTGGCAGCATCTTCCTCTCGACCTCCTCTACAACATTCCTAACTATCACAAACTCAAATTCTAAGCCTAACCATGCCAATCGAACGAAAACACACATAAAAAACCTAGAATTTCAAATACCGATTCCTCCTTACCTAGCTCGAGATGGAGCAAGCCCTTTGGAGGGATTGAAGCACGGGAGGAAGGCTTTCTTTTGGGCTACGGCTCGTCGGCTATGGCGGCCGGAGGAAGGAGTTCCGGCGAGAAAACTCTTCCCGGCAGTCGGATCTTTCGGCGGCATTTTCTCCCTCACGGCGGCGCTAGAAGGGCTGCCACCGGTCTAGAATTGAAGCTGGGACGGAGACCGATCGATTGGGACCGGTGCGGCGGTCTGGGTTGGCCGGACGGCGGCGGTCGGGCTTGGGCAATTTCCAGGCAGAAATGGGTCGGGGAGAGGGAGAAACACGGGAGGAAGAGAAAGAAAGGAGAAGAAAAAAAACAGACTTAGCCCACCCGGTCCACCAACTCCACATATACCCAATCCAAAAACTTTAACACCCCAAAAATAATACCCCAATAAAATTACCTTTTACTAGCAAAAATTACCATTTTTACCGTTGTCAAAATTTCTTCCTTAGAATAATCCCACAAAATAATCGTCTCCTACACCTCTCTGGGGATCAATTATATTTTACACTTAATGACGAACACGGTAGAATTCTTATTTCCACTATGTTAGTAATAAAGGTAAAAATTATGGGTCGGGCCATGACATTTTCTAGATGTCCCACATGCTCCTCGGCCGTTAGACTTTTGACCAGCATGTCGTCTACATATACCTCCATTATTTTCCCGAGGTACTCGACGAACATGACGTTCATCAACCGCTGGTAGGTGGCCCCCGCATTATTTAATATAAAGTTGTGAAGGCTGTATGATCCTCGTCCCTCGCGTCCATTTGTATCTGGTTATAACTCGCGTAAGCGTCCATGAAGCTTAGCAATTCGAACCCGGACGTGAAGTCCACCAAATGGTCTATGCAGGGGAGTGTGAAGCTGTCCTTGGGGCATGCCCTGTTGAGATTCGAATAGTCCACACACATCATCCACTGTCATGTTGACTTCTTTGGAACCATGAACACATTGGCCAGCCACTGGGGGTACCTAACCTCCCGTATGAACTTGATGTCCATCAACTTTCTTACTTCACCCCTCATTGCCTCATATTTCTCTAGCTTAAACATCCTTCGCTTTTGCCTTACAGGAGGGAATCCCTTCTCGATGCCAAGCTTATGAGTCACGATGCTGCTCGATATCCCAAGCATATCCTTGTACGTCCAAGCGAACGCCCTACTGTTCCTCCTTAGGAATGCCACTAGCGCCGCTCGAACTCTAGGTGCTTGTCTCGTCCCTATAATTACTTTTCGATCCGGAAACTCTTCTGACGCTGACATCGCTTCTGTTTCTCCTACCGCGCCGGGACGTTCTTTGTCGGAATCATTATCATCCTACATATCCATATATAGGTCTGATGTGGATACTACGGACGGGCATGCAGTAAGGACCTCCGACCTCTTCCTCTCGTTGTCCGTCGCGTAGCAACTTCTTGACGCTCCACGATCCCCTTGGATCGTAATGACTCCTTTTGGGGTTGGGACCTTCATCATCAACATGTGGCCGGCGACAAACGATTTTACCTTCCATAAGGATGGCCTTCCCAGGATCCAGTTGTAGGATGACTCACAGTCTACTACAATGAATTCCACTGTTATGCGAGTGACACCCTCTCGGCCCTCCATGCTCACTCCAAGGCTATCAGACCCGAGGGGCTGAACGACGTCGCACGAGAAGGGCTCATGGTCTTGCATCAACTTGTTACGCCCTTGATGTAGTCCATCATAGGCACTCCTGAATAACACGTTGACCAAAGCGCCCGTGTCAACCAGGATCTTCTTCGTGATGTAGTGGTTGAGTTGTAGTGTTATCAAGAACGGGTCCTCGTGCGACCTCATACCCTCCTCTTCCTCTTCTAGGAAGGTGACAGATTTCCAACCGGTAGTTAACTGTTGATTGTTGCTACTTCTATAGGGGAAAACTTCCTGGCCATCCCGTCTTCCCGTACATTGCTTCTTGGCTTTGTTGCTCCTATTATCTATTCAGGGGCCACCATTTATAGTGTTGATCGTCCCAAACACTTCGATCGCCCCTATATGCCTATGCCCGGGCACATACTGTTAGTACATAGCCAAAATACTTGGCTAAGCCGAGAATACGGTACAATTACCCGGTCGAGATAGCCCTTGTGAGCCCTTCACAGACATCCAAAGAAGGAAGGGCCGGTAACAAACTGCTTGCCAAAGTCACTCTAGCGGCAAAACACCCTTAAAAGGGGAGACACTCCAAAGAAGGGCAAAGAGTCCCACATTGGAGACTAAGGCAAAGGTACCCATACTTGCCTTATAAAACAAGCTCAAGGTACACACATCTATATACTCACATATATTCTCTCCCACTTTTATTCCTCTACCCGTACAAGTGCTCAAAGCTAACTTAAGCATCGGAGAGTCGAAGACCAGGCCACCCCAGTCCCGACCCCGTGACATTGTCATTTGTGCAGGTACCGAGTGAAAGCCCCTCAAGAATTCTACTTCGTTCCGCCCCGCGACCACTTCCCGGCCCGGGACGTAACAGGTAGAAACACATACTGCTGCAGCTTTCCTTCTTTCATTTGGCTCTCTACCGCCCTTTTCAGCTCTATGCAGTTGTTTATGTGATGACTTGCCTCCCCATGATACCCGCAAAACTTCCTGGTGTCTTCCTTAGTGAGCCGCGAAAGGGGGAACTTTCTGGCCGGGGGAGGTGGAATGATATTTTCATTCTATAGCACACAGTTTTTCGGGTTCTATCAGTTGGAGAAGTTCTCAGAGATGACGATTTGATAATAGAAAAGGTTAGTCTTTTTGGTCAAAATTTAATGTCCTTATTTTTGGACAAAACCTTTTCTATTATAAAATCCTCATCTCTGAGAACTTCTCCGTCTGACAGAACCCAAAAATCTCAATTGTATTAGGGTATACGAGATCTGTACGATTTCGGCCATAAACCATTTTTGGATCAAACATTTTCTATTATCAAATTGTCATCTCTGAGAACTTCTTCAACTGAAAAAACCCGAAAATCTCAATTGTATTAAGGTATACTTGTTTTGTATGATTTCGGCCCAAAACCCCTTACAATAGCACACAGTTTTTCAGGTCAGAATTGAATGTCCTTATTTTTGGACCAAATATTTTCTATTATCAAATCGTCAACTCTGAGAACTTCTCCAACTAACAGAATCCAAAACTCTCTATTGCATTAGGGTATACTTGTTATGTACGATTTCGCCCAAAAACCCCTTCAAATAGCACACAGTTTTTCTGGTCAGAATTGAATGTCCTTATTTTTGGACCAAACCTTTTCTATTATCAAATCGTCATCTCTGAGAACTTCTCCAACTAACAGAATCCAAAAATCTCTATTGCATTAGGGTATACGAGTTCTGTACGATTTCGCCCAGAAACACCTTGCAATAGCACACAGTTTTTTTGGTCAAAATTTAATGTCCTTAGTTTTGGACCAAACATTTTCTATTATCAAATCCGCATCTCTGAGAACTTCTCCGACTGACCGAACCCGAAAATCTCTATTGGATTAGGGAATACAAGTTTCGAATGATTTCGGACCAAAACCGCTTGCTACAACACACATTTTTTCTTGTCAAAATTGAATGTCCTTATTTTTGAACCAAACATTTTCTATTATCAAATCCTCATCTCTGAGAACTTCTCCAGCTGACAGAACCCGAAAATCTCAATTGTATTAAGGTATACTTGTTCCGTATGATTTCGACCAAAAACCCCTTCCTATAGCACACAGTTTTTCGGGTCAATTTACAAGGGGTTTATGGCCGAAATCGTACAGAACTTGTATAGCCTAATCCAATTGAGATTTTCGGGTTCTGTCAGTTGGAGAAGTTCTCAAAGATGCAGATTTGATAATAGAAAAGATTTGGTCCAAAAATAAGGACATTAAATTTTGCCCAAAAAAACTGTGTGCTATTGCAAGGGGTTTATGGCCGAAATCGTACAGAACTCGTATACCCTAATCCAATTGAGATTTTTGGGTTCTGTCAGTTGTAGAAGTTTTCAGAGATGACGATTTGATAATAGAAAAGGTTTGGTCCAAAAATAAGGACATTCAATTCTGACCTGAAAAACTGTGTGCTATTGCAAGGGGTTTCTGGCCGAAATCGTACAGAACTCGTATACCCTAATGCAATAGAGATTTTCGGGTTTAGTCAGTTGCAGAAGTTCTCAGAGATGAAGATTTCATAATAGAAAAAATTTGGTCAAAAAATAAGGACATTCAGTTTTGACCTGAAAAACTGTGTACTATAGAAAGGGGTTTTTGGCCGAAATCATATGGAACAAGTATAGCTTAATACAATTGAGATTTTTGGGTTCTGTCAGTTGGAGAAGTTCTCAGAGATGAAGATTTGATAATAGAAAATGTTTGGTTCAAAAAAAAGGACATTCAATTTTGACCAGAAAAACTGTGTGCTATAGAAAGAGGTTTTTGGCCGAAATCATACGGAACAAGTATACCTTAATAAAATTGAGATTTTCGGGTTCTGTCAGTTGGAGAAGTTCTCAGAGATGAGGATTTGATAAGAGAAAATGTTTGGTTCAAAAATAAGAACATTCAATTTTGACCAGAAAAACTGTGTGCTATAACAAGGGGTTTATGGCCGAAATCGTACAGAACTCGTATAGCCTAATCCAATTGAGATTTTCGGGTTCTGTCAGTTGGAGAAGTTCTCAGAGATGTGGATTTGATAATAGAAAACGTTTGGTCCAAAAAGATGGAAATTAGATTTTGGCCAAAAAAATTACAAGGGGTTTTTTGCCGAAATCGTTCAGAACTCGTATACCCTAATGCAATAGATATTTTTGGATTCTGTTAGTTGGAGAAGTTCTCAGAGATGACGATTTGATAATAGAAAATGTTTGGTCCAAAAATATGGACATTCAATTCTGACCTGAAAAACTGTGTGCTAGAGGAATGAGTTTTGGGACGAAATCATACGGAACAAGTATACCTTAATACAATTGAGATTTTTGGGTTTTGTCAGTTGAAGAAGTTCTCAGAGATGACGATTTGATAATAGAAAATGTTTGATCCAAAAATAATGACATTCAATTTTGACCCGAAAAACTGTGTGCTATAGCAATGAGTTTTTGGCCGAAATCATACGGAACAAGTAAACCTTAATACAATTGAGATTTTCGGGTTTTGTCAGTTGAAGAAGTTCTCAGAGATGACGATTTGATAATAGAAAATGTTTGATCCAAAAATAAGGACATTCAATTTTGACCCGAAAAACTGTGTGCTATAGCAAGCAGTTTTGGTCCGAAATCATTCGGAACACGTACACCCAAATCCAATAGAGATTTTGGGGTTTTTTCAGTTGGAAAAGTTCTCAGAGATGAGGAGGACATTCAATTTTGACCAGAAAAATTGTGTGCTATAATAAGGGGTTTGTGGCCGAAATCATACAGTACTCGTATACCCTATTCCAATTGAGATTTTCGGGTTCTATCAGTTGGAGAAGTTCTCAGAGATGACGATTTGATAATAGAAAATGTTTGGTCCAAAAATAAGGACATTCAATTCTGACCTGAAAAACTGTGTGCTATATGAATGAGTTTTGGGACGAAATCATACGGAACAAGTATACCTTAATACAATTGAGATTTTTAGGTTTTGTCAGTTGAAGAAGTTCTCAGAGATGACGATTTGATAATAGAAAATGTTTGATCCAAAAATAATGACATTCAATTTTGACCCGAAAAACTGTGTGCTATAGCAATGAGTTTTTAGCCGAAATCATACGGAACAAGTAAACCTTAATACAATTGAGATTTTCGGGTTCTGTCAGTTGAAGAAGTTCTCAGAGATGACGATTTGATAATAGAAAATGTTTGATCCAAAAATAAGGATATTCAATTTTGACCCGAAAAACTGTGTGCTATAGAAAGGGGTTTTTGGCCGAAATCGTACAGAACAAGTATACGTTAATACAATTGAGATTTTCGGGTTCTGTCAGTTGGAGAAGTTCTTAGAGTTGAGGATTTGATAATAGAAAAGGTTTGGTCCAAAAATAAGGACATTAAATTTTGACCAAAAAAACTGTGTGCTATTACAAGGGGTTTATGACCGAAATCGTACAGAACTCGTATAGCCTAATCCAATTGAGATTTTCGGGTTCTGTCAGTTGGAGAAGTTCTCAAAGATGCGGATTTGATAATAGAAAAGATTTGGTCCAAAAATAAGGACATTAAATTTTGCCCAAAAAAACTGTGTGCTATTGCAAGGGGTTTATGGCCGAAATCATACAGAACTCGTATACCCTAATCCAATTGAAATTTTCGGGTTCTGTCAGTTGTAGAAGTTCTCAGAGATGACGATTTGATAATAGAAAAGGTTTGGTCCAAAAATAAGGACATTCAATTCTAACCTAAAAAACTGTGTGCTGCAAGGGGTTTCTGGCCGAAATCGTACAGAACTCGTATACCCTAATGCAATAGAGATTTTCGGGTTTGGTCTGTTGAAGAAGTTCTCAGAGATGAAGATTTCATAATAGAAAAATTTTGGTCCAAAAATAAGGACATTCAGTTTTGACCTGAAAAACTGTGTGCTATAGAAAGGAGTTTTTGGCCGAAATCATACGGAACAAGTATACCTTAATACAATTGAGATTTTTGGGTTCTGTCAGTTGGAGAAGTTCTCAGAGATGAAGATTTGATAATAGAAAATGTTTGGTTCAAAAAAAAGGATATTCAATTTTGACCAGAAAAACTGTGTGCTATAGAAAGAGGTTTTTGGCCGAAATCATACGGAACAAGTATACCTTAATAAAATTGAGATTTTCGGGTTCTGTCAGTTGGAGAAGTTCTCAGAGATGAGGATTTGATAACAGAAAATGTTTGGTTCAAAAATAAGAACATTCAATTTTGACCAGAAAAACTGTGTGCTATAATATGGGGTTTATGGCCGAAATCGTACAGAACTCGTATAGCCTAATCCAATTGAGATTTTCGGGTTCTGTCAGTTGGAGAAGTTCTCAGAGATGTGGATTTGATAATAGAAAACGTTTGATCCAAAAAGATGGACATTAGATTTTGACCAAAAAAACTGTGTGCTATTACAAGGGGTTTTTGGCCGAAATTGTACAGAACTCGTATACCCTAATGCAATAGATATTTTTGGATTCTGTTAGTTGGAGAAGTTCTCAGAGATGACGATTTGATAATAGAAAATGTTTGGTCCAAATATAAGGACATTAAATATTGATCAAAAAAACTGTGTGCTACTACATGGGGTTTTGGGCCGAAATAATACCGTACAAGTATTGCTTAATACAATTGAGATTTCGGGTTTTGTCAGTTAAAGAAGTTCTCAGAGATGACGATTTGATAATAGAAAATGTTTGATCGAAAAATAATGACATTCAATTTTGACCTGAAAAACTGTGTGCTATAGCAATGAGTTTTTGACCGAAATCATACGGAACAAGTAAACCTTAATACAATTGAGATTTTCGGGTTTTTTCAGTTGAAGAAGTTCTCAGAGATGACGATTTGATAATAGAAAATGTTTGATCCAAAAATAAGGACATTTAATTTTGACCCGAAAAACTGTGTGCTATAGCAAGCAGTTTTGGTCCGAAATAATTCGGAACACGTATACCCAAATCCAATAGAGATTTTCGGGTTTTTTCAGTTGGAAAAGTTCTCAGAGATGAGGATTTGATAGTAGAAAATTTTTGGTTCAAAAATAAGGACATTCAATTTTGACCAGAAAAATTGTGTGCTATAAAAAGGGGTTTGTGGCCGAAATCGTACAGTACTCGTAAACCCTATTCCAATTGAGATTTTCGGATTCTATCAGTTGGAGAAGTTCTCAGAGTTGCAGATTTTATAATAGAAAAGATTTGGTCCAAAAATAAGGACATTAAATTTTGACCAAAAAAAATGTGTGCTATTGCATGGGGTTTTGGGCCGAAATAATACAGAACAAGTATACCTTAATACAATTGAGATTTTCGGGTTTTGTCAGTTGAAGAAGTTCTCAGAGATGACGATTTGATAATAGAAAATGTTTGATCCAAAAATAAGGACATTCAATTTTGACCCGAAAAACTGTGTGCTATAGCAAGCAGTTTTGGTCCGAAATCATTCGGAACACGTATACCCAAATCCAATAGAGATTTTCGGGTTCTTTCAGTTGGAAAAGTTCTCAGAGATGAGGATTTGATAATAGAAAATTTTTGGTTCAAAAATAAGGACATTCAATTTTGACCAGAAAAATTGTGTGCTATAATAAGGGGTTTGTGGCCGAAATCGTACAGTACTCGTATACCCTATTCCAATTGAGATTTTCGGGTTCTATCAGTTGGAGAAGTTCTAAGAGATGCGGATTTTATAATAGAAAAGATTTGGTCCAAATATAAGGACATTAAATATTGACCAAAAAAACTGTGTGCTACTACATGGGGTTTTGGGCCGAAATAATACCGTACAAGTATTGCTTAATACAATTGAGATTTCGGGTTTTGTCAGTTAAAGAAGTTCTCAGAGATGACGATTTGATAATAGAAAATGTTTGATCGAAAAATAATGACATTCAATTTTGACCTGAAAAACTGTGTGCTATAGCAATGAGTTTTTGACCGAAATCATACGGAACAAGTAAACCTTAATACAATTGAGATTTTCGGGTTTTTTCAGTTGAAGAAGTTCTCAGAGATGACGATTTGATAATAGAAAATGTTTGATCCAAAAATAAGGACATTCAATTTTGACCCGAAAAACTGTGTGCTATAGCAAGCAGTTTTGGTCCGAAATAATTCGGAACACGTATACCCAAATCCAATAGAGATTTTCGGGTTTTTTCAGTTGGAAAAGTTCTCAGAGATGAGGATTTGATAGTAGAAAATTTTTGGTTCAAAAATAAGGACATTCAATTTTGACCAGAAAAATTGTGTGCTATAATAAGGGGTTTGTGGCCGAAATCGTACAGTACTCGTATACCCTATTCCAATTGAGATTTTTGGGTTCTATCAATTGGAGAAGTTCTCAGAGATGCGGATTTTATAATAGAAAAGATTTGGTCCAAAAATAAGGACATTAAATTTGGACCAAAAAAACTTTGTGCTATTGCATGGGGTTTTGGGCCGAAATAATACAGAACAAGTATACCTTAATACAATTGAGATTTTCGGGTTTTGTCAGTTGAAGAAGTTCTCAGAGATGACGATTTGATAATAGAAAATGTTTGATCCAAAAATAAGGACATTCAATTTTGACCCGAAAAACTGTGTGCTATAGCAAGCAGTTTTGGTCCGAAATCATTCAGAAAACGTATACCCAAATCCAATAGAGATTTTCGGGTTCTTTCAGTTGGAAAAGTTCTCAGAGATGAGGATTTGATAATAGAAAATTTTTGGTTCAAAAATAAGGACATTCAATTTTGACCAGAAAAATTGTGTGCTATAATAAGGGGTTTGTGGCCGAAATCGTACAGTACTCGTATACCCTATTCCAATTGAGATTTTCGGGTTCTATCAGTTGGAGAAGTTCTCAGACATTCGGATTTTATAATAGAAAAGATTTGGTCCAAATATAAGGACATTAAATTTTGACCAAAAAAACTGTGTGCTATTGCATGGGGTTTTGGGCCGAAATAATACAGAACAAGTAAACCTTAATACAATTGAGATTTTCGGGTTCTGTCAGTTGAAGAAGTTCTCAGAGATGACGATTTGATAATAGAAAATGTTTGATCCAAAAATAAGGACATTCAATTTTGACCCGAAAAACTGTGTGCTATAGAAATGGGTTTTTGGCCGAAATCGTACAGAACAAGTATACCGTAATACAATTGAGATTTTCGGGTTTTGTCCGTTGAAGAAGTTCTCAGAGTTGAGGATTTGATAATAGAAAATGTTTGGTTCAAAAATAAGGACATTCAAATTTGACCAGAAAAACTGTGTGCTATAGTAAGCGGTTTTGGTCCGAAATCATTGGAAACACGTATACCCTAATCCAATTGAGATTTTTGGGTTCTGTCAGTTGGAGAAGTTCTCAGAGATGCCGATTTGATAATAGAAAAGTTTTGGTCCAAAAATAAGGACATTAAATTTTGACCAAAAAAACTGTGTGCTATTACAAGAGGTTTATGGCCGAAATCGTACAGAACTCGTATAGCCTAATCCAATTGAGATTTTCGGGTTCTATCAGTTGGAAAAGTTCTCAAAGATGCGGATTTGATAATAGAAAAGATTTGGTCCAAAAATAAGGACATTAAATTTTGCCCAAAAAAACTGTGTGCTATTGCAAGAGGTATATAGCCGAAATCGTACAGAACTCGTATACCCTAATCCAATTGAAATTTTCGGGTTCTGTCAGTTGTAGAAGTTCTCAGAGATGACGATTTGATAATAGAAAAGGTTTGGTCCAAAAATAAGGACATTCAATTCTAACCTAAAAAACTGTGTGCTATTGCAAGGGGTTTCTGGCCGAAATCGTACAGAACTCGTATACCCTAATGCAATAGAAATTTTCGGGTTTGGTCTGTTGAAGAAGTTCTCAGAGATGAAGATTTCATAATAGAAAAATTTTGGTCCAAAAATAAGGACATTCAGTTTTGACCTGAAAAACTGTGTGCTATAGAAAGAGGTTTTTGGCCGAAATCATATGGAACAAGTATACCTTAATACAATTGAGATTTTTTGGTTTGGTCAGTTGGAGAAGTTCTCTGAGATGAAGATTTGATAATAGAAAATGTTTAGTTCAAGAAAAAGGACATTCAATTTTGACCAGAAAAAACTTTGTGCTATAGAAAGAGGTTTTTGGCCGAAATCATACGGAACAAGTATACCTTAATACAATTGAGATTTTCGGGTTCTGTCAGTTGGAGAAGTTCTCAGAGATGAGGATTTGATAAGAGAAAATGTTTGGTTCAAAAATAAGGACATTCAATTTTGACAAGAAAAACTGTGTGCTATAACAAGGGGTTTATGGCCGAAATCGTACAGAACTCGTATAGCCTAATCCAATTGAGATTTTCGGGTTCTGTCAGTTGGAGAAGTTCTCAGAGATGTGGATTTGAAAATAGAAAACGTTTGCTCCAAAAAGATGAATTTTAGATTTTGACCAAAAAAACTGTGTGCTATTATAAGGGGTTTTTGGCTGAAATCGTACAGAACTCGTATACCCTAATGCAATAGATATTTTTGGATTCTGTTAGTTGGGGAAGTTCTCAGAGATGACGATTAGATAATAGAAAATGTTTGGTCCAAAAATAGGGACATTCAATTCTGACCTGAAAAACTGTGTGCTATAGGAATGAGTTTTGGGACGAAATCATACGGAACAAGTATACCTTAATACAATTGAGATTTTCGGGTTTTGTCAGTTTAAGAAGTTCTCAGAGATGACGATTTGATAATAGAAAATGTTTGATCCAAAAATAAGGATATTCAATTTTAACCCGAAAAACTGTGTGCTATAGCAAGTAGTTTTGGTCCGAAATCAATGGGTACACGTATACCCAAATCCAATAGAGATTATCGGGTTCTTTCAATTGGAAAAGTTCTCAGAGATGAGGATTTGATAATAGAAAATTTTTGGTTCAAAAATAAGGACATTCAATTTTGACCAGAAAAATTGTGTGCTATAATAAGGGGTTTGTGGCCGAAATCGTACAGTACTCGTATACCCTATTCTAATTGAGATTTTCGGGTTCTATCAGTTGGAGAAGTTCTCAGAGATGCGGATTTTATAATAGAAAAGATTTGGTCCAAAAATAAGGACATTAAATTTTGCCCAAAAAAACTGTGTGCTATTGCAAGGGGTTTATGGCCGAAATCGTACAGAACTCTTATACCCTAATCCAATTGAAATTTTCGGGTTCTGTCAGTTGTAGAACTTCTCAGAGATGACAATTTGATAATAGAAAAGGTTTGATCCAAAAATAAGGATATTCAATTTTGACCTGAAAAACTTTGTCCTATAGCAAGCAGTTTTGGTCCGAAATCATTCGGAACACGTATACCCATATCCAATAGAGATTTTCGGGTTCTTTCAGTTGGAAAAGTTCTCAGAGATGCGGATTTGATAATAGAAAAGGTTTGGTCCAAAAATAAGGACATTAAATTTTGACCAAAAAAACTGTGTGCTATTGCAAGGGTTTCTGGCCGAAATCTTACAGAACTCGTATACCCTAATGCAAAAGAGATTTTCGGGTTCTGTCAGTTGAAGAAGTTCTCAGAGATGAGGATCTGATAATAGAAAAAATTTGGTCCAAAAATAAGGACATTCAATTCTGACCCGAAAAACTGTGTGCTATAGGAAGGGGTTTTGGTCCGAAATCATACAGAACAAGTATACCTTAATACAATTGAGATTTTCGGGTTTTGTCAGATGAAGAAGTTCTCAGAGATGAGGATTTGATAATAGAAAATATTTGGTCCAAAAATAAGGAAATTCCATTCTGACCCGAAAAACTTTGTGCTATAGTAAGTGGTTTTGGTCCGAAATCATTCGAAACACGTATTCCCTAATCTAATAGAGATTTTCGGGTTCTGTCAGTTGGAGAAGCTCTTAGAGATGCAGATTTGATAATAGAAAATGTTTGGTCCAAAAATAAGGATATTCAATTTTGACTAGAAAAACTGTGTGCTATAGCAAGGAGTTTTTGCCCGAAATCATACGAAACAAGTATACCGTAATACAATTGAGATTTTCGGGTTCTGTCAGTTGGAGTAGTTCTCAGAGATGAGGATTTAATAATATTAAATGTTTGGTTTAAAAATAAGGACATTCAATTTTGACCAGAAAAACTGTGTGCTATAGCAAGAAGTTTTTGGCCGAAATCATACGAAACAAGTTTACATACAATAGAGATTTTCGGGTTCTGTCAGTTGGAGAAGCTCTTAGAGATGCAGATTTGATAATAAAAAATGTTTGGTCCAAAAATAAGGACATTCAATTTTGACCCGAAAAACTGTGTGCTAGTTTTTAGGGTTCAGGGTTCAGGGTTCAGGTTCAGGGTTCAGGGTTCAGGGTTCAGTAGGGTTCAGTAGGGTTTAGGGTTTAGGGTTTAGGGTTTTAGGGTTTAGGGTTTAGGGTTTAGGGTTTAGGGTTTTAGGGTTTAGGGTTTAGGGTTTAGGGTTTAGGGTTTAGGGTTTAGGGTTTAGGGTTTAGGGTTTTAGGGTTTAGGGTTTAGGGTTTAGGGTTTAGGGTTTAGGGTTTTAGGGTTTAGGGTTTAGGGTTTAGGGTTTAGGGTTTAGGGTTTAGGGTTTAGGGTTTAGGGTTTAGGGTTTAGGGTTTAGGGTTTAGGGTTTAGGGTTTAGGGTTTAGGGTTTAGGGTTTAGGGTTTAGGGTTTAGGGTTTAGGGTTTAGGGTTTAGGGTTTAGGGTTTAGGGTTTAGGGTTTAGGGTTTAGGGTTTAGGGTTTAGGGTTTAGGGTTTAGGGTTTAGGGTTTAGGGTTTAGGGTTTAGGGTTTAGGGTTTAGGGTTTAGGGTTTAGGGTTTAGGGTTTAGGGTTTAGGGTTTAGGGTTTAGGGTTTAGGGTTTAGGGTTTAGGGTTTAGGGTTTAGGGTTTAGGGTTTAGGGTTTAGGGTTTAGGGTTTAGGGTTTAGGGTTTAGGGTTTAGGGTTTAGGGTTTAGGGTTTAGGGTTTAGGGTTTAGGGTTTAGGGTTTAGGGTTTAGGGTTTAGGGTTTAGGGTTTAGGGTTTAGGGTTTAGGGTTTAGGGTTTAGGGTTTAGGGTTTAGGGTTTAGGGTTTAGGGTTTAGGGTTTAGGGTTTAGGGTTTAGGGTTTAGGGTTTAGGGTTTAGGGTTTAGGGTTTAGGGTTTAGGGTTTAGGGTTTAGGGTTTAGGGTTTAGGGTTTAGGGTTTAGGGTTTAGGGTTTAGGGTTTAGGGTTTAGGGTTTAGGGTTTAGGGTTTAGGGTTTAGGGTTTAGGGTTTAGG